>CP124711.1:53220000-62947500 GCA_031232105.1 Capsicum rhomboideum
TTGAATGGTAAGAGAAGGATGAGTTATGGCATTAGTGGAGGCAATGAACTTGTATTCCATGGCCATATCTATAGCCTTAGAAACAAAGATGTTGTCCTTTCTATTGTTGAACATGTTATTGTTTTTGGTCAATCAGACATTCCAACGGCAGAAGGTCATGATGTCCTCCCAATAAAGATGGTTGTTAAAACTTCCCCCATTAATGTTTTCCAGATTTGGGACCAGTCCCCGACACCCATTAATTGAATATCAGAAGGGTGAGTATTGATGTATTTTTGGAGGATATTATGCCAGAAAGTTAAGCATTGGTGCACTCAAAATAGATGTGATGAGATGTTAATATCCCTGGTCACAAAAGCTACCTGAGGGGGCAATGTTGAGATTAATGTAGAGGAGGTAGGAAGCCTATTATAGTGGAGAAGCTAGATGAATGACTTGATCTTAGAGGGATTTTCTGATTCCAAATCCAATTGAATCTATCCTTAACTAGGTGTAACACCTGAAAACTTTTTCATGACTAAACCCAAACTTAGCTCAGAATACCAGCTGAATAATTCCAGTTCCAGATCAGTACGACCCCATGTACGAGCCGTACAGAGGGACCATGAGTCCTACCATGACTCGTGGTGTGCTTCCCCAGAGTATTTTTGCAGTTCCAGTCACCACAAATCATGGTATGAGTCATGGGTTGATGTACGATTCGTACATCAACTCGTATTGAGTAAGTCCTAAAGCTTAAGAAAGTTTCTCAAATCCATATCCCAAAGTACGAATCATACTTTCATCATACAGGTCGTACTTTGACCCATACTGATAGACCAGAGAAGTAAAAATTTCCCAGTGAACCACGACTCCATTGTACTAGTCATACAATGACCACGACTCGTACAATGAGTCATGGAATGCCACTGTAGCCTAGTTTCAGCAGTCATTTTAAAAAGGTACAAAATAATTTCCCCCTCATCTTTTATGTACAATACTACATTAGTTTGTTAAAGTATTAAGACTAGACCATCGATCTTTCCCTCATTATGACAAAATAGAAACTCGTAAGTTTAACAAAATGCTCCTAATTCTCTCAAGCTCCAAGTCTAGGATTCTCCAAGCTTAAAGTTCCAAGCTTCTAGCCCAAGATTTCTCAAACAATTAGGTATGTAAGATTTTAGTGAGGAAATCCTTTTCATTTTCATGCCATAAAATTCAGTTCTTATCAGTTGATTTCATTTAGGGTTTCTAAATCTACAACTCTTGATTTATTTCCTTGTGATTGAATCTGATTTTATTACCTCATAGTTAAGCAAATTCACAATCTTTAATGAAAGTGAAGCCTTTTCCTCAACCCTTGACATGTAAATCTAGTTTTGAACTAAACTTGTAGACTTTCATGAAACCCGAGAGTCAGTTGAGTTCACTGGTTTTAAATATTGCAATTTTAGTAAACACATGACCATCCTCATGTTTATGTTTTGAAAAGAATATTATAGCATCATGATTTCATTTGGGTTTTTACCCCCATGTTTTAGACTTCATGGTTTTTTTTCACATTGCCCTTTTTATGGCTTTCATGATAACATGTTATTAGAAAAGCATGATTTTGCAGAACCCAACATGATTCAACTTGACTTAATATGAATTGATCTTATGATCCCATATTTAGTAAAATTGAGCATGGCTAGTTCTAGTATTTTTAGAACTTCAGTAAAATAGTTATTTTAAACTAGTCTCGTGCTCTATTTTCAGACAGACAACTTATCTAGTTATGAGCAGCTAATAAATAAATTTAAGAGGATTATTTAGCATCAAGCGGATAAGGGTTCTGGATAGCCCATGTCCCATAACTACGTTGTCATCATAGGATAAGGGTCCTCTCCAGTTGAGAGTACACCTTTATCTCGAATAGTCTCAGTTTAGTGGATCTACATCAGCCAGGTTTTATACCCTTAGCAAGGTATCGGGCATCCTCCCAATTGGGGTTGTATATTGGACTCCATGCTTGCTCACATGGTTTATGTCGGTTGTAAGAAACTCCCCCAGAAATATGATTTAACTAAACTAAGTGTACTTGACTCATCAACTTTCAATTTTTACATGATCAGCTATGGCTTTTAGAAAAGAGTTATGTTTCCAGCATTGATTATGCATCATGAGTCATTGTACACCAGCTGTACACATGTTTTACATAATTCTGATTATTATATTATGATTTGGTTTTAAAGCATGATTTATACCTTTTTCAGTGTATGACACAGAAAATGGTTTATGATTTCGTTATCATATGTATGAAAGGTAGTTTTACATGGATTTTCATGTTATCATATTCTTTCCAGACTGCCATCTGTTTCAAACATTTTAAACGATTTTAGAAAAGCTCATGTTTTGGTACAGTAAGGATTTTTAGTCCAGATTTATAATATCAGCCCTGCCCTTCAGTTTTCTAGAAATTCATTCCTCTCCATATTGCACATTTGTTATTATCTCTTGGTTTCAGTCTTTCAGCTTCAGTGTTTCATTTATGCAGTCTTAATCCATGTCTTAGTTTTCAGTTATAAATCTTACATTTCATTACCAATTTATCTAAGATTTGATGACTAATCCAGCCTTCATGTTTCAGCTCTGGTCCTTTGTTAGTGAGATATTTATGTATCTATTATGTTCCATTTTACAGTCTTTCAATTATATTTTAGTTATTTCTTTTCCCATCTTACATACACAATACATTCCTATATACTAACCACATACTTTTATCTTACGATGCATTCTTTCATTGATGTGGGTTTCAGTGCTAGCTCATAAGATCATGGTCAGAAAAATAGCAACTTCCAGTCAACAGGTGCCAAGTTCTCCTTATTAGGGAACTCCAGACAGTTTGTAGTCATAGCAGTTTGTTTTAGTTCTTATACATTGATTAGAGATAGTGGGGATCATATTCCAGCTAACTATATTTAGTGTTAGTAGAGGCTTCATAGACAGTCATTCAAAATTATTGTATTTAATTCTAAATTTATATATTACAATTATTGTAAATTTTCAGCATGTTATGTATTACTGAACAAGTTAGCCTATGATCTTACTTCCACATAGTGCTTTTCAATTTATATATTTCCATTGAACTGCTCATGAATTCTACTGAGGGTTTGCTTGGAGCCACCTGTGGTTCCAAATATCGTGTCTCATCCATGGTGTAGACTCAGATCGTGGCAAACTTGGTATCAGAGCGCAAAGTTCAAGTGTCCTAGGATATCTATGAAGCCGTATCTAGTAGAGTCTTGCTTATGGGTGTGTTGTGCGCCATACTTAGTGTAACGACCCAACCCATCATTATTATAAATCACCTCGGGGTTAGTGCAGAGTCCGAGAATTTTTGGAATGATATTCAGAAACGTACACTGGACCACGACTTTTAAAATTGGGGACCTAAAACTTTTAGGGGTTAGGCTGACGTCATTCCACTATAGTGGTAATTATTCTGTTATAGCAGCACTGCTATAGTGGTAGACCGATCGCTGTAGCGGTGTGACGCAACCAGTATAGGATAAAGTCAGGTTTTCTTTTTCATTCTCCTCATTAACTAACATAGAAGCTTGGGAGGCTTCCCAAAAATCCTAAACACTGCCTCCCAAGCCTCAAAATCATAGAAAGGAGGAGAAAGTGGCGCTCATAGGTGCAAACCCGTAGATTTCTTGAGAATTATGCGTTTGCGGTATCAACTTCAGGCTGGGATTTCATTAGTTCATTCGTATTTCGGCTGGTTGACATCCAGGTAAGCTAAAGTTTATTGAGTAGCTTAGACTTGAATTTGAAAGCATGATTATAAAGTAGATGGACCGGAGAATGTATATTTAGGCCTTCGAGCACGGCGTTAAGTTGGGTAAAATCAGCTAGGGTCCAAATAGTATATGTTTAGGGGCTGTTGTGTTCCATTATTATGCTGGATGTTTGCATGTCATACATTGATGTTCCTCTTTCTTAACTTATGCCTTAGATTAAAGTGAGGGTGGACTACCAGTTAACTACAAGACCCTTAAGAGAAGTTATAACCTTAGGTGACAAAGGGGTGGGTCCCTAACCCCTTGATAAAGTAGCATTCCTTGTTACAGACCCCGAAATCCATCATTGTGGGCATAAAATTTTAAGATAATAATTGGTATGTGGTAGGTGATGCGGTGTATTTAATCCAACTTGTATCATATGTTCACGTTAACTACCTTGTAGTGTGTTCGGTTATGCATGTTGTATGCCATGGTCAATACAATGTCTACTTGCTTTATGATTGGCCTATTATATATTGTATATTATGGAATGTTTTGGTATTTGACATGTTTCCACAGGTTATATCGGATAAAGCATTACAGAAATCGTGTTTGAGGTTGTTAGTACATGGACGGTAATTGTCCCCTGCAGGTCATAGCTAGAGGGTGGGTATATAACCCTTAGCATGTATGTATGTATTCAAGGTATGTATTAGTGTGACGATTCCTTGACTGAACTGGGAATTATTCTTACAATGTTGAAGTTATGATCATTAAAGTCCTAGTTTGGTACCGGTAATTGTCATATATTTTGGGAATGCTTGGTAGAGTCATGGGTTGTTGGCTTGGGTGCTAGTGAGGTCCAGGTCTTTGATTGATTATGGTTGGCTTAACTGTCTAGTGCATATCCTAGTTCACTTGTCTGTATTTGATATGTTTGTCCTTGATTGGGTGTATGACTTGGCTTGGCTACATCTTACGTAGTGCATACTTGTTGATTTATTGTTCTTGGGTCTTAAACTATTTATCTGTTGTCTAACAACTGAATATGGGTATTTCGTGTCTGTGTATATCTTAAATGTCATAGAGTTAGGTATGAGAAGGCTGCACAATATAAGTTTTATTCTCCGTCATGACTATCAGTTACTGCTTAGGGTGACTTAGGTGTTGGTGCGAACCAGGTTGACTAATCAAGGTGACGCTAACGGGATACGTGCCATGGACGGGGATTGGCCGGGCTTGGTTGTACAAAAGGTCAATGGGCAGGTTTTATGCCCTAGGGAGCCCTTTTTCGGTGTACTAAGTAACTGGTTAGACTCTTGGCTTAGGTCTAGGGTGGTTTCGAGGGGTAGCCGTCTTTATAGAGGTGGGGTTAACTTCCAATGTAAGGTTTGTTTTGGTGGCTATGGGATATAGAGTAGGCCTCGGGAAGGTATAATAAGTTATATGAGCATGCACATTTCTTCCTTTTATTTATGTTATGATTGTGTAATCTGATTCGGTCAATCGATGAGGCTTACCAGTATGTGTGATTTGTACTGATACTACTCTTGCTATACCCTTTTCGGGGTATATTCTTTTACAGGGTTCAATTTGGTTTCTTGACTATTATGGTAGTGATCGTCCAGCAGCTCCCACTCTCTCCTTCATGATGAAAGTCGTGTTTTGGATTTTCTTCATTTAGTAGATCTTGTACTTGTTAGACTAGATCCTAGTATAGTTATTACGCATTCGATTTTATAACCTTATATTCTAGATTTGGTTAATGTTGTAATACAGGTTCTGTACAATTTTTCTAAGGAATGGCAAGGGGTTCTCTTATCTAGGTGGATTAAAGTAGGTGCCCTCACAACACGATGGTTAGGTCATGACAATTTGGTATCAAAACCTGGGTTATCGGTCTCCCTATACAAGAGCAAATATCAAATAGAGTCTTGCGGATTGGTGTTTTGACGTCCACATCTAATCTTCGAGAAGCTATGAGGAATTATAGGAAATTGTTTCACTTTCTTCTTTCCTTTCAGTTGGCGTCTGGGTTGAGTCCAATTGGTATCTTGTGATTTCAATTGGTATCTCGACTAAGTAAGTGAATGCTACTTGGCCCTTTTTGAAAGAATGTAAGTGACGTAAATTGGAACTGGGAAGGTTCCAATTGGTATCTGGCCCTCCAGGCAACATAAATAAATTATACAACCCACTTGGAGTTGTCACTTGCGTGGTTAGGCGTGGTGTTAACCGAGGCATAGACTAGCGTTAGTGATTTGGTGATTCTTTGATTTCATGTGTAGTACTCATAGTTGTTAATTTGGCTTGAATTCATGCTCTGTGATTGCTTAAAGTTGATGTTTTACCTTACTGTGGTGGGTAAGTCCCAAACCATGTCTACCTTGTTGGGTGGTAAATGTTTAAGCTGGTGCTTAAGGATACAGGATTTAACCCATGGTCGGTGTCAAACACCACAGGGAATTGTGCTAAAACTTGTAATTACACAGAAATTACGTGGTTGTTTGCTGCTAACCCGATTTGTTTAGGTATGAAAGCAGGGTGGGACATGCATGTAAGCAGGGTAGTTTAAAAAGTTTTCTTATGTGTTATGAGTCCATCAATTCATGGGCATTATGATGAGGGTTTACAATTTACGATAACTTATTTAAAACTCTTGCACGGGACTTGGTAAGGCCAAAATATTTTTCGGGTTATATTAAGGCCACTACGTTTATGGGGAAAGAAGCATAGGGAAAAGTTTAAAAATTTCTGGGGCAACCTCTGGTTTGGCCGCCACAGTGGTGTGAGTACCGCTATAGCGGTACACCACTATAGCAATAAGATTTCCACTATAGTGGAATGCTCACTGCTATAGCGGTGAGGGCGGGGCAGTAAGCCTGCCCAGTTTTCCCCCTATTTTTGACTTTCGTGCGTGCTTGATTAATTGCTACCTTTAGGGGGTAGGGCATTGCATTAAGATAAAAATTGCCTCAATTTACCATAGAAACGGTTATATTATTAATGCAGAAATAAAAATGGCATCCATGAGGGGGAAAATAAAGGCAGGAATAGTAAAATATCCAGTACATAGCCCAAACGGGGGCAACCCAAATATCATGAAAATCAGGGGAAAAGGGAGGAAAGGAAAATGGGACCAAGATGAATTCCCTGTCAGTCGCGGGCTGTTGGGGAAGGGTCTTCTCCTTCCGCATCGCTCAAGAAGGGAAACTCCCTCATATCCTCCGGCTCCAGCTCGGGGAGCTCTTAGGTAGGTGCTACGCACCCGAACATCTCTCGTATAGTCTTCCACATGCGGTCCCTGGAGAGTTTCCTTTGTCTCTCCTCGTCGAGCTCTCGATGGAGCCCTGCAATGTCCTGGACCACGGAAGGTTCTGTGGAACTAGAGGGGTACTGCTTCATGCGCCTCCTAACTATGGCTAGGTCTGAGTCCAGCTGGCTGCTAGAGATCGGGGGCTAGTACTGAGAGAGAAGGGCATCGTCATCATCATCCCCATTCTCGGGGATCTCCTTTGCTGCTCTGCTGCTCTCCACTCTGCTAACCCTCTTCTTCTTTCTCTTTCGGGATCTGGGCGCTCTCACCAACAAGGGGTGGAAGGGGATATCTATCTCTGTTATCACATTACAGGGCCCCTTCGGGACCCCTTCCTATCTACATTGCTCCGACACTAAACCCGACAGAAAAGGACCCTTCTGAGGACCTCGGTAGAATTCCTTTCACTCCGTCAATATCTGCATTCAGCTGGTTCCCCCAGATAGCACAGGCCATAACCAAGGATCGAGGATAAGTTATGTTCGTGGTGTTGTTAGAAGGACGGATCCTCTGGGTCACCAAATTCAGCCATCTCCTAGTGTCGGTCGAAAAGTAGGAGCCGGTGACACCCTTAGTAGTAGTCTAGTATATTCTGTCCTAAAACTCCTCAGGGATCAGCGTGTCCCTCAGCCATCTCATGTCCATCTTTCGGGCTTTGGCCATATAGTCAGCATTAGAGACATGGGGGACACCGAGCACCTCATTGACGACCCGGGAATCTGTGGGGATGTCCACTCCCTGAATGCAGATAGTGGGGCTGGGGGAATCCCAAAGCACGGTGAGGAGGATGGCAAAGAACTCCTGCATCTAAGTTTCAACCCCGTCGGGGGGAGGCTCCACTAATGGGTCCTACCCAAACTCCTGTAGCCGGTTTTAAAACTCTGAAGCCTTTTGGTCCATGTTCTTCATGCCGAAGCCCCGCTAAAAACAAAGACCCATCCTCCGGTACTCAAGAAATCACTCCCGACAAGCCGCATCGGGGAATATCTCGTAGGTGGGGGCATTGGCTTAGTTGTCGTCCATGATTCGTATAAACCTACATGTGACCAAGGATAAAAAAATTTCAAAAAGCAAGAATTTCCAGCTGAGCTGGGAGGCCACTGCCTGCGGCCTCCTACTATGGCGGTAATTAACCGCTATAGCAGTACCACTACAGCGATAAAGACTTCTATAGCAGTCTTAATCTCCTTCAATGGGTAAGGGGTGCAACAATGGGACCCTTGGCCCAATTTCTACGATTTTCACTTTTTAACTCAGACCAGTAGTCCAACAATGTTCAAAAACTAATCTTTACAAAAATTAGGGCATGATAACTTCTAAATCATGCCCAAATCACCATTTTAAAGTGAAAAAGACCCTTCAAATTCTCTACCGTTTTAGGCTCATTAAGGCTATAAACTTCGAGTTCCTTACGCCCAGAACGCAATGGGAACGTTGTGAATGTAAGGGAAGCATCCATGCTTCTAAAATTCAACATTATCAATCCAAAATTTTCAAAAATTCAAAAAACCTCTATAACCTTCTATTTTCAAAGTAAATTTTAGCCTACGGCATGTATTTTTGCGTGTAGTAAAGTATTAAGGAGCGAGAAAGTTGAGTGTTACCTATTTTTGGCGACGACGATGAAGTGATCGGGGAGGGGAGGAGTATTTTTAAGTGTGTAAAGGGGAAAATGGGAAAAGAATCTAATTTCCCCCTGTATGTACTATTTGGGACCTATATAATGGAGTGACGACCGCTATATTGGTATCGCTATTGCGGTGTGGTGACCGCTATAGCGGGGACCCGTTAAATTTTGTGAAATTTAAAGTTCCAATCCTTTAACACCTCATCCGAGGTGAGTAGTTCAAATTAGTTCCAATTGTCTCTCTTGGCCTTTAGGATTCGAGCATGAAAATCCTTTTCGGGGAGGTCGGGTCCCGAGTTTGGGGTTCGTGCAATTAGTAGAACCAAGGTCTAAGCGGTTATGGCCTGGTAAGTTCGCGGGTTAGTTCAAAATTTAAACTAGGATCGGGAAGGTAGTAGTAGCATTTCACGACCCTGCAAGGGTGTGTCTTAGTTTCAATAATCTAGACTCGATTGGTACTTCTTTGATCATTCAGGGATGACGATGGGTAAATTGGTATATGTTGTAACGACCTAACCCGTCGTTATTAGGAATCACCTCGGGGTTAGTGTGGAGTCCAGGAATTTTTGAAATGATATTCAAAAATGTACGCGGGAGCACGACTTTTAAAATTGGGGACTTAAAACTTCTTGGGGTCGGGATGACGTCATTCCGCTATAGCCATAATTATTTCGCTAGAGTGGTACCGCTATAGCGGTAGTGTGACTGCTATAGAGGTGTGACACAACCAGTATAGGGTAAAGTCGGGTTTTATTTTCCTTCTCCTCATTAACTGATATTGAAGTGTGAGAGGCTTTCCAAAAACCCTAAACACTACCTCCCAAGCCTCAAAACCATAGAAAGGAGGAGAAAGGGGTGCTGATGGGTGCAAACCCATATATTTATGGAGAATTATGCATTTTTGGTATAAACGTCAGGCTGGGATTTCATTAGTTCAATATCCTTTGACTGGTTGACATCCATGTAAGCTAAGGTTTATTGAGTAGCTTAGACTTGAATTAGAAATCATGGTTATAACGTAGATGGACCGGAGAATGGATGTTTAAGCCTTTGGGCATGGAGTTAAGTTGGGTAAAATCAGCTAGGGTCCAAGTAGTGAACGTTTAGGGGCTGTTATGTACCATTATTATGCTGGATGTTTGCATTTCATACATTGATGTTCCTCTTCCTTAACTCATGCCTTAGATTAAGTGAGGGAGGACTACCAATTAACTACAAGACCCTTAAGAGAAGTTATAACTTTAGGTTAAAAAGGGTGGGTCCCTAACCCCTTGCTAAAGTAATATTCCATGTTACAGACCCTGAAATCCATCATTATGGGCATAGAATGTTAAGCTACTAATCGGTAGGGGGTAGGTAATATGGTGTAGCTAATCCAATTTATATCATATGTACACGTTAACTACCTTGTGGTGTGTTTGGTTATGCATGTTGCGTGCCGTGGTTAATACAATGTCTACTTGATTTATGATTGTCCTGTTATATATTGTATATTATGGAATGTTTTGGTATTTGAGATGTTTCCACAAGTTATTTCGGATAAAGGATTACAGAAATTCGTGTCTGGGGTTGTTAGTACATGGACGTTAATTGTCCGCTGCAGGTCATAGCTAGAGGGTGAGTATATAACCCTTAACATGTATGTATGGATTTAAAGGTATGTATTAGTGTGACGGTTCCTTGAGTGAACTGGAATTATTCTTGCAATGTTGAAGTTATGTTCATTGAGGTCCTTGTTTGGTCCAGGTAATTTTCATATATTTTGGGAATGCTTGCTAGAGTCATAGGTTGTTGGCTTGGGTGCTAGTAAGGTTCGAGTCCTTGATTGATTATGGTTAGCTTGACTGTCTAGTGTATATCCTAGTTCATTTGTCTATATTTGTTATGCTTGTCCTAGATTGGGTGTCTGACTTGGCTTGGCTACATCTTACGTAGTGCATACTTGTTGATTTATTATTCTTTGGTCTTAAACTGTTTATCTGTTGCATAATAACTGAATGTGGGTATTTCGCGTCTACGTATATCTTAAATGTAATAGAGTTAGGTGTGGGAAGGCTGCACAATATAAGTCCTATTCTCCATCATGGCTATCAGTTACTGCTCAGGGTGACCTAGGTGTTGGTGCAAACTGGGTTGACTAATCAAGGTGATGCTAACAAGATATGTGCCATGGATGGGGGTTGGCAGGGCTAGTCGAGCTTGGTTGTACAAAAGGTCAGTGGGCAGGTTTTATGCCCAAAGGGAGCCCTTTTTCGGTGTACTAAGTGACTAGTTAAACTCTTAGCTTAGGTCTAGGGTGGTTCCGAGGGGTAGCCTTCTTTATAGGGGTGGGGTTAACTTCCAGTATAAGGTTAGTTTTGGTGTCTATGGGATATAGAGTAGGCCTCGAAAAGGTATAATAAGTTATATGGACATGCATAATTCTTCCATTTATTTATGTTATGATTGTGTAATCTGATTCGGGTCGACCTATGAGGCTTACCAGTACGTGTGGTTTGTACTGATACTACTCTTGCTATACCATTTTTGGGGTATAGTCTTTTGCAGGGTTTAATTTGGTTTCTTGATTGCTGCGGTAGTGTTCATTCAACAACTTTCACTCTCTCCTTCATCATGAAAGCTGTGTATTGGTTTTTCATCATTTAGTAGCTCTTGCACCTGTTAGACTAGATCCTAGTATAGTTATTCCGTATTTGATTTTATAACCTTGTATTCTAGATTGGGTTAATATTGTAATACGGGTTCTGTATAGTTTTCCTAAGGAATGGCAACAGTGTTCTCCTATCTAGTTGGGTTAAAGTAGGTGCCTTCACGATCTGGTGGTTGGGTCATGACACTTATAATCAGGAGGCTACAAGGTATTTAGAAAATGTTTTCCCTTCTTTAATAATCCAGATTATATAGTAGAGTTGTCCCCTAAGAAACATATACAGGTCCGAGCATTACTCTGTTTCTGCTGACTATGCCTCAATTTTGAGGTAATAGAAGCAGTTAAGATTAAATTCCTACTGATAAGGTTTTCTTTGATAGAGACTTCAAATAGCTATGAGACTGCATAAGAGCTTGAGAAGAGCTCACTAGTGATTTTAAGTTCAGTGATTCGAAAGAATTCACTTTTGTTTATGCGAATCTTTCGTTGGAGCCAAGTAAGATGTGCTCTCAAACCCCTTCTGAGTAACCTTTGGCAGATAGGCATGTATGAGGGAGGAAGTATGTATCTAGATTAAATTTTGGGAGTAGTATTTTCTCGAGGGTTTTGTATGATACGGGATATCATGAGTCATTGTAGAAGAATGCCCCTAGAGTTAGAAGTGTGAGTCTAGAAATGTAATAACTATAGAGTGGTTAGAAGATTGGCAAATTTAGACAGTATCTTACGAGTTGAAGAGGTTTGTAAACTTGGAAAGGCAGCTTTGATATAAGAGGGAGATGATAGTGTAGAACCAGGCCAGGATTAGAGATTCAGATAGTTATGTTAATGAGTTCTAAAACAAAGATAGGAGAAGGCAGAGATCTACTCTTACCCCCAGTATATTCAACATACCTCAGTCATTATTACACTCTACTCATGCTTTGCGTGTCAATGTCATGATCATAATTTATATTCATGCACTTCAAACTCATGTCCATTCTCCATACTTAGTATGAGGAGTAGAGGTCTCACTCAGCAGTCCTAACCTTACTCCATGAATAAATGGATTCTAGGTTTATATTATACAACTCATGGCTCAAGCATCCATGAACTTTCAGTATGTTCAGTTCCATAAACTCATGATATGTCATAAATGACTAGTGAAATCACACTACTACATATATGTTCTTAGATCAGATCTCTTGAACAAGTTTGTTCATAATATAACTTACTCCTCAAGACCCAGTGGAGTGTCAAAGATATGAAAATCCTTAAGTCATGATTTCATAGCATCTCTCTTACTTTAGATCTTCATGTTCCATTCCTTCACTGACCTTTCTTATGCTATGATAGTGGTATTGATGGCAGTTGAGTGATAGGCCTAAGTGATTTTGTTAATATACCTGGTAAATGTTGGCGTTAGGTGGCTAGTGACTCTTTGATCAGAATGTAAGGTTGATTATTTAAGGCAGTGAGAAGAAGTGTATTTTGAGGGTGATAGATCCTAGTAGATATAAACCCCATGTCCCCATGTTGAGACTAACATGTTTACCTTATGGATAGTACATTATATCTGCGAGTTAGGCTTGAACGGAGTAAGAGAATGCAATTAGACTCAGACTTTAACAGTTATATGTAGTGTACCCCTAAGAGAGCTAGAACTTTTAGCCAGTTAAGTGTAATATTTTCATAAGAAATAGCATGGTTGAGAAATATTGCTAAGTTGACAATTTATTAGCCGCATTGCCTAAGGCATAGTAGTCCTATTCTTACTTCCTGCCCAAGACACTCATGTTTCATGTTATGTAACTTCAAGCCAAAAGAGTCTCATGTTCAACTCTAAGTCATTCCTATTCTATGAACTCAGATCAATAGATTAGGATGATCAAACTATGTTAGACTTTTTTATTCAGATATCTCACTCAGATCATGCCTGCGATTCATTTTCCCCCTAATGTTATTAAAACTTTGATAAGGAGCGTTAGAGGAAACAAATATTCCTTTCTCAGTGACTCTTAGAAATTTCATCCTGTTATTTATCACTTTGCAGTTTTTTGTGTACATTCGTGTCATGAATGCTTCAATTGAGTTCTAAGCTCTCAGTATGATTCAGTCCCGTGTAGCCTAGCAAGTCAGTTTCAAGAATCAGACAGACCGTTCTAGTAGTTTCCCCTCCTTCTTAGGGGTGGGTATGATATAGTATATACCGAATTATCATACCGAAGTGTAACACCCCGTACCTTCCCAACCCTACTTGATGACGTTGAACAATGTTTACTTAGGTGTCGAGAGCCATAAGTATGTATTTTGTAATGTTATTGATTAGATAATTGATATTGGCCCTCGTACATGCGATTAGACCTTCGTAGGAGGTGTTTTGTGATTTTGTGGAGCATTTGTGGGGTTAAAAACGAGGCTTGGAGGACCTCCAAACAAAGGATAAAGGTAAGAAGTAAGTTAAAGAATAGAACTTGAAGTATCTAACCAAATCCGCAAAGAAAAGTCGAAGAACAAAAATTTTCAAAAAAAAATTAGGCCAGGCGCGCCAGAGGGCGTGCCAGGCTGCTTGTGCACACCTTTCAAATGTTGGAAATTTTTCTAAGTCCCAAGGGTGCCCGGGGGCGTACCGCTTTTTGCCACATTTCTTTACAACCATGAGCCTATACATGGGATAATTGAAGTATTATATTGGCCTTCCATTTTTATAAGATTATTCGTGGATGAATTTGGCATCCAAATGACGTTTTTACCCTTTCAGTCAAAATAAGCCATACGTGGCTAGAATCACTTATTTTTGGGATTGAGGCTACGAATATAAATCGCGTGAGTGGGAATGTTGTCGTAACACGTATGAAATGATTTAAACATAAGAAATTATTGATTTTATTGGATTAAGTGAATTGGGCTCAATAAAGGCCCAAAATAAGGAAAAAGACATGGGCCAAATGGGTCAAATGATCCATTCTTCCATTGACCTTCTAGACATAGCATTAAATGCCAAGAAGTGGATAAGGATCACATGAGGGCCTATATAAAGGCACAAAGCTGATTTTTATTCAATCAAAACTCTCATGCCTTTTAGACAAAATACAAGATATTTCTCTCAAACCCTAAGAACCCTAAGTCATCTCTTGGAGCAAGATCATCATTTTTCAAGATTGGGTAAGTGATTATTCTTATGGTTTAACATATTATATGTATGAGAGATTATGTAGATCATGTTGGTTATGCTTGGAAGTGTTGAACATGACACTTTGTGTTTTTGTAAAAGATGTGTCATCTATGGAATTTAAACTTGAAAAATGACTTGTGGTTTTGATGAAAGAGCATGGTATGGATGAAATATCAACATGTATGGTGTGATTATGTTATTAAACTTGTTATTTCTCTATAAGTGTAAATTAGGGAATTTTGGCCGATATGTTGTTATGAGGTGTATTAAGGTGACTTGATGGATTAATTGTGATATGGTGTGAATGAGAAAGTGTAAAGAAGAAACTTTGTTGTGAAATGCTATTGGTATATGATGTTGTGGTCAATGTATGGCATGATTGGGGTATTGTTGGTATGGCAATGCCGTAAATGGTATTGTAGAGAAGGAAATGACATTTTAAAGGCAAACATGTAACTCATTGTCGTCATATGCATTTGTAAGGTATTTGATGGTTAATGTAAACTCCGTTATGTATTTATGTTGTAGAGTGAAACATAAGGAAGGAGCGGGACTATTGTATGCACATCTAAGAATGTATATTCGTATTGAGAATACAAGATATGTAAGGTTACTCTGTCCGTATCCTTCTGCAGCACATAGTATTCACATTGACATTACACTTGTCCTATCCCGAAATGTGCTAAGGTATCCTATATCCGGTTATCAATTGTCATTATCACATGTTTCCTACTCACTGATCAATTGTGATTCACATGTTTTGTGTTCAGTGACTAATGTTCCAAAAGCCCAATAAGGTTGTGTTCCAAAGTTCCAATAGTGGTTATACGCATGTCTCTTATTCATTGATTATTGTCCAATGGTTCCAATAATGTTATGTTTCCAATAATGTTATGACTATCATTGTATCAATCTCAAAGGTAAAGAACAAAGTAATGCACATATGTGGTTAATGATTGAGTATGGGTGGTAGTTTTGGGGGCGAAATGCCTATCTCAAGACGATCCCGAGATTATTGGATCAGGGGGCAGTCCTAGAGGCATAAGCCTAGCTCGGACTAATCCTGACAGGGGGTAGCTTTAGAGGTAAGAACCTAGCTCGAGCCTAACCTACTATGTTGGTTTATGGGTGACAGCTCTAGAGGTAATAGTCTAGCTCGAGCAGAGCCCGATATATTGATTCATGGGTGGTAGCTCTAGAGGCATAAACCTAGCTCGTGCCAATCCCAACATAACGTTATGTTATGTAAAGACCCACTGATCAGTCGGGGCCTGGGTACATTGTGACACAAGTGATGATGAATAAGCATGGAAGTAAAGAAATGAAGAAAGTAATGAAAGCAGTACACATGGTTCCCAACATACAAAATAGTGACTTATCTATATTGGTTATTCATTTGAATTTGAGTTCATTGACGTATTTACATATCATACAGTTTCTTATGAGCCTTACATACTCAGTACATTCTTTGTACTGACGTCCCTTGTGGGACTTACCTTACTTGCTGCAGGCGCAGGTGCTAGTAGGCCTCCACAGTAGGTTGCCAGTTGTGTGCGGATCATTGGGAGCTCCAGTTAGTTTGGGGCTTCTCCGAGTCACAGTTGTACATATGTTTTGGTATTGTACATGTTGTATAAAGCGGGGACTATTCCCGACTTTCAGTTAGTTTTGGTAAATGTATCTGTTAGAGGCTTTTGTAGACGTATGTGGGTGTATGAATGTAAGAGGTACATTTCGTTTTTGACTTGATGGCCTCGACGGCCAAGTTTCACATATGTATATATATCACATGTTCCACAATTTCCATTTTTAGCCTTTTACGCTCGTACATGATAGTGGTATTTCTTATGTCATGCATATGAATGATTATAAACAAAGCTTGGTTCTCTCGGGCCTTATCGGCTACGGGTGCCAATCCGCCTCAATGGGATTTGGGGCGTGCCACTAACCAAAATTTTTGATACCGTAGTTTTGATATTATGGTATTTAGTATGGTATATGGTATACATTTTAATTTTTTTTGGTGTACGGTATGATATGCGGTATTTATAAATGACATACCAAAATGCTGAATACCATAGTTGCATAAATAACTTATATAGATATTATTAAAATATTAACAAATATACAACTTAGTGTTAGTATAAAACTAATGTTTAGATGTTGGAACTTTGGCATAGATGTTGGAACTTTGGCTACTCTATCTTGATTGAATTGACTTTTTTATGTAATTGATTAATATAAGGAGTTGTTTCATATTTTCTTTTAAATATATATTTCTACATGTGTAATGTGTTAGTACGATATAATTAAAACGTACTTTTGAAAAGTCAAAGTCATAATACTCTATTATTGAGTATATATTGTCGAAGTTGAACAAACTATGATTACCAATTACCATACCGCAAAATAAAAAAATCAAACTTCAAAATACCGAACCATACCAAATTAATATGGTATGGTAATTGTCACGACCCGAAATCCCATTCGGGTTGGACTGGCACCCGAAGTCGATATGGCCCGAGAGAACCAATCTTTGCTCATGAACTTTCGTATACATATCCTCGTATGAATCTTATTAAACCTTATGCAACCATGCGGAAAACATGAACATGAAAACATATGCTATATATATATATTTAGGAACTTGGCCGTTGGGGCCATCAAGGCAAAACGTACGTTTGTCTCTTACATCTATAAACCCACATATGTCTACAAAAGCCTCTAACAGATGCATCAACAAGACCAACTTAAAGTCGGGACAAGTCCCCGTTTTATACAATATTTACAATACCAAAACAAATATACAACTATGACCCAGAAAGCTCCAAACCGAGTGGAGCTCACCAAAACTCTGCAAATGATCCCCAGTCTACAGAGGAGGTCTACTAATGCCTGCACCTGCAACATGTAAGGTAAGTCCCCCGAGGGGGTCAGTACGAAGAATGTACTGATTATGTAAGGCTCATAAGAAATTTATCATACATGATAACAACAACAATGGAGTCAATATAAGAGAAATAGTAAATGTGAATAAACTCTCTTTTTGTATGTGAAGGACCATGAATATTTCTTTTGTTACTGTCATTACCATCCTCTATATACCCCCTTATTCAAGAGAGAGCTAATTTTTTCTCAAGAGACTTGCCTCCAAGAGATTCTTTATATGCAATAGATTCTTTTCATAACTACATCCACTCTTTGGAGGGTTAATAACTACATCCACTCTTTGGTGGGTTAGCTACATCCACTCTTTGGTGGGTTAATTACTACATCCACTCTGGGTTAATGACTACATCCACTCTTTGGTGGGTTAACTACATCCACTCTTCGGTGGGTTAACTACATCCACTCTTTGGTGGGTTAATCATATTTACACACTTTTCTTCACTTCATACTTGGGAGAGATTAATACGTTTATTTGTGTGAGATTGATACATTGAGGATCATGATAATATTGGAAACATACATATATGCCTTACTTCATTTCTTTACTTTCAAGAGGTTGATTTAAAGATAGTCATAACATTATGAAACTTGGAGCATAACATTCTAGAAACTTTAGAGTTATAATATTGTTGGAACTTTTGAATCGTCTTCACCCCACATCTAGGATTTTCCCGCACTTTTGCACTCAACAAACATACGTAACTTAATCTCTTTCTTTTAAGGGATTGGTATATTTGCTTGCATACTACTCCCTTCATTACCCATAAGAGATTGGTACAAAGATAATCATAATAGTATTTGACTTTGGAACATGACATGATTGAAAAATGCGTTTCAAGAATAAATAGATTCTTTTACATTATTACTCTCTTTGAGATAGTTCCTTTAGAAATTACCACGTTATGACATCTTTGGAACTTCGATCGATGAATAAGAGATAAGTGAATCATCATTCATCTAAGAGTAGGATACATATGAATAACAACATACGTCAACCTGAATTGATATACTTCAAGCCTCTCGGAATTGAAACAAGCCCAATGTTAATGTGAACAATATGTTGCAGAAGAATACGGAAAAAGGAACCTTACATACCTTGTATTCTCAATACGAATACACAATTTTAGACGTGCATGCAATAGTCCCGCTCCTTCCTTATGTTTCACTCTACAACATAAATACATACCGGAACCAACATTAACCACCAATTACCTTACAATGGCATATAATAACAATGCGTTACATGTTTGGCTTTAACATGTCATTTCCCTCTTGACAATACCATGTGTGAACCTATCACACCAACAATACCATTTATGAAATTGTCATACCAATAATCCCACAATATTCCATACATTTACCAACACATGATAATCAATAACATGTTACACCAAGTTCATACTTTCCACTCTCCATCATCACAACATCACAATTATTCCATCAATTTACCTCAATACACCTCACAACAACAAAGCGGCCAAAATCCCATAATTTACACTTATAGAAAAATAACAAGTTGAGGACCATAATCACACCATACATGTTGATATTTCATCCATACCATACACTTTCATCAAAACCACAAGTCATATTTCAAGTTACAATCCCATGGATAACACATCTTTTTAACAAAAACCAAAAGTGCCATGTCCAACACTTCCAAGCATAAAAAACATGATCTACATAATTTCTCAGGCTTATCATATGTTAAAGTACAAGAATAATCACTTACCCAAGCTTGGAAGATGATGATCTTGTCCAAAAATGCCTTAGGGTTTGAAGAGCTTGAGAAATATCTTGTGGAAATATTGTAGAAATGTCTAGAATGGCATTTGCCCCTTTGAGATTAAAAATCTGATTTTTGGCCACCTTTTATAACCTCTTAAAGTCATCCTTATCCATTTAATTCAATTATTGACAAGTCAAGGCAAGAATGGGTCATTTGACCCATTTTTGCCCATGTCCTCTTCTCATTTTGGGCTTTTTTTTTTTTTGGGAGCCCAATTCACTTAACCCAATAAAATCAATAATTTCTCATGTTTAATTCATTTCATACGGGTTACGATGATATTCCCACTCACGGGATTTATATTCATAGCCTCAATCCCAAAAACAAGCGATTCTAGCCACGTATGACCTATTTTGACCAAAAGGGTAAAATCATCATTTTGATGCCAAATTTGTTGATGAGAAATTTTACCATACCAATATAATACTTCACTCATTTCATGTATATGCTCGTGGTTGTAGAAGAAACATGGCAAAAATTGACTCGGTACGTCCCCGGGCACCCTTGGGACTTAAGAAAATTTCCAACTTTTGAAAAGTGGGAAAAACCATCCTGGCACACCCTTGGGAGCGCCAGCTTGCTGCCTGTGGACTAAAATTTTTGGCCCAGAGCGGCCTGGCACGCCCTCTGGCGCTCCCCACCCTTAATTTTTCAAAAAATTCCATTTTTCGACTTTTCTTCACGGATTTGGTTAGATACTTCAATTCCTATTCTTTAACTTACTTATTACTTTTAATATCCTTGTTTAGAGGCCCTCCAAGCCTCATTTTCAACCTCACAAATGCTCCACAAAATACCTCATATGAAGGGCTAATCACATGTACGAGGCCAAATTTCAATTTTTTCTCATCACTAACATTACCAAATGCATACTCATGGAATCTCGACACCTAGGTAACCATTATTCAATGTAGTCATATAGGATTGGGAAGGTACGGGGTGTTACAGTAATGGTATAGTATTTTTCAAAATCGAATACCAAAGTTATCGTACCAATGTTTTAAATACCGTACTTTACCATACCATGCCCACCACTACTCCTTCCTTCTAGTCTTACACTCCTAAGTTTCATGTCTATACTTATTCTATGCGATTTCTTATGTGTATTCGTGTAATGTGTGAATTCAGTTGTCTTTACTTCCAGTCTAAATCACTCCCAGTTATGGTGGATATTTAGCTTCAGAAATCAGTTTCATGTTAGTAGTTCCTTCCTAATCAGTCCAGCTTAGTTTTAGTCTTCATTCAAGGATAAATAATCTCAAAGGAGAGATATTGTAACACCCAAAAACTTTTTCATGACTAAACCCAGACTTAGCTCAGAAAACCAACTGAAAAATACCAGCCCCAGACCCATATGACCCTATGTATGAGTCGTTCAGTGGGACCATGAGTCATACCATGACTCATGTTATGTTGCATTAAAGTGTTTTTTAGTTCCAGTCACCATGATTCATGGTATGAGTCATGGGTTGATGTATGAGTCTTACATTGACTTGTACTGAGTAAGTACTAAAGCTTAACAAAGTCCCTCAAACCCATGCCCTAAAGTATGAATCATACTTTCATTGTACGAGTCATACTATGACTCATATTGATCTAGACCAGAGAAGTGAAAACCTTCCAGTGAACCACGACTCTATTATACGAGTCATATAATGGACCACGACTCATACAGTGAGTCGTGGAATGCCACCCCAACCTAGTTTTTGTAGTTGTTTTAAAGAGGGGTAAACCAGTCGTTTCACATTTTTTATGTTAAAAACTACGTCATTTTAAGTATTAGTTGGAGAAGTATTAAGAAGAAACCATCAATGTTTCCTACATTATCACAAATTAGAATCTTAGAAGTCTAAATAGAACACTCACAAATCTCTCAAGCTCCAAGTCTAGGGTTCGTCTCCAAGCTGAAAGTTCCAAGCTTGTAGCCAAAAATTTCTCAAGCAATCAGGTATATAAGATTTTAGTGAGGGAATCCTTTTCATCCTTAGGCCATAAAATTCAGTTTTTATCAGTTGATTTCACTTAGGGTCTAAATCCACAGCTCTTGATTTATTTCCTGGTGATTGAATCTGATTTTATTACCTCATAGTTAAGCAAATTCACAATATTTGATGAAAGTGAAGCCTTTTCCTCTACCCCTGACATGTAAACGTAGTATTGAACTAAAGTTGTAGACTTTTATGAAACCACCCTTGAGTCAGTTGAATTTATTGGTTTTAAATATTGCAATTTTAGTAAAAACTTGTACATCATCATGTTTATATTTTGAAAAGAATATTACAACAACATGATTTCAAGGTTAGGGATTTTCCCCATGTTTTGGACTTCATGGGTTATGTTTTCACATTGCCTTTTTTATGGCTTTCATGGTAGAATGTTATTAGAAAAGCATGATTTCGCAGAACCCATCACGATTCAGCATAACTTAACATGAATTGATCTTATGATCCCAAGTTTAGTAAAATTGAGCATGTCTAGTTCCAATAATTTCAGAACTTCAGTAAAACAATTATTTTAAACTAGTCCATGCTCAATTTTTGGACAGACAACTTATCTAGTTATGAGCAGACAATAAGTAATTTTGAGAGGATTATTTAGCATTAAGTTAATAAGGGTTTTGGATAACCCAAGTCCCAGAACTATGTTGCCACCATAGGATAAGGGTCCTTGCCAGCTAAGAGTGACACATTTAACCCAAATGGGTTCAGTTTAGTGGATCCACACCAGCCAAGTTTTATACCCTTGTCAAGGTATAAGGC
Source organism: Capsicum rhomboideum (assembly GCA_031232105.1). Lineage (NCBI taxonomy): Eukaryota > Viridiplantae > Streptophyta > Magnoliopsida > Solanales > Solanaceae > Capsicum > Capsicum rhomboideum. The sequence continues at coordinate 53,241,994 of CP124711.1, forward strand.
ATACTTCTAACTGAGGTTGTACGTTGTACTCCATCTTTGCCCATATGATTTATGTTGTTTGTAAGAAACCCCCAGAAATATGATTTAATCAAAATAAGTGTACATGACTCACTAACTTTCAATTTTCACATGATCAACAATGACTTTTAGAAAAGAATTATATTTTCAGGATTTATTATGCAATGTGAGTCATATTGTACACCATCTTTACACATGCTTTACATGATTTTCATTATTGTATTATGATTTAGTTTTAATGCATGATTTATACATTTTTCTGTGTATGACATAGAAAATGGTTTATGATTTAGTTATCACATGCATGAAAGGTCGTTTTAGATGGATTTTCATGTTATTATATTATTTCCAGACTGCCATCTATTTCAAACATTTTAAACGATTTTAGAAAAGCTCATGTTTCGGTACAATAAGGATTTTTAGTCAAGATTTATAGTATCAACCCTTCAGTTTTCTAGAAAGTCATTCCTCTCCATATTGGACATGTGTTATTATCTCTTAGTTTCAATTATTTAGCTTCAGTGTTTCAGTTATGCAATCTTAAGACATGTCTCAATTTTAATCTTACATTTTATTACCTATTTAACTAAGATTTGATGACTAATCTAGCCTTCATGTTTCAGCTCTGGTCCTTCGTTAGTGAGTTATTGATGTATCAATTATATTCTGTTTTACTGTCTTCCAGTTATATTAAGTTATTTCCATTCCCATCTTACATACATAGTATATTCCCACGTATTGACCGCATACTTTTATCTTGCATTGCATTCTTTATTGACATAGGTGTCAACACTAACTCATAGGAACATGGTTAGACATATTACAACTTCCAGTCAGCAGGTGATGAGTTCTCCTTATTCGAGAACTCTAGTCAGTTAGTAGTCATAGAAATTTATTTCAGTTCTTATACATTGATTAGAGATAGCTGGGGGTCACATCCCGACTAACTGTATTTAGTGTTGATTGAGGCTTCATAGACTGTCAGTCAGAATTATTGTATTTAGTTCTAGATTTCTATAATACTATTGTTGTAAATTCCCAGCATATTATGTATTACTGAACAAGTTAGCCCATGATCTTGCTTTTGCATAGTGCTTTCCAACTTATATATTTCCATTCAACTGCTCATGAATTATGCCGAGGGTTTGCTTGGAGCTGCAAGTGGTTTTAAGTATCGTGTCTCATCAAAGATTTAGACTCAAATTATGACACTAGGTTGGAATGATCATTATCTATAGAATTGATAATAGAGTAAGCAGAGACATATGGAGAACTTGTCATTAGTAGTTTCACCCCAAATGAGTCTATCTTTGCCATCATTGTGGTAAGGGATGAAAACAATGGTGAGGAGATTTTTAATTCTCTTAGGGAGATGAAAGGAAAGAGTGCTAATATCTGAGTTATCATTTTTCCTAAGAGAGCTACCTTAGACCCTCATCTCCGCTGGTTAATAGGCCAATAAATTTGTCCAGGATTGTACTATTGCAATAGGGGAGCCATTTATCATTGAAAACACTAATTCTACTCCCACTATTTTCACTCTATCTATCCCCCTTAGCACAGACTTCCCAACCTCTTCTAATGCATTGGCAAACTCTTATGGAGGTTCTAAGAGAGTGCCTAGCTCTATCACAGTGCTTGTAGAAGATCACTTTGGCCCCAATAGAGTCATGATTTTAGTACATCCTGCAAGAAATACTGAGTAGGTTAGCTAGTTTTCTAATACCAGCCTTATGCATCACAACCCCTATGTTCTTGAGCTTAGTGACGGTCTTCCAACTAATGAGGTGAACCCTTTTCCTAGTAGATGAAGTGCCCTATATGAAATGTCTTTGGATCTTGTCAATGAGCTTGGTGACATGGACAGGAATGGTGATAAATTGCCTAAGTAAGTTTCAAAGGAAGAGCTGGCTCTAATGGGAAGATTGAAAGAACAAGAGGACCTAAGTTCTTCACTGCAATTAGAGGAGAAAAAGACTTTAGATTTGGAGAAGTTGACCTTTTGTCTAAACAGGCTCATGAACTTATCTAGAGTGGCAGTAATAGTAGAATAATTCCTAGAGTTAGCACTAGAAAATAGAGTAAGATCATTAGTAAGGAATAGGTGTGAGATTTTGGTCTAGCCCTACTGATTTTAATAGGGTGCCAAGTCTTACTCTTTACTTGATAATTAATATCCCTTGAGAGTCTTTCCATACAAAGATGAATAGGTAAGGGTCATAGAATCTATCTACCTAATACCTCTAGAGGGAAGAAATGTGTTGGTTTTGCCTCTCTTAACTACCACAGAGATAGAGGAGGAGGAGATACAAACAATACCATGTTTAGATAGTTAGTTTTCCATCTAGCAAGCTTAGAATGCATCCTATCAAGAACAAACTGAAAGCCACTATTTTTAGGCTTATCATGGAATATGGGAAAGCCCAAGTAAGTTCCAAAGAAGGAGCTGGCTCTAATGGAAAGATTGGAAGAACAAGAGGACCTAAGTTCTTCACTGCAATTAGAGGAGAAAAGGACTTTAGATTTGGAGAAGTTGACATTTTTTCCAAATAGGATCATGAACTTATCTAGAGTGACAGTAATAGTGGCACAATTCCTAGAGTTAGCACTAGAAAATAACGTAAGATCATTAGTAAGGAATAGGTTTGAGATTTTGGTCTAGCCCTACTGATTTTAATAGGGTACCAAGTCTTACTCTTTACTTAATAATCAATATCCCTTGAGAGTCTTTCCATACAAAGATAGATAGCTAAGGGTCATATGATCTCCCTACCTAATGCCTCTAGAGGGAAGAAATATATTGGTTTTGCCTCTCTTAACCACCACAGAGATAGAGTAAGAAGAGATACAAAAAGAATGAGGTTAACCAACTTGGTAGGAAAATTGGAACTTAAGAGAATAGTCCTAATAAAGGACCATTCCAATCTGTCAAAGGCCTTTTCTAAGTCAATTTTTAGGATCATGCTACCAAACTTTCCTTTCATCTTCTTGAAGTGGGAGATATACTCATGAACAGTGATAGCATTGTCACAAGATCTTCTTCTATCTAGGAAACTAGCTTGGGTGTGACTATAATGGCAGGAAGAATAGGCTTGATTCTATGGACAATGTTCTTGGTGACCAACTTTTACATATTATTGCAGAGGCTGTTGGGTTTGAAGTTCCTCTGTTTGTTGGCATTAAGGAACTTTGGGATAGGCAAATAAGAGTTTAGTTCATGTTAGAGTCCATCCAACGTCTTTCAAAGGTGTTAATGTGGAAGGTTCTGACCATGTTTGTTGTCCTCCCAATACTTTTGATAGAAGAAAGGGTGGGGACCATCAGGACCTGGAGCCTTAAGAGGCCTGAAGGACATTATAGAAACTTTGATTTCCATAAGGGTTAAGTGAGCTAGCAGGGAATCATGCTAGTGGGTAGTCAGAATAGGTCCCTCAACCAAGGGAATGTTGTAGACTCTATTGGATTGAGGGAGTTCAATATAATAGATGTTAGAAAAGAAAGAAAAGACAACCTTCTTTATATCCTATAGGTCAGGGAATTAATTTCTCACATCATCAGTGAGTGATGAAATCTTATTTAATTTTCTCCAAAAAATAGTATGATTTTGGAATTTTAGTATTAGCATCTCCCTCAGTTAGCCAGGAGATTCTAGATTTCATTTTCCAAAAATCATCTTTATTTTTAGGGTTATAGAGTACTCCTTCCGGATTTCAGATTCTAGGTTGTGAAGAAAATAGCTAGTGGGGTAGCTATTAGATTTTTAAATCCCTTCCAACCTAGCCATTATTCTCTTTTTTTTTTTTTAGAAATATTTCTAAAAACCTCATTATTCCATTGCTTCACTTCCCTTTGGAAGTGTGTAGTGGAAGTCAAAAGATCCCTATCAGAGCCAAAACATTGCCTAATAATCTCAGGGAAGGTGGTGAGGCTACACTACATAGTTTCAAATCTAAAAAGCCTATTGTGGGTGTCCTTATCTTGAGGATCAAGCTGGATGGGCATAAGACAGTGATTAGAGTGTGTTTTAGCCAAGTGGGTTATTTAGACCTCAGGGTAAATATGGATCCAAGTCTTATTAGCAAAACATCTATCATTATTTCCATAATTAGGTCAACAAGGTATGAGAACCTATTATCACACCAGGTGTACTTGCTCCCCTGAAGCCCAAGGTCTATAAGTTTAGAACTGTTATAATTCTAGGATTTCTTAAATAATTGTCCCCATTCTTTTTCTTGGCTTTGAGGACTTCATTGAAGTCACCTCCAATAAACCAAGGGCAATCAATGTGAGCAATTTTTAACTTAAGGTGGTTCCAAAGATCCCTACGAGTGGCATAGTGACTACTAGCATAGACAATAGTAAATAATTATGGATGGTATTAGGTCTAACCTTAACAAGGCCATCAATCTCCCAGGTGGAGATAGATACCTCCTTAATCTTCAGAGTATCCTCATTACACGTGACAACAATCTCTCCAAAAAATCCCATCGCTAGAGATTTAATTTGGTTATTGTAACCTAAAGCTTTGACAAAGATATTGTGCTCAGTTATGTGAGTCTCCAGCAACACTAGTATCACATGTTTATAGATATTCATCATAGACACACATGCCTCCTAACCTAGATATTGTTGGTTCCCGTAGAGTTCAATATGATAAAATTCATTAAAATTTTCCTTTGTTCTTGTCTCTTCCTCTTTAATCCTTTCCTTTCCCTAGCTTGGGGGATTCTCTTTGTCGCCTATCCCCTCTTGATAGCCACTGCACATCTGCATAGGGTGCGTGGTAACAATGCTGCTAATACCTCCATCCAAGGCTTCTTGAATTATATTTCCTGCCTCTCTAGCACTAGCAGTGTCTTGGTTTGCTGCATTCCAGCTATGGACAGAATTTCCTCCAGATCCTTATTGGAATCCCTCAAAACCTCTAGCATGTTCCCCCTTGAGTTCTCCATCATACTTGGATTGTTGGTTTGAGGGGTCCCCATTGAAGTGGGGTTTCCATTAATGATGTCCTTGTCTAGGGCAATGTTATGAATAATGTCTGGATAATAGGATTCTAGAGGGTGATGGTAGGGAAGAAGGGAACTATTTGGCATGCCTGGAGTATGATTTCGTTGAGCTTTGCCATTGTTACGGCTTCCTAATTTAGCATGATCTGTGCTTTCATTAGTGTGGTTAGCCAAAGCTGGCTTCCAAAGTTCTCCAAGATATGATTCAGGCTTTCCATTGTAATCTTGGTGAGAAAAGATGAGTCTTGGATGAGCATTGTTAAAGTCTACCCTCTATTATTATTTTGAGGGTCAGTGTCATCCCCAGGAGATTTCACTCCATCCAAGAGCTCGACGTATGGTCCTATCATGACCCAAATCATGGATCGTGTGGGCACCTACCCAACTGTATTCTAGATAGGAGAACCCTTACAACCCAAACCTTCTTTTATTGTGGAAGACATTGTTAAATCTTAAGCATTAGTAAGTAATAGACCTTATGTTCAAAACAAAACTATCACGCCCCGAATTCCAATGGGACGGACTAGCACCCGAAGCCGTTGAGGCCCGAGAGAACCAATCTTCACTCATGTACACTCATATGCATGTCTCTATGTGAACATCATTATAAATCATGCAACTATGCGAAAGTCATGGAAACATATGCTATATATATATATATGAAACTTGGCCGTTAGGGCCATCAAGTCAAAATGGACATGCAACTCTTACAATTATTCTCCCACATAAGTCTACAAAGCCTCTAATAGATACATGTACATAACCAACCTACAGCCGGGACAAGTCCCCCCTTTATACAACATTTACCATGCCAAAACCAAAACCAAAGTACACATGAGACTTGGGAAGCCCCGAACCAACTGGAGCTCACCAATGACTGGAAAATGATCCGTAACCTATTGTGGAGGTCTACTAGTACCTGTGCCTGCAGCAAGTAAGGTAAGTTCCCCAAGGGGGTCAGTACGAGAAATGTACTGAGTATGTAAGGCTATAAGAAACTACATCATACATAAGGATGTCAACGAAATAAAATATGAGATAATAGCCCATGTGGATAAACCATCGTTTTATATGTGGAAACATGTACATTGCTTCTGTTATTGTTATTTTAGATCACTCATTCATATCCTTATTATTCATATACTATCTATCATATATACCTTCATTCAAGAGAATTACCTTCACTCAAGAGACTTGCCTCCAAGAGATTGTCTTTATTCAAGAGATTCTTCTATTCAAGAGATTCTTTCTATTCCAGAGATTCTTTCTATTCAAGAGATTCTTCTTTGCTTTTAGGGTCATCATCATTATTATTAGTCATCCACTCTATCGGGGGTCATAATATAACATTAATCCACCTTGTAGGTGGGTTATAATATACTACCGATCATCTACCTTATAGGTGGGTTATAATATAATACCGATCATCCACCTTATAGGTAGGTCATAATATAATACGCTCATCCACCTTATCAGTGGGGAGTAATATAATATATATATTTACACACATTTCTTCATTTCTTACTTGTGAGAGATTGATATGCTCACTTATGAGAGATTAATACATTCACTTATGAGAGATTGTTATATTTGTAGTCATATCCTTATTGGAAACTTTGGAACATAATATTATTGGGACTTTGGAACCATGTCCATAATTATGTAACACATGAGCAATAACGACTAATGAATGAGGAATATGTGACTTAACAGTAGATAACAACCTGAAATGAGATACCTTTGGACATTTCGGAATGAACTAGTACAACATTAAGGTGAATACTATGAGCTGCAGAAGGATACGGAAAAAGTAACCTTACATACCTTATCTTCCCAATATGAATACACAATCCAATATGTGAGTACAACAATTCAGCTCCTTCCTTACGTTTCACTCTACATCACAAGTACATAACGGAACTTACGTTAACAACCAACTTCCTTACAAGAGCACAAGATAACAATGGGTTACATGTTTGCCTTATAACGTCATTTCACCCTTCCCAATACCATTCACGGCATTGTCATACCAACAATACCACAACATTCTACTCATTGACCACAACATCATAAACCAATAGCATTTTAATACCAAGTTCCTCCTTTACACTTTCTCGTTAACACCATATCACAATTAATCCATCAAGCCACCTCAATACATTTCATAACTAAAATTCCATAATTTACACATATAGAAAAATAACAAGTTAAAGACATAACCACACCATACATGTTGATATTTCATCCATACCATGCACTTTCATCAAAACCTCAAGTCCTTTTTCAAGTTTAATTCACAAGGATACACATCTTTTACCAAAAAAATAAAAGTGCACTATTCAACACTTTTAGACATAGACATCATGATCTACATATGATATCATGCATATAATATAGTAAAACATAAGATTAAATACTTACCCAAGCTTGATAGATGATGATCTTGTCCAACAATTGTAGTTTCTTTAGGGTTATTAGGGTTTGAGTTGAGAGAAACTATCTCTTTTTGGTTTCTTGTAAAAGTCTAGAAATACATGTGTGTTTGAGTGATTAAAATCTGATTTTTGGGGCCTTTATATAGACCTCAAGTCATCCTTAGCCACACTTGGTCCAATAATAACATGTTTACTTGGTCAATGGCAAGAATGGGTCATTTGACCCATTGGGCCATGTCTTTTGTCCTCTTTTTGGGCCTCAAATTGAGCCCAATAACACATGTCAACTTAGCCCATCAAATTCAATGTGTAATCCATCATATATCTCATGTTTAAATAATTCCATAAGCGTCACAACAATATTCAACTCACGAGACTCATATTCGTAGCCTCAATCTCCAAATAAGAAATTCTGGCCACTTATGGCTTAATTGAACATAAAAGGGTAAAAACGTAATTTGGATGCCAACATCATCCAAGCGTAGTCCTACCAAGATGGAATAATTATATAATAACCCAAGAATCACATTTATAGGCTCGTGGTTGGATAAGAAATTCGGCAACAAGCGGCCCGGCACGGCCCCGGGAGCCCCTAGGACTTAGAAAAATTTTCAGCATTTGAAAGGTGTGCAGGGGCGGCCTGGCACGCTGCCTGGCGCGCCCCCTTGCTGCCTGTGGTCTGAAAATTTCATCCCAGAGCGGCCTGGCAAGCCCCTGGGCGCGCCTGGCCCAAAAAGTTTTAAAAAATTCCTTTCTTCGACTTTTCGTTGCGGATTTGGTTAGATACTTCAAGTTCTAATCTTTAGCTTGCCTCTTGTCTTTAAGAACCTTTATTTAGGAGTCATTCAAGCTTCATTTATCGCTCCTAAAATGTTCCAAAAAGTATCCAACTCCTCATACAAGAGTCTAAACATATTGACTAGTACCAACATCCAAAACCACTACAACATACGTACTTAGTGCTCGCAAAGCTAAGGTTTATAACTACACCCTAGGTCACCAATCAATCAAATTAGGGTTGGGAATGTACGGGGTGTTACAAAAACTTATTATACAAATACATTGCGTAATTCTACTAAATAATTTCGCAGAACCTAATCTAAACTGGTACAAGAGAACTAAACAAATTAAAGGATGACCCGAGACATAAAATCTCTGTAAAAGTAGAACGACACGAGTTGGTGAAGAATAATCGTTGCTGCACCTATAGAAACTCTAACTGACCTGCAACATGACTATATCCTCAAATAGAGATATAGTAATTGTTGTATCAGTACAACCACACTTACTGGTAGGTATCATTGGCCGACCAAGGTTAGAAACATATAACAACATATAGCGAATAAGAAAGATCGTGACAAACATCTAGGCTTAAAAATTGAGCATACTTAAATTACTTCAACCTCCAACCTTACAGCCTTACCTTTGTTATAACATTATAAATTTACTCTCAGAACGTGACTAACTAACTATATTCCATGAATTAATCTAACCCACATTTCTTATGCACTCATCTTATGATAATAACTTTACACTTCTCTCTCTCTCTCATTAATCCTATTTTGTGACAACCCTCGCTCCCTATTATACTACTATTAACCAATGGGGTTTACAACAACCAAGATAATTAACAACATCAACAACCTTGCAAGAAGGGACACTACAATATACATCACATATACAACTGTATACATAGGAGAATAATATTTATACATAATCTGGGATGTATCTTATATTCACACTTTGCTACAATACACAATCACAACCATCAACATAACTGGTCCACTCAAGGAATCTTCAACAACATATAAATATAAATGTACATTCAAACACATAAAATGAATGTATGCATACAAGATGTACTTGTCATCTTATTCTCATCTCAACATCATCATCACTATCATCTCATCATGATCTCAATATCATTATCAATATCATGACATCATCATTTCAATATCATCATCTCAACATGGTCTCAATACCATCATTAATATCATTAAATCATTATTTCAATATCATCATCTCAACATGGTCTCAATACCATCATCATCTTCACAATATCTCAATATCATCATCAATATCAATACAAATCCAAGATGCAGTTAGTAATCATAAGTCATGTCCGACAGTAATCACAAATATCTAATTCAAATCAGATGCAAGTAATAGTGATCAAAATAGAACTTACAATTAAAAACAACCAAGTAAATGCAATCGACAACTAACAAGTTCATCAGTCTAAGCAAACAACGAATATCCACTAACACGTGAAATCACAAGTATGCCCGAAGGCCAATTCACCACTTACTCAAATGAGCATTATCTACCTAATCATCAATAACAAACATGTACGAAGACCAATCAATCAAGTATCCATTTTAGGAGTGCACATTCCACCAGGATTGATATCTACACTCTAATTCATCATCCTATTTCATTCACCAATCGAATTCTCTTTTCTTCATATTGAAACCGATAAATTCAGGTACTAACTAGTAACCCTTACACTCAAGTCGTCACTAAGTTCAAGACACTATCCCCATTAGTCGATCATTCAACCATTCGGCTCAATTCAGCTTACAATTCTAGCTAGAGTCATACACTTTTACACTTCTTACTTTATAGCACTTAGCAAAACTTGACTTTAGGTTCTTAAGTTATATCATCACCTCCTCTTATAGCAATCAATCCTCCTAACTATCTTCTAGCAATAATAAATCATACTTTAAATATACAAAATATCGGGTTTACCCTTTTTAAAGTATTAAAGACTAGCTCTATAGATTTGAAGGTCACCTAATTCTTCTATTATTATTCACATTCTCATATTAAACTCTATAAATCATCAAGTAAGTCATACAAATACAAACGCCTATCAAGGGAACCACATAAAATATAATCACACACAATTATATCTTTATCACTTTATTTCCATGTTTTATCCATCCAAACTCTATGTCCGTAGGCCTAGACATGAAATCTCCTGTCAACTATAGTTATTACATGCAACTAATCCAAGTCTACTACACATTAAACCATAACCTACCTCGACTGAAGATCTTGGAACAAAAAAGCCACATCAATGTTGCTCTTTCTTTTTCTTCATACCTCCATTAGCTTAATCATTTAGAAATCAAATAATTACAGGAGTAATTAAGCAATTACTCTTTGAATAACTACTTTAGGAATTCAACTCACTAATTCTACCCTTATTTATGGTCTAAATCATTACCCAGGGTCAATTAACTCTTAACTAGTTCTATTATACTCAACCCATCTCCCTTAATAGAGTTTCAAAGCTAAAGATTTCATTTTTATTGAATTCAAGGTTCCCAAGAATCAAATTTCATATTTTAGAATCACTAATTCATGCTAGGAATTGTTAATTAACAATCTAGAAGTAATTCTAGGTGATTTTAACCCAACGCATAGTTTTTCCTCAAAATCTCATGAACTTAGGGTTCAATCCCCAAGAATTCCACCATTTAAGATCGTTCTAATTATTCTAAGATGTTAAAGGATTGAAATATGAAGAAGATGACGGAAAACTTACCTCAACGAAGAATTTTCATCCAATAAGTTGGAAAATCATCCCCCTAGGACTTTGGGATGAAGTTTTTGAGTTAAAAAACTAACTTAAAAGCTGCCCAGTTACCGCTGTAGTGGTAAACTTACCACTGCGGCAGCCAACTTCTTATCCTTGATAGTGTTCAGTAAAATGGCCATAACTTCTTAATAAGAAGGCATATTAACAAATGGTAGGATGTGTTGGAAAGAAGAATAAAAAAACTTTCATTTGGTGGGTATTGAGGCCCATAACTCTTTATAGTCTAGGAGATATGATCATTTGAAGTTGATCCTAGTTTAAAATTAGGGGGTGTTTGGATTAGCTTTTTTTAAGTGACTTATAAGCTAAAAGCTAAAAGCCAAAAGTTGGTAGCAACTTACTTTTGGGTTTTGGCTTTTTTTAGGGTACTTTTTAAGCCTAAAATAAAGTGCTTAAAAGAATGTTGTGTCTTTGCCAAACACCTCTAAAAATTAAAAAGTGCTTAAAAGCCAAAAACACTTTAAAATAAGCTAATCCAAACACCCTCTTAGCTCGAACTCAATCGGTAAGAACATTTCCAACTTAACTTTGTGCTAGGGGTATTGTATGACCTTAGTTCATGTCTAATGCACTCCCATACTAAAGAATTTTTCATCCTATAACTTATGATGAATGAGGTTCTTATGACTTTACCATAGATATTTCTTTAACGGCGGAATGGGTCATTGCATTAGATACTAATTTACCCACCATTCGTCCCCTAACAGTCATTGGTGAAAAGAAGTGTTTAGTACGATTCTCGAAATTCAGCATACACAATGGTTAAGAAATTAACGCAATCTCCCATCCAATTCTAAAACAAATTAGTAACACTTACCGAATCGGCGTCCCATACGTAATGCTAACAGATACCGAACCAGCCTACTCACCATAGGCCACTAAGCTCTAGGCACAAAGTATGATCACTATAACCAAGGAATACGATTTGTAATGAATTTATGTAATGACTCATCTATAATATCCATAACACCACACGATATTACGATGCACGAATATTCATAGCGCCAACGAAAATAATGGGGAATGAAAAATTAAAACCTGTATTTTTACCGCTGCGACTGTAAAATTACCGCTACAGCGGTAAAGTTACTGCTGTAGTGGCTCGCAGGCCTATTGAGGTCACTGCTGTGGTGGTACATTTACTGCTGTAGTGGTCCTAAGGTAGTAACTAGGGACCTTATCCCAGTTCAGGCTATTTTACAACACACTCCTCAAAACTCGACATCATAAACTAACCCTTTCACGGTAATTGCTACAATCAAAGTTCTAAAAACCCATTCTACACATTAGAAGATTCTATGACTTCCTAAACTCATCTTCTAACACATTAACCACTAAATCCACCAATCAACACACCATGACCCACCACTCAACACTAATCCACACAACTCCAGATTTTTAACCAAAACCACACTACTCCGAGGTTGTCATCCCTATACTAGGAAAAAGTTTAGTGGGGTACTTACACCTTAGCCAATGCTATAACATCACAACACCACCAATCACACTACTATGTGTTTTCATTAACATCCAATTCTAAAATAAATTAGTGACACTTATCGGACCGGCATCCCATAGGTAACGCCAATAGCTACCCAACCAGCCTACTCACCATAGGCCACTAAGCTCTAAGAACAAAGCATGATCACTATAACCAAGGAATACGATTCATAATGAAATTTATGTAACGAGTCATCTACAATACCCAGAACACCACACGATATTGCAACGCACAAACATTTGGGGTGACAACAGAAATAATGGGGAATAAAAAATTGAGACCTGTATTTTTACTGTTTCGGTGGTAAATTTGCCACTATAGTGGTACTACTACAACAGTAAAGTTACTGCTGTGGTGGATTGCAGGCCTATTGAGGTCACCATTGCGACGATCCTTTTACTACTATAGCGGTACCACTATAGTGGTACTTTTATCGCTCCAGTAATCTCGAGGTAGTAACTCACGACCTCATCTCTGTTCAGGCTATTTTTCAACACACTCCTCAAAACTCGATATCACGAACTAACTCTTTCATGGTAATCGCTACAATCAGAGTTCTACAAACCCATTTTACACATCGAAAGCTTCTACGACTTCCTAAACTCGTCCTCTAACACATTAACCACTAAATCCACCAATCAAAACACCATGAACCACCATTCAACACTAATCCACACAACGCCAGATTTTTAGCCAAAACCACACTACTCTGAGGTTGTCATCCCTATACTGGGAAAACGTTTAGTGGGGTACTTATACCCTAACCAATGATATAACATCACAACAACACTAAGCACACCACTATGGGTTTTTATTAACGTATAAATTCTCCACCATAACTCATATTAGTCTATTCGACCCCACATCATTCCTCCGCCACTCAAGGGGCAATACCAACCAAGTATTATCATGTAACAATAAGAGGGATATGAATATGGATAAACACATCTAATAACTCTACTCCTTCAGTTGACCCTACAACTAACGATCAACAACCATAACCAAGCTAACTTATTTTACCAACCTTATCAACTCAACTACCCCATAATGAAGAGATACTATTAACTAATAATTATTTCCATACACTATGCATTTATGCAATATCAAACCATAATAAGCCAACTATAATTGTAGCCCCGCCTCCTCACTAAGCCTATGAATATTATTCAACTATCACTTTATTCACATCCTTAAAACTTAACACTATCTTATTCATTTATAGTCATTATGGGTTTTGTACAACTGATTAGTCTACTTTTAGGATATCAACACCCTTACCCTCATAAGATAGTTCAAGTCACCTAACCAAATAAGCGACATCATTATCAGTCACACAGTTAATGTTCAATTTACCAATTCTATGTATCTAGTCAATTTTCTTTGCCTTAGTGATATCAACTACACTACTTACCTCATGTTCAAGACACTAAGGTTGTGCAAAATAACTAAGTTAATTTCAGTTTAACCAATCACTTATTAAGGCATTATTAACAAGTCAACTCATTGATTGGCTTATTCACACAAGGATGACCCAATAACACTTCAGTCCCAGATATAATTACCAAAAATTGGACCACATAAGGATCTCAACTATAATCATCAAAGATTGGGACCACCCAAGGATCCCAAATATAATCATCAAAGGTTCAGACCACACAAGAATTCTAATTATAATCATCAAAGTTTGGATCACACAAGGATCCCAATTATAATCATCAAGGTTTGGACCACACAAGGATCCTGAGTATATTGTCAAAGACCAAATAGAAATCAAGACATACATCAAAATCACACCCAGCCTTTACGATTTACATATATACTTTTGTAAAACCTTATCTTCTATCACTCATAGTGATCATTTACACTTAAGAAGTTTGACCATCAAATAACTAAGTAATAGTATGATCAAAACAATAACCATCCACACAAGTAATACATGTAGCATTCTATCATACCACAACAAAAACATGTAAAGCAAAAGTATTTTTTTTTCGGTAAGCATAACCGATCAATTAACGAAAGAGTTATGCTTACCAAGAACACTAAAAACTATAATATTCACTACATCAAACAATATAACCACCAAAAAAGCGCACGTATCACTCATGCAAAACATAATTCACAATATTAGAATACAAGTCCTATGCCTCTTATTGACCTGTACTGATTAGAATAACACTATTCCAACCTTTCAAACATTATTGAGATTCCAATTGGGACAAACTAATCCCAATTGTGATGGTTGAGATACCAAATTGGAATCTACTAGATACCAATTAGAATCAACTCAGGTAGGAAATACTGAGATAGCATGATAGGAGAGAAGAAAGTAAAATAGATTTCTAGATGCCTTGTAGCTTCCTTCAGATTTTATGTGGAAGTCAACACACCAATCCTCAGGACTCTACTTGCATTTAATCTTGTACTGGGAGACCAGTAACCTGGGCTCTAATACCATCTTATCATGACCTAAATCATGGATCATGCGGGTACCTACCCATCTCTATTTTAGATAGGGAAACCCTTACCACCCAACCCTTCAATTATTGTGAAAGACATTGTTAAACCTTAAGCATTAGTAAATATTAAGCCTTATGTTCAAAACAAAACTTATTATAAAAATACACTGTGGAATTTTATCAAACAATTTCCCAGAACCTAATCTAAACCGGTACAAGAGCACTAAACAAATAGAAGGATGAACCGACACATAATATCTCTATAAGAGTAGAACGATAGGAGCTGGTGAAGAATAATCACTGTTGCACCTATAGAAACTCCAACTGACCTGTAACATGGCTGTATCCCCAAATAGAGATAAAGTAAGTATAGTATTAGTACAACCACACATACTAGTAGGTACCATATGTATTGGTAGGTATCATCGACCGATCAGGATTAGAATCATATAACAACATATAGCAAACAAGAAAGATCTTGACAAGTATCCAGGATTAATAATTAAGCATACTTAACTTAATTCAACCTCCAACCTTACCGCCTTCCCTTTATTATAACATTACAAATTTACTCTCAGAACGTGACTAACTAACTATATTCCATGAATTAATCTAACCCAAATTTCTTATGCACTCACCTTATGATAATAACTCTACACTTCTCTCTCTCTCATTAATCCTTCTTTGTGACAACCCTCGCCCTCGCTCCCTATTATACTACCATTAACCAATGGGGTTTACAACAACCAAAACAATTAACAACATCGACAACCTTGCAAGAAGGGACACTACAATATACATCACATTTATAACTATATACATAGACGAATAATATTTATGCATAATCAAGAACGTACCTTATATTCACACTTTTCTACAATGCATAATCACAATCATCAATATAACTGGTCCACTCAAGAAAACATCAACAACATATGAATATAAATGTATATTCAAATGCATATGATGAATGTATGCATGCAAGATGTATGTATCATTTCATTCTCATCTCAACAACATTATCACTATCATCTCATCATGATCTCAATATCATTATCAATATCATCACATCATCAATTCAATATCATCATCTCAACATGGTCTCAAGACTATCATAAATATCATCACATCATCATTTAAATATCATCATCTCAATATGGTCTCAATACTATCATCAATATCATCTCATCATCATCTTCACAATATCTCAATATCATTGTCAATATTAATACAAATGTAAGATGTAGTCAGTAATCATAATTCATGCCTGACAACAATCACAAACATCTAATTTAAATTAGATGCAAGTAATAGAGATAAAACAAAACTTATAATTAAAGACGACCAAGTAAATGCAATCGACAACCAACAAGTTCATCATTCTAAGTAAACAACGAAGATCTACTAACACGTGAAATTACAAGTATGCCCAAAGGCCGATTCACCACTTACTCCAATGAGCATTATCTACCTAATCATCAATCACAAACATGTTCGAAGACCAATCAATCAAGTATTCATTTTAGGAGTGTACATTCCACCAGGATTGATATCTACACTCTAATTTAACATCCTATTTCATTCACCAATCTAACTTTCTTTTATTCATACTGAAACAGATAAATTTAGTTACTAACTAGTAACCCTTACACTCAAGCCATCACTAAGTTCAAGACACTATCCCCTTTAGTCGATCATTCAACCATTCGGCTCTATTCAGCTTACAATTCTAGATAGAGTCATACACCTTTACACATCTTACTTTCTAGCACTTAGCAAAACTTGACTTTAGGTTCTTAGGTTATATAATCACCTCCTCTTATCACAATCAATCCTCCTAACAATCTTCTAGTAAGAATATCTAGGGGTAATATAAATATACACATGCATCTAGGGGTCCACACAAAATATAATAACACATAATTATATCCTTATCACATTATTTTCATGTTTTATCCATCCAAACTCCATGCCCGTAGGCCTAGACATGATATCTCCCATCAACTATAGTTAGTACATGCAACTAATCCAAGTCTACTACACATTAAACTATAACCTACCTCGTTGAAGATCTTAAAACAAGCAAGCCACACCAAGGTTGCTCTTTCCTTTCCTTCTTGCCTCCATTAGCCTAATCATATAGAAATCAAATAATTATAGGAGTAATTAAGCAATTACTGTTTGAGTAACTACTTTAGGAATTCAACCCACTAATTCTATCCTTATTCATGGTCTAAATTATTACCCAAGGTCAATTAACCCTTAACTAGTTCTATCATACTCAACCCATCTCCATTTATAGAGTTTCAAAGCTAAAGATTCCATTTTTATTAAATTTATGGTTCCCAAGAATCAAATTCTATGTTTTAGAATCACCAATTCATGCTTGGAATTGTTAATTAACAAGCTTAAAGTAATTCTAGGTGATATTAACCTAGCCCATAAGTTTTCCCCAAAATCTCATGAACTTAGGGTTCAAATCTCCAAGAATTCCACCATTTAAGATTGCTCTAATGATTTTAAGATGTTAAAGGATTGAAATACGAAGAAGATGATGGAAGAACTTACTCAACAAAGATTTTTCATCCAAGAAGTTAGAAAATAGCCCCTAGGGCTTTGGGATGAAGTTTTTGAGTTTAAACCCAAAACCTGTCCAAACCTGACTTATAGGCTGCCCAGTTACCACTACAACGGTAGCGCTGCAGCGGCCAACTTCTCAGCTCAGAAAATATTCAGTAAAACAGCGATAACTTTTTATTCTAAAGGCGGATTAATGAATGTTCAGATTCATTAGAAAGAAGACTCAAAGATATTTTATTTGGTGAGTATTAAGATGCATAAATCTTTATATTCTACGAGATATTCTCATTTAAATTTGACCCTAGTTTAAACTTATCTCAAAATTAAATCGGTAAGAACACTTCCAACTTAACTTTGTGCTAGGGGTATTGTATGACCTTAGTTCATGTCTAATGCACTCCCATACTAAAGAGTGGGTCCTATAACTTTTGATTAAGGATGTATTATGCCTTTATCACAGATATTTTTAGTAATGATGAAATAGGTCGTTACAGGTCCAGTGGTGGTAGTGTTTTATCATGAAAATCTCTTGTTATTTGCTTTCCATGGAGGAGTTTGTTGGTACTGAATTACTCATTTTTTGGACAATGGGTATTGTTGGGTTCCAGCCTTGTTCTTATTGACAAACTTTATCACTGGAACCTGGTCCATGTATGTCTGATTATTATTTATGTTTTAGTGATTACTTAATCTAGTTGAAGGACCAGGTATGTGAACTGGTGTCCCAACATGCAGTGTTTCAGTCACACGCATTTGTCTTATGTTCCAGTTGTCTAGTACTTTTCTGGACAATGTCCGCACATTAGTAGGATGAATTTTTAGTGGTCCTTTCTGGCATCCACCAATGAGGAAGCTTCTCTCCCAATGCTCATTATATATATATATATATATATATATATATATACACACACACACGCACACATATATCATCCTTGAGGAGAGAGGCTTAAGCTTTTGCAAAAATCCAAATAGAATTTTCTCAAGAAAAATAATAATTAGGTTTTCATGTAAAGATCTTGTGTTCTTTACTTTATTGCAGTTTTTATTGTGTTTTTATTGTTCTTCAATATCTCACATAGGGACCTGGTATTGAATCAGGTCCTTATTACAGTGGTGGACTCTTACGAATCATCAATTAGTATTGGAGTAGTGTAGTACTTCCTATATGGTTATCACCTAGAAAGGATACTGTTCAAGATGGCAGCTCTGCCCAGTCTTAAGGAAGGACAATTAAACATAACCCCCAGGGTTCAATGGGCAGTTCTATAGTTGGTGGAAGACTAGAATGCATGATTTCATCATGGTGGAGGATAGTGAGTTGTGGAATGTGATTTGTGAAGGTCCTCATGTGCCCATGGAAGTTGTTAAAGAAGGGGAAATCTTTGTATCTATTCCTAAATCCAGGAAATACTATAATGAAGGTGACAGGAAGAAGATTGAGAAGAATTACAAGGCTAAAAAGATCTTTGTATATGGAGTAGTACCTGATGAGTACAACCGGGTCCCTGCTTGTGAATCTGCTAAGAAAATATGGAAAGCTCTGCAGAATGCTCATGAGGGAACAAGTCAAGTTAAGCAATCAAGCATTGATATGCTGACTACTCAGTACGAGCTATTTAAGATGAGCAAATGAGACTCCATTCAAGACATGCATACTCGTTGCACAAGTGTCGTGGATAAAACATCATAATGTATAAGCTGGTTAGGAAGATCTTAAGCATCTTACCTCTCTCATAGGAAAGCAAAGTGAATGCCTTCCCAGAGGGAAAAGATCTATAAACTATGATGATGGATGAGCTTATTGGAAATTTAAAGACATATGAGCTTAAACGTCAGCAGGATTCCGAAAGAAATGAACCCAAGGAAGAAAAGAGTTTGGTTCTAAAGTCAAATAAAAATGATTCATGTGAATATGAACATGACATGGCCTATCTCACTCAAAGGTTTCAAAAAATGGTAAAAATCGAAGGTTTTTAGAATAAAGGAAACTCAAGTAAAGGGTTCAGAGGAAATGATCTTTGCCACAAATATGGAAAACCTAGTCATTATATCAAAGATTGTCCTCTTCACAAGCTGGACTACAAGGATTTCACCAAGTAAAACTCAGAAAGGACCCAGAAAAAGCACCCTATCTCTGATAGAGTCAAAAGAAGTAAAGCAACTGACAAGATAGTTAAGCAAGATCTAGCATCTTGGGGAGACTCCTCAAGCATTTCAGATGATGAAGTGGATGGTGATAACACTTCCATGTTTGTTATTGAAGATTAGTTAAAAAAATCTAAATCCTTGCTAGCTTTCATGGCCAAGTCTAAGGATGAAGCTAAGGTAACCTTCTTTGATGTTCAAAAAAACTTGACAGACTATTCTAAGAAAGAGTTAAGATCATTAACTAATGTCTTGATTGATTCCTTTCACAATCATGCTACTGAAAAGGAGTCTCTAGCTAATGAACTGAATGAAATTGAAATAGAGAAAGTATCCTTATTCTCAAGGAATTCAGATTTTGAAGTAGAAGTTGCTAAGATTAAAAATGAAAACAAAATATTGAGTGACAAACTCAAAAGGATAATTGGAAAAGTGGATGCAACTGAGCCATTCACAAGTCTTGAAGAGAAGTTGAAAAAGGTGACTCTAAACCTTGCTGCCTCTCTTGAACAAAATAGGAAGCTAGAAAAGAATTTGAATATCACTAAAAATGAGCTAGAGAAATCCCTTTGTTGGACCGCTTTATCAGAGATTCTTACTAAGCTGAGTAGTATGAGGTCCAATGTTAGAAAAGGTCTTGGATTTGGAAAAACACTACTCCATACAACCCTAATAGCAAGTATGCATCTATATAAGATAATTGGTTATGTACTTACTGTGGGAAAAATGGTTACTACTAAGAAAAATGTCAATTCCTTCTCAAATCAAAGAGAGAAAATCTAAATTTTGCTCAAACCATCAAGGGACCAGGTCCCAAAGAGAGAAAACCAATCTTTACTGCATGGGAAAGAAGAAGTTTTATCGATCCTTTTACCTGCTTAAAGGGACCCAAGATCATGTGGTTCTCAAATTTAACAAATAACTGTGTATGCAGGTGGAAGTGAGAGGAGGCAGTTAATAAAATCAAAAATGGTTTATGAATAGTGGTTGCTCAAGGCATATGACTGGTAAAGTTGAGGATTTTCTCTCACTCAAAGCATTTCAAGGAGGTAGTGTGTCATTTGGGGATGGAAAGAAAGGGAATATTCTATGTATTGGTCAGATTGGTAAGTCTCTTGATCATGTTATTGAAGACATTTATTATGTGAATGGTCTGAAGTATAATCTGTTGAGTGTGACCTAAATATGTGACAAAGGAAATGAGGTGAAGTTCCTATCTGATTCATATGCTATCACAAATGCTAAAATTGGTGAAGTGATTTTGGTTTCCAAAAGATGCAAAAATATGTATGTGGAATATCTTGATTCTATTTATGGTGAGGATTAAAATGCCTAAGTGTTGTTGGAAATAATGATGAGCTATGGTACAAAATGTTGGTGTACGTGAGCTATTCACTGATCAATAAGCTAATATCAAATAAACTGGTGCATGGAATGCCCAACAAAAAGTTCATGGATTGTAAAGTGTGTGATGCATGTGTTAAAGGGACGCAAGTTCATTCCTTATTCAAGCCAAAAAAGTGGTTAGTTCTTCTAGGACACTTGATCTCCTTCACATGGATCTTTGTGGACCTATGAGGAATCCAAGTCGTGGAGGAAAGAAATATATATTTGTAATTGTTGATGACTATTTAAGGTACACCTAGACCATGTTCTTAAGAAGTAAGGAAGAAACACTCCAGGTGTTCATTATGTTTTCCAAAAAAGTTCAGGTCATGATGGGCAATAAGATAGTAAGCATCTGATCAGATCATGGGACTAAATTTGAAAATGCCAACTTCGATGAGTTCTGTGCTAAAAATGGTATTAGTCATAATTTTTCAACTCCTCGAACTGCTCAACAAAATGGAGTTGTGGAAAAAAAAATAGGACTCTTGAAGATATTGCAAGAACAATGCTGATTGCCAGTGGTTTATGTAAATTTTTTTGGGCTGAAGCAGTAAACACTGCATGCTATGTGACGAACAGGTGCTTAATTAGGTCCCTGCTAAATAAAATCCCCTATGAACTGATGTTTGGAAGGAAACCTAAGGTATCTCATCTTAGGGTGTTTGGATGCAAGTGCTTTATACTGAATAATGGTAAGGACAACCTGGAAAAGTTTGATCCTAGAAGTTATGATGGAGTATTTCTTGGTTACTCATCTCAAAGAAAAGCTTACAAAGTCTTTAATTAGCGAACTCAATGTGTTGAAGAAAGTGTTCATATGATCTTTGAAGAGATGAATAAGCTAGGTAAAATGGGAAGTCCAGATGAAGAAGATATAGAAAAACTCCTGCAAAGTCTCAGAGAATCTGTTGATTTATCAAATTCAACAAAAGAAAATCCATCCACAAGCGAACAAGGTAAAATTGAATCAGGTGAAGACATATCCTCATCAACTCTGGCTCCAGATGTTCCAGAACCTGATACCTCTAAAAAGAATCTCAGCGATTATCCACCTACTATTGAACGAGGTGAAAAAAACCCAGTAGAAGAACCAGGTACGAGGCAATAACAAGCTGAATTGCAGTTATCAAATCAGAGGCCCCTGAAGTCTCATCCTTTGGACAATTTGGTCTCCCCACTTGATTCAGGAATGTACACTCAATCTAAGACAAGAATACTGACGATCTAAGACAAGAAACATGGTTGCCTTTTCAGCATTCTTGTCTCAAATTAAGCCCAAAAATATCAAGGAATCATTACAACATGAAGACTGGATAATTACAATGCAGGAGGAGCTTCATCCGTTTGAAAGAAATAAGGTATGGCATCTTGGCCTTAAAACCTTTGACAAAACTGTTATAAAGACCAGGTGGGTGTACAGATTCAAACTAGATGAGTTTAGAATAAACCTGTTAATCGGGCCGGGTTGGGTCAACCCAGCCCGGTTAGATAACTTTTACCGGGCTTGGTCCAGTCGTGACTTTTACTGGGCCGGTCCATGTCGGGCCCAATAGTAACAATTCCCCCAATGGCCCAGGCCCGGCCCCTTTAATATATATGACCAGTCTTAAAGGAACTGTCCGGGTTAGTCAACCGATCCAGCTTAATGGGCAAGTTTACCGGGTCTCGACTAAAAAAATAATAATTGGATTTTGAACTTTGATTGTTTTTAATATACATTCAATATATACTACTTAAAATACAACTTTAAAGAATATATATATATATATGTATACATTCAATAGATACTACTTTAAAGAATATACATACATATATACATTCAATATATACTACTTTATAGAATATACATACTTTAAAGAATATTCATACATATTATACATTCAATATATACTATTTTAAAGAATATACATACATATGTACATTCAATATATACTACTTTAAAGAATATACATACATATGTACATTCAATATATACTACTTTAAACAATATACATATATATACACATTCAATATATACTACTTTAAAGAATATACATACGTTATACATTCAATATATACTACTTTAAAGATTATTCATACACATTATACATTCAATATATACTACTTTAAAGAATATACATACATATATACATTCAATATATACTACTTTAAAGAATATACATGCGTTATACATTCAATATATACTACTTTAAAGAATATTCATACATATTACACATTCAATATATACTATTTTAAAGAATATACAAACATATATACATTCAATATATACTACTTTAAAGAATATACATACATATATACATTCAATATATACTACTTTAAAGAATATACATATATATACACATTCAATATATACTATTTTAAAGAGAAGGTTTTATCAAACCTTGTTGGATGCAGCTAACATCTGCTCCACTATCAATCATAGCAACATCATTAATATAAAAATTATTATCAATTAAAATTGTACATTTAATGTACCATTTATGAGCAGTAACAATTTGCATCATATCTAAAAACATATCATGTTTAGGACTTAAATCAAGTTGTTTTGAAATCTCATTATCATCTGGTTGTTCGAAAACAGATTTTTTCTTATCATTAGATGACTCAGTAAAAGAATTATTTTTCTCTAGTTGAGTAATCCTATGATCACAAATCATTTGATTTTGTTTAAGAGATTTAATCTCTCTTTTCAAATTTTCAATTTGAAATTTTAAATCATGAAAAGACGATTCCCTAGAAGGGGCATACTTTTCCAAAAGTCTTTTATTAACTTCGGATAAAGAATAAGGAGCTGAATATTGAAATTCATCCTTTTGGCTCGAAGTACTAGAATTAGAACTCGTTGCCAAAGTAATGATTTTTTCTCGAAGGTTGTTATCAGTAACCTCCTTTAAAAGTTCAATTATATTATCAGAAGTAATAGTTTGAATATTCAAATCTTGAAATTGGGCTTGTAGTTTATAAAACTCATCAATTTCACAAGAACAATTATCATCTTGGCAAGTTTTGCAAGCGTCATTATTTTCTTTATCAGAAAAGTCAAGCAAACAACTTCTGCCTCGGATTCTGAATGATTAGGGTCGTAATCAGATTTTGATCCGAAAGTGTATAACAAACCATAGATTTTATCATGCAAACTATCATCTAGTTCTAAAGCTTTAAGCTTTTCTAACTTACAATTAGGAGCTATGTGTCCTAATTTACCACACCTATAACACTTGACCTTAGATAGATCTCTATTAGATCTGTCTTTTGTAAATCTTTTAGATTTACGAGCAATTTTTCGTGCCTCACGTTCCTCTTTGGATCTATATCTAGATCTGTTTTTCCTATATGGATTATCTGGGTTAGGGTGTCTATGATACTTACTCCTTTTTGTCTTGCTATGACCAGACGTTTGGGGTAAACCAAATTGAATACAAAAATCTCCTAATTGAGATTTTTCCTTAAGATTATCAACCTTAAGTTGTCTAGATAATTTAATCTCATTACACAAGTTTAATCCTTCTTGTGTACAAACTCCTATAAGCTTACCATAAGAATAATTCTTATACAGAATTTCACCGTAATTTCCTCAAAGAGTCTTCCTAACTCTTTCAACAAATAATGAAGGGAGGCCATCTATAAACTTGGCTTTCCAATGATCATATTTATTTTTGGGTAATTCCATAACCCTACTAAGGAAAGTATCCTTATACCATCAGAAATCTCCTAAAGTCCTACATCGAAGACTGTTTAAAAGTGTACAAGTAGTCTCAAAATCACTGGTAAATCTACCACTAAAGTGTTCTAGAATGGTCATAATCAAAGTATAGACCGCATCTTCTCGGCCACTAGCTAATTTATATCCCAAATTATCAATACTTTCTTCGGGATTAACTGCGTTTATTACTGCAGCTTTGGCTTACAGACATATAATTGTCCCACCAACCTCTAAGTTGGCCTGTAAAGCCTGCAATTATCATTTTGCA
This sequence comes from Capsicum rhomboideum, assembly GCA_031232105.1. Lineage (NCBI taxonomy): Eukaryota > Viridiplantae > Streptophyta > Magnoliopsida > Solanales > Solanaceae > Capsicum > Capsicum rhomboideum. The sequence goes on from CP124711.1 coordinate 53,267,108, forward strand.
AATAGTTCTATCACTATTTTTTGTACTAGATACAAATGGTGGCATACATCATCATCCTATGAACTAAAATAGTCATCTGCCTATCAGTCAGACCATCAATATTCCATTCATAAATATCAGAACCACTATAAGAAGTATTAGTCTGGTTCCAATCGCGATCTTCTATTAGAACATCCTGAGGAGTCTGTCTAGGATAGTAATGAGTTTGCATCCTAGGCTTATCAACGTACTGAATAGTTCCCCTAAGCTTATTAAGCTCGGACCAAGTTTCCTCTTTATAATTAGCTGGAGACTCAAGCTTATCAGCAAATTGAGAGGACAAATCTATAGGCTTAATATTTAATTAAGAAAACTTTTTATCAAGAAGTTCTTCCAATAAATCCTGAATCTCAGGAGGTCTTTGAATAGATGTTATAATATTCATACATATTATACATTGAATATATACTATTTTAAAGAATATACAAACATATATACATTCAATATATACTACTTTAAAGAATATACATACATATATACATTTAATATATACTACTTTAAAGAATATACATACATATGTACATTCAATATATACTACTTTAAAGAATATACATTTAATATATTCAACAACATATACTACTACTTAATAAAATATACACACATACATATATATATATATATATATATATATATATATATATATATATTCATTATACTACTAATTAAAAGAATATATATACAATATATTCAACAACATATACTACTACTTAATATAATATACATGAAATATATTCAACAACATAAACTACTATTTAAAAGAATATGCATACAATATTCAACAACATATACTTCTTAAAAGAATAATACTTCAATATATTTAAGTATTGACATATACTATTTAAAAGTTAAACTTATATAGAATTTTTATATGTCAATACTTGTTTAAGTAATATTTGCTAATATTATTTTTCAATATATATTTTTTAAAGTTTATGTAAACTCTAATACTAATATATTAAAAGTATTGAATTCATATAAGATATTCAATTTAAATTTTAAATGAAAAAAATATGTAAAGAGTAAATGAACCTAATATTTGATTGATTGCAAAATGTTTCAAAACTTACAAGCTACAAGGTTGCAATTACATTTCACTAATTTGACAAAGTTAAATCGAAAAATGAAAATTCAATTGATTAATTGTAAATTCTATAAATTTTTTATTATTTTTTCCAATTCCCCCATGTTAACATTAATGGGAATTGACTGTGGATTGTCAAAATCAATGGTACCAAAGCCATGCATTGGACTTGATTGTGCTGAATTCTCTCTTGAAGTCATTATTTCTTCAAGATCTTCTTCGTCTTTCGGCTCCACGAACATTCCTTGATTTCTTCGATCCGCTCTAATCCAGTCTCTAAGGCAAACTAAAACATTCATGGCATTGCCTCCCAATGAGTGTCGGTTGTCTCCAATCTGCTGCCGTCCTTGAATAAAAGCGCTCTCTGATGCAACGATTGACATTGAAACATTCAATAAATCTCTAGCTAATCTTGAAAGTACAAGATATTATCTTTCATTATTCTTCCACCATTCCAGTGTGTTGATTCTACCTCTAGGATACTCTGTAGGCTGATAAGATAATACTTAAGCTCTTCCCTACTTACGGTTCTTTGTGATGAAGGTTGCAATCTATTTCATATAGATAGATCAGAAACACAATAAGCAGGCATACTATGTGCCTGCCTTCTAGAAGATGATGGTTCCTCAAAAGGATTGGGAGCAGGGATCGGTGTAATATGTGACGGTAAAGCATTGTCAAGTAAATCAGTATAATGATTGTATACTGTGTTCATGTAACTATTCGCATCAAACATAGCTGTAAACAAAGAAGGTTCTTCATTAGCTTTTACTTCTAAAGTAGAATAAATAAGAGAAGTAAATTCGGACATAGTATTATATTTCATACATGAATTTATTATAGCACCAACTAAGTAAATATGGGGAAACGGAAAAAAATATTTTTTAAATTTATCAATCATTGCATCTTTGTAACCTATTTTAGACATATATTCGTTAAGCAATAAAGAAATGTGGGCTAAATAAGCTAAAATATTACAAAAAATAGGATAATAAGAACCAGAAAATTCAACCGTAGCTAGATAAATTTTTTACAAAATATTAACAATATCATCAATTTTAGCCCAATCTGAATTTTGTAACATAATATAGGGAAAAACACTAGCAAATTGGTTAAAAGTCATAGTAATAGGAACTTTATAAATATTGCAAGTGTTTAAGAAATCATACGTAGAATTCCATCTAACATCTATTTCTTCAGACATTAATCTCGGTCTAAGTCCATTTTTCTTACATTTTCTTTTAAATTCAGTAAGTCTAATTTTTCTATTAGTTCCTTGAATAAAGCCAACTGCAAGTCTAACTTTTTCAATAGCAAGCTCAAAAAAAGCAAGGTCATCTTTTACAATTAAATTATACATATGGCAAGCACACTTAACATGAAATATTTCGGGTAATAGTGGAGAAAGTTCAATTTTTAACAAGTCAATAGCAGCGTTATTGTTAGATGTATTGTCAAAAGATATACATAAAACTTTAATGTCAATACCATAATATCTTGCAACTTTTGTAATAGATTCAGAAATAAATTTCACAGTGTATCTACGGTCTTCATCATACAACAACAACAACAACAACAACAACAACAACATACCCAATGTATTCCCACAAAGTGGAGTCTGGGGAGGGTAAAGTGTACGCAGTCCACACCACTACCTCAGATGAAGTAGAGAGGCTGTTTCCGATAGACCCCCGGTTTAGGAAAAATAACAGTATAACAAGCAGAAAACATAAAAACAAACAACAAAATGGGGGTAAGACACCACTAGATAAAATAAACAAAACACCCACGGAGTAATGCTATGAACTATCTAACCGAAATCACACACAACACCAAAACACAGAAAACAAGAAACTACAAGACACAGGCATAACACTATGACTACAGATAAATCGACAAACAAAGCACTCCTCCCTACAAGCAAGGACACACTCCTACTCACTAACCTTCTACCCTAATCCGCGTCCTCCACACCTTCCTATCAAGGGTCATGTCCTCTGTAAGCTGTAACTGCTCCATGTCATGCCTAATCACTTCCCTCCAATATTTCTTCGGCCTACCTCTACCCCATCTGAAACCATCCGTAGCGAGCCTCTCACACCTTCGTACTGGGGCATCCATGCACCGTCTCATCATATGCCCAAACCATCTCAACCTCACTTCCTGCATCTTATCTTCCACCGAGTCTACTCCCACCTTCTCTTGAACAAACTCTTTTTTGTATCAATGGTCTTCATCATACAAAAATGCTTAAATACGTTTTTGCATAACAAAATTACTATCTACCCAATGACAAGTTATTGTTAAATAATCAGTTTTATTAACAGCACGACCAAGATCAGAAGTTAAAGCAACTCTACATGGAAGTTTTTTTAATAATGCAGATAAATAGTAAACATATTGTGCATGGAGTCTAAAAATATCGGACCGACAAGTACTTCTAGGAATACCCTCAAACATAGGATTATAAATTGCCTGAATATAATGAATAAAAGCTTCAGAAGAAGAAAAACAGAAAGGCAAACAACCCACAACTATCATTTTTGTTAATTCTTCACGATCCTTCATTTTATTATAATCCTTAACTAATTTACCGATTTTTGAGTTCAATCTAGTTTTGCGTTGGGCCCCCAACTGTCCCACCACCAGTTATATGAGCTAGCTCTATTGGGTGTTTTTCCCACAAATGTCTCATCAACTGAACCGTACCTCCTTTATTACCCCAGTCTTATGCTCGTATTTTAACTGACAAAGATCGCATTCAACCTGAGTAGTTCCTTCTATTCGAGTATAAAAATTCCACACAATACTAGTTTTTTAACGAGATCTTACAGGGGGGCAGGCAGGAAGATTAACTGATTCAGATTGAATATTAACATTACCAGATTTGGGTGTAACATCAACAACAACATCATTTTCTTCCACATCAACAGGGTCTACTTCATTCTCTTCTTCTATACCATAATTTTCTTGGTCCTCTAAATAATGCATATCGTGAGCACCTACATCTATTTCATTCTCAAAGGGTTTGCTAATTGGTACCAAAGGCACATGAGTATATCAAGTATTTGAACTAACTCTACCAGAACCAATTTGTTTCTTACTACCACTACCACTTTCGGGATAATTTTTTTTTTAACACTTTTACCGACTTTCCTTAATTTGTCCATATTACAATTAAACTAACAATTATTCAAAAAACACAAAAAAATACAAATAAATATTCAACAAATAATACACTAATTAAAAATTAAAAGTAAGAGATGAAACGATAATACCAAATTACCGAAGTATCCGAAAGCTGATCAATTGAGCACTTTTGGAAACTCCCACTTGATATTTTTAATTGAAAAATAGTATAATAATTAATATAATGAGCACTTTATGAGATAATTAGGATAATTGAGAGAGATTGAGAGGATGAGATTGTAAGTTATGGGAAAATAATTTTTGAAATGGCACCTATTTATAAAATTTTTTTTGAAACTTATTTTTTTTTAAAATAAAAATTAGCCATACAGGCTGTTTTGGCCGTTGGACCAATGACATTATAGCCGTATGGCTTCCAACGGTCCAAAATCAGCCAAAGCAGGCGACCCACTTTAAATTTTTTTTTAATTGTTATCGGGCCTGTCTGATCAGGTGCACCGGTGTGCCTGGTCCGGTCTATCGGGGTACCTACCGTGTCCGGTCCATCCCCCTACCCGGCCCTTAAACCCATTACACTTACCGATTCTAGGTCGGGTCTGGTCTAATCTCCTTCTGGGCCAGTCTAACCGGGCCGAAATTGGGCCAACCCGACCCATTTGACAGGTTTAGTTTATAACCATAATAAAGAGCAAGGCTAGGCTGGTGGTGGAGGGTTACAATCAAGAAGAAGGTATAGATTATGATGAAACATTGCTCCAGTAGCTAGGATGGAAGCCATTCGGATTCTTATTGCTTTTGCATTCTACATGGAGTTCAAACTATTTCACATAGATGTAAAAAGTGCATTAAATCTGAAGGAAGATGTATATATGAAAGTAGCCTCCAGGTTTTGAAAGTCATGAGTTTCCAGATCATGTGTTCAAGCTTGACAAAACTCTCTATGGTTTGAAACAGGCACCAAGAGCATGGTATGAAAGGGTACCCAAATTCCTACTGGAGAATGGTTGCAAGAGAAGGAATATTGACAACACTCTCTTCTTAAGATCTAAAGAAAAGAATCTACTCATTGTGCAGGTCTATGTGGATGACATCATTTTTGGATCAACGTTCAATTTTATGTGCGAGGAATTTTCCAAACTAATAGGAAGTGAGTTTGAAATGAGCATGATGGGTGAGCTTAAGTTCTTTCTTGGGCTACAAGTGAATCAAACATCTGATGGAGTTCTGATCAGTCAACAAAAATACATCTTTGAGTTGTTGAAGAAATACAAGATGGAGGATGCTAAGCCAATAAACACTCTAATTGGCACTTCCCCAAAATTGGACAAATATAAACCTGGTCCCTCTATGAATGAGACCATATATCAAGGTATTATAGGTTCTCTCTTTTATCTAACTGCCAGTAGGTTGGATATTGTGTTCAGTGTTAGCATGTGTGTAAGATTCCAAGCATGTCCAAAGGAGTCTCACTTGAAGGAAGCCAATGAATTTGAGATACTTAAAAGAAATAACTGATCTTGGTCTTTTCTATCCATCTGGAGATACCTTTGATCTAATTGGGTATGCTGATGCTGATTATGCTGGATTTCTTATTGATAGGAAAAGTACATCTGGAATGACTCACTTTTTTTGGGTCCTTACTAATTTTATGGGGGACCAGGAAACAAAACTCAGTTGCCCTTTCTACAGCTGAAGCTAAATATATAGCTACTGCTTCATGTTGTGCTCAACTTCAATGGATCAAGCAATATTTTAAGGACTTTGAAGTGGTCACTAAGAGTGTGGAACTATTTTGTGAAAACACCTGTGCTCTTAATACGGCAAAGAATCCTGTCCAACACAAGAGGATAAAACAAATTGATATTCGACATCACTTCCTACGAGACAATATTAAGAAGGAGTTTATCAACATGTAATTTTGTAAAACCGAGGACCAGACTACTGATATTTTCACCAAAGCTCTTGGAAGGGAAAGCTTTAAAAGGATTTGACCTAGGCTCGGTCTGATCAAATTCCACTAACTCATCTCGAACATCATGGCTATGAAAAGTGGGCAGCCATATGATGCAATGATTCTTGCATTATTTTACTACTTTACTTTTTAATAATACTAAAAGGAGGAAGATTAGTGTGATTGCGTGTGTTGGTGAAAGGGGGAATATCAGTGTATGTGTGCATGGTGACAGGGGGAACTCTTTAAATAATGGCTTGACTACTGATGCTGGTGATAGGGGAAAGTAATGTGTGGATGGATGCTCTGAGAAGTTTTTAGAGGTCTGGTTTTATTATCATCAAAAAAGGGGGAAAATATTGGATTACAACCTTGTTCTTATTATGCGTATTATGCTCATGTTTTGATGATTGACAAACTTCATCATTGGAACGTGATCTATGCATGTCTGATTATTATTCATGTTTCAGTGATTGCTTAACTTAGTCAAAGGCTCAATTACATGAACTGGTGTCTCAGCATGCAGTGTTGCAGATGCACACATTTGTCTTATGTGCCAGCTATCTAGTACTTTTCTATACAATGTCATCACATTAGTGGGACGAATTTTCAGTGGTCCTTTCTAGCATCTACCAATAAGGAAGCTTCTCTCCCAATGCTTATATATATATATATATATATGTATTATCCTTGAGGAGGGAAGCTTAAACTTTTGCACAAATCTGAAAAGAATTTTCTCAAGCAAAGGCCTCAACTGATATAGCAAGACTCAATAATTTAGAAACTTTTTTTGCTCAGAGTGATATATGTTTTTGTTTCTAGTTTGATTGAGGTTTTGTTCTTGGTCTTACAATTGTAAACTCACATCTCATTTTAGAGATTTTAGCGAGTATTTTCTGTCTAACTTTTTGATCAAATCTGAGTTGTTGTCTTAGATAGAGGTAGCTAATGGAGTGCGTGCTCACAATAGAGGTATTGTGAGGATGTGTTGTAATAGAGTTATTACAAGCTTGTAGGAATTAGAAGGTTAATTCCTAGGTTATAATCAAAGGTTGCTCAGATTTGTATTGAAGTTTTTTGGTGAAATCCTACTGGGGTAGGTCGTGGTTTTACTCCCTTGAGCAAGAAGGTTTCCACGTAAATATCTTATGTCCTTTACTTTACTACTGTTTTTATTGTGTTTGTATTATTCTTCAATATCCTCACATAGGGACCTGGTACTGAATCAGGTCCTTGTTATTTTGGTGGACTCTTACGAATCATCACGTATTATTTATGAGAAAAGATGGTGGTAGTAGAAGAGCTTGGGGGATTTAATAACATCCATCCGCTCAGAGGTAGAAGCTTCACTCGGGATGTGGTTGATGGGGGATTTACTTGACATCTCAATGAGTGTCAAATTGTTTAGGGAGAAATAATTAAAATTAGACTTATTGCTCTACTATGGAGGTGTAGGACAATTTTCCTTGAAGAGATGCAGAGTAATGGTGTTTACCGCTTTGAATTGGAAAGGATGGGTGGGACTGGAGAGTGGCTCATGGTAAGAGTGGACTTTAGTATAGCTAATATCCACATAAGTACTGCTATTTTGTTTCTTTCTTTTTAATTTCCCCAAAATCAGTATGGACCAATTTAGTCTGTTTCGTGATTAAAAGAGTGAGCCCTCGCTGTTCTTTGTTTTCTATGTCAAAGTTGTACCTGGGGGAACATTTGCCATTACTAACATTAATTTTTTTTTTATTGTTCCATTATTTTTTCTAATAACCCCACCCTCATTCAGTTATCTTCTCCGACCTCCATAGCCTTTCTAGGGGAGAGATCTACAATTGAGGGAGCTAGGGAGGTGAAGGCATTGTTGTTAGGATTATTAGGATAAGGTGTACAGAACTTACCTGTTGCTGCATTGAGGACTTTTACCTAAGTTGGTATCTATTGTGATTTCCCATTCACATTTCGCTTTTAGTGCTGCAAATTCTTTTTCTTTTTTGGGAAAATTACCATATTCCGCTCATCCACAGTGATGGGAGACATATTTCTGCTCCCAATGCCATCTGGATTATGGGGTGTACTGACCTTTAGTTGGCAATTGCGGATGGTATGCCCAATTATCCCCATAATTTTTTCACAGGAGGCCCTCCCCCTTTTAGACCACCGATTGTTTATTATTCCCTATTATTACTGATGTTTGAACTGGAACATCTAAGGGAACTTGTATATATATCCTCGCATATGTACCTTAGAGACTCGATGATGTACAAATGTAAATTTTTTGGAGCTTCCCATTTTTTCTAAGATTAAAGTATCATAGAACTCTGTTGGGAGTTGTGGTAATCTCAACCAAATGGTAGTGGATGAAATCTTTATTTCAGCGGGAACAAAATTTGATTCCCATTGTCTCAATAAAAGAAAGTGGCCAGAAACAAACTAAGGCCCTTGATGAAAGGCCTTGGTCATATTCTATTCTATGGAGAATTTAACTATGTAGAAATCCCAGCCTAAGTCAATTAAAATAAACTGCCCTGTTGGGTGCCATATTTTTGTTAATTTGGATTTGAGTATTTGGTGGGGGTATCCTTTTCCCAAATACTTTGATCATCAGTGAGAGCTTCCAAGGAGTGTAAATTCTTTGGGCTTATTCCCCTGAGAGGAGAATGGGATCTTCAGCTTCATTCGTTCCTTCTTAGCCAGGTACCCTCATGCTTGGTCCTCCTAATAGAGGTAATAGGACCTCTCCATGTTGGAGTTCCTTTCCATGGTTACCTCCTTGTAAGAGAACTTGGACAGGTTTTCTACTTCCATATGTGCTTTCCCTTTGTCAGGGGGCTTCAGTGGTGTAGTGGAGTGGGGTTTCCCGTGTCACGTGGGGTGTTCATTAGGTGTTTTGTTAAGGATTTTAGAGAGTGTGTTAGAGCTTCTCTCTCTTGTAACGACGAGGACTAACCTGATTCTACTGATTTTTTTACTTGTGTGCACTATGTTTATTTTGGGACCTATAGTTATATTTTTATTTTTAATTTACTATTCTTTTTCTTCCATTTTCTTTTACAATATGTAATTGTTTTTAAACCTTATAATTTAACATGTTAATATATTTTTATGATTTGTAAAATTATATTATTAATAATAAAATGGAAACCTTAAAATTACACTATTTTAAATAGAGTAATTTTCTTTATTTTTTAAATAATCTAAAGCTAAAAAGTACACTTTTTACTTACCGTAAAATATTTCCGCAAAAAATCAACTTTCATTTTATATCTTTTATTTTTTGAGAACTTTCAAGGAAGCTGTTTATTTTTTTTCCTTTTAGGTTTTATAAGTTTGGTTAAAATTAACGCAATTATACAATTTGACTAACTCTCGCTGTTTACTTCAAAAGTATATTACGGTAGTAAATAAAAAAATATATGAATGTTAATTTCACAGGAATGGTATTGTAGATACAGGAAATTATCAAGAAATTGATAAAATTCCTGTACCCATGGATCAGGGGATGGAATTGGACATGGCCAGAGATTGTCAGTAACATCAAGGAGTATAAACCAAAACTGCATTGCCACAGAGTCACTTGGAGTTTTCCAGAAGAGAGTAAAGTAAAATGCAACACAGATGGTGCATGCAGGGGAAATCTAGGACTGAGTTCCTATGACTTCATATTGAGGGATGATGGAGGGGATTTGATATATGCAAAAGCTAAAGGCATGGGGATGGTCACAAGTACAGAGGCAGAATCCATGCAGCTTTAGCCTTTTGTAAGGAGAAGGATATTAGAGAAGTAATACTGGAGATTGTCTCTAGTGCTGAAAAACATCACTCAAAGGCAATAGAGGGTGCCTTGGGAAATAGCAGAAAGAGTAGAGGAGATAAGACAGATGATGCAACATCTAAGTGCACAAAAAAGACATGTTTTCAGAGAAGGCAATACAGTAGCATATGCATTAGAAAATCAGGTTGTGGAAACACAAAACACAAAAGTTTTTCACAATTTCCAAGCGCTTCCACTCATAATCAGGAAGATGGTAAACATGGACAAAGCGAAAGTACCAAACATAAGGGTGAGGTCAATCAGGATAAATACACAATGATAAAAGGAGAGGGATCAATCATATTACAATTAAAGGAAACACAAAGCAGTAGCAGTCACAGATCAAGCATGAATATTTATAGAGCTACTTTGGAGAGCATAATAAAAACACATGGCCAGAATATAAACAAAGTATGCCCGGAAGGACACATAACAACTATGACCTACAAACTAGTTAGGACTACAAGCTCTAGCCATAAAAAATATTCACCAAAAAAGAGGATAGTACAGTCTTGTTCAACCATAAGGAGACAGGAGAAAACCATAACATCTTGAGCTTGTTACGAACTCAAAAATACTCAGAAGAGGTATGTACAACTCAAATCTATGGAGAGAAATAGTAGAAGAAGAGAAACGAGGGAAATGGAGGATACTCACTGGATTTTCTGAAGCGGATAAGCGCTGGCATGAGATATCGGTCCCTTTGGGATGAACCCCGACCACCTGAAAGAATAAATATAGAAATGATACGATGTACTTAGAGGGTGGTGAAACTAATCAAAGGTGCTTACCTTGGAACAGTGAAGCTGATAGGAAGAGCCACCCGGACAACAACCATGGTGTAAGGGTTAAGATGATCTAGAGAAGGAGGCGACGGAGCAGGGAGTTCAAGCGACAGGCTGCTGATAACATTGCTAAGCGACAAAGACAACTTTTTAGAAAGATTAGCGAGGACTCTTTAAAAGATTCAGATATATGTATAATATTAGGTTTCCTTTTTTCTTTTTGACCAGGTCATGTTTTTGGACTCAATCTTTTTCTTTTTGGAAGACTGGGCTTTAGACTTTTGCTGATTTATTAATAAAATGGCCAACCGGCCTAAAACATTTTAATTAAAAAAAAGAAAATATATAAAATATTATAAGGAAGATACTTTGAAACGGAACAAGGTAAAAAGTTGTTAACTTACTAGGATCATCCTCCAACTTATACACATATTTATGAACACTAGATTTTAGAATATTTTTTAGAGGCTTGAAATTTGATGTATAAGTACATACTTATGTTTTATTTAGTTGGTAGAGACATTGCTAGGGAGCCATACTAAGAACATTATGAGAATATACGTCACTTATATTTTTATTGATTTCTAACCTTTCGAGTGGATTTGGTTGGTATATTGGAAATAGGAATATTCGGTGGGTGATTCAAGAAGTGACTTTTCATTATTCAGAAATTCATAATAATGAAAATTGACTAAACAAATGTTTAACTTTATAACTAAATATAGTTATATTATATTATCCAGTTAGTTACTTTTTATTACAAATAAAAATACAATTCTCCCCTCAAATATGAATAATAGATTTGAGTTTTACAAAGCCTCTTATTGGATTTGAACTGATGACATACGCCTTACCATAGATTTACTCTACCACTGAGTCAAAAAGGCCTTTTTTATTTAATTTTGAAATAATTCACTGGGCAGCGGTTACCCACGGAGGAGTGAAGGATCCGTCGATTCATTAAAGGGTTGAATACCGGACATTAGTTATCAACATTTCAGATGGTATCTTCTGGTAAGACTTTTTAGGAAGTGGTTGAGTATGTTAGGAATTTGGAAGGGGTGAAACAGGATGGTTACGTCAAGTCTGCAGAAGAGAAGGCCTGAAAGGGTGGTAGCTACAGTAGCCCTTTCACTAAAGGTTCGATTTCTCAAGGGTATTCAGCACACCCTATCTAGTCAGCCATGCAAGTATCAGCTGGGGGTCTGTTAGGAGCATTCCAATCTTCTTCATATAATAATGGGTCTATCACTTCTTCGGCTTAGGCTTAGATTCCTACTTTGGATATGCTATGTTATGAGTGCGGTGAGGTTGGGCATATTCAGAGATGGTGTCCCTAATTTGGATAGACTGGTCAGTCAGCTCAGCAGTAAGCTCCCTAAGCTCTAGCTTTAGTAGGTAGGGGAGGTGGTGTACATGCTAGAGATCATCCTCAGGAAGGGCGTTGTGGATACGCAATAGGTAGAGGTGGTACCCACCCTAAACCATGCAGTGTACATGCTGGTCGAGGTGGTACTCAGCCCGACAGAGGTGACACACAGGTAGGTGATCATATTCATTTATATTCTTTCTTGGGCATACCCAAGGCAGAGGTGTCTGATGCAGTGATCACACGTACTATTCTAGTCTATGATCGGATATCTACAACCTTATTCTATCCCAATTCTACATTTTCTTATGTGTCTGTCTATTTTGGGGTAGGATTGGATATGATGATTTTCTTGATATTCCTGTCTATGTTTCCATCCATATTGGTGATTCTGTGATTGTAGATAGAGTCTACCATTCATGTCTTGTTACATTAATGGGGTATAAAACCTAGGTAGACTTAGTGACTCTACACAAGGTTGACTTTCATATCATTTTGGGGATGAGTTGGTAATAACGATCTCAATCGAGTGACTAAAATTAATATCGAAATGCGAAATCTAACCCCACGAAAATAAGGATAGATAGGAAATTTAGATGAAAACTAGAAGAAATTGAGATGAGAAATAGAAAAAAAGAAAAGCTAATTGAATCAATTAACCCGGGGGGGGGGGGAAGAACTTGATTATCTAGAAATTGAGTAACAGATTTGAATCCACAAATGAGTGACTCACTATGAACAATCAAACAAAGAGTTCTAAATCAACAATGGGAATCCACCAATCACTAACCTAGATTCAACTACACTAAACTAGAATAAAGGGATTCCACCCTACACTCTCAAAGGAGTTCAATTTTCAATTCATCAAAGTCTCAGAATGAAAAATGGCTAAGACAAGTATTCATAGTTATTGCCTTTACACAAAAAACCCAAAAGTGGCTATTTAGAAAATAACCTACAAGGGCCCTTCTTGATTGCCCTAATGACATCTTGATCACCCATGACCTTGTGTATTTGTTGCTCCATAACATCCTCCGAGTTCCAAGCTATCATCCATATGTGAAAGCCCCTCCTAATGTGCTCCAAGCTAATTGTGCTTATATCATCCTCCCCTTCTTCAAAAGGATTCATCCTTGAATCTGAACCTTGCAAAAGCATACGAAGGACAAGCAACCAAGAAATCCTCATAGTATGAGGGTTACCACAAGGGTTAACACCAATATCATCATGCCAAGAGGGCACAAATTTGAAATACTACCAAGAATCCTTTGTGTTCAATAAGAGCAATGCACCGTACAATGTACAAAGGATGCGACTATGAAAAATATCATAGAAAAAAGAAACCACAAAGGTCCTAAGACACAATTGTTTCCCTATTCCTCCATAAAACCATACCAAAGGTGGTGTCACTATTGGTTCAAACACCCATAAGGCTTACCGTGGGTTAAAGATGTGAAAAGACCCACATAGTTTGGTCACAAAAGTAAATGGACCAACCCAAGAAACACCTACCTCTATATAAAATAAAATCCAATACAAACATGGACATCATCATATGTAAAGTGGTAGTAGAGAAAGGAAACAAGAATATGAGTCCCATCGAAGGTGTTACTATACACAAGAGTGATGTTGCCCAAATTACATTTCACAATAAAGTATAAAACAGTCACTGTCAAATATAGAATCGAACCAAGGTTGGGGTCGATCCCACGAGGAATATGGTTAGGACCTAGGTCAATGAAGTTATTTAGGCTTTTAGTCATTCATTTCCAATGGGACGACTTAAAATAACAAGTAAACAATTTTTAAATTGAAGTAACAAGTGAACAAATATTAGCTTATGTTGAGAGAATCAATGAGAATGATGCCCATGATTTCATAACTCAGTAGGTTCTATGTACTAGTGATTTGTCCCAGTTCTTAGTATGTAGAATCAATAGGTTATGTTCACTTAAAGGGCTTTTCGCACTTGTTTAAGTAACTATCCTCAAGTAAGTTTTCTCTTCTCCTGAGTTTTGCACTACTAACCCCTATCTTGGATCCCAGATTAGCTTCACTGGATTATCGAATCAAGCTATTAATTGAAGGTTGATAGCTTCAAATCTCTGTTGTTTATTCTCTTTTCCCATCATCCTTTCGTCCAAACTAAAGATAAGACGAGTTCTATTGTTGACCCCTGTTAAAAAGCAATCAAAGAGAAGAGAACAACAATACACGCATAAACACCATTCAAGAATTACTATGTACTTTAACCTACTTTGTTAATTCATCATTGTTCTCACAATCCTAGTTGTGGAATTTAGCTACTCATGGCTTGCAAATCACAATTAGAAATTATAGACAAAATCATAATTATGAACTTACAAATCGAGTAGAATAAATCCGAAATCTTGAATTCTCAAAGAAAAATTAGTAAAGATGAAGAAGAAAGTAATACACTAATTTTCTCCGACCTCCACGACGGCTCCTAGCTCTCTCTAGATCCAACTTTCAAAAGTTCCAAAAATTATATAAAAAAAGTTTTTATAAAAACAATTTTTGTGGAATATTTATAGGTATAAGAAAACAATTCCAAATAAAATAACTGATTTCAAAATGGACTACAAAATGAAAATCCAGTTTATTTCAGGGATACTACCAACACCGCCTTGGACAGCCTCAAACTCTTTTCCTCCTGCCGTTATTTGCTGCCACGTGGCAGAACTTCAAATTGAAGTTCAACTTGTTGCTGGGTCACATGTGTGTATATATATATATATTAATATTTTAACAAATTTAATCAATTAAGCTGCCTGCTTGATTTCCTTATACAATTTGTCAATTTTAATTTCATTTTTGCTCCAAATTCCTTCATCTTCACACCAATTTAATCTTACAAATAAAAATGTAATATTAAGCATAATCTATAAAATCAATGCTCAAAAAGGAAAAATAAAAATACTAAATGAGAGGCAAATAATAATTAAATATATATAATTTTGACCTCTGATCAAAGAGTACTAACATGCTCAAGAGAGCTAGCAAGCAAATCACCACAAGTTGGACCACCCAAGAATGAAATCATGACATTTAGGTACACATTAGCCTTTCTTTCAAGATAAATTCCCACAGGAAGTGAGTTCACAAATGAAGTCATACCACTAGAGGTGTTGAGGAATCGATTAGAAACCAATTCAATCCAAAACAAATGATCTTCTCTAAAAGTTGGGTTCCCTCTATTCATATTAAGCATGCTCTCAGGAGTCTCATTCGATACTTCAAATTGTCTAATCCTATGAAGGTGACAAGAAGTCTTGAACATCCATGGAATCTTCCAAGTCACAACTCGATTGTCATCTTGACCAAGCAACACATCACAAGTGCCACATTCTATTTCATTACCGGGTCAAATGGAAAGAGATTCCATAAAAATGGGTTAAGCAAACACCCATATGCCTCATTGGCACTCTTATTTTTACAAAACATACTCCACTCAAAGGTATGAGTATCATCATATGCAAACAAATAATATAGAAGGCGTCACACAAGTGAACTTCATCTAATTTATTCTCATGAGAAGGTTCACTCATTGATTCAAGCATATTAAGGCCTTGACCAAAAGTGGGAACACATAAAGATGAAGGGATAATTATAGCACATACCTCACCTTTATTTTGAACACCACCCCTTCAAATAAACATACTCTCATCTTCCAAGAAGAGATTTCTGTCATCGAAAATTGTGTCATCACACCATAGTGGATTTTCAAAAACTTGGTAGCCTTCAAGAATGGCTACACTTTCAACATTATAAGACACACTAGGCACTTTACTAGGAGTGATCTCGTTATTTTCAAATAAAATATTATACTTAAAGAGTGAACGATCAATCCAAGGAAGAGAATTAAAATATGCAATTTCACTCAAGAACATGAACTCTATGAGCAAAATAAATAATAGGATCTTCAACAAAAGATATGCTCAATGAGTCACTCCTACTCAATTGATCAACTTCATCAACATTATCACTAACTTGAGGCTCAATAATCACATTACAAGATCCCTCAAGTAGTGTACCACACTCAAAAACTAGTTGATCAACATCAATATCACTTGATAATGAACTATCATTCAGAGCACATGTATCAACACTAGGTGGACACAAATCGATCTTACTAGAAGAATCAATTTGGTCATCAATAGGATCAACTAGTGTATCTATATTCTCAACATGCACATTATCAAAACATGGAAAAGAATCACATGATAATGTACTATTATTTAAGGAACAAGTGTCAAAACTAGGTGTACACAAATTGATCTTGCAAGAAAAATCAATTCGGTCATCAATAGGATCAACTAGTGTGTGAACACTCTCAACAATTATATTATCACTATGTAACAAGGTGCCATCAAGTTCATCACAAGGCAAAGATCTTTAAGCTTACACACATATAAGCTATCACTTACACTCATTTGTCTACTAGCCAGACAAGGATCTACTTTTGACAAGGTTTAAGGTTTAGCTTTGTTACCTTATAGCTCATAGAAAGGTTCCATTCACTTTGCCTTTCAACATTGGAGCATATTTTATCCTTTGGGAAGCTTTCTAGCACCTCATGATTCTTTATTGCTAGAGGTGCCTCACTAGGCTTGTTTCCAAGGATACCTGCACAAGAATCAAGACAACTAGAAAACAAAGAGAGATTATAGAAGTTAGTATAAAGTTATGACAACCCTCTCACATCACTCCACACAACCTCTCTTTTTTCCACTCTAAAGTTATTCACATATCACACCCTTACTCCTCTCAATCTTTTGTCTCTCAATTTTATTGGAATTCGGACAAGTGCCAAGGATTCCTTATGAAGGGTTTGGAGATACCTTAAACTATAGCTTCCACTTTGGTGCATAAGGAGTGGATGTGTTGAATTTCATGTTCAAATACTTAGCACCAACCTCACAAGGAGTAGCTTGCTTTGCCACCAAAGGCAACTCCTTAGGTTCACCTTCTTGATGAATAGCTTTCCTCTTTTAGAATATTGACTTGATTCTTTCAAGTTATCATGAGAAAACCCTTAGTTTAGATTAGGATTAGCTATAGTTTAGATTGGATTAATTAGTTAGGTGGAAATCCATGAATAAAATACTCCAAAATGTGGAGAAAAGCTGAAAAAATTGCTCAAAATTGAGCTGGTGCCTCGCTGAAGCTGTTCTGGAAGGCCTAGAGCCACTTGGGGACCGCTAGAGCTGGTTGGGGAGGGATGGAGCCATCTATGAGGTTGGCTGGTGGACGAAGACCATGCTCTGGGAAGCTGGAGCCGACGACTGGAGGCGTAAACCGTTTCTCTATGCAGAAGCCGTATTGTTGACAACTTGTGTTGACGTGGAAAGGGTTTCGCTCAATTGCTGATGTAGACCGCTGTACTGACATAGCGATAAGACACTGGATGACACGGACCTGCTTGCTGATGTGGCACCGATGGAAGCTTTTTTTTTTTTTTTTTTCAATTTTCAGATATTTTTGTACTCCCTTGGGCGCACAAATACCTTTAACACTTTCTCTTTCTTTCTTTTTTTGGATCAAACAACACTTTTTTGAAGATTCTTCCTCAACAATATATGAATTTCATAAAGAAGCCTATCAACATTTATGAACTTCAAAAATTCATAATTCACTCAATTTAACTCCGATTTTCATAAAATTTTGAACACGAGCTCTTTTCAACACTATAAACAAACTCCATTTCCATAATCTTCAAGCTATGAAGAACACCATGAACATTGATGAAATTCAAAAATTCATAACTTCTTCCTTTTAGCTCAAAATTCAACGAAATTCAAGATTTAGGCTCCCCTTGCTAAGGAGAACAAACCTCGATGCTTTTCAAGCTCCAATTTAACCTCAAATAACAAACCCACTTCACCTTCTTTAAGCTTTTTCAAGCTCAACAATGGTGAAATTTTGAAACACCTTCAAATCAACCCGAATTTCAGACCTAGACTTCTAAACACTAGAGAAACACAAATCTAGTGTTTTAAACTCAAACAAAACATGAATCAAACATTTTATTTTTTTGACCAATATTGTTTTTGAAATTTCAAATTTATGGACCTAGAAGTTAAGAATTGATGGAACAACTCTTAAAACCTAAACTCTGATACCAAGTGGATAACGATCTCAATCGAGTGACTAAAATTGATATCAAAATACAGAATCCAACATCATAAAAATAAGGATAGACAATAAATTTAGATGAAAACTAGAAGAAATTGAGATGAAATAGAAGAAAAGAAAGACTAATTGAATTAATTAACAAAGGGGCTAAAAACTTGATTATGTAGAAATTGAAAAACAAATTTGAATCCACAAATGAGTGACTCAGTATGAACAATTAAACAAAGAGTTCTAAATCAACAATGGAAATCCACCCATCACTAACCTAGATTTAGCTACACTAAACTAGACTAAAAGGATTTCACTCTACACTCTCAAAGGAGTTCAATTTTCCATTCATCGAAGTCTCAGAATGAAAAACAGCTAAGGTGGCTATTTATAGTTATTGCCTTTACACAAATAGCCCAAAAGTGGTTATTTAGAAAATAACCCACAAGGACTCTTCTTAATTGCCCTAATGACATCTTGATCACCCATGACCTTGTGTATTCGTTGCCCCATAGTATCCTCCGAGCTCCAAGCTATCATCCATATGTGGAATATCCTCCTAATATGCTCCAAGCTAACTGTACCCGTATCCGTTGGTTGTCTCCTTACCATGTAATATTAGACTATCATGATAAGACAGTGACTGTAGCGATACGGGTATGTCTAGGCTTTAGTCGAAGGGTAATTGTAACCCTGTTCCTAAAAATATTATATCCTTTATTCATGCTAAGTAGTTGATAGAGAGGGAGTGTATAGAGTTTTAGCACATCTTTGGGACACTAGTACAGAGGTTCCACCTATTAGGTCAGGTCCTATGGTCTGTGATTTCTTGGAGGTGTTTCTTATGGATTTACCTGGCATGCCACCAGACCATGATATCGATTTCTACATTGGTTTAGAGCCTGATTCTCATACTATTTCTATTCCTCCATATAGGATAACACCGGCTGAGTTAAGAGAGTTGAATGTTTAGTTACAGGACCTGCTTAGTATGGGGTTTATTCATCCTAGTGCCTCCCCGTCAGGTGCTCCTGTGTTGTTTGTGGAAAAAAAGATGGGAGTGTGCATATGTGCATTGACTAACATCAGCTGAACAGGGTCAGTATCCAAAATAAATACCCTCTTCCCCGCATAGATGACTTATTTGGCCAGCTTCAGGGTCCGTTAGTCCTTTCTAAGATTGACTTGAGGTCTGGGTATCATCAGCTGAAAATTTGAGCTGGAGATATTCCTAAGATTATTTTTCAAACTAGGTATGGGCATTATGATTTTTTGGTGATGTATTTTGGGGTTACTAATGCCCTAACTTTTTATGAGTTTGATGAATGGAGTTTTTAAGCCCTATTTGGATTCTTTTGTAGTTATGTTTATTGATGATATTCTGGTTTATTTGAAAAGTAAGGAAGTCTATGAGAACCACTTGAGAGTTTTATTAGGGTTGTTGAAAGGGAATTAATTGTATGCTAAATTTTCTAAGTGTGAGTTTTGGCTGACTTCTAAGTCCTTCTTGGGGCATGTGGTTTCAAAAGAGGGAATTATGGCCGATGCGCAAAAAATAGAGGCAGTTAAGATTTGGGTTAGGTCTACTTCATTGACTGAGATTTGCAGTTTTGTAGGGTTGGGTAGTGTCCCGACCCAAACCCGTTGTGAGTAGTACCCACACTAACCCTTCGGTGGGAGAACCATTAAACTCAAACTACTCAAACCCAATACTTAACCAAATTTAAGATAAACTAATTACTTTATTAAATAATCCAATATCTCAAAGTGTTCTAATAATAAGATTAAATGCGAAATTGAATGAATGTCTAAAACAACGACATGAATCTGAAAGTCATTGTACCAAAATACTACAAATGTCAACAAATGGGTTCAACCTAAAAACAAACGGAAATATCAGAGTCCGAGATAATTGGACAAGAACTAAATAGAGGACTCATGGCTGTTCGAAAAATATAGCTCAACCTTGACTCAGAATGTAGTCTGCTCTAAATCCGAGGTCTTGATGAAGTCACCGAAAATGCTCTGCACTCAACAAAAAGAAAGAGCACTGGTAGTATCAGTACAAAGCCACTATGTACTGATAGGGTCATCGGCCAACCAAAAATACTGAATGTGAAAACATAACCATAACATAGTAAAAGGAGTACAATCATGAACACCTAACAATTACCTTTACCTCAATTATAAACCATTTAGCTTCTTTCAACTAACACCAAACAATTCAGTCAAGTGTGAATCAATATAGACAATAAACCAAGCCAAGACCATGACTACCAATCATTAACCAAGTCAACAACCATGACTCAACAATAATAACTTACACCTTGAATACACAAGTAAGTAGACTATAATATAATATATGCCATTCCTTTATACCCTTAGACCGGAACACTCAAGAATCCAATATTTTAAACAACAATAACAATAGAATAACAATAATCAATAAACCTGGTCCACTCAAGGAACCATTACACTCACCAGTACCTTGTACACACATGCTAAGGGTCTTATGGTCGCCCACTAGCCATGACCTACTGGGGATGAGCTCTTGTCCATGTACCAAATATCCCAGACATCCAGTGTTTGCTAACCTTAAATCAACCAATTCCGTGAAGATGTCTAAATACCGATACATCCTACAATAATAAGAATAAATCCCGCAAAGATGTCCATTATCAACTTATCTCACAATAATAAAAAATAGCACAATAATCATAATATATGAGAATAAACAACCATACTTGTACAATCAACAAGCCCTTATTATAACCTCATCACATGTGATTAACACTTAAGATATCATTCAATGATTTACTTTTCTTGAACATGCATTGTAACAAGTATACGAAGAAATAGTTAACATGCGCACATAAATCAAGTTGGGTTTTTAACTACATTTAACCATCACCTACCTCAATT
This sequence comes from Capsicum rhomboideum, assembly GCA_031232105.1. Lineage (NCBI taxonomy): Eukaryota > Viridiplantae > Streptophyta > Magnoliopsida > Solanales > Solanaceae > Capsicum > Capsicum rhomboideum. The sequence continues at coordinate 53,288,354 of CP124711.1, forward strand.
CAAGCTTGCACCATTCTAACGAGTTTGAGCCTTGCCTTTTCGTGCAATTTTGGCTTGGTTGTGGTCTAAAAACAATAATATGATCACAATTCACATAATGGCCTAATACATTCAAGGATTACAACCAAATTCCATAACCTCAAGGTCAAATTCATGATCATTCTTCCCGTTCTTGGATTTTCTACCATAATTCAACCTTAATTCTACTAATTTCATGAATATAATAGTGAATTCTAAACAAGCAATTTTAAATTAACAACCTTTAACCAAAACCCTAGGGATTTCCACCTAATTCACGTAATTGCATTAGAAAATTCACCTAGGTGAAGTTAAATCCTTCCCAAAACCCAAAAACTAGTGATGCTGGGGATAATTATTGGAAAACTAGTTAGTGTGATGGATCAGCATACCTCAATGAAGGAAATTAATGAAAATTAGGTTGAAACAAACCAATAATGCTTTAGCGCATTGCTATAGCGCCCCTTATACAAATATAGAATGAAAAATAATATTTTAGGGAATATTTTGCATTAAACAACGCTTATCCTGCTATAGCAGCCCTATCCCATTATAGCGGCATTGCTATAGCGGGATTTGCTCGCTATGGTAGGATAGACCAAAGCTGACTCTCGCTATAGTTGTGCAGTGGTAGCGGTCTGTCTCCATATATAGCGGGATAGGTGAGGCAGAAACTTTGGATTCTTCCTATTATCATTATTTTTGTAACACACTCTCAGATTTTAATATCCTGGACTAACCCCTTTATGTCAAATATGATATAGGGAGTTTTACTAACCTGAATTCAATTTCAAAGGTTTGTATGAATTCCTTATCGTCTTATCTATCAAAAAATCACCCAAAAACACTTAACTAATTCATTCCTGGATTACCATAGACTATATCATGCTTGGATTTTTTCTAAGACTATCCTAGCCTAAAATTTCTAACTCTTAATTTGGTGAAAACCTTAACCCGAATTTTGGCATGCTAAACTTATCTGTAACGATGAAAAAGATCATTACAACAGATATCAATTTACCCATCGTTTGTCCCTGAACAATTAAAAAGAAAAATGAGGCAAGTAAGAAGCAAGAGATTACCTATATTTTCAAACAAGTAAGGGTACTTGTCTCCCATGTCCCTCTTCGTTTCCCAAGTAGACTCCTCAATCAGACGATACTTCTACTGAACCTTCATAAACCGAATCTCCTTGGTTCTCAATTTCCAAATGTCCCGATCAAGAATTGCAACCGGCTCCTCTTCATATGAAATTTTTTTAACGAGTAACATTGAATCCTATTTGATGATATAATCCCCATCCCCATGATAGTTCTTGAGCATTCACACATGGAATACTAGATGGACCCCTGACAGGCTTGGTGGCAAGGCCAACCTGTAAGCTACTAGGACACGTCTTCAAGGACTTAAAATGGACTAATATATCGAGGGATAAGCTTACCCTTCTTGTAAAACTGCATAACACCCTTCATAGGAGATACGTTCAACAATACCTGCTCGCCAGGTTTCAATGACATTTTCTATACCTTGTGATCCGCAAACTCTTTTTGCCTACTTTAGGCTGCCAACAACTTCTCCTAAGCTTACTTTACCGAGTCTTTTCCCAAAAGCTTTACATTACCAACTTCGAACTATCTTATAGGTGATCTACACCTTCTCCCATAGAGTGCTTCGAATGGAGCCATGTCAATGCTAGAATGGTAACTATTATTGTATGCAAACTCACACAATGGAAAGAACTTATCCCAATGACCACCAAAGTCAATCATACAGACCGTTAAAATATCCTCAAGCACCTGAATAGTCCTCTCTGACTTCCCATCAATCTGAGGATGGAAAGTAGTGCTAAAATTAAGCTGGGTGCCCAACTCTTCATGTAACCTGTCCCAAAACATAGAGGTGAATTGTGTACCTTTATCAGAAATAATAGAAATTGGCACCCTATGAAACCTCAATATCTCCTTGATATAAATCTTAGCTAACTGTTTTGAGCTGTAATCCACCTTAACTGGAATGAAATGAGCTGACTTGGTTAGCCTGTCCACTATGACCCAAATCGAGTCATGGTACCTCAAGGTCTTAGAAAGACCCACTATGAAATCCATGGCTATCCTTTCCCATTTCCACTCGAGAATGTGCACCCTCTGAAGTAAACTTGTAGGCCTTTGATGTTCGTATTTCACCTGATGACATTCGGGCACTTAGACACATACTATATCTCTCTTTATTTTGGATCTCAAGTCACATTATATCTCAAGTCAGGAACCATGAGCTTCTACAAGCAAACTCTGAATCATATTACTAACACGAGGCATGCACATACATCCTCTCACCCTCATTACCCCACACACATCAAGTGTGGCATCAGAATATTCACTACACACCACCTTATTTCAAAGTTTATTGAATTTCACATCTACAAGCTTTCTGACCTTTATTTTATCAAGGAATGTTAACCTTACCTCTACACTAGCCAACACTCCACCCCTTCCAAAAATACCAAAAAACCTGAACTGTGATGCTAGTGTTTGAATCTCTCTAGCCAATGGTTGCCTTGACACCTTCAAACAAGCCAAACTACCCATACTTATCGATTTTTGGCTCAATGCATCTGCCACCACATTGGCTTTGGATGGTATTAAGTGGTCACATCATAATACTTTAATAATTCCATCCACCTCCTATGCCTCAAGTTCAAATCCTTTTGGGTGAAAACATGATGGAAGCTATGATGTCCTGTAAACACTTCGCTCTTGACACCATAGAGGTAGTGTCTCCATTTCTTTAGTGTAAAAACCACTGCTGCCAACTTCAATTCATGGGTTGGATAATTCTTCTCATAAGGGTTCAATTGCCTTGAAGCATAGGCAATTACATTCTCGTCCTGCATTAACATAGCACCCAAACCAGAGCGTGAAGCATCAAAAAATACAATAAAGTCCTTGCCTTCAATTGGCAAGGCAAGAATGAGGGTTGTAGTCAAACGAATCTTGAACTTTTGGATGCTCTCCTCACACTTGTCAGACTATAAAAATGGCACCTTTTTTTGAGTTAATCTTGTCAAGTGAGTAGCAATGGAGGTAGAGTTCTTAACAAACCTGTGATAGTAACTAGAAATAGCCATAAAAATTTTAACCTCAGTCACAGAGCTAGGACGAACCCAACTCTTGACAACCTTAATCTTTTGGGGATCTTCCATCACCCCTTTTTCTGAAACCGCATGCCCTAAAAAGTCTATAGAGGACATCCAAAATTAACATTTAGAGAACTTTGCATAAAGTTGCTTTCCTTTTAAAATCCCTAAAAATATGCGAAGATAACCTGCATGTTCCTCCTTATTTTTAAAGTAAATCAAAATGTCACCAGTAAAAACAATTACAAACAAATCCAATAAAGCCTTAAAACTACCATTTATCAAACTCATGAAAGCTGTTGATACATTAGTCAACCCAAAATACATTACTAATAACTCGTAATGCCCATACTGAGTCCTAAAAGCTATCTTAGGTATATCGTCTGGCTGGATCTTTAACTTGTGATAGCCTGACCTTAAGTCTATCTTGGAGAAAACTGAAGCAACCTAAAATTGGTTAAAAATATCATCTGTTTAGGTCAAAGGATACTTATTCCTGATGGTAACCTTATTCAACTGCCTATAGTCAATACACATTCTCGTGATACCATCCTTCTTCTTAACGAACAACACTGGAGCATCCCAAGGCGAAGTACTAGGATGAATGAATCCCTTATCAAGTAGCTTCTATAACTGAGTCTTGAGTTCTCTCAACTTAGCCGAAGCCATCTGATAGGGAGGAATAGAAATTAGGCGAGTGACCAGCTCCAAATAATAGCAAAAGTCTATGTCTCGATCCGGAGGCATACCGGGAAAATCTGTGGGAAATACCTCCTAAAACCATGAAACTATGGGAACTGACTCAATAGAAGGGGAATCTGCACTAACATCCCGAAGATGCGTCAGAAAGGCTGAACACCCCCTCCCAACTAATTTCATAGCCCGAATAAAGGATATGATTTTCAAGGGTCCCAACTTATACTCACCTTCCCATTCTAACTTATCCATCCCAGGCATATTTAAGGTCACAATATTAACATTATAATTCAGAACAACATGATACGGAGATAGCCAAGTCATACCCCAGATGTTGACAAAATCAAGTATATCCAAGATTATCATATCTATCCAGGTCTAGAAACCCATAAACAAGACAAAACAAGTACGATACACATGGGTCACTGCCACAAAATCTCCAACCAGAGTAGACACATGCACAAGAGAGTCAAGCATATCACAAACCAAGTCCAATCCCAAGGTAAATTTAACAAATACATAAGAATAAGTAGAGCCTGGATCAAACAAAATAGTATCCATCCGATCACAGAAAAGAATAACACATGTAATGATAGCATCTGAAGCCTCAACCTCAAATTTGCCTAGGAAGTCATAACAATGAGCTCTATCATCAATCTGGAAAACCTCCCTAGCAGGCTATTCACCTCTTCTCCCTACATTACCACCACCTCAATTTCCACCACGACCTCTCAGATGATTACCCTACCTACCCTGTAGATGACCTATACCATTACCTCCACCACCTCTACCAGTAGGAACCACAACTCTAGTCTACTGCTGCCCCCTAAAAACCAGTCTGTCTATGAGGACACTCTCTCTTGAAGTGCCCTACAACACCACAAGTATAACAACCCCAATCTAGGAAAGGCCTGCTAGTGGAAGAATACGAATCCCCTTGGCTTATCACAATTGGGGACTGCTGAGTGGCCCTTGATGGACCCACTGTAGAAGCTGGCAGAGCTAACTGAATAAGGAAAGCCAGATAGGCCTGACGACTATAACCCCTAGAGTAAGAACTACTAAATTTGCTCGAATTTCAAGATTTTTTTAGACTGACCAACCCGTTTGACTCCTTCTACCTTCTTCACATAATCAACAACATCATTAAAGGTCTTTCCAGTAGAAGTGATATGCACAGATAAGACTTGCAAGTCAGTGTTCAAATCTTTCATAAAAAATCAGATCCTCTCCTCTTTAGTGCTAAGCAGTTGAGTAGCATAACATGACAATGCATGAAACTTAGCCTCGTAGGTTGCAACAGACATATTTCCCCGCTCAAGGGCCAAAAACTCATCCTTCTTACGATCACAAAGAGTATGGGGTACATATTTCTCCAAAAATAAAGTATGGAACTAAGCCCATGTTAATGGAGGTAAAGCTGGTGACCACCGACACTCCAAATAAGCCCTCTACCACTGCTTTGCATCACCCTATAGCTGGAAGGTTACAATCTCAACACCATGCTACTCGATAATCAACTATGAGCTCAAATACATCCTCAGTCTCAGGAAAACAAAAATAGGAGGTTTAATCTTTAGAAATTTGGTCAGAATGTTATGCTCAGTCCCAGACATGAAAGGACCTAACACAGGATGAGGGAAAATCTCAATCCCCAAGGCCTCATCTTTTCTAGAAGCAAAAGTAGTAGTAGGCTGAACACGTGGAAGCTAAATAACAGGCATAGCAAGAGTGGCTCCAGTACCTGCCAACCAACTTAGAAAATCAAGAGCCTTCTGGATCACCTCAGAAGACATTAGAGGAAGAGTTGCACCCCCAGTTGGTGCCGCCACCTCCTCCTGCTCCATAACTCCCCCATTCACAACTTTCTCAAACTGATCCTGGGTGGGGGAGGTGTCTTAAGTCTCTAACGGATAGGATTAGGTGCCTCCCAAGATCCACCTTTGGTGGGTGTTGCTCTACCTCTCCCTCTTCCCCTACCCATTCCTCGACCTGGAATCGCCGATTCTGCAGCTGGAGCTGCTGGTGCGGGGGTTGCTGCTCTGGCTCCGTTGGCTCTAGTGTTCACCATATTTGGACAAAAGATTAAAAAGGGTCAGTTACCGATTTGGATCGCCAAATACTAATTGGAATCAAGTTATATCACGAAAGAAGGAAAAAAGTGATAATTTCCTAAAGTCCTATAGCCTCTCAAAGAAAAGTACAAACGTCTCTGTACTGTTCCGCAAGACTCTACTGTACCCATTTTGGTACAATGAGATCAACGAACCTAGGGCTATGATACTAACTTTGTCATGACCTATACCCATCACGAGTGGCACCCATACTAACCTCCATTGGGAGAATCATTTAACTCAAACTACTCAAACCCAACACTGAACCAAATTTAAGATAAACTCATTAATTCATTAAATAATCCAGTAGCTCAAAGTATTCTAATAATAACATCGAATACAGAATTAAATGAATGTCTAAAACAACCCCAAGAATCTTAAAGTCATTGTACCAAAACAGTACAAATGTCAACAAATAGGTTCAAACCAAAAACAAACGAAAATATCCAAGTCCTAAACAATTGGACAAGAACTAAATGAAGGACTCATGGCTGCTCGAAAGATGTATCTCACCCTTGAGTTGGAATGTAGTCTACTCTAAAGTTGAGATCTTGATAAAGTCACCGAAAAATGTTCTGCTCTCAATAAAATAAAAGAGCACAGGTAGTATCAATACAAAGCCATTATGTACTGGTAGGGTCATCGGCCAACTCAAGATAATGAATGTGAACACATAACCATAACTTAGTAAAACAAGTACAATCATGAACACCTAAAAATTACCTTTACCTCAATTATAAACAATTTAGCCTCTTTCAACCAACATTCAGTCAAGCATGAATCAATATAGATAATAAACCAAGTCAAGACCATGATTGCCAATAATTAACCAATTCAAACAACCATGACTCAACAATAATAACTTACACCTTGTATCAAATATACAAGCAAGTAGACAATAATATAATATATGCCATCCCTTTATTCCCTTAGCCCATACCACTCAAGGATCTAATATAATCAACAATAATAACAACAGATTAACAATAATCACAAAAACCCAGTCCACTCAAGGAACCATCACACTCACTAATACCTTGTACACACATGCTAAGGGTCTTATAGTTGTCTACTAGCCATGACCTGTAGGGAATGAGCTCTCATCCATGTACCAAAAATACCAAACATCTAGTATCTTCTAACCATATATCAACCAATCCTGTGAAGCTTTCCAAATATCGGTACATCTCACAAAAATAAAAATAAATCCCGTGAATATGTCCATTATCCGCTCATCTCACAATAATAGAAAATAGCACAATAACAACTATATATTAGAATAAACAACCATACCTATACAATTAACAAGCCCTTCTTATAAACTCATCACATGTGATTAGCACTTAAGATATCATTCAATGATTTACTTTTCTTGAACAAGCATTGTAACAAGTATACAAAAAAATAGTTAACATGCACACATAAATCAAGTTGGATTTTCAACTACGTTAAACCATCACCTACCTCAATCCAAGCTTGCACCACTCAAATGAGCTTGAGCCTTGCCTTTTCGTGCAATTTCGGCTTGGTTATGGTCTAAAAACAATAATATGATCACAATTTAGACAATGACCTAACACATTCAAGGATTACAACCTAATCCCATAACCTAAGGTCAAATTCATGATCATTCCTCCCATTCTAGGGTTTCTACCATCATTCAACCTTAATTATACCAATTTCATGAATATCATGGTGAATTCTAAACATATGATTATAAATTAACAACCTTTAACCAAAACCCAAGGGTTTTCCACCCAATTCACCTAATTGCACTAGAAAATTCACCTAGGTCAAGTTAAATCCTTCCAAAAACTAGTGATTATAGGGAATAATTATTAAAAAATAGTTGGTGGGATGGATTAACTTACCTCAACGAAGGAGATTGATGAAAATTAGGTTGAAATCGTCCGAAATATCCTCTCCCAGCCCTTAGACGAATATAGAATGAAAAATAATATTTTCAAAATTTTCTACATTAATCAGCACTTATCCCGCTATAGAGGCGCTATCCCACTATAGCGGCATCGCTATAGCGGAATTTTCCTGCTATGGCGGGATTGACCAAAGATGACTCCCGCTATAGCGGGAATATTCCTACTATAGTGGTGTAGTAGTAGCTGCCTGCCTCTTGCTATAGCAGGGTAGGCATGACAAAAACTCAGGATTCTTCCCAGTTTTGCCATTGTTACAACACACCCTCAGATTTTGACATCCCAGACTAACCCCTTTACGTTAAATTCGATATCGGTAGTTTCACTAAGCCAAATTCACTTTCGAAAGTTTCTATGAATTTGTTATTGTCTTAGCTATCATAAAGTCACCCCAAAACACTTAACCCTTAACTAATTCATTCCTGGATTACCCTAGACTATATCATGCTTGGATTTCATCCAAGACTAGCCTAGTCTGATATTTCTAACTCTTAATTTGTGGAAAACCTTAACCCAAATTTCGCCAGGCTAGACTTAACAATAATAACGAAAAGGGTCATTACAATAGATACCAGTTTATCCATCGTTCATCCTCTAAGAATCAACAAGAAAATGAGGTAAGTAAGAATTAAGAGAGTACTTGTATCCTCAAACAAGTAAGGGTGTTTGTCCTGCATGTCCCTCTCGGTTTCCCAAGTAGCCTCTTCAACTGGATGATGCTTCCACTGACCTTCACAGACCGAATCTCCTTGGTTCTCAATTTTCAAATGTCTGGGTCAAGAATTGCAACCAGCTTCTTTTTATATGAAAAATTTTTATCAAGTAAAGGTATGTCCCATTTGATGATATAATCCCTATCCCCATGATATTTGTTAAGCATTGATACATTGAATACCAGATAGACCCCTGATAGGCTTGGTGGCAAGGCCAACTTGTAAGCTACCGAGCCCACATCATCAAGGACTTCAAATGGCCTAATATACCGAGGGCTAAGCTTACCCTTCTTGCCAAACCGCATAACTCCCTTCATAAGAGATACCATCAATAATACCTGCTCACTGAGTTTGAATGACACGTCCCTTATATTGCAATCCACACATTTTTTTCCTACTTTGGGATGCCAACAAATTTTCTTGAATGAACCTCACCTTCTCCTTACTTCACCAAGTTTGTGCCCAAAGTCTTTACATCACCAACTTCACACAATCCTATGGGTGATCTACACCCTTTCCTATAAAGTGCTTTGAATGGAGCCATGAAAATGCTAGAATGGTAACTATTGTTGAATGTAAACTCATACATTGGCAAGAACTTACCCCAATGACCACCAAAGTCAGTCACACAGGCCCTTAAAATATCCTCAAGCACCTGAATAGTCCTCTCTGACTACCTGTCAGTCTGAGGATGGAAAGTAGTACTAAAATTAAGCTGGGTGCCTAACTCTTCATGTAACCTGTCCCAAAACATAGAGGTGAATTACTTACCTCTTTTAGAAATGATGGAAATTGGCATCCCGTGCAGCCTCAATATCTCCTTGATATAAATCTTGGCTAACTGCTTTGAGCTATAATCAGCTCTAACTGGAATGAAATGGGCTGACTTGGTTAGCCTATCCACTAAGACCCAAATCCAGTCATGGTGCCCTAAGGTCTTAGGAAGACCCACTATGAAATCCATGGCTATCCTCTCCCATTTCCACTTGAGAATGGGAATCCTCTGAAGTAAGCCCACAGACCTTTAATGTTCGTATTTCACCTGCTAACATTTACGGCACTTAGACACATACTCCACTATATCTCTCTTTATTTTGGGCCACCAATAGAGCTGTCTCAAGTCACGGTACATCTTTGTTGCACTCGGATGAATAGAGTATCGGGTACCATAAGTTTCTACAAGAAAACCTTGAGTCATATCACCAACATGAGGCTCGTACAAATGTTATCTCACCTTCAACACCCCACACGCATCAAGTGTGGCATCATAAGCTTCACCACACACCACATTGTTCCAAAGTTTATTCAATTTCACGTCTTCAAACTGCCTGTCCTTGATTTGATCAAGGAATGTTGACCTTACCTCTACACTAGACAACACTCCATCCCTTTCAGAAACACTAAACTGCATGAACTATGATGCTAGAGTTTAAATCTCTCTAGCCAAAGGTAACCTTGACACCATCAAACAATCCAAACTACCCATACTTACCGATTTTTAGCTCAATGAGTCTACCACTACATTAGCCTTGCCCATATGGTATTGAATGATCACATCATAATCCTTCAATAATTCCATCTACCTCCTCTGTCTTAAGTTTAAATCCTTTTAGGTGAAAATACACAACAAGCTACAACGGTTTATAAATACTTAACATTTGACACCATAGAGGTAGTGTATCTATATCTTAAGTGTAAAAACCACTGCTGCCAACTTCAAGTCATGGGTTGGATAATTCTTCTCATTAGGCTTCAATTGCCTTAAAGCATAGGCAATCACACTCATTTCCTGCATTAACACAACACCCAAACCAGAGAGTGAAGCATCACAAAATACAATAAAGTTCTTGCCTTCAATTTACAAGGCAAGAATGGGGGCTATAGTCAAAAGAGTCTCTTCTCATACTTATCAGACCATACAAATGACACCGCATTTTGAGTTAATCTTGTTAAGTGAGTAGCAATGGAGGAAGAGTTCTTGACAAACTTGCAATAGTAACTAGAAAGACCCACAAATCTTCTAACCTAGGTTACAAAGCTAGGCCAAACCCATCTCTTGACAACCTCCATCTTCGGGGGATCTACCATCACCCCATTTTTTGAAACCACATGCCCTAAAAAGTCTACAGAGGACATCCAAAATTCACATTTAGAGAACTTAGCATAATGTTGCTTCTCTTTCAAAATCCCCAAAACTATACGAAGATGACATCTATGTTCCTCCTTACATTTGGAGTACACCAAAATGTCGTCAATAATAACAATTAGAAATGAATCTAAGAAAGAATTAGAAATACCATTCATCAAACTCATGAAGGCTACCAGAACATTGGTCAACCCAAAATACATCACTAAGAACTTGTAAAGCCCATATCGAGTCCGGAAAGCTATCTTGGGTATATATTCAGGCCAATTCTTTAACTGGTGATAACTTGAACTTAAGTCTATCATGGTAAAAACTGAAGCACCTTGCAACTGGTCAAAAAGATCATCTATTTGGGGTAAAGGATACTTATTCCTTATGGTAACCTTATTCAACTGCCTGTAGTCAATACACATTCTCATGCTTCCATCCTTCTTCTTAACAAACAACACTAAAGCACCCCAAGGTGAAGTACTAGGATGAATGAATCCCTTATCAAGTAACTCCTGCAAGTGATTCTTTAGTTATCTCAACTCAGCTGGACTCAATGAGTAAGATTGAGTCGAATCCTCACCCACACATGGCACTAAATCGAACACTCAAAGCACCCTACCTCAATTGATGTACCACATTCATAACATATGTCAAAGAAGGTACCCAACTAGTCAAAAAAGAGGCGGGTGTTCACAAAAAATAAGTGTCTAAGTAGTTTAACTAAACCAATTTTTTTTTTGAAAAGGGGCACATTTTGAGAAGTGTAGCAATTCACAAACGATTCATCATTTTTAAGATTTGTGCATGCGAAAAATCTCCCTTAGAGTACTATTCAAGTCAAAGTGTTTTATTGCTAATACACTTTTCTCTTAAGTACAAATGCCAAAAAGAATTTTATTTATCGCTATCCTACGGCTAGTATACTAGAATAAAGATAAGGAAATGAAAAATGTAAACCACACACACTCAAATAAACTCGAACACACAATCTAGAATATTACAAAGGAAATCAAAATACCCAAAAATATCATCCAAATCAGTCAAAACCACACACCAAAATAAAAACAAAGTATTAACAGTAAAATATCTTAAAAACAGGGCTAAATATTATAGGTCCAAATAAATAGTACCCCCAACTCAAAAGTAGGCATTGTCCTCAATACAATAGGACTAAGATAATAAAAAAGAGTGAGTGGAAGTGTCCCTTGAATGATGCTAAGCCTGGGATTGTGACTGGCTCATAAAAGTGGCCTCTGTCTGGGTATCAGTACCCGATTCAGCTCCAGAAGTGGTCTATGGGGGTGGATCTAGTATGACAGTATCCGCCTCCATGGACTAAGCTACATTAGCGGTCTGATCAACTGTCGGCTCACCAGGTGTGGACCTACAAGTCCTAATCTGGGTAGTCTCCCTAGTCGATCTCTCCAAGGTAGCCTCAAGAATAGCCCTATCTGTGGACTGCAAATCAACCTCTATATCAGCCTGTATCTACTCTTCTGTGCCACCTTTAATCTCAGTTTCATCCACCTCACCATTAAAAGAACAATCCTCCTCATCCTCCTTCTTCTTTTCTTCTGGAATAGGTGTTGGATCTGGGGTCTGAGACGATGTAGCCCATAAATGCGTCAAATATGGAAACCAAAGCTCATTTGTATGCTTTCAGAGAGAATGAAGCTCAGTATGCATCTTAGTCAACACAAAATTTGGAACTGTAGGCTGTGGGGTGCTCAACTCATCTAACTTAGCACCATAGATAAGCAGGATCTCACAAATACGCCGCATCTCATCATGAACAGGCAACATAGTGGCTTTGACCGTATCAACAATCATATGAGGCATCAGAGCCTCCAACCTAGAAACCCTCATCTCACCAGAGTAAGCCAACTGACCCATATAAAGAATATCTACCTGAGACAAAGGAGCCCTCAAAATGCTTGGAGTAGTGGATGGTCGAGGACCGAGGGCATTAGGTCGGGAGGCTGGGTGGATGGACCTGCAGAAGCATCTAACAGGGTAGGAACTACAGTAGTAGGAGTGGGCGAGCTGGCACCACTATCAAGGTCTCAAGATCAATCACCGAGGAAGAATCCACCCAAACTTTCTTTTTCTTCACTTCTTGCACCATCTAAAGTCTGGTGAGATCAACTGTGCATGTGGGAGTGTACTCAAAATCCTTCTTCTTATTAAAAGGAACATTTTCCCTTCGACATAACTTCGTGATAAGACACGAAAAAATAAGAGAAGTCTTTTTATGTTAGGCCTGATAAGTAATCTCTGGGGCAGTAAGAGAGGCCAGATTATCCTTTCCTTCATCATAATTGTGCCAACTAACACCTCTCGAAGATGCACTAGGATGGTGTCATTCTAGGATGGCATGAGGTTTCTACACACGAAGCTCAATTAATAACAAGCTTCGATATTGATGGCCATCTTCTCAATAGGAACCCCCAGTGCAAGCCACGAGGGTAAACCATCACTCAATAATAAGGCTAACCAACCCCGAACTTCATCAACCAAATTCAATGCTCTGGTTGCAAAGTAGTGCATATTAAGTGTCTTGCATCCATAAACCGTATTTATAATGCTCTCATTACATCGAACCTTCATACTGCGAACACTTACAAAGTCTTTCACGAACGATGATTTTTCCCTTAAGAACAATATCACCCAATCTATCATCGAGTAAACTCATTCTATTTCAAGGTATAATTCAACTAATTCATTCAAAAATCAAACCCATATTCAACACATACACCCAAATCAAAGTTTAAGCCAATAATCATTACAAAAATTAGCATCAATTTCACGAACCCTACATTCAAAGTATAAACCCATCAATTACGAGTTAACCCACATTCAAAATTAAGCAAATATCAATCCAAAAGCATAAAATTTCACTCCAAAACATAGGCAACATCAAGTTTAAATTCCAATATCACCAAACCCAACAAGTATAAACTCTGATTTCAATAATATGCATAGTTTTAAAACCTAAATCTGACCCAAACAAAGAACCCTAGTTATGCACCAAGCAATCAAAACAAATTAGGCATGAAAATCATGATTACACATCATTGACAACATACAGTAACAAAATGAACCACAAACATGATTTAAAGCAAAACTCAAACTCTAACCTTCAGATCTAGAGCCAAAATGACTTAAGAGAGGTGATAGAACAGAGGTACATGAATTCTAGTGTGTTGGCAACGAAAACTGTGGTGGTGCAGTAGTGACAATGATTTGAGAGTGACTTAAGAGTGTGTATATATTTTTTGAATAGGATAATGCCCTACACATCGAACAACTCCACATCTATATTAGGCTTCAAAGGCATCTCATTCCTCTTTGAAATGCCTCCTTGCATTTGGCATTGAACATAAGATTGAACCAAGTCATGAGCATCCTTATGTAGTGTAGGCTAATAAAATCTGCTTGAAGAACTTTGGCGACCGTTCTAACACCACCATGGTGACCACCAAATTGGGACTAATGGCAAGCCTCAAGGATGGGCTGTATTTCTGACTCTATCACACATCTACGAATAAATCCATCCATACACTCTATAAATAGATAGGGCTCATCCCAATAGTACTTTTCACATCATAGAGGTATTGTTTCTTTTGGTAATGATTTATGCCATCGGGGATAAAACCACATACCACATACCACATAATTTACATAATCAGCATACCATAATTCTACACTCCCCAAAAGTGCCATCACAAGCTCATTGTGGAAGGTTGCATTAATATTGATCTCACCCAACTTCTCCTTATTGGACTCAAGGAGGGATATATGATCCGCCACTTGGTTTTTACACCCTTTCCTATCCTTAACTTCAAAATTGAATTCTTGAAGTAGCAATATCTACTGAATCAACCATGACTTAGCCTCCTTTTTAGCCATCAACTATCGAAGAGCCACATGGTCGGTGTGCACAATGACCTTCATGCCCAATAAATAAGCATGGAAGTTTTCAAAAGCATAGACTATGGAAATAAACTCTTGCTCCGTAATTGTATAATTTCATTGTGCATCATTAAAAGACTTGTAAGCATAATATATCAAATGAAAAAGCATGTCCTTCGTTTGGCCTAAAACCACACCCAACATCAAGCCATTTGCATCAAACATCAATTCAAAAGAAAATGACCAATTTGGGGCCACAATGATAGGAGCCGACACAGGTTTCTCCTTGAGGCAATTGAATGTTCTCACACACTCTCCATCAAAATAAAATTTTTCTTTTTTTTTTTCAAGAAGATTACACATCGGATGAGCTATCTTGGAGAAATCATTGATGAACCTTCGATAGAATTCGACATGTCCTAAGAAACTTCAGACACCCTTAAGGGAGATTGGAGGAGGCAACTTTGCAATTACTTCAATCTTGGCTTGGTCAACTTGTATTCCTTGGCCCGATATCTTATGCCCTAGTATAATCCCTTCTTTCATCATGAAATGGCATTTCTCCTAATTTAGTACTAGGTTTGTTTCCACACACCATCAAAGAAATTTAGCCAAGTGATCAAGAAAAGCCTCAAATGTATCACCTACCACCAAAAAATCATCCATCAAGACTTCCATTGTGTCTTCCACTATCTTTGAAAATATAAATAGCATGCACCTTTGAAAGGTGGTGGGAGCATAAAAACCCAAAAGAAATACTCTTGAAAGAAAATGTTCCATACGGTCATGTGAATATTGTTTTGTCTTGATCCTCCAGAGCTATAGAGATTTGGTTATACCCGGAATACCCATATAGAAAATAATACCAACCCTGCCCTTCCAAGTGATCTAGCATTTAGTCCTTGAAAGGCATAGGGAAGTGGTTTTTTTCCATTCATGAGTTGAGTTTCTAGTAGTACATGCATACTCTCCAACCCGTAATCAGTCTAATGGGCACAAGCACATTATTTTCATTGGGAACCACCATGATTCCCTTTTTTAGGAAGACATTGCTCCAGGATCACCCAAGTGCTATTGGAGATTTGATAAACAACGCCCACATCTAACCACCTGGTGATCTCTTTTTAACAACTTCTTGCACTGGAGGATTTAACCTCTGTTGATTCTCAACACTAGGTACACTTCGGGCTCCAATTTTATCTTGTGAGTGTAAATACTGGGATGTGAGTGTAAATACTAGGAGGGCTCCTAATAATATCAGCAATAGTCCAATCAATGGCCAGAATAAATTTTCTCACAATCAACTTCGACACTTCTACTTTCCATGACAACATATCTCCTACAATAATAATGGGTAAGGTGTTATCTTCCCCCAAAAAGACATATCAAAGGTGTAGTGGTAATGGCTTAAGCTCAAGTTGCGGTGGATCCTCAATTAAAGGCTTGGTGGGAGGAATCTCCCAATTTTTCAAATCAAGGTTTAATATGAATGGATTCTTGGTGTAGGAACCAAGACCCATCAAGGAATACACGACCTCATAATACTCTTCAATATCTTTACCTCCATAATTCTACAACACTCCCGTTATTGGATCACTAATAAAATCTACCTCCATAACATTGGCCACCTCATCATCAATCATATCAATCACCAAAATCACTTGCAAGTCCTTTGGTTGCTTTATGGACTTACATCTATTAAATATCACCTCTTCTCCATTCACTCTAAACTTTATTTCACCATATTCAACATCTACTAATGCCCTCTCAGTAGCAAGGAAAGTCCTTTTAAGAAAGATTAGAACTTCGTAGTCAATCTCACAATCTAGGATCATAAAGTTGGCAGAAAATATGAATTTGTCGACCCAGACTAAAACATCATATAGAATTACCACCAGTATTTTAAGTGACCTATCCACCATTAAGAGTCTCATGGTTGTGGACTTTGGAGCTCTCAATCCCAACTTCTTGAATATAGCTAGAGGCATCAAGTTTATACTTGCCCTTAAGTCAAACAAAGCTTTGCCAAATTGATACACCTCAATAGTTCAAGGGATAGTGAATGCACCGAGGTCTTCTTTGACAAGATAGCACTACAATAATGTGAAACCTTCACCATTTCAAAGTCCATGGTTCTTTTCTTTGTTACAAAGTCTTTCATGAACTTGGCATACCCGGGCATCTCAAGTAAAGCTTCAACCAAAGGAATGTTCATCGACAAGTGCTAAATTTTGAGAGAAACTTGTTAAACTTGGTATCATCCTCCTTTTTATTGAACCTTTGTAGGAATGGGGGAGGTATTTTGATTGACGACTTTGGAGCAACCAGGCTTTCCTCCGATTTTGAGACATTTTCATCAACCATTTTTTGTTTCTCTTCACTCTCACCCATCTCTTCAACTTCTTTTGGCTTTTTAATATTTAGCTCATTGGGAATAGGGATTTCATCATTTAACTTGTCAAACCTTTTCCTCTTTCTACTCACTTGCTCTTCAACCCCTCTCTCTTAGGGTCTTCAACAATATCCATAACCTCATTACTGAGAGTCCTACCACTCCTAGTGACAATTTCCATGCAATGACTATTATTTTTAGGATTTACCATGGTGTCACTAGGGAGACCTCCCTTTTATCTAGTGTGTAAGTGAGCTGATATTTGGATCAATTGAGTTTCAAGTTGCTTGATTGAGGCCAAATATGAAGTGACCATTTGATTTAGTTGCAAAAAGTCACTCTTTATCTCCTTTAGCAGTTTGTCACTCCCTTCAACCCCCATAAGAATACGAGCAAGCATGTCTGCCATCTTGTAACTTTCCAAATCAATGGAGGTAGCTTCTTTACCTTTTTGCCTATCATGTGATGGGATGTATCTATCATGATTGCACTTTTTATCTCTCTAATTGCAATCTCTCTTTCCTTATCCCTCTAATTTCGATCAAGATTGCAGTCGCTCAAATCTCGATCTTTCCAATCTCTATCCCTTTCCTTCCAACCTTGATTCTCCCCTTACCTTTCATAGGTAGGTCTTGAACCCCTATTTTATTTTATAGGTAATGGATCTCTTCATCAAGTTTCTCGGTTTCCTCACCTTCATAAGCCCTACTTCTTCTTAAATACAAAGTGTTAAGCACTTTGGAGGTTAACCCCATGACATGTTTTGTTAAGAGATCCATTTGCATTATGATATTATCCGTGTTCTCATCTCTTTCTTCATCCTTTTTTCTTTATTCTTGGCTCACATAAGACACAAAGGGAGCCTCCGTGGCCACTTCGGTATCTCGTGTGAGCCATGCTCTACTTTGCTTTGTTATTTGGTCAAACAATCCCATGGCAATTCAAAACATTTGATTGATCAATGACCCACCGGCTAAGTTATCCTCCACAATCTTGTTCAATTGGTTCAACGACCTATAAAATATTTGAAATAACATTTTATCCGAAAACTCGTAGTTAGGGTAATGTAGCAATTTCTTTTTAAACCTCAACAATGCTTCATGCAATGGCTTCCCATTTACTTGTCAAAGGTTTGTGATCTTATCTCTCAATTGAAGCATGCGGGATAAAGGGAAAAATTAATCTAGGAAGGCATCCATCAATTCCATGCAAGATGTCATAGTGCCCTCGAAAAACTCCTGCAACCACAACACCGCTTCACCTGTCAAAGAAAATGGGAACAACCTTAAGCAGATGGACTCTTGGGATATTGTTGGGTTCCAGCCTTGTTCTTATTATGCTTATTATGCTCATGTTTTGATGATTGACAAACTTCATCAGTTGAACCTAGTCGATGCATGTCTGATTGTTATTCATGTTTCAGTGATTGCTTAACCTAGTCGAAGGTTTAGTTACGTGAACTGGTGTCCTAGCGTGCAGTGTTACAGTCACACACATTTGTCTTATGTGCCAGGAGTCTAGTACTTTCCTGGACAATGTCAGCATATTAGTGGGATGAATTTTTAGTGGTCCTTTATAGCATCCAGCAATAAAGAAGCTTCTCTCCCAATGCTTATTATATATATATGCATCATCCTTGAAGAGAGAAGCTCAAGCGTTTGCAAAAATCTGAAAAGAATTTTCTCAAGCAAAGGCTTTACCTGATATGGAAAGACTCAACAATTTAGAAACTCTTTTAGCTCATACTGATAAATATTTTTGTTTCTAGGTTGATTGAGTTTTGTTCTTGATCTTATAATTGTAAACTCGCATCTCATTTTAGAGATTCCAGTGAGCATTTTTTGTCTTGCTCATGGTTTAAATATTAGTTGTTTCTTAGCTAGAGATAGCTAATGGAGTGTTATAGTTAATTTATTGTGAGGGTGCATTACAATAAAGTTATTGCAAGGTTTTAGAAATTGGGAGGTTAATTTCTAGGTTACAATCGAAGGTTGCTCGGAGTTTAAGTGAAGGTTGTTGGTAAAATCCTACTGGGGTAGGTCATAGTTTTACTCCCTTGAGCAAGGAGATTTCCACGTAAATATCTTGTGTCATTTACTTTAATGCAGTTTTATTGTGTTCTTATTGTTCTTCAATATCCTCATATAGTGACCTGGTACCGAATCAGGTCTTAGTTAGAGTAGTGGACTCTTACAAACCATCAGATATATTAGCAATTTTAAATGGAGTGCAAATGTCTATGAATTCTTCAAATGAGTGTTCGCATCCTCATGCACTTGGCCTCCAAACATTCCTTTCATTTGGAGAAGATGAAGCATAACACTCGTGACATGAAAGGCCGCATTATCTATCGTGGGTGGTAGGCAGATTGAACTTGTCCATTCGACATCACCCAATTGATCCTCATTGTCAAGTTGTCTATCAAAGGTAGCGGTATTGCTACCATGTTGACTCATCATTCCTTGTTGGCTTATGTTATCACCTAAGCAAGACAAAAACAACAAATAAAGTAAAATCAAGTTATGGCTAACACAAGTGAATCAAAATCAAGTTATGGCTAACACAAGTGAATCAAAACACTATAAAAATAAATGCTAACTTTCATTCCTAGGCAACAATGCCATGTTTTATAATGCTCAAATACACTCTAAATAGGATGTATGCAGTCGTTATCCAATATATTAACCCAACTCGTAAGTGGGGGTCGATCCCACAAGGAATGAAGGAGATAGGTTCACCTTCAAGTGTAATAAACCACTAAATGTTTGCATGTAATGGATAAAATGCAATAAAAGTAAAATAGGGGAATTAGTTTTGAATGTTTTGTATCGATTAATCAAATATAAGCTTGGTATGCAAGAATGAGTACTAGAAATTTGTAGTCAAGGATTAAAGTCGCTTGGGGTTATTCTTTCATGAGAGTGAGTACATGCATAGGTAATTGGATATTTGCCTGAGTTCAATTAATAGCTATGGGTAGACTAGGTCTTAGATTTTAATGCTAATCTTTCAATAAAATATTAAATATCACAAGTGGGTTTTTTCAAACACCTCAAAAGTGTTACTTTATAACCAACCTGAAACCTCAATTTAGTAGCCTTATCTCTGAGAACTACAATAAATGATGAACATCAAGTCATTGTTGACCACTAATCCTCACCCTTATCCTCTTTGTCAAGGATGATAAAGGATCTAGGAATAACTAGAGTTTTCAACCTCCAATTTTAGGTTAATAACATGAAGTAGAGGTCAAATCCATAACAATTAAACAATTAAAAAGGCAAATAAACAACACCCATACAATTATCACTACTCATTCATAATAACCCCAAGTTAGAAAATTTAGCTACTCATAGAAAGAGAAAAAAAAAGTATACTCATATTCTCATTGAAGTCTTCCATTGAATCCAAATAATCACAAATAAAATCAAAATTCAATGTAAAAGAAAAAAAAATCAACCAAATTCCCACTTAGGGTTACTGCTGCAAACTTCTTGCTCTCAAAATAGACAAAAGATAGGGTTCAAAGCTAGAAAAAAATTTTAATAGTAGAAGCAAAAATGGGATAGTTAATTATGAAAATGAATTAAAATACCACCGTGCTTCCTTCAGTGATAGGACTTCGATATCGCCGAAGTCCACGGCGATACGCCGAACTGCTTCTTGATCTTAAAACTGGCGTTGATTTTGAGCTTTAGTGATTTGCGCCTGGTGACTTTGGATGTGGAATCTCACTTTGGCAATACTCCAACAACATTACCGATCCACCAAACTTCATGGGTGATGCCCTTTCTTCATTTTAGCTCCAACTGTCCATCTTTTTTCTTCTTTATGCTCTATCAACCACTTCTTGTCTTCAACCCTAAAAATAAAATAACCTAACATTAAAACTAATTTGAATTGGCATTGAGGACTTTATTTCTTACCATTTTGGGGACGAATGAGTCGCAAATTACTGACTCATCATACATCTCATAATAATAAGAATAAATCTCATGAAGATGTCCATTACCGGCTTATCTCATAATAATTGACAATAACACAATAATTATAATATATGAGAATAAACAACTATACTTGTACAATCAACAAGCCCTTATTATAACCTCATCACATGTGATTAGCACTTAAGATATCATTCAACCATTTACTTTCCTTGAACATGCATTGTAGCAAGTATATGAAGAAATAGTTAACATGCACACATAAATCAAGTTGGCTTTTCAACTATATTTAAATATCACCTACCTCAATTGCGCCACTTTAATGAGCTTGAGCCTTTCCTTTCTGCGCAATTTCGGCTTGGTTGTGGTCTAAAGACAATAATACAATCACAATTCAGATAATGACCTAACACATTCAAGGATTACAACCTAATCCCATAACCCCAAGGTCAAATTCATGATCATTCCTCCTATTCTAGGGTTTCTACCATCATTCAACCTTAATTCTACTAATTTCATGAATATAATGGTGAATTCTAAACATGTAATTATAAATTAATAACTTTTAACCAAAACCCAAGGGTATTCAATCCAATTTACCTTATTTCACGAGAAAATTCATTTAGATTAAGTTAAATCCTTCCCATAACCTCAACAAAGAAAATTGATGAAATTAGGTTGAAATCACCCAAAATCGCCTTTTCCATCCCTTCAATAAATATAGAATAAAAAAATAACATTTTAGGATTATTTTTGCATTAATCAGTGCTTATCCTACTATAGCGGTCCTATCCTGCTATAGAAGCATCGCTATAGCGGGATTTGCCCGATATGGTGAGATTGACCAAAGCTGACTCCCGCTATAGAGGGAATATTTCTGCTATAGCAGTGCAGAGGTAACAACCTGCCTTCCACTATAGCAGGGTAGAAGAGGCAGAAACTCGGGATTCTTCCTAGTTTTTCTATTTTTACAGCACACCCTTAAATTTTGACATCTCGAACTAACCCTTTTACGTCAAATTTGATATCGAGAGTTTTACTAACTCAAATTCACTTTCAAAAGTTTCTATGAATTTCTTATCATCTTAGCTATCACAAAATCACTCCAAAATACTTCACCCTTAACTAATCTATTCTCGGATTACCCTAGACTATACAATGCTCAAATTTTATCCAAGACTAGCCTAGCCTAAAATGTCTAACTCTTAATTTGGCGAAAACGTTAACCCAAATTTTGGCATGCTAGACTTATCCATAATAATGAAAAGGGTCATTACAACTAGCTACTACTACTAATTTGTGAAGGGGGTTTGCCTCTATTGCTTCTAAGTTGACTCAGAAAGATGTGACATTCCAGTGGTCTGATGAGTGTGAGGAGATCTTTTAAAAGCTCAAGACTTTATTAACTATAACTCCTATCCATGCATTGCTTGTAGAGGGTAAGGACTTTATTGTTTATTGTAATGCCTTACATTTTGGTTTGGGTGTTGTTAGGATGTAAGATAAGAAAGTTATTGCATGTGCTTTTAGGCAGTTGAAGGTGCATGAAAAGAACTATCCTATGCATGACTTAGAGTTAGTAGCAATAGTGTTTACTCTTAAGATTTAGAGGTACTATCTTTATGGTGTTTGTTGTGAGGTGTTTACTAATCACCAAAGTTTGCAACATGTGTTTATGCAAAGGGATCTAAATTGTGGCAGCGTAGATGGATGGGACTGCTAAATAACTATAATGTTACTATCTTATATCATCTGGGTAAGGCAAATGTGGTAGCTGATGCTTTGAGTAGGATGTCTAGAAGTATAGGTAGCCTGGCTTGTTTAGAGGCTACAAGGCGTCCATTGGCTAGAGAGATTCAAACTCTAGCTAATAATTTTATGTGGCTTAAGGTATCCAAAAAAAGTGGAGTGTTAGCTTATGTAAAGGCAAGGTCTTATTTCTAGAGCAGATCATGTACAGAGTTTAAGAATGCTACGTTAAGAAAGATTTAGGATAAGGTCTTATAGCAAGAGGCCAAGAAGGTAGTGATTAATGATAAAGGTGTCCCGAGGATTAAGGGGCAAAGATGTGTTCCCCATGTTGATGATCTTATTCATACTATCCTTATATAGGCTCATAGTTTGAGGTACTCTATACATACTAGTGTGAAAAAAATGTATCGTGATCTAAGACAACATTATTGGTGCAATAGGATAAAGTACGATATTGTTGATTTTGTTGCCCAGTGCCCAAATTGTAAGCAAGTAAAGTAGGACCACCAGAAACCTGGAGACACCTCAGGGAATGCCCATTTTTGAATAAAAGTAGGAAAGGATTTGCAATGAACTTTGTGGTTAGTCTTTTAAAGACCTAGGATAAATTTGATTTGAGAAGGGTGACTGTTGATAGGTTGACTAAGTCTGCATAATTCATTCTAGTTAAGGTAAATTATAATGTAAAAAAGTTATCCAAGTTTTATATCCACTAGATTGTTTGATTGTATAGAGTTTTGGCCTCCATCATCTCAGATAGAGGTATGCAGCTTGCTTCCAACTTTTGGAGAAATTTGTATTGTAGGCCGATTTGGCCACTAGGTTGAACCATAGTACAATGTTTCAACCTCAGATTAATGGTCAGTCTGAGAGGATAATTAAGGTTTTGAAAGATATACTTCGTACAAGTGTATCGACTTTGGTGGTCATTGGGACTAGTTTTGTCATTATTAGAGTTTGCATACAATAATAGTTATCACTTGAGTATTGATATGCCTCTGTTTGAGGAATTTTATGGGAGGAGATATAAATCCCCCATCAGTTGGTTTGATGTTTTTGAGGTGAGACCATGGACACCAATCTTTTGAGAGAATCGTTAGAGAAGGTGAAATTCATTCAAAAAAACCTCCAAGCAGCCCAGAGTAGGCGAAGGTAGTGATTAATGATAAAGGTGTCTCGAGGATTAAGGGGCAAAGATGTGTTCCCCATGATGATGATCTTATTCATACTATCCTTATATAGGCTCATAGTTTGAGGTACTCTATACATACTAGTGTGAAAAAAATGTATCGTGATCTAAGACAACATTATTGGTGCAATAGGATAAAGTACGATATTGTTGATTTTGTTGCCCAGTGCCCAAATTGTAAGCAAGTAAAGTAGGACCACCAGAAACCTGGAGACACCTCAGGGAATGCCCATTTTTGAATAAAAGTAGGAAAGGATTTGCAATGAACTTTGTGGTTAGTCTTTTAAAGACCTAGGATAAATTTGATTTGAGAAGGGTGACTGTTGATAGGTTGACTAAGTCTACATAATTCATTCTAGTTAAGGTAAATTATAATGTAAAAAAGTTATCCAAGTTTTATATCCACTAGATTGTTTGATTTTATAGAGTTTTGGCCTCCATCATCTCAGATAGAGGTATGTAGCTTGCTTCCAACTTTTGGAGAAATTTGTATTGCAGGCCGATTTGGCCACTAGGTTGAACCATAGTACAATGTTTCAACCTCAGATTAATGGTCAGTCTGAGCGGATAATTAAGGTTTTAAAAGATATACTTCGTACAAGTGTATCGACTTTGGTGGTCATTGGGACTAGTTTTGTCATTATTAGAGTTTGCATACAATAATAGTTATCACTTGAGTATTAATATGCCTCTGTTTGAGGAATTTTATGGGAGGAGATATAAATCCCCCATCAGTTGGTTTGATATTTTTGAGGTGAGACCATGGACACCAATCTTTTGAGAGAATCGTTAGAGAAGGTGAAATTCATTCAAAAAAACCTCCAAGCAGCCAGAGTAGGCGAAAGGAGTATGCATACTGAAAGGTTAGGGATATAAAATTTATATTAGGAGAACAAGTGTTGCTCATGGTTTCACACATGAAGGGTGTGATGAGGTTTGGTAAGCAAGGCAACCACAGTTCGAGGTTCATTGCCATTTAAAATTCTTGAGCGCGTATGGGGAGGTCGCCTATGAATTAGCTTTGCCTCTATATTTGTTGGGAGTTCACTAGTGTTTCATGTGTCAATGTTGAAGAAATATCATGGTGATAGGAATCACATTATTCACAAGATGAGAATCTATCGTATGAAAAGAAATCTGTGGCAATCTTAGATAAAGAGGTTTGTAAGTTAAGGTCAAAAGAGATTGCATCTGTGAAGGTTTGGTGGAATAACCGTCCTATTGAGGAGGCCACTTAGGAGACTGAATCAGACATGTGTAGATAGTTTCCCAGTTTTTTATTGATTCAGGTAATCTTCCCTTGTTTCCTTTTGTATCCATTTGGGGATGAATGGTTGTTTAAATTGTATATGATGTCACGACCTTCCCAGTTGTTATAGAGTGATTACGGTCTAAGTACCCTATTAGAGTTTCGCTAGTGAGTTGAGCTAGTAAAATCTCAAGGTGGGGTGGTTTTAAATATGAAAACTTATGTTGTGTTTATTTGTAGTGAATTATGATTCACGATATTATATTTTGTAATATCGTATTCCGTCAAGGGGTGACCTAGAGATCTAGACCTTCATAGTGAATTTTGAGACTACGAGTGAATTTGTAGCATGTGATTTTAATAATTGTCGCATTGGAATTGCTTTGTGATGTCTTAAGTATAAAATTTGTATTGTGAAATAGGGTTAGAATTTAGTTTTTTAGAGCTATTGGTTAAAGACCGCTACAGTGGTGGGATTCTGGTTGCATCAAAACCACCGTAGTAGATCTAGAAAAATCACCAAGGCTCACCACAGCAAGTCCTATTTTCCACTGCGGATCCGCCATAGTGAGAAAAGGTATGTTGTAGCGGATGACGCAAGACAGAATGCTTGTTTAAGTCACTTATTTCGAGTATCATATCATAAACTCCAAGACTTTATTCTCGAGCTCCAGAGAGGTAATTTTCCCAAGACTAGGGTGAATTTTCTCGTTGAGGTAAGTTATTCCATCAAACTCTTTGCATAGTAATCCATTAACATCATAGAATTGTTAGAGAGATTGTAATGGTAAAATTATGGGTTAGAACCCTAGGTTCATGAAAAGTGTGGAAAAACCTATAGGTAGATGCGATAATCATATAGAATGATTCTAGGTTGTAAATTAATACTTTCTAGCATGAAATTACTATCCTTAAACATTAATTGTGGTGATTGAGATACTCGAGTTTAATAAAATGGGATCTTTGGCATAAAAATTACTTCAAATGGGGTAATTATAGCAGAAACTCCCTGAATTGAGATAATGTGAGTATTGTGAGACTAGTTAATGGTTGATTGACCCTTGGATAATGTTATAGATTGTGAATAAGGGTAGAATTAGTGGGTTTGAATTCTCAAGGCATATATTTGAAGAATAGATGATTAATTATTCTTATAATTATTTGTTTTAGAGTTTGAGTATTCTGAGGCATTGAGGAAAGGAAAGCTTCCACGATTTAGCTTTCTTGATTAAGATTCTTCAGTTGAGGTAGGTTACAATTTTTGTGTAGTTAGAATTTTAATTTAGTCTCTTGTATGTCTTTGAATTGATAAACATGTTGGTTGGTCTTCGACTATAAATTGTGGTTGATTATTTATTTGGCTTAACAATATGTACTTGAATAAGCTCATAGCTGTTGAAGCATATCTTTAAATGACTTGTGATAATGGTGTACGCTTATTAAACTTATTGTGTACTTGATGATATCCTGAGAGATAACTCAATATGAAAAAATACTGAGATATATTGAAAGAGGTTGAGAATATACATACTATTATGTTGTTGAGTGGCTCGGGTCTGATGTGAACGTATTGATGAGCGGTTATGTTATGGAGCGGGTACCACGCCGGTACGGTACATGGACCCTGGATTGTCCTCTGCAGGTCATGACTAATTGGGTATAAATAAGACTCTTTAGTATGTGTGTACATATGAGTGATTCTTGTGAGTCCTGATATGGTACAGAGTGAGACTGATGAGATTCGAAAACTATATAGTTGTAAGATCAGTATGGATACAAATCCATATTTGTGATGTGACTGCATTATATTTACCAAGTTCATAATGATTTATTATATCTTTTGGATGACTTATATGTCCTTTATTTGTTTACATTGATGTGTCTAGATTTGGGTGATTTACTTGATTGATGTAACTACTTGATTATGTGTTGATTTACCTATCTAATTGGCTTATTTGATTCATGAGATATACTTGCTATATTTTGAGTCGACTTATGATACTTACCAGTACATAATGTTTGTACTAATACTACTCTTGCATTTTTTTCTGAGTGGCAGAATATGTTTCAGAGACTTCGACGCGACCTCACATCTAGCACTGTTCAGTTGACTGATTCGAGGGTGAGCTACTCCCATTCATGCTGCCATGGATCTTCTTAGTTACATGTCTCTTTTTTCAAACAATATTAATTTCTTGGTGATTTTGGACTACTATTAGACACTATTTTGTTAACATTCTTTGTACGATGACTTTCAGATCTTAGGGATGTAATAGCTGGATTTCTGCATGTTATTTTATTAAGTTTGAGATTTTGATTATTATGTTTTGAAAATTGCCTTATTTTTTTAAATGAATTGGTTAAGGTTTGGATTAGATGGTAATATTTGGTTCGCCCATCGGAGGGTTAGTGTGGGTGTCAATCACGGCCATACCCAGAATTGGTGAGTTGATAACTCCTTTCATTGGTGATGATAATATTTTCCTCAATATTGACTTCGCTCAATATTATTTCTTGTATATCTGTAGTTCCAGTCTCTGGGTCTAGTACTATACCATTGCTTTCTTCATCACCTTCTACATTCTTGATGTGTCCAATTATGGAAATAGAATGTACCAAAAAGCATGCACCATTATATTTATTCATTTAAAAAACGTTAAATTGGATATTAATTAATTGATCATTGTAAAATTAACATAATCGAAATGGAGTGACGTACTTTTCTTGCAGTTATTGATGTGAAGAGAACCAATTCTTGACTTCTCAACAGTGTTGTTATGTTCTTGATCTTCAATTACCTCTATTTTTTTTGGGCGCCAATGCATCTCTTTCTTTATCAACTTTGCCTTTGAGATTTCGGTTTTCCAGCTTCTTAATCCGTTTTTTCATCACACATTTTGAACTTCTTGATTCCTACTTCTTCTAAATTGAGAGAGAGAGAGAGAGGGTGGGGTGGAGGGATAGATTGAATTTACCACCACAATTCATAAGTAGCCTAATTGTTTCCAAGTTCCCTGGGTGACAACTAACCTTTGAACTTTTAATAGTTTTGGCAATTTTATAATCATCTCTTCAGTTAGGGCTGTTTGGAAAGTAACTCTGATAATTGAATTTGGTGTAATTGAGTGTAACTACACTATTTGACATGCTTGGTTGACTAGGTAATTACTTGGTTAACAGATAATTTGGTGTAATTGGCAGGGGGTAATTACACTCTCTAATTCTCAGGGGGCTGTGAATTGGTGGTAATTATATGGTGTAATTACAAGGTTACTTATTAATTTCTTCCTTTTAATTCTTTTCATTTTAATTTATTTTTTATTTCTATTATTTTAAATTCTTTTTTATTTTTATTATTCTAATATTTCTTAAAATATATATTTTTTATTTTATGTTATTTATATTTCATTCCTTACTTCTCATTTCCCAACTTTTACTTCTTGTGATTCCATGCAATTGTTTGTATTATTTATTTTTTATTCATTTTTTCATTTATATAATTGTGTTAGTATTCATTTATGTTTCTTATGGTCAATGGAGCTAATGTATGAATGAATTGGGCATTATTATCAGGTATTTATAAACCACAAGGAATTGAAGTCCTAGAGCCCCTCCAGATTGTATGTACAAGATGGGGTAGTGACCCGTTTAGCTTTGGTTCCTACTCCAATGTTGATGTGGGTGCTTCAGGAGATGACTATGACATTTTAGCAGAAACTGTGAGGTAAGGAAGACTTTTTTTGCTGGTAAGGCCACTACTAGGCGCTATCAGACACTATGCACGGAGCATTTCTCAATGGGCTTAGAGAAGCAGAAAAGATGGCCCACCACGCTAGTGTTAGAACATTGTATTTAAAGGTTGAGAAAACACCATCAAAGGATGCTTATTCTTATGCTTGTATTCTTGACGATTTATTTAAGGAGTCAGACTTGGAGTTTGGCAGCTTTTCTATAATATTTTCTGGAAATCTGATCTTGAGTTAAAAGATATTTTGAGGGTGACGTTTAATAAATCATGATAGACAAGTCATGGTATGATGAGGACTAAGCAACAAACATCATTCTAACATGTCACCTTTTCAGCAGCTCCAGTCCCACATTAATCACGGGCAAAATCTTTATATTTATACCCTGCTATCCAAGAAGCAAGCCCTGGAGCTTAGAGAGGTCAGAGGTGGTGATAGCATAAGATTGAATTTCCTCTCTGAGAAGCTTGGGGTAAAACAGGTTGGTAGAAGATATTTGGGGTAATCTGCCGATTCTGTAATTGCTTCAATCATGGCTGAGAAGGGGCATCGCAAACCTGAATCCAGTTCTCTTACTCTTAAATCTGATTGGTGTTATCTTACTTTTTTTCCCTCTCTCTCTCTCCATCATTATCATTATCATCATTATCATTATTATTATCATCTCACCAAAGAGAGAAAAGCTTGGAGGTCGAGGATTAAGGTAGAGGACTAGAGGATTAGTAGGTAGTCGAGCGATTTCTTTCTTGAGAACATGCTTCTAGCTTAAGAGCACCTTGTCTGCTCCCTTCTCTACTTATTAGGATCACTATTAGTATCCTATTATTGTTTTATTCATCAATGCTTTACTCTTGTAGTGTCAAACATGTTTTTGATAATGTTTTTCTTGGTGATAATTATCTCACCAAGGATAGGAAAGCTTGGAGCTTGAGGATTAAGGTAGAGGACTAGAAGATTAGTAGGTAGTCGAGCGATTTCTTTCTTGAGAACATGTTTCTAGATTAAGAGCACCTTGTCTGCTCCCTTCTCTACTTATTAGGATCACTATTAGTATCCTATTATTGTCTTATTCGTCAATGCTTTACTCTTGTAGTGTCAAACATGTTTTTGATAATGTTTTTCATGAGCCAAGGGTATATCAGAAACAACCTCTCACAAGTACGGGTGAGGTTGCGTACACCCCAACCCCCAACTTGTCCAAGGCCAGTTGTGAGATCACATTGGGTATGTTGTTGTTACCTATGTGTTATGGGGAAAAGTTTTCAACAGCCATTTAGGATGAAAATTTATCTCCTTTTAGTCTTTTGTGAATCATAGTGTTGTTTATCCATTTTCCTGACAGGCAATAAAGGTAAACGGGCGCATATAGAAGAAACGAAGAGACGGAAAGATGAATGATGACATTCATGACAAGAGAAGTTATTGGTATTATTTAGTCAGCGTATTGCTGGAAAATTGATAGGAAAATGAGATGAGGTATACTTCAAATCTTTTTAAAGGCATGTCTAATGTTTATTAAGACACTAACAACCAAGAATAACTTTGCTTTATCTTATTATGTTGTTGTACAAAATATTATCTTGCTACAACCATCTTATTTCTTCGTTCTACTTGCGAATTGCTTGAGTAGGATTTAGTTTCTATTTATGCCCAAGTTATTACTAGGTTTTTTAGGTCTTCATTAAAGTAAGAAGTGACAAGTGAGGCTTGATCAAGTGGTTGAGCACCTCCACTATCGACCGGTGCGTTGAGGGTTCGAGTCACGTTGGAGCTTAAGTGGGAACACTATTGATCTTCCCAATAATTTAAGTGAAAAAAATTAAAGTATGAAGTGGAAAAGTGTCATTTATGTTTTCGTCCTAAACTTATTTTTAAATTCTTATATAATTGTTGGAAAATATTTAGCTTTCTTAATCTCGAGTCGCATCAGGACATTACCAAATTAGGGATTAATGGCCGGCCCCATTCCGACTCTGTATGAAGTTTTAACTTCGTGATATTGACTTCTATTTGTTAGCTTTGTCCATCAAGAATTATTATCAAAGTTTACTTATTTTGTTCGTCCGATTTTATGTAGCAACATTTGTCTAGGCACAATATGAAAAAAAGAGCAATTAGCTATATTGTATTTTGTTTGTGGAGTGACTAAGTCATTCCCGACATAATTAAATTAAACGTTAGAATTGTTGGGAATCATAATGCTCACTTTTATTTCTGTGAAAATAACAGCTAAGCATGGCTAAAGACAGTCAATTGATACATTACAATTTGTGCAACATCATACCAACTAACAAATGTAGTTATTCAGTTTCAAATGTTGAGCTAATAGATCTAATTATTTTGAGCTTGACAATATATTAAATCAGCCGAATCGATTCACTAATTCATCAATTTAAGCTTGTAACTTTTTTCCTTCAGAATTTGTGTTACTCCAAACATGTTCTATTAATTTTTATGTCATTTTTAAGTTCTTTAGTAATTGACATAGGATATACGTGCAATGCATGCGTCCAAAAACTAGTATATGGATATATATGTCTGTTATTTTAGGTTTTGTTGTTGTTCAAGTACAATATATATTTACAATATGAACTTCAACAACAAGTTCAAGAACAACAAAGAAATTTAAATTATTTTTTGAAAAAATAGAAAAACCATAAGAAAGAGAAGAAGAAAGAAAGAATCAAGTCCACCGAATTCACGTCGTGTCCTTAAGAAATTTATTCCCCTCAAGTACCCGAGGTTAATGGAATATATCCTCCCAGGATAAAATGATTCACTTCAGCAAATAATGATACCTCAAATTTGCCGAACTACGAACTCACTCAATGATTTGTAAATCACATTTTAGTTTTTCAAGAAGAGGAGAGTGTTTTTACTTCAAAATTTCGTGCCTTTACCTGAGAAAAAAATTAGGGATTTATAGCCAAAAGGTGGTGCTTTAGAAGTAATGGTTCATGAAAAATCGCACTGTTTTGGACCGTCGCCGACCTGCTAACCCCGTCTGCTGCCGGAGATAGGCCACATACGGTCGTAGGTCTGCCTATGCATAAAATAGAAAGTTTCCATCAGACCTGCGGACCACATCTACATCCAAAAATGGCGACCTACGCCTGCAGGTCCCATTTCTATTTCCAAATAATGCCTCAAAGGGTCGCGTCCCTTCGAGGTGCGTTGTGACATGCGTCCACACAAGCTCGAGTACGTCCGCAAATGGAGAAAATTTTTCTATCGGATTTTTGGATTAAAAATCATTAACTCTCAAGTTTCAAATGAATTTTTTCTTGAAAAATAATCTCTCGATCGATCATTTGACAAATCCAAATCCAAATCCAAATCTGAAGCCGAAACCGAGCTGAGTGAGCAATGGCGACAACGGCGCGAGGCTTGTCTTCTTCTTGCCTTACTATCACATGAAGGCATGCTTCTATGTTTAAGCATGAAGAAGTTCCTTTCTCCCACCAATGTGGGAAAACACTTCTTTTCTTAAAGTGAAAACTCAATTCACTTTCCCTCCATTTTCTTCCCTTTATTTTTCATTCACTTTTATCACTTAGAACCCGACAATCCCCCACATGAATGGAAAATGGCTATTTCATCAAAAAATATACGAACAAGTGTGTAATTTCAAATCAAAGACTTATTGCATCTAGATAAGTAGGTTTTCCTTTGAACTTTTTATAGTGAACTTGTATCGGATGCACTCGGTCAACGGTATATGCGATATCTTTGAACCGTCGAACATTAGTGTACACCTAAACAACACAAGTCACACAACCAGTCTTTTACCATTTATGGTTCTCAATGTTTTGTTCGTTTCAATCATGAACACTACCTGGTTTCATGAGAGCTTAGAGAATAGGGCTTTACTATCATTCTCCATGAAGCGGCTTCCACTTCACCCTCAAATAGGTGATTTTTAAATGTTTAATCCTATAGATCAAACTATTTGATCATACCTACCAAACTTAGAAACCATTAAAAAGCTTCAAGCCATAGGCCTTATCCTTATTTCCTGAACATTGTCTTCATCAGGAGAACGGATTGAGTTAATTGACAATGTTGAACTGTCAGACAAAACTTTGTTTGATCTTCTTGAACCTAGCTCTTGGGATCTCCAGTCCGCTAGTTAGAGTTACTACCGTGATAACTTCTCCTAGGCCTTAAGCACATTCCCTTCGATGATCTCTCAACTCCTTCTCTAGTTAGGCCTTTTGTAATTGGATCATACATATTATCTTTTGACTTCACATAGTCAATCGTGATAATTCCACTAGAGAGTAGTTCTCTAACGGTATTATGTATTTGTCATATAAGACGAGATTTACCATTATACATCATGCTCCCTGCCCTACCTATTGCAGCTTGACTATCACAGTGTATGCATACTGGTGCCAAGGGTTTGGGCCACTGAGGAATATCTTCCAAGAAATTCTGGAGCCAATCATGTTTTTCACCGGCTTTATCTAATGCGATAAATTTAGATTTCATTGTAGAGCAGGCAATACTTGTCTGCTTGGATGATTTCCAAGAGACTGCTCCTCTACCAAGAGTAAATACATATCCACTCGTGGATTTTACTTCATTTGATCTAGTGATCCAATTTGCATCATTATATCCTTCAATTACCACAGGATATTTATTATAATGCAAATAATAGTTTTGAGTATGTTTTAGATACCTCAAAATTCTTTTCATTGCCATCCAATGAGTTTGATTGGGATTACTCGTGTACCGACTAAATTTACTAATAGCACATGCTATATCTGGTCGTGTACAATTTATGATATACATCAAAATTTCCTACACTCTTGCATAGTCCAATTGTGAGTCACTTTCACCTTCATTCTTTTAAAGTGCAAAGCTCATGTCTAATAGAGTCTTAGCAATATTGAAATCCAAATACTTGAACTTGTCAAGTACCTTCTCAATGTAATGAGACTGTGACAATGCCAACCCT
Source organism: Capsicum rhomboideum (assembly GCA_031232105.1). Lineage (NCBI taxonomy): Eukaryota > Viridiplantae > Streptophyta > Magnoliopsida > Solanales > Solanaceae > Capsicum > Capsicum rhomboideum. Next base: position 53,322,243 of record CP124711.1, read on the forward strand.
TGTGGAGTTTTATGAATTCTTATCCCTAAGATCACATCAGTAACTCCAAGGTCTTTTATATCAAATTTGCTTTCTAGTATTCGCTTAGTAGCATTCATTTCAAAAATTTCTCTACTGATGATCAACATGTCATCCACATACAAACAAACAATGACTTTGTGATTTGGAGTATCTTTAATATAAACACATTTATCACATTCATTTATCTTGAATCTGTTTGCCAACATGGTTTGGTAAAATTTTGCATGCCACTGTTTGGATGCTTGCTATAGTCCATAAAGTGACTTAACAAGTTTTCACACTTTTCTTTCTTTACCAGGAACAAAAAAAACCTCGGGTTGTTCTATATAAATTTCTTCCTCCAATTCTCTATTTAAGAAAATTGTTTTCACATCCATTTGATAGATTTCAAAACCATATACCATAGATAATACAACCAACATCCGAATGGATGTTATCCTTGTTACAGGCGAGTATGTGTCAAAATAATCAAGACCTTTTTTTTTGTCTAAAGCCTTTCATAACAAGTTTTGCCTTGTATTTGTCAATAGTACCATCAACTTTCATTTTCCTTTTGATGATCCAATTAGAACCTAAAGGTTTATTTCCTGAAGGAAGATCAACCGAATCCCAAATATGGTTACTCATGATTGAATCAATCTCACTATTAACTGCCTGTTTCCAAAAGGATGAGTTCGCAGACGACATTGCTTCTTTGAATGTTTGAGGCTCATTTTTTAGAAGAAATATTACAAAATCTGATCCGAAGGAATTTGACGTCCTTTGATGTTTACTATGACTTGGATTCTCTTCATTAAGTATATTTTCCCTTAGTTCATCCCTAGGTCGTTTAGACCTTCACTAGACAGCTCATGTCTAGTCTTATACAGATAAATGTGTTCAAAAAGCTCCATATTATCTGATTCAATTACCGTATTATAATGGATATCTGGATATTTGGATTTATGAACCAAAAATTGACATACTTTACTATTTGTAGCATATCCGATGAAAACACAGTCCACAGTTTTTGGTCCTATTTTTACCCTTTTGGGTATAGGAACTTAGACTTTGGCTAGACACCCCCACACTTTGAAATATTTCACGTTGGGTTTTCTTCCTTTCCATTTATCATATGGAATAGATTGTGTCTTACTATGGGGAACTCGATTGAGTATTCAATTTGCTGTAAGGATAGCTTCCCCCCACAAGTTTTGCGGTAAACCTAAACTTATAAGTAAGACATTCATTATTTCCTTCAATGTTTGGTTTTTCCTTTTCACAATTCCATTTGATTGAGGTGAATACAGGGCAGTAGTTTGATGAATAATTCCATTTTCCAAATATCTCTGCAAAAGGAGATTCATACTCTCCACCCCTATCACTTCTCATCATTTTAATCTTTTTATCTAATTGATTTTCAACTTCAGTTTTATATTGCCTAAATGCTTCTATTGCTTCATCCTTACTATTCAGCAAATAAACATAAAAATATCTAGTGTAATCATCAATAAAAGTTATGAAATACTTTTTCCCACCACGAGATGGTGTTGACTTCATATCACAAATATTTGCGTGAATCATTTCTAAGGGATTGGAATTCCTTTCAACAGACTTATACAGATGCTTAGCATACTTAGATTCAACACATGTTTGACACTTTGATTTACTGCACTCAAAGTTAGGAAAAATTTTCAAACTAATCCGTTTTTGCAAGGTCATATAATTGACATGCCCTAAACGTTCATGCCATAAATCATTTGACTCAAGTAAGTAAGAAGATCCAGAACTTTTATTCATATTAATTCTCATTACATTGATCTTAAAGAGTCCCTCGGTGAGGTAACCTTTACCTACATACACTTCACCCTTACTTATTACAACTTTATCAAAAACAAATACACATTTCAATCCATTCTTACTCAGAAGTAAAGTAGAAACTAAGTTCTTTTGCAACTTCGGAACATGAAGGACATTGTTTAGTGTCACCATCTTGCCATATGTCATCTTCAAGCAAATCTTGCATGTTCCTTCAACCTTTGCCGTAGCAAAGTTCACCATAAATATCTTCTTATCAGGTTGAGCCGGAGCATATGATGCAAATAGTTCCTTGTTGGCACACACCTGGAGGGAGGCACCAGAATCCACCCAAAATTTTCTAGGATTATCAACCATATTGCATTCTAAAAGCATAACACAAAGATTGTCCATTTCTTCTTTGGATTCAGCCATATTTGATTGATTCTTTTTTTTGTCCTTCTTCGGAGCCTGAAAATCAGCATTCTTGTGGCCAACTTTGCCATAATTGAAGCAATTTCCTTTGAATTTCTTATTATGAGGATCGGCTTGTTGTTTAGATGCTTTCTTTCTCTTCTTTGACTTTGTGGGATCACCTTCAACAATATTTGCTCTACTTATTGCTAAATTCTCATGAGACCTCTTTTCTGCTGCCTTATTATCCTCTTCAATTCTCAACCTCACAATGATATCTTTGACAGAAATCTCCTTGTATTTATGCTTCAAGTAGTTTTTGAAGTCCTTCCATAAAGGTGGTAACTTCTTGATTATTGCAGTCAATTGAAAAGCATCATTTACAGCCAAACCTACAACCAAGGTTAAGTGAATATTTAGAACATTCTTAAAATGTTTAACAAAGGTATTGAATGAAATTCTACCTTCAGCAAGGAAATCATGGATTATGACTTACAACTCTTGGACTTGGGTAACTACAGTTTTACTGTCTACTATCTTGAAGTCCAGAAATTTTGCAATAATGAAGTTCTTCATTCCGGCATCCTCTATTTTGTACTTCTTTTCTAAAGCATCCTAGAATTCCTTAGAGGTATTCATGTTATTATATACATTATACAAATTATTTTGTAGGCCACTCAGAAAGTAATTTTTATATAAAAAATCTGAGTGCTTCCAAGCTTCAGTTACTATGAAGTGATCTTTTTTCGGAGTTTCTTCCGGCAATTTAGAAACGCTTTCTGTGATGAGCCTTTGTAAACTTAAAGTAGTCAGGTAAAAGGACATCTTATGTTACCATCTTTTGAAATCAACACCATAAAATTTTCTTGATTTTTTCGTTGGTTCCATGGCAGAAGCAACATTCATACGACTCGAACTAGCAATGTTAGTTGTTGTACAATTCGTCGATCCATCATTGACTTGATTTTCATTAGTTATTTTGTTGTCACAAATAGACAACCAATTTAGTATCACAAATACTAACACTAAAGTACTAAACTTTAAACAACTCATTTCTAGTTTAACGATGAAGTTTTTATATTCTTCAAATTGCTAACGGAATCAACTTTGACTCGTGATGAAGTTTTTATATCCTCAAATCACTATCAAGTTCAAACAGAGTAGAAAATCAAAAGGCTTTAATCTCCAGAAACCAAAATACAGATAATTAAATTACTTAAGATTGTTGTTTTTCGGGTACAATCTATATTTACAACATGAATTTCAACAACAAGTTCAAGAACTTCAAGAACAACAAAGAAGTTCAAACTATTTTCTGAAAAAATAGAAAAACCATAAGAAAGAGATGAAGAAAGAAAGAATCAAGCCCACCAAATTCACAGTGTGTCCTTAAGGAATCTATTTCCCTCAAGTACCCAAGGTTAATGGAATATATCCTCCCAGGATAAAATGATTCACTTTAGTAAATAGTGGTACCTCAAATTTGCAGAACTACTAACTCATTCAACTATTTGTAAATCACACTTGAGTTTTTCAAGAAGAAGAGAGTGTTTTTACTTCAAAATTTCATACCTTTACCTGGGAAAAAAATAGGTATTTATAGCCAAAAGGTGGCGTTTCAGAAAGGAAGCAATGGTTCATGAAAGATCACATTATTTTGGATCATCACCAACCTACGGACCCCATCTGCGGCCACAGATGATCCACATGCGGCTGCAGGTTAGCCTATCCATAAAACAAAAAGTTTTCGTCAGACCTGCGGACCCCATCTACATCCACAGATGGTGACTTATGCCCGCAGGTCCTATTTCTGTTTTCAAACAGTACCTCAAAGGGTCTCATCCATTCGAGGTGCATTGTGACATGCATTCGCACATACTCGGGTGCGTCCGCAAATGGAGAAAATTTTCCTATTGGATTTTTGGATTAAAAATTATTAACTCTCAAGTTTCAAATGAATTTTGTCTAAAAAAGTAATCACTCGATCGATCATTTGCCAAATCCAAATCCAAAGTCGAGCCACGACGACGACGGCGCGAGACTTTTCTTCTTCTTGCCTCACTATCCACATGAAGGCATGCTTCTATATTTAAACATGAAGAAGTTCCTTTCTCCCACCAATGTGGGAGCACACTTCTTTTCTTAAAGTGAAAACTCAATTCACTTTCCCTCCATTTTTCATTCACTTTCATCACTTAGAACTAAACAGTTTACTCTTTGTGTGTATGGGTTTAGGGGGGGGGGGGGGGTTAGGGAGCTAAGTTGTACGGAATCAATACTTTTGATGCAGCACCCATGTCGGATTCTTCAAAAATACACTACTTTTGGAGAATTCGACACCCATTGACATTTTAAAGAGTCTGAGCAACTTTGTTTGTTTCTCTTTTTGCAATTGTGGCATATATAAGATACATTCTTATATTTTTTGCTTAAAATGGTGTTGTAAAGTTGAAGAGCAACCTCTATCAAGTTAAAAATTGTCAGGTATAAGTCCTTCCCTAGCTTTCTTTAGCTTCTTCTTTCCTATTTCTTATTCAGAGTAAATTTCAGCTTCGCGGGAAGGTTAAAAAGTTGGCAGAGGTAACTAAACTTTATATGCTGGGTATATTAAAATTAATGTAGTTCTGAGCTTCTTTAGCTCTACGCCTCTGGCAAGTAAGAAATTGGAGCCTCTACTGGTTTGTGATAAGGGATCTTACTTCCTTTAAGTTTGGATATTCTGGTTGTAGTTACTTATTCATGCTTTTGATCCTAAGAAACTTCTTTCTTGAACTTTCTTGCCTTATCCAAAAGTTTGTTATAACTAGCCTCCACTTTTTTATTCAAATCCTTATCAATAGGCTTTTCATCAGCATGATAGAGAGGACATTGGTCTCTCACCATATGAAGTGTATATATATGATAACTGTCGTGCCTATAGAAAAATTGGATTCCCTAGTGTAAGCAGCCAGAGTAAGCAATATGGAAATTCTGATCATGTCTCACTGCTTGTTACTCCAACAAAAATACGTCTAATGGGAAAAGAGTTTACAGTTGGTGGAAGAGATTTTCATGTACGACAGGATAATGGGATTTGGAAAGATAAGCACATCATCCCTGAGAAATTTTTAGCAGTTATAATTCAGTGGTTACAAATCATGATCAACAAAATCTTACTATGCATTCTATGCTAGGAACACTGAAAGGCACAGTTGCTTGCTCTCCTAGTATCTAAATCAATCAGCCCATTCCAGGGCCTCGGGTTCGCCCCCTCACTTCAACCATCAAATAAGGTGGCAGCTGCCGATTTAGGAGGAGTATAATTATTCAGATCAACAAAGTTTGATACCCCATTCTGTATGAAGTACTGATGTATTAATGTTGGTTTAGACGCATAAGGGCTGATTGTGAAAAATTTATAGCCATATGTAAAAGGCTCCTCAAAGTTTGGTTTTTAATTATAAAGAGAGAAAGGGCTTTGTTTGATTGCACCTAAATAATTTTGCTGCACCGGATCAATTTGACGGTTGAAGTGAGGGGGAAAAATCAAGGCCTTAGAATGGGTTGATTAATTTGGATACTAGGAGAGCAAGCAACCGTGCCTTTCTGTGTTCCCAACACAGGATGCACACTGAGATTTTGCTGATTATGATTTGCAACCACTAAATTGTAGCCGTAAGTCTCTGCTGAAATTTTTTTAGGGATGATCTATTTAACTATCCATATCCCTTTATCCTGCTCTACATGAAAATCTCTTCCACCAACTATAAACTTTTTTCCCATCAGACACATTTTTGATGGAGTAACAGGCAATAAGACATTATCAGAATTCCTATGTTGCTTACTCCTGCTACTTACATTAGGGAATCCACTTTGTCTCTTGGCACAACAGTTATTACATACACTTCATAAGGTGAAAAACCAATGTCCTCTCTATCGTGCTGATTGAAAGCCTGTAGACAAGGATTTGGATGAAAAAGTGGAGGTTGCTTATAACAAACTTTTGTATAAGGCAAGAAAGATCAGGAAAAAAATTTCTAAGGATGTTTCTCTTGGAGTAGCATTGGAGATTTTTCGAGAGGATTTGGTGTTGCCATGAATGATGAGGAAATGAGTTTGTTTAACTGGCAAATCTGGAATATGCAAATGCAGGTTTGCTTTCATAGATTTCCTTAGCATTTTGGGACCAAGATGACCCCTATGATATGGGAGGGGATCAGTGCTTTTTGTCCAATGGAAATGGAAGATTAGTTCATGCCCTGGCTAAAAATATGCCTATTATTTTTAGAAGAACTGTGCGTACCATTCGCTATGGTAGTGACGGTGTGAAGGTTGATGCTGGGGACCGAGTATTTTATGGATAAATGGCATTGTGCACCATTTCTCTTAGAGTTCTGAATAATGGTTCACTCCTGAGTTCCCTCAGCAGAAGATGGACACAATAAAAAGGTTGGGGTTTGGACTTTTAAATAAGGTTTCAATGTTATTTCGATGAGTTTTGGGACTGGAATTCTGATATATTTGGTCATGTTGTTGAATATTCTATTTGTCGGGGGGAATTCTTTCAGTTCTATAGGTATGCAGCAGTTGCTGATGGTCCCTTATTGTTAGCTCTAGCAGGAGAAGCTGCACACAAGTATGAGCAACAAAGGTTTTTAAAATTTTAAAAGGCAAATGCCATGTTTCACAGTATCTTTGATTTCAATATACCAAAATCTTTTTCTTCTATCACTTTCTCTTTAGGTATTTACTTAATTCTTCTTTCTCTTAAATATCGTATTATTCGGTGGCCAAGTAACATGTAAAGAATAATAAACTCCGTGAGCAGAAAAATAAGAAAGGACTAACAGAAAAATAAGAAAGGAGTGGATTCATGTTATCTTTGTGTAGGATTTAGTGATTGTAATGAAACTTTTTGGAGTAAGTATCTCTTTTCGAGACAACAACTTCAAGGAGGAGTAGATTATGGAATTTTTTGGTTGCCTCTGTTTACCTATCAACCAAACAAGAGAGCTTATGTTATTTTAAGTAGAAATGAGAATATATTACATATATGTATATACGCCCACCGTGGGAAATGAACCTATGACCACAAGGTTAAGAGTCTTGAGCTCTACTAACTGAGCTAGGTTGGCTATTAGTATAGCAAGTAAAAATTAAAATAAACAACTTAATACTTTTAGTATTGTTGTGTATGACGAGATAATTTGCATGGAGTAGTGTGAGTACTGTCACTGTAAACTGAGCCTATTAAAATTCCATATAGTAATGTAAGACCAACTAATCTTTCAAAAGACATTGGCATTTAAGAAATAGAAGAATCCCTGGATGGCGGGATTAATTATTCAGATGTTTCTCAGTACTCTTAAACCTTAATTCACCTCGTAAATTGTGAACTTATTTAATACTCTTCATACAGTAATATTTGGCATTTTAGTTTCTTCCTTAAAAGTTCAACCAAAGAGGAAAGGCCGAAGAACCAAAGAAGCATTTCATGAATGAGTTCTTTTGGACTACTCCAAAACCAAAAGCCAGACAAATCAAGTCAAGATTCCTTTTTTATGTATATTTCATCCAAAAATGTGAAATTGTTATCTTGCCTCACTTATTTGTCAGTTCAAGTTAGTTTCTGTGTTTTATTTTGTTTTTGTTTCGTTGTTTACTTTTAAATATATTACTCGTTGTGTATGTTATTTGATTTTATTTGTCAATTCAACTGCTTGCTGCTTTTATTATTCTTCATTACGCCTACTTTCCTGCAATATGAAAATTTGAGAATTGTGCCACTTTGTTTGTTTCTCTTTGTGCAACTATGGCATATGTTAGACTTGAGCCTAATTGTAGGAGAGAAAAACAGATCTTGACTAAGAAAAGAAAGAGTAGAAGGCTAGGTTAAGTTGCCTGTTTATTGAAATAATCACTGCCATATTTATACATGATATAATAACTAAAAATGCTTAATAAAAGGAGTAAAATAAATTATCATTATCTCTAACAATTATAACTTAAGAATCAGCAATTGAAATAAATTAGATTCTGCAAGATTGCAGCCTTATTTAGCTAAACTTGATCCTATTTTTAAGCTGTATTTTGAATTACAGCAGCAAGTGAAACTAATCTCCAGCTTTTGAGGCACTAGTCTTAACATTCCTCTTTGACTCAAGAGCACAACACCAAGTCTTACTCTGAGAAACTCGAATCTTGCTCTAGGTAGAGACTTAGTTAAAATGTCAGCATTCTGGAAATCAGTTCTGAAGTGCACCAAGTCTATGTCTCCATTCTTTTGCACTTCCCTCAAAAAATAAAGCATGATCTTGAAATGTTTTGTCTTTCCATGAGAAATAGGATTATTTGCAATTGAAATTGCAGCTTCATTATCCACAAGGATTTCAGTGCTCTTCTTTTGCTCCATGTACAAATCTGCCAACAGCTTCTAAATCCAAAGGGCTTGATTCACAGCTAAAGCAGCTGAAACATACTATGCTTCAGCAGTAGATTGAGCCACAATATCTTGCTTCTTTGAACACCAAGAGAATATTCCAGAACCAAAACTAAAACAGTAACCCGAGGTGTTTCTCATATCATCTGAGCAACCAGCCCAATCACTATCAGAAAATCCATGAAACTAAAAATTTGATGTCTTTTTGAACATAATGCCAAAATTAATAGTACCTTTGACATATCTAATCACATGTTTAGCTTCTTGATAATGAATTTTGCTAGCACAATGCATATATCTTGAAAGCAAACTCACATCATAAACAATATCAGGCCCCGTTGCAGTCAAGTACATTAGGCAACCTATCAAGCTCCTATAAAGTCCTTTATCAACCTTTTCTGCCAAGTACATTAGGCCAAACTTCTCCTTTTGATTCATAAGAGTTGCAGTAGACTTGCAATCTTTCATTTTGAAGTTTTTGAGATTTTTTTTGGCATATTTCTACTGGCATATAAAGATCTCATTTCGTTTTTGAACTTCCATTCCAAGGAATAGAAAATTTCACCAAGGTCTGTCATCTTAAAAACTTTCATTATTTTAGTCTTGGACAGATTGATCAAGTCTAAATTACTACCTGTAACTAGCAAGTCATCTACATACAAAGAGACAATGGTTAAATTAGAATCTTCTTTTCTAATATTGAGTATACACTGGCTGAGGCTTTTTTGAAAGCATAAGCTAGGAAGATGAGAATCAATTTTTCTATACCAATCTTTAGGAGCTTGTTTCATACCATACAATGCCTTCTTTAGCAGGTATACTTTGTCTTTTTTGCCTTTGATAGAAAAACCTTTAAGTTGTTCTACAAAGATTTCTTCTTCAAGATAGCCATTTAGAAAAGCAAATTTCACATCAAACTGGTGGATCTTCTATCCCCGTTGAGCTGCTAACGCTAACAATATTATTATTGTATCCAAACGAGCGATAGGAGCAAAAGTTTCTGAAAAATCTACTCCAAACATTTGCGCATACCCTTTAACAAACAGCCTGGCCTTGTACTTATTTATAGAACCATCAGGATTGATTTTAGTTTTATAAACCTACTTGACTCCAATAGCCTTCTTGTGTGATGGTCTGTAAACCAACTCCCATCTGTTGTTCTTTTCTATCATTTTGAGCTCCTCCTGCGTTGCATATCTCCATTCTTCATCTTTTGCATCATCTATAAATCCTGCAGGCTCTAGAACTGCAACATTACACCTTTGATATATATAAATCTTTTGCATCATCTATAAATCCTGCAGGTTCTTGTGCCTCTAATAAGTACATCATCAATATCATCATCTAGAAATTCTAGATTCTTTTACTTTTCGTCATCTTGCCAGCTCCAGGTGTCATTCTCCACGAACTTGACATCCATGCTAACAATTAGTTTATCATTTTGAGGCTGCAGATAGATCCTCTAAGATTTTGATAGACTATTGTATCCTACAAAGATTCCAGGTTTAGCCTTTTTCTTAAGTTTATCTCTTTTAACTTGAGGTACATAAGAAAAACAAAGACAACCAAATATTTTCAGATTTATTACCAAAGGTTTGTAACCAAACCAAGCCTCAAATGGTGTCTTCTTTTGCAAGGCCGTAGTTGTCAATCTATTTAGCAGAAATATTGCAGTATTTACAACTTCAGCCCAAAATTTCTTTGGCAGCCCTTCCTCATAGAGCAAACACCTTGTCATCTCCATTAGCATCCTATTTTTCCTTTCCACTACTCCATTTTATTGAGGAGTATAGGGTGACGTTAGTTGATGCTCAATTCCTACTTCATTACAAAAGTTGTTAAACTTTTCTGAAGTATACTTGGTTCCATTATCTGTTCTTATCACCTGAATCTGCAACTTCACCACAAAAGCCTTAAATTTTCAGAATACATCAGTGACCTTAGATTTAAAAAATTCAAAAAATAAATCCAACAATATCTGGAACAATCATCAAAAAATACAATCTAGTACTTACTACCCTTTAAAGATGGTGTTTTCTGAGGCCCGCCTACATCCATGTGAATAAGTTGTAGCTTATTCTTTGCCCTCTATAATGAATTCTGAAAGGAAGCCTTGTTTGCTTCCCATACTGGCAAGCTTCACAAGTAGGCAAATTTTTCTCAAGGCTTGGGAGACCTTCTGCTAGTTGATTTTCTTTCATGAAGAGTATGGTATCATGATGATAATGGTCGAGTCCTTTGTACCATAATTCTGAATCATTTTCCAACCGGACAACTACTACTTTCTCCTCGTCTGATAGATTCAGGGCAAAACTTCTTCCTCTCATCTTGACCTTGAACATCTCTTTATTATCAGAATCCTTGATGATATATTCTTTTTCTTCAAACAACATTTTGAAGCCATTTTCAAGTAGATGTCCAACACTTAAGAGGTTTCGATCAAGATCAGTAACAAATTAGTTATAAGTTTCAAACTTGTAGGGCTTTGAATTGCAACTGTTCCTTTGCCTTTTGCATCAAGATATTCTCCATTTCCTATTTTGAATTTGGAAATAACAGATCTATCTAGCTCTTTAAAGAGCTCCACTGGTCATATGATTCATGCATCTACTATCAATCAACTAATTTTCAGAAATTCTTTTGCTAGCAAAATAAGTTGCTACAAACAATTGCTCTTCTTGATATTGATTTATAGCATCCTTTGCTTCTTCTTGTTGCGTTTGTGACTTGCATACCCTCTCCACATAGACTAGTTGACCATATTTGTTGCACTTGACATCTAGTCTCCACCAATATTTCTGTTGAGAGTGGTTTTTCTTTTTGCAATGAGGGCGGGGGTGGATTACTTCCTCCCTGATTGTTGTAATTATTGCCTAGACTTTGCTTCTTGTTCTTTTTTTCCCTTGTATGACTCATTGTTCTGTAATTTAGCTTGAAAAACACCTTCAACAAAACCTTCTTTCCTCATTATTCTCCTTTGCTCCAATGCCTGTAAAACTTTAACAAGTTCTGCCAAGGTAACACTTGACAGATCTTTAGAATTCTCTAATGAAGAGATATTGACTTGATATTTCTCAGAAAGTGTGACAAGAATTTTTTGAACAATTCTTTCATCAGTAAAAATCCTTACCAAACAATCTCACCTTGTTGGCCAAGTCGAGTAGCTAATCTATATAATCTTTTATAGTTTCTGATTCTTTCATTCTCTTCATTTCAAATTCCTGAATCAGATTCATCACTTACATATTCTGCACTACTTCATTTCATTGGTATTCCTCTTTGAGATACTCCCAAATTTCTGCAGCAAACTTCATTTGCATAATTCTGGTAAGAATTGAAGGGGATATTGTGGAGAAAAGGCAAGCTTTGGATTTGGCTTTACTTGTCTTTTTCTCCTTGTGAATTTTATCTGATTCATTATTGGATTATCTCCAAGAGGACTTACTTCATAGTCCTCTTCTACTACTTCCCAGAGATCCAACGCTTCAAGATGAATCGTCATTCTACCTGCCCAGGCTTGATAATTCTCACTATTGAAGATTGTTGTAGTTAAAAAGCTTCTTTCAAAATCCATTTTTTATAAACTAGTTAAGATAACAGTTTAAGGAATGGGTGTATAGAAAGAACTTGTGTTTTTGGTACACTCTCTTCTCACAGTTCCCTCAAGATGGCAGTGCTCTAATACCAATCTGTAGGAGAGAAAAACAGATCTTGACTAAGTAAGAAAGAGCAGAAGGCTAGGTTAAATTGCTTTGTTTATTGAAATAATCACTACCATATTTATACATGATATCATAACTGAAAATGCTTAATAAAAGAACTAAAATAAGTTATCATTATCTCTAACAATTATAGCCTAAGAATCAGCAATTGAAATAAATCAGATTTTGCAAGATTGCAGCCTTATTTAGCTAAACGTAATCTTACTTTTAAGCTGTATTTTGAATTACAGCAGCAAGTGCAACTAATCTCCAGTTTTTGAGGCACTAGTCTTAATACTAACATTTCTTTTATTTTATGTTTAAAAGGGTGTAGTAAAGTTAAAGAGCAACCGCTGTCTAATAAAAAATAGTCAGGTTTAAGTCCTTCCCCTGCTCTCTTAAGCTTCTTCTTTCCTATTTCTTTCCTCTATTATGTCCTTTCATTTTCTTGTTCAGAGTGAATTTCAGCTTCTTTGTAGATTCCCTTTTTAACTTGTTTCTCAGGATGGCTAAAAAATTTAGTAGAGGCAATGGACATTTTATTTGTTGCTGGGGATATCGGGACTAAAGTAGTTGCGAGTTGCTTTAGCTCTACGCATCTGGCAAGTAAGAAATTGGCTCCTCTACCGGTTTGTGATAAGGGATCTCACTTCCTCCAAGTTTGAATATTCTCGTGAATGACAACATTGGGAAGCCACACTCTCTCATTGACCAGACCATGACTAGATGTTGCTATTGAGCTTGATAAGGTGGGTCACTGCATTCTGTGTATGCTGTTGAACATAGAAAAGTCCCGCTGAGGGCTCATTTTCAATGAACTTTATCATGTCTGCCAAGGACTCGGTTATCTCTACAAAGACATCCACTGTGGAAAACACGTGCATTTTCTTGAATGCCAAATGTTCATCATCACTGTTTGTAAGAGAAAACTATTAGACGAAAATTCTCTAGTGGTCTCCTCTATATGTTAAAAATGAGAAGAAATTATAAAACTTGCAGGTATTTGGCACTAGATACTATACTTGCACAGAAAATGTGATCGAATGATTTTTAATGTTACTCATGTTGGCGATTGCAGTTCTATCAGTGTCAGTAGGCAGTTCATACAGACAATTATAAGTTGAACTTAAAATAAACAAGACTAATCAGTTTAAAAACACAGCATTCTGAAGAAACAACCTTAATTTAGATTACACATATGACATTCCTCATCTCTGCTTTCCCTAACACTTGAGTAAATACATTATGCACAAACTGTGTGCTATGTGTAATGTTTGATCAAAAAGGTAGCCCGGTGCACTAAAGCACTCGCTATGCGTGGGTTTAGGAAAGGATTGGACCACAAAGGTGTATCGTACGCAACCTTACACTCAAAATCAATATTTTGTGATTTGTGTAGCTTTGTAGAAGCTTAAGAAAAATAGCCAATAATGGGCAATTTTAGTTCATTGGTTTAAAGAAATCAATTAGGATGTTTTTTGGTTTTATTTTAGAAACTTAAAGGATGTTTTTGGATAAGTAGAATATTATAAGGACATAATAAAAGTTGACGAAAAATAATAGGGACTAATTTAGTCAAAAAAATAATTATTTTTTTTTTATTACATGCATATTGTTGCCACTTGTTCTTTTATTTCACCTCATTTTCTCCGTCATTCTAAAAAGCCAAAAGTTGGAAACAAAAAATTCTAAAAAGCCAAAAGAAGAACAACCCAAAATTGAAATTTGGTTATATTTTCAGTCATATTTTAAGAACCTAAGGGACTTTCTTTGTCAAATATAAAACATTATAAGGTTGTAATAAAAGTTGACGTAAAATAATGACAAATGTAGTCAAAAAAATAATATAAAATTAGATTACATGCACATTTTTGCCACTTGTTCTTTATATTTCACCTCTTTTTCTCCGTTATTCTCAAGAACCAAAAGATTAATCAGTAAAAAAGGATGAAAAAGTAAATAGAAGTATCTTTTCAATCATATTTTGAAAACATGAAGCACATTCTTCGTCAAATGAAATATTATAAGAATGTACCAAAAATTGAGATAAAATAATTAGAATGAATTTAGTAAAAAAGTCAAAGACATTAGATTACATGCATATTTTTTCCACTTGTTATAACATATATATTATTGCCACTTGTTCTTTTTATTTCACTTCTTTTTCTCCGTCATTCTCAAGAACCAAAAGATCATTGCATATGTATGAAAGGTATGAAAAAGTAAACAAAAAGATGTTAATTTTCTGTCATATTTTTAAAACAGAAAGGACATTCTTTTCAATTAAAATATTATAAGGACATAACGAAAGTTGACGTAAAATAATAAGGACAAATTTGGTCAAAAAAAAAATATGAGATTACATACATATCTTTGCCCCTTGTTCTTTTATTTCACCTCTTTTTCTCCGTCATACTCAAGAACCAAAAGAAGAATAACCCAATAAGGATATAAAATAAAAGTTGACATAAAGCAATAAGGACTAATTTGGTCAAAAAATCAAAGATATCAGATTACACGCATATTTTTGCCACTTATTCTTTATTTCACCTCATTTTCCCCATCATTCTCGAGAACCAAAAGAAGAACAATCCAAATTTGAAATTGTCATATTTTAAAGGGAGAAGGGGCAAATATACCCCTCAAATTTGTGATTTAGAGAAGATATATCCTACATTAAAAAAAGTAGAGCAAATATACCCTTGCCGTTTATGGAATGATGTAGGCAAACCCTTTCTACTAAGGAATCCGTATTTTTTAAAATAAATATTGTTTATCTAATTTTTTAAATTAAAAAAGGAAAAATGAATTTATTTTTAACTAGTCCATTTATTTTTTAACTGACCTGACCCTCCCTACCCAAACAAAAAATAATAACACACAAATTTTTAATTTAGAAAACACCCGATGAAAATTAAAATACTCCAAAATGGTGCATATTTATAACCTGTAATATGAGTATTTTAATTTTCATTGGATGTTTTCTAAATTGAAAATCTGTGGGTTACTGTTTTTATTTGGGGCGGACGGGTCGGATCAGTTAAAAATAAAATGAACTAGTTAAAAATAAATTCATTTGTCTTTTTTTTAATTTAAAAAATTAGATAAATATTATTTAATTAAAAAAATACAGATCCATGACTAAAAAGAGTATATCTGCACCATTTCATAGATGGTGGGGTATGTCTGTACCATTTCATAGACGTCGGGGGTATATTTGCTTTACATTTTAACGAAGAGTATATTTGCTCTAAATCGTAAAGTTGAGGGGTATATTTGCCCCTTTGCCCTATTTTAAAATACATTCCGTCAGAAAAGTAATCAAACGGATCTTTTCAATCATATTGTGAAAATTTAAAAGAACATTCTTCATCAAATAAAACATTACAAGGAAGCAATAAAAGTTGGCATAAAATAATAAGGATGAATTAGTCAAAAAATAAAAAATATTAGATTACATGTATATTGTTACCACTTGGTTCTTTATATTTCCAACCTCTTTTGCTCTGTCATTCTGAAGAACTTAAACAACCATTTTTAGTTCAGAAATCCACAAAAATCACCAGTTTTCACCTTCTCCGATCCCTTCATCTTCCTCTCTGATCCCAAAAAGTTACAAAAAGCACAAAAATCGATCAACAAAATTCGTCTCCAGTTCCAAATTCAAAAATCGATCAACAAAATTCGTCTCCAGTTCCAAATTCATTTGCCTAACTCAATTACTAACTCTTAGTTTTACTCGCAATTTCAATTCAATTCCAAATTCTAACCGTAGCCCTGATTTTTGCTCAATCCGGAATCATTTCCATCCCCTATCATGAATAGAAGATGAGTTAAACCAGGCAGGAAACCATCTCTGTACCAAGTATCCACTAGTAGTGTTCTTAGAAACGCCAATGAACAGTCTTCATTGCAATCTTTTCCTTGTATAGGTAAATCTTGCAAATCTCGAGTGAAAAGCTCAAATTTTGTAAATACAGATGTTAGTTCTAGCGAGGTTAAAAGTATGACTTCGAGAGAAATGGTTGTTTCTGATGAGATTATTTTTATAAATAAAGAGCTAACTTTTGAGGCTTTAGTTGCATTGGCTGCTGTTTCCAGCTCATTGGTTAACAAATGAGGAAATTGAAGCTGACGTTGTTTTTGAAGTTGGCAGGATAGAACAAATTAACTATATTTTAATTAGAAATCATATTATTAGCAAATGGCGTGAAAATGTGTCGAGTTATTAGAAATCACATTTCTTATATCACCCAACTCGACACATCTTCACGCTATTTGCTAATAATATGATTTCTAATTAAAATATAGTGAATTTGTTCTATCCTGCTAACTTCAGAAACATTGTCAGCTTCAATTTCCTGATTTGTTAACCAATCAGTTGGAAACCAATAGTCAATGCAACTAAAGCCTCAGAAGTTGGCTCTTTATTTATAAAAATAATCTCATCAAAAACAACCATTTTTCTCGAAGTCATACTTTTAACCTCACTAGAACTAACATTTGTATTTACAAAATTTGAACTTTTCACTCGAGATTTGCTAGATTTACCTATACAAGGAAAAGATTGCAATGCAACACTACTAGTGGATACTTGGTACAAAGACGATTTCCTGCCTCATTTAACTCATCTTCTATTCATGGTAGGGGATGGAAATGATTTTGGATTGAACGGAAATAAAGGTTACAGTTAGAATTTGGAATTGAATTGAAATTGGGAGTAAAATTAAGAGTTAGGAAAATGAATTGGGAATTGGAGATGAATTTTGTTGATCCAAATTCAAGCATTGGTGATAAGTTTGGGGTTGGTGTCATTGGTTCTACTTCTACCCTTCGAATCCTAGTGTTGGAGGAATAATTGGTTGATGATGGCTCTATCCATGCTTCAAATACTTTTGAAGATAGCACAGGTACATGTGCTTCGTCCCCAACTCAAATTGTGGTGCTTGGTAAAAGACAAGAATATTGTGGAAGCGGAAACTTTGTATTTCTTGGCTCTTTTATGGTAATTATCTTTCCTCGATTAAATCTTACAGCTTTTAGGCAACTGTATAAGCCTCTAGTTTTATACTCTCCTTGTCATAGCATAGTCAATGAGAATTATAATATCTTTTGTATGATTGTGTTATAATAGCTATCTTAAAAAGCACCTATATTTATGACAGTGCGATTACAGTTAGCATAGATCTGATTAGCGACCTTGATTGCAGGTGATTGGATCCGGTTATAGGTGACAATCAACTCTTTTGCTCATTGTCTGCAAGCATTGTACATGTTTTACAATTCGATCCTAAAATCCACCTATATTTATGACATTGCATTACAGTTAACATAGATCTGATTATCGACCTTGATGTTGTGGCTTGCAGGATATTGAAATACGGTTATAGGTGACAATCAGCTCTTTTGCTCATTGTCTACAAACGTTGTACATATTTCACAAGTCGATCTTAAAAGCCACCTAGATTTATGACACTGTGATCACAGGTAAGATAGATCTGAATATCGACCTTGATGTTGTGGCTTGCAGGAGATCGAAATCCGATTATAGGTTACAATCAACTCTTTCTCTCATTGTCTACAAGCGTTGTACATATTTCACAACTCGATCTAAAAGCCACCTAGATTTATGACAGTGCAATTACAGTTAACATAGATCTGATTACCAACCTTGATGTTATGGCATACAGCTGATTGGAATCCAATTATAGGTGACAATCAACTCTTTTGCTTATTGTCTGGGAGCGCTGTACATATTTCACGACTCAATCTTAAGAAGCACCTAGATTTATGATAGTGAAATTACAGTTAACATAGATCTGATTATCAACCTTGATGTTGTGGCTTGCAGGTGATTGGAATCCGATTATAGATGACAACCAACTCCTTTGCTTATTGTCTGCAAGCGTTGTACGTATTTTAAATCGATCAGTTGGTTGAAACCAGTGGAAGAAAGAACTCTATTTAAATAGGTTATCTAATTCTGGCGTTGTAATTTCATTGCTTATATCAATTTTAGGAAGTTACTGTAGGAACTTTGAGGTGCCAATTTCTTAGTGAAGTTCTTTCTGTTTTGTCCAGAGTGAGAGGAAAACGACACTGATAGTGAATATCGATCCACAAAATGTATTTGAGCAGTTCTTTAGCTAAAGAGGAAAGAATTATGTATACTATTGTGTGTTATTGTGCATGTCAATCCATGAGGAATATTTTGCTATTACTAGCAGAGTAACAGGTAAAAAAGAGTGTTTTTACATAAGGAAGCAATTTGACAATTTTGATTCTCTTGATCTATTCTTCCATTGAATAGAATGTGTTGTAATACCTCATAATCTATCGTACTAACTCATTTGCTATATTTGTCTCAACTGTACTCGAGCAGTTGTGTTAGGCCAAATACTTGTAGCAAGTTCGGATTTTCTAGGTCTATTTCCAAGTATTCTCGAATGATAGAGTTTCAGTCCGCTATTTGATTGCTTCCGTAACAAGCTTAAACATTCTTCTCAATGGCTCAGTACACTCCAAAATTAGTTGTTGATGAGGGAGAACTTTCTTCCTCTTCATAATAATCTGCTCCCCATCACGCTCCTTATTTATTGTACTATTGTGTGCTATTGTGCATGTCAATCCATGTGGAATAATTTGCTATTGGTAGCAGAGTTATAGGTAAAAAAAGTGTCTTTTTACCTAAGGAAGCAATTTGAAAATTTTGATTCTCTTGATCTGTTCTGCATTGAACAGAATGTGTTGTAACACCTTATGATCTACTCTACTAACTCATTGGATATCTCTTTGTCCCAGACGTACTCGAGCAGTTGCCTTAGGCCAAATACTTGTATAGGTTTGAATTTTCTTTGTTTATTTCCTAGTATTCTCGGAGTATAAGATCTTTAATCTGTTGTTTGATTTCTTGCATGTCAGGCTTAAACATTCTGCTCAGCACGCTCCAAAGTCCAAAACTAGTTGTAGATGAGGGAGAACTTTCTACCTCTTCATAACACGCAAAATACAAGCATCAATTGAATAACATCTATCTTTGTCGATGTCTTTAACCAACACCTTCTTCCTTTCATTCATAAGAGGAGGAAGCAAAGGAATCCTTATCCTCCTCATTCTCTAGTCTATTTGAAGCATTAAACAGTAACAGAACAGCAGCTTGACAAGTTCCTACAACCAGTTCAATAGCTTTAAGGTCAAAATTCGTGTTGATGATATATATACTTGTACAGGCTTTGGATTTTCTAGGTCTATTTCCATGTATTCTAGGATGATGAGAGTTTCAACCTTAAACATTCTGCTCAATGACTCAGCACACTCCAAAGTCCAAAACTAGTTGTTAATGATGGAGAACATTTTGCCTCTATATAACGTGCAGAATACAAGCATCAATTGCATAATGTCTGTCTTTGTCGATATCTTCATCCAAAACCTTTTCCCTTTCATCCATACGAGGAGGAAGAATAGGGTTCTTTATCCTCATTGTGTTGGTGAACTTGGAATTGCTACTCAAAATGATCAGTTGAACAAACATTTGTGTAGTTGGGCTCTAGTCAGAATAAGATACTGTCACATGAAAGTGATTCAAGAAATTTGATCAAGTCAACATCGTTATCAGCCAAACTTGACTGTCTCTTATTTTTGAGTAGCTCAATCTATCAGAAGTATCAAACAGTGACAGAACAACAGCTTGACAAGTTCCTACAATCAGTTCAACAGTTTTAAGGTCTAAATTCGCGTTGATATTACATGTACTCGGTTAATGCATCCATGCCCTATTTCCTGTGTGTGAATTTCCATCTTCTCACGAGCTCCCTCAAAAGAATAAATTCACCATCATGTTAATGATCTCTCAACGAGGGCAAAACAGTGAAATTACTATAATTTTCAAACACTTGCTTGTATTTCTTGTACAACCCATTACAGCAATTGTAAGGTTGCCTCTGAGTACACATATATACTAGACTACTGTGGCGAATTCAGAGTTTGAACTTTTAGAAGTTCGAATGCCAATGAACGAACTGGCTCGTTTGAGTTATTGGGTTAGAAATTTATTAATTTTTATACATATTTAGTAGATTGTCATAACATTCGTGGCCTTAAACCTACATAACGTTTGTGTAACTATATAACTTTGATTTTATTTATTTTTGGTTAAGGAAGGCATATATAATATGCTCAGTCAATCTATTACATACTAGATTGTTCATGCTACTTAGAGCATCAAAATTGCCCAGACTGGCCAAAATATTACATGTACTAAATTAACCAACCCAACAATAAGCTAAATTCTTCCATAGAAAGCATCCAACATCGGCCTTAGGGAGTAAACTTCCTCCTTTTGCTGAGGTCATGCGTCATACCACAGGCCCGAATATAAGTCAGACATATTCGAAGTCAAGGTCCATATTTTCAGTGCCATAATATAAGGGGGGGAGGGGGGGCTTGTGCAGTCGAATGACATAGGTGCACAAGAGCTAAGTTGCTCGGACTCTTCACTTTTAGTGCCACACCCGTGTCGACATGACATGGGTGTGGGTGTGGGTGTGGGATCCGTGTCTGATTTGGTCAACTGATTTTGGGTACTTTGATCAAAATCGATGGGAAAAGTCTGGACAGTTTTAATGATTTTTGTAATCAATACAAAAGCTAAGGTGAAATTGAAGAAAATGGAATACCTTTTATATAAAAAATTCTCTGTCACTCATTTTCCTTTAATCTCCTTCCAAGATTCTCCTCAAGTTCTCCACATAATATCTCATAATTTAGGTTTTATAACTGTATTTTTTGATATTTTAATTATTTATAGGCGAATCCCCACACCTATATCGATACATGGATCCATATCCCCGAATCTTAAAATTTAGATCATGAAGGATCCGATCTCTAGATCCGCACCTGTATCGGACACCCGCGCCCGAGTCCGAGCAACTTACCACAAGAGTACTTTGTACCACAACCATCTCGTTATACCCGTTACACCTATTATTTGATGCCAACATGACAACATTAAACTCAGTGTAATCCTACAAGTGGGATTTGAGAAGGGTAGGATGTACGCAGACCTTACCCCTACCCCTACCTTTGTGGGATTTTATTTGATACCAATATATAATAATCATGATAAAAACTCACCCTTTAACAACTTCAATTGGATGGAGTTGCATCTCATTGCAGTGAACAAAGAGCAATAATAAACTGGAGTTATACTATTTTACCTTAGATCAGGACTACCAATCAAACAATGATATGGAGAATCAACTAAAAGCAATTACAAAGATAGATTCACCAAAGTACAAAGAGAGTTAGAATATTGTTAGGTTCCAGCTTAATTATCCCTTCTCCTTTGAACATTATGATAACCTCTCACGTCTACATTTCATGTTCTAGTACACAGATTCATCAAACGTGATACATGTAAAGTCATCTTCTCCAGGACTAGCATTATGGTTGCCCGTTCCACCTAACCACTCTTTGAGTTTTGCTTCTCTATCAGCCTAAAATCAATCAGGGGACATGCTTTCATTTACCTATACATGTTTTGTAGTACATCAACAGGTTGGATCAAGAATAATAATGTTTCACCGTTAACCTCTGGTATAAGATCTGGCATTTGTTTCTAACATTGCATCATTAGAACAAGTCACAAATGGCTCATTTTTCTTAGCAAAAGAAGCTTCATTATTGGCTGGTTTAGAATCTATGGACTCCATCTGAGGAAACTTGAAGCTACTAGCTTTCACTTTTGCTGACCTAAAAACATTTGAAATATAATCAGCATTCTTCTCACCATATTGTTCTGGACCTGTCTTTCGACCCCAAGTGGCAGGATTTAACGAGATAGTTCTTCCCATATGGAATCTTGAACTTGGTATACTTATAAATCTATATCTCGGCTGATTCTTAGACACGACAGCTAGAGAATGTCTGAAATCTTTAATCATTTTGTTAGCAATTGGGAAGCCACACTCTTTCATTGACCTGACCATGGTGATAGAATCCTCTGAATCTGTTGTGCGCAAAGTCATTTGACGAGATTTTTCGTCGATATTGTTATTGAGATTGATAAGGTTGGGCACCACATTCTGGGTATGTTTTTGAACGTAGAGAAGCCCCGCTGAGAACTCGTTTGCAATGAACTTTATCATGTCCACCAAGGACTCAGTTATCTCTACAAAGCCATCAACAGTGGAAAACGCATGCATTTTGTTGAATGCCAAATATTCTTTATCACTGGTTATGCCAGAAAACAATTAGATGGATTTCTCAATAAACTATTCAGAAGTTTTTGTTATTTTCGGGTTTAGTAAAATTTGTATTCAATGAACTTCAACAATAAGTTCAAACTAAAGTATGAATAACCAAATTAAGTTTTAACTCTGTATTCACAAATATGAATTTCTGCAATAAGTTCAAATCAACTTACGAACAATAAAAATGAAGTTCAAACCAACTATGAACAACAAATGAAGTTCAAACTATTTCTAAAAAATGGTAAACCAAACTTAGAAAGAGATGAAGATTAGAAGAATCAAGTCCACTGAATTCACAGTGTGTCCTTAAGGAAATTATTCCACTCAAGTACCCGAGGTTATGAAAATATCCTCCCATGATAAAATGATTCACTTCAGTAGAATAGCGGTACCTCAAATTCTACCGAACAACGAACTCACTCAATGGTAGCAAATCACACTTGAGTTTTGTAAGAAAGAGAAGTAATTTAACTTCAAAATTTCGTACCAATATCTGAGGAAAAATAAGATATTTATAATGAAAAGGTATTTCTTCAGAAAAAAAAAAACAATGGTTAGTGAAGAGTTGCACTGTTTTGAAATGTCGGGTCCATATGCAGACCCATGTGCGCCCGCACATGATGACATGCTGCCGCATGTCATCCATTACACAAAACAGAAAGTTTTTGGCTGACTTGCATTGGCATCTACATCCACAGATGGCCAGATGTGCCCGCATTCCATCAATCTTCATTCAAATAGTGAACTGAAGGATCGAGTCCCTTTAATATGCATTTTGACATGCTCCGCAAATGGAGAAAAAATTCAAATCAGAATTTTGAATTAAAAAATCATTAACACTTAAGTTTAAAATAAATTTTGTCTAAAAAGATAGTCTCTTGATCGATCATTTTTCAAATCTAAAGTCGAAGCTGAGCCGACCAAGTGACGATGATGACTGCGTGAGGCTTGCTTTCTTCTTACCTCATTAACAACATGGAGTAATGCTTCTATATATAAGCATACAAAAGTTACTTTCTCCCACCAATGTGGGAGAAACACTCCTTTTATTAAGTGAAAGCACAATTCACTTTTTCCCCTCCATTTATTTTTCCCTCCATTTTCCATTCAAATATCACTAGAATCCAACAATCCCCCACATGAATGGTGAATGACTATTAGATCAAAAAATATATGGACAAGTATATGATTTACAAGCAAAGACTAATTGTATCTGGATAAGTAGGTTTTCCTTTGAACTTTCCATAGTGAATTTATATCGGATGCACTCAGTCAATCAGTGGATGCAATATCGTTGAACCGTCAAACTTTATTATACACTAGCTAATACAAGTCACACAACTGACCTTTTACAATTTATGGTTCTCACGGTTTTGTTCGTTTCAGCCATCAACACTACCTGGTTTCTTGATAGCTTAGAGAATAGGCCTTTACTATCATTCTCCTTGAACCAACTTTCACTTCACACTCACATTGGTGATTTCTAAACGTTTAATCTTATAGATAAACTATTTGGTCATACTTGCCAAACTTAGAAACTATTAAAAAGATTCACACCTTAAGACTTATCCTTGATTACTGAACATTGTCTTCATCATGAGAATGGGTTGAGTTATTTGACAATGTTGAAACGTCAGTCACAACTTTGTTTAATCTCCTTGAACCTAGCTCTTGGGATCTCCAGTCTGCTAGGTAGAGTTACCGCCATGATGACTTGTCCTAGGCCTTAAACCTATTTCCTTTAATGGTCTTTCAACTCCCTCTCTAGTTAAGCCTTTTGTAAATGGATCCAACACATTATCTTTTGATTTGACATAGTCAATCGCGATAATTCCACCAGAGAGTAGTTCTCTAACGGTATTATATCTCCATCTTATATGACAAGATTTATCGTTATACATCATACTCCCACCCCTATTTATGGCAGCTTGAATATCACAGTGCATGTATACTGGTGCCAAAAAAATATCTTTCAAGAAATTTTGAAGCCAGTCAGCTTCTTCACCGGCCTTATCTAAAGCAATAAATTTAGATTCCATAGTAGAGCGAGCGTTACATGTCTGTTTGGATGATTTTCAAGAGACTACTCCTCCAGCAAGAGTAAATACATAACCACTTGAGGATTTTACTTCATTTGACCCGGTGATCCAATTTGCATCACTATATTCTTTAATATTGTTGGCTATTCATTATAATACAAAATATAGTTTTGACTATGTTTTAGATACCCCAAAACTCTTTTCATTGCCATCCAGTGAGCTTGATTGAGATTTCTTGTGAACCGACTCAATTTACTAATAGCAAAAGCTATATATGGTCCCGTACAATTCATGATATACATCAAACTTCTCAACACTCTTGCATAGTCTAATTGTGAGTCACTTTCACCTTCATTCTTTTGATGTGCAAAACTCACATCTATTGGTGTCTTGGCAATATTGAAATTCGAATACTTGAACTTGTCAAGTATCTTTATGTAATGAGACTGTGAAAATGCTAAGCCTTGTGGATTTCTATTAATTCTTATTCCTAAGATCACATCAACAACTCCAAGGTCTTTCATGTCAAATTTGCTTTCTAGCATTCGCTTAGTAGCATTCATGTCAGAAATATCTCTACTGATGATCAACATGTCATCAACATACAAACAAACAATGACTTAGTGATTTGGAGTGTCTTTAATATACACACATTTGTCACACTCATTAATCTTAAATCCATTTGTCAACATGGTTTGGTCAAATTTTGCATGCCACCGTTTGGTTCTTGTTTTAGTCTGTAAAGTGACTTAACAAGTTTGCACACTTTTTTTCTTTACCAGGAACCACAAAACCTTCGGGTTGTTCCATGTAAATTACTTCCTTCAATTCTCCATTTAAGAAACTTGTTTTCACATCCATTTGATGGAATTCAAAACCCTATACCATAGCTAGTGCAGCCAACATCAAAATGGATGTAATCCTTGTTACTGGAGAGTATGTGTTGAAATAATCAAGACCTCTTTTTGTCTAAAGAATTTAACGACAAGTCTTGACTTGTATTTATCAATAGTTCCATCAGCTTTCATTTTCCTTTTGAAGATCCATTTTGAACCTAAAGGTTTATTTTCTGGAGGAAGATCAACCAACTCCCAAGTATGGTTGTTCAAGATTGAATCATTCTCGCTATTGACATCTTTTTTCCAAAAGGATGAGTCCGCAGAAGACATATCTTCTTTGAATGTTTGAGGCTCATTTTCAAGAAGAAATGTTACAAAATCCGATCCGAAAGAAGTAGATGTCCTTTGATGTTTACTATGCCTTGGATTCTCTTTATTAAGTACATTCTCCTTTGATTCTTTTCGAGGTCATTTAGACCCTTCATTAGACAGCTCGTATCTAGTTTTATATGGATAAATATGTTCAAAGAACTCAATATTATCTAATTCAATTATCGTATTGTCATGAATATCCGAATATTTAGATTTGTGAACCAAAAATCAACATGCTTTACTGTTTGTAGCATATCCAATGAAAACACAGTCCACAGTCTTTGGTCCTATTTTGACCCTTTTGGGTATAGAAACTTGGACTTTGGGTAGACACCCCCACGCTTTGAAATATTTCAAGTTGAGTTTTCTTCCTTTCCATTTATCATATGGAATCGATTGTGTCTTGCTATGAGGAACTCTATTGAGTATTCCGTTTTCTATAAGGATATCTTCCCCCACAAGTTTTGCGGTAAACCTAAACTTATAAGTAAGACATTCATCATTTCCTTTAACATTCAGTTTTTTCTTTCTGCATTTTCTTTTGATTGAGGTGAGTATGGGGCAGTAGTTTGATGGATAATTCATTTTCCAAACATATCACTGTAAAGGGAGATTCCTACTCTCCAACCCTATCACTTCATATCATTTTAATCTTTTTATCCAACTAATTTTTAACTTCAGTTTTATATTGCCTAAATGCTTCTATTCCTTACTATTTAGCAAATAAACAAAACAATATCTAGTGAAATCGTCAATAAAAGTTATGAAATACTTTTTCCCACCACGAGATGGTGTTGTCTTCATATCATAATATTCGTGTGCATCAATTCTAAGGGATGAGTTCCTTTCAATATTTTTATAAGGATGCTTAGCATACTTAGATTCAACACATGTTTGACATTTTGATTTATTGCACTCAAAGTTAGGCAAAACTTCTAAGCTTATCATTTTTTGCAAGGTCTTGTAATTGACATGTCCTAAACGTTCATGCCATAATTCATTTGACTCAAGTAAGTAAGAAGAACCAAAACTTCTATTCATATCGATAGTTATTACATTGACCTTAAAGAGGCCTTCGGTGAGGTAACCTTTATCTACATACACTTCATTCTTACTTATTATAACTTTATTGAAAACAAAGACACATTTGAATATGTTCTTAATCAAAACTGATTTAGAAACTATGTTCTTTCTCAACTCCATAACATGAAGGATATTGTTTAGAGTCACCACCTTTCCAGATGTCATCTTCAAGCAAATCTTATATGTTCCTTCAACTTTTGCAGTAGCGGAGTTTGCCATAAATATCTTCTTATCAGGTTGAGCTGGAGCATATAATAAAAAGAGATCCTTGTTGGCACAAATATGGCGGGAGGCACAAAGATTGTCCATTTCTTCTTTGGATCCAGCCATGTTTGCTTGATCCTTTTTCCTGCCCTTCTTTGGAGTCCGACAATCAGGAGCCTTGTGACCAACTTTGTCACAATTGAAGCAATTTCCCTTGAATTTCTTCTTAGGAGGATTTTTTTGCTGTTCGGATGCTTTCTTCCTATTTTTTGACTTTGTGGGATCATCTTCAACAATATTTGCTCCAGATATTACTGAATTTCCACGTGACCTCTTTTTTGCAGCCTTGTTATCCTCTTTGATTCTCATTCTTACAATGATATCTTCGACTGTCATCTCCCTGAGTTTGTGTTTCAAGTAATTTTTGAAGTCATTCCAAAAAGGTGGTAACTTCTTAATTATGGTAGCCACTTGAAATGCATCATTCATGATCAAACCTACATCAAAGGTTATGTGAGTATTAAGAACAATATTAATATGTTCAACAAAGGTATTATCTAAGTTTATACCTTCAGTAAGGATATCATGGATTATGACTTACAATTACTGAACTTGAGTAACAACAACTTTACTGTCTACCATTTTGAAGTCCAAAAATTTTGCAACTATGAATTTCTTTATTCCGGCATCTTCTATTTTGTACTTCTTTTCCATAGCATCCCAGAGTTTCTTTGAGGTCTTCATGTTACTGTACACACTGTATAAATCATCTTGTAGCCCACTTAGAATGTAGTTTTTACACAAAAAATCTGAGTGTTTCCAAGCTTCAGTCACTAAGACGCATTCGTTGTTCGGAGTTGATTCAGGCAAGAAGGGAACGATTTCATTGATGAACTTTTGTAGACTTAGAGTAGTCAAGTAGAAGAATATTTTTTGTTGCCACCTCTTGAAATCTATATCAGAAAATTTTCCTGGTTTTTCAGTCGGTGTCATGGCAAGAGCAACACTTGAATGACTTGAAGATGCAGTAGTTGTTGCTGGAAAATTCAAATCAACTTATGAACAATAAAAATTAAGTTCAAACTATTTCGAGAAAATAATAAACCAAACTTAGGAAAAGATGAAGATTAGAAGAATTAAGTCCACTGAATTTACAGTATGTCCTTAAGAAAATTATTTCCCTCAAGTACCCGAGGTTACGGAATATATCCTCCCAGGATAAAGTGATTCACTTCAGTAGAATAGT
Organism: Capsicum rhomboideum; assembly: GCA_031232105.1. Lineage (NCBI taxonomy): Eukaryota > Viridiplantae > Streptophyta > Magnoliopsida > Solanales > Solanaceae > Capsicum > Capsicum rhomboideum. Next base: position 53,350,606 of record CP124711.1, read on the forward strand.
GGTACCTAAAATTCTACTGAACAACAAACTCACTCAATGATAGCAAATCACACTTGAGTTTTATAGGAAAGAGGAGTATTTTAACTTCAAAATTTTGTACCAATATCTGAGGAAAAATCATATATTTATAGCCAAAAGGTGTTTCTTCAGAAAAGAAGCAATAGTTCATGAAGAGTTGCACTGTTTTTGAATGTTGGGTCCATATACGGACCCAAGTGCACCGGCACATAATGACATTCTCCCGCATGTCAGCCATTGCACAAAATGGAAAGTTTTGGGTTGACTTGTGTTGGCATCTGCATCCGCAGATAGCCATATGTGCGCACTTTTTGTCAATCTTTATTCAACAGTGAGTCGACGGATCAAATCCCTTCAATGTGTGTTTTGACATGTGTCCGCAAATGGAGAAAAAATTTTAGATCAAATTTTTGGATTAAAAAATCATTAACACTTAAGTTTCAAATGAATTTTGTCTAAAAAAAATAGTCTCTCGATCATTTGATAAATCCAAATCCAAATCCAAATCCGAAGCCAAAGCTGAGCCAAATGAGCGACGACGACGATGGTGCAAGGCTTAAATTCTTTTTACCTCACTAACAACATGGAATAATGCTTCTATATTAAAGAATAAGAAAGTTTCTTCCTCCCACCAATGTGGGAGAAACACTTCTTTTATAAAGGGAAAGTATAATTTACTTTTTTCCTCTATTTTCCATTCAAATATCACTAGAATCCAATGGTTTTAAAATTGAAAATCTCTTCTATATATTAAATATGAGAAGAATTTGGAAGTCATGACCCGAGACTACCTCCTAGTCATAACACAATGCTCAGAGTTACAAGTGACCCAAAGCTAACCCATGGCCTGGCATAACACTATGAATACTATATATAACTGATGATTACTGAGCGAAAGCTAAACTACAATGAAATAATAACATTTAAAACCAATACCAATATTGAAGTACCAAAACTAACATTGTTTGACATGAACATTAAGCTGAAAAATCTAACTATCTGTCTGAAAGCCTCTAAATAAGATGAGTTGATGGTACAAGTCCTCAGCTAACTCTAACTATTTGAAAACTGAATGACTGAAGTAAAGAAATTAAATATAAATCTCATTCTCGAATGGTGAGGACTAACCACTCTCTGATACGGATATAAGTAGGGAACCGTGCTAACCGTGAGTTGGCTGCTGAGCGTCTGAACCTATATAATAAGACAATATAGCGCAAAGGGAAGTATATGGTCATTACTTTGAATTTACTGAGCATGTGAGATATGCATTACACTATATAAGCTGAATATGTTGAAAGTGACATAATAACTGAACATGGACCAAAATCTGTAAACTGATACAATGACCAAGTAATAAACATATAATAATATAATATATTGAATAAACTGAAGACAAGGTTATGTAAAGTCTGAGCCTAAACTGTGGGAGTTACTGTAATGGACATAGATCGTATGAGCAACACAAAATCCAACATATAACCCAAGTTGAGAGGGTGTTCTATACCTTACCAAGGGTAAGAACCATGACTGTCGTGAATTCATTCATGAGCCTATTAAGGGCAAGGGAGACACTCTCAACTTGGGAGAACCTTTTTAACCTGTGGTACCACATAGTTCTGGGACTTGGGTTTACTGAATCCTAGTCCAACTCAGTGCTAAGTACTACTCCCAACTGAATATAACTGATAGTTCTTGAGAATGTTATCCATAATCATGGGTGCCAAATCTGACTGCCATACTACTAGTGAACTTTGCTTTTATAAGAAAAATGATCCACGATCATTGATTGCATTTCAGATACCATACTAATAGGGAAACAGACTTTTGGAAAAAGTGTTCAAGAGCATTGATGGCATATTTGGATGTCATGCATGTCATGTATATTACTGTTATGAGTCGAAACTCCTAGTTATGATATGAGTACACACACATATATATATATATATATATATATATCATGTATATCTGAAACATGAGACTTGTAAGTTTATGGGAGACATGAGATGACTGGAGTAAATACATAAGAGGAACATATGAGGATTAAGATTTTGGAAAGGAATCTATAAAGAAGGACCTAAACCCTGCATACTGACTCATGAAAATGCTAATAGACTAATAGGGTGTATTATCTAAAAATACTTTTCGGAATATGTTTTATCTGAAAACACTATGTAGGTCTATAACTGATAAATTGAGACTGAATGATAGACACTCTATCTGAAAGCATTCTACAATATGTGAAGCTGAATGAATGAGTGTTCAACTAATAATTCATGGGATCCTAAGTCATCGGATGTTCATAACCTGCCATCTCTGAAGAATGCAACTATTGATGACAGTTTATATAATTTGAATGAAATGTGAAATCACTTAACACAAATCCAAAATCATGGAATATTATTATACTTAGGGTTCATAAGTAGGGTACTATCAAGGTACTGAATTTCATGTGAAAACATGTATTTATAGCCTACTAGTTATGGGGAACTGAGATACAAGGAGAATCATAACTGTAATGAAAACCCCAATTTCAAAATTATGAATTTACTAAGGAACTAAGTGTATTTCGGGACTCAATGGGTGAAAGGATACCCATTGATGCAATCCCACATACCTGAGAGTGAAAACCTTGGTCAAATCCTTGGATTTGAACTTGAAGATGATGAACACTAGTTCTTGCTTTAGAGAAGAGGAAATCACATGTTCTCTCTATATTTTGCTAAGTGTCGCTTGATATTTTTGTTAATAAGGGGTTTGGGGTAGTTTAGGCTTATTAATCAGCCTTAGGATAGCTTAAACGATGTAGTTTTGGTGTTAAAAGAGTGGGAAAATACCAAACAACCCTTTTAAAATCGTATGAAAAGCTGCTAGAATCAGTCCCAACGACTCAGATTATGACTCGTAGGGTCTGGCAATGAGTCATAGCATGAGTCGTCGCCTAGGAATCCATTTTTACTTCCCTCTTCCATCCCAATGAGTCACTCTACGACTTGTAGGGTATCTCAATGACTCATAGGATTATCCTACGACTTGTAAGGTCTGAGTCGTCGCGACAGTGCTTCAGTAATATGGCCATAACTTTTTACTCCGCTGCCGGATTTATGAATGGTCGGTGGCATTTGAAAGATAATTCAAATAAATTTAATGTGGTGGGTACTAGGCTACCTAAATCTTCATATACTAGGATCAATGGTCATTTGAAGTTGACCCAAGAAAAAACCTTGCACTAGAACTTAGCCGAAAAAGGAGTTTTCAACTCAACTTTGGGTTAGGGACTCCTTATGATCTTAAATATTATCTAATACTCATGTCATGCTTATGTAAGAGTTCTATATATGCTTGAATATTGATTCTGATCTTATCTTGGATTTTTGGGGTGTTACAATATCTCCCCTTTGGGATCATTCGTCCCCGAATGTAGGGTGTGCATCGGTCAGTTCAGTTCGATTTTATGTATTATTGGTTATGTTTATCGATTTTGGTTTTTAAATATACTAAAATAATAACCAAACCAATAAAATATTTTTTTATCGATTTTCAATTTATCTATTTTTGGTCATTAACGGTTTAGTTTTCGGTCTAACCGATAAAAAAATGCTCATAAAACAAATATCAATTTGTTGCAATGATTATTAATGTTGTGTAACAGTAGAAACTAGATACTAACATGACATCAATAAGAATGCTCACAAAATAAAAACAGTAGCAACTAACATGACATATGCCTTGCAGTGCCAAATTCCACAAAATAAGAAGTTCACCATCTTGTCCACAAACTATGAAGCAATTAAAGAGAAATTACGAGAAATATATAATAAGTAATATATATATATATAAGTAGCAGTAAAGTAGTATATTCTTATTGGGTTATCGGTTTAACCAATAACCTAATAAGAAAAACCCAAAACCAAACCAATAACCAATAAAAATTTTTATAAAACCATTAAAAACCATTATCCCAATAACCCAATAACAATAAACCAATAACATTTTTATCAGTTAGGTTTATTGGACAGTTTGATTTTTGCACACCCCTACCGAATGAACACTAACTAAGCTGAAATCCCAATACTAAATTTTGAGAGCGGAATATTGACATGATAACTAAATTTATAGCTGAAACATAGGCTGAACTGAAGTCATGAATGCATGCTATGACATGGGAGTAACTGAGGGATATGAGACTGAAGAAAGTAATAGAGAGGAAACTGTTACCTTGAACTGACTTTAGGCTGGGAATAAGACTCAACTGAGAATGATGAAGATCTAGGCATGCACATTCATGGAGAGGACAAGGTATGGGTTATGATATTTACATACAACACGAATGTACATAAGAGTTCGTATGGAATAGGCACAGATATGGACTCAAGAGAGTACGACTGGAAGGGAAGAGAGAAAGTCACTAGTATTATCTGTCTGATCTCTGAACTGAACTGCTGGCTATTTGGACAAATCCAAACTGAGAGTTTAGAACTCAACTGAAGTATTCAAGACTAAAACGTATGCATGGAACTACGAATCAATGGATACTGGTATGAAATTTCTGATAGTCATTAAGAAATGAACTTTATTTCTCCCACACTCTTTGTTAGGAATTCTAGTTGCATCTAGGGAAATGAATCACGAGTATGATCTGAGCGATACATCCAACTGAGGAAATTTGGACATGGTTTGAACATCCTGGTCCACTGATCTGAGTTTATAGGAAAAAGGGAACAATGTAGATTTAATCATGAGGCACTTTTTCTCTGAAATTTTACAGCATGAAGCAAAAGTATCCTGGGCCCAAAGGAATAAAAGGAATACTACGCTTTTCTGCAAGACGACTAATAACTTCTAACTTAGCATCACTTCTCCACTACGTTCCTCCCTATGAAACATTACACCTAACCAATGGGCTTTACTTAAATTTTCTTTCGAAGGTACATTATCTAAGGCGGCGATAGGATAAATCTATAGGCACACTCTCATTACATTTGAGCCTAATCCAAAGCACTAGGTATTGCTCATAGAATGAATGTGCTAGTCTTAACTACAGGAATCTAAATTCTATATCCATTAGGGTCAAACTTTACACAACCAACCCCGAGCTCTAATCAAGGGTTTACTATCCACCCATCACCAAAATATACAAGGTGCATCCATGAAGCATCTAAGTCTACTACCCAGCTATAACCAACCCCACTACCGTAGTATACTAAAGGTCATAGAGACTCTACTAAGAAGATCTAGAGTAATAAGGGTACTGCAGAATCATGACTTAAAGACTTTCATAACCCGTTACACTCAACAAGGGTCTGAGGAGTACAATATAGTATGAAGGAGCTTATTCAAGAAGTTTGGTCTAAGAATATACCTGACGTATTGTGACTTCACAAATCACTGAGAATGTACTATGAGTACACAAGACTGAGCATGCTAGGAAATCATGGGTGCCTGAGTCATGAGCTATATGATGGGAGACTGATATCCATGGGTTCACAGAGCATGAATTTGGATTCCAGAGCGAGACTATTACTCGTTATACTAGGAACTAAGGATAAATATACATCTGAATGAAGTGAGTACATCAAAATGAAGCCAAGCAAGAGTAAAGTGTCATAATGATGTAAGTGTACTGAATAGGCTAAGATAAGAATGGGTCTATACTTCCACCTAGCTATACTCGAGAACCTACTAACCTTACTACTTAAATCTCTAAAACCTAAATGGTTCTACACTCTAACTTCTCCCCCTTATATCAAAGTCACCATACTAAGGCTAAGAGTCTTTCTTTCACTATTCTCTCAACTGAACTCACTTCAAGGCATATCACTTTAGGGTCTATTTTGATTATACACTTCCTCAAAAGGCTAAGAATATCTCTTGTCTGCACATCTCGTTCTTAATCTTCCTATTTCATCTCTGGGCTGAAGTAGGATACATTCATGGTCTTCCACCTATGCCTTTCAATAACCTGCCTAACCCATGAGGATGCCCTACTGATTTGGGAAACCTGGAGGGGCTGTTGAGGAAGTGGGTTAAACCTGTTGGCAAACAACCTTCACGGCCTGCCAAACATTTTGTAACACCCCGTACCTTCCTAACCCTACTTGACGACATTAAATAATGTTTACTTAGGTGTAGATACCTATAAGTATGTATTTGGTAATGTTAATGATGAGAAAATTTGAGTTTGGCCTCGTATATGTGATTAAACCTTCGTAAGAGTTGTTTTGTGATTTTTGTGGTGCATTTGTGGGGTTCAAAATGAGGCTAAGAGGACCTCTAAACAAAGTATATTAAGGTTAAGAAGTAAGTTAAAGGATAGGACTTGAAGTATCTAACTAAACCCGCGAAGAAAAGTCGAAAAATGAATTTTTTCAAAAGAATAAGGTAGGGGCGCGAAGGGGAGCATGCCACACCGCTTTGGGCCAAAGTTTTGTGCCCAGAGGCAGTAAGTTGGCGAGCCCAAGGGCGTGCCACGCTGGTTTTTCCATTTTTTGAAAGTTGGAAATTTTCTAAGTCCCAAGGATACCCGGGGTCGTACCAAGTCGATTTTTGCCACATTTCTTATACAACCATGAGTATATACATGAAATGAGTCAAGTATCATATTGGTATGATAAAATTACTCGAGAACGAATTTGGCGTCAAAATGACGATTTTACCCTTTTGGTCAAAATAGGTCATACGTGGCTAGAATCACTTGTTTTGGGGATTGAGGCTACGGATATGAATAGCGTGAGTGGTAATATTGTTGTAAAATGTATGAGATGATTTATCCACGAGAAATTATTGATTTTATTGCGTTAAGTGAATTGGGCCCAAAAAGGAAAAGAACTCATGGCCCAAAATGGGTCAAATGACCCATTCTTTCAAAGACCTTCCAGAAGTAGCAATTAATGCTATAAATAATGGCTAAGGATGACTTGAGGGCTTCTATAAAGAGCCAAAAAAAATCATATTTTTAACACACAAAAGTCTCATGCCAAGTCTAGAAATTTCCCAAAATCATTTCTCTCAACTCCAAACCCTAAGCTTTCTCTTGGAGCAAGATCATCATTTTTCAAGCTTGGATAAGTGTTTATTATTATGGTTTAACATATTATATGCATGGGATATTATGTATATCAAGTTGGTTATGCTTGGAAATGGTGGACATGGTACTTTGTGTTTTTGTATAAGATTTGTGATTCATGAGATTCAAGCTTGAATTATGACTTGTGCCTTTGATGAAAGATCATGGTATGAATAAAATATGAACATGTATGGTGTTATTTTGTTATTAACTTGTTATTTTTCTATAAGTGAAAATTGTGGGATTTTGGCCGATATGTGCTATGAAGTGTATTAAGGTGAATTGATGGAATATTTGTGATGTGGTGTGGATAAGAAAGTGTAAAGGGAAAATGTTGTGGTGAAATGTATTGATTATCATGTATTGGTCAATGTTGGGAATATTGGGGGATTTTTGGAATAATGATTTTATCAATGGTTTTGTCAAGGGGAAATGGCATGTTTCAAGGCAAACATGTACCTCATTGATGTTATATGCATTTGTAAAGTAGTTGGTGGTTAATGTAAATCCCGTTATATATTGGTGTTGTAGAGTGACACATAAAGAAGGAGCGGGACATTGTATGCACATCTAAGGTTGGATATTCGTATTGAGAATACAAGGTATGTAAGGTTACTCTGTCCATATCTTTCTGCAGCAAGTAGTATTCACATTGACATTTCACTAGTCCTATCCCGAAATGTGCTAAGGTATCCCATATCCGGTTAGCAATGGTCATTGTCATATATTTACTACTCATTGATCAATTGTGAACCACATGTCTCATATTCATGGTTAATGTTCCAAAGAGCTCAATAAGGTTATGTTCCAATATTTCCAATAGTGATTATACTTATGTCTCTTGTTCATGGATTATTGTCCAAAGATTCCAATGGTGTTATGATTCTAATAATGTTATGTTTCCAAGTTATTCACACGTCTCTCACTTGTTGGTTAATGATCCAAAGCTTCAAGTCAAATTATGGCTATCATTGTATTAATCTCAAGGTAATGAACAAAGTAACGCATATGTGGTCAATGATCAAGTATGGGTGACAGCTTTGGGGGCAAAATGCCTAGCTCAAGCCGATCCCACATCAGGGGGCAGTCCTAGAGGCATAAGCCTAGCTCGGATCTATCCTGACAGGGGGTAGCTCTAGAGGTAATAACCTAGCTCGAGCCGAACCTGAAATGTTGTATGGGTGGCAGCTCTAGAGGTACTAACCTAGCTCGAGCCGATCCCGATATATACATTGATTCATAGGGTGGCAGCTCTAGGGGCATAAGCCTAGCTCGAGCCGATCCCAACATAACGCTATGTTATGTTTAAAACCCGTTGTTCAGTCGGGGCCCGGGTATCACAGGTCAAAGGCAAAGATGAATAATCATTGAATCTTAAGGTATAAAGAAAGTACCGAAAGCAACATGCATGGTTTCCAAAGTACAGAATAGTGACTCATCTACATTATGACTTATCTATATTGGTTATGCATTTGAACTTGAGTTCAATGACATATTTGCATATCATGCAAGTTTCACATGGCCTTACATACTCAGTACATTCTTCGTACTGACCCCTCTAGGGGAATTTACCTTACTTGCTGCAGGCGCAAGTACTAGTAGGCTTCCACAGTAGGTTGCCAGTTGTTGCAGATCTTTGGTGAGCTCCCGTTAGTTCGGGGCTTCTCCGAGTCACTGTTGTACATATGTTTTGATGTTGCACGTGTTGTATAAAAAGTGGGGACTTGTCCATACTTTTAGTTCATTTTGGTCAATGCATTTGCTAGAGGCTTTTGTAGACGGTTGTGGGTGTATAAATGTAGATGGTACATGTCGTTCTTGACTTGGTGGCCTCAACGGCCAAGTTTCGTATATGTATATATATATCATGTTCCATGAATTCCATTGTTGGTATTTAAAGCTATTGTGTGATTGTGTGTTTCTTGTGGCATGTACATGATTGAATAGAGGCAAAGCTTGGTTCTCTCGGGCCTTGTCGGCTACGAGTGTCAATCTGTCCCGATGGGATTCGGGGCGTGACACATTTCCTTTTGTGTTTCTTGCCATACTTGTCGCAAGTGGGGTAGGATTTTCCCCTTACAATATTTTTTTGTGGATGAGAGCTAGATGCTCCCCATTCTGATCATAACGAGGCCTGGGGGCCAGAGACAAAGTACTAGCTGATGATTGTGCTGGCTCTAATAACCTTTGTGGAAAAGAAGATCTGTTCCCACTAGCGATCTTCTAACGGTTAGAGTTACTATTTCCTGGTATGACCCTCTTTCTCTCCCTTCTTCTCTTCTTACCAATAGAGTTTGTAGGGGATGCTACATGCTGATTCAAGTGAGCAATCATAGCTTGAGCCAATAGTTGGATGGAATCACAAAACTCTGCATTAGAAATATTAGCACTTACAGGCTAATCGACTGGTGCGGAAGGGTTACTATTTGGATCACTTTTCTGACTGATGTCTTTTTCAGAAGACAGATTTGAAACACATAAGGTATAAGTTAGAAGGATAAATAGAGTTCACTCCATTACACGATATGATCATGAAAGAAGTGAAACTTTCCTAAAACACTCATAGCCTCTCATTCATAAATGTGGTGTGCTTCACACCAATGAGCAAGACTCTACTCAACGCGGCTTTTAAAAACCCTAGAAAAGTTTATACCTAATGCTCTAATACCAAGTTTATCACGAAAGTTTGTCACGAACCGAGACTACACCCTAGTCGTGACATGGTACTCAGAGCCACAAGTACCCCAAGCTAACCCATGGCCTAGCATAATACTAAGAATACTGTATAAAACTGATGAAAACTGAGTAGAAGCTAAACTACAATGACATAAAAATATTTAAAACCAATACCAATACTGAAGTGTCAAAACTAACACAGTCTGACATGACCTTTAAGCTGAAAAATCTAACTATCTGTCTAAAGGCCTCTAAAAAAAAAAGTTGTTGGGAAAAGGCCCCAGCTAACTTTAACTGTTTGAAAACTGAATGACTAAAGTAAAGAAATTAAATATAAATCTCATTCTCGAATGGTGAGGACTCACTACTCTCTGATACGGATATAAGTAGGGAACCGTGCTAACCGTGAGTTGGCTGCTGAGCGTCTGAACCTATATAATAAGACAATATAGCGCAAAGGGAAGTTTATGGTCATTACTTTGAATGTACTGAGAATGTGAGATATGCACTACACTATATAAGCTGAATATGCTGAAAGTGACATCATAAACTGAACATGGACTGAAATCTATAAACTGATACAATGACCAAGTAATAAACATGTAACAATCTATTATTCTGAAGAAACTGAATACAAGGTCATGCGAGGTCTGAGTATGAACTATGGGAGTTACTGTAACCGATATAGAACATGTGAGCAACATGGAATCCAACCTGTAACCCAAGTTGAGAGGGTGTTCTATTCCTTACCAAGGGTAAGAACTATGACTGGCATGAATTCACTCATGAACCCATTAAGGGCAAGGGAGACACTCTCAACTCACGAGGACCCATTTAACTTATGGTGGTACGTAGTTCTGGGACTTAGGTATATTGAACTCTAGTCCAACTCAGTGCTAAGTACTACTCCCAACAAAATATAACTGATAATCATGGATGACATACCTGACTGTCATACTACTAGTGAACTTTGCTTTTATAAGAAAACTAATATACGATCATTGATGGCATTTCGAATACCATACTAATCTAGAAACTTACTTTTGGGAAAAAGTATTCAAGAGCATTGATGGGATATCTAGATGTCATGAATTTCATGTTATTACTGTTATGAGTCGAAACTCCTAGTTATGATATGAGTACACATATATATATCATGTATTTCTTAATCATGAGACTTGTAAGTTTATGAGAAAGATGAGATGGCTGGAGTAAATGCCTAAGAGGAACATATGAGGACTAATATTTTGGGAAGGAATCTATAAAGCAAGACCTGAACCCTGAATCCTGACTCATGAAAATGTTAATAGTCTAATAGGGTGTATTATTTGAAAATACTGTTCGGAATATGCTTTATCTGAAAACACTATGTAGGTTTATAATTGATAACACTGATAAACTGAGACTGAATGATAGACACTCTATCTGAAAGCATTCTACAATATGTGAAGCTGAATGAATGAGTGTTCAACTAATAGTGCATGGGATCCTAAGTCATCGGATGTTCATAACCCTCCATCTCTGAAGAATGCAACTATTGATGACAGTTTCTATAATTTGAATGAAATGTGAAATCATGTAACACAAGTCCAAAATTATGGAATGTTATTATACTTAGGGTTCATGAGTATGATACTATCAAGGTACTGAATTTCATGGGAAAACATATATTTATAGCCTACTAGTTATGGGGAACTGAGATACAAGGAGAATCATGACTGTAATAAAAACCCCAATTTCAAAATTATGAATTTACTAAGGAACTAAGTGTATTTCGAGATTCAATGGTTGAAAGGATACCCACCGATTAAATACCACATACCTGAGTGTGTAAACCTTGATCAAATCTTTGGATTTGAACTTGAAGATGATGAACCCTAGTTCTTGCTTTAGAGAAGAGGAAATTGCATGTTCTCTCTGTATTTTGCTAAGTGTCACTTGATATTTTAGTTAATGAGGGGTTTGGGGTAGTTTAGGCTTATTAATCAGCCTTAGGATAGCTTTAAAAATGTAGTTTTGGTGTTAAAAGAGTGGGAGAATATCAAACAACCCTTTTAAATTCGTCTGAAAAGCTGTTGGAATCAGTCCCGACGACACACGCGACGACTCATAGGGTCTGGAAACAATTCTTACCCTGAGTAGTGACCTAGGACTCAAGTTTTACTTCCCTATGCCGTCCCAATGAGTCACCCTACAACTCATAGGGTCTGAGTCGTCGACATTGACAACTTTGATAGTGCTTAAGTAAAATGGCCATAAATTTTTACTCCAATACCAGCTTTACGAACGGTCGGTGGCATCGGAATGGTAATTCAAATACCTTTAGTTCGGTGATTTTAGGCCACCTAACTATTCATATACTAGGATCAATGGTCATTTTAAGTTGACCCAAGAAGAATTTTACACTAGAACTTAGCCGGAAAAGGAGTTTTCAACTCAACTTTGGGTTAGGGACTCCTTATGATCTTAAATATTATCTAATACTCAAGTCATGCTTATGTAAGGGTTATATATATGCTTGAAGATTGATTCTAATTTTAGATTTGATTTTCAAGGTGTTACATTGGGTTTCAGCAGCGCAGAGTATATAAACTTGCAAATACATTTGCAATTATTTGGCATTACAACAACAACACAGCCAGTGTAATCCCAAACAATGGGGTTTGCAAAGGGTAGTATATAGCAGACCTTACCTCTACCTTGTGAGGTAGAAAGACTGTTTCTTATAGACCCTCGTCTCAAGTAAAATATTGCAGAGCAATTCAAGAAAGGAAAACAATAAGAGAGAAGAAGCCAAGACAAAATGAAAAAGAACGCATATTAGAAATTAACAGTCACTACAACAAATAATATGATAATCAAGTGCACGAAACATGAAGATAGTTATAGACATGAATTAACAAGAACTCTCAAAGTAATATTACGACTACTAGCATGAAGGAATATGCGAGAAAACTTTCAACTATCTAACTAACCATCTATCCTAATTCATGTCCTCCATAACCTCCTATCTAAGGTCATGTCCTGTTGTAAAATATTTTCCAAACACAAAAATTATCTGAAAAAGAACACAAAGATTAAGACTTCACAACATGAACAACGAACACAGATTTGAGGCTTGAAGCACGTGCGAAACACTATCCTAAAAATGATATTTGCTCCCTCTCCTCTATGAAATTGCTATGAGATTATACGTAAATATTTGTGTATATGACAAGCCTATGAAATTCTGCACTAAGCAAATAGTGAAGAAATTCTTCTAGAAAGCAAGAACTAGAACTTGATCTTTTGGAGAAAAAAAAAAGATTTTGGAGAATATTGTAAAGACCACTTCTTTGTAAAAGTTTCTCTTAAAAAGTTACCTTAGAAATACAGAAAGTTGCATTTAAATAGAATAGATGGAAACCAAATAATAAAAGGATACAACCTTTCATTTAAAAGACACTTCTTTAAAAAAAAAACCTCTTATAATTACTAACTTAATTTTAAACAAAAATCCAACAATCCCCCACTTGTTTAAATATAAATTAAGACACAAAGATCAATTCATGCTCACGCATAGAGTAATGTATCTTTCTATTTGAATGGTATCTTAGTGCAATTCCACAAGAGGAAATCAAAATTCCACATAGTATAATAGCCTTGAACGTGTTATTTCTTGTGATAACATCAGTGACACTACACACATAAATATTTCATTCCTGTTTTTCACTCAACATGCTTAGCACTTTTATGGCCATGTACTATCCATAATTCATGAATATTTATGAGAGCGACTCCAACTCCCAATCAAAGCGGCACTACTTCTATGTTTATATAGGTGAAGTTCTTTTAGTATCTTTGTCATATTTGAGACACTTGTTTTATGAACTGAACCTCATTAAGAGTATTAAAACTCAACCCTCTAATTTATGGCAACTAGTACTGGCATATCTCTTACTTAAGTACTGAAACATCTACGTATCAATAACTTGTTGATACCCTTTGAATAATTATTCATTTCATAGTGTCGGATAGAGTTGCCATTATTGGTGGACCTAATTAAGGAGATTTAACATAATCAAACTTGAAGTTGTATTCAATAGCTTCCTTTTAAGAAACTTAGCAAATAGATTAGTCAAATTCTTTAACTCCACCAATGTGATAGAAGTTATTCCATCTTGAATTAACTTTCTCATATAATCATATCAATAACTTATGCGTTTTGATTTCCCATTATATAATATTTATGTACTCGAGTTAGAGCGGCTTGATTATCACAAAATTGAGCTCATATTTTGTAAAATCAATGGATTTTCAAAAAAGATAGAATCCCTCAACACCCAACTCCTTTTCTTGCTTAAACTAAAGCAAGTTTATTTCTTGGTTTCAAGAAATTGTACCTCCTCCCAAGGTAATAGCCGTCATGTGATAAATTTATTTTTCTCACATATTTGATACCAACTTGTATCAATATATCCTTATAAAATAGTATGACACTTAAAGTTTCGTAAATCTTTAGTTCTCTAAAGAAAACTAAGAACTCAGCTACTGGCCCTTTCAATAGTGCTTGCTTACACAAGTTAAGTCATGATTCTTTCATCATAATTAGTTAACTTGATCTAGGATCAAAAAAGGTATTTGCCTCTTTTATATTTAAGTGACTAAATTTATTTAGCACTCTTTTCTCAATGTAGCGAGATTAACTCAATACATTACCCCTACTATTTTGTTTAATCTTGCTACCCAACATATAGTATCAATTTGTCTGAGATCTTTCATTTTAAATGTGAAAATTAAAAAACCTCCCCGTTTCATTATGACTTCTGTATCATTTCTTACGACCAACATATCGATATTAAACTATCACACAATATCACATGTCTATCAAGAATTGTAATTAATTGAAGGCATACTAACTATCTCAAATTTATGTTCTTCAAATATATATTAAATAATGATAATTCTAATATTGACTTCTAATCATAAATAAGAAAACACCACAATTTGAATATTTCAAGAGTCTTTTCCATCACAAATATGAAAACTCAAATTACAATTAGGCAAAATGCACAAAATTATTGCACGTCTTTGAAAACATCAAATCCATAAAAGGTTGTTAACCTTTAAACGAATCAAATAGTAAATATCATTTTTTCTCATGATCTTAAAACTGATAAAATATTTTTCAAGTATTGATATGATCGTTATTAATAAGATACTTCACATCATCTCACAACTTGAAAATAAACTTCACATATGATCTTTATGCAAGAATAACATCCACAATAATCACATAAAAAAAATATTATTCCTAAAATTATCAAGCATTTAAAGATCATCACAAGTGTATTATTTACCCTAATATTTATGAAAAATAAATTTCACAAAAATCACAAAGGATAAAAAATTATAAATAAATGATAAGTAAGGTCAAGAAAATAGAACCTGGCCTTTTTATTATTCATGGCTTCAATAGTGTCTTCGTATAACTCTTGTTCGCGACGTCCTTCAGTGTGGACATTATTACCGTAGTACTACATACTATTGTGATCTCTAACTTCAGTTTTTGAAATTGATTAGCCTTTTCTTCCGCAAACAAAACATATGCGCTTTTAATTTGATAAATTCCATTCAACCAAGAATGTGTTCCACCGTGGATCCCAAATTCTACATATCTTTGACTACTTTGTCTCATTACTTGAAAACTAAGAGAATCAGGAAAATAACATTTTACTACACATTCTGATCTCTTTCTTTAAATATCAATCCAATTCTTTTTTTTCTATACCCAACTCAAAAACTCTGCTCAAAGAATATTCAGTCCCTTTCACGTACTACTCCCGTGCAACTTCTTTCCCCCTCAGGCCTCACCGTCACACAACATTTGAATTCAGACTCTGTCTTGAAACCAAGTCTTGGGGTTTTAATTCCCACTCTCACTTAGACATTGTATAATATTTGATAATACTTTCAAGGACTAACTATAACCTTCACATTAATGCTCAGGGAAATCCAAGAAGTGAAACTCCATCGAATCCTCAAAAAACTGAAATTGTTGTATACCTCAAAACAAATCAAACCACTACAATTTGATAATTACTAATTCTTCTAAATCAATGATGATAAATTTCATACGATCTATCAATTGGTACACTACTTTCATCAAACAATAACTATGTTCATAATTTATTGTTTTTCCCTTTTTCTCAACTAGGGAACCCTTTCTCCTTAGTAATAAAATATTTAGATTATTGAAAAATATCTTCCAAAATATAAAAATTATCTGAAGAAGAACACAAAGATGAAGTCTTGACAACATGAACAGCGAACACATATTTGAGGCTTGAAACACGTGTGAAATGCTTTACTAAAAAGGATATTTGTTTCCCCTCCTCTGCGAGATTGCTATGAAATTATACACAAATAGTTTTAGTGGATATGACAAGCCTATGGAATTCTGCACTGAGCAAATAGTGAAGAAATTCTTCTAGAAAGCAAGAACTATAACTTGATCTTTTGGAGAAAAAAAGAGATTTTGGAGGATGTCGTAAAGACTACTTCGCTATAAACGATTCTCTTCAGAAGTTACGTTAGAAATACAGGAAGTTGCATTTAAATAGAATAGGTGAAAACCAAACAATGAAAGGACACAACCTTCCATTTAAAAGGCACATCTTCATTAAAAGACACTTCTTTAAAAATGAATCCTCTTATAATTATTAATTTAATTTTAAATAAAATCCAACATGTCCTCGGTAAATTGAAGTTGCGGCATGTGCTCTCTAAATGCCTAATAACCTAATCTTGTACAAGCAATTTGATCGAATGATTTAAACGCTACTGCTATTGGCGACTACAGTTCTATCAATGTTAGTAGGTAGTTCATGCAGACAAGTATAAGTTGAACTTACAACAAACAAAGCTAATTATATCATATCTATATCTATCTATCTATCTATCTATCTATCTATCTATCTATCTATATCTATCTATCTATCTATCTATCTATCTATCTATCTATCTATCTATCTATCTATCTATCTATCTATCTATATTTATATCTATACTATTCTAAAAGTGGAAAACCACCAAGTTAAAAGTTGGATTACGAAAATACCCCTTAAAAGTTGAAAGACCATTTTATCCTTGACCAGAAAGAAAAAACTACATTCTTATCATATAAGTAATTTTAACTACACTTAATGAGAAGAGTGTTTCATTTACCTCTTGACTTGTATAGGTTATCTGAAATTTAATTATTTCACATCTCATCTTTACTTTTTGATCTTTAAGATTTCATCCATTTTTTTCTTTTGACTTTTAATATTCTTTTGCACATTCTATAAAATGAAGAGTGAAGTGTGATTGTTTCTTTTTAAGAACATAGAAGTTCTCAATATTCTCCTTGCCACTCTCATTTGTGATCCTTTTTGTTATTGTAAGAGGTGGTTATATTAAAATATTTAGATCCTCATGCTTATAATTTCTTATTCACCTTGTAGATCTTTTTGTTTTTTGCTTTATTCCTTAATTTTTATATAATGTAGTTTCATGAATTAATATCCAAAAATAACTCTAACTTTTTTATTTCATAACTTTGCAGGGATCTTCGCTCGATTTCTTACCTATGCGCTCCTTGGTTTTGTTGGCAATCTAGCGGGTCAGGTGTAACTTTATAAATCATTCAAAATTTTGAAAATATTTTGCTCATGATGTGGTACTCTAACATTTGTAAGTATCTGGTGGATGGTCGATTATGAGGTTTTGGTTATATTTTTATTATATAAGCAAACTTTTCAAAAGTGTAGAATTTGGATTTGCGTTTCTTTCATCAATAATATTGACCGAAAAATATATCAATAAGAGGTTGTGTAATTGCAGAAGGGTAGATCAATGTTTTCAGGCTTAATATTTTACTTGGGTTTGGATTGAATATTTTTAGCAGTGATTATGTTATGGTAGTTTATTTACCATTTTTGAAATTCTTTTTGTTGATACTTAGCTATTATTATAGGTGATATGAAGGAATTCCAATATTATTTGAAAATCAACAGACAGAAGAATCATAGAAAGGCAGTTGACACTGAAATATCAAATGCAATGTTACTGTGCAAATAGCTAATAAAAAAGAAAGCTCCCTTTCCAATTGATTGTTAGACATGAGTTTTTGTTTCAGTACTTTTTTTGTTTTGTCTGTTCTAACCTAATTTAAGTTTTAGTTATTTCATAATATCATTGTTCTGTATAAGCTATATTAGTATATTTATTTGGTATTCTGTCTCCTAATGATGCAATCAAAATCTAGATACATTGAATTATTTGAAATTGTACAAAAATCTAATCCATACTCCAGCCTTCAGATGTTTGATTTTTGGTACTATATGCACTAATATTGACCTCTTTGTTTAATTATGTCTAAAATGTAAGAAACAAGTAAGTGGATGAGGAGGGATAGGGTGAAGATAAAAAATGAAAACTAATTTTCTACCCTCCTTTTTTCGGAATTAAAAAAAATAAAAGCAAAAAAATCATTGAACTGTCAAATGACATTGAAGATCAACGAATTCAATGAATCCTATTAATTACTAAGTAATTGCTACAAAAAACAATTACTATGAATGACTTACAATAATTTATGGCATTGTAAACATTGTCATACACTTTGTTTTCCCTCATTTATCAATTAGTACTAATGATGAATTATATTAAATTATTATGTTCATTAAGGATCTTTTATAAATGGACATAAAAAATATCTAACCCTCAACAATGAATGAAACAACACTCACTAGGTATGTAACAATTTTTTTTTTAAGTTAAAATGGGGCAAAAACCCATTTATTAAAGCAAAAACAATTCAAAAAGTGTACAAAAGCCAGGTCCGAAAGTGGTCTGGCCCAAAAACTTGCAAAACCCGATATATACAATAAAAATTAGGAAAGTAGTCAGCTGAATTGATTTCAGCTTGAGCTTCCCACTCCGATCACATCGAATCTCTCCAAACAGCTTCCCACCATGTGTAGTTACCATCTCAGCAAGATGAAGATCCTCATCTAAATCAGCAACTGGGTTTCTTATTTGTTGAAATCTTGTTGAAATCCAGCAAGCTCCATTCTAAACTCGATTTACATCGAAGCTTCTAAGTTTCATCTTCAAGCTCGATCCACAACAGTTGGTTCGAAACTTGAGGTGAAATGTAATTCTCAGTTTAACACTACTTATCAAAGCTAAGTACTCTATTTCCCTTAAAGCTTAATTTACCCTCCTTTTCAATTGAATGATGGGTTGAATCTAACAAGAAATTGATGCCACCATCTATTCCAATGAAAAAAGAAGATATAAAAAACTTTTTAGGGAGTTAAATGATGCTCTTTGTTTAATGACTTGTTGCAGATTACCACGTATACCTATAAATTGTTGACAAATATGAGAGCTCAAGCAATATCCACGTCTTGATTTTGTATCTTTGAACACCCCAAACTCTCACTAGGTGCGGATACTCCATCATATGAATTTCCTTCAGATGTAGTTATTTGTTCTCTCTTTTGTGAACAATAAGCTAGTTGTGGTAAATCTATCCAAGTCTTTTAAGCTATGTATAAGCATTAATCAATCTTGCTCCTACGAATGTTTGGTGTTCCTTGTTTGACTAGCTGTAGTAATTTCCTTCCTTCACTGGGCACATCCAGTGAATGCTCTATCTGAAAGTTACCTACAAAAACAAAAACCAAGTTTGTGAAAAAATCAGCAAGAGCATTTCCTTCCCGAAGGGAATGTCGTACTCTTGCTGATAAAAATCTCATGAGGTTGCTGATTTCCTTGACTTCAACTGATATAGACCAAGGGGTTTCCCACTTCCTTTCCAGAATTTGAACCATTGTCAGTGAATCTATCTCAATAATAACATTATTCCACTGCTTCTCTTTGCAAAACTGTAGACATTCTCTAATTATTCTAGCCTCTGCCCCCAAACTTGTAGTGTCCTGAATAAGAGAACCTTTGGCCGCCGCCAAATCTCCCTCATGGTTTCTAATGCAAAAAGCAGCTGCACTAGGCCCTGGATTACCTCTAGAGGCACCATCAGTGTTACACTTAAGCCAATTTTCTGGAGGAGCATCTCACTATCTTGAAAGAGTAATTAGGTCTGTACCCTTCCAACATTCCACAATATCTGCCCAGTTTCTGCTCTCACAATCCATCTTTAATCTACACTCTATGAACTTAATTATAGTACTAGTGATCTAAAAAATAACTTTACCAGTAGAGTAGTTGCCTCCATGCAGTATAGTGTTTCTTTTTTTTTTTTCCATAAAAACCACAGCATGATGATAGGAACTACCTGAAAAGTAATCCTTACTCCTTCATTTTCTTGAAAATTCCACCATTTTCTGACACTCTCCTTAAGGTAGTTGAGTGGGTTAAAACCAGCTGCCTATGTGAAGTAATTCCAAACTGTGCTAGTTGTCACTCCTTTAAAAAACAAATGCTCTATAGTCTTCCTTTCCGAATTTAAATAGCAGCTGCAATTATATGAAATGTTGGGGTTCCAAGCATGCACCAAATCTGCCACTGCAATCATACCTTGTCAGATTCTCCAAACAATAAATGAGAATTTAAAGGGCAAACCTTTACTCCAAATAATTTGCAGGTCTTCATTTGTTTCATTTCTTTGTCTAAGTAAATTCCATGCATTGGTGACTGTAAAGTTTCCAGAGCTTGTGTGAATCCACCAAAGTTTATCACTCTGATTGCACAACACAACTTTCTCCATAGTACTCTTCACATATTCCACGACATAACCAGGAACTAAATTCTGCATCTCATTAAAGTCCCATCTCTCACTTATAAGAAAGTCTCCAATCTCCCTCAAGTCATGGCAAGTAGGAATTTCTGAAGGGTATTTGAATAAAGGACCTAAGTTGGTCCGATTGTCAAACCATACAGTTGTTAAGCCTCCTCTAAGTTCCCACCATAAACCTTGCTCAATTATGTCCCTGGTCTGCAGCATAAACTTCCACACCTGAGAACCACCTTCCACTGAACAAGAAAAGGGATCTGTTTCTTACAATATTTGTTCCAAAGAAAGTTAATCCACAAACTATTTTGAGTCTTGAATCTCCACCATAATATAAGATAAAGGGCCTTTAAAACATCAAATAAAGATCTAAAACCAAGTCCACCCTCCTTTTTAGGAAAACATACCTTATTCCATGCTGACTAGTGTTTACTACTGCCTGATTCTTTATTGCTCCAAAAGAATTTTGCAAAAATTTTGTGGAGCTCTTTGATCACACAAATGGGAGGCACAATTGTAGATAAAATATAAATGGGGATGCTTTGTAGAACACTTGAAATGAGTACTTCTTTACCTCCATATGACAATATTTTACCCTTCCAAGCCTGAAGTTTACCCTTGACCTTGTCAATCAAGTCTGCATAGTGCTCTTTCCTCTTCCTAGAGTGAGTAATAGGACAACCTAAGTACTTAATAGGAAAGGAGCCCTTAGAAAAACTAGTAATCCATTCCACCAGTATAGAAGATGATCCATCAACATTCTGTTGCATAAAGAAAGAGCTCTTTTCTTTATTTATTTTCTGCCCTGACTGCTTCTCATTATCCTGCAGAATTTGCATTATCTTTCTCAGAGAATAGTCATTAGAGGAAGTAAATATGATCATATCATCAGCATAAGCCAGCTGATTCAAATTAGCACTCCACTTAGGCATCCCATATCCTACAAACATACCATCCTCAAAAAGAGAATTTAGAGCCCTGGAGAGTACCTCAGCTGATAATATAAAAAGGGCAGGAGACAGTGGGTCACTTTGTTTCACCCCCTAGTAGAGTGAAAGAAACCATAAGACTGACTATTAAAAGGTACTGAATAGTAGTTATTGGAAACCAACCTCCATCTCAAATCAATAAAAATTGAAGAGAACCCCATTTTCTTGAGAACCCTTATAAAAAAGAACCAAGAAACTCTGTCATAAGCTTTAGCCATGTCTAGCTTTATGACAACATTAGATGATTTTCCTCTTTTACCCAGATTAGATATCAATTTGGGGAGCAAATCTTCAAGTCTATCATGAATGATCCTAGACAAGATTTTACTAATGAAATTACTCAAACTAAAGGGTCTCATATCCGAGAAGGAAAGCATATTTTCTCTTTTTGGGATAAGAACCAGGTTAGTGTGAGTGATAGATTTAGGAAGGGAGTTACCTGCAAAGAATTTATGCACCAGCCTTATAACATCTGGCCCAACATACCTAATAGAATTTACCAGTCAAACCATCAGGACCACTTGAACTATCTCCACTAAGCCTGAAAACTGCTCTCTTTACTTCTTCAGAATCAGGTAAAGCACTCAGCAGCTCATTTTCTTCTTCTGTTATAGTTTTTGGAATATGATTCAAAAGAGTAAGATCTAATGCATCCCTTTCTTGCTGAAACTGATTATGGAAAAATTGTACTGCTTCTTCAGCTATTTCTCCTTCTTCTTCTAACCAGCAACCTTGAGAATTTTGAATTTTGTTTACCTTCAACCTCTGTCTTCTACCCTTCACTATGCTCTGAAAAACCTGGTATTTCTGTCACTATTCACAACCACCTCATAACCAGCCATTTGCTGCCAAAAGCTTTCCTCTAAGTAAAGATATTTATTATATTCAGCCTTAGTTTTTTGCATAACAGCTCTATTTTCTGTAGAAGGAAATTCCTCAAAGAGCTTCTTTTACATCTGTGCAATTTCTTCCCTTATTTCTAATTGCTGGAAGATATCCCCATATATCAACATACTCCGTAAAGAAAAGGCTCTCTTCACTTTTTTAATCTTTCTTTTAAAATCAAGAAAAGGATTAGAGGAAACCTCAGAATCCCAATTTAAACTCACCACCTCCTTAAAAGAATCATGTTCAGCCTAGAAGTTAAGAAACCTAAAATATTTCTTAATAGGAGTAGATGTTCCTTTGCAAGATAGAAGCAATGGAGCATGGTCTGAACTAGTTTTGGGCAGATTCTCCACATCCACATGAGGGAAATCATCCAAAAACTCTAATTAGTCAGAATTCTATCTAGTCTCTCAAAAATGCAATCTTCCCTTACTCTACCATTCCACTAAGTAAATGGACTGACTTTGAATTAAATCATAAGATTTAATACTCTCTGAAATCCTCTTAGTCTGTTGTACAAACATGATTGCCTCCAATTTTTTCTTCATTTAAAACTATATTGAAATCTCCCCAATCACCCAAGAATGAATCATTCCAGCCTTCAAAGTACAAATTTCATCCCACAACTCCAACCTTTCAGTCTGATCATACTTGGCATACACCAAAGTAACTATAAAAGTATAGGAAGTGGTCTGATTGAGCATTTTAATAGAGATTTGCTGGTCTGAATTACTTATTACTGTGACATCATATCCATGATTAACAAAAACCCAAACTTTACCATTTTTGTTATGAAGAACTGTAGGCATTTTTCGTCCATTCTTGTATATATTAATTTTCCTAATATGTTGAAAAGGCTCTAGTAAGAGCACAAAAGCAAATTTATGAAAGTTGTGCAATATTTGCACCCTTTGAAATGCTTTTTGTGACTTTACTGGCCTAATATTCTAGATCAAGGATTTCATCATTGTTTAACCTGCTGGGAGGTCACATTCCTCTTTGGTTGAACTCTAACTGGCTGAGTAACTTCTCCAATGCCCTGCTTATTGCCTTTTCTAACTGATTTAACAACTTTTGTAGCTCTAGGTGATATGTCTACATCTCTGAAGATCTGATCCTCATTTTTATCAAAACTATCTTTATTTCCATCCTTTATAGCCAAAACATGTACCTTGTGGGTGAGAATATTATGCAGTGCTTTATTATGAGAATTAACTTATCCTAATTGCAAAGCATCATTAATTGATTGCACCAACTCTCCCCTATTTCCTGCAGGGATTAACTGATCTTTATTATCTTTTTATTGTACAGGTACATTGATAGACTAATCATCCATTGTGGTTGGTGAGTCTGCTTCTTCAACTGGAAAAGCTGCAAAGCTATCCACTTCTAATGGCACCATGTATTTAGTATTTGACAAAGCCCCGGCCTAATCCAACTCCTCATACAGTACATCATCTTCCGTGATACCACTCTGTTGCACGTATAAATCTATATTTCTCACCACTATTTCACTGTGTTAATTCTCTTTATGGACATTACTTGCTGTTGAATCTTCTCTGCTGCTACGTTCATCAACTGTGTTGACTTTAATTTATGATAATGCTCTATTTTGCTTCTCCTGTGTGTCAATATTTTCCACTTGTGTTTCTCTTTGTAGGTTTTCTCCTTTACTTTCCAAAGATGTTGGTTCTCCACTGCTTCTACTACTATCCACTGATTGTAAAAATGAGTCACAGGTACTGAAGTTGTGTTGCTGGCTTTTCAGAGTTTCAGACACCATGTTGGTGATCAGAGTGTTAACCATTTTTCCTATATTTTTCTGAATTGTGCTACTGGATCTATGTGTATCCTCCCCTGATTATTATTTTCCATGTCACCATTCTCCTTATTTAGTTTAGTAGTCACCTCTGATTAAGAAATTATGGAACCCTCATATTGTTGTTGCTTTTTCTTATTGGTTTCTCCTTCTTGTTTGTTGGTTGTCTCAATCTGAGTATGTGCTACATCAATACTCTCCTTAGTAGGTTTTGAAAACCTTGAACTACTATCCCCTGCTTCAATATTGGTATCTTTATTGACCTCCCCTACATCTTCAGTAGCCTCTTTAGTAAGTGCAACAAAAGGATTATTAGTAGTGAAGGCATTTTCCTTGACTGTATCTTGAATTTCCTTCCCTTGTTTACTGCTCCTCTTAGTTGGTCCATTTCTGTCTGCTTTCTACATCCTCATACCTGATCAGATCTCTGTTTTGAATCATTTTGGGTGTCTTAAAGTCCTTTCTTTGTGCCTTCCCATTCTCAGAGGTGCTTTCAATTAGCTCTGGGTGAAGAATTCTACATTTTACTTCACTGTGACCTTGTAATTTGCAGCTATTGCAATATTTAGGAAGGAAATCATATTTGATCTTTATTTTCTCCACTCTAGCAGCCTTCCCAGAGCTATTAGTCACCTTAATTTCCACCACTTTAGGCAATTTATCAGCTAAGTCCACTAGAAATTTTACCCTAGCACAACTAGGTCTAGTTTTATTAATAGTAGCCATGTCAAGATGGATTGGTTTGCATGCTGCTGCTACAATTGAAAAAATCGATTCCTTAACAAAGAAGGCTGAAAGCAAATCAGGGAATGAGATTCAAGCCATAGCCTTTGTTGTCTCTTCATCCAGTTTAAAGCTTGTGTCATATATTAGGGGTCTTATTTGATAAGAATTACCATCCTTAGACAAAATATAATACGCATTCTTTGACAGTAAGTTCACAAAATCCTTCATGAGATTTAGTCTTATTAGAATATAACGATTCCTTTAACAGACCAATCTTGCATTCACCTTTGATATTGCATTGTTTAGGAACTTGGGTGCAAATTTCCTCTATTTCAGGCCAACCATAGGAAAATTTACCCACAATTGCATATTGTAATTCCTCCAGCATATTCATCTTGTCTACTTCTTCCTCCGTCCATGTTACCCTAGGGATTCCATCATTATAAGTGAGTGGTTTAATTGGTATAGACAAACCTGGAGAATCCTTATCATTCAAAATCTTGTTAGATCAACAAATTTTGGTTTATCCCCATTGCCCCTTTGATTATCTCTCTCCGTAGGCAAATTTTTAGGCTCGTGATCATTGGTTTTCTGGCGTAGCGGGTTCAGAGAGTTCAGGATTTCTGAGGATATAGGACCAGGGAAAGGATTTTTAGGGTGGTATAAATGGGGAAATTGATTAGGGTTAGTGATTGAGAACTGACCGACCCTAGTGGGAGGCCGGTCAGAGGCCGAAATGGCCATAGAAGGTAGAGATGAAGGCTAGGTTTTAGGTGAAGGCATGAGAGAGGAGAGCTTTTTTTGTTTATGTTCGGTAGGCTCAAACAAGTTAGCAATTTGGTTAACCTTTTACATACTCTATGTAAATTCTATACGATCACATTTTCTATGCTATGTCCAGTTCATTATTTTATGAATTTGTAATGACCCTCTAGGTCATTTCCTATGCTTTCATGCTTTTACTGTATTTACAGCTTTCCCACAGCTGCCCCAGGTCATTTATGACTTGCTGGAACTGACAGTTCGGTCACCGAACATTTCATTTGGTTTGAGAGTCATTTCCCTATTTTAGAGCTTTTGAAGTTAAGAATAGGGTCTCGGGCCTAAACCTCAGGTAATCGGCCTCACATGCCATTTTCAACAGTTTTATCATCTTCAAAAAATTAATTTTAGGCTAGGAGGACCCTTGGTTCAGGTCCCAAGGCTTGTTTTAGGCTATTGAGTGGAATTTGGTTAAAACGACTCTTGGGGGTGTGGAACCCACTTTTTATCGAAATGACCCCAGATGGAAATTTCAATGGCGCCGTTGAGTTTAGAATGTTGAATTTGGTAGGCTAGCATAATTTATTTGTTTCATGAAATTCTAAATGAATCCCGAGGGCCTGATTGACATATTTACAACTTGCCAAAGTTGCTGGTGCACTAGCACCTGGTGAAGGTCAAAAATGGCCTTCGCGTTAGCAAGGCCTTGGCCGCGTTCGTGAGGGTCAAGATTTTAGACCTCTGCATTCGTGGGCTAGCCTTCGCGTTTGTAAAGAAGAGGCTGACCAGGCCGGTCCAGCGTTCTTCTTTGCGATCACGGTAAATCGATCGCGTTAGCGAAGGTTTGTCTAGACCAGCACCCACGTTCGCAGTAGGGGTCCTGCGTTTGCGAAGAAGGGACCCCTGGCAGTATATATACTTGCTTCTTCATTTTTCCTTGCCATTTTTCTATGTACCAACGCCATTGTAAAGTAAATAAGTATGTAAAATGTGAGGGAATCGTATAGTTGACCTAGGATTAGCTTGGGAACGTGTTTGTGGGCCCAATATCTTCGAATTTCCATAAGCTTCCACTTAATTTCTCAATTAATTCTATGCTTTAGTTATTTATTTTGGATTGTCACTGGGGCTGGTTCGGGAATATTTTAATATAAAAATTGGCAATATTTTACAAGTGGGCCCTACGTAGGGATTTTGATCAGATTTTTTAACCGGAGCATTTATACATAATGTGGGTATTTTTTTACTCGTCTTGATGCATGGATCATTATTTTGATAGTACGGCAGCTCTCGAAGGCTTCTCGAAAGGGGAAAGCTCTGGTTAAGAGAATTCGACGAGCATTCAACAGCATCTAGGTAGGCTAGGCCTACCCTACTTTTAGATTGAGCTTACTTATGGTTTAGTATGCTATTGTGCTAGTTTTGGCCAGGTATTTTTATCCCGGTACAATTTTAGTATTTTACGCCTTATTTAGATGGTTAGGACCCATTTTAATAGATTTTGGGCTCGTTCTCCCCTAGTGTAGTGCATTATCATACTTTAGGGCTTGGTTTAGTGCTATTAGTACCTTGATATGGGAATGAAAAGCCTTATACTAGACTCGGGTGGGTTTTGATTTAGGTTTGGTTATCGGGACCTGATAGTGTGCCCCACCGCCCTATTTAGATAGTGTAACACCCCGTACCTTCCCAACCCTACTTGACATCGTTGAACAATGTTTACTTAGGTGTCGAGAGCCACAAGTATGTATTTTGTAATGTTATTGATGAGATAATTGAATTTGGCCCTCGTACATGTAATTAAACCTTCATAGGAGGTGTTTTGTGACTTCGTGGAACATTTGTGGGGTTAAAAACGAGGCTTGGAGGACCTCCAAACAAAGGATATTAAAGGTAGGAAGTAAGTTAAAGAATAGAACTTGAAGTATCTAACCAAACCCGCGAAGAAAAGTCGAAAAACGAAATTTTCAAAAAAACTAAGGCCCAGACGCTCCAGAGGGCGTGCCAGACCGCTTATTGCCCAAATTTTTTGGGCACAGGCAGCAAGCTGGCGCGCCCAAGGGCGTGCCAGGCTGGTTGTGTCCACATTTCAAAAGTTGGAAATTTTTCTAAGTTCCAAGGGTGCCCGGGGGCGTACCGGGTCGATTTTTGCCACATTTCTTCTACAACCACGAGCATATACATGGAATGATTGAAGTATTATATTGATGTGGTAAAATTACTCGTGAACGAATTTGGCATCAAAATGACGGTTTTACCCTTGTGGTCAAAATAAGTCATACGTGGATAGAATCACTTGTTTTTGGGATTGAGGCTACCAATATGAATCGCGTGAGTGGGAATATTGTCGTAACACGTAAGAAATGATTTAAACATGAGAAATTATTGATTTCATTGGGTCAAGTGAATTGGGCTCAATAAAAGACCCAAAATGAGAAGAAGACATGGGCCAAAATGGGTCAAATGACCCATTCTTCCCTTGACCTTCTAGATATAGCATTAAATGCTATAAGAGTGGCTAAGGATGGAAATAAGGACTTATATAAAGGACCAAAAAATCTGATTTTTATTCACTTGAAACTCTCATGCTTTCTGGATATTTCTCAACTATTTTTCTCTCAAACCCTAAGAATTCAAAGCGAACTTTTGGAGCAAGATCATTATTTCTCAAGCTTGGGTAAGTGATTATTCTTATGGATTAATATATTATATTCATGGAAGAGTATGTAAATCATATTGGTTATGCTTGGAAGTGTTGAACATGGTACTTTGTGTTTTTGTAAAAGATTTGTTATCCATGGGATTTAAGCTTGAAATATGACTTGTGGTTTTGATAAAAGAGCATGGTATGGATGAAATATGAACATGTATGGTGTGATTAGGTTATTAAACTTGTTATTTTTCTATAAGTGTAAATTATGGAATTTTGGCCGATATGTGCTATGAGGTGAATTAAGGTGATTGATGGGTTATTTGTGATATGGTGTGAATGAGAAAGTGTAAAGGAGAAGCTTTGTGGTGAAATGTTATTGGTATATGATGTTGTGGTCAATGTATGGTATGATTAAGGTATTGTTGGTATGACCATGCCGAAAATGGTATTGTAGAGAGGGAAATGACATTTTTTAAGGCAAATATGTAACTCATTGACGTCATATGCATTTGTAAGGTAGTTGGTGGTTAATGTAAATTTCGTTATTTATCTGTGTTGTAGAGTGAAACATAAGGAAGGAGCAGGACATTGTATGCACATCTAAGATTATATATTCGTATTGAGAATACAAGGTATGTAAGGTTACTCTGTCCGTATTTTTTTGCAGCACTTAGTATACACATTGACATCGCACTTGTCCTATCCCGAAATGTGCTAAGGTATCCTATATCCGGTTACCAATTGTCAATATCACATGTTTCATACTCATGGGTTAATTGTGAATCACATGTCTCATATTCATTGACTAATGTTCCAAAAGCCCGATAAGGTTATGTTCCAAAGTTCCAATAGTGGTTATACTCATGTATCTTGTTCATTGATTATTATCCAATGGTTCCAATAGTGTTATGTTTCCAATAAGGCTATGTTTCTAATAATGTTTATTCGCATGTCTCTCACTCATTGATTCTCGATCCAAAGTTCAAATAAAGTTATGACTATCATTGTATCAATCTCAAAGTAATGAATAAGGTAATGCATATATGTGGTTAATGATCAAGTATGGGTGGTAGCTTTGGGGGCAAAATGCCTAGCTCAAGCCGATTCCGAGATTGTTGGATCAAGGGGCAGTCCTAGAGGCATAAGCCTAGCTCGGACCGATCCTGACAGGGGGTAGCTCTAGAGGTAATAACCTAGCTCGAGCCGAACCTGATATGTTGGTATGGGTGACAGCTCTAGAGGTAATAACCTAGCTCGAGCCGATCCCGATCTATATTGATTCATAGGGTGGCAGCTCTAGAGGCATAAGCCTAGCTCGAGCCGATCCCAACATAACGTTATGTTATGTTAAAACCCACTGTTCAGTCGGGGCCCGAGTATCACAGGTCATAGGCAAAGTTGAATAATCATAGAAGCAAAGATACAAAGAAAGTAATGAAAGCAATATACGTGGTTTCCAAAGTACAGAATAGTGACTTATCTATATTGGTCATTCATTTGAATTTGATTTCATTGACATGTTTACATATCATACAGTTTCATTTGAGCCTTACATACTCAGTACATTCTTCGTACTGACGTCCCTTGTGGGACTTACCTTACTTGCTGTAGGCGCAGGTACTAGTAGGCCTCCACAGTAGGTTGCCAGTTGTTGCGGATCATTGGTGAGCTCCAGTTAGTTCGGGGCTTCTCCGTGTCACCTTGATTTTCTTCTTGTTAGCTAGATATGCTTATTTCTATATGAATGTATTTTAGTTTTGGTTCGAGTTCGACATCTGTTAATGATACGATCGGGATGTTCTGGTGTTGATTATGGTTTTTCTGGGAGTTTTGATAGTGGTACTGAGTTCTGTTGCACATGATTAATGTGACCACTTGTTATTACCGATTATTTTTGGTTCGATCCTGGTGTCTGGCCTCTCGTTACTACCCATTGGTGCCGATTCAAGCCCGGTGCACATCTAGATATTTTTATCATGGATTTAGGATTAGAAGGTTACCTGAGATCAGTTCAGCTACGTGTTACTTATACTTCTTATTTTAGTTACTTTTTATCTGCATCTGTCGGCTTATGGGAATTCGGTATGGGTTAATTATCTTCTTGTGTGTGCCTTTTGGGCTTATAGGGGCACAGATAAGTTATAGTTTGCTCTTTTTTTTGACTTTTGAGTTATTTATTTCCATTACTATACTTGTTTGGTACAATAACTATTTGCATTTTACCAATGTTGTTGTTGACTTAGCTTACACACTCGCATTATATTTATGCTTTTACTATATTTGAGATCAGTTGGCTGATGATGTCTACTGAGTATCCGTTGCTTTCGTACTCATACAGTACTTTTGCATCATTTTTCTGATGCAGATTCGAGTACAAGCCACTGGCATTGATGTTATTCTCAGGCCCAACTACTGATCTGGAGGCGGGGTGAGCTTTCTAGAGTCCGAGGCTGATCCTCCATTTATTTTAGTTACAATATTTTACATTCTGAGACTACTGTATCTATGTATATTTTAGATACTATCTAGTACTCTTCTTTTTTTGTAGTGGCTCTAGTATCGACCTTACCAGGTCCTGGGAGAGATTTATTTTGTTCATTTTATCCTCTCGCTATCTTGTATAACATGTTATGTAGATTTATATCTCTTTGTGTCTGCTTATATTATTATTATACATTGGTTTCTTACTTATTTTCATTTATTTTCCACTCGTTAGCCCATTACTTGACATTCCAGGCCATGGTTTGGCTTACCTACTGGTGGGTTAAAGTAAGTGTCATCAGAACCTAACAAATTGGGTTGTGACAGCTTGGTATCAGAGCCTAGGTTTATCGATATTATTGGTACAAGTGCCGATGTTTAGTAGAGTCCCGCAGATTGGTAGGGAGACATCTGTATCATATCTTCGGGAGGCTACAGGACCTTTTTAGAAAAGTCTCATCTTTTTTATTCACTTCTGTACGTTGTGTCTGTATTGGTTTCTACATCCTTATTCGTTTCACTCTTTCGCAGATGGTTAGGATACGCGGTGCGACAGTCGGGGATCAGGACCCTGAGTCAGCTGCTAGAACTCCAGGCAGAGGTATAGGTCGACCCTGAGGTCGAGGGCAGGCTAGAGTTGTAGCCCTAGCTAGAGATCAAGCTAAGGAGCCATCACCATATCCCAAGCCAGAGATAGCTCCAGAGATTCCATCACCACAGCAGCAGGTAGGCCAGATGGCAGCCCAGGCCCCACCCGAGTTTATATTTTTATAGTTCTTAGGGATGCTTTGGTTCATTTATTGGGGTTAGTTGGTGGTCCGCCGACAGAAGAGGCTCAAACAGCAGCCCAGGGTGGTGTTAGTTTAGGGGTACAGCCTACAACTGTGATTCCCAGAGCAGAGGTTCTGCCAGCACCACTAGTTCTGTAGTCTGTCGTAGCCTAGCCAGTTATGACTACAGAGGAGCAGAAGATGTTGGGCCAATTTCTGAGATTGACTCCACCCAGGTTTGTCAGGGCCCAGGAGAGGATGCTTATGAGTTTCTGACTAGTTTTGAGGAGAGGTTGCGTAATATGGGGTTAGTCGAGTCTGGCGACTTGGATTATACTACTTACCAGCTTGACAGGGCAGCGTAAAAGTGGTAGAGAGGTTATCTTTATTCCAGGCCAGCTAGAACTCTACCTGTTACTTAGACTCAGTTCTCCGAGGCTTTGTTAGGGAAGTTCATGCCTCAGAGCATAGTTAAGCACCTCAGAGATGAGTTTTCTGCGTTGAGATAGGGTTCTATGACTGTGGCCGAATATGAGGTGAGATTCCACAAGCTATCCTAGCATGCTACTATGATTTGGCCTACAGAGTACGAGAGGATTTAGGGTTTTGTTAGAAGGTTAAGACTACTGCTCTGTAAGGCTACTCAGAGTTTGGTGATTTTGAGAAAGTCTTTCACTGATATTGCTGACTATGTCTACACTATTGAGAAGATGGATCATGAGGCCCAAGGGGGTAGCGATAAGAGGCCCCATTATCAGGGTAGTTATAGTGGGAGCCACAGCGGTTCACATTTCAGAGGCTGAGGATTTTCGGGTAAGTACCCCTAGTATCAGCCTTATTAGCGCCTGGATCAGCCTAGTAGGCCCGTTCAAGCAGCACTTTAGATTTTAGATGGAGGTCAACCTAGCTATGGTAATTGGGGTGGTCAGAGTAGTAGTCAGCCACTGAGGGGTGTTCAGTCAGGGTCATCAGGCCGAGGTGGCCATTTCAGGTCAACTGGACCTTCTAGATAGAGCAAGGTACGAAGGGCTTATTATGAGTGTGGTGATATTAGTCACTTCGCCAGAGAGTGTCCCCACCGTGGGATGATTGAGCCTGCAGTTTAGAGTGCTCAGCCAATTAAATCAGTGTTGTTGCCGGTTAGGGGTGGTGCTCAGGGTTACAGGGGTAGTCCCCAGGGTTCTAGAACTGGTCCTCAGGCGGGTAGGATAGGTGGTCGGGTAAACACCCAGTCCAAAAGTGAACAGGGCCATTTGTATGCTATATCGGGTAGGCCAGAGGCTGAGGGTTTGGATGCTTTGATTACAGATATGATTTTAGTATTCCATCAGCCAACTTCTGCTTTATTTGATCCCGACTCCCTATTTTTACATATTTCTACTTATTTTGTACCGCGATTGGGTTTGTCTTTGGAGTTTTTATCTGTGCCATTGCATGTAGCTACCCTCGTGGGTGATTCTTTAGTAGTGGATTGGGTATATAGATCATGTTTGGTGATTGTTCAAGAGTTTGATACTCGGGTTGATCTCATTGAATTAGATATGGTGGATTTTGATGTGATTTTGGGAATGGACTGGTTATCCCTCTATCATGCATTCTTGGATTGCTTTGCCAAGACTGTTACTTTATCCATGCCTGGCATACCCTCTGTTATGTGGCAGGGTTCTTTTAGCTCTGCGCCGACAGGGATTATTTCTTATATTCAGGCTAGAAGACAAGTATCGAGGGGTTGTGAGTCATTCCTTGCTTATGTTTGGGATGCTAGTGTTGTGAGTCCTTTGCGTGACTCCGTTCCTGTTGTTTGTGACTTTTCTGATATTTTTTCTATTGACCTACCTGTCCTTTCTCCTGAGAGTGATATAGAGTTTGGTATTGACCTTGAGCCGGGCACCCGACCAATTTCTGTAGCTCCTTATCGTATGGCTCCTATTGACTTAAAGAAGCTAAATATCCAGCTTCAGGATCTTTTAGGTCAGGTCTTTATCAGAATGATTGTATTTCCTTGGGGTACTCCAGTTCTGTTTGTAAAGAAGAAAGATAGTTCTATGTATATTTGTATCGACTATAGGCAACTGAATAAGGTGAAAGTGAAGAATAAGTATCATATGCCTTATATCGATGATTTATTTGACCAGCTTCTGGGTGTAGTGATGTTTTCTAAGATTGATTTGAGGTCTGGTTATCATCAGTTGAGGATTAGGGCTGAGGAAATCCCTACGACAACCTTCAGGAGTCGTTATGACCATTATGAGTTCCTGGTGATGTCTTTTGGGTTGACCAATGCCCCAGCAGCATTTATGGACTTGATGAACCGTATTTTCAGGCCTTATTTGGACTCCTTTTGTCACGCCCCGAATCCCAACGAGGCGTGATTGGCACCCGAAGTCAATAAGGCCCGAGAGAACCAATCTTGCTCATGAACATTCGCATGCATAACCTTATATGAATCTTATTACACCTTATGCAACTATGCGGAAGTCGTAGACATAGAAACATATGTCATAGCTATATATGTAAAACTTGGCCGTTTGAGCCATCAAGTTAAAACGACATGTACCTTCACATTTATACACCCACATCCATCTACAAAAGCCTCTAACAAATGCATTGACCAAAATGAACTAAAAGTTGGGACAAGTCCCCGCTTTATACAACATGTACAAAATCAAAACACATGTACAACAGTGACTCGGAGAAGCCCCGAACTAACTGGAGCTCACCAAAGATCTGCAACACTGACAATCTACTGTGGAGGCCTACTAGTACCTGCGCCTGCAGCAAGTAAAATAAATTCCCCAAAAGGGGTCAGTACGAAGAATGTACTGAGTATGTAAGGCCATATGAAACTTGTAAGATATGAAAGTATGTTAAGAACTCAAGTTCAAATGCATAACCAATATAGATAAGTCACAATGTATATGAGTCACTATTCTGTACTTTGGAAACCATGTACATTACGTTCTTTCTTTCTCTTGCCTTTACTTTACTTTACTTTTACATCACTCATGTACTGTCAGGGCCCTCCTCATGCAGGTGTTCTTTTCACCCCATGGATAAAATATCATCATCATGCAGGTGTTCTTTTCACCCCATGGATAAGATCGTATCGTCATGCGAGTGTCCTTTGCACCCCATGGATAAAGTAACATCGTCATGCAGGTATTTGCACCCCATGGATAGAATAACATCATCATGCAGGTATTTGTACCCCATGGATAACGCCCATGAACACAATCAATATGCATTACTTTATTCTTACTTCATTTCTTTACTTTTGAGATTGATACCTTTACTTGTGAGAGATTGATACTTTTGATAGTCATATCTTTACTTGAAGCTTTGGATCAATCATCAATGAGTGAGAGACATATGAATAACTTGGCAATATAACATTCTTGGAAACATAACACTATTGGAACCATTGAACCATAATCAATGAACAAGAGACATGAGTATAATCACTATTGAAACTTTGGAACACAACCTTGTTGACTTTTGGAACATTAGTCCATGAACGTGAGACATGTGATTCACATCCAATTAATAAGTAGGAAACATATGATAGCAACCATTGGAAACCGGAAATAAGATACCTTAGCACTTTTGGGATAGGACTAGTGAAATATCAATGTGAATACTATTTGCCGCAGAAAAATACGGACAAAGTAACCTTACATACCTTGTACTCTCAATACGGATATACAATCATAGATGTGCATACAATAGTCCCGCTCCTTCTTTATGTGTCACTCTACAACACAAATATATAACGGGATTCACATTAACCATCAACTACCTTACAAATGCATAGAACATCAATGAGTTACATGTTTGCCTTTAAACATGCCATTTTCCCTTGACAAAACCATTGATGAAATTATTATTCCAAAAATCCCCCAATATTCCATACATTGACCAATATATGAAAATCAATACATTTCACCACAACATTTCTCCTTTACACTTTCTTATCCATATCACATCACAAATAATCCATCAAATTACCTTAAGACACCTCCTAGCACATATCGGCCAAAATCCCACAATTTACACTTTTAGAAAAATAACAAGTTTAATAACAAAATCACACCATACATGTTCATATTTTATCCATACCATGCTCTTTCATTAAGACATCAAGTCTCTTTTCAAGTTCAAATCACCAAGATAGCACATCTTTCACCAAAAGCAAAAATACACAATTCACCACCTTGTCAACATAACTATCATAATATATATAATCTCCCATGCATATAATATGTTAATACATGATAATAAATACTTACCAAGTCTTGGAATAGGATGATCTTCACCAAAGAAAAGGCTTAGGGTTCTTCGGGTTTGAGAGTTAAGAGAAAATATCTCTTTTTTTGGGTTCTTGGAAAAACCTAGAAATACATGTGTGTTTGAATGAATAAATTCTGATTTTTGGTGCCTTTTATAGGCCCTTGAAGTCATCCTTATCCATTTGGGAGCAATAATTGAGTAGTCATGGCAAGAATGGGTCATTTGACCCATTTGGGCCAAGTCTTTTATTCTATTTTGGGCCTAAATTTGGGCCCAATAACTCATATCCATTTAACCCATCAACTTTCATGTATAATTCACCATATATCTCATGTTTAAATAATTCCACAATGGCACGACAATATTCTCTTACGAGATTCTCATTCGTCGGCTCCATCACCAAAATAGGAATTCTAGTCGCCCATGGCTTCATTGAACATTTTGGTTAACTATTTATATTTCATGATTTGATCATGTAGGAGTATGTAGGAGTGTATTGAGGTATTTGAAGCTTTAACATTACTCAAAGAACTCCCAAGAACCAAAAGAAACCATTTAAGAATCGACGTAGAATTACGTTGCGAAACGAGTCCGGAAGGGCACAATATTTGTGCTTTGCGCCACTGCTGCAAACCAAGGCAGTGGCGCAAGAAATCAGAGCCCTCTGAATCAGTGGCTTACGCCACACCCCCTGAAACAGGGTAGTGGCGCAAGTTTTCATACCTTGCTAAATTTTTCGACCACTTCTTCAATACTTGCATATCGTCCAATACCTTATCAAAGCACTACAAAATACTTACTTAGTGATCTTAATCATCAAGTAAACATGGCTCCAAGTCACCAAATGAGGTTAGAATGTGTACGGGGTATTACACAAATGCTCCACGGTATCATAAAACACCTCATACCAAGGTCTAATCACATGTACAAGGCCAAATTTCAATTTTCTCCTCATTAACACTACCAAGTACATACTTATGGCTCTCGACACCTAAGTAAACATTATTCAACATCGTCAAGTAGGGTTGGGAAGGTACGGGGTGTTACACCTTCATGATTATTTTCATTGATGACATCTTGGTATATTTGAGGAGTAGGGAGGACGAGCAGCATTTGAGGACTATACTCCACACTTTGAGAGATCATAGGTTTTATGCCAAATTCTCAAATTGTGAGTTCTGGCTTAAGTCTGTAGCTTTCTTGGGACACGTGGTGCCCAAGGATGGTATTATGGTGGCAAAGATTGAGGCTACTCATGATTGGGCTAGGCCTACGTCTCCTGCTGAGGTTCGCATTTTCATTGAGTTAGTAGGCTACTATAGGCATTTCATGGAGGGATTTGCTTCTATTGCAGCCCCTATGAGCAGGTTGACTAGGAAGAAGGTTCTATTTTAGTGGTCCGCGAGTTGTGAGGCAAACTTTCTTAAGCTCAAAGACTTTCTCACTTCAGCTCCTATTTTGACTCTTCCAGTTGAGGACGAGGGGTTCACTGTCTATTGTAATGCTTCTGGCATTGGTTTGGGGTGTATTCTGATACAGCGGAGCCGTGTTATTGCATATGCATCAAGGCAGTTGAAGGTGCATGAGCACAACTACCCCACTCATGATTTGGAGTTGGCAGTGGTAGTTTTCACGCTTAAGATTTAGAGGCATTACTTGTATGGTGTTCGTTGTGAGATCTTCACTGACCACCATAGTCTTCAGTACATAATGACCCAAAGGGAGCTTAATTCAAGGCAACATAGATGGATTGAGTTACTGAAGGACTATGATATCTCTATTCTATACCATCCGAGCAAGGTAAATGTGGTAGCGGATGCCTTGAGCAGGAAGACAGTGAGTATGGGTAGCTTGGCCTTTATTTTAGTTTCTCAGCAGCTGTTGGGTTTGGACATTCAATCCTTAGCTAACTTGATGGTTCATCTTGATATTTCTGACCCCAGGAGGATTCTTGCTAGTGTTGAGGCCAGATCTACCTTGTTGGATTAGATTCAGGGTCGTCTATTTGAGGATGGCAAGCTTCGTAGCATTCAAGGTCAGGTGTTGAGAGGTGAGTCCAAGAGGGCTACCTTAGGTGTTGAGGGTGTTCTGAGATTTGATGGCCAAATTTGTATTCCAAGGGTCAGAGATTTGATTCAGTTGATACTTCGTGAGGCTCACAGCTCCAGATATTCTATTCACCCTGAAATAGCTAAGATGTATAGGGATTTGAGGTAGCATTATTGGTGGAGTGGTATGCGGAGAGCTATAGCAGAGTTTATGGCTCGGTGCCTATGTTGTCAGCAGGTAAAGGCCAAGCATCAGAGACCTGGTGGATTACTTCAGAGGCTACCCATTCCCGAGTGGAAATGGGAGCGGGTTAATATGGATTTCGAATATTTGCCTTGAATTTCTCGTGGTTCTAATGACCAAGTCTGCCCATTTTATCCCTATTCAGACTTTCTTCAGTGTCTAGAGGTTAGCCCATATCTATATTTCATAGGTGGTTCGCTTCATAGGGTACCCGTGTCTATTATTTCAGATCGAGGCTCTTAGTTCACTTTTATCTTCTGGAGGACATTTCAAGAGGAGTTAGGTACCCAGGTTGATCTTAGAACAACTTTATATCCTCAGACTTACGAGCAGTCTAAGCGGACTATTCAGGTTTTGATGGATATGTTGTGCGCTTGTGTGTTGGATTTTGGGGGTCAGTAGGATCAGTTTTTAGCTTTAGCGGAGTTTGCGTATAATAAAAGCTATTGTTTGAGTATTCAGATGGCTCCATTCGAGGCATTGTATGGTAGGCATTTTCGCTCTCCAATTGGTTGGTTCAAGACTTCTGAGGTTAGGCCCCGTGGTACAAATTTGCTTTGTGAGTCTTTGGATCGGGTTTGGGTGATTCAGGATAGGCTACGGTCAGCTTAAAGCAGACAGAAGAGCTATGCTGACCGTAGACTTTGTGCCTTAAGGTTCAAAGTTGGTGACCGGGTCTTTCTGTGTGTATTGCCTATGAAGGGCGTGATGAGGTTCGGGAGTAGAGGCAAGCTCAGCCTCTGGTATAATGGACCATTTGAGATTCTACGGACAGTTGGAGAGGTAGCATATGAGTTAGCCTTGCCTCCAGCCTTTTCAGCCATCCATCTAGTTTTCCATGTATCTATGTTGTGGCATCAAATTTTGGATAAGTCTCACGTTCTTTGGTGGGACTCGGTTCAATTGGATGAGAGGTTGACTTTTACAGAGGAGCATGTGTCTATTGTGGCCAGAGATGTCAGGCGGTTGCACTCCAGAGACATTCCTGTAGTTAAGGTTTAGTGACGATACCATCTAATCAAGAAGGCCACTTGGGAGACTGAGCATGATATGTAGGCCCAATATCCCTACCTGTTCGAGCCTTCAGGTACATCTTGATCCTTTACTTTCGCGAATGAAATTCCTTTTAGTAGTGGATGTTGTAATGACCCTCCAGGTCATTTCCTATGTTTTTTTGCTTTTACTGTATTTAAAGCTTTCCCACAGCTGCTCCAGATTATTTATGACTTGTTGGGACTGACAGTTCAGTCACCGGGTAGTTTTTTTGTGTTTTAGACTCATTTCCCTATTTTGGAGCTTTTAAAGTTAAGAATAGGGTCTCGGGCCTAAACCTCAGGTAAACGGCCTCGAATGCCATTTTTTACAGTTCCATCAATTCTGAATGTCAATTTTAGGCTAGGAGGATCCTTGATCCGGGTCCCGAGGCTTCCCGACTCATTTTGGGCTATTGGTGGAATTTGGTTAAAATGGTCCTTGGGGGTGTGGGACCCATTTTTTATTGAAAAAACCCAAGATGGAAATTTTGATTGTGTTGTTGAGTCCAGAATATTGAATTTGCTAGGGTAGCATAGTTTGTTTATGTTCACGGGATTCTGAATGAATCTCGAGGGCCCGGTCAGCATATTTGCAACTTGCCAAAGTTGCTGGTGCATCAGCACCTGGTGCAAGCAGAAAATGGCCTTCGCGTTTGAGAGGCCTTGGCCGCGTTCGCGACGGTCAAGATTTTGGACCTCTGCATTCTCAGGCTAGCCTTCGCATTCGCGAAGAGGAGGCCGACCAGGCCGGTTCAGCCTTCTTCTTCACGATAGCGGTGAACCAGCCGAGTTCATGAAGGTTTATCTAGGCCCACACCCACATTCGTGGTAGGGGTCCCGTGTTCACGAAGAAAGGATCCCTGGCAATGTATATACTTCTTTCTTCATTTCTCCTTGCCATTTTTCTATAGAGTAAATAAGCTTGTAAATTGTGAGAGAATCGTACAGTTGACCTGGGATTAGCTTAGGAATGTGTTTGTGGGCACTATATCTTCGAATTCCCGTAAGCTTCCACTTAATTTCTCAATTAATTTTCCATTTTAGTTATTTATTCCGGATTGTTATTGGGGCTGGTTAGGGACTGTTTTGAGCTTGGAATTGGTTACATTTTTTGTTGCAATTGATCCTTGGGCCGCGTGGGATATTGTGGCGATTTAAATTTCGCAATTCCACAAGTGGATTCGATGAGCGTTCGAAGGGGTCCAGGTAGGCTAGGCCTACCCTACTTTTAGATTGAGATTACTTATGGTATTAGTATACTATTGTGCTAGTTTTGGGTAGGTAGTTTTAGCCCGATACCATTTTAGTATTTTTACGCCTTATATAGCCGATTAAGGACCCATTTTGGTAGATTTTGGGACCGTTCACCCTTAGTATAGTGCATTATCATCCTTTAAGGTTAGGTTTAGTGTTATTAGTACCTTATATGGTAATGGAAAGCCTTAGACTAGACCCAAGTAGGTTTCGATTTAGGTTTGGTTATCGAGACCCGTTAGTAGGCCCCACCGCCCCTTTTAGATAGTGTATTATGGCATGAAGACTCTTTAGGATTAGTTAGACTCTTGACTACCATTTTAGTCTATTTCCTTGGGATGGGCTGACTTAGACTTGATTTATGGCCTGTTTTAGCTCTTTTTCCCGAGTAGAATAGTAACTGGTCCTGTACTGCACCTCTTGACCTAGTATTTGGGATCTGCCTTGCCTTAGCGGACTTTTTCACCCGAGATTGGTATTTATGACCTTATGGTCTAGAGACAGACTTGGAAACCTTGATTTTCTTCCTGTTAGCTAGATATGCTTATTTCTATATAAATGTATTTCAGTTCCGATTCGAGTCCAGCATATGCTTTATGACTATTGTTATTATTAGTTCTGGCACGATACCGGCATCGGTTATGGTTATGGTTATGGTTACTATGTACGATCTTTAGTTTTTGGTATCAGTTTTACGATTAAGATTTATTACTTATGGGATTACTTGTTCCTGGTTATGGTATGGTTACTATGAGTTCTGGTTTGAGTCCGGCATCTGTTTATGATACGATCGGGATGTTCTGGTGTTGATTATGGTTTTTCTGGTAGTTTTGATAGTGGTACTGAGTTCTGTTGCACATGATTAATATGACCACTTGTTATTACCGATTATTTTTGGTTCGATCCTGGTGTCTGGCCTCTCGTTACTACCCATTGGTGCCGATTCAAGCCCGGTGCACATCTAGATGTTTTTATCATGGATTTAGGATTAGAAGGTTACCTGAGATCAGTTCAGCTACGTGTTACTTATACTTCTTATTTTAGTTACTTTTTATCTGCATCTGTCGGCTTATGGGAATTCGGTAAGGGTTAATTATCTTCTTGTGTGTGCCTTTTGGGCTTATAGGGGCACAGATAAGTTATAGTTTGCTCGTCTTTTTGACTTTCGAGTTATTTATTTCCATTACTATACTTGTTTGGTACAATAACTATTTGAATTTTACCAATGTTGTTGTTGACTTAGCTTACACACTCGCATTATATTTATGCTTTTACTATATTTGAGATCAGTTGGCCGATGATGTCTACTGAGTATCCGTTGCTTTCGTACTCATACAGTACTTTTGCATCATTTTTCTGATGCAGATCCAAGTACAAGCCACTGGCATTGATGTTATTCTCAGGCCCAACTACTGATCTGGAGGCGGGGTGAGCTTGCTAGAGTCCGAGGCTGATCCTCCTCCATTTATTTTAGTTACAATATTTTACATTTCGAGACTACTGTATATATGTATATTTTAGATACTATCTAGTACTCTTCTTTTTTTGTAGTGGCTCTAGTACTGACCTTACCAGGTCTTGGAAAGGATTCATTTTGTTCATTTTGTCATCTCCCTCTCTTGTACAATATGTTATGTATATTTATCTCTCTTTGCCTCCTCTTATATTATTGTTGTACATTGATTTCATCCTTGTTTTTATTTATTTTCCACCCGTTATCCCATTACTGGACGTTCTGGACTATGGCTTGACTTACTTACTGATGGGTTAAAGTAGGTGCCATCATGACCAGAGAAATTGGATCGTGACAGAATCAATACATATTTTTTGTCTATCTAGCCTAAAAGCAATGAATATAAGGGGCATATAGAGACGAAAGAAGCCACGGTGAGAAAATATTGCGCTCACACGTTCATATGTCATCTAAGAATTTTGAGGTTAAAGTCTTGAATTATAATTAACTCACACACTTTTTGTCTTTGTGATTTTTACAATGTTTGTATAAGTTGATTTGAAATTCACGTGAAACGCACGTGTCGAAAACTAGTTATACTAAAAGTGGAAAGCTCCAAATTGAAAAGTTAGATTAACATTTTACCCCTACACTAAATCAAAAAGTTAAATAATAAAATTTAATTAAAAGCAATTCACAAGAAAAAAAATCATATAATAGATGCAATTGAGTCCTTCATTACCTCCCATTATAATACTCTGCGAACCAAGAACCTAAAAGTACTTAAATGCACTTGAATGAAATTTAAATAATCTACCGTTTCAAGTGAATGAAGAGACTATATCATTATTTATATACACTGAATCAACAAGAAATAGGAAAAGTCATTGTGTATTTTAAATGTTACGTAGGTCTTTTGATTTGAAGAACATAACTACTAATTAATGTAATTATTGATGGGAAGTCATATGGAAAGTCATTTTTAAGCTCTATATAATGAAGAAATAAAAATCTAACAAGCAGGCTGCAACAAATCGAAGTCTCCTCTCTCCTTCTATGCTCATAAAGCTACTTTCGGTGATTATTTCTTATGATTTATCATCTGAACATTATATACTAGCACAGAAAATATATGTAAGGATTGAAGAAAACTAACGGGTTGTAGTCTTATATTGTAAGAGATTTCATGTTGCATTTCAAAAATCTCTACTTTCGTCTGCTAGTTAGAACTCTGGATCAAGAAAAGATCATGAAGTGGTCCTAAAAGTGACTATCATGGTCCATTAAATAGTGATGATAGTAATCTCTACTTGTATTTGATTTTCCAAGTCTGTTGAGAATATTATGGCAATGCCACATCAATGTTGGTGAGTGTTGTGAACTCCGTGACTAACTTGGTGAAGGATAATTTTGTGAATTTAGACAATTATGTGTGGGACCCAAGTTGAAAGTAGGCACGTTCTCAATGCATGAAAGTGCTATGAGGAAGTTAGTTATATATGCAATAGAGGGTGTACCACATTTTTTAGGTAAAAGTTGTTATTTGGTGGCTCTATTTTCTCATCACAGTTCTTCTTTATTCCTCATCTTCTTTTGGTTGCTCTTATCCCTTTTATTCTTAGTTTCCATTGTTACTTTCTATTACGTTGTTGTTTCGATTCTCAATTGTAATTCGGGTACTATGAGTATAAATATGCATCAGTGTTAGTGCGAGAAATTGGTTTGTTACAGTGAGACAATTTTGTCGTTAGTCAAATATTTTCATAGAAAATCTAATTTTGTAGTTGCTAGAAAAATCCATCTAAATGAAAGAATCCTCATAATTATATATTGCCATTATGTTAATTTTTTGATAGTTGTTGCTGGCTATTTTATTTTTA
Source organism: Capsicum rhomboideum (assembly GCA_031232105.1). Taxonomy (NCBI): domain Eukaryota; kingdom Viridiplantae; phylum Streptophyta; class Magnoliopsida; order Solanales; family Solanaceae; genus Capsicum; species Capsicum rhomboideum. The sequence continues at coordinate 53,394,431 of CP124711.1, forward strand.
TTTTTATTTTTGAATTTGATAAGTATGAACTAAATATCACACTATATATGCTTGAGTTTTTAAAAGAAAATATAAATGTGAAACCAACTTATATCAACATGAAAGTAAGTTATAAAGTTTCTTTAAGATTCTAAAGCTTATGTGAGATTAGCTTTATCAATTTTTATACATAAATCTGATAGATTATGGATCATTCAGATTTTTATAATTAAAGTATCATTAGTACACATGAATCTATGGTATAAGCAATTTTCGTAGTATACAAAAAAATATAAATTATAGATGTAGAATAACGATTACATGCTTTTATAAAATAATTTTGTAGTATACAAATAAACCTAAATTATATTCCAACTATTGAAATTTTTGTTAGGGGTCATTCCCTTAAGTAAACTTTATCTTCTAGGAGGATATGATAAGACTGTTTTTCTTTTTAACTTTATTTTATTATTCAAGCACATTATCTAATAACTTAATTTAAAATATTATATACTTATTGGGTACATGCGTAAAGTGTGTGCCCAGAAACTAGTTTATTTAAAGGGTGGCAAGGCCACCATATAATAATTAAAACCAAGTCAAACAAAAAGTCTACCAAGCAAAAAGTGCCTGATAAACCAAATAATCCAAGGCCAATAGCCAAAAAAGAAAAAAAGCACCCAAAATGGAAAGACCTAGAACATTCAACAACAAATGGGAAATTGACTCAATTAGGAAATAGAAAATGCCATCGGAGCATTTCCACATCAAAGAAGAAGATCGAGGATGATGGATGAGTCAGCTTCTTGACGCCAAGATATAGAAGAAATACAAGAACACCAGTGCCCTTAGCCACAGATTTTGACATGAAAAACAGTTCAAAGAGCTTGGAGTGATTTCACCCAAGACACTTACAAGTGTCACAAGTTCCATCAAATCAACACCAAGGAATACTTCTCAGCTCTTTATTAGATTTCAAGCTAGATCTACTTTAAAAGGTAACGATGATTGACAAATCATACTAGATCTTGAGACTTTTTAGAAATCTGATTTGATAACTATTGTTCCTTTCCAACAGATTGAGCATCAATACAAAGCTAATATCATTGTTTGTAGAAGAGCTATAGATACCTAATCATTTTCCAAAGAAGTATATCGTCAATCCCTAACTGGGTAATATTTACCCTGACACTCTTAGATCTTGCAAATAGCCATAGTCTTGATCTGAAACCTAATATCATAATCTGTTTAATTAGTGGTTGCTATTGCATTTATTTGTTCTGCAATTATGATTTATGATGACACTTCTTCATTAACTACTTGCCTGCTTGTGTTGTTATATCCATACGATTCTGTTTTGACATTTCTGCATCCTGAGATTTTGAATTTGTATTTTCTCCATATTGATAATCTTTCTTTCTTGTGAGGGAACCTCTTGAAAATTATAAAATCTTAGAAAACCTGCAAATGAAAACCAAGGTTAGCAAAAAAATCCGCAAGTTGATTCCCTTCTCTATAGACATGCTCCACTAGTATTATAGCACTATTTCTGAGCAACTTAAATCTCTTCACTTCTAAGCTTATCTTTCAAGGGACCTCCCACATACCATCAAAAACCTTTTACAATATCAATGAATCAGTCTCCATCACTACAGGTATGTAGTGCTCATAAATGCAAAACTTCAAACCAACAATTAAAGCTTTTGCTTCAGCTACTAAGTTAGTACAATCTGGCAGCCCAACATCTTCTGCATAGATGAAATTTTTATCTAAATCTCTCACACAAAAACCCATTGAACTAGGTCTAAGATTACCTTTTGAGGCCCCATCTGTATTACATTTGTAGTAACCAATTTCAGGCTATTTCTAAAGCACCACTTTAGTCACAATAGTTGGACTACATTCCTCCAAGAATTTCACTAGTAATAGCCAGTTAGAAGGGATAGATTGTAGGCAATAATTCTTCCTTCTTTCCAAAAATCGAAGTTGCTTACTAAACTCATCCACTGCCCTATAGAAAGACATGTTCTCCTTATGCTATAGGACATTCCTCCTCTTACATAATTCCAAGACAATACAAGCAGACACTGCTTGCATAATAGACCTACACTTAGGAGGAGCCTCCATCTTCCACCAATTATCAAGGAAGACCTTCAATTGGGATCCAGTAATCAGAGTACCAACAACATTTACAAAAAATTCCCAAATCTTTTTAGCAAAAGGTGAAGTAAAGAAAACATGATCAATAGGCTCAGATTGCTGAATGTCACAACAATAACATAAAGCTTCTTCCACCACCTTTATTCTGATAAAAAATTCCCCAATTGGAATTCTTTGTCTCATCACTCTCTATAAACAAAATAATACCTTAAAAGGTAATCCCTTAGTCCAAATATGAGAGTAAAAATCCTGAACTTCATTTTTGGGTCTCACCTCTTCCCATGTCCTGCTAACTATAAATTTTCCTGAATTTGAAAGCATCCACCATGGTTTGTCCCATTCTTCAGTAACCTCTAAACAAAATACTTCACTGTGAATCTTTTCAATGATCTGTTGAGGGAATAGTTGTTGCAACTTATCATGCTTCCAATTACCATCCTCCATGAGATCATAGACATCTTTCACAGAAAAATCCCAGCTACTAGAAGGAGTAAGGACATAATGTAAAGCACCCATTTTAGTCCAGTTATCATTCCAAATAATTAAATGTCTACACTTAATCTCCCATTATATCATATGATCAAAGTTGTCTCTAGCCTCTAGCATTTATTTCCACAATTGTGACCCACCCTTCCATTCTACTACTTGAAGTCTCAATCTCTTGCAATATTTATTCCACATAAAGTTGGACCACATAGACTTCTTGGTTCAAAAAGTAAAGCTTTGGACACATCAAACAGTGAAGGTCTATCATTGTTTAATAAGATCCATGAGACACATCAAAACTTCCACCTTCTTCCTTAGGAAAACACATATTGATCCATGAGGCCCAATTATCATGTCTTTCCCCTTCATTGTTTAATAAGAGCCTTTAGTTTTCTTATTGAAGGTATAACAAATCTCAATATAGTTGAACACCCAACTACTCCCGTAAAAAAGTTAAAAAGATGTAATGATTTAAATATATAAACCATAAATATACTTTTTTAAACCTCTTTGCAAGCTCCCACCTTTTTTTCTCTATTGGTGACTCGAACCCACAACTTTAGAGTTAGAGGTGAAGGGTGCTTTTCATCCGAACAACTCTCTCTTGTCCATAAGTCATTAATTATTTAATATACCATAAACTTTACATGCCTTTTAGACATTTTCAAAATGAAATTATAGTTAATACAACAAATGAATTATTTAGTTGTTCAAGAAAGTCATTAGACACCCACTTAAATTGCTTATAAATTATCTCATTTACGAGTGGACATGATCTTCTTGTATTAGCAAATTTTAAATCAATATTATCTACAAGCATTATCATTACAAAGTTTATTTTATATTAAAATGCACTATGTTAATGATCACTGCAGTGATGCATTTTACTGTCACAGTTATTGTTTCATTAGTTACTGTTACTTTATTCTGTTAGCTTAGTCTATTAGCTTAGTCATTGTATTAGCTAGTTGATCGAGTTAGTTAGGAGGTTAAGGGTGATGAGCTATCACTTAAGTTGGCTAGAAGATATTTTCCCTTTTCTCTCTTTTCTTAGCTATACAAGCTAAGTGTAAAGCAGTTGTTGTACAGATTTTGTGATAATGATCATTGAATAAAATTCTCTCTTCTTCTCTTCTCCAGTTTTCTCTAGCTCATCAAAGGAGTTTTGAGCTAAGAGTGCTCAATTTTCACATGGTATCAGAGTTGTTGATCATGGTTGTTTAGAAGAGTTTTTGATAGAATTCAGATCTCTATTGTTAACTGAATTTTCGATTTCAGTCTACTTTTCTGCTTTCTCATTCACCTTTAAACTGGTTAATAGATGTTTGAATGTGTGTATTGATTTTAGATATCTTGTATACAGAGAAATTTTGAGTTTTTTGTTGATTAAATTCACCAGTAATGCCTCCAAAAAATGACCAAAATGATCCACTTTATATCAATCCATTATATACTTCAGGTGCAGTGTTAATCCTTATCAAACTCATATGTTTAGAGAACTATGGGATTTTGGGTAGATCGCTGAGGATTGCATTGTTAGGAAAGAGAAAATACAGCTTTGTTACTGGAGCTTGCACAAGATATTTGTAACGACATGAATTACACGAGCAATGAGAAACTTGTAATGTAATTGTGTTGTCCTAGTTGATGAGCACAGTTAGTGAAGATCTCCTTAGTGGAATTGTGTATGCTACGAGTGCATTCTCTGTTTGGACGAATTTGAAGGAGAGATTCGACAAGGTTAATCGCATGCGCATTTATCAGTTGCACAAGGAATTACTATGTTTTCACAAGGTACAGATTCTGTTGCTCATTACTTCACTAAATTGAAGACACTGTGGAATGAATATGATGCTGCTATACCAACACCTGCTTGTCCATGTCCTCAGTCAAAAGAATATGTAGAACACATGGATCAAATGAGGTTAATTCAATTCCTAAGTGGCCTAAATGACTCGTATGATCAGGCTAGGAGATAGATCTTACTGAAAGGAGTTACTTCTTCTCTAAATCAGGCATATGCCATGATAATTGAAGATGAAATACAACACTCAGCATGTACGGCTAGTGTTGTTGAGAAACCAAAACCAGTGGTGATGAATATTAACAGGAATCTGGGAAGAGACTATTCTAAAGGTAGAAAATGTGAATATTGTCATTTCACAGGCCACACTAAGGAGAACTGTTATAAGTTGATTGGCTATCCCACAAATTGGAAGAATAAGAAGAAATCTGGTTATGGAGAGAACAATAATTTTAGGGGCCAAACAATAGGTCGAGGTCATTCTTATAGTAATCAACATCATGCATCAGCTGGTAGCTTTTGTTGAGCAAGGACATGCAGTTTGGGAAGACAAGGAGCATATTCTTTAGCAAACAATGTAACTAATGGTGTACCAAATCACACACGGGTGACCTCAAAAGAGCTAACAATGTCTTCTTAACTAAGGGACAAGCATTTACTGAGGATGAATATAAATAGATCATGAGTATGTTGAATAAGGATGTGCAGGATACTAAGCAAGCTAATATGACAGATATTACAACTTGTCTACTAACAGATGTATTTACACAAGAATGGATAGCAGATTTTGGTGCCTCACATCATATAGCAGCAAACAAAAATTTATTTATTAAGAGTCATGTATTGGACAAGTCATCAAAGGAAATACATCTTAAAACTTATATCTGATGTTGGTTTAAGTGGTACCAAGCCTGCTATTACTCCTATTGAATCTAATATGAGGTTATCCTTAGTGGATTATGATCAAACAAATGGTCTTGTTGGTGGTGTTATATTGCATGACATCACATCTTATCAGAAATTGGTTGGTAAACTTCTCTATGCCACTATTACGAGGCCAGAATTAGCTATGATACTCAGACTCTTAGCCAGTTTATGCAAAGTCCAAAGAGATCTCATGGGATGCTGCTACAAGGGTGGTTAGATACTTGAAAGGGACAGTTGGATAAGGGGTGTGGTTGCAGGCTACTCCATCCTCAATATTAACATGTTGGTGTAATTCTGATTGGGCTGCCTGTCCTAACACAAGAAGATCCATCACTGGGTATATGGTCAAATTTGGTGACTCACTCATCTCATAGAAGTAGAAGCTCAGCTGATGCTGAATATAGAAGCATGGCATCTGTTGTTGCTGAGATCACTTGGCTATTAGGTATATTTACTGAATTGGGAGTTTCTATTTAGAAGCCTGTTACAATCATAAGTGATAGCAAACTAGCCATACAACTAGATGCTAATCATGTGTACTATGAGAGGACAAAACATATTGATATTGATTATCACTTTATCAGAGACAAGATCAAAGAAGTTCTCATTGAGACATACTACATTTCCACTCAACATCAGATTGTAGATATTCTTATTAAAGGCTTGAGTCATGCTCAATACCAGCATCTCTTAGGCAAGCTTGGTGTGCTCAATATTTTTCTTACTAAATTGTATGTTGTTGTTTATGCAAATGGATGTTAATTAAGAAGCACCCCAATAATTATTTTTTCTTCTATAATTGTATAGGCTTTTGTAATAGTAATGAAACTTTTGGAGATCTTTATCCCTCATAAATGAGAATACACCAAGTAGTACAGTAGAAATATTTTGCTCTTGGAAAAATACTCGTTTCTTGAAAATAGTGCAAAAAAGAAAATGATTGACAAGATTCCCAAACCATATAAAGCAGAATTTAACAGAACTTAGGGGGTATTTGAATGAGCTTTTTTAAGTGACTTAAAAGCTAAAATCCAAAAGCCAAAAGCCAAAAGTAGGTAGTAACCTACTTTTGAATTTTGGCTTTTTTTGGTACTTTTTAAGCTTAAAGTAAAGTGCTTAAAAACACTTTTTTTCTTTTCCAAACACCTCTAAAAATAAAAAAAAAGTTCTTAAAAGCCAAAAACACTTAAAAATAAGCCAATCCAAACAACCTCTTAAAAAAAATACATAAGAGTGCAACTCTTACAGGTGATCAGTCACATGATTGTCCTCATTTGAGTTATTTTAGCCTCTGTTGTTGTTGCATTCTTGTTCTCTTTGTGTAAAGGGACAAACTAGGCTCTTAACATAGATTTTTGCCTCAAAATATAGAGCTAAGTTAGTAACATTTAGATATTTGGTTGAATCATTCTTTGGATTGTATTTTGTGAAATGTGATCCAAACTTAAGCAAAATTTCACCTTCATTTAACATAAAAATGGGTTGATAACATGTATGTCTTGCAGGATTATGAGGAGACTTGATGACAAACATCTTTGTCCAAGATTTTTTTACCCCATACTCCTTTATAACTCAAACATCTGCATGAGTCCACAGATAATCACAGGACATAGATAGATCACTCTCAAACACTCCAAGCCCCAAACACCTACATCCTTTAAAATAGCAGGGTTGTTCTACCTTTACCCATTTTTCATCAACCAAATCAATAGAAATGATGTTCCATCACTTGTAAAGCCAATGAAGCTTCCCATTCATAAACTTAGGATCATCCAAGAGTGGTCTACCTTTAAAATATGATCAATACATCTCCAAGAATCACTCTTTAGACTATATATCTTGACTTCAAAATGACAAAGACCATCCTCAATAGGGAAAATTCCCACCACCTTGTAATTATCTTGGAACTCATCATATTCAAAACAAAATTTAAAATCAACAAAGTCATCTAAATAGTACTACCGGCTTATGTTAGTACTATAATTAGGTAGTTTCTTAAACTTTATAATAGATGGATTCTATAGAAATAGGTCATAAAATTCGGGAAATACTCCAATGGCAAGACAAATTAATCTATTGATAAAACCCACAAGCCGAGGATAGCATTAGGAATTTACCAGGATAATCGTGTTAGACATTACCGAACAATAGCTCAGTGGAAATAAAGATTGACATACCTCCAGCCATTGTTATAGAAAAGTCAGAGTCATTGGCATCGTCGGCGTTCATTCTTTAATTTAGGTGAGTCTTCTAAGCACTCAACCCTCACCCTTTGGATGGTGTAGAGATTATGAAAAAGGTTATGCTTACCAAAAATTGGATCTACTTATTTATAATGTTTTTCCATCAAAACATTTCTAGTAGTTACTCAAAATGGGGGCAATGGTTTTGTGATTTGAAATTTAAATCCATGGTAGTTTAATAATGGGATAAGGGAGTATGGGAGTTACTCCATGTAGTTAATAGACCATCTAAAAAATGCTAACATTCTCCCACTTGGTCCATATACACTAATCCCATAAATAAAATATAGTACATGAATCATTGCGACAGTTTCTCTAGTAACGAGTAGTATCTTCCATGTATCACAATGCATCATGATTCTAAACTTTAGCCTATATTTCTTAATGAATAAACTCAATGTTTATTCTAGGTCCATACTTTAATGACATTTCTCAAAACAAAACTGAATGTGCATACAGTTACAAATACGAGAAATATCATATAAAATAGAGCTTCACAAACATTCATTGTTACAATGAAATTTTACGTAGCGAAACTAAGTCCCATTGTGACTGTATGATCCTTAAATTTCTATGGTGGCATGCCTTTAGTTAAAGGATCAGCTAATATCAGTTCAGTGCTAACATGTTCGATGTCCACTTTCTTATCTTTAACACGTTCTCTTATGGCTAGATACTTGATGTCGATATGCTAGCTTCGACTTTCACTTTTGTTACTCTTAGCCAAAAAAAATAACAGCTGAATTGTCACAATATAACCTTAGTGGCTTAGAGATAAAGTCGACAATTCTCAGCCCAGAAATGAAACTCTTCAATCAAACACCATGTGAGGTAGCCTCAAAATAAGAAATGAATTTAGCCTCTATAGCGGAAGTAGTAATTAGAGTCTGTTTGACATTCCTCCAAGATATAGCTCTACTGGCTAACATAAAAATGTATCCTAAAGTTGATTTACATGAATCAACACAACTAACAAAGTCTAAATCAGAGTATCCAATGACTTCTAAGTCATCTGATCGTTTGTACATAAACATGTAGTCTTTTGTATCTTGAAGATATCTTAAGACTTTCTTTGAAGCTCTCTAGTGGTCAAAACCTGGATTTCTCTGATGTCTTTCTAATATTCCAGCAGCAAATGCTATGTCAGGTCTTATACAATCCCGAGCATACATCAAGCTTCCAATAGCAGAAGCGTATGGAATGTCTTTCATTTGCTCCATCTTAAGATCGTTCTTCGAGCACTGATTCAAGTAGAACTTGTCACCCTCCACAATAGGAGCTACAATTGGTGAACAATCTTTCATCCAAAACCTCTCTAAATTTTTATTGATATAGGCTTCTTGAGACAGACCTAAGGTACCTTGATGTCTATCTCAATAAATCTTAATGCAAATGACATAAGACGTATCACCCATGTCTTTCATATCAAAAATTTTAGAGAGAGATTGTTTCACCTCATGTATCATTCCCTTATCATTGGATTCAAGTAATATATCATCCACATATAGAACTAAGAAATATATTTTACTCCCACTGACCTTCTGGTATATATATTGATCCATAATGTTCTCAACAAAGTCAACTAAAGAAATAGCATTGTAAAATTTCAAATACCATTGATGGGATGCTTGTTTTAGTCTGTATATGGATTTCTTTAACTTACATACCAAGTGCTCACCATTACTAGAGGATTAACCTTCAGGTTGTTTCATATAAACATCTTTCTCTAGATCACCATTGAGAAATATGGTTTCACATCCATCTGTTGCAATTTTAAGTCAAAGTGAGCTACTAATGCCAATATAATGTGCAAGGAATCATTTTTAGACATAGGAGAAAAGGTCTTTGTGTAATCAATTCCTTTCTTTTGAGTGAATCCTTTAGCAACAAGTCTTGCTTTATATCTTTCAATGTTGCCTGATGAGTCCTTTTTAGTTTTAAAGACCCACCTACAAATGGCTTTTACACCATTAGGCAACTCGACAAGATCCCAGACTTCGTTACTTTTCATGGAATCCATCTCTTCTTTCATGGCATTGTACCACAATTCTGATTCTTTGCAATTCATGGCTTGTGAAAAAGACTTAGGATCATTTTTAACTCCAATGTAAGATTCCTGTAAATACACAATAAAATCACTAGGAATTACTGATTTTCTTTCTCTAGTAGATCTTCTTAATGTTGCACCAACATTTTCCTAAGGATCATTTTATTCAACTGGTTGTTCAATAATTTTTGGAATCACTTGAACAACTTGATCTACTTGAAAATTTTAAGCAGCTTGTGGAATTTAATTGATTAGTTGTGCAGTACCCAATTGTACTTGAGGGGTGTTATGCACGATAATTAATCATTGATTTGAAGTGGAGGGTCAATCTCTTACAAAAATTGTATTCTGAAATTGATCACTCCCACTAATCAAGTCATTCTCAAGAAATTTTGCATTTCTTGATTCCACAATCCTAGTATTGTTAGATGGATAATAGAATTTGTATCCTTTAGACCTTTCGGTATATCCAATAAAATATCCACTAATGGTCCTAGGATCCAATTTCTTTTTTTGTGGGTTGTAGATTCTTACTTCAGACGGGTATCCACATACACAAATATGTGTTAAACTCGATTTCCAACCTTTGAACAACTCAAAAGGTGTCTTTGGGACAGCCTTGGTTGGAACTCGATTTAATATATACATTGTCGTCTTAAGAGCTTCAATCCATAAAGACTTAGGTATCTTAGAGCCACTTAACATACTACGCACCATGTCCAGTAATATTCGATTTCTTCTTTTGGCTACACTATTTTGATCTAGAGAATCATACATGGTGTATTGGGCAACGATCCCATTTTCTTGAAGAAATTTCACAAATGGACCTTATGCTTGTCCATCCTCAGTGTATTTATCATAATACTCACCACCTCTATTAGTTTTCACAATCATAATTTTCTTTCCGCATTGTTTCTCTACTTCAGCCTTGAACTTTAAAGGCTTCTAATGCTTTGCTTTTATTATGAAGCATGTAGAGATACATATATCGTAAGTAATCACTTATAAAGGTAATAAAGTGTTTTTAACCACATGTATCCATATCTAGACAACATTAATCTGAATCTATGATTGTTAATATAGTTGAACTTCTTTTGGCATATTTATTTAACTTGGTTGTCTGTTTTTCTTTAATGCAGTCCACATAAGTATCAAAATCAGTAAAATCTAAAGTACTAAGTACTCTATCATATACAAATATCTTAATTCTATCTATAAAGATATGTCTCAATCTCCGATGCCATAAAATAGAGGAATATTCATTCATATTAGCTTCATAACAAACAAGAGAGATTGAAATACCTTTCTTTTCAAGCCGTTGTTGATACTTCACACTTGACATAATCCTTTTTTTATGTGCCCCTTATTTCAACATAAGCGACACTTGAATTCTTTCTTGATGTCAAATTCAAGTGGAGCCTTTCCTTTTAACTTTTTATTGACTTGATGAGACTTCTGTCCTTGAGTAGTCATGAATGCACTTTCTCCTGTTTCCATCAGCAATCGACCTTCATCTTGAACATACATGGCCATAAGTTCATTGATAGACCATTTATCCTTTCAAATTCTCTGAAGATATACACAAAGCCAACAATTCCTCTCTCTCACACACAACACTATGTCACAGAAGGGTGAGAAGGTGCAAAAATTTCATAATTCATTAAAACTTGTGAGAAATATCGAAACCCTACCTGAGTTAGTCGTTCAGCGAGATGGTGGTGAAGGCGAGGTGCTAAAGTGATGAAGGAAATTCGACCAAGCTAGTCAGTTTGAAAGAAAAGCCGAAGCGAGAAATGGAATGCCCAAAAATTTAGCCCTCGTCTTTCCTTCTTTCTTCTCTATTTCATTTCAGTTAAGAAAATTTCCTCTATTCTTCCCCTAGCAGCAATTGAATTTCTCGATAATACAGATACGAGTTATAGCTATTGCATCAAATTTTTAAGCTGACATAAATGAACTGCACTGGTATGAACAAATTGCTTAAATGAGGAAATATACAGCGAATCCCACTACTCATTCTCAGCTCCGCAGTTGATTCAACCCTAAACCCAACCCCAATTTTAACCTCATTAGAAAAATCCAAAATATTCTGGGCGGGTCTCATTTCCAACAAGTTATAGAGAAATTTCAATAACTAAAATCGGCGAGAACTGAAATTAATGCAGAAATTTCCAACAAAATATCAGTGAAATTAGGGCATCACTGAAACATCACGAATTGTTCATACAAAGAAGAAATTAAGGTAAAATTGTGAGCTATATCGAAAGAAGAAATAGGCACCTGGTAAAATTAGAAAAAACTTTGTGAAATTAAAGTTGATTTGGGCAAAGAGTTGAGCTTATTGTGACTTGGACAGAGAGCTTAAGAGGGATTTGGACAAAAAGAACTGAGCTTAGAAGTTTTGTGATTTGTTTGGGTAAATATTTGTGAGATAAGCTTTTGTATATTTATTTTCTAATTTCTTTCTTTGGCCAATTAGAAATTGGAGGGAGAGTTAAAAATATTAGGTAGACTATAAGGCCACACTTGTAAAGTGTTGTTTTTAAAATTATAAAAATTATTAGGTAGACTATAAGGCCACCCATGTAAAGTGTTGTTTTTAAAATTATAAAAATAATACGCTTTAAAAGTGTAGTGATATGTGTAAATAAGTGTTGCCAATTATATCACGATGTAGTAGCACTTATAAAGTGTGGCCTATAGAATTAAAGACCATGCTTTAAAAGCATTTCCAATATTAACGTGGTCAAAATCTAAAAACTAAGGCTACGCTTTAAAAGCATATCCAAAAATATTTTAGGCAACACATTACAAGCGTTGTCCAGATTAAGTGTGGCCAAAAGACTAAAATATTGTAGTGTGTTATAAGAGATCTTAAAAGGGCAGTACTGTGTAGGCAGAGTATTCAAAATATAGTGCACAAGAAAAGTTTCAAACATTTCAACCTCAAGAGTCTTTAGTTGAGCCGCTAAGTCTGGCATTTTCATGATGTGCTCACGTACATCTTTCACACAGGTGAGCCTCGTTGATGAGAATTTCATGATTAATGCGCTGACAAGTACTTTATCTGAAGTTTCCAATTGTTCATCAATAGCCTTCAATAATGCCTTGAAATTGTTATACTATTTGACAGAACCACAAATACCAACAGAAATTTTGGTCTTAATAAACATAACGCTCAAACGGTTAGAGCGCTCCCATTGTTCATGAAGAGCAATCTCATCTTGAGTGCTAATTTCATCAATAAGTGGTTCGTCTTTCCTGATAGCATCATCAATATTCATGCACCCTAAGTGAAGAAGAATTCTTTCCTTCCAGTTCTTATAGTTCTCACCATTCAGTTCGGGAATATCACAAATATCAGAGAAATTCACAGGTTATATAACTACAAAAATATACATACATGCATGCTTGATAAATTTGAAGCAAATAATTTAAAAATGAATATACTGACATAAAATTGCCTGTGGGCTAAATTTTTAATTCAATTAGACTCATTCTTTATGATAAAATTATCGTTTACTAGCATGATATTCCATCTTGACAATAAAACTATTAAATTCTCATTCATAGTCCCTGTAGAAAATTATGAAAAGTATTTAATATTTTACTCTAATCAATTATGCAACCCAATCATAAAGGTTCTGTCACGACCCAAACTAACGGACCGTGCGGGCACCTACACTATCCTAAGTAGCTAGGAAAACCCTTATTACCCAACCAAAAATATGCGGAAGGCTTCTGTTTTTAAGAGAATACTGAATTAAATATAACAAAGTAAATTAAATATCAATAAATAAACTTTTCAAAAACTTCTTACAACTGTCCTTCACTACCCCAAGACTTGGTCAAACATGTACAAGAGCTACCTATTACAGAATAGACTGACAATAAAGTAAATAATACAAAGACTAACATCTGCCAGGAAGGAAGTCCAGAAGTTAGTGCTGAATATCGTCATTGATCTAGTAACTGCAAACTAACCTGCATCCAGTCTACACCCCAAGAAGGGATGTAGAAGAGTAGGGTCAGTACAAACACACGTACTGGTAGGCATCATCGGCCGACTAGTGTTAGTCCACATAATCATAAAATAGAATCAAAGAAAAGAAATCATGACATCTTAAATAGAGTATAATTCAACTAAGGCTCTAATATCATTATAACACTTTGCCAATATAATTTACAATTCTCCAACTCTATTAACGAGATTATATTCACCACTTGTATAATCTAACCTCATTAATTCATACCATCCACCACAATCCAACACTAAACCATCACTATCACTCCTTTATTCGCAGTTTCGCTTCCATTACCCACATCTATAGGATCAACCCAGTAATCATAGACAACTCACACTAAACTCTCGGGCTAACAACCAAACACTATCTTATAATATTAAAGAATAATAACTAGCCAATCGGATAAGCCACGATTACACAAGTATAAATAAAGTAAGTCGACCAACATATAGCAAGTAAGCACAAAGTTTCACTTTTCCAAGTACATGTCACACAATCAATCTCAAGGATACAATCAAATAGGGAATACAAATCAACTCAAATCTCAGTAAAACACACAAGAGAACTCAAGTTTCATTAACAAACCTTATAGATACTCTTGGAGAAGGATTAATTCAATTATTGAAACTTTGGGATCGTTTCTTTGATATTATCCATTGGATTCATCACTTTAGATCACTTAATTATCAATTCCTTTATTATTAATATTACCATGCCGGCTCGTGGCACCCGATCCAATCACGTCTTACAGCAATACCGAAATTTAACGTCGGTTACATTACTACTAACAATCTTTCCACTTTTCTGTTCTTAATAAATATTCATCATTCACTTTTCAACCTGTATGAAGGTATATCACAAGCCTTCTTTACTCAAGGCATTCTTTTCAATCACATTATCATTATGAATCAATATTTTTCATTTATCAACAATAGTCTGTACACACATGCTAAGGGACTTATTTCTGCCCAACTAGTCATGACCTGCAGGGGACAATCTAAGTCCATGTACCATACCGGCGTGGTACCTGATCCTTCAAAAATAAGTAATATCAACATCCATATCCGTACCGGCGTGGTACCCGATCCTACATAACCATATTATGTATATTTTATCAACTTCATACTATCTCTCAGGATACAACACGACGTACTAAATTTACAAGTACACGTACAATCATAAGACAATTCGATCAAGTTGGATTTTTCATAATTATTCATGCAAGTATCAACAATCCAAATATCATCAATTCAAGTATGTCCGAAGACCAATCAACAAGCATCCAATTTAGGAGCATACACAAATTGAGTTTAAACTCCAATTAAACCATAACCTACTCAAATACCACAACTTGGGTTCTAACATCACCACCCATAACTAGCACATTCAACCTTATCATTATTCTTTACCTCTCTCCGCATAATACAATGCACACAATAATTCAAGTCATCTATCCCTTAGGCCTCACCATTATCATGGCACAATATGCAACTTATACCTTTACAGCTCAATTAGGTTCATCACTAGAACAACTAAGAAACATCATGTCCACATACTTCATTCGCAACAACCCCCTTTCGGGTACATAACACATAATATCATAAATATCACATAATCAATCAATAACATAGTTTTCGGGATTAAAGTAAAGTTCTTATGTCTTTATCCACCTCAACTCCATGTCTGCAGGCCTAGACATGCTTTCTCTCATCAATTATAAATTATGAAAATATGAAATAACACAGTCTTCTACTCATTAACCTAGCCTACCTGGACGCCAAGCTTTTGAAGCAACAAGTCATATTAAGGATGCTCCTTCCCTTTCTTCATGCTTCGGAATGATCAATCATCTAAATATCAAACAATCATAAGAGTAATTAATCAATTACTCTTCAAATAAATATCTTTGGAATTTCAAACCCACTAATTCTACCCTAATTCAAGGTCTATATCATTCTCCAAGGTCAATTAACCATTAACTAGTTCTTTCAAGCTTAACCTATCTCCATTAATTGAGTTTTTTAAGCTAAAGGTCTCATCTTTATGAAATTCAAGATTTCCAACCAACAAAATACATAATCTAGTTTACCAAGTTCATGCTAGGAATCATTAATTTATAATCTAGAATTAGTTCTAGGTGATATTAAGAACACCCATAAGTTTTTCCCAAAAATCCACCATTAAGGGTCTTCCTAAGGATTCTAAGATGTTAATGGATTAAAAGACGAAGAAGATGATGAAAAAACTTACCTCAATGAAGAAATTTCACTCTAAACCTTGGGAAATCACCTCTCTAGGGTTGGGGAATGAAGTTTTGGGGTTTTGGATCTGAAAATCGGCTAAATATGATTTAAATACAACCAGATTTTTCGCTCGCTACAGTGAAATTCTCGTTTCAGCTCGGACAGTGTTTGGTAAAACGATCATAACTTTTTACTCCGAATTCGGATTGACAAATGGTTTATTGCGTTGGAAACAAGACTCAGAGATATTTTATTTTATGGGTATTGGGACCCCTAACTCCTTATATTCTAGGAGATATGATCGTTTGAAGTTGGCCCTAATAGAAACCCATATCAAAACTCTATCGGTTAAAAATATTTTCAACTTAACTTTGTGCTAGAGATATTGTACGACATTAATTCCTATCTAAATAACTTACAAATTAAAGGATTGATATTAGTACTAATGAATAATTAAATTCATCCGACTTGAGTCTATCTAGATACATCGAAAGGCTAAAATCTTCACCGAAAAACTTGAGGTGACATAATGAACAAAATGATGGCTATTTTGGACTCAAGTTAATATTGAGGAATGGATAATTTAGTAACGATAAAATGGGTCATTACAATTAGATACCAATTTACCATCCGTTCGTCCTCGAACGGGCATTTGGTGGAGTGAAGCACGATATTGAAATTAGAGAGACATTACTAACAGAGTTTCTTATATTGCACCATATCTCACTCACTTGATATCATCAATAATTAACCTACATTCTATACTCAATCGTTCTATCAAGGTTTTTCAAAACACGAAGAGGCCGAGCCAAACATTTACGCACGAATCACGTATTCTCCTTACAACGGTCCAAGTCTCAAACTTGAGTGTTATGAGTCAAAGCAAGATAAAGAGGGTTAAAAGATTCACCTTGAAGAAGATAATCACCCAAAATCACCTCTTTTTCATCCTAGGTTCGTTCTCTCTTCTTACAACGGAAGAATGGGGAATGAACTCTAAAAAACGAAATAAAAACTGAATGACTGCATTCTTTACTGCTGCTGCGGCTCGATTGTCGTTGCAGTGCTAACTGCCACAGTGGACCCACGGTGCTAATTCCCTTGACCAAACCAGTGAGCTCCGCCTAGCTCACAGATGCTTCTATTTTACAACACAAAATTAATATTTAGACATAAAATTGCAAACCTATCACGATAATTATCATTATCGGAGTTTTAGTGCCCCGAATTTAATTTCGAAAAGTGTTACGGGATGCTACATGAGTCTATTACTCAAATTTCAATACCAGACAAGTCACATCTAATCCACCCAACACACAGGCTCACCCTGAGACACCCAAGTAAGTTTCTAGCCAAGACTACCCCCTGGAAAATCTACATCTTGATCATATTTAAGTCACCACTCCATTTACAAGTCACATAACTTAGATACTTGCATGTGCCTAATCACGACTACTAGATTCATTCTATATACCTAGCTTCAACATCTCACAACCACTATTCTTTTCACCTCAAGATCACCCATGATTCAAGCTAACGGTTTACTACTATACATGGGTGACAACACAACCTCTCACTCATTACACAGACTTACAATTATTAGCCATAGAGATCCTACAGAATTAGAGACTACAACACTCTCTCCTCCATAACATCGCTAATACTCATCTAATCATCATACTTTAGTCACTCAATAAGCAATATCCA
This sequence comes from Capsicum rhomboideum, assembly GCA_031232105.1. NCBI lineage: Eukaryota > Viridiplantae > Streptophyta > Magnoliopsida > Solanales > Solanaceae > Capsicum > Capsicum rhomboideum. Next base: position 53,412,052 of record CP124711.1, read on the forward strand.
TCAAGCATTACCCAAGGAAAGATCAATCATGCCATTTAATAATTCACTTATATTCTCTCATTTAGGACCATTCTTAATTATTCTATGGGTGTAACTACGCCATTTAATTCTGCATTAACACCATCATGGGGATTACTATCCTCTAAAATTGTCATCTATCAGTCAATTCTATAGGACGTTAATCACACAATTCAATCACAAGACCAAGTCAACAATCAACTTATCTTCTCAAGGCCTCCCTTAATACACCAATCCACAACTAAAACTTATGCCCAGGCAATCATTAACTTCAATACTTATCACACGACAAAATCTTCATTGTCAAGCCCAATTACCCTTCCATCACCAACATCAAACTAAGGTATACAATGTCATTCTTATTTCTACCTTACAACATTTTTATTACAGGCTTCACTAACTCTTAACCACTTTGAGATTGATCTCTATATAATAAGCATATGAGCAAAGTCAAACATCATCATCGATTACCGGTCATTAATAGTCTCATTATCAATATCACATTTGAGATAAGTTATCAATCAAATTCCTTAGGTATCAATAACCTCCACTAATTTTTGCCACTTTTATTTAAAACTCATTATTTTGTCAAATCTTAAAACTCAGTTCATATCACTTAGTCAGTCCTCACAAGGAACTAATTAAAATTTCAAATAATAGGATTGCAAAAGAATCCAAATAAAGTCCCAATAACCGGACAACACAAGGATCCACATATAATATCAAATAACTGGACCACACAAGGATCTATTCATAATATCAAATAACTGAACCATACAATTGAATTCATTCACAATATCAATTGCAAGAGCCCATCATTAAGGAAAACACACATCCCCTCAGTTTTTTGTTCATGTCTTTTTCATTATCTTCCCTTGACATCATGTCCTCATATCATCCTCTCAATTCTCATATCATCAATTTCATCAGCATAACAATAATATCAAGAACAAGGAAGCACGAAAGAATTTATTAATTTCACAACAACAAGATCACATAGTTTCATTACAATTTTCAACAAAAGCAACTTAGTCAATTTATTTCACCATAATTCAAACAAAAATAATTCACAACAATCATACAGTTTTACAATCCAAGTTCAGCCAAATATCAAACAACAGTCAACCAAATAAATTCACTACTTTCATACATCTTCATATTATGCTATTAATTCTTAGCCATTATTAACAGATAACAATTGAAATCTCCTAGATTTCAAAGCAAACTCACTAAGATACCAATTGGAATCAACTGGATTCTAAGTGATCTTTGTTGAGATACCAATTGGAATCATCTAGCTACCAATTGGATCCAAGCCAGTAGTCAAAGAATAGTACACCACGATGGAGAGGAAAAAAAAAAAGGAAACGACTTCTACATGCCTTATAGCCTTCCAAAGATTGGGTGTGGAGCCCTACACACCAATCTGCGAAACTCTACTTGACATTGCTCTTGTACTTGTAGGACCGGTGAACCTAATGCTCTGATACCAACTGTCACGACCCAAACTAACGGACCGTGCGGGCACCTACGCTATCCTAAGTAGCTAGGAGAACCCTTATTACCCAACCAAAAATATGCGGAAGGCTTCTGTTTTTAAGAGAATACTAAATTAAATATAACAAAGTAAATTAAATATCAATAAATAAACTTTTCAAAAACTTCTTACAACTGTCCTTCACTACCCCAAGACTTGGTCAAACATGTACAAGAGCTACCTATTACAGAATAGACTGACAATAAAGTAAATAATACAAAGACTAACATCTGCTAGGAAGGAAGTGCAGAAGTTAGTGCTGAATATCGCCATTGATCTAGTAACTGCAAACTAACCTGCATCCAGTCTACACCCCAAGAAGGGATGTAGAAGAGTAGGATCAGTACAAACACACGTACTGGTAGGCATCATCGGCCGACCAGTGTTAGTCCACATAATCATAAAATAGAATCAAAGAAAAGAAATCTTGACATCTTAAATAGAGTATAATTCAACTAAGGCTGTAATATCATTATAACACTTTGCCAATATAATTTACAATTCTCCAACTCTATTAACGAGATTATATTCACCACTAGTAAAGTCTAACCTCATTAATTCATACCATCCACCACAATCCAACACTAAACCATCACTATCACTCCTTTATTCGCATTTTCGCTTCCATTACCCACATCTATAGGATCAACCCAGTAATCATAGACAACTCACACTAAACTCTCGGGCTAACAACCAAACACTATCTTATAATATTAAAGAATAATAACTAGTCAATCGGATAAGCCACGATTACACAAGTATAAATAAAGTAAGTCGACCAACATATAGCAAGTAAGCACAAAGTTTCACTTTTCCAAGTACATGTCACACAATCAATCTCAAGGATACAATCAAATAGGGAATACAAATCAACTCAAATCTCAGTAAAACACACAAGAGAACTCAAGTTTCATTAACAATCCTTATAGATACTCTTGGAGAAGGATTAATTCAATTATTGAAACTTTGGGATCGTTTCTTTGATATTATTCATTGAATTCATCACTTTAGATCACTTAATTATCAATTCCTTTATTATTAATATTACCATGACGGCTCGTGGCACCCAATCCAATCACGTCTTACAGCAATACCGAAATTTAACGTCGGCCACATTACTACTAACAATCTTTCCACTTTTCTGTTCTTAATAAATATTCATCATTCACTTTGCAACCTGTATAAAGGTATATCACAAGCCTTCTTTACTCAAGGCATTCTTTTCAATCACATTATCATTATGAATCAATATTTTTCATTTATCAACAATAGTCTGTACACACATGCTAAGGGACTTATTTCTGTCCAACTAGTCATGACCTGCAGGGGACAATCTAAGTCCATGTACCGTACCGTTGTGGTACCCGATCCTCCATAAATAAGTAATATCAACATCCATATCCGTACCGGCGTAGTACCCGATCCTACATAACCATATTATGTATATTTTATCAACTTCATACTATCTCTCAGGATACAACACGACGTACTAAATTTACGAGTACACTTATAATCATAAGACAATTCGATCAAGTTGGATTTTTCATAATTATTCATGCAAGTATCAACAATTCAAATATCATCAATTCAAGTATGTCCGAAGACCAATCAACAAGCATCCAATTTAGGAGCATACACACAATTAAATTGAGTTTAAACTCCAATTAAACCATAACCTACTCAAATACCACAACTTGGGTTCTAACATCACCACCCATAACTAGCACATTCAACCTTATCATTATTCTTTACCTCTCTCCGCATAATACAATGCACACAATAATTCAAGTCATCTATCCCTTAGGCCTCACCATTATCATGGCACAATATGCAACTTATACCTTTACAACTCAATTAGGTTTATCACTAGAACAACTAAGAAATATCATGTCCACATACTTCATTCGCAACAATCCCCTTTCGGGCACATAACACATAATATCATAAATATCACATAATCAATCAATAACATAGTTTTCGGGATTAAAGTAAAGCTCTTATGTCTTTATCCACCTCAACTCCATGTCTACAGGCCTAGACATGCTTTCTCCCATCAATTATAAATTATGAAAATATGAAATAACACAGTCTTCTGCTCATTAACCTAGCCTACCTGGACGCCAAGCTTTTTGAAGCAACAAGTCATATTAAGGATGCTCCTTCCCTTTCTTCATGCTTCGGAATGATCAATCATCTAAATATCAAACAATCATAAGAGTAATTAATCAATTACTCTTCAAATAAATATCTTTGGAATTTCAAACCCACTAATTCTACCCTAATTCAAGGTCTATATCATTCTCCAAGGTCAATTAACCATTAACTAGTTCTTTCAAGCTTAACCTATCTCCATTAATTGAGTTTTTTAAGCTAAAGGTCTCATCTTTATGAAATTCAAGATTTCCAACCAACAAAATACATAATCTAGTTTACCAAGTTCATGCTAGGAATCATTAATTTATAATCTAGAATTAGTTCTAGGTGATATTAAGAACACCCATAAGTTTTTCCCAAAAATCCACCATTAAGGGTCTTCCTAAGGATTCTAAGATGTTAATGGATTAAAAGATGAAGAAGATGATGGAAAAACTTACCTCAATGAAGAAATTTCACTCTAAACCTTGGGAAATCACCTCTCTAGGGTTGGGGAATGAAGTTTTGGGGTTTTGGATCTGAAAATCGGCGAAATATGATTTAAATACCACCAGATTTTTCGCTACAGCGAAATTCCCGTTTCAGCCCGGACAGTGTTTGGTAAAACGATCATAACCTTTTACTCCGAACTCGGATTGACAAATGGTTTATTGCGTTGCAAAGAAGACTCAGAGATATTTGATTTGATGGGTATTGGGACCCCTAAATCCTTATATTCTAGGAGATATGATCGTTTGAAGTTGGCCCTAATAGAAACCCATATCGAAACTCTATCGATTAAAAATGTTTTCAACTTAACTTTGTGCTAGAGATATTGTACGACCTTAATTCATATCTAAATAACTTACAAATTAAAGGATTGATATTAGTACTCATGAATAATTAAATTCATCCGGCTTGAGTCTATCTAGACACATCGAAAGGCTAAAATCTTCGCCGAAAAACTTGAGGTGACATAATGAACAAAATGATGGCTATTTTGGACTCAAGTTAATGTTGAGGAATGAATAATTTAGTAACGATAAAATGGGTCATTACAGGTTCATATATTATTATATCGTGCATAACCAATTACAATTCTAATGTATAAAATTTCTTTATGTGATCCTTACTTTAAAAATTCTATTCAATTAGAGATGTTGTGGCTAATCTTCAATTAAACAAAATTATAAATCACTTAGACATTAGTCCTTATTTTAATGTCTATAATTTTCTTATGTGATCCTAAATTAATATATAATCTTATTAAATCAAGATTCCTGTGGCTAAGTCTTAATTCAATAAAATGATATGGACCACTAGACACTAAATATAGTATTTAAGTAACAAACAATATCTATCTATATCTAATAATAGAGGCAAAAATGTCACGTGCCAACACCACAAAAAATAGTATTTATCATTAAAAATTAAATATTAAAATAATAATTTAAAAAACTATAACTGTCACACACAAACACCCGAAATACACACTACAAAACTTAAATGACGAAACTTTTTAAACAGTATTTATCATTAAAAATTAAAAAAATTACAATAATAATTTAAAAACACTATTTATCATTAAAGTTTAAATATTAAAATAATAATTTAAATAACCATAACTGCCACACACAAACACCCGATATACACTATACACAACTTAAATGACGGAACTTTTTAAACAGTATTTATCATTTATCAATAAAAATAAAAAATTACAATAATAATTTTAAAACACTATTTATCATTAAAAATTAAACATCAAAATAATAACCAAACAAACAATATATAAAACTACACAACTTAAATGACGGAACTTTTTAAATACATAGTATTTATCATTAAAATAAAAAATTACAATAATAATTTAAAAACACTATTTATCATTAAAAATTAAACATTAAAATAATAATTAAAAAAGTCATAACTGCCACACACAAACACACGATATACACATTACACACAACTTAAATGTCGGTACTTTTTAAATAGTATTTATCATTAAAAATAAAAAATTATAATAATAATTTAAAAAGGAATAACTGCCAAACACAAATACATGATATACATACTACAACTAATACTTGGTTGAACAAAATAATTATTAAAAAAATAATTATTAAAATTTATAAAAATCAATTCAATTTGAATGATGAACGTGTATCCTTTTCATATGGATAGTTTGGATAAGATATCTATCTATCTGTTACTAATAGGAGAAACAAAACATTTCTAGACGTGCAAGTGTCAACATCAGAAAAATTCTATTTAAAAAAATAAAAAATTAATCTAAATATTTTTTTTAAATAAAGATAACTAAAAAGAAGAATAACTGTTTTTTCAAATCTACTAATTTAGGATTTAAAAAAAATATAAAAATAGCTTAAACAGATTTGCACAATTTTAGGTTAACACTAAATGATGTATCCGTTATTAAAAATTAAAAATTTAATAAAACTGTGATTTTGAATTGAGAACGGTTAATCAATATATCAATATATATATATATATATATATATATATATATATATATAAAGGAAGGTTAGAAATTTGCTTATGTGGCATACTTCTAAGGCCATCATTCTACTTTATTTTTTGACAATTTTTCCTACATTTCTATTTATTTATTTATTATTGTATAAAAATAAATATATTAATTATCACTCCTCCATTTATTTCTATTCTTTATTGTAAAAATTTAAATGTATCAAAATTTACTACTCCACTTATTCATATTCTTTATTGTACACTTCAAAAGCCTAAATATTTACTACTCCAAGTTCCCATTTCCTCCATGAAAAATAAAAATCAATATATCTATATATAATCAATCTATATATAATATCAATCTATATCTATATATAATAATAAAGGAGAATGTAGAAGAGGTGATGTGGCACCTCTCAATGGCCTCTATTCCCATTTTTCTTTTTTCTCCTTTTTTTGGACCTTTTTCTCTTATATTTCTCTCAATATATTTTGCTAGAAATTAAAATTACTTTATCAATTAGTCTATAATTAGCTAAATTCATTGCTCAATTAAAAACAATATGCATTTATGAATATTAAACGGCTATAGCTTAAAAACCTTTCCTCATTCTACTAATTGATCAATTCAATTAAATTGAATTTCAAAGATGCAAAATAACAATAAAAAATAATAAATAAAAAAAACCGATTCCTTTATTAGCAACAGCCAACATGCAAAACCTCAGATTTTATATTGTACTAGAAACTAGAAAGTTAAAAAAAATTATTTGAAAAATCAAAGGTCACAACATAAAGAAACGTCACTTGGTATTAATTAATATTAATAATTAATAATTAATGATAAAAGAAATAAGAAGAATGGCACTTGGCAACAACATCTATATAATGGGTAGTGATGTTTGTATTTGGATATTCAAATTTCTCTGTTTGTATATTTTTCATATGTTGGAATCTTGAATTCTCATATTATGATGTAATGCTTGATTTTTCTGGTCTTAATTAATATTTTATCTGCTAATCTATAATTGCCTTCAGATTTTTCTTAGTTAGTTTTTTTCCGGTTAGTTTCTAGAAACAAATAGATGCACGTTTTGTTATCAAATATATACATATTTGAATTTGATATTTTTCTTCTTTACATGTTTTTTTTTCCCAGGTTTATAGAGAAATTGAGTCCATAAAATTGCAGGTTTTGGAGAAAGAAGTGGAAGTGGCCGGTGGTGAGAGTTAGAGGAGGAGGTCTCCGTTACAAGTTTGATATTGGAGTATGTTCGAGCCTCTGAAGAGAAGGAGCAGTATATGGTTGTGGTTGGGACTTGGGGGAGATTACGATTTTTATCTATTTATCTTCTCTTTTTTTCTTTTTTCTTTTTTCTTTTATATATGCTTTAGTTTTAAAATTATTTTATTGTAGTTCCTTTGTTTAATCTATAGTAATTAATATAGATAGTTTTATATTGATTTTAGGTATTTTGCTGATGAAATTTTGAAAAGACTTCAAGAGAATTCAATATCAGTTATTTTTGGTGCATCTGTTTGGTTTTTTTCTTTTAGTTGACTTTTGTATTTCACTTAATTCTCTTCCTTTTTCTTTTTATGTTTTTCAATTAGATGGCAAATTTATTTTGTAGACTTGTAGATTGATTTTTGGCTATAAGAATATTCTGGTTGAGATTGAATATAATATAAAAAGAAGAAAAATATTAATGGATAACGAAGTACAATTCAATGAATAAACACTATTTTTTAATTTCTCATTTGATATTTGGTATCCGCATTGGAGATTCCTCCAATTCATATAAGAATTTTTCCATTCAATGAATAAATACCATATATAATCTGCGAATATCACTTAATATTTCTCATTTTTTCTTCATGTTTACACTTTTTGTGTAATGTTTTCTTTTACCTAAAATTGAAGTAAATTTAAAGAGCAAAAGTTTTGCTATCTAATATTCTCTCCCATTCCATCACACTTCTTTAAAAAAAAATAGGTAATGTAATCTAACTCATATATCCTGCCTCTGTAATCTAACTAATATATCCTGCCTCTTAATTCTATAATAATTAATGCTAAAAATAAAATTAATTCAACGGAGAAAATAAAAGGCTATATATAGAAAATATACTCCATACGTATTTGTCAAAGAATAAAGTGCATTCACTGTCAAACGCCACATACTCATATATACATAAGTAAAAACGAAATGTTTTGAAGTTGTATAAAAAGGGTAATTTTTTCTTAAGAAGTCTTTTTTAAAAAAAGTAAAATCTAATTACGAAAAAAATATCGTCTATCTAAGATGTGGCTATATATATATATATATATATATATAAAAAAAAATTAAAATTTATATACATGAACTGTCTCTATCAAATTACTCTCTCCGTTTTAAATTAATTGACTTTTACTCTTCCCGTCTTAAACATATTATGTAGAAAGTTTGGAATTAAAGAGTTGCTAAAAAGTAAAAGGATCATTCTTTTTTAAACGGACTAAAAAGAAAAGTAGGTCAAACAAATTAAAATGGAGGGAGTATATTATAAAGTTCTTTCTCAAATTCTATTTCTTATTCCCGAAAATAATATTACTATTTTTCTTGAAAGTTTCTTTTCATTTTTTAAGAAACAAAAGAGTTAAATTAATTTAGAAATACATAGCATCTTCACATATACATATCAGCCAATAAAAGTTCTGATATTTTCATGTCCTCTAAATCAGCTTATAACCATATATATTTTGCGTGAAGTATATAAAACACACTTATACTGAGAATATTTATTGGTGATTTAATTAACTTATAATTTTTTTTTGTTTATATACATAAGAAGCTATTTAAAATCTATTATTCCAACTATATTTTCAGAATAAATTATTTCAATTTTTTTTTTATGACCGCGCGAAGCGCGGCTAAATTCACTAGTATAATAATAAAGAAGAAACAAGACAAGGTGATGTGGCACCTCTCTATGGCCTCTATTCATATATATATATATATTTTCACCTTTTTTTGAATTTCTTCCCTTCATTCTTTGCATTAATCAATTTGTTTAATAATTAAAAAAAGTCTATAATATTTACTATGTCTAATTATATCTCATGAGTTACAAAAAAAACCTCCATCTATTTGCATTCTCTACTTAAATAACATGTCTTCTCAACTCCCTTCTACCTAATTCTTATGGATGAAAAAATCTATAAATAACAATCATAGTGGAGTTGTTGGGTGCTCATTTTCATTTTCTCCTTCTTCTGTTTTAGTAGTATATATTTTTTTTTCTCCTTTTTTGATTTTTTCTTCCTCATCTTTTTCATCAATCATTTATTTAATAATCAAAAGAATAAACATAGAAAAGGTGATGTGACAATATGACCATCACTTTGACGAAGATCATACATATATTCTTTAAAAATTCTTTTTGTGTCATTTCAAATGAAGACAGAAATTGAGGAGATCAAGAACGAAGGAAGTTTGAGGTATTTAGCCATGAACAAGGTTCATCAAGATGAAGAATAAAGTTTGATGGCGGTGTAACTTGTAAGATTCACCAAAGAGAGATTTAGTTTAGTACGAGTACATCAAAATGAAGAAGGAAGTTTAATGGTCTTGGAAGATTCATTCGTGCGAAATGTCCATTTCATCAACTCCGAAGAAAGATGGTCAGATTAGTTTGGTGAAGTGTAGAAATTTGAATGATTTACAAATATATAAAGATAAACCTTTTATTGCTTATTTTAATATCTCCAATTAATTATTTCTTCAAACACAAAATATGTAACCTCCAAGAACAAGACTCTATTACAAAATTTTACACTTTGTGCATGAAGGACAGTGAAAAAAGTCTTTAACTAATTATGTTGTTGCTAATATAAAACTTTTTGGGTCATGCCATGGATAATGCATGGAGTTAACTGTTACGGAGTAATATAATTTTCAACTTGTGTTTCTTTTTATGTTTGGCTTGCAATACTTACATTCTTCCTTTTCCTTTCTTTTTGACATATTACCTTCAGATTGTTTGTTATTTATCATATGCCTTTATCAATTAATTCAAGAGATTAAATTCGAATTTCACATATTTAAACTTTTCATGTATGCCTTTTGTGTATGGTTTCTCTACAAATTCCCACTCCTATTAAGCTTTAGTCCTCTTTAGCGGATAATTTTTCACGCGAGTACCTTTCATTTATTTAGCACATAAATTATATAATAAAGAGCTTATGGTTTATTGTCTATGTGATTTTCATGAAAAAGGTCAAAAGGAATAGTACTGCAGTCAATCTCCTTTTAACAAATAACAATGTATTGTTCTTTTTTCATGAATTAATTTAATAGTATTTAGTTTCTTAGTTATCCTTTGTTGTCTTTCTTTTTTCTTTTTAAAAAAATCTAAGTTAACTAAACTTAAAACGGTTAAGATGAAGGAGTAACGACTGAAAATTGATTATATAATAAGCGACGGGGTTAACACTATTTTTTAACAATTATTAGCTATCATATATCCTTCAACATTCCAATATTATTTCTTTCTTATGTTTGATTAGGTTTGTTTTTCAAATTTAACTAACTAATTTTAATGAGTTGTTTCAAAATAATATTGAAATGTTTTCGGGAGATACTTTTAGTCAAGGAATTTTATATAGGATGTTAAAAGATTATTAAAATAATTTATTTTAAAGTATTTATTATTTTTTAATTATTTTAGTTAAAAGTCATCTCCATAACTCGCACCACTTCATTTTCATAACTTCTATTTTAATAATATCCATTAATCTTGTACCTTTAACTCCACATTCATAATCTTCATAACTCCTACTCTTAATAACCTTCGTTACTCCTTTGTCTTTTCAAGTCCATAACCCCTAAATAATATTTTACTTATAATTTTAATATTTTATCATCATAAATTTTTAGGCATTGAGTTTAAATCTCTTAAAAGTACCCTGCACCATTTTTACACATATATGACAACATTTTTAGTTAATTATTATGTGAATAGTTATGTAAAGAAATTCAAGAAGGCTTCGGCCTATATAAAAGGTTTAACTCTACTCTTTTAAGTCTTGTGCCTTTATTTGTCAATTCTATGGGATGAGAGGCATAATATTGGTCTATTCTTCAATATAATCGCCTCTATAATGGCTTCAAAGTTCAGTACAATATTTCTAAGAGCGCGTAATTTTCTTGGAGAAAGTTATCTTAGGAATTGGTGGCGAGAATTTTGCCTATTGGGCTTCAAATTTTAATTTTAATTTTTATTTTCTTATTTTTCAGTGATCTTTTTTTGTACTGGTTTGAAGTTTAGTGATTGTTCTATAACTTTGGTGGTACAAATTGAAGTAGAGTAGACTATATCAAATGACGATTCTTCTACTAAATAAAAAGATATAAGGAATTGTAGAGTAATAGAAAATTCTGTCAAGATATTTTGTTATTGTTCAACGATTTTTTTTAATTTAAGTTCTACTTGCTTATATATTTGTTTAGTATTTTATCGATATTTTACAATGTGAGATATTTCTTAAACACTCAAATCACCAGAATATATATTGCAGATTAAAGGTTTACTTCATTGAAGGTACAAAAGAGAAATAAAACAAAATCATTATTATGGAATATATTTAAACTTATTCATAAAAAATATACTGTCTCACATTTAATAAATATAAAATTTCTTTTATCATTTGAAAACAGTCTTTATAATATAATTAAAATGGTTGATAATATTACAATAAGACAGTAAAATGGATATAAAATTAATCAAAAAGGAAATATAAATTTTTTGACGACCGCGCGAAGCGCGATCAAGTTTTCTAGTTATTTCTAATTCGTACTATATCTCAAATTTTTTACTTATTTCTCATTTTTTTTCCATTTATCTACATTATAAACTTAAAATGTCACTTTAATCTATTAGTAGCTTTTAAAGAAAATATTTACATTTTAAACCTACTAAAACTGCTCCATCAAATGCTCCACGATATACAGAAAGTGAATTTCTTAAAATAAATTTAAATCTATTAAAAATCTATATAGTGAATTTAAACATTTAAATATTAACTAAAAGATATAGTTTTAAATATTAACTAAAATTACTACAATTGCTAATTTTATCTGCCAACATTTTTGAAAATTGAATTAGAGTTGTTTACAACTTCTCATCTAAAACTGGAAAGTTACTATACTTTTAACCCCTCCATCTCCACACATAATTATGTCTTCCAAACGGTGGCAGGTTTCTTTTACTGAAACTCCCATGAAACTTTAATACACATGAAAAATATACGCTCATCCGCATATTCTCTGGGTTTCAGATTGTCGTCGAACACGCTCGGAGATGCAGTGTAAACTCAACTCTTCAGAGGATATTTCTTCATTATAGGTCCCTTTCTCTCATTCTTTTCACTGTTTAATTTCTGCCTAATATCATTCTTTTAAAGCAGAGAATGTTAACTTATTACTGCAACATTTAACTGTTATCTCAATTACAGAATGTGTTTTCTCTATCTAGAAAGTTTTTATGGACTGAAGATTTGCAGAATCGATTTCTTTAGTGCGTAAATTGACTTTGAGGTGCTGATGTCATGTTGTTGTTAGTCTTGCAAATGGAGGATACCTTCCAGGCTAATGATAATATTTTTTTTCAATCGACTTCGATAAACATTGATAAGTATGTCGTGGTCTTATTTTATTCAAAACTGCATTTGAAATATTAAGGTTTGTCTTTTAATTTATTTCAAAGGTTTATCTGTTTTTATTAGATTTGTATTCCAACATAATAATTTGCCTAAATCTGCAGTTTTGGTTGTCATGTAAGGTATGGTATGGCAGAGTGTCAAGGAAAGAATATTTTTTCACTTTTATACTGTTCGCCAAGAGAGATAAGTCACTTTGTCCTATTTTCATATTCATAGCAATAGGACACAGATTTGAAAAATGTTATGAAAATAGAAAGTTCCGTATGCTATACCTCAAACAGAAGAAAAGAAAAACAACAATATCAAGCATTATAACTTAAGTGCCCTCATAGGGTAAGAAATAAGAAATTAAAAAATGGAAAAGGACATGTAATGGTACCATTTTCTTTCTCTCATCTCCCTTCCCCTCTTTATAAGTGCTTAGACAGGGAAAAGATGCAAGACACAAACACAATTTTTTTTTACTATTGCTAACTGTTTTTCATTGGAAATGAAATGCTCATAAACTAAACGTAAATTGATCAACTTTTTGCCTATCTATTCACTACTCAAAAGGTACGTGAAGTTGAAAATGAAATTGGTTTGAAAAAAGTATAAAAATTGAGAAACGATTAAAAAAAATAAGAAAGAGTTAGACAATAGTATACAGTCTCCTACTTTTTCAAAATTTTCTCATATTAATTGTGGGATGTGGTATATTTTTTAAACTATTTGTAGAATCAGAGAACTTGATCGTGCTTCACGTAATCATATAATACCTCGTTAAATTAACAAAATAATTTTTAAAAATATTGAGCGCTCAATATTTTAAAATACTCTTGATCTAATTTATTATTAGTCCTTAAATTTTATGATTTTTATATTTTTAAGAAAATAAAAATTCTTAAGAAAAAGTTTCATATATCAAGAGGTTAATAGACAATTGTTTTAATTTAATACAATTCAAATATATGTATTTAAGGATTCAATTTTTTTCTTGCTTTCATTAAACGATAAGCTTTTTATTCAGATAATCTTTCTTCAATTCTATATCTTCTTTGACATTTTATCCTTTCATAGTTCGAATTTATCTTTTTCTTTTTTAACTTTTCATCATCATCTAAATAATTTTCTATTCCTAACTTTATCTCTATCCTCTATTATAGTATTTGTTTATATTTCTTTATTATTTTTTTCTTTTCCTTCCTCTATATATTCTACCTTTACTCTAAAAAATGTAAGCTTACGAATTTTTATTTTTTATTTCAACTTTCTGACATCTCCAAAAATTATTGTTGTTTCAATGTTTGTATCATTTTACAAATAAAAATATGCATCTCAAAAGAGAGAGAGAGAGAGAGAGAGAGAGAGAGAGAGAAGCAAATAAGTAGAAAAAGCAAAAGAAAGTATCTTACATTTTTACACAATTTATATTGATTTTTTTCAGCAAAAATATTTAATATTATTTTTTAATTGTACCTTTAGATCTCATGACATGAAAATGGTATATTATAATTCCTTCATGATCTCAACTGCAATCAAGAATTACGTGAAGATATTGTTGATATTCTTATAAACGTATTCTAATTTAATTTATTAAAATGAATATGATTAACCCAAGTATTTATACTTATTACTATTAATTTATTTTTTTTTGCTATTTTTCTAAAAGTAAAAGAAATAAGCAAATCGTTAAAGAAAACGTAAATTATTTTTCGTATTGTAAAAAACACATAAAGAATAATGTATTTTATTATTTAATATATATTCCTTTTAAGCCATTAATAATATTGTTTGAAGCTTGGTTAGTAATTAGCACCAACAAAATTACAATAGCTAATTTGCTTAAACGAAAATAAAACTTAGCACCAACAAAATTACAATAGCTAATTTGCTTAAACGAAAATAAAACTTACAACAATAAAAAAAATCATGAAAGTTCAAATTATAGAAGTTACATAGAGAAAACATACGCATGCACACTCACGCATACACCTTTCTTTGGACATTAACCATAAGAAAATAGACGAAAAAAGAAATACAGAATCAGTGTATAATTTTTTAAGCTCTTGTTCGACAGTCCCTCTGACAAACGATCAACCTCCAAAAGTCTTCTTCATCGAGTTAAGCTAAAGCTTGAATTTGATACTATAAATAATACTATAAAAAAATACTATTACAAATATGAAACAAAAAGGATACTCTTGAGTATGTGTCTCATGAAACAAAAAATTGAGACTTTATGTAGATGAAAATGGAGGAATATCATAAGGTATCTTAAATTTTATAATTAAATAATTGGAGGTTATGAGTATGAAAACTTAAAAGTCATGGAGTTAATGATATTATTAAGAGTAGAAATTTAATAGTTAATGAGTTATGGAGGTGAAAATTAGAAAACAAATAAAAAGATAAAAAGTAACTATTGAAGAGCATATTATAATAATTATATCCTCTAGACAAATCTTTTCCTCTTTTTGTAAGAAAAGCACATTTTATATTCTTGAAATCTCTTTTTCCGGATTAGAAAATAAGAGTGGAGTATTAATTAAGAATAGGCATTGAAGAATAAGAATGAATAGAGGAGTAGTAATTGACACATTAATTTTTACAGTGACTTTTGAGGTTTTTTTTTAATACATAAATATTAAAAATGAGGAGAAAACTCAACAAATGGCCAAAAAAAGGAGAAAAAAGATAAAATAAAAATGGAAGTCATAGAGAAATGTCACGTCACCTTGTCTTGTTTCTTCTTTACTAGAAAACTTGATCGCGCTTCGCGCGGTCGTCAAAAAATTTATATTTCCTTTTTGATTAATTTTATATCCATTTTACTGTCTTATTGTAATATTATCACCCATTTTAATTATATTATAAAGACTGTTTTCAAATGATAAAAGAAATTTTATATCTATTAAATGTGGTATAGTATATTTTTTATGAATAAGTTCAAATATATTCCATAATAATGATTTTGTTTTATTTCTCTTTTGTACCTTCAATGAAGTAAACCTTTAATCTGCAATATATATTCTGGTGATTTGAGTGTTTAAGAAATATCTCACATTGTAAAATATCGATAAAATACTAAACAAATATATAAGCAAGTAGAACTTAAATTAAAAAAAAATCGTTGAACAATAACAAAATATCTTGACAGAATTTTCTATTACTCTACAATTCCTTATATCTTTTTATTTAGTAGAAGAATCGTCATTTGATATATTCTACTCTACTTCAATTTGTACCACCAAAGTTATAGAACAATCACTAAATTTCAAACCAGTACAAAAAAAGATCACTGAAAAATAAAAAAATAAAAATTAAAATTTGAAGTCCAATAGGCAAAATTCTCGCCACCAATTCCTAAGATAACTTTCTCCAAGAAAATTACATGCTCTTAGAAATAATGTACTGAACTTTGAAGCCATTATAGAGGTGATTATATTGAAGAATAGACCAATATTATGCCTCTCATCCCATAGAATTGACAAATAAAGGCACAAGACTTAAAAGAGTAGAGTTAAACCTTTTATATAGGCCGAAGCCTTCTTGAATTTCTTTACATATCTAATCACATAATAATTAACTAAAAATGTTGTCATATATGTGTAAAAACGGTGCAAGGTACTTTTAAGAGATTTAAACTCAATGCCTAAAAATTTATGATGAGAAAAATTTGATAAAATATTAAAATTTATAAGTAAAATAATATTTAGGGGTTATGGACTTGAAAAGACATAGGAGTAACGAAGGTTATTAAGAGTAGGAGTTATGAAGATTATGAATGTGGAGTTAAAGGTATAAGATTAATGGATATTATTAAAATAGAAGTTATGAAAATGAAGTGGTGCGAATTATGGAGATGACTTTTAACTAAAATAATTAAAAAATAATAAATACTTTAAAATAAATTATTTTAATAATCTTTTAACATCCTATATAAAATTCCTTGACTAAAAGTATCTCCCGAAAATATTTCAATATTATTTTGAAACAACTCATTAAAATTAGTTAGTTAAATTTGAAAAACAAATCTAATCAAACATAAGAAAGAAATAATATTGGAATATTGAAGGATATATGATAGCTAATAATTGTTAAAAAATAGTGTTAATCCCGTCGCTTATTATATAATCAATTTTCAGTCGTTACACCTTCATCTTAACCGTTTTAAGTTTAGTTAATTTAGATTTTTTTAAAAAGAAAAAAGAAAGACAACAAAGGATAACTAAGAAACTAAATACTATTAAATTAATTCATGAAAAAAGAACAATACATTGTTATTTGTTAAAAGGAGATTGATTGCAGTACTATTCCTTTTGACCTTTTTCATGAAAATCACATAGACAATAAACCATAAGCTCTTTGTTATATAATTTATGTGCTAAATAAATGAAAGGTACTCGCATGAAAAATTATCCGTTAAAGAGTACTAAAGCTTAACAGGAATGGGAATTTGTAGAGAAACCATACACAAAAGGCATACATGAAAAGTTTAAATATGTGAAATTCGAATTTAATCTCTTGAATTAATTGATAAAGGCATATGATAAATAACAAACAATCTGAAGGTAATACGTCAAAAAGAAAGGAAAAGGAAGAATGTAAGTATTGCAAGCCAAACATAAAAAGAAACACAAGTTGAAAATTATATTACTCCGTAACAGTTAACTCGATGTATTATCCATGGCATGACCCAAAAAGTTTTATATTAGCAACAACATAATTAGTTGAAGACTTTTTTCACTGTCCTTCATACACAAAGTGTAAAATTTTGTAATAGAGTCTTGTTCTTGGAGGGTACATATTTTGTGTTTGAAGAAATAATTAATTGGAGATATTAAAATAAGCAACAAAAGGTTTATCTTTATATATTTGTAAATCATTCAAACTTCTACACTTCACCTAACTAATCTGACCATCTTTCTTCGGAGTTGATGAAATGAACAGTTCGCACGGATGAATCTTCCAAGACCATTAAACTTCCTTCTTCATTTTGATGAACTCGTACTAAACTAAATCTCTCTTTGATGAATCTTACACTGCCATCAAACTTTATTCTTCATCTTGATGAAACTTGTTCGTGGCTAAATACCTCAAACTTTCTTCGTTCTTGATCTCCTCAAGTTCTGTCTTTATTTGAAATGACACAAAAAGAATTTCTAAAGAATATATGTATGATCTTCATCAAAGTAATGGTCATATTGTCACATCACCTTTCCTATGTCTATTCTTTTGATTATTAAATAAATGATTGATGAAAAAGATGAGGAAGAAAAAATCAAAAAAGGAGAAAAAAATATATACTACTAAAACAGAAGAAGGAGAAAATGAAAATGAGCACCCAACAACTCCACTATGATTGTTATTTATAGATTTTTTCATCCATAAGAATTAGGTAGAAGAGAGTTGAGAAGACATGTTATTTAAGTAGAGAATGCAAATAGATGGAGGTTTTTTTGTAACTCATGAGATATAATTAGACATAGTAAATATCATAGACTTTTTTTTAATTATTAAACAAATTGATTAATGCAAAGAATGAAGGGAAGAAATTCAAAAAAAGGAGAAAAAATATATATGTGAATGGAGGCCATAGAGAGGTGCCACATCACCTTGTCTTGTTTCTTCTTTATTATTATATATAGATTGATTATATATAAATATATTGATTTTTATTTTTCATGGAGGAAATGGGAGCTTGGAGTAGTAAATATTTAGGCTTTTGAAGTGTACAATAAAGAATATGAATAAGTGGAGTAGTAAATTTTGATACATTTAAGTTTTTACAATAAAGAATAGAAATAAATGGAGGAGTGATAATTAATATATTTATTTTTGTACAATAATAAGTAAATAAATAGAAATGTAGGAAAAATTGTCAAAAAATAAAATAAAAAATAAAGTAGAACGGTGGCCTTAGAAGTATGCCACATAAGCAAATTTCTAACCTTCCTTTATATATATATATATATATTGATTGATTATTATATATAGATTTGGTAGTGCTTCTTTATGTTATATGGTTATTATTTTTCTAGATGACTTGTGGGTTATAATGTGTAAATTTTCTTTTATATTATGTACTCATCATCACGTAGAAACTTAGTGAATAATGTCTAATTAATACGATAAATTAGCGAGCGAATTGCAACGTGGAACGCAAATAAGGTTCTGTTGGTTTGTGCAGTCACCTATATTGTTTCTTGAAAATAATCTTACATAATTTGTCCAATTTATCGGATTTTTCCTTAGCGTCAAATTTTGCAATGTATCCTCTCTTATTTTATGTAAATTTGTGGTATGTCGTATGTATATTGAAATTAGTCTTGCTCTGAAGATTTGGATTAATTTTTTGGCAGCACATTGATAATTTGGGAAGCATGAAGTAATGCAGCAATCTAATGGACATCAAATTTGGCCGAGCTAGGAAGACCGATAATGCAATCAAGTTAACTCAAGGTTATTTTTATGAAATTATGCGACCTTGGACTTTGATGATTACATGATTTTATTTGATGAACTTAACTTTCTGACATAAGAGTCGAGACAAAGAAAGCAGACAAGTTCACGTAAGTTGGTGTGGAAAGAGTGATATAACTGCAACTACTTAGAATCCTATTTAAGATGAAGGATAGAGTTTGAAGTGAAATGATTTGTTGGTGAAGTTTTACATAATTTGTATTTATCTTTTGTGTGTGATAAAATCAAGTTATCTGCATGTTGTCCTTTTTATTGCATATATTGTAGAATTCTAAATATTTATTTTATTTGACCAAAATATTGTAGTCCTTAAGTCCTAAAGATGGTCAATAATTTTACTGTACAGGTGGTACTTTTAGGTTCTTTACTTTGATTTACACATCTTACAATATGTTATATTGTTTTCTAGAAATGATCGCGCAGAAATGTCAAAACACATCAATTCCTTTCCAGATGTATTTTAAAGAAAGAAATAACCATGTGAAATAAAATAGAAACAAAGTACCACATGGTACTATATTTGGCATTTTGTATTTCACTGCCATAAATACTCCTATTCCAATTAATGGAAATGTATTACGTGGGTCCCAACCACTCCATAATTTAATGCTTTCACATGTAGGGCTCGATTGGTAGGATGGATTAGAAAAAATAATGCATGTATTAGTTCTGTGTATTACTAATACCTTATTTGGTACACTTTTTCAATCTATGTATAATTAATGCTTATATAACTAATACACTCTATTGTGTATTATGTTATGCATAACTAATACATGGGAACATCTTGGTATTAGCAATGCAAGAGACTTTAATGCATGCATTAACATGGATAAAGACACAATAGTCCCTCAAAACTTTTTGCATATCATTTTCATTATATTTATGGAGGATATTTTGTAAATAATTTTTTTAATTTAAAAATATGCAATGTAAGTTATTTTTAACACATCAAAATCAAACACTGCATAAGAAATAATCTCAGGTATAACCAATGCAAACATAACTAATACTACTATTACTAACGCAAGCATTACTAATACATCATATTTTACACTATTCTTATACACTCTATCAAACGACTCCGTAATGTACAATGTACTACTACATTTATTAAGAGTACAAAATATTTTAAACATAAAAAGAAAAATATTTCTTTATGCAGTGAATATTGCATAGTACCGTCTTCTTCCTCTTTGAACAATCTAGTTAAAGAAAACTCATTAACAGACTACTTTGTTCAATTTCATACATTTAAAACAACACTTTTGAATATAAAAATGCTAAAAAAATCAGATTTCATATGACTTTAGCCATTAGTTTGATTCAAAGAGGTCAAAAACAGATCTGAAAAAAAAATTAGATCTGTCAAACCCATTTTATGCAAACTCCGAAAATCCGCAAGGCAGAGGCTATTTCAAGTCGCTCTGATACCAAATGTTAGACATTACAATAATATTCTAATATTACATTATATTTTACAACAACCACTTGGTTACTTTTACAACGCCCCACCAGTTGAATATTATCAGAGATCGAATAAAATGTACAAGAATTATCAGGACCAATTTAGAACAAAAAATGATTAGCTATAATGAAAACAATTCTAGTTATACTAAAAATGGAAAGCTCCAAATTAAAGTGCAAAGTTGCATTACTATTTTGCTCCTCCACACTTATCTTTTTATGATTTTTGACATTTTTCTTAATTCTTTCTATTTATATGATTTATTAGAAAACCTAAAAATTATTTCTTGATTACATTTTCTTAATTATCCATCAGTTTAGAAAGTCCATAAGTCATTATCATTAATTCGGTGATCATTTATTATGTAATAAAATAATATTTCCGTCACTCTTTTGACATATTTCCTACTTTTCCCTGTGCCATATTAAAAAGTTTAAAAGTCACTTTCATTAATGAAAAAATTATGCAGAATGTCAGTCCACTATAATTATTTATAAGTAAAATAATTCAACTTTGTAAAAATTACCCAAAATAGCTCATGTTGTATATTTTCTGTAATAAAACACATTTATTATCAATTCTCTCTTACACACTACTTCATCTCTTTCTAAGCTTTCTTCCCCCCCCCCCCCCCCCCAACATTTCATTGCACTATTATTTGCTAAATTATATCTTTCAACATTACATTTGAACGTTGAATATAATTGATAACCTGTTTTTTATCTTTTCTTTTCTGCACTATTTTAAAAAAAACTTTTTAATTATTTTTTTTGTTGTGCTATTTAAAAGAAAAATATTCGTTGTTGAAATTTTTTTTTGTTGCTCTTTTTTAAAAACTTTTTTTTTAATTGTTTCACTTCTTTTGCGGAAAAAATAAATATTTATATTGTTTCATTATTTTTTGTTTATACTTTTATTTTGTTAAGGTGGGAACGCATGATAGTCAAATAAATATCGACATCGATACATAACATTACATAATTGTTTATATAATATTAATACACAATTATACACCATTTATACAATGTCAATACATTATATACCTATTTATACAATGTCAATACACGTTTACATATATACATTATATACTATTTAAACAATATTGATACACACTTATACACTATTTATACAATGTCGATACATTACATAACTATTTATACAATATCGATACACGTTTATGCACATTTATGTAAGATGTGGGTCCACTTTTTTTGTCTCACAAATAGGAGCCTCAACACAACTCATCTGAGGTAGTGGTATGGACTGCGTACACTTTACCCTCCCCAAACCCCACGTGGTGAGAATACACTGGGTATGTTGTTGTTGTTGTTGTTGCACATTTATATAATATCGATATATTACATATACACTACATAACTATTTGTACATCATATATACATATTTATACAATATCGATACACATTTATACATTATTTATACAATATCGATACATTAAATATACACTACATAACTATTTATATAATATCGATACATTATATATACACTACATAACTATTTGTATAACACATATACATGTTTATATACCATTTATACAATATTGATACATGAAAAAAATTGCATGGAGAAAGTTTTGAAAAAAAGGGGGAAAAGTTTTTGTTTTTTTTTTATATATAAAAAAAAAAACGCAGCAAAAAACAACAGCAAATTTTATTTTATTTTTTAAAAATTAATGCTGAAAAAAAAAGGAAGCAAAAATGGTCTAATGACATTGGGCCGAATTGAGCTCTGTTGAGCTCATGACCCTTTTGGCTATTTTTTCTGTAAATAAAAAGTTGGTTATTTTTTCTGTAAATATTTTATTTTTCTGTATATAATTGAAATTTTCCCTTCATTAATTATATGCACCTAATTACACCACCCTCCTTCACTTTCGACTAGAGCCGTCAAATTGGGCTTGACCCTTGAGGCCAGCCCAACCCAACCCGTTATTAGGTTGAGTTGGGTTATGATTTTTGAACCCATTTAAAATTGAAGCTTATAAGTCCAGGCCAAGTCAGTCAGCTGGCCCTTGAGGTTTGACTGAGGTCGAGCTGGGCTGACCCAAAATACTTTTAATTTAAATTAAGAGTTTAAATGAAGATTATGAAAAAAGAAGTAAGAACTAAGAATAGTAATTACTGAATAAGTTTTAATATCTTACACAATACTTTAGTTATTTATCGTTAAGTCCTAATCACCAAGTATCGATGTTTCATTCATGATTGCTATTCAATTTAAACTTAAAATTTAAAAGAAAATTGTGAACAAAAAGAATTAAAAACTATAAATAGTGATTAGTGAATAAGTTCTAGGCTTCTAGCTAGTATCTTACATAATATTTTACTCATTTAGTGTTAAATTCCTAATACTAAAATTCCTAACCACCAATATAAAAATTGCATTCACTATGAACTGTTCAAACACTTGTTGCTACTCGAAATTCATTGCGCGACTTTACTCAAATTCAAAGTGATGGTATTTTAAGTGAATTTAAATATTATTAATTTTTTTTTTATGATAATTTCTATCTAATTAAATCTTCATATGAATTTAGATGAAGGTGATGTTAATTAAAACAACTTTATCGATGAATTCAAATGTGCTTAACGGTGTATTGGTGTTGAATATGTTATAATTTATAGTAGAATATGTACTTTCATATAATCATATATTAGAAATGTTAACAAATTGTCATACATATACGTTCAAATAAGAATGAAAAGAAAAAAGTTTTTCTTAAAAAAAGATAGGTAAAAATGAATGGCTAACCCGCGACCATTTTAGGGCTGGATTGGGCCATACATTTTAAGACCCTTTAAAATGAAGGGCCGACCCATCCTAGCCCATCAAATTTTTTGACCCGCAAGGCTTGAACTGGATTGAGTTGGACCAGTCCATTTTGACAACTCTACTTTCGACCATGAAAAAACTGCCTCCTTATTCCCCACCTCTAATTCAGTTTAGGAAATCCAAAAGACAACTTTTAATTCTGTTAATCACCCCACTTGAATGGCTACTCTATATGTTTAACCTCATTGGAATGAGTTCACATATCGTAAGTTTTCATCCACAACCTAACAATCATCTTCATGCATGGTAAGAATTTTCTATAGCTTTCATCTTTTACTAAATCTTTTTATCCTTTAAATTTGAGTTTATTTTTCTTTCCAAATGCTTATTAACTCGGTTACCACTATCACAAGTCCTGTTTGTTTGAATATTATTTTTCTGAAGCCTTTTTTTTTTTTTTTTAATTATCTCATATTGTCGGTATGTAAATTAGTTTTTGTTTGCGAGTGTTTTTTATTATGCAAAATTTTCATTTAGTTGTATAATTATTTTTTATTTAAATAATGTCGGATCCATCTTCTTAAACCACTTATACCAACAACACTTAAATAACACTTGCACTATTTTTTTCTCTCTTTCATTTATTTATTATTTTTCTCCTTTATTTGCTTAAAATATTTGCCTTCATAACTCATATGTCCCTCATTTGGTATTTCTTGTCACACTTCTAAAGATTTATTTGTAATTGTTGCATTTTATACTTATTACACACGTGTTTTGATAGAATTTTTATCGTTCTATCGAATCTATAAAAATTGTTGGTGCCCAAAAACTAGTTAGTTTAAAAACACAAACTTCTCGGGTAAATATTGACACCAATAACCAATCTAGGGTTAGTCATTTCAGCTCATATTAATGAAAGGAGTCCATTTAACCTTATTTAATGAATTGGATCACTCATATTTTTTAATGGACAAATCTGGGTTTCAACCTATTTTAAAACTTATACAAATATGGATAAAGTGAGTAAAATATGAGTATCCATATAAATCCATAGATCACCCACTTATGCTCAAAATTCCTAATTGCACAAAAAAAAATTAGGGGGAAGGGGATTTTATTTTATTTTTTTAAAAATTTTTTAGGGGTGGGTGGGTAAAAAAAAACTTTTTAATTTCTTTTTTGAACATGAAATTAATTAACTTTTAAAATAAATTTTTAGGGGTGGGGTGGGGGTAATTTTTTTTTTTGAATTTTTTTAAAGTGATGGGGGTGGGGTGGGGGTGGGGGGTAGAGGTGGAAGGTGGGGTTAGCGTGGGTGGTGTGGTGTTTGGGGGGAGGAGTATAGAATTTTTTTAAAAAAAAGAAAATTAGGTAGGGGTGGTTGGGGCTGTGGGGGGGAGGGGCAGAATTTTTTTTACTATTTTGCATTTTTTTTTAATTTTGGAGGATAGGGTGGGGTGGGGGTGGGGATTGAAAAAAATTTTAAATTTCTTTTTTGAACATAATATTTAATTTTTTTCTTTTTTTTTCTTTTAGGGGTGGGAGGTTGGTGGGGTAGAGGTAGAAGCTGGGGGTAGGGTGGGTGGTGTGGGTGTTTGAGGGGGGGGGGGGGTTAAAAAAATTAGTGGGGTGGGGTGGAAGTGGATTTGGGGTAGCGTGGGTGTTGGAGGTTGGTAATTTTTTTTTTTTTTTTTTTTTTTTTTTGTGGGTGGGCTGAAGGTGGGGTGGGGTGGATTAGGTAGGAAAAAAATTTACAAGAATACACAAATTCATTTTTCAGTTCTTTAATTAATGTGGGTGAAATATTGGTAAACAACATAAATCCCGATAGTTTGATGCCTAATTACAAAAATTTTTGACATTTTGCATATTTACAGAAAATTCCATTTTTTGGGTTGTCGAGATACATAATTTGTTCCCGATATATTCCATTGAGATACATGATTACCCACACTATAATCATTCAAAGATACATAATGTATGTATCTTTTAAACAAAACTCACACTGATATACACATCGATACATAATTCGTTCCCGATATATTCCATTGAGATACATAACTGATAGTTGAGATTTTTGTAATTACTTTGTAAGGGTGGAGATTTGTGTAAATATGATAAGTTAAGGTGTGTATTTACGTTATTAATCACCCAATCCATATTTTACCCACATAAAATATGGGTGAATTGGGTAATTGTCCATTTTACTCAATTCATTTTCAACCCACCCAAATCCAACCATTTGTGACCCCTTAGACCAACCCATAAGCAATAAAAGCATAACTAAGTTGTGATTACACTTGTGGCATCCATCATCTCCATCTTTCCTAAATCCTAACAATTGATTTAAGTATATTATGTAGAAACGGTGTGCTACTTTTAATGATTCCTCAAAAGCAAATACTTCGTGATTCGCTACTTTGACATGCAACAGAGGCTTAAGGAGTACAACCCATGGGTGATTTTAGTTCATTGGTTTAAAAAAATAAATTAGAATGTTGAAGCCCATTACGTCAGAGGTTTCCGCCTACGTTGCTTTAACTCTCTAAGAATGACGCACATCCATGTTGGATTCTTCAAAATTTGACTATTTTTGGAGGATTCAACTCGCACCGTCCACATTTTTGAAGAATCTGAGCGACATAAGTTTCAGTAATTCAAAATATCCAGAAAACTACAGAACTTCAAAGATTAAAGGGACAAAAGTAGGAAATGCTTCTCGATGTCATCGTATAGTTGTTAAAGATAAGAGCCAGAATCAAAGCAAAAAAGAAGTTCCATTGTATTTGTTCTTCAGAATCTTAGCTTATGTGAATAGATTTTCTAATTTTATGATCCTATCAGCTAAGCTGTACAGTCTCTTTACTTTCAATTCCGCACCTATATCGAATTCTCTACTAACATTTTTAAAGAGTCCGAGCAACATAGTCTATCAATCATGAGATATTTGTATATTTTGATTCACGTGTCAGATAGGTATAATATCAGAAAACAAATTCTAGATAGTGGCTCTTCCCGTATCCCCTTCTTGTTGGTAGTACTATTTATAGCTCAACTACGACACATGCTCTTTGACCATAGAGCTCCCAGGGTTTAACTCAATTAACAAAGGTTGAGGGACTTGTATCTTACTTACAAGTTCAAACCCTACTTCAAGTGAACTAAGTCCCACATTTACGTGAAGAGGGGTAGAGGGGCAGACCCATCATCCCTGATTTTCAAAGGCTACATTTGGTCCAAATACTCGGCTCCAGAAGGATAAAAGAAATTTCTTTGACCAATAAGAAAAAGTGAGTAAAGACGTTCAGTTTATTAACTTTTTTATTCCAACAATAGAATCAACCAAGATGGCCCAAAGTGATAATATGGACTTTTAACAATTTAGCTAATATTACCAAGCATCATGTTTCCATCTTGATTCTGTTGAATACACACGACGTCAGTCACATAATCTGGACTTAATCCATTATCATTTATCTCTTAAGAAATTCACGAGCTGGAAATTGCAGCTTGTCATGATTCCTTATATTGTAACAACAAATAATCTACGAATAAGAACTACGCTCCATTTTGCTAACAGGACTCAAATTTGTTTCGGAGGTAGAAAAATGTCAATTGGACAAATAATTTTCTTGAGAAAAATAAAAGAGAGAAAAAGGAGACAGAATTTGATTGTTTCCTTGGCATTAACATCTTACCTGAACATGTATCATGTCCACGGATAGCCAATTTAAAGTTGATCGATAGTGTCACATAATCAATTTGAAAATCAAATACACACCCAGTAGCTCAGGCTTAGCTCTCAGCTATGCCTGTTTCACAACACACTTCATCGATTTTGACATCACATACTAACCCTTTCACGAAAATTACTATAACTGGAGTTCTACTAATCTATTTTACACATCGAAACTTTCTATGACTTCCTAAACTCGTCATCGAACATAAAATCAAATCAAATCTCACAACTAAACCACCAAAAATCACCAGATTTCCCTAGACCACAGAACACCAAAAAATTATCCAAAACTAGGCTAGTCCTGAATTTCACAAATTTAGTCTAGAGGAAGTCTAAGTTGGAATTTTTTTCTACCAATTCACCATAATGTTATTTTGGGTCATTACATTAGATACCAATTAAACACTCACTTGTCCCCGAATGACACCTAGCAACAGGAGAAGGAAAACAATCAAGGAATACCTGAATCGATGAACAACTGGAGATAGCGTTTGTGCATGTCCGCCTCAGTCTCCCAAGTAGCCTCCTCAGTAGGACAGTTTCTTCACTAAACTTTCACAGACGGAATCACCTTAGTTCTCAACTTCCTCACATATCTATCTAGTATAGCAATAGGTTCCTCTTCATAAGAGAGTTCCCTGTCAAACAACTCTGAATCCCAATGGGTGATGTAATCTCCATCTCCATGATACTTTTTGAGCATTGAGACATGGAATATCAGGTGAACTCCCAACAAACTAGGAGGTAGAGCCAACCTATAAGCCACAGACCCTACTTTCTTTAAGATCTCTAAAGGTCCGATGTACCTCAAACTTAACTTACCCTTCTTCCCGAAATGCATTACACCTTTCATGGGTGATACTTTAAGCAAAACCTTCTCACCCTTCTCGAAATGAACATCTCTCACTTTGTTTTTCGCATACTCCTCCTGTCTATTCTGAGCTGCTACCAACTTTTCTTGGATGAATTTCACATTCTCCATTGACTCCTTTAATACATCAGTGCTCCAAGGCTCACCTCGAAGGCATCAAGCCACCCAATTGGCGATCTACACTTTCTCCCATACAAGGCTTCAAAAAGAGCCATGTCAATACTTGAATGGTAGCTATTGTTATACGTAAATTCACACAAAGGCTTCACACAAAGGCAAGAATTGGTCACAATGACCACCAAAATCCATTACAGATACCCACAACATGTCCTCTAGCACCAGAATCGTCCACTCTAACTGCCTATCACTCTGCGGATCGAAATTTGTACTTAGGTCTAACCTAACACCCAACTCTTTTTGAAATTTCTCCCAAAAGTTAGAGGCAAACTGTGTATCTCTATTCGATAGAGATAGGTACCCCATGAATTCTAACATTCTCCTTGACACAAATCTTAGCAAACTTGGCTGCATTATAATCCACTCGCACTGGAATAAAATGTGCAGACTTGGTCAATCGATCAACAATTACCCAAATGGAATCACATTTCCTTAAGGACTTAGGAAGACCAATAACAAAATACATAGTTATTCTCTCCCACTTCTATTCTGGAATGGGCATCCTCTGAAATGTGCCACCAGGTTTTTTATGTTCATACTTAACCTATTGACAGTTTTGACACATAGTCATGAAATCAACAATGTCCCGCTTCATCCTTCGCCGCAAATAATATTGCCTTAAGTCTCTATACATCTTGGTTGCATCTAGATGTATAGAGTACTTAGAACTGTGAAACTCTCCAAAGATAGTAGAAATCAAGTTGTCCACACGGGGTACATACATATCCCATTTTTCTCAACACACCTTCCTCATCAAGAATGGCCTCCTTGGCCTCACCTTGTAACACTTTAACCCAAATTTTATACAATTTCTCAATCTCAAATTGCCTTTCTTTGATCTGGTCAAGGAAGGTGGATCAAGCCTCAACATTGGTTAAGAACCCTCTCTTGTTAGTCACTTACAATCTCATAAAACTGTTAGCTAAGGTTTGTATCTCCCTAGCCAATGGATGCCTCGATACCTCCAACCACACCAAACTTCCCATACTCACAGGCTTCCGACTCAAAGCATTCACTACTACAATGGCCTTGGCTGGATGATAATGAATTGAAATATCATAGTCTTTGAGTAACTCTATCCATCTTTACTGCCTCAAATTCAAATCTTTTTGAGTAAACACATGTTGCAGGCTGCGGTGGTTCGTGAACATCTCACACTTAACCCCATAATGATAATACCTCCAAATTTTGATAGCAAACACCACTGCTGCCAATTATACATCATGGGTGGGGTAGTTTTTCTCATGCACTGTCAGCTGACTCGAAGCATATGCAATCACATTCTTGTCCTTCCTTAAAACAGCACCGAAACCAGACCATGAAGCATCACAATAAATAATAAAATCTTTACCTTCAATTGGCATAGTAAGAATGGGAGTTGAGGTTAGCAAAGTAAGAATGAGAGCTGAGGTTAGCAAAGTCTTGAGCTTTTGAAAGCTATCCTCACATTCATCATTTCATATAAAAGGTACCTCTTTCTGAAACTGGGTCATATGCAAAGTAATGGATGCGAATCCATTCATAAACTGAAGATAATAGCTGGCCAACCTCACAAAATTATGAATTTTTGTTACATTGGTTGGTCTGGTCCAATTCCTAACAGCCTCAATCTTCTGCGGGTCTACCATAATCCCTTGTTTATATATCAAGTTCTCCAAGAAAAATACCAAAGACAACCAAAACTCACACTTGGAATACTTAGCATAAAGTTTCTTTTCCTTAAGCAATCCCAAAATAGTACGCAAGTGAGCTTCATCCTCCTCATTACTCTTAGAGTAGAACAAAATATCATTAATGAAAATAATTATGAACGAATCCAAATAAGGTTTGAATACCCAATTCTTCAAACTCATAAAGGTTGTTGGGGTGTTGTTCAAGTCAAAAGACAGTACTAAGAACTCGTAATGGCCATAGTGAGTCCGAAAGGCAGTCTTTGGGATGTCCTCTACCCGAATCTTAAGTTGATGATAACCCAACCTTAAATTAATTTTAGAAAACTCTGCGGCTCCCTACAACTGGTCGAACAAATAATCTATCCTAGGCAAAGGATACTTATTACAAATTGTCACTTTGTCAAATACCAGTAGTCTATACACATCCGCATACTACCATTTTTCTTATTAAAAAAAAGCATAGGAGCACCCTACGGAGAAGTACTAGGTCGGATAAAATCCTTCCCCAACAACTCTTGCAACTGAGATTTCAATTCCCTTAACTCTGTTGGAGCCTTCCTATAAGGAGGAATAGAAATAGCATGAGTGCCCGACTTTAAATCTATACAAAAGTCAATGTCACGGTCAGGTGGCATCCCAAGAAGATCATCAGGGAACACCTCTAGAAAATCACACACTACCAAAGCCGAGGAAATATGAGGGACTACAGTACTATCATCCCAAAGATGGGCTAGAAATGCTCGACACCCCCTCTTAACTAGCTTTTAGGCACGAATAGCAGAAATAATTCTCAAGGGAGCAAGCTTATAAACACCCTCCTATTCTAAACTTTTTATCCCCAACATAGCTACAGTGACAGTCTTAACATAATAATAAAAGAAAATATGACAACCAACTCATCTCTAAAATAATATCAAAATCTTCGATGTCTAAAATCACTAAGTCTGCCAAAGTTTGTATCCCATAAACACTACAGAGCAAGACCGATAAACCTGATCGACATACATAGAAATCCCAACCAGTGTAGACACATACATGGGTGTATCAGCCATTTCACATATTAAATCCCATCCCAAAGAAAACTTCACAAATACATAAGAAAAATTAGACCCCAAATCAAATAACACGAAAGCCATACGATCACAGACAAGAATGGTACCTGTGATCACAACATCAAAGGCCTTAGCTTCAGGATGACCCGTAACTGCATATAGAAAAGCTTTATCACCACCTTGACCACCACCTATACCAGTCTGCACTCCACCCCGACCAACATGTCCTCCACTATGGTTGGCTTGGTACTAACCTCTACCAGCTGTGTGACCACCTCACCCACCTTGTCAATGACCCCTACCGTTACCTTCCTCACCATGATCTATTGAAACTAAAGCTCTGGAAGCTGACTTCTGAGTCAACTGACCTGTAGGAATAATGTTAGGATAATACCTTTGAATTTGCCCACTCCTCCAAACTCGTAACATCTACGTATAAAGCAGGCCGCTGAACTGAAGATGCTGAAGGTGTATAACTATGTAGCCTAGAGGATTGATAATTGACCCCTGACAGGCCCCCAGCAGACACAATCATCGTTGAATAAATTGGCCGAGAAAAGTAGCTCTACAAACCATGGCCTCGTTAATAAGAACCACTAAAATGGCCTAACTTTTGGGCTTTCTTCTCCTCTAATCTAATATGACCTTGCTGCTTCACTCCTTCTACCTTCTTTACAAACTCCACCACCTCCTGGAAAGTCTTCCAAGAATAAGCCACTTGAAGTCCAGACACTTGAAGATCTGTGTTCAAATCCTTCACGAAAATTCTGATTCTTTACTTTTTCAGTAGATATAAATTGCAATTTGTACCAGAAAAAAGCATGAAATTCGGCCTCTTAAGCCGCCATTGACATATCACCCTTCTCAAGCCAAAGGAACTCATCTTTCTTCCTATCC
This sequence comes from Capsicum rhomboideum, assembly GCA_031232105.1. Taxonomy (NCBI): domain Eukaryota; kingdom Viridiplantae; phylum Streptophyta; class Magnoliopsida; order Solanales; family Solanaceae; genus Capsicum; species Capsicum rhomboideum. The sequence continues at coordinate 53,444,068 of CP124711.1, forward strand.
CACAAGGTACGAGGAATATACTTCTCAAAAAACACATTCTGAAATTGAGACCAAATTAGTGGAGGTAAAGCAGACCTACACTCAATAAAGGCCCTCCACCATTGCTCGACCTCTTCCTGCAACTGAAAAGTCATAAACTCTACTCTATATCTCTCCATAATTCCCATCTTGCGCAGACGCTTATGACATTCAATCAAAGATTCATACGCATCCTCTATATTGATTATGTTGAATATACTCGACGCCAATCACATAATCTGGACTCAATCCATCATCATTTATCTCTTAAGAAATTTGCAAACTTGAAGTTGCAGCTTGTCATGATTCCTTATATTGTAAAAACAAATCATCTTTGAATAAGAACTATGCTCTATTTTGCTAACATGACTCAAATTTGTTTCGGAGGTAGAAAAATGTCAATTGGACAAATAATTTTCTTGAGAAAAAGAAAAGAGAGAAAAAGGAGGAAAATTTGATTGTTTCCTTGTCATTAAACATCTTACTTGAACATATATCATGTCCATGAATAGCCAATTTGAAGTTGATCGATAGTGTCACATTAACAATATGAAAATCAAATACACACCCAGTAGCTTGGGCTTAGCTCTCAGCTATGCCTGTTTCACAATACACTTCACCGATTTTGACAGCATACTAACCCTTTCACAAAAATTGCTATAACTGGAGTTTTACTAATCCGTTTTACACAATGAAAGTTCGTATGACTTCTAAACTTGTCATCTAACATCAAATAAAATCAAATCTCACAACTAAACCACCAAAAATCATGAGATTTCCTTAGAACACACAATACTAAAAATTTGTCCAAAACTAGGCTAGTCTTGAATTTCAAAATTTAGTCTAGAGGAAGTTTAAGTTGGAATTTTTTCCTATCGATTCACCGTAACGATATTTTGGGTCATTACATTAGGTACCAAATAAACACTCGATGATCTCCAAACGACAACTATCAACAGGAGAAGTAAAACAATCAAGGATTACTTGAATTAATGAACGGTTGGGGATAACGCTTGCACATGTTCGGCTCAGTATCCCAAGTAGCCTCTTCAAAAGGACAGTTTATCCACTAAACTTTCACAGAAGGAATCACCTTGGTTCTCAACTTCCTCACATCTCTATCTAGTATAGTAATAGGTTCCTCTTCATTAGATAGTTCCTTGTCAAACAGCTCTGAATCCCAATGGATGTTTTAATCTCCATCTCTATGATACTTCTTGAGCATTGAGACATGGAATACCGAGTGAACTCCGGACAAACTAGGAGGTAGATCCAATCAATAAGCCACAGACCCTACTTTATTTAAGATCTCAAAAGGTCTCATGTACCTCAGACTTAACTTGCCCTTCTTCCCAAAATGCATTACCCCCTTCATGGGTGATACTTTAAGCAAAACCTTCTCGAAATGAACATCTCACACTTTGTTGTCCGCATACTCCTTCTATAAATTCTGAGCTGCTACTAACTTTTCTTGTATGAATCTCATTTTCTCCATTAACTCCTTCAATACATCAGTGCTCCAAGGTTTCACCTCAAAGGTATCAAACCACACAATTGGCGATCTACACTTTCTCCCATACAAGGATTCAAACAGAGCCATGTCAATTCTTGAGTGGTAACTATTGTTGTACACAAATTCATACAAAGCCAAGAATTGATCTCAATTACCACCAAAATCCATTACACATATTCAGAGCATGTCCTTTAGCACCAGAATCATCCTCTTTAACTACCATCACTTTGTGGATAGAAAGCTGTACTTATGTCCAACCTAGCACCGAACTCATTTTGAAATTTCTCCAAAAAGTTTGAGGTAAATAGTGTACCTCTATCTGACATGATGGATATAGGCACCCCATGAAGTCTAACAATCTCCTTGGCATAAATCTTAACCTATTTGGCTGTATTATAATCCGCTCATACTGGAATAAAATGTGCGAACTTGGTCAATCAATAAATAATTACCCAAATGGAATCACATTTCCTTAAGGTCTTAGGAAGACCAACAACAAAATACATAGTTATTCTCTCCCACTTACATTCCGAAATTGGCATCCTCTGAAATATGCCACAAGGTTTTCGATGTTCATACTTAACCTATTAACAATTTTGGCACTTAGTCATGGAATCAACAATGTCTCGCTTCATCCTTCGCCAAATATAATGTTGCCTTAACTCTCTATACATCTTGGTTGCACCCAGATGTATAGAGTACTTAGAACTGTGAGCCTCTGCAAGCATAGTAGAAATTATGTTGTCCACACGGGGTACATACGCATCCCCTTATTCTCAACACACCTTCCTTATCAAGAATGGACTCCTTGGCCTCACCTTGTAATATTTTAACCTAAATTTTACTCAATTTCTCATCCTCAAATTGCCTTTTTTTGATCTGGTCAAGGAAGGTGGATCTAGCCTCAACATTAGCTATGAACCCTCCCTTTTAGTCACCTGCAATCTTATAAAATTATAAGCTAAGGTTTGCATCTCCCTAGCCAACGGATGCCTTAATACCTCCAACCATACCAAACTTCCCATACTCACAGGCTTTCGACTCAAAGCATCCGCTACCACATTAGCCTTGATTGAATGATAAATGATTGAAATGTCATAGTCTGAGTATCTCCATCCACCTTCACTTCACCAAATTCAAATCTTTCTGAGTAAATACATGTTGTAAGCTGTGGTGGTCTGTGAACATCTCACACTTAACCCCATAAAGATAGTACCTCCAAATTTTGAGAGCAAACACCACTGCTGCCAATTCTAAATCTTTGGTGAGGTAGTTCTTCTCATGTACTTTCAGTTGCCTCAAAGCATATGCAATAACACTCTTATCCCACATCAAAATAACACCCAAACCAAAACGTGAAGAATCACAATATATAATAAAATCTTTACCTTTAACTGGCAAGGTAAGAATGAGAGCTGAGGTTAGAAAAGTCTTGGGCTTTTGAAAATTATCCTCACATTCATCATTTCATACAAAAGGTACCTCCTTCTGAAACCGGGTCATATGAGAAGCAATGGATGTGAACCCTTTCACAAACCGATGATAATAGCTAGCCCACCCCACAAAACTATGAATTTTTATTACATTGGTTGGTCTGGCCCAATTCCTAACAGACTCAATCTTTTGTGGGTCTACCATAACCCCTTCTTTAGATGCCACCTGCCCCAAGAAATATACTAAAGGGAACAAAAACTAACACTTGGAATACTTAGCAAAAAGTTGCTTTTTCTTAAGCAACCCCAACACAGTACGTCAGTAAGCTTCATACTACTCATTACTCTTAGAGTAGATCAAAATATCAACAATGAAAATAATTATGAATGAATTAAAATAAGGTTCCCCATTCATCAAACTCATAAAGGCTGCTGGGGTGTTGGTCAAGCCAAAAGATATTACCAAGAACTCGTAATGGCCATAGAGAGTCCGAAAGGCAGTCTTTGGGATGTCTTCTGCCGGAATCATAAGCTGATGATAACCCAACATTAAATCAATTTTAGAAAACACTGCAGCACCCTGCAACTATTCGAACAAATCATCTATCCTAGGCAAAGGATACTTATTACGAATTGTCACCTTGTTCAACTACTGGTAGTCTATACACATCTATATACTACCATCTTTATTCTTAAAAAAGAGCACATGAGCACCCAACGGAGAAGTACTAGGTCGGATGGAACCTTTTCCCTACAACTCATGCAACTGAGATTTCAATTTCCTTAACTCTGCCGGAGCCATCCTATAAGGAGTAGAAATAGGGAAAGTGCCCGACTCTAAGTTTATGGAAATGTCAATGTCATGGTCAGGTGGAACTCTAGGAAGATCATTAGGGAACACCTCTAGGAGATCACACACTACTGAAATTGAGGCAGTAGGAGGGACTATAGTACTATCGTACCAATGATGGACTAGAAACAACTGACACCCCCTCTTAACTTGCTTTTAGGCACAAATAGAAGAAATAATTCTCAAGAGAGCAAGCTTATAAACACCCCCCTCACCACTCTAAACATTCCACCCCAGGCATAACTACACTAACAATCTTAGCATAACAATAAAAGACAGCATGGTAAGGAGACAACCAACTTATCTCCAAAATAATATCAAATCTTTGATGTCTAAAATCACCAAGTCTGACAAAGTTTTGTATTGCTTAAACACTATAGAGCAAGCCTAATAAACCTGATCGGCATACATAGAAACCCCAACCAGTGTAGACACATACATGGATGTATCAAGTATTTCACAAATTAAATCCCAGCATAAAGAAAACTTTACAAACAAATAAGAAAAAGTATACCCTGGTTCAAATAACACAAAATCCATACGATTACAGACAAGATGGGTGCCTGTGATTAGGATGACCTAGAACTGCATACAGATAAGCTTTATCACCACTCTGACCGCCACTTCTACCTGTCTGCCTGCCACCTCGACCAACCTGTCCTACACCATGGTTGGTTTGGTAGCCACCTCTACCAGTAGTGTGACCAACTCGCCCACCTTATGGAAAGACCCCTACTATTTCCTCCCTCACCATGATCTGGTGGAACTAAAGCTCTGGAAGCTGGATTCTGAGTCAAGTGACTTGCGGGGATAAGGTTAGGATACTACCTTTAAATTTTACCCACTCCTCTCATATTTGTAATATCTACGGTCTAAAGCAGGCTGATGAACTCAAGACACTGAAGGTGTATAACTATCTACCCTAGAGGATTGATCACTGACCCCTGACAGACCCCCAGCGGACACAGACATCACTGAATAAATTGGCCGAGTAAAGTAGCACTACAAACCATGACCCCGTGAATAAGAACCACTGAGATGACCCGACTTCCGGGCTTTCTTCTTATTCATTCTAATATGACCTTGCTGCTTCACCTTTTCCACCTTCTTTACAAAATCCACTACCCCCTGGAAATTCTTCCCAGAAGAAGCCACTTAAAGTGCAGACACTTGCAGACCTGTGTTTTACTTCATAAAAAATCTGATTCTTTCCTCTTCAGTAGATATCAACTGCAAATCGTATAAGGAAAAATCATGAAATTTGGCCTTATAAGCCACCATTGTCATATCATCTAGCTCAAGTCTAAGAAACTCATCTTTCTTCCTATCCCATAAGGTACGGGGGATATACTTCTCAAAAAAACCATTCTGAAACTGAGACCAAATTAGTGAAGGCAAAGTAGCCCTACACTCAACAAAGGATCTCCACCATTGCTTGGGCTCTCTCTGCAACTGAAAAGTCACAAAATCCACTCTATATCTCTCCACAATCCCCAACTTGTCCAGATGCTTATGACAGTCAATCAAAGATTCATACACATCCTTTATCTTGATTATGTTGAATACACATGACGCCAATCACATACTCTGGACTCAATCCATTATCATTCATCTCTTAAGAAATTCACAAAATTAAAGTTGCAGCTTGTCATGATTCCTTATATTGTAACAATAAATCATCTTCGAATAAGATCTATGCTTTATCTTGCTAACAAGACTCAAATTTGTCGCAGAGGTAGAAAGATGTCAAGTGGGCAAATAATTTTCTTTAGAAAAATAAAAGAGAGAAAAAGGAGACAGAATTTGATTGTTTCCTTGTCATTAAGCATCTTACCTGAACATCTATCATGTCTACGGATAACCAATTTGAATTTGATCGATAGTGTCACATGAACATTATGAAAATAAAATACACACCCATTAGTTCAGTCTTTGCTATCAGCTATGACCATTTCACAATACACTTCACCGATTTTGACATCTCGTACTAACCTTTTCACAAAAATTGCTATAACTGGAGTTTTACTAATCCATTTTACACACCAAAATGCCTAGACTTCCTAAACTCATCATCTAACATAAAATCAAATCAAATCTCAGAACTAAACAACTAAGAAACACTACATTTCGCTAGGCCACACAACAACCAAAATTTGTCCAAAACTAGGCTAGCCCTAAATTACAAAAATTTAGTCTAGAGGAAGTCTAAGGTGGATTTTTTTCCTATCAATTCACCGTAACAATATTTTAGGTCGTTACATTAGATACCAATTAAGCACTCGCTTGTACCCACACGACAACTAGTAACAAGAAAAGGAAAATAATCAAGGATTACCTAAATCAACAACAACTGGGGATAGAACTTGTGTATGTCTGCCTCAGTCCCCCAAGTAGCCTCCTTAATAGGACGGTTTCTCCACTAGACTTTCACAGGAAGAATCACCTTGGTTCTCAAATTCCTTACATCTCTATCTCGTATAGCAGTAGGTTCCTCTTCATAAGAGAGTTCCATGTCAAACAGTTCTGAATCCCAATGGATGATGTAATCTCCATCTCCATGATACTTTTTGAGCATTGATACATGGAATATCGGGTGTAATCCTGACAATCTAAGATGTAGAGCCAACCTATAAGCCACAGATCCTACCTTTTTTAAGAACTTAAAAGGTCTGATGTGCCTCATACTTAACTTACCCTTCTTTCTGAAATGCATTACAACCTTCATGGGTGATACTTTAAGCAAAACCTTCTCGCCTTTCTCAAAATAAACATCTCTCACTTTGTTGTCCGCATACTCCTTCTGTCTATTCTGAGCTGCAACCAGATTTTCCTAGATGAATCTCACTTTCTCCATTGATTCCTTCAATATATCAGTGCTTTAAGGTCTTATCTCGTAGGCATCAAACCACCCAATTAGCGATCTACACTTTCTCCCATACAAGGCTTCAAAAAGAGCTATGTCAATACTTGAGTGGTAACTGTTATTGTATGCAAATTCACATAAAGGAAAGAATTGGTCTCAATGACCACCAAAATCTATTAACATACCCAAAGCATGTCCTCTAGCACCAGAATCATCCGCTTTGACTGCCTATCACTCTACGGATTGTATTTTGGTTCAACCTAGTACCCAACTCTTTTTGAAATTTCTCCCAATAGTTAGAGGTAAACTGCGTACCTCTATTCGACACGATAGAGATTGGCAACCTATGAAGTCTAATGATCTCCTTGACATAAATCTTATCCAACTTGGCTGTATTATAATCCACTCATACTGGAATAAAATATGAAGACTTGATCAATCGATCAATAATTACCCAAATAGAATCACATTTCCTTAAGGTCTTAGGAAGACCAACATCAAAATACATACCGAAATGGGCATCCTCTAAAATGAGCCACCAGGTTTTTGATGTTCATACTTAACCTATTAGCAGTTTTAAAGCTTAGTCACAAAATCAATAATGTCTCGCTTCATCCTTTAGCAATATAATGTTGCCTTATCTCTCTACATATCTTGGCTGCACCCGAATGTATAGAGTACTTAGAACTGTGATCCTCTGCAAGGATAGTTGCAATCAAGTTGTCCACAAGGGGTACACATACACATCCCCTTAATCTCAACACACCTTCCTCATCAAGAATGGCCTCTTTGGCCTCACCCTATAACACTTTAACTTGAATTTTATTCAATTTCTCATCCTCAGATTGCCTTTCTTTGATCTAGTCAATGAATGTGGATTTAACCTCACCATTAGTTAAGAACCCTCCCTTGTTATTCACCTGCAATCTCATAAAACTGTTAGCTAAGGTTTGCACCTCCCTAGCCAACAGATGTCTCAATACCTCCAACTACACAAAACTTCCTGCACTCACAGGTTTCTGACTCAAAGCATCCGCTACCATATTGGCCTTGATTGGATGATATAGAATCAATATATCATAGTCTTTGAGTAAATACATCCACATTCGCTGCCTCAAATTCAAATCTTTCTGAGTAAATACATGTTGCAAGCTGCAGCGGTCTGTGAACACCTCACACTTAACCCCATAAAGATAATACCTCCAAATTTTGAGAGCAAACACCACTGCTGCCAATTCTAAATTATGGGTGGGGTAGTTGTTCTCATGTACTTTTAGTTGCCTCGAAGCATATGCAATAACATCTTGTCCTTCATCAAAACAACACCCAAACTAGAACGTGAAGCATCACACTTGTAATTCCTTCTTTAGATACCACGTACCCCAAGAAAAATACCAAAGATAACCAAAACTCACACTTGTAATACTTATCATAAAGTTGCTTCACCTTAAGCAACCCTAACACAGTACACAAATGAGCTTCATGCTCCTCATTAATCTTAGAGTAGACCAAAATATCATCAAAGAAAATAATTACGAACAAATCCAAATAAGATTTGAATACCCCATTCATCAAACTCATAATTGCTACTGGTGTGTTGGTCAAGCCAAAAGACATTACAAAAAACTTGTAATGGCCATAGCGAGTCCACAAGGCAGTCTTTGGGATGTCTTCTGCCTGAATCTTAAGTTGATGATAACCTGACCTTAAATCAATTTTAGAAAACACTACGGCACCCTACAATTGGTCGAACAAATTATCTATCCTAGGCATAATATACTTATTACAAATTGTCAGTATGTTCAACTACTGGTAGTCTATACACATTTGCATACTACCATCTTTCTTTTTTAAAAAAAACATAGGAGCACCCCACATAGAAGTACTAGGTCAAATAAAATCCTTCCCTAACAACTTTTGCAATTGAGATTTTAATTCCCTTAACTCCGCCAGAGCTATCCTATAAGGAGTAGAAATAGGGCAAGTTCTCGACTCTAAGACTATACAAAAGTCAATGTCACAGTCAGGTGGCACCAAGCAAGATCATCAGAGAACACCTCTAGAAAATCACACACTACCAAAACCGAGGCAATAAGAGGGACTACAGTACTATCATCCTAAAGATGGGCTAGAAACGCCCGACACCCCCTCTTAACTAACTTTTAGGCACGAATAGCAGAAATAATTCTCAAGGGATCAAACTTATAAACACCCTCCCACTCTTAACTTTCAACCCCTGGCATAGCTATAGTGATAGTCTTAGGATAACAATAAAGGAAAACATGGTGAGGAGACAACTAACTCATCTCCAAAATAATATCAAAATCTTCCACGTCTAAAATCACTAAGTCTGCCAAAGTTTCGTATCCCATAAACACTGCAGGAAAAGCTCGATAAACCTGATCAACACATAGAGAAACCCCAACCAATATAGATACATACATGGGTGTATCAAGCATTTCACAAATTAAATCCCAGCCCAAAGAAAACTTCACATACATATAACAAAAAGTAGACCCTGAATCAAATAACACAAAAGCCATACGATCACAGACAAGAATGGTGCCTGTGATTAGAGTATCAGAAGCCTTAGCTTCAGGACAACCCAGAACTGTATAAAGATGAGCCTTATCACTACCCATACTACCACTTCTACCAGTCTGCATGTAACCTAAACGAACCTGTCCCTCACTATAGTTGGCTTAGTAGCCACCTCTACCAGCAGTGTGACCACCTCGTCCACTTTGTGGATGACCCCTGCCCTTTTCTCCCTTACCATGACCTACTGGAGCTAAAGATCTGGAAGTTGGTTGCTGAGTCAACTGACCTGCGAGAAGAAGGTTAGGATAATATTTTCGAATTTGACCCACTTCTTCGCACTCATAAGATCTATAGTCTAAAGCAGGCTACTGAACTGAAGATGTTAAAAGTGTATAACTATATACCCTAGAGGGTTGATAACTAACCCTTGACAAGTGTTTAACTATGTACCCCAGAGGGTTGATAACTAGCCCCTGACAGGCCCTTAGTGGACACAACCATCACTAAATGAATAGGCTGAGTAAAGTAGCTCTGCAAACCACGGCCTCGTGAATAAGAACCACTAAAATGACTTGAATTTTGGGCTCTCTTATCCTCCACTCTAATATGACCTTGTTGCTTCACCCCTTCCACCTTCTTTAAAAACTCCACCACCTTCTGGGAAGTCTTTCCAGAAGAAGCCACTTGAAGTGCAGACACTTTCATATATGTGTTCAAACCCTTTATAAAAAATCTAATTCTTTTCTCTTCAGTAGATATCAACTGCAAATCGTGTCATAAAGCATGAAATTTGGCCTCATAAGCTGCCACTTACATATCACCTTGCTCAAGCCTAAGGAACTCATCTTTCTTCTTATCCCACAAGGTACGGGGGACATACTTCTCAAAAAAATATTTTGAAACTGAGACTAAGTTAGTGAAGGTAAAGAATCCCTACACTCAACAAAGGATCTCCACCATTGCTTGGCCTCTCCCTGCAACTAAAAAGTCATAAAATCCACTCCATATCTTTCCATAATCCCCTTTTTATCCAGATACTTATGACAATTAATCAAAAATTCTTATGTATCCTTTGACTCAACACTTTGAAATAATAGAGGTTTTATTTTTAGAAACTTATAGAATAAATCATGCTCATCATTGGTCATTACCGAACCCAATACCTATCGGGAAAAGACTCCCATCTACAACCTTCATCTATCTGAGGTGCTACAACAGTGGCATGCTGCACAACTGGAGGCTAGAAGACTGGAACTGTCTGAGTAGCACCTGTATCAGCTAGAACGCTAATCAATCCCAACACTTGCTGGATCACTTCTTAGGACAGAGGCACCTGAGCTGCACCACCCTGCACGGGCACAATATTTCTTGGAATTAGAACCTCCTCCTCCTCAACTACCACTTCCTCATCTAGGACCAAGTTTGGAGAATTCTTATGTAAAAGAGGGGATAATGATCTTTGTCTGTCCAGTCTTCCAGCTGCCTGGGCTCCACCCCTGACGGTTGCTGCCCGCCCCTTCTTCTCACTCTATCTCTTCCCCCAAAACCATGGCCCCAACAGCCAATTCAGATATTGCTACGACGATTGCTACTGCGGCAGTTGCTATTGCGGATGCTGTTGCTTTAACCGAATGAGTATTCACCATCTATAAAATAAGAATGGAGGATGTCAGATACCAATTTGGATCACTAAATACCAATTGAAATCAAGTACTAGCATGAAGGGAAGAAAGAAGTGAAATTTTTTCCTAAAATCCCGTAGCCTCTCAAAGATAAGTATAGACGTCTCCATTCCGTTCCACAATACTCTACTAGACCCATTCTTGTTTGAAAATATCAACAAATCCAGTGCTATAATATCATCTTTGTCATAACCTAAATGGTCATGAGTGGTACCTACCGTAACTCTATAGTGGGAGAACCAATCAACCCAACCCTTAGCCAACAACTTAAACCTTACACCTAAATAATTACTACAACCAAGATCCATTTATTAACTTAAAACATGTCAATTATAATATCAATACTAATATCTCTGATAATTTCTCTTATATCGCATCCCTCGAGACTCGAAAGTTACCGTACAAGAACTACTAATTCAAAACAAAGTTAAAAACATAATCCAAAATACTAAGTCAATAGATAAAGAAGTCATTATCCAGAATAAAGGGCATGAGAAAGAAGAGGATCTAATAGTTTCCCAAACATGGTGCTCACCTTTGAATCAAAGATGCTAATCACAAGCTAAAGCTGAGGTTTAGTCTAAAATGTTGGAACATGCTCTGCTCTCAACAAAAAAAAGAGCATAGGTAGTATCAGTATAAAAACTATGTAATGGTAGGTATCATCGGCTGACTTAACTCAACACCATACAAATAGATAAGTTAACCAAAAGAAAGAAGCAATAAAGACACAATTCATAATCTACTAACAATTCAATTCATGTTCATAGACACCTCAACTTACAAAACCCATGACTATCCTCTTCATATAAATCCTTTTCAAGTTATTCATATCAATCACTTACACTAAGGCAATTGTAACACCCCGTACCTTCCCAAACCTACTTGACGACCTTGAAAAATATTAACTTAGGTGTTGAGAGCCACAAGTATGTATTTGGTAAGGTTATTGATGAGATAATTGAATTTGGCCCTCGTACATGTGATTAAACCTTCGTAGGAGGTGTTTTGTGAATTCATGGAACATTTGTGGGGTTAAAAAAGAGGCTTGGAGGACATCCAAATAAAGTATATTAAGGGTAGGAAGTAATTTAAATAATAGAACTTGAAGTATCTAACCTAACCCGCGAAGAAAAGTCGAAAAATGAAATTTTCAAAAAAACTAAGGGTGGGGCGCGCCAGAGGGAGTGACATGCCGATATAGGATAAATTATTAGCCCACAGGCATAAAAATGGTGCGCCCAAGGGCGTTCCAGGCTGGTTTTGCCCACTTTTCAAAGTTGGAAATTTTCTTAAGTCCCAAGGGTGCCCGGGGACGTACCGAGCCGATTTTTTCCACGTTTCTTATACAACCATGAGTATATACATGGAATAAATGAAGTATTATATTGGTATGTAAAAATTACTTGTGAACAAATTTGGCATCAAAATGACAGTTTTGCCCTTATGGTCAAAATGAGCCATACGTGGCTAGAATCACTTGTTTTTGGGATTGAGGCTACGAATATGAATCGCGTGAGTGGGAATGTTGTAATAACACGTATAACATGACTTAAACATGAGAAATTATTGATTTTATTGGGTAAAGTGATTTGGGCTCAATAAAAGGCCCCAAATGAAAAGAAGACATGGGCCAAAATGGGTCAAATGACCTATTCTTGCCTTGACCTTCTAGAACATAACATTAAATGCCATAAAGTGGATAAGTATGGAATTAAAGGCTTATAAAAAGGGGAAAAAATCTGATTTTATTCCTCACAAAGTCTCATGCCTTTTAGACCAAAAAGATAAGATATTTTCCTTCAAACCCTAAGAACTCAAAGCCAACTTTTGGAGCAAGATCATCATTTTTCAAGCTTGGGTAAGTAATTATTGTTATGGATTAATATATTATATGCATGGGAGAGTATGTAAATCATGTTGGTTATTCTTGGAAGTGTTGAACATGGTACTTTGTGTTTTTGGTAAAAGAGGTGATGTCCATGGAATTGTAACTTGAAATATGACTTGTGATTTTGATAAAAGAGCATGGTATGGATGAAATATCAACATGTATGGTGTAATTATGTTATTAAAATTGTTATTTTCATATAAGTGTAAATTATGGGATTTTGGCCGATATGTGCTATGAGGTGTATTAGGTGACTTGATGGATTATTTGTGATGTGGTGTGGATAAGAAAGTGTAAAGGAGAAGTTTTGTGGTGAAATGTTATTGATTATCATGTATTGGTCAATGTATGAAATATTGGGGGATTATTGGTATGATAATTTCATCAATGGTATTGTCAAGGGGGAAATGACATTTTTACGGCAAACATGTAACTCATTGACGTCATATGCATTTATAAGGTAGTTGGTGGTTAATGTAAATTCTGTTATGTATTTGTGTTGTAGAGTGACACATAAAGAAGGAGCGGGAATATTGTATGCACATCTAATATTGTATATTCGTATTGAGAATACAAGGTATGTAAGGTTACTCTGTCCGTATCTTTCTGCGGCAACTAGTATTCACATTGACATTACGCTTGTCCCATCCCGAAATGTGCTAAGGTATACTATATCCGGTTATCAATGGTAATTATCATATGTTTCCTACTCATTGATCAATTGTGAATCTCATGCCTCATATTCATGAATAATGTTCCAAAAGCCCAATAAGGTTACGTTCCAAAATTCCAATAGTGGTTATATTCATGTATCTTGTTTATTGATTATTGTCCAATGGTTCCAATGGTGTTGTGTTTCCAATAAGGCTATGTTTCCAATAATGTTTATTTACATGTCTCTCACTCATTGGTTAATGATCCAAAGCTTCATATAAAGTTATGACTATCATTGTATCAATCTTAAAGTAATGAATGAAGTAATACATATGTGGTTAATGATCAAGTATGGGTGGTAGCTTTGGTGGCGAAATGCCTAGCTCAAGCCGATCCCGAGATTATTGGATCAGGGGGCAGTCCTATAGGCATAAGCCTAGCTCGGACCGATCCTGACAAGGGGCAACTCTAGAGGTAATAACCTAGCTCGAGCCGATCCCGATCTATATTGATTCATGGGTGGTAGCTCTAGGGGCATAAGCCTAGCTCCAGCCGATCCCAACATAATGCTACATTATGATAAAACCCACTGTTCAGTCGGGGCCCGGGTATCACTGTTCACAGGCAAAGATGAATAATCATAGAATCAAAGAAGCAAAGAAAGTAATGAAAGCAATATTCATGGTTCCCAAAACATAGAATGATGACTCATCTATATTGTGACTTATTTTTATTGGTTATGCATTTGAATTTGATTTCATTGAAATACTTACATATCGTACAAGTTTCATATGGCCTTACATACTCAGTACATTCTTCGTACTGACCCCTCTTGGGGGATTTACCTTTCTTGCTGCAGGCGTGAGTTCTAGTAGGCCTATACAGTAGGTTGCTAGTTGTTGCAGATCATTGGTGAGCTCCAATTAGTTCGGGGCTTCTCCGAGTCACAGTTGTTCATATGTTTTGGTATTGTACATGTTGTTGAAAGCGGGGAGTTGTCCCGACTTTCAGTTAGTGTTGGTAATGTATCTGTTAGAGGCTTTTGTAGACAGATGTGGGTGTATAAATGTAAAAGGTACATGTCATTTTTGACTTGATGTCCTCAACGGTCAAGTTTCGCATATGTGTATATATATATATATATATATATATATATATATATATATATATATATATATATATATATATATATATGTCATGTTCCATGTTTTCCGTTATTCACCTTTCATGTTCTTACATGATTGTGGTGTTGCCTATGACATGCATATGAATGAATAGAAGCAAAGCTTGGTTCTCTCGGGCCACGTCAGCTACGGGTGACAATCCGTCCCGATTTAATTCGGGGCGTGACAAAAGTGGTATCAGAGCAGGTTGTCTAAGGGTGTCTACAAAGCCGTGTCTGAGTAGAGTCTTACTTATCGATGTGTTGTGCACCACATTTATAAGTAGGAGGCTACGGGACATTTAGGATGTTGTTTTTGTTCTTCACTTCTAGATCGTGCAATAGAGCCAGTGTTGTAAGTTGCATTGTATCTGATCATGGTAATTATTTTTCTTTGGTATAGTTAAAATGCCAATCACGAGAAGAGGTAGAGGTAAAGGAAAGCAGGTAGATATGCCTGTTGAAGAAGGAATGAGTAGACTACCACCTGATCAAGCTAGTCAAGGTGGAGCAAATGCTGAAATTTCATCGCGGTCTTCTTCTACTTTTCCAGCTCCGGAAGAGCCAATTGGTAGAGAAGTACCTGCAGAACCACCAATGAATGCCACAGATCAAGATCTTAGAAATGCAGTACATATGTTGACACAGTTAATGGCAGCCCAAAGTCAAGGACGAGCTGGTCCAATGACACATAAGGATGATGCGGCTAGAGTGGCGAGTCGCAGAACACAGGATTTTCTGAAATTGGACCCTCCGATATTCACTGGGTCAGATCCGAAAGCAGATCCACAGGACTTTGTAGATCAAATTCAGAGGGCTTTGAAAGTTACACACATGACGGGGGTAGAAACAGTTGAACTTGCTGCGTACAGATTGAAAGAAGAGGCGATATTATGGTACGAGGATTGGAAGAAATATCGTGATATTGGTGCAAATCCACCTAATTGGGAAGAATTTAAAACAACTTTCCTTGATCATTACCTGCCCTACGAGATCCGCGAGGCACGTGCGGATCAGTTTCTAAATCTCCGTCAGGGAAATTTAAGCGTGAGAGAATATAGTTTATAATTTAATTCCTTGGCTCGATATGCTCCAAATGTGGTGGCTACAATGACAGATAGAGTCCATCGATACGTGGACAGATTAGAGCCATATTGGTAAGAGATTGCACTATTGCGGCCTTAAACAAGGACATGGACATAGCGAGAATTCAGGCCTTCGCCCAAAAAATTGAAGATCAAAGACAGAGAAGAAGGGTGCATGAATTTGAAAGGGGATAGTCCAAAAGGGCTAGACCTATGGGACCATCTGTGATGTCCTAAGGAGTATCTAGGCCTCGTATGTTTCCTAGACCACCTAGACCATCGTTCTCCCATTCCACAGCAGGTACTCACTCTCAGTTCTGAGGGTTTATAGGTGGTCCAGCTGGGCAGAGTAGTGGAGGTCACGGATCACAGGTAGCGGGTTTTCCTCATCAGCAGTGTCAGCACTGCGGGCGTATTCATGCAGGTAAATGTCGATTGGGGACAAATGCTTGTTTCTTGTGTCGTATAACAGGACACATGATGAAAGAGTGTCCCCAGAGGAGCATGAGTGGTATAGCACGACCGGCAGGATCGGCCGTTGCGTCATCAACATCGGTTCCTTCACTGGGCCGAGGTGTGCAGTCTGTTGGCCGTGGTAGGGGTGACAGAGGAGCATCCAGTACTAGTGGGGTCCAGAATCGCACTTATGCTTTAGTGGACAGACAGAATTCAGAGGCTTCCCCTGATGTTGTCACAGGTACATTATCCATATTTTTATATAATATATATGCATTGATTGACCCCGGTTCTACATTTTCCTATGTTACTTCATTAGTTGCTGCAAAATTTGCAAAGGCACCAGAATTATTAACTAAATCAATTGAAGTGTCTACACCGGTCGGTGAATATATTATTGCAAAAAGAGTATATCATAACTGTGTGGTAACTATGTGTGGTCATGATACATTGGCCGATCTCATTGAATTAGACATGGTGGATTTTGATGTGATTATGGGAATGGATTAGTTGGCCTCTTGTTATGCTACGGTAGATTGTCGGGACAAAAAGGTGCATTTTTGTGTTCCACAAGAAAATGTTCTTGAATGGCAGGGTAATGTAGGGGCACCACGAGGAAGATTTATTTCCTATCTGAAAGATAGGAAAATGGTTGCTAAGGGTTACATATGTCATTTAGTACGGGTGAAAGATACTGAAGTGGAACCACTAACTCCGCAGTTGGTTCCAGTGGTCAATGAATTTCTAGATGTATTCCCAGAGGATCTTCCACGCTTACTCCCAGAACGGGAAGTAGAATTTGGCATTGATGTGATTCCGGGCACTCAGCCTATTTCTATTCCTCCATATAGAATGGCTCTAGCAGAATTGCATGAATTGAAGGAGCAATTGAAAGATTTGCTGGACAAAGGCTTCATCAGCCCTAGTATATCCCCGTGGGGTGCACCGGTATTATTTGTGCGGAAGAAAGATGGCACGTTGAGAATGTGCATCGACTATCGGCAATTGAATAAGGTAACGATCAAGAACAAATATCCCCTCCCCCGAATTGATGATTTGTTTGATCAGTTACAAGGTGCCAAGTGTTTTTCAAAGATCGACTTGAGGTAGGGTTACCATCAAGTCAGAGTTAGAGAAGAAGATGTACCCAAGACAACTTTCCGAACACGGTATGACCATTATGAAGTTTTAGTTATGTCATTTGGACTAACAAATGCACCGGCTGTGTTCATGGATTTGATGAATAGGGTGTTTAAGCCATTTCTAGACGTGTTCGTCACGATATTTATAGATGACATCCTGGTATATTCAAGATCACTAGAAGACCATGCTAATCACGACAAGTGTTACAAATTCTCCGTGAGCGTAAGCTATAGGCAAAGTTCTCCAAGTGTGAGTTATGGTTAAAGTCAGTCATATTCTTGGGTCACATTGTGTCAGATAAAGGGATACAGGTTGATACACAGAAGATTGAAGCAGTGAAAAATTGGCCAAGACCTACGACACCCACAGAGATTCGTAGTTTTCTTGGACAGGCAGGTTATTACCGAAGATTTGTGGAAGGTTTTTCCTCCATTGCTGCACCGTTAACAAAGCTTACACATAAGGAAGTTAAATTTCAGTGGAATGATGCGTGTGAGAAAAGCTTCCAAGAATTGAAAGCTAAATTGACCTCCACACCAGTTTTAGTACTTCCCGAAGACACCGAAGATTATGCAGTGTATTGTGATGCTTCCGGGGTTGGCCTCGGATGCGTATTGATGCAACACGTTAATGTCATAGCATATGCCTCACGATAGTTGCGGCCACATGAGAAAAATTATCCCACACATGATCTTGAATTGGCAGCGGTAGTGTTTGCTTTAAAGATATGGCGTCATTATTTGTATGGAGTTCATGTTGATATCTATAAGGATCACAAAAGTTTGCAATATCTCTTTAAGCAGAAGGAACTCAATTTGAGGGAACGAAGATGGTTAGAGATCTTAAAAGACTATGATATTGATATTCTTTATCATCCAGGCAAAGTAAATGTGGTAGCTGATGCATTGAGCCGCAAGACAGTAGAAAGCACTAGTGGCCAGTTGACTGAAAAACAGGAGATAATCAAAGATCTACATCAACTAGCCAGCTTGGGAGTTTGTCTTATTGAATCTCCAGATGAAGGGGTTATTGTGCAAAATGCAGCGGAATCCTCCTTAATAGCGGAAGTGAAAGAGAAGCAGTTTACGGATTCTATGTTATTGCAGCTAAAGGAAAATGTACAGCAGAATTTGACAAAGGCATTTGATCTTACACAAGAAGGGGTACTCCAATGACAAGGTAGATTATGTGTACCAGATGTAGATGAGTTGAGAAAATGAATTATGACAGAGGCGTATCACTCGCACTATTCTATTCATCCGAGTGCTACTAAAATATACCATGACTTGAAAAAAGTGTATTGGTGGGGAAATATGAAAAAGAACATTGCAGAATTTGTCGCTCAATGCCTAAATTGTCAACAAGTGAAAGCTGAGCATCAGAAACTGGGAGGTTACATGCAATGTATCAATCTTCCAGTCTGAAAATGGGATATGATTAATATGAACTTCATTACAGGGTTGCCTCGTACATTGCGGAAATCTGATTCTATTTGGGTCATAGTGGACAGGCTTACCAAATCAGCGCATTTTCTACCAGTAAAGACCACCTATACAGCTGAGTATTATGCAAGATTGTATGTTAGAGAAATAGTACGGCTGCATGGTATTCCACTTTCCATTATATCGGACAGAGAAGCACAGTTTACGACGCACTTTTGGAGATCTTTTCAGAAGAGCTTGGGTACACAGGTGAATTTGAGTACGGCTTTCCATCCTCAGACTGATGGACAAGCAGAGCGTACTATTCAGACACTTGAAGATATGCTACGAGCATGCACGTTAGATTTTCAAGGCAGTTGGGATGACCATTTTCCTCTTATTGAATTTTCTTAAAACAATAGCTATCACTCAAGTATTAAAATGTCACCTTATGAAGCTTTGTACGGAAGAAAATGTAGATCACCAATTGGATGGTTTGAAGCGGGTGAAGCTGCTTTACTTGGGCCAGATATTGTTCATCAGGCTATGGAGAAAGTTAAAGTAATCCAACAGCGGTTACAAATGGTCCAAAGTCTCCACTAGTCATATGCCGATGTTAGAAGAAGAGGGCTTGAATTCTCCATAGGTGATTGGGTATTTTTAAAGGTGTCACCGATGAAAAGGGTAATGCGGTTCAGAAAGAAAGGGAAATTGAGTCCACGTTACATAGGCCCATATGAAATTATTAGAAGATTTGGGCAAGTTGCGTATGAGTTGGCACTACCCCAGGAACTTTTCTCAGTCCATCCGGTATTTCATGTTTCGATGCTTCAAAAATGCATAGGACATCCATCTCGTATTGTTCCCATTGAAGATGTTCAAGTTACAGAGGATCTTACTTATGAAGAGGAACCCATTGCTATTCTAGATCGACAAGTAAAAAGATTGAGGAATAAAGACATAGCTTCCGTAAAAGTCCTTCGGAGAAATCAACAAGTAGAGGAGATCACATGGGAAGCGGAAGAAATGATGAAATCCAAGTATCCCCATATTTTTCAAATGGACCAAGAAGTTCAAAGCGCGTAAGTGGAGCAATAAAAAGTAAGTATCCATGAGCCTTAAGTGTTTATGCATATGTATGCTAGTATAGAGATGTATTTGTTGTAATTGAAGCAATACTATTAACATTCGAGGATGAATGTTTCTAAAGGGGGAAGAATGTAACACCCCGTACCTTCCCAACCCTACTTGACGACGTTAAACAATATTGACTTAGGTATCGAGAGCCACAAGTATGTATTTGGTAAGGTTATTGATGAGATAATTGAATTTGGCCCTCGTACATGTGATTAAACCTTTGTAGGAGGTGTTTTGTGACGTTGTGGAACATTTGTGGGGTTAAAAACGAGGCTTGGAGGACCTCCAAATAAAGGATATTAAGGGTAGGAAGTAAAAGTATCTAACCTAACCCGCGAAGAAAAGTCAAAAAACAGAATTTTCAAAAAAACTAAGGGTGGGGAACGCTAGAGGGCGTGCCAGGATGCTCTGGGCTAAATTTTTTATCCCACAGGCAGAAAGCTGGCGCGCCCAAGGGCGTGCCAGGATGGTTTTGCCCACTTTTCAAAGTTGGAAATTTTCTTAAGTCCCAAGGGTGCCCGAGGGCGTACCGAGCCGATTTTTGCCACATTTCTTCTACAACCATGAGTATATACATGGAATAAATGAAGTATTACATTGGTATGGAAAAATTACTCGTGAACGAATTTGGCATCAAAATGACAGTTTTGCCCTTATGGTCAAAATGAGCCATAAGTGGCTAAAATCACTTGTTTTTGGGATTGAGGCTATGAATATGAATCGCGTGAGTGGGAATGTTGTCGTAACACATATGACATGACTTAAACATGAAAAATTATTGATTTTATTGGGTAAAGTGATTTGGGCTCAATAAAAGGCCCAAAATAAAAAGAAGACATGGGCCAAAATGGGTCAAATGACCCATTCTTGCCTTGACCTTCTAGAACATAACATTAAATGACATAGAGTGGCTAAGGATGGAATTAAAGGCTTATAAAAAGGGGCAAAAATATGATTTTATTCCTCACAAAATCTCATGCCTTTTAGACAAAAAAGATAAGATATTTTCCTTCAAACCCTAAGAACTCAAAGCCAACTTTTGGAGCAAGATCATCATTTTTCAAGCTTGGGTAAGTGATTATTATTATGGATTAATATATTATATGCATGGGAGAGTATGTAAATCATGTTGGTTATTCTTGGAAGTGTTGAACATGGTACTTTGTGTTTTTGGTAAAAGATGTGATATCCATGGAATTGTAACTTGAATTATGACTTGTGATTTTGATAAAAGAGCATGGTATGGATGAAATATCAACATGTATGGTGTGATTATGTTATTAAAATTGTTATTTTCATATAAGTGTAAATTATGGGATTTTGGCCGATATGTGCTATGAGGTGTATTAAGGTGACTTGATGGATTATTTGTGATGTGGTGTGGATAAGAAAGTGTAAAGGAGAAGTTTTGTGGTGAAATATTATTGATTATCATGTATTGGTCAATGTATGGAATATTGGGGGATTATTGGTATGATAATTTCATCAATGGTATTGTCAAGGGGGAAATGACATTTTTATGGCAAGCATGTAACTCATTGACGTCATATGCATTTGTAAGGTAGTTGGTGGTTAATGTAAATTCCGTTATGTATTTGTGTTGTAGAGTGACACATAAAGAAGGAGCAGGACTATTGTATGCACATATAATATTGTATATTCGTATTGAGAATACAAGATATGTAAGGTTACTCTGTCCTTATCTTTCTGTGGCAACTAGTATTCACATTGACATTACGCTTGTCCCATCCCGAAATGTGCTAAGGTATCCTATATTCGGTTATCAATGGTCATTATCATATGTTTCTACTCATTGATCAATTGTGAATATCATGCCTCATATTCATGAATAATGTTCCAAAAGCCCAATAAGGTTACGTTCCAAAGTTCCAATAGTGGTTATATTCATGTATCTTGTTTATTGATTATTGTCCAATGGTTCCAATGGTGTTGTGTTTCCAATAAGGCTATGTTTCTAATAATGTTTATTTACATGTCTCTTAATCATTGGTTAATGATCCAAAGCTTCATATAAAGTTATGACTATCATTGTATCAATCTCAAAGTAATGAATGAAGTAATACATATGTGGTTAATGATCAAGTATGGGTGGTAGCTTTGGGGGCGAAATGCCTAGCTCAAGCCGATCCCGAGATTGTTGGATCAGGGGGCAGTCCTAGAGGCATAAGCCTAGCTCGGACCGATCCTGACAGGGGGCAACTCTAGAGGTAATAACCTAGCTCGAGCCGAACCTGATATGTTGCTATGGGTGGCAGCTCTAGAGGTAATAACCTAGCTCGAGCCGATCCCGATCTATGTTAATTCATGGGTGGAAGCTCTAGGGGCATAAGCCTAGCTCGAGCCGATCCCAACATAACGCTACGTTATGATAAAACCCACTGTTCAGTCGGGGCTCGGGTATCACAGTTCACAGGCAAAGATGAATAATCATAGAATCAAAGAGGCAAAGAAAGTAATGAAAGCAATATTCATGGTTCCCAAAACACAGAATGATGACTCATCTATATTGTGACTTATTTTTATTGGTTATGCATTTGAATTTGATTTCATTGAAATACTTACATATCGTACAAGTTTCATATGGCCTTACATACTCAGTATATTCTTCGTACTAACCCCTCTTGGGGGATTTACCTTACTTGCTGCAGGCGCAGGTTCTAGTAGGCCTCCATAGTAGGTTACCAGTTGTTGCAGATCATTGGTGAGCTCCAGTTAGTTAGGGGCTTCTCTGAGTCACAGTTGTTCATATGTTTTGGTATTGAACATATTGTATAAAGCGGAGACTTGTCCTGACTTTCAGTTAGTGTTGGTAATGTATCTGTTAGAGGCTTTTGTAGACGGATGTGGGTGTATAAATGTAAAAGGTACATGTCGTTTTTGACTTGATGGCTTCAACGTCAAGTTTCACATATGTATATATATATATCATGTTTCTTATTTTCTGTTATTCGCCTTTCATGTTCTTACGTGATGGTGGTGTTGCCTATGACATGCATATGAATGAATAGAAGCAAAGCTTGGTTCTCTCGGGCCACGTTGGCTACGGGTGCCAATCCGTCCCGATGGGATTCAGGGCGTGACAGTAATTCAGCTAATAATAATCAAGTAAACAATCATATGTGCAATGGCACTAATGAATGTATGTCAAAAATAATGTATATACATACTAGGGTCGTCAGGGAACCTTAGTCATGACGTGCGGGGGGCGAGCTTAGTCCATGTACTATACCGGCATGGTACCTGATCCAAATA
Source organism: Capsicum rhomboideum (assembly GCA_031232105.1). Taxonomy (NCBI): domain Eukaryota; kingdom Viridiplantae; phylum Streptophyta; class Magnoliopsida; order Solanales; family Solanaceae; genus Capsicum; species Capsicum rhomboideum. Next base: position 53,467,190 of record CP124711.1, read on the forward strand.
TCAATCTGTAACGATGTGACGCCTGATCCCAATATCATAAAATAGGTAAAACTTAATAATAATGTTTAAATCACACAAATATCAGTATTCAAGTTTGGATTTCATTCATCAATACTTAAACCTTCAAGTTAATTATTTCATCTTAAACTTTAACATCACCTTAATCAGTAGTCGCAAGCATGCTCGAAGGCTAATCACAATCACCTAACTTAAATTTAATCATAGAGTCAAATCAAGTCTACAACTACTTTCAAATCATAACCTACCTCGTATCCTCATCTAAATGCACTAGTTAGCCAAAGCTTTCCCTTTTTTCAAAAGTTCTGCTCGTTCTTGATCTATAAACAACAAATGAGAACAATTTAACACAACATTCCCAACTTTTAGGATTTATAAACACAAACCCATCACTTTAACACATGAACTTAACCTAGTTCCTTATTCTAAAATTTATATGTTAAGTGGGTGCATCCTTAGCATGGTGGTAAAATTAATTTTTCTAACACTAACCCTCATCCCATGAGGATATTATTGCTTGTTTTCCCAATGGTTTTGTAAGGTTTGGATTCAAGGATGAATATTTTTCAAGAATGGAAGAATAATGCAATCCAAGTCACCATTAAGGCCATCTGAGCTTTATCAAAGCTTTACACACGAAGCCTAGCTAAGGAGTTGGTGGGTGTATAATCAATTCACAATTTTGGAGGCTTGGTTGGTACTAGGAATGAAGGCATAAAAATTGAGAATCAATTGTAGATGATAGCTTGGAGCTTGAGAGGTCCATCGAAGCAAGGAGTTCACTTTGGAGATAGGAGGAGCATCACTAAACTCTCTAGTATGTCGCCAAATTCACTTGGAAGGGTTGCCAAAGTTCATAGTTGGATTTCCCAATTTGGCGATAGAGCCTATTTTGGAGTTTCGCCCATGTGTTTAGTGTATGAAGCTTGAGTTTGCCAAAGTCCCTTCACAGGCTTATCTTTCAAGAAGGTCACTTTTGGGCCTTATTTTAAATAAACCACTTTTGGGCTATGTTTGTAAAAGGCAATCTATAAATAGATACCTTAGTCATTTTACGAGTTTAGCTTTTGATGATTATTATTGATGTTGAATATTGAGGATACTATTATGAGAGTTGAGAGATTAGTGAAGCTTTTATTGAACCTTGTTTAGAAATAGGGTTGCAAAGAGATTCAATTTTCCTGAGGTTTTCGTAAGAGATTAGGTGCTAGTTTAGGATCAATCAAACAAGATCTTTGGATTTAATATATCCTTTAGTTGCATTGGATTTCCTTTTCTTGTGTCAACCTATTTATATCGAATTAGTACTTGTTCTTGGATTTAAATTAGAGGTTTTAGCTTTGGTATAGCCATAGTTGCCACTTTATCTTTTCTGATATCTCTTCTTCTATCTCTTATCTTTTATTTACACATTTTTGTTCATGTTTGTGGGTTTTATTGCATTAGTGTTGATCTCCAAGCATCTCTTGATATGTTAACCAATGAGCTTCAAAAGGTAATTAATGAATACAATATTCTTGCTCAAGAAAATAAGGACTAGGAAATTCTTCTAGAAGTAAGCCAACATGAAGTTGACTTACTTGAAGAAGAACTTAGTGAACTTAAATTGAAAATGAATAGTACAAAGTCACCAAGGGATAACTCAGTCAAATCTAATAGATCATCTCATGGAAGTCTTAGTTTTTTTTAATCTACTAAAACCTCTTTCTCTCATTATAAGCCTACATGCTTCTCCTATGGAAACATTAGTCACAAGTCTTATAAATGTAGAGTTTAACTCTTATAGAAAAGGGATTTGGAAACCAAAAGACACAAACTCTAACCATCAAGTACCCAAGAACTCTTGGGTGCGTAGAGAACACTAATTTGTCTATTTTGCAGGAACACACCAAAATGACCTATAAAAAAGGGGAATATTGTTGATCAACAGTGGGTGTTCTAGACATATGATAGGAAAGAAGAAAAATTTCAAAAATGTGAAAAAGGCCGATGGAGAATTTGTAAGATTTGGTGATAATGTGAAGGGAGAAGTAGTAGGAATAGGATCAATAACTATCAATCTCTTATGTGATCTGACTGAAGTATACTTAGTTGATGGAATCAAACATAACTTCTTGAACATTAGTTAACTATGCGATGCTAGATTCAATGTTCTCTTCAATGCTATTATATGCACTATTAGCAACACAACCAAGAATATCACTCTTATAAGCGAACGTGTTGAAAATATTTATGTATTGAAGAGCATTGATTTACCGACTATAACTTATCTTACAATATGATCCTGTGATCCATGGCTATAGCCTAGAAATCTTGTTCATGCCAGCATGTACTCTCTTAAATAAAATGTCTAAACTTGAATTAGTTGAAGGCTTGCCTAAACTAAAGTTTGAAAAGGATCATATTTGTGATGCTTGTCAGCTTAGTAAACAGACTTGATCCTCTTTAAGAGTCAAGGATATCGTGAGCACTTCTAAGCCACTTCAAACTATCCATATGGATCCTTTTGGCCCCACTAAGATGGAAAGCAGGGACGGTAAAAGGTATGATTTTAATATTGTTGATGATTAATCTCATTTCACTTGGGTAATATTCCTCGCTCAAAAATATAAAGTTTTCACTATCTTTGAAATCTTTTGTAGAAAGGTTCAAAGAGAAGCAACTTACTTTATTTCTACTATCCACAGTGTTCACAAAGGGGAAATTGAAAATAATGCCTTCAAAGATTTCTATGCTCAAAATGGTTTCACTCAAAGCTTCTTTTCATCATTCTCTCCTCAACAAAATATAGTAGTCGAGTGAAAGAATTGATCTCTTTAGGAAACTGCCAAAACCATACTTCTGGAACAAAGTCTCCCTGAGTATTTTGGGCTGAGGCAGTAAGTGTAGCTTGTCACATCCTAAATAAATGTTTGATCAGACCAATTTTGAAAAAGACACCCTTTGAACTATGGAGAGAAAAGAAGCCAAAATATCAGGTACTTTCACGCTTTCAGATGCAAATGCTTTATTCACAACAATGGTAAAGATAATCTTGGGAAATTTATTCCTTAAAGTGACGAAGGTATTTTTCTTGGATATTCACCTACCAGTCGTACATTTAGTGCTTTTAATAAAAGAACCCTTAGTGCTGAAGAATCTGTGCACATGGTATTTGATGACTCTAACCCAAATTCTGTGAGTATTAGTCTTGATAAAGAATAGATTTCCACTCTAACACCTGATGATTTATCTAGAATCACCACATCTACTAAAAACCAGAGTCAACTATCATAACTAATAAGTTTACTAATGCCCCTGAATCACCTAAAGTGAATGTTTCAAAATAATGGAGGCACAATGCAAGCTTTTAAAATAACTTCATCATTGTAGGTCTAAATGACAAAAAGCAGACAAGAGCTTCACTAAGAAAGCAAGCCTCTGTGGAACTTGTTTCACAACTTGAGCCTAAATGCATTAATAAAGCACTTGAAGATAAATCATGGGTATAAGCCATGGAAGACAATTTGGATCAATTCGAGAAAAATCAAGTATGAACCTTAGTCAAAAGGCCCAAAAATTGCTCTGCTATTGGAACCAAATGGGTATTCTAAAATAAACTGAATAAGAAGGTAAAGTTATCTTAAATAAATCAAGTTTAGTTTCTCAAGGGTACTCTTACCAATAAGATGTTGATTATGATGAAACCTTTGCTTCTGTGGCAAGGTTGGAATCTATTTGTATTCTTTTAGCTTGTGCATCTGTTAAACGCTTTAAACTATTTCAAATGGACGCAAAAATAGCTTTCTTAAATGATTTTATTAAAAAAGAGGTGTTTTTCAGACAACTTCTAGGCTTTGAAAATTCCTTCTGTCTTGATTATGTCTTCAAATTCTCAAAAGTACTTTACGGTTTCAAACAAGTCCCCAAAGCTTGGTATGAACGTTTAAGTACTTTTCTTTTGAATAATAACTTTCAAAGAGGAAAATTGATACCACTCTCTTTATTCAAAAATTCAATACTAGCATTTTTATTGTACAAATTTATATAAATGATATTATTTTTGGTAGTTCTTACTCATTTCTCTGTGAGAATTTTGCAAATCTTATGAAAAGAGAATTTGAAATAAACCTCATGGGAGAACTCACCTTTTTCCTTGGGTTACAAATCAAATAGTTGACTAATGGGACCTTTATTTTTCAAAGCAAATATATAAAGGATCTTATAAAGAAATTTGGCATGGAAAAAGATAAGGTATTTGAAACTCCTATGAGTCCATCAACTTTCCTTGAAACTAATGCTCAAGGAAAAATTGTGGATGCAAAAATCTACAGAGGAATGGTCAGTGCATTACTTTATTTAACTGCAATTCATCCAGAAATCATGTTTAGTATTTGCAAATGTGCAAAATTCCAGTCAGCTCCTAAAGAATCTCAACTCTAAGCTATCAAATGGATAATTCGATATCTTATTGGCACTCAAGATCTTGGTATGTTGTATCCTCACTCCTCAAACCTTGATTTAATTAGCTACGCAGATTCTAATTTTGCAGGTGATAAAAATGACCAAAAAATCACTAGCTCTACATGTCAAATGCTTGGAGAAGCATTAGTATCTTGGCATAGTAAAAAAATAAACATCTATAGCTTTATCCACAATAGAATCAGAGTATATAGTTGTTGGTAGATGTGGTACTCAATGACTATGGATCATGCATCAATTACTTGACTATGGTTTATCATATAAAGATGTTCCTATTCTATGAGATAACACGAGTGCTATTAGTTTATCTAAATATGCTATTATTCCAAGGGTAAGCATATAGATATTAAGAATCATTTCATTAGAGATCATGTCAAAAAATGAAATTTTGTGCTTAATTTTATTGACTCTGAAAATCAACTTGCTGACATTTTTACAAAACCTCTATTGGAAGAAATATTTTGTTTTCTGTGAAAAGGCTTGGTATCACAAATTTTTTAAAGTCTTGATTTAAATGCCTTATGTGTTATTATCTTTTTGCCTTTTGTGTTATTATTTTTTTCTTTGCATTTTTGATACTATCTCCTCGATTCTCATACTATGTTTTGTGCATATTTGTGATTAATATCTTTTCCTTCTTCACATTATTACTTTCTCTTATACATCTCTTCAAAATTGACCTTAACTCTTCTTGTCCCAACTCTCTCTCTCTCTCTCTTTTTTAAAAAACCCTCACTCCTCTTTTTTTATTCTATTACTTTCTCTCTTCTTTAAAATGACCTGAACCAAATCCATGGCTTCTCACATTCAATCTCAAGTCAATCATCGCTAAAAATCTTTCACCAATGACATTCTCAATCTCTCCTCAAACTCCTCTGAGGGATAATCCCACTCTCCTGCAGAAAATATCTCAAAGAAATGACCCTCTATTGAAAAGGGTTCAACTAGTAAGAAAGTTTTTTCTGATCATTGTGAATCTTTCACTCCCAAAGACATGCAAGAATTCTGGGGAGTTGAACAAAAAAGGAGATTTGAGAAATTCAAAAATCAACCCATAGTTTCGGAAGAGTGATAAATCTCAAGCAGTTATAGGATTTTCACTGTTCGATTAAGTGATATTTTTAAAGCACAAAAGTTGAAAATATTTCTTAAGCTTTGTGGTCTTGAAGTGTTCAAGGATCCTATTCGACTTTTCTATGCAAATCTTCGTGTGTCGAAAGATAGTGGAGAACTTGAAACCCTGGTGTTAGGTACTAGAATAATTGTTAATGATTTTTTGTTTGAGAAAGTTTTGTACATTGAGTCATCTGGAGGAATTTCATATATGAATGGTGTATGGCCTGATTATTTCTGAGTGTCTTTTGAAGCTACAAAAACTATAGTAGCCGAGTCTAGTTCTGATCTTTTTGATTTTGGTCCTCTATCTCTATGTTTCAAAAATAGAATTTTAGCTCACATGATTGCTACAACTCTTGTTCCTAGAAAAAGCTCCCTGAATAGTATCTCTACTAGGGATATGTTTGTACTCTACTGCCTTGTCAAGCAATATCGAATAAATTGGAGTCTCGAGTTTAAAGAATGCATGCTTAAAAGTGCACAGGACCTAAATCCTAATGCCAGTTTGCCCTATGGTTTACTTTTCACTTGTATTCTGGTAAGTTTTATGATTGGCATCTCAAAGTTTAATATATTGGATGTTGCTGGGACTTATGATCTCGAGCCTTTTCAAGTATGGGATATGTACTGTGGATGAACAATGGTGTAAAAAGAATTTTGTCAAATCCAGGGTAGCGAAACCCAAAGTTTGGAAAGTTTCTGTTGATTCAGCATCTCTCCTACTTAAGGAAGCAGAAGAAATCAAAACTAGGATGATAGATCTAGAAGAAAGAATGTTGATAGATCTAACACGAAATCCTGAAATCTGAGGTGGTCACAAACTCTGTCGGAGCCTGGGATGGCCCCGTACTCTCTAGCTAACGCTAAAGATTCTCAATATCAATCTCTGGCTCCTTAGCCCGACGCTGAGCTGAAACTTTGGTAACACGCGCAGAAGTCTCGTCCGCATCTATCAACAACCTCGTGATATCCATCTGGGAAAGAGTGGAGTCAAAAATTACTTAGAGGTTCATAGAGGTACGGACACACGATAAGGAATCAAGAAATATAATTTCCTATGAATTCCCGGTAACCTCCTGAAGATAGGATACAAATGTCTCCATATCGATCCGCAGGACTCTACTAGGCACTTTGATCTTTTTCTAACAACACCGGTGAACCTAGGCTCTGATACCAATTTGTTACGACCCGATTTCTCAGTTCATGATGGCACCTACCATAACCCGCCAGTAGGTAAGCCAACCAGTAGTCCACAACAACTAGTAAGAAACTAATAAGAAAAATGAAAGCAGAACTAAATAAACGAGAAAGAAGACAAGAAGTAAGAAAATACATTCCTAAAATCTTGTGAAGTCAGTACAAGAGTTTCTAATACAACAAGAGTACAAAGTGAAATACAGGGTAAATATCTACAAAGCCGTCTCTGAAATACAAAAATAGAGACTATTCTAACAATAAGAGGGAGAACAGGAACAACTTTGAATGTCAGGAGCTCACCCCAAATCTCCAATCCATGGCTACTCCGTACAATGCACACATCAATGGTGAGAACTCGTACTATGATCTGCAGGCTGCAAAAGTGTAGTATGAGTACCAAACACATGGTACTCAGTAGGCATCAGCCAACTGAGATCTATAGATAATGCAAGTAAAAATAACATGTAAAGCAGGGATATAAACTATAGGCAACTACTCAGACAATGAAGCATAAAAGTTCTAAGGGAAAAGTAGATGTAAACTATCAGTTCCTACTAGTAGTCAGAGATGATGTGCAGTTCTATAAGTAACTAGTCATCATATGATAGTATAGTAAAGGAAAGAATATATAATGTACTATAGAAGTATGAAGGAAAAGATATACAAGAGATATAAATAGTAGTAATACAACTAAAGGGTATGTATATATAATAATTTTATGGAGGAAACCGGTCATATATCATAAGATTAGCTAAACCTGAAAGTGATAACCAAAGGGAGCTGGTCTAACAGGCTAAATCCCAAAAGAACTACGATAGCAAGAGGGGAGCCAACTCTAGCATAAACAGAGTCTTTAACCAAGTGAGGGCAATCATAAAATAATCTAATAATAATAAAACTCAACATAATGAAAAGTGAAGGAACTCGGAAGCGTACCTACAATGTCGGGTACCAATATATAACCAGTCTACCATGAATTATATAATAACAGCCAATAATAATGTAACCAACTAGCCCGAACAATCAATAACCCCAACCGAGCCCTTATAAGCCTGGAGAGGCACAAGTAAGCAATCAGCAAACAACAACCACAACTTGTATCTATACAGCCCACCATAAGACTGATAGATATAAGTGCCAAACAATTATACTGGTGATAGGCAATGTATATTAATGAATGAATGCAAGGATAATCCAATACCATCAACCAATCAAGTGCCATAATGTACCAAGTGTATACACCTCCTCCAACATAGTAGCTCACAAAGACAGGACCTACGACAACTATCCTTCTCCGATACTATGACTCATCCGATGAAAGGGCCCATAGAAGACTCGACATACCTATATACACTGCTTGGTCCCAAACCATGACTTTCAGTAACCATCATAACCAATCTACTCCATCTAGTACCGGAGAGCTATATAAAGTATAATAAGAAATGTCGGACTTGAATCAAAATTGAATAAGTGTATATCTGTAAATCCATTGCTCGAGATCAAATTCGAGACTAAAATAGTATAGTAATGTAGAAAAGGTCAGGATCTCCCTCGACCAAAGTGAATAAGTAGTGGTAAAAGAGAGTGGATCAATAATGGATCGAAATTAGCCTTGGTCTAATTTCTAAAATAATATGTTTGGTTTAAGATGTCATAATTCAATATCAAGAGAGAGAGAGAGAGAGAGAGAGAGAGAGAGAGAGAATGCATGATAGAATGGGTGTGTTTGGTATAAGAAATATTTTCAGGAAAATATTTTTTTTAGTTTTCTGATATTTGACTGGTTAAGTTTTTTGAAAAAATATTGAAAATATATTTTTAAAATTAAGTAAAATGATTTTTTCCGGAGGAAATAGAGTAAACAAGTTTCATAAGTAACATTCCACGTTCAATTTATTGTTTCCTCCTCACCCTCCAACACCCCATTTCTACCTCCATCCCCGCCATACTCCTACCCTCCAACCCCACCTCCATCAAATGTTTTTAGGATAGTAAAATATATTTTGTATACTTTTCAAATATTAAAAAATAAGTAAGAAATTCGCTTATTTCCATTAAAAAAACATTTTTCATCATATCAAAAACACCCTAAATATATGACTCAATTCTGAATCTTTGACCACATCATATATTGTACCTTGGGTTCTCATACTTCCCTATAGCATTGAATTTTATACTATCTATTATTATAGAAGAGTGAGATAAGTCTTGGTATCACATGTATGCTTAATGTCATTTTTTAAATTTTAGATGATATTTTTGTCATTTCATTTGTTCCTGGTAGCGGATTCAGAATTTGAAGGTCCACTTCCTTTAACATAAAGATGCGAACAAGTACAGTAACTCGAACATATCAATAAAAAAAATTAATGATAAAACAACAATTAATGTTATCATTACCCAAAAAAAAAAATTCAATCACAACTCACGAGGAACTGCTAATCATATTATCATTACAAAAAGAGATTTCTAGTCGTCTTTAAGTTATATCTGTGAGGAATGATGACTTTTCATATGTTGAAAATGAGAAACCTAGAGATATTTTTTTTATAATTTAACGAGTAAATGAGATAAAAAAAAATATAAAAAACAGAATAAAAACAATAAATAAAAGGTAAGAAAATAAAGTCAACAGTGGAAAGTTAAAAAAAGAAGAGTAAAAAGAACGTATGAAGAAAGTTTGCCTTCCTTAATAAAAACAATTGTTGCATCAGACGTTCGAACCCCCGCTCTAGGGATGTATGTGTACTTAAACTTCTCTTCAAAGCCAAAGCACCTATCGAATTTCCCAATATTTTCAATATACATATACTAAGTTCCCGTAGAGGTGAATGGATGCTCGAATACCCGGAATGCTATATGTGGGTCCGCCCCTATTTGTTACTTATTATTCTTTCATTTTAACTTCACGTGTGCGTAATACGTATTAGGGAACCCACAAAAATTATTTATTCAGAGTCATCAATTCTCAATTCCATACTACTTATTTTTTTTTCTTTTCTTTACACACTCCTTAAGAAATCATAAACAAAAGGGGATTCTGTCATGGTCCAATTTCTCAGGTCATGAAGGTATCTACATCAACCCATCAGTAGGTAAGCCAAACCATAGTCCAAAACGGCGAGTAGCGGGCTAACAGGTGGAAGAAAAGGAAATAAGGATACAACTTTAAATAATAAGATACTAGAAGAGGAATATACATGTATTTAAGTATGCTATAAATGAGAGGGAAGAGGACAAAAAAAATACCAAAATGAATCCCCCCAAGACTTGGCAAGGTCAGTACAAGAGCCACTAAGACAAAAAGAGTACAAGACAATGAAAAAATATACATCGTAGTCTCAGAATATACAAAATAAGAAGATCATGACAACAGAAGGAGGAGGTTCAGCTCTGGACTCTGAAAGCTCACCTAGTCTCCGATCAACAACACAGCCTGAGGTCAGCATCAATGGCGGTGACTCGTACTAGGGTCTGCATCAGGAAAAAAGATGCAGAAGTATAGTATAAGTAGCAAAATACGGATACTCAGTAGGCATCATAAGTCGACTGAGCTCAATTATAGTAAAATTATAAATAATGTGCGAGTATATAAACTAAGGCAGTAACTGAGGGTCAGAAATGAAATAATAGGCTACACTAAGCAAATGAAGTTACCCGAATGTAAATATCTCAAAAAAAGTAATAAAAGCTTAGTTATAACCTATTTGGACACCCATAAGCCCAAAGGGAAAATACAAGGAGAAATAAACCCAACCGAGCCCCCATAAGCACGATGTGTACAAGCAAAGAGTAATACTAAAGTAAGGGCAGGATATAACACCAATGGAATTAAAACGAGCCAAAAATGTGTGATATGCATACCTTATACTTCTTTTCCATCCATAACCACAATCCGATCTGCCTCCACCGGGTTTCCAACCCCTGATCCATAACAGAAATGATAATAAATGTTGGACTCAAACCGGAACTAGTGAGTAGCAACAGTATAGAAGATATCGAACTCGAACCAAAACTAATGAATAGTAAACAATATGTCAGGTGTCAGACTCGAACCGAAACTCATAAGCAAGCCATTCGTGGAAATATATCAAGATTAGAATTCTTCCTAAGTTCTTGTAGTCATTTTCCCATTTTCAGAAGCTTAAACATTAAAGGAGAATCAGACTCTATTTATTAAGTCTAAAGTCACGATTTGAGATCAAAATACTGATAAGGCAAGGGTATCAAAGCTAACAAGCTTAAAGATAACAGTTATGTCACGATCTAATTCCTCAAGTCATGATGGCACCTACCTTATCCCACCAGTAGGCAAGCCAAGCCATAGCCCGGAACGAAAAGTAATGGGCTAACGAGCAGAAAACAAGAAAGTCAAGATGGAAATGATAGCCACAGTAACAATAATTAGCGAAAGCAGAAAGAAAATATATAATATATAATATAAACTGAAACAGGAGAAGGGGGAGGACAAAATATACAAAGTAATCCTTCCCAAGACCTGGTAAGGTCGGTACTAGAGCCACCACTAAAACAAGACCAGAGTGCTAGATAGAATCCCAAATATATACCATATATACGCAAAGCAGTCTCAGCTACAAAAGATTAAACTGGAACAGATCGAGGAGGATCAACCTCGGAGGACTAAAAGCTTACCCAGCTCCGGATCAGTACTTGGATCTGCATCAGGGAAAAGATGCAGAAGTGCAGTATGAGTACCAAAGCAATGGGTACTCAGTAGGCATCATCGGCCGACTGAGCTCAACTATAGGAAAAGTATAGCTAAAATGCGAGAATATAGTCTAGGTTAACAGTAGATAGGGATAGTGAAGTAAATAATTACCGAACTATGCAAATGCGATAAAGGAGTAAGAAAAAGCGATACAAGAAAATAGATAACTCAATAGAAATAAAACAAACCAAAACATATGTTAACTGGGCCCCCATAAACCCAAAAGGCACACTGAAGAAGACAACTAACCCAACCTTTCCCCCATAAGCCGGTGGGTACACACAAGAAGTAAATAAAGTAAAAGTGTAAATAATACGTAACTGATCCGATCACAAGTAGCCATAGTAACTATCCAGATGTGCACCGGGCTTGAACCTGCACCAATGGGTAATAATGAGAGGCCAGATGTCGGGCTCAAATCCATAATAATGGATAATAACGAGAGGCAATACGTCGGATTCAAACCAAAAATAGTGGGTAATAACGAGAGGTCATACGCCGGATTCAAATCGAAAATAGAGGGTAATAACGATAGGCCACATAAACCATGTACAACAAAACTCAGTACCACTGTCAATACTCCCAGAATAACCGTAATCAACACTAGAACACCCCAATCATATCATAACCCGGTGACGGACTCAAACCAAAACTCATAGGAACCATAACATAACCAGAATCCAGTGAACCCATAGGTAACCAAACTCAACCGTAAAACTAAAATCCAAACCATACTGTAAACGATGCCAAAGTTGTGCCAGAACTCATAATAAATAACAGAAATAAAGTATATGTGGTCCTGAACCGAAACTGAAATGTGTTTATTTAAACATACGCATAACTAGCTAAAAGGAAGGAATCCAAGGTTTCCAAGATTAATGTCACGCCCTAAGATCATAAATACTATACTATATTAAGGGATAACGGGACCAAAATCTACCAAAACAGGGCCATAATTGGATAAATATAACATATTTCAAATGACACCAGGGCTACAACTACCTGCCCAAAACTAGCATAATAGTATACTAATACCATACATAAGCTCAATCTAAAGATAGGGTAAGCCTAGTCTACCTAGACGCCAAAGCTAAAAGCCCCTCCGAGAAGTCTACGAATAGTGCCCACTAGAACCCGAGCTTGAATAATTTGATGTAAATAATCGATAATCTAATAAAGCATTGCAATTATTTTATCGGCAATTTTGTCTTCACATACTACACATATAAATTACATACATATAGAGAGAAAGAGGGAGTGACATTGTAGCATTTTGTAGTTTCTTAAAGTGACACTAAAGAAAATGAAGTGAATACATATATTGCATAAATCTTTAGTTCTTATCTTGTCATAAATGCTCTCCTACTATAGTAATACATGTTGGTGCCACCTATAACTACATGCTTGTTGTGCTATTCCTCTACTTCCATATGTGGAAGTGGAGGTGTCAATCAATTGGTTTCTTTCTCATCCCACTATACACGCACTCGGATATTGCATAGGTTTGTGGTAAAATAAATATAACTTTTGAAATATATCATAATTAATAGAAAATTATTTTGAATAAAACCTCTATTATATAATAATAATATTTTAACATATCTAAATTTACTATCTCTGCTTAAAATATTAATAAGTTATAAAATCATATAAGGGTGTCATAACTAAAAGTTTTTCATAAATATCTAAAATATTTTATAAAGGTAATAAAATATATCTCTACCAAATTCTAATTTAATTTAAATATTTCACAACACGTTCGATATTAATAAAATTCTCAAATGAACTGTCCGAAAACCGAACTATCAGTCCCAGTAAGTCATAAATAACTTGGGGCAGTGATAGAAAAACTTTAAACACAGAAAATATGAGAAAACAAAGGAAATGACCTGGAGGGTCATTATAGGTTAGGGCAACCCAATCCTAGAAAGGCAGTCTACAGAAGATACTCTATAACCAAATTAAATATAAAAGGATATTATTCTACAGCAACCTATCTTAAAAATGGCGATAAGGCCCGCTACAAGTCCCAAAAATCCAACCTAATGTAAGCACCTTTCCTTAGGGATTCACAATCCCATCCAACAAACTTAAATAGGCTAAGTCTAATCCTAAAGGATAAGCAAATACTATCTGAAGGGAAACGAGGCCGGAATCTACTCTAAAAGCCCCCTAATTGGCCAAACTAGTCAAAAAATGCTAGATGAATATCCGAGCCATAAGAACCTACCCACAATTAGCACAATATCAAACTATTACCATAATAAAGCAAAGTCTAGAAGAAGGGTAAGCCTAGCCTACCTAAACGCCGCTGAAAGCACACGAAAACCTCTACAACTGAGCTTTTCCCTCCGAGAAGCTTCCGACTGCTGCCACGCTATCAAAATTATATTTTTAGCAACAAGATGGGAACAACAATATCCATATTACGAATTTACGCTTCGCATAAAAAAACAAGCTAAAAACTCCCCATGGGCCCCACTGCAGAATCCCAAAAATGATCCGCAATAACGTCCCTTAGGGTATCATGAGTTTGTGCTCAAAAGTTGAGCACCACCAGCTCCATAATCGACCGGAATAGCCCTGGGGTCAGAGATATCAAGATGAACCATCAAGTTAGCTAAGGATTGGATAGGCAATGACCGCTAAAAAACTGAAATGAACGCCAAGCTACCCATACTCACAGCCTTCTGGCTCAAGGCGTCCTCTACCACATTTGCCTTGCCCGGATGGTATAGATTAGAGATATCATAGTCCTTCAGCAACTCAATCCACCTACGCTGCCTTGAATTAAGCTCCCTCTGGGTTATAACATACTGAAGACTATGGTGGTCAGTGAAGATCTGACAGCGAACATTACACTAGTAATGCCTCTAAATCTTAAGCTCAAACACTACCACCGCTAACTCCAAGTTATGAGTGGGGTAATTGTGCTCATGCACCTTCAGTTACCTTGACGCATATGCATCAGAACATACCCCAAACCAATACCAAAAGCATCAGAATAGACGGTAAAATGCTTGCCCTTAACTGGAAGAGTCAGAAAAGGAGCTGAAGTGAGCATGTCCTTTGAGCTTCAAAAAGCACGCCTCACAACTTATAGACCACTGAAACAGAACCTCCTTCCTGGTCAATCTAGTAATAAGGGTTGCAATAGAGGAAAAACTCTCAACGAACCGCCTGTAGTAGCCTACCAACCCAATGAAACTGCGAACCTCAGTAGGCGACGTAGGCCTAGCCCAACAAGGAATAACCTCAATCTTTGCTGGATCCACCATAATACCATCCTTGGACACCACATGCACCAAGAAAGGTACAGACTCAAGCCAAAACTCGCACTTTGAGAATTTGGCATAAAGCTTGTGATCTCTCAAAGTGTGGAGCACAGTCCTCAAATGCTGCTCGTGCTACTTCCTACTCTTCGAATACACCAGAATGTCATCAATGAATACTATCATGGAGGAGTCCAAATAAGGCCTGAACACTCAGTTCATCAAATCCATAAATGCTGCTGGGGCATTGGTCATCCCAAAATACATCACCAGGAACTCATATCGGCCGTAACTAGTCCTGAAGGCTGTCTTAGGGATGTCCTCAGCCCTGACCCTCAACTGATGGTAACTAAAATTCAAATCAATCTTAGAAAACACTACTGCACTTTGAACCTGGTCAAACAAATGATCGATACGAGGCATAGAATACTTATTTTTCACTGTCACCTTATTCAACTTCCTGTAGTCAATACACATATACATAAAGCCATTCATTTTATTCACAAACAGAACTGGAGCACCCCAAGGCAACACACTCAGTCTGATAAAACCTTTACCCAAAAGATTCTAAAGCTGACTATTTAGCCCCTTCAGCTCGACAGGAGCCATGCGATAAGGAGCCATAGAAATAGGTCAGGTGCCCTACTCGCGGTCAATAACAAACTCTATATCACGTTCAGGAGGAAGGCCAGGCAAGTCGGTAGGAAAAATATTAAGAAAATCATGAACGACAGGAATGGAGTCAAGTGAAGGACTTTCAGCACTAACATCCCAAACATAAGCAAGGAATGACTCACAAACCCTCAACATCAGTCTCTTAGCCCAAATATAAGTAATAATCCCCGTTGACGTGCGGCTAAAAGAACCTCGCCACACAACCGAGGGTATGCCAGGCATGGCTAAGGTGACGGTCTCAGCAAAGCAATCTAGAATCATGTGGTTAGAGGATAGCAAGTCCATGCCCAGAATCACATCAAAATCTACCATATCTAATACAGTAAGATCAACCCGAGTATCAAATCCCTGAACAATCACCATACAAGATCTACATACCCGATCCACTACTAAAGAATCACCCACGGGGGTAGCTACATGCAATGGAGCATATAAAGACTTCGAACACAAACCCAATCGGGGTGCATAATAAGCAGAAACATCTAAAAATGTGGAACTGGGATCAAACAAAGCAGAAGCTGGCTAATGGCATACGAAAATCATACCAGTGATCACAGTATCCGAAGCCTCAGCCTCTGGCCCACCCGATATAGCATACAGCTGACCTCATCCACTATCAGACTGGGTGCTTGCCCGACTACCTGTCCTACCTTCCTGCAGACCACCTCTGGAACCCTGGGGACCAACTCCACAACCCTGTGCACCACCTCTAGCTGGAGGCAGTACTGCTCTAATCGGCTGTGTAGTCTGAACTGAAGGCTCAATCATACCACATCAACACTCATGGGAGAAGTGACTAACAACCTCATACTCATAACATGCCCCTGGCACTCTGCTCTGTCTTGAAGGTCCAACTGATTCGAAATGACCACCTCAACTAGATGATCCTAACTGAACACTCCGTTGAGGCTGACTACTACTCTGACCACCCAAACCACTACAAACAGACTGACCCCTATTTGATATCTAAAGCGCTGACTAAATGGACCTACTAGGCTGACCCTGACACTGATAAGGTTGTTGCTGCTGCTAGGGGTACCTACCCTAAAATATGCGGCCTCCAGGCTGTAAGCTGTTGTGGCTCCCACTGTAACTGCCCTGATAACGAGGTCTCTTATCGCTTCCCCCTTGGGCCTCGCAATCCATCTTCTCAATCGAATACACATGCTCAGCTATGTCAAAAAATGACTTCCCCGAAGTCACGAATCTCTGTGTAGTCCTGCGAAGCGGTAGTTTCAAACCCTTAACAAAGCATAGAATCTGACCATACTCATCAAGTAAAATCATAGTAGCATGTCTGGATAACTCATGGAATCTTGCCTCATACTCAGCCACAGACATGGAACCCTGTCTCAACCCAGAAAACTCATCCCGAAGACGCTCGTGCATTCTACGAGGCATATACTTCCCTAAGAAAACCTCAAAGAACTAAGACCAAGTAACAAGGGGATATCCAGCTGGCCTGGAATCAAGATAAACTCTCCACTACCTCCTCACTACTGTGTCTAACTGATAAACAATAACATCTACTCCGTGTGACTCAACCAACCCCAAGTTTTGCAACTTCTCCTCACAATAGGATAAGAACTCATAAGCATCCTCTCCTAGGGTCCCAAAAACCTAGGTGGAGTCAATCTCAGAAATCGGCCCAACATCTTCTACTCATCCGTAGACATAACTGGCTGGGCTACTACAGGCTATGGGGCAACTGGTGCTGGCAGAACCTATGCTCTGGGAGTTACAGCTGTAGGCTGTGCCCCGATATCAACACCAGCCTGTATTGCTGGTTGAGCTCCCCCGGTCGACAAACCCCCAACAAACCCCAACAACTGTACCAATGCATCCCGAAGAATCGAAGAAGATATAAACCCAAGTGGGGCCTAAGCTGCTCCCTGGCCCACCTGTTGTTGTGGTGGCGGAACTCCTAGAGCTATGTCAGGCTCAGGAGCTATAATAGAGTCTGATGATGGATCCCTCGCCTGATAGCGAACTGGGGCTACTGCTCTATCCTGCCCCCGACCTCTGCTCCTAACTGGGGCTCTAGAAAAGAGCTTAGGGTCCCAATCCCCGACTGCCACTCCTCACATCCTAGCCATCTGTGAAAGAGAGAACTAAATAAAGATTAGAGACCATCTCAGACCCAACGCACTGAGATGAATCAAAAAGGTGAGATTTTTCCCAAAAATGTTCTGTAGCGTTCCAAAAATAGGATACAGACGTCTTCGTACCGATTCGTGGGACTCTACTAAGCATTAGCTCCTGTACCAATAGTACCAGTGAAACCTAAGCTTTGATACCAAACTTTTCACGACCCGATTCCTCAATTCATGATGGCATCTACCTTATCCCACTAGTAGGTAAGCCAAGCCATAGCCCAGAAGGGAAAGTAACGGGCTAACGGCGAAAAACAAGAAAGACAAGATGGAAATGACAGCCACAGTAACACTAATAAGCGAAAGCATAAAGAAAACATATAATATATAAAATATACTGAAACGGGAGAAGGGTGAGGATAAAATATACAAAGTAATCCCTCCCAAAGACCTGGTAAGGTCGGTACTAGAGCCACCACTAAAACAAAACCAGAGTGCTAGACAGAATCTTAAATATAAACAATATATACGCAAAGCAGCCTCGGATGCAAAAACTAAACTGGAATAGATTGAGAAGGATCAACCCCCGACGACAGCAAGCTCACCCTGCTCCGGATCAGTATTGGGATAGAGGAAACAAGTCAATATTGATTTCTAGTACTCGGATCTATATCAGGGAAAAGATACAGAAGTGCAGTATGAGTACCAAAGCAATGGGTACGCAGTAGGCATCATCAACCAACTGAGCTCAACTATAGGAAAATTATAGCTAAAATGCGAGAATATAGTCTAGGTCAACAGTAGATAGGGATAGTAAAGTAAATAATTACCGAACTATGCAAATGCGATAAAGGAATAAGAAAAAGCAATACAGGAAAATAGACAACTCAATATAAAGAAAACAAACAAACACAACCTAACTAGGCCCCCATAAGCTCAGAAGGCACACTGACGAAGACAACTAACCCGACCGTGCCCCCATAAGGCGGTGGATACACACAAGAAGTAACTAAAGTAAAAGCATAAATAATCAGTAACTGATCCGCTCCCAAGTAGCTATAGTAACTATTTAGATGTGCATCGGGCTTGAACCTGCACCAATGGGTAATAATGAGAGGCCAGACGCCGGGCTCAAATCCATAATAATGGATAATAATGAGAGGCCATACGCCCGATTCGAACGAGAAATAGTAGGTAATAATAAGAGGTCTTATGCCAGATTCAAACCAGAAATAGTGGGTAATAATGAGAGGCCACATAAAACATGTACAACAGAACTCAGTACCACTGCCAATACTCCCAGAACAACCATAATCAACACCAGAACACCCCAATCGTAGCATAACCCGGTGTCGGACTCAAACCAAAACTCATAGTAACTACAACATAACCAGAATCCAGTGAACCCACATGTAGCCAAACTCAACCTTAAAACTAAAACTCAAACCATACCGTAAACGATGCCTAAGTTGTGCCAGAACTCATAATAAATAACATAAATAAAGTATATATTGGTCCCTAACCGAAACTGAAATGTATTTATATAAAAATATGCATAACTAGCTAAAAGGAAGGAATCCAAGGTTTCCAAGATTAATGACACGCCCTAAGATCATAAATATTATACCATATTAAGGGATAACGGGACCAAAATCTACCAAAACAAGGCCATAATTGGATAAATATAACATATTTCAAATGACACCTGGGCTATAACTACCTGCCCAAAACTAGCCTAATAGTATACTAATACCATATATAAGCTAAATCTAAAGATAGGATAAGCCTAGGCTACTTGGACGCCAAAGTTAAAAGCCCCTCTGAGAAGTCTCTGAATAGTGCCCACTGGAACCCGAGCTTGAATAACTTGATGTAAATAATCGATATTCTTTCGATAATCTAATAAAGCAAAGAAATTATTTTATCCGCAATTTTCTATTCACGTACTGCACATATAAATTTAATACACATAGAGAGCAAGAGGGAGTCACATTGTAGCATTTTGTAGTTTCTTAAAGTGACACACAAAAAAATGAAATGAATAATATATTGCATAAATCTTAAGTTCTATACACGCACTAGGATATTGCATAGGTTCGTAGTAAAATAAATATAACTTTTTGAATATATCATAATTAATAGAAAATTATTTTGAATAAAACCTCTATTATATAATAATAATATTTTAACATATCTAGATTTACTATCTCAACTTAAAATAATAATAAGTTATAAAATCATATAAATGTGTCATAACTAAAAGTTTTTCATAAATATCTAAAATATTTTATATAGGTAATAAAATATATCTCTACCAAATTCTAATTTAATTTAAATATTTCACAACACGTTCGGTATTAATAAATTCTCAAATGAACTGCCTAAAAATCGAACTGTCAGTCCCAGCAAGTCATAAATAAATTAGAACAGTTATAGGAAAGCTCTAAATGCAAAAAATATGATAAAATGAAGGAACTGACTTGGAGGGTCATTACAGGTTAGGGCAATCCAATCCCCGAAAGGCAGTCTACATAAGATACTCAATAACCAAATTAAGTATAAAATGATATTCTTCTACAACAACCCATCGTAAAAAGGGGTGATAAGGCCCGCTACAAGTCCTAAAAACCCAACCTAATGCAAGTACCTATCCTTATGCATCACAATCCCATCCAACAAACCTAAATAGGCTAAGTCTAATCCTAAAGGATAAGAAAATACTACCCGAAGGGAAACGGGGCCGGAATCTACTCTAAAAGCTCCCTAATTGGCCAAAATAGTCAAAAAATGCTAGATGAATATCCGAGCCATAAGAACCAATTCACAACTAGCACAATATCACACTAACACCATAATAAAGCAAAGTCTAGGAGAAGGGTAAGCCTAGCCTACCTGAACACCACTGAAAGCACACGAAAACATCTACAACCGAGCATTTCCCTTTCGAGAAGCCCCCGATCACTGCCACACTATAAAAATTATATTTTAGGCATAAAGAGGGAACAACAATACCCATATTGCAAATTAACGCTTCGGGTCAGAAAATGAGCTAACAATTCTCCATGGGCCCCACCTGCAGAATCCCCAAATGATCCACAATAACGTCCCTCGGGGTATCATGAGCTTGTGCTCAAAAGTTGAGCACCACCAGCTCCATAATCGACCAAAAATAGCCCTAACCATAAATGAGAAAAGTAAAAATTTAAACTATGAATGGAATGAAAATTAAGTCGAAAACTTACGAGATTAGGACTGGGAAATAATCACTTTAGTGTTTCCAAGTCAATCCCATCTCGAATTATCAATTTTCCATAATTTTCCAAGCTCTCACTATCTCTAATGGTATTAAACACTTCAAAAAATAAGCTGAAATTTATGGAAGGGACCTTTATATATAACACCAACAATTCCGCTAAAATAACACTTTTACCACCAAAGTGGCAAGGTGACCGCTTAAGAGGACGCTGGTGATGTTAGCTGGTTTCTCTAAATTAGCTCCGCTGAGGTAGAAAAAGGGTCGTTTCGGCGGCTGGTGCTGATGCTATCAGGCACCGCTTCAGCGGCGCCCCAGTCACTAAAACGGCTTCTCTAAGGCAATGAAAGGGTTGCTTAAGCAGCTGCACCAGATACTTCACACCAACAAATTTTCAACCAACACCAAATATCCCGATCGAGTTTTTAGGATTCATTCGAAACACCATACATGCTAATGAACTATGCTACCCTACCGAATTCAATATTTCAAACTCACTGGGACCATAGAAATTCCCATCCAAGGCTGTTTTGACAGAATGTAGGTCCCACACCCAAGGTTTCATTTTTACCAAAATTCAACCAATAGCCCAAAATGAGCTCGAAAGCCTCGAGACCTAAACTAAGAGTCCTCCTAGCCTAAAATCAACATTCTGGAGCTAATGAAACTATCAGAATTGCCATCCAAGGCTGTTTACATAAAGTTTTGGCCGAGACCATTTTCTCAACATGAAAAGCTCCAAAATAAGGAAATGGCTATAAAAACCAATGACCTGAGATAGCTATAGGAAAACTCTAAATGCAAAAAAAGCATGAAAACAAAGAAAATAACCTGGTCATTACAACATCCACTACTAAAAGGACTTTCGTCCATAAAATTAAAGAGTTAAGAAGTACCTGAAGGCTCGAATAGGTGCGGATACTGAGTCCGTATATCATGCTTGGTCTCTCAGGTAGCCTCCTCGGCTGGACGGTATTTCCATTCAACCTTAACCATAGGAATATCTTTGGAATGCAACAGTCTGACATCTCTGGCTAGGATAGAAATAGGCTTCTCCAAAAAGGTCAACCTTTCATCCAACTGAACTGAGTCCCACTAGAGCACGTGAGACTCATCCAAAATATATCGTTGAAGAACTAACACATGAAGAACTTAATGAATAGCTGAAAAGGCTGGAGGCAAGGATAACTCATAACCTATCTCTTCAACTGTCTAAAGGATCTCAAATTGCCCAATATACATGGGGATGAGCTTGTCCCTCTTTCCAAACCTCATCACGCTCTTCATGGGTGACACATAAAGAAAAACCCAATCACCAACTCCAAATATCAATGCACGAAGCCTACCATCAGCATAACTATTCTTCCAGGTCTAAGCTGCCTGAAGCCTACCCTGAATCACTCAAACTATGTCCAGTGACTCTCGAAACAAGTCGGTACCTCATGGTCTAGCCTCTGAAATCCAAAACCAACCAACTAGAGATCGATACTGCCTACCATATAATGCCTCGAATGGTAGTTATTATTGTAGAAAAACTCTGTTAAGGTTAAAAACCACTTCCACTGACCCCTAAAATCCATGACACATGCTCAGAGCATGTCCTCCAGAACCTGAATAGTCCGCTCTGAGTTTTCATTAGTCTGGGGATGAAAAGCTATATTAAGGTCGATCTGGGTACCCAACTCCTCCTAAAATGTCCTCTAAAAGCTAGATGTGAATCGGGAACCTCTATAAAAAATAATAGACACGGGCACTCCGTGAAGGCGAACCACCTCTCAAACATAAATTTGACACAACCTCTCGGCACTATAAAAAGACTAAATAGGTATGAAATGTGCAGACTTGGTCAACCGATCTACGATGACCCAAATGCTATCAAAACCACTGGAATTATGAGGCAAAACACTTATGAAGTCCATATTAATCGACTCTTATTTCTACTCTGCAATGGGTAGCCCCTAAAGCAAACCGCCTAGTCTCAAATGCTCGACCTTTACCTGATGATAACATAGACAAAGAGCTATGAAATCCACCATGTCTGTCCTCATACCTCTCCACCAATAATGTTGCATTAAATCTCTCTATATCTTAGCTATCCTAGAGTGAATAGAATATCTAGAGCTATGAGCCTTCTGAAGTATCAACTGAATCAAGCCTCCTACCCTCGAAATACAAATGCATCCATCGAATCTGAAAATACCCTCAGAGATCTGCCAGCCTACTATCCTCAAATTGCCAACCTCGAATCTGCTCCAACAAGGTAGACGTGGCCTCAACACTAGCAATAATCCTCAAAGGGTCAGAGATATTCATCCAAATTAATCTGTTGGCTAAGGAATAGATTTACAAGGCCAGTTGTCACTTCAAAACTTAAAGGAAGGCCAAGTTTACCATACTCACCGCCTTCCAGTTCAAGGCATCTGCTACCATATTCGCCTTGCCTAGATGGTATAGAATAGAGAGATTATAGTCCTTCAGCAACTCAATCCACTTACTGTCTCAAATTAAGTTCCTTCTGAGTCATAATATACTGAAGACTACACTGGTCAGTGAATATCTCACAGCGAACACCATATAGGTAATGCCTCTAAATCTTAAACGTAAATGCTACCGCTGCTAACTCTAAGTCATGAGTGGGGTAGTTGTGCTCATGTACCTTCAACTATCTCGAAGTGTATGCTATAACTCAGCTCTGCTACATCAGAAAAAAATCCAAACCAACACCCAAAGCATCACAATATATAGTAAACCCCTCACCCTCGACTGGAAGAGTAAGAATAGGAATTGAAATGAGCAAGTCCTTAAGCTATAGAAAGCTAGCCCTATTCATATCAAGACACTGAAAGGTAACCTCCTGTCTGGTTAATCTGTTCATAGATGCTGCAATAGAGGCCTTGATGAGCCGCCTGTAGTAGCCTGCCAACCCAATAAAGTTGTGAACCTCATTCAGAGATATAGGCCTAGCCCAATCACGAATGGCCTCAATCTTTGCCGGGTCTATAATAATCTCATCCTTGGACACCATTTTCCCCAATAATACTACAGACTCAAGTCAGAACTCGTACTTTGAGAATTTAGCATAAAGTTGATGATCTCTCAAATGTGGAGCACAGTCCTCAAATACTGCTCGTGCTCCTCCCTACTCCTCCCTACTTCTCAAGTACACAAGGATGTCATAAAAAAATCACGAAGGATTCCAAATAAGGCCTAAACATATGGTTCATCAAGTCCATGAACGTTGTTGGGGCATTGGTCAACCCAAAAGACATTAGCAGGAACTCGTAATGGCCATAGTGAGTCCTGAAGGCTGTCTTAGGGATGTCCTCCACTGAAATCCTCAATTGGTGGTCGCTAGATCTCAAGTCAATCTTGGAAAACACGTTTGCACCCTGAAGTTGGTCAAATAGATAATCAATATGAGGCATAGGATATTTATTCTTCATTGTTACCTTGTTCAGTTTCCTGTAATTGATACACATATGCATAGAACCATACTTCTTCTTCACAAATAGAACTGGAGCACCTCTAGGTAAGACACTCAATCTAATAAACCCCTTACCTAGAAGATCATAAAGTTGAATATTTAGCTCCTTTAGTTCGACAATAACCATATGGTAAGGTGCAATAAATATGGGTCGGGTTCTCAACTCAAGGTCAATAGCAAAATCTATATCATACTTGGGGGGAAGGCCGGGTAAGTTGGTAGGAAGGACATCAAAGAAGTCACAGACTACATGAACAAAGTCTTTGTAGGACTTAATACTAACATCATGAACATATGTAAGGTAGGACATACACCCTCTCGATACCAGTCTCCTAGCTTGAATATAAGAAATAAACCCTATCAGTGAGCTTCTATAAGTACCCTGCCACACAATCGAGGGTATGCCA
Source organism: Capsicum rhomboideum (assembly GCA_031232105.1). Classification (NCBI taxonomy): domain Eukaryota; kingdom Viridiplantae; phylum Streptophyta; class Magnoliopsida; order Solanales; family Solanaceae; genus Capsicum; species Capsicum rhomboideum. The sequence continues at coordinate 53,491,895 of CP124711.1, forward strand.
GGCATGGTTAAGGTAACAGTCTTGGCAAATAATTCCAAGATAGCATGATAGGGGGATAACCAGTCTATGCCATGAATTACGGTGAAATCAACCCTTTCTAGCACAATAAGGTCAGCCTGAGTGTCATACTCTCGAACAGTCATAATATACGATCTATATACCCAATCTACAACTAAAGAATCACCCACAGGAGTAGCTACACGTATAGGCACAGATAATGGCTCACAAGACAGCCCTAACCGAGATGCATAATAAATAGACACATAAGAATACATTGAGACTGGATCAAATAAACTAGAATCTAGCTGACGGTAGACCAAGATCATACTTATAATAACAACATCTGAAGCCTCAGCCTTTAGCCTACCACGAACAGGATATAAATGACCCCACCTATCTCCGGACTGGGTGCCTACCCTACCACCTACCCTACCTACCAGAGGACCTCCACAAAAACCTTGGGGAATAACTCTGCAACCCTGTGTACCACCCCTAGCTGGAGATGGCACTGACCTGATCAGCTAAACACTTTGTACAAAAGGATCAATCACCCTACATCGAGGACACTCTCTAGAAAAATGGTCCACAAACACCATAATCATAGCATGCCCCAGGCACTCTACCATAGCGAGAAGGTTCGATGACCCAGAATGGCCACCTCGGCCGGAAAACCCTGACTAGATATCCCTCAAAGATTGACCACTGCTCTTTCCAATGAAATCACTATAACCAGGCTGGCCCCCATCTGAAATCTATAGCGCTGCCTGAACAGGCCTACTAGGCTTACCCTGAGGTTGATAGTATTGTTGTTGTAGTGGTAGATCCTCTAGTGCTATCTTAGGTGTAGGATCAATAATCGGATCTGGTGAAGGCTCCCTAGCCTGGCCTCGAGTTGGGACAGCAAATCTAGCTTGACCTCAACCTCGGGGTCAACCTCTACCTTTAACCAGTGCACTAGCAGCAGGCTCAGGGCCTCCATCCCCAGCTGTCATAGCCTGCATCCTATCCATCTGCGAAAGAGTGAAACAAATGAGAATCTAGAAACCAATATAGACACAACGCATGATAATGAACCAAAAAGGTGAGATTTTCCTAAGAATGCCTTGTAGCCTCCCAAAGATAGGATACAAAGGTCATCGTACAATCCGCGAGATATTACTAGACACTTGTTCTTATACCGATGATAACGGTGAACCTAGGCTCTAATATGAAACTGTCACGACCTAATTTCATAGGTCATGATGGCACCTACTTCAATCCACTAGTAGGTAAGCCAAACCATAGCCCAGAACAATGAGTAGCGGGCTAACAGGCTAAAGATAAGGAAATAAGGTTACAACTTATAATAATAAACAACTAGAAGAGGAATATATATATATATATATACATGTGTGTGTGTGTGTATAAGCATGCTATACAGGAGAGGGAACAAGATAAAAAATATACCAAAATGGATCTCCTAAGACCTGGTAAGGTCAGTACAAGACAAAAAGAGCACTAGACAGTGCCAAAATATACATCGAAGTCTTAGAATATACAAAATAAGATAAACATGATAGCAGAAGAAAGAGGATCAGCTCTGAACTTTGAAAGCTCACCCAATCTCTGATCATTAGCACAGCCAGAGGTCAACTTTAATGGCAGTGACTCATACTAGGGTCTGGAACAGGAAAAAAATATAGAAGTGTAGTATAAGTACCAAAACACGGGTACTCAGTAGGCATCATAGGCCGAATGAGCTCAATTACAATAAAAGTATAAATAAAGTGCGAGTATACAAACTAAGGCTGTAACCGAGGGTCAGAAATGAATTAATAGGCAATGCTAAGCAAATGCGGTAACCCGAATCTAAATATCTCAAAAGTAGAAATAAAAGCCTAGTTATAACTTATCTGGACACCCATTAGCCTAACAGGCATACACAAGGAGAAATGAACTCAAATAAGTCCCTATAAGCATGGGTACAAGAAAACAGTAATACTAAAGTAAGGGCAAGATATATGTAACACCTCGTACATTTTTGACCCTACTTGACAACTTTGAACAATGTTTACTTAGGTGTCAAGATCCATAAGTATGTATTTTGTAGTGTCATTGATGAAATATTTGATATTGGGCCTAATACATGTGGTTAGACCTTTGTAGTGGGTGGCGTTTGTGACTTTGGAGAGCAATTGTGGGGTGAAAAATTGAGGTTTAAGGGACATCCAAGCAAAGAATCTTAAAGCTAAGAGGTAAGCAAAAGGTTGAGACTTGAAAGATCCAACCAAATAAGCAAAGAAAAGCCAAAATAAAAAATTTGGCATGACGCGCTGCAGAGGGCGTGCTAGGTCGCTCTGGCCCAAATTTTTGTTTGCACAGGCAGCAAAGGGGCGCGCCAAGCAGCGTGCCGGGGTGGTTTTCGCCAAAATTTTTCTTCGACTATTATGATGTAAATAAGACTTTTAAGTCATGGTATCATTACTCCATAATAGTAGGACTATTCTTTAGCATCCGAGTTGGGGTTAATTCTTCGTCACAAGTGTTTTAACAAATTATGTTCAAGTAAGCCATGAGCGACTAGAATTTCTATTTTTGTGATTGAAGCTACGAACGTGAATCTCGTAAGTGAATATTGTCGTGACGTTATGGAATTATTTAAACATGAGATATATGATGGATTATACATTGGATTTGGTGGACTAAGATGACATGTGTTATTGGGATCAATTTAAAGCCCAAAATAAAGCCAAAAGACATGGCCCAATGGGTCAAATGACCCATTCTTCCATTTGACCAAGTAAAACATCTCAATTATTGATTAAATGTGGCTAAGGATGACCATGAGAACTATATAAAGACACAAAGGGCTGATTTTATTCCTTAAAAACCCACATGCCTTTTGAGATATTTCCAAACCCATTTCTCTCAACACAAACCCTAAGGCAACCAACTATTCTTATGGATTAATATATTATATGCATGGGAGAGTATGTAGATCATGATGGTTATGTTTAAAAGTGTAAATAATGCATTTTTACTTTTTGCTAAAAGATGTGTCATCTATGGAATTTAAACTTGAAAGGAGAATTGAGGTTTTGATGAAAGTGAATGGTGTGAATGAAATATTGACATGTATGGTGTGGTTATGATCCTTAACTTGTTATTTTGCTATAAGTGCAAATTGTGGGACTATTGTCGATATGTGGTTATGAAGTGTATTGAGGTGACTTGATGGATCATTGTGATGTGGTATTGATGAGAAAATGTAAAGGAGGAACTTGGTGTGAAAAGATATTGGTTTATGATGGCTTGGTCAATGTATAGAATGTTATGGTATTTTTGGTATGATAATTCCATGAATGGTAATGTAAAGGGTGAAATAATGTTATAGGGCAATCATGTAGCTCATGGTCGTCTTATACACTTGGAATGTAACTTGTGGTTAATGTTGGTTCCGTTATACACTTGTGTTGTAGAGTGAAACGTAAGGAGGGAGATGAATTGTTGTATTCACATATTGGTTTGTGTAGTCATATTGAGAAGATAAGGTATGTAAGGTTACTCTTTTCATATCCTTCTGCAGCTCATAGTATTCACATTGATGTTGTACTAGTTCATTCTGAAATGTCCAAAGGTATCTCATTTCAGGTTGTTATCTATTGTTAAGTCACATATTCCCCATTCATTAGTCGTTGTTGCTCATGTGTTACATAATTATGGACATAGTTCCAAAGTCCCAATAATAGTATGTTCCAAAGTTCCAATAAGGTTATGATTACAAATATATCAATCTCTCATAAGTGAGCATATCAATCTCTTGAAAGTAAAGAAATGAGGTAATGTATATATGTGTGTTTCCAATAATATCATGATCCTCAATGTATCAATCTCACACAAGTAAAAGTATCAATGTCTCCCAAGTAAGAAATGAAGAAAAGTGTGTTTATGTTATATTATTAACCCATCAATAGAGTGGATGTATGCTATATTATTAACCCACCAATAGAGTGGATGAATGTTACATTATTAACCCACCAATAAAGTGGATGAATGTTATATTATTAACCCACCAATAGAGTGGATGTATGTTATATTATTAACCCACCAATAGAGTAGATGTATGTTATATTATTAACCCACCGATAAGGTGGATGAATGTTATTTTACAACCTACTAACCAAGTAGATGAATAATAATGATGATGAGCGTAAAAGTAAAGGAAGAATCTCTTGAGTAGAAAGAATCTCTTGAGTAGAAGAATCTCTTGAATAGAAGAATCTCTTGGAGGCAAGTCTCTTGAGTGAAGGTAATTCTCTCTTGAATAAATGGGTATATGGAGGATAGTATATGAATAATAAGGATATGAAAGAATAACCATAAATGACAATAGCAGAAGAAATGTACATGGTTCCACATATAAAATGAGGGTTATCCGCATTGGCTATTTCTTTTATATTGACTCCATTGTTGTTATCATGTATAATGCCATTTCTTATGAGCCTTACATACTCAGTACATTCTTCATACTGACCCCCTTGGGGGACTTACTTTACTTACTGCAGGCGCAGGTGCTAGTAGACCTCCTCAGTAGGTTGCAGGTCATCTACAGATCATTGGTGAGCTCCATTAGTTCGGGGCTTTCCGAGTCACATGTGTACTTTGGTTTTGGTTTTGGTTTTGGCATTGTATATATGTTGTATAAAGCGGGGACTTGTCCCAACAGTAGGTTGGTCATGTATATGTATCCGTAGAGGCTTTGTAGATGTATGTGGGAATGTGAGTGTAAGGTATGTATGATAATTTATACTTGATGGCCCTAACGTCAAGTTTCATACATAACATATTTTCCATGACTTCCGCATAGTTGTGTGATAAATAATGATGTTCACATGAGGATGTCCATATGAAAGCACTTGAGCAAAGATTGGTTCTCTCGGGCCATATCGGCTTCTGGTGCTAGTCCGCCTCGTTGGAAGTCTGGGCGTGACAAAAGTGGTATCAGAGCAGGTCGTTCTAAGGGTGTTTACAAAGACGTGTCTGAGTAGAGTCTTGCTTATGAATGTGTTGTGCACCACATTTATAAGTAGGAGGCTACGGGACATTTAAGAGTTGTTTCTTTCTTTCATTTCTAGATTGTGCAATATAACCAATGTTGTAAGTGAAATCGTATCTGACCGTTGGAATTGGTTTTCTTTGTTATAGTAAAAATGTCGATGACAAGAAGGGGAAAAGGCAAAGGTAAGCAGGTAGATATGCCTGCCGGTGAAGGAATGAGTAAATCACCACCTGACTAAGCTAGTCAAGGTGGAGTTAACATTGACATTGCGTCGTGGTCTTCTTCTACATTTCCAGCTCCGGAAGAGCCAAGAGATAAAGAAGTACCCGCAGAACCGCCTATGAATGCCACTGACCAGGATTTAAGAAATGCAGTGCATATGTTGACTCAGATAGTCACTGGACGAAGCCAAGGACGAGCTGGTCCAACGTCAAATGAGGATGATGCGGCTATGGTAGCTAGTCGAAGAACACAGGATTTCTTGAAATTAGACCCACCTATATTCACTGGGTCACACCCGAAGGTAGATCCACAGGACTTCGTAGATCAAATTCAGAGGACTCTAGAGGTTATGCACGTGACTGGGTAGAACCAGTAGAACTTGCAGCTTATAGACTGAAAGGTGAAGCAATATTATGGTATGAAGACTGGAAAAGATCAGGGGGTATTGAAGAACTTCCAGCTGGTTGGGAAGAATTTAAAATAGAATTTATTGATCATTACCTCCCATATGAGATTCGGGAGGCACGTCCAGACCAGTTTCTAAATCTACGTCAAGGGACTATGAGTGTCAGAGAATACAGTTTTTAGTTTAATTCCTTGGCGCGGTATGCTCCAAATTTAGTGGCCATAATGACAGACAGAGTCCATCGATACGTGGACAGATTAGAGCCGTATTTAGTAAGAGACTGTACCATTGCTGCTTTGAACAAAGATATGGACATAGCCAAAATACAGGCCTTCGCACAGAAGATGGAAGACCAAAGGCAAAAAAGAAGAGTACATGAATCAGAGAGAGGACAATCCAAAAGAGCTAGACCTATAGGACAATCTATGGCATCCCAAGGAGAATCTGGGCCTCGGATGTTTCCTAGACCGCCTAGACCATCATTCTCCCATTCCACAGCAGGCACACACTCTTAATTTTGAGGGTTTATAGGTAGTCAATCTGGACAGAGTAGTGGAATTCACGGATCACAGGCATCCAGATTTTCTCATCAGCTGTGCCAGCGCTGTGGGAGATTTCATTCAGGCAAATGCTGGTTTGATACGAATGTTTGCTTTTTGTGTAGTAGGCCAAGACACATGATGAGAGAGTACCCACAGAGGCCTACAGATAGTATGACACGACCTATAGGATCAGCCGTTGTGGCATCGTCGTCTGGTGTATAACCTGTTGGTCACGGTAGAGGTGCTAGAGGAGCAGCTAGTTCCAGTGGAGCCCAAAATCACACCTATGCTCTAGTCGACCGACAGAATTTAGAGATTTCTCCTGACGTGGGTACAGGTATAATATCTGTCTTTTCACAGAATATATATGCATTGATTAATTCAGGCTCTACCCTATCATATGATACCCCATTGTTTACTGTGAAGTTTGGAAGAACACCAGAATTATTAGTTAAGCCAATTGAAATATCTACACCAGTTGGTGAATTTATTATAGTTAAAATAAATAAAAAAAATAGATCGTAAGGGTCTAGTAAATGTTTGTGATCATGATTTGTTGGCTGATCTTATCGGGATGGAAATGATAGATTTTAATGTTGTAATGGATATGAATTGGTTGGCTTCTTATTATGCTACGGTAGATTACCGAGCGAGGAAGTTACATTTACAATTTCCATAAAAGAATGACCGTGGATAGAAGAGTAATGTGGGAGCACCGAGAGGTAAAGTTTCTCATTTTAAGGTAAGGAAAATGACACCCAAAGAGATACATATGCCCCTTAGGAAAAGTGAAAGATACTGATGTAAAGCCACCACCTCTTTAATCGGTTCCAGTGGTAAATAAAATTTTTAAGGTCTTGTATATCCCATTGGGGTGCATTAGTATTATTTGTACGGAAAAAGAATGGCACATTGAGAATGTGTATTGATTATTGACAACTGAAGGGGGTGAAAATTAAGAATAAATATCCCCTCTCCAGAATTTATAAGTTATTTGACCAATTACAGGGTGCCAAAGATTTCTCAAGGATTGACTTGAGATCGAATTATCATCAAGTAAGGGTTAAAGAAAAAATATACCCAAGACAACTTTTCAAAACATGGTATGGTCATTATTGAGTGGGGTTTATGTCATTTGAACTAATGACTGCACTAGTAGTGCTTGTGGGTGATGAATAGAGTGATACAAGCCATTGTTAGATGTGTTTGAGACCACGTTTAGAAATGAAATTCAAGCTCACAAGAGAACCATGCTAATAAGTTGCGACAAGTGTTACGGATTCTTCGTGACCGTAAGCTATATGCAAAGTTCGCTAAACATGATTTTTGATTACAACTCGTATTGGTCTTGGGTCACATAGCATAGGATGTGTATTGATGTAACATGGTAACGTAATAGCGTATGTCTCAAGACAATTGCACCCACAAGAGAGCACTTATCCTACACATGATTTTGAATTAACAATGGTGCTATTTGCTTTAAAGATATGGCGCCACTATTCATATGGGGTTCAGGTTGATGTATACACTGATTACAAGAGCTTGCGATATATCTTTAAATACAAGGATCTAAACTAAAGATAGAAACGGTGATTGGAAATATTAAAAGACTACGAGGTTAATATATGACACCATTCGGGAAAGCAAATGTGATAATCGGTGCATTAATCCGCAAAGCAATAGGAAACACTAAGGGTCAGAGGTATAGCCAAGGGAGATAGTTCGTCTTCTTGAGACTCTAGATGAAAGAGTTATAGTGTAAAATGCGACAGGGTATTCATTTGTGGCTAAGGTGGAAAAGAAGCGGTATGTGAATTCTATGACAAACGCATTTGATCTTACGCAAGAGGGAGTACGGTAATGCTCAACAAGTAAAAAGCAGAGCACCAGAAACCTGGAGGTTATATGCAATATAGGAATCTTCCAGTTTGGAAGAAGAATATTATTAACATGGGTTTCATCTCAAGTTTGCCTCTTACATTTCGGCAATTTAATTCCATGTGGGTGATAGTTGACAGACTTACCAAGTTAGTACACGTTTTACCTGTCAAGATCACTTATACAGCTGAATACTATATGAAGTTGGAGGTAAAGAAATAGTATGAATACAGGGAATTCCAATTGCTATGGTATTAGTCATGGGAGCTCAAGTTACTGTATACTGTTGGAAAAATCTTTTCAAAAGAGTGTGGGAATCCAAAAAAATTTAAAATTCTCAGACAGGATGGATAAGCAGAACGCACTATATAAAAACTTATGAGCTTGCTTATAGGACTTTAACAGCTGTTAGAACTATCATTTACTTCATGTGTAATTTTCTTACAATAGGAGATATCGTGTGAATATCAAAAAGGCACCTTATGGAGCGTTATATGGAAAGAAAGGGAAATTGAGTCCACGTTATATAGGTCACATGAAATTATCAAGAGATTCTAGATCGACAAATGAAGAGGTTAAGAAATAAAGACATAGCTTCCGTAAAGGTACTATGGCGAAATCAACTAGTAGAAGAGATCACATGGGAAGCTGAGGAAATGATGAAATCCAAGTACCCTCATCTGTTTCAAATGGACGAAAAAGTTCAAAGTGCGGAAGTGGAGCAATAAAAAGTAAGTATCTATGAGCCTTAAGTGTCTATTTATATATATGCTAATATAGAGATGCATTTATTGTAGTTGAAACGATGTTGTTAACATTCGAGGACGAATGTTTCTAAGGGGGAAAGAATGTAACACCCCATATATTTCCAACCCTACTTGACAACTTTAAACAATATTTACTTAGGTGTCGAGAGCCATAAGTATGTATTTTGTAGTGTCATTGATGAAATATTTGATATTGGGCCTAGTACATGTGGTTAGACCTTTGTAGTGGGTGGCGTTTGTGACTTTGGAGAGCAATTGTGGGGTAAAAAATTGAGGTTCAAGGGACATCCAAGCAAAGAATCTTAAAGCTAAGAGGTAAGCAAAAGGTTGGGACTTGAAAGATCCAAACAAATTCGCAAAGAAAAGCCAAAATCAAAAATTTGGCATGGGGCGCTGCAGAGGGCGTGCCCGGCCGCTCTGGCCCAATTTTTTGTTTGCACAGGCAGCAAAGGGGAGCGCCAAGCAGCATGCCAGGGTGGTTTTCGCCAAAATTTTTCTTCGACTATTATGATGTAAATAAGACTTTTAAGTCATGGTATAATTACTCCGTCATAGTAGGACTATTCTTAAGCGCGTTTAGCATCCGAGTTGGGGTTAATTCTTCGTCACAAGTGTTTTAACAAATTATGTTCAAGTAAGCCATGAGCGACTAGAATTTCTATTTTTGCGATTGAAGCTACGAACGTGAATCTCGTAAGTGAATATTGTCGTGACGTTATGGAATTATTTAAACATGAGATATATGATGGATTATACATCGGATTTGGTGGACTAAGATGACATGTGTTATTGGGATCAATTTAAAGCCCAAAATGAAGCCAAAAGACATGGCCCAATGGGTCAAATGGACCCATTCTTCCATTTGACCAAGTAAAACATCTCAATTATTGATTAAATGTGGCTAAGGATGACCATGAGAACTATATAAAGACACAAAGGGCTGATTTTATTCCTTAAAAACCCACATGCCTTTTGAGATATTTCCAAACCCATTTCTCTCAACACAAACCCTAAGGCAACCAACAATTCTTATGGATTAATATATTATATGCATGGGAGAGTATGTAGATCATGATGGTTATGTTTAAAAGTGTAAATAATGCATTTTTACTTTTTTCTAAAAGATGTGTCATCTATGGAATTTAAACTTGAAAGGAGAATTGAGGTTTTGATGAAAGTGAATGGTGTGAATGAAATATTGACATGTATGGTGTGGTTATGATCCTTAACTTGTTATTTTGCTATAAGTGCAAATTGTGGGACTATTGTCGATATGTGGTTATGAAGTGTATTGAGGTAACTTGATGGATCATTGTGATGTGGTATTGATGAGAAAATGTAAAGGAGGAACTTGGTGTGAAAAGATATTGGTTTATGATGGCTTGGTCAATGTATAGAATGTTATGGTATTTTTGGTATGATAACGCCATGAATGGTATTGTAAAGGGTGAAATAATGTTATAGGGCAATCATGTAGCTCATGGTCGTCTTGTACACTTGGAATGTAACTTGTGGTTAATGTTGGTTCCGTTATGCACTTGTGTTGTAGAGTGAAACATAAGGAGGGAGCTGAATTATTGTATTCACATATTGGCTTGTGTAGTCATATTGGGAAGATAAGGTATGTAAGGTTACTCTTTCCATATCCTTCTGCAGCTCATAGTATTCACATTGATGTTGTACTAGTTCATTCCGAAATGTCCAAAGGTATCTCATTTCAGGTTGTTATCTATTGTTAAGTCACATATTCCTCATTCATTAGTCGTTGTTTCTCATGTGTTACATAATTATGGACATAGTTCCAAAGTCCCAATAATAGTATGTTCCAAAGTTTCCAATAAGGTTATGATTACAAATATATCAATCTCTCATAAGTGAGCATATCAATCTCTTGAAAGTAAAGAAATGAGGTAATGTATATATGTGTGTTTCCAATAATATCATGATCCTCAATGTATCAATCTCACACAAGTAAAAGTATCAATGTCTCCCAAGTAAGAAATGAAGAAAGGTGTGTTTCTGTTATATTATTAACCTACCAACAGAGTGGATGTATGCTATATTATTAACCCACCAATAGAGTGGATGAATGTTATATTATTAACCCACCAATAGAGTGGATGTATGTTATATTATTAACCCACCAATAGAGTAGATGTATGTTATATTATTAACCCACCGATAAGGTGGATGAATGTTATTTTACAACCTACTAACCAAGTAGATGAATAATAATGATGATGAGCGTAAAAGCAAAGAAAGAATCTCTTGAATAGAAAGAATCTCTTGAGTAGAAGAATCTCTTGAATAGAAGAATCTCTTGGAGGCAAGTCTCTTGAGTGAAGGTAACTCTCTCTTGAATAAATGGGTATATGGAGGATAGTATATGAATAATAAGGATATGAAAGAATAACCATAAATGACAATAGCAGAAGAAATGTACATGGTTCCACATATAAAATGAGGGTTATCCGCATTGGCTATTTCTTTTATATTGACTCCATTGTTGTTATCATGTATAATGCCATTTCTTATGAGCCTTACATACTCAGTACATTCTCCGTACTGACCCCCTTGCGGGACTTACTTTACTTGCTGCAGGCGCAGGTGCTAGTAGACCTCCTCGGTAGGTTGCAGGTCATCTACAGATCATTGGTGAGCTACAGTTGGTTCGGGGCTTTCCGAGTCACATGTGTACTTTGGTTTTGGTTTTGGCATTGTATATATGTTGTATAAAGCGGGGACTTGTCTCGACAGTAGGTTGGTCATGGATATGTATCCTTAGAGGCTTTGTAGTTGTATGTGGGAATGTGAGTGAAAGGTATGTATGATAATTTTGACTTGATGGCCCTAACGACCAAGTTTCATACATAACATGTTTTCCATGACTTCCGCATAGTTGTGTGAGACATAATGATGTTCACACAAGGATGTCCATATGAAAGTACTTGAGCAAAGATTGGTTCTCTCGGGCCATATCAGCTTCGGGTGCCAGTCCGCCTCGTTGGAATTTGGGGCGTGACAATATAACACCAATGGAAGTAAAACGAGCCTGAAATGTGTGAAACGCGTACCTTATACTCCTTTTCCAGCCATAACCATAATCCTATCCTTCTCTACCGGATTCCCAACCCCCGATTCATAACAAAAATGATAATAAATGCGGGCTCGAATCGAAACTAGTGACTAACAATAGTATAGAAGAAGCCATACTCAAACCAGATCTAATGAATAATAAACAATATGTCAGGTGTCAGACTCGAACCAGAACTCATAAGTAAGCCATTCATGGAAATTTATCAAGTTTAAAATTCTTCCCAAGTTCTTCTAGTCATTTTCCCATTTTTAGAAGCAAAAACATTAAGGGGTCGTTTGGTAGAGTATGTAAGAATAGTACTGAATATGGTGTATTAGTAATGCTGGGATTAGTAGTGTTGAGCTTATTTCTTATCTAGTGTTTGGTTTGATGTATTAAAAATAATATGTATTGCTATATTTCTTTAAAAGTATTGTTTGTTTGCAAAAATACCCTCCACATTCTATAGCTGTGTATTTTCTTTGCAAAACTTTATTATTTACAAAACTTTATTATTTATTCTTAAAAATGATTTTTTTTATTTGTTGATATTCTTACTTAAATTATTTGAGGGTGAATAATTGTCATCTTAGTAAATTGATTCACTCACAAAACGTCAAATTTCAATTAAAAAAGATAGAACATCCACTTTTAAAATCAAAAAGACAGTAAACAATAGTAAAACCGATTAAACCATCTACTTTTACACATGAAAACTGCAAGTTGTAGTTTTAATATGTATGCAATTTTATAAATTATTCAAAATACAAATAATTAGAAAACCATATATATATATATATCAAAAAATAATAAATTCAATTAAGATCACAAACGTCATGTGGTCATATATTTGCCTTTTCAATTAGTAAATGTTAAACATGTATAGCTAGTAAATCAGTAAACTGACTAATATAACTAAATATACAACATAGACTATGTAACTCAAATATATTTCAGTCGCAATGTGAATAATGTCGTTAAGATTTTGAAACCAATTTAAAACCTCGTCAAGTTTGGCGTTACATCATTTTACAAACTCACATTTCAAATATTGTATTGATTGGTATTCGATTTTATTCAGCAATGGACAACTCTCTCTAAAGAATAAAATTTGTAAGCTAATTTATTTAAATAAATTTACTAGTACAAATATAAAACATAAAACCAAGAAAATAAACAAAATGCTTAAAAAGATTTGAGGGATATTTTTGTCTTTGCATAATTAATCTCATGGTATTAAATCCTATGTATTACTAATACCACCAAATGGAAGGTATTAGTTATACACCCTATAATACTAAATAGGGTGTATAACTAATACATGTATTCGTTATACATAGACCCAAAATCCTACCAAACATAGCACTAAATAAGACCATATATAATACATGGACTATTTCTCCTAATACACTACCAAACGACCCCTAAAGGAGAACCAGACTCCATTTACTAAGTTTAAAGTCACGATTTGAGATCAAAATACTAATAAGGCAAGGGTATCAGAGCTAATAGGCTTAAAGATAATGGTTAGGGAAACCCAATCCCCAAAAGGCAGTCTACCGAAGATATCATAGAACCAAATTAATTCTAAAAGGACTTTATTCTACAACAACCTATCTTAAAAAGGCTACAAGTCCCAAAATACCCAACGTAAGTCAAGAACCTACCCAAACCCAAGCTAAGGCTTCACAATCCCATCCCATGACCCTAAATAGGCTAAGTCTAATCCTAAAGGATATGCAAATACTACCCTAAGGGAAACAGGGGCCGAAATCTACTCTAAAAGCCCCTGATTGGCTAAAATAGTCAGAAAATGCTAGATGAATATTCGAGACATAAGAACCAACCCACAACTAGCAAAATATCACACTAATAACATAATAAAGCAAAGTCTAGGAGACGGATAAGCCTAACCTACCTGGGCGCCACGCGAAAACCTCTCCAATAGAGATTTTCCCTTCCGAGAATCCTCCGACCGCTGCCACACTATCAAAATTATATTCTAGGCATCAAGACAAGAATAACAATATCCATATTGTGAATTTACACTCCAGGTTAGAAATCAAGTTAAAAATTCCACATAGGGGTACCATGAGCTTGTGCTTAAAATTTGAGCAACTCTAGCTCTTTAATAGACAAAAAACAACCCTATCTATAAATGAGAAAAAAAAAGCATTTAAACTACGAATAAAATGGAAATTAAGTAAGAAACTTATGAGATTAGAATGGGGGAAATGATCACTTTAGTGTTTCCAAGTCAATACCAGCTTCATTATCAATTTCCCATAATTTTCTGAGCTCTCACTATCTTTAATGGTGTTAAACACTTAAAAAAATAACCTGAAATTCATGGAAGGGACATTTATATATAACACCAGCCTAAAGCGACAAAGTGTCTGCCTAAGCGGCCGCTGGTGATGCCAGCTGGTTCCACTAAAGCGGACCCTTAACCGCTAAGGCAAAAAATGAGTCGCTTAGGTGGCTGGTAATGACGCCATCAGGCACCGCTTAAGTGGAACCCCAGTCGATAAGGAGACAAAAGGGCTACTTAAGCGGCTGCATCAGATACTTCATACCAATAAATTTTCAGCCAAATCCAAATATCCTAACTAGTATTTGAGATTTGTTCAGAACCTCATGCATGCAAACGAACTATGCTACCCTACTAAATTTGACATTTTGAACTCAACGAAACTATCAAATTCCCATTTGAGGTCGTTTCAATAGAATTAGGATCCCACGCCCAAGGTTCCATTTTTACCAAAGTTCAACTAATAGCCCAAAATGAGCTCGAAAGCCTCGGGACCCCGACCAAGGGTCCCCCTAGCCTGAAATTGACATTACAAAGCTAATAGAACTATCAGAATTGTCATCTGAGGATGTTTACCTAATGTTTTGTCCCAAGACCAGTTTCTCAACTACAAAAGCTCTAAAACAGGAAAATGACTATAAAAATCAAACAAACTTCCCGGTAATCAAACTGTCAGTCCCAACATGTCATAAATGACCTACGACAGCTATAGGAATTATCTAAATGCAAAAAAAGTATGAAAACATACAAAATAATCTGGAGTGTCATTACAACCTTTTAAAAAAATATTTATATTTACATAGCCCATAAAATTAATTGCCCCCGCATAACACCATTTCTACGCGATATATAACCTTATACTACTTTATACAACTTTATATAATTCTATTCCTTAGTGTATGCAAATTTATAAACATGTATAATAGCGAATAAGAGTTATTTATATATGTTTTTACGTTGTTATACACCTTATACATAATTATACGCCCTCCAATTCCACTTGACTGAATCGACACTGGCCAAATTCCTCCTCCATTAATGCAGACTTCCTCCAACATTTAAGCACCACATCGCCTCCTCACCCTCTCTGGTGGATTACTCACCTCTTTCATTTTCCAATGGAAAATCAACCACCATCGCTCCTTCTCCGTCCAGCCACCACAACTCCAACAACCACCCTTCCCGGTTGATCACTTGGAGGGATTTCCATTCACCTACAATGGTGATGGACTACACCTATATTAACTTGAAAGCTGCTAAAGAGTTGGGTCATGCGGCGTAAAAATTGAAAATTGGGCTAAAGATGTAAATATTTTACTCTAATGGTTATACAGGGTAATTATCTCAAATAAAAATAGTATTTTATTACTTATCTATTAAATCTTTTTGATACACTCAATTTATGTGTCTTATATTCTTTAATATCAAGATTACCAGTGAGGATTTTTTTTGGAACTTTCGAAGATTTATACTTTTACAAAAAATTAATTTTAAGGAGAAAATGAAAAAAAGAAAAAAGAAAAAACATCACCACCTTTCAAAAGTATATAAATGTTTTAACCTTTTCTTTGTAGCCAATAAGGAAGTTAAAAATACACCAATGAACAACAAAGAGAGAGTGTGTGAGAGAGAGAGATCAAGAAGTAGAACGCATGACATTATGGGTGTGTTTGGTATAAGAAATATTTTCAAAAAATGTTTTTTTAGTTTTTGATATTTGACTGGTTAGGTTTTTTTTTGGTTTTCTTGGAAAATATATTTCTTAAAAATGAGTAAAATGACTTTTTTTTTAAGGAAATAGAGTAAAAAGTTTCATAAGTAACATTTCACATTCAATTCATTATTTCCTCCTCACCCACCAACACACCCCATTTTCTCCTCTTCATAGTTTATTTATGTCATTTATGAGCTATGGGGATGATTGAAATGGTCCCCGAAGCATTCGGAAGTGATTTATGTGGGTTTATGGTTTTTTAGTAGCCTTTAAAGTGATATAATTGACTTTGGTTAACATTCTATGATCCAAGCGTTGGATGAGATGTTTTATCAGTTCCATTAGATTTGAAATGTCAATTTTGGGTTAGTAGCTTGGTTGGTTTGGGTTCTGAGGTTTTCAGTTTGATTTTGAGATTTTGGACGAGAAGTTGGTTTTAAGTTGCCTAGAGTTGATTTCGGGGGTAACTTGTTGATAATGACCTCTGTTGGAAATTTTGACTGCACCATTGAGTCTGGAATGTCGTTTCCAAGCTATAGCATATTTTGTTTGTGTTTGGGAGGTTTTGCATGAGTTTTTGAACATTTTGGGTGATTTTGCCCTGTCTAAGTAAAATTAGTTGACAAAAACATTCATTATTAGTTTTAAAGATCAAAAAATTATTTCAAAACTACTGAAATGTCATGCATGAATTATAGGATCGATCTGAAAAGTTTGGTGTAATTTCGAAAAGTTGAGATCGAGTTTTTATTGCGGAACATGAAACAATATTTTAGCAAGCAAAAATAATATCTGACTGGGCAAACGTTAATGAAATTGAGTTCTGACTAATCGAGTAGATTCGTAGCATTATTTAAAAATTATAGGAAAAAGAATTGGTGTATTTCACTATCGTATGAAGGATTTATGACCGTTTTAGTGAAAACAAATGTTGTTGGTGCACACCTTTAGTGATGGAAAAATAGACTTTTAGCGACAGAAAATCGGCTTGAGCGACGAAAATCACACCTGAACATATTATGCATTTCGGACTTCGTCCTTTCACTAAAAATTAACTTTTGGGAGCTAGGAAGCTCTATTTGAGGCAATTCTCGATGCGTTTTTCTAGTGTAATCATTGGGTATGGGATTCTATGTTATTTTATTCATTTTCCTAGATTATCCATCTCATTTTTCATGATTTTGATTCATAATATTGAGATTTGAAATCCAAAGTTATGAAATCAAAAGTTCTTGATTTGAAGGTCGATTTAGAATGGGTTTTCATTGAGTTTTGGGATTAAGGTCCTTGTATAATGGGTAAACTGATTTTAACAAAAGTTTTCAAATTTTTTTTGATTTAAATCACATTTTATAATGGAGATTTGGGGTTTTATCGGTAAAATGAAATATTGATATTTTAGTGATTTCCACCCCAATATCTACTCAATTTTCATTGGGTTTTTAGATTTAGAACCCTTAAAGTATGGGAAACATGATTATTAAATAAAATTTCAAGTTTACCCTTTCATTTTTGAAACCAATTTTTGAAGTGATTTTAGACCCAGAATTAAAATATATTGATATGGGTAAAGATGGACTCCTTTTGACTTGTAGATGTCATATTGATTAGATTGGACGTGTTTGGCAATGATTTGAGGGATTAGATTTTTTGGTTTATGTTTCAGACTGTGTTTTGGCTTGCGAATCTTCTTTAAAATCAAGTTGAGATGTACCTTGACTTTTTTATGAGGTGTTTGTGTGTTGTATGCTTATTTTCTTGTATTTTGTAAATATCTTAGGAATTGGGGGTCCTGCTTAGATGAAATGGCGAGCATCTCTACGGTACTGGAGTCTTTTGATGAGTTGTAGTTATATAAGTTGTTTATCTTATTTAGTCTTGTTGCTTGCCAATACGCTTAGAGCAGATTGTAGATAGATGACTTGTTGATCTTGAGTAAATTGATAGTGGATACCTATTTAAGAGCTTGAATCGTGGTTAGTGACTAGTTGATGTAATTAATGAGGTTTAGTGTCTCTTAGAATATGACTGGTGGTAATATAGATAAGCACTTTAAGATAGGAATCTTGGCTTAGATATGAGTAAGCGAAAGAAGAAGAATCTTGGAGTATATTGTTAACTATCGTAGCTCTCTTTTTAGTTACTTGGTATATTAATGTCATCTTTGGGAAAGGTGAGACTTATTATTTAGAACAAACTAGGTTTTGGGTAAGTTTGTTATATCTGTGTTGTTTGGATTGTGCATTATTATCGTGTTGCCCGTGTGGGAGCTAATATGCATATTATTATTTACTTGAGAGATTATATTATTGTAATACCCGTGTGGGGGCTTGATTTGATATCATAGGCTTTATTTGAGCATTAATTGTCATTATTATTGTTGTGATGCCCGTGTGGGGGCTTAAATAGATATTATATGCCTTATTTGAGAATTATTTGCCTCTCTTATTATAGTGATGCCTAAGAGAGTGGCTTGAAATGATATTATTGATGTCTCACATTATTATTTATTCCAATGGTGCCATGCAATGACTTATATCATGAATTATTATCATATTGAGTTGATTCTGAGCTCATTTATACCTGTATTAAATTGATTATGATCTTCATACTGATTGGTTGTGAGTATTACATCCTCATTTCATCCATACATATTCATCATATTGGTACCACTAAGAAACACTGATTTTAAAAGAAAAGATATTTTATAAAATCTTTAGCCAAGGTCATTTGCTGGCAAGAATGATTGAGACATTTTGTAAAGCTCTTAGCTGAGGTCATTTTCCGACAAGGTTGATTGTGATATTTTATAAAACCCTTTATCGAGTTCATTTGCCTGCAAGGTTGATTGAGATTGTGAAAATATATGGGTTGCGAACCCCTCATGGGTCCTGTTCTGAAGCACTGAGGCTTGAAAGGTGTATACAAAACATCCCACTATCAACACTACATTGTATTGCATTATTTGGTATGGTTTGACACTGTGTTTGAGTATTTACTTTTGTATTAAATTACCGCGATGGAACCTTGTCTGTGATAATGTGTATTCTACATTCATTTCACTATATAACATCATATTATACTACCTCTTGATTAATTTGGGAGTTGATATGTTTATGAATTGGTAGCATGATATACACCTATTCATACACTCTCACTACTTTATCCCAAGTTATTGATTAAATATGATAATTGAGCTTGATATAATTTGTTAGTGAGTCTCCCATATAAATGACTTCTTTTTTCTTGTTGATCATAAAAATGATCAGTGTTGACTCACCTAGATTAATTTGCCTACCTTGTATATTAACATTAATTTGACGGTTATGTTGGGTTACCCCATTAGGATAAAGTGGTGTATCTGTTGGTTATAGATTGTTTGGGTGATTTAGGTAGTTGGGGGTGGTGGTTCTTACTATCATTTAGGATTAGGGTTGGTTATCGATGATGCTTGCTTAGTACAAGTGTTTCGTACTCACCCTTTCTTTTCTTTTTTTCTTTCCTTTTTCTTTTCTTCTGCACCCCGTACATGTATTGGTTCGAGTAGCAGATCTTAGATTGTGTTCCCTTAGTGTTGACGTTGCGGAGATCAAGGTAGTGGTTGGCAGACATCAGAGCTTACTCGGATCTCTTCTTTTTTATCTTGTTCTTTATTCGCATTTAAGATATTTTAGACTAATTGATATTATTCTTTATTAGAGGCTTGTACTAATGGCAACCATACCTGAGAGGTATCTTGAATTATTATTTCATCTTTAATTATTTTGGAATTATTCTATTCTTCTTCTTCCGCTTCTGATATACTTTTAGTATTGAGTTTGGGTTGGGATAGGCTTACCTGTACCTGAGGGTGTGAGAAGTGTCATCACGTACTCTATTTTGGGTCGTGCTGCCCTCAAGTTTGCTATTTCTGAAAGTTTCTCTTTTTTTTAAGCAAAGTAGGCCATAAGGGCCTTTATTATATAAAAGGTCAAAAAAAAATTGGATGGGCCTGATCCGACCCAGGCCCAAGAAATAAATAAACAAAAACAACAAAAAATCTATATCTATGTACAAGTCCACGACAAAGAATTGTCTGGAAACCCACATAAGGGAAAGTAACTCTTTATCTTCGTCTAACACCTTCGCTCAAATCTATCCTTCAGATGATGGAATTCATCTGCCATTTCCAAATCGACCCTTCTTATGATGAGATAAAGCTGAAGAAGGTCAAAAAACTCCATTCTCTATCTTGAAACTCTGATCCCAAACTTGAATTTTGTTGAGTTTGAGGTGTTTTCACATAAGACACTCTAAAATCTCACAAATTCCATGAAAACCTACTCAATGAAGACTTCTTCAACTCAAAATGGTAGATCTGGTGAGCTCAAGGGTCGATTATGGAGTTTTTATTCCCTTTTAATCCTAATTTGAACAGATCTAATTCCTTCTTCCATGATGTGTATAGCTCGAGTGACAAAATGCTTGTCCAGATAAGTTTTTCTTCCTCTCACTTTAATATTTCCACAGAATCAAAAGTGATTTTCCCAATTATTGTTGTTTCCCAGTAGATTGGGCAACAAGTTGACACGGCTGAAAATTCCACCAATATAGGTACTTTTTCATATTGATCCTATTCCTCTTACTTGATGATTTCATAGCAATGTTCTTTTCCTTAACTGATCTTCTTTTCTTATTCAAGTATGATATTTCCCCATCCTCCCCGTTATCTAGCAAATTGACCTTAATTAAACACTAATACCACAGCTTGAACTTCAAGGATAATAGGTAATTTATCATACCAGTGTCATTGTCTCCTCGTTGTATCTTTGTTGCAACTGCTTTGATGTTATGTTGACTATTGTATTGTAGTTTTGTGATTGTTGTTTCCCTGCTTGCTCGTATGTACACTCCTTAGTTGTGATCATGACTATTATGAGCTCCATTTTGATATCTTTTTATCCTGAGATTAGGCTTTTTTAGCTTTTTCCATGTTAATGATGCCTCTTGCTTCAATTGGTATATCTTGCAATGTTGAGTATGTTAATATTTGTGAGCCTGCAGAACAAAAAATTTGATTAGTGAAAAAATCAGCCAGCTTATTGCCTTCTTTGAATATGTGCTCCACCACCACATCTTTTTCAAACATTAGCATCCTTATTCTCTTGATTTCCATAGCAATACACCAAGGAACTTCCAACTCATATCTAGAATCTTCTTTAGGCTAAGGGAGTTAGTCTTAAGTGTTACAGGAAGAAAGTTATGTTCAACATAATACTCTAGACCTATCCTTAATGCCACTACCTCTGCTACTAGGTTAGTTCCATCAAACAATCTCCCGACTTCAGCATACATAAAGTCACCTTCTTCATTCCTGATACAAAAAGCCCCAGAACTAGGGCCTAGGTTTCCTTTAGATGCACCATTAAAATTGCATTTAAAGTTCCCCAAATTAGGAGGGTTCCACATCACAATTCTACAGCCTAAAGTGAGGGTATAATCCTGAAAAAACTACCAAAACAGGCCAAGTTATTGGTAAATTTTTCAACCAAGGATAATTATGTCTAGTTAACAGAAATAAGTTTCTGTTTATCTGCATCTCCACCCCTACATAAGACAATTTTCCTCCATGATTAATGGTGTCCTTTCTCTTCCAAACTTGCCGAATTATGAACATTGGAACAACATTAAAAAGTAATTGGAGCTTTGGAGCTCTGTCGGCTTTCCACCACTTAACAATTGAATCCCTGAGTTGCAAAAAAGAGCCAGTAACTCCAGCTGCAGCTGCAAAACTGCACCACAATCTATTAGCCATAAGAGACTCAGTAAATAAGTGCTCAATAGTTTTCTGAACATTCTCGTAACAACATTTATATATCACCTCATCATAGACCCTGATTCTTACTAATACTTCCCTAATGAGAATTCTAATCTTCCACAGTCTCCACAAAAAAAGGACACTTCAAAAGGCATCCCTTTTATCCACAATTGTTTGAAATCCTCTTGTACCTCTCATGATTGTCTAAAAATCTCCCAAGATGATTTCACAGTGAACTTACTAGAAGTTGAGCATTGATATCCAAACTATACCTCCAGAAAAGTATAATGCTGTCGTTGTATCAAATATAGAACCCAACTAGGTTGGGGTCGATCCCATAGGGAATAGGACGAACTTCTCTCGAATGCTTGCCTGAGTGATTGGCTAGTAAGTAAAAAAAGGGGGGTTTTGGAAACAAATAGTAATAGTAACAATTGTTGATTGTCGGATTTGTGATCAATACGAGAAAGGCACTAGGACAGTGATCCCCAAGATTCCTTAACTCTATTGGGTACTTGTGCTGGCAAACTGTCCCGCTGCATTGCATGCAAAATCTAACAAGATAGGTTCATCTAAATGTCTCTCGACCTTGGTTAGATGAATTTCACTCTTCTCCTCTCGGTATCTGAGTGTCGTGCTACTAACCCTTATTCTTGATCTCAGATAATTATCCCTGTTATGGCTCAAGTTATTAGATAAAGGTTGGTAGCTTCAAATCTCGGTTGTTATTCCCTTTTCCCAATCTCTACTTCTCTCTCGAGCAAGTTTAGAATACAGGCGAGTTTTCAAAGATTTGCAACCATTAGAAGATCAATTATAACGAAGGAAATAACAATACTTGTAGTCACATCGGTTCAGAATTGGCACTTAACCCATTTCGTGTGTTTCTCATGATTCACACAACCCTAGTTGAGAGATTTAGCTACTCATGATTGCAAGAACACAAGAAGAATTCAATGATGAAAGCATAATTATGAACTCACAAGAACAATAAAACTCTGAAATCTCAATATAAATCAAAACCTTAGAATCGATGTTTGATATTACAAGATCAATGTGTTTATGAACCTCAAAACAATGTAATAGAATCCAAAACAATGTAATAATAGTCTGCCTAATATAGGACAATATAGGAGTATTTATAGATACAAAACGAATCCTATCCTAAAACATGTAGGAGAAAAAAAGTTGGCAACTTTCCACGGACCGTGACTTGAGGTCGTGAAATCAGCCCACGGACTGTGGGTCCAGGTCGTAGGAATCAGGCCTTGATGCACAACTACAAAAGTTGACTCACGGACCTGACCTATGGTCCGTAGGTCCACCTACAGTTCGTGAGTCACAATCGTGGGTGACTTCTATGAATTTCAACTCCACTGTTTTATCTTCATAAACTTCATTCTAGTGCATTTCTTTGTTTTAAGCATCAAAAGTGCCATAAAATCATGCCACATCAACACCCACAACTTAGAACGTTTTCATGTCCTTAGACAAACAAAACTACTGTGCATGTACAACAGCATATTATCATGACACAGAAGGGATCAAGTGATGGCATCAGATTATAAACAAACAACTATACATATATGCAAATGACATTATCCGAACAAATAGCAGCTGACAATGCAACCCATATACTCTCACAACAAAGAAGTCCCATATGCTCACAGTATACTAATGAATATCAAAGTAGGGACTGGGTCAAAACACTCTCTCTTACAAAGAAGTTCAAATAGTGTGAGTGAAATACCATAGGGTTGCCCTTATTTTCTATGCCTTAGTTTTTCGGATAGTTGGACTAGTATCACTATAGGACTTTCATCGGCTTGTAATGTAGTCTTGGGGACGGGTGTGGTACATATGGATACGGTGACTCAATCCTCCTTGACACTACACTATTTTTGTCTCCACTTTCCAACCATACTCACTTTATTTTGTTTTCAGATTTTTGGGTGTGATTTTCTTTACGATTTCAATATGTATATTTTTTTTCTTTTTTTTCTCTCTATTTTTTTCACTTCTTTTCTTTCTTTTTTTCTCCCAAACCTGTTCTCCTTTCTTTTACTAACCCCTTTTTCTCTCATGTTTATTTAGGAGAAAAATAGGGGAACCTTAGTGTAGTCAACCATACTAAACATGTCAGTTCTACTATGATAGCACACTCGGGGGAAAAGAAACACGGCAACAAGAACCCTCGAGTGGTGATATACCCCCACCCCAACTAAAAAAATGGTGCACTGCCATCAGTGCACATCAATAAATATTATAAGTGTAAGAGAATGAAAGACATACATGTGGTGCCCTAGGTGCTGGATGTGGACCCGTCTGCAGTTGGATCATCTATATTCTCTCGGGGCTCCCTGCTGGGTGCTGATGGTGGAGGGGGTGGATGACTAGAGGATGCACCCAGGGCTCTCTACTCATGGATAATCTGGCTAACCGGGAACTCTGCCCAGGATGTCGACACTGTCGAGAATGGTGTCGGCATAGGCAGAATGATAGGAGTGTGGCTGACTGCTAAAGCTCCAACCTATGCCTTTAAAGAAGACACCTCATATGTAAAACTTGTCAAGTCTAAAATATAGTCCACCCACAGTCGGTTACCCATTCGTTGCTCAAAGCTGTCAATCCGCCCATGCAACTCTCGCATAAATCTATCCATGGCAGCCACCATACGGGCCTCGATTCTCTCCTAAGATGTCTCAATCAAATACCGAACCCATGGCTTAAGTTAAACCACCAACTTAGCCATCTGGGCCTCTGTGTGAGTCTGTCACTCAATTACCTGTGACTTTCTATCCCCCAGCTACTGTAGAAAGTCTTTCTAGACTGAAACCATGCTAGACAGGAGTGGTGGTTGCTGCCTTCTCATTACTCATAGGGTATGTGCCCTCAGTAGTTTGTCTCACAGCCTCGGGCTCACTAACCTATGCTGGGGTGCCAACCGACTCCTTTCAATCCACATACCCTTCAAAAAGGGTCGCTCCTGATGAAGTAGAGGGCTGAGACCTCCTCTGGGAAACTGGGTTGGCCAGATACTACATCAACCCTACATCAGCCACTCGGGTTACCTAAATATAGTGATCAACCCTAGGTAGCATGACCACACCAACAACATTACATAAATCCTTAATTATACATAGGAAAGGAATACTGGTGAAATCTCAGAAAGCTCACTCGTGAATCTCTTCAATAATGTAGCTGGTGAAGTTGATGTCATAACCTTCCATGATACTCGCCACTAGAATCGCTTGGTCAAGAATAAGAGAATTATCAACACTTGTGGGATCGAGACGGTTTCGTACAACCGACCACCAAAACTTGCTCACAAAGTAGAGTGAGGACTTTTTAATGTCTGACTTCTCAGCTACACATCTAACATCTACCCCATCCTCAGCGATATAACTTATAGTCCACCATAATAGCACCAATCGTTGATCCACATCCCTTATTTTGTTCCTATTCTTCACCGTCTCCATGAGGTGATCAAACTCAGTTGTATTTGCCAGAACCTAACGGTCGATACCAAATAAGAACCTCTGTATCATCTACTCAGATATATCAACTCATGTACCACGAAACAAGGTGTGAGTCAACGGTGGTTGGTCCCGAGCTCGCTGCTCCAAAGGTGTAATCAAATCAACTGAAGCAGCATATGAGGCATATAACTCACGTACCAACTCTGGACTATAACTACCACAAGGTTCTGTCACCCGAAGCCATATCTATCAAACAATGTCTTAATCTAGGGCATCTCATTCAAATCATCTATCCTAAATCAGGGCTCCTCAGTGATATTTCTCATAAACGCACCTCGCTCAGTAGGATCCGCATCCCTATCATAGATGTACTTCATATCCTGAGCACACCACCTCATGTTCGCTGGTTGTACTATCGATGTGGCCCGCTGTGTAGCCAGTTGTCTCTATGAGGAGGTCGTCGAATCCTGGACACCAGTGCCTGAAATAGAAGCTGTCTCAGCATCCTCACCACTATCACCCAATTCTGAAGCATCCTTACCATTGCCATTCTCATCGATTGCAGGTGCATCCTCACCTCTACCAGTCTCACTAATCACAGAAGCATCCTTCCCTTCTTCAGATTGGGGGTAAGAATTAGATAACTGAGTAGGAGTCACTAGTGTGGCAGATGGCGGAGGTTGTGTGGTTGGCTGAGGTGTGGCCTGGGCTGCAGCCTGTGCCCTAGCTTGTTGTCTCATGGTTCAAGGTATAATAGTAGTATCACCTTGCTCAATCTCATAAACCTCTTCGAACCCACTTTTCTCCAGTTTCGAAGGCTCATCTCAAAGCCTTGACTTGATTTCCAGGTTTTTGGTTCTGATTTTTGACGAAGAACCCATATCTCTTTGCTTGGGATTCCCCTTTGGTTGCATTTCCGAGTGGTTTGGGTCTTGGGGGATGATAGGTTGGGTCAGATTTTAGGTTTTGTATGCTAGAGGGTCAGGTCGAGTGTGGTTTTTGGGTAGAGTGTTGGGTCGGGTTTTGTTCCATTTCGAGTGGGTTGGTATTGGGAACTTTGAGCTTAGGTCATTTGGGTATTTGTGGACTAAGGGATTAAGAATATGGGATATGGAAATTTAGATTATTATAGGGTTTGGAATTAGGAATTTGGGATTTGAGTGTTTTAAGATTTTTGAATTTTGGTTAGAATAGAAAGAGGAATTTTGGAGTTTGGGAATTTGAGGGTTTAATCGAGTTTGGGTGTGTTTAATGGATATTAGATAGTGGATCAGGTTAGGGTTTATGTGGGTGGGTTGGGTTATAAATTTTTGGGCCATTTGAAATCCACGGACCCGACCCACGGTCCGTAGGTTGACCTGCGATCCATAGGAGTCAGTTGTGGGTTGAAATCCACAAGTCAAAATTTGTGTCTGATTTTCACGAAATGTATCCATGGTCCGCAGGTTAACATACATTCTGTAGGTAGCCGGCATGGATGGGAATCCGCAAGTTGAAAATTTGGCTTAACTTTCACGGTTTCCACCCACGGTCCGTAGCTCACCATTGTAGGTTGGGATGACATTTTAGTTCACATTTTTATTCTCAACTCAACTGTCCTTTGCACTCTATAATGAACAAATCCAAAATAATATCAATCCTTGGGTTGCCTCCCAAGCAGTGCTTGATTTAATGTGGTAGCACGATGTGGATAAGTTGGTTAATCAGACTTCACCAACTAGACCATGGGTTGCCTCCCATGAAGCGCCTGATTTAATGTCACGGCACGACCCAACTTCCTTGACTACTCAGACTTCATCAAGACTGAACTCCTCACACATCCTAATTTCTTTCGTAGTTCCCAAATAGTGCTTCCCACGCTGACCATTGACCTTGAATAGGACACTGTCATCACCTTTTAGCCCAATTGCCCCATGTGGGAACACCATAACCACGGTGAATGGCCCAGACCATTTGGACCTTAGTTTTCCAGGAAACAAGTAAAGTTTGGAGTTATAGAGCAATACCAAGTCTCCCGGGTGAAATTCTCTTTGTTTAATCTTCCAATCATGTTACAACTTCATCTTTTCTTTATACAGTGCTGAACTTTCATAATCCCAAAGATGAAATTCATCGATCTCATTCATCTGCTCTAATATCAATTTAGTCGCTTCGTTTCATTCCAAATTTAACCTTTTCAATGCCCGTAGTGCCTTATGTTCAAGTTTGACAGGCAAATGGTATAATTTACCAAACACCAACTGATATGGAGATGGATCAATTGGTGTCTTGAATACAGTTCGATATGCCCATAATGCATCATCTAATCTTCTCACCCAATCAGTCCTATTGGCGTTCACAGTCTTCGCCAAAATAGACTTAATCTCATGATTTGATACCTCAACTTGCCCACTCATCTGAGGATTATAAGGTGGTTTCATTTTGTGTTTGACACCATATTTTTCAAGCAGGACTTTGAACAGCCGATTACAGAAGTGGGATCCTCCATCACTAATGATAACTCAGGGTGTTATGAACCGTGAGAATATGTTCTTGTTCAAGAATGTCGTGACACTCCTTCCTTCATTATTGGGAAGCACAATTTCCTCCACCCATTTAGAAACATAGTCAACAGCTAACAAAATGTACTTCATCCCATGTAAGCTCACGAATAGGCCCATAAAGTCAATACCCCACACATCATACAGCTCGAGCTCAAGGATAGTCGTCATGCATACGCTAAATGTTCCCTTTCCTTTGACATTAGTTATAGGACCGAGCATAGTCATGAGCATCTTTATAAATAGTGGGCCAAAAGTACCTACATTGTAAGATCTTATGACCAGTCTGTGCACCTCCATGATGACCCCCAACTGGAGATGAATGACATGCTTCCAAGATACTCATCATCTCAACCTTTGAAATACACCATTGAATCACACCATTTGCGCACACCCTAAATAAATAAGGTCATCCCAGAAGAATTTTTTCACCTCATGCATTAATCTCTTCCTCTACTGATACGACATATCTTTCGGGATTAGATCACTTGAAAACCAAGGGATTAAGTCTTGTGATGCTGCCAACACTTGCTCGTATGGAAAAGTATCATCAATATCAATATCATCCCTTAATTTAAGCATGGCCTTCTCCTCAAGGCGTGATAGATGGTCTGCAACCTGATTCTCAGTCCCCTTTTGGTCCTTCACCTCAAAGTCAAAATCTTGCAATAGAAGCACCCACCGAATCAGTATTGGCTTGGTGTCCTTTTTTGACATAAGATATCTAAGTGTTGCATGGTCTGTGTACATAATCACCTTTGTTCCAATCAAGTAAGATTGAAATTTATCAAAAGCAAAGACCATCACTAGCAGCTCTTGCTCGGTCACCATATAATTCTTCTGGGCTGGGTTAAGTGCTTTTCTACCCTAGTAAATCGGATGTAGAATCTTTTCATGCCTTTGGCCAAGGACTACACCCAAGGCCACTCCGCTAGCATCCCACATAACCTCAAATGGCATTGACCAATCTGGAGAGATGATGATAGAGGCTGAAATCAACTTCTCTTTCAGATACTCGAACGCTTTTAGACATGCCTCATCAAACACAAACTTCACCTCCTTCTATAAAATCTTGCATAATGGATGTGCAATCTTAGAGAAATCCTTGATGAATCTTCTATAGAAACCTGCATGACCTAAGAAACTTTGAATCCCTTTCACAAAAATAGATGGAGGTAACTTTTCAATCACCTCAATCTTTGCTTTGTCAACTTCAATGCCCTTCTTTGAGATCTGATTCCCTAACACGGTGCCCTCTTTCACCATAAAGTGACATTTTTCCCTATTCAACACTAAGTTGCACTCTTCACATCTTTGCAATACATTCATGAGGTGGGCTGAGTAGTCATTAAAAGAGTCTCCCACTATAGAAAAATCATCCATAAAAACCTCAATAGTGTCCTCCACTATGTCGGACAAAATGGATATCATGCAATGTTGAAAAGTGGTCGGTGCATTACATAAACCGAAGGGCATCCTTTTGAACGCAAATGCCTCATATGGATAAGTGAAAGTGGTCTTCTGTTGATCCTCGGGAGTAGCGAAAATCTGATTATACCCTAGATAACCGTCCATAAAATAATACCATCCTCTGCCAGTAAGACAGTCTAACATCTGGTCTATGAAGGGCATAGTAAAGTGATCCTTTTCGGTCCAAGAATTTAGTTTTCAATAATCCATGCAAACTCTCCATCCTTTCATCGGCCTCATTGGGATCAGCTCATTCTTCTCATTTGGAACCAACGTGATTCCACTCTTTTTTGGAACACACTGAACTAAACTCACCCAAATACTATCAGCAATGGGGTAAACCACACCCGCATCTAACCACTTGATAATTTCTTTCTTCACAACTTCTTGCATTGGTGGGTTCAGATGATGTTGGTGCTCAATGCTTGGTATGCACTCGGGATTAAGCTTAAATTTATGAGTGCAAATATCGGGTGGAATCCCGATAATGTCAGTAATGGACCAACCAATGGCCCCCTTAAACCTTTTCAACACCGAAACAAGAGCCTCTACTTACCACTCCACCAACTCAGCAAAAATAATCATGGGCAAGGTGTTGTTGGATTCCAAAAATGCATAGCAAAGGTGAGACAAGAGAGCCTTAAGCTTTAAAACTAGAGGCTCCTCATTAGAAGGACGAGCTGGTGGGGTCACCCTATTATTTAAATCAAGATCAAGTTTCTTCGCAGCATAAGTGTATGATCCCCTACCAGCAAGTGCACCAATCATCTCATCATACTCATCAATTCCATCGCTATCAAAGTTCATAACCACGGCAGCAAGAGCTTCAACCCCCAACCTTTCTTTGATAGGAACAACCAAATTTGCCTTTACGACTATGTCAATCACTGAAATTACACGCATGTCCTTTGGTTGCTTCATGGAATGGCAAATTGAAGGTAACCTGCTCGCCATTCAACCTGAACTTCATCTACCCAATTTTCATGTCAACCAATGCACAACAGGTGGCAAACAATGGTCTTCCCAAGATTATAGAAACCTTTAAATCAACCTCACAGTCTTGAATCACAAAGTTAGTCGAAAATATAAAAATGCCCCCTTCACCAAAACATCATACAAAATACCCACCGACTTTTTCATAGTTCTATCTGCCATAAGAAGTCTCATCAAAGTCAATTTCGGTGCTCTTAATCCTAATTATTTAAACAAGGCTAGCAGCATCAAGTTAATGCTAGCACCCAAATCGCACAGTGCCTTTGCAAAGTTGTAAGACCTGATACTATAAGGAATTGTGAAGGCTCTCGGATCCTCCTTCTTTTCAACAAGGGAACGCGAAGCAACTACACTACAATGGTGTAAATTATCTGTCAGCTCAAAACTGACAGTGTTCTTCTTCTCACCAAATCTTTCATGAACTTTACGTAACCTGGCATCTTCTCCAAAGGCTCAACAAGAGGAATACTTACCGATAACTCCTTCAACATTAAAATAAATTTTTTGTATTTACCCTCTTCAACTTTATTTTTCAACCTTTGAGAAAAGGGAGGAGGAGGTCATGGAATGTATTGCAGAACTTGAGTAACCTCCTTCTCCTTCCTCTTTTCAGACTTAGCTTTCTTATCAATATTTTGGGGCTTGTATGTTGCATCGCTATCAGCCTCTAAATTCTCTAGCTCTATCTTAACCTTTTCATCAATTACCACCGACTTATCTTTCTTACCACTATCCGCAGGCATAGATAGGTCAGTCGTACTCTTTCTATTTCTAAAAGTAATGGCCAAGCAATGACCATCATTCTTTAGGTGTTGCTTGGAAGAGTGCCTGGTTGACGCTGGTTCAATGCCACCGACATCTACCCAAACTATTGCTCCAACTGTTTTATGAAAGTCGAGTGATATTCTACCTTCTGAATTATTCCCAAAATGTCCGCCCTAATCTCTTTTAAGTAACTCTCCTGGCTCTCTGACCCCTTAACTAGTTTATTAAGAAGGGCTTCCATTCGTGAATTTCCAGAATTAGCATCATAGTTCCCGGTGGAACATATGTACCACTCTTCTCTTTGTAATCATCATTTCTCATCCAATTACCATCATGATCCCTGTCTCTATCTTTATATCCTGACTTGTTGTAATTGTCTCCATAGTAGTTCCGACCTTGATTCCCTTGCCTCGTGTTCTAAGAGTCTTGATTAGACCCTTGTCCCTTGGATTGAAAACCCACCACCTCGATCCAAGTACTTAGCCTCCTCATCAGATTTAGAATTGTCATGCCTAGGTGTTTTGCCTTATGCACCTTCTCAGCACCCCCAACCATAATCTAATTGGCTAGCAAGCCAATTTTTATCCTCAACTGTGCGACCTCTTAAGATACAGATTCATCCAAAGCCCATTGTGCTACCGAGGCTCTAATACCAAACGTCCCAGCTGGTGCGTCTGCCTCTCGAGTATGCCATCCTTGTTTGGTCTTAGTGATATGATCTAAAATCTCTGAAGTTTATTCCCATCTCAGACTCATAAATTCTCCGCCAGTGATAGTATCTGCTACAACCTAGGTATTAGCATTTAATGCTTTATAGAAGATCTCAAATATATTTCGACCATTCATCCTATGGTTTGGAACAATTTGCAACTTCTTCTTGAACCTTAGCCAAGTCTCGTAAATTTCCTCAAAATGTATCTGTCTGAAAGTATAAATCTCATCATTCAACTATAGCATCTTGGAAGGTGGGAAAAATCTCTCCAGAAACTGATTTCTCAACTCTTGCCAAGGAGTGATAGAACCTCGTGGTAACTCGGCCAACCACAAAGTCGTTTTTCCTATTAGGGAGAATGGAAATAATCTTAATTTAATAGCCTCTTGGTCAATTCTAGGCAAATTATATGAAGTGCATACCCCCACAAAATTCGTCACAAGCATGTTCGGATCATCTGTAGGAAGATCGGCAAACACGCTTTCAAGTTTGTAAGGTGGATCATGGCACTTGTAATGTCGAACTTAGTGCCCTCAGGTAACTCTGGTGGAATAATGGCACCATTCTCAACCGGCTCCAAATCAGCCACATCCTCTTCTTTGGGATCATCATAAATCGACACATATGTTCTTTGTGGTTGTTGTTGCACCCTCAGTCTTCTTTGTTTCTCTTCAAGTGTAGCAAGATGTTGTGTTGCCTCTTGCATTCGTCAATGATCTCTATCTGCTTATCTAAGAGCTTTTTGTCTCGCATTGTCCTCAGCTATTAATCGTGCAGTGATTTGTTCAGCAGTTTCATGACCAGTCGGATAAATTGGTGGCTGGTTATGAATATCTGCACCGGCTGCGGGGTTGTGAACTCCGTCGGTATTCACCATTCTTTGATTGTTCCTTAGGGTTCTTTCTATTTTCGTATCAAGTGGAATCAGGGGATTGCCTTGACACCTAGTGTTGGGCATACACCGGCGTGTGTCCTCGAAAATACTAAAAAGTAAGACCAATCAACTCCCACAATCAAAGTCAACACACTCTATAACCGTATTCCCCGATAATGGCGCCAAAATTTAATGTCGCCCAAACTATACCTCCAGAAAAGTATAACGCATTCACTGCATCAAATATAGAACCCAACTAGGTTGAGGTCGATCCCACAGGGAATAGGATGAAATTCTATCGAATTCTTATCTGAGTGATTAGCAAGTAAGTAAAAAAGAGGGGGGTTTTGTAAACAAATAGTAACAGTAACAATTGTTGATTGTCGAATTTGTGATCAATACGAGAAAGCCACTAGGACTATGATCCCCAAGATTTCTTAACTGCACCAGGTACTTGTGCTGGTAAACTGTCCCACTGCGTTGCATACAAAATCTAACAAGATAGGTTCATCTAAACGTCTTCGGACTTTGGTTAGATGAATTTCACTCTTCTCCTCTTGGTTTCTGAGTGTCGTGCTACTAACCTTTGTTCTTGATCTCAGATAACTATTCCTGTTATGGCTCAAGTTATTAGATGAAGGTTGATAGCTTCAAATCTCTATTGTTATTCCTTTTTCCCAATCTCTACTTCTGTCTTGAGAAAGTTTAGAATACATACAAGTTTTTAACATTTGCAACCGTTAGAAGATTAATTATAACGAAGGAAATAACAATACATGTAGTCATACCGATTTAGAATTGTTTCACACTTAACCCATTTTGTTAATTTCTCATGGTTCACACATCCCTAGTTGAGATATTTAGCTACTCATGATTGCAAGAACATAAGAAGAATTCAATGATGAAAACATAATTATGAACTCACAAGAAAAATAAAAATCTAAAATCTCAATATAAATCAAATACTTAGAATCGATGTTTGAGATTACAAGATCAATGTGTTTATGAACCTCAAAACAATGTAATAGAATTCAAAACAATATAATAACAGTCTGCCTAACATAGGAAAACATAAGAGTATTTATAGATACAAAACGAATCCTATCCTAAAACATGTAGGAGAAAAAAAGTCGGCAACTTTCCATGGACAGTGACTTGATGTCATGGAATCAACCCACGAACCATGGGTCCAGGTCGTAGGAATCAGGCCTTCATGCACAACTACAAAAGTTGACTCACAAACCTGACCTACGGTCCATAGGTCCACCTACAATCCGTGACTCACAACTGTGGGTCACTTTTGTGAATTTCAACTCTGCTCTTTTGTCTTCAAAAACTTCATTCCAGTGCATGCTTCTTCCCGTCTTCTCGATTTTGCCTCCAATACCTATTTTCTTGTAAGATAGAATAGAAAAGACATCATACCTACCAAACATACCCAAGTTATTACATATTTTCCTTGTTTTAAGCATCAAAAGTGTCATGAAAACATGGCATATCAAGCATCCACCAAGGTTTGTCCAATTCCTCTTAACCTTCCTCCACCATTAAATTATGTTGTACATGATTACAAACCTCTTCTAGGAAATGTATTTTTAATAAACCAGTATTCCATCTCCCATCATAAAATAATTGACTTGCATCTTCTACTTGATGAATATCAAAGCTAGTAACTGGTAAGTAGTAATGTAGAGCCCCATGTTGTGTCCGATTATCAAACCAAATATTTGCATGACCATACTTAAATTCCCACTATATATCTTGATCAACATAATCTCTGGCTGAAATCATTTGTTTCTATGTTTGAGAACCCTCTCTCTATTCCACAACCTAAGAAGCTTATCTTTTGCAATATTTGTTCCATATAAAAATAGTCCACATGGATTTCAGTATTATAAAAATCCACCATAATTTGGAAAAAAATGTTTTAGAAATATCAAATAGTGATCTAAAGCCCAGTCCTTCTTCTTCCTAAGGCCTGCAAATATCTATCCAAGCAACTCAGTGCTTGTTTCTGCCAATCTCCTTGAAATTTCATAGAATTCTTGCAAAATTCTATATAAGTCATGGATGATACATTTAGGAGGAATTATAGATGACATAAGTATATAGGGATGGTATTCAAAACATTATTGATCAATACAGATTTACCTACAAAACACACAATCCTCCATTTCCAAGATTGTAGTTTGTTATGCACCTTCTTGATCAGTTCAGCAAAATGTGTTTTTATCTTCCTTTCATAACCAATAGGATACCCTAGATACATTAAAGGAAATTTAGCCCAGGGAAAACCAATACAGTTTTCTACTTCTTAAATGATAGCATTAGCAGATTTATCATGGACACAAAAGGCACTCTTCTCCTTGTTAATTTTCTGCCCTGATTATTGTTCATAGTCTTCCAAAGTCTTCATCACCAGTTGTAAAGACCTCGTGTCTACTGATACAAACAAGATAGTTTCATTTGCATAAGCTAGATGGTTAATTCTGTCACTCCATTTTGGCATCCTAATACCCTTGAAATCCTTATTGTCAAATAAAGAGTTCAAGGCTCTAGCCAATACTTCTACAGATAGAATAAATAGAGTAGGAGACAAAGGATCTCCTTGTTTCACACCCCTTGTAGAATGAAAAAAGTCATAGGATTGTCTATTTATCAAAATTGAATAACAGTTATTAGCCACCAGTGTCCAAATCATATCCACCACTTGGTTATCAAAACTCAATTTTCCAGTGCCTTAATCAAGAAGCTCCAATCCACTCTATCATAAGCTTTAGCTATGTCAAGTTTAATTTTCATTATAAGGTTTACCCCTATTTCTAATATCATCAATGATTTCTTGAGCCAATATGACATTTTTAGCGATGTTTCTTCCTTTCATAAAACTAGATTGGTTTTTTGAAATCAGCATAGGAATATATGTCTCAAGTCTTTCATAAAGTACTCTAGATATTACCTTATTAAGAAAATTACTTAAACTAATTGGTCTCACGTCTGTGAAAGACTGAATAAAGTCTTTTTTAGGCAGTAAGACCAAGTTAGTGTAAGTAATATACATGGGCAAAGTGCTCCCTGCAAAAAAACCAACCACTAATTTAAAATTGTCCACACCTATAATTTCCCAACAACTTTGGTAGAACTAAACAGTTAGCCCATCAGGGCCACTTGCACTTTCCCCATTCAATTCAAATATCACTCTCTTCACTTCCTCTTCTATTAGACCATCATAAATCTCCTTATTTATCTCTTTTGTAACCAGTAAAGTCACATGGTTAAGTAGAGGTATGTCTTCTAAAGCATTCAAGCAAGAGAACTGCTTCAAAAAAAATGATATTACCTCTACATCCACTTATTCATTTCCCTCTACCCATTGACCATCTTCTTTGATGAATTTGGATATGGATAACCTCTTTCTCTTTCCACCTACTAGACTATGAAAAAATCTAGTAGTCCTATCACCTTCAAAAAACCACTGTATACCTATTTTTTGCCTCCAAAACTTCACTTCAAAATGCATAAATTTCTTCAACTCAGCTTGAGCCATTTAAAGAATAGCTCTATTACTAGCAGTAGGATTCTCTTCAAAGAAGTCTTCTTTAAGTCTAACAATTTCCTCCCTTATAGTCAGTTGCTTAAAAATATCCCCAAACTTATGTCTACTCCAAGAAGCAAGAGAAGTCTTTGTATTCTTCATTTTCTGCTTAATATTGATGAATATATCATCTTCATCTTGAGAAACCCAACTATTTTTAACCACCTCTTTAAAATCTACCTCATTTACCTAAAATTTCAAAAATTTGAATGGTTTTCTGAAATGAACATGTTGTCCTCCATAAGAGAGTATCAAAGGGACAAGATTAGATCTTGTTCTAGCCAAATGCTCAACCTCTACATTCCCATCCATGCCAAGAAAATCTTGATTCATCACTAACCTGTTCTGTCTTTTGAAAATACACTTATTATGTAATGACCCTCACAATCATTTTCTCTATTTATATTTCTTTTTGGACTTTCATTCCTTTGTATAGTGGATACAAGTAACTTATGACATGTCAGGACTGTCGGTTAAATTTTTGGGTAGTTCATTTGGATTTTAAGTCAATTTCTCTATTTTAAAGTTGAGAAATTGGTCCTAGGTCAAAACTCTTGGTAAATGGCCTTGGATGAGAATTTCACCAGTGTTGTTAGCTCCGAGATGTGGATTTTAGGCTAAGGGGACCCTTGGTCTGGGTACTGAGGATTCCAGACTCATTTTGGGAAATTGAGTATATTTGATAAAAATTGAAACTATGGATATGGGGTCCACTTATTATTGAAATAACCTCCGATGAAAATTTTGATAGTTCCATCGAGTCTGAAATACCGAATTTAGTATGGTAGCATAGTTTGTTTGTGCATGAGGTTCTGAACAAATCCTGAGCCCCCGACCAGCGTCCATTTAGATTTAGCAAAAATCTGGTGGCTGATATCTGGTACGACCGCTTTGCGGTCGAAGAGCCGCTTTAGCGACCCTGAGCTGCTTTTGCACCATTATCGACCAGCTGAGGGTTTGCTTTAGTGGACCATGTCTATTTTAGAGGACGTTTCTTTAGAGACCAGGGTGCTGCTTTAAAGGCCTATTGCCCCTCCTTACCCGCTGCTTTAGTGGTCAATTACCGCTTTAACGATAGCTGATTTAGTTGCTAAGTGGCCACTTTAGCGGTCACTGTTCGGTCTTTATATTCTTATTCTCACAAATTTCAGTCATTTTCAAATCCTTTTTCCTCTGTTGATAAACCATTGAGCTCGGAAAAGTATTGGAATTATTAAATTGGAGATGGGGTTGAATCGGAGATGCGTTGGTGGTCATTTTCCCATCTTTATTTCGTAAGTTTCCTCCCTAATTCCTCGTTTAAGTCTTGATTTTCTCTTTTATTTTTCTTAGCTCTTGGGATTGTTTTGAACCCCAGTTGAGACTCTGTTTGTGCTCAACCTATGAGCATGTATTTCTTTTCCTTCAAGGGACCTCGTGAAGGATTTAATTTTGGAATTCCATTTGCGAGCCCCATCGGCCTATTTTTTACCATATTTTTGGCTCAAACTTTTATATTACAATATGGGTCTCGTTTTAATAGTGTTAATATGTAGATTGTGATTTTGATAGAGCAACACATTCAAGGATCGTGGAGCAAAGACGAGTAGTTCGTGGATGGTTCGAGACTATGGTTTAGCATCAAGGTAGGCTTTGGTCTACTCTTCTTTATAATACTATGTATCGTATTACTTGCATGCTAGGTAGGGTTTATAAGATAGAGTTAGGGATAGTTTTATTAGTATTTGGCCTATTTAAGGGATTTAGTATAGAATTATAAATTGAGCCTTAGCCAAGAATACCCGCCATAGCTTTAGCATAGTGTTTAGCCTGATTGTTTATGTATACAACCTTAGGTTGGCACTGATAATCCTTAGTGTAGGAGCTAGAGTAGTACTTATCCATTTTGATGATATTCCTAGATTGAATTCACCTAGTAGAATGATGCCTCTCGTTAATCCCACTTCTGTCTTTTTGCATTTACTTATACACTCTTATTGTTTAATAAATTACATTGTTTGGCCTGAGGCCTTGGTTACGAGACATTTTGTCTCTTATGTTTGCTTTGTTTGGATACTGGTGATGGCATGTATGAATTATTCGGATTCTCATGCTTATTTTAGCCATTTAAGGCCCCTTATTGCCAAGATTTAGGGGTTGTTCTCCCTTAGGTAAGTATATAGTCCACCTTTAGAACTAGACATAGATCTTTTAGTGCCTTGGGATAAGATTGAGAAACCTTCACTTAGTTTCGGGTATGTATTGGCCTTAGGTTGGGTTATCAAGGTCTGGTAGTGAGTTACGCTATCCTTTTTAGATAAAATGCTTTGAATGATTCTCCTTTGGGCTTAGATAGGCTTATGACTGCTTTCTTAGATTATAACCTTGGGTCTGGGTTGATGTAGACTTGATTGCATGCCTAGTTAGCTTCATTACCCTTGGGAAGGGTAGTAAGTGATCTTTGACTACACCTCTTGACATATTAATTGCAACCCGCCTGGCCTTAGAAGATTTGATCGCCCGAGACTGAACTTTACAAATAAATAGATTAGTGATGGGCTTAGGACCCCTAGATTACTAATAGTTATTATTCATGCTTATGAGTCCTGATATAAGTTTGGCATCAGTTTATGGTTGAGGTTGTCTTCTTATGGATCACCTGCTCTAGTTACGATTGGTTACTTTGAGTTTTGGTTTGAGTCTGACATCTGTCTATGATTATGATTTGGGTATCCTAAAGTATAGTTATATATCATCTTGACTCTTGTTATTATCTACTGGTTCTGGTTCAATTCTGATTCTCGTTATTTCTACTACTATGGATATGGATTATGAAAGTCCTGGTTCGGGACTAGGCAGTGTTTACAGATATCCTGAGTCCCTTATGGTCACCTTCATCCATGAGCCACAATATAGGAGGAGGATGGTCTCCATAGGTCCTGCCTTTATGAGCTGCTGAACTGGAGAAGGTGTATACCTTGTGTTGGATATGGTACTTGGTTTATCTTGCTTCATTTGGTTCTTTTCATGGCTTTTACTTTTTGCATGCATCGCCTATCACCAGTATAATTTTTTTCCACTTGCATCTATGAGTCTTATAGGAAGCAACATAGGTATAGTTATATTTGTTGTTTGCTGAGTGATTGATTTTACCTTCAGGGCTTATGGGGGCCTAGTTAGGTTATCATTTGTTTGGGCTAGCCGGTCATATTATTTCTTAGGCATTTTCATGTGGTTCACGGCAGGCTGGTTGTGGACTATTACTTGAGGTTATCAATATATTTCTGATCCTTTCTCTCATATTATGGTGAATTTTATTATTGTTAAGCCATTTATGCTCTGTGTGTATTTTGATTCGAGACCTTATGTATGCTAGAGTTAGCTCTCTTCTTTATATCATAATCCTCATGAGATTTAGGCTATTAGACCAGCCCCCATTGGTTAGAACTTTTAGGTTTAGCTAATCTTATGCTATACGACCAGTTTTCTTCATAATATTATTATATATATATATATATCCTTTCTTCAAATTATTGTTATGTATCTCACGTATATCTCTTTTTTCGTACTTCTATTGTGCATTGTATATTTCTCCCTTGACTATACTATCATACGTTGACTAGCTACTTATGACATTGTGCTTTCTTTCCTGATTACTGGTAGTATATGATAGCTTACCCTTATTACCGGCATAGATTTGTCCTCGATTATTTATAAGGTATGATAGTTTATATTTACTTTTCCATTAGTATTATTATGTCTCATTCTTTAGATAGTTTTCTATAATGTTTATTCCTGCTTACATGTTATTTACACTTACATTGTCTTTGGAGCTTAGTCGGCCGATGCCTACTGAGTACCTCGTATTGGTGCTCATATACACTTCTGTACCCTGCAAATCATAGTATGAGTTCTTTCCGCTGATGTATGCATAGTACGGAGCTGCTATGGATTAGACATTCAGGGTGAGCTCCTGACATTTGGAGTTATTCCTGCTCTCCCTCTTATAATTAGACTGATCTTTATTTTTATATTTCAGACACAGCTTTGTATATATATATATATATATATATATATATATTTACTATTTATTTTTACCTTGTACTCTTGTTGTGTTAGAAGCTCTTGTACTGACTTCATCAGGTCTTTGGGATATAATTACTTCCTTCTTGTCATCTTTCTCTTTTTCATTTAGGATTGCTTTGTCTTTCTTATTAGTCTGTTACTAGCTATTTTGAATTATGGGTTGGCTTACCTACTGGTGGGTTAGGGTAGGTGCCATCATGACCTGAGAAATCGAATCATGATAGTTTTATATCAGGCATAGGTTCACTGGTGTTGATGGTACAAGAGCAAGAAGCCTAGTATAGTCCTACGGATCAGTACGATGATGTCTATATCCTATCTCTGGGAGGCTATAGGGAATTCCTAGGAAATTCCAAATCTTGATTCTTTATCGTGTGTCTTGACTTCTATGAACATCTAAGTACCTCTTTTGACTCCACTCCTTCTCAGATGAATAGCATGAGATTGTAGATAGATGCGGATAGAACTTCTACAAGTATGTCCAGGGTTTTAGTTTAAAATCAAATCAGAGAGTTGGAGCTTGGTATCGAGGGTCTTCAGCATCAGCCAGAGGGTCCTGGGCCATCCCAGGCTTCGGTAGGGTTTGTGACTGCCTCAGTTCTTCAGGATTCAGAGTTAGGGATTTTGAGCCTCTTCAAGGATATGCCACAGGTAAAGGTGGTGTTTGTTACATCGAGTTGTTCTCAGGCCAGAGTT
Organism: Capsicum rhomboideum; assembly: GCA_031232105.1. NCBI lineage: Eukaryota > Viridiplantae > Streptophyta > Magnoliopsida > Solanales > Solanaceae > Capsicum > Capsicum rhomboideum. The sequence continues at coordinate 53,532,835 of CP124711.1, forward strand.
GGATTTATTGGTGTTCAACAGTGCTCTATGTCAGTTTTAGAGTATGAGATATGTTTTCTCGAGTGGGCCAGGCATACTTTTATATTAGATCCTATAGAGCCTGAAATGGTGCATGGATTTATCAAGGGATTAACATTACCACTCTGTTGAGTGAATTATGAAAGTGAAGGTGGGTTTGTCCTTCCATGGTTTGGTGGTGACTCTAGCTTCAGCGATCTTTTCTATAGCCCACTGCTACTATTGATAAGTCTGAGGTTTGTCATTCTAATTTGTCTAGTTCGTCTCCTAGTAGTTGTCTTGATCTTGGTGTTAATGTTGAGTTGGGTACTCCACTCTTTCCTCGATATGGTTCATGTTCCAGTTGAGTTGAGGTTTGTTTTAAATGGGTGAATTCAGAAATTTCTTATTTCTGTATCTGTTCAACCTAGTATGGCACCGTGGAATGCTTCTGCTTAGTGGTATATTCTTGAGTATCACTTGTTGGTAACCAAAGTAGATGTATTTTGGGAATAAGTATTTGTTGCTATAGGTTCAGTATTAGTTTGACTAGATTCAGGCTAAGATCATACATTTTTGAGTCGTTCGAGATTTGACTATCATCATGCCTCTTTACAATATCAGTAAGTTTCTGATTATGCCTTAATGTGTCGTGCCTCTTACCAGATGTGGATTTGATTGCTCGATTCCTTAGCCTGTGGTTTTCCTCAGTTATGATTACATTCTTTGACAATAATTCATTTTCAGCCCTTGTGGTAACCATTGGTTATATGCTCAGATTTTGATGGTGAGGTTAGTCTGGGTACTTGACATCAGTGAAGATTTGTTAGCTCCAGTTGTGACTTTTGATTCAGTTAAGCCTTCGCCAATAGGTTGACTAGGCCTACTCACCACATATCAATTCATTTTTCTTCAGTTCAGAGGATTTGACTTATATAGGTGTTCGAGGGATGGTCCATTGACACATGGTATTGGTTTTTACTGCTTCCGACCTTGGTTCTCAATTTTCTTTAGAATTTTAATTGTCTACTCAATGGAAGAAGTATACTCGAGTTGGGCTTAGCATGGTTTCACCCACAGCTGGTGGGGCATTCTGAATCGGATCATTCAGTTTAGAGAGTTTGTGCTTTGGACTCATGCCTATTGGTTTCGAGGGTCATCCAGAATAGTTAGTAGCTTTGTCAGAGTTCACAGACATTGATCACCGCCATTTGAGTACTTAGGTAGAACTTTATGGGCTTTGTTCTTATGCTAGTCCATGTGCATCTTTTATCGATCATCTCCAGTCTTTTGAGGTTAGGGTGGTGTGATTATGCGGGTAGGACTCGAATGATGCTGGAGAGATTCTGTGCAGTTCAGAGTAGACCGCAGGTTTGGAAAGGTAAGAAAATATTGGATTTAAAAATTGGAGTTGGTTGTACGACTCATGCCTTAGGTTATCTTTAGCCTGGTTGAGTATCCACTTATTAGTTCTTGTATAGATGCAATGTCAGTATGTTGTGGTTTGGGTTTGCGTGCGTCAGTCGTTCTTGATTCCGTTAGAGGCCAGATGGTTATTGAGGATGAGTTTTTGGTTATTTAGAAAGTAAAGTAAGGATGTAGAGGAAAAGAGGGATACATATAGAAAAATCCCTTGGAAGTGTTAGTTGGGGATATAGAGGTTATCTGGGATCCTTTTAGGGTAGGAGGTCCCGGTACTTCGTCCTTTCAAGCTTTTGGGCTCTTTCTATTAATTGACTATCGAGGACGAAAGTTCTTTTAGTAGTGGATGTTGTAATGATCCTTCCGGTCATTTTCTCTGTTTCCAATTATTTTTGGCATTTCATGTCTTCCCATAGCGGCTACAGGTCACTTATGACTTGTTGGGACTATCGGTTCTATTTTTGGGTAGTTTATTTGGGTTTTATGCCCATTTTCCTCTTTTGGAGTTTTTGAAGTTGAGAACCTGGTCCTAGAACAAAACTCCTAATAGACGGCCTCGGATGAGAATTTTGTCAGCGTCACTAGCTATGAAACATGGATTTTTGGCTAGGGGAACCCTTGGTCTAGGTCCCTAGTCTTTCGAACTTATTTTGGGCTATTGGGTAGATTTGCTGAAAAATAGAACTATGGGTGTAGGGCCCACTTTTATTAAAATGACCTCGGATGGAAATTTTAATGGTTTCATTGAGTTTGAAATGTCAAATTTGGTATGGTAGCATGGTTCATTTGCACACGCGGGGTTCCAAACAAATCTCGTCGGAGTCCATTTGGACTTAGGAAAAATCTGGTGGCTTATATCTGGTGCGACCACTTTAGTGGTCGGACAGCCGCTTTAGCGGCATTGTCGACCAGCTGAGGGTCGCTTTAGAGGCCCATGTCTGCTTTAGAAAATGTTAATTTAGCGACCAGGGTGCCACTTTAGCGGCCTATCTCCCATCTTTACTCGCTGCTTTAGCGATTAATTGCCGCTTTAGCGGCTAAGTGGTCGTTTTAGTGGTCACTACTGGGTCTTTATATTCTCATTCTCACAAATTTCAGCCATTTTCAAGTTCCTTTTCCTCCATTGATGAACCCTTGAGCTCGGGAAAGAGTGGGAATTATTAAATTGGAGTTGGGGTTGAGCTGGGGATGCGTTGGTGGTCATTTTCCCATTTTTATTTCGTAAGTTTCTGCCCTAATTCCTCATTTAATTCTTGATTTTCTCTTTCATTTTCCTTAGCTCTTGGGGATGTTTTAAGCCCTAATTAAGACTTCATTTGTGCTCAACCTTCAAGCATGTATTCTTTTTCCTTCGAGGGACCTCGTGACAGATTCAATTTTAGAATTCTATTTAAGGGCCCCACGGGCATATTTTTGACCCAATTTTTGGCCTAAACTTTTGTATTGCAATATGGGTCTCATTTTACTCGTATTAACGTGTAGATTGTGATTTTGATAGTGCGACATCATTCAGAGATCACGGAGCAAAGACAAGCGGTTCATGGACGGTTCAAGACTGATGTTGGGCATCGAGGTAGGCTTTGGTCTACTCTTCTTTATAAGACTATGTATTGCATTGATTGCATGCTAGGTGGGGGTTATAAGATAGGGTTAGGGCTAGTTGTATTACTATTTTGCCAGTTTAGAAGATTTAGTATAGAATTGTAAATTGAGCCTTAGCCTAGAATACCTGCCATAGCTTTAGCATACTATTTAGCCTGATTATTTATGTATATGACCTTAGGTTGGCAATGATAATCCATAGTATAGGAGCTGGAGTAGTACTTATCCATTTTGATGATATTTCTCGATTAAATTCACCTAGTAGAATGATGTCTTTTGTTGATCCTGCTTCTGACTTTCTACATATACTTATATGCTCTGATTGTTCTATATATTACATTATTGGGCTCGAGGCCTTGGTTACAAGTCCATGGGCACCAGGTTAGTTCTTTATGCTTTAAGGGAGTTGTGGCTTAGTTATAGATGTTTCTGCGCTTACGTTTGCTTTGTTTGGATACTGGTGGTGGCATGCATGTATTATCCTCATTCTCACACTTATTTTAGCCAGTTAAGGCCTTTTATTGCCAGGATTTAGGGCCCGTTCTCCCTTAGGTTAGTATATCTTTTTAGATAGAATGCTTTAAATGATTCTCATTTAGGCTTGTATGGGCTTACGACTACTTCCGTAGACAATTACCTTGGGTCTGGGATGACTTAGACTTGATTGCATGCCTACTTAGCTTCATTACCCTTGGGAAGGGCAGTAACTGATATTTGACCATACCTCTTGACCTAGTAATTGTAACTCGTCTAGCCTTAGAAGATTTGACTGCTCGAGACTGAACTTTACTAATAAATGGATTGGTGATGGGCTTAGGACCCCTAGATTACCGCTAGTTATGTCATGTTTATGAGTCCCGGTATAAGTTTGGCATCAGTTTATGGTTGAGGTTGGATTTTTTTGGGATCACCTACTCCGATTATTATTATCCAATGGTTTTGCTTTAATTTTGATTCTTGTTATTCTAACCACTATGGATATGGATTATGGAAGTCCTGGTTCGGGACCAGGTAGTGTATACGAATATCTCGAGTCCCCTATGGGCACCTCCATCTGTGAGCCACATTGCTAGAAGAGAATGGTCGTTGTAGGTCCTTCCTTTCCGAGTTGCTGAGCTGGAGGAGGTGTCTACACTTATGTTGGATATGGTACTTGGTTTATCTTTCGTCATCTGTGTAACACTCCGTACCTTCCTAACCCTACTTGACGACATTATATAATGTTTACTTAGGTATCAGGAGCTATAAGTATGTATTTGGTAATGCCATTGATGAGATAATTGAATTTAGCCCTTATATATTTGATTAAACCTTCATGGGAGGTGTTTTATGATCTTTGTGGAACATTTGCGGGGTTAAAAACGAGGCTAAGAGGACCTCTAAACAAAGCATATTAAGGTTAAGAAGTAAGTCAAAGAATAGGATTTGAAGTATCTAACCGAACCCGTGAAGAAAAGTCGAAAAATGGAATTTTTGAAAAATCTAAGTATTGGGCGCATTGGGGACCGTGCCACACCGCTTTGGACTAAAATTTTTAGTCCAGAGGCAGCAAGTTGGGCGTGCCACCTTGGTTTTTCCACTTTTTCGAAAGTTGGAAATTTCTAAGTCCCAAGGGTATCCGGGGACGTACCGAGCCGATTTTTGCCACGTTTCTTCGACAACCATGAGTATATACATGAAATGAATGACATATTATATTGGTATGATAAAATTACTCGAGAACGAATTTGGGATCAAAATGACAGTTTTGCCCTTAAGGTCAAAATAAGCCAAACGTGGCTAGAATCATTTGGTTTTTGGATTGAGGATACGGATATGAATAGCATGAGTGGGAATATTATTGTAATACGTATAAGACAAGAAATTATTGATTTTATTGGGTTAAGTGATTTGGGCTCAATAAAAGCCCAAAATGGGACAAAAGACATGGGTCACATGACCCAATCTTCTATTGACTTAGTCAAATATGGCATTAAATACCAAGACATGGCTAATGATGACCCAAGGACTATAAATAGGCCCAAAAATCATATTTGCTTCATTTGGAATTCTCATGCCTTTTAAGATATTTTCTCAACATTTCTCTTGTTCCAAAACCCTAAAGCAAATAGTTCCTTTGGACTCTTTGGTAAAGATCATCCTATTCCAAGCCTTGGTAAGTATTTATTCTCATGTATTAACATATTATATGCATGGGAGATTATGTATATTATGATAGTTATGTTGGAAAGGTGGTGAATAGTGTATTTTTGCTTTTGATGGGAGATGTGCTATCTTGGTGATTTGAACTTGAATTATGGCTTGTGCCTTTGATAAAAGATCATGGTATGGATAAAATATGAACGTGTATGGTGTTATTTTGTTATTTAACTTGTTATTTTTCTATAAGTGCAAATTGTGGGAGTTTGGCCGATTTATGCTATGAAGTGTATTAAGGTGAATTGATGGATTGTTTGTGATGTGGTGTGGATAAGAAAGTGTAAAGGGGAAGTGTTGTGGTGGAATGTATTGATTATCATGTATTGGTCAATGTTGGGAATATTGGAGGATTTTTGAAATAATGATTCTATCAATGGTTTTGTCAAGGGGAAATGACATGTTTCAAGGCAAACATGTACCCCATTGATGTTATATGCAATTGTAATGTAGTTGTTAGTTAATGTGGATTCCGTTATGTATTTGTGTTGTAGAGTGAAACATAAAGAAGGAGCGGGACTATTGTATGCACATCTTGGATTGTATATCCATATTGATAGTACAAGGTATGTAAGGTTACTTTGTCCGTATCTTTCTGCAGCAAATAGTATCCACATTGCTATTTCACTAGTCCTATCCCAAAATGTACTAAGGTATCCTATATCCGTTTATCAATAGTCATTGTCATATATTTCTTACTCATGGATCATTTGTGAGTCTCATGTCTCATAATCATGGTTAATGTTCCAAAAGCTCAAACAAGGTTATGTTCCAATAGTGATTATACTTATGTCTCTTGTTCATAGATTATTGCCCAATAGTTCCCATGGTGTTATGATTCTAATAATGTTATGTTGCCAAGTTATTCACATGTCTCCCCCTCATTGGTTAATGATTCAAAGTTCCCAACAATGTTATGTTTCAAAGTTCAAAGTGATGTTATGACTATCCTCGTATCAATCTCAAAGTAATGAATAAAGTAATGCAAATGTGGTCAATGATCAAGTATGGGTGGCAAGTCTAGGGGAATAATCCTAGCTCGACTCGATCCCGATGTATTGATTTATGGGTGGCAAGTCTAGGGGCATAAGCCTAGCTCGACTCAATCCCGATGTATTGATTTATGGGTGGCAAGTCTAGGGGCACAAGCCTAGCTCGACTCAATCCCGATGCATTGATTTATGGGTGGCAGGTCTAGGGGTATAAGCCTAGCTCGACCCGATCCCAACATGACGATATGTTATGTAAAGACCCACTGATCAGTAGGGGCCCGGGTACATTGTGACACACGTATTGACAAGTAAGCATTGAGATAAAGAAAGCAAAGAAAGTAATGAAAGCAATTCACATGGTTTCCCAAAATGTGAAATGGTGAATTATTCACATTGATTATTCTTATGTTTTGAGTTCATTGAAATACTCATGTATTGTACAGTTTCATTTGAGCCTTACATACTCAGTACTTATTCCATACTGACCCCTCTTGGGGAATTTACCTTACTTGCTGTAGGCGCAGGCACTAGTAGGCCTCCACAGTAGGTTGCCAATCGTTGCAGATCATTGGTGAGCTCTAGCTAGTTCGGGGCTTCTCCGAGTCAGAGTGTATATATGTTTTGGTGATGTACATATTATGTAAAGCGGGGACTTATCCCGACTTATAGTTCATTTTGGTCAATGCTCATTGTAGAGGTTTTTGTAGACTAATGTGGGTGTATCAGTGTAACAGGCATATGTTGTGTTGACTGGATGGCCTCAACGGCCAAGTTCCATATGTATATATATATATGTCCCATGGTTTCCGTTATTCGTCTTTCATGTTCTTACGTAATGGTGGTTATGATTATGAGATGTATATGATTGAACATAGGCAAAGGTTGGTTCTCTCGGGCCTTATCGGCTACAGGTGCCAATCATGTCTCGATGGGATTCGGGGCCTGACAAAAGTGGTATCAGAGCAGGTCGTTCTAAGGGTGTCTACAAAGTCGTGTCTAAGTAGAGTCTTACTTATCAATGTGTTGTGCACCACATTTATAAGTAGGAGGCTATGGGACTTTTAGGATGTTGTTTCTTTCTTCATTCTAGATCGTGCTATAGAGCCAATGTTGTAAGTTGAATCGTGTCTGACCATATTAATTATTTCTCTTTAATATAGTAACAATGCCGAACACTAGAAGAGGAAGGGGTAAAGGGAAGCAGGTTGATGTGCCTGCTGGAGAAGGAATGAGCAGATTACCACCTGACCAAGCTAGTCAAGGTGGAACAAATGCTGAAATATCATCGCTGTCTTCATCTACCATCCTAGTTCCAGAAGAGCCAATTGGTAGAGAAGTACCCGCATAACCACCGATGAATGCCACAGATCAAGACCTTAGAAATGCTGTACATATGTTGACACAGTTAGTGGCGGCACAAAGACAAGGACGAGCTGGTGCAATGACACATGATGATGATGCGGCTAGAATGGCAAGTCGCAGAACGCAGGATTTCTTGATACTGGACCCTCTTATATTCACTGGGTCAGATCCAAAAGCAGATCCACAGGACTTCGTGGATCAAATTTAGAGGGCCTTGGAAGTTATGCATGTGACAAGGGTCGAAACAGTTGAACTTGCTGCGTATAGGCTGAAAGGAGAGGCGATATTATGGTACGAGGATTGGAAGAAATTTCGTGATATTGGTGCAAATCCACCTACATGGGAAGAGTTTAAAGTGGCTTTCCTCGATCATTATCTTTCTTATGAGATCCGGGATGCACGTACGGATCATTTCCTAAATCCACGATAGGGAAATCTGAGCGTCAGGGAATACAGTTTGCAATTTAATTCCTTGGCTAGATATGCGCCAAATGTGGTGGCTACGATGACAGATAGGGTCCACAGATATGTGGACAGACTAGAGTCGTATTTGGTACGGGATTGCACTATTGCTGCCTTGAACAAAGACATGGATATAGCGAGAATTCAGGCCTTCGCCCAGAAAATGGAAGATCAAAGACAGAGACGAAGGGTGCATGAATTTGACAGGGGACAGTCCAAATGGGCTAGACCTATGGAACCACCTATGATGTCCCAAGAAGGATCTAGGCCTCGTATGTTCCCCAGACCACCTAGACCGTTGTTTTCTCATTCCATGGTAGGTGCTTATTCTCAGTCTCGAGGGTTTAGAGGTGGTTCAGCTGGGCAGAGTAGTGGGGTTCATGGATCATAGGCAACAGGTTTTCCTCATCAGCAGTGTTAGCACTGCGGGCGTATGCACACAGGTACATGTCGGTCAGGGACAAATGTCTGTTTTTGGTGTGGTATGCCGGGGCATATAGCGAGAGATTGTCCACAGCGGAGCATGGGTGGTATAGCACGACCAGCTGGGTCGGCTGTTGCGTCATCAGCATCGGTTCCTTCACTAGGCCGAGGTGTAAAACCTATTGGCCGTGGTAGGGGTGCCAGAAGAGCAGCCAGTACTAGCGGGGTCCAGAATTGTACTTATGCTTTAGTGGACCGCCAGAATTCAGAGGCTTCCCCTGATGTTGTCACAGGTACATTATCCATATTCTCACATAATGTATATGCATTGATTGACCCAGGTTCTACATTTTCCTATGTTACCCCATTGATTGCTGCAAAATTTGCAAAGGCACCAGAATTATTAATTAAATCAATTGAAGTGTCTACACCGGTTGGCGAATATATTATTGCAAAGAGAGTGTATCGTAACTATGTGGTAACTGTGTGTGGTCATGATACATTGTCCAATCTCATTGAATTATTTATGGTGGACTTTGATGTGATCATGGGCATGGATTGGTTGGCCTCTTGTTATGCTATGGTAGATTGCCGGGCCAAGAAGGTACAATTTTGTTTTCCGCAAGAAAATGTTCTTGAATGGCAGGGTAATGTAGGGCACCACGAGGGAGATTTATTTCCTATTTGAAAGCAAGAAAAATGATTGCTAAAGGTTATATATGTCATCTAGTACGGGTGAAAGATACCGAAGCGGAACCACTAACTCCGCAGTCGGTCCCAGTGGTCAATGAATTTCTAGATGTATTCCCAGAGGATCTTCCAGGTTTACCCCCAGAACGGGAAGTAGAATTTGGCATTGATGTGATTCCGGGCAATCAGCCTATCTCTATTCCCCCATATAGAATGGCTCCAGTAGAATTACGTGAATTGAAGGAGCAATTGAAAGATTTGCTGGACAAGGGCTTCATTAGGCCTAGTATGTCCCCATGGGGTGCACCGGTATTATTTGTGCGAAAGAAAGATGGCACCTTAAGAATGTGCATTGAATATCGGCAATTGAATAAGGTAACGATCAAGAACAAATATCCCCTCCCTCGCATTGATGATTTGTTTGATCAGTTACAGGGTGCCAAGTGTTTTTCAAAGATCGACTTGAGGTCGGGTTACCATCAAGTCAGAGTTAGAGAAGAAGATGTACCCAAGACAGCTTTCCGAACACGGTATGGCCATTATGAATTTTTAGTTATGTCATTTGGACTAACAAATGCTCCAGTTGTGTTCATGGATTTGATGAATAGGGTGTTTAAGCCATTTTAGGACGTGTTCTTCACGGTATTTATAGATGACATCCTAGTTTATTCAAGATCACCAGAGGACCATGCTAATCACTTACGACAAGTGTTACGGATTCTCCGTGAACATAAGTTGTATGCAAAGTTCTCCAAATGTGAGTTTTCGTTGAAATCAGTCGCGTTCTTAGGTCACATTGTATTAGATGAAGGCATACAGGTTGATACACAAAAGATTGAAGCAGTGAAAAATTGGCCAAGACCTACGACACCCACAAAAATTCGTAGTTTTCTTGGACTGGCAGGGTATTACAGAAGGTTTGTGGAAGGTTTTTCCTCTATTCCAGCACCGTTAACAAAGCTTACACATAAGGCGGTAAAATTTCAGTGGAATGACGCATGTGAGAAAAACTTGCAAAAGTTGAAAGATAAATTAACATTCACACCAGTTTTAGTGCTTCCCGAAGGTACCGAAGGTTATGTAGTATATTGTGATGCTTCCGGGGTTGGCCTCGGATGTTTGTTGATGCAACATGGTAATGTCATAGCATATGCCTCATGACAGTTGCGGCCACACGAGAAAAACTATCCCACACATGATCTTGAATTGGCAGCGGTAGTTTTTGCTTTAAAGATATGGCGTCATTATTTATATGGGGTTCATGTTGACATCTATACGGATCACAAAAGCTTGCAATATCTTTTTAAGCAGAAGGAACTCAATTTGAGGCAACGAAGGTGGTTGGAGCTTTTAAAAGATTATGACATTGATATTCTTTATCACCCAGGCAAAGCAAATGTAGTAGCTGATGTATTGAGCCGTAAGGCAGTAGAAAGCACTAGTGGTCAGTTGAATGAAAAGCGTGAGATAATCAAAGATTTGAATCAATTGTCCAGCTTGGGAGTTCGCCTTATTGAATCCTCAGATGATAGAGTTATTGTGCAGAATGCAGCAGAATCCTCCTTAATAACTGAAGTGAAAGAGAAGAAGTTTGCGGATTCTATGTTATTACAGCTAAAGGAAAATGTACAGCAGGATTTAACAAAGGCATTTGATCTTACACAAGAAGGGGTACTTCAATGTCAAGGGAGATTATGTGTAGCGGATGTAGATGAGCTGAGGGCACGAATTATGACAGAGGCACATCATTCGCGCTATTCTATTCATCCGGGGGCTACTAAAATGTACCATGAATTGAAAGAAATGTATTGGTGGGGAAATATGAAGAAGAACATTGCAGAGTTTGTTGCTCAATGCCCGAATTGTCAACAAGTGAAAGTAGAGCATCAGAAACCAGGAGGTTACATGCAATGTATCAATCTTCCAGTCTGGAATTGGGATATGATTAACATGGATTTCATTACAGGTTTGCCTCATACATTGCGGAAGTTTGATTCGATATGGGTTATAGTGGACAGGCTTACCAAGTCAGTGCATTTCTTACCAGTCAAGACGACCTATACAGCTGAGGATTATGCGAAGTTGTATGTGAAAGAGATAGTACGATTGTATGGTATTCCAGTTTCCATTATATCAGACAGAGGAGCACAGTTCACAACGCACTTTTGGAGGTCTTTCCAGCAGAGTTTGGGTACACGGGTGAATTTGAGTACGGCTTTCCATCCTCAGACTGATGGACAAGCAGAACATACTATTCAGACACTTAAAGACATGCTACGAGCTTGTACGTTAGATTTTCAAGGCAGTTGGGATGACCATTTGCCTCTTATTGAATTTGCGTATAACAATAGCTATCATTCAAGTATTAAAATGGCACCTTATGAAGCTTTGTACGGAAGGAAATGTAGATCACTAATAGGATGGTTTGAAGTAGGTGAAACTGCTTTACTTGGGCCAGATATCATTCATCAGGCTATGGAAAAGGTTAAGGTGATCCAACAACGGTTACAAACGACTCAAAGTCGTCACAAGTCATATGCGGATGTTAGAAGAAGAGGTCTTGAATTTGCCATAGGTGATTGGGTATTTTTAAAGGTGTCACTGATGAAAGGGGTAATGCGGTTCGGAAAGAAAGGTAAATTGAGTCCACGTTACATAGGCCCATATGAAATTATTAGAAGATTTGGGCAAGTTTCTTATGAATTAGCACTACCTCAAGAACTCTCCTCAGTCCATTCGGTATTTCATGTTTCGATGCTTCGAAAATGCATAGGAGATCCATCTCGTGTTGTTCCGATTGAAAATGTTCAAGTTACAGAGGATCTCACTTATGAAGAGGTACCCATTGCTATCCTAGACCGACAAGTGAAAAGATTGAAAAATAAAGACATAGCCTCCGTAAAAGTCCTTTGGAAAAATCAACAAATAGAGGATATCACATGGGAAGCGGAAGAGATGATGAAATCCAAATATCCCCATCTATTTCAAATGGACCAAGAAGTTCAAAGTGCGGGAGTGGAGCAATAACAAGTAAGTCTCCATGAGCCTTCAGCGTTTATGTATATGTATGCTAATGTAGAGATGCATTTGGTGTAATTGAAACGATATTGTTAACATTCGAGGACGAATGTTCCAAAGGGGAGAAGAATGTAACACCCCGTACCTTCCTAACCCTACTTGACGACATTATATAATGTTTACTTAGGTATCGGGAGCTATAAGTATGTATTTGGTAATGCCATTGATGAGATAATTGAATTTGGCCCTTGTATATGTGATTAAACCTTCATGGGAGGTGTTTTATGATCTTCGTGGAACATTTGTGGGGTTCAAAACGAGGCTAAGAGGACCTCTAAACAAAGTATATTAAGGTTAAGAAGTAAGTCAAAGAATAGGATTTAAAGTATCTAACCGAACCCGCGAAGAAAAGTCGAAAAATGGAATTTTTGAAAAATCTAAGTGTTGGGCACATTAGGGAACGTGCCACGCTGCTCTGTACTAAAATTTTTAGTCCATAGGCAGAAAGTTGGCGCGCCCAAGGGCGTTCCACCTTGGTTTTTCCACTTTTTCAAAAGTTGGAAATTTCTAAGTCCCAAGGGTATCCGGGGATGTACCGAGCCAATTTTTGCCACGTTTCTTCTACAACCATGAGTATATACATGAAATGAATGACATATTATATTGGTATTATAAAATTACTCGAGAACGAATTTGGGGTCAAAATGACAGTTTTGCCCTTAAGGTCAAAATAAGCCAAACGTGGCTAGAATCACTTGGTTTTTGGTTTGAGGCTACGGATATGAATAGAATGAGTGGGGATATTATTTTAATATGTATAAGATGAGAAATTATTGATTTTATTGGGTTAAGTGATTTGGGCTCAATAAAAGCCCAAAATGGGACAAAAGACATGGGTCACATGACCCAATCTTCTATTGACTTAGTCAAAGATGGCATTAAATGCCAAGAAATGGATAAGGATGAACCAAGGACTATAAATAGGCCCAAAAATCATATTTGCTTCATTTGGAATTCTCATGCCTTTTAAGATATTTTCTCAACATTTCTCTTGTTCCAAAGCCCTAAAGCAAATAGTTCCATTGGACTCTTTGGTAAAGTTCATCCTATTACAAGCCTTGGTAAGTATTTATTCTCATGTATTAACATATTATATGCATGGGAGATTATGTATATTATGATAGTTATGTTGGCAAGGAGGTGAATAGTGTATTTTTGCTTTTGATGGGAGATGTGCTATCTTGGTGATTTGAACTTGAATTATGGCTTGTGCCTTTGATGAAAGATCATGGTATGGATAAAATATGAACGTGTATGGTGTTATTTTGTTATTTAACTTGTTATTTTTCTATAAGTGCAAATTGTGGGAGTTTGGCCGATTTATGCTATGAAGTGTATTAAGGTGAATTGATGGATTGTTTGTGATGTGGTGTGGATAAGAAAGTGTAAAGGGGAAGTGTTGTGGTGGAATGTATTGATTATCATGTATTGGTCAATGTTGGGAATATTGGAGGATTTTTGAAATAATGATTCTATCAATGGTTTTGTCAAGGGGAAATGACATGTTTCAAGGCAAACATGTACCCCATTGATGTTATATGCAATTGTAAAGTAGTTGTTGGTTAATGTGAATTCCGTTATGTATTTGTGTTGTAGAGTGAAACATAAAGAAGGAGCGGGACTATTGTATGCACATCTAGGATTGTATATCCGTATTGAGAGTACAAGGTATGTAAGGTTACTTTGTCCTTATCTTTCTGCAGCAAATAGTATCCACATTGCTATTTCACTAGTCCTATCCCAAAATGTACTAAGGTATCCTATATCCGTTTATCAATAGTCATTGTCATATATTTCTTACTCATGGATCATTTGTGAGTCTCATGTCTCATAATCATGGTTAATGTTCCAAAAGCTCAAACAAGGTTATGTTCCAATAGTGATTATACTTATGTCTCTTGTTCATAGATTATTGCCCAATAGTTCCCATGGTGTTATGATTCTAATAATATTATGTTGCCAAGTTATTCACATGTCTCCCCCTCATTGGTTAATGATTCAAAGTTCCCAACAATGTTATGTTTCAAAGTTCAAAGTGATGTTATGACTATCCTCGTATCAATCTCAAAGTAATGAATAAAGTAATGCAAATGTGGTCAATGATCAAGTATGAGTGGCAAGTCTAGGGGAATAAGCCTAGCTCGACTCGATACCGATGTATTGATTTATGGGTGGCAAGTCTAGGGGCATAAGCCTAGCTCAACTCAATCCCAATGTATTGATTTATGGGTGGCAAGTCTAGGGGCACAAGCCTAGCTCGACTCAATCCCGATGCATTGATTTACTGGTGGCAGGTCTAGGGGTATAAGCCTAGCTCGACCCGATCCCAACATGACGATATGTTATGTAAAGACCCACTGATCAGTAGGGGCCCGGGTACATTGTGACACATGTATTGACAAGTAAGCATTGAGATAAAGAAAGCAAAGAAAGTCATGAAAGCAATTCACATGGTTTCCCAAAATGCGAAATGGTGAATTATTCACATTGATTATTCTTATGTTTTGAGTTCATTGAAATACTCATGTATTGTACAGTTTCATTTGAGCCTTACATACTCAGTACTTATTCCATACTGACCCCTCTTGGGAAATTTACCTTACTTGCTGTAGGCGCAGGCACTAGTAGGCCTCCACAGTAGGTTGCCAATCGTTGCAGATCATTGGTGAGCTCTAGCTAGTTCGGGGCTTCTCCGAGTCAGAGTGTATATATGTTTTGGTGATGTACATATTGTGTAAAGCGGGGACTTGTCCCGACTTATAGTTTATTTTGGTCAATGCTCATTGTAGAGGCTTTTGTAGACTAATGTGGGTGTATCAGTGTAACAGGCATATGTTGTGTTGACTGGATGGCCTCAACGGCCAATTTCCATATGTATATATATATATGTCCCATGGTTTCCATTATTCATCTTTCATGTTCTTACGTAATGGTGGTTATGATTATGAGATGCATATGATTGCACATAGGCAAAGGTTGGTTCTCTCGGGCCTTATCGGCTATGGGTGCCAATCATGTCTCGATGGGATTCGGGGCGTGACAATCTGGTTCTTTTCAAGGCTTTCATTCTTTCACATGCATCGCCTATCACCAGTATAATTATTTGGCACTTGTATCTATCAGTCTTATAGGGGGCTTCATAGGTATAGTTATGTTTGTTGTTTGCTGAGTGATTGATTGTACCTTTCGAGCTTATGGGGCCCAGTTAGGATATTATTTATTTAGGCTAGCCAGTCATATTATTTCTTGGATATTTTCATGTGGTTCATGGCAGGCTGGATGTGGACGAGTACTCGAGGTTAACGGTATATTTCTGATCCTTTCTCTCATATTATGGTGAATTTTATTATTGTTAAGCCATTTTATAGTTATGTGTGTTTCGATTAGAGACCTTATTTATTCTAAAGTTAGTCCCTTCTTGATATCATAATCCTCATGAGATTTAGGCTGTTAGGCCAGCCCCTTTTGGTTAGCACTTTCAGGTTTAGCTAATCTTATGATATACGACCGATTTTTTAGTTTATATATATATATATATATCCTTTCTTCATATTACTATTATGTATCTCTTGTACATCTCTTCCTTCATACTTCTATTGTATATTGTATATTCCTCCCTTTACTATATTATCGTACGTTGACTAGCTACTTATGGCATTGCATTTTCTATCCTGATTACTGGTAGTATATGATAGCTTACCCTTATTACTTGCATAGCTTTGTCCCCGATTATTTGTAGGGTAAGATAGTTTATATGTACTTTTCAATTAGTATTATTATGTCTCACTCCTTAGATAGTGGTCTATAATGTTTATTCCTGCTTTATATGTTATTTATACTTAATTTGTATTTGAAGCTCAGTCGAACGATGCCTACTGAGTACCTCGTGTTGGTACTCATACAACACTTCTGCACCCTGCAGATCATAGTACAAGTTCTCGCTGCTGACATGTGTATCGTGTGGAGCTGCCATGGATCAGAGATTCGGGGTGAGCTCCTGAAGTTCAAAATTGTTCTTTCTCTCCCTCTTATTGTTAGACTAATCTTTATTTTTGTATTTTAGAGACAGGTTTGAATATATATATATATATATATATATATATATACATACATACATATATATTGACTCTATATTTTTACCTTGTACTCTTGTTGTGTTAGAATCTCTTGTACTGATTTCACCAGGTCTTGGAGATATAATTACTTCCTTCTTGTCATCTCTTTTTTTTATTTTGGATTGCTTTCCTCTTTCTTATTAGTCTGTTACTAATTGTTCCGAATTATGGGTTGGCTTACCTACTGGTGGGTTAGATCATAGTACAAGTTCTCGCTGCTGACATATGTATCATGTGGATCTGCCATGGATCAGAGATTCAGGGTGAGCTCCTGACGTTCGAAATTGTTCTTGCTCTCCCTCTTATTGTTAGACTGATCTCTATTTTTGTATTTTAGAGACAGGTTTGAATATCTATCTATCTATCTATCTATCTATCTATCTATCTATCTCTATATATATACATACATACATATATATTGACTCTATATTTTTACCTTGTACTCTTGTTGTGTTAGAATCTCTTGTACTGATTTCACCAAGTCTTGGAGATATAATTACTTCCTTCTTGTCATCTCTTTTTTTTATTTTGGATTGCTTTCCTCTTTCTTATTAGTCTGTTACTAGTTGTTCCGAATTATGGGTTGGCTTACCTACTGGTGGGTTAGGGTAGGTGCCATCATGACCTGAGAAATCGGGTCGTGACATATTATCAGCCCTTCCATTCCACCAAGTGAATGGACTAACTTTGAAATTGATGTCCAACTTCTCATAAGAGTTAATGCAGAAGGCAAAGTCTTCAATTTCCCTAGGAGTGACTGGTAGCCCCCTTATCTTTTCTTTATCTGACATAATATTATAAAAATCTTCACCAACAATCCATGTAAGGTTCATGCTATGTGAAATTGAATATATGTCATCTGAGAGATTGAGCCTCTCCTGAGCATCACATTTGGCATAAAAAATGGTAGCGACTATAGATTGCCCAGTTTCCTAAAAATTCAGTTGAAGGGTTAGTTGTTGTTCAGTGTCTGACAGTAGTCCAACTTGAATGTGATCTTGAATGAACACCTAAATCTTGCCATTCTGATTGTAATTTTCATAATGCATTCCAAGTCTTCTCTTGTATTTATGAATATTCCTTGCTTCTTGAAAAGGCCTCATCAAAGCTATGATAGCAAACTTATGATACTTATGCAGCATTTGAATTCTGTGGAATGAATTTTGGGTCCTGACAAACCTCACATTCCAAATTAATGTTTTCATCATCATTTAAAAGTGGCTTTTCCTGACCTCTTAGGGTTAACCCTAGTAGGTTTATTCTCCTCCTTATTTCTTGATTTGTTACCCTTTGTTGAAGATTAAAGGGATAGACCTGCCTCCTATTGCACCTTTATTTCTACCTTTTGATATTCTTCTTCTTCTTTGTCCTCAACATTTTTAATAATTACCTCTATGTTCATGTTGTTGACTGTTGCATCTTGCATTTGGTGTGAAACTATGTCATAAAGAGTTTTAATTGGGCTGAATTTGGTGCAGGTAATTAGAGCTTGAGGATCTTCTACTATCTTCCTATTTTCCTCATCTTGGTGCAGCAATTGAATACTACTGCTTGCTGAATCTGGAGGGTAAGTCCCTATCTCTATCACACCTATCTATTGCTACATTGTTCACACCTAAACTATCCACTTGCAAAGCATCATGATACTTTGCATTTGCCAAAGCCAATATCTCCTAGTGTTTTTTGATTAATCAACAACTTTTATTTTCTAGAATTTATGGTGGTAATCTACCAACAATAGTAGCATCTCTTTCTGCTAAGCCTGTCCTAGAATTATCCATCTGAAAAGGTTCATGGTAAGTAGCCATAGCTAGAGCTTTTTGCACCTCTTATTCACCACTGTTTGTTGTTATCACCTTATTCAATCCCACATCTGCCTCTACTATAGAAGTTCCTTCTTCTTATTCTTTGGTTACTACTGCTGCTTCTAGTTTTTCTCTTGCTGCTGAAATCACATCATCTACCACTGCATTTGTCCCATTCTTTATCTCAACCTTTGTCACCCATAATCTAGACTTGTATCCCCCTGCACTTTTGTTAGTAAATTTCCTTTTCTCCACTGATTTGACCACCTTGATTTGTATCTCTGTTAACTAATTTTTAATGTTGTTGAGGACTTTTATTGGCATGCCCATGATCTTATTTCTGCTGCTTCTTTCCCTTAGAATAATGTTGAATCAAATGTGACTCATTACAACTTTGATAAGTCTACATGCCTGTACTCACTTCTTTCCATTCTGTCTGCCCCTCATTACTTTTATCATTGCTATCATGTGATTCTAACTGTCTATCATCTTCTCCTTTATCTTGCAAGATGTCAAAATGATTTTCAAGACATAAGCTCTTTGTTGTGGCTGGTTCCTCCTTCACATTGTCGAGTAAACATTCACCAGTATCCATTTCCTTTTTGAACCTCCTATTAGTGGGGTTCCACCTTTTATCACGAAGCCTACCTCTTTTGTAACCTCTTTGTTTGTCCACCCCAGTTTCATCTTTCTCTTATTTCCTGAATTCTTCATTTTTCTTTGGTTCAAGCATCTCCCTTAATTATAAATGGAGTACTCGACAATTCTCTTCTGCATGTCCTTGAAGTTTGCATGTTTTGCAATACTTTGATAGCAAATCATACTGAACATTGATAGATACTATCCTAGTCGTGTTGTTATTATTGTTCACCACTTCAATCTCTACTTAACAAGGTAATTCTACTGCCAAATCAACTTGCTCACACAGCTAGGTCATGTTTTATTGATAGTAGCCATATCATGATGAATTGGCTTTCCCACAGCTGCTGCAATTGAAAATAGTTACTCTTTCCCAAAAAGGGTGGGCAAAAATTCTGGGAACGAAATCCAGGTTATTACCTGCGTAGTCTCCTCATCTTGCTTAAACTTAGTGTTGCATCTGATACACTAGCCCATCCTTAGCAATAATATAGAAATATTTTTAGCCATCATGTTCACAAATTCCTCCATTCGGCTAAATCTCATAAGAATGTATCTATTTCTCAATAGCCTAATTTTATAATCACCCTTTATACCACATTATCTTGAGATTTGATTTCTCAAATCATCTAGATCAGGCCATCCATAGGAAAATTTTTGAACCACAGTCAATTGTAAATTCTCCAAAATATTCATTTCTCCACTTCCTCCTCCGTCCATGTAACACAAGGAATTCCATTAACAAAAGATATGGGCTTCATAAGAATTCCCTTTATTAATGTTAATATTTTTTGTTTTCATGAAATATGCATATTTGGCTTTGACATTGCCCTCTTCAATATTAGCAACATTTAAACCATTAGACTCATCGCTATGCAAAGCTTTAGGCTTGTTAGAAATAGATTTAAAATCATTGTTATTTAAGGTGTTATTGTTTCCAGTAGGCAAATCCATAGGCTCTTTAGGCAAATTTGTAGGGTTGGGTATTTGGCTCGTAATATATGTGGATTTAGGAGCTTTGCTAGGGCTTTTGGGGTGGTAGAGGTTAAGGAACTAGTCTGGGGATGTCAAAAAGAGTTGACCAGTCATTGGAGGTGATTGTCCAATAGCCAGAGTGGCCATGGCAGACGTTGTATGTTAGAAATGATATGAGCATGGTTAGCTTGGAGCACATTAGGAGGGACTTCTACATATGGACGATATTTTGGAGCTCGAAGAAAGCCATGGAGCAACAAAGACACAAGGTCACGAGCGATCAAGATGCCCTTTGGGTAATCAAGAAGGGTCCTTGTGGGTTATTTTATAAATAGTCACTTTTGGGCTATTTTTGTAACAGGCTATTTTTGTAAAGACAATAACTATAATAGCTGCCTTAGCCAAATTCATACTAAGATTTTGATGAATTGAATATTTGAGAGCTTTCAAGCTTGTATTTTCTCTAGGTGAATCCTAGCATTAGTGTAATTCGTAGTTGATAATCGTAGATTGAGTATTTAGGGTGGATTCTCTAAATTGCTCGTGTTAACTTCTTCTAGTTGAATCAATCATCAAGTTACCCTCTTTGTGGATTCAATTTGGTTTTTTCGTCTTTGATTGAGTTGAAATTATTGTTGTTTAATTGAATTCAATTGAGAGGTGAAGGTATAGAGTCCTTTGTTGCTCAAAAATCCGATTGAATTTCGATAATTCTACATATCCTTTGTTTTATTTCAATTTTCCACATTTTGATTCTTGTTTCCGGCTAGGATCATTATCATTTTAGTATCAAGAGCCTAGATTTAGGTTTGTTTTTACAAATCTAAATCTTGAGATTTTGAACTTTTCAAAAATCTTTAAAAAAAAAAAATCATCCCAAAAAATCCAATTTTTTTTTATTTTGATTTGTTGTTTTTGACACTAGATCTTGATTCCCTAGTGTTTTTTCAATCTAGATCTCGAATTTCGTTCAATTCAGAGTTGTAGAAAAGAAGTTACCATTAGAGGGCTTGAAGCTTTTGAAACTTTGTCAATTTCTCTTGATTGAGGAGGAATTGGGGCTCAAAAACTATTGGGGTTCTAAATCGAGGGGAAGCCAATATAAAATTTGAGCCAATTCCGAGTTGATTTGGAGTTGTTGGGTTTTGGTATGTATTTTTGGTGTTCTTGAGCTTCTTTAAATTTGCTCTTGAGGAAGAAGAAAAAGTACACTTTGATCCAAAATCCAAGTCAAATTTGGTCAAAAGTGTTTGAGAATCCACTAGTGGAAAATAGTTTTAATAAAATTATTTGAAAATCTGAAGAAAAAAAAAATTTAAAAAAATATTATTTTTCACGTGGACTGCCACTTCAGCAGTCAACGGTTGACCACCAATGCAGCAGCCACGCGAACCAGCCACGTCACCAAGAAACCAGCAGCCTTCCCACACTCGCCACATGGCGCATGGATCCCAAATGCAGAGAGCAGATTTTACAGACTTCAACACTTAGAAAACTTTTCTAGTGTTGGGACTTTTTGGGACCCAAAATTTTTTCTGAGTGTCTAAATTTTGTAATTATTTTTCTACACTCATTTTTATTTGATTTCTCAACTATTTAATGACTAATTAACTTCTTTAATTACTTGATAACTAGTTTTAATCATCAAATCAAATTCTTTCAAGTGTTGAACTTCTTTGAGGCCCCTGAAATTGTTTTTAAGTGTCTGAACTTCCTAATTCTTTTTCCCATTCATTTTTCTTCCATTTTTCAACTATTTAACAACTAATTAACATCTTTAATTACATATTAACTAGTTTCTAAATATCAAATCATTTTTTTATTCTTCAAATTAAATAACAACGAGTAATTTCTTCTATTTTTGCTACTTAGTTCTTGAGTTTGAAAATTTTCGTGCTTCTTTTCTTCTACTTTTTTTGTCTTAGTTTGTAGATAACTTTCTTGATTCAAGTCCTTTTAGCTTTATTTAAGTCATCCTTTTTTTTCAAGAGTCACAAAAATCCACTCCACCACAAAGATAGGTGACCTTGAATTGATTGAGCTGAGCTAGTTCACAAGCAATCTTGAGAAGAAGCCATAGAGGTGAGTTGAGAGTTACATACAAGTGACGTGAGGTTTTTATTACTAACCTAGTGTGTTGAGTTTTGTAGTTACAATGTCTAATCACTTTCCTTACAACCATGGAGGAAGGA
Source organism: Capsicum rhomboideum (assembly GCA_031232105.1). Classification (NCBI taxonomy): domain Eukaryota; kingdom Viridiplantae; phylum Streptophyta; class Magnoliopsida; order Solanales; family Solanaceae; genus Capsicum; species Capsicum rhomboideum. The sequence continues at coordinate 53,554,785 of CP124711.1, forward strand.
GCTCGATGAACAACATGGGGTCTTATGTCAATGTGTCAAGAGAGTGACTGAAGTGAATAGAAGTGTAGTGGAAAAAAATGGAAGGCTTGGAGGTATGGAAGAAAGGGTGAAAAGTATGGATAGTATGAGTGAAAGAAGTTTCCCTATGAAAAGTAGAAGTGAGGGAACAAGAAGGACCTTGGGTCAAGAATCCAACCTATACTTCCCCCAACCAAATTGGAACCAAACCTACCCTCAAGCTACATTTCGAATGAACCAGAGCTATGTTAGACATGTCACCCTACATCCAAATGCACAACCATATCATCCACCACAAAGGAGTCCTTTTGTAGAAAACCAAGTTAGGAACCAAGTACCTCCACGAAATGTATCACATGCATCCTTGCATGTACCCTATTTTCCAACCCAATAACACTACCCACGAATACCCTACCAAGATAAATATTATTAAAACCCTCTTTATAATGAAATGTCTGAAGAGGATAACCCGAATCAATTATGGAAAAGACCCGAAGGCTTTAGTATGAAGCAAGGCATGGGATGTCAAAGAAAATGGGATACTAGAGATAGGTATAGGGATGAAGAAGGAAGGTATGAAGATTGAAGTGATCGATATGGTGATCAAGATGTTCCAGATAAGGGATGTGTGACAACATGATGAGTCTTCCAATGTTCCAAGATGGTAGTCAAGCTATTTAAGCTAACTACAATACGAAAAGGAAAGACCAAGCCTATGGAGGTAATCATGATATACCTCAATCTTTTTCCTTCTATCACTCGATGTTATAAATATCAATTAAAGGATATATTACTAGAGAATGTCCATAAAGGAGGTCAAATGTGATCTTGTGCGATGGACCTTGTGCTAAAAATGTGATAGAGTATGAGGTTGGGAATGGCTATGATGAGCCTAAGTTTATGAATGATGAACTGACTTCTAATGTAGATGATGACCAATTGGAGAAGGCTTTAAACTTTTATTGTGATATAAAGTGAATCATGGGGGATTTTTCTAAAAAGGAACTTGATCAAAGTGTAACCTTATTTCATGCAAGGTTTAAGATGATAGATAGGGTATGTTCCTTAGTCATTGATGGTAGGAGTAGTACTAATGTGGTGAGTTGTACTATGGTTGATAGAATGAAGCTTCCTACACAAAGATACCCCAAGCCATACAAACTTCAATGGCTCATTGAGAATGATGAAGTAGAGGTAACCAAGAAAGTGGTCATGAATTTAAGCATTTGGTAAGTATCGATATGAGGTGTTATGTGATGTTTTGCCCATGCAATCTTGTCATATGTTGTATGGTAGAACTTGGCTAGTCGATAGGAAATTCCTATATCAAGTAGAGTCCAACAAATACTCACTTGTATTTGGAGAATAAAAGCACACTCTTGCATACTTAACACCCTATCAAGTGAGTGAGGACTACAAGATAATGAGGGAGTTTCGGGAAGTACTTAAGAGAGAAAGACTTAAGAAGGAGGAGAAAAAATTAGCTCAAGAAGGGGAGTTACCTACCAATGAAACTCCTACAAAGAAGCGGGTAGACCAAGCCTGTTGGTCCAAGATGATGCATGGGTGGGAAGATCCTAGTAAAGCATGTGCGAAGGATAAGAAGTCAAACTCAAAGGTTTGTCCCCAAGGTATATTCCTACCCCCTCTTATTCCTAGTGATCCTTGGAGGCATGATGATATTTTCATTATGGTAAGTAGGTTCTTAGAAATAAATGAACTCCTACCATACCATGTGAAGATTGAAGTCTCCAAGATTCTTTCATGGTTTATTTCTTTTATGCTTAAATTATATGAGCGCTATGTTTTGGATGCCAACTATACTTATTGTTTGGGAAAGAATCCATAGTACATCTGTGATGCCTAACTTATGTGTTCTACTCCTTGTCATACTTATGTGGTTAGACAAGTTGAGGTGTTAGAATGGATTCTTAGGAGCATGCTAAGATTAGTGAACATAGGAAGTGCATCCTATAGTTCCTTCAATCTCTAAATAAGCATGACTCCACTTGTTGATACACTTCTTGCGGGAGTTTGTTTGAGGAAGGACAATGAAGTGTACTTGAAATGCTTAATCTTTTCCTCTTATGTTCCAAATTGTGAATACCTTCTTATTAACATTCTAGCCTTGAAGTGTGTATTTGTAAGTAAGAACCCTCGGGATAAGTTAAATGCCCTTCATTCCATTCTTTGTTACTTGTTTACATATGATGACCATTTGCTAAAATGTGGTCTCATGCTTGTGAACCCCAAGGCAAATGTGTCATTGCCTATTTTGGGAGTTTCTTATGTACTTGGATCCTTGTTTGACACATTTGTGCTTAAGTTGTGTAGCCCATAACTAGGGGATTCTAAGTGGTTTGCTTATTTGTGGGGGATAGTCCATGGGTATTGAAAGCTCCTTATCACCTTCATAGGGTTGGAATAGTCGAATTTCCAAATGGGACTCTCGAAAGCATGCTTGATACTCTTGGGAGCATGCTTAGCTCCTTTCTCTACTACCTCTTTACTTACAATGATACCCATGTTGGTATGGGATTTCTTTACTATAGTGGTAGAGGTATATGGGTCTTGCACTTCTTTAACCTAGATGAGCCCTTATGATTGCACCACTCTTGGTGTGGTCATATTGCAAGATGAAAAAACAATTGTCTCTTGAGGTGACATTACCTATTGGAGTTTTTGAGGCTAATAAGACCCTTGTATTTTCCTTGTCTCATGATAGTGCTTATAGCCAAATCCTTTGTACCTTATATGATGAATGGCTCTTATTCAACAAAAAGAATAGTTGGTTGTATTTCAAATGTCCGCCTCCTTGGAAAGTTCGTATCATTGATAACCCTTGTTCTAACCCTCATGCTATGAGGATATGTTTGTTATTTGTCCTTCAGATGTTTTTGAAAGGTATCGAATTCGAGGACGAATACTTTTGAAGTAGGGGAGGATGATACGAGCATGGTTAGCTTGGAGCACATTAGGAGGGGCTTCCACATATGGATGATAGCTTAGAGCCCAGAGGAAGCCATGGAGAAACCAATACACAAGGTCATGAGCGATCACGATGCCATTTGGGCAATTAAGAAGGGTCCTTGTGGGTTATCATAAATAGTCACTTTTGGGCTATTCTTGTAATAGGCTATTTTTGCAAAGACAATAACTATAAATAGTTGCCTTAGCCATTTTCATACTTAAATTTTGATGAGTTGAATATTTGAGAGCTTTCAAGCTTGTAGTTTCTCTAGGTGAAGCCTAGCATTAGTGTAATTCGTAGTTGATAATCGTAGATTGAGTGTTTAGGGTGGATTCTCTAAATTGCTCGTGTTAACTTCTTCTAGCTTAATCAATCATCGAGTTACCCTCTTTATGGATTCAATTTAGTTTTCTCATCTTTGATTGAGTCAGAATTATTGTTGTTTGATTGAATTCAATTGAGAGGTGAAGATATAGAGTCCTTTGCTGCTCATAAATCCAATCGAATTTCAATAATTTCACATATCCTTTTCTTTATTTCAATTTTCGCGTTTTGATTCTAGTTTTCGACTAGGATCGTTATCAAGCAAGGTTTAGGGTTCAGGCGTGAGAGAGAAGAGAGCAAAAATGTACACCCCTAGTTCAAATTTTTCAAAAAAATACATTTAATAAATTTGTTCCTCTTGATTAAATACATTTAACTTTTTATTAATATGCGCTTTTAATTTCCTTGCTAGTGAATCTTCAAACAACATGTGTTATGTTGTTGTTACTTTATATTTAAATTTTTCAAAAGAATACATTTAATAAATTTGTTCCTCTTGATTAAATACATTTAACTTTTTATTAATATGCGCTTGTAATTTCCTTGCTAGTGAATCTTCAAACAACATGTGTTATGTTGTTGTTACTTCATATTTGAAGGTACTATGATTCTACAATATTATAAACTCAACATATTTCTTATATAAATGATGCATACCAAGTTTAATAAATTGAAGGTTAATTGTGATCATATATCATAAGTATCAAAATTAAAAGTTATCAAATAACTAAGGAATCAAAAGTGCTATTATCTCTTTTTATGTTGTAACTTTTTAGAGATAATTTCAGAGATCTCTCATTTAGCTTATAACACTCACTTCCCTTGTGATTTTGATTATTACACTAACCTCCATTTTCTTGTAACCAAACTTGTTTAAATGATATTCTTTCAATGACATTTCAAAATTACCCTTTTATAGCATTAATATAATTAGTTAATAGTACTGCTAGACTGATCGATAACTTGAACAATATTTCTTTCAAACTTCTAGTAATACTTCGTCTTATTTTTATTTATTTCTTTAATTTAAATTCACAAGACAAATCAACCTATATGAAAAAATTAAATTATACTTTAAAATCTAAAAGAAACCAGAAGATCAATAAGTCCCCTTTTGGATAGAAAACGGTACATGCGTCAGAGAATATACAAACCTATTTATATAAACACTACTTCTTCCATATAAACATGAGACAATTTATTTTTAGATTGATACAATTTTTTGGACTTAAGAATTAATAAATAATCATGTTCAAATAAAAAAATTGTATAATCTGAATGTATGTACTAGTTGGAGTAATCTTTTAGCTCTCCGATACAAAACTTTACTTATAATAAATTATTAATAATTTTTGTACTTAAAATCTGAGATATAACTAAAAATTTATATCTAAACTTTACTACTCCCTCCATATCAAAAAGAATGACCTAGTTTGACTTGGCACGGAGTTTAAGAAAATAAAGAAGACTTTTGAATCATGTGATCATAAATTAAAGTTGTGTCAAATGTACCAAAATGTCCTTTAATCTTGTGGTCATTAACATGCCACATGGAAAATTGAAACTAAAGTGTTGCCAAAAAAAAAAAGGGTCATTTTTGTTTAAACAGACTAAAAAGAAAAGTAGGTTATTCTTTTTGAAATGGAGGGAGTAGTTTTTTAAAAGAAAGGGCGATATTGGAATATTAGATAAGCTTTATCATTAAAACAAGTTCGGTTATGGACCATTCAAAATAAGGGAGGTAGGTGTAATATCAAAAACCACAAGGAAAGTGAATGTTATAAGGCTAAACGTGAGGGGAGTTCTCTGAAACTTAGTGATTATACTATTATATGACTCAACTTCTACATTTAGGCTCCTTAATTTTGTTTACGTTAGATGTATGGAAGTTTGGAACGTAAGAAATTGTGATGATATCTTAATAAAGCTAGACGGGAATTGGATTTCTTAATATTAAACTAGTGCAAAGGATTAGGCCAAATTGTTATTGATATAATTTCATAGCTGTAGACTCAAAGGAGAAAATGAAAATTGCTGCGAATGCCGAAAAGCCGTTATAAATCAGTAGAAAGTATTTGTTTATATAATTTTGAAAATAATGCACTCTTACAAAAAAAAAAAAAAAAAAAGACAAAAAAAGAAAAAGGAAAAAGATGTAACCACTTTTGGAGATTAGGTACAAGTACCCCCTCAAACTATACCCGAAGTTGCTATGACATACTTAAACTTTACGAAGGTCCTATTACTCTCCTAAACTCATTTTTTCTGTATTTTTGTGCTCCTTTTTACTGACGTGGCTGCCAAGTAGCAAAATATTTTTGTGCTCTTTTTGTCCCGACTTGGCAGCCATGTCAGCACAAAAGGAGCACAAAAATACAGAAAAAAAAAGTTTAGGGGGGTAATAGGACCCTCATAAAGTTTAGGTGTGTCATAACAATTTCGGGTATAGTTTAGGGGGGTACTTGTGCCTTATCTCCAATTTTTGTAAACTAACATAATAGTGAATTGCCATATATCAGAGGAAAAAGAATGCTTAGTCCTTTTCGGCAGCAGAGTGGCCTTCTTTTACTGAAGTACTCTGTTTTTGCTGGGGTTTAAGTGAAATGTGAATGAAAAATGAAGGGAAAAGAAAAGTTCTCCCATATTGGTGGGAGAAAGGAATTTCTTGGTGTTTAAGTATAGAAACACTCCTTCATGTGGATAGTGAGGCAAGAACAAGACAAGCCTCACACTGTCGTCGTCATAGCTCCTCGGCTCGTCTTCGGCTTCGAATTTGGGATTTGAGATTTAGAAAATGATTGAGAGATTATCTTTTTGGACAAAATTCACTTGAAACTTGAGGATTAGTGAAGTTTTAATCCAAAAGTCTGATAGAAAATTGTCTCCATTTGCAGACGCACATGACATGTGCGGACGCATGTCACAATACACCTCGACGGAACGCGACCCTTTAAGGCACTATTTGGTAATGGATACATGACCTGCGCGTACCTGGAAACCTGCGGACGCAGGCGCTAGCACAGGTGCCACTCAAGTCAACGCAGAATTCTGCTTTGTGGCACAATGTGACCTGCGGATGCAGGTGGTCTCGACGTTCTAAAACAATGTGTTTTTTCATGAACCATTGCTTCCTTTCTGAAGTATCACTTTTTGGCTATAAATACCTAAATTTTTCTCAAGTAAAGACACGAAATTTATGAAGTAAAAACACTCTCTTCTTCTTAAAAACTCAAGCGTTATGTTCAATCGTTGAGTGAGTTCGAAGTTCAGTAAATTTGAGGTACCACTATTTGCTGAAGTGAATCATTTTATCAATGGGAGGATATATTCCATTAACCTCAGATACTTGAGAGGAATAAATTCGTTAAAGACACACTGTAAATTCGGTGGACTTGATTCTTTTTTGTTTCATCTCTTTTCTTTATGGTTTTGCTATTTTCCAAAAAATAGTTAAACTTCATTTTGATAGTTCATTGTTGTTTGAACTTGTGTTTAAAGTTGCTTGAACTTCTTTGTTGTTCTTGGAGTTATTCTTGAACTTAGTGTAGAAGTTGATGTTGTAATACAGATTTTGTACCCCGAAAATAACAATCTTAAGGAATTTAGTATAATCTATATTTTTGGCTTCTGGAGATTAAAACCATTTGGTTTTCTACTCTATTTTAACTTGATAGTGATTTGAAGATATAAAAACTTCATCTCGGCTCAAAGATTCATTCGATTGACGATTTGAACAATATAAAAATTTTGTCGTTAAACTAGAAATAAGTTGTTTAAAGTTTTAGACTTTGTTGTTAGTATTTGTGATACTAAATTGTTGTCTTATTGTGACAGTAAAATGACTAGTGAAAATCAAGTCCATGATGGAATGGCGAATGTTGCAGCAACAAACATTGTCTGTAAAAGTTTTCTGCCGTTCAAATGCTACTCCTGTCATGGCACCGGCGGAAAAACCAGGAAAATTTTCTGGAGTTGATTTTAAATGATGGCAGCAGAAGAGGTTCTTTTATTTGACTACACTATGTCTATAAAAGTTCATCATAAAAAGCATTCCTGAATTGCCGGAATAAACTCCGGAAAAGCATCGCTTTGTAGTAACTGAAGCTTGGAACCACTCAGATTTTTTATGTAAGAATTACATTCTGAGTGGCTTACAAGATGATTTGTACAACGTGTAAAGCAACATGAAGACCTCAAAGGAACTCAGGGATGCTTTGGAAAAGAAGTACAAAACAGAGGATGCCGTAATGAAAAAATTCATTATTGCAAAATTTTTGGACTTCAAGATGGTAGACATCAAAGCTGTAGTTACCCATGTTCAAGAATTGGAAGTTATAATTCACGATCTCCTTGCTGAAGATTTGATTGTGAATGATGTCCTTCAAGTGGCTGCTATAATCTAGAAGTTACCACCTTTGTGGAAAGACTTCAAGAACTACTTAAAGCATAAACGCAAAGACATGTCTGTTGAAGGTCTCATTATAGTGTTGAGGATTGAAGAAGACAATAAGGTAGCGGAGAAGAGGTCTCGTGGGAATTCTATAATAAATGGAGCAAATATTGTAAAAGATGATCCCAACAAATCAAAGAAGAGAAATAAAGCACAAGCACAACAAGGCAATCCTCCTAAGAAGAAGCTCAAAGGAATTTGCTTCAATTGTGGCAAAATTTGCCACAAGTCTACTGATTGTCGGGCTCCAAAGAAGGGCAAGAAAAAAGACCAAGCAAACATGGTTGAATCCAAAGAAGAAATGGACAATCTATGTTCTATTCTTTCGGAACACAATTTAGTTGGAAATCCTAAAGAGTGGTGGATGGATTCCGGTGCCTCCCACCACCTGTGTGCCAACAAAGAACTATTTGCATCATATGCTCCAGCTCTAGATGATGAGAATATATTTATGGCGAACCCCACAATGGCAAAGGTTGAAGGAACATGTAAGATTTGCTTGAAGATGACATCAGGCAAGGTGGTGACACTAAACAATGTCCTTCATATTCTGGAGTTGCGAAAGAACTTAGTTTCTACTTCACTTATAACTAGGAATGGATTCAAATGTATATTGTTTCTGATAAAGTTGTAATAAGTAAGGGTAAAGTGTATGTAGGTAAAGATTACCTCACCGAGGGCCCTTTTAAGATCAATGTAATAAATCTTGATATGAATAAAATTTCTCTTTTTTCTTACTTAATTGAGTCAACTGAATTGTGGCATGAACGTTTAGGACATGTCAATTATAAAACCTTGCGAAAACTGATTAATTTGGAAGTTTTGCCTAACTTTGAGTGCAGTAAATCGAAGTATCAAACATGTGTTGAATCTAAGTATGCTAAGCATCTGTATAATTCTGTTGAAAGGAATTCAAATCCCTTAGACTTAATTCACATAGACATTTGTGATATGAAGTCGACACCATCTCATAGTGGAAAAAAGTAATTCATAACTTTTTCGATGATTGCACTAAATTTTGTTATTTTTATTTGCTGAATAGTAAGGATGAAGCAATAGAAGCATTTAGACAATATAAAACTGAAGTTAAAAATCAGTTGGATAAAAAGATCAAAATAATAATAAGTGATAGGGGTGGATAATATGAATCTCCTTTTGCGGAGATATGTTTGGAAAATGGAATTGTCCATCAAACTACGACCTCGTACTCACCTTAACCAAATGAAATTGTGGAAAGGAAAAATCAAAAATTTAAGGAAATGATGAATGCCCAACTTATAAGTTTAGGTTTACCGCAAAACTTGTGGGGGGAAGTTATCCTTACAGCAAACCGAATACTCAATTGAGTGCCCCATAGTAAGACACAATCTATTCCATATGAGAAATGGAAAGGAAGGAAACCCAACTTGAAATATTTCAAAGTGTGGGGGTGTATAGCCAAAGTCCAAGTTCCTATACCCAAAAGATTGAAAATAGGACCAAAGACTGTGGACTGTATTTTCATCGAATATGCTACAAACAGTAAAGCATGTCGATTTTTGGTTCATAAATCCGAACATCCGGATATCCATAATAATATGGTAATGGAATTAGATAATGTTGAGTTCTTTGAACACATTTATCCATATAAAACTAGACATGAATTATCTAGTGAAGGATCTAAACGACCTAGGAATGAATCCAGGGAGAATGTACATAATGAAGAGAATCCAAGGAATAGTAAACCTTAAAGAACGTCTACTTCATTTGGATAAGATTTTGTAACATTTCTTCTTGAAAATGAGCCTCAAACATTCAAAGAAGCGATGTCGTCTACTAACTCATCCCTTTGGAAAGAGGCAATCAATAGTGAGATTGATTCAATCTTAAGCAACCATACTTGAGAGTTAGTTGATCTTCCTCCAGGAAATAAACCTTTAGGTTATAAATGGATCTTCAAAAGGAAAATAAAAGTTGATGGTAATATTGACAAATACAAGGCAAGACTTGTTGTGAAAGACTTTAGGCAAAAAGAAGGCCTTGATTATTTTGACTCATACTCGCCAGTAACAAGGATAACGTCCATTCGAATGTTGGTTGCATTAGCTGTGATATATGATCTTGAAATCCATCAAATGGATGTGAAAACTACATTCTTAAATGGAGAATTGGAGGAAGAAATTTACATGGAACAACCTGAGGGCTTTGTAGTTCCTGATAAAGAAAGAAAAGTGTGCAAACTTGTTAAGTCACTTTATAGACTAAAGCAAATACCCAAACAATGACATGCAAAGTTTGACCAAACCATGTTGGAAAACGGATTCAAGATAAATGAATGTGATAAACGTGTTTATATTAAAGACACACTAAATCTCAAATTCATTATTTGTTTGTATGTGGATGACATGTTGATCATCAATAGAGACATTTTCGACATAAATGCGACTAAACGAATGCTTGAGAGCAAGTTTGATGTGAAAGACCCTAGAGTTATTGATGTGATCTTAGGAATAAAAATTTATAGAACTCCACAAGGGTTGGCATTGTCACAGTCTCATTACATTAAAAAGGTACTTGACTGAAGGTGAAAGTGACTCACAATTGAATTATGCAAGAGTGTTGGGAAGTTTGATGTATATCATAAATTGTACGCGACCAAATATAGCATGCGGTATTAGTAAATTGAGTCGATACATGAGTAATCCCGATCAAACTCATTGGATGGCAATGAAAAAAGTTCTGGGGTATCTAAAACATACTAAAGACTTTGTTTTACATTACAACAAATATCCAATGATAATTGAAGGACACAGTGATGCAAATTGGATCACCGAATTGAATGAAGTAAAATCCACGAGGGGATATGTATTTACTCTTGGTGGAGGAGAAGTCTCTTAGAAATCATCCAAACAGACATGTATTGCCCGCTCTACTATAGAATCTAAATTTATCGCATTAGTTAAAGCCGGTAAAGAAGTTGAATGACTCCGAAATTTCTTGGAAGATATTCCTTATTGGCCCAAATCATTGGCACCAGTAAGCATACACTGTGATAGTCAAGCGGAAATAGGTAGAGCATGGAGCATGATGTATAACGATAAATCTCTTCATATAAGATGGAGACATAATACCATTAAAGAACTTCTCTCTAGTGGAATTATCACGATTGACTATATGAAGTCAAAGGATAATGTGTCGGATCCAATTACAAAAGGCCTATCTAGAGAGAGAATTGAGAGATCATTGAAGTGAATGGGTTTAAGGCCTAGGAAAAGTCTTCACGGCCATTGGCACCACTATACATATATTGTGATAGTCAAGCAGCAATAAGTAGGGCAGGGAGCATGATGTATAATGATAAATCTCATCATATGGAAAGATAATACCGTTAGAGAAATTGTCTCTAGTGAAATTATCACAATTGAATATATAAAGTCAAAGGATAGTGTGTCCAAACAACTTTCAAAAGGCCTATCTAGAGAGGGAGTTGAGAGATCATCGAAGAGAATGAATTTAAGGCCTAGGACAAGTCATCACGGCGGTAACTCTACCTAGAGGACTGGAGATCCCAAGAGCTAGGTTCGAGGAGATCAAACAAAGTTATGAATGATGGTTTAACATTGTCAATTAACTCAATCCATTCTCATGATGAAGACAATGTTAAGCAAACAAAGATAAGGCTTATGGTTGAAAACGTTTTAACGGTTTCTAAGTTTGGCAGGTTTGACCAAATTATTTGATCTATAGGATTAAATGTTTAGGAATCACCTATATGAGAGTGAAGTGGAAGTCACTCAAGGAGAATGCTAGTAAATGCCTATTCTCTAAGCTCTCATGAAACCAGGTTATGTTTATGGATGAAACGAATAAAACTGTGAGAGCCATAAATGGTAAAAGGATGGTTGTTTGACTTGTGTTGTCTAGGTATACATTAAAGTTCGACGGTTCAAAGATATCGCATATACCGATTGACCGAGTACATCAGATGCAAGTTCACTATGGAAAGTTCAAAGGGAAACCTACTTATCTAGATGCAATTAGTCTTTGCATGTAGATCATACACTTTTCTGTAAAAAAAATTGTATAAAATAGTCATTCCCCATTCATGTGGGGGATTGTTGGGTTCTAAGTGAAATATGAATGGAAAATAGAGGAAACAAATGGAGGGAAAAGTAAAGTTCTCTCACATTGGTGGGAGAAAGAAACTTCTTATTGTTTAAGTATAGAAATATTCCTTCATGTGGATAGTGAGGCAGGAATAAGACAAGCCTTGCGGCATCATCGTCGTCGCTCATTCGGCTCAACTTCGGCTTCAGATTTGGATTTGGATTTGTCAAATGATCGATTGAGAGATTATTTTTTTTGGACAAAATTCATCTGAAACTTAAGAGTTAGTGAAGTTTTAATCCAAAAATCCGATAGAAAAATTTTCTCCATTTGCGGACGCACATGGAATATGCGTACGCAAGTCACAACGCACCTCGAAGGGACTTGACCCTTCAAGGCACTATTTGTTAATGGATACGTGACCTCCGCGCGCACTTGGCAACTAGCAGATGTAGGTGCCACGCAAGTCAATGCAGAAGCTTCTGCTTTATACCACTATGTGATCTGCGGATGCAGGTGGTCGCGAGGTTCCAAAACAGTGTGTTTTTCTATGAACCATTGCTTCCTTTCTGAAGAACCACCTTTTGACTATAAATACCTGAATTTTTGTAATGACCCTCGTATTGATATTCAGAATTTGCTGTGTTTGGACTATTTTACCCCTCCCCTAGGTTGCCTTATCTTGTTTAAGAGTTGTGGGGATAGTTGGCGTGGTCTCCGATGCATTCAGGAGTATTTTATTTGAGTATGTGGTTTTGAATATCCTTATAATGATAGGTTTGACTTTGGTCAATATTTTGTGATTCGAATCTTGGATGAGATTTCTGACTGTCCCATTAGTTTTGGAGCGTCGATTTTAGGTTGGTTGCATGGTTGGTTTGGGTTCAAAACCTTTAATTGTATTTCAACCCTCCATTTGAAAAATAGTGTATTTTGGCCTAACGGGGTTCCGGGGGCAAATTTATTGTAAACGACCTTATTTTGTAAATTCAATAATTCCATTGGATCTTGAACGTATTTTATGATCAATTTACACTATTGGTTCATATTCATAGGGTTCCGAATGAGTTTCGCGGGTCAAAAATAAGTTTTTAAAATTGCTGATGGTTGGTCAACAGTTGACCACAGTCAATGCGTGTTCAACGGTTAAAAAGTCAACCTTCTTTGCTAAAAATTGCCCAAATTTGGGATTTACCCCATTTTTGCTCATTTTCACCATTTTTATCATATTGGGAGCTTGGGAGGAAGATTTTGGAGGAGATTTCTTACATAAGTTCATGCGGGTTAGTCCCTAACTTAATTCTAAATCAATATCCTACCAACTTTATCATCTAAATTCTTCTAAATCAAAGATTTCAAAAGAGGATTTTGGAGTTTTTTCCCAAATTAAAAATTTGGTATTTCTTTAATTTGAGCTTCGATTCTTCCTCTTTTTTGCTTGGGTTTTCACCCATAGAGTTCTTTTCACTTGAGGATTATGATTTTAAAATAAAAATTCTGTTTTTACCCTTTTTGATTTTTGGTGGATTTTTAGGATTTTGACGGTAAATCTTGAATATAGTTTTTCTTCGATTTGGACCTCGTTTTTAACTCGATTTTGCGTGGTTTTTCATCTGTAGGTTCCTTTAACCTTGGGAAATGTTTTTTTAAAATAAAATTCTAATTTTAACCCTTCGTTTTCAAAATCCATTTTCGAGGTTCGTTTTTCACCCATTTCAAATATGGTCAATATGGGTATCAAAAGCTTCCTTTTGACTTGTAGATGCCATATTTGATGTGATTGGATACATTTGGTGTTGATTCAGAAGAGTTGGGCTTTCGACTGAGGTCTTGGACTGCGTTTGAGCTTGTGGGTCTTTATTTAAGGCAAGTTGAGTTGTACCTTGACTTTTTTCAAAGTGTTTATGTGTTTGTATGCTTGGTTGTGATATTTTGGTGATTAGTTTAGGATTAGGGGCCCCACTTAGGTGAAATGGCAAGCATCTCTGCGGGTACCGGAGTCTTTGGTGGATCATAATTATAATTAGATTATTGTTTCCCTTAATTAGTATTATTGCTTGTGCTTATCCTTAGAAGTAGATTATAGATAACTAACTTAGTGTTTCTGTAATGTTAGTATTAATGCCTGTTTTAGAGCTAGATTCATGTTTAGTGGACTTTGACATAATGATTGGGGCTTTAGTGACCTCTTAAGGGATAATTATGTGATCATCGCGATTTAACGGAATAAGTGGGGTTCGAAGATACTTAGAGAGAGATTGGCTTGTAATATTTAAGGAAGCTTATGTTATGATCAAGCTATGTTTGGGTAGTCTCATGTTCTATTATTATTGAGATTATTGATATCTATTATTGCGTGCCCAAGTGGGGGTTTATGTGCATATTAATATTACCGGTCTTGAGTGTATATTTTGTGGTGATGCCTGAATGGGGGCTTGAATTATGTTAATTGGCTACGAGTGTGTATTTAATTGTCATATTATGTACTATGTCGTCGAGTAAAGGCTTAACTTGATGATTGTTGGTCATAATTTTGCATTAAGGCCATATTTATTATTGTGTTGCCCGAGTGGGGGCTTGACTTGACATTGTAGGTCTTATTTGAACATGTGATTGCATATTCATCATAGTGATGCCGAGAGTGGGCTTGAGAATGGTAATTTTGATGATTACATGACCCTATTTTGGGGATTATTCTTTTTCTTCCGCTTCTAATTTACTTGATTATTGAGCTTGGGTTTGGATAGGCATACTTGTCAAGAGGGTGTGACAAGTGCCATCACGTGCCTATTTTGGGTCGTGACAAATTGGTATCAGAGCCCCAGGTTCATTGGTCTCATTAGTATAAGTCGAGTTTAGTAGAGTCTTGCGGATCGGTGCGGAGACGTCCGTTGTCTATCTTCGAGAGGTTACATAACTTTAGGAGATTTTCATTTCTTCATTCTTTTCGTGCCTTAGTAGCTTTGTATAACTTAAAAATCTCTTATTAACTCTCTCACAGATGGTGAGAATGCGTTCTTCCGTGGCTACAGATTCAGAGGTCTTGCTTTTGATGCGCGGTAGGAGTAGAGTTCGAGGTAGAGGTCGGATCGAGATGTCTAAACTAGTTAGGGGTCAGGTTAGAGTTGCCTCTTCAGGTTCTGGAGTTTTTAGTGGTGGTAGGTCTGGTGAGTTAGAGGGGTTTAGGCCAGTTCAGACACCACCCGTGACCGTACCTATGCTTGAGGATTGTCAGGTTCGAGTGTTGGGTTTCCTTCAGAGGGTGGCTCCTATTCTGATTCACCATGCTACTTCAGGGCTTCAGACTTTAGATGTATCTAGGACTCCTACTGACTCTCCTAGTGCTGATAAGATATTACCAAAGATTGATTCACATCTAGTGACCTTACCCTTCATGTCCATGGAAGTACAAATTAGATTTATAGAGTTTATGAGGACAGATCCTCTTGATTCGATAGAGATCCTAGAGTTAATACTTATATGTTCTTGCTGGGCTGCCGTGAGAAGTTGCACAGGTTGGGCTTAGTGGATTCGAATGGAATAGACTTCACTTCCTTTCAGTTCTTTGGGCCATTTAGGCAGTGGTGGAGGACCTTTGTAGAGAGTAGACCAGTTGGATCACCCCCTCTTTCATAGGATCAGTTTTCTCAAGCATTGCTAGAGAAGTTTATATAGAGATATAAAAGCGTTGTAGGTCAGAGGGCCCAGGGATTTGATGGTCATAGCGATATGCATGATGGAGGTCAAGATCTTCATGGTTATACTTGGAGAGGGTTAGACCATGGTGGTCGTTCAGGGTTTTCAGGCCTAGTTCAGCGGGCCTCAATATCCTTGAGTTGCATTTTATGTGGGGATCTTAGGCACTATAGGGGGAGTTGCCTATATGTTATACAGAGAGACGCTTCGCTAGATACTCTAGGATATGACAGATCCCAGTATCATGTTTCATAGGATGGAATAGAGGCAGGATCTTCTAGTACTGCAGCCACAAATATAATTCTTGGTGCGTCTTTGCTATAGCTTAGCTGTATTGACTGTGATTCTACATTCTACTATGTATTTATTTATTCATCCTTGAGTTTAGATATGATTTTGTGAGTTTTACTGATACTGATCCTATGTCGCTACTCGCTTAGAGGTCATAGTGGGATTTAGGCCAGATTTCTTAGGTATTAAGGATTTTGGTGTCTGGTTATGTGTTCTTGATGGTTATGTCGTGGATGAATGGTGGATCGGGTGTGCCAATACTATATTGGGACTCGTTCGGAGTCTACCATTAGATTTTGATTTGACCTCCTTGAGTATTGTGGATTTAGTGTATCTCAGTATGATACTCTTGATGGTTATGTGAGGAATAGTGATGGATCGATTTTAGGTTTTGGAGCCTTTAGATTAATTGAATGGATTAGTCTCATGGTTTGGCATTACGGATGGCAGCATGCGTAGCGATGCTCATTAGTGGTAGACCCTGTGATAGCATAGACTTGTGGTATGATTGATTTGAAAAGGATTGCGAGTAAGAGATTCTAGTTGGATAAGGAAAGACTTCAGGCATTCGGGCCTCGCGATTCGTTACTTCCTTAGTATTTGGTTTTTGCTTGGGTGAATACACTACTTGGTATTGAGACACTCCTCAATCAAAATTAAAGATTTCAGCTCATGAGGATGTTTCTTTCGATTTGGACAGAGTTCAAATGGAAAGTGGTGCCTAGTTGTGGCTTGGTGGAACATTCAACTCATAAGCTTTGATTGAGTATGTGTTACTCTTCGTGGACCTTTTGTTAAGGAATGTCGAATGAGGATTGAGCTAGTCCGAGTTGTACCTTATTAATCCACGACTCATGTATTAAAGAATTCTGAATGGAAATAGAGTTAGGAAAAAAATAAGGATTTCTTCTTGTGCATAAGGATATTTGATTTATTCAGGGCTTATTTATGGGTTGGGTTAGAAAATTTGGAGTCTTGATAATGTGGTTCATTGGTCGCTTGTATCGAGTCTAGCAATATCTCTCGCGATATTTGATTTGTGACTTGGGCATCAGTCAGTGAGATATTGTGATTGTTGCGCTTCATCTATGGGTTGATTGTTTCTGATATGACAGGTCGCTTATGTGTGCGGGATCGGAAAGACTCTTTGTTCTACCCTGTTGTTGAGGATTTCAGGTTGTGTGATGGCTTTTGGGTATCGAGGTTTGCTGGGTCATTGTGATGTGTCATGTGAGGGTTTGATGCTATTTCTATGTTCATGTCTAAGGTACATAGGGTTTGATTGTGCTCGTTGATTGCTTCAAAGGGGCGGAGTATGAGAGTGTGATGGTAGAGTAGAGTTTTGGTGTGCTGAGTATGGCTTTTAGGTGTTTTGTGTAGTTTTTATACCGATTTTTGGCCTAGTAGCTTTAGCCTAGGGCTATAGTGTAATTTGTTTTGATAGTGGTAGTATCGGCCTTAGGCAAGTGGATTTAGTATTTTGGTAGGTGGTTATGTGATTGGTGAGTCCCTTGGTTTTGTGGGTCCTAGTGTGATTTGTGGTCTTGTGGTTGTGTCCTGTGCCTTGTGGTGCCTTGTTCAGGTTTAGATTAGCCGAGCATGCTTAGTACCTCTATTGTGTTTGACTCAATTTATGATTTTAGAGGAAGTTCATTGATATAGAAATTCGGTTTCATCGAGAATTCTGGCCTTTTGTGGCTTATGTTGTGACCTGGTGAGGTCTTATGTGATAGATTCTAGTCCTATGATGAGACCGGTAGTTCATTAGTTGTGATCTGCATTGGGGTGCTTGTTTGATGTCTCTCGAGGGCATCTTCTATCTTTACTTGTGCTGGTTTTTCAGGCTTTTACGTCCGAGGACAAATATGAATCTTAGTGGTGGATACTGTAATGACCCTCGTATTGATATTCAGAATTTGTTGTGTTTTAACTACTTTGCCCCTCCCCGTGGTTGCCTATCTTGTTTAAGAGTTGTGGGGATAGTTGGCGTGATCCCCGATGCATTCGGGAGTATTTTATTTGAGTATGTGGTCTTGAATATCATTATAACGATAGGTTTGACTTTGGTCAATATTTTGTGATTCGAGTCTCGAATGATATTTTTGACTATCCCATTAGTTTTGGAGCGTCGATTTTAGGTTGGTAGCATGGTTGGTTTGGGTTCGGAACCTTTAATTGTATTTCAACCCTCCATTTGAAAAATAGTGTATTTTGGCCTAAAGGGGTTGCGGGGGTTAATTTATTGTAAACCACCTTTTTTCGTAAATCCGATAATTTCATTGGATTCGAAACGTATTTTATGATCAATTTTCACTATTGGTTCATATTCATAGGGTTCCGAACGAGTTTCGAGGGTCAAAAATAAGTTTTTAAAATTGCTGATGGTTGGTCAATAGTTGACCGCAGTCAACGCGTGGTCAACGGTCAACAACTCAACCTTCTTTGCTGAAAATTGCCCAAATTCGGAATTTACCCCATTTTTGCTCATTTTCACCATTTTTATCATATTGGAAGCTTGGGAGGAAGATTTTGGAGGAGATTTCTTGTATAAGTTCGTGCGGGTTAGTCCCTAACTTAATTCTAAATCAATATCCTACCAACTTTATCATCTAAATTCTTCTAAATCAAAGATTTCAAAAGAGGGTTTTGGAGTTTTTTCCCAAATTAAAAATTTGGTATTTCTTTAACTTGAGCTTCGATTCTTCCCCGTTTTTGCTTGGGTTTTTACCCATAGTCTCCTTTTCACTCGAGGATTATGATTTTCAAATAAAAATTCAGTTTTTACCCTTTTTGATTTTTGATGGATTTTTGGGGTTTTGATGGTAAAGCCTGAAAATGGTTTTTCTTCGATTTGAACCTCGTTTTTAACTCGTTTTCGCGTGGGTTTTCATCTGTAGGTTCCTTTAACCTTGGAAAATGTGTTTTTAAAATAAAATTTCAATTTTACCCCTTCGTTTTCAAAACCCATTTTCGAGGTCCGTTTTGACCCATTTCAAATATAGTCAATATGGGTATCAAAAGCTTCCTTTTGACTTGTATATGTCATATTTGATGTGATTGGATGCATTTGGTGTTGATTCGGAAGAGTTGGGTTTCCGGTTGAGGTCTTGGACTGCGTTTGAGCTTGCGGGTCTTCATTTAAGACAAGTTGAGTTGTACCTTGACTTTTTCCAAAGTGTTTATATGTTTGTATGCTTGGTTGTGGTATTTTGATGATTCATTTAGGATTAAGGGTCCCACTTAGGTGAAATGGTGAGTATCTCTGTGGGTACCGAAGTCTTTGGTGGATCATAATTAGATTATTGTTTCCCCTAGTTAGTATTATTGCTTGTTCTTATCGTTAGAAGTAGATTATAGATAACTAACTTAGTGTTTCTCTAATGTTAGTATTAATGCCTATTTTGGAGCAAGATTCATGTTTAGTGGACTTTGACATAATGATTGGGGCTTTGGTGACCTCTTAAGGGATAATTGTGTGATCATCGTGATTTGATGGAATAATTGGGGTTAGAAGATACTTAGAGCGATATTGGCTTGTAATAGTTAAGGAAGCTTAAGTTATGATCAAGCTAAGTTTGGGTAGTCTCACGTTCTATTATTGTTGAGATTATTGATATCTATCATTGCGTGCCCAAGTGGGGGGTTTATGTGCATATTAATATTACCGGTCTTGAGTGTATATTTTGTGGTGATGCCTGAATGGGGGCTTGAATTGTGTTAATTGGCTATGAGCGTGCATTTAATTGTCATATTATGTACTATATAGCCGAGTAAAGGCTTGACTTGATGATTGTTGGTCATGATTTTGCATTAAGGCCATATTTATTATTGTGTTGCCCGGGTGGGGGCTTGACTTGACATTGTAGGCCTTATCTGAACATGTGATGGCATATTCATCATAGTGATGCCCGGGAGTGGGCTTGAGAATGGTAATTTTGATGATTACATGACCATATATTTGGTTGGTACCAAGTGGAGACTAATATTATGAGTTATTGATGCATTGAGTTGATTCTGAGCTCACTTGTGCATATATCATGTGTACTGATGGATTTGAGATCCTTGTGTTGAGATTACTGTGAGCATTGCATCCTCATATCATATATGCATATTCATGAGACATTGGTATCACCGGGACATTTTGTAAAACCCTTTATCGTGATCTACGAGGCGGAGAAGCAATATTGATGATATATTTTATCAAATCCTCTACCGTCATCTATGAGGCAGAGAGGAGATATTGAGATTGAGATTGGTATTGAGATTGAGACTGAGTAGTATATGGGTTGCGAACCCCCCATGGGTCCTACCTGGTAGCTGTGAGCTTGGTGGGTGTATACAGAAAGTTATGCGATAACTTTCAAAGATTCATCATCATCATCACTTCATTGCATTGCATCATTTGCATTGCATTATCATCCTTGGTGTGTTTTCATATTGTGTTAGTATCTACTTTTGTACTGTAATTTTGTGTTAGGACCTTGTTTGTGATACTGTGTTTGAGCATTCATTTCACTTTATTTCATTGTCCTATTTTATCGTATATTGGTCGAAAGGGAGAGGTGTGATATAACTTGGGTATGATGGTGACTTGATAGAAAGATAGATGGATAACACCCTTTTTGGCAGCATGAGATACATCTTTATATATATACACTCTCCATGTTGCTATCCCATAGTATTGGTTAATGATGATTGACTCACCTGGATTAGTGTGCCTACCCTGCATTTGGTTTACCTGTTGACCATTGTCTTGGGTTACCCTGGTAGGATAAAGTACTGTGATTTTGGCGAGTTATAGAATGATTGAGGAAACCTTGGGTAGTTGGGGTGGTGGTTCTCGCCATCACTTTGGATTAGGATCGGTTATCTACGATGCTTGCTGAGTACATGTGGTTTCGTACTCACTCTTGCTTCCTCTTTTTTCTTCTTATTTTTCTGCACCCCATGCAGGTATTGGGCCGAGTAGTAGTTTGTAGATTGTCTTCTTCCAGTATTAGTGCTGCGGAGATTGAGGTAGTAGCTGAGGGACTTCAGGACTTCTCAGATCTCTCTATTTATGTCTTATGCTTTATTCGCATCTAAGATATTCTAGAAGATTATTATTCCTATTTTATATTAGAGGCTTGTACTAGTAACAACCAGAGTTAGGTGTATCTTAAATAATTGCTTCTTCTTTATATATATATTGGGGATTATTCTTTTTCTTCCGCTTTTAATTTACTTGATTATTGAGTTTGGGTTTGGATAGACTAACTTGTTATGAGGGTGTGACAAGTGCCATCACGTGCCTATTTTGGGTCGTAATAATTTTTCCTCAGGTAAAGACACGAAATTTGTGAAATAAAAACATTCTCTTCTTCTTAAAAACTCAAGTGTGAAATCGTGGAGTGAGTTCGAAGTTCAGCAAATTTGAGGTACCACTATTTGCTGAAGTGAATTATTTTATCCTGGAAGGATATATTCCATTAACTCCGGGTACTTGAGGGAAATAAATTCCTTAAGGACACACTGTGAATTCGGTGGACTTGATTCTTTTCTGTTTCATCTCTTTTCTTTATGGTTTTGCTATTTTTCAAAAAATAGTGAAACTTCATTTTGATAGTTCATGTTTGAACTTCTTTGTTGTTCTTGGAGTTATTCTTGAACTTAGTGTATAAGTTGATGTTGTAATACAGATTTTGTACCCCGGAAACAACAGTTTTCATGTATTCTTGAACAAATTAAATTTTCGAAGATGAATGTACAAAGTCCAGAAATGAAGGAAGAATTTGATTATAATGCTTCAAGAAAAAAGAATTCAACTATGAATTTCCCTAAAGAAAACACTGAGGAAATTGTGTTCTGCAAATTTTTATGTAAAACATTCCTAATCCAATGCCCTAAGCTCGTGGTGACAGAATGTTGTTATGTCCCTGGAGAGTGCTCCCCCTTTTTAGGAAAAAGATGTCCGGCATACAAAAAGAAGATGATTTAGCTGTCCTTATTCATCCATCAGCTTCTTCTTGGCGTGGGGAAGAGCCTGCAACAAAATAAATTGTGCCGAAGATCATTTACCTGTTCTTGCACCAGGTAAGTCCCACATGTTAGAATTTGAAGATTATTTTTGTGGGAACAAGTTCAGGATGGAATTTGTGCGCTCCAATTTTGGAGATTACTATCTCAGAATGGGGTGGGAGAGAGACAGGGATCAACACAAGTTGGAATATATGGATTTGTTAACTGTTTATAAGAAAAGAAAACATAATGCATTTGATGAGCAGCAGTATTTCTATGTAATTCAACATCAAATACTGACCCAGGATGATTTTCAAGATGAAAGGACTTTGGTCATGAAACAAATGACTGTTATTATGCGCGACACGAGTATGTTTCTTTAATTTTTCATTCCTTACTTCTTGAATCTTGAATAAGGCTAACGTGATGATTCTTTTTGCTGTTCATCAATATTGGTAGAACCCGTGCTTGCTAAGAATTTACGCTATAAACATCTTTATGAAAATTCCAGTCGCCATGGCTTACAGTTGGAGCTCCCAAAGAAAGAAGTAGAAGAGTATCTAGATGATCTTCCACTTCCTGAAGTAGGAGGAAAAGCAACTCTTTGTTTATTTGATCCAATTGGAGTAAGAGTTTTCCAAATGGAATTGGTACACAGTGACAATGAGGAATACTATCTTGTAGGAGAAGGATGGGAGGAGTATGCAGCTAAGCACAAGTTGTTAATTTTTGACGCCATCTTTGTTGAAAAGGTAACTGTGAACGTTGATTTGGTAAACCCATGTGCAGAATGTATTTGGGGAAACGTGATTGATCGAAAAAGCAAATTAGATGATCAGCTTTTCAATAACTCCTATTACTATGAAATCACTTATCAGACAAGAGCCACTAAACCCCAAAAGAAACCAGTAGTTCTACTATTAGGCAAAAGGAAGGTGAATAGTTCAGCACCTGCTTCTACTGCAACTACTACTGGCAAAAATAACTGCAAAGGTAAAGGTGTAGCCATTCCAGAATATGATGGTGATGATGCCTACCGGCTCTCATAAGACTGTTGATTGTACCCATCAAAGAAAGCAGCAGCTTCAGTTCCTTAGGAGTTTCATAAGCAAAACCACAATGGTAGTAGTAGCTATATACTCATGCTCAGTTTTGTTATATGTTGATCTGCTGTAGTTTCATTTTTGTCATGTTCTTGTACCTTATCATCTAAATAGTTTCTGCATTGTCCGGGAACAGGCACTTAACATGTACGTATTATATTTTCTCCGTTCTTTTTGCTAGCTTGCCAGAGTTTGATTTGGGAGAAAGTTTAATTTGCAGCTGAAACCTTTGCTTTCTTGAAATGTTTATTGCAAGTGTTTAAAGTCAAGATTTAAAACTTTATGAATTCAACTTTTAAGATTCTAAAGCACTGAATCTATTGTATTTTAAATTTTAGGTTCACATAATTTTTTTTGGTAAATTGATATAATCCAAGAGCAGGACAGGACTATTTCTTGGCATTTCTAGTCACAATTGGCTGTTCATTGTTTATTCTGTATCCGAAGGGGACACTAGCCCATATAGTAGAGAAAGGAAGAGCACCATTTGGAGAGTTTCTAATAAGTTTAATTGATTTTTTTAATTAAAATTTGCTGAAACGGAAATTTTATTACAATGACCAAATTAGAATCGGCCATAACCAAGAGACAAGAAGTGTAATTATCCCTTTTGTATATTCAGTTAAAATTCAATTTAGTAATCATACTCCAAAATAGACCTTCCAATTACATGATTCATCATTCAGCCTCCTTAAGAAATTCTGTTAATATCTATAATTATTAAGATTATTAGACGGAAAATTTAATATTAAACTAGTGCAAATACAAGGATATAGAAGAAGATATATAAATTAAAACACGATTGCAATAATTTCATAGTAAATACGTAAATGTCATTTGTATACCCGTATGGATTTTAAAATAATACTCCATTAAATAATGGATGAAAATAATGGGAAGAAAGAAAAAACGGTTGCAGCCAATTTTTGTAACTACTAGTGAAATCTATCAGTGTCATATATAGGAGAAAAACGAACGCCAGTGAAATCTGTTTTGTTGATCAAATTAATTCTTCTTAGGTCCAGAAATGGAGGAACAAGAAGTTGATGAAAATGGTTCAAGAAAACAGAATCGAGCTTCAACTTCCACCGGTGTGGAAATGGATTTCACTCAAGAAAACTACGATTCCAATGTGCTTATTCAACTTTCATGTGATATTGGTATGTCACGCAGTGTGTCTATGCCAAACAAGTTTGCCGAAGATCATTTACCTCCTCTTGCATCAGGAAAGTCCAAGATATTGGAATTTGAAGATTGTTTTTCTGGGTACAACTTCAGGATGGAATTTGTGCACTCTAATTTTGGAGATTACTATCTTAGAACAGGGTGGGAGAGATATAGGTATCATCACAAGATGGAATATGGGGATTACATATCTTTTTATAAGAAAAATGGATCACAAGATTCCTATGTAATCTACGATTGGAAACTGACTAAGCAATATAAACCAGAGGTCAAGGATGTGGAATTGCATGCTACTGATCTGCAAATTCCCAGGTATGTATATTTTCCAATTCAATTTCCTCCTGTTTTTTCTTGAATAAGGCTAAGTGATAATTTTGTATATCCATTCGTTTTAATTTGCAGTGAATCAATAGAGATAATACCAGTGCTTGTCAAGAATTTATGTTATAAAGATCTGTATGGAAATCCCAAATGCTTACGATTACCAAAGAAACAAGTGGAAGAGAACTTCCTTGATCTTCCTCTTTCTCAAGGAGAAGAAATAATTCTACCTCTACACGATCCAATTGGAAAAAAGCATTTTTTTACCCGTCTGGTGCATGATGAGCAAGAGGGATACTATATTACAGGAAGAGAATGGGAGGAATATGTAGCTCAACACAACCTGATAATTTTCGACACTATCTTTGTGAACAAGGTAATTCTAGATCCAAGTGCAGAGGTTCATCTTGTCGACATCTCCTATCACTATGAAATCACTTATCTGAAAAGAAACCGAAACATCACGACCAAGGAGAATAGTTCAGCACCCGCTTCTACAACTACTGCTGCTGGGAATAATAGTTCAGCACCTGGTTCTACTACTACTGCTGCTGCTGGGAATAATAGTTCAGCACCCGCTTCTACTACTACTACTGCTGGGAATAATAGTTCAGCACCTGGTTCTACTACTACTACCACTACCGCTGGGAATAATAGTTCAGCACCCGCTCCTACTTCTGCTACTACTGCTGCTGGGAATAACAGTTCAGCACCTGGTTCTACTGACTACTACTGACGATAATAACAGAAAGGGTTCTAATGGCTTACAGAGGATTGAACTTCATTGTGATGAACCAGAATATGATACTGATGATGCTTACTGGCTCTGACTGATCGATTGATTAATACTAGTCTATAGCTTCATAAATTTTGTTCTGTGCCTTAACAGTTTCATACTCAAAGCCCACAATTGTAATATGTAGATATTCCTGCTCAGATCCTTCATTCTATAGCAATATGAATAATTTGTCCTGTTCTAGTACCCTCCAAATCTTTTCTGCATAATAATGGAATAAGCAAGCCTACCAGTTTCTGTATTCTTTCGATAGTTTATCAGTGATTCACTAGGGAGAAGCTCCTCCTTTTCTTAAAATGTTCATCGTTAATGCTTTCTTTGAAGCTAAGCTAAGTGATCAAGCTAAGAAAGCTAGTCTTGAAGATGCTACTGTTGTCACATCTTGTGCTTGGCCTTGTCCCCCTAGTAGTAGATTTATGGCTTCTATTTTGTGTGTTATCATTAGACTCACAAGTTAAGTGAATACTTATTTACAGTGTATTATTTGCTGCAAGTATGGCCTTAGGTGTTGGTTATATATCTGCAGCAGGTGATCACTTAATAAGGCTGGTTTACTCTACCACGTGTGTAAACACAGGTTTAGATTGACCGAACCATGTTAAATTATTGAATCTCTTCATCTTTCGAGGTTTGCTTTGTTAGCTTCCGCATGTCACCTTATTTCAAAATAACAAGGTAGCCTGGGAATCCTTTTGACTTCGATTTCTTGTATTACGACCATGTCTTCTCCAGATTATTCTCGTTACGCTCAGCCTGCGTGCCATTGTGAACCAAATATTTCCTCTCCTACCTATGCTGGTGAAGAAGAAGGGTGAATCCTTACCAGGAAATAGGATCTTGTTGCTGATTTTTCCCACTAGCATAACATTATGTTACTGTAAAATAAGTTTTCCGTTAGACGGACCTAAGCCTAACTCATAACAATTTAGCCAATGAAAATCAAGTTACTTCGCAAAAGGAGTAAATCGAGGGAGCGAAGTAAAATTTCTATATATTGAAAATAAAATTCTAAAATCAAAATTTACGTATATTTCTGTTGTACTTTTAGTGTTCCATACATTTGTCATGCAACAGTACTCAAAAATCCTAAGGAAAATGTTTCACATAATATTTGGATCAACCAAATATAGAATCCAAATATAGAAAAAATAAAAAATATTTTAGAAAAATGTTCTCCATACCACACCCTAAGAGTAGATCGCATGACTTTACCCACTCTAATTCTAATATTTTAACCACTGCATATAGTGTTGTTTGGTCTTAATAGTAGTTTCGAAATATAGCTTTGATTTTTTTTTTATGTGAAATATACAATTTTAAGAGGAAATAAAATTTCTTGACTACTTATAATTTTAATGGAAAAATGTTTTTTTCAGATTTATTTTGAGTAAAAATGAAATCCCTTATAAAAGGACATAAAACTAGCAAAAGTTTATAAAAGGTTAGAAAATCATTTCGTCCCCAATTCTAACCCTAAGTACTGAGAAATTCTAAGTTTTGTTACTATGACATCTGACTAAATACATTTCATATTTAATGGCCTTAATTAATTGAAATATTATGCGCTTTAGAACGCCGAACCATTAAATTTAACAAATCATACCATTATATCATTTGACTACTCATGTCTTATGCCACTCCATATTTTAGGGTAGTGTGATTCTAAATAAAATTTAACATGTTTCTTAGATAAATATACCAAAAAAACACAATTTCAATTGTGGATATTGCTAAGAAGTAACAATTCAGCCTCATGAACGTGCATAAACACCATTGCAGTACCTTAATGGTGAAGAATTCTCATGGATGAAGAAGAGAAGAAACAATGAAATAGGAGGAAACAGAGAGGAACTTGGAGAATGTGTGACCACATTTTATTGTGAAGAGAGAAACTGAAAAACTGCTTCAATACAATGACTTAAACTACCTTATATAGATGCACAAAACAAAATATCTTATTTGCCACCTAAGACACAGCTACTGACTATCTAACCGACTCTAACTAACTAACAGCTCTGCAGCACTAACTATTCTGCAGTACTAACTCTTCTTTATTATAACTTAGCTAACATATTTCAACACCCCCCCTCAAGTTGGAAGGGAGACATCCACAACCAACTTGCGCAAAATAGAGAAATGCTTTACACCAGTCAAGGCCTTGGTGAAGATGTCTGCCAGTTGTGAATTGGTGGAGATGTGATGAAGACTGATTAGACCTTCTTGAAGCTTGTCTCTCACAAAATGACAGTCCACCTCGATATGTTTGGTTCTTTCATGAAACACAGGGTTCTTTGCTATATGTACTACGGCTTGCCTATCACAGTACACTGGAATAGGTAAAGAACAAGGCACTGTGATTTCTTGCAGCAACCTTTCCAACCAAACTAGTTCACCAACCACTTGTCTAATGGCCCTGTACTCGGCTTCTGTTGAAGACAAGGAAATAGTGAACTGCTTCTTAGATTTCCAGCATATGGGAGTATCTCCCATGAGCACAACATAACCACTTACTGACTTCCTTGAATCAGTACAAGCTACCCAATCTGAGTCACAGAATGCAGAAATAGAATAGTTTGGTTTATTTGAGATGAAAATCCCTAAAGTGGGATCAGCTTTCAAGTACCTGAGGAAATGGAAAGCAGCCTTAAGATGTGGTTCCCTTGGTTCTTGCATGTACTGGCTGAGGTGTTGCACACTAAAAGCAATATCCATCCTGGTGTTTGTCAAAAAATTAAGCTTGCCTATCAACTTCCTGTAATAAGTGGGATCTGAAAGAAGGACACCTTCATTGTTGCTTAACTTGATTGTAGGATCTAGAGGTGAGGAGGTTGGCTTATGACTGATGCAATCAAATTCTGAAATGAGATCATTTGTAAATTTCCTTTGTGAGATTAAGACACCATCTTCTCTATACAAAATCTCCAATCCTAGGAAATAGTGAAGTTTTCCAAGATCTTTTATCTTGAACTGATCATGTAGGAATGCTTTGAGTGACCTGATTTCCTCTAAATCAGTCCCTGTCAATATGACATCATCAACATAGATGGCAACAAAAACTATGGACTGGTTGTGCCTTTTGTAAAAGAGAGAGTAATCACTTATTGAGTGTGAGTATCCTTTAGAATACAATGAACTTGCCAGCTTATCATACCATTGTCTACTGGCTTGTTTCAAGCCATATAATGACTTCTTTAGCCTACAGACAAGGCCCTTATCGGGGACAGAAAGCCCTTGTGGAGTACTTATGTACACTTCTTCATGGAGATCACCATGAAGAAATGCATTGTTGACATCTAGTTGGTAGAGATCCCAACCTCTTTTGACAGCTAAGCTGAGAAGTGTCCTGACTGTTGTTAGCTTCACAACAGGGGAAAATGTTTCTGTGTAGTCTACTCTAGCCTCCTGAGTATACCCCTTGACAACTAGTCTTGCTTTGAACCTCTCTACACTTCCATCAGCCTTGTGCTTGATTCTGTACACCCACTTGCAACCTATGGCTTTCTTTCCTACAGGTAAAGGAACTAATTCCCAAGTATGGTTAGCATATAAGGCATCAAACTCTTGTGTCATAGCTGCCTTCCAGGCAGGGTTCAAGACAGCCTATTCATATGAGCTTGGTTCATTCTCATGACTTATTTTTAATCAGTTGTTGACTATGTGGACACAGGCTAGTGAGACAAACATGAGAGGGGTTATTGGAGAGAACAGTGACGGAGCTAGGTTGTTGAGCAGAGTTAGAGTAAAGGTGGGGAAGCCTATACTCATAGGCTTTCAAGTAAGCAGGGGTGGTATGGACCCTAGATGATCTCCTAGGTTCTATAGGAGTGACTTGAGACATGTCATCAGGAGCTGAGTTGTGCTGTGAGGTACTCAGTGAAGGTAAGTTGCTGTCTTCTAGAGTTGGGGAGGATGATAGGGTGGTTGAAGGTGGTTGACTAGGCATAGGCTGGCTTGGTACTGAACTTGGAGTATCTTTATTCAGCAAAGTAACATCATCAACAGAGTAAGTATTTGGACTAGGTAGAATGGAAGAACCAGTAATAAAATGTAAAACAAAAGAAAAACTTGATCCAGAAGGAACAATAGCAAAAGGAAATATATTTTCATGAAACAAAACATCTCTAGAAACATGTATTCTCTTATTGGACAAGTCAAGCACCTTGTAACCTTTTGTGTTGAAAGGATATCCAACAAAAATGTGAGGTGTGGCTCTTGGTTCAAACTTATCCTTATGGGATTTCAAGGTGGTTGGGAAGCATAAACATCAAAAAGACCTAAGGTGAGAATAGGTGGGTTTGGTATTGTATAACAGCTCAAAAGGGGATTTGTTATGCAATAACTTTGAAGGTAATTTATTTATGAGATAGGTAGCAGTCACAATGCACTCACCCCAATATCTTATGGGTAATTTTGATTGATACAAGAGTGATCTGGCTGTTTCTAACAAATATTTATGTTTTCTCTCTACCACACCATTTTGTTGTGGTGTGTAGGGACAACTTTTTTGATGAATGATGCCCTTTTCTTGAAAACACTTGGCAGCTTCATGACTTGTAAATTCCAGACCACTATCAGATCTTAAGGTTTTAATGGTGATGTGGAACTGATTTTCTATGAGTGATACAAAAGACTTTATAGTCTGCAATGCGTTACTTTTGCAGCTCAACAATTGAGTCCATGTTGATCTACTATAATCATCAACCATGGTAATGAAATAATTTTGGTTATCATGAGTAGGTGTGTGGTAAGGGCCCCATAAATCCACATGTAGTATCTCAAAAATATTGGTTGAAGTACTGGTTCTTTGGGGAAAAGGAGTTCTGGTTTGTCTAGCCATGGGGCAAACACTTCATGTGAAAGGTTGTTTGGGAGTGAATTGAAAAGGAATGGATAAGATATCTTTCATTTTCACAAAAGGAACATGGCCTAATCTATTGTGCCATAAGTATTCAACAGTGTTACTATGAGGAGCTGAAGATAAAAAAGAATTTGAAAAAGAACTGACTCCTTTATTATTTGTATGAGGAAAATTTACAAATGGAGGAGGACAAACATTAGGAGTCTCATCAGTACACGGAGGAGAAAAACATCCTGAAACTGTAGACAATGAAGACACACCATGGTCAATAGTACCAAGACAGTAACTATGACACTTAGAACAGAAAAAATACAGTCCATTCCTTGCTCTACCAATCTCCAAAGGGCTCTTCAGTGAAGGGCCCTGCAGTAAGCAAGAAACACTGTTGAAACCAATAATGCCTTTAAGATGCAATGCCAGACAATGAACAGAAATCAAATTGAATTTGAAACTAGGCACAAACAAAACTCTATGTAATGTTAAAGCTGAATTTAAAGACACATCACCAACTTCAGTAACTTTAACTTTGTAGCCATTTGGTAGGCTTACCAGAAAGGGATAAGGTTAAGAGTTAACATTTTTTAGTAAGGTTTTATTATAGGTCATGTGGTGTGAGGCTCCTGAGTCTATTATCCACGAGTCAACGCTAAGTTTAACACATTTGCATGAAAGATCACCAATATCAGTCATAGAAGAGTAGCATGCCAAGATACCTGCAAGGTTAACAGCTCCACTAGTGAGATTGTTTGAGTCCTGCTGTCCATTTCCAAGCTGCATGTTGCCGAGCAAACTCATCAGTTGATCATACTGCTCTTTTGAGATAAAGTGTGGTTCCTTGTTTCCTGCTGAACCATGTACTGCAGCTGCTGATCCTACCACATTCTTCCCCTTTGTGAACTTGAAGTTTTCTGGGAATCCATGCAACCTATAACATTTGTCCATTGTGTGTCCAGTTTTCTTACAGTACTCACAAAACAAGTGTGACCTATTGCTCTGCTGATGTGAATATGAAGTTGACTGCTGGTTTGAGGGTCTGTTAATGCTTCCAGGAAAACTTCCCTTATGGGAAGTGTAATTTGTCTTATAGCCTCTGCTGGATGAACTAGATGCAGCATGAGAGTGAGATGATGAAGCATTAAGAGAGGTGGACTCTAGAGCCAAATGATTGTGAGGTCTCACTTCTCTTTGCTTCTCCTCTTGAGTTAAGATGGAAAAAGTTTGAGCCATAGTAGGTAATGGACTCATCATTAATATGTTTCCTCTTACTGCAGTGTAGGCTTCATTAAGCCCCATTAGAAACTGAATTAGTCTTCTGTCTTGTTCAACTTTGTGCAAACCGGCCTTTCCTCCATAGGTACATACACATGTGCATTGTGTGTGGGTATCAAGGCTGCTTAGTTCTTCCCAGAGTCTTCTCATCTTGTTATAGTATGCAGTGATGTCCATGCTTCCTTGAGAGAGGTCATTGATTTCTCTTTGAAGTTGATATAGCTTGGCCCCATTAGTTTGGTCATATCTATCTTCCAGTTCATTCCATAACTCTTTAGCATTTTTAACATATTGTAAGCTATCTGCCAAGTCTCTAGACAATAAGTTATGTATCCACGAGGTGACCATATCTTCACACCTCTCCCACTGTGCATAATCAGGTGCATCAAGAGCCGGTTTCTTCACCTTTCCATTTATGAAACCAGTTTTGTTCTTCACTGATAAGCCTCTAAGTACTCCTCTTCTCCAGGAAACATATCCAGTTCCATCAAAAACTGTTGGAATTAGGGAGGATCCTACATTCTCTGAAGGATGCATGTAGAAAATGCTATTGGAATCTATTGAGCCAGAGCTGGTTTCCCCTGCTCTTTGACCAGAACTACTTCCACTTTCAGCCATAACGTTGAAAGGAATAGAGAGAATAACAACACAAACAATTGATCGAACAGGTAATCAACAACAGAAGAACCAGGAAAAACTTTGACAAGCGATTGTTGGATTAGACGCACCACAACAATTTTAACCTAAATTGCTCGAGAGAAATGGAATTCTGAAGGAACTTTCACAAACACAATCGGTAGAATGAAAAATAACTGATAAACAACTGATGAACTCCACGATTTGCTAATTCAGTAGAGCAAAGAAAATTGTGTGATTTCAGTGAAGAAAAAAAATGAAGAAAACCTCAATCGAAGTGTGCGAATATGGAATCGTTCGAACTTGGCTTTGATACCATGTTAAGAAGTAACAATTCAGCCTCATGAACGTGCATAAACACCATTGCAGTACCTTAATGGTGAAGAATTCTCATGGATGAAGAAGAGAAGAAACAATGAAATAGGAGGAAACAGAGAGGAACTTGGAGAATGTGTGACCACATTTTATTGTGAAGAGAGAAACTGAAAAACTCCTTCAATACAATGACTTAAGCTACCTTATATAGATGCACAAAACAAAATATCTGATTTGCCAGCTAAGACATAGCTACTGACTATCGAACCGACTCTAACTAACTAACAGCTCTGCAGCACTAACTATTCTGCAGTACTAACTCTTCTTTATTATAACTTAGCTAACATATTTCAACAGATATATTACAATGACAAAATTACAATTGACCATAAGTCCATAACCAAGAGAACTGAAGTGCAAGTATCCCTTTATATATTGTCACTTTATACAAGTTAAAAATTCAATTTAGTAATCATACTGCTAAATAACCCTTTCAATTAAATGATTCTTTTTTTTTTTTGGTTAAACAGTCAGCCTCCTTAAGAAATTCTGCTAATATCTATAATTATTAAGATTATTAGACGAAAATTTTAATATGAAACTAGTGCAAATACAAGGAAGTAGAAGAAGATACACCTATATAAATTAAAACATGAGTGCCATAATCTCATAGTCGTGCATGGATTCAAAGGAGAAAATGAAAATTGTTGATATGTAAAAATCATTTATAAATCAATATGTTTTATATAATATTGAAGAATGGATGAAAATAATGGGAAGAAAGAAAAAACGGCTGCAACCAATTTTTGTAACTAACAGTGAACTCTATTAGTGCCATATATAGGAGAAAAACGAACGCCAGCCCTGGAACAGTGAACTCTGTTTTATTGATCAAATAAATTCTTGGATGAATGCACAAGGTCCAGAAATGGAGGAAGAACAAGAAGTTGATGATAATAAGAAGTTGATGATAATCCAGCTCAAGAAAACTACGATTCCAAGGTTGTGGTTATCCAACTTTTAAGTGAAAGTGATGATACTGGTAAGTCACACAGTGTGTCGATTCCAAACAAGTTTGCCGAAGATCATTTACCTCCTCTTGCACCAGGCAAGTC
Organism: Capsicum rhomboideum; assembly: GCA_031232105.1. Taxonomy (NCBI): domain Eukaryota; kingdom Viridiplantae; phylum Streptophyta; class Magnoliopsida; order Solanales; family Solanaceae; genus Capsicum; species Capsicum rhomboideum. The sequence goes on from CP124711.1 coordinate 53,588,216, forward strand.
CATGATGTTAGAATTTGAAGATCCTTTTTGCAAGAACAGCTTCAGGATGGAAAATGTGCACTCTAATTTTGGAGATTACTATCTCAGAACGGGGTGGGAGAGATATAGGAATCATCACAAGTTGGAATATCGGGATTTCATTTCTTTTTATAAGAAAAATGATTCAGATGATTCCTATGTAAACTAAGGTTGGAAACTGACTAAGAAAGATGAACAAGAGGATGAAGATGAGGACAAGGATGTGGAATCGGATGATACTCAGCAAGTCCCATGTATGTACGTTTCTCAATTCAATTTCCTCCTTTTTTTTCTTGAATAAGGCTAAATGATTTGTGTATTCATTCATTTTAATTTGCAGTGAATCATTAGAGAGAGTACCAGTGCTTGTCAAGAATTTATGTTATAATGACCTTTATGGAAATCCCAAAGGTGTACGGTTACCAAAGAAACAAGTGGAAGAGAATCTCATTGATCTTGCTCTTCCTCAAGTAGAAGAAGAAATAATTCTACCTCTACTTGATCCAATTAGAAAAAAAACCATTTTTTACGCGTCTGGTGCATGATGAGCAAGAGGGATACTATATTACAGGAAGAGGATGGGAGGAATACGTATCTCAACACAACTTGTTAATTTTCGACACTATCTTTGTTAACAAGGTAATTTTCGATCCAAGTGCAGAGGTTCACCTTGTCGTCATCTCCTTTTTCTATGAAATCACTTATCAAATGAGCGCCACTAAACCCCCGAAAGAAACCAAAACTATTAGGCAACACGATGGAGAATAATAGTTCAGCACCTGCTGCGAATAATAGTTTGGCACCTGCTTCTACTACTGCTGCTGGGAATAATAGTTCGGCACCTGGTTCTACTGCAACTACTACTGACGATAATAACAGCAAGGGTACTAATGGCTTGCAGAGGATTGAACTTCAATGTGATGAACCAGAATATGATAGTGATGGTGCTTACTGGCTCTTATTGATCGATTGATAATACTGGTCTATAGCTTCATACATTTTGTTCAGTGCTTCAACAGTTTCATACTCAAAACCCACAATTTTAATCGGTAGATATTCATGCTCAGATCGTTTACATGTTAGTATATTCTACAGCAATTTGTTCTGTTCTAGTACCCTTTAAGTCTTTTCTGTGCATGTCCACTAGTTTCTATATTCTTTTGATAGCTTATATATCAGTGATTGACTTGTGAGAAACTCCTTTCTTAAAATGTTATTGATAATGCTTTCTTTGAAGTTAAATCTAAGTGATCAAGCTAATCGATTCCAAGAGTTACTTGGCCTAAGAAAGCTAGTCTTGATGCTACTGTTGTCATATCTTGTGCTGGGCTTTGTCCCACTACTAGTTATATATTTGGCTTTTATTTTGTGTGTTATCATTATACAAGAGGAGCAGACAAGTTAAGTGAATACTTATTTACTGTGTATTTGATGCTAGTATGGCCTTAGGTGTTGGTTATATCTCTGCAGTGGGTGATCACTTAAGGCTGGTTCGCATCAGCTAGCTCCCTCTCTTTTTCTCACCACAAAATCTAGCCTTGGAATCCTTTTGACTTCAATTATCATTATCGTTCCGCATAGACTGCATGCCATTGTGAACCAAATTGCCAAACAACTGGTGGAGGAAGAGGCTCCTATGCTGGTGAAGAAGAAGGGTAAGCCCCTCACCACCGAATCCTCATCTGGAAATAGGAATCTTGACGCTGATGTTTCCACTTGCATACCATTATATATGTTACTGTAAAATATACCATTAAGTTTTGCATAGACCTTAGAACAATTTTGCCAATGAAAATCAAGTGACTTCTAAAAAGGAGTTAATCGAGGGAGCAAAGTAAAATCACTATATATTGAATATAAAATTCCAAAACCAAAATTTATGTATATATCTCTTATATAGTACACATCATTTGAGTCTTCTCTATACATCAGTCATGCAACAGTACTCAAACTAACTATAGGTTGCTTTCAGGTACTAGTATAACATACTTAGAAAGCAATATATCATTCTGGAGCCTTAGTTGTATTTTCAGGGCCTCTCTTGATTGTGATTTCATACATAACTACAGCTAGTTCAACTTTGCCAATATCTTTAATTTCAGTTTGCACTCTTAATTCATCTGGCTGTTCGACGTCCTCTGCATTAATATTATCAAGTTGTTCAATCTGCCATGTTGAATTGGGAGGAAAGATGGTGTCCCAGTCGTGATCGCCAATCTCAATCACTGCAGCAAAATCCACTTCTTTCACATGATGCTTGGGTATCCTCTCAATAATGATGATGTCTGAAACAGGCAAAGTATATACCTCTGCATAGTCATACCAATGTCCTTTAAGAAAGTAGAGATCTTCATTTTGACACACAAGTAACATGTCCCACACTTGTCCTTTATGATCAACTAAAATTAGATCTTTTCCTTCACCAAAATGAGGGAGGAGGTTCTTTCTGGCTTCTTTCCCTGGGTGCTGTAAGCCATTGGCACTGGTAAGGTCAGAGTTTGTAGTTTCTTGCATGTCAACGCTTCCCTATTTCTCAACGTACTAAAACGGCCAGTTTCACTTCTGCATGCATCATAGAACAACAAATCATGCATTGTGAAATACTCCAAGAATCATCGCCGGATATATAATTATCAAACAAGAAGTACGTTTTTTTGTATATATACCCAGAATTGGTGAGTTGATCACTCCTTTCATTGGTGATGATTATGTTTCCCTCAATCTTGACTTCGTTCAGTATTATTTCTTGTATATCTACAGTTTCAGCTTCTGGGTCCAGTACAATACCATCGCTTTCTTCATCACCTTCTACATTCTTGATGGGTCCAACTGCGGAAATACAATGTACCAAAAAGCATGTATCATTATATTTATTCATTTTAAAAACCTTAAATTGAATATTAATTAATTGATAATTGGAAAATTAATATAATCGAAATGGAGTGACGTACTTATCTTGCAGTTATTGATATGAAGAGAAGCAGTTCTTGACTTCTCAGCAGTACTGTTATCTTCTTGATCTTCAATTACCTCTGTTTTTGGGGGTGCCATTGTATCTCTTCTCTATGGACTTCTTGCCTTTGAGATTCTGGTTTTCCAGCTTCTTCATCCGTCTTGTCATTGCACATTTTGAACTTCTTGATTCCTGCTTCTACTAAATTCAGAGAGAGAGAGAGAGAGTATAGATTGGATTGACCATCACAATTCATAAGTAGCCGAATTGTTTCCAAGTGCCCCGGGTGACAACTAACCTTTGAACTTTTAATAGTTTTGGCTATTTTATTATCATCTTTTGAGTTAGCAATTTTTGTAACAAGGTTTTCGAGTAATCTTCAAAGAATTTATGTGATATTTATAGTATACGTTCCACAAAGTAAGAGGGTGTTTGGATTGACTTATGCAAGTGTTTTTAACTTTTAAGCTTTTTTTTATTTTTTGGGGTGTTTGGAAAAGATAAAAAATACAAGCACTTTCTTTGAAGCTAATCCTTTGTTTGGATGGTGATTTTCTATGGTATGGTATGGTATGATTACTAAGAGAACCATGTTTGTTTTGATTGTTTCTTAAAATGTATGGTGTGGTATGGTTTGATTTCGTGGTTTGGTAACCATGGAAACTCCACTTTATGGAACCACTGATTTGATGGTATCCCATGGTTTTCTTATTTTTTTTTTTTCAATTATGTCTTTACTTAATATTATATAATCCTATTTTACCCTTTACCTTATATTATTTAACTCCACCCCAACCAGACCCTACCAGCCCACCCACTCACCCCCTCCCCCAGTCCCCCTCCCCCGCAAAAAAAATCTTTTATTTTATTTTAAATTTATTTTTTTTAAAAAAAAATTCATATCCCACCCCCTACGAAACCCCCACCTCCAAAAAAAATTTAAATTTAAATTTTTAAAGAATTTCAAACTTTTTTTTCTTATCCCTACCCCAACTCCAGCACCTACCCCCACCCACCCCTCCAACAACCATTTTTTTTTTTAAAGTTTCAAAAAAAAATTCCTTACACCACCCTCCCCCCCCTACCAGCCCCCCCTCCCCAAAACACACACAAAAAAAAGATTTTTTTTTTAATTTATTTTTTTATAAAAAAATTAAAACTTTTTTCTTACCCACCCTCTGCCCCTACCCCTAAATTCAATTTTTTTTCTTACCCCCACTCCCCTTATCCTATTCGTTCTCATTATTTTGTGTTGAACATAGACGAATGATTTTAGAAAATATTTTCATACTTGCTTAACGAACACAAGAAAATAAGTAAAAGACAACTTGTTTTCCTAGGAAACATTTTCCTCCATACCAAACACAGCCGTAGCATACATAAAAGATGTATTCAAACTTGTACTTGTTGGTGGTCACATCTCAAAACGCCAAAAAGAAATGAAATTTGTTACAATTAAAAAAATTGAATCCGATTACTTTTATTTTGATATACTCTTTTATTTATTATGTTAGAATTTACATGAATTTAACAACTTCATATATTTACATGACATAATTTGTGACAAATTAACAGGAAGAAAATTATCTTAAATTATTTTAATAACAATTATTAACAAATTTAACATTTATAATAATTAAGGACATTTTAGTAAACTTACCAGTTACGATACAGTACCATACCGTTAAACCAAACTATAAAACTGTTATTAAACAGCAGCAAAACAATACACTCAATCCAAACATTATATCGTACTATATTGTACAGTACGATACCATACCATACAGTACCGTACATTATGAAATCATGAAAAACCACCATCCAAACAAAGTGTAAAAAGGTTAAAAAATAATCTACAAGCCAAAAGTTTAATACTCCCAACTTATGACTATTAGCTTATAAGCTACTTTAAAAAAGTCAATCCAAACACCCTCAAAGTGAAATGTTAAATATTAGTACTAGCTCATGATTGTATTACCCAATATAAGGAGGACAACGTTGCATGTTACTTATTGTTTTTGTGTTTGTTTTGAGTTTATCATGCCGTTTTTCGATTTGGGACTTTTCATAGGTTCATATGATGTTTTAGGACTTGTTCGTATGTTTGGTTATTAGGATTCGAGGGTGGTTCGGTGCATTTGATAATAAGTTTGGAATTGCAGATTTCCATCTGCTAACTAGTGCATCATTTTTGTGTTCATCGCGGTCCCATAGAGTGGGAGATCAAGAGGGGGCCGAGACATTTCTAATTATAATAAAGGTGCTATTTGGAGGTTTGAACATCAAATTGGATCCGTAATTGAAATCTAAAGATAGATTTGAATTCATAGGGTTATGGGTTATAACCCGAAAACATAATCTAGTATGGGGTTTAACCATGCGGCTTGAGTTTCATTGGATTCGTCTAATAAGTATCCTTTTGAATAGGTTGACCTCATTTGGTCGATTTGGAGCAAAAAAATCGGTTCATGAATTTTAAAGCACATTTTAAATCGATGAAAGTTAAGATTTTGACCTCAATTAGGGAATTTCTGGCAAATTGACTGAATATATATATGGGGATGACATATATGTGAGGTTAGAATCGATATAAGTAAAGGTTTTGACCTCAATGAGGGAATTTTTCACAAATTGAATTATTTGAAATATGAGGAAATTTCAATTATATACAAAAAAAAAAAAAAAAAAAAAGAGTAAATAGTTTACAATAAAAATAGCGAAGGTTTTTTCTACAACAAAAATAGCCATAAATAGCCATTAGGCCATTTTTTTCATTTTTCTTTTCTTTTTGTAGCAGTTGTTTTTTTTTTAAAAAAAAAAACTTTTTTCTTTTTTGCTGCGTTTTTCTTTATTAAAAAAAAATTCATTTTTTTTCAAATTTTTTTCGTACAACTTTTTTCATGTACCAATATTGTATAAATGGTGTATAAACATGGATATATGATGTACAAATAATTATGTAGTGTATATGTAATGTATCGATAATGCATAAATAGTTATATAGTGTATATGTAATGTATCAATATTGTATAAATAATATACAAATGCGTATCGATATTGTATAAATGGTGTATAAACATGTATATATGATGTACAATAGTTATTTAGTGTATATATAATATATCGATATTGTATAAATGTGTATCGATATTGTATAAATAGTTATGTAACTTATCAACATTGTATAAATGGTGTACAACCGTGTATCAATATTGTATAAATAGTATTTAGACGTGTATCGATATAGTATAAATAGGTATGTAATGTATTGACATTGTATGAATGGTGTATAATAGTGTATCGATATTATATAAACAATTATGTAATGTATTGATATCGATATTTATTTGACTATCATGCGTTCCTACCTTAATAAATAAAAAATAATAAAATAATATAAATATTTATTTTTCTGCAAAAGAAGTGAAACAATTAGAAAAGAAAAAAAATTTAAAAAGAGAAACAAAAATAAAATAAATTAAAAAACAATTTTTATTTTTTTTTTTAAAAAATAGCACAGCAAAAAAAAAAATTAAAACAATTTTCTTAAAAAAATTAGAAAGAGAAAAAAAAAAGAGATTTTATTAGTACTTAATATTAGAAGAAGAAAAAAAGAAAGGCAAGATTAATGGGCTTCAATATTGGCTAAAATGGGCTCCAAAAGATGCACTAACTACGGCCCAGTGGCCATTTTCAGTTACAATATGGGCTGAAAGACTATTTTTTGTAATAAAAAAATAAGTGGACTATTTTTTATGTAAAAATTTAAGTCAATGGCTATTTTATATAATTTTCCCTTGAAATATATTACATATGTGGGAATAACATATATGGGAGTGACGAGCGTTTAGTGCTAAATCATGATTTTAAGGCTAAAATTAGATATTTAAGAGCTAGACCTAAAAGGGGGGAAATAAGGACTTGCACTAGCAATTGAATCAAAATAAGATTTTGATTATAGCTATGAACTCTATAGCTAAGGGGTAGCGCGTCCAAGTAATTTATTTTGAAATTGGACCATTGACCCAAAAGTTAACTTTTTTTGAGTTCGCAAGAGTTGACTTTGATTTTGGGTGTCCCAAAATTATAAAATAGTTCTCCTAGACTAATTTTAACCTGCTAATCATATTTTTGAACAAATTTGAGTTTATTGGAGACGTCTCGAACAAATTTAGCATTTCAAGTGAAGTAAAGCTGGTTGTAGGTAAATGAGACTTTAACTCTTAGTTATTTTCTTTTATATTATATTGTCATCAAATGTGTGATTTATGTATTTACACTATCTACTTACTGCCGGAGACAAGCAAGAGCTAGACTAGTTAGTTATAATATCAAGCCTAGACTTGAGGGTTCTAGTACATATATTTAGATTAGATTGTTTTGATACTTTCAGCATATTTATGATATTTTTGTTATATCTATTAGCTATTTAGCATATTTCATCACTGCACGGGCACGATGTGTCTCAGTGTCTATTGGCCAATTAGTAGCTCTATATTATTGATCCAGTACAGATAAGATGGAAAGTTTATGCAATGCGCTTGGTGAGTTAGACATGCACCAAGCAATGAAGATGGGTAAGATGCGTGGATATAAGTGGACCTAGTGCCCATAGCGGTTGACAAAATTACTTGTAGTTTATCAGCAACAGTATAATCATGTTGTTGTAAAATATATTATTTATGTGGATGTTCACTAAATATAGTTTCTTCATCTCCCCACTACTTTTTACTATTATGATTCATTTCCTTCGTGATCTCAAATCCTAAATGTTATGTCTCTCATCTCCTCCATGATCTTCCCCCTTAATGTCATGTTTATGTCATTCTCTTCGTCTCCCTCTATGTAATCCTTTAAATAGAGGATGAAAAGTCATATAGCAGACACACTTGAGAAATACTTGTAGACACTTGAAGATTTGAGAAACATTTGAAAGAATAAGAAAGCTATCATCTCTTGTCTCTCTAATTTCTTTTCTACTTTCTTGCTTCATAATATTGTTACTTTTTAGCTAAAGTTTTACAACACATGTTTACTTTATATATTTATTTTCATGATTTCTGATTTCAATTGGGTACTTGTATATACTTTTATACATGTTATACCTAGTTTTCTAATTATGCACTATCAACATTTCTAATTATACTTGCCATAAGGGTAAGATGAGAAAGCGTGCAGTGATTTTAATTTACTGTGGGCCTTTAGGCTCACAATATATTACTGCACTGTACAAGTCAGGGAGATCTAACTGAGACCAGCATTGAAAGGGCATATATTTCAACCACTTGCACTAAAAGGGCATGTCCCTAAGAACATATACCAAAACATGATGTTCTTCAAGCTTTGGGCGAACTGCAAAATCTGTTAACGTCCACGTTTGTTAATTGATTTTAAAAAATTAAAGGGTTCGCCAATCTTTGGGCGAACCCGATTTCAAGTTCATTTTTTTTACTTCGTCGCACTTTGGGCGAACTCTTTCTTTCTTATAGTTCCAGGCACATTAAGTATGAATTATTAGTTTGGAATATGATGCGCGTACCTTTTCTTACTAAACTCTAAGAATGATATGATAAAAGAAATCAATTTCAGTTATACCTTGATATGCTTTATTACTTACTTATTTTAACTTTAAATCATCCTAGATTTCAGGTGAGGATCCGTATAATAGTTTTAGAAAGAAACAATCGAATAAATGTTTAGTTGAAAATTTAATATTGGTAATTACATTTTATATTACATAAAATTGTCATGTAGAAAATGTGTCATTTAAAATATTAAATTAATTCCACAATCTCCAAAATAAATTTTTGCCAAAATCTTTAAGATTAAGAGCACGTGTTGAACACTTTAAGTGGATGACAAAATTATCCCATTTTATATAGTTCAAGGGCAAGCTGATCCATTTTTTCTTATTTTGGAACAACAGTTAGAAAGAAGGATATTTTTGGTCCATTTGGAAGTTAGAAGGTAATTTTGAGCCAAGAATATAACGAAGATATTTTTGACCCAAAAACATGGGGGGATGGTGGAGTAAATTTGGCTAATTTTGAATAGTTCAGAAATATTTGATCTTTGTCCTTTTTCATTTGTATGTTGAAAAGCGGTGAAAATCGAGAAAAAATAAATGTATTTTCTTAATTGTGAGGGCGCCACTTTTTTTTAAGTCAAATCGGGCATAAAGCCCATATATTAAAAAAAATCTGAAATCTAAAAATATGTACATAAATGGACCAGGTCCAAAAGTGACCTGGCCCAAGAGGAAATAACAAAACAAAGCAAATAAAATATGTGGACATCAACATACATCGAGAACCAATTTAGAAATATCTGCTAGTTGATGTCTGCGGAAGCTTCTTGAAATTCCATGGTGTCATCAGTCTCAAACCTTATCTTAGATTCACTCTTGCAAATCCATGGATTTTCTTTGTGTTCTTGAGACTCTTCAGCTAAGCAAATCAACTCTTTTAGCTCAGCAACACCGATGGTCACTTGAGGCTCTCATCGGCAAATCTCGCTTCATATCGACTACGAACCAAAAACTCTTGAATGTGAAGAAGCTATTCCTTTCTAGATCCAAGTCAGATTTATGTAGTCATAACCTTAACACAACTCAGATAAGTTTTCTCCCTTGCAAATCTCATTTAACCATTTTTTTCCTCTTTCATCTGACCAGTGGGATAAACCTCTATTGAGATAATACCACCACCAAATTGGAAGTTAGAAAGAAAATAAAATGGATATAGAGACTTATATGACTGTCCATCTTTTTTGCAGGTTGAAAAAAATTTCCAAATCCGATTTTCAAAGGAAAAGTTCCTAGGTGCAGACATGTCTTGATTTGATATCTAATGGACACCCAGAAACTCTCAAAGGTGCGGATACTCAAATCATTTGAAATGAATTCAGACTTGAAAGCAATCTAGAGATTTTAACTCTTATCTAATAAGGATCTAAGAAGAATGTTAGTGCAACCTGCTTAAAGATGTTTTCGACTTGTAAGATTGCTTAATTTCTCATGTTTTTTATACATTAGACCCCTCTATGTTAGGTGTACCTGATTTGTCCAAATTTAGTAATATTCTACCTGCTGTAGGGATATCTTGAAATTGAATTATCTGATAATCACTTGCATAAAAGAAAACAAGGTTAGCAAAAAAATCAGCAAGAGTATTTCCCTCCTGAAGAGAGTGTTGTACACTTACTGATAAAGACCTCCTTATGTGATTGATACAATCCACTTCCACTGATATACTCCATGGGATCTCCCATACTCCTTGTAAAATCTGAATTAGGGTCATTGATAACGATCTCAATCGAGTGACTAAAATCGATATCTGAAATGTGAAAACCAATGACACAAAATAAAGGATAGATAAGAAATCGAGATGAGAATAGAAGAAATAAGATGTGAAATAGAAGAAAAGAAAGGCTTAATTGAACAACAATTAAACCAAAGGAGAAAGAGAACCCAATTTCAATTAGAATAGAGAAACCCGATTTGAATCTACAAATCAGTAACTCTTGTGAAAATCAATGTTAAGAAGTTCTAAATCAACAATAGGAATCCACCCATTACTAACCTAGATTTAGCTATACTAAACTAGACTAAAGGGATTCCACCCTAAAAAACTCTTCAAGATTAATACTCAAATCATCAAAATCTAAGTATGAAAATGGCCAAGGCAACTATTTATAGTTATTGCCTTTGCAAAAATAGCCTATTACAAAAATATCTCAAAAATGACTATTTATGAAATAACCCATAAAGGTCCTTCTTGATTTCTCAAATGACATCTTGATCGCTCATGGCCTTGTATCTTTGTTGCTCCATGCCTTCCTATAGGCTTCAAGCAATCATCCATATGTAGAAGCCCTTCCTAATATGTCCTATGCTAATTGTGCTTATATTATCCTCCCCTTCTTCAAAAGGATTCATCCTCTAATCCAGACCTTGCAAAAACATAAGAAGGATAAACGATAAACATATTATCATAGCATGAGGGTTAACACAAGGGCTATCAATCATACCAACTTGCCAAGGAGGCGCACATTTGAAAGACAACCAACTATCCTTTATGTTGAATAAGAGCCATTCATCATATAAGGTATAAAGGATTTGAATATAAGCATTATCATGTGACAAGGAAACTACAAGGGTACTCTTATTAGCCTCAAAGAAGTGCAAGACCCATATACCTCTACCTCTATAGTAAACAAATCACATACCAACATGGTTATTATCGTAAGCAAAAAGATAGTAGAGAAAGGCGCTAAGCTCACTATTCCTATCTAGGGCATGCCAAAAAATAAGGACAGCGATAGATAAGAAGAGACATTTTAAGCACAAAACAACCCTCTCTATCAAGCAACTTCCCAAAGAAAGGAAGTGCACCAACAAAGCCATGCTACTAAAATAGTCGAGGGATCTACTAGGAGTCAAATCACTCCACATCAAACAGTATTCCCATTAATTTGGGGTCCCTCCTATCATAGTGTCACGCCTCGAATTCCAACGGGGCGGACTGGCACCCGAAGTCGTTAAGGCCCGAGAAAACCAATCGTTATCCATGTACACTCATATGCATGTTTCCGTATGAATATCATTCTATCCCATGTAACCAATAAATACCAAAGGCGGAAGTCATGAAAAACATATTCAATATATGAAACTTGGTCGTTAGGGCCATCAAGTCAAAGTGGACATACATCTCTTACATTCATTTCCCACATACCTACAAAGCCTCTAACAGATACATGTACATAACTAACCTACATTCAGGACGATTCCCCGCTTTATACAACAATTACAATACCAAAATAATGTACACATGTGACTCGGAAAGCCCCGAACCAACTGGAGCTCACCAATGATCCACAGATGACTCGTAGTCTACGATGGTGGTCTACTAGCACATGTGCCTGCAGCAAGTAAGGTAAGTCCCCCAAGGGGGTCAGTAAAAAGAATGTACTGAGTATGCAAGTCTATGAGCAACTGCATAAAAGATACGAACTTTAATGAGATCAAGATAAGAGAATAGTCAATATGGATAAACCACCGTTCTGTATGTGTGGGAGCATGTACCTTATATTCATTACTTTCGTTGCCTTTATGTACATTACCATCAATATTTATAATCGTCAATATATAATACCGTCAATATATAATACCGTTAATATATAACCCGGGCCCAACTGATCAGTGGGAGAATAATATAATATACCATAAATAAATAAAGCAGGTTCGGCCCTTTGGGCTATCCCCTGTCAGGTTTGGAATCAAACTAGGCTTTTGCCCCACTGAGCTTCCCCCCTGCTATCACCCGAAAATCAATGAAGTAGGTTCGGCATCAAGTTTGGCTTTTACCTCCACTGAGCTTTCCCCCTGATCCAACAATATCGGGATCGCCCCCAGTTAGGCTTTCACCCCTTTGGATTGTCACCGGTACTCAATAATCATAAAGTAACCATAAAGTAACCATATATGCATTACTTTTTTCATTACTTCGTTGCATTACTTCTTTCCTTTACTTTTGTGAGATTGATACATTGGGGATCATGACATTATTGGAACTTTAGAACATAACATTATTGGAACTTGGGAGTAATGTCCATACTTATGCGATACATGAATGAAAATTGGTCAATGAATAAGGAACATGTGAATAACAATAGATGACAACCTGAACTGAGATACTTTAGAACATTCGGGAATGGAACAAGTACAATGACAATGTGAATACTATGTGCTGCAGAAGGATACGGAAAGAGTAACCTTACATACCTTATCTTCCCAATATGAATACATAGTCCTATATGTGAATACAATAATCCATCTCCTTCCTTACGTGTTACTCTACAACACAAGTTCATAACGGAGCTCACGTTAACAACTAACTACATTATAAGTGCACCAAATGATAATGAGCCACGTGACCGATATATAGCATCATTTCGTACCTTACGATACAATTAACTGCATTAACATACCAACAACCTCATAACATTCCACACATTTACCAAGACATCATAAACCAATAGCATTTCACACCAAGTTTATGCTTTACACTTTCCCTTCAACATTGTGTCACATTTACCTCACTACGTCATGTAAACACCTTTCACAACAACATATTAAAGACAATCCATAATTGATACCACTCAAAATACCTCCGGGATACTCCTTTAAATTCATTCAAAAGGTACCATAAGTTGATAATTGCATCCATAAAGGGTATAGGGGCTTTGGGGGGTCAAAGAGATGCAAAAACATGCAAAACAAACTTCTGGGCTAACCTGCGAAGCCACCTACGCCCGTAGGTTGTTGAGGTGCATATTCAGGTGACCATTGACCTGGTACAGGGTCACCTCCCCACCCGCTAGGGCGGATGCCCGTTTCAGCCTCCGGGGGTCATTTTAGGGTCCTTTTTCGCAATGAATGGTCCATGATCATAACTAAGCTTCTATTAACATATTTTAGATCATATTAGATGCCAACGAACAGCCATGGTTTCACAACGCACATAAACTTCACCAAAACTACATTTTCCTTTCAATACACCACCGGTTCCATGTACAATTTCACAACAACAATTCCAAATGGTACACACAAATAGAAAGAAAGTTAAGGAAATAACCGCATATTACATGTTGATATTTAATCCATCAATTCACTTACTTCAATACCACATTTCCACTTCCAAGTTTACAAGGCAAAACCCTTTACCGATTAAGTAAAAGTACACTGTTTTACACATAGTGAACTGTCCAACATTTTACCAACATAACCAACATGATTTATACACCATATTAAGAATATAATATATTGAACCATAAGAGTAAACACATAACCAAACTTGCAATGGAGTGATCTTGTCCAAGGAGATAGTTGCCTTAGGGTTTGTGAGATGAGAGAATGTTGTGGAAAATTCTAGATTTTGGCATGTGTCTTTTGTGGAATAAAATCTGATTTTGGGTGCCTTTTATAGCCCCTTAATGGTCATCCTTAGCCACTTTTGATCAATAAATATGATGTTGAATTGGTCAAAATATGAATGAATCATTTCCTTCTTGTTGGGCCATGTCTTTTAACTAATTTTGTGCCTTAAATTGAGCCCATTTGCACAAGGTTTGTTTAGCCCAATAGCTTCCATTAATAATATACCAACTATCTCATGTTTAAATAATTCCATAAATGTTACGATAATAACATAGGTTCGGAAATGTACGGGGTGTTACATCCTTCCCCCCTTAGGAACATTCGTCCTCGAATGTTAGTAACATTATCTCATTGAAACAAATTTAAATCTAAGTGTGTTCTTCATGTTCTCATATACACATGATACTTGTAGAGACTTACTTTTTTTTGCTTCAATTCCGCACCTTGAACTTGTTCTTCTGTTTACAACAAATACGAGTACTTTAGATTTCATCATTCCTTCGGTTTCCCATGTGATTTCGTCTACTTGCTGATTTCTCCAACAGTACCTTTACGGAAACTAATTCTTTATTTCTTAATCCTTTCACTTATTGATTAAGAATAGTAGTAGGTACCTCTTCATATGTGATATCCTCCATACTTGTACATCTCTCCCATGCATTTTTGAAACATTGAAAAATGGAACACTGAATGAACTGTAGGGAGTTCTTGGGTTAGTGCTAATTTATATGCAACTCACCCAAATCTTCGGGTAATCTCATATGGCAAGTTATATAGGGCCAACTTTCATTTCTTTCCAAATCTCATTACCCTTTTCATTGGTGACACTGTCAAAACTACCCAATCACCTATGGCCAATTCTAATTCCCTTCTTCTAATATCGGCATATGACTTGTGTCGACTTTTGGCTGTTTTTAGCCATTGTTGTATCACCTTGACTTTCTCTATAGCTTGAAGAACAAGATTTGGCCCGAGTAAAGCAGTCTCACCTGCTTCAAACCATCCACTTGGTAATCTACACTTTCTCCTATATAAGTGTCAAAGGTGTTATTTTGATACTTGAATGATAGCTATTATTGTAGGCAAATTCCATAAGAGATAAATGACCATCCCAACTACTTTTAAAATACAAAGTACAACTCGTAGCATATCTTCAAATGTTTATATAATACGTTCTGCCTGTCCATCCGTCTGAGGATGAAAAGCCATACTTAAATTCACTCGGATTCCCAAACTTTCCTGGAAAGATTTCCAAAAGTGTGCAGTAAATTGAGATCCCATGTCGGATATAATAAAGAGTGGAATCCCATGTAATCGCCTTATCTCTTTAACATACAACCTTGCATAATCGTTAGCTATATAAGTGGTCTTGACTGGTAGATAATGCGCTGACTTGGTAAGCCTGTGATGAACTCCATGTTAATCATGTTCCATTTCTACTTGAAGATTTATACATTGCATAAAACCTCCAGATTTCGGATGCTCTACTTTTACTTGTTGACAATTTGGATAATGAGTTACAAATTCTGCAATGTTTCTTTCATGTCACCTTACCAATACATCTCTTCCAAATCACGGTACATTTTGGTAGTTCCCAAATGCATAGAATACCATAAATGATGTGCCTCAGTCATAATTCATTTCCTTAATTCATCTATATCCAGTACACACAATCTACTTTGGCCCTGATTCACTCTCTCTTGCGTAAGATCAAATGCCTTTGTCAAATCTTGTGTGCATTCAATTTCAACTGAAATATAATAAGGTTCGCATATTGCTTTTTCTTCACTTCAATAACAAATGAAGATTCTGCCGCATTTTACACTATAAGTCGTTCATCTGGAGTTTTGAGAAGACGAACTCCCAAGCTGGCTAATTGATGTAACTCCTTGACTATACTTTACTTTTTGGTCAACTGGATACTAGTGCTTCCTATTGTTTTGTGACTTAATGCATCGGCTATTACACCTGCTTTTCCTGGATGTAATATCAATACCATGGTCTTTAATAGTTCCAACCACTTTTGCTGCTTCAAATTTAAGTTTTCTACCTAAAAATATATTGCAACCCCCTTTTTGTGATCAGTATATATGTCAACATTACCCTATACAAATAATGGTGGCATATCTTTAAAGCAAATATCACAACTGCTAGCTCAAGATCATGTGTCGGATAGTTCCTCTCGTGTGGTCACAATTGTCTTGAGGCATAAGCTATTACGTTACCATGCTGCATCAATACATATCCAAGAATGGCTCGAACACCCTATTTATCCTATCCATAACAACTGCGGGTGCATTTTTTAACCCAAAAGACATAACCAAAAATTCATAGTGATCATACTGCTTTCGGAAAGCTATCTTGGGTATATCCTTTTTCTCTAACCCTTACCTGATGATATCCCAATCTCAGGTTAACCTTTGAGAAACATTTGACACCCTATAATTGGTCAAATGTTTCATCAATTCTGGGGAGAGAATATTTATTATTGACTGTCACTTTATTCAGTTGCCGATAACCAATGCACATTCTCAACGTGCCATCTTTCTTCCGTACACCTAATACTGGTGCACTCCAAGGGGACATACTAGGCCTTATGAATCCCCTTGGATATCGTTTCCCTTACCTTAAGATAGAAAATAGATGTACCTCTCGGTATGCCAATATTACTCCTCCATTTAAGGATAGTCTTTTGTGGAAAATGGAAATGGAATTTCTTAGCTCGGTAATCCACCGTAGCATAACAAGAAGGCAACCTATCCATACCCATTATAACATCAAAATCTACCATTTATAGCTCAATAAGATCAACCAACGTAGCATGCTCACAACCAGGTACTATACAGTTACGATGTACTTCCTTAACTATAGTAGATTCACTAACAGGGGTAGATACCTTAAATGGTCTAACTAATAATTTCAGTGTTTCTTTGTATTTCATAGCAGTCCATGGAGTAACATATGATAATATAGAACCCGAATCAATCAATGCATATGCATATACATTATGTGAAAAAAACAACAGATAATGTACCTGTAGCTACATCAGGATAGGCCTCCAGATTCTGCCGACCTGCTAGAGCATAGGTATGATTTTGTACTCCACTAAAACTGGTTGTTCCTCCTGTACCTATACCACGACCAACAGGCTGCATACCTTGGCCTAATAAAGGGATCGATGATGATGATGCAACGGTTGATCCCGTAGGTCGTGTAATAATACCTGTGCCCCTTCTTAGGCAATCTCTCACTATGTGCCCAAATATACCGCACCAAAGAAAATATTTGTCCCAAACCAGCATTCCTTTAAATGAGGCTTTCCACAGTGTTGACACATATGGAGAGAAAACCCCGGTTGGTCCATACTTCCTTGCTCTTGATACCCCACTGTTTGTGAACCTCGAATTTCACTACTTTGTCCAATGTGACTGCCACCAAACCCTTGGAATTGGGATTGAGTGCCTACTATAGTATAAGAAAGTGATGGTCTCGGCGTTCTGTTAAAAAATTGATGCCTAAATTCTCCTTGGGAGGCCATGAATTGTCCCATAGGTCTACCCTTCTTTGATGGCCCCCCTTCAACTTTGTGCATCCTTCTTCTTTGCCTCTGATCCTCCATCTTCTATACAAAGGCTTGTATCCTGGCTATATCCATATCCCTATTCAAAGCAGCAGTAGTACAATCTTTGACCAAATCTGGATCCAATTAATCCACATACCGATGAACTCTGTCAGCCATAGTGGCTACCACATTCGATGCATACCGAGACAAAGAGTTAAATCGAAGACTGTACTCTCTGACGCTCATATTCCCTTGACGAAGATTCAGAAATTGGTCTGCACGAGCCTCGCGAATCTCATAGGAAAGATAGTGATCAAGGAATGCCACTTTAAATTCTTCCCAACTAGCTGGAGGTGCACCGATACCCCTAGATCATTTCCAATCTTCGTACCACAATATAGCCTCTCCCTTCAATCTATATGCTGCAAGTTCAACTGTTCCTACATCAAATATGTGCATGACATCCAAAGCCCTTTTAATTTGATCTATAAAATCTTGCGGGTCCTCATTAAGATCCGATCCAGTGAATATAGGGGGATCTAATATCAGGAAATCCTATGTCCTTCGACTAGCTGCCCTATCCTCACTATCATTACTTGTCATTGGACTAGCTTGTCCTTGATTCTGTGCAGCAGCTATCTGGGTCAACATGTACACTGCATTTCTTAAATCCTGTTCGGTAACATTAACAGGTGGCTCCGCAGGTTCTTCTCTCCTTCTCGGCTCTTCTGGAGCTGGAAAGGTAGAAGAAGTCTGCGATGCAAATTCACTTTTAGCTTCACCTTGCTCAACCCGTTCAAGTGGTGATTTTCTAGTTCCTTCTCCGACAATCCTGTCTAGCTTCTTACTTTTACCCTTGCCTCTTCTTGTAATCGACATTCTTACTATAATGAAAAAGAACAAAGTCAATGGTCAGGTATAATTCTATAACCTTAGCTCTATTGCACGATCTAAGAAATGAAGAAATAAAACAACTCCTAAATGTCCCGTAGCCACCTACCTATAGATGTGGTGCACAACACATCCATAAGCAAGACTCTACTCAGACACGGCTTTGTATACACCTTTAAAACGACCTTCTCTGATACCACTTTAGTCACGCCTCGAATTCCAACGGAGCGGACTGGCACCCGAAGTCGTTAAGGCCCGAGAGAACCAATCGTTATCCATGTACACTCATATGCATGTTTTCGTATGAATATCATTCTATCCCATGTAACCAATAAATACTAAAGGCGAAATTCATGAAAAACATATACAATATACGAAACTTGGCCGTTAGGGCCATCAAGTCAAAGTGGACATACATATCTTACATTCATCTTCCCACATACGTCTACAAATCCTCTAACAGATACATGTACATAACTAACCTACAGTCGGGACGAGTCCCCACTTTATACAACAATTAAAATACCAAAACAATGTACACATGTGAATCGAAAAGCCCCGAACAAACTGGAGCTCATCAATGATCCACAGATGACTCGTAGCCTACGGTGGTGGTCTACTAGCACCTATGCCTGCAACAAGTAAGGTAAGTCCCCCAAGGGGGTCAGTACGAAGAATGTACTGAGTATGCAAGGCTATGAGCAACTGCATAAAAGATACGAACTTCAATGAGATCAAGATAAGAGAATAATCAATATGGATAAACCACCATTCTGTATGTGTGGGAAGATGTACCTTATATTCATTACTTTCATTGTCTTTATGTACATTACCGTCAATATTTATAACCGTCAATATAATATATATATCCGTCAATATATAATACCGTCAATATATAATACCGTCATATATAATATCGTCAATATATAACCCGGGCCCAACTGATCAGTGGGAGAATAATATAATATACCATAAATAAATAAAGCAGGTTCGACCCTTTGGGCTACCCCCTGTCAGGTTCGGCATCAAGCTAGGCTTTTGCCCCACTGAGCTTCCCCCCTGCTATCACCCGAAAATCAATGAAGCAGGCTCAGCATCAAGTTTGGCTTTTACCCCACTGAGCTTTCCCCCTGATCCAACAATATCGGGATCGCCCCGGTTAGGCTTTCACCCCTTTGGGTTGTCACCCGTACTCAATAATCATTAAGTAACCATAAAGTAACCATATATGCATTACTTCTTTCATTACTTCGTGGCATTACTTCTTTCCTTTACTTTTGCGAGATTGATACATTGGGGATCATGACATTATTGGAACTTTAGAACATAACATTATTGGAACTTGGGAGTAATGTCCATACTTATGCGATACATGAATGACAATTGGTCAATGAATAAGGAACATGTGAATAACAATAGATGACAACCTGAACTGAGATTCTTTAGAACATTCGGAATGGAACAAGTACAATGACAATGTGAATACTATGTGCTGCAGAAGGATACGGAAAGAGTAACCTTACATACCTTATCTTCCCAATATGAATACATAGTCCTATATGTGAATACAATAATCCATCTCCTTCCTTACGTGTTACTCTACAACACAAGTTCATAACGGAGCTCACGTTAACAACTAACTACATTATAAGTGCACCAAATGATAATGAGCCACGTGACTGATATATAGCATCATTTCGTACCTTACGATACAATTAACTGCATTAACATACCAATAACCTCATAACATTCCACACATTGACCAAGACATCATAAACCAATAGCATTTCACACCAAGTTTATGCTTTACACTTTCCCTTCAACATTGTGTCACATTTACCTCACTACGTCACGTAAACACCTTTCACAACAACATATTAAAGACAATCCATAATTGATACCACTCAAAATACCTCCGGGATACTCCTTTAAATTCATTCAAAAGGTACCATAAGTTGATAATTGCATCCATAAAGGGTATAGGGGCTTTGGGGGGTCAAAGAGATGCAAAAACATGCAAAACAAACTTCTGGGCTAACCTGTGAAGCCACCTACGCCCGCAGGTGGTTGAGGTGCATATTCAGGTGACCATTGACCTGGTACAGGGTCACCTGTGTTGGCATCTGCGCCCGCAGGTGCCCCACCCGCTAGGGCGGATGCCCGTTTCAGCCTCCGGGGGTCATTTTAGGGTCCTTTTTCGAAATGAATGGTCCATGATCATAACTAAGCTTCTATTAAAATATTTTAGATCATATTAGATGCCAACGAACAGCCATGGTTTCACAACGCACATAAACTTCACCAAAACTACATTTTCCTTTCAATACACCACCGGTTCCATGTACAATTTCACAACAACAATTCCAAATGTTACACACAAATAGAAAGAAAGTTAAGGAAATAACCGCATATTACATGTTGATATTCAATCCATCAAGTCACTTCCTTCAATACCACAAGTCCACTTCCAAGTTTACAAGGCAAAACCCTTTACCGATTAAGTAAAAGTACACTGTGTTACACATAGTGAATTGTCCAACACTTTGCCAACATAACCAACATGATTTATACACCATATTAAGCATATAATATATTGAACCATAAGAGTAAACACTTACCCAAACTTGCAATGGAGTGATCTTGTCCAAGGAGATAGTTGCCTTAGGGTTTGTGAGATGAGAGAATGTTGTGGAAAATTCTAGATTTTGGCATGTGTCTTTTGTGGAATAAAATCTGATTTTGGGTGCCTTTTATAGCCCCTTAATGGTCATCCTTAGCCACTTTTGATCAATAAATATGATGTTGACTTGGTCAAAATATGAATGGATCATTTCCTTCTTGTTGGGCCATGTCTTTTAACTAATTTTGTGCCTTAAATTGAGCCCATTTGCACAAGGTTTGTTTAGCCCAATAGCTTCCATTAATAATATACCAACTATTTCATGTTTAAATAATTTCATAAATGTTACGGTAATAACATAGGTTTGGAAATGTAAGGGGTGTTACACATAGTGTCAAATACGCTTCCAAAAGTCCCATTTGAAAACTCAACTTCTCCAATCCTTTGAAGGTGACAATGAGTCCTTAATATCCATGGACTCTCCCAAAAACAAATTAGCAATTTAGCACCCACTAATTGTGGTCCACACAACTTAAGCACAAGTGTGCCAAACAAGGATACAAGTATATGGGAAACTCCCAAAATAGGAAATGACACATTTGCTTGGGTTCACAAACAAGAGACCACTTTTAAGCAAAGGGTCATTATATGCAAACAAGTAATAAAGAAAGGAATGAAGGGAATTCAACTCATCCCGAGAGTTCTCAACTGCAAATACACACTTTAAGGCTAAAATATTAATAAAAAGGTATTCATAATTTGGAACGCAAGAGGATAAGATTAATCATTTCAAGTTTAATTCAACTTCCTTTATTAAGGAAGCTCCCAAAGGGAGTGTATAAATACATGGAGATATGCTAGCAATAACAAACCACTAATAGATTTGAGAGACATCAACACTCTCATGGTAGGACATGAAGTCACACAAATTTAAGAAATTGCCTACCATAGGGAAGATGTCATCATGACTCCAAGAATTAATTGGAATATGAGGGGAAGGGTCCATACCTTAAAGAAGAGCCCTTGAGTTTGCATTCTTTTCCACTACACTTGGTTTCCAAAAGCTTTC
This sequence comes from Capsicum rhomboideum, assembly GCA_031232105.1. NCBI lineage: Eukaryota > Viridiplantae > Streptophyta > Magnoliopsida > Solanales > Solanaceae > Capsicum > Capsicum rhomboideum. The sequence continues at coordinate 53,610,265 of CP124711.1, forward strand.
CCTCCAATGCATCATCTTGGACCAATAGGCTTGGTCTATCCGCTTTTTTGTAGGAGCTTCCTTGGTAGGTAACTCCTCTTCTTGAGCCAATTCTTTCTCCGCCTTCTCAAGTTTTTCTTCTCTCTTAAATTTTTCCCAGAGCTCTCTCATTATCGTGCAGTCCTCACTCACTTGATAGGGTATTAATGGTACAAAAGTGTGCTTTATTTCTCTTAATACAAGTGATTATTTTTTGGACTCTTCTTGATATCGAACATCCCTATAAAATAGAAAAGGTCTACCAAACAATATATGACAAGATTGCATAGGCAAAACATCACATAGCACCTTATCTCGATACTGCCAATGCTAAAATTCATGACCACTTGCTTGGTTACCTCTACTTCATCATTCTCATGGAGCCATCAGATTTTATATAGCTTGGGGTGTCTTTGTGTAGGAAGTTTCATTAACTCAATCATTATGCAACTCACAACATTAGCACTACTCCTACCATCAACGAGCAAGGAACATACTTTCTCCATTATCCTAAACCTTGCATGGAATAGGCTCACACTTTGATCAATTTCCCCCATTATTCATTTTAGATCACAAGAAGAGTTCAAACCATTCTCCAAGTTATCATCATCTACATTCGAGATTGCTTCATCATGCCTAACATTAGGCTCGTCATAACCATTCCCAACCTCATACTCTATCACATTTTTAGCACAAGGTCCATCGCACAAGATCACATTTGACCTCCTTTATGGACATTCTCTAGTAATATATCCTTTAATTGATATTTATAACATCGAGTGATAGAAGGAAAAAGATTGAGGTATATCATGATTACCTCCATAGGCTTGGTCTTTCCTTTTCGTATTGTAGTTAGCTTAAATAGCTTGACTACCATCTTGGAACATTGGAAGACTCATCATGTTGTCACACATCCCTTATCTGGAACATCTTGATCACCATATCGATCACTTCAATCTTCATACCTTCCTTCTTCATCCCTATACCTATCTCTAGTATCCCATTTTCTTTGACATCCCATGCCTTGCTTCATACTAAAGCCTTCGGGTCTTTTCCATAATTGATTCGGGTTATCCTCTTCAGAAATTTCATTATAAAGAGGGTTTTAATAATATTTATCTTGGTAGGGTATTCGTGGGTAGTGTTATTGGGTTGGAAAATAGGGTACATGCAAGGATGCATGTGATACATTTCGTGGAGGTACTTGGTTCCTAACTTGGTTTTCTACAAAAGGACTCCTTTGTGGTGGATGATATGGTTGTGTATTTGGATATGGCGTGACTTGTCTAACATAGCTCGGGTTCATTTGGAATGTAGCTTGAGGGTAGGTTTGGTTCCAATTTGGTTGGGGATAGTATAGGTTGGATTCTTGACCCAAAGTCCTTCTTGTTTCCTCACTTCGACTTATTATAGGGAAACTTCTTTCACTCATAGTATTCATCCTTCTCACCCTTTCTTCCATACCTCTAAGCCCTCCATTTGTTTCAACTACCTTTCCATTCACATCGGTCACTCACCTTGACATATTGGCATATGACCCCATGTTGTTCACCGTGCTCCTTCATCCATGGTTATAAGAAAAGTTATTAGACATTGTACCTACAAAAATCAACACACGAGGTTAGTAATAAAAGTCTCATGCCACTTGTATGTAACTCTCAACTCACCTCTATGGTTTCTTCTCAAGATTGCTTCTGAACTAGCTCTGCTCAATCAGTTCAAGATAACCTATGTTTGTGGTGGAGTGAATTCTTGTTGACTAAACAATGGTCGACTCAAAGAAGAAACGGAAAGAGCCAAGAGATATTCAATGATAAAAGCTTCGAAGGAATTAGCTTGAAAGAATAAGCACTCAAGAACTAATCAATAACTAGTAGATCAATTACTAGTTGAAAATTAGTATAAATAATCAAGATAAGTGAATTAGAATCAAGAAAAGGAAACTAGGATGTTAGAAACAGAGATTGTGAAGCATGATCCATAAAACGTAGAAATGTTTCAGAAAATTGTGGAGCTATTTCTAAAATCGTGGAGACATTTTTCTCTGGCAGCCAAAATGTGGAGACGTTTCTCCAGAAATATGAAACCGTTTAAAAAACGTGGAGACATTTTTGGCAGCTTCTAAGATGAACGTTGGCTCAAAGTAGGATGTTTCACTCCACAAAATATTTCATGGAGACATTTCTTGGAGCCGAAATCTGAATTTTGTGGTCCTCTTGTACTTCCTTTTGTCCTATTACTTTCCCCTTTTGGTAAATTCCTTTTGTACTAACACGAGTACTCTTTCTTTTTCTTTTTCTTTTTTATCAACTACCACCTTTTGAATATTCTTCTTCTTCAAGACATGAATTTTATGAAGAATACCAAGAACATTGATGGACTTCAAAAATTCACAATTTCCTCGTTTTAGCTTCAAGTTCGACAAAATTCGAGATTCAAGAATCCCTTGCTATGGAGAACAAACTCCGATACCTTTTAAGCTCCAATTTTGATCCACAATTTTCAGCTTTTAAACCCATTTCAAAATCTGAACACCATGAACATTCAAAAATTTAATCCCAATCAAACAATCTCCAATTGACACAAAATTTTAAACGCGAACTCCTTTCAATACCACGAATAAACTTCAATAATTTTTAAGCTCCAATTTCAAACCAATTTCTCCCAAAAATTAAACCCACTTGCAATTTCTTCAAACCATGAAGAACACCATGAACATGATGAACTCCAAAATTGACCCTAGTAAATTTTAACTCTGTTTTTCTTCAAATTTTAGATTCGAGCTCCAATTGACTAGGAAAACAAATCCTAATGCAATTGAACCTCCAATTTTTCCTCAATCAACAAACTTCAACACCTTCAAGTTTTTTGACCTTCAACAATGGTAAAATTTTCAAACAACTTCAAATTGAACCAAATCTTAGATTCAAACTTCAAAAACACTAGAGAACACTAATCTAGTGTTAGAAACTCAATCAAAGACTCAATTCAACTCTGGATTTGAATTTTTTTTGTGATTTTCAAAATTTTCAATTTTTTTAGGGATTTTTAAATTTATGAACCTAGGATTAAGAATTATTGGAACAACTCTTTAAAACCTATGCTCTGATACAAAATGACAACGATCTTAATCGGAAACTAGGATCAAAATGCAAAAATTGAAATAAAGAAAAATGATATGTGGAATTATTAAAATTGAATCGATTTTATGAGCAGCAATGGACTCTATACTTTTACCTCTCAATTGAATCCAAACAAATAATAATAATTTTGACTCCATCAAAAATGTGAAAATCAAATTGAATCCACAAAAAGGAGAACTAGATGATTGATTAAGCTAGAAGAAGTTAACACGAGCAATTTAGAGAATCCACCCTAAACACTCAATCTACGATTACCAACTATGAACTACTTGATTAAACTAATGCTAGGCTTCACCTAAAGAAACTACAAGCTTAAAAGCTCTCAAATATTCAATTCATCAGAATCTAAGTGTGAAAATGATTAAGACAACAATTTATAGTTATTGCCTTTGCAAAACTAGCCTACTATAAAAATTGCTCAAAAGTGACTTTTTGTGAAATAACCCACAAAGGTCCTTTTTGATTTCCCAAATGGCATCTTGATCGGTTATGGCCTTGTATCTTTGTTGCTCCATGACTTTCTCCGAGCTCCAAGCTATTATCCATATATGGAAGCCCCTTCTAATGTGTCCTAGACTAACTGTGCTTGTATCAGCCATTGAGTCAGACTCTATAATAGCATGGTTAATCCCATTATACCTGCAATAAACCAATCCATCTCTAACAACCCTTGTTTATGCCACTAGATTAGTAGTGTCATGTAGTCTAACACCCTTAGCAAATATAAAGTCACTCTCTAAATTTCTAATAAAGAATACAACTGAACTAGGGCTTGGATTGCCCCTTGAAGCCCCATCTGTATTACATTTAACACAATCAACATGAAGGGGCATCCACTTAACAATTCTAAATTTGTACATAGGTCTATATCTCTCCAAAACAGCAACAATGCTTGGACAATTTTTGTCCTCAAGGCACAAATTGTATCTTCTCTTAATGAAATTCTTTATCAAAGAAGTTGTCTCCTAAATGACCTTTTCAGTGGAGAAATTACCCCATGAACTATTGTATTCCTCTTTTTCTAGAGGAATCATAGTATCAATATGGGAATCAACTGATAAACCCCTCTTAGTCTTTCATTATCAACAAAGCTCCACCACTTTCTTATACTCCTCTTCAAGGTTGATAAAGGGTTAAAACATATTGCTCTTATAATATATTCCACACAACTTGAGCAGTTTCACCCTTTAAAAAGAGATATTCTACTAATTCAACCTCTTAGTCTTTGCAGCACCTACAAAACTGAGATATATTAGTAGTCCAAGCATGTATTAATTGAAAGACTGGCACCTGACCTTTCGAATTGTCCAATCTAAGAAAGAGACTTTGAAAGATAAATCTTTACACCACAATAATTTTCAATCATCACAGATGTTTTCCTTGTGTCTTAACAGCTCCCAAGCACTCTTAACACTAAAATTACCCGTACTGGTAATAGTCTACCAAGGTTTATCCCCTTGGTTAACTAGTTTCAACTTGCTCATGTTATTCCTAATATGTACAACTACATAATCAGGAACAAAATCTTCTATTACTTCAAAATTCCATTCATGTTCTGTAAGAAATTCATCAACATCTTTCATCACAGGACAAGTGTGCACAACAGTTTGGTGTTTGAAAAGAGGACCTAAAGTAGTCTAGTTTTCATACCAAATGCTAGAGGTACCTCCTTTAGGTTCCCACCATTAGACCTGCTCAATCTTGTCTCGATTTTGTAATATTTATTTCCAAACCTGAGATCCTCCTTTCCATTCCACAAGTATTGGGATTTGTTTCTTACAATACTTTGTTCCAAAAGAAATTTGACCACATATTGTCTTGTGTTATGAATCTTCACCAACCTTTAGCATACAAAGCATGAGATACTTCAAACATTGATCTAAGCCCCAATCCTCCCTCTTGCTTTGGAAGGCATACTTTGTTTCATGCTGATCAGTGTTTTCTCCTCCCTTATTCCTTATTGCTCCAAAAAAATTTAGCGAAAATTCTGTGAAGTTCCTTGTCACGATCCCTATTTCCATAAAGCACAACTTCGAGACTCAAAAATTAATTAAATAATAGTTTAAAATAAAGTTTGAAAATTTAGAGAATTTAGAGTCACCATTTAATTGTAGGAAAACTGGAAAACCAGTTAATTAAATTAAAGAAAAAAATAGTCTGCGAAACCAATTAGATTCTAGGTAAGGATTTAGGTTATTCCAAAGGGAAGATGTTAGACACCCTTCGGAATCCACAAAGGTGGATCCCAGCTAATCTCAGTTTTTAATTAAGGAGGAGATAAAAAAAATTTGAAAGTATAAGAAAAATAAAACATGTACAAAATAAAGCATGATAATGAAAACGACCTAATATTTGTCGATTGTTAAATAAAATGAATAAATACAACGAGTAATTAAAAATGATCCTCGAATTTAAATTCGAGTGTCTTCTTCGGGAAGAAGCTCCATGTACCTGTAAAAATACTTGTAAAAGTGTTAGTAATGAATAAATATAATTAAAATGAATTAAAGAAATAATAAACGAAAAGTAAAACTCATCTTATTACATAGGAGGTCTTGGAAATCGATGGACATTTCTTCATCGGCCAAGTATTAAAATACTTGATATGAAACAATTGACCTCAAATAAAATATTTGAGCTTAAAATAAATTTCGTCTTTAATAATGGGGGAGGCCACGAAAATCCGACGGAAAGATTTTATCATTTTCCAAGTATTGAAACTTGGATAAAAGAAATAATCTAAACAATTGAACTAAAAATAAAATCGGTCTTTTATAATGGAGAGACCTCAAAAATCCGACGGAGAGATTCTTTCATCAGCCAACATATTAAGTTCATTATCAGAACAAAAATATCCAAAGACACTAAAAGGACTATGAATAAAGTAAGCGTGAGTAATCAAAGCAATATCAACAACATGTAATGAAATAGCCACGTCAACAAAGTAACAAAGGAAAAGATAGAATCTCCTGATCTTTTGCGAGGACAATTATTGTTGTGATCTCCTGTTGATTTGGAGAGACAATGTGTCATGGCCTCTTGATTGTCTAAGAGAACCTCTTGTTATTATGTACTTTTGCAGGATGACTTCAGGATTGTGGGGGTTTCCTAATTATCTATCGGAGTAGCACATTTTATGGCCATCCCCGATTGTCGACGAGGACGATTTTCCTGCAAAGAGATGAGAAAAGAGTGAAAGCAAGAAAGTCATAAAAATTATATCAAAATAAAAGAGTGTGATTGTATATTCAAAGACTCCCCTGATTTGTTCTTCGGACTTGATGTTGGTGCCTCGTGGAGTCCGAGACAAAATATAGCCTGATTCTTAAAGTGTGAGCTTGGTGGAATTTTTGAGGACCTTCCTCAAAAATTCTGCCCCAGTTTAAAGCACAAAAGAACTCTTTTGAACTTCTTGAAGCTGCTTTGAGTGGAATTTTTGAGACCTTCTCAAAAATTCTGCCCCTATTTCGACTTCAACAAACTCTTGTGTTGAATCTATAACAAAATGTATTCTTTTATAGAATTTTTGAAACCTTCTCAAAAATTCTGTCCCAGTTTCCATTGTAAAGGAAGATGGAAAGCTTATGGGATTTATGACCGAGCCTATAAGGTGCCTACGTATCCCATTGAGCCAGAAATCAGGTCAAACGTAGTTTGAAAAGTTTTGAAATAAAATAAAGGACAAACAATGTTTAGAACAAAGCATGTGCGTTAAGCAGAAAAATCAAATGAACATGGATGAAACAAATTAGGTAGCATATAACACATAAACAATGTATAATGTGTCCTAACGTACATGTGACCTTTTAAGGCAAATGTAAGTCTAACGATTGAAGGATGTATATGAATGGTTATATACAAACTGATATGAATAGATCAAATGGGGATACAAAATAAAGGAAAAGGATATACAATAACTATCAGTCCCACGTAGGGGAAAAACACTAAACTAATAGGCCTTGGAAGTCCTTCATTCTCGAATTTCTTAAAATTTTTGAACACCTTTCGGATGAACATCTTCATTTGATTATAACAAAAGAAACTAATCTAAAAAAAATAATAAATTTTCAACCCCGAGAGACAATGATTTGTACAATCTGACATCACATCCTTCAATTTAAAAACATAAGGGATGATGTCCTTTTAGTCCATGGGCCTTTTTGACACAAGGTGGTCTCTATTGGATCCAAAACCTCTTGGTGTCGGATCAACTTAGGTCAATACCTATACATGAAATTTGATTTCGCTCTAACCTAGTTGATTAGAGTGGTTTGTTCAAATTGATCGAAAATCCGAAATGGACTTATCGGGGTAAAACACCAAGTGACTGTTGACCGATTCGAATCAACTACTTCACTTGAAGGTTCAAAGAAATATAAGGTGTTATACGAAAGGACGGATGCAGATACCCACATAACCATCCTTTTTTTTAATGCCTAATGTTTTGTCTATAAGGTGAAAGATGCCATAAAAATGCAACAGTTAAAATATTGTGACAAATAATGGGTAAATGACTAAGAAATATAAATAATATACAAGACACAAGTAACCTAAAAATATACAAGGGAATAGAAAAATTGAAAAAGTAAAACTTCCTCAATTGAAAAAATTAATCCATAATGATTAGAACCTTTCATCCCCAGTAGAGTCGTTATTCTGTCGCGATCCCTATTTTCACAAGGCGCAACTTCGAGACTTAAAAATCAATTAACTAATATTTTAAAATAAGATTTGAAAATTTAGAGAATTTAGAGTCGCCACCTAATTTTAGAAAAACTAGAAAACCAGTTAATTAAATTTAAAGAAAAAATAGTCTGCAAAATCAATTAGATTCTAGGTAAGGGTTCAGTTATTCCAAAGGGAAGGTGTTAGGCACCCTTCGAAATCCACAAATGTGGGTCCCGACTGAACTCAGTTTTTCAATTGAGGAGGAGATAAAAAAATCATTTGCAAGTATAAGAAAAATAAAACATATACAAAATAAAGCATGATAATGAAAACGGCCTAGTATTTGCATATCGTAAAATAAAATGAATAAATACAATGAGTAATTAAAAATGATCCTCGAATTTAGATTCGAGTGTCTTCTTCAGGAAGAAGCTCCATATACCAGTAAAAACACTTGGTAAAAGTGTTAGTAATAAATAAATAAAATTAAAATGAATTAAAGAAATAATAAACGAAAAGTAAAACTCATCTTATATACATGGGAGGTCTTGGAAATCGATGGATATTTCTTCATCGGCCAAGTATTAAAATACTTGATATGAAACAATTGACCTCAAATAAAATAACTGAGCTTAAAATAAATTCCGTCTTTAATAATAAAGTAGGCCATGAAAATTCGACGAAAATATTTTATCATCGGCCAAGTATTGAAACTTAGATAAAAGAAATAATCTAAATAATTGAACTAAAAATAAAATCTATTTTTTATAATGGGGAGGCCACGAAAATCCGACGGAGAAATTCTTTCATCGGCCAACATATTAAGTTCATTATCAGAACAAAAATATCCAAAGTCACCAAAAGGACTATGAATAAAGTAAGAGTGAGTAATCAGAGCAATATCAACATGTAATGAAGTAGCCACAAAGGATAATTAAAGAAACATCAATGATTAAAATATTCAAAAATAACAAGATAGCAAAATCAACATAGTGACAAAGATTAATCAAAGTAATAAAAATGACAATATCAAATTTAGTACCAGTGAACCACAAAGCAAAAGAGTCATAGGCAGAACAAAATAGTTATTTAGCCAATGGAGCTTTAGACATGGCAATGATAACATCTAAAAATCAAGGCCATCTTTGATGGAACAAAATACCCCCTCTGTTTAAAATAGAATGACCTACTTTTTTCTTTAGTTCATTTCAAAAAGAATGACCTCTTTCCTTTTTTTGAAACACTTTAATTTCAACTTTTCACGTGACATGTTTAACACCACAAAATTTAAGGACATTTTGGTATATTTGTCATAATTTTAATTTAGAATCACAAGATTCAAAAGTCTTTTTTATTTTCTTAAACTCCGTGCCAAGTCAAACTAGATATTTTTTTTTAAAACAGAGGGAATAGTTATTTAGCCAATGGAGCTTTAGACATGGCAATGATAACATCTAAAATCAAGGCCATCAAAGGTGGTAGTCCCACCGAAATGTGAAACACTCCAGATGAGAAATCTATGCAAACACAAAAATATTAATAGAAAAACATAATCAGTGTATAAAATCAACCAAAACCTGTAAAGTAATTCAAGAACTGTACCAAAAATTGTGGGAAAACAGTGGAGGTTTGCCAGAGAAGATGAACAATGGACGAAGTTCAACCATTCCATCTAGATCTGAGGATACCGAGGTTGTCACCGGTTCGATGGAGGTCGGAGCTCGCGGGGGTTCTACGGAGTTTTATGTTGTGGTCTGTTCACTGGAGATCGTCGGGTTTGCTGGTCCATCGGTCATCGAAGCTTATTGCTTGGCTGGTTTGTTTGTAGCTATTGTTGTTGGTGTTGTGGTTGGAGTTTGGTGGGGTTGTAGTGGTTTGAAGGAGAAGAGACGGAGAACAAGATTCGTTTTGTGGGAGGCAGTGATGGTGTTGGGTTCTCCGACATCGTGATTTCACCGGAGATGACGAGGAGAAATAGGGGTGGATAGATCTGGTGGTAGTGTGGACTTTTGGTGAATGTTGGTGATAGAGTTTGTTCATCGGAGTAAGATTCTGACAGTGAACTGAGGTGGTGTTTAAGAGTGAAACAGTGGGTTTTTCGATTGGTTCCGTCGTGGTTTTACCGGAGATGATTTTTCCGATGGGTGGTGGCCGAAAAAAATAGGCAGAAGACTTGTTTAGCCAAAAAAATGAAAAGAAAGAAAATAATTTTATTTTCCCTAATTTAAAATTTTTTACCACCATCAATTGTGAAGAGAGTGGAGTAGTTTTATAGATATAATAAAACCATTCAAGAACAAAATCATGTGCCCAATACCATGATTTTGGAAAATAAAAATCACAGGCTATCCAAAGTAATGTGTTATTCAAAATAATGATTATTTGATCTTATTCAAAACTATGAATATTTAATTTATTTGTGCAAAAATATCTCCTTCATCTTTTATAAATTAACGGACTATGATAAAAAATAAATTAACAAATATATTTAATGACTGATAAAAATATGATTTGAGTTTAAAATAAAATTGATGATTTAATAAAACTCAAACAACATTTGTTTATAAAAATGACTGTGTAAAAAAATCAGTGACAATCAATAATTAAAAATTATAATAAATTTATAATTATTCTAACATTTTCAAGAAAAAGGATAATTATGAATAACTTGTGTTAAATTGAACCAAAATATGTAAAAATCAAATTTTATGCTCTTTAATAAATAAAAAGCACAAAAGTATTTATTTTTAAAGTGTCGATCCAAAATTGGGTGTCAACATTCCTTAGTAAAACAAATAGGGGGAACAATGGAAAAAAGAACACTTATAGGAGTACTTTGCAAGACACTAGAAATAAGAACTTCTTTACCTCCGTAGAAAAGCATCTTACCTTTCCAAGCCTGCAGTTTTCCCTTGACTCTAGAAATAAGAACTTCTTTACCTCTGTAGGAAAGCATCTTACCTTTCCAAGCTTGCAGTTTCCCCTTAACTTTTTCTATCAATTCTGCATAATGCTCCTTTCTTTTCTTGGTATGTGTAATGGGACATCCTAAATACTTCATTGGAAAAGATCCCCTATTCATCCCCAAGCATTGTTCAACCATGATTACTATGTTCCTTGCTGCATTTTGGTGTATATAAAAAAGCTCTTTTCAATATTCACCTTCTGACTAGACTGCCTCTCATACTTTTGTAAGGTTCCCATAATCTTCTTTAAAGAGAATTCATTTGCAGAGAAGAAGATTATAGTGTCATCAGCATAAGCAACATGATTCAAATTAGGGCTCCACTTAGGCATCTCATAGCCTATATATTGATCATCCATGAACAATGCATTCAGAGCCCCAGTAAGAACCTTAGAAGAAAAAATGAATAAAGTTGGGGATAGGAGATCCCCTTACTTCACACCCCTAGTGGAATGAAAAAAAAATCATGAGACTGGCTATTCATGAGATCGGTCTCCAAATCATATCCACAAAGATGTTAGAGAAACCCATCTTTCGTAATACCTTCATTAAGAAAAACTAAGAGACCAAGTCATATGCTTTGGCCATATCCAGTTTAATGACCATATTTGTGGGCTTTCCTCTCTTGCCAATGTTAGTCAGTACCTCTTGGGTTAGCAGAACATTTTCAATAATACTCCTCCCTTTGACAAATCCTGATTTATTAGAACAGATAACCTTTGGTCGAAATCTTTCTAACCTATCATGGATAATCCTTGAAAGGATTTTGTTGACAAAGTTACTCAAACTAATAGGTCTCAAATCTTTGAATTTTTTTAAGTGAATACGGGCCATGCACATTTATTAGTAAACCCAAAAAAAGATTCAAGGGGTAGTGGACAATGGCCCAAAAGTGACCAAAGTCCACACCCAAAATAACAACAAAGTTCATACAAAATATCTAAGCTACTACGTATAACCAAAATAGAAAACCTCTAGAAGCTCAAAGAGCACTAAATCCATGACTGGTCAACTTTTCTTTACCAGCGATTGCAATCTCTGCAGCTAGCATAGATCTAGCCGATAATATCTTCTCATAGACAATGGTTTACATCATCAGTGAGCTTGAGTGATGTTCACTTAGACGCCCAAAAATTCTCATTTACATCATCAGTGTTGCCCAAAGTTGAAGGAGCTGACTCTCTTTGACTGCAAGCACCTAAAAAAATCTCCAAACTTCAATGGTGCACATAGTCTAGAGACTTTGTGGCTTCAATATTGAGATGATCTGGCGGAGAATGATCTGGCGGAGATTGATCAATCAATATGCCAACTAAATTCCCTTGAAGTCTTGGACATTACTAAGTCCTTTTCTATAAAAACACTGCCCATTGGCCTTAGAGATTTGCAAAATCTAAGATCTATTTGTGCAAGTGGTACGGGTATAATACAAATTTCTGACTTTGTTGAAAATCTAGGTAAGCTTAAAACTTTGCAAGTAGGAAGTCTACTTTTTCAGGTCAATCAAGGAAGTGCCATAAAATCCATGTCAACTTCTCTTTCAAATTTAGCCCTTGAAAATTTTGATTTGTCTGAGGCTGATATTCATGTGGATATTAGAAGTTTATCCTCCTCACTGTACTTAAATATGAGTGGCAATAGTTTCCATGGTCTACCCTTTGAATTTTCTAAGTTACGATTCTTGAAGAATTTTTTGAATAACTGTGAGAATCTTCAAACACTCACGTTAGTATCAAAGCTTTCATCATTTACTACTTTGATTTGACACCAACTTTCTCTTTGGTTGCACCCTAACTGGTTGAGAGGCCTCTCCATTCCCTTGTTTTTTCCATCTTTCGGCTGACTTAAGCACCTTGATATCCCTTGGGGAAAGATCAACATCATTAATTAATGGTTCTTTATTCAAATCATCACCTTGTTTCTCATCTTCCACTTCTCTTCCTTTTGTTCCTTCAAGTTTGTTTCCTAAATTATGAGTGACTATATCATGCAAATATTTATTAAAAGATTCTATAACACCCAATATAATTAAGGATTCATCTATCTGAACTTCTGAAGGTATTTCTACCTCTCCCAAGGGATTTTGAACCTGATACTTCTCTATGTGACCTGCTTCTTCTTCTTGAACAATGTTGTTATATTCTGCTACTGTTACTAATAAACTTATATTCTTACTTCTATTGCCTCCCTATTTTCTAGTGCAATTTGTAAGTGCACTTTCACCAGGACTAGCAATGTTCACTCCATCCTTGTCAAGAGTTGTTGTAAGGGTTTCTCCTAACTTGTTTGTTGTTTTTCTAGTACTATGCTCACTACTTTCTTTTTCTAATTATGTGCGAGCAATCAATTGTGACAATTTGACTAATCTATAATGAAAGCACCTGTATATAGAAGCCGTTTGTCGATCAGTGTCCATTATCTAACCAAAAAGACATGAAGTAAACATGTGTTCTTATTATATGTAATTTAGAGTCGCGCTATAACATTCTCAAGTTAGAGTTTGACTATCTCTATTATAAGTAGCACCCAAGAATGCACACGCTAAGTAGATCCTTAATAAAGCCATATCCGCATAAGCATCCATTATTTTTAGGGGGATCTGGTCGAAAAACCAGTAGGTGCCCACTCAGCTAGAGGGACTAAAAAATTAATTGAGTACAAAACTTATCTTCAAGATTTACCTTATTCTGATTGTTCAAACTACAAATTGAACTAATAAAGAATATTAATTGTTTAACAACCTCCACTTTTTTATCAGATTTCATCGTACTGCAGGTATTTTTGAAGATGTTGCTGACTCTTTCACTTGATCTTTGGGGAATTATTTTGAAATTCATTCCTTAGTGGACTCAATGGCTAAAGCGGTCTTTGAGCCCTTTTTTCTTTTTGTTGATTGTTCACCATCTTTACTCTTTGCATATATTTCTTTAGATTTTTCTCTTCTGTTATTTGTTATTGCTGTTGTTGTGATTTCTTGAGATAATGATTGTTTCTGCTGAACTATTTTATCATTCTTGTTCTTCTCATTGATACATGCATGATCTATATTCTCATTTGTATTACTATGTTGTGCATGCATATCCCTGTTGCCATTTTCTTTATCTTGTAAAATATCAAAAGGGTTGAGAGTTGTAATATCTTTGTTGGGAGTAGTTGCCTCTATTGTATATGCACTCATTAACCCTTCAATTCCTCTCTCAATTCTAAACCTCCTGCGAGTAGGATTCTATTTTGCAAGGATTACTTTCCCATTAATATACCTTTTCTGCACATGTTGTTTATCTTTATCATTAACCCATTATTCAATATTCTCTTACTGCTCGGGTCTCTTCAACTCTGGGTGCAACTTCCTGCATTCAGTTTCTTCATGACCCTGCAACTTGCAGGTATGGCAGTATTTAGAAAACATATAATATTGGATCTTTATAGATTGTACCCTTGTCATTTTTGTCTTGCTATTTACCACTTCTATCTCCACATGTTCTGGTAACTTAGCAGCTAGATCCACTAGAACCTTAACCCTCACACAACTAGGGTGAGTTTTATTAATAGTTGTAATATCTAAGTGGATAGGCTTACCTATAGCAGTTGCCATAGAAAACATGGATTCTTTCACATAAAAGGTTGGCAGTAGGTCCGGGAAAGAAATCCAAGCCATTGCTTAAGTAGTCTCCTCTTCTGATTTGAACTTGGCATCATAAATGAGAGGTCAAATTTGATATGCTACTCTATCCTTAATAGTAATGTAATAGACATTCTTTGACATGATATTCACAAAGTCCTCAATCAGATTTAGTCTCATCAATATGTGTCTGTTCCTTAGTAATCCAATCTTGCAATCTCCCTTAATTTTACATTGCTTAGGAACTTGATATATCAGCTCCACCAACTCTGGCCATCCATAAGAAAATTTTCCTATAACAACAAATTGCAGGTCTTCCAATATATTCGTCTTACTAACCTCTTCCTCCGTCCAAGTAATTAGGAGAACTCCATTAATATACTCCACTAATTTCATATCAATAGAGTCTATAATCAATTTCTTCACATGTTGCTGATTACTAAAAGACTTCACTATAACATCATATTTCAATTTGCTTGTGTTATCACCACAGTTGTGATCCTTTGTGTTGTTGTCAACGTTAGTCAAATCTATAGGCTCAGTAGGCAAATTACGTTTTATGAAGGAATTGGGGTAGTATAATTCTGGGAAATCGGTAGGGGATGTGATAGAGATGAGATGGCCTTCCCCGTCAGGATGACCAGTGTCTGGAACGACCATACCAACTGTGGGAAATAGGATTTTAGTTGGTGGTAGGGTTATCGCCTGTTGGATTTGCCTCTAAAGGGAGCCACTTAGGCAAGCCTATGTCCCTCTTTTATATGAATATATGAAAAAAATAACATCAAATTTGTTTGTGCTTTACAACTTCAATAACAATCAGTAGAATAGGCTCATTATTCATTGGCTTGAACTCATCACACACATCTTCTTATATTGTTTGTACAATTTTAAAATACTAGTAAAATTGTCTGCGCTATAGGCAGTTAGGCATGTGTTTTTAAATATTGAATGATAATTTGATCTCAAAATAGTGATAATTTTATCCAGAAAGACAATCCTAAAATAAAAAGAAAGAACAACGTCACCTATTGCTCCCTGTATTTTTTTTTTATCTTTGATCTAATATAATCTTTTTGGGCCAAAAAAGAAGATAACTTGTAATTCTATATTAAATAAAAAGTACAAGAAGCTAATGTATCCATAAGAATTCATATACATCACTAACAACATACCCAGTAATAAGAATCCATACATATATAATAAGAAAAATTTGAAACTAGAAATTGATATAACAACATAATGAAAATTATGTTGGAAATAAGAAATAATAAAATTTATCATCATATTGTTGTTCTATTACCTAAAATCAGAATTATATCAACATAAAAAGATGTGGATTTAATAACCATATTTATAGTCTACATTTGTATTTTTCTTGTAAGATCTCTAGGAATTTGCATCAATTGCAAAATAAGAAAGGCGTTTATAGCTCCAAATTCTCCAACTTTGAAAAAAATAATCAAACACAAAACTTTCTAATTTCTATATTCTTCCACAAGGCCATGAGCCAAATCTTTTACAGTCGCAATTCTTGCTCTTTGAAAGCATGCAACATGAAATGAGAAATCATATTCACAAGGATACAAAAAATAATAGTGTGTCACTAATTCAAATTGTACTTAAACACAACATATACGATGCATGGGGTAAAAATTGGCTTATGGTATTTTGAATCAATTAGGCCATGTTAGGCTGGGTACAGATAAGGACAACCCACAACACCACCATCTTAATAATGACCTCAACACAACTGAAGCTTGCACCTTGGAAGAGGGTGAAGGTATTCGAGACTAGCCCAAGATAGTGGCCGCATGCTAACAGAGAAATCAAAGGACGATGTGTCAGGAATTACAGGGATCACCAGCTACCCTTGGCATCACCACGCCTGACACACGCTAAAGGACTAGGTGTGCCCCAACAACCTCAAGATAGGTGGTGATTTCCCATTGGCAGAAAGACTGCCTCTGTACCCTAATAACATCCCCCATCCTTATTATAAAGGATCTGATTTTTGCTCATCCTTATCCCTTAAACAATAAAATATCTTAGCTTGTTCCTAAATAATTAGCATCTTTCCTAGTTGTTCTTGGCTATTTATGTTGCAATCTCTCTATCTTGGACACTTCAATCCTTGGTTAAAAAGAACTATCGCTAGGCTACGCATTAAGATTTGTTCCTAATCTTTACAAGTTTGATTTATTTACTCTTTTGTTTACGTTATGTATTTCTTTGCAAACTTTTATCACTAATCCAAAGCTAAGAACTTAACACATGCTCTTGACTTATGAACAAATTTAATTATACCAAAAAGATGATAAATAATTTGGAACCCATCGTGGGGCTAGAGCAACTGCGTGGGTTTTTAGCTTCATCACTACTCGTTAGTTTTCTATTTGTGCTTTGCATTATGGAAAAGCAGGTCATGAATTCTGGCAGATCTGAAATGAGCATCATCCGGTGAAAGAGATGCGAGGAGTCTGCTGGTAGATGGGAGTGCAAAGTAGGTGTTATGGCATATCTTTGAGAGATATGTGAAGTTTTTGTCGAGCCACTTGAAGAACTCATAACCTGCATCGAGGCTCGAGACAAAGGGGTCAGTAAGTTGTAGACCAGATTGGTCCACTGTTTCTCGTGAACCCATGAGGAAAGTGGGGAAGATAGTTTAAATAGCCTGGAGTTCGAGGGAAAAGGCTCATTTAGAGCTATAATCAACGGACTAAGAGAAAGGGCGAGGTGGAATTACTTCATAATTTTGTATCGAATAAGGCTCACTTTAGGGTTCCTAATTATTAAGACGACCATGCCATACATGCCCTCTTTGCTGAAGGATCTTATACTAGATAGTTTTGAAATGCTGGAATTTGCCAAGAATGATGGAGGGACATATCCTTGGGAGCACGTGATGATATTCATGGTAGTAATAAATAAATTAGACAGACTCTTAGGGAAGGCTAAGACGGCCATGGTAAGGGAGTTTAGGGGGGTACTATTGGGAAAAGCCTTGAAGTGGTACTTTTGCCTACCAGATGACTCTATAGACTCATTCAGTGCAATGGCTAGAAACTTCACGAGGGCCCCTTTGTATATGTGAAGAAAAACTACCCACTTGGACCTGTGGTATACCATTCCAAACCTACCCAGCCCCCATTTCACCCAGGGAAAGAATGAATTGGACAAGGAATGAGAGGTAGGGCACCGGGTCTTGCACAAAGACCCCAGTTTTGAAAGTGCCTCAGGGTCTCTCAGTGGTCCTATGTGTCTATTAGAGCAGAGAAGTGCATTGAGTATAGAAACTCGCTATGTCAACACCAAACCAGAAGAAGCTGGGAAGGCCTCCAAATAAAGAAAAAAAGTACGACTGGTCTCGGTTACCAAGGCCGAGAAGATAATCCAATCACAAAAGATCTCCAAAGATGGGAATTTTTCTTTCTTTTATTTTACTTTTTTAGTTTAATGAGTTGTTGGTTTGGTAGTATGAAGTGAAGATTCAGAAAAAGGAATGTATTTCTGCTTTAGAAGGAGAACAAAAACTGAGAAGACTTGGGAAGACAAGCTATGCTCTCTTCCCATCACATAATTTTTTTATCCCAGGTGGATTTTTCATCGACCAAGTTATTAAGTGGGGTAGCTGCAGGTAGGGGCCACGACTATGGTGTAAATAATGTCCGATAATGGAAGAATGAATGAAAAGACTTAAAGAGATAGGTGTTTATCTATGCTTTCTATTTCAAATTCCATCTCAGTTATATAAATAGATTTCCTCGGGCAGGCTGCAAGTTGGGTGTTAATAGTGAGGGCCCCTGGGGCTAGAATTTTTGCTCTTCGATGAGCCTTGAGTAGGAGAACCTAAAGGCGTGAAAGCGTAAGAGGAGGTGTGTGAATTGCTCCTTTTTTAATTCTTCTATTCAGGCAGTCAACTGTCTAACTAAATACTCAACTGTTGTAAGAAATAATAACACTTTTAAGAGAAGAAATGCTATAAAGTAGATTGAAACTAGAGATTTTATACTGGTTGGGATCCCTAATAGATCTTATTCCAGTCCCCTTAGGTTGCAAGGGTGTTCTATTAGTCTTTTTCAAATTTGGGTTGGTACAATGGTTGTTGTTGAGAGCAAAACCTATATCTACTCCCTTTTTCTTTTTTCTCTCGATTCTTTTGATATAAAAGCCTCACCAATAATATTTCTTCTCTCCTCTCTTCTTTAGATACACAATAATTCTCTTAGAAATACAATGCTTGTATAAAGTAGAGGAAAAAAATAGTAAAAGGTAATGACTAGATGTATGTGTTGTTCATTCTTCAAGGTACTTCAAATAGTGAGGTTTTGAGTACATTGAAGATGGTGAAACTCAAGAGATTTGATCCTTGGAAAAAGGAAATGGAATAACTTTTCCTTTTTCCAAGAATAAGGGTGAGTCACTAAAGAATTAATGTGGATGCTCCTTGACTCCTTGATTAGATGAAGTGAGATCTTTTCCATTATGGAAAATGTAATCTCAGAATTTCATTGATAAAGGGCCAGTACTGCAATCTTCACATTTGACTTGATTTCTTTCCTTGTAGCCAGATCATAAGATACCCTTGATGATATTTCTTCTAGCCTTGATGTTAACCATTCCATGTGGTTGACTTCCTCCTTACATATTTTCATTAATTTAATCCCATCCATGTAGCTAACTTCCTTTCTTCTAGATTTCTATATTTTCCTACAAAATAGTTGTCAATCATTAAAACATTTACACTAACAAGGCGATCTCACCAAATCTTGTAAGGGGAATGAGGCTACTACTCAGAACCCACACAAGGTGGGGATTTGAATAGCCCAATTATAGGACTTGGGACTCACTTCCACAGGTTCAAGCATTTCTACGGGACCTCCCCTAGAAGGACATTCATGGATACCATACGGATTGATCATCTAATCATGGAGAAACCCAATACCATGTCACCACATGCTCGACCAGAAAGAGCATGAATAGGAGGCTTAATGTAAATTAATCTGTATGAAAAATACTCATACCGAGGACCAAACTTTAGCAAAGCCACTTTAGCAGCTCCTGATGATGTCAACATCCACCACTTAAGTGGCCCCTTCTCCGCTTGAGCGGCTGGGGAACTGCTTTAGCGGGAGCTGGCCAGCATGGCTGTCACGACCCAAATCCCATTCGGGCCGTACCGAAACCCATAGCCGACAAGGCCCGAGAGAACCAATCTATGCTTACGAACATTCATATGCATGCCTCTGCAATACCATTGTTGTATCTCCTATAATTATGCAAAAGTCATGGAAACATGTGCTATATATATAGGAAACTTGGCCGATAGGGCCATCAAGTCAAACTGGACATGCATCTCTCACATTCCTCTTCCCACATATGTCTACAAGACTCTACAAATACATATACATAGCCAAAATAGAGTCGGGATAAGTCCCAGAGTCGGGATAAGTCCCCGCTTTATACAACATTTATAATACCAAAATCAATGTACACTATGACTCGAAAAGCCCTGAACCAACTGGAGCTCACCAAGAATCTGCAAATGACTCGTATTCTACTGTGGAGGTATACTAACACCTGTACCTGCAGCAAGTAAGGTAAATCCCCCCAAGGGGGTCAGTACGAAGAATGTACTGAGTATGTAAGGCTATAAGAAACTGTATGATACATAAAGACTTCAATGTAATCCAATATAAGTGAGTAATCAATATGGATAAATCACCATTCTACATATGTGGAACCATGTACCTTACATTCATTACGAATAACCCATCGTTCTGTATGTTTGGAACTATGTACTTTACGTTCATTACTTTCTTTGCTTCTGTGTTCATTCATCATCATCTATGCTATATCATACCCGGACCCCAACTGATCAGTGGGTCTTAACATAACATAACGTTATGTTGGGATCGGCTCGAGCTAGGCTTATGCCTCTAGAGCTACCACCCATGAATCAATATATCGGGCTCGGCTCGAGCTAGGTTATTACCTCTAGAGCTGCCACCCATAAACCAACATATCATGTTCGGATCGAGATAGGTTATTACCTCTAGAGCTACCACCTGTCAGGATTGGCCCTAGCTAGGCTTATGCCTCTAGGGATGCCCCCTGATCCAATAATCTCGGGATCGGCTCGAGCTAGGCTTATGCCTCTAGAGCTACCACCCGTACTCTTACAACCAACAATATGTATTACTTCTTTTCTTTACTTTTGAGGGAATGATACCTTTACTTGTGAGAGATTGATACATTCACTTGTGAGAGATTGGTACATTCACTTGACATAAAATTATTGGACATGCTACTCATGAATGAATGGATTCTCCCTACATCATTAATTTTCTTGAGATAGTTCTTTTAGTCGTTACAATATTATGAAAGCTTTGGAACTTCAATCAATGAATAAAAGACATGTGTATAAACACTATTGGAACTTTGGAAAATTAGTCAACGAATATGGTACATGTGAATCACTATTAGTCATGTGAGTAACACTATATGACAACCTGTAATGAGATACCTTTGAACATTTTGGAATAGAACAGGTACAATGACTGTGTGAACAATATGTGCTGCAGAAGGATATAAAAAGAGTAACCTTACATACCTTCACTTCCAAGTATGAATACACAAGCCCATATATGAACACAATAGTCCAGCTCCTTCCTTACGTTTCACTCTACAATACAGTACATAACGGGCGTACGTTAACAATCAACTACCTTACAAATGTATAAGTGTCACAGTGAGTTACGTGACTGCTATATAGCATCATTTCTTCCTTCACAATACAATCCACTGCATTAACATACCAACAATACCATAACATACCATACATTGACCAATACATCATAAACCAATATCATTTCACACACGCTTCCTCATTATCATTCCGTCACAACTATTCCCTCATAACAACTTATGAACAACAATAAATAATTAACATAGTCCAACATACCTCACACCCCTTTAAAGTCATTAAAAAGGTACCATAAGTTCATAATTACATCCAAAAAGGGTATAGGGGTCTTAGGGGATCAAAGAGAGACGAAAACATACAAAACCAAATTTTGGGCTGACCTGCGAAGCCACCTGTGCCCTAAGGTGGATGAGGTGAGCCTGCAGGTGACCTTTTTCTAAATCCAAAGGCACCTGCATTGGCATCTGCACCCGCAGGTGCCTTCGTCTGCGGGGGCAGATGCCCGTTTTGGTCAAAATGGGTCTCTTTTGGGTCTTTTTATGCAATGAATGGTCCATGATCATAACTAAACTTCTTTTGACATATTTTAGATCATCTTGGATTCCAAAAATCAGCCATAGTTCCACAACACACATGAACATCACCAAAACCACACTTTTCCTTTCATTATACCACCCATTCCATGGCTAATTTCGTAACAACAATCCCACAAGTTGTGCACATAGAGAAAACAAGTTGGGAACCTAATCATATCATACATGTGAAAATATCATCCATATTATTCACTCCTTTTAAGATCTCAAGTCTCCTTTCAAGTTTAGGACATATAGATGATACATCTATTAGCAAAACAAAAAACAAAAGTGGATTGCTCAACACCTTTAAGCATAACCAACATGATATACACCATATCCCATGCATAAAATATATTTAACCATAATAATATACACTTACCAATACTTACAAAATGATGATCTTTTCCCAAAAGATGATTGCCTTAGGGTTTGGTTGAAGAGAAAATGTTGTGGAAAATTCTAGAAATGAGACATGTCTTTTGTGGAATAAAATCTGATTTTGGTGACTTTTATAGACACTTTATAGTCATCCTTATCCAATCTTAATCAATAAATATATTATGTTGACTTGGTCACAAGAATGGGTCATTTCCATTTGTTTTGGGCCATGTCTTTTATATGATTTTTGGGCCTCATTTGAGCCCAATTGCACATAATCCATTTAAGCCCACTAATTAATGCATAAATCACCAACACTCTCATGTCCAAATAATTCCATGAACGTTACGGTAATTAAATAGGTTCGAAAACATACGGGGTGTGACATTCTTCCCCCCTTAGAAACATTCGTCCTCGAATGTTAATAACAACGTCTCATGTACATCCTATGCATCTTTATATTAACATATATATATATATATATATATATATATATCCATAATACCTATGGATACTTCCTTGTTATTGTTCCAATTCTACACCTTGAACTTTCTCCCCTGTTTGAAACAATTACGGGTACTTCGACTTCATCGTTTCTTTGACTCCACGTGATTCCCTTTACTTGTCGGTTTCCCCACTGTACCTTTACCAAAGTTACTTCTTTATTTCTTAATCTTTTCACTTATCCATCTAGAATAGCAATATATATATCTCTTCATAAGTGAGATTCCCCATAACTTGTACATTTTCAATAAAAGCAATGGATTTTGGCCTTTGACTTGTGTTAATTTGTAGTTACTATTGTACCACCTTAACCTTCTCTATAGCTTAGTAAACAAATTCCTGCCCCAAGTAAGGCAGTTCCACTTGCTCTAAACCATCCAATTGATGATTTAAACTTTCTTCTATATAAACCTTTGTAAGATACCATTTCGATACTTGAATAATAGCTATTATTATAAGCAAATTAGATAAGGGGTAGATAATCATCCCAACTACCTTTTAAGTCTATCGTACAGGCTCGTAGTATACCTTCAAGTGTTTGGATAGTATGTTTTGCTTGTCCATTCGTCCGAGGGTGAAAAGTTGTACTCAAATTCACTTATGTACCAACCTCCTCTAAAAAGAAACTTCCAAAAATGTGTAGTAAACTGAGCTCCCCTGTCTAATATAATAGAGATTGGAACTCCGTGTAGTTGTACTTTCTTTTTAATATACAACCTCCAGGTTTCTGATGCCCTACTATTACCTATTGACAATTTGGTCAATGAGCTACAAATTCTGTAATGTTCTTTTTCTTTATATTGCCTCACCAATACATGTTTACCAAACCATGGTACATTTGGTTTCTCCCGAATGAAATATAATACCGTGAATGACGTGCTTCTGTCATAATTCATTTTCTTAGCTCATCTATATTTGGTATACCTAATCTACTTTGATATTGAAGTATTCCTTCCTTATGTAAACTCAAGTACCTTTCGACGAACTTCATTGTACGTTCTCTCTTCTTTTTTTTTTTGAAAGGAAATAGGATTTACATACTGCTTTTCCTTCTCTCAGCTACAAATGAAGACTCTACCGTATTGTACACTATAATTCTCTTATCTGGAGTTTCAAGAAGTCAAAACTTCCTACTGCTTTGCAGCTCAATGTATCAGTTACCTTCGCTACCTCAAATTTAAGTCCTTCGTATTAAAGATATATTACAAACTCTTATGATCAGTATATATGTCAACATGAATCCCTTACAAGTAGTGACACCATAATTTAAAGCAAATATCCCAGCAGCTAGTTCAGGGTCATATGTTGGATAATTTCTCTCATATGGCCGGAATTGTCGTGAGGCATACGCTATTACCTTACCATGCTACATCAATACACATCCTAGGCCAACCCAAGAAAATGATGAATCGCTATAAGCGTCGTAGGCCTTAGCCAAATTCTTTACCGCTTCTATCCTTTGTGAATCAATCTTTATTCCTTCATCTGCCACAATATAACCCAAGAATGTTACCGATTTTAACCAACCTCACATTTAGACAACTTCACATATCGATTATGGTCACAAGAAATCCGAAACACTTGTCGCAAGTGATTAGCATGGCTCTCTTATAATCCTGAATTTCATCTCTAAACATGATCTGGAACACACCTAACAATGGCTCGAACATCCTACTCATTAAACCCATAAAAACTATAGGTGCATTCGCTAGCCCAATTGACATACTAAGAATTCATAATAACCATGCCATGTTCATAATGTCGTCTTGGGTATATCATCATCATTCATTTTTTTTTTCATTTCATCATCATTCGTTTCATCATTTCATCATTTTCATTTTTTTTAACCCCGTAACTGATCAAACAACTCGTCAACTTTGGGGAGGGAATATTTATTCTTAATTGTTACCTTATTCAGTTGCCGATAGTCGACACGCATTCTCAACGTACTATCTTTCTTTCGTACAATTAACTCTGGTGCACCCCAAGGGAACATACTAGGTCTTATGAATCCCTTGTTCATCACGTCTTTTAAAGTTTCTTTTTTTTTTTTTTTTACTTTTTCCCATAACTCTGTCGGGGCCATGCTATATAGGGAAATAAAAATAGGTTGAGTACCTGATGTCACATTAATACAAGCTCATACATCGAGGTATTCATTTACCACCAGAACTGATTGAAGAGTTGGTGGCATCACATCAGTATCTTTCACTCTTACTAAGTGACATATGTATCCCTTAGAGTATCCTTTTCTTTGCTTTAAGATGGGGAATAAATTTTCCTCTTGGTACCCCCACATTTCCCTGGCCCTTCAAAAACATTGTTTTGGGGAAAACGACAATATAACTTCTTAGTTCGGCAATCTACTATGGCGCAATCCCTTTATAACCTCAAAATTCCACTATTTCCAGCTCAATAAGATCAACCAGTGTCTCATGACCACAAAAAAAAATAATTCTATGCACTTATGATATACTCTTTTAACTACAATAGATTCACCAACTGATGTATAGACTTCCTGCGACATAACTAGTAATTCTGGTGTTCTTTTGAATTTTCAGCAATTAATGAACTAACATATGCTAGTGTCGAATATGGGTCAATCAATACGTATACGGTACCTGTAGCTACATCACGAGAAGCCTCATTTTTTGGCCCGACATACCATACCAATAACAAACATTCAGCCCCAACCGACATTTACCTAGACGATAACTTTCGCAGCACTAACACGACTGACGAGGAGACTTTGGTTGGTTCCTACATCCTACGTTCTTGTGCTTGATACCCCATTGCCCATGAATCCTGAATCTCACACTCTAAACCCTTGGAATCGAGGTAGAACATTTACTATAGACTAAGGAAATAATGGTCTAGGCGGTCTATTAAACACTCGAGACCTAAATTCTCCTTGGACGCCATGAACTGTCCCATAGGTCTATCCCTGTTTGACGACCCTTCTTCAAATATTTGTGTCTTTTTCTGTTTTCTCTGATCCTCCATTATCTGTGCAAAAGTCCTGTATTCTGGCTATATCCATATCTATTTTCAAGGCTGCAATAGTATAATGCATCTATCCCCAACCGATGCACTCTATCGGTCATAATAACTACCACTTTTGGAGCATACCTAGCCAAAGAATTAAACCGAAGGTTGTACTTTCTGACACTCATAGTCCTTTGGCAAAGATTTAGCAATTGGTCTGCATGAGCTTTTCGGACCTCATATGGGAGGTACTGATCAAGGAATACCGTTTTAAATTCCTCCTAACCAGCTAGAAGTACATCAATACACAGTCACATGCATAACATCTAGAGCCCTTTTGATTTGGTCTATAAAGTCCTGTGGGTCTTCATTCAGATCCGACCCGGTGAACATGGGAGGGTTTAATTTCAGAAAATCCTGTGTTCGATGACTAGCTGCCCTAGCCGCACCATCATCACTCATCATTGGGCCAGCTTTCTCGTGATATTGTATAGCAACTATCTGAGTCAACATATGCACTACATTTCTTAAATCCTGTTTAGTGGCATTTCTAGGTGGTTCTGCAGTAACTTCTCTACCTTTTGGCTAAAATAAATCCGTATTGCAAATTCCATGTCAGCCCCACCTTGACTAGCTTGGTCAGGTGGTGATTTTCTTATTTCTTCTTCGGCAGGCATATCAACCTGCTTACCTTTGCCCTTATCTTGTCTGATAATCAGCATTTGACTATGCAAAAGAAGACCAATGTCAATGCGTACATATGCGTCCACCTACAACTTTGGCTCTATTGCACGATCTAGGAATAAAGAACAGAAACGACTCCTAAATGCCCGTAGCCTCCTACTTATAAATGTGGCGCACAACACATCCATAAGCAAGACTCTACTCAGACACGGCTTTGTAGACACCCTTAGGACGACATGCTCTTATACCACTTTTGTCACTACCCGAATCCCATTCGGGCTGGACTGGAACCCGAAGCCGACAAGGCCCGAGAGAACTAATCTGTGCTCATGAACATTCATATGCATGCCTCTGTAATACCATCGTTGTATCTCCTACAATTATGCGGAAGTCATGGAAACATGTGCTATATATATAGGAAACTTGGCCAATAGGGCCATCAAGTCAAACTGGACATGCATCTCTCACATTCTTCTTCCCACATATGTCTACAAGCCTCTACAGATACATATACATAGCCAAACTAGAGTCGGAATAAGTCCCCCCTTTATACAATATTTATAATACCAAAATCAATGTACACTATGACTCGGAAAGCCCCAAACCAACTGGAGCTCACCAAGAATCTGCAAATGACCCGCACTCTATTGTGGAGGTCTACTAACACCTGTGCCTGTACCAAGTAAGCTAAATCCCTCCAAGGGGGTCAGTACAAAGAATGTACTGAGTATGTAAGGCTATAAGAAACTGTATGATACATAAAGACTTCAATGTAATCCAATATAAGTGAGTAATTAATATGGATAAATCACCTTTCTATATATGTGGAATCATGTACCTTACATTTATTATGAATAACCCATCGTTCTGTATGTTGGGAACTATGTATTTTACGTTCATTACTTTCTTTGCTTCTGTGTTCATTCATCATCATCTGTGCTATATTGTACCCGGGCCCCAACTGATCAGTGGGTCTAAACATAACATAACGTTATGTTGGGATCGGCTCGAGCTAGGCTTATGACTCTAGAGCTACCACCCATGAATCAATATATCGGGCTCGACTCGAGCTAGGTTATTACCTCTAGAACTGCCACCCATAAACTAACATATCAGGTTCGGCTCGAGCTAGGTTATTACCTCTAGAGCTACCACCTGTCAGGATTGGTCCGAGCTAGGCTTATGCCTCTAGGGATGCCCCCTAATCCAATAATCTCGGGATCGGCTCGAGCTAGGCTTATACCTCTAAAGCTACCACCCGTACTCTTACAACCAACAATATGTATTACTTCTTTTCTTTACTTTTGAGGGAATGATACCTTTACTTGTGAGACATTGATACATTCACTTGTGAGATATTGATACATTCACTTGTGAGAGATTGGTACATTCACTTGACATATAATTATTGGACATGCTACTCATGAATGAATGGATTCTCCCTACATCATTACTTTTCTTGAGATAGTTCTTTTAGTCGATACAATATTATGAAAGCTTTGGAACTTCAATCAATGAATAAGAGACATGTGTATAAACACTATTGGAACTTTGGAACATTAGTCATCGAATATGGGACATGTGAATTACTATTAGTCATGTGAGTAACACTATATGACAATTTAAACCCATGTCAAAATTTATTTTCACCATTGTAGTGGGCTTGAAGCTTGGGAAACTATTGGGGTTCATCTCTTTGCTTAAAGGTACAATAATACCTCTTCCCGTGATCATTTTCCATTAGTTTCTCCATCGATGTGTGCTCAAATTTGAGTTAAATCCTAGCTTAAGTTCTTGGTTTTCTCTAATATTTTTGGATGGAATTGAACTTGAAATTAAGGGATGGTCATGCTTTAATTTTGAGCATATGATCCTCGGGTTCGATTTTCGAATTCTACAAGCATGCCCCATGAGTGATATTTGACCCAATTTCTGACCTAGTGCGTAAATTTGAAATATGGGTATTATTATTCTTGTATTGATGCCTAGATTATTATATTGATAGCATGGCCATGATCGTAGGCAGCTCAAAAGGTAAAAATCTCTAATTTTGTAGGTTATGAGCGCATTTTTTGGCGTCTAGGTAGGTTATAGCTTACCCACTCTTAGAATTTGATTGATTAAGGAATTTGTGTGATAACTTGCTGATTATTGGTTGGAATTTATGGATTGAATACCCTGTTTAGGTATTGATGATCCTTATAGCCGATTTAGGGGCCTTAGAGTAGAATTTCGCCTTGGAATCCTTAGACTAGATAGTCGCTTCTCCTTTAGGGATTGGTTCAGTGTTGATAGTATACTTGGGATTATATTTATATGCCTTATCCTAGGGTTAGGTAGCTGCTTGCCTTAGGTCAGGTTTCTCGGGACTCGTCGCCAGTTTTACCATTCTTTTATGACCATTCACCTTAGGATAATATATTTTCCTGTTGTAGATGACTGTAAAACTCTTAGGTTTCATAGTGGTGGAAGGAATGTTGGAATTTGATTTGGTGTGCTCGCTCTGTTGTACTTGTTGATTTTATATCCTTGACATATTTTGGCCTAAAAACACTATTTTTGACTCGATAAATGAGATTTTTGAATAGTTTAAATGAATTTGGTTTTTCTACAAAGAAAATGGAATATTCAGTCCCTGTTTGATTTTGGGCATCTTATTTTACTGCTTATTACATATTTAGCCTCGGTTCAATTCTAGGCATGCATCATTATTGATTTCTATTTGGAAGTCCAGTTCGATTCCAAGCTTGGTTTATGGGTATGGCTAGAAGAGAAGTATACTGTACGTTTATTGTCTATCATGGAATCCTTTACCATTTGCTTACTATTTTTCTTGGTTTATATTTAGTATTATTTGTTGTTTGCATCTATCATGCTTATGGGGGTCGGTTGGATTTATTTATTGTTTGTTTTCGGGCTTATAGGAGTTTGGTTAGGTTATAGTAAGACACTTTCTTTACACTTTTTGAGTTACTTTCATATATTTAGTGTCATGGTTTAACTTTAGCCTATTACTCTCTTTCTGATTTTTTTTTTTTTGTACCTTTAGTGCATATTCACACTTTATTATACTCTTATCTTATTTAAGCTTAGTTGGCCTATCATGCCTACTGAGTACCTTATTTTTTGGTACTCATACTACATTTTTACATCTTTTTCCCTGATGCAGATCCTAGTATGAGTTATTGGTGTTAATGTCATCCTTGTGCGAAGCCACTGATCGGAGATATATGGTGAGCTTTTGGTGACTAGAGATGATTTATATCCTTTTAGTTTTAGGTCTAGTCTTATTTTTTACTTTCAGAGATTATTCTGTATATATTGCACTTGTCTAGTACTCTTTATGCTTTAGTGGCTCTTGTACCGACTCTACTATGTTATGGGGGTATCGTTTTATATACTGTGTTCTCTCTTCTCTCTATTTATATGTATGTCATGGCTATTTTCTTTATTAGCCGCTTTATTTAGTTGTTTTACCCTACTATTCTCTGTTTCTCCCATTATCCAGTTAATTGCCATTTCAGGCTATGGCTTTGGCTTGCCTACTGGCGGGTTATAGTAGGTGCCATCATGACCTGAATTTTTTGGTTATGACAGTTTGGTTTCAGAGCCTAGGTTCACCGGTATTATTGGTACAAGAGCAAGTGTCTAGTAGAGTCCCATGGATCGATATGATGATGCCCATATCTTATAATGGGAGGCTACAAGACATGCTTAGAAAAATCTTAGCTTTGGATATTTTGTCGTGCATTGTGTCTATGTTGGTTTCTTGATTCTTATTTGTTTCACTTTATTTTAGATGGTTAGGATGAGGGCTATAATGGCCAAGGGTAAGGTTTCTGAGCCAGCAACAAGTGCTCCAATTAGAGTAGAGGTAGAGGTCGACCCGGAGGTCAAGGGCAGGCTCAAGATGTAGCACTAGTTTGGGACCAGGATAGAGAGCTGTCACCAGAGCTGGTTACTGATCCAGAGCCATAAATTATACCAGAGGTAGTGCCATAGGATTTACCACCACTGAAGTCAGTGGGACAAGGACCAACCTACGATCCACAAAAATTTATAGCCACGTCCATCCTTCCAGATGCCCTAGTCAAGTTATTAGGAATGATTAGAGGTCAGTCGATGGATGGGGACCATACATCCTCTTAGGGGTTAGCACAGGGTGGCCCAGGTACAGGAGTATAGCCTGCAGCTTTGGCTCCTAAGGCAGAGGTTCCACCAGCACTGTTAGATGCACAACTAGTGGCAACCTGACCAGCCATGTCTTTTGAGGAGAAAATGATGTTGGGTCAATTTATTAGATGGTCAAATCGAAATTTTTAGGAGCTCCAAGAGATGATGAACATGAGTGCCTTACCAGCTGCTAGGAAAGGTTACATAATTTGGGTTTAGTGGTTTCACATGGTGTGGAATTCACAACATTTTAGCTTGATGGTCCAATGAGGCAGTGGTGGAGTGTGTACATTGAGTGTAGACCAACTAGATCCCTCCTATGACTTAGGTGTAGTTTTTTGAGGCTTTCTTAGGGAAATATATGCCTCGTAATGTTCATGAACATTTGAGGGATCAGTTTTTAAGGTTTGAGTAGGGTTCCATGACCGTATCTAAGTATGAGGCTAGATTTTATGAGTTAGCTAGGCACGCTACTATGATTCTACCTACTAAGCATGAGAGAGTGAGTTGCTTTGTCGAGGGACAGAGACTTCAGCTCCTTATAGCCACTGAGGCCATGGTATTTTTGGGACGGTCATTCCTGGATGTTGTTGATTATGCCTACACTATAGAGGATTTACATCTTGAGGCCCGTAGGGGCAATGATAAGAAACCTTGTCATTAGGGTAGTTATAGTGGCAGTCATTGTGGGTCACAGTCTAAGGTAAGGGTTTCTCAGGCAGGGGTCAGTAGCCATATAAGTAGCATCAATAGTAGTATCAGCAACATGGTTAAGCTAGTCGGTTCGTTCAGGCATCACTTCATATTATCGATGGGGATCAGCCTGGTTGTAGTGATTTAAATGATCAGAGTATCGGTCTTTATCACAGGGTTCTATTCTATGTAATTAGGCTATGTAGTCAGTCCAGAGTAGCTGATTTATCTTATCAGGGTAGGACACCCCGAGCTTGTTATGATTGTGGTATTATTGGTCATTTTGCTAGAAAGGTGTCCTTAGTGAGAAATGATTGAGCCTTCAGCACAGACAACTCATCACCTAAGAACAGTTGCGTTACCTGCCCTAGGTGGTTTCTAGAGTGACAGGACTGTTTATAGGGTACTCGTGGAGGTGTCCTATTGGCCAGGATAGGTGGTCAGTTAGGTTCTCAGTTCTACAATGGGCATGGATAGCTATATGCCTTTCTTGGTAGGTCGGAGTCAGAGGCATTAGACTCAATGATCACAAGTATGATTTCAGTGTGCCAACATTCCGTTTCTGTGTTATTTGATTTGGGCTCCATTTGATCTTATGTGTTGATGTATTTCACTTCTTGGATAGGGATGATTAGCAAGCCTTTATCTCTGTCCATGCGTGTAGCTACTCCAGTAGGTGATTTCTTAGTAGCAGATTAGGTTTTGAGGTCCTATTTGGTGACTATTGCGGAATATAACACTTGGGCAAATCTTATTTTTCTTGATATGGTTGATTTTGAAGATATTCTAGGCATGGACTATTTATCCCCTTATCGCACGATCTTGGATTGCTTTGGAAAAACCTTTACCTTAGCCATGGTTGGCATTTCCCCAATCTTGTAGCGGGGTTCTAACATTCATGTATCGATAGGGATTATTTCTTATATTCGATCTAGGAGGATGGTTTTGAAGAGATGTTTGGCTTATCTTACATATGTTTCTGATACTAGTGTCAACATTCCTTCCCTTGACTCTGTTCCTGTGGTCTGTGAGTTTACTGATGTTTTTTTTATCGACGTGCCTGACCTCCCGCCTGAGCATGATATTGACTTTACTATTGATTTTGAGTTGGGCACCAAGCCTATTTCTATTCCACCTTATTGCATGGCTCCTGTTGCGTTGAGAGAGCTTAATGTTCAACTTTAGGATATTTTGGGTAAGGGTTTCATACGATCGAGTATGTCTCCATGGAGTTTTCTTGTCTTGTTTGTGAAAAAAAAAAGGATTCTATGTGTATGTGTATTGATTATTGACAACTGAATAAGGTGGCTTATGTGTATTGATTATCAATAACTGAATAAGGTGGCCATAAAGCATAAGTATCCGAAGCAGCGTATTGATGATCTGCAACCGTGTTTTCTAAGATTGACTTGAAATTGTGCTACTATCAATTGAGAATTCGGGCGGCAGACATCCTTAAGATAGCCTTCAAGACTCGCTACGGGCATTATGAGTTCCTGGTGATGTCTTTTAGGTTGACCAATGCCCTAATAACGTTCATGGACTTGATGAACCACATATTCAGGCCTTAATTGGACTCCTTTGTGATAGTATTCATCAACGACAGTCTTATCTACTCCAGGAGAATAGACGAGCATGAGCAACATTCAAGAATTATGCTCTACACTTTGAGAGACCAGGTACTTTATGCCAAGTTCTCAAAGTAAGAGTTATGACTTGAGTCTCTAGCATTATTGGGGCACATGGTATCCAAGGATGGGATTATGGTAGACCCGGTGAAGAAAGAGGTAGTTTGTGCTAGGGCTAAGTCCACTTCTCCTAACGAGGTTCACATTTTTATTGGGTTGGAAGGTTACTAAAGATGGTTTGTTGATGGGTTCTCTTCTATAGTAGGTCCACTGACCAAATTGACTAGGAAGGATGTCCCGTTCCAGTGGTTTGATGAGTGTAAGGTGAGCTTTCTGAAGATCAAGGACTTTCTCACTTCAGCTGCTATTTTGACTCTTCCATTTAAGGGCCAATGATTTTCAATCTATTGTGCTGCTTCAGGCATTGGTTTAGGTTGTGTTCTGATGCAGCAGGGCTAAGTGATTGCATATGCTTATAGACAGCTAAAGTTACATGAGCACAACTACCCCACCCATGACATGGAGTTAGTGGCGGTAGTTTTTGCACTTAAGATTTTGAGACATAACCCTTATCGAATTCACTGCGAGATATTCACTAAACATCATTGTATTTATTATATTCTGAGCTAGAAGGATCTTAACTCAAGGTAGCGCAAGTTTCTAGAGTTGCTAAAGGACTATGACATTTCTATTCTATACCATTCGGGCAAGGTAAATATGGTAGCAAATGTCTTAAGCCGAAAGGCATTGAGTATAGGGTGTTTGGCCTTACTTTTAGTTTTGGAGCGACCGTTCATTAGACATCCAGTATTTTTCCAATAGGTAGGTTCGACTTGATATTTCTGACCCAAGATAATTCTTGTCCCTGTTGAGGCTCAGTCTTCTTAATTAGAGCAAATTTGGGGGTAACAGTTTGAGGATAGTCGACTATGTTACATTCGAGATCAGATGATGAGGGGTGAGGCCAGGAAAGACACCTTGGATCTAGAGGGTGTCTTGAGATTTAAAGGTCATATATGCATTTTGAGGGTCGGTGATTTGATTTAGTTGATACTGCAAGAGGCTCATTGTTCTAGCTATTCCATTCATCTTGGCGCAGCTAAGATGTATAGAGATCTGAGGCAGCATTACTGGTGGTGCGGGCTAAATAAGGATACAGCGTACTTTATATCTCAGTGTTTGTTTTGTCAGCAAGTGAAGTTTGAGCATTTGAGACCTAGTGGTTTACTTCAAAGGCTACTTATCTATGAGTGGTAGTGGGAGCAAATTACTATGGATTTCATCATTGGTTTGCCTCACACTTCTCGAGGTTCTGATAGTAACTGGGTCATCATTGACCGATTGACCAAGTTTGCTCATTTTCTACCCATCAGTTTTCTTACAATGTTGAGAGGTTGGCTCAGATCTATGTTCGAGAGATGGTTCGTCTTCATAAGGTTCCAATGTTTATTATTTCTTATAGAGGTTCCTAGTTCACCTCTAGATTTTGGAGCTTTTTAGGAGGAGTTAGGTACCTAGGTCGACCTTAGTACTGGTTTACAACCCCAAGCTAATGGTCAGTCAAAGCGGACCATTCAGGTTTTAGAGGTCTTGCTCTGACCATGTGTTATGGACTTCAGATGTCAACGAGAGCAACTTCTAGTCTTAGTGGAGTTTGCCTATAATAACAGCTACCATTCAAGTATCCAGATGACTCTATTTAAGGCATTGTATGGTAGGCAGTGTAGATCTCCTATTGGATAGTTTGATACCTTTAAGACTAGGCCGTGGGGTAGTGATTTATTGTAAGAGTCTTTGGATAGAGTTTGGGTTATTCAGGATAGACCTCGGGCAGCTCTGATGTGGCCTAAATTACACCTCGCTATAAAGTATAAAGAGGCCGCTGAATCAACTATAGAATCCAACTAGGTTGGGATCGATCCAACAGAGAATAGGCTAGAAGCTCGGTCAATGTGGTTATCTCAGCTATTAGTTAAAGTATTTTGATAAATTTGGGGGTTGTAAGTTGGCATTTGAACAAGTAACAATTGTGAATTTCTTTAAGTTTGAAATCAATAGAGGAGAGACACTAGGATTGTATTCCCCATAACTTCATAACTCTATAGATTCTTCGTACTGATGATCTCTCCAGGTGCTTAACACGTAGAATCGATAAGGTAAGTTTATTTAAATGACTGTACAACACCTATTAGATGAATATCCTCAATTACGCATCCACGTCTCATGAGTTTTTCAATCTAACCCTTATCATAGATCCCATATTAGCTTTCCTACATCTACGACTCAAGCTATATATTAAGTAAATATTGATAGCTTCAAATCTTCATTGTTTGTTCTCTTTTCCCATCCATTACCCCTTCGTCCAAAGTAAGGAAGAATAAGGCAAGTTCTAACATTTGCAACCGCTAGAAAGCAATCAAAGAAAAGAGAACAACAATACATGCATAAACTCCCGTCGAGAATCACCTTATACTTCGACCCCTCTTTTGTAAATCTGTCATGGTTCCCACAACTAGTGGGGTCTTAGCTACTCATAATTGTAAGAACACAATAATAACTTTTGGAAGATATCATAATAATGCACTTATAAGAAGAAGAATTAAAACCACAAATCTTAATTATGAACTAAACTCTCAAAGAATGTGCTTACAACTCTAACGAACAAGTATATGGACTCAAACGTAGTAAGAGAACGTAAACTAAAACATAAAACCTTATAGGAGTATTTATAGATACAAAATAAATCATATCATAAACAAAATTGTTAAACTAGGTTGGGGGTGGCAATGCGTGTAGCAACGAGTCATAAGGCCTGGCCACGACTAGTTGCATCTTGTAGAGTATCTATTGCCTCATGTTCTTACATACTGGCTACGCCCGTGGTGATGACTCATAGAGATCCCAATGGTTCATTGGGTCAGTCGTTGCCACTGAAGTTAATTTTGCAAACTTTTAGGATTTTGGGAATATCTGCTCAGGATGAGTTTTGGAAATGACTCGTAGCCTCTCCTGATGGCTCGTATGAAGTAGTCGTTACCCCTGGGAAGGAATTACACCTTTGTGGGACATTTGGACAATATGCTCAAGATGGGTCACCTGATGACCTATCACCTTCCATAGAATACCCTACATAGCCATCATCTTCAGGGTGGCTTGATAAGAAGCATATAACTCTCGAACAAGTGCAAGACTGTATCTACCCAGCTGCTCAGTCATCTACCCAAACTTATACTTGTTAAAAAATCTCTCAAACTCGGGCATCTCAGACATACCCGTAGTGATCAATCTCGGATCCTCATTGAAACCCCTCTTAGGTTGACCCGTGCTTTGAGTTATTGCAATGGCTCAATCATAGATGGCCAGCATGCCCCGAATGCCCTATCTCTCAACTTATGGGGCTAGTTCAATATGAAGTGTAGGTTGGCTCTGTGGTTGAGGTTGATTCTGTGGTGGTGGACTATCTGTAGAGGTCTCATCATTAGCCTTACTAGAGACATATGTACCGGACCTTGTATCAGAGCAGGTCGTCCTAAGGGTGTCTAAAAATTCGTATCTGATTAGAGTCTTGCTTATAGATGTGTTGCGCGCCACATTTATAAGTAGGAGGCTACGGGCATTTAGGAGTTGTTTCTATTCTTCATTCCTAGATCGTGCAATTGAGCCAAAGTTGTAGGTGGATGCATTTGTATGCATTGACACTGGTTTTCTTTTGCATAGTCAAATGCTGATTATCAGACAAGATAAGGGCAAAGGTAAGCAGGTTGATATGCATGCCGAAGAAGAAATGAGTAAATCACCACCTAACCAAGCTAGTCAAGGTGGGGCTGACATGGAATTTGCAATACGGGTTTCTCTTATCCAAAAGGTAGAGAAGTATACGCAGAACCACCTATAAATGCCACTGAACAGGATTTAAGAAATGTAGTGCATATGTTGACTCAGATAGTTGCTGTACAATGTCACGGGCAAGCTGGCCTAATAACGAGTGATGATGGTGCGGCTAGTGCAGCTAGTCATCGAACACAGGATTTTTTGAAATTAAACCCTCCCACATTCACCAGGTCGGATCTGAATGAAGACCCACAAGACTTTATAGACCAAATCAAAAGGGCTCTAGATGTTATGCATGTGACTGGTGTATTGATATACTTCCAGCTAGTTGGGAGGAATTTAAAACGGCATTCCTTGACCAGTACCTCCCATATGAGGTCCGGAAAGCTCATGCGGACCAATTACTAAATCCTTGCCAAAGGACTATAAGTGTCAGAAAGTACAATCCTCGGTTTAATTCTTTAGTTAGGTATGCTCCAAAGGTGGTAGCTATTATGACCGATAGAGTGCATCGGTATATGGATAGATGAATTGTACTATTGCGGCCTTGCAAAGAGATATGGATATAGCCAGAATACAGGCTTTTTGCACAGATAATGGAGGATCAGAGGCAACGGAAAAGGACAAAAATATTTGAAGAAGGGTTGTCAAAGAGGGCTAGACCTATGGGACAGTTCATATCGGTTTGGGCAAAGAAGTGAGATTTAGGATTCATAGGAAATGGGGCATCAAGCACAAGAATGTAGAAAGTAGGAACCAACCGAAGTCTCTTCGTCAGCCGTGTTAGTGCTACGGAAGTTATCATCTAAGTGAATGTCGGTTGGGGCTGAATGTTTGTTGTTGGCATGGTATGTCGGGCCACAAAATGAGGCTTCTCCTGATGTAGCCACAGGTACCGTATACGTATTGATTGACTCATAGAGCATATGATATTTCATTAATTGCTGAAAATTCAAAAGAACACCAGAATTACTAGTTATGTCACATAAAGTCTATACATCAGAGGGTGAATCTATTGTAGTTAAAAGAGTATATCATAAGTGCATAGTAATTGTTTGTGGTCGTGAGACACTGGTTGATCTTACTGAGCTGGAAATAGTGAAATTTTGATGTTATAAAGTGATTGTACCCTAGTAGATTGCCGAACTAAGAAGTTATATTGTCGTTTTTCCCAAAAGAATGATTTTGAATGGCCAGGAAAATGTGGGGGCACCAAGAGGAAAACTTATTCCCCATCTTAAAGAAAAGAAAAGGATACTCTAAGGGATACATATGTTACTTATTAAGAGTGAAAGATACTGATGTGAAGCCACCAACTCTTCAATTAGTTCTGGTGGTAAATAAATTCCTCGATGTATGAGCTGGTAGTAATGTGATGTCAGGTACTCGGCCTATTTTTATTTCTTCATGTAGCATGGCCCCAGTAGAGTTACGGGAATGAAACGAGATATTAAAAGACATGATGAAAAAGGGAATCATAAGACCTAGTACGACCCCTTGGGGTGCATCAGTGTTTACTATCGACAACCGATTAAGGTGACAATGAAGAATACATGTCTTCTCCACGGAGTTGATGACTTATTTGATTGGTTATAGGGTGCCAAATTCTTCCTAAAGATTGACTTAAGTTTATGAGATCATCAAGTAAAGGTCAGAGAAAATAAAGATACCCAAAATAGAGGTATGGTTGTTATGAATTCGTAGTTATGCCATTTGGGCTAACAAATGCACCAGCTGCGTTGATGGGTTTGATAATTAGGGTGTTTAAGCCATCGCTAAGCGTATTCGTAATAATGTTTTAGATGCTATACGAGATTACTCAAGATCACAAAAGGATCATGCTAATCACTTGTGACAGGTGTTACGGATTCTTCGTGACCGTAAGATATATGCAAGTTCTTTAAATGTAAGTTTGGTCACAATCCGTATCGTCCTTAGGACATATTGTATAGAATGAAGGAATAAGGATTAATATAAACAAAAGAAGTGGCCAAGGCTTACGACGCCTACGAAAATTCGTAGTTTCCTTGACTTGGCCAGTTAGTATAGACGAATTGTTAAAAAGGCTTTCTGTCGTTACCCTTAATAAAGCCAACACACAAAGTAACTAAGTTTCAGCAGAATGATGTATGTGAGAAACGTTTGCAAGAGTTGAAAGATAAATTGACTCCTACACCTGTACTAGTACCTCCCAAAGACACATAAGAGTATGCAGTGTATTGTGATGTTTTAAAAGTTGGTATGGGATGTGTATACATGTAACACGACAATGTGATAGCGTATGCCTTAAGACAATTGTGTCCACATAAGAAAAATTATCCCACATATGATTTTAAGTTAACAGTTGTGGCAATTGCTTGTAACAGATGGCACCACTACTTGAATAAAATTTCAGGTGAAAGAATTATAGTGTCAAATGTGGCAGAATTTTCATTGGTAGCTGAGATGAAGGAAAAGGCAATATGTAAGTCATATTTTTAGTTCAATTGAAAAAAAATGTACAGCAAAGTTCGACGAAGGTATTTGAGCAAACACAAGGGGGAGTACTTTAATGCCAATGTAGATTGTGTGTACTGGGTATAGAAGAGTTAAGGAAATGAATTATGACAGAAGAACATCATTCACGATATTTTATTCATTCTGAAGCAACCAAGATATACCATGGTTTAGCAGAGATGTCTTGGTAAGGTTACCTGAAAAGCACATTGTAGAACTTGTAGCTCAATGTCAAAGCGGTGACTGATTAACATTATGGCATCAAAAATATATATATTTTATGCAATGTATTACCCTTCCAACTTGGAAGTGGAACATGAATGACATGGATTTAACCACAGGGTTGCCTCGTACACTGCGAAGGTTGATTCCATATAGGTAATAGTTGACAGGCTTACCGAGTCAGCATATTTCCTATCAGCTAGGACCATCGATACAGCTGAACATTATACAAAGTTATGTGTAACAGAGATAGTACGATTACATGGGATTCCATTCCCTATTATATCAAACAGGAGATCTCACTTTATTGCACAGTGTTGGGAGTCTTTTCAGTAAAGCTTGGGTACACAGGGTGGATGTAAGTACGGCTTGCCATCCTCAGATGGATGGACAAACAGATTGTATTATATGAACATTTGAAGATATGCCACGAGTTTATACATTTGACTTTAAAGGTAGTTGGGATGAACATCTATCGTTTATTGAAATTGCTTACAATAAAAGTATCAAAAGGAACCTTACAAAGCTTTATGTGAAAGCAAATATAGATCATCAATTAGATGGGTTACAGTTGATGAAATTTGCCTTGCTCGGGTCAGGTTTTGTTCATCAAGCCATAGAAAGGGTGAAGGTGATATAACAGCAGCTACAAATGGCCCAAAGTCGATATAAATCATATGCCGATATTAAAAGAAGGGAATTAAAATGTTCCATAGGTGATTAGGTATTTTTGACAGTGTCCCCAATGAAGAAAAATAATGGGATTCGGAAAGAAAGGGAAATAGTCCAAAGATTTGGGCAAATTGCGCATCTATTAGCACTAGTCCAAGAACTCTTCACAGTTCATTCAGTATTTCATATTCGCTACTTTGAAAGTGTATAGGAGATTATCTCGTATTGCTCCCAGTGGTAATATATAAGTTACAGAAGATGTCACATGTGAAGAGGTACTGCTTACTATTCTAGATCGATAAGTGAAAGCAATGAGAAATAAAGAAGTAGCTTCTGTAAAGGCACTATTGGAGAAATTAGCACGTAGAATAAATCACAAGGGGAGGAAATCTAAAGTACTCTTAATTGTTGTACACGGAAGAAAAAAATATTCAAGATACGGAATTGGAGTCACAATAAGTAAGTCTTTACAAGTAGTATGTGTGTATATGATAGTGTGAAGGATCCACTTCGACTTAAGTTGTTATAATGAGACAATGTTACTAACATTCGAGGATGAATGTTCCTAAGGGGGGAAGAATGTAACACCCCGTACCTTCCCGACCCTACTTGACAACTTTGAACAATGTTTACTTAGGTGTCGAGAGCCATAAGTATGTATTTTATAGTGTCATTGATGAAATATTTGACATTGGGCCTAGTACATGTGGTTAGACCTTTGTAGTGGGTGGCGTTTGTGACTTTGTAGAATATTTGTGGGATGAAAAATTGAGGTTTAAGGGACATCCAAGCAAAGAATCTTAAAGCTAAGAGGTAAACAAAAGGTTGGTACTTGAAAGATCCAACCAAATCCGCAAAGAAAAGCCAAAATCAAAAATTTGGCATGGGGCACTGCAGAGGGCGTGTCAGGCCGCTCTGGCCCAATTTTTTGTTTCCACAGGCAGCAAAGGGGCGCGCCAAGAGGCGTACCGGAGTGGTTTTTGCCAAAATTTTTCTTCGACTATTATGATGAATATAAGACCTTTGAGTCATGGTATCATTACTCCATCATAGTAGGACTATTCTTAAGCGCGTTTAGCATCCGAGTTGGGGTTAATTCTTCTTCACAAGTAGTTTAACAAATTTTAACAAATTATGTTCAAATAAGCCATGAGCGACTAGAATTTCTATTTTTGCGATTGAGGCTACGATCGGGAATCTCGTAAGTGAATATTGTCGTGACAATTATGGAAGTAATTAAACATGATATATATGATGGATTACACATTGATTTTTGTGGGCTAAGATAATATGGGTTAATGGGATCAAAGGGAGGCCCAAAATGAATTAAAAGAGATGGCCCAATGGGTCAAATGACCCATTCTTGCTTTGACAAGTCAATTATTGACTTAAGTGGCTAAGGATGAGCTAAAGGGGCTATAAAAGGGCAAGGAAATCTCCTTGAGCAAGATCATCATTCTACAAGCTTGGTTAAGTGTTTATTCTTATGAATTATATATTATGTACATGAGAGATTATGTATATCATGGTGGTTATGTTGGCAAGGTGTTAAATAGTGCATTTTGGCTTTTTGCTAAAAGATGTGCATTCTTGTGAATTAAACTTGAAAAAGGACTTGATGTTTTGATGAAAGTGAATGGTGTGGATGATATATCAACATGTATGGTGTGGTTATGTCCATAACTTGTTATTTTTCTCCATGAGTAAATTGTGGAATTTTGGTTATAAAATGTATTGGAGTGATTTGATGGATTCATTGTGATGTGGTGTTAATGAGAACATGTAAAGGAGGAACTTGGTGTGAAAAGCTATTGGTTTATGATGTTTTGGTCAATGTATAGAATGTTATGGTATTGTTGGTATGAAAAGACCATGAATGGTATTATAAAGGGTGAAATAATGTTATAGGGCAATCATGTAACTCATGGTCGTCTTATACACTTGGAATGTATCTTGTGGTTAATGTTGGTTCCGTTATGTACTTGTGATGTAGAGTGAAATGTAAGGAAGGAGCGAAATTGTTGTACTCACATATTGGATTGTATATTCATATTGGGAAGACAAGGTATGTAAGGTTACTTTTTCCGTATGCTTCTGCAGCTCCTAGTATTCACATTGATATTGTACTAGTTCATTCTGAAATGTTCTAAGGTATCCTATATCTGGTTATCAATTGTTATTATCACATGTTTCCTACTCATTGATCAATTGTGATTCACATGTCTCATGTTCATTGACTAATGTTCCAAAGGTCCCATGGTTCCAATAATGTTATGTTCCAAAGTTCCAATAAGTGTTTATACACATGTCTCTTATTTATTGACTATTGTTCCAATGCTTCCAATAATATTATGTCAAGTGAATGTAACAATCTCTCACAAGTGAATGTACCAATCTCTCACAAGAAAAGGTATCAATCTCAAAAGTAAAGAATAAAGTAATGCATATATGTGGTTAATGATTGAGTATGGGTGGTAGCTTTGGGGGCGAAATGCCTAGCTCAAGCCGATCTCGAGATTATTGGATCAGGGGGCAGTCCAAGAGGAAAAAGCCTAGCTCGGACCAAACCTGACAGGGGGTAGCTCTAGAGGTAAAAAAAAACCTAGCTCGAGCCAAACCTGATAAGTTGATTTATGGGTGGCAGCTCTAGAGGTAATAACCTAGCTCGAGCTGAACCCGATGCTTTGATTTATGGGTGGTAGCTCTAGAGGCATAAGTCTAGCTCGAGCCAATCCCAACATAAAGTTATGTTATGTAAAGACCCACTAATCAGTTGGGGCTCGGGTACGATATAGCACAGGTGACGATGAGTGAATACAGAAGCAAAGAAAGTAATGAACATAAAGTACATAGTTCAAAACATACAGAACGATGGGTTATTCATAATAAATGTAAGGTACATGGTTCCACATAAGCAGAATGGTGATTTATACATATTGATTACTCACTTATATTGGATTATATTGAAGTATTTATGTGTCATACAGTTTCATATGGCCTTACATACTCAGTACATTCTTCGTACTGACCCCCTTGGGGGGGATTTACCTTACTTGCTGCAGGCACAGGTACTAGTAGACCTCCACGGTAGAGTTCGGGTCATTTGCAGATTTTGGTGAGCTCCAGTTAGTTCGGGGCTTTTCGAGTCATAGTGTACACTGATTTTGGTATTGTAAATGCTGTATAAAGCAGGGACTTGTCCCGACTCTAGCTTGGCTATGTATATGTATCTGTAGAGGCTTTGTAGACATATGTGGGATGAGGAATGTAATAAATGTACATCCATGTTGACTCGATGGCTCTAACGGCCAAGTTTCTTATATGCATATATCACGTGTTTCCATAACTTCCGCTATTGACATTTTATACCTCTATGTGATGGTGCTGCTTATTGAGTGACCTGTATATGACTAGACATGAGCAAATATTAGTTGTATCGGGCCTCATCGGCTT
The DNA here is from genome assembly GCA_031232105.1 of Capsicum rhomboideum. NCBI lineage: Eukaryota > Viridiplantae > Streptophyta > Magnoliopsida > Solanales > Solanaceae > Capsicum > Capsicum rhomboideum. The sequence goes on from CP124711.1 coordinate 53,653,681, forward strand.
TGGGTGCCAATCCTCCTCGATGGGATTTGGGGTGTGACACCTTGACCCTGCTTGATCTTTTGACTGACTACCAGATGCAGTCCCATATCTGTTTTTGAAGTCCCTTTCCTTTTCACCTTTATCAAACTTTGATTCTCCTCTTTGTTCATACTGGGGAGGTGTAGGTGTATGTGGTAGGGACATCCTTGTATTCTTTATTTAGGGGGGCCCCAACCTCTTTGTCTGAGGTAAACTTGCGCGTGGCTCAACAAGAGTCGTCATTAGATACTCATCTATGAAGCCATTTGATTTCTTATCAGTGGGCACATCTTTTAATTACTTAGTAAACTGTGCCTATTTCTTGGGAGTACGTCCACCCCTACCCCCACCCCTCTTAGCTACTTTTTGTGAATCATTCTTGGGTGCCATGGTACCCGTGGGAGGTAAACATCAGTGCTCAAAAGATCAAGGAAAGAAAAAAAACAAGTATTAGTGTACAGTCAGTCCCTACTGGTCAGGCAATGTGTCGCTGCTAGTGGCTACGACCCGTAGGGTCACTCATAAGGTCAAAGCCCAAAAATTTATTTTTTTCACTGTCTATGAGTCATTAGGTCACCCTACGACTTGTTAGTAGAATTGTACTGAGAGTGTTGACCAAAGTTCTAAAATTTTACACTTTTGGACCAAAGTACCAGTGGTCATGACGCACGTGATGAATTGTTTCCTAAGTGTATGAGTCGTTGCGAGAGTTGTGAGCACTGAAAATTGGTAGTTTCTGTAAAACTTTCACTTGATCAGCTATTTTTCAATAATTTCACACTTAGACTACATTGACGATCATTGGAATGGTTGGGAAAACCAATTCCTCACGTGTACTCATTACCCAAAGCACCAGGGTTACTCAGACTTGACCTCGAATCACAATTATTACACATATTTAAGCATAAATCAATCATTCACACACTTTAATTACCCAATATACCAGTTTCAATCAAAATCAAGTGATCAAAAACTTTTTATGTCTAAACAACCCAACTCTTATCAAGAAATTTCATGTAGGGTTTATTATACTAACATTAATGATAGTACACCCATGGAGAATCTATAATACCAACAATCAAAGTAATCGAGGGATTTTAAGACTTACTTTGAATCTGATCTAGAAGCTTAAAACAGAGAAGTATTGGAAGACAATCACTTGAATCTGATTCTTAGGAGCAAATGGGTCGCAAGTGGTTACTACTGATGATTTTAAGATGATTTACGCATGATTAAAGGAGCAATTTAATAGGGAGGGAATTTTTTGGAGTAATGGAGGGAGTTACGATTTCAAATTATGGGAGAGGAGTCAAATCGGGTGTGAATTTAAGGTTTTAATTGTGTGGATCGTGTCAGGTCAGGTTGTATCCAAGTTTGACTAAAAAATACTACCCAGTGGCAACGAAAGATCTGATAACTCATTGCCATAGGCTATGAGTCGCTTACACACCTGTTATGTCCATGTTTAGAACATTTACCTATATTTATATGTCCAGTCCCCACAACTCAATGTAATGAGTCATAGTGAGATCCTACGGGTCACTTCGACTTATTTTGAGAGTCATTGGGTGGAATTCCCACAACTATGAAAATTCTCCTTTGCACTCCCAGTGGCTACTCCTTATGCCACCGATCTTTTCCAGTGGCTACGACTAGTTGGGAAACCCGTGTGGTTTAGGCACCAAATTTTTTCCTATTTTTAGTTTTAGTCTGCGACCACCTGCACACTTCAACACCCATTTATCCTATGTTTCATACTAAAAATCAATGAAAAAAAAAAACAAAATCCTTGGTTTGCCTCCCAAGCAGCACTTGATTTAACGTCGCGGTACGACGTGGCTCATTTGGCTACTTGGACTTTACCAAAATAACCTGTGGGTTGCCTCCCATGAAGTGCCTAATTTAACTTTATGGCACAACTCGGGTGTCTTGATTACTCAGACTTCATCAAGACACACATCACATAACACCTTGACCTCTTCAACATTACCGAGGTATTGTTTCACCCTTTGGTCATTCACCTTAAACCTCTTGCCATTGTTATTCTCAAGCTCATTGTCACTATAAGGAAACACTCTCACCACTAGATACGATCCCATCTATTTAGAATTCATCTTGTAAGAAAATAATCAAAGCTTAGAATTGAACAACAGAACCATATCCCTAGTAGTGAACTCTCTCTTCTCGATCTTTCGGTCATGGTACAGTTTCATCTTTTCCTTTTACAAAGATAAACTCTCATATTCTTTAAGATAGAACACATGATATCATTCAATTTCTCAAGTCTCAACTTCGCAGCATCACTCCATGCCAGATTCAACCTCTTGAGTGCCCACAATGCCTTATGCTCAAGTTCGACAAGCAAGTGACATGATTTGCCAAACAAGAGATGCTATGGAGAAGCGCCAATAGGAGTCTTAAATGTTGTTTGGTAAGCCCATAATGCATCTTCTAACTTTCTATCCCAGTTCGTTCTATTGGCATTCACAGTCTTTGCCCAAATGGTCTTGATCTCCAGATTAGAAAACTTAACTTGCCCATTTGATTGAGGATGGTAAAGTGTTGACACCATATGCTTCACACCATATTTTTCAAGCAAGGCCTTGACCAAACAATTACAAAAGTGAGATCCCCCATCACTGATGTTTGCTCTTGGAGTACCACACCTGGAAAATATATTCCACCTAAGAAAATCTATAACACTCTTTCCCTCATTATTAGAAAGTGTAATCGCCTCCACCCACTTTGAGACATAGTCAATAGCAACCAAGATGTACTTCATACCATATGAACTCATAAATGGTCACACGAAATCAATACCCTACACATCAAACAACTCAATCTCTAGAATCGGGGTCAACGGTAGCTCTTGCCTTTGTGAGATGTTCCCTTATATTTGGCATTAGTCACAAGATCTTGCATAGTCATTAGCATCTTGATGAATGGTGGGCCGCCAGTAATACCCATATTGCGCAATCTTATGAGCCATTTGCACACCACTATTATGACCCCTAACAGGGACGAGTGACATATCTTTAAAACACTCATCATTTCCACCTCAGTGACACATCTATGAACCATTCTATCTGTATAAATTCGAAATAAGTATGGCTCATCCTAGAAAAAATTTTGTACATCAAACATGAACTTCTTTCGCTGCTGAAAGGATAAGTCTTTAGGCACCACATCATTTACCAAATAATTGGAAAAATTCGTGAACAGAACACCCAACAAATTAATCTAGGCTTTACATCCTTTTTTGCTATAAGATACCTAAGATTTGCGTGGTTATATGAACAATAACCTTCGTGTCAAGTAAATAGGACCAAAATTTCTTAAAAAAAAGACCAAAGCAAGAAATTTTTGTTCGCTCACAGTATAATTTTTCTGAGCTGATTTAACTGCTTTGCTAGAATAATAGATCGGATGAAGTATCTTCTTATGCCTTTAGCCTAGGACTGCTCATAGCGCCACTCTACTAGCATCGAACATAACCTCAAAAGGCATAGACTAATTAAGTGACACAATAATAGGGGCTGATGTCAACTTCTATTTAAGGCAATCAAATGCCTTTAGACACACATCATAAAAAATGAACTTTACCTCCTTCTCCAATAATTTATACAAAGGATGTGCAATTTTAGAGAATTCCTTGATGAATCGATGATAAAATCCAGCATGCCCTAAAAAACTTTGGATACCCTTCACAGAAATTGGTGGAGGAAATTTTTCAATCACCTTAATGTTTGCCTTGTCAACTTCAATCCCCTTATTTGAAATCTTGTGACCCAGCACTATCCATTCCTTGACCATGAAGTGGCACTTCTCCCAAGTAAGCACCAAATTGCAATCTTTGTATCTTCTCAACACACTAGCTAGATAGGACAGAAAATCTTCAAACGAGTCACCAACAACCAAAAAATCATCTATAAATACCACAATAGAGTATTCCACCATGTCAGAGAAAATAGACATCATGCAATGTTGAAAGGTTGCTGGCGCATTATATAATTTGAACAACATTCTGTTGAAAGCAAATGTCCTATACGGACAAGTGAAAGTGGTCTTCTCTTGGTATTTAGGAGCAATCAAAATCTGATTGGATCATGAATAACCATTAATAAAATAATACCATCCTTCACCAGCAAGACGGTCTAACATCTGATCCATAAAAGGCATCGAAAAATGATCTTTTTTAATCCATACATTCAGCTTCCTATAATCCACGCACACTCACCAACCAGTGAATGGTCTCATCAGAGTAAACTCATTCTTCACATTTAGAACCACAGTAATTCCAATCTTCTTTGGTACATATTGAACTGAGCTTACCCATTTGCTATCTGCAATAGGATAAACTACACCTGCATCCAACCACTAGATGTTCTCTTTCTTGACTACCTCTTGTATAGGCAGATTGAGCCTACGTTGATGCTCAATACTAGGAATACAATCTGGCTCAAGTTGGATTTTATGAGTGCAAATTCCAGGCAGAATACCAATAATATTAGTAATAGACCATCCAATGGCTCTTTTGAACTTTTACAAAACTGATACTAGGGCATCAACTTGCCATTCAAATAAATGTGTTGCTATAATGACTGGCAAAGTATTGTTGGCTCCAAATAAAGCATATCAAATATGGGATGGGATAACTTTGAGCTCCAAGACAAGAGGCTCCTCAATAGAAGGCTTGGTCGGTGGAGTTTCCCTATTCATCAAATCCAAATCTAACTTTTTCGATGCAAAAGTGTAGGAACCCATACCAGCAAGTACACTCACCATCTTGTCATACTCTTCAATATCATCACCCTCAAAATTCATGATCACCATCACTAGTGCTTCAATACCAAGCCTCTCCTTAATAGGAAATATCAAGGACTCCTCATCAACTGTATCAATAACTGAGATCATACGCATGTCCTTTGGTTGCTTCATAGTTTGACAAATATTGAAAGCACTTTCTCATGATATAACCAAATCTTCAACTGAACAGTTTCCACATCAACCAATGCTCTTTCGATTGTAAAGAATGGTCTCCCTAAAATAATGACAACCTCAAAATCAACTTCATAATTGAGGATGACAAGTCAGCTGGAAATATGAAGGAATCAAATCTCACTAATACATCATATAAAATTCCCAAAACTTTTTTATGTTATGGTCTGCGATAAGAAGTCTCATCAAAGTTGGTTTGGATGCCCCCAACCCCAATTATCTAAACACTACTAATGCATTAGATTGATGCTAGCACCTAAGTCACACAACACCTTTGCAAAATTGAATGCTCCAATGGTATATGGAATTGTGAATGCTCTGGGATCTTTCTTTTTCTCCACAAGAGAATAGGAAGCTATTATACTACAATGGTGTAAATTATCAACAGGCTCAAAACTCACAATCCTCTTTTTCATCACAAGATATTTCATGAACTTATCATAACTAGACATTTGCCTAAGTGCCTCAAACAAAGGGATATTCACCGATAATTACTTCAGCATTAAAAATTTATGATACTTTTCTTCTTCGACTCTCTTCTTCAATCTCTATGGGAAAGGTGGAGTAAGTCATAGAATGTGAGTCAAAATCTGTGGGGCCTCCTTTTCCTTTCTCTTTTTAGCCTCAATCTCCTTTTCAGCAACTAGAGATAGGTTTTTAGACACATTCTCATCAACTATTTGATTCTTAGATTCAATAACTTTTTCATTATAAATCAGTATAGGCTCATTTATATCATCAGCAACAACGAGCATAGGTGGATTGACAATCATTTTTCCACTTCTAGTGGTCCCAACTATGTAATGAATATCATTCTTTGGATTCTAGATAGTGTTACTTAGAAGAGTACCTTTTTTGCGTTGATTTAATGCCACAAACATTTGGCCAAATTGTTGCTCAAGTTGCTTAACAATGGTAGAATATGACTACACCTTCTGATTTATCCCAAAAATGTCTGCTCGAATCTTTTTAAGGCTTTCATCAATTTTCTCTACCCCTTTCAACACTTTAGAGAGAAGATCCTCCACCCTAGAATTACTCAAATTAGCATCACGGCTCCCAGGCAGAATATATAAGCACTTCTATCATTCTTGTAATCATCTTTCCTCTACCAGTCACCATCTCTACCTCTACTCCTATCTTTATACCTATAACTATTGTAGTTATTATCCATATAATAGTTTTGACCTTGATTTCCTTGACTAGAGCACCAATTGTATTGATTAGACCCTTGACTTTTGGATCGAAAATCCTCCACTTAATCATCTAGATATTTAGCCTCCTCATCAGAATTAGAGTCATCATGTCTAGGTGTTTTACCTAGCGAACCAACTGCATTTACCTTCTCTGCTCCCGCTTCTGTGAACTATTTTATGAATAAGTTAAACTCAGTCCTTAATTATGCTACTCGTGAGCGACTTCCTCATCTATTATTTATTGTTCTGTGGATGCTCCTATCACATAAGTGCCTATGAGAATGTCTAAATCTCGTGTGTGCCAACCCAAGTTTGTTTTAGGGATCCTACCAAGTATTATTGAAGCTTGCTCCCATGTCAGACTCATAAATGCATCTCCCATTGTGGTGTCTGCTACACCCTTATTGTTTATGTTCAAAGCTCTATAGAAGATTTCAAGCAAACAGTGAGTTGGTATCCTATGATTTGGGACTTGTTGCAAGTTCTTCTTAAACCTCAACCATATCTCATACAATGCCTCAGAATGTAGTTGCCTGAGGTTATAAATCTAATCTTTCAACTACAACATTCTGGAAGGTGGGAAAAATTTCTTTGACAATTGTGTCTTCAACTTCTACCAAGTATTTATTAATCCTTTTGGCAACTCTATCAACCATAGACTAGCTTCACCAGTCAGAGAGAAGGAAAACAACCACAGTATGATAGCATTTTGGCTCACCCTAGGTAACTTGTAGGAATTGCAAATCCCTATGAAGTTCATTAAATACAAGTTCGCATCAGCAGTATCAAGTTCTGTGAATATTCCTTTCAAGTTCAGCCATTGTATCATAGCATCGATAATGTCTAACTTAGCTTCTGGTGGTAGTATGGGTGAAACAATAGCACCCATCTCACCAGCATCATCTAAATCCATGTGATCATCTACATTATCAAACTGGGAACATAATGATGGGGACGCTCATGGCCCCTATTCCTTCTTTCCCTTGCTTGTTCCTCAGTAGCAGCTAAAAGGTTTGTTTCTTCTTGTATAGCCTGCACATTAATTACTACCTAGTGGGTAGCTTCCTGTCTTTGTTCTTCAGCGAGCATACAGGCAGTAGCTTCAACCGCAGTCTCATGAATTCCTGCATTAAGAACTCCTAGTAGGTCTATTCTCCTCAAATTTCTCAGTGTTCTCTCAAGTTCAAGTGGAATCAGGGGATTGCCTTAACTCCTAGTGTTGGGCATGTACCACTGTTCACCTTAAAAACAAAAGAAAAAGTAAAATTAGGAAACAAATACTAACAGTTAGACAAATACAATAAATCTAATCCTAAACCATATTCCCCAAAAACAGTGCCAAAATTTGATATGGCCCAAATTACACCTCATTATGAAGTGTAAATTCGTTGCTGAATCAAATCTTGAACCCAACTAGGTTGGGTTTGATCCTACAGGGAATAGGCTAGAATCTCGATAGATATGGTTATCTTAGACATTAGTAATGTATTTCCATAAATTGGGGGTTTATAAGTTGCCTTTTGAACAAGTAACAATTGTGAATTTCTTTAAGTTTGTAATCAATAGAGGAGATACACTAGGACTTTGTTCCCCCATAACTTCATAATTCCATAGGTTCTTCATAATGATGATCTCTCCCGGTGCTCAACATACAGAATAGATTAGTTAAGTTCATCTAAATGACCGTCCAACCCCTATTGATAACTATCTTCAATAACGCATCCATGTCTCATGAGTTTTGCAATCTAACCCTTATTATAGATCCCAGATTAGATTTCCCACATCCACTGTTCAAGCTATTAAGTGAATGTTGATAACTCTAAGTTTATGTTGTTTGTTCTCTTTTCCCATCAGTTACCCCTTCGTCCAAAACAAGTAAGAATAAGGCAAGTTCTAATTTTTGCAACTGCTAGAAAGCAATCACAGCAAGGAGAACAATAATACATTCATAAACACCCATCGAGAATAACCTTGTACTTTGAATGCTATTTTGTTACTCATGGTTCTGACAATCCTAGTTCTGGGGGTTTATCTACTCATATTTGCAAGAACACAATAATTACTCTGGGAAGAAATCATAATAATGCACTTATAAGAAGAAGAATTAAAATCACAAATCTCAACTATGAATTAAACTCTTAGATAATGTGTTTACAACTGTCAAGAACAAGTATATGGACTCAAAAGTAGCAAGAGAATGTAAACCAAGTCATAAAACCTAATAGGAGTATTTATAGATACAGAATAAATCTTGTTTGTCCTAAACAAAATTGGAAAACTAGGTCAAAAGTAGCAACGCATGTGGCAATGAGTCATAGGGAATGGCCACAACTCATTACGTGTTATAGTACGTTAGTTACCTCATCTTCTTGCATACTAGCTATGGCTCTGGTGATGATTCATAGTGACTCCCAATGGCTCGTTGGGTCAGTCGTTGCCACTGAAGTCACTTTTGCAAACTTTAAGGACATTGGGATTATTTGCTCTGGACGAGTCTTGGAAATGACTCATAGCCTCTCCTGATGGCTCTTATAAAGTAATTGTTGCCCCTGGAAAGGAATTACATGTTTGCGGGACTTTTGGGCAATGTGCTTAGGATGGGTCACCTGACGATCCGTCGCCTCTTCCAATGACTCATAGCATAGGTCATAGCCAACACTTAAATTCAATTTTCAAGATCTTTCTCATTGTTATCGCTATAATTTAGGCCAAGACTCGTAGCATGAACCAACGAGTAGTGGCCAAGCATCAAATGCCAATACTTAGCCAATTTTGGTTCTTTTTCATCAATTTTACTACCAAGACTTGTTTTCCTACAAAGCACTTAAACAAATATATCATACCTACAAATACACCTAATTTATTGCATATTTTCCTTATTTCAAGGGTCGAAAGTTCCATGAGACCACGACACATCAACCTTAGAGCAGGCAAAAGAGTTATGCTGATTGTAGCTTTATGTATTGGAGTTTGAAGTTGGTGACCGGGTGTTTCTTTGAGTATCGCTAATGAAAGGTGTGATGAGGTTTTGGAAGAGGGTCAATCTCATCCCCAAGTATATCGGACCATTTGAGATTCTACATAAGATTAGGGATGTAGTATATGAGTTAGCCTTGCCTCCAGCATTTTCTGCCATTCACCTATTTTCCATGTATCAATTCTTTGGCATTACATTCCAAATGAGTCTTATTTTCTCTAGTGGGGTTTCATTAGCAGGATGATAGGTCGACTTACTTTCGTAAAGGAGCCAGTTGTTATTCTACCTAGAGATGTCAGATAGTTGCGTTCTAGGGAGATTTCAATGGTAAAGGTTTAGTGGAGACACCGTCCAGTCTAGGAGGCTAACTGGGAGACCAAACATGACATGCAGGCCCAATATCCTCACATGTTTGAGCCCTCAGGTACTTCTTAACTATTGACTTTTAAGGACGAATGTTCTTTTAATAGTGGATGTTGTAATGACCCTTCAGGTTATTTTCCTTATCTTCGTGTTTTTTTCCTACATTTAGAGCTTTCCAATAGTTTTCACAAATCATTTATAACTTGCTGGGATCGATAGTTTGGTTTTACAGTAGTTTGGTTTCTATGCCCATTTCCCTATTTTGGAGCTTTTGAAGTTAAGAAACTGGTATTTAGCCAGAACTCCTAGTAAATAACCTCCAATGACAATTTTGACAGTTTCATTAGCTTTGAAAAATGGACTTTATGCTTGGGGGACTTTTGGTTTGGGTCCTGAGGCTTTCAGACTCGTTTTGGCTATTGTTTAGAAATTGGTAAAATAAAACAATGGATGTGGGGCCCATATTTTGTCAAAACAATCTCGGTTGGGAATTTCGATGGTTCCGTTGAGTCCAGATATAAGATAAATATTTTTTTGTCATATTTTCAACAAGATACATCATTCTTAATAGAGAACTCCGACCATCAACCACCCAAAACAACCACTACAACTCACATCACCACCACTGTGATTCAAGATTCGATGAACCACCAAAACACCATTAACAACCATCTCACAGCACCACTGAAGCTCAACGATGACGAAACTATGATGTTTTGAAAAAACTCCAACGAAAATAACCAATAACTTCATCGTCGCTGCCAAAAATGGTAAAACCAGCCACCAATATCCAAATCTGGAGAATGTGGGAATTAATAGGCATTGGTATGAATGAGTATGCTTATTTATGATTCAAAATTATAAAAATCAGTGTGTTTGAGGGAGGAGAAGAATGTTATTTGTTGTGTCAATTGATTAAAATAAGAAAAGAAATTGATAGAATGAGGGTGATAATGAAGGAAATTGATGAATGAGATGATTGTTGATTGATAGAGGAAGGAGAGAATTTTATCGTGAATTCTGTATGTGCATGAATTTGAGTAAAGGGGGTTGCTGTGATGTATTTAGATGTTTAGAGAGAGAAAGTAAATAAAGGGATTTTTGTAATTATTTTATAGGGTTGAGATTTTAAGTAATAATGGTACGTTAAGGTGTGGTATTATGTTATTTCCTTAAAACAATACCACAATAATTCTCTCAGCTTCTAGTGGACCCACCAACAACCACAATGACTCTAAGGTTATCAAGTAAAGGGTCGAGGTTCACAAAATCTATGGGGAAGCCATCATAAACCCAACCTATAAGATCGAGAGCCACTGACAGAGATGATAATAACCTTGAGTTTGTCTTCAGCCCTGCAAAATGAAGTAGTTAAGATCCCGCAAAATAGGGAAACCATGAGGAAAGTAGTTAAAAGGGTTAAAACTGACCTAGGCCATAATGTTTCTCTTTACAACTAAATAGATTGTACAGAGCAAGCTAAGTGCAATCCTTTCTGTTGGTGGACTCGAGGATACAAACTACCCAAAGGCAGAGGGTGTGTAACACCCCATACCTTCCTAACCCTATGTGATGACATTGAATAATGGTTATTTAGGTGTCGAGGTGCCATGAGTATGTGTTTTGTAATGTTAGTGATGAGAAAATTAAAATTTGGCTTCATACATAAGATTAGCCCTTCATAAGAGGTGTTTTATGATTTTTGTGGAACATTCGTGGGGTTCAAAACGAGGCTAAGAGGACCTCTAAACAAAGGATATTAAGGTTAAGAAGTAAGTTAAAGAATAGGACTTGAAGTATCTACTCAAACCCGCGAAGAAAAGTCGAAAAATAAAATTTTCGAAAAGTTTAAGTGTGGTGCGTGCTAGAGAGCGTGCCAGGCCGCTATGGGCTAAAAATTTTATCCCAGAGGCAGCAATTTGGCGTGCCCCAAGGCGTGCCATGGTGGTTTTTCCACTTTTTCGAAAGTTGGAAATTTTCTAAGTCCCAAGGGTGCCTGGGGACGTACCGAGCCGATTTTTGCTACGTTTCTTCTACAATCATGAGCATATACATGAAATGAGTAAAGTATTATATTGGTATGATAAAATTACTCGAGAACGAATTTGGCATCAAAATGACGATCTTACCCTTGTAGCCAAAATAAGCCATTCGTGGCTTGAATTGCTTGTTTTTGGAATACTGTCACTCCGACGAACTAAATAGACCACTCCCACCTTCTATTCCTCGAACCAGCCCCAATAATTTTGTATAACAACCTCCTTTATCAAAACTTTGTATAGAGACGCTCATGTCTATTAATTTTGTCCAATAAGCAAAGTGACACAAATGGATAGAGGAAAACAGCGGAATCTAGTAAAAGAAGAAGGGGTTATTGTGTATAATTATGTATAAGATATATAACAATGTAAAAGTGTGGATAAACACCTCTTATAAACTTATTATTTGTATTTATACATTTATATACATTTGTGTATAAACTTGTATAAAGTGGTATAAAGTAGTATAAAGTTATATAAAGTGGTATAAAATTGTATATCCCGTCAAAAGGAGGCTATGCGGGTGTAATTTTATGTACTATGCAAATGTAAATAGGATTTCAGGCCTTAGACAACACAACGCTATAGATACATAGTTATAAAAAAAATTAATGTTTAATTTTTGACAATCAACTTTATTTTTAAAATTTATAAGATCTAATTATGCAATTACAATTGTACAACCAAAAATTACATTTGTAGAAAATATTTACACAATGAGGTTGACACATATTTTGTAACAAGAGGAAAATCCTTTATAAAAATTAATTGGTACCAGCTTTTAGAAAAAAAAAATTCAAATATATGGTCGAATTTTGATAAAAGACTTATCTACGTGGATACAATTGTTTATCTTTTTCAAATTTTGTTTCCTTATCAATCATTATTTCTGTTCTAATATAATTATGCTATAGCGTATGTGTTAAAATTAGGTGTGTTCATGGTTTGGTAACCAAATCGCAAACCAAACCAAACCGAATAAAAAAACCGACATTTGGTTTGGTTTGGTTTGGTTTTGAATTTTAAAGAATCGACGGCATTTGGTTTGGCTATGGTTCTACTAAAAAAAAATCGAAAAAACAACTAAACCGAACCGATATATTATATACATAAATTTTATAATTATTTGAATCTATAATCTTAGTTTTTCATAAATAATTATAAATATTTTATATCTTTTAATCATTAGTTTGATTTTTATTTACTTATTTCACGTGCACTACAATATTTTTAAATCTCATTTCTTAAAAAATATGTCCAAACTCAACACTCTAATTCTAATTATCTAATTATATGTATGTGGTGCGATGTATTGTCAATTTTTTATTTTCTTACTAGGACATCCTTCTACTCTTCAACGGCTTGTCCCTTTGATAATTTAAAGGTTGACCATTCTATTTAAAGATGTATATTTCTTCTATAGTGAAAGATCCTCTACAGTTATGCAATGTAAACATGCTAAAACTTGGGTATAGTGTGAAAATAATAATAGAAGATTCATATATATTAATCTTATGATAGTAGAGAGAAATTTATTGATTCCTAACGTTCATTTAAAATAGTTGTCTCATGTCCCATTATTTTACTGTTATCGATTTATCATTAGCTAATCATAAATCAAAAAATCGAACCAAACCAAACTAAACCGAAAAGAACCAAACTGATGGATTTTTATTTGATTTGATTTAGTTTGATTTTAAAATTTTAAAAATAAACTTAATTGATTTGATTATAATTTTAATCAAAAATTGATTCAAACCGAATCATGAATACCCTGTTAAAACCGCTATTCCAACATCCCCCGCCCCACACACACATATACACACATTGAGCTTTCACAACAACAAGAGGAAAGAAAACATTATTAAACCACGTTAGTCTCCATCTCCGACTCCAACTACAAGAGTTCTAATTTGCTGCAAAACCTAAATGGAATCCGAAGCTACCCCAAAACGGAGCAAACCTACAAATGCTGCCTATTTTACGTCCATTTCAAGCAAAGATTCAGCCTTGCCAATGCCTAATCTTCCTGCAGAAATCATCACAGATATCTTGGTAATGCTTGCGGTAAAATCCCTCTTACAATTTATGTCTGTTTCAAAATCATGGCTTTCCTTAATATCTAGCCCTGAATTTGTGAAGAACCATATCTTATTATCCGTTAGTAACAAGTATTACACCCACCATGGAGTTATGATTAAAGATTCTAATCCTAACAGCGATGTCAAGGACTGTTCTCTTAGCGCTTTACTTTACGATTCTGTAACTGAGGCATTCAACTTGGATTATCCTGGCAAAATTCCCGATGCTTATCCTCGGCTTGTGGGATTTGTCAATGGATTGATTTGTCTTGCTATCAATCCATTTTACGGATTAGATTACTTGTTTATATGGAATCCATCAATTAGAAAGTATAAGAAATTGCCTAGTTATGGGCTTAATCTAAACCGCCTTTACCAGGAGGATGCTCTTGCTCCTTTGAATTTTGGTTTTGCATATGATGAGTTCCAAGATGATTACAAGGTGGTGTGTATTTTCCCTATTTACAGATATGTAAGTCGTTGTCGTGTTGAGGTCAAAATATATAGTCTAAAGAGTGATTCTTGGAGATGTATTGGTGATTTTCAAGGTAGAGAGCTCTTGGATGATTTTGCTAAGTCCGTCAATGGGAAACTTCATTGGCTTGACAAGCAATGGAACATCATTTCTATTGATTTGGCTGATGACAAATGGGTAGAGGTAGAGCAGCTCTGTTCTTTTAAAAGATGTGCATTTTTGAAGCTAAGGGTGTTTGAGAGTTATCTTTCTGTGTTTCGTAATTACACATGGACTCATGTTGATGTCTGGGTTATGAAGGACTCAGAAGGAGTATGGGGTATAAGAATCTTGGAAAAAGATGTTTACCATCAAGTCTCCTGATGATGATTCTAGGGGACATATATTTTATCCAACCATTTTAATGTCAAATGAAGGTGAAATTTTGCTTCAGCTTGGACCACGTTTAATGAAATACAATCCAAAGTATGAATCGGTCAAATTTCTAGATGTTACTAACTTAGCTCCATATCTTGAGGTAGAAATCTATGTTAAGAGCCTAGTTTGTCCCTTTTTACATAAGAGAGCGCAAATGCACCAACAATGAAGGCTGACGTAACTGAGATTAAGACAATCGTGTGACTAATAACCTGTAAGAGCTACACTATGCATTTTTCTAATTCTGCTTCATATTTGCTTGGGCATCTTGTTAGTCAATTTCCTTTCTTGCACTATTTTCAAGAAATGCTAATCTATTGCAAGAGCAATTATTTTGATTGCAGTACTGTTGTATTGAACTTCAAACTCAACGTTACCGGATGCCATTGCTCTTTTTGAGCAGTTTCCTATTTAATGAAGTTTAAGGTCTAAGATGGTATCTAGTTTAGGTTTTCTCCGTTGCTGCTAATACTTGATTGCTTATTTTCTTGTGGTCTGTTTGGTTTTTTCCTTGCTGCTAATAGCTGACTTTCCAGTTTTTTCTTCAATGCTATCTTCTTATTCTTCGACTTATTTGACCTTACTAAGAATGAATCTATTTTCAATTTAACAGTACTATTGATGAAAGCAAGTACGCATTGCAAGGTTAAAGCATTTTAGGAAGACAACTTTGCTGCTATAACCATGATAGTCGTCAATTTATCTCATATATACCCTTACATGTTAAGGCTGCATTTGTTTTTATTAAAATTTAGACGTCTGAATTTGAATGCACATATGAATGATTAAGATGTTGTCTCTAGATCTGAAAACTAAATGATTAAGACTGTTTTTTTTTCAACATCTGAATGTGCAAAATTTATTTGTTTATATATATAATAAAAATATAATTCAAATAAAAAATTAATTATATATTAGAAAATATTTAATTTAATAAAATAAAATTATTATTTGATTGAAAAAAGAAACATTTATGTTTGTTAGTGATAGTGGAGATGGTTTGTAATGGTAGTGGTAGTGGTAATGATTGATGTTACTGACTAGTAATGTTGGTGGTGATAGTTGTGATGGTAGAGATGGTTGATATTCTAGTGAATGTTATGATGGTGGCGATTGGTAGTGATGATGGTGGTTGTGATGTGAAGTTGGTTGATGTTAGTAGTCAGAGGTGTTGATTATGATGGCTGAAAAATGAATGCATGATGGTTGATGATGTGTTGGTGGTAGTTGGAGATGTTGTTAGCTGTGATGGTGGAGATGGTTGTTAGTAGAGATGATTGTAATGATGGTAGAGGTTGAAGCGGTGGTAGAGGTGGCGATACCGGTGACAATGGTGGTGGTGGTGGTGGTGGCCGAAGAATGTCTGGAGGTTGATGATGTGTTAGTGGTGGTTAGCAGTGGTGCTAGTTGTGACAGATGAGTTGGTCGGTAGTAGGGATTGGCCGGTAGTAGTTGATGATGGTGGCGGCATTGGCGGTGGTGATGGCGGTGGATATAATTAGAATAATGAAGGTGGTAGGTGTGATAGCGGCTGACAATAGTGGTTGGTAGCGATATTGGTTGTGAATGGTAGAGGTTGTTGGTGGTGGTTGACAATGGTGGTGGTGGCAGAGATGCTTAATGGTGATGACTGGTGATTGTGGATAGGGTGGTGGTAAGTATTATTCAACACAAGAATATATACCTCTTAATGATAATAAGACTTGGTTCCAGATCTGAATGATTAAGACCTATTCAAACCTATTAAGAGCTAAAATCTTAATAAAAAACAAATGCACTTAATGGTCTGAACTCTGAACCATTTAGATTCAGACCTCCATTAAGTGTAAACAAATTAGGCCTAAAAGAGCTTTAAGTCTCCATTTCCTAGCTCATTATCCTATTGTCTTGTAATGCGATTATGTGTTATGTTACTCATTTGTCTTGTATATGCCCCCGCGAATTAATAGAGCTATATATGCGTGTTTCCTTTCACATGTGTTGTCATGGTGGAGGCTACATAAGCTTTAAAAGTATGTTGACCGATAATTTACTTGCACATCATAAATTAGAAACAAGTTCTTTTGAGCCTAGTTAATACAATCCCTTTTGATACAAACAAATTGTGAATACGATATTTGAAGCCCCATATTTATGTGGCTGAATCTGTTAATGTTGTCATCACATTGTTTGTCATTTGAATTTTCAAAAACAATATTATGGGAAGTGACCTTACGATTTCTTGAAGTAAAAAAAATCTTTTTTCCACAAGCTTTACACTTAAAAATTGATATTCAGAAACCATGCGCTAGCTTTTCATTTTCAATGATTTTTGTAGAAGGGTTTTGAGTTTTTGTTAGCTGACAATTGACAACAGAATTATCAATGCTGGTATTTCCTTTTTACTGCAAAATACTAATGCAAAAGTCAATTACAACAAGATGTTTCTCAAAAGTCAATTACATTTTGGGGCTTATCTATGCCCGACTACTCCACTTGCCACATAATAATCTGCAAAAATAAAGTGAAAATCATAAATATTGCCGAATATTAATAGGACTTTTTTCTTACGTGACAAGACCAACTACTTCTTGGCATATGTTTCATGCTCCAAATACTCTTTGGGCTTCCACCCTCATTTGGAAGTATGGACATTCTTCAAAGGCTTCCCGGACCTGAAAAACTTAATGTTAGGCTGGAATCTGTGCAGGCGTGGCTATAAACGGATTCCTGTATCGGGGCATCACATTAGCTTATTGAATGATGCTTGGATTAGACCTGATTGCACCCTTAGAAGCCTCGTCGAGGGCCCTCTTCCACCCCATCATACTAACTTGCAACTGTCCTCTATTCGGCTAGATCAAAAGTGGGACTTCTCTTCACTGCCATTTGAATTGCCTTTACAAACCATCACTGATATCCGATTTTGTTACTTCTCTTCTTGATCAGTTTTCATGGATCTGGAAGCTTGATTCACTACCTAAAATTAAACACTTTTTATGGCTGGGATGTCATAATAAGCTTCCTACTAATGCCTACCTTAATCACATTTGGCCTTCCTGTTGGGCCTTGGTGTAAATGTTGTAAAGGCCAGCAGCCTGAAACACTGCTACATATCCTTTTACAATGCTCAAAGGTCACTCAATTTTGGGAGCACCTAGGTTTATCCTCCTCCCTTCAATCCCTTTCTTCCAATACAACCAATTACCATCACCGGCTCTACAGGATTATTTCTCAAAAACACAATCTTTCACATCTCCAGATGCCTTCCAATGTTTTCCTTCCCTTTGCCCTATGGAACACTTGGTGCACTCGTAACAAGAATGTCTTTGAGAGTCAAAATATTGTGCTCGATTTCTCACACCTTCATCAAGCTATTGAATAATGGCACCTTGTGTCGCATCGGAGTCCAACTGTTCACTTGTCACTGGCATTTTGACTATGTTGTATGGTATCCTCCTCCTCCCTCTACCATAAAGCTCAATGTTGATGGCTCTGTTCATCAGGTTGGGATTGCATGTGGCATTGGTGGAGTTTTCACAGATACTAATAGTAATTGGGTTTTAGGCTTTAATGGAACATTCTCTTATGCCCCTGTTGCATTGTTGAGTTACATGCTCTATTGCAAGGTCTACATCTTGCTCATAAGTATGGCCTCGTACTGTTCCATATCATCATTGCGGGTAATACAGATGCTGGCATCTCCTAATCGTCTATACTCGCACATTCTCTATGACTGCAAGTGTTTGATAACTTTGTTGAATAATCCAGTAGCTCGCCATTTATATAGGGAGCAGAACTTTTTGGCTGACAAATTAGCAGGCATGACAGCAATATCAGTACAAATGCATGGATGTTCACTACAACTTTTTGGCCAACCTCCTGACTTTGTGATGAATACACTGCAGGTAGATATGGTGGGAACTCCCTATCTCCGCAAAAATTAACAATAGGCCAGCATCTAGCTTTTGTATTAGTCAGCGTTGCAATCCTCCTTTTTCCACTGTAAATATGGCTTCTGCCAGTACTGGTCCTACTAGTTTCGTTTCTGCTTTGTACAAACACTTTTGGGATTTGTCCCCTACTATGTAATTGCTAGCTTTGTTTAATATACTACTCCCTCCGTCCCAATTTATGTGATGTACTTTGACTTGGCACGGAGTTTAAGAAATAAAGGAAGACTTTTGAAACTTGTGGTCTAAAATGAGTCATAGATATTTGTGTGGTTGTAAATCATTTCATTAAGGGTAAAGTGGGTATTTTAAAGTTAAATTATTACCAAATATAGAAATGTGTCATTCTTTTTGGGACTGACTAAAAAGGAAAGTATGTCATATAAATTGGGACAGAGGGAGTATCTCTTTGGTACAAAAAAAAAGTACAATGACATACAGTCAAGATCCAGTGGAGGGAAAAAGAAAAAGGGAATAAACGTGGTGGTTTTGCTTTTAAAATTTTTGTTACTTTATAAATATATATTTTTGGCCTGAAAGGATATTTATATTAATATTATAAATGATAGTGAAAGTTTATCATGTTATTGTGAATGTTTATCAACTTATATGAATGTATGCATTTTATAGAAAAGGTAGGAGTCCTGACTTTGGGACCAAGTCAATTTTTCCCTATAAATAGAGGAGTTCTCTTCGTTGTAATTCATTTCTCTAGAGAAATAAGAACTACTATCTTCTCTCCCTTATTCTTCTTATTCTTGCTATACTAGTTTATAACACGTTATCACGAGTCTCTAATATTATTTTCATGATTACTTTTTAAGTTTTTTCATAAAATAAGAAAATATGGTAGTACCTTCAGGGTTTAAAGGCAAGTATACATTTGTATTACAAGAAGGATGCACAAACAAAGAAAAATAGTAGGTCTACTCGTACGAACTGGTTGGTCTACTTTGTCCATGGATTATTTTGAGAAAAAGTTTAAATTTGTGGTTCTCGTTGCTCACACTCTAATAAAACACAATATTATTTCACTTGTGCTAAATTGGGGAATTAGCTATAAGATTTTGTTTTAGATTTTTATCATTTGAGATGGTTATGATATTGGGTTTTTAGTGAAGCCACTATAGCCAGAACGATCATGTCGTACTTGTTGGCTTTCTTTTACATGAAAGCTTATGGACTCATTAGAATATTATTTTAATTTCTTATTTATGTGTCTTTTGCTACTAATGGTATAATTATTGTTGGATTTGTTGGATCTGAGGGAAAACAATTGATTCGGAACTATTTATACTTTAAATTTGTTCCCGAAGAATAATATTGTTTAAAGGGATGATAAGATGTATGGTTCAAATCACATCAGTTTATGGCCTAAACGTCTTTATATGGATAAGAAATGATGAATAAGGCAAAATAATATATTTTTGGTGAAAAGTCATGAAACATGTCCCATTGAATATGCTTCATTACCTAAAGTAAATGTTGTAGCAGTGCATAACATGTCTGAAAGAAGAGAAGTAATTGAATGTACGAATATGAACGTGGATGGACAAAATGATAATAAATCATCAAAAGTGGTAACATTTTCACACTTTTATTGTGATTATAATTAATGATATGTTAGAGAAAATTTTCAACATTATATGTATGCATCGATTTGCTGCTGAAGTAGCAATATCTTGAAAGAGGTTCTAAGCTATCTGTCATGACCCAATTTCTCGAGTCATGATGTCACAATTTCTCGAGTCATGATGTCACTTACTTTAACCCGCCAGTAGGTAAGCCAAATCATAGTCCGAAACGGCGAGTAACGGACTAACGGGTGGAAAACAAGGGAATAAATATATAAATACAAGAATAAGCGGTGAGAATAAAGAAATATATACATATATGCATACAGTAAAAGAGGGGAAGAGGATAAAATAACAAAAAAGAATCCCCCAAGACCTGGTAAGGTCAGTACAAGAGCCAATAATATAAAAAGAGTACTAGACAGTATTAGAATATTCATCATAGTCTCCGAATATACAAATAAGACTATCAAAAACAGTAGAAGGAGGAGGATCAACTCCGAACTCTAAAAGCTAACCCTAACTCCGAACAACAGCACGACCCGAAGATATCGACAGCGGCGGTGACTCGTACTTGGATCTGCATCAGGAAAAAGATGCAAAAATATTGTATGAGTACCAAAACAACGGGTACTCAGTAGGCATCATAGGTCGACTGAGCTAAATTACAGTAAAAGAATAAATAAACTGAGAGTATGTAAATCTAAGTCAATAAATAAGTGAAGAAATGGAAATAATGTCACGCCTGGAATTCCAACGGGGCGGACTGGCACCCGAAGCCGTTAAGGCCCGAGAGAACCAACTTTCATTCATTCATATGCATCTCTCTCAATGAACAACACTTATAGATACAAGAGGTCAAAGACGGAAGTCATGGAAAGATATTCATATAGATATGAAACTTGGTCCTTAGGGTCATTGCGTCAAAAGCATACATTTCTCACATTCCTTCATTTATCCCACAACGTCTACAAAAGCCTCTAACAGATACATAACCAATCCTAAAGTCGGGACAAGTCCCCGCTTTATACATTTACATAGTACCAAAACAAATGTACATAATGACTCGGAAAGCCCCAAACCGAACTAGAGTTCACCAATAATCCATAGATGATCCGCAGCCTACTGTGGAGGTCTATTAACACCTGTGCCTGCAGCAAGTAAGGTAAGTCCCCCCAAGGGATGTCAGTACGAAAGAATGTACTAAGTATGTAAGACTATAAGAAACTGTATGAAACATAGGATCTCAGATGGAATCAAATACAAGTGAATAAGCATTATGGATAAACCACCGTTCTGTATATGTGTGGAACCATGTACATTACATTCATTACTTTCTTTACTTTTACGTTCATCATTATTACCATTCATCCAGCTGCTCAGTGGCCATAGCATAATCATCCACCTTATCGGTGGGCCATAACATAATCATCCACCTTATCGGTGGGCCATAACATAATCATCCACCTTATTGGTGGCCCATAACATAATCATCCACCTTATCGGTGGGCCATAACATAACATAACGTATCATATCAACAATCATCGGGATCATCTCTAGCTGGGCTTTCACCCCTTTGAGCTACCACCCGGCCTCTAAGAAACACATATATGCATTATTTCATTCCTTTACTTGTTTGAGATTGATACATTGGTGGTTATAACATCATTATTGGAGCTTCAGAACATTAGTCAATGAATAAAAGACATGTGAATCACAATTGGTCAATGAATAAGAAACATGTGAATAACAATATATGTTAAACCTGAATGAGATACTTTGGAACATTTCGAAATGGAACAAGTACGATAACAATGAGAGCAATAGGTGCTGCTAAAGAATACGGGAAAGAGAAACCTTACATACCTTATCTTCCCAATATGAATACACAGTCCTATATGTGAATACAATAATCCAACTCCTTTCTTACGTTTTACTCTACAACATAAATACGTAACTCACGTTAACAATTAACTACATTACAAGTGCATAAAATGATAATGAGCTACGTGACTGCTATATAGCGTCATTTCGTCCTTCTACAATACAACTCACTGCATTATCATACCAACAACACCGTAACATTCCACACATTGACCAAGACATCATAAAGCGATATCATTTCACACCACAGTTATACTTTACACCTCCCCTTCAACACTACGTCACCTTTACTCCATCAAGCCGCTTAAATACCTTTCACAATAACACATTAACAATAATCCATAATAGATATAATCCAAAATACCTCCAGGCTACTCCTTTAAAGTTATTCAAAAGGTACCATAAGTTGATAATTGCATCCAAAAAGGGTAGAGGGGTTTCGGGGATCAAAGAGAGACAAAAACATGCAAAACGGGATCCTGGAGGGACCTATGGGGTGACCTGCGCCTGCAGGTGGGTGAAATGCAGCCGCAGGTGCCCATATGGACCTTTCCAGGTCCACCTGCATTGGCATCTGCGCCCGCAGGTGCCCCGCCAGAGAGGGCGGGTGCCCGTTTCAGCCGCCAGGGGTCATTTTCGGGTCCTTTTTCGCAATGAATGGTCCATGGTCATAAGTGAGATTATATTTTCATATTTTAGGTCAAATTGATGCTAATGAACACCCATGGTTTCAACATGCACATGAACATCACCAAAACTATATTTTCCTTTCAATACGTCACCCATTCCATGCACAATTTCGCAACAACAATTCCAAATGTCAAACACAAAGATAAAGCAAGTTAAGGACATAACCACATATTAAATGTTGATATTTAATCCATAAAATTCAATTCCTTCAAGACCACAAGTCCACTCTCAATTTTATAAGGCAAAACCCTTTACCGATTAAGCAAACATAGACTGTTTCACACCTGGTGGACTACTCATCACTTTGTCAACATAACCAACATGATTTACACACCATATTATGCATATAATATACTAAACCATGAGATTAAACACTTACCAAAGCTTGCAAAGAGGTGATCTTGTCCAAAGGGAATAGTTGCTTAGGGTTTGAAAGAGAAAGGAAATATCTTGTGGAATAATCTAGAAAGGACATGTGTGTTGTAATGAATAAAATCTGATTTTTTTGTGATTTATATAGTCCTTTGTAGTCATCCTTATCCACACTTAGTCAATAATTGAGGGTTTACTTGGTCAAAGATGAATGGGTCATTTCTTTCTTTTGGTCCATGTCTTTTGCTTAATAGTTGGGCCTTACTTGAGTCCATTATCTCAAGATTAGTTTATCCCAATAACTTCCATGAATAATATACCAAATATCTCAACTTAATTAATTCCATGATCATTAGGGTAGTCGCATGAGTTCAGAAATGTACGGGGTGTTACATCCTTCCCCCATTAAGAACATTCATCCTCGAATGTTAGTAACATTCTTCATGTTATCATATACACATAATGCTTGTAAAGACTTACTTGTTATTTCTCTGATTCCGCACCTTGAACTTTTTCTTCTATTTGAAACAAATACGTGTACTTCGATTTCATCATTTCTTCGGCTCCCCATGTGATTTCTTCTACTTGTTGATTCCTCCGAAGTAACTTTACGGAAGCTACTTCTTTATTCCTTAATCTCTTAACTTGTCGATATAGGATAGCAATAGGTATCTCTTCATAGGTGAGATCTCCCGTAATTTGTACATCTTCAATGGGAGCAATACGATATGGATCTCCTATGTACTTTCGAAGCATCGAAACATGAAATACTGGATGAATTGTGGAAAGTTCTTGGGGTATTGCTAACTCGTACACAACTTGATCAAATCTTCGGACAATCTTGTATGGCACGTTATATAGGGCCAACTTTTCTTTCTTTCCAAATCTCATTATCCCTTTCAGTGGTGACACTTTCAAGAATACCCAATCACCTATGGCAAATTCTAATTCCCTTCTTCGAATATCGGCATATGACTTGTGTCGACTTTGGGCTGTTTGTAGCCTCTTTTGTATCACCCTAACGTTCTCCATAGCTTGATGAACAAGATCTGGCCCAAGTAAGACAGTTTCACCCGCTTCAAACCATCCGATTGGTGATCTACACTTCCTTCCATATAAAACTTCGTAAGGTGCCGTCTTGATACGTGAATGATAGCTATTATTGCAGGCAAATTCAATAAGAGTTAAATGACCATCCCAACTATATTTAAAGTCCAATGTGCAAGCTCGTAGCATATCTTCAAGTGTTTGGATGGTACGTTCTGCTTGTCCATCTGTCTGAGGATGAAAAGTCGTACTCAGATTTACTTGGGTTCCCAAACTCTTCTGAAAAGATTTCAAAAAGTGTATAGTAAATTGAGATCCTCTGTCTAATATAACAGAGATTGGAATCCCGTGTAGTCGCACTATCTCTTTAACATACAACTGTGCATAATCTTCCGTGTATAGGTGGTCTTTACTGGTAGGAAATGCGCTGACTTGGTAAGCCTGACAACTATTACCCATATGAAACCAAATTTCCGCAGTGTACGAGGCAAACCTGTGATGAAATCCATGTTAATCATGTCCCACTTCCAAACTGGAAGATTTATACATTGCATGTAACTTCCCGGCTTCTAATGCTCTACTTTTACTTGTTGACAATTTGGATATTGAGCTACAAATTCTGCAATGTTCTTCTTCATGTTACCCTACCAATACATTTCTTTCAAATCATGATACATCTTGGTGGCTCCCAGATGGACAGAATACCATGAATGATGTGCCTCTGTCATAATCCATCTCCTTAGTTCATCTATATCCGGCACACATAATCTACCTTGGCACTGAAGCACTCCCTCATGTGTAAGATCAAATGCCTTCATCAAACCTTGTTGTACATTCTCCCTCAGCTGCAATAACATAGGATCCGCATACTATATTTCCTTTACTTCAGCCACTAAGAAGATTCCGCCACATTTGGCACTATAATTGCTTCATTTGGAGTTTCAAGAAGACGAACTCCCAAGCTGGCTAGTTGATGTAGATCCTTGACTATCCCTTGCTTTTCCGTCAACTGGCCATTAGTGCTTTCTATTGCTTTACGACTCAATACATCAGCTACCACATTTGCTTTCCCTGGATGATATAAGATATCAATATCATAATCTTTTAATAGTTCAAGCCACCTCCGCTGTCTCAGATTTAAATCCTTCTGCTTAAAGATATTTGGCAAACTTTTGTGGTCAGTATATATCAACATGAACCCCATACAAATAGTGGCGCCATATCTTTAAAGCAAATACCACAGCTGCTAGCTCAAGATCATGTGTGGGATAATTTCTCTCATGTGACCGTAACTGTCTTGAGACATAAGTTATTACATTACCGTGCTGCATCAATACACATCCTAGGCCAACTCCTGAAGCATCACAATATACCGCATACCCTTCTGTGCCTTTCGAAAGTACCAATACGGGTGGGGACGTCATTTTATCTTTCAGCTCTTGGAAACTCTTCTCACATGCATCATTCCACTGAAACTTGGTTATCTTGTGTGTTAGCTTGGTTAAAGTGCAACAATGGAAGCAAACCCTTCAACAAATCTCCTATAATAACCTGCCAATCCAAGGAAACTACGAATCTCTGTAGGTGTCGTAGGCCTTGGCCAATTCTTCACAGCTTCTATCTCCTGGGTATTAACCCGTATTCCTTCATCCTATACAATGTGACCCAAGAACGCTACGAATTCTAACCAAACCCACATTTAGAGAACTTTGCATATATTTTACGGTCACGAAGAATTCGTAACACCTGTCGTCAGTGATTAGCATAGTCCTCTTGTGATCTTGAATAAACCAAAATATCATCTATAAACACGGTCACGAACACATCTAAAAATGGCTTGAACAACCTATTCATCAAATCTATAAAAACCGTTGGTGCATTTGTTATCCCAAATGACATAACAAAAAATTCATAATGACCATACCGTGTTCGAAAAGCTGTCTTGGGTATATCTTCCTTACCTGATGATATCCCGATCTCAGGTCAATTTTTGAAAAGCATTTGGCTCTCTGTAATTGGTCAAACAAATCATCAATTCTGGGAAGGGGATATTTATTCTTAACTGTCACCTTATTCAGTTGCCGATAATCAATACACATTCTCAATGTGCCATCTTTCTTTCGTACAAATAACACTGGTGCACCCCAAGGGGACATACTAGGCCTTATGAATCCTTTTTCTAGCAAGTCCTTTAGTTTCTCCTTCAATTCCCGCAACTCTGCTGGGGCCATTCTATACGGAGGAATAGAGATAGGTTGAGTGCCTGGAATCACATCAATACCAAACTCTACTTCCCATTTCAAGAAATACATCAAGGAATTTGTTTACCACCGAAACCGATTGAAGAGTTGGTGGCTTCACATCGGTGTCCTGCACTCTTACTATATGGCATATGTACCCCTTGGATATCATTTCCTTTCCTTAAGATAGGAAATAAATTTACCCCTCGGTACTCCAATATTACTCCTCCATTCAAGGACGGTCTTTTGTGGAAAATGGAAATGTACCTTCTTAGCTCGGCAATCTACTGTGGCATAACAAGAAGCCAACCAATCCATACCCCTTATAACATCAAAATCCACCATTTCCAACTCAATAAGAGTAGTCAACGTATCATGATCACAAATAATTACCATATAATTACGATACACTCTTTTAGCTACAATAGATTCACCAACTGGTGTAGATACTTCAAATGGCTTAACTAATAATTCTGGTGTTCTTTCAAATTTTTTTTTTACCAATCAATGGAGTAACATATGATAGGGTAGAACCCGGATCAATCAATGCATACATTATGTGAAAAGATGGATAATGTAACTGTCACTATATCAGGAGAAGCCTCCAAATTCTACCGATCTGTGAGAGCATAGGTGCGATTCTGGGCTCCGCTAAAACTAGTTACTCCTCTAGAACCTCTGCCACGACCAGCAGGTTGTACACCTGACGATGATAACGAAACGGCTGATCCCGTAGGTCGTTTCATACTACCCGTTCCCCTCTATGGGCACTCTCTCATTATGTGCCCTGACCTACCACACCAAAAGCAACCATTCGTTCCAAACCAACATTCACCTGAATGAAACTTCCCGCAGTGCTGGTACAGCTGACGAAAAGACCTTGATTATCTCATACTTCCTTGTTCTCGATACCCCACTGTCTGTGAACCACGATTCCCACTACTTTGCCCAGCTTGACTGCCTCTAAAAAATGATGGTCTAGGCGTTCTAGGAAAAATCCGAGGCCTAAATTCTCCTTGGTACGCCATGGACTGCCCCATAGGTCTATCCCTCTTTGACGACCCTCTTTCAAATTCTTACGCCTTTCTCCTTTGCCTTTGATCCTCCATTTTCTGTGCAAATGCTTGTATTCTGGCTATATCCATATCCCTGTTCAAAGCAGCAATAGTACAATCCCTCACCAAATATGGCTCCAATCTATCCACATACCGATGGACTCTGTCCTCCACTACATTAGGGGCATATCAAGCCAACAAGTTAAACCAAAGACTGTACTCTCTGACACTCATATTCCCTTGACGAAGATTTAAAAACTGATCCGTACGAGCCTCTCGGATCTCATATAGGAGATAATGATCAAGGAATACCATTTTAAATTCCTCCCAACTAGCTGGAAGTGCACCTATACCCCTAGATCGTTTCCAATCTTCGTACCATAATATAGCCTCGCCTTTTAGTCTATATGGTGCAAGCTCCACTATTTCTATACCAGTCATATGCATAACATCTAGATCCCTTTTAATTTGGTCCACGAAATCCTGTGGGTCTTCATTCAGATCTGACCCGGTGAACGTGGGAGGGTCTAATTTTAGAAAATCCTGTGTCCGCCGACTAGCTGCCCTATCCGCACCATCACTACTTGTCATTGGACCAACTTTTCCTTGACTCAGTGCAGCAACTATACGAGTCAACATTTGTACCGCATTTCTTAGATCCCGCTCAGTATCAGTAACAGGTGGTTTGACAAGTTCTTCTCTCCTTCTCGGCTCTTCTGGAGCTGGAAAAGTAAAGAAAGCCTGCGATGCAAACTCAGTTTCAGCCCCACCTTGACTAGCTTGGTCAGGTGGTGTTCTACTGATTCCTTCTCCGGCAATCCTATCTATCTTCTTACCTTTTCCCCAACTTCGTCTTGTAAGCGGCATTTTACTATACAAAAGAAAATAATTTCAATGGTCAGATATGATTCCACCTACAACATTGGCTCTAATGCACGATCTAAGAAATGAAGAAAAGAAACAACTCCTAAATGTCCTGTAGCTTCTTACTACATTGGCTCTAATGCACGATCTAAAAAATGAAGAAAACAAACAACTCCTAAATGTCCCGTAGCCTCCTACTTATAAATGTGGCGCGCAACACATCCATAAATAAGACATTACTCAGACACGGCTTTGTAGACACCCTTAGGACGACCTGCTCTGATACCACTTTTGTCACGCCTCAAATTCCAACGGGGCGGACTGGCACCCGAAGCCGTTAAGGCCCGAGAGAACCAACTTTCATTCATTCATATGCATCTCTCTCAATGAACAACACTTATAGATACAAGAGGTCAAAGACAGAAGTCATGGAAAGATATTCATATAGATATGAAACTTGGTCGTTAGGGCTATTGCGTCAAAAGCATACATTTCTCACATTCCTTCATTAATCCCAAAACGTCTACAAAAGCCTCTAACAGATACATAACCAATCCTAAAGTCAGGACAAGTCCCCACTTTATACATTTACATAGTACAAAAACAAATGTATATAATGACTCGGAAAGCCCCAAACCGAATTGGAGCTCACCAATAATCCGTAGATGATCCGCAACCTACTATGGAGGTCTATTAGCACCTGTACCTATAGCAAGTAAGGTAAGTCCCCCCAAGGGATGTCAGTACGAAAGAATGTACTAAGTATGTAAGACTATAAGAAACTGTATGAAACATAGGATCTCAGATGGAATATACAAGTGAATAAGCATTATGGATAAACCACCGTTCTGTATATGTGTGGAACCATGTACATTGCATTCATTACTTTTTTTACTTTTACGTTCATCATCATTACCATTCATCCAGCTGATCAGTGGCCATAGCATAATCATCTACCTTATCGGTGGGCCATAACATAATCATCCACCTTATCGGTGGGCCAAAACATAATCATCCACCTTATTGGTGGCCCATAACATAATCATCCACCTTATCGGTGGGCCATAACATAACATAACGTATCATATCAACAATCATCGGGATTGTCTCTAGCTGGGCTTTCACCCCTTTGAGCTACCACCCGGCCTCTAAGAAACACATATATGCATTATTTCATTCCTTTACTTGTTTGAGATTGATACATTGGTGGTTATAACATCATTATTGGAGCTTCGGAACATTAGTCAATGAATAAAAGACATATGAATCACAATTGGTCAATGAATAAGAAACATTTGAATAACAATAAATGTCAAACCTGAATGAGATACTTTGGAACATTTCGAAATGGAACAAGTACGATTACAATAAGAGCAATAGGTGCTGCCAAAGAATACGGGAAAGAGAAATCTTACATACCTTATCTTCCCAATATGAATACACAGTCCTATATGTGAATACAATAATCCAACTCCTTTCTTACGTTTTACTCTACAACACAAATACATAACGGAACTCACTTTAACAATTAACTACATTACAAGTGCATAAAATGATAATGAGCTACGTGACTGCATATAGCGTCATTTCATCCTTTTACAATACAACTCACTGCATTATCATACCAACAACACCGTAACATTCCACACATTGACCAAGACATCATAAAGCGATAGCATTTCACACCATAGTTATACTTTACACCTCCCCTTCAACACTATGTCACCTTTACTCCATTAAGCCACTTAAATACCTTTCACAATAACACATTAACAATAATCCATAATAGATATAATCCAAAATACCTACAGGCTACTCCTTTAAATTTATTCAAAAGGTACCATAAGTTGATAATTGCATTCAAAAAGGGTAGAGGGGTTTCGGGGATCAAAGAGAGACAAAAACATGCAAAATGGGGTCCTGGAGGGACCTGTGGGGTCACCTGCGCCCGCAGGTGGGTGACATGCAGCCACAGGTGCCCATATGGACCTGTCTAGGTCCACCTGCATTGGCATCTGCGCCCGCAGGTTCCCCGCCAGAGAGGGCGGGTGCCCGTTTCAGCCGCCAGGGGTCATTTTCGGGTCCTTTTTCGCAATGAATGGTCCATGGTCATAAGTGAGATTATATTTTCATATTTTAGGTCAAATTGATGCTAATGAACACCCATGGTTTCAAAATGCACATGAACATCACCAAAACTATATTTTCCTTTCAATACGTCACCCATTCCATGCACAATTTCGCAACAACAATTCCAAATGTCAAACACAAAGAGAAAGCAAGTTAAGGACATAACCACATATTAATGTTGATATTTAATCCATCAAATTCACTTTCTTCAATACCACAAGTCCACTCTCAAGTTTATAAGGCAAAACCTTTTACCGATTAAGCAAACATAGACTGTTTCACACCTGGTGGACTACTCATCACTTTGTCAACATAACCAACATGATTTACACACCATATTATGCATATAATATACTAAACCATGAGATTAAACACTTACCAAAGCTTGCAAAAAGGTGATCTTGTCCAAAGGGAATAGTTGCTTAGGGTTTGAAAGAGAAAGAAAACATCTTGTGGAATAATCCAGAAAGGGCATGTGTGTTGTAATGAATAAAATCTGATTTTTTTGTGATTTATATAGTCCTTTGTAGTCATCCTTAGCCACACTTAGTCTATAATTGAGGGTTTACTTGGTCAAAGATGAATGGGTCATTTCCTTCTTTTGGGCCATGTCTTTTTTCTTAATAGTTGGGCCAAATATCACAACTTAATTAATTCCATGATCATTAGGGTAGTCGCATGAGTTCACAAATGTACGGAGTGTTACAAATAATAGGCCAAACTTGGCAACCACGATAAGATAAGTAGAAAGCAAATAGCTCAAAAGCAATAATAAAAGCCTAGCTATAACCTAACTGGCCCTCCTTAAGATCGATAGGAACAAACGAGAAGAAATAAACCCAACCGAGCCCCCATAAGCACGGTGGGTACAAACAAAGAGTAACACTAATATGAAGATGGAGTGACAACAATAATAAACATTAGACGAGCTAACAAGTGATAAGCGTATCTGATACTCCTTTTCGATCATAACCATAAGTTTTATGATCTTTATCAGAATTCCGAACCCAAGTCAATATCTGTAAAGGTCATAAATTCTGCACTGAATCGAAACTAGAGAATAATATCATAATAGTAAATATTTCAAACTCGAACTGATAAATAATAACAATGCTGCTAGGTGCCGGACTCGAGCTGAAACTGATAAATAAGCTAAAAGTAGTAATATTCTAGAAATATAGCTTCACTTAGGTCCAGTTAGTCATAAACTCCAAAGTCAGGTGGTCAAGTCTATTAAGATGATACGGGTTCTGATTATTAAGTCGAAGGTGCGGTTTAGGGTCAAATACTAACCTACCCAGGGTAACAGGGCTAAAAGGGATCATTAACATCACTAAGTCAGCCTAAAACTCAAAAATTAGCCTAAGGAAATGTATTAGAGGTCATTTAGGCCAACAAGGAGCTATTTTGTGCATTCTACCTAAAAAAAGAGCTTATAGGGCCCGCCACCAGTCCCGAAAATCCAACCCAAGGTAAGCACCTACCCAAACCTAGGTTAAGACTTCTCAATCCCATCCCAAGGCACTAAGTAAACTAAGAGTAGTCCTAAGGGATAATCATAGACTAATATAAGGGAAAATGGGGCAATAATTCCATCCATAGCTAACTAAGGTAATAATTGCTAAAATAACAACCGAGCCCTAAGTATCCACCCATAGCTAGCACAATATTACACTAATACCGTAATGAAGCACAGTCTAGGAGAAAGTAAGTCTAGCCTACCTGGATGCCGCGAGAAGCTCGTAAAATTCTCTACACTGGAGCGTTTCCCTTTCAAGAAGCCTCCGAGTGCTGCCACGCTAATAAAAAATATTCTACATATCAAGATGGGAATATCGATACCCATATTGAGTGTTAACTCCCTGGGTTAGAAATCAGACTAAAAATCCTCCGTAGGGTCTGCTTGCGGAATCACAAAATTAAAACCGTCATAGCGTCCCTCTCAGCTCAAAGATCATTTGCCACCAAAAATGAACAAAAATCCAAGCCCAAATCACTCCCAAAATAGTCCCACAAATTTGGAGAAACAAGGAATTTAAACTACGAATTAAGCGGAAATTGACCGAGAACTTACGAGATTAAGACGAGGAGACGGTCACTCTACCAATTTCAACTCAATCCCAGCTCCAACCCAAGGCTATCCCACTGAATTTGAGTTCCCACAAGTGCAAATGAAGGTGTTATACTTAGAACAATGACTGGAATTTGAGAGAATGGAATATATATAAAACACCAGTGATGGCCGATTTAGCAGCTAAATGACCGCTAATCGGCAAAGTGGGAGCTAAAGCAACCCAGCCTCAGCTGGTCAGCCACCGTAAAGAGGTCATAAGGAGCTAAAGTGGCTACCGTTAAAGCAGTTTCTCGGTCGTTAAAGGGGTTGTACCAATAACTTAGGCGCTAGCAAATTTGCTAAGTCCCAACGGACTCCAATCGAGTGCTCGAAATTCATTTGGAACTCCGTGCAAGCAAATAAATTATGCTACCCTACCAAATTCAGCATTCTAGATTCAACAAAACCATCAAAATTTCCATCTGAGATTGTTTCGACAGAATATAGGTCCCACACCTAATGTTTCAATTTTCACCAAAATCCACCCAATAGCGCAAAACGAGTCCGAAAGCCTTGGGATCTGAACCAAGGGTCCTCCTAGCCTAAAACCAATATTCTAGAGCTAACAGAATCGTCAGAATTGGCATCTAAGGCTATTTAACTGAATTTTTGGCTCGAGACCATATTCTTAACTTTAGAAGCTCCAAAACAGGGAAATGGCTCTAAAAATCAAACGAACTGCCCGGTAATCAAACTGTCAGTCCCAGCAAGTTATAAATGACTTGGGGAAGCTATATGAAAGTTCTAAATACAAAAAAGCATGAAAATGTAAGAAATTGCCTGGAGGGTCATTACAACATCTACTACATAAAGGACTTTCGTCCGCGAAAGTAAAGGATTAAGAAGTACCTAAAGGCTCGAATAGGTAGGGATACTGGGCCCGTATCTCACGCTCGATCTCCCAGGTAGCCTCCTTAACTGCACGATGTCTCTGCTGAACCTTAACTACAGGAATATCTCTAGAACACAATTGTCTGGCATTCTGGCTAGGATAGAAATTGGCTCCTCAATAAAGGTCAACCTCTTATCCAACTGAACTGATTCCCACCGAAGAACGTGACACTTATCCAAAATATAATACTGCAGGACAAAAACATGGAAAACAGGATGGATGGCTGAAAAGGCTGGGGGTAAAGCCAACTCATAAGCTACCTCTCCAACTGTCGAAGTATCTCAAATGGTCTGATATACCTGGGGCTGAGCTTGGCCCCTTTCCCAAACTTCGTCACTCCCTTCATGGGCGACACTCGAAAAAAGACCTGGTCACCAACTCTGAATTTCAAGGCACAAAGTCTACGATTAGCATAATTCTTCTGCCTACTTTGAGCCCGAAGCCTATCCTGAATCACTCAAATTCTGTCCAAAGACTCACAAAGAAAATCAGTACCACGGGGCCTAACCTCTGAAATCTCCCACCGGAGATCGACAACACCTATACAATGCCTTAAATGGTTCCATCTGAATACTTGAATGGTAGCTATTATTATAGGCAAACTCCACTAGGGCTAAAAACTTCTCCTACTGACCTCCAAAGTCCATACCACACGCGCAAAGTATATCCTTCAAAACCTAAATAGTTTACTCTGACTATCCACTAGTCTGGGGATGGAAAGTGGTGCTAAGATCAACTTGGGTACCCAAATCCTCCTGAAATGCCCTCCAAAAGCTAGAAGTGAATTGGGAGCCTCTATTTGAAATAATTAACATAGGCACCCCATGAAGGCGAACCACCTCTTGAACATAGATACGAGCCAACCTCTCGGCACTGTAGGAAGTCTGAATAGGGATGAAATGGGAAGACTTGGTCAATTGATCTACAATGAACTAAATGCTATCAGAACCACGAGAAGTGCGAGGGAAACCACCCACGAAATCTATAGTAATCCGTTCCCATTTTCCACTTGGGAATGGGTAGTATTTGAAACAATCCACTAGGTCTTAAATGCTCGACCTTCACTTACTGACAACATAAGCACCGAGCCATAAAGTTTGCTGTATCTCTTCTCATACCTCTCTACCAGTAATGCTACCTCAATCTATATACATTTTAGCTATCCTAGGGTGAACAAAATATCTGGAGCTATGAGCCTCTCGAAGTATCAACCGAATCAAGTCTCCTACCCTAGGAATATAAATATGATCGTTGAATCTCAGAATGCCCTCAGAATCTAAGGTAGCCCTCCTGGACTACCTTTTTTGTGAAAATTCTATTTTTTTTGTGATTTTTCAGTTTTTCTTTCTATACCATACCCAAGACTAGAACAATTCTAAGCTTGGCTCTAATACCAAATGATACGAACCAAAATACAAAATGAAACACAACTATGAAAATCAAAAGACAATAAGATAAAAAGGATAAAAGATAGACACAAGAAAAGGAATCATAAACAAGCCAATGGTAAGTTAAACCAAAGGCCTTTAAATGATTAACCTAGATAAGCACCTAACTCCTACGAAAATCGAGAGGGAGATTACACCCCTCACAACCAATATTTCTAAGCAACAAGAAAGCTCCCAACAAGCAATTGTAAGCACTCACAAGTATATTCTTCATCAAAAATCATCTAAGCCTAAGAAAAAAAAGAAACCTAGCTATTTATAGTCATGGGCTATTAATTATAAAATGGGCGCATAAGTGACCCTAAATGCCAAATGGTGCTAAATACTCAAAGGGTGAGACTCCTCTATTGTCGAAATCATCATGGTGGGTTGTAATACTCTTCCTCATATCTTAAATGATGCCCTTTACCTTGAGTGAGGATCTTTGGGGTAATTCGGGATGTATCACAACTCATGGAACCTCACCTCAAACTCTGCCACAGACATTGAATCCTGCTCCAGTCCTATAAACTGATCCCTTAGATGCTCACAGAAGCTACAAGGCATATACTTCTCCAAGAAAGCCTTAGAGAACTAAGTCCATGTCATAGGAGGATATCCAGCTAGCCTAGAATAATATTTCCCCTCCACCACTGTCTGGTTGCTTGTTCGAATTGAAAAGTGGTGTAGTACATACCACGCTCCTATACCAGGCCCAAATTATGTAACCTCTCCTCACAGCTAGTCAGAAACTCGAATGCATCCTTTCCTAGGGGCCTTGCAAACCTAGGTAGAGCCAATCTAAAAAACCGACCCAATATCTTTTGCTCTTCAGATGTCATAACTGGTTGGCCTACTACCATCTGTGGAACTACCGGTGCTGGAGGAACCTCTACTCTGGGAGTCACAGCTGCAGACTATGCTCCTAACCAAGACCACTCTGGGCTACTATCTGAGCCCCATCTGTCGGTGGACCACCTATAAATCATAATAGATATACCAAAGCATCACAAAGAACTAAAGAAGATATAAACCTCTGTGGGAGCTGGTTCCCCCCTGGCCTGCCTGCTGTTGTGGTGGCTGACCCTGTAGTGCTATCTTTTGCTTAGGAGCAATAATAGGATCTGGTAATGTCTCTCTATCCTAGTCTCGTGCTAGGGCTGCATCTCTAGCCTGACCTTGACCTTTGGATCAACCTCGGCCTCTAATAGTTTCCCTGGCTGTAGGCTTGGGGACCTGATCCCTGGCAGTCGTGGCCCTCTTGCTAGCCATCTACGAAAGGGTGAAACAAATGAGAATCTAGAAACCAATAAAGACGCAAAGCACCAAAATGAATCAAAGAGGTGAAATTTTCATAAGAATGTCCTGTAGCCCCCCAATGATAGGATACATACGTCATCATACTGATCCGCTAGACTCTACTAGACACATGCTCTAGTACCAGCAATAATAGTGAACCTAGACTCTGATATCAAACTATCACAACCTAATTTCTCGAATTATGATGGCACCTACTTTAATTCGCCAGTAGGTAAGCCAAACCATAGCCCTAAACAACGAGTAACAAGCTAACATGCAAAAAGTAAGAGAATAAATATATAAATACAAGAATAAGAAGTTAGAATAAAGAAATATATTCATATATGCATGTAGTACAAGAGGGGAAAAGGACGAAATAACAAAAAGAAATCCCCCAAGACCTGATAAGGTCAGTACAAGAGTCACTAATACAAAAAGAGTACTAGACACTATCAAAAA
Source organism: Capsicum rhomboideum (assembly GCA_031232105.1). Lineage (NCBI taxonomy): Eukaryota > Viridiplantae > Streptophyta > Magnoliopsida > Solanales > Solanaceae > Capsicum > Capsicum rhomboideum. The sequence continues at coordinate 53,690,224 of CP124711.1, forward strand.
ATACATCATAGTCTTCGAATATACAAATAAGATTATAAAATTGTAGAAGAAGGAGGATCAGCCCTAGACGCTAAAAGCTCACCCTACTCCAAACAACAGCACGACCTGAGAATATCATCAACAACGGTGACTCATACTCAAATTTGCATCAGGAAAAAGATAAAGAAGTGTAGTATGAGTACCGAAACAACAGGTACTTAGTAGGCATCATAGGCCGACTGAGCTAAATTACAGTAAAAGAATAAATAAAGTGTGATTATGTAAACCTAAGTCAATAAATAGGGCAAAAATGGAAATAATAGGCCAAACTAGGGAACTGCGATAAGTAAATAGCAAATAGCTTGAAAGCAATAATAAAAGCCTAGCTATAACCAAACTGGGCCCTCATCAGCCCGATAGGCACAAATAATAAGAAATAAATCCAACATAAGTACAATTGGTACAAGCAAAGAGTAACACTAATATGAAGATAGAATGACAAGAATAATAAATGTAAGATGACCTAATGAGTGATAAGCGTACTTGATACTCCTTTTTGGTCATAACCATAAGTTTTTACCAATTTTTACTCGAATTCCATATGCAAATCAGTATCCGTAAAGGTCATAAATGCTGCACTCAAGCAAGAACTAGAGGATAATATCATAATAGTAAAAATATCGTACTCGAACCTAAACTGATAAATAATAACAATGCTGCTAGGTGTCGAACTCAAACTTGAATTGATAAATAAGATAAAAGTAGTAATGTTCCAGGAATATAGCTCCACTTAAGTCCAATCAGTCATAAACTCCAAAGTCATGTGGTCAAGTCTATTAAGGCTATACGGGTTCCAATTATTAAGTCGAAAGGTGCGGTTTAGGGTCAAATACTAACCTGCCTGGGGTAACAAGGCTAAAAAGGGTCATTAGCATGACTAAATCAACCTAAAACTCAAGAATTAGCCTAAGGGAATGTATAGAGGTCATTTATGTCAATAAGGAGCTATTCTAGGCATTCTACCTTAAAAAGGGTTAGTGGGGCCTACTACAAGTCCCAAAAACCCAACTCAAGGAAAGTACCTACCCAAACCTAGGTTAAGACTTCTCAATCCCATCCCAAGGCACTAGGTAAACTAAGACCATTCCTAAGGGATAATCATAGACTAATATAAGGGAAAATATGGTCGAATTCCACTAAAAAGGGCCCGTAATTGGTTAATTAAGGCAATAATTGCTAAAATAACAATCGAGCCATAAGTATCCATCCATAACTAGCACAATATTACACTAATACCGTAATGAAGCAAAGTCTAGGAGGAAGGTAATCCTAGCCTACCTGGATGCAGTCGGAAGCTCGTAAAATCATCTGCAACAGAGCTTTTTCCTTTTGACAAGCCTCCGACCGCTTCCACGCTAATAAAACAATGTTCTACACATAAAGATGGAATTGTCAATACTCCTATTATGTATTAATGCTCTGGGTCAGAAATCAAACTAAAAATCTCCACGGTGCCCGCTTGAAAAATCATGAAATTAAAATCATCTCAACGTCTTTCTCAGCTCAAGGATCATTTGTCCCAAAAAATGAGCAAAATTTAAGCCCAAATCAGTCCTAAAATAGTCCCACAAAGTTTAAAGAAATAAGGATTTTAAACTAACCGAGAACTTACAAGATTAAGACCAGAAGATAGTCACTCTACTGATTTCAACTCAATCCCAGCTCCAACCCAAGATTATCCCACTGAATTCGAGCTCCCACAAGTAAAATAAAGGTGTTTTACTTAGAACAATGGCTCGAATTTGAGAGAATGGAATATATATAAAACACCAGCTATGACCGATTTAGCGGCTAAATGACCGCTAAAGCATTCATTACTAAATCAGCGAAGTGGTCGCTAAAATGGTCTAGCCTCAGCTGGACAGCCACCGCTAAAGCAGTCATGAGCCACTAAGTGGCTACCGCTAAAGAGGTCATGAGCCATTAAAGCAGCTCCACCAGCAACTTAGGTACTTTTAAATTTGGTAAGTCCTAATGGACTCCAATCGAGTGCTCGGGATTCATTCAAAATCCCGCGCATGAAAATGAACTATGATATCCTATAGACTTTGGCATTCTGGAGTCAACAAAACCATCAAATTTACATCCGAGGTTATTTCGACAAGATATGGATCCTACACCCAAGGTTTTGATTTTCACCAAAATCCATCCAATAGCCCAAAATGAGTCTGGAAGCCTCAAGACTGGACCAAGGGTACCTCTAGCCTAAAATCAATATTCTTGAGCTAACAGAACCATTTGAATTGGCATTCGAGGCCATTTAACTGAAGTTTTGGCCCAAGACCATATTCTCAACTTTAGAAGCTCCAACAGGAAAATGGCTCTAAGAACAATGGAACTACCTGATAACCAAACTATGAGTCCCAGCAAGTGATAAATGACTTGGGACAACTATAGAAAAGCATGAAAATGCAAGAAATGACCTTGAGGGTCATTATACTATCATAATTTGATGGGATTAAAGCACATTCTGATAAATATTACAACTACAGATCCATTCCCTGGGTGAATGAGATAGGAGTAATATTTATTTAGTTGTGAAAATGTTATGACCCCCCTACTGAAGATGCAGAATAATTGAAAAGAGATATCCTAAATATTTTGTGTTCTATTTCTGAAATAGTAGAACTTTAAAATTAACTCATGAAGTTGTAAATCTAAAATTTTCTCCGAAGTAGTAACTACCATGAAACTTACTCCCAAAGTAGTAAGGATGTGCAATAGTAAAATCTTGCAAACTACTCCTGAAGTAGTAGAAATATGAAATTTACTCAAGCAAATAACACATATCATGGTAAAGTTGAAGTTTATTAGTACATATTATTTTATCTGTTGGCATGAACAAATTTGTCATCCTAAAGATGTGCAAATTGAGTATTAGACATATACTAAAGAACTAAAAGATTCTTCTAGAATTGTTGTTTGTTCTCATGATAAGTTAATTAGATCAGCTAATGTTGGGATTGAATCCTCTAAAATTCTGGAAAGTATAAAAGTGAAAAAGGGTTCGTTCACCTGTCATGTGATATGTTAAATTAGATGAATCAATAAGTTAATCACATATGCGTTTATTGTCAACCTGCAGTTTGACATTCACAAAATTAGTTGTGCAAAATAATTGTGTTAAGAGCACAACTTTCAGATTATGTAATCAAGGTCTTGATAATATTGATTAATATCCAAGCTGATTTGGCATTAAACGCCTTAGATAAATAGATGAACTATTGCTTAAGAGAACAAAGCTTCATCCGCTGGTCTGAATTATGATAAATTGCATGCAATAACTGTAACACCCCGTACCTTCCCAACCCTATTTTACGACGTTGAACAATGTATACTGAAGTGTCGAAAGCCACAAGAATTTATTTTGTAATGTTATTGACAAGAAAATTGAAATTTGGCCTCGTACATGTGATTAGCCCTTCGTAGGATGTGTTTTGTGATTTTTGTGGAGCATTTATGGGGTTCAAAATGAGGCTAGGAGGACCTACAAACAAATTATATTAAGTTTAAGAAGTAAGTTAAAGAATAGGACTTGAAGTATCTAACCAAATCTGCGAAGAAAAGTCGAAGAAACGAAAATTTGAAAAAAAAAAAGGGGAGGGGCGCGCCCAGGGGCGTGCCAGGCCGCTCTGGGCTGAAATTTTCAGCCCAGAGGTAGAAAGGGGGCGCGCCAGGCAGCGTGCCAGGCCACCCCTGCTCACCTTTCACAAGCTGAAATTTTTCTAAGTCTTTTGGGCGTCTGGGGCCGTGCCAGGGTGCTTTTTGCCCGATTTCTTTTGCGATTATTAGTCTATAAAGATGAATTTTGAAGTATTATATAAGTATTCCATATTCGTAGGCCTACGCTTGAGCGTTGTTGACATCTAAATTACGTTTTTACCCTTTTAGGTCAAAGTGAGCCATGATTGGCTAGAATTGCCTATTTGGAGATTGAGACTACGAAATGAGTCCCGTGAGTTAAATATTGACGTGTCACTTATGGAATTATTTAAACATGATATATATGATGAATTACACCTTGAAGTTGATGGGCTAAGTTAATATGTGTTAATGGGCTCAAAGGAAGGCCCAAAATGAATTAAAAGACATGGCCCAATGGGTCAAATGACCCATTCTTCCATTTGACCAAGTAATACACATCAATTATTGAGTCAATGTGGCTAAGGATGACCATGAGAACTATATAAAGCCACAAAGGGCTGATTTTATTCATTAAAACCCTCATGCCTTTAGAGATATTTCCAAACCCATTTCTCTCAACACAAACCCTAAAGCAACCTACTCTTGGAGACAAGATCACTTATTTGCAAGTTTGGGTAAGTGATTATTCTTATGGATTAATATATTATATGCATGGGAGAGTATGTAGATCATGATGGGTATGTCAAAAAGTGTACATAATGCATTCTTGCTTTTTGGCTAAAAGATGTGCGTCCTTGTGAATTAAACTTGAAATATGACTTGTGGGTTTGATGAAAAGGAATGGTATGGAGGAAATACCAACATGTATGGTGTGATTATGTTATTAAACTTGTTATTTTTATAGAAGTGTAAATTATGGGATTTTGGCCGATTTGTTGTTGTGAGGTGTATTGAAGTAATTTGATGGCATAATTGTGATGTTGTGGTGATGGAGAAGTCTAAAGTACAACCTTGGTGTGACATGAGCTTGGTTATCATGCATTGGTCAATGTATGGAATATTGTGGAATTATTGGGATAATAAATTCATAAGTGATATTTGGTTAATGTTGGGCATGTTGTGGTATTATTGATATGACCATGCCGTAAATGGTATTGTAGAGAAAGAAATGACATTTTCGAGCCAAACATATGACTTATTGTTATTATATGCCATGGTAAGGTAATTGGTGGTTAATGTTGGTTCCGTATGCATTTGTGTTGTAGAGTGAAACATAAGGAAGGAGCGGGACATTGTATGCACATCTAAGAGTATATATTTGTATTGAGAATACAAGGTATGTAAGGTTACTCTGTCCGTATTTTTCTGCAGTACGTAGTATTCACATTGACATCGCACTTGTCCTATCCCGAAATGTGCTAAGGTATCCTATATCCGGTTACCAATTGTCAATATCACATGTTTCCTACTCATTGATCAATTGTGATATCACATGTTTCATATTCATTGATAATGTTCCAAAAGCCCCATAAGGTTGTGTTCCAAAGATTCCATGGTTCCAATAAGGCTATGTTTCCAACAATGTTAAGTTCCAAAGTTCAAAGTGTTGTTATGACTGTTAAAGTATCAATCTATTATATTTAAAGAAAGATAATGTGAAGTAAAGGGCAAAGTAATGCATATGTGGTTAATGATTGATTTAAGGGTGACAGCTCTAGAGGCATAAGCCTAGCTCGAGCCGATCCCGAGAATTTTTGTATCAGGGGGCAGCCCTAGAGGCAAAAGCCTAGCTTGGGTCGAACCTGACAGGGGGAAGCTCTAGAGGTAAGAACCTAGCTCTAGCCGAACCTGCTGCATTGATTTATGGGTGGCAGCTCTAGAGGCATAAGCCTAGCTCTAGTCGATCCCAGGGTGGCAGCTCTAGAGGCATAAGCCTAGCTCGAGCCGATCCCAACATAATGATATGTTATGTAAAGACCCACTGATCAGTTGGGGCTCGGATACAGTATAGCACAGACAAGGATGAATAAGTACAGAAGTAAAGAAACAATGAACGTAATGAACGCAATGAACCTAATATACATGGTTCCAAATGCAATGGTTTATTTACATTGATTACTATTGTGTTTAACTCCAATGAAGTCTTATGTTATACACAGTTTCTATGGCCTTGCATACTCAGTATATTCTTCGTACTGACCCCTTTGGGGGCCTTACTTTACATGTTGCAGGCATAGGTGTTAGTAGACCTTCACCATAGGCTACGATATATCAATGGATCATTGGTGAGCTCCAGTTGTTTTGGGGCTTCCTAAGTCACTATGTACATTTGTTTGGTGTTGTCTTGATACTATATGTATGTATAGAGCGGGGGCTTGTCCGACTCTAAGATTGGTTTTGGTTATGCATCTGTAGAGGCTTTGTAGATGTTGTGGAACACGTGAAGGGTATGTAAGAGACATATGTTTTGTCATGATGGCCCCAACGGCCAAGTTTCATAATTACTATATATGTTTCACGAATTCCGCAATTGACATTTTATATTCATTTGAGATAGTGCTGTATATTGAGTAGCATGCATATGAGTGTACATGAGCAAAGATTGGTTCTCTCGGGCCTCAACGGCTCTGGGTGCCAGTCCGTCCCGAATGAGATTCGGGTCGTGACAATAACACTTCTATGCATTATACTAATAAATTATGATTAGTTTCTCACTTTTTTAATTGGCTCAAGGTCAGGAACCAAATATTTTCCATCTAATAGCTTTTGATGTGCAATATATGATTAATGGATATAACATGATGTACAAAGATGGATTCTTCAAAGAAGATAGAGGATTTATGTTAGTTTTTCTAATACAAGGGGGAGAGAATAAACATATATGAAATATGTTGTGAATTATCATCAGTATGATCCTCATTCAAAAGATAATTCAAGTCAAATGCTAGAAGCATTTGTTGACCCAAAATTAATTTCATATTTATCTACAAATACTCCTATTGAATGTCCTTGAAGGACAAAGTCTATGACATGCATGAAGTATGGTAGACCAATCTGTTCCAAATGCAACAATTCTTTAAAAAAAGGAGAGGAGCAAATGATCATAATAAGGAGGCAATGTGCTTTTGAAGAGCCTACGATATAAAACTTTATGAAACCTCATGAGAGTTTTAGGTACCTAAGAAATAATAATGGAGGTGAAGAGATATTAATAAGTTATGTCAATTGCAAATCAATTCAAATGATATATTATCGATGATATCTTTGATACAATATCGCGCAATATTTGTAAAAGATTATGAGGATTTGAATTCTGCGTTTATTTAAGCATGATGACGTAGAAATATCTATCAAGTAACATGAAGGGATGAATCTTGGTAAGCATAAAGCTTATTTGATTTGCAGTCTAGACACTAAAAGATGTCATGCATTTAATGTTGAATATTGTCACTTGACAAAATCTATATGAAAATCTCGGAAGGATTCAAAATACCTGAAACATATATAAGTTTGTGGAAAACTTATTTATAATCCTTATATGGTAGAAATTGATTACTTCTATATTATCTCGTGAAGATTTTCAAAATGCAGTGGATTATCTACTTAAAGAAGTTGAAATGAGGAATTTGCTTAATTGAACTTATTCTGAAGTGCCATATCTTGTGCAATTGATGCATTTATTTATCTTGATATAGCTATGAGAATGACATAGTTTTACTCCTATGTGGAGATACTGAATAAGATCACCTGCATATTGCGAATGAAAGCCTCTGTATGAATGTGTTTATCCTAACAAATATTGTCAAGTTTTTGAATATACAGGATATTCACATGAACGATACAAGAGAGTTCAATATAGACATATTATCTGTTGTCATGAAGGATTACCTTCATACCATATTATTTTACATGACATTCAATCATGTTGAGATAATAGCTACTTATGAAGCAAGGCGAGAATGTGTGTGGCTGAGGTTCATGATACACCTTATGATTTAAGTACCCATGATTTTACAGGAAGATAATGTACCAAGCATAGCACAATTAAAGAAAGGATTCATAAAACGAGATAAAATAAAGCAAATTTCACCAAAAATTTTCTACACACATAAGCTCCAAAAGAATGGTGATATCGACATGCAACAAAATTCGTTCAAGTGAAAATGAGGCTGATTTATTCACGAAATCTCTACCAACTGCAACTTTTGAGAAGATGGTGCATGAAATTGGGATGCGAAGATTCAAGTTTTTGGATTGATATTCTCATTAGGTGGAGTTAATACGTGGTGTAATCTTTTTTCCTTACGAGATTTTATCCCACAGGATTTTCCTTGTAAGGTTTTTAGTGAGGCAGCAAAAATGCATATTATCAGAGATGAGGAATCTTTTTCCTTCACTAGATTTTTTTTCATTGGGTCTTTCCTATTAAGGTTTTAACGAGACACATTAGCTATCAATTACACATTCAAGGAGAAGTATTATAAATGATAGTGAAAGTTTATCAGGTTATTGTGAATGACTATCAAGTTATATGAATTAATGTCAATATTTTAGAGAAAAGTTAGGAGTCCTAAATATGGGGCCAAGTCAATTTTTCCCTATAAATAGAGGGGTTCTCTTCATTGTAATTCATCCCTCAAGATGATCCCTCAAGAGAAATAAGAATTACTATCTTCTCTTCCTTATTCTTCTTGTTCTTCTTATTCTTGCTACATTAGTTTATAACATTAAGAGTTTAAGTTAACATATATTGTAATTGTAAATAATGTTTACATTAGCTGGTCCTCTTTACATGTTATAGCTAGTAAATCATAAATTTCTTATTTTAAGGAGACTTATCAGTAACTATTCTTTGAGTGATATGACAGTCTAAAAAATTTCTTAAACTAATAATGTATATAAATTAAATTCATACTATATTGAATTTACATCATTCAAGAATAGCTTATTTAGGATTTGTGGTTCTAAGGACTAGTTTCAGAGTTTTGATTAATTTCAAAGTAACATATGTTAGTCTTATAATAGGGTGACCAAAACCACAATTTGTCAATACCATATCATATAAACTCGCAAGTCTCTCAAACTTGGGGGAAAACATTAAGGAAAATTTATAATGTATGAGCATTGGGATAAAATTATTACACTTGGTAAAATTATAACACTAGTAGTCCACTTTTACGGTGGACTATTTTTGCTTTGCCTTGACGCCACAACATCTTTACTTGTCATGATATTTTTGGGGGTTTCTTCAAATGTTAATTTTTTAAAATTATTATTATTATTATTATCATCATCATCATCATCATAGCCATTGTTGTTGTTGTTGTTGTTGTCGTTGTTGCTGTTGTTGCTGTCGTTGTTGTTGTTGTTGTTGTTGTTGCTGCCGCTATAAGTTAGTTGCTTAGTATTATTTTTTGTTTGTTGTGAGTTTTACATTTTTTAGTGAGTGAAATTTATTAGGTTGTGATGCGAGGTTGTGTAGTGTGTAATCACTCTATTTGTTATTTTTATTAGTGAATGAAAGTCTGATTGATTTTCTCCATTTCTATGTAAATAAAATTCATTAGGCCGTGATAAGTCTGATTGGTAGTTCTTTGGGAAACATATTTTTTCCACCCATTTTAATGTTAAGTGAAGGTGAAATTTTGCTTCAGCTTCGATCACGTTTCATAAAATATAATTCAAAGAATGATTCGATTAGATATTTACATGTTACCAACTTTGCTTCATGTCTTGAGGCAGAAATCTATGTTAAGAGCCTAGTTTGTCCTATTTCACAAAGGAACCATGAATTCTACAACAACAGAGGCTAAAATAACTCTAATGAGGACAATCATGTGACTAATGACCTGTAAGAGTTGCACTTTATGTATATTTCTTAAATGCTGTTAAATTTTGCTTCATATTGCGTAAGGAACATGTTAATCAATTTCCCTTTTAACAATTTCTTTTTAAGAAATGATAATCTTTTGCAAGACCAACTATTTTGGTTGATTATTGTGTATTGCACTTTAAACTCAATATTACTGGGCATCATTTCTCTGCTTGAGCAAATTTATGTCAGGATGTTGCACTGTTGATGTAGTAAGAATAGAGAGCACCAGAGACAGGAAATTGTGGCTGGTGAATGCACCAATGACGAATAGGTGTAGCTCTTATGATTAGTTTTTGATCCGGGATTTTTTTTACTATCATCTTTAGGTGAAAGCTTAATAGGAAATGAATAATAAATCAAGGAACTATTCAATGAAGTTTAAGCACTAAGATAGTATCTAGTTTTGGTTTTCTCCTTGCTGCTACTAGTCGACAACTTATTTTCTTTGACATATTTTGGTGTTTTCCATGCTAATAGCTAATTTTGTATTCTTACTTAGGAGATATCTTCCTAATTTTTTTTTACTTATTTGATCTAAAAAAGTCTAAATATTCTTTAACTTTAGCAGTAAAATTAATGTAAGCAAGAATGCATTGCTAGGTGAAAGCATTTTAGCACTCTATTTTTCTGCTATATTCATGAGAGTTGGGTTAGAAGTGCAGTTTTTGAACAAAAAATATTTCTATTTTAGTTAATTCTTTTTATGTTCTATGTAAAACCTCAAACTATACCATATGACCTTTTTAATATAATTCTTATACATCTTATTCTATCTCTAAAAATATTCAAAATTAAAGTCATAAAGTGCCACAATTATATATCATCAAGTTCGTTCAAAATCTTGTTTAGTGCAACTCAAGTGTAACTCTATTTGTTATATTATCAACTATCAATTGTGATATTACAAAAATATGTAGACAATCAATACAAATGAACAATAGCTAGTCCTTCTGGAAAAATAATGTCAATAATTTCACACATATGCAAGGAGATGAAGTGCAAAAAATGTATTTTGGTGTAACTATATGAAAAAAGAAAAAGAAAAGTAACAAAAATGTGTGCGTGTGGGAATGAATGGTTTCTCCATATACCACTTGAGATATGATATTTGAATCTATATTTCGATATCGGATACTTGTGTTGGTATGGTTGGGTTCCAGTGATGAAATGTGAATAAAAATGGAGGGAAAAAGTGAATTGTATTTTCACTTTATAAAAAAAGTGTTCTCCCATATTTGTGGGAGAAAGAGATATTCTTGAGCTTAAGTATAGAAACACTCCTCCTTGTTGTTAGTGAGGTAAGAAGAAGACAAGCCTCGCGCTGTCGTCATCGTCGCTCGCTCTACTTCGGCTTTGTCTTCGAATTTGTCAAATGATCGAGAGATTATCTTTTTGGACAAAGTTCAATCGAAACATAAGTGTTTAATGACTTTTTAATCCAAAAATTTGATATGAAATTTTTCTCCATTTGCGGACACACATGAGCATGTGCATACGCATGTCAAAATGTACATTAAAGGGTCACGATCCTTCAGTTCACTATTTGAATAACGTAAAGGGATATGCGAGCGCATCTTGCCATGTGTGGGTGAATCTTCCACCACACATGCCATTGCATATCACCCTTCAACTTTATGTTTTGATAGTTGGGTGATGTGCGGTCGCATCTCGCCATGTGCAAACACACGTGGGTCTGCATGTGAACCCGTCATTTCAAAAAAGTACAACTCTTCATGAATCATTACTTATTTTCTGAAGCAACACCTTTGGCTATAAATATCTGACTTTTCCTCAGATATTGGAATGAAATCTTGAAGTTAAAAGTATTCTTCTTCTTGAAAAACTCAAATGTGATTTGCTACCGTTGAGTGCATTAAAAATTCAGCGAATTTAAGGTACCACTATTGGGCTGAAGTGATACATTTTATCTTAGGAGGATATATTTGTCATGACCCGAAATCCCATTCGAGCCGGACTGGCACCCGAAACCGATATAGCCCGAGAGAACCAATATTTGCTCATAATCCTTCGTGTGTATATCCTCGTATGAAGCTTATTAAACCTTATGCAACTATGCGGAAACATGAACATGGAAACATATGCTATATATATTTAGGAAACTTGCCCGTTGGGGCCATCAAGTCAAAACAAACATTTGTCTCTTACATCCATAAACCCACATATGTCTATAAAAGCCTCTAACAGATGCATTTACAAGACCAACTAACAGTCGGTACAAGTCCCCACTTTATACAACATTTATAACATCAAAGCAATATATGACTATGACTCAGGAGGCTCCGAACCAACTGGAGCTCACCAAAACTCTGCAAATGATCCACAGTCAACGGAGGAGGTCTACTAATGCCTGCACCTGCAATATGTAAGGTAAGTTCCCCCGAGGGGGTCAGTACGAAGAATGTACTGAGTATGTAAGGTTCATAAGAAATAGCATCATACATGAGAATATCAATAGAATGAATATGAGAAAATAATCAATGTGGATAAACCATCACTTTATACAATATATTTTATAATTACTTTCCTTCAAGGAAAATTACCTTCGCTCAAGAGACTTGCCTCCAATAGATTCTTCTATATGCACGAGATTCTTTCTTACTTCTATGTTCATTACCACTATTATTCATCTACTTGGGTAGTAGGTTGTAAAATAATAACATTCATCCACATACATCCACTCTAGTGGTAGGGTAACAATATAACATACATCTATTCTACCGGTGGTATAATACTATAACGTACATCCACTCTATTAACGTACATCCACTCTCATGGTGGGTTGACATACATCCACTCTTATGGTGGGTTAACATGCATCCACTCTCATGGTAGGTTAACATACATCCACTCTCATGGTCGGTTAACATACATCCACTCTCATGGTAGGTTAACATACATCCACTCTATTGGTGGGTTTACATACATCCACTCTCATGGTGGGTTAACATACATCCACTCTCATGGTGGGTTAACATATATCCACTCTCATGGTGGGTTAACATCATACACACATCTTTATTCACTTCTTATTTGGGAGAGATTGGTTTATTAACTTATGAGAGATTGATATGTTGAAGATTATGTCACTATGTGAAACACACAAATATATTAATTTACTCTTACTTCACAAGATTGACACCTTAACTTGTGAGGGATAGATATACTAGCTCGCACATTACCTCTTTACTATGCTTATGAGATCTTATGTAAGTAAGTATATAAGACCAGACCTCCACCCTTGGTGGGTTATAATAAATAATCAAAGCATAATATTGAGATTATTCCATCTTGAACTTATACCCTTAGATTTTCGATCCACACTCAATGAAACATATCGAAACCAAGTAAGCATTACTTCTTTACAATCTTAAACCCTTTACATAGTTATGAGAGTGACGCATTAGAGATCATGACATTAATTGAAGCACACACTTATATACACATTTCACTTTACTCCTTTACTTCATGAGATTGACATCTTCACTTATGAGGAATAATTATATTAACTTGCGCACATCACCTCTATTATTACTCTTATGAGATTGGTACTTTTACTTGTGAAAGATTGGTACAAGGATAATCGTAATATCCTTAGACTTTGGAACATGACATTATTGGAAAATGCTATTCAAGAATAAATAGATTCTCTTACATTATTACTCTCTTGAGATAGTTCTTTTAGAAATTTCAACGTTATGACACTTTACGTGAAGCTTTGGATCATTAACCAATGAGTGAGGGACATGTAAATAAACATTGTGAGAAACATAACATTATTAGAACCATAACACCATTGGAACCATTGGACAATAATCCATGAACAAGAGATATGAGTATAATCACTATTGGAACATTTGAACATAACTTTATTGGACTTTTGGAACATTAACCTTGAATATGAGACATGTGGTTCACAATTGATCAATGAGTAGGAACTATGTGATAATGACCATTGATAACCGGATATAGGATATCTTAGCACATTTCGGAATAGGACAAGTGAAAAGATACGGACAGAGTAACCTTACATACCTTGTATTCTCAATACGAATATACAACCTTAGATGTGCATACAATGTCCCGCTCCTTCCTTACATTTCACTCTACAACACAAATACATAACGGAGTTTACATTAACCACCAACTACCTTACAAATGCATATGACGTCAATGAATTACATGTTTGCCTTTAAAATTGTCATTTTCCCCTTGACAATACCATTGAAGAAATTATCATACCAATAATCCCAAAATATTCCCAACATTGACCAAAATATCATAAACCATTAGCATGTCACACCAAGTTCATACTTTCCACTCCTTATCACCACAACATCACAATTATTCCATCAATTCCCTTTAATACACCTCACAACAACAAATCGGCAAAAATCCCATAATTTATACTTATATGAAAATAACAAGTTTAATAACATAATCACACCATACATTTTGTTATTTCATCCATACCATGCTCTTTCATCAAAATTACAAGTCATATTTCAAGTGTAAATCCCATGGATAACACATCTTTCACAAAAACACAAAGTGCCATATCCAACACTTCCAAGCATAACCAACATGATTTACATACTCTCCCATGCATATAATATATTTTTCCATAAGAATAATCACTTACCTAAGCTTGAGAAAGGATGATCTTGCTCCAAGAAGTGCCTTAGGGTTTTGAGAGCCAAAGAGGTGTTCTTGGGAATTTTCTAGAAAAAGATAGAAAAGCATGTGTGTTTCTCATGAATAAAATAAGATTTTTGCCTCTTTATATAGGCCCTCAATTTCCATCCTTAGCCACTCTTATGGAATTAAATGTTGTGTCTAGAAGGTCAAGGCAAGAATGGGTCATTTGACCCATTTTTTGGCCCATGTCTTCTTTTCATTTTGGGCCCTTTTTGAGCCCAATTCACTTAACCCAATAAAATCAATAATTTGTCATGTTTAATTCATTTCATACGCATTACAACAATATTCCCACTCACACAATTCATACTCGTAGACTCAATTCCAAAAACAAGCAATTCTAGCCACGTATGGCTTATTTTGACTACAAGGGTAAAATTGTCATTTTGATGCCAAATTCGTTCTCGAGTAATTTCATCATACTAATATAATACTTTACTCATTTCATGTATATGCTCATGGTTGTATAAGAAACGTGGCAAAAATCGGCCCGGTACGTCCCCGGGCACCCCTGAACACTTAGAACAAATTTTGGAAGCTTACTAGTTTGGCCGTTCCAGCAAGCGTATGGCGACCCCCAGGGCACTGAGCTTTAGAAGCTTGCTGGTTTGGGTGCCAAAACAGGCGCCTGGAGCTTCCTATGGCACTGAAATCTTTTTTTTTTTTTGACTTTTCTTTGCGGGTTTGTTTAGATATTTCAAGTCCTATTCTTTAACTTACTTCTTACCCTTAATATCCTTTGTTTGGAGGTCCTCTTAGCCTCATTTTGAACCCCACAAATGCTCCACGAAAATCACAAAATACCTCCTATGAAGGGCTAATCACATGTACGAAGCCAAATTTCAATTTTGTCATCATTAACATTACCAAATACATACTTATGGCATCTCAACACCTAAGTAACCATTGTTCAACGTCGTCATATAGGGTCAGGAAGGTACGGGGTTTTACATTCTCCCCCCCTTAGAAACATTCGTCCTCGAATGTTAACAATGTTGCTTCAATTACAACAAATGCATCTCTATATTAGCCTATACATCTATAGACACTTAAGGCTCATAGATACTTACTTATCATTATTCCACTTCCACGTTTTGAACCCTTTTCTTCCATTTGAAAAAATTATGGGTACGTCGATTTCATCATTTTTTTTTCCAACTTCCCATGCGATCTCTTTGGCTTGTTGATTTCTCCAAGGAACTTTTACGGAAATTACGTCTTGATTTCTTAACCTTTTAGCTTGTCA
This sequence comes from Capsicum rhomboideum, assembly GCA_031232105.1. Lineage (NCBI taxonomy): Eukaryota > Viridiplantae > Streptophyta > Magnoliopsida > Solanales > Solanaceae > Capsicum > Capsicum rhomboideum. The sequence goes on from CP124711.1 coordinate 53,705,745, forward strand.
ATCTAGAATAACAATAGGTATCTCTTCCTAGTGAGATCCTTCGTAATTGGTATCTTTGCAATGGGAACAACATGAAAGGAAACTCTTATACACTGTCAAAAATTTCACATCCTTTCTTTCCAAATCCCTTACCCCTTTTATTGGTGACACTTTCAAGAGTACGTAATCATTTATGATCACGACCATTTAATATACCATTACGATATGTTCTTTTCACTATACTAAACTCACCGACAGGTGAAAATATTTCTATTGACTTCACTCATAACCCCAGTGTATGATTAAATTCACGGTAGTCGATGGAGTAACACGCGATAGAGTAGAGCTCGAATCAATCAGTACATATACATCATGTAAAATATCTAAATACATATACCATCATCAGGAGGTGCTTCCTCATTCTGTCAGTCCACTAAAGCATAAGTGCGATTTTGAGTTCCACTAGAATTGGCTGCTCCTCTAGCACCTCTATCGCGACCAGCAGACTGTACACCAGCTGTCGATACCATATCGGCTGATCCGGTAGGCCGTGTCATACTACCCATAGGCCTCTGTGGGCATTCTCTCATCATGTGTCCTGGCCTACTACATATAAATAAAACATTCGTATCAAAGCGGTATTCGCCTGCATGAAATCTCCCACAGCGCAGCCACAGCTGACGAGAAAATCTCGTTGCCTGTAATCCCTGAATCCCATTACTCTGTTCAGATCGACCACCTCCAGACCCTCAGAATTGAGAATGAGCACCTGCTGTGAAATAAGAGGATGAGGGTCTAGGCGGTAACATTCGAGATCCAGCTTCTCGTGGGGACACCATAGACTGTTTCATAGGTCTCGCCCTTTTTGATGGACCTTCCTCAGCTTTTTGTGTTCTCTTTCTTTGCCTTTGATCCTCTATTTTCTGCGCAAAGGCCTGTATTCTAGCTATGTCTATATCTCGATTTAAGGCAGCAATATTGCAGTCTCATACCAAATAAGGCTCCAATTTGTCCACATATCGATGGACTCTATCTTTCATAGTGGCTACTACATTTGGAGCATATCTAGCCAAGGAATTAAACTGTAAACTGTATTCTCTGACACTCATATTTCCCTGTCGCAAATTCAGAAATTGGTCTGCACGTGCCTCCCGAATCTCATACGGGAGGTAATGATCAAGAAAGGCCATTCTAAATTCTTCCCAACCAGCTGGGAGTGCATCAATACCTCTTGATCTTTTCCAGTCCTCATACCACAAAATAGCCTCGCCCTTCAGTCTATAAGCTGCTAGCTCAACCGTTTCTACACCTGTTACGTGCATCACCTCTAATGCTCTTTGAACTTGGTCCACGAAATTCTGTGGATCTGCTTTCAGATCGGACCCTGTGAATATGGGAGGGTCTAATTTTAGAAAATCCTGTGTACATCGGCTAGCTGCTCTAGCCGCGTCATCTTTATTTATCATTGGACCAGTTCGTCCCTGTATTTGTGCAGCCACTAATTGAGTCAACATATGTACTGCATTTCTTAGGTCCTGATCTGTGGCATTCATTGGCGGTGCTGCGGGTACTTCTCTACCTCTTGGCTATTCCGGAGCTAGAAAAGTAGAAAAAGACCGCGATGCAATTCGGCATCAGCTCCACCTTGACTAGCTTGGTCAGGTGGTGGTCTACTCATTCCTTCATCGGCAGGCACATCTACCTTCTTATCTTTGCCTCTACCTCTTCTTGTCATCGGTATTGTTACGATATCAAAGAAAATCAATTCCAATGGTCAAATACAATTCAACTTACAACACTGGCTCTATTGCACGATCTAGAAATGAAGAAATGAAACAACTCCTAAATGTCCCGTAGCCTCCTACTTATACATGTGGTGCACAACACATCGATAAGTACGACTCTACTCAGACACGGCTTTGTATACATCCTTAGAACGACCTGCTCTGATACCACTTTTTTCACGACTCGAAATCTCATTCGAGCCAAACTGGCACCCGAAGCCGATATAGCCCGAGAGAACCAATATTTGCTCATAATCCTTCGTATGCATATCCTCGTATGAAGCTTATTAAACCTTATGCAACTACGCGGAAACATGAACATGGAAACATATGCTATATATATTTAGGAAACTTGCCCGTTGGGGCCATCAAGTCAAAACGGACATTTGTATCTTACATCCATAAACCCACATATGTCTACAAAAGCCTCTAACAGATGCATTTACAAGATCAACTAACAGTCGGGACAAGTCCCCGATTTATACAACATTTATAACATCAAAACAATATATGACTATGACTCAGGAGGCTCCGAACCAACTGGAGCTCACCAAAACTCTGCAAATGATCCACAGTCTACGGAGGAGGTCTACTAATGCCTGCACCTGCAACATGTAAGGTAAGTTCCCCCGAGAGGGTTAGTATGAAGAATGTACTGAGTATGTAAGGTTCATAAGAAATAGCATCATACAAGAGAATATCAATAGAATGAACTATGAGAAAATAATCAATGTAGATAAACCATCATTTTATACAATATCTTTTATAATTACTCTCCTTCAAGGGAAATTACCTTCGCTCAAAAGACTTGCCTCCAATAGATTCTTCTATATTCACGAGATTCTTTCTTGCTTCTATGTTCATTACCACTATTATTCATCTACTTGGGTAGTAGGTTGTAAAATAATAACATTCATCCACATACATCCACTCTAGTGGTAGGGTAACAATATAACATATATCTATTTTACCGGTGGTTTAATAATATAACGTACATCCACTCTATTAAGGTACATCCACTCTCATGGTGGGTTGACATACATCCACTCTTATGGTGGGTTAACATGCATCCACTCTCATGGTGGGTTAGCATACATCCACTCTTATGGTAGGTTAACATACATCCACTCTCATGGTGGGTTAACATACATCCACTCTCATGGTGGGTTTACATACATCCACTCTCATGGTGGGTTAACATACATCCACTCTCATGGTGGGTTAACATATATCCACTCTCATGGTGGGTTAACATCATACACACATCTTTATTCACTTCTTATTTGGGAGAGATTGGTTTATTAACTTATGAGAGATTGATATGTTGAAGATTATGTCACTATGTGAAACACACAAATATATTAATTTACTCTTACTTCACAAGATTGACACCTTAACTTGTGAGGGATAGATATACTAGCTCGCACATTACCTCTTTACTATGCTTATGAGATCTTATGTAAGTAAGTATATAAGACCAGACCTCCACCCTTGGTGGGTTATAATAAATAATCAAAGCATAATATTGAGATTATTCCATCTTGAACTTATACCCTTAGATTTTCGATCCACACTCAATGAAACATATCGAAACCAAGTAAGCATTACTTCTTTACAATCTTAAACCCTTTACATAGTTATGAGAGTGACGCATTAGAGATCATGACATTAATTGAAGCACACACTTATATACACATTTCACTTTACTCCTTTACTTCATGAGATTGACATGTTCACTTATGAGGAATAATTATATTAACTTGCACATCACCTCTATTATTACTCTTATGAGATTGGTACTTTTACTTGTGAAAGATTGGTACAAGGATAATCGTAATATCCTTAGACTTTGGAACATGACATTATTGGAAAATGCTATTCAAGAATAAATAGATTCTCTTACATTATTACTCTCTTGAGATAGTTCTTTTAGAAATTTCAACGTTATGACACTTTACGTGAAGCTTTGGATCATTAACCAATGAGTGAGGGACATGTAAATAAACATTGTGAGAAACATAACATTATTAGAACCATAACACCATTGGAACCATTGGACAATAATCCATGAACAAGAGATATGAGTATAATCACTATTGGAACATTTGAACATAACTTTATTGGACTTTTGGAACATTAACCTTGAATATGAGACATGTGGTTCACAATTGATCAATGAGTAGGAACTATGTGATAATGACCATTGATAACCGGATATAGGATATCTTAGCACATTTCGGAATAGGACAAGTGAAAAGATACGGACAGAGTAACCTTACATACCTTGTATTCTCAATACGAATATACAACCTTAGATGTGCATACAATGTCCTGCTCCTTCCTTATGTTTCACTCTACAACACAAATACATAACGGAGTTTACATTAACCACCAACTACCTTACAAATGCATATGACGTCAATGAATTACATGTTTGCCTTTAAAATTGTCATTTTCCCCTTGACAATACCATTGAAGAAATTATCATACCAATAATCCCAAAATATTCCCAACATTGACCAAAATATCATAAACCATTAGCATGTCACACCAAGTTCATACTTTCCACTCCTTATCACCACAACATCACAATTATTCCATCAATTCCCTTCAATACACCTCACAACAACAAATCGGCCAAAATTCCATAATTTACACTTATATGAAAATAACAAGTTTAATAACATAATCACACCATACATGTTGTTATTTCATCCATACCATGCTCTTTCATCAAAATTACAAGTCATATTTCAAGTGTAAATCCCATGGATAACACATCTTTCACAAAAACACAAAGTGCCATATCCAACACTTCCAAACATAACCAACATGATTTACATACTCTCCCATGCATATAATATATTGTTCCATAATAATAATCACTTACCTAAGCTTGAGAAAGGATGATCTTGCTCCAAGAAGTGCCTTAGGGTTTTGAAAGCCAAAGAGGTGTTCTTGGGAATTTTCTAGAAAAAGATAGAAAAGCATGTGTGTTTCTCGTGAATAAAATAAGATTTTTACCTCTTTATATAGGCACTCAATTTCCATCCTTAGCCACTCTTATGGAATTAAATGTTGTGTCTAGAAGGTCAAGACAAGAATGGGTCATTTGACCCATATTTTGGCCCATGTCTTCTTTTCATTTTGGGCCCTTTTTGAGCCCAATTCACTTAACCCAATAAAATCAATAATTTGTCATATTTAATTCATTTCATACGCGTTACAACAATATTCCCACTCACACAATTCATACTCGTAGACTCAATTCCAAAAACAAGTAATTCTAGCCACGTACGGCTTATTTTGACTACAAGGGTAAAATTATCATTTTGATGCCAAATTCATTCTCGAGTAATTTCATCATACTAATATAATACTTTACTCATTTCATGTATATGCTCATGGTTGTATAAGAAACGTGGCAAAAATCGGCCCGGTACGTCCCCGGGCACCGCTGAACACTTAGAACAAATTTTGGAAGCTTACTAGTTTGGCCGTTCCAGCAAGCGTCTGGCGCCCCCCACGGCACTGAGCTTTAGAAGCTTTCTGGTTTGGGTGCCAAAACAGGCGCCTGGAGCTTCCTATGGCACTGAAATCTTTTTTTTTTTTTGACTTTTCTTTGCGGGTTTGTTTAGATACTTCAAGTCCTATTCTTTAACTTACTTCTTACCCTTAATATCCTTTGTTTAGAGGTCCTCTTAGCCTCATTTTGAACCCCACAAATGCTCCACGAAAATCACAAAATACCTCCTATGAAGGGCTAATCACATGTACGAAGCCAAATTTCAATTTTGTCATCATTAACATTACCAAATACATACTTATGGCATCTCAACACCTAAGTAACCATTGTTCAACATCGTCATATAGTGTCAGGAAGGTACGGGGTGTTACAATATTTCATAACCTTGAGTACTTGAGGGGAATAATTTCCTTAAGGACACACTGTGAATTTAGTGGACTTGAATCTTCTAATCTTCATCTTTTTTTAAATGTTTGATTTTGCTATTTTCCAGAAAATAGTTTGAACTTCTTTATTGTTCTTGAGTTGTTCTTAAACTTGTTGTTGAAGTCCATATTTTAAATATAGATTTTATACCCGAAATAACAATCATAAGAAAATTAATAATCTGTATTTTGGTTTCTGGAGATTAAAACTTTTTGGTTTTCTACTTTGTTTGAATTTGATATTGATTTGAAGTCATAAAAACTTCGCTAGGATTCAAATTTCATTCAGTTGGCAATTCGAAGAATAGAAAAACTTCATCGTTAACTAGAAACAAGTTGTATAAAGATTAAGTCTTTATTGTTAACATTTTAAATACTAAGTTGTTAGTCTAATTGTGAAAACAAAATAACTAATGAAAATAAAGTCAATGATGGATCGGTGAATGTTATAGCAACAATTACTGCATCTTCAAGTCGTTCAAGTGTTGCTACTGTCATGGCACCGACTGAGAAACCAAAGAAGTTTTCTGGTGTAGATTTCAAAGATGAAAACAAAAGATGTTCTTCTACTTGACTACTCTAAGTCTGCAGAAGTTCATAAATGAGAGCATTCCCATCTTGTCGGAATCAACTCCGGATATAGAATGCCTCTTAGTGACAAAAACTTGAAAACACTCAAATTTTCTATATAAAACTACACTCTGAGTGGACTACAAGATGATTTGAAAAATGTGTACAACAACATGAAGATCTCAAAAGGAATTCTAGGATGCTTTGGAAAAGAAGTACAAAACATAGGGTGCCAGAATGAAGAAATTGATTGTTGCAAAGTTTCTGGACTTCAAAATGATAGACAGTAAAGCTGTTGTTACCCAAGTTCAGGAGTTGTAAGTCATAATCCATGATCTCTTTGCTGAAGATAGAATATTATATAATACCTTTGTTAAACATTTTAAGAATGTTCTTAATATTCACTTAACCTTTGATGTAGGTTTGGTTGTGAATGATGCATTTCATGTGGCTGCAATAATTGAGAAGTTATCACCTTTGTGGAAGGACTTAAAAAATTACTTGAAACACAAACGCAAGGAGATAATAGTCGAAGATCTCATTGTAAGATTGATAATTGAAAAGGATAACAAGACTGCGAAAAATAGGTCATGTAGAAATTCAACAATATCTGGAGCAAATATTGTTGAGGATGATCCCACAAAATCAAAGAAAAGAAAAAAAGCACCTAGACAACAAAGCAATCCACCTAAGAAGAAATTCAAAGGAAATTAATTCAATTGTGGCAAAGTTGGTCACAAGGCTCCTGATTGTTGGGCTCTAAAGAACAGTAAGAAAAGAAATCAAGCAAACATGGCTGAATCTAAAGAAGAAATGAACAATATTTGTGTCATACTTTCAGAGTGCAATCTGGTTATTAATCCAAGAGAATGGTGGATGGATTTAGGTGCCTCTCACCATGTTTGTGCCAACAAAGAACTCATTGCATCATATATTCTGGCTTAACCGGATGAGAAAATATTCATGGCAAACTCCACTACTGCAAAGTTGAACGATTAGACAATATTTGCTTGAAGATGACATATGGCAAGGTTGTGACACTAAACAATATCCTTCATGTTCTGGAGTTGCTAAAGAACTTAGTTTCAACATCACTTCTGACTAAGAATGGATTTAAATGTTTCTTTGTTTCCGACAAAGTTGTAATAAGTAAGAATGAAGTTTATGTAGGTAAAGATTACCTCACCAAGGGCCTTTTTAAGATCAATGTAATAACTATTCACATGAATAAAAGTTCTAGTTCTTTTTACTTACTTGAGTCAAATGAATTATGACATGAACATTTTGGACATGTCAATTACAAGACCTTGTGAAAACTGATTAGTTTGGAAGTTTTGCCTAACTTTGAGTGCAATAAATTACAATGTCAAACATATGTTGTGTCTAAGAATGCTAAGCATCCTTATAAATCTATTGAAAGGAATTTCAATCTCTTAGAATTAATTCACACTGATATTTGTGATATGAAGTCAACACCATCTCGTGGTGCTACACTGATATTTCATAGCTTTTATTGACGATTGCACTAGATATTGCTATGTTTATTTGCTGAACAGTAAGGATAAAGCAATAGAAGCATTTAGTCAATATAAAATTGAAGTTGAAAATCAGTTGGATAAAAAGATTAAAATGATAAGAAGTGATAGGGTGGATAGTATGAATCTCATTTTGTAGCTATATGTTTGGAAAATAAAATTGTCCGTCAAACTACACCTCAATAAAATGGAATTGCGGAAAGAAAAAATCAAATGTTGAAAGAAATAATGAATGTCTTACTTATAAGTTCAAGTTTACTGCAAAACTTATGGGGGGAAGCAATCCTTACAGAAAACTGAATACTCAATAGAGTGTCACATAGCAAGACACAATCAATTCCATATGAGAAACAAAAAGGAAGGAAACCCAAATTAAAATATTTTAATGTGTGGAGGTGTCTAGCCAAAGTCCAAGTTTCTATACCCAAAAGGGTCAAAATAGGACCAAAGACTATGGACTGTATTTTCATTGGATATGCTACCAATAGTAAAGCATGTCGATTTTTGGTTCACAAATACGAACATCCAGATATTAATGAAAATACGATAATTGAATTAGGCAATGCTAAGTTCTTTGAACACATTTATTAGTAGAAAATTAGATATGAGTTGTCTAGTGAAGGATCTAAACAACCTCGAAAAGAACCAAAGGAGAATGTATTTAATGAAGAGAATACAAGACATAGTTAACATCAAAGGATATCTACTTCCTTTAGATCTGATTTTGTAACATTTATTCTTGAAAATGAGCCTCAAACATTCAAAGAAGCCATGTCTTCTTCAGACTCATCCTTTTGAAAAAAGGCTATCAATAGCGAAATTTATTCAATCTTAAACAACCATACTTGGAAGTTGGTTGATCTTCCTCCAAGAAATAAACCTTTAGGTTCAATATGGATCTTCAAAAGAAAAATGAAAGCTGATGAAACTAGTGACAAATACAAGGCAAAACTTTTTGTTAAAGGCTTTAGACAAAAATAAGGTCTTGATTATTTCGACCCGTACTCTCCAGTAACAAGGATTACATCCATTTGGATTGCTTGAATTAGCTGTGTTATATGGACTTGAAATCCATCAAATGGATATTAAAACAGCTTTCTTAAATGGAGAATTGGAGGAAGAAATTTACATGGAACAACTAGAGGGTTTTGTGGTTTCTGGTAAAGAAAGGAAAGTGTGTAAACTTGTTAAGTCACTTTATGGACTAAAACAAGCACTCAAACAGTGACATGCAAAATTTGACCAAATCATGTTGGCAAATGGATTTAAGATTAATGAGTGTGACAAATGTGTTTATAATAAAGACACTCCAAATCACAAAGTCATTGTTTATTTGTATGTTGATGACATGTTGATCATCAGTAGAGACATTTCTGACATAAATGCTACTAAGCGAATGCTAGAAAGTAAATTTGATATGAAAGACCTTGAAGTTGCTGATGTGATCTTACGGATAGGAGTTCATAGAACTCCACAAGGTTTAGCATTGTCATAGTCTCATTACATTGAAAAGGTACTTGACAAGTTCAAGTATTTGGATTTCAATATTGCCAAGACACTAATAGATGTGAGCTTTGTATTTCAAAAGAATGAAGGTGAAAGTGACTCACAATTGGACTAAGCAAGAGTATTGAAAAGTTTGATGTATATCATGAATTGTACGCGACCAGATATAACATGTGCTATTAGTACATTGAGTCGGTTCATAAGTAATCCCAATCAAACTCAGTGGATGGCAATTAAAAGAGTTTTGGGGTATCTCAAATATATTCAAAACTATGATTTGCATTATAACAAATATCCAACTTTAATTGAAGGATATAGTGATGTAAATTAGATCACCATGTCAAATAAAGTAAAATCCACAAGTGGGTATGTATTTACTCTTGGTGGAAGAGCAGTCTCTTGAAAATCATTCAAACAGATATGTACCACTCGCTCTACAATGAAATCTAAATTTATCGCTTTAGATAAGACCAGTAAAAAAGCTTAATGGCTCTGAAATTTCTTGAAAGATATTCCTTTTTGGCCCAAACATTTGACACCAATATGTTGCCAAATATGCATACACTATGATAATTAAGCTGCAATAGGTAGGGCAGGGAGCATGATGTATAACGAAAAATCTCGTCATATAAGACGGAGACATAATGCCATTAGAGAACTACTCTCTAGTTGAATTATTACAATTGACTATTTAAAGTCAAAAAATAATATGTCGGATCCACTTACATAAGGCCTAACTAGAGAGGGAGTTGAGAGATCATCAAAGAGAATAAGTTTAAGGCCTAGGACAAGCCATCACGGTGGTAACTCTACCTAGCAGACTAGAGATCCTAAGAGCTAGGTTCAAGGAGATAAACCAAGTTGTGACTGATGGTTCAACATTGTGAAATAACTCAACTCATTCTCATGATGAAGAGGATAGGGCTTATGGTTTAAAGCTTCTTAATGGTTTATAAGTTTGGCAGGTATGACCAAATAGTTTATCTATGGGATTAACATTTAAGAATCACCTATGTGAGTGTGAAATGGAAGCCTTTTCAAGGAGAATGATAGTAAAAGCCTATTCTCTAAGCTCTTATGAAACCAGGTAGTATTTATGACTAAAATAAATAAAACCATGAAAATCATAAATCGTAAAGGCTAGTTGTGTGACTTTTATTGTCTTGGTGTACAAAAAAATTCGATGGTTCAAAGATATCGCATCTACCAATTGACCGAGTGCATCTAATATAAGTTCACTATAGAAAGTTCAAAGGGAAATATACTTATCCAGATGCAACTAGTCTTTGCTTGTAAATCACACATTTGTTCATATATTTTTTGATCTAATAGTCATTTTCCATTCATCTGGGGGATTGTTGGTTTCTAGTGATGAAATATGAATAGAAAATGGAAGGAAAAAAGTGAATTGTGTTTTCACTTTATAATAGAAGTGCTCTCTCACATTGGTGGGAGAAAGAGATATTCTCGTGCTTAAGTATAGAATAAATCCTCCTTATTTTTAGTGAGGCAAGAAGAATACAAGCCTCGTGTCGTCATCATCGTTGCTTGCTCTACTCGGCTTCGGCTTCTACTTCAGATTTGGATTTATCAAATAATCGATCGAGAGATTATATTTTTGGACAAAATTCAATTGAAACTTAAGTTTTTAATGACTTCTTAATTCAAAATTTTGATCTGAAACTTTCTCCATTTGCGGATGCACATGAGCATATGCGGACGCATGTCAAAATGCACATTAAAGGGTAGCGATTCTTCAGTTCACTGTTTGATTGACCAAAAGGGATTTACGGGCGCATCTGCCAGCTCACATGCCAACGCATGTCACCCTTCAACTTTATGTTTTGAGAGTTGGGTGATGTGCGGCCGCATCTCGCCATGTATGGATGCACATGGGTCCGCATGTAGACCCGTCGTCCCAAAAAAGTGTAACACTTCATGAACCATTGCTTCTAATCTGAAGCAACATCTTTTGGCTATAAATATCTGATTTTTCCTCAAATATTGAAACAAAATCTTGAAGTTAAAAACACTCCTCTTTTTGAAAAACTCAAGTGTGATTTTCTACCGTTGAGTGTGTTCGAAATTCAGTGAATTTGAGATACCGTTATTTGGCTGAAGTGATTTATTTTATCCTGAGAGGATATATTCCATAACCTCGCGTACTTGAACTTGTTATTGATGTTCATATTTTAAATACAAATTTTATACCTGAAATAATAGGTTTGTCTGAAGGACCTATCTCCTTTGGTGTTACTCATGACCTTAAATTGAGTCTTGACAGAAAAAATGCATGCGTGATGAACCAAAGCCTATTTTGTTGGATGTCTTCTTTTTTTTTCAAGAATTTTTTTATTTTCATAGATCGAGTCAGAAGTCTCTGGTTAAGTGAAGTTGCATTCATTATTTCATCTTGGAGTACACACACATGCATATATGATGCAAGAAGTCTCTGGTTAAGTGAAGTTGCATTCATTATTTCATCTTGGAGTACACACACATGCATATATGATGCATTCACTGATAAATCTTGAGTCCTTTTTTCAATTTTAAGATTATGCCAGAATGTTTGACCACCTACATGAGAAATAATACAATTGAAATAAAATGTGGCCTTGAAGTGCCATACAAATACAAAGGGTTTAGGATATTTAACAGAAAATAATAGATGACACCAAGTTACAACAACATTTCAAGCATGTTGAATAGCAAATTGTTGTGAACCAAACTTATTAAGTAAGGCCGATGAGCTGCAAGGGGTGAATGAGACGTTTTCAATTCAAATTATTGAGATGATTGAAATGTTGGAGATTTTTATTTGGCATGCAGGCTCTATTATTGATTGGTTAAATACGACTTGGGATTAGATAGAATGATGGATGCAAATTGTGATTATGATTAGGCAAACTCTGTATCTCTCATCTCCCTTCTTCTATGGTCTAGTATCTCATCCCTTTCTAGTTACGTTCTTATTCTGTTAATCTCCTTTGTTAGTGTCATTATTACCTTTTTTTTCCAAATTCTAAGTTGTAATTTGAGTTCAGTGATTATAAAATACATCAGTGTTTGTGTTGGAAATCAGTTTGCTTCATTAGTGCTTTCATCCAGAGGTCTTGAATGTAGGACCAAAAATTTTGAACTCCCTGTGATTCAATTAACATCGGGAGGGATTCATGGTCAAAGGAGATATCAAAACTTTGTTCATTATTGCCGGAGTTGGTTGGAAAGGTTACAATTGCTTGGCCCAAAAACAAAGTTCTAGTGACAGACATAATGCGTTATCGCCAGAGACCTGATGAGAACAGAGATCCATCTCCAGCACCATCGATGCTTCTTCACAAGCATACTCCGATAAAATTAGGATGGTTCTATGGTGATAATCCAGAGTCATGGATTCTTCAGGCTGAACACTATTTTGAATTCTATGGAATTGCAGAAAACCACAAGTTATCTCTCGCCTCATTCTATCTCAATGGGGAAGCTTAGGAGTGGTATTGATGGCTTTTCTGAAACAAACAATTGGAAGATTGGGAATATTTTACTCCAAAAGTAATGATTCGCTTTCATAAATAGCATCTCGAATTACAAAGACACCGCTTAGTCAATCTCCGGCAGCTAACCTCCGTGACCGAGAACCAAAGTCATTTTGAGGCAATCTTATCGGGCTTTGGTGAGTCAGTTGTACCTTTGCCATGCCCTGCAAATGTTCATCCATACAAAAGCAATACAACCATGACACTTTTACCTCAATGGTATGATGATAAATCTGAACACAAAGGCAAAATGGATGTGCTCAAGGTGTTTAACGTAAGGTTTACTAGTTGCTGCCCCACAGTATTTGCTGAGACGCAATCAAATGCTCCAATTGAAATACCTGATGAAGAAGTTACAAGCACTAAAAGTATTATAGTCTAACTATTCGATGGACATCCCCAAACATCCCCAAAGAGAACTGTCAAAGATATTGTTGAGGTAAATAGTTGTGATAATGATGCTAAAAGTGAAGACAAGAATGAAGAAGAGAAAATTGTTACCATCAAATAAGAACCTATAGAATTTTTTATTGCAAATTCATCTAAGCCTTCATTATGGATTAATTTTATAGTCTCTATTCCTTGTAACTTTTCCATGTTTGATAGTCACATAGTTCTAGATGATCGTTCGAATCAATTGTTTGCCGCACACTCTGAAAAAGTTTACCCTCAACATGGGACTCAGGCTTGCTCAACTCTGGGAGGAGATGTCTACAATTCCTTCCACTTGCAGTTATGTGAAGATTATAACCAGAGGTATAACTGGTCACTTTAGTAGATTTGGTCATGATGCACTTATCTTAATTTTGAATCTACTTCCACCTGATCAATTCGGGTTAGAGTTTCCATTTGATCGTGGCTCTAGTTTACTAACTATGTTCCTTAGAGTTACAAGAAATTTGGCATTTTGTGCTGCTTAGGGTGACTTGGATTCTGATAAGTTTATTATATCAACCTTGAGAAATTCTTGCAACGGGGTTGATACTGGGCTGGGGAGAAATTTTTATGGTTTTTTGAGGTCTAAATCGAGAGAGCTTGCTACGGAGGAGAAAATACAGAGAGTGCTTCAGGAATTTGCTGAAAGTTACTTCAAGCAGTCACCAGATATTTGAGTCAATAAAGTTGTTAACCTCTTGTTTGCTATGTTTGGTCTAGTTCAAAAATTAAGGACTGCTTCGTGGTGTATTCACTTTAATCCTGTTCCTTTTTTCGGTTGCAGTGCCTTTCCTTTTGATAATAGGTTAAATCATTTGTTGATCTCTCTTTATGTATGAACTGTTCAATCTTGGCTACCTCAACCACTTCCAAAACCACCTTTCTCAGCTTTAATATTGAAATTCCCAGCCAAGTTGCACAATCTGTGGAAATGGCAAAAGAACTTGACTTCTATGGGCCTGTCCTAATTAGTGGGGATGATTCCAATATAAATGCTTGTCTTCTTGCTGTATATTTCAGTAGTAAACTGCAGCCTGTAGCAGTTGTACTTGCTGCAATGTTACAGGAATGGAAATCATTAGAATTAAGAAGTGAATACAAGGTGATTCTTCAAGCGGTGCACCCTACTAGTTACACATTTTATGGTGTCACTGAGATGGTAGAGCTGGCTGCAAGCCATGTATTACACCATGACTTAGTTGCAATGAAGAGATTTGGTGGAGAGCGAGCTTTTAAAACTATTCATCAGTACTTCAAGGTGGATAATTTTGGCTTCGATGGGTCTGAACATATTAAGAAGTATTGTTCGTGTCATATTTCAAGTGCTTCCGGAGCTTCTTTTGATCCTAGTAGTACTCTTGGTGATATTCATGGCATCCCATTATTTGATACTAATGCTTATATTTTGGCCTATTATGTGAGTGTGCCATTTGGTAGACAAGGAATTGATGCTAAAACATGGAGTGAGAAGGACATTGCAGAATATGTTAGCTATATACATGAGTTTCTGTTAGCTAATATGACACATTTTCCACGTGTTGGTGCCAATAATACTTCTAAGATCCAAACCATGATATACGGAGGTTTGAGTGATATCATTAGGTTCTTTACTATTTTACACATATCTGAAATCATTACACATCATGGTCATGTTATCTTGTGCAGAGTGATCAATGTTCAGAAGGTAAGCAAGAATGTGGAAGTCAATTCTGGAATCCTCCAAGCTACCAACCAAATTATGATGTTGTTCGTAAAGGTATTCACCTGTCGCAGCCAAGGAATTTATAATACTACAAGTTGCCGGATGAGGTTTACGACATGAACCTTGAGGGCAAGGTTCTTTTTCGGGGCGGAAGTATTATTGTGAACCAAGCTTATTACATATGGGCCGATGGGCTGAAAGGGGTGAATGAGATGGATCCAGTTAAGATTATTGGGTTGATTGAAATATTGAAGAGTTTTATTTGGGATCCATGCCCAATTATCAATTGGTTAAATATGACTTGGGATTAGATGGAACGGTGGATGCAAATTCTGATTATGCTTAGGCAAACTTTGTATCTCTCATCTCCCTTCTTCTATGGGCTGGTATCTCATCCCCTCTGCTATTCTTTCCTTAGTGTCGTTATTAGCTTGTTGTTCAGATTCTAAGTTATAATTTGAGTTCAGTGATTATAAAATACATCAGTGCTTGGAAATCAATTTGCTTCACACAGTCCCTTCCTAATTTCATACAAGTATCTCTACCTTGCCAAGCATTCTCTGTTTTTATTTTCAGTTAAAAATGGATAGGAACTCATTAATAGCAAACAAAATGATAGGATAGTTTTCTTGCAACAGATAATGTTGTTTATCAATTTTTGTTTCAAAAACTACAGAAGTCAATACATTACTGTCACGTAGTCATATTTTTAGTTTACACCTCTATAGTTAACTTTTTATTAAACTACATAAATGATCCTCTTTTTGAGTGACTTTGCTTTTGTTCTCCACAAGAAAAGTCTTATAAAACTAGTTTTTCTATTTTTTTTTTATGTATAGAACAAATACTTATTTGCCCCTCTATACTCTAAATATTTTTAAATAACTCTCCATGCTCATTTATCTTTCAAATTCTATTTTTTTCTCTTTTTTATTTTACTTTGATTTTTATTATTTTCTTTTCTCTTTTTTTTTTTAAATTTTTTTTTCGCAATCTTTACTTTATTCCCTTTCTCCTCCCAACTTCTAATTTTTTTTCTCTTTTTTTCTATATTTCGTTGGTTATTATTTTTTCTTTTCTCTTTTTTTATTTTTTTCAACCTTTATTTTTCTTTTATTTTTTGTTTTGTCTTTTTTTTTTTCTTTTTTCTCAACTTTTATTTTTTTTGCTTTTCTCCTCTCAGCTTCTATTTTTTTCTTTTTCTCTTTTCTATTTTCTTTGATTTTTTTTTTTAATTTTATTAACCTTTATTTTTTTTTTCTTTTTCCTCAATCTTCATTTTCTTTTCTTATCTTTTCTTTTCTTCGGTTCCTTCCAAACAACAAGTTACGCCCCAAAGACAAAAGTTGACATTATCACATTGTATGTTGATTTATTAGATGTTCTATAACTCTTGCCTTAGAGGCAAGACTTAGCCCAAGGACATTCAAACAACAAGTTACGTCCCATGGGCAAGAGTTGACACTAAGACATTGTGTTTTGATTTATGAGATGTTCTATAACTCTTGCCTTAGAGGCAAGACTTAGCCCAATGACTTTCAAATTACAAGTTACGCCTCATGGGCAAGAGTTGATACTACCACATTGTGTTTTGATTTATGAAATGTTCTATAACTCTTGCCTTAGAGGCAAGACTTATCCCAAAGGACCTCCAAATAACAAGTTACGCCCCATGGGCAATAGTTGACACTATCACATTGTGTCTTGATTTATGATATATTCTATAACTCTTGCCTTAGAGGCAAGACTTAGCCCAAGAACTTTTAAACAACAAGTTATGTCCAATGGGCAAGACTTGACACTATCACATTATTTTTTGACTTACGAGATGTTCTATAACTCTTGCCTTAGAGGCTAGACTTAGCCCAATGACTTTCAAACAACAAGTTATGCCCCATGGGCAAGAGTTGACACTACCACATTGTATCCTAATTTATGAGATACTCTATAAGTCTTGCCTCAAATGCAAGACTTAGCCCAAGGACCTCCCAAAAAAATAAGTTGCGCCCCATGAGCAAGAGTTGACACTACCACATTGTGTCTTGATTTATGTGATGCTCTATAACTCTTGCCTTAAAGGCAAGACTTAGACCGAGGGCTTTCAAACAACAAGTTACGCCTCATAGGCAAGAGTTGACACTAACACATTGTATTTTGATTAATGAGATGTTCTATGACTCTTGCATTAGAGGCAAGACTTAGCCCAAGGACTTTCAAACAACAAGTTACACTCTATGGGCAAGAGTTGACACTACCATATTGTGTCTTAATTTACGAGATGTTCTATAACTCTTGCCCTAGAGGCAAGACTTATCACAAAGGACTTTCAAATCACACCCTTAAGTTCACTTCGATGTTAAAGAAAGAAGATTTTCTCTTTGCGGATTATCCAACTTTCTGTTCATTAGTAAAAAATAATAGAAGTTGAGAAAAAAGAAAAAAGGGAAGAAAAAAAAGAGAAAAGAAAAAAAATTAAAGATTGAGAAAAGAAAAAGAAGAGAAGAAAAAGAAAAAAGAAAAAAGAGAAGAATAAAAAAACATACACACAGAAAAAATAAAGGTTGAGAAAAACAAAAATGAGAAAAAATAAAAATAAAGTTTGAGAAAAATAAAAAAAAGGAAGAAAAAATGAGAAAAGAAAAAAAAAAGTAAAGTAAAATAAAGGTTGGGAAAAATGAATTAAAAAAAGAAAAAAAAAGAAAATAAATAAATAAATAATGTTTGAGAAAAAAAAAGAAAAAAGAGAAAAAAAACCAAAAAATAAAAGAAAAATAAAGATTGAGACAAATGAATCAAAATAAGAAAAAGAAAATAGAAAGAAAAAAAATAAAAGTCAAGGAAAAATAAAAAAGAGAAAAAAAAAGAAGAAGAAAAAAATAGAAGTCGAGAGACAAATGAACATGGAAAGTGTAAAAAATTTGAGGTGTAGAGGGACAAAAAAGTACTTGATCTATACATAAAAAGGAAGTGAGGCTAATCTGTAAAGACTTTTCCTATGGGTAGAGCTGTCAAAATGGGTTTACCCAACCCAACCCTAGCAGGCTAGAGAGTTAAATAGGTTAGGACAAGCTAGCCCTTTTAACTAAAGGGCCAATAAAATAGCATCCCAACCCAGCCTAAGCAGGCCATGGGTTGGGACTGGTTGCCCATAAAAAAAAATAAAAGTAACCCAAAACATGATAAACTAAAATAATATAAGTACTAGACAATCACCAACTATTATGCCTTCACTTTAATATGTCACCTACTAGTTTTTAGCATGTTATAGGCATCTTACTAATCGATTTGGAGATATTTGTATAGTTAAGCAAAAGCTACACAACTATGAGAAAAGAAAATATTTTTAAAACCCTAAGTCTCTATTTGAAAAATGTTGTGTGCTTAGGAGGAGAAAATGTTTTAAAGGTTGGGTTGGGCTTGGATACTTGGGTTTTTCATTTTTTATTGACAAAATCCTAATTTTTAACAAATAAAAAACCAACTTAAAAATATTTAATAATTATTTTTAAAGTACCGGCCCATGGGCCGGCCTTTGAGGCTAGTGGGTTAGGCCTCTGAGGCCGACAGGCCAAGTGAGGCTAGGCTTATAAGCCTCGTTTCTAAATGGGCTGAAAAAATTTAGCCCAACCCCACTTAATTAGGGTAAACTACATAAATAGCCCCTATAGTGAGTGACTTTGCTTTTTTGTCCCCCATAATAAAAGTCTTACAAAACTAGTTTTCCTTCTTTTTTATGTACGAAACAAATACATATTTGCCCCTCTATATATCAAATATTTTCAAACAACTCTCCATGCTCATTTATCTTTCAACTTCAATTTTTTTTTTCTATCTTTTATTTTACTTTGATTTTTTATTTTTATTTTCTCTTCTTTTTTTAAAAAAAAAATTTCTCAACCTTTACCTTTTTTCTTTTTTGCTTTTTTTCTTTTCTCCTTTCAACTTCTATTTTTTTTTTCTTTTTAATTTTTCCTTGGTTTTTGTTTTTTCTTTTTTTCTTTTTTCTCATTTTTTTTCTCAACTTTTATTTTTCTTTTATTTTTTATTTTGACTTTTTTTTTCTTTATATTTTAATTTTTTCTTAACCTTTTTTTCTTCTTCTCTCAAATTCTATTTTTTTTTCAATTTCTTTGATTTTTTTTAAATTTAACAACCTTTATTTTTCTTTTATTTTTTCATTATTTTTTTATTTTTCCGTAACCTTTAATTTTTTTCTTTTCTTTTCTTTTCTTCGATTCCTTCCAAACAACAAGTCACGCCCCATAGGCAAAAGTTGACACTACCACATTGTATTTTGATTTATGAGATGATCTATTACTCTTGCCTTAGAGGCAAGACTTAACCTAAGGACATTCAAACAACAAGTTATGTCCCATGGGCAAGAGTTGACACTACCACATTATGTTTTGACTTATGAAATGCTCTATTACTCTTGCCTTAGAGGCAAGACTTAGCCCAATGACTTTTCAAACAACAAGTTATGCCCCATGGACAAGAGTTGATACTACCACATTGTGTTTTAATTTATGAGATGCTCTATAACTCTTGCCTTAGAGGAAAGACTTAGACCAAGGGCTTTCAAACAACAAGTTACGCACAATGGACAAAAGTTGACACTACCATATTGTGTTTTTATTTATGAGATATTCTATAACTCTTGCCTTAGAGGCAAGACTTAGCCCAAGGACTTTCAAACAACAAGTTATGCCCCATGGGCAAGAGTTGACACTACCACGTTGTGTCTTAATTTATGAAATGCTCTATAGCTCTTGCCTTAGAGGCAAGACTTAGCCCAAGGACTTTCAAACAGCAAGTTACGCCCCATGGGCAAGAGTTGTCACTACCACATTATGTTTTGACTTATGAAATGCTTTATAACTCCTGCCTTAGGGGCAAGACTTAGCCCAATGATTTTCAAACAACAAGTTATTCCCCATGGGCAAGAGTTGGCACTACCACATTGTGTCTTGATTTATGAGATGCTCTATAACTCTTGCCTTAGAGGCAAGACTTAGACCAAGGACTTTCAAAAAATAAGTTACGTCCCATGGACAAGAGTTGACACTACTATATTATGTTTTTATTTATGAGATGTTTTATAACTCTTGCCTTAGAGGCAAGACTTAGCCCAAGGACTTTCAAACAGCAAGTTACGCCCCATGGGCAAGAGTTGTCAGTACCACATTATGTTTTGACTTATGAAATGCTCTATAACTCCTGCCTTAGAGGCAAGACTTAGCCCAAGGACTTTCAAACAACAAGTTATGCCCCATGGGCAAGAGCTTACACTGCCACGTTGTGTCTTGATTTATGAGATGCTCTATAACTCTTGCAATAGAGGCAAGACTTAGCCCAAGGACTTTCAAACAGCAAGTTACGCCCCATGGGCAAGAGTTGATACTACCACATTATGTTTTGACTTATGAAATTCTCTATAACTCTTGCCTTAGGGGCAAGACTTAGCCCAATGACTTTAAAACAACAAGTTATGCCCCATGAGCAAGAGTTGGCACTACCACATTGTATCTTGATTTATGAGATTCTCTATAACTCTTACCTTAGAGGCAAGACTTAGACCAAGGGCTTTCAATCATCAAGTTACGCCCCATGGGCAAGAGTTGACACTACCATATTGTGTTTCTATTTATGAGATATTCTATAACTCTTGCCTTAGAGGCAAGACTTAGCCCAAGGACTTTCAAACAACAAGTTATGCCCATGGGCAAGAGTTGACACTACCACATTAAGTCTTGATTTATGAGATACTCTATAACTTGGCCTTAGAGGCAAGACTTAGCCCAAGGACTTTCAAACAACAAGTTACACTCTATGGGCAAGAGTTGACACTACCACATTGGGTTTTGACTTATGAGATGCTCTATAACTCTTGCCTTAGAGGCAAGACTTAGCCCTATGAATTTCAAATAACAAATTATGCCCCATGGGCAAGAGTTGGCACTACCACATTGTGTCTTGATTTATGACATGCTCTATAACTCTTGCCTTAGAGGCAAGACTTAGACCAAGGGCTTTCAAACAACAAGTTACGCCCCATGGGCACGAGTTGATACTACCATATTATGTTTTTATTTATGAGATGTTCTATAACTCTTGCCTTAGAGGCAAGGCTTAGCCCAAGGACTTTCAAACAACAAGTTATGTCCCATGGGCAAGTTGAAACTACCACATTGTGTCTTGATTTATGAGATATTCTATAACTCTTCCCTTAGAGGCAAGACTTAGCCCAAAGACTTTCAAAAAACAAGTTATACTCCCCCATGGGCAAAAGCTAGCACTACCACATTGTGTCTTTGATTTATGAGATGCTCTATAAGTCTTGCCTCTTAAACTAGACTTAGCCCAAGAATCTCCCAAAGAAACAAATTACTCCCCATGGGCAAGAGTTAACACTATTTCATTATGACTTAATTTATGCTCTATAACTCTTGCCCTAGAGGCAAGACTTAGTTCAAGGATTTACAAACAACAAGTTAATGTTCTATTACTCTTTCCTTAGAGGCAAGACTTATCCCAAAGGACTTCCAAAAGGCAAGTCACGCCATTAAGTTTACTTTTATATCAAAGAAAGAATATTCTTTTTGCGGATTATCCAACTTTCTGTTCATTAGCAAAATATAATAGAAGCTGAGAAAAAAGAAAAAAGACAAGGAAAAAAATAAAGATTGAGAAAAAAAGAAAAAAAAGAAAAGAAAAAAATAAAGGTTAAGAAAATAGGAAAAAAAAGAAAAATAAAAAAAATAAAAAAATAAAAGTTGAGAAAATAAAATAAAATAAAAATAAAGTTTGAGAAAAATTAACAAAATGTAAAAATAAAAAAATAAAGGTTGAGACAATTAATTAAAAAAAGAGAAATGAAAAATAAATAATGTTTGAGAAATAAAAGAAAAAAAAGAAGAAGAAAAATAAAAATAAAGGTTGAGACAAATGAATTAAAACAAGAAAAAAAATAAAATAAAATCAAGTAACAGTAAAAAACAGAGAAAAAAAAAGTTGAGAGACAAATGAGCATGGAAAGAGTAAAACATTTGAGGTGTAGAGGGGCAAAAATGTACTTGTTGTATGCATAAAAATGAAGGAAGACTAGTTTTTAAAGACTTTTCTTATGGGGGACAAAAATACAAAGCCACCCACTATGGGGGACATTCCATGTAATTTCCTGACTTAATTAAAGGGTTGAGTTGGGCCGACCTCACGGACCAAGCCCATTTTGACAGCTCTACCTATGGGAGACAAAAACCAAAGTCACCCACTATTAGAGCTGTCGAAATGGGCTGGCCCAACCCAACCCAGCCCAAGCCTCGAGGCTCAAAGAATTTGATGGGCTAGTACGGGCTGGACCTTCATTTTAAAGGGCCTTAAAATGTATGGCCCAACCCAGCCTTAAAAGGGTCGCGGGCTGGGGCGGGTTAGCCCTTCGTTTTTATCGGTCTTTTTTTTGTTAACTTTTTTCTTTTCAATCTATGTTTGAATGTATAAGTATTACAATATGTTAACATTTCTAACATATGATTATATAAAAGTACATAATTCTACTATAACTTATAACATATTCAACACCAATACATCGTTAAACACATTTGAATTCATCGATAAAGTTGTCTTAATTAACATCACCTTCATCTAAATTCATATGAGGATTTAATTAGATAAACATTATCAATATATATATATATATATATATATATATATATATATATATATATATATATATATATATATATATATATATATATATCAAAAATTAATAATATTTAAATTCACTTAAAAACATTATCGCTTTGAATTTGAGTAAAGTCATGCAATGAATTTCGAGTGGCAACAAGTGTTTGAACATTTTATAGTGAATGCAATTTTGTATTGGTGGTTGAAAATTTTAGTATTAGGGACTTAAGGCTAAATGAATAAAATATTGTGTAAGATACTAGCTAGAACTTATTCAGTAATCATTATTTATAGTTTTTAATTCTTTTTGTTCATAATTTTTTCTTTTAAATTTTAAGTTTAAATTGAATAGCAGTCATGAATGAAACATCTATACTTGGTGATTAGGAATTAATGCTAAATAAATAAAGTATTGTGTAAGATATTAAAACTTATTCAGTAGTTACTATTCTTAGTTTTTACTTCTTTTTTCACACTCTTCATTTAAATTAAAAGTATTTTGGCCCATGGGCCAGCCCAGCCCAGCCTCAAGGGCCAATGGGCTGACTTGGAATAGGCTTATAAACTCCAGTTTTAAATGGGCTCAAAAATCATAACCCAACCCAACCCTAATAGCGGGTTGGGTTGGGCTGGCCTCAAGGACCAAACCCATTTTGGCGGCTCTATCCACTATGGGGGTCATCCCATGTAATTTCCTGTAACTTTTTTATTTACAGCAAAGTTTATACACACTTTTACATTGTTATACAATATTATATAAATTCATACGAATTAGGTTTTATCTTCTACGAATGTCAACCTATGAAACTCCATTCAAAATGGGTGAAAAGCATTAGCAGAAACTCAAATCTACATTAATAGTTTCAATTTTAACCACAACATCAAAATGACATCCCAAATGAATCCCAATCATCAATTTATAAAAGATTTCAACAAATTAATTATACAACTCATTTGTGAGTTTTAAAGCTTTTGAAAACGGACAATAAAGTTTTTAATTGTTCTCATTAATTTAACCAACAATGATTAAATCTCTGATGATAAAAATGACTATTACTCTCAGTCAGTTTCTAAACATAAAAATATGAAAGTCAGAATCACAAGTTAAGAAATTATTACTTTTTCCGTGTATTTTAAATTATATAAAAAATGAGTCAAACAGGGTAAAATATTAGTTAATTTTGATTATAGCGTAATAATACAATGATATTTATATAAAAGGTCAAATATATCCATGTACCATTAGAAATATTCTAAATATACCCCTCATTATACTTTTGGTCCAAATATACTTCTTCCATTATACTTTCGGTCCAAATATACCTCTTCCATTATACTTTCGGTTCAAATATACCATTCTGTTATGCTTTCGATCCAAATATACCCCTTCTATTATACAAAGACACAAATTTTTCATAGATAATATGTGTTTGACCATAGTTTTTGGAAAATATATTTCTCTTTTGTTTTAAAATAATATGAAATATGATTTATACCCACAAGTTCTAAAACTATTGAAAGTACGGATAAGTTTGACATGATATCATCATTTTATAATGAACTAGATAATATATCATCCCAAAATCATAACACGTTATTTTAATAAAAACTACTAATAACACAATTACCTCACTCACCAACCAACCAAAAAAGGTAAGCATCATTAGCCCTATACTACAATAGTAAATACTTTTTAAGCAAAACAGACCCACAAAAAATGAGCCATCAACAAGAAAACAACTTGTTCAACTTCACTTATTCCCAATTATAGTTGAAGTAATAATCAGTGAGTGATTTTTATAAAATATAAAAGCTTGGGGTAAGTTTTAAATCTTTAAAATAATCCAAAAATTAGATTTTGGCCCAAAAATCACTTTTCTCTAGTTTTTGGGATCTTAAATTGTTTGTCAAAAATTGACAAATTCTATGACCAAGCAAATTTTGCAAAATTTCTTTTCCAAAACATACTTGAAATATCTATGATCAAACTGGTCCATAATCAAGAAAAATGGGTTTCAATTTCAAAAGAGTTATGGAGCTTCGTCTCGAATGAAATTGGAAGATTAAGGCTTGTAAGCAGTAAATTCTCGAAGCTTTTGCAGGGGAGTCAAACATGAAAATGGGAGAAATTTTTGATCCAATGGTCTGGGGTGAAATGAAATAAATGAAAATGGGATAGGGTGGGTCAGATATGGTGTTAACGGTTGGGTTTTATTTTGAATTTAATTAAATTTGGCTATTTTAGTTTTGTTAGCGTGGATCTCTAATAAGAGTTGCCACGTGAAAAAAAATGGTTCTGCAAAACTATCAAACACGGATGTTAAAAAATAAAAGCAAGAATGTGCTCTTTATATAACAATAGTGGAATGGTTGAGCTCAACTACTAACGGATGAAATAGATGAACTTTTTTTTAAAGCTCAATGACATATTTGATTTTTTTCTTTAATTCTTTAGAGATGGTAAGTAATTAATATCTCAAGTTAAAATTCATTGGTCAAGCTAAAATTCATTGGTTGTGTAAAAAAAAAATTAATCGGCAATTTGTAAACCTGTTAGAAATAGGATTCTTGGAATTAGCGATTTATTTATTTTCCTACCTACAAATTGTCATGCACATTAGGCTTTTCATATAGAAATTTTGTATCCTTGAAATTTCTAACCATGTTCAGGAGAGCCCTTGATAACATATTGGCTGAATGCCTCGTTCAAAAAAAATACTTTCTTACCTTAATTTTCAAAAAGTAGCACAGATGAGCATTCTCTCCAAAATAGGCGGTTCAACCCAACTTGGAATTTGGAGCTCATTTTTTTAATGACTCCAAATTAGTGTAGAAATTCTTGTGAGATATAAGGACAGAAAAATCCCAATAGATAAGTTTAAATTTTGGAATTTCTCTGACCTATCAAAAGTTCTCTCTAATTGATAAGTGGCTTGGCATTTTTCTTCAGAATGATATAAAAGATCTAGTGTATAGAGATCTTAGCTTCTCTTGATCATTACATGGAATAGAGAAGGGCATTCGGGGGACTGATGCTCTAACTGTGGTATCGATTGAGTATAAAGGAGATCAAGTCCCCGAGCTCAAAATTATCATTCAAATCAATTGAAGCACTTAGAAACCACTACTAATCCACAATGCTCCAACAATCTAAATACTGAATGGTTATGTTGAGGAAATTTTTGTTGAATTCGACCTCTTGATCTCAAGTCTCCCAAAATATGCAACTGCACCATATTGTTCTTGCCCCACAAGTGGATGTTTTAAATATAGATATAAAGTCATCTAAAGAATATTTAACTTTTCTGGATGCTTTGCTATGGAGTACTCATAATATGAAACTCAACCCACACTCAAGTGATAGAATGATAATATATTTCATGGATCGTTTTAAAGTATATGAAGAATTCTACTTCTCATCCTTAGCATAGTCAATTGAAATAAGTTTAATTATAAAAATTCAATCCAAAAAATAAGCATGTGGAACTCGGAAGTAGGGAGCTAGCAAGGAGGATAATCATTTGGGGAGAGGTAAAATTTATTTTCTATTAGATTGGTGATGTATGCAATTAATTTTTCTCTATTGCAAATTGAATAAACTTATTCTATTCTTCAAATTTCATAAAAAGGATCTTTTGTTAAATATGACTAAGTTGGAAATAGCGAGGCACAAAAACACTATGTTGTGTGTTATGTGTTCTGTTGGCTTGCTGGCATTTTTTTAAAATTATAGATGTTGTTCAACAGATGATAAGTGATACTTTTGGCTAGATATTTTAATTATTACAATCAGTTAGAGAGTTCCATATAAATCTTGAAAGTCTAGTTTATAAAAATTTGTCTTGTTAATTTTTGTGGCATATTTCAATTTAATGTTCTATGACTCCCCAGTCCCCTGACCCAATAGAAAAACAACAAAATTTCTATAAGAATAAAGCTATTTTTATTTCAGGGTTGGAATGTTTTTCTCTCAGCGGATTTTAGCTAGGTCTTGCTAATGTGTACTGACGACGATAACACTATACCTCGACATCAGAATTTTGGCAAGGGTGCTTTGATGGAGAAATTGATAACACCAGATGATGATTTGAGCACCCAATTACGCTCGCTTACTTTTGAAAGCTTTATCCCTCCTCAAATTCAATCGATTTTAGAAGGGCATGAAGAAAGCAATTCTGATTCGGATTCGCATAAGTCTCTACACTTGGAACCATTTGGAGCGCAGACTGTGGTAACTCAATCGATAGCTCGACGACTGCAATTCTAAGAGGCAGGCATTTTTACCCACCCAACTTCAATGGAGAAAATGGAGGTTAAGGACAATCATACTTCACAAAGAGGTAAACCGCTTTCTTGTGTTGTCACGCCCCGAATCCCATTCGGAACGGACTGGCACCCGAAGCCGATATGGCCCGAGAGAACCAATCCTTGATCATGAACCTTCATAGGCATGTCTCTTTATGAATAGCATTCTGTCTCGTTTAACTCATGAAATATAAAATGCCAATGGCGGAAATCATGGGACATATGCTATATACAAAACTTGGCCGTTAGGGCCATCAAGTCAAAAATGGACATATATCTTTTACATTCGTCTTCCCACTTCCGTCTACAAAGCCTCTACAGATACATAGCCATAGCCAACCTAGAGTCGGGACAACACCCCGCTCTATAGATATATACAAAACCAAAACAAATGTACGTAACAACTCGGAAAGCCTCGAACCAACTAGAGCTCACCAACAATCTGCGGATGTTTCGTAGCCTACTGAGAAGGTCTACTAGCATCTGTGCCTGCAGCAAGTAAGGTAAGTCCCCCGAGGGGGTCAGTACGAAGAATGCACTGAGTATGTAAGGCCATAAGAAATGACATCAATGCATAAGAACCTCAATGAAATCAATTATAAGAAAATAGTCAATGTGGATAACCATCGTTCTGTATGTTTGGAATTATGTACTTTGCTTTTAATACTTTCTTTGCTTCTTTTCTTCTATGTTGACTCATCTTAGTCTATGCTATACTATACCCGGGCCCCAACTGATCAATGGGAAATAACATAATAATCGGGATCGTCATCCATGCGGATGTTCCTCTCATCCCATGGGATACCACCCGTAATATTGGGATCGTCATTCATGCGAGTGTGTCTTTCACTCCATGATATACCACCCATGCTTTAATAATCAGGATCGCCATTCATGCGGATGTTTTTTTCATCCCATGAGATACCACCCGTAATATTGGGTTCGTCATTCATGCGAGTGTTTCTTTCACTCCATGAGATACCACCCATTCTCAACATTAACCATTAAACAATTATTCACACTACTTCATCCTTTAGCTATAAGAGTGATGCATTATTGGAAACACTTATACACATTACTTCATTCCTTTACTTTCATGATATTGATACTTTGGGTAGTTATAATATGATTGGAACTTTGGATGTAATCATTATTGGAATTTTTGGAACAAGTCCATAATTATGTAACACATGAATAACAATGACCAACGAATAAGAAAAATGTGACTAATAATAGATGACAACCTGAAATGAGATACCTTAGAGTATTTCGGAATGGAATACTTATGATAACAATGTGAGCAATATGTGCTACAGGAAGATACGGAAAGGGTAACCTTACATACCTTGTCTTCTCAATATGAATACACAATCCTATACATGAATACAATAATCCAGCTCCTTCCTTATGTTTGACTCTACAACACAAGTACATAACGGAGTTTACATTAACTACCAACTACCTTACACATGTACATGACGACAATGAGTTACATGATTGCCTTAAAACGTCATTTCCTCCTTGACAATACCATTTATGAATTATCATACCAACAATACCACATCATGCCATACATTGACCACAACATCATACCAATAGTATTTTATACCAAGTTTCTTCTTTACACTTTCTCATTAACACCGTAACACAATTAATCCAACAAGTCACCTCAATACACCTCATAACAACATATCGGCCACAATCCCACAATTTACACTTATAGAAAAAATAACAAGTTAAAGAACATAATCGCACCATACATGTTGGTATCTCATCCATATCATTCACTTTCATTCAAACCTCAAGTCTCCTTTCAAGTTTAAATCACAAGGATGACACATCTTTTAACAAAAACCAAAAGTGCCATGTCCAACACTTCCAAGCATAACCAACATGATCTACATAATCTCTCATGCATATGATATATTAAATCATAAGAATAAATACTTACCAAGGCTTGCCAAATGATGATCTTGCCCAAAGAGATGACTTAGGGTTTGAAAGTGTAGAGAAAATATCTCTTTTTTGGTTTCTTGGAAAAGTCTAGAAATACATATGTGTTACAATGAATAAAATCTGATTTTTGGTGCCTTTTATAGTCCCTTAAAGTCATCCTTATCCATTTGGCTCAATGATTGATTAGTCAAAGCAAGAATGGGTCATTTGACCCATTGGGCCATGTCTTTTAATTCATTTTGGGCCTTAAATTGAGCCCAATTGCACATGTCATCTTAGCTCACCAAATTCAATGTTTAATCCATCATATATCTTGTGGTTAAATAATTCCATAAATGTTACGACAATATCCAACTCACGCGATTCATGCTCGTAGCTTTAATCCCAAGAATAAGCGATTACTGTCACTCATGGCTTAATTCAACATAATTTGATAAAATAATTACGACGACGAATTAACCTCAACTTGGATGCTAAACTTGCTCATTATTAGTCCTACTATGATGGAATAATGATACCATAACCTAAGATTCCTATTTATAGACTAATGGTCGAAGAAATTTTTTTGCAAAAACCAGCCTGGCACGCCCCTTTGCTACCTGGGTCAGAAAAATTTTGGCCAGAAGCAGCCTGGCACGCCACCTGCAGCGCCCCACCTTAAAAATTCATTTTCGACTTTTCTTTGCGGATTTGGTCGGATCTTTCAAGTCCAAATCTTTTGCTTGCCTCTTAGCTTTAATATCCTTTGCTTGGAAGTCCTTCAAACCTCGCTTTTCACTCCATATATGCTCCAAAAAATCACAAACACCTCCTACACATGCCTAATCATATTTACTAGCCCAATATCAAATGTTCCATCCATAACATTACAAAATACATACTTATGGCTCTCGAAACCTAAGTAAGCATGGTTCAAAGTTTTCAAGTAGGATCGGAAGTATACGGGGTGTTACATATGTTTCTCCTAGCTCTAAAGGAGGAAAAGTCTTTGTAGATACTGAGAAGGATGATTTGAAGGAACAGGGTGAATACTGGAAGACTGCTATTATAGGCTACGTTATAGGCGATACTCCGTATATCAAGACCATGGAGAATTATATCTCCAATGTGTTGTACTTTGCCAGCAAACCCTAGATTGGAAAATTTGATTCAATGGAGGATTGTGAGAAGGTTAAATAAGAAGGGCCTTATACCTTCCATTACAAGCCTTTTGTCATTCATGATTGGGAGGTAAACTTTGTTTTCAACCCGAACTGTATTACAACGATACCATTGTGGGTGACCTTTTTGGGACTTCCAGTGGGGTATTGGTCAAGTGAGGCTTTGAGAAAAGTCGCTAGTGCAGTAGGAAGGGCACTTTATATGGATAAATTCCCTGCTAATATGGATTTCATCTCCTATGCAAGGATCTTGGTAGAGGAAGATGTGTCTCAACCCCTTCTAGATTCTTAAGCTGATTATTCCTTCAGGCATCTTCCAACAGACTGTGGCTTATGACTGGCGACCTAAATTTGGCACTGAATGCTTAAAATTTGGTCACACTACTACTGATAATTTCTAGATATAACAGGAAGAAGTGCACAAAGAAGAGAAGGAGTATCAGGCTGTAAAGAAGAGAAGAAGAAGAAGAAGAAAGAACAAGCAAAAGGCAATGCCTCCAGCTCCTAGAAAAGAATGGACAACTAGAGAAACACATCACCTTGGGTAACCTTCAGGATTAAAGAATACTATAAATGAGGTGAATGATGAAGAGCAACAGAAGGATGAGACTCTGGGATTTTCCCAGCATTCCCTTAGGGCTATAAGACCTGACTATAGGAAAGAAGTTGAGGTCAGTAAAGGTAACACAAAGCTAATAGTTTTGCAGCTTTATAGGCTGAAGATTCCAACTTACCTGGGACTCGAAGGTCATCACAAACCCTTCATGATCATTTCCAAATGGAATATTAGAGGGATGAATCATCCCTTGAAACAGAAAGAGTTGTCACTCTTTTTGCAAAAGAATAAGGTGGAGATCATGAGTGTGTTAGAGACAAGAGTTATGAAAAATAAGGCAACATGGATAATGGGGAAAATTGATGTTGGGTGGCACTCATGTTGTAATTATCCTATGACTTGTAATGGAAGGATATGGTTCTTGTGGAAGTTTAATATGCAGTTGCAGGTGGAACTCATTCATGAACAATTTATTCACTATAAAATTAAACTCCCTACAAGACAGTTCCAGGCTCATTTTATAGTTGTTTATGCAAAAAATAAGTCATAACAGGGAGGAACTATGGAAAGAGTTAATTCAGGTAGGACAATCTATTCAAAGGGCATGGTTATTGTGTGGAGATTTCAACAATGTGTTGACAGCTGAGGACAGAATTGGATCACCTGTGCTCCCTACTAAAACTAGTAGTTTTCAGGATTATATTGACTCACTGAATCTTGCTGCATGGAGATCTAAAGGTTTTTACTATACCTTTTGTAGCTAGCAGATGCCTAGTAGTAGAGTTTACTCTAAGATAGATTGGGCTTTTGGAAATTTTCATTGGGTTAATAATTATGGTCATATTGAGGCTGAGTTTTTGAACCCCGGTGTGTCTGATCACTTCCCTATATTGATCAATATTTGCCCACAACCAAAGACAAGACCAAAACCTTTCAAACTATTTAAGACAGTACTGCAGCAGCATCCTAACTTTGGTAGTATTTTAGCAAGGACATGGAGTACTGACTATCCAGGAACTAAGTTGCTTAATCTATGGAGGAAGTTGAAGGCATTGCAGTAGGGGTTGAAAGGATTGAATAGTCATCTAGCATCTTATGATCAAAAGCTCTAATAAGCTAGACAAGTTCTGGAGATTACTCAAGTATTGTTAATTGATAAACCTTTATGTCCAAATTTGATTGACCAGGAAAAAGCTTGGTTGATTGAAATAAAGAAGTGGAGTGATATTGAAGAACATGTGTACAGACAAAGGCTAGGGTCAACTGGATAGATATGGAGATGCCAACACTAGGTACTTTCATGCATAGATGAAGCTCAGAACAAGTAGAAACAACATTGCCATATTTACGACAGTAATGGCATAAAGCTAAAGGATCCAATACTTTGTAAAAACAAAATTCATTGGTTTTTTCTCCAATCTTATTGGTACAGCTGCAGCAGAATTGTCCTGCCCCAACCTTGAGGTTATAAGAAATGGTCTTTGTTTTTTTTATGAACAGAAGTGCAGCTTGATCACTCCTATTGTAGAGCAGGAAATTCTTTCAGCTATAAAAGGGATGCCACAGGACAAATCACTAGGTATTGATGGGTTTCTAGTTGAGTTTTTCATTCACAACTGGTCTATTGTCAAAGGAGATATAATGTTAGTTGTGAAAGAGTATTTTGAGTCTGGTAAACTACTAAAGTCTTTTAGCTGTACTCCTGTGACATTAGTACCTAAAACTACAAATCCTACACATGTCGAAGACTATAGACCTATAGCCTGTACACTACAGTCTATAAGATTATTACCAAAATACTTACTAACAGGATCAAGATTGTTATTAAGTATATTGTTAACCCTTGTCAGTCAGATTTGGTTGAAGGTAGAAGTATAATAGACAATATCCTATTCAGTCATGAAGTCTTTAAATGGTATTTTAGGAAGGTCCTCTCTCCTAGGTGTGTTATGAAGGTAGACCATAGGAAAGGCTATGACTTTATTGAATGGGGTTTCTTAAAGAGTGTGTTGGTAGAGTTAGGCTTACCTTACAAATTCATTTCTTGGATTATGGAATGCATTACTTCAGTGTCCTACTCTTTTGTAATCGATGGGGGTTTGTCTAAGCCTTTTCAAGGGAAGAGGGGCATAAGATGTAACACCCCGTACGTTTCTGAGTCTAGCCAACTACCGCAATGTTGATGGAAGTAATGACAAATGATAAATTTGGTGAATTATGCATTAAATGGTGGGCATTAATGGGTCTTGTGTCATTTGGGCCAAATGAGGCCCAATAATCAAGAGAAAGACATGGCCCAAAAGGGATTTTTGACCCATTCTTGCCTACTCTTCCATGGACCAAGTAAACACACCAAGTGTGTGGATGAGAATCATTTTAACGGGGCTATATAATGAGAGAAATTATATTTTTAATTCATAACTACACACATGCCCTTTTCTACATTTTCCACATTTTTCTCTCAACATACAAACCCTAGGCTCTCATCTCCTTTGGAACAAGATCACTCTTTGGTAAGTATTATTCTCATGGTTTACTATATAATATGTTTAATATGGTCTATAAATTATGTTGGTGGTGTTGGCAAAGTTTAGGACGGTGTGCTATGTGTAAAACTGTCTATTTTTGCAATCGGAGAATGGTTTTGGTCTTGTAAACTTGGCTATGGACTTGTGATTTTGAAGAAAGTGAACTTGGTGGAGTAAATATTGACATTTTATAAGTGATTATAGTCTTACTTTGTTTAATCCTTGTGTATAACGTTTGGAATTGTTATTGTGAAATTGGTTACGGTTTTGGTGCCGTATTGGCCGTGAAATGTGATTTTTGGGTGTTTTTATGTATGTTGTGAGACTATGGATGAATGTTGGTTTTTAATATGATCAAAAATATGTTCAAATATGTTTGATTATGATCATGGACCATTTATTGCATGAAAAGACCCAAAAAGGACCCATTTTGGCCAAAACGGGCATCTGCGGGCGCAGATGCTCCTGGAATCTGCCAGGAGCCATCTTCGGGCACAGTTCATCCACCTTTGGGCGCAGGTGGCAGCGTAGGTCATCCCCGATTCCGGTTTTGTATGTTTTCGCATCTAGTTGATCCCCGAAGACCCCGATACCCTTTTTGGATGTAATTATCAACTTGTGATGTCGTTGTAATGACTTTAAGTGTCGTATGGGGACATGTTGGATTATGTTAAGTATGGATTGACTTTAATGTGTTGTTGTGAAAGACGTTTGGGTGACGAAATGACGTAAAATGTAACTTAGTATCGAAGAGGAAGTGTAAAGCATGATTTTGGTAGGGAATGTTAGTAATGTGTGATACCATGGGTGATATGTGGCCTGTTTTGGTAATGGTGAAGCATTACATGATATTGTACGAAGGTGAAATGACGTTGTGTGACAACTATGTAACTTAGTGTCATGTTATACACTTGAATTGAAGTGAGTGGTTAATGCAAGCTTTGTTATATACTTGTGTGTAGAGTAGACATAAAGGGGAAGCTGAAATGTTGTATTCGTGAGTAAGATTGTGTATCCATATTGAGTAATTAAGGTATGTAAGGTCCCTCTTTCCGTATTATTCTGCAGCATATAGTGTACACCTTGGTAGGGTACTTACTCATTCCCGAACTGTCCTAAGGTATTTCATTTCGAGTTATCATTTCTTGTTATTGTTAGTCACGTATATCTCATTCTTGGTCTATTATCATTCATGTGTCACATGATCATGAGCATGGTTCCAAGTTCCAATAATGTTATATTCAAAAGTTCCCAAAATAAAGTAACCATTGATTGAGCTAATTCAAAGATTAAAGAAGTAATGTTGTAAAGAGGAGAGATGTTTCATGGGTGGTATCCCAGGGGTTAAATAACCTAGCATGGGTTGATCCCAATATTTACGGAGGGTATCCCAGGGGTGAGAAGAACTCCTAGCATGGGTCGATTCCGCTACGGGTGGTATCCCAGGGGCAAGGAAAAGCCTAGCATGGGTCGATCCCAATTACTATTAACTACCCACTGATCAGCTTGGGGCCCGGCAATTATATGAATGGATGGATGAGTAATGGATGGAGGAAAGAGAGAATGAACGAACGAATGTAAGAGTAAAGAAAGTATTTTCACATAATGTATACTTTTTCCATATATGCAAGATGGTGACTTATCCATAATGTGTACTCATTTATATTTGATTTCATTGGAGTCTTTATGTATCATACAGTTTCGTATAGCCTTACATACTCAGTACTTTCTTCGTACTGACCCCTCTTGGGGGATTTACCTTACTTGCTGCAGGCGCAGGCACTAGTAGACCTCCCCAGTGAGTTGCAGGACTTCTACTAACTTTTGGTGAGCTCCAGTCGATTTGGGGCTTTCCGTGTCACAGTTGTACATGTATTTTGGTATTGTAAATGTTAAGTAAAGCGGGGCTTGTCCCGAATTTAGGTTGGTCGTGTATGTACTTCTATTAGATGCTTTTGTAGACGTACGTGGGTATGTGAAGTAGTGTGAAGAGAAGAGATGTGTGTCATTTGACTTGATGGCTATGTCGGCCAAGTTTCTCATATGTCTATATATATATCTTACATGTTCCATGATTTCCGATGTTAGCCTATTATGTTCTTATGTGATGGTGGTATTTCTTATGGCATGCCTATGAATGAATGTAAGCAGAGCTTGGTTCTCTCGGGCCTTGTCCGCTACGAGTGCCAATTCATCCCGATAGTGTTCGGGGTGTGACAAAAGTGGTATCCGAGCAGGTCGTTCTAAGGGTGTCTACGAAGCCGTGTCTGAGTAGAGTCTTACTTATTGATGTGTTGTGCACCACATTTATAAGTAGGAGGCTACGGGACATTTAGGATGTTGTTTCTTTTCTTCATTTCTAGATCATACAGTAGAGCCGAAGCTATAAGTGAAATTGTTCCTGACCATAAGTGTTGTTGTTCTTGTATATGATAGAAAAATGCCGATGGCAAGAAGAGGACAAGGTAAAAGTAAGAGGATAGACAGGATTGTGGGAGAAGGAACTAGTAGAGCTCCGCCTGAACTAGTTAATCAAGGCGGCGCTGAACCAGAGATGGCATCACAAGCTTCTTCTACTCTTCCATTTTCAGAAGAGTCAAGAGGAAGAGAAGTACCTACAGAACCACCAGTAACTACTACTGATAAGGATTTAAAGGATGCAGTGCGAATGTTGACTAGAATTGTTGCTGCATAAGTTCAGGGACAGGGTGGTCCAATTATAAATGATGATAGTGCAGCTAGGGCAGCTAGTCGACGAACGCAGGATTTTCTGAAACTAGATCCTCCTACATTCACTGGATCAGATTTGAATGAAGATCCGCAAGACTTTATAGATCAAATTCAGAGGGACAGTCGAACTTGCTGCGTATAGATTGAAAGGGGAGGCGATATTATGGTATGAAGAATGGAAGAAGTATCGTGATAATAGTGCGAACCCACCTAGTTGGGAAGAATTTAAAATGGCTTTCCTCGACCACTACCTCCCTTATGAGATCCGAGAGGCTCGTGTAGATCAATTCTTGAATCTCCGTCAAGGGAATCTGAGTGTGAGGGAGTACAGCTTGCAGTTTAATTCCTTGGCTCGATATGCTTTGAACGTCGTGGCCACAATGACGGACAGGGTACACCGATATGTTGATAGGTTGGAGCCGTATTTGGTGAGGGACTGCACCATTGCCACCTTGAATAAAGATATTGTCACGCCCCGAATCCCAACGAGGCGTGATTGGCACCCGAAGCCGATAAGGCCCTAGAGAACCAATCTTTGCTCATGTACATTCGCATACATAACCTCATATGAATCTTATTACACCTTATGCTACTATGCGGAATTCATAGACATGGAAACATATGTCATAGCTATATATGTAAAACTTGGCCTTTTGAGCCATCAAGTCAAAACGACATGTACCTTCACATTTATACACCCACATCCGTCTACAAAAGCCTCTAGCAAAATGCATTGACCAAAATGAACTAAAAGTCGGGACAAGTCCCCGCTTTATACAACATGTACAAAATCAAAATACATGTACAACAGTGACTCGGAGAAGCCCCGAACTAACTGGAGCTCACCAAAGATCTGCAACACTGACAATCTACTGTGGAGGCCTACTAGGACCTGCGCCTGTAGCAAGTAAGGTAAATTCCCCAAGAGGGGTCAGTACGAAGAATGTACTGAGTATGTAAGGCCATATGAAACTTGTAAGATATGAAAATATGTCAAGAACTCAAGTTCAAATGCATAACCAATATAGGTAAATCACAATGTAGATGAGTCACTATTCAGTACTTTTGGAATTCATGTACATTACGTTCTTTCTTTCTCTTGCCTTTACTTTACTTTACTTTTACATCACTCATACACTTTCTGGGCCCACATCATGTAGGTGTTCTTTTCACCCCATGGATAACATATCATCGTCATGCAGGTATTCTTTCACCCCATGGATAAGATCATATCGTTATGCGGGTGTTCTTGCACCCCATGGATAAATGGCCATCATCACGCGGCCGTTTGCACCCCACGGATAAACTATCATCATCATGTGGGTATTTGTACCCCATGGATAATACCCATGAACACAATCAATATGCATTACTTTATTCTTACTTCATTTCTTTACTTTTGAGATTGATACCTTTACTTGTGAGAGATTGACACTTTGATAGTCACAACTTTATTTGAAGCTTTAGATCAACAATCAATGAGTGAGAGACATATAAATAACTTGGCAATATAACATTCTTGGAAACATAGCCTTCATGGAAACATAACACTATTGGAACTATTGAACCATAATCAATGAACAAGAGACATGAGTATAATCACTATTGAAACTTTGAAACACAACCTTATTTGAGCTTTTGGAACATTAACCATGAATATAAGATACGAGATTCACCAATGATCAATGAGTAGAAAAGATATGACAATGTCCTTAGATAACCGGATATGGGATACCTTAGCACATTTCGGGATGAAACAAGCGTAATGTCAATGTAACTACTTGCTGCAGAAAGATACGGACAGAGTAACCTTACATACCTTATCTTCCCAATGTAAGTACACAACCAAATATGTGAGCGCAACAATTCCGCTCCTTTTTTACGTTTCACTCTACATCACAAGTACATAATGGAACCAACATTAACCACCAACTACCTTACAAATGCATACAATAACAATAAGTCACATGTTTGGCTTTAACATGTTATTTCTTTCTCTACAATACCATTTACGGCATGGTCATATCAATAATACCACAACATGCCCAACATTGACCATATGTCAACCCAAGTTCATACCTTCCACTCTCCACCATCACAACATCATAATTATACCATCAATTACTTTACAAATGCATATAATATCAATGAGTTACATGTTTGCTTTTAAACATGCCATTTCCCCTTGACAAAATCATTGATGAAATTATTATTCCAAAAATACCCCAATATTCCATACATTGAACAATACATGAGAATCAATACATTTCACCACAACACTTCTCCTTTACACTTTCTTATCCATATCACATCACAAATAATCCATCAAATTACCTTAATACACCTTATAGCACATATCGGCCAAAATCCCACAATTTACACTTTTAGAAAAATAACAAGTTTAATAACAAAATCACACCATACATGTTCATATTTTATCCCTACCATGCTCTTTCATTAAGACATCAAGTCTCTTTTCAAGTTCAAATCACCAAGATAGCACATCTTTCACCAAAAGCAAAAATACACTATTCACCACCTTGCCAACATAACTATCATGATATACATAATCTCCCATGCATATAATATGTGAATCCATGAAAATAAATACTTACCAAGTCTTGGAATAGGATGATCTTCACCAAAGAAAAGGCTTAGGGTTCTTTAGGGTTTGAGAGAAACAAAAAGAAAATATCTTGTAATTCTCAAAATGTGTTGTGTGTGTTGAAGAATAAAAATCTGATTTTTGGTGCCTTTTATAGGCCCTTGAAGTCATCCTTATCCATTTGGGAGCAATAATTGAGTAGTCATGGCAAGAATAGGTCATTTGACCCATTTGGGCAAGTCTTTTATTCCATTTTGGGCCTAAATTTGGGCTCAATAACACATATCCATGTAACCCATCAACATTCATGTATAATTCACCATATATCTCATGTTTAAATCATTCCATAATATCACGACAATATTCTCTTACGAGATTCTCATTCGTCGTCTCGATCGCAAAAATAGGCATTCTAGTCGTCCATGGCTTCCTTGAACATTTTTGATAATTAATGGTGTTTCATGGTTTGATCAGGTAGAAGTATGTAGGAGTATATTGAGGAATTTGAAGCTTTCACAGCACTCAAAGAACTCCAAAAAAACAAAAGAAACCATCTAAGAATCGTCGTAGAATTGCGTTGCGAAACGAGCCCGGGAAGGCAAAATATTTGTGCCTTACGCCACTGCTGCAAAGCAAGGCAGTGGCGCAAGTTTTCCTTGCCCTCTGAATCAGGGGCTTGTGCCACACCCCCTGAAACAAGGTAGTGGCACAAATTTCAGCACCTTGCTGAATTTTTCGGCCACTTCCTCAATACTTGCATATCGTCCAATACCTTATCAAAACACTTCAAAATACTTACTTAGTGATCTTAATCATCAAGTAAACATGAATTCAAGTCACCAAATGAGGTTAAAATATGTACGAGTTTGTAACACCCCGTACCTTCCTGACCCTACTTGACGATGTTGAGCAATGCTTACTTAGGTGTCGAGAGCCATACATACGTCTTTTGTAATGCTATTGGTGAGATAATTGAATTTGGCCCTCGTATATGTGATTAAACCTTGGCTTTCAGATAGGAAATAAATCTTTCTCGTGGTTCCCCTACATTACCCTGCCATTCAAGAACATTTTCTTGCAGAAAACAAAATTGTACCTTCTTGGCCCGGCAATCTACCGTGGCATAACAAGAAGCCAACAAATCCATTCCCATTATCACATCAAAATCCACCATGTCTAATTCAATGAGATCGACAAGTGTATCATGACCCCACACAGTTACAATATACTCTTTTTGTAACAATATATTCACCAACTGGTGTAGACACTTCAATTGACTTAATCAATAATTCTGGTGCCTTTGCAAATTTCGCAGCAACCAATGGAGTAACATAGGAAAATGTAGAACCCGGGTCAATCAATGCATATACATTATATGAGAATATGGATAATGTAACTGTGATGACATCAGGAGAAGCCTCTGAATTTTATTGATCCACTAAAGCATAAGTGCGATTATGGACCCCACTCGTGCTGGCTGCTCCTCTGGCACCTCTACCACGACCCACAGACAGTACACCTCGGCCTACAGAAGGAACTGATGATGATGACGCAACAGTTGATCCCGCAGGTCGCGCCACACCACCCAAGCCTCTTCGCGGGCAATCTCTCATCATGTGACCCGCCATACCACACCAATAACATACATTCATCCCCCGCCGGCATTCACCTGAATGAAACCGTCTACAATACTGACATAACGGGTGAAAAGATCCCGCTGTCTGTGAACCACGACTTTCGCTGCTTTGATCGGCTTGATTAAAACCCCGGGACCCACAAATGTGAAAGGAAGTGCCTGTCGTGGAGTGAGAAAATGAAGGCCTAGGTGGTCTATTAAAACTCCGAGGCTTGAACTCTGCTTGGGACGCCATGGACTGTCCCGTAGATATATCTCTCTTGGACGACCCTTCTTCAAACCCTTGTGTTGTTCTCCATTGCCTCTGATCTTCCATTTTCTGCGCAAAGGCTAGTATTCTAGCTATATCCATGTCCCGATTTAGGGCAGCAATAGTGCAATCTCATACCAAATATGGCTCCAGCCTTTCCACATACCGATGTACTCTATATGTCATTGTGGCCACTACGTTTGGAGCATAACAAGCCAAGAAATTAAATTGCAGACTGTATTCCCTGACACTCAGATTCCCTTGACGAAGATTTAAGAACTGATCCGCATGAGCCACACGGATCTCATAGGGAAGATAGTGATCCAGGAATGCCGCTTTAAATTCTTCCCATGTAGAGGGGGTTTACACCCATACCACGAGCTTTCTTCCAATCCTCATACCACAATATAGCCTCGCCCTTCAATCTATAGGCAGCGAGCTCAACCGTTTCCACACCGGACACATGCATAACCTCCAAAGCCCTCTAGATTTGATCTATATAATCTTGGGGATCTTCATTCGGGTCTGATCCAGTGAATGTGGAGGATCTAATTTCAAGAAGTCCTGTGTTCTGTGACTAGCTGCTCTCGCTGCATTATCATCACCCGTCATTGGACCACCTTGTCCCTGAACCTGTGTAGCAACTATTCGGGTCAACATCTGCACTGCATCCTTTAAGTCCTGATCA
Source organism: Capsicum rhomboideum (assembly GCA_031232105.1). Taxonomy (NCBI): domain Eukaryota; kingdom Viridiplantae; phylum Streptophyta; class Magnoliopsida; order Solanales; family Solanaceae; genus Capsicum; species Capsicum rhomboideum. The sequence goes on from CP124711.1 coordinate 53,746,837, forward strand.
GTAGTAGTATTTACTGGTGGATCTACAGGTGCTCTTCTCCTACTCGACTCTTATGGAACAGAGGGAGTGGAGGAAACTCATGACACAAATTCATTCTCAGTTTCGCCTTGATTAACCTGATCAGGTGGTAGTATATTGGTTCTTTCTCCAGCAATTCTATCTATCCTCTTACTTTTACCTCGACCTCTTCTTGTCATCGGCATTTTTCTATAATACACAAGAACAACAATACTTGTGGTCAGAAATAATCCCACCTATAACTTCGGCTCTAATGCACGATCTAAAAATGAAGAAAAGAAAAAACATCCTAAATGTCCCGTAGCCTCCTACTTATAAATGTGGTGCACAACACATCGATAAGTAAGACTCTACTCAGACACGGCTTTGTAGACACCCTTAGAACGACCTATTCTGATACCACTTTTGTTACGTCCCAAATCCCCTCGGCACGGATTGGCACCCGTTACCGATGAGGCCCGAGAGAACCAAGCTATGCTTACATTCATTCATATGCATGCCATAAGAAACACTACTATCACGTAAGAACATAAAAGGCCAATATCGGAGATCATGGAACATGACGACATATATATATGTGTGAAGCTTGGCCTTCAGGGCCATCAAGTCAACCGGACATATATCTCTTTCTTCCACATTCATTTGCACACCCACATACGTCTACAAAAGCCTCTAACAGAAATACATACACGACCAACCTATGTTCGGGACAAACCCCGCTTTACATAATATTTACAATACCAAAATAAATGTACACTTGGACACGGAAAGCCCCGAACCAACTGGAGCTCACCAAAGATCAGTATATGTCCTGCAGCTTACTGGGGAGGTCTACTAGAACCTGTGCCTGCAGCAAGTAAGGTAAATTCCCCAAGAGGGGTCAGTACGAAGAATGTACTGAGTATGTAAGGCTGTATGAAACTGAATCAGTATATAAGAACTTTCATGGAAAAATAATCACAAAGGACATGCCCATTATGGATAGCCATCAATATATATATTTGGAACTGCGTGCATTACTTTCGATACTTACTTCAATTTTGTACCTCTTCTTACTTGCTTGCCAGTCATTACTTATATATATATATATATTGCCCGGGCCCAACTGATCAGTGGGAAAATAATATCGTCATACAGGTGTTCATGTCACCCCATGGATACACCCATAATGTTGCGATAGTCATCATGAAGGTGTGTTCTTTTACCCCATGGATATCGTCATGAAGGTGTTTATTACACCCCATGGATAAACTCATTATATTAGGATCGTCATCAAGAAGGTGTGTTTATTTCACCCCATGGATACACTTACTTATGAAAGATTATTACATTGAGGCTTATGACATTTTTGGAAGCACACATATATGTATTTCGTTATCCTTCACTTCATGAGATGGATTCTTTTGATAATTGTAACATTATTGAAAGCTTTGGAACACAACATTATTGGAACTTGGAATCATGTCTATAAGTATGTTATACATGAATGAGAATAGATCAAGAATAGGATATATATGATCAACACCCCCGACCCTAGAAAGGGTAATGTGATTAGCTTGCTTGAACGAATCTGCTCTTATGATAACATGAAATGAGATGCCTTAGGACATTTCGAAAATGAGTAGGTACCATAACAAGGTGTACACTATATGCTGCAGAAGGATACGGAAAGAGGAACCTTAAATACCTCGTATTCCCAATACGACTATACAATCTTAGATGTACATACAATGTTTCGCTCCTTCCTTATATTTCACTCTACAACACAAATACATAACGGAATTTACATTAACCACCAACTACCTTTCAAATGCACAAAACGTCAATGAGTTACATGTTTGCCTTTAAAATGTCATTTCCCCCTTGACAATACCATTGATAAAAGCATCATACCAATAATCCAACAACATTCCCAACATTGACCAAAATAGCATAAACCATTAGCATGTCACACCAAGTTCATACTTTCCACTCTTCATCACAACAACATCACAATTATTCCATCGAATTACTTCAATACACCTCACAACAACAAATCGGCCAAAATCCCATAATTTACACTTATATGAAAATAACAAGTTTAATAACATAATCACACCATACATTTTGTTATTTCATCCATACCATGCTCTTTCATCAAACTCACAAGTCATATTTCAAGTTAAAATTCCATGGATTTCACATCTTTCACAAAAACACAAAGTGCCATATCCAACACTTCCAAGAATAACCAACATGATTTACATACCCTCCCATGCATATAATATATTATTCCATAAGAATAATTACTCACCTAAGCTTGAAAATTGATGATTTTGCTCCAAGAAGTTGGCTTAGGGTTCTTGAGAGTTGAGAGAAATTTTGGGAAATTCCTAGAAATGTGTAGTGTACTCCTTTGAATAAAATCAGATTTTTCCACTTATGTATAGTCCCTCAAGTCTCCTTGGCATTAAATGCCATGTACAAGTGGTCAAGGGTGAAGAATGGGTCATTTTTGGCCTAATTAGGCCATATCTTTTGTCTCATTTTAGGCTTGTATTGTGCCCAATTCAATTAAACCAATAATTCCTCATGTTTAAATAATTTCATACGTGTTACGATAATATTCTCACTCACGTGATTCATATTCGTAGCCTCAATCCCAAAAACAAGTGATTCTAGCCACGTATGGCCTATTTTGACCATAAGGGTAAAACCGTCATTTTGATGCCAAATTCGTTCTCGAGTAATTTTATCATACCAATAATAATTTACTCATTTCATGTATATACTCATGGTTGTAGAAGAAACGTGGCAAAAATCGGCCCGGTACGCCCCCGGGCACCCTTGGGACTTACAAATTTCCCACTTTTGAAAAAAGTGGCAAAACCAGCCTGGCACGCCCTTGGGCGCACCATATTGCTGCCTATGGGATAAAAATTTTGGCCCAGAGCGGCCTGGCACGCCCTCTACCCCGCCCCAACCTTATTTTTTTTGAAAATTTCATTTTTTGACTTTTCTTCGCGGGTTTAGTTAGATACTTCAAGTCCTATTCTTTAACTTCCTTCTTACCCTTAATACCCTTTGTTTGGAGGTCCTCTTAGCCTTATTTTGAACCCCACAAATGCTCCACGAAAATCACAAAACACCTCTTACGAAGGGCTAATCACATGTACGAGGCCAAATTTCAATTTTCTCGTCAATAACATTACAAAATAAATACGTATGGCTCTCGACGCCTAAGTAAACATTATTCAATGTCGTCAAATAGGGTTAGGAAGGTACGGGGTGTTACAAAAACAATTTCTAGAATATCTCAATGCTCCCCAAGGATTTGATGTGGACATCTACATACACCAATTCACAAGATTCTAGTCGATATTTTCTCTTGTATCTATGAGACCGGTAACCCAGGATCTGATACAACTGTCATGACCCAACTAAAAGGATCGTACTGGCGCCTACTCTATTCTAACTAGATAGTAGAACCCTTACACCTATTCAATTAATATGTGGAAGTCATAAAGGCAATTACATTAAATTAAGAGATTATTAAAAGAGTGTTACAACATTTACAAAAATCCAATTGAGTTGGTCGAGATACTAATTGGAATTGACTAGATACCAATTAGACTCAACTCATATAGACAACTAATTGGAATGGCACAATAGGATAGAAGGAAAGAGAAACAATTCCTAGAATGCCTCATAGCTCCCAAAGGATTTGATGTGGACGTCTACACACCAATCCACAGGACTTTACTCTATATTTGCTTTTGTACCTGTGAGACCAATAACCTAGGCTCTGATATCAACTGTCATTACCCAACTAGGAGGATCATCCAGGCACCTACTCTATTCTAACTAGATAGAAGAACCCTTACAATCATTCAATTAATATAAAGAAGTCATATAGGCAATTTCATTAAATTGAGAGATTATTAAAAGAGTGTTACAATATTTACAAGATTCTAATAGAAGAAACATTTTTTTGCAAGAACTAGTCTAGATATGTACAAGAGCTTTTAATGAAAAAGGTACAACCATGACACATCTTCCACCATAAAAGTGAGCTAAGCAAAAGTTGTTGATGAATACTCGCACAATCACAAAGGAAACAACAATTGATCCTGCAACTAGACTATACCTAAAAAGTGTATAGCAAGATTAGTATCAGTACAAACATACGTACTGGTAGACATCATCGCCTGACCATGATTAAATCACATAAACATAATATAGAAATCAAGAATCAAACATTAGCAAATAATAAACCAATCAAATTCATTCGTTCCATATTTCAAGTTACTACTCATTTACAATATTCTCATCAATCTCAATATATCAAATAACCCAATTTACTATAACCAATACTGGTAAGCCCCTCAGCTTTCAATACACTGCACTAATATTAGCTAGGTTCATAATCATTATTTAATTATCACATCCTCTCTCTTTCGACTAACATGCACCACTCGTTAGGTATTTTACCTATAACAGTTGTATGGCCACGCAAACATCTTATATCAACTAGATTAAGTCCATAATAATCACCAATATAAACCTTTTCAACCTTTCCCACTCACTACTTGGGCCCATAGCAAGTAATTCATTCATTCTACATCACTAGCCCCAGAAATAGACAATTAAGTCACCATATAACATTACCATTAAATAAGCATAACTAGCCCAACTTGTTTACAACAGACAAGAGTATTTATATTGGCTCAGCTTGCCATTTAGTACATCAACAAGTTCAACACCATAAAATTACATCAAGACAATTAAATGCCAACCACGTCACTTAGGTATCAATAACCTCAATTAGGCAATTCATGTCTAGTTCACCATTAGCAAGCAAGGGTAATTATGCCTAACTCAGCTTTACCATTTTATTCATTTAAGACTTCACTATCTTAACAATATCTCTGTCACACCCCTTTTTCGCTCTAGTCGAAGGGTTTTTCCAATTAAAGTGACGGTATTGAATAGGGATTATTTTATTTACAGAGTCGCCACTTGGAATTGAGTTATGATGTTCCAAGTCACCGTTATTGAATCCCTAATCAAAAGGAAGTTGACTCTTTGTCATTGGTCTGCGAACTAGAAATCCGGGTAAGGAATTCTATTGATCGAGGAGAAGGTGTGAGGCACCCCTCATGTCCCGTGGTTCTAGCACGGTCGCTTTAATGACTTATATTTGGCTTAAGTTAATTCTTGGATAAACTGGGTTTGATTATTGCTTAATTTACCTAAGAAAAATGTACAAAGTTGTGACTTATGTTTTCGGCGGAGGAGCGTAGCCACACACAGAGCCTTGTAATTACAGAAGTTGATCAAGGAGCATAGCCACACACATTATCAACCTCGATACATTATTAATTTAAATTTGTTCTTCTCTTTTACTATTTTATGACTTACTAGGGTACGTACTCGCACGATGTGCGGAGCGTGTTAGAGAAAAAATACCCTAAAAACTTACTATTATTTATTTGTTTGAGCATATTAAAAATATTATTATTTTATCACTTGTAAAATTTAAATAATTTGATCCAAGCATATATTAGAAGCTGTTCAGATATTAAAATTAATTTCTCCATCTTAAATTTGTAACACATTTTATTTTATATACAATAAGACTTGGAGCCTTGGAATTAAACTATTTAAGTGTTTTTAAGTCAAAAATATGAAACAGAACTCCCTCTATTTTATATAATTATAACGGGTCTTGAATAAACCTACAACCCGTCTCGCTCAATCGAAACGAACTTCAATCTTTTTTTTGTTTTGTTTTTTTGTACTCAATTCTCATATATACCATTAATAAAAATTCAAATCCAGGATTACCAATAGCTCGACACTACCTGTTCCCGAGGCTCGTTCTACTAATTAAACAAACTAAGATAATTAAAGTTGCTAGTCTATCCGGTAATGAATTGAACTAAGAGTTAATCTTGTAAAATGTTCTATATTACTTAAAATAAGAACTTCATCTACCACAGTAATAACACACATGGAATAAATTAACATGCAAACACCACAAGTGTCTTAAAAAAAAATAAAAAAATAATTAAGGATATCAAACATTCACTTGGAGTGAATCATATATTTTTTAGTACGTGAAGCATGAAAAACAGATTTTAGACGTTTAACGGATTTTATCACACACAATGATAAAGTGCACAAATACACACTCACGGGACTTAATTTATTAGTAAATTTAACATGCATATAACTCCATATCACGTAAAAATTCTAAACTTGATTCATGATTTGGTTCGCAATAAAACTTATAATATAAATAGTGTAGGATCAAATAAGAACCTGTGATGAACTAAACAAAAGTAGGAATAGGAATGCCGTCACCGAAAACTCGAACCAAGGACCAAACTTCGAACTCCAATCCACGAACCTTGAATGATATTCCTTCTCCTTCTCGCCCCCCTATGTTTCTCTTGCCTTGCCTTACTGTTTCTGTTTCTTTTTTTTTTTTTTAACTCCTTTTGCTAAAAATTTTCAAAGTGTTTTGCTTCCTTTTCCTTTTTGTACGTTCCTCTCTTTTTTTCTTCTTTTGTTTCTATCTGTTTGCTTCCTGTTTTCTCCCTTAACTTCTATATCCCTGCTTTTTTCTTTCTTTGTTCCTATTCTCTATTTTTCTATCTCTTTTCCTTCTTTTAACTCTATTGTGTAGATATATATAGGTGTAGGTGTGTGCATGATGTGTAGTAGTAGAGTGTAGTGCATGTGTGTGTAGTGTAGGACGTGCAGGTGAGGGTGTGTGTGTGTTGCAGAAGGTGGGGGCAAAAGTGGGGGAGTGGAGGTAGTTTAGGATTTTTTTTAATTAATTTTATTTTTTTAAATTTTTTTTAATAAATAAATAAATAAAGTAGTATTAGCTAATTAATAAAAAATATAGAAAAGTTAAATAGCTAGTCCTAAAATATTGATGAAGAAAATATTTAAACCACTAGATTATTTATTAAAAATTAAAAGAAAAATATATTTTTGAAAAATTTCTTTTCTTTTGACAAGTAAAAGCAAAACTTATCCTAAAATGTGACTCATTTATTAAATTTTTTTTTATAAATAAAACCTATAAGAATGAGATAAAAGCTAAAAATAATAATTAAACATATAATAAATATTTAATGTAAAAATAGGTTAAAGCTCGGGGAGGGTCAAAAATCACGTGTCTACATTTGCCCCTCTTTGTCTGTGAACACGAAAGAGTTTTCAGACAAAGAAGTAGACAACGAGACAAGTTTTGACCCTACTGTTATTTAAAATGAAGAGAAAAAGAAGGAAAAATGCGACCGAGCCCTGGTTTGGACAGCCTACATATCCCGGGTTATAAGGGAATCAGGTCACGTGTAGTTCAAGGAGATGGAAGGGTGAGACGATGAGTTAGAGGTCGAGTGAGGTCCCGTCGAGTCTCCGGTTCGCAGCTCCTGTTTTTACATCAAAATAAAAGATGATAATAGAAATGATCCTTCAAGTACAAGATCCTATCTATTCCATTTCTGTTGAATCTTGACTTGAATCTTCATGCTTCCTCAAGTGACGATATGTCTGCTCTCCTCTTGAGTTGAACTCGACAGTGAACTTTTCTTCATGTCGATTTCGGTTATTGGAGATGAACTTGAAATCAGTCCTATTCTTCAAGCGGACACTTGCTCCTTCTGACTTTGAATTTGAAAATCACCATGTTCTCCAGGCTGACTCCTGGGCTTGAATCAAAAATTGACCCTATTTTCCAGGTGGGCTCCAGAGCTTCAAAGCTTAAAGTAGTCCCTGTTCTCCGAATGTGTTCCTAAACTCAAAAGAAATAGTGAACTAGAAAAGTAAATCCCTTTTTTCAGGCAGGTCCTGCTAAACTGAATCCCATTTTCCAGGAGGGTCCTGCTAAACTAAATCCCATTTTTCAGGAGGGTCCTGAACAGAAAATAAAGTCCCATTTTTCAGGAGGGTCCTGCATAGAAAATAAAGTCCCATTATCCAGGAGGGTTCTGAGCTTAAATGTAAAGTCCCATTTTCCAGGAGGGTCCTGAGCTAAGAATTAAAGTCCCATTATTCAGGAGGGTCCTGAGCTGAAATGTAAAGTCCCATTTTTCAGGAGGGTCCTGAGCAGAAAATTAAAGTCCCATTATTCAGGAGGGTCCTGAGAAGAAAATAAAGTCCCATTATCCAGGAGGGTCCTGAGTAGAAAGGTAAAATCCCATTTTCCAGGAGGGTCCTGCTAATCTCATTTTTTCAGGAGAGTCCTGAACAGAAAAGTAAAATCCAATTATCCAGGTGGGTCCTACTAAACTAAATCCCATTTTTCAGGAGGGTCCTACTAATCCCATTTTCCAGGAGGGTCCTGAACATAAAATAAAGTCCCATTTTTTCAGGAGGGTCCTGAACAGAAAATAAAGTCCCATTTTCCAGGAGGGTCCTGAGAGAAAAATTAAAGTCCCATTATTCAAGAGGGTCCTGAGAAGAAAATAAAGTCCCATTTTTCAGGAGGGTCCTGAGCAGAAAATTAAAGTCCCAAATAACACGAACAAAAATTTTGCCCCAGTTTTCACTGAAAAAATTTGTGGGTTATTAGCAATTGTAAACTTTATAAATAAACTCAAACCAGGAAATGTATATCCTAGGAGAAAAATGAAAATAACTGTCTTCAACTAGGAAACATTTATCCAAGGAGACGAATGTGAAATAAATGTCTTCGACCAGGTAATGTTTATCCTAGGAGACGAATGCAAAATAATTGCTTGCTACTAGGAAATGTTTATCCTAGGAACCGAATGAAAAAATAAATGTCTACTACTAGGAAGTGTTTATCCTAGGAGACGAATGAAAAATAAATGTCTACTACTAGGAAATGTTTATCCTAGGAGACGAATGAAAAAATAACTATCTACTACTAGGAAATGTTTATCCTGGGAGACGAATGAAAAATAAATGTCTACTACTAGGAAACATTTATCCAAGGAGACGAATGTGAAATAAATGTCTTCGACTAGGTAATGTTTATCCTAGGAGACGAATGCAAAATAATTGCTTGCTACTAAGAAATGTTTATACTAGGAGCCGAATGAAAAAATAAATGTCTACTACTAGGAAGTGTTTATCCTAGGAGACGAATGAAAAAATAACTGTCTACTACTAGGAAATGTTTATCCTGGGAGACGAATGAAAAATAAATGTCTACTACTAGGAAATGTTTATCCTAGGAGACGAGTGGAAAATAAATGTCTACTACTAGGAAATGTTTATCCTAGGAGAAAAATAAAAATAAATGTCTACTACTAGGAAATGTTTATCCTAGGAGACGAGTGAAAAATAAATGTCTACTACTAGGAAATGTTTATCCTAGGAGAAAAATAAAAATAATTGTCTACTACTAGGAAATGTTTATCCTTAGGAGACGAATGAAAAATAAATGTCTACTACTAGGAAATGTTTATCCTAGGAGACGAATGGAAAAATAAATGTCTACTACTAGGAAATGTTTATCCTAGGAGACGAATGAATAATAAATGATATATGCATCAAATAAAGAAAGAGTGAGCCTTTTTACTTAATCTTGTTTGCAAGCTCGAACCTCTGAAATTGCCTTTATATCAACAAAATTGCCCCTATTTTAGAAATAGAAAGAAAAACTGTGAGTTTCAAAATGGTGGTCGGTTTGTGGTCTCGGATCTGAGCGCAACAACTTTTTTCTTTGTTGCCGTGTTTGGCTTTGACTTCAACTTAGGCAGATTGTGCTTGTTGCTTAAACAACCTCATTGAAGAACCTCTAACTGAAGATTTCAGTCCCCAATATCTGTCGTATTGTCCTCGTTCTACGAACACTGAATCTCGTATTCATTCTCAACCTTATCAACCACCACAAATTATGGTGCACATTATTTCTTCTCAAATTATATTACATTTGATGTGCTGGCCAGACTTTGCTTTGGCAATTGAGAAACTGATAGCAAATTTTGAAATCATTTCTTGCTTGTTTTGACAAAGACTGACTCAAAGAAAAATGAAAAAGAATAAAGCGATCAAAAGAAAGAGTATTTGACAAAAAATATTCCTTTAGAAAATAATGACAAAGAAAGAAAAGACTCCTTTAAACGTGATAATCCCCTCTAGTGATCGTGACATGCATTTTGAATTAAATGATCTGATCTGTCAATCCAATCTGAACTTTAATCTTTTTGAACATTCAGACTTTGAAGTCATGCTTCTAAGCTGTGACCTTTGAATTAGATGCTCAACATTCAAGCGACTAGTGGTGCTCCAAAGAATTTTCACCAACAAGTCTCTCTAATTTTTTTTTTTTTTATATCTCTCACTCACCATCGCCTTATGGTGCCCGCGAGGGTTTTCACCAATAAGACTCTCTCATTTTCACTTTCTCTCAATTCAATGATGCCTTATGGTGCTGTGGGACCCCCTCTGATAAGACTCTTTTATGCAAGGAACATGACATTGCTCCTCATGATAATCAACACTGAAAGCATACTTGACTTGTCATTCTTAAAAATTGATCAGAAGGTCTTTATTTGGACTATAACATGGCTTTTGGAAAGGGTTAGAAAGAAAGGGATGGCATGAAGGCTCAAAGATAACACATATAACGGGGTTAAGACTTACAACTTTTGGAATCGACTCTTTTGGCAAAATAAAACTCTTTTTTTTTTTTTTTTTTTTTTTGCCCCAGTTTCTGTGACTGGAAATTTTTAGGACTTTTCTTGGTTGGACCGAACCCCAGAGTAGGGCTGCCTACGTATCTTGTCATAGCAAGAATCAGGTCAAACGTAGTTCAAGACGTTTATTCTTTTGCTTGATTGATCTTTTTTTTTTTTTTTTTTTTTTTGACTTTAACTTTGACTTCTTTTTTTTTTTTTTTGTTTCCTTGGACTCTTTTTCTTCTTTTGGACTTTTTGATTCCCTTTTTTCTCTTGACATTTTTCTCCTTTTTGACTCTATAGATTCCAAAAGAGGGATATGAAGAAATAAAAATACAATTAAGGCTCAAAAGGGATAGCAAAGGATGACACAATGTTTGGATAGCAGAATAAAATGCCTTCGTCATCTCAATTCTTAACAATGACGCGTATAAGTATGTATTTAAGAAATAGCAGTGAAAATCACAACATCTACATTGATGAACATGTATGCCACTTTACTTTCATGATCGTCCATTAGAAATCTTCATTTTGGCAAGATCTTCTCACAACAAATGAAATGTGTCGATTTAGATCGAACTTGTCCCAAAATTTATTTTGTTTTATTGAATCAATTCGAACTGCTATTGTCAAAATGTTTCAGTTCTCCAATTTTCTCAAATGTTTTTTTTTTCATTTTTAACTCTCTTGACGTATCCATTTCATGACTAGATAGGATTTTAAGATTTGGCCAAAAATTCTGCATGCCTGTCACGTCACTAAAGCTAAAATGAAAAGAAATACATACAAAGAGCGCTAAACGGAATATAAAATTGCATTTCATTGAGTAAAGATAGAAAGGCCCGACGACAAGATAATCAAACTGGACTCTAGGCTACGACCCTGAAATAACCCAAACCACCAATTACGACAAGACTCACTAAACCAATAAAATAAAAGGATAAGAGGGTTTGACTCAACAAACAACAAAACAAAACCTAAATTGCATAGTAGCAATGACGACAAAATAAACTTCCAACACACTCCTTCCAAGAGAAGAGATGAGTGACTTTCTAATTACCAAGCGTGCCATCTCAGCCACTAATTTGCACATCAGCCTTAGTGGAGCCTCCATCAGTTTTAGTTGCCTTTTCTTGAGAATTGAGAGGATTGCTATATTCTTTGTCATCACATATCATCTCAATGAAGTGTACGTCATGATTTGCTGACAGAGGATTCTTAGTAATGTTTGGTGAATCACTGTTTTGAACTACAATCATCTTTTCTTGAATCATCCCTTCCACTTTTCTTTTCAAAGATCGACATTCTTCAGTACTGTGCCCTGGAGCATCAGAATGGTATTCACAACGTGTAGCAGGATTGAAACCTTTTGAATGTGGATCTGCATGATTCTGAGGGATAGCTTCTATCATGTTCAAACTTTTTAATTTTCGGAACAAGTTTTCATAAGACTCTCCAATTGGTGTGAATTTATTCCTAGGCCCATTATTTCCTCCATATGCCTGCCTTGAACTGGGGTTGTAGGGGGCTCGAACATTTGGAGAATAGGGACGAGGATTTTGATGTGTTGGGGCACGCCACTGGGGGTAGATTGAGGACTGGACATATGGTTGTGCACTATAGACCGGATACTGAGATGGGACGATAGAGTATTAAAGATATTGCGCGATCATTGCTACATCAACATTTTTCTTCTTGACCCCAAAGTGTCCTGATCCATTCTGAATTTCTTGAGTTGTAGCCTTAAGGGCTACTTGACTTACAATTTTTCCATACTTGATGCCATTTTCAACCATTTCTCCAATTTTTATTACTTCGGCAAACGTTTTACCTACTGCAGAAAGCAAGTGGTTAAAGTAATCAGACTCCTGTGCTTGAAGGAAGACATCAATCATCTCTGTCTCTTTCATTGGTGGCTTGACCCTAGTAGCTTGCTCTCTCCACCTAATAGCATATTCATGAAAATTTTCAGTGGTCTTTTTCCTCATGTTGGCAAGTGTGGTACGATCTGGAACTATGTCAATATTATATTGAAATTTCTGGATAAAATCTCGAGCCATGTCATCCCAAACATGCCAATGAGAGATATCTTGATCGATAAACCATTCTGAAGCTATCCCCGACAGACTCTCTCCAAAGTAAGCCATAAGTAGCTCTTCTTTTCCCTCTGCTCCTCTTAGTTGATTACAAAACCTTTTCAAATGAGCCAATGGATCACCTTGGCCTTCGTACTTGTCAAACTTTGGGGTTTTGAACCCTAGAGGCAAGTGGACATTGGGGAACATGCACAAATCCTTATAAGAAACACTTTTTTGCCCTCCTAGTCCTTGCATGTTTCTCATGCTTTGCTCCAAACTTCTTATTTTTTTGGCCATCTCCTCTTGTTCCTTGTTCTTGGTCGTCTTTTCGATCACAATAGGGGAACTATGAAGATGAGTAGGATTAGAGGATTCTGGGACCTTAAAAGTTACTCCATGGGAGTAAAATTGATCATGGGGTAGCTCACCGACAGACTTCTGTATCAGCTTTGGTCGAAGATCTACAGAAGTTTGTACTGCGGGAATGAAAAGTGGTTTATTAGTGAGAGCTGGATTTGGAGGGCACACGGTAGAGGTCCAGTCGTGCTAGGCACGTTAGTATATGAACCGAATCCTGGTGGGTAAAGTGGATCATCAGTTTGGGCCCGAGTGGAAATTGGGACAGTCATGTTCAAAAGTCCAGGAATTGAGGAAGGTGGTGCTTGACCATTTATCCAGGCTTGATACATTTATGTCATCTGTTGCTTCAATAACCTAATCTCTTCTATCGATGCAAATTCTTGTTGAATCAATTGATTTTGGTCTTCTTCGCTATCAGACTCTATCCCCTCTTTGCGTGTCATTTTGCCCTTTTCTTTGGATCTGGTATTGTACGGATGAGATGCCAGTGTAACCACAAACCAACCACCTTATAAAATTTTAACCTCTTCTGTAACAAGTGATAAATGGGTAAGTGTTGCACACTTAAAATTATGTAATACAATATATGTTATGCCTCGAAATGCATTTCCTATCTTAATGTGGGAGGCCTTATGTTTCATCCCGACTTATCTAGGCGCATTTTCTTTTTCTCTAGACATATATATTTTTTATTTATTATCATTATTATTATTTATTTATTTATTTTTATTTATTTATTTATTTATTTTTTTAGGCCTGACTCTCGTCTATACCAACCCTACATAGACATTTTTTTTAAAAGATAAACCTCTATATAATTTCAGCAAGGAGTTTGGGGGGAATAAGATGCAACCCAGTTTTTTTTTTTTTTTTTTTTTTTTTTTTTTTTTTTTTTTTAACAAAATAATAATAATAATAATAGTAACTTAGAAAAAAAATACAATTATTTTATATATTTTTTGCAAAACTCAACTTCATGACCCCTAAAGGTTTAGAGTTATTAAGATACATGCATATGAACATTTTATTTAAAACTCAACCTCACGACCTCTAAAGGTTCAGGGCTATTAGGATATATGTATATATATTTTTTTATAAACACTTAGCCTCATGACCCCCTAGAAGTTCAGGGCTATATATGTATAAATAATAAATCTGAGGATAAGAAAATAGTAGTCATATTTTCAAAATGACCCTCAATCGATGGGTGATCTTTTTTCCGTTTCATTCCTCAAAAATATATATATTTTAAGAAAAAGGTTATAAAAGTTAGAGGTAAAATTGTTCTTTTCTATTTCATTAAGTTGCCTAAAGCCGGTCAACAATCGAACAGGCCTTCCAAATAAATGTCAAATAGCACATAGGATGCACATGTTGGTCATGTAAAGAGGGACACCTGTCCTAGACGGACCCGACCCCTGTGCCGAGTCCCGCTAAGTCAAATGCACATGATGCAGATAAAGCGAGGCCTAATAGGGATAGCCAAGGCTAAGTTTCGGTTCTACTAGATTTAACCTGATGGAGATATGCGTCTAGACTGGCTTACCCGAGCGGACACTCGAGCCAGGAGGGCCAGTTTATCGGTAGCAGAGCTATTCCGATTCTACTGGTGATCCAACCCCGCCTAACATGTGTGACTAATATTCCTTAAACCAGGAGCGTAACCAAACACTGGTTCGTCTCAGATAGAAGGTTTTGTGGAGCGTAGCCGCACACACAATAAATAGTGATAGGTATATTCAGAGACTCAGATGGGTGCGCGAAAAAAGACAATTTACATTGCAATTCAAATAATATTAAAGTGGTAAACAAGCAAGCAAAGAGCACATTAGGCCAACAAACACAATATCCAAATAATTAAAGCAAGTATAAGTCAATATCAACAACTCGAATTCTATTTAGTTCCCCAGCAGAGTCACCAGAGATGTCACACCCCTTTTTCGCTCTAGTCGAAGGGTTTTTCCAATTAAAGTGACGGTATTGAATAGGGATTATTTTATTTACAGAGTCGCCACTTGGAATTGAGTTATGATGTTCCAAGTCACCGTTATTGAATCCCTAATCAAAAGGAAGTTGACTCTTTGTCATTGGTCTGCGAACTAGAAATTCGGGTAAGGAATTCTATTGACCGAGGGGAAGGTGTGAGGCACCCCTCATGTCCCGTGGTTCTAGCATGGTCGCTTTAATGACTTATATTTGGCTTAAGTTAATTCTTGGATAAACTGGGTTTGATTATTGCTTAATTTACCTAAGAAAAATGTACAAAGTTGTGACTTATGTTTTCGGCGGAGGAGCGTAGCCACACACAGAGCCTTGTAATTACAGAAGTTGATCAAGGAGCGTAGCCACACACATGATCAACCTCGATACATTATTAATTTAAATTTGTTCTTCTCTTTTACTATTTTATGACTTACTAGGGTACATACTCGCACGATGTGCGGAGCGTGTTAGAGAAAATATACCCTAAAAACTTACTATTATTTATTTGTTTGAGCATATTAAAAATATTATTATTTTATCACTTGTAAAATTTAAATAATTTGATCCAAGCATATATTAGAAGCTGTTCAGATATTAAAATTAATTTCTCCATCTTAAATTTGTAACACATTTTATTTTATATACAATAAGACTTGGAGCCTTGGAATTAAATTATTTAAGTGTTTTTAAGTCAAAAATATGAAACAGAACTCCCTCTATTTTATATAATTATAACGGGTCTTGAATAAACCTACAACCCGTCTCGCTCAATCGAAACGAACTTCAATCTTTTTTTTGTTTTGTTTTTTTGTACTCAATTCTCATATATACCATTAATAAAAATTCAAATCCAGGATTACCAATAGCTCGACACTACCTGTTCCCGAGGCTCGTTCTACTAATTAAACAAACTAAGATAATTAAAGTTGCTAGTCTATCCGGTAATGAATTGAACTAAGAGTTAATCTTGTAATATGTTCTATATTACTTAAAATAAGAACTTCATCTACCACAGTAATAACACACATGGAATAAATTAACATGCAAACACCACAAGTGTCTTAAAAAAAAATAAAAAAATAATTAAGGATATCAAACATTCACTTGGAGTGAATCATATATTTTTTAGTACGTGAAGCATGAAAAACAGATTTTAGACGTTTAACGGATTTTATCACACACAATGATAAAGTGCACAAATACACACTCACGGGACTTAATTTATTAGTAAATTTAACATGCATATAACTCCATATCACGTAAAAATTCTAAACTTGATTCATGATTTGGTTCGCAATAAAACTTATAATATAAATAGTGTAGGATCAAATAAGAACCTGTGATGAACTAAACAAAAGTAGGAATAGGAATGCCGTCACCGAAAACTCGAACCAAGGACCAAACTTCGAACTCCAATCCACGAACCTTGAATGATATTCCTTCTCCTTCTCGCCCCCCTATGTTTCTCTTGCCTTGCCTTACTGTTTCTGTTTCTTTTTTTTTTTTTTAACTCCTTTTGCTAAAAATTTTCAAAGTGTTTTGCTTCCTTTTCCTTTTTGTACGTTCCTCTCTTTTTTTCTTCTTTTGTTTCTATCTGTTTGCTTCCTGTTTTCTCCCTTAACTTCTATATCCCTGCTTTTTTCTTTCTTTGTTCCTATTCTCTATTTTTCTATCTCTTTTCCTTCTTTTAACTCTATTGTGTAGATATATATAGGTGTAGGTGTGTGCATGATGTGTAGTAGTAGAGTGTAGTGCATGTGTGTGTAGTGTAGGACGTGCAGGTGAGGGTGTGTGTGTGTTGCAGAAGGTGGGGGCAAAAGTGGGGGAGTGGAGGTAGTTTAGGATTTTTTTTAATTAATTTTATTTTTTTAAATTTTTTTTAATAAATAAATAAATAAAGTAGTATTAGCTAATTAATAAAAAATATAGAAAAGTTAAATAGCTAGTCCTAAAATATTGATGAAGAAAATATTTAAACCACTAGATTATTTATTAAAAATTAAAAGAAAAATATATTTTTGAAAAATTTCTTTTCTTTTGACAAGTAAAAGCAAAACTTATCCTAAAATGTGACTCATTTATTAAATTTTTTTTTATAAATAAAACCTATAAGAATGAGATAAAAGCTAAAAATAATAATTAAACATATAATAAATATTTAATGTAAAAATAGGTTAAAGTTCAGGGAGGGTCAAAAATCACTTGTCTACAATCTCAAAGGTTGGTCCACACAAAGAACTCAAGAATAATAGCAAATAACAGTTCCATATAAGGAAATCAAGTATAATTATAGAAAATCGATTAACATAAGGAACCAAATGTAATATCAAATTATCGGACCACTCAAGGATCCAAATATAATATCAAATAATCGGACCACACAAGGATCCAAATGTAATATCAAATAACCGAATCATTCAAGGATCTAAATATAATATCAAATAATCAGAACGCACAAGGAACCCAAATATAATATCAAATAACTAAACCACACAAAGATCCAAATATAATATCAAATAACCCCATCCACTCACTGAATGTTCAATCTCTCCAGCCATAGTGTACACACATTATATAGGACTTATGGTTGCCCATTAGCCATGACCTGCAAGGAATGAGCTCTGTCCATGTACCAAATCACAATAGATATATATATATATTTCTTGCCACCCTTATCCAAAATCAAATTTTATCCCACCCTTATCCTAATGTCCCCACCCTTACGCCACTTTAGTCCATCAATTCAATAATAGATCATGTATGCAACATTGATTACTTCACAATATTAAATAGTGAACAAGCACAAGAACAGTTTATGAAGCAAGTTTATTATTACAACTCTTGCATAATAATTATGAGTCATCATTTCATCATTTACAAACCTATCAGAAGGACAATCAAAGGCTCATTAATTTATGTTTTTATCAACAACAATTCATTAGTAACAAATATGTTTGGGGACCAATCATAGACAGACAATTAAGAACAGATGCATAATCAATTAAGTCTAAATTCTAGTTATATATATATATATATATATATTTGACTTTTCATCTAATTACCATCTATTCTTGACTATGGCACCATTAACTTCTCAACCTTTCATATCACCACTTCCAACCTATCTCTATTACCATAATGGGTCTATTTTAACTCATATATTTTCATAATTCACTTGCCCGGAACTCTAATATATAACCCCATACCATTTAACATATAGAGTATATCACATATAGCAACCATAAGATGATTTACACAATCAATTATAATCATTCCAGATTAATTCATGTTTACATTAGTTTCCATATTTTATCCAATAATACACCGCCCACAGACCTAAACATGAAATATTTCATTAATTTATATTCATAATATATTTTCTAATCGTAGTCTACTACTCAATTAAACCTAGCCTACTTGAGTTCCAAGTTACTGCTATTAAGTGTATGGCTCAGTAATCCTTGGCTTGCTTCTAGCAATTCTTACAAAGACTTTATAAAACTACAGTTGGAACAGGCCCTTTTAAGGCTTGCCTCTGTATTTACATTTTCAAAAACTCAACATCTATAAACAAGCAATTGTAAGAGTAATTTAACATCTACTCTTTGAGTAGACACTTTGGAAATTCAAATCCACTAGTTCTATCCTTATTCATGGTCTAAACCACTACCCAAGGGTCATTCAACCATTACTGATTCCTTGATACTCACTTTTCCCTAATTAATGGAGTTTTCATGCTAGGAAGGGGTTAGTTTTCAACCTAGAAGCAATTCTAGGTGATATTACCCCTAACCCATAGTTTTTTTCCACAATCATAACCTAAATCATCATTCTAGTGTTTTTACCCTTCAATCTACTCTAATTCCCCCCCTAGATTAGAATTTAATTGAACAATTCTAGTCTAGGAATTATAATTTAACAACCTAGAGCCAAAATTAAATAATCCTAACCCTTACATAGTTAGTTCATACAAAATCCTTCAACTTAGAGTTACACCTACCAACTCCACAATGACCAATCTCTAATTGTTCTTTGAATTTAAGAAAGTAATTCGCGTTAGAAAGGTGGAATTTACTAACCTTGATGGTAGGAATTGGCCAAAAACTCTAGAAAATTACCTCTCTTCGCCCTAGATTGACTCCTAGAATGTTTAGCATAAATTAATGCTTAATCTCATAAAACTGACATTTTAATGTCTTAAGCCCATTATAGAGGCATGTTTCCCACTGCAACAGGGCTACTGTATCAGGATTCCCACACTATAATGGCCTTGGCTAAATTAGTCTCCTGTTATAGTAGCCCATATCCCGCTATAGCAGGATCGCTGCAGTGGCTCTCATTCCTGTTGTAGTAGCTTTAGAAAAAAACAAAAAATTCTTTCTTGGACCTATTCCAATTCACATCACACTCCCTAGATTTAGACATCTTAGAATAACCTTTTTACGTCAAACACTATAACCATAGTTCTACTAACTTATTTCCAATCTAAAAGTTTCTATGGATTACTAAACCTTTTGGCTAACTCAATATCATCTTAAATCCATGAAACACCACACAATAAATAACTAAAATTATGTTGACCATACAACACCAGAAATTCATTTGAATCCAACCTAGCTTAAGATTTCAAAATTTCCATCTGAGGGAAAACTTAGATTAGATTTTTGCATGCTAGTCAACACCATAATAATGGAAGGGTTGTTAAATTTGGTGTCTCTTGGTATAGTGTTTGATGATTTTATGTTTAGATTATGATATCAAGGTACATGGAAGTTCATATAAACTTTCAGAATGAGAAACGGATTCGTAGAACTCTGGTTATAGCAGTTGTCGCAGTAGGATAAATTTGTGTTATCAAAAATCCAATTGTATGTTGTGAAATGGGGAAATTCTTTAAACTTCCCCGAGCTACTGCCTAAGGGGCACTAAAGTGGTCAGGGTGCCACTATAGTGAGCCCCACTATGGTGGTCAGCCAACCATCATGGTGGTTAGCAAGGAGTGGTTAGGAAGTGATGTGCCTGCCACTTGGTCACCATAGGGGGATGGGTGTAGTGTTCACCTAACTACTACAACAGTCATTGTGCAGTTTAATGCCTAATTCCTAATTTAGAACTTATTTTCTCCTTAACATCCAAACGTTTGTCCTTAGGCTTGAGAGAGGTGATTTCCTGCAAACTTGGGTGATTTTCATTATTGAGGTAAGAATATTACTCCATTCTAATATCAATTAATCCATTTAATCCATAAAATTGTTAAAATAGGGGTTTATGGTGAAAGATTTTATTTTAGGCCCTAAGTTGATGAGTTGGTGTGAAATACATATGAGTAGTCCTAAAATTGCTTGATGATGATTCTAAGTTGTTATATTATACTTCCTAGTGTATAATTACTTCCCTTTAACATGAATTATAGAGATTTGGGATAGTTGATGGGTGAAAACCCCAAAATTGATGGTTTATGCTACGAACAAGGATAAACTCAATGAGGTTTAATCCCTAAGGCCTAGAATTGAAGAGTAAGCGATTGAGTACTTTTTATTTGTTGTTTTTAGACCAAAAATGATCTAAAGCTTCAAGAAATACAAGGCTCTTATGGATTAGCTTACATCCAGATTCTTTAATTGAGGTAGGTGTTGCATCTAACCGCACATGTAAGTGTGCGTGATCATACAAGCAATATAGTAGCTCTTTTGAGTCGGTTATCGAACACATAAGGACTTGTGAATTAGCAATGTGTCCTATTTAATTCCTACTCCAGTGTTATGTGAATGTATGAGTAGCTGGTGTTTGGTTTTTGGAATTCTATAACTTATGATAAAAACAATAAATAAGTTAAAAACATTGTTATCAATATGAGGAGATATTCCAGGGCTATGGAATTCAAACACATTCATGTACAAAATCTAATTTCTTTAACTTTCCTGTTTATCTAGTTGCTGATTGCTGGGTTAAATATATTATTATGGTCTCATGAGCCTTTAATTATATATCTGAATTAACCTCACAGCTATTTCATTGAGTAGGGACGTGATAAATCAATTCATAAGGAATAAGTTATCTTTCCATTTCCTAACCAAGTAGGGCGTTCTAGGTATATCTCTATCCTAGCTGCAAATCTATCCTTTATTTTACAAAAGAAAGATCCTACTCCCTATCATCTTTGGTCTATCTTCTTAATTCTTCTCTTTGATTTATAAAAAGATTAAAGGTTTTTTCAATAGTGGTCAGTCATCAAAATAGTACGAACAAGATTATAGGAACAACTAATACAATAAACAAGTTTTAGTCGAATAAATAAACAACTATACAATAATATTCCAGCCGCAAACCTAGAAAAAGGGGTTTTAGCCATTCATATCCAATCATAAACATGCAAATTTGAAGTTGTTCATGCAAAAGTAACGAGTGAAGAATAAAGGAGTAAAAACCCTAAGTAGAAGCCTCCTCGTATTTTTTGTGCTCCCAAAGTCGTAATGAATCCCATTTAATTTCACTAAGTTTCCTATTTATACTAAGGTTTGAAATTTACAGACAAACAACCCTCTAGCATGGCATGGATTTGGGAATTCCATTCTTGCAGTGTGACATGGCTTTGAGCATGCCAATATTGCAGCATGGCACGACTTTGGGTGTGCCAGATGCCTAGCGTGGCACACTAGCAGTGTACACCATTACTATTTAGGCCTCCTCAATGCTACAAACTTGGAACCTTGCTTCGTGGCACGGTATGAAGTGCATTGGAATGTCTCCATGGCGCAAATCTAGCTTCAAACAATGCATTTCAATTATCAATCATCCATTGGTCCCACCTTTTACATTCTTTTTTAATTTTTTCTTATTTCATCCTGCAAATAGCTTAATCACATATGTTAGTCCCTTTACATGATTTATTCAGAACATACGAAAATATAAATGAGTTAGTCCTTGAACTAAGATAAAATATGACTAAAAAGTGGCAATTGAAAGTATAAATACGCCCAAGATTAGTAGGATATGGTTTAATTGGAGTTTAGACTCAATTTAATTATATGTATTCTCCTAAATTGGATACTTGTTGATTGTTCTTCAAACATACTTGTGATTAACAATTTGGTTGTTCATGCTTGAATAAGTTTATTGAATATAGAACTTGATTGAAATGCATTATGGCTGGAAGTGTACTTGTGAATTTAGTGCACTGTGATACATCCCAAGAGATAGTGAAGTTGATAAAGTACAATATATATATATATATTACAGAAGATTGGGTGTCGTGTTGGTACGGATATGGATACTGATATTATTATTATTATGGAGGATCGGGTACCACGCTGGTATGGTACATGAACTTAGATTGTCCCTTGCAGGTCATGGCTATATGGGTAGAAATAAGTCCCTTAGCATGTGTGTATAGACTAGTGTAATTTTTGAGAGATAGTATGGCTAAATGATTTAATAACGAACTAATGGTATTCAAACTATAAGGGTAAGAATGACACAGTTTCTCCTTATGTTATGATTGTTGATTTTATGGTTGTTTATGATATGGTTGATACGGTTGGTGATTAGGTGATTTATCTATTGGCATTGTTTGGCATTCTTGATATACTTGTGGATTCATTGATTTTCTTGCTATATGTTGAAGCATGTCTACTTGTTATTTGGTTTATGTGTATACATGTTATTAAGTTGAGTTGGCCTATGATACCTACCAGTACATAGTGGTTTATACTGATACTACCCCGTGCTCTTCTTTTATTAAGTGCAGAAAGTGTTCTAGAGGATCAAACACGACCTTACTTATAACATTGATAGTTGATCTCGATCCAAGGGTGAGCATTCTATACCTAGGCCGCCATGGATCATCTTTTGGGTTCTTTTCCTTGTTATAGACAATGAGACTTTTAGTATTTTGTTAGTTTTGAGATATTCTTAGATATGTTTTGATATAGAGTTCTTGTACAATGTCATTCGGGTCTTGGAGATTGTAATAGAAAGTTGACGTACTTCCGCACTTATTATTATTTATGTGGATTTTGAGATATTAATTTCTTAAGTATTTAGATTTTTTATATTTTTTCTTAAAAAGGACTAAGTGTTTGGATTAAGGCTTGAGTTAGATGGTTCTTCCACCAGAGGGTTAGTATGGGTGTCACTCATGGCCATTTGTATTACGACAAAATTGGTATCAGAGTCTTAGGTTCGTCGATCTCATCATACAAGAATATGTCTAGTAGATTCTTATAGAAAAGTAGAGAGATGTCGGTACTTTTCTTTGTGAAGCTACGGGACACTTAGAGAAAACTCAATTTCTTCTTTCTTTCGTGTTATTACTTAATTCCAATTGGTATTTGATGATCCAAATTGGTCTCAAATTTCTTTTATCTTAATCTCGCAGATGGTGAGAACATGAGAAAATAAATCCAGAGCAAAGATGCCCAAATCGATCATTGGAGCTATGGTTCATGACTGAGGAAAAGTGAGGGGAGGAAGAGGTAGAGGAAGAAGAGAGCAGTGCCTACCAGAGGAAAGGCTCGGGCCACAAGACCAGCTTAGAAGAGGTTAGAATCCTCTCCCCTGACTAAGGATATTTAGATATAGTAGAGGGTGGTGTGATACCGGTGCAGGTTTAGGAAATACTAGTTCAGAATGAGGCAGCACTAGTTCATGAAAGTGCAACTTTAATTCAGATGTCTTCAGACATGATTTAGTAGGTTATAAGCTTTTTGAGTGGTTTGGTCAGGATTGGGGTTACACCCATAATTCTTATAATTCACTATCCAAGAGTACCATATATTGTTGTTGTGCCTCCTAGAATTGATGAGGCATCAAAGATGGGTGTTTTTCAGTGACAAGTAGTGGTTCCGGAGATAGCATGATCTATTTTACAAGTTTATTAAGAAAAAGCCACCTATTTTTCATTGCACCAACTCGAAGGATACCTATAAATTCATAACCAACTTCCATAAGAAGCTTTATAGTATGGAAGTGGTTAGAGATATGGGGTAGAATTTGTCACTTTTTAGTTTTAGTGAGACACCAAGATGTGGTGGAGAGCCTACATGGAGTGTAGGGAAGTTGGTTTGCCTCCATTAATATGGACTTAGTTTTATTTGGTCTTTCTAGAGAAGTATGTGCCTCGGACTTTAAGGGATAGGAAAAAGGATGAGTTCACTTATCTTGGGCAGGGGAGTATGTCAGTTATGGCTTATGAGACCAAATTCCATTCATTATCCCAATATTCTTCACAGTTACTGTATACTAAGAAGGAGAGGATTCATTGCTTTATCAAGGAATTGAACAAAGGTCTCCAGATTTCGATGCTTCAGATGACATCTTCAGGGTAAGTCTTTCCAGGGGATGGTTAATTTTGTTAAGAGGATAAAGGGTATGAAACAAGAGAGCTACACCGAGATGGTAGGAAAAAAGGACCATAAAGGGACAAGTTCAGTAGTTCTTATTCTAGGAATCAAAGTTTATAGGGATACCCTGCCTGCCTCATTTATTTAATGATACAAGTGTCTACTAGGGTCCGTCAGGGGTCATCCAACCTTCTTTAGACTTTAGTGGTTATCTAAATTCATCATTGTTAGCTCAGAGACCCATCTTGAACCATACACATTATGAGTATGGTGGTGTTGGTCATATTCAGAGGGACTGTCCTAATTTTAAGCAATCGAGCCAGTAGTAGGTCCCCGAGCTTCGGCTCCATCAGGTAGAAGAGGTGGTGATAATTATAGAGGTTATCCGCAGGGTGGTCGTGGTGCTCACCAGGCTGGCAGGGGTGGAAACCATCCTAACTGAGGTAGAGGAGATACATATGAAGATAGTACTCAAACTGGCAAGGACGGTGCTCAAACTGGTGATAGGGCTTATTTCTATTCTTTTCCAAGTAGGCCTAAGGTTAAGGCATCAAATGCGGTTATCATAGGTACTATTCTTGTATGTGACTGGATGGCTATTGTATTGTCTGATCCTGATTCTACTTTTTCATATGTTTCTATTGGATTCATTATGGGTTCAGATATGGGTGTGATATTCTTGGTACTCTTGTTCATGTGTCCACCCTTGATGGGGATTTTGTTGTTATTGATAAGGTATACTATTCATGTTATATTTTGTTTATGGGGTATCAAACCTGGGTGGATTTGGTGATATTGAACATAGTGGATTTTGACATCATTTTGGGATGAGTTGGTTATCTCTATAGTATGCTATTTTAGACTGTCATGGTAAGATAGTAATTGTGTCTATTACAAGGATGGATAGACTAGAGTGGGAACGTGACTATAATCCTACTCCAATGAAACTTATCTTCTTTGTTTGTGCCAAGAGGTTAATTTAGCGGGGTTGTTTAGTGTTCTTAGCCCATCTTTGGGATACTAGTGCAGGGGTCCTACCCATTGAATTAGTTCCTAAAATGGGTGATTTCCTAGAGGTACTTTCTTCTGACTTTCCTAGTATGCCACCAGATTGTGACATTGATTTCTGTATAGAGTTCAAGTTGGATACCCATCCTATATCTATTCCCCTATATAGCATGGCACCGACTGAGTTGAGGGAGCTAAAGGCTAAGTTGCAAGAGTTGATATGGAATGGATTCATTCATTTAAGTGTCTCCCCATAGGGTACTCCAGTATTGTTTGTTAAGAAAAAGGATGGTAGTTTATGTATATACATAGACTATCAGTAGTGGAATAAGGTTAAGGTTCATAACAAGTACCCTTTACTCACATAGATAATTTATTTAACCAACTATAGAGTGTTTCAATATTTTCCAAGATTCTATTTAGGTCCAAATATCATCAGTTAAAAATCTGGGTCGAGGGACAAAGACTGCATTCCAGACATGATATGGGCACTATGAGTTTTTGGTGATGTCCTTCAAGCTGACTAACACCCTAGATAATTTCATAGGTTTAATAAATAGGGTATTTAAGCACTACTTGGATTCCTTTATAATTGTCTTTATTGATTATATTCTAGTATACTCTAAGAGCAGAGAAGAACATGAGAAACATTTGCATATTGTGTTGGTTTCACTTAAGGAGAAACACCTTTATGCCAAATATCTTAAGTGTGAATTTTTGTTATCTTTGGTATCCTTCTTGGGGCATATGGTTTCAAAAAAAGAGTGATGGTATACCCACAAAAAATTGAAGCAGTTAAAAATTAGGTTTGGCCTACCTCTGTGATGAGGTTTGCAGTTTTATAGGGTTGGCTAGTTACTATCACAGGTTTGTGAAAGGGTTCACTTCTATTTCTTTCTATTTGACCTATCTTACTCAAAAATAGGTATTGTTCATTTGGTATAATGAATTTGAGGAGAGATTCCAAAATCTCAAGATCTTGTTAACCACCGCTCTTATTTTTGCTTTGCCGGTAGAGGGTAAGGATTTTATTGTATATTATGATGCCTCATGTTTTGGTTTAGGCATTGTTTTGATGCAGAAAGAAATGTTATTGCCTATTCTTTGAGGCAGTTGAAGGTTCATGAGAAGAATTATCCAACTCATGATGTGGAATTGGCTATAGTGGTATTTGCACTTAAAATATGGAGGCATTACTTGTATGGGGTTTGATGTAAAGTGTTCATTCATCACCATAGCTCGTAGCATATCTTCACTCAATCAGATTTGAATTTCATTCAGCACAGGTGGATAGAGCTGCTCAAATATTATGATATCACTATTCTCTACCATCTATGTAAAGCTAATATGGTAGCCGATGCTCTTAGTAGGAAAATTGAAAGCATGGGAAGTTTGGCTTGTTTGGAGGTTTCTCAACGTCAATATAACTTCATGATACTTAAGGTGTCTGAGAGAGGTAGATTGCTAGGTAGTGTAGAGGCAAGGTCTACATTTCTTGATCAAATCAAGGCTAGGGCAATTCAAGGATGTGATGTTGAGTAAAATTTATGATAAGGTTTTGCAAGGTGAGGTCAATCTTGATGATGAGGGTGTTTTGAGGACTAGGGGCAAGTTTGCGTGCCTCGTGTTGATGATTTGATCCTACTATTCTAGTTTAGGATCACAGTTTAAAATCCTACTACTCTTGCGACCAAGATGTACTGTGATTTAAGATAGCACTATTGGTGGGGTGGAATGAAATGAGACATAGTTGATTTTGTGACTAAATGTCAGAATTTCTAGAAGGTGAAGTATGGAAGCCTGGTGGTACTCTTCAGAGGATGCCCATTCTTGAATGAAAGTGGGAGAGGATAGATATGGACTTTGTTGTTATTCTTCCCAAGACCTTAGAGAAGTATGATTCTATATGGGTTATTATGGATAGGCTGAGTAATTCTGCATAGTTCATTCCAGTGTAGGTGACTTACAATGTAGCAAAGTTAGCCAAGATCTACCTTAAAGAAGTTTTTCGGTTACATAGGGTTCTGATTTCTATTATATCGAATAGGGGTACTCAGATTACCTCTAACTTTTGGGAGAAGTTACATGAGAAGTTGGGTACTAAGTTGGACCTTACTACAACTTTTCACTCTTATACCGATGGCAGTTTAAGAGGATGATCCAAGTGTTGGAGACATGCTATGTGCATGTGTGATGGATTTTGGAGGTCATTGGGACCAGTATCTACCTTTGGCAGAGTTTCCATATAATTATAACTATCATTCGATCATTGATATGGTGCCATTTAAGGCAGTGTATTAGAGGAGGTGTAGATCTCTCATTGGTTGGTTTAATGCATTTAAGGTGAGAGCTTGGGGTACTAATTTTTGAGAGACTCAATGTAAAAGATGAAGTTTATCCAAGAGAAACTTCTAAGCTCAAAGCAGGCAAAAAGAGTATGTGGATCAGAAAGTAAGAGATGTGTATTTTATGAAAGGTGAGCAAGTGTTGCTCAAACTCTCACCCATGAAGGGTGCTATCAGGTTTGAGAAGCGTGGTAAATTTAGTCCAAGATATATTGGACTATTCAAGATCCTTAATGGTATGGGGCATTTGGCCGCCTAGAGGTTGGCCTTGTCTTTGAGTTTGTCGAGATTTTATCCTATGTTCCATGCTTTGATACTTAAGAAGTATTATAGGGATGGTGACTGTATAATTTGGTGGGATTTGTTTTTTTAGATAAAAATCTCTCCTATAAAGAGGAGCCTGTTGCTATTCTTGATAGAGATGTCTATAAAGTGAGGACTAAAGAGATTGCATCCATGAAAGTCCAATAGAAGAATCGTCATGTTGAGGAGGCCACTTGGGATACTAAAGCAGACTTGCATAGCAAGTACCCATATCAATTTGTTGATATATGTAATTCTTGTTTTTCCCCTTTTTGTTTTTGTTGCCATTCAGGGATGAAAGGTTGTTTAATTGGTATCTGATATAATGACCTATCCCATTTTTATGGTATTTGTTAGGGTGTAATTCCCCGGGTAAAATTTCCCCTAAGGTGAGAGTTGATGAAATCTCAAGCTAGGGTGGTTTCTAATTAAATCTGGTATTTTGAGGTTTATAGATCATTGGTGTCTCGTGGTGTAGTGTTTGATGATTTTTTGTTTAGATTATGATAGTCGATGGGCATAGGAGTCCATAGAAACTTTTGGAATGAGAAACAGATTCGTAGAGCATTAGTTATAGCGGTTGTCGCAATAGGATAAATTTGTGTTGTCAAGAATCTAGGTGTATGTTGTGAAATAGGGAAATTTTGAAAACTTCCCCTAGCTACTGTATAAAGGTAGCTAAAGCAGTTAGGATACCCCTGTAGCGAGCCCCACTGTGGCGGTCAGCCAACTACCGTGGCGATTGGTGAGGAGTGGTCAGGGACCGCTATGGGGGCCACTTGGTTGCCATAGCCGGACCACTGTAGCGGTTGACCGCTACAGTATTCATCCGGCATTTTAATGTCTAATTCCTAATTTTAGACCTTATTTTCTCCTTAACATCCAAAAGATCATCCATAGGCTTGAGAGAGATGATTTCCTACTAACTTGGGTGATTTTCATTGTTGATGTAAGATTATTACTCTTTTCTAGCATTGATTAAGCCTTTTAATCTGTATAATCATTAGAATGGGGGTTTATGGTGAAATTCTTGGATTTAGGCCCTAAGTTGATGAGTTGGTGTGAGATACCTATGGGTAGTCCTAAAATCTCTTGATGATGATTCTAGTTTATTAGATTATACTTCTTAGCATAGAATCACTTCCCTTTAATATGAATTATGGGGATTTGGGTTAAGTTAATGGGTGAAAACCCCAAAATTGATGGTTTTGGCTATGAACAAGGGTAAAATCAGTAGGGTTTAATCCCAAAGGCTTAGAATTAAAGAGTAAATGATTGAATACTCTTTATTTGTAGGTTTTAGACCGAGAACGATCCAAAGCTTCAATAAAAGTCTAGGCTCTTGTGGATTAGCTTGCATCCAGATTCTTTGGTTGAGGTATGTTATGATTTAATTAGTGTTTAGACGCGATTTGATTGTATGTATGGATGTAAATTAGATACATTATGATTAGTCTTGGAACATACTTGTGATTAATGATTTGGATGTTCATGCTTGAATGAATAAGTTTATTGAATATCGAACTTGATTAAAATGCATTATGTTTGGAAGTATACCTGTGAATTTAGTGCACTGTGATACATCCTGAGAGATAGTGAAGTTGATAAAGTACATATAAATATATTATGGAGGATTTGGTATCATGCCAGTACAGATATGGATACTGATATTACTATTATTATGGAGGATCGGACACTACACCGGTATGGTACATGGACTAAGATTGTCCCCTGCAGGTCATGGCTAGATGAGCAGAAAAAAGTCCCTTAGCATGACTAGTGTTATTTTTGAGAGATGGTATGGCTTAATAAGTTGATAAAGAACAAATGGTACTCAAATTGTAAGGGTAAGAAGGGCATAGTTTCTCCTTATGGTATGATTGTTGATTTCGTGGTTGTGTACTATATGGTTGATACCATTGATGATTAGTTGACTTGCTTGTTGGCATTACTCTGCCTTCTTGATATACATGTTGATTCATTGGTTTGCTTGGTATGTGCTGATGCATGTCTACTTGTTAGTTGGTTTATGTGTATACATGCTATTAATTTGAGTTGGCCTATGATACCTACCAGTACATAGTGGTTTGTAATAATACTACTCTGTGTTCTTCTTTTGTTGAGTGCAAAAAGTTTTTTAGAGGTTCGGACACAACCTTACTTTAGCATTGACAGTTGATCTCGATCCATAGGTGTGCGCTCCATATCCAGGCTGTCGGATCATCTTATGGGTTCTTGTCCTTGTTTCGGACAATGAGACTTTTCAGTATTTTGTTAGTTTTAAGATATTATTAGATATGTTTTGATATAGAGTTCTTGTATGATGACTTTTGGGTCATGGAGATTGTAATGGCAAGTTGATGTATTTTCCATACTTATTATTATTTATATTTTGAGATATAATTTGCTTAAGTATTGAGATTTTCTATATTCTATCTTAAAAATAACTAAATGTTGGGATTAAGACTTGGGTTAGACGGTTCTCCCACCAAAGGATTAGTGTGGGTTTCACTCATGATCAGTTGGGTCATGACAGAGAAAACAATAGATCATTCTAAAAGCCTCTTATACCATATGAATATGTTCTCCATACATTACTAAAAGTCTATGTAACTAATCATAAGTGTCTGTGTAGTTTCCATCAAGTAACTGCAATACATTACTGAAACCACTCAGTCTCTAGCTGCAGAATAATATGGATCCTTGTCTTAATCTCACACAAACATGTAAATATGTCCCTTGCTAAAGAATTATCGCTACCTAATCCCATAAAACCCAATCATGAAAGAAACTTTCCCCATCTTGGCCTGAAGCTTACAACCATCTCTCTTTAAGAACACTTAACCCTTGGTTTTCATTCTTCCTTCTTGTCACCCCATACTTAACTAATTTTTCCTTTTGTAAAGCCCAGCCGGTAGATAAGTTAGCACACCTCCTGACTCTAGGTAAGTAAACATATGTCCCTTTGTGGTGGTCGTATCATAAAACTCAAATCATTTAATTTCTATTTGTTGCACCTCCACTTCATACGATAGAAAGTATACTCTTCATATGAACCTCGAAAGTAGTCATACAACCTTGAACCTCATTATAAGAAACTCACCCCCACACCTTACCACAATCACTATCTTTTCACCCAATTTGTTGGGTCTTCACACTTAAACCATTCCTTAAAATAATGGTAGTACCTATCCCATTACTAACCTGTGAATCCTTGTCGATGCATTCATGCCGTAAGACTGTAGTAGAAATTTTGATCTCTGTTGAAGCATTTTCATTCTCATCATACACTTAACAACCCATCCTTGTTATGACAAACTTCCTTAGCTAGTACTCAAAGTCACCATACTTATTACCTGGTTTTTCCTCTAATAGTACTATTCCCAATCATATACACTATTTCTTATACCGTTTATGCCACAAGTGTACTTTTCCCACTGCTGAACAACTAATCATAAAGGATAAGGTGATCATGAAGTTTTTCAAACCATTATTCACATTTCCATATGAATATCCCCAAACTGCATAATCTAAACCCCAACCGTACTCAATATGTCTTCGAACCATAGGTACAGTCTAAATCTATTTACACACCTTTTAAACTAGTCTACCACCTCCTCTTTAGTATGATGTTGCACCATACCATGTGATGTCACCTCCAACTGTTAGCGTACAAATCTGAGAACGTGTCCTTACTACAAGTGAGAGAACAGAATGGGAGGATTTTAAAAGTTAGACGGAACCAAAAGCACATGATAAGAAATAAAAGAATGGAATTTCCTATAGTTCTATAGTCTCTCGAAGATAGATAATGGATGTCTTTGCACTGATCTGCAAGACTCTACTAGACTCAGCTCGTATTTATGAGGCCAATGAACCTAGAGCTCTAATACCAACTTGTCATGAACCAAAACTCAAGTTGTGATGGCACCTATCTCATCCCCATGATAGGTAAGAGCCCAACACTCAAATAATAATAATCAAGTAAATAAGCAGAAGAAGTAAAATAATGATAATTTTCAAGAAGGAATCACATTACAAACATGATATAGAAGTATGAAAGTAACAAATACTCCCTAAATTTGGAAGTCATAAGTACATGCCTTTAATGATAGAATCAATAAAAAAGGATTCTAATGTATCTCGAAATAAGGAAATACAATAGTAAAATAATACAGGAGATCTAGTAGGTATTGGGTCAATCAATCAATACATCTAAATATCGATGAATGAAATCATGAGAATATACTCCAACTCAATGTCTGGGAATAAGCGGCTCAGTATTTGCTAATAAAGTTCAAAACAACAAGCGTGAGTACCAAACCACTTGTACTCAGCAGCATTGGCTGCCTTAATTCAAAATGATATCGAGAATCACATAAAATACTACTAATGATTATATCCTTGAACTCCTACCAAACTAAGAAAGCCATACCTAATTTTATAGTTATACTACAATAATATGGATACAATACTGTACAAAGCCATAACTTCTCAAACAAGAACAAGAGTAACAAAATACTTAATCACTATTCATAATTATATCAGTACAAACCAAATGTAAATGATGAGATGAATGCATATGATGAAATATATGCTATAGTATATATAGTACTGCCCGATTTAGCTAGTTGGGACCCATAGGAGACTCGCAGGTCCATATACTCACCTAAAATAGTATCCCATTGGGCATGCAAATCATAAATTCACTTGAAATCATTCCCATCAGGCGACTCAGAATACTTTCACTTCGGGCATTTAAATCAAAATCAATTTAATCCATCTGGAACACTTTCTCATCGAGCATGAAAGTAAAATCCTTCTGGAACACTTTCCCATATGGCATGCAAGTCATTTCAAGCAAAAATATGGAAAAATCCATATGGAACACTTTCCCATCAGACATGCAAGTCATTTTCTAATTATCTTTCTTAAAAATATCTCTTTAACAATGCTATGATATAAATATGACTAAGTATGCATAATTTGCAATGCTAAGAAGAACACAAATATCTCAATTCAGGCACAAAGGCATACTCAACTCAAAAACACCAGCTACACGCCCAAATATCATCAATCTATCCCAATTCACTAAATTCACACCTATAATGGAAAGTACAATCATTATCAACAACCATCAAGATGATCCATTATAGTTAATAAGGGAAGACAGTCTAATCAAGTCAATTAATTATTTTAACTCTTTAGAAAATATAGGTACCTGAATAGATATCCGTTATTGCATCTATATAGGGCCCAAATTTCACCATTACTCCCTATACAGGCAACTAACACATATACACAAACAAAGTCAAAAAAAAGTCTCAACGTGACTTAAATGAAGCTTGAAAGATTAAATAGCGGGTTTACCCTTCCATAGAGCCTTTAAAGCACCCAATGTGATCAAATACATATTTTATATAAGAAAACAAAATCATCGACGCTCATATTGTTGTACATCAATTTTGGGGTCCAAAATATCAATCCAAAAGTTAACCTTGAGCCCACAAAGGCAAAACTAGAATTTTATTTGAAAACTATGTTACCATAGCATAAGAAACTCAAATATGAAAGTTTACTAAAAATGAAGCTTAAATCAACCTTTATATCTTCAAAATACAATTTCTTAACTTTAGGCTCAAAATTCTCAATTTTCATGTTCATAAACGGTTTAAAATGAGAAAAAATAAATAATTTAGTAATAGATGCCAAAATCAATTTTGACATATAAAGACCTTAAGTTCCAAATATCAATGGAAACCCATCATCAAATGATTCTCAATCCAAATTTTTTTGATTTCTTAACTTTGGCATTTCAAATCTCAACTTTTTGAATCAAAATCATGAAAAATGTAATAGATGTTCTTGAATAATTAGAAAAATGAAGGTAAAATCACATACCCAATGTCTATATGAGAAAACACATCGAGAATCGCCTGAATCGAAGCTTCTAAACTCTCAAAATGTCACAAATACCAAATAAATAGGATTTTTGACTTATACTCAATGATTTTCACTCCCACGACTATTTTATCGTACCAGCAGCTTCATACCCATAACAAAAATTTCGCACCTGCTGGTTCGCTGGTGTAGTCCTTTTTTCACACCTGTGACTTTCCAGTACCTGCAATGATACATTTCACTAAAAAGGGCATAACTTCCTAATACAGATAAGGAAATTTAAACTATTACAAAGTGATATAATGACTATAAGTAGGAAAGTATGATTATAGGAAAAGAAACATAAAGAAACACCATCTTCATATGTAGCATCTCTAATAGCATCGGAGTTTATTGGCCATCTATCTAGACAAATCAAGGCTCCTTCGAATAACACTTAGTGCAGTATAAAGGGTCTTTGCTTATTTGGAGAAAACATTCCCTGTATTCCTCTTGGTGAGGAAAAATATACTTGAGTACCAACTGTCCTATTGCGAACATATGAGCTCTTGCTTTTTTGTTGAAGACATGAATAATTCTATGCTGATACAACTGGTTTTGGCATAAGGCACTCATTCTCTTCTCATCAATAAGTATAAGTTTTTTCTTTCCAGCATGAACCCATTCTATGTTGCTTAGCTTGGCTTCTTCAATGATTCTCAAGGAGGGTATTTCAATTTCAGTAGGTATCACTGCTTTAGTCCTATACACAGTACATAGGGAGTTGCCTTGTTAAACTTTTGAATTTTTTTTGGTAGCCTAATAAAGCAGAAGGCAATATCGTATGCTAGGATCTATGAATATCGATGATCTTTCTCAAGATCTTCTTGATATTCTTGTTGGTAGCTTCTACGGCTTTATTCATTTGAGGATGATATGCAGTTGAATTCTGGTGTGTGATCTTAAACTATTCATATATTTCTTTCATCAAGTGACTATTCAAATTTTCTCCATTGTCTGTGATGATTGACTGCCATGACAAAATCTACTTCCACCTTCTTGGTCACATCTTTAAAAGAAGTAGCTTCCACCTACTTGGTGAAATAATCAATGGCGACCAAAATGAATCTATGTCCACTGGAAGTGGGTGGCTCTATCGGGCTAATGACATCCATTCACCAAGCTAAAAATGGCCACGTTTACCTTATAGTATTATGTTAATTGGGGGCACTCAGATCAAATCTTTATCTAGTTTGCACTTGTTGCACTTCTACACAAATTTACTACAGTTATTCTCCGTAGTCATTCAGAAATATCCAGCTCGTAGAATCTTCTTGTCTAGGGTGAACCATTCATGTGAGTTTTGTGAGTTTTACACACTTTTACATGTACTTCTTATAGCAAATTTGTGCCTTTAATAAAATCCACACATCTTAAGAATCCCAGAGATGGAGTCCTCTTTCAAAGGATTTCTCTATTTAAAGAAATTGTTGTCCATTAGATGGTTCTTCTTCTTTCAATTAACAGTTGCATCTTTTAGATATGCCCCAGTTTCTAGATACCTCTTGATTTAAAAATACCATGGCTTTGTTCCTGGTTTTGCTTTGAATTGTGTACAATGTGTTGGTTGCTCTTTAAAACTTATCTCTAGTGGATAGATATAACTTTGATTCAAATGTTTTATCATGAAATATATGGTAGCCAAAGTATCGAATAACTTATTTTATATCCTCGAGGTGTGTTTGAACTTGATCTTCTTGAACCTCTTGCATAAATATTTCCCATTCTCCTTAGACTTGATGAATCAATGAATTCGAATCTCTGATAATCATAGTCTTACACATCCATATCAATATCCAATTTGATGTCGGGAATAAAAGCTTCATACTCGATTATAGTTAGTACATGGAAAGTGAAGTTTGGCAGTTATCTGATAATGCTGACCGCTTTCTGATACCAAGACTAATCCAATTCCTAAACTTTTAATATTAACTGCTCAATTGAAGAACAATATACAACTGGGGTAAACTTCAAAAATGTCTTTTCCTACGAACAAGACTTCTTCATCTGAAAAATAAGCTCAGAGTGGTTCATAATCTTTATCAACTGGAGTCTTTGCAGGATGATCTGTAGGTCTTGCTCTTTGACCACTTTATGAGTTATATATACAATGTCAAACTCACTTAACAACATTTGCCACTTGGCTAATTTTTTGGTAAGCATGGGTTACTTGGAAGATATACTTCAAAGTATCTCATCCTATAAATGAGATCCATTGTATACAAATCTATTTGGTGACATCTTCTTTGATCCTTAGACTAAAATCAGACTTGAATTTTTGAGTCTTCCGCTTCACGGGACTACACCCTGGATCAATCAACAACTTCTGGTTGACAAGATATGTACTTATCCCTAGCATATCATCATAAGACTAGGTGAATATGTCAATATACTATTTTAGCAACCTAATAATCTCTCTTTTTTGTGCTTTTATCTGATGAACACTAATTTTGGTTTCTTTAACTTGACCTTTGTCTCCTAAATTGACTGTTTTGATTTCTCTCTATTCTCAAAATCATTCAATTCATCTGTTAACTGTTCAGGGACTGTAGTTTCGTTATCATACTTTTCAAATATCCATCATTATCTACCTTAATTTATTCATTTAGCTCTTGAGATGATATTTGCATGTTTTAAATTATTCTTATGAAATTAGAAACAAATTAGGTTAGACGATAACAATTAAATCAACAATTATGTAAATAAGTGATAAAAGAATTTTGAAATAGGGGAGGAATTGCATTGAATTTGAAATTATTGACAAACTTTGGTTATTATATGTATGAGTACATATCTATGCCTTTTGAAAGTTGAAAAATAAAATACTGAGGAACATGAAGGGTGGGTCTTAGATTCTGACCATCATCAATTTTATAAAATATTTAATATTATTTTTTCTATCAGGATAAATAGAGAGCCATGAGCAGGATAGATATCCAGTTTTACAACAATATTCCAGGATCGACCATCTAAATTCCTGATGCCTTGGAAAGTTCTTTGAAGACCACATCACAGTCTTTTAATAGAATTTTGATTCCTTCCCCGAGGCTATCACTTGCATGAATAGGGAAAGACTGAATAGATGAGGCAAAGGCCTTGGAATCTTTCAATCATTTCCTTTATTAATCATTGTAAGAACATTTCTCTCTTACCACTCTACATTTTTTTTGTCCATATCGATATTCACCGTTCCATGATTTAGAAATAAGTTGCTATTGACATTTGGAACTGCTATTTAGAGAATGACGACCTTCTAATCGATCAGATTTTGAAACCTGTGATTTAGATTGATGCATCCTCCATGGTATGCCTAACTCCTCCTAAATAATAAGCAAAGTGTCAATCGAATCTATAAAATTTTACATTGATGTTGATAACTTTTGGGTCGACCATTTGTATCAATCTGACTACTTTCAACCTTTCAAAAAGATGTGTTTGGCTTTTATCTAAAGGGGTAAATACTGGAGGAGGTTTATTTTTATGTTTTGGACGTGATATTTTGTTTTGGTATATTGTTGGAGCTACTTTTTGGTATGTTTGTGAATTTTAATAGAAAGGGGTTGGTACCTGGAAATTTGGTTCAAAGTTTTGGTATGTTTGTGAATTTGGACAGAGAGGGGTAGGTGCTTAGAAATTTGGTTGTAAGTTTTTGTATGTTTATAGAGGCGGTTGGTAATTTGGAGGTGGATCTTAGTATTTTGAGGGTGAAGTTTGATAATTAGTTTGGACATAAAAGACAAGGCTGGGATTTTGTGGCACTGACTGTAGGATTTTGAAGGTGAAGGATTTCTCAATTTGGCTTCGAGAGTCTATAAGAAAATGCAAGTGTGTCATATGAAAAGTGTTTTAAGTGCTGGAAAATTTAGAAGAGGAACATGAAGTAGAGGCCTTCTCTCACCTTAAGCTGGAATATTCCATCAACGGCCATATTAACAAATATCTTATCTTTTGCATCTCATTTCTCATCTCAAACAACTTGTTGCGCCAATTATGCAATCAGTTCATTCTGCCCTGCTATGAGAGAATCTTTCATAGTAATCTTAGTCAAAGAACTTTCTCAGTACCCTCATCCACTATCTCTTTTCCTAAGTTACAATCGGGGGAGAAAACTTTATTTGCATTTGATCTTGTGAAATAAGAGTGTTCAACCATCTTTCTTCAACACAGATCTATTTCTTTATCTATTACCTGATAAAGAAAAATAAATCAAAAGGTAACGATGTTAGGTTTTGTTCATGATTACTAATATAAGATATGATAAACAAGTGTTGCTTCATTGAGGATGAATCAATCCATGGATGAGTATTGACAGAAAGACTCAAACAGATAGGAATTCACTCGTTGATTTTTAAATAAGTGATTTGATAGGAAAGTTGACTTGCGTTGAGTAATATTCTATCAAATGGCAAGTCAATCTTCATGATTGAAAGTTTTCTTTTAGAAGGTGTATAGAAAATGGTTTGGATTTTTCTGAGAAACTTGGAAAAACTAGAATAGTTTGGTCGGACTTTTTGTCTTGTGGACTTATGTTTCTGCTAATGTGATCTAAATTATTTTTAATGGGAGAGGATTAATTCACCTTTAAACAGAAAAACACATAATCACACAAAAAAATAGTTATATCATGCGGCAAGTAAACAGTTTATGACGCGTTCTATACCGATATATGACCTTTTTACGCCAAAGATAGGCCTAACGAATTGAAGGATATGTATGTCATTTGTGAAACATTCCACTACCCCAAAAATTTTATTATATAAAAAATTTATTAATAAATCTAAAGGAGATACAAAATGAGGGAAGGGATGTACAAATAAATATATCAGTCCCACACATGGGTACAATCCTAAACTAGACTATCGTGGAAGGTCATTCATTATCAAGCTTCTTGGACTTCTTGGACTTCTTGGAATTTCGAACAACTTTCGAATCAAGATCTTCAAATAAAAAAAATATATAAATAATTCCAATCCTAAGGGATAATGGTCCATACAATTCGACATCATATCCTTCAATTAATCAAATAAGGGATGATTGTTCTTTTAGATCATGGGCCTTTTTTTGGACACAAGGTGGTCTAGCTGATGGGCTCGATACTCCTTGGGTAACGGGTCAACATAGGTCAATGCGTAATTAAGGGATTTGGTTTTTCTCTATCCCAAGGGACTAGAGTGATTTGTTTTAAAATGGACTAGAAACCCAAAAAGGACTTTTTCGGATTGAAATATCAAGTGATTGTTGACAAACCTCTAATCAAATACTCACTTTGACTATTTTGGAAATAGGTTTTATACTGAAGAATGGTTGCGAAGACTTGCATAACTGCCTTTAATCCTAATGCATTCTAATGTTTTGCCAGGAAGGTGAAAAATGTCAAGAAATGCAACAGTTATAATTGCATAAATTAAACAATTAAGCAAATAAAGTAGTTAAATTCTAATTATTACAAAATCGAGTTGTTAGTCAAATAAGAGTTATTTTCAAAAAAATTAGGTTATAATCTAGTTGAATCCTCAGCAGAGTCGTCATTTCTGTTTTGCAAAAAAATGATTTGACTTTAATTATTTCGAAAACTTATTCAAATTTTCAAAATAATTGTAGAAAGCAAAAGCCGCCATTTAATTAATTAAAGAAAAATCAAGAAAACCTTTAAAGAAAACTCTTAAGTATTAAAACAAAAAAAGACTTAGAATTTTACGAAATTCTGGGTAAGGGTTCATTTAATGTCTTTGGAAGGGTGTTCAGGCACCAAAGACATCCGCTAACATGCGGTTATCCATTTTGTTTTAAAAAATTAACTCTTATTAGCCAACTTTAAAAGAAAAGAGTTTTTATCAAATATTGTAGAAAAAGATGACTCGTTATAAAAAGGTTAAAAGTTTTTTTTTGAAAAACTAATATAAACAATGGAGGAAAATTCCATTTTTAACATAATTTAGTGAAAGAAGTCAATATATTCATAATGAGATATTTAGTTGTTTACAATAAATAAATAAATTACAAGACAACTATTTGGGGAATAAACCCAATTAAGTTAAATAAAATATTAGTATCAACTAGATACACATATAAATAAGAAAAGAGAAAGAAAGCATTGATTAAGCTTTGACTTTACAAAACAATTTCGTACCTTTGATCCAAATTACCCTGTCCTAACTCTACTTGGGCTTTGGCCCTATAAACTTGCACTAAACTAACTTATAGGCTTTGGAACCCATACTTCTGTTGTTGCTACTGTCCAATTATTTGGGCTTTGCTCAAAGAAATTTTTTTTAGCCCTTTAAAGGCTGCTGCTACTTTGCACGATTTTCTTAGGCTTTGGACCATTTATTCGCTGCTCTTTTAACATGTATTGATTTCCGTTAAACCTGTATATCACCCTTTTGGGGCTTTGTCTGACTCGATAAGTTATTGGGCTCGCTAGTCCATGAGGTAGTGGAGGCATAAGGAGTCCATTTGGACTCCAGGAGACAGTGATACACGAAAATAATAAAATCAATGAGGGAATGTCACTACCCAATTGGTCGTGAGTGGCACCCACACTAACCCTTCGGTGGGATAACCATATTGTAACATTCTCACGCAGACTAAACCAATTCAATTAACAAGATTTAAGTAAGAAAATAATAAATCCCAAAACTTAATTAAATAAAAATACGGAAACAACTAACAACATCCCCAAGACCCGAAAGTCACCGTACAAGGATGCTAATTAAAAACAAATGTCTAAGAAAATCAAAATAAAATA
This sequence comes from Capsicum rhomboideum, assembly GCA_031232105.1. Lineage (NCBI taxonomy): Eukaryota > Viridiplantae > Streptophyta > Magnoliopsida > Solanales > Solanaceae > Capsicum > Capsicum rhomboideum. The sequence continues at coordinate 53,787,607 of CP124711.1, forward strand.
ACAATGTATAATAATAAAACATTGTCTGGAAGAGAGAGAAATTCATCCAAGAAGGTCTGTGGCAGCTTGGATATAGGAAGCTCACCCTCTGATCGAATCAACTAGTACCACTAGAAATGAGGTCGCGTCTGAGTCTCTAGAACACTGTCCGTACTCCACAGAAGAAGAGTACAGGGTAGTATCAATACAAACCACTATGTACTCGTAGGCATCATCGACCGACTCAACTTAGTAATAAGTATAAATCAAAAATCAAATAACAAGTAAACAGGAGCTTCAACACATAGCAAGTAGTTTACTCAACAAAACAATCATTTTAAATCAGGCTAATCAATGTCAGCAAACAAGTCATGTAAGCCACCAACAATTATCATAAATAATCACGAATTCACAATCTCAATAATCATATCACAACATGGATATATATCCACCTCAATCTCACATTTGTATTTCTATTACTTTAATTATTATCACAATATGTCAAACTAACTCACAGTTCAAAACATTAGTATGTACACAAATGCTAAAGGGTCTTATTTCTGCACAACTAGTCATGACTTTCAGGGGATGCACCAGGGTTCATGTACCGTACTGGCGTAGTACCCGATCTATAATACTAATAATAATGTCATACCAGTGTGGTACCGGATCCATCAACTAAATACTGTACCAACATGGTACCCCCAATCCATAATACTTTATATTTCCACTTTTATTATCTCTCAAGATAATATCACAAGTACACCTAATTTTACAAGTACAGTTTGTAATCATATCTCGAATTCAACAATTCAACAATTAACAACTTATTCATTCAAGCATTAACAACCCAACAATCATCAACCACAAGTACCGAAGACCAATCAACATGCTATTTAATTGAGAAATACAAAAGGGACTAAATTAAGTCTAACACCATTTAAACCATAACCTACCTCAACTGAAGAAACCAAAATCCAAGCTAATTAGCAAGAGCTTTGCCCTTCCTCAACACTTCAAAATGCTCAAAGTCTAAAACAAGCACAATACAAGAGTAATTAATTATTTACTCTTTAATTTCTAGCCTTGAGGATTCAACTCCACTACTTTCAGCCTTATTCATAGCCTACAACCTTAGCCAAGGGTTTTTCAACCATCCAATTTCCCCTAATTCACACAATTTACGTTCAAGAGCAATAATTTTATGCTAGTAAGTGTTATCTTACACCCTAGAAGCAATCCTAGATGATTTTCCATATCTAGATTTTTCCTCACAATTTCTTGAATCTAGGGTTTTTAACCTATAATTCTATCCTAATCCCTAATGATTCTAGGGTAAAAGAAGATTACAATGCAAAAATATGGATAGAATCACTTACCTCAACAATGAAAATTGCCCTAACACTGAAATAAATCGCCTCCTAACAATTTAAAATGAGACTTTTGAGTTTATGAAATAAAACTCAGAGAAAAATTGACTTAAGTGAGTTAATGTGCATTGTTCGCTGCAGCAACCCCTTTCTCACTACAACGGCTCAGCTATGGTAAAAATGGGCTTACTATCAGACCTCACTACATCACCACTATGCTACGGTGAAACAACGATCACTACGGTAGTCTTGCTAGAGTGGGAATCCTATTGTTGCAGCGTGAATTAAATAGTAACTCAGGGAAAAATTGAATCTAACCCTATTTCACAACACAAATCAAGAGCTTAGGACATCACAAAACTACCCCAATGCGTCCTCTATAATCAAAGTTCTACGAATCAATTTACCATTCCAAAACTTTCTATGGGAAACTATACCATTTAACCATCTCCTAACAAACACAACACCACCAAACACTATTGCATGAATCACAACTCACCACTAAAGCACACAACACCGAATTTTCTTTAGAAACCACTCTATCTATAGATTTTATCAACTCTCTTACTAGGGGAAATTCTAGCAGGATACTAATGCCCTAAATAATACTATAACAATAGAATAAGTTGTTACATCAAATACCAATTAAATTATTATTTATCCCTGAACAAACAAGAAGGAAAAACAAGGTAAAAGAGTTACCTGACTCGACAAAAAAATAGGGCTACTTTCTATGAATGTCTTCTTTGGTCTCCCAAGTGGCCTCCTTAATAAGATTGTTCTTCCACTGGACCTTCACAGATGCAATCTCTTTTGATATCAACTTGCAGACTTCTGTATATATGCTCGCCGCAGGTTCCTCTTCATAAGAGAGGTTTTCATCCACAGGACTGAATTCCAGCGAATGATGTAATTCCCATTACCATGGTACTTTTTCAGCATAGACACATGAAATATGGGATAAACTCTCAACAAACTTGGATACAAAGCCAATCTAGAAGCCATCGGCCCAAAGACTTAGAATCTTGAATGGTCCAATATATATTGTACTGATATTACCTCCCTTACAAAATCTCATAACACCCTTCATGGATAAAACTTTGAGCAACACTTGATCACATTCCATAGACTGCATATCTCTCACCTTTTGATCTGCACACTCCTTCTGTCTACTCTAAGAGGCTAGAATCTTCTCTTGGATAAACTTCACCTTCTCCAATGATTCCTTTAAAAGTTCAATACCCTATGATCTCGCCTCAAAAACATCAAACCAGCCAATGGGAGACCTACACCTCCTCCCATACAATACCTCAAATTGAGCCATATCAATGCTCGAGTAGTAGCTATTATTATACGTGAACTCCGCTAATACCAAAAATTGGTCCTGGTGATCTCTGAAGTCTATTATGCACACAGAGAGCATATCCTCTAATATTTGAATCATCCACTCAGACTTCCCAATTGTCTAAGGGTGAATTGTTGTACTAAGGTCCAACCTAGTACCTAACTCCTCATGCAATTTTCCTAAAAAATTAGAGGTAAACTAAATACCTCAATCCAAGATAATAGAGACCGAAACTCCATGCAACCACAAAACTTTATGGATATAATCTTAGCTTACTTCTCTATACTATAAGTTATTTAAAGTGGAATGAAATATGCAAACTTAGTTATCTTATCAACAATAACCCATATTGAATCAAATTTTCCCAAGGTCTTTGGAAGACCAACCACAAAATCCATTGCTATTCTTTCCCACTTCTATTCAGGAATGGGCATCCTCTGAAGTATCCCACCAGTCTTCTGGTGCCACTATGTTAGCATTACCTGAATGGTATAAAATGGTAACATCATAATCATGTAACACCCCATACATTTCCGAACTTATTTGACTACCTTAACATTTATGAAATTATTTAAACTTGAGATAGTTGGTGTATTACCCACTAAATTTATTGGGCTGAATTAATATTATGCTAATGGGCTCAATTGAGGCCCAAAATTAAGTAAATAAGACATGGTCCCAAAAGGAGATGATCCATTTAAAAATGGACCAAGTATACACATCACTTTTTGACCAAATAATTGGCTAAGGATGACCATAGAGAGAGGCGGTTTGGATGGGCTATATAAGACTGAAATTCAGCTCATTTTTCTACACAACACACTTGTAAAAATTAGATTTTCAATCAAATACTTTCTCCTCTCTCAAACCCTAGCCGCCCTAATTTTCTCTAAGGATTTTTGGATAAATCTTCCACTTGCAAGCCTTGGTAAATTTTTACCCTTATAGATTAATATATTATATGTATAAGAGGTTGTGTAAATCATGTTGGTTATGTTTAAAAAGTGTTGAGCAGTCCCCTTTATATGTAGCAGTCCACTTTTGCTTAATCGCTAAAGAATTTGCCTTCTATGTGGTTTAAACTTAAAAGGGGACTTAAGGTCTTGAAGGAATTGAATTAGATGGATGAAATTTCAGTATCTTTAAGTGTGGTTCTTTCCCTAATTCGTTACTCCTTGTGTATGACTTGTAGAAATGTTTATACGAAATTGTGCATGGAACGTGTGGTGTAGTGGAAAGAGAATATTTTCTTGTGATGTTGATACGAATTTTGAAACCATTGTGGACTGTTTTTGGTGTGTTTTTGTGAAACTTAATTAGGTTACTTGATGGAATTAATATTTTACATGGTATTGAGGTGGAAATATAAAGTATAAACTTGGTGTGAAATCCTATCGGTTTGTGATGCCTATGTTGATGTGTGGACTATTTTGGTATTATTGGTGTTTTGAGGCAGTAAATTGTATTGTAGGAGGGTGGAATGAAGATATATGGAAGTATAAAGGAAGGTGGAATGATATACCATGTGTTTGGGATGTTGGATAGTTTTTACTTCCCGTCAAGTATCTAATTATCGTCTTGTGAACTTGTAATGTAATTGGCTTTTAATGTGAGCTCCATTATGTATTCATATTATAGAGTAACTCTTTAAGGAAGAGCTGAATTGTTGTATTCACATGTTGTAAAGATAAGTTATGTAAGGTTACTCTTTTCGTATCCTTTGGCCGCACCTATTGTTCACATCGTTACCAAACTTGTTTCCACTCCGAAATATTTTAAAGTATCTCATTTCAGGTTTGTTAGCAATTGTTATTTACATGTCTCTTATTTGTTGAATATTGTTCCAAATCTCCAATAATCTTATGACCACCGATGTAACAATCTCACAAAAATTAAAGAAATAAAGTAATGCATATTTGGTTGAGTACGGGTGGTAGCTCTGGGGGCGAAAGCCTAGCTCGAGCCGATCCTGATAGATTATTGGATACAGAGGGCAGGTCTAGGGGTGAAAACCTAGCTCGATGCAAACCTGATTTATTGATTTATGGGTGGCAGCTCTGGAGGCATAAGCCTAGCTCGAGCCGATTCCAATGTTACTTACCACTGATCAGTTGGTCCCGGGCATTGTATGATATTTATTGATGTGAAGGTAAAAGAAAAGAAATGAATGTAATGTACATGGCTCCACATATATAGTACGGTGGTATATCAGTATTATCTATTCACTTGTATTTGATTCCATTTGAGTTCCTATATTTTATACAGTTACTTATAGCCTTACATACTCAGTACATTCTTTCATACTGACGTCCCTTGGGGGACCTGACAGGAGCTAGTAGACCTTCACAGTAGGGTATGGGTCATCTGCAGGCTATTGGTGAGCTCCAGGTTGATTCGGGGCTTTTTGAGTCATTTGTATATATTGTTGGTACTGTGTAGCCGTTGTATAAGGCGGGGACTTATCCAGACCTTAGTCATAGTTATATATCTTTTAGAGGCTTTGTAGACATTGTAAAGTCAAACGTAGAAGTGTCTTACCTTTTAGACGTTGTGGCCCCAACGGCCAAGTCTCGTATTTATTTTGAACATCTTTACATGACTTCCGTCATCGATATATTATATCTATACGGGGCAGAATTTTTGTTCACTTAATGGCATGCATATGAATGTACTCGGTCATAGGTTGGTTCTCCCGGGCCTTTACGGCTACGGGTGCCTGCCCGCCCCAATGGGATTTGAGGCGTGACATAATCCTTGAGCAACTTTATCCATATAAGTTGCCTCAAATTCAAATCTCTCTATGTGAATATATGTAGGAAGCTGCTATGGTCAGTGAACATCTCACAAAGAACCCCATATAGGTAGTGCCTCCATATTTTGAGAGCAAACACTACTGCAACCAATTCCAAATCATACGTAGTATGATCACCTTCAACTGCCTAGAAGCATAGGCGATAATGTTCTCTTCTTGCATCAAAATAACATCTAAACTAGAATGTGAAGTATCACAATAAACTATAAAATCCTTACCTTTCTCCGGCAAAGCAAGAATGGGAGATGTAGTTAATAATTTCTTAAGCTTTTGGAAGCTATCCTCACACTCATTAGACCAATGAAATGGTATCTCCTTTTGAGTTAAAAAGGGCAGATGAGAAACAATAGAGGCGAACCCCTTCACAAATCTATGATAATAGATAGCCAAGCCCATAAAACTACAAACCTTGATCACTAAGGTAGGCCTACCCTAACTCTTTACTGCTTCAATCTTTTATGGGTCCACCACAACTCCCTCTTTCAAAATCACATGTCTTAAGAAGGAAATAAAAGTCAACCAAAACTCACACTTAGAGAATTTTGCATATAACTGTTTCTCCTTCAATAAAACCAACACAATCCTTAGGTGATTCTCATGCTCTTTTTTACTCTTAGAATAAACTAAGATTTCATTAATAAAAACAATCTCAAATGAATCCAAATATGGCTTGAATATCATATTCATTAAACCCATGAAAGCAGTTGGGCCATTAGTAAGCCTGAAAAACATCACTAAGAATTCATAGTACACATACCTGGTCCGGAATGTGGTCTTAGGAATGTCATTGGCCCAACTCTTTAACTGATCATATACAGACCTCAAATCATTTTTAAAAAGACTGATGCACCCTGCAGCTGCTCAAATAAATTATCTATGCAAGGAAGAGGATACTTATTACATATTGTAACCTTATTCAACTGATGGGAGACTATACACATACGTAAACTACTATCCTTATTCTTCACAAATAACACTGGAGCACCCCACAGGGAGGCGCTCAGATGGACAACCCTTTACTAAGCATTTCTTGTAATTGATCCTTCAACTCTATCAACTCAAACGATGCCATCCTATAAGGAGGAATAGAAATAGGTTGACCCAACTCTTGATCAATGTAAAAATCAATGTCGTGGTCTTGTGGCATGCCAGTTAAATACACAGAAAACACCTCTAAAGCCTCACACACCATGGGAACTAATGCAATAGGTGGGATATCTACACTATTGTCCCAAAGATGTGCTAAAAATGTCAAACACCCGCTCATATCAATCTCTTAACATGAATGGAAGATATAAGCTTCATAGGAGCAGGACTATAGTCACCCTCCCACTCAAGTCTAGCTATCCAAGGCATAGCTAAAGTCACTGTTTTAGCATGAAAGTATAGAATAACATGATAAGTAGACAACCAACTCATTCCCAGAATAATATCAAAATCAACCATGTCAAAAATCACTAAATCTACCCACGTTCTATACCCCATAAAAGTAATAGGATAAGAATGATAAACTCTATCAACAACCATAGGATCACTAACATGAGTGGACATATAAATAAAAACATCAAGTAAATCATACACCATGTCCAACCCAACAGTAAAACAGGTAGATACATAAGAGAAAGTAGGACCAAGATCAAATAAGATCGTAGTCATTTGGTCACAGACAAGAATAGTACATGTGTTACCGTATCCGAAGTCTCAGTCTTGGGTCTGCCCAAAAAAGCATAGAAATTAGCCCGATCACTCATATGTGTGCTGCCCCTAACAGGCTGAGAACCAGTTCTATTAGTATATTGACCATCTATATTAAGCTGGTTACCACCTCTACTTGCCATAGGGCCATCACGCCCACCTTGAGATGACTTCTACCATGAACACCATCTCCCCTACCCGCTGGAGCTAGAGCCTGGAGAGCCTACTGCTGGCCTGACTGACCAGCTTATCTGTATCCGGGGTAATTCCATTAAATATGACCAATCTCACCACACTCATAGCAAGTCCGATCGAAGGTGGGTCATTGAGCTGAAGCAAACGAAGTAAGATAGCCACTGAAATCTGGAGAAGGATAGCTGGCCCCTGACGGACCCCTAGCTGACACCCGCATAGTTTACTAAATAGGGCATGTAGAATGCCCCTGAGAACTCTGACCCCTAGAGAATAAACCACTGTAGTTGCCTCCTTTGTGGGCCTTCTCCACTGCCACCTTTGCATACCTCTCTTGTTTCACACATTTTACACTATTGACAAACTCATTTAGCTCTTTATCATATCTTTAAATCCATCATTATCTACCTCAATTATTCATTTAGCTCTTGACATGATAAAGGCAAGTTTTAAATTATTCTTATGAAATAAGAATCAAATTAGGTTAGACCATATCAACTAAATAAGCAATTAAGTAAATAAACAATAAAAGATTTTTTAAAAAGGGGAGGTTTTGTTATTAAATTTGAAAATATTGACAAACTTTGGCTATGATATGTATGAGTACAAATCTATGCCTTTTTGAAAGTAGAAAATAGTACTGAGAATCATAAAGTGTAGGTCTCGGGCCTCATTCGGACTATCACCAATTTTGCAAAAAATTTAATTTTGTCTTTTCTATCGGGATAAATAAGGAGCCATATGTAGGATATATATCCAATTTTGCAACTATCTTCCAGGCTCGGCCTTCTGAATTTCTGATGCCTTAGAGAATTCTTCCAAGACCACATCATGATCTTTTAATAGAGTTTTGATTCCTTCCTCCAGGCCATCACTTGCATAAATAGGGAAAGACTGAATAGATGAGGCAAAGGCCTCGGTAAATCTCGATCATCCTCTTTATTAATCATAATAAGAACATTTCTCACATACCAATATTTATCTATTTCATCCATATGGATGGTAACCCCTTTATGATTTGGGAATAAGTTGTTATTGACATTTAGAATAGATATTTGGAGAATGATGGCGTTCTAATTTATCAGATTTTGAAACCTGTGATTTAGATTGATACAGTCCTCCACAACATGCCCAACTCCTACTTAATGGTAATAAAAGTGTCGATCGAATATATAAAATTTTGCATTGATGGTGATAACTTTTGGGCCGACCATTTATATCAGTACCATTTATATCAGTCTAACTTCTTTTAACCTGTCAAAAAGATGTGTTTTGCTTTTAGCTAAAGGGGTAAAAACTTGAGGAGATTTCTTCATATGGTTTGGACGGGATAATTTTTTGGTATGTTGGTGGAGCTACTTTGTGGTATATTTGTGAATTTGAACAAAAAGGAGTTGTACCTGGAAATTTGGTTGGAAGTTTTGGTATGTTTGTGAATTTGGACAGAAAGGTGTAGGTGCATAGAAATTTGGTTGGAAGTTTTGGTATGTTTGTGGATGCTGTTGATAATTTGGAAGTGGATCTTAGTATTTTGAGGGTGGGTTTGATAATTATTTTGGACATAAAAGACAAGGTAGGAATTTCGTGGCGGTGAAGTGTAGGCTTTTGATGGTGAAGGCTTTCTCAAACCAGATTCGAGAGGTTTTCCTGTGCTCAAGTTATAAGCAAATGCAAGTGTGTCATTTGAAAAGTGTTCATGTGCTGGCCAATTTAGAAAGGGTCATAAAGTAGAGGCCTTCTCTCACCCAAAGCAGGAATATTCACATCAATGACCATATTAACAAGATTTCTTGTCTTTTCCATCTCATTTCTCATCTCAGCAACTTGTTGGGCCAATTGTGTAATCAGTTCATTCTGCTTGGTTGTGATAGGATATTCCATAGTCATATCAGTCAAACTAACTTCCTTAGTACCCTCAGTCATTGTCTCTTTTCCTAAGTTATGATCGGGGGAGAAAATTTTATTTTCCTTTGATATTATGGAATAAGAGTGTTCAACCATCTTTCCTCAACACGGATTCATTTTTTTACCTATTGCCTCATAAAGCAAAAATAACTCAAAAGGAAACAATGTTAGATTTCATTCATGATAAATATATAAGATATTTGACAGAATGTAAACAAACAAGTGTTGCTTTATTAAGGGTGAATCAATCCACCGGTGGGTATTGACAAAAAGACCCAAATGGGAAGGAATTAGCCCGTTGATTTGAAATAAATGATTTTATAGGAAATTTGACTTGCGTTGTGTCATATTCTATAAAATGGCAAGTCAATCTTCCTGAGTGGAAGTTTTCTTTTAGAAGGTGTATAGAAAAAGGTTTGAATTTTTTTAGGAAACTTGGAAAAACTAGAATAGTTTGGTCACACTTTTTGTATTGTGGGCTTATGTTTCTACTTATGGGCTCTAAAATATTTTTAACAGGAGCGGATTAATCCACCACAAAAAAAATAGTTATATCACACAACATATAAATATTTTATGTTGCGTCCTATACCGATATGTGACCTTTTTATGCCCAAGGTAGGCCTAACAAATTAAAGGATATGTATGCAATTTGTGAAACGTTCCACTGTCCCAAAAATTATATTATATACAAATTTTATTAATAAATCTAATAGAGATTCAAAATGAGGGAAGGGATGTACAAATAAATATATCAATTCCGCGTAGGAGAAAAATCCTAAACTAGGCCGCCGTGGAAGGTCATTCATTATCGAGCTTCTTGGACTACTTTGAATTCTAAATGCCTTTCGAATTAAGATCTTCAAACAAAGAAAATATCTAAATACTTCCCAACCACGAGGGATAATGGTCTATCCAATTCGGCATCACATCCTTCAATTAATCAAATAAGGGTTGATTGTTCTTTTATGTTGTGGGCCTTTGTTTGACAAAAGGTGGTCTCATTAATGGGCTTGATACACCTTGGGTATTGGGTCAACTTAGGTTAATGCTTAATTAAGAGATTTAGTTTTGCTCTATCCTAGGTGGATTAGAGTGATTTGTTTGAAAATTGATTAAGTTAATAAACAGTTTCTAGCCTCAGAATAATATGTAGCTTTGTCTTCACCTCACACAAACCTATAAACATGTCGTTGCTAAAGAATTATCACTACATAATCCCATAAAACCCAATCATGAAAGTAACTTTCCCCCACTTGACCTAAAACCGACAACCATCTCTCTTCAAGAACACTTAACCCTTGGTCTTAGATAATCCTTTATAACACCCCATATGTTTATCCTTTAATAAACCCTATTAGGTAGAAAGTTAGCACACCTCATGACACTAGTCAAGTGAACACATGTTCCGTTGTGGTAGTCGTATATTAAACTCAAATCATTCAAATTCTCTTTGTTGCACCTCCACTGCATAAGATAGAAAGTATACTCTTCATATAAAAATCAAAAGTAATCATACAACCTTGAACCTCATTATTCAAAACTCATCTCCATACCTTACCATAATCACTATCTTTTCACCCAATTTGTTGGTTCTTCACACTTAAACCATTCCTTAAAATAATGATAGTACCTATCCCATTACTAAACTGTTGAATCCTTGTCGATGCATTCATGCCATAGGACTGTAGTAGAAATTTTGATCTCTGTTGAAGCATTTTCATCCTTATCATACACTTAACAACCCATCCTTACTATGACAAACTTCCTTAGCAGTAGTGTTCAAAGTCACCACACTTATTACCTGGTTATTCCTCTAATAGTACTATTCCCAATCATCAACACTATTTCTTATATCGTTTATGCCACAAGTGTACTCTTCCTACTGTTGAACAACTAATCATAGAGGATAAGGTGATCATGAAGTTTTTCAAACCATTATTCACATTTCCATATGAATATCCCTAAACTGTATAATCTAAACCACAACCTTACTCAATATGACTTTGAATCATAGGTACAATCTAAATCTATCTTCACATCCTTTAAACTAGTCTATCACTTCCTCCATTCTATCTTCACATCCTTTAAACTAGTCTATCACTTCCTCCATAGTACTACATGTTGTCACCATACTACTGTTGTCATCCTCAACTATTAGCATGCATGTCACGACCTGATTTTGCGAGTCATGATGGCACCTACTTTAACCCACCAGTAGGTAAGCCAAATCGTAGCCCGGAATGACAAGTAATGGGCTAGTTGGTGGAAGGTATAATAAATACCAAAAGTAAGCATACAATAGAATTGTAGGTGTAGGTAATTAAATATAAGAGCAATAGTACAAATATCATAGGAGAGAGAGAGCATGCAAAGAATATACCACGACCTAGTAAGGTCGGTACAAGAGCCATTAAATCCAAAAGAATAAGATTACTGAATAGTAGCCAATATACAGGTAGTCTCAAAAAGTAAAGGCTATCCAAAAGTGGTAGAAGGAGAGAAGATCAGCTCCGATTTTGTAAGCTCACCCTATCTCCGAATCCCAAAAGCAAGCTGGAATAGAACATCGATAGCGGTGACTCGTACTCAGATCTACATCAGAAAAAGATACAGAAGTGTAGTATAAGTACCAAAACAACGGGTGCTCAGTAGACATCATCGACCGACTAAGCTAAATCATAATAAAAGCATAATAAGATGTGAGAATATAAACTAAAGTCTGGGATAAAGGACCAAACCTAAAATGACGCCCAAACTAATGAGAATAATAAATAACATGATAAATAGATTGAAATAAATACAATCTAACTATAGTATAACTACGCCCTCATAAGCCCAGAAGGCACAAACAGAAAAGAAATAACCCAACTGAGCGCCCATAGGCTCGATGGATACGATCAATGAGGAATTACCGACAATGATAAGCATAAGTAACCAATAACTAAAATCAAACTTGAGGGTCATTCAAAGCATAAACGCCGAACTCAAACTGAAACTTTAATATCATATTACTGACGTAGTGAACCATATGCGAATGGTAAATGTCGGACTTGAACCAAAACTGGAAAGTAAATACCAAATAACAAATCTAGCAGAAGGTCGATAGGATGCCTAAATCTTCCTAAGGTCTAAGATTTTATATAAGGTGATGAAAGAAGGACTCCTAGGTCTACAAAGAGCTAGATTAGATATTTGACCTAAAAGAGGGTCGGCGGGGCCCGCTATTAATCCCAAAAGTGCATACTAAGACAAGTTCTACCCTTAACTAGACTAAGGCGTTAAAGTTCTATTTCTAGGTATCAAATAGGTCGAAACTACTCTTAAGGTACAATATAACTCAAAAGAGAAAGAATGAGTCTAATTCTATCTAAAACGGCTCTTTAATCGGCTAAACAATCCAAAATTTGCTAAACATGGAACCAAGCCGTAAATACCCACACAAATCTAGCACAATAATTTACTAATACCCTAATAAAGCTCAGTCTATGAGGAAAGTAATCCTAGACTACCTGAACGCCGTCTAAAGCTTGAGAAAGGCCATAAATCGGAGCTTTTCCTTTTCGAGAAGCCTCTGCACGATGCCACGCTATCAAAATAATAATCTATGCATTAACACAAGAATAACAATACCCATGTTGTATATAAATGCTTCGGGTCCAAAATTGAGCTAACAATAGCATGTGAGGCTTGCTTACCGAATCACAACTTTGAAACCGTTGACACGTCCCTCTAAGTTCAAGGATCATTTACCCTCAAAAATAAGTGAAGTCCGAGCGCAAACGAACCCTAAATCAGCCCATCAAGTAAACTATAGATTTGGATTAAAAATCAAAAAATTAACCAAGAATTTAATGGAAACTTACTAAAATATCGATGAGAAAATGACCAAAATAGCGTCTCCAACTCACCCCAAACACCCAATGATCGATCTCCACTCTTCACAAGCTCTCTAGGGGTTTTATGGTGTTGGGACTTACGAAAAATAGAGAGAAATTGGGTTTCATAGCTTTAAATGCTACCAGGGGTCCCTTCATCAAGATCGCGAGGACCCCGTCACTAACGCGGACCAATACAGGGCATACCCTTGGCGAACATGGCCGGTCCACTGTGATTGTGAAGAAGAAATTATGGTCCTGTCTGGATGAGACTCTTCGCGATCGCGAAGACAAGCTCGTGAATGGGATGGATGATAATTTTGGCCTTCGCGAACACGGCCAAGGCCTCGTGAACGCGAAGGCCATTTTTGCCCTGCACCAGCTGAAGTTGCACCAGCACTTGTGGCCAAATGCCAAATCTCCAATCGGACCCTCAGGATTGATTCAAAATCTCGTAAATGCAAACGAACTATTCTATCCAACAAAATTCAACATTTTGAACTCAATAGCGCCATCAAAACATCCATCTGCAATCGTTTTATACAATCTGGGTCCCATACCCAAGGGCCATTTTAACCAAAATCTGAGCAATAGCCCAAAACGAGTCTGGAAGTCTCGGGACCCAAACCAAGGGTCCCTCTAGCCGAAAATTGATGTGCCGGTGCTAACGGAACTTTTAGAATTGGCGTACAAGGTTGTTTAGCTGAAGTTTATGCCCGACACCAAATCTTTAACAGCGAAAACTTTAAAAGAGGAAATTGGCTTTTAAAAACCAAACAAATTGCCCGGTAACCAAGTTGTTAGCTCCAGCAAGTCAGAAATGACTTGGGGCAGCTATGGGAAAGATCTAAAAGCTAAAATAGTACAAAAATACAGAAAATGACCTAGAGGGTCATTACAATATCCACTACTAAAATGACTTTCATTCGTAAAAGTATAGAATGGAGATGTACCTGAAGGCTCGAATAGGTTGGGATACTGCGCTCGCATCTCACTCTCAATCTTTTAGGTAGCCTCCTCGACTGGATGGTGTCTCCACTGGACTTTAACCACTGGAATCTCTCTAGAGCGCAACCGTCTAATATCTCTAGCTAGTATAAGAACTGGCTCTTTCATAAATGTCAACCTCTCATCTAACTGAACTGGGTCCCACCAAAGCACATGTGATTCATCAGGAATGTAGCACCGCAATATGGATACATGAAAAACTTGGTGAACAGCTAAAAAAGATGGGGGCAAGTACAACTCATAAGCCAACTCTCCAACGGTCCGAAGTATCTCAAATGGCCCATTATACCTGGGGCTAAGCTTGCCCCTCTTCCCAAACCTCATCACACCTTTTATGGGCGATACTCGAAGGAAAACTCAGTCACCAATCCGAAACTTCAACGCCCAAAGCCTACGGTCAGTATAACTCTTCTGCCTACTCTGAGCTACCTGTAGCCTATCCTGAATCACCCAAACCCTATCCAAAGACTCACGAAGCAGGTTGGTACCACGGGGACTAACCTTAGAAGTCTCAAACCAACCAATTGGAGTTCGACAACACCTACCATACAATGCCTCAAATCAATACTCGAATGGTAGTAATTATTATAAGCGAACACTACTAATGCCAAATGCTACTCCCACTGACTGCCAAAGTCCATAACACACGTTCGGAGCATATCCTCCAAAGCCTGAATAATCCGCATTGCCTGACTATCAGTCTGAGGGTGGAAAATGGTTCTGAGGTCAACTCGAGTACCCAACTCCTCCTAATATGTCCTCTAATAGCTAGAAGTGAACATTGAGCCTCTGTCTGAAATAATGGATACGGGAACCCCATGAAGATGAACTATCTCTTAAACATAGATGTGAGCTAACCTCTCGGTACTAAAAGAAATCTGAATGAGGATGAAATGAGTTGATTTGGTCAATCAATTTATGATGACCCAAATAATGTAAGAACCATAAAAAGTAAAAGGTAAACCACTCACAAAGTCTATAGTAATCCGCTCCTACTTCTACTCAGGAATGGGCAGTCTCTAAAGCAATCCACTCGGTCTCTAATGCTCGGCCTTTACCTACTGACAACATAAACATCGAGCTACAAAGTACATTATATCCTTCTTCATACCACTCCGCCAGTAGTGTTGCCTTAAATATCTATACATCTTAATTGTCCCAGGGTGAATAAAATATCTGGAGCATGAGCCTTCCGCAATATCGACTGAATAAGGTCTCCAACCCTTGAAACACAAATACAACCATCGAACCTCAGAATCCAATATAGCCCAACTAGACTCACCTCTCTGCACCTAATCAAGAAAGCCGTGAAGTCTACTACCCTCAAATTGACGATCCTGAATCTGGTCCATTAAGGTAGGCCTAGCCTCGACACTGGCAAGAATCCTCCTAGATTCTGAAATGTCAAGCTGAACTATCAAGTTGGCTAAGGACTAAATGTCCAAAGCCAACGGCCACTTCGAAACTAAAATGAAGGCCAAGCTACCCATACTTATCACCTTCCAGCTCAAGGCATCCGCTACATTACTGGATGGTATAAAATAGAAATATCATAGTCCTTCAGTAACTCAATCCATCTGTGTTGCCTCGAATTAAGCTCCCTCTAAGTTATAATGTACTGAAAACTGTGGTGATCAGTATAGATCTCATAGCAAACACCATACAAGTAATAACTCCAAATCTTAAGCACAAAAACTACTGTCGCCAACTCCAAATCATGAGTGGGGTAGTTTCACCCGAGCACCTTTAGCAGCCTTAAAGTATAAGCAAAAACTCAGCCCTGCTGTATCAAAACACAACCCAAACCAATACCAGAAGCATCATAATACACAGTAAATCCCTCACCCTCAACTGGAAGAGTCAAAATAGGAGCGAAAGTGAGCAAGTTCTTGAGCTTCCGAAAGCTCGACTCGCACTTGATGGACCACTAAAAAGGAACCTCCTTTCTGGTCAATCTGGTCATAGGCACCATAATAGTAGGTTTGGCCCAATCATGAATAGCTCAATCTTGGTTGGATCCACCATAATCTCATCCTTAGACACCAGGTGTCCTAGAAATGTCACATACTTGAGCCAGAACTCGCAATTTGAGAATTTGGCAAAAAGCCTATGATATCTCAAAGTCTGGAGCTAAATGTTGCTCATGCTCTTCTATAGTCCTCGAATAGACAAGGATATCATCGATGAAAACTATCATGAAGGAGTCCACATAGGGCCTGAATACACGGTTCATCAAGTCCATAAATGCAGTTTGGACATTAGTCAACCCAAAAGACATTACCAGGAACTCATAATGACCATAGCGATTCCTACAGGCTATCTTAGGGATATCCTCTATCCGAATCCTCAATTGGTGGTAACCTGATATCAAGTCAATCTTAGAAAACACTGTTGTACCTTGAAGCTGGTCAAATAAATCATCAATACGAGGCATAGGATACTTATTCTTCATGGTCCCCTTATTCAGCTGCTAGTAGTCGATACACAGGAGCACCCCAAGGCGATACACTCATCCTAATAGAACCCTTAGCCAAAAGATCCGGAAGCTGAGAATTTAGCTCCTTAAGCTTGGTAGGAGCCATGTGGTAAGGTGCCATAGAAATAGGTTGGGTGCCTAGCTCAAGATCAATAGCAAACTTAATATCACGCTAGAAAGAAAGGCCAAATAGGTCGCTAGGGAAAACCTCAGGAAACTCACAAACAATAGGAACAAAATCAAGTGAAGGACTCTTGGCACTAATATCACAAACATTAGCAAGATAAGACTCGCAACCCTTCAATAACAGTCTCCAAGCCCAAACATAAGAGATAATCCCCATCGGTAAGTGGCTAAAAGAAACCTACCACATAATCAAGGGTTGCCATGTATGGCTAAGGTAACGATCTTGTCAAAGCAATCCAAGACCGTATGACAGGGGGATAACCAGTCCAGAATCACATCAAAATCCACCATATCTAGCATAATAAGGTCAGCCTGAGTATCAAACTCTCGATCAGTCACCAAATATTATCTATATACCCGATCCACTATTAAAGAATTGCCCACGAAAGTAGATACACACAATGGCATAGATAAAGGCTCCCAAGATAACTCTAACTACGGTGCATAATAAGCAAAAACATATGAATAAGTGAATTCTGGATCATATAAAGCAATAGCTGGCTGACGACATACCAAAATCATACCTTTAATAACAACATCCAAAAACTTCACCTACATTCTACCAGGAACTGCATACAACTGACCTTGTCTGCCTCTACATTGAGCACCTAACCAGCCACCTATCCTACCAGCCTAAGGTCCTCCTCTAGAACCTTGGAAACCACCTTTATGACCCTAGTCACCACCCGTAGCTGGAGGCAGCACTGATCTGATAGGCTGAACATTCTGTATTGCAGGCTAAATTATCCTACACCAGGGACACTCTCTGGAAAAATGGCCAATGACCCCACAATCATAGCAAGCCCGGGCACTTTACTTTGTCCAAAAAATTGGACTAACCCAGAATATCCAACTCGACTAGAAGACCCAGTATGTACAACCCTAGAATATTGACTACTGTAGTCGCTATAATCGGGATGACCTCGTTAGTAATCTGAAGCGCTGCCAAAACGGCTCTTCTAGACAGACCCTAGTGCTAATAAGACTGATGTTGAGGGTACCTTCCCTAAAAACCTCTGCCCCTGAACCATGATCCACTCTGCTTCCCACTGAAACTACCCTGCTGACGTGGCCTCTTATCGCTACCCCCTTGGGCCTCGTGATCCATCTTCTCTATAGAATAGACATGAGTGGAAATATCAGAAAAAGACTTCCCTGAAGTCACAAAACTCTGAGTATCCCTATGAAGCAGAAGACTCAACCCTCTGATGAAACACCAAATCCTCTCGTACTCTGTAGGCAGAATCATAGTGGCATGTCTGGCTAACTCATAAAATCTCTCCTCATACTAGGCCACCGTCATAGAACCCTATCTCAAAGTAGAAAACTCATCCCCTAGGCTTTCACGCATAGTACGAGGCAAGTACTTCTCCAAGAAAGCCTCAAAAAATTGAGCTCAAGTTATAGGTGGAGATCCAGTTGGTCTGGAATCAATACAACCCCTTCCACCGCTATCGTACTGGCTTGTCAAGCTGATAAGCAGTATAATCCACTTTGTACCACTCAACTAGCCCCAAATTACGGAGCCTCTCCTTGTAACTAGTCAAAAACTCATAAGCATCCTCCCTGGGACCCCTGCAAACCTAGGTGGAGTCAATTTCAAAAATTGGCCCAACATCTTTTGCTCCTCGACAGACATAACAGGCTAAGCATCTACCGGCTGTATAGCTATCGGTGCTGGAGGAATCTCAACTCTGGGGGCCACAACTGCAGATTGTGCCCCTAAATCAGTACCACTCTAGTCTACTGACTGAGCACCATCAGATAGTGCACCACCTACTAACCCCAACAACTGAAGCAAGGCATCTCTGAGCACTGAAGAAGAAATAAACCCCGATAGAGCCTAGGCTGCCCCTTGGCCCCAATGGCTGGGGTGGAAAATCTTTGGCTCGAGAGAAATCACAAGATCTGGTGAAGGCTTCCTATCATGACCCCTAGATGGGACTGCAACTCTAGCCTAGTCGCGTCTTCTAGGTCGACCACGGCCTCTAGCGGTCGTTTTGGCTGCAGACTTGAGGTTCTCATCTTTGATCGTCATAGTTCGCGTCCTAACCATCTGCAAAAGAGTGGAATAATCAGAAATTAGAAACCATATCAGACTCAACGCATAAAATAAATAAAAAAAGTGAGATTTTCGCTAAAAATGTCTTGTAGTCTCCCAAAGATAGGATACGGACGTCATTGCTCCGATCCGTGGGACTCTACTAGACACTTGCCCTTGTGCTAATAATACCAGTGAACCTAAGCTCTGATATAAATTTTTCAAGAACCGATTTTGCGAGTTATGATGACACCTACTTTAACCCACCAGTAGGTAAGCCAAATCGTAGCCCAAAATGATAAGTAATGGGCTAGTCGGTGGAAGGTATAATAAATAAAAAAAATAAGCATACAATAGAATTGTAGGCAATAAAATATAAGAGAATAAGAGTACTAAATAGTAACCAATATACAGGTAGTCTCAAAAAGTAAGGATTGTCAAAAAGTGGTAGAAGGAGAGAAGATCAGCTCCAGCTCAAAAATCTCACCCTATCTCTAAATCCTAAAAGCAAGTTGGAATAGAACGTCAGTGGCGGTGACTCGTACTCAAATTTGCATCGAAAAAGATGCAAAAATATAGTATAAGTACCAAAACAATGGGTACTCAGTAGACATCATCGTCCGATTGAGCTAAATCATAATAAAAGCATAATAAGATGCGAGAATACAAACTAAAGTTAGGGATAATGGACCAAACCTGAAATGACGCTCTCAAACGGACAAGAATAATAAATAACATAATAAATAGATCAAAATAAATACAATCTAACTACAGTCTAACTGGGCCCCAATAAGCCCAGAAGGTACAAACATATAAAAAATAACCCAACCGAGCCCCCATAAGCCCGATTGATACAATCAAGGAGGAATTACCGACAATGATAATCAAAACTAACCAACAACTAAAATCGAACATGAGGGTCCCTCAAACCATAAATGACGGACTCAAACCGAAACTTTAATATCATATTACCGACCTAGTGTACCATATGTGAACAGTAAATATTGGACTTGAACTGAAACTGAAAAGTAAATACCAAATAACAAATCTAGTTGAAGGTCGACAGGATGCTTAAATCATCCTAAGATCCAAGATTTTATATAAGGTGATGAAAGGCCTCCTAGATCTACAAGGAGCTAGATTAGATATTTGACCTAAAAAGGGGCCGGTGGGGCCCGCTACTAATCCCAAAAGTCCATACTAAGGCAAGTTCTACCCCAAACTAGACTAAGGATTTAAAGTTGTATTTCAAGGTATCAAATAGGTCGAAACTAATCTTAAGGTACAATCTAACTCAAAGGAGAAAGAATGAGTCAAATTCTATCTAAAATGGCTCTTTAATCAGCTAAACAATCCAAAATTTGCTAAACATGCAACAAAGCCTCACCCAAATCTAGCAAAATACTATACTAATACCATAATAAAGCTCAGTCTATGAGGAAAGTAAGCCTAGCCAACCCGGATGCCGCCAAAATTTTGAGAAAGTCTACTAGATCAGAGCTTTTCCTTTTCGAGAAGCCTCTGCACGATGCCATGGTATGAAAATAATAATCTATGCATTAACACGAGAATAACAATACCCATATTGCATATAAATGCTCCGGGTTCAAAATTGATTTAAAAATCTCATGTGGGGCTCGCTTGCGAAATCACAACTTTGAAACTGTCAACACGTCCCTCTAAGCTCAAGGATCATTTTCCCTCAAAAATTAGTTAAATCATAGCACAAACGAACCCTAAATCAGCCGGTAAAGTAAACTAGGGATTTGGATTAAAAATCAAAAAATTAACCAAGAATTTAATGGAAACTTACGGAAATATCGATGAGAAAATGACCAAAATAGCGTCTCCAACTCACCCCAAACACCCAATGATCGACCTCCACTCTCCACAAGCTCTCTAGCGTTTATATGGTGTTGGGACTTAAGAAAAATAAAAGAGAAATCGGGTTCCACAACTTTAAATGGTGCTAGGGGTCCCTTCATCGCGATTGCGGGGACCTCAATTGTGAAATCAGTTCATTCTGCTTGGCTATGAGAGGATCTTCCATAGTCATCTTAGTCAAACTTACTTCCTTAGTACCCTTAGCCATTATCTCTTTTCCTAAGTTACGATCGGGGGAGAAAACTTTATTTCCCTTTGATATTATGGATTAAGAGTGTTCAATCATCTTTCCTCAACATAAATCCATTTTTTTACCTATAACCTGATAAAGAAAAATAACTCAAAATGTAAAAATGTTATATTTTGTTCATGACAAATATATAAGATATTTGACAGAATGTAAACAAACAAGTGTTGCTTTTGTAAGGGTGAATCAATCTACCGGTGGGTATTGACAAAAAAGACTCAAATGGGTAGGAATTGGCCCGCTGATTTTGAAATAAGTGATTTTGTAGGAAATTTGACTTGCGTTGAGTCCTATTCTATAAAATGGCAAGTCAATCTTCGTGAGTGGAAGTTTTCTTTTAGAAGGTGTATAGAAAAAGGTTTGGATTTTTTTGGGAAACTTGGAAAAACTAGAATAGTTTGGTCACACTTTTTGCATTGTGGGCTTATATTTCTTCTTATGGCCTCTTAAATATTTTTAATAGGAGCGGATTAATCCATTTTTAAGTAGAGAAACACATAACCACACAAAAAACAGTTATACCACGCAACATGTAAATAGTTTATGACACGTCCTATACCAATATGTGACCTTTTAATGCCCAAGGTAAGCCTAACAAATTCAAGGATATGTATGTCATGTGTAAAACGTTCCACTTCCCCAAAAATTATATTATATACAAATTTTATTAATAAATCTAATGGGGTTTCAAAATGAGGGAAGGGATGTACAAATAAATATATCAGTTCCGCATAGGGGTAAAATCCTAAATAGGCCGACGTGGAAGGTCATTCATTGTCGAGCTTCTTGGACTTCTTGAAATTCTAAATGCCTTTGGAATTAAGATTTTCAAATAAATAAAATATCTAAATACTTCCCAACCACGAGGGATAATGGTCTATACAATTCGGCATCACATCCTTCAATTAATCAAATAAGGGATGACTATTCTTTTATGTCATGGGCTTTTTTTTTTACACAAGGTGGTCTCATTGATGGGCTTGATATGCCTTGTGTATTGGGTCAACTTAGGTTAATGCTTAATTAAGAGATTTAGTTTTGCTCTATTCTAGGTGGACTAGAGTGGTTTGTTTGAAAATAGATTAAGTTAATAAACAGTTTCTAGCCCCAGAATAATATGTACCCTTGTCTTCATCTCACACAAACCTATAAGCATGTCTCTTGCTAAAGAATTATCACTACATAATCCCATAAAACCCAATCATTAAAGAAACTTTCCCCCTCTTAATCTAAAACCGACAACCATCTCTCTTCAAGAACACTTAACCATTGGTCTTAATTCATCCTTTATATCACTCCATATGTTTATCTTTTTGTAAACCCTATTAGGTAGAAAGTTAGCACACCTCATGACACTAGTCAAGTAAACACATATTCCATTGTGGTAGTCGTATCATTAAACTCAAATCATTCAAATTCTCTTTGTTGCACCTCTACTTCATAAGATAGAAAATATACTCTTCATATTCTCGAAAGTAGTCATACAACCTTGAACCTCATTAAAAGAAACTCATCCCCATACCTTACCACAATCACTATCTTTTCACCCAATTTGTTAATTATTCACACATAACCATTCCTTAAAATAATGGTAGTACCTATCCCATTACTAAACTATCGAATCCTTTTCGATGCATTCATACCATAAGACTGTAGTTGGAATTTTGATCTCTATAGAAGCATTTTCATTCTTATCATACACTTAACAACCCATCCTTGTTATGACAAACTTCCTTAGCTTTAGTGTTCAAAGTCACCACACTTATTACCTGGTGATGAAAGAAGGCCTCCTAGTTCTATAAGGAGCCAAATTAGATATTTGACCTAAAAGAGAGTTGGCAAGGCCCGCTACTAATCCCGAAAGTCCATACTAAGGCAAGTTCTACCCCAAACTAGACTAAGGTTTTTTAATTCTATTTCTAGGTATCAAATAGGTCGAAACTAATCTTAAGGTACAGTCTAACTCAAAGGAAAAAGAATAAATCAAATTCTATCTAAAATGGCTCTTTAATCGGCTAAACATGCAACCAAGTCGTAAATACCCACCCAAATCTACCACAATAATATGCTAATACCATAATAAAGCTCAGTGTATGAGGAATATAATCCTTACCTACCTGGACGTTGTCGAAAGCTTGAAAAAGTCCACTAGATTGGAGCTTTTCCTTTTTGAGAAGCCTCTGCATGATACCACGCTATCAAAATAATAATCTATTCATTAACATGAGAATAACAATACTCATATTGCATATAAATGCTCTGGATCCAAAATTGAGATAAAAATCTCATGTGGAGCCCGCTTACGGGATCACAACTTTGAAATCGTTAACACGTCCCTCTAAGTTCAACGATTATTTACCCTAAAAATGAGTTGAAATTCGAGCGTAAACGAACTCTAAATCTGCCCGTAAAGTAAACTAGGGATTTGAATTAAAAATCATAAAATTAAACAAGAATTTAATGGAAACTTACGGAAATATTAATGAGAAAATTACAAAATAGCATCTCCAACTCACCCCGAATACCTAATGATCGATCTCCACTCTCCACAATCTCTCTAGGGTTTTTATGGTGTTGGAACTAAGAACCATGGAGAGAAATTAGGTTCCACAGCTTTAAATGCTACCAAGGTTCCCTTCATCGCGATCGTGAGGACCCCATCGCTAACGTGGACCAAGACCTGACTTACCCTTCGCAAAAGCGGCCGATCTACCATGATCACGAAGGAGAAAGTCTGGTCAGGTCTGGAGGAGACTCTTTACAATTGCGAAGACAAGCTCACGAATGCGATGGATGATAATCTTGGCCATCGCAAATGCGGCCAACGCCTCGCGAACGCGCAGGCCATTTTTGGCTTGCACCAGCTAAAGCTGCTCCAGCAATTTTGGCCAAGTGCCAAATCTCCGATCGGACCCTTGAGATTCATTCAAAATCTCATGAACGCAAAAACAATATGCTAGCCTACCGAATTCAATATTTTCAACTCAATGGCACTATCAAAACTTCCATCGACAATCGTTTTGATATAATATGGGTCCCACACGCAAGGGCCGTTTTGACCAAAATCTGCCCAATAGCCCACAACGAGTACAGAAGCCTAGGTACCCAAACCAATGGTCCCCCTAGCCTAAAATTGAGGTTTCAAATCTAAAAAAACTGTTAGAATTGGCATACGAGTCCGTTTACCTAAATTTAGGCCCGACACTCAATCCTTAACAGCGAAAACTTTAAAATGGGATATTGGCTCTAAAAACCAAACGAACTACCTGGTAACCAAAATGTCAGCTCCAGCAAGTCATAAATGACTTGGGGAAACTATGGGAATGCTCTAAATGCCATAATAGTGCATAAATACAGAAAATAACCTGGAGGGTCATTACAATATCCACTATTAAAAAGACTTTTATCCGCAAAAGTAAAGAATAGAAATGGGGATACTGAGCTCGCATCTTACTCATAATCTTTCAGGTAGCCTCCTCGAATGGATGGTGTCTCCACTAGACTTTAACCACTAGAATCTCTCTAGAGCGCAATCGTTTAACATCCCTAGCTAGTAAAAGACTGGCTCTTCCACAAATGTCAACCTCTCATCTAACTGAACTGAGTCCCACCAAAGCACAAATGATTCTGAGTACCTGATATCTTAGCTAAGGAGCAAGGCAAAAACTAAGTGTGAGGTCCTCCGGACCCCCTAGATGAGTATGATGCCACTAGCTAGGCCTAGAGGCCTCAGGGAGTATTCCTAATTCTTATTCTTTGATTTATACCCTGGGGACAAAGTATGATTTCAAGTGTAAGGTGGGACTCTTCCGATTTTTTTAGGGAGAAGTGCGCTATAGGATTTTTATTTTTATTTATTTGAAAGTTTTTAACTAAATTTTAAAAAAAAATTACAAAAAGATTTTATCTTTGGTTATTTTTAGTTTTTGTTATTTTGTCCATTTAGTAGAAGCACACTTCACCCACCCCTCGATTTTTATTTTTGGTTCTTTTTCAAG
Source organism: Capsicum rhomboideum (assembly GCA_031232105.1). Classification (NCBI taxonomy): domain Eukaryota; kingdom Viridiplantae; phylum Streptophyta; class Magnoliopsida; order Solanales; family Solanaceae; genus Capsicum; species Capsicum rhomboideum. The sequence continues at coordinate 53,812,623 of CP124711.1, forward strand.
GAGGAGCCCTTTGAACCCCGTATCCTTTTTGATTTTTAGAAGTAATTTTTAAAAAAATTTCCATTTGATGTTCTTGTTGGGTGCTACTCATGATTATGTGATACAAGTTGGTGTTGAATTCTAAGGGATGTTGTAAAAAATTGAATGACTTATGTGAGACACCTAGGCTCTTTTATCTGACTCTTGTGTGATGATGGCTTAAATTTGAATTCTTGTAATTGCTTAGTTGAGAGTCTATAGGGATCCTTCTTGATTTGAACATTTGCCAAGTATGAGTGAGGTTTTTGTTATATTCCATATTTGCATATTGATGTCTAGAACATGCCCGGTGTGTTTGTAAAGTGCAATAAAGAATGTTTAGTTTAAAAGATGAAATAGGCATTTCTTTGATAGCTATGTTTTATACCCGTTTTGTCTATCCTTTCTGCATGACCTTAGTTAGCCTTATTGAGCCTTTAACCTATTCTTTGGTAGCCTCATATATAGCTTATTCCCTTTCTTTCAATTGACCATAATTTGATCCAAAAACTCCTAAGCGCTTTAGTTGAAAAATTAAGATGTTAAAGAGTGGAAAAATGAAGTAGGAAAAAGTGAAAGTGAAGCCCAAAAATAAAAGCTATTGGTGTTTTGAAAAAGTTTATGTGTTGTTGGTTGGGAGTAATGTAATGAAAAGAAAAAATGATCCAAAGTGAATCAAGTGTTGATAGCAAATACTCCTTGCTAAAGATGTGTAAGCTAGCTTAAAGAGATGGGGCAAAACAAAATAGTGGTGGGAAGATAAAACTGGTGAAAAATAGGTTGGTTGGAGATTAGTTTAATATAGAGTGTGATGTATTAAAGCGCTTAGGGAAGATAGTCACTAATACTGGCCAGAATAGTTCCTACACATCCCTTAGACTACATTACAACCCTTAAAGTCCTACTTGATCTTGAGCTTTGATAATATGATATTAGTGGGGTACTACACTAAGGGAAATCTTATGGTTCATCTCATGTGACATGTGAATTCTTTGTGAGAGTGAGCGGAATTTGATTCTTACACTCATTTTTGTGATAAATTGCATTTTGTGAGTGAATATGGGTGACTTTCTTGTGGTGAGGGTACATGTTTAATGAAGGATAGGTGACTTATATGATCTCTTATTGAGTAATGTGCATGAGTTTGCCAAGTTTCTAGAGTCAATTCCTGAGGCTAGGAAGTCTTGAAGTAGTATTCATTTGTTCAATTGCAATATGACATATCTACTAAAGAACTTGTCATTCATGCAGTTGTTGTAGTTCTAGCTTGAGTGTCTTAGTTTCTTGAGTGTCTTAGTTCAAGTAGTGATGTTAGAGTCTCTCTTGATTTTGATTAGTGTAAAGAGTTTTTCGATGATGAACAAGGCTTTAAGTGTGGGGTGGTGATCTTAGGCATATTTATACACCTAAGTGTCATTATCTACGCGCGCTTAGCTTACTTTTGAGGATAACTTGGTGAGATTTATGAAGTTTAAAGTGTTATTTGTGTATTTGTGTGATAAATTACATGTTTAGAGTGTTTAATATGCATTTGAAACAAGTCAAGAGTCAAAATGATCAAATAGAGCTTAGACGAGAAAACTAGTGATGCTGGTTTGAGTTATGCTTGTTCTAGTGTACTTTGATAAACTTTATTATGTTGTATGGACTAATGTTTGTTATGAGATGTTGTATGAGACCATTTGAGAATCTATTTAATCTAAATTAAGCCTTAAAACAAGACACAAAGAGTGGATAAATAAGGAACGAGAAGACGAGAAGAATAGAGCAAGAATTGGGCAAACCGTCACCCTGTGGAGGGGGCCTTGCACTGCACCCCCCAGAGCATGGGAGGGGGCCTTGTTCTTCACCCCCTAGGAATAGGGGCTACTGTTTTCTCCTCACCATAGTCCCTGCATCTCACCCCTCTTGCCTTGCGATGTCCTTGCGATGTAAACCCCTCCCCTCTCCCCCCCCCCCCCCCAAATACGTCTAAAAGTTGGTTTTTAACTTTGTTTAAGTTGAGGGTAAAGTGGTAAATTCTTATAATTATTTTGGGGCATCCTATGGACGACATAAGGTACTATATAAGGATTACTTAGCTACATTTACAAGACATCTTTGGAATACACACGAATTGGAGAGAGGAGAAGGCAACAATGGCTCTACGTTAGGGTTTTTCTTCCTTTAACTTCTAGTTTCTTGTAGTTTACTGATGAATTCATTAATGGTGATTCTTTATATGAATATGATTGTCTAAAAAACCTCTTTCTAGGGTTGAGGATACAACATGATTATTTATTTATGATTTTATAGTTAGTTTATATGTTTATCAAGTTATGTGATTATTCTTGCGTTCCTGTTTCACTATTCTAAGGCGTCATGAACTTTAGGATAAATCTAAGTCTCGAAACGAATTAACCATAGGAGTTGAGGGAGGGAATTAATAACATAGGGAGTGTGGATCATATCTTTAATTATTAGATACTAATTGTTAAAGGATGATTTGCAGTTAGGATAGAGATATACCTAAATGCCCCACTTGGTTAATGAAACGGGAAGATAGTTTAATGCATTCAAATTAAAGACTCGCATCCCCACTCAACGATGTGGTTGTGAGATTAATTTGGATAGATGACTTATAGGATTACCATTCCCAAATTGTAATATCAACCTCGTAGATCAATAATCACGATAAGCACCAACACCATCTAGAAACCATAGTTATGCATGAATGTGAAGTAAATGTCTCAACCATGGAACTCTCCTTATATTGTTGACAACTCGAATTTCATATCATTGTTATTTCTATTATTTAGTTTATAAAAACATAACTCAAACTATTTTTGGTTACAAAACACACTTGTTTAACATCAATAGTAGTACTTAAGTTGGATTGTCTGCTAAACACCAAGTCCTTGGGGGATCAATATTCGGCTCGCAAGAGCCACTTTAGTACTTGTATGACCGCGTACACTTGCATGTGCATTTGGATGCAACAAAGCATATCCTCAAAAGGCTGAATAAGCCGCTCCAACTGACCGTCGGTCTGAGGGTGGAAGGCGGTGCTAAGGTCAACCCAAGTACCCAACTCCTCCTGAAATGTCCTCCAAAAGCTAGAAGTGAACACTTGTAACACCTCGTATATTTTTGAACCTATTTGATTACCGTAACATTTGTGGAATTAATCAAACATGAGATGGTTGGTGTATTACACATTAATTTTAGTGGGCTGAATTAACATGTGCTAATGGGCTCAATAAATGCCCAAAATTAAGCCATAAGACATGGCCCAAATGGAGAAATGATCCATTCCACCTTTGACCAAGTAAACATAACATTTATGACTAAGTGTATGTCTAATCATGACCATGAGGGACTATAAAAGACACAAAAATCAGATTTTATTCACTAAGAGACACATGCACATTTCTAGAATTTTCCAACAATATTTCATTTCTCTTTCAAACCCTAAGCTATCATTCCCTTGGACAAGATCATCCTCTTGTAATCTTTCGTAAGTATTTAGTCTTATGGTTTAATATATTATATGCATCAGAGGGTGTATAAATCATGTTGGTTATGTTGGAAAAGTGTTGAGCAATTCACTATGTGTGAAACAGTTTACTTTTGCTTAATCGATAAAGGGTTTTGCCTTCTAAACTTAAAAGTGGGCTTGAGATCTTGAAGGAAGTGAATTTGATGGATTAAATGTCAACATGTATGATGTGTTTATGTCCCTAACTTGATTTCTCTTTGTGTATAACATTTGGAATTGCTGTTGTGAAAATTGTACATGGAATTGGTGGTGTATTGAAAGGAGGATGTAGTTTGGTGATGTTTATGTGCGTTGTGAAACCATGATTGTTTTTTGGCATCCAATTTAACCTAAAATATGAAAAGATAAGCTTACTTATGGCCATGGACCATTTATTACAAAAAAGGACCCAAAAGAGACCCATTTTGGCAGAACCGGGAATCCACCTTCGCGGATAGGGCACCAGCGGGCGCAGATGCCAACGCAGGTGGCCCTGGACAGGGCCATATGGGCACCTGCAGCTGTATCTCACCCACCTGCAGGTGCAGGTGGCTCCACAGGCCATTCCAAAATTTCATTTTGTTTGTTTTTGCTTCTCTTTGACCCCCCCAAGGCCCTTATACCCTTCTTGGATGTATTCATCAACTCATGGTACCCTTTTAATGACTTTAAAGGAGTAGTCCAAAAGTATTTTGAGTTATATCAATTATGTATTTGTTGTTAATGTGTCATTGTGAATGGTATTTAAGTGACTTGATGGAGTAAATGTGACGTGGTGTTGAAGGGGAAGTATAAAGTATAAACTTGGTGTGAAATACTATCGATTTATGATGTCTTGATTGATGTGTGGCATGTTTTAGTGTTGTTGGTATGGTAATGCATTAAATGGTTTTGTAAGAGGGTGAAATGATGTTATATGGCAGTCACGTAGCTAATTATCGTCTTATGCATTTGTAATGTAGTTAGTTGTTAACGTGAGCTCTGTTATGTACTTGTGTTGTAGAGTAACACGTAAAGAAAGAGTTGCACCATTGTATTAACATATTGGGAAGATAGGGTATGTAAGGTTACTCTTTTCAGTATCCTTTGGCAGCACCTATTGTCCTTATTGTTACCGACTTGTTTCCATTTCAAAATGTTCTAAAGTATTTCATTTCAGGTTTGTTATCAATTGTTATCCACGTGACTCTTATTCATTGACTGATGTTTCAAAGCTCCTATAATGTTATAACCACCAATGGATCAATCTTACAAAAGTAAAGGAATGAAGTAATGCACAGTGTTCACTGCTTGAGTACGGGTGGAAAGCTCAAAGGGGAACATAAGCCTAGCTAGAGACGATCCCGAATGATTATTGGATTTATGGGTGGAATCTCAAAGGGGCATATAAGCCTAGCTAGAGACGATCCCAATGTTATGATATGATTATGACCCACTGATCAGCTTGGGGCCCGGGCTTTATATAAATGAATGATGAATTAATGATTGAACGTAAAAGCAAAGAAAGTAATGAATGTAATGTACATAATTCCACACATACAGAATGGTGGTTTATCCATATTGATTATTGATGAATGAATGAATGAACGTAAAAGCAAAGAAAGTAATGAATGTAATGTACATAATTCCACACATACAGAATGGTGGTTTATCCATATTGATTATTCACTTGTATTTGATTCCATTGAAGTTTTTATGTTACATGCAGTTTCTTATAGCCTTACATACTCAGTACATTCTTCGTACTGACGTCCCTTGGGGGACTTACCTTACTTGCTGCAGGCACAGGTTCTAGTAGACCTCCACAGTAGGTTGTGGGTCATCTACTGATTATTGGTGAGCTCTAGTTCGGTTCGGGGCTTTTCGAGTCACATGTGTACATATGTTTTGGTACTATGTAAATGTTGTATAAAGCGGGGACTTGTCCCGATTTTAGGCTTGGGTCTGTATCTGTTAAAGGGTTTGTAGACGTTGTGGGATAAATAAAGGGATGTAAGGAATGTATGCTTTTGATGTGATGGCCCTAACGGCCAAGTTTCATAACTCTTGAATGTTTTTACATGACTTCCACCATTGGTAGCTTGTAGCCATATGTGATAGAGTGTTGTTCATTTAATGACATGCATACGAGTGTACATGAATGAAGTTTGGTTCTCTAGGGCCTTATTGGCTTCGGGTGCCAGTCCGCCCCGTTAGAATTCGTGGCGTGACAAAAGTGGTATCAGAGCAGGTCGTTCTAGGGTATCTACAAAGTCGTGTCTTAGTAGAGTCTTGCTTATGGATGTGTTGTGCACCACATTTATAAGTAGGAGGCTACGGGATATTTAGGAGTTGTTTCTTTTCTTCATTTCCTAGATCGTGCATTAGAGCCAAAGTTGTAGGTGGAATCATATCTGACCATTGAAATTCGTTTTCTGTTATTATAGTACAATGCTGATTACAAGACATGGTAGGGGTAGAGGTAAGAAGGTAGACATGCTGGCCGGAGAAGGAACTAGTAAATCACCACCTAACCAAGCTAGTCAAGGTGGGGCTGAAATTGAGTTTGCATTGCGGGCTTCTTCTACTTTTCCAGCTCCAGAAGAGCCAAGAAGGAGAGAGAAACCTGCCGAACCACCTGTTAATGCTACTGAGCAGGATTTAAGAAATGTGGTACAAATGTTGACCCGTATAGTTGCTGCACAAAGTCAGGGACAAGCAGGTACAACTACAAGTAATAATGGTGCAGATAGGGTAGCTAGTCGGAGGATACAGGATTTCCTGAAATTAGAACCTCCTATGTTCACCGGATCAGGTCTTAATGAATATCCGCAAGACTTTATAGATCAAACCCAAAGGGCTTTGGATGTTATGCACGTATCTGGTGTAGAAACAGTTGAGCTTGCAGCCTATAGATTGAAAGGAGAGGTTTTATTGTGGTACGAAGATTGGAAACGATCAAGGGGTGTTGGTGCACTTCCAGCTAGTTAGGAGGAATTCAAGATGACATTCCTTGATCATTACCTTCCCTATGAAATCCGAGAGGCTCGAGCAGACCAGTTCTTAAATCTTCTTCAAGGGAATATGAGTTTCAGAGAGTACAGTCTTCGATTTAACTCCTTGGCCAGATATGCTCCCAATGTGGTAGCCACTATGGCCGAAATATTCCATCAGTATGTGGACAGATTGGATCCATATTTGGTGAGGGACTGTACTATTACTGCGTTGAATAGAGATATGGATATAGCCAGGATACAAGCTTTTGCACAGAAGATGGAGACTCAGAGACAAAGAAGAAGAGTGCAAAAAATTTGAAAGAGGGCCATCAAAGAAGGCTAGATCTATAGGACAGTTCATGGTGTCCCAAGGAGAATTTAGGCCTCCGGTTTTTAATAGACCACCGAGACACTCATCTTCCTATCCTACCACAGGTACTCCATCCCAATTCTGGAGGTTTAGGGGCAGCTATTTTTGGCAGAGTAATGGGATTCGAGGTTCACAGACAACAGGATTTTTTTGTCAGCCGTGTTAGAACTGTGGAAAGTTTCATTTAGATGAATGTCGGGTTGGAGCGAATATTTGTTTTTGGTGCAGTATGTCGGGGTACCTGAGGAGAGAGTGTCAATAAGGGGGCACGGGTAGTATGGCGTGCCCTACGGGATCAACCATTGCATCATCATCATCGATTCCTTCCCTAGGTAGGGGTGTACAGCCTGCTGGTCGTGGTAGAGGTACTAGAGGAGCAGCCAGTTCTAGTGGAATACAGGACCGTATCTATGCTCTAGCAGATCAACAGAATTTGGAGGATTCTCCTGATGTGGTTATAGGTACATTATCCGTTTTTTCACATAATGTATATGCATTGATTGATCCGGGCTCTAACTTATCATATGTTACTCCATTGATTGCTGAAAAAAATTCGAAAGAACACCAGAATAATTAGTTAATCCATTTGAAGTATCTACACCAGTTGGTGAATCTATTATTGCAAAAAGAGTATATCGTAATTGTATAGTGAATGTTTGTGATCATGATACATTGGTTGATCTTATTGAGTTAGACATGGTGGATTTTGATATTATAATGGATATGGATTGGTTGGCTTCTTGTTATGCCACGGTAGATTGTCGAGCTAAGAAAGTACATTTTTATTTTCCACAAAAGATCGTCCTTGAATGGAGGGGTAATGTTAGAGCACCGAGAGGTAAATTTATTTCTTATCTTAAGGCAAGGAAAATGATATCCAAGGGGCATATATGCCATCTAGTAAGAGTGCAAGATACTGATGTGAAACCACTAACTCTTCAATCGGTTCCTGTGGTAAATAAATTCGTTGATGTATTTCCTGAAGATCTTCCGGGTTTGCCTCCAGAACGAGAAGTAGAGTTTGGTATTGATGTGATGCCAGACACTCAGCCTACCTCTATTCCCCCGTATAGGATAGCCCCAACAGAGTTACGAGAGTTGAAGGAGCTCTTGAAAGACTTGCTGGACAAGGGACTCATAAGGCCTAATATGTCCCCTTGGGAAGCACCAGTGTTATTTGTACGAAAGAAAGATGGCACGTTGAGAATGTGTATTGACTATCGGCAACTGAATAAGGTGACAATCAAGACTAAATATCCTCTCCCCAGAATTGATGATTTGTTTGACCAATTACAGGGTGCCAAATGTTTCTCAAAGATTGACCTGAGATCGAGATATCATCAGGTAAGGGTTAGAGAAAAAGATATACCCAAGATAGCTTTTCGAACACGGTATGGTCATTATGAATTTTAAGTTATGTAATTTGGGCTAACAAATACACCAACAATTTTATGGATTTGATGAATAGGGTGTTCAAGTCATTCTTGGATGTGTTCGTGACCGTGTTTATAGATGATATTCTGGTTTATTCAAAATCAGAAGAAGACCATGCTAGTCACTTACGACAGGTGTTACAGATTCTTCGTGACCGTAAGTTATATGCAAAGTTCTCTAAATGTGAATTTTGGTTAAAATCTATAGCATTGTTGGGTCATATTGTGTCAGATGAAGGAATAAGGGTTGATATGCAAAAGATAGAAGCTGTGAAAAATTGGCCAAGACCTACGACACCTACAGAGATTCGTAGTTTTCTTGGATTGACAAGTTATTATAGAAGGTTTGTTGAAGGATTATCTTTCATTGCAGCACCTTTAACAAAGCTAACACACAAGGCAACCAAGTTTCAGTGGAACGATGCATGTGAAAAGAGTTTCCAAGAGATGAAGGATAAATTGACGACTACACCTGTATTGGTACTTCCAGAAGGTACAGAAGGATATGCAGTATATTACGATGCTTCAGGAGTTGGCTTAGGATGTGTATTGATGCAGCACGGTAATGTAATAGCCTATGCCTCAAGACAGTTGCGGCCACATGTGAGAAATTATCCAACACATGATCTTGAGTTAGCAGTTGTGATATTCGCCTTAAAGATATGGCGCCACTACTTGTATGGGGTTCATGTTGATATATATACCAATCACAAAAGTTTGCAATATATATTTAAGCAGAAGGACTTAAATTTGAGGCAGTGGAGGTGGGTTGAACTATTAAAAGATTATGATATTGATATTTTATATCATTCGGGAAAGGCAAATGTGGTAGCCAATACATTAAGCCGTAAGGCAATAGGAGGCACTAGTGGCCACTTGACGGAAAAGTAAGGTATAGTCAAGGATCTACATCAACTAGCCAGCTTGGGAGTTCGTCTTCTTGAATCTCCAGAAGAAGAAATTATGGTGCAAAATGCGGCAGAATCTTCACTAGTAGCTGAGGTGAAAGAGAAGCAATATACGAATCCTATTTTCTTACAGCTGAAAGAGAATGTACAACAAGGGTTGACGAAGGCATTTGATCTTACGCAAGAGGGAGTGCTTCAGTGCTAAGGTAGATTATGTGTACCGGATGTAGATGAACTAAGGAAATGGATTATGACAGAGGCACATCATTCACGGTATTCTATTCATCAGGGAGCCACCGAAATGTATCATGATTTGAAAGAAATGTATTGGTGAGGTAACATGAAGAAGAACATTGCAGAATTTGTAGCTCAATGTCCAAATTGTTAACAAGTAAAAGTAGAGCATCAGAAGCCTGGAGGCATGTAATGTATTAATCTTCCAGTTTGGAAGTGGGACATTATTAACAGGAATTTCATCACAGGTTTGCCTCGTACCCTGTGGAAATTTGATTCCATATGGGTAATAGTTGACAGGCTTACTAAGACAGCGCATTTCCTACCAGTCAAGACCACTTATACAGCTGAAGATTATGCGCGGTTGTATGTTAAAGAGATAGTGCGACTATACGGAACTCCAATCTTTATTATATCGGACAGGGGAGCTCAATTTACTGCAAATTTTTGGAAGTCTTTTCAGAAGAAGTTGGGTACACAAGTGAATTTAAGTACAGCTTTTCATCCTCAGACAGATGGACAAGCAGAACGTACTATCCAAACACTTGAAGATATGCTATGAGCTTGCACATTGGACTTTAAAGGTAGTTGGGATGATCATTTATCTTTTATTGAATTTGCCTACAATAATAGCTATTATTCAAGTATCAAGATGGCACCTTACGAAGCTTTATATGGAAGAAAGAGTAGATCACCAATTGGATGGTTTGAAGCGGGTGAAACTACCTTAATTGGGCCAGATATTGTTCATCGAGCTATGGAGAAAAATTAAGGTGATACAACAACGGCTACAAACGGCCCAAAGTCGACACAAGTCATATGCCAATGTTAGAAGAAGAGGGCTAGAATTTGTCGGAGGTGATTGAGTATTCTTGAAAGTGTCACTAATGAAAGGGGAATAAGATTAGGAAATAAAGGAAAGTTGGCCCCATATAACGTGACATATAAGATTGTCCAAAGATTTGGTCAAGTGGCGTATGAATTAGCACTACCCCAAGAACTCTCCACAATTCATCCAGTATTTCATGTTTCGATACTTCGAAAGTGCATAGGAGATCCATCTCGTATTGCTCCCATTGAAGATGTACAAGTTACGGAGGATCTCACCTATGAAAAGATACCTATTGCTATCTTGGGTCGACAAGTGAAGAGGTTAAGGAATAAAGAAGTAGCTTCCGTAAAAGTGCTTTGGAGAAATCAACAAGTAAAAGAGATCACATAGGAGGCCAAGGAAAGGATGAAGTCTAAGTACCCTCATTTGTTCAAACGGAAGAGAAAGTTCAAAATACGGAATAGGAGCGATAACAAGTAAGTATTTACAAGCATTGTGTGTATGTAGTAACATGAAGGATAAACTTAGACTTGAATATGTGTAAATTGGATGATGTTACTAACATTCGAGGACGAATGTTTCTAAGGGGGGAAGTATGCAACACCCTATACATTTTCGAACCTATTTGATTACCGTAACATTTATGAAATTACTCAAACATGAGATGGTTGGTGTATTACACATTAATTTTAGTGGGTTGAATTAACATGTGCTAATGGGCTCAATAAAGGCCCAAAATTAAGCCATAAGACATGGTCCAAATGGAGAAATGATCCATTCCACCTTTGACCAAGTAAACATAACATTTATGACTAAGTGTATGGCTAATGATGACCATGAGGGACTATAAAAGACACAAAAATCAGATTTTATTCACTAAGAGACACATGCACATTTCTAGAATTTTCCAACAATATTTCATTTCTCTTTCAAACCCTAAGCTATCATTCCCTTGGACAAGATCATCCTCTTGTAAGATTTGGTAAGTATTTACTCTTATGGTTTAATATATTATGTGCATGAGAGGATGTATAAATCATGTTGTTTATGTTGGCAAAGTGTTGAGCAATTCACTATGTGTGAAACAGTTTACTTTTGCTTAATCGGTAAAGGGTTTTGCCTTCTAAACTTGAAAGTGGACTTGAGGTCTTGAAGGAAGTGAATTTGATGGATTAAATGTCAACATGTATGATGTGTTTATGTCCCTAACTTGATTTCTCTTTATGTATAACATTTGAAATTATTGTTGTAAAAATTATGCATGGAATTGGTGGTGTATTGAAAGGAGGATGTAGTTTGGTGATGTTTATGTGCGTAATGAAATCATGATTGTTTGTTGGCATCCAATTTAACCTAAAATATGAAAAGAGAAGCTTACTTATGGCCATGGACCATTTATTACAAAAAAGGACCCAAAAAAGACCCATTTTGGCTGAACCGGGCATCCGCCTTTGCAGATGGGGCACCTGCGGGTGCAGGTGGCCCTGGACAGGGACAGATGGGTACCTGCGGCCGTATCTCACCCACCTGCGGGCGTAGGTGTATCCACAGTCCATTCCAAAATTTCATTTTGTTTGTTTTTGCTTCTCTTTGACCCCCTAAGGCCCCTATACCCTTCTTGGATGTATTCATCAACTCATGGTACCCTTTTAATGACTTTAAAAGAGTAGTCCCGAAGTATTTTGATTTATATAAATTATGGATTTGTTGTTAATGTGTCATTGTGAACGGTATTTAAGTGACTTGATGGAGTAAATGTGACGTGGTGTTGAAGGGGAAGTATAAAGTATAAACTTGGTGTGAAATGCTATCGGTTTATGATATCTTGGTTGATGTGTGGCATGTTTTGGTGTTGTTGGTATGGTTATGCAGTAAATAGTATTGTAAGAGGGTGAAATGACGTTATATGGCAGTCACATAGCTCATTATCGTCTTATGGATTTGTAATGTAGTTAGTTGTTAACGTGAGCTCTGTTATGTACTTGTGTTGTAGAGTAACACGTAAGGAAAGAGTTGCACCGTTGTATTAACATATAGGATTGTGTATTCATATTGGGAAGATAAGGTATGTAAGGTTACTCTTTTCAGTATCCTTTGGCAGCACCTCTTGTCCTCATTGTTACCGATTTGTTTCCATTCCAAAATGTTCTAAAGTATTTCATTTCAGGTTTGTTATCAATTGTTATTCACGTGACTCTTATTCATTGACTGATGTTTCAAAACTCCTATAATGTTATAACCACCAATGGATCAATCTTACAAAAGTAAAGAAATGAAGTAATGCACAGTGTTCACTGCTTGAGTACGGGTGGAAAGCTCAAAGGGGCACATAAGCCTAGCTAGAGACGATCCCGAATGATTATTGGATTTATGGGTGGAAGCTCAAATGGGCACATAAGCCTAGCTACAGACGATCCCAATCTTATGATATAATTATGACCCACTGATCATCTTGGGGCTCGGGCAAGTTTTACCCCAAACTAGACTAAGGCTTTAAAGTTCTATTTCAAGGCATCAAATAGGTTGAAACTAATCTTAAGGTACAATCTAACTCAAAGGAGAAAGAATGAGTCAAATTCTATCTAAAACGGCTCTTTAATCGGCTAAACAATCCAAAATACGCTAAACATGCAGCCAAGCCGTAAATACCCACCCAAATCTAGCACAATACTGTACTAATACCCTTATAAAGCTCAGTCTATAAGGAAAGTAAGCCTAGCCTACCTGGACGCTGCCAAAAGTTCGAGAAAGTCCACTGGATCTGAGCTTTTCCTTTTCGAGAATACTTCATATGATGACACGCTATCAAAATAATTATCTATGTATTAACACGAGAATAACAATACCCATTTTGCATATATATGATCCGAGTCCAAAATTGAGTTTAAAATCCCATGTGGGGCTCGCTTACGGAATCACAACTTTAAAATCACCAACACGTCCCTCTAAGCTCAAGGATCATTTACCCTTAAAAATAAGTGAAATCCGAGCGCAAACGAACCCTAAATCAGCCCGTAAAGTAAACTAGGGATTTGGATTAAAAATTATAATATTAACCAAGAATTTAATGGAAACTTATGGAAATATCGATGAGAAAATGACCAAAATAGCGTCTCCAACTCACCCCGAACACCCAATGATTGATCTCCACTCTCCACAAGCTCTCTAGGGTTTTTATGGTGTTGGGACTTAAGAAAAATAAAGAGAACTCGGGTTTCATAACTTTAAATGTTGACAGGGGTCCCTTCATCATGATCGCGGGGACCCCATTGTGAAGGCAGACCAAGACCCAGCTTACCCTTCGCGAACGCAGCCGGTCCACTGCGATCGCGAAGGAGAAAGTCTGGTCTGATCTGGAGGAAACTCTTAGCTATCGCGAAAACAAGCTCACGAATGTAACGGATGATAATCTTGGCCTTCGCGAACGTGGCCAAGGCCTCACGAATACAAAGGCCACTTTTTGCCTTCACCAGCTGAAGTTGCACTAGTAGTTTTGGCCAAGTACCAAATCTCTGATCGGACCCTCGGGATTTGTTCAAAATCCCGTGAACACAAATGAACTATGTTACCCTACCAAATTTGATATTTTGGACTCAATGGTGCCATCAAAACTTCCATCTGGGGTCGTTGTGATATAGTGTGGGTCCCATACCCAGGGGCCGATTTAACCAAAATTCGCCCAATAGCCCAAAACGAGTCTGAAAGCATCGGGACTAGAACCCTTCCCTCTAGCCTAAAATCGACATTCCAGAGCTGACAAAATTGTCTGAATTATCATACGAGGTCGTTACCTAAAGTTTAGGCCTGACACCCAATCCTTAACAGCGAAAACTTCAAAACAGGAAATTAGCTCTAAAAACCAAATGAACTACCTGGTAACCGAACTGTCAGCTCCAACAAGTCATAAATGACTTGGGGCAGCTATGGGAAATCTCTAAAGGATGAAATAGTGTGGAAATACAGAAAATGACCTGAAGGGTCATTACAATGCAAATTTGAGAACATGTCTTCACTACAAATGAGAGAAATTAATGGGGAGATTCTAAGAGTTAGACCGGACCAAAAATGCACGATAGGGAATAAAAAAATGAAATTTCCTAAAGTTCTATAGCCTCTCTAAGCTAGATAATGGATGTCTCCACACCGATATACAAAGACTACTAGACTCGACTTGTATTTGTGCAGCTAAAATGAACCAAGAGCTCTGATACCAACTTGTCATGACTCAAAACTCAAGTCATGATGACACTTATCTCATCCCTCATGATTAGGGGTGTTCATGATTTGGTTAAAAACCAAACCAACCCATGAACCGAACTAAACCGATTAAAAAAACCGATATTTAGTTTGGTTTAGTTTGGTTTGATTTTAAATTTTAAAAACCGATAATATTTGGTTTGATTTTGGGTTTACTAAAAAATAGCGGAATAAATAACCAAATCGAATTGATAAATTATATACATAAATTTTATAATTATTTGAATATACAATATTAGTTTTTCATAAATAATTATAAATATTTTATATCTTTAATCATTTAATTTGATTTTAGTCTACTTGTTTCACATGCACTACAACACTTTTAAGTTCCATTCTTAAAAATATGCCCAAACCCAACACTGTAAATCTAATTATCTATATGTGGCATGATATATTGTCGATTTTTTATTTTTTTTGCTAAGACATCAATCTACTCTTCAATGTCTTGCCCTTTTGATTTTTGTAGGGTTAACCATTCTTTTTAAAGTTGTATCTTAGTTTTGTGGATGTTAGAGATGTCATGTGGAGTAACCTCTATAGTTAATTAGTTATGCAACTTAAACATGCTAAAACATCGGAATAGTATTGAAAATACTAGAAGATTCTTATACATTCATCTTGTAAGAGTAAAGAGAAATGTGTTGATTCCTAATGTTCATTTGAAAAAGTTGTCTCATATCTCCGTTCTTTTATCATTATTAATTTATCATTAGCTAGTTAAAAACAAAAAAACTAAACCAAACTGATTTTTTTTTTTTTAGTTTGGTTTGGTTTTAAAAATTTAAAAATCGATTAAATTGGTTTGATTTTGGTTTTAATCAAAAATCGACCAAACCGAACCATGAACACCATTATTATGATAGATAAGTCAACCCAAAACTCAAATAATAATAATCAAGTCAACAAGCAGAAGAAGTAAAATAATGATAAATTTCAAACGGAATCACATAGCAAATGATATAGAAGTACGAAAGCAACAAATACTCTCAAAATTTCAAAGTCACAAGTACAAGCCTCTAATGATAGAATCAATATAAAAAAGAGTCTTATGTATCTCGAAATAACGAAAGACAATAGTAACAAAATAGAGGAAATCTGGTAGGCACTGGATCAATTAGCAGCCACCTCTAAATCTCAATGAATGAAATCCTAAGCATAGACTCCAACTCTAGGAACAAGCGGCTGAGTATTTGCACATAAAGTACAGAAATAAACAAACATGAGTACCAAACAACATGTACTCAGCAGTAACGTCGACTGACACTAATTCAAAGTGATAACGAGAACCACATAAAATACTACTACCGATTATATCCTCTCACACTTGCCAAATCAGAAAAGCCACACCTTATCTAATAATTATATAACAATAATTTAGATACAACACTGCACAAAATCCCCAACTTCTCAAACCAGAGTAAGAGTAACAAACCACTCAATCACTATTCATCACAATATCAGTACAAATCAAATATAAATGATGAGATAAATGCATATAATGCAATGCATGTTATGATATACACTTGTTGCCCTATATAGCTAGTTGGGACCCATGGGGAGACTCATGAGGTCCATATATCCACCCAAAATAGTTTTCCATTGGGTATACAAGTCATGAATTCACTCGAAACCATTTGCCATCGAGCCACCTGGAATACTTTCCCATCGGGCATGTAAATCAAAATTAGTTTAATCCACCCAGAAGGTTTTCCTATAGGGCATACAAGTAAAATCTATTCGAAATACTTTTTCATCGGGCATGCAAGTCATTTCAAGCTAAAATTCAGTAAAATTCACCTAGAACACTTTTCCATCGGGCATGCACATCATTGTCTAATCATTTTTCTCAAAATTATCTCTTTAACAATGTCATGATCTGACTATGAGTGAGTGTGCATTATTTACAATGATAAAAGGAACACAAATATCTCACTCCAGGCACGCAAGGCATACTCAACTCAAAAACATCGACTAAAAGCCCAAATATCATCAATCTCTCCTAATTTACTCAAATCACGTCTATAATAGGAAGTTCAATCATTATCAACAACCATCATGTCCACTAAAATCACTATTCCACTTTTTACACTATGATCCATTATTCAATAATAAGGGAAGACATTCCAATCAAGTCAATTAATCATTTTAACCCTTTATAAAATACCGATACATGTCTGCCTATTATCTCACATATATGGACCCCCATATT
This sequence comes from Capsicum rhomboideum, assembly GCA_031232105.1. NCBI lineage: Eukaryota > Viridiplantae > Streptophyta > Magnoliopsida > Solanales > Solanaceae > Capsicum > Capsicum rhomboideum. The sequence continues at coordinate 53,829,379 of CP124711.1, forward strand.
CCCATCACTCCAAATACCGAAAACTAATCAAATATGTATTTCACATAAGAAAATAAAATCACAGATACTCATGTTGTTATACTTTAATTTCGGGTCCAAAAGTCAACCCCGAGCCCACAAGGACAAAACGATAATTTTATTTATAACTTACATTACCCATAGCGTAAGGAACTCAAATATGAAATTTTATTAAAAATGGAGCTTAAATCGACCTTCAAATCGTCAAAATATAATTTCTCAACTTTAGCCTTAAAATCCTTAATTTCCATGTTCTTACGTACTGAAGCGTAAGATCCAAAAATCAATGAAAAACCATCACAAATTTATTCTAAAATTAAAAAATTTTGATTCTTAACTTTGGGATTTTAAATCTCAAATTTGTGAATCAAAATCATGATAAGCGTAATGGATATTCTTGGTAAATGAGCAAAATAAAGGCAGAACCATATAGCCAATATCTAGATAATAAAAAAATACTTTGAGAATTGCCTCAATCGGAGCTTCCTACCTCCCAAAATATCAAAAATACCAAATAAATGCAGTTTGTGACTTAAACTAGCAATTTCTGGTCCCATGACCATTTTATCACATCAGCGGCTTCACACTCGCAGCCAAAACTTTACACCTACGGAATAAATTCCTCACCTATTGGTCCACTAGCACAGTCCTTTATCTGCACCAGAGTCGCACCAGTACCAACAACGACTAATTTCACTAAAAAGGGCATAACTTTCTCATACAAGTTAAAAATGCATTGATTCTTTTTGCGTTGGTTCTGGAATTTTGGTACATATATAATGGTTTTATCCAAACACCATATTAATCTCATTTTTTTAGGTGGTACTATTAAAGTTTAACAATATAAAACTTCAAGTTTGTCACGTCCCGAGCCTAGACCCTGGGCGTGATCACCATCGGATGGCATTGCTGACCCGAGCATGCCCATAACAGGGCATAGATCATGAGAATACACTATATATAAGCGGAACATGATTTGAAACATTCAAGAGACTAGTCTTATAAAGAAATACTTTTCATAAATGTAGCACTGAAAATTTATGAAAGAAGACGCGGAGGTCAAAACCTTAAAATGAAACATAGCTTACTATATGTCTATCTATGAAGCCTCTACGTGACTTAGTACAGACCATTGGTATAAGGACCTCAGCATACCTTAAAATGATCATAGTAATATACTGAAAAATAAAGACTAAGCCCAAGAGAACGAAGTGGGGCTCACCAAATGCAGGATATGGAGACTCTAGCGTGCTGCTTGATTGTGTGTCTACGTACCTGAGTCTACATCAATAAAAAGATGTAGCGCCTCCGGCTAAGGTACGTGACTGCATATTGAATAGCACCGTATGTAAAATTATGGAATGAAACATGACATATATATATCAATCGACTAGAAGGAAATAGGAACTCAAGTCAACTAGATTGTTCAGGGGTAAATTTTTCAGGCTCTTTTGAATCATTATGTGAGTCAAATGGTATAACATACATATACCACTATGTAAGCACATGGAGTCTGATCTCTATCTAATCAGTTAAGTCATCTCACATCTTGTTGGGTGCAAGACATACATACATATCATATGAATCAAAAATAGGTATGATACTTAACCTACATTGGTAAATATAGTTTCGAGCATTTTTCATGTAGACTTATGACTTCTCAATTAATCCTTTATCTCCCTTAAGATCATGTGATCAAGGCTCATATTCATAATTTAGCTCAAGGCTCATGTTCGTAGTTCTTGCAATTCAAGTATCATACCTTGAAGTCATTAAAAGTATATCATCAAGGCATAATTCATAGTCAAAAGATTTTATATTTTAATATCATAAAAGTTACATTCTTGAAGTGGTTTCATAGTTTAAAAGTCATAAAGATCATATCATATAAAAGTCATCAAAGAAATCATAAAGGTTTAGTTTTCAAGAAAGATCGCCCATTTTCATTTTTATTCATTCATGGGTTCCTGGAAGAGGATCATAAGAAATTCATGGGAGAGAGATATTATTGAGGGAAAACAATATTATGAAAATTCTTGAAGTTTCAAGGAGTCAAGAAGAGATCAAGACATAAGGGTTTCATCCTAACCCTAACATTGTTCATATGAGACATTCATAATCATGATTCATGAAAACAAAATCGTAGGGAAGAAGAAAGGTGTTCTCGCATGTAAATGATAGTTTTACATACCTTAAAACATTCCAAAACTTGAAGGAGGGTCTGTGTTTTTCATTCTTGAGACTTAGGGAAAGGTTTTCTTGAAGAACCCTAGGGTTTGTGGCAAAGAACCTTGTTAGAATCCATAATCATGAGGTAAAAATCATGGGTTTTACTCAGAAAATTATGGGGGAAACTTACCTAGTCATAGGAAGGTGAAATAGGGCTCCTGGGGTTGTTGGAGTCAACCAAAATGTGAGAAAGTGGGAAAAGAAACCAAAAATTATGATTTTATAAAATTTAGAAAAACTGATATACGAACCATATACATGATATACACACTATATACCTAATGTATGGATCGTAATATGAGTTATACTATACCTTGTCAGGTCCCCACTCACTGCTAGTGAAGGACGGTACGTGTTACAGACCCTAAAAACCACTCATAGACAGTCAAATAGGTCGTACATTCACTTAAGGTCCGTATGTGATCCAGTTTGGCCTTGACTATTTGACAGTACTTCACTAAAATAACCATGACTTCTTTCTCCGAACTCGAATTGCCAAACGGTTGGATGCATTGGAAATTAGACTCATAGACCTTTGATTTGATAGGTTATGGGCCATGTAACTCTTCATAATCTAGGGGATATGCTTGCTTGAAGTTGATCCTAGTAAGAACTTATACAAAAACTTAATCGATAGAGTAACTTTCAGCTCAACTTTGTGCTTGACATTCCTTATGACTAAAATCCCAAAAATTAGAAAAAAGTGATTTTGGGTCAAAACATACTTGTCAAATTCTTTTAAAATTTTAAAACTTACCCCAAATTTTTAATAATCTATAAAAATAACCCATTACTTATAACTCTCAGAGTAACAATGTTGCTTCGTCTTTTCGATCATCTAATCTGGAAATGCATGCCCGCCGTGAAGATTGTTCATAGAATGTGGAAAAATTATATTAAAGAATAGCTAGTTACTATCGTTGTTGTTATTATTATTATTATTATTATTATTATTATTATTATTATTATTTTTGCATCGATAGATCTTTATAACTTATAATTTGATGAATTGTAATCGTTGGTAATTATATATTTAATTTTTTTTTAAAGATATCATGTTAAATTTTTGGATAATGTATTATTTAGTTCATTATCAAAATGATAATTTTATGTCAAACTTATAAATATTTTTAATAATTTTTAGAATTTATGGATATAAATTATATTTCATTTTTAATAAAAAAGTGAAGTATTTTTCCCCAAGCACACTTGAACTTTCAAGCCAAACTTCACCCAAATTTAGGATTTGTTTGACCATAGATTTTTCAAGTAGTTTTTGGGAAAAAACTTGACAAATTGTGTTTGGCCATTCAATTTGTCATTATTTGACAAATAATTCAAATTTTCAAATACTAGAAAAAACTAGTATTTGGGCAAAATTTCATTTTTTGGGAACTTTTAAAAGTTTAAATTTTATACCAAACTCTCATCTTTTATAAAAACACCCAATCATTATTTTTATTGTGTTATGTTATAGTTTAATGCGTGAAACACTGAAGTTAATTATTTTTGTTTTACTTCGTTGTGATGTAAACATGGCTGAAATTTGCGTAATGACTTCCTATGTGTTATTAACTTTCTCTTTAATAAATGAGTTTTCAGGAAAATTTATGAGATGTATATTTGTTATTTACTATGACTGTGCTATTTTAATTTTGTAAAAGCTTCTTAAATAAGTTTTTAAGCTTTGTTGTTATGGTTATGTTTAATAATTTTAAAAACTCATAAATATAAATTATATTTCTTAAAAAAGTGAAATATATTTTTCAAATAATATAGCTAAACACTGATGAAATTCACCCAAATCTTATCAAAAATAACTTGCAAAAAATATTGGGGAATTTATGACCAAAAGCTAGCTTAATTTGACAAAAATATTTGAGAATTGATGGCCAAAAGCAAGCTCAACAAAATTAGCAAAATTAGCGCAGGAGTAGCAGCACGGCAGTCATCTGGTTTCTCTCCACAGTTTATCATGCTCTCAATCGCTCGACGAGTTCAAAGATCCGTTCCTTGCCTCCAATTCATTGGTCTCCAACTCCGTTCTGCTCATGCCGATGGAAGTTCTTCCCCACCTCGGCGGCGGTGGTCCAAGTTTTCTCCATCAGCAATGTTGAAGCAAGCGGACGAAAAGTCAGATTGGTGGGTTGTGGATGGAGAAATGCACGAAATTGGTGAAAATGTACCACCCAGAGAACGATTCGTAATCACAAGACAGAACATCCCTAACAAGCGTCGCAAGCAGCTGCGCGACCAGTTCATGCGCCGTACTCGGCTGGTCCTCAAAGAATCTGTTGGTTCCTATCATACTTTCCTTATACTTGATCAATTTCAGATATGTGTTTCTGCAGATGTTCTTGGGGGGGGGGGGGCGCAATATAGGCAAATATATCAATTAGGAAAGGGCCAACATAGGATATTTTTTCTTATAACAAGGGAACCCGCCGGCGCTACCTTCAGGTGTGCACGGGCTAAACCCCGCTCCAGTGTAATACCATACTGATCTCCTTATGAAGATAAACTATGTTGAAACACAGCTTCAATCATTTTCTTATCCTTTGAACATTGTTTGACTTGGATATTTGCCAGGGTTTCATTCTGAAAATATGTTAGGAATTCCTTGATATTTGCGGGTCTTGTCCTTTTTTCCCTTCAAATTTTGGGATTTTGTTTATTGTTTATTTTGATACTGTACAATTTTATTAATTGAAGGAGCATGAACCATGGTGCAAAAGATATATGGAATTGTATAACGAGATGAGAGAGAACTGGGAGAGGCTATATTGGGATGAGGGTTATTCCAAAAAGCTTGCTCAAGATCATGCAAACTATGATTCTGCTGAAGATGATGATGAAGATTTCTCTCCATACAGGTTAGTTTATTTCCTCCTTTATCTCAATTGTTATTTGTTTTGGGAGGACATCAACTGTTTCATGAACTACACTTTTCAGCACTTTCTCCCTTCTTAATTTTGTCATTTAATGTTGTTAAGAAGAATGACCTATTGAGTCGTTACACATATCTAAATTGCTCTGTATTTCTTCTTTCAGGAGAAGTAAACCTAATGCTGACCAAATGAAGGTAACTAGAAAAATCCTCTATGCAGTACAACTTTTACAACTTTTCTAATAGCATGTCTTTCCATTTTGTACATTTCTTCTCCTTTGGCAAGATAAAGTTATGGAGCCCTTTTGATAAGTTCCAGTTTGTCATAAGTTGCTAAATGCTTCTAGTTTTAAGCCCCATTGATAGTTCTCCCATACTAGCAGTAACAGAGATGTCCAAAATATTTAGTTGATCTTTCAATCCGAAGTTGAAGTTCTGGCTATAGATTTCTGGACAAATGACAGTTCGATTGAAATCAGAAATTCTTAACCAAAATGATTGTTCTTATATGTTTGGTCACCTATCACATCTTCATGCCCCTGATTTCTTCGTCTAAGTTGTCTCTCTATGGCTGAAACTGATGCATCTTCGCAAACGTGCAGATGCATGCTAGTTAAACGCACTTCTCTTTACCGTTGAGAGGATGAAATTATTCATATACATGATAATATTCACTTCTGTTAGAGTAAATGAACTTAACACCAGTGATCCTTCATCCTTCTAGCTGCCCGCTACAAGTTTTATACTTTCTAGGTGTCCTGAAGCATGAGAACTATTGCAATGCTAAAGTCACCTACATATAAATAAGCAAACTTGTGTACAACAAATTGTTAAAATTTTGCCCTGCTCATGCTCTAGGTTTCTCCTACAGCCATGTCGGCTCCCAGTTGGAACCCTACTATACATTGGACCAATTATTGCCAAATTAGTCCACTGCCCAAAGTCAGGCATCACCTCCATGCCATCCCATACTTTTACTTTCAATCAGTCACCACTTACAACCCCATCCCATATTTTTACATTCAATCAGTAACCACTTACAATCCCTAGCTTGGTCCCTTGCTTTCATAGTTTATTTTTTTTGAGCGATCTGCATTGTTTCTGGGAGTTTCTTTTATTCCTGTAAGGCGACTTCCCTCCATATGCTTTTAGATCTATCCACTCCCTTTGATTAGTCATCATATTATCACACTTAGAATTAGTGCATCTGATGGTACGTAAGACATGGCCAAACCATCTTAGGCTATTTTTTCTCATTTTACCCTCTGTATCTGCTAGTTGCAACGTTTATTAGATGTGATCTTGAATCTTGTCCAATCTAGCATGTACGAACATCCATCTTAGCATCAACTTTTTTTTTTTTTTTTGATAACCGTGGTGTCCGAGCCAGCTTGCTCCATCTTAGCATCAACTTTTCTTTTACAATGTTCATCTTGTGGATATGTTATGCATTAGTGACTCAATATTCACTCCCTTATAGCATTACTGATCTTAAGAATGTCATATAGAACTTTCCTTTTACTAGGATATCTTTTTTAACTTTTCACTCCGAACTCCGATTTACGAACCGTTTGTATCCTTAGAAAGAAGACTCAAAGACCTTTAATTTGATAGCTAATGGGCCACGTAACTCCTCATATTCTAGAAGAAATGCTCGTTTGAAGTTTCCCATGTAAAAAAAACGTATACTAAAACTCAATTGATCAAAAAGCTCTCAATTCAACTTTACGCTAGATTTTCTTATGACCATGATTCACATCAAAAGAACTCACCACACTATGAGATGGATCTTAACACTTTTATTCAATTGTAGATCATTGAGTTTGGGGGCCTATACGCGTACAAAGAATGATTCAAAACATAGTCGAAAGTTCGGGGTGTTACAGCTAATCTGCCCATTTTTTTTCTTTTAATTTTTTCAGTCCATTTAGTTTAGGTGTATACTAATTACTACATAAAATTTCTGCCTATAAACAATAAATTGAAATGTTGTCATCTGAATTATTGCTAGACTTTTAGTATCTACTTATGAGAAATATAAGAGAAGAATATTATTGAATTGTGTATCTACATTATTACATTGAGACCCTATCTACATTCCAATCCTTTTCTAAGTAAGGCACTACATTACAATCCTTTTTTCAAGTAGGATTCCATATACTGTTCTTGTTCCTACTATTCTAACACTCCCCCTCAAGCTGGTGCATAAAATTCATATGCACCGAGTTTGCTACAAATGTAATTAATACGAGGATCAGTGAGGGACTTGGTGAAAATATCTGCAAGCTGATCACTCGATTTCACAAATTTTGTAACAATATCTCTGAAAAGTATCTTCTCTCTAATAAAGTGACAATCAATCCCAATGTGCTTAGTCCTCTCATGAAATACCAAATTTGATGCGATATGAAGAGCCACTTGGTTATCACACACAAGTTTCATTGATTGATTTCTCCAAATTTTAGCTTTCTCAACAACTGTTTAATCCAAACTAGCTCACAAGTGGCTACCACCATTGCTCGATGTTTTGCTTCTGCACTAGATCGAGCAACCACACTCTATTTCTTACTCTTTCAGGACACTAAATTACCTCATACACAATATCCAGATGTAGAACGTTTATCATAAGGTGATCCTGCCCTATCCAACGATCTGCTCATGACCTCGATCCCTGAAGAGTAGTCCTTTAACTGGAGCTGAGTTTATATTTGATAGAATGCAAACAACTGCATCCTATGACTATCATAGTGAGAATCCATAAACTGACTTACAACACTCACATGATAAGAAATGCCAGGTCTAGTCACTGTGAGATAATTCAACTTACCAACCAGACGCCTATATATTCCAAGATCACTGAGTGGCTCCCCCTGTCCAGGCAGGAGTTTAGTATTCGGATCCATATGAGTGTCAATGTTTTTACATCCCACCATTTCTATCTCCTCGAGAATGTTTAAGGCATATTGCGTTTACATAACAATAGCTGATCTGGAATGAGCAACTTCAATACCTAGAAAATACTTCAGTCTGTAGAGGTCTTTAGTCTGGAAATGCTGAAAGAGGTGTTGCTTCAAACTAATGATACCATCTTGATCATTGTCTATAATAATGATATCATCAATATAAACCACCAAACATATACATAGATTTGGAGTGGAATGTCGATAAAACACAAAGTGATCAGCTTCACTACGAATCATGCCAAACTCCTGAATTACCGTGGTGAACTTTCCATACTAGGCTCGAGGAGACTTTCAGCTCATAAAGTGACCGACTCAATCGATACATAAGACTAGACTCTTCCTGAGCAACAAAACTAGGTGGTTGCTCCATATAAACTTCCTTCTCAAGGTCACCATGGAAAAAAACATTCTTAATATCCAACTGATAAAAAGGCCAGTGTCGAACAACGACCATGGATAGAAAAAGACAAACAAATGCTATTTTAGCCACGGGAGAGAAAGTGTCATTGTAATTAAGCCCAAATATCTGAGTATACTCCTTGGCAGCAAGGCGAGCCTTAAGCCGATCAATTTAATTGTCCGAACCAACTTTTATTGCATAAACCTAACGACAACCAACCTGAAGGGAGAGGCACAAGATCTCAAGTACCATTTGCATGTAAAGTAGACATCTCGTCAATCATAGCCTATCGCCATCCTGGATGAGAAAGTGCTTCTTTTGTGGACTTAGGGATGGAGACAGAGGACAAAGATGACACAAAGGCATAATGGGTTGATGACAAACAATGATAACTTAAAAGGGTATAATGAGGGTTAGTATTATGAGTGGACCGTATACCTTTTCAAAGTGCAACTGGTTGATTAACAGGAGAAAAGTCTGTAGTAAATGTAGGGTCAAGTGCAGGACGGGAATCAACTGAGCTTGATGCTGTACATGGACGAGGATGATAAGTCAGGAGTGGTGGCATTGTGGATGGAGTTGTAGAAGGTATTGTAGATTTCTCAAAAGTCGGTGCAGGTAAGACTGGTGGCACTAAGGATGGAAATGTAGAAGTAACTGTAGGATCCTCAAAAGTCGATATAGGTAAGACCTCATATATGGTAGGATGATCAGGATCAGAAGAATATGTGAAGTAAGGTTGAAGACTCAAAGAATGTGACATCAGCTGACATAAGGTACCGACGAAGATTAGGTGAATAGCAACGATACACCTTTTGTACCTGAGAATAACCAAGAAAGACACATTTGAAAGCACGAGGGGTTAATTTATCTTTCCTTGGGGTGAAGTTATGAACAAAACATGTAACCAAAGACACGAGGGAGAAGAGAGTATAAAGGTGACTGAGGAAACAATATTGAATAAGAAATTTGATAGAGAGTATAAAGGTGACTGAGGAAACAATATTGAATAAGAAATTTGATTTTGAATGGAAGATGATGGCATCCGATTAATTAAATAGCAAGATGAGAGAACTGCATTGCTCCAAGAATGCAGCGGAACATGGGATTGAATGGGAAGAGTGAGCAGTCTCGATGAGGTGCATATTCTTCCTCTCTGCTACGCAATTCTATTGAGGGAAGTGTGGACAAGAAGTCTGATGAATAATTTCTTAATAAGCCATAAATTGTTGGCATTAGAGGACATATATTCTTAGGCATCATCACTACGAAAGGTACGAATAGAGACACTGGATTGATTTTGTATTTCAATTTTTAACATAATAATTCTTGAATATAGGACACAATTCAGAGCGATCTTTCATTAAGTAAATCCAAGTACATCGTAAATAATCGTCAATGAAGCTAACGAAATAACATAATTGAACTGACTCTACTAGGACCCCAAATATCAGAGTGAACTAAGGGAAAGGTAGACTCTGCACGACTCTTAACTCTACATTGAAAGGTAGTTTGAGCGAGCGTGTTTCCCAATTTGACACGACGCACAATCTAATGTGGATAGACTAGATAAACTAGGCACCATCTTTTGTAGCTTGAACAAACTAAGATGTCCCAAACGTTTGTGTATTACGTCCGGAGAATCTGTAACTGGACATGCTATGGAGGAGTTAGGAGAGATAAGATAGTAGAGGCCTTGTGATTCATATCCTACACCAATTGTTTGTCCCGTACTATGGTCATGCATGACAAGAGTCCTCAAGAAATAGTATGCCACAATTTAGGGCATGAGTTAAAGGACTGATCGTTGCAAGATTAAAAGGACAATTAGGGACATAAAGAACAAAATTTAAAGTGATAGAGGATAAGGGATTAGCTTGTCCAACTCCTTCTGCTTTGATTTGGTTACCATAAGCTAAAGTGACAGTCGTAAGAGACTGTGAATAAACAATATTTGACAGAAGTGATTTATCATTAGAAATATGATCAGAAGCGCTAGAGTCCACAACCCATGATCCAAAAGTTAGGAGATTGTACAGTTGAGGCTACTGGTAGAGATGTGTGCTTACTTGCTCGATATTGAAGATACTCATTATATTCCTCTTCAGATAAATAAACTCATTGATTACCAGTGGTGTTAGTCTTCTAAGCAACATGAGCATTTTTAGGTGGTCGACCATGCAAAGAATAACACATTTCACGAGTGTGTCCAAACCTATTACAATAACTACACTTAGGTCGACAATAACATATGTCACAAGTGTGTCCAAGTCTATTACAATAACTACACCTAGGTCGAGATCTTCCAAAACAACCTCCCCCTCGTCGATTCTTCATGGACTGTGACATTTGATTTTTTGATCTCCTCATTAAGGGTTCAGACTTAAGCATAGGATTAAACGAAATCAATGATTTCGAAACAAGCCTTGAATTGCCGGAACTGTGCTGAAGCTGTCGGAGTAGTAGATTTGGCTGCTGAAAAGTGGTCAAAATTTGTGAAAAATTATATTGGTAGGGTCGGAATGATGGCGCAATCCTATTGGGAAAAAAATTTTCGGAAAGTGTCTCACGCGCCAGTGCGTAGTCAGATCTTGTCGGAAAAGTCACCTCTGATCAGAGCATGACGTGGTCTTTTCCGGTGGGTTCGATTGGGTTTTTGTCGTCGGAGAGTGGGGGACCCAGTGGTGGTGTTGGTTTTCGCACAACACTGACGGAAATAGACGAAGACGCAAATCAGCCTTGACAGTCGTCGAAAATTGATGCACAGAGACCTGTCTGGCTGAGTTTCTCACCAATGCTTTGATTACCATGTGAGAAATATAAGAGAAGAATATTATTGAATTGTGTATCTACATTATTACACGACGACCCTATTTAGACACTACATTTCGATCCTTTTCCAAGTAGGACACTACATTACAATCCTCTTCCAAATAAGATTTTATATACTATTCTTATTCCTACTCCCATTCTAACACTACCATCTACTTTTAGTTTTTTAATTGAAATATTTGCTAAATGTGTTATTGCTATTGAGATTTTGGTTATTTATACATGCAATTAATTATTTTATTCTTTGGTATTAATTGGCGCCTCACTTCAAAAATGCGAGCGCCTCACCTCTCACCCAGTGTTGTGAAAAGCACTCGCTTCGTCACATAAAGCGAGAAGCGACACGGCGCGAGTAGATGTTGCTCTACTGCCTTGAGGCGACACAGTGATGAAAAAGCACACGCTTCTGGGCCTGAAGCAAGAAGCGTCCCTTAGGTAAAGCAATAAAAAGCTCGCTTTTATGCTACTAGGTTTTTTAAAAAAATTCCGATTAAAAGAGTTGTGCTACTGTTGGACTTCTTTCAAAAACTTTTTTTTCTTCAATTTGAAAAACTTGTGCGACTACAATCAAGGTAATCTATTCTCTTCTTCTTCTTCCTCATCTCTCTGTTTCTCTGCTGCAGGATTTTTTTCTCAACGGCTAATGTCGCGTCTAGTTCTAAATACTCTGTTTTTTTTCTATGTTTTTTGATGTCTGTGTTCTGTTTCTGTTTTCACTTTTCACTATTTTGTTTTCTTTTGTAGTAAATTTTATTTCTTTATTCAATGGCACAAAAAAGAATTGAAAGATTATGTTATATTGAGTTCTCGGCTATTTATCTATGCATATTCAATATTTTTTAATTTTGTACTAAATCGCACTTTAATTGAAAAAAGTGTGCACTTCGCTTCACTCTTCTCGCTTCGGTGAAGCGAGCCCTCGTCGCTTTTTTCCGCCTCTCGCTTTTCGAAACACTGCTCTCACCTCTCGCCTCAGTGAGGCAGGGTCTTCTCGCCTCCCAAAACACTGAGTTAATGTAAGCAAGTTCGGGTTACAGGCAGATCCTTGGTGTAAATCCATAGTTATCGGAACCTCCTCCATATCTCCACCAACTGTTCTCACCCATATGATTACTCATTTGTACTTATGTTTTATAACATTTGTATATTTGATATGAATTCTTTCTTCTCAAAACATCCACCTAGTCTGCACACTAAATAAATTAGCCACACACATAAATACCTCAGAGAAACATCTTCCTTGAAATACTTCGCATCCCCTGCTTTATGTTTTTGATGTTGAAGTGACCCCATTCCCTGGGTTCAGAAATTGCCAATTTGTTGTCCCATTATCATTGTACTTTAATCTAATTTCTCATCCATCATGCTTAAGAGCTTGACAAAGTCAGTATTTTGAATTTTAAGTCATTGGAAATAGTTGTTTTGTGGATGATCACCATTAGTATATCTCTGGATTAAGTTTTTAAACACCCTTTTAAATAGGTTCAATTGCCAAACAAATAAGATCTTATCCTTAGACAGTCGTGATCTGCAAGCTGACATCATATTGTCAGTTTATTGTATGATGTGTGGGCTTTTCTTTTTTAATTAAACGGAGGCCTAAGAGGCCCTTTTTGTCCCAAAACCAAAATCTGTACAAAAATCGGGCAAAACCCAAAAAAAAGGACCTGGCCCAACACCTTGTCCGACGAAGAAACAAAAAAAAGGAGTATGATATGTGGGTGTTTTCAGATGATGTATTTTTTACGTCAAGCTGTAAATAACTAAAGAATGATCTTTCTTTGGTTCTACTTAGACCTCATTTTTGTATCCTAGCACATTTTGATCTTTATTTTGGAGTGATTCGTCTAGATTACTAAATAGCTAAGTTGCTAGGATTTTTCTCAAGTTTCCTGAATGCACTCTCCCTTTACTTTTTTTTCTTACGTCTCAATTTTCTTCATTTTCATGTTTTTCTTTTTCTTTTTTCTTTTTAAAGTAGTAGCTCATATATAAATTGTGTCATTGGTTGATGTCTTTGACAAGGCTGCCCAAGCTGCAGTGTCAGGATCATTTTTTTACTCTGTTCATGTCCACTAGTTTATTGATTGCACATCCACTTGGACTTTCATTCAATTGCAGGAACAGGGAGGTACAGGGAGAAACAGGCAAGGTGATAATTGGGAAAAGGTTAGCCTAATCCGTGATAAATTTGAGTACGACAGAGACAGAAGAATGAGAGAAAAAGGTTAGTCCAGCATTCTTCTGTGGATACACTATATTTATTGACTTGTTTGCTACTAACCTTTGCCAGAGAAGTTGGAAAGTTTTAGCAGGAAAAAAATGAAATACTACTTATTGAGAGAACTTACATGTAACTTATCCTCTTTTTGCATGTCTGGTCCTATATTCTGTTGACGTACTTATATCCTGGTATTGTACTGTTTCAGTTTTTTTTTTTTTTTTTTTGGGGGGGTGGAAACTATGTAGGCTTCAATTCCGAATCTACCTTGTTGCAGGAAATGTTAGCATTTCTTTTCCTTCAATTTGGTTTCAATCGTTTCCTGTTGGTAAAATTTGACAACATTAGTTTATTTTATCTTTTAGCCCAGCTTGGTGGTTCTTTTAATTTATTATTCCACTTCTCGTGCCTTTTTTCTTCACTCCTTTTCTCTTCTTGAAAGTTTTTGTGGGTACATTTACTTATATATTGTAATTTCCCCGTTCTTGCACAAATGGTATAGTGGCCTTCGTTTTGAATATCTACTAATTAGCATTGATTTGTTTATATCGTCTCCCTGCTCTGACTTGAATGATACAGGTGTTTGCTGTTTGTTTGTTTGCCATCTCTATTTGTTACTGGCACTATGTTCATTACATGGGAAGAAGTCTCCATGGTCTTGATAGATTTATGTATGAACAATAATTTCTTTCGTCTCAAATGCACACAAGAGAATAAATCTACTGATATATTTGAGTTATTGTTACTTTGTAAGTACTGATCTTTTAATTTCTTGTGGCTAATTTGCAGCATTTGCGCCTATGAGTGAGGCTAACAACACTGGTATGAATTACTCAACGTCCAAGTACCAGGCCTTCGACACTCGGAGATACATCTCTGACAGTGATGGTGACATTGACTGACTGAAAAGACGGTCACCTTTCAGAAACTAGCATCATTTCTCTTTCGTTTGCGGGCAATTTTCACGACACAGATGATAACTCAATGGGCGAACAAGCAGGGCATTATTGCAACAGCAACACAACAAAAATGAATTTTATGGGGCTTTTTTGATCAACTGGTAGACTTGCATGAAGAAAGAGACTAATGTTGAAAATGTACAGTAAATTCCTTCAGTCACCTGCATAAGCACAGTTCAGATATCCAGAAAGAGATGTGCTTAGTGCTCTTGTATATTTCGGAAGCAGACTTCTCTACTCTGTTACTTTTCTACTGTGCTGCCTGTGGAAGGCTGAGTTTTCTTAAAGTATATTCTGCGAAGCAATGTAAGCTTGGGATTGTAAAGGAACCATTACTTCAACTGAGCAATAATGGTTATGCTGCACACCCTCTCCATTTTGGGTTAAGCAAAACCTCTTTGAACTTGCTGCTCGTGCTTCATGTTGGCAAATGAACCCATATTTTATCAACCGGCCATATGCAAGGGAAAAGTACCCGACATTGACCCTTTAACTAAATGAAAGTAACTACCCGAAATTGCCTTATTCCAAATTAATTTTAGTATCTCTACTCTTGAAAATATTTACCCAAAATAGACCTCTTCGGTTGGAAGTGCTCTTTTTTTTTTTTATTTTTTTATTTTTATTTTATTGCTTTGACCTTGTATTTACTGTTTCTGTTTTGTTCTCATTTATTATTTATATCTTTTTGTCTCCTTTTATCTTTTATTAGAGATATCATCTGTTTTCTTCTTTTTATTCTGGTTTTTTTTTTCATTTCTCTCAATTCTTTTTATGTTTTGTTAGTTGATCTTCTTTTTAATTTTTTGTTCCTTTATATATATTTTTTTAAAAAATACAAAATACAATATAAAAATAAAATCTGAACTAACTATTTTTAAATTAATAATAATTAAAAAAAAAATAACTAGACTATAATAAGAAATAATTAATAAAAATACTAAAGTCTAGTTTATTCATTAAAATCTAAATTAATGAAAATTTAGTTTTGCTTTTGTAAATCAAAGCAACTTATATATAATTTGGTATTACATAAAATTACACCTTAACTTACCATTATTACTTAAAATCCTAACCCCTTAAAATAATTATAAAAATCCCTATTTCTCTTTCTCTCTCTAAAAGGGTCGATACATCACCAAAAAAAAAAAAAAAAGTCCCCTGCATACTGCTCCTTCAATTTTGGTTGAAGATTCATCACCATTCTAACACCAAACCTCCATTAAAATCAATCAGCCACCAACAAACACTAGTCACCATTGCTTCAATTTCCGTCGAAAAATCACAACTCCAAACGACCCCTTTTTCTTCGTTTTCTCTTTCCTTTGCTTCAATTTCCGTCCGATTGAATTACAGTCGGAGTTTAACTCCAAAGGTTTAAAGTTTTGTCTTTTCTCTTTCCTTCGTTTTCTCTTTCCTTTCCTTTAATTTTAGTCCGATTGAATTATAGTCAGAGTTTAACTCTAAAAGTTTGAAATTTTGGAGTACTCTCGCCATAGTCGCTATTGCTGCAAACTCAAAAATTGTGTTTCAATGGCGGTTGCGAGTGGATTTGCCATCGGAGATTCTTCTATGGAGGTTGAAGATGATAATGTTAATGGAGATACATAAGAATGATGTATCTGTTAAGGGAGTTAGGAGATACATAAGAATGATGTATCTGATTGAAAAGGACAAAAAGGTACATCACGCGATCCTCTCCCAAATGTATAAAAACTATGTATCTTACTGAATATTAGGTTACAAATATATAAGAAAGATGTCTTTGGTTGAAAATCTGACAAAAATCATGTATCGAGATGTTTTTTGTATTACTGATACATAAGACTTATGTATCTGAATGTATTTCTGTGATATTAATACATAAGAGTTATGTATAAGTACTTATGTATCAGGAAGATTATGTATCCGAGCCTTAGTAATGTATCGCGAAAATTAAAATCCAAGACTTTATGTAATTATTAAAAAAGTGGGGGATAGAGTGTAATTAGGTACTGAACAATTGAGATTTATGAAAGTTGCCCTATATTTAAAATATGACTATTTTTGGTAATATGCTTTACAAAAATCAACTTGCTAAAATTGATATAAAAATTAAAAATATCAAAATTAAGTATAAATTCTATGATATTCTGTCAATATATAATATATACCATGTGGGTATCGTAGAGGACTGAGAAGTACTGAAGGACTGAGGCTAGTAGGACTGAATATATATATATATACTGTGATGATATCATGCACGATTGAGAAGTGTCTCATTGAAGGACTAACACATACCTCAATGATACTATGTCAGTATATATACCATGATGCTATCATGGAGGATTGAACAGTCTCATTGAAGGATCGAAGCATACCTCAATGATACCACGTCAATATATAAATATACTGTGATGGTATATTTGAAAGATTGAAATAGAGATCAATAATATCGTGTCAGTATATAAATATACTATGATGGTATATCTGAAGGGCTGAAACACGCCTAAATGATATGATGCTAGTATATAGATATAGTGTGATAGTATCACAGAGGACTAAGGAGTATCTTGTTGAAGGATTGAAGCCTCAATGATAACATGACAGTATCTAGATACATAGTGATGGTATTATTGAGGACTGAAGCAAGCCTCGATGATAACATGATAGTATATAGATATACTATGATGATATCATGGAGTACCGAGTAGTGTCTCATTCAAAAAATGAAGCAGTCCTCCATGATATCACGTTGGTATGTAGATATATTGTGATGATATAATGAAGGACTAAGGAGTGTCTCCTTGAAGGACTGAAGCAGTCCTACATGATACTATCACAATATATCTATTTATTGACAGGGTATCATCTTTAGTCATTCAACAAACCACTTCTCAGTCCTGCATAATACCATGTCAGTATATAGATATACTGTGATGATATCATGGATAACTGAAGAGTGTTTCCCTGAAGGACTGAAGCAAGCTTCAATGAAACTCAATAAAAATTGAAAAAGAAGAATAAAATAAAAGAGCAAAAGAAATGAATGAAATTAGATTATGAAAAAGAATTAAAAA
This sequence comes from Capsicum rhomboideum, assembly GCA_031232105.1. Taxonomy (NCBI): domain Eukaryota; kingdom Viridiplantae; phylum Streptophyta; class Magnoliopsida; order Solanales; family Solanaceae; genus Capsicum; species Capsicum rhomboideum. The sequence continues at coordinate 53,846,947 of CP124711.1, forward strand.
AAGATTAACTAAATCTAAAAGAAAAGAAATAAACAAACTAAAAAAGATAAGAAAATAGAAAAATAAAAAAGAAAGGAATCAAAATTGAGTATGAAATTAGATTATGGTAAAAAAACTAAAGAATAATATGATTTGAGGAAAAAAACTAAACGAAAAAGGAGGAAAAAAATGAGAAAAGAAAGAAATTACTATATCCGTTATCTTTTTCATTATTTAAAAAAAAAAAAAAAAAGAGAAAAAATCATATATAAAATCAAATTATGGAGAAAAAAATAGAAAAAGAACAAGAAATAAATAATCTTAAAAACAAAAAGAAAACATAAAAATAAAATAACACAAAATAAAGAAGCCAAATTTAATTATAGTGAAAGAAGAAAATAAAAAATAATATGATTTGAGAACAAAATAAATGAATAATAAAGGAGAAAAAAGAAAAAAAAATTAGAAAAGAAAGGAAAAAAAAAGGAGAGGCTAAACCTTTTTCACAATAAAACAAAAAAAGACAAAACACAAAAGATAACATCAGCCCCGAAAAAGGAAAAATTGATATTTCGTTTAATTGTTTAAGGTGCATCAAAATAATGGGGTAGGTGAGTGTAATTAATTTACTCTTTGTGGGCAATTATGTAATTTTTTCATATTGTAACGACTAGAGCTGTCAAAATAGGCTTGACTCGTGAGGCCGACCCAATCCAACTCTTTAATTAAGTGGGGTTGTGCTAAGTGTTTTTCAGCCAGTTTAGGAATGAGGCTTATAAGCCTAGCTTCACTTGGCCCGTCGGCCACAAAGGCCTAACCCGTTAGCCTCAGGGGTCAGCCCGTGGGCCGGGACTTTAAAAATAATTATTAAATATTTTTTAGTTGGTCTTTTATTTGTTAGAAATTAGTATTTTGTCAATAATAAAAAAAAAACCAAGTACCCAAGCCCAACCCAACCTTTAAAACATTTTCTTCTCCTAAGTACGCAACATTTCTAAAATAGAGACTTAGGATTTTTAAAACATTTTCTCTTCTCATGGTTTAGTACTTGTTGGCTTTGCTTAATGCAACATTCTGTTCTTGAAATTTAGGCTCTCTTCTGTTAAGATCTTACTACTTTTATGTAGTTACTTTGTGTATACCTGTATTTATTATCTTAACCATAATAGAATTTCCCCATGGAATTTATAGCTAATCATCCTTTCTCTGCTTATTACAGTAAATGCCACGAGCTAATTACAACTAAAGTATTAGTAAGATGCCTATACCATGCTAAAAACTAGTAGGTGACATATTAAAGTGAATGCATAATAGTTGGTGATTATTTAGTACTTACATTGTTTTTGTTTATCATGTTTCGAGTTACTTTTAGGTTTTTTTGAAGGGCCAACCTATCCCAACCCGTGGCCCGCTTAGGACTGGGTTGGGCTACTATTTTAAAGGCCCTTTAGTTAAAAGGGTTAGCCTGTCCTAACCCGTTTAACTCTCTAACCCACTAGAGTTGGGTTGGGCCAACTCATTTTAACAGCTCTACTTGGGAATAATAAACAGGCAAAAATTGAGCTTCAACTCATATTTGACTCTTAAGAATATGAGTAAATTGGGTAAAAAATGAATAAATATAAAAAAAATCCTTTCCTTTACTACATCTATTTAAGGGTTAATAAATTTCTCGTCCTTCCTTAGAAATTCAAATTCCTTTTTGGGAACAAAATCTCCAACACTAGCACTCTCATGGAGGCACCATATGCTCATTCAAGCTTTCTCTCTCAGAGCCCTCTCAAAGAAAAAATTTCTCACTCTCTTCTTAAATCATCGACAAATTTAAATATATTTTCTCTTGATTTTTTTTGCTCAATTTTTTTTATTCGTTTATGGATTCTAGTATTGTAATGTCGATTCCGAGGGCCTAATTTACAATTTTAATGTTTTCATAGTTTAATGATATTTTTACTTTGTTACAAAAATTTCTTGATCATATTTCAAAACAGAAATTTCTATGTTATTGCAATAACAATATCAAAACTCAATTACAAATCTTTATTTAAACTTTCAGTGGAGGAACCCCATCTTGTTTAATTTTGATATTCCTAGTAGTTTAGATTTTTTTTTTTGTGGAGAAAATTTATTATCGTAAATTGTACTTTAATTTTGAATTTAATGCATATAAATAGTAATGTGAAATATTTCTTGTAAATCGATTATCAAATTACTGGATTTCCTTTCAACTACTGAATTCTAAAGTATAGTACCATGTATTTAAGAAAATATGGGTCAACCCGTCTTTTACCCAACCTATATAAAATATGGATGGAATAATTATTATCCTTTTTATATTGATTCATTTTCAACCCCCTCAAATTTGACCCAACCTATCCATTTTCCATCACTATATAATGATGGTTCATTGGAGCATTTTAATATTATTATATTATATTAGGCAGTACTATTATATTACTCCTACCGTTTGCACTGCGTCTAACATGCAACAGTAATACTCCCTTGTGATTGATGACACTTTATGTCATTTACTTCCTTATGTTAATGGGCAGAATGTAACTTATTTGGCCATTACTTGGCTTAATGTTCTTGTAACTTATTTAGCCATTACTTGGCTTGATTCTCTTGTAACCTCTATTCCATTTATCTTTTCATTTATTCTTCCTATTCAATACAAGGATGAATACCTCACCTATAAATAGAGGTCGTTTTGAATATTTTTTAATATACAAGAAAATATAGAGTGCATAAAAAATAGTAATTATATAAGTGAAAGAGAGTTGAGACAAAGAAAAATATTTTAACTCTTCAACTAAATTCACTATACAAAAGAGAGAAATTATATTAGGGAAAGAGAGAGTTCAGACAAACAAAATATTCTAAGTCTTTAACTATATTCACTATACAAAGAGAGTAATTATATGTTGAAGGAAGATATTTTTATGGTGGAGCTTTGGACTCTTCTACTAATCCAGAGTTACTTGAGTTGTACATCGTAATGGGCTGTTGTATTCTGGAGGGGACAAGTCAAGATTGATACTGCTGGATCGGTGTACATTATGCCGTAGTGGACTTGAATCTCCTTAAAGAGAGCGAGATGTCTGTGCCTCAACCTGAGTTTTATTTACTCATTTTTTGTTCATTTTATTTTCAACTGTAATTTATTGTAATTGTGTTATATTACACCAACTGTCTAACGGTATTGTGTCTTCGTCGCATGTGACGAGACTTTCCATTATACATAACATTTCCAGCTCGTCCTATTGCCGATTGACTGTCACAATGTATACATATAGGAGCAACTGGATTTGGCCATAAAGGAATATCTTCTAGAAAATTCCTTAGCCATTTTGCTTCTTCACCGGCCTTATCCAGAGCTATAAACTCGGATTCCATTGTAGAGCGAGCTATACACGTCTGTTTGGAAGATTTCCAAGACACTGCTCCTCCATTAATGGTGAACACATATCCACTTGTGGATTTTATTTCAGATGATCCGGTGATCCAATTCGCATCACTATATCCTTCAACCACTGCAGGATATTTATTGTAGTGCAATGTATATTCTTGAGTGTATTTTAAATAACCCAACACTCGCTTCATCGCCATCCAATGAGTTTGATCAGGATTACTCGTGTATCGACTCAGTTTACTTATGGCGCAAGCTATATCAGGTCTTGTACAATTCATTATGTACATCAAACTTCCTAACACTCGAGCATCGTCCACTTGGGACTTGCTTTGACCTTTGTTCTTTGTAAGAGCAAGATTTACATCAATTGGAGTCTTTGCGACTTTGAAGTCCAGATACTTGAATTTCTCCAATACCATGTTGATGTAGTGAGTCTGAGACAAAGCTAGACCTTGGGGAGTTCTGTGAATTTTAATTCCTAAAATCAGATCTGCAACTCCTAAGTCTTTCATATCAAATTTGCTAGCAAGCATATGCTTAGTAGCATTTATGTCGGAAATGTCTTTACTCATTATCAACATATCATCAACATACAAGCAAACAATGACAACGTGATTTGGAGTGTTCTTTATGTAAACACATTTATCACACTCATTAATCTTAAATCCATTTGCCAACATTGTTTGGTCAAATTTTGCATGCCATTGTTTGGGCGCTTGTTTTAGTCCATAAAGTGACTTAACCAGTCGACATACCTTCTTTTCTTTTCCTGGAACTACAAACCCTTTGGGTTGATCCATGTAGATCTCTTCCTCCAATTCTCCATTTAAGAAGGCTGTCTTCACATCCATTTAATGAATTTGAAGACCATACACGGCGACTAACGCTATCAATACTCGAATTGACGTAATTCTTGTTACCGGCGAGTATGTGTCGAAATAATCAAGACCTTCTCGTTGTATGAACCCCTTGACAACTAGTCTTGCCTTATATTTATCAATAGTGCCATCATCTTTCAGTTTCCTTTTGAAGATCCATTTAGAACCCAATGGTTTGTTTCCTGGAGGAAGATTAACTAATTCCCACGTATGATTATTCAATATGGATTCTATTTCACTATTGATTGCCTCTTTCCAATATTGTGCTTCCGAAGAAGACATAGCTTCTTTAAACGTTTGAGGCTCATTCTCTACTAAGAATGTCAAGAAATCGGGACCAAAGGAAGTTGATGTCTTTTGACGTTTGCTGCGCCTTACACTTTCTTCATTAGGCGTACTTTCCTTTTCTTCTTCCCGAGGTCGTTTAGATTTTTCACTAGACGACTCACATTCATTCTTATACGGGTAAACATTTTCAAAAAATTCAGCATTGTCTGATTCGATTACCATATTTACATGAATGTCAGGATTGTCTGATTTGTGAACCAGAAATCGATACGCCTTGCTATTGGTTGCATATCCAATGAATACACAGTCAATTGTTTTCGGTCCTATTTTAACCCTTTTGGGTTTAGGAACTTGGACTTTTGCCAAACACCCTCACACTTTGAAATATTTCAAGGTGGGTTTCCTTTCTTTCCACTTCTCATATGGAATTGACTTTGTTTTGCTATGGGGTATTCGATTGAGTATTCGATTTGCCGTTAAAATAGCTTCCCCCCACAAGTTCTGCGGTAAACCAGAACTTATCAACAAGGCATTCATCATCTCCTTTAATGTTCTATTCTTTCTTTCCGCAATTCCATTGGATTGTGGAGAGTATGGGGCAGTTGTTTGATGAATAATGCCATATTCCAAACATATTTCTTCAAAAGGAGATTCATATTCGCCGCCCCTATCACTTTTGATCATTTTGATTTTCTTATCAAGTTGTGTCTCAACTTCATTCTTGTATTGCTTGAATGCATTAATTGCCCCATCTTTGCTGTTAAGCAGATAAACATAGCAATATCGAGTGCTATCATCAATGAAAGTTATAAAGTATCTTTTACCACCACGTGATGGTGTTGACTTCATGTCACAAATATCTGTGTGGATTAAGTCTAAGGGATTTGAATTCCTTTCAAGCGACTTATACGGATGCTTAGCATACTTAGATTTCACACATACTTGACACTTCATATTATTACTTTCAAACTTAGGCAATATTTCCAAGTTAATCATTTTTCGCAATGTTTTATAATTAACATGTCCTAAACGCGCATGCCACAAATTATTGGACTCAAGCAAGTAAGAAGAAGAAGTACTTTTATTGATATCAACAGCCATTACACTTAGCTTGAAAAGGCCCTCAGTGAGGTAACCCTTTCGTACAAACATATCATTTTTACTAAGTACAATCTTATCAGACACAAATACACATTTAAAACCATTCTTGACCAGAAGTGAAGTCGAGACCAAATTCTTGCGCATTTCAGGAACATGAAGAACGTTGTTAAGCGTCACTATCTTGCCCGAAGTCATTTACAAGCTAATCTTTCCAGTTCCTTCTATCTTTGCAGTTGCAGAGTTTGCCATACAAATAGTCTCACCTTGTCCAGCCACAGTATAGGAAGAGAACAACTCCCTATTTGAGCAAACATGTCGGGTAGCACCCGAATCCATCCACCATTCTTTGGGATTTCCAACCAAGTTGCACTCGGACAGCATTGCACACAAATTGTCCATGTCCTCATTAAGGTTCGCTTGGTCCTTTTTATTCTTATCCTTCTTAGGAGCACGACACTCCGAAGCCATGTGACCATACTTGCCACAGTTGTAGCAATTTCCTTTGAACCTCTTCTTGCTTGGTTCATTCTTCTCTTCATTGGACTTTTTCCTTTTCTTGTTCTTTGGAGGAGTTTCAACATGATTTGCTCCCGGAATTGAAGACTTTGAAGTGGCTTTTTTTTCATCAGCTTTGTTGTCTTCTTCAATCCGCAAACGAACAATCAAGTCCTCCAACTTCATTTCCTTTCGTTTATGTTTCAAGTAGTTCTTAAAATCCTTCCACAAAGGAGGAAATTTTTCAATAAAAGCTGCCACTTGAAATGCTTCATTTACAGCCATTCCTTCAGCAAGTAAATCATGGATTATTACTTGCAATTCTTGGACTTGAGACATGACAGTTTTACTGTCAACCATTTTATATTCCAGAAATTTGGCCACCACAAATTTCTTCAGTCCAGCATCTTCAGTCTTGTATTTCTTGTCTAATGTGTCCCATAATTCTTTATACGTTTTGCATATGCTATAGACATTATACAAGCTATCTTCCAACCCATTCAGAATGTAATTTTTGCACAGAAAATCAGAATGATTCCATGCTTCCATTACTATAAAACGGTCCTTTTTCGGAGTGTCATCCGGGAAGGTTGGAACTTTGTCAGAAATAAATTTCTGCAAACTGAGAGTGGTTAGATAGAACAACATTTTCTGTTGCCACCTCTTAAAGTCAGTACCGGAAAATTTTTTGGGTTTTTCAGTTGCTGTCAGTGCAGGAACAACACAGTTTGAAGAAGCTGTATTTGTTTGCATAGAAGCAGAAGTCATTACAGTATCAACAGGTTCTGCCATTTCGGTTAGATTCTTTAAGCTTGTTGTTTTCTGGATTTTCTGCAGAATGTTGACACACTAAGCACACAGTTTTGTTTGTTCTAAGTCCACAGTTATACTGTGTCTCCTTAAAGAATCTAATCCCCTCACTATTGCCCGAGGTATGGATTAATTCTTCCCAGGATAAAATAGAACACCATTCTACAATATCGGCAATGAAAATTGTAGAACTTCGTCGAACTCAAGAAAGGAGTAATCACACACACTGACTGTTTTATGTTGTAGAAGAAGAGAGTTTACAGAATTTTGTTTTGCTTGTAAAAATATTCTAAATACTTGATGAAGGAAAACACAGGTATTTATAGCCAACTACGCACTGTTTCGAAAGGATGCACTGCTTCAAAAAGTTGCACTGTATCGAAGCACTGTTTCTGAAACATTGCATTTGTTCTGGAACTAATGCATCATTTCTGGAACGTTGCATGTTTCTGGAATGGTTGCATTGTTCTGGAATGATGCACTGTTTCTTGAACAGTCACAAACGTTGCAAAACATTTCGTTGGAACATTGCATTTGGAGGAAAATTTCTCTCGATCGATCATTTTCCAAAGCCAAAGTCGAAGCTGAAGCCGAAGCCGAGCGAGGGAGCGAGCGACGACGACGGCGCGAGGCTTGGTTTCTTCTTGGCTCACTATCCCTTCAAAGGCGTAATTCTTAATATAAAGGACAAATGATTTCTTTCTCCCACCAATGAGGGAGAAACTATTTTTCCTTCTATAAAGTGACTATTCACCTCCCTTTGTTCCCATTTTGTTCCACCATTTTCTATTCATCTTTCACCAAAACCCAACAAGTTTGGCACACGAGAGGATCTTCATGCAATGATACAATCCACGGGCCCATTGAGCAACGTCGTGTTTAGCTGATAACTTCAAGCATAGGAGGTGCATTGCTAAAAGTGCCAAATGAGCCATTTTGTCATATTGGGTCACTTTTGGGCCTATTTTGTAATAAATAGTTCATGACTATAAATAGTTAGGTTTCCTCTTTTCTTAGACTGAGATGATTTTGGATGAGTTTACACTTGAGAGTGTTTATTGAGCTTGTTGGGAGCTTATTGATTTGCTTAGACACGTTGGTTGTGAGGGGTGTAATTTCCCTCTCGATCTTCATAGGAGTTAGGTGCTTGTATTAGGTTAATTGTATAAGGACCCTTGATTTAATATACCGTTGGTTTGTTCATGATTCCTCTTCTTGTGTCTATCTTTATCGTTTTTCCTTGTTATCTTTCGATTTCCTTTACTTCGTTCTTCTTTCCGTATTTTGGTTCGTATCAAATTTACAGCAATATGAGATAACCAACATTGAAGCAGCAACAACAACAATAAGAAAAGCTTTGGCATAGTATGTGGTAACTAGAGTACAAAGGATAACAATGAAACTGACACTCTAATGAAGAAAAATATTTTGGAGGAATGTTAGGATGTACCATGACATAATATCATAATTGTGGAGGATATCGAGCAGTTTATACATTTTTGTCAGATTAGCTTATCATGCATATAGAGAGAGGCTAATGCATTTGCAATTTTTTTTTAGCTCTTCAAGCTACTGAAAAACTTGTATACTCTCACTTTATAGAACTATCAGAACAAGAAAGGAAAATATTAAATCTGAATAAATATCAATGTCTAACTTTTGAGTATTAAAAGAAAGAGGATTAAATAAAGATATTAATGAACATAAACACATAAGAACAGATATTTTGGAGTAACAAAATAGTGCAGGCTAAGATCTACTTCTGGATTAGTAACCAACAAATTCAAGATAAGATCTACTTCTAGATTAGTAACCTATAAACTCAAGAGGAATACTCCGAACGTCAGGAGCTCACCCTAAATCTTTGGTCCAAAGTTGCTCCGCACGATGCACACGTCAACAGTGAGAACTAGTACTATGATCTGCAAGTTGCAGAAGTGTAGTATGAGTACCAAACACGTGGTACTCAGTAGACATCGACCAACTGATCTCCAAAGATAATGCAGCATAAATAACATATAAAGCAGGAATATAACCTACAGGCAACTATCCAAGGAACTAAACATGATAATGCCAAGGGAGTACCAAGGATAAACTATCCTATTCTAACAATATTCAGGAACTAAAGTACAATACCATATATCACTAGTCAATATACCAATTAAGAGTGAAAGAAGGATATATAGTAGTTACAGCCAAAGAATACATATAGGATATGAATAGACAAAGAAAGAGAGGGATATACGGTAATTCCATATATATCTATATCTATCTATCTATCTATATATATATATACATACATACATACATACATACATATAGGACTAACTAAAAGGTAATAACCTGAGGGATTCAACCTAACATCTCAAGGATCATAACCAAGTAGGGAAGCTAATACTAGCATAATCAGGGTCCCTAACGATAATATCTAGCCGTTAGGTAACTATCGATAATGTAATTTAACATAGAAAAGAAAAGGGATCAGAAATATACCGACAACCTCAGATAACAGTCCATAATCATCCTGCCACAAACTAACTATAATAACCAACAGTAAAGAAAACAGCTAGTCCGGACAATCATACCTAACCAGATCCCCATAAGCCCAGAAGGTTTAAGCAAACACTCAACAAACAACAATCATAGCTTATTCCTGTACAACCCCCCCTCCTTATAAGGCCGATAGATATAAGAACCAAACAATCACACTAGTGATAAGCAATGCATATGAGTGAATGAATACAACATAAACCAAGAGTACCATACCCAATCCGAGTGCCATAATGTACCAAGTGTATATACCTCCTCCAACTCAGTAGCTCAAAAATACAGGACCTACGGCGACCATCCCTCTCCGGCACTATGGCTCACGGATGAAGGGGCCCCTAGAGAACTCGGGATATTCGTATACACTGCCTGGTCCCAAACCAGAACTTCTAATAATCATCATAATCAATCTACTCCATCTATTATCGGAGATATATATAATATAATAAGTGCACAGACTTGAACCATGACTAAAACAGTGTAAGTCTGTAAATCCATTGCCCAAGATCAAGTTTGAGACTAAATCGGCATATTATTATAGAAAGGGTCGGAATCTCTCTCGACCAAAGTAAATAGTAGTGGTAAAAGAGTGGATAAATAATGAATCGGAATCAAACTCAGTCTAACTTCCAAAATAGCACATTTAGTTCCAAAAGCTCATAATCCATTAAGTAAGGTGGTACAACTCCCGTTATAAAAGAATCGATTTTAAAAGTGAAAAGTGGGAATTAATCCCTTTTGGAAAACAATAGTAAAATCAAGGTTTTGACTGGAATCGTACCATTAAGTGAGCATGAATGCGCCTAAACGTATGCATTCCATCACCAGTATCCAAACGATACAACCATAAGCGTCTATAAACTAGAATCATGCCCTTTTTAAGGGTAAAATACTCACCTGGAGTCCAACTGATATCGTAACCACGGCCTCGAGCCCAACAGTACATAACTAGTGTAATAATATCACCAAAATCTGGGGAACTACTATCCAATTCTCTAAGTAATATGGTGAGTATTATACTAAAGGATCATTAACATCAATCTATGGTTAAATATCTATAATCAAGGATAGTATATTACTTATTTAGTTGTCTAATTTTCTTGGTCGGACTATGATGCCTACTGAGTACAAGTGGACCGTACTCACTCCTACTTTTCAGTACCCTTTTGGTGTAGATCCTAGTTATAGTGCTACCCACAGATTGTGATTTTGTGCATCTTTGGAATATCAAAGTCATGGTGAGCTCTCCGTCCGAATCATATGTTCCCTGCTTTCTCTAGTTCTCTTATGTCTTTACTTACTTTATTTTACAGACAAATATTATGTATTCATACTTATATCAATTTTAGAGTTGCTTGTACTCATGACACTAGATTCTGGGGATTGGAGATGTATTAGTCTGATGTTTCTATCTTGTTATCCTATTTAACTTGACTTTATCCTAAAGTCTCGTGTTTTACTTGTGTAGGAGGAGGTATAGATCCTTTTGAGGCTTTGTGTGGGAGGAGGTATAGATCCCCTATGGGATGGTTTGATTCTTTTGAGGTTAGGCCTTGGGGTACTGACTTATTGAGAGACTCAATAGATCGAGTGAGATTGTTTCAGTAGAGGCTTATGGCTGTCTAGATTAGGCAGAAGAGTTACGCCGATCCACGGGTTCGTAATGAGGTGTTCATGCTTGGTGAGTGAGTTTTGTTGAAGGAATCACCCATGAAGTGTGTGGTGAGATTTGGAAAGAAAGGAAAGCTTAGTCTGAGGTTCATTGGACCTTTTTAGATTTTTGAGAAGCTTGGAGATGTGGCCAATAGGTTGTCTTTACCTCCAAACTTGTTAGTTGTGCATCCAATATTTCATGTTTTAATGTTGAAGCAATACCGTGTTGATGATTCCTATGTGATCCGGTGGGATTCAATTGCATTAAACTGTGATTTGTCCTTTGAGGAAATGCCTATTGCTATTTTGGATAGGCAGACTAGGAAGTTGAGATCCAAGAATATTGACTCTGTGAAAGTTCAGTGGAGATATCTCCTGATTGAGAAGGCTACGTGGAAGGTTCAGTCTGATATGCAGAGTAGATATCCCTAACTTTTTACCAATTCAGGTACTTTTTTTGCTTTTTCATTCAAGGACCAACGCTTGTTTTAGTGGTAGATAATGTAACAACCCTCCTGGTGATTTTTAGTTTTTTCTATGTTTTGACCATTTTTCCCTCTCCTGATGTTGCTTTATATCATTTATAAGTTGTGGGGATGGTTGACACGGTCTCCAAAGTTTTCGAGAGTGATTTATATGATTTGAGGTTTTGAGTAGCCTTTAAAGTGATATATTTGACTTCGGTACACATTTTGTGATCCAAGCTTTGGATGGTGATTCTGTCAGTTCCATTATATTAGGAATGTTGATTTTGGGTTAGTAGGGTGGTTGGTTCGGGTTCCGAGGCTCTATTATGATTTTTGAGTGCTTGAGTAAAAACTAGTTTATTTAGCCTAAAGGGGTTCCTGTGGTGAAACTTGTTGACAATGACCTCTTTTGGTAAATTTGATGGTTCTATTGAGGCCGGAACATAGAAAATTAGCCTAGCAACATTATTAAGTTATTTTTGTGGGGTCCCGAATGAATTTTGAGGTTCCATTCAGAATATTTTGAGACTTAGTATTCTGTTGGTGTAGCACTTAGTTAGTCATCGCAGTTGCATGGCCATGTGTTTCATTTGCGTGAGCTGACCAAGTTGTTCATAGCGATCGCAAGGTGGGCCATCGTAATTGCGAAGGTATTGGTTGCCTGGGTCGGGTTATTTATAGCGGTTGGGAAGCCTATTCCCGCAATCGCGATGACCACATTTATTGAGGTCAATGTTGACCCTTGCAATTGCTTGGTGGGTGCCACGATTGTGAGGCACTGTTCACTAGAACAGTACAAAAAACTCATTTTCATGATTTTACTCCATTTTCAAGCTTGGTCAACATGGTTTTGGGCGATTTCAAGAGGGAGTTTTCATCAAACTTTTTGGGTAAGCTTCTAACCTATTTTTAATTATTACCTATTGATTATCTTGCAAAAACATCTTCAAAACATGGATTCTAAACTTGAAATTTTGAGTTTTACCTGGTAAAGTGAAAAATGTATATTTCGATGATTTCTAACCTGATTTCAACTCAGTTCTTGATGGGTTTTCATATTTAGAAACCTTAAAGTATGGGTAACATGATTCTTTATTAAAATTTCAAATTTACCCTTTTATTTTGGGGTCAATTTTCAAAGTGATTTTGAACCCGAAACCAATGTATGCCAATATGGATATTAATAGACTTCTTATTAAGTGTAGTATCTATTTTTGATAGATTGAGAGCAATTCGAAGCTTCTCAAAAGGTAAAGGCTTCTTGTTGAGGGGTTTAAGCTCGTGCTTCGTCTTTCGAGGTAGGTTATGACTTAACTTTCTTCAGACCAAATCGGGTAGATAACCATTTATGTAAAGTATTTTATAGGTTGGGGACTTTCTTTTTGTTTTCGTATTTTGAATCATTATTACTATTGTGTTGCCCGTGTGGGGGCTTGTGTGAAACATTATTAGTGGTATGGGAGATTGGGAGATTATTATCATTGAGATGTCCGTGTGGGGGCTGGTATTGGTCTTGTTTGAGCATTATATTTTTCTTTATCATTGGTGTGATGCTCGTATGGGAGCTAGGATTGATATCATTGATGTCTTATATGGTTCTTTACCATATAAAGGATATCACCGGGGTAGCAGAAGAGAAGGTTATTTAATTGGTATCTTACATAGAGACCCATTATGTTGTTATAGAATTGGTTATGGTGTAAAAGTCTGAGTAGAGTTTTCCCTAAAATGAGAGTTATAGAAATCTCAGGCTAGGGTGAGTTCAGACGGAAATCAAATATTGTGAGGTTTAGAGACCGTTTGTGTCTTGTGGTGTTATGTTTGATGGTCTTATGGGTGTGGCATGATAGATAAGAGATTTAAAAATCCATAGAAACTTTTGGAATGGTATTCGGGTTCGTAGAACTCTGGTTTTGGTTTTTTCCACAGTGGGTTATATTTGTGTTGTCGGAAAACCAAGGTTGTTTTGCAAAATGGGAGAGTTTTGGAACCTCCCCCAACTTTCTAGCATTCACTGCTGTAGTGAGACCCTAATCGCTGTAACGAGTCTGCTGTAGCAGAGAGTAGACCTTTATAGCATAGAGCAGACTGTTATAGTAGTTGGTGAATGAATCACTAGGACCGTTGTAGTTGGTCTCTATCCACTATAGCGGGGACCAACAGTTAAAATATTGGAACTCAGATTTTTAACCCTATTCGTTCAAAACCTTCATACTTTCGACTAAGGGCTTGGGAGAGGTAATTTTCTTTCTACTTGGGAAATTTCTACTTCTAAGGTAATGTTATTACACCATTCTAACATAGAATTACTCCCTTTAATCCATAGAATCGTTAGAACGAGTGTTCTTTATGAATTATAGGGTTTAGTTCCAAAGTTGATAGACATTAGGGTGATTTGTCATGATTAGTCTTAAAAGTGATTAATAATGGTTCTAGGATGATAAATTACACTTCCTAGCATAGAATCCTTCCTTAATAACGTGAATTATGGAGAACTTGGGTGAATTAATGGGTAAAAACCCTGAATTGGTGTTTTAGGCTATGAACTAGAGTGAAGTCAATGGGTTTTGTTTCCTAATGCATAGAAATAAAGATTAAGATGTTAATTGCTTCTTATTTACTATTTTTTTAGTATGAGAACAATCGAAAGCTACAAGAAAGGGAAAAGCTTTAGCGGATTAGTTCATTCGGTCTTGTGTTTGAGGTAGGTTATGGTTTAATTGTAGTTATAGACTTAATTTGGATTTCCATGCTGATTCGTAAGTTACATGTTTGTGAATTGGCCTTCGAGGATACTTGTGATTTTGGGAATTGGTGGATATTGGTTGTATACATGAAATGATGAATCTAAATTTGACTAAGTGTCTAGACAAAGTGTGTACTTGCGTATTTGCTGCATTGTAGAGGGTGTCTATTGAGAATGAGTATTTGTCGCCATGTATTGAGTATTGGTTTAACCAAATTTGGGCTAAGATTGAGATTTTTTGAGTTGCTTGAGTTTTGTCTACCATTAGTATTCTTCGCAGCCTCAACATGTTCTTGGTTATGCTTCAATGCATTATGCCCTTCAACAGATATGGAGTTGATTGCTTAAGTCTTCAACCGGTGGTTTTCCACTATTGTGTTTATGGTCTTTGGAAATATTTTAGTCTCAACTCTTGCGGGAATCATTGGGTAAATACCAGAATTCTGATAGTGAGATTGGTTTGAGTATTTGATATTCGTAAAGACTTTTGGGCTTAAGTTTTGGAATTTTGACTCTCTTGAATGGCGACTTGAAAGTTGTGATAGCTTGTAGAATATGGATATTGCTCGTCAGTAGGATCGATTTGGATAGTTGAGATCGAGTAATTTAGCTTTGTTTTGAAGATTACAGCTATGGATTACGTAACTTGATTGCTGCCCCATTTCTAGATTTGTTTCAGTTGAGCATTTATTTACATACTGACTAAGCCTAATTTTTGCCTACCGATTTAGTTTTCTTCAGTTCAGATGGATTATGGTAGATAAATGCTCAAGGGATGCTCCATTGGCACACGGTATTGGTTTCTACTTCTTTTGGTTTTGATTTCTTAGTCGTTCTCAAAAATTTTAAATGTCTTCTCAGCATAAGAAGTATGCTTAAGTTGGGCATAGCGTTGTTTCACCCACAGCTGGTGGGGCTTTCTGGAGCGGATCATTTGGTTTCGAGAGTTTGTGCTTCGGACTCCTGGCTATCAGTTTTAAGGGTCATTTGAACCAGTAGTAGCTTTAGCAAAAGATTGCAGGCTTGATCATCTCTATTTGTGTGTCCAGTTAGCACCTTATGGGCTTACTTTTATGCTTTCCATTATGGATTTTAAGTATATCAACTTCAGTCTTTCGAAGATAGTGTGATATGATTGTACTGACAGGACTTAAATGATATTCTGTGCGGTTTAGAGTAGATATTCAGTTGGAGAGGCAAAGGGATGCTAGATTTAGAATTTGGAGTTGGTGGTATGGCTCATGCCTTAGGTGGCCTTTAGCTTGGTCGAATTTTTGCTTGGTTGTGCTTGTATCGGTTTGATATCAGCGTGTTGTACAATTTGTGCTTGTATCCTGTTGTACATGTTATTTATGCTTTCATTATCTTAGGAGCTCAGCTGGCTGATGCCTACTGAGTACCACATATTTGGTACTCATACTACACTTCTATAGCCTGTAGATCATAGTACGAGTTCTCACCATTGATGTGTGCATCATGCAGAGCAGCCATGGATCGGAGATTTGGGTGAGCTCCTGACGTTCGGAGTATTTCTACTCTCTCTCATAGTGTTAGTTTGATCTCTATTTTTTATTTCAGAGACGGCTTTGTATATATATATATTGACTTTGTATTCTACTTTGTACTCCTGTTGTATTAAAATCTCTTGTACTGACTTCACCAGGTCTTGGGGGTTGTAATCTATATAGTCTCTTGATTAAATTCCATTCCCCTATTTTCTTCATTTTTATTGGTAGTCCGTTACTAGCTGTTTCAGACTACGGATTGGCTTACCTACCGTTGGTTATAGTAGGTGCCATCATGACCTGAGAAATCAGATCGTGACATTGTATGTGAATGTATAGCATATATTTGGTTTCAAGTTTGGTCAGGGTGTTGTTGTCATCGTCTACAAATTGAATTCATGAAATGGTTTTGATTTAAGTCTATGTTCTTTCACTATGTGCAGCCGCTTCTCTGTTTTTATTTAATATTAGAATGTGAGTTTTGTGAAAATATGAAAAAATATATTTTCTCCTGTAATCCTACTGTCCAGTGAACACCTTTGTGTCCTTCTTGTTATTTCGTGAATTGAGCACATAAATCGCCCCATTACTTCATCTTCATCCATTCCTTTTGGTTGGTACGATTTTGAGAAATATGAGTTATTATGCGTGAATCATCTTGTCTCATATGTTTATGTGACTGTTTTATATGATGTATGTGGTTATGGTTTCAAATCATAATTTAGAACGAAAAGGTTAGCTAAAAATATATATTTTTGTTTGCTCTTTGTTTCAGATTCCGCAAATTATTCACTTGGTGTCTCGTTTATAATCTAAAATAGTGTTCTAAAATTAGAAACTAATTGCTCTTCTTGCATACTCACTGATTCATGCTAAGTATAGGTACATGTGTGTTGTGATTTTCTGAAATTCCGGTACGTAATTGAAAGTTTTTTTTTTTGTTACTAAACCGTTGCTTTTATTTAAAAAATTATGTTTGGTTTGGAAATTAGCAAAGAAATATTGATAGATTTAAACCTTGTTTCAAACTTTAGATATGATTTTCGTAATCTCTTCTTGTCTTCATACCCCTGGACCGTAAAGAGTTAGCCTCTTCTCATGAAGATTGTGTGAGCAAATTTTGATCTTCTTGTCTTCATACCCCTGGACCGTAAAGAGTTAGTTTATTCTCATGAAGATAAGGTGAGCAAATTTTGATGGAAAACCTTTGTGAATTCCTCAGAACGGTAGGGATTTTAAAACTGTATGTTCGTGGCCTTGATTTAGATTGTATCTTCAAGTAATCATTCTTTTATCTCTTTGGATATGTGTTTGTGTTTGAGTTTAAACAAAGAGGTTTAGTAAATTTATTTTTCAGTTCCTTTCAATTTGCTTAAAGTTTGATTAGGAGGCAAAATGTTTTATCACCTTTGATATCTTGATGGTTATTTGGTGTTTTGCCATGCTCTTATTTTTTTCTTTAGTTAAAATACGTAAACTGTGTAGAGCATTATACCCATCTGCATTTTGAAAACTCACCTTGCCTTAAATATGTTGCATTCTCACGTATATTTGCTATTTAATAAGTGTCTAATCTTTATCTTTTTTATTTCATGTGCAACCGGAGAGTTGGAGTTCCGTAACAGAACTCGTTTCGACACCAAATATCAGGTTAATCGCTATTAGGGTCGCAACACTTCGGAGTCTCGTACATTAGAAGCCCAACTCTGTTAGGAGTTTAGTATTTCTTAGCCTCTCTTCCCTTTTAATTTATTCATATTATGTTATGTTTTTTTTAGGATGATAACTAATTTTTTTTTTCGTTATTGAATTTGTTTAAGATAACTTTATTTGTTCATTGCTTTACATTGTCTTGTTATTTGTTGATCCTTTTAAAGTAGGTTAACGTTCTCACATTTGCGCAAGTAACAAATGATTAGTTTACTCGTAAAGAAAGATTTTGCTTTTGAAAAGGCTCTAGCAAATTTAATATTTGGCTAAGTTTTTCTTTTTAAAACTAATTATTTGTCTTAAAAACGGTTTTTAAATATGAATGGACGTCGTAACCTCAACATTTTCTCAAGAATAAAAATGAAAGTTCAATATTAATCCGGTAGGAGAGTAAGTTGCTAAAATTTGGATTTTTCAAAAGGGTTTACTCACCAATTCTGATTTATTTCAATAAATCAAATGATCCCGATATTTTACATTACTCTCTATTTATTTTTCTACACTTGTTTCAAGTTTTCAGATTTTGAAAAAAAAACCCTCAGAAACACAAGGTATATATACATATATGCTACCTTACGCAAGGTATTTTCTTATTATTATTATTTACACTTTATTTCAACTATATATTTATATATGTGTGTTTCACCAAATTTATTTATTTCTATCTATAACATTTGTTTTATCTATTTTCATCTATTAGATAAACTCTTATATTTTAAATATATAAGTCCATTTTTTTCTCTTTAGCTAATATATTAGTACGTTTTCAAACCCTTTTATGCATCCTTACTTTATAATAAGCATATTTATATAAAATATAGTATTAGGCATACATTTGTTACAATATCATAAAACTTCGATACATTTTAGTATGTATATTTGTTATTTTGTGATAAAAATATTATTATTATTATATTTTTCATATTTTGAGTTAAATATTTACTCTATTACAGGTATAAGTTACATTTTTGCATATCGTAAGTATATGTTTATATACTTTGTGCTTTTCTTTTCTTTTTTTTTTTTTTAAAAAATAATAATAAATATTTTATGTAGTTATCATCATTTTTAACAAATGACAAAACAAATATTTTCCAAATATTTTTTTCTAAACTGAGTTTAAGGACTATCTTCGGATAGGCTCTGAAGAATGCTTAACACCTTTCCCTCGAGTAATCAAAACTCTTACTCAGAATCTCAAATATTTTCAAAGACCGAAAAACAGACTTTTACATAAAATTGGTTTCCTAAAATTTAGGTGTCGTCTCTAAAACATAAATTTTCAAAACCAAAGAGTAATAACGATCATATGTTGTGTACTGTTTCGATCGGTTTGAAATAGGGCGCGACAATACTATTAGGAGTTGTACGGCTTGAGACATTGGGACATTTCCTGTTTGTAGGGAATATGTGTTACTCGTAGTCTACTTTATTTGTCTAGTTGTCTATTTTTCTTGGTCGTCCTATGATGCCTACTGAGTACAAGTGAATCGTACTCACTCCTACTTTTCTGTACCCTTTTGGTACAGATCCTAGTTCAAGTGCTAATTGTGTATCGTGATTTCGTGCAGCTTTGGGATTTCAAAGTCAGGGTGAGCTCCCCATCTGGAGCATTTCTTCCCAATTTCCTCTATTTCTCTTATGTCTTTGCTTTATTTCAGAGAAAGATATTATGTATTCACACCTATGTTAGTTTTAGAGTTGCTCTTACTCATGACACTAAATTCTAGGGATTGGAGATGTATTATTCTGATGTTTCTATCTTGTTATCCTATTTAGCTTGACTTTTTCCTAAAGTCTTCTGTTTTACTTATTATTTACCTTTTTTTCATTATCTATTCTCTTTTGGTGTTGGGCTTACCTACCAAGGTTGGGTGGGAGTAGGTACTATTATGACCTTGACTTTTAGGTCGTGGCACATCCCGTGTTTCATGTTTTGATACTCAAGAAGTATCACAGGGATGGTGATTATATCATTCATTAGGGTTCGGTGTTTCTTGATGAAAAACTCTCTTATGAAGCGGAACATATTGCCATTCTTGGGTGAGATATCCGGAAGCTGAGAACTAAAGAGATTCTATCTGTGAAGGTCTAGTGGAGGAATCGTCCTGTTGAGGAGACCACTTGGGAGACTGAAGCAGACATGCGTAAGAGATACCTATAGTTGTTCACTGATTCAGGTAATTCTTTCTTGTTTTTCCTCTTTTCCTTCTAGTTGCCATTCGGGAATGAACTTGTAACACCTCGTACCTACTAACACCCTATGAGACGACGCTGAACAATGGTTTTTCAAGTGTCAAGAGGCAAAAGTATTCACTTTGTAAGGTTATTGATGAAATAAATGCTACTGGGCCTAATGCATGAGATTAGACCTTTATAGGAGGTGAAATACCCGTATGTTGTCAAACCTATACGACTACATGTACGTTTATGGAAAATATGGCAACATGACAGATTTGATTAATTATGTATTAAATTGTGGGCTTGATGTATTAAATATTGGACATGTCAAAAGCTTGTGCAAATTGGGCCTTAAAGGAAGCCCAAATTTATGAGGAAGACATGACCCAAAAGAGAATTTTGATCTATTCTTGTTTAGTCTTCCATTGACCAATTTAAAATAAGAAGATTGGAACAAGTGGGTGGTTAATAGGCACCATTAGGAGGCTATATAATGGGGGAAAATCAAATTTATTGGCATTGAACTCTCATAACTTTTCTAGAATTTTCCAACAAAAACTCCTTTGCTCTCAAGAACCCTCATCACTCCTTTGGCCAAGATCATAATGTGGTAAGACTTGGTAAGTGTTTATTATGATGGTTTAATATATTTTATGCATGAGAGATGGTGTATATTATGTTGGTTATGTTGGTGAAGTGGGAGAAACTCCCTATGTGCAAAACAAATTGTGTTTACTAAATCGGAGGATGGTATTGTCTTGTAAACTTGATTATGCACTTGTGGTCTTGAAGGAAGTGAACATGATGGAGTAAATATTGACATATGAGATGTGATTATAGTATTTCCTTGATGTGTCATGGTGTTTAACATTTGGAATGATTATTGTGAACTTGGTTATGGTATTGGTGGCATATTGGCCGTAGAGTGTCATTTTGGGTGTTGTATGTGTGTTGTGAGACCATGGATGATTGTTGGCATGTTATATGATCAAACATATGTTCAAATATGTTTGGTTATGATCATGGACCATTCATGGCATTAAAAGACCCAAAAAGAAGCCATTTCGGACCAAACGGGCATCCGCCCCCGCAGACGGAGGCATCTGCGCCCGCAGATGCCAACGCAGATGGCTCTGGCTGCTGCCAAAGGCCATCTGCGCGCGCACCTTGCCACCTTCTGGCGCAGGTGGCAGCGCAGGTCACTTCCATATCTCAGTTTCGTATGTTTTCGTACCCAGTAGATCCCTGAAAGCCCCGATACCTTTTATGGATGTAAATAGCAACTTGTGATGTCATTTTAATGACTTTAAAGTGTCATATGAAGGCATGTTGGACTGTATTAAATGTGGATGGTTGTTCATATGTTGTGGTGAGTCAAATTGAGAAGCGTAAATGTGATGGAATGATAATGGGAAGGCATAAAGGGTAAGTGTGATGCGAAATGATATTGTTGAATGAACTCTTGGTCAATGAGTGGAATATTATGGTAGTGTTGGCATGTTGATGCGATAAATGACATTATAATAAGGCGAAATAACGTTCTAAAGTAATTATGTGAGTCACAGTCATCTTGTGCACTTGTAAGGTAGTTGATTGCTAATATAAGCTTCGGTATGTACTTATGATATAGAGTGAGACGTAAAGAAAGAGCTGGACTGTTGTGTTCATATTTCGTCTTGTGTACTTGTACTTGGAAGCAAAGGTATGTAAGGTTATTCTTCTATTTCCTTCTACAACATATGGTGTTCACATTGCCATGGTACTCATTTGATTCCGAAGTACCCTAAGGTATTCCGTATTTGAGAATTGGCTAGAGTTACTCATATGTTCCTTATTCATTGGTCAATGGTGAATCATATGACTCAGGACCATTGGTTGAATTGTGTTCACTGGCTAACATGTCAAAAGGTCCAAATGTGCTAAGCTATCCTCTTTTCGGTTACCAAGGGTAATGGTCTCATATTTCTTCCACATTGCTCACTTGTGAATCACATGTCTCATATGCATTGATAAGGTTCCAAAAGCTCAATAGTGGTTATGTTCATGTGTCTTCTTTAGTACTCATTGTCCTAAGGTTCCAAAAGTGTTCTATTCCAAGGGGGTTCTATAGTATTCCAACTAAGGTTGATGTAATGTTATTCATATGTGTTTTACTCCTAGACGAATCATGACCCACTTAGTTCTTATTCATGGATGGAAGTCCTTCAGTTGTCATATGTTGTAAAGTTTAAGAGAACTATCGCAACGAGCGTAAGGAGGTCAAGAGAGCCTGTTTAGTTGAATAACCTTGTTCCCATCATGTCATGGTCTAAGTTCCAATAGAGTTATATACATGTCTCATATTCATTAGCAATGTTCCAAAGTCCTATAGTATGATGATTATCCTTGTACCAATTGTTCATAAGTAAGAGTACCAATCTCATAAGAGTAATAAGAGAGGTGATGTGCAAGTTAGTATAAGTAGTCCTCATAAGTGAAATTGTCAATCTCATGAGGTAAAGGAGTGAAGTGAGATGTGCATATAAGTGCGTGCGTAGTTAAGGTGTTAATCTCATGAAGTATAAGAGCAAGGTAAAGCATATTGGTGTGTTTCAATTAGTGTCATGATCCAAAGTTCCCATAGAAGTTATACATATGTCTCTTATGCATTGATCATTGTCCAATGGTTCCAACAGTGTTATGTTTTCATGAAGGCTATGTTTCCAATTGACCATTCTCACTCATTGATTAATGTTCCAATCATGTTCCAAATTTCTGTAACATTGTAACTACTAAAATACCAATCTCTCACAAGTAATGAAAGAAGTAATGAACAATCAATGTACCTATCCATCACGAGTTGAGATGTCAGTCTTGTAAAGATGTGACGTAATGTATATTTGTGTTTCAAGTTTCAAGAATGTTTCTATCATCAAGGTATCACTCATTGTACGAAAGAAAAGAAATGAATGAAAGAATAATGAAAGAAAAGAAAGCAATGTTATGTAATGTTAACCCTACCCATGGAGTAGATGTATGTTATTGCCCACCATAGAGTGGATGTATGTTGGCCTACCTATGGAGTAGATGTATGTCATTGCCCACCAAAGAGTGGATGTATGTTATTGCCCACCATAGAGTGGATGTATGTTGGCCTACCCATGGAGTAGAGTGGATGTATGTTGGCCTACCCATGGAGTAGATGTATGTTAACCCACCCAAAGAGTGGATGTATGTTGAATGATTAATCATATTGATTATGAGCATTGTAAAAGTAATGTAAGTAAAGGCAAAGGAAAGAAAGAACGTAATGTACATGGTATCCCACCTACAGAAAGAGAAATTATTTACATTGCTTTAATTCTTTTATGTTGAATTCATTATTGTTGTTGTTATGTATGACTCATTGGAGATGATAGCAAAGAAAGAAAGGTACATGGTTCCATAAATGAAATTTTCTCTTATAATCATTTCCATTGAAATTCTTGTGCATTAATACAGTTTGTTTACGACCTTACATACTCAGTACATTCTTTGTACTGACCCCTTTTGGGGACTTACCTTACATGCTGTAGGTGCAGGCATTAGTAGACCTCCACAGTAGGCTGTGGATTTTATACAGGTCTCTGGTAAGCTCCAGTTGCTTCGGGGCTTCCCAAGTCACATGTGAACACTAGGTTTTTGGTATTATGTAAATATTGTATAGACATGGTCATATATCTGTAGAGGCTTTGTAGACAGTTGTGGGAAGACAAATGTAAGAGGTGTATGTCCATGCTGACTTGATGGCCCTGTCGGCCAAGTTTCACATATGTATATATATTTAGCACATGTTTCATGAATGTTGTTATTAGCATGGTAAATTCTCACGTGGTAAAGATATTTCTTATGGCATGCATATGAACGAACATAAGCAAAGATTGGTTCTCTCGGGCCTTATCGGCTTCGGGTGTCAATCACGCCTCGTTGGGATTCGGGGTGTGACAGAACTATTGTTTAATTGGTATCTGATGTAATGACTCATTTCATTGTTATAGAATTGATTACGACATAAAAGTCAGGATAAAGTTTTTCCTAGGATGAGAGTTGTAGAAATCTCAGGCTAGGGTGAGTTCAGATAGAAATTTAGTGTTGTGAGGGTTAGAGACCATCTGTCTCGTGGAGTTATGTTTGATGGTCTTGTGGGTGTAGTGTGATAGATAAGATATTTAGTAATCCATAAAAACTTTTGAAATGGTATTTAGGCTCGTAGAACTCTGGTTATGGCTTTTGCTGCAGTGGGTTATATTCGTGTTATCTGAAAACCAAGGTTGTGTTGCTAAATGGGGGAGTTTTGGAACCTCCCCCAACTTTTTGTCAATCACAGTTGCTGCAGACCCTACTCGTTGTGGGTCTACTATAGCAGAGAGCCAACCGTTGTAGCGGTCGACGAGTGAATCACTGGGACTACGAGTCATGGACTCCTCTCTTTTGTTGCTGAACTTATTTGTGTGAAGGTTGGTACAATTGAGTTTATTGGTTGACTAAATGATTATCTGTGTATTGGTAATGGTTGATTGAAATTATTTGTTATCTGTTGATTGCTAACTTACTCATATTTGATTTATGTTTACGTGTGGATCTGAGTTGAGTCGGTCGATGATGCCCACCAGTACATAATGTTTGTACTGATACTATCTGTATTCTTCTTTTATTCAGTGCAGATAGTGTTTCAGTGATTGAGACAAGACCTCAGATAAAGCATTTGATCAACAACTTTTCGATCCAAGGGTGAGCATCTACCTTCTGGTAGCCATTGGATCATCTCATAGACCATATCCATTCTTTCGGATAGTGATACTTTTGTTTTATTTGTTTTTGGATATTATCTTAGATTTTAATTTTGATTAGAATGTTCTTGTACGGTGACTTTTGGGTCCTCAAAATAATTGTAATAGGTAGTTATTTCCACACTTTTATCTATCTATTATTTTATGGAGATTAATTATTACTCTAGTCGAGACTATTTCTTATTATTGCTTAAAAATAGTTAAGTGATGGAATCAAGGTTTGGGTTAGATGGTTCTCCCACTGGAGGGCTAGTGTGGGTGCCACTCACGATCTAAATTTTCCTTTTACTTACTTTGATTATTCAGTGTTTTATACCAGAACTAATATAATCTATTGCGACTATTGTCAAGAAGATTAGCAAGATAAAGGTTACAGATCTCTTATACTACCATCGATCGACAGAGCGGAACAACTAGAAAAAGAAGTTATGTTAGAAATATAGGTCATGGCAAAGAAAGTTATTATCCTTTAGAAGTAGGGTTGTACTAATCACTCATGTTCTACAAAGTATGCCTTTACATATTTTAAAGTTGAATCCACCTATATGGATAGTGAGACAGATACATAAGTTATAGCCAAGGTTAATCTGAAACAATAAAACTGTAAACAATAGTAAATACTAGGTTAAATAGGACATTTTGTGTGCGCCTAAGAAAAAAGGGGGCTTAAGTTTCAAATTCTTATTTGATATGTCTAATACATTATTCTGCTAACTATGGTGGAGTTTTAGAAAAAACCATCACTATGGAATGCTTTCATGGGTAACAAGAATGCTTTAAAAAAATCTTGTAATGGCACATGATAAAGGAGCATCTATAACATGGAGAAAAATGATAGCAGTAAAGCAATTACTGTAATTAAATTTGATGACAGGTCAGGTTAGTCTAGATTTTAGTATGATAATGGGACATTGTTGAGAGTGCTGTAATTTTTCATACATGATGTTGATATAGAAAAGGAAATAGAAGTCAAAGAATTTAGTAATTCAGGTGAATGAAACATACATAAGCATAGACAAGGCCTACCTGATGACATAGTGCTGCATGGTCTTCAGAGCATCTCTCAAGTTATTGATATAGAAAATATGGTGGATGTTGCAGAAGAATGACAAATTTTTTGTAAAAAATGCATGGAAATATATCAAATAGAAAAATGAGAAAGAGAAAATATATAAGCACATCTAGATTAAGAAGATTCCTTTCAAGATGAGTTTTTTCTTATGAAAAGCATGAAAATTTAGAATTTCTATTGATGGTTTGGTTAGGAGGATGGGCATCAAACTGACCTCTACGTGTTGGTGTTGTGATGATCTAAAGACAGAGGATCCAAAGAAGTATATACCTATAGATGAAAGAGGAGCTTCTACGTGAAAATTTGAGAACTGGGTCAAGTTTTAAGTGTGGTTATGGCTGAATGGAATGTGCCCTATCCCACGAAGGAGACGACTCACTTTCTATATTTTTTAACAGGTGTGGAGGTTGTTTGCTACATGTGCATATATTCAAATAGAAGGACTACAAGTTTCTCGGATTATCATTAAGGAGTCGTTTGGTAGAGTGTATTAAAAAAATAATGCATGCATTAATCTTGTGTACTATTAGTACCTTATTTGGTACATTTTTTTTTTGCCTATGTATAACTAATGCTTCTAAGATCGTTTGGTAGAGTATATTAGGATAAATAATACATTCCATTTGGTGGTATTAATAATACATGAATTTTAATACATGGATAAATATAAGTTAAGTAAAATTTATCTCAGCCAATATTTCATGTCAAAATGGCTAGTCAACATTTTTTATCCTTTCTTTGATAACACTAACGTTAGAGCCAAATTAAATCATATGCAAATCAATAATAACATGTGATTTATTTCAAGACTAATACATGCACATGCAACACTCTTTCTTTTTCTTTTTTTTTAAACTTATTCTCAAAAGTGCAAACATCACATTTTTCATGATGATTTTTTTTCTCTTCATTAACCCCCACTATTCCGAGAATTTAATAAAAATAAATATTCATGAAAAGTATTATTACTTATTCATGAAAAATATTAGGTAATACTCTTTTACCTTTCCTCCGCAATAATTAAAAAAATAATTTACCTTTCCTCCGCTTGAGTTGATCAAGTAGAAAGATACTTTACTTGTCTATCTCTTCCCTTTAATCTCTTGAAGAGATCTAGTGACGTTGAAGCGGGATAATGTTGAGATCTCCATCTTGAGATCCGTAATTTTTCAAACTGTTACAAAATATGAAATCTCCTTAAAATTATTGGTGTAATATACCACAATTACAATAAATTACAGTTGAAAATAAAATGAACAAAAAATGAGTAAATAAAATTAAGGTTGAGGCACGAATATCTCGCTCTCTTTAAGGAGATTCAAGCCCACTGCGGCATAATGTACACCGATCCAGCAGTATTATTTTGACTTGTCCCTTCCAGGATACAACAGTCCTTCACGATGTACAACTCAAGCAATTCTGGATTAGTTGACGACTCCAAAGCTCCACCATAAAAACACCTTCCTTCAACATATAATTACTATCTTTGTATAGTGAATATAGTTAAAGACTTAGAATATTTTCTTTGTCTGAACTCTCTCTTTCACTAATATAATTACTCTCTTTTGTATAGTGAATACAGTTGTAGACTTAGAATATTTTACTTTGTCTCAACTCTCTATTTCACTAATATAATTACTCTCTTTTTTGCACTCTATATTTTCTTGCATATTAAAAAATATGCAAGACCACCTCTGTTTATAGATGAGGTATTCATCCTTGTATGGAATAGAAAGAATAAATGGGATGATAAATGGAATAGAGGTTACAAGAGAATCAAGCTAAGTAATGGCTAAATAAGTTACAAGAACATTAGGTCAAGTAATGGCCAAATAAGTTACATTCTGCCAATTAACATAAGGAAGTAAATGACATAAAGTGTCATCAATCACAAGGGAGTATTATTGTTGCATGTTAGAGGCAATGCAAACGGAAGGAGTAATATAATAGTATTGCCTAATAAAAATGCAACTTGAGCCACTAACTTCCCCAATTAAACAATGCAACTTAATGACACTTAATACATAGGAGCCAAATATAATATATTAATATTAAAATACTCCAATGAACCATCAATCCCCCACTCATTTTAATATTAACTTAAAAGAGAATTTCACCAATTTAGCCGAAGGGAGACTACTATGCATAATGAAGGTGTGCTCTGCATTGAACCTTCACTTAGTAAACCAGTAACCTTTACTCCGGAGTCAGTAGTGGTCTCAGACTTGAACTATGATTGCTTAAGGGAAATAAAGAATTACTGCCTATACACTATAATTAAGGTGTTGACATAAGCTTTAATAGTCAGCACATTAACATGTGCCCAAAATTTGGGCAAACCCCAAGCTCAGTAGCTTTTCCAAAACAGGCCCAAAGTTTAGAGAAATCAAGAACTTTAATAGAGAAAATTAAGAGAAAGGAAGCTCGAAAATTACGAGATTTGGAAGAGATAAAGGTTGATTTAACGTTCCCGTAATATCCCCAACCTTAAACTGATGTTCCCAAGCTGATTCTTGAGCTCAAAAGTTGTTTAAGGAGGTTTGGAAATGGGGGGAAAATGATTTGGGTCGAAGTAGGTTTAAGCCTAAAAAGCTGATTTTTAGTCGCTAAGGCGGCATTGCCTACGCGACAAAAGGGTAGCTAAGGCGATGGCCACTGACATCATCATCGGATGCTAAGATTACAAAATGGTTGCTAAGGCAGCACCACTAAGGCGACAAAATGGTCGCTAAGGCGGCATCGCCTAGGCGACAAAAGGGTCGCTAAGGCGGCCACACCAGAAACCAGCAATTGCCCAAACTTTGTTTGGGTGCTCCGAGCCTATCTGGAGTCCCATGGACGCAAGAAAATAATGCTACCCCATCGAAAATGGTATTACAGACTCAACAGAATCAATAAAATTCCCAACGGAGATTGTTTCAACAAAATGTGGGGTCCACGCCTATAGTTTCGTTTTAACCAAAATCTACCCAATAAACCAAAATGAGTCTGAAAGCCTTGGGACCCAGACCAAGAGTCCCCCCAGCCTAAAATCAACATTCCAGAGCTGATGGCGTTATCAGAATTCTATTCAAGGTCGTTTACTAACAGTTTTGATCTGAGACCAATTCCTCAACAGTGAAAACTCCAAAACAGAAAAATGAGCCTAAAACCAAAATGAACTATCCGATAACCAAACCGACAGTTTCGACAAGTCATAAACGACCTATAGCTACTATGGTAAGACTCGAAATGCCAAAAATGTATGAAAATCAAGAAAATGATCTGGAGGATCATAACAATATTCACTACTAAAATGACTTTCGTCTGCGAAAGTCAACGGATAGAAGGAGCCTGAAAGCTAGAAAGGATGAGATATTGGGCTCGCCTACACCGAGCAAGAATCCCCAGATAACCTCTAAGGCAAACCAATGCTTGCAAGGGATTTCACTAAAGGTATCCCTTTTTTACCAACTTTCTTACTCCACCTTCTGAAGTGCTACAAACTCAATCTCAACAACCAACTGGCCACCAACTGAACTGAGAACAACTGAAACATGCAAACCCAAACCATGGCATGCTGACATCACACCAAATAAGCACAACCAAGTAGATACTCAACCAAGCTAAGGATAACCAAGGCATCAATCACACAGCCAACTCTAAACTCTAAATCTAATATTTTCTCGCCCTTCCAAACTTGACGACTACTTTAAACCATGCAGAATACTTCCAGCATCATCTAAGTCCTATCCGTGCAACCACATTACACTAACCTCGAAAGACTGAAGCTGGTATACTGAAAATCCACAATGGCAAGCATATAAATAAGCCCATAAGGTGCAACCTGGACACACCAATGGAGATGATAAAAGCTTACAATCTCTATCCAAAGCTACAAATTTTCTGGATGGCCCTCAAAACAAATAATCATGAATCCCATGCATAATCTTTCGAAGCTGAACAATCCACTCCAGAATGCCCCACCGACTGTAGATAAAACCATGTTAAGCCCACTTCTTCTACTGAGAAGACAGTCAAAATTTTGAAAAACACTGAGAACTAAGGTCAAGAGCAGTAAAAAAGGTAAGAAAGCTGTAGCTTGTTTTATTAAAAAAAAAATCTGCTATACTTAAAAATATTTTTGATGCAAATGAAAAATTTGGTGCTATTTGTTGAAAATTGAGAAAAGGAAATTATTATTTGTTTGTTAACTCTACCATGAAGATTGAACTAATTATTTTAGCATCAACTAGTGAAAAAGTAAATTGAATAAAGATCTATTATATCAATCACTTTATTTGAGAAATTAATTTCTCTAACTTAATTTCTTGTGATGGCATTAAAATTTATTAGTAGAGTGTAAATCATCGTTATAATGATAAATTCAGACCATTAAGAGAAAACACAATATTATGAGATCATATTGATTAGGGTATACCATTAATATTAATTGTGTTAAATCTTACAGATCTAATCAAGGCCTTGGCAAGATAAAGGGTCTGAAGCACATCGAGGGGAAGGAATGAAGCCTAGAAAAATACATGAGTCATATATGAGGAACCCCAATTTGGAGACTAGAGATCCTATAACCAGGTTCAATGGAAATAACGAATCATATGATGACTTGGTGTGGGATGCACAATTGTTGAATCCCTTCCTTTAATGTGAGTGCATATTGTTCCTGTAATGATTTGTGAAGGTTGAGTCTAAGAACTCTTAATGAAATTTTGTGTCTCGGATGAGTGGAGTGTCAAAATTACAGGATCACCCTTGACAGATTTCACCTATGTGAGTGTGGAAGTAGTTCCTATGAGAATTGGGCTTATTCTAAAAAACACTCATGAAAAATCGGAATAACACATGACCGTAATGTGATGGCTATTAAAGCTTATGTCAACACCTTGATTATTGTGTGTAGGCAGTAATCCTTTATTTTCCTTAAGCAGTCATAGTTCAAGTCTGAGACCACTACTGACTCTGGAGTAAAGGTTACTGGTTTACTAAGTGAAGGTTCAATGCAGAGCACACCTTCATTATGCATAGTAGTCTCCCTTCGACTAAATTGGTGAAATACTCTCTTAAGTTAATATTAAAATGAGTGAGGGATTAATGGTTCATTAAAGTATTTTAATATTATTATATTATATTATATTTGGCTCCTATATATTAAGTGTCATTAAGCTTGCATTGTTTAATTGAGAAAGTTAGTGGCTTAAGTTGCATTTTTATTAGGCAGTACTATTATATTACTCCTACCGTTTGCACTGCCTCTAACATGCAGCAGTAATACTCCCTTGTGATTGATGACACTTTATGTCATTTACTTCAATATGTTAATGAGCAGTAATACTCCCTTGTGAGTGTGTAACTTATTTGGCCATTACTTGACTTAATGTTCTTGTAACTTATTTAGCCATTACTTGGCTTAATTCTCTTGTAACCTCTATTCCGTTTATCTTCCCATTTATTCTTCCTATTCAATAGAAGGATGAATACCTCACCTATAAAGAGAGGTGGTCTTGCATATTTTTTAATAGTCAAGAAAATATAGAGTGCATAAAAGAGAGTAATTATATTAGTAAAAAAAAGAGTTGAGACAAAAAAAAAATATTCTAAGTCTCCAACTATATTCACTATACAAAAGAGAGTAATTATATTAGTGAAAGAGAGAGTTGAGACAAAGTAAAATATTTTAAGTCTCCAACTATATTCACTATACAAAAGAGACTAATTATATTAGTGAAAGAGATAGTTCAGACAAAGAAAATATTCTAAGTCTTTAACTATATTCACCATACAAAGAGAGTAATTAAATGTTGAAGGAAGGTGTTTTGTGGTGGAGCTTTGGACTTGTCAACTAATCTAGAGTTTCTTGAGTTGTACATCGTGATGGGCTGTTGTATCCTGGAGGAGACAAGTCAAGAGTGATACTGCTGGATCGGTGTACATTATGCCGCAGTGGGCTTGAATCTCCTTAAAGAGAGCGAGATATCCATGCCTCAGCTTGAGTGTTATTTACTCATTTTTTGTTCATTTTATTTTCAACTATAATTTATTATAATTGTGGTATATTACACCAACATATAATATAAAAAAAAAATTAGAATAAGTTGAGAGATCATTTCAAAATCATTCGAATGGACAAAAGAGCTTGCGATAGAGTATTGGTTGAAGATACAACTTAGGAATGTTTTTGACCAAAAACTTTAATTTCCTATTAAATACATGAAAATAAATAAAGCTTTTTATAATCAGTTCTAGTGATAAATCTTAAACATGATCCTATTTAAAATGATTGATTTCTTTTGTCATAGTAGCTAATCAGATTAAATATATCATCATGCATCATGCCTAATAATATTTTTTAATATAAGGAAAGTAGTAAAATCTGTTATTCTACTCAGTTATATCGTTTTTAAAATAAGAATAGCTAAATTGAGAAAAGCTATGACTATAACAATTAAATCTGCTATCAAAAGACTATAAACTGAGTAAAAACTATCTTGAATTTATAGGTTACTAATCTAGAAGTAGATCTTATCTTGAATTTGTTGGTTACTAATCTAGAAGTAGATCTTAGCCTGCACTATTTTGTTGCTCCAAAATATCTGTTCTTATGTGTTTATGCTCATTAATATCTTTATTTAATCCTCTTGCTTTTAATACTCAAAAGTTAGACATTGATATTTATTCAGATTTAATATTTGCTTTTAATGCATTTCTATTCTTGTGATAAGAGATCGCATTAGATGTCCTGGTCTGTTGTTATCACCTTCTCTTCTGCTACCCCGGTGATATCCTCTAGTGGATGAGAGGATTTAGGTCTGATATCCCAAATGTAATTTTCGTTAGATTTGATCGCATTTGTGTTAAGTATGTAGAGAAACAGGCCAAGGATGTAAAAGTGCTGAAATCTACTGAAAGTGATAACATGATGAGTCGTGGAACATCCCACAAATAGTGGGATGAACTGTAAGGTGAAGTTAAATGAATAACTCAACTGCCAGAAGATGATGAAGAGAATGATGAGTCATCATTCACTCGATGAACTGTTCATATAAGTTATGGGTTTGAAACAGTGAACTGCTAAAATCTGGAGCAAGATGACGACTTGACAGACGAATAGTCACTTAGATGACAAATTATGGGAACATTTGTAGGACGCCCAGTTTCCCAGTCTATCTAGGATTTGATTTTTATACATACTATAAATACTTTTTATTAGGTCTTATTTTTGACACTTCTATAAAGAAAAAGAGGCGACAATACTCTTGTTCATTTGGTTCTTGCTATTTCGTGATTCTAGCAATACAATTTCAGATTCTCTTGATTTCATTATAGTAAGTAATTACTATGATGATGGAATTATCATACTGGTTTCGTTTTTAAAGTCATGAGTAGCTAAACCCCACAACTACAATTGTAGGAACCATGGTGAATTAATGCGCTTAGGGTTACGAAAGGTGTAGTTCCAAATGATGTTAATGCATGTATTACTAATTTCTTTGTCTTGATTATATTCTAATGGTTACTAATATTAAAACTTGCCTAAAGTCAAAGTTTGCTTGACAAAGAGATTAGGGTTAGGAAAAGGAATTAGTGACAAGGGTTTAAGGTTTTCAACCCTTGTCTAATTATTAAGGCTTTAGTTAGGTTAACCAATTTGCGGCAATTATCATAAGCCTTATTGTATTCACTCTTAGACCTATAGGATTTGAGTGATAACTATCTGAGTAGGTTGAGAAACACTTAGATCAAGTGAAGTGAGTGATAGTTTTGCATGCATATCATTAGAATGAACTACTACCACCAATGACCCCGTCGGGTTATGAAACCATGGGAACACAAACCTAGTCATTTCTCATTACTAAATTACAATCATATGATATTTTGAGTATTAATTATTTATATCAATCACTGGAATATTACTCTACATGAAAACCCCCCATTGCAGAAATAGCTAGCTATTGGTGGGATAACCATATTGAACTTATTTCTCACCTTATTCCCTGTAGGATTCAACCCTAACCTTGGTGGGTTTTATATTTGAATATCCATCGCTTATACTTTATTTTAGAGGTGTAATTTAGGCATATCACTGTAGCGGTCCTTAGCTAGTAGGTCAGGTAGAGTTGAATTCTAGCCTCAAGAAACCATAGATGTGGTGATAGTCTGAGGTGTACCAGTGAAATATGATGAGACTCTGATTAACCGGGTTATTGGTTCCAAAGTCGACACTTTTCACTACTTTGCTACTTGTGCTAAGAAAAATATTGATGATCTTCGGGGTTGGTTAGCCCTTCTGATTAGTGATGGGGCATTCTAATATCTTTCACTGAAAACCTCAATTGAGAAGGTTACCCCTTATTTGAAAGCTAGGTATTGGTTGAGATTCATTTGTAGCAACCTCATGCTATCGCAGAATGAGACTGTCATTCGACATTCAAAGAAAGTTCTCTTAGGCACAATTATAATGAAGGAGAGATTAAACCTTGCTATGATTATTGCCCTGGAAATTTCTATTTGGGCTCAACAAAAGCATACTTCTCTTTGCTTTCTATGCCTTATTATCGAGTTGTGCTGCCAAGCTAAGGTTCTTTTGACAAGAATAAGGATGTTGAATACACCCCTATCTCTACCGTTGACATTGCCAGACTTGAGACTGTGCAAGATGATAAGTAAAAGAAAACCCAGGTGGATTTTTCCCTGGTAATTGACCTCAAGATAGTTGATAGTAGTTCCAACTAGCCCACTCCTACTACTAAAAATCCTACTCCTCTCAATTCCTCTATTGGGCCTTCCTCACAGCCCCCTTGGCTAGTGCCTTGAGTCCTCACCCATCCATTACTTTGGGAACTTTGGGGGCCTCATTGACTCAGGAAACCATTATTCAAATGGGACATCTAACTTATTCAGCTGATATTAGGCCCATTAGATTGGAGGCACAAATCCCTCAGATGATTAAGAATACATTAAGGTAGCCCTTGTGCCTATTATTGAGGAGATAAAAAGGATCCGTGAGACTCTACGAGTCTATGGTGCTAAACTAGATAAGTTGAGCCCCCCAAAGAAGCCTCTAGTTCCAGATGTAGAGTTGTTTAAGATGAATACTGATCTAGCTTAGTTGTAAACTCAAATGGATAAGCTTTGGTTCCCTGACTTGACACATCTCTGACTTCACCATCTTAGACCCTAGCTCCAACACCTGTTCAGGAGATTGTTCCTGTGGATAAGGATAAGAAGGAGAAGGATGATGATAACCGTGCCTCAGATGATGAGGAGATTGATGAGACAAAGCCAATTGATAACATAGTTAAGTAGATGCAGGCTGATATGCAGGCTACTGAGGAGGCTATAGTGGAGGCGACTTTTGTGAAGTCTACTCAAGTGACTT
The DNA here is from genome assembly GCA_031232105.1 of Capsicum rhomboideum. Lineage (NCBI taxonomy): Eukaryota > Viridiplantae > Streptophyta > Magnoliopsida > Solanales > Solanaceae > Capsicum > Capsicum rhomboideum. The sequence continues at coordinate 53,881,975 of CP124711.1, forward strand.
CACAAATTGGTAATAGCTGGTCCATACCCATTAAGGAGACCTCCCACCCAGCTGTTGATATAGAGACATCTGTCATCACTCCAGATCTAGCCCCACACACTACTTTTGAAGCTGAGCTAGGCACTGATGCCTAGAAAAAGGCTGCTTCTGTAAGCCAATCACCATCACAGGCTTGGCATTATTTAGAGGGACGCTGCCACTCATTCTTCTCTATTATCTTCATCCTATTGCATTGAGAACAATGCTTATATTTAAGTTGGGGGGTATTTACTTTTGGATCTATAATATTGGGCTCTGATTTTAATACTTTGTTTTTGTTTTAGTGTGTGGTTTTGGTTGATTTAGATACTATGATTTGGATGATATTTTTTGATATTTGGTTTTGGTTTGTAAGAATTCTAGATGATGATTTCTACTTTTATAGGGTTATGTGTTTTGGCTTGATTTGAGTGTGTGGTTTACATTTTCATTTCCTTACTTTTATTTTAGTATGGTAGTTCATAGTATAGTTGATAAATAAAATTCTTTTTGGCATTGGTAGTTAAGAGAAAAGTGTACTAGCAATAGAACACTTTGACTCGAATAGTACTCTTGGGGAGATTTCTCTTTCTCTTACTATGCTTGGCTAAAATCCCCAACTTGGGGTTGTGTTATGATTAAGTAGTGATTATTGCATGGATAGTGTTTATTTTCCTTTCTAAGTGATTAATTACTATGGGTTTGACCATTACTCCATTACAGCACCCATGCTGGAACTCTCGTAGATGGAAGGGATGTGGAAGAGGTCATGCTAGAGGTAGAGCTTAAACAACTAGTGATGTCTTAGCTAGAGTAGAGTCTCTAAAGGAGAGTGTGAGATTTTAGATAATCAGGTTATGGTTGAAGAGGTAGGCCTTTTTCAAGCTCCACCTGGGTCTATAGCTACTTTGGTGCTTTAGGACACCTTAGTTTGTGTGTTGAATATGATAAAGGGTATGGATCAGAGTGGTGGCTTGACTAGTACTCCATAGGATTCACAGTCCAGAGTTGGGTTTTTAACCCCTGATAAGTGGCCTATTCCAATTTTCTATGGCCCAACAAGGCTAACCAGAGGTTACAACTAGATATGATGGTATGACTTTACCAAGTGTCGGAGCCACATATGTAGCTAGATCGGTGATGTCTGATGAGGAGTAGAGGAGGTTCAAAAGAGGATTAGGAAGATGGATCTACTCAGTTTTAGTGTGGAAACTTATGAGTTCTTGGTAGGTTTCCTTGGGAAGCTCCAGATTGTGGGGTTAGTGAGTTTCTATGGGGCTGATTGTACTACACTTTAGATGTGAGGCCCTACCATGCAGTGGTGGAATTCTTATGTTAACTCTAGGCCTGCAAGATCTTCACTTATGACTTGGTAGTTATTTTCTTAGGCCTGTCTAGATCGGTTTGTTCCCTACAACTTGAGAGAAGAGTAGAGACATTAATTTGAGCATCTGAATCAGGTAGGGAATTCAGTGACTTAGTACAAGACACAGTTTTATGCATTGTATTGCCATTCTTTAGTAATTTAGCCAGATGAGATTGAGAGGACTCGTAGATTTGTGAGGGGTTTGACCTTCTAGATCTAAGAGGTAGTTTTTCCATAAATTAATCTAAGTTTTTTTAGAGGGTGGTTGAGGCAGCCAAGAAATTTAAGCTTATGCTCCATGAAGAGTTAGGGGTCTTAAAGGATAAGGAGTCTCATAGTTTTATTCAGTTCTGTAGTACCTCATATGGAGATAGGGTTTCTTTCATGTGAGTTTTTTTTCCTCAGTATAGTACAGAAGTCCATGCTGTTATTTAGGCTTTCGAGGATGGGTATTCTGGATGAGTCTCTTTTAGTCTATGATAAACTTCTCATGGTTTTTCTCAGAGGTTCTCATGTTGTGGTGAACATTCTGATTAATTGGGATTTTCACTACACATGATAATTTCCACGTCTTGTTACGATGTGGTAGCATAAAGCATCTTAGCAGAGATTATCCTAGACCTAGTGTGGGGTTTGACAATAAGGTTTTCAAGTTCTAATTAGGCAACAGCCTCACTAACTAAGGGTCACGGTGGATTTTATGTGGGTATAGGTACACCACCGATCGTGTGAGAAAGTGGTAGAGAAGTTACTCAGGGACATGGCTCAGTGTTATACTTTTCTAAGTAGACCTGAGGCAGAGACCTCTAATATGATTATTACATGTATTATCCCAGTATGCCATCGACCTGCTTCAATATTATTTGGTTCTTTTTCTACTTTCTCTTATGTGTCTCCATATTTTGCATAAGATCTTGATATGATATGTGAGTCTCTTTTTGTGTCTATTCATGTTGCTACGTAGTAGGTGATTCTTTAGTGGTGAATCGGGTGTACTGATCTTATGTTGTTACTCTTTTGGGCTATGACACTTGGGTAGACTTAATTATTTTGGATCTGATTTATTTTGATGTGATTTTGAGAATGGATTGTCTTTCTCTATATCATGCTCTCTTAGATTGTCATGCCAAGAAAATTACTTTAGTTATGCCGGGTGTACCGAAGTTAAAGTGGAATGGCACGTAGGGTTCATATCCTAAGAAGGTGGTTTTTTTCCTTATGGATCAATGGTTGGTTAAGAATAGAAGTCTTTATTATAGTTAGGACATCACGAAGCAACCCTAATGCGACAACCCCTAAAAACATATGCTATGACTTCACTTTGTCTCAGAATTTTCTATGGAGGTCTAGATCACTAGGCCACCCCTTAACGAAACACAAAACCATGAATCAAAATTCACCACAAATAAACACAATACAAAATTTTCAGCTTAGCCACTTCACCTTGAGATTTTATTAACTCAATTCACTAGGGGGACTCTAAAGGGTACTTAGGCCCTAACCATCCTACAATGACTTGGAGGGTCATTACAATTGATAGTTAAGCTAACCCAATGAATATATAAAAATAATACAAGGTAAATATGCAAAATATATAAAAATGACATGTCTCGAAACTGAATCGCATAAACCAACACAAAATCTAGAAATCACAAAGTACAAGCCTCGACAAGAGTACAACATATTTGTCAAGTATAAACATTTGAGGAATGGGGAAAACAACAAAAAGAAATAATATAGAGGAAATATGAAGAAGCCACGGATCGGCCAACAACTACCTCGAATCTCAAATTCCAAAGTCTCGACTTGAATGGTTGAATCAATGACCTGGGGTAATTGGTTTTGTACTTGCATGTAAATTACATAAATAAATAAGTGTGAGTACCAATCCACATACACTTAGCAACATCATCTACCAACCCTAATTCAAAGCACTAGAGAGAACCATATAATTTACCACTACCCAACACAATTCACCTAAACCTGTGATTAGGAAGGAGATACCTAGTCTAACAGTCAATAGTAACAACAATTTATACAGTTCCTTTCAAGTAGATCAATAAATCATCATAGCTAGCATTAGGAAGAAGATATATCACTTTCATAGTCAACCAACCACTCATCACACCAAGGCAAAGTATGATGCATGGCAAACAAACAAATGGGGATGACAACTATAATGCATGTATATCCTACCTTTATACACCCGTTGCTCTGAATAGCTAGTTGGGACCCATGGGGGACTCACAAAGTCTATATATACCCTCTGGCTCCGCCCAAAGGCCATCAAAGAAATAATTATATAACTACTTAATCTAGATCTGCCCATAACCTTAGAGAGTATTCCAAAAATTTTGGTGCCTCGAGTGAATCACAATCTTCGAATCTTCCCATAAGGACCTTGAACAAGAACCAATAATTCCATGATAATATACATATCAGGGGAGATGAAATGTCTTAGAATGTATCAATACCAGTCAAACACCATGAATATCTGAACAGAGGGTTTCCATTTCACAAGTATCCACACTAATATTCGATCACATTTCCCATGCTCCAATAGGCTAATAACGAAGATAGCAGCGCTATGAACTCAACTATCAACCAAACACAACACATAAGCTAAAATCTCAGAAACTCAGTCCAAATAATCAATTAGTTGCTTTTAACTCTTTTAAGATACACTGGTACACATATAGATGCTTGTCATCTCATCTATATAGGTGTCACGATCAAAACTCAAGTGGTGATGGCACCAATCAAACCCCCATGATAGGTATGCCAACTTAACATACCAATAACAGTAATAAAATAAATATGCCAAAGAAGTAAAGCAAAATATAAATCTCAAGTGAAATCACATAAATAACTTAATATGGTAATACAAAAGGTAATAAACATCCCCAAAATTCAGATGTTAGAAGTACAAGCCCCTAATGATAGAATTAGTACAATAAAAGTCAAAAGTATCTCAAAATAAGAAAAGACATCAGAAAATAAGATAGAGGAGATATGATAGGCACTGAGTCAATCAGTCGCTACCTCTGAATCTCGCTGAAGTAATCCATATGCAAACTATGACTCAACTTTCGAGAACAGGTAGCTTAGCACCTGCACATAAAGTGCAAAAATAAATAAGTATGAGCACTAAATCCACATGTACTCAGTAGCATCATTGACTGACCCTAGTTTAAAGCGAGGGCGAGAACCACCTAATATACTACTACCTATTATATCCTTGTATACATGTCAAATTAGGAAGGCCACACCTAGTCTAATAGTTAAACAACAGTATTTTAGATGCAATCAATTGAACAAAAACCTCAAACAGCTAAAATTAGAATAATACTAACAAATCGCTCAGTCACTGTTCAAACGTATTAGTACAAGTCAAATGTAAATTATGAGATAAATTCATATGATGAAATATATGATACAGTATACACCTGCTACTCTGTATAGATAGTTGGGACCCATGAGGGATTGCGAGGTTCATACACCTGCCAGAAATAATTTTCTATCGAACAGGCAAATCAAAATTTAACATCGCTATTATGAATAAGTAAATCTACACAGAATAATTTTCCCATTGGGCATGCAAGTCATATATTCAGTAACAATCAACCTGAAATACTTTCCCATTAGGCGTACAAGTCATAAAATGGTAGAAATCCACCCAAAACACTTTCCCGTCAGACATGCAGGTCTTTTCAAAGTATTTCTTTAGAAATATTATGAATGAATATGAGTGAGTATGCATAATTCACAATAATAAAAGGAACTCAAATATCGCAATCAAGACAAACAAGGCCATACTTGACTCAAACTACCGGTTACAAGACCAACTACCATAAATCTCCCTCAATTTACCCAAATCACAGTCCCTTAATAACTATCAAGCACAAAAATTCACTCCCACTTTTCACACTATATTCAACCATTAAGAATAAGGGAAAACAACCCAATCAAGTTAATTATTCCTTTTACCGTTCAATATAACTGGAACTCATACAGATGCTCATTATCTCATTTATACAGGACCCCATATACCCATTAATCCTCCGACAAGCAACTAACACATAAACATTTTATAAAAGAGTCAAAGAAAGTCTCAACTTGTCTTAAATGAAGTTTCAATAGTCAAACTAAAGCTTTACCCGTTCGAATAGCCTCCAAATGAACCCAACCTGATCAAATATGTAGTCTATATAAGAAAACAAATTCGCAGACATCCATATTATTATACTTAAATTTTGGATTGAAAAATACAATCCTAAGCCCACAAGGAAAAAACTTAAATTTTATTATAAAATCATGTTACCTAGTGAGATCAAAGACTCATCTAACGAATGGATAAGCTCAAAGAGGGGAGGGAGGCAAGCACCATGCTTTCAAAGACCTAACCCAACCAAGTCTGAATCTTATCTTTGAACCCTTTATTTGCTACTATATGTGTTAAGCAAGAGCTTGGGCTATGTCAAGTTAAGTTGTTGCTCACCAACAGTTACTCTTCAAAGACATGGAACTCTAAGTCAATCAACAGGCCCAAGGAGAGCTCAAGGACTTCTTGCTTTGTTAGATGTTTTCCTAAACAACATTGTTAGTATTTAACTTATTTGTGAATACTTTATGTAACTACTGAACCTAGTGGCTTATCTTGGCTCCTACTAGAAAGGGATCATAGTGTGAGCAAATTTAAAGATTTCTGCCGAAGGCACTTTTGAGCTGGCAAGACTCACAAGACCTTTCTTTATGAAAGAAAGGAAGATAGGTCTAAGCTTGACCAGAAAAAAGATTTGTTCACCAGAGACTCGACCCTCAAATAAAAAAGTGGAATGAAATCCCAGTTATACACTCCCTTTGTGATACAAAACATATGGAATTCAAATATAAATTTTATCAAAATCTGAGTTAAAATCGACTTTGAATTCATCAAAAAACCTTTTTTAACATTATCCAAAATCCAAAAATTTCTCATTTGAAAGCCCAAGATTAGAAGATGAAATCATAAATAAATCATTCAAGAATGTTTTAAAATGGTATAAGTATCATAACCAATGAAGAATCTTTGAGAATCACATTGTGAATCTCCCAATAGGAACCCTTAAGCTTAAAAAATCAAGATTTAAATTTGTCTTGATATAGACCTTCATCACGATTATGAGACTCCAATAGTGATAACAATCTGACCTGGCTCAGATCCTTCGCAATCGTGAGGGCCCGATAATAAACATGTAGACTAAAAGAGAAAGATGTCCCTCTATCACGATGACCAAGCTCCTCAGCCCTTCTTAAAGCAAGAGAACCTATGCAAACTAAAAGAGAAAGATGTCCCTGCACTAGAACTGGTGCACTAGCAACAGGGAAATTATCAAACCCTCTCTGAATGGACCCTCAAACCTCATTTAGAACCACATGAACACAACCAACCATGCTTACACCACTAATAATGTTGTTTCAAGTTACAATACATCTTGGTTACACCTGGATGAATAGATAATACCTAAAACTATAAGCCTCTTCCGTGATCAATCTAGTAAAGTCACTAACTCTAGGATCATAAATCCAACCCTTGAGTCTTTAAATGCCTTCTCAGTCAAGAACTGCTTCATTAGCTTCACCTTTCAACACCTTGTCCATAATGATGTATGACTTACCATCTTGGAACTGTCTATCTTTAATCTGCTCCATAAATAAGGATTGTGCCTCAACATAAGCAAGCATACTACCAGGAAAAAAGTTATCAAGTCTCACGAAGCTGTTGGCTAGACTCTGAACATCCATGGCGAAAGATTGTTCCTTTGATAATAACAAGGCAAGGCTACCCATACTCACCGCCTTCCTACTCAAGGTATCTGCCACTATATTGGCCTTGCTTGAGTGATAATAGTCATGTCATAGTCCTTCAACATCTCAAGATTTCACATTTTGTTATAGTTTGAAAAATTACGAATATCAAGATGGAGATCTAAACATCATCCCGCTTCAACGTCACTAGATCTCTTCAAGAAATGAAAGAAAAGAGATGGACAAGTATCTTTCCACTTGATCAACTCAAGCAGAGGAAAGGTAAAAGTTTTTCTAATGGTTACGGAGGAAAGGTAAAAAAGTATTACCTAATATTTTTCATGAATAAGTAATAATACTTTTCATGAATATTTGAGTTTATTAAATTCTCGAAATAGGGGGGGTTGATGAAGAGGAAAAAAAATCATCATGAAAAAATGTGATGTTTGCACTTTTGAGAATAAGTTTTAAAAAAACAAAAGAAGAGTGTTACATGTGCATGTATTAGTCTTGAAATAAATCACATGTTATTATTGATTTGCATATGATTTGATTTGGCTCTAACATTAGTGTTACCAAAGAAAGGATAAAAAATATTGAGTAGCCATTTTGACATGAAATAATGGGTGAGATAAATTTTATTCTTGGAATGAAAAATACCTAAATTATGTGATGAAATTTTCCTTGACATGTCACATTAGGATGAAAAAAAGGTTGTGAAACACTATTTTGTTGATTGTATGAGTTATGCAACTCCTTTTGATTTAAATATGTTAAAGTGGTGTGACAAATAAAAAAAGGAGTTTGCTAGCCTAATAAAAATATGAGATATGTTGCTAATTGCATTTGGGCTAAAAATTGTGTAAAAGTACTTAGCAGGTTATACAAGCAAACCTGTTATATTTACTTGGTAAGAAAGCTGTAGCTTGTTTTATTAAAAAAAAAAAATTTCGCTATACTTAAAAATATTTTTGATGCAAATGAAAAATTTGGTGCTATTTGTTGAAAAATGAGAAAACCAAATTATTATTTGTTTGTTAGCTCATCAAGGTTGAACAGAGGCGAATCTAGGATTTTAAGCTTGTGGGTTCCCAATAAAATAAATTAATATGCAATAAAATCATACAAGAAAGGAAAGGGATTTTACTTTAAAAAACAGTGCATTTTAGAACTAAAATAGAAAAGCATTTTACTCTAAGTAAAAAAGCTGAAAATTTGATTTAAAAAAGTCACACCCACTGAGGTTCGAACCCACAATTAGCAATCTGAGGGAGCTTCAGGGTTGCTTTCTTGCCATTGAACCAACAACACATTTGTAAGTGGGTTCCCATCTACAAATATTTATACTCTTAATATATTTTTCTACATAATTATAGAATTTACGGTAGCGGGTAGGGGTTCCCGGGAACCCCCACCCGCTACCCTAGATCCGCCTCTGAGGTTGAACTAATTATTTTAGCTTCAACTAGTGAACAGGTGAATTGAATAAAGTTCTATTATGTCAATCACTTTATTTGAGAAATTAATTTCTCTAATTTGATTTATTTTGATGGCATCAAAATTTATTAGTAGAGTGTGTTATTGTTATAATGGTAAATTCAAACCATTAAGAGAAAACACAATATTGTGAGATCATATTGATTAAGGTATACCATTAATATTAATTGTATTAAATCTTGCAGATCTAACCAAGGCCTTGGCAAGATAAAGGGTCTGAAACACATAGAGGGGGAGGAATAAAGCCTATAAAAATACATAAGTCATATATGGGGAGATCCAACTTGGGGACTAGAGATCCTATAACTAGGTTCAAGGGGAAGAACAAATCATATGATGACTTGGTGTGAGATGCACTATTATTTAATCCCTTCCTATGATGTGAGTGCATTTTGTTCCTATAATGATTTGTGAAGGTTAGTCTAAGAACTCTTAATGAAAGTCTGTATCTCGTATGAGTGGGGTGTCAAAATTAAAGGACCACTCTTGACAGATTTCACCTATGTGAGTGTGGAAGTAGGCCACTTCCTATGAGAATTGCGCTTATTCTAAAAAACACTCATGAAAAATCGGGCTAACACATGACCGTAATGTGCTGACTATTAAAGCTTATGTCAGCACCTTAATTATAGTGTATAGGCAGTAATTCTTTATTTCCCTTAAGCATTCATAGTTCAAGTCTGAGACCACTACTGACTCCGGAGTAAAGTACAATACCGTATATCTTACGCATGTCTCATAGAACTTTCCATAAGCCTCATAGGAATCTTGGACCCAAGGCTCCACATATGGATAATCTCAAAGTCATGGTATCAGATGGCACCTAAGACTCTAGGGTGCTTTCCTTCCAACCCCTCAGTTCTCATCCATTGTTTTAAAATGATTATTCATTTATCGGGAACCTTGAAACGATTGAGGAACTGAGGAACTACCATGGGTTGAGGGTCTGAGGCAACATTGGAGCTTTTTTCAACCTTCTTCTTTTTCTTTTGAGCAGCTCCTGAAGTGTTGAGTGGTTCATGGATAGGAGTGGTGTTTCCTTCCTCTGAGGTAGACATGTTGTACCGCTCAGAGTTAGAACTATGTTTCAAGATTGGCACCTCAGTAATCGGAGCCTTTCTTTTCCCTTGTTCAGCTTTGGCCCTTTTCTTATTTTGAACATCTCTATTGGGATATGATTTTTCCAAAATTGAGACCTATTTAGTGTTCTTTGATGTGGGAGAAGGAGTACGGGTGTGTTTCTTGGCTACATGCTTTGGTCGAACCATATCTGCAAATGAAAGAAACAAAACACTAGACCAAGGTTAGCAATCACAAAATATCTCAAAGGTGTATCGCCAAACTACTTTGGCGAATCACCAAAGAGTTCAAAGATGAACTACCTCTATAACCAAACTTAACAGTTGGCAGCATGGATTTTGGCAAAGAAAAGTAGTAGTTTGGCAATACACCGAACAGTTTGGCAATACAACATGAGCATCACTAAACTAGTAAGGCATCACCAAACTTGCACCTTAATTAGTCAATCTCACTGTCACTTTAAGCAATATGGGGAGAACTTTAGCAATTTGCCATGAAGTTTGACGCATCGCCAAAGTTCTCAACCCCATCGCCAAAATTCATCTTCCCCAACATCAACTTTTTAAACCAAACAAGCTATTTTAATGGTGATTTCAGCCCAAAATGACCATGGGTACTCAGACTTCCCTAGGTTCTATTACTAAAGCAATGAGTTTGACGATTTTTCCCTCAAGAATAACGTTACCCATTCTATCATTGGAAAAAATCATCCGAACTCAAAGTCCAATCCAAACAATCAATTCAAAATCAACACCCATTGAATGAAATCCAACCCACTTACAAGAAATTACACCCGATTCGCAAATAAGAACAAAATTAAAACCTAATTTCACCCAAATCAAGTAACCCTAAGTATCCATTAACCAATTGAGATAAATTTAAGCGCAAACAATCGCAACCTTAGATCTAAACACAAAAACACAAGTTAAAATACCATGGATAACAAACAACAACAAGTACAAACAACCAACACATTATTCAAAGTATACCAGAAGTTTTAACCTTTAGATTAAGAGATAAAAATTAATTAAGCAGAGATGAGTGTACAATAGTGCTAGAGTTTCAGCGACTAACTAACGACGATGGTCGTGGTGAGTATGTGCAGTGGTGGTGGTGATTTGAGTGAGATGTTGAGTGCATATGAGTGTATGTCGTATAGTACAAGTGAGAGATAAAAAAGGAAATGGGGAATGGGAAATGAGTAGGAGAAGACTAAAATTCAAGAATTAAAAGTCAAAAGTTGAAAAGTTAAACCGTCTTCTCTTTAACTATGATCGAGTTTGTTGTTAGGCATGTACATCACCAAAGCGATAGGCGTTGCACCAAACTATGTATAGCATCTCTAATTGTAAAACTTTCCATATCTTAGAGGTTTTCTTGGGCGAACAAGTTTGGTGATAGGCAAGGGCATCACCAAAATTTTTGGCAATTCACTAAACTTTGAGAAGCATTTCCATTTTTCACAGTTCAAAAGCCTTGGGAGATCGAGTTAGGCAAAGGGTTTTGGTGATTCACCAAAGTATTTGGTGAATTTCCAAAGCCACTTCCCTGGAGCTCAGCATATGATCTCCTATATTTTTGTACTCCGACTTATTTTGTGATATGTGTTCCACATTCCAACCTCATCATACATCTGCACCATGCAACAAATGTTATTCGAAACAACAAAAAGTAAAACTTGAGTTTCCTCCCAAGAAGCACCTTAGTTATCATTGTGGCACAACATTGTTGCTCATCGATCAAACATCTTTAAAGTAGAGTGCCTCAACTTTAGCAACTCTAGGGCCACCAATGTATAAATGCTTCAAATAATGGCCATTCACCATGAACCTTCTCTTCCCAGGCTCCTCCAACTCAATTGTACCACTAGGATAAACATTTACCACTTTAAAAGGGCCCGGCAATTTGGACTTGAGTTTCCCAGCAAAGAGTTTCAATCTTGAATTAAAAAGTAACACTTCATCCCAAATTCGAAACTCTCTCTTCAATATCTTGGCATCATTCCACCTCTTCATTCGCTCTTTGTATAGAGCGGAGCTTTCATAAGTCATAAGGCAAAATTCCTCCAATTCTTGTACTTGCTTTACTCTAGACTTAGAAGCTTTTTCCCAATCCATGTTTATCTTCTTCAAAGCCCAAAGAGCACAATGATCTAGTTCACCCCGCCTTTACAAACACAAGTTGATATGGGGAAATTCTAATTGGAATTTTGAAAGCAGTTAGTATGCCTAAAAAATGTCATCCAATTGTCTCACCCAATTGGTTTGACCCACATTGATGGTCTTCTCCAAGATTCCTTTAATCTCACTATTTGATACTTCAACTTGGCCACTCATTTAAGGATGGTATGGGGTAGCAACCTTATGCTTGACCCCATACTTTTTGAGCAACATCCCAAATACTGTACACTGTCACTAATGATTGCCCGCGGAATCTCAAACCTTGTAAATATATGCTTCTTCAAGAAAAATGTGACGCTTTTGCTCTCATTATTTGGCGATGCAATTGCCTCAACCCACTTTGATACATAATCAACAGCCACCAAAAAATATACTTATTCCCATATGAGCTTACAAAGAGCCTCATGAAATCAATAGCTGTCACGACCCGAATCCCATTCAGGCCTGACTGGCACCCGAAGCCGATATGGCCCGAGAGAACCAATCTTTGCTTGTGAACACTCGTATGCATAACCTCGTATGAAGCTTATTCTACTTTATGCCACTATACGGAAATCATAGACATGGAAACATATGCCATAAATATATATACAAAACTTGGCCGTTGGAGCCATTACGTCGAACTGAACGTACATATCTTACATTCATATACCCACATAAGTCTACAAATCCTCTACAGATACATGACTATGACAAACCTAGAGTCGGGACATACCCCGCTCTATACTCATATACAATCTCATACCAATATGCATAATGACTCGGAAAAGCCCCGTATCAACTGGAGCTCACCAATAATTTGCGGTTATCTCATCGCCTACTGCGAAGATCTACTAACACCTGTGCCTGCAGCATGTAAGGTAAGTCCCCCAAGAGGGGTCAGTACGAAGAAAGTACTGAGTATGTAAGGCCATATGGAACTATAATGATACATAAGTACTTCCAAGAAATTAAGCGTAAGAGAATAATCAATATGGATATACCTCCATCCTGAAGATGCGGAACCATGTTCATTACTTCTATTATTTCATTACTTCATCATTCAGTCTTACCATCATCAGTCTTGTACTAGCCTTTACCTTTAGCTCTAAATTTATGCAAGGGATATATTCTACTTTCTTTTACAACTATCTTCATTGTGTGGATCTTACTATAATACCGATCATCACCTTCTAGGTGGGTTATAATGCAATACCAATCATCACCTTATAGGTAAGTACATAATACGTGGGGCTATAATAAATAAGTATATAGTACCAGACCTCCACCTTTGGTGGGCTATAATATATATGTATATAGTACCGGGCCTCCACCTTTGGTGGGCTTAATATATATGTATATAGTACCGGGCCTCCACCTTTGGTGGGCTATAATATATATGTATATAGTACCGGGCCTCCACCTTGGTGGGCTATAATATATAAGTATAATACCGGACCTCCACCTTTGGTGGGTTTTAATAAATAAAACCGGGCCTCCACCTTTGGTAGGCTATAATAACTAACATAGAATGATATTGGGATTATTCCATCTTGAACTTATACCCTTTAGATTGTGATCCATACTCAATAAAGCATAAAGTAACCATATGTGCATTACTTCTTTACAATACCCTTTCCTTTACATAGTTATGAAAGTGACACATTAAAGATCATGACATTAATTGAAGCACACACTTATATACACATTTCACTTCACTCATATACTTTATGAGATTGACATCTTCACTTATGAGGAATAATTATATTAACTTGCACATCACCTCTCTTATTACTCTTATGAGGTCTTATGAGATTAGTACCTTTACCCTTGGGAGAGATTGGTACCAACATATCCATAATATTATTAGACTTTGGAACATGACATGATTGGAAAATGCTTTTCAAGAATAAATAGATTCTCCTTACATCTTACTCTCTTTGGGATAGTTCTTTTAGAAATTTTAATGTTATGACAACTTTACTTGAAGCTTTGGATCATCAACCAATAAGTGAGAGACATGGGAATAAACATTGTGAGAAACATAGCATTATTATAAACATAGCACTATTGGAACCTTTGGACACTAATCAATGAACAAGAGACATGAGTATAACCACTATTGGAACTTTGGAACATACCCTTGCTGGGCTTTCGGAACATTAACCATGAATATGAGATATGAGTTCCACAATTGATTAATGAGTAGGAACTATGTGATAATGACCATTGATAACCGGATATAGGATACCTTATCACATTTCGGGATAGAACAAGTGTAACGTCAATGTGAATACTATTTGCTGCAGAAAGATACAAACAAAGTAACCTTACATACCTTATATTTCCAATGTAAATATACAATCCAATATGTGAGCACAACAATCCCGCTCCTTCCTTACGTTTTACTCTACATCACAAGTATATAACGGAACCAACATTAACCACCAATTACCTTATAAATGCATATGGAAACAATGAGTTATATGTTTATCTTTAAAATGTCATTTCCTTCTCTACAATACCATTTACGGCATTGTCATACCAATAATACCCCATTCATGCCATACATTGACCACAAACTACATTTCAAGTGTATAAGACAACCATAAGTTACATGAGTCCCATATTCACCCTTTACAATACCATTCATGGTCCTTTTCATGCCCATAATACCATAACATTTTATACAATGACCACAACATCACATACCAATAGCATTTCACCACAAGGTTTCTCCTTTACACTTTCTCATAAGCACTATATCACAATTAATCCATCAAGTCACCTTAATACACCTCATATCACATATCGGCCAAAATCCCATAATATATACTTATAGAAAAATAACAAGTTTAAGACCACAATCACACCATACATGATGATATTTTACCCATACCATGCTTTTTCCTCAAAACCACAAGTCATAATTCAAGTTACAATCCCATGGATAACACATCTTTTTAACAAAAACCAAAAGTGCCATGTCTAACACTTCCAAGCATAACCAACATGATCTACATAATTTATCATGCTTATAATATGTTAAAGTACAAGAATAATCACTTACCCAAGCTTGGACGATGATGATCTTGTCCAAAAATTCCTTAGGGTTTGAAGAGCCACCAAAAGAGTTATCTTGAAAACTCTAGAAAATGAGAGAAAGTGATGTGTATGTATAATGAATTAAAATCTGATTTTCCCCCCTATATAGTCCTTGCATTCATGCTTATCTATTCTCACATGTGTGTTTACTAGTCAATGGAAGAATGGGTCTTTTTGACCCATTAGACCATGCATTTTGGCTCCACTTTGGGCCTCAAATTGGCCCATTAACACATATATTATCTTGGCCCACTAAAATCAATGTTTATTCCATCATATATGCGTTACAACGATATTCCCACTCACGAGACTTATATTCGTAGCCTCAATCCCAAAAGTAAGCGATTCTAGCCACATATGGCCTATTTTGACCAAAAGGGTAAAATTGTCATTTCGATGCCAAATTAGTTAACGAGTAATTTTATCACACTAATATAATATTTCACTCATTTCATATATATGCTCATGGTTGTAGAAGAAACGTGGCAAAAATTGGCTCGGTACGTCCCCGGGCACCCTTGGGACTTAAGAAAATTTCCAACTTTGAAAAAGTGGCAAAACCAGCCTGGCATGCTCTTGGGTGCCCCATCTTGCTGTCTCTGGACTAAAAATTTTAGCCCAGAGCGGCATGGCACGCCCCACCCTAAAAATTTCGAAAATTTCATTTTTAGACTTTTCTTCGCGGGTTTGGTTAGATACTTCAAGTCCTATTCTTTAACTTACTTCTTACCCTTAATATACTTTGTTTGGAGGTCCTCTTAGCCTCATTTTGAACCCCACAAATGCTCCATGAAAATCACAAAACACCTCCTACACAGGGCTAATCACATGTACGAGGCCAAATTTAAATTTTCTCATCATTAACATTACCAAATACATATGTATAGCTCTCGACACCTAAGTAAACATTATTCAACGTCGTCAAGTAGGGTTGGGAAGGTACGGGGTGTTACAATAGCCCACACATCAAGCAACTCCACTTCAAGATTAGGCTTTAAGGGCATCTTGTACCTCTTTGAAATGCCTCTTTGCATTTGACATTACACACAAGACCGGACCAACTCATGAGCATCCCGATGAAGCATAGGCCAATAAAAACCACTTTGAAGATGTTTGGCAGCCATTCTCACACCATCATAGTGACCACCAAATTGTGAAGAATGGGTTGCATTTCTAATTCTATGACACATCTACGAATCACCCCACCCATGCATTCCATAAATAAATAGGGCTCATCCCAATAATATTTCTTCACATCATGAAGGAATAGCATTCTTTGATAATGATTCATATCTTCAGGTAGTAAACCACACATAATATAATTTGCATATTCTGCATACCATGGTTCCATACCCCCAAAAATTCCATGACAAACTCGTTTAGAAATGCCTCATTAATGTCAATTTCACCCAACTTGTCGTTGTTCGATTCAGGAGGGATAGATGATTCGCCACTTGGTTCTCGCACCCCTTTCTATCTTTGACCTCAAAGTCAAATTCTTGTAGCAATAAGTTCTACTAAATAATCTAGGTTTTGATTCCTTCTTGTCCATTAAGTAAGAAAGAGAAGCGTGGTCGGTATGAACAATGACTTTAGTGCCCAACACGTAGGCCCATAATTTTTCGAAGGCATATACTATGGCTAGCAATTCTTGCTTAGTAACTGTGTAGTTTTTTTTCATATCATTCAAAGACTTGCTTGCATAATAAATCGGGTGAAAGAGATCCTTCCTTTGGCCGAGAACCACACATAACACCAATCCACTTGCATCACATATTAATTTAAAAGGAAGTGACCAATTTGGGGTCATAATAATTGAATTCGATACAAGTTCCTCTTTGATGCAATTGAATGCTCGCACACGATCTCTATCAAAGTCAAATTTGACTTCCTCAAGAAGCTTACATGTTGGATGGGCTATCTTAGAAAAATTCTTGATGAATCATTGATAGAAGTCGACATGTCCTAAGGGGTCAACTTGGCAATTACTTCGACCGTGGCTTGGTCGACTTATATTCCTTGTCCCGATATCTTATGCCCTAGTACAATTTCTTCCTTTACCATGAAATAACATTTCTCTTAATTTAGTACTAGGTTTCTTTTCATACACAATTGAAGAGCTTTAGCCAAGTGCTCAAGACAAGCCTCAAATGTATCATCTATTGCTGAAAAGTTATCCATGAAAACTTCCATTGTGTCTTCCACTATGTCTGAAAATATTGATAACGTGCACCTTTGAAAGGTGACGAGAGCATTACATAAACTAAAAGGCACGTGCTTGAAAGAAAATGTACCATAGGTACATGTGAAAGTAGTCTTCTCCTAATCTTTGGGGGCTATGGAGATTTGGTTGTATTCGGAGTACCCATCAAGAAAGAAATACCAACACCGCCTCTCCAAACAATCTAGCATTTGATCCATGAAAGGCATAGGGAAATGGTCTTTTTATGTCCATGAGTTGAGATTCTGGTAATCCATGCATACTCTCCAACCCATAACCGGCCTAATGGGGAAAAGTAAATTATTCTCATCGGGAACCACCGTAATTCCTCCCTTCTTAGGCAAACATTGTACTTGGCTCACCCAAGTGCTATCCGAGATGGGATACATTACACCCACATAGAGCCACTTAATGATTTCCTTCTTAACCACCTCTGGCATTGGAGGGTTTAATCTCCTCTAATGTTCCACACTTGGCACACATTCGTGCTCCAACTTGATTTTATGAGTGCAAATACTGGGAGGGATCCCGATGATGTCGCCTATAGTCCAACCAATAGCCTTTATGAATTTCTTCAATACCAATTTAAAGCCTTGACTTGCCACACCAACAAGTCTTCTACTATAATAACATGCAAAGTGTTGTCTTGCCCCAAGAATACATAGTGAAGATGAGGAGGAAGCGACTTGAGTTCAAGTTATGGAGGCTCCTCTATTGATGGCTTGGTGGGAGAACTCTCCTGATGCTTTAGATCAAGGTCAATCTTATTCAGGTTCTTGTTGTATGAACCAAGGCTGTTCAAAGAAGCTACAACCTCATCATATTCTTCAACATATTCATTCTCATAGTTCCACAAGACTATCGCTAGTGGCTCACTTAAAAAATCCACCTCCATTGCATCGACAACCTCATCATCAATCACATCAATCACCAAGATAACTTGTAAATCATGAGGTTGCTTCATAAATTTGCATACATTAAAGGTGACATCATCACCATTGACTCAAAATTTCAACTCCCCCTACTCCACATCAACGAGTGCTCATTCGGTAGCTAAGAAAGGCCTACCAAGAATTATAGAAACCTCATAGTTGATCTCCCAATCTAGAATAATGAAATCAACAGGAAATATGAATCGATCAACTCAAAGAAACATGTCATAGAGGAATCCCACCGATCTCTTTATGGATCGATCTGCTATCAAAAGCCTCATAGCGGTGGCCTTGGGAGTTCCTAAGCCTAACTTTTTAAACATGGCCAATGGCATTAAATTTATACTTGCCCCTAGATCACACAAGGATTTACCAAATTGATAAACACCAATGGTACAAGGAATGGTAAACGCCCCAAGATCTTCTTTCTTCACCACCATATTACTAGACATTATCGTACTACAATTGTGCGATATTTCAACCATGTAAAAATTCATGATTCTCTTTTTGGTTACCAAGTCCTTCATAAACTAGGCGTAACCGAGCATTTCGAACAAGGCCTCTACTAATGGAATATTTATGAACAATTGTTTGAATTTAGAGAGAAACTTCTTAAATTTAGCATCGTCCTCTTTCTTCTTGAATCTTTATGGGAATGGAGAAGGTATCTTGATTGTTGGCTTTGAGCCAATCGGGTTTCCCTATGGCTTTGAAATATTTTCATTAACCACTTATTGATTCTCTTCATTGTCAATCACATTTTCAACTTCCACCAGTTTCTTAACATTCAATTCTTTAGGAACAGGGACTTTTTCATTCGCTTTTTCAACCTTTTTTCTCTTTACACATGCTTTCCCTTCAACCTCCTTATCATTGGAGTCATCATCCAGATCCACTACCTTACCTCCAAGTGTATTTTCGCTCTGAGTGACAATGTCCATACAATGAGCATCATTCTTGAGATTTGTCATGGTGTCACTAGGGAGTCCTCTTTTTTGTCTATGGTTGAGGTGAGCCAAGATTTGGCTCAATTGGGTCTCAAGTTGTCTGATATAAGCAGCATGTAAAGTGACTGTTTGGTTTAATTGGGAGAATACACTCTTCATTTCTTTGAGCATCTTGTCTCTACCTTCAACTCCCATAAGAATTCTAGTAAGCACATTTTCATTTTTGTAATTTTCCAGATCTATGGAGGTGGCCTCTTTGCCCTTTTGTCTATCATGAGGTGGGACATATCGATCACAACCACTTTCTTTATCCCTCCAATCATGATCTCTCTCTTGTTCCTTATCCCTCCAATCATGATCACGGTCATGATCTCTCTAATCTCATTCTTTCTAATCTTTATCTCTATCCTTCCAACCTTGATTCTCGCCATACCTTTGGTAGGTAGTTTGGGAATGCCACATTTGGTTCGATAAGAAATGGATCTCTTCATTAAGTGAATCGGCATCATCATCCGCATATGCTCTATTTTCTCTTGAAGCTACGACATTAACTACTTTAGGGGTTGATCCCATGACATGCCTTTTTAAGAGATCCATTTGTGTCATGATCTTGGCCATGTTTTCTCTCTCTTCATCCTTTTTCCTCTATTATTGGCTCACATAAGACACGGAGGGAGCCCCCATGGCTACCTTGGAATCTCATGTGTGCCAAGCTCTACTTTGCTTTATCATTTGGTCTAGCAATCCCGTAGCAACTCCAAGGGATTGATTCATTATATATCCTTCTGCTAAGTTATCCGTTACGATCTTTGTTATGACCCAAATTCGTCGTGAGTGGAACCCACAGTAACCCTCTGGTAGGAGAATCACTTAACTTAGACTACTCAACCCAACACTTAACCAAAAATCAAAATAAGTTAATCACTTCATTTAGTAATCTAATGTCTCAAAGTGTTCTAATAATAATAGATGCAGAAATAAAATGAATGTCTAAAACAACCTCAAGAATCTAAAATTCATTGTACCAAAATACAACAATTGTCAATAAAAGGTTTCGACCCAAAAACAATTGAAACTTAGCCTTATAGGCTGCAACAGATATATTGCCCTGCTCAAGGGCTAGAAACTCATCCTTCTTACGATCATAAAGAGTACAAGGTATATATTTCTCCAAAAATAGAGTATGAAACTGAGCCCATGTCAAAAGAGGTAAAGCTGGTGACCACCACTCCATACATGCCCTCCACCACTGCTTTGCATCACCTTGTATTTGGAAGGTTATAAACTCAACACCATGGTTCTCCATAATACCCATTTTATAGGGCCTCTCCTGACAATCAACAATGAACTCAAATGCATCCTCAATCTCAGAACCAATAAAAGTAGGAGGTTTCATTTTCAGGAACTAAGTAAGCATGTCATGTTTGGTCCTAGTCATTAAAGGACCTAACACCGGACAAGGGAAAATCTTAGTCCCCTAGGCCTCACCCATCCTAGAGACAAGAGTGGCAGTCAGCTGAAAACCTAGAAACTGATAAATAGGCATAGAAGGAGTGGCTCTAGTACCGACCAACCCACTTAGAAAAGAAAGCACCTGCTGAATATTCTCAGAAGACATCGGGGGAAAAGTTGCACCCCCAGCTGGAGTCACCTCTCCTGTTCCATAACATCATCATTCATAACCTCCTTGTACTGATCCTTGGGTGGGGAGGTGTCTCAAATTACTGAGGGGCCTGATTAGCTGCTACCAGAGCTCCACCCTAGGCGGGTGCTGCCTTACCTCTCCCTCTTCCCCTACCTCTTCCTCGACCTCAAACAGCTAGCTCCGTAGCAGGAACTACTAGTGCAGGGGTTGTTGCTCTGGCTTAGTTAGCTCTAGTGTTCGCCATCTGTGGATAAAAGAATGAAGGGGGTCAGATATCAATTTGGATTGCCAGATACCAATGAGAATCAAGTTATAGCAAGAAAGAAGAAAGAAAGTAATAATTTCCTAAAGTCCTATAGCCTTTCAAAGAAAAGTACAGTCGTCTCCGTACCATTTCGTAAGACTCTATTGGACCCATTTTGGTACAACAAGATCAACGAACCTAGAGCTGTGATACCAACTTTGTTAAGACTCGTCGTGAGTGACACCTACACTAACCCTCTGGTGGGAGAACCATTTAACTTAGACTACTCAACCCAACACTTAACCAAAAATACAAATAAGCTAATTACTTCATTTAATAATCTAATGTTTCAAAGTGTTTTAATATTAATAGATGCAGAAATTGAATAAATGTCTAAAACAACCCCAAGAATCTAAAAGTCATTGTACCAAAACATTACAATTGTCAATAAAAGGGCTCAACCTAAAAGCAATTGAAAATATCAGAGTCCGAAACAAATGGACCAGAAACTAAGTAGATGACTCATGGCTACCTGGAAGATATAGCTCACCCTTGAATCGGAATACAGTCTTCTCTAAAGCTAAGATCTCGATGTAGCCGCCGAAAAATGTTCTACACTCAACAAAAAGAAGATCACATGTAGTATCAGTACATAAGAAACAATGGTGTACTAGTAGGGTCATCGGTCAATTTAAAATAAGAAATGTTAACAAGCAACCATAACTTAGTAAACAAGAACAACCATGAACACCTACCATATAACTGTACTTAAATATGTGACACTTAGCCTTTCAAATAACACCACAGAGTCAAGTCAAGTACAAGTCAATATAAACAACTCAAGTCAAGACTCTGACTACCAGAATCAACCAAGTCAACAAGCCATGACTCAACAACAATATGCTAAACCATGTCTCAAATACATAAGTAATTAAACAATGAAAGAGATATGCCAATCAATTGAAATTTAGCCTAGACCACTTAAGGATCTAATTCAATAACAACGATGACAATAATTGTAAATCCCGATTCACTCAAGAAACCAAATTTAACAAGTCAACAAGTAATTTTGGTCTACTCAAGGGGACCGTCACACTCACCAATACCTTGTACACACATGCTAAGGGTCTTGTGGTTGGCCACTAACCATGACCTTCAGGGGATGAGCTTTTGTCCATGTGCCAAAAATTCCAGACATCTAGTACCTATCAACCTTTTATCACCCAATCCCTTGAAGATGTCCAAATACCGGTACATTCAATAATAAATATGCATATCCTGAATATGTCCAAATATCGATACATCCCACAATAATAAATAAAAATCTCGTGAAGATGTCCAAATACCGGTATATCCCATAATAATCAACAGATATCACAATAATCACAACCACAATGAAAACAACAACCACACCAGTACAATTAACAAGCTTTTAATATAACCTCATTGCATGTGATTAACACTTGGGATATCATTCAACCATTTACTTTCTTTGAACATGCATTGTAACAAGTATATGAAGAAGTTAACATGCATACATAATTCAAGTTGGTTTTCAACTATGTTAAACCATCACCTACTTTAATCCTAGCTAGCACCACTCTATTGAACTTGAGCTTTACCTTTTCATGCATTTTCGGCTTGATTATGGTCTAAAAACAATAACATGATCACATTTCAGACAATGACCTAGTACATTCAAGGATTACAACCTAATCCCATAACTCCAAGGTCAAATTCATGATCATTCCTCCCATTTTAGGGTTTTTTTATCATCATTCCACCTTAATTCTTTTAATTCATGAATACAATTGTGAATTTTAAGCATGCAATTGTAAATTAACAACTTTTGACCAAAATTCAAGGGTTTTCTACCCAATTCACCTAATTGCACCAGAAAAATCACCTTGTAAGAGATTAACTTACCTTAATGAAGGAATTTGATAAAATTTATGTGGAAACAACCCAAAATCGCCTCTCCCAGCCCATAGACGAATTTGGAATGAAAAAAAGAACTTTGGGGTATTTTCTATATTTATTAGCATATATCCCGCTATAACGGTCCTATCTCACTATAGCGGCATTTCTATAGCAGGATCTGCTTGCTATGGAAGGATTAACCAAGCCGACTCCCGCTATAGCGGTGCAGTGGTAGAAGTCTGCCACCCACTATAGTGGGGTAGCGAGGTAGAAACTTGGGATTTCTTCTAGTTTTGCTATTTTTGCAACACACCCTCAGATTTTATTATCCTGAACTAACTCTTTTATGTCAAATTAGATATCGGGAGTTCTACTCACCCAAATTCACTTTCAAAAGTTTCTACGAACTCCTTATCATCTTAGTTATCCTAAAATCATCTCAAATCACTTAATATTTAACTAATCTATTCTTGGATTACCCTAAACCATACCATACTTGGATTTCATCCAAGGCTAGCCTAGCTTGAAATTCTAACTCTTAATTTGGGGAAAACCTTTACCCAGATTTTGGCACACTAGACTTACCCATAACGACAGAAAGGGTTGTTACAACAGATATCAATTTACCCATTGTTCGCCCCCAAATGATCTAAAAAGAAAAACAAGGTGAGTAAAAAGTAAAAGAGTACCAGTATCCTCAAACAAGTGAGAGTACTTATCCTATATGTCCCTCTCGATTTCCCAAGTAGCCTTCTCAACAGGATGATGCTTCCACAACTTTCACAAATCTAATCTCCTTTTTTTCTTAATTTCAGAATGTCCCAGGCAAGAATTGCAACCGGGTCCTTGTCATATGTAAGATTCTTATCAAGTAACATTAAGTCCCATTTGATGATATAATCCCTATATACATATTATCTCTTAAGTATTAATATATAGAACACTGGATGGACCCCTGACAGGCTTGGTGGCAATGCCAACCTATAAGCTACCAGGCCCACATCATCAAGGACCTCAAATGGACCAATATATCAAGGGATAAGCTTACCACTCTTGCCAAACTACATAACTCCCTTCATAGGAGATACTTTTTAAAAAACTTACTCACCGGGTTTGAATGACATGTCCTTTATCTTGCGATCTGCATACTTATTTTGCCTACTTTGGGTGCCAATAGCTTGCCTAGAATGAACCTTACCTTTTCCTAAGCTTCTTTCACCTCTTTCACCAAGTCTATCCTAAAGGCTTCACATCACCAACTTTGAACCATCCTATGTGTGATCTACACCTTCTCTCATAAAGTGCTTCAAGTGGATCCATATCGATGCTAGAATGGTAACTATTATTGTATGAAAACTCACACAATGGCAAGAACTTATCCTAATGCCCACCAAAGTCAATTACACAGGCCTTTAACATATCCTCAAGCACCTGAATTATCCTCTATGACTGCCCATCAGTCTAAGGATAGAAGGCAGTGCTGAAATCAAGCTTGGTACCCAACTTCCTATGTAACCTATCCCAAAACTTAGAGGTGAATTATGCACCTCTATCAGAAATGATGGAAATTTGCACCCAATGCAGCCTTAATATCTCATTGATATAAATCTTAGCTAACTACTTCGAGTTGTAATCCACTCAAACTGGAATGAAATGAGTTGACTTGGTTAGCCTGTCCACTATGACCCAAATCGAGTCATGCTGCCTCAAGGTCATAGGAAGACCCACTACGAAGTCCATGCTATCCTCTCCCACTTCCACTTGCGAATGGGCATTCTCTAAAGCAAACTCGCAGGTCATTGATGCTCGAATTTTACCTGCTAACAGTTGTGGCATTTAGACACATACTCCACTATATCTCTCTTCATCCTGAGCCACCAATAGAGCTATCTCAAGTCACGGTACATCTGGTTGCACCCCGATGAATAGAGTATTGAGAACTATGAGCTTTTGCAAGCAAACCCTGAATCATATCACCCACTCGAGGCATGCACACATGGTCTCTCACCATCAACACCCCACATGCATCAAGTATGGCACCAGAAGCTTCACCACACACCACCTTATTTCAAAGTTTATTCAATTTCACATCTTCAAACTATCTGGCCTTGATTTGATCAAGGAATGTTGACCTTACCTCTACACTAGCCAACACTCCACCCATTTCAGAAACACCAAACTGCATGAATTTTGATGTTTGAGTTTGAATCTCTCAAGCCAAAAGTCCACCCTCAAGCAAGTCAGACAATGCGCCTGCCACCACATTGGCCTTACCCAGTGGTATTGGATGGTCACATCATAATACTTCAACAATTCCATCTACCTTCTCTGCCTCAAGTTCAAATCCTTTTGGGTGAAAATACGTTGTAAGCTACGATGGTCTGGAAACACTTCACACTTGACACCATAGAGGTAGTGTCTCTAAATCTTAAGTGAAAAAACCACTGCTTCCAACTCCAAATCATGGGTTGGATAATTCTTCTCATAAGGCTTCAATTGCCTTGAAGCATAGGCAATCACATTCCTATACTGCATTAATATCGCACCCAAACCAGAGCGTGAAGTATCACAAAACACAATAAAGTCCTTACCTTCAATTGGCATGGCAAGAATGGAATTATGGTCAAAAGAGTAGCGTTTGGAAGCTCTCCTCACACTTATCCGACCATACCAATGGAACCTCCTTCTGATTTAACCTTGTCAAGTGAGTAGCAATGGAGGCAAAGTTCTTGACAAACCTGCGATAGTAACTAGCTAGACCCACAAAACTCCTAACTTCAGTCATAGAGCTAGGCCGAACCCAACTCTTGACAGCCTCAATCTTCTGGGGAACTACCATCACCCCCTTTTCTGAAATCATATGCCCTAAAAAGGCCACAGAGGACATCCAAAATTCATATTTAGAGAACTTAGCATATAGCTGCTTCTCCTTCAAAATTCCCAAAATAATGCAAAAATGACTTGTATGTTCCTCCTTACTCTCAGAGTAATCTAAAATTTCATCAACAAAAACAATCACAAGCCAATCCAAGAAAAACTTTAAAATACCATTCATCAAACTCATAAAGGTTGTCGGCGCGTTGGTCAATTTAAAGGACATCACCAAGAACTCGTAATGCCCATACTAAGTCCTAAAAGCTATCTTGGGTATATCCTCAGGACTAATCTTGAACTGATGACAATCTGACCTCAAGTTAATCTTGGAGAAAATTGAAGCACTCTGCAACTGGTCAAAAAGATCATCTATCTGGTGCAAAGGATACTTATTCCTGATGGTAACCTTATTCAATTGTTTGTAGTCAATACACATTCTCATGCTACCATTATTTTTATTAATGAAAAACACTGGAGCACCCCAAGGTGAAGCACAAGGACGAACGAATCCCTTATCAAGTAACTTCTACAACTGAGTCTTGAGTTCTGCCAACTCAGCCGGAGCCATTCTATAGGAAGGGATAGAAATGGGGCTAGTGCCCAGCTCCAAATCAATGTCCTGGTCCAGAGACATACCAGGAAAGTCTATGGGAAACACCTTCTGAAACTCCAACACTATGGGAACTGACTCAATTAAAGGTGACTCTGCACTAACATCCCAAAAATATGCCAAAAAGGTCGAACACCCCCTGTTAACTAACTTCTTAGCCCGAAAAAAGATATATTTTCCACAGGTCTTGGATTATACACACCTTTCCACTCTAACTTATCCATCCTAGGCATATTTAAGGTCACAATTTTAGCACTACAATTTAGAACAACATGAAATGGAGATAGCCAAGTCATACCCAGAATGATGTCAAAATCAAGCATATCCAAGATTATCAAATCTACCAAATTCTGGAAACCCATAAACAAGACAGAACAAGTATAATACACATAGGTCACTACCACATAGTCTCCAATTAAAGTAGACACACATACAGGAGAGTTAATCATATCACAAACCAAGTCCAATCCTAAGGAAAATTTAACAGATACATATGAATAGGTGGAACCCAAATAAAACAAAATAGTAGCCATCCAATCACAAATGAGAATAGTAGCTATAATGATAACATCAGAAGCCTCAGCCTCGGTCTTTCCTGGGAAGGCATAATAATAAGCTCTATCATCAATCTGGGAAACCTCCTTAGCAGGTTGAGCACCACCTCTCCCTATATTACCACCATCTTAATTTCCACCAAGACCTCCCAGATAATTACCCTACCTACCCTATGGATGACCTCTACCATTACCGCTGTCACCTCTATCAGTAGGAACCACAACTCTAGTTTGTTGCTACCACTAGAAACCAGCCTATCTCTGAGGACAATCTATCTTGAAGTGTCTCATAGCATCATAAGTATAACAACCTCGATCTAAGGAAGGCCTGTTAGCTGATAAATATGAAGCTCTTAGCTTTTCACAACTGAGGGTTGCTGAGTGGCCCCTATCTGACCCACAGTAGAAGCCGACAGAGTTGACTGAATAAGGAAAGCCAAATAGGCCTGATGGCTATGACCCTTAGAGTAAGAACCACCAACGTTACCCGTATTTTGGGACATCTTTGCTAATACCTTAGCCTGACCAACCTGTTTGACTCTTTCTACATTCTTCACATAATCAATAATATCATTGAAGGTTTTTCCAGCTGAAGTCATATGCACAGATAAAACCTACAATTTAATGTCTAGACCTTTTACAAATAACCAAATCCTCTCCTCTTATATCCTAAGTAACTAAGTAGCATAACCGGGCAAGGAATGAAACTTAGCCTCATAGGCTGTAACAGATATATTACTCTGCTCAAGGGCCAAAAACTCATATTTCTTGCAATCACGAAGAGTACGGGGTACATATTTCTCCAAAAGTAGAGTATGAAACTGAGCCCATGCCAATAGAGGTAAAGCTGGTGACCGACACTCCACATATGCCCTCCACCACTACTTTGCATCACCTTGTATTTGGAAGGTCATAAACTCAACACCATGGTTCTCCATAATACCCATTTTATAGAGCCTCTCCTGATAATCAACAATGAACTCGAACGCATCCTCAATCTCAGAACCAATAAAAATAGGAGGTTTCATTTTTAGGAACTTAGTAAGCATGACATGTTTGGTCCCCGTCATGACAGGACCTAACACCGGATGAGGGAAAATCTTAGTCCCCCAGGCCTCAGCCATCCTAGGGATAAGAGTGGCAGTCGGCTGAGAACCTAGAAACTGATAAATAGGCATAGAAGGAGTGGCTCTAGTACCGACCAACCCACTTAGAAAAGAAAGCACCTGCTGAATATTCTCAGAAGACATCGAAAGAAAATTTGCACCCCCAGCTTGTGTCACCTCTCCTATTCCATAACATCATCATTCATAGCCTCCTTGTACTGATCCTAGGGTGGGGAGGTGTCTCAAATTACTGAGGGTCCTGATTAGCTGCTACCCGAGCTCCACCCCAGGCGGGTGCTGCCTTACCTCTCCCTCTTTTCCTACCCCTTCCTCTACCTCAAACAGCTGGCTCCATCACTGGAACTGCTAGTGCAGGGTTTGTTGCTCTGGCTCCATTAGCTCTAGTGTTCACCATCTATGGATAAAAGAACGAAGGGGGTGAGATATCAATTTGGATTACCATATACCAATGGGAATCAAGTTATAGAATTAAAGAAGAAAGAAAGTGATAATTTCCTTAAGTCCTATAGCCTCTCAAAGAAAAGTACAGTCATCTCCGTACCATTTCGTAAGACTCTACTTGTCCCATTTTGGTACAACAAGATCAACGAACCTAGAGCTCTGATACTAACTTTGTCAAGACCCGTCGTAAGTGACATCTACACTAACCCTCCGATTGGAGAACCATTTAACTCAGACTACTCAACCCAACACTTAACCAAAAATACAAATAATCTAATCACTTAATTTAATAATCCAATGTTTCAAAGTGTTTTAATAATAATAGATGTGAAAATAAAATAAATGTCTAAACAACCCCAAGAATCTAAAAGTCATTGTACCAAAATACTACAATTGTCAATAAAGGGTTCAACCCAAAAGTAATTGAAAATATCCAACTCCGAAACAAATGGACCAGAAACTAAGTAGATGACTCATGGCTTCCTGAAAGATATAGCTAACCTTTGAATCAGAATGCAGTTTGCTCTAAAGCTAAGGTCTCGATGTAGTCATCGAAAAATATTCTACACTCAACAAAAACAAGAGCACATATAGTATGGACAACCATGAACAACGGTGTACTAGTAGGGTCATCGCCAATCTAAAATAAGAAATGTGAACAAGCAACCATAACTTAGTAAATAAGAACAACCATGAACACCTACCATATAGCTGTACTTAAATATGTGACACTTAACCTTTCAAATAACACCACAAAGTCAAGTCAAGTACAAGTCAATATAGGCAACAACTCAAGTCAAGACTCTGACTACCAGAATCAACCAAGTCAATAAACCATGACTCAATAACAATATGATAAACCATGTCTCAAATGCATAAGTAATTAGACAATAAAAGAGATATACCAATCATTTACAATTGAGCTTGGACCACTCAAGGATCCAATTCAACAACAATGATGACAGTAATTATAAATCCCGGTTCACTCAAGGAACAAAATATAACAAGTCAACAAGTAAACCCGATCCACTCAAGGGACTATCACACTTACAAATAACTTGTACACACATGCTATGGGTCTTATGGTCGCCCACTAGCAATGGACCTGCAGAGGACTAGCTCTTGTCCACATACCAAAAATTCAATACATTTAGTGCCTGCCAACCTTATATCACCCAATCTCGTGAAGATGCCTAAATACCGGTGCATCCCACAATAATAAATATGAATCCCGTGAAGATGTACAAATACCAGTACATCCGACAATAATCAACAGATATCACAACAAACACAACCACAATAAAAACAACAACCACACTTGTACAATCATCAAACTTTTAATATAACCTCATTGCATGTGATTAACACTAAGGATATCATTCAACCATTTACTTGCTTTGAACATGCATTGTAACAAGTATTATACCCTATTTTAACATGGGTCAAATTAAGGTACAATATATTGAAAACCTCTAAATAAATTAAAGAAGTCGCCACCTAATTAGTTCTAGTTGAATTAGGACACCTATTATAAACTATGTAATTAAAACTAATAAAAAACTTCATTTCAAGGCCAATTTAACTTAAGTGATTCTAGATAAGGGTTCTAATTATCCTAAAAGGAAGGGGTTAAGCATCCTATAGGATCCTCTAACTATGGTTAACCGCTCAATCTTAGGTTAACAAGATTTGAACGTATTATCTACTTCATTTTTATTCGTCTTAAAGAAAGAATTAATCAAAGAGTGAAATAAGAAAATAAGATAACATGTAAAGTAAAAATGTGCATAGATATATTAAAATAGAATATAAGTAAGATGGAGAATGTTATGCCATATTTGGATTTTTAGAAAAGTAAAAAAATATTCCTCAATCAAGAAGGGGGGAAAAATTCCTAACGTATAAAATTGGTTTTGCCTTTCACAAAAGTGTATTTTACCCATTTTGAAAGTTGTTTTATCCCTCAAAAATTTACACAATTTTTAACTCCTAAAAATATTATATTTTTATACCAAAATTTGCATTTTTAGTCTTTGGAAAAATTGTGGTCTTCAGTCTCAAAATCTGCGCTGTAAAGTTTGTAAAATCTGTATTTTTGGGGGCTTTCTACGTGGTTAAAAGATCTGAAAATTTAGAGAATAGTCTAAAAAAATTTAAATTAGGCCAGCTTAAAACAAAATCGATTTATCTTATTTGCAGAATTCCTTCATAATCCTAAAATTAAGCTATGTAACAATTACTAAGTCAATTGACTACTAAATCCAATACTTAAAGAGACGGGGGAGCAAATGACTACGTTTCACTATCGTTCTTCGTTGTTTTGCAAAAAATCCAAACACAAGCAAAGAAAGTACAAATATAAATAATCAATTCTAATGTGTAAAACGTTAGTCGAAGATAACATATATGTACGTCTACATGAAAATATAAAACTATGAGGTAAGGAGGAAGTAATGGACTCTTTTTGAAACGAGTAAGTCTGCTAGCCACGAGCGTATGATGGTGCATACTAATCACTTCTCTGATTTGGACAGAGATGGAGTCATATCGTAACTCCAAACGCGCTCTCAAGTGTACATGTAAATATAAGGAAAGGAAAAGGATTAGTGATGCATTAGTATGTTAAGGTGACTGCACATATCTTAAGGAATCAAATTTATGATTTTAGTCTTAACTCATTTAGATAGATTAAAAAAAATATGTCATACATTAGCACACTAGTAAGAAAATGCAACCTTAGCACACTAGTAAGCATGTTATATGAGAGAGGTTCCCTTGAGAAAACCAAACCATTATACGTTAGTTATACATTATTCATAATCAGTCTTAGCACTTACATGTAAACTCAAATCTAACACTTAATTATACATAAACATACTAAAATATATGATACCTTATGCATGACATCTAATACAAGAAAAGAAAGTTTAAACAGAATCTTATCACGTATTCATATCAACTATTAAATCATGATTGACCAAAAGAAGCCTCACAATATGATAAATTCACTAGCCTATAATATTCAAAAGATCCCATTACTGTACCAAACTTAAGAACAAATTTATCTAATTAAGCTTCATAGTAAACTATAGCAGTTGCAACTCTTCTAATAAAATGACCAACATACCTTTATTTATGTAATTTCTAGACAATTAAAATAAAGTACTTAAATGCGTTACCTATGAGAATAATGGCAAGCACGAACGCTAACATACTAGCAGAATACTCAAGCATTTAATCAAACATTCAGTTTTTTAACTACATGGCCAAGCCTTAAACTTTCTAAAGGCACAGCTTCATCACATAAATATACATTAAGACATGCTCTCTAACTAAAGTGACGCCGAGTTCATGCATTCAAGCATAGCCAACGTCCATTTATTAAGAAAAAAACTAGTGAACAAATCTCCTACAAGTAGCATGTCTCCCTTTTAAGTACTGAATTATGTTTTAATGTGGACAACTACAAAATTCCATACAGAGGAGCACCTTCAAGTAAATAAAATTCTTGTAAACATGTTTTTCTACCATAGTGAGAAAGAGATCATGTTTTTAAAATAAAAATGTTGAATATAAGATAATCAAAATAGCACAGGTGGTTATCAAAAGAATGAAGCTCCTGTTGACTCTCATTGTTGATAGAAGGATTTTACACGTTGGTAATATGTGAACAGACAAGACAATCATGTATATGTAGGGGATGTCATACTGATAAAAATCGAGTTACTTGAAAGAAAAACAAGAAGATAATGCGGAGCGAAAAGTACTAAGATTATAGACTAGAAAAATAAGATAGGTGAAATTCGAGCAATAAATCCCCAAATCTCAAAAATAATTGTTAAATAATTGTTAAGAACACTAATTGATTGTAGTAGACCTAATTAGCTGATTAGGGCTAATCATGTTTACTAACAAATTCAATTCAAGAACTCAGATGAAGTGATCTAGACCCCTAATTGAATAACTCAACAACAATCAACAACATATCCTAGTACACGGAATTCAATGGAAGCAATGACAAATAAATACAAATAGAAAATAAAAGGGAGGAAATACAAAAATAGAAGAGAAGTCATACAAAGTTATATACAAATCACTACCCGAAGATTTCACATGGTACTTTTGTCAATCTGAATTTAGGGAATTGTCGATAGACTAACTAAATAAGACAATTAGGGATTCATTGGAATTCTGACATTTATTTGGAAGATACTTATTTCAGATGGGTCATACCAATAGGATGAACCAAATGAATTTTGCATCATGAACTTTGTATGCACACATTACTACACGGGTTCTAGAAAGGCATATAGGAAGGAATGAAGAAATCGAATTGAATTACTAAAGACAATATCTAATATAAGACTAATTACCTTCTTCAGTTAATCGAATAAGATCCATAGATATCAAGCAAAGAATTGATCTTAATTTTTAAAACAAATCGTTATTTTAAGGTTGTAAGATAAATCTCAAAAGTTGTCAATACACAAAGATGTAAAGAAAAGAACTCCCAATAATATTGATAATAATGTTGTGTCAAAAGAAGAAAATTCACCCCCATATATAGTGGAAATTTCGCACACCTTAGCATGAGATTCGAATTCTACATTTATGGACTTAATTAAATTGTCAAACCTAACTAGGAAACTTAAGACTAGAAAACAAATTTAAAATTAATGTCACACTTCTTCCGAAACTACCTTAACAAAAAATAAGGAAAAAGTGATAATTTTGGCAAGAAATTCAGCCCTTCTTGGGCTCCTCTCGGGTTCCATGTGGGCCCCAATCTTCCTCCTCTTGGACCATGAAATACATGTAGCACTTAGCTCACTCCTCACCATAATTCTTGGGCTCATCTTCCACAATAGGCATCGTCTTGATCTCCCATTGAGGCTCAACAACATTGTCTTGCATCTCCTTAGCTTCCAAAACTTCATCCAAGTCCTTTAAGGGAGGTATGCCACCATGGATTACATACACGACTCCTATGTGAGGAGTTTGTCTTGATCCAGTTCAAGACAAGTTCTTTCTCTTCTACTCACTTGTTTGACAAAGTAAAAGGAAATCTATATCTCAAAGTCACGTCAGGGATATGTGGAAAGAGAATTTCTCTTCCAGGATGTTTGTCCTTTCTAGCTGACTTACATAGTATTTTTGGGTGAGAAATTGGTGAATAATTTAAATGGAAAATAAATCTTCAATATAGTTTCGAATATGACTTGTTGCAACTTCCTTAGTTGAACTTGTGAAGATGCATAATTTTTTCACATGCCAAGAATTTTGTTCTCATTTGTCTTATCTGATTGTCTTTGACTTTTGAGACCTAGCAGATTGATTTGAAGACAGATTCTATTTGTTATATTTCTGCTTTTACTTACACCTAAATTGTCATTTAGACAGGATGCCTGTCATTCTTGGAAATAAGGATGCTGCTGATATGTGGTTGAGTGGTTCTCCATCATCCAACATTGACACATTATTGAAACCATATGAAGAGTCAGATTTGGTGATATTTCTAAACGATCAATCTTTAGGAAAAGAAAAGAGTGTTGTGGACTTGACATCTAGTTACCTTAAACGTTATATTCATTGCAGGCTTGGTACCCTGTGACACCTGCAATGGGTAAGGCTTCTTTTGATGGACCAGAGTGCATCAAAGAGGTACTGATTGCTTTGTTTTTTTTTGGTCATACATTTCATGTTGTGAGCCAACCCTATATCAGCTAAAGGCTTATGCTAAATATATTTGTCAAACCCTTATATGTATGCAAGAGATGATAGTGCTTGGATGGGGCCTCTGATTCGACGGCAAAAGTAGTACAATCTGAGATCTGTGGTAGGCGTATGTCATGAGTCCAAATCCTATCTCGTGAGACATTATCCACTTAGTTTCATAATTTGGAAATAGCAGATTTCTGCTTGCACGAATCTATAATGCTTGTCACAGCTTTGACTTCACATAATTTCAACTCACCAGCATCTTCAAACTCATCTGTGCCTGAGTTTTCGTTGTATAATACCCAGTTGCGAGGTCCCTGTTAACTTTTCTTTTTCTTTTTTAGCTATTTGTCTTCTCAATCATAAGGTTTCATAGCATCATTAATAAGTTTGCTTCTGATTTTTGTTCCAGATGGCTTATCTACTTTATAATACGTTCTCTTTTTTTTTTTCCCTATGTATTCGTCTGCTGATGATAGTCTAAATAGAGACCACCTCCAACGCATATTAATGCACCTAACTGTTTAAAAGCACAGATGAGAGGTCATAGATGTATAATGGACTTGTGTCTTTCCAGATCTAAGTCATTTGTGTAGAGCAAACATGATAGTAGGTCATAGGATCTATGTAGAGCATGTGTCATGTTCAGATGGTTGATCTCTATCCATCCATTTCTTTTTTTGTCCTTGAGACAATTATGTACTCTCACCCTCTTATAGCCCTACTTGATTCAAAATTTGGATAATATTCCAGGCTCTTTCCTTTATTTATGGTTCATTAACTTCAGGAGATATGGAATTGATGATCAATTAATAAGTGCCTATTGTTTACACTTAAAACTGTAGTTGCAGCTCAAGGCTAATGAGACCAGATCAATAGCACAATTTTTTTCAAAGAAAGTAGACAAAGACGAACAAGGGCAGAAGTCTCATATCAAAGTTGCAGAGGAAGAGATTCTGAATACTGATCAGGCAGAGAGCTTGAAACAGGAACCTGAATCAGACCATGTGGGTCATCTGTGTTCCCCAGTCAGACCGGGGAGTTTCACTTGTACCAGGGCTACTGACATAAAAGTTGAGCAAGACTATGATGAGTCAGGTAGTAAACAACCATTGACTTGTCAAACCGGAAATCCACCTGAAAAAGTAGGTACTCTTGCTAATGATAATGTGAAAAGCTTGAAAGAGGTGGAGACTGAGGATATTAAACCAAATGTTTTTGCTCCGCCTCGGGAGGAAAGTGGGGATTCTAAAACCAAGAGAGATTATGAGGAGCCCTCAGGAAATGTAATGCCGCTTGCCAGGAGGGTCAACAAGCTCTTAAGCCCATCAAAAAAGAAAGCTAAAGGTGCTGGTGACAAACAGCCCACTCTATTTTCTTACTTTGGAAAAGGCTAGTCACATGTATGATGTATTACAGTGCTCAGACAAGTTCTGTATAATAGTTAAGTTAGTGTTTCTGTTGCTTAAAAACAAACTGTTGGAGGGATAGGATTTTGTTCGAGGATCAGATCTCATCGTTGGCTTGTAGGCGTGTTTTGCACATTTGTGTTGATAAGATTTTCTGTAAACCAAGGAAAAAACCCTCGTACTCCTCTTAAGGAAGTTTTGAAGGAGCGGAAGTGCTGTTTAGTATATTTAGGTCGATTATTGTCTCAGTGGGACTATGTATTAGTTAATGCAGGAAAGAATGTGCAATAACTAATACATGAATAGCTGAACTCTGCATAATTAGTCCCTATATAAAATAGTATATGGATTCCCTCTTAACTAATTTATGTATTGCTAATACCTGTATAATTCTAACCAGTTACCAAGCGTCCCCTAATGGCTTACTGGAGCACTGTTGTGTAGATTAAGAAAATGTACTGAAGTAACCAAATTAAGAATGGTCGAGAATAGGTGGAGGATTCCTAAGTCTTATCAGTGGATACGTCTGGTACTCTATTTTCCTGAAAGTCTGGTACTCTATTTTCCTGAAAGAAGAAATGTTGCTAGAGCCAATTTCTTAGTTCTTCGTTTGCGTCCTTGCTTAACCTTTTACAAGTCATTTCCATAATAGAATCACATATCTCCATTTTGCACCTCAATACAAAAAAGATAGCTCTCCTTCCTTGTAGAAATGTAAGGTGAGGCTGCGTATAATAGATCCCTGTGGTCGGGCCCTTCCACGGACCTTGCGCATAGCGGGAGTTTAGTGCATCGGGCTGCCCTTTTTAATAAAAAAAGAAAGCGACCAGTCGACAACATCAGGACAAATGAGAATCCTTAAGGT
The DNA here is from genome assembly GCA_031232105.1 of Capsicum rhomboideum. NCBI lineage: Eukaryota > Viridiplantae > Streptophyta > Magnoliopsida > Solanales > Solanaceae > Capsicum > Capsicum rhomboideum. Next base: position 53,918,494 of record CP124711.1, read on the forward strand.
TTTATACCAGTTGAAATCACAGTTTGCTTTTGTACCTTCATTCATTTAGCCATTGAAGTTGGTATGGAGTGGAATTTGGTTGTTGGGATTTTCAAGAATTCTATCAAGGTTTTACTTGCTACATTCGCACAACTTCCATTATCAACGATTAAGACACACATATTTTCCTTGATGATACACGTGGAATGAAATAGGTTTCTCCTTTGACTTGAGTCATTCATAGCTTAGCTTGGCTAATCATGACCCTTATTAGAACATAATTTGGCATGGTAATTTTCCCTTCTTGTACCAAAGCCTCTCACTTAAATTCATCATCCTCCCCAATATCATCATCTTCTTAGGCATCCTTATGATCACCCTCGTGCTCTTGTTCATCATTGGAACAATGCTTTTTTTCTCTTACAACAAATGCCCTCTGATTTGGACACTCACTCATTTTATTACTCTATCCTTGATACTTGTAAGATTGAAAAGTAGAGTTGTTGGTTGTAGGCTTGTTACCTCCTTCCTTTGGGGTACTCTTCAGAAGATTTCTTTCATTTTGATGTTTCTTCTTGTTTGAATCGAAGTAGGAATATGAATAATATATAGAATCTTACTTGGAAAAGGATTGCAATGTAGTGTCCTAGTTGGAAAATGATTATAGTATAGTCTCCTAGTTGGAAAAGAATTATAGTGTAGTGTCTATAAATAAGGTCTCAGTGTAATAGTGTAGATACATAATTCAATAATATTTTTCTCCTCTATACATGTATCAGAGCGTTGGTGAGAAACTCAGTCAACCAAGTCACTGTGCATCAATTTTCGGCACGTGAGACACTTTCCGACCATTTTCCAACAATTTCTCTTTCCTAGTAGGGTCGTGCTATTAGTCCGACCCTATTCATATAATTTTTCTCAAATTTTGGCCATTTTCAGTAGTCAAATCTAATAATTCAGCGGCTTCAACACTGTTCTGGCGATTCCAGGCTTGTTCCAACCATTTGTTTGAGCAATTTCTAATAATTTTTTGACGAGATCTGTGATTTTGATTTAGTCCTATGATTAAGTCTGAACCAATAATGAGGAGATCAGACAATCAAACGTCAGAGTCCATGAAGAATCAATGAGGGGGAGGTAGTTTTGGAAGATCTCGACGTAGGTGTAGTTATTTTTATAGGCATGGACACACTCGTGACGTATACTACTCTCGGCCTAAGTGTAGTAATTGTAATAGGCCTAGACACACTCGTGAAATATTTTATTCTTTGCATGGTCGATCACCTAAAAATGTTCATTTTTCTCGGTCTAACACCACAGGTAATCAATAGGTTTATTTATCTGAAGAGGAATATAACCAGTATCTCCAGTATCGAGCAAGTAAGCAGATATCTCTACCAGTAGCCTCAACTACACAGTCTCCTACTTTGGATCGTGGGTTGTGGACTCTGGCGCTTCTGATCATATTTCTAGTAATGAATTACTTCTGTCAAATATTGTTTATTCACAATCTCTTCCGGCTGTCACTTTAGCCAATTATAACCAAAGCAAAGCAAAACGAGTTGGACAAGCTAATCCTATATCTTCTGTCACTTTAAATTTTATTCTTTATGTCCCTGGTTGTCCTTTTAATATTACATAAGTCAGCCCTTTGTCATGTATGACCGTAGTATGTCACAAACAATTAGTGTAGGATATGAATCACAAGGCCTCTACTACCTTACCTCTCCTAGTTCCTCCATAGCATGTCCAGTTACAGATTCTCCGAATATAATTCACAAGCGTTTGGGACATCTTAGTTTGTTCAATATACAAAAGATAGTGCCTAGTTTGTCTAGTCTATCCACATTAGATTATGAGCCGTGTCAACTGAGGAAACACACTCGAACTACCTTACAACGTATTGCTGAGAATCGTGCAGAGTCTATTTTTTCCTTAGTTCACTATGATATTTGGGGTCCTAGTAGAGTCAGTTCAACCTTAGGGTTTCGTTATTTTGTTAGCTTCATTGATGATTATTCAAAATATACTTGAATTTTCTTAATGAAAGATTGCTCTGAATTGTTTTCTATATTCAAGTGTTATTATGCTGAAATACAGAATCAATTCGGTGTCTCCATATGTACCTTTCGTAGTGATAATGCCTTAAAATATATGTCCTTCCAATTTCAAGGATTTATGACTCATCAAGGAATTATTCATCTGACTTCTTATCAGTACACCCCTCAACAGAATGGAGTAGCAAAGAGGAAGAATAGGCACCTCATCGAGACTGCTCACACTTTTTTCAATCAATCCCATTTTCTGCTACATTTTTGGGGCGATACAATTCTCTCGTCTTTCTTTCTAATGATTCGGATTCCCTCATCTTTAATTCAAAATCAAATTCCTTATTCAGTATTGTTTCCTCAGTCACCTCTGTACTCTCTTCCCCCTTGTGTCTTTGGCAGTACATGTTTTTTTCATAACTTCACCCTAGGGAAAGATTAATTAACCCCTTGTGCTCTCAAATGTATTTTTCTTGGTTATTCTAGAGTACAAAAGGGGTACCTTTTCTACTCACTTGATCTTCCTCTGTACCTATGTCAGCTGAGTGATGTCGCCCAAAATATACCTCCAGAAAAGTATAATGCGGTCGGTGTATCAAATATAGAACCCAACTAGGTTGGGATCGATCCCATAAGGAATAGGACGAAATTATGTCGAGTGCTTTGTCCGAGTAATTGGCAAGTAAGTAAAGCTGAGGGAGTTTTGTGAGCAAGTAATAACAGTAACGATTGTTGATTTTCAGATTTTTAATCAATATGAGAGATACACTAGGACTGTGATCCCCAATAATTCCTTAACTCCACCGATTACTTGTGCTGGTAAAAATGTCCCACTGCGTTGCATGCAAAATCTAACAAGATATTTTCATCTAAACGTCTCTCAACCTTGGTTAGATGAATTTCACTCTTCTCCTCTCGGTCTCCAAGTGTCGCACTACTAACCCTTGTCCTGGATCTCAGATAACTATCCCCGTTAAGGCTCAAGTTATTAGATGAAGGTTTATAGCTTCAAATCTCTATTTTTATTCCCTTGTCCCAATCTCTACCTCTCTCTCGAGCAAGTCTAGAATACATGCGAGTTTCTAAAGTTTGCAACCGTTAGAAGATCAATTATAATGAAGGTAATAATAATACATGCATTCACAATGGTTCAAAATTGCTTTGTACTTTAACCCATTTTGTTAATTCCTCATGGTTCACATAACCCTAGTTGATGGGTTTAGCTACTCATGATTGCAAGAACACAAGAAGAATTCAATGAATAAAACATAATTGTAAACTCACAATAATGAAGAAAACTCTGAAATCTCAATATGAATAAAAACCCTAGAATCGGTGTTCCAAGATTACAAAATCAATAGTGTATTTTTCAAACTCAAAATAATGAAATAACCAACTAAAAATAATGTAGTGACTAACCCCTAAACATCGGACCATATAGGGGTATTGATAGCTACAAGGTGAATCCTATCTTAAACAAAACAGGAAAATAGAGTCGACACTTTTCCACGGTACCAACCTACGCCAAGTGGATTGACCTACGCCACGTGGGTCCTGCCGTGGAAATCAGGCTGCTTCAAATAATCTGCAGGAGTTGACCTACGACACAGACCCACGCCACGTAGGTCGACTCACGTGACGTGGGTCATGCTGCGAGTCACTCCTCTGGTGCAGGACTTGGCTCTTTCATCTTCAGTTACTTCGTTCTCGAGCATGATTCTTCCTTTTTGTCCATTTTTCCTCCAAAAACCTATTCTCCTGCAATATAGAACAGAAAACACATCATACCAACCAAACATACCCGAGTTATTGAATATTTTCTTTGTTTTAAGCATCGAAAGTGCCATGAAACCATGGCATATCACTGATGTCACTCTCGGCTTACTTTACAACTTTTTCTGATCCTGATCATCCAGATATATCTGAGGCCTTACCCATATCGACTTTGGAGGATCCTACCACTACTTCTACATACTCATCCATAGTGCCACAAGTCTTACCTACATCGACTTTTGAGGAATCTATAATACCTTTTACAACTCTATCCATAGTGACGCTACTCATGACTTATCATCATCGGTAATGTACACTATCGGGCTCATATGATCCCCATCCTACACCTACTATAGACTTGTCTCCTCCTATTGCTATTTGAAAAGGTATATGGTCCACTCGTAATATTAACCCTCATTATATGCTTTTAAGTTATCATCGTCTATCATCACCCCATTATGCCTTTGAATCATATTTGTCCTCTATCTCCATCCCTAAGTCCACAAAAGAAGCACTTTCTCATCCAGGATGGCGACAAACTATGATTGACGAGATGTCTGTTTTACATGCATGTGGTACTTGGGGATCTTATTTCTCTCTCTTCAGGTAAATCGACTGTTGGTTGTCTGTCATTGGGTTTATGCAGTGAAAGTTGGTCCGGACAGGCAAATTGATTGGTTTAAGGCTCGCCTTGTTACCAAAGGATATACTCAGATATTTGGACTTGATTACAATGATACTTTCTCTCACGTGGATAAAATAACATCTATTTATATTTTTCTATCCATGGCTGCTGTTTGGCACTGACCTCTTTATCAGTTAGATATCAAGAATGTTTTTCTCCATGGTGACCTTTAGGAGGAAGTTTATATAGAGCAACCACCTGGTTTTATTGCTTAGGAGGAGTCTGGTCTGGTGTGTCAATTGCGCTCACTTTATGGTCTAAAATAGTCTCCTCGAACCTGGCTTGAAAAGTCCAGTATAGTAATTCAGGAGTTTGGCATGATTCATAGTGAAGCAGATCACTCTGGGTTTTATTGACATTCTACTCCAAATCTATGTATTTTTTTGGTGGTTTATGTTGATGATATCATTATTATAGACAATGATCAAGATGGTATCATTAGTTTGAAGCAACACCTCTTTCAGCATTTCTAGACTAAAGACCCCGTCAGACTAAAGTATTTTCTAGGTATTGAGGTTGATCAGTCTAGATCAGGTATTGTTATTTCTCAATGCAAGTATGCCTTATACATTCTTGAGGATACAGGAATGATGGGATGTAGACCTATTGACAATCCTATGGATTAAAATACCAAACTCTTGCCAGGACAGGGGGAGCCACTTAGTGATCCTGGAAGATATAGGCATCTGGTTGGTAAGTTGAATTATCTCACAGTGACCAGACCTGACATTTCCTATCCTATGTGTTGTAAAGTCAGTTTATGGATTCTCTCTGTGATATTCATTGGGATGCAGTTGTTTGCATTCTGTGATATATAAAGGCAACTCTAGGTAAAGGACTACTCTTCGAGGATCAAGGTCATGAGCAGATTATCGGATACACAAAGGTTGATTGGGTAGGATCACCTTGTGATAGACGTTATACATCTAGATATTGAGTTTTAGTAGGTGGTAATATGGTGTACTAGAAGAGTAAGAGATAGAGTGTAGTTGCTCGATCTGTGCAGAAGCAAAATATCGAGCAATAGTTGTAGCACCTTGTGAGTTTGTTTGGATCAAACAGTTGTTGAGAGAACTAAAATTTGGAGAAATTGGTCAGATGGAACTTGTGTGTGATAATCAAGCGACCCTTCATATCACATCAAATCTAATATTTCATAAGAGGAGTATGCACATTGAGATTGATTGTCACTTTGTCAGAGAAAAGATACTCTCAGGTGATATTGTTACAAAATCTGTGAAGTCAAGTGATCAATTTACTGATATCTTCACCATGTCCCTCACCGGTCCTCATTTTAATTATATCTATAACAAGTTAGGTACATATGACTTGTATGCACCAGCTTGAGGGGGAGTGTTAGAATACCAGTAGGAATATGAATAGTATATAAAATCCTACTTGGAAAAGGATTTCAATGTAGTGTCCTAGTTTGAAAAGGATTGCAATGTAGTCTCCTAGTTGTAAAAGTATTATAGTGTTGTGTGTATAAATAGGGTCTCAGTGTAATAGTATAGATACACATTCAATAATATTTTTCTCTTATATTTCTCACATTTCTCAAATGGCTTCTTGAAATCTTATCTTGTATCCTTCTTCTTGTTCTAATTTGAAGAATGTCAAAGAATCTCCAAGAATTTGAGAATCCTTATGATTTGACTTGTTTTTCCTCCTTAAACCCTTTCTCTATCTCGGCTAGTGTTTGACAGATGTGACGTCTTATTTGTAAATCAATTTCTTTGTTCAACCCCGTTCAAAATTGAGTAATAGCAGAAATCTCTTCTTCTTCAAAATTGATCCTCATTTTCACAAGTTGGAATAAATAGTACTCCTTTACACTCTTGAGACCTTGCTTCGATGTGTAGATCTTCTTGAGTTTGTCTTGCTTGTACCGCCTGGTGATATACTTTTTTTTTTCATGAGCAATTTTAATTTCTTTCAAGTAGGAATGATGTCAACTCCATAATCCCTTCTAGCTCTTACCACAATTCCCTCTTGTCGAAGTAAATCCTTTAAACTAAGAAATGACATGGGTAACCTTCTTCATTTCGGTCATGTTATTATTTTGATAAATTCAGTCATATTGTGTTGCCCAATTTAGATACTCTTTGGGGTCACTACTTCCTTTGAAACTTGGAAGAGTGACCTTGATCACGATATCCAACATTCCTTTGGTTCCTAGAGTGGTCATCTCCATAGTAATGATCTTGACATTTATGACCTTGGTAACCTTTATGTCTTCCTCCTTGCATTTGTATTGTATTATTCCTCCTTTACCCCCTTCGCTATTTTGAAATCTCCCTTGCATCCGTTATTTCTCTATTTGTTCTATATAATTGTCTCTAAACTCTTTAAATCCCTCTTGTGGATTATTTTCCAAAGGGTTCTCATTATCTATTGGTTGATTTAAGTTTTGAGGATTTTGGAGAAAATTTAATAGTGTTGGGTTGTATTTAGGGTAATTCTCTATAGTGGTTGGGGTAGCCATGCAGAGTGAAGGATCATACATTTTGTGGAAAGTGTTTGGAGTGATAGTTGGGGAATTATCTTAAGGAACACCACTAATGGTTCCTTAATAAAAGGTTTGAGGTGGAATTCCCCTACTATTGCTTTCCCACACATCTATCCGCTTTTCAAATCGACTAAAATTCTCATCACATACTTAATTGTAGGTTCCTCGGTAGGAACACGTGGTCCTTTTCTGTTAACATTGCACCTCCTTTATGAACAATCATAAAAATAAACAAACAACGTGAATAGAAAAATCAAATTCACAATCGCTCATGTTTACACACCTTTGAGTGATTTCACAATTAGCACGACCGATGCTAAAACTTATTTAATCCGATGTTTCACAAGATGCATAATTTCTACTCTCAGTTACTATGGATTCTCGTCAAAAAAATAATAGACGACTCTATAAAAGCTAACGTACTTGAGCGAATAAATTATCAATAAAATAAAATCAAAGAAAAGCTTGAACAAAATTAGTACAAAAAGGTTTTGGACATAAGAACTAATTAATTCTAAGTAAGGTCAATTCTAGCATTAACTAACTTAAAAGATCAAAGAAAGTGAAATCGAGGTGAAACAAAAGTTTGAACCGTGATTTTATAATGTCGAGGCAGTTAGTGCACTGTGGAAGTTTTCTAGTTTATTCCTAAGTACGGGTCATAAGTGACTTACGGTCACTCAACTATGATCGTGAAAGACAGACACGATCGCAGTTACAGTTGAGCTATTGACTTATGATCCTTAGATGAAAGTACGATCATAAGTTGAATCATATGTGAAACTTGATGCTTACCCAGTAACTCCAAAATCTGGGTCTCCAAGTATGATAGACTTCATGAATCATATGTTGATTCCACGGTTATAAATGGCCATCATATTTGAAGGTCTCACACTTTTTGGCTTGCTCATAGTCCGGTCTATATGTGAAAGTACAGTCATACCTCCATCTATAGGTCACATCTGACGAGCTAATGTCACTAAAATTCTTTTTCATGGATCTTGGGTTTCAATTTCTGGTTTCTTGATTCTATTTTTCCTACTTCACCTAGTATTTACTCCTTTTAGACCTACAAACACCTTTGACAATTTTGCATTAAGAGTTTTAGATCAAACTTGCATTTTTTTGCTTCTTCTTCACCAAGAACTGTGATGATTCCCAATAACACTTCTGAACTTCAAAATTTTAGATTCTTCAATTCTTCTTGAAATTCCTTTAAACTCTGATTCTTGTAGGGAGAGGCCAGCCATAAGAGGTTACTGTCCACCAGCCACTGTGATCATTGATAGAAAGCTAGGGTAGTCATGCATGGGGGGAGGTTAGAGAGCATTTTTTGATAAGTTTTTAAATTAAAAGTTGATTGATTAGAGGAGATAAAATTAAGTAACATGTTGTTCAATTTATCATGTATCATTTTATATATCAAAAATCAACAATCATTGTTTGAACAAACAAAGAAAAAATAGGCTAGGCCAAAAGTGACCGACCCACCAATAAATAAAATTTTAACAGATATACGATGTATCTTTCTAAACCCATCTATAAATGTATTTCTCCTTATTTAGTCGACTATAGTACCAAAAAAACCAAGGGATTTCCTCCTCTACATTTCTACCTGACCTCCAATGACTATGTCATTAAGTGGTCCTAGATCTGCAGTCTCTCTTTACTCGGTGACTATGTTCTTAATCTTTATTGTTTCTCCTTCCTCCATCCCTTTTGAGCTTTTTTTTTTTTAATTTCAGCCTCCCTTCTTTACTATTTTGGTAATAACCCTCATGGTTGATTTTTGTTTTCTGTGTATTTTGACTATTTTACCCTTCTCTGTAGTTTCTTTATGTTATTTGTAATCTGCGGGTGTGGGTGGCATGATTCCTGAGGTGGTTGGATTGAAATTATGAGATTTTTTTTATTTTAAAAATGTTGAAAAGTTAATATGGTTGACTAAAGTCAACATTTGATGAATACAAGCGCGGTATGAAATTTTGATAGTTTTGTTAGCTATGGAAAGTGATTTTTGCATTGGTTGGACCTCTCATTTCAGTCACGAGGTGTTCGAATGGATATTTAGTCATTGGTTGGAAATTTAGAAGTTTAAAGGTTAAGAGTTAACTTTAGTTAATATATGGTCAAGATGACCTCAGTTCAGTGTTTTGATTGTTCCAACAGGTCCAGAATGTCATTTTTAGTATAGTAGCATATATGGTTTGTGTTCACGGGATTCCAAATGAACTTTGAAGGTCTATTGGAGTTTTTGAGCTTTAACTAAATTGCTGATATCTGGTGCAATAATTCCTTCTTCATGAGCCTCCTTTGCGTTCTAGAAAAAGGAAAATATTGTTCATCACAATCGTGAAAAATTGGATTGGGTTTGGGTTCAGGTTGCACTTTGCATTCATTAAGTGGCCATTGCGTTCACGGTAGTTTGGTCAGGCATTGCATTTCAATCGCGATTGGGGGTCCCCCATTTTGCCATAAGGATTTACTTGGACAAAATTAAAACCTCATTTTTTAACATAAACTCCATAACTCGATATTTGAAACTTAAAAACTCATTTTTGGGAGATTCAAAAGGTGATTTTCAAGATTTCTTCATTGAGTATGATTGTTTAACTTATATTTACACATTTCCCAATGTTTAATTGATGTTTTCATCTTCAAATTATTTTTTTAAAAATTAGTTTGGGTTTAAATTTATGAAATCTTATTTTGATAATTTAAAGGTCGATTGAAGTTTCATTTTTTATGAAATTTTATAGTTGAGTTTCTTACGTTATGGATAACATGATTTTCAAATATAATTCTAATTTTGTCATTGTAGGCTTGGGGTTGACTTTTTGGACCGGGGATTAAAGTATAGCAACATGGGTGTCCATAGTTTTATTTTCCTATGCAGAATACATATTTGATCAGATTGAGCTTGTTTGAAAGCTTTACAAAAGGAAAAGACTTTGATTTGACATTTCAGACTTCGTTTAAGGCATGTTGAGACTTTCTTTGACTCTTTATAAACTATTAATTAATATTTATTGACTATGTTTAATGTGTAATTGGATAATGGGGGTTCCGTATAAATGAGATGACAAATATTTATACGAGTACCGGTGTTATGGTAAGGGTTTATGTGACTATTTGACTTTCTTTGACTGATTTCTTGCCGTTAAAGCATAGTTTATACGACTTTGATGATTTATTTGATTCATGTACATGATAGTTGATGAATTATACTCTTCTTTAAAATTTTGGGGTCAGATTTTTAGCGATGTCGAACTACAATGAACTTTATTATTATTTGAAATGCAAAGTTGATATTTGGGGATTGGGGTACATGCCTGCACAAGATATAGTAATGAAAAGATATTGAAAAGGGAATTTAAAAAAATGACTTACTTTCTTGTTATGATTGTATGTACTATTTTGGAATTAGTGTTACACACCTGACTTTATGTATTGCATTTTATATGAGTCAGAGTGGTACATCAACCCATTGTTATAGGGATCAGAGTAGTACACCTTCCCAAATGTTATGGATCGGAGTGGTACGCCTGCCCAATGGTTATATAAATCAGAGTGGCACACCTCCTTACTATATGGACCTCGTAAGACTCCTATGGTTCCCAGCTAGGTATATTAGGGCAGGGGATGTATACATAGCATGTGCATTGCATTTATAATTTCATCATCACATGCTTAGTTGTGGTTGTATCTCTTGTTGAAAATATGTGTTCAAGTGTTATAAATCTGGACTCGGTGTTTATCTAATTTTATTGAAGATTAATTATTACATCTATCCTGTTATTGCTACGTTTTAGCTAATAGCTGGATATTATAGAGTTGTTTTTTCCAGTTGAGGTTGATTTACAGGTTTAAGCAGTACATCACTTCATTCTAGGTTAACCAATGATACTGCTGAGTACACATAGATTTTGTTCTTACCCTTGCCTTTCTAAACATTTTTGGGCAAGTTTTATCTCTGTCTAGTCATTGGTAATGATATCTGGAGTGGAAATATTTGAGATTTAAGGTAGTTACTTAGCTGATCAACAACACCCTTGGATCTCTTCTATGTTTCTGTCATTTGTATTTCTTTTCAGATGTTTTTTTTAAAAAAAAATTGTAGTTATCAACAACTTATACTAGTGACTTTTAGATTTTGGGGATTCTAAATTTTTACTATAACAATAGTTTCGACTTGAGTTTTACGAAAATGTTTTATTATGAATTATATCTTTTAATAAATGTTCTTTTACCTATTTTTCTTAAAATATTAAAATAGTGTTTGGGTTGGCTTACCTATCGGTGGGTTTCACCGGTGCCATTACTTTCCAGATTTTAGGCTGTGACAAGTTGGTATCAGAGCTCTAAGTTCATTGGTCTCACAAGTGCAAGACAAGTCTAATAGAGTCCCGTGGATTAGTGCGGAGACATTCGTTATATATCTTCGAGAGACTATGATTTTATGAAAATTCCTTCATTTTTTATCATGCGTACATGATTCTATTGATTGCTAAGGATTTTTGTTTGATTCTCTCATAGATGGAGAGCACACGTGCTACTGTGGATAGAGATGAGGAGCCTATTCCAGCACCCACACCTGCTGCATGTGTCGGGACATGAAGATAAGGCAGTGGACTTTGTAGGGGTCGAGGTCGATGCTGGACTAGAGGGTACGCAGAGACAACTGCTAATGTCCTAGATTTAGCAGAGTCTCCTGAGGTAGCTTATGATGTTGAGGCTGATCAGGTTCTAGTGGGGAGGTAGACCCAGCTCAAGAACTACCTTGATTTGTATCTACCCCAATAACTCAGGATGCCCTAATTCGTATGCTTGGTTTGTTAGTGGGTATAGATCAAAGTGGTGTTTTTCCTGGTACTCCAGAAGGTTCTTAAGCCATAGTAGGAGTACATATTCTAGATCAACATTTGATTCTAGGTTTTCAAGGCCTAGCGATCAAACTATCCACCTCAACAGCTTCTAGATTTAGTAGTATATCATTACCAGGTATTGGTGTGACAGTTGTGGCTAGACAAGTTATGTCAGATGAGGAGTTGTAGAGGTTTGAGCACTTTAGAAAGATAGATCCACCTCAGTCTCAGAGTGGACACTCAAAGAACGCTTACAAGTTTCCTGTGAGTTTCCATGAGAGGTTGCAGAATATGGGGTTGATGGAGTCCCACAATGTTGATTATATAGCTTTCCAAATGCGTGACTCAACCAAGAAGTGGTGGCGATTTTATAGTAATTCCAGTCTAGTCGGTTCTCTTCCTCTGTCTTGGGAGAAGTTTGCATAAATTTCTTGGATATATTCATTCCTTGTAGCCTGTGGGAGGAGTATAGTTTGAGCATGTGACCCAAGAGTAGATCTTTGTGATAGAGTACTAGACTAGGTTGCATACATTGTCTCTTCATGTCTTAGTGATTCTACCAAATGATATCGAGAGAATTCAATCTTTTGTAAGGGCTTTGACTTTTCACATTTATGCTAGAGTATTTTAGATGGCCCAGTCTGAGACTTCTTTTCAAAAGGTGGTTGAGACAGCTAGGGAGGTTGAGCTTATGGTCGTGAGGAGTTTGGGAATTTAAGGGACAAGAGGTACCACACTTCTGGTTCTTTTAGTGGTACCTCATATGGAGGAAACAATTCATTTATGAGGGTTTTTCATCCTCAATCCCATAGACCAGTTCATGCGGCTATTCAGACGTCTGAGAAAGGTCATTTTGCACGAGACTCATACAGTTTGGGTGAGGGTTCTAAGAGTCACTCTTAGTGGTTTTTAGGTCATGGCAGCCATTTGAATTCTTCCCAGCAAATGATAGTTCCTAGATCTTGCTATGAGTGTGGTGGTCTAGGGCATATCAGGAGGGATTGTCCCAAACTCAGAGTTCTCAGGCTCCAGCTAGAGTAGTAGCACCACCAGCTCAAGGTCGTAGTGGTTCTCAGGTAGATAGAGGTATACCATATGATGGATGAAGTGGTGGTTGAGGAGTTTCTTGAACAAGTATTGACAGGGCTCATTGTTATACTTTTTCAGGTAGACCTGAGGTAGAGGCCTCCAATGTTGTCATCACAGGTATTGTTCCCATATACCATTGACCTACTTCAGTATTATTTGACCTTGGTTCTACTTTCTCCTATGTGTCTGCATATTTCACATCGTTTCTTGATATGATGTGTGGTTTTCTTTCTATGCTTATTCGTATTTCTACCCTGATGGGTGATTCCTTATTGGTGGATCGAGTGTACCAATCGGGTGTTGTGACTTTATTGGGTTATGATACTTGGGTAGATATGATCATTCTGAATATGGTTTATTTGGATGTGATTTTGGGCATAACTTGGCTTTCTTCATATCATGATATTCTGGAATTTCATGCCAAAATTCTCACTTTAGTCACCAGGTGCTAAAGGCACAATAGATGGTAGAGAAGGGTTGTCTCTCTTATTTGGCTTATAATCTTGATATTAGTATTGAAATGCCATCTTTAGAGTCACCGGTGGTTAGAGAGTTTCAGAATGTATTTTCGACAGACCTTCCTGGTGTTCTACCTGATCGAGACATTAATTTTGGCATTGATTTGGAGCGAGCACTCAGTCCATTTCCATTCCTCCCTATCAAATGGCTCCAACAGAGTTAAAGGATCAGTTGCAGGACTTGTTGGGTAAGGGGTTTATTAGACCTAGTGTTTTTATAGGGTGCTCCTGTGTTGTTTGCGTCACAATCAAAAACTTGAGTTGTGATGGCACCTACCACACCAACTGCTATAGAAAAGCCATCCCAACACTTACACGGCAGAATTCAATAAATATATGAAAGAAGTAAGAATAATACTAAGTCTCACACTGAATCTAATAAGCAAATAGGTAAAGGAGTATGAAAGACAACAACCAATTCCAAAATCTGGTAGTCACAAGTTCAAGCCTCTAAGAGTGAGAAAATACAACTGAGTCTGAAGTATCTCGATATAAGGAAAACAACATAACATAAATAGAAGGAATCTAGTAGGCATTGAAGTCAATCAGCCACTACCTTTGAATCCCGAAAAACAAGTTCCAAGCTTAGACTCTAAATCAATGCCTGGGGGTAGGTGGCTTAGTACCTGCACGTGAAATGAAGAAATAAACAAGAGTGTGTATCAAACCATGTTTACTTAGCAACATTGTTGATCGATACTAATTCAAAGTGATGGCGAGAGCCACCAAAACCACTACTACCAACTATAACCTCGAAGGACCAGCAAACAAGAAGGCCATACCTAGACTAGTAGTTAAACAACTATAATAGAGGCAATTAACACTATCCAACTCTACAATTCCTCGATTCAGAACATCAATAATTTAACAATCTCGACACGCAACAACAACAAAACCAACCAATGGAAATGATGAGATGAATGCAATATGATGTAATGATGATACATTAACCTGCTACACTGTATGGCTAGCTGGGACACATGGGGGACTCGCGAGGTTCATATACCCACCTAAAAGAGTTTCCCATTAGCTATGTAAATCATGAATCAATGTGGAATATTTTCCTATCGGGTCACTCGGAATACTTTTCCATCAGACATGCAAGTCAAAATCAGTAAAATCCAGCTAAAACACTTTTCCATAGGGCATGCAAGTCATTTCAAAACAACTTTATCAAAACATCTCTTTCACAGTATTATGATATGAATATGAGTGAGTAAAAATTAATCACTATTATAAGGGACAATACAAATATCTCAAATCAGTGCACACATGTTCATACTCAACTCAACAACACTAGGTAGATGCCCAAAAAATCACCAATCTAGCTTAAATGATTCAAATATCGCTCATAAGGGGATGTATTATCAATATCAACACATATCAAGTACAATAGAGTCAGTAATCTACTTTCCATACTATAATTTAACAATCAAGAATGAAGGAAAGAACCAAATCAAGTCAATAATTCAACTTTCAACCCTTTTAAATACACTGGTACCCGCAAAGATGCTCGTCATCTCATCTATATGGGATCTCCATTTCCCATTACTCCCTATACAAGCAACATATAAGCACTTTAAAAGAGAGTCAAATAAAGTATCAACTTGTATTAAAAAAGACTTGCAAAGTTAAACCAAAGCTTCCCCCTTTTGAATAGCCTATGAATGAGCCCAATCTAGTCAAATATGAATTCTACATATGAATATGAATCTATAGACACCCATATTGCTATACATAAATTCTAGGTCCAAAATGTCAACCCCGAGCCTCCAAGGGCAACACTAGAATTTTATTTAAAAATCACGTTACCCATAACTTAAGGAGTTCAAATCTAAAATTTCATAAAAATTGGAGTTAAAATTGACCTTGAAATCATCAATTTATCATTCTTTAACTTTATCCAAAACTTCCCACATTTTCAATTTGAAAAACAAAGATTTGAAGATGAAATCATGAAATAATCATTCCGGAATGTGTAAAAGTAGTATAAGATACTTACCCAAAGAATAATTGTTGAAAAATAGCTTTTGATATCCCAAAAATGAGTTCCCAAGCTTAAAAAATTGAGTTATGGGATTTATGTTTGAAAATACTGATTCAAATCTATCCAGGTCCAAATCTTCTTCCTGAATGCGGCTGGCCAGGAGAAAATTCGACCAACCCGATCTAGAACCCATCGCAAATGCAATGAGTAACATCCTAACCTGGGCCCAACTAAACTCTTTTCTACTGGACATCCATGTCGTGAATGAGATGAAGGGTCAAATCTACCTATCGTGAACGTGACCCAGGCGTCACGAACATGAAGGGTAATTTAGCCTTGCAATAGATCTGGTGAACCAGCAGTGGAAAATAACCAAGAAGGCTCCGAATGGACCCTTGAAATTCATTTTTAACCCTTGAACACAAACTGACTATGCTAATAGACTAAAAATGATATTCCGAATTCAATGAAATGGTTGGATTTTTTAACGAAGGTCGTAATCAATGGTTGTTGACCATAGTTAACCCTAGGACTTAATTTTCCAATTTTTCATCCAACTACTTAAAATCCATTTGAATACCTCGAGATGAACCAAAGGTCCTGCTAACCCAAAAATAATGTTTCGGAGCTAACAGAACTGATGGAATTCCCATACGATATCTAAATCTCTAAATACTGACTAAAGTCAACCATTTCAACTCCAAAGCCTTCTTAAAAAAGAAGATCCCTTGAAATATTTAATCAACCACCCACACCCGCAAACTACAAGTATGACAATACAACTATAGAAAAGGGTAAAATGATCAAAATGCATGAAAATTCAAAAACTGCTATGAGGTTTGTAACATTATACACTACTAAAACACACATTTTTCCTTGAATGTAAGAGTAAGGAAGGTGCTTCTACTGTCAAAAAGTTGGGTATATCTATGATGCATGTTTGATTTTGTCTCCCAAGTTGCCCCCTTTACTGGTTGATGCTGTTGCGACCCAGCTGTACACGCAAGTGTACGTGATCGTTCAAGTAATATAATGGCTCCTTTAAAAGAGCCGGATATCGAACCCAAGAGACTTTCATCAACAGAAATCAATTTTAGACGTCAAACAATAATTTAAAACTAGTGTTGTGAAAAAAAAAGGGAATTTATTACTAAAAATTAGATGATTGCGGAATATAAACTACTATCTTCGCTACCGTAACTTCAATTTTCGAAAATATAATTTAAAAGTCAATAAAAAGTAAATTCCCAGGGTCAAGACACTCCGAACATCCTCTCTAGAGTATAAATATTACTGGTTTAAGCAATTTGAGTCATTTATCTTGGTTATTTATCACGAGGTTAATAATATGATTATATTCGTCTCCAAACTATAACTTTCTATTAGAAATTGGAAACCTAACTACATCATCGAGCGGGGATAGGTTTAACCAATTCTAACGCCTCTAAGCTATCGTCTCGTATTTGAACAAACGCGGCGAATTAGGTACCTCTCTGTCCTAACCACATATCAATCTCTTGGAATCCCTTCCTCGGGTAAAGATCACACTTCTTATATTCCGCATTCTATCTCTTAGTTTCTCTCTCGAGCTCACCTCAAGACAATAAATTTATTTCAATGGTGATCAAACATTAAAATAGTAAAATCAAGAATATAAGAATAACCAATGATAGATAAACTTCAGCAAAAACCAATAAACTTTAACTCAAGAGATTCATGTTCGTATCCTCAACCCCAAGAATGAGGGATTTTAGCCACTCATAACTTGACTTACCATCATAAATTGATTAAAAAAAACATAAAAAGAAATAAAAAATGAAAAGAAGAAGAATGAAACCTAATTTCAATGCCAAAAAACGCCCAAAGTAGTCTAATGATGATGGAATGATCATACAATAACTCAAAGGCCCTATTTATAGACAAAAATTTGGAGGAAAAAATTTGCCAAAAAGCGGCCCGGCATGCCTGGCACTGAGGTAAATTTTTGCCTCTGAAAGGTCGTGCCTGAGCGGCCCTCTGCTGTCCAGCTTAACAAAATCTTTGTCAAAAGCGGCCCGGCACGCTGCCTGGCACGCCTGGGACTTAGAATCCGTTTTTCTTCCTTTCTTCGGCTTTTCTTTGCGGATTTGGTTGTATTATCCAAGTTCAAATCTTTGGCTAGCCTCTTATCTTCAATATCCTTCGCTCTTAGCATCTCCAAGCCTCGCTTTCCACGCCAAAAACGCTCCACAAATTTCACCTACAAGGGTCTAATCACATTTGTTAGTACAATATCAAATATTCCATCAAAACAATACAAAATACATACTTATTGCTCTCAAAACTAAGGTAACATGGGTCAAAGTTGGCAATAAGGCATATAAATACGCCTCAGATCACCACCCCACACTTGAATCTTTGTTAGTCCTTGAGCAATAACCATACTCAACTCATGGCGACTTTAGACAACCAACTCACAATAGGTATTCCTGCATAGCTACACAACCACATTAATTGCATTATGCACTTAACACGCTAACCTCACTAACAAGTGAATAGCAAATTGAAACCACCTATCCTGACAAAACAACTTTACTAGTTGCGAATTCATGCACGACATGTTACCAATAGATCACCACACTTTGCTAAACATGTGCCCTCACCGCAAGAGAATCACCCAATATTTCACACAAATCTTTCAAAGTAACTATTGAATGGGTGCACAAAAAAAATATTTCTCTCACTCTCGAAAAGAATTCATATGCAACACAAGATGAACCATAAGCTTGCCCTTAGTGTAGTACTCCACTAATAGTCGAATGTTAAAGCTCAAGATCAAGTAGGAATTTAAGGGTTGTAATGTAGGCTAAGGGACGGGTAGAAACTATTTGGTCAAGAGTAGTGACTATCTTCCCTAAGCGCTTTAATACACTACAAACTACATTAAGATCACCTTCAACCAACCTATTTTACACCACTTTTGTCTTCCCCATTCTCTTTTGTTTTGTCCCATCTTTTTAAGCTAGCTTAAGCATATTAGGCAAGGAGTAATTGCTATCAACACATGATTCACTTCTTTTGGTCAATTTTTCTTTTTTTTTTTCATGACATTACTCCCTACCAACTACACATAAACTTCACACACCCAAAAGCTATTTACTTGGAGCTTCACTTTAACTTTTTTCCTTCTTCAATTTTTTTCTCACTCCTTAACATCTTAATTTCTCAACTAAAGTGCTTAGGAGTTTTGGGTCAAATTACGGTTAATTAAAAAAAAAAGGATTAAGCTACATATAAGGCTACCAAAGAATAGGCTAAAGGCTCAACGGGGCTAACTAAGATCATGCAAAAAGGGTAGATAAAGTAGGTATAAAACATGGCTATCAAAGAAATGCCTATATCATCTCCTAAGCTCAACACCATTTATTTCGCTTTGGAAACACACTGGGCAAGTTCAAGACATCAATATGCACATCGAATAACATAAAAACCTCACTCACACATGGCACATGTTTAACTCAAGCAGTCTCACCATACAATTTATACGAAGTCATGCACGAGTTCAATATTAAGCAACTTATCAAGTTGACTAAGTGAGCATTAGATGTCTCAACACTTGCTATCATATGACTTAGCATGTTCCACAATTATACCAGCTGTGTGTGCGTAATTACATAACAAACAAGAACACGCGACAACAACATGACTAATTTGCTCTTAAGACGGTCGTCATCCATCCATCATAGAGCAAAGCTCCTAATACTATGACTAAAAGAGACTTAATCTAAAACAAAAATCTTTTTCTACGGTTCAAAGGGACTATCCTTAGTAAAAGAACCGAAAACAAAGGCTAAGGAACCTAAAATAAAATAACTAAAAAAAAAAACACATGTACACATATAAAAGGACTCCCATAACACACCCCACCCCATACTTAAAAGATGAGAATTGTCCCCAATGCTACAAAAATGAAACAAGGAAAGAGTAGGGTGTAAGGAGCTCCTTGGTCAGTCGAGGAAGTCGTCATCCTCCATCCCACAGACTGCTAGCGGTGTATTATCCGCTTCCACCTCTTCATCATCGGAATTGGGTTGGCGGTCATTCTCATCTGTGGGGACATCATCATCCACAGGCTCAACAAAATCAGGCCTAATCCGCAATAATGCCATGGCATGCTCATTAAGAGGATAATCCCTCTCAACCTGGCTCAGCTCATCTACCGTAGAGGGCCTACCCCCAGTACTATGCTGTAGCATCTCCAAACCATACATACGGGCTAAGATCCCGTCATCACGAGCATGCCGCTCTGCTAGTGTGAGAGTGGGGCCTACTATATCAGGTGCTTTGGTTTGGGTGACATCAACAGGTGTCGTCACCAAAGGAGGATGATAATCAAATGCCTCCTTAGTCACTTTGAATGCTCTCATTAATTTAGTCAATACATCGCCAAAAGAATATCGAAGGCCACCCTGTAGACGAGCTCGGCGCATAGCCGACAGTACCACAGAACCCACATTAATTTCCACCTCGGTCATTAGAGCATGCACCAAACAGACTCGGTCCCTAGTGACCTCCATCATGTGGCTACCCATAATCAAGCAACGACACATAATTTTCAACCAAATCCGCGCCTATGTATTGAAATGAGCATAGGGTGGACTCATGTGGTACCTTTTTTTGTGGTGGTGAAGCCATCTTGCTATCGAACGTTGGCCACAAAGTGTGTGGCGAATTTTTACATAGGGAGGCCTAACATTCAGCTTGTACAGGTCGTAGGGACTAGCCCGAGTGTGTGATCCCAATAACCCATTTAGGCCCAGGGAATCCAGTATAACATCTGACCCTCGTACAACCACCGAGATGGTAGGTGCATCTGGGTTCCAATTAGTATACAATTCCCTCACCAGATGAAGGTTGCAATCCTTTGTTTTTTCAAAGATGAACCCTATACCCAATTGCACAATTCGATCCAATATTGTAGGGTGAGTCCGACCTAGACTAGCCCTATCAATACACTCATCCACAAACTATTTGGCTTCGGGGTGACTTTTATACCAATTCTTGTCAGCACTAGATACAACATTTAGCCCATACTTTCTTTTCTGGCCTTTAGGGACTGGGGGAGCCATTGGGACCTTATTTCCTGACCGTCGTAGCTTGTGTGAAATTGAAGCTGCCATGTTAGATTCCAACATGGTACCTGTGACAAAGTTCAAACAAGTATGTCAATTACCTATGTAAAGATAGCCAACCAACTCAATGTGTGTTGGCTAAAAGGGCCGCCCCACACTTAGTTGCTTAGCACCAATTCAAAATATATGGGTGTAAGGGTACTTAGACTTCCCCTCATCACTTAATGCCCAATTACAAAGTCTAACACATATACAAAGGCATCCTTCCCAACATAAGTTCCACCTTCCCATAATTAACAATCAAATGGCTTACTTGTTTTACTCAAGAATTCAAACAAGTTCCATGTACTTTCAACAATATGTGGGTTATATCAAGGAACTACAACAAGAAATTTTCTCAATCACTACCATATAAGCTAAACCCACTTGCAATTTATTCAACTAAAAACAAGATTAATAAGAAAAATTGCACTTGCACTTCAAGTTCATCTTCATGACACCGCATAAATTCCAACAATATCATAATAATCAATTCAAACTATAAAGAACATACAGTGCATCACAAATTCGAATTTCAAGAATTCCCCAAATTTTCAACATTCTCATAGCAATTTAGAGAGAGAAAGCTTAAAGAAAACATACCTTGGTAGCTTTAATGTAGTCTTGCAATCACAATCCAAAGATGATAAGGGCAGAATCGTGCTTTGTGTGGGAAGAGAAGGGAAAATTAAGAGAGAAAATTTGATGGTGTGGGAGAGAAAATCGGGTTTGGGGCATAAGGTTTTTGAAGAATTAAAAGGGAATTGGGGATTTAAAATATAGGGGGTGGGGTGGGTCGGGTGTTTAAGTGACCCTTTTTTAAAAAAATTAGCCCAAAAACTTAAGGCAGGAGCGGCCTGGCACGCTAGGTGTCGCGCCTGCTCACTGCCTGAGGCCTAAAAACTTCAGGCAGGAGCGGCCTGACACGCTGCCTGGCGCGCTCCATACTTAACATAATACCTGGGCGATTTTCCACACTTTTCAACTAAATTTGGGCCTTTTTCAAGTCCCATGACGTAAAACCTCATGCCAAAGCATATCTAACCTTCCCGGTACCTTCAAAAGATCATAAATCCTCCAATTACCTTTTTCTCTTGGATTTCCATGGAAAAATACTCCGTGTGTCTCTGCATAAACAATAAATCCTAGAACTAAGTTATAAAAAAAAATGTTTGAAAGAAATGGGTTGCCTCCCATCAAGAGCCGTAGTTTTGATCGTGGCACGACTCTTCTTTTTATAATTTTACTTTTTAATTCCTATCTATTACAATACATTAATGGGTTGCCTCCCATCAAGCGCCTTGTTTAATGTTGCGGCTCGACCAAGCTCAGCTCAATCATTATCAAGGTGAACCACGTCCTTCTTATGCTTCTCTTCTTCACCAAAATAGTGCTTCAATCTTTGGCCATTTACAAGAAATTTAGTACCATCACCTTTATTCATGATTTCCACCGCACCATGAGGAGTTGTATGACTTACCTCCAAAGGGCCACTCCACTTAGATCTTAGCTTGACCGTAAACAACCTAAGTCTATAATTAAACAGTAGTACCAATTGGCCTGGCTCGAAAGTGCGGTGAAGAATGTGCTTGCCGTGCCATCGCTTTGTTTTCTCCTTGTAAATCTTTGTATTTTCATACACGCGGAAATGAAACTCTTCCAACTCATGTAGTTGCAACAACCTCCTTTTTCCAGCCAACTCCGGATCTAGGTTCAACTTCTTGACCGCCCAATATGCTCGGTGCTCAAGCTCGACCGGGAGATGACATGCTTTACTAAAGACAAGATGATATGGAGAAGTCCCTATAGGTGGTTTATATGCAGTTCAATAAGCCCAAAGAGCATCATATAGCTTGAGCGACCAATCTTTTCACTGAGTATTCATAGTCTTTTGCAAGATTTGTTTTATCTCGCGATTAGACACTTCAACTTGGTCACTTGTTTGGGGATGATACGTTGTTGACACCTTGTGTCTAACACCTTATTTAGCCAACACACTCTTCACCCAATAGTTTATACAGTGTGACCCTCCATCGCTAATAATAGCTCTTGGAGTTTCGAATCTTATGAAGATATGGTTTTGAAGGAACCTCACCACAACCTTGGAATCATTTGTAGGAAGAGCAACAGTCTCTACCCACTTAGACACATAGTCCACTGCTACAAGTATGTAGTGATTCCCATTAGACTTCGGAAAAGGGCCCATAAAATCTATCCCCCATACATCAAAGATTTAAACTTCTAGGATATTAGTTAAATACATCTCATGTCTCTTTACAATCGTCCCCATACGTTGGCATTGGTCACAACTTTTTACAAACGCATGTGCATCTTTAAATAAAGAAGGCCAGAAGAAACCTGATTGTAGAATTTTGCGGGTTGTGCGTTCACCACCATGATGACCACCATAAGGTGATGCGTGGCAACTCTCCAACACATGCTTCACCTCTGCATTGGAATACATCGTCTCACCACTTGATCAGGCCCTTGCTTGAATAAATAAGGCTCGTCCCAAATATAAGAACGTGCCTCCTACGACAACTTCTTCTTTTGTTGAGGACTCGAATCAGGAGGAAATAGCCCACTTACCAATAGATTTACAATGTCTGCATACCATGGAAACTCATCAACCCCAAAAACTAACAATTGCTCATCTGGAAATTCCTCACAAATACGCCCATCATATGCTACATGTGTCGAGCTCTCAAGTCTAGAAAGGTGGTTGGCAATCTGATTTTCTGACCCCTTCCTATCTTTAATCTCCAAATCAAACTCTTGTAACAATAAAATCCATCTAATCAACCACGACTTAGCATTTTTTTTATTGAACAAATAACGTATTGCAACATGATCTGTGTATACAATGACGCTAGTGCCCACCAAATACGATCTAAACTTATCAAAGGCATACACCAAAGCTAACATCTCCTTTCTAGTCACCGTGTAATTCACTTAGGCTGCATAAAGAGTTTTACTCGCATAATAAATAGAGTGAAATACCTTGTTCTTTCGCTGCCCAAGAACCGCACCCACTGCAGCCTCACTCGCGTCACATATGAGCTCAAATGGTAACGCCCAATCCGAAGCAATAAGGATAGATGCATCTACCAACTTCTTCTTCAAGATCTCAAATGCCTTCACACATGACTCACAAAAGACAAATTTAACATCTTTCTCTAAGAGCGTGCACATGGGGCGTGCAATCTTGGAAAAATCTTTAATGAATCGTCTGTAAAATCTAGCATGTCCCAAGAAAATACGCACCCCTTTCACCAACACAGGTGGAGGTAATTTCTCGATAACTTCAATCTTTGCTCTATCCACTTCGAGCCCTTGCTTTGACAATTTATGTCCAAGAACTATACCTTCCGTCACAAGAAAATGACATTTTTCCCAATTAAGAACAAGATTAGTTTCTTCACACCGAGTAAGGACTCTGTCAAGGTTTTGCAAACATACCTCAAAAGAGTTACCGAAGATCGAGAAATCGTCCATAAAAATCTCTATGAACTCCTCCACTATGTCATAAAAAATTGCCATCATGCAACGCTGAAAAGTAGCCGGTGCGTTGCACAATCCAAAGGGCATACGCTTGAAAGCATAAGTGCCATAAGGGCATGTGAATATAGTCTTCTCTTAATCTTGAGGATCTATAACGATTTGATTATACCTGGAATACCCATCAAGAAAGCAATAATATTCCTGCCCGGCTAAATGATCCAACATCTGATCAATAAAAGGGATTGGATAATGATCTTTCCTCGCGGCATCATTTAGTTTTCGATAATCCATGCAAATACGCCACCCAGTCACAGTTCTTGTAGGAATCAACTCATTATTATCATTCGTGATCACCGTCATACCACCCTTTTTTGGACACACTGTACTGGACTAACCCATGTACTGTCAGAGATAGGGTAGACAATGCCCGAATCTAACCACTTAATTACCTCTTTCCTTACCACTTCTTTCATTACTGGATTCAAGCGTCGTTGGTGTTGTACACTCAGCTTATGCCCTTCCTCCATGTAAATTTTATGCATACACAAACCCGGATTAATACCATGGATGTCAGATATCAGCCAACCGATAGCCTTCTTTCTTCGTTTGAGTATCACCAATGCTGCATCAACTTGTTCCCTTGATAAATTTGCTGCAAGAATAATAGGAAGGGTCTCATTGTCACCTAAGAAAACATATTGAAGATGGGATGGAATTTCTTTCAATTTAAGCTTCGGTGCTTCCTCAATTGATGGCTTGGGTAGAGGTCCGAGTGGAAAATTTAAAGGTTCCCGTCCACCCTCTTTAGCATAGATACCCATAAGATCAAGAACCTGCACCATTTTAATAGCTTCTACATCACCAAAAATATCTTGCCCCATCAGAACATTTTCCAAAGGATCTGTAGAGAAAGTGTGGATTCTTTCAACCGCCAAATCTATAGCTGTAATAGCTTACAAGTTCTCATAAATTTCTGGTAGCTTCAAAGCCCTATATACATCAAAAACCTCAACCTTATCATGAGCTCGCATAGTCAATTTCCCTGCTGCTACATCAATGATCGCGCCTCCTATGGCCAGAAATGGACGCCCCAAAATAAATGGGACTTCCGGGTCAAGCTCAAAATTCAGCACCACAAAATCAACCGAAAAGATCAACGAACCCACTTGAACCAGAAAATCCTCCACAATACCATCAGGTCTAGTCACGGATCGGTCTGCAAGCTGCAAAATAATAGTAGTAGATTTAGGAAGACCTAAACCCAACTCCTTGAAAACGAAAGTGGGCATCAGATTAATACTAACCCCCAAATCGCACAAACTGCGAGCACAAACACGATCTCCCAGAGTAATTTTTATAGTGAAGCTTCCAGGATCCTTCAACTTGGTGGGTAAATGGTTTTGAATGCGAGAGCTACACTCCTCAGTCCGTGCAATTGTGGCATACTCAGTCAATCTAATCTTGTTTTCCACAATATCCTTCACAAACTTAGCATACTTTGGAATACCCTGCAAGATATCCACAAGTGGCAGATTAATGTGCACTTGTTTAAGTAATTCAATGAACTTACCAAGTATTCTTCTTCCTTCTTCCTCTTGAATTTCTGGGGAAAAGGAGGAGGCAACTTAACATTCTGGACCACTTTATCATCTTTGGAGCTTTTGTCAGACTCAACTTGTTCGTTTTCAAGCACAACTTCTTTCGGCTCCAACTCTCTTGTTGGTGGAACTGTATCCTTTAACTACTTACCACTACGAGTAACAATGGCACTCACCTGCCTCAGGTTAGGATCAGTGTCACTTGGAAGACCTCCTTGAGGCCTTGTATTCTGTGCATTTGCTAACTGACCAATTTGTTTCTCCAAATTTTAAGTAGCAAACTGATTGTTCCTCACATCTGCTGCCAGCTTAGCTTGCTCTGCCATAAATTGCTTCAACATATCTTCTACGCTCATATTTCCCATCTTAGCACCCAATTGATTACCTTGACCCTGCTGTTGGTTATATTATGGTGCATATCCTTGAGGCCTATATTGATTCTGATTACCTCCCCAAGATAAGTTTGGGTGATTTTTCCACCCAGCATTGTAAGTATTTCCATAATTCTATGCTTCAACTCCTCTTTGGGCATTACCCACAAAATTCACAAAATCTGGATTTGCACTACACAACTCGCTAGTATGGTCCCCGTTTCCACATACTTCACACCACACAGAAACCTGTTGCTGTACTGCATTTACGGGAGCTTGTTGTTGCCCTAAATTCAAACTGCTGAAGTGATTGTTCATCATGTTTTGCATGGCTGAAATTTGGGCAGATAATGCAGTGACTGCATCCACATCTAGTTTCCCAGCAACCTTTTTTTGTAGAATTTCTAGAATTATCACCATGCCAATCTGGATTTTCCTACGAAATATGATTCAACAAAGCATATAATTCATCATAAGTCTTCTTTAAAGCTTGTCCACCTGCAGCTTAATCAAGTAGAATTTTAGTGTTGGGGTCGAGAGCCTCAATAAAAGTATGCACCAACACTTCATTTGCTTGGTGGTGATGAGGACAATCCCTCAACATGGATTTGAATCGGTTCCAGGCTTGGTACAGATTTTCATCATCTCTCTGTCTGAAACTCAATATCTCGTTCCTCAGCTTTGCTGTCTTTTCAAACGAAAAGAACCTTATCAAGAATTTCTAAGCAAGATCATCCCAAGTAGTGATAGAATTCACCGGCTCTGCATCTAACCACCTCCTTGCTTCCCCCAATAGAGAAAAGGGGAACAAAGTTAGTCTCACATAATCCGAAGACACACCCGCAGGAATATATATGTCACTGACCTCCAGAAAATTTTGGAGGTGCCTCTGTGGGTCCTCATGAGCAAGACCTGTAAACTATCCACTTGAGTGCAAGAGTTGCACTATGTTTAGTTTAAGCTCAAATCTACCTCCAGCTGCTGGTTTTTGAATACTGGAGGTTACATTAGTAGCGAGTTGGATTGCCACATCGCGAACTGTCCTAGCTGCCATCACTATCGGCTCACGTCTATCCACAATTGGGTCTTTAATTCTTATGGGATCACCCCGTATGCCTTCGTCCGCCAGTTCGATTGGATAATCAACAGCCTGTCTCCTCAATCTATGGAAGTATCTTTCAAGTTCAGACTTCGGGGTTACCAAATCTTTATTCCTTGCCAGCGTTCAGATGAAGTGAACCTGCAAAATAGGATAGCTAAGATCAAGTTGTCAACACTTAGCTGAAAATTAGAGTAAAAACGTCAATAATTGAAATCTATCTATTTGAAAGTCCCCGGCTATGATGCCAAAAACTTGTTGCTACCCAGCTATACACGCAAGTGTACGTGATCGTTTAAGTAATATAATGTCTCCTTTAAAAGAGCTGGATAT
This sequence comes from Capsicum rhomboideum, assembly GCA_031232105.1. Taxonomy (NCBI): domain Eukaryota; kingdom Viridiplantae; phylum Streptophyta; class Magnoliopsida; order Solanales; family Solanaceae; genus Capsicum; species Capsicum rhomboideum. The sequence continues at coordinate 53,945,999 of CP124711.1, forward strand.
CGAACCCAAGAGACTTTCGTCAACAAAAATCAATTTTAGACGTCAAACAATAATTAAAAACTAGTGTTGCGAAAAAGAAAAGGAATTTGTTACTAAAAATTAGATGATTGTGGAATATAAACTACTATCTTCGCTACCGTAACTTCAGTTTTTGCAAATATGATTTAAAAGTCAATAAAAAGTAAATTCCCAGGGTCAAGGCTCTCTGAACATCCTCTCTACAGTATGAATATTACTGGTTTAAGCAATTTAAGTCGTTTATCTTGGTTATTGATCACGAGGTTAATAATATGATTATATTCATCTCTAAACTATAACCTTCTATTAGAAATTGGAAACCTAACTACATCATCGAGCGGGGATAGGTTTAACCAATTCTAACGCCTCTAAGCTATCGTCTCGTGTTTGACCAAGCGCGGCGAATTAGGTACCTCTCGGTCCTAACCGCATATCAATCTCTTGGAATCCCTTCCTCGAGTAAAGATCACCCTTCTTATATTCCACATTCTATCTCTTAGTTTCTCTCTCGAGCTCACCTCAAGACAATAAATTTTTTTCAATGGTGATCAAACATTAAAATAGTAAAATCAAGAATATAAGAATAACCAATGATGGATAAACTTCAGCATAAACCAATAAACTTTAACTCAAGAGATTCATGTTCGTAGCCTCAACCCCAAGAATGAGGGATTTTAGCCACTCATAACTTGACTTAACATCATAAATTGATAAAAAAACATAAAAAGAAATAAAAAATGAAAAGAAGAAGAATGAAACTTAATTTCAATGACAAAAAATGCCCAAAGTAGTCTAATGATGATGGAATGATCATTAAATAATTCAAAGGCCCTATTTATAGACAAAAATTAGAAGGCAAATATTTGCCAAAAAGCGGCCCGGTGCTTAGGCAATTTTTACCTCTGAAAGGTCGCGCCTGAGCGGCCTGGAACGACCTTGGGCATGCCTCTCTGATATCCATCTTAAAAAAATCTTTGTCAAAAGTGGCCCGACACGCTGCCTGGCACGCCTGGGACTTAGAATCCGTTTTTCTTTCTTTCTTCGACTTTTCTTTGCGGATTTGGTTAGATTCTTCAAGTTCAAATATTTGGCTAGCCTCTTAGATTTAATATCCTTTTCTCGTAGCTCCTCCAAGCCTCGCTTTCCATGCCAAATATTCTCCAAATCGTTGTGAATTTCACCTGCAAGGGTTTAATCACATTTGTTAGCACAATATCAAATATTCCATCAAAACAATACAAAATACATACCTATTGCTCTCAAAACTATGGTAAACATAGGTCAAAGTTGGAAATAAGGCATATAAATATGCCTTATATCAGATGCTTCCACTGAACCTTCACTAACGTTATATCCTTAGGTATCAACTTTTGAGTCTGCTTATGCAAAGTAGCCACAGGCTCCTCCTCAAATGTTTGATTTTGATCCAAATCCTCCGAATCACATGAGAACCATTAGAATGATACATTTTCAATATTGAAACATGGAAAATAATTTGTATTTCTTCTTTTGATTTCCTTCTCTATGAGCTCATATACTTGGAGTTTAACCGAGGGTATATTGAGATCAAAGGAATGTTTTTTTAATAAGCTAGGAACACTTCACGCTCAGAGGTAAATCCAACACATGGTCCACCTCCCTAACATGACAAAGAATCTCAGAAGGGACAACAAACCTCTAATAAAGCTTTCCCTTCTTCCAAAACCTTTATCACACCCTTCATAGGCAATACCTTCAGTAGAACTTGAACACCAACCTTGAACTCAAAGTCACGAACCCTCCTATATGTATAACTCTTCTACCTACTCTAGGATTTCAAAAGCCAATTATGTATCTACTTCACCATATCTATAGAGTCCCTCAACAAATTTGTGCCCCATGACCTAACCTCAGAGGAATTAAACTAACCAACTAGAGATCTAAACTTCCTCCCATACAAAGCCTCGAATGATGCCATTTGAATACTGGAATGGTAACTGTTGTTATAGATGAACTCTACCAAAGGCAAGAACTGATCCCACCGACCACCAAAATCAGTCACACTAGCTCGAAGCATATTTTATAATACCTGAATAGTTTGCTCTGACTAACCATCCATCAGAGGGTGAAAAGTTATACTCATCTTTAACCGAGTCCCTAACTCTCACTACATAGAACTCTAAAAGTATGATGTGAACTGAGTACCTTAACATAAAATGATTGAAATAGGCACACCATGCAACTGAACCTCTCAAATGTAAATCTTGGCTCACTTCTCTGCATTGTAGTTAATCTTCACAAGCACAAAATGAGATGATTTGGTCAATCTATCCAAAATCACCTAAATGGAGTCAAATTTTTATAAAGTCTGAGGAAAACCAACCACAAAGTTCATAGTATTGAGCTCCCACTTCCACTCATATATGAGCATCCTCTGAGTCATACCATTTAGTCTTTGGTACTCATATTTCACTTGCTGGTAATTAGAACACTTAGGCACAAACTATACAATGTCCCTCTTCATCCTACACCACCAATAATGCAACTTCAGGTCATGATACATCTTAGTTTCACATGGATGAATAGAATACCTCAAATTATAAGCCTTATCTATAATCAATCTGGTCAAGTCACCTGCTCTAGGAACACAGATCTGACCCTTAATCTTCAAATCACCCTCATAATCAAGACTCTCTTCATTTGCTTCACCCTTCAACACTTTATCTCGAATGATGCACAAATTCCCATCCTTGAACTGTCTATCCTTAATCTGCTCCACCTATAAGGACCGTGCCTAAACACAAGGAAAAACTTTACTAGGCTCAAAACTATTAAGTCTCACAAAGATATTGGCCAAGCTTTGAACATCTATAGCCAAAAGCTTCTCCTCCACCATCAATAAGCAAAGACTATAAATACTCAGCGCCGTTCTACTCAAAGCATCCACTACCACATTAGCATTGCCCGGGTGATAAAGAATAGTCCTATCATAGTCCTTCAATCCAACACCTGTTGAATTAATTTGGTAGATATAGGCACTTGGGCTGCGCCATTTTGTACATGCACTACATTTTCAGGGACCACCACTTTTTCTTCCTTATTCTGAGCTAACTCTAGAGCATCCTGCTGAGGGGGAGGGGATAATGTTCTCTATCTAGACGGTCCTCCAGCTTCTCAGGTTCCACCCCTAATAGGCGCTTCCCCTATTCTTCCTCTCCTTGCCCTGTCCCTCAGTCGAGGCCTGCCTCAAACTACAGCCTCAGCAGCTGGTGCACGTGCTGCTGCTGGTGCCACTATTTCTACTCTTGTGGAACAAGTATTCACCATCTGTGAAATAAGAGTGAATGAGTTAGATACTAATTTGGATCACCAGATATCAATTGAAATCAAGTAATAGCACGAAAAGAAGAAAGAAAGGAATTTTATTTCCTAAAGTCTTGTAGCCTCTCGAAGAAAAAGTAAAGATGTCTCCATACCATTATGCAAGACTCTTCTAAACCTGTTCTTATAAAATGAGATCTATGAACTAAGTGCTCTGATACCATAGTTGTCACGACCCAAATAGTTATGATTGACACGCTCCGTAACACTATGGTGAGAGGACCATCAAACCCAACCATTTCCAACCAAATACCATCCCTATGCATGTCTCATTCATAACTTCACTTATTTCTAAATTTGAAACACAATACAAACAACCAAATTATAATCCAAATCGAATCAAATATCATAATCAAGAATAGAGTGCGGAATATCTCTAATTATTACAATCCCGAAACCTGAAGTCATCGTACAAGAACAACTAAGAATATCCTAAAACTGTAACTAATAATTTATCCCAAAATATTAAATAAATATGAAAATATCTTAGTCCCGAAACAAGGGACATGAACACAAGTCAGAAGATTCAATGGTTGCCCGATCATGGTGCTCACCCTTGAATCGAAGTATGAAACTGCTGGCTAAAGTCGAGGTCTTATCTCAAATACTGAAACACACTTTGCACTCAACAAAAAGAAGAGCACCTATAGAATCAGTACATCAACAAGTACTTTTAGGCATCATAGGCCGACTCAACTCAACACCATACAAATACGCAAACCAAATATAAGCAACAACAATCACAATAGAACTTATAACTAATGACAACCAAACACAAATTATGACACTCCACTTCAGAGAGAATACAAGCTCAAATTTATACCTTTACACTTAGTCAAATTTATCAATAAGTTTTATGACATATAAGTATAAATGTATAAATGCATATGATGAATGTTTATATGCAAGATGTACATATCATCTCTTTTTCTTCTCAATACTATCAACCTTTATCATTTCATAATGAACTCACTATCAGGAACTCATCATCATCAATATCATTATCAATATCATCATCATCATGATCTCAATACCATGATCAATATCATCAACTCATCTTCACAACACCATCACAAATCATCATCAATATGTATGAATATGCAAATGCAGTCAATAATCTTAAGTAGTGCCCGAAAGCAATTACAAATATTTAATTTACATATAAGCACAGATTCAAGCAAGTCTAGTTGCTACAAATAAATCGTAATCTACCTCAATGCATGCTTGAATCACTTCCAAGGCCACATGTTTGCCTTTCCTTTCTCTTTTGACCCTTTCTTGATCTATAAAAACAAATTTACATACCCATTTCAATTATATCATCCTTTCTAACCATTAGGAATCAATAACCATCAATTTCAATCATAAATTGTCCATAGTTCATCACTTAGGTTTTTCTACCCTTGAAATCCCATGAATTCTGCTTTATTTAGCATGAACAACCATAATTCTACTCCAAATATTTTTTTAACACCTTTAGAAAATAGGAATTAAAACGTGTTTGTGGTTTTTTTAAAAGCTGGAAACTGCATTTTTACCGCTGCAGCGGTAAAGTTACCGCTTCAGTAATTTACTTTGTAATTGAGGCCACCGCTATGATTGTACTTTTACCACTGCAGTAGTTCTTTTACCGCTGCAGCAGTCCTGTGGAAGAATCTCTGGGCCTCTTCTCAAATCAGTCTATTTTACAACACATCCCTCAAAATACAACATTGTAAACTAACCCTTTCATGATAAACTCTATAACCGAAGTTCTATTGATCTGTTTCATGTATCAGAAATTGCTATGGCTTCCTAAACTCGTCCTCTATCTTAAAATCATGTCAAATACCCCCACCAATGCTCACATTAATACTAGATTTTCTTAGACTATTACAACTTCAGAATACCCCTAATACTAGGCCAGCCCTGAATTTCTCAAAAATTCTCTAAGGGAAAATTAGCATAGGTCTTACTCCTTATTTTAGCATAATGAAAAATTAGGTCGTTACAATTTCCAACTCTATAAAATTAGGTAACTTTGCAATTAAATCCACCTGTACTATGACTCTAGTACAACTTGCCCTCATCTAGTTTATTGTTGTCATATCCAAGTGAATGGTCTTACCCACAGCTGAAGCAAGAGGGAATAAAGATTCTTTCACAAAAAAGTTGGCCATAAGTCAGGAAATGAGATTCAGGCCATAGTTTGAGTCATCTCCTCATCAACTCTAAATTCTTCATCATAGATAAGAGGTCTCACCTGATATGATGATCCATCCTTGGCAGTGATGCAGTAAGAGTTTTTAGACATCATATTCACAAAATCTTCAAATATCTCAAATCGAATTAGAGTATACCTATTTCTCAAGAGACGAATTTTGCACTCCCCGTTAACATTACATTGTTTTGGAATTTGGACTCTAAGTGTCTCTAGTTTAAGCCACCTGTATGAAAACTTGCGAATCACTGCATATTGAAAATTCAGAATTGTATTCATACACTTTACTACTTCCTCAGACCACGTTACTCTAGGAATTTCATTATTGTAGGTGGGAGATATTTTTATTTTGTGGTAGATTCATGGTGGGGGTTTTTAAAAGAAAAGCATATTTGCCACCTTGGGATTAGGATGTCTCACTTCTAACACCGCTAGGCAAACTTTTAGGCACAATAAGAAAATTAGGATCATTAACAGTGGTAGTTTCTAAAGATTTAGTGGGATTGGAAATGGGATTTGATGGGGAACTGGTAATAAGAGGAATTAGGAATCAGAAGAGAGAGGGAGGGACTGACCAACAGGAGACACCAGCTGGCCAATGGACAGAGTGTCCATAATCGAATTATGATAGGAGGGCTAGGGTTTGCATGAGAGAGAAGAGAGCAATTTTTTAAGCATATAATATTAAGAACAATCCATAAAATCAATGCTAAACAAAGATAGTAAAATACTAAATGTGAGGCATATAATGAATAAATACATATAATTTTGGCATCACATCACCAACCCATACTTAGACTCTTCGGCATTTCGAGCAAGCATTAAAGCTTATATTAATAAATTTATCACGACCCAAAATAGAGTTCGTGATGGCATCTGTCACTCCCTTCTATACAAGTAAGCCTATCTCACCCTAAACTCAATAAACAAAGTAAATCAGAAGCAGCAACAGCAGAAGAAGAATGGCAATAACCCCAAATGATATAGAAGGAAATACACTCTCATTGATACATCCAGGTGTAGTAGTCACTAGTACAAGCCTCTAATATAAAATATAATCAAATAATCTAAAGTATCTTAAATACGGATAATGCATAAGATAAGATAAGGGGAGTTTTGGGTAAGCTATGAGACTCATTAGCTGCTACCTCAATCTCTGCAACACCAACACTGAGAGAATATAATCTACACTCTACTACTCAAACCAATACCTATACGGGGTGTAGAAAAAGGGAAGAAAAATCAAGGGTGAGTAAAAAATACATGTGCTCAACAATCATCATCGATAACTAACCCTAATCAAAAGTGATGGCGAGGACCACCACACTAACCATCCAATTTACCCCAAATCAGCCTGTACTCAAAAAAGTCCCAGGCTATCCTAGCAGGTAGCATGTTTGTCAAGATAATCAAAGCAGTATATTAAGGTAGGCATGTACAGATTCAAGATCAATGGTGATAGAGATAAGTCACATCAGAATAGAATCTTACAACACAGTATATTATATCAACTCACTATCTTAACCCAACAATTTCGGCTAAGGTAGAAGAGGTGTATATCCCACAAACTCTAGATGTGACACAACATTCTCAATGGATCAAGCCATAACAATACCCCATGTCTCATAATATCTCAACCACCAAACCACCTAAGAGAAGGTACAATGCAACGTAATGTAGTAATATGAGATGAAGAATACGCAATATCACAAACAAGATTCAATCATGATAATACAATACGAAAGGAAAAAATCAGATACAATATCAAACATACAAAGGAATGCAATGCAATGCAATAGAGTGATAATGATGTAAGCCATCACATGACACCTCGTATACACCTACTGACCTAAAGCTTCCATGATAGGACCCATGGGGGGTTCACAATCCATATACTTTCTTAATTTCATATCTCAATCAACCTTGCCGGCACATCCCTTGGTCAAGGTTTTTTTTAAAGTGTTCTATTTTCTTTCAAAATCAGTGTTTCTCAGTGGTCCATAAATATGAATAAATGAAATAAGGATGCATGCTTATAAGTAAATCAATATCATGTATGAATAAACTCAACAATGGTATAAATGAGCTCAAAATCTCCTCAAATATCAATAGATCATGATATAAGCCATAGCATGACACCAGTGTAATAAAGAGTCACGTGTGACATCAATAATATCAAACCAATCCCCTCATTTGGGTATCATGATAATGGTAAATCCATATAATGTTCAAACAACACCACTAATATCAATCCAAATCCCCAACTTAGGTATCACGATAATAATAAGGCAAATAATGCTCAAATTAGGCCAATAATATCAATCAAAACCCCCACTCGGGCATCACAATAATAATTATCCCTCAAGTCAATAATAATATTCAAATAAGCCTCCACATGAATAACACGATAATAATAACAATCCAAACAATGTAGATATAGAGAACTTACCCAAAACCCATCTTGTTTTACACGATAAGTTCCATATTTCCCCAATCATGACACCATTAGACTAAAATTACTAAAATGAAAACTATACTAGTTAACAACATTTCCTAAAGTTCACTCTCATTGATCACCTAATAAATAAGCTAAGATTCCTTTCTTAACTATTAAAATATACTATCATCGGTTATCTCCTAAGAGATTACTAACCCCAATAATTATATCAACTATTACAAGTCTATTGATACTCCAAGTGTTTGTTAAATAACATAAGAGCATAATTATTCCCAAAATGGTTACTAAAACCCAATAATTACATCAATGTACACCAAACATGATTTAAGCTCTTCAATAGATACCCACTATCAACTTACTCAAGATCTATAAGTCATGTATCAACAAGTTACCATAAGCATATGCACAAGTAGAGGGAAACAATCAAGGTATCTATTTTTATTATTTCAATCCATCAATATACTCTAGTACCCACGAAGATGCTTTCCATATCATCTAAGCGGGACCCCCAAATCCTCAGTGATTCATAAAACACAAGAAATAAGCATATAACACATAAACACCTTAGAAAAGAGTTAAGTTACATCTCAAGAGCCAAACACAGTATAAAGCATCAACCAGAAGCTATACCCCCTCAAATCATCACCAAATATATCTAATCTAGTCATGTATGAGATCTACACATAAATACGAGACCACCGATACCCATATTGATGTACTTTGGTTCTAGGTCTAAAATCACTTTGAAAATCGACCCCAAAAAATAAATAGATAAAACTGGGATTTTAGTAAAGAATCATGTTTCTTATACTTTAAGGAATATAAATCCTAAAACCCAATGAAAATTGAGTAGAAATAGGGTTAGAAATCAACAAAATATCAATATTTTACTTTACTGGTAAAACCCCAAATCTCCATTATCAAATGCGATTTAAAAGGAGATATTTTGGAAAACTTTCTATTAAAATCATTTTATCCACAATACATGGACCTTAAATCCCAAAAATCAATGAAAACCCATTCCAAATCGACCTTCAAATCAAGAACTTTCGATTCCTTCAAATCAAGAATTTTCAATTTTATAATTTTGAAATTCAAAAATCAACTTTATGGATCAAAATTGTGAAAAAAGATATGGATAATCTTAGGAAATGAACAAAATGAAAGTAGAATCACATAACCAATGATTATATGAGAAAAATTCATCAAGAATTACCTAAAACAGAGCTTCCTAGCTCCCACAATGTTAAAAATATGAAATGAGTTAGGTTTAGGTCTTAAACTCAGTGATTTTTGCTTAAGCAGACATTTAATCGCATAAGCAGCATCGGTTGAGTGACCCCACCATCACCTAATCGACCCTATCTCTTAATCGGACCCCTTTAGGCGGCCATTTGGTCGCTTAAGCGACGCGCCAGCACCACCAACATCAAATTTCACTAAAATGGGCATAGCTTCCTCATACTGACATGAAATTTGTCGATTCTTTTTGTGTTGCTTCTTATATTTCGATACGGATCCAATGGTACCATACACATGCACAAAATAGCTTATTAAATACAGATGATATTATTAAACCTCAATGAGGTAAAACTCCAAACTCCGAACAACTATCCAAAACTCATCCGAGACCTACCAAACACAATCCAATCATGCTACTTGGTTAAATTCGACATTCCAAACTCAACAGAACTATCAAATTTACCAAAAGAGATTGTTATCAACAAATTACCTCTAAAACCAACTTTAGGCTAAATAAAAGCTAATATTTCAACCAAATACTCAAAAATCACAAAAAAAGGTCTTGGGACCGTACCAACTATGCTACTAACCCAAAATGGACGTTCCAGATCTATTGGAACTGATAGAATCACCATCTAGTGCTCGGATCACAGAATATTGACCAAAGTCAATTATATCACATTAAAGGCTACTCAAAACCACAAATTTGAGAACCATGCAAACCATTCACATAACTCATAAATGATATAAAACAATAATGGAAAGGGCAAAATGATCAAAAAACAAAAAAATCTAAAAATCACAAGGAGGGTTGTTATATTATCCACCATTAAGACTCTCGTTCTCCCTCAAACGTAAGGTAAGAAAAGTGCCAAAACAGACAAGGGATAAAAAATAACCTCTTAAAGCATATGCAAGCACTTTTAAGCAGAGTGGCATCTATAGAACTACCGGTCTCACTATAGTAACCAGAAATTCTTCACACAATGACCCACAAGGTCACATCTCTAGCATCTGTAGCCAAATTTCTCAATGAAGTCGAGATCCTTTATTTTTGAACTTCCTCTATACCCAAAAACTGAGTCGATCACAATAGAAGTTCTGAACATACCTAATTAACCTAAATCTATCAAAGACACGACAAATCACTAACCGTACCACAAAACCAATATCATCTCTGTACTAACAAAATACCAACGGACCCATGGAACTACATAACTACTCTCCACAATACTGAATCATGTCTTCCATAATCACAAAAATAAATTACTTCCATTTTCATGCCGGCTATAAGCATTTTCAAAACTAAAATCAATCTTACTTAAGGCTTAAACCATAACTGTCGAATCAGATAGTACTATCTCCTCAAGATGAAGTAACTAAGTCATAAATCGATATCTGTTTTGTACAAAACCTCAAAGGTCACATTTAGCGCATTCTGATCATTATTCACACATTCATATCCTCATGCTCAAACATTGGAGAAAATTGTGAATCACCACAAAACTCTATATACCATAGTCATGTATACTGTAGATATCACCAAGTTTTATGCAACCCATCACAACAATCCATATAATTCTCAACACCCATGTTGTGTCAATCTACTCAAAGTCCTCAATAATTTGGTAGAATGAAAAGCCCCATTCGATTATACACATGTAAGCAACCCATGGTAGAAATGCAGGATTACTATATATCACTGACTGATGCCCAAAACAAAAATTAAATCTCCAGAAAGTCACCCCTATTCTCATCATAAGTCATAGATGAACCGTACGGTCAGAACTTTAAATTTTTATCTCACACACATAGCATAATTCTGCATACTTCAAAATTTCTTATGTGCAAGTTTCTCATCTTTTTCTTAACTTATTTCTCATTCCGAATTCTCTAACACAAGAACCATGGAATAATACCACGTAGTCTAAATCAAAATTCTTGGCAAAATACTTCACTAAACCCTTTAACTTCAAAAGTAATAAATGTCACGATCCAGGTGCCTTTCCATTCCCAAATCCTTTCAAATCAAAAGCCAGTACCCTTATAAGCTAAATTCCTTCAAGTTTAACTGAGGAGTTTCTCAACATTATAAGTCTTCCCATGAAAGCAAATCTAATCACTGAGTATGTAACAAATAGTAAGGCCTGAATGCCTGAAAAGCTTCCCTTATTCAGCTAGAGTCCTTTACTTATAATGTTTTTTAGTCATTCATACCATGAGTCTAGTCTATCACCAGGTCTTTTTTCCCAAATAAATAAGTACAACCAATCATCCCACAAAGCTGAGCTCATCATCACAGTGCTAACTCAAACCACAGATATATTGATGAGATCCTGAAAAACAAACTAACTTATGTACGTACCCTAATGCTAACACTTGTAGATAATCCCACACAAATCTACCAGCTATACTCATCCTATATTCACCACTGTCTTATAACATAATTATTGAGGAGAACATACCCAACTCACACTAAAATCCCTAACATCCAGGAAAAAGAATCAAATCCAACACAACGATATACTCTAAATGAGTCACAACGCAGGATCTACACACCCAATCTACCACTAAAGAATCATGTACAGGGTAGCAATATGAACCGACACAATAAGAACCCATGAATCACATCAAGACCTGATGTCAAATAAGTAACACATAGGGGAAAGTAGAACCACAATCAAACACTACCAATGTAGATCAAAGATGTACTGAAACTATACTTGTGGCTACTATACTAGAAGCTCCTGCCTCGAGTCTACCCTGAGGAACATGATACTGAGACCTATTATCTACTTGAGCAACTGCTGAAACATCTCTCTATCTATGTTGTGGGCAATCCCTCTTATAGTGCCTAAGATTTCCATAGATAAAGCAACCCAAAGGAGTAGGAGTCTGCTGAACTGGACCTGAAGAACCTGAACAACTACCCTAACCTAACCCTCTTTGAGAATGACCATGAGGATCCCAGCCTCTACTATATATATCTCTACTATCGTCAAGTCTACAGGGCCTCTTTCCCGCATGCCTCTCATGTCTCCACACAAACTTCTCTAGAAACTCTCGAGCAAACTGATCCCATAAGAGAGAGGGTGAACCATCTAGTCTACTCTCAATAAAAGTCCTCCACCACTTTCTGGCTGGTCTAAATAACTTTAAAGCAGTAAAATCTACTCCATTAGAGTCTACCAAGCCCAACCTGTGCAACCTCTCACAACAACTAATCAAGAATATATAAGCATCAACCCTAGGATCTCCATCTAACCAAGAAGGATCTATCATTCTAAGCTCTACAAACCTACTATATCCCTCCATGGTCATAAAGGGTAAGGTCACTAGATGTGGAGCAATGCCCGATACTATCTCACCGACACTAGGAGATTTTGTAGTAACCAAAAGAGCATCTGGAGTTTGAAGCCCATAAATACCATGTCAAATAAAAGTAGGAGTCATCCTCTCGAGAAAACCCCATACGCATACCAAACAATCCTTAAGCATAGCTATGGACATGATCATAGATTGTTTCTGTGCCGAGATCAACCCCTCTATCTCAATAGACCAAACATCATAAGCATCTCTAGAACCTAAGAAGGTAATCCCAACCTGACCTCTAGCTGGTTTGGATGTTTCAATCTGCCCCTACCATATACCAAAGACACAGGTTCTAAACCTTTAACCAAATAACAACATATCCTCACCATCTGTGAGAGAGTGAAAAAAAGGTTTTTGAGTAACATAAGGCTATGAACGTATGACATAAAATGAAAAAATGGATTTGTCCTAAAGTCATGTAACCTTTTGAAGATTGATAACAAACTTCTCAGCACTAATTCGCAGGACTCTACAAGACTCGACTTGTACTAATAAGACCAATGAACCTGAGGCTCTAATACTAATTTGTCACGACCCAAAATAGAGTCTGTGATGTCACCTATCACAACCTCCGATATAGGTAAGCCTATCCCAACCCAAACTCAATAATTAAAGTAAATCAGAAGTGGAAGAAAAAGAATAGCAATAGCCCTAAATGATAAACAAAGAAATATAGTCTCAATAATACATCCCAATTCTGGTTATCACTAGTACAAGCTCTAATAAAGAATATAATCAAATAATCTAAAGTATCTTAAATACAGATAATGCATAAGATAAAATAAGGAGAGATCTAGGTAAGCTCTGAGACCCATCAGCCTCTACCTCAATCTTCGTAATGCTAACACTAAGAGAATATAATTTGTGCTCTGCTACTTGGATCAATACCTACATGAGGTGCAGAAAAAGGGAAGAAAAAGCAAGAATGAGTATAAAACATATGTACTCAGCAAGCATCATCGATAACAGATCCTAATCCAAAGTGATGGTGAGGACCACCACACCAACCATCCAATTTACCCCAAATCATCCTGCACTCAGAAAAGTCCCAGTCTATCCTAGCAGATAGCACATTTATCAAGATAATCAAATGAGTGCATTAAGGTAGGCATGTATAGATTCAAGATCAATGGTAATAGAGATAAGTCACATCAGAAGAGAATCTCACAACACAATATATAATATCAACTCACCATCTTAACCTAATAATTCGGTTAATGTAGAGAAGGTGTGTATCCCACAAACACTATATGTGACATAACAGTCTCAATGGATCAAGCCATAACAATACCCCACGTCTCATAATATCTCAACAACCAAACCATCCAAGAGAAGGTACAATGCAATATAATGCAATAATATGAGATGTATAATACACAATATCACAAACAAGATTCAATCATGATAATACAATACAAAAGGAAATAATTAGACATAATATCAAACATACAAAAGAATGCAATGCAATGTAGTGATAATGATGTAACTATCGTATGGCAGCCATTGTATGGCACCTCGTATACCTTCCAAGCTAAAGCTTCAAGGAAATGACCCATGGGGGGTTCACAATCTCATATCTCAGTCAATTTTGCTGGAACATCTCTCAGTCAAGTGGTTTTATAAAGTGTTTTATTTTCTTTCAAAATCAGTATTTCTTAGTGGTACCAATTTCATAAATATGAATGAATGAAATGAGGATGCATGATCATAAGAAAATCAATATTATGCAATGAATTAAATCAACAATGGAGTAAATGAGCTCAAAATCTCCTCAAATCTCAATAGATTATGATATAAGCCATCGCATGGCACTACTATAATAAAGAGTCATGTGTGACATACATATCATCAATCCAAGTCCCTCACTCAGGCATCATGATAATGGTAAAGGAATATAATGCTCAAACAAGGCTAATAATATCAATTCAAACCCTCCACTGGGTATCACAATAATAATAATACAAATAATGCTCAAATAAGGCCAATAGTATCAATCAACGCCCTCACTCGGGCATCATAATAATAATAATCCTTAAAGTCAATAATAATATTCACATTAACTCCCACACGAGCAACATGATAATAATAAACAATCTAAATAACGTAGATATAGAGAACTTACCCAAAACCAGCTTATTTTACACGATAAGTTCCATCTTTCATAAATCATGACACCATGAAACTAAAAATACTAAAAGGAGAACTATACTAGTTAACAACATGTCCTAAAGTTCACCCTCATTGCTTACATAATAACTAAGCCAAACTTTCTTTCTTAACTATTAAGCTATACTATCATCGATTATATCCTAAGAAATTACTAACCCCAATAATTATATCAACTATTACAAGTCTATTGATACTCCAAGTGTTTGCTAAATAACATAAGAGGATAATTATTCCCTAAATGGTTACTAAACCCCAATCATTATATCAATAGACACCAAACATGATTTAAGCTCTTAAATAGATACCCACTATCAATATACTCAAGATCTATAAGTCATCTATCAACAATTTACTATAAGTGTATGCACAAGTAGAGGGAAACAATCAAGGTATCCATTTTATTATTTCAACCCATCAATAGACTCTGGTACCCATGAAGATGCTCTCCATCTCATCTTAGCGGGACCCCCAAACCCTTAGTGATTCATAAAACATAAGAAATAAGCACATAACACATAAACACCTCAGAAAAGAATCAAGGTACATCTCAACTTGCCTTAAAAAGATCTTCAAAGCCAAACACATTCTGAAGCATCAACAAGAAGCTATACTCCCTCGAATCATTACCAAATACATCTAATCTAGTCATATATGAGATCTGCACATAAATACAAAATCATCGATACCCATATTAATGTACTTTGGTTCTAGGTCTAAAATCACTTTGAAAATCAACCTCAAAAATAAAAGGGTAAAACTAGAATTTTTTTAAAGAATCATGTTTCCCAGAATTAAAGGATTTTACATCTGAAAAGCCAATGAAAATCTAGTAGAAATCAGTTTAGAAATCAACAAAATATTAATATTTCACTTTACTAATATGTAACACCCCGTACCTTTTCGACCCTACGTGGTTGCCTTAACATTTATGGAATCATGTATACATGATATGTTTGAAGAATTATGCATTAAAGGTGATGGTATGAATTTAGCCTAATGAATTGGGCTCAAATGAGGCCCAAAAAAATCATATAAAGACATGGCCCAAAAATGGGAAAAATAACCCATTCATAAAATGGATCAAGTGAGCATGTTATATTTGACCAAGAGGGAGTAAGAATGAATTTTTGGGTCTATATAAAGTTCCCAAAAATCAGATTTTAATCACACAACTACACATGCCATATTCTAGAATTTTAAAGAAAACATTTTATTCCTTTGACACAAGATCATCCATTTCCAAGATTTGGTAAGTATTTATTCTAATGGTTTAATATATTATATGCATGTAATATGGTGTAGATGATGTTGGTTATGTTGATAAAGTATTGAGAAATTCACCATGTGTAAAATAGGCTAGTTTTGCTAAATCGGTAAAGGGTTTTGCCTTGTAACTTGAAAGGAGACTTGTGATCATGAATAAAGTGGACTTGATGGATTTAATATTGACATGTGAGATGTAATTATAGCCTCAAATTTTTTTATTCTTGTATATAATGATTGGAATTTTTATTTCTAAATTGGGCATGGAATTGGTGACGTATTGAAAGAAACATGTAGTTTGGTGATGTTTATGTGCGTTGTGAATCCATGGATGTTATTTGGAATCTAATATTATCTAAAATATTCTATGAGAAGTTTAATTATGATCATGGATCATTCATGGCAAAAAAGGACTCTAAAATGACCCCCGGAGGCTGAAACGGGCATCCGCCCTCGAGACTGGAGCACCTGCGGGCGTAGGTGCCAACGCAGGTGACTCTGTATACTGCCAAAGGGCACCTGTGATCATAGGTCATACACCTACGGGCGCAGGTGGCTTAGCGGGTCAGCCCAGAACTCTGAATTTATTGTTTTTGCATCCCTTTGACCCCCCAAAACCCCTATACCCTTCATGGATGCAGTTATCAACTTGTGATACCTTTTGAATGACTTTAAAGGAGTATCCTGAGGGCATTTTGGATGGTATCAAGTATGGATTGTTGTTCATGTGTTGTTACGGAAGGTATTGAGATGACTTGAAGGAGTAATTGTGATGCAGTGTTAATATGGGTGTATAAAGGGTAAAGTTGGTGTGAAATGTTATTGGTTTGCGATGCCTTGGTCGATGTGTGATATGTTATGGTATTGTTGGTTTGGTGATGCAATAATGGTAATATAAGAGGGCAAAATGACGCTATATGGTAGTCATGTAATCCATTGTTGTTTTATGCACTTGTAACATGGTTAATGGTTGATTTGAGCTTCGTTATGAACTTGTATTGTAGAGTGAAACGTAAGGAAGAAGCTGTAATATTGTGTTCATACATAGGCTTGTGTATTCATACTTGGAAGTGAAGGTATGTAAGGTTACTCTTTCTGTATCCTTCTGCAGCATATAGTATTCACCTTGTTATGGTACTTACTCATTTTCGAAATGTCCTAAGGCATCTCATTTCAGGTTATCATCTATTGTTAATCATATATACCTTATTCTTGATCTATGGTCATTCATGTATCACATAATTATGGACATGATTCCAAGTTCCAATAATGTTATGTTCCAAAGCTTCCAATAATGTTACAACTTCAAAGTATCAATCTCATGAACATAAACGACTGAAGTAATGCATTTATGTGTTTCCAATAAGGTTATGATCCCCAATGTATCAATCTTATAAAAGTAAAAGGGAGAATTAATCCAATGAAGTAATGAAAGAAGTAATTCCCGTATGGTTACTTTGTATTTTCCTTATGGTTACTTCATATTTTCCTTATGGTTACTTTATATTTTCTTTATACTTATTGAGTATGGGTGATAGCTTTGTGGGGGCGCAATCCTAACTCAAGCCGATCCCGATATGGTTGGATCAGGGGGAAAGCTCAGTGAATCAAAAGCCAAACTTGATGCCGAACTTGCTTCACTGATTTTCGAGTGCTAGCGGGGGGAAGCTCAGTGGGGCAAAAGCCTAGCTTGATGCCGAACCTGACAAGGGGTAGCCCTAAGGGCCGAACCTGCTTTATTTATTTATTGACGGTTGCATATTGACGGTTACTTTTATTGATGGTTGCATATTGACGGTTATACATTATTGACGATTATATATTGACGGTTCTAACTACTAACGATAACGGACATAAAGGCAAATGGAATAATGAACATAAGGCACATATTTCCACACATATTGAACGATGATGATTTATCCACATTGACTATTCTCTTGCAATCAAGTTCATTGAGGTTTTTAAGTTTCATGAAGTTTCTTATAGCCTTGCATACTCAGTACATTCTTCGTACTGACCCCTTTGTGGGACTTACTTTATTTGCTACAGGAACAGGTGTTAGTAGACCTCCACAATAGGCTACGGGCTATCCGCGGATCATTGGTGAGCTCCAGTTGGTTTGGAGCTTTTCGAGTCACATATATACATTGTTTTGGTATTGTAATTATTGTATAAAGTGGGGACTTGTCCCGACTACAGGTTGCTGTGTTCATGTATCGGTTAGAGGCTTTGTAGACATATATGAGAAGGTGAATGTAAGAGATATATGTTTTGTTTGACTTGATAGCCCTAACGCCCAAGTTTCCTATATTGTATAAGTTTTCCATGACTTCCACCTAGTTGCATGAGGTATAATAAGATTCATACTAAAATATGCTTGCGAAGGAACATGAGCAAAGATTGGTTCTCTCGAGCCATATCGGCTTTGGGTGCCCGTCCGCCTCGTTGGGATACAAGGTGCGACAAAAGTGGTATCAGAGCAGGTCATTCTCAGGGTGTCTACAAAGCCGTGTTCTAGTAGAGTCTTGTTCATGGATATGTTGTGCACCACATTTATGAGCAGGAGGCTATAGGGCATTTAGGATGTTGTTTCTTTTCTTCACTTCTAGATCGTGCAATAGAGCCAGTGTTGTAAGTTGAATTGTATCTGACCATGGGAATTGTTTTTCTTTGGTAGAAATGCCGATTACAAGAAGAGGCAAGGGTAAGACTAAGAAGCTAGATAGGATTGGCGGAGAAGGAACTAGTAACTTACCACCTGAACGGGTTGAGCAAGATGAAGTTGAAAGTGAGTTTGCATCGCGGGCTTCTTCTACTTTTCCAGCTCTAGAAGAGCCGAGAAAGAGAGAAGAACCTGTTGAGCCACCTGTTAATGTCACTGACCAGTATTTAAGAAATACAGTATATATGTTGATTCAGCTAATTGCAGCACAGAATCAAGGACAAGATGGTCCAATGACAAGTAATGAAAGTGAGGCTAGGGCAGCTAGTCGAAGGACACAGGATTTCCTGAAACTAGACCCTCCTATATTCACAGGTTCGGATCTTAATGAGGAACCGCAAGATTTTATCGATCCAATCAAAAGGGCTTTGGATGTCATGCACATATTTGGTGCAGAAATAGTTGAACTCGCGACGTATAGATTGAAAGGGGAGGCGATATTATGGTATGAAGATTGGAAACGAGCTAGGGGTGTTGGTGCACCCCCGGCTAGCTAGGAAGAATTTCAAAGGGCATTCCTGGATCACTACCTTCCATATGAGATTCGGGAGGCATGCGAAGACCAGTTTCTAAATCTTTGTCAAGGGAATATGAGCGTCCGGGAGTACAGTATTCAATTTAATTCTTTGGCCAGATATGCTCCCCATATGGTAGCCACTATGGCTGATAGAGTTCATCGGTATGTGGATCTATTGGATCCATCATTGGTTAGAGACTGTACCATTGCTGCTCTGAATAGAGATATGGATATAGCCAGAATACAGGCTTTTGCACAGAAGATGGAAGATCAGAGGAACAGAAGAAAGATGCACAAAGCTGAAGGGGGGCCATCAAAGAAAGCTAGACCTATGAAACAGTATATGGTGTCCCAAGGAGAATTTGGGCCTCGAATTTTTAATAGACCGTCGAGACCATCACTTTCTTATCCTATAGTAGGCACTCAACCCCAGTTCCAAGGGTCTAGAGGCAGTCACGATGGGTAAAGTAGTGGAATTTGAGGTTCACAACTAGTGGGGTATCAAGAGCAAGAACGTATGAACCAATCGGGGTTTCCTCGCCAGCCGTGTCCACACTGTGGAAGGCTTCATTTAAAGAAATGCCGGTTTGGGACCAATATTTGCTTTTGGTGCAGTATGTCCGGGCACATGGTGAGAGATTGCCCAAGAAGGGGCACGGGCTTATAATGCGGACTACGGGATCAACCGTTGCACCGTCATCATCGGTTCCTTACTTAGGCCAAGATGTGCACCCGGTTGGTCATGGTAACAGCACTAGAGGAGCAGCCAGTTTTAGTGGAATACAGGACCGTACTTATGCTCTAGCAGGTCAGCAGAATATAGAGGCATATCCTGATGTAGCTACAGGTACATTATCTATTTTTTTTTCATAATGTATATACCTACGCATTGATTGATCGGGGTTCTATAGTATCATATGTTACTCCATTGACCGCTACGAAATTGAAAGAACATCAGAATTATTAGTTAGACCATCTGGAGTATTGACTCCTGTTGATGAATCCACTATAGTTAACAAAGTACATCATAGCTTAATAGAACCTATTTGTGAGCATGCTACGGTGGACTGCCGAGCTAAGAAAGTCCATTTTCATTTCCTACAAAAGACCGTCCTTGAATGGAGGAGTAGTATTGGCGTATCGAGGGGTAAATTTATTTCACATCTTACAGCAAGGAAAATGATATCCACAGGGATTTATAAGGTCTAGTATGTCCTCTTGGATGCACCAGAATGATGTGTACGGAAGAAAGCCGGCACGTTAAAGAGTGTGCCTGGATTATTAACAACTGAATACGGTGACAATCGAGGATAAATATTCCCTCCCCAAAACTGATGATTTATTTAACGAATTATAGGGTGTCAAATGTTTCTCACAGGTTAACTTGAGATCGGGATATCATCAGGTGAGAGTTGGAAAAATAATAAGACGTCAAGCCATTCTTGGGTATGTATTGATGCAGCATGGTAACGTAGTAGCTTATGCCTCAAGATAGTTGTGACCACCGAGAGGAATTAGCCAACACATGATACGGAGTTAGCAGATGTGAGAGTTGCTTAAGAAAACAAACTATATACATACATGGTGCCACTATTTGTATGGGGTTCACGTTGATATACTGATCACACAAGTTTACGATGTATCTTTGGATAGAACATACTACATAAATATTTGAAGGTATACTACGAGCCTGTATGATAGATTTAAATGGTAGTTGGGATGATCATCTACCCCTTATTGAATGTGCTTATAATAATAGCTATTATTCAAGTATCAAAATGGTATCTTACGAAGGTTTATATAGAAGAAATTTTAAATCATCAATTGGGTGATTTAAATCGAGTGGAACTGCCTTAGGCTAGATTTTGTTCACTAAGCTGTAGAGAAGGTTAAGGTGGTATGACAGTAGCTACAAGCTAAAACAAGTCATATGCCGAGATCCATTATTTTTATTGAATGTACAAGCTATGAGGGATGTCACTTATGAAGAGATATATATTGCTATTCTAGAGGGATAAATGAAAAGATTAAGAAATAAAGAATGTAGTTTCCATAAAGGTACGGTGTAGGAATCGACAAGTAGAAGAAAGCACTTGAGGAACCAAAGAAATGATAAAGTCAAAGTATCCATAATGGTTTAAAACGGGAGAAAAAGTTCAAGGTACGGAATTGGAGTAATAAAAAGGAAGTATCCATAAGTATCTATGAGTGTATATGTATAACGTAAAGATGCATTTGTTGTACATGAGACGATGTTATTAACATTCGAGGAGGAATGTTTCTAAGGGGGGAAGAATGTAACACCCCGTACCTTTTCGACCCTACGTGGTTGCCTTAACATTTATGGAATCATGTATACATGATATGTTTGAATAATTATGCATTAAAGGTGATGGGCTGAATTTATCCCAATGAATTGGGCTCAAATGAGGCCCAAAAAAATCATATAAAGACATGGCCCAAAAATGGGAAAAATGACCCATTCATAAAATGGATCAAGTGAGCATGTTATATTTGACCAAGAGGAACTAAGAATGACTTTTTGGGTCTATATAAAGGCCCCAAAAATCAGATTTTAATCACACAACTACACATGCCATATTCTAGAATTTTAAAGAAAACATTCTTATCTTCTCTTTCAAACCCTAAGCCTTTATTCCTTTGAACATGATCATCCATTTCCAAGATTTGGTAAGTATTTAATCTCATGGTTTAATATATTATATGCATGGAATATGGTGTAGATTATGTTGGTTATGTTGATAAAGTATTGAGAAGTTCACTATGTGTAAAATAGGCTAGTTTTGCTAAATCGGTAAAAGGTTTTGCCTTGTAACTTGAAAGGAGACTTGTGATATTGAATAAAGTGGACTTGATGGATTTAATATTGACATGTGAGATGTAATTATATCCTCAAATTGTTTTATTCTTGTACATAATGATTGGAATATTTATTTCAAAATTAGGCATGGAATTGGTGACGTATTGAAAGAAACATGTAGTTTGGTGATGTTTATGTGAATTGTGAAGCCATGGATGTTATTTGGAATCTAATATTATCTAAAATATGTTATGAGAAGTTTAATTATGATCATGGATCATTCATGGCAAAAAAGGACTCTAAAATGACCCCCGGAGGCTGAAACGGGCATCCGCCCTCGAGACTGGAGCACCTGCGGGCGCAGGTGCCAACGCAGGTGACTCTGGATACTGCCAAAGGTCACCTGTGGATGTAGGGCATCCACCTGTGTCACAGGTGGCTTAGCGGGTCATCCCAGAACTCCGAATTTATTGTTTTTGCATCCCTTTGACCCCCCAAAACCCCTATACCATTCATGGATGCAATTATCAACTTGTGATACCTTTTGAATGACTTTAAAGGAGTATACCGAAGGTATTTTGGATGGTATCAAGTATGGATTGTTGTTCATGTGTTGTTACGGAAGGTATTGAGATGACTTGAAGGAGTAACTGTGACGCAGTGTTAATATGGGAGTATAAAGGGTAAAGTTGGTGTGAAATGTTATTGGTTTGTGATGCCTTGGTCGATGTGTGATATGTTATGGTATTGTTGGTTTGGTGATACAATAATGGTAATATAAGAGGGCGAAATGACGCTATATGGTAGTCATGTAATCCATTGTCGTTTTATGCACTTGTAACATGGTTAATGGTTGATTTGAGCTTCGTTATGAACTTGTATTGTAGAGTGAAACGTAAGGAAGAAGCTGGAATATTGTGTTCATACATAGGCTTGTGTATTCAAACTTGGAAGTGAAGGTATGTAAGGTTACTCTTTCTGTATCCTTCTGCAGCATATAGTATTCACCTTGTTATGGTACTTACTCATTTTCGAAATGTCCTAAGGCATCTCATTTCAGGTTATCATCTATTGTTAATCATATATACCTTATTCTTGATCTATGGTCATTCATGTATCACATAATTATGGACATGATTCCAAGTTCCAATAATGTTATGTTCCAA
This sequence comes from Capsicum rhomboideum, assembly GCA_031232105.1. Taxonomy (NCBI): domain Eukaryota; kingdom Viridiplantae; phylum Streptophyta; class Magnoliopsida; order Solanales; family Solanaceae; genus Capsicum; species Capsicum rhomboideum. Next base: position 53,969,307 of record CP124711.1, read on the forward strand.
AGCTTCCAATAATGTTACAACTTCAAAGTATCAATCTCATGAACATAAAAGACTGAAGTAATGCATTTATGTGTTTCCAATAAGGTTATGATCCCCAATGTATTAATCTCATAAAAGTAAAAGGGAGAAGTAATCCAATGAAGTAATGAAAGAAGTAATTCCCGTATGGTTACTTTATATTTTCCTTATGGTTACTTCATATTTTCCTTATGGTTACTTTATATTTTCTTTATACTTATTGAGTATGGGTGATAGCTTTGTGGGGGCGCAAGCCTAACTCAAGCCGATCCCGATATGGTTGGATCAGGGGGAAAGCTCAGTGAAGCAAAAGCCAAACTTGATGCCGAACCTGCTTCACTGATTTCTGAGTGCTAGAAGGGGGGAAGCTCAGTGGGGCAAAAGCCTAGCTTGATGCCGAACCTGATAGGGGGTAGCCCTAAGGGCCAAACCTGCTTTATTTATTTATTAACGGTTACTCTTATTGACGGTTGCATATTGACAGTTATACATTATTGACGATTATATATTGACGGTTCTAACTACTAACGGTAACGGACATAAAGGAAAATGGAATAATGAACGTAAGGCACATATTTCCACACATATTGAACGATGATGATTTATCCACATTGACTATTCTCTTTTAATCAAGTTCATTGAGGTTTTTAAGTTTCATGAAGTTTCTTATAGACTTGCATACTCAGTACATTCTTCGTACTGACCCCTTTGGGGGACTTACTTTATTTGCTGCAGGCACAGGTGTTAGTAGACCTCCACAATAGGCTACGGGCTATCCGCGGATCATTGGTGAGCTCCAGTTGGTTTGGAGCTTTCCGAGTCACATGTGTACATTGTTTTGGTATTGTAATTATTGTATAAAGCGGGGACTTGTCCCGACTATAGGTTGTTGTGTTCATGTATCGGTTAGAGGCTTTGTAGACATATATGGGAAGGTGAATGTAAGAGATGTATGTTTGGTTTGACTTGATGGCCCTAACGGCCAAGTTTCCTATATTGTATAAGTTTTCCATGACTTCCGCCTAGTTGCATGAGGTATAATAAGATTCATACTAAAATATGCTTGCGAAGGAACATAAGCAAAGATTGGTTCTCTCGGGCGGGCCATATCGGCTTCGGGTGCCAGTTCGCCTCGTTGGGATACGGGGTGTGACATAATAAAACCCCAAATCTCCATTATAAAATGCGGTTTAAAAGGAGAAATTTTGGAAAACTTTTATTAAAATCAGATTAGCCACAATGCAAGGACCTTAAATCCCAAAAATCAATGAAAACCCATTCCAAATCGACTTTCAAATCAAGAACTTTCGATTTCATAACTTTGAATTTCAAAACTCAACTTTATGGATCAAAATCGTGAAAAGCGAGATGGATAATCTTAGAAAATGAATAAAATGAAGGTAGAACCACATACCCAATTAATATATAAGAAGAACACATCAATAATCACCTCAAATGAAGCTTCTTAGCTCCCAATATGTAAAAAATATGAAATGGGTTCGATTTAGGTCTTAAACTCAGTGATTTCCACCTAAGCAACATTGCTTGAGCGACCCCACAGTCACCTAAGTGAACCTTTACTTAAGCGGACCTATTTACACCTAGGCGGATCTGCTTAGGCAGCCATTTGGTTTCTTAAGTGATGCACCAGCACCAATAATATCAAACTTCACTAAATGGGCATAACTTTCTTATACGGACTCAAAATTCATGGATTACTTTTGTGTTGCTTCTTAAATTTTGATACGGATCCAATGCTACCATACACATGAACAAAATTACTCATTAACTATAGGTGATACTATTAAAGCTTAACTATTTAAAACTCCAAACTCTGACTACTATCTAAAACTCATCTGAGACCTCCCAAACACAACTCAACTATGCTACTAGGTTAAGTTTGACAGTTCGGACTCAACATATCCATTGGATTTACCAAAAGAGATCATTATCAACAAATTACCTCTAAAACTAACTTTTGACTAAATAAAACTATTATTTCAACCAAACACTCAATAATCACAAAAGGGCCTTGGGACTCGCACCAACTATGTTACTAACCCAAAATGGAAGTTCTGTATCTAATGGAACTAACAGAATCACCATATGATGCTCGAATCAGAATGTTGACCACAGTCAATTATATCACTTTAAAGGCTACTGAAAGTCACAAACTCATATAAATCACTCTTGAATGCTTTGGAGACCTTGCAAAACATTTCCATAAGTCATCAATGATATAAAGCAATAATGGGGAAGGGCAAAATGGTTAAAGTACAGAAAACTCTTAAAATCACAACGAGGGTTGTTACAAAATTAAGCTAGGAACATCACCACTTTGACTGATACAAACAATTAGACCGTGTAAAAAAATTCCAAATATCATGTATACTTCTCAATCATAATGCAAGGAATACAAAAAAACCATAAACCTTCAACCTCCTAACCTCAAAGACGGATTATAACTCATCAAATTTAGGCTCGCTCACCTATTCTTGTCAAATAAAGCTAATAACATCACCTTTCTATCATGAAACAAGTGTCCTCACAAGAAGAACTAGTTCACACACTCAATTTAAATAACCAGATATAATTTAAGGACTTAGCATCAAAGAACAACTCTCATACTCACAAGAAAATTAACATGTATGAAGAAAGAACCATAGGATGCCCATTATGTACATCTCCACTAATTAAGTATGCTCAAATACAATCAAATAGGATTTTAATAGGTTGTAACATTGGCTAGGGGACGGGTAGGAAAACTGTATAATAGTGACTTACACTTTCCTAATCACTTCCCACTTTTTACACTTCATCACCCATTATTTTCTCCTCTTTTATTTTTTTTCAACCCTCTCTTTAATTATTTTCACAAGTAATTCTCATCTTATCAAGAACGTTTCAATTTTTTTTTAACCATTTTTTTCTTTCTCTTTTTTTTTTCCATCTAACATTCTTTCAAAGAAGGCCTTTTCATCACTTTGTAGCTATCATTGGTCACTTTTTTCACTCAACCATCCCTTTTCTTCAGATTCAACAATTTGAACATAGTCTATGCTACAGTGCTCAAGGAAGCAGGGTCTAAAAAATTAGAAATTAAAAAAAAAGAGATCAAGGCGAAAATTCGGCTATCAAATGAAAGGCTACAGGCTCAAAGGGGATAACTAGTGGTAGCAATATCTAAGTAGGCTAAAATTTCATAATACAAATACAAAAAGCCTATTATCATCTTCTAAATAGAGCAACCTTTTTTTTATGTCGCTTCAATAACATGAAGGGCTAGTTCTAGATTAAGATGTAAAATATGGAATATGCAAGAAATCCTCACCACACATTGTGCAAGTATTGATCAAGATAGATCAATTCTGCATCTAAGACAGACAAGGTCATAGAAAACTATAAAATAAGAATAAGCTATTTATAGAGTCACAACAATGACCCTCGGTGTCAGAAAAGTTGTTATTTTATTTAAACTCACGCACTCACAAGAAAGTACTACTCAAACTCAGGCTTAAATTGCTAGTATCAAACAAGTCAAAAGATCTTTTATTTTCTCTTCTAAAATAAATAAAAGAAAATCCTATAACATACTTCATCCTTAACAAATATCAGAATATATCCACCCCATACTTACAATCATTTTTTATCCTCAAAGCAATAAACAAAGTAAACTGAGGGTTAAAAAAACTCCCTGAGGCCCTCTAGGGCCTAGCTAGTAACATGTTTCTTCAATTTTCATCAAGGATCACACACATCTCACAATTAAGCTCAAACATGCCCCGTAGCTATAAATTCAGATTCTTAGACTTTCCATAAATATGCAAAATAAAAGCAACACAAAAATTGATACAATAAATAAATAAAAAATAAAAAAATAAGAAGCTACACCATTAATTGGGTTGCCTCCCAACAAGCGCCTAATTTAACATCATGACACGATACTTGACAAGTTCAACATTTTTCCTTCCACTTTGAACTTATTAATTGCATTCCTAATTTTGAATTAAATTTTCTACTCCGTTCAAGGGGGTGTAAATATAAAGGAACCAATCAATAGATGTTGCATCTTCCACTTCTTAACTCTTAATTGAGGAATATAAATCTTTAGTTTTGGCAAAACAAATTCAAGAATATAGACATATTTTTCTTCCCCCTTACACTCTTCCATAGGCTCAGATGACTCGATTAATATCTTACTATCTAAACATAATATGGAAAAATGATCAGAATGAAGTCCAATATTCCCTAACTCATGAATTGCATCCTCATATTCCCACATACTAGATTCATTAAAAAAACTATCTACTTCCTTAAATAATTCTAGTGTACTCTTCTCAACAGTTACAACATTAATAAAAGTATGGTCGAGTAGTTCGTCCTTTGATTTTAGCTCCTCATATTGACTTATAAGTACTTTTTTTGCCTTACACAACTCATAAATAAATTATTGGGCATCACACAAATCAACCTTTAGTAACGACCCTTTCCATCATTATGGTAAAGTCTAACGTACAAATTCGGATTAAGGTTTCCCTCGGATAAAAAGTTAGAAATTTCATGTTAGGCTAATCTTGGATAAAATTCAAGTATGTTATAGTCTAGGATAATCTGGGAAGGGATTAGTGGAAAATTTTGTGACTTGAGGTTATGTTATGATAGCAAAGATGTTAAGGAATCCATAGAAACATTTGGAAGTGATTTCAGGTTAGTAGAACTCCTGATATCGGATTTGATGTAAAGGGAATGTTTGGCATATAAATATCCAAAAGTGTGTTGTAAAATAGGCAAGTTTCAATGGTTGACGAAATTTATGCCTCCACCTAGGCCACTATAGTGGGTAGCAGGCCACTACCACTAGCCCAATATAGTGTAAATATTCCCACCCTAGAGGGAGTTAGAGTCGGTCAATCCCACCATAGCGGGCAAATTCATAGCAATGGAGCTATAGTGGGATAAGCACTGATTAATACAGAAAATAAACCAAAAAAGTTATTTTCATTCCATATTTATCCAAGGATTGGGAGAAGCAATTTTAAGTGATTTCAACTGATCTTCCACCAACTTTCTTTGTTGAAGTAAGTAAATCCCTTCTACTAACTATTTTTTTGATAATTAATGGCTAGAATCACTAGTTTTTGGATATGGGGAAGGATTGGACTTGACCTAGCTGAATTTTTTTGTGCAATTATATGAATTGGGTGGAAAATCCTTGAGTTTTAGTCAAGGGTTACTAAATTATGATTGCATGCTTAGAATTCATCACTATAAATATGAATTTGATAGAATTAAGGTGGAATAAAGGTAGAAAATCCCTAGAAAGAGGGAATGATCATGAATTTAACCTAGGGGTTATGCGATTAAGTTGTAATCCTTGAATGTGTTAGGTCTTTATCTGAATTATGATTAAATTCTTATTTTTAGACCACAACCAAGCTGAGATTGAAAGAAAAGTCAAGACTCAAGTTCATTAGAGTGGTGTAAAGCTTGGATTGAGGTAGGTGATAGTTAAATATAGTTGAAAACCCAACTTGGTTTATGAGTGCATGTTAGCTGTTTCTTTGTATACTTGTTACAATGCATGCTTAAGAAGAGTAAATTGTTGAATCATATCCTAGGTGTTAATCACATATAATAAGGTTATATTAAAGGCTGGTTGATTGTACAAGTATGGTTATTTTCTTCTCATTATGGTTGAGCTTTTTGTAATATCTATTTCTATTGTGAGATAAGACGGTAAAGAACATTTTCATGGGATTTGTTATTATTATGAGATGAGCTGGTGAAGAACATTGTCACAGGATTGATTGGTATAAAGTTGGCAAACACTAGATGTCTGGGTTTTTTGGTACATGGACAAGAGCTCATCCCTGACAGGTCATGGCTAGTGGGAGACCATAAGACCCTTAGCATGTGTGTACAAGGTACTGGTAAGTTTGACGGTTCCTTGAGTGGACTGTTTTTGTAATTATTGCTATTGTTGTTGTTAAATTGGATCCTTGAGTGGTCCAGGTTAAGAACATAAATGAATGGTATATCTTCAATTGATGTCTACTTACTTATGTATTTGAGGCAAGGTGTAAGTTATTATTATGAGTCATGGATTTGTTGACTTGGTCTAGTGTTGGTGGTCATGGTCTTAACTTGTTATATTGTCTATATTGACTTACACTTGACTTAATTCTTTAGTGGTTTTGAGAAAGGCGAAGTGGTATATATTTGAGGTAAAGCTATTGTTAGGTGTTCATAGTTGTACTTGCTTGCTAAGTTATGTTTATTTGTTCACATTTATTATCTTGGGTTAGCTGATGACCCTACCAGTACATTGTGGTTTTGTATACTACCTGTGCTCTTCTTTTTGTTGAGTGCAGAGCATTTTTCATCCGCTACATCTAGACCTCAGCTTTAGAGCAGAGTGCATTTTGATTCAAGGGTGAGCTACATCTTTCGAACAGCCATGAGTCCTCTATTTTAGTTCTTGTCCATTTGTTTCAGACATGGATACTTTCATTTTGTTTTGGGTAATCCATTATTGATAATTATTAGTGTTTAGGTATAATGACTTTCAGTTCTTGGGGTGTTTTAGACATTTTTTATTTTTCGCATTTGTTTTGTTTTTAGTCTTTAAAGACATTGGTCTATTTAATGGAATGATTAGTTTATCTTAAAATTGATTGAGTATAAGTGTTGAGTAAATTGGGTTGGATGGTTCTTCCACCGGAGGGTTAGTGTGGGTACCACTCGCGGTGGATTTGGGTCATGACAAAGTTAGTATCAGAGCCCTAGGTTTATTGATCACTTTGTACCAAAATATGTCTAGTATAGACTTGCGGAATGGTACAGAGATGTATGTACTTTTCTTTCAAAGGGTATAGGACTTTAGGAAATTATCACTTTCTTTCTTCTGTCGTACGATAACTTGATTCCAGTTGATATCTAGTGATCTAAATTTGTATCTAACCCCTTCATTCTTTTGTCCATCGATAGTGAAAGCCAGGTTTAATAGATCCAGAGCAGCAACCCCCGTACCAGCAGTTTTAGCTGTAAAACCAGCTATTTGAGGTCAAGAAAAGGGTAGGGAATGAGGGAGAGGTAGAACAACACTCACCAGGGGTAGATCTTGAGCAACAACTAATCTCACCCATCAAAGATCTGAGATTGCTCCCATATCCCAGGATCAGTATGAGGAGATTATGAATAAGGATTTTATGGAAAAGAATAAGGCAACACCAACTGGGGGTGAAACTTTTCTTCAGATGTTTTCAGAGTTGATCCAGTAGGTGCTTTCTTTTCTAAGCGGGTTGGAAGGTACTAGAGCCACTACTGCTATTCGTGCTTATCAATTTCAAGGTGCTCAGCCTGCTGCTACTCTTGCAATTAGGATGGATGAGACCTCAAGGACTAATATTTTCCCTCCTCATGTGTTAGGTCCCATCATGACTGGGACTGAACATGACATGCTGACTAAAGTTTTGAAGGCTCTGAGATGAAAGATGCATTCAAGTTTATTGTTGATTGTTATGATAGGCTACATAAATGGGTATTATATAGTAGTATGGTGCTGAGTTTGTAACCTTCCAACTGTAAGGTGATACAAAGCAGTGGTACAGAAGAGGCTAAGTTTTATACCTTTCTTGTGATGCCACTCAATTGCTTGGTATAGAAGAGGAGGGGATTTAGTTGTTTGTGAAGGGTTTGAACACTAATTTATAGGTTTTGGCTGTGCATATGACTATTGCTGGGAATACCTTTAATGATGTTTTTGATTATTTGAAAAAAGGTAGAAGGAGTCAAATAAGTTGTCCAGGCCAAGGTTATACCAAAGAAATTATGGAATGCGGGTAGCTTCAGTGGTTCTTACTCCAGGGGCTATAGTCATTAGGCCTATCCAGCTTTCCCTATTCAATTAGCTCTGCCAGTTTCTATAGTGGGTCTATCAGAGACCACTCAGTAGTCTGCAATTGTGAGAAGCCAAGGGACTTCGTATTCTTCTACTAGCAGGCCTTCCCTAGATTAAGGTTGCTATAAGTGTGGTGTTGTAGGACACTTCAATAGAGAGTGTCCTCATAGATAGGCTGGTTTTTAGGGACAGTAGCAGACTAGAGCTGTGGTTCCTAATGGTAGAGGTAGCGGAGGTAATGGTAGAGGTCTTCCACAGGGTAGGCGGGATAATCATCAGGGAGCTTATGGTGGAAATTGAGGTGGTGGTAATGCAGGGAGAGATAGTACCCAACCTGCTAGAGAGGTTCCCTAGATTGATGATAGAGCTCATTGTTATGCCTTCCCAGGTAAATCCAAGGCTGAGGCTTCAGATTTTGTCATTACAAGTACTATTCTCATCTATGATCGAATAGTTATTGTCTTGTTTGATATGGGTTTCACTTATTCTTATGTATCTATTAAATTTGCATTGGGATTGGATATGGTTTGTGATATGCTTGACTCTCTTGTACATATGTCTACTTTGGTTAGAGACTCTGTAGTAGTGACCCAAATGTATCGTCCTTATTCTGTTATGTTTATGGGTTTCTTAACTTGGGTAGATTTGATAATCATGGATATGCTTGATTTTGATATCATCCTAGGTATGACTTGGCTATCTCTATATCATATTATTCTAAATTGTAATGCTAAAACTGTGACCTTAGAGATGCTTGGGATGGATAAGTTAGAATGGAAAGGTGTGTATAAGTCGAGACTCATGAAAATTATATCTTTTATTTGGGCAGAGAAGGTAGTTGGGAGGGGGTGTTAGGCATTTGGAATATCTTTGGGATGTTAGCGCAGAAGTTCCTTCTATTAAGTCAGTTCCCGTAGTGTCAAAGTTTTAGGAGATATTTCTCATTGACTTGCCTGGTATACCTTTGAATTGGGATATTGACTTATGCATTGACTTGGAGTAGGGCACTTGCCCAATTTCTATTCCTCCCTATTAAATGGCTTTGGCTGAGTTGAGAGAACTCAAGACTCAATTGCAGGAGTTACTTAATAAGGGATTCATTCATCTTAGTGCTTAACCTTGGGGTGCTCCAGTGTTGTTTGTTAAGACTAAAAGATAGTAGCATGAGAATGTGTATTGACTAAAGGTAGTTGACTAATGTTACCATCAGGAATAAGTATCCTTTGCCCCGAATAGATGATATTTTTGACCAGTTGTAGGGTGCATTAGTTTTCTTCAAGATAGACTTGAGGTCAGGTTATCACCAGTTAAAAATAACTTTCAAGACTCAGTATGTGCATTATGAGTTCTTAGTGATGTTCTTTGGGTTAACCAATATGCAGGCAACATTTATGAGTTTGATGAATGGTATTTTTAAGTCTTTCTTGGTTTTTATTGCTGACATTTTAGTTTACTCTAAGAGTAAGAAGGAACATGCATGTCATCTTTGTATAGTCTTGGGGATTTTGAAGGAGAAGAAGCTTTATTCTAAGTTCTCTAAATATGAATTTTAAATGTCTTTTGTAGATTTTTGGGGGCATATGATTTCAAAAAAGGGGGTGATGGTAGATCCCCAGAAGATTGAGGTTGTCAAGAGTTGGGCTCGGCCTAGCTCTGTGACTGACATTAAAAGATTTGTGGGTATTGCTAGTTACTATCACAGGTTTGTTAAGAACTTTACCTCCATTGCTACTCACTTGACAAGACCGACTCAGAAGGAGGTGCCATTTGTATGGTCTAATAAGTTTGAGGAGAGCTTTCAAAAGCTCAAGTCTCTTTAGACCATAGCTCCCATTCTTTCCTTGCCAATTGAAGGTAAGGACTTTATTGTGTTTTGTGATGCCTCACGCTCTGGTTTGGGTGTTGTGTTAATGTAGGACACAAATCTGATTGTCTATGCTTCAAGGCAATAGAAGCCTCACGAGAAGAATTATTTGACTCATGACATGGAGTTGGTAGCGGTGGTTTTTGTACTTAAGATATGGAGATACTACCTCTATGGTGTCAAGTATGAAGTGTTTACAAAACATCGCAACTTGCAATATCTTTTCACACAAAGTGATTTGAACTTGAGCAAAGAATATGGATGGAATTATTGAAGTATTATGATGTGACCATTAAATACCATCCGAGCAAGGCCAATGTGGTGGCAGATGCATTAATCCAGAAATCCATAAGCATGGGTAGTTTGGCTAATTTAAGAGTGTCAAGGCGGCCTTTGGCTAGAGAGATTCAAACTCTAGCATCGTAATTCATGCAGTTTGGTGTTTCTGAAAGGGGTGGAGTTTTGGCTAGTGTAGAGGTAAGGTTAACATTCCTTGATCAAATTAAGGCTAGACAGGCTTGGTGTCAATGCCAACCTGTAAGCTTAATGATTTTCCCATTGGCCCGATAGCTTACAGCTTAATGATTTTCCACCAATTTTCTTCATTGAGGTAAGTAAATCCCTTCCACTAACTAGTTTATTGCTAATTAATCCCAAGAATCACTAGTTTTCCAGTATGGGGAAGGATTGGACTTGACCTAGTGTGAATTTTCTGGTGCAATTAGATGAATTGGGTGGAAAATCCTTGAGTTTTATTCAAGGGTTACTAAATTATGATTTCATGCTTAGAATTCATCGTTATAAACATAATTCAGTATAATTAAGGTGGAATGATACTAGAAAAACCCTAAAAAGAGGGAATGATCATGAATTTGACCTAGGGGTTATGGGATTAGGCTGTAATCCTTGAATAAGTTAGTTCATTGTCTGGATTATGGTTACATTCTTGTTTTTAGACCATAACCAGGTAGAGATTGCAAGAAAAGGCAAGGCTCAAGTTTGTTAGAGTGGTGCAAAGCTTAGATTGAGGTAGGCGATAGTTAAATGTAGTTGAAAAGCCAACTTGGTTTATGTGTGCATGTTATTTCTTCATATACTTGTTATAATGCATACTTGTAAAGAGTAAATTGTTCAATGATATCCTAAGTATTAATCACATATGATAAGGTTATATTAAAAGCTTTTTGATTGTACATGTATGGTTGTTTTATTCTCATTGTGGTTGTGATTGTTGTGAAATCTGTTGTTATTGTGAGATGAGACAGTAAAGGACATCTTCATGGGATTTGTTATTATTGTGAGATGAGTCGGAGAAGGACACCATCACGGGAATGGTTTGTATAAGGTTGGCAGACACTAGATGTCTGGGATAATTGGTACATAGACAAGAGGTCGTCCCTTGCAGGTCATGGCTAGTGGGTGACCATAAGACCCTTAGCATGTGGGTACAAGGTACTGGTGAGTTTAACGGTTCCTTGAGTGGACCAAAAATTTTTATTATTGTGATTGTTGATGTGAAATTGGATCCTTGAGTGGTCCGGGCTAAGAACATAAATGAATGGTATATCTTCTATTGATGTCTACTTACTTATGTATTTAAGGCAAGGTGTAAGTTATTGTTGTGTGTCATGGGTTTGGTGGATCGGTCTAGTATTGGTGGTCATGGTCTTGACTTGGTATATTGTCTATATTGAACCCGTTGTTGACAATTATTAGTGTTTTGGTACAATGACTTTCAATTTTTGAGGTGTTTTAGACATTTTCTATTTTTCTGCATTGGTTATGTTATTAGTCTATTAAAGACATTGGTTTACTTAATGGAATGATTAGTTTATGTTAAAATTGATCAAGTGTTGGTGTTGAGTAAATTGGTTGGATGGTTCTCCCACCGGAGTGTTAGTGTCGGTGCCACTCGTAGTGAGTTTGGGTCGTGACACCTTTGAACTCAAATCTTCAAAATCCAAGCCAAACCTCTCAACCTCTTGAATGAGCTCAACGCTTTCTTTTATGAAGTGTATCATCGATTATGTCATGCTCCCATATAGATCCCCAAATTCATCTAACAATTACCTACAAGGATCCATACTATCAAAAGGACAAGGATCAATAAAATAGGAGTACCTATCACTCCAGACTTTTTCTTGAAAAATGTCATATCAAGAAGAGTAGTAACATATTAATAAAAAATTGTAAATATATATTAAAAAAACTTAAAAGAAATAAGAAAAAAGTCTAACCTAGAAAAACAATTAATTTCTAAGAACTAGAAGTCAGATAAACACAATTAAACTAATCCTAAACCATATTCCCCGATAACGACACCAAAATTTGATGTCGCCCATATTACACCTTGCAATTAAGTATAAAATGATCATTGAATCAAATGTAGAACCAACTAGGTTGGGGTCAATCCTATAGGGTCAATGTAGTTGTTTTAACTATTAATCAACTATTTTCGAGGGGGGGGGGGGAGAGGTTTTAAGTAACAAGAAAACAATTTGTAAGCTTTAAGTAACAAGTTACAGATTATTAAAATATGGTTGTAACAATCAATGATAATGGACTAGGGTTGTGTTCTCCATAATTTCATAACTCAGTAAGCATAGCATACTAGTGATCTATCCTGGTGCTTAGCATGCAAAACTGGTAAGTTAGGTTCACCTAAACGACATTTGACCTCTATTTTATGAATATTACTCAATCAATGATTAGGTCTATGAGTGTTTGTGTATTAACCCTTACCCTTAATCTTGGATTAGTTATCCCCAAACAAGGCTCAAGCTATTAGATGAGGGTTGGTAGCCTCAAATCTTTATTGTTAATCTTTTTTCCTATTTTTTACCTCTATGGTCAAGAACCTAAAATTAAGGCGAGTTCTAATGTGTGTACCCGTTAAAAAACAATTAATATGAAGGGAAGAACAATACATGCATGGACACTATTTAAGAATCACTAAGTTCTTTAATCTACTTTATTAATCCATCATGGTTCCCACAACACTAGTTATGAAATTTATCTACTCATGTTTGCAAGATCACAATCAGAATTTGTAGAAGAAATAATAATTATGAACTTACGAATTGAATAAAAGAAATCCAGAATCTTGAATTGTCAAAGAACAATCAATAATCAAGAAGTAAGGTATGGTATTTCTCAAAAACTAAGAGAAACATTATCCTTAAGCAATACGATAAGTAACAATATGTTTTGGGTGCGTAAACTTAAATAAGTATGGCGAAGAAAAGAATAAACTAAATTTCTTCGGCATCCACGACGGCTCCTAGCTCTCCCCATGTCAAAAATTGTGTAAAAATTATATTTATAAAATATTTATAGGTGTATTAAAAAGTCCCAAATAAAATAAGCGAGTCCAAAATGGACTGGAAAAAAACCAAAACGTGAACTGATTTGGATGATACTAATACTACTACCCCACCTTAAGAATTCTCCAGTAGCCAATATTGTCACGACTTAAACAACCATGAGTGACACTCACACTAACCCTCCGATACAAGAACCATCTTATATAACTCCAACTATAACTACTTAGCCATGTTTATGAGTAAAGCAACCAACTTCAAATAAATTTAAGTAATAATCTTCAACAATTAAATCAAGTACAGAAAGAAATCAATATTGTCAAAAACAATTCCCAGAAACTAAACGTCATCGTGCCAGAACTCTTACTAAGCATGTCTGTAGGTACAACCCAGAAAACTAACAACTAAAATAAAGTTATCTTTGTCTGAAATAAAATGGACAAGATCAAGATAAGAGAGATCCATGGTTGTCCGGAAGATGAATGCTCACCCTTGGATCAGATATGATACTAGCACGAAAAGCTTGGAGCACATTAGGAGGGGTTTACACATATGAATGATAGATTGGAACTTGGAGGAAGCTATGAAGCAACAAATACACAAGGCCATGGGCGATTAAGATGCCATTTGGGCAATCAAGAAGGTCCCTTGTAGGTTATTTCCCAAATAGCCACCTTTGACCTATATTTGTAATAGGCTATTTGTGTAAAGGCAATAACATAAATAGTTGCCTTAGCCATTTTCCATTCTAAGACTTTGATAATTTGATAATATTACTCTTGAAGAGTGTTTTGGGGTGGAATCCCTTTAATCTAGTTTAGTGTAGCTAAATTTAGCTTAGTGATGAGTGGATTCTCATTGTTGATTTAGAACTATTTTTGTTGATTTTTCCTATTGAGTCACTCATTTATGGATTCAAATTTGTTTCTCAATTTCTAGATAATCAGGTTCTCTTCTCCTTGGCTAATTGATTCAATTAGGCTTTCTTTTCTTCTATTTCTCATCTCATTTTCTTCTATTTCTCATCTAAATTTCTTATCTATCCTTATTTTCGTGTTGTTGTTGGATTCCGCATTCTGATATTGATTTTAGTTACTCGATTGAAATCATTATCATTTTAGATTAGAAATAGAAGAAATTGAGATAATTTTAGTTGTTCCATCAATTCTTAAGTCTTAGGTTCATAAATTTGAAAAGTAAAAAAAAATTGGTCAAAAATTTGAAAATAAAAACTATTGTTTGATTCTTATTTTTGTTTGAGTTTCCAATACTAGATTCTGTTTCTCTAGTGTTTAGGGGTCAAGATTTGAAATTTAAATTGATTTGGAGCTGTTTGAAAATTTAACCATTGTTGAAGGTCAAAAGGCTTGACGAAGAAGAAAGTGGGTTTGTTGATCTTGGTGAAATTGGAGGTTTATTTGTATTGGGCTTTGTTCTCCTCATCACAAGGAGTACGAATCTCAAATTTATTTTGAATTTCAAGTTGGATTTGATAAGGTTAAGTTTTGAAGTTCATGCTCATTCATAGTATTCTTCATAGCTTGAAGATGAAAAAAATGGGTGTCTTTTTAGCTTGGAATTGTGGACTAAAAATTATTGGATTTGTTTGTCGTATTAAAAGGAGCTCGTGTATAAAATTTCATGGAAATCAAAGTTAAATTGAGTGAGTTATGAATTTTTAAGTTCATCATGTTCTTTATGGTTTGAAAGAGTTGCAAGTGGGTTTAATCTTTGGGAGTAATTGGTTTGGAATTGGAGCTTAAAAATTATTGGAGTTTATTTGTGGTGTTGAAAGAAGCTCGTGTTTAAAATTTCATGTCAATCGGAGCTCGTTTGATTGAGGTTGAAATTTTTAATCTTAATAGTGGTCATCATGGTGTTCATAGCTTGTTGAATAAGAACATTCAAAAAGTTGAGTTTCATCCAAAAAAAAAAAAGAAAAGAAAGAGAAAGTGTTAAAGTGTTTGTGGGGCCCAAAGGAGTACAAAATAATCTAAAAAATTAAACAAAAGAAAAAAGAAAAAATCCATCTAATTTTTTGGACTCAAAAGGTACTAGACATCTGGCATGAGCCACATATATGTCAGCCCTTACATCGGTAATTGACTCTCGTCAGCATCTCAATCAGCTGTCGCATCCAATAGCCGCAGTCCATGTCAGTTGCAGGCGTCCAGTGCTTGCCGTGTCAGTTTCGCATGGAGTAAGCCATCAAATAAGCTCGACTTTCGCTCTGAGACATATTTTCATCAACTCCGGCCCACAGAATGTGGCTTCTTCCCAAGCCAAGCCTCCAGCACTCCAGCCACAGCTCCAAAGCCCTCCAGCCCCTAGAAACAGCTCCAGCGCATCAGTCAAGCAATTTTGAGGTGTTTTCTCCACTTTTTGGAGCATTTTCTCCATGGATTTCAACCAAATTTATTCTCAAATAATTTTCTAAGTTGAAATCTTGGTAAAATACTTTTTTTATATTAATTTTACCTTTTTTGGCTTCATAACTTAATTTTAAGTAGATTACCCTACTAAATATTATCAAGTTCTTTGAGTTTGAGTTTTTTTCTTGTGCTTTCTTTATGTACTTTTCTCATTTTATTTCGTTGTTAATTTTCTTGATTCAAGTCCGTTAGTTTTAATTGATTCATCTGTTCTTCTTTGAACAAAAATCCATTCGTCCATAAAGAATAAGTGACCTTTTGAATTGATTGGACAAAGGTAGTTCTCTATCAACTTCGGGAAGACACTTTAGGTGAGTAGAAAGTTTCCACATACAAGAGGCATGAGGAATTTTGCTACAAACTGTTTGTTGAGTTTTGTAGGTAAGATGTAAGGATCAATAGGCCATGGAAGTAAAGTGAACTCAATGTTTCAAAATATGAATGTTCTGAAAAGGCGAGTTCTTGAAACAAGAATGATCATTAGTGGAAAAGCGAAGCTTGAAGTTTTGATGGATGATTATATTGTTCTCAACTCTATAACCCCCTTAATGGTTAGCATGCTCGGGTTGCCTTTCTTTCCAAAACAAAATCCTTTTATTACTCAAATGGGATATTTGGTTGATAGGAGAGTTAAGGTACCTATTTCACTTGGAAATTAACAAGAGGAGGTTTGGTGTGATGTAGTGCCCATTGATGTTTGTCAAATGTGTTTGGAAATTCTATGGTTCCAAAATCATGGACTTCCGTATACATAAGATTGGTACTATTACATTATGGATCTCCAAGGGCAACTTCTCTTTGCTTCAACATGCCCTAATAAAGTAGATGCAAGTGAAACTACCACCGAGTTGAGGAATGATTTTGCTTCATTGAGGGAAGATTTGAACATGCAAGTCAACTTATTCACTTCTTATGCACCAAAGGAGGAAAGCCACTCATCAAGAATGTGAACCAAATGAGTTGCCTTTAGAGTCAAAGCAAGATACTCCTTGTGAGGTTGGTTCTAAGGAGATTAACATGAAATTCAACACATCCACTCCTTATGCACCAAAGTAAAATCTAGAGTTGAAGGTATCTCCAAACCCTTCACAAGGGATCCTTGACACTTTTTCGAACTCCAATAAAATTGAGAGACAAAAGATTGAGATGAGTAAGGGTGCGATATGTGATAATTCTATAGTGGAAAAAGGATAGGTTGTGTGGAGTGATGGGATAGGGTTGTCACAACCTTATCCTAACTTTTGTAACCTCTCTTCCTTTTCTAGTTGTCTTGATTCTTGTGCAGGTATCCTTGAAAACAAGCCTAGGGAGGCACATCGACCAATAAAGAATCATGAGGTACTAGAAAGCTTTCCAAGAGAGGAAATGTAATACAATGTTGAAAATTAATGTGAATTCAATCCTTTATGTGAGCTACAAGGTAAAAAATATAAATCATACACTTTGTCAAAAGTAGAAGATCCTTGTGTGGCTAGAATCCAATTGAGTGTAAGTGACGGATTGAATATGTGTGAGTTTAATTATTCTTTTCCTTGTGATAACCTTGATGACACTTTGTTACATGATGATAATTCCATTGTTGTGACTGCCCAAACACTAATTGATCCTATAGATGATCGGATTAAATCTTCTAGTAAGATCAATTTGAGTCCACCTAGTGATAACACTTGTGACTTGTTTGAAAATATGTTGTCATATAATAGTGGTAGTCAAATGCTAGTTGGCTATAATGGCTTATATATGTGTGAGATTAAATATTCCTTGCCTAGTGATGATCTTGATGGCACCTTATTATATGATGATAATGTCATTATTGTGAGTGCCCAAACACTAGTTGATCATCTTTTCTAGTAAGATTGATTTGAGTCTACCTAGTGTTATTATTTATGACTTGAGTGAAAATATATTGGCATGTAATAGGGGTAGTCAAATGCTAGTTGACTATAATAGAGGTGATTATGTGCATGAGTCATTCGAGCTTGACATGCTACCAACTAGTGTTAATTGTGATGATGACCAATTTGCTTGTAAAGATGACCTACTAATTGAGGAGTTGTATGATGTGATAAAAGAACCTCAATTTGGTGATGGTAATGATATATTTGGTCATGTAGTATGTTTACATAGAGGTGATGATTCCTTAGGTGTTAATTCTATATCTTATTCTTGTCATAAGGATCTTGAGGTGGAGTATGAGCTTAGGGATAATCTCTTATTCAATGATGACATGACTAATGTTAATGATGAACATAGTGGTGTGTCTTGTAATGTTGGAAGTATATCCACTCTTGAATGCTACTAGTTATTTAAAAATCTACTATGATGTGATGACACACTTTTCAATGGTAAAAATCTTTTCTTGGAAGATGATAGTACATTTATTGGAAGGGATGGTATTAAAAATAAGGTGAGGTATGCGCTATAATTATCCCTTCATCTTTATGTGTTCCCATTCTTGGTCAAGGCTTAATGTGCTTGATCAATGAGTGAACCTTCTCATGAGAATACATTAGGTGAAGTTGACTTGTGTTACACCTTTCTGTATTATTTATTTGCATATGATGATACTCATGCCTTTGAGTGGAGTATGTTGTGTGAAGATAACAGTGCCAATGGGGCATATGGGTGTTTGCTTAACCCATTTTCATGGAATATCTTTCCATTTGACCCCGGTAATGAAATAGAATCTGACATTTGTGATGTTTTGCTTGGTCAAGATAATAAGTGTGTTGTGACTTGGAAGAGTCCATGGATTTTTAGTACTTCTTTTCACCTTCATAGGGTTAGATAATTTGAAGTATCAAATGGGACTCTTGGTAGAATGCTTAATATCATGAATATAGGGAACCTAACTTCTTGGGAGAACGATTTTTTAGGATTGAATTGGTTTCTAATAGATTCCTCAACACCTCTAGTGGCATGACTCCATTTGTAAATGCACTTCCTATGGGAAGTTTTCTTGAAAGGAAGGGTAATCTGTACGTAAATGTCATGATTCTACCTTAGGGAGTTCCAACTTGTAGTGATTTGCTTACAATTCCATTTAAGCATATTGGTACTCTTGCATATGGTAACACTTTAGATGAGGCTCATATTATTGTTTTCCTTCTCTACTACCTCGTTGCATATGATGATATGTCCATGTTTGTATTGGATTTGTTTTATATAGTAGTAGGGGTTTCTTAGGTTAGTCCATTTGCTTTTGTGACAAAACTATATGGGTCTTTCATATCTTTGACCTCGGTAAACCCTTATGGGTGTTTGAACCAGTGGTGGCATCACCTTTGGTATGGTTTTATGGAAGAATATGGAAACAATTGTGTCGTAGGACCTTTGTGGTTTCTTTGTTCCATGATATTTCTCATAGTCGGATCCTTCATAAGTTTTACAATACATTGCTCTTATTAAAGACAAAGGATTTTTAGTTGTATTTCAAATTTGTACCTCCTTGGCATGATGATATAAACCTTATTTTAACCCTCATACTATAAGGATTTATTTGTTTGTTGTCCTTTTTATGCTTTTGTAAGGTTTGAATTCGAAGACGAATCCTTTTGAAGAAGGGGAGGATGATACGAGCACGCTTAGCTTGAAGCACATTAGGAGGGGCTTACATATATGAATGATAACTTGGAGCTCAAAGGAAGCTATGGAGAATTGAATACATAAGTCCATGGGCGATTAAGATACCATTTGGGCAATCAAGAAGGGCCCTTGTGGGTTATTTCCTAAATAGCCACTTTTGAGCTATTTTTGTGATAGGCTATTTGTGTAAAGGCAATAACTATAAATAGTTGCCTTAGCCATTTTCATTCTAATACTTTGATAATTTGAGAATATTACTCCTGAAGAATGTTTTGGGGTGGAATCCCTTTAGTCTAGTTTAGTTTAGCTAAATCTAGGTTAGTGATGGGTGGATTCCCATTGTTGATTTAGAACTCTTTTGCTTGATTGTTCATATTGAGTCACTTATTTGTCGATTTAAATTTGTTTCTCAATTTCTAGATAATCAAGTTCTCTTCCTTTTGGGTTAATTGATTCAATTATCCTTTTTTTCCTTCTATTTCACATCTTAATTTCTTCTAATTCTAATCTAAATTTCTTTTCTATCCTTATTTTTGGGTTGTTGGATTTCACATTCCAATATTGATTTTAACCACTCAATTGATATCATTATTAAGATGTCATACTATCATCTAAAGTGAGGTCTCGTATAAGCCGCTGGAATATACTCTGCACTCAACAAAGGAAGAGCACTGGGTAGTATCAGTACAAAACCACTATGTACTAGTAGGTATCAGAGGTCAACCCAACTTAATCAATATGAACACTTAACCAAATGTTTGTAAACAAGTAGCAAGTATGTCACTTAAAATCATGTGTCAAGCCAGTTTTTCCAAAACAAACCTTTTTTAATATCAACCAAGTCAAGAAAGTAAACAAGATCACAGTTATGCATATTAATACTCAATTCAGTGTCAACCCGCAAGAATAACTCATAAAACTAAAAATTAGTTCACCATTTACATCATGAACATCTCATTATCTTTTTAACCTCAAGACATAGTTGTCATGACCTGATACAAACTTACTCATGCGAGCCCTGGAATCAGCAACTATTGCCGGAGAATACTTAGAAAGTTGAGTAAAATTAAAAGAATACTCCTTCACACTCATATTTCCCTATTTCAGATTAAGGAACTCCTAAACCTTGGCTTCCTTTAATTCAAATGGGAAGAACCTGTCCAAAAATACAGCAACGAACTCATCCCAATCCACTAGACCTGCATTGACACCCCTATCTTCCTTCCACTGCTTACACCAAGTGTGAGCTACTCCTTTCAACTGATAAGTAGCCAAATCTGCACTCTCAACTAGAAAGACAATAATGATCTCACTGACCTTTTAAATGTCATCAAAAAATTCATGCCGTTCATCCTCAGCCTTAGACCATGAAACTAGAGAGGATTCATCCGAGTGAAGTCCCAGACTCTAGCCGCTGCTATACCACCATTCGGGTGGACTTGCTTAATTACCTGTTGGTTAACCTGGGTAGTCATTGCTTGAGCTAACACCTGAAAAGAAGCCCTGAACTCAGCATGAGAGACTTGTTCATTCAAAGGGTCTGCTGGAGCTGGTGGTGCTTGCTAGTTTCCATTCCTATTACCGTTCTCATTACCGTTTCTGTTTCTCCTACCATTTGCTCTTCTGGGAGGCATTTTTTGTAAACACGTAGAGCATGAGTTAGAAGAAAGTTAGATAGAGTTCACACTCTATCGCACGATATGAACATGAAAGAAGTGAAACTTTTCCTAAAATGTTTCATAGCCTCTCATTCATAAGTGTGGCGTACTTCATATCCATGAACAAGACTCTACTTAACGCAGCTTTTAGACACCCTAGGACACTTTAAACCTAATGTTCTGATAATAAGTTTGTCACAATCCGAGACTACCCCTTAGTCATAACACGGTGCTTAGAGTCATAAGTGAACCCAAACTAACCCATGGCTTGACATAAAACTATGAATACTGAAATAAATTGGGAATCACTAAGTGGAAGATAACAATATGAATGATATAGAAATAATATCCAAAATTATTCAATACTGATGTCAAAACCATAAGCTAAAATCATAATCTATCTATCTGTCTGTCTGAAAGCCTCTAAATAAGATGAGTTGCTGGGAAAAACCCCTCGCTGACTCTAACTGTCTGAAAACTGAATGACTAAAGTAAATAAAATAAACATAAACTTGTCCTTGAATGATGAGGACTCACCAAACTTTACGGCTGAGGTGATATAGGGTCGTACTAATCGTGAGTGGGATACTGAGCTTCTAACCTATATTATAAAATAATATAGCACAAAGTGGTATGTGTTCAGTACTTTAAATGTACTGAGCATGTGAGATATGCAACTACACTGTATAAAATGAATATGCTAAAGATGCCATGATATACTAAACATGAAACTGAGACATGTAGCTGATGCAATGACCAAGTAAACATATAACTGAACAATAATATACTGAATAAACTAAATACAAGGTCATGCAATGTCTGAGTCTGAACTATGGGAGCTATTGTTAACCAACATACCCCAATCTGAGCTAATCGAAGACCAATTTGTAACCCCAGCTAGAAGGGTATTTTGTACCATGCCAAGGCTACGAACACTGACTGACGTAGATCCACTAAATTAATGTCCAAAACAACTAAGGTATCAAACCTGGTCTGATGGGTCACCCTTTAGAACCTACGGTGGTGCAGTAGTTCTAGGACTTAGGGACTTCTGCTAAAGGTCTTAGTCTAACTGACGGGTGAGCCTTCATCCCTACGTCCGCTCGGCGCTAAGTACTACTCCCAACTGAATTATAAAAATAACTAGTAGGCTTATTTATACTGAAGTCTGAGACTGAAATATAGTTACTTTATCTGAAAGAATCCTAAACACATATGAAACTGAAGGACTAAACATTCAACTATCAATGCATGAGAATAAGTCATTGGATATTCATAACCCGTCATATATGAAGAATGTAACTAGTCATGATAGTTCGATAATCTAAAATAGTATATGAAATAACGCAACTCAAGTCAAAAATCATGAATGTATGAATATACTGAGGGTTCACAATTATAAATGTGTAAAAATACTAAAGTTCATGGTAAAACATGTATTCATGGCTTAATCATAATAAGGAACTAAAACATGAGGGAATTCATACTTTTCATGGAACCCTAAGCTTTAAAGAATGGATTAACTGAAGAATTGGGTTAACTTAGGGACACAATGGGTGAAAGGAAACCCATTGATAAAATCCCATATATCTGGAGGTGAAAACCTTGGTGAAATCCTTGAATTTAAAGTCTGAAGTGGAAGAACCCTAATTTCTTGCTTTGCAGAAAATAAAAATCTCTTTGCTCTGAATATTTGAAGTGTCGCTTAATGTTTTAGTTAATGAGGGATTTAGGGTAGTTTATGGTTATAATTCAACCTTAGGATAGCTTAAACGACATAGTTTAGGAGGTTAAATAATGGGAAAAGACCGTAATATCCCTCATAAAACGTAATTGAAAAATCTGCCAATGGCTGTTGGATCTACCAAAGATTGTTGGTTGGCTCATTGGTTGAGAGATTATTTTAATGGTTCTATGGACTCCATAAAATTATCCAATGAACGGTTCATTAGACCCTCCAACAATCGTTCCTTGGTTGGTCGTTGGATGTCCAAGTTGAACCAACCTTGAAACCACGGTCCCTACCAATAATCATTGGTTCTACCAACTGTTGTTGGTTCCTTTCATTGCTAGGGAGGTATTTTACCAACTTTAGGGACTTGGGGATAGTTTTATACAGACGAGTACCTCAAAAAATTGTTGGTTCTTCCAACGGTCATTGGATTGGTCGTGGTATGTCACTGCTGGACAGTGCTTCACTAAAATGGCTATAACTCCCTGGTCCGGAATCGGATTAACGAGCAATCAAATGTGTTGGAAATAAGACTCAAATAACTTTTGTTGGGTGGGTCTTGAGACTAAAAAAAATCATAATCTAAGTTTTATACTCGTTTGAAGTTTACTCTAAAAAAATCCTTTATAAGAATTCAATTAGTAAGGAAGGTTTCAACTTAACTATGAGCTAGGAGTTACATATGGACTTAATTCATTCTAAATTACTTCTCATTCTATCAAATCAATAATCTTGGTTATATATGTACTTGAAGTACGGTTCTGATCTAAGCTTGAATTTTTGGGTTGTTACAATAGTTCACTTCAAAGACAATTATATAATGATAAGTCAATGGCATCAGTTTACTTAAGGAACCCAAAGTGATATCAACAATCAATGGTCCACATAAGGAACCTAATATTGTATAAAATATATTCCAATCCACTCAAGGAACAGTCCAGCTCTCCAAAATCATGTAGTACACACATGCTACGGGCTTGTGATTGCCCACTAGCCATGACCTACTATAGATGATCTCAGTCCATGTTCCAAATATACTAGACAACTGGTGTCCTGCAACCCTTATCCCAAACCAAGTATTATTCCACCCATATCTCAATATCTCTACCCTTATACCTCATTAAATCCACCAATTCAATCATAATAACATTAACCAAATCATATGACAACCACAACCACGTACTATTTACAAGTACAATTTCATAGTAAGTTCAAAATACAGAGCACTTATATTCAATATTTAACAATTTAAACCTTTATTAGCATGTATTGCATCTAAATAAATAAACATCCAGTTAAACATACATACATACAATGGAATTGAGCCTTAAATATAATTCAATCATAGACTTCAATATAATTCAATCATAACCTACCTCAATCCAAGCCTTGCAATGCTCTAAATGACTTAAGCCTTGCCTTTTCTTACAGCCTCAGTTTGATCTCGGTCTAAAAATAACAAATGAAGAATAATTTAACAAATAATCTACCAATTCTAGGCATTATAACCTAAATTCATAACTTTAAGCCATGTTCCTGGGCAATTTCCCCATTCTATGGTGTTCTACCCTTCATTCCACTCAAATATTCCCATAAAGCAAGACTAAAAGGGTAATTTCTAGTCTAGGAATCATAATTCAACCATTCTAGACTATTATCAAGTGATTCTAACCCCTCTATAACCATATCATACCAGGTTCTTCAACTTAGGATTACACCCACCATCCACACCATGATCAATCCCTATGAATTCTAATTATTTGGGGATTAAAATTACACTAGAGGGAAGGAAATTCACTTACCTTGGGAGTGGGAATTGATAGAAATCACCAGAAATCACCTATTTTCACCCTTACTCGATCTTTAAACGGTTTGGAATAAAAACAACATTTTGGGCTTGGAACTAAAATTTAACTAACTTGATTCCGCTATAGCAGCCCGTTCCCACTATAGCAAGATCATCTCACCACAAAAGTGTTGACCACAATAGACTCATACTGAAACGACACCTATCCTGTTATAGCACGCCCGCTACAGTGGCCCTCCTGTCTGCTATAGTAGAAGTAAGGTATAAACTCAGGACTTGTTCCTTATTTTGGTATTTTTACAACACAATGCTCAGATTTTGATATTAAGAACTAACCGATTTATGTCAAATGCTATATCTGGAGTTCTACTAATCCAAGTTCCATTCCAAAAGTTTCTAGGGATTACTAAACAACTTTGCTAACACAATATGATCTTAAATCCATGAAACACTACACCATCAATCACCTAGAACACTCAACACTTGAAATTCCTCCAAAACTAACCTAGCTTGAAATTTTAAAATTTTCATTCGGGGAAAAACTTAACCCAAATTTTTGCATGCTAGGAAATACCACAACAACGAGAAGGATCATTAAATTAGATACTAATTTACCCATGATTCATCCCCAGAATACAATCAAAGGAAAAAAAGGGAAAAATTTAGTAAGGGAAATACCTAAATCCTCAAATAAGTGGGGATACTTGTTATGCATATCCACTTCAGTCTCCCAAGTGGCCTCCTCAACAAGACGGTGCTTCCAGTAGATTTTCACAGACTTAATCTCTTTGGTTCTCAACTTTCAAAAATCTCAATTAAGTATAGCCATTGGTTTCTCCTCATAAGAGAGATTCTTATCTAGTAACACGGAGTCCCAATTAATAGTACAGTTGCCATCTCCATGGTACTTCTTAAGTATAGAAACATCGAATACCAAATGAACTCCTAACAAGTCTATAAGGTATCGTACCCATATCCTTAAGAACTTCAAATGTGTTAATGTACTTGAGGCAAAGCTTACACGACTTGCCAAACCGTATCACTCTTTTCATGGTAAGTAGTACATGTCCACCTTTCTTGAAGAACATGTCTCTCTCTTTACGATCTGCATACTATTTCTGTCTACTTTGGGCTGCTAATAACTTTTCTTGAATGAACATTACCTTCTCACAAAATATTGCCTAAAGACTTCACATCGCCCACCTCAAACCAGCCTATGGAAGATCTACATCTCCTCCCATATAGAGCCTCAAATGGGGACATATTAATATTGGAGTGATAACTATTACTGTACGAAAATTTGTACAATGGTTGGAATTGGTTCCAATGACCATCAAAGTATGCTACACATGCCCAAAGAATGTCTTTTAGTACCTGAATAGTCCTCTCAAATTGTCGGTCGCTCTGAGGATGAAAGGTAGTACTTAGATCTAACGTAGTGCCCAACTCCTCATGGAACTTCTGCCAAAACTTGGAGGTAAACTGCATACCTCTATTAGATATAATGGAAACTGGAACCCCATACAACTACAAGACCTCCTTAACATAAATCTTGGCTAACTTCTTTACATTATACACCATCTTAACTGGAATGAAATGTATGGACTTGGTTAGCCTATCAACAATGACCCAAATTGAGTCATACTGCCTCAAGGTCTTAGAAAGACCTACTACAAAGACAATGGAAATCCTCTTCCACTTTTATTACAAAATGGGCATTCTCAGAAGTAAACCTGTAGGCTAATAATGCACATATTTTACAGGCTGACACTTCTGACACTCTACTACATAAATCACTATCTTTCTTTAATCGGAGCCACCGATAAAGTTATCTCTAATAATGATTGATCTTGGTTGCACCAGGATATATATAATACCTTGAGCCATGAGCTTCAACTATAAGAATAGAATTTAAATCATCAACACGGGGTACACACACATGCCCCTTCACTCTCAAAACACCCCAGTATCAAGAGTGGCCTCTTGAGCCTCACCATGCTCTACCTTATTCTAAATAACTTTAACTCCTCAAACTATGTAGCTTTTATTTGGTCAAGAAATGTCGACCTTGATTCAATACTATCCTACACCCCTCCTATTTTTGACACCCCCAGTTGTATAAACTGCTTTACTAGATTCTGAATATCTCTAGTTAACAGACGTCTGGTTATTTTCAAACAAGCCAAACTTCCCATACTTACAAATCTCCTACTCAATGCATCCGCAACTATATTGGTCTTTCCTAGATGATACTGGATAGTAACATCATAATCTTTTAACAAATCCATCCACCACCGCAAGTTTTTCTGAAGGAACGTATGCTCTAAACTGTGATGATCCATGAAAACCTCACACTTAACACCATATAAGTAGTGCCTCAATATCTTAAGTACAAAGACCACAACCACCATCTCCAACTCAAGAGTTGGATAGTTCCTCTTATGAACCTTCAGTTGCCTTGAAGTGTAGGCAATCACATTTTTATCGTACATCAACATAGTACCCAAGCCAGAATGTGAAACATCACAAAAAACTATAAAATCTTTACCTTCAACCATCAAGGCAAGAATAGGAGTCGTGATCAAAAGGGACTTGAGCTTTTGAAAGCTCTCTTTGCATTTATCAGACCAAATAAAAGGTACCTCCTTTTGAGTCAATCTCATCAAGTGAGTAGCAATAGAAGTAAAGCCATTAACAAACCTACGATAATAGCCTAGCCAAACCCACAAAGCTACAAACTTCAGTCACTAAGGTGGTCCCAGCCCAATTATTAATCGCCTCAATTTTTTAAGGATCTACCATCACCCCCTTCTCAAAAATAACATGCCCCAAAAAGGACACAGATATCACTAAGGTGGTCCTAGCCCAATTATTAATCGCCTTAATTTTTTGAGGATCTACCATCACCCCCTTCTCAAAAATAACATGCCCCAAAAAGGACACAGATGTCATCCAGAATTCACACTTAGAGAATTTTGCATAAAGTTTCTTCTCTTTCAATATATCCAAAACAATATGTAAATGCCTTGGATGCTCTTCCTACTCTTATAGTATACCAAAAAATCATAAATAAACACTATAACAAAGGAATCTAGTAAGGACTTAAGACACCATTCATCAGACTCATAAAGTTTGTTGGTGCATTAGTCAACCCAAATAACATCACCAAAAACTCATAGTGCCTGTAATGAATACGAAAGGTTGTCTTAGAAATATCTTCAAGCCAAATGTTTAACTGATGGTGCCTGACCTTAGATTTATCTTAGAGAATACGTAAGCACCCCATAACTGATCAAACAAGTCATCTATCCTAGGAAATAGGTACTTATTGTGGATGGTAACCTTATTCAGTTGTTGGAAATCTATGCACATTTGAAGACTACCATCTTTCTTCTTGACAAACAAAACTAGAGCACCCCACAGCGAAATACTAGGATGAATTAAAACTTTGTTAAGCAACTCCTCTAACTGAGTCTTAAGCTCTCTAAACTCGACCAAATCCATCATATATGAAGGAATAGAAATAGGACTAGTACCCGATTCTAAATCAATATAAAAATCAATGTCCTAATCCAGAGGCATACCAAGAAAATCAGTAGGGAATACTTCCTGAAATTCACACTCCAGAAGAACTGACTCAAGTGATGGGACTTCCACACTCATGTCCTAAATATGATCCAAGAATGTTAAACACTCTTTCTTTACTAACTTTTTGGCATGAATAAATGAAATGAAATTCATGGGAATGGGTCTATAGCCACTCTCCCACTCTAGCCTATCCATCCATGGCATAACTAGAGTCACAATCTTGGCATTATAATCTAAACTGGCATGATGAGGAGACAACCACATCATACCTAAGAAAATTCAAAGTATAGCATAGCCAATATCACCCGATCATCCCAAGTCTGAAAACCCATAAACATCATTAAACAAGCACGATAAACCTGAGTTAATATAACAGAATCCCCAATTAGAGTAAACACATAAACAGGTGCATCAAGCATGTCACAGACCATATTTAATCCCAAAGAAAATCTAATAGACACATATGAAAAGGTAGAATCTCGATAAAATAAAACTGAAGCCATCCAGTCACAGACAAGAAAGGTACCCACGATAATCACATTCGATGCCTCAAGCTCAAACTTTCCTGGGAAAGTATAACATTGTGCCTTATCATCAATATGAGCACCTCTCTTAGCTGGGTGCACCTTCTCTACCAGCTTTACTACCTCCTCAGGTACCACCTTAATCTGCCTGATAACCACCGTGCCCATCTTGTGGAAGATCTCTAATATTTCCTTTGTCCTCTATAGCAGTCAAAACTAAGGCTCTGGACTTTTGTTGCTGACTCTGGAAGCCTAACTATCTCGCACTAGGACAATTCCGTTTCAAGTGCCCAATTCTGCTGCAAGCAAAGCATGCTCGATCTAAGAAAGGCCGGTGAGTAGAAGAGTAAGAAGCCACCAGACTACCCTTACCTGAAGACTGTTGAATGGTCCCTGGTGGACCTTTTATCAAAATTGGAAAGGCTGACTGAATAGGACGGGCAAGGTAAGCCTGAGAATTGTGGCCTTTAGAGTATGAACCACTAAAGTTGCACATATTTTGGGCCTTCTTCCCAACCATCTTTGCATAACCTTCATGTCTAACTCCCTTCACCTTCTTCATAAAATCTACCATCTCATTGAAAATCTTACCTGAGAAAGTCATTGAAGTGCTGAAATTTGAAGATTAAGATTTAATTCTTTCACAAAGCGGCAGATTCACTCTTTCTCTGTAACAAACATCTGAGTAACAAACCTAAACAAGGCAAGAAACTTAGCCTCATAAGTTGCAATAGTTATATTACCCTGTTCAAGGGTGAAAAACTCACCTCTCTTCCTATTGTAGAGAGTGGAAGGCATATACTTCTCAAGAAATAACGTATGTAACTGAGTCAAAGTCAACAGAGGCAACAAGGAAGATCTACCCTCATCAGACGCCCTCCATCACTACTAGCATCTCTTTGTAGTTGAAAGGTCACAAACTCCACCCTGTGCTACTTTACTATACCCATTTTATGCAATCTCTCATTACAATCTACAATAAACTCAAAAGCACCTTTCGTTTAGTTACCAAGGTAGACTGGAGGCTTTATTTTCAAGAACTTTCACAGCAACTCATGTTCACTTCTGGTCATGGATGGACACAGTATCTATAATGCCCCATATGTTTAAATAACTTATTAGAGCATAAAATGAGCCTTTATGACCTTTAGATTGAGTAGAAATCATTTAGGATAAGTTTTAAGTACGTCAAAGGAAGTTTGTGCGTAGAAAAGAGGGCGTACGTCGCATCAAGGGAGGTCGAAACCTAACCCCCGCATCGCACCACAACTCAAGAGGGTCCTCTGGTTCTGTCCCATGCTGGGGTCTATATTACATAAGTTGGGGTCATGGGTTGGGCTGCACGTCGCTCCCCCTTGTCGCCTGATGGGATTTTGTTTTTTTATTATTTTAAGGGTTTTTTGGTCCTTTTCTTGGTTAAAATTTGTCCCCCACCCATACTAGACAACCCCAAACCCCTAATTATGTATTTAATTCCCCAAAAACACATTCTACTCTTCCCCAAACACTAAGAGAAAAATCATTTAGGGTTCAAGCTTCAAGGCTAAGAATTCAAGTTTTCTCAAATTCCTTTCGTCAAAAATGTATGTTAAACACCCCCTACTTCAACTACTACTACAAAGTGATAATTCAATTAGTATTTCTCGTATATTATGTTGGTAGTTTAAAACAAGGGTTGAGGATTTTGTTATAAAAAGCTTGATATAAATTTCCCGTTTCTTTATGAATAGAGTTTTAATCTTTATTTGAGGTTTTTGAGACTAGAATGGCTATTTCAAAATGATGAATCTTTATGTATTGAATTTGAATGTTAAATGTATGAATATTTAAGCCATGATTTTTAAGTCTCTCGAAAGCTTTGAGTTGCACAAGGTATATCAATGTTTTCCCCGTCCTTTGTATCATGGAATGCATTGTATTATTAAAATGGTTTGAAATTGTTATGGAAAATTCAATTATGATTATGCTCATGATTTTAAAAGTGAGGTTTTAGATTCTTAAATGTTTAATGATAATGATTTGGCATGATATGGGTGACTTCCAAGTCTTGGTATGATACAAAAATGTGAATGCCTTAATGACAGACTCTATGGATAAATATTATGGATAATGTTTTAATTGGGATTAAAGAGAATTATGTAGTTCACCGAGAAGGTGTAGTCCTTGTGACCCTACACTCGAAATCGAATTTATCGACGTGGAAAGGTCCCTGTCCTAAAAAATGGATGACTGTTGTATGCTTGCTTTGCGTAGTAGTATTACAGTTTATGTTAAAGTTATGATTGGCCAATTATGTTATCTCAAACTATGCAGCAAACATGGATTGAGGCTCCGCCAGTTGGGTATGGACTGGACCCAGATATCCCGTGGGTTACTTAATATCAGTGCAACTACATAGTTCAGAATTAAAGGTTTTCAATTGATTATATTTCTTTTATGTTTTGAGTGAATTACTTCTTATATTATCTATGAAGGGTTTATGTTATGAATTTTATAAATTGTTTTCTGTAAAGTCCTTTGGTTCCTTTCCTTAGGTCGCATACCAGTACTCATCGTACTGACCATTCCTGGACGCTATATTTTTTCATGATGTAGGTTCCAAAGTATTTCCCCATGGTCTTACTGAGCATTAGGATTCATTCGGGATAGCAGTTTGCAAGTGGTGAGCCATCCATCTTTCGGAGGGCATATGTTTCTTTTCTTTCAGTTAGACTTGGACTATCCTGTTTTATGGTATTTGTGAGGGCCATGTTCCAGCTTAAGTTTTTCATTCATATTGTTAGAGGATTTATAAACTGAGTTAGAAAAATGTTTTATGCCGTATTTCAAGACTTGGGTTTTGAATTATTATTTAAGTTGAACTTCATATCTTATGGGTCTAATTGCACACTTTACTTATGACTATGCTTATGATGACATGCTAAGGGGTCTTCTCGGGACTTCATTGGTCTGGGACGCCCGTCACGTCCAGGGCTTGGGCTCAGGTCATTACAGTATCAGACAGGAAAAAAATCCATCTCTAAAGCTTTATCCATACTGGAGGCTACTGCGGCAACATGTTGTACCCTGGCTGCTAGTAGGCAAGAAATACAGGTGTGGCCCTAGTACTGGCCATCCCACTCAGAAAGCCCAAAACCTATTGTATCAACTCTGAAGATATTAAAATAGGAGTTGCAGCTCCTTGAACTGGTGTTTCATCCTCATAAACTGGTACCTCATCATTTACCACCTCTTCAAGATGATGTTCAGATGGGGAGTGATGCCGACCTCATTCTAGCTGGATTAGCTATAGCCTAGGCTCCACCCCTAGTTGCCCTACCTTCTCTCTTTCCCCTCTCTTAACCTCGACCCTTAATCCCTGCCTCAGCAACTGGAGCAGTTGATGTGGGAACCCCTACTCGGGCTCTATTAGATCTAGTATTCACCATCTATAAGAAATAGAATGAAGAAGGTTAGACATTAATTTGGATCAGCAGATACTAATTGGAATCAAGTTATAGCACGAAAGAAAGAAGAAAGTAAAGTTTTTTCTAAAGTCACATAGCCTCTCGAAGAAAGTACAGACTTCTAGTACCATTTATCAAGTCTATACTAGACACATTCTAGTATGATCAGATCAATGAACCTAGGGCTCTGATACCAACTTTGTCATGACCTAAACTATTGTAACTGGCACCCATACAAACCCTCATGTTTATGAGTAGAGTAACCAACTTCAAATAAATTTAAGTAATAATCTTTAACAATTAAATCAAGTGTGGAAATAAATCAATATTGTCTAAAACAATTCTCAAAAACTTAACGTCATCGTGTTAGAACTCTAATTAAAAATGCCCATGGGTACAACCCAGAAAAGTAACAATTGAAATAAAGCTATATTTGTCCGAAATAATATGGACCAGATCAAGATAAGAGAGATCCATGGTTACCTAGAAGATGAATACTAACCCTTGGATCATATGTCACGCTATCATCTACAAGGGAGGTCTCGTAGAAGTCGTTGGAATATGTTCTGTACTCAACAAAAGAAGAGTACAATATCAGTAAAATACCACTATGTAATGTTAGGTATCATAGGCTGACCCAACTTAATCAATATGAACACTTAACCAAAAGTTTGTAAACAAGTACCAAGCATGTCACTTAAAATCATGTAATCAAGCCAGTTTTTCCACAACAAACTCTTTTTAATATCAACCAAGCCAAGAAAGTAACATGATCACAGTTATGCATATTAATACCCAAGTCAATGTCAACCCACAAGAATAACTCATAAAACCAAAAATTAGTTCACCATTTACATCATGAACATCTTATTATCTTTTCAACATCAAGAAATACTTCACTTCAAAGACAATGATATAATGATAAGTCAATTGCACCAGTTCACACAAGGAACGCAAAGTGATATCAACAATTAATGATCCATACAAGGAATCAAATATATGATAAAATATAACTCAGTGAAGACTCAAGGAACCATCAAACACTCAAAAATCATTGTGTACGCACATGCTATAGGACTTGTGATTGCCCACTAGCCATGAACTGTTGGAGACGAACACAGTCTATGTACCAAATATACTAGCCAATTGGTGTACTTCCACCCTTATCCCAAACCAAGTGTTATGCCACCCTTATACCACCTTAAATCCACCAATTAAATCATAATCAACATTAATCAAATTATATCATAACAACAACCATGTACTATTTACAAGTACAATTTCATTGGAAGTTTAAAATCAATAACACTTGCATATGAACAAGATCCTTTGATCACGTGGGAAAGGAATGCACAAGACCTAAATCTAGTTAAGTGCATCAAAGATGAAGGCAGTAAGGTACTGGTGGATGAGATGCTCATCAAATAAAGATGGACAACGTACTTTCACAAACTATTGAACGAAGTATGTGATAGAGCTATTGTGCTGGATGGATTTGGAGAACTCTAAAAAATATAGGGATTTTGGATATTGTGGTTGTATTACAATTGAGAAAGTGGTGTGTGTTATTGGCAAGATGAATAGTGGGTGAGTAATTGGACCTAATAAGATCTCGGTGGAGTTTTAAAAGAGATGGGAAGGACAGGTATGGAGAAGTTGACTAGGTTATTCAATGTCATTTTTATGATGGATAAGATGCTTGAAGAATGGAGGTGGAGTACAATGGTTCCATTGTTCAAGAATAATGGTGACATCCAAAACTCTAGCAACTATGGGGGTATCAAGTTGTTAAGTCACACTATGAAAGTTTGGGTGCAAGTAGTGGAAATGAGGGTGAGAAAGGGTGTGTTCATTTTCCAAGAACCAATTTGGATTCATACCAAGGAGATCTACTATGGAATACATCCATCTGGTGAGGATATTGATGGAGAAATATCAAGAAAAAAAGTGGGACATGCATATGGTGTTCATTGACATTGAGAAGGGCTACGATAAAGATTTGAGGGAAATTCTTGGGAGGTTCCTTGAGGCTAGAGGTATACCGGTGGCTTACATTAGGGCTATAAAATACATGTATGATGGAGTTAAAATATGGGTTAAAATGGTAAGAGGATACTCAAAGCATTTTCCTATGGAAAGAGGGTTGCACCAGGGGTCAGCCCTTAGTCTATTCCTCTTTTATGTAGTGATGGATGTATTGACATAGTGCATCCAAAATGAAGTGCCTTGGTGTATATTATTTTCATATAACATAGTACTAATTGATAAGATGAGTAGTGGAGTGAATAATAGGTTGGAGGTGTCAAGACAAACTCTAGAAGCTAAAGGATATAAGTTGATCAGGACCAAAATGGAGTATTTATAGTGCAAATTTAGTGAAGGGTTATAGAAGGAAGGTGTGGAAGTGCAGCTGGACATACAGGCTCTTCCTAAAAGGGACAGTTTCAAATATCTTGGTTCTAGGTATGCTAGAATTAGGAATGAGGCCATTCAATATAAGGTAGGAGTGGCCTCCGTGGTGGACAAGATGAGGGAATTGAGATTGAGATGGGTTGGACATATGATGAGGTATGGTTCAGACGCTCCAGTAAGGAGGTGCTAGAGATTGGATATAGTGGGTACGAAGAAGGGTATAGGTATGCCAAAGAAGTATTGGGGAAAGGTAATTAGACAGGACATGACGCATATGCAGGTTACCGAGGACATGACCTTAGATAGGGGATATAGATGATGCACATTAGAGTAGAAGGTTAGTCGGGTAGGAGGTTGTCATGCACTAGTCATAGTATGATAGCATAGGGTTTAGTTGTAGATATCTATTTTTGTTGTCATTTATTGGGTTCTCATTATCGCACAATTTTGTGGTTGGTTATTGTTTTTATAGTAGATTTTGCAATGTTCTGTATTGCCATATTATATTCACTATGTTTCTTTTCTTTGTACCTGGATTTGCTACAAGAAGTTGACGGTCTTTCGAAAATAGCCTCTCTACCTCCCCGAGGTAGTGGTAAAGTCTGCAATTTACTCTCCCCAGACCTTACTTGTGGAATTTTATTTGTATGTTGTTGTTGTTGTTATTGTATTAGAAGTTATCAATCCCAACACTTATATTCAATATTTAACAAATTCATTATTATTAGCATGTGTTGCAACTAAATAAATAAACATTAAGTTAACACATGCACACATATAATCAAATTGAGCATTAACTCCAATTCAATCATAACCTACCTCAATCCAAGCCTTGCAATGCTCTAAATGACTTCAGCCTTGCTCTTTCTTGCAACCTTGGCTTGATCTCGAACTAAAAATAACAAATGAAGAATAATTCAACCAATAATCTATAAATTCTAAGCATTATAACCTAAATTCATAGATTTAAGCCATGTTCATGGACAATTTCCCCATTATAGGGTTTTCTACTCTTCATTCCACTCAAATTTTACCATAAAGCAAGATTAAAAGGACAATTTCTAGTCTAGGAATCATAATTCAACCATTCTAGCCTACTATCAAGTGCTTCTAACCCCTCTATAACCATATCATACCAGGCTCCTCAACTTAGGATTAAACCCACCTTCCCTACCATGATTAATTCTTATGAATTCTAAGGATTTGGGGATTAAAATTATGTTAGAGGAAAATAAATTCACTTACCTTGGGAGTGTGAATTGATGAAAATCACCAAAAGTCACCCCTTTTCGCCCTAACTCGACCTCTGAAGGTTTTGGAATAAAAATACTATTTTTGGCTCGAAACTAAAATTTAACTTACTTGATCCCGCTATAGAAGCCAATTTCCGCTATAGCAGCACCGCTATAGTGGGATACTCCCGTAGTAGCGGCATTGACCAAAACAGACTCTCACTGCAGCAGCACAAATCCCACTATAGCAGGACACTGCAGTGGCCCTCCTACACGCTATAGAAAGAGTGAAGTATAAACTCGAGACTTGTTTTTAGTTTTGGTGTTTTTACGACACAATGCTCAGATTTCGACATTATGAACTAACCCCTTTATGTCAAATGCTATATCCAGTGTTCTACTAACCTGATTTCCACTCTGAAAGTTTCTATGGATTATTAAACCACTTGGCTAACACAATATAATATTAAATCCATGAAACACTACACCATCAATCACCAGATTCACCTAGACCACTCAACACTTTAAATTCCTCTGAAACTAGCCTAGCCTGAAATTTTAAAATTTCCATCCAAGGAAAAACTTAACCCAAATTTTTGCATGCTAGACAATACTATAACGATGGAAAGAGTCATTACAAATACTTTTGCATGCCGTTTTTAATTGTTAAGGCTTTTCACATATTTTCTCATGTCCAATTTCTTCTAATTCTCTTTTCTTTGTGTATTTTGTTTGAATGTTAGAAATATATTATTAAAATAAATTCAGTCCATTAAGATGTATGCTTGATTTCCTTATACAATCTTCTATTTTTAATTCATTTTTGCTACAAATTTCTTCATCTTCACACCAATTTAATCCTACACATAAAAATAGAATATTAAGTATAATACATAAAATCAATTCTAAAAAAAAAGACAGTAAAATACTAAATATGAGATAAATAATAACCAGATATATGTAATATTTGCCTGACATCACCACCGAGCATATATTACGACTCTATTAGCTGATACATTATTGTTTTTTATTTATATTTTCCAAATAATTCTTTAAAATCTTAAACCCTCCCCCACCAAGCAGGAGAAATCAATGCCACTATTAAAACTAGACTATGCCTAAAAACGTAGAGAAAAAAGATGTTGGATATCGTGATGAAGAATAAATTAATTTATACTATGATAATTTTTAACTTTTAACCTAATATTATTTTATTTAACTTTAACACAATGGAATTGCTTTCCCACAAGGAGTGTCAAGTGACAAAATATTTAAACAAAGTTTGTTACCCCCTCAGTCTACACCCTGGGCGGGGCCGACACCCAAAGCCACTACTGACCTGACCATACGCTTAGTCTAGCATATCAATAGAACATGTACTAACATAATAGAAGCATACTGAAAGGAATTTAAGAGCTGAATCTTTTAATCAAAAGAAATACTTTATAACTAACTAAGAGTCAAAACTGAAAACAAGAATTAACTACCTATCGAACTATCAATCCATAAAGACTCTAGCATGTCTGAATACTTTATATAAGGACAAGTTTCCTGACATATCCATACTAAAAAAAAAAACTAAAAACTACTAAACTAAACTACAGACGAAGCCCTCTAGAAGTAAAGAGGGCTCAACAATAGTTGAGCTGAGAGATAAGAGTCTACTGTCAAGTCTAGTCACAAGCCTAGGTACTTGAGTCGGTACATAAAGGATGCATTGCCAAATGTCATAAGTACACGGAATGTACCATATGTAAGATAGCTAAATGAAACATGCCATAAAGGTATGACTACTTCTTTATATACCTGTGCAGCTGAGATCTGAAGTAAAATATATAGCAAGATCATCAGATAGACTATGGAATTGAAGCATGAAGAGAGTCTGAATATCTAAATCATGAGATATTATATTGTCATGATCCAAACACTATCGTGAGTGGCACCTACACTAACCCTCTGGTGGGAGAACAATCTAACCCAAATAGCCAACATCAACATTTACTCTTTTTTAAATGCAAAAGAAAGCAATTCCATATTAATAACCATATCCAATAGTTTTAGTCAAAACAATGCGGAAATAAGTCGAAACAGCTAAAATGCCCCTTGAAACTAAAGGTAATTGTATCTAAAATATCTAAACAAGACAATCTGCGGGTACAACCCAAAAAGCTAACAATACTAAACAGTTTATGTATGAAACAAATGGATAGGAATATAATGTAAGAAGGCCCATGGTTGCTTGGAAGATGAAGCTCACCCTTAGATTGAAAAACCGATCACTATCTACATAGGTGGTCTCATCTGAGCCGCTGGAATAGGCTATGCACTCAACAAAAGAAGAGCACAAGTAGTATCAGTACAAAATCACTATGTACTGGTAGGGTCATAGGCCAACTCAAATTAATAAATGTGAACACATAACCAATAATTTGTTAACAACAGAAACCATGAAACACTAGCAATTATACAATCACTTAGTCTTTCCTTACTGATTTTTTAAGAAATCAATCCCAGAAACAAGGAAAGCATAATTCTAATACAAATACTCAAACCAATCGTTTACCTTGACTCATAAACAAATATATCAATCTTGTCACAATTACTACTTATTTGAACTTCAATAATATCAACTCAGTTCAAGCATATCAATAGCTCGGACCACTCATGGATCCAATTAATAGTAAACAATATAACCTGATTCACTCAAGGAACAAAAATAACAACAATAATAAAATCTGGTTCACTAAAGGAACCAAAATAACAACAAATAATATAACCCGCTCCACTCATGGAATCGTCAAATTCTCCAACACTGTTTACATATATGCTATGGGTCTTATAAATATCCACTATCCATGACTTGCAGGGGACGAGCTTAGTCCATATACCAAATAACCTAGAAAATTAGTGTTTGCCACCCTTATCCCAAACCAAGTGTTATACCACCCTTATTTCAATGTCCCTACCCTTATACTTCCTAAAATCCACCAATTCTATGATGATCAACTAGGGGTGGCAATGGGGCTATGCGGTACGGGTGTGGTGCGGGTTTTTTCTAAACCCGCAAATTTAAAAACCGCCCCGCCCCACCCCGCATGATTTTTAAACCCACATAAACCCGCCCTACACCATACCCGCACATACCCGCATCGCACCGCACCGCGTTGTTTGTTTTTTTTGAAAATTTGTAACTCCACTAAAATTTATAACGCTAGTAAGGCTATAGTATATATTTCATCTTACACAAACCAAATGATTGTTTAAGTCCTTGCTACAGATATTAAATTACTTTGTTGTACGTAGCTTGTTTAATTGAAAGAAAAACCTTTTAACTTTTGTTTTGATATTTTTGAGTTATAAAATTGTTAATTTATAGTGTTATACATGTCATTTTAAGTATCATATAATTTTAAGTGAAGAATACATATAATTTTAGGTAAATTCACGAGAATAATACTAACTTTTCATTTTTTTTTATTTAAACCCGCATAGACCCGCAACCCGCCCCACCCCGCATTATTTAAGAAAAACTTATTTCAACCCACCCCGCACCCGCCCCGTACCCGCATAGTCTAAAGCCCACACTGCCCCGCATAGCCTAAAACCTGCACCGCCCAGCACCCGCACCGCCCCATTGACATCCCTATGATCAACCTTTACCAGTTCATCTCACAATATCAACACATGTAATAACATGTACAATTATATACTGAGATAGTTTAACCATACTTGCACTTAAAAATAAGTCTTTATAGATAATCTCATATTAGATGATCAAACAACTTGTAAAATTATCCAACAAGTCAATATTCAATAACATGCATTGCAACAAATAGAAAAATTGGCAGTTAACATGTACACATAAACCAAATTGAGTCTTTAACTACAATTCAACCATCACCTACCTCAATCTAAGCCCTGCAATGCTCAAACAAACTTGATCCTTGTCTTTTCTTGCAACCTCGACTTGATTATGGCCTAAAAATAATAATATAAGCACTAATCAAACAATGCTCTATCAATTTCAAGGCCTACAACCTAATCCCATAACCCCAAGGTCAAAATTATAATCATTCCCGTATTCTAGGATTTTTCTATCTTCATTCCATCTTTACTCTATTAAATTCATGTTTTCAAGAATGAATTCTTACCATGTTATCAAAACCCATCCACCCTCCACCAAAACCCAAGGACATCTTATTTTCACTATTTTGCACTAGAAAATCCACCAAAGTTAAGTTAATTATTCCATTATAATCAAAACCTAGTGATTTTAATGATTAATCACCGAAAAACTAGTTAAATATGAGGATTAACTTACCTCAACAAAGGAATTTGGGTAGAAACTAATGGAATTCTTCCTGAATCGCCCTCTTTTAGTCTTGAACAAGTTTGGAATGGAAATAATATTTTATGTCTAAAAACTATATTTAACTGCATGTATCCCACTATAGTAGTCCCATTTCCGCTATGTTGGTCGAGCCCCTCGGAGGATCTTCCCGCTATAGCAGGACTGACTGAAGTTGACTTCCACTATAGCAGAAAACTCTTACTATAGTGTGCCCCATGGTAGAGTCCAGCCTCCCACTATAGAGGCATTAGGTGAGGTAGTAATTCTGGCAGTCCATGTTTTTGGAAAATTTTACAACACACTCCTAGATTTTGACATCCTGAACTAACCCTTTTACATCAAATGCTATATGTGGAGTTCTGCTAACCCAAATTCACTTCTAAAAGTTTCTATGAACTCATTAACCTCTTAGCTATCACATTATGGTCTCAAATCACATATTCATTAGCCTATACATTACCGGATTTAACTAGACCACAACATACTTGGAATTAATCCAAGACTATCCGAGCCTAAATTTTTTAACACTTTATTCGAAGAGAATCTTAACCTGAATTTTGGAATGCTAAGTTATGTCGTAACAATGATAAGGGTAGTTACAACAGATACAAATTCACCTATCATTCATCCCCATATGATAAATCAAGAAAAATAAGAAAGAGTAACAAGGTTAGTACCTGAAACCTCAAACAAGTGAGGGTACTTGTTGCAAATATCTGACTCAGTCTCCCAAGTGGCCTTCTCAACTGGATGGTGCTTCCATTGGACTTTCATGGATCTAATCTCTTTGGTCCTCAACTTTCATACATCTCAATCAAGAATCGATATCGATTCCTCTTCGTAAGAAAGATTCTTATCGAGTAATACTGAGTCCCATTTAATTATCTAATATCCACCCCCATGATATTTCTTAAGCATAGAGATAAAAACATTGAATGGACTCCTGACAGGCTTAGAGTTAATGCAAGCATGTAGGCCACTGGACCCACATTATCAAGACTTTCAAATAGACTAATATACCTGGGGATAAACTTGCCCCTCTTACCAAATTGCATCACTTCCTTCATGGGAGACACTTTTAATAACACATGCTCACCTGGCTTAAAGTACATGTCTCTTACCTTGCGATCGGTGTATTCCTTCTGTTGACTTTAGGCTGCCAACAACATATCCTGACTAAGCCTCACCTTTTCTTGAGCTTCTTTTACTAAATTTGTGCCCAAAGGTTTCACATGACCCACCTAAAACCAACCTATGGGTGATCTACATCTTCTCCCATAAAGAGCTTCAAATGTGGCCATATCAATGCTAGAATGATAACTATTGTTGTATGAGAATTCACACAACAGTAAGAACTGATCTCAATGAGCCCCAAAGTTAGAAACACATGCCCGTAGCATGTTCTCAAGCACCTGAATAGTCCACTTCGATTGCCCATCGATCTAAGGATGAAATGTATTACTAAGGTCGAGTTTTATGCCCAACTCCTCATGTAATTTATGCTAAAATTTAGAGGTAAACTACGTACCTTTATTAGATATGATGGACATTGGCAACCTGTAGCCTCACAACCTCTTTAACTTAAATCTTGGCTAACTTTTTGAGTTGTAGTTAACCTTAATCGGAATGAAATGAGCGAACTCTGTTAGCCCGCCAACAATGACCCAAATTGATTCATACTGTCCCAAGGTCTTAGGAAGACCCATCACAAAATTCATATCAATCCTCTCCCACTTCGACTCTGGAATAAGAATTCTTTGAAGCAAACCTGCAGGCCTTTGAAGTTCATCTTTCACCTACTGACAATTCTGGCAAGTGGCCACATACTCTACTATATCCCTCTTCATTTGGGGCCACTAATAGAGCTTTCTCAAGTCACGACACATATTGGTTGCACCAGGATGTATGGAATATCAAGAACTATGAGCTTCTGCAAGCAAACTAGGAATAAATAAATGTGAACACATAACTAACAATATGTAAACAACAGCAACCATGAAACACTAGAAATTATACCATTACTTAGTCTTTCCATACCGATTCATTAAGCAATCAATCAAGTAAACAAAGAAAGCACAATACAATATAAACATTCAACCCATTCAATTACCATGACTCATAAACAAACAACTCAACCTTTTCACAATTACCACTTATTTGAAATTCAACAATATCAACTCAGTTCGAGTATATTAATAGCTTGAACCACTCATGGATCTAATTAACAATAAGCAATATAACCTGGTTTACTCAAGTAATCAAAAATAACAACAAAAATAAAACCTGATTGACTCAAGGAACCAAAATAACAACAATAATATAATTCAATCCGCTCATGGAATCGTCAAACTCTCTAATACTCTGTACATATATGC
Source organism: Capsicum rhomboideum (assembly GCA_031232105.1). NCBI lineage: Eukaryota > Viridiplantae > Streptophyta > Magnoliopsida > Solanales > Solanaceae > Capsicum > Capsicum rhomboideum. The sequence goes on from CP124711.1 coordinate 54,011,551, forward strand.
TATGGGTCTTATAAATGCCTGTTAGCCATGCCCTACAGGGGACTAGCTTAGTCCATGTACCAAATAATCCAGACAACAAGTGTCTACCACCCTTATCTCAAACCAAGTGTTATACCACCCTTATTCAAAAGTCCCTACCCTAATTCTCCCTAAAATCCACCATTTCTGTGATGATTAACCTTTACCGATTCATCTTATAATATCAATTAATGTCATAACATGAAAATTCACATAATGAGATAGTTTAATCATACTTGCACTTAAAAATAAGTCTTTTTACATAATTTCATTTTAGGTGATCAAACAACTTGTAAAATTATCCAATGAATCAATATTCAATAGCATGCATTGCAACAAGTAGACAAATAGATTGTTAATATGCACATATTAACCAAATTGAGTCTTTAACTATAATTCAACCATCACCTACCTCAATCCAAGCCTCGTAATACACTAACAAACTTGAGTCTTGCCTTTTCTTGCAACCTCGGCTTGATTGTGCTCTAAAAATAATAAAATAAGCACTAATCAAACAATGCTCTAACAATTTCAAGGATTACAACCTAATCCCAGAACCCCAAGGTCAAATTCATAATAATTCCCTTATTCTAGGGTTATTTTACCTTTATTCCACTTTTATTCTATCAAATTCATTTTTTCAAGAATGAATTCTAACCATTTTATCAAAACCCATCCATCCTCGACCAAAACTTAAGGATTACACCATGTTTTCACGACTTTACATCAGAAAATCAACCTGGGTCAAGATAATTCCTCCACCATAATCAAAACCTAGTAATTCTAAGGATTAATAACCAAAAAACTAGCAAAATAGGTGAATTAAATTACCTCAATAAAGGAATTTGGGTAGAAGCTGATGGAATTCACCCTAAATCACCCTCTCCTGGTATTGAACAAGTTTGGAATAAAAATAACATTTTAAGTCTAAAAGTTGTATTTAACTGTGGATAAACTGCTATAGTAGCTCGATTCCCGCTATGGCAGCCTCGCAATAGAGGGATCTACCTACTATAGCAGGACTGACTGAAGTTGACTCCCATTATAGCAGGAAAATTCCCCCTATCACAGGCTTGTGGTAGCGGCCTGCCTCCTTCTATAGAAACATAGGCAAGGCAGCAACTCAGGATGTCCCAATTTTTGGCAAATTTCACAACACACTCCCAGATTTTAACATCCCAAACTAACCCCTTTACATCAAATGCTATATTCGGAGTTCTACTTACCCAAATTCATTTTTGAAAATTTTTACGAACTCCTTAACCCCTTAGCTATCACATTATGTTATCAAATCACATAGTCATTAGTCTATCCATTGCCATATTTGACTAGACCACAACACACTTAGAATTCATTCAAGACTAGCCTAGCCTAAATTTCTAACGCTTCATCTGAGGAGAATCTTGACCTGGATTTTGGCATGCTAAGCTATACCATAACAATGAAATAGGTCATCACATATATAGTTGAATCATAATAGAATCTGAATTATAGAATAAACTGAATAATAAAATTATAGGTTAAATAATAACTAAATCATAAGCTAAACAGAATATCTGAATCATGGGCTAAACTGAATAACTAAATCATAGGCTAAACTTAATAACTAAATCATAAAATACACTGTATCTAAAGGTTTATAAGATGTGTCAGGGCATAGGGTATTCTATTTTGATGGATCTATTTTGAGCCCTTACTAGGGGCTTAAAGAGGTGTCACCCAAACCAAAGGTATGATCCTGTCCTACACTAGCTCTCATAGTTTTAGTTATTCATTATTTGAACTCATACCTTACAAATATTTCTTCCAAAACATACTATATTCTCATATCCGTACCTTTCAAAATAATTTGAGAACCAAGTTCTGACAACATGTTGTGGAGTCTTGCACTCATATTCATATTTTTGAATTTGTATTAGTGAGCTTTGTGCTCAAAACCTTAGTTTTTATTTCATTTTGGTGAGAATTGTGCTCAAAAGCTTAAGAAAATCACAGATCTTAGGTTTCCAAGACAAACATATTTAAATTCATAAAGTAAGCTGGTAAAAATTCATGAAGTAGGACATACTCTAAAAATCAAATATTTTCATGGAGAGTTAATGGAATTTCATTAAAAATCAAGAAGATCATAACTTGGCCATGTTTTCAAAGAAGGGTCAAGGTTTTTCATCGTGAATGCATGGGGAGTGCAGCATTTGCTAAGGGTTAGTCAGGTCTAGGTCGGGGACTTAACCCAATGCATTGGTGATGGACTGGTTACTTTATGATAGTGGGTCGTGTTGATCTATCGTGTTCGTAATGAGCCTTTTGTGAAGAAGAAAGTACCTGGATAGTTTAAAATGTTATTTTTTGAAACTCAAACCTCATAACTCAATTTTGAAGCTTTGGAACTCATTTTGGAGAGAATCAAAAAGGTATTTTCAAGATTTCTTCATCGGGTAAGTTTCTTATATCACTTTTACACATTCTCTATTAATTATTTCATGATTATTTTTAGCATTGAAGGCCAGAATTGCATTGCCATTTAGTAAAAAATGGTAAACATATTTTAAGGAGTGAGAAATATCATAATGTAGTATACAATTGCTTCTAAAATTTCTTCCTAAACTCTCAAGAACAAATGAAGGTAACCTACTCACTCATTTTATGAAAAAAAAAAAATTAAACTACAAGCAAGTTCATAAAAATGATTATGAAAATCATAACATAGATTATGAAAATCATAACATATTTAAGCTCCAACTACTTAAGTTGGCTCAGTTGCAACGTCCTCTGCTAGTCTATCCACCTTCACACCAACATCTTCTAAGTAATCACCGTGAACCTTCATCAATCTGCCAAGGTCAATTTAGAAACCTTCAAGATCTTGACCATGCCAATGAATTATTTCATGATTTCACCTACAAAACTTGGATTTTTAGCTTGAAATTTTAGGGTTTTCCCGATAAAGTTAAAGAATGGTTTTTCAATGATTTCAGGATTGATTTTAAATCTATTTTTAGTGAGATTTCATATTTGAACTCCTTAAGTCATGGATAATTTGATTTTCTAATAAAATTCCAGTTTTGCCCATAAATTTAGTATAGAATCATAGTAATATGAATATTGTTGGACTTTCATTTACGTGCAGAATTTTTTTTTGATATATTCGAGGTTGTTTTAAAAGAAAGGTTGTTTTATAGTGGTTCGTGGAATATTATTCAACTTTGGACTAGGTTATAACTTAACTTTCTTCAGATTTTTCTCGGGCAAGAACTTACCATGTAAAACATGCTATAGATTAGGAGGATTAGTGCATTTTTGTGATAAATAAGATGGTTTGTTGTGGTGATGCTTGAATTAGGGTTTTATACTGTTGAAGGTATTTGAAATGCAAATTCTAAATTGATATTGAAGTGTGTAGTCCTAGTTATGAGTCAAGTATTATAACAATATTTTTCATATCTATTGTTCCTGGCTTTGACTTATTATTATAAGCATAAATACTCATTCATTCCATGAATTGTTGAATTGTACCACTGAAAATATTAACTTCCAAAATGCATTGAGCATATTTTACTTAATATTCCACACTATATATATATATATATATATATATAATATTTTACTTATTAGTTTGATGTAGGATTTTGGACATAGATATAGGATACATTCAGTTTGATGTAGGATTCAGAACATAGTTATATGGTCTGATGAAGGAATCCATTCATGGTATATGGACCTCGCGAGTCTTCCATGAGTCCTGCCTCTTAGAAAGACTGAGGATGGGTTGTGTATTGGAACACATTAGCCATTATATTTTATTCCATATCATTGCATTGCATCTCTTTGGCTTATCATTGTGTAAAAAAGGATTACATGATATTATTGATATTAAACTAATGGGACTTTTCTACATGCAAGTTTATTTTGGTATTCTTTTCTCATTATATTTTTTGCTTAATCTCAGTCAACTTATGATCCCTATTTAGTAATAGTGGTTGTACTCACCCCTACTTTTTTATATCTTTCTAATACAGATCTCGATACAAATGTTCCCTGAATTTGTGATCATGTATCTTGGAGGCATTTCGAAGTTGTGGTGAGCTCTCCTGATCAGAGTCTTTCTCAGTTTTATTTATCTTTGTTTTTGTCTATTTTAGTTCCTTTTAACAGTTTTGTATTCCAGTTGGACATTATGTATTAGAGTTTCTTTAGCTTAGGTTTTTAGACTTCTAAGGCATATCCAAAAGCTGTTGTGGCCCCACATATTGATTCTTTTCTAGTTAGACTTATTTCTCTATCAATTATGGCTTGGTCAGTTATGATAATTAAGGAGCAGAAGATGTTCAATGTATTTTTTAGATTGGATCCACCTACAGTTCATTGGTGCACCTGAAGAGGATGCATATGAGGTTTTGCTCAGTTGTTAGGAGAGATTCCATAATCTGGGTTTGGTTGAGTCTTATGATGTAGATTATACTACCTTTCAGATGGTAGGGGCAGTTAAACATTAATGGAGGTCCTATCTTAATTGTTGACTAATGGGTTCACCTCATATAACATGGATATGGTTCTTTGAGGCCTTCCTTGGGAAGTTTCTACCTCACAACATGAAAGAGTGAGTGAGAGATGAGTTTGTTGGCTTAGAGTAGGGTACCATGACAGTTACTAAGTACGAGACTAGGTTTAATATCCTATATGGGCATTCCTAGAAAAGTATTCTATCAAATAAAAAGCAGATTAGGAAGTTTGTAAGGGATTGTCTACCTCTCTTTATTTAGCCACAGTGTAGTTAGTGACTACTGAGGGTACCTTTCAATAGATAATAGACCATGCTAGGAGTATTGAGGTCATATGTCATATGCCTATAGAGGTAGTGGAAAGAGGGCTTTCAGTCACGGTGGTTTTAGTGGTTCACTATCTTAGGAAAGAGGTTTCTCAGGTAGAGTTCATAATTATCTATATAGTAGGCCAGTTTAGGTAGCACCACAAAATTTAGATGGTGGTTATTCTAGGTTCAGTAGTCAGGCTAACCAGAGTTTGAGACAAATGTCTAGAGATTCTCATCCAAGATCTTTAGGTCATGGTAGGTACTCTATATTGACTAAAAAGCCACATTTTTCCTTTCTAAGTAAAGGGTATTATGATTATGGTGAGTTGGGCCATATTGCAAAGGATTTACCCAAGGGTGAGCAATATAGTCCATCGCAAGGCTCTAAGATTCAAACTTATCAAGCACCAGCACCACTGGCAAGAAAAGGTGCACAAAGTGGTAGAGGTAGTTCCTATGGTACTAGCGATAGAGCCTAGGTAACTCATGGTAGTAGTTATGGAGTTTCTCAGTTCGAGTGTGGATGTTGAAAATGTTATACATTTCTAGGTAGACCCAAGGCAGAGGCCTCTGATGTAGTCATTATAGGTATCGCCCCAATTTTTAATTAGCCTTCCACCATATTAATTAATCCTAAATCTATTTATTCATATGTGTCTACAAATTTTGCATTGGGTATTGATATGATGTGTGAATTGCTTGATGTGCTTATTCGTGTTTCTACCTCAGTAGGTGATTCTTTAATGGTGGATCAGGTATACCAATCCTATGTGGTGACTATGTTGATCTATGATATCTGGGCGGATTTGATTATTCTAGATATGGTAGATTTTGATGTTATTTTGGGTATGGATTGGCTTCCTCATACTATCTTAGATACCCATGCCAAGATGGTTACCTTAGTTATGTCAGGTGTACTAATGTTGGAGTGGAAGGTACCTCGGGTTTGTATCCTAAGAGGGTTATCTTCTTTCTTCGAGCTCAATGGATAGTTGAGAAAGGGTGTCTTTCTTATTTAGTGCATTATGCAATCCTAGTGCTAACACACCTCATTTGGAGTCTGTAAGGGTGGTTACGGAGTTTATAGATATGTTTCCTTCAGATTTATGGAGTGTTCCTCTAGACAGATATCAATTTTGCTATTAACTAGGAGACGGACACTAAGTCTATCTATATTCCTCCTTATTGGATGGCTCCTGTGGATTTGAAGGAATTGAAGGACCAGATACAAGATTTGTTGATTAAGGGGTTTATTAGTCCTAGTGATTCACTTGGGATGCTCTGGTGTTGTTTGTGAAGAAGAGCGATGGATCTATATGCATGTGTATTGACTACTGGCAGCTGAATAAGTTGACTAGCAAGAATAAGTATCCCCTACTATGCATTGATGACTTATTTGATCAGCTTTAGAAGGCTTTACTGTTTTTAAAGATTGATTTGAGATTGGGGTATCAATAGCTGAAGATTAGGGTCTTAAATGTCCCTAAGACGACTTTCAGGACCTGATATGGTGATTCTTAGTTCCTGGTGATGTCATTTGGATTAACTAATGTTCCGATGGTATATATAGAGCTGAAGAATAGAGTGTTTCATCCTTATCTTGATTCCTTCATGATTATGTTTATCAATGATATCTTTGTGTATTCCAAGAATGAAGTGGATCATGTAAAACATTTGGTTGTACTTTGGAGGTTGAGGAATTAGAAGTTGCATGCTAATTTCTCAGAGTGTGAGTTTTGGTTGAGCTCTACAACATTCCTCGGGCATTGGTGACCAAGGCTGGTATCATAGTCAATCTGGCCAAGGTTGAGACGGTTTAGGCCTACTTCTCCTACAGAGATTTGGAGTTTCATTAAGTTGGCTTGCTACTATATATGGTTCATGCAAGGCTTCTCTTTTATTAAGGATTTTTTGACTAAATTGACTCAGAAGAATGTTTTTTTTTAGTGGTTCAATAAGTGTGAAGAGAGCTTTCAAAAGTTCAAGAACTTGTTGACTTCAGTACCGACCTTGACCTTACCTGTGGAAGGTAAAGGTTTTACCATATATTGTGATCCTTTGGGAGTTGACCTTGGCAGTGTTTAATGAAAAAATGAAAAGGTGATAGCTTATGCTTCGAGGCAGTTAAAGGACCAATGAGAAGAACTACCCCTCTTATGACTTGGAGTTAGCAGCGATAGTGTTTGTTTTAATGATATGGTGGAATTACTTATATGAGGTTCATTGTGAGATGCTCACCAATCATCGTAGCCTTGGGTATATTTTTAGCCAGAAGGATTTGAATTTGAGACACTATAGGTGGTTGGAGTTGTTGAAGGATTATGACATGACTATTCTCTATTATTCGAGCAAGGCTAATGTAGTGGCGGATGCCTTGAGTAGGAAGGCGGTGAGCATGGATAGTCTCACTTTGTTGGTGGCTGAAGAGAGACCTTTGGCCATAAATGTTGAGTTGTTAGCCAATGGTTTCATGCGACCTGATAATTCTGAGATGGGTAGAGTTCTTGCTTGTGTTAAGGCACCGTCCTTATTGATCGAGCAGATTAAAAGTAGATAGTTTAATCATGGGAAGTTGTGCATAAATTGGGATAAGGTGTTGAGTGGTGAAGCTAAGGAAGCAAATTTTGATCCAGAGGGTGTTTTGAGGATCAAGGGTTGGATTTGTGTTCCTAGAGTAAGTGACTTGACTAGATTGATCATGAAAGAAGCTCATAGTTTGAAGTATTCTATTCATCTGGGTTCAGTGAAGATGTATCATGACCTGAAGCAGCATTAATGGTGGTGTAGGATAAAAAGAGATATCATAGAGTTTGTGGCCATGTGTTTGAATTATCAGCAAGTGAAGTATGAGTACCATAAGCTGGGTGGTTTGACTCAGAGAGTGTCTTTACCTGAGTGGAAGTGGGAGTGTATTACTATGAACTTTGTGGTTAGTTTTCCTCATACTTTGGGGAGATTTGACTCTATTTGGGTGATTGTAGATAGATTGACCAAATCAACTCACTTCATACCAGTGAAGGTGAACTACAATGTAGAGAAGTTACCGAACATCTACATTCGGGAGATAATTCAGTCGCATGGAGTGTAGTCTCCAATTGAGTGGTCTGATTTCTTTGAAGATAGGCCTTGGGGCATGGATTTAGTAAGAGATTCAATGGAAAGAGTGAGGTTGATTTATGATTGGCTCTTGGAAGCCCAAAGTAGATAGAAATGTTATGCAAACCTGAGGGTTACTGATTTGGTGTTTACGGTTGGTGAGTGAGGTTTGTTGAAAGTATCACCCATGAAGAGTGTGTTGAGGTTTGGAAGGAAAGGAAAGTTTAGCCCGAGCTTTATTGGACCTTTTGAAATCTTTCGGCAGATTAGGGAGGAGTCTTATGAGTTGGATTTACCTCTGAGTCTTTCAGCCGTGCATGCAGTTTTCCATGTCTCGATGTTAAGTAAATATCATTCTGGTGGTTCTCATGTGATTCGGTGGGATTCAGTTGATTTGGATCAGAATCTGACTTTTGAGAAGAGGCCTATAGCCATTTTAGGTAGGCAAACTAGGAAGTTGAGATCTAAGAGTATTGATTCAGTAAAGGTTTAGCAGAAGCATCGTCTGATTAAGGAGCCTACATGGGAGATAGAGTCCGATATTCAGGTGTCACTATTCAAATAGGGACCGTGATGGCACTTGTCACACCCTCTGGTACAGGTAAGCCTATCCCAACCCAAACACAATATTCAAAGTAAAACAAAAGTGGAAGAAGTAAGGAATAGAAATAATCCCCAAATGATATAAAAAGAGGTATACTCTCAACACAACACCTCAGGTCTGGTTGTCACTAGTACAAGCCTCTAATACAGAATACAATGAAATAGTCTGAAGTATCTCAAATGCAAATAAGCATAATATAAAAGAAGAAGAGATCTAGGTAAGCTTTGAGATCCGACAACCACTACCTCAATCTCCAGAAAAGACAACACTGAGAGTCACAATCAATGCTCAGCTACTCACTCAATACTTGCATGCAGGTACAGCAAAAAAGCAAAGGTAAATATAAAATATATGTACTCAGTAAGCATCGTTGACAACCGACCCTAATCCAAAGTGATGGCGAGAACCACCGCACCAACCATCAATGATTCCCCAAATAAACATGCACGCATAAAAGACCCAGCCTAATCTAATAGATAGCAATAATTAGCAGGGTAGCCAAACCAGTTCAATTTAAGGCAGACTTATACCGGTCTAATATCACAGTAATAGTAATAGGTCACATCAGCAGAGACTTTCACCAACAAAGTATATTATATCCACTCACCATGCCAAACCAGTAATCCAGGATAAGATAGGAAAAATGCATATCATGCAACCATCGGATGTGGCGCAAGAGTCTAAAAGGATCAAACTATAACCAATACACAACATATAAAAATATCTCAACCACCATATTACCCAAGAGAAAGTGAGATGCAATACAGTGTAATGTAGTGATATGAGATGAAATGCAATGGACAAAGTACAACCTGTATACACCTTCCAAGCCTAAGCTCTAGGAGAGAACCCATGGGGGATTTACAACCAAACTACTATTAACTATCTCATCAATCAACCTTGCCAACACTTCCCTTAGTTAAGGCGTTTTATAAAATGGTTCATTTTCTTTTGCAAGAATACAAGTTCCATAGTAGTACCAGTACCATAAAAATGAGTGATGAATGAGTGTGCATGATCATGGAAAAATCAACAATGCATAATTAGCTCAACAATGGTATAAATGAACCCAAACCACCCAAATCTCAGTAAACTATAATACAAGCCCCTTTATGAAAACACAATATGTAATCTATGCAAGGTATTGACAAAATCCCCAACGAGCCCCCAACACGGGCACTACAATAGTAAATGAACCATATAAGACACCAACGAGGACAACATAAGCCCCTACTTGGACAATAATAATAATCTCTCAAATTAATGATAAGGTTCCGACAAACCCCACACAGGCATCACAATAATAATAATCAACCTAAATAATGTAAACATTAAGAATTCACTCAATTCATAGCATACTTTACATGATAAGTTTCCTACCCTTCCCAATCATAACACAATTAGACTCAAATACTCACAAGGGAAATATACTCGTCAACAAGCATGTTCGAAAGTTCACCTTCATTCACAATACATAGTAATTACGCCTAGATTCCTCTTTGTAACATCTTATTTATAATCTCAATCTCTTTATAAATTAAGTAGTTACTAAACCCCAATTAAAGGGCAACCCGGTGCACTAAAGCTATCGCTATGCGCGGTGTCTGGGGAAGGGCCCCACCACAAGGGTGTATTGTACGCAGCCTTACCTTGCATTTCTGCCAGAGGCTATTATTCAATCCTCAAGTAGATACTCACTATCAATTAATTCATGATCAATAGGTGATTTATCAACACAATATACCATAAATATATCAACAAGTAAAGAGAATAGTTAAGTTGCTCTGTTTATTACCTTTAACATAATAATAAACACCAGTACCCACATAGATACTAGCCATCTCATCTATATGGTACCCCTAAATACTCAGTTATTCACAACAAAAAAAAAACTAGCATATATCACATAAACACCTCAAAAAAGAATCAAGGTAAATCTCAACTTGCCTTAAAGAAGACCCGCAAAGCTAAATCACAGCCCAAGAAATCATAGGGAAGCTCCATTCTTCTGAAATGCCTCTGAGTGAGCCCAATCTATTCAAATATGATATCTACACTTAAATATGAGACCAACAATATCCATATTGACATACTTTGGTTCTAGGTCCAAAATCACCTATAAAACCAACCTAAAAAATAAAAGGATAAAACTAAATTTTAGTAGAAAATTACTTTATCCATGGTTTAAAGGTTTCAAATATAAAATTTCATTAAAATTGGAATTGAAATCGAGTTAGAAATGATCAAAATATCAATATTTTACTGTACCATTAAAACCCTAAAATCTCAAGTTTAAAATCCATGATTTGAAGATGATTTTGTAATTTAATTAATGGGTAATGATCAAACAAGTTTTAAGAACTCACCCAAGGTTTAGATCTCAAAAACCTACTAAAATTGCCTCAATCCGAGCTCCCAAGCTCTAAAAATGGTGAAAAATTTCCCAAAAGAAAGATTAAATATCTGCCTTGTCAAAATATCCATCGCGATCGCGGTCACCACCCACACAATCACGAGGTTACTCGAACCAGATCTATCTTGATTACCAGGGTCTTGTCACAATCGTGATGACCAAAATAGACTTGGCCCTCGACTAAGCCTTCACAATCGCAATCCCCGCAGATGCAATTACAATGAATAAAAGCCTACACTAGAATAGCAGAAACCAGCTAAGAAATGGGTAAATAACTCTATGAATAGATCCTCGAGATTCATTTGGGACTCCATAAAACAAACCAATAATGCTACTAGGATAATTTTTCTGGACTCAATGGAACCATCAGAATCACTAACAAAGGTTGTTACCAATAGGTTACCCCCGAACGCAACTCTAGGCAACTTAAAACCAATATCTCATCTAAAGACTTAATATCAAACTAAAAGCCTCAAAACCCAAACCAACCATGCTACTAACTCAAAATCAACATTTTGAAGCTAATAGAACTGACGAAATTCCCATCAGATGCTTGGATTACCAAAGGTTGATCAAAGTCCACGATAGCAACTTAAAAGCTTCTAGAAACCAAAAACTCACATAAAAATCTCCTGAACACTTCGTGGACCATCCTACCCACTATTGCAACTCACAAATGCTATAAGGAAACAACAAGTAGGGGAAAGATAGTCAAAACATAGAAAACTCTAAAAATCATTACGAGGGTTGTTACATTATCCACCACTAAAACACACATTCGTCCTTAAATGTAAAGGCAAGGTAGGTACCAAATCTAAAAAGTGATCCAAAATACCACCGTAGACATGATGCAAGCACTCTCAAGCAGAGTCACATCTGTAAAACCACGAGTTCACTCCAGTGACCAAAATTCCTTCACATTTTAACTCTTAAGGCCACAATTCTAGTATCTGAACCCAAATTTCTCAATGTATCTGATTTTCTTTACTTTTGAACTGCCTTTATACCTAATTACTGAGTTTACTACAATAGAGATTCTAAACATATCCGATTTACCTAGATCCATCATCGACACCACAAGCCACTAACTAAACCATAATTCTAATGTCGTCATTATACCTACAAAATACGAAAGAACCTATAGAACCACATTGCCACTCTCCACAATACTGAATCATGCCTCCTTTTATCTCAAAAGAAGTTTTCGCTATTTTCAAGCCCACTTTACATATTTTTTGACTGAATCACACTTACCCAAGGCTAATACAATAAATGTCGAATCAGATAGTACTGTATCCTCAAGCTGCAACAATTGAGTCAAAAATCGATATCAATTGCACACAATTTCTCAAATGTCATACCTCGATCACCATTCAACTAGTTATATTCTCATGCTCAACACTAGGAGAAAACTATGAATCGCCACAAAACTTGTCATACCACAACAGGTACTCTTTATATGTCACTAAACTCTTACTCACCCACTAACGATAGCCATTGCAGTCCTTCAACAATCAAATAATAGAAATTAATCCAAAGTCCTTAATAACTCAATAGCTCTGAAGTCTGTTTTTTTAGAAAACCCATACAAACAACCCATCATAATCATAAACAATTTACCCAGAGTAGAAGTGCAAGATTACCATGTATCACTGATTGTCATCCAAATCAAAATCAAATCATAGAAAAGTCATCACTAATCTATTCATAAGTCACTGTCAAACCATGCTGTCGGGACTTTAAATTTCCAACTCATACCCATAATGCAATTTTGAATACCTTAAAATTTCCAATGTAGAAGTTCCATATCCTTTTACTTAACTCGTTCACCATTCTACATTCTTTGATGCAAGATCAATGGAATAACGCCTCATACTCTAAGTCCAAAATCTTTGAGTAAACTACTTTATTATGCCATTTCACTTCTAAAGTAATAAATTCTACAACCCATGGCTTTTCCATGCACATGTCCTTCAAAGTCTTCTAACACCGATACACATAATCTTTCTTATCCTTTATAATCCATATTATAACATAATCCACTACCACGAGGTAACCTTACCACAAAAATCAAGAATTCTAACCTCAACTTATGTAGACAACTTTCTTTACTGACCTATAACAACCCATTCAAAACACAAAGCAGTACAATTATGATCTGAACCATACCCAAGTAACCACGCTTCTCTGAACGCAAGTCTCGATCCTTAAAGATGAACCCATAACCTTCCAAATCAAAAGCAAACACCCTTATAAGTTGAATTCCTTCAAGTCTACCCGAGGAGTGTTTTATAAAACCATAAGACTTTCTATGAAGGCAAAGCTAATCACCAAGGTAGTAACAAATCAAAAAGCTCGAATGCCTAGAAATCTTTTCCTACCTAACTAGAATCCTTTAATTACAATCTTTTTGAGGTAGTCATATCACAAGTCTAATCCATTACAAGGTTTTCTCGCTTAATTTGTTCAGTAACCCTAGTCATCCCACAAGGTCGATCTTGTTGTCAATGCGATAAACTAAACTACATATGAACTAGTTTGACCATGTAAGGCAAATAAACTATACACGCACATCTCCGATAACACTTGTGATTAATTCCAAACAAATATACCAACTGTAATCTTTCTTTGTTCACAACTCGCTATTCTAATAATATAATCACTTCCTCGATCCCAACTGATACACGACTCTCACGTAAACTTCTGAAATACATCCCATAATCTAAAATACTAATACCTACCATCAATCCACCACTATTCCATAATATAAACATCAAGTAGATCATACCCAAATCAGACTGAAATCAAATCTAACTCAGTGATATACTCTAAATAAGTCACAATACAGGATTGGTACACCCAATACACCATTAAAGAATTACCTACTAGTCAGTAATATGAATAGACATGGCAAGAAAATCATGAATCATATCAAGATCTGATGCAGAAAAGTAAGCACATAGAAGAATGTAGAACCACAGTCAAACACTATTGAGACAAATTAAAAGTGTACTGAAACTATACCCATGACCATTGTATCTGAAGTTCCTTCCTCAATCCACCCTAAGGAACATAATACTGAGCCATATCATATCCTTGCACCACTGATGATGCATCTCTTTGTCTACACTATGGGCAATCCACTCTATACCCACATATGAAGTAACCCAAATAAGTAGGAATCTGTAGAGTTGAATTTGATGAATCTGAATGGCTATTATGGACTAACCACCTCTAAGAATGACCATGAGAGGTTTGGTTTATACTATACATGTCGCTACCAGTGTCAAGTGTATGGGGCCTCCTTCCCACACGTCTCTTACGCCTCTACACAAAATCCTCTAGAAAAATCTGAGTAAACCAATCCCATGAGAGAGGAGGTGATCCGTCCAGTCTACCCTTAATAATAGTCCGCTATTACTATCTAGCTGGGCCATACAATTGAAAGGTAGTGAAATCCACTCCATCAAAGTCTACCAAGCCCATCCTGTGCAATCTTTCTTGGCAACCAACCAAGAACTCATAATCATCAACCCTAAGATCTCCATCAAAGCGAGGGGTCCATCCTCATGAACTTCATAAACCTACTTTGTCCCTCTACAGATGTAGCGGGTAAAGTCACTAGATATGGGGCAATACCTGGTAATATCATATCAACACTAGGAGAATCTGCAGCCAAAGCCAATTGTGTATCTGGAGTCTGAGCCCCGAAGTAGTATGTTGAATGAAAGTCTAAGCTATCCCCTCAAGCAAACCCAACACCCATACCAAGAAATCCTCAAGCATAGATACGAACATGAAATTAAACAAGAACATTAATGGAATTGAAATTGAAAAAATTATTTTGTATGTTCAAATTACTGAGTTAGAAGAAAAATATGGTGTACTATTGTCTAAAAATTTGGCCCTACATGAAAAGATGAAAAAGATCTCTCACTATGGTAAAAAAGGAAAGGTGAAGGCAGTAAACTCCAGTTTGAACTTGAATAAAAGTTGAACAAGTATCAACTATACCTCACTGCCTCTCTAGAGAGAAACATGGAACTAGAGAGGGACCTGGTTCGTGTAAAAGGTGAACTTGATATGGCCCTTCGATGGACAACTTCTTCATAAATTCTTACTAATTTAACAAGTAAAAGGTCCAATAACCATCAAGTTCATAGATATTAGAAGATGAATGCCCCTTACAATCCATATAGCAAGTATGTATCTATCACTAATAACTTGTTACGTACTCACTATGGTAAAAATAAACATGTCGAAAGTGCATGTCCAACAAGAATGTCTGCTAAAAATAAGCTCTCAAAGTATTTTAAGACAAAGGAACTCAATGGAGCATCAGGTCCTATGTCTAAAAGGACCAAGATGCCCGCTTGGGTTAACAGAAGTCTGATTCTTCCTCTTTCATCTTATTGGAAACTCAAGCTAAAATGGGTTTTCAAATCTAACAAATGATGCTTATTACACGAAGGAGTGATAGGAAGCAGTCAAGGATGGTTTATTGATAGTGACTACCTCAAAACACATGACTAGAAAGATAGAGGACTTTTTCTCAATCAAGGCAATCCAAGGGGGAAGTGTTTTCTTTGGAGATGGCAAGAAGAGGTATATACTCGATGTAGTCAAGGTGGGAAGATCACTCTCTCATGCTATCGAGAATGTGTATTATGACAATGGTATGAAATATAGCTTACTCAATTTGTCACAAATCTGTGACAAGGAAAATGAGGTTAGGTTCATCTCTAAATGTTGTACTGTGACAAATCCCAAATCTAGTTGTCACGGCCCAAATCCCATTGAGACGTGATTGGCACCCGAAGCCGATATGGCCCGAGAGAACCAATTTTTGCTCATGTCTACCCATATGCATATCCTCGTATGAATCTTATTAAATCTTATTATTCCTCATGCAACTAAGCGGAAGTCATGAACATGGCGCAAATTCAGAAATTGGTCTGCACGTGCCTCCCGAATCTCATACGGGAGGTAATGATCAAGAAATGCCATTCTAAATTCTTCCCAACCAGCTGGGAGTGCATCAATACCTCTTGATCTTTTCTAGTCCTCATACCACAAAATAGACTCATCCTTCAGTCTATAAGCTGCTAGTTCAACCGTTTCTACACCTGTTACGTGCATCACCTCTAGTGCTCTTTGAACCTGGTCCACAAAATCCTATGGATCTGCTTTCGGATCGGACCCTGTGAATATGGGAGGGTCTAATTTTAGAAAGTCCTGTGTATGCCAACTAGCTGCTCTAGCCGCGTCATCTTCATTTACCATTGGACCAGTTCGTCCCTTAGTTTGTGCAGCCACTAACTGTGTCAACATATGTACTGCATTTCTTAAATCTTAATCTGTGGCATTCATTAGTGGTTCTGCGGGTACTTCTTTACCTCTTAGCTCTTCCGAATCTGGAAAGGTAGAAGAAGACCGCGATGCAATTTTAGCGTCAGCTCCACCTTGACTAACTTGGTCAGGTGGTAATCTACTCATTCCTTCTTCAGCAAGCACATCCACCTGCTTCCCTTTACCTCTACCTCTTCTCGTGATTGGCATGTTTACTATACCAAAGAAAAACAATCACCATGGTAAGATACAATTCAACTTACAACACTGGCTCTATTGCACAATCTAGAAGTGAAAAACAGAAACAACATCCTAAATATCCCGTAGCCTCCTACTTATAATGTGGTGCACAACACATTGATAAGTAAGACTCTACTCAGACACGGCTTTGTAGACACCCTTAGAACGACCTGCTCTGATACCACTTTTGTCACGCCCCAAATCCCATTAAGACGTGATTGGCACCCGAAGCTGATATGGCCCGAGAGAACCAATCTTTGCTCATGTATACCCATATGCATATCCTCGTATGAATCTTATTAAATCTTATTATTCCTCATGCAACTAAGCGGAAGTCATGAACATGGAAACATATATCATATCTATATACAAAACTTGGCCGTTAGGGCCATTAAGTCAAAATGATCATACATCTCTTGCTTTCATATACCCACATACGTCTACAAAAGCCTCTAACTGATGCATTTACAAGACCATCTAAAAGTCGGGACAAGTCCCCACTTTATCTTTACAACATCAAAACAAATGTAAAACTGTGATAAGTCCCAAAGCAACTGGGCTCACCAAAGATCCGCAACTAACTATCAACTTCCTGTCTTTTTAAAAATCTACTAGTGCCTGCACCTGCAACATGTAAGGTAAGTCCCCCGAGGGGGTCAGTACGAAGAATGTACTGAGTATGTAAGGCTCATAAGAAATAGCATCATACATGAGAATGTCAATAGAATAAAATATGAGAGAATAGTCAATGTGTATAAACCATAATTTTATATAATATCTTTTATAACTACTCTCCTCCAAGGGAAATTACCTTCACTCAAGAGACTTGCCTCCAATAGATTCTTCTATACCCAAGAGATTCTTTCTTGCTTCTATGTTCATTACCACTATTGTTCATCTACTTGGTTAGTAGGTTGTAAAAGAATAACATTCATCCACATACATCCACTTTAGTGGTGGGGTAACAATATAATATAACGTATATCCACTCTATTAACGTACATCCACTCTATTGGTGGTTTAACCTACATCCACTCTTATGGTGGGAGAACATACATCCACTCTATGGTGGGGGAACATACATCCACTCTATGGTAGGAGAACATACATCCACTCTATGGTGGGTAAACATACATCTACTCTATGGTGGGCGAACATACATCCACTCTATGGTGGGAGAACATACATCCACTCTATGGTAGGGGAAATTGATATATCAACTTATGAGAGATTAATATATTAAGGATCATGACACTAATTGAAACACACAAATATGCTTTACCTTACTCTTATACTTCATGAGATTGACACATTAACTTATGAGGGATAGATATATTAGCTCGCACTTTACCTCCTTCACTATTCTTATGAGATCTTATATAAGTAGGTATATGATACCGGGCCTCCACCTTTGGTGGGCTATAATAGATAACAAAGCATAATATTGGGATTATTCCATATTGAACTTATACCCTCTAGAATGTGACCCATACTCAATGAAACATATAGAAACCATGCGCATTACCTCTTTACAATCTTATACCCTCTACTTAGTTATGAGAATGACACACTAAAGATCATGGCATTAAAGCACACACTTATATGCACACCTCACTTCACTCCTTTACCTCATGAGATTGACAACTTCACTTATGAGGAATAATTATACTAACTTGCACATCACCTCTCTTATTACTCTTATGAGATTGGTACTCTTACTTATGAACAATTGGCACAAGGATAATCATCATACTATAGGACTTTGGAACAAGACATGATTGGAATAATGTTATTCAAACTAAACAAGCTCTCTTTACCTCATTACTCTCGTTGAGATAGTTCTCTTAGAATTTACAACGTTATGATATCTTTGGAACTTCCATCAACGACTAAGAGATAAGTGAATCATCATTCATCTAAGAATAGGACACGTATGAATAACAATATACGTCAACCTGAATTGATATACTTTAAGCCTCTCGGAATTGAAACAAGTCCAATGTCAATGTGAACAACATGTTGCCGAAGGATATGAAAAAAGGAATCTTACATAGCTTGTATTCGCAATACGAATATACAATCTTAAATGTGCATACAATAGCCCCGATCCTTCCTTATGTTTCTCTCTACAACACAAATACATAATGGAGTGTACATTAACCACCACTACCTCATAATGGCATATAATGACAATAAGTCACATGTTTGGCTTTAACACGTCATTTCCCCCTTGACAATACCATTTATGAAATTATCATACCAATAATACCACAATATTTCCAACATTGACCACAATATCATTTATGACTTATTATACCAATAATCCCATAATAGTCCATACATTGACCAATACATAATAACCAATAGCATGTCACACCTAGTTCATACTTTCCACTTTCCATCATCATAACATCACAATTATTCCATCAATTCACTTCAATACACCTCACAACAACAAATCGGCCAAAATCCCATAATTTACACTTATGGAAAAATAACAAGTTTAGGACCATAATCACACCATACATGTTGATATTTCATCCATACCATGCTCTTTCATCAAAACCACAAGTCATATTTCAAGTTTAAATTCCATGGAGGGCACATCTTTTACAAAAACACAAAGTACCATGTTCAACACTTCCAAGCATAACCAACATGATTTACATACTCTCCCATGCATATAATATATTAATCCACAAGAATAAACACTTACTCAAGCTTGAAAAATGATGGTCTTGCTCCAAGAGAAAGTTTAGGGTTTGGAGTTGAGAGAAATGATTTTGGGAAATTTCTAGACTTGGAATGAGACTTTTGTGTGTTAAAAATCTGATTTTTGTACCTTTATATAAGCCCTCAATTCATCCTTATCCATTATTTATAGCATTAATTGCTATTTCTAGAAGGTCTTTGAAAGAATGGGTCATTTAGTCCATTTGGGCCAAGTCTTTTGCCTCATTTGGGCCTTTATTTGTATTGAGCCCAATTCCTACAACCCATGTATATCCACAAACTTTCTCATGCATAATCCATCATATATCTCATGTTTAAACTATTCCATAACATCACGACAATATTCTCTTACAAGGTCCTCATTCGTAATTTCAATCGCAAAAACAGGAATTCTAGTCGACCATGGCTTCACTTGAACTTAATTTGATAAATACTTGTGTTTCATGATTTGATCATGTAGGAGTATGTGGAAGTGTATTAAGGTATTTGAAGCTTTAACAATGCTTAAAGAACTCCAAAGAACCAAAAGAAACCATATAAGAATCGACGTAGAATTGCGTTGTGAAACGAGCTCGGAAGGGCACATTTTTTGTGCCTTGCGCCACTGCTGCAAAGCAAGGCAGTGGCACAAGAATTCACTTCCCTTTGAATCAGCGGCTTGCGCCACACCCCCTGAAACAGGGAGTGGCACAAGTTTCCATGCTTTGCTGAATTTTTCGGCCTTTTTTCCAACACTTGCATATCATCCAATGCCCCATCCAAACACTACAAAATACGTACTTAGTGATCTTAATCATCAAGTAAAAATGAATTCAAGTCACCAAATGAGGTTGGAATGTGTACGGGGTATTACACAAATGCTCTACGAAATCACAAAACACCTCCTACGAAAGTCTAATCGCACATATTAGGTCCGATATCAAATATTTCACCAATGACACTATAAAACACATACTCATGGAATCTCAACACCTAGGTAGATATGACCCCAAGGTATTAAGTTAGGTTAGAAAAGTATGGGGTGTTGCACTAGTAAAGTGATCTTGACAACTAGAAGGAGTAAAAACATCTACATTGCTGACTTGGATTCAATCTCAGAGGTGTATATCTCACATATCTAAGTGCTCAGGAAGATGAAGTTGATTTTTGGAACAAGAGATTGGGACATGTCAGTTTCTCATTGTTAAATAGGCTAGTTACAAAGGACCTAGTCTATGGCTTGAAAAAGCTGAAGTTTGCAGATGGCAAAGTGTGTAGGGCATGTTCCAGAGGCAAACAGGTTAGATCCTCATTCAAACCCAAGAACCAAGTCAGTTTTTCAAGACCTTTAGAGTTCCTCAACATGGATCTATATGGACCAATTCGAATTCCCAACAGAGAAGGCAAAAAGTTCATCCTGGTGATTATTGACAACTACCCTAGATTCACCTAGCCTATGTTTCTTAAGTCCAAGGATGAAACATTTTTGGTCTTCATCACTTTTGCCCAAGTAGATACAAGTCAAACTTCAGGGAACTATTATCGGGATCAGGTCAGACCATGGTATAGAATTTAAAAACTCCAAGTTTCTCCTCGTACTCCTCAGCAGAATAGGGTGGTTGAAAGATATAATGAAACCTTGGTAGACATTTCAAGAACCATACTTCTAGATAGAAATGTTCCTCAAAGCTTCTGGGTTAAGGCTGTGAACACTGCTTGATATGTGTAGAACCGGTGCTTGATCAGGTTTCTTCTAGAGAAAACACCTTACGAACTATTGTTCCAAAAGAAGCCTAAGCTTAGTTATCTACGTATTTTTGGTTTCAAGTGCTTTGTTCTTAATAATGACAAAGATGCAGCAGGCAAGTTTGATCCTAAAAGTGACGAAGGAATGTTCCTTGGGTACTTCTCCACCAGTAAAGCCTACAGAGTCTTCAAAAATAGGACTCAATGTGTTGAAGAAAGTGTTTATGTAATCTTTGATGAATCTGGTGACATAGGAAACAAGGAATGTGCAAATAAAGATGAAGTAGAAGAGTTCATGCAAATTCAGAGAAATGGTCTAATAGTAAAAAATAGTGATGATTATGAAAAATTAAATATAGGTGATGAGAATAGATCAAACTCTCAAATTCACAAGACCACTGAAGAACCACCTTCCACTATTAACCCTGAAGAAGTTGTAGATCCTCCTTCTCAAGTTGCCCAAGAAGATCAACAAGAAAGAGGACCAGGTCTCAGTTAGGGGGAATCTTCAGCTAGAAAGTCAAGTTAGAAACCTAAAAGCTTGCGTCCTTTGGATAACCTTGTTTTTCCAGTTGACTCAAACATACAAACCTGGTCCAACTCCAGAAACTCACTTGAAAATATCAAGGAAGCACTCAAGAATATAGATTGGATAAATGTTATGCAAGAGGAGTTACATCAATTTGAGAGAAATAAATAATGACACTTGGTTCCTAAACTTATTAATAGAACCATCATGGGGACCAGGTGGATGTACAGGAATAAATAAGATGAAGATGGGGTCACTACCATAAACAAGAAAAGGTTGGTTATTCAAGGATATAATCAAGAGAAAGGAATTGATTATGATGAAACATTTTCTCTCATGGCAAGATTGGAATCTATTAGAATACTTATCGCATTTGCAGTGTATATAGAATTCAAAATCTTCCAAATGGATAACAAAGTGCCTTTCTAAATGGGTACCTAAAGGAGGAAGTATATGTCAAGAAGCCACCAGGATTTGAATATACAGACTATCCTCTCCATGTGTTTAAGTTGGACAAGGCTCTTTATAGGCTAAACCAGGCTCCAAGGGCCTGGTATGAGAGGTTTTCAAAGTTTCTACTAGAAAATGGATTCAAGATAGGGAAGATTGACAACACATTTTTTTTCTAAAATCCAAGGGAAGAAATTTTCTCCTTGTTCAAGTCTACATAGATGAATTATCTTTGGATCTACCCATGACTCATTGTGTGATGAATTTGCAAAGCTTATGGGGAGTGAGTTTGAAATGAGTATGATCGGAGAGTTGAATTTATTTCTTGGATTACAGGTGAAACAAGTGTCAAATGGGACTATGATAAGTAAACAAAAGTATATATGGGATCTACTGAAGAAGTTTAACATGGAGGATGCTAAACCCAGTCTCATTGAAGTGGAAAATGATGAACCTAGTCCCTCTGTGAATTAAACAATATACAGAGGAATCATTGGACTATTGCTTTACCTCACTGCTGGCAGACCTAACATTGTATTTAGTGTTGGTATGTGTCCAAGATTCTAGTCCTGCCCTAAGGAGTCGCATCTCAAGGCATCCAAAAGAATTCTCAGATACCTCAAAGGAACGCAGAACCTAGTCCTATTCTATCTATTAGGTGACAATTTTGAATTAGTAGGTTATTCTGATGTTGACTATATAGGGTACCTGGTGGAAAGAAAGAGTACTTCTGGAATGGATCACTTTCTCAAATCTTCATTGATCTCCAGGGGAACTAGAAAGAAAAACTCAGTTGCCTTATCGACTGCTGAAGTAGAATATGTAGTTGTCACATCGTGTTGTGCTTAATTATTATTGATCAAGTAGCAACTGGCACTGCCATGTAATGCACTCCCTATTCCCTCCTCTTTATCTCTTGACATAACAGATAAACGTTAATTGTCATCTTTCTTTCTCATCCAACATATCACACCACTCTTCTTATTCCTCGAATCTCAGTATCTCACTTCATCCAAAATCCACCAAAGCCTCTTCTATGTTCCTCGTCATCCCAGTATCTAAGAAATTTTAAAAAATAAATGATCATCAACTGGCTTTTGAGCTTGTAGACAATGTTATGTCTCCATGATTAGAAAAGCAAAATGTAATTGTGTCAAAAAGGGTGACACATCACTATGTAGTGTTCTATTTTGTCTATGCTTAGGAACGAGCAAATGCTAAAGTGCACAGAGTGACTACCTTGCTTAAAAAGTACTGGGAATGCTTAATTGGAATGGGTCATGCAACAAACCCCTTCAGGCGCACATAAGGAACCTGGTCCTGAATGCTCTTTCAACCCAACAAAAAAAATTAAAAATATATATTCCCCAACCTACCAAGAAAAGTAACCTCATGCTGATGAAAATGATTGCTTAGCTATAATATTTTTCCTTTCCAAAACCCTACCCATTCTCTTGGTTACTGACATGTGTTTAGCTGCATTTTGTTATTTCTCTTGTAATGTCTGGTTGATTGCCTTTACTTTTAAACCTACTCTTCTTGTCTAGAAGTTCTGTGTAGATACTTTTGGTTTAAATTCTCAAGTTATCATCTTTGTCTAGTCAGGTAGAGGTAGTTTTTAGACTTATTACAATATAGCTATTGTAATAGATGCACAATAGAGTTTTTGTGGGAGTTTAGTATTTAGAGTTTAATCCTAGAGTTTCAAGAGGTTGTAATTCTGAAGTTTCTTGTGTTAGTAGATTGGTTGATAAATCCTACATGGTAGGTTGTGATTTTTTCCTCCCTTGAGCAATGAGGTTTCCACATAATATTGTGTGTTCTCACTTTGCACTATTTTTATTACTGTATGCTAGTGTTCTGTTTGTAGATCTGAGTCAAGGACCTGGTCCCTTGATCGTGGTAAACTCTTACAAAACTTCAGAGTTTATAAGATAAAGTATAACAATACTTTTAATGGTATGAGATAATTTAGAAATAATTGTGCAACTTGCCCCAAATATAACGCTATCATACCAAATTAAGAGTGTCAACGATTCATTTAGCAACACATTCAACACTAATAAGTCGCTTTATACCTAACTTTTACTTGGTTTAAGTACTCCTTCCATTTCATTTACTTGATCCATATACTAAAAATAGTTGTTTCAATTTATTTATTCAATTTATGAAATTAAAAATATTATATTATATTTTTTTCTCTTTTTACCCTTAGCATTAACTAAGTATAAAGTAATACTAAGAGTTAAATTTAGAGTGCATCATTAATAATATTAGTTTAGTAAATACACCTCTAATTAAACTTTCCATAAAAGATTGTCAAATCAAAAGGGACTAAGTAAAATGAAATGGATAGAGTACGAGATAATATCGTAGGAATTAAAATTATCACTAGTAAATCCTTTTTCAGCTTATACATCATTCATAATTCACAAGTACTGCTGACTTCCAAAGGCATTGGTGCCTTAGAGAGAAATGATGCGCATGAGAATGAGAACTAAAAGGCGCATTCGTTTTGACCATTTCATTATGTATATATTACTTTGTATTGATTATTTATTCCTTGCTCTTTTCTTCTCCTTTTATTTGTCATTGCTTTACATTTTTGCACGTCGATTTGTTCAAAGCAGTCGATGTTTTCACCTCTACTCTTCTTCTAGAGAAAGAAAATACATCAAAAAGAAACAAACTTTCACTGTTATATCCTTATTTATTACATTTAATCATATTAAATGTTAATCTTTCTTCAATATATTCTCTTTTTAATCTCTTTTCAATAAATAAAAAGAGAGTTAATCTAAAGATTAAGGAATCACAATATTGGAATGTGTGTGTATATATATATATATATATATATATATATGCTATTCAATTGGGTTTTCTATGCTAATTAGACAATATTTATTACTTCCAAAAATAACTAATATTAAGGGCAAAATAAAAAAAAATTATACTCATTTATATCTTCATTTTTTAAATTAACAGCTAGTATTTTGAAGCATTTATGGAGGAAGTAATTTATAGAGTACTTTGTTAAAATTAAGGTCAACCACATCGTCAAGCCCCTAAATTTGGCACGAACTTTTATTTTGGCACCTAAAGTGGACGTTGTTCATTTTAAACACCTAAACTAGTGTTCCGTTGTGTTATTTTGGCACCTTTTGCACAATCAGCAAAAATATATAGTGTGTGTGTTACACTCACTTGATGACGTGTAAAGCGACGAATGAAATGAGGACATTTGTCATTTCTCTCCAAAATAATTTTTAAATAATTAATTTGAGTAAAATAAAAAAGATTGCCAATGAATCGATGACATTTGGCAACCCCCCCCCCCCAACAATTGTCTTCTCCAACGACACCCCCTACAATCGTCTTCTCCAACACCACCACCACCCCAAATTCGTCTTCTGCAACATGCACCCACCTCCCTTTCCGTTTCAATTGTAAAATGAGTTTATGATTTTCTTTTTAAATCTAAAATGGAAAGAGGAAAGCTTGAAACTCTTTTTTTAAGCTTGAAACTCAATATCACTATAGAAAAATGTAGCACCAAGTTAACTGTTGAAACAAAATTTAGGGATGTGATTTCCTCAAGTGAATTTTGGGCATTATAGTGGGTAAAAAATTTAGCACCAAGTTAACCATCAAATTAAATCTAATCTACATAGAGATGCCTATCCGACTCTAAAATCTTTCTCAACACTTTTTTACCATTGAAGAAGCTTAAGATTGGGAAAAATAGTGGCTAAGAATGAGGAAGAAGGTATAAATTAATGGGGGTGGGTTAATATTACTGTTGGGGGCCAACTTGGATGCAACATCAGCCGCAAAAGGCCTTCTACGCGCCTTCGATGATTGAAATACACCCGACATGCCAACTATGTAAAAAGTATCAAAATGGCACAGTGGGTCACTAGTTTAGGTGTTTAAAATGAGCAATGTTCACTTTAGATGCCAAAGTGAAAGCTCGTGCCAAGTTTAGGGGTCTGGCGATGTGTTTGACCTAAAATTAAAGAAGCGAAACAATATTGCATTTAGCTATCAGTTGACACCGAAATACCTCCGAGAGGAAACATACTAGTAATAGAGTAGAGAGTAGAAGGAATTCTCATTCTTCATTATCATAAGATAATGATGGATATTTGTCTTCTTGGGCTAGCTATCTATTCTCCTACTAGATACGGGGAGCCCGTGCCAGCACAGGCACAACATATGTTGTTTTCTTGGTCCCAATTTATGTAACACAAATGAAATTTGGACGGTCAATCAATTTTTTGTATGATTTTAAATATTTTAAGTTGTCAATTAGTATTATGATTTATTGTAAGGCATAAATCTCAAAAAGTAGGCATAACTAATAATGAAGAGAAAAATTATCGATTTCTTTAGTCAAATTATATGAATTGGATCACTAATATTTACTACTTCATATAGCCACAAAATAAAAATAGAAGGGCAAATCAGTCAATTTATTTTTTGACCCAAAGCTACTTTATGTTCTCACATATTAAATATTTTATGTTGTTAATTTTTGTGATTTATAGTACTTTTTACGTAATTTTCAAATAATATATGTTACTTCTTATGTTCCAATTTATGTAACTATGATAGAATTTTGAGAGCCAACCGAATATTTTATGTCTTTTAAAAATTTTAAATTGTAAATTATTGTAATTTATAGCACTTTTTATACCACTTTCAAATAATTGTCCGAATTTATGCGGCACCGATAGAATTTCGGGAAGCAGTCAATTTTTTTTACTATGCATTTTTAATATTTTAAAAATTTATTATTGTGATTCATAGTTTTTTTTACGTAAATTTCAAATAAATATAAGTAATTCTGAGGAAGTAGATGGACAAAATGGTCATTTCGCAGATTGACCCTAAACTCCTCAAATAATAATAAGTGGGACTTTGAGGAACTTATTTGTAATTTTTGAAAGTTGACCCTAAGCTCCTCTCATTCCCTTTTTTTTTAATAATTGTCCCAATTTATGCGACACCGATAGAATTTCGAGAATCAATCATTTTTTTTATTATGCCCTTTAAATATTTTAAAATTAATTATTGTAATTTGTAGCATTTTTTTTTACGTAAATTTTAAATAAATATAAGTAATTCTGGCGACGTCCTCAAATAGTGGTAACAGGGACTTTGAGGAGCTTAGTTTTTATTTTTGAAACTCATCAAATAGTAAGAAGTGAGACTTTGAGGAGCTTAATTTTCATTTTTGAAACTTGACCCTAAGCCCAATAGATGTATATTATTATATTTTTTTTATAATTTTTAGATAAACGGAAAGAGTATTAAATACAAATAGAGGAAATTGAACTCAATTTCCAACAATAAAGATATAAATATGATATATACAGATAATTATATGCAATAATACATATGTAAAATTAAATAAAAATAAAAGGGTGAATCAGTCAATTAGCTTTTCGACCCCAAACTACTTTATGTTCTCACTTATTAAATTTTCATATTGTTAATTATTGTGATTTATAGTACTTTTTACATATTTTTCAAATATTATATGTTACTTCTTATGTCCCAATTTATGTAACTATGATAGAATTTTGAGAGCCAACCGAATATTTTATGTCTTTTAAATATTTTAATTTGTTAATTATTGTAATTTATAGCACTTTTTATATTACTTTAAATAATTGTCTCAATTTATGCGGCACCGATAGAATTTCGAGAATCGATCGATTTTTTTTTATTATGTCTTTAAATATTTTTAAATTAATTATTATGATTCACAGTATTTTTTTACATAAATTTTAAATAAATATAAGTAATATGAAGAAGTCTTCAAATAATAATAAGTGAAACTTTAAGGAGCTTAGTTGTCATTTTGGAATGTTGACCCTAAGCTACTCAAACATTCACTCTTCTATATCTACATCAACAATATATTAAAAGTGTGAAGACCCTTAGAAAAGTGATTTGAACTTTTTGTCCTGCATTAAAAGTCTTCACTTTAGATAAAATCATCTTTTTACTATTATCTTCAATTTGTTATTTAATTAAATTAATGACTCCTAGAATATATGAAAAGAAATTAAGGTTTCCTTTTAAATGCAGAATCTTTTTAAAAGTATAATTCATGTGTAGGTAATTTAAGTCATTCAATTTTCTTTTTAAGTACAAAATTCTTTTAAATGGAAAATTCATTAGATTTTTACCTCAATTAAAATTCTAAAGTCATAACAATTATATGAGACCAGAATTTTATGCAGCTTCATGGCCTCTATATTTATATATCCGTATTTGGTAGCCATCTTGCTCACGTAGTGCCTTTCCATGGAAATGTTGATGCTGAAGGACCAGTAGCCCACTAGGTACTTTGATAGTTTTTCATGGTTTATTTTTCTGAAAGTACTGTTCTCATTGAAGGAGTACTGCATAAGACATCCCGGTAAAATCAGACGCAGAACGACAAAGAGTGATTCAACATCTTGAAGTAGCAATAGAAAGAAGGGTATCTAAGGTTAGCACTAATGATTTTTTATAGGTTTACGTGTATAAGAAGGTGAAACTGATAGTTGTAATTGGTGTTTGAATTCACTTGTGTCAACTTATATCTTTTAACTTGTCTATGCCAATCAAATTCTGGTTCCAAAGTCAAATTCCGGTGGCTTAGTGATGCAGCGGAGATTGAATATTTATGGGACGAGGAGTAAATTCTTTGTTTATCAAGAAGACATCCTAACCAAACCGGAATTACAAAAGATGCTGGACTTGAATAGACCACCAAAAAAGGACCTGGTTGGAGATTCTTAGGGAACTGAAAAAGTGTTCGATATGATTGATTATGTATATTCATTATGTTTAATGATCAATAGTTCCACAAAATTGTACGTTTATTCATAATGTTTAATGATCAATAGTTCCACAAAATTGAATGACTTTCAATTTGATATTTAATCTTTTGTTAGGATTTATGATTTTGGTGATCTTCGAGTTATGAACGATCTTCAACTTCATCAACGACGGTTAGAGAATGGTAAATTTAGCATTATTTCAACGTGTAAAATATGAATAAGCCACTGCTGAAGATGTAGCAACTAGATGTTGAATGAAGCTGCCCTCAATCGATTTTTATAGCTAATTATTTCCTTCTTCTTTTTTTTTTTGTAGTGGTTCCGAATTGGATAAAATTT
This sequence comes from Capsicum rhomboideum, assembly GCA_031232105.1. NCBI lineage: Eukaryota > Viridiplantae > Streptophyta > Magnoliopsida > Solanales > Solanaceae > Capsicum > Capsicum rhomboideum. The sequence continues at coordinate 54,040,696 of CP124711.1, forward strand.
TGTACTTTGATTGTGTTGTAAGATTTATTTATGTTCATTTGTAGACCACAAAGTGGTATTTTCTTTCAATCACCTGTTGTAGAGACTAATTGGGTAAATGTAACTAGAGTTTCAATTCGAGAATAGTAAAATATTAAGGGATGATATAATCGGTCAGCAATCGTGATACCATATATACTTTGAGATTGAGAATAATTATGAATTAAATTAATTAAATTTAAATACGTAAAACTTGAGATGAGTTATACTAAGAATTCGAATCAACGAAAAGTTAATGTAGAAAACAAATAATTAAGTTTTAAAGTAAACTAATTAACAAAAGAAACAAACTTAATTCGTTTTCAAATTTATATTATAGTTGAACTACTTTCATGTTTCATCTGTCTATCTATTGTACTTAATAATATAACATACAGATAATAATTTTTTTATATACATTTATTATCAATTAACATTATACACACATGCGAAGCACGTATACTTAACTAGTATATATAAATATAAATATACAAGGCAGAGCGTGGCAGGTTGCTTCTCTCACAGGGGTAATTTTGATATTTCACAATTATTTTGTTCGTGGGTTGTTGTGCTTCATGTTGTTAATAGTGTAACCTTTTCTTATCTGGACAAAACTGCATGTGCATGGGCCCACATGAAACTTTCTTCTATTTACATGTTTCCTGTACAAACGTCTATCCTCTTCCTTTTCATTTTTCATTTTTTAGCTATTTTAATTTATTGGAAAGAAAATAAAACCTACTCTACCATTTCTTCAACTCAATGACATTATTAATTTTATTGTTGTAAAATAAAAGATAAGTTGGAATTATAAAAATAATTTACAATTATATTGCACTGATTATAGGTCAAATTCATAATGATAAAATATAAATTTGTCTGTTTTACTTTTCTTTTTAGGTAGTTATATATTTAAAAATATAAATTACGTCAAAAGTATTGTAAAATATAATAATTAATAATTTAAGATATTTTTAAAAAACATATAAATAGTTTGGTTGATTCTCGAAATTTTAGACATGTCACATAATTTGGGATAGAAAGAGTAACATATATTATTTGAAAATTATATAAAAAATATTTTAAATTACAATAATTAACAACTTCAAAAATATTTAAACAAAATAGATATTTATTTATAATATAGTGAACAAATAAAAATAAACAGGAGAAGTAATAAATAATAGAGTACTGCTAAAATAATTTCAAAGTTGAACATTGGGTCGTGCTGTGCACGGCTTCACTCATCTAGTCTGTTTATATGCCATTTTACTGCTAAAGCACCAAGTAAATACTTCAAACACTAATTTTATCAGTACTAATATAGACAAAAACCAACTACTAGCTAGTACGAAACCACTAGTCCTATTTATGTTTCGAATCTTCCCTTGAGGATCAAGACGCACAAGTTGGCCGAAAGCAGCTCGAGAAGAATCCCCTAACGCCTGTCTGCAAAGAGTGAGCAAAAGTACAAGAAACAAAAAAGTTGGGCACCAGAAAGTCTAAAGGTATCACATTATTCATTAATACACTAAAATGACAAATATCTGCTAGCTAGCTCCTTCAGAATTTTTTTTCAATTTGATATTCAGGACAAATTAAAGTAGGAATTGTTTCCCAGAGTTTTATCATTTCCACATCTCAAACTCGAGAGAGATTAAAAAAAAAATGTGAACAAGAAAAAGTAAGGCAATGACTTTCTGTTTGTAGGTAGACATATAGCTGGGAGTGTTCATGGTTTGGTTAAACACCAAATCGAACGGCAAATCAAATTAAACCAATTAAAAAAAATGATATTTGATTTGGTTTGGTTAGGTTAGATTTTAAATTTTAAAAATCGACAATATTTGGTTTGATTTTGTTTTTTACTAAAAAATAACCGAATAAATAACTAAACCAAACCGATAAATTATATACGTAAAATTTATAATTATTTGAATATATGATATTAGTTTTTCATAAATAATTATAAATATTTTATATATTTTAATCATTAATTTTATTTTAATCTACTTCTTTCAGATACACTGCAACACTTTTAAGTTTCATTTCTAAAAAAAATATGTCCAAATCCAACACTTTAAATCTAATTGTCTATATGTGGTGTGGTATATTACCGATTTTCTTTGCTAAAACACCTATCTACTCTTCAATGTTTTGCCCCTTTGATTTTTGTAGGATTAATCATTCTATTTAAAGTTGCATCTTAGTTTTGTGGATGTTAAAAGTGTGATGCGGAGTAACCTAGCTCTATAGTTATGCAACTTAAACATGCAAAAACATCGAAATAATATTGAAAAATACTAGAAAATTCATATACATTCATCTTGTGATAGTAAAAAGAAATTTGTTGATTCCTAATATTCATTTGAAATAGTTGTCTCATGTCTCCATTATTTTATCATTATCAACTTATCATTAGCTAATTAAAAACCAAAAAATTAAACAAAACCGACAAGAATCAAACCGATGATTTTTTATTTTACTTGATTTGGTTTAGTTTTAGAAATTTAAAAAATAATTAAATTGGTTTGGTTTTGGTTTTAACCAAAAATCGAAGCATGAACACCCCTACATATAGGGCATGCCCCTGTAATAATGGGATAAGGGGTAGGGAAAAAGTGACTAAAAAAGCAAGGATAAAAAAGGTACTTCGTCCGTCCTAATTTATATGAGTTAGTTTGACTGGCACGGAGTTTAAAAAAAAAAGGAAGAATTGATTAAAAAAAAAAAGTGAATCATATAAATTGGGTCAGATAGCATATTAGGAGAAGAATGGGTTACCCTTGTAGGCTTAGAGTGGAGCAATTGAGGAGAAATCTTGTAGAGATCTTCGTCAACTGCTTTGGGTGCCCTTTTAGGTGGAGTTGGAGATGGTGGAACAGGGCTTGTGTTTTCTCTCTCTTTATCATATTCACAATTGCACACTACCCACCCTTCCTTTCCTGCTTTTCCATTAGTAGTTGCTTTTCTCTGTAAAACAAACATCATGCTTCTCAGTTGAGTCTACTTTACTAAGTGGTAATATCTACTCATTAACACCTGGCATATCCCAATTGTCAACAGAGAATAAATGAAGGTCATTTAATTGCTTACATAAAAGTGATTAAATATATTACTTCCTCCGTTTTAAAATAATTGACAGATTTAGATTTTGTATAATCTTTAAGGAAAAATTAATTAAGAGTATGATTTGATTAATTCTTTAATCTTTATCTATTTAATTGTCTCTTAATTCTAAAATAATTAATACTAAGAGTAAAGTTGAAAAAGAATAATTGATATTTCTTTATCTTTTAAACTGAAAATTATTTGGAAACTAATAATTTTAGTAAATATGTCAACTACATTTTAAAACGGAGGGAGTAGAACAAAAAGGTAGTGCCATAATTAAATTCATAGAGTGGGCACAGTACTTCATTCTTAAAAGATGAGGACGTTCATCAGCGAGGAGCATTAATGGAGTATTTATCCAAGAAGACATGCGTGTGAAGTAGCAAAACCAACACCATTTAATGTTTTCACATGTTCAACTCTTTATTTATTTACACATCAAAAAAAAAAACTCTCCCTCTAGAATAATTACTCGGTAAATGACAATAGAGGCTAACATAAGTACTCATACTTAATATTCCATTTGTTCACTTTCACATATCACATTCATTAAAAAATGATTATTAATATAATTATTTTATTATAGTACCTTTATTAATTGATGGTTATTATTGCGTTTGAAATTAGATTGGAAAATATAAAAAAGGGAAATATATACCCTCGAATTATCATAAATGGTATGTATATACCCTTCGTAATATTTTGGGTACGTATATGCCTTGCCGTTAATCATTTGGGTTGTATATGCCCTTTATACTAACGGAGGAACACGTTGTACAATCCTATGCATTTACTCAATTTTTATTTATTTTAACAAAAAAGAATATAGATATCTCCGAACTATCATAAATGGTACATATATACTTTCCATTATACTTTAGGTACATATATGCCCCTGCCGTTAATTATTTGAGCTATATATACCCTTTACACTAACGGAGGAAAATGTGACACAATCCTATGCATTTATCGATTTCTTATTTATTTTATCCAAAATTAAATTAATTCACCCAACTATCCATCTTCACACCCAATTTAGACTCAAAATTAAAACCCTAAATCAATTACTCGAAATTAAATTAACCCAACCCAACTAAAATATCTAACTCGACCCGAAACTAAAGATGCTTCCAGAGATAAATATCGACCAAACCAAAGACCCGGCACTTCATTCACTTCTCTCAAAACACTTCATTCACTTCTCTTAAACGTTTCATCCAAACTCAAAATTCGATTCGAGAGAAATGGATAATTGGGTGAATTAATTTAGGCTTACGTCATGGACAGACCCCTAAACTTGTTCGCATATTTCACTTGAACATCTCAACTTACCCTGTACCTATTGAACACTTCTACCCCTATGAATTTGAACTACCTAAACACTTTTTTAAAAATCAGCTAAAAATATAAAATGTATGCGATACATTCGCGATGACATGATAATTTTATGAATTAAATAGTGACACGTGTCGTGTGAGTCCAAAAAATTATTTAAAGTGTATTACATAGCAACATAAAAAAAAAAAGAACTATTTTTAAATTAAAAAAAGAAGAAGTTAAGACATCATCTTCTTCACCCTATCCTCTACTTCACCTCATTTTAACTAGTACTATTTATAAGTTTAAAAAAAATTGAAAAAAAAAATGGACCACCCCCCTCGCTCCCTCCCCGTATGGCCTTCTTCATCTTCTTCCCCATTTTTTGTTTTCAAACTTAAATCTCCTCCCATTTTTCTACTTTTTCTCTTCTTTTTGAATTTGTTTTGTTCTTAATTTTGAATTTAATTTATGCTCAGGTTTGCTTTGGTAGAAGAGACGGAGAAGAGGGAGAAATGTATGGTGGTTTGAACCGCCACAACCTCACGCGTCAATTCAACTATCGAATTGTTATATTTTTTTTATACTTCTTCTTCTTCTTCTGTTGTATTCTTTTTTAAAATTCAAATTCTTTAACAATTTTCAAGAAAATAACTTTAAATTCGTATTAATCTTGCCGGAAAAAATGGTGTTTTACCGAAATTTTGTTTTATCCAAGTTAATCTTTCCATTTAATGAAAATCGTTGAGGGGGTCAGTTGAGGAGGTGAGGAGTTGGGGAAGACAATGGGGGATTTTAATTTTTTTAAAAAAATATATTTTTATGTTTGACTTTTTTAGTTTGTTGACATGTCAAAGTGGCCTCGTAAATAAAAGTTTTTGGCTTCACGCGCGTTTGATTACACTTATAGTGTCATGTTAGTAAAAAGTGTTTAATAGGTACATGTTTTGAACAATATAAGTGCTCAATAGGTATACGGGTGAGTTGAAGTGTTCAAGTGAAATATGCGAATAAGTTTAAGAATTTATAGATGACTTAAGCCATTAATTTATTTTCGGACAAAATAAATAAAAATTGGGTGATGCATAGAATTGTGTCATGCGTCCCTCCGTTAGTGTAAACTGTAAAAGATATATACAGCCCAACCCAAATGATTAATGGTAGGGGCATCTATGTACCTAAAGTATAACAAAAGATATATGCGTACCATTTAAGATAGTTTGGGTGTATATATGTTAATTTTTTGTAGAAAATAAAGAATTAATACTAATAGTAAAATAGAAAAAAAATTATTCTTTCTTGATATATCAAAAATGATAAATAAAAATGAAAATATAATTAAGAAATAAGTGACAAATAATTCTGAACGAAGGGAGTAATTGCTACTAGTACCTTACGACGAGGGACGACGATCATGGCAGGAGTGAGAATATCATTTTGGTAGAGATCTCCGGCGACGTACAAATCACGGTCTTCAGAGTAGCTATATCGAAGCAAGTCACCCTGCCTAGCAGATTCAAAGCACTGTGTGAAAGGAATTGGGAAATCATTGTTACAGTCCCAGCTACCAAATGCTGGAATGTGGCTCCTATTCGTGAAGTAATAGTTGCTCTCCTATCAACAAAAATACCAGAAAAATCAGAATAAGAAATAAAATGTAGTAGCCACCCACAAGATGAAATTATAGAAACTAACCATGAAGTGTCGATGAGTGCTTACATCCATTTTGGGGGTGGAGTAAAGGGGCCTGTGGAATATTGGAGATTGACCTCACAATGGACTTTTTAAAGTTATTTGTTAAATCAACAACGACTATGTGAATTTATGGAATGTAGAGGGTCTATTTAAGGTGCCTGAAATGGAGTTGCTTCATGTGTCGAGTCATTGATGCTAGTGGGTTTTATAAAGGTAGAGGAATAAGTAGGGGTAGGGAAGTGGGGTACTATGGGATTCAAAGATACTGGTATGAAGTTGTACAAAACAGTAAAAGCAACAGAAGAGAAAAAGATAAGAACGACAGAGAAAGCAAAAAGCCCAGATATCCAAACTGTGAGAAATAGGCCCAGATATCCAAACTGTGAGAAATAGACAACAGGGGGCAGAGAAGTAATAGAAAAATTACCCTCAATGACCTTATAAATGATTTACCCTGCCGGTGTAGACAAACCTCTGGTAAAAACATTATAGTACTCCCTCCCTTCATTTTTACTTATCATTATTTTTTTAATTGAATTTTTATTTTTATTTGTCACTTGTGATATATTAAGAAAAGACAAAAGAATTTTTTAAATTTTACCCTTAGCATTGATTGTTTATTCTCCAAATAATTTTCAAGACATATTACGCTAAACATCAATTAATAGAGGCAATATGATAAAATAATTATATTAATAATTATTTTCTTAATGAATATGTTATATCAAAAAGTAACAGGTAAGAACGAACGGAGGGAGTAACTTGATACATAAAATTTTATCAAAAGTTAAACACTAGTTACCTTTAAAGTCATTCTTGTAAATCAGAGGTAAAATTATCAACTTTTCGCACCAATTGCCTCTATTTAGAGGTGGTTTTAAAATTTTGTCTTTAATTTTTTGTTTTGCTTCTCATTAATAAAAAGTTTTGGACCAAAATACCTTTAAGGCAAAGATTTGAAGATTTTTGTCTTGTCGGGCATAAGTTATGTAATATCTAATTCACAAGATAAGTTTTGAAATTGAACTTATGCCTCTATCGGCATAAGTTTTGTAGGAACTAAATAACTTGTGGGTATGAACTTCTTAAAACATAATGTTTTAAACTAAACTTATGCCTTGTAAAGCATAGCGTGTCTCTTGCAGATTTTTCCTTGCAAATATTTTTTTGCTTTGTACGGCATAACTTGTGACTTGCAAATTTTGTCTTGTGACTCATCTTCTTTTTTGTATTTTGATGTCAGGGATATTTTTGGCCACTTTTTTATTACTTAAAGTACTGAAGATCAAAATTAAAATCACCAATTTAAGAGGTAAAAATTATAAATCACCTCAAAATAGGAGCATTCGTGCCGAAGGACCGAGTTTTTATAAGGACCAGAGATCTCACATACATGTAGGGAGGGGAATAAGTTGGTAAACTACATTACCAATTTGGCATTTGAAGAGAAGGGGACAGTTTAAATACACAGTTTCATGATCTCCCCTTAATGAAAAGGAGATAACAGTAAATTTCAATAAGTCAAAAATCTCATACATCAGAAGCGGAAGCAGAAGAATACAATAAAGCCAAAAGCATGCTAGATTATAATGTGAAAGACAGGAAGAGACAACAAAATCATAACCATGCAACATGATATACAACAGAAAATGACGTAATATAAACATCATTTTATGATTACACCACACAAAGGGTGTTTTACAAAGAGCAAAAACGAAAAGGAACATCAAGAAAAGCTAAATCAAAGCCCACACAAACACACATGCAACACAAGATAAAGAAGGTCATAAAGCACAGTTAACGAACAAATATCTGGAGAATGAAGAGTAATAGCTCAATATCCAAAGAATTAGGGTAAGAAGATACAGATCCAAGTAAAAGGATACTTGTAAGATCAAAGACAAAAAAAGAGAGTGAATCCAAGCACAGAGAAACAACCATCAAAGTAGAGAGAAGCTTGAACTCATCAGAGAAGATAAGTCGATGGTGGAAGCAGACATACCGGAGTAACCACATAACCACAATGGTGGAAGCAGACATAATGGAGAAACAACATAGGCACATCGACTTTTGTCGATACCATTATAGAAGAGGAGCTTCACTTGAACAGGACATAGATGATTCACATATGAGAGAGGAGAAAAACACCTACTTTCCTAAAGGAAGAGAAGAGCCGACAACAAAGAACAGATAGAGACATTAGATATATTTTATGCTTTGATAGATTAGTTTTCATTTCGTTCTCTTTAATTTTTTCGGTCAATCTTGTTTTTTATTACAGTTTTCGTAAATAAAAAACTCGATACAATAGCCAAATTCAACAACAACATACCTAATGAAAACGTACGAGTGGAATGTGGGAAGGGTAGAGTATACCAGACTTTATCACTACCTCGCAGAGGTAGATAAGTTGTTTTCAAAAGATCCTCAACTCAAATGCAACAAATTCAGGTACAATGAAGAAGAAAATAATGAAGAGAAATAACAACTACTTCCTCCGTCCATCTTTACTTGTCCACTTTCCTATTGGCACAAGGATTAAGAAACAGTAAATGATAGGGTAATTTCACCATATTATTCTTTGAATATAATTGTAACACCCCGTACATTCCCAACCCTACTTGATGACATTGAATAATGCTTACTCAGGTGTCGAGGGCTAGAAGTATGTATTTGGTAGTGTGAAAGATGAGAAAAATTGAAATTTGGCCTTGTACATGTGACTAGCCTTTCATAGGAAGTGTTTTGTGATTTCGTGGAGCATTTGGGTAATACCCCGTGCACATTCTAACCTCATTTGGTGACTTGAAGTCATGTTTACTTGATGATTAAGATCACTAAGTAAGTATTTTGTAGTGTTTTGATAAGGTATTGGACGATATGCAAGTATTGAAGAAAAGGCCGAAAAATTCAGCAAGGTGCTGAAACTTGCGCCACTACCCTGTTTCAGGGGGTGTGGCGCAAGCCACCTGATTCAAATGGGGTTCATTTCTTGCGCCACAGCTTGCTTTACAGCTAGTGGCGCAAGGCACAAATCTTATGCCTTTCCGGACCCGTTTTGTAACGCAATTCTACGACGATTCTTGAATGGTTTCTTTTGGTTCTTTGGAGTTCTTTGAGCATTGTTAAAGCTTCAAACACTTCAATACACTCCTAAATACTCCTACATGATCAAATCATGAACCATGAATAGTGATCCAAAATGTCTAATGAAGCCATGGGCGACTAGAATTCCTACTTTTGCGATTGAAACGACGAATGAGAATCTTGTAAGAGAATATTGTCGTGACATTATGAAATTATGTAAACATGAGATATATGGTGAATAATACATGAAAGTTGATGGGTTAAATGGATATGTGTTATTGGGCCCAAATTTAGGCCCAAAATGGAATTAAAAGACAAGGCCCAAAGGGCAAAATGACCCATTCTTCCACTTTGACCACATTTAATGCCAAAGGAATGGCTAAGTATGACTTGGGGTCTATATAAAGGCCCCAAAATCATATTTTTAATCATCCAAAACTCTCATGCCTTTGAGATATTTTCTCAAACATTTCTCTAGTTCCAAACCCTAAAGCAAAATAATTCCTTTGGACTCTTTGGACAAGATCATCCTATTCCAAGCATTGGTAAGTATTTATTCTCATGGATTAACATATTATATGCATGGGAGATTATGTATATTATGATAGTTGTGTTGACAAGGTGGTGAATAGTATATTATTGCTTTTGGTGAAAGATGTGATATCTTGGTGATTTGAACTTGAATTAGAACTTGTGCCTTTGATGAAAGAGCATGGTATGGACAAAATATGAACATGTATGGTGTTATTTTTGGTATTAAACTTGTTATTGTCTATAAGTGGAAAATGTGGAATTTTGACCGATATGTGTTATGAGTTGTATTAAGGTAAGCTGATGGATTATTTGTGATGTGGTATGGATAAGAAAGTGTAAAGGAGAAGTGTTGTGGTGAAATTTGTCAATTATCATGTATTGGTCAATGTTGGGAATATTATGAAATTTTTGGAATAATAATTTTATCAATGGTTTTGTCAAGGGGAAGTGGCATGTTTAAAGGCAAACATGTAATTCATTGATATTGTATGCATTTGTAACGTAATTGGTGGTTAATGTGAGTTTCGTTATATATATTTGTGTTGTAGAGTGACACATAAAGAAGGAGCGGGACTATTGTATGCACCTCTAGGAATATATATTCGTATTGCGAATCCAAGGTATGTAAGGTTACGTTGTCCGTATCTTTCTGCGGCAAATAGCATCCACATTGACATGTCATTAGTCCTATCCCGAAATGTGCTAAGGTATTCCATATCCGGTTATCAATTGTCATATATTTCCTACTCATTGATCATTTGTGAATCTCATGTCTCATATTCATGGTTAATGTTCCAAAGGTTCAAATAAGGTTATGTTCCAATGTTCCGATAGTGACTATACTTATGTCTCTTGTTCATTGATTATTGTTCCAATGGTTCCCATGGTGTTATGGTTCTAATAGTGTTATGTTGCCAAGTTTCTCATGTCTCTCACTCATTGGTTAATGATCCCAAGTTTCAAATAAAGATATGGCAACCATTGTACCAATCCCAAAGTAAAGAACAAAGTAATGCATATGTGGTCAATGATCAAGTACGGGTGGCAAGTCTAGGGGCATAAGCCTAGCTCGACTCGATCCCGATGTATTGATTTATGGGTGGCAAGTCTAGGGGCATAAGCCTAGCTCGACTCGATCCCGATGCATTTTTATGGGTGGCAGGTCTAGGGGCATAAGCCTAGCTCGACCCGATCCCAATATGATGATATGTTATGTAAAGACCCACTGATCAGTAGGGGCCCGGGTAAATTGTGACACATGTATTGACAAGTAAGCATTGAGATAAAAAAAGCAAAGAAAGTAATGAACGCAATTCACATGGTTTCCCAAAATGCAAAGTGGTGACTTATTCACATTGATTATTCATATGTTTTGAGTTCATTGAAATACTCATGTATTGTACAGTTTCATCTGAGCCTTGCATACTCAGTACTTATTTCGTACTGACCCCTCTCGGGGAATTTACCTTACTTGCTACAGGTGCAGGTACCAGTAGGCCTCCTCAGTAGATTGCCAGTGTTAGCGGTTCTTTGGTGAGCTCCAGCTAATTCGGGGCTTCTCCGAGTCAGAGTGTATATATGTTTTGGTGATGTACATGTTGTATAAAGCGGGGGCTTGTCCCGACTTTTGGTTTGTATTGGTCAATGCTTCTGTTAGAGGCTTTTGTAGACGCACGTGGGTATATGTATATAAGGTGACTCATGAAGTCTTGTTTTGATGGCCTCAACGACCAAGTTTCTCAAATGTGTATATATATGCCACATGTTCCATGATTTCCACTATCCATGATTTCCAATACCAGTCGTTCATGTTCTTATGTGATAATGGTATTTCCTATGGCATGCATATGAACGTATAGAAGCATTGCTTGGTTCTCTCGGGCCTTATCGTCTACAGGTGCCAATCATGCCTCGTTGGGATTCGGGGCGTGACAATAATAAATTAAATGCTTTGAAAAATACATTAGATAATGAATCGTATGTAATGCTAAGGGTAAAATGGGTAGAAATAAGAAAATTATCCATTGATTTTATAAACTCGACAAATATTGTTGGACATCCCAAGGTAGAAAAGTGGACAAATAAAGATGGATGAAGGGAGTAATAGGAGAGGCAATGCAAAGCCTATAAGAAAATAACAACAAAATATTGCGATAACCAAAACATAATAAACATATGATGATAGATATCAAAAGCAAGAATTACAGGAATACCGCTAGTACTAAGATAAACACCAACAAATATAAACCCTCGAAAAATAAGACAATATTTCACTACCTACTAACCTTCTACCCTAATACGCGACCTTCATACGCTCTTATCTAAGGTCATTTCTCGATAATCTAAAGTTGTGTCATCTCTCTAATAATTTTTTTGTCCTATATCTACCTTTATTTGTGCCTACTATATCCAACCTTTTGCATCTCCTTCACTGCGACATCTGCGCATCTCCTCTTCACATGTTCAAATGCTCTCAATCTTTCTTCCCTCATCTTGTCTACCACGGAGGTCACTCTTACCTTATCTGGGATATCTTCAATTCTTATCTTATTATTTCTAGTATGCCCACTAATCCATCTCAACATCCTCATTTTCGCAACATGCATCTTCTAGTAACTATTTAATTATACATTATAGTCACTTTTTCATTTATTTTTTTTTTAAAAAAATTGGTAAGACTATTGTAGTGTTAAAATTCAAAAAGAAAAATGCATTAAGAAGAGAACATGCCACCCCGCCTTCTCTAACTCCTAGATTGAATTGAACATACCCAATTCAAGACAAAAATATAACTACTCCTTCTGTCCCTCTGTTTCTAAATACCTGTTATTTTTACTAAAACTAGATGATCCATATTATTTTATTTTTTTCATTTTACTTGGCCCTTGTACTAAAAGTAGTTGTTTTAATTTACTTGTCAAATTTATGAAATCAAGAAAAAATTTATTATATTTTACCTTTTCTATCCTTAGTATTAAATAACTAGATAAATTAATAATAGTCAAAATTTAGAGTTACAAAGCATTATTATTAGTAAGATTAGTTTAATAAAATACACCTATAATTAAAGCTTTCTTAAGGGGTGTGCCAAGTCAACAGGGGCCAAGTAAAATGAAACGGAGGGAATACTTGTCATTTTAGAAAACCAAGACATAATTAGTTGTTTGTTTTCACCTTTATCCTGACTCATAAATTTGAAGAGATATTAATATAGTGCAAAAGAGAGAAGTTGTCAAGATCCAAAATAACAAGGATTGTGATGGAACCTACTCCAACCCAACCTTGGTAGGTAAGCCAAACTCAACAAACACAGTCAAGTCAAAATAATAGTAAATAGTAAAACATCGAATACGAGTAACTCGTAATAACTCCAAATATCTTCAAATGGAAGTGAAATAGTACATCAAAAATATTAAGTCTCAGTTGTTACAAGTACAAGAGCAACTCCTAAACAGAATGTCAAAATTGAAATACAAAATTGTCCAAGAAGTAAATAAGACAGAAATAAAAGATAGAGGAAATTGGGACAATCTTTGAATATAGGAGCTCACCAAATCAGTAAACTCTGCACAAATCAAGGGCCGAGCTAGCAACTCATACTAGGATCTGCATCATAGTTGGGGTGAGTACAACCACTAGTACTCAGTAGGCATCATAGGTCAAGTAAGCTTAAGCAGATACTATATCAAATAAAGACAATTATATCTAGCCCTGCACGCAGAAAAATTCCAGCAGTTCAATATCAATAAATCAATAAGGATCGCCTCAGAACACCACAATAACCAAGCAAAGATGCAATGTAATGATATGTGATGAAATGCAATAGTCAACGCCTACCAGTACACACCGCATCCACAACGGTACGTTGTGAGGTGGGATCCAGAAAAGACTCACGAGATCCATATACCCCATCCAAAATCTTACCTCGAACTCACAATCTAGTCTGACATCTTACCTCAGACTAAATTAATTGAAGATAGTTCATTTTCTTTCAAAATTAGTGTTTCTAATGGTACAATCCAGTGATCCATGAGATGAATGAATGTGCATGATCACAATGATAAAATGAATCCATATACAACAGATATGTATAAAAAAATCTCAAGACAATATTCAACTCATAAGTACAGGCTACAAGCCTCAATATCAAGTTAGAAATGCATATTTCACGTCAGTTTAACAACATAAGCCCCAATTTGGATATCACACTAACAATCCATCTCATTTACTACTTTGTTTCACTAATTTGCCCACCCAATAGAATGCTTTACATGATAAGTCCCCACTCAAGCTAAGTCTGAAGAAGGGTAAGCCATAGATTACCTTGAAGCCGAACAAATATACCACTAACCACCACCAAGGAGTCTTCCCTTCCAAAATAGCCTCTACTCACTCTCAATCTATCAAGAATATTCTACACATGAATACGAGTCCATCAATATCCATATTGCTATACGTTTATTTTGGGTCTAAAAAGTCAATTCAAAAGTCAAATCTGAGCTTGTCATGACCCAAATAGTTGTGAGTGGCACCCACACTAACCCTACGATGAAAGAACCATCTAGCCCAATCCTTAATCAATCCATTTAACACAATACGTCAGTAAGCTAATAAATCTCAACTTACAATAAAAAAATGCGAAAGTTTAACTAATCTGAAAGTCATAATACGAAGGATGTTAACAACATTGTCGAAGAATGGTTAAAAAATCACTAATGATAATAGTATTGTCTGAATGAAAGAAATCTGACTATGAAGATCCGTGGCAACCTGAATAGGAGTGGCTCACCCTCGAATCAATCAATTGGAAACGCTAGATGTAAGGTCACATTGACGTCTTACAAACACAGTCTGTACTCAAGAAAAAGAGTACATGAGTAGTATCAGTACAAATACTATGTATAGGTAGGCTTCATAGGCCAACTCAAAATAGTAGCAAGTATAGCTCATGAATCAAGTAAATAAGTAGAAAAATACCTCAACACATAATCACGTAATTATATCTGTCAAATAAATCACCCAATTTCCAGACACATCAGTACCAACAATGCAAAGGACATATAGTCATTAAACAAGTATGTCAGTGTCAATAACAAAAGACATATAAGTTATCAAGTAAGACATATCAAGTCATTCCAAATCCCTGCAAGTATAAGCATTCACATCACAAACATGGATTCATATCCAGACCAATCTTACAGTTATATAGTTTCGATATCTCATCGGTCTCACTCTGTATCAATCAGATTTCACAAGAATTATAAATTTGTACACACGTGATAAAGGGTTTTATTTATGCCCAACTAGTCATGACCTGCAAAGGACAACCTAGGGTTCAGGTATCGTACCGGTGTGATACCCGTTCCATATCATAACTGCTCGTCCATAAGCTCACATCGGAATCGAGCCACTCAACAATCAGAGTAGTATGTATATTCTCAAACTCTTCAACATGTCTCAATGTGTTCTCACAATCAGCTATTTCTCAAGATATTAAAACAGGTACTCAAAATATAATAAGTGTAAACCATTCTCATAAGTCATTTAAAGACAGGTTTAATAATTATAAGCTTAGACATACAAGTAATGTCAAGCCAACAAACCATCAACCAAAGATTATGTCTGAAGACATACCAACATGCTTATCAACTTAAAACACTGGCAAGAGACTATTTCAAGTCAAACTCCATGTAAACCTTAATCTAACTCAACCAAAAAACTGGAACAAGCAAGTTAATTCATGGATGCTTTTCCTTTTATCAATGCCTCAGAATGCTCACGATCTAAAACAAATAATTGTAAGAGTAATTAATCACTTACTCTTAAAATAAATGCTTTGGGAATTCAAATCCACTAATTCTATCCTTAATTATGGTCTATAACGTTATCCAAGGGTTAATTAACCATCTACTAGTTCTACAATACTCACATACCTCAATTCATGGAGTTTCTACTCCAATTATCCCCTTTTAAGCATTTTTTATGATAAAGGTCTCATCTTTATTGAACTCAAGGTTCTCAATTACCAAAATTCATGATTAAGAACAACCAATTCTTGCTAGGAAGTCTTAATTTACACCCTAGAAGCAATTCTAGATGATATTACATCTCCCCATAGGTTTTTCCACACTTTTCATGAACCTAGAGTTCTAATCCACAATTCCACCATTACAATCTCTCTAATGATTCAAAGATGTTAGAGAATTACTAGACGAAGGAATTGATGGAAGAACTTACCTCAACAAAAGAATTTCACCCTAGCCTTTGGAAAATCACCTCTCTGGAGCTTTGGAATGAGGTTTTAGAGTTTATGAGGTGAAACTCAAAATCAAGTCACTTAAACAAGCATATTGCCTCGCGTCATCCTCTGCAGTGATACTTTTCTCGTTGTAGTGGACCCATTATGGTAAAATAGGGCTTGCTATGATGGCCCTAATGAATTTACCCAGTCTCACTACGACGGAGCTTCGACCGTTACGGCGGTGTCACTATAGTGGGAAATCCTACTACTGCAGTGGCTCTTAACCAGTAGCTCAGGAAGAATTGTATTTTACTCCCGTTTCACAACATAATTTATAGACTTAGGACTTCACAAAGCTATCCCAATGCGACAGACACTATAACCACATGTTATGACATTATTTTTAGTCTCAAAATTCTCCTATCGAGGTCTAGATTACGAAGTCATCCCCTAGCAGAACACAACACCCCAAAAACACAACACCGTGAATTAAGATTTACTACACATAGGTACAACACGACCTTTCTATCTTAAACCACCCTACCTTGAGATATTAATAACTCAACTCACTAGGGGAACTCTAGCAGGGTATTCAGGACCTAACAACTATATAAAAACTGGGAGGGTCATTATATCAGATACCAATTAAACAATTGTTCGTCCCTGAAGAGACAAGAAAAGAAACAAAGGAAAAATTACCTGACTCGGTGAAAAAATGGGGAAACTTGCTACGCATGTCTAATTCAGTCTCTCAAGTGTCCTCCACAATAGGATGGCTCTTCCACTGGACCTTCATAGACTCAATCTCTCTCGACCTCAAATTACAGACCTTTATAGCTAAGATAGCAACTGGTTCCTCTTTATGGGACAAATTCTCATCAAATAAGATCAAATCCCAGCAAATAATATAATTCCCATCGCCATGATATTTCTTTAACATAGACACATAAAATACCAGATGAACTCGTGATAAATCTGAAGGTAAATCCAATTCATAGGCTACCTTCCCCATATGATCAGGGATCTCAAAATGGCCCAATGTACCTCAGGTTAAGCCTGCCTCGCTTACCAAATTTCATCACATCCTTTATGGGTGAAACCTTGAGCAACACTTGTTCTTCTATCATGAACTCTATATCTCTGACATTACAGTTTGCATGCTCATTTCTCCTACTCTGGGTTGCTAGGAGCTTTTCTTGGATAAACTTCACTTTCTCTAGTGACTCCCTCAAAAGATCAGTACCTTAGGGTCTCACCTCAAAAACATCAAACTAATCAATAGGAAATCTATATCTCCTCACATACAACGCCTCAAACAGAGCCATATCAATACTTGAGTGATAATTATTATTAGTGGTGGAGCCACATATGCTTGAGGGGTGTCGATCGACACCTCTTTGTCGAAAAATTACACTAAACAGCTAGGTGAAAATATTTTTTTATGTATATATATTATGTATGGACACCTCTTGATTTTTCGTAAATTTACTTCTCTATATTTTGACACTTCTTAATGAAAATTCTGACTCCGTCACTGGTTATTATTGTACGCAAACTATGTCAGTAGCAAAAAATGGTCCTAATGACCACCAAAGTATATCACACTAGCACGGAGCATATTGTCACGACCCAAAAATTGAGGTCATGATGACACCTACCTCGACCCAGCTTTGCTAGGTAAGCTAAATACCCAAAAAGGAAAGCAAAATCAAAATATGAAATAAACATGTAAAATACGAGACTTTTAGAATGAAGTCAGGCCATAATGTATAAACATATTGAAAGTCTGAACAAAATACAAAAATCCCCAAAAATGGTGTCACAAGTAAAAAGAGCATCTAATACATAGTCTGGAAATCAAAATATAAGAGTCTGTCTCCGAACATAAATAAAGATAAGATAAAGTATAAGAGGTCCAAAATCAACCCCGAACTCTGGAGCGCACCAGTACCTCAAAAATCTAGCTACCACGGTAGGATATCAGCCACTGCAGGTCACACTCAAACTGGTATCTACACCAAAAGGACACAGAAGTAAGAGTAAGTATGGTCCAGTTGTACTCAGTAGGTATCATAGGCCGACTGAGCAAAGAATAAAACTAAACAAGTAAAAGATACTATGAGCACGTTCCACCTGCAAACAGAAAAGTTCCCAAATGGTAGCTTACACCGTCTCCACTAACATTTCTACAATATAAAGTAAAAGGGGAAAATACACATGAATATATATATATATATATATATATATATATATATATATATATATATATATATATATAGAGAGAGAGAGAGAGAGAGAGAGAGAGAGAGAGAGAGAGAGAAACTAAGTACACAACAACAAACACATAGAGGAAATACAAATGATGCAATGCAATGATGGTGAGATAATGATGAATGATTAAAAGTCATCGCATGACTTTTTGTATACACATTCTGAGCCTCAGCACTTCCAAGATAAGACCTATGGGGGGTTCGCAACCCATATACATTCTCAAATCTGAATCTCAATCAACCTTGCCGGCTAGTGTTCACAATCAAAGGTTTTATAAAGTGTTTCTTTCAAAATCAGTGTTTCTTAGTGGTACCAGTATCTCATGAATATGTATGTATGAAATGAGGATGTAATGCTCACAACCAATCAGTATGAAGATGATAATCAATTCAATACAGGTATTAATGAGCTAAGAATCAACTCTATATGTCAATAATCCATGATATCAGCCCTCGCTCAGCGCCACTAGAATGAATAGTTATGTAAGACATTAATATAACATTTCAAAACCACTCACTCGGACATTACAATAATGATAGAGACAATTAATGCACAAATAAGGCCTATAATCTCAAATGAAGCCCCCGCATGAGCATCACAACATTAATAATGACATTTAACGCACAAATGAGGTCTATAAATATCAAATAAAGCCCCCAAACAGGCATCACAATAATAGTATCTCTCAAGTCAACAACAAAATATAAATAAGCCCCACACGGGCACACGATGTAATAATATTCTCAAAAATATAACTCCCACGACTAATTCCCTATATCATAGAATGCATTATGAGAATGGCTAACTACCCAGCCCAGTCTGAAGAAAGTTAAGTTGTAACCTACCTCGAAGAGCCAAAAATCCAAACCTAGACCCTTCAATGCGTAGCCTTTCCCTAACGAACGGTCTCAAAATAAGCTAAATCTATCAAAAACATAATTTATGCATCAAAAGGAAGCTAATGATACCCATATCGACTATATTTAAAACGGGTCCAAAAATAGTTCGAAATCAAAAGGGGCAAATCTGAAATTTTATTTTAGAATCATGTTATCCATATCCATAGGAGTCTACAACTGAAAACCCATGCAAAAATAAGTTAAAATCGATATTCAAATTGATGAAAAACCAATTTAAGAGTTTACTGAAAAAAATCCCCAAATTCTAGTTTGAAAATAAGATTAAAAGGTGTTTTTAAAGATATAATCAATAGGAATTAATGGAAATAAGAGTTTAGAGCTTACCCAAGTACGAATGATGAAGAAAACCCTAGAAATCTCCCTTTTCCAAAGTTCCCAAGTCCAAAAATGGTGAAAATCGCAAAAATAGAGTATTTATATTGTTCTATGAACATTACCTCGCTAACGCAGTTGACCCTTCATGTTCGCGAGGGTCAACGATAACCGGCCATTAAGGTTGGCCTTCGCATTCGCAGTTAGTCCTTCGCATTCGCGAAGGCCGATGACCCCGACCACTCGCATTTGCGATGGTCCGATCGTATTTACGATGAAGTGAAACTCAACCCAGTTCCCTGACAACTCTTCGCGATCGTGATGAAGGACATTTTCCTTCTCCGCCTTCTCAGCCAATGGATTGCATTTGTGAAGAAGGTTCCATGTACCAGATATCAGTTGTGCACTAGCTGAATTTACATGATTTCGAATACTCCGAACGGACCCTCGAGATTCGTTCGAAACCCCACAGAAATTAACCAAATAGGCTACTAGGCTATTTTTATATTCCAGACTAAATGACATCGTCAGATTTTGAAAAGAGATCATTCACAACAAATTAGCCCCTGGGACCCCTTTTAGGCTTATTTTACTAGTTTTCATCAAAAGAGTCAAAATGTGAAATAAAGGCTCCGGACTCGAACAAACCACGCTACTAACCCAAAATCGATGTTTCAGATCTTATAGAACAATCCAAATTGCCATCCGATTCTCAAAACATGAAATGTTTACCGAAGTTAAACTCATGGCTTTTAAAGCCTCTAAAAGTCTTAAAGTCACCTAAATCACTCCCGAACACATCGAGGACCGTGCCAACCAACCCTACAACTCACAAATAGCATATAAAAACTATGGGGAAGGGGCAAAATATAGTTTGAGGACAAACTAGTGTTTTAGTAGTGGATAATATAACAATCTTAGTTGTGAATTTCACCTTTTTATATGACCAAAATCAACCTTTTTAGGCTTTCTTCCCCTCGACCCCAAACCCATTTTCCTCTATTCCAAACCTCCAAAAATGCAATTTGAGCTCAAGAATCAGCTTGGTAACAACATTTTAAGGTCGTGGATATCACGGTAACGTCAAGTCAACATTTATCTCGTCCGATTCTCATAAGTTCCGAGTTTAAAGTTCTTGATTTCTCTACGTGTTGGGGCAGATTTGAGTGAGCTATTAAGCTCGGATTGTGCTCAAATTTTGGGCACAAGTTCCTTGAGTCATGAGGATTTAATAACGGGTCCAATTTTGGGATTTCTTGTGTGGGTCTCGCAGGCCCATTTTAGATCCGATTTTAGACCCAAAACTTTCTATAGCAATATGGGTATCATTTTACTCCTATTAATATGTAGCTTATGATTTTGATAGCGTGATAATATTTTGGGATCATGGGATAAAGGCGAGCAATTTATGGATGGTTCGAGATTGCAGTTCAGCTTCGAGTTAGGCTCCAGTGTACTTTTCTCTATGAGATAGTGTAATGTATCGATTACAGGCTAGGTAGAGATTATAGGATAGGTTTATACCTAGTAATACCATGACTTGACCTATTTAGGGGTTTTAGAATAGAAAAGTGACTCGAACCTTAGCCTAGAATACTTGTTACGGTTGTAGGATCCTATTACACTGGATTATGGACTTGCTTGACCATAGATACACATGAAAGATCTTTTAGTATAAGAATCACCATATTACTTAGTGATTTGGATGGTATTTCCCCGATTAGATTCTTCTAGTAGCATTGTGCCCTTGTTTAACTTAGCTTTCCAAGTTATGGTGTTAATACCTAGTTAATTTAGATATATTATTGGGCCTGAGGCCATGGTTGTGGTACCAGATGGACGCGAGGTTAGTTTTCTATCCTTTGAAAGGATGTGATTCTAGATTATAGACATTTAGGCTCTTATGGTGGTAATATTTGGATACTGGTGAAGGTATGCATATATTTAGGCGTATTTACACTTATTTAGTGGTACGATTCCAACTAAAACCTTGATTTTCTACTATTTTCTAAAAAGGAATTTATTCCCACTTTTTCACTTTTAAAATCAATTCTTTTATAATGGAAGTTGTACCACCCTTATTACTGGATTATGATATTTTGAACTATATGTACTATTTTGGAAATTTGATTGATAATGATTTCGGTCCATTATTGATCCACTCTCTTTTCACCACTACTTACTCACTTCGGTCGAGGGAGATTCAGACCCTTTCTACATTATTCTACCATTTTAGTCCCAAACTTGATCCCGGGTTATGGATTTACAAATTTATACTTATTTAGCCTCGGTTCAAGTTCGGGCAATTATTATACTCTTATTTCTCTCAAATATTGGTTGGAAGAGATTTGTTATGATGAATTATGAAAGTCCTGGTTGGGGACCAGGCAGTGTATAAGTATATCTTGAGTCCCTATGGGCCCCTTCATCCAATGAGTCACAGTATCAGAGAAGGATGGTCATCATAGGTCCTGCCTTTGCGAGCTACTGAGCTAGAGGAGGTGGATACACTTGTGTAGGATAGGGTACTTGGTTTATCTTGCATCATCTGGTTCTTTCATGACTTTCATTCATTTTCATACATTGCCTTTGACTAGTATAATTGTTTGGCACATGTATCTATTGGTCTTATGGGGGGTTGTATAGGTACATGTTATGGTTGCTATTTGTTGAGTGTTTGCTTGTGCCTTTCAGGCTTATGGGTGCCTGATTAGGTTATTGGTTGTCCGAGCTAGCCAGTTACGTATTGTTTTGTGATTATTATATAGTTCATGGAAGGACTGGTTACGGATTGGTACCCGAGATTGTAGGTACATTTTGGAGTTCCCTTATTCTTTACTATGGTAAGATTAGATTATCATTAGACTATCTTATGATTATGCATATTAGTATTAGAAACCCTGATTATGTTGGAGATAGCTCCTATATCACTTATGATCCTTGAGATATTAGACTAGCTCCCTCAAAGTAGTCTATTTGGGTTTAGTTGTCGGTATAGCCTTGATAGATATAGATATATACTCTTCCCTATCTGTGATTTGTTTATCATTGCCTTCTTTCCTACTACTAATATACATTGTGTGTATATATATATATATATATATATATATCTTCACTCTACTATTGTATATGGTATATCTCATTCTTCACTTTACTACCGTATATTAGCTAGTTACTTATGGTATTGGGGTTTGTCCCAACTTATTAGTAGTTCATGATAAGTTATCCTTATCACTCTGTTAGTATTATTATGCTTAGTTTTATAGATAGTTGTCTGTAATTTATATCCCTGCCTTATATGTTATTTATACTTGCATTATCTTTGGAGTTCAGTCGGCCGATGCCTACTGAATATCACGTGTTTGGTACTTATTCTACACTTTTGTAGCCTGCAGATCATAGTACGAGTTCTCGCCATTGATGTGTGCATTGTATGGAGCAACCATGAATCAAAATTAGGGGTGAACTACTAACGTCCGGAGTGTTCCTGCTCTCCCTCTTATAATTGGATTGATCTCTATTTTTTATTTCAGAGACTACTTTGCATATATTTACTTTGTATTTTATTTTATACTCCTGTTGTATTAGAAGCTCTTGTACTGACTTTACCAGGTTTTAGGGTTTATTTTTCTATATTAGTCTCTTATTGAATTCATTCTCCACTGCTTTCTCCTCTCCTCTAGATATTCCATTACTCGTTGTTCTGGACTATGGGCTAGTTTACTTACTGACGGATTATAGTAGGTGCCATCATTACCTGAGAAAATAGGTTATAATAAATTGGTATCAGAGCATAGATTCACCGGTGTTGTTGGTACAAGAGAAAAGTGCCAAGTAGAGTCCTGCGGATCGGTACAAAGAAATCTATATCCTATATTTGGGAGGTTACAGGGAATTCTTAGGAAATTTTTTCCCTTGATTCCTTATTGTGTGTCCATATTTTTATGAACCTCTAAGTACTTCTTTGACCCCACTTTGTCCCAGATGGATAACACGAGGTTATCGATAGATGCAGATTGTACTTCTGTGTGTGCTTTCAGAGTTTTAGCTCAGAGTCAGGCTAGGGAGTTAGAGATTAGTATTGAAAATATTTAACGTCAGCTTGTTGGTCTGGGGCCAGCCCAGGTTACGAAAGAGTTTGTGACCGCCTCCACTTTTTAGGAAACTGTGTTAGGAATTCTGAGTCTTTTCATAGATAATTCACAGTCAGTGGTGGTTCTCGATACATTAAGTTGTTCTCAGGCCAGAGTTGGGTTTGTTGGTGTTCAATATGGTTCTCTATCAGTTTCAGAGTATGAGATTGGGGTCTTTGAGTAGGCCAGACTTACTCCCATATTATTTTCTACAGAGCACGAGTTGGTGTGGGGATTTATCAAAGGGTTAGATTTACCACTCCGCTTGGCGTCAGAGCATTTGATAGAAGCTGGGTCTACTTTCCTTCAGGTTGTTGACCATACGAGGACTATAGAGAGGGAATGTATTGAGATATATGAAGGTGGCGGTAAGAGTCCATGTCAGCAGTACGATGTTAGTGGTATTCCGTTTGGAGGTAGGGATCTTTCTAGCAGAGGTCAACATCAGTTACAGCCTATCAGGTCCATACAGGTAGCACCTCAGATTATGGCTGGCTCTCAGATAGGTCATGATGGTCATAGTGGAGAGAGTTCTGGTTGGACATCATGGGGTATTCAGTTTAGGTCATTAGGCCATGGCGGCTATTCTGGGTCAGCAGGTATAGTGCATCAGAGAGTTTCAAGGATGTGTTTTGATTGTGGTGAGATTGGTTTTGGGTCCAGAGAGCATTCCCAGCATAGGATTGTTGGGTTGTCAATGTACCTAGATAAGTCTCTTAAGGATGTGACACCTTCAGTTAGAGGCAATGCTGGTATTTTAATTGATCATTCAAACACTCAATCTGGGTTCGAACACATTCAGATTCGTACTTCTTTAGGTAGGTCAGGGGCTATGACTTTGGATTCCATCGTTATAAGTGTGCTTTTGATTTTCTATATTTATTCTCTAATTGAGTTGAGTTGGGGTTTTCATAACCATCGGTGGTTTATGCCTTGAAATTACTATATTGATTGTTATAAGACTTTGTGTAGACTTATGCCTATGTGACTACCCCCGTAGATAATTTCTTTTAGCAATGAATTGAGTGGATCGGTATCGTGATTTCATTGGGGTGTAGGACTTGGGTAAATCCCATTTCCTTTGGCATATTAGCCTTGTTGTGATCTTAGGGTGGCACTGGCTGTGATTTGCATTTTGGTGCCTCCTACACTTTATGTTGTCATTATTATTGTTGATCATTTTAACTTGATTGATTCTTACTTGATAGATGGATAGACTAGCATTATCTAGTAGTATCTCCTTCCTTGTGATTCTTGTCTGTTTAGCTTAGATGACTACCTTGGTTGGTTGGCTTTTCTTTTTATTAGTAAGGTCGGTTGTTGAGCGGGTTATGAAAAGGAAGGAAGGTTTGGCCTTCCATGCTTTTGTGGTGACTCTAGCTTTGTCGATCTTTTTCTATATCCTACTTTTATTATTTATACATCCGAGGTTTGTATTCTGAATTGTCTGGTTCGTTACCTGGTTGTAGTCTTGATCTTGGTATTGGTGTTGAGTTGGGTACTCTGTTCTTTCTATGATGTGGTTCATGGCTTAGTTGAGTTAAGGTTGATTTAAATGACTAAATTTAGAAACTTCTTAGTTTGGTATTTGTTCGACCCGGTATGACTTTATGGAATGCTTTGGCCTGGTGATATGTGCTTATATATCAGCTATTGATAACCCAAGAGGGTGTCTTTTGGGAATGAATACTTTTGCCAGAGATTGGGTATTGGTTTGACCAGATTCAGGTGGAGTCGTATCTTTCAGAGTCGCTCAAAATTTGGCTACCATTAGTACTCCTTGCAGCCTTGGTGAGTTCTTAGTTAGGCCTTGATGGGTATTCCCTCAGTGGATGTGGATTTGATTCCTTGTATCCTTAGCCTGTGGTTCTCCTTAATTATGAGTATGTTCTTGGCAACATTTCAGTTTCAGCCCTTGAGGAGACCTTTGGATATATGCTTAGTCTCTAAAAGTGAGATTGGTTTGGGGCATATGCTTGATTTCTTATAGTAAGATAGATTTGGGTATTTGACCCTAGTGAAGACTTGTTGGCTTTCAATTATGGTTTTTGACTCTTTCGAATAACGGCTTGGGAGTTATGATAGATTTTGGCACGTGGATGCATACTCGTCAACAAGCTTAGTTTGGATAGTTGAGATCTAGTAGTTTAGCTTCAGTGTTGAGATTATAGCTATGGACTGCATAACTTGGTTGCAACCCCATTTTGAGGTTTTGATTCAGTTGTCCATTTGTTGACATGTTGACTACTCATTACCTACCGGCTCAGTCTTTTTTAGTTCAGAGAGATTGTATGAACTAAATTCTTAGAGGATGGTCTATCGGTATATGGTATTGGTTTATACTAATTTTGGCCTTGATTCTCAATTTTTATTGTTTCACCTATAATTGGTGGGGCATCCTGGAGCGGATCATTTAATTTTGAGAGCTTGTGCTTCAGACTCATGACTATTGGTTTCAAGGGTCATCTGGACCAGTTAGTGGCTTAGCAAAGATCGCAGACATTGGTCATCACAGCTTGGATATTCAAACCTTATAGGGCATTGTTCATATGCTAGTCCATGTGGATTTTTGATGGGTCTTCTTCAGTCTTTCAAGGACAATGTGTTATGATTATGCAGGCAGGACTTGGATGATACCGTAGAGATTTCATGTAGTTCAGAATAGGCAGCAGGTTTGGAAAGACAAGGGAATGTTAGATATGAAATTTGGAGTTGGTTGTATGAGTCATGCTTTGGGCTATCTTTATCCTGGTTGTGTATCTGCTTAGTTATACTTGTATCGGCGTAATGTCTGTATGTTGTGATTTGGGTTGGCCTGCTCCAGTTAAGCTTGATTCAATTGGAGTCCAGTAGGTTGTTAAGGATGAGTTTTAGTTATTTGGGAAGTGAAGTAAGGATGTGAAGGAACAAGGGATACCTTTAGAGAAATCCCTTAGAAGTATTGTCTATCCTTAGACCTTTCCTAGGAAGTCTTGCTCGGGGCATATAGGCCCAGTACCTCATCTTTTTGAGCATTTGGGCTCTTTCTATCCATTAACTTTCAAGGATGAACGTCTCTTTAGTAGTGGATATTGTAATGACTCTCCAGCTTATTTTCTTAATTTCTGCTTGTTTTCAATATGTTGAGCCTTCCCATAGAGACTACAGGTCAATTATGAGTTGTCAGAACTATCGATTCGGTTTTTGGATAGTTCATTTGGATTTTAGGCTCATTTCCCTGTTTTGGAGCTTTCGCTGTTAAGGAATCGGTCTCAAACCAAAACTTCTAGTAAATGGACTCGGATGGAAATTTTGACAGTGCTATCTGCTCTGAAACATCGATTTTTATCTAGGGGGACCCTTGGTCCTGGTCCCGAGGCTTCCGTACTCGTTTTGGACTATTGGTCGAAAGTTGGTTAAATCAACGCATAGGGTTTGGGGCCCATATTTTACTGAAATGATCTCTGTTGGGAACTCTGTCTATTCCGTTGAGTCTGGAATGCCGTATTTTTATGGGGTACCATTATTCCTTTGCATCTACGGGGCTCCGGATGGACTCGGAGCACCTAAACAAAAATTTGGGCATTACTGGTTTCTGGTGCGTCGCCTTGGCACCTAGGCGAGGCCTCTTTGGAGACAAAGTGTGGCACCTTGGCAATGGCATGCTGCCATGGGCGATGGCCGCCTGGACGATGCCATTGGCACCTAGGCAATGGCGCCATGGTGACCAAATAGTTGCTTAGGCGACAAAAATTAGTCTTTTTAGGCTTTCATCTCCTTGACCCCAAACCCATTTTCCTCCCTTCCAAACCTCCAAAAATGCCATTTGATCTCAAGAATCAGTTTGGGAACATCAGTTTAAGGACGGGATATTATGGGAACGTAAAGTCAACCTTTATCTCGTCCGAATCTCATACGTTCCGAGCTTTCTTTCCCTTAATTCCTCTATTTAAAGTTATTGATTTCTCTAAGTGTTGGCCTGATTTGAGTAAAGATGAATGCATAACTATAAACTTATAAGAATAGAGTAGATAAAACTCGAACTATTGTATTATCAAAATAGTTTAATAATCAAGAATCAATAGGTAAATAATCTCTCAATAATCTAAGAGCAAAATAATATAATGTGTTTCTCAGACTTAAGAGTCAATAATATTGCATACAAAATAAAAGGAAACCTAGGAAAGGTATTTATATACAAAACGAAACCTATTCTAAACAGAATTGGATTGCAGGTTTGGCAGCTCAGATGATAGGATAGAATGACTCATGCATTGATACCATGATCTGTCCTTTTTGGTCATTTTTGGAGGTTACTCTTGCTGGTCCTCTGAAATCTCTAGAATGCTTCTTTAGGATGAATCGTCATTTCGTGGGATGGCTCGTGACAAGTGGTCGTCATTACATACTTGGATTTTACTCTTTTTAGGATCTTATTCGACGACCATCAAAACGAGCTTGTTGTATCTCACAATGGGGTCGTGGAATGTTGTCGTTCTAAACAACTCAATTTTACTTTCTTTGATTCTCTCCTATGATAGCCTAGAACGACCCGTGCCAAGATCTAATGGATCATCCTAAGGCTCTTCTGATGCATCTAGTCTCCTTTTTTAACGTTTTTGAATTTGAACTTCCAAAACATGTTTTCCCTGCAAACTCCACAAAAACACATCATATCCACATAAATGTGCCTTAGAACTAGCATATTTTCCATGTTTTAAGTATTGAAAGTGCCATAAAACCACGACACATAATAGACGAGGGGTTCTCTCAAGAAGTCATTAAGATGCGAATTGAATTGAGTATTCTTACAAAGCACATCACAGGGCCAAGAGCTAAAAAGGTAAATGCAGTCAGTTCACAAGGAAAAGCATAGAGACATGATGATTCTGATTTTGAGGAAGAGGCAAACTACTTAGATGATTAGGTGGTAGGTAGTGGGTTTTTGGGTCAAAGCCAAGGGTCTAATCAAGACATTTGGCACCTAGGTCGAGGGAATCAAGGTCAAAGCTTCTACAAAAACAACAACTACAATCGGTTTGGGTATAGAGATATGAGTAGAGGTATAGATAGAGATGGTGATTGGAAGAAGAGATATGGTTAGAAGAATGACAGAAGTGGTTTTTATACACTCCTCCTGGTAGTCGTGAAACTAAGTTGAGAAATGCTAGGGTTGAAGACCTATTATCCAAAGTACTGAAAAGGGTAGAAGTTAGTGATGACAACCTTAAGGAGGTTTAGGTGGATATTTCAGGGATGAGCCAAAAGGTGGAGTTACATGGTACTGTAATTAAGCAACTTGAGCATCAATTCAGCCAAATGTCTATAAATTTAAACCAACGACATAAAGGTAGATTTTTATTTAACACTTTTTAGAAGCCGAAGAATGATGGTCACTACATGGGTTGTGACTACTAGAAGTGGTAGGATGACTATCGACCCTCCTATGCCAATATTTGTTGATGATGTGGCCTAGCCTAATATGATTGATATTGAAAAGGTAGCTAAATTCGAAGATTAGGTTGTTGATGAAATTCCACTAAAAAGTTGTCTCCAGTTGTTGAAAAAGAAACTGAGGCCAAAAAGGGAAACAAAAAGAAGGTTCTATAGATTTTGACTCTTATTCCACGACCTCCTCCAGCTTTACCATAGAGATTAAAGAAGAGGGCTAAAGAAGGGAAGTATCACAAGTTTATCTCAATACTAGAGTAGTTGTATGTGAACATACTTTTAGTCGAGGCACTTGAGCAAATGTTTGGCTACGACTTGTTTAGAAAGGATCTTGTTACAAAGAAGAGGACTGTGAGTGTTGAGCATGCTGATAATTTGCACCATTATAGTGCAATAGCCTCCCGGTCTCTTGTGCAGAAAAAGAAATATCCTGGAGCATTCACCATTACATACACCATATGATCTTTCAATTTTGCAAAAGCTTTGTGTGACTTGGGTGCTAGAATTAATCTGATGTTGTTAGTAGTATTTAGACTGTTGGGGTTGGGAGCACCCAAACCAACTTTGATGAGACTTCTTATGGCAGACTGCACTGTAAAAAAGCTTGTGGGTATTTCGTATGATGTTCTAGTGAAGGTTGAGTCATTCATATTCCCAGCTGATTTTGTCATTCTAGACTGTGAAATAGATTTTGAGGTTTCCATCATACTGGGGCGACCATTCCTAGTGACCAGACAAGCAATAGTTGACATAGAAACTGGACAATTGAAATTTTGGTTGAATAATGAGAAAGTTATGTTTAATGTTATCAGTCAATGAAGCAACTGAATGACATAAATGTGGTCTTATTTATTAATACGGTTGGTGAGTAGGCCCAAAAAATTTTTATTAAGGAGACACTTAGTGTTGAGGCACTAGCAGTTGTGATAATAAACTTTGATGGAGATGATATAGATGAGTATGAAGAGATAGTGAGTGCACTCGCCGGTATGGGGTTCTACAATTATGCTCCAAAAAGTTAGATCTGGATTTGAAGAACTATGTAACCCCACCGACCAAGCGTTCTATTGAGGAGCCTCCCATATTGGAGCTCAAGGCTCTCTTATACCACCTTCGCTATAATTTCTTGGGAGCTAACAACACTTTGCCAATCATTATAGCAGCAGAATTGGTTGAATGGCAAGTTGAGGCTCTAGTATCTATGTTGAAGAAGTTCAACAGGGCCATTGGATGTTCCATTGCTAACATTATTGGTATTTCACTAGGAATCTGCACTCATAAAATCAAACTCGATTCTAATTGTACTCCTAGTATTGAACATAAACGTAGGCTGAATCCACCTATGTAATACATAATCAAAAAGAAAATCATCAAGTGATTGGATGCAGGCGTGGTTTACCCTATTACAGACAGTAAATGGGTAGGTCTGGTCTAATGTGTGTCAAAGATGGGTGGAATCACCATAGTTCCTGATGCAAAGAATAAGCTTATTTCGATGAGACAAGTCACAAGTTGGTGAGTATGCATGGATTATAGGAAGATGAATGCGTGGACTGAAAAAATTACTTTTTAATGTCGCTTAGTTCAGATGTTAGACTGTGTTGTTGGTAAAGGATGGTATTTTTTTTCTTGATGGTTACTCGGGATACAATCAGATTTTAATTGCTCTCGAAGACCAAGAGAAGGCCACTTTCACTTATCCATATGGGATATTTACTTTTAAGCAAATGCCTTTTGAGTTATGTAATGTGCCAGCGACCTTTCAGTGTTATATGATGTCTATCTTCTCATACATGGTGGAGGACACTATCGAGATATTTATGGATGATTTTTTTGTGGTAGGTGACTCCTTTGATGATTGTTTAGCCTATTTGTCTAGTGTTTTAAAGAGGTATGAACACTGTAATCTGGTGCTTAATTAGGAAAAGTACCACTTCATGGTAAAAAAGGAATAGTGCTCAGCCACAATATTTCTAAAAAGGAGATCGAAGTTGATAAGGTGAAGATTGAGATGATTGAAAAATTGCCTCCATCGATTTTCGTGAAAGGTATTTGAAGCCTTTTGGAGCATGCTAGATTTTATCGTAGGTTTATCAAGGACTTCTCCAAAATTGCACACCCTTTGTGTAAATTATTGGAGAATGAGGTGAAGTTTGCGTTTGATGATGCATGCCTAAAGGCACTTGAGTTCCTTAAGGAAAACTTGATATCGACCCCTATCATTGTTTTACCTAATTGGTCCATGCCTTTTAAGGTTATATGCGATGCTAGTAGAGTGGAGCTAGGAGAAGTCCAAGGCTAAAGGTGTGAAAAGATACTCCATCCTATTTATTATGCTATAAAGGTATTGAATCCAACTTAGAAAAATTATACTGTGATGGAAAAAGAGTTTCTTGAGGTGGTTTTTGAATTTGAGAAGTTCAGATCCTACTTGCTTGGCACTAAGGTGATTGTGCACACTGACCATGCAACTCTTAGGTACCTCATGGCGAAGAAGGATGCAAAGCCTAGATTGATTTGATGGGTACTTCTGGTGCAAGAATTTGACTTTGAGGTCAAGGACCGAAAGGGGATTGAAAATCAAGTGACTGATCATTTGTCATGACTTGTGAAAGAGGCAATGCTGAAATTGAAAGATGAAATTGGCATTAATGATTTTTTTTAGATGAACAAATATTGGCTGCATCACAAGTCTTGATTCCATGGTTCGCGGATTCTGCTTAATTATTTGGCTAGTGATGTGGTGCCTTTGGACTTGTTCTTTCAACAACGAAAGAACTTTATGTCTAATATGTAGAAATTTTTCTGGTATGATTCATACTTATTCTAATTTTTGCTGATGGGATAATTCGTGGATGTGTGCCTGAGGTTGAGATGATGAGCATATTGGAGGCATGTTACTCATCCCCTGTTGGGGGTCAACATAGTGGTATTCGAATAGCCGACAAAATTTTGCACTATGGGTACTATTGGCCAACCATCCATCAAGATACCAATGATTATGCAAGGGAATGTGACCAATTCCAAAGGCAAGGGGTTATATCTAGAAAGCATAACTTCCTCTCTCCCCCATTCTTGTGATTAAGCTATTTCATATTTGGGGCATTGACTTTATGGGTTCATTTATGAGTTTGAATGGGATGAAGTATATACTTTTAGCTGTTGATTATGTGTCCAAATTGGTAGAGGCGGTTGTGCTTCCAAACAATGGAGGTAAGAGTGTCATAGCATTCTTGAAGCAGAACATTTTTCTAGGTTTGGTACGCCAAGGGCAATCATTAGTGATAGAGGCTCTCATTTTTGTAACAGATTATTTTGAGCCTTGCTTGAAAAGTATGGTGTGAAGCGTAGGGTGGCAACATCTTATCATCCACAAACTAGTAGGCTGGTTGAGGTCTTCAATCGGGAGATAAAGTCAATCCTTACAAAGACTATGAATACAAATAAACAGATTGGTCTAAGAAGTTGGATAATGCTTTGTGGGTGTACCGGACTGCTTTCAAGACCCCTATAGGTATGTCTCCCTATCAGCTTGTATATGGAAAATCATGTTATTTATTGGTTGAGCTTGAGCTCAAAGCCATGTAGGTGCTCAAGAATCACTTCTAACTTGAGGCTTGATCAATTGAATGAGTTAGATGAGTTTCATCTGAAAGCTTATGAGAGTTCAACTCTTTACAAAGAGAAGATGAAGATGTATCACGACTGAAAGAGAGAGAAAAAAGAGTTTAATCCGGGTGAATTAGTCTTGATGTTCCATTCAAAACTTTGCTTGTTTCCTGGAAAGTTGAGGTCTATATGGATGGGGCTATTTCATGTGATACATGTATTCCCATATGATGCCATTGAACTTGAAAATCATAAAGGAAAGCAATTAAAGGTACACAGTCAGTGAGTGAAAGCATACTTGGGAACTGAGGAAGAGATAAAGGTAGTCAAAACAAGGACCCTTGGTAAAGTCTAAGTAATCAAGGGATCCGAGTCTTGCCACAACATTAAATCAAGTGCTTCATGGGAGGCAACCCATGGGGGTATCTTGGTGAAATCTGAGTAATCAAGATACCCACGTTGTGTTGCACCGTTAAATCAAGGCTACTTGGGAGGCAACCCAAGCTTTTGTATTTAGTTTTCCATTTGATTTTGATTTTAGTATAGGGATAATGTTTGTTGAAGTGTGTAGGTATGATTGAAAAGGGGAATAAAAAGTTAGAAAAATCTAAAAATATTAGGTCCACGAGTCACAGAACGAGTCTTTGCTTCTATCAACGACTCGTGGTTCCCAACCGTAGCTAATGGAAAAGAGAACTTAAAAGACTAAGTCATAGTACAGTTGGTTCCAACAAATTATCCCTCCAAGGAATGAGTCATTAGGTCAACCATCCTAATTGACTCAATTGTCACCCTGTAGGAAGATGATTTACATGTCAAGGAATGACCTGATAGTCAAAGAATGAGTCATTCCCTGCACTCGTCAAGTCCCAGGTAAGTGTCTCTTAAAAATGTTGGTGCAGAGACACAGAAGCTAACGACTCGTTGGATAGGGTCATGGTCAAAGTTAGTCAAAGAGCTCAAAATACTAAAAATTACCCGACCCAACCCGTATCTTGTGTCCCTTTTCCCTTTGATTCTCAAATTCGAACCCAATAACCCTTAAGTTTCCTCTCTCTCTCTCTCTCCCTCTCAAGAAGATAATTGCTCCTTCCATTTTCATAAACTCAAATTCCTCATAATCACTCTGAAAATTTTTCCCCATCACTATGCTAAGAAATCCACCATCTCTTTCTATTTGAAATTCTCAACTTTGTGGCATAAGCTTCACTTAGACTTAATGTTTTCATCCTCTCAAGTATCAAAATCCAAATCAAAGTGATAAACTCCATTCATTTTTCTTTGACTAGTGATATTGGTATTGCCCATGGGTTCCCTCAATGTAATTGTATATTTTTCGGACAAGGTTTGCTTTTGAATAGGATTTTCAGTTGTGTGTTTAAGCCATCAATTAAGTTGGTATTTTTGTGATATAATAAAGCCTAAAATATGGAAACTGATTAAGTGGTACTTGGTGTGTCATTGTTGGCTTGGGTGTTTCATACCCATTGAGTCAGCGGGCATTACGATCCATAATCACCTAAAAAATAAAGCTCGGATTGTTTTGCTTGCCTAAATTCCAACAATACTGATCAAATTTTTGAACATGGGGGGAGTCTGAGTACCCCATGATGATTTAATGACCAAGCACTATGGAAATTGAGTTGTTCTAAAGAAGTTAGTCAAGGTCAAGGGTCATGAATGACCACACAAATCATTGATTCGAGTAATGAGTTGTAGTTTCAATCTTGCCCATTCTCTTGAGAAGAAAAAAAAGAAAAGTTTCAGCACCCTTAAGAATAAGTCATATGGTAACCTAACGACTCATTGATTGTTTCATCCTAAGTGGATCTGTTTTGACAAGTTTTAAATATTGAACCTTATGAGTAAAGGGATGAGTCATCTCCTCAAGGAACAAATCGTTGATCTCGTTCTGAGGAAAGATAATTTGACAATTTTTAGGAGTTGCCTTCACAAGTGAAGGAACGAGTCGTACACAAAAGTAACGACTCATTACCACACTCATTTTGAGATTTTACAGCATAACTCTTGTCTTTTTTCCTTGATCTTTTAGGAATAACGTTTACTTCGATAGGTACCATGCCTCTAAACTAAAATGCTAAAAAGGGTAAGACCAACACACCCACCAAGAAAAACCAATAGCAATAAGAGGAAGAGCCTAAGACACGAAAGTTGATGGATCAGTCAACTAGCTCTTGTGAGTTAAGTGGCTCTATTGAAGAGTATCTAATTGGAGAAGACCAACTGGAGCATCCTTGTTCTATGATGAGGACAAAGAATGTGAGTGTAACTCGATAATTAGCTTAGTCCCCAGTTCTAGTTTTCACTCTCCAGACTGAAAAGTGAGGGGATTCATCGAGTGGAGAAGTGAGTAGAGAAGTAGGTGATGATGATGGAAGTGATTCCAACACAAAGGACTCACATATTGAGAATTCTGAGATCTCGACATTGGTTGTGACTCCTCCACCTAAAAACCCTACACCATAAATTCAAATTTAGCAGTCGATCCAGAGAAGGTCAGTTCTGGGGATACAAGTGATATATGAAAAGGATATAGCTACAAATAAGAGGGGTAATCCAAATGGAGAATTTATGAGGAGCCTTGTTTAGTCACTACTAGAATCAAAGACCTGCCCGACATTAAAGAGTTGTTCAATAGGTACAAGTTCAGCTGGATGAATGAACCTTCAGGGAGATATAGCCTGAAAATGGTTTGGGATTTCTATACAGCATATGTGGCGACATTGAAAAATACGATACCATAGGACAAAGACTAGAAGAAATAACACCCATTGTCTACTATTCTAGTATGAGGCACACGGGTTTATATTTCTGAGCACACAATCTTGGGCTTCTTAAATAGTAAAAGTATGAGGATCCGACGCACATGGCCAAATATTACTGTTGGGCCGAGGAACTAAAAAAGATAAAGACCAAGAAGCTAAGTACATATAACAAGAGGATACACTACATATGGTTAGCATGGATCATTGCCGCAAAGGGGACAGATGTAGATTGGCTAGCAGGTAATGAGTCGTAAATTAAAAAAGCAACATGGTCATTGGTGAAGCATAGGCTAGTACTAACCAATAATGATAATATCGTATCCCCAGATCGTGTTGCATTGCTTACTAGTATCATGTAGGAGTATAAGATCAATATACCGTGGTACATTGGGGAAGAAATATAAGAGAGTGATATCTAGGATGGCATGAGTATTTTTTTCCCATGTTTGGTTGCTCATTTTTGTTGAGAGTTTGGGGTCCCTGAGTTGTCGAGTATAGATCATTTTGTTGGGGTGATAAATTCTATGGACATAGAATTGATCCGAGATGACACAAAATCTTGTGTCTAAGTCAAAGACTCAGCTTGGTATTTCAGTCGATGCATCCATACTTGCTGATTTATTTTAGAGAGGTCTGCAGATCGAGACTTCAATTTTGTTGAGGTTGAGACAGGTGTCTCTAGTTCACAGATTAGGGGCACGGTCCCTGAGACTGGCACTTCTGTAGGTGTCGCTGACATGAAATTTCATCTCCTCATCTCCTCATCTATTACACCAACTATTACACAAGAAATTTCATCTCCTCATCCCTCAACTGCTAACCTAGTCACTATTTCTCAAGAGTAAATAGCTGACTTGGCTAGGTGGCTAGTTTGGAATGAAAGATATCAAGAGAATACGGCCTTGTAAGTTAAGGTGTTGATAGAGCAAGTGAAGTCATGGGTCACACAGGAGCTTGAGCACTTGTGAGGAAATTGTATGGTCGATTAAATGCTTTTGAGTGGCGGATGGATGAGTGCCTAGCAACGATTAAGGCGTCTGAGTTGACCCAATTGTATGTTGAGCTTGAGGCATTGTGAGCAAAGGTGAGAGATTCATTATCTTGACTGATTCTTATAATACCACTACCGCCTACACCTCTAGTTGTTATTGTAGAGTCGGATGAGGATTTGCTATAGGTAGTTGATTTTTTCATTGAGCAGCCTTTAAAAAAGGTAAGTGGCAAGAGATATAGAGCTAAGACTAAGGTCATTGGGGCCAATAAGCTTGGATATATTTAGAAGTCCTCCAAGGCCTTTCAAAATGACTATCATATAGGCCAGATTAGGCAGGAGCAGATCTAGCTAGGAGCAACTGCAACTTCAGCACTTGCAGATAGGGATATCTAGATTTCTGGAGGTGGAAGCAATGAGGCTGAACCTCCAACAGTAAGTGCATCATCCACTTCCAGTGCCACTATCACTGTTGAGGCTATTGAGAATACGTCGAACACCACCGATGCCTCCATTGCTGATTCTGAGGCTGCAGCTATGACTCGTATTGATTCATCCAACCCACGCACACAGGGCATCATAGTTATATCCCTACCTCTTGAATTATATTTTTTTTTACATGTATTGGGGACAATGCACCTCTTTTTTATGGGGTTGTATTTGTGGGTTTGTTTCACCACTTAGGATTTTCTATTATCGTGTTTCTTTTACCCCGGGTGTGCGATTAGAGTAGAACCGGCATGTTTAGGATTATGTTCTTAGTTTATATTTGTGTCGTATGTTTAACTAGAAGATAAATAGGAAAACTTAGGGCAATCAAATAAAATGGCACATGAAAATTTGTTATTGGTTTTGAAAGGTTTAATGATACCCCTCCTAAACAAAATTTGAGTTGTGTTTTGTTTTAATAATCATGACTATCGTGGCTCTTTGCATGGCATTAGAATTATTGATGTGATAACCTTTTCTTAACTTTGCATGAACTGGATAATTAGTAGTTGATAACGTAGTCCTGTGCCATGTATGTGTAAGGTACTTACCTAGTTCTACTCTGTGTGTGCAATCTCGAACTTACCCAGCTAGTCATATCAAAGTTGTTGGACGGTTAGGAAAGGATCATAGGTCATTTATGAATAGTCCACTATTGATCTAAATGACCTACAAAATGAAATAAGTATCCCTTGATCCTGAATTTTGAGCCTGAAACCTTTTCTTTGATTAGACCATTCACCTTCCCATTTTTGTTATAATGAACCTGATTTGGCCCTAGTTCCTCCTTGAACATTGTATACCTCAACTAAAACAAATCACCTAAATTAAGGGTGGCTACTGTAGTGGTAGTGCATAAGAGAGGTTGGGCATGAAGAAGAAGTTGGTTACTGAAAAAGATTCAGGTGTGGTGTGTGTAGTAAACTGCAAAAAGAAAAAAGAAAGAAAAGAGAGAAAAGATTAGAAAAAAAAAAAAGGAAAGAAAAAAAAAGAGTGAACAAGGAGAAAAAAAAGTGAAAAAAAATGAAACCACACCTTGAGTTCGAAAAAGAATATAGGAGAAAAAGTGGGAAGAAACTTAAAGAAAAAGGTTAAAAAGTGGAGCCAAAATAGTGTAGTGCCAAGGAGGGTTGAGTCACTTTATCCATATTTACCATACCTGTCCTGAAGCCTAAATTACAGGCCAAATAAAATCCTATAGTGATCCTAATCCAACTGTCTGAAAACCATGGTATAGAAAATATAGGCAAGCGTATGGTATCATACGCACCAGTTTAAACTTTTTTGTGAAAGTGAGTGTCTTTGTACCAGTCTCTATTTTGATAAACATTGTGAATATGGGACTTTTTGGTGGTAAGGGCACATGGGTTACATTGTTATCTGCTAGTTGTCTAGGTAAGTGTCATTAGTATGTGTGCATGGTTGTCTGTTGATAATGTAGTGCCATTCTTTGATCCCTTTGTCTCATGATAGAAATCTTTACGCAAAAATAGTGGTTCTTTTCTTGATCATACATGAGGGGGTTGAAAGTTGGAAAGATCATGTATGCCAAGTATTTTAGTGGCTGCCGTAGATCTCCTAGGTTTCTTTTGGTTAAGCATCATTTTGTTTGTTTTGTTTTGTTTGCCCGAGGACATGCAAACGT
The DNA here is from genome assembly GCA_031232105.1 of Capsicum rhomboideum. Taxonomy (NCBI): domain Eukaryota; kingdom Viridiplantae; phylum Streptophyta; class Magnoliopsida; order Solanales; family Solanaceae; genus Capsicum; species Capsicum rhomboideum. The sequence continues at coordinate 54,079,288 of CP124711.1, forward strand.
TCTAAGTTGATTGTGTTAATGTGTCATAGTTTTACAACACTTTTGATGCTTAAAATATGGAAAATACTCTAGTATGAGGCATATTTATATGTATATGATGTGTGTTTGTGAGATTGTGCATGAAAATAGGTTTTATGTAATGACCTTCCCGGCCATTTCCCTTATTTTCGTGTGTTCTCAGCGTTTAGAGCTTTTCTATAATTGCTCCAAGTTATTTATGACTTGTTGGGACTGACATTTCGGTTTTCGGGCAGTTCGTTTGAGAATATGGGTAGCTTAGCCTTCATTCCAGTCTCTCAGCAGTCGTTGGCTTTGGACATTCAGTCCTTAGCTAACTCGATGGTGCGTTTGGATATTTTTGACCCCGGGAGGGTTATCGCTTGTGTTGGTGCAAGATCTACTTTGCTGGAGCATATTCAGAGTCTTCAGTTTGAGGATAGAGGTCTCCGTAGCATTTGAGATTAGGTATTGAGGGGTGAGTCTGAGAGAGAAACCTTGGATTCTGGTGGTGTTTTGAGGTTTGACGGTCGTATTTGTGTTCCGTGGGTTGGGGATTTGATTCAGTTGATTTTACACGAGGTGCATAGCTCCAGGTATTCTATTCACCTTGGGACAACTAAAATGTATCGGGATCTGAGGAGCACTATTGGTGGAGTAGTGTACGGAGAGATATAGCAGGGTTTGTAGCTCGATGCCTCTATTGTCAATAGGTAAAAGCCGAGCACTAGAGACCTGGTGGATTGCTTCAGCAGCTGCCCACTCCCGAGTGGAAATGGGAGTGGGTCACTATGGATTTCATTGTTGGATTGCCTCGCACCTCCCGTGGTTTTGATAGTATTTGGGTTATTGTAGATCGGTTGACTAAGTCTGCACACTTTATCCCTATTCGAGTTTCCTACAGTGCTGAGAGATTAGCTCGTGTATATATTCAGGAGGTGGTTCGCCTACATGGAGTGCCAATATATATTATCTCAGACCGAGGGTCTCAGTTTACCTCAAGTTTCTGGCAGACTTTCCAAGAAGGGTTGGGTACTCAAGTGGACCTTAGTACTGCATTTCACCCTCAAACCGATGGACAGTCAGAGTGGACTATTCAGGTATTGTAAGATATGCTCCGCGCTTGTGTGTTAGACTTTGGGGGTCAATGGGATCAGTTCTTGCCTTTAGCCGAGTTCGCATATAATAATAGCTTCCACTCCAGCATTCAAATGGCTCTGTTTAAGGATTTATATGGCAGACGGTGTCGATCTCCAGTTGGCTGGTTCGAAACTTTAGAAGTCAGTCCTCGTGGCACAGATTTGATCCGAGAATCTTTTGACCGAGTTCGAGTGATTCAAGATAGGCTGCGAACAGCTCAGAGTAGACAGAGGAGTTATGCTGACCGTAGACGTCGTCCGTTGAAATTCAGGGTGGGTGATAGGGTCTTCTTACGAGTATCGCCCATGAAGGGCGTGATGCGTTTGGTAGGAAAGGTAAGCTTAGCCCCAGATATATTGGACCCTTTGAGATTTGCGGTTAGTTGTAGAGGTGGCTTATGTGCTAGCTTTACCCCCGGTATTTTCAGCTATCCACCCAGTGTTTCATGTTTCTATGTTGCGACAATACATTTCGAATGAGTCGCATGTGCTTCGGTGGGACTCAGCTCAGTTAGACGATAAGTTAACATTTGTGGAGGAGCCTGTGACCATTTTAGCCAGAGATGTCAGACGGTTACGCTCCTGGGACATTCCAGTGGTTAAGGTACAGTGGCGTCACCTTCCTGTTGAGGAGGCTACTTGGGAGCTTGAATGTGATATGCGAGCCCAGTATCCCTACTTGTTCACGTCTTCAGGTATGTGCTTTTTCTTGACTTTCGCAGATAAAAGTCCTTTTAGTAGTGGATATTGTAATGACCTTCCCGGTCATTTCCCTCGTTTTTGTGTGTTTTCAGCATTTAGAGCTTTTCTATAACTGCTCTAAGTTATTTATGACTTGCTGGGACTGACAGTTCGGTTCCCGGGCAGTTCGTTTGAGAATATTATTTAAACCGAGCACGTTGTAAAATATTAAATTAAATTTGAATTTGGTAAAATGACATAGTTAATTACCTTTCGAAAATGTCTTTGAAATTTATAAAATTCTTTAGTTATGATATATCTATACTACTTTATAATAGTTTTATAACCTATTAATAATTTAAGCGGAGATAGTGAATTTAAAAATGTTAAAATAATATTTTTATTTTTTAGAGGTTTTGTTAGAAATAATTTTCTATTAATTATGGTATATTCAAAATTTTGTATTTATTTTACCACGGCCCTATGCAACACCCGAAAATACACTTAGTGGATAAATAATTGAGGGAAGGGTGTTGCCACCTCCACTTTCACGTGGAGGTGGAGGAAGATGTGTAATTCATATAGGATATGTGGCACTTATAGGATGACAAAACCTATGTATTAAATGACAAGTGCCATTCACTTATCCACCCTTAATATTAGTACATACTACTGCGCATATATATATATATATATATATATATTTCAAAGGTAGTGGGTTGTATAAGGTTGGTACAAGAATGTTACAATTTGTTTAAAATAAGTGGTCACGCTTAGAGAAATACTTGTGGGAAAAAAATTATGTTTTGATGCTATATTCAACCCCGAAGAAAATTAATTATCTACATCAAGTTATTCAAGCTCGAAAATCTCGTGGTTGATAGTATAACGTCTTTATATCGTAAGTTCTCCGATCAATATTAGCTTAAAGTCGCGTAATTAAATTGTTATTTGGTGGTATTGTTGTTGGGACTATTTTAGAGCTAATATTGAGCTCAAATTCGAAGATATCTCTTGTGAATATTGGTCACGTGGTGATTTGAGATGTTGTGACGGTTTTGATTTTTGCGATTCCATAAACGGGCCCCACGTGGACTGTTCAGACATTTTTTGAACTAATGCAATATGGGTATCGATAGTCATGTTTTGATATGTAGTTTATTATTTTGGTAGCTTGGCAGCGGTCAGAGGCCTCTCTAAAGGGGAAGGCACGGGTATAGTTGGTTCTCTTGGCAGGTTTGTGTCGGCATCCAGGTAGGCTAGGTTTACCTTCCTTTACACTTAGATTGAGCTTATGTGTGATATATGTATGCTATTGTGCTGGTTTTTTGGGCTGGTATTATAAACTTGGTGGTGGTGGTGTGCTGTGATTTAGGCCTTCTAGGCCGGATAGGGCTATTCGGATATATTCCAGGCCCGTTATCCTCGTGGTACACCGCAGATGACCTATTTGGGGTCGGATGGTATTTTTGTTGTTGTTGCCAATTTGGGAATGTTATTGTTGGACCTTAGTCCAGGCTTAGACAGACTTAGACAAGTATAACCAGACCTGGTTTTCGGGACCCGATATCGAGCCCCGTTACCCTTTTTGTCGACATGTCAGAACTTTGACATCTTTGGTCTTAGATAATCCCTATATGACAGTTAGGGTTGTGATGGGATTGAGTCACCCCGATTGTACCCAATTGTCCTGTTTAGCCTTGTTAGTCCCTGATAGCACCGTATTTGACCGGGGTCGGCTAGTTTGACTTAGAACATTGACCCGCCTTTCCATGACTTATAATGTATACCCAGACTTGTATATACATATTTTTTTTAGTATATAGTGACCTAGAAGGACCCCGAGATTTACTTGTAGCATGTTGTGGGATTAGCTTCTGTACTTATATACTAGTATTGACTTGGGACTAGGGCGTTCCCCGTTTATCTGATATAATATGACATTTGATTTTGTTCTGGTTACTGACTATGATGAGTTCCGATTCGAGTTCGGCTATTGATTCAGGTATGATTATTCTGGTTATTGACTATTGGGTGTTTCGATTCGAGTCTGGCCCCGAATTGTGGTACACTATGAGTTCTGGTACTAGGTACCGTGGTTATGATACTGTTGTTCTTTGAGTTTCGGTTTGAGTCCTGCAGATATGATATGTATGTGGCCTATTATTATTACCCACTGCGTCCGGTTCGATTTCGACGTCTGGCCTCTGTTATTACCCATTGGTGCCGGTTCAAGCCCGGTGCACCCTTGTTGGTTATTGTGGTTACTGGATACAGATATAACTTCGAGATGCTAGTGACTATGCATTTACTATTCTTGTGTGTCCCGCCGGTTTATGGGGGCCAGGCTGGGTTATTGTTTTCTTCCGTATGCGTATCAGGTTTATGGGCGCCCAGATAGGTTATGTTTGACTTGTGTGTTTACTTATGCATTTATTTACTCGTTACTCAGTATCATATTTATTTATCTCCTGAGCATATCTACACAAGTCAAACATAGTGTATTTACTTATTAGTTATACCCCGAACTTAGCATGCACCCTCGCATTTTTTAGCCTACTTATATTACATTGAGCTCAGTCGACCGATGATGCCTACTAAGTACCCGTTGCTCTGGTACTCATACTGCACTTCTGCATCTTTTTCCCGATGCAGATCCGGGTACTAGCCGACAATTTTGACGTGACTCTCTTCTCAGCACTAGTTCTGGAGCATAGTGGGCTTACTGACGTCTGAGGCAGATCCTACTCCATCTCTACTGTATAGTCTTTTGCACTCGAGAGTGTGGTACTTATTTCTATATTTGGATTCTATCTAGTACTTTAGGTATGTTTAGTAGTGGCTTTTGTACCGACCTCACCAGGTCTTGGGAGGGGTTCTTGACTTTATATATTGTCCTCTTCCTTCTCAGTCTTGGTATGAATATATATTTTGATTTTGTTTTTATATTTCTAATATGTTTATTAGTATGATTACTTCCACTTCATCTCTATTTTCTGAGATTCCGCCCGTTAGCCTGTTGCTTGTCGCTCCGGGCTAGGGTTTGGCTTGCCTATTGGTGGGTTACAGTAGGCGCCATCATGACTCAAATATTGGGTCATGACATTTTAAAAGTTAGAAACACAAAAAGAATGAAAAAAAGTCACCAAGTATTGACTGTTGAAGCAAGGGATGACTCATTGGGACAGACCACAAGTCAAGCCCTCACTCATTCTGAATGCCAAAGACAAAGTTTTGAAGATTGAATTTGAAGGAACAAGCCACGATTGGATTCAGTGACTCATTAAGTCAACTAATGGGTCAAGATGTCCCGTTCTGAGAGGTCAGGCAACAGAAAGGCTGAAAGGAGAAAAGTTGACCCATTGACCACGAGAGAGTAAAAGAGTCGTCGTGAGAGGTAACAAGTGATAATTGACTCGTTCTGACTATCCATGGGTAGAAGTACTGAAAAGGTGTTAATCAAGTCCCAGGGGACACGAGGCACTGAACGACTCATCATCACATATAACGAGTCATTCTCTGAGGCATCAATAGAATTGAAGAAATCCAAAGAACAACTCGTCAGCATATATAACGAATCGTTAGGACTCCTAATGGGTTGTTGTCACTGCCAAACCTGCAATCCAATTTTGTTTAGGATAAATTTTGTTTTTGTCTATAAATACCTTTCCTAGGTTTTTTGTTATTTTTTCGCATTATTACTGACTCTTAAGTCTGAGAAAGATACAATGTTGTTTTGTTCTTGGATTTGGGAGATTACTCATATATTGATTCTTGGTTATTAGATTTCTTTTGATAAATCAAGTGTTCGGATTTCAACTACTCAATTCTCATAAGTTCATAATTACAAATTCATCTATAATTTCTAATTGTGATTCTTCAAGCATGAGTAGCTAATTCCCGCAACTAGGATTGTGGGAGCCATGATGAATTAACAAAGTAGGCTAAGTACTTAGTGGTTCTTAAATGGTGTTTATGCATGTATTATTCTTCCCTTCATATTAATTACTTTTTAACGATTGCGAATGTTAGAACTCACCTTAAGTCTTTACTTGCTTGACCAAAGAGGTAGAGAATCGGAAAAGGGATTAATAAAGGAGATTTGAGGCTAGATAGCTTAACCTTGCCCAGGAATATATAATTTGTGATTAAAGGTAAGGTTTAATATAAAAATCTCATGAGACCTACCTGGTAATTGAGAATAGTCATCTTTATAGGCAACTATCCGTTTAGATGAACCTAACTTACCAATTTTTCATGCTAAGCACCAGGATAGATCACTAGTAAGACATGCTTACTGAGTTATGAGATGATGGGGAACACAATCCTAGTTCATCATTCTCATTGATAACAAACAACGTAAATTGATACTATGTTACTAAACACTGCAAACTATTACTCGTTATTTTAAATCCCCCCATTGGAAATAAATGACTTATAGCTGAAATAACCACATTGATTGAGGTCTTAACCATATTCCTTATGGGATCGACCCCAACCTTGGTTGGGTTTTGTATTTTATCAACGACTGCTTTATATCTCATTGTAAGGTGTAATTTAGGTGACATTATATAGTCAACACAAGGCCCCACTCGGGTATCACAATAATGATAACCAATCCAAACAACGTAAATATAGAGAATTTACCCCAAACCATAGCTTGTTTTCTAGGATGAGTTTCCACCTTTTTCAATCATGACACCATTATACTCAGTTACTGAAAAGAAAAGTATACTAGTTAACAAACATGCCCTAAAGTTCACCTTCATTCACTTACCTAATAACCAAGCCAAAATTCCTCTTTTTGACTAATTAATTATTCTATAATCTATTTATATCCTAAGTGATTACTAATCCCCAATTATTCCATCAAATAACTACAAATCTATTTATACCCTAAGTGTTTACAAAAGCTCAATCATTCCATCAAATAACTACAAAACATATTTATTCCCTAAGTGGTTACTAAACCCCAATCATTCCATCAAAATCTACTAAACATGATTCAAACTCTTAATAGATACCTACTATCAATTTACTCAAGATCCCTAAGTCACCTATCCACAATTTACCATAAACATATCAACAAGTAGAGAGAATAGTCAAAATATACATTTTTTTTTACTTCATCCATCAATAGACTCTGGTAACCACGGAGATGCTCACCATCTCATCTAAGAAGGACCCCCAAACCCTTAGTGATCTACACAACACAAGCAATAAATATCTCAGAAAAGAGTCAAGGTACATCTCAATTTGCCTTTAAGAAGATTTTCAAAGACAAAACATAGCCCAAAGCACCAACCAAAATCTCTACTCCCTTGAATCACCACCAGATGCGTCTAATCTAACCAAATATGATATCTACACGTAAATACAAGACAAATGATACCCATATTGATGTCCTTTGGTTTCGAGTCAAAAATCACTTCGAAAATTGACTCCCAAAATACAAGGATAAAATTTGAATTTCAAAAAAGAATTCACCCAAAGTTTAAGGGTTCTAAATCTGAAATCCCAATGAAAATAAAGTAGAAATAAGGCTTAAAATCGAAGAAAAACACACTTTTCACTTTTCCAGGTAAAACACAAAATTTTAAGTTTAAAAGAAAAGATTTGAGGATGGTTTTGTAATAAAATCAATAGGAAATGATGAATACAAGGTTTAGAAACTTATCTATGATTTATATCTCGAAAATCCCTTTGAAATTATCTCAATTCGAGCTCCCAAGCTCTAAAAATGGTGAAAATAAGACTTGAGGCCAAAAAGGGAAATAAATATCTGCCAGGTCTAACTTTCTCTTCGCGAACGTGAAGCATCAGCCGCAAACGCGAGTAAACCAACCCGAACCAACCCTTGTAAATTCTGTCTGACTATCGTGAACTAGATGGGTGACCAAACCAGACCCAAATCAATAACTCTTCACGAATAATACAACCACACCACGCTCACTATGCCCAAGAAAATCCTTCTCCGCGATATGAAGGGACCCCCATGAACGCGATGAAGGAGTTGGTCATCAACTTAGTAGAGGCAAATAATCAACAACTCTCCAAACTGACCCTAAGATTTCATTCGGGACCCCAATAAAACAAACCAATAATGCTACTAGGCTAATTTTGATGTTTCAAACTCAATGGAACCATTGAATTTAACAAAAAATGTCATTATCAACAAGTTACCCCAAAAACCAACTTTAGGCCAATAAAGCAAGTAGTTTAAGCAAACACTCAAATATTACAAAAGGGCCTTAGGACTCGAACCAACTATGCTACTAACCCAAAATGGACATTTTGAATCTAATGGAAGTGACAGAATCACCAGCGGATGGTTGGATCACAGAATGTTGATCAAAGTCAACTATATCACTTTAAATGCTACTCCAAATCATAAACCATATAAATGAACGCTTTAGTGACTATGCAAACCATTTCCAAAACTCATATATAATATAAAGCAACAACAAGAAAGGAAAAATAGTCAAAACACATAAAATTCTAAAAAAAAATCACAATAAGGGTTGTTACAGAAAGGGCCCTAGGCACCCCTATATGCCAAAGGACAGTCCCAAAGAGTGGACCACCTAAATGGATTATGGCTCTTCTTTAAGTACTACCCTAGGTGTGGCCACAAGCTCCTAAGTTGGCATGGATCAACCTTGCCCAATAGGATCCGACTTGGAACCCCCCTAAAACCCTATATATACTACACTTGGTTGAATTTTATCAGATATAAATTATTAAACTCATATAAAATGTGATTTTGGAGAAGGAGAAATGTACGACACTTTTCACAAGTCTTCTACCCTAGTTTTTTTTTAATCTTTTCTTTTGTATGATAGAATCTTTATTATTTCATGAATTTTTGCTTGTGTAATCAATTCATGAGTAACTAAACTTATAGATTCTAGGGTTTTGGAATGAATATGAAGGTTTTTTTAAAGGTAATAAAGTTTACATTCGATTTCTATTATTGAGTTGCTTATCTTTTCTTGTGCTTAATTATTTGATTTTTTGGTCAATTATAAAATACTATCTATGGGGTGTAGATTGGACTAGGAATAGGGAATCTACATTCACGATAAGAAAAGATAGAGATTGGCTATGAACTTTATTGGGAAGGGGTGATAGTTCGCTAACATGGATATGAATATACATGTTAACCTTGATTAGTTGATATGAAAGAGAAATCATATGCACTTTACTATCGATTGTCGACCATAGAAATATAGGTGTTAGGAATAGACGAGTAGGCATAGAGTTATTTGAAAAGATGCTCAACATCATGAATATCAACTTGCAACTAGTAACTCAGGAAACTAAGTAGACTAATTAATGGATAACTCAACTATGTTATCAAAGCACCATAACCCTGGATCACTAATCTCCTCTAAAATCATAAACCAATTGCAATTTGATCTTAAGTATTTAGAAGCTGAAATAGTTATTAGTTTATAATCCATTAATCCACTATTATTTCTTGTTTGCTCACTGAATAGTTAAGTCTAAATTCAAACTAGCAGCCAATTCATCAATTTCCTGAGGGATTGATATCTGGACTCTTAAGTCCTATATTACTTGTCTGGCCATGTTTACTTGTGTGTATGAGAGTTGAGAAACAGAAGATGTTTGACAGATTTGTGAGATTGGATCCTCCCAGATTTATTGGTGTACCTGAGAAGGATGTATATGATTTGTTGGTCAATTTTCGAGAGAGGTTGCATAGTATTGGTTTGGTTGAGTCTCATGGTGTGTATTATACTAACTTTAGGATGGTTGGGGCTGAAAAGCCAAAGGCGAATCCAGGATTTTAAAAATACTGGTGCACCATTACTTTTAAGATAACCTGTTTAGTGAAAAGAAAATTTTAGCTATTGTATTGCATATTTTGACAGTTGTAGTGCTCTATGCATAATTTGTTATTAGAATTTAAAGTGTTATTAAAATAAGGGAATAAAATAAAAGGGGAAATTACTTTAGAATTTTTTTAAAAAAAAAAGATTGAATGAGAAGGGCAACAAGGCTGCTTTAGAAATTTTTTTTAAGTAAAAAAGAAAAGAAGACAACTAATGGGCAGCAAGGTTGCCTTAGAAATTTAAAAAAGAGAAAGAAAAAAGAGGACAAATATGTAGCAAATGGGATTCGAACTCATGAACTTAAAGATCTAGAAGGAGTTAGGTCCATTGCCCAAACCAGTGAACCACCTATTCTCTTTTGAACATAGTTCCTTCAGATAATACTAGATATATTTTAAGAATTATACAACTAATATATCAAGTTTAGTCGGATGACCACATGTTCCTGTGACCTTTTTTACACATAAATTTGCCCCTAAGCAAAGAGGTGGTGGAGTTCTTATCTTGGTTGTAGACTAGTGGGTTCACCTCCTATGACACATGCATAGTTTTTTTAGGCTTTTCTTGTGAATTATGTTCCTTATAGCATGAGGGAGAGGCTGAGAGATGATTTTGATAACTTAGAGCAGGGTACCATGAAAGTTACCAAGTAAGAGACTAGATTTCATGCCCTATCTAGGCATGCCTTGATGAGTATTGCTACAAAAGAGGAGTGGATTAGGAAGTTTTTGAATGGGTTGATTACTTCTCTTTAGTTGGCTACAACATATATAGTGACTACTAGGGGCATCTTTCAGCATATAGTAGATCATGCTAAGAGTATAGAGGGTATACATCATGATGCTATAGGGGTAGCAGCAATAGGGTTTACAGACATGGTGGTTTTAGTAGTTCATCATTCTGGGGAAAAGACTCCTCAAGTAGGGGCTAGCAGTATCAGCCTAACAGACTAGTTCAGGCAGCATTACAGATTATTGATGGTGGTTATTCTAGGTCCAACATTCTAGGTGGTCAGAGTTTGGGTCAGATGTCCAGAGGTTCTCATTCTAGATTTTTAGGTCTTAGTAGAAGTTATATTGCATTCAGGCTATCCTATTAGCCTGTAGCAATTAGTGGATGTTTTGATTGTAGGGAGTTTAGTTATTGTGCTTGAGAGTGTCCTAAAAATACGTAGGGTTATCCATAACAGTGTTTTCAGATGCACACTTATAAGGCACCGGCACCACAGGTTAAAGGAGATGTGTATGGTGGTAGAGGTGGTTCTCAAGGTGCTAAAGGTGGAGACTAGATGACTCATAGTGGTGATCGTGGAGTTGCTCAGTCTAGGTATGGAGGTGGTCAGTGTTATGCATTCTTGGGTAGACGTGAGGTAGAGGCTCCAATGTAGTTATTATAGGTATCGTTCCAGTTTTCCATCAGCTTTCTTTAGTATTATTATATCCTATATTTACTTTCTCATATATGTCTGCATATTTTGCTTCAAGTATTAATTTGATGTGTGAGTTACTTGTCATATGTATTCGTGTTTCTACCCCAGGAGGTAATTCTTTAATGGTGAATTTGGTATAATGATCCTATATTGTGACTCTATTAGAATATGATTCTTGGGTGGATTTGATTATTCTAGACATGGTAGATTTAGAAGTAATTTTGATTATTAGTTGCTTGTCTCAGTATTATGTTATTTTGGATTGACATGCCAAGACACTTACCTTAGTTATACCAGGTGTGCCGAGGTTAGGGTGGAAGTTACTCCGAGTTCATATCCTCAGATGGTTATATTTTTTCTTTGGGCTTAGTGGATAGTGAAGAAGGGATGTCTTTCTTACTTAGCTTATGTGTGTGATACTAGCACTGACACTCCTCCTTTGGAGTCAGTAAGGGTGGTTAGGGAGTTTATGGATGTGTTTCCTTCTGATTTTAATTGGGTGTTCCTATAGACAAAGACAATGATTTTGCTATTAACTTGGATACAAGCACTAATCCCATCTCTATTCCTTCTTATAAGATGGTTCTAATGGAGTTGAAGGAATTGAAGGTTCACTTATAGAATTTGTTGAGTAAGGGGTTTATTAGGCCTAGTGTTTCACTTTGTGGTGCTTTAGCGTTATTCATGAAGAAGAAGAATGGGTATATGTGCATGTGTATCGACTATCGGCAGTTAAAAAAGGTGACCATCAGGAATAAGTATCCTCTTCCACACATTGATGATTTGTTTGATCAAATTCAAGGTGCTTTGTTGTTTTTGAAGATTGACTTGAGGTCGGGGTACCACATGTTGAATATTAGAGCTTTGAATATTCCTAAAACGGCCTTCACAATCCAGTATAGTCATTATGAGTTCTTGGTGATGTTATTTGGGTTGACTAATGCCTCAGCAGTATTTATGGAGTTGATAAATGGAGTGTTTTGATCTTATTTGGATTTTTTTATGATTCTGTTCATCGATGATCTCTTGGTGTAGTTCAAAGTATGAGGCAGATCATGTGAAATATTTAAAGATTGTGCTTCAGAGGTTAAAGGATGAGAAGTTGTACGCTAAAGTCTTGAAGCATGAGCTTTGGTTAAGTTTTGTGTCTTTTTGGGGGCATGTGGTAAGCAAAGATGATATTATGGTTGATCCATCAAAGGTTGAGGCGGTTTGGGATTGGTCTAGGCCTACTTCTCCTACTAAGATTTAGAGTATTTTTGGGTTGGTTTGCTATTACATATGCCTTGTACAAGGCTTCTCTACTATTGCAGCTCTTTTGACTAGGTTATCTCAGAAGAATGGTGCATTTCAGTGGTCTGACGAATGTGAGGAGATCTTTTAAAAGCTCAGGGCATTATTGATTTCAGCACCTATCTTAGTCTTGCCTATGAAGGTGAAGGTTATAATGTGTATTGTGATGCTTTGGGAGTTAGCCTTGGTGGTTTTTTGATTCAGAAAGGAAAGGTGATAGCCTATACTTTGAGGCATTTGAAAACCCATGAGAATAAATACCCTACTCATGACTTAGAGTTGGTAGCGATAGTATTTGTGTTGAAGTTGTGGAGGAATTACTTATATAGGGTTCATTATGAGGTATTCACCGATCATTGCAACCTTCAATACATTTTCTACTAGAAGGACTTGAACTTGAGGCAACACATGTGCTTTGAGTTGTTAAAGGACTATGACCTAACTTTTCTCTATCACTTGGACAAGGCCAATATAGTGGCGGATGCCTTGAGTAGAAAAGTGGTGAGCATGGGTAGTTTTGCTTTGTTAGTGGCTGAGGAGAGACCTTTGGCCATGGATGTTCAGCGGTTGGCCAAGTGACTTGATATTTTGAAGTTGAGTAGAGTGCTTACTTGTGTTAAGGCACGGTCACTATTGTTGGAGTAGATTAAGGGTAGACAGTTTGAGGATGGGAAGTTGTGCATCATTTGGGATAAAATATTAATTGGTGAAGCTAAGGTAGCGATTCTATATCCAGAGGGTGCTTTGAACATCAAGTGTCTAATTTGTATTCCTAGAGTGGGTGACTTGACCAGATTGATCATGGAAGAGGCTCACAGTTTGAGGTATTTTATTCATCTGAGAATAGCCAAGATCTACCAAAATATGAAGTAGTATTATTGGTGGTATGGAATGAAGAGGGATATCATGGAGTTCGTGGCTAAGTGTTGGAATTGTCAGCAAGTGAAGTATGAGTATTGTAGACCAGGTTGCTAGACTCTAAGGATGCTTATACCAGAGTGTAAATAGGAGTACATTACTAGAGAATTTGTGGTTAATTTGCCTAAGACCTTGGGAAAGTTTTGACTCTATTTGGGTGATTGTGGATTGATTGACCAAATTGGCTCATTTGGTTCCAGTGAAGGTGATCTACAATGCGGAGAAGTTAGCAAAGATCTACATTCGAGAGATAGTTCTATTGCATGGTGTGCCCATTTCCATCATTTCAGACAGAGGTACTTAGTTCACTTCACACTTTTAGAGTTCTATACAATGAGAGTTGGGTACTCAGTTGGAGATGAGTATGGTTTTTTACCCTCAGACAAACGGTCAGTCGAAGCGGACTATTCAGGTTATGGATAATATGCTTTGTGCTTGTATGATTGATTTTGGTTGTCTTTGGGACTAGTTCTTGCCTTTGATGAAGTTTGCATACAACAACAGTTATCCTTCTAGCATTCAGATGGCACCATTCAGGGCTTATATGGGAGGAAGTGTTGATCTTTGATTGGGTGGTTTGACTCTGTAAGCCCCAAATATAGTTTCAATGATGACAAACTAATCCCTATTTATGTGCAGTTTAACTATGGAAGCAATTAGTCGAGTATCAATTCAAAAAGAAAAGCCATACTTAGAAGGGAAGCATCAATCAAGATCTCATGTTAACAAAGAGGCAAAGCCTAAGGAAAGAGTATATTCAACATTAAGGCACTTCAAGAATAAGGAAGGAAATATGGACGTATATGATGCGGACATATAACATCATCTAGGTATTCTAAATTCAACCTAGATGACCCCATAAATCCCTTGGGTTCCCCAAAGTAATAGAGCTTGGAATTAGAATAAAGGAAATTGTAATTCCCCCAAATCAAGGCAAATATATTACTATGGAAAGAAGATCAGTCAAGATTCTGATACAGGTAACTACAATGATCACATTATCATATCCTTGTATAAATAGGGCATAGCATCTTAGGTTTATTCTTGTTTAACTTCACTTGAGCAATATCCTAGTTACTTCTACAGTCCTATACAATTCATTGTAATACGTTATAGTGAAAACAAAAGAGAGAAGGAACTTGAAGCTATACGAGTAGAGGCTTCTACCTTTCACCAAAATCTACGTCACTATAAGCTATTAGGAAAATCTTCTATAATCATTTAATTTTGTTTAAAGGGAACCCTTGTAACCCAAGGGGACTGGAAGTAGGCACAATAAGGGTGTTCTGAACTAGGATAAAGTTTCTTGTGTCTTTTACTTATTTTCTTTGGCCTTTACATTTTGTTAATACTGCTTTTAGTACTAACTTTGATGTGCAGGGAAGTCGACTAACAGACTACCTTAGTGAACTTTGTGAAGAAGAATTTTAATACACCTTCCCCCTCTTTATTATCAATTGGTATCAGAGCAGGTCGCACATAATCGTTGGTTAACTGCACGTGAGAAAATATCAACGGCAAATAACCAAATCCCAGGAGAAATTCTTCAGGATGGTCACTCATCAAACAGACCACACTACTTCAACGAAAAACACTACTCTCATTGGAAGGAAAGATTTAAAATCTTCATTCAATCAAGCAACTTCCAAGAGTGGGTGGTAATAAAGAAAGGTCCAAAACTAATTCCTAGACTCAAATACAAAGAAAAGGACTTTAGCAGACAATAGATCTCGAAACCTTTGAGATCACAAAGGAACAACAAGAGGTAATCCAAACTAATGCTATCAGTTTGCTTTATTGTGCAGTTAGTGGGTTGTAGTATGACAAGATCTCATCCTAAAAAACCGCCAGGGGGATGTGGGACAAGCTTGAATTTACCTACAAAGGTACCAGAAAAGTGAAGAAAGCAAGGATTGGTGCTCTTATCAATAAATATGAATTATTCAAGATGAATGATGATGAGGTAGTGGAGTCAATGTTCTCACAATTTAGCAAAATTGTCAGGGAACTTAAATCACTGTAATGATATACCCAAATAGCCTGCAAGTCTAGAAACTTGTAAGTAGTCTCCCAAAAGAATGGGAAACAGAAGCTTCCATTCTGGAAGATAGAGATCTGCACAAAATAACATATGACGAAATATAAGGAAATCTTCTTTCCTATGAACAAAATCAAATCAATAGGTACAATAAAGATGAGAAGAAGAAGGCAATAGCCTTCAGTGCTATAAATCCTGAAAAAGAGGAAAGCTGGAAGAAATCAATAGTGAAGGTATGGCACTCATAAACCATAGAGTCTTATCTTGGGCATATTTATATGTCCAATTGTTAATTATTGCCCATATTTTTACCAATTTTGTGAGCTATATTTTGTATATATTCATTTGTTTGTGCTTAAAGTGTGTTCGTGAACTAATGGATGTGATTAGTGTTTTTAGATTGAGATTTTGCAAAGATTAAGATTGATTTGACATCGATGAAGAGTTTGTTGATGATGAATGCATTATGTTGGATATTGGGATGCAAGATGGGCTGAAAATAGATGTTTGAAGGTGACTATGGGCCATGGGACACAAAGGCAAGTCAAAAGAGTGAACTTGGTGAAGAAATTGAAAGACGTAACATGCCTCCATGCCACGGACGTTGTGTTTTGTTTCATTGGCGTGGCACAGAGATGGTAAATATCCCAATGGCAAGAAACATTAAGGTACGCATTTTAAAAGTGGCATAGAGGGAGTTTGCTGCATTTTCAAGGTGTCATGGAGGGAGTTTTTCCGCAGCTGTTTGCACTTGACTATAAATAGGACACTTGTTTTATTTTTGTAAAAATTACGTACGTCCTTAGGAGCAGAAAACACATGCAAGGCTTGAACTTAGGGTTTATTTGTACACTCTTCTCTTCTATTTCTATTATCGCATGAACAATTTAAATTTTATAATGTTGATTTTGAACATGAGTGGCTACTAACCTTTGTTCTGGGGTTGAAGCCAAATGCATGATTGTATTTTGTACTCTCGAATTGGTATAACGTTGGATTTATTGCTTTGGTTGTCCTTAAACTCTTGTTTTTACTATTTTAATGCATGGCTGACATTAAGATACATCTATAATCATCTTGTGAACCCGAAAGGAGAATTATTAAGATAGAACAAGGGGTTTAGGGAAAGAGTTCTCATCTTTCATAATGTAAAGATTTGATTCCTGTCTAGGATAGGAATATACTTAAATGCCTTGTTTGGTTCAGATACAGGATGATATCTTAATGTATCTAAACTGGATTATTGTATCCCCGCTCAATGATTTAGTTACGAAATCCTTTTAGGTAGACGACTAGAGGCTCGGAAGACCATAGACATATTATCAACCCTGTGACCCAACAACTTGATATATAACGTAACCAATAAGAAAGTATCGGTATACAAGATTGTAAGGGGTACCTTCACCCTGGAATTTCCCTATTATATTGTTTATAACTTTACTAAGCATTCCCTTATTTTAAATATTGATTGTTAGTTTACATAGAATCACAAATAAACCTCATCTTAATCGGTCACTTTCGCACTTGTTTGAAACACTAGTATAAATTAAGTTTAGGAAATTACTAGAATCAAAGTCCCTATGGGTACGATATATGGACTCTTAGTCCTATACATATGACCGCGTACACATGGGTGAGGGTTTGGACACAATAAGTTTTTGGTGTCGTTGCTGGGGAATTAGAAAATTAGTGATTTTCTAATTATAGTTTTTACTGGAATTATACACAACAACTTGATCTTAGCAGCTACATTTGCAGGTATAATCTATTCTTCAAACTTGCAAGAGAAAGAGAATTGGTTGAACGTTATTTGGAGGCTAAACTAGCATAAAGAGAATTGGTTGAACATTATTTGGAGGCTAATCGAGCATTTCATCAGTAGAGAAGAGCAGCTGCTCTTCAATACTCAATTCAGCAGATTCAGTTGGCTCAGCAGGAAGAAATTATTCCTATAGAAATGGCAGCAAGAGCAATTCGCGAGGTGGCAATCCCACTCGCCAATAATGTCACCTGTAACATCCACAGACTGGAAGTAAGAGGTTGATTCAAGCTTAAATAGAATATAGTGCAACTATTGCAAACCAGCGGGCAGTTTACAGGGATATCTCATGAGGATCCATAACATCACTTGCAAAATTTTCTTGAGATTAGTGACACATATATTCCCACAGGAATTTCATCTAACTATTTGAGACTCACACTCTTCTTTTTTTCTGTGTTAGGGGAGGTAAAAATGTGGTTGAAGGCTGAACCACCTAATTCCATCACCACCTGGAACGATTTAGCCAGGAATTTTTTTATCTATTTCTTTCCCTCTGGAAAGACTGCAAAATTGAGGAGTGAGATCTTAAGCTTCAGACAGAAGGATGGTGAAAATTTATATCAATCCTGGGAGAGGTTCAAGTCCATGCTTCGTGATTGCCCACACTACCATAAGGCTAATGAGGTTTTGGTGCATACTTTTATAGAGGGACTTGAGCCTAACACGACAATTCTTTTGGATTCAACAGCTGGTGGAAAAGCCTTAGAAAAGACATATGATGAG
Source organism: Capsicum rhomboideum (assembly GCA_031232105.1). Lineage (NCBI taxonomy): Eukaryota > Viridiplantae > Streptophyta > Magnoliopsida > Solanales > Solanaceae > Capsicum > Capsicum rhomboideum. The sequence continues at coordinate 54,097,184 of CP124711.1, forward strand.
CGATATACGCTTATGAATTGCATATCACAAGGAAATTTGGAATGAAATGCTGATTTTTTGAGAAGCACCATAAAGAAGGTTGCAGGGTTATTAAAAGTGGATCAATTGACTGTCATAGCAGCACAGATTGCCTCTTTGCAGAATTAAATGAAACACTCAGTTTACCAACCTAAATTTGGAACATTAACAAACTCCCGTGAATGTGGTGCAGCAAACTCAGACTTGGTGTGAGGTATGTGGTAACAGTGATCACTCAGCAGATACATGTGGAGTGAATCTAGAATCAGTGAACTTTGTGGGTAATGCTCAATGCCAAAGAAATCAAAATTTTGGGAATGCTTATAACCCAAGTTGGCGGAATCACCCTAACCTCTATGGGGCAGAAATCAAAGGCAGAATATAAATCAATATAGAAATCCAAGGCAAAGCCAGAATTACCAACAACTATCTCATGGAAATCAGGCAAACACTCAAACAAGCAATATGGAAGATATGTTGAAGACGATGATGGCAGAACAAGACAAGATGGCTACAGAGCAAGCAAATATGGTTGCAGAGCAAGCTAAGATAGCAAAAAAAATGAGAAACCAGTAGCTTGCCACTCAGCAGTTAGAAAAACAAGTGGGACAAATAGCGGGTGCTTAGAATATGAGGTCTCTAGGAGGTCTACCAAGTAATAGCGACCCAAATCTAAGGCAAGTAAATGCAGTCTCTACTAGAAGTAGCAGATAGTTAGAGGAGTTAGATCCAAAAAAGAGAGACTAAAAAGGCTATGGTAGTTGACGAGATGCAAAAAGAGGTAGAAAAAAATAGGAATCAAGAGACTACTATAGAAATTATGAATCCACCTCCTCCATTTCCAAAAAGGATTAAAAGAAGAAGAAGGAGGCTTATTTCTAGAAATTTATTAATTTACTAAAGTAGGTGAACATTAATCTTTCTCTTGTAGATGTTTTGCAAGGGATTCCTAAGTATACGAAGTACATCAAGGATATTGTTGCAAATAAGAATAGGTTGGCAGAGTATGCTACTGTTGTACTTACTGAAGAGTGCACCTCGCGGATTCAAAATAGACTGCCAACAAAACTCAAGGATCCAGGGAGCTTCACTATTAAAATCACCATTAGGCAGTCTATTAATGCTCGGGGCCTATGTGATCTTGGGGTCAGCATAAATTTAATGCCCACCTCTTTATTTAAGAAGATGGGGTTGGGTAGTCCGAGGTCCACTATAGTAATTTTATAGTTGGTTGATCGTTCACTTTCCAGGACTGATGGAATAGTTGAAGATGTATTAGTGAAAGTGGGCTTGATTATTTTCCCTATGGATTTCATTATATTGGACTTTGATGTAGATCCAAAAGTCCCATTTATTTTGGGACATCCATTTTTAGCTACTGGGCGTGCTTTGATAGACATAGTTGCTGGGCAACTAACTATGCGAGTTCAAGATAAAGTTGAGGTGTTTGATGTGTACAAAGCAATAAAGTTGCCAGCTATTTATGAGGAGTTATCTGCAATTATAGTGATAGATCTTTAGTCGGGGCTCACACTTATTGCTTCCAAGGATCCCTTGGAAAGAGCTTTGGTGGGCCATGATATTTTCAGCGATGAAGACGCTAATGAGATGGTACAAATTTTAGATGTGGAGAGCATCCTTATTCACAAGGGCAGATTCGAGCCTCTAAATAGACCCCTTGGCTCCCCTCTTAAGTCGTCTATTGATAAAGCTCCTAAGCTAAAGCTGAAGACTTTGCCTCCACGCCTCAAGTATGCTTTCTTGGTGGAACATGATACCTTACCAATTATTCTATCTATAAGACTTTCTAATGTACAGGTTAAAGAGGTGTGTAGCAATACTTAAAAGGAGGGAAAAAGCTATTGGGTGGCAAATGTCAGACATTCAGGGTATAAGTCCTGCCTTTTGCATGCATACAATATTCATAGAAGAATGGTACAAACCAAGTGTGCAGCATCAGAGAAGATTAAATCTAGTGACAAAAGAAGTGGTAAGAAAGAAAGTGATCAAGTGGCTAAATGCAGGTATTATGTACCCTAGCCCCATCCAGTGTATCCCAAAGAAGGGAGTATGATAGTGGCAACTAATGATAAGGATGAGTTAATCCCGACTCGCACAGTGACAGGGTGGAGGATTTTCATGGATTACCAAAAGCTGAATGATACCGCTCGTAAGGATCAATTACCCAATCCCTTTCATTGTCCAGATGTTGGACAGACTTGCTGGACAATAGTATTATTGCTTTTTGGATGGATATTCTAGCTATAATTAGATGGCCATAGCTCCAGAAGATTAAGAAAAGAGAATGTTCATCTATACTTATGGGACTTACGCCTTCAAGTGTATGCCCTTTGGACTATGCAATGCGCCAGCCACTTTCCAGCATTGCATGATGGCTATATTTTATGACATGGTGGAAGACTTTGTTGAGGTATTTATGGATGATTATTCTGTTTTTGGTAACTCATTTGTAGTGTGTTTGTAGAATCTTTACAAGGTCCTGGCGAGATGTGAGAAAACTAATATGGTATTAAACTAGGAGAAGTGCTACTTTTAGTCAAGATAGGCATCATCCTTGACCATAAAGTGTCTCAAAAAGGACTGGAGGTAGATCAAGCAAAAGAGGAGGTTATAAAAAGTTACCACCACCAGTGTCAGTCAAAGGTGTACGCAGTTTTCTCAGACATGTCTGATTCTATAGGAGGTTTATCAAAAAAATTTCAAAAGTGACAAGTCCTATGTGTAAATTTCTTGAAAAAAAGTGAAGTTTGAATTTAGGTCTAATTTTGTCAAAGCATTTGAGGAGTTGAAGAAGAAGTTGACAGAAGCTCCTATCTTGATAGCTCCCAACTGGGAGCTCCTTTTTGAATTGATGTGTGATGCCATTGATATAGCAGTGGGAGCATTGTTGGGTCAGTGAAAAGAGAAGATTTTTCATTCTATATACTATGCCAGCAAAACCCTAGATGCTGCCCAAACAAATTACACAATAACTGAGAAAGAGATGTTGGCCTTAGTTTATGCCTTTGACAAGTTCAGATCTTATCTGGTAGGGACAAAAGTGATAGTCTATACTGACCATGCTGCAATCAGGTACTTATTTAATAAGAAATATGTTAAACCCAGACTCATCAGGTGGATTTTGTTATTGCAAGAGTTTGATCTTGAGGTCTGTGATAGAAAAGGGACAGAGAATAAGGTGGCAGACCATTTGTACAGGCTAGAGGATCATCACATATAGTTGAAGATAGGCATATTAGAGAGGAGTTTCTTGATAAACAACTCTCAACACTGAGCATAGCCGAGCTACCATGGTGCATATACATAGTGAACTTCTAGGTGAGTGGTGTATATCCACCTAAAGTGACTAGTCAGCAGAAGAAGAAGTTGTACTTTGATTCATACTTTTATGTATGGGATGAGCCATATTTGTTTAAGCAGGGGGCCGATAGAGTTATCAGAAGATGTATTCTAGAGAGCCAGGCTAAACATGTTCTTGAGAGTTGTCACACATCACCTTACAGAGGTCATCATGGAGGAGAATGCACAGCGCATAAAGTGTTGCAATCAGGATTCTTTTGGCCCACTTTATCCAAGGATGCCTTCCCATTTATTAAATAGTGTGACCAATGTCAGTGAATGGAAACTATATCCAGATGAAATGATACCATTAAACAACATATTGGAGGTGGAAATCTTTGACTTTTGGGGGATATATTTCATGCGTCCATTCCCGTCATCATTTGGTAATCAGTACATCTTGGTCGCAATTGACTACGTATCCAAGTGGGTGGAAGCAACAGCTCTCCCTACTAATGATGCAAAGGTAGTGGTTAAATTCATAAAGAAGAACATTTTCTCTAGATTTAGAACCCCAAGAGCAATCACTAGCAATGGAGAATCTCATTTTGTGAATAATTGGTTTAGAAATTTGCTAGAAAAGTATAGGGGAAGACATAGAGTTGCTATAGTAAACCATCCCCAGACAAGTGTTCAAGTCAAAGTGTCAAATCATAAAATCAAGCAGATTCTCCAAAAGATTGTGAATGCTCAATACAAGGACTTGCCATCAAATTGTATGATGCACTATGGGCGTATAGAACTACTTACAAAATGCCCATTGGGACCTCACCGCATTGATTGGTATGTGGGAAAGTATGTCATTTGCCTGTTGAGCTTGAGCATCAAACATATCGTGCGGTGGAAAAGTTAAATCTAGATCTTGAGTTAGCAGGGCAAAAATGGGTGCTTCAATTACATAAGCTTGACGAGTTTCGCTTGCATGCTTATGAGAATGCAAAACTCTTCAAGAAGAAGACAAAAAGATGGAATGACAAGCATATTGTGCCTTAAATCTTTGAGCCTAGCCAGAAAGTGTTGTTTAATTAGAGGTTAAAGCTTTTCCCAAGAAAGTTGAGGTTGCAGTGGTCGGGACCATTTGAGGTTGATCGAATGACCCCTCATAGGGCATTTGAGTTATGGCGTGAGGATAAGAGCACGACGTTTCTGGTAAATGGATAGAGAGCCTAGCATTACTAGGCCGAGCATAAGGATAGACATAAGACATCTATCACATTTACTGATGAATAATTGGTAGTTGCATTATGTTATGATGTTAAATTTTACGCTCATCAAGAGGCAACCCAAGAATGTAATATAATAGTTAGGATCATTAAACAAAAGAAAAAAATGATAAAAAATAAAAATACAAAAAAAAGTGTTGAGCCATGACCGAAACTAAGGCGCTTGGTGGGAGACAACCCACCTTTTTAACATATTTTGTTGTTTTTGGTGTGAATTGTAGGGTTAATGGTGATCCATGATGTTGGATGAAGGAAGTGAGGGGTGCAAAACATGATTTTTGGAGCTTACGTAAGTATTTCAAGGTGCCAAGGTGAGTTAAACATGAAGCTATGTGAAAAGGGGAGTGAAAAAATGCCCCAAGGCAGAAAAATAGTACACCTCTGCGTTATTGTCGTGCCACAGAAGTTGCATGGCATTTTGTTAGCATGGCATGGCGTGTAGGGTATTTAGTTGGGTTTAATCTCAAGACCAAAACAGTGGGCCTCCGCTATATCGGTGTGTCATGGAGGATGGGCTCTGTTTTATTGTTGTGACACAGAGGGAATTAAAATCCCTCAAGCCCAAAATAGTAGGCCTCCTCTATATTAGTGTGTCACGTCTCCTAAGACCCACGATAGGGGCATGGCACGGAGAAGGGATTTTTGACAAAAATTAATGAGAAATTTTGGGTTAAAACTCGATCCACCCTTTTTTGAAAACTAAAATCCCCAATCATGTTTTATTCTTCTAACCCTAACGTGCCACTTTCTCTAATTTCTCTCAAATATCAATGTGCCACGCCACTCCAAATTCACTGAATCCTTTCCTCTCTGTCTAGCTCAAACACAACAGGTATGATTTCTCATTTTTCTTTCTCTCTTGCACCACTCGTTGTTGCGTGAGAAGTCCATATAAGTTGATGGCCGCAAAAATCCATGTGTTTTGGGTGAAAGTTGATGTGTGTTGATAGAAGTAAGCCTTAAAATAATAATTAATGTAATTTAGGCACCATAGTCTGTCTAGTTTCTATTAATATTAATGCGTGTTTAAGGACTGGGCAGTGGGAATATGAATACATTGTGATTTTGTGGATTGATGCATCTGTGTTGTTGATATAAATTGAGGATTGTAACATAGAGTGTATATTGGTGAGATGAAAAAGACTTGTGCTTTGTGCTATGAGTTAAGAATGAATGGGTGAGATACTATATTGCTCATTGTCCCTCAAAGAAGTCATCGATACTTACTATACTTTAAATTATGGGAAGTTGTGAAGTAAAACCTCTTCACTGTGCTTGAAGGCTGAGTAAAGCATCATGATGAGAGGTGTAATCTTTCTCATAAGTAGTTAGCATTTGCACTTAACTAGTAAATGATAATATGATGATTTGAGGTTGTTTTAGATTCTCGTAAGCTGTGAATTGATAAAATGGGTTAAGTCTGCCTCTTTGTAATGGGAACTAGTGTTGATACTCACAAGGAGGGGAAGTTTGAGTACCCTCACTTTGAGACTAGTATACCTACGCTAGTAACTAAGTGTAGGGTGGTTCCTATAGCCTTTTGCACTTAGTATGGGCTGGCTTTACTAATCTTAAATTGACTTGGTTATTTTTGCATTGTTGTGGGCAGGTATCATGTCTAGCAGGCAACAAAAAGGCAAAGGAATTGGTTCCTCAAGTGAGGGAAGGAAGAGAGTTTGAGTTGGTACTCGTGTTCCAAAGGCCCCAATAGTTCCTAGAGGGAAGACATGGAGGTTTGGAACTAAGTGGGTTTTGGATAAAGGAAAAAAAATGTATAGCAAGCATCCAGAATGCCCCTAATAAGATGCTTGACAAGGACAGTCTGACAAGGGAATTCCCATAAATTATGTGATGGTTAGAGCGATTGGGGATGAAATTTGTGTTTGATGAGCCAACAGAGTGTAACCTCCACTTGATCAGAGAGTTTTATGTAAATTGGGACCCTCAGCAGCTTAGACTTTATGGTACAGATTAGGGGACAAGTCATGAAGCTTTAAGCACACGATCTGAACACCATCTTAGGTACTCCAAAGTCTAACCCTCTTCAGCTAAGACAGCTAAACATTACACCATCATATGCTGCTATTCTACATGTTCCAAGTGGTGATAAATCAATGGTAAGTTGGAGTTACCACAAAGACCATGGTTATCATTTGGCATTCCCCTATGCCCATATGAATAAGAAGGCTCATGTAACACCCCATACATTTTCAAACCTATGAGACTACCGTAACATTTATGGAATTATTTAAACATGAGATGGTTGGGGTATTACACATTTATTGTAGTGGGCTGAATTCACATGTGTTAATGGGCTCAATAAAGGCCCAATAATTGAGCAAAAGACATGGCCCAAAATGGGAAAATGATCCATTCTTTCTTTGACCAAGTAAACCATCAATTATTGATCAAAATATGGCTAATATAAGATTAAAAGGACTATATAAGGTGGAAAATCAGATTTTTATTCACTAAAGGGAACATGCCAATTCTAGACTTTCCAAAAAAGAGGTATTTCATTTCTCTTCATACAAACCCTAAGACAACCATCTCTTGTGGACAAGATCATCACCTTGCAAGCTTGGGTAAGTGTTTACTCTTGTGATTTAATATATGATATGCATGAGAGATTGTATAGATCATGATGGTTATGTCTAAAAGTGTTGAGTAGTGTACTTTTGCTTCCTTGCTAAAAGATTTGTCATCTATGTGACTTGAACTTGAAAGGAGACTTGAGGTTTTGATGGAAGTGAATGGTGTGGATGAAATATCAACATGTATGATGTGGTTATGTCCCTAACTTGATTTCTCTTTGTGTATAACATTTGGAATTGTTGTTATGAAAATTGTGCATGGAATTGGTGGTGTAATGAAAGGAGGATGTAGTTTTGGTGATGTTCATGTGTATGTTGAAACCATGGTTGTTCGTTGGTATCTAAGATAACTTAAAAATATGAAAAGAGAAGCTTAATTATGACCATGGACCATTCATTGCAAAAAAGGACTCGAAAATGACCCCTGGGGGCTGAACGGGCGCCCGCCCTCGCAGGAGGGGCACCTGCAGTCACAGGTGACCCCATAGGTCCCTCCAAGACCCCATTTTGCATGTTTTTGTCTCTCTTGGATCCCCAAAACCCCTATACCCTTCTTGGATGCAATTATCAACTTATGGTACCTTTTGAATGACTTTAAATGAGTAGCCCGGGGGTATTTTGAATGGTATCAATTATGGATTGTCCTTAATGTGTTATTGTGAAAGGTGTTTATGTGACGTAGTTAGGTAAATATGACATTGTATGGAAGAGGAAGTGTAAAGTATAAACGTGGTATGAAATGCTATTGGTTTATGATGTCTTGGTGGATGTGTGGCATGTTGTGGTGTTGTTGGTATGGTAATGCAGTGAATGGTATTGTGAAGGGTGAAATGACGTTATATGGCAGTCATGCAGCTCATTGTCATTTTATGCACTTGTAATGTAGTTAGTTGTTAACGTGAGTTCCGTTATGTACTTGTGTGTAGAGTAAAACGTAAGGAAGGAGCTGTATTATTGTATTCACATATCGGATTGTATAGTCATACATTGGAAGGATAAGGTATGTAAGGTTTCTCTTTTTCTGTATCCTTTGGCAGAACCGATTGTTCACATAGTTACCGTACTTGTTTCTATTCTAAAAATGTTTACAGTATCTCATTCCACGTTTGTCACCAATTGTTATTCATATGTTTCATAATTGTGATCTATTGTTCCAAAGTTCCAATAATGTTATAACCACCAATGTATCACTCTTATAACGAAAGAATGGAAGTGATGCATAATTGATTGTATATTCTTGGGTGGTATCCCAGGGGTGGAAGGAACACCTAGCAAGGGTCGATCCCAATATCACTATATTCTTGGGTGGTATCCCAGGGGTGGAAAGAACACCTAGCAAGGGTCGATCCCAATATCTCTATATTCTTGGGTGGTATCCCAGGGGTGGAAGGAACGCCTAGCAAGGGTTGATCCCAATATCACTATATTCTCGGGTGGCATCCCAGGGGCAACAAAAAATCCTAGCAAGGGTTAATCTCGAGTGTTATGTTATTATTTCCCACTAATCAGCTGGGCCCGAGCATATTATATGAATGATATTGATGAATGATAATGAATGAACGTAAAAGGAAAGAAAGTAATAAATGTAATGTACATGGTTCCAAACACACAGAACGGTGGTTTATCCATATTGACTATTCTCTTATATTTGATTCAACTGAAGTACTTATGTATCATGCAGTTTCTTATAACCTTACATACTCAGTACATTCATTTGTACTGACATCCCTTGGGGGACCTACCTTACTTGCTGCAGGCACAGGTGCTAGTAGATCTCTACAGTAGAGTACAGGTCATCTACAGACTGTTGGTGAGCTCCAGTTCGATTTGGGGCTTTCCGAGTCACATATGTACATTATTTTGGTATTGTATAAAGGATTGTATAAAGCGGGGACTTGTCTCGACTTTACGGTTGGTCATGTATCTGTTAGAGGCTTTGTAAACGTACGTTGTAGGACAAATGAAGGAAATGTAAAGAATGTATTCTTTTGACGTGGTGGCCCTAACATCCAAGTTTCATATATATGTCATACGTTTTCCATGACTTCCGCCATTGGTATCTTGTAGTCATATGTGATAGAGTGTTGTTCATTTAATGACATGCATACGAGTGTACATGAATGAAGGTTGGTTCTCTCAGACCTTATCGGCTTCGGGTGACAGTCTGCCCCATTGGAATTCGAGGCGTGACAAAAGTGGTATCAGAGCAGGTCATCCTAAGGGTGTCTACAAAGTCGTGTCTGAGTAGAGTCTTGCTTATGGATGTGTTGCGTGCCACATTTATAAGTAGAAGGCTATGGGACATTTAGGAGTTGTTTCTTTTCTTCTTTTCTAAGATCGTGCATTAGAGCCAATGTTATAGGTGGAATCATATCTGACCATTGAAATTGGTTTTCTTCTGTATAGTAAAAATGTCGATTACAAGAAGAGGTAGGGGAAAAGGTAAGAAGGTAGAGATGCTTGCCGGAGAAGGAACTAGTAAATCACCACTTGACCAAGTTAGTCAGGGTAGGGTTGAAACTGAATTTGCATCGCGGGCTTCTTCTACTTTTCCAGCTCCAGAAGAGCCGGGAAGGAGAGAAGAACCTGTCGAACCACCTGTTAATGCTACTGAACAGGATATAAGGAATGCGGTGCACTTGTTGACTCTTGCACAAAATCACAGACAAGTTAGTCCAGCTTTTGCACAGAAGAAGAAGGATCAAAGGCAAAGGAGAAAGGCACAAGAATTTGAAAGAGGGCCGTCAAAGAAGGCTAGACCTATGGGGCATACAGTCCATGGCGTCCCAAGGAGCATTTTGGCCTTGGGTTTTTAATAGAAAGCCGAGACCATCATTTTCTTACCCTACAGTCGGTACTCCATCCCAATTCTAAGGGGTTAGAAGCAGCCCCGTAGGGCAAAGTAGTGGAGTTCGAGGTTCAAAGACAGTGGGATCTTCTCGTCAGCCGTGTCAGCACTGCGGAAGGTTTCATTTAGGTGAATGTCGGGTTGGAATGAATGTTTACTATTGGTGTGGTATGTTGGGGCACAAAATGAGAGAGTGTCCACAGAAGGGCACGGGTAGTAGGGCACGACCTACGGTATCAACCATTGCATCACCATCATTGGTGACTTCTCTAGGTAGAGTTGCACAGCCTATGGGGTGTGGCAGAGGTTCTAGAGGAACAGCTAGTTTTAGCGGAGCCCAGAATCACACCTATGCTCTCGCGGATCGACAGAATTTGGAGTCTTCTCCTGATGTAGTGACAGGTACATTATCCGTCTTTTCACATAATGTATGCATTGATTGATCTGGGTTCTACCCTACCATATGTTACTCCAGTGATTGCTGGAAAAATAAAATTGAAAGAACACCAGAATTATTAGTTAAGCCATTTGAAGTATCTACACCCGTTGGAGAGTCTATCGTAACTAAAAGAGTGTATCATAATTGTATAGTAATTGTTCGTGATCAGGATACGTTGGCTGATCTTATTGTGTTGGAAATGGTGGATTTTAATGCTATAAGGGGTATGGATTGATTGGCTTCTTGTTATGCCATGATAAATTGCCAAGCTAAGAAGGTACATTTCCATTTTCCACAAAAGACCGTCCTTGAATGGAGGGGTAATGTTGGAGCACCAAGAGGTAAGTTTATTTCCTATCTTAAGGCAAGGAAAATGATATTTAAGGGGTACATATGCGACCTAGTAAGAGTACAAGATACCGATGTGATGTCACTAACTCTTCAATTGATTCCAGTAGTAAACGAATTCCTTAATGTATTTCCTGAAACAGGAAGTAGAGTTTGGTATTGATGTGATTCCAGGCACTCAGCCTATGTCTATTCCTCCGTATAGAATAGCCCCAGCAGGGTTGCGGGAATTGAGGGAGCAACTAAAGGACTTGCTAGAAAAAGGATTCATAAGGCCTAGTATGTCCCCTTGGGGTGCACCAGTGTTAATTGTACGAAAGAGAGTATTATCAGCAACTGAATAAGGTGACAATCAAGGATAAATATTCCTTCTCAGAATTGATGATTTATTTAAGCAATTACAAGGTGCCAAAGGTTTCTCAAAGATCTACTTGATATCGGGTTCTTATTAAGTACGGGGTAGGGAGAAGGATATACCCAAGACAGCTTTCCAAACACGGAGTGGTCATTATGAATTTCTAGTTATGTCATTTGGGCTAACAAATGCACCTGCATTTTTTATGGATTTGATGAATAGGGTGTTCAAGCCATCTTTAGATGTGTTCGTGACCGTGTTTATAGATGATATTCTGGTTTATTCAAGATCACAAGAGGACCATGATAATCACTAATGACAAGTGTTACGGATTCTTCGTGAACGTAAGTTATATGCAAAGTTCTCTAAATGTGAGTTTGGTTAGAATCTGTAGCGTTCTTGGGTCACATTGTATAGGATGAAGGAATACGGGTTAAAACCAAGTAGATAGAAGTGGTGCAGAATCGGCCAAGACCTACGACGCCTACAGAGATTTGTAGTTTTCTTAGATTGGAAGGTTATTATAGAAGATTTGTTTAAGGGTTTTATTCCATTGCAGTGCCTTTAACAAAGCAAGCTAACACATAACGAAACCAAGTTTTAATAAAATGATGCATGTGAGAAGGGTTTCCAAGATCTGAAGAATAATTTGACTTCTACCCCCACAATGGTACTTCCAGAAGGCACAAAGGGGTATGCAGTATATTGTGGTGCTTCAGGGGTTGGTTTAGGATGTGTATTGATGTAGCACGGTTATGTAATAGTGTATGCCTCACAACAGGTGTGACCACATGAGAGGAATTATCCCACACATGATCTTGAGCTAGCAGCTGTGATATTTGCTTTAAAGATATGGTGTTACTATACTAATCATAAAAGTTTGCATTACATTTCTAAGCAATAGGACCTACATTTGAGGCAACAGAGGTGGATGGAACTCCTAAAAGATTATGATATCGATAATTTATATCATCCAGGGAACACAAATGTGGTAGCTGATGCATTAAGCCGCAAAGCAATAGGAAGCACTAATAGCCGGTTGACAGAAAAACAAGATATAATTAAGGACCTACATCAACTAGCCAGCTTGGGAGTTCATCTTCTTGAATCTCCAGACGAAGGGGTTATTGTACAAAATGCGGCAGAGCCTTCATTTGTAGCTGAGGTAAAGGAAAATCAATATGCGAATCCTATTTTATTGCAGCTGAAAAAGATTGTACAATAAGGTTCGACAAAGGTATTTGATCTTATGCAAAAGGGAGTGCGTCAGTGACAGAATAGATTGTGTGTACCGGATATAGATGAGCTAAGGAAATGGATTATGATAGAGGCACATCATTCACGGTATTCCATTCATCCAGGAGCTACCAAAATGTATCATGATTTGAAAGAAATGTATTGGTGGGGAAACATGAAGAGGAACATTGCAGAATTTGTAGCTTAATATCCAAATTATCAACAAGTAAATGTAGAGCATCAGAAGCTTGGAGGTTATATGTAATGTATTAATCTTCCAGTTTGGAAGTGGGATATGATTAACATGGATTTCATCAAAGGTTTGTCTCGTACACTGCGGAAATTTGATTCCATATGGGTAATAGTTGTCAGGCTTACCAAGTCAGCGCATTTCCTACCGGTCAAGACCACTTGTACAGCTGAAGAGAGTGCGACTACATGGAATTCCAATCTCTATTATACCAGATAGGGGAGCTCAATTTACTGCACATTTTTGGGAATCTTTTCAGAAGAGTTCAGGAACCCAAGTGAATTTAAGTACAACTTTTCATCCTCAAACAGATGGACAAGCAGAACGTACGATTCAAACACTTGAAGATATTTTATGAGCTTGCACATTGGACTTTAAAGGTAGTTGGGATGATCATTTACCTCTTATTGAATTTGCCTACAATAATAGTTATCATTCACGTATCAAGATGGCCCCTTATGAAGCTTTATATGGAAGGAAGTATAGATCACCAATTGGATGATTTGAAGCGGGTAAAACTGCTTTACTCGGGTCAGATCTTGTTCATCAAGCTATGGAGAACGTTAAGGTGATACAACAGAGGCTACAAATGGCCCAAATTCAACACAATTCATATGCCGATGTTAGAAGAAGGGAATTAGAATTTGCCATAGGTGATTGGGTATTCTTGAAAGTGTCACCAATGAAAAGAGTAATGATTTGGGAAAGAAAGGAAAGTTAGCCCTATATAGCATTCCATATAAGAGTGTTGGAAGATTTGGTCAAGTCGCGTATGAATTTGAAATACCCCAAGAACTTTCCACAATTCATCTAGTATTTCATGTTTCGGTGCTTCGGAAATGCATAGGAGCTCCATGTCAAATTGCTCCCATTGAAGATGTGCAAGTTACGGAAGATCTCATGTATGAAGAAGTACCTATTGCTATCATGAATCGACAAGTGAAGAGGTCAAGGAATAAAGAAGTAGCTTCCGTAAAGGTACTTTGGAGGAATCAACAAGTAGAAAAAAATCACATGGGAAACTAAAGAAATGATAAAGTCGAAGTACCCGTATTTGTTTCAAACGAAAGAAAAAGTTCAAGGTGCGGAGTTGGAGCAATAAAAGTTAGTCTTTACAAGCATTATGTGTATATGATAACATGAAGGATAAACTTAGACTTAACTTTGTTTAAATGGGATAATGTTACTAACATTCAAGGACGAATGTTCCTAAAGGGGGAAGGATGTAACACCCCGTACATTTCCGAACCTATGAGAATACCATAGCATTTATGGAATTATTTAAACATGAGATGGTTGGGGTATTACACATTTATTGTAGTGGGCTGAATTCACATGTGTTAATGGGCTCAATAAAGGCCCAATAATTGAGCAAAAGACATGGCCCAAAGTGGGAAAATGATCCATTTTTTCTTTGACCAATTAAACCATCAATTATTGATCAAAGTGTGGCTAAGTATAAGATTAAAAGGACTATATAAGGTGGAAAATCAGATTTTTATTCACTAAAGGGCAAATGCCAATTCTAGACTTTTCCAAAAAAGAGATATTTCAGTTTTCTTCATACAAACCCTAAGACAACCATATCTTGTGGACAATATCATCACCTTGCAAGCTTGGATAAGTCTTTACTCTTGTGATTTAATAAATTATATGCATGAGAGATTATATAGATCATGATGGTTATGTCTAAAAGTGTTGAGTAGTGTACTTTTGCTTCCTTGCTAAAAGATTTGTCATCTATGTGACTTGAACTTGAAAGGAGACTTGAGGTTTTGATGGAAGTGAATGGTGTGGATGAAATATCAACATGCATGATGTGGTTTTGTCCCTAACTTGATTTCTCTTTGTGTATAAAATTTGGAATTGTTGTTGTGAAAATTATGCATGGAATTGGTGGTGTAATGAAAGGAGGATGTAGTTTTGGTGATGTTCATGTGCATGTTGAAACCATGGTTGTTCGTTGGTATCCAAGATAACTTAAAATATCAAAAGAGAAGCTTAATTATGACCATTCATTGCGAAAAAGGACCCAAAAAATAACCCCTGGAGGCTGAAATGGGCACTCGATGCAGGTGGCCCTGGACAGGGCCAGATGGGCACTTGCAGCCACATTTCACCCACCTGCGACCGCAGGTGACCCCACAGGTCCCTCCAGGACCCCGTTTTGCATGTTTTTGTCTCTCTTGGATCCCCGAAACCCCTATAGCCTTCTTGGATGCAATTATCAACTTATGGTACCTATTGAACGACTTTAAAGGAGTAGCCCGGAGGTATTTTGAATGGTATCAATTATGGATTTTCCTTAATGTGTTGTTGTGAAAGGTGTTTACGTGACGTAGCGAGGTAAATGTGAAATTGTATTAAAGAGGAAGTGTAAAGTATAAACGTGGTATGAAATGCTATTGGTTTATGATGTCTTGGTGGATGTGTGGCATGTTGTGGTGTTGTTGGTATGATAATGCAGTGAATGGTATTGTGAAGGGTGAAATGACGTTATATGGCAGTCATTTAGTTCATTGTCGTTTTATGCACTTGTAATGTAGTTAGTTGTTAACGTGAGTTCCGTTATGTACTTGTGTGTAAAGTAAAAAGTAAGAAAGGAGCTGGATTATTATATTCACATATAGGATTGTATAGTCATACATTGGAAGGATAAGGTATGTAAGGTTTCTCTTTTTCTGTATCCTTTGGCAGCACCGATTGTTCACATAGTTACTATACTTGTTTCTATTCTAAAAATGTTTACAGTATCTCATTCCACGTTTGTCACCAATTGTTATTCATATGTTTCATAATTGTGATATATTGTTCCAAAGTTCCAATAATGTTATAACCACCAATGTATCACTCTTATAACGAAAGAATGGAAGTAATGCATAATTATTTGTATATTCTTGGGTGGTATCCCAGGGGTGGAAGGAACACCTAGCAAGGGTCGATCCCAATATCACTATATTCTTGGGTGGTATCCCAGGGGTGGAAAGAACAATTAGCAAGGGTAGATCCCAATATCACTATATTCTTGGGTGGTATCCCAAGGGTGGAAGGAACACCTAGCAAGGGTCGATCCCAATATCACTATATTTTCGGGGTGGTATGCCAGGGGCAACGGAAAAGCCTAGCAAGGGTTAATCTCGAGTGTTATGTTATTATTTCCAACTGATCAGTTGGGCCCGGTCATATTATATGAATGATAATGAATGAACATAAAAGCAAAGAAATTAATGAATGTAATGTACATGGTTCCAAACACACAGAACGGTGGTTTATGCATATTGACTATTCACTTCTATTTAATTCAACTGAAGTACTTATGTATCATGCAGTTTCTTATAACCTTACATACTCAGTACGTTCATTCGTACTGACATCCCTTGGGGGACCTACCTTACTTGTTGCAGGCACAGGTGCTAGTAGATCTCCACAGTAGAGTACAGGTCATCTACAGACTGTTGGTGAGCTCCAGTTGGATTTGGGGCTTTCCGAGTCACATATGTACATTGTTTTGGTATTGTATAAAGGATTGTATAAAGCGGGGACTTGTCTCGACTTTATGGTTGGTCATGTATCTATTAGAGTCTTTGTAGACGTACGTTGTGGGACAAATGAAAGAAATGTAAAGAATGTATTCTTTTGACGTGGTGTCCCTAACGACCATGTTTCATATATATGTCATACGTTTTCCATGACTTCCGCCATTGGTATCTTATAGCCATATGTGATAGAGTGTTGTTCATTTAATGACATGCATACGAGTGTACATGAATGAAGGTTGGTTCTCTCGGGCCTTATCGGCTTTGGGTGCCAGTCCGCCCCGTTGGAATTCGAGGCGTGACATCTCGTATGTGGTTGAAGATTGTTTGCCATTTCCTCATACCAAAACATATGACTGATGTTACTCAGGACAGAGTTTGTTTGGTTTATGTCCTTATACAGTATGATATGGAGATAAATATTGGTGTTGTAATTAAGTCGACTATGAAGACACCATGGATTTATCAAGGTCGCAATTATGGATTTGGTGGTTTGCTGACAAAGTTTTTGAAAAGACATGATATTGAAGAAGAGGCACTGGATGACAAACCACGGTTGGGGAAGCGTTCGATTGATATGAAAAGAAATAGGGAACTTGATGTCTCTCACGGGCCCGTGCTTACACTAGTCAAGCAACATGCTTGAGATGATAAGATCACAGCCGGTATATTCGGACTGTGGATGTTAAAGCTATGAATTAAAGCTAGTGTAGTGACTAGAGAGAAGATGTGATAAGTGAAACTAGAGTAACCATTGAGTCACCACGCCAGGGCATTGTTAAAGATTGGGCTGGGTTTTATGGAACCAGTAAATGATGATGTTGCCACCGATAAGGATAGATACCGACAAGATTCAAAAATTGAGTCCGATGGTGAGGAGGAGTCTAATCCAGACTTAGGTGATAAGGGCCTTGGTCCTAATTTGGATGATGGCATGGAGATCTGACCAGAGAGTTTTTCAAACACCTCACTTTTGCACTTATTTTTGTTTTTGCAAGCACTGGGAATAGTGCTACATTAAATTATGGTATAGGGGAACTGTGATAACACGGAGGTTGGGAATCCCAAAACTAGAGTATTAACTTAAAGGAAATGCGGAAACAAACTAAAAATACTAAACAAGATTTAAAAGATAGAGATTTGACAAGATCCAAGTAACAACAAATTGGTTAGATTAATCAAACGCCTTTACTTGAGAAATTAATCAAGTACGAATCTTGATCGCTTCGTGAGTAACATTAGACAACAATTAGTAAGAGTACTAATCTCCTTATAAGAATATCAAGAAGTAACCAAAGATATCAAACAAAGAAGTTATCGTACTACCTTAAACTATGAACTAGTTAGGTTGAAAGATAAATTTTAAAGTAATCTGCCACAAAGGTTCAAAAGAACTCTTAGTATATTAGTATTCTTCAATAAACTGATCTACAATAAAATAAAACACCCTTTATATAGTAGTAAGGAAGGGGTTGGTCAAAATAAACATTAAATGAAATGATACTTCCTAGGGCCTAGAAGACTACCACATACATTATCCTATAAAGTCAACATAGAAGAAAAAAACTTTTAAATGGCATAAAAGGCTGCCACACACAAAGACCTAGAAATTCAATATTGAATTAAACAATCTTTAAATATAATTCTAGAAATTAATTAAAAAATGCTGCAGTTTTTTTTTTCTCCATTTTGGGGCAGATTTGAGTCCAATTCCATCTCATCTTGGACTTTAATTTGGGCCTCCAAATATATGTAAGACTTAGAGAAAATGTATTTCTTTGGCTTGAGATCTTCTTCCATTATAAGAGACCTTTTAATTACCAATTCCAGCCCATTTAGCTTGTCTTCAAATTTCCTTGTTTGGGATCTTGTCATGGGTCCTCTTGGATCTTCCAAAGCTTTCTTAGTTGATGTTGAGCTTCGATGCATGCTATCAAATTGCTCTTGTTGTTGTTATTTTGTGATGTTTCTGGTTTGAAGACATTTCATTTAATTGCTTTGTTCTAAATTCGGTTTGTAAAAAGTAAACAGTAGAACTTAAGGATCTGTAATAGTTAGTAACTGTTAGGATAGTTCTTAAGTCTATTTCATTATTAGCTTGAGCATTATTAAGTGTGTTGTTTATATTTTAGGTTCCTCGACTTTTGTTTTTGGTGCTTTTCCTAAGGATAGTCCCTTTGAACCAAGTAAATTAGGATACTTTTTTTTTAGGAGTACGTAGGTTAATAGTCATAGTTAAGGACTTTTCCCTATGATGGATTGATGACGACCATCTTAAGGGAAAATTAGTCATAGAGTGTGAGGAGAAATTAATCCGGTGCAAATTGAACGAAAATCACTTCACCTAATGATGCGCTGGACTTCACGAAATGTTTATTTGAGAAAAAACATGAATAAGTAAGAAACCTAGTGGAATTGCATGAGCTTTTGAATGTGACTTGGAAAAAAATGAAAGATGGCTTAATTATGCTTGTCACTCAATGTGGTTGTGTGAATAGACGGGGCTTAAAGTACCATTGTTGAGCCTTATGTGCCATGTATGGTGAGTATTTACCTTGTTTCTTGCATGTGAGCATCTAGAACTTACCTTGTGTGTGCAAAATGTGAACTTGGTTTTAAACTTGTGGTATATGATAAAGGCATTTCTTTGTAGCCTTGTTCTTCTCCATTGTTTTTACCTACCCGTGCATTATCCTTAGTTATCCTATGTTGTTCCTTTAAACCTATTCTTTGGAAAAACCACGTAACTGGCCTAATACCATTTGTTCTAATAGCCTCATTCTGAATTTGATCAAACAGGCCCGATTGCACTTTAATAACAAAATTTTGTTGAAAGAAAATACTCAAGAGAAGAGGTTACTAGTGGGGAAAGGATAGAAAATAATCTGAGCACACCTCTATGTGGAAAAAAAAAATAATGATATGTTGAGAAATATTAAGTGTAAATGTGAGTGAAAGAATATATTCAAAAAAGAAAGTGATGAAAGAATTCAACGAGTGGGGGTGTACATAAAACAAAAGAAGGGGTGAAAGATAGTTTGTGTGTGGGAAAAGTACAAATACATGGGGGAAGATAAGGAGATGAAGAAGAGGATCAATGAAAGTGAACAAATGAAATTGTCTTAAAGTGCATAGGAGTAGTAGTCACTATTAGACAAATGGTTCCTACCCCTCCCTTAGTAGACATTACAACCTTAAAAGTCCTTATTGATCCTAAAAGTTTGATCCTTTGTTTGATTGAGTAGTACACTACGGGCAAGCCTATGGTATGTGATCATGTTTGAAACCTTCTTTGGACTATGAGTGAATTTTTTTAGAATATGCCCCTATTTGATTCTATTTTCTTGTATTGTGAGAGTAGGGGCACTACTCAAAGGTGAGGGCACATATTAACATGACTTTGGCAAACTGAAAGCTCCGGTATCAAAACATAGCCATGTTGGCAGGAATTTTACTTGCAGAGTCCGTTTAGAAGCTGTGTGATTCTACTATGAAATGTTGATAGTGGTGAATATGCTTGATCGAATGAAGTGTCTACTATGATTAAACTGTTTAGCACATTATGGTGTGAGTGGTTTTATTTAATAGGTTGGGTTAGGTCCTGACGAGTGGCATGAGGTGTAAGAGGATTGTTTAAGGATGAAAAAGTTACAAGTGTGGGTGGTGATCTTGGGCGTATTTATACATCCAATTTCTAATTATTGCCCATACTTTTACCGATTTTGTGAGCTATATTTTGTATATATTCATTTGTTTGAGCTTAAAGTGTGTTAGTGAACTAATAGATTTGATTAGTGTTTTCAAGTTGAGATTTTGCGAAGATCAAGCTTGATTTAACATCGATGAAGAGTTTGTTGATGATGAATGCATTATGCTAGATATTAGGATGCAAGACAGGATAAAAATACATGTTTGAAGGAGACTATGGACCATGGGACACGAAGGTAAGTCAAAAGAGTGAACTTGGTAAGAAAATTAAAAGACATAACATGCCTCCATGCCACGGAAGTTGTGCTCCATTTTATTGGGGTGGCACGGAGATGGAAAATATCCTAGTGGCAAGAAATAGTAAGGTAGCGCATTTTCAAAGTGGCACAGAGGGAGTTTGCTGCATTTTCAAGGTGTCATGGAGGCAGTTTTTTGGTAACTGTTTGCACTTGACTATAAATAGGACACTTGTTTTATTTTGTAACAATTATTTTCGTCCTTAGGAGCAGAAAACACACGCAAGGCTTGAACTTAGGGTTTATTTGTCTACTCTTCTCTTTTATTTCAATTATCGCATGAACAATTTTAATTTAATGATGTTGATTTTGAACATGAGTGGCTAATAACCTTTGTTCTGGGGTTGAGGCCGAACGTATGATTGTATTTTGTACTCTCAAGTTGGTTTAACGTTGGATTTATCGCTTTGGTTGTTCTTAAACTCTTGTTTTTACTATTTTAATGCTTGGTCGACATTAAGATACATCTATAATACTCTTGTGAACTCGAAAGGAGAATCATTAGGATAGAATGAGGGGTTTAGGGGACGAGTTCTCATCTTTCATAACGTAAAGATTTGATTCGCGTCTAGGATAGGAATATACTTAGAACGCCTTGTTTGGTTCAAATACGGGATGATATCTTAATGCATCTAAACTGGATTATTGCATCCCCGCTCAATGATGTAGTTGTGATATCCTTTTAGGTAGACGACTAGAGGCTCGAAAGACCATAGCCATATTATCAACCCTGTAAACCAACAACCTGATGTATAACGTAACCAATGAGAGAGTATCAGTATACAAGATTGCAAGAGGTGTCTTGACCCTAGAATTTCCCTATTATGTTGTTTATAACTTTGCTAAGTATTCCTTTATTTTAAGTATTGATTGTTAGTTTACTTAGAATCACAAATAAACCTCATCTAAATCGGCTACTTTTGCACTTGTTCAAGACACTAGTATAAATTGAGTTTAGGAAATTACTAGAATTGAAGTCCCTGATGATACGATATTTGGACTCTTAATACTATATTACTTGTATCATCACGTACACTTGCATGTGCGTTTGGATGCAACAACAGAACTATGTTAATACAGAGACAACAAAGGCCTCAACAAAATTATAAAAACAAGTATCAAAAAAATGATGATCGATGATATCATTGTGGAAGGCCAGGTCACATAAAGCAAAATTGTCCAGACTATAAAAAATGAGGCTCCAAAATAAATAACTCAAAGAACTTTGGTACATGGAGTGATGAGGAAGGGACTAATGATGACCAAATAGAAATTGTCAAAATTTGTTTCATGGCAAAAAAGGAATTCAATGAGGTAAGTACTTTATACGGTTAAAATTTTATTGATCTTTAATATTATCTAGAAATAGTTGTTTATGAACTTGAAAAGGTTATAAATGAGTATAACAAAATTGCTAAAGAAAAGAAAAACCAGCAGATACTTTTGGAATCAAGTCAAATTAAAGTTGACTTGCTTCTGGAAGAACTTGGTAAATTAAAAATGCAACAAAATGGCATTAAGAAATCACCAAGTATCAAATCTGACAAGTCCAAGAACTCTAACGGCAATATCTCTGAAAGACGTAACTCTTTCTTTTCAACAAAATCTTCTTTCTCTCACTATAAATCTACTTGTTTCACTTGTGGAAAAGTGGGTCATAAATCCTTTAATTGCAAACAAAGATCTAGAGGAAAATGGAACTAGAGGCCGAAAGAAACTACTTCTAACCCCCAAGGACCCAAGAACACTTGGGTACCTAAAAGAAACTAATCTTTTTGTTTTGCAGGAACGCACCCGAAAGACCTACAAGAAGGGAATATGGGTAATAGATTGTGGGTGTTCCAGGCACATGACAGAAAAGAAAGAAAATTTTAGTTCTGTAAAGAAAATTAATGGTGGATTTGTTAGATTTGGAGATAATGCAAAAGGAGAAGTTGTGGGAGTCGGCTCAATAAAGATCAGTCCCCTCTTGTAATCTAATCAAAGTTTACCTGGTTGATGGACTTAAGCACAACCTACTGAGTATCATCCAACTGTGCGATGCAGGATTTGATATACTATTCAATGCCATCAAATGCACTACCAGCAATGCTGCAAAAAATATCACCTTTATTGGTGATTGGGTTAAAAATATTTATGTTCTGAATAATATTGATTTACTTACTTTAACTTGTCTTACTGCTCAAAATTGTAATCCATGGTTGTGGCATAGAAATCTTGGACATGTAAGTATGCATGCCATTGAAAATCTATCTAGACTTGAATTAGTAAATGGCCTGCCTAAGCCAAAATTTGAGAAGGACCACATCTGTGATGCTTGTCAACTTGGTAAACATACTCAAAACTCTTTCAAAGTCAAATACATCTTAAGTACATCTAAACCACTTCAAACTATCAATATGGATCAGTTTGGACCCACCAAAACAACTAGTATTGGTGGAAAAATATTTGCTTTGTTATTGTTGACGATTTCTCATGTTTTACTTGGGTAATGTTTCTTGCTCAAGCATGAAGCATTAACTAATTTTGAGATCTTTTGTAGAAGAGTTCAAAGAGAAGTA
Organism: Capsicum rhomboideum; assembly: GCA_031232105.1. Classification (NCBI taxonomy): domain Eukaryota; kingdom Viridiplantae; phylum Streptophyta; class Magnoliopsida; order Solanales; family Solanaceae; genus Capsicum; species Capsicum rhomboideum. Next base: position 54,119,956 of record CP124711.1, read on the forward strand.
AGCTATTTCATCTCTACTGTTCACAGTGATCATGGAGGAGAATTTGAAAATAAAGCTTTTGAGGAGTTCTGTGCATAAAATGGCTATACTCAAAATTTCTCATCACCCCGTTCTCCTCAACAAAATGGAATAGTTGAAGAAAAGAATAGATCTCTTGAAGAAACAGCCAGAACCATGTCACTGAAACAAAGCCTTCCTGACCACTTCTGGGCAGAAGCAGTGAGCACAGCATGTCATATTCTCAATAGGTGTTTAATCAGACCTATTTTGAAAAAGACCCTCTATGAGCTCTGGAGAGGAAAGAAGTAAAACATCAGCTATTTCCATCTGTTTGGCTACAAGTGCTTCATTCACAATAATGGTAAGAATACTCTAGGAAAATTTGATCCTCGAAATGACAAAGGTATTTTTCTTGGGTATACTCCTACTAGTCGTGCATATAAGGCTTTTAATAAAAGAACCTTAAGTGTTGAAGAATCTATACATGTGGTTTTTGATGAATCTAATACAATTATTATGAGTATGAGTATTGGTGAGGAACATGTAAACAATTCATCAATTGAGGCCTCTACAAAAATTGCAGCACAAATTGATACTGAGTTGACTACAGCAACACAGGAGTTGATTTACCCCTCTGAACCTCCAAAAGTAAATATTCCAAGGGAATGGAGACATAGTGTAATCTTTCCGAATGACTTCATCATTAGAGACCCAAATGATAAAATACAAACAAGGGCGTCATTGAGAAAGCAAGCATTCGTAGCTCTAGTATCATAATTTAAGCCCAAACGCATTGATGAAGCGCTAGAGGTTGAATCATGGATTCAAGCCATGAAAGAGGAACTAGATCAATTTGAAATAAATCAAGTTTGGACCTTGGTGAAATGACCAAAAAACTATTCAGTAATCGAAACCAGATGGGTCTACAGAAACAAAATGAATGAGGAAGGTAAGATCATCAGAAATAAAGCCAAGTTAGTTGCTCAAGGTTATTCTTAACAAGAAGGTATTGACTATGATGAAACCTTTGCTCCTGTAGCAAGGTTGGAATCTATTCACATTCTTTTAGCTTATGCCTCTTTCAAGCATTTTAAATTATTTCAGATGGATGTAAAAAGTGCCTACTTAAATGGTTTTATTAACGAAGAAGTCTTTGTCAAACAATTCCTGGGTTTCAAAAATCCGTCTTATCCCGGCTATATTTTTAAACTCTCAAAGGCACTTTATGGTCTCAAAAAAATCCTAAAGGCTTGGTATGAGCAACTAAGTACCTTTTTATTACATAACAATTTTCAAAGAGGAAAAATAGATACCACCCTTTTTATTCAAAAGTTAAATTCAAGCATTCTCATAATACAGATTTATGTAGATGATATTATTTTTGGAAGACCTAACACTTCTCTGTGTGAGAACTTTGCTAATTTTATGAAAGGTGAATTTGAGATGAGTCTCATGGGAAAGCTGACTTTCTTCTTGGGACTTCAAATAAAGTAGTCAGCTTACGAAACTTTTATAAGCCAAAGCAAATACACAAAGGAGTTGATCAAGAAATTTGCCATAGGAAAGGGAAAAACGTTTGGAACGCCCATGAGTCCCTCAACCTGTCTTGAGTCTGATGCTCAAGGAAAAAGTGTGGATGAAAAGAATTATAGAGGAATGATTGGATCACTACTGTACTTAACTGCAATGAATCCAGATATATGTTCAGTGTATGCAAGTGTGCGAGGTTTCAATAGGGTCTCAAGGAATCTCAGCTCATAGTAGTAAAAAGGATAATTTGATATCTCATCGGAACTCAAGATCTTGGATTATGGTATTCTCATTGCTCAAATTTCAATTTAATTGGTTATTTAGAAGATGACTTTGCAGGTGACAAAAATGATCAAAAAAGCACTAGTAGGACATGTCAATTGCTCGGAGATGCATTAGTCTTGCCGCGCCCCATTTTTCTTGTGAAAAGCGGGTTTGACGTGACAACTCTTTTTGAAATTGTTTAAAAGAGAAGAGTCGCCACCTAACAAATTAAGGTGCGTTAGGGCACCATTCTAGTCTAATTACGAACTTATTTTAATAGTCTACGTCAACCATAAATTTGGGTAAGGGTTCAAGTTACCTCTAAAGGAAGGTGTTAGGCACCTTTCGAGGTCCACAAATGTGGGTCCCGATCGAAGTCATATATTACGTGGGGAATTTTACGTGAAAAGCAAAGGTCAATTATTTTTATTAACTTAATATTGACATGAAACTTCTATTTTATCATAATTAATAACTAAGTGACAAAGTCATTAAAACGTAAACGAAATATGGATCAGATAAGCGAGGAGATAGAACGAACACAATTATATAGTGAAAATAATTACTTAAAAAAATAAACCTAAACTACCACAAATAATTACAACACTCACAGTAAAGAAAAATCAAAGCCGATTCAGAAGGAGTTAGTTTTATCCTATTCGAATTAGCGCCCGACTTATTAACGGATGACAATGTTACATATCACATTGTCGGATTCTGCTCGGAGCAGTTTCCATCATTTTCGTCTATCTACCCACCCCACCTAATTGGTTATTAAGCCTAAAAGCGTTCTATAGAAAACGATAAAACTAACGTTCCCTAAAATGCCTACCCGTCCCAACTTAATGTCCAAGAGGCATTGGACTTACTATTTTGGATTTGGGTCTAGACAAAAGAACTCTTAGGTTGCCTAATTAGACTCGGGAGTTCGCATCAATCAAAACACATAAAACGAACAAGTAACAAGTAATGGTTCCAAACAAACCTCTTGATTAATTAAAGTTAATGAAGTGATTAATATGCTTGAAAAATAATTTTTATTTTACGTAATTGAAACCTATAGACATAATATCTAGATGACATATAATTGATCAATATGCTAAAAATGAATTACGTAAGTCTTATAGATAAGATATCTAGTGTTGTAGGTTAGTTACTACATTAAAATTTATTAATCTTATAGGCATGATTTCTAGGCGAGGAGTATTAATCAATGTGTTGGAAATCAAATTAAAGTGCTAGATATTAAATTAAACATGCTGAAAATTAATTTAAATATGAAAAAATTATTCAAATATGCAGGAAATTAATTTAAATGTGCAGAAAGTCGATTTAAATATGTTGGAAATTAATTTAAATGTGCAGAAAGTTGATTTAAATATGCTGGAAGTTAATTTAAATATGCAAAAAATTGATTTAAATATGCTGGAAGTTAATTTAAATATGCAAAAAATTGATTTAAATATGCTGGAAGTTAATTTAAACATGCAAAAAATTTAATTAAATATGCAAAAAATTAATTTAATTGTGCAGGAAGTTGATTTAAACATGCAGGAAGTTAACTTAAATATACAAAAAATTTATTTAAACATGCAAGAAATTAATTTAATTATGCAAGAAATTGATTTAACTATGTAAGAAGTTATTTAAAATGTGCAGGAAATTGATAAGAATATGCAGGAAAATTAATTGAAAGTGTGCAGGAAATTAATTTAAATTGATGGAAATTAGTTTAAAATGCTTGAATTAATTAAAAAAGCTAGATATTAGTTTAAATATGCAGGAAATTGATTAAAAATGTTGGGATTAATTAAAGGTGCTGGAAATTGAATAAACATGCTGGAAATTAATTATTATATGCTTAGAGTCAGTTTTAACATGCCAAAAAATTAATCAAACATGCTTAAATTAAATTAGCATATTCAAAATTAATCTAATATGTTTGAAGGTTAGTTAATGATCCTAATGACATGATTTTCTAAGCGATAGAACAAATAATGGTTGTAGAATATTTGCCTAAGTGATAAAATAATTTAATTAATACATGAAATTTATTAAATAATCCTAGAGGCATGATATCTAGGTGATAAAATATTTAACACATAGAATCCCTACCCTCGTAGCAGCCCCCATAATATTTTATTATGTAGATATATGTTTATACAATAATTATCATAGACCCAAATGAATGAAATAAAGAAAAGAAACAGAGAAGGGCTAATTTGGAAAGCCCTTAACCACTCCCAAATCCCTGGCAACTCTCCATCTTGTCCGAATTCTCACCTTCACCTGTTGAACATAAAACAAGGACACCAAAGCACTCCCAGAATCAAAACATGCCTTTTACAGCCCATAACCAACCCTTGGCGCTATCGAGATCCTAAAGATCTCAAGGATCCCAGGTAGGCTCACACCAAAGGGGTTATAAGATGGGCAAAGGTCATTTCAGATTCACCTACAACAACATTTTGGTTAGGAAACACTTAATTAGGAATATCTCATTTTATGTCAAACTAACAAAAGCAGATAGCATAAACACCCCAATAGGTCACGAAAGTACACAAAGGAGCAGGAGGTTATGGCATCAAGCATTTAAAGTACGCATATCAAAATAAGATCATAATCACATAGGATTAATACGAAAGAAACGAATGCATCGTTAGAGGAAACTAACCAGTTAACAGCGAGAATAATATAAACAGAAAAGAAAACGGCGCTTCCAAAGTAAGAATCAGTGATAATAGTTAACAGCGGAAGCAGTCTCAAGACCAAAAGCAGAGAAATATCTTTTTTAGTGTAGATTCGAGTAATGATGTCAAGCGTGATGCATAAAGAATAAAAAGGGTTGATTATATAGTAATGGAATTGTAGGCAATTAGAGAAATAAAAGGGAGAAAGGATATTCTGGAAATCAATTAAAGGAATTATTTTCCTTAAAATCAAAAGATAGAATAAATTAGTGCAAAGCGGATCTCCATTTACCATAAATAAGCGAGTGAGAGCCTTTTTGAATTAAAGGAGAAGCGAATAAATAAGGATACCGAACAGCCAATATTTACCTTAATTATGTAAGTACTGAAATCATTTTAAAGAGCCAAAAATCAATTAGAGCAAATTAACCATCAAAGTTGTCAAGGATTCAATAGAGTAACAAATAAGGAACATGGAAGATTTTCTCATAATCAAATCACTCGTCGGCATAAGTAAAAGGGTCACATTATTACACTACAAGCATGCTTAAGCAACGATTTGAATTATCCAGGGAATACCAAATAACAAAATTTTCAAGATAAAAAGAAAATATCTCCACCTAATCAATGTAAAATTGATCAAATCACAAGCAAAAGGGATATATTTTCGAAAACTGCACAAGCCAATGCCCAACCCGTAATTAGCGTTAACGAGTGTTCATGAAAATTAGGACTTTCAACATATGACAGTCTAAGAACATTAACCAACAAAAATCACAAGTAATCGAACAGAACATCCCAATCAAGTTTCGTTAATTTCAGATCTAAGAATCTGTCAAAAGAAAAAGAAAGGAAGGGGTAGAAGAGAATTGACGTTTGAGTATAAAGTTAAATGAAAAGTCAAACCTGGGATGGGTTCCTAAGTACCCATCCTAAAACTTTGACTTTTTTTGGTGAAATTTGACTGGAGGCCAGAGCAGCGGCATGGTGGCGTGGTTGCTAACATCGTCTCATCAGTTATCAATTCCAGTGAGGCAACAGTGGTTTTTGCCGGTGCAGATGGAGGCGAAGCTGGTGTTGGTTGCTGGTGGGGTGCGATTATGGTGGCTGGAGTGGTTCTCTGATGGGAGGCAACAGTGGCATGGTATGGCTGGTGGTTGGAGATAGTGGTGAGGGAGAAGAGGGAGATTTGAGAGGATAGAGGGTCGGTTGTGGGTGAAAAGAGTGGCGATGATTTTGGGTTATGGGGAATGGTGGAAAGTCGAGGAGAGAGAGTAGAGGGTGAGAGGGTTCGGTTCTCCAGCTGGAATATGGTCGGAGATGGTGGTAGCATTGGTTTAGAGAGAGAGGGGTGAGGCGGTTGTTTTGATAGAGATGAGAGGAGGGGGAAGAGGAGAGATGGAGGTGAGGCGGCTGTTGAGGGAATTGTGATTAGGGTTTTGTGATTTGGTGGGTTGGATATATTAAAAGGAAAGAAAATGAGGGATTTAATCTCAGTCGTTGATCATATGAGATGAACGGCTAGGATTAAAATCAAGGAGATGGGTCGAATCCGGATCACGAAATTAGGGTCAATTGAAATTGATTTGGGATATCAATTTGGGATCAAATTAAAATTAATTTAGGCTAAAATTGACACAAAATTGGGTACAACATGGCTAGAATTTAAATAAATTAGGAAAATTGAATTGAATTAGACTGCTATTTAATAAATAAATTAGTAAATATATAATAAAATACTAAAAAAATTAATCAATGTCATAAAATCATTATGAATAAATTATGTAAGTAAAATTAATGACACGTAATATATTATTTAAAATCAACGACAAAATGATTTGAAATGGATTAGGCACCTAAGAATACAAAATTTAAAAATACTATAATAATAATAATAATAATAATAATAATAATAATAATAATAATAATAATAATAAGCAATAAACTATGGACCACGTGTTTGTAAATTATGAGTATGCATATTTGCGGAAATAATTTAATAAATATTTACAAAATTATGTTAAATATTATATTTAAATTAGTAAATTATATATTATATAAGAATATAAAATTAAATTCTAAAAATAAATTGCATGCCTTAAAATCATGAATACGAAATGTCAGAATTTATTTGATACCAAAATAATAATTAAAAATCCAAAACTAATATTTTTTGATAAAATAGCAGCCTGTGAGGAATATCGGGAGGCCAAAATTGGGTGTCAACAGCTGCCCCTTTGTTTCTTGGGAATGATAGAAGAATTATCGAGCAACGAACGTTGACGTAGTAGCCAATTTTGTTTGACCGAAAGGATGGTTTGCTGGAATTGAAAAGTGAGAGAGATTTGTCAAATGGTGTGGCCGAGACTTTGGTTTTAAGTCGCCTACATATCTCGAGTTCACAAGAATCAGGACATGTATAGTTCTAAACTTAGGAACGAATAAGATTCCTAAAGAAAATTACGAATGTGGAATTTGAATGAAGATAGCATGAGTTGACGAGATTGGAGTATGAGTAGCTTTAAAATGTGGGATGTGAATATGATTTAGTTTAGGTTGTGAGATATAGGGTTAAAGAATCATGTTCCAGAACGAGATAAAAAAATGATTCTTAAACGTCTTTTGTTATGCTTTTGGGAGCTTACCTGCAGCTTCTAACACAACTAGATAAAAAGGTTAGCTCATAAGCATATAAAATATTAAATAATGCGGAGACAAGGAATAACAATAGATAACAGTAACGATAAGAGGAGATAAGAAAGCGTATCTTGTTAGACATTGCGCTTGTTGTCCAAGATTTTTGAGGAACCTCAAAAATCTGCCCCAGTTTCGACTTTTAAGGAGAATGTGATCACGTTGACTATATGCCTGCAAAATCAATTGTCCTTATTTTAGGGAGGACGAGCCCAATTGTTTTATTTTAGGGCAGACAAATTTGGCATATCCTTTTTTAGGGCAGATAACCCAACATATCCTATTTTAGGGCGGATAACCCAACGTATCCTATTTTAAAGCGAAATAATGAACCCGGCATATCCTATTTTAGGGAGGATAATCCAAAATATCCTATTTTAGGGAGGATAACCCAACATATCCTATTTTAGGGCGGATAACCCAGCATATCCCAATTTTAGGGCGGATAACCCAATATATCCTATTTTAGGGTGGATAACCCAATATATCTTATTTTAGGATGGATAACCCAATGTATCCTATTTTAGGGCGGAATGAACCCGGCACATCCTATTTTAGGGCAGATAACCCAATATATCCTATTTTAGGGCGAATAACCCAGCATATCCTATTTTAGGACGGATAACCCAATGTATCCTATTTTAGGGCGGATAACCCAAAATATCCTATTTTAGGGCGGATAATCTAACGTATCTTATTTTAGGGCGGATAACCCAATGTATCCTATTTTAGGGCGAATAACCCAACGTATCCTATTTTAGGGCGGATAACCCAACATATCCTATTTTAGGGCGGATAACCCAACATATCCTTTTCACTGTCTGTAACTTCCTGTCATTGTCATACCATTGTGATGAAATTTTTGAGTACCCCTCAAAAATTTCTTCCCCAGTTTAGAATATGTTTCACACTCTCTTGCAAAGTGAAATGTTATCTGCTGGTAGAATTTTGAGGTAATCTCAAAAATTCTACCCCAGTGTTTACTTGTGAAGGCTTATATTCCTGCATCACTCAAAGAAAATATTAGTTCAAAAGAAATGGTTATCTTGTATTTGAACATCAAGGTTCGACTTCAAATCTGCAATTGTCATTTGAAGTCATGAAATAGGCCAAACTAGCTTAGATTTGTGGACTAGAATCGTGTCAAAAGCTAACATGATTTGATTATGAAGGGAAAAGGAAAATTTTATTAGATTGAGACCGAACCCAAGAGTGTGCTGCCTACGTATCCAAATGGAAGTCAGGTCAAACGTAGTTCATGAGCACAAAGAAAAACAAAAACAGGAAATTTTATTCATTGGAAAAAGAATTGGTACTTTGCTTGTGATGGTTTTTTCCTTCTCATTTCCTTTGGTGTGCTTTACGGTTCCTTGTCAAATGTCTCGGGGTGATCTCTATTGGTTCACCTTGGACAATAACTGTGCTTGTGGTAGTGTCATAGAGGTTGCTTAGTGGCCCTTGTCGCACTATAATCTTGTCTTTCTCAATCAAATCTTAGATCCTGTACCTCAATGCTGAACATTCCTCAATATCATGACCTTGGATATTTGAATGATATACACACCTTTTGGATAAGTCAAATTTTGAAGACGTCTATTTAGGGATCCATCCTTTCTTTGGTTTCAGAACTCCTTGAGCAAACAATCTTTGAAATATGTTGTCTAAAGGTTCAGTCAAAGGGGTAAAAATACAAGGTTTCATTTTCTTTGGTTGATGAGAATTGGATGGTATTGGATAAGTCTGTCGTTGAGAATCATGTTGGTGAGAATTCGGGTATTGAAAACCTTGTGGGTTATAGGTATCAAAAATAGCATATGCTTGTTGGGTATATTGTTCTTGAGGTAGGATGGTTGAGATAACTTCTCATTTTTCTTCTTTCAGCGAAGCTTTCAGTGCTTGAAAAGTAGCTTGTATTGTGGAAACATCAATAACTTTTCCTGTCCGAATACCATATTCTAATCTTTTCCCAATTAGGATCAGTTCGTCGAAACTTTGAATACATAAGACGAATAATTTTTGATAGTATATACCATCTAGTGACCTGATGAAAGTTTGGGCCAGCTCTTCTTCAGGCATAGGAGGACATATCTTAGAAGCTTCCAATCTCCATCGTGTTGCATAATCCTTAAAGGTTTCATGATTCATTCTCTTTAATTCAAGTAAGTCCAGCATTGTCAGATCAACCTTGATATTAAACTTATATTGTCTCACAAAGTCTTGAGCCATATCTTCCCATGTATTCCACTTGTCAAAGTATTGTTTGACATACCAAGTGAGTGCTATTCCTGACAAACTCTGAATGAAGAGTCTCATTAGTAAAGCTTCATTATGCCCAATGGCAACTAATCTACCACAATAGTCCTTTAGATGCATAATTGGGTCTCCATTCCCATCAAACATAATGAATTTTGGAACTTTGTATCCTGGAGGCAAACCAACCCTTGGATGTAGACACAGTTTCTCATACCTCAAGTCATAAATGCCTTTGGAACGTAGACACTCATCCAACCTCTTTTCTAAGTCAAGAAACTTTTGTTGCTGTGTAGGTGACTCCACATCATGTATTACCATGTTTAACAAATTACCAAGATTGGCGTGTCAAAGATATTTGATAAAGAGACGAATTGGGAGAACAAAGATATTTTGTGTTGGGTGAAGAAGCAAGATTTGTGTTAGGAAAAGGATCAAGATGGTTAGGCGTATTTTTCAGATTGCAGACTTTTAGCCGATTCAATGTTCAAATTCTAGACAACCTTTAAACAAAATAAATAAATCAAACAAAAGTTACCGCATAGCACAAATAAGTTTAAAACATAATAAATAGAAGACATTCCAAGATGAAGACTATGACTTAATAAGTGATCTGAGTGTAGAAATTTGGGCTTCTAATGCACGTGATAGACGATAGTGAAAGAACTTACGCTTTGGAGAGATTAACATGATGCTGAATTTGAAATTGTAGTTGTAAAGAAGATAAAGAAGCTAGGGAATGAACAAGGTCGACTCATGTTGAACATCATAACTGCTGATTTGAAACATCCTTTGTGATTGATATTATCGTTAATCCTTCCAACTTCATACAAAATGATAAAATAGGGGAAAGAAAATTTTATTATAATGAGACCAAACCCATTAAATGAGCGCCTACGTATCCCTCTTATAGGGTAATCAGGTCAAACGTAGTTTCAATTACATAAAAGATAGGCATGAAAGAAAATCCATATTGTGTAAAGCTTAAAGTAATTCAAGTGCTAAGGAGCCCGAAGTGGAGAAACAACATGATATCCTCTTCATCAATGCCAAACAAGTGTAAGTCATGTTTAGGAAATTAATCAACATCAATATTTGGCCCTATCATGGTTATCACCTTGGTATCAATGATCGTTTGAATTTTGTCCTTCAAGGAAAAACACGCCTCTATGGGATGCCTTTTTATCCCAGAGTGGTAGGTGAAAACCTGATCAGGATTGTATCGTTTAGACTGAGTATTAACAGGTACGGCAGAGATGGGTGTGATGTAGCCTACTTTTCTGAGTCTTTCATACAATTGGGTTATGGGTTCAGCTAGAGGGGTGTATTGTCTTTATGGATGTAGTTGTTGATTTGTTAGTAGATTTGGATAAGACACTGGAATGTATTTTGATATTGGAGTAATAGGTGGAGGTGGGTACCAAAAAGTTTGAGGATGAGGTTTGGTGGAGGATTTGGGATAATAGGCCTGGGCATAATTTGGTGTAGGGATGATTTCTGGAGATGAATACTATATCAATTGAGGGTGACTTTTCCTTACTATCCTCCTATTGCTTATCAAATTTTGTAGCTCTCTCTTCAACTGGAGGCATTTATTCGTATCATTACCAGGCATGCCAAAATAGAAGGCAAAATGCTTTTTGGGATCAAAGAAAGGACTTGAAGGGCAATAGGAACCAATAAGATTAGGCTGTAAGATACCATGTGACCTCAACATTTCAAAATTAATTAATGGTGGTTCGTCTAAGAGAGTCGTAGCTTGGGGTTTCCTAACTTCGGGCTTCGGAGGATTTGATGCCTCGTTGATAATTGTCCTTCCCTTATCCTTGAATTGTGGCTCAACTAAACCAATATTGTCATATCTTAGAGTTTTGACTATGAACTTCCTCTTCAGCCTATTGTCGAACCGCCTAATAAAGTCACTAGCCAAATTGTCCTAAGAGACCCACTTGCTTGTATCCTTCTTTGTGTACCATATCAATGCTAGACCTATAAGTGAACTGACAAACAGCTTCATCTTAAGACTATCACTTTGCCTTATAACCGCTAGCTTATCCAGGTATGCTTTCAAATGGGAGCGAGGATCCCCAGACCTATCGTATAACGAAAAGTTTAAGTCCCCAGCTCTATCCTTACTTTCTTCCTCTGATTTGGATAATTTATCTATCTCGAGCTGTTGAGATAACCCTACCTTATGGTTAGAAATCTTTCCTTCAGCTTCCTTTCCTTTCCCATCTCCATCAACCCATTAAATGCCTTTTGCATTGCGACTGAATACAAACTCGGAGATACTTGTGTATCAGAATCAGGCATAGGTAAGGTCGTCAATACTGGAGATTCCATAGTGTAGATGGGAGCAATGAATTCAGTTTTGACAATGGCTCTGGAAAGACTGGTGGCATATCAGATGAACCTCGAAGATTAGTCATTATTCCTCTGATTCTCTCGATTTTTCTTTCCATACTCATAATGCTTGACTCAAAAGGAGTAAGCTTGTCTTGGTGCAAACCCAAACTCCTACGCTCAGCTTCACTATTGGAAAGATTGATAAACATTGCTTAACTGACCATTCTGATGTTCAACTTTAGTCAACCTTAGAAGAAAGGACTTATGATTAGTAAAAACGCACGACAATAGAACGTCTATGAGTAATATCATAGAGTAAAACATTTGAGTTATGCTTGTTCGAAATGAATAGGAGTTATGAGAGTTGTATATGACTTAGAAGTTGGGAAAGCTAGAGTATAACACGCATATGAAAACATTACTGGTTAAGAGCTATAATGAATACAATGGTATATTAATTTGAAGGTGTTGATTAAGAATGTCCTAAAATGATGAGTTATCCTAAAAGAGTAGAAATAATCTAGAACATCCTATCGAGGAATGGATCGAACCAAGAGATGATTAGTATGCTAAAAGATATCTTGGAGGACAAGATTGAGCTATGAAGATAAGTTGAAAGAGAGTTTTGACACTAAGCCCTAAGATGGCGTGATTCGGGCCTAAATAAATAACGGTAAAATAACAAGATATGAATTCTAAGAGTAAGGAATAACTAAGTCAGAAAAAATAATAACAAGGTAGGTAAGATATTAACACATACGTAGAAATTTAACATATAGCAAATAAGGTTATGCACTTTTTCAGGCTATGATCCTCTATCGGTTTTAAACAATAAGGATACTAAAGCCTTCAAAGGTTTAATGCAATGTGTATTCCTTACTAAAGGGATACAGGACCAGGTTCTAAAGATGAATGGATTTTTTTAGACATGGTTCTCTCAAGTGGACAACTCGAGAGTGGGAAGCTCATAACTGTCGACGCACCGTTGATCGACCAATCCACAAGACATTCCCCTTAAGGGTATTTTAGGAACGAACGTCCGTGCAACCACGCAACCATTTTTTAAAAAAAAAGGTTGCAAGTGGAGGAAGATATGAGCGGAATGCCAATTATGAAAAGTGATAACAAGTAGGAGGTAGTGAAAAAACGGTAACACGTCCAGACAGTTTAAAGAAAGCAATAAATAAATGCCATTAAAATATTATATGCATAATTAAGAAAATAAGGTAAAAAGATAACAAATACAAGAAACATCAAAAGGACATAAACATGTTATGGGATAAGGAGGAGGATTTAGCATGGACACAATTCAGATACGTATGTGACAATTAAAAGGGATAGAAAAAAGATGGATAAACATGAAAATAAATAAAATTTTAAGGCAACAAAATAAATAGTAAAATAAAAGAATTTGGCATGAAAATTTATGTTAAAAATACATCCAGAAAAGTGTCAAATTTCAAAATAAATTAACTATTTAAGGAAGCAAATAAAGGACGAAAGGAAAAAAACTAATCATAAAATAAATTTAAAAAAAACATAAAAATCCCACGTAACACACGAATTCGTATTGGTTAGAACCTAAGTGTCCCCAGCAGAGTCGCCATGTTGTCGCACCCCATTTTTCTTGCAAAAATCGGGATTCGACGTGGCAACTCTTTTTGGAATTGTTTAAAAGAGAAGAGTCACCACCTAACGAATTAAGGTGCGTTAGGGCACCATTCTAGACTAATTATGAACTTATTTTAATAGTCTATGTTAACCAGAAATTTGAGTAAGGGTTCAAGTTACCTCGAAAGAAAGGTGTTAGGCATCTTTCGAGGTTCACAAATATGGGTCCCAACCGAACTCATATATTACGTGGAGAATTTTACGTGATAAGCAAAGGTCAATTATTTTTATTAACTTAATATTGACCTGAAACTTCTATTTTATCATAATTAATAACTAAGTGACAAAGCCATTAAAACATAAACGAAATATGGATCAGATAAGCCAGCAGATAGAACGACCACAATTGGTTTAGAGAGAGAGGGGTGAGGCGGCTGTTTTGATAGAGAGGAGAAGAGAGGGGAGAGGAGAGATGGAGGTGAGGTGGCTGTTGAGGGAATTGTGATTAGGGTTTTGTGATTTGGTGGGTTGGATATGTTAAAAAGGAAAGAAAATGAGGGATTTAATCTCAGTCGTTGATCATATGAGATGAACGGCTGGGATTAAAATCAAGGAGATGGGTCTAATTCGGGTCACGAAATTAGGGTCAATTGAAATTGATTTGGGATTTCAATTTGGGGTCAAATTAAAATTAATTCAGGCTAAAATTGACACAAAATTGGGTACAAAATGGCTAGAATTTAAATAAATTAGGGAAATTAAATTGAATTAGACTGCTATTTAATAAATAAATCAGTAAATATATAATAAAATACTAAAAAAATTAATCACTGTCATAAAATCATTATGAATAAACTATATAAGTAAAATTAATGACACGTAATATATTATTTAAAATCAACGACAAAATGATTTGAAATGGATTAGGCACTTAGGATTACAAAATTTGAAAATACTATAATAATAATAATAATAATAATAATCTATGGACCACGTGTTTGTAAATTATGAGTATGCATATTTACGGAAATAATGTAATAAATATTTATAAAATTATGTAAAATATTATATTTAAATTAGTAAATTATATATTATATAAAAAAATAAAATTAAATTCTAAAAATAAATTGCATACCTTAAAATCATGAATATGAAATGTCAGAATTTATTTGATACCAAAATAATAATTCAAAATTTAAAACTAATATTTTTTGATAAAATAACAGCTGTGAGGAATATGAGGAGGTCAAAATTGGGTGTCAACAAGTCTCATGTCATGGCAAGAAGCAAACTTCTGCTACGTTATCCACCCCTGAATCTGAATACATGGTTGTTGGCAGTTGTAGTACTCAATTACTTTAGATTATGCATCAATTACTTGATTATGATCTATCTTATGAATTAGTTCCTATTATGTGTGATAATACTAGTGCTATTAGTCTTTCCAAATTTATTGTTCATCATTCGAAAGCTAAGCATATTGATATTAAGCATCATTTTATTAGAGATCATGTTAAAAAAGGCGATTTTGTACTTAATTTTGTTAATTTCAAAAATTAGCTTGCCGATATTTTTACAAAACCTCTCTTGGAGGAAAGATTCTATTTTCTACGAAAAAGGCTCGGCATTACCAGTGTTTAATCTTTTATAATTTTTTAAAAAAATTATATATATTTCTTTGTCTTATTATTTAATTTCCTTGTTTAGTTTCTGCCTAATTATTTGCTTCCTTGTTTAAGTTATTTACTTCCTTTTTCAAATTCCCTTGTTAGTAATGATTTTACGTGTCTCTTCTAGAAATAAACCCCTCAATTCCCACACTTCCATCAGTGCATCTCTCTGATCGATAAAGCTACTCTTTCCTTCTCATTATTGCTCCCCCTTCTCACGTCTCTTCAGTCGATTCATCGAACTGACTTTTCTTCTACCTCTCCTTTCTCTCAATAAAATCTCCTCTTTCAAACCCTCTTTAATTCATTCTTTTCTACAATACCTAAAACCAGATCTATGGCATCTCAACCTCCAACTCAAGCCAACTTGTCCAAAACCTCATTCACTATCATTCTTAATCTTTCTTCAAACTCTTCTGAGAGAGAATCCTAGATTCTGCAAAATCTATGGCATCTAAACCTCCAACTCAAGCCAACTTGTCCAAAACCTCATTCACTATCATTCTTAATCTTTCTTCAAACTCTTCTGAGAGAGAATCCTAGATTCTGCAAAAAGGATCTCTAAAAAGCGATCTAATAGTGACAAAGGTTCCTCTTGCAAGAAATCCTATTCAGAACACCAGATCTATGGCATCTCAACCTCCAACTCAAGCCAACTTGTCCAAAACCTCATTCACTATCATTCTTAATCTTTCTTCAAACTCTTCTGAGAGAGAATCCTAGATTCTGCAAAATCTATGGCATCTCAACCTCCAACTCAAGCCAACTTGTCCAAAACCTCATTCACTATCATTCTTAATCTTTCTTCAAACTCTTCTGAGAGAGAATCCTAGATTCTGCAAAAAGGATCTCTAAAAAGCGATCTAATAGTGACAAAGGTTCCTCTTGCAAGAAATCCTATTCAGAACACCATGGTTCTTTCACGCAAGAAGACATGCAAAAATTCTGGGGGATTGAATAAAGAAAATTTTCAAGAACTTCAAGAGTCGCCCTGTGGTTGCTGGGCACTAGGATAATGATTAATGATTTTCTTTCTGATAAAATCTTTGGTATTGACTCTTATGGAATTCCTTATATGAATGGTGTCTGGCCCGATGACTTTGAAGTCTCGTTTGAAGGGACTAAAGTGGCAGTAGTCGAATCTAGTACTAACCTCTTTGATTTTGGACCTTTGTCCTTATGTTTTTAAAATAGAATTTTAGCTCATATGATTCCTAACACCCTGGTTCACTGGAAAAGCTCTCTTAGTAGCATCTCTACTAAGGATTTGTTTGCTCTGTACTGTTTGATTGAGAATATCGCCTGAATAGGAGTTTGTAGTTTAGAGAATACATATTAAAAAGTGCCTAGGATTCTAGTACCTCCTCTAGTCTACCTTATGGAGCACTTATCACTGGCATTCTGATTCACTCTATGATTGATCTCTCTGAGTTTCCTCTAGTGGATATCGCTGGTTCCTACGACACCTGAGCTTTAAAAGCATGGGTTGTGTACTTGTTGATTTTTAATGGTGTAAGAAGGATTTTTTCAAACCAAGAGCTATGAAACCAAAAACTGGAAAGGCCAATTAACTCTGTGGTTGTGCTTCTCAAGGAAGCATAAGGTATACAGAAGCGTTTGATGATTTTAGAAGAAGGAATGATATTTCTATAAGAAATCGTTGGGAAAAATTTTCAGATGACAAAAGATATAGTTGTTGACGTAGGAAAATTATGGCTAGCAGCGAACAATTTGAAGAGTGAGGGAGTCCAAACTGTGAACAATTTGATAAACCAAGTCGACTCTATCAAAGTAGGAGCCAACTCCTCCCATGATGAACTTGCTGTCACATTTCAGATGTCTTATTCCAGCTTTTCAAAGAACGTACAAAAATCCTATGACAGCTTCTGCAGGAATATGATCAACACCTTGACCTACTTCTTGAAAAAATAACTTCTCTGGCCTTTATTAAATAGGGGTGTGTCCCTATCAGACAATTGTTTTTTTGTAACTTTTACACTACTCTCTTTGACTCTTCCCCTTTTTCATAAGGGGTTTGTCCCTGTTCAAACTAATCCATCTACTCTTATGCTTATCCCATTTATGTGTTATCTGTATATCTGTCTATCTTTTCTTTTCGATTATACCAAAGGGGGAGAAACTTATAGGTAAAATCAGCAACACGATTTGAGGGGTAGCTAGCACATCTAAGGGGGAGCCAATACAAAAATTAGGGACGTTTAATTATTGAAAGTTTTTACTATTGTCATCATCAAAAAAGGGGAGATTGTTAGCCCTAAATATAGTTTCAATGATAACAAACTAATCCATATTTATGTGTAGGATAAATATAGAAGCAATCGGCCAAGTATCAATTCAAAAGAATTCCACACTTAAAAGGAAAGCATCAATCAAGATCTCAAGTCAACAAAGAGGCAAAGCCCATGGAAGGAAAGAGTATATTCAGCATTAAGGCACTTCAATAATAAGAAAGGAAATATGGACGTATCTGATACAGACATATAACGTCATCTAGGTATTCTAAATTTAACCAAGATGACCCTGCAAGTCCCTTGGATTCCCCAAAGTAATAGAGCTTGGAATTAGAATAAAGAAATTATAATTCCCCTAAAACAAAGTAAATTAATTACTATGGCAAGAGAAGATCAGTCAAGATTCTGAGATAGCTAGCTACAACAGTCACATTATCAAATCCTTATATAAATAGGGCATAGCAGCTTAGGTTTATTCCTGTACAACTTCATTTGAGCAATATCCTAGTCACTTCTACAATCTTATACAATTCATTGTAATATGTTACAGTGAAAACAAAAGAGAGAAGAAACTAGAAGCTATACGAGTAGAGCTGCTACCTTTCACCAAAAGCTATGTCACTATAAGTTATTGGGAAAATCTTCTGTAATTATTCAATTTGCTCTAAAGGAAACCCTATTAACCCAAGGGGACTAGAACTAGGCACCACAAGGATATTTTGAACCAGGATAAAATTTCTTGTGTCTTTTACTTATTTCCTCTATCTTTTACATTCTGTTATTACTGCTTTTAGTACTAACTTTGATGTGTAGGGAAGTCGACTAACAAACTGTCCCAGTCAACTTTGTGAAGAAGAATTTAAATTCCCCCCCTCCCCCTCCCTTTTTGATTAGCAGACTCCTTTGATGTTAGACCGTGGGGCATGAATTTAGTCTGAGATTCGATGGATAGAGTGAGGTTGATTCAGAATCGGCTCGTATCAGCCTAGAGTAGATAAAAGAGTTATGCAGATCGAAGGGTTTATGACTTGGTGGTTATGGTGAGAGAGTGGATTTTATTGAAGGTATCATCTATAAAGGGTGTGATGAGGTTTGGAAAGAAAGGAAAGCTAGCCCGAGGTTTATTGGTCCTTTTGAGATCCTTTGTCAGATCGGGAAGGTGGATTATGAGTTGGATTTACCTCCAATTCTTTCAGTTGTACATCCTGTTTCCATGTCTCGATATTAAAAAAATACCATTTTTGATGGCTCTCAGTGATTTGGTGGTATTTGATTGATCTGGATCAGAATCTGACTTTTGAGGAGGAGCCTATGGCCATTTTAGATGGGCAGACTAGGAAGTTGAGATCTACGAGTATTGATTCAGTGGAGTTAAGTGGAAGCATCATCCGGTTGAAGAGGCTACATAGGAGATAGAGTCTAACAAGTGGAGTAGATATCCCCATCTTTTTAACAGTTCAGGTACCTTCCTTACTCTTACGTTTTAGGATGAGCGTGTGTTTTAGTGGTAGATATTATAACATCCCTCATAGAGAGTTTTGAATTTTTATGTGTTTTGACCATTTTACTCCTTCCAATAGTTGTATTATGGTATTTGTGGTCAATGGTAGTGGGTGGCATGGTTCCCGAGTTGGTTGATTGAGTTTCGTGCAAGTTTTTCATTTTGAAAGATTTTAAAGTTAATAGAGCTGACTTTGGTCTATATTTGGTGATTTAGACGTCATATGAGAATATCATCAGTTTTTTCAAGTCCAGAATACCATTGTTGGATTAGTAGCATTATTGGTTTGGATCCCGAGGAGTTCGGATGCATTTTTAGTCATTGGTTAGAAAATTGGTAAATTATGGTCTAAAGTGAACTTCAATCAACATCCGTTGATAACGACCTCCGTTGGTGAATCTTATGGTTCCATTGAGTCTAGAATATCTATTTTAATCTAATAGCATTGGATTGTGTTTACGGTATTCCGAATGAATTCCGAGGGTCTGTTCGGGTAATTTTATCTATGTTTCAGTCGATGGTGCAAGCTGCTGGTGCAGTCATGCATCCTTCATCGCATTTGCAATTCTCTTATTATGATTGTGGAGAAGAATCTAATTGGCCTTTATGATCGCGACAGAGAGCCTGCATTTGAAAAGGGTTACGGGAGGGTCGATTCGATTCGAAACAGCTATTCATCACGATCGCGGTTGGGCTATCACGATCGTGATGGGTCAGGTTGGGTAAAATAGACACAAAATAATAAATTATCTCTTAGTTTTTCAAACTAAACAAGTAAAATTGAACTCCCTCAATTTATTTTTACTTGTTCACTATTCAAAAAATAGATTTTTTACTTTTACTTGTCACTTTTAACATATCAAGAAAAGACAATTATATTTTCCATGTTTTACCCTTACAATTAATTACTTATTCTCCAAATTATTTTTCAAGATCTAATACTAAACAACAATTGATAGGGATAGTGTGGCAAAATATTCATGTCAATCGTTGTTTCTTAATAGATGTGACAAGCAAAAATAAACGGAGGGAGTATATTTAGTATGATGGACAGAGGGAGTAAAAATGAAAATCTATTTTTGAAACAATGAACAACTAAAAATGAAATGAGGGAATAAAAGTAAAACTATTATTGGAGTAGTGAACAAATAAAAATGAATAGAGAGTAAAAGTTAATGGACGGAGTGTTAAATTACTGTTATGCCACTGTTTGAACATTTTGGATTATACTTGTTTGGACAAATAGCAGCACTCACTCATGCCCAAATTAGATGTCCTAAATGGAAAGCTGGTTTTGTAGACAAGGGCGGGCAATTCCCAAGACATTAGGTTATGCCAAGTGGCATCTTAAGAACTAGCCTCTTACAACAAAAAATTATTTTGTAGATTAATAATTATATAATATTTATTTCATATTTATTTCATATCTATATATATAATAAAGGAGAGCAGTCTTGCATTAGGTTATCCCAAATGGCATCTTAAGAATCTATATATATAATAAAGGAGAGTAGTCTTGCATGAGGTTATGCCAAATGGCATCTTAATAACTAGCCTCTTACAACAAAAAACTATTTTGTAGATTATTAATTATTTAATATTTATTCCATATTTATTTCAAATCTATATATATAATAAAGGAGAGTAGTCTTGAATGAGGTTATGCCAAGTGAAATCTTAAGAAATAGCCTCTTACAACAAAAAAACTATTTTGTAGATTATTAATTATTTAATATTTATTTCATATCTATATATATAATAAAGGAGAGTAGTCTTGCACGAGGTTATGCCTAATGGCATCTTAAAAACAAGCCTTTTACAACAAAAAACTATTTTGTAGATTATTAATTATTTAATATTTATTTCATATATATATATATATATATATATATATATATATATATATATATATATATATCTAATCTCTAATCTCTAATGTATTAAAAGTGTGAAGGTACTTATAAATGTTGTTTGAACTTTTTTTCCTTCATTAAATGACTCCGTTGTAGACAAAATTGTCCTTTCACTTTTTTCTTTAATAATTATCATTAAATTATTATTCTAATACTTAATATTTTAAAATTAATTTAATTTCTTTTTAATCTAAGTAAGAAATCATACTATTTAACACTTTTAAATCAATTAAAAGTGTACCTTATATACAAAAAGATTTCTGTAGGAATTGAGGGACAGAAACGAGTCGTTTTTGGTGTGCTTGTTGAGCTTAAAAAGTGGAAAAGGTATCCACAGTGTCGCCACTTTGTTGAACTTATTGAGGGTTGCAAAATTGTTAACTGCAGGTTAGTTTTATTTGTTGAAAAAAAAAAAGGTTAGTTTTATTTGCAATTTATTCTTTGATTTCAATAAAGTAGTAAGTTATTATTCATATTCTTATTGCATGTGTGATTATATATTTGCATCTTTTCCCCCCTTTTATGGTGTGTCCATTTATTTTGATATTTTTTTATCTTCAATATTTAAGGAGTCCTAAAATATATGGTAAGAGAAAAAATATAGTATATAGTAAGGAGTACTATAAGAATTAATAATTAATAAATCATAAAATATATGGTAAGAGAAAAATATATAGTAAGAGGTATTAAGAAAATTAATAAATAAGTAATTTTAAAATATATAATAAGAGGGAAAAAAAATAAGAATTCCTAAAGTATATGTTAAGAAGTCTAAGATTCCCCCTCATCAATATGTATATATTTTTTATATTCTTAAGTTGATGGATAAAAAGGCCATGAAAGCTATTTCATTAACTTAAGTATAAGGAAAGCAAAATCTGCAAAAGAAAACAAAAGATAAAACTCTTATTTGCATGGGTTTAGTTTATTTAAGATTCTTAGAATTTTGTTTGGCAACACTTTATAAATATATTTGTTGTATTATAATATAATGAATGTCTACTTCGTTTCTTTGGAGAAAGTTAGGGATAATTACTTTAGGATCAAGGTAGTTTTCACTTAATAAAGGAATTGTTATTTCTGGTAGAATGCTTATGGCCAGTTTCAATTTTTATGTTGGCCAAATCTAATTATTATTTTTTGTTTTGTTTTTACAGCATTTGATCATCGGTCTTATACAAGCTGACTTCCAGGTAATTTTTTGTTTGGTTATCTTTTGATTTGATTATTATTATTTATGTCTTGAATTTAATGGTTTGGTTTGTGTGATCCATTTAATTTTTATGTCTTGAATTTAATGGTTTGGTTTGTGTGATCCATTTATTTTTCTAAGGATTTCTCTTTTATTGTAATCGTTGTTTTAGTTAACTTTTTTATGAAGGATGAAAAGATTGTTTGTGACGTTAGTGTTCTAGCTTATTTTATCATTCAAAAGAAAGGTCCTTTTTAATGGTTACGAGTAATCTTCAATATTAAACAACTAAACATATTGTTCTGGTGAAACCTAACATGCAATCAATTATGCCTTGCTAATTAAACATGGAAAAATCGCAGCTTTCTACTCCTGTCAAATCTCTCTATGATAGTTTCAATTTCGTTACATATACCAAATATTTCCGTTTTCTATTCTGTAGTTTAGGGGTGCAAATAAGTCTATTGAACCTATTTCTTCAATGCTTTATGCTGATCTTTTTGGATAGTTAACTAGCATGCTCCAACAAATGTGCCTTAATCATAATGTTATCTGAAATCTATAACATCAGATGTCTCATTCATGTATGATAATATCATTTGATTATGCAGCTGCCGAAACCTCCCCCTATAACAGTGGCCACTACAAGAAAGTGAGGATACGGTGACATTTATTTAGTGACATTTGAAAGAAATGTCGGAAAATAAAGAATTTTTCGACATTTAATACAAAATGTCATAAAAACAGTGACATTTTGATACAAATGACGTTAAAAAAATGACATTTGATACAAAATGTCACAAAACAATGACATTTTATACTAAATGTCACAAAAATAATGACATTTCATACTAAATATCATAAAAATAATGACATTTTATACTAAATGTCACAAAAATAATGACATTTCACACTAAATGTCGCAAAAACAGTGACATTTCATACTAAATGTTGTAAAACAAGATTATCTGATACAAATTTCAAATATTATATGTATATATTGTATCAAATATCAAATTATTAATCGATAATTATCGATTTTTGCAGCGATTGTTGAAAATTTCCCCAAATTTCAAAAATTATTATATCATTCTTTATATTTTAACACACAATATATAAAAATTATAACAACATGAGTAAATGATATACACTACTACTAATATTTCTAGAGGCATATTTGGGTACTGCTTCTTTGATCACAATATGCATAACCTCACGATTATGAGCATATCGACGATTATAAGCTCCTTTGATTTGAATACACATCAATTCTCGAGCCCCATTATTATCTGCTATGGGTTTAAGGTTGAATCATTTTAATTTAGTTATTTAAATGCAAAAGGCGACCTATGCACTGGGAAGAGAGAAAATGCGCTCGACTACCTAGTTATAACCGTCTATCCTAATCCTCAACCTTTACGCTCTCCTATTCGGGGTCATATCCCCGGTATGCTAAAGTTATGTGTATCATGTCCTGTCTAATAATCGATTACATCTCTCTCCAATTTTTTCGCTCTACCTTTATTCTCCTCAAACCTATCACCGCAAACCTCTCTTACATTTATTAATTCTTGTGAACCAGTGTTTTTTTTCCTCACATGTCAAAACTATATCGATCTAAATTCTTGCATCTTATTCGTCACGAAGGCTTTTCCACCATCTTATCTTGTACATTTTCATCTCTAGTCTTGTTTAATTTATAGTATGTCCGCATTGACCTTTTATGGTACAGTTAAGGATATATACGATTTTTTAGCATATTTGTTGATAATTTTTTTATCACTCATTCGTTCAACCATAGTTATTTGTCCAGTATTGACTTAGCACACCTCTTAAGAAACATTAAATAAAATGACAATTTTGCTATATCACCATTAATTATACTAAATGCAAAACATTAATTAGGAAGTACATTAATTGGTTTGAGAAATGACTATAGTTAATAATAAAACTAAATTAGGAATTAAATAATAAATTATCTTTTAATTTTTTTAAATTGAATAAATAAAAATATATATTTATTTTAATATAATTGACAAGTAAAAATGGACAGTGAAAATATCAATAAAAATTTTTGGTGTAAACTATACGGCGGACTTTATATTTTT
This sequence comes from Capsicum rhomboideum, assembly GCA_031232105.1. NCBI lineage: Eukaryota > Viridiplantae > Streptophyta > Magnoliopsida > Solanales > Solanaceae > Capsicum > Capsicum rhomboideum. The sequence continues at coordinate 54,143,977 of CP124711.1, forward strand.
CCTAAGTGCTAAATTTAAATTTAATTTTTCAATTCATTGAAAATGATAGTTAATATTTTATTAGTAATTAATAGAAGCTATAATCAACTTTTAATAAAAGGGACTTAAGCTTAATTCCCACAAATGAGCACTCTCTTATTGGAAGCTCCGTCTAAGACCATCCAAATCCAAATTATACCTATTTCAATTACAATAGTAAACTAAGCCTAGCTAGTAGCTGAAAATTCTCAGATCAATATTTTTTTCTCAAACCCATTTCAATTACAACCAAAAAAATAAGTTGGCTTTGGCTCGCGTACGATTCGGATATGAAAGATATGGAGAATATTGGAGATTTAGAAGGAAAAACAATTTCGCGGTAATTTTTAGGACTTTCCCTCCTTTCAATTTGGCGGTAAATTTTAGGGTTTTCTTTGTCAATATTTCATACAACCGATAATTCTTAGTATTTTCTCAAAGCTTGAAAAAAAAAAATGATTGCGTCCGAGGCGAGTATATTTCCATAATTTATATCTTTGAAATTTAAGATATTTAGAACCTATTTTGGATATAGAGATTTGTGGGTTGAAAATTGATTTAGAGTTCTTGAAGTATTTCTTATATTGTGTTCATATTGTGCAATTTCAGTTGATAGTTTGTCATTGATTTGTAGTTTGAAGAATACAGAAAAAGGGAGGCAACTCTACTGGAAGAACTTTGATATAGGGTTCTAGATTCGTTGTAAGGCTATTGCAGGTTCCTATCTACTTTCTATTTCATTGAATTGTAGGGTTAATTCTTCTAATTTAGACTTTTTTTCTAAGCTTGAATTTTTTTTTGGCTGTATTTAAGGCAAATCTATTATTCTAAATTAGATCTTTACAATTGAAAATACGAAAAAGGATCAAAATTATCTTTGATCTATTCGAAGTAGAGCACATACACCCTTTGTTTGTTTTTTATCTCAAAACTACCCCTCTCATTCAATTACTAGCTCACATATACCGTCTTCTTTTTCAATATTTTTAGTTGATTACAGTTTTAGTTAATTCTTTTGCTATATGTATAGGTTGCATTCTTAATGGATAAAAGTTGTCTAAACATATCGAATAGAAATGATCCTTTATATGAGAATGGAGCCAAAGAGTTTCTTCATTTTGCCTCATTAGATAGGCTTCATTCATCCGAAATTTTATGTCCATGTCGAAAATGTCGTAATATGATATTTGTCCCAAAAGATTTGATTTTTGAACACATTGTAGTTGATGGTTTTTTAACTAGTTACACTACTTGGATTTATCATGGTGAGAGACCATCTTCATCAATATCTGATCACAAACTAGATAGAGGTGATGAAATACATGACTTAATACATGATGCTTTTGGAGTTCCTCCTACATCTGATTTTGTTGATATAGACACTAGCGGTGAAGGATTTGGTGGGTCAAATCAACATAATAGGGGGTTTGACAAGAAGACTGAAGAGTTTTTTAGCTTATTAAAAGAAGCTGAACATGAGTTGTACCCTGGAAGCAAGTATTCGGTACTTTCATTCCTTGTTCGTCTATTACATTTAAAGTGTCTCAATGGGTGGAGTAACAATTCATTTTCCATGTTGTTGGAGTTGTTAAAAGATGTGCTTCCTGAAGGTGAAATATTGCCTAAGTCCTTTAATGATGCAAAGAAAATTATTAAAAATTTAGGACTTGAATATAAAAAGATACATGCATGTCCAAATGACTGTATGATCTACTGGAATGAGACAAAAGATAGAACTGATTGTGAATTTTGCAAAGTTCCAAGATACAAACAATTTGAAGGTGAATCAACTGGTTGTAGTTCAGAAACCTCAAAAATTCCTGCAAAGGTGTTTAGATACTTCCCATTGATACCAAGGCTTCAAAGATTATTCATGTCATCTAAAACTTCTACTCAAATGAGATGGCATGCTGAAGGTCGCACTAAAGATGGGTTAATACGACATTCTGCTGATAGTATTGCTTGGAGAAAATTTGATGAATTATAGCCAGATTTTGCTCAAGATCCTCGTAATGTCAGACTTGGATTGGCTTCAGATGGCTTTAGTCCATTCAAGTCTATGACCATCTCCCACAGCACATGGCCAGTTGTCTTGGTTCCATATAACTTGCCACCATGGTTGTGCATGAAACAACCATATATGATATTATCAATGATCATTGATGGCCCTCGTGCACCAGGAAATGATATCAATGTCTATCTACGACCCTTGGTTGATGAAGCAAGAAGAAGAGCCAATAGGAGATGGAGCGATGCCTCTACCACCTCAAAATTGGCCACGAAATGAAATGCAAGCTGCACAATTTGGTAACTTATCAAGAGATGATTTATGTGATATAAATAACTCACCAGGTATTAAATTTGTATGATATATTATCTTTCTTGAATAGTTTCATTATATGGATTTGAGCAATTTTCAATAAGCAACCTTTTAGCATGAGAAGCATAAGTAAGTTTTATAACTACTTGATGACCTTCCTTTTCATCTCTAACTATCACAGATCTTAGTGCTAGTGAAGATCAATCTATGCAACCTAGGGGTCCCACTATGATGCACTCAGGATGGATGAAAGATGATGGCATTTTACATGTTGAGTTGAATGATCTTGGCCAACCTATTGGGCCAAATGCAAGTAGATTGAGTTCAAAACTTGGGGTCCTAGCATGAAATGGCATTATAGCTCCATTAAATCATAAAGATTGGAGGCTTGTGCCTGCTCTCTACAAGAATCTGATATGGGCTGATATTAAGGTACTTAGAAAAAATGAAAATGAAAATCAAAATGCTTATTATTTTTATGATACTCTTATGTAAAAGTGTTATATATTGATATTTGCAGGCAAATACCGATGCGACTGAGGATATGAAACGATTTTTGATGATATCAATTGGATCTAAATGGAGAGAATGGAAGCGTGAAGCAAAAAAAAATGGTTATGACCCATACACCAACGATATCGAGCGCTTAGATAAACGTCCCAAAAGGGTTGAAGAAGATCAATGGCGTGCATTAGTTCATTATTGGAGCTCAACTGATGCGAAGGTATTCTTTCAATATCAAGAATCTTCATATGTTGCCAGTTAGCACTTATTATTATTCTTTGATATGATGTTGGGATGGAAGAGAATTATCTCTTTTCTCTAATACTAGTATGATTACACATTGAATGTATGAATCTAAGTGTCCAAGTTCCTGTAGCATCTCGAAAGACCCACCCCATCCCTCCCCGAGCAGTAGAACTGTTAACAACTCTGTCTATGTTTACTTGAAAGTGTTTAGTGGCGGAGGTGGACATCTCCAAATTGATTTTCTAGGTGACCTTGGATTAGTACTTTTGCCTAGAGTATGATATTCTTGGGCCTTAGAGAGGGTGATAGTATGATCAGGAAACTTATGGGTATTGTTGAAATATTTTCCATTTCGATTATTCCAAATGGACCACAGGCAAAAACAAATGAGAGTTTCTGCGATCATGAGGAATGACTCATTTACTAGGAGGGGCTGGATTAGTTGATGAACCCAAATCAGAGGTTCATTGTGGGATGTATTTAGAGCTTGAATAAGAGGAGTGAGATGGAGCTGTGTCTTGAGATGAGTTGCAGATGGACAATGAAAAAATAAGTGGCTAATGCTTTCTGCACTGTTATGACATTGAAAGCAGATTTAATGAACAGAAAGCATCATTCAGAGAGAATCAATGAACAATTATAGGTACAAAGAGAAAGAACATACTTAAGACATTATATAAGTCTATTTTTTAAATTTGAAGTCCTGATTCGCAACAATAACTTAGTGCAAATAATATGTGATTTGATTCAACTCATTATTTGAAATAGACGGTAGATCTGGCTTCAGCCACGTACATCTTCTAAGATGACAAATGTTCCTCTAATGTGTCAAATTCTTTATATCCTAACCAACTACCTAACGTTTTATTACTTGTGCGTGATTTAATACCTGCACCATTCACCTCCAAATCAATCATAAAATAATATATTAATTTTTCAGGAAAAGAGTGAAAGGAACAAGGAAAGTCGAAAGAAGTCGACTATGCCACACACATCAGGAAGAAAAAGCTTTTCTCAAATTATAGATGATGTATAACACAATCACTATCTACTTTCTGCTATTATATCTTAATAGACGTTTCAGTAAATATATTTGTTGCAATTTCTTACTATCCAAACAGATGACAAAAGAGAGTGGTGTAAAACCAACTCGTATACAAGTGTTCAAAAAAACACATACAACAAAGAACAAGCAACCAATAAATGATATAGCTGCTGGAGTTATGGTAAATTCTTATTCTTTAATAATATAAAGCTACTTTTGATCCATTACAATATTTTATAAACTTTTCATTGTTTTACCTTTTTTTTAACAGAATGATATGGATGTAATTGCTAAGGAGTACCCTGAGTTAAATGTACCTGGAGGTGCTCCTAATGATGTGTATGCACAAATTATGGGGACAGACACTCATGGAATTGTTCGAACTCTGGGAAAAGGAGCATCTCCCAGTTTAGTATATGGCCCTGTATATAAACGATCCCAAACTGAGCAAAGAGATTTTGATAAAAGTGTTGAGATAGAAGTTCAGAAAGGTACCTTTGCAATGCGAATTGAGATGGAGGAAAAGTTATCTGAAGCAAAATCAGAAATGAAAGAAATGGATAAGAAGTTGTCGAAAGCAAACGAGGATATGAAAGCAATGGAGAAAAAATTATCAGAAGAAAATACAGATATGGAAGCAAAAATAGATGATAGAGTAAGGGCAGGGATAGTGGCATACTTAGATTCTTTGGGTGTTCATGTTGGCGTAAATAGAAAATCAATTAGTAAGGAGCAGGTATATAATTTTGTGTAATTTACATTTTTTTTCTTTTTTAGATAGCATTGTTATTTAGTTATTTCTAATTATAATACTTTTTCTTTTTTGCGATAGGCTCTTGATAACTCAATTGAAGATCGTCAACAATCATTGTCACCCGATTCAACTGTTCACGCAAAAAGGGTGAGTTTTAACCTTGTTTTGATTATATCATTATATAATTTAGGGAACATAGCACTTTTAGTCCTTGAATCATTGTTATATTCTACTGTTTGTTATTTGAAATTCTAAAATAGCATATCTAAGCCATGTGGGTACACACGGTTTTGACATTTGGAGCACGTAGAGTATGTTTGTGATTGGCCAAATCGTTTGTGTGGTTAAAAATTTATTTATTCCTAACTTTCCACAATGACTTTAAGTTCATAGCATACAATAGTTAAAGTAGGGACTTGCGGGAGTACGTCGTTAGGTAGTGAATGAAGAATTGTAGCTTACCAGTATTGTTGAGAAAAAAGTTGTATATTAAGTGATTATATGGTTGGTTATATATGAAGATCTATCTAGGAAAGTACTGCTTTGGAGCATTTCAAATGTATACAGAGATGTCAGAAGTTAGCTTTTAGCCATTTACATGTTAAATAAAGAAGAATTTAGGTGTTAGGTGTAGTTTGTGCCCCTGTGAATATACGTTGGAATGTCTCTCTGTTTTCTATAGTTACACTGCAAATCAATAATTGCATTGATATTATAGGATCCTTTTAACATACCCACATTGAAGGGTGTCATAACCAGAGGCACACTAGAAAAGGGTAAATATGCACCATTTGCTAGACGTCGAGGTTGCACCACTTTTTAACGAGGAATATGTCTGCTCTCAATTGCAAACTTGAGGGGAATATTAGCTATTTCATATATACATAATGCATCTGTCATTTTGTGAATGGCATTTGGGTCATTCATAAAGTAGAAGCACGTAATCTTGTTGTGGTCTTTAGTGTATATATATTCAAAGAAACTCCATTAATGTGATTGGTGAAGAATGAAAATTCTTCTTTTACTAGAGTTCTCCCAACTTTGGCAATAGTCATTATTCAGTAAGTGGAAGTACTAAAACTGAACAATGCAATGCAGTGCTGCAAAGTTAAAAAAAAAAAAAAAAAAAAAAAAGGGTGGGGTTGGGGGTTGGAGAGGAGGGAACAAAGTTATTGCTTTATTTGTCTGCATGCTTGCTCTATTCAGCCTGAAAAGATGACACAACTTTCACTCTTCCAGTATTGTTATTGATAAATATTCTTCGAGAACTTTAATATTGAAGTGATCTTGGTTGAGCTAAGGGTGTAGACTTGAGTTAGGTGTGTAGACTCATGTATCATTGTGCTTGATTAGTGCTAGTTACAATTTTATTTGTTAAGTTTTGAATCTTGTAAACTATCAATGAACTAATTTAATATTTCCTTGCAGGCTAACATGATCAGGAAAACTGGAAATAGTGTTGTTGGCACAAATAAAGTGAAGTGGGTAAGTTTAAAAAAATTACAAGACACCCTTTTCCCCTTGTCTTTTATTTTAATGGGAGAAAAGCTTCATATATAGATAAACCCAATTTTGTTATATATTTTTGATATTCCAATTTATTCTAGTTATGAAGGAAATAATTTATTATGTAGTTAAAAAAAAAATTAATGTGAATTTCTTGTGCAGAATTTTGAAGGAACTGGGGTAAATTCACAATGAAAAGCTTGACTTGCGGATTGATGATTTCATAAAGCTTTATTGTATATTTTAATCGAGAAGTTAAAGGGAATTGATTCAATTAGGACTTAGAGAATGTGGACAGGTTGTTTCATGCCGAAATTATTGTTTTTAGTTAGATTTCAGTTTTATTTGATAGAGTAAGATCATTTATTTGATATTATTTAACTTTTGCAGAACACTTATTATATCATTACTTTGTTTTTTGGCTATAATATTGAAAGACATTTGCTATGCTTTACTCATATTTGTACAAGAGTTTATCATTTATGAATCCATAGACACAAATATAAATATTTGTGTCATTATATTCAATACTATAGAAAATTTGGTGGTGAATTTAATCTAAATGTAGAAAAATTAAATGTGACATTTTCTGAATTTTTTAGAAAATGTCACTAATTTTTACGACATTTGATCGTCTTATTTGTCAACATTAGTTAAAATGCCGGAATTTTGTATATGACATTTTTAAAGGCTGCAGTAAATGTCACAAATTTTTACCAACATTTATCTAAGTGTCCCAAATTAAATGTCGTAAATTCTTTACCAACATTTATCTAAATGTCGTAAAATTCTTACCGACATTTATTTAAATGTCGGAAAATTCCCGACACACAAATTAACGACATTTGACCCAAATGTAAATTAAATATCGGTAAATCAATTTGTGACATTTAAACAGCCTAATACGACATTTATTAAATGTCGTCGTATCCTCACTTTCTTGTAGTGGGCCATGAAACTCTCGGAAGGAAGAAAGTACAAAGATTACGGATGCCATTTCAATTTAATTGGAGACTCCTATAATATATGGGAAGAAACCTGATAGAATAAATATATGGAAAGAAATTAAATATCTTTCAATTAGTGGGAGAATTGTAGGAATGAAAAACATGAGTCCTAATATATATTGTTTTTAAAATAAATTGACAGAAATTAAGACTGTTAAAATATATGAAAAAAACACATTATTTAAACTTCACTGTAAAAAAAGTTTAAAAAATATTTAAACTTCACCATATTTTTTCTTTCTTATATGATATTTGATGGACAAACAGAGGTGTCAGCTAATCATCGATCAAGGGAGCATAAATTCTTAAGTGTTTGATCCAATCTGAAGCATTTTCCGTGAAGTTTTCCAATAGTATTTGAGTACATTTTATAATTCAACATTTTTTTCAATAAAATATTGTATTATACAATTCAGGATGAGTTGAAGAATGATATAATCTCAATTTTTCTTTAACTAACTCTAATAGGTGTGTTTCAAATTTAACTAATTTATCAAGAACAGTAACTATGGGACAATTACTATGAGATCATATGAGTGGAGTGCAATTTTTTTTTTAATTCCACCATCACTTAGTAAGTTTTTTTAATTAATTCTTGAACGTATCTTTATGTTGGTTCTACATTTCGTATCCATGTTTTGTATTTTTGATCCAATTTGGAGTGAAAATATTAGCGTCAAGTTCAAGAGTGTGATTTTTGTGTTGTTATATAATTAACTATTTTGTTGTCAATCTCTTTGGATTATAAAATTTAGAGGTACTGTAATTTTAGTGATTGGATATATAAGGGGTTATTAGGACCCTCATAAAGTTTCAGTGTCTTTTTAAGACAAGTATTATAGTTGCAGGGAGTAATGATGTATTTACTCATTTTTATAACAATAATGATAATAATAATAAAAATGATGATGATGATGATGATGATGATAATAATAATAATAATTAAAAAAAAATAAAAAAAATTAAGGGACAAACATGCAACGCACGTTCCCATAAACTAGTATAATAAAAGAGAGTAGTCTTGCATGAGGTTATGTCAGGTGACATCTTAAAAAACAGTCTTTTACAACAAAAAACTATTTTGTAGATTATTAATTATTTAATATTTATTCTATATTTATTTCATATCTATATATATAATAAAGGAGAGCAGTCTTGCATAAGGTTATGCCAAATAACATCTTAGTAACTAGCCTCTTACAACAAAAAACTATTTTGTAGATTATTAATTATTTAATACTTATTCCATATTTATTTTAGATCTATACATATAATAAAGGAGAGTAGTCTTAAATGAGGTTATTGTAACACCCCATAAATTTACAAACGAATGCGACTAAGTGACGGGATTAATTGAACATGCAATAAAGGGTATATTATGTATGCAAAGGGTTGGACTTAATTCATCTTGGTTAATGGGCTCAAAATTAGCCCAAAATTACAAGAAAGACATGGCCCAAAAAAAGAAAATGTGACCCATTCTTGATCCAAGCCTTAATGACCAATAGACACCTCATCTTTGACTAAATATTGGCTAATGATGATATATATATAGCTCAAAAATCAGATTTTTAATCACAAAAATCCACCTTGCCATTTCTTGCATTTTCTAGACAATTCCAAGAGACCAAAAAGAAACCCTTTTCAAGCCAAGGCAACTACACTTATTTTGCCAAGATCATCACTTTGTAAGTGTTGGTAAGTGTCTATTCTTGTGTTTTAATATATGATGTGCATAAGAGATGGTATGGATTTTGATGGTTATGTCTAAAAGGGTTGATTGGGGCACTTTTGCTTATGTGACACAAGTTGTGTTATTTTGGTGATTTGAACTTGAAAGTGGCCTTGTGGTCTTGAAAGAAGTGAGTTGATGGTTTGAACATCAACATGTATGATATGGTTATGCCCTAAGTTGATTTCTCTTTATGTGTCATTTTTGGAAATTGTTGTTATGGAAAAAGTGTACGGAATTGGTGACGTAATGAAAGGAAAAATCTGATTTTTATTCAAAGGAACACACAACACATTTCTAGAAATTTCCCAAAATTTCTCTCAACTCTTAAAGAACCCTAAGCCAACTTTTGGAGTAAGATCATCATTTTTCAAGCTTAGGTAAGTGATTATTCTTATGGATTTATGTAGATCATGTTGGTTATGCTTGGAAGTGTTGAACATGACACTGTGTTTTTGCTAAAAGATGTGTTATCCATAGGATTTACACTTGAAATATGCCTTGTGATTTTGATGAAAGAGCATGGTATGGATGAAATATCAACATGTATGGTGTGATTATGTTATTAAACTTGTTAATTTTATATAAGTGTAAATTATGGGATTTGGCCGATTTGTTGTAGTGAGATGTATTGAAGTAATTTGATGGAATAATTGTGATGTTGTGGTGATGAAGAGTGGAAAGTATGAACTTGGTGTGACATGCTAATGGTTTATGATATTTTGGTCAATGTTGGGAATATTGTGGGATTATTAGTATGATAATTTCATCAATGGTATTGTCAAGGGGGAAATGACAATTTTAAAGGCAAACATGTAATTCATTGACGTCATATGCATTTGTAAAGTGGTTGGTGGTTAATGTAAATTCCGTTATGTATTTGTGTTGTAGAGTGAAACATAAGGAAGGAGCGGGACTATTGTGTTCATGTATAGGATTGAGTATTTATATTGAGAATACGAGGTATGTAAGGTTACTCTGTTCGTATCCTTCTACAGCTCATATTGATTACATTGGCAATGTCCTTGTATTATTCTGAAATGTCCAAAAGTAGTCCAACTCAAGTAGTTATCTTGTTACTCACATGTTCCTCATATGTTGATCACTTATTATTCATGTGTTACATAGATGTTCCAATATTATTCCAAATATTCCAATATTGTTCCAAATGTTCCAATAATGCAATAGTAACCAATGTATCGATTTCTCAAAAGTAAAGAAGTGAAGTAATGCATAGTTGTTCAATTGGGGAGTGCAATCTAAGGGACATAAGTCCGGCTGGAACGCTCCCAATATTATTTATGGATCGCACTCTAAGGGGCATAAGCCTGGCTGGAACGATCCTATTGATATATCATTTATGGGTGGCACTCTAAGGGGCATAAGCCTAGCTGGAACGATCCCAATGATATGTTATAACCCACTGATCAGTTGGGGCCCGGGTATCACATGATAATGGTTAATGACAAATGAATGCAAATGCAAAGAAAGCAAGATACATGTTTCCAAATGTACATAGAATCATGATTTATTTTACATTAATTATTCACTTGTACTTGAACTCTTGAAAGTTCTTATATCTTACACAGTTACTATTTGCCTTACATACTCAGTACATTCTTCGTACTGACCCCTCTTGGGGAATTTACCTTACTTGCTGCAGGCGCAGGTACTGGTAGACCTCCACAGTAGGGTGTTGATCTTTTGCTGAGTATTGGTGAGCTCCAGTTGCTTCGGAGCTTCTCCAAGTCACATGTGTACATGGGTGTTTGTGTTGTTATGTAAATATTGCATAAGCATGGTTATGTATCTATTAGAGGCTTTGTAGACATGTGTGGGAAAGTGAATGGAAGAGATGTATTGTAAGAGATGTATATCCATTTTGATTTGGTGGCCCTAACGGCCAAGTTCCTTATATGTATAAATTGCATGTTTCCATAACTTCCGCGATTGACATCTCATATCTCTACGTGATGGTTCTGCTTAGTAAGTGACATGCATATGAGTGGACATGAGCAAAGATTGGTTCTCTCGGGCCATATCGGCTTCGGGTGCCAATCACGCCTCGTTGGAACTCGGGGTGTGACAGTTATGCCAAGTGAAATCTTAAGAACTAGCCTCTTACAACAAAAAACTATTTTGCAGATTATTAATTATTTCATATTTATTTCAAATTTATCTATATATATAATAAAGGAGAGTAGTCTTGCGTGAGGTTATGCCAAATTGCATCTTAAGAACAAGCCTCTTGAAACAAAAAACTATTTTGTAGATTATTTATTATTTAATATTAATTTCATATCTATATATATAATAAAGGAGAGAGGTCTTGCATGAGGTTATGCCAGGTGGCATCTTAAGAACTGGCCTTTTACAACAAAAAACTATTTTGTAGATTATTAATTATTTAATATTTATTCCATATTTATTTCATATATATATATATATATAATAAATGAGAGTAGTCTTGCATGAAGTTATGTCAAGTGGCATCTTAAAAACTAGCCTTTTAATACAAAAAACTATTTTGTAGATTATTAATTTTTTAATATATATTCCATATTTATTTCATATCTATATATATAATAAAGGAGAGTAGTCTTGAATGAGGTTATGCCAAGTGACATCTTAAGAATTAGGCTATTACAACAAAAAACTATTTTGTAGATTATTAATTATTTAATATTTATTTCATATCTATATATATAATAAAGGAGAGTAGTCTTGCATGAGATTATGTCAAATGTCATCTTAAGAACAAGCCTCTTACAACAAAAAATTATTTGTAGATTATTAATTATTTAATATTTATTTCATATCTATATATATATAATAAAGGAGAGTAGTCTTGTATGAGGTTATGCCAAGTGACATCTTAAGAACAAGCCTCTTACAACAAAACTATTTTGTAGATTATTAATTATTTAATATTTATTTCATATCTATATATATAATAAAGAAGAGTAGTCTTGCATGAGGTTATGCCAAGTGGAATCTAAATAACTAGCTTCTTACAACAAAAAATTATTTTTTAGATTATTAATTATTTAATATTTATTCCATATTTACTTCATATCTATATATATAATAAAGGAGAGTAGTCTTGCATGAGTTATGCTAAGTGGCATCTTAAGAACAAGCCTCTTGTAATAAAAAACTATTTTGTAGATTATTAATTATTTAATATTTATTTCATATCTATATATATAATAAAGGAGAGAAGCTTGCATGAGGTTATGCCGGGTGGCATCTTAAGAACTAGCCTTTTACAACAAAAAACTATTATTTAGATTATTAATTATTTAATATTTATTCCATATTTATTTCATAGCTATATATGTAATAAAGGAGAGTAGTCTTGCATGAGGTTATGCCAAGTGACATCTTAAGAACTAGCATTTTAATACAAAAAACTATTTTGTAGATTATTAATTATTTAATATTTATTCCATATTTATTTCATATCTATCTATGTAATAAAGGAGAGTAGTCTTGAATGAGGTTATACCAAGTGACAGCTTAAGGACTAGGCTCTTACAACAAAAAACTATTTTGTAGATTATTAATTATTTAATATTTATTTCATATCTATATATATAATAAAGGAGAGTAGTCTTGCATGAGGTTATGTCAAGTGTCATCTTAAGAACAAGCCTCTTACAACAAAAAACTATTTTGTAGATTATTAATTATTTAATATTAATTTCATATCCATATATATAATAAAGGAGAGTAGTCTTGCATGAGGTTATGCCAAGTGAAATCTTAAGAACTAGCTTCTTACAATAAAAAATTATTTTGTAGATTATTAATTATTTAATATTTATTCCATATTTACTTCATAACTATATATATAATAAAGGAGAGCAGTCTTGCATGAGGTTATGCCAAGTGACATCTTAAGAACTAGCCTCTTACAACAAAAAAATATTTTGTAGATTATATATTATTTAATATTTATTTCATATTGTGGTAAAAAATAATTAAGTTTGACTCCTATTAGATAAAAACTACTAAGATCGACTCATATCGGATGAAAATAACTAATCTATATAATAAAAGTATAAATTATTTTATTACAATTGAGTAATCAAAAAGGTATTAAGAAAGATCAAACAATTAATAGAATATCAATTAGTAAATAGTAACCAAACAACTTATATGAAAAAGATTATTATGCCCAAAGAGTCATTTCAAATTAAAAATATTATGAAAAAATATCATTCTAAATATGTGCACAATTAATTTAAATCTATATATATAATAAAGGAGAATAGTCTTGCATGAGGTTATGTCAAGTGACATCTTAAGAACTAGCCTCTTACAACAAAAAACTATTTTGTAGATTATTAATTATTTAATATTTAATTCATATTTATTTTATATATATCTATATATATAAAATAAAGGAGAGTAGTCTTACATGAGATTATGCCAAGTGGCATCCTAAGAACTAACCTCTTACAACAAAAAACTATTTTGTAGATTATTAATTATTTAATATTTATTCCATATTTATTTTATATCTATCTAAAGGAGAGTAGTTAGCCTAAAAATTAAGCCAAGTGGCAACTTGAGAACTAGCCACTTGGCATTTTACAACAAAAGAGTATCATTTTACAACAAAAATTATTTTCCTGATTATTTAATTATTTAATATTATTTAATATATATAATAAAAGAGAGTGGTTAGTCTAAAATTAAGCCAAGTGACATCTTGTTAACTTTCTCACTTGATATTTTTACAACAAAAAACTATAATTTTACAACAAAAAATTATTTTCCTGATTATTTAATTATTTAATATTATTTAATATATATAATAAAAGAGAGTAGTTAGCCTAAAATTAAGCCAAGTGACATCATGAGAACTTTGTCACTTGACATTTTTACAACAAAAAACTATCATTTTACAACAAAAAATATATTTTCTTGATTATTTAATTATTTAATATTATTTCATATTGTGGTAAAAAACAGTTAATGTTATTTCATATCTATATATATCTACATATATAATAAAGAAGAGTAATTAGCCTAAAATTAAGCTAAGTGGCATCTTAAGAACTTTACCACTTGACATTTTTACCACAAAACTATCATTTTGCAACAAAAAACTATTTTCTTGATTATTTAATTATTTAATATTATTTCATATTGTCTATATATATAATAAATGAGAGTAGTCTTGCATGAGGTTATGCCAAGTGACATTTTAAGAACTAATCTTTTACAACAAAATACTATTTTGTAGATAATTAATTATTTGATATTTATTCCATATTTATATTATTTCATATCTATAGATATAATAAAGGAGAGTAGTTAGCCTGAAATTAAGCCAAGTGGCATCTTGAAAACTAGCCACTTGGCATTTTACAACAAAAGACTATTATTTTACAACAAAAACTATTTTCTTGATTATTTAATTATATAATATTATTTCATATCTATATATATATAATAAAGGTTAGTAGTTAGCCAAAAATTAAGCTAAGTAACATCTTGAGAACTTTGTCACTTGACATTTTTACAACAAAAAACTATCATTTATAACAAAAAACTATTTTATTGATTATTTAATTATTCAATATTATTTCATATATATATATATATAATAAAGGAGAGTAGTTAACCTAAAATTAAGCTAAGTGACGTCTTGAGAACTTTTCCACTTGACATTTTTTAAAACAAAAAAACTATCATTTTACAACAAAAAATATATTTTTTGTATTAGTTAATTATTTAATATAATTTCATAGTGTGGTAAAAAAGAATTAATATTATTTCATATCTATCTATATATCTAATAAAGGAGAGTAGTTAGTATAAAATTAAGACATGTGACATCTTTATAACTAGCCTCTTGGCATTTTACAACAAAAGACAATCATTTTGGAACAAATATTATCTTCTTGATTATTTAATTATTTAATATTATTTCATATTGGGGTAAAAAATAATTAATATTATTTAATATCTATATATTCATATCTATCTATCTATCTATCTATCTATCTATCTATCTATCTATCTATCTATCTATCTATCTATCTATCTATCTATCTATCTATCTATCTATCTATCTATCTATCTATATAATAAAGGAGATTAGTTATCCTAAAATTAAGCCAAGGTGCATCTTGAAAACTTTGTCAAATGACATTTTTACAACAAAAAACTATCATTTTAGACTAAAAAACTATTTTTTTGATTATTTAATTATTTAATATTATTTCATATTATCTATATATAATAAAGGAGAGTATTCTTGCATAATGTTATGCCATGTTGTATCTTAAGAACTAACCTCTTGAAAACTTTGGCACTTGACATTTTATAACAAAAAACAATCATTTTACGACAAAAAACTATTTTCTTGATAATTTAATTATTTAATATTATTTCATATCTATATATAATAATAAAGGAGAGTATTTAGCCAAAAATTAAGCCAAGTGGTATGTTGATAGCCAGCCACTTGTCATTTTACGGCAAAAGACTATCATTTTACAACAAAAACTATTTTTTTGATTATTTAATTGTATAATATTATTTCATATCTATTTATATAATAAAGGATAGTAGTTAGCTAAAAATTAAGCTAAGTAACATTTTGAGAACTTTGCCACTTGATATTTTTACAACAAAAAACTATCATTTATAACAAAAAACTATTTTATTTATTATCTAATTATTCAATATTATTTCATATCTATATATATAATAAAGGAGAGTAGTTAACCTAAAATTAAGCTAAGTGGCGTCTTGAGAACTTTACCATTTGACATTTTTAAAACAAAAAACTATCATTTTACAACAAAAAATATAATTTTTGTATTATTTAATTATTTAATATTATTTCATATTGTGGTAAAAAAGAATTAATGTTATTTTATATCTATCTATATATCTAATAAAGGAGAGTAGTTAGTCTAAATTTAAATCAAGTGACATCTTTAGAACTAGCCACTTGGCATTTACAAGAAAAGAATATTATTTTAGAACAAAAATTATCTTCTTGATTATTTAATTATTTAATATTATTTCATATTAGGGTAAAAAATAATTAATATTATTTAATATCTATATTCATATCTATATATATAATAAAGGAGATTAGTTATCCTAAAATTAAGCCAAGTCGCAACTTGAGAACTTTGTCAAATGACATTTTTACAACAAAAAACTATCATTTTACACTAAAAAACTATTTTTTTGATTATTTAATTATTTATATTATTTCATATCTATATATATATAATAAAGGAGAGTAGTCTTGCATTAGGTTATGCCAAGTGACATCTTAAGAACTAACTAGTCTTGCATTAGGTTATGCCAAGTGACATCTTAAGAACTAACCTCTTGAGAACTTTGCCACTTGACATTTTATAACAAAAAACAATCATTTTACAACAAAAAACTATCTTCTTGATTATTTAATTATTTAATATTATTTCATATCTATCTATCTATATAATAAAGAAGAGTAGATAGTCTAAAATTAAGCCAAGTGGCATCTTGAGAACTAGCCACTTGGCATTTAGAACAAAAGACTATCATTTTACAACAAAAAACTATTTTGTATATTATTTAATTATTTAATAGTATTTCATATCTATATATATAATAAAGAAGAGTAGTTAGCCTAAAATTAAGCAAAGTAACATTTTGAGAACTTTGCCGCTTGACATTTTTACAACAAAAAACTATCATTTACAACAAAAAACTATTTCATTGATTATTTAATTATTCAATATTTTTTCATATCTATATATATAATAAAGGAAAATAGTTAACCTAAAATTAAGTCAAGTGGTGTCTTGAGAACTTTGTCACTTGACATTTTTAAAATAAAAAACTATCCTTTTATACCAAAAAATATATTTTCTGTATTATTTAATTATTTAATATTATTTCATATTGTGGTAAAAAAGAATTAATATTATTTCATATCTATCTATCGATCTAATAAAGAAGAGTAGTTAGTCTAAAATTAAGCCAAGTGGCATCTTGAGAACAAGGCACTTGGCATTTTAGAATAAAAGACTATCATTTTACAACAAAAAACTATTTTGTAGATTATTTAATTATTTAATATTATTTCATATATATATATATATATATATATATATATATATATATATATATATAATAAAGGAGAGTAGTTAGCCTAAAATTAAGCCAAGTGGTATTTGAGAACTTTGCCACTTAGCATTTTTACAACAAAATACTATCATTTTATAATAAAAAACTATTTTCTTTATTATTTAATTATTTAATATTTTTTCATATTTATATATACAATAAGGGAGAGTAGTTAGCCTAAAATTAAGTCAAGTGACATTTTGAGAACTTTGCCACTTGATATTTTTACAACAAAACACTATCATTTTAAAACAAAACACTATTTTCTTGATTATTTAATTATTTAATATTATTTTATATTGTGGAAAAAAATAGTTAATATTATTTCATATCTATATATATATATAATAAAAGAGAGTAGTTAGACTAAAATTACCATAGTGACATCTTGAGAACTAGCCACTTGGTATTTTACAACAAAAGACTATCATTTTACAACAAAAACTATTTTTTTGATTATTTAATTATTTAATATTATTTCATATTGTGGTAAAAAAATAGTTAATGTTATTTCATATCTATCTATATATATAATAAAAGAGATTAGTTAGCCTAAAATTACCATAGTGGTATCTTGACAACTAGCCACTTGGTATTTTACAACAAAAGACTATCATTTTACAACAAAAACTATTTTCTTGATTATTTAATATTATTTCATATATATATATAATAAAGGAGAGAAGTTAGCCTAAAATTAAGTCATATGCCATCTTAAGAACTTTGCCACTTGATATTTTTACAACAAAAAACTATCATTTTACAACAAAAAGCTATTTTATTGATTATTTAATTATTTAATATTATTTCATATCTATATCTATATAATAATGGAGAGTAGTTAGTCTAAAATTAAGCCAAGTGACATCTTGAGAACTTTACCACTTAACATTTTTACAACAAAAAACTATCATTTTACTACAAAAATCTATTTTCTTGATTATTTAATTATTTAATATTATTTCATATCTATATATATAATAAAGGAGAGTAGTCAGCCTAAAATTAAGTCAAATGACATCTTTAGAACTTTGCCACTTGACATTTTTACAACTAAAAACTATCATTTTACAACAAAAAATATATTTTCTTGATTATTTAATTATTTAATATTATTTTATATTGTGGTAAAAACAATTAATGTTATTTCATATCTCTCTCTCTATATATATATAATAAAGAAGAGTAGATAGCCTAAAATTAAGAAAAGTGGCATCTTGAGAACTAACCACTTGACATTTTACAACAAAAGACTATCATTTTAGAACAAAAATTATTTTCTTTATTATTCAATTATTTAATATTATTTCATATTGTGGTAAAAAATAATTAATATTATTCTCTCTCTCTCTCTCTCTCTCTCTCTATATATATATATATATATATATATATATATAAGAGTAGTTAGTTTAAAATTAAGCCAACTGACATCTTGAGAACTTTGCCACTTTGACATTTTTACAACAAAAAACTATCATTTTACATCAAAAAACTATTTTCTTGATTATTTAATTATTTAATATTATTTCATATAACTATTTTCTTTTTTTTTTTTTTTTAGATCATCCGAAGACATCAACTATATATCCGGATGTTTGATTTTTTTAAAAATATTTTATAAATATTTTTTATTATAGTGGATTTGTAAATTTTGTATTACTAATATTAATTTTTACTAAATTTTTGCAGCAAACAGTGGGTTGTTCTTACCTATATGTATAGTTAATTTTTCTTATATAGAGATAAATATGTAGAAAAATCAAAGATAGAAGAAAAGTTCTTTTGTTCTCTCTTTCTAATATTTCTTTTTTCATTAGCATTATCTTTCAAATATGTAGAAAAATCAAAGATAGAAGAGAAGTTCTTTTGTTCTCTCTTTCTAATATTTCTTTTTTCATTAGCATTATCTTTCATCTTAGAGTGTTGATGAAAGTAGAGTTGTATACTTTTTTGTTGTTGTTGTACTTCAAGTAGGATTTTAAGCCCTTAAAGAAGTAATTAGGCTTTTCCTATACATGATGTAATGGACAATAATGTTCAGGTGTATATTATTTATATTCCATTATATGCATCAATTATTAATATAAGTTGAACCTTACGCATCAATTTAATATTGTATGTTTAGTAAGATTTTTTTATGTCAATAATTAACTTTTGTTACATTAATGGTTATTTACAAATTAAAATATCACTATAAAATAAAATATTCAAAAGTGGGATAGACATGGTGCAAAGGATCGATATTCAAAAGTGCAGAAATGATATTGATGGACAATTAAAGACGATATTGTAGAAGTTACACAAAGTTAACTGTAAAAAAAAAATTATATTTAAGATATACTTTATAAAATTAGAGCTCTGAACAAACATATTAAGTCAAGGTAAGCTAATAAAAGATCACAGTAGCAACTGATACTATTAAATGTTTGTTATAAAAAATAAGAAATGAAGGAGTTACTCAATATATCAAAATAGAGTTTGTTAAAACAATATGATCAAGATGTTAAACAAATCAAATTATAATTTGATATAATCAATATTTTTAGATATTGTCCACACATCGCGCGGGTAAGTATACTAGTAAAAGTAAAACTATTATTGAAGTAGTGAACAAATAAAAATAAACAGAGAGTAAAAGTTAATGGACGAAGTGTTGAATTACTGTTATGCCACTGTTTGAACATTTTGGATTATACTTGTTTGGACAAATAGAGGCACTCACTCATGCCCAAATTAGATGTCCTAATGGAAAACTGGTTTTGTAGACGAGGGCAGGCAATTCCCGAGACATTAGGTTAAGTCAAACTTAGATTTCGACGAGGCTACTGGAATTCCAAGTAAAAATCCATTGGTCTTTTTATCCCTTACGACGTGCCTTCCTTTTCTCCCAAAACATCAAACTTGTTGCCTCTGTTCCACCTACTGTTCTCCTAAATCCTCACAAATAGTACTATTTTTTCTACAAAGTAAAAGCCATTGGCTAATTCCCCTTCACAATTCTCTATGAAGATTAGCAAAAATCTAGATATGTAGCTTAATAGCTACTCATAGTGTCACGACCAAAAATTTGGACCGTGATGGCACCTATCCAACCCTCTGTGATAGGTAAGCCAAGAACATAATCCCAAACATAATATCTCAAATGTATAGAAGCGGAAGAAATAAGAGCAAAATAAAACCCAAATAATCTCCCAAAGTGGATTAATAGAGTAGTGTAGTAGAAATATAGATAATCCCAGATCTGGTAGTCACAATACACGCCTCTAAATACAGAAATCAAAGAAAAGTCTGAGTATCTCAAAATACGGGAAATACATAAAGATAAGGGTAGAGGAGATTTCAGTAGTCTCTGAAATCAATAGCAGTTACCTCAAATCTCCAAAGATGCAAATACAGAAGAAACCACAGGAATCAATGCCCAGAGGTCATCTGATCGGTACCTGCACGTAAGGTGCAGAAAAAGCAAGGGTGAGTACGAAATCACGTGTACTCAGCAATCATCGTCGACCGACCCTAATTCAAAGTGCTGACGAGTGACACCACATCAAACATCTAAAACAACCACACAACCTGCACTCGAAAAGTCATCCTAATCCAACAAAATAATCAAGTCTAACAGTCATAAGGATATCATAACACATTCCAAGAAATCCTCAATACAGTGAAATCAAGTAACAAATATTCAAGTACTTATTAACTAGTACAAAATCAACAAATACACCTTACTCAATCTGAACAAGAAAAGGATGAATGCAATGCAACGCATATGCTGTGCACACACCTACCGAGCAATGGCTTCAAGGTCAGGACCCATGGGGGACTTACAAGTTCCATGTACTATGCAGGCATGCACTCCGATCCCAATAAGTATATTGTGCAGGCATACAGTCCAATCCCAATAAATATATTATGCAGGCGTGCACTCCGACCCCATATGAAATGCAATGCATGATGTGTAGGCGTGCAACTCCGATCCCAATGCAACAATAAAATTAACCAAAGCATTTCATGTCTTATGCCTAATAGATTTCAATTCCAAAATCAACTCAACTTATCAAGCAGGAGTATTCTCATTAACCAACATTTTCAACAATTTATTTACAATAGAAAATCTGCCCAATCATGCTAGCAAAATGGAAAAACCGTTCAAACAGACAATTAACTGATTTTAACCCTTCAAATAACACCGGTACCCGCATAAATACTCGTCACTTCATCTATACGGGACCCCCATTCCCCATTACTCCCATTACACATAACTAACACATAAGCACTTTGAAAAAGAGTCTAAGAAAGTCTCAACTTGCCTCAAACCGAAGCCAAGCGTCAATTAACAAACTTGCCCTTACGTAGAGCTTCCGAATGGTCGGAATCTGTTCAAAAGCATAATCCCCGTATCAAGAATTTTTACTCTAAGAACCCTAGACTTAAAACTTGAATTTGTCAAAATCTTAATCCCAGATTATACTCATACTGAAGCAAAAATCTCAAAATATGAGGCTAAGTATGGTTTGTCTAATTTAAAGCTAAGAATGTAACCAGTATTCCAAATATACTAGCAGACACCATTAACTTCCAACTCAACTATCATAATTACCTAATGATTGGTAATCATTGTTTCACTTTTACATGTGACGTTATTAAGCAAATAAATTTACACAATTGTACCAATTCACTATAAGGTCACTCATTATAATTCAATTCACCCTAATTCTAATAGAAAATAATGGATAACTTTGCCATAATTGGCCACCGCCTGCCTCACGCTTCTCATAGCCACTATATATACTAGTAGGAACATAATCTATCAATCATTAGCCAATTATTGTCATCATTAGGTCAAAATCCACTCATTCTTTAATCCTACCTAATTCTAATTCACTGCACCTCCGTATCATTATAAGACAAAAGCAACAATTAAGAATAACTCCATACAAAGTGTCTAACCTGAACCCGACGTTGTCAAGAATTTTCCTCTCAAGCTGTGAATGGAAAAATTCCACTGCTAACCGCCATGCCCCTCTTATCCCAAACTTATGATGTTATGATTATTATTAGTAATAATTCCAAACCCTTCCCACTAAGTTCATTCTTGTATTGACCACACAAGTAAATAAATTATGATTTTGACCCATTAAATTACTAATTAAACTAATTATCTAAAATACCCAAAACTTCTAATAAATCCTTAGAATTTATTCAGAATCTTATAGAAATAAATTAAATATGTAAATTGATTAAAAAAAAAGCACATTCCAAACCTATTGGAAACATTAAAACACCAATTTGGGGTCGTCTTGATCGAAAGTAGCCGTATTCACACTTAACATTCTTAAACTCAAGAATCCAACCACTGACTTAAATCACTTCCGAACGCCTCGAGGATCGGCGCTACACATCCTCGTAAGTCATAAATCACGTCTAAACACTATGAGGAGGGTAAAAATAAAAAGAATTCACAAAACGACTAGGAGGGTAGTTACATTATCCACTACTAAAACAAATGTTCGTCCTCGAACGAAAAAAGAAAGAAGTACCTGGACTATAAAAAAGATGGGGATATCTGCTCTGCATGTCGTACTCAACCTCCCAAGTAGATTCCGCCATAGGACGATGCCTCCACTACACCTTCACAGAGGCTATCTCCTTGGATCTCAACCTTCTAACTTGCCTATCCAGAATTGCTATAGGCTCCTCCTCAAATGCTAAATTTTGGTCCAACTGCACTGAGTTTCACTGAATCACATGTGAATCATCTGGATGGTACCTTTTTAACATAGAAACATAGAAAACTAGATGTACGGCTGAAAGACTCGGTGGCAAAGCCAACTCATAAGCCACTGGCCCAATACACTGAAGAATCTCAAAAGGGCCAATGAACCTCGAACTGAGCTTTCCTTTCTTACCAAACCTCATCACACCCTTCATGGGTGATGCCTTCAACAAGACCCTCTCACACTGCATGAACTCCAAGTCACAGACCTTCCTGTTAACATAACTTTTTTGTCTACTCTGAGCAGCCAAGAGTTGGTCTTGGATCAATCTCACTCGGTCCATTGAGTCTCTCAGCAAATCGGTACCCCAAGGTCTAACCTCAAAAGAGTTGAACCACCCAACTGGGGACCTACACCTCCTGCCATATAACTCCTCGAATGGAGCCATCTGAATACTGGAATGATAGTTGTTATTATAGAAGAACTCTACCAAAGGTAAGAACTGATCCCAGTGACCACCCCTGAAATCCATCACACAAGCTCGCAACATGTCCTCCAACACCTGAATAGTCCACTTCGACTGGCCATCTGTCTGTGGATGAAATGTTGTACTCATATCCAACTGAGTACCCAACTCCCGCTGCAAAGTACTCCATACTCCAAAAGTTTGAAGTGAATTGAGTACCTCTATCTGAAATAATGGAAATGGGCATGCCATGTAATCAAACTATGTCACGAATGTAGATCTTGGCTAATTTCTCTGTATTATAGTTCATCTTCACAGGTACAAAATGGGCTGATTTGGTCAATCTGTCTACAATCACCCAAACAGAATCAAACTTCCCTAAGGTCTGAGGTAACCCAACTACGAAATCCATAGTGATAGGCTCCCATTTCCACTCGGGAATGGGAATTCTCTGAAACAAACCACCTGGTCTCCGGTGCTCATAATTCACCTGCTGACAATTCAGGCACTTAGCCACAAACTCCGTGATATCTCTCTTCATACCACACCACCAATAATGCTGCTTTAGGTCATGATACATCTTCGCTGTGCCTAAATAAATGGAATACCGTGCACAATGGGCCTCATCCGTAATAGATCTAGTCAAATCACCCACTCTAGGAACACAGATCCGTCCCTTTATCCTCAAAACAACCTCCTGGTCTAAAATTGCCTCCTTAGCCTCACCTCGCATCACTTTATCTCTGATAATACACAACTTTTCATCCTCAAATTGATGATCTCAAACCTTCTCTATCAATAAGGACCTCGCCTCTACACTTGCAAGAACTCTACCCGACTCGGAGATGTCAAGATGTATGAAACTGTTAGCCAACCGCTGGACCTCCCTAGCTAATGGTCGCTCCTCTACACTTAACAATGCAAGACTACCCATACTAACTGTGTCACGCCCTAAATTTCAACGGGGCGGACTGGTACCCGAAGCCGATGAGGTCCGAGAGAACCAATCTTTGCTCATGTCTATTCATATGTATGTCACTCAATAAGCAACACCATCACATAGAGATATAAGATGTCAATAGCGGAAGTCATGGAAACATGTGATATCTACATATAAGAAACTTGGCCGTTAGGGCCATCAAGTCAAAATGGACATACATTCTTTCATTCATCTCACCACGTTCGTCTACAAAAGCCTCTACAGAAGCACATACATAACCAACCTAAATTCGAGACAAGTCCCCGCTTTACGCAATATTTACAATACCAAAACCAATGTACAACTGTGACTCAGAAAGCCCCGAACCAACTGCAGCTCACCAAAGATCAGTAGATGACCACAGCTTACTGTGGAGGTCTACTAGTACCTGTGCCTGCATCAAGTAAGGTAAGTCCCACAAGGGATGTCAGTACAAAGAATGTACTGAGTATGTAAGGCCATAAGAAACTATATGATACATAAATACTTCAATGGAATCAATATAAGTGAATAACCAATATGGATGAGTCACCATTCTATACGTTGGGAACCATGTGTATTGCTTTCATTACTTTCTTTGCTTCTTTACTTCTATGTTTGTTCATCATCACTTGTGTCACTATGTACCCGGGCCCCGACTGATCAGTGGGTCTTAACATAACATAACGTTATGTTGGGATCGGCTCGAGCTAGGCTTATGCCTCTAGATCTACCACCCATAAATCAACACATTGGGCTCGGCTTGAGCTAGGTTATTACCTCTAGAGCTGCCACCCATAAACCAATATATCAGGTTCGGCTCGAGCTAGGTTCTTACCTCTAGAGCTACCCCCTGTAAGGTTCGGTCCGAGCTAGGCTCATGCCTCTAGGACTACCCCCTGATCCAATAATCTTGGGATCGGCTTGAGCTAGGCTTTCGCCCCCAAAGATACCACCCATACTCAATCATCAACCATATATGCATTACTTCATCCTTTACTTTTGAGATTGATACATTGATCGTCATAACATTATTTGAACTTTGGAATATAACATTATTGGGGCCTTTGGAACATTAGACAATAAACATGAGACATATGAATCACAATTGATCAATGAGTAGGGAACATGTGATTAATAACATTTGATAACCAAAAATAGGATACCTTAGAACATTTCGGAATAGAACAAGTACAATGTCAATGAGAACACTATGTGCTACAGAAGAATACGAAAAGAGTAACCTTACATACCTCATCTTCCCAATATGAATATACAATCCTAAATGTGAATACAATAGTCCAGCTCCTTTCTTACGTTTCACTCTACAACACAAGTACATAACGGAGTTTACATTAACCACCAACTACCTTACAAATGCATATGACGACAATGAGTTACATGGTTGCCTTAACATGTCATTTCCCCCTTGACAATACCACTTATGAAATTATCATACCAATAATACCACAACATTCCATACATTTACCAATAAATCATAAACCAATAACATGTCACACCAAGTTCATACTTTACACTTCTCCATCACCACAACATCACAATTACTCCATCAAGTCACCTCAATACACTTCATAACAACATATCGACAATAATCCCACAAATTATATTTATATAAAAATAACAAATTAAGGAACATAACCACACCATAAATGTTTATATTTCATCCATACCATGCACTTTCATCACAACCCCAAGTCTCTTTTCAAGTTTAAATCACAAAGATGGCACATCTTTTAGCAAAAAGCAAAAGTGCCCTATTCAACCTTGCCAACATAACCATCATGATCTACACCATCTATCATGTATATAATATATTAAATCACAAGAATAAACACTTACCCAAGCTTGCAAGGTGATGATCTTGTCCAAAATGTCCAAAGAAAAATTGTTGCCTTAGGGTTTGGAAAATAGAGAAATATCTTTTTAGAGAAATGTCTAGAAAGGTATGTGTGAGTTGTGGAAATAAAATCTGATTTTTGGCCACCTTATATATCCCCTAAATTCATACTTAGCCACTTCTTGGCATTAAATTCCATGTTCCCTTGGTCAAAGTGGAAGAATGGGTCATTTGCCCTTTTGGGCCATGCATTTTATTTCATTTTGGGCCTCAAATTGAGCCCATTAACACATATTAACTTAGCACACCAAATTTGATGCATGATTCACCATCTATATCATGTTTAAATAATTCTATAAATGTCACGACAATATTCAACTCACGAGATTCACATTCGTAGCCTCAATCCTCAAGAATACGCGATTTTTGCCACTCATGGCTTAATTTAACATAATTTGATAAAATACTTGTGACGACGAATTAACCCCCAAATCGGATGTTAAAATTTCTCAAGAGTAGCCTTACTATAATGGAATAATGATACCATAACCCAAGATTCCTTTTTATAGACTTAAAATCGTAGAAGAAATCGGGCCAAAAGCACCCCGGCACACCCGCGAGCGCCCCAAAGACTTAGAGAAATTTCAGCACCTGAACAGGTGCACATTAGCGGCCTGGAACGCCCCCAGGCACGCCCCCTTTCTGCCTACGCCAAAATATTTTTAGGCCAAAGCAGCCTGGCACGCCACCTGCAGCGGCCCACACTTAATTTTTGATTTCGACTTTTCTTTGTTGATTTGGTTGGATCTTTCAAGTCCCAACCTTTTGCTTGCCTCTTAAATTTAAGAACCATTGATTGGATGTCCCTTAAACCTCAATTTTCACCCCACAAATGCTCCAAAAAGTCACAAACACCACCTACTACAAAGGTCTAATCACATTTACTAGCACAATATCAAATGTTCCATCAATTAACAATGCAAAATACGTACTTATTGCTCTCGAACCTAGGGTAAACATGGTTCAAGGTTATCAAGTAGGGTTGGGAAGGTACAGGGTGTTACATTCTTCCCCCCTTAGGAACATTCATCCTCGAATGTTGACAACATCTTTTCAATTACAACAAATGCATCTCTATATTAGCATATATATACATATACACATAATGCTCATAGATACTTACTTGTTATCACTTCGATCCCGCATTTTGAACTTTCTCTTCCATTTGAAAAAGATGAGGGTACTTGGACTTCATCATTTCCTCGGCTTCCCATGTGATCTCTTCTACTTCTTGATTTCGCCAAAGTACCTTTACGAAAGCTATGTCTTTATTCCTCAACCTCTTTACTTATCGATCTAGAATAGCAATGGGTATCTCTTCATAAGTAAGATCCTCCGTAACTTGGACATCCTCAACGGGAACAATACGAGATGGATCTCCTATGCACTTTCAAAGCATCGAAACATGAAACACTGGATGGACTGAGGAGAGTTCTTGGGGTAGTGCCAATTCATTCGCAACTTGCCCAAATCTTCTAATAATTTCATATGGGCCTATATAACGTGGACTCAATTTTTCTTTTTTTCCGAACCGCATTACCCCTTTCATTGGTGACACCTTCAAGAATACCCAATCACCTATGTCGAATTTGATCCCTCTTCTTCTAACATCAGCATATGACTTGTGGAGACTTTGGGCCGTTTGTAACCGCTGTTGGATCACTTTAACTTTCTCCATAGCTTGATAAACAAGATCTGGCCCAAGTAAAGCAGTTTCACCTGTTTCAAACCATCCAATTGGTGATCTATATTTCCTTCCGTACAAAGCTTCATAAGGTGACATTTTAATACTTGAATGATAGCTATTGTTGTAAGCAAATTCAATAAGAGGTAAATGGTCATCCCAACTGCCTTGAAAATCTAACTTACACGCTCGTAGCATATCTTCAAGTGTTTGGATAGTACGTTCTACTTGTCCATCTGTCTGAGGATGGAAAGCCGTACTCAGATTCACCTGTGTACCCAAACTCTGCTGAAAAGATCTCCAAAAATGTGCAGTAAACTGAGCTCCCCTGTTTGATATAACAGAGATCGAAATCCCATATAACCGCACTATTTCTTTAACATACAACCTTGGATAATCTTCTGCTGTATAGGTGGTCTTGACTGGTAAGAAATGCGCTGACTTGGTAAGCCTGTCAACTATAACCCATATAGAATCAAATTTCCGCAGTGCTCGAGGCAAACCTGTGATGAAATCCATATTAATCATATCCCATTTCCAGACTAGAAGATTGATACATTGTATGTAACCTCCTGGTTTCTGATGCTCTACCTTTACTTGTTGACAATTTGGGCATTGAGCGATAAATTCTGCAATGTTCTTTTTCATATTTCCCCACCAATACATTTCTTTCAATTCATGGTACATTATGGTATCTCCCGAATGAGTAGAATATCGCGAATGATGCGCCTCTGTCATAATTCATCCCCTTAGCTCATGTACACCCGGTACACATAATATTACTTGGCATTGAAGTGCCCCTTCTTGTGTAAAATCAAAGGCCGCAGTCAGACCCTGTTGTACATTTTCTTTCAGCTGCAATAATATAGGATCCGCAAACTGCTTCTCTTTCACTTCAGCTATTAAGGAGGATTCTGCTGCATTTTGCACAATAACCCCTTCTTCTGGAGATTCAAGAAGGCGAACTCCCAAGCTGGCTAGTTGATGTAAATCTTTGATTATCTCTTGCTTTTCAGTCAACTGGCCACTAGTGCTTCCTACTGCCTTGCGGCTCAATGCATCAGCTACCACATTTGCTTTTCCTGGATGATATAGGATATCAATATAATAATCTTTCAATAGCTCAAGCCACCTTCGTTGCCTCAAATTAAGTTCCTTCTGCTTAAAGATATATTGCAAAATTTTGTGATCAGTATAGATATCAGCATGAACTCCATACAAATAATGACGCCATATCTTTAAAGAAAATACTACAGCTGCTAACTCAAGGTCATGTGTGGGATAGTTTCTCTCATGTGGCCGCAACTTTCGTGAGGCATATGCTATTACATTACCATGCTGCATCAATACACACCCTAGACAAATTCCGAAAGCATCACAATAGATTGCATACCCTTCGGTGCCTTTCGAAAGTACTAATACCAGTGTAAAAGTCAATTTATCTTTCAGCTCGTGGAAACTTTTCTCACATGCATCATTCCACTGAAATTTAACTGCCTTGTGTGTAAGTTTCGTTAAAGGTGCAGCAATGGAAGAAAACCCTTCAACAAATCTTAGATAATAACCTGCCAATCCTAGAAAACTAGGAATTTTCGTAGGCGTCGTAGGCCTTGGCCAATTTTTCACCGCATCAATCTTTTACGTATCAACTCGAATCCCTTTATCTGACACAATGTGACCCAAGAATGCTACGAATTTCAACCAAAATTCACACTTAGAGAACTTCGCATACAACTTATGCTCTCGACGAATCTGTAACACTTGCCAAAAGTGCTTAGCATGGTCCTCTTGTGACTTTGAATAAACCAGGATGTCATCTATAAATACCGTCACGAACACGTCTAGAAATGGCTTAAACACCCTATTCATCAAATCCATGAACACAGCTGGTGCATTTGTTAGTCCAAACGACATGACTAAAAATTCGTAGTGACCATACCGTGTTCGAAATGCTGTCTTGGGTATATCTGTTTCTCTAACTTTGACTTGATGGTAACCCGAACTCAAGTCAATCTTTGAAAAACACTTGGCACCCTGTAATTGATCAAACAAATCATCAATTCTGGGGAGGGGATATTTGTTCTTGATCGTTACCTTATTCAATTGTCGATAGTCAATGCACATTCTCAATGTGCCATTTTTCTTCCGTACAAATAATACCGATGCACCCCACGGGGACATACTAGGCCTGATGAAGCCCTTGTCCAGCAAGTCTTTTAATTGCTCCTTCAATTCACGCAATTCTGCTGGAGCCATTCTATACGGGGGAATAGAAATAGGTTGAGTGCCTGGATTTACATCAATGCCAAACTCTACTTCCCGTTCTGGGGGTAAACCGGGAAGATCCTCTGGAAATACATCAAGAAATTCATCGACCACTAGAATCGACTGAGGAGTTAGTGGTTCCACTTCAGTATCTTTCACTCGTACTAAGTGACATATGTACCCCTTGGCAATCATTTTCCTTGCTTTCAGATAAGAAATAAATTTTCCTCTTGGTGCCCCTACATTACCCTGCCATTCAAGACTATTTTCTTGCGAAAAACGAAAATTTACCTTCTTGGCCCGGCAATCTACCATGGCATAACAAGAAGCCAACCAATCCATTCCCATTATCACATCAAAATCCACCATGTATAGTTCAATGAGATCGGCCAGTGTATCATGACCACACACAGTTACCACACAATTACGATATACTCTTTTTGCAATAATATATTCACCAACTGGTGTAGATACTTCAATTTAATTAGTTAGTAGTTTCAGTGTTCTTTCAAATTTAGCAGCAATCAACGGAGTAACATATGACACTGTAGAACCCGGATCAATCAATGCATATACATTATACAAAAATACGGATAATGTACCTGTGATGACATCAGGAGATGCCTCTGAATTCTGCCGGTCCACTAGAGCATAAGTAAGATTCTGGACTCCACTAGTACTGGCTGCTCCTCTGGCACCTCTACCACGACTAACAGAATGCACACCTCTGCCTAAAAAAGGAACCGATGATGATGACGCAACAGCTGATCCTGCAGGTCGTGCTATACCACCCATGCTCCTCTAGGAACACTCTTTCATCATGTACCCCGTCATACCGCACCAAAAGCAAGCATTCGTCCCTAAACGACATGTACCAGAATGAGTACGCCCGCAGTGCTGACACTGCTGACGAGAAAATCCTGCTGCCTGCGATCTGTGAATTCCACTACTCTGCCCAGATTGACCGCCTCTAAACCCTCGGAAGTGAGAGGGAGTGCCTGCTGTGGAATGGGAGAATGATGGTCTAGGCGGTCTAGGAAACATCTGAGGCCTAGATTCTCCTTGGGACGCCATAGACTATCCCATAGGTCTAGCTCTTTTGGATTGTCCTCTTTCAGATTCATGTACCCTTCTTCTCTGTCTTTGGTCCTCCATTTTCTGTGCGAAAGCCTAAATTCTTACTATATCCATATCTTTGTTCAAGGCAGCAATGGTGCAGTCCCTTACCAAATATGGCTCTAATCTGTCCATATATCGATGGACCCTGTCTGTCATTGTGGCCACTACATTCGGAGCATATCGAGCCAAGGAATTAAACTACAAACTGTATTATCGAACACTCAAATTCCCTTGACAGAGATTTAAGAACTGATCTGCACGTGCCTCCTGAATCTCATATGGGAGGTAATGATCAAGGAATGTCATTTTAAATTCTTCCCAACTAGCTGGAAGTGCATCAATACCCTTTGATCTTTTCTAATCTTCATACCACAATATAGCTTCACCTTTCAATCTATAGGCCGCAAGTTCAACTGTTTCAATACCAGTCACATGCATAACTGATGTCGCCCAAAATATACCTCCAAAAAAGTATAATACGATCGATGTATCAAATATAAAACCCAACTAGGTTGGGGTCGATCCCACAGGGAATAGGTCGAAGTGTGAGTAGAATACCGAATGGAACAATTGGAAAGTAAGTAAAACTGGGGTTTTTTGCTAATGAATAGTAATAATAACGATTGCTGGTTGCATTAAGTTTGTAGACAATAAGAGAAATACACTAGGACTGTGATCCCTAATGATTTCTTAACTCTACCAATTACTTGTGCTAACTAAACTGTCCCACTGCGTCGCATACGAAATCTAACAAGTTAGGTTCATCTAAATGTCTCTCGACCTTCATTAGACGAATTTCATTCCTTCTCCTCCCGGTCTCCGAGTGTCGCACTACTAACCCTTGTCTTGGATCTCAGATAACCATTCCCGCTAAGGCTCCGATCATTAGATAAAGGTTGATAGCTTCAAATCTCTGTTGTTATCTCCTTTTCCCAATCTCTACCTCTCTCTCAAGCAAGTCTAGAATACAGGCGAGTTTCTAACGTTTGCAACCGTTAGAAGAGCAATCACAATGAAGAAAACAACAATACATGAATACACAGCAGTACAGAATTGCTTTGCACTTAAACGTTTTCGTTAATTCCTCATGGTTCACACAACCCTAGTTGATGGGTTTAGCTGCTCATAATTGTAAGAACACAAGAAGAATTCAAAGATGAAAGCATAATTATGATCTCACAATAATGAAGAAAAGCTGAAAAGCTGAAATCTCAATTATCAATAAAACTCAAATTAGGGTTTGTGACTACAGAACCAAGAATATGTTTATGAACTCCAAAATAGCTCTCAAAATAACGTAATGAATAATTCTCAATCCGTATCGCACATAGGACTATACATGGGTATTTATAGATACAAAGCTAATCCTATCCTAAGCAAAATAGGAGAACATAGTCGACAACTTTGACGGTGTCGTGGAACCAAGTCACGCCATGTAGGTTGATGTCGTGGGAATCAGGCTCAATTAGACGTCTTCAGAAGTTGGATCACGACACGCTTCCACGTCATGTGGGTGGTAGTCACACCACGTGACTCCTATCGTGGAAATCAGACATCCTTTTCAATCTCTGAGCATGAGTCACGACAGCCACTCACGTCACGTGGGTAGTGTCGTGACTCCTCTTCTGGTGCATACTCTTGTTCTTTCTTTTTCTGACACTTCGTTCTAGGGTTTGATTCTTCCTTTTTGATCATTTTGTCTTTAAAATCCGTTTTCTTGTAAAGTAGGACAGAAGCCACATCATACCAACAAAACACACCCAAGTCATTGCATATTTTCCTTTTTTTAAGCATCAAAAGTGTCACGTAACCATGACACATCAACACCCTCAACTTAGAACGTTTACATGTCCTCAGGCAAACAAAATAAAAATACACAAACACAAAGCTTAACTAAGAGAAACCTAAGGGACCTATGGCAGTCTGCTCGTTGCTTTTGGCACAAAATTTTTTTGACCCCTCCTATATGCAGAGCAAAACCCAAGTGTGTATACAAGCAGTATAGTGTCATAACACAGAAAGGATCAAGTGATGGCACCAAATTATGCACGAACAACTTAGCATTTATGCAATTGACATTTCTCAAACAACTAGCAACTAATAATGCAACCCATGTGCTCTACAATCAAAGAAGTCCCATGAACTCACAATATACTAATGAATATCAACATAGGGACGAGGTCAAGAAACTCACGCTCACGAGAAGTCAAAACAGTGTGCATGAAATACTATAGGCTTGCCCTTATTTTCTATGCCTTCGTTTTCGGACAGTTGGACTAGGATCACTATAGGACTTTACTTGGCTTGTAATGTAGGCTTAGGGACGGGTATGGTACATATGGGTATGGTGACTCAACCCTTCTTGACACTACACTATTTTTGGCTCCAAATTTCAACTTTTCTCATTTTTATTCTCCCTTATTCTCCTTTCTTTTATTTTCAGACTTTGGGTGTGATTTTCCTCACTTTCAAAACTAAATTTTCTTTTTTTTATTTTTCTTTGCAACTTTTCCTCATTTTTTTTTCCTTCACACCCAAACCTGTTTTCTCTTTTTCTTTTGTTAACCTCTTCTTCATACCCAACTCAAGTGACGCACCCCTATAATAGCCACCCTCAACTTAGGCGATTTGCCTGAGTTGAGGTACACAATGTCCAAGGAGGGACCAGGGCCAAGACAGGTTCATTGTAATTAAAATGGGAAGGTGAATAGGCTAATGAAAGAAATAGGACAATTATGGCTCAAAGTCAGGATCAAGGGACACTTCTTCATTTGGTTTGGCCTTTAGGCTAAAAGTGGACTTTATTCAAAAACGGCCTATGATCCTTTCCTAATCCCTATCCTCTAACTTAGGCAAGACTAACGAGGCAAGTTCTGGATCGCACACACAGAGTTAACTAAGTAGTGACCTCACACACATATAGCACAGGGTTGTATTATCAATTACTACCTATCCGGTTCATGCGATGCTAGCTACAGTTATTTGCCTATAATCCTAGTGCCATAACAAGATCCAACAGCTGTCACACACAAGCATGCCATTTACACAATTCAAAAATAGATTTTTTTAGGAGGGGTATCCTTAACATTCAAAACACATAAAAATCTTTCAAAACTGGACTGCACTACAGTTCCCTTATTTTTCTCCTAATTTAGCAAGAAACACAAAAACATCATCAATAACATCCTAAACATGCCGGTTCTACTATGATAGCACACTTGGGGGAAAAGAAACACAGCAACAAAACCACCCCAAGTGGTGGTACACCCCCCACCCCCAACTAAACATGGTGCAATGCCCTCAATGCACCGATATCAATCAAATACAAGGGAGTGAAGACGTACCTATGGCGCCCTAAGCATCGAAAGTGGGTCCGCCAGCAGTGGGATCCTCAGACTGTGCAGTAGTAGGTGCATCCGGTGGAGGGACAACCTGACTGGCAGATGCACCACGCGCCCTATGCTCCGCCTCAATCTGGCTCGCATGGTACTCTACCCAGGAGGCTTTAACTGGCAAATCACTCTCGTACTCCGCAACACTATCACCCCGATCCTCCGGACTGCGGGGTCTCTTGCCTCTATCCATCGGAGGCTCCTCATCAACAAACAAATCAACCTCAATGCTGGTCGCACGAAAGTCTGGGCAGGCATAGGTGGTATAATAGGAGTGCTACTCGATGCCAATTCCCGAACCTCCTCTCTCAAAGCAGCTATCTCCTGGGTCAAACTGGTTATATCAGGGTTCGGTGCAGTACTCAAGTGGGAGGCCATACGTGCCTCAAAACTATCAATCCTCCCATGCAATCCTCTCATAAACTGGTCCATCGCCGCAGTCATCTGAGCCACCACCCTAGTCTTCGCAGCCTCTACAGTGGTCCTAACCCAAGGCTTAAGCTGGGATACCAACTTAGCCATCTGAGTCTCAGTGTGAGCCTGACGCTCAAACATCTCCGTTTGCCTGTCAATCAGCTGCTGCAGAAAGTCCCTCGATACTGAAACCATCCCAGCAGGAGGCGGTGGAGCACTAGTACTGGGTACCTCATCATCAATAAGGCCAGCGCCCTCAGTCTGTACAGGTACCCTAACTGGTGCAGGAACAGGCAAAGGGGCACTACTCGGCTCATCCAGGGCTGCGCCTGACGACTCAGATGGCTGTGACCCTCGTGGAAGAATGGGGTGTGAACCCCTCTGCTGTATCAGCCCAATATCCGCAATGCGGGTAACCTCGATATAATTGTCGAGGGCAGGTATCCTGGACACCCCTTCCCTATCACACAGCCTCTAGATCAGGCATGGAAAAGGTATACTCGTGTGATCTCTGAAAGCCCGCTCGTGGATCTCTCGGACTATGTACCTTGCAAAATGAATCTCATAACCAGCCAAGATGCTGGCTACTACTACAGCCCGGTCCAATTTGAGTGAGTTGTCAGCATTGGTTGGACCCAACCGATGCCGAACCATGGACCACCAGAATCTACCAGCAAAATGAAGTATGGAATTTTTGATGTCCAGCTTCCCAGTCACCCAAATAGCCGCCATACCATCTTCGGCTATGTACCCCGCAATCCATTTAAGCAGCTCCAATTTCTGTTCTGCATCTCGCATCTTAACTCTATCTCTGACAGTGTCCATCC
Source organism: Capsicum rhomboideum (assembly GCA_031232105.1). Taxonomy (NCBI): domain Eukaryota; kingdom Viridiplantae; phylum Streptophyta; class Magnoliopsida; order Solanales; family Solanaceae; genus Capsicum; species Capsicum rhomboideum. The sequence continues at coordinate 54,180,014 of CP124711.1, forward strand.
TATGATCAAATTCAGCAGTCAAAGCCGAAAGTGGACGGTCAACCCCAAATAAGAAGTGGTGAATGGCTTGCTCCGAAATATCCACGCGGGTACCACGAACCATGATGTGAGTCAAAAATGGCTGTAAAATATATTTCTGCCCAACAGGAGTGCCCAAGTCAACCGACGCAGCATAAGAGGCATAAAACTCTAGGACTAACTCTGAGCTATAACGACCAGAAGGCTGCGCCATCCATCCCAATCCATATCTCTCAAAGACAGGCCATATGTCAGACAGTGTCCTCAACTCATCCACCTGATATCGCGGTTCCTCCATAATGATCCTTCGACACACACCCCTCTCTTTCAATTCAGCATCTCTATCATAAAAAGCACGCATGCCCTACACACACCAATCCTGAACCTCCATACTCTGCGCGGGAGTCGGAGTACTCTGGGCACCAGAACCTGAAACAGAAGCTATACCCTCCGTTGCAGAAGTACCCTGACCCGTAGAATCATCTGTAGAGCCTGATGCAGAAGCATCCTCCCCCTCTTCAGACTGGGGGGGCAGAATCAGAGGACTCAGCTGGAACAACTGGCTCAACAGATGGTGGGGCCGGCTGAAGTGCTGCCCGGGCAGCTGCTCGAGCTCGCGTATGTAACCTCGTAGCCCGAGGGACCAAAGCAGTGTCATCCTGACTAATGTCAAACTCCTCCACAGACCCACTTTTATCAGACTCAGTCGGTTTATCATGCAGACGGGTTGGTAAATTCAGATTTTTGGTGCGAATCCGGGATGAGGCATCAAGGTGGTCACTCTTGGGGTTGGACTTGGGAGGCATGGTAACGGGTTTGGGTCGGATTTGGGTTAGTGGGTCAGATCCTTGGGTAAATGGGTCATATTTTTGAATTTTTGGGGTATTAGGGTTCGGATTTTTAGAAGTTTTGGGGGGTCTAAGGTTTTGATTTTTGAATTTTTGGGGATGGGAGGTTCAGAATTTGGGGTTTATGTGGATGGGAGATTTGGATTTTAGAAGAAGGAATGGAATTTGGGGTTTTAATTAGAGGATTTTGAAAGTGGGGGATTAATGGAGTGGAGTTAGGTTTTTTATCGGGTAAAGAAGAAGAAAGAAACCGAAATTTGTATAAAGAACTGGGTCGGGTTGGGTCGGTTTGTGGATTTAATATTTTTTTCAGTTTCTACGGGTCCACCTACGTGACATAGATCCAGTGTTGTGATTGGAACCTGAAAGTTTTGCAACCTGGAAATGTTCCTCTGATTTTAACGATACATCCCACGTGGCGTGGGTCATACCCACGTCATGTGGATGCCTGCCGTGGAGGAGATTCAGAACCTGGAAATTTGACCATAATTTTCATGATACCAACCACGTGACGTGGGTGTGACTCAAGTCATGTGAGTCCTGTCGGGGATGATGCTGAACCAATTTTGGTAAATTTTGTGATTTTCAGCTAACTGCTCCTTAATAATCAGATCTCCGCTTAACAATATCTTGGGTTGCCTCCCAATCAGTGCTTGATTTAACATCGCGGCACGACGCGGCTAACTTGGATACTCATACTTCACCAACTAGCCCATGGGTTTCCTCCCATGAAGCTCTTGATTTAACGTCGCGGCACGACGCAACTAACTTGGATACTCAAACTTCACCAACTAGACCATGGGTTGCCTCCCATGAAGCGCCTGATTTAACTTCGCGGCACGACATGGCTAGCTTAACTACTAAGACTTCATCAAGTTCAAGTTCTTCAATCATCCTTATCTCTTCCGAAACTCCCACATAATGCTTAACACGCTGTCCATTGACTTTGAATAGAACATTATCTGCTCCTTTTAGCTCAATAGCACCATGTGAGAATACCCTAACAACCGTAAATAGGCCTGACCATTTGGATTTTAGTTTTCCAGCAAACAGGCGAAGCTTGGAACTATACAGTAAAACCAAGTCTCTCGGGTGAAACTCTCGGTTCTCAATTCGACGATCATGATACAATTTCATCTTCTCTTTATATAATGCTGAACTTTCGTAAGCCCGAAGACAAAATTCATCCATCTCATTCATCTGCTCAAGTCTCAATTGAGCCGCTTCACTCCAGTTTAAATTCACCCTTTTCAACGCCCACAAAGCCTTATGTTCCAGTTCAATGGGCAAATGGCAAGACTTTCCAAAAACCAACTGATATGGTGATGCACCAATTGGTGTTTTGAAAGCAGTCCGATACGCCCATAACGAATCATCCAATCTTTGAGCCCAATCAGTCCTATTTACATTAACTGTTTTTGCCCAAATGGACTTGATCTCGCGATTTGACACCTCAACTTGCCCTCTTGTCTGAGGATGGTAAGGTGTTGCCATCTTATGTTTGACACCATATTTTTCAAGCAGGGCTTTGAACAGATGGTTGCAAAAGTGGGATCCTCCATCACTAATAATAACTCGGGGTGTCCCGAAGCGTGAGAATATGTTCTTTTTCAAGAAAGCTGTGACACTTCTCCCTTCGTTATTAGAAAGCGCAATTGCCTCCACCCACTTAGAAACGTAGTCAACGGCTACCAAGATGTATTTCATTCCATGCGAGCTCACAAAAGGACCCATAAAGTCAAGTTCCCACACATCGAACAATTCAAGCTCAAGTATAGTTGTCATGGGAAGTTCGTGTCTGTGTGAAATATTCCCTTGCCTTTGACATCGGTCATAAGCGCGAGCATAATAGTGAGCATCTTTGTAAATACTGGGCCAGTAGTACCCTCATTGCAAGATTTTATGGGCAGTTCGCGCACCTCCATGATGACCCCCAACTAGAGATGAGTGACATGCCTCCAAAATACTTATCATCTCGGCCTCTGGGACATATCTTCGAATTATGCCATCAGCACATATCCTGAACAGATACGGCTCATCCCAGAAGAATTTTATTACCTCATGCATGAATTTCCTTCTCTGCTGGTATGACATATCTTTCGGAACTAGATCACTTGCCAAGAAATTGGTAAAATCAGCAAACCATGGGATTAAGTCTTGGGATGCTGCCAGTACTTGCTTATCTGGAAAAGTGTCATCAATCTCAAGATCATCCTTCAATTTAAGCATGGCTTCCTCCTTAAGGCGTGAAAGATAGTCAGCCACTTGATTTTCGGTCCCCTTACGATCCTTGACTTCAAAGTCAAATTCTTGCAACAGAAGAACCCACCGAATCAGTCTTGGCTTAGCATCCTTTTTCGACATAAGATACCGAAGAGCTGCATGGTCTGTATGCACAATCACTTTCGTACCTATCAGGTAAGATCTGAATTTCTCAAAAACGAATACTACGGCCAACAACTCCTGCTCAGTCACAGTGTAATTCTTTTAAGATGGATTAAGCACTTTGCTAGTGTAGTAAATCGAATGTAATATCTTTTCATGTCTTTGGCCCAGGACTGCACACAAAACCACTCCACTAGCATCGCACATAACCTCAAAAGGCTTAGTCTAATTCGGTGACACAATAATAGGGGCTGAAACCAACTTCTCCTTCAGACACTCAAATGCTTTTAGACATGCTTCATCAAACACAAACTTCACCTCTTTCTCTAAAAGTTTGCACAAGGGATGTGCAATCTTGGAGAAATCCTTGATGAATCTTCTATAAAAACCAGCATGACCTAAGAAACTTTGAATACCTTTTACAGAGATAGGTGGGGGTAGATTCTCAATTACTTCAATCTTTGCCTTATCCACCTCAATGCCATTCTTCAAAATCTGATGCCCCAATACGATTCCCTCATTGACCATAAAGTGACATTTTTCCCAATTCAGCACTAGGTTGCACTCCTCGCATCTTTGTAGCACATTGGCAAGGTATGCCAAACAACCATCAAACGAGTCTCCCACAACAGAAAAATCATCCATAAAAACTTCGATAGTGTCTTCCACCATGTCGGAGAAAATAGATATCATACAGCGTTGGAAGGTGGCCGGTGCATTGCACAAATCGAAAGGCATCCTCTTGAATGCGAACGTCCCATATGGACAAGTGAAAGTGGTCTTCTCTTGGTCTTCGGGGGAAGTAAAAATCTTATTATACCCCTAGTAGCCATCAAGAAAACAATACCATCCTCTACCAGCAAGACGGTCTAATATCTGGTCCATGAAGGGCATAGGATAATGATCCTTTTTAGTCCACGAATTCAACTTTTGATAGACCATGCAAACTCTCCATCCAGTCACCGGCCTCATTGGAATCAACTTGTTTTTTTCGTTTGGAACCACAGTGATTCCTCCCTTTTTCGGCACACACTGAACTGGGCTCACCCACTTGCTATCAGCAATAGGGTAAACCACTCCTGCATCTAACCACTTGATGATCTCTTTCTTCACAACCTCTTGCATAGGTGGGTTCAGACAACGCTGGTGCTTAATGATAGGTATGAACTCAGGAACAAGCTGGATCTTATGAGAGCAAATGCCGGGTGGAATACCTATGATATTAGCAATGGACCAACCAATGGCCCTCTTAAATCTTCTCACTACTGAAACCAAAGCCTCTACTTGCCAATCCACCAATTTAGCAGAAATAATTACTGGCAAGGTATTGTTGGCTCCCAAGAATGTGTAGCGAAGGTGGGCCGAAAGAGCCTTAAGCTCTAAAATTGGAGGCTCCTCAATAGACGGACGAGCTGGTGGAGTTACCCTATTCTTCAAATCGAGATCCAGTTTCTTTGGAGCATAAGTGTATGCTCCTTTACCGCGAGTGCACCCACCATCTCATCATAGTCTTCAATGTCATTGTCATCAAAATTCATGATCACGACAGTCAGAGGTTCTACTCCCAACCTTTCTTCAAGGGACACAACAACCTCACTATCATCAACCACATCTATCACTGAAATCACTCGCTTATCTCTTGGCTGCTTCATTGAACGACAGAAATTGAAAGTAACCTGTTCATCATTCAATCTAAATTTGAGCTTCCCTGTTTCCATATCAACCAATGCACGTACCGTGGCAAGGAATGGTCTTCCCAATATGATGGGAAACTCAAAGTCAACTTCACAATCGAGAATCACAAAATCAGTCAAAAAAATAAAAGATGCAACCTTCACCAAAACATCGTACAGAATGCCCACCGGCTTTTTCACAGTTCTATCGGCTATGAGAAGTCTCATAGAGGTTGGTTTTGGTGCTTCCAACCCCAACTGCTTGAAAACGGCTAATGGTATCAGGTTGATGCTAGCACCCAAATCGCACAGTGCTTTAGCAAAGTCGTAGGACCCAATAGTACAAGGAATTGTGAAAGCTCCTGGATCCTCCTTCTTTTCAACTAGGGAACGCGAAGCAACTGCACTACAGTGATGTATGTTATTTGCTGGCTCAAAACTGACAGTTCTCTTATTTGTCACCAAGTCTTTCATGAACTTTGCATAACCTGGCATCTGCTCCAATGCCTCTACAAGAGGGATGTTTACTGACAGCTCCTTCAACATGGTGATAAACTTCTAATACTTTCCTTCCTCAGCCTTCTTCTTCAATCTTTGAGGATAGGGAGGAGGAGGTCGTGGAATAGTTTTGAGCACTTGTGGTACCTCTTTTTTCTTTTTATTCTCAGATTTCGCATTATCGCTATCATCTTGATGATTTGGAACCGTGTCATCCTTTGCATTATCCGGCTCTAACTCAACTTCTACATCAATAACCACTGGTTCATTAGTCACACCACTGTTGGCAGGTATGGGTGGATATGTCGTGCACTTCCCACTTCTAGTAGTAATGGCAAGACAATGACTATCATTTTTTGGATTCTGGACGGTATTGCTTGGAAGGGTGCCTGGCAGACATTAATTCAGTGCCAATGAAATCTGCCCGAATTGTTGCTCCAACTCTTTAATGGCAGTTGAATGAGACTCCACTTTCTGACTTATGCCCGAAAGGCCAGTCCTAATCTCCTTCAAGCAATTATTTTGACTTTCTGCTCCTTTGACTAATTTATTGAGAAGTGCCTCTATCCTTGAATTTCCAGACTCCTCATCACATCTTCCTGGTGGTACATAAAGGTCATCCTTCTCTCTATTATCATCTTTCCACCTCCAATCACCATCACGGTCCCATTCTCGATCTCTGTATCCCGATTTGTTGTAGTTGTCTCCATAATAGTTCTGACCTTGATTCCCTGCCTTGAGTTCCACGAGTCTTGATTAGACCCTTGGCCCTTGGCTTGAAAACTCGCCACTTTGCGATCTAGATATTTCTCCTCTTCATCAGACTCACTATCATCATGGCTAGTCGATTTACTTTGTGCACCTACAACATGCACCTTTTCTGCATCTCTGGACGCTATCTGTTTAGCTAGAAGACCAATTTCTGTCCTCAACTGAGCGACCTCTTGAGCCACCGATTCATCCAAAGCCCTTTGAGCTGCTGAAGCTCCAATAGCATATGTGCCAGCCGGCGTATCTGCCTCCCGAGTGTGCCATCCTCGGTTGGTCTTAGTGACACGATCTAATATCTCAGAAGCTTGGTCCCATCTCAGACTCATGAATGCTCCACCAGTGATAGTATCTACTACCACCTTTGTGTTGACATTCAACGCGCTACAGAAGATTTCAAGTAAATTCCTACCACTCATCCTGTGATTTGGCACATTCTGCAGCTTCTTTTTGAACCTCAGCCATGTCTCATAGAGTGCTTCAGAATAAAGCTGTCTGAAATTGTAAATCTCGTCTTTCAACTGCAGTATCTTGGACGGTGGGAAAAATCTTTCCAAAAATTAATTTCTCAATTCTTGCCAAGTAGTGATGGAACCTCGTGGCAGCTCAGCCAACCACAAAGTAGCTTTTCCTGTAAGGGAGAATGGGAACAACCTCAACTGAATCGCCTCTTGGTTAACTCCAGGCATATTGTACGACGTGCAGACCCCCATAAAATTCATTACGTGCATGTTTGGATCATCAGTGGGAAGACCCGCGAACACGCCCTTCAAGTTTAGCAGATGGATCATGGCACTAGTAATGTCAAACTTAGTGCCCAGATGTAACTCTGGTGGAATGATAGCACCATTTTCTATTGGCTCAAAATAGGCCACATATTCTTCTTCAGGATCATCATAAACAGGCACATGTGGTCTCGGTTGTTCTCTTAGTCGTATTTGTCGCTCTTCAGCATCAGCCAGACATTGTGCTACTTCCTGCATAGCTCGATTATCTTTTTCTACTTGTATAAGAGCAACTTGTCTAGCATGCTCTTCTCATGTCAATCGAGTAGTAGTTTGATCCGCTGTTTCCTGACCAACCGGATCAATTATCTAGTTGTGATGTCTCCCGCAGCTGCGGGATTCTGAACTCCTTCAGTATTCACCATTCTCCTATTAGCTCTCAGAGTCCTTTCGATTTAAAGATCAAGTGGAATCAGGGTATTGCCTTGACTCCTAGTATTTGGCATACACCGGCGTATCCCCTCAAAAGTATGTAAAAGCACAACCAATCAACTCCACCCAGTAATAATCAACTCCGTAATCGTATTCCCCGGCAACGGCGCCAAAATTTGATGTCGCCCAAAATATACCTCCAGAAAAGTATAATACGATCGTTGTATCAAATATAGAACCCAACTAGGTTGGGATCGATCCCACAGGGAATAGGTCAAAGTGTGAGTAGAATACCGGATGGAACAATTGGAAAGTAAGTAAAACTGGGGGGTTTTGCTAATGAATAGTAATAATAACGATTGCTGGTTGTATTGAGTTTGTAGACAATAAGAGAAATACACTAGGACTGTGATCCCCAATGATTTCTTAACTCCACCAATTACTTGTGCTAACAAAACTGTCCCATTGCATCACATGCAAAATCTAACAAGTTAGGTTCATCTAACTATCTTTTGACCTTTATTAGACGAATTTCACTCTTCTCCTCTGGGTCTCCGTGTGTTGCACTACTAACCCTTGTCCTGGATCTCAGATAACCATTCCCGCTAAGGCTCTAGTTATTAGATGAAGGTTGATAGCTTCAAATCTCTGTTGTTATCTCCTTTTCCCAATCTCTACCTCTCTCTCGAGCAAGTCTAGAATACAGGTGAGTTTCTAACATTTACAACCGTTAGAAGAGCAATCACAATGAGGAAAACAACAATACATGCATACACACCGGTACAGAATTACTTTGTAGTTAACCGATTTCGTTAATTCCTCATGGTTCACACAACACTAGTTGATGGGTATAGCTGCTCATAATTGTAAGAACACAAGAAGAATTCAAAGATGAAAGTATAATTATGATCTCACAACAATGAAGAAAAGCTGAAAAGATGAAATCTCAATTATCAATAAAACTCAAATTAGGGTTTGTGACTACAAAACCAAGAATATGTTTATGAACTACAAAATAGCTCTCAAAATAACGTAATGAATAATTCTCAATCCGTCTCGCACATAGGACTATACATGGGTATTTGTAGATACAAAGCTAATCCTATCCTAAGCAAAATAGGAGAACAGAGTCGACAACTTTCACGGTGTCGTGACTTGGTGTCGTGGAACCAAGTCACGCCACGTAGGTTGATGTCGTGGGAATCAGGTTCAATTAGACGTCTTCAGAAGTTAGATCATGGCACGCTTCCACATCACGTGGGTGGTAGTCCCGCCACGTGACTCCTATCGTGGAAATCAGATATCCTTTTCAATCTTTGAGCATGAGTCACGACAGCCACTCACGTCACGTGAGTGGCTTCCACGTCACGTGAGTGGCTTCCAAGTCACGTGGGTAGTGTCGTGACTCCTCTAGTGCATACTCTTGTTCTTTCTTCTTCTGATACTTCGTTCTCAGGCTTGATTCTTCCTTTTTGATCATTTTGCCTTTAAAACCTATTTTCCTGCAAAGTAGGACGGAAACCACATCATACCAACAAAACACACCCAAGTCATTGCATATTTTCCTTGTTTTAAGCATCAAAAGTGTCACGTAACCATGACACATCAATAACTTCTAGAGCCCTTTGAATTTGGTCCACGAAATCCTGTGGATCTGCCTTCGGATCTGACCCCGTAAATATATGAGGGTCTAATTTTAGAAAATCCTGTGTCCTGCGACTCGCCACTCTAGCCGTATCATCCTCATTTGTCGTTGGACCAGCTCGTCCTTTACTTTGTGCCGCAACTAACTGAGTCAACATATGCACTGTATTTCTTAGATCCTGGTCAGTGGCATTCATTGGCGATTCTGTGGGTACTTCTCTACCTATTGGCTCTTCCAGAGCTGGAAAAGTAGAAGAAGACCGTGATGCAATTTCAGTGTTTGCTCCACCTTGACTAGCTTGGTCAGGTGGTGATTTACTCATTCCTTCACCGGCAAGCATAGCTACCTGCTTACCTTTGCCTCTACCTCGTCTTGTCATTGGCATTTTACTATAACAAAGAAAATCAATTCCAATGGTTAGATACGATTCTACTTACCACATTGGCTCTAATGCACGATCTAAGAATCGAAGAACAGAAACAACTCCTAAATGTCCTGTTGCCTCCTACTTATAAATGTGGTGCACAACACATCGATAAGGAAGACTCTACTCATACACGGCTTTGTAGACACCCTTAGAACGACCTGCTCTGATACCACTTTTGTCACGCCCCGAATTCCAACGGGGCGGACTGGCACCCGAAGCTGATGAGGCCCGAGAGAACCAATCTTTGCTCATATCCATTCATATGCATGTCATTTAATAAGAAGCACCATCACATAGATATATAAGATGTCAATAGCGGAATTCATGGAAACATGTGATATCTACATATAAGAAACTTGGCCGTTAGGGCCATCAAGTCAAAATGGACATACATTCTTTCATTCATCTCACCACGTCCATCTACAAAAGCCTCTACATAAGCACATACATAACCAACCTAAACTCGGGACAAGTCCCCGCTTTATGCAACATTTACAATACCAAAACCAATGTACAACTGTGACTCGGAAAGCCCCAAACCAACTGGAGCTCACCAAAGATCAGTAGATGACCCGCAACTTATTTTGGAGGTCTACTAGTACCTGTACCTACAGAAAGTAAGGTAAGTCCCACAAGGGACGTCAGTACGAATAATGTACTGAGTATGTAAGGCCATAAGAAACTATATGATACATAAATACTTCAATAGAATCAATATAAGTGAATAACCAATATGGATGAGTCACCATTCTATACGTTAGGAACCATGTGTATTGCTTTCATTACTTTCTTTACTTCTTTACTTCTATGTTTGTTCATCATCACTTGTGTCACTATGTACCCGGGCCCCGACTGATCAGTGGGTCTTAACATAACATAACGTTATGTTGGGATCGGCTCGAGCTAGGCTTATGCCTCTAGATCTACCACCCATAAATAAACACATTGGGCTCGGCTTGAGCTAGGTTATTACCTCTAGAGCTGCCACCCATAAACCAATATATCAAGTTTGGCTCGAGCAAGGTTATTACCTCTAGATCTGCCACCCATAAACCAATATATCAGGTTCGGCTCGAGCTAGGTTCTTACCTCTAGATCTACCCCCTGTAAGGTTCGGTCCGAGCTAGGCTCATGCCTCTAGGACTACCCCCTGATCCAATAATCTTGGGATCGGCTTGAGCTAGGCTTTCGCCCCCAAAGATACCACCCATACTCAATCATCAACCATATATGCATTACTTCATCCTTTACTTTTGAGATTGATACATTGATCGTCATAACATTATTTGAACTTTGGAATATAACATTATTGGGGCCTTTGGAACATTAGACAATAAACATGAGACATATGAATCACAATTGATCAATGAGTAGGGAACATGTGATTAATAACATTTGATAACCGAAAATAGGATACCTTAGAACATTTCGGAATAGAACAAGTACAATGTCAATGAGAACACTATGTGCTGCAGAAGAATACGGAAAGAGTAACCTTGCATACCTCATCTTCCCAATATGAATATACAATCCTAAATGTGAATACAATAGTCCAGCTCCTTCCTTACGTTTCACTCTACAACACAAGTACATAACGAAGTTTACATTAACCACCAACTACCTTACAAATGCATATGATGACAGTGAGTTACGTGGTTGCCTTAACATGTCATTTCCCCCTTGACAATACCATTTATGAAATTATCATACCAACAATACCACAACATTTCATACATTTACCAATACATCATAAACCAATAACATGTCACACCAAGTTCATACTTTACACTTCTCCATCACCACAACATCACAATTACTCCATCAAGTCACCTCAATACACTTCATAACAACATATCGACAATAATCCCACAAATTATATTTATATAAAAATAACAAATTAAGGAAAATAACCACACCTTACATGTTGATATTTCATCCATACCATGCACTTTCATCACAACCCCAAGTCTCTTTTCAAGTTTAAATCACAAAGATGGCACATTTTTTAGCAAAAAGCAAAAGTGCCCTATTCAACCTTGCCAACATAACCATCATGATCTACACTATCTCTCATGTATATAATATATTAAATCACAAGAATAAACACTTACCCAAGATTTCAAGGTGATGATCTTGTCCAAAATGTCCAAAGAAAAATGGTTGTCTTCGGGTTTGGAAAATAGAGAAATATCTTTTTAGAGAAATGTCTAGAAAGGCATGTGTGAGTTGTGGAAATAAAATCTGATTTTTGGCCACCTTATATAGCCCCTCAAGTCATACTTAGCCACTTCTTGGCATTAAATGCCATGTTCCCTTGGTCAAAGTGGAAGAATGGGTCATTTGCCCTTTTGGGCCATGCATTTTATTCTATTTTGGGCCTCAAATTAAGCCCATTAACACATATTAGCCCACCAAATTTGATGAATGATTCACTACATATCTCATGTTTAAATAATTTCATAAATTTCACAACAATATTCAACTCACGAGATTCACATTCGTAGCCTCAATCCTCAAGAATACGCGATTTTTGCAACTCATGGCTTAATTTAACATAATTTGATAAAATACTTGTGACGACGAATTAACCCCCAACTCGGATGTTAAACTTGCTCGAGAGTAGTCTTACTATGATGGAATAATGATACCATAACCCAAGAGTCCTTTTTATAGACTTAAAATCGAAGAAGAAATCGGGCAAAAGCACCCCGGCACGCCCCCGGGCGCCCCAAAGACTTAGAGAAATTTCAGCACCTGAACAGGTTCACATTAGCGGCTTGGTACGCCCCCAGGCGCCCCCCCTTTCTGCCTGCGCCAAAAAAATTTCAGGCCAAAGCGGCCTGGCACGCCACCTGCAGCGCCCCACACTTAATTTTTGATTTCGACTTTTCTTTGCGGATTTGGTTGGATATTTAAAGTCCCAACCTTTTGCTTGCCTCTTAAATTTAAGAACCTGTCACACACCGAATTCCAATGAGGCGTGATTGGCACCCGAAGCCGATATGGCCCGAGAGAACCAATCTTTGCTCATGTACTTTCGTATGCAAATTCTCGTATGAATCTTATTATACCTCATGCAACTATACAGAAGTCATGGAAAACATGTACAATATATATAACTTGGTCGTTAGGGCCACCACGTAAAAAAGAATGTACATCTCTTACATTTGTCTTCCCACAACCGTCTACAAAGCCTCTACAGATACATGACCATGTCTATACAATATTTACATAATGCCAAAACCTAGTATACACATGTGACTTGGGAAGCCCCGAAGCAACTGGAGCTCACCAAAGATCTACAACTTATTGTGGAGGTCTACTAGCACCTGCGCCTGCAGCAAATAAAGTAAGTTCCCCCGAGGGGGTCAGTACGAAGAATGTACTGAGTATGTAAGGCTAAAAGATACTGCATGATATATAAGCACTTTACTGGAATCATAACAAGTGAGTAATCATTATGGATAATTCTCCGTTCTGTATATGTGAAACCATGTTCATTACTTCCATCATTCTCATTACTTAATCATTCATTCGTTCATTATCATTCGCGAGACATCCTTTACATGTATATACACTTTCACTTACGTGATATACTTTCTTGCTTTTACAATTATCTTCATTACTGTTCATCCAACTGGTTAATTGTTCACAATATTTTACTGAGTCATATACGTAATAATACCGGACATCCAGCTGATCAGTGGGCTATAATATAAATCGGACATCCAGCTGATCAGTGGGCTATAGTCATATATATAATACCGGACCTCTACCATTGGTGGGATATAATATATAACATATAATACCGGGCCTCCACCATTGGTGGGCTATAATATATAATATATAATACCGGACCTCCACCTTTGGTGGGCTATAATAAATAAGTATATAATACCGGGCCTCCACCTTTGGTGGGCTATAATAAATAAATGTATAATATCGGGCCTCCACCATTGGTGGGATATAATATATAATAAATAGCATAGTATTGGGATTGTTCCATTTGAACTTATACCCTTTAAATTGATCCATACTCAATGATACATAAAGTAACCATGTGTGCATTACTTCTTTACAATCTTCTTTCCTTTACATTGTTATGAGAGTGATCCATTGGTGATTGAAACATTATTGGGATCACATATATACATTACTTCATTCCTTTACTTTTATGAGATTGATACCTTTACTTTTAAGAGAGATTGATACAATGATAGTCATAACATTACTAGAACTTGGAACATATCATTATCGGAACTTTAGAGTCATAATATTGTTGGAACTTTGGAATCATGTCCACCCTTCATTTATTATTTTCCTTAACTCTTGCAACCAACAAACATACGTCACTTAAATTCTTTCTTTTGGGAGATTGGTACTTTTGTAGTTGTAACATTGTTGGAAGCTTTGGAATATAACATTATTAATAAGAGACATGTGAGTAACATTTTTGGAACTTGGAATGATGTCTACCATTATGTGACTCATGAATAACATTTGGTCATTGAGCAAGAATCATGTGACTAACAACATATTTCAACCTGAAATGAAATACCTTTAGACATTTCGGAATGGAACACGTACGGTGACAATATGAACAATATGCTGCAAAAGGATACAGAAAGAGTAACCTTACATACCTTAACATCTCACTATGAATGCACAAGCTTATATGGAAATACAATGGTTCAGCTCCTTCCTTACGTCTTACTCTACAATACAAGTACATAACAAAGTTCATGTTAACAACCAACTCCCTTACAAACGTATAAATGTCAGAATGAGTTACGTGACTGCTACATAGCATCATTTCATCCTTCACAGTACATTCCAGTACATTATCATACCAACAACACCATAACATTCCCCATATTGACCAAGATTTCATACATTAATAGCGTTTCACACCACACATACCCTTTATGCCTTCTCATTTCCATTCCGTCTCATTTACGCTTATCAATTTGCCTCCTAACAACATATGAACAACCATACACATTTAATACAGTCAAAAATTCCTTCATACGAAACTTTAAGGTCATTAAACTGACATCACAAGTTGATAATTATATCCATGAAGGGTATAGGGGTTTCGGGGGCCCAAAGGGATGCAAAAACAAGCAATTCGGAGTTCTGGGCCGATCCGCTAAGCCACCTACGCCCACAGGTGGATGAAATGCGTCCGCAGGTGACCTTTGGCAGTAGCCAGTGGCACCTGCATTGGCACCTGCGCCCGCAGGTGCTTCATCTGCGAGGGCGGGTGCCCGTTTCGGCCAAAAAGGGTCTCTTTTGGGTCTTTTCATGCAATGAATGGTCCATGATCATAAACAAACTTATTTTGACATTTTTTTGATCATATTAAACACCAAAATTCAGCCATGGTCTCACAACACACAATAACATCACCAAAACGACACTTTACGGTCAATACGCCACCAAAACTATAACCAATTTCACAATAGAAATTCCAAATGTTATGCACAAGAATAAAACAAGGTAAGAATATAATAACATCTAACATGTCAATATTTACTCCACAAAGTTCACTTTATTCAAAACCACAAGTGCATAGTCAATTTTACAAGACAATCCATCCTCCGATTTAGCTAAAATAGCCTATTTTTCACATAGTGAATTTCTCAATACTTTATCAACATAACCAACATCATATACACCATATTACATGCTTATAATATGTTAAACCATGAGAATAAACACTTACCAAGTTTGCAAGATGATAGTCTTGACCAAGGGGATGAAGGCTTAGGGTTTGAGTTGAGAGAAAAATGTTGTAGAAATTTCTAGAAAGGGCATGGTGGCCAAATGAATGAAAAATATGATTTTTCATGATTTATATAGGCCCTCAAGTCTCTTCTTATCCAATCCTCAAACATTAAATATCATGTTTGAATGGGTCAAATGGAAGAATGGATCTTTTTCTCCATTTGGGCTATGCATTTGGGCTTAAATTGAGCCTATTTGCCTATATTAATTTGGCCCAACAAATTCATGTAAAAATCCTCTAAAATCTCATGCATGTTTAATTAATTCCATGTATATCACGGGAATCAATTTGGTTCGGAAATCTACGAGGTGTTACATTCTTCCCCCCTTAGGAACATTCGTCCTCGAATGTTAATGACAATACTCAATCCAACAAATGCAAGTCTAAACACATTCTCCATTTTGAAACAAATGTGGTTACTTTGCTTTCATTCTTTCTTCGGCTTCCCATGTAACCTCTTCTAAAAAGATTTCCACAAATGTGTTAACTTGGTACGCCTATCAACTATTACCCATATGGCATCACACCTGTTTCTTCCTAAAAAGAATCTATACATAGCCTATCACCTCCAGATTCCAAACACTTTACCTTTACTTGTTGTCACTTCGATTACTAAAGTATAAATTTCGCAATATTCTTTTCATGTAATCTTATCAATAAGTCGTTTCCAAATCATGGTACATATTGATAACTCCCTACTAAATAGCATGTCGTGAGTGGTGTGCATTACCATAATGCATTTCTTTAGCTCATATATATATATATATCTAATAAATAAAATATTCCTGATACTTCAATCCATTGCCTATAATTAATGTACATACTCAACATGTCATCCCTTGTCGATAAAATTTATACTGGGACATCCTACGGGGGTAGACTAGTATCTTTCACATTAGTAGCTTTAACATTAGTGTCCTTCACTCTGACCAAGTGACATATGTACCCTTCCATTCAAAATTCTTTATGGAAAATGAAACTAAAAGTTCTTTGCTCGGCAATCTATTGCGGCCTAACAAAAAGCCAACCAAGACATACTCATGGTAACATTAAAATCTATCATTTACATATCAAGAATATTCATCAATGTAATGTGATCACTACATTTACTATACAATCGCGACATACTCTTTTAGCTATAATAAATTCACCAACTGGTGTGGACATCCCAACTGACTTAACTATTAACTCAAATGTTCCTTCAAATTTTCCCACAGTCAATAGAGTAACATCTGATAGGGTAGAGCCCGGATTAGTCAATGCATATACCTTAGATAAAAAAATATGAATGTTGTACCTGTGTATACATCAGGAGAAGCCTCCGAAGTTTGTTGATCCCGTAAGTCATGTCATACTACCCGTGGCCCTCTGTGGGCATTCTCTCTTCACGTGTCCTGGCTTTTTACACCAAAAGCAAACGTCCGTATCAAATCGGCATTCACCTGAATGAAACTTTCTGCAGCGTTGGCACTGCTGACGAAAAGATCCTGCTGTCTGCGAACCCCGTATTCCACTACTCTACCCAATCGGAGTGCCTCTAGACCCTCGAAATGGAGGTGGAGTACCCGCTGTAGGGTAGGAAAATGATGGTCTAGGTGGTCTAGGGAAAACCCGAGGCCTAAATCCTCCTTGGGACGCCAGGAACTGTCCCGTGGGTCTAGCCCACTTTGACGGCCCTGCCTCCGATTCTTGTATCCTTCCCCTTTGTCTTTGATCTTCCATCGTTTGCGCGAAGGCTTGTATTCTTGCTATATCCATGTCTTTATTTAATGCAGCAATAGTACAGTCTCTTACCAAGTAGGGCTCCAATCTGTCTACATACCAGTGAACTCTATCGGCCATAGTTGCTACCATATGAGGAACGTATCTAGCCAATGAATTAAACCAAAGACTGTACTCTCTGACGCTCATATTTCCTTGATGAAGATTTCAAAATTGATCCGCACGAGCCTCACGGACCTCATATGGAAGATAATGATCAAGGAGGCCACCCTGAATTCCTCCCAACTACCCGGATTTGTACCGATACCTCTGGATCATTTCCAATCTTCGTATCATAATATAGCCTCTCCTTTCAGTCTATGTGCTGCAAGCTCCACTGTTTCTACACCCGTCACATGCATAACATCTAGAGCTCTTTGAATTTGATCTATAAAGTCTTGCGGATCTTCATTAAGATTAGATCCGATAAATGTGGGAGGATCCAATTTCAGAAAATCCTGTGTCCGCCGACTAGCTATCCTAGCCGCACCATCATCACTTGTCACTGGACCAACACGTCCTTGACTCTGGGCAACAACTATCTGAGTCAACATTTGCACCGCATTTTTCAAATCCTTTAACTCCTGCCTAGTAACATTAACAGGCGATTCTGGGGATATTTCCCTCCTTTGTGGACTCCCTGGAGAAGGGGGAGGAGAAGGTGCCCGTGATGGAAACTCAGTTTCAACCTCATATTGACTAGCTGGATTAGGTGGGGATTTACTAGTTCTTTCTTCCGCTTGCATATCTACCTGCTTATCTTTGCCCATACCTTGTCTTGTAATCGGCATTTTACTATATCAAAGGAAACCAATTACAATGGTCAGATGTAATCCCACCTATGACAAGGGCTCTATTGCACGATCTAGATTGAAGAAATGAAACAACTCCTAAATGTCCCGTAGCCTCCTACTTATAAATGTGGCGCGCAACACATCCATAAGTAAGACTCTACTCAGACACGACTTTGTAGACACCCCTTAGACCGACCTGCTCTGATACCACTTTTGTCACGCCCCGAATTCCAATGAGGCGTAATTGGCACCCGAAGCCGATATGGCTCAAGAGAACCAATCTTTGCTCATGTACTTTCGTATACAATTCTCGTATGAATCTTATTATACCTCATGAAACTATGCGAAAGTCATGGAAAACATGTACAATATATATAACTTGGCCGTTAGGGCCATCACGTAAAAAAGAACGTACATCTCTTACATTTGTCTTCCCACAACCGTCTACAAAGCCTCTACAGATACATGACCATGTCTATACAATATTTAAATAATGCCAAAACCTAGTATACACATGTGACTTGGGAAGCCCAAAGCAACTGGAGCTCACCAAAGATCTGCAACCTATTGTGGAGGTCTACTAGCACCTGCGCCTGCAGCAAATAAAGTAAGTTCCCCCGAGGGGGTCAGTATGAAGAATGTACTGAGTATGTAAGGCTAAAAGATACTGCATGATATATAAGCACTTTACTGGAATCATAACAAGTGAGTAATCATTATGGATAATTCTCCATTCTGTATATGTGAAACCATGTTCATTACTTCCATCATTCTCATTACTTAATCATTCATTCGTTCATTATCATTCGCGAGACATCCTTTACATGTATATATACTTTCACTTACGTGATATACTTTCTTGCTTTTACAATTATCTTCATTACTGTTCATCTAACTGGTTAATCATTCACAATATTTTACTGAGTCATATACATAATAATACCGAACATCCAGGTGATAACTAGGCTATAATATAAATCGGACATCCAGCTGATCAGTGGGCTATAGTCATATATATAATACCGGACCTCTACCATTGGTGGGATATAATATATAACATATAATACCGGGCCTCCACCATTGGTGGGCTATAATATATAATATATAATACCGGACCTCCACCTTTGGTGGGCTATAATAAATAAGTATATAATACCGGGCCTCCACCTTTGGTGGGCTATAATAAATAAATGTATAATATCGGGCCTCCACCATTGGTGGGATATAATATATAATAAATAGCATAGTATTGGGATTGTTCCATTTGAACTTATACCCTTTAAATTGATCCATACTCAATGATACATAAAGTAACCATGTGTGCATTACTTCTTTACAATCTTCTTTCCTTTACATTGTTATGAGAGTGATCCATTGGTGATTGAAACATTATTGGGATCACATATATACATTACTTCATTCCTTTACTTTTATGAGATTGATACCTTTACTTTTAAGAGAGATTGATACAATGATAGTCATAACATTACTAGAACTTGGAACATATCATTATCGGAACTTTAGAGTCATAATATTGTTGGAACTTTGGAATCATGTCCACCCTTCATTTATTATTTTCCTTAACTCTTGCAACCAACAAACATACGTCACTTAACTTTTTTCTTTTGGGAGATTGGTACTTTTGTAGTTGTAACATTATTGGAAGCTTTGGAATATAACATTATTAATAAGAGACATGTGAGTAACATTTTTGGAACTTGGAATGATGTCTACCATTATGTGACTCATGAATAACATTTGGTCATTGAGCAAGAATCATGTGACTAACAATATATTTCAACCTGAAATGAAATACCTTTAGACATTTCGGAATGGAACACGTACGGTGACAATATGAACAATATGCTGCAGAAGGATATAGAAAGAGTAACCTTACATGACTTAGAATCTCACTATGAATGCACAAGCTTATATGGAAATACAATGGTCCAGATCCTTCCTTACGTCTTACTCTACAATACAAGTACATTACAAAGTTCATGTTAACAACCAACTCCCTTACAAACGTATAAATGTCACAATGAGTTACATGACTACTACATAGCATCATTTCATCCTTCACAGTACATTCCAGTACAGTATCATACAAACAACACCATAACATTCCCCACATTGACCAAGATTTCATACATTAATAGTGTTTCACACCACACTTACCCTTTATGCCTTCTCATTTCCATTCCGTCACATTTACGCTTATCAATTTGCCTCCTAACAACATATTAACAACCATAAACATTTAATACAGTACAAAATGCCTTCATACGACACTTTAAGGTCATTGAACCGACATCACAAGTTGATAATTATATCCATGAAGGGTATAGGGGTTTCGGGGGGCCAAAGGGATGCAAAAACAAGTAATTTGGAGTTCTGGGACGATCCGCTAAGCCACCTACACCCACATATGGATGAAATTCATCCGCAAGTGACCTTTGGAAGTAGCCATAGGCACCTAAGTTGGCACCTGCGCCCGCAGGTGCTTCGTCTGCGAGGGCGGGTGCCCATTTCGGCCAAAAAGGATCTCTTTTGGGTCTTTTCATGCAATGAATGGTCCATGATTATAAACAAACTTATTTTGACATTTTTTTGATCATATTAAACACCAAAATTCAGCCATGGTCTCACAACACACAATAACATCACCAAAACGACACTTTACGGTCAATACGCCACCAAAACTATAACCAATTTCACAATAGAAATTCCAAGCGTTATGCACAAGAATAAAACAAGGTAAGAATATAATAACATCTAACATGTCAATATTTACTCCACCAAGTTCACTTTCTTCAAAACCACAAGTGCATAGTCAATTTTACAAGACAATCCATCCTCCGATTTAGCTAAAATAGCCTATTTTTCACATAGTGAATTTCTCAATACTTTATCAACATAACCAACATCATATACACCATATTCCATGCTTATAATATGTTAAACCATGAGAATAAATACTTACCAAGTTTGCAAGATGATGGTCTTGACCAAGGGGATGAAGGCTTAGGGTTTGAGTTGAGAGAAAAATGTTGTAGAAATTTCTAGAAATGGCATGGTGGCCAAATGAATGAAAAATATGATTTTTCATGATTTATATAGGCCCTCAAGTCTCTTCTTATCCAATCCTCAACATAAAATATCACGTTTGAATGGGTCAAATGGAAGAATGGATCTTTTTCTCCATTTGGGCCATGCATTTGGGCTTAAATTGAGCCCATTTGCCTATATTAATTTGGCCCAACAAATTCATGTAAAAATCCTCTAAAATCTCATGCATTTTTAATTAATTCCATGTATATCACGAAAAATTAATTTGGTTCAAAAATCTACGGGGTGTTACATTCTTCCCCCCTTAGGAACATTCGTCCTCGAATGTTAATGACAGTACTCAATCCAACAAATGCAAGTCTAAACACATTCTCCATTTTGAAACAAATGTGGTTACTTTGCTTTCATTCTTTCTTCGGCTTCCCATGTAACCTCTTCTAAAAAGATTTCCACAAATGTGTTAACTTGGTACGCCTATCAACTATTACCCATATGACATCACACCTGTTTCTTCCTAAAAAGAATCTATACATAGCCTATCACCTCCAGATTCCAAACACTTTACCTTTACTTGTTGTCACTTCGATTACTGAAGTATAAATTTTGCAATATTCTTTTCATGTAATCTTGTCAATAAGGTGTTTCCAAATCATGGTACATATAGATTACTCCCTACTAAATAGCATGTCGTGAGTGGTGTGCATTACCATAATGCATTTCTTTAGCTCATATATATATATCCAATACATAAAATATTCCTGATACTTCAATCCGTTGCCTATAATTAATGTACATACTCAACGTGTCATCCCTTGTCGATACAATTTATACTGGGACATCCTACGGGGGTAGACTAGTATCTTTCACATTAGTAGCTTTAACATTAGTGTCCTTCACTCTGACCAAGTGACATATGTACCCTTCCATTCAAAATTCTTTATGGAAAATGAAACTAAAAGTTCTTTGCTCGGCAATCTATTGCGGCCTAACAAAAAGCCAACCAAGACATACTCATGGTAACATTAAAATCTATCATTTCCATATCAATAATATTCATCAATGTAATGTGATCACAACATTTAATATACAATCGCGACACACTCTTTTAGCTATAATAAATTCACCAACTGGTGTGGACATCCCAACTGACTTAACTATTAACTCAAATGTTCCTTCAAATTTTCCCGCAGTCAATAGAGTAACATCTGATAGGGTAGAGCCCGGATTAGTCAATGCATATACCTTATATAAAAAAAATATGAATGTTGTACCTGTGTATACATCAGGAGAAGCCTCCAAATTTTGTTGATCCCGTAAGTCATGTCATACTACCCGTGGCCCTCTGTGGGCATTCTCTCTTCACGTGTCCTGGCTTTTTACACCAAAAGCAAACGTACGTCTCAAATCGGCATTCACCTGAATGAAACTTTCTGCAGCGTTGGCACTGCTGACGAAAAGATCCTGCTGTCTGCGAACCCCGTATTCCACTACTCTACCCAATCGGAGTGCTTCTAGACCCTCGAAATGGAGGTGGAGTACCCGCTGTAGGGTAGGAAAATGATGGTCTAGGTGGTCTAGGGAAAACCCGAGGCCTAAATCCTCCTTGGGACGCCATGAACTGTCCCGTGGGTCTAGCCCACTTTGACGGCCCTGCCTCCGATTCTTGTATCCTTCCCCTTTGTCTTTGATCCTCCATCGTTTGCGCGAAGGCTTGTATTCTTGCTATATCCATGTCTTTATTTAATGCAGCAATAGTACAGTCTCTTACCAAGTAGGGCTCCAATCTGTCTACATACCAGTGAACTCTATCGGCCATAGTTGCTACCATATGAGGAACGTATCTAGCCAATGAATTAAACCAAATACTGTACTCTCTGACGCTCATATTTCCTTGATGAAGATTTAAAAACTGATCCGCACGAGCCTCACGGACCTCATATGGAAGATAATGATCAAGGAAGGCCACCCTGAATTCCTCCCAACTAGCTGGATTTGTACCGATACCTCTGGATCGTTTCCAATCTTCGTATCATAATATAGCCTCTCCTTTCAGTCTATGTGCTGCAAGCTCCACTGTTTCTACACCCGTCACATGCATAACATCTAGAGCTCTTTGAATTTGATCTATAAAGTCTTACGGATCTTCATTAAGATTAGATCCGATAAATGTGGGAGGATCCAATTTCAGAAAATCCTGTGTCCGCCGACTAGCTATCCTAGCCGCACCATCATCACTTGTCACTGGACCAACACGTCCTTGACTCTGGGCAACAACTATCTGAGTCAACATTTGCACCGCATTTTTCAATGAGGCGTGATTGGCACCCGAAGCCGATATGGCCCGAGAGAACCAATCTTTGCTCATGTACTTTCGTATGCAAATTCTCGTATGAATTTTATTATACCTCATGCAACTATGCGGAAGTCATGGCAAATATGTACAATATATATAACTTGGCCGTTAGGGCCATCACTTAAAAAAGAACCTACATCTTTTACATTTGTCTTCCCAGAACCGTCTACAAAGCCTCTATAGATACATGACCATGTCTATACAATATTTACATAATGCCAAAACCTAGTATACACATGTGACTTGGGAAACCCCGAAGAAACTGGAGCTCACAAAAGATCAGCAACCTATTGTGGAGGTCTACTAGCACCTGCGCCTGCAACAAATAAAGTAAGTTCCCCCGAGGGGGTCAGTACGAAGAATGTACTGAGTATGTAAGGCTAAAAGATACTGCATGATATATAAGCACTTTACTGGAATCATAACAAGTGAGTAATCGTTATGGATAATTCTCCGTTCTGTATATGTAAAACCATGTTCATTAATTCCATCATTCTCATTACTTAATCATTCATTCGTTCATTATCATTCGCGAGACATCCTTTACATGTATATACACTTTCACTTACGTGATATACTTTCTTGCTTTTACAATTATCTTCATTACTATTCATCCAACTGGTTAATCATTCACAATATTTTACTGAGTCATATACATAATAATACCGGACATCCAGTTGATAAGTGGGCTATAATATAAATCGGACATCCAGTTGATCACTGGGCTATAGTCATATATATAATACCGGACCTCCACCATTGGTGGGCTATAATATATAACATATAATACCGGGCCTCCACCATTGGTGGGCTATAATATATAATATATAATACCGGACCTCCACCTTTGGTGGGCTATAATAAATAAGTATATAATACCGGTCTCCACCTTTGGTGGGCTATAATAAATAAATGTATAATACCGGGCCTCCACCATTGGTGGGATATAATATATAATATATAGCATAGTATTGGGATTGTTCCATTTGAACTTATACCCTTTAAATTGATCCATACTCAATGATACATAAAGTAACCATGTGTGCATTACTTCTTTACAATCTTCTTTCCGTTACATTGTTATGAGAGTGATACATTGGTGATTGAAAAATTATTGGGATCACATAAATACATTACTTCATTCCTTTACTTTTATGAGATTGATACCTTTACTTTTAAGAGAGATTGATACAATGATAGTCATAACGTTACTAGAACTTGGAACATATCATTATCGGAACTTTAGAGTCATAATATTGTTGGAACTTTGGAATCATGTCCACCCTTCATTTATTATTTTCCTTAACTCTTGCAACCAACAAACATACGTCACTTAACTTTTTTCTTTTGGGAGATTGGTACTTTTGTAGTTGTAACATTATTGGAAGCTTTGGAATATAACATTATTAATAAGAGACATGTGAGTAACATTTTTGGAACTTGGAATGATGTCTACCATTATGTGACTCATGAATAACATTTGGTCATTGAGCAAGAATCATGTGACTAACAATATATTTCAACCTGAAATGAAATACCTTTAGACATTTCGGAATGGAACACGTACGGTGACAATATGAACAATATGCTGCAGAAGGATACAGAAAGAGTAACCTTACATACCTTAGCATCTCACTATGAATGCACAAGCTTATATGGAAATACAATGGTCCAGCTCCTTCCTTACGTCTTACTCTACAATACAAGTACATAACAAAGTTCATGTTAACAACCAACTCCCTTACAAACGTATAAATGTCAGAATGAGTTACGTGACTGCTACATAGCATCATTTCATCCTTCACAGTACATTCCAGTACATTATCATACCAACAACACCATAACATTCCCCACATTGACCAAGATTTCATACATTAATAGCGTTTCACACCACACATACCCTTTATGCCTTCTCATTTCCATTCCGTCACATTTACGCTTATCAATTTGCCTCCTAACAACATATGAACAACCATACACATTTAATACAGTCAAAAATTCCTTCATACGACACTTTAAGGTCATTAAATTGACATCACAAGTTGATAATTATATCCATGAAGGGTATAGGGGTTTCGGGGGCCCAAAAGGATGCAAAAACAAGCAATTCGGAGTTCTGGGCCGATCCACTAAGCCACCTGCGCCCACAGGTGGATGACCTACGTCCGCAGGTGACCTTTGGCAGTAGCCAGTGGCACCTGCGTTGGCACCTGCGCCCGCAGGTGCTTCATCTGCGAGGGCGGGTGCCCGTTTCGGCCAAAAAGGGTCTCTTTTGGGTCTTTTCATGTAATGAATGGTCCATGATCATACCCAAACTTATTTTGAAATTTTTTTGATCATCTTAAACACCAAAATTCAGCCATGGTCTCACAACACACAATAACATCACCAAAAACACTTTACGGTCAATACGCCACCAAAACTATAACCAATGTCACAATAGAAATTCCAAACGTTATGCACAAGAATAAAACAAGGTAAGAATATAATCACATCTCACATGTCAATATTTAATCCACCAAGTTCACTTTATTCAAAACCACAAGTGC
Organism: Capsicum rhomboideum; assembly: GCA_031232105.1. Taxonomy (NCBI): domain Eukaryota; kingdom Viridiplantae; phylum Streptophyta; class Magnoliopsida; order Solanales; family Solanaceae; genus Capsicum; species Capsicum rhomboideum. The sequence goes on from CP124711.1 coordinate 54,205,747, forward strand.
ATAGTCAAGTATACAAGACAATCCATCCTCCGATTTAGCTAAAATAGACTATTTTTCACATAGTGAATTTCTCAATACTTTATCAACATAACCAACATCATATACACCATATTACACGCTTATAATATGTTAAACCATGAGAATAAATACTTACCAAGTTTGCAAGATGATGGTCTTGACCAAGGGGATGAAGTCTTAGGGTTTGAGTTGAGAGAAAAATGTTGTAGAAATTTCTAGAAATGGCATGGTGGCCAAATGAATGAAAAATCTGATTTTTCATGCTTTATATAGGCCCTCAAGTCTCTTCTTATCCAATCCTCAACATTAAATATCATGTTTGAATGGTTCAAATGGAAGAATGGATCTTTTTCTCCATTTGGGCTTAAATTGAGCCCATTTGCCTATATTAATTTGGCCCAACAAATTCATGTACAAATCCTTTAAAATCTCATGCATGTTTAATTAATTCCATGTATATCACGGGAATCAATTTGGTTCGGAAATCTACGGGGTGTTACAGAACCTTTGCTTAGATGTCCCTTAAACCTCAATTTTCACCCCACAAATGCTCCACAAAGTTACAAACACCACCTACTACAAAGGTCTAATCACATTTACTAGCACAATATCAAATGTTCCATCAATTAACAATGCAAAATACGTACTTATTGCTCTCGAACCTAGGGTAAACATGGTTCAAGGTTATCAAGTAGGGTCGGGAAGGTACGGGTAGTTACAAATTGTCTTCCTTTTCAAGGCATCCGCCACTACATTGGCCTTGCCCGGATGATATAGGATAGTCATATCATAATCTTTCAACAGCTCCAGCCACCTACGTTGTCTCAAATTCAACTTCTTTTGCTTGAATATTTATTGAAGGCTGCGATGATCAGTGTACATCTCACAATGAACACCATACAAATTTTGCCGCCACAACTTCAATACAAACACCATTGCTTTTAACTCCAAATCGTGGGTAGGGTAATTCCTCTCATGTGGCTTCAACTGCCTCGATGCTGCAACAACCCGTACGTTCCCAACCCTACTTGACGATATTAAATAATATGTACGTAGGTATCGAGAGCTATAAGTATGCATTTGGTAAGGCTAGTGGTGAGATAATTGAATTTGGCTCTTATTATGTGGTTAAACTTGCATGGAAGGTGTTTTGCAATTTTCATTGAGCATTTGTGAGGTTCAAAATGAGGCTAATAAGACCTCTAAACAAAGTATAATAAGGTTAATAAGTGAGTTAAAGAATAGGATTTGAAGTATCTAACCAAACCCGCAAAGAGAAGTCGAAAAATGGAATTTTCAAAAAATTTAAAGAGGGGCGCATTTGGGACCGTGCCACACTGCTCTGGGCTAAAATTTTTAGCCCAGAGGCAGTGTCTGGGCACGCCACCTTGGGTTTTCCACTTTTTCGAAAGTTGGAAATTTCTAAGTCCCAAGGGTATCCGGGGACGTACCGAGCCGATTTTTGCTACGTTTCTTCTACAAACAAGAGTATATACATGAAATGAATAACATATTACATTGGTATGATAAAACTACTCGAGAACGAATTTGGGGTCAAAATGACAATTTTGCCCCTAAGGTCAAAATAAGCCAAACGTGGGTAGAATCACTTGTTTTGGGGATTGAGGCTATGGATATGAATATCATGAGTGGGAATATTATTGTAATACGTATAAGATGAGAAATTATTGACTTTATTGGGTTAAGTGATTTGGGCTCAATAAAAGCCCAAAATGGGATAAAAGACATGGGTCACATGACCCAATCTTCTATTGACTTGGTCAATTGAAGCATTAAATATCAAGAAAGGCTAAGGATGACCCAAGTACTATATAAAGGACCACAAAATCAGATTTTATTCATTTAAACTCTCATGTTCTTTGAGATATTTTCTCAAACCTTCTACAATATTCTCTCAAGAACCCTAAAGACTCAAAGGCAATTTTGGAGCAAGATCATCCCTTTGCAAGTTTGGGTAAGTGAATATTATTATGGATTAATATATTATATGCATGAAAGAGTATGTAAATCATTTTGGTTGTGCTTGGAAATGTTGGATATGGTACTTTGTGCTTTTATATAAGATTTGTGATCCATGGGATTTGAACTTGAATTAGGACTTGTGCCTTTGATGAAAGAGCATGGTATGGACAAAATATGAACATATATGGAGTTATTTTTGTTGTTAAACTTGTTCTTGTCTATAAGTTTAAATTGTGGGAATTTGACCGATATGTGCTATGCAGTGTATTAAGGTGAATTGATGGATTGTTTGTGATGTGGTATGGATAAGGAGGTGTAAAAGAGAATTGTTATGGTGAAATGTATTGATTATCATGTATTGGTCAATGTTGGGAATATTGGAGGATTTTTGGAATAATGATGCTAACAATGATTTTGTCAAGGGGAAATGACATGTTTCAAAGCAAACATGTACCCCATTGATGTTATATGCATTTGTGAAGTAGTTGTGGTTAATGTGAATTCCGTTATGTATTTGTGTTGTAGAGTGACACATAAAGAAGGAGCGGGACTATTGTATGCACATCTAGGATTGTATATCCGTATTAAGAGTACAAGGTATGTAAGGTTACTCTGTCCGTATCTTTCTACGACAAATAGTATCCACATTGCTATTTCACTAGTCCTATCTCGAAATGTGCTAAGGTATCCTATATCCGTTTATCAATAGTCATTGTCATATATTTCCTACTCATGGATCATTTGTGAGTCTCATGTCTCATTATCATGGTTAATGTTTCGAAATCTCAAACAAGGTTATGGTCCAATGTTCCAATAGTGGTTATGCTCATGTATCTTGTTATGAATGATTGTCCAATGGTTCCAATGGTGTCATGTTTCCAATAATGTTTATTCACATGTCTTCTATTTTGATTATGATTCCAAGTTTCCAAACATGCTATGTCACATGAATATGTCAATCTCTCACAAGTGAATGTACCAATCTCATATGTCTCTCACTCATTGGCTAATGATCCAAAGTTTCAAGTGATGTTATGACTATCAAATATCAATCTCAAAGTAAAGATCAAAGTAATGCAAATGTGGTCAATGATCAAGTATGGGTGGCAAGTCTAGGGGCATAAGCCTACCTCGACTCGATCCCTATGTGTTGATTTATGGGTGGCAAGTCTAGGGGCGCAAGCCTAGCTCGACTCGATCCCGATGTATTGATTTATGGGTGGCAAGTCTACGGGCGTAAGCCTAGCTCGACTCGATCCCGATGCAGTGCTTTATGGGTGGCAGATCTTAAGGGCATAAGCCTAGCTCGACCCGATCCCAACATGACGATAAGTCATGGAAAGACCCACTGATCAGTAGGGGCCCGGGTACATTGTGACACATGTATTGACAAGCAAGCATTGAATGTAAAGAAAGTAATGGAAGTAATGAAAGCAATTTACATGGTTCCCAAAATGCAACATGGTGACTTACTCACATTGTCTAGTCATTTGTATTGAGTTCATTAGTCTGTTCATGTGTTACAAAGTTTCATTTGAGCCTTACATACTCAGTACTTATTTCGTACTGACCCCTCTCGGGGAATTTACCTTACTTGCTGCAGGCACAGGTACCAGTAGGCCTCCCCAGTAGATTGCCAGTGTTAGCGGTTTCTTGGTGAGCTCCAGCTAATTCGGGGCTTCTCCGAGTCAGAGTATATATATGTTTAGATGATGTACATGTTGTATATAGCGGGGACTTGTCCCGACTTTTGGTTTGTATTGGTTAATGCTCTTGTTAGAGGCTTTTGTAGACGGATGTGGGTGTATCAGTGTAAAAGACATATGTTGTTTTGACTGGATGGCCTCAACGGCCAAGTTTCATATATATGTATAACGATGTCCCATGTTTTCCCTTATTCATATTTCATGTTCTTACACAATGGTGGTTATGATTATGATATGCATATGATTGAACATAGGCAAAGGTTGGTTCTCTCGGGCCTTATCGGCTATGGGTGCCAATCATGTCTCGATGGGATTCGGGGCGTGACAGATGCATACGCTATTACCTTATTTTTCTGCACCAACACACCACCCAAACCAATACCAGAAGCATCACAAAATACGGTAAAGCCCTCACCTTCCATAGGTAGGGTCAATATAGGAGATGAAGTCAACAAAGTCTTGAGCTTTTGAAAGCTCTCCTCACACTTATTCGACCACTGAAAAACCACATTCTTTTGAGTCAACCGAGTAATAGGAGCTGCAATGGAGGAGAAACCCTGCACGAACCGCCTGTAATAGCCTGCCAACCTAATAAAACTTTGAATATCTGAAGGTGAAGTAGGTCGTGACCAATTCCGAACTGCCTCAACCTTGGCCCGATCGACCATAATACCATCCTTGGACACCACGTGTCCCAAGAATGCCACAGAACTGAGCCAAAATTCACACTTTGAAAACTTGACATATAATTTCTCATCCCTCAACATCTGGAGTACAATACTCAAATGTTTTGCATGATTCGCCTCGCTCTTAGAATACACCAAGAACGCTGAAGCACCCCGAAGCTAATCAAACAAGTCATCAATACACGGTAGAGGGTACTTATTCTTAATTTTCACCTTATTCAACTACCGATAATCAATACACATCCTCATAGACCCATCTTTCTTCTTCACAAATAAAATTGGAGCACCCTAAGGTGATACGCTAGGTCAAATAAACCCCTTACTTAACAAATCCTGAAGCTGGCCTTTCAATTCCTTCATCTCTGCCGGCGCCATCCTATAAGGAGGAATAGAAATGGGCTTAGTGTCCGGCTCCAAATCAATACCAAAATCGATGTCTCTATCAGGAGGAACACCTGGAATATCGGTAGGAAATACACCCATGAACTCTTTAACCACCCTAAGTGACTCTAAAAAAGGTGTCTCGGTACTAGTATCACGAACATAAGCCAAATATGATAGACACCCTTTCTCAACTAACCGTTGGGCCTGAATAAACGAAATCACCTTCTTAGGATACGAACTCTGAACACCTTTCCACTCCAACCTCAGATGATCAGGCATAGCCAAAGTAACTGTCTTAGCATGACAATCTAAGATAGCATGATAGGTAGAAAGACAATCCATGCCCAAAATCACATCAAAATCAACCATATCAAGGATAATCAAATCCACCCAGGTTTCACAACCTAAAATAGAAACAACATAGGATCAGTACACCCGATCCACCACTAAGGAATCACCTACTAGGGTAGATCCACGAATAGGCATGGCTATAGACTCACATATCATATCAAGGCTGGAAGCAAAGTATGCAGACACATAGGATAAAGTAGAACCAGGATCAAATAACACTGAAGCAAGTCGATGGCAAACTGAGATGATACCTATAATGACTGCATTTGAAGACTCTGCCTAAGACTGGACATTCTGTCAAAATGGAATGGTCGGAACGAAATGGACCGGTACCGGTATGAATCGGACCGGGACAGAACTGGTACCGGGTTGTATCGGTTTGAAATAACCGGTATGAAATCACGGTTCCATTCCATTCCGTTAGTAGCCAGTATACTATTGGTATGGATCGAAACGAAATGAAACGGACCGAAATGGAATAACCGGTACGGGCAATTTTAATTTTAATATTTTTAAAAAATAACGTTTTATATTTTGAATAAATAAATTAATTTTTACATTTTAGTTAAAGAATAAATGTTTATATATTTGAATTTTGAAGTATAAAAGTATATAACTTTGTTAAAGTTTTTTTTTTTCTAAGTTTTTCAATTTATGAGTTATATAAGTTTTTAAGTTTATATTTTTTGAAGTTTATATATTTGAATTTTATTAGTTTGTCAAACTTTTTTGTTTTTCTAAGTTTTTCAATTTATATGTTATAAGTTTGTAAGTTTAAATTTTTTTTTTTTTTTAAGTTTAAACACTCAAACTAAACAAAAAAGAAATGCATTAAGTAAAGTATGATAAAATTAAAAATCAATTCAATTTATTCAAAATTTCAAATTTATATTACAATTGACAACTATTAGTAGAGCGCCTAATTTATGCAGCTACCTTCTAGGAAGGGTTCTGCTTCAACTAAGCCTCGAATGTAAACTAATAGTTGTGTAATCCTATAAAGTTTTGTTCTAACTCTTGTAAAGTTTGAGCAATAACCTCCGGTCTTGGTAAAACTTGTTGACGATCTTCAATTTCAATGCCATCGTCACTATTACATCTAATGACTGCATCTAAGTAATCTTCTTGTAATTTAGTTAACTTTGAAACTCCTCTATTTCTTCGCTCGGCGTTGATCCAATCTCTAAAAGTCACCGATACCTCCAAACTGTCTTCTGCTAATGAATATCTACGATCGCTAATTTGAAATCTTACCGCACTAAAAGCTTGCTCCGAAGCTACGAATGATCCTTGAATAGCTAGCACGTCCTTCACCATCTTGCTAAGTTTTGGATATTGATGACCACGACCCCTCCACCAATTCAATAGCTGCGGTACGCCTTCTTGATTTGTAATAGTATCAGAACCCTGGTCAAGATATTTAACAAATTCACATTTATGAGAAGAATGAAGACCAAGTGATGATTGTGCTCTACCATGGGCATCTAGTCGAGACATAAAAGTTTGAGGAACTTTAACATTATCGAATGTGCAATATTTGTCATACAATTCCTTAGCACAAGTGTGAATGTTGTTTTGACAAGTTATCAAATCGGGACTTTCATGCGGTTGAATATTTAAATTTTGATAAATTCCTTTAACCAAAGCTTTTGCACCATGTTCTTTATATTCCGGGTTAAAAAAAATTGCAATTAAATAAATTTGGGGGATAGAAAAAAAATATTTTTAAAATTTTTCAACCATAGCTACAATAGCATTCTTAAAAAATTCATTATCTTTATACTCTGCAAAAAGGGATGAAATAGACCATATATGTATTAAAATTTCAGAAATAGTGGGATAATACGATCCAGAAAAAACTTTTGTAGCATCATAAAATGATTTCAAAAAATCTTTAAGTGCTTCTATTTGATCCTAATCATTTTCATTGAGTTGATGACTAGGATAAGCATTATGAGAATTAAACATCATAGTAATAGACTGTCTATATGTATAAGCATCTTCAATCATTTCATAAAAAGAATTCCATCTAGTTTTAGCTTATTTTGTAATTTTTTTATACGGAAGTTGACACCCACGATAAAATTCTTTATATTGTCTAATTCTACTACTGTTATGCATATGAAAAATCCAAAACACAACATTTTCAACTTTATCACAAGTATTATCAAATAATTGAATACCATCCTTCACAACTAAATTTAATATATGTGCAACACATTTAACATGAAAAACATATTTACTAATTGGACAAATTCTAGTTTCTAGATGAGAAATAACATTTAAATTAGCATAGGCATTATCTAAAGTAATGCTAATCACTTTATCAGAAAGAAAATAAAATTCTAAAATTTGAACTACGGTAGAAGAAATATAAACAACGGCCTTTTTATGTTCACAAATTTTATAAGCGATAATTTTTTTTTGTAAATTCCAATTATAATCAACCCAATGTGCAGTAATAGTTAAATAATCGTTACCGTTAGGACTACGACCCATATCAGTGGTAATAGCAGCCCTACAATCCATCATGTAAAAATAGCTACGAAGAAATTACATATGTTTTTCTTGAAATTCAAAAATATCTCTTTTTACCATACTTCTTGAAAAACTTTCAAAACTGGGATTATATATATCTCAAATATATGTTATAAAACCTTCATTTTCTCCAAAATTAAAAGGCAAACCACAGAGAACAATCATTTTTGCAAAATTTTTACGATCACGATCCCTATTATAGGGTCGTTGTGTAACAGGACCAGTCAGGTTTGAAGGATTTAGTTCAATTTGAACCATGTTTGACCCGACAATAGAGGGTCCAGTGCCAGAACCGGTAGTTTGATGGGAATCCATATATACATTCCATTCTCTTGGATGTTTCTTAATCAAATGGGTTTTTAACCCCTTCAGTTGAACCTCCAGACCCGTCAGATACATATTTTTACTGTTGTTTACAAATACCACACGTAGTAATAGTTCTTTCATCATTCAAATAACAAAATTTTCACACATTTGATTTTAAAGCACCTTGTGTCTTGGTCTTACCCCTAACCGAAAAAATAGGGGGAGGACTAGCTCCAGCCTGAGGATTATCCTGAGTTGGAGCTTCGACACTAGCGGGGGCGGGAGTGGGACTAGTCGGTGTATCATCTAAACCATCATCCACATGTAATTCTACTTCTTCATCTAATTCATCTTCAAAATCATTATACAATCTTTAGAAAGCGTCATGGGGAATAGGGGTATTGGTATTAATTTCTATGATAGAGGGATGGGCAAAATCAGTTTCATTAACATGCGTAAAATCATAAGTATTAAATCTAACTTAGGCAAGTGAGAAGAACTAGAAGAACCTTGATTATTTTTTTACCAAATTTCATAAAACCTTTTGCTTTTTGTGCAATACTTTTTTTACCAGAATTTTTTTGAGAGGAATCCATAATATAATGAAATAAAATGTGAAAGTAGCAAATTAAAACAAACAAAACACAACTAATAAATACGAAAAATAAATTAAAAGACTAGAGAGTGGAACGAATGTACCAAACGCCTGCAGTAAAAGCAGACGATTATAACCGAAATTTGAAACTTGAAAAAGATTGCTTCTCCAAAAGTCACCAAATTATACTTCAATTGCAAATAATAATAATAATTATAGAATTTATAGATATTGAGACTTGAGAGTAGAAAATTGAGAGAGGATGAGAGTTGAAAAATTGAAACTGTGAATAAAAATTTGAATGGGGAAGGGGTATTTATAAGATTTTGGAAAGGGGGGGGGGGGGAGGGGCTGGGGGGGGTCAAACTAGCCTTTGGCAACGGTCCCCAACGGCTAGTTATTGTTACATTTTGGACCGTACCGGAACCGAAATGAACCGGTATGGATCGGTACCAGTTTCTCGATATAAAACTGCGATTTTGGTCCAAATCGGATACCGGTAGGTGCTATACCATTCCGAACTGGTTCCTATCGGAATGGTATGAACCGACACCGATATCGAAATAGACCGAAATTATATCAGAACATTATGGTCCGGCGGCCAGTCTTAACTCTGCCTCAGGCTTTCCTGGGAAAGCATAACAATGATCTCTATCATCTATCGCCTGGGTCACTCCTCTACCACCTCCCCTGCCAGCTGGTGGTGCATCTCTACCTACCTGAAATCTTCCCTGACCCCTAGCCGGAGGCGCTGCTGCTCTAGTAGGGGCCTGATGACCGTGTTGTGGACTCCTTTGTCTGTACACTAGCTAATCCCTCCAAAGATGATCCGAACTACCATACTTATAACAGGACTTGGGAGCCATCAACTGCTGAGAGTGAACTGAATACTCGGTATGGCCACCTCAACTTGAAAACCATTGAGATGAACCATGTGAAGCTTGTACCAAACCATAATAACCCTGATCTGAATGTTCACCCTCTAATGCCTGCATCGCTGCCTGAACTGGTCTACCATGCTTAGGGCAAAAATCACGTTTAAATGAACCCCTACCTTCAGATGAGGTACTACTGAATTGACCTGAAGTGTGATACCTCTCGTCCCTTAGATCCCCATACTCCTCACGATACATCAACTCAAACTCCTTTACTGACTCAACTACCATCTGAAGAGAAGCCCCAGACTGGGCTACAGCGAACACGACCTCTTTGATCTTGAGGGTCAAACCTCTAATAAACCTCCTGATCATCTCAACCTCGTCAAGAAAGATCACCATAGCATAACGAGACAAGGCATAAAATCAAATCTCTTACTCAACAACAGAAATACCCTCCTGTGTCAGATGCTCAAACTGGTGCTTACGCTCCTCCCTCAAGTTATGAGTGACGAATTTGTCAAGAAAAGCTTGTGAAAACATAGCCCAAGTCATCGGTAGAGAACCTGCTGGCCTAGAATCAATATAGGAGCACTACCACTGCTTGGCAGGACCATGCATCTGCAAGGCAGTATAGTCAACCCCGTGGGAGTCAACCAATCCCGCACTCTGAAGTCTCTCATAGCAACTGACTAGAAACTCATAGGTGTCCTCACGCTGATCACCCTGAAACTGCGGTGGGTCCATCTTTCTAAACTTCTTAAATTGTTGTTGCTCATCATAGGACATAACTACACTAACCCCACTGGTAGCTCCCACCCCCAGTAAAAGCATACCATCATACCTCGGTGTTGATTGAACCACTGGACCCTGATAAATCGAAATGGCTGGTGATCTGGGGTCTGGCCCCCCACCTAGCATGTGAACCCTGTGGAGTACCTAATGATCCGCCTCCCTGAGCTATACTCTCCAAAACTCCCAGGACCTGAATCAAGGTATCCTGAAGAACTGGCGTAGCAACAAATCTCGGTGGTGCCTGACCTGGGGCAACACCATCAGCTGGAATATGAATATCATTATCACCTACCTCAAACTCAACCTCAAGAAACCTCACTCTATTAGGAATCTGTACGGCTCCCCGATCTCTCTCTCTTCCATGACCTCTGCCCCTTCCACATTCTCGTGTCCTAGCATGGATAGCCTGCTCAAGGGATGGTACGGGCTGTTGACCATAGTCCTGAGATACACGAGTCCTAACCATCTGTGAGAGAATAAGACAAGAATCTTAGTATTTCAAAATAAAGGATCAATATTGCACGATAAGAAAGAAGAAATGAATATTTCTTAAAGTCTCATAGCCTCTCGAAGATAGGTAACGAACGTCTCCACACCGATCCGCGAGACTCTACTAGACTCGACTTGTACTCGTGAGACCAATAAACCTGGGGCTTTGATACCATCTGTCACGATCCAAAATGTGAACCGTGATGACACCTATCCAACCCTCCGTGATAGGTAAGCCAAGAACATAATCCCAAACATAATATCCCAAATGTATAGAAGCAGAAGAAATAAGAGCAAAATAAAACCCAAATAATATCCCAAAGTGGATTAATAGAGTAGTGTAGTCGAAATATAGATAATCCCAGATCTAGTAGTCACAATACAAGCCTTTAAATACAGAAATCAAAGAAAAGTCTACGTATCTCAAAATGCGGGAAATGCATAAAGATAAGGGTGGAGGAGATTTCAGTAGTCTCTAAAATCAATAGTAGCTACCTCGAATCTCCAAAGATGCAAACACAAAAGAAACCACAGGAATCAATGCCTAGAGGTCGTTGGATCGGTACCTGCATGTAAGGTGCAAAAAAAGCAAGGGTGAGTACGAAACCACGTGTACTCAGCAATCATCGTCGACCGACCCTAATTCAAAGTGGTGATGAGTGACACCGCGTCAAACCTCTAAAACAACCACACAACCTGCACTCGAAAAGCCACCCTAATCCAACAGAATAATCAAGTCTAACAGTCATAAGGATATCATAACATAGTCCAAGAAATCCTCAATACAGTGAAATCAAGTAGCAGATATTCAAGTACTTATTAACTAGTACAAAATCAACAAATACACCTTACTCAATCTGAACAAGAAAAGGATGTATGCAATACAATGCATATGCTGTGTACACACCTACCGAGCAATGGCTTCAAGGTCAGGACCCATAGGGGACTCACAAGGTCCATGTACTGTGCAGGCGTGCACTTCGATCCCAATAAATATATTGTGCAGGCGTGCACTCCGATCCCAATAAATATATTGTGCAGGTGTGCACTCTGATCCCAATAAATATATTATTCAGGCATGCACTCCAACCCCAATAATGGATAATAATAATAATGTGCAGGCGTGCACTCCGACCCCATATGAAATCCAATGCATGATGTGTAGGCGTGCAACTCCGATCCCAATTCAACAATAAAATTAAGCAAAGCATTTCATGTCTTATGCCCAATAGATTTCAATTCCAAAAATCAACTCAACTTATCAAGCTGGAGTATTCTCATTAACCAGCATTTTCAACATTTATTTACAATAGAAAATCTGCCCAATCATGCTAGCAAAATGGAAAAACCGTTCAAACAGACAATTAACTGATTTTAACCTTTCAATTAACACAGGTACCCGTATAGATGCTCGTCACTTCATCTATACGGGATCCCTATTCCCATTACTCCCATTACACATAACTAACACATAAGCACTTTGAAAAGGAGTCTAAGAATGTCTCAGCTTGCCTCAAACCAAAGCCAAGCGTAAATTAACAAACTTTCCCTTACGTAGAGCTTCCGAATGGTCAGAATTTGTTCTAAAGCATAATCCCCATATCAAGAATTTTTAATCTAAGAACCCTAGACCTAAAGCTTGAATTTGTCAAAATCTTAATCCCAGATTATACTCATACTGAAGCAAAAATCTCGAAATATGAGGCTAAGTATGGTGACTGTCTCATTTAAAGCTAAGAATGTAACCAATATTCCAAATATACTAGCAAACACCATTAACTTCCAACTCAACTATCATCATTACCTAATGATTGGTAATCATTGTTTCACTTTTACATGTGAATGTGACGTTATTATGCAAAAAAATTTACACAATTGTACCAATTCACTGTAAGGTCACTCATTATAATTCAATTCACCCTAATTCTAATAGAAAACAATGGATAACTTTGCCATAATTGGCCACCGCCTGCCTCACATTTCTCATAGCCACTATATATACTAGTAGGAACATAATCTATCAATCATTAGCTAATTATTGTCATCATTAGGTCAAAATCCACTCATTCTGTAATCCTACCTAATTCTAATTCATTGCACCTCCGTATCATTATAGGACAAAAGCAACAATTAAGAATAACTTCATACAAAGTGTCTAACCTGAACCTGACGCTGTCAAAAATTTTCCTCTCAAGCTGTGACTGGAAAAATTCCACTGCTAACCGTCGTGCCCCTCTTGTCCCAAACTTCTGATGTTATGATTATTATTAGTAATAATTCCAAACCCTTCCCACTAAGTTCATTCTTGTATTGACCACACAAGTAAATTAATTGTGGTTTTGATCCATTAAATTACTAATTAAACTATATCTAAAATACCCGAAACTTCTAATAAATCCTCAGAATTTATTCAGAATCCTATAGAAATAAATTAAATATGTAAATTGACTAAAAAAAAGCACATTCCAAACCTATTGGAAACATTAAAACACCAATTTGGGGTTTGATTGAAAGTAGCCGTATTCACACTTAACATTCTTAAACTCAAGAATCCAACCAATGACATAAATTGCTTCCGAACACCTCAAGGATCGGCACTACCCATCCTCGTAAGTCATAAATCACGTCTAAACACTACGAGGAGGGTAAAAATAAAAAGAATTCACAAAACGACTAGAAGGTCGTTACACATAGTAGTTTTATTATGCATGATTCAGATATAAAGTTTTGATTATACTGATAGTCTTCTACTTTAGTTTCTCTATTTCCTAATATCCTTAGTCTCTTTATACATGTGATGATATGGTGATCTAATACGGCAAACAAGTAAACTTAGGTTCTTAGAATCATAACCAGTGATTACAGTGATTATGGTGGTCGTGGGGAGTTATTAGACATTCATAATGAGGAGAATTTTTCAAAAAGAAAATAATCGTATATAACTCCTAAAATTTGAACTTATATTTATATATTTGCTATAAATATTTGAGTGTTAAATTTATATCCCGTATATTGTCAAATAATTACTTAATGGGGTAGTTGATTATTTTGCTCCATTTATATTTCTTTTTTGAATTTCGATGTATGCTCCCTCTGTTCCTAAATATTTTATTTTTTTTTAAAATAAATTTTTGGGTGGCTGTTTAGACCATTTTATTTAGGAAAAATTACATAACATCACAACTTATCTTTATTAAACTACATAAAATCTCTACCCTTTTTATTAATTACCTAAATCCTTTTTTTAAAAAAAAAAAACAACCGGATACATAATTTTAATTATGTATCTCCTTTTGGTCTAGTTAATATATTATGTATCTCGATCAAATAGTTTCAGAAATGGATGTATCTCAGTAATCAAATTATGTATCTCAACTTCAAAATTATGTATCCGGATGCTAATTATGTATCTGAAAATTATAAAATAAAGGATTATTTGTAATTTAACAAAGAGTAGGGATAGCGAGTAATTAGGGGTAAACTTGTTGGGATTTATGTAAGTTTTACTTTTATTTAATAGTAAAGAACAGAAAAGTTGTCTGGCCAGAGGTCCAATAAAACAAAAACATTACAAAGTCTGCTAACTAGATAAGTGGTGTTTTAGTCTTTATATTTTGTTTCTAAATAAACGGTATTTTAGATAATCAAGAATGTATTAATGATATTAATTCAATTTTATCCTTTTTTAAATAAAGAGAATTTTACATAACCAAGAACCTGCAAAAGAGAGAGTACATTTTTTCAAGATATTTATTAAGGAAAAATTAATAAAATTGTTCTTTTGTTTTCTTAAAATGAGTATTTTCTACAGGGGTGTGTCTAAGCTAAAAATACTACAGTATTTATTTAAGCATAAAGGAAATACCCCCTCCATTTTTAAATACTTGTCATGCTTACTAAAAATAGATATTTCATAGTACTTGTCATTTTATAAAATCAAGACATAATTAGTTGTTTGTTTCCACTTTTACTCTTACTCATAAATATAGAAATATTCATATAGTGCAAAAGAGAGAAATATTAAATAGAAATGAGTAATAAGTCAAATTATCATCTAATTAATGTTTTTCTTAAAGGGTGTGCAAACAAAAAAAATGACATTTATTTAGAAACAGAAGGAATAGTTGTTACTCCCTCCATTCGCTTTTTCCTGTCAATATTTTCTTAATTAGATTTTCTTTTTCACTTGTCACTTTTGACATATCAAGAAAAAACAAAAGAATTTTTCTTATTTACCCTTAGCATTAATTGTTTATTCTCCAAACCATTTTCAAGACATATTACTTTAAACATCAATTAAAGGGGTAGTATGGTAAAATAGTCATATCAATAATTATTTTCTTCATGATTGCGCTATATCAAAAAGTGACAAGTAGAAGCGAACAAAGGAAGTACTTGTCATTTCACAAAATCAAAACATAATTACTTGTTTTCTTTTCACCTTTACCCTTAGTCATAAATATAGAGAGATATTAATGTAGTGCAAAAAAGAAAGGTATTCAATAGATAGAAGTAATAAATAAAGATAATTTTGTCAATTTAGCATATAGTTAATGTTTTTCTCAAGGAGAATGCAAATAAACTGATGACAACTATTTAGCAACGGAGGAAGTAATTCAAAGGGGCTTTCAACCTGTCTAATCCTCATCGTTCTTCTTTATTCGAATACCTTTTTTTATCTTTTATTTTTATTATTTTTTAAAAAGGCCATCAAGTTGTGAGCATAATAGCAATCCATCATAAGGGTATTGAAATTTGACTAGACAGTAATCCGCTTGAACGAAACTTTCCCTAAATTGGCATTCTAACTTTTAAACCCAGTGTCCTTTTTTATCTGTTAGTAATATTATTGGCATAAATATGATAGCTAGCTGAGATTGCTCTCTGTTCTCGCTACAACTATTCAAACCTGCCAATTCGCCTGTACTATTCTGACCCCATATATAAGAATTCGCGACCAAAATGAGTCTCTTTAAGTAGAAATTGACACAAATAAGTCACTCTTCTAATATGTTATTAAATAAATTTCACGGAATACTTTTTTCTGATTTATACAACTTTTTTAACGGAATCGTTAAATGCATTAACAGTTTTAAAAAAAGCATAAAATAAATTATTTAATTCCGAATTGTAAATCGGAGTTATTAGTTCCGATTTACATAAAATAATAAAGGCCCAATTTGTGAAACGGGATATAAATTTTTGATTTATAAATCGGCATATAAATTTCCGTTTTACATATAAAATAATCAAACTTACACGCAAAACCCTACTTTGTAATATTTTCTTCCATGTTATAAAACGAAAATATTATGTCCGAGTTATCTAATAAAAACCATGCTTTGTGCAGAGTTTTGTCAAAATTTGTCACGTTTTTAATGTATAATTTCAATGTTGATGTGACGTATCATAAAAACAGACTAAATAATTATGATATGTATTTTTATTTCGTTTAATTTTTGGCCTTCCAAGCTCCTCCAAACACTATATAAAGAGGTCTTAAACATGGCTTTTTCACCAGGCTTACCATTGTCATCATTTCTCTCCTTTTTTTTTTGTTCATTTCAATCACAAAGAATGTCTTATGAACCAAAAGTTAGAGTTTCTTTTTTTGGGGATGGTGACATTATTTATGAAGGAAACACCATACATTATAATTGCCCCCCGAAATTCAATGTTAAGTATCCACTTAATCTTCGATTTCAAAAATTATGTGCTTCACTTTATAAAAGGATGGGTTTGAATAATGCCGATTATGAATTGATTATAATCGAAAAATATCCGACCTCACTTTTAGCACAAGGACAAGTAAATTTTGAGGAGTGGATTATCAACAATGATGATTCGCTGAATGATTTTTTGAGGGCTCCAAATGACTTTATAGATCAAATCAAGCTAATTATGCTTGAAGTCTATGTTAGGAAGGAGCCAAAGACTACTCATCGATGTTCCCCTTTATCGAATGATGTCCATCCTCAATTTTGAAAATCGTAATAGCCTTGATGGAGTCCCTATAACTCAGTCAAGTGATTTTCCTCATATGACTCAATACCAAAATATTCTTACCGACAGATATAAATATAATTTTGATTTGAACAAAACTATTAATGAAAATGACTGGTAATGTCCATTAATTTATTTTATTTATATTAACAAATTTTAATAATATAATTTTTAGCCTTTAATTATTATTTATGTTTGTAGGAGTTTACCTCAGAATGAGATGAATATTGCTCTGAAATCATGGTATCTAATCTTCCAAATACTAAAATGTATAATTAGCAGAAACTCTGTTTATGGAGAGTTTTATTTACTGGTAGATCTATAGTGTGTATGCTCGAACATATTTCTGATCATATAGTATTTGAATTATGTTTATTGTGAATGAAAGTTAAAAGCTAGGTACGGGGGATCCTACATGTTCACCATGATTACATCACCAGAAAATGAGAGTGAAGTGGAAAACTTAGTGAAACGTCTATCTCCAAACACGAAAAATATAACATAATTAATACAATAAAGCCAACAAATTAAACCTGTGTGTTGATGGGATCTCCAATCAATGCTGACAAGATATCACCAGAGCCCGTCTACCCGGTTGAATCAGCAGTGGCAGGAGGGCACCAAGTATGAATCTAAAAACAAAATTAAACAGAAGTTAACTATAAAAAATATTTATTATGAAAAAATAGAACGAATCAATAATTAAAATAAAACCACTAAATTAAACCTGCGTGTCAATGAGATCTCCAATTGATGTCGGCAGGATATCACCTTGGCCCTTCTGGCCTGCTGGATCAGCGGTGGCAGGAGGACACGAAGTATGAATCTAAAAACAAAAGTTAACTATAAACAATATTTATTAAGAAAAATAGAACGAATCAATAATTAAAACAAAGCCACTAAATTAAACATGCGTGTCAACGAGATCTCCAATCGATATCAATAGAATATCACCCTGGCTCGTCTGGCCTACTGAATTAGCGGTGGAAGGAGGACACGAAGTATGCATCTAAAAACAAAATTACACAAAAATTAACTGTAAACAATATTTATAAAGAAAAAATAGAACGAATCAATAATTAAAATAAAGCCACTAAATTAAATCTGCGCGTCAATAGAATCTCTAGTTGATGCCGGCAGGATATGATCCTGACCCGGCTGGCCGGCTGGATCAGTGGTGGCAGGAAGGCACGAAGTATGAATCTAAAAACAAAATTAAACAAAAGTTAACTATAAACTATAAACAATAATTATTAAGAAAAAATAGAATAAAATTAAAACAATTAAATTAAATTAACATGTGTCTCAATGTGATCGCCACCCGATGCCGACAAAGTATTATCCATCATCGTCTCCCAGTCACGATCCACCATAGACACGTCAAACAATTCGTCACCATTACCAAGCAGAATATTAATTAATTCATTATTTCGAAAAGCAATGGTATCTTGCATGAGTGTTTCGACAGCATTTTGGGTACCGGACGGGCCATATAAGAAGACATAATTAATTATGGCATGATATTAATAAATAATTATTTAGTTAACGAAAAAGATGTTATTACTTACCGGCATATCCGGTAGATAATCGTCAACGCCTATAGCCAATCCGTAGCTCAGAAGTACTGCCTCCACATCTCGCGTAGGTCTCCCGCCTGCATACCCCAATGGAAATTCCCAAGGCATACTATAAAGACCGCTAATGTCCGGAATTGCCTCATCAGATAGACCTACTGGAGTTGCTAGTGATGGCTCATCAAGTAAAGAAAGTACTGCGGCATCGAGGGCTCGTCCTCTGGTATGAGTACGTCGTCTTCCTCTACCTCGACCATCACCCCGTCCCCGACCTCGAGCATTTACACTCACATACAAGAGATCTCCCTCAAAAATTGGCCCACCAGGCAGTACGGGATCCCTAGCCTTACGTAGTGTCCGCATAACCAAATTATGTAATGAATCTCCATATAAAGCATGGGCAGGATCCCGTCGCCACTCTAATGAAAGTCTGAGTATGTTATGGAGTTCTCTTGACATTGCAGCACAACTACCAGCGGTATGAACAAATCCTGGTGCTCCAAGTACCTGTAGTGCAGGGTTGCCTATCAGCAACCGTCTATGCTTTAAAAACCACTATGTATAATCTCTCCCTATAGCACCAACAACCGACACAATCAAACTACTACACTGATTGTCCCACTGATCAAAACAACGATCTACTATTTTAAGTACGGGTTGATCTAACCTATTACATTGATCATGGTCAAAGTGTCTAAAATCCCAGTCTGGGGGATGGGGTATGTGTTGTGGCTGACCATACTGTCACATCACCCAGCCAGGCACGTGGTACTCAACTATCTCTATGCAAAACATATGCACTCGTACAGTCCATAATACATGGTCAATCTTACAATATTGGGGCGGTTTAGGCAATATCTCATCAGACGATGTCAACACAAATTATGCTAAATTAAGACAATTAAACGAATTAATAAGGTAGCCTAATTGTTCACTAAAATTGGAATGAAATATGAAAATCATGGTTCAATATTTATACTTTGTACAATAAGCAATATGTGAAGATTGGAAATAAAAGAAAAGATACTTTGAAACTACTGTGAAGAAATAGAACATTAACTAAAGGAAGGAATAAAAGAATAACAAAAATAGTGGAGGAGATTGGAAATATTGCAAACAAAAGCAAATAAATATACTTATTAGGAAAGAAGCAAAAAATAAACATTTTGTTACTTTCCCAAGGCTTACACATCCCTACATACATCTACACTCTAACAAATTTATCCAAAAGTTGAACCAAAAAAATACTAATATAGTGTTAATACAATACTCCATCCGTCTTAATAATTTATTTATATATCTTTGAAATATTTAGAATTTGTCAATCATTGTGACTAATTGTATTTTTTTTACATAGTTTTCATATGTACATTTTATTTTGTATAAAAATTAAAGATTTCATAATGTAATGACCCTTCCGTTCATTTCCCTTATTTTCATGCATTTTCGACGTTTAGAGCTTTCCTATAATTGTCCTAAGTTATTTATGACTTGCTAGGACTGACAGTTGGAATTTCGGGCAGTTCGTTTGATAATTTCATTAATACCGAACGTGTTGTGGAATATTTAAATTAAATTAGAATTTTGTAGAGATATATTTTATTACCTTTCTAAAATATTTTATATGTTTATGAAAAACTTTTTGTTACGATAACATTTATATTATTTTACAACTTATTAATATTTTAAGCAAAGATAGTGAATCTAAATATGTTCAAATATTTTTATTATATAATAGAGACTTTATTCGAAATAATTTTTTATTAATTATGATATATTAAAAAAGTTATATTTATTTTACCACAAATCTATATAATATCTATATATATATAAAAATCTTGGTGTTGTCGTGGAAGTGGAGGGACGTATACAACAATGTGTATTGGTGGCAGCAACTTACTACATTTCAGCAATTATCATGTTTAGAATTAATTTAGTAAGTGCCTTTTATCATTATACTAGTGACGTATTGTTCATAAATTTATTTTTTTAAAATAGTATTAATTAAATAATTTTATATTTTTAATTAAATAATTATTTATGTGATAGTAAATCATCTCAATAAGTACAAAATGAATACTTGAAAAATATAATATTGGTAAATTTTAAATGGTGTTAATAAAATGATTTTAAATTATTGATCTAAAACAAGTTATATAGATTTGTGTGGTATTAAACCATCTCGAATTCTTTTTGTATATTTTTTTATTATATTTTCTAAAAAGTACTCTTTTTTGATACAAAGATAACCATTGACAAATATTCCATCCGTTCATTTTTACTTATCCAGTATATTAAAAATAGTTATCCAATTTTATTTGTCCAGTCTAAAAAGCCAAAAATTAATTTGTTGTTAAATATTATTTATTTTGCAATACTTAGATAACTTATAATAATTAATTAAGGGTGATATAATAAAATTATTCTAGAAAATACTTGTGGAGCCCACATGAGTTGAAGTAGCTGAAGAAGGTATGTCGATCGAGAGTAGTCTGCTTCAGCTGCTTAACTAAAGATAATCATTGAAAAATATTCTATCCGTTCATTTTTACTTATCTAGTATATTAAAATAGTTATCCAATTTTATTTGTCCAGTCTAAAAAGCCAAAAATTAATTTACCATTTTATATCTACATCATCCTTGTTGTTAAATATTATTTATTTTGCAATACTTAGATAACTTATAATAATTAATTAACGATGATATAGTAAAATTACTATAGAAAATACTTGTGGAGCCCATATGAGTTGAAGCAGTTGAAGCAGGCATGTCGACTGAGAGTAGCCTGCTTCAACTGCTTAACTCTCTCTTATAATAAGAGAAATTTACACACTTTTCTTTTCCAATAATGGTTACTGTTAACATAACTTATTCTTTCAAAATTATTGTTATTTGTAGAAAATATTTTTGATGCGGTACTTGATCATCATAAGAAAATTAATTATTTTTATTAAATTATTCAAGCTCTAATTCTAGTATAAAGCTTGGAACAAGGAAGATTTTTCCTTACTCTTGGAGGTTCTTGACATGATGAATTTCTGAGGTTAAGTAGAGGGGACGAGTAGCTCGTGGTCAACTGAGGCTGCTGTCTGGCGTCCAGGTAGGCTAGGCTTACCCTATCTTTAGATTTAGCTTATGTATGGTATTAGTATACCATTGTGCTAGTTTTGGGCAGGTAGTTTTAGCCCGGTTGTTGACTTTGTATTTTTTATGCCTTATTTATCCGATTAGGACCTCATTTTGGTAGATTTTGGGCCCGTTATTCCTTAATATGGTGTAGTATTTATGAGCTTAGGGCATGGTATTAAGTTGGGAAACCTTGGATTCCTTCCTTTTAGCTAGTTATGCGTATGTTTATATAAATGCATTTCAGTTTCGATTCGGGACCAACATATACTTTATTTCTGTTATTTAGCATGAGTTTTGGCACAACTTTGGCATCAGTTTCGGTATAGTTTGGATTTCAGTTTTACAGTTGAGTTTGGTTACTTATGGGTTTACTGGATTTTGGTTATGTTATGGTTACTATGAGTTTCGGTTCGAGTCCGGCATCTGGTTATGATACGATCGGGGTATTCTGGTGTTGATTACGATTGTTCTGAGAGTATTGAAAATGGTACTGAGTTCTGTTGTACATGATTTATGTTATTAACCACTATTTCCGATTCAAATCCGGCGTATGGCCTCTTATTATTATCCACTATTACCGGTTCGAGCTCAGCGTTTGGCCTCTCGTTATTATCCATTGGTGCTGGTTCAAGTTTGGAGCATACCTAGATGGTTTTATCATGGATTTGGGATCAGATGGTTACTTGAGATCGGTTCGATTATGGATTACTTATGCTTTTACTTTAGTTACTTCTTGTGTGCACACACTGGCTTATGGGGGCTTGGTAGGGTTAATTTTCTTCTTCTGTATGCCTTCTGCGCTTATGGAGGCTCAGTTAGGTTATAGTTAGCTTGCTTTTCTTACCGTGGGGTTGTTTATTTCCTGTATTTCCCTTATTCATTTATTTATTTATTTTCTTTACCGCCCTTGCATAGTTCAGTAGCTATTTGGTTTTCTACCCCTACCCCTGCTGACTTAGTTATACCCTCGCATTTTAGTTATACTTTTTCTATATTTGAGATCAGTCGATCGATGATGCCTACTGTGTACCCGTTGCTTTGGTACTCATACTGCACTTCTGCATCTTTTTCTTGATGTAGATCCGAGTACGAGCTGCCGGCGTTGACGTGATTCTCTGACCCAGGACTGATCCAGAGCAGGGTGAGCTTTCTGGAGTCCGAGGCTGATCCTCCTCCATCTATTCCAGTATAGTCTTTTGCCTTTGAGACTATTATGTATATGTTATGTATATTTTGGATATGGTCTAGTACTCTTATTTTGTTAGTAATGGCTCTAGTACCGGCCTGATTAGGTCTTGGGAGGGATCATCTTGTATATTTTGTTCTCTTCCTTCCCTCGGTACGGTATATTATATATGTATGTTTCTTCGCTTCCGCTTATGTCTTTATTATTGGTGTTGATTTATTCTTGTCTTTTCTTGGTTTCCGCCCATTAACCCCTTACTCGCCGTTTCGGGCTATGGCTTGGCTTGCCTACTGGTAGGATAGAGTAGGCGCCATCATGACTTGAGAAATCAGGTCGTGACAGCTTGGTATCATAGCCAGGTTTCACTAATATTATTAGTATAAGAGCCAATGTTTGCTAGAGTCCCGTGGATCGATATAGAGACGTCTATATCCTATCTTTAGGAGGCTACAAAATACTTTTAGGAAAAATCTCATCTTTCTGATTCACTTTCGTGCGTTAGGTCTGTGTTGGTCTCTAAATCTTTATTTGTTTCACTCTTTCGCAGATGGCTAGGACGCGGGCTGCGGCAACCAGGGATTAGGACCCCGAGCCTGCTGCTAAAGCTCCAGTTATGGGCAGAGGTCGACCTCGAGGTTGAGGGCAAGCTAGGGAAGCAGCCCCAGTTCGAGATCAGGCTAGGGAGCTATCGCCAGACCCTATTATAGCTCTTGATCCTGAGATAGCTCCAGAGATTCCGCCACCACAATAGCAGGTAGGCTAGGGGGTAGCCCAGTCCCCACCCAGGTTTATATCTTCTTCAGTTTTCTGGGATACATTGGTACAGTAATTGGGGTTAGTTGGCGGTTCACCGACCGACGGAGCTCAGCCAGCAGCATAAGGTAGTATTAACTTAGGGGCGCAACCTGCAGCTGTGGCTCCCAGAGCAGAGGTTCCGCCAGCATCGATAATCCCACAGCCGGTAGTAGCCTAGCCAGTTATGTCTACAGAGGAGAAGAAGATGCTGGGCTGATTTTTAATATTGACTCCACCCAGGTTTGCTAGGACCCCGAGAGAGGATGCTTATGAGTTCTAGTCCAATTGTGAGGAGAGGTTACGAAATTTGGGATTGGTTGAGTCGTGCAGAGTGGATTTCATTGCTTATTAGCTAGACGCAGTAGCGAGGAGGTGGTGGAGAGGTTATCTTAATTCCAGGCCGGATGGATCTCCACCTATGACTTAGACTCAGTTCTTCAAGGTTTTCTTGGGGAAGTATATGCCTCGCAGCATGCGCGAGCATCTTCAGGATGAGTTTTCTGGATTGAGACAGGGTTCTATGTCGGTGGCCGAGTATGAGGTGAGATTTCATGAGTTAGCTAGACACGCCACTATGATTCTGCCTATGGAGTATAAGCGGATTCGATGCTTTGTTAGGGGATTGAGATAACCATTTCGTAGGACTACTTAGAGTTTGGTGACTTTGCGGAAGTCTTTTTTTGATATTGCTGAGCACGTCTATTCTATAGAGGAAATGGATTGCTAAAGGGGGCAGTGATAAGAGACCTCATTATCAGGGCAGTTATAATGGGAGCCATAGCGGCTCACAGTCCAGAGGACTAGGGTTTTAGGGTAGGTACCCCTAGCAACAGCCTTATTAGCATCAGGATCAGCCTAGTAGGTCGATTCAGGAATGCTCTTTAGATAGCTGACAGGGGTCAGCTCGATTATAGTGGTTCCAGTGGTTAGAGCAGTAGTCAGCCTTTGAGGGATGTTCAGTCAGGGTCGTCGAGTTGAGGTGTTCATTTCGAATCAGCCTAACCTTCTAGATAGAGAAGGGTGCCAGGGGCATGTCATGATTGTGGGGTTGTTGGTCACTTCGCTTGTGAGTGTCCCCAGCGTAGGATGATTGAGCCTTCAGTTCAGACTGCACGATTGATTAGATCAATGTCGCCGCCATTTAGAGGTGGTGCTCAGGGTCGTAAGGGTGGTCTCCAGGGTTTGAGAGATGGTCCTCAGGGAGGTAGAACAGGTGGTCAGGTAGGCAACCATTCTAGTAGCGGATAGGGCCATTTGTATGCTATACCGGGTAGGCCAGAGGCTGAGATGCTGTAATCACAGGTACGATTTTCGTATGCCATCAACCAGCTTCTGCTTTGTTTGATCTCGGTTCTATATTTTTATATGTTTCTGCTTATTATGTACCATGGTTGGGTTTGTGTTCGGAGTCTTTATCTGTGCCATTGCATGTAGCTACCACCGTGGGTGATTCTTTAGTAGTGGATCGAGTATATAGATCTTGTTTGGGAGTTTGATACTTGGGTTGATCTTATTGTGTTAGATATAGTAGATTTTGATGTGATTCTGGGCATGGACTGGTTATTACCTTACCATGCGGCCTTGGATTGCTTTGCTAAGATCGTCACCTTAGCCATGCCTGGCATACCCCCGATTGTGTGGCAAGTTTCTTTTAACCACGCACCGACGGAGATTATTTCTTACATTCAGGCTAGGAGACTGACATCGAGGGGTTGTGAGTCATTCTTTGCTTATGTTTGGGATGTTAGTGCTGAGAGTCCTTCACTTGACTCCGTTCCTATTGTTCGTGAGTTTCCCGATGTTTGTCCTACCGACCTACCTGAACTTCCTCTTGAGTGTGATATAGAGTTTTATTGACCTCGAGTCAGGCACCCGACTTATTTATATGGCTCCTTATCGCATGGCTCTTGCCGAGCTGAAGGAGCTAAATAGTCAGCTTCAAGATCTTCTGGGTAAGGGTTTTATCAAACTGAGTGTGTCGCCTTGGGGTGCTCCAGTTCTGTTTGTGAAGCAAAAGGATGGCTCTATACGTATGTGTAACGACTACAGACAGTTCAATAAGGTGACTGTGAAGAATAAGTATCCTATGCCTCGTATCAATGACTTATTTGACCAGCTACAGGGTGCAGCCATATTTTCTAAGATTGATTTGAGATCTGGCTAACATCAGTTGAGGGTCTAGGTGGAGGATATCCCTAAGACAACCTTCAGGACTTATTACGACCATTACAAGTTCCTGGTGATGTCTTTTAGGTTGACCAATGCCCCAACAACATTTATGGATTTGATAAACCGCGTGTTCAGGACTTATTTAGCCTCCTTTGTAATAGTCTTCATTGATGACATTCTGGTTTATTAAATGAGTAGGGAGGAGCACGAGCAACATTTGAGGACTGTGCTCCACACTTTGAGAGATTATAGGTTTTATGCCAAATTCTCAAAGTGCGAGTTCTGGCTTGAGTCAGTAGCTTTCATGGGGCACGTAGTGTCCAAGGATGGTATTATAGCGAACCCAATGAAGATTGAGGCTATTTGTGGTTGGGCCTACGTCTCTTACTGAGGTTTGCAAATTAGTTGGGTTGGCAGGCTACTACAGACAATTCGTTGAGAGTTTTCTTCTATTGCATCCCCTATGACTAGATTGACCAGGAAGGAGGTTCCGTTTCAATGGTTCGCAAGTTGTGAGGCGAGCTTTATGAAGCTCAAGGACTTGCTAACTTCAGCTCCTGTTCTGACTCTTCCAGTTGAGGGCGAGGGGTTTACCATTTATTTTGATGCTTCTGTTATTGGCTTAGGGTATGTTCTGATGCAGCGAGATTGTGTTATTACGTATGCATTGAGGAAACTGAAGGTGCATGAGCGCAACTACCCCACTCATGACAGTGGTACTATTTGCACTTAAGATTTGAAGGCATTACTTGTATGGTGTTTGCTGCAAGATCTTTACCGACGACCGTAGTCTTCAGTATATTATGACTCATAGAGAGCTTAATTCAAGGCAGCATCGATGGGTTGAGTTGCTGAAGGACTATGATATCTATATTCTATACCATCCGGGCAAGGCAAATATGGCAACAGACGCCTTGAGCCGGAAGGCAGTGAGTATGGGTAGCTTGACCTTCATTTTAGTTTCGCAGTGGTCGTTGGCTTTAGATATCCGGTCCTTAGCTAACTTAATGGTTCATCTTTATATTTCTGACCCTAGGAGGATTATTGCTAGTGTTGAGGCTAGATCTACCTTGTTGGAGCAGATTCGGGGTCGTCAGTTTGAGGATAGTAGGCTTCGTAGCATTAGAGGGCAGGTGTTGAGAGGTGAGTACATGAGGGCTACCTTAGATTCTGAGGGTGTTCTGAGGTTTGTCGGCCATATTTGTGTTCTGAAGGTCGGAGATTTAGTTTAGTTGATTCTTAGTGAGGCTCATAGCTCCAAGTATTCTATTCACCCCGGGACAGCTAAAATGTATAGAAATCTGAGGCAGCATTACTAGTGGAGTGGTATGCAGAGAGATATAACAGAGTTTATGGCTCGATGCCTTTGTTGTCAGCAAGTAAAGGCTAAACACCATAGACCTGATGGATTGCTTCAGTGACTACCCATTCTCGAGTGGAAATAAGAGTGAGTTGCCATAGACTTCGTAGGTAGTTTGCCTTACGTTTCCCTTGGTTTTGATAGCATTTGGGTCATTGTGGATCGATTGAGCAAATTTGCTCATTTTATCCCTATTCAGATCTCCTACAATGCCGAGAGGTTGGTTCGTGTCTATGTTTGAGAGGTGGTTGGCCTACATGGGGTACCTGTATCTATCATTTCAGACCGAGGTTCTTAGTTTACTTCTAGCTTTCGGAGGACATTTCAGGAAGAGTTGGGTATCCAGGTTGACCTTAGCACCGCCTTTCACCCCTAGACTGATGGGCAGTCGGAGCAAACTATTCAGGTTATAAAGGATATGCTCTGCACTTGTGTATTGGATTTTGGGAGTCAGTGGGACCAATTTTCACCATTGGCAGAGTTTGCATATAATAACAGCTTTCATTCTACTAATCAGACGGCTCCGTTCGAGGCATTCTATGGTATGTGATGTTGATATCCAATTGGTTAGTTCGAGACTTCTGAGGTTAGGCCTCGTGGTATAGATTTGCTTCGTGAGTCATTGGACAGAGTTTGGGTGATTCAGGATGGACTGCGGGCAGCTCAGATTCGGTAGAAGAGTTATGTTGACCATAGGCATTGTGTATTGAGATTCAGAGTTGGTGACGGAGTCTTTCTGCGAGTATCGCCCATGAAAGGTGTGATGAGGTTCAAGAGGAGGGGAAAGCTCAACCCCAGGTATATTGGACCATTTGAGATCCTATGGACAGTTGAGGAGGTAGCATATGAGTTATCATTGCCTCCTGCCTTTTCAGGCATCCACCCAGTGTTTCATGCGGTAGTATATCCCAGATGAGTCACACGTGCTTCGGTGGGACTTATAGTTGGATAAGAGGCTAGCATTTGTAGAGGAGCCTGTGTTCATTTTGGCCAGAGATGTCAGGAGGTTGCGTTCTAGAGACATTCCTATAGTTAAGGTTCAGTGACTTCACCGTCCAGTTGAGGAGGCTACTTGGGAGACCAAGCGTAATATGCGGATCCAGTATCCCTACTTGTTCGAACTTTCAGGTACTTTTTTATCCTTTACTTTTGCGGACGAAAGTCCCTTTAGTAGTGGATGCTGTAATGACCCTCCCAGTCATTTTCCTCATTTTCGTGCATTTTCGGTAGTTAGAGCTTTCCTATAACTGTCCCAAGTTATTTATGACTTGCTGGGATTGACAGTTCAGTTTTTGGGCAGTTCGTTTGAGAATTTTATTAATACCGAGCTGACATGTTGTGGTTTCATGGCACTTTCGATGCTTAAAACAAGAAAAATATGCAATGACTCGGGTATGTTTAGTTGGTATGATGTGTTTCCTGTTCTATATTGTAGGAGAATAGGTTTTTTGAGGCAAAGTGGACAAAAAGGAAGGATCATGCTCGAGAACGAAGTATCTGAAGACGAAAGAGCCAAGTTCTGCACCAGAGGAGTGACTCATGGCAGGACCCATGTCACGTGGGTTGACCTACGTGGATGGGTCTGTGCCGTAGGTCAACTCTTGCAATTAGTTGGAGCAGTCTGATTTCCACGACAGGACCCACGTGGCATGGGTTGGTACCATGGAAAAGTGCCAACTCTATTTTTCCATTTTATTTAGGATAGGATTCACCTTGTATCTATAAACACCTCTATATTGTCCTATGTTTAGGAGTTAGTCAGCTACATTATTTTTGATTTCTATTACATTGTTTTTGAATTCATAAATACATTATTGATTTTGTAATCTTGGAACACCGATTCGAGGGTTTTTATTCATATTGAGATTTCAGAGTTTTCTTCTTATTGTGAGTTTACAATTATGTTTGCTTCATTGAATTCTTCTAGTGTTCTTGCAACCATGAGTAGCTAAATCAGTCAACTAGGGTTGTGTGAACCATGAGGAATTAATGAAACGGGTTAAATGCAAAACAATTCTGAACCGTTATGAATGCATGTATTGTTATTACCTTTATTATAACTAATCTTCTAACGGTCGCAAACGTTAGAAACTCATCTGTATCCTAGACTTGCTCGAGAGAGGTAGAGATTGGGAAAAGGGAATAACAACAGAGATTTGAAGCTATCAACCTTCATCTATAACTTGACCCGTAACAGGGATAGTTATCTGAGATCCAGGACAAGGGTTAGTAGTGCGACACTCGGAGACCGAGAGGAGAAGAGTGAAATTTATCTAACCAAGGTCGAGAGACCTGTAGATGAACTTAACTTGTTAGATTTTGCATGCAACGCAGAGGGACAGTCTTGCCAGCACAAGTAACCGGTGGAGTTAAGGAATCATTGGGGATCACAGTCCTAGTGTATTTCTCATATTGTTTATAAATTTGAAAATCAACAATCATTACTGTTATTACTTACTCACAACCCCTCCCCAGTTTTACTTGCCAATTACTCAGACAAACATTCGACATAATTTCGTCCTATTCCCTATGGGATTGACCCCAACCTAGTTGGGTTCTATATTTGATACAATGACCGCATTATACTTTTATGGAGGTATATTTTGGGCGATATCATGAACGTGTTGTGGAATATTTAAATTAAATTAGAATTTGGTAAAGATATATTTTATTACCTTTCTAAAATATTTTAGATGTTTATGAAAAACTTTTAGTTACAATAACATTTATATTATTTTATAACTTATTAATATTTTAAGCGGAGATAGTGAATCTAAATATGTTCAAATATTTTAATTATATAATAGAGGCTTTATTCAAAATAATTTTCTATTAATTATGATATATTTAAAAAGTTATATTTAATTTACCACAAACCTATGCAATATCCGCATGTATATATAACTGAATGAAAATAATAAATTTTGATATTGTCATCTCCACTTCCACGTGGAAGCGGAGGGAAGTATACAACAATGTGTATTGGTGGCAGCAACTTACTGCATTTCAGTAATTATCATGTTTAGAATTAATTAGTAAGTGCCTTTTATCGTTATAATCTACACACTTTTCTTTTCCAATAATGATTACTGTTAACATAGGTTATTCTTTCAAAATTGTTGTTATGTATACACTATCATTGAAGCTAATTTCACTGAGAAAATATTTTTGATGTTGTACTTGATCATCATAAGAAAATTAATTATCTTTATTAAATTATTCAAGCTTGGATTCTAGTATAAAACTCGGATCTAGGAAGATTTTTCCTTATTCCTGGAGGTTCTTGACATGACGGATTTCTGACGTCAAGTAGAGGGGACGAGTAGCTCGTGGTCGATCTAAGGCTGCTTTCTCGCGTCCAGGTAGGCTAGGCTTACCCTATCTTTAGATTGATCTTATGTATGGTATTAGTATACTATTGTGCTAGTTTTGGGCTGGAAGTTTTAGCCCAGTTGTTGACTTAGTATTTTTTTATGCCTTATTTATCCAGTTAGGGCCCCATTTTGATAGATTTGGGGCCCGTTATCCCTTAATATGGTGTAGTATTTATGAGCTTAGGGCATGGTATTAAGCTGGGAAACCTTAGATTCTTTCCTTTTAGCTAGTTATGTATATGTTTATAAATATGCATATTAGTTTCGGTTTGAGACCATCATATACTTTATTTTTGTTATTTTTATGAGTTCTGACACAGTTTTGGCATCGGTTACAGTATGGTTCGGATTTCAGTTTTACAGTTGAGTTTGGTTACTTATGGGTTCACTGAATTTTGGTTATGTTATGGTTACTATGAATTTCGATTCGAGTTCGACATTTGGTTATGATACGATCGGGGTATTCTGGTGTTGATTACGGTTGTTCTGAGAGTATTAACAGTGGTACTGAGTTCTGTTGTATATGATTTATGTGTCCTTTTGTTATTACCCGTTGTTTCTGGTTCGAATCCAGTGTATGGCCTCTTGTTATTAACCACTATTATCTATTTGAGCCCGACGTCTAGCCTTTCGTTATTACCCATTGGTGCCGATTCAAGCCTGGTGCACACCTGGATGATTTTATCATGGATTTGGGATCAGATGGTTACTTGAGATCGGTTCGGCTATGGATTACTTATGCTTTTACTTTAGTAACTTCTTGTGTGCATTCACCGACTTATGGGGGCTCGGTAAGGTTAATTGTCTTCTTTTGTTTGTCGTCTGAGCTTATGGGAGCCTAATTAGGTTATAGTTAGCTTGCTTTTCTTACCGTGGGGTTGTTTATTTCCTGTATTACCCTTATTCATTTATTTATTTTTCTTTACCGCCCTTGCATAATTCAGTAACTATTTACTTTTCTACCCCTACCCTTGCTGACTTAGTTATACCTTCGCATTTTAGTTATACTTTTCCTATATTTGAGATCAGTTGGTTGATGATGCCTACTGAGTAACCGTTGCTTTGGTACTCATACTATACTTTTGCATCTTTTCCCTAATGCAGATCCGAGTATGAGTCGCCAATGTTGACGTGATTCTCTGACCCAGTACTGATCCGGAGCAGGATGAGCTTTCTAGAGTCCGAGGCTGATCCTCCTCCATCTATTCCAGTATAGTCTTTTGCCTTCGAGACTACTGTGTATATGTTATGTATATTTTGGATACGGTCTAGTACTCTTATTTTGTTAGTAGTGGCTCTAGTACCGGCCTTACCAGGTCTTGGGAGGGATCATCTTATATATTTTGTCCTCTTTCTTCCCCTGGTACAGTATATTATATGTGTATTTTTCTTCGCTTCCTATTACTTCCTCCGTTCCAAAATACTTGGCCTCTTTAGACTTGACACACCCATTAAGAAAACATTAATAGAAGTGTATTTTACAAAATTAACCCTATTAATGATGTTTTAAAACTCTAAATCTAACTATTATTATTTTCTTTAGTTAATTAATACCGAGGGTAATATGGGAAAAAAGTAATAAAACACTCTTGATTTGCGAAAATGGACAACTAATTCGAAACAAACATATTTAGAAAGAAGGTCAAGTAAAATAGAACGGAGGGAGTATGTCTTTATTGTTGATGTTGATTTATTCTTGTCTTTCCTTGATTTCCGCCCGTTAGCTCCTTACTCGCCATTCCGGGTTATGACTTGGTTTGCCTACTGGTGGGATAGAGTAGGCGCCATCATGACTTGAGAAGTCGGGTCGTGACACATAACTAATTCGACTAGAATTAAACTGTTTGACCCTCGAAATATAAGTGTGCCTAAGTAATAGAAGCTCGGACAATAATAGAGAGAATATCAAATTTGCCACAAAATCCTGAACTAAAGTAGATGCAATCTACATAAATCTAAAATATAAAGAGTATAAATAAGACAACAATCTGGAATTTTAGAGTTAAAAGACAACAATCTATAATCTTAAAAGTTATAATTAGAAAACTGATTATAGAACAACTCAAAAGAAATGTACTACAAAACATATGGGAGTAATAATTAATGCAGCAGATGAGATCACAATGGAGTCTAATTTCTAAGTGACAAATAAAAAGAAATCCCAGTTATCATTTTAAGGATTTGTGCTTGTAGCAGAAGTAGTACTAATTCAATATTAAACAGAAAACAGAGTGGAGTAGACAAAAAAGAAGGAGCATGCATTCTCTCCAACAAATATTCCATTTTTCTCACCTTAGACCTTAATGCTGCAACTAAAAAAATCTAACATGCTTTATCCTAATAGTTATCAAGTGCTTACATTAATGAAGTTTATTCATCTATCCGTCGAATTTATGTGAAATCTTTTACGCGAGCTATATTCAATTTATGATGAATGCTTTAGGAAGTGCAATATCTCACATCTTTTGATATTCAGTTCTTTTAATTTTCCAAATGGCTTTAAAATTTGGCTACGGGGAACCTGTCAACTAGCCAAAATACACACACATATGCTTTACAGAGCGTCACGGCAAATAGAATTATAATTGGAAATGATTAAAATTTAAAAATTAATAAATCTAGCACATTGGCTTTATCTTAATTAATAGCAGTAATGTCTACTTGCCAACCAATGGGACGAATTAGATAAGTAGGATTTTCAAGACAAACCATAGCACTTATTGACTTACGTCCTCTTTGACTATGCATCATAGTGGATTCTTGATTGTACAGTTTGAAAATTAACAGAATTTTTTCCCTAGTATTTAATAACATACTAGTATTGCTCTAAGTGTAACATAACAAAGGTTGATAATTAAGCTATCTACTTGAAACTCTTGCTAGTGTCTAAATTATTATCTCTGCTAGATTATAAATTAAGGAGAATATTAAGTCAAGAGCTAGTGAAGTTGGAGAAGTCAAGTGCAAGTGCTAAAAAGTAAAGCTTACCTACTCCTCCGTCATGTGGTCTATCTGATCTCTGATTGGGATAAGATTGTGATGTGTCTCGGTTTTCCATTCAACCCCCCTCGTCCATCTTCTGGCATATGGAAGGACTGTGTCATCAACCCCCGGCTCATTTAATCCTGGTTGTAGAGGCAATATCCTCTTCCAACACCATACCTTAAAGAGACAAAATAAATTAGTTAATTTATCACAAAAATAATATATTTTAATTATATTATAACATAAGCCATTAAGTTACCTGATTGAGTGGAAGAAATCCGCATAGGTCACTTGTATCTTCCATAGATGACCGACAAAGTGACCTGTATAAGTACGTCAAAACTGCGCTGCCCCAACTATAGCTACCAACCTCACCGATGGGATCTAGAAACACCAAAAATCGTAGGCTAACCTTGTTGTCCGATGTGTTTGGGAATAAGATACCCCCGAGTATAACAAGCATGTACAACCGGGCAATCCGTTCAACCCTCCCAATTAGAGTCTGATCTCCTATAGGATCAGCCTCTACCTCATCTTTAATGTAGTTAGTTAGCAACGTGACATTCACAAAACTCCTGCCGCAAATAGGACTAGTATATCCAGTGAGTGCCTCTAGCATAACACACCACTGGTGATCCCTCTGTGCAACATCCTGTACATAAACGAGGAGACCATCGACACGCAAGCCAAACATAATTTGTACATCCTGCAGCGTGATCGTGACCTCGCCGAACGGTAGGTGGAAGCAATGACTCTCTGGCCTTCATCGCTCAGCCATGGTCGTCAGAAGAGAACGGTCGTACTGCATCCTACCTACTTTTACCACATCATGTAATCCCACTCTAGATAAATAATCTACAAGATGATGGTGAGACAGGTGTGAAATAAATAAACTCCAAGCCAAATCCATCCTGGCAGCCCCTCATACACGCTCCTAATGGTATCCTACCCTGTCAAAGCCATTTCGACTAATGATCATTCTATAATCTGAGTAGCGTACGAACAACAGGATCGAAATTCACGATAGTCTCCATTTTTAATAATAACCTGTACACATAATTTAATCTGTGCCAATATCTTTTCAATTCAAGTAAGAATTAACATTATTTTATTCATTATAAGCCTCCCACTTCATTGTTCTTAAATACCTAAGCCTCCCACTTCATTGTTGCAAGGATAGTGACAGAATTCTCCGAAATACATAAAAAAATCAATGGAAATTTAATTCCCAGCAATTAACTTGATTTTCTCACGAGAACAAAATTGTAACAATGGTTCGTCTCAATTCATACAACAACAGTATGAATTCTAGTCAATCTAGCCTAGGGGAGAATCATATTGAATTAGTACAATTTAGACCACAATTTAGACGAGAAAAGAATGCACTCTCAAGCACAAATATTACTTCTACAATCACAAATATGAATGTACTTCTTTGTCCCAAGAAGTAAATTGTCCACTTAAGCTTCGACAGTGAATTTTTAATTACTAACAACTTTTTTGTCTATATCTGTGAAGAGCCGATGTTACGATTTTTCTCTTGTCAAGCTAAACTACAAAATACGTACATTTGGACTTTTCGGAAAGAAAAGAGAGGATGGGTCCAAAATTCAAAATTCGATCTAATCGGAATAATTTAATCCAAAATTCTTAAATCGAAATGGGTACAAGCTTAATTCTTGAGTGTATTGATTCTAATGGGTCCAACCATAATTCTTAAATGGAAATAAACAAGAAAATATGGATGCACGTTCCAAAATCGGTACAATGAAAAATAATTCTTAAAGAGAGTTTAAAAAAAAAACTAAATAGAGAGCAAATTAGCAAACGTGGAAGTGTCGGATTGTTAGATGTTGGATCTAGATTTTTGGACCTTCAATCTTGACTGTTGAATCGTTCAAAGTTGTCGCGATTTCTTTATTTGGGGGAACCGCTGGAGAATATTGAAAATGATGGGGGGACCGTGGTGGAGCTCACTTGGGGAAGATGACGTTAGCATAAGTCAGATTATTATATTTGTAACTCGAATGCTTATATTCGGATTTACATAAAATGGAAATTTATATCCCGTTTTACAAATTGGGCCTTATTATTTATTTAATTCGTAACACGAAAATTTATATCCCGTTTTGCAAATTGGGCCTTTATTATTTTATTTAATTCGTAATAAAAAAAAACCCCGAATTACAGTTCGAAATTAAATAACCGGTTTTATACTTTTTTTAAAACTATTCATGTGGCTAACGACTCAGTTAGAAAAGTTGCCTAAATCCAAAAACAATATTCTGCGAAGCTTATTTTAATAACATATTAGAATAGTGATTTATTTGTGTCAATTTATACTTAAAGAGACTCATTTTGGTCGCGTTCCATATATAAAGTTGACTTCCCCAATTCTTTTTCTTTTCAAACAAGGAATAGACATGTGAACAAAGAAAAGAGTAGCAAGAAGAAAAATGTCTTACGACAAGGAATTAATCAAATTTAAGTCTGATATTTTATTTGCTATTCCATAGGTATAGGGGGAGCAAGCATGCACAGTAAAGTCACGCTATAAGTGAAAAAGATAGTTTATTTTGTGAAATTATTTTCTGGATTTTTATTTTGTTTTAGTAATTCTTCTATTTCAATTTATGCGTTACTTTTTACTTTTTGAGAGTCAAACAATTTAAGTTTGATCGTAAATTTGGATACAAAATCTTCATATTTTTTGAAATAAAATTTATATACTTGAAAACTACATAAATAGTATTGTAAGTCACAATAATTGATAATTCAAAGTATTAAAATATACAAAGAAATTACTCTCGAAATCTGAAAAGTATCACATAAATTGGGATGGAGGGAATAATTTTGAGTAGTGGTTTCAAGATTCTTCTTCTTTTCCTTCGGTGTTAGACCCTGTTTGGATGGGCTTATAATTTTGGCTTATAAGTCAAAAATTATAAGTTAAATTTTTTAACTTATTGTTCTAGCCAGTGAGTTTTGGTTTATTTTTATCTTTTTGACCTAAAACCACATATTAAAAATATTTTTTTTAAATTTTACCAAATACTATAAAAGTACTTAAAAACTACTTAAGGTTAAAAACACTTAAAATAAGCTAATTCAAATAGGCTCTTATAACTTATTTAGAGTTTGTTCGGTCAAATTTTTGGGACGTCAAAAATATTTACGTTTTTTAAAAAGTGAGGTATTTGATTAATCTTTTGGGAGAAAATAAACGTTCGTTGAGAGTAGTGGAAATTGCTTTTTAAAAGCTAAAAAATGTAATTTTTTCGTAAAAGTATTTTTGAGAAAAATACACTTAGAAGTACTTTTAAAATGTTTGATTAAACACTAGTTGTTACCCCCCCCCCCCCCCTTCCCCTTCATTCTGTTGGCTTGACACATCCATTAAAAAAGACTTTAATTAGATGTGCATTATAATAAACTAACCTTATTAATGATGCTTTGAAACACTAAATTTGACTATTACTATGTTATGCAGTCATTATTACTAAAGAGTAGTATG
This sequence comes from Capsicum rhomboideum, assembly GCA_031232105.1. Classification (NCBI taxonomy): domain Eukaryota; kingdom Viridiplantae; phylum Streptophyta; class Magnoliopsida; order Solanales; family Solanaceae; genus Capsicum; species Capsicum rhomboideum. The sequence goes on from CP124711.1 coordinate 54,242,563, forward strand.
AGACAGAAGTAATAAAACTCTCTTCATTTGCGAAAATGGACAAGTAAATTGAATCATCTATTTTTAGTATAGGGCCAAGTAAAATGGAACGGGATAGTAAAATTTATTGGTCAAACACAAACAGCTTCTCACGAAAAATATTTTTTTTAAGACAGAAAGCAACTTTGAAATAAACTGATTTTAAAATTTTGGTTCCCTTCATTATAAAAAATTAGATTTTTTTTCCAAATAAGTTATTACTCCTTCCATCCCATATTACTTATCCACATTATTAAAAATATATATTCAAAATTATTTGTCAATTTATAAAACCAAGATACAATTAATTAAAAAAAATTTCATTTTGCACTTGAAATTAATTCTTTTGAAAGTATAAATATTGTAAATTAAAGTTTGACAAAAAAGTTTCTCCATTGTTAATTCTGGTATTGATAGATAAAGCACATAAATAGAGTGTACTCCCTCCGGACCAGTTGACTTGTCATACTTACTATTCCCTCCGTCTCAAAATAGTTGACATGCATATATTTTGCACAACTCTTAAGGAAAAATTAATTAGGAGTGTGTTTGGCTAATATATCCCTTATTAATTCTGAAATCTTCATCTATTTACGTATCTCTTAATTATAGAATAATTATTACTAAGGGTAGAGTTGAAAAAAAGTGATTAATTATCTCTTGATCTTTTAAATATTCCAACTATTTTGAGAATTTTTTTTTAGCAAATATGCCTACTATTTTGAGACGGAGGGAGTAGAAATAGATGGTCCAAAATAGTTATATTTTAGAAAACCAAGACAAGATATAATTGAATACTCCCTCCTCCTCAATTTATGTGAGGTAGTTTGACTCGGCACGAATTTTAAGAAAGAAAGAAAGATTTTTAAAACTTGTAGTCTAAAATAAGTCGTAAATAGTTCTGTGGGTATAAAACATTTCATTAAGAGTAAAATGAACATTTTAAAGCTAAAATGTTACCAAAGGTAGAATGTCATTCTTTTTTAAATTGATTAAAAAGAAAAGTGATTCAAATAAATTGGGACAGAGGGAGTACATTCTTCCCATTTTTTCCTTAATAATAATTATTCTCGAAATTAATTAACTTTGACTAATTAGCATAAAAAAATTATGTGAAAAACACATACACATATTCCAACATGTGATTGCTTAAAGTAACTCTCTTTTTATTTATTGAAAAGAGATTAAAGCGAAAAATATTTATTGAATAGCGATTGATATTTTAAATGAGTAAATTAAAGATAAAAAATAAATATTTTCTCCGTTTATTTTTACTTGTCACATTTTGACTTGCCACACAAATTAAGAAAATAATGATGACATGATTATTTTATGTCACGACCCAAATGGCCGTGAGTGACACCTACGTTAACCCTCCGGCAGGAAAACCATCTAACCCAAGCCTTTAGCTCATTTAGTTAATCAATTAAGACAAAATCATAATAAATTTTGAATAAATACGAAAATCCTAACAATTACATTCCCAGAATTCGAAAGTCACCATACAAGGATGCTAACAAAAACTGTCTAAGAATATCTCATAAAACAACTAAAATGAAATAACTCCATTGTCAAGAAAGACAATAGCAACTACGAAGACCTGTGACAACCTAAAATGTAAGTACCTCACCCTTAGATCGATCAGCTGAACATAATGGAGGTGAGGTCACATCTGATTCTATGAAACACAATATGCACTCAACAAAAGAAGAGTACAGGGTAGTATTAGTACAAACCGCTATATACTGGTAGGCATCATCCGTCGACTCAATTTAGTAACAAGTATAATTCACAAATCAAATAAAAAAGTAGACAGGGCATCAACACATAACAAGTAGTTTCCTTAATCAAATAATCATTCCAAATTAGCTAAGCAATGTCAGCAACAAATACATATAAGCCACCAACAATTTTCATAAACAATCAAGAACTCTGCAATCTCAACAATCACATCACAATCATGAATCTATGTCCACATCAATCTCACATTTGCATTTATTTCATTTTCATTATTATCATGATATATCATACTCAACACCTCAAACATTAATATGTACACATATGCTAAAGAGTCTTATTTCTGTCCAACTAGTCATGACCTGTAAGGGGATATACTGGGGTCCATGTACTGTACCGGTGTGGTACTTGATCCATAATCATTATATCATACCAGCCTGGTACCTGATCCATCAACTAATATCGTACCGGTGTGGTACCCGATCCATACTAATATTATCAACTTATTTTCCCAATTTTACTATCTCTTAGGATAATATCACAAGTGCACCCAGTTTTACTAGTGCATTTCACAATCATATCCAAATTCAAACAAATTCAACAATCAACAACTTATTCATTCAAACATTGTCAAACCAACAAATCAGTCAACCACAGGTATGTCCGAAGATCAATTAACATGTCATTCAATTTAGAAGAATACAAGCAACTAAATTAAGTCTAACTCTATTTAAACCATAACCTACCTCAATCGAGAATCCAAAATTAAAGCTAATTAGCAAGAGCTTTTCCTTTTCTCAATGTCTAGGATCGTTCACGGTCTAAAATAAATAAATACAAGAGTAATTAATCATTTACTCTTCAAATAACATCTTTAGGGATTCAAACCCACTAACTCTACCCTTATTCGCGGTCTATAATGTTACTCAAGAGTCAATTTACCATTCACTAAATCATGGAGTTTCTACTCCAATTATCCCCTTTAAGTAGTCTTTATGCTAAAGGTTCCACCTTTATGAAACTCAAGGTTCCCAATTACCATAATTCATATTCTAGAACAATAATTTTACACTAGAAAGTGTTAATTTACACCCTAGAATCAATTCTAGATAATTTTACATCTACCTATAGGTTTTTCCATATTTTTCATGCGCTTAGGATTCTAACCCACAATTCTACCATTAACAATCTTCCTAATAATTCTACAATAAGAACAGATTACTAGGTGAAAAAAGTAGTGACATTAGTTATTTTAATGGAGAGAATCATCCCAGTCTTGGGAAAATTGCCTCTCTAGAGCTCTGGAATGAAATTTGAGAGTTTGTGACAAAAACTTCAGAATGTGAAATTTAAACAAGCATTCTACCTCGTAACTTTCGCTGTGGTGACCCGTTTCTTGCTGCAGCGGACTCACGATGGCAAACTGGCTCGCTTCGATGTCCTTTGACGAAAATCCTTAGGCCCTCTAAGGCGAAGCCCTGACCGCAACAGTGGTCTTGCTGTAGCGAAAATTTCCACCATTGCAGCGGCTCTAAAGCAATAACTCGGGGAGGATATCATTCTACCTCCATTTCACAACACAAATCATGAGCTTAAGACATCACAAAACTACCCCAGCTCTGCAACTATCAAAATCATATGTTACAATTTTATTTTTAGTTCTGAATTTTTTCTGTGGAGGTCTAGATCACTAGGTCACCTCCTAACGGAATACAACACCACATAACACAACAACACAAGTCACAATTAGCATGAACAACTATAATGCTAGTTTTTAGCCTTAAACCACCCCACCTTGAGATTTTTCTAACTCAACTCATTAGGGGAACTTTTAACAGGGTACTTAGGCCCTAATTATGCTATAACAATAGGAATGATCGTTATATTAGGTACCAATTAAATAATCCTTCATCCCCAAATGGACAAGAAGGAAACATGGTAAATACCTTACTTAGAGAAGAGCTGAGGGTACTTGCTGCGCATGTTTGCTTCGGTCTCCCAAGTGGCCTCCTCAACATGACGGTTCTTCCATTGGACCTCACATATGCAATATCCTTTAATCTCAACTTACAGACCTCTCTTTCTATGATAGCCATAGATTTCTCTTCATAAGAGAGATTTTCATCCAACAAGACTGAATCCTAGTGAATAATGTAGTTCCTATCACCATGATACTTCTTTAACATGGACACACGAAATACGGGGTGAACTCCTGACAAACATGGAGGCAAAGACATTCTCTAGGCCACCGACCCCATATGCTTTAGAATCTAGAATGGTCCAATATACATTGGATTGAGCTTACCTCACTTACCAAATCTCATAACACCCTTTATGGGTGAAACCTTGAACAACACTTGCTCACCTTCCATAAAAGTCATATCTCTCACCTTTTGATCTGTATATTCCTTTTGTCTACTCTGAGACGCTGGAAGATTCTATTGGATAAACTTCACCTTCTTTAATGATTTCTTCAAAAGGTCAGTACCCCACGACCTCACTTTAAAAGCATCAAACCAGCCAATGGGAGATCTACACCTTCTCCCAAACAATGCCACAAATAGAGCCATATCAATACTCGAGTGGTAGCTATTATTATATGCGAACTCTGCCAATGGAAAAAATGGGTCCTAATGACCTCTAAAGTCTATTACTCACGCACAGAACATATCTTGTAACACCTGAATCGTCTTCTTAGACTGCCCATCGATCCGCGGGTGAAAAGTTGTACTAAGGTTCGGCCTAGTACCCAACTTCTCATGTAATATTCCCCAAAAATTAAAGGTAAATTGAGTACCTCTATCAGAGACAATAGATACCGAAACTCAGTGCAACCAAACAACTTTTCAAATATAAATCTTAGTTAACTTCACTGCATTTTAAGTTATTTAAACTAAAATGAAATTTGTAGACTTAGTCGGCCTATCAATAATAACCTATATTGAATCAAATTTTCCAAAGTCTTTGGAGGCCAACCACAAAATTCATCGTTATCCTTTCCCACTTCTATTCAAGAATGGGTATCCTTTAAAATGTCCCACCAGGCTTCTGGTGCTCATACTTTACCTTCTGGCAATTCTGACATCAGGCGATAAAATCAACTATGTCATGTTTCATCATGCCCCATTAATAGTGCTATCTTCGATCACGATACATCTTGGCCGCATCAAGATGTATAGAATACTTCAAACTATAAGCTTCTGCAAGGATAGTCGGAATCAAGTCATCAATATGGGACACACATACTCCCCCCCTTAATTCTCAAGACACCCTCATCATCAATCTTAGCCTGCTTAGCCTTGACTATAAGACCTTCTCACTAATTCTTCTTAAATTAACATCCTCGAACTGTCTGGCCTTGATTTGATCAAGAAATGAGGACCTCACCGCTTCACAAGCTAACAATCCACCTCTCTCGGATACTTCAAGTTGCATAAAATTGTTAGCTAGAGTCTGAATTTCTCTAGCCAACGGACACCTGGTATTCTTCAAATATGCTAGGCTACCCATACTCCCAAACTTTCTACTCAAAGCATCGGCCACTATGTTAGCCTTACCCAAATGGTATTAAATGATAACATCATAATCCTTCTGCAGCCCCATCCATCTATGATGCCTCAAATTAGATTTTTCTGCGTTAATATATGTTGTAAACTGTAGTGGTCAATGAACACCTCAGAATGAACCCCATACAGGTAGTGCCTCCATATTTTAAGAGCAAACACTACCGCAACCAATTCCAAATCATGCGTAGGATAGTTCCTCTGAAGCATAGGCAATGACGTTCTTTTCCTGCATTAAAATAACACCTAAACCATAGTGTGAGACATTAAAATAAACAATAAAATCCTTACCCTCCACTGGCAAGGTAAGAATGGGAGCGGTAGTCAACAATGTCTTGAGCTTTTAAAAGCTCTCCTAACACTCATCATACCAATGAAATAGTACCTCCTTACCTCCTTCTGAATTAAACAGGGCAAATGAGAAGCAATAGAGGCAAACCCCTTCACAAATTTGTGATAATAGCTATCGAACCCCACAAAATTTCTAACCTCGGTCACTGAAGTAAGCCTAGCTCAACTCTTAACTGTCTCGATCTTCTATGGGTCAACCATAACTCCCTCCTTCAAAACCACATGTCCCAAGAAGAACATAGAAGCCAACCAAAACTCACAGTTAAAGAATTTTGCATATAATTACTTTTTCTTCAATAACCCCAAGACAATCCTTACATGATTCTCATGCTCTTCTTTACTCTTAGAATAAACTAACATGTCATCAATAAAAACAATCGCAAACAAATCCAAATAGGGCTTAAATATCCTATTCATCAAACTCAAGAAAGTAGTTGGGGTATTAGTAAGTCTAAAATACATCACTAAGAACACACAATGCCCATACCTAATCCGAAATGTGGTTTTAGGAATGTCATCTGCCTGAATCTTTAACTAGTCATATCTGGACCTTAAATTAATCTTTGAAAAGACTAATGTACCCTACATCTGGTCAAGAAAATCATCTACGCGGGGAAGAGGATACTTATTACAGATCATAACCTTATTCAGGTGGCAGTAGTCTATACACATATGCAAACTACCATCCTTCTTCTTCACAAACAACACTGGAGCACCTCACGAAGAGGTACTCAAATGGATAAACCCTTTACTAAGCAAATCTTTTAACTGATCCTTCAATTCCCTCAACTCAGTCGGTGACATCTTATAAGGAAGAATAGAAATAAGACAAGTATCCCGCTCTAAATCAATATAAAAATCAATATCATGATCTGGTGGCATGCTAGGTAAATTTATAGAAAACACATCTAGGAACTCGCACACCATAAATGATATAAGAGAAGAATGATAAACTCTATCAACAATCACAAAAATCACCAACAAGAGTGGACACATGAACAGGAACATCAAGTAAATTACACACTATGTCTAACCTTACAACAAAATAGGTGACACATAAGATAAAGTAGAACCAAAATCAAATAAGTCTATAGCTATATGGTCATAGATAAGAATAGTACCTATGATCATTGTATCTGATGCCTCTTCCTTGGGTCTATACAAAAAAAATAGAAATGGGCCCGATCATCCACCTGGGTGCTGCCTTTGATGGGCTGAGAACCACTCCTAGCAGCATGAACACCACCTTTGTTAGGTTGGTTTCCACCTCGACCTGCCATGTGGCCACTATGCCCACCCTGAGGATAGCCTCTACCATGAATACCGCCTCCCTACTTGTTAGAGATGGAGCTTAGGGAGCCTTCTGCTGGCCTGACTCACCAGCCTATTTGTATCTGGAACAATTCCTCCAAATATGATCAACCTTGCCGTACTCATAACAAGTCAGGTCCAAGGTGGGTCATTGAAGCATAAGAAGTAAGATACCCACAAAAATATAAAGAAGATTGGTTAGCTCTTAATGGACCCCCAACTGACACCTGCATAGCTGACTGAACAGGGAGTCCAGAGAACCCCTGAGGACTCTGACCCCTAGGGAATGAAGCACTGTAGTTTCCCCCTTTTAAAAAAATCAACCACCACCTAAAAGACCTACCAAAAGACACTATCTGAAGAGCTAATATCTAAAGGCTTGTGTTCAACCCCTCAACAAAATAGGGATCCTCTCCTCCTCAGAATGCAACAACTATAAGGAATATCAGGAGAGTGAATGAACTGCCCCTCGTAGGCTGTAACTAAATAATTTCCATGGTCAATACTGGTGAGCTCATCCCTCTCCTGTCTCTTAAAGAAAGAGGAACATACTACTCTAAAAAAATAGAATAAAACTGTATCCATGTCAGTTGAGGCGATCCAGCTACACTACACTCTACATAGGCCCTCCGTCATAACTTAGCGTTACCTTGTAGTTGAAAAGTGACAAACTCAACTCCATACCTTCCCATCTTATAAAGTCTCTCGTGACATTCAATGATGAACTCGTACGCATCTCCGTCTCAGAATCATAGAAGATTAGAGGCTTTATTTTGACAAACCTACAAAATAAATCATGCTCATCTCCAATCATCACCGACCCTGACACCTATCTTGAGAAGATCTCCATCTCTGAAGCCTCATCCATCAGGAGATCCACAGCAGTAACATGCCGCACTTCCAGATACTGTCCTATGAAAACGGCCATTGTAGCCCCAGTCCCTTCCAACCCACTAAAAACTCAAGACCTGTTAAATCATATCTGATGAAACTGGAGCTGACACGACACCTTCCTGAACTGGCGCTGCCTCTCCCTCTGCGGCTGCTCCAATAATGTGTTCCAATGGGAAAGGGGATTTTGATCTATTCCTAACCTACCCAGATGCCTAAGCTCTACCCCTAGGGCACTACTTTTTGTCCTCTGCCTCTTTCTCTTCCTCTTACTCGCCCTCTACCACGAACTATGACCCCATCGGCTGGTTTAGTGCCTCAGCCCTTTCTTCTGCTTCATGTGTTCTCACCATCAGTGAGATAAAGAGTGAAAGATGTCATATACCAATTGAAATCAAGTAATAGCACAAAAGAAAGAAAGAATTTAGTTTTTCAATTGTCTTGTATACTCTCAAAGAAAAGTACAAACATCTTCGTACCATTTTGCAAGACTCTACTAAATATGTCCTTGTATGAGGAGATCAACAAACCTAGGGCTTTGGTACCAGCTTTGTCACGATCCAAATGATCGTGAGTGACACCTACACTAACCCTACGGTGGGAGAACCATCTAAACAAAGACTTTAACCTATTCAATTAATCAATTAAGACATAATAATAATAAATATCAAATAAATTAATAAATATATGTGGAAATCCTAACTATTATATCTCCAGAATCTGAAAGTCTCCGTATAAGGACGCTAACAAAAAGTTTCTACGAATATCTCATGAAACAACTAAAATGAAATAACTCCATTGTCCGAAAGAAAGAGAATAACAACTACGAAGACACGTGGTAGCCTGAAATACAAGTAGCTCACCCTTAGATCGATCAGCTGGACTTACTAGAGGTGAGGTCGTGTCTGAGTCTCTGGAACACAGTTTGCACTCAACAAAAGAAGTGTACAGGGTAGTATCAGTATAAATCACTATGTACTGGTAGGCATCATTGACTGACTCAATTTAGTAACAAGTATAATTCACAAATCAAATAAAAAAGAAAACATGGCATCAACACATAACAAGTAGTTTCCTTAATCAAATAATCATTCCAAATTAGCTAAGTAATGTTAGCAACAAATATATATAAGCCACCAACAGTTTTCACAAGCAATCAAGAACTCTGAAATCTCAACAATCACATCACAATCGTGGATCTATGTCCATATCAATCTCACATCTACATTTCTTTCCTTTTTATTTTTACCACGATATATCATACTAACTTACACCTCAAAATACTAATATGTACATACATGCTAAAGGGTCTTATTTCCTTTTAACTAGTCATGACCTGCAGGGAAAACATTAGGATTCATGTACCGTACCAGCATGGTATCCAATCCATAATCATAATATCGGACCAGCATGGTATCCAATCCATCAAATAATATCGTACTGATGTACCAAATCCATACTAATAATATCTACTTATTTTCCCACTTTTACTATCTCTCAGGATAATATCACAAGTGCATCCAAATTTTAAGTACACTTCATAATCAGATCTTAAATTCAAACAAGTTCAACAATCAACAACTTACTTATTTAAGCATTGTCAAACCAACAAAATCAGTCAACCATGGGTATGTCCAAAGACCAATCAACATGCCATTCAACTTATAAGAATACAAATAACTAAATTAAGTCTAACTCCATTTAAACCATAACTTACCTCAACTGAAGAACCCAAAATTCAAGCTAATTCACTAGAGTTTTTCCTTTTCTCAATGCCTCAGACCATTCACGGTCTAAAATAAATAAATACAAGGGTAATTAATTATTTACTCTTCAAATAAACTCTTTGGGCATTCAAACCCACTAAATCTACCCTTATTCGCGGTCTATAATATTATCCAATGGCCAATTTACCATTCACTAGTTCCACAATATTCACATTATCCGCAATCATGGAGTTTCTACTCCAATTATCCCCTTTAAGTAGTCTTTATGCTATAGGTCTCACCTTTATGGAACTCAAGATTTCCAATTACCATAATTCATATTCAAGAACAATAATTTCGCGCTAGAAGTGTTAATTACTCCCTAGAATCAATTCGAGATGATTTTACATCTACTCATAGACCTTTTCATAGTTTTCATGAACTTTGGGTTCTAAACCCTAATTATTGTTTAGTATTAGGTCTTGAAAAATGATTATAATTAATTAACGCTAAGAGTAAAACATGAAAAAAAAAATTGTCTTTTATTGATATGTTAAAAGTGACAAGTAAATGCAAAAATCTATTTTTGAAATAGTGTACAATTAAAAGTGAAGGAGGGAGTATATTATACTCCCTTCATTTCGTTTTATGTGGCACTATACTAAAAATAATTGTTTTAATTGTTATAAAATGTATTCTTTATGTGGATGTCCACTTAATGTAAATCCTTCATCTCCCCATCACTCTTCACCATTATGTTCCACCTCCTCCATGATCTCAAATCCTAAATGTTATGTGTTCCATCTCCTCCATGATCTTACTCCTTATTGTCATGTTATGACAATCTTTTATATGCCTCTATATAATATTATAAATAGAGGCATAAAGCTTGATATTGATACACTTGAAAAGACTTGATATTTGGATGAATAAGAAAGTTCTCTTATATTGTTTCTTCAATTGTTCTTGCTCTCTACTTTTCTAGTTCATATTGTTATTCTTTTAGCTTAGTTTTAAAACACGTTATCAGCACGAAGCTCTATCCAATTAAAGGTATACAGTGGTAAGTTCAGTGGTATTTATAGATTAACAAAAGTTTGTCATTTTGTGTGTTTATAGTTCATATAACAATTTGCATATTCATGATATTTGTTTTAAAATTAAATCGAGTTGCTTCCATTTTAAACTATGCTATCTGTGACATAATTTATAGTGTCATAATTTTCATGTAGTTATTGGACTATTGGATTTGGAACAAGGTATATACGTTTATGTTGGTACCAGTCTAATTTTTTTTTTATGTGAAATTTGTAGTATGATTTTCTCACTATAGTCACACACAGTTGGTGCATAATCTTCTAGCTAGTATTTGTTTCAAGTGTCAACATTTTTATTGAAAACAGATCAATAATTTGAGCTATGCCCATGTCTTGAAATAGTAAGTAAAATAACGATTTAATATATAAGTTACTCATGATCTGTTAGGCTAATAGAAATCTTTAATGAGTAATGGTTTATCATATTCCTTTTGCTTGGCTCGGTATTCTTCAATATAACATTTATGAATTGTTACACAATTTCGTAAATAATGTAGTAAAGTCATGTACAATTTGATACTCAAGTCACTGTTTCAAAATTATGTTTATTAACTTTATCAATTGCACGGTTGACATTTGTTTAGTATAACAGTTAATTTTGTTGATGAATTGTTTCATGATTTCTTATTATAATTGTGAAACGGTAATATTTAAAGGCTTAAGGTGACTCTTGTTTCATATTTGGCCTATTATGTTATTGGTTGAGGGTAAGACGGTGAATTTAAGTTTTATCAACCAAACAAAGGGTAAGACATTGGGTTAAAGTCTTGGTGGCATCATGATGATAAGATGTGGGTTTAAGTTCCATAGAATTATGGCCTCACATGTCTTTTATGGGTAAGACGTTGGGTTCAAGTCCCAATGCACTCTTTGATGATAATGATGACCGATGCAAATATACTTTTGATGAAAAGTAATGAAATCCGCCACATTGATTTGCTCCATTCCTTGATATGAATGTGGTAGCAGTGCATATAAGTCTGAAAGAAGACAATTGGTTAAAAATGTATATGGACGTGGAGGAACAATATTATAATAGTCATCATTTTGATAATTCTAAAAGGAAGAACACTATGGGTTCTCCAAATAGTCCTTTAAAAGGTGAAGGTAGTTTTTTTTACCATCAATTTGGTATAAAAGGTATATATTTGACACGCGTTTGTCGTGCAACCTAATTTGAAAATTTTTCTAAATCCTCCATCAAATGAAAAAAAAAAAAGAAGTGAAGGCACTCTTGATCTTTCAAAGTGATATTGAGATGGATCATATAAATATGACAAATGTCAAGGCATGACAATAAACTTATAAAATAAATAATGAAGCATATATGATTATAGTCCATTTCTTGAAGAGAATGTGACTTGTGATTATCATAGTAAATGCTAGGCCATTCTTGAAAATGAATGTGTCAATATGTGATAAAAATTGTGAATAAGAATGTGATCATGGATTGGATAAATACCACAACTCACCTCTACGGGAGGTTTGAATCTTTGATTATCAACGGTAAAAGCAAGAAATAAGTTTTGTCAAACATGATATGATATGTTTTATTATGAACTGTCGAATGGCAAAAGAAAGAAATAATTCTTTCATATAAAGGTTGTGACCATAACCAAAAATGAATGTTATTGTGTGGCTACACATATTTGTCATTGGTTGGGTATATATAATTTTCTTCTTAAAAGGAGATGTTCACCATAGGTGTGGTATTTTGGAATATGAGGTAGTACACAAGTATTTGATAGCTTCGAAAAAGCTAATGTGTTACTACACGGAAGAATGAAATTGTTCATGATATTGGGATTGTAGTAAGTCTCCATAAGAAACTTTTTGAGCTTCAAGGGATTGACAAGAAGAAAAATTATTATTATTTTGAGACTATAAATTATGAGAAGATTTTATATCTTCATTACTACAATCGAAATGGGTTATATATATTTATGTAAAAGATTACCCATTTTTTCCTCCTGTTTTATTGATACAAATATGAGCATGGTGTTGGAATCACATGCGGTAGTAAACTAAAAGTTTACAAGAAGTATATAAGTTGGCATGACCGGTTGACTATCCTGGTTCAAATGTGATGCAAAAATAATTGAGAATTCATGTGGTTATGCATTGAAGAAATAAAAGATTCTTCAAGAATTCTCTTGTGTTACTTGTTCTCTCGATAAAATATTATATCGGCTAAGGTTGGGATTATACCCCTAAATTTTGAAACATATAACAAGTTGAATATGGTCCCGTTCACCTACCATGTGGACAGTTTACTATGAAATAAGATGCATCTATGGTTGGTCACATGCGCTTTGTTATCAACTTGCAATTTGATTTTGGCAAGGTTGTTGGCTCAAATTGTTAAATTAAGAGCATGGTTCCAAACTATAAAAGTTGATAATGTTGATTGGTTTAGCAGAAAGTGAGTGCCTCCAATTATAGCTGAATCATTGGTTATGAGAACAAATCTCCCAAAAAGAAAATTTGGTGTGAGACGAGTTTATTTAAATGTAGCAACATTTGTATGGATCAAGCCAACAAGGTTCCCCTATATTGTTGGTTCAGGATCAGGAACCAAATAAATCCATCTAAAAATTTGAATATGCAACATCCACCACGCACAAAGATGGATCTCCAAAATAAGGTTGGGGTGAATGTTAGATTTTCGAACATTAGGGGGAGATATGATTAATAGCTGAAATATATGGAATGAATTATCTAGATCCTCGTAAAAAAAATGAACTTGAAGTTCAAGAGATAATTCATGATTTGCAAAATATTGCAAATTCATTGCCAGACTGATCCTATGTTATAATTTAGTTGTAAATGCTCTAATGAAAAGTCCTTGAAGGGTAGAGTCTATGGCACGCTTGAAACATGATAGACGAGTCAGTTCCAAATGTAAAACTCCTTAAAGAAGGAGAGGAGCAAATAATCAAGATGGTCTTGATAATGAGGCAAGTGCTTCAAAGGAGCACCGTGACATAATACTTCATAAAACCTTGGTAAAGGTTCAGGTACCTGAAAATGATAAAATGACGAGATCTCGATAAGTTATGTCATATTGGAACTGATACCAAATAACCGTCGGCGATTTTTTTGGTATAATGTAGCGCTCACCATTATAAATGATAACGAGGATCTTGAATTCAAATCTTTCAAATAGTGTGGACAGATAAATGATTGGCTATGTAAAATATGCAATTCAAGTATATTTTATTTCACTTGAAAAGTGATGGTATGGTCTTAGTCTATAGACTAAGGTATAATGCTAGTAGGGTACAAATGGATTATTGTGCGAAATGTAAAATCTTAAGATATAAAGTACGTATTGTGCCTTGAAACATAAAGGTTATTCGCAAAAATCCTGGCATTATTATTTGGAGATGTGTTCTCTTGTGGTGGATGCAATAAGGTTTCTTTAAATCTGGCAATGTATGAAAAACTTGAATGCGTATAATGAATGATTGTCATGTCTAGCTAGACAGAAAATGTTATATGAAAATCCTTGAAGAATTTAAAAGGTTTTAAAGTGATTCGATCCATTGAATACCCCAATGGTTGTGAGATCAGTCAGCATAAAGAAAGATCGATTTTGATCTCATGAAAATGGTTAGTGTAATTGGTGCACTTATGTATCCTGTTATTTCTATACATGAGAAAATATTTTTTGTTAATATGCAGGAAAGACACAATTTCACTTTTATGTGGATTTTAATGAAATCAAATATTGATTGAATTTATATTTCTAACCAATATTGTCAAGGAATTGTTGATTATGAGAGTGCAGGAAAATTATTTGATTTATATGAAGTTTGATCTCAAGAAAGTAATCTGTTTGCACATGGGAACATTGTCATATCATGTTATTCGACAAGACGGTCCATTCTATAATCTTGCAAATGAAAGTGTCTGCAATTTGGCTATTGCTACGAACAAGTTGAATGAACAATTTGCTTGAGACGACGAGGTCACGAAGATGAGTTCAAGAATGCAACATCTTCATGAATGCGATTTGACCATAAAGATACTGCCAATTTCAACATTTGAAAGGTTGACATACAAGATTGAAAGACATCATTACAAGGATTAAGTGATGTTTTAATCAGGGGGAGCATAATACGCGTTGTACTTTTTTTTCCTTGGCCGAGGTTTTGTCCCACTGGGTTTTCCTGGCAAGGTTTTTAATGAGGCAACAAATAATGCGTATTAAAAGATGTGTACTCTTTTTTCTTCACTAAGATTTTTTCCCACAAGATTTTTCCTAGTAAGGTTTTAAAGGCACACCATCTATGGACATCCAAGGGGGAGTGTTATAAAATGTATTCTTTATGTGGATGTCCACTTAATGTAAATCCTTCATCTCCCCATCACTCTTCACCATTATGTTCCACCTCCTCCATGATCTCAAATCCTAAATGTTATGTCTTCCACCTCCCCCATGATCTTACTCCTTATTGTCATGTTTATGACAATCTTTTATATGCCTCTATATAATATTATAAATAGAGGCATAAAGCTTGATATTGATACACTTGAAAAGACTTGATATTTGGATGAATAAGAAAGTTCTCAGACTTGATATTTGGATGAATAAGAAAGTTCTCTTATATTGTTCTTGCTCTCTACTTTTCTAGTTCATATTATTATTCTTTTAGCTTAGTTTTAAAACATTAATTTACTTGTCCAACTTATGACATAGATAGAATTTAACTATTTTATTTTTCCCTTTCTTTTAATATTAAATAATAATAGTCAAGTTTAGAGTTTCAAAACATCATTGATAAAGTTAATTTCGTAAAATACAGGAGTGTGTCAAATCAACAAGGGGGAAGTAAAATGAAACGGATGAAGTAGTCAAAATACATAATTTTTTATGCAATATATAAACTAAAAATGTGACAAGTAAAATGATTTGAAGAAGGTTAAATTGTCAATTAAAAAAAATATTTTTTTATTTATAATTTCATAAGAAATACATTAAAAAATGATACTTCCTTTGTCCATCAATAGTTGTCCACTATTGACTTGACACACATGTTAAGAAGTAGTAAATGATAGGGGTAATTTTATCATATTATCCTTTAAATATAATAAATTTAATACTTTGAGAAATACAATTTGATAATAAATTATATTTAATGTTAAGGGTAAAATGAGTAGAAATAAATAAATTATTCATTGATTTTTCAAACTGAATAAGTATGATTAGACATTTAATTTTAGTATAGTAGATAAATAAAAATAGACGACGGAATAATAAATAACGTGAGACGAAATGAATAACAAAAATTGGGCACGGAACGCAAAGCACCTCACCTAGAGGCGTGTAGGGTTAAAAAGTCTACTTAAATTTTATAAACTTTTATTTAATATGGGGTGTGACATTTGCTGCTTTTTGCCCTTTGCTTAGAGATGGCAGAAAATAACCCCCACTTTAATTAATTGTTTTAGTGTTTACCTTGGAATATGCAACGTCTTAGCAAAGTGCAAACAAGCAGTCAATAAATAAAAAGTATCCCTTCCTTTTCAATTATTATCTCCATTTAGTTTTTATTTTTCACATTTTGATTTGACACATTTAGTAAGAAAATAATTTATTTTACCATGCTATCTCTATTTATTGATGTTTACTATAATGGTTTGAAAATTATTTGGAGAATAAACAATTAATCTTAAGGATAAAAAAGAAAAAAATATTTTTTTTCTTGATATATTAAAAATAAAAAGTAAAAATTTAAATTTATTTTAGAAATAAGTAATAAGTAAAAAATGAATGGAGGAAGTACATCCTTCGTTTCATTCTACCTGACTTGTATTGACTTGATAAACCTTTTTTAAAAATATTCATAAGAAATTTATTTTAAATATTAATCTTATTAATCATACTTTAAAAAAAATTTAAATTTGATAATTAGTAATTTATAAAGTTATTTAATTATAAAGGCAATATTGAAAGAATGTAGTATAATTTTCTCTTGATTTGTTAAAATGAACAAATAAAAAGAAAAATATATTCCCCCCATTTAAAAAAGAATTACTTGTTTTGACTTGACACGAAATTTAAAAAAATAAAGAAGGCTTTTGAATCTTGTAGTCTTCAATTAAAGATATGTCAAATGTATCAAAATGCCCTTTAATCTTGTGGTATTGAATATGTCATATGGTAAGTTGAAATTAAAGAGTTGCTAAAAAAAGAAATGATCATTCTTTTTGAAATTGACTAAAAACAAAAGTATATCATTCTCTTTTAAATGGAGGGAGTATTTACTGTGTAAGAGCCAAGCAAAATAAAATGAAGGAAATATAGCAAGTGGTACTTTTAGCTCAAACATACGCATCAAGAAATTTATTCACAGCTAGAAAGGAAGAATTATTTTTTATTAACTTACCCTAGTTAAGTAGTACTCTTTTCATCCATTTTTACTTGTCTAGTTGTTACCTCCCTTAATGAAGCAAACCGAGTTTCATCAATATCTTGGAATGAAGAGTTGAAGCTCAAGAGGTGTTAAAATGGAAATACAAGGGTTTCGGAAGTAAAGGGGCTATGTATGCAAAGATACTAATTTTTAAATACAAGCCTCTCAAGCCTAAATAGACTAAGAAGACCCGAATGTCTCTAAGAGTATACTTATAATAATGATAGTTAGTCTTCACTCTTAGCAAGTTTAGTATAAATACTACTCCCTGCATCCCATATTAGTCGATAACTTTTACTTTTGCACGCTCTTTAAAAAATTATAAATAAGAAACATAGTTCTACTAATATAACCCTTAAGCTATTTTCTTGGAAATTCACAAACTTATTTTTGCACTTCCAAAGAGTAGTAATTGTAGGGGTAAAATGGAAATTTTTAATTAATTTTATCTTGATTCAGTATGTGTAACAACCTTATTTGTGATTTTTCTCATTTTGTGTGTTTTGACCATTTTTTCCTTCCCCCTAGCCGTTTTACACCATTTGTGAGTTGTGAGGATGGTTGGCACAGTCCCCGATGCATTCAGGAGTGATTTGGGAGAGTTTGAGACTCTTAGAGGGTTTAAAAGCCATGAGTTTGAATTCAGTCAACATTTTGTGTTACGAGTGTCGGATGGAGATTTGACAGTTCAATTAGATTCAAAATGACAATTTTGGGTTGGTAGCAGGGTTAGTTTGGGTTTGGAGCCTTCGTTTCACATTTTGATCCTCCATTCAGAAACTAGTGAAAAATGCCTAAATGGGGTCCCGGGAGCTAATTTGTCGTAAAAGATCTCTTTTCAAAAATCAAATGGTGCCATTAAGTCTAGGACGTCGAAAATAGACTAGTAGCTTATATGGTTTATTTTTGTGGGGTCCCAAACAAATTCCGAGAATCCGTTTGGAGACTTGAGAGTTCGGGATTCAGTTGGTGCAATAGATGATATATGGTGCAACGGTCCTTCCTCACAAACGCAAGCCCCTGGCCGCAAACTCGGAGAAGGAAAATCTTCTTCATCGTGATTGCAAGGAGGTGACCATGATCGTTAAAGATATCTGGGACTGAGTCTGGTTCTTCGTTCATCGTGAACGCGACTGAACTGTCACAAACGCGATGGGTCCGGGTTATCAGCCATCGCGAATGTGAAGGTTTGACTGCAAACACGAATGCTATTTAATTGGCCTGGTCACTGTTGACCCTCGCGAACGCAAAAGGTTGACTGCGTTCGTGAGGTATTGATCACAAAACAGTATAAATATCCCATTTCCCCAAATTCCACCATTTTTGGACCTTGGAGCTTCGGGAAAGGGGCAATTTCTAGGGTTTTTTCACCATTTGTGCTTGGGTAAGCTCTAAACTCTTATTTTCCATTAATTTCCACTGATTATATCTTCAAAAAACCTTGTTATCTTGATTTCTAAATGGATTTTTGGGGTTTTTTACCGGTAAAGCTTTAAAATGGTCTATTTTTGATTTGAATATCAATTTCAACTCGATTTCACATGGGTTTTCAGCTGTAGACTCCTATGATCTTGGGTAACATGTTTCTAAAATTAAATTATGGTTTTACCTCTTTCGTTTTCAAACTCATTTTTCAAACCCATTTTTGACCCGTATAAATATAGTCGATATATGTATCATTAGCTTCCTTTTAACGCATAATTATGTATTTGATAGTTTTAACTCATCCTGAGGCCATCCAAAAAGGAAAGGCTCCACGTTGAATGGTCTAATCTTGGATTTTGGTACTTCGAGGTAGGTTTTGGCTTAACTTTCTTCAGACTAGGCTGGATAGTTAGCGAATATGTAAAGCATGCTATGGGTTAGGAAAATAGCCACGGGAGTTATATTTTGAGATTGTTATTATAATCGTGTGCCCATGTGGGGGCTTATATGCATACTATTATTGACTTGAGAGATTATATATGTGAAGTGTTGCCCGTGTGGGGGCTTTATTTGACATCATAGGCCTTATTTGTGCATTAAATGCCATGTTTGTTATTGTGATACTCATGCAGGGGCCTGAATAGATGTTATAAGCCTTCTTTGAGTATTATTTTTCTCTATTATGATAGTAATACCAATGATAATAATACTCGAGTGAGGGGCTGAAATGATATTATAGATGTCTTACATGACTATTCATTCTACTGGTACTGAGCGTGGGCTGAGATAATGAATTATTGACATATTGACCTGATTCTGAGCTCATTTATACCTGTATTGAATTGATTATTATCTTCATACTGATTGGTTGTGAGCATTACATCCTCATTTTATACATACATATTCATGAGATATTGGTACCATAGGGAAATATTGATTTTGAAAGAAAATGGAAACTCCTTATAAAACCCTTGGCCGAGGTCATTACCAACAAGGTTAATTGAGATATTGGAATACGTAGGTCGATGTTATTTATTGGTACGGTTGATTGAGATTCTGAAAGTATAAGGGTTGCGAACCCTCTATGGGTCCTGTCCTGAAGCGCTGAGGCTTGAAAAGTGTATACATATGTTACACTATCATTACATCATTGCATTGCATTTCCATCCTTTGTGTTTATTTTATGTATTTGTTGATGTGTACTTTATTTTTGTATATATTGCGTGTATAGTTGTTCTTTTGACTTTATATCGTAGAACTATTAGTGTAGACAGTGTGAGCTACCATATGGGAAATTTTTGGTTTGCAGGTGTTACATGCTCATAGTATATTTTACTATACCTGGGTGACCCGAGGTAGAGGCCTCTGATATAATTATTATAGGTATTGTCCCAGTTTGCTACCGATCTACTTTCATGTTATTTTCCCTGAGTCTATTTCCTTCTATGTGTCTACATATTTTTCTATTGGTTTTGATGCTTCATATGAGACCCTTTTCGTGCCTCTCGTATTTTAACCCCCATAGGAGATCCTTTAGAGGTGGATCGAGTGTAACGATCTAGTGTAGTGACCTTTGCGGGGCATGAGACCTGGGTAGACTTGATATCCTAGATATGGTTATTTTGATATTATCTTGGGTATGGATTGGTTAGCTCTCTATTATGCTATTTTGGATTGTTATGCCAAGACCGTGACTTTAGCTACTCCGGGTGTGCCAAGGTTAGCTTGAAAGGGTAATTTTAATTCTTGTCCGAAGGGAATTATATATTTTCTACGTGCTTTTCGTATGGTAGAAAAGGGGTGTCTATATTATTTGGCATATGTTTGTGATACTAGTGTTGCCTCACCACCTCCTTTGGATTTTGTTCGGGTTGTTCGTGAGTTCAAGGATGTATTTCCTATCGATTTTTATGGTATGCCTTTGGACCGTGATATTAATTTTGCTATTGATATGGAGCCGGATACCAAGCCTATTTTCGTTCCTCCTTATAGAATGGCCCCAACGGAGTTAAAGAAATTGAAGAAGCAATTGCAGGAATGTTGGGTAAGGGGTTCATTAAACCTAGTGTATCTCCTTGGGGTGTTCCTGTCTTGTTTGTGAAGAAGAAGAATAGATCTATGAGTATGTGTATTGACTATCGACATTGAACAAGGTGATGGTCAAGAATAAGTATCCTCTTCCTTACATTGATGATTTATTTGACCATCTTCAAGGTGCTTCAGTGTTTTCCAAGATTGACTTGAGGTTTGGGTATCACCAATTGAAGATTAGAGCTTCAGACGTTCCGAAGAAAACTTTTCAGACTCGGTACGGTCATTATGTGTTTTTGGTCATGTCATTTGGATTGACCAATGCCCCAGCAGCGTTCATGGAGTTGATGAATTGAGTATTTCGATCGTACCTCGACTTCTTTGTGATTGTATTTATAGATGATATCTTGGTTTATTCCAAGAATAAGGCTGACCAAGTGAGACACTTGAGAGCGGTACTTCAGAGATTGCGAGATGAGAAGTTATATACTAAATTCTCCAAGTGCATATTTTGGTTAAACTCTATTTCTTTCTTGGGTCATGTGGTGACCAAGGATAGTATTATAGTTGATCCATCCAAGGTATCGGTTGTTTATGATTGGGATAGGCCCACTTGTCCCACCGAGAACCAGAGTTTTATTAGGCTAGCAGGGTACTATCGATGCTTTATGCAGAGTTTCTCTTCTATTGTGGCTCTTTTGACCAAGTTGACTCAGAACAAAGTTGTATTTCAGTGGTAGGATGCATGTGAAGAGATCTTTCAAAATCTCAAGGAGTTGTTGACTTCGACTCCTATCTTGACCTTGATCAAGGAGTGCATAGGTTTTATCGTGTTTTGTGATGCTTCTGGTGTTGGTTTGGGCATGGTGTTGATGCAGGAGGGTAAGGTGATTAATTATGCTTCTCGTCAATTGAAGCCCTATGAGAAGAATTACCCTACCTATGACTTAGAGTTGGCCGCAATTGTCTTTGTGTTAAAGTTGTGGCGGCACTGCTTATATGGAGTCCATTGTGAGATTTTCTTCGATCATTATAGCTTTCAGTACTTCTCCACTCAGAAAGATCTTAATATGAGACAACAATGTTGGCTTGAGTTTCTTAAGGACTATAATCTCACTATTTTTATCATCCCAGCAAGGCAAATGTGGTTGCGGATGCCTTGAGCTGAAAGGCGACTAGTATGGGGAGTTAAGCTTATCTTTTGACTCAAGAGTGACCTTTAGCCTTAGAGATTTAGTATTTAGCTAACCAGTTGGTTAGGCTTGATATTTCGACACCCGACATGTGTTAGCCTTTGTTGAGGCTAGGTTTTGTTTCATAGAGCAGATTCGAGCTCATCTTTTTAATGATGATAAATTGAGGGTGATTCATGATAGGGTGTTGAGTGGCGAGGCAAAGGCGGCGTCTCTTAATTTTGATGATATTTTGAGGATTAATGACTGAGTTTGTGTGCTGAGAGTTAGCGGATGGGTTAGATTGATCTTAGAGGAGGCTCATTGTTTTAGATATTCCATTCACCCAGGGTCGGCTAAAATTTATCATGATCTAAAGCAACGTTATTGGTGGGATGGCATGAAGAAGGATATTGCAGAGTTCATGGCTAAATGTTTGAATTGCCAATAGGTGAAGTATGAGCATCAACAGCCTGGTGTTACGATTCAGAAGATGCCCATTCCCGAGTGGAAGTGGGAGCAGATAACCATAGATTTCATAGCTGGCCTACTCTCGACCTT
This sequence comes from Capsicum rhomboideum, assembly GCA_031232105.1. Taxonomy (NCBI): domain Eukaryota; kingdom Viridiplantae; phylum Streptophyta; class Magnoliopsida; order Solanales; family Solanaceae; genus Capsicum; species Capsicum rhomboideum. The sequence continues at coordinate 54,264,845 of CP124711.1, forward strand.
GGGGAAGTTTGACTTTGTTTGGGTGATTGTGGATCAATTGACCAAATCAGCTTATTTCATATATGTGAAGGCAAACTATAATGTGGAGAAGTTGGCCAGGATCTATATTTGAGAGATTGTTCATTTGCATGGTGTCCCGGTGTACATTGTATTTGATAGAGGTACTCAGTTTACCTTGGGTTTTTGGAGTACTATTTAGAGTGAGTTGGGTACTCACCTTGATTTAAGCACAACTTTTCATCGTCAGATGGATGTTCAGTTTAAGAGGACCATTCAGGTGCTAGAGGACATGCTTCAAGTATGTGTTATGAACTTTGGAGGTCATTGAGGCCAGTACTTGCCCTTAGCGGAGTTCGTCTACAAAAATAGTTACCATTCCAGCATTCAAATGGCTCCTTTTGAGGCTTTGTATAGGTGCAGGTGTAGATCCCCAATGGGATGGCTTGACTCGTTCGAGATGAGGCCTTGGGGTACATATTTGTTGAGTGATTCGATGGATTATGTGAGACTGATTCAGTAGAGGCTATTGGCTGCCCAGAGTGGGCAGAAGATTTATGCCAACCGTCGAGCCTGCGATGTATCATTCCTGATTGGAGATCGAGTTTTGTTGAAAGTTTCACCCATAAAGGGTGTGATGAGTTTGGGATTAAAGGGAAGCTTAGTCCGAGGTTCAGGGGCCATTTCGAGATCTTTGAGAAGTATGGTGATGTGGCATATAGGCTAGCTTTGCCTCCACATTTATTAGCTGTTCACCCTATATTCCATGTTAAAGCGATACCGTCCAGATGATGCACATGTGATTCGATGGGATTCAGTTGTATTAGACCATGATTTATCCTTTAAGGAGGAGCCCATTGCTATCCTAGATAGGCAGACTAGGAAGTTGAGGTCTAAAAGTATTGATTGAGTGAAGATCTAATGGAGATATCACCCTATTGAGGAGGCCACTTTAGAGGTCGAGTACGATGTCACGCCTCGAATTCCAACGGGGCGGACTGGCCCCCAAAGCCGATAAGGCCCGAGAGAACAAATCTTCATCCATGTCCATTCATATGCATGTCATTCAAGAAACATCACCATCACGTATAAGTACAAGATGCTAATAGCGGAAGTCATGGAAACATATGATATATACATATATGAAACTTGGCAGTTAGGGCCACCAAGTCAAAATGGACATACGTTTTTTCATTCATCCCACATACGTCTACAAAGCCTCTAACAGATGCATATACATAACCAACCTAAAGTCGGGACAAGTCCCCTCTTTATATAATATTACAATACCAAAAAAAATGTACACATGAGACTCGAAAAGCCCCGAACCAACTGGAGCTCACCAAATATTTGCAAATGACCCACAACCTACTGTGGAGGTCTACTAGCACCTGTGCCTGCAGCAAGTAAGGTAAGTCCCCCAAGGGACGTCAGTATGAAGAATGTACTGAGTATGTAAGGCTATAAGAAGCTGCATCATATATAATAACTTCAATGGAATCAAATATAAGAGCGTAGTCAGTATGGATAACTCATCGTGCTGTATGTGTTATAGAACCATGTACATTACATTCATTACTTTCTTTGCATTTATGTTCATTCATCTTTATCGTTCTACCCATGCTAGGCTTTTCTGTTGCCTCTGGGATGAGATTAACCCATGCTAGGTATTTTAACCCCTGGGATGTGATTAACCAATGCTAGGCTTTTATGTCGCCCCTGGGATGTTACTCAAGAATATACAAACAATTATACATTACTTCATTCTTTCATTATAAGAGTGACACATTGGTGATTGCACATTATTGAAACTTTAAGTATTAGTCAATGAACATGAGACATGTGAATCACAATTGATCAATGAATAAGGAACATGTGATTAACAATAGTTGATAACCTGAAATGGGATACCTTAGAACATTTCGGAATAGAACAAGTACAATGTCAATGTGAACACTATGTGTTGCAGAAGGATACGGAAAGAGTAACCTTACATACCTTATCTTTCCAATATGAATATACCATCCTATCTATGAACACAATAGTTCATCTCCTTCCTTATGTTTCACTCTACAACACAAGTACATAACGGAGCTTACGTTAACAACCAACTACCTTACAAGTGCATACAACGACAATGAGTTACATGATTACCTTATAACGTCATTTCCCCCTTTACAATACAATTCACGACATTGTCATACCAACAATACCACAACATTCCATACATTGACCAAGACATTATAAACCAATAGCATTTCACACCAAGTTCATCCTTTACGCCTCCTCATTAACATAACGTCACAATTACTCCATCAAGTCACCTCAATACACTTCATAACAACATATCGACAACAATCCCACAATTTACACTCATAGAAAAATAACAAGTCAAGGAACATAACCACACTATACATGTTTCTATTTCGTCCATAACATGCACTTTCATCAAAACCTCAAGTCTTCTTTCAAGTTTAAATCACAAGGATGCCATATCTTTTAGCAAAAAAAACAAAAGTGCACTATTCAACACTTTGCCAACATAACCATCATGATATACACCCCATCTTAAGCATATAATATATTAATCCATGAAAGTAGACACTTACCAAGGCTTGCAAAGTGATGATCTTGTCCAAAGAAAATGGCTTAGGGTTTGGAAGATATGAGAAATATCTTTCAGAAAATGTCTAGAAAGGCATGTGTAGTTTTTGGAATAAAACTCTGATTTTTGCCTTTATATAGCCCCTCAAGTCATCCTTAGCCAATTCTTGGCATTAAATGCCATGTTTACTTTGTCAAATTTGCTGAATGGGTCATTTTCCCTATGGGCCATGCATTTTGGCTTCATTTTGGGACTCAAATTGAGCCCATTAACACATGTTAACTTAGCCCACCAAATTCAATGTATGATCCACCATATATATCATGTTTAAATAATTTCATAAATTTTACGACAGTAGTCAACTCACGAGATTCATGTTTGTAGCCTCAATCTCAAAAATAAGAAATTAGCCACTCATGGCTTGAACATAATTAATTTGATAAAATACATGTGACGAAGAATTAACCCCAACTCGGATGCCAAACTCACTCAAGAGTAGTCCTACTACGATGGAATAATGATACCATAACCCAAGAGTCCCCTTTATAGACTAATAATCGAAGAATAAATTTGGAAAAAAGCACCACAGCACACTCCCGGGCGCCCAAGGGACTTAGAAAAATTTCATCTCTAGGAAAGGTGTGCAGGGGAGGCCTGGCACGCTGCCTGGCGCGCCCCCTTGCTGCCTGTGCCACAAAAAAATCAGGCCAAAGCGGCCTGGCACGCCCCTGGGCGCGCCCCACACTTAAAATGCGATTTCAACTTTTCTTTGTGGATTTGGTTGGATCTTTCAAGTTCCAACCTTTTGCTTGCCTCTATCTTTAAGATCCTTTGCTTGGATGTCCTTTAAACCTCGCTTTTCACCCCACAAATGATCCACAAAGTCACAAACACCTCCTACAAAGGTCTAATCATATTTACTAGCACAATATCAAATGTTCCATCAATAACAATACAAAATACATACTTATTGCTCTCAAATCTAGGGTAAACATGGTTCAAGGTTGTCAAGTTGGGTCGAAAATGTATGGGGTATTACATTCTTCCCCCCTTAGAAACATTCGTCCTCGAATGTTAATATCATCATCTCATGTACAACAAATGCATCTCTATATTAGCATATATATACATATATACTTAATGCTCATAGATACTTACGTGTTATTGCTCCACTTCCGCACTTTGAAATTTTTCTTCCATTTGAAACAGATGAGGGTACTTGGACTTCATTATTTCTTCAGCTTCCCATGTGATCTCCTCTACTTGTTGATTTCTCCAAAGGACCTTTACGGACGCTACGTCTTTATTTCTTAACCTCTTCACTTGTCTATCCAGAATAGCGATAGGTATCTCTTCATAAGTGAGATCCTCCGTAACTTGTACATCTTCAATGGGAGCAATACAAGTTGGATCTCCTATACACTTTGAAGCATCGAAACATGAAATACTGGATGAACTGTGGAGATTTCTTGGGGTAGTGCCAATTCATACGCAACTTGCCCAAATCTCTTGACAATTTCATATGGACCTATATAACGTGGACTCAACTTTCCTTTCTTTCCAAATCTCATCACTCTTTTCATCGGTGACACCTTCAAGAATACCCAATCACCTATAGCAAATTCAAGCCCTCTTCTTCTAACATCAGCATATGACTTGTGTCGACTTTGGGCCATTTGTAGCCGCTGTTGGATCACTTTAACTTTCTCCATAGATTGATGAACAAGATCTGGCCCAAGTTAAGCAGTTTTACCCACTTCAAACCATCCAATTGGTGATCTACACTTCCTTCCGTATAAAGATTCATAAGGTGCCAATTTGATACTTGAATGATAGCTATTGTTGTAAGAAAATTCAATTAGAGGCAAATGATCATCCCAACTGCCCTGAAAATCTAACGTGCAAGCTCGTAGCATATCTTCAAGTGTTTGGATAGTACGTTCTGCTTGTCCATCTGTCTGAGGATGAAAAGCCGTCCTCAAATTCACTTGTGTACCCAAGCTCTTCTTAAAAGACCTCCAAAAATGTGCCGTAAATTGAGCTCCCCTGTCTGATATAATGGAAATTGGAATCCCATTTAATCACACTATTTCTTTAACATACAACCTTGCATAATCTTCAGCTGTATAGGTGGTCTTGACTAGTAGGAAATGGGCTGACCTGGTAAGCCTGTCAACTATTACCCATATGGAATCAAATTTCCGCAGTGTACGAGGCAAACCTGTGATGAAATCCATGTTAATCATGTCCCATTTCCAGATTGGAAGAGTGATACATTACATGTAACCTCCTGGTTTCTGATGCTCTACTTTTACTTGTTGATAATTTGGACATGGAGCTACAAACTCTGCAATGTTCTTCTTCATATTTGCCCACCAACACATGTCATTGAAATCGTGGTACATCTTGGTAGCTCCCGGATGAATAGAATATTATGAATGACATGACTTTGTGATAATTCATTTCCTCAGCTCATCTATTTTCGGTACACACAATCTACCTTGGCACTAAAGCACTCCTTCTTGTGTAAGATCAAATGCCTTTGTTAATTCTTGTTTTACATTCTCTCTCAGCTGCAAGAAAATAGGATCCACATACTGTTTCTCCTTTACCTCAGCTATTAATGAAGATTCTGCTGCATTTTGTACAATAACCCCTTCATCCGGAGATTCAAGAAGACAAACCCCCAAACTAGCTAGTTGATGGAGATCCCTGACTATATCTCGCTTTTCCCTCAATTGATCATTAATGCTTCCTATTGCTTTGGGACTTAGTTCATCAGCTACCACATTTGCTTTCCCGGGATGACATAAAATATCAATATCATAGTCTTTTAAGAGCTCTAGCCACCTTCGTTTCCTCAAATTGAGTTCCTTCTGCTTAAAGATATATTGCAAACTTTTGTGATCAGTGTAGATATGAACATGAACTCCATACAAATAATGGCGCCATATCTTTAAAGCGAATACCACAGCTGCTAGCTCAAGATCATGTATGGGATAGTTTCTCTCATGTGACCGCAACTGTTGTGAGGCATACGCTATTACCTTACCATGCTGCATCAATACACATCCGAGGCCAACTCCGGACGCATCACAATATACTACTTACCCTTCTGTGCCTTCCGAAAGTACCAATACCGATGTAGAAGTCAATTTATCTTTCAGCTCTTGGAAACTTTTCTCACATGCATCATTCCACTGAAATTTGACTGCCTTGTGTGTAAGCTTCGTTAAAGGTGCAAAAATGGAAGAAAACCATTCAACATACCTTCTATAATAACTGGCCAATCCCAAAAAACTATGAATTTTCGTGGGCGTCATAGGCCTTGGCCAATTTTTCACCGTTTTGATCTTTTGTGTATCCACCCTGATGCCTTCATCTGACACAATGTGACCCAAGAATGCTACGAATTTTAACCAAAATTCACATTTAGAGAACTTGGCATACAACTTACGATCCCAGAGAATCTGTAACACCAGCCGTAAGTGATTCGTGTGGTCCTCTTGTGATTTGGAATAAACCAGAATATCGTCTATAAATACCGTCACGAACACATCCAGGAATGGATTAAACACCCTATTCATCAAATCCATGAAAACAACTGGTGCATTTGTTAGTCCAAACGACATAACTAAAAATTCATAATGGCCATACCGTGTTCGGAAAGCTGTCTTGTGTATATCTTGTTCTCTAACTCTGACTTGATGGTGACCCGATCTCAAGTCAATCTTTGAAAAACATTTGGTACCCTGTAACTGATCAAACAAATCATCAATTATGGGGAGGGGATATTTGTTCTTGATCATTACCTTATTCAATTGCCGATAGTCAATGCACATTCTCAATGTGCCATCATTCTTCCATACAAATAATACTGCTGCACCCCACGGGGACATACTAGGCCGTATAAACCCCTTGTCTAGCAAATCTTTTAATTGCTCCTTTAATTCTCGTAGTTCTGCCGGAGCCATTCTATATGGAGGAATAGAGATAGGCTGAGTGCCTGGTGTCACATCAATACCAAACTCTACATCCCGTTTTGGGAGTAAGCTAGGAAGATCATCAGGAAATACATCGAGGAATTCATTAACCACCGGAACCGATTGAGAAATTGGTGGTTTCACATCAGTATCTTGTACTCGAACTAAATAACATATATACCCCTAAGCTATCATTTTCTTTTCTTTAATATAGGAAATAAATTTTTCCCTCGGTGCCCCCACATTACCCTTCCATTCAAAAACATTATCTTGTGGAAAATGAAAATGTACTTCCTTAGCTCGACAATCTACCCTGGCATAACAAGAAGCCAACCAATCCATTCCTATTATAACATTAAAATCCACCATATTCAACTCAATAAGATTGGCCAATGTATCATGACCACACACAGTTACCACACAATTACGATATACTCTTTTTGCAACAATGGACTCACCAACTGGTGTAGATACTTCAAATGACTTAATTAATAATTCCGGTGTTCTTTTAAATTTTACAGCAATCAGTGGAGTAACATATGATAATGTGAAACTGGATGAATCAATTCATATACACTATGCGAAAATATGGATAATGTACCTGTGACTACGTCAGGAGAAGCCTCCGAATTTTGTCGGTCCTCTAGAGAATCTGTACGGTTCTGGACTCCACTAGTACTGGCTGCTCCTATGACACCTCTACCTTAACCTGCAGACTGCATACCTCGGCCTAAGGAAGGAACCGATGATGATGATGCAACGGCTGATCCCGTAGGTCGTGCTATACCACCCGTGCCCCTTTGTGGGAATTCTCTCATTATGTGTCCCGTCATACCACACCAAAAGCACACATTTGTCCCCAATCGGCATTCACTTAAATGATATCTTTCGCAGCGCTGACACGGAGGACGAGAAAATCCTGCTGTCTGTGAACCGTGGATTCCACTACTCTGGCCATATTGACTACCCCTAAACCCTCGGAATTGAGAGTGAGTACCTGCTGTGGAATAAGAGAATGATGATCTAGGCGGTCTAGGAAACATCCGGGGCCTAGATTCTCCTTGGGACACCATAGATTGTCCCATAGGTCTAGCCTTCTTTGACGGCCCTCGTTCAAATTCATGTACTCTTCTTCTCTGTCTCTGATCCTCCATCATCTGTACAAAAGCCTCTATTCTGGCTATATCCATATCTTAGTTCAAAGCAACAATGGTGCAGTCCCTTATCAACTATGGCTCTAATCTGTCCACATATCGATGGACTCTGTCTTCCATTGTAGCCACTACATTCGGAGCATATCGAGCCAAGGAATTAAACTGAAGACTGTATTCTCTAACACTCATATTCCTTTGATGCAGATTTAGAAACTGGTCTGCACGTGCTTCCCGAATCTCATATGGGAGATAATGATCAAAGAATGCCATTTTAAATTCTTCCCAACCAGCTGTAAGTGTATCAATACCCCTTGATCTTTTCTAGTCTTCATACCACAATATAGCTTCTCCTTTCAATCTATAGGCCGTAAGTTCAACAGTTTCTACACCAGTCACGTGCGTAATATCTAGAGACCTTTAAATTTGGTCCACGAAACCCTATGGATCTGCTTTCGAATCTGACCCAGTGAATATGGGAGGGTCTAATTTCAGAAAATCCTGTGTCCGCTGACTAGCTACTCTAGCCGCGTCATCCTCACTTATTATTGGACCAACTAGTCCCTGAGTTTGTGCCGCAACTATCTGTGTTAACATATGTACTGCATTTGCTTTGCGACTTAGTGCATCTGCTACCACATTTGCTTTTCCTGGATGATATAAAATATCAATATCATAGTCTTTTAAGAGCTCTAGCCACTTTCGTTGCCTCAATTTGAGTTCCTTCAGTTTAAAGATATATTACATACTTTTGTGATCAGTGTAGATATCAACATGAACTCCATACAAATAATGGCGCCATATGTTTAAAGCGAATACCACAGCTGCTAGCTCAAGATCATGTGTGGGATAAATTCTCTCATGTGGCCGCAACTGTCTTGAGGCATACGCTATTACCTTACCATACTGCATCAATATACATCCGAGGCCAACTCCGGATGCATCACAATATAATACATATCCTTCTGTGCCTTTCGAAAGTACCAATACCGGTGTAGAAGTCAATTTATCTTTCAGCTCTTGGAAAATTTTATCACATGCATCATTCCACTGAAATTTGACTGCCTTGTGTGTAAGCTTCGTTAAAGGTGCAGCAATGGAATAAAACCCTTCAACAAACCTTCTATAATAACCGGCCAATCCCAGAAAACTATGAATTCCTATGGGCGTCGTAGGCCTTGGCCAATTTTTCACCGTTTTGAAATTTTGTGTATCTACCCTAATTCCTTCATCTGACACAATGTGACCCAAGAATGCTACGTATTTTTACCAAAATTCACATTTAGAGAACTTGGCATACAACTTACAATCCTGGAGAATCTGTAACACCTACCATAAGTGATTCGCGTGGTCCTCTTGTGATTTGGAATAAACTAGAATATCGTCTATAAATACCGTCACAAACACATCCAGGAATGGCTTAAAGACCCTATTCATCAAATCCATGAAAACAGCTGGTGCATTTGTTAGTCCAAACGACATAACTAAAAATTCATAATGGCCATACCATGTTCGAAAATCTGTCTTGGGTATATCTTGTTCTCTAACTCTGACTTAATGGTAACCCGATCTCAAGTCAATCTTTGAAAAACATTTGGTACCCTGTAACTGATCAAACAAATCATCAATTATGGGGAGGGGATATTTTTTCTTGATCGTTACCTTATTCAATTGCCGATAGTCAATGCACATTCTCAATGTGCCATCATTCTTCCATACAAATAATACTGGTGCACCCCACGGGGACATACTAGGCCGTATAAACCCCTTGTCTAGCAAATCTTTTAATTGCTCCTTCAATTCTCGCAGTTTTGCTGGAGCCATTCTATACGGAGGAATAGAGATAGGCTGAGTGCCTGGTATCACATCAATACCAAACTCTACTTCCCATTCTAGGGGTAAGCCAGGAAGATCATTAGGAAATACATCGAGGAATTCATTAACTACCGGAACTGATTGAGGAATCGGTGGTTTCACATCAGTATCTTGTACTCGAGCTAAATAACATATATACCCCTTGGCTATCATTTTCTTTGCTTTAAGATAGGAAATAAATTTTCCCCTCGGTGCCCACATTACCCTTCCATTCAAAAACATTTTCTTGTGGAAAATGAAAACGTACTTCCTTAGATCGGCAATCTACCATGGCATAACAAGAAGCCAACCAATCCATTTCCATTATAACATCAAAATCCACCATTTTCAACTCAATAAGATTGGCCAATGTATCATGACCACACACAGTTACCACACAATTACGATATACTCTTTTTGCAACAATGGACTTACCAAGTGGTGTAGATACTTCAAATGACTTAATTAATAATTCCGGTGTTCTTTTAAATTTTGCAGCAATCAATGCAGTAATATATGATAATGTAGAACCCGGATCAATGAATGCATATACATTATGCGAAAATATGGATAATGTACCTGTGACTACGTCAGGAGAAACCTCTGAATTTTGCCGGTCCACTAGAGCATACGTACGGTTCTGGACTCCACTAGTACTGGCTACTCCTATGACACCTCTACCTCAACCTGCAGACTGCACTTCTCGGCCTAAGGAAGGAACCGATGATGATGATGCAACGGCTGATCCCGTAGGTCGTGCTATACCACCCGTGCCCCTTTGTGGACATTCTCTCATTATGTGTCCCGTCATAATACACCAAAAGCACACATTTGTCCCCAATCGATATTCACCTAAATGATATCTTTCGCAGCGCTGACACGAAGGACGAGAAAATCCTGCTGTCTATGAACTGTGGATTCCACTACTCTGCCCATATTGACTACCCCTAAACCCTCAGAATTGAGATTGAGTACCTGCTGTGGAATAAGAGAATGATTGTCTAGGCGGTCTAAGAAACATTCGGGGCCTAGATTCTCCTTGGGACACCATATATTGTCCCATAGGTCTAGCCCTCTTTGATAGCCCTCGTTCAAATTCATGTACCCTTCTTCTCTGTCTCTGATCCTCCATCTTCTGTGCGAAAACCTGTATTCTGGCTATATCCATATCTCTGTTCAAAGCAGCAATGGTGCTGTACCTTACGAAATATGGCTCTAATCTGTTCACATATCGATGGACTCTGTCTTCCATTGTAGCCACTACATTCGGAGCATATCGAGCCAAGGAATTAAACTGAAGACTGTATTCTCTGACACTCATATTCCCTTGATGCAGATTTAGAAACTAGTATGCACGTGCTTCCCGAATCTCATATGGGAGATAATGATCAAAGAATGCCATTTTAAATTCTTCCCAACCAGCTGGAAGTGCATCAATACCCCTCGATCTTTTCCAGTCTTTATACCACAATATAGCTTCTCCTTTCAATCTATAGGCCACAAGTTCAACAGTTTCTACACCAGTCACGTGCGTAATATCTAGAGACCTTTAAATTTGGTCCACGAAACCCTATGGATCTGCTTTCGGATCTGACCCAGTGAATATGGGAGGGTCTAATTTCAAAAAATCCTGTGTTCGCCAACTAGCTACTCTAGCCGCGTCATCCTCACTTATCATTAGACCAGCTAGTCCCTGAGTTTGTGCCGCAACTATCTGCGTCAACATATGTACTGCATTTCTTAAATCCTGGTCAGTGGCATTCATAAGCGGTTCTACAGGTACTTCTCTACTTCTTGGCTCTTCCGGAGCTGAAAAAGTAGAAGAAGACCGCGATGCAATTTCAGTGTCAGTGTAACACCCCGTATGCTTCCGAACCTATTTTATTACCATAAAATTTATGGAATTAATTGAACATGGGATTTTTGAGGTATTATACATTAAATTTTTGTGGTCTAAATTAGTCTTGAGCCATTGGGCTCAATTGAGGCTGAAAAATTGAGCAAAAGACATGACCCAAATGAAGGGGAAATGATCCATTCTTCCTTTGACTAAGTAACATAGCAATTATTGACCAAAAGTATTGGCTAAGGATGACTTTAAAGGGGTTATATAAGGTGAAAATCAGATTTTTATTCACCATTTTCACACATGTACAATTCTAGAATTTTCTCAAAATGAATTTTTTTCTCTACACTCAAACCCTAAGCCACCTTCCTCTTGGGAAAAGATCATCCTTTTTCAAGCCTTGGTAAGTGTTTATTTTTATGGTTTAATATATTATATGCATGGAATATGGTATAGATCAGGTTGGTTATGTTGGTGAAGTGTGAGAAGTTCACTATGTATGAAACAATTTATGTTTGCTTAATCGGTGAAGGTTTTTGCCTTGTAAACTTGAAAATGGACTTGTGGTCTTGAATGAAGTGAACTTGATGGGTTCAATATTGACATGTGAGCTGTGATTATAGCCTTAACTTGTTTTATTCTTGTACATGATGTTTGGAATTGTTATTACGAAATTGGGCATGGAATTGGTGACGTATTGAATGAAAAATGTAGTTTGGTGATGTTTATGTGTGTTGTGAAGCCATGGATGTTTTTTGGCATCTAATATGATATAAAATATGTTAAGATAAGTTTAGTTATGACCATGGACCATTTATTACAAAAAAAGACCCAAAAGAGACCTTTTTTGGCCGAAACTGGCACCCGCCCTCGCAGACGAAGCACCCGCGGGTGCAGGTGACTTTACAGGTTCCCCTGGACACTGCCAAGGGTTACCTGCGGACACAGGTCAGCCACTTTTTGGAGCAGGTGGCTTCACAGGTCAGGCCAGAACCCCGTTTTGGTTTTTTTGCATCTCTTTGACCCCCCAAAGCCCCTATACCCTTTATGGATGTAATTATCAACTTATGGTACCTTTTAAATGACTAAAAAGGAGTATCCCAAAGGTATTTTGGAATTTTATAAAATATGCATTGTTGTTAAAGTGTTATTGTGAAAGCTATCGAGTGACTTGACAGAGAAAAGGTAAAATAGTGTTAATGAGGAAGTGTAAAGGGTAAACTTGGTGTGAAATGTTATTGGTTTATGATGTCTTGGTCAATGTGTGAAATGTGATGATGTTGTTGTCATGGTAATGCAGTGGATTGTATTGTAAAGGACGAAATGACGCTATATAGCAGTCACGTAACTCATTGTCATCTTATGCACTTGTAAGGTAACTAGTTGTTAACGTGAGCTCCGTTATGAACTTGTGTTGTAGAGTGACATGTAAGGAAGGAACTGGATTGTTGTATTCACATCTAGGATTGTATATTCATATTCAGATCATAAGGTATGTAAGGTTACTCTTTCCGTATCCTTCTGCAGCATATAGTGTTCACATTGTCATTGTACTTATTCTATTCCAAAATGTTCCAAGGTATCCCATTTTCGGTTATTGAATAGTGTTACTCACATGTTCCTTATTCATTGGTCAATTGTGATTCACATGACTCATGTCCATTGGTTGACCCATGTTCATTGGCTAATATGTCAAAAGTTCCAAAATTTTCTAAAGTATCGCATCTCAGGTTGGTAAACAGTCGATATCCACATGTGTCTTATTCATTGAATATTGTTCCAAGGTTCAAAAAGTGTTACGTTCTAAAGTCCCAATAATGTTATGTTTCAAAAGTTCCAACAATGTTATAACTAATGTATCAATTTCTCACAATCTCTCTCACAAGTAAAGGAATGAAGATGTTATAACTACCAATGTCTCAATCTCATGAAAGTAAAGGAATGAAGTAATGTATATATGTGTTCCCAGTAATGTTTCAATCACCAAGGTATCACTCTCATAACAAATGTAAAGGAAAGAAGTATGTAAAGAATTAATATGTACATGGTTACTTTATGTTTCATTGAGTATGGATCACAAATCAAAATGGCATAAGCTCGGATGGAACAATCCCAATATTATGCTATGTTATTATATTATAGCCCACCAATCAGTGGATGACGGTTATTATATTATAGCCCACCAATGGTGGATGACGGTTATTATATTATGTCCCACCAATGGTGGATGACGGTTATTATATTATGGCCCACCAATTGGTGGATGACGGTTATTATATTATAGCCCACCAATGGTGGATGACGATTATTATATTATGACCCACCAACTGGTGGATGACTGTTATTATCTTATGGCCTACTAATAAGCGGATGAATAATAGTAATGATGAGCGTAAAGCCAAAGAAAGCATGTCAAGTAATTGAAAGTATGAAGGAAAGTTATTTCACGTAAGATAATGATAAGAAGGAATGATCAAACAATGAAAGTGATGAAAGTAATGTACATGGTTCCACATTCAGAATGGTGACTGATCTAAAATGTTTATTTTTCATATATTTAATCCCATATGAGATCCTATGGTTCATACAGTTTCGTTTCTTATAGCCTTACATACTTAGTACATTATTCGTACTGACCCCCTTGGGGGACTTACCTTACTTGCTGCAGGCACAAGTGCTAGTAGACCTCCACAGTAGGTTGCAAGTCATTTGCGAATCATTGGTGAGCTCCAATTGGTTCGGGGCTTTCCGAGTCACATGTGTACATTATTTTGATACTATGTAAATATTGTATAGGCATGGTCATATATCTATTAGAGGCTTTGTAGACGTATGTGGGAAGATGAACGTAAAAGATGTATGTCCATTTCGACTTGATGGCCCTAACGGCCAAGTTTCATATATATTGTACATGTTTGCCATGACTTCCACCATTGGTATGTTATATTTTTTAAGTTACATGAGATAGAATGCTATTCTTATAGAGACATGCATATGAAGGTACATGAGTAAAGATTGGTTCTCTCGGGCCTCAACGGCTTCAGGTGCCAGTCCGTCCCGAATGGGATTCGGGATGTGACAGTCAACCCCACCTTGACTAGCTTGGTCAGGTGGTAATTTAGTTGTGCCTTCACCGGCAAGCATATCTACTTGTTTACCTTTGCCTCTACCTTATCTTGTAATCGGCATTTTAATATAAACATGAAAACCAATTCCAATGGTCAGATATGATTCCACCTACAACATTGGCTCTATAGCACGATCTAGATATGAAGAAAAGAAACAAATCCTAAATGTCCCATAGCCTCCTACTTATAAATGTGGTGCACAACACATCCATAAGCAAGACTCTACTCAGACACAGCTTTGTAGACACCCGTAGGACGACCTACTCTGATACCACTCTTGTCACGCCTCGAATTCCAACGGGGAGGACTGACACCCAAAGCCGATAAGGTTCGAGAGAACCAATCTTCATCCATGTCCATTCATATGCATGTCATTCAAAAAAAATCACCATCACGTATAGATACATGATGCTAATAGCGGAAGTCATGGAAACATATGATATATACATATATGAAACTTGGCCGTTAGGGCCACCAAGTCAAAATGGACATACGTTTTTTCATTCATCCCACATATGTCTACAAAGCCTCTAACAGATGCATATACATAACCAACCTAAAGTCGGGACAAGTCCCCTCTTTATATAATATTACAATACCAAAAAAAATGTACACATGAGACTCGAAAAGCCCCGAACCAATTGGAGCTCACCAAAGATTTGCAAATGACCCACAACCTACTGTGGAGGTCTACTAGCACCTGTGCCTGCAGCAAGTAAGGTAAGTCCCCCAAGAGACGTCAGTACGAAGAATGTACTGAGTATGTAAGGCTATAAGAAGCTGCATCATATATAATAACTTCAATGGAATCAAATATGAGAGCGTAGTTAATATGGATAACTCATCGTGCTGTATGTGTTTTGGAACCATGTACATTACATTCATTACTTTCTTTGCATTTATGTTCATTCATCTTTATCGTTCTACCCATGCTAGGCTTTTCTGTTGCCCCTGGGATGAGATTAACCCATGCAATTTATTTTAACCCCTGGGATATGATTAACCCATGCTAGGCTTTTATGTCGCCCCTGGGATGTTACTCAAGAATATACAAGAAATTATACATTACTTCATTCTTTTATTATAAGAGTGACACATTGGTGATTGCACATTATTGGAACTTTGAAGTATTAGTCAACGAACATGACACATGTGAATCACAATTGACCAATGAATAAGGAGCATGTGATTATCAATAGTTGATAACCTAAAATGGGATACCTTAGAACATTTCAGAATGGAACAAGTACAATGTCAATGTGAACACTATGTGCTGCAGAAGGATATGGAAACAGTAACCTTACATACCTTATCTTCCCAACATGAATATACAATTCTATATGTGAACACAATAGTCCAGCTCCTTCCTTATGTTTTACTCTACAACACAAGTACATAACGGAGTTTACGTTAACAACCAACTACCTTACAAGTGCATACAACGACAACGAGTTACATGATTGCCTTATAACGTCATTTCCCCCTTTACAATACAATTCACGACATTGTCATTCCAACAATACCACAACATTCCATATATTGACCAAGGCATTATAAACCAATAGCATTTCACACCAAGTTCATCCTTTACGCCTCCTCATTAACATGACGTCACAATTACTCCATCAAGTCACCTCAATACACTTCATAACAACATATCGACAACAATCCCACAATTTACACTCATAGAAAAATAATAAGTCAAGGAACATAACCACACCATACATGTTTCTATTTCGTCCATACCATGCACTTTCATCAAAACCTCAAGTCTCCTTTCAAGTTTAAATCATAAGGATGCCACATCTTTTAGCAAAAAAAAACAAAAGTGCACTATTCAAAACTTTGCCAACATAACCATCATGATATACACACCATATTAATCATCTAATATATTAATCCATGAAAGTAGACACTTACCAAGGCTTGCAAAGTGATGATCTTGTCCAAAAAAAATGGCTTAGGGTTGTGAAGATATGAGAAATATCTTTTAGAAAATGTCTAGAGAGGCATGTGTGGTTTTTGGAATAAAAATCTGATTTTTGCCTTTATATAGACCCTCAAGTCATCCTTAGCCAATTCTTCGCATTAAATTCCATGTTTACTTGGTCAAATTTGAAGAATGGGTCATTTGCCCTTTGGGCCATGCATTTTGGCTTCATTTTGGGCCTCAAATTGAGCCCATTAACACATGTTAACTTAGCCCACCAAATTCAATGTATGATCCACCATATTTATCATGTTTAAATAATTCCATAAATATCACGACAGTATTCAACTCACGAGATTCATGTTCGTAGCCTCAATCTCAAAAATAAGAAATTCTAGCCACTCATGGCTTACTTGAACATAATTAATTTGATAAAATACTTGTGATGAAGAATTAACCCCAAATCAGATTCCAAACTCGCTCAAGAGTAGTCCTACTATGATGGAATAATGATACCATAATCCAAGAGTCCTCTTTATAGACTAATAATTGTAGAAGAAATTTGGCAAAAAGTACCCCGGCACGCTCCCGGGCGCCCTAGGGACATAGAAAAATTTCAGATCTGGGAAAGGTGTGCAGGGGATGCCTGGCGCACCCCTTTGCTTCCTGTGCCACAAAAAAATCAGGCCAAAGCGGCCTGGCACGCCCCTGGGCGCGCCCCACATTTAAAATGCGATTTCAACTTTTCTTTGTGGATTTGGTTGGATCTTTCAAGTTCCAACCTTTTGCTTGCCTCTTATCTTTAAGATCCTTTGCTTGGATGTCCTTTAAACCTCTATTTTCACCCCACAAATGCTCTACAAAGTCACAAACACCTCCTACAAAGGTATAATCACATTTACTAGCACAATATCAAATGTTCCATCAATAACAATACAAAATACGTACTTATTGCTCTCGAATCTAGGGTAAACATGGTTCAAGGTTGTCAAGTAGGGTTGGAAATGTACGGTGTATTACATCCAATATACGGCATAGGTACCCCAATCTCATTACCACTTCAGGTACTTTATTTACTTTTTTGTTTGAGGATGAACTAGTATTTTAGTGGTGGATAATGTAACAACCTTAGTTGTGAATTTTCCCATTTGTGTATTTTGACCATTTTAACCTTTACCTTAGTTTTTATACACCATTTGTGACTTTTTATGATGGTTTGTATGGTCCCCGACTCATTTGGGAGTAATTCGGGAGAGTTTGAGACTCTTAGAGGCTTTAAAAGCCATGAGTTTGATTTTGGTCAACATTTTGTGTTTCGAGTGCTAGATGGTGATTTGGATAGTTCCATTAGATTCAAAATGAATATTTTGGGTTAGTAGCGGGGTTTTCTTGGGTTCGGAGCCTTTGTTTTTCATTTCAGCCCTCTATTCAGGAACTAGTGAAAAATGCCTAGATGGGGTCCCGGGGGCTAATTTGTCGTAAATAATCTCTTTTCGAAAAGCTAATGGTGCCATTGAGTTTGGAACGTCAAAAATAGCCTAATAGCATATATGATTTATTCATATGGGGTCCCAAACGAATCCCGAGGGTCCGTTCAGAGACTAGAGAGTTGGGGATTCAACTGGTGCAATAGCGAATATCAGGTGCAAGGGTCCTTCTTCTCGAACGTGGGCCTATGGTCACAAACGCAGAGACGGAAAATCTTCTCCATCACAATCATAAGGTGTTGGTCACGATTGTGAAAGGTATCTGGGACCGGGTTGGGTTCTTTCTTCATCACGAACTAACCTAACTTTCGTGAATGTGATGGGTTCGGGTTATTAGCCTTTGCAAATGCAATACTCGGACCACAAACTCGAAGGCCATTTAATTATCTTGGTAACCATTTACCCTCACAAAAGTGAAGGGTTGACTGCATTCGTGATGTACTATTTATAGAACAGTATAAATACCTATTTCGCAAATTCCATCATTTTCAGACCTTGAAGCTTTGGGAAAGGGCCGATTTCTAGGGTTTATTTACCATTCATGCTTGGATAAGCTCCAAACTCATCTCTCCATTGATTTCCATTGAATATATTTTCAAAAACACCTTGTTATCTTGATTTCCAAATTGATTTTTGGGGGTTTTGCCGGTAAACCTTTAAAATGGTTTTTCTTCGATTTGAACATCAATTTCAACTCGTTTTCGCATGGGTTTTCGACAGTAAAATCCTATGGTCTTAGGGAAAATGTTTCTAAAATAAAATTATGATTTTACCCCTTTTATTTTCAAACTCATTTTTCAAACCCATTTTGGACACGTCTTAAATATAATCGATATGGATATCATTAGCTTTCTTTTGATGCATTGATTAAGTATTTAATAGTTTTAGATCATTTTGAGGCCATTGTAAAATGAAAGGCTTCAGGTCAAAGGGTCTAGGCTTGGATTTTGGTACTTCAAGCTAGGTTATGACTTAACTTTATTCAGACTGGGTTTGGTTGTTAACGAATATGTAAAGCATGCTATGGGTTAGGAAAATAGCCATGAGGGTTATATTTAGAGATTATTACTATTATCATGTGCCCATGTGGGGGCTTATATGCATACTATTATAGACTTGAGAGATTATATATATTGCGTGTTGCCCGTGTGAGGGCTCTATTTGACATCATGTGCCTTATTTGTGCGTTAAATGCCATGTTTGTTGTTGTGATGCTTGTGTGGAGTATTGAATAAATGTTATAAGCCTTCTTTGAACATTACTTTCCTCTATCATGATAGTAATACTCGAGTGAGGGGTTAAAATGATATTATGGATATCTTACATGACTATTCATTCTAGTGGTGCCGAACGAGGGCTGAGATAATGAATTATTGACATATTGAGTTGATTTTGAGCTCATTTATAAATGTATTGAATTGATCATTATCTTCATACTGATTGATTGTGAGTATTACATCCTTATTTTATACATACATATTCATGAGATATTGGTACTACTAAGAAATACTGATTTTGAAAGAAAATGGAAACTCCTTATAAAACCCTTGGCCAAGGTCATTGTCGGTAAGGTTGATTGAGTTATTGGAATACCTATGCCGAGGTCATTTTCTGTTAAGGTTTATTAAGATTGGGAAAGTATACGGGTTGCGAAACCTCCATGGGTCCTGTCCTGAAGCGCTGAGGCTTGAAGGTGTATACGTAAGTCCCACTATCATTACATCATTGCATTGCATTTCCATCCTTCATGTTCATTTTATATATTTGTTGACGTGTACTTTATTTCCTTATATATTGCGTGTATAGTTATTTTTTTGACTTTATATTGTAGAACTATTAGTAGAGACGGTATGAGCTACCATTTGGAAACTTTGCTGTTTGCAGGTGTTACGTGCTCATAGTATATTTTACTTATCCTGTTTTCTTCTTTGCTCAGTCTGCTTATGATACCTACTGAGTACAAGTAGACCATACTCACTCTTACTTGTTAAAGCGTACTTTATTTCCTTATATATTGCGTGTATAGTTGTTTTTTGGACTTTATATTGTAGAACTGTTAGTGGAGATGTTGTGAGTAATTTACGAACTTTTCTAGTTGCAGGTGTTACGTACTCAAAGTATATTTTACTTATCTTATTTTCTGGTTTGCTCAGTCGTCCTATGATACCTACTGAGTACAAATGGACCGTCTTTGCAAAGTGCAAACAAACAGTGAATAAATAAAAAATATCCCTTCCTTTTCAATTGTTCTCTACGTTCATTTTTACTTGTCAGGTTTTGACTTGATCATTCTTTTTGAAATGGACTAAAAAGAAAAGTATATCATTCTTTTTTAAACGGAGGGATTATTTACGGTGTAAGATCCAAGAAAAATAAAATGAAGGAAATATATCAAGTGGTACTTTTGGCTTAGACATACTCATCAAGAAATTTATTCACAGCTAGAAACTAAGAATTATTTTTTATTAACTTACCCTAGTTAAGTAGTATTCTTTTCATCCATTTTTACTTGTCTAGTATTCACTTGTTACCTCCCTTAATGAAGCAAACCAAGTTTCATCAATATCTTGGAATGAAGAGTTGAAGCTCAAGAGGTGTTAAAATGGAAATACAAGGGTTCAGAAGTAAAGGGGCTATGTATGCAAAGATACTAGTTTTTAAATATAAGCCTCTCATGCCTAAATAGACTAAGAAGACCCGAATGTCTATAAGAGTATACTTATAATAATGATACTTAGTGTTCACTCTTAGCAAGTTTAGTATAAATACTACTCCCTGCGTCCCATATTAGTTGATAACTTTTACTTTTGCACGCTCCTTAAAAAAATTATAAATAAGAAACATAGTTTTACTACTATAACCCTTAAGATACTTTCTTGGAACTTTACAAACTTATTTTTACACTTCCAAAGAGTAGTAATTGTAGGGGTAAAATGAATTTTTTTAAATTAATTTTATCTTGATTTAGTAAGTGTAGCAACCTTAGTTGTGAATTTTCTCTTTTTGTGTGTTTTGCCTATTTTGTCCTTCTTCCTAGCCGCTATACATCATTTGTGAGTTGTGGGAATCGCTGGCAGGGTCCCCGATGCATTCAGGAGTGATTTGGGAGAGTTTGAAACCCTTGGAGGCTTTAAAAGCCATGAGTTTGACTTCGGTCAACATTTTGTGTTGTGAGTGTCGGATGGAGATTTGGATAGTTCAATTAGATACGAAATGACAATTTTGGGATGGTAGCAGGGTTGGTTTGGGTTTAGACCCTTTGTTTTACATTTTGATCCTCCGTTCAGAAACTAGTGAAAAATGCCTAAGTGGGGTCCCGGGGGTTAATTTATCGTAAATGATCTCTTTTCGAAAATCCAATAGTGCCATTGAGTGTAGAACGACAAAAATAGCCTAGTAGCATATATGGTTATTTTTGTGTAGTCTCGAATAAATTTCGAGGATCCGTTCGGAGACTTAGGAGTTGGGGATTCAGCTGGTGCAACAGCTGATATCTGGTGCAAGGGTCGTTCTTTGCGAATGCAAGCCCCTGGATTTAAATACGGAGAAGGAAAATCTTCTCCATCGCGATTTCAAGGTGGTGGCCTCCATCGTGAAAGGTATCTTGGATCGGGTTGGGTTCTTTGTTTATCGCGAGCGCAACCGAACCGTCACAAGTGTGATGGTTCGGGTTATCAGCTTTCGTGAATGTGAAGGTCTGACTGCAAATAAGATGGCTATTTAATTGTCCTAGTCACTGTTGACCCTCTTGAACTCGAAGGGTTGATCGTGTTTGCGAGGTACTATTTATAGAACAGTATAAATACCCCATTTCCCCAAATTCCACCATTTTTGGACCTTGGAGCTTCGAGAAAAGGGCGATTTCTAGGTTTTCTTCACCATTTATTCTTAGGTAATCTCTAAACTGATATTTCCATTAATTTCCACTGATTATATTTTCAAAAACACCTTGTTATCTTGATTGCTAAATGGATTTTTTGGGGTTTTTTGCCTGTAAAGCTTTAAAATGGTCTTTCTTTGATTTGAATATCAATTTCAACTCATTTTCACATGAGTTTTCAGATGTTGACTCCTATGATCTTGGGTAACATGTTTCTAAAATAAAATAATGGTTTTACCCCTTTTATTTTCAAACACATTTTTCAAACCCGTTCTTGACCCATATTAAATATAGTCGGTATGGGTACCATTAGCTTCCTTTTGATGCATAATTATGTATTTGATAGTTTTAACTCATCCCAAAGCCATCCAAAAATGAAAGGGTCCACATTGAAGGGTCTAGGCTTCGATTTTGGCACTTTGACGTACATTTTGGCTTAACTTTCTTCAGACTAGGCTGGATTGTTAATGAATATGTAAAGCATGATATGGGTTAGGAAAATAGCCATGGAAGTTATATTTTGATATTATTATTATTATTATCGTATGCCCGTGTGGGGGCTTATATGCATACTATTATTGACTTGAGAGATTATATATGTTGCGTGTTGCCCGTGTAGGGGCTTTATTTGACATCATAGGCCTTATTTGTGCATTAAATGACATGTTTTTTGTTGTGATGCTCGTACAGGGGCCTGAATAGATGTTATAAGCCTTCTTAAGCCTTCTTTGAGCATTATTTGTCTCTATCATGATAGTAATACCCGAGTGAGGGGTTGAAATGATATTATGGATGTCTTATATGACTATTCATTCTAGTGGTGCCGAGCGAGGGCTGAGATCATGAATTATTGACATATTAATCTGATTCTGAATTCATTTATACCTGTATTGAATTGATCATTATCTTCATACTAATTGGTTGTGAGCATTACATCCTCGTTTCATACATACATATTTATGAGATATTGGTATCATAGGGAAATACTGATTTTGAAAGAAAATGGAAACTCCTTATAAAACCCTTGGTCGAGTTATTGCCGACAAGGTTGATTGAGATATTGGAATACCTAGGCCGATATCATTTATCGATAAGGTTGATTGAAATTGTGAAAGTATAAGGGTTGCGAACCCCCCATAGGTCATGTCCTAAAGCGCTGATGCTTGGAAAGTGTATACATAAGTTCCACTATCATTACATCATTACATTGCATTTCCATCCTTCGTGTTCATTTTATGTATTTGTTGATGTGTACTTTATTTTTGTATATAATGCGTGTATAGTTGTTCTTTTGACTTTATATCGTAGAACTGTTAATGGAGACGGTATGAGCTACCGCTTGAAAACTTTTCTGTTTGCAGGTGTTACGTGCTCATAGTATATTTTACTTATCTTGTTTTCTTCTTTGCTCAGTCGGCCTATGATACCTACTGAGTAAAAGTAGACTATAATCACTCTTACTTCTGTGCCCTTTCGGTGCAGATCTCAGTTCGAGTGTCACCTGTGGTGGCTGACTTCGTGCTGAGATAGTTTGACTTTTCGAGGTACTGGTGCGCTCTTGAGTTCGGGGATGATTCTGGACCTCTTCTCACTCTCTCTTATCTTTACTTACTTTTGATAGACGGATTATGTATTCAGATATTCAATTATGATTTTAGATGCTCTTTACACTTATGATACCAGATTCTTAAGGGATTTATGTATTTTGTTCAGATTCTTATTATTTACATGTTATAGCCTGACTTCATTCTAGATGTCTCGTATTTTGCATATTAATTTTGTATTTCAGTTTTTCCTTTCTTTTTGGGTTTCAGCTTACCTACCAAGGCTAGATCGAGGTAGGTGCTATCATGACCTCAACTTTTGGATCGTGATAGTAAGTGGATGGTTCCATTGAGTACGAAACATCAAAATTAGTCTAGTAGTATTATTAGATTATTTTTATGGGATCTCGATCGAATCCTGAGGGTCTATTAGGAGTCATTTTTATTCCCTAAGTTTCTTCTAAGTCTGGTTTCTGGTGAAACTGCCTAAGCGGCCATTTGGTCGCCTTAGCATTAGCGCCTGGGTGGAGCTTGGGCTTCCTTAGCAATGGGTTGACTGATCCCGCACCATCACCTTAGCGATGGGTTGACTGACCCAATATCATTGCCTTAGAGATGGGTAGGGGTGTTCACGATTTAGTTGGAAACCAAACCGAACCGCTAACCAAACCAATCCAATTAAAAAAACTGATATTTGGTTAGGTTTGGTTTTGTTTTAAATTTATAAACCGATACTTATTTGGTTTGGTTTTAGTTTTACTAAAAAATAACCAAATTGAACCAATAAATTATATATATATATACATACATATATATATATATATTATTCAGAAACAAAATATAAATATTTGTTACATTTAAAATTTTAATCATGGATTTAATTAACTTTAGCCGTAGCACTTCCAGTCATATATCTCCATTTGGTTGGCAGTACCTTATGAGATTCTAAGTGATTTTTGCATTTTGAATGACAAATGATACTAATTATGAAAATAATGTCTCGTTGTGTATGTGAATTTATAACTGAATTTCATTAGACTATAGATAATAACTAGTTTCGAACTTTTGTTTGGTTCTTATTGAACAAGAAATTTATTTGTTCACCTTTTTTTGGGGTGGGGGTTATCATATCATTTTTGTATATGTAATTTCTACATATTTTTTTTAGAAGCATTAATACAGTGTTATTTGTGGCTTTGCCTAAGTATAAAAGTGAATGACTGAGGTGAGAAGGGAAGCCCAGGCATAACACTCGATTGTCGTCTCATATGTTGGATTGGATTTATTTTTATAAAATTTCAACTTTTATCATTGGATAAAGTTATAAACTGTACCAAATCGACCAAACCGATGGTTATTTTTTTGTTTGGTTTGGTTTTAGAAATTTAAAAACTGACTAAATTGGTTTGATTTTGGTTTTAACCAATAACTGATCCAAATCGACCCGTGAACACCCCTAGCGAAGGGTTTATCGCCTTAGCAGAAAAGTGACTGCCTAGGCGACGAGTCTACATGGCAAGTGGCTACCATCTCAATGGTAGTCTGGCCGCTTAGGCAATATCATTTAGCTGATCAATTGACCACCTAGGCGACATCGCTGGTATAAATTTTCTTTTTCTTCTCTTTTATTCCATTCTTCCATTTTCAAGCTTTGGGGTCTCGATTTTTGCAATTTCTAAGATAAATTTTCATCAAATTTGATTTGGGTGGGCTGCTAAACATGATTTCCATCTTTATTCATTAATTAATTCACTAAAACAACTTCCAAACTTGGATTTTTTGGGATTTCACCTGGCTAAGAGAGAAAATGGTTTTTCTTCAATTTCGACCTTGATTTCAACTTGTTTTTCAATGGATTTTCATATAGAATACCTAGAGTATGATAAAATTGATTCTTTAATAAAATTTTGGTTTTACCCTTTTTCCTTAATAAAATTTTGGTTTTACCCTTTTTTCTTCGGGGTCAATTTTTAAACTACTTTTGTACCCGAAATGAAAGTAGTTAATATGGGTATTATTGGACTCTTTTTGACATGTAGATTATATTTTGATAGATTTGGTTCATTCCAAGGCAGCACGAAAAGTAAAAGATCCTAATTGAAGTGTCCAGACTTGGGTTTCGACTTTTTGAGATAGATTATGGCTTAACTTTCTTCAGATCAGATTGGGTAGTTAACCATTCATGTAAAGTATGCAATGGGTTGAAAATTCTATTATGAGAATTCATATTTTGAGACCATAATTTTATTGTGTTGCCCGTGTGGGGGCTTATGTAAATATTATTATTGCCTTGAGGGATTATTATTATTGTGATGCCTGTGTGGGGGCTGATATTGGAATTATTTGAGCATTATTTACCTTTACTATTATTGTGATGTCCGAGTGAGGGGTATGAATTGATATTATTAATGTCTTATATGACTCTTTACTATAGTGGTGCCATACAATGACTTATATCATGATCTATTGACATTTGATGAGATTTGAGCTCATTTATACCATTATTGAGTTGATTCATTACATGATATTGATTTGGTTGTGGGAATGCATGCTTATTTCATTCATCCATATTCATGAAAACATTTCATTCATCCATATTTATAGAAACTGGTACCACTGAGAAATACTAATTTTGAAAGAAAATAAAATATAAAATGCATTGACAGAGGGAATATGATGGCAAGATTGATTGAGATATGAGATTTTGATAGTATATGGGTTGTGACCCCCCTCCACATGAGTCATATCCTGGAAGCTTTAGCTCAGAAGGTGTATACGAGGTGATATTGAGACATTACATCATGGTCATTGCATTGCATTGCATCACTTATATTTTGTTTATGTGTTTGATATCGTGTACTTAGACTTTGTTTAATTATGTGTTATTGTGTAGATTACTCTTTTATAGTTGTTATGGCTGTATTATATATATATATATATATATATATATATATATATATATATTATTTAGGAGCTGTACGAATTGAGCCACTGTTGGAATTTTTTTTGTATACAGGTGGAGGCGTGCTCATAGTCGCCTTTACATGTTTTGTTTTCTACTTTTCTTGGTCGGTCTTTGATGCTTATTGAGTTCAAGTGGACCGTACTCACTGCTACTTTCTGTACCCTTTTGGTGCAGATCCCAGTATGAGTGCAACCAGTAGAGCTTGAGATTATGCTATGTGGAGGCTGTCTTAGAGTACTGGTGAGATCCAGCGTTCAGAGCATGTTTCAGACTCCATCCTATCTCTTCATTGTCTTTATTTTACTTTTCAGAGACAGACTTGTGTATTTTTAGATTCTTTGTCAGTTTATTAGTGCTCTTTACTCATGACACTAGATCTTGGATTTGGGTTGTATTTTATTCAGTTTCAAACTTGGTTTATATATATTTGGCTTGACTTTATCTTAGAGTCTTGTACATGGTTTTATTTATTTCTTTTCCACATCTTTATCTCTTTTGGTGTTGGGCTTACCTATTCAGGGTTGGGATATGTAGGTGCCATCATGACCTCAGATTCTGGATTATGACAAAAGCTATGTGAGAGTTAGACTACGACATTGGTTGCTAAACAATGTTGATAGGATTGATAGCTAGAGGAAATCATTCCTCTTGAGGGTTATCTCTATAACATAGGAGCTTGACTCGGATTAATCGATTGAGCTCTTAGGGTTTAATATACCCTTTGATTACTTTTGATTTCCTTTCCTGTGTCTTGCTTCTCTTTAAAGATTTGGTTCTTGTTTGGATTCATAATTGGAGGTTTTAGCATTAATATAGCTATTGTTGTCAATTAGTTCCTTGCTTGTGTCTCTTCTTCTATCCTTTATCTTTAATTTCTTGTTCTTAGAGTTAGGATTTTGATTCTGCATTTTTTGTATTGCATTAATTGGTATCAAAGCTAGGATTAGATTTGTTCCCATAAATTTAGTCTTGGAGATTTGAATTATTTTTTTTTCAAAAAAATCTAAAAAGAAAAAAAGTTCAAAATAAAATCTGAAATCTGCCCCAAAATCCAAAACTTTTTTGTGTTGTTTTGTTATTTCTAACACTAGATTCATGTTCCCAAGTGTTTTTTGAGTCTAATTCTGAAATTTCAAGTCATTTGGAGTTGTAGGGAACAAGTTTCCATGGAAGGGTTTTAAAGATTTGAAACTTTGAAGATTTTGAAAGTGAGTCTTTTGATTGAGGTTGAATTGAAGCTTAAAAATTAGTGGGTTTTGTTCTCTCGATCGAGGGGGAGCTAATCCTAAAATTTGAGCCAATTTCGAGCTGAATTGAAGGGTGTTAAAATTTCAAAGTATTCTTGGTGTTCTTCAAGTGTTCTTGAGAAAGAAGGAGCAAAAAAAGTATATGTGATCCGAAACCCCAGGAAGAAAATTTGTTAAAACTTGTTTGTGGTTCAAAAATTGGATGAGGTGGAGACAAAGGAGTACAAAAAAATATCTAAAAATTTGAAAAATAAGGAATTCCAACAAAATTCATTCCCAATGAAACGGATCCACGTTAGTAGTGAATCCAGATTGTCTTCCAGCTGGAATACACATCGGCTCCAATTAATCTCAGTTGCGAGCGGACTTAGCTTCCGAATTTGATCCACTTGGAAAATGGCTTCCATATCCAGTTGCTTCCTAGCATCGGCTCCCACTTCCAGCTGCTTCCCAGCGATGGCTTCCGCATTAGCCAACTGCTCTAGTGCTCCACAATTGGCTCCAACAAATTCCAACAACCATCCCCAATTTTTCAAGCTCTTCTCCACCAAAATCAATCCAATTTCTTCTCAAGTAATTTTCTTAGTTAAAATCTTGGTAAATTAGTTTCTTTTCTATTAATCCTACCTCTCTTTAGTATCATAACTTGATTTTAATTAGTAGATTACCCTACTAACTATTATCAAGTTCTTTGAGTTTGATTTTTTTTTTTTCTGTGCTAATTTCTTTCTTGTGCTTTTTTTTTTTTCATTTTATTTCATTGGTAATTTTTTTGATTCATGTTAGTTAGATTTTATTTAGTCGTCCATTCTTCAACCAACAAAAAATTATTCTATCCTTAAGGTTGGTTTGTGACTTTTGGCAAGTAATTGATCGAATTGAATAGAAACTTTCCCTTGATCCTTGAGTGGTAAAAGGCTAGAGTATGTGAGTACATTTGAGTGGTGATAACCACACAAAAGAGTGCAAATATGAGTGAAGGTGAGTAACTTTTATTACTAATCTTATTTGGTCATTTTATAGGTACAACAGAGTTGTAAGGAACCTCAATGTTTCTGAGAAAGGTCACACCAAAGAGACTAAGGGTGAAAATAAGTGGTTTTCTTACTTATTTTCTTGTGTTTGGTTAGTAAGAAGAAAATATTATCCCAAGAGGATCTAGGTATAATCTAAGCAAATATTAATGAAACCAGACCCGCCCACGACTAGGGATCGGACCCCAACAGCTAACTCCCAACCCAGGATGCAACCCAAAAACCCAACCCAACCCTTGATCTGAGACCCGACCCATACACCGACTCTCGACTTGAGACCCGACCCCGATACTCAACCTAGAATCCGACCCTAACCTCGACCCCAACACCCAAACTAAGACCCAACCTTGACTTTTGACCCTATACTCGACCTCAACATCGGACTCAAAATCTGATCCGAACTTAACTCCCAACCTTAACACCCAAATTGGGACCCAAGCCCAATACACAAACAAGAACCCGACCTCGA
This sequence comes from Capsicum rhomboideum, assembly GCA_031232105.1. Classification (NCBI taxonomy): domain Eukaryota; kingdom Viridiplantae; phylum Streptophyta; class Magnoliopsida; order Solanales; family Solanaceae; genus Capsicum; species Capsicum rhomboideum. The sequence goes on from CP124711.1 coordinate 54,293,965, forward strand.
CACACAAACTAGGACCCAACCTCAACTCCTGATCTAGTACCCAACCCCGACACTCGATCTCGACTTTTGACCTGATCTAGACTCATAACTCTGACTCTCGACCTAGGAGTTGCCCATAACTCTCGACCCGGGAACCAACCCTAACTCCTAATTTGGGATGCATCCTCAACTTTAGATCAAGATTTGACCCTAACTCCTGACTCGAGATCAGACCTCAACACCTGACCTAGGACCTGACCACAACTTGTGATCTAGAACCTGAGCTGATTTTAGGACAGTGAGATTAGTTTGGAGTTAGGGTCTGGGTTAGATTCAATATAGATATTGGGCCTTGGGTCGTGATTGGACCCATATTCCCATCTCAAGGTTGGATCACAAGTTAGTTTCTAGAGTTTTTCTCAGATCGAGTTCAATGTTGGGTCAAGTTATGGCTTCTAAGTCGAGGTTAATATTTTGGATCCAAGTTGAGTTTGGGAGTTAGGTCTCGAGTATAGATTGGATCTCGGGTCCTTTATCTAAGATCATGATTGAAAGTCGGGTCTCAGATTGGTAGTCTGGTGTTGGGATGAGAGTTGGTTCTTAAATTGAAGTCTGGAGTCGAGAATTAGAAGTCATGGTGGGGAGTCAAATCCTGATTTAGTATCGAGAATTAGTATCTGAGACTCAGGTTAGGTAGAAAGTTGGGGTGTGAGGTTAAAAGAGAGTTTTGGAAAAATTATACTTTACTTTTTGAAGGGAAGTCATTTCCCTTAAATTTGAAGAAAATAAGTTCATTTTGGAAAACATTTAAGCCAACCAAATATGAGAAAATTGCCAAATATTTTCCTTCATACCAAACATATTCTAAGTCTTGAAACAAGGGTGAATATTTATGGTTATCCGGGATTCTCTCTTATCCTTGATAGTCAATGTCCTATGAACTTCATCACCCTTTATGCGGTTAAATAGATTAAGGTTACCTTGTGTGAAAAAATGGGATCCCTATTATGATGAAAAAGGAAATTGGGTTGACAAAAGTGTGAAGGTACCCTTTTCACGAGGTGAATACCAAGAAGAAGTTTGGTACGATATGTTTCCTTTGAATACTTGTCACTTTGCTTGAGAATCGGTTGGTTTAGTCAACATTATTAGTCCACAGATGAGATAGAATGGTACAAGGACATGGGGGAGAAAAAGGGGAAATTTTTGGACTTGAGTTTTGATGTAAATTGATGTTTGTTAGTGTTGGTGTCCTTCCTCTTAGAATTACGAATGGCCTATTTTGATCGCGAATAGAAAGTGCATTGTGAATCGTGATAGTATGACGCCTGTCACAATTGTGAAGGGAAGATTCATAGTTCATCGTGATCGTGTAGCTCTAACTGTGATCACGAAGGGAGTTTCAAATTGGGTTCGATCTAGGTAGTTTTTGTTCTTTGCAATCGCGATGGTGGTCCTGCGATCATAAAGAGTAGTTTACCTGGGAAGAATATTTAATTTCTTTTTCGGTTCAAAACTCTATAACTCAATTTTTGAAGCTTGAAAACTCATTTTTTGGGAGATTCAAAAGGTGATTTTCAAAACTTATTCCTTGGGTACGATTCTTACACTATTTTTACATATTCCCCAATTATTATTTCATGATTTCATCTTCAAATCTTAGGGGCGGGGTGTTGGGTAAAGTTAAGAAGTGGTATTTTGGTTCCAAGGTCGATTTTAACTAAATTTTTGATAAAATTTTATATTTGAACTCTTTAAGTTATGGATAACATGATACTCTTATAAAATTTTAGTCTTGCCCTTGGAACGATCCTCCAAGTTCTTATAGAGTGGTTAGGGCATAAGTTCCCCACTAGAGTGCTCCCAGTGAGTTGAGTTATTAAAATCTCAAGTTGGGGGTGGTTTAAGCAGGAAAAATCGTGTTGTACGTATGCGTGGTGAATCTTAATTTAGAGTGTTGTGTTTTGAGGTGTTGTATTCTATTAGGAGGTGATATAGTAATCTATACCTCTGTAGAAGAATTTTGAGACTAAAAATAATATCATAGCATATCGTTTTAGTGGAGGCCGTATTGGGATAGCTTCATGATTTCCTAAATCTATAAATTTTCTTGTGAAGTAGTGGCAGAATACAATTCTTCCCGAGCAACTGGTTAAGAGAAGCTGTAGTGATGGGATTTCCTGATGCAGTGAGACAGCCGTAGCGGTCAGAGCTCCACCGTGCGGTACTGGGGAAATTCTTCAGGTCCACTGTAGCGAACCCTATTTCACCATAGCGGGTCTACTGTTGCAAGAAAAGTGTCATTGCAATGGATGATGTGAGGAAAAATTCTTGTTTAAGTGACTTAATTTTGAGTTTCACGTTATAAATTCTAAAACTTCATTACAGAGCTCTAGAGAGGTGATTTTCTCAAGGCTAGAGTTAAATTTTTCCATTGAGGTAAGTTCTTCCATTAATTCCTTCATCTAGTAATCCTCTAACTTCTTAGAATCATTAGGGATATTGTAATGGTGGAATTATAGGTTAGAACCCTAGGTTCATGAAAAGTATGGAAAAGCCTATGGGTAGATGTAATATCATCTAAAATTACTTCTAGGGTATAGATTAAGACTTCCTAGCAAGAATTGGTTGTTCTTAATCATGAAATTTTGTAATTGGGAACCTTGAGTTTAATAAAGATGAGACCTTTATCATAAAAACTTCTTAGAAGGGGATAATTAGAGTAGAAGCTCCATGAATTGAGGTAATGTGAATATTGTGGATTTAGTAGATGGTTAATTGACCCTTGGGAAAGTTATAGACCGTAGTTAAGGGTAGAATAAGTGGGTTTGAATTCTCAAAGCATATATTTAAAGTGTAAGTGCTTAATTACTCTTATAATTATTTATTTTAGACCATGAGCATTAAGAGGAATTGAGGAAAGGAAAATATTCCATGGTTTAGCTTGCTTGTTCCAGATTCTTTGGTTGATGTAGGTTATGGTTTATATGGAGTTAGACTTGAAATAGTTTTTTATATGTGTTTTGAGTTGATAAGCATGTTGATTGGTCTTCAGACATAATTTGTGGTTGATTATTTGTCAACTTGACATTGCTTGTATGACTAATCTTATAACTGTTAAAGCCTATCTTTAAATAACTTATGAGAATGGTTTACAATTATTTTATTTTGAGTACTTATTGTACTATCCTGAGAGATAACTGATGGTGAGCACATACTGAGATATTATGAAGAATTTGAGAATATTCATACTATTATAATTATTGGGTGGCTTGAGTTCGATGTGAGCTTATAGACGAGCAGTTATGATATGGAATGGGTGCCACGATGGTACGGTACATGGAACCTAGGTTGTCCCCTACACGTCATGACTTGTTGGGCAGAAATAATACCCTTTAGCATGTGTGTAGATATTTATAATTCTTGTGAGAACTGATTGATACAGTATAAGACTGATGAGATATGAAAGCTAAACAACTATAATATTAGTATGGATATGAATCCATATTTGTGATGTGACTGCTTATAGTTGCAGGGTTTTGGAATGAATTGATATATCGAACTTGATGACTTATGTGTCTTTTGTTATTAACAGTGACATGCCTATTTGATGACTATATGTCCTTTGCGTCATTGATACTGATATGTATAGAAATTGGTGATTTATTTGGTAGATTTAATTACGTAATTATGTGTTGATGTATCTATCTACTTGTTTACTTGATTCATGAGATATACTTGCTACTATTTTGAGTCAGCCTTTGATGCATACCTGTACATAATGTTTGTACTGATACTACTCATGTACTTTTTCTCTTGAGTGCAAACTGTATTTTTGATTCTTCAATGCGACCTCACATCTAGCATTTTCAGTTGATCAATTTGAGGGGGAGCTACTCCTATTTAGGTTGCCATGAATCTTCATAGTCAGATTGTTTTTCATTTGGACAATACTATTATCATTAGTGATTTTTGAACCATTCTTAGACATTGTTGTTAGCGTCCTTCGTACGATGACTTTTGAATTTTGGGGATGTACTAGTTTGACTTCCGCATTTTATTTATTTAAGTTGGTATTTATTATCTTATTGTGTTAAATGGATTGGTTAAGGATTGGGCTAGATGGTTCTCCAATCGAAGGGTTTAGTGTGGGTGCCACTCATGATTATTTGGGCTGTGACAAACTTGGTATCAGGGCTTTAGGCTCATCAATCTTGTCGTACAAGGAAATGTCTAGTAGAGTCTTGCAGAACTGTATAGAGACGTCAGTACTTTTTCTAGAGAGGCTACAGGACACTAGGAAACTTAGTTCTTTTCTTGTTTCATGTTATTACTCAATTCCAATTGGTATTTAGTGATCCAATTTGGTATTTGATTTCTTTTATTCTGTTCTCTCACAGATGGAGAGGATATGTGCAACAGAGGCTAGAGTAGAGGCACTCGAGCCAGACGCTAGGGCTGTGATTCATAGTAGAGGACATCGAGAGGAACAACGCCCACCAGGATAAGGGGACAAGGAGCAACGCCTGCCAGGGGTAGTGGTTGAGCCACTGGATAGGCTCGTGAGAGGTCAGAATCCAATGTCCCACTAGAAGCTATCAACTATATAGCAGCAGAGAAGGTAGTAACACCAGACTAGATGGGTGTTGCACCTGTTTCTACTATTTTTGATATGATACAATAGGTTTTGGCTTTGTTGACTGGTTTGGCTGAGTTTTGGGTGGCTCCTACATTTTCGTAGGTTAGTATTCGAGTGTTCAGCATGTTGTTGTTGTATATTTGCAGATGGCTGAGGCTTTTAAGATAAGGATCTTCCCGAAACTAGTGGCAGGGCCGGTGATGAGTGTAGAGGAACGCGATTTACTTTGTAGGTTTTTTAAGATGAAGCCTCTAGTTTTCTATGGTGCTGAGGCTGAGGATGCTTATGAGTTCATCATTAATTGTCATGAGAGGTTCTATAAGATGGGGGAAGTTCAGCGGTATGGGGTATAGTTTGTTACTTTTCAGCTGCATGGGGATGTGAAGTTGTGGTGGAGAGCTTTTGTAGAGTGTAGGACAGCTGGGCACCTCCATTGATTTAGACATAGTTTTACTCCATTTTCTTAGAGAAGTACATTCTTTGTACTTTGTGATATAAGAGGCATGATGAGTTCACTAGTATTGAGTAGGGTAGTTCTCCTATTGCTGCATATGAGGCTCAATTTTGCTCACTCTCCATGTATTCTTTACAATTGTTAGACATAAAGAAGGAAATGATTCATCGGTTTGTTAAGGGGCTGAATAGGAGACTTCAACTACTAGATCTTCAAATGAAGTCTTCTAGTAAGACTTTTCAAAAAGTGGTGGAGTATGTTTGGAAGGTGGAAGGTTTAAGCAAGATGGTTACACTAAGTCTATAGATAAAAAGGCCTGAAAGAGTGGTAGCTTCAGTGGCTTTTTCTCTAAAGGTTTGTTTCTCAAGGGTATTTTGGATGCCCTATTCAGTCAACTATGCAGGTGTCAGCTGGGGGTCTGTTAGGGGCCAACCAGCCTTTTAGAGTTCAAAGTAGGTATATCACTTCTCCATATTTTCTAAGAGGCCTACTTTGGATAGGGTATGTTATGAGTGCGGTGAGGTTGGGCACATTAGTAGATAGTGACCCAAGTTTAGAAAAAATAGTCAGTCAACTCAACAATAGGCTCTTGAGCTCCATCTCTAGCAGGTAAGGGAGGTGGTGTACATAGTAGAGATCATCCTTAGTGTTGGTGTGGTGGTCACCCGGTAGGTAAAGGTGGCACCTAACCTAATCCAGATAGTAGATATGATGGTAAGGGTGGTACTCAGCTAAGTAGGATCGATCCACAGGCAGTTAGATGGGTTTATTTCTATACTTTTCTGAGTAGACTCGAGGCAGAGGCATCTGATGTAGTGATCACATGTACTATTCTAATCTGTGATCGGATGGCTACAACTATATTTGATCCCCATTATACTTTTTCTTATGTGTCTACCTATTTTGCTGTGGGATTGGATATGGTGTTTGATTTTCTTGATGTGCATGTGCATGTTCACACTCCCATTGGTGATTTTGTGATTGTAGACAGTGTCTACCGTTCTTGTATTATTACATTCATGGGGTTTGAAACCTGAGTAGACTTAGTTTCTTGACATGGTTAATTTTGATATTATTTTGGGATGAGTTTGTTGTCTCCATATCACACAATATTAGATTGTCATTCAAAGACAGTGACTATAGCGATGCCGAGTATGTCTAGGCTTGAGTGGAATGACAATTGTAGTCCTGTTCCTAAAAATATTATATCCTTTATTCATGCTAAGAAGTTGATAGAGAAAGGGTGTTTCACGTTTTTAGCACATTTTCAGGACACTAATGGAGAGCTTCCACCTATTGGGTAAGTTTTTACGATTTGTAATTTCTTAGAGGTGTTTTCCATGGATTCATCTAGCATTTTACTAGACCATGATATAGACTTCTGTATTAATTTAGAGCCCGATACTTATCCTATTTCTATTTCTCCTTACATGGTGGCACCGACTGAGTTGAAGGAGTTAGAAGTTCAGTTGTAGGAACTGCTTAGTAAGGGGTTTCATTTGAATGCCTCCCCATAGAGTGCTCCTATGTTGTTTATGAAGAAAAAAGATGGGAGTATGTGAATATGCATTGACTACCTCTAGTTGAACAAGTTCACTATCCATAATAAATATCCTCTTTCTCGCATACATGACTTGTTCAGTCAACTTCAAGATGCATTAGTCTTCTCTAAGATTGAATTGAGGTCTGGGTATCATCACTTGAAGATTTAGGCTGAGGATATTCCTAAGACTATTTTCTAGACAAGGTATGGACATTATGAGTTTTTGGTAATGTCTTTTGGGCTTACTAATGCCCCAACTACTTTTATGAGTTTGATGAATAATATTTTTAAGCCGTACTTGGATTTTTTTTGTGATTGTATTTATTGATGAAATGTTGGTGTACTCAAAGAGTAAGGAAGAGAATGAGAACCATTTGAGGATTGTGTGGGTTTCTTGAAAGAGAAGTAGTTGTATGCTAAATTTTCTAAGTGTGACTTTTGTCTGTCTTTTATGTCCTTCTTGGGCCATATAGTTTCAAAGGAGGGAATTATGGTTGATCCGCAGAAAATAAAGGTAGTTAAGAGTTAGGCCAGGCCTACTTCAGTGACTGAGGTTCGTAGCTTTGTAGGGTTGGCTAGCTAGTATCGTTAATTTGTGAAGGGGTTCACCTTTTTAGCTTCCCATATGATTTGTTTTAGTTAGAAAAATATGTTATTTTAGTGGTCTGATGGGTGTAAAGAGAGCTTTCATAAGCTCAAGACCTTATTGATTACAACTCCCATCCTTGGATTGTGTGTGAAGGGTAAGGACTTTGTTATTTATTATGATGCTTCATGTTCTGGTTTGGGTGTTGTTTTGATGCAGGATAAGAAAGTCATTGCATATGCTACTAGTCAGTTGAAGGTGCATAAAAAGAACTATCCTGCACATGATTTGGAGTTAGAAGTGGTTGTGTTTTCCCTTAAGATTTGGAGACACTATCATTATAGTGTCCATTATGAGGTGTTTACTGATCACTGTAGTTTGCCACATATGTTACACAGAGGTATTTTAATCGGAGACAACGTAGGTGGATGGATCTGCTCAAGGATTATGATGTTACTATTTTTTATCATCCAGGTAAGGCTTATATAGTAGTTAATGATTTAAGTAGGAAGCCTACGAGTATAGGTAGCCTAGCTTGTTTGGAGGCTAGGAGACGCCCGTTGGCTAGAGAGATTCAGTTTCTCGCTAACAATTTTATGAGGCTTTAGATTTTTAAGAAAGATAGATTGTTAACTTATGTAGATGTAAGGTTTTCATTTTTAGAGCAGATCAAGGCCAGTTTGAGGATTCTAAGTTAGGCAAGATTAATGATAAGGTATTGCAGGAGAGGTCAAGGAGGTTGTGATTGATGATAAGGGTGTCTTAAGGATTAAGGGGTGTGACGTGTTCCCTATGTTAATGATTTTATTCAAACTATCCTAGTAGAGGCTCATAGTTTGATATACTCTATGCATCCTAGTGCAACAAAGATGTATCGTGATTTGAGACAACATTAATGGTGGGTAGGATAAAGCGTGATATTATGGATTTTGTTGCCCAGTGTTCACAGTGTCAGCAAGTAAAATAATGAGCACCAGAGACCTAGAGGGACACTCTAAAGGATGCCCATTCCTAAATGGAAGTGGGAGAGTGTTGCAATGGATTTTTTGGTTGATCTGTTGAAGACTTTGGGAATTATGATTCCATATGGGTGATCATTGATAGGTTGACTAAGTTTGCACATTTTATTCCAATTAAGGTAAATTATAATATAGAAAAGTTACCAAGATTTGCATCCACGAGGTGGTTTGATTGCATGGAGTTCTGATCTCCATCATCTCATATATAGGTAGTTTACTTATAATTTTTGGAATAAGTTGCATGCTGAGTTGGGTACTAGGTTAGACCATAGTACAATGTTCTATCCTCAGACTAATGGGCAGTCTTAGTGGATGATTCAGGTGTTGAAAAATATGTGTAACAATCCTAGTTGTGAATTTCACCTTTTTATGTGTTTCGACCATTTTGACCTACCCTATAGTTGTTATATGCTATTTATGACAAGTGGGGTTGGTTGACACGGTCTCCGATGTGTTCAAGAGTGATTTGAGACTTTAAGAGGCTTTAAAAGCCATGAGTTTGACTTTGGTCAACATTTGGTATTTTGAGCGTTGGATGGTGATTTGGACAGTTCCATTAGAATCAAAACATCAATTTTGGGTTGGTAGCGTGGTTAGTTCGGGTCCGAAGCCTTTATTTCTTATTTTGATCCCTCTGACAAAAACTAGTGAAATAAGCCTAAAACAGGTCTTGAGGGCTAATTTGTTGTAAACAATCTCTTTTTAAAAAATTTGACGGTGCCACTGAGTTCAGAACATCGAAAATAACATAGTAGCATATTTAGTTTACTTCTGTGGGATCCCAAACGAATCTCGAGGATCCATTCGGAGGATTTAGAATAATGCAAATTCAGCTGGTGCACAACTTATATCTAGTGCATGGAACCTTCTTTGCGAATGTGAGCCATTGGCCGCAAATGTGGAGAATAAAAATGACCTTCATCGCTATCGCGAGGTGGTGGATGCCATCGAGAAGGGTTGTCAGGGAACCGAGTCAGGTTTTACTTCATCACGAATACAATCAGACCATCGCGGATGCGTGAGTGGTTAGGGTCATCAGCCAGTGCGAACGTGAAGTACTGACCGCGAATGCGAAGGCCAACCTTAATATCCGGTCAACATTGACCCTCTTGAACATGAAGGGTCGGCTGTGTTCCTAAGGTACTGTTCACAGAACAGTATAAATACTCCATTTACATGATTTTCACCATTTTTGGACTTATGAGCTTCTAGAAATGGCGATTTCTAAGGTTTTCTTAGTCATTCGTGCTTGTGTAAGCTCTAAACTCTTATTTCCATTAATTTCTATTGATTATATCTTCAAAAACACCTTTTAATCTTGTTTTCAAACTAGAATTTGGGATTCAATTTCAACTCGTTTTCACATGGGTTTGCAGTTGTAGACTCCTATGGACATGAAGAACATGTTTCTAAAATAGAATTCTAGATCTGCCCTTGTTGATTCTGAACCTATTTTTTGAACTATTTTTGGACCCATTTTAAATATAGTCAATATGGGTATCATTATCTTCCTTTTGACGCGTAGATTATGTTTTTGACAGATTTGGCTCATTCTAAGACCGTTCATTAGGGAAAGGCTCCACATTGAAGGGTCTAGGCTTGGATTTTTGGCTCTTCGAGAAAGGTTATGGCTTAACTTTCTTCAAACTGGGCTGGGTAGTTAACCATTCACGTAAAGTATTCTATGGGATAGGAAATTAGTCGTGAGAGTTTTATTTTTGAGAATATAATTATATCGTTTGCCTGGTGGGGGCTTATTTTTATTTTGTTATTGACTTGAAAGATACTATTGTTGTGATACCCATGTGGGGGCTTTATTTGATATTTTTAGGCCTTATTTGTGCATTAAATGCCATTATTAATGTTGTGATACCTGTGCAGGGGCTTTATTTGAGATTATAGGCCTTATTTGTGCATTAATTGTCTCTATCATTATAGTAATGCCCTAGTGAGGGGTTTTGAAATGTTATATTGATGTCTTACATGACTATTCATTCTAGTGGTGTCGACCGAGGGCTGATATCTTGAATTATTGACATATTGAGTTGATTCTGATCTCATTCATACCTGTATTGAATTGATTATCATCTTCATACTAATTTTTTGTGAGCATTACATCTTCATTTCATACATACATATTCATGAGATACTGGTACCACTGAGAAGCACTGATTTTGAAAGAAAATGAAACACTTTATAAAACCTTGGTCGTGAATACTAGCCGGCAAGGTTGATTGAGATTGAGATTTGAGAAAGTAAGTGTGTGTGTGTGTGTGTGTGGGGGGGGGGGGCGAACCCCATGGGCGTTATCTTGGAAGTGCTGAGGCTCAAAAGGTGTATACAGAAAATCATGCAATGACTTTCAATTATTTGTATACAGAAAGTCATGCGTTGACTTTCAATCATTCATCATCATCCCACCATCATTATTTCATTGCATCATTTGTATTTTCTCTATGTGTTTGTTGTCGTGTACTTAGTTTCTCTCTCTCTCTCTCTCTCTCTCTAAAACAGTTTCCAAACAGTAGCTCACACCATCTCCACTAACGGTTCTACAATATAAAGTTTAGTGGAGACGGTGTGAGCTACTGTTTGGAAACTTTTCTATTTGCAAGTGGAACATGCTCATAGAATCCCTTACTTGTTTAGTTTGTACTTTGCTCAGTCGATCTATGACATCTACTGAGTACAAGTTGACCATACTCACTCCTAATTCTGTGCCATTTCGGTGCAGATTCCAGTTTGAGTGCGATCCGTGGTGGCTGATCTTATGCCGTGATAGCTGGATTTTTGAGCTACTGGTGCGCTCTAGAGTTTGGGGCTGATTTCGGATCTCCTCTACTTTATCTTATCTTTATTTATGTTTGGAGACAGACTCTGATATTTTAGTTTCCAGACTATATATTAGATGCTCTTTCTACTTATGACACCATTTCTGAGGATTTATGTATTTTGTTTAGACTTTCATTATGTTCATTACATTATGGCCTAACTTCATTCTAGTAGTCTCGTATTTTGCTTGTTTATTTTATATTTTGGTTTTCCTTTTCTTTTCGGGTATTCAGCTTACCTACCAAGGCTGGATCGAGGTAGGTGACATCATGACCTCAACTTTATTTTTTTTAATTAAAAAGACCTAACCTAGGGATCTTACCCCCCATGGCGGTTAGGGGTTGAGCCACCCCCCCCCAAGCCTTAACATAAATCAAGCAAAAGAAAATACAAAGAGGAGGCAGGGTCATAAACCATACCTTCGGTGGTATGGTGGTTCAAGAGTCACCTATCCTACTAAGGCAGGTCAACTCATCCCCACCACTATGAAAAGCAAATCTAGTTCTAAGTACCTAGAAGAGAGGACTCCCCCCAATACAAAGAAATTAGGAAAGCATAAAAGAGGGAGACTCTCCCCTTACATGATAAATAACCTAACTAAACTAGACATCTTCATGAAGGATATACTAAAAGACATATAGCCTAAATGAATATAATAAGAAGGAAATAACACTGATGAGGAACAAGTGGTGACATGTTCAGGGCTCGACTAAAATAAACTATGGAGGCTTCTTTATTCTCTTTAACTTTCTTCTTTTGAAACTGACCATTCCCTTTTGTCAAGAGTATAGTAACCGCTAGTGTCATCAGAAAGCTGATGGTAAGTGTAGTATTGCTAACTAAAATCTGACAAGTGACTATGCTTGGAAAGTGTTTCTGCTGGAAAGTTTACTTCTCTATAGACATGTTTACAACGAACATAATCAAGTAGTTTGATCAACTCTTATAGCTCAAGGATTTGGATGTGAAGGCTCCATGGAGGGGTAATGGTTTGCTTGTGCCATTTAACAAGTAACTCCAAATTAATTTCCAAAATAACCCTGTTATAACCATGTTGGATGCACCAGGTAATTTCATAAGTTGCAGCTTGAATCTCTACCTGGTTATTAGTTTCCATTCCAAGAGGTGTAGCAAAAGCATAAATTAAGTGACCCCTATGATTTCTAATAATACCTCTAACTCCTATTTTCCCTGGATTATAAAGAGCACTACCATCTGTATTAAGCTGGACTATAGAAGGAGGGGGTTTGATCCATTTAACCTGTATCAATCTCAAATTACGTTGGCATCTTTCAACCATGTGAACAAGGTCCCTCCATTTACTAGGCCATTGTATGTAACGGTAAACAATAGATAAAAGCATATTCAACTCCTTGATGATAGAAAATTTTACCCTTGTAGCACTAGAAGGTTTTCCCCATACTTACTTGGACATCTATTCTTCAACAAATTCTAGCAAATAAATATGGGCATAGTTTGAAGAATGAGCTTATGAAATTCATTATTAAGCTTCACAATCCACCATGTGATAAGCAGGTTTCTCAAGGGATGGTCACATGTTCAATCCCCAAAAAATCTGAAAAATACTTCCACACATGCCTTGCAAAGTTACCAGAGACAAAAATGTGATCTATTGTCTCAAGCCCGGGTCTGTAGCAATAAGAACATACTACTGGATCACGAACAAATTAGATGATCTTTTCATTAGTAGGAAGTTTCCCTCTAAGATCTCTCCAAAGCATAAATGAGATCTTGAAAGGTACTTGTTTATGCCAAATAAGAGTATTTGTCATAGTCTTGTTCTTCTTCTTTCTAACTATCTCCCAAGCTGAAGAACAAGTGAAGTTACCACTAGTATTGAGTTTCCAAATAGGGTGATCAGGAACACCCTCTTGGTACTTGAAATAAGTAGTGAGAATTTTCTGAACATAAGCATGAGGTACATACTGTCTAACCTTATTTTCATCCTAATTTCCATTGACTAAGAGATGTGATACTATCATGTTGTCCAGCCTAGGAACATAAGTAAGAGGCCCTAGTCCTATCCAATCATCCCACCAAAATGAACATTTCCAAAATTTAGAGACCATTGAATATGATTTTCAGCAGTAACTCTGTTATTCGTCATTGTTTCCAAGTGAGAGAATGACTAGTATCCCATTTTTTGATTATCGGATCGGCTCTTTGACGATTCTTAGCTTTGAGAAAGTCACTCCATAGGGACTTTTTGGATTTGAAGGTCTACTATTGCTTGAATTGAATAGCCAGACAAATGTCATCCAGCTTTTTAACGCCTATTCCACCTTCTTCATATGGAAAACTTAAAGTTTCCCAAGATGCCCATTGGTATTTCTTCTTCTCATTCTCCCAACCCTAAAAGAAATCCATAATCAGCCTCTTAATTTTCTTAAGAGTAGTAGAAGTATGAGTAATAGCTGAGAGTAAATGAATAAGCAAAGATTGAAGCACTGATTTAACAAGAGTAACTCTCCCTCCATATCTTAACATCTTTGTCTGCCACCCTTTAATCTTAGAGATTACCTTGGCCACTATACCAGTAAAATAAATTATTCTTTTTCTTCCAATTATCCCCTTCATTGTTTTTTTTGATGCTATGAATGATTTCCTGGGCCAACATGATATTTTTATAAATGTTTCTTTCTTTGATAAACCCAGAATGATTGTTAGAGATAAGGTGAGGAAGAATATGAGAAAGTCTCAAGCAAATTAATTTGGAAATCACTTTGTTGGTGAAGTTACTAAGATATATGGTCTAAATTTAGAAAACTTATTAGGATGGTCTACTTTTGGGAGTAAGACCAAACTTGCATATGAGAAATAATTAGGCATAGAGTGACCACAAAAGAAATATTGCACCACCTCCAGCAGGTCCTCACCAATAATGTCCCAATAAACTTGGAAGAATTTCCCACTTATACCATCTGGTCTAGCAGCAGATGTAGGACTCATGGAAAAAACCACAGTTTTCAGCTCATCTAAAGTAGACACCTCTTGAAAAATTTGATTCTAACTATCAGCGACCATTCTTGGAATACAAGTTTAAACTTGTTCATCGATCACCTTGTTCTCACAAGTAAAGATTCCTTCAAAGTGTTTACAAGCAACTCTAGCAATATTTTCATCACCTTGAATGCAATTACCATGATCATCACTAATTTTGTGAATGAACAACCTTCTCCTTTTACCCCTAATTAAAGCATAAAAGTACTTGGAATTTGCAACTCCATTCTTAAACCAACGTAACTAAGTCTTCTGTTTGAGAATTGATTTTCCAACTTGAGGTATCTAATGTATTAAGAATTAATGCAATTCAAGTTGGCTCTGTTTTCTTCAGTGTTAATAGTTAGAATATTTTCTTCAGCAATTCTAACTTTTTCTTCATATTCTTTCACTGTAGCATAAATATCACCATACTCATTCTTGGACCAGTTACTTAAAGAGTTGGCTACTCTCTTCATTTTCATATGAAAGGACCACATAGGATTGCCTTCAACAGGTCTAATCCAACAAGCTCTGATAGTATCAAGAAAGGTTGGATTATCAACCCAACAATATAGGAATTTAAAGTATTTAACAACATTCTCCTGCCTTTCAGTAGTTTCCAGCAATAAAGGTAGTGATCAGACCCTACATAAGGTAGATGAGTGATGGAAGAGTGATGTATATGCTCCAGCCACTTGTCATTAACCATAACTCTATTAAGTCTCTTCCAAATCGTTGCATCAGTATCTCTAAGGTTGCACCAGGTGAACCTCTGGCCATGTAAGCCCAAATAAGTAAGTCCACAAACTTCAATAACACCTATAAACTCAAAGCTTTTGTTCATGTTATAAGGTATGCCCCCAATCTTCTTTTCACTGTTAACAATTACATTAAAATTTCCAATAGTGCACCAAGGTTTGTTAAGGTTGGAAAATTGCATCATCTCTTATCCCAAAGAGGTCTTTTCAAGTGATCTCTGCACTTAGCATATACAAAAGTGCTAAGGAAGACAATTGGATTAGTCACATATTTAATCTCACAGGTCACCTATTGCCCATCATGATTCATTACTTTGCAACCCACATCTATATTCCAAAATAACCAGATTTTTTCATTGTTGTTACAAGCAACTTTGTCCTTATTGAGCTAATTTTTATGAAACTCCAATTGTGAATTGTTAGAAAAAGGTTCAAGAGTAACAATCATAGAGAGATTTTGGAATTTCTTGAGTTTTTGAATCCTTTCCAGGACACCCTGAGTTTTAATACTCCTTGCATTCCAACACAGTGTATTAATCATCAAGACTCTTGGATTGGGACCTAATTTTGATTCTATCAACAGTGACAGAAGTACCTGTGGTAATATTCTTGTTGGCTTTGGTTCTTTTCTTCTGACCCCTTGGTAGACAAACCATGTTCCTTAGTAGCTCTTTGAACTTCATTTTCTATATTAATATCAAAAGTTGAACAAAAAACTTTGACTAAGTGATCACTAGTTTTATCATATTCATCTTATTTTTCCAATAATTGATCTTTATCAAATTCATCCTCTGATTCAATCACCATATATTCATCAATGATATCACCTGAGACAGCTCTCTTGTTTAACACACAAGGATATTTGGGACTATTATGAACTTGAAGTGGAGAAGCAGTGATTCCAGCTCGCTCAGTAACCATAGTAAAAATTTTTGGCCCTTCTGTACATTTTCAGCTTGACCTTTTTGTTTTCTTTCTTGTCTTTTCTTGATAGCATTTCTCTTTTTCTGACTCAAAACAAGAGTGGACTTGTTGTTGAGATAGAAACTTTCCCTATTTTTTGAAGTACCTGAGGTTTGATCTTTGTGCAGAGTTGTGGAATTATTGGAGGTCTCATCCGTAAACATCTGACCAGTATCCTATTTTGCATAAATTCTAAACCCACATTTTGAACACTAGTAGGAGAACCTAGTTAAACCCTTTTAAAATCCCTTGAAACATGAATATTGTCAGCAAGTTTTTTACGAATACCACTATCTTGTTTATTATTAATTTGATCTTTATCAATACCCAACTGCTGAAGAACACTAAATGAATTAGTGCCATCAACTAAAGCTCCTTTTTGAGTCTGAAAATTAAACTGACCAACACCTTAAACAAGCACATTATTCTGATATTTAATGTTGCTCACATTCTGAACTTTATGAGTCTAAACTTGAGAAGAAATCTGATCAACTTTTTGAACCTGAGAACTGTCCATAACTTGAGCATTATTTGAATCTAAATTCTGATCATTTTAAACCTGATCTGAACTCAACCTTTGAACCTTATTACTCTGTAGCAAATTATAACAAGGAGTAGTTTCAAATCTCTGAGAACAACTAGAAGATACAGTCTTATTCTGAGTGTTATTATGAATTTACTAAGGAATCAAAGAAGCAAAAGTGGTAGCAGGGGCTCTAGAGTCAATCCTAGGGTCAACTAGAGTCATCTCATGTTCATAATGAGCCATAAACCTCCCCCCCTTGGACACCCCTTCCTGCAAGTTAGTAACCTTTTCCTGAACCCCTCCATCCATACCTTCATCAACTTTAGAATCAAACAACACATTAAAAATATTTGGGTGGGGTTGATGTAGCATTGAGTCAATGCCTGAGATTTTTATATTTTACTTTTTTAGTACTTTCTTGCTCAATGCAGTAGGTGTAATGGCTTTGGAACTATTTGCTTGGTTGAGGGTCTTCTCCTGAGTAACATTGTTAGCTAACTTGTTAGAAGAAATGTTTAGTTCAAAAATCATACCTGTATGTTGAGTAACCTGATTTTGTTGAGAATTGACATCTTTTTGGGGAGATACTAGTCTGTAGACCTTATTTTGTTGAGTATTCTCCACCATTTTTTAGTTGCGGCCTCTAAATTTCTTCCTTTTCTGAGTTTGCCACTGTTCTTGTTGATGATTTTTTTCTTCTTATTGGACAGGATGTTGAATAGTTTTGATGCCAGAAGAACCAACTATAATTTGTTGATTTTCAGTAGATAAACCAACTTCCATATTTTTCCCTGCTCCAGATACTTTTTTCTTTTTAGCTTCAGCTTGCTCTCTTTTCTTTTTATTTTCCTCATCCCTTCTCTTGGTAGCACATACATGAATCAGATTCCCTTGGTTCTTACAGTAAGCATAATAATTAGGAAGTTTCTCATATTGTATAGTTTACCATCTCCCCACAGTCAAATTATCTTCATCATATCCCATCCAAATATGAAAAGGTCTATCCATAGTAAGATCAATTTGGATTTTTACCTTAGCCACACTCCCTCTTATCTTTTGGATAGAATTTGTATCTAAGTATAAAGTTTTTCCAATAGGAGAAAAGAGAGCACCCAAAAACTTTTTGTTGTAACAATGCCATGGTAACTCAGAAAGCGTTACCCAAATAGGAACTATTGGAGTTTCTTCTTTCATAGTAAAAATTGGAGTCCATGCTTGTATCCTTATCATTGGACCCTCAATATACATCTTTTGGTTAGTCCACACAGTGCTATAGTCTACTTCATTATCCAAATCAATATACAAGTGTCTAGCATTGAAATGGGCAATATTGACACCACCGGTGAATTGAGTTTGAAGAATAAAGCTTTTTTAGACCAAGTCAATCTTAGGCATAGTGTTGTTGAATATTTTGACAAGAGTGTATCTACACATGTCTGCAAGTTTGACAAAATAATCCTCTTTTTTGAAGATAACAGCAGGCAAACCTTGTCTAATAGAAAATTTAGGATTAGTAATATCAATTAAAACCTTATTTTTGTCTTGATTGGCCCTTAATCTAGTGGCATATAAGTGTACCACTATATAAGAGCAAGCTCAGGAACAAGGTTATTTTTTGGAGTATTGGTAGGGTTTGATTTGTAATGACCCTCCAGGTCATTTTCTCTATTTTCGTACTCTTTTTACATTTAGAGCTTTCCCATAGCTACTCCAGGTCATTTATGACTTACTGGAGCCGATAATTCTGTTATCGGGTAGTTCGTTTGGTTTTTAGAGCCAATTTCCTATTTAGAAGTCTTCGTTGTTCAAATTTGGGTATCAAGCCTAAATCTCAGGTAAACGACCTCGTATGTCAATTTTGACAGTCCTAGCAACTCCAGAACATTAATTTTAGTCTAGGGGGACCTTTGGTTTGGGTCCCAAGGATTCCAAACTCGTTTTGGCCTGTTGGGTGAAAATTGGTTTAAATGGCCATTGGGTGTGGGACCCATATTTCATCGAAATAATCTTGGATGGAAATTTTGATGGCACCATTGAGTCCAGAATGTTGAATTTGGTAGTATAGCATAGTTCATTTGCATTAACGAGATTTCACACAAATCCCGAGAGTCCGGTCGAAACTTAGCAAAATTTGCTAAGTGCTGGTGCATAGACTCAGCTGGTGCAGCCACTTAAGCGGACCTTTGGTCGCTTAAGTGGAGGTCACTTTAGCAGCTAGGGTACCACTTTAGTGACCATCCTTGTTCCCCACCTAGTTGCTTAAGTGGAGGCCTCGCCGCTTTAGCGGGGGTTGCTTAAGCGACACTCGACCCTATAGGGGAGGTCGGCCTTTGAGACTTGGCTGCTTAAGTGACGGTTTATCGCTTTAGCGACGACCACTTAAGTGGTCATTGCTGGTTCCATAAATTCTCCTTTACCCAATTTTAATTCATTTTTCTCCAAGCCCAAGGCCATAAAACCCTAAAGAGAGTGTGGAGAGCGGAGTTTTGATCATTTAGTGTTCATTGCAAGTTGGAGACATCATTTTGATCACTTTCTCGTCAATATTTCCATGATTTCCTATTAATTTCATGGTTAATTTCTAATTTAAACCCGAATCCCTAGGGTAAAATGATCCTTGAGCTTAGAGGAATATTTTGACTGTTTCAAAGTTGTAAATCTATAAGCGAGCCTCACATGGGAATTTTAGATCAATTTTGAACCCAAAGCATTTATATGCAATATGGGTATTGTTAAACTCGTATTAATGTATGTATCATTATTTTGATAGTGTGGCATCGTGCGTAGTCTTCTCGAAAAGAAAAAGCTCCAATTTAGTGGACTTTCTCCGGCTTCAGCAACGTCCAGGTAGGCTAGGCTTACTTTTCTCATAGATTGAGCTTTATTATGGTATTCGGATAGTATTATGCTAAAGTTGGGTTGGAATTTATGGCTTGGTTGTATGTTTAGCAAAAAATTAGAATATTTAGCCGATTAGAGAGTTGTTTTTTGGTAGAATTGACCCATTCACCATTCCCTTGGATTTAATTGTTACCTTAGAAATTGTTTAGACTTATCTAATACCTTGAGATGGAACTTTAGAGCCTTAGTCTAATATCGGGTAGAAATTGCCTTAGTATGGACTTTTGGGGTTAGTAACAGGCCTCACTGACTAGACTTGTAACCTTTATTTACTTTAAAGACCGGCTCGAGTTCGGTAACTGCTATTGGAATATGGTACTAATTCCCAGTTCAAGTCTGGCATATTTGATACTAGAGTATGATTCGAGTCTGGCACTTTATGGTTCACTTATGATATTACAGATTCGATTTGAGTAAAGTATTGTGTGGTACGAAAGGATTGACGGATATGGAATCAATTGTTGGTTACTTTATACTTATTAGTGTCTATAGTTCTCTTATTGATTGTATCTAGCGGGATTATGAGGGCTCGTTTGGGTTAATCTTCTTTTGTTTGTGCCTTCTGGGCTTATGGGGCCCCAGTTAGGCTGTAGTTAGCTTGCCTTCCTTTTGATATTATTTATACTGTTATTTATTATCTATTAGCTAGACTTGTAACCTTGTATTTACTTTAAAGACCAGTTCAAGTCCAACAACTACTATTGGCATATGGTACTAATTCCCAGTTCAAGTCCGATATAGATGATACTAGAGTATAGTTTGAGTCTGACATTTTATGATTCACTTATGATATTATGGATCCAGTTTGAATTCGATATTGCGTGGTACAAAAAGATTCACGAATATAGAATCAATTGTTGGTTACTTTATACTTATTAGTGTCTATGATTCTCCTCTTGATTATATCCAGAGGGCTTATGAGGGCTTATTTGGGTTAATCTTCTCTTGTTTGAGCCTTCTGGGCTTATGAAGCCCCAGTTAGGCTATAGTTAGATTGCGTTTCTTTTGATACTGTTATTTATTATCTGTAAGCTGGAGAATTATTTCAGGTTTACCTCTTTTTCCTTGACTTAGTTTTCATTCTCGCATTCTAGTATACTTTGATTATGATGTAGCTTAGTCAGTAGATGATGTCTACTAAGTAACCTTTGGTTTGTACTCATGCTACCCTTCTGCATCTTTTTCTGATGCAAATTCGAGTACTAGTTGTCACCGTTAACGTTCTATCCAGCTACTCTCAGGATTCAGAGATAGGGTGAGCTTTCAGAGCCAGAGCTGATCCCCTCCCATTCCTTTACTTTTGGATAGTATTTCATTATCAAAACTTTCTGTACATTGATACTATTTAGTAATCTTATTTTGTATGTAGTGGCTCTTATACCGGCTTTACTAGGTCGTGGGATATTTCTTTTGTTCTTCCTCTATTCCATTTGACATTCATATTCTTGTATTCTTATTTCTATTGCTTATAAGCTTATTGTATGCTTATTTTTTGGTATTTACTTTACCTTCCAACAATTAGCCCATTACTCGTCATTTCGGGCTACGGTTTGGCTTACCTACTGGTGGGTTAAAGTAGGTGCCATCATGACTCCAAACTCAGGTCATGAAAAATTGGTATCAGAGCCTAGGTTCAGTGGTATTGTTTATACAAGAGCAAGTGTCTTGTAGAGTCTGCGGATCAGAACGATAACATCCGCATCTTATCTTCGGGAGGCTATAGGACATTCTTAGGATAATCTCACTTTCTTTATTCATTTGGTGCATCGAGTTTGTATTGGTTTCTAAAGTTCTCATTATTTCAGTCTTTTGTAGATGGTCAGGATGCGAGCTATGGCGACCGGTGATGAGGACCCCGAGTTCGCTACTAGGATACCCTCTAGAAGCCATGGCAGACCTAAAGGTCCCGGCCAGTCTAGAGCTGCAACCCCAGATAGGGGTCAGGATAGGGAGCCTTCACCAAATCCTATTATTTCTCCTAAGGTAGAGGTAGCTCCTTAGGTTCTGCCAACCCAGCCATTGGTGGCCTGGGGGGCAACCTAGGCTCCACCAGGGTTTATTTCTTCTTCATTGCCCAGAGATGCCTTCATCCAGTTATTAGGATTAGTTGTTGGTGCACCATCTTATGGTGATCAGTCTGCAAATCAGAGTGGTGTAGATGTAGAGGTACAACCTGTAGATATGGCTTCCAGAGTTGTGGTCCCTGCAGCACCGGTAGTTGCTCAGCTGGTAGCCACCCAACCAGCTATGTCTGTTGAGGAGCAGAAGATGTTGGGCAAATGTTTGAGATTGAATACGCCTAGGTTTGCTGGGCTCCGGGCGAGTATGCACTTGAGTTCCTGACTGCTTATGAGGATAGGCTCTATAATTTGGGCCTAGTTGAGGCTCGTGGGGTCGACTACACCACTTTTTAGTTGGATTTGGCAGCTAGATATTGGTGGAGAGGTTGTCTTGATTCCAAGCCAGCTGGATCTCCTCTTTTGACATTGACTCAGTTCTCTGAGTCCTTTTTCGAGAAGTGTATACCTCGCAGTCTTTCTGAGCACCTGAGAGATCAGTTCACGAGGTTGGAGCAGGATTCTATGATCGTTTTTGAGTATGAGGCACGATTCCACGAGTTGGTCAGACATGCTACTGTGATCTTAGCGACTGAGTATGAGCGAATTCAGTGTTATGTTAGAGGTCTGAGACTTTCTCTTCGCATGGCTACTTAGAGTTTTGTTGCAGCTGGCAGGTCTTTTGTTGAGGTTTTTGATTATGCCCAGACTATGAAGGAGATACATAACGAGGCCTATGGGGGCAGCAATAAGATACCACATTATCAGGGTAGTTTTAGTAGAAGCCGTGGTCGCTCGCAGTTCAAAGGCAGAGGTTCTCAGGGTAGGTACCCTCCGTATTAGTCTTATCAACATCAGGGTTAGTCTAGTAGACCCATTCAGATAGAACTTTAGATTACTGATGGAGGTTAGTCTAGCTATAGTGATTACCATGGCCCGAGCAGTGGACAATCTTTGAGAGGTGCACATTCTGGGTATTCTAGCTGAGGTGGTTATTTTGGGTCAATCGGATCTTCTGGATAGAATGGAGTGTCTGGGGCTTGCTATAATTGTGGGGTTGTTGTTCATTACTCCAGAGAGTGTACCCAGTGTGGGATGATTCAGCCTGCTGCATAGAATGTTCAGACGATCAGATCAGTGTTGCTTCAAGCTAGAGGTAGTGCTTGGGGTCGTAGGGGTGGTCCTCAAGGTTCTCGAGGAGATTCTCAGGTAGGCAGGATGGGTGGTCGGTTAGACACCCAGCTAGGTGGAGGGATAGGTCATTTTTATATTGTACCTAATAGACTAGAGGCAGAGTCTTCAAATGTTGTTATTATTAGTATGATTTTAAAGTGCTGTCAGCCAGCTATTGCATTTTTTGATTTGGGATCCACTTATTCATATGTTTTTGCTTATTATGCACCATGATTAAAGTTGTCTTTAGAGCCTTTATCTGTGTCTACCGTGGGTGATTCTTTAGTAGTGGATCAGATTTATAGATCATGTGTTATGACCATTCGAGAGATTGATACTCGGGCTGACCTTATTGTGCTAGATATGGTGAGCTTTGATGTGATTATGGGCATAGATTGGTTATCCCCCTATCATGCGGTCTTGGATTGCTTTACCAAGACCTTTACCTTACCCATGCCTGGCATACCCTTGGTTATGTGGCAAGGTTCTTTTAGCCGCGCACCAACAAGGATTATTTCTTGTGTTCGGGCTAGGATATTGGTATTGAGGGGTTGCGAATCTTATCTAGCTTATGTTTGCGATCTTAGTGTGGAGAACCCTTCACTTGATTCTGTTCCTATTATCCGTGAGTTTTTCGATGTTTTCCCCACCGACCTACCTGACCTTTCCTCCTGAGCGTGATATTAAGTTAGCTATCGATCTTGAGCCAGGCACCCAACCTATTTCCATGGCACTGTACTGTATGGATCCTACTGAGCTTAAGGAGATAAATTCTAATCTTCAGGATCTTTTATGTAAGGGTTTTATTAGGCCGAGTGTGTCTTCTTGGGGTGCTCCTGTCTTGTTTGTGAAGAAAAAGGACGGTACTATGCATATGTGTATCGATTACAGGCAGCTGGATAAATTGATAGTGAAGAATAAGTATCCTATGCCTTGTATTGATGATTTATTTGACCAGCTTCAGGGTGCGGCAGTGTTTTCTAAGATTGACTTGAGATTCGATTACTATCAGTTGAGGATTTGTGCTAAGGACATCCCTAAGACAACTTTTAGGACATGCTATGGCCATTATGAGTTCCTAGTGATGTCTTTTGGGTTGACCAATGCCCTAATAGTGTTCATGGATCTGATGAACCATGTGTTAAGGCCCTATCTGGATTTCCTTATGATTGTCTTCATTGATGACATCCTTGTATATTCAATGAGTAGGGAGGAACACAAGCACCATTTGAGGATTGTGCTCCAGATGTTGAAAGATCATAGGCATTTTCCCAAATTCTAAAAGTGTGAGTTTTGTCTCGATTCTGTAACATTCCTAGGGCATGTGGTGTCTAAGGATGGGATTATGGCGGATCCAGTGAATATTGAGGCTATTCATGATTGGGACAGACCTACATCTCTAACTGAGGTTCGTAACATTATTGGTTTGGCTGGTTAAACAAGCGGTTTATTGAGGGTTTTACTTCTATTGCAGCACCTATGACCAGGTTGACTAGGAAGGATATTCCTTTTGAGTGGTTCGATGAGTGTTAACTTTTGAAAGCTCACGGACTTGCTCACTTCAGCTTCTATATTGACTCTTCATGTTAAGGGTGAGGGGTTTACAGTTTATTGTGGTGCTTCTAGTGTTGGTTTGGGTTGTGTTTTGATGAAGCAGGTCTTAGTTATTACTTATGCGTCGAGGCAGCTGAAGGTTCATGAGCGCAACTACCCCACCCATGATTCTAGACAACATTGATGGATTGAGTAACTGAAGGAATATGATATCTCTATTCTATAATAGTCGGGCAAGGCGAATGTGCTTGCAGATGCCTTGAGCCGAAAGGCAGTGAGTATAGGTAGCTTGGCTTCTATTTCAGGTTCGGAGCGGCTGTTAGCATTGGACATTCTGTCCTTAGCCAACTTGATGGTTCGACTTGATATTTCAGACTCCAGGAGGATTCTTGCTAGAGTTGAGGCTAGGTCTACCTTAATTGAGCAGATTCGGATCCACCAATTTGAGGATAGTAGACTTTGTGGCATCTGTGATAAGGTTTTGAGAGGTGAGTCCAGTCGGGGGTGGAGACTTAATTCAATCAATTTTTCAAGGATTAGAGACTTAACTAAGTCGATATTATGGGAGACTCATAGCTCTGGGTATTCTATACACAATGGTATAACTAAGATGTGTAGAGATTTGAGGCAACATTACTGGTGGAGTGGTATGAAGAGAGATGTTGTGGACTTTGTAGCTTGTTGCCTATGTTATCAGTGATGAGCTGTAAATTTGTGGCACTTGAGATGATTAAAACAAGGAATAATTGTTAGTCTAAAGGTACTTTTTATGGATTTAATATGTTTGTTAAGTGTTTGTAGGTTGTGAAGGACTTAGAGAGGAAAAAGTGAAAACTGGATGAAAGTGGCATCAGACGAGCCTTACAACGATAGTGGAATTGTACCACGATCGTGCCTAGGCTGTCGTACATTGAAGTAGAGATGTCAAGTGCAGTAGTTTATCACACGAAGAGGTTGTACGACCGTATGATGATTGCAAGATTGTACAATGTGGTCGTGGTATGGATGATTTGAAAAAAAAAATCCAGTATGAAGACACGATAAGGAAGGCACAGTCGTATGTTCAATGCACAACTGTACAATCCTCTAGTCCGAAGCAGCTGACATCAATTTCTTATTTTAGTTGGGATTTGGATTTCTAGGTCTATAAATACTCTTTTAGGGTTATTTTTATATGTGGAACAATATTATTAGTGTTTTGCATTGTTCTGTGGATTCCAAGACAATTTTATTGGAATTTTACAAGTATATTATGGTTTTAATTCAAGTAGAGATTTTGGAGTTTATTCATCTTTGCATGATTTAATTTACGTTTTCTTCCATGAATTCTTCTTGTGTTCTTGAAATCATGAGTAGCTAAACCCCATAACTAGGGTTGTGTGAACCATGAGGAATTAACAAAATGGGTTAAGCGTGAAGCAATTCTGAACCGGTGTGACTGTATGTATTGTTATTTCCTTCATTATAATTGATCTTCTAATGGTTGCAAACGTTAGAAACTCCCCTGTATTCTAGACTTGCTCGAGAGAGAGGTAGAGATTGGGAAAAAGGAATAGCAACAGAGATTTGAAGCTATCAATCTTCATCTAATAACTTGAGCCGTGACACGGATAGTTATCTGAGATCCAGAACAAGGGTTAGTAGTGCGACACTCGGAGAGCGTGAAGAGAAGAGTGAAATTCCTATAACCAAGGTCGAGAGATGTCTAGATGAACCTATCTTGTTAGGTTTTGCATGCAACGCAGTGGGACAGTTTTCTTGCACAAGTAACCAGTGGAGTTAAGGAATCTTGGGGATCACAGTCCTAGTGCCTTTCTCATAATTGATCATAAATCTGACAATCAACAATTGTTACTGTTATTATTTGTTTACAAAACCCCCCTTTTTACTTACTTGCCAATTACTCAGAAAAACATTCGTCAGACTTTTGTCCTATTCCCTATGGGATCTACCCCAACCTATTTGGGTTCTATATTTGATACAGCGATTGTGTTAAACTTTTTTGGAGGTATAGTTTGGGCGACATCAAATTTTGGCGCCATTGCCGAGGAATACTATTATAGAGTTGATTAGTTTGCTGGTTGGAGTTGATTGATTTTATTTTTCTATACTTTTGAGTGCATACGCCAGTGTATACCCAACACAAGGAGTCAAGGCAATCTCTTGATTCCACTTGATACTGAGATAGAAAGAACAATGAGAGAATTTCGAAGAATGGTTAATACCGATGGGGTTCAGGATCCTGCAGTCGCGGGAGGCATTCATAACCAGCCACCAATTCATTCGGATGGTCTAGAAACTATGGAGCAAACTATTAATGGCTTAGGAGAATGCAAGACAAACTGCTCATGCAAGAAGCAGCACAACGTCTTGCTGCACTTGAAGAGAGACAAAGAAGATTGAGGGTGCAACAACTACCACAAAGACCTTATGTGCCGATTTAGGATAGTCCCAAAGAAGAGGATGTGGCTTATTTCTAGCCGGTTGAGACTGGTGCCATTATTCCACCAGAGTTAGCTCAGGACACTATGTTCGACATTATAAGTGCCATGATCCACCTACTAAACTTTAAAGGCCTATTCGTCGGTCTTCCTACAGATGATCCAAACATGCATGTGATGAACTTTGTGGGGGTATGCACTATATATAATTTGCTTGGAGTTGACCAAGAGGCTATTCGGTTGAGATTGTTTCCATTTTCTCTAACAGGAGAAGTGAGTTACCACGAGGTTTCATCATTACTTGGCAAAAATTGAGAAATCAATTTCTGGAGAGATTTTTAGCACCCTCCAAGATGCTACAGTTGAAGGATAAGATTTACACTTTCAGACAGCTACATTCTGAAGCACTTTATGAGACTTGGCTTCAGTTCAAGAAGAAGTTGCAAAATGTTCCAAACCATAGAATGAATGGTCGAAATTTACTTGAGATCTTTTATAGAGCATTAAATGCCAATACCAAGGCCGTAGCAGATACTATCACTAGCAGAGCATTTATGAGTCTGAGGTGGGAACAAGTTTTAGAGATTTTAGATCATATCACTAAGACCAACTGAGGATGTCACACTCGAGAGGAAGATACACCAGCTGGAAGGTATGCTATTGGAGCCTCGGTAGCACAATAGGCTTTGGATGAATCTGTAGCTCAAGAAGTCACGCAGATAAGGACATAAATTGGCTTGCTAGCCAAACAAAATTATGGATGGAGATGCTGAGAAGATGCATGCCGTAGGTGCAAAAGGTAAAATACCTAGGCATAATGATGATGAATCTAATGAGGAGGCTAAATACTTGGATCGAGAGGTGGCGGATTTTCGAGCCAAGAGCCAAGGGTCTAATCAAGACTCTTGGAACTCAAGGTAAGGGAATTAAGGTCGAAACTACTATGGAGACAATTATAATAAGTTAGGATATAGAGATTGAGAATTAGATAATGATAGTGATTAGAGGCAAAAGGATGATTACAAAGAGAAGAGTGGAGCATATGTTCCACCGGGGAATCGTGACGCTGATTCTGAAAATTCAAGAATGGAAGCCCTTCTTAATAATCTGGTTAAGGGGTTAGAGAGCCATGAGAGTTTCTTAAAGGAGATTAGGTCAGACATTTCGTGAATAAGTCAGAAGGTAGAATCTTATTCGACAGCCAAAAAATAGTTGGGGCAACAGTTTGGGCAGATATCGATGGCATTGAACTAGCGTTAACCAGGCACCCTTCAAAGTAATGTCGTCCAAAATCCGAAGACTGATGGTCATTGTTTGGCCATTACTACTAGAATCGGGAAGTACACTACTGACCCAGCTATGCATATGGATAGTGGTAGGAAAGATGAGCTAGTGGTAGTTGATAAAGAGGCTGAAATAGAGCTAGAGAATTCAAAGGTTGATAGCACGCAACTCACAAGCTCTAAAATATTGATTAAAAAACTAAGTTTGAAAAAATGAAGAAGAAGGAGGCTACTCAAGTTCTGAAACCCATTCCACGACCCCCTCCTCCCTTTCCTCAACGGTTGAAAAAGAAAGCTAAAGAGGATAAATACCAAAAATTTATTTCAATGTTAAATGAGTTATCAATAAGTATCCCTCTTATTGAGGCTTTGGAGTAGATGCCAGGTTATGCAAAGTTCATGAAAGACTTGGTGACGAAGAAGAGAACTGTCAGTTTTGAGCAGGCATATAATTTACACCATTGTAGTGCAATTGATTTTCGTTCACTTGTCGAAAAAAATAACGATTTGAGAGCCTTCACAATTCCTTGTACTATTGGGTCTTAAAAATTTGAAAAGGCACTGTGTGATTTGGGTGCTAACATTAAGTTGATGCCACTAGTCGTGTTTAAATAGTTAGGATTGGGAGCACCAAAACCAACTTTTATGAGATTTCTTATGGAGGATAGAACTGTGAAAAAGTCGGTTGACATCTTATATGATGTTTTGGTAAAGGTGGCATATTTTATCTTTCTGGTTGACTTTGTAATTCTAGACTGTAAGGTTGATTTTGAGGTTCCCATAATGTTGGGAAGTCCATCCCTTGCCACCGGCCATGCATTAGTTGACATGGAAACTGGGCAGATGAAGTTTAGGTTGAATGACGAGTAGGTTACCTTCAATGTTTACTGTTCGATGAAGCAACCAAGAGATATGTGTGTATTTTTGGTGATTGATACAACCCACTAAGACTGTAGACTGTATGGATCCTGCTGAGCTTAAGGAGCTAAATTCTCATCTTCCGAATCTTTTGGGTAAGGGTTTCATTAGGCTGAGTGTGTCTTCTTGGGGTACTCCTGTCTTGTTTGTGAAGAAAAAGGATGGTACTATGCATATGTGTATCGATTACAGGCAGCTGGATAAAATGACAGTGAAGAATAAGTATCATATGCCTTGTATTGATGATTTATTTGACCAACTTTAGGGTGCGGCAGTGTTTTCTAAGATTGACTTGAGATTCGATTACTATCAGTTGAGGATTTGTGCTGAGGACATCCCTATGACAAATTTTAGGACATGTTATGGCCATTATGAATTCGTGGTGATGTCTTTTGGGTTGACCAATGCCCCAATAGTGTTCATGGATCTGATGAACCATGTGTTAAGGCCCTATCTGGATTTCTTTGTGATTGTCTTCATTGATGACATCCTTGTATATTCAAGGAGTAGGGAGGAACACAAGCACCATTTGAGGATTGTGCTCCTGACTTCGAAAGATCATAGGCATTTTCCCAAATTCTCAAAGTGCGAGTTTTGTCTCGATTCTATAACATTCCTAGGGCATGTGGTGTCTAAGGATGGGATTACGGTGGATCCAGTGAAGATTGAGGCTATTCATGATTGGGACAACCTACATCTCTAACTGAGGTTCGTAACATTATTGGTTTGGCTGGTTAAACAAGTGGTTTATTGAGGGTTTTACTTCTATTGCAGCACCAATGACCAGGTTGACTAGGAAGGATATTCCTTTTGAGTGGTCCGATGAGCGTGAGTTAAACTTTTGAAAGCTCACGGACTTGCTCACTTCAGCTCCTATATTGACTCTTCATGTTAAGGGTGAGGGGTTTACAGTTTATTGTGATGCTTCTAGTGTTGGTTTGGGTTGTGTTTTGATGAAGTAGGTCCTAGTTATTACTTATACATCGAGGAAGCTAACGGTTCATGAGCGCAACTACCCCACCTATGATTCTAGATAGCATAGATGGATTGAGTAACTGAAGGACTATGATATCTCTATTCTATACTATTCGGGCAAGGAGAATGTGGTGAGTATAGGTAGCTTGGCTTCTATTTCAGTTTTGGAGCGGCTGTTAGCATTGGACATTCTGTCCTTAGCCAACTTGATGGTTCGACTTGATATTTCAGAATCCAGAAGGATTCTTGCTAGAGTTGAGGCTAGGTATACCTTAATTGAGCAGATTCGGATCCACCAATTTGAGGATAGTACATTTGTGGCATCTGTGATAATGTTTTGAGAGGTGAGTCCAATCGGGGTTGGAGACTTAATTCAATCGATTTTTCAAGGATTAGAGACTTAACTAAGTCAATATTACGGGAGGCTCATAGCTCTAGGTATTCTATACACAATGGGACAACTAAGATGTGTAGAGATTTGAGGCATCATTACTAATGGAGTGGTATGAAGAGAGATGTTACGGACTTTGTAGCTTGTTGCCTATGTTGTCAGTGATGAGCTGTGAATTTGTGGCACTTGAGATACTTAAAACAAGGAATAATTGTTAGTCAAATGGTACTTTTAATGGATTTAATATGTTTGTTAAGTGTTTGTAGGTTGTGAAGGACTTAGAGAGGAAAAAGTGAAAACTGGATGAAAGTGGCATCAAACGAGCCTTACCACGATCGTGGAATTGTACCACGATCGTGCCTAGGCTATTGTACGTTGAAGTAGAGATTTCAAGTGCACTAGTTTATTAGACGAAGAGGTTGTACGACCGTATGATGATTGCAACATCGTAAAATGTGGTCATGGTATGGATGATCTGAAAAAAAAAATCCAGTATGAAGACACGATAAGGAAGGCACAGTCGTATGTTCAATGCACAACCGTACAATCATCTAGTCCGAAGCAGCTGACATCAGTTTCCTATTTTAGTTGGGATTTGGATTTCTAGGTCTATAAATACTCTTTTAGGGTTATTTTTACATGTGGAACAATATTATTTTTGTTTTGCATTGTTCTGTGGATTCCAAGACAATTATATTGGAATTTTACAAGTATATTATGGTTTTAATTCAAGTAGAGATTTTGGAATTTATTCATCTTTGCATGATTTAATTTATGTTTTCTTCCATGAATTCTTCTTGTGTTCTTGCAATCATGAGTAGCTAAACCCCATAACTAGGGTTGTGTGAACCATGAGGAATTAACAAAATGGGTTAAGCGTGAAGCAATTCTGAACCGGTGTGACTGTATATATTGTTATTTCCTTCATTATAATTGATCTTCTAATGGTTGGAAACGTTAGAAACTCGCCTGTATTCTAGACTTGCTCGAGAGAGAGGTAGAGATTGGGAAAAAGGAATAGCAACAGAGATTTGAAGCTATCAATCTTCATCTAATAACTTGAGCTATGACACGGATAGTTATCTGAGATCCAGAACAAGGGTTAGTAGTGCGACACTTGGAGAGCGTGAGGAGAAGAGTGAAATTCATATAACCAAGTCGAGATATGTTTAGATGAACCTATCTTGTTAGGTTTTGCATGCAACGCAGTGGGACAGTTTGCTTGCACAAGTAACTGGTGGAGTTAAGGAATCTTGGGGATCACAGTCCTAGTGCCTTTCTCATAATTGATCACAAATCTGACAATCAACAATTGTTACTGTTATTATTTGTTTACAAAACCCCCTTTTTTACTTACTTGCCAATTACTCAGACAAACATTCGTCAGACTTTTGTCCTATTCCCTATGGGATCTACCCCAACCTATTTGGGTTCTATATTTGATACAACGATCGCGTTATACTTTTTTGGAGGTATAGTTTGGGCGACATCAAATTTGGCGCCATTGCCGGGGAATACTATTATAGAGTTGATTAGTTTGCTTGTTGGAGTTGATTGATTTTATTTTTCTATACTTTTGAGTGCATGTGCCGGTGTACGCCCAATACAAGGAGTCAAGGCAATCTCCTGATTCCACTTGATACTGAGATAGAAAGAACACTAAGAGAAAATCGAAGAATGGTTAACACCGATAGGGTTCAGGATCCTGCAGTCACGGGAGGCATTCATAACCAGCCACCAATTCATTGGGATGCTCTAGAAACTATGGAGAAAATCACTTCTCTATTAATGGCTTAGGAGAATGCAAGACAAACTGCTCTTAGACAAGCAGATAGAGATTATCAAGGAATGCAAGAAGCAGCACAACGTCTTGCTGCACTTGAAGAGAGACAAAGAATATTGAGGGTGCAACCACCACCACAAAGACCTTATATGCCGATTTAGGATGATCCCAAAGAAGAGGATGTGGCTTATTTTGAGCCGGTTGAGACTAGTGACATTATTCCACCAAAGTTACCTTAGGGCACTAAGTTCGACATTACAAGTGCCATGATCCACCTACTAAACTTGAAAGGCGTATTGGGGTGTCTTCCTACAGATGATCCAAACATGCATGTGATGAACTTTGTGGGGGTCTGCACTACATATAATTTGCTTGGAGTTGACCAAGAGGCTATTCGGTTGAGATTGTTTCCATTTTCTCTAACAGGAGAAGCGAGTTACCACGAGGTTCCATCATTACTTGGCAAAAATTGAGAAATCAATTTCTGGAGAGATTTCTAGCACCCTCCAAGATGCTATAGTTGAAGGATAAGATTTACACTTTCAGACAGCTACATTCTGAAGCACTTTATGAGACTTGGCTTCAGTTCAAGAAGAAGTTGCAAAATGTTCCAAACCATAGAATGAATGGTCGAAATTTACTTGAGATCTTTTATAGAGCATTAAATGCCAATACCAAGGCCGTAGCAGATACTATCACTAGCAGAGCATTCATGAGTCTGAGGTGGGTACAATCTTTAGAGATTTTAGATCGTATCATTAAGACCAACTGAGGATGGCACACTCGAGAGGAAGATACACCTGCTAGGACGTATTCTATTGGAACCTCGGTAACACAATAGGCTTTGGATTAACTGTAGCTCAAGAAGTCACACAGATAAGGACATAAATTGGCTTGCTAGCCAAACAAAATTATGGATGGAGATGCTGAGAAGGTGCATGCCGTAGGTGCAAAAGGTAAAACACCTAGGCATGATGATTATGAATCTAATGAGGAGGCTAAATACTTGGATTGAGAGGTGGTGGGTTTCCGAGCCAAGGGCCAAGGGTCTAATCAAGACTCTTGGAACTCAAGGTAAGAAAATCAAGGTCGAAACTACTATGGAGACAATTATAATAAGTCAGGATATAGAGATAGAGAATGAGATAGTGACAGTGATTAGAGGCAAAAGGATAATTACAAAGAGAAGAGTGGAGCATATGTTCCACCGGGGAATCGTGATGCTGATTATGAAAATTCAAGAATGGAAGCCCTTCTTAATAATCTGGTTAAGGGGTTAGAGAGCCATGAGAGTTTCTTAAAGGAGATTAGGTCAGACATTTCGTGAATAAGTCAGAAGGTAGAATCTTATTCAAGTGCCATAAAATAGTTGGGGCAACAGTTTGGGCAGATATCGATGGCATTGAACTAGCGTTAACTAGGCACCCTTCCAAGTAATACCGTCCAAAATTCGAAGACTGATGGTCATTGTTTGGACATTACTACTAGAATCGGGAAGTATACTACTGACCCAGCTATGCTTATGGATAGTGGTAAGAAAGATGAGCCAGTGGTAGTTGATAAAGAGGCTGAAATAGAGCCAGAGAATTCAAAGGTTGATGGCACGCAACTCACAATCCCTAAAATATTGATTAAAAAACTAAGTTTGAAAAGGAAGAAGAAGGAGGCTACTCAAGTTCTGAAACCCATTCCACGACCTCCTCCTCCCTTTCCTCAACGGTTGAAAAAGAAAGCTAAAGAGGATAAATACCAAAAATTTATTTCAATGTTAAATGAGTTATCAATAAGTATCCCTCTTATTGAGGCTTTGGAGTAGATGCCAGGTTATGCAAAGTTCATGAATGATTTGGTGACGAAGAAGAGAACTATCAGTTTTGAGCAGGTATATAATTTACACCATTGTAGTGCAATTGATTTTCGTTCACTTGTCGAGAAAAATAAAGATTTGAGAGCCTTCACAATTCCTTGTACTATTGGGTCTTTCAAATTTTAAAAGGCACTGTGTGATTTGGGTGCTAGCATTAACTTGATGCCACTAGTCGTGTTTAAATAGTTAGAATTGGGAGCACCAAAACTAACTTTTATGAGACTTCTTATGGAGGATAGAATTGTGAAAAAGTTGGTTGGCATCTTATATGATGTTTTGGTAAAGGTGGCATCTTTTATCTTTCTGTCTGACTTTGTAATTTTATACTGTAAGGTTGATTTTGAGGTTCCCATAATGTTGGTAAGTCCATTCCTTGCCACCGGCCATGCATGAGTTGACATGGAAACTGGGCAGATGAAGTTCAGGTTGAATGACGAGTAGGTTACCTTCAATGTTTACTGTTCGATGAAGCAACCAAGAGACATGTGTGTATTTTTGTTGATTGATACAACCCACTAAGACTGCAGACTGTATGGATCCTGCTGAGCTTAAGGAGCTAAATTCTCATCTTTAGGATCTTTTGGGTAAGGGTTACATTAGGCTGAGTGTGTCTTCTTGGGGTGCTCCTAGCTTGTTTGTGAAGAAAAAGGATGGTACTATGCATATGTATATCGATTACAGGCAGCTGGATAAAATGACAGTGAAGAATAAGTATCCTATGCCTTGTATTGATGATTTATTTGACCAGCTTCAGGGTGCGACAGTTTTTTCTAAGATTGACTAGAGATCCAATTACTATCAGTTGAGGATTTGTGCTCAGGACATCCCTAAGACAACTTTTAGGACAGGCTATGGCCATTATGAGTTCCTGGTGATGTCTTTTGGGTTGACCAATGCCCCAATAGTGTTCATGGATCTGATGAACCATGTGTTAAGGCCCTATCTGGATTTCTTTGTGATTGTATTCATTGATTACATCCTTGTATATTCAAGGAGTAGGGAGGAACACAAGCACCATTTGAGGATTGTGCTCCAGACTTTGAAAGATCATAGGCATTTTCCTAAATTCTCAAAGTGCGAGTTTTGTCTCGATTCTATAACATTCCTAGGGCATGTGGTGTCTAAGGATGGGATTATGGTGGATCCAGTGAAGATTGAGGCTATTCATGATTGGGACAGACCTACATATCTAAGTAAGGTTCGTAACATTATTGGTTTGGCTGGTTAAACAAGCGGTTTATTGAGGGTTTTACTTCTATTGCAGCACCTATGACCAGGTTGACTAGGAAGGATATTCCTTTTGAGTGGTCCGATGAGTGTGAGTTAAACTTTTGAAAGCTCACGGACTTGCTCACTTCAACTCCTATATTGACTCTTCATGTTAAGGGTGAGGGGTTTACAGTTTATTGTGATGCTTCTAGTGTTGGTTTGGGTTGTTTTTTGATGAAGCAGGTCCTAGTTATTACATATGCGTCAAGGCAGCTAAAGGTTCATGAGCCCAACTACCCCACCTATGATTCTAGACAGCATAGATGGATTGAGTAACTAAAGGACTATGATATCTCTATTCTATACTATTCGGGCAAGGCGAATGTGGTTGTAGATGCCTTGAGCCGAAAGGCAGTGAGTATAGGTAGCTTGGCTTCTATTTCAGTTTTAGAGCGGCTGTTAGCATTGGACATTCTGTCCTTAGCCAACTTGATGGTTTGACCTGATATTTCAGACTACAGGAGGATTCTTGCTAGAGTTGAGGCTAGGTTTACCTTAATTGAGCAGATTCGGATCCACCAATTTGAGGATAGTAGACTTTGTGGCATTTGTGATAAGGTTTTGAGAGGTGAGTCCAGTCGGTGTTGGAGACTTAATTCAATCAATTTTTCAAGGATTATAGACTTAACTAAGTCGATATTTTGGGAGGCTCATAGCTCTGGGTATTCTATACACAATGGTATAACTAAGATGTGTAGAGATTTGAGGCATCATTACTGTTGGAGTGGTATGAAGAGAGATGTTGCGGACTTTGTAGCTTATTGCCTATGTTGTCAGTGATGAGCTGTGAATTTGTGGCACTTAAGATGCTTAAAACAAGGAATAATTGTTAGTCGAAAGGTACTTTTTGTGGATTTAATATGTTTGTTAAGTGTTTGTAGGTTGTGAAGGACTTAGAGAGGAAAAAGTGAAATTGGACGAAAGTGGAATCAGACGAGCCTTACCACGATCGTGGAATCGTACCACGATCGTGCCTAGGCTGTCGTACATTGAAGTAGAGATGTCAAGGGCAGTAGTTTATCAGACAGAGAGGTTGTACGATCGTATGATGATTGCAAGATCATACAATGTAGTCGTGGTAAGGATGATCTGAAAAAAAAATCCAGTATGAAGACACGATAAGAAAGGTACAGTTGTATGTTCAATGCACAACCGTACAATCCTCTAGTCCGAAGCAGCCGACATCAGTTTCCTATTTTAGTTGGGATTTGTATTTCTAGGTCTATAAATACTCTTTTAGGGTTATTTTTACATGTGGAACAATATTATTTTTGTTTTGCATTGTTTTGTGGATTCCAAGACAATTTTATTGGAATTTTACAAGTATATTATGGTTTTAATTCAAGTAGAGATTTTGGAGTTTATTCATCTTTGCATGATTTAATTTACATTTTCTTCCATGAATTCTTCTTGTGTTCTTGCAATCATGAGTAGCTAAACCCCATAACTAGGGTTGTGTAAGCCATGAGGAATTTATAAAACGGGTTAAGCGTGAAACAATTCTGAACCGGTGTGACTGTATGTATTGTTATTTCCTTTATTATAATTGATCTTCTAATGGTTGCAAACGTTAGAAACTAGCCTGTATTCTAGACTTGCTCGAGAGAGAGGTAGGGATTGGAAAAAAGGAATAGCAACAGAGATTTGAAGCTATCAATCTTCATCTAATAACTTGAGCCGTAACACAGATAGTTATCTGAGATCCAGAACAAGGGTTAGTAGTACGACAGTCGGAGAGCGTGAGGAGAAGAGTGGAATTCATATAACCAAGGTCGAGAGATGTTTAGATGAACCTATCTTGTTAGGTTTTGCATGCAACGCAGTGGGACAGTTTTCTTGCACAAGCAACCAGTGGAGTTAAGGAATCTTGGGGATCACAGTCCTAGTCCCTTTCTCATAATTGATCACAAATCTGACAATCAACAATTGTTACTGTTATTATTTGTTTACAATACCCCCCTTTTTACTTACTTGCCAATTACTCAGAAAAACATTTGTCAGACTTTTGTCCTATTCCCTATGGGATCTACCCCAACCTATTTGGGTTCTATATTTGATACAGCGATCGCGTTATACTTTTCTGGAGGTATAGTTTGGGCGACATCAAATTTTGGCTCCATTGCCTGGGAATACTATTATAGAGTTGATTAGTTTGCTTTTTGGAGTTGATTGATTTTATTTTTCTATACTTTTGAGTGCATACGCCGGTGTATGCCCAACACAAGGAGTCAAGGCAATCTCCTGATTCCACTTGATACTGAGATAGAAAGAACACTAAGAGAAAATCGAAGAATGGTTAACACCGATAGGGTTCAGGATCCTGCAGTCACGGGAGTCATTCATAACCGGCCACCAATTCATTCGGATGCTCTAGAAACTATGGAGAAAATCACTTCTCTATTAATGGCTTAGGAGAATGCAAGACAAACTGCTCTTAGACAAGCAGATAGAGATTATCAAGGAATGCAAGAAGAAGCACAACGTCTTGCTGCACTTGAACAGAGACAAAGAATATTGAGGGTGCAACCACCACCACAAAGACCTTATGTGCCGATTTAGGATGATCCCAAAGAAGAGGATGTGGCTTATTTTGAGCCGGTTGAGACTAGTGACATTATTCCACCAAAGTTACCTTAGGGCACTAAGTTCGACATTACAAGTGCCATGATCCACCTACTAAACTTGAAAGGCGTATTGGGGTGTCTTCCTACATATGATCCAAACATGCATGTGATGAACTTTGTGGGGGTCTGCACTACATATAATTTGCTTGGAGTTGACCAAGAGGCTATTCGGTT
The DNA here is from genome assembly GCA_031232105.1 of Capsicum rhomboideum. Taxonomy (NCBI): domain Eukaryota; kingdom Viridiplantae; phylum Streptophyta; class Magnoliopsida; order Solanales; family Solanaceae; genus Capsicum; species Capsicum rhomboideum. Next base: position 54,331,677 of record CP124711.1, read on the forward strand.
GAGATTGTTTCCATTTTCTCTAACAGGAGAAGCGAGTTACCACGAGGTTCCATCATTACTTGGCAAAAATTGAGAAATCAATTTCTGGAGAGATTTCTAGCACCCTCCAAGATGCTATAGTTGAAGGATAAGATTTACACTTTCAGACAGCTACATTCTGAAGCACTTTATGAGACTTGGCTTCAGTTCAACAAGAAGTTGCAAAATGTTCCAAACCATAGAATGAATGGTCGAAATTTACTTGAGATCTTTTATAGAGCATTAAATGCCAATACCAAGGCCGTAGCAGATACTATCACTAGCAGAGCATTCATGAGTCTGAGGTGGGTACAATCTTTAGAGATTTTAGATCGTATCATTAAGACCAACTGAGGATGGCACACTCGAGAGGAAGATACACCTGCTGGGATGTATGCTATCGGAGCCTCGGTAGCATAATAGGCTTTGGATGAATCTATAGATCAAGAAGTCACACAGATGAGGACATAAATTGGCTTGCTAGCCAAACAAAATTATGGATGGAGATGCTGAGAAGGTGCATGCCATAGGTGCAAAAGGTAAAACACCTAGGCATGATGATTATGAATCTAATGAGGAGGCTAAATACTTGGATCGAGAGGTGGCGGGTTTCCGAGGCAAGGGCCAAGGGTCTAATCAAGACTCCTGGAACTCAAGGTAAGGGAATCAAGGTCGAAATTACTATGGAGACAATTATAATAAGTTAGGATATAGAGATAGAGAATGAGATAGTGATAGTGATTAGAGGCAAAAGGATGATTACAAAGAGAAGAGTGGTGCATATGTTCCACCGGGGAATCCTGACGCTGATTCTGAAAATTCAAGAATGGAAGCCCTTTTTAATAATCTGGTTAAGGGGTCAGAGAGCCATGAGAGTTTCTTGAAGGAGATTAGGTCAGACATTTCATGAATAAGTCAGAAGGTAGAATCTTATTCGACTGCCATAAAATGGTTGGGGCAACAGTTTGGGCTAATATCGATGGCATTGAACTAGCGTTAACCAGGCACCCTTCCAAGTAATACCGTCCAAAATCGGTAACCCAGCTATTCTAGTTTGGCCATTACTACTAGAATAGGGAAGTACACTACTAACCCAGCAATGCATATGGATAGTGGTAGGAAAGATGAGCTAGTGGTAGTTGATAAAGAGGCTGAAATAGAGCCAGATGATTCAAAGGTTGATGGAACGCATCTCACAAGCCCTAAAATATTGATAAAAAAACTAAGTTTGAAAAAAGAAAGAAGAAGGAGGCTACTCAAGTTCTGAAACCCATTCCATGACCTCCTCCTCCCTTTCCTCAACGGTTGAAAAAGAAAGCTAAAGAGGATAAATACAAAAAATTTATTTCAATGTTTAAGGAGTTATCGATAAGTATCCCTCTTGTTGAGGCTTTGGAGTAGATGCCAGGTTATACAATGTTCATGAAAGATTTGGTGACGAAGAAGAGAACTGTCAGTTTTGAGCCGACATATAATTTTCACCATTTTAGTGCAATTGCTTTTCGTTCACTTGTCGAGAAAAATAACGATTTGAGAGCCTTCACAATTCCTTGTACTATTGGGTCTTACAAATTTGAAAAGGCACTGTGTGATTTGGGTGCTAGCATTAACTTGATTCCATTAGTCGTGTTTAAATAGTTAGGATTGGGAGCACCAAAACCAACTTTTATGAGACTTCTTATGGAGGATAGAATTGTGAAAAAGTTGGTTGGCATCTTATATGATGTTTTGGTTAAGGTGGCATCTTTGATCTTTCTGGCTGACTTTGTAATTCTAGACTGTGAGGTTGATTTTGAGGTTCCTATAATGTTGGGAAGTCCATTACTTGCCACCGTCCATGCATTAGTTGACATAGAAACTGGGCAGATGAAGTTCAGGTTGAATGACGAGTAGGTTACCTTCAATGTTTACTATTCGATGAAGCAACCAAGAGACATGTGTGTATTTTTGGTGATTGATACAACCCACTAAGACTGCAAACTTAGCCATGATTAAAGATGCAAACAACCCAGCAGCGCCAACTCAAGGTTTGGGGATCCCAGAGGTAGGTGGGGATGCCCCAACTGATATACTGTCTACTTATGAAATCGGGGCTTTCTAGTCTTCAGCACCATCAACTACTACTTAGCCTAAACCATTGGTTTTGCCTAGTTATACTTTTATTTCAGTCGCCCAATTGGCGGACATTATCCGAAACCAAGAATTACACGATGTCCAGATCTAAAATTTGGAGCTAGGGGTCAAGCCCCACATTGATGATAAGATCCGTGCAGAAGTACGGGTGGTACAAACATGCATGGATAGTATAGAGTATCGGGTCATAGCCCGCCTTGATACATTACAGGCACCCGACTTGGAACCAATCCATACTGACATTGATGAGCTTAAGGTAGCCATTCAGTCCCTTACTGACAGACTTGATATGGCTCCTCCGCCTTCGCCACCATCTATGCCGTCAGTGGCATCACCTAGGAAGGACATTGACTCCCTGATTTGTCACGCCCTGTATCCCAATGAGGTGGACTAGCACCCGAAGCCGATGAGGCCCGAGAGAACCAATATTTGCTCATGTCTATTCATATGCATGTCACTCAGTAAGCAGTACCACCACACGCCCCGTATCCCAACGAGGCAGACTGGCACCCAAAGCCGATGAGGCCCGTGAGAACAAATCTTTGCTCATGTCTATTCGTATGCATGTCACTCAGTAAGCAGTACCACCACATAGAGATATAAGATGTCAATAATGGAAGTCATGGAAACATGACATATCCATAGAAGAAACTTGGCTGTTAGGGCCATCAAGTCAACATGGACATATGTATCTTACATTCATCTTCCCACATACGTCTACAAAAGCCTCTACAGATACATAACCATAACCAACCTAGAGTGGGACAACACCCCATAATATACACAACATTTACAATGCCAAAACAAGTATACATATGAACTCGAAAAGCCCCGAATCAACTGGAGCTCACCAACAATCCTCAAATGATCCGCAACCTATCGTGGAGGTCTATTGGTACCTGTGCCTAAATAAAGTAAGGTAATTCCCCCATAATGGGTCAGTACGAATAATGTACTTAGCATATAAGGCCATAAGAAACTGTATGCAACATAGGATTTCAAACGAAATCAATACATGTGAATAAACATTATGGATTAATCACCATCTTGCATGTGTGGAACCATGTTCATTACTTTCCTTACCTTCATTACTTTCATTGGTTGATCAATCATTCATATCAATTTCATCTGTGAGATAGCATTACAACATATTTTCAATTATGTGACATACTTATCTTGGCTTACGTTCATCTTTATTATCAATCATCCACTTATTAGTAGGCCATAATATAACAAGAGTTATCCACCTATTGGTGGGCTATAACCGTCATCCACACTTGGTGGGCTATAATAATAAGAGTCATCCACCTATTGGTGGGCTATAACCGTCATCCACACTTGGTGGGCTATAACATAATATATAGTATTCATCATATAACATAATATTGGGATTGATCCATCCGAGCTTAGGCCCTTTAGACTTGTGATCCATTCTCAATAATACATAAAGTAACCATGTAAGCATTACTTCTTTGCATTGCTTCTTATCTTTAATTTTGTCACTCTACATTGGTGATTGGAACATCATTGGGATCATATAAATACATTACTTCATTTTCTTTACTTTTATGAGATTGAAACCTTTACTTGTGAGAGATTAATACATTCACTTATGGGAGATTGTTACTTTAGATTGTCGCAACATTATTGGAACTTGGAACATTAACCAAAGAACATGAGTTATGTGAATCACTATTGATCAATGAATAAGGAACATGAGATTAACAATGATTAATAACCGTAAATGGAATACCTTTGAACATTTTGGAAAAGGACAAGTGTAATGTCAATGTGAATACTAAGTGCTGCAGAAAGATATGGACAGAGTAACCTTACATACCTTATCTTCCCAATATATACACCATCCAATATGTGAGCACAATAATTCCTCTCCTTCCTTATGTTTCACTCTACATCACAAGTACATAACAGAACCAACATTAACCACCAACTACCTTACAAATGCATATGACAAAAATGATTTACATGTTTGCCTTTAAAATGTCATTTTCTTATCCACAATACCATTTACGGCATTGCCATACTAACAAAATTCCAATAATACCATACATTTACCACAACATCATATACCAATAGTATTTCACAACAAAGTTTCTCCTTTACACTTTCTCATGAGCACCATATCACAATTAATCTATCAAGTCACCTTAATACACCTCATATCACATATCGGCCAAAATCTCATAACTTTCATGTATGGAAAAATAACAAGTTTAGAAACATAATCACACCATACATGTTAATATTTCATCCATACCACACACTTTCATCAAAACCACAAGTCACCTTTCAAGTTTAATTCATAAAGATGACACATCTTTTAACAAAAAGCCAAAGTGCCATGTCCAACACTTTCAAGCATAACCAACATGATTTACACAGTATATCATGCTTATAATATGTTAAAGTACAATAATAATCACTTACCCAAGCTTGGAAGATGATGATCTTGTCCAAAGAGTGCCTTAGGGTTTGAAGAGCCAAGAGAGGTTTTCTTGGAATTGTCTAGAAAAAGATAGAAAAACATGTGTGTTTGTAATGAATAACAAATCAGATTTTTTGGAACTTTATATAAGCCCTAAATTCCATCCTTAGCCACTCTTATAGAATTTAATGCTATATCTAGAAGGTCAAGGGAAGAATGGGTCATTTGACCCATTTTGGCCCATGTCTTCTTTTTCATTTTGGGCCTTTTATTGAGCCCAATTCACTTAACCCAATAAAATCAATAATTTCTCATGTTTAAATCATTTTATACGTGTTACGATGATATTCCCACTCACGGGATTTATATTTGTAGCCTCAATCCAAAAAGCAAGTGATTCTAGCCACGTATGACTTATTTTGTATAAAAGGGTAAAACCGTCATTTGGATCATCCATGAATAATCTTATAAAAATATAATGACAATATAATACTTCAATTATTCCATGTATATGTTCATGGTTGTAGAAGAAATGTGGCAAAAATTGGCCCGGTCCGTCCCCGGGCACCCTTGGGGCTTAGAAAAATTTCCAACATTTGAAGGGTGCGCACAAGCAGCCTGGCACGCCCACCTTGATGCCTGTGGGCTAAAAATTTTATCCCAGAGCAGCTTGGCATGCCCCTGGGCGCGCCCCACCCTTTTTTAAAAAAAATTTCGTTTCTTCGACTTTTCTTCGCGGATTTGGTTAGATACTTCAAGTTCCATTCTTTGAATTACTTCTTACCTTTAATATCCCTTTTTTGGAGGTCCTCTAAGCCTCATTTTTAAACCCACAAATTCTCCACGAAGTCACAAAACACCTCCTACACAAGTCTAGTCACATTGTCTAGTACGATATCAATTGTTTCATCCAAAACCAATGCAACACACGTACTTAGTGCTTAAGAAGCCAAGGTTTATAACTACGTCCTAGGTCACCAATCCATCAAATGAGGGTTGGGTATGTACGGGGTGTTACATCCTTCCCCTCTTAAGAACATTCGTCCTCCAATGTTAGTAACACTGTCTCATTATAGCAACTTAAGTTGAAGTGGATCCTTCACACTATCATATACACATATAATACTTTTAAGGACTTACTTATTATAACTCCAATTCCATATCTTGAACTTTTTCTTCCGTAAACATCAATTACGAGTACTTTAGGTTTCAATATTTCTTTGGTCTCTCTTGTGAATACTTCTATGTGCTAATTTTTCCAATTGTGCCGTTACGAAAGTTACTTCTTTATTTCTTATTGTTTTCACTTATCAAGCTAGAATAGTAAGCCGTACTTCTTCACACGTGGGATTTTCCGTAACTTGTGTATTCCCACTGGGAGCAATATGGGATAATCCCCTATATACTTTTGAAACATCACATATGAGATATTGAATGAACTGTGAAGAGTTCTTGGACTAATTTACCCGAATCTTTGAACAATTTTCCTTTGTTTTCGAATCTCATTATTTTTCTTCATTGGTGACACTATCAAAAATACTTAACCACCTATGGCACATTTTGGTTGCTTCCAAATGAATAAAATACCGTGAATGATGTTCTTCTGTCATAATTCATTTCCTTAACTCGTCTATACCCGGTACACACAATCTACATTAGCGTTAAAGCACTCCCCCTCGTGCGTGCTCAAATACCTTGGTCGCACCTTGCTGTACATTCTTTTTCAATTGAACTAAAAATATGATTTACATATTGCTTTTCCTTTATCTCAGATACCAATGAAAATTCTGCCACATTTGACACTATAATTCGTTCACTTGAAGTTTTATACAAGTAGTGGTGCCACATTCGTCAAGCAAATGTCACGACTACTAACTTAAAATAATGTGTGGGATAATTTCCCTCATGTGGCCGCAATTGTCTTAATGCATATGCTCTCACACCGTCTTGCTGCATTAATACATAGCTTAAACAAACTTCTAAACCATCACAATATACTACATACTCTTCTGTGTCTGCGGGAAGTACTAATTCAGATGTAGAAGACAGTTTATCGTTCGGCTCTTGGAAACCTTTCCCATATGCATCATTCCGCTGAGACTCAGTTATTTTGTGTGTTATTAAGGGTTCCAACATGGAAGGAAACCTTTATAGAAAACAATTTTTCTATAATAACTGGCCAACCCAAGGAAGTTACGAATTTTCGTAGGCATCGTAGGCCTTGGCCATTTCTTCATAGCTTAAATCTTTTGTGTATTAACATTTATTCCTTCACTCTATTCAATGTGACGCATGAACAATATGAATCATAACCAATCTCACATTTATAGAACTTTGTATATATCTTACAGTCACGGAGAATCTGTAACACCTGTTACAAGTGATTAGCATGGCTCTCTTATGTTCCAGAATTTCATCTTTATACATGATCTTGAACACCTAACAATGACTCGAACACCCTATTCATTAAACCCATAAAAACTACAGGTGCATTTGCTAGCCCAATTGACATACTAAGTATTCGTAATAACCATACCGCGTTCGTAATGTTGTCTTGGGTATATCATCATCATTTATTTCATCATTACATCACTCATTTCATCATTCACTCATTCATTCGTTTCATCATTCATTCATTTTTTTTTCTAATCCCGTAACTAATCAAGCAAATCATCAACTCTGGGGAGGGAATGTTCACTCTTAATTGCCACCTTATTCAATTGCCGATAGTCGACACACATTCTCCACGTACTGTATTTCTTTCGTACAATTAACACTGGTTCACCCCCAAGGGGAAATACTAGGGCTTATGAATCCCGTGTTCATCACATCTTTAGAACTTTCTCTTCTTTTTTTCGAAAGAATTCCCCTAGCTCTGCCGGGGCCATTCTATAAGAAGGAATAGAGATAGGCTAATTGTCTGGCATCACATCAGTACCGAACTCTACCATGTCCTATTCAATAAGGTCAACTAATGTATCATGATCATCAACATTCGCTATACAGTTATGATATGCTCTGTTAGATACAATTGCGTTACTAACTGGTATATAAACTTTGAATGGCGTAACTAGTAATTCTGACGCCCTTTCTATTTCAATATTCACAAGCAAAGGAGTAACATATAAGAATGTCGAATACGGTTCAATCAATGCATATACCGTATGTAAGAATATAAATGTTGTACCTGTGTTTACATTAGGAGAAGCCTCCGAATTTTGTTGCTCCACGAAGGCATAGGTACGGTCTTGTGTTCCACCAGAATTGGCTGTTCCTCTAGCACCTCTGCCATGACCAGTAGGTTGCACACCTGAAGATGATAACGTAACGGCTGATCCCGTGGGTCATGTCATACTACTCGTGGCCCTAAGTGGGCACTCTCTCATCATGTTCCCTGACTTGCCACACCAAAACAAACTTTTGTTCCAAACCAGTATTCACCTGAATGAAACTTTCTGCAATGTCGACACAACTGACGAAAAGATCTCGCTGATTGTGAACCCCGTATTCCACTACTCTGCCCAGCTTGACTGCCTCTAAACCCTCAAAATTGTGATGAAGTATCTATTGTAGGGGAAGAAAATAATGGACTAGGTGGTCGAGAAGAACTCTGTGGTCCAGATCCTCCTTGAGACACCATAAACTGTCTCATAGGTCTAGCCCTCTTTGAAGGCCCTCTTTCAAATTCATGTACCCTCCTTCATTGCCTCTGATCTTTCATCTTTTGTGCAAAGGCCTGTATTCTGGCTATGTCCATGTATTTGTTTAACGCAACAATAGTGCAGTCCCTCACCAAATATGGCTCCAATCTACTCACATATCGATGGACTCTGTTGGCCATTGTGGACACTACATTTGGAGCATACCGAGCCAAAGAATTAAACTGTAGACTGTATTCTCGAACACTCATATGTCCCTGACGGAGATTTTAAAATTGATCCGCATGAGCCTCTCGAATCTCATATGGGAGGTAATGATCAAGAAATGCTATTTTAAATTCCTCCCAATTAACTGGATGCGCACCTATACCCCTAGCTCGTTTCCAATCTTCATACCACAATATAGCTTCTCCTTTCAATCTATAGGCCGCAAGTTCCACTGTTTCTATACCGGTCACATGCATAACCTCTAGAGCCCTTTGAATTTGGTCCACAAAATCCTGTGGATCTTCATTCAAATATGACCCGGTGAACGTGGGAGGGTCTAATTTCAGAAAATCCTGTGTTCTTCGACTAGCTGCTCTGGTCTCATTATCTTTACTTGTCATGGGACCTAATTGCCTTTGATTCAATAAATAAACTATACCAGTAACTATATGAGTTAATATTTGCACTGCATTTCTCAGATTCTGCTCAGTATACTTAACGGGTGTATTAGCAGGTTCTTCTCTCCCTCTCAGCTCTTCTGGAGCTGGAAAAGTAGGGGAAACTCTCGATGTAGTTTCAATGTCAGACCCACATTGACTAGCTTGGTCAGGTGGTGATCTACTCATACCTTCTCCAGCAAGCGTATCTACCTGCTTACCTTTACCCTTATCTTGTCTTGTAACCGACATTTCACTATACAAAGGAAAATCAACGTCAACGATCAAATATGATTTCACTTACAACATTGGCTCTATTGCACGATCTAGAAATGAAGAAATGAAACAATTCTTAAATGTACCGTAGCCTCCTACTTATAAATGTGGCGTACAACACATCTATAAGCAAGACTCTACTCAGACACGGCTTTGTAGACACCCTTAGGACGACCTGCTCTGATAACACTTTTGTCATGCCCCGTATCCCAACATGGCAGACTGGCACCCGAAGCCGATGAGGCCCGAGAGAACCAATCTTTTCTCATGTATATTCATATGCATGTCACTCAGTAAGTAGTACCACCACATAGAGATATAAGATGTCAATAACGGAAGTCATGGAAACATGTGACATATACATAGAAGAAACTTGGCCGTTAGGGCCATCAAGTCAACATGGACATACGTATCTTACATTCATCTTCCCACATACGTCTACAAATCCTCTACAGATACTTAACCATAACCAACATAGATTTAGGACAATACCCTACTCTATACACAACATTTACAATGCCAAAACAAGTATACATATGAACTCGGAAAGCCTCGAATCAACTAGAGTTCACCAACAATCCGCAAATGATCCGCAACCTACTGTGGAGGTCTATTGGTACCTGTGCCTAAAGCAAGTAAGTTAAGTCCCCAGAAGGGGTTAGAACGAATAATGAACTGAGTATGTAAGTCCATAAGAAACTGTATGCAACATAGGATCTCAAACGGAATCAATACATGTGAATAAACATTATGGATTAATCACCGTCTTGCATGTGTGGAACCATGTTCATTACTTTCCTTACCTTCATTACTTTCATTGCTTGATCAATCATTCATATCAATTTCATCTGTGAAATAACATTACTTCATATTTTCAATTACGTGACATACTTATCTTGGCTTACGTTCATCTTTATTATCAATCATCCACTTATTAGTGGGCCATAATATAAAAAGAGTCATCCACCTATTGGAGGGCTATAACCGTCATCCACACTTGGTGGGCTATAATAATAAGAGTCATCAACCTATTGGTGGTCTATAACCTTCATCCACACTTGGTGGGATATAACATAATATATAGTATTCATCATATAACATAATATTGGGATTGATCCATCCGAGCTTGGGCCCTTTAGCTTTGTGATTCATTCTCAATAATACATAAAGTAACCATGTAAGCATTACTTCTTTGCATTGCTTCTTGTCTTTACTTTTTTCACTCTACATTGGTGATTGGAACATCATTGGGATCATATAAATACATTACTTCATTTTCTTTACTTTTATGAGATTGAAACCTTTATTTGTGAGAGATTAATACATTCACTTATGGGAGATTGTTACTTTTGATTATCGCAACATTATTGGAACTTGGAACATTAACCAAAGAACATTAGTCATGTGAATCACTATTGATCAATGAATAAGGAACATGAGAGTAACAATGATTAATAACCGGAAATGGAATACCTTTGAACATTTCAAAAAAGGACAAGTGTAATGTCAATGTGAATACTAAGTGCTGCAGAAAGATACGGACAGAGTAACCTTACATACCTTATCTTCCCAATTTATACACCATACAATATGTGAGGACAAAAATTCCGCTCCTTCCTTACGTTTCACTCTACATCACAAGTACATAACAGAACCAACATTAACCGCCAACTACCTTACAAATGCATATGACAACAATTAGTTACATGTTTGCCTTTAAAATGTCATTTCCTTATCCACAATACCATTTACGGCATTGTCATACTAATAATACTCCAATCATGCCATAAATTTACCACAACATCATATACCAATAGTATTTCACAACAAAGTTTCTCCTTTACACTTTCTCATGAGCACCATATCACAATTAATCTATCAAGTCACCTTAATACACCTCATATCACATATCGGCCAAAATCCCATAAATTTCATGTATGGAAATAACAAGTTTAGAAACACAATCACACCATACATGTTAATATTTCATCCATACCACACACTTTCATCAAAACCACAAGTCACCTTTCAAGTTTAATTCATAAAGATGACACATCTTTTAACAAAAAGCCAAAGTGCCATGTCCAACACTTTCAAGCATAACCAACATGATTTACATAGTCTCTCATGCTTATAATATGTTAAAGTACAAGAATAATCACTTACCCAAGCTTGGAAGATGATGATCTTGTCCAAAGAGTGCCTTAGGGTTTGAAGAACCAAGAGAGATTTTCTTGGAATTGTCTAGAAAAAGATAGAAAAACATGTGTGTTTGTAATGAATAACAAATCAGATTTTTTGGAACTTTATATAAGCCCTCAATTCCATCCTTAGCCACTCTTATAGCATTTAATGCTATATCTAGAAGGTCAAGGGAAGAATGGGTCATTTGACCCATTTTGGCCCATGTCTTCTTTTTCATTTTGGGCCTTTTATTGAGCCCAATTCACTTAACCCAATAAAATCAATAATTTCTCATGTTTAAATCATTTTATACGTGTTACGATGATATTCCCACTCACGGAATTTATATTTGTAGCCTCAATCCAAAAAGCAAGTGATTCTAGCCACGTATGACTTATTTTGAATAAAAGGGTAAAACCGTCATTTGGATCATCCATGAATAATCTTATAAAAATGTAATGACAATATAATACTTCAATTATTCCATGTATATGTTCATGGTTGTAGAATAAATGTGGCAAAAATTGGCCCGGTCCGTCCCCGGGCACCCTTGGGGCTTAGAAAAATTTCCAACATTTGAAGGGTGCGCACAAGCAGCCTGACACGCCCTTGGGCATGCCACCTTGATGCCTGTGGGCTAAAAATTTTAGCCCAGAGCGGACTAGTACACCACTGGGCGTGCCCCACCCCTTTTATTTTAAATTTTTGTTTCTTCGACTTTTCTTCGCGGATTTGGTTTGATACTTCAAGTTCCATTCTTTAAATTACTTCTTACCTTTAATATACTTTGTTTGGAGGTCCTCCAAGCCTCATTTTTAACCTTACAAATGCTCCACGAAGTCACAAAACACCTCTTACGCAAGTCTAGTCACATTGTCTAGTACGATATCAATTGTTTTATCCAAAACCAATGCAACACACGTACTTAGTGCTTGAGAAGCTAAGGTTTATAACTAAATCCTAGGTCACCAATCCATCAAATGATGTTTGGGGATGTACGGGGTGTTACATGATTACTCCATTCTATGTTTCTCCTATTGAGTAGTAGGAGGAAGTTGATGAAGAGGAGGGCGAAGGCCTTAAGCATAGGAAGAGGCCGAGGGTTAGCGAATATGGAGACCCTAGTACAAAGAAAATCTGGAAAAAAGAGAAGAAAAAGAGAGAAAACAACTGAGGAGACCCCCGTGGCAGTCATTTTGAAGGCTCAGACTATTGGAGGGGTTCGGAGACAGCCCCCGCTTTTTTTACTATGAGTACCTCGACCACCGTTGGGTCCAATGTTGATTTGAGTGACCCTGCCACTATTGGGACCCATGAGAGTTTGAGCACCCCGTCTACGATCTAGGTTATTACTGCTGATGTCATTATGGGGGACCTAATCTTACTCCCATGTGACCCACCTTCCACCGGTGCCTAAGGCACCCCAGGTATATCCCTTTCCTCTTAGTTTTCATTGTCTTATCTGATTTCGTACAATGGGGACATTGTATGATTTTATGGTTGGGGTGGGGGTATACCACAATTGAGGGTTTTTGTTTTCGTATTTCTTTTGTCGGCTGCATTATTATAGCAGAACCAACATATTTAGGCGTATGTTTTTTTTTAGTGTTTTGAAGTGTTATAGTTTAACTTGGGGGTAGTAAAAGAGAACTTGGTGCAGTCTGAGTATTTGAGCATGCTTACCTGTTTTTGTTTTGAAAATGTTTTAAAATAATACCCCTACAAAAAAAATGATGATGTTGGTGATGTAGTGTGTGCATGTGTTGTGCTGAAACCAATATAGGCTCTAGATATGGCATTAGGATTGTAAATAGAATAACCTGACTAACCTTGCGTGAACTAAATAGGTAGCGACCTAGATGAAAGACCTGAGCCACGAGTAAGTGAGGTCTTACCTAGTCGGTGTGTGTGTGCGATCTAGAACTTGCTCGGTTAGTCTCACTAAAAGCCATAGGATTAAAGGTTAGGAAAGGATCATAGGCCTTGTTTTGAATTAAGCCCACTTAGCCTAAAATGACCTACTAAATGATCATGTACCCCTTGAACCCAAAATTTTTTGAGCCTTAGACCATTTCTTAGAACTACCCATAACTCCTTCCTAATTTTACAATGAACCTTCTCTTGCCCTGGTTCCTCCTTGGACATTGTGTACCTCAACTCAGGCAAATCGCCTAAGTTGAGGGTGGCTATTATGTAGGAGTGCGTAAAAGTTGGGTATAAAGTATAAGTAGTGAAAAGAGAGAAGAAAGAAAGTGAGTGTGGTAAAAAAAAATACATATATAGTAGAAAAAAATAGTTGTAAATAAGCCGTACCTAGATTCTAAAAAGAAAGTGAAATAAATGGAGACAAGGGATAAAAATACAGGAAAATAAGAAAAGTGGAGCCAAAAAGTAGTGTATTGCCAAGGAGGAATAAATCACTGTACCTAAATGTACCACACCTATCCTCGAGCCTACATTACAAGCCTAAAAAGACCTATAGTGATCCTAACCCGATGATCCAAAAGTGAAAGCTTAGAAAATAAGGGCAAGACTATGGTATCAAATGCACACAACAAAATTTCTTTTGAGAGTGAGAGATTTGATTCAGTCCTGGTATGAGATTTTATTACGTACACTGAGTAAGTGGGGACTTCTTTGTTGCAAGGGCATAAGGGCAGTAGTCTAGTTGTTTCTTATTTGAGTAAATGTATTGGTCAATGAGTCAGCTTGTCTAGATACAATGTAATGCCATATCCTGATTCCATTGTGTTTTAGTACTTGCAGAGCAGATACACTACATTAGTTATTTTCGATAAAATTGGAGGGTTTTGATTGTATTGAAATGGTTTACATGCGTGTTTTGAAAAGTCGACTGTCTTAGTGATCTTTATGTTGCTCTAGGTTAAGCGTCGTAGTTAGGTTAAGTATTTTGTTTGCTTGAGGACATGCAAATGTTCTAAGTTGAGGGTGTTGATGAGCTGTGAATTTGCGGCACGTGAAACGCTTAAAACAAGGAATAATTGTTAGTCAAAAGGTACTTTTTATGGATTTAATGTGTTTGTTAAATGTTTGCAGGCTGTGAAAGACATAGAGAGGAAAAAGTGAAAACTGGACCAAAGTAGCATTAGACGAGCCTTACCACGATCGTGCCTAGGCTGTCGTACATTAAAGCAGAGATGTTAAGTGTAGTAGTTTATCAGACGGAGAGGTTGTATAACCTTATGATGATTACACGATTGTATAATGTGGTCATGGTATGGATGATCTGAAAGGAAAGAAAATCTAGTATGAGGGCATGATAGGGAGGGAACGTTCGTATGTTCAATGCACGACCGTACAATCCTCTCGTTCGAAGCAGCCTACATCAATTTCCTATTTTAGTTAGGATTTGGATTTCTAAGTCTATAAATACTCTTTTAGGGTTATTTTTACGTGTGGAACAATATTATTATTCTGTTGCATTGTTTTGTGGGATTCCAAGACAATTTTATTGGAATTTTACAAGTATTGCTTTTACGGTTTTAATTCAAGTAGAGATTTTGGAGTTTATTCATCTTTGCATGATTCAATTTATGTTTTATTCCATCAATTCTTCTTGTGTTTTTGCAATCATGAGTAGCTAAACCCCATAACTAGGGTTGTGTGAATCATGAGGAATTAACAAAACGGGTTAAGTGCGAAGCAATTTTGAACCAGTGTGACTGCATGTATTGTTATTTCCTTCATTACAATTGATCTTCTAACGGTTGAAAATGTTAGAAACTCATTTGTATTCTAGACTTTCTTGAGAGAGAGGTAGAAATTGGGATAAGGGAATAACAACAGAGATTTGAAGCTATCAACCTTTGTTTAATAACTTGAACCGTAACAGGGATAGTTATTTGAGATCCAAAACAAGGGTTAGTAGTATGACACTTGGAGATCGAGAGGATAAGAGTGAAATTCATCTAACCAAGGTGGAGATACTTTTAGATGAACCTATCTTGTTAGGTTTTGCATGCAATGCAGTGGGACAGTTTGCCAGCACAAGTAACCAGTGGAGTTAAGGAATTTTGGGGATCATAGTCCTAGTGCCTTTCTCATAATGGATCACAAATCTGACAATAAACAATTGTTACTGTTACTATTTGTTTACAAAAAACACCCTTTTACTTATTTGCCAATTACTCAGACAAACATTCGACAGACTTTAATCCTATTCCCTATGGGATCGACCCCAACCTAGTTAGGTTCTATATTTGATACAACGACCGTGTTATACTTTTCTGTGGGTATAGCTTGGGCGATATCAGTCAGCGGGTAAAGGTCGAGCATCAGAGACCTGGTGGCTAATTTAGAGATTAACCATTCTCGAGTGGAAGTGAGAGCGGATTACCATGGACTTTGTGAGTGGTTTACCTCGTACCTCCCGTGGTTCCGATGGTATTTGGGTCATTGTAGACCAGTTGACCAAATCAACCCATTTTCTCCCTATTTAGATGTCTTTCAGTGCCGAGAGGTTCACCCGTATCTATGTCCATGAGATAGTTCACCTGCATGGAGTACCCATATCTATTATTTCAGACAGAGGCTCAATGTTCACTTCTAGCTTCTGAAGGATATTTCAGGAGGAGTTGGGTACTTAGGTTGATCTTAGAACAGTATTCCACCCCCAGACCGACGGTCAGTCAGAGCAAACTATTCAGAGTTTGGAGGATATGCTCTGTGCATGCGTGATGGACTTTGGAGGTTAGTGGGAGCAACACTTGGCCTTAGCTGAGTTTGCTTATAATAACAACTACCGTTTGAGTATTGAGATGAAACCATTTGAGGTGTTGTATGGTAGACGTTGTCAATCTTCAATTGGCTGGTTGGAGGCTTCTAAGGTTAGTCCCCATGGTTTTGACTTTCTTCGTAAGTCCTTGGATAAGGTGCGGGTGATTCAGGATAGATTGAGGGTATCTCAGAGTAGGCAGAAGAGTTACACTGATTGTAGATGTCGTGCCTTAATATTTGTAGTTAGTGATCGAAACTTCCTTTGAGTATTACCCATGAAGGACGTGATGAGTTTTGGGAGGAATGGAAAGCTCAGCCCTAGGTATTTTGGGCCATTTAAGATACTTCACACTATTGGAGAGGTAGCTTATGAGTTAGCCTTGGCCCCAATTTTTTAGCTATTCACCTATTTTTCCATGTATCTATGTTGCAGTGCTATATTCTGGATGATTCACATGTGCTTCCGTGGGACTCAGTTCAGTTGGATGAGCGATTGACCTTCATGGAAGAGCTAGTGCTTATACTGGCCAGGGATGTGAGACGGTTGTACTCTAGAGAGATTCTAGTGGTTAAGGTTCAGTGGAGGCACCGTCCAATTGAGGAAAATACCTGGGAGATTGAGAGTGTGATCTGCACCCAGTATCCCCACCTATTTGAGCCTTCAGGTACATCTTGATCTTTTACTTTCGTGGACGAATGTCCTTTTAGTAATGGATATTGTAATGACCCTCTAGGTCATGTTTTGCATTTCCACACTATTTCTAGGTTTAGAATTTTCCCATAGTTACCCCAAGTTATTTATGACTTGCTGGAGCTGACAGTTTGGTTACTGAGCAGTTCATTTGGTTTTTAGAGCTAATTCCCTGTTTAGAAGCCTTTGTTGTTCAAATTTGGGTATCGCGCCTAAACCTCAGGTAAACGACCTTGTATGTAAATTTTAACAGTTCCTGCAGCTCCAGAACATCAATGTTAGGCCAGGGGGACCTTTATCTTGGGTCCCAAGACTTTCGGACTCATTTTGGGCTATTGGGTGGAAATTGGTTAAAACGACCATTGGGTGTGGAACCCACATTTCATCAAAATGACCTTGGATAGAAATTTAGATGGCGTCGTTGAGTCTAGAATGTCAAATTTGGTAGGGTAGCATAGTTCTTTTGCATTCATGGGATTCTGAACGAATCCCGAGGGTAATTAAAACTTAGCAAAATTTACTAAGTGCTGGTGCCTGGACTCCACTGGTGCAGCTGCTTAAGCAGACCTTTGGTCGCTTTAGTAGCCAGGGCACCGATTTAGCAACCAACTCTTATCCCCGGCTAACCTCTTAAGCGGAGACCTCACCGCTTTAGCGGGGGTTGCTTATGCAACACTTGACCGCTTTAGCGGAGGTCGGCCTTTGAGGCTTGGCCGCTTAAGCGATGGTTTGTCACTTTGGCGACGACCTCTTAAGCGGTCAAATGACTGCTAAAACGTTCATCACTGGTTCCATAAATGATCCTTTACCTGATTTTAATTCATTTTTCTCAAAGTCCAAGCCCATAAAACCCTAGAGAGAGTGTTGATAGTGGAGTTTTGATCATTGAGTGTTCGTGGTGAGTTGGAGACGTCCTTTTGATCACTTCCTCGTCTATTTTCGTGAGTTCCCATTAATTTCATGGTTAATTTCCAATTTAAACCTGAATCCCTGGTTTACTTTAAAGACTGATTTTGAATTCATTTGTGCTTAAAATTTACCCATTTTTGAGGGTAAATAATCCTTGAGCTTAGAGGGATATTTTAACAGTTTCAAAGTTGTGATTCTATAAGCGAGCCCTACATGAGATTTTTAGCTCGATTTTAGACCCGAAGCATTTATAAGCAATATGGGTATTGTCATTCTCGTATTAATATGTATATCATTATTTTGATAGTGTGGCATCGTGCGTAGGTTTCTCAGGCAGGGAAAGCTCTGATTTAGTTGACTTTCTCGGGCTTCATTGGCATCCAAGTAGGCTAGGCTTTCTTTTCTCATATATTGAGCTTTATTATGGTATTAGTATAGTATTATTCTAGAGTTGCATTGGAATTTATGGCTTGGTTATATGTTTAGCAAAAATTAGAATATTTAGCCGATTAGAGAGCCGTTTTAAGGTAGAATTGACCCATTCACCATTCCCTTGGATTTAATTTTTTCCTTAAGATGGACTTAGGAACCTTAGTATAATATTGGGTAGAAATTGCCTTAGTATGGACTTTTGAGGTTAGTAGCGGGCCCTGTCGGTCCTCTTTTAGGTCAATTATCCTAATTAGTTCCTTCTAGACCTAGTAGGCCTTCTTTTGTCAGTTTATTTATCTTCTTAGAATTTTTTATGACTTGGACATCTTTCTAACTTCCGACTAGACTTGTAACCTTGTATATACTTTAAACACCAGTTCAAGCCCGGCAACTACTATTAGCTTATGGTACTAATTCCTGGTTCAAGTACAACATATATTTAATCTAGAGTCTGATTTGAGTCCGAAACTTTATAGTTCACTTATGATATTATGGATCCAGTTTGAATTTGATATTACGTAGTACAAAAGAATTCACGAATATGGAATCAATTGTTGGTTACTTTATGCTTATTAGTGTCTATGGTTCTCCTCTTGATTGTATCCGGTGGGCTTATGGGGGATCGTTTGGGTTAATCTTCTCTTGTTTGTGCCTTTTGTGTTTATAAAGGCCCAATTAGGCTGTAGTTAGCTTGCCTTTCTTTTGATATTATTTATACTGTTATTTATTAACTGTTTGCTAGAGCATTATTTCATGTTTCCCCATTTTTCCTTGACTTAGTTTACATTCTCGCATTCCATTTTACTTTTATTATGATTTAGCTCAGTTGACCAATGATGTCTACTGAGTACCCATTGGTTGGCTGATACTACACTTTTGCATCTTTTTCTGATGCAGATCCGAGTACTAGTTGTCGCCGTTGATGTTCTATCCAGCTACTCTCAGTATTCTGAGATAGGGTGAGCTTTCAGAGCCAGAGTTAATCCCCTTTCCTTCTTTTACTTTTGAATAGTATTTAGTTATCGAGACTTTCTGTATATTGATACTATTTAGTACTCTTATTTTGTATTTAGTGGCTTTGTACTTGCTTTACTAGGTCGTGGAAAGTTTCTTATTTTTTTCCTCTATTGCATTTGACATTTATATTGTCGTGCTCTTATTTATATTGCTTAGAAGCTTATTGTGTTCTCATTTTTTTGGTATTTACTTTACCTTCCACCAATTAGCTCATTACTTGTCGTTCCGGGCTACAGTTTGGCTTACCGACTGGCGAGTTAAAGTAGGTGCCGTCATGAATCCAAAATTAGGTCATGACAGAGTTGGTGTTTTTGTTGGGATTATCTAGTGGTGGAACTGGATCACTGGTAAGGGCTTTGGGGTTGTGTTTTTCAAAATTTCTGGAAACTTTTGGATAGTCATTTTTGGTCACTCGTTGAGGCTTGGAGTTGTTGATATTTTTGGGTTCCTGAGGTGTTTGGTTTGCCAAGCTATTATCAGTAGGATTATGGTGTCATTGTCATTTTGCTATAAAACGGAGGTTAGTTCACTGGCATTTTGTTCAATTGCATTAGATTGCAATTAAGTTACATTATTATTCAAACCTTCATCATCAATAGGAATTGAACTAGGATAGTTAGAAGATTTACCTATTTCTTGTGTAGCTTTTGTCTGATTGAGCTTTTGTTTTCTAGCATCTTGAGTAAGTTCTCATTTCTTTCCTTTGTTCTCCTTTTGGAAATGTCTTTAGCCACAACAGTGTCATTTAAATTCTTCAGTTTGTTCAGACTATCATGTTAATCATGTCTCAAAGTGAGTTCAGTGTTATCTTGAGCATTTTTTTTAACACATTGACTTGATCACTGTTTCCTTTCAAATGAGCATACACTGTAGCTTTAACTACGAATTGAGCTTCCTTGTTTGAAAATTCTTGAGGGATTTCCCTCACAATATCATTAGGTACTTCTTGGCTTCGGGAATTTTGGTTTTAATTAGTCCAAGCGCCATCAACTGAGCCAGTAAAATTCCGACTACTAGGAACCCTAACTCCCAAATTGGACAAGCTAAGTGTTGAACCAAATAGGGTTTTTGCATTAGAATCACTCCCAATACCTTGTTGAATAGATTGACATTGGTAATTTACCAATTCAGTGGTCTGAGCTTCGCTGAAAAAATTTTATGGGTTGATCACTGGTAACCCTAATTTCTAAATTCGTTAAGCTATGATTCTCAACCATTGGGGAATTTCGATTGTGAGGATGGATCATATCACTCTCCACATTCTGACATTGATTTTGGTTTGAAAGGTTCACTGGAGTTACATCGACTGCAACTGACTATTTGTCGGAGTTACTATCACTATTGAAATTACTAGAAAACTTATCAGTAGGGGAACTTTGATTAGGGGAGTAATCCCTCATAGCTAAATCTTCGTGAATATAATCATAACTTTCTAGAATTTGAGTGTGCATATAAGGCGATTTGGTCGCAATTCTCTCAGAAATTGCCAACCTTGATCTATCAATTGGTAAGGTAAAATTTTCTAATTTTTTGTGTACATATAGATTAGAGGGCGTAGAATCACCCTCCTTAGTTGGAATAACACAAATCAATCCAGAATTTTACATAGAAATTATTTTATGCGCCAACTCAATTCCTTTGCCGAAATATCCACATTGATCACAGTATTATTTTCCTGATTCGTGGAGATATGAGTGGCATTAGAAAGTGATTGTTGCTGGGTATTATGCACAAGAGCATTCCACTCCTCATTGCTTTCATCCAGTGGTCAGAGAAGGTTCACCGATAGCTTATTTGCCATTCCGGTAGAACCAACAATATGGTTTTGAGCCTCCAGATGCACTAAAATGCTCTTAAGTGAAATAGCAGGATGTCTAATAGAGTCTCATGGATCAATACATTGACGTCCATATCTATCTTCGATAGGCTATAGGATATCTTTAGGAAAAACTTCTCTAATTTGATTCCTTATCGTGCAGGTTGTTCATACCTAATATTCTAAACTTGTATCCCATTCCTTTTTCCATAGATGGTGAGGACTAGATCTAGAGATTTTGAGGATACTGAGTCAACACCCACTGATAGGACCTCAGTCAGGAGGTGAGGTAGAGGTCGTGGCCGACCCAGAGGTAGAGGACGGGCACGGGGAGCTACCCTAGTTAGAGGACGTGCTAAGAAGGGCTCTATTGAGCTTGAGATTGACTATGCTGAGGATGATTTTTAGATAGAGGATGCGAGACCATATCAGGTCCCATAGGGTTTAGCTACTACCCAGTGTTACAGACTGGTGTTCCTTTGAGTGTACCAAATATTTCTCAAACATCAGAAGGTGTTTAGCCACCAGGCAGGATCCTGCTTATGGTTTTTTGACTTCAAGGGTACAATTATCTTCTATAGTAGTCCCACGTGTTGAGTCACTACCTCCTAGGCTTACTGTTCCTCTGATTGCTTCGGGTCCTATGATGTCTTCTGAAGATCAGAAAAGGTTTGAGAGGTTCATTCGCTTGGCTCCTCCCAAGTTTAGTGGTGCCATTGCAGAGGACTCTTGTGAGTTTTTCCTTGACTGTCAAGAGAGGTTACCTAACCTTGGATCCCTTGAGTCTCATGGTGTTGCTTACACGACCTATCAGTTGATTGATATAACTATACAGTAGTGGAGGTCTCTTGCTAGTTGTAGACCTTTGGGTTCACCTACTATGACTTAGACTCAGTTTTTGAGCATTTTCTAGAGAGATTCGTGCCTTACAGTTTGACGGATTAGATGAGAGATGAGTTTGATCAACTGGACTAGGTCTCCATGACTATTGTAGAATATGAGGCTCATTTTCATGTACTATCCAGATATGCCACTACCAGTATATCCACTGAGTCAGATAGGATTAGGAAGTTTGCCAAGGATTTGGAAAATTTCTATCAGTTGGCTACAACTTAGATGGTAGTGTTAAGGGCTTCTTCCAAAGTTTGGTGGAGCATACTAAGTTGCTTGAGCAGATTTGTTAGGGTACTTAGAGTGGTAGCGGTGCTGAGAAGATCCATAGACAGGGTGAGCTCAGTGGATGTACGTCCCAAGGTAGGGATGTTTTTGGTAGAGGTGCTTAAGGTTATCATGGTAAACCAGTTCAGGTAGCTTTATATAGTTCTAGTAGTAGGCCTTTGATTTCTGCCGCTTCAGGTAGCTAGGAATCAGGTCATGTGTGTAGAGGCTCCAGTTTAAGTTCAATAGGCCAGGGCGTGTTTTGGTTTTTTTGGGTAATTTTTTCATAAGTCCGATAGCAGAGGGTGTTTTGTGTGTGAAGAGATGGGTCATTTGGTAAGGGACTTTTCTCGGCATGCATTGGGTCCTACCCAGCAGGTTTCTCAACTTCAGCTTTGCCCTACTCCTATATCTGCAGTCAGAAGTGGTTTACAGAGTAGCATGGGTGGTACTGGAGGTGCTCGAGGTGGAGCTCGAGGAGCTCATGGTAGTGGACACAGGGTTGCTCAGTCTGGGAGCGGGCATAGTCAGTGCTATGCTATACCTGGGAGACCTGAGATAGAGGCCTCTGATGTAGTTAACATATATATGATCCCGATTTGCCATCATTGTGCATTAGTGCTATTTAATCCTGGGTCTATATTCTCCTT
Source organism: Capsicum rhomboideum (assembly GCA_031232105.1). Classification (NCBI taxonomy): domain Eukaryota; kingdom Viridiplantae; phylum Streptophyta; class Magnoliopsida; order Solanales; family Solanaceae; genus Capsicum; species Capsicum rhomboideum. The sequence goes on from CP124711.1 coordinate 54,354,447, forward strand.
TGTGTCTACGTACTTTGCTATTGGTTTTGATGTTGCATACAATTCCTTTATTTTCTCTATTCATATTTCTACTACCGTAGGAGATTTCTTAGTAGTTGATAGGGTGCACCAATCTTGTGTAGTGACCTTTGTGGGGTATGAGACCTGGGTTGACTTGATTATTCTAGATATGGTTGACTTTGATGTTATCTTGGGTATGGATTGGTTGGCTCCCTATCATGCAATTTTAAATTATTTTGCCAAGATTGTGACTTTAGCTACTCCGGTTGTGCCAAGGTTAGCATAGAAGGGTATGCCTAGTTCGGGTTTAAAGGGAGTTATATCTTTTCTACATGCTCGTCATATAGGAGAAAAGGGGTGTCTATCTTATATGGCTAATGTTTGCGATAGTAGCGTTGCTTAACCGCCTTCTTGGATTCTGTATGGGTTGTTAGCGAGTTCAAGGATGTGTTTCCTACAGATTTGCCTTATATACCTCCAGACCATGATATTGATTTTACTATTGATGTTGAGTTGGGCATCCAACCCATTTTTGGTTCTTTTTATAAGATGACCCAGACTAAGTTGAAGGAATTAAAGAAGTAATTACAAGATATGGTAGGTAAGGGGTTCATTAGACCTAGTGTGTCCCCTTAGGGTGCACCTGTCTTGTTTGTGAAGAAGAAGAATAGATCTATACATATTTTTATTGACTATTGACAATTGACTTGAGATCTGGATACCATCAGTTGAAGGTTAGAGCTTTGGATTTTTCGAAGACAGCTTTTCAGACTCGGTATGGTCATTATGAGTTTTTGGTCATGCCATTTAGGCTGACCAATGTCCCAACAATCTTCATGGAGCTGATGAACCGATTATTTTGATCGTAGCTTGATTCTTTCATGGTTGTATTTATAGATGATATCTTGGTTTATTCAAATAATGAGTCTTACCATGTGAGATACTTGAGGGCTGTACTTTAGAGATTGCAAGATGCGAAGTTATATGCCAAGTTCTCTAAGTGCAAATTTTGGTTGGATTTTTTTTCTTTCTTGGGTCATGTAATGACTGAGGATGGCATTATAATCGATCCGACCAAGGTAGCGGCAGTTCGTGATTAGGCTAGGCCCACTTGTCCCGTCGAGATTCTGAGTTTTATTGTTCTAGCAAGGTATTATAGACACTTTGTGCAGAGTTTCTCTTTTATTGAGGCTCCTTTGACCAAGTTGACTCAGAAGAAGATTATTTTTCAGTGGTCAGATGCTTGTGAGGGGAGCTTTCAAAAGCTCAAGGAGTTGTTAACTTTGGCTCCTATCTTGACCTTGCCCAAGGAGGGTGTAGGTTTTGCCTTGTTATGTGATGGTTTTGGGGTTGGTTTGGGCAGTGTATTGATGCAGGAGAGTAAGGTGATTGCTTATGCTTCTCAACAATTGAAGCCTCATGAGAAGAATTACCTCTACCCATGATTTCGAGTTGGCCGTTGTTGTCTTTGTGTTGAAGTTGTGGAGACATTACTTGTATGGGGTCCATTATGGGATTTTCTCCAATCATCGTGGCTTTCCATACTTCGTCACTCAACAACATCTTAATATGAGACAACGACGTTGTCTTGAGTTGCTTAAGGATTATGATCTCACTATTCTTTATCATCCGCACAAGGCCAATGTGGCTGTGGATGCCTTGAACCAGAAGGCGATGAGTATAGGGAGTTTAACTCACGTTTTCACTCAAGGGCAACCTTTGGCCTTGGAGGTTCAGTCTTTAGCTAACCAGTTGGTTAGGCTTGATGTTTTGACACCCAATCATGTGTTAGACTTTGTTGAGGCTAGATCTTCTTTAATGGGGCAAATTTGAGGGTGGTTCGTGATAGGGTGTTAGATGGCAAGGCAAATGCGACATCTCATGATTTTGATGGTGTTTTGAGGATTAGTGGTCGGGTTCGCGTGTCAAGAGTTAGTGGATAGGTTAGATTGATCTTATAGGAGGATCATTGTTTGAGATATTTCATTCACCCAGGAACGGCTAAGATTTATCATGAAAAGCAGGATTATTGGTGAGGTGGTATGAAGAAGGATATTGTAGAGTGCGTGGCTAAGTGTTTGAATTGCCAGCAGGTGAATTATGAGTATCAACAATCGGTCTCAAGTGGAAGTAGGAGCGGATCACCATGGATTTTATTATTGGCCTACTTGTGATCTTAGGGAAGTTTGACTCTATTTCGATTTGTAGACAGCCAAATCAGTGCATTTTATACCTCGAGAAGTTGGCCAAGATCTACATTAGAGAGGTTGTTCGATTGCATGGTGTCCCTATATCCATTGTTTCTGATAGAGGTACTCAGTTTACCTCGAGGTTTTGGGGTACTATACAAAGTGAGTTGGGTACTCAGCTTGATTTGAGCATATCTTTTCATCCTCAGACCGATGGTCTGTATGAGAGGATCATTCAGGTATTGGAGGACATTCTCCGAGCTTGTGTCATAGATTTTGGTAGTCATTGGGACTAGTACTTTCCCTTAGCAAAGTTCGACTACAACAACAGTTACTATTCTAGCCTTCATATTGTACCTTTGATGTTTTGTATAGGCAGATGTGTAGATCCCCCGTGGTATGATTTGAGTCTTTTGAGGTGAGGCCTTGGTGTACAAATTTATTGAGGAACTCAATGGATAGAGTAAGACTGATTCAGTAGACATTAGTGGCTGCCCAGAGTAGGCAAAAGAGTTATGCCGACCGTCGAGCCTGTGATGCTGCATTCATGATTGGAGATTGAGTTTTGTTGAAGGTTTCACCCTTGGAGGGTGTGATGAGTTTTGGGAAGAAAGGGAAGCTTAGTCCGAGGTTCATTTGCCCTTTCAAGATCCTTGAGAAGTATTGGTGATGTGGCTTATAGGCTAGCTTCTCCTCCACATCTATCAATGGTTCATCTTGTCTTCCACTTTTCTATGTTGAAAAGATAACTTCATGATGATGTATAGATTCGGTGGGATTCTGTTGTATTAGACCATGATTTATCCTTTGAAGAGGAGCCCATTGCTATCCTTTACTGGCAGACTTGGAAGTTGAGGTCTAAGAATATTGATTCAGTGAAGTTCCAGTGGAGACATCACCCTATTAAGGAGGCTACTTGGGAGATCGAGTTGGATATGAGGCATAGATACTCCCATTTTTTTACCGCTTCAGGTATTTTATTTAGGCACAAGTTCCTTGAGTCATGAGGGACCTAATGACTAGTCCAATTTTGGGATTTCGTGTATGGATCTTAAGCATTTGATAAATCCCGCAACTAGGTTTGTGGGAAACATGATAAATTAACAGAGTAGGCTAAGTACTTAGTGATTCTTAAATGGTGTTTATGTATTTATTACTTTCCTTCATATTAATTGCTTTTTAACGAGTGCATGCGTTAGAACTCGCCTTAGTACTTTATTTGCTGGAACAAAGAGGTAGAGAATAGGAAAAGGGATTAACAACAAAGATTTGAGGCTATCAACCCTCATCTAATAGCTTGACCTTGTTCAGGAATAACTATTCTGGGATCAAAGGTAAGGGTTAGTAAAGTAAACACTCATAGATGGAAAAAGTTGCCTAGTAATATTCATCTATCTAGAAAACCAATCATTTAGGTAAACTTAACGTACCAATTTTGCATGCTAAGCATCAGAATAGATCACTAGTATGTCACACTTACTAAGTTATGAAATCATGGGGAACACAACCGTAGTCCATCACCATTTTTTATTACAAACAACATAAGCTTGTTACCTGTTACTTGGTTACTAAAATCTTGCAAATTAAATACTTGTTACTTTAAACTCCCCCCTTTTGTAAATAACTGATTAATACTACAAATAATAACATTGACCTAGCTCCTGACCATATTCCCTATGGGATCGACCCCAACCTATTTGGGTTCTGTATTTGATTCAAAGATAACTTTAAACCTCAATTTCAAGGTTTAATTCGTCCGACATCAAATTTTGGTGCCATTGTCAGGGAATATAGTTTAGGATTAGATCAACTGTATTTATTTGACTGTTAGTCCATATTTCCTAAGTTACTTTTTCTGTTGTTTTTGTTTTGTTCTTAGGGTGCACACCGGTGTATGCAGAACACCCAGAGTCAAGGAAATCCCTTGATTCTACTTGATCTCAAAATCAAAAGAACGTTGAGAACTTTGAGGAGAATGGACAATCAAGGTGTTTAAGAGACTACGGAGCAAGCCACAACCTGGATGATAGCTGAGGAGCATGCTAGATAAGATAACTAGCCTATCAGTGTGCAATGGATGAAGAAGCTAGACAAGAGAAAGTAGCATGTTGAGCTGCAACTGATGAATAAGCTATACAAAGAAGGAATAGGGGCCATGCTTAAAAGCCCCATCTATATGTCCCTCAGTTCAATGATTATGATGATGATGCTGACCTTGATGATGCAGGTGCAACAAGTGCTATAGTTCTGCGTGCACTACATACTGGGGCTAAGTTCGACATTACCAGCATGATGATACAATTGCTGAACATGAAAGGAATATTAACTAGTCATGCTACTGCTGATGCAAACATGCATATCATGAACTTTGTAGAGATGTGCAAATCGTATAAGATACCTAGTGTGGGCCAAGATGCTATCCAATTTTAGGTATTTCCTTTTTCATTGGCAGGTGAAACAACTCAATGGCTGACAGAGTTACCAAATGACTCAATACTACCTAGTAGGGGTTGAAGAGGGCTTTCTTAAAAAGGTTTCTGCCGTCCAAAATATTATAGCTGAAGGATGAGATCTATAACTTAAAGAAACTACATTCAGAGGCTTTGTATGAGATATGCTTGAGGTTTAAGTAGAAGTTACAGCAAGTCCTAAATCATAGGATACTTGAACATAGTTTGCTAGAGATATTCTATAGGTCCTTGAATGCAAATAACAAGGCGGTAGCAGACACTATTGCTGGAGGAGAATTTATGAGTCATACCAAGGAAAATGCAATAGTTATACTTATTAGAGTCACCAAAACCAATAGAGCTTGGCATACATGGGAATTTGATTTCCTGCTGACACTTATACTATAAGGGTGTTCGCAGAGTAGCATAGGATAGATAAGGGACTTACTCAAGAAGTAGCTGAGATGAGAACTATATTGAGTTTAATTGCAAAACATATCCCAGGAGCAAGGGATGAAAAGGTAAATGCAATTGGATCATAAGGAAAAATGCTAAGACATGATAGTTTTGATTTTGAGGAGGAGGCAAACTATATAGATGATGAGGTGGTGGGTTTCTAGGCTAAAGCCCAAGGGTTTGATCAAGAAACTTGGCACCCAGGTCAAGGGAATCAAGGTCAGAACTACTACAAAGACAACAACTACAATCAGTTAGGTTATAAAGATAGGAGTAGAGGAAAAGATGGTGATTGGAAGAAGAAAGGTGGTTATAAGAATGACAAAAGTGATTTGTATATTCCTATCGAGAGTCACAAAATTAAGTTGAGTAATGATAGAGTGGAAGACCTGTTGTCCATAGTACTAAAAAGGGTAGAAGCTAGTGATGATCACCTTAAGGAGATTCAGGCAAATATTTCTGGGATAAGCTAAAATGTGGAGTCACATGCTACTGTAATAATTTATGTAGCTTTGAAAAAGTGATAGAAAGGTACACTTTCAAGTAACACTGTTTAAAATTCAAAGAATAATGGTCACTGCATGGCTGTGCTACTAGAAGTGGTAAGATGAGTGTCGACCCTCCTATGCCATTAGTTGTTGATAATGCAGCTAAGCCTGAGATGATTGATAGTGAAAAGGTAGCTGAATTTGAAGAGCAGGTTGTTTCTAAAAATTTGACTAAAAAGTTCTCTCCAATTTCTGAAAAGGAGATTGTGGCAAAAAAGGAGAAGGAAAAGAAAGTCCCACAAATTTTGACTCCTATTCCACAACCTCCTCCACCTTTTTCACAGATTAAAAAAGAGAGACAAAGAAGGGAAGTATCACAAATTTATATCAATACTAAAGTAGTTGTCTCTGTGAACATCCCTTTGGTCTAGGCACTTGAGAAAATGATTGGCTATACAAAGTTTATAAAGGATCTTGTTAGAAAGAAGAGGACCGTGAGTTTTGAGCCTATTGATAATTTGCACCATTATAGCGAAATAGTTTCCCGATCTCTTGTGCCAAAAAAGAAAAATCCTGGAGCATTCAACTTTGCAAAGGCTTCATGTGACTTAGGTACTAGTATTAATCTAATGCCGCTAGCTATATTCAGACAGTTGGAGTAGGGAGTGCCCAAACTGACTTTGATGATACTTCTTATGGCGGATCGCACTATAAAAAGCCTATGGGTATTTTGTATGATTTTCTATTGAAGGTTAAGTCATTCATCTTTCCAGCTGATTCCATCATTCTTGACTGTGAGGTTGATTTTGAAGTTCCCATCATCGTTGGGTGCCTATTCTTAGCAACCAAACAAGTACTAGTTGACATGGAAACTGAATAATTAAAATTTTGGTTGAACAATGATAAAGTGATGTTCAATGTTTGTCTATCTATAAATCAACCCAATGACATGCGTGTGGTATCAGTTATTGATATGGTTGATAAGGAGGCCTTGATAGTTCCTATTAAGGAGAGACTTGATGTTAAAGCACTAATAGCTGTGATCATGAACTTTGATGGAATGATATAGATAAGTATCACGAGATGGGAGCGCACTCACCAATATGGGCCCCTACAATTATGTTCCTAAAAAGTTAGCTTTGGATTTGAAGAATCGGGCAACTTCATTGGCCAAGTCTTAGAGCTCAAGTCTCTCTCACGCCATCTTTTCTATGTTTCTTGGGAGCCAACAATACCTTGCCAGTCATTATTATAGAAGATTTAGTCGAATGGTAGGTTAATGCTCTAGTTTTTGTGTTGAAAAAGTTTAAGAGGGCTATTATTTGGTCTATTGCTGACATTATTGGTATTCCACCGAAAATCTACACTCATAAAATCCAACTCAAGCCTAATTGTATCCTTATAATTAAGCATTAGTGTAGGCTCAATCCGCCTATGTAAGAGGTAGTCAAAAAGAAAATCATCAAGTGGTTAGATGTAGGTATGGTATACCCTATTACAGATATCAAATGGGTAAGCTTAATTCAATATGTGCTGAAGAAGGGTGGAATCAATGTGGTTCCTAATGCGACGAACGATCTTATTCCAATGAGACCAATCAAAAGCTGGAGAGTGTGCATGGATTATAAGAAGCTGAATGCGTGGACTAAAAAAAAATTACTTTTCGATGCCATATATGGATCAGATGCTAACCCATCTTACTGGTAGAGGATGGTATTGTTTTCTTAATGGTTATTCGAGATACAATTAGATTTTTATTTTTCCTGAAGAATAAGAAAAAAACACTTTCACTTGCCCATATGGGACATTTTCTTTCAAGTGAATGCCTTTCAGATTATGTAATATACCAGTGACCTTTCAGCGCTGTATGATATTTATCTTCTCGGACATAGTGGAGAACACTATTGAGGTATTCATGGATTATTTTTTAGTGGTAGGTGATTCCTTTGAAAATTGTTTATCTCATTTCTAATGTTTTGAGGAGATGTGAAGACTGTAATTTGGTGCTTAATTGGGAAAAGTGCCCCTTCATGGTAAAAGAAGGGATAGTCCTCGCCCATAGGATTTCAAAGAAGGGGATTCAGGTTGATGAGGTGATGATTGAGGTGATTGAAAAATTACCTCACCAATTTTTGTGTAGGATATTCTAAGCTTGCCATGATGGATTCTATTGTCCGTTCATTAATGACTTCTCTAAAATTGCACACCATTCGTGTAAAATGTTGGAGAAAGAGGTGAAGTTTATTTTTGATGATGCTTGTCTTAAGGCATTTGAGTGCCTTAAGGAAAAATTGATATCGACGCCAATTATTGTTTCACCTAATTGGTCCATGTCTTTTGAGGTTATGTACGATGCTAGTGGAGTGGAACTTGGAACAGTCCTAGGCCAAAGGCATGAAAAGATACTTCATCCTATCTATTATGCTAGCAAGGAACTTAATGCAACTTAGAAAAATTATACTGTGATGAAACGAGAGTTGTTTGCTATAGTTTTTGCTTTTGAGAAGTTTCAGTCCTATTTGCTTGGCATGAAAGTGATTGTGCACACTGACCATGCAGATCTTGGGTACCTTATGGCGAAGAAAGATGCAAATCCTAGATTAATTCGATGGGTACTTTTGTTGCAAGAATTTGATTTTAAGGTTAAGGATCGAAATGGGACTGAAATTCAAGTGGTTAACCACTTGTCACGACTTGAGAAAGAGGCAATGTTGAAACCGAATGATGAGGTCACCATTAATGACATTTTTCTAGATGAGCAAGTATTGGCTGCATCACACGACTTGATTCCATGGTTTGCAGATTTTGCTAATTATTTGGTGAGTGATTTGGTACATTTGAACTTTTCCATCTCATAGAAAAAGAAGTTTATGTTTGATGTGTGGAAATTTTTCTAGGATGAGCCATACTTGTTCTGTATTTGTACAGATGGGATGATTCATAGATGTGTGCCAGAGGTCAAATAATGAGCATATTAGAGGCATGTCACTCATCCCCTATTAGGGTCATCATAGTGGCATTTAGATAACCCACAAAATCTTGAAATGTGGGTACTATTGGCCAACCATTCATCAAGATGCTCATGATTATGTGAGGGCATGTGACTAATGCCAAAGGCAAAGGAGTATATCAAGAATGTATGAACTCCCTCTTTCCCCAATTCTTTTGATTGAGTTGTTTGATGTGTGAGGGATTGACTTCATTTGTTCGTTTGTGAGATTGAATGGGATGAACTATATACTTGTAGATGTTGACTATTTGTCCAAATGGGTGGAGGCGGTTGCACTTCCTAATAGTGAAAACAAGAGTGTCACATCATTCATGAAGCAGGATATCTTTTCTAGGTTTGGTATGCCAGAGCAATCATTAGTGATAGAGGATCTCATTTTTGTAACAAGTTATTTTATGCCCTACTTGAAAAGTATGGAGTGAAGCATAGGGTGGTAACACCTTATCATACGCAGACTAGTGGGCAGGTTGAGGTCTCCAATCGTGAGATAAAGACAATTCTTGTGAAGACTTTGAATGCAAATAGAATGTATTGGTCTAGAGAGTTGGATGATGCTCTATGGGCATACCAGGCTGCTTTCAAGACTCCTATAAGTATGTCTCCCTATCAGCTTGTATATGGAAAGTCATGTCAGTTGCCAGTTGAGCTTGAGCACAAAGCCATGTGAGCTCTCAAGAATCTAAATTTAAATTGGGGCTATGCCTCTAACTTGAGGCTTGATCAATTACATGAGTTAGAGGAATATTTTCTAAAAGCTTATGAGAGTTCAACTTTTTATAAATATAGATGAATACATATCACGACCGAAAGATAGAAAAGAGAGAGTTTAATTTGCCAGATTTGGTTTTGTTGTTCAATTTAAGGCTTAGCTAGTTTACTGGCAAGTTGAAGTCAAAGTGGATAGGACCATTTCGAGTGTTATGTGTGATCCTATATGGTGCAATTGAGCTTGAGAACCATGAAGGAAAATTGTTTAAGCTAAATGGTCAGTGTGTGAAAAAATATTTGGGAACTGAAGAAGAGATAAATGTAGATGATGTTTGGGCCCTTGGTGAATTATGAGTAACCAAAGGACCTGAGTCATTCCACGATGTTAAATTCTGTGCTTCATGGGAAGCAACCCATGGGGGTATCTTGATGAATTCTGAGTAATCAAGATACCCACATCGTGCCTCGACGTTAAATCAAGCGCTACTTGTGAGGCAACCTAGGTTTTTGTGCATTGTTTTTTATTTTACTTAGACCTTTTAGTGTAGGAGTAATGTTTTCTAAAGTGTGCAGGGATGATTTAGACACGAATCTAAAAAATTTTCTGGGATGAGCCATGGTTAGCACTTGAATTTTAATGAAATAATCTAACCCAACCTGGCTTGCCCACGTCTTTTATTCCCAATTCCCCTTTTAACCCGATGACCCGACCAAAAATCACCCCTAATTAAAAAGGTTTGCAATTCCAAAAATACTCCCTCCTATTCAATCAATATCAACCCTAAATTGTCACACACTAAATCTATAGCACTCGATTCCAATTGGTACTACAGTTCTCACCCTTGCCCTAACAATCTCAGTGTCAACTACCCATTCCACTCATTTTCATTACTCAAGAGCTCTGTGAAGTAAGTAAATACTCTTATCTTCTTCATTAATTTCTTTATTAGAATTGCATCAATAGGGTAGGGATGAAGATTACCTTAACTTGAAAGCATGAGGGTGAGGGTTTTTACCTTGAACGAGGCTAGAATCTGTAAAAATTGAGTTTGGAGGGAGTACAGTTTTAAAAAAGGGTTGTGTCTATGTTGGAGCAATATTTAAATGGTGGTTTGATAGGGGTGAAGTATTAGTAACCCCTCAAATGTTAAATGTTGGAAACTTTTTAATTTATGTGTATGATAAAAGGATAATAGACTTCACGACACAACCCACAACCCATTGTATCTCACAACAACTCATTGATAAGATCGTTGGGGCTATCCAATGACCTTAGATACAGGTTACTAAGGACAAGCAATGCACGATCATGGAATCTCACCATGAGTCATGGTATCTCTCCATGAGTCATGGTAGGTAGTCATTTTGAGAAAGCTAATTTCTAGTTTCAAGAATTCTGTACCATGACCTCTAGGATGGGTCATCCTTTGTTACAACAATCCATTTGAATGTTCGTCCTTAGTATCTCTATACACTGTTTTTGCTATTTTATTCTTTGATCGTTAGAATTAATCTTTATTCCACAGGTACAATGACACCAAAGGTAAACAAGAAACAACAAGAGGAGGCATCCCAAATAGAGATAACTTCCAAGCGGGGGTTAAAAGACCAACCCACTGAATCAGAGTTTGAATACAAGAAATCTAGTGGTTCTGAAAAAGACTACCAAATAGGCTCGGATGAAAAGCATAAACCTCTAACCACTAGGTCTGAGGCAAAGTCCAAAGCAATAATACCCTTGACTACTCCTATTATATCTTTCCAGTCTGAATAGGGAGGAATATCATTAAGTTAAAATAGGTCTGAGTCCGTTGCTGAGGAATTTGATAAGAAATAAGGATCCAGAGATGAAGAGTTGGAAGAGGGTACCAAAAAATCTAGTAAAGAAGCTTCCAACGAATCTAGTGCATAGACTACTCCTCCGAGGGGCTTAGACACAACCTGATGGGGTATTCGAGGTTCCTAAGCCTACTAGAATGATGGCTTATCCATTATACAAAGGGGGAACCTAAAGCAGACTATCTAAGAGGAACCCTGAATTCTGATTGGGGCTTTGAATAAGGTACCAGAGCTGGGGATATTGTTTGACAAATATGGTTTTGGGTGGATGGCAAAGGCTCCTGAAGAGTACAATACTTAGATGGTCCAAGAGTTCTATGCCAACTACGTAGCTACCTTAGAGAATATGACTCCTTTAAGGAAGAAGAAGGACATAAGCAACCAAGGTTGGATATAGTGATGGTTTGGGGGAACCTGTTGATATATTCAAGTAGACCATTTCAAAATTGCTTTATAGTTATTATTTTATGGATCTGGCAACTACGCCATAGTATGAATATAGAATAGCTGAGTTGAAAAAGATAAAGAAATTGAGTGTTGAAGATTTGCAAATACACGTCAAATTATTGACTAATAACATAGCAAGAAGCAAAAGAAGAAGTTGAATGGGTGAATAGTGGCATGTAAATTACAAAGGATACCTTGAACATCCTTGCAAAATCATGGTGGACAATAGTTCAACATAGGTTGGCACCGACTAGCAGTGACAATACTTTGAGTGCCTATCGTATAGGGTTGTTAACATCTATCATGTCAGAGTTTGGTATTAGCATCCCGAGGATTATAGATGATGAAATTAGAGAGTAGGCCCTCTTAGTTAACACTAGCATCCTATTCCTCAATCTCATATTCTAGCTTTATTGGGATGCTTAGGTGTACCTTTTATCTTATCTAGACCATATGATCAAGGCGATTCAGAAAACCAATATTACATTAATCAAAGACTATATGAACCCTATGGGTGAAGTTTGAGGGCATCCGACTGGTTTGGGTCCGAGGATTGTTGAAGGGGCTCCTCATGTTGATCCGAGTAGTGAGATTTCGGCTACTGAAGTTGGTGATAACACAGCCACCCCCAGTGCCACCATAACCTTTTCTTCGCAGCCATCAGCAATGCCCTCTAGTGCACTTCATCCTATGCCCGTAGGCTGTGCCTTGGTACCCTAAGAGTTCTTGTTGTATGTCCTCAAATGGTTGGCTATCACTGAAATAAAGATCAACAAGCTATAAGAAGAAGTTAATCCATGGTTAAGGATGCGATCAAAGAAGCTATATGAGGTATACATGCCTAGTTTTATAGATTTAAGTTATGGATGATTGACATGCTAGAGGGTATTCAGTCACCGAACTTGAGCGAGATCACTAATGAGCTTACCTCTCTTAGGGAAACTGTTAAGTAGCTATTTTTTAGGTAGTTCCCGATGGCGCAACCTTCTAGCATGCCTATGATTGAGGAAATCTTAGAAGATATTATGGTACTTGACTTCTACACTAAGGCCCCATCACATACAGAGAAAGGAAAAAGAAAGAATGTCATGAAGAGTGAGGAACCGGTCCAAAAAAAGAGATAAAAAAAATCCAAGGATGAAATGAAATGAGTTGTAGAAGAGAGAAAGCAAATCTCTGAGCTGCACTTACATGAGATGAGTAAGAGGGTTAGAGGAGTTGGGAGCTCCCTAGCTAGTGAGGTCCTAATAGATGCTATTATTACTATTTTTGATAATAGTGGGGGTACTGAGGTAGCCCCATGATTATTACTTCATTGAGTCCATCGGTCACCACTGGCACCACGACATCTGAGGCTGGGGCTATAGTTTTGACCCCAATAGTTATGGTGCATGGAGGGGTTGCGTTTGCGACCCCCACTGATTAGTCTACTTTTGGTGCCTAGTGCACTGCAGGTATGTCCCTACTCGATGCTTTACATTTATTGTTTAATGCATTAAGGACATTATATGTTCTCTTAGTTGGGGTGGGGGTGTTCCAACACTCGAGGTTTTTATTGCCATGTTTCTTTTCCCTCGGGTGTTCTATCTAGTAGATTTGGCATGTTTAGGAGTATATTTTTTGCTTATGTTCTTTTTTTATTGTTATGTGTTCTTCATTAAGAGAGAAATAAGAGAACCTAGGGTAGTTTAAATAGGACATGCAAGTTTGTTTTAGGTTTGAAAGGTTAAATGATACCCCTCCTAAATTTTTTTAGACTGTGTTGTATGTTTGTTGTGAGCTATGACCATTGTGGATATTTTTATGGCATTAGAATTATGGGCATGATAACCGTAGCTTAACTATGCATGAACCATATAGGTAGTAATTCATAATGTAGCCCTACGCCATGTGCGTGTGAGGTACTTACCTAGTTTGGCTTTGTTTGTGTGATCTAGAACTTTCCCAGTTAGTCTTACCTAGGTTGGAGGATAATTGGTTAGGAAAGTATCATAGGCCACTCTTGGAAAATCCACTTTTTGCCTAAATGTCCTCCTAAATGCATTAGATATCCCTTGATCCTAATTTTGAGCCTAAATAGACCTTTTCTTGGACTAGCCAATTCACCTTCCCATTTTTATCACAATGAACCTGCTTTAGCCCTGGTCCCTCCTTGGGCATTGTGTACCTCAACTTAGGTAAATTTTCCAATTTGAGGGTGGCTATCATAGAGGTACATAAGTAAAATTGGGTATGAAGAAGAAGTTAGTAATCAAAAAAGGATTCGGGGGTAGTATGTGTGAAAAAAAAAAAAAGAAGAGAATAATAAAGCTTGAGAAAATAAAATTGCAAAAACAAATCACACCCAAAATTTGAGAAACAATAAAGGAGAATAAAGGGAAGAAAAAATTGAGGGGTTAAATAGTGAAGCCAAAAATAGTGCAGCGCCAAGGAGGGTTGAGTCACTTTATATATATCTACCATACCCATCCCCAAGCTTACATTACAAGCCAATAAAAATCCTATAGTCATCTTAATTCGACTATTTGAGAACTAAGTTATAGAAAATAAGGGTAAGCTTATGGTATTTCATACACACTATTTGAACTTCTTTGTAAGAGTGAGTGCTTCTATTCAGTCCTTGTTTTGATATGCATTATTGTATATTGAGTGTATGAGACATCTTTACTGTGAGAGTGCATGGGCTGCACTATCAGCTAGTAGTTGTTTAGATAATGTCATTACTACACATGCTTGGTTGTCTGTTGATAATATGTTGACATCTCATGATCCCTTTGTGTAATGGCAAGAATATTTGCATATACAAACAATGGTTTTAATTTTTACTGTATAGGAGGGGATTGAAAATTTTTGAAGTACATGGGTGCCAGCTGATGAGATGACTGTAGTAGGTTTCCTAGGGTTCTCTTAGTTAAGCATCGTATGTGTTTGGTTTTGTTTTAATTGCGTAAGGAAAAGTAAAACGTTCTAAGTTGAGGGTGTTTGTAACACCCCAAAAGCTCCTAAGACTCCATTTCAGACTTAGCATAGAAAACCAGTTGGAACCAAAAAAAATTCCACAGAGCAACTTAGGCAACGAGTCATCGTTGGTGCCAATGACACAGTGGGTGAGCCATTGTGAGGACTTAGCCAAAAGTCCTGAAGATTGAAATTCTCCCCAGTGGCAACGACTTCAGGGGAGGAGTCGTCACCAGTTAGAATGTGTCATCGTGACCCCCTTTCTGAGTAAAAATATCCCAAGTCCTAAAGGATAAAATATGTCACAGTGGTTATGAGTTGTTGTCAGATCCCATGAGTCAACAAAAGTGTCCGCTCAGAGAAAGTCTTGAAAGTTAACATTTGGGTCCAGTCCCAAATTGTCAACACAATGACCTGTCATAAGTGACAATGAGTCGTTGGGTCCAGTCGTCCCTAAACCCCACCAATTCTACCTAGTCATAAAGAGTCTTATAATAAATCATTGTCAGAAACGTTGACTCATCCTGACGACCCATGGCGACTGGTGCAGCAAAATCAGTTACATTTTAAAAGGTGTATTTTTGTACTTTCTTTATATCCTATACCTATACTACGTCATTTTAGGGTATTTGGAAAGGGGTTTAAGGGAATTAAGCATTCCCTCAAACTCATTCTCTCCCAAACACTCAGAAACTAAATAGAAGTACGATCTATTTGGGAAGGGGTTAAAGGGACTTAATCATTCCCTCAAATTCATTCTCACCCAAACACTCAGAAACTAAATAGAAGTACGATCCATTTTCTCTCTATTCCCAAGAACTAGGGTTCATCTCCAAAGGCTCCAAGTCCAAGTTCTTAGCTTTAATTCTCCAATCTTCAAGTATGTGAGTATTCAATGAGAGTTTCTTTTTACCCTCATGCCCAAATATGTTTTCAAGTTTGATTTTTTAATAAATCTGTGAACTAGTGCAAGGTTCCAATTATCTCAATTTTATGATTCCTTTCAGTAATTGTGTTTCTAAATGTCATATTAATGAATATCAGTTTATGAATGATTTTAAATAAGGCTTTTGCATATGTTGGTGTGTTATGAACACACGATCTTGGATTCTTGAATAAATTAGCATGAACATCCAAATTGAAACATAATTCCATACAAATATTCAATATACCATGTTCAGTATGATTTTTAGAGACAATAAATTGCATAAAACTAGTTCTATGATTTCATTCATCTTCAGTTATAGTAAATTGAACTAGTTTATGTATTATACTCAGTTTTCAATACAATTATTAGCATATGTATATGATTATAGGAGTAGTACTTAGCACCTAGAGGGCACGAGTTCAGAAAACTCAAGTCCCAAACTATGTGCCACAATAGGTAAATGGGGTCCTCGCCAGTTGAGAGTCTCTCCCATAACCTGAATGGGATCATGAGTGAATTCACTCCAGTCATGGTTCTTACCCTTGGAAAGGTATAAAACACCCTCCCAACTTAGGGTACAGGTTGGATTCCATGTTTGCTCACATGGTCTATGTCGGTTATGAGAACCTCCCATAGTTATAGACTCAGTATAGTATATGACCTATTATTCAGCTGTATTTGCTTAAACTCATGAATTTTAGATTATTACTTTATACCGCTATTTACATGTATATTTATGCATCTCAAGTAGGGTTATTATACTTCAGTTTAGTTTTCATATCTTAGTGTAGTATTTCAGTATTTGTCAGCATGTTTTATAGTTGCATAGCTCACATGCTCAGTACATTCAAAGTAATGATCGCATAACCTTTTCTTACAATGTATTGTATCATGATATAGGTTTGGATGCTCAATATTAGCCTACAGTCGATACATTCTAGTTCCTTTCTAGTAGCTGACAGTGGTGAGTCCTCATCATCCGAGGATGAGAGTTTATGTTTTTATTTCAGTACTTCCTTATAGTTTTCAGAGAATTTAGAGTTAGCAGGGAACCTGTCCCGACAAGTCAGTTCTAGTAGAGTCTTTCAGACAAAAAGTTAGATTTTTTAGTTTTATGGTTATGTAAAATATTTATAGTATTAAACTTTAGTATTGGTATTGGTTTTGATTATGATTATTATCATTATTTCTATTTTCCACTCAGTATTTTTCAGTTATATCCAGTATTCTTAGTTTTATGTTAGGCCATGGGTTAGCTTGGGATCACTTGTGGCTCTACGCACCATGCTATGACTAGGGCATAGTCTTGGGTTGTGGAAAACTTAGTATCAGAGCATGAGGTTTAAGGTGTCCTAGGTTGTCTAAAAGTCGCATTAGGTAGAGTCTCCTTCATGGATGTGAAACATGCCATACTTATGAGTGAGAGGCTACAAGACATTTCAGGAAAGTTTCACTTCTTTCATGTTCATATCATGCAATAGAGTGTGAGCTTTATTAAATATTCTTCTAACTTGTGTTCTATGCATTTACAGAAAATGCCTCCTAGAAGAGAAAATAGATGGAGAAATGGAAATAGAAACCAGCAAGCTCCACCAGCTCCAGCAGATGCCTTGAATGAGCAAGTCACCCGTGCCAAATTAAGGGGAGCTTTCCAGGTGCTTGCTCAGACGATGACCACTCAAGTCAATCAACAGGATTTTGCACAAGTTAATTTTAATAGGAATACAGCAGCAATGAGAGTCCGGGAAATCACTCGGATGAATCCTCCTGAGTTCCATAGTTCTAAGGTAGAGGAGGATATATAGGATTTCATTAATGAGGTTCAGAAAATCACTCAAATTATGAGTATCACTCCAGTTGAGAGTGAAGATCTAGCCACTAATTAGTTAAAGGGAGTGTCTTAGACTTAGAATAAATAGTGGAAAGAGGATAGAGATGTAGATGTAGGCCCAGTGTATTGGGATGAGTTCATGACTGCTTTTTTGGATAGATTATTTCCGCTTGAATTGAGAGATACTAAGGTCAAGGAGTTCATCAATCTGAAACAGGGTAACATGTCAATGAAAGAGTATTCTATGAAGTTTCTTTAGCTTTCTAAGTATGCTCCAGTGATGGTGGTCAACTCAAGGGCCTGTATGAGTAAGTTTCTTTCGGGTGTCTCCAAATTAGTGGTCAAGGAGTGTAGGATTACTATGCTGGTCAAGGAAATGGACATCTCCAGTCTTATGACTCATGCTTAACAGATTGAGAAAGAAAAGATTAAGGAGAAAGAAAGACAAACTAAGAGAGATAGAATAAGAAATTTTTACTATTTTCAATAGTAGTCAGGCAGTAGTAGTCGTTCTCAGTTTTATCAGAGATCTTCAGCTCTAGCACCATCATCTACTAGTGTTCCATCTCCCAGACGCAGATAAAATCAGAAAGGTAGAACACCAGGATCTATGTCTCATTACAGTAGTTTCAGTGGTTGTACTTTCCTAACTTGTAAGAAGTGTGGGAAAAACAACTCGGGAGAATGCTTGATAGGTATGGATGGATGCTTTGGTTGTGGAAAGATTAGATACAAACTTTGAGATTATCCATCAGCCAAGAGAGGTGATACCAGTTGTTGTACTCAGGCTACCTCTTCAGTAGCTTCATCAGGTCGACCAATTCAGTATGGTACCTAATCTAGTGGAGGTGGCGGTCAGTATCACAACAGATTCTATGCCTTGCAAACTCAACAAGATTAGGAGGGTTCCCCTGATGTAATCACTGGTACATTACGAGTCTTCCATATTGATGTATATGCCTTGTTAGATCCTGGAGCCACACTTTACTTCGAGACTCCTTATATTGTAGTAAAGTTTGATGTTAGTCCCAAAATCCTTTTAAAACCCTTCTCAGTCTCTACTCTTGTTAGTGATTAATTCATAGCTAAATGGGTATACCAAAATTTCCCAAAAAATCACCACAGTTGATCAAGTAAATTTAGATATGACTGATTTTGATGACATTCTTGGCATGGATTAGCTACATTACTACTATGCCTCAGTCAACTGGAGAAATAGAGTCGTTCTATTTTAATTTTAGAATAAAATAGTCTTAGAATGGAAGGGTAGTAGTTCACGCCTATAAGTCGGTTTGTCTCTTATCTTAAGGCCAAAAAAATAATCTTCAAGGGTTGAATCTATCATCTAGTTCAGGTGAAGGATTGTAAGTCCAAAACCCCAACTTTTTAGTCAGTCCTAATTGTTAATGAATTTCCAGAAGTGTTTCCTGATGATCTACCAGAGAGATCTTCCCGAGCGGGAGATAAACTTTGGAATAGACCATTTTCTAGATACCCAGCCTATCTCAATTCCTCCTTACAGGATTTCTCCAATAGATCTTAAGGAATTGAAAGAACAGTTAAATAACCTCTTAGATAAAGGTTTAATCAGGACTAGTATCTCTCCATGGGGTGATCCAGTTCTCTTTGTGCATAAAAAAGATGGTTCTCTCAGAATGTGCATCGATTACCATCAGTTGAACAAAGTCACAATCAAGAATAAGTATCCCATTCCTAGGATTGATGACCTTTACAATCAAATTTAGGGTGCCAGTTGTTTCTCAAAAATAGACCTTAGATTCGGCTATTATCAGCTTAAAGTCAAAGAACGTGACATTTCAAAGATAGCCTTCAGAACTTGGTATGGTCACTTCGAATTTGTTGTTATGTCTTTTGGACTAATGAATGCTCTTTCAGCTTTTATGGACCTGATGAAAGGATGTTCAAGTAGGACTTGGATATATTCATCATTGTCTTTATAGATGACATCCTTATATATTCTCGGAGTGAGAATGAACATGCATACCATTTGAGGATTGTCTTACAGACTCTCAAAGATTGCTAGTAATTTGCTAATTTCAGTAAGTGTGAATTCTAATTGAAATCGGTAGCATTCCTTGGTCACATCATTTTCAGTAAGGAAATTCAAGTTTATCCTCAAAATACCGAAGCAATTAGGAAATAGCCTAGACCCATCTCTACATCAGACATTAGGAGTTTCTTGGATTTTGCTGGTTACTACAAATGGTATTCTGAAGGATATTCCTCTATTGCATCTTTTATGTCCAGATTGACTAAAAAGAATGTCAAATTTAAGTGTTCTGATTCTTGTGAGAAGAGTTTTCAAGAGTTGAAGACTCGACTCACTTCTGCTCCAATTTTGACTCTACCAAAAGGTCTAGATAAGTTTATTATTTATTGTAATGCTTTAGGTGTTGGCCTCGGTTGTGTGTTGATGTAGCATGGTAAAGTTATAGAATATGCCTTTAAATAGCTCAAACCCCATGAGATGAATTGCCCGACCCATCATCATAAGCGCCTTCAGTATGTATTTAATCAAAAAGATCTAAACCTTCGTTAGACGACATGGCTAGAGTTGTTGAAAGATTATGAAATGAATGTGTTGTACCATCCAGGCAAAGATAACATAGTGGCTGATGCTCTTTATAGATTGTCTATAGGTAGTATTTCTCATGTAGAGGAAGAGAAGAAAGAACTAGTTCGTGATGTTCATAGGCTTGCTAGACTAGGATTTCGGTTAGTTGATTCAATTGAAGGCAGTGTCATGGTTCAAAATCATCTTTGGTAGAAGAGGTAAAGGAATAAAAGGATAGCGATCCTATTTTTCTTAAGTTGAAGGAAGTAGTCCATAACAGAAAGTTGAGATTTTCTCCTAAAGAGGAGATGGTGTTTTTCATTGTGAGGGCAGATTATATGTTCTAGATGTTGATGACTTGAGACAACGAATGCTGATAGAAACTCACAGTTCTCAATGTTCTCTTCAGCCAGGATCCACCAAGATGTACTGTAACCTACGAAAAGTCTATTGATAGAATGGTATGAAGTAAGATATCATAGAATTTGTGGCTAATTGTCCAAATTTCTAGCAGGTTAAGGTTGAGCACCAGAGACCAAGTGGTATGACTCAGTATATCTGTATTACTACTTAGAAGTGGGAAGAGGTGAATATGGACTTCATTATAGGGTTACCTCGTACTCACCAACAACATGTTTCTATTTAGGTTATCGTTGACCGGATGACTAAGTCAGTGCATTTCCTACCAGTAAATACAAAATATTTAGCAAAGGATTATGCTAGACTCTAACTTAGAGAGTTGGTCAAGTTGTATGGAATCCTTTTGACTATGATTTTGGATAGGGGTACTCAGTTCACCTGGAAGTCCTTTAAAAAGGGTCTCAATTCCCAAGTTCATCTCAGCATAACTTTTAACCCTCAGACAGAGCCGACCATTCAGACTTTAGAGGATATATTGCGAGCTTGTGTGATCAATTTTAAAGGTAGTTAGGATGATCACTTTTCTTTGATTGAGTTTACCTATAATAACAGTTATCACTCCAGTATTCAGATGGCTTCATTTGAAGTGCTTTATGGTAGAAGGTGTAGATCTCCTATTGGTTGGTTTGAGGCTGGTAAAGCTATCTTAATAGGACTTGATTCAGTTCACGAGGATATGGATATGGTTCAAATGATTAGAGAGAGGTTAAAAACTGCTTAGAGTCATTAGAAATCCTATGCAGATGTAAGAAAAAAGGAGCTTGAGTTTGTAATTGATGACTGGGTCTAAAGATTTCACCCATGAAAGGGGTCAAGAGATTTGACAAGAAAGGGAAACTTTGTTTTCACTTCCAAGCGCACACGTAAGTGTACGTGGTCATTCAAATAATACAGTGGATCTTCGTGAGCCAAATATCGATCCCACAAGGACTTGTGTTTAACAAGCAATCTAATTCAAGTGTTACTATTTAAGTTGAACAAGTGCAAATAGTAACTAAGAGAGATTTAGTTTATTTTTATAACTACAGAATAGAAATAACAATGATAAGTAAATTGGATTGTAAAAAATATATGAAGAGTTCCAGGGTTGAGGTGTTTACTTCACATTAATGCCGAACTATGGTTTCTAGCCGGTGTTAATGTCTATCATGATTATTGATCTATAGGGTTGATATTCAACTTGGAAATGGTCATCCTCTAAGTATTCTACCCAAAATTAATCTCATAATTACATCGTTAAGTGGTGATATGAGTCTTTAATTCAGATACATTAAAATATCTTCTCGTTTCAGTAACCAAGTGGGGAGTTTAGGTATATTCCTATCCTAACCGCAAATCATTCTTCAATAATCAATATATAACCATTAAAGACATGATTCGTTATTCATTCTATATCTCCACTCCTATGGTCAATTTCATTCGAGATTAAGATATATCTTGATTTTCATGACAGTTTAGAACAATAAAACAAGAACGCAAGAATAATCACATGACTTGATAAACATATAAACCAACTATAAAACCATAATTAAGCAATCATGTTTGTAGCCTCAACCCTAGATTTAGCGTGTTTAGCCACTCATATTCATACAAACAATATCCATACAAGAGTTCATCAATAAAAATTACAAGAAAGAAAAGTAAAGGAAGAAAAAACCCTAGTTTGAGCTCCTTGTTACCTTGTATTCTCTCCAAATTGTCTGTAAGGTAGAAGATTTCAAAAGATGTGAATAATTGTGGACAAGTAATCCTTTTATAGTGCTTTAGGTCGTCCATAAGGTGCTCCAATTGAAAACCATGCATTTACAACTTTGCCCCCACTTAAAACAAGCTAAAAACCAACTTTAAGTAGGATTCGGGGGTGGTGTGTTACACCCTTGATCGCGCCTAAGAGGAGGTGCAGTACACCCTTGATCAAGGGTGCTTGCAGCAACTTGGTGCATCCATAAGTGTGGTGCACACCCTCACCATAAGAGAATCACCCACATTCACTCACAAAATATGCAATTTATCATAAGAATGGGTGTAAGAATCAAATTTCGCTCATTCTCACAAAGAATTTACATGTCACATAAGATTAACCATAAGCTTGCCCTTAGCTTAGTACTCCACTAATATCAGAATGTCAATGCTCAAGATCAAGTAGGACTTTAAGGGTTGTAATGTAGGCTAAGGTATAGGTAGGAACTATTTGGTCAAGAATAGTGACTATCTTCGCTAAGCGCTTTAATACATCATAATTTCCACTAAACTCATCTCCAACCAACCTATTTTACACCACTATCATCTTCCTAACTTTCTTTTGTTTTGCCCCATATCTTTAAGCTAGCGTACACATCTTTAGTAGGGAGTGTTTGTTATCAACACATTATTCACTTTTGATTAATTTTTCTTTTCATTACAGTACTCCTTACCAACAACACAAAAAAATTTTAACACACCAAAAGCTATTTCCTTGGGGCATCACTTTCAATTTTTTTCCTTCTTAAATTTCGCACTCCTTAACATCTTAATTTTTCAACTAAAGTGCTTAGGAGTTTTGGATCAAATTATGGTCAATTGAAAGAAAGAGAATAAGCTACATATAAGGCTACCAAAGAATAGGCTAAAGGCTCAACTGGGATAACTAATATCATGCAAAAAGGGTATATAAAATGGGTATGAAACATGGTTACCAAAGAAATGCCTATATCATCTCCTAAACTCAAAATTCTTTATTTCACTTTGCAAACACACCGGGCAAGTTCTAGACATCAATATGCAAACATTGAGTATCACAAAATCTCACTAACACCTGGCACATGTTCAAGTCAAGAAGGATCCCTATAGACTCTCCACCAAGCAATAGCAAGAATTTAATATTAAGCCAACACCAAACAAGAGTCAAGCAAATCAGCCTAGGTGTCTCACGGTAGTTATTCAATTCACTAAAAATTCTTCAACATTCAACACCAAATTGCATCAAGTAATCATGTGTAGCATCTAACTAGAGCATCTCTAAAATTTTAAAAATTGCTCCTAAAAATCAACAAGGATACTGGGTTCAAAGGGCTTCCCCTTTGAAAAGAACCAAAAAGAAAAACCTAGGGGTGGATGAAGTGTGCTCCTAAATAAAACTAAAAATTACTAAAAGAAAATCCTTTTATATTTTTCAAATTTTCAGCAACATAAGCAAAAAGCAGATAACCAAATAACCAAAAGACTCTTATAACACACTCCACCCTAACCAAATTGGAAGATTTCCCACCCCATACTTAGAATCATACTTTATTCCCAAAGTATAAATTAAAATTAAGGACATAAATACTCCCTAAGGCCTCTACGCCTAGCTAGTAGCATTATATTTATCAAAGAGGTCTGGGGCATCCCACACTCAGTTTTTGCCATAATTTTTAGCTAAGATCTTGGGTACTCGGACTTCCCCTCAACTTGTCAATTCAAAACAAAAAAAAAACAAAACAAAGGTGATACTAAAGAAAACAAAAAAAATAAAATAATATAACTACCTTAACTTGGGTTGCCTCCCAAACAATGCCTGATTTATTGTCGTAACACGAATCACATCACAACTTCATTATCCACATTATCTCATCCTCTTCCTCCTACTTAGATCCCATATTCTCCATCTTTTTTGACCTCTCAAGTTCTTATGATCGAGGTCTGGAACATTTTTTACACCTACCTTTTCAGCATGCCATTCAGGTAGTGCAGGTTTAGGCTTATTGGTCGATTTAGGCAACTTCATGAGAGTGTCCGAAGAAGTAATTGGTGGTTTGAACTCTTCCATCCCACACTCATCTACTTCCATAGTTGTGATAATGTATAGATCTATATAGTGTGAAGGTGTGTTGAGTGATTTATACACCCTGAAGGCCACCTCTTCATCATTCAATCTCATCTTGAGTGTGCCCTTTCTCATGTCTATTAATGATCCACCAGTAGCCAAGAATGGGCATCCCAAAATGATTGGTACCCTGTTATCTGCATCAAAATCAAGAACAATAAAATCAACAAGAATAATGAACTTACCAACCTTAATGAGAATGTCTTCTATGATTTATTCGGGCCTCACTCTAGTTCTGTTTTCCATTTGTAGGATCACTGCAGAGGGACTTGGCTTTCCCAAACCAAGAGTATTGAAAAATGAAAGGGGCATCACATTGATTCTTTCCCCCAAATCACTCAAGGCGTGGACCACATCACTTTCACCAATTTGTATGGACGGGTGAAACTCCCGGGGTCCTTGAGCTTATTGAACATCTTGCTCATGACCACCAAACTGCACTCTTTAGTAAGTGCCACAGTTTTAATATCACCAAGCCTCCTTTTATTCATCACCACATCTTTCAAGTATTTAGCATACTTTGGCATCCCCTGCAACACATCTACAAGAGGAAGGTTAATGTGAAGCTTTCTGAACGTGTCAAAGAACTTCTTGAAATAAGTATCCTCCTTTACTTTATTGAACTTTTGAGGGAAAGGTGGTGGTGGTCTGTTGCGAGGTTGCTCAATCGGCTTCTCCTTTGGGTACTCAGACTTCTCCTTTTCATTGGAAACTTTAGACTCAACTTGTTTATCTATCTGCTTAGGTGTGATCAACTCATGTTGCACCTCATGATTTTTCTTTGGATGTGCATCACCCAAATCTCTACCACTCCTCAATGTGATAGCCGTCACCTGCTTTGGATTTTCTATATCACCAGGCAAACCCCCTTAAGGTCTTGAATTCTTTAACCATTATTCTTGGGTGGCCATGATCTTTTTCAAAGTCTCTTCAATATTATTGGCCTGAGTGTTATTTTGATACCTTGTTGCTGCTGAAATTACTGAGGTTGTGCCTGATTAGTGCCCCATGAGTGATTACCATAAGTTGGCTGACTCTGCTAATTTCGATCGTAGGCATTACCATAAGTTTGATTGCCTCTCTGTGCATTACCCACAAAATTTACAGACTCTAGATTTGCCACACATAAGTCTGAAGATTGAAAACTATTACCACAAGTTTCACACCACTTCTAAACCTGTTGAACTACATTAACTTACGCCTGAGGTTGGGCGACACTCAACTTGCTGAACTGGCCATCATTTGATTTTGAAAATTGGCCAACTGTGCGGCCAATGCTGTGACACCATATACTTCAATCATACCTGTAGAATTCTTCACCAGGCTTCTAGAAATATCACCATTCAAGTCTGGATTACCTTGTACAATTCTATTAAGAAGAGTGTATAGCTCATCATAAGTTTTCTCCAACGCTTGACCACCTGTAGCTGAATATAGTAATTTTTTTTTATTGTGGTTAAGGCCTTCAATAAACGTGTGATCTAGTACCTCACTGGTTTGTTGGTGATACGGGCAATCTCTGAGAAGTGACTTAAATCTTTCCCATGCATGATAGAGATTCTCGTCTGGCTTTTGTTTGAAACTCAGAATCTCACTCCTTAACCTTACAATTTTTCCCAATGGGAAGAATCGAATGATGAACTTCTTTGGTAAGTCGTCCCAAGTTATGATTGAGTTTAAAGGTTCGGCCTTCAATTATTTCTTCACTTCTCCCAACAGTGAGAATGGGAAAAGTGTGAGCCTCACATAGTCTGTGGAAACTCCAGCGAGAATAAAAGTATCACTGATCTCCAAAAAGTTTTGTAGATGAACTTGTGGATCCTCATGTGATAAGCCTATAAACTGCCCGCTTGTGTGCAACAATTGCACTATATTCTACTTTAGCTCAAATCTGCCTCCTGCATCTGGCTTTTGAATACAAGAGGTCACATTGGTTGCGAGTAGGATTTCCATATCGTGCACTATCCTACAAGGTGGTTGGTCATCACCCATTGCTGTTAAAATAGTCTCATCCTCTTAAACTTGTGGGATTTGATAGAGCAGTGCTGCTTCTCTCCTGAATTGGTGCAAGCGTAACTCAGGTTTGGGATATAGTTCAACATTTCCCTCTCTCTTGATAGCTTACTCAATATTCAAACCTGTCCCCATAAATTTAGTATCTAAGACCAAGTTTTTAGCACTTATCAAACAAAATAGTAAAACTGAAAATTAGAAGGTTGCTAATTTTTAAGTCCTCGACAACGGCGCCAAAAACTTGTCGCTCCCAAGCGCACACGCAAGTGTACGTGGACATGCAAATAATACAGTGGCTCTTCGTGAGCTAAATATAGATCCCACATGGACTTGTGTTTAACAAGCAATCTAATTCAAGTGTTACTATTCAAGTTAAACAAGTGTACATTGTAACTAAGAGAGATTTAGTTTTTTATATAACTACAGAATAGAAATAACAACGATAATTAAATTGTATTGTAAACAATATATGGAGAGTTCCAGGGTTGAGGCGTTAACTTCACATTCATGCCTAACTATGGTTTCTAGCCGGTGTTAATTTCTATCGCGATTATTGATCTATAGAGTTGATATTCAACTTGGGAATGGACATCCTCTAAGTATTCTACCCAAATTATTCTCATAATTTCATCGTTGAGTGGTGATATGAGTCTTTAATTCAGATGCATTAAACTATCTTCTCGTTTCAGTAACCAACTGGGGCGTTTAGGTATATTGCTATCCTAACCGCAAATCATTCTTCAACAATCAATATATAGATATTAAGGACATGATCCATACTCCTTACGTTCTTCATTCCATCTCTCAACTCCTATGGTCAATGTCTTTCGAGATTAAGATATATCTTAATGTTCATGATGCTTTAGAACAATAAAACAAGAATAATCACATGACTTGATAAACATATAAACCAACTATAAAACCATAATTAAGCAATTATGTTTGTAGACTCAACCCTAGATTTAGAGTGTTTATCCACTCATATTCATACAAACAGTGTCCATAAAAGAGTTCATCAATAAAAATTAAAAGAAAGAAATGTAAAGGAAGAAAGACCCTAGTTTGAGCTCCTTGATACCTTATGTTCTCTCCAAATCGTCTGTAAGGTAGAAGATTTCAAAAGATATGAATAATTGTGGACAAGAAAACCTTTTATAGTGCTTTAGGTCTTCCATAAGTTTCTCCAATCGAATATCATACATTTACAACTTTGCCCCCACTTAAAACAAGCTAAAAACCAACTTTAAGTAGGATTCGGGGGTGGTGTGTTGCACCCTTGATCGCGCCTAAGAGGAGGTGCAGCACACCATTGATCAAGGGTGCTTGCAGTAACTTGGTGAATCCATAATTTTGGTGCACACCCTCTAATTTTCTATGGAGGGTGCGGCACACACCCCATTCCATGCCCTGGAGGGTGCGGCACACACCCTACTCCAAGCCATGGAGGGTTGCGTCCATATTTCTCGTACTCTTGTCCCTTGATATCGAACGTCTTGTGTATTGTATGTAGGATTGATTAAGCTTCCATATCTCCTAAAATGGTTCCCTACAACATATCAACACAACCATAAGTCCATACAATACAATAGAACCAATCAAAGTATACTAGAATAAGCATGGCTTAAGCTAGCGACACTAGTTTCCTCGTCTAAGTTCTAATTGATCATTTTGACTCTTGACTTGGTTTGAATGCACTTTAAACACTATGAAAATGTACTTTAATACACAAATATAAATATACTCACTTAATAACTCAATAATCAAATCAAGTTATCCTCAAAACTAAGCTAATATAATGACACTTAGGAGTACAAATATGCCTAAGATCATTAGTCCCCGATATGTTGGTCCTTATAGGATTTTGAGATGCATTGGAAATGTGGCATATGATTTAGACTTGTATACAGACTTAGCATCGGTGCATATAATATTTCATGTGTCTTTATTGAAGAGATGCATTGGTGATCCAGTCAGTTGTGCCTTTAGAGAGTGTGAGCATGAAAGATAGTCTTTCTTTCATAGAGGTTATAGTTAAAATTCTTGACTGAAAGGTTTGTATGTTGAGGAACAAGGAAGTCACCGTAGTGAAAGTCCTTTGGAGGAATAAATTAGTTGAGAGAGCTACTTGGGAAGTAGAAGCAGATATGGTGACCAAGTACCCTCATCTTTTTCCTTTGAATTCAGTTCTTGCTTAAGCTGACAATTTCCTCCTTAGTATTCCTCTAAGTTTCATGTCCCTCAGTTGCTCTCATTAATCAGTATGCATTCATGTTTCATGAGTTCAATTCGGTCTATGATTCAGTCAGAAATTCAGTTGTCATAAATATTCAGTTTTTAGAACTCAGTTTGGGATTGCAGCTCTTTCCCTATCCTTTTATCCTAGTAAGTCTTCATTCTAGAATGAATTTTCCAAAGGGGTAGATATTATAACACCCCAAAAGTTCCTAAGACTTCATTTCAGACTGAGCACAGAAAACCAGTTGGAACCAAAAAATTTCCACAGAATGACTCAGGAAATGAGTCATTATTGGTGCCAATGACTCATTGGGTGAGCCATTCTGAGGACTTAGACAAAAGTCCAGAAGATTGAAATTCTCCCCAGTGGTAACGACTCTAGGTGAAGAGTCGTTACTAGTCATGATGAGTTTTTGTGACACCTGTCTAGAGTGAAAATGTCCCAAGTGCTGAATATGAAAATCCATACTGGTGGCAACGACTCCTGAGAATGAGTCATTGTCAGTTCCCATGAATTATCAAAAATGTTCGTTCTGAGAAAGTCCTGAAAGTTTAAATTTGGGTCTAGTCACAATAAGTCAACACATTGATCCATCACCAGTGACGATGAGTTGTTGTGTCCAGTTATCCTCAGACACTAGCAATTTATCCAATCACAACGAGTTTGATAATGAGTCATTGTCTGACATGATGACCCATCCTGATGACCAGTGGCGACTGGTGCATAAAAATAAGTTATGTTTCAATAAGGGTATTTTTATACTTTCTTTATTTCCTAGACCTATACTATATTGTTTTAGGGGTATTTGGGAAGGTGTTAAAGGGACTTAAGCATTCCCTCAAACTCATTCTCACCTAAACCCTTAGAAACTAAAAAAAAGTACGATCATTTTTCTCTCATGTCCCAAGAACTAGGGTTTATCTCCAAAGGCTCTAAGTTTAGGTTCTCAGCTTTAATTCTCTAATATTTAGGTATATGAGTATTCAATGAGGGCATCTTTTCACCCTCATGCCCAAATATGATTTTGAGTTCATTTTTTTAAGAAATCAATGAACTAGTGCAAGGTCTCAATTATCTCAATTTTATGATTCCTTTCAACAATTGTGTTATTAAATATCCTATGATCATTAACACCAGGTTATGCATGATTTTAAATATGGCTTTTGCATATATGGGCTTCTTATGAACACAGGATCCCAGATTTTTGAATAAATCAGTATGAACATCCAAATTGAAGAATATATCCATACAAGTATTCAGTATACTATGTTTAGTATGATTTTCAAAAATAGTAAATTGCATATAACTAGTTCTATGATTTCAGTCATCTTCAGTTATAGAAAATTGAACTAGTTTATGTATTTTACTTAGCTTTCAGTATAATTATGAGCATTTGTTTATGATTATTGGAGTAGTACTTAGCACAGATAAGACAGGGATCTATACAACCTAAGTCCCAAACTACATGCCACCGTATGAGTAAATTCACACCAATCATGGTTCTTACCCTTGGCAAGGTATATAACACCATCCCAATTTGGGTTACAGGTTGGATTCCATATTTGCTCATATGGTCTATGTCGGTTACAAGAACCTCCCATAGTCATATGACCCATTATTCAGTTGTATTTGCTTAAACTTATGACTTTTCAAATTATTACTTCATACCAGTGTTTGCATGTTTATTTATGCATCTCAGACAGGGTCATTATACTTCAGTTCAGTTTTCATATCTAAGTATGGCATTTCAGTGTTTATCAACATATTTTATAGTTGTATAGCTAATATGCTTAGTACATTCAAAGTACTGACTGCATACCTTTTCTTGCATTGTATCATATCATGATATAGGTTCGAGCACTCAATATTAGCCCGGAGTCGATAAATTCCAATTCCTTTCTAGTAGCTAATAGTGGTGAGTCCTCATTATCCGAGGATGAGAGTTTATGTTTTCATTTCAATATTTCCTTGTAGTTTTCAGATAGTTTTGAGTTAGCTGGGGACTTGTCCCAGCAATTCATCTTTAGTAGTGGCTTTCAGACAGACAGTTATATTTTTCAGCTTTATGGTTATGTCAGATATTTCTAGTATTAAACTTTAGTATTGGTATTAGTTTTGAGTATGATTATTATCCTCAGTTCTAGTTTACGCTCAGTATTTTTTAGTTATAACCAACATTCTTAGTTTCATTCTAGTACATGGGTAATCTTAGGGTCACTTATGGCTCAAAGCACCATGTTATGACTAGGTTATAGTCTCGAGTCATGATAGTGTTAATGTGCCATGGTTTTATGACACTTTTGATGATTAAAACATGGAAAATATGTTAGTAGTAAGGCATGATTATGTGGATATGAGGTGTTTTATGGAGATTGCAAGGAAAACAGGTTCCTAGAGTTCAAATTCAGAAAACTATAAAAAGGAGCCTAAATGCATCAGACGAGCCTTGGGATGACTCATTGGATCTTGGCACACGTCATTCCAAGCTTTCGTGGTAGAGAATCAGAGGAAGTGAAATTGAGTTGTTTAGAACGACAATATCCCACGACCCATTGTGTGATACAATGAGCTCATTCTGAGGGTTCTTTGGATAAAATCCTGAAAAGAGTAAAATCGAAGTCTGTAATGATGACCACCTACTATGAGCCATCCCATGAAAGCGTGAGTCATCCAAAAGAAGCGCCTTAGATATTTCAAAGGACCTGCAAAAGTGATCATCCAACAAAAACCATAAAGGATGGATCGTGGTATCATTGCACGGGTCATTCTATCCTCTCGTCTGAGCTATCGAACCTGTAATATAATTATGTTTAGGATAGGTTTTGTTTTGTCTATAAATACCTTTCCTAGGTTTTTTTTATGCACTATTATTGACTGTTAAGTCTGAAAAACATATTACATTATTTTGTTCTTCGATTTTTGAGAGATTATTCACCTACTAATTATTGATTATTAAACTCTTTTAATAATTCAAGAGTTCGAGTTTTATCTACTCTATTCTTGTAAGTTTTTAGTTATGCATTCATTTATGATTTCTGATTGTGAACTTTCAAGCATGAGTAGCTAAATCTCGTAACTAGGGTTGTGGGAACCATGATGAATTAACAAAGTAGGCTAAGTACTTAGTGATTCTTGAATGGTGTTTATGCATGTATTATTCTTCCCTTTGTATTGGTAGCTTGTTAAGGAGTGGATGCGTTAGAACTTGCCTTAATTCTTTACTTGCTGGACCAAAGAGGTAGAGAATAGAAAAAGGGTTTAATAATAGAGATTTGAGGCTATCAACCCTCATCTAATAGCTTAACCTTGTCCAGTAATAGCTAATCTGGGATCAAAGGTAAGGGTTAGTAATGCAAATACTCGTAGAGGGACCAAGTTGTGTAGTGATGTTCATATATCTAGGGGACCAACCATTTAAGTTGAACTTAACTTACCGATTTTGCATGTTAAGCACCAAAATAGATCACTAGTACGTCACTCTTACTAAGTTATGAAATCATAGGGAACATAACCCTAGTCCATCATCATTCTTGATTACAAACAACATAAACTTGTTACCCATTACTTGGTTACTAAAATCTTGTGACTTAAATACTTATTACTTTAAACTCCCCTATTTTTCAAAAATAATCGATTAATAGTATAAATAACCGCATTGACCTAGCTCCTAGCCATATTCCCTATGGGATAGATCCTAACCCAGTTGGGTTCTATATTTGATTCAACAACCACTTTATAATTCAATTGAGAGGTGTGATTTGGGTGACATCATTCTATCCTATGTTGTTCCATGGACGCACCTATAACATATGTGCCTACAGGAATATCAAATTCCCATGTGTGCCAAGCTCTATTAGTTTTGTTGACTCTATCAAGTATATCTAATATAGTTGCCTAGGTTTGAGTCATAAATGCTCCTCCTACAATAGTGTCAGCTACAACCTTATTATTAGCATTCAAAGATCTATAGAAGATCTCCAATAAACTATGCTTAGGTATCCTATGATTAGGGACTTTCTATAGCTTCTTTTTGAATCTTAACCAAGCCTTATATACAACCTTTGAATGAAGTTTCCTAAAGTTGTAGATCTCATCCTTCAGTTACAACATTCAGGACGATGGGAAAAACCTTTCCAAGAAATCTCATGTAACACTCCAAATGTTCCTAGGACTTTATTTAAGACTTAGCTCAAAAATCAAGAAGAAACCAGAAGAAAATTTCACAAAATGACTCAAAAAATGAGTCGTGGTCAGTGCCAATGACTTGTAGGGTGAGCCATTCTGAGTGGTTAACCAAAAGTTTTGAAGGACTATTTTTCATTCCAGTGATGATGACTACTGATGATGAGTCGCTATTAGTCATAACGAGTCATCCCAACACTTATTCTGAGTGAAATTTCCTAAAGTCTAGAAGGATGAAAAAACCATCCCACTAGTAATGACTCATGACGACGAGCTCTGACGACAGGTCGGGTGTCACGATGAGTCATTATAACCATGCATTGACATAGTGCCAAAAATCAGACTCCTCACAATGGCTTAGATGATAAGTCATTATGGGTGACGATGAGTCATATTAAGACTGGACCATCGCAATTTAGAAATTTTTAAATATGTTTTTCCAGGTGTATTTTTGTACTTTCCTAATTTCCTAGACTTAAACTACAACATTTTGAGGGTATTTTGAGAGGGATTAGTTAATCCTTACCCTTATTTTCACCCCAAACACTTAGAAAATTCTCAAAAGGTGATTCTTTTCTCTCTAACAGAAAAAGCTAGGGTTCTTCTCCAAAAGCTTCAAGGTCTAAGTTCTTAGCAATTATTCTCTGAATTCCAAGTATGTGGGTACTCAATGATGGACTCTCTTTACCCTCATACTCAAAGATATTTTCAATGTTAGTTTTTATGAAATTCATGAATTAGGGAAAGTTCCCAAATATACCAATTTTATGATTTCTATTAGTATTTATGTTTTCGAACATCTTATTACCTTGAATATTATTTTATGTATGATTTTAAATAGCAGTTTTATATATGTTGATGTATTATGAACACACGATCCTAGATTCTTGTAAAATTAGGATAAAACATCTAATTGAAGCCTAATTTCATATTAGTATTTAGTATACCATGTTTATCATGATTTTCAAAGATAGTAAATTGCATATAACTATTTCAATAATTTGAGTCATCTTCAGTTACAACAAATTGAACTAGTTTATGTATTTTACTCAAACTTCAGTATGATTATAAGCATAAGTATATGATTATGGGATTAATACGTACCACTGAAAGGACATGGTTCAAGACAACCCAAGTACCAAACTACTTGCCACCGTAGGTTAAAGGGGTCCTCTCCAGGTGAAAGTATCTCCTTTAGCCCGAATGGGTTCATGAGTGAATTCACTCCAGTCATAGTTCTTACCCTTGGGAAGGTATACAACATCATCCCAACTTAGATTTCAGGTTAGATTCCATGCTTTCTTAAATAGTCTATGTCGATTACGAGAACCTCCCACAGTTTCAGACTCAGTATTGTGCATGGCCCTTATTTCATTTTGTACTTTATTAAAGCACAACTTTTTAGATTATCATATTTATATAAGTATATATATATATATATATATATATATATATATATATATATATTTATCCATGTTAGACAGGGTCATTTTATTTCAGTTAAGTTTTACATCTTAGTATAGTATTTCAGCATGTTCTAGCATATTCAGGATATTTTATATTTGTATAGCTCACATGCTCAGTACATTCAAAGTACTAATCACATACCTTTTCTTGTGGCTGTATTATATCATTATATAGGTTCGGATGCTCAACTTTATCCCCTCAATCGATACATTCCAGTGCCATCCCTACAGCTGACAGTGGTAAGTCCTCATTATTTAAGGATGAGAGTGTTTATTTATTTTTAAATTTCTTTCTAGTTTCCAAACAATTTAGAGTTAGCTGGGGACCTATCCCAGCAACTCATCATTTAGTAGAGGCTTTCAGATAGACAGTTAGATATTTTAGCTTTATGGTTTATGTCAAACATTTTAGTTTTCTACTTTAGTATTAGTATTGGTTCGGACTTTCATTATCATTAATTCAGTTTTAGCTTCTACTTAATATATTTCATATTCAGTGTTTTAGTGTTTATGTTATGCCATGGGTTAGATTAGAGTCACTTGTGGCTCTAAGCACTATGTTACGTCTAGGGCGTAGTCTTTGGTCATGTTAAACTTGGTATAAGAGCATCAGGTTTAAAGTGTCTTAGGTTGTCTGAAAGTCACGTTAAGTAGAATCTCTTTCATGGGTGTGAAGCACGCCACACTTATGAAGGAGAGTCTACAAAAACATTTTAAGAAAGTCTCACTTCTTTCATGTTCATATTTTGTGATAGTGTGAACTCTATATAATGTCCTTCTAATTCATGCTCTACGTGTTTACAGAAAATGCCTCCTAGAAGAGCCAACAGAAGAATAAATAGTAAGGGTAGTTTGTAAGCCCCACCATCTCCAGCAGATCCCCTGAACAAGAAAGTCTCTCACTCCAGGTTCAAAGCTGTTTTTCAGGTGCTTGCTCAGGATATGACCAAATAGGTCAACTAACAAACTATTACACTAGCTAATCTGAATGGAAATACAGTTACTATGAGAGTCTGGGACTTCACTCGGATGAATCCTCCAGAATTCCATGGTTCAAAGGTGGATGAATATCCACAAGATTTCATTAATGAGGTTCAGAAGATCACTCGGATCATGGGCATTACTCTAGTTGAGAGTGTAGACTTAGCTGTTTTTCAGTTGAAAAGAGTGGCTCAGACTTGGTGCAAATAATAAGAGGGTAGGCATGTAGATAAAGGCCCAGTTGATTGGGATAAGTTTGTGACTGCTTTTCTGGACAAATTCTTTCCCCATGAGTTAAAGGAAGCTAAGGTTGAGGAGTTTATCAATTTGAGGATTTTCTCTGAAGTTTACTCAGCTCTCTAGGTATGCTCCAGAGATGGTTGTAGAACCAAGGGATAGCATAAGTAAGTTTGTTTTAGGTGTTGTTGAGTCAGTGGTCAAGGATTGCAGGATCACCATGCTTGTTGGGGATATAGACATCTCCAGACTTATGACTCATGCTCAATAGATGGAGGAAGAGAAGATAAATAAGAAACAAAGGGAGACTAAGATATCTAGAATAGGTAACTTTGACTATTCTCAGCAGAAGTCGAGCGGTGGAAATCGCTCTTAATATCAACAGAGATCATCAGCCCTAAAACCATATTCTACTAGTGTTCCATCTCCCAGGCCCAGACATGATCAGAAGGGTAGAGCACCAGGCTCTAAGTCTCAAAATAGTGTTTTTTCAGTGGTGTACTTTTCCAACTTGTAAGAAGTATGGGAAAACTAACCTAGAGAAGATTTGATAGGTTGGAATAGATGTTTTGGTTGTGTAAAGTCAGTACACAAACACTGAGATTGTCCATCATCCAAGAGAAGACATTAGTGGTTTTACTCAGGCTACCTCCTCAGCAGCTCTAGTAGGTTGCATCATCTAGTATAGGTGGCGGGCAGCTCCATAACAGGTTCTATGCTTTACAAATTCAACAGGATTAGGAGGGTTCCCCTGATATAGTCACTGGAACATTATGAGTCTTCCATATTGAAGTATATACATTGTTAGATCCTGGAGCCATACTTTATTTTAATGCTCCTTATATCACAGTAGATTTTGAGATAAGTCCCAAAACCCATTCTGAACCTTTTTTAGTCTCTACTCTTGTTGTTGACTCAGTTATAGCTAAATGGATATATAGAAATTGCTAGTCTTAGTTTCCTAGAAAATCACAACTATTGATCTAGTAGAGATAGAAATGACTAATTTTGATATCATTCGTAGCAATGATTGGTTACATTTATGTTATGCCTTAGTCGACTATAGAAACAGAGTCGTTAAGTTTTATATTATGAATGAACCAGTCTTAGAATGGAAGAGTAGTACATTAGAGCCTATAGGTCAATTTTATAGTACATTAGAGCCTATAGGTCAATTTATCTCTTACCTTAAGGCATGAAAAGTAATCTCTAAGGGTTGTATCTACCATCTAGTTCAGGTTAAGGATTCCAAGTCAAAAATCCTAACTCTCCAGTCATTTCTAGTTGTGAGTGAATTCCTAGAAGTGTTCCATGAAGATCCTCCCGAGCAGGAGATAGACTTTGCAATAGACCTTCTTTCAGATACCCAACCTATTTTAATTCCTTCTTACAAAATGTCTCCAGCTGAACTTAGGGAATTAAAAGTATAGTTAAAGGACCTTTTAGAAAAAGGTTTTATCGAACCAATTATCCCTTCATGGGGTGCATCAGTTCTCTTTGTTTATAAGAAAGACTGTTCCCTCAGAATGTGCATCGATTACTGCCAGTTGAACAAATTTACAATCAAGAATAAGTATCCCATGCCTAGGATTGATGACTTGTTCGACCAACTTTAGGGTGCCAGTTATTTTTCAAATATAGACCCCAAATTCGGCTATCATCAGATCAGAGTCAGAGAATGTGACATTCTGAAGAACTTAGTATGGTCACTATGAAATTTTTTGTTATGTCTATTGGACTAACAAAGGATCTTATAGATTTTATGGACTTGATGAATAGAGTGTTCAAGCAGTACTTGGACATGTTCTTCATTATCTTTATAGATGACATCCTCATTTATTCTTAGAGTGAGGATGAACATAAAGACTATTTGAAGATGTCTTGCAGTCTCTCAAAGACCGCTAGTTATTCCCTAAGTTTAGAAAGTGTGCTTTTTTGTTGAAATCAATAGCATTACTTGGTTATATCAGGGAATTAAGTTTAATCCTAAAAAGATTGAAGTGGTTAGGATCTGACCTAGACCCATCTCTCCATCAGACATTTGGAGTTTCTTAGGTTTAGCTGATTACTACAGATGGTTTTTTGAAGGTTTTTCATCTATTGCTTCTCCTATATCTAGATTGACTCAGAAGAAAGTCAAATTTCAGTTGTCTGACGGTTATAAGAAGAGTTTTCAAGAGTTGAAGACTCAACTCTTTTTTATTCTAGTTTTGACTTTACAAGAGGATCCAGATGGGTTTGTTGTTTACTGTGATGCCTTCAAAGTTTACCTAGGTTGTGTTTATGCAACATAGTACTTTCATATCTTATGCATATAGACAACTCAAACCCCATGAGAAGAATTACCTAACTTATGATCTTAACAGACTCTCTATGGGTAGTATTGCTCATGTAAAGGATAAGAAGAATGAATTAGTTTGTGATGTTCACATACTTACTAGATTGGGAGTTTGATTGGCATATTTAGCCGAAGGTAGTTTTATGGTTCAGAATGGTTCAGAATATTCTTTAGTGGCAGAGGTGAAGGCAAAGTAGGATAACGGTCCTATTTTTCTTAAGTTAAAGGAAGCAGTCCAAAGTCAAAAAGAGGAGGCTTTCTCCCAAGGGGGAGATGGTGTTCTTCATTGTCAAGGTCGATTTCATGTTAAAGATGTCGATGAATTAATATAGCGGATGTTGATAGAGCTCACGGTTCTCAGTATTCCATTCACCCAAGTGCCACTAATATGTATTGTGACCTATAAGAAGTCTATAAGTGGAATGACATGAAGAACGATATCACAAAATTTATGGCTAAGTTTCTAAATTGCCAACAGGTTAAGGTTGACCACCAGAGGCCAGGTGGTATGACTCAGAATATTAGTATTCCTACTTGGAAGTGGGAGAAGGTGAATATGGACTTCATTACAGGGTGACCTCGCACGCGCCGACAATATGATTCAATTTGGGTTATTGTTGACCGAATGACTAAGTTAGCATATTTACTACTAGTTAAAACCACAAATTCAGCTGAGGATTATTCTAGAATCTACCTTAAAAAGTTGGTCAAGTTGCATGGAGTTCCTTTGACCATTATTTAGGATAGGGGTACTTAGTTTACTTTAAAGTTCTAGAAGTCCTTTCAGAAGGGTCTAGGTACCCAAGTTCATCTCAGTACGACTTTCCACCCACAAACAGATGGTCAAGCAATGTGGACCATTCAGAATCTAGAGTATATGTTAAGAGATTATGTGATCAACTTTAAAGGTATTATCACTTGCCTCATTAAGTTTTCCCATAACAACAGTTATCACTACAGTATTCAAATGGCTCTATTTGAAGCGCTTTATGGTAGTAAGTGTAGATCTTTTATTGGTTGGTTTGAGGTTATTAAAGCTACTTTGATAGGGCCCGATTCAATTCATGAGGCTATGGAGAAAGTTCAGCTTGAATATGTAGTTGATAATTAGGTTTACCAGAAAATTTCACCTATGAAAGGGGTGATGAGGTTTGGAAAGAAAGGGAAACTCAATACCCAATATATTGGCCCATAAAGGATTTTGAGGTGTATTGGCAATCTAGCCTATGAGTTAGATCTACTTGCAGATTTAGCATTAGTGCATCTAATTTTTTATGTATCTCTGTTGAAGAAATGCATTATTGATCCATATTTAGCTGTGCCTTTATAGAGTGTGGAAGGGAAAGATAGTCTCTCTTATGTAGAGGTTCTAGTTGAGATTCTTGATCGTCAGGTTCATAAGTTAAGAAAAAAAAAGGAGTCACTTTAGTGAAATTTTTTTGGAGGAATCAGCTAGTCGAGGAAACTACTTGGGAAGCAGAAGAATATATGATGACCAAGTGCCCTCACCTATTCCCTTCTAGTTTGGTTCCAGCTTGAGGTTACAGTTTCCTTCTTAATATTCCTCTTAGTTTTATGTCCCTCAGTTTCTCTCATATTGTAGCTTCCATGCATGTTTCATGAATTCAATTTAGCATATGTTTCAGTCAGAAATTCAGTTATTATGTCTGTAATAAGCTTTTGGAACTCAGTTTTGGAATTGAAGCTTTTTCCCTATTTTTTCAACCTAGTTGGTCTTCATTTAAAGATGAAGGTTCCCAAGGGGGAGATATTGTAACACTCCAAAATTTCTTAGGACTTTATTTCAGTCTTAGCACAGAAATCAGAAAGAAACCAGTAGAAAATTTCATAGAACGACTTAGACAATGAGTCGTGGTTAGTGGCAAAACTCGTTCGGTGAGCCGTCCTGAGTAGTTAGCCAAAAGTCTTAAAGGACTATTTTTCATCCCAGTGAGAAGGACTACTGACGATGAGTTATTATCAGTCAAAACGAGTTGTCCCAGCCCTTCTTTTGAGTAAAATTTCCCAAAGTCCAGAAGGATGATAAATCCATCCAGTGGCAACAACTTATGACGATAAGCCATTGTCAGTCATGACAAGTCATTGTCTACTCTCATTATGAGAAAGTCTTGAAAGTTGAAAATCTTTCCTAGTGATGACGAGCTCTGACGACGGGCCATTAGGTATCACGATGAGTCATTGTGACCACCCATCATAAGGTTCCCAAAATCAGTCCCCTCATAGCCACTCAGATAATGAGTCATTTTAGGTGATGAAGTGTTGCCTTGAGACTCTTCCGTCGTGATTTAGCAGTTTTTAAATACGTTTCCACAGGGGTATTTTTATACTTTCCTAAATTCCTAGACTTATGCTAAGACAATTTAAGGGTGTTTTGAGAGGGCTTAAGAGGGACTAGTCGATCCTTACCCTCATTCTCACTGCAAACACTTAGAAAATTCTCCAAAGGCAATTCATTTCTCTCCAATAGAAGAAAGCTAAGGTTTGTCTCCAAAAGCTTCAAGGTCCAAATTCTTAGCAATAATTCTCCAAATTCCAAGTATGTGGGTTTTTAATGAGGGCCTCCCTTCATCCTCATGCTCAAAGATGTTTTCAAAGTCAGTTTTATGAAATTCATGAATTAGGGCACGTTCTTAAATATCGCAATTTTATGATTTCTTTTAGTATTTATGTTTTCGAACATCTTATTGCCATGAATATTATTTTATGCATGATTTTAAATAGGGCTTTTATATATATTGGTGTGTTATGAACACACAATCCTAGATTATTGTAAAATTAGCATGAAACATCCAATTGAAGCCAATTTTCATATGAGTATTCAATATTCCACATTTGTCATGATTTTTCGAGATAGTAAATTGCATATAACTAGTTCCATGATTGCAATCATCTTTAATTACAGTAAATTGAACTAGCTTATGTAATTTACTCAAATTTTAGTATGATTATGAGTATAAGTATATGATTATGGGAGTAGTACTTATCACCAAGAGTACACAGGTCCAGATAATCCAAGTCCCAAACTACGTGTCACCATAGGTTAAAGAGGGCCTCACCTGTTGAAAGTGTCTCCCTTAGCCCAAATGGGCTCATGAGTGAATTCATAAAAGTCATGGTTCTTACCCTTGAAAAGGTATAGAACACCCTCCTAACTTGGGTTACAGGTTAGATTTCATGTTTGCTCACATGGTTTATGTTGGTTATGACAGGCTCGCACAGTTCAGACTCAGTAGTGTACATAACCCTTATTTCAGTTTGTACTTGCTTAAATCATGACTTTTCATATTAGCATATTTATATAAGTATACATATATATATATATATATATATATATATATATATATATATATATATATATATATATATATATATATATATATATATCATACAGGGTCATGTCAAACTTGACCCCAGCGGGCAGTGGGGGAGGAACAATAACACCTATTACACCTACATCATCCAAGTCAATGTCATCAACATCATCAGCAAACTAAGGGACATATTAATGGTGTTACGGATTATGGCCCCTATTCCTTCTTTACCTAGACTGTCCATCTGCTGTAGCCCAATGGGCTAATTTTTATTGCCTAAATAGTTTATCAGCCACAGCCTGATGGGCTACTTTTTCTTGTTTATCTTGTTCCTCATCTATTATTTAGGTTGTGGCCTGCTCCAAAGTTTCTTGTACTTATTGATTATCCATTCTTCTCAACCTTCTCAATGTTCTTTTAATTTGAGATCTAGCGAAATCAGGAGATTGCTTTGACTCTGAGTGTTGGGCATGCATCGATGGTACCCTAGAAACAAAACAAAATAACATAAAAAATTTAATCAAGAAATAAGGACTAACAATCAAATAAACACAATCGATCTAATCCTTCACCATATTCCTCGACAAGGGAGCCAAAATTTGATGTCACTCAAATTACACCTTCCAATGAGATATAAAGCGGTCATAAATCAAATATAAAACCAAACCAAGGTTAGGGTCAATCCTATGAGGAATATGGTTAAGACCTCAATCAATGTGGTTATTTTGATAATTAATCATTTATTTCTAATGTGGGTAATTTGATAGAACGAGTAATAGCTTACAGTCTTTAATAACAAAGTATCAATTTATATTGTTTGTTAACCCCTAGTCGGAACACGATGCTTAGAGTCACGAATGACCCCAAGCCAACCCATGGCCTAGCATGACACTAAGAATACTGAAATAACTGATATAATGTTGTGCAGAAGCAATATTGAATGATATAATAGTATTCAAAACCAATAACAATATTTGAGTTTAAAAACATGAAGCTCTAAACAAAATCTATCTGACTGTCTGAAAACTTCTAAATATTATGAGTTACTGGGACAAGACCCCAACTAACTCTAACTATCTGAAACTGAAATAGCATAACGTGAAATACTAATAATTAGTCCTCGAATGATGAGGACTCACCAAAGTACTGCTGCTGAGGTGGTAGGAGATCGTACTAAACGGGAGTCGAATGCTGAACGTCTAAACCTATATTATAAGAAAATATAGCGCAAACAAAAATATGTGGTCAGTGCTTTGAATGTACTGAGTATATGGGATAGGAAATAAGTGAAGTAGGTTGAACATAATGCACGTGACATGATAAGTTGATGCGATACCAAGTAATAAACATGTATTGTATAATAAACTGAACAACTGAATACATGGTCATGTAAGAATCTGATTCTGAACTATGAACTGTGAACAGTGGATTGTGGAAGCTACTATTAACCAACATACCCCAATCTGATCAGGGTCCAACCTATAACCCCAGCTGGAGGGGTCCTTTGTACCTTGCCACGGGTACGAACACTGACTGACATGGATCCACTAAACTGATGTCCAAAAGGACAAAGGTATCAAGCCTGGTCTGACGAGTGGCCCTTTAGAACCTATGGTGGCATTGTAGTTTTGGGACTTAGGGAATTCTACTAAAGGTCGCATCCTAACTGATGGGTAATACTTCATCCCTGGGTCTTCTTGGTGCTAAGTACTACTCCCAACTGAATAACAATTGATAATTGTATGGTTTATTAAACTGAATAACTGATAAGCTCAAAATTCTAATATCTAACACTGAAATAGTAGACACTTGTCTGAAAAGAATTTTACATCATGTAACCATGGAAGAATGAGTATTCATTATATATGTATGAAATCCTAGGTCATCGAGTGTTCATAACCCACCATCTCAGAAGAATGCAACTACAAATGGCAATTCTATAAACTGAATGAAATAAGAAAGTTTTATAACTCAAGCCCAAAATCAATAATTTATCAATAGAATGAGAGTTCATAGTCATAAGTATGTAAAAATGCTCAAATTTATGGGAAAACATATATTCATGGTCTAGTCATAGGAAGAAACTGAAAGCTAAAGGAATATACACTTTTCGTGAAAACCTTAAGCCTGAAGGGTGAACTAAAAATGAGGAATTGAATTAGCTTTGGGACTCAATGGGTGAAAGGAAACCAATTGATGAAATCCCACATACCTGGAGATGAAAACCCTAAAGAAATCCTTGAACTTGGAAGCTTGAAGAAGATGAACCCTAGTTGCCTGAAGAAGAGAGAAATCACCTTTTTTCTCGATTGAATTTTGAGTTAATGGGGATTTTTGGGGCCTTTAGGCTTATATTTCAACCTTATGATAGCTTAAACAACGTAGTTTTGGTGTTAAAAGAGTGGGAAAAGACCAAACAACCCCTTTGAAAACATTAAAATAGTGTAAAACAGTTTCGGCTGACGGTTTGGGTGACGGACCGTCAATCTCTTGACGGAACATAACTTGGACCATAACAAAATGACCAAAAACTGGCCTTACTACTTAATCCTAATGGTCCATCAGTGATGTGATGGTTCGTCACCCGGGCCATCACACACAGACACCCTTTTGGTAAACTATGCATAACATTTTACTTCGATATTGGATTAAGGCAAAACTGGATGAGTTGGAAAGGTATTTCAAATATCTATAATTTGGTGTGTTTTGAGCTTAAAAATACCCCAGAACCTAGGATTTATGCTCATTTGAAGTTGACTATAACAAGATTCTTCACAAGAAAACCACCGACAGGCAAGGTTTCAACATGGCTGTGAGCTTGGAGTTACTTGAGGCCTTAATACATGTGTATATCACTTCTAATACAACCAAAACATGATATTTATTTCTACATGTACAAGAATCATGGTTATAACCTTATCTTGGATTTTTGGAGTGATACAATATCTCTCCCTTGGGGTAATTTGTCCCCGAATGAAAACTAACTAAGATGAAAGGTTAGGGAAAGAGCTATAATCCCAACAATGAATTTG
Organism: Capsicum rhomboideum; assembly: GCA_031232105.1. Classification (NCBI taxonomy): domain Eukaryota; kingdom Viridiplantae; phylum Streptophyta; class Magnoliopsida; order Solanales; family Solanaceae; genus Capsicum; species Capsicum rhomboideum. The sequence continues at coordinate 54,398,407 of CP124711.1, forward strand.
TAAGAGCTGAATAATAACATGAAAATTGAGTTTATAATTGAAACACAGACTGTACTAAACTCGTGAATGCATTCTGTAACATGAGAATGACTGAATGGCATGAGATGGAAAGAATTAATTAAGAGGAAACTATAACCTCAAGATGGAATTGAGTTTGAAGAGAAAAGATGGGGGTACTTGGTCATCATATCTTCCTCTGCTTCTGTAACACCACGTACATTTTCGAACCTATGTTATTACCGTAAAATTTATGGAATTAGTTAAACATAAGATAGTTGGTATATTATTCATGCATGTTATTGGGCTAAGTTAATCTTGTGTCATTGGGCTCAATTTAAGGCCCAATAATTAGGTAAAAGACATGGCCCAAAATGGAAAATGACCCATTCTCAATGTTGACCAAGTAAACACTTCAATTATTGACCCAAGTGTGGCTAAATATGGACATGAGGGGCTATATAATGTGGAAAAATCAGATTGTTATTCATTTAGACACACATGAAAATCTAGAAATTTCCACAAGATATTTCTCATCTTTCACAAACCCTAAGCTACTATCTCTTTGGAAAAGATCACTCCTTTGCAAGCTTGGCCAAGTGTTTAATTTTATGGTTTAATATATTATATTCTTAATATGGTGTATAAATCATGTTTGTTATGTTGGCAAAGTGTTGGACAGTTCACTATGTGTAAAACAGTCTACTTTTGCTTAACCGGTGAAAAGGTTTTTGCCTTCTAAACTTGAAAGTGGACTTGTGGTCTTGAAGGAAGTGAACTTGATGGATTAAATATCAATATTTAAGATGTTTTTATGTCATTTACTTTATTTCTCTTTGTGTATAACATTTGGAATTGTTGTTATGAAATTGGGCATGAAATTGGTGGTGTATTGAAAGAAGGATGTAGTTTGGTGATGTTTATGTGCGTTGTGAAACCATGGATGTTTGTTGGAATCTAATATAACTTAAAATATGAAAATAGAAGTTTAATTATGGCCATGGACCATTCATTGCGAAAAAGGACCCGAAAATGACCCCTGGAGGCTGAAACGGGCATCCGCCTTCACGGATGGGGCACTTGCGGGCACAGATGCCAATGCAGGTGGCCCTAGACTAGGAAAATGGTATCCTGAAGACATACCTCACCCACTTGCAGTCGTATTTGGCTTCGCAGTTCAGCCCAGAACTCTATTTCGATTGTTTTTGCATCTCTTTGACCCCCCCAAGGTCCCTATACCCTTCTTGGATACAATTATCAACTTATGATACCTTTTGAATGACTTTAAAGGAGTATACAGGAGGTATTTTGAATGGTATCAATGATGGATTGTTGTTCATGTGTTATTGTGAAAGATATTTAAGTGACTTGATGGAGAAAAGGTAATGTAGTATTGAAGGGAAAGTGTAAAGTATAACTTTGGTGTGAAATGCTATCGCTTTATGATTTCTTGATTAATGTGTAGTATGTTGTGATGTTGTTGGTATGGTAATGCAGTGAATTGTATTGTGAAGGGTGAAATGACATTGGATGGCAGTCACGTAATACATTGTCGTCTTATGCACTCGTAATGTAGTTAGTTGTTAACGTGAGCTCTGTGATGTACTTATGTTGTAGAGTACCACATAAGGAAGGAGATGGATTATTTTATTCACATATAGGACTGTATATTCATATTGGGAAGATAAGGTATGTAAGGTTACTCTTTCTGTATCCTTCTGCAGCACATATTGTTCACATTGACATTGTACTCGTTCCATTTCGAAATGTTCAGAGGTATCTCATTTCAGGTTGTCATATATTGTTATTCACATGTTTCTTATTCATTGCCCAATTGTTATTCATGTGTCACATAATTTTGTACATTGTTCCAAAGTTCCAATAAGGTTACAACCACCAATGTATCACTCTTATAATGAAATAATGAAGTAACGTATAATTGTTTGTATATTCTTGAGTGGCATCCCAGGGGTGGAATAAAAGCCTAGCATGGGTTAATCTCATCCCAAGGGTGACATAAAAGCCTAGCAGGGTTTAATCACATCCCAGGGGTTAAAATACCTAGCATGGGTTAATCTCATCCCAGGGGAGACAGAAAAGCCTAGCATGGGTTAATCATATCCCAGGGGTTAAAATACCTAGCATGGGTTAATATCATCCCAGGGGTGACAGAAAAGCCTAGCATGGGTTAATCACATCCCTCGGGTTAAAATACCTAGCATGGGTTATCCTCTTTTACCACTGATCAGTTGGTTATTTGTTTATCATATTCTTTATAATTTCTTAACGCAAAGAAGGATAACGTTAAGTAATGAACAATGATGATGAATGAACATAAAGGCAAAGAAAGTAATGAATTTAATGTACATGGTTCCACACATACATAATGGTGGTTTATCCATATTGACTATTCTCTTTTATTTGATTCCATTGAAGTACTTATGTATCATGCAGTTTCATATAACCTTACATACTCAGTACATTCTTCGTACTGATGTCCCTTGGGGGAATTACCTTACTTACTGCAGGCACAGGTGCTAGTAGACCTCCACAGTAGGTTCCGGGTCATTTGCGGATCATTGGTGAGGTCCAGTTGGTTCGGGGCTTTCTGAGTCATTATGTACATTTGATTTGGTATTGTATAAAGCGGGGACGTGTCTAGACTGTAGGTTGGTTATGTATATGTATCTGTCGAGGCTTTGTAGATGTTGTGGGGCAAACGAAAGAATGTAAGGGATGTATGCTTTTGACATGGTGGCCCTAACGGCCAAGTTTCATATATGTATATATCATATGTTTTCCATGACTTCCACCATTAGTATCTTGTATCTATACATGATAGTGATGTTCCTTGAGTGACATGCATACGAATGTACATGAATGAAGATTGGTTCTCTCGGGCCTTACCGGCTTCGGGTGCCAGTCCGCCCCGTTGGAATTCAAGGCTTGACATCTTCCCAAGTAGCTCCCTTGACTAGTTGATTTTGCCAAAGAACCTTTACTAAAAGCGACCTTCTTATTCCCCAACTTACGAACCCGATGATCAAAGATTTCAAATGGAACTCCTCATAAGAGAGATTGTATTTCACATCCATTCTATCTAAAGTCACAACTGATGTTGGATCACTAATGCATTTCTTCAACAGTGATACATGAAAAATCGGATGCACTGATGCTAAGTCTGTAGGCAAATCTAACTCATAGGCTACATTGCCAATATGATCTACAATCTTATAATGACCAACATAGCGGGGACTGAGCTTCCCTTTCTTGCCAAATCTCTTCACCCCTTTCATGGGTGAAAATTTCAAGTAAACCAAATCACTAATAGAAAACTCAAGTCCCTTCTCCTTACATCTGCATAGGACTTCTAACGGCTCTGAGGGGTTTTCAGCCTCTCCCAAATCAATTGAACTTTCTCCATAGCCTCAAGAACTGAATCTGGCCCTATTAAGGTAGCATCACCAACCTCAAACCAACCAATAGAAGATCTACACATCCTACCATAAAATGCTTCAAATGGGGCCATCTGAATACTGGAGTGATAGCTATTATTATAAGCAAACTAGATCAAAGGCAAATGATCATCCCAACTAACCTTAAAATTTATCACACATTCCCTCAACATATCCTCTAAAGTCTGAATATTCCACGCTGCCTAACCGTCTGTCTGTGGGTGAAAAGTTATACTGAGGTGAACTTGGGTACCAAGACCCTTCTAGAATGTCTTCTAGAACTGAGAGGTAAAGTGAGTACCCCTATCTGAAATAATGGTAAAAAATACTCCATGCAACTTCAGTAACTCACTAAGATAGAGTCTAGCATAATCCTCGGCTAAATCTGAAGTGTTAACTGGTAGAAAATAGGCTAACTTAGTCATTCGGTCCACAATGACCTAAATAGAATCATACTGTGGGCGAGTTTGAGGCAATCCTATAATGAAGTCCATATTCACCACTTCCCACTTCTAATAGGAATACTAATATCCTGAAGCTTTCCACCAGGTCTCTGGTACTCAAACTTAACCTTCTAGCAATTTGGACACTTAGCCACAAATTCTGTAATATCCTTCTTCATGCCATTCCACCAATAGACTTCCCGCAGATCACGGTACATCTTAGTAGCTCCTGTGTGAATAGAATGCCAAGAACTATGAACTTCCGTTAGCATCCGCTGTCTCAAATCATCTACATCTAGAACACATAATCTGCCCTGACAACGAAGAACACTATCTCCCCCTTGGGAGAAAACCTCAACCTTCTGACTCTGGACCACTTCTTTCAACTTAAGAAAAATTGGATCACTATCTTGCTTTTCTTTTAACTTAGCTATTGAGGAATATTTTGAACCATTCTGAATCAAGGTATTACCTTCGACTGAATCAACCAACCGAACTCCCAATCTAGCAAGCTGGTGAACTTCACGAACTAACTCTTTCTTTTCTTCCTCAATATAAGCAACACTTCTTATAGACAATCTAATAAGAGTGTCATCCACAACATTGCCTTTTCCCAGATGGTACAAGACACTCACATCATAATTCTTCAACAACTTTAGCAACCTTCTTTGATAAAAATTTAGATCCTTCTGGCTGAACATATACTGAAGACTCTTGTGATCACTGAACACATCAACATGAACCCCATAAAGATAGTGCCTCCAAATATTTAAGGCAAACACAATGGCTTCCAACTCAAGATTATGAGTCGGGTAATTCTTCTCATGAGGATTGAGTTGTCTAGAGGCATATGCTATAACTTTTCCATGCTTCATCAACACACAACCAAGGCCAACTCTAGATGCATCAAAATAAACCACAAACCCATTTGAACCCTCTGACAGAGTCAAAATTAAAGTGAAGGTGAGTTGAGTCTTCAACTCCTGAAAACTCTTATCACAAGAATTGGACCACTGAAATTTGACTTTTTTCTGTGTTAATTTGGACATGGGAGGATAAATAGATGAAAATTCTTTGACAAACCATCTGTAGTAACTGGCCAAACCCAAAAAACTCTTAATGTCTGATAGAGAGATAGGTCTAGTCCAATTCCTAACTGTTTCGATCTTTTGAGGATCAACCTGAATGCCCTCACCAAAAATGACATGACCAAGGAATGCTACTGATTTCAACCAAAATTTACATTTACTAAACTTAGCAAATAACTGGCGATCTTTGAGAGTCTGCAAGATAATCCTTAAATGATCTGCATGTTCATTCTTACTTCTAGAATAAATGAGGATGTCATCAATAAAGACAATGACGAACATGTCTAAGTACTGCTTGAACGCCCTGTTCATCAACTCTATAAAAGCTGCAGGACCATTCGTTAGTCCAAAAGACATAACAACAGATTGAAGTGACCATACCGAGTCTTGAAGGCTATCTTCAGAATGTCACATTCTCTGACTCTGAGCTGATGATAGCCGAATCTAAGGTCTATATTAGAGAAATAATTTGCACCCTGAAGTTGGTCGAACAAGTCATCAATCCTTGGGATGGAATACTTATTCTTGACTATGACTTTGTTCAACTGATGTTAGTCAATGCATATTCTGAGAGAACCATCTTTCTTTTGCACGAAGAGAACTAGAGCACTCCATGGAGAGATTCTTATCCTGATGAAAACCTTGTCTAGAAGATGCTTTAATTGCTCCTTCAATTCTTTAAGCTTGGCTGGAGCCATTTTGTAAGGTGGAATTTAGATCGGCTGGGTATTTGGGAGGAGATTAATTTCGAAGTCAATTTCTAGCTCGGGAGGAACTCTAGGTAGATCATCAGGAAACACCTCTGGAAATTCATTAACCACTGGGATTGACTCAAGAGTTGGGGTCTCAGACTTTGAATCCTTAACCCGAAAAAGATGATAGATGCATTATTTAGAAATCATTTTTCTAGCCTTAAGGTAACAGATAAACTGACCTATAGGCACTGAGGTACTACCCTTCCACTCTATGACTGGCTCATTTGGAAACTAAAACTGAACTACTCTTTTTTTAAAGTCAATTGAGGCATAGTAAGAGTGGAGCCAATTCATGCTAAGAATGACATTGAAATCTGTCATGTCTAACTCTACAAGATCAACTGAGGTGACTTTCTGAGAAACTGTTACTGGGTAATTTTTATATACCCGTCTAGCTATAACTGAATTGCCAACTAGAGTGGAGACTGAGAAGGGTTCTGAAAGGATTTCAAGTCTGACACCGAAGTCTACAACTATGTAGAGAGTCACAAAAGAAAGTGTAGCTCCGAGATCTAACAATGCATAAACATGAATGTAAAATACTTGTAATGTACTAGTACTAGTGACTACATCATGAGAACCTTCCTGATCCTGTCGGGTTTGAAGGGAATAAAACCTATTCTAACACTGCCCACTAGTTGCACTAGATGAGGCACCCTATTGAGTCGAGCGACCTGCTGGAGCTGCTGTAGAGTTAGACTGATTCTGCTGACGAGTATCTCTACCTCTCTGTGAAGCCACTGGACACTCTCTCAATCTATGGCCTAGCTTTACACACCTAAAACATGCATCACCACTATCCATGCACTCACTTTTGTAGTTCTTACCACACTTTTTGCAAAATTGATTAGTACGACCACTAGTAACACTGCCTTGAGACTTAGAGCCTGGTGCCCTATCCCGATTATCCTGCCTTAACTTGGGCACTATAGCACTAGAAGATGATGGGGCTTGAGCTGAAGATTTCTTACAGAATTGAGAATGATTACCACTATTTGACCTCTATTGAGAGAAATTAAAGTTATCTGTTCTGGCCCTCGTACTCTCCCTTTCCCTCTCCTTGATTTTCTCATTTTCTATCTATTGAGCATGAACCATCAACCTGGAGATGTCCATCTCTTTAACCAACATTGCAGTCCTACACTCTTTAACCACATTCTCAGAAACACAGTCATAAATTTACTCATGCGGGCCCTTGAATCAGCAACCATGGCCGGAGCATACTTTGCCAACTAAGTAAACTTAAGAGAATACTCATTCACACTCATGTTATCCTATTTTAGATTAACAAATTCCTGCACCTTGGTTTCCCTTAACTCAAGTAGGATGAACCTATCTAGAAAAGTAGCAACAAACTCATCCCGCTCTACCAGTCCTTCATCTGTACATCTATCATCTTTCCATTGTATACACCAAGTGTGAGCTACTCTTTTCAACTGATAAGCAGCCAAGTCAGAACTCTCAACTGGAGTAACATCCATAATTTTTGTAACCTTCTGAATATCATCAAGAAACTCTTGCTAATCTTCCTCAGTCTTAGAACTATGACACTCAGGAGGATTCATCCGAGTGAAGTCTCAGACTCTAGATGCTACTGTGGTACCAGTGGGTTTGACCCGGGCCACAACCTACTAATTAGCCTGAGTGGTCATGGCCTGAGCTAGCACCGTAAAAGTAGTCCTAAACTCAGCATGAGTGACTTGCTCGTTCAAACAATTTGTTGAAGCTGGTAATGCTTGTTGGTTGCCATTCCTATTACCATTTCAATTTTTCCTTCTGTTGGCTCTTCTGGGAGGCATTTTCTATGAATGCATTGAGCACGAGCTAGAAAAATAATTCATTAGATTTCACACTCTATTGTATGATATGAACATGAAAAAAGTAAAACTTTTTCCTAAAACATTTCATAGCCTCTCACTCATAAGTGTGGCGCGCTTCACACCCACGAATAAGACTCTACTTAACGTGGCTTCCAAATACCCTAGGACACTTTAAACCTAATGCTCTGATACCAAGTTTGTCACGATTCGAGACTACCCCCTAGTAGTAACACGGTGCTTAGAGTCACGAGTGACTCCGCGCTAACCCATGGCCTGGCATGACACTAAGAATACTGAAATAACTAATATAATTTTGTATGGAAGAAATACTGAATGATATAATAATATTCAAAACCAATAACAATATCTGAGTTTAAGACAATGAAGCTGAAAACATAATCTATCTGGCTGTCTGAAAACCTCTAAATAAGATGAGTTAGTGGGACAAGCCCCCAACTAACTCTAACTGTCTGAAACTGAAATAGCATAAAGTGAAATACTAATAGCTAGTCCTCAAATGATGAGGACTTACCAAAGTACTGCTTCTGATGTGGTAGGAGATCTTACTAAGTGTGATCCAGATGCTGAATTTCTGAACCTATATTATAAGACAATGTAGCACAAAAGAAAATATGCGGTCAGTACTTTGAATGTACTGAGTATATGGGATAGGAAATAACTGAATTAGGTTGAACATAATGCATGAGACATGATAAGCTGATGCGAGACCAAGTAATAAATATATGTTGTATGATAAGCTGAACAACTGAATACAATGTCATCCAAAAATCTGATTCTGAACTATGAATTATGGACTGTGGGAGCAATTGTTAATCGACATACCCCAATCTAGGCTAATCGGGGTACAACCTATATGTCACACCCCGAATCCCAATGAGGCGTGATTGGCACCCGAAGCCGATAAGGCCCGAGAGAACCAAGCTTTGATTTTATCCCTTCATATACATGTTTTAGGAAACACTACTATCCCAAAGGAACAGGAAATACTAAAATCAGAAATCATAGAACATGTGACGTATATACATATGAGAAACTCGGTCGTTGAGGCCATCAAGTCAAAATGTCATATACCATCTTACATTTGTATACCCACATACGTCTACAAAAGCCTCTAACAGATGCATTGACCAAAACTAACTGAAAGTCGGGACAAGTCCCCGCTTTATACACTATGTATAATATCAAAACATTTGAACAACTGTTACTCGGAGAAGCCCCGAACTAACTGGAGCTCACTAATGATCTGTAATTACTGTCATCCTACGGTGGAGGTCTACTAGTGCCTGCACCTGCAACATGTAAGGTAAGTTCCCCAAAAGGGGTCAATACGAAGAATGTACTGAGTATGTAAGGCTCAAATGAAACTATACAACACATGAATAGTTCAATGAACTCAATGGAACTCTAATGCATATGCATAATCAGATGAATAAGTAACCATGTTGTACTTTGGAAACCATGTGTATTACTTTCATTGATTTCATCGCTTTCATGCTTCTTTACTTCAATGTCATTACATATGTCATAATGTACCCGGGCCCCTACTGATCAGTGGGTCTTTACATGACTTATCGTCATGTTGGTATCGGGTCGAGCTAGGCTTGTACCCCTAGACCTGCCACCCAGATATCGGGTCGAGCTAGGCTTATGCCTCTAGACCTGCCACCCATAAATCATACATCGGGATCGAGTCGAGCTAGGCTTATGCCCCTAGATTTGCCACCCATAAATCAACACATCGGGATCGAGTCGAGCTAGGCTTATGCCCCTAGACTTGCCACCCATAAATCAACACGTCGGGATCGAGTCGAGCTAGGCTTATGCCCCTAGACTTGCCACCCATACTTGATCATTGACCACATTTGTATTACTTTGTTCTTTACTTTGATATTGGTATTTTGATAGTCATAACATCACTTGAAACTTTGGATCATTAGCCAATGAGTGAGAGACATATGAGATTGGTACATTCACTTATGAGAGATTGGTATATTCATGTGACATAGCATGTTTGGAAACCTGGAACCATAATCAAAATATAAGACATGTGAATCAACATTATTGGAAACATGACACCATTGGACAATCATTCATAACAAGATACTTGAGCATAACCACTATTGGAACATTGGACCATAACCTTGTTTGAGCTTTTGGAACATTAACCATGATAATGAGACATGAGACTCACAAATGATCCACGAGTAGGAAAGATATGACAATGACTATTGATAAACGGATATAGGATACCTTAGCACATTTTGGGATAGGACTAGTGAAGTAGAAATGTGGATACTATTTGCCGCAAAAAGATACGGACAGAGTAACCTTACATACCTTGTACTCTCAATACGGATATCCAATCCTATATGTGCATACAATAGTCCCGCTCCTTCTTTATGTGTCATTCTACAACACAAATACATAACGGGATTCACATTAACCAACAACTATTTTACAATTGCATAAAACATCAATGGGGTACATGTTTGCCTTGAACATGTCATTTCCCCTTGACAAAACCATTGATAAAATTATTATTCCAAAAATTCCATAATTTTCCCAACATTGACCAATATATGATAATTGACACATTTCACCACAACACTTCTCCTTTCCACTTTCTTATCCATACCACTTCACAAATAATCCATCAACTTCCCTTAATACGACTCATAACACATATCGGCCAAAATTCCACAATTTCCACTTATAGACAATAACAAGTTTAATACCAAAAATAACACCATACATGTTCATATTTTATCCATACCATGATCTTTCATCAAAGGCACAAGCCATAATTCAAGTTCAAATCTCATGGATGGCACATCTTGTACAAAAACCCAAAGCACTATGTTCAACTCTCTCAAGCATAACCAACAAGATTCACATACTCTCCCATGCATATAATATATTAATACATGACAATAATCACTTACCTAGGCTTGGAAGATGTTGATCTTGCTCCAAAGTTTGGCTTTGAACTCTTAGGGTTTGAAGAAAATACCTTGGATATTTGTCTAAAAGGCATGAGGCTTTGTAAGCAATAAAAATCAGATTTCTTGCCCTTTTTATAGTCTCTCAAGTCCATTCTTATCCACTTTGATTCAATAATTGATGTGTATGACTTAGTCAATTGGAAGAATGGGTCTTGTGACCCATTGACCTATGTTTTCTTTTCATTTTTGGGTCCTTTTTGGGCCCAATTTACTTAACCCACTAAAATCAATCATTTCTCGTGGTTTCATCATCTCATACATGTTACTACAATATTCCTACTCATGTCATTCATATCCGTATCCTCAATCCCAAAAACAAGTGATTCTAGCCATGTATGGCCTATTTTGCCCAAAAGGGTAAAATCGTCATTTTGACCCCAATTTCTTTCTCGAGTAAATTTATCATACCAATATAATATGTCATTTATTTCTTGTATATACACTTGGTTGTAGAAGAAACTTGGCAAAAATTGGCTCGGTACGCCCCCGGATACCCTTGGGACTTAGATATTTCCAACTTTCGAAAAAGTGGAAAACCCAAGGTGGCACGCCCAGGCCACTGCCTATGGACTAAAAATTTTAGTCCATAGTGGCGTGGTACGCTACCCAATGGGCCCTTCCCTTAAATTTTTCGAAAATTTCATTTTTTGACTTTTCTTCGCGGGTTTGGTTAGATACTTCAAATCCTATTTTTTAACTTACTTCTTAACCTTAATATCCTTTGTTTAAAGGTTCTCTTAGCCTAGTTTTGGACTCCAAAAATGCTCCATGAAAATCACAAAACACCTCCTACGAAGGGCTAATCACATGTACGAGGCCAACTTTCAATTTTTTTGTTAATAACATTACAAAATATATTCGTGTGGCTCTCGACACTCAAGTATACATTTTTCAACGTCGTCAAGTAGGGTTAGGAAGGTACGGGGTTTTACATTCTTCCCTTTACCTCCAATATCAATGAACATCCTACCACATTTGACACTATAATTCTTTCCTCTGGAGTTTTAAGAAACAAAACCCCATATTGCCTTATTAATATTGATTTCCTGACTATATCTTTCTTTTCTGTGAGCTGTCCATTCATACTTCCTACTGCCTTGCAGTTTAATGTATCAACTACCCCATTTGTTTTTCCCAAATGATATAGGATACCAATGTCCTCACCTTTTAAGATTTCAAGCCACCTTCGCTACCTCAGATTAAGTCGTTCGGCTTAACAATATATTCCATTGTCTCACATCCAGAATATATATATCAACATCAATCCCTTATAAATAGTGACACCATGACGTTAAAGCAAATATCACTGCTGCTACTTCAGGGTCATGTGTTTAGTAATAGTTTATATTCTCATGTGGCCGCAACTGTCGTGACACATATGCTATTACCTTATCATGCTACATCAATATACATCCGAGGCCAACCCCGAAAGCATTACCATACATTGTATAACATTCTTATGCCTTCAAAAGGCACTTACAACGGATGTGGAAATTACTTTATATTTCAATTCTTGAAAACTTTTCTCCAAGGCATCATTCTACTGGAACGTGATTGCCTTGTGTATAGGCTTTGTTAAGGGTGTAGGGATAAAAGGAGATCCTTCCACAATTCTCATATAATGATCAATCAACCCAAGAAATCGATGGATCTCTGTAAGCATCGTAGGCCTTAGCCAATTGTTCACCATTTCTATCTTTTGTGTGACAACTTTCATCTCTTCATCCTATACAATGCATAGTCCTCTTATTCCCCTAGACTTGCCACCCATACTTGATCATTGACCACATTTTCATTACTTTGTTCTTTACTTTGAGATTGGTATTTTGATAGTCATAACATCACTTGAAACTTTGGATCATTAGCCAATGAGTGAGAGACATATGAGATTGGTACATTCACTTATGAGAGATTGGCATATTCATGTGACATAGCATGTTTGGAAACTTGGAACCATAATCAAAATATAAGACATGTGAATCAACATTATTGGAAACATGACACCATTAGACAATCATTCATAACAAGATACTTGAGCATAACCACTATTGGAACATTGGACCATAACCTTGTTTGAGCTTTTGGAACATTAACCATGATAATGAGACATGAGACTCACAAATGATCCACGAGTAGGAAAGATATGACAATGACTATTGATAAACGGATATAGGATACCTTAGCACATTTTGGGATAGGACTAGTGAAATAGCAATGTGGATACTATTTGCCGCAAAAAGATACAGACAGAGTAACCTTACATACCTTGTACTCTCAATACGGATATCCAATCCTATATGTGCATACAATAGTCCCGCTCCTACTTTATGTGTCATTCTACAACACAAATACATAACGGGATTCACATTAACCAACAACTATTTTACAATTGCATAAAACATCAATGGGGTACATGTTTGCCTTGAACATGTCATTTCCCCTTGACAAAACCATTGATAAAATTATTATTCCAAAAATTCCATAATATTCCCAACATTGACCAATATATGATAATTGACACATTTCACCACAACACTTCTCCTTTCGACTTTTTTATCCATACCACATCATAAATAATCCATCAACTTCCCTTAATACGACTCATAACACATATCGGCCAAAATTCCACAATTTTCACTTATAGACAATAACAAGTTTAATACCAAAAATAACACCATACATGTTCATATTTTATCCATACCATGATCTTTCATCAAAGGCACAAGCCATAATTCAAGTTCAAATCTCATGGATGGCACATCTTGTACAAAAACCCAAAGCACTATGCTCAACTCTCTCAAGCATAACCAACAAGATTCACATACTCTCCCATGCATATAATATATTAATCCATGACAATAATCACTTACCTAGGCTTGGAAGATGTTGATCTTGCTCCAAAGTTTGGCTTTGAACTCTTAGGGTTTAAAGAAAATACCTTGGATATTTGTCTAAAAGGCATGAGGCTTTGTAAGCAATAAAAATCAGATTTCTTGCCCTTTTTATAGTCTCTCAAGTCCATTCTTATCCACTTTGATTGAATAATTGATGTGTATGACTTAGTCAATTGGAAGAATGGGTCTTATGACCCATTGACCCATGTTTTCTTTTCATTTTTGGGTCCTTTTTGGGCCCAATTTACTTAACCCACTAAAATCAATCATTTCTCGTGGTTTCATCATCTCATACGTGTTACTACAATATTCCTACTCATGTCATTCATATCCGTAGCCTCAATCCCAAAAACAAGTGATTCTAGCCACGTATGGCCTATTTTGTCCAAAAGGGTAAAATCGTCATTTTGACCCCAATTTCTTTCTCGAGTAAATTTATCATACCAATATAATATGTAATTAATTTCTTGTATATACTCATGGTTGTATAAGAAACGTGGCAAAAATCGGCTCGGTACGCCCCCGGATATCCTTGGGACTTAGAAATTTCCAACTTTCGAAAAAGTTGAAAACCCAAGGTGGCACTCCCCTGGGCGTGCCAACCCACTGCCTCTGGACTAAAATTTTTAGTCCAGAGTGGCGTGGCACGCTACCCAATGCGCCCTTCCCTTAAAGTTTTCAAAAATTTTATTTTTTGACTTTTCTTCGCGGGTTTGGTTAGATACTTCAAATCCTATTTTTTAAATTACTTATTAACCTTAATATCCTTTGTTTAAAGGTTCTCTTATCCTAGTTTTGGACCCCAAAAATGCTCCATGAAAATCACAAAACACCTCCTACGAAGGGCTAATCACATGTACGAGGCCAACTTTCAATTTTTTTGTTAATAACATTACAAAATACATTCGTGTGGCTCTCGACACTCAAGTATACATTTTTCAACGTCGTCAAGTAGGTTTGGGAAGGTACGGGGTGTTACACTATAATCCCAGCTAGAGGGGTGTTCTGTACCTTGCCAAGGGTATGGCGGGTGACCCTTTAAAACATATGGCGACACCGTAGTTCTGGGACTTAGGGACTTCTACTAAAGGTCTTAGCGTAACTGGAGGGTGAGACTTCATCCCTTCACCCACTCGGTGCTAAGCACTACTCCCAACTGAATAACAACTGTTAACTGTATAGTTCATTAAATTGAATAACTGATAAGCTCAAAATGCTGATATCTAATACTGAAATAGTAGACACTTGTCTGGAAAGAATTCTACGTCATGTAATCATGGATAAATAAGTATTCATTACATATGCATGAAATCCTAGGTCATCGGGTGTTCATAACCTGCCATCTCAGAAGAATGCAACTACTAGTGGCAATTCTGTAAATTGAACGAAATAAGGCAATTTCATAACTCAAGCCCAAAATAAAAAATTTATCAACATAATGAGATTTCATAGTCATGAGTATGTAAAGATTCTCAAATTTATGGGTAAACATATATTCATGGTCTAGTCATAGCAAGAAATTGAAAGCTAAAGGAATATATTCTTTTTATCAAAACCCTAAGCCTGAAGGGTGAACTAAACTTGAGGAATTTAGTTAACTTTGGGACTCAATGGGTGAAAGGAAACCCACTGATGAAATCCCACATACCTGTAAATGAAAACCCTGAAGAAATCCTTGAACTTGGAAGCTTGAAGAAGATGAACACTAGTTGCCTGAAGAAGAGAGAAATAGTCTTTTTCTCTTTATTTTGCTAAGTTTCGATTGAATTTTGAGTTAATGAGGATTATTGGGGCATTTATTCTTATATTGCAGCCTTATGATAGCTTAAAGGACATAGTTTTGGTGTTAAAAAAGAGAGGAAAGATCAAACAACCCCTTTGAAAATGTTAAAACAGTGCAAAACAGTTTCGGCTGACGGTTCGGGTGATGGACCATCAATCCCTTGACGGCCGTCACTTGGACCGTCACAAAATGATAAAAAAACTAGTCTTACTGCTTAAGCCTAATGGACTTCCCTAACGGGCCGTCAGTAGTGTGACGGTTTGTCACCCGGACCGTCACACCCTGTCAGACAAACACCCTTTTCGTAAACTGGGCATAACGTTTTACTCCAATATTGGATTAAGTAAAAACTGGATACGTTGAAAAGGTATTTCAAATATCCATCATTTTTTTCTTGAGCTCAAAAATATCCCAGAATCTAGGAGTTATGCTCATTTGAAATTTACTATAGCAAGATTCTTCCCAAGAAAACCACTGATGAGGAAGGTTTCAACTTGGCTATGATCTAGGAGTTACTTGAGGCCTTAATACATGTGTATATCACTTCTTATACAACCAAAATATGATATTTAATTCTACATGTACTAGAAGCATGGTCCTAACCTTATCTTGGATTTTCGAGGTGTTACAACATCATACTAGTGATCTATCCTGGTTCTTAGCATGCAAACTTGGTAAGTTAGGTTCATCTAAATGGATGGTTTCCTATATAGATGACTCTTCTAAATTACTGGGTAGGTGTCAAGAGCTTTGTAAATTAACCCTTACCTTTGATCCCAGATTAGCTATTCCCATATAAGGTCAAGCTATTTGATGAGGGTTGATAGCCTCATATCTCCATGTTAATTCCTTTTCCCATTCTCTACTTCTTTGGTCAAGCAAGTAAAGACTTAAGGAGAGTTCTAAGGTTCAAGACCATTACAAGCAATTACTATGAAGGGAGGAATATTATATGCATAAACACCATTCAAGAATCACTAAGTAAGCCTACTTTGTTAATTTATCATGATTCCCACAATCCTAGTTATAGAATTTAGCTATTCATGCTTGAAGAAACACAATTAGAAATTATAGATGAATTCATAAGTATGAACTTAAGAGAATAGAATAGATAAAATCCGAACACATGAATTATTAGAAGAAATTCAATAACAAAGAATTAATATATGAGTAATCTCCCAAATCCAAGAACAAAATAATATTGTATGTTTCTCAGACTTATGAGTTAGTAATAATGCAAAAAAATAAAAGAAAACTAGGAAAGGTATTTATAGACAAAAACAAAACTTATCCTAAATAAAATTAGATTACAGGTTCGGTAGTGGCAATGACCTCTTAGGAGTCCTAACGACTTGTTATGTGTGCTGATGAATTATTCTTTTGATTTCTTCAATTCTACTAATGACTCAAGGAATGACTCATTATGTGTGATGATGATTCATTTTGTGCCTCATAATCTATGGGACTTGATTAACATCTTTTCAGTACTTCTTCTCATGACTACTCATAATGACTCAATTATCACTCATTGCCTCTCATGATGACTCATTGCACTCTCTCATGGTCACTGGGTCAACTTTTCTCCTTTTAGCTTTTCTACTATATGACCTCTCAGAATGGGCCATCTTGACCCATTAGTTGACTTAACGAGTCATCGAGTTCAATCGTGGCTTGCTCCTACAAATTTACACATCATGACTTTATCTTTGGCATTCAAAATGAGTGAGGGCATTACTCGTGGTCTATACCAATGAGTCATCCCTTACTTCAACAGTCAATACTTAGTGTTTTCTTTGTTCTTTTTTCATTGCCCACTTTCGAGACCTATTTTCTTGTACAATCTCACAAAAACGTGCCTCAAACTAGCATATTTTCTATGTCTTAAGCATCAAAAGCTCTATAAAACCATGGTACATCACTATATTATTAACTTGCAATATTATTTTATTACTGAGATATCTGTGTGGGGGTGGGTATTAGTCTTATTTGAGTATTATTTGTCCTTTTTATTATTATGATGCCCATGTGGGGGGCTTTGATTGATATTATTGATGTCTTATATGACTCACTACTACTATGTTGCCATGAGATGGTTTGTATCATGACATGTTGAGATTTGAGGTAACTTAAGCTCATTTATACCATTTTTGAGTTGAGTCATTATTTGATGTTGAAATGGTTATGAGCATGTATCCTTATTCATCTAACCATATTCATGGAACTTGTACCACCAATTTTTGAAATAAATAAGACACTTTATAAAATGCTTTAACTGAGGGATGTTCCGATAAGGTTGATTGATGAGATTGTAATAGTACAAACCCCCTATGGGTCCTCTCCTAGAATCTTAAAGCTTAGAAGGTGTATATGAGGTGAAACATATGATCATTGCATACATTTTATACCATCATAATGCATTACATTACACTTTTTTATGTGATTGATATTGCGTCTGATCATTTTCTTTTGTGTTGTATTATCGTAACTGAATCTTGTTATTATCTTGTGTATTTTGCATCTTATATCGCTGCATTGCATTGAATTGCACTTTTTCTTGGGTGATATTATGGTCAAGATACTATTATAGGTGGTGTATTGGTTATGACTTGATCCGTTGAGACTGCTGTGTCACATCTAGTGGATACATGATATGCACCTTCTCTACCTTATCTGAGATTATTAGTTTGGCATTGTTAGTGTATATTATATACTGTGTTGCTGAGGTTCTCTTTTGATGTGAATTGTCTCCATTGCCATTGATTTTGAACCCCATACGTGCCTTTCTTAATTGCACTGATTTGATTATCTTGATAAGTGTTCCCATCTATAAGGATAGGCTGGAACTTTTCTGAATGCAGGTTTATTTAGGGTAAATTAAATGGTTGGTGTGGTGGTCCTCACCATCACTTTGGATTTGGGTCAGTTATCACTGATGCTTACTGAGTATACGTGTTTATACTCAACCTTGCTTATTCTTTCTTTTTTCTGCACCACATGCAGGTATTGAGTGAGTAGCTTAGTATTGATTACATTCTATGTGTTGACTTTTAGAGGGTTGAGGTAGCGGCTGTTAGATCACAGAGCTTACACAGATCCCTCTTTCATTTGTCTTATGTATTTATTTACATTTAAGATATTATAGATTATTGTACATATTCGGTATTTAGAGGCTTGTACTAGTGACAACTAGACCTGAGATATTATGTTGAGATCGTATTTCTTTCTATATCATTTGGGATTATTTCAATTCTTCTTCCATTTTTATTTTATTTTTGATTATCGTATTGGGTCGGGATAGACATACATGTATTGGAGGGTGTAACAGGTGCCATCACAGACTCTATTTTGGGTTGTGACTAATTGATATCAGAGCCCAGGTTCATTGGTCTCATAAGTACAAGCCAAGTCTAGTAGTGTCTTATGGATTGGTGTAGAGACATCGATTATCTATCTTCAAAAGGCTACATGAATTTAGGAGAAATACATTTCTTTATTCTATGTTGTGTATTCATAGCTTAATATGACTCAAAAACCTCTTATTCACTCTCTCACAGATGGTGAGAACACGTTATTCTTTAGCTTAAGATTTAGAGCCTATGCATTTGGCAAATGATAAGGGCAGAAGTTGAGGCAGAGGTTCGATTAGAGCATCTAAACCAGTTAAAGGTTAAGTTGAGATGGATGTGTTTAGACAGGAGACCAATACATACACCACTTGTGTTCATGTCCATGCCTATATTTGAGGATTGCTTGGTACAGTTATTAGGTTTCCTTGAGGGGATAGCTCCTTCTTTCATTCAGTGTACTATAGGGCTTTAAACTCCAGATGCACAGTTGGCTACTACAACAAATTCTTCTAGTGTTGATGATATATTGTTGGTAATTGCCCCATATCCAGTGACTTTACCCATCTTGTCCATAGAGGGACAAAGTAGGTTTGTAGAGTTCAAAAGGGCGGCTCTTCCTTATTTTGATAGAGATCTTAGGGTCGATGCTTATGATTTCTTGATTGGTTTCCATGTGTGATTGCACCAGTTGGGCCTATTAGACTCTTATGGAGTGGAATTCATAATTTTTTAATCGTTTGGACTAGACAGATAGTGGTGGAGGACTTTTGTTGAGAGTAGACTAGATAGGTCACCTCCCCTCTCATAGGATTATCTTACTCAGGAGTTTCTAGAGGAGTTCATGTAGAGGTATAAGGGGATTGTAGGCAAGAGGCCCTGTAGACTTTACAATAGTGATGATATATATGGTAGAATACAGACTTCTCATGATTATTTTCAGAGATGGTTAGGCCATGGTAGCTATTCAGGTTCTTCAGATTTAGTTCAATGGACTCCTACTTGTTCAAGTTGCATTTTATAAGGGATCTGGGATACCATAGGAGGGATTTCCCATAACATAGAAAGATAGATACTTCATCAGTAGCTTAGAGAGATTACAAGATTCAGTATCATGTTCCAGACTCAAAGCAAAGGCTTTCGATATAGTAGTCACAAATATGATTTTAGTACACTTTTGATATGTCTTGGTAGCGATTGACTGTGGTTCTATATTCTCCTATGTGTTACTTATTTGGTATTGGGTTTTGATATGATTTGTGGGTTCTTATTATGTCTATTCATATTGCTACCCTTTAGATGATTCTTTAGTGGTGGATCGAGTGTATTGATCTTGTGTTGTGATTCGTTTTATATCATTGTGTTAGATTTGATTTCTCTAGATATTATGGATTTTAGTATGATTTGGGTATGATCTTCTCGATGCTTATGTTATGGAATAGTGATGGATCGATGCTAATCATTAGTATATTCAGATTGTAGGATGTACTTCAGAGGTTTACTTGAGGGTGGTGATATTAGTTGGGATCGAGGAAATAACTTGATTATTTGGATGGCGAGTTGTGAATAAAGGAAGTGTACAACTGGTATACTTGTGTTGAATTATCTGCAAGTGTTAGTGGTAGTGCGTATGTATAAGTTAGTTTATTTTACAGAATCACATTGGTTTATCTATGGTTTAGGTTAGTGCTCTGATGACGAGATCAACTTTGTGGGGTGACTAGTGATACTAATCAAATTGGGCTAGAAAATTTTGTGATGGATTAGATTTGTGGTGTGACTAACTCAGAAAGATTGCAATTAAAGGATTCTAGTTAGATAGGGGAAGATTTCAAAATATTTGGGCCTTGTGATATATTACTGCCTTGGTGATTAGCTTTGCTTGCATGCACAAACATAGTTTTGAAACACTCCTCGGTTAGACTTGAAAAAATTTAACTTATATGTGAATTTTCTTCAGATTTGAAAGGTTATGGGTTCGTCTTCGAGGATCGGGACTTGTATTCAGAGCAGTGTGGTTGCTTGGGTCTTGTTTAGATTATAATGATAATACTTCATGTTTTGAATGGGTTGCTACTTAGTTTGTAAGAGAGTGGTCTAAATGGCTTGAGGTTAGAATTCTGGGCTTTCATGGTAAAGCTACATTGTGGTGGTGAATTATGTTATAGCACGCATTGGAAAGATAAGAAAGTTTATGTTTGTCGATTTTAGAGGACTTAGAAGTACTTGTGCATGAAAGGTCCATGGTTTGTAGTACTTATTACTTTGGAAGTAGCAAGGACTTGATGAAGTTTTTTGCTCTACAGTTTTGATTTAGGGTATAGGTATTATTCTATGGTGCCTGTGTTAAAGAATATAGAATGGGGAATGAGTTAAGGAGAAGATAAGGAACTTATAAATAGGAAATTTTGAAATATTAAGAATCGTTTTATGAATACAAGTTGGAAATTTAAAGCCCTAACAGTATGGTTCATCAGATACCCGTGAAGGAGTTAGTGGTGACTTTCCTGAGCTTTGACTTTAGATTTGAGCAGTGTTCAGAGATATGTAGTAAACCTTGAACCTCTACTATGGGTCGATTGTTTCTGATATAACGGGTTACTTATATATGTATGATTAGAAGAGGCTTTTTGTCTACCAAATTATTGAGGACCTCGGGTTGATTAGCACTACATGGGCATTGAGAACTACATACATTGTTGTGATGGGTTGCATAAGAGTTTGGTGATATATAGAGTGTACATATCAGTGGTATGAAGGGTTTTGTGATGATTCACGATTTTCTCAAAGGGTTAAGCATGAGGATATGACTATTTGAATAGTGATCAAAGTGTGCTAAGAGTGATTTTTGAGGTTTTGTGTAGAATTTTTTTTGTGTGGAATCGATATCTATTTTTTGCTTAGTTGCTTCAGCTTGAGGAGATAGTACTATCTAATTCAACAGTTGTGGTATCAACCTTAGGTAAGTTTGATTCAGTCAAAAAATGCTTATAGGGAGCTTGAAAATAGTGAAAAGTTCTTTTTGAGATAGAGGAAGGCATGATTTAGTATTGTGGAGAGTTACAATATGGTTCTATGGGTTCTTTAGTATTTTGTTGGCACAGGATGGCATTGTTTTTATGGTACAACCAGTGACTTATGGTGTCATTGATAGGATCAGGTAAATCGGGTATGTTCAAAACTTCTATTGCAATTAGCTCAGTTATTGGTATAGCGTTAGTTCAAAATTTAAGAAACTTGGCTTCATTGACAAATTCAACTCCAGATGCTAAAATTGTGACCTTAAGGGTCAAATGTGAGGTAATTTTGGTTTCTATAGTGAGACCAATAGTTCTATAGATGTGACTCCATTTGAGAGTGCTTATGTGAGATGTGCGGGGGTATTTTCAATCCCCTTGTCTATTTTGGTACTTTTTCTTACCTTTACGTTTGAGGATGAATATGAGTCTTAGTGGTGGATAATGTAACAACCCTTGTTGTGATCTTTTTTGAGTTTATGTTTTGACTATTTTGCCCTTCCCCGTTGTTGCTTCATAGCATTTATGAGTTGTGGGAATAGTTTGTGTAGTCCCCGAGGTGTTTGGGAGTGATTTATATGAGTTTGTGGTTTGGAGTAGCCTATAAAGTGATATAGTTGACTTTGGTCAATATTCTGTGATCCAAGCGTCGAATGGTACTTCTATCAGTTTCATTAGATTTGGAACGTCCATTTTATGTTAGTAGCATAGTTGGTTCGAGTCCCGAGGCCCTTTTGTGATTTTAGAGTGTTTGGTTTAAATACTTGCTTTATTGGCCTAAACTTGGTTTTAGGTGTAACTTGTTGGTAATGACCTCTTTTGGTAAATATGATGGTTATGTTGAGTTTAGAACATTAAAATTAGGCTAGTAGCATTATTGGTTTATTTTTGTGGTGTCCCAAATGAATCTCGAGGGTCCATTCAGAGAGTTTTTGATCTTTTATCTCCGCTTAGTTGCGGTCATACCAACTCCTTCTTTGCATTTACGAGGGTCCCTTTGCGTTTGCGAAGAAGGATTTTTTGGGGCATCATGAATGTGAGGTGGTGGCCGTGTTTGCAATGGGTTATCAGTTCGGGTACGATTCAATTACCCGTCACATTCGCGATAGTCTGACCGCATTTGTAAGGGTTGGGATGGGTTGGGTCCTTGCGTTCACGGCTGATTCTTCGTGATAACAAAGAGAAGATTAGACCTGGAAGATATTTATTTCTCTTTTGAACCCCAAACCTTATTTTCACTACTTTTTGAGCTTGGGAGCTTGAATTGAGACAATTTCAAAGGAATTTTCAAGATCTGAACTGTAGTTAAGTTTCTAAATCTTGTATTCATCATTTCCCATTGATTTTGTTACAAAACCATCCTCAAATATTTTCTTTTAAACTTAAAATTTTGGGTTTTACCTGGTAAAGAGAAAAGTATGTTTTTCTTCAATCTCTACTCGATTTTCATTGGGATTTCAGATTTAGAATCCTTAAACTTTGGGTGACTTGATTCTTCATTGAAATTTCAGTTTTACCCTCTTATTTTTAGAGTCAATTTTTGAAGTTATTTTGGACCCGGAACAAAATTACATTCATATGGTATTTTTGGTCTCTTATTTATGTGTAGATTTCATATTTGTTTAGAATTGATGCATTTGGTGGTGATTCGAGGGAGTAGAGCTTCCGTTTGGTCCTTCAGGCTATGTTTTGGCTTTACGGATCTTCTTAAAGGCAAGTTGAGATGTACCTTGACTCTTTTCTGAGGTGTTTATGTGTTATGTATTTATTTCTTGTTTTGTGTAGATCACTAAGGGTTTGGGATCTCACTTAGATAAAATAGCAAGTATTTCTGCGGGTACCAGTGTCTATTGATGGGTTGAAGTAATAAAAACAGACATCTTGACTGTTCTGTCTCTACTTGTTGATATGTGATAACGCTCAAATACACTCTAGGAACGGAATGTATGTGGTTGTTATCAATACTTTTAGACAAGTTAGAAGTCGGGGTCGAATCCACAGGAAATGAGAGCAATAACTTCACTCTCAAGTATCAAAAGTGACTTTGATTTGGCACATAATGCTTAAAATATAGCAAAAAAGGTAAAATGGGGTTTTTTTTCAATCAATCTCGTTTTAAAATAGTTAATTTAGAAGTTTGGTTTGCAAAATTGAAATCTAAAGAGTGTAATCAAGAGTAAAGAGACTTGCGGTTATGCCCTCATGAGGGCGAGTATATGCATGGGTAAGCAAAAATTTTCCTAATTTTAACTAATTGTTACGGACAGGCTAGGTTATAGGTTTCAACGTCAACCTTTTAATAAAATGTTAAAATGTCATGTGTGGTTGTTTCGAACACCTCACACATGTTTCCTTGTAACCAACCAAATACCTCAATTAGAAGCCTTATGTCTAAGATCTACTATTAAATGATAAAATCAAGTTATTGTCAATCACTACCCCTCACCCTTATCCCTTTTGTCAAGGATGAAAAGGGTTTTAAGCAAATCTAGAGTTTGCAACCTCTAATCTTAGGTTAAAACATGGAGTAATAACTAAATACTTAACAAATAATTTGTTATCTAGGCAAATGGGTACAACCCACACACAAATCACAACTCAATCATGCATAACCCCAAGTTGGGGAATTTAGCTACTCATGACAAGAAAAGAAGAAGAGAAAGCTATATTCTCATTAAATTCATCCATAGAATCCAAAATCCTCAAGAGAAATTCCAAATTCCAAGCAAGAGATCAAGCAAAAGTACTAAATCCCACTCTTAGGGTTTCAATTACAAGCTTTGGATCTCAAAATTTGACAAAATATGGAGTTTCAGATCTGAAAAATCCCATTTATAGTTGAAAAATTATGTTTCAGATAATTACAAAATACCACTGTGATAGGCACATGCTGATGCACATGCCAGCACATGTGGCACATGCGTGTGCAAGTGGGCTTTGCAGGTGGGATCTTGAGCTCATTCCAGTTTACTGGTTTGCGGCCTCATGTGCTTCTGCACCTCTCTATGTGCATGCGCAGGTTACCACAAAGGTTACTATTCTTCTTGACATGCATTATTCTAATATCCCTCCTTCATTTTTTCACTCCATTTGATTCGTATGGTTAGCTCGACCTCAAATTCATCAATTACCTGCACAAACGAGCAATTTAACATGAGATACACCTTGAATCAAAGGAAACTAAATGATAATTCAATCTTAAACGACTAAGAAGTTGGCAAATAATCAACTTATAAACCCCCCAAACTTAAACTATTGCTTTCCCTCAAGCAATCAAAGATCTTCCCAACTACAAAGGGTATTCATAACTCTAAAACAAACACAGCATACTACGCTAAACAACCAAAATCACAAAGTTCAATCAGTTCTACCAACAAGTCATGGCAATGGTCATTTAGCACTTTTCTTTTCGAGTTAAAAGTCTTTTCTTTACAACAAATGGAATACATCAAAGGATTAGAGTTTTTTTGAAACAAAGAGCTTCTCAAGTCTTGACACTAGACTTTCAAAACTTTCCTCAAACTCACTTCATGGCTTGTCTTTCTCACTTTTCCTTAATTAGAAGTAAGACATCACTCTCCATTTCAAGGTGTAGGTGCCACCATATTCAAGAGTTGTTCTGCTTACATAGTGCAATGCAAATTACAAGGAACATAGAGATAGAAAAAATTTCCACTTACTCGCACAAAGAAATTCAAGTACAACAAGTAGAACCATAAGCTTGCCCTTTGTGTCATTCTCCACTAATGTAGACCTACAAGGTTGAAATCACCAAGGAATTGTAGGCATTGATGAAGGTTAGGGTGAAGGAAGGGACTTATGGATCAAGTGACTCGACAACATCCCTAAACACAATCGCTTTAACAACAACTTAGGCCCAATTCTCTCAAGTTCTCTACCTTATTCACCCTCTTTACTTTTCTTTTGTTTACCCAAGTCTTTTTTATCCTTTTTCTAATCAAATTTATGAGATTTTCCTCTTCATTCATTTCTTTGGTTCTTTCAAGAGACTTTCTACTCATTAGTCATTCATTCCCTCCTTTTCTCATGCTTTTCCACTTATTCAAGTCATTTTTTATGGGCTAGGACCTTTGCTTTTATTTTGAAGCTCATCTCTTGTCTATGATGCATTTGCTGAGAAAACCAAGCATACACCTCTCATAAACAAATCTCTCTCATACACACACACCCAAACTTAGGCTTTTGGCCTAATTTTGTCTTTCTCACAATTATGCACCCCCAAACTTAGGCATTTGCCTACACCGACCTACATTAGAATAATGCGACGCATTTAAGGAGATTGGGTGACAAAAGAGGGGTTATTAAAAAGGGTCATGGTGTCATAGTATGGTCATCACAAAAAAAAAAGGGATAATAGGAAGTGGTCCAAGTGGGTTGACTAGGGAACATGTTAAGGTGAGATTTAGGCCATGTGACTGTCCAAAGAGGGCCTCGGGTCATCTTCCAAACAAAGCATGGACTAGGATTTCTAGGATTTCGCCTTGATAACACTCGGGACAAGTTCTAGACTACAATGTATGCACAAGAATTGATTGAAAAACTCACCACACAAGGCACCACACTCTTAAAATAGAAAGCTAGTCTTCCAAACAATTTGAGTAAATAAACTTCACAAACCACTCCGAATTGGAAACTCTTCTTTTGTGAAGGAAAATCCAAGAATTGAACTTAAAGGTCATGATTCAAGAGAAACCATGAAAATTGTTTGTTTGTTTCTTTTCAAAAATCATTTTCCTTTCCAAAGACAAATTTTTGAAGGTGCCTTTCGAACTTTTCTAACTCACTCACTTGACTCTAACTCTGAATAACGGAATTTTGCTTAAGAAAGTCACCTATTCCATCTATCATAGGGAAACACCACTCAGTTAAAGAAAACCAAATAGAAAAAAGAACATGCTCTTGGGAAAGAACCTATTTTTGAAGAAAACCCTTGGAGTTTATTTGACACATATATACACAAGGTGAATAAAAAAATGCGCATATCCAAAATAGACATCACCCAAAATCAATAATCCATACAAGAAAAACACATATGGATCTCAAATGATAATAAGTGCATAATATCGGCCCAACAAGGGCTAAAACTATATCAGTCCAAACACAAGCCCGACGAGGGCATTATCAAAAGTGTATCACAAAATAAGCCCAACAAGGGAAATGTCAATATCAAAAAATAATATTATAGACCAAGAATCAAATGTAAGAACTAAAATATCCCAACCCCAACTAAAGAATGTTGCATTATCCCCAATGCATGTAACAGAAAACGATATGAAAGAAGGGTAAGAACTTCTTGAGGCCTATTAGGCATGTGTATCCACATTATGAGTGGTCTGTAACTAATCATTATCTAAAACACGAGGAGCCTTTTCAGACTGGGCTCCTGTGACTGTACCCGAACTAACACGCTGATCCTTAAGAGGCTGGGAACTTGAACTAGCACTAACTAGCCTGGAATGCTGATCATCCAGTGACAACTGTGTGTCCAACCAAATCTGCTTAGCCTCAGTATTCCCTACACCTAAGTCAACTTCTGCCTCATCTCTCTCGGTGGTGCTCCCGAACAAATTAGTAAATGATAGAATCGGGTCAAGAGCAACCTGAGGCAGTGTCATTTGGTCATCACCCAAAGTAAAAGAAGGTTGTACCAACTGGAACTCCTGCCGAAGGCTAGTCAGATTGGCCCTGAGAGTAGAAACTGTCTCACTATTATCTCTCTCTTCAACTGCTCTTAATCTCCACTTATAATCCTACATCTGAGCTTATAGGGGCTCAAGACTCTTTTCCATGGAAACCTGGATGAAATTTGGTATATCAATTACAAGTAGAGCTAGAGTACTATTATTTGCAAGGGTAATGGATGCGACCTTAGCAAACGTAACTACAGAACCATCTCTAGGATGCTGAGGAGGATGAGGAGGAGGTTGTGTAGTGCTCAAAGAAGGTGGTGCAAGTGGTGGATCAACAATCAAAATAGCTCCACTAGAAGTCTAAGGTATATTAGATGAAAATGAAATCATAGGTGCGGTTCTCGAGTCCTCAAGACCAGGTAGCTCTCCAATCGACGAACTATCCATCTCAGTAATTTTCCTTTTCTACCCTATAGGATTATTATCATATTAGTTGTGGGTAATATCAATAACCCCGATACATTTCACTTTTGAGTCGATCCTAGGGATGATAAAGACCTTGTTGGTAAAATATAGCATGGATATAAGAACATGAAAAGGCAACAAAGTTTCAAGTTGTCTAGCTCTTATTTTGATCATTTCAGCAATTATGTCTCCCAGATTAACATGTACATTACTCATAATGCAGCCTATAGGGATGGCTCTTTCAATAGTGACCTTCTGATCATTAGTGGAAAGAAGCAATTGATTACCTAAAAAGTCAAGCCAATACTTGGCTTGAATTGAAAGATCACGTTTTTCAATTTATCCTTCATTATTGGCCTATGTAGGAAGGCCTTTAGCAATGATGGAGCAAGTAAAGAGAATTGAGTGCACCCACCTTTAACGTCCTCTTTGTATTCAATGTTGGGTGCATAAGTACAATCCAAGTAAAACTTGTTGATATCTTCCGTGGAGTAAAGCACCTCAACCCCTCTCACAAAAATACTGGGCAAACAAGTTTGCTCCTCCACCGATTGTTTATACTTATATTTCTTGTGCCGGATGTGGTAGGAAGCATAGAAATCCCTAACAAGATCTAGAAAAAAGGTGGTAGGATATGGTGGGTCATCTATATCAGTAACGACTTCCCACACACACTTGTTAATTTGCTTTACAATATCTGGGAAATATTAGGGAATTCCTTCCAAGCTAAAAACTTTCTCCTGGTTGAGCGATCAGGTGTTAACCCAGTCATCATACAACTCACGCACCCTTTCAACCGCAAATCTGATCTTGGTTTCCTGTTCCCATCTAACTGCCTCAGTTTCCTTGTCCAACCCCATAGAAAGATTAAAAACTTTTTGAATCTTGGGTTCTAAAGTTGCCTCTTGTTAAACTGGAGCTTTCTTCTTAGAAGTGGTGACTTGATACTTACCCTTGTCCTTGTTATTCTTTGCAACTCGAGGCATGGGTTTCCTAGAAGTCATCTCTGAAAACAACGCAAAAGAAACAACCAAAATAAAGAAAAAGAAGGTAAAACATGTTTTTGGATTTTTATATATCGCAAAGAAAAGAAAAACTATGTTAAAAGAGGTGAATGGGAAGTATGAAGACATTTTAAAGCATACGGGAACAATCGACATCAAAGGAGTGACCATATGAACCAAATGTACTGAGATGTGGATGCATCCCAGTTCATGCAGATGCATGTCAGTCCATAGGTGAGAACAGTCCTAAGACAGTATGTAGATTGGGCATATACGAGGTCCACATGAGCACACAAGTGCCCATGTGCACACGCATATGACCAAAATATGGATAGGCAGAGTCAATTTCAAAGTATACCTCCCGTTACTACAATGTATTTGGGTTTTGAGGGGTTTAGTTTAAGGTGTGTGTTCCGTGAAGACTCCAAATTAGGTGTGGTGATTATGAACCTTCCTTGTTTAGTGTTTTTAAGGACAATTAACAAGTTCTAAGAATGTAAAAATCCAAATGGAAGTAAAGCAAATTAAAGATATGCACACAACCTTACTCTATACACTTAGCATTTGTATACAAGAATGGATCATGACCATGGGATTAACCAAAATGATGATTTGCCCTTAAGAATGACATCACCCAATCTATCATAGGGTAAATCAGGCATTTTGCTTAATGGTGTTACTCAAACTTCACCCTTGAATTTGGAAGTAAACATGATCCACTCAGTTCATCAAAGCTTATGCACACCCGATTCTATTAACAAAACACCACCAAACTTGAACTTCCAATGCAACACGCCTTAGAAGACATATTGACTCAAATATAAACTTAAATAATATCAAAAATATGCTCCAAAGTCAAATAAATCAGTAACTACTAAAGAACATCCCAAGAATTTCACATGAGACTTTTATCGAACACATGGCGGGCATCATAGAATGAACATTTTAAAGGGCAAAAAGGGTACTTATGAAAGCTCAAAATTTACCCCACTAAACTCCAACCAACCATAAACACATTCTTCATCATGGAATTAACTCCATACAACAACAAGAACACTTCACATTATCCATTAAATCACCAACTAAGAGAGAACAAGGTGGATATTTTATCGAGAACTTTCATCAAACACATATTGGGTGTTAAAGTGGGTTCTCAAGAATTCCCTAACTTTCATGTCAAATATGACAACCACTCCAAATAATTCACAAGAACCACCATATTTTACACTACCAAATCATTCAAAGTCCAAACCACGAATAAAAAATAAAGAAAACAGAGTAACTAGAAGTAAATCACCATTCAAGCACATTTTTATGGTTCAAAATTTAAAGAAGAACTTACCCAAGATTCGAGTTAAACTCAGAAGATTAAACACAAGAGAGTTGAGGAGATGCTTGTCGGAGTTTTGCTGAAGTTGAAGAGGGATGAAATAGGGTAAAGGGGAGTTTTTAGTGTGGGTGATGAGTTTATGGTAATTTAAGGGAAAGAAAAGAATTAAAAGGAGTTTTAATGGTTATTGGGCTTATTGGGTCAGGTAAATCCTAAAGCATATAGTGAATATTAAAATTTGAACTTACCTAACTTGCACTTGGGACATGCGCACGTATATGGGGCTATGTGCACTCACATGCGCCTTAGCATGTTGCCCCAAATTTCCCAGGTGCACTGCTTGTGACCTGCATTGCTACCTACACATGCAGGCCCCTTTTTGACCAAAACAGTGCTAAATTTTGTCCCACACTTAAACTTTTACCCACATTCACCAACACAACTAAAATATAAGTACACAAACAAATATAAAAGGATAAAAAGTAAACTTGGGTTACCTCCCATGAAGCGCCTTGGTTACCTCCCAATAAGCATCCTTGAAATGGAGTGCCTCAACCATGGCCTATCTGGGTCCACCAACATAAAATGTTTCAACCTTTGACCATTCACCATGAACCTTCTGTTCACATGATCTTCCAACTCAATAGCTCCACTTGGATACACATTTTCCACCATGAAAGAGCCTGACCATTTAGACTTAAGTTTCCCCGTTAAGAGTTTTAACCTTGAGTTGAAGAGTAGCACTTCATCTCCCAAGAGAAACTCTCTCTTTAAGATTTTGGCATCGTGCCACTTCTTCATCCTTTCTTTGTATAGCATCGAGCTCTCATACGCCTTAAGGAAAAATTCCTTTAACTCATGTATTTGCTCCACTATAGATTTGGAGGCATCCTCCTAATTCATATTCAACTTGCGTAAATCCCACAACACCTTGTGCTCTAACTCAACGGGGAGTTGACAAGCCTTTCTGAACACCAATTGATATGGCGACATGCCAATAGTAGTTTTGAACGTTGTTCTATAGGCCCAAAGAGTATCGTTTAATTGCCGTGCCCAATTAGTGCATCCTAAATTCATGGTTTTCTCTAAGATTAACTTGATTTATAGATTGCAAACCTCTACTTGGCCATTTTTTGGGGGATGATATGGAGTATCCACATTATGCTTCACCCTATACTTATCAAGCAAATCACCAAACACCTGATTACATAAATGAGAGCCTCCATCACTAAGGACTGCTCAAGGAGTCTCGAACCTTGTAAAGATGTATTTCTTCAAGAAGAATGTGAAACTCTTGCTCTCATTGTTCAGCCAAGCAATTGCTTCCACCCATTTTGACTTGTAATCCACGATCACCACTATGTACTTGATACCATATGAACTCACAAAGGGCCTCATAAAGTGAATGTCCCATACATCAAATAATTATACTTCAAGGTTAGGCTTCAAGGACATCTCATGCTTCCTTGAAATACCTCCTTCTATTTGGCATTGAGTACAAGTTTTAACCAAGTCGTGAGCATCTCTATGAAGAGTATGCCAATAAAACCCTCTTTAAAGGACTTTAGCGGCCATTCTCATACCACCATGATGGCCACCAAATGGGGATGAGTAGCATGCCTCAAGAATGGCCCACATCTCCAATTTCATCACACATCTAGGAATCACTCCATCCACACACTCCTTAAATAAATAGGATTCATCTCAATAATACTTCTTCACATCATGGAGGAATCTTTTCTTTTGATAATGATCTATATCATCGGGGAGCAAACCATATACAACATAATTTGTATAATCCACATACCACAGTTCTACACTCCCCAAAAGTGCCATGATTAGTTCATCAAGAAAGGTTTCATCAATCTTTATTTCACCCAACTTCTCATTATTGGACTCAAGGCGGGATAGATTATCCACTACTTGGTTTTCACAACATTTTCAATCCTTAACTTCAAAATCAAATTCTTGAAGCAGCAAAATTCACCTAATTAATCAAGGTTTGAATTTCTTTTTAGCCATCAAATATCAAAGAGCCACATGGTCGGTATGCATAATAACCTTCATACCCAAAAAATAGACTCGGAATTTTTCAAAATCATAGACTACGGCAAGCAATTCTTGCTCCGTAATCATATAATTTTGTTATGCATCATTCAATGACTTGCTAGAATAGTAGATAGGATGGAAAAACTTATCTTTCCTTTGGCCTAAAACTATTCTCAATGCCAAACCAATTATATCACACATCAATTCAAGAGGAAGTACTCAATAATTAAAATCTCTCACACAATCACCATCAAATTTAAATTTCACTTGTTTTTCAAGAAGCTTACAAATAGGATGAGCAATCTTGGAGAAGTCTTTGATGAAATGTGTCACGCCCCAAATCCCATTGAGGTGGACTGGCACCCGAAGCCGATATGGCCCGAGAGAACCAATCTTTGCTCATGTACACTCATATGCATGTCTCTATGTGAACATCGTTATATCTCATGCAGCTATGCGGAAGTCATGGAAACATATGCTATATATATAGATAGATAGATAGAGAGAGAGAGAGAGAGATAGAGAGAGAGCATATGAAACTTGGCCGTTAGGGCCATCAAGTCAAAATGGTCATACATCGCTTACAATCATTCTCCCACATAAGTCTACAAAGCCTCTAACAGATACATTTACATAACCATCCTACAGTCGGTACAAGTCCCCGCTTTATACAACATTTACCATGCCAAAACCAAAACCAAAATACACATGAGACTTGGGAAGCCCCGAATCAACTGGAGCTCACTAATGACTGGCAAATGATCCGCAACCTACTGTGGAGATCTACTAGCACCTGTACCTGCAGCAAGTAAGGTAAGTCCCCCAAGAGGGGTCAGTACAAAGAATGTACTGAGTATGTAAGGCTATAAGAAACTGTATGCAACATAGGATCTCAAATGGGATCAATACATGTGAATAAACATTATGGGTCAATCACCATTTCACATGTGTGGAAACATGTTCATTACCTCCATTACTCTCATTACTTTAATTGCTTTCATTACTTTCATTTCTTGATCATTTATTCATATCAATTTCATTCGTGAAATAACATTCCTTCATATTTTCAATTATGTGGCATACTTCCTTTGGCTTTACGTTCATATTTATTACCAGTCATCCACTTATTAGTGGGCCATAATATAGTAACTGTCATCCACTCATAGGTGGGCAATAATAACCGTCATCCACTCATAGGTGGGCTATAATAACCGTCATCCACTCATAGGTGGGCTATAATAACCGTCATCCACATTTGGTGGGCTATAATATAATAACCGTCATCCACTCATAGGTGGGCTATAATATAATAACCGTCATCTACTCATAGGTGGGCTATAATATAATATCTGTCATCCACACTTGGTGGGCCATAATATAATATAATATATATATATATATATATATATATATATAGTATGCATATATATATATATAGTATACATAATATAACATAATATTGGGATTGTTCCATCCGAGCTTAGGCCCCTTTTGATTTGCGATCCATTTTCCATAAAACATAAAGTAACCATGTAAGCATTACTTCTTTGCATTGCTTCTTCTCTTTACTTTTGTTATGAGAGTTATACATTGGTGATTGGAACATTATTGGGAACACGTATATACATTAATTCATTCTTTACTTTCATGATATTGATACGCTCACTCATGAGGGATTAATACATTCACTTATGAGAGATTGACACTTTTGTTTATGAGAGATTGATACTTTCGATAATTGTAACATTATTGGAACTTGAAACATTAACCAAAGAACATGTGTCATGTGAATCACAATTGATAAATGAATAAGGAACATGTGAGTAACAATAACTAATAACCGTAAATGGGATACCTTTGAACATTTCGGAATAGAATACGTACAATGTCAACGTGACTAATATGTGCAGCAGATAGATACGGAAAGAGTAACCTTACATACCTTATGATTTCAATATGAATATACCGTACTAGATGTGAATACAACAATCCATTTCCTTACTTACATGACACTCTACAACACAAGTTCATAACGGAACTAACATTAACCACAAGCTACATTCCAAGTGCATAAGACGACAATGAGTTACATAATTGCCCTAGAATATCGTTTCTCCCTTTAAAACACCATTCATGGAATTATCATACCAACAATACCATAATATTCCATACATTGACCAAGACATCATAAACCAATAGCATTTCACACCAAGTTTATACTTTACACTCCCTCATTAACACTACGTCACATTTACTCCATCAAATCATCTCAATAGCTTTCATAATAACACATGAACAACAATCCATAATGTATACCATTCAAAATACCTCCAGTATACTCCTTTAAAGTCATTCAAAAGATACCATAAGTTGATAATTACATCCATGAAGGGTATAGGGGCTTTGGGGGGTCAAAGAGATGCGAAAACAACCAAAACGGACTTCTGGGCTGGCCTGCTGTCACGCCCCGAATCCCATCGAGAAATGATTGGCACCCGTAGATGATAAGGCCCGAGAGAACCAACCTTTGCCTATGTTCAATCATATGCATATCATAATCAAAACCACTATTTCATAAGAACATGAAAGACGAATAAAGGAAAACATGGGACATATTTATACATACATATGAAACTTGGCCGTTGAGGCCATCCAGTCAAAACAACATATGTCTTCTACACTGATACACCCACATCCATCTACAAAAGCCTCTAACAAGAGCATTGACCAATACAAACCAAAAGTCGGGACAAGTCCCCGCTTTATACAACATGTACATCATCAAAACATATATCTACTCTGACTCGGAGAAACCCCAAATTAACTGGAGCTCACCAAGGAACCGCTAACACTGGCAATCTACTGGGGAGGCCTACTGGGACCTGCGCCTGCAGCAAGTAAGGTAAATTCCCCGAGAGGGGTCAGTACGAAATAAGTACTAAGTATGTAAGGCTCAAATGAAACTTTGTAACACATGAACATACTAATGAACTCAATACAAATGTCTAGACAATGTGAGTAAATAACCATTTTGCATTTTGGGAACCATGTGAATTGCTTTCATTACTTCCATTACTTTCCTTTATATTCAATGCTTGCTTGTCAATACATATGTCACAATGTACCCGGGCCCCTACTGATCAGTGGGTCTTTCCATGACTTATCGTCATGTTGGGATCGGGTCGAGCTAGGCTTATGCCCCTAAGACCTGCCACCCATAAAGCACTGCATCGGGATCGAGTCGAGCTAGGCTTACGCCCCTAGACTTGCCACCCATAAATCAATACATCAGGATCGAGTCGAGCTAGGCTTGCGCCCCTAGACTTGCCACCCATAAATCATTACATAGGGATCGAGTCGATCTAGGCTTATGCCCCTAGACTTGCCACCCATACTTGATCATTGACCACATTTGCATTACTTTGATCTTTACTTTGAGATTGATATTTGATAGTCATAACATCACTTTCAACTTTGGAACATAACATTATTGGAAACTTTGAACCATTAACCAATGAGTGAGAGACATGTGAATAACTTGGCAACATCACCTTATTAGAAACATAACACTATGGGAACTATTGGACAATAATCTATGAACAAAAAGACATAAGCATAATCACTAGTGGAACATTGGAACATAACCTTATTTGAGCTTTTGGAACGTTAACCATGATTATGAGACATGAGACTCACAAATGATCCATGAGTAGGAAATATATGACAATGACTATAGATAAATGGATATAGGATACCTTAGCACATTTCGAGATAAGACTAGTGAAATCGCAATGTGGGTACTTTTTGCCGCAAAAAGATACGGACAGAGTAACCTTACATACCTTGTACTCTCAATACGGATATATAATCCTAGATGTGCATACAATAGTCCCGCTCCTTCTTTATGTGTCACTCTACAACACAAATACATAACGGAATTCACATTAACCACAACTACTTCACAAATGCATATAACATCAATGGGGTACATGTTTGCTTTGAAACATGTCATTTCCCCTTGACAAAACCATTGATAGCATCATTATTCCAAAAATCCTCCAATATTCCCAACATTGAACAATACATAATAATCATTGCATTTCACCACAACACTCCTCTTTTACACTTTCTTATCCACACCACATCACAAATAATCCATCAATTCACCTTAATACACTTCATAGCACATATCGGCCAAAATTCCACAATTTACACTTATAGACAAGAACAAGTTTAACAACAAAAATAACACCATAGACGTTCATATTTTATCCATACCATGACCTTTCATCAAAGGCACAAGTCCTAATTCAAGTTCAAATCCCATGGATCACAAATCTTAGACAAAAGCACAAAGTACCATGTCCAACATTTCCAAGCACAACCAACATGATTTACATACTCTTTCATGCATATAATATATTAATCCATGAGAATAAATACTTACCAAGGCTTGTAATAGTATGATCTTCACCAAAGATTCCAAAGGAAATATTGGCTTTAGGGTTTTGGAACTAGAGAAAATGCTTGAGAAATTAACTAAAAGGCATGAGACTTTGAAGAAATAAAAATCAGCTTTATTGCCCTTTATATAGGCCCCCAATTCCATCCTTAGACACTCTTTATCATTTAATGATAGGTTTTAGAAGGTCCAAGCAAGAATGGGTCTTTTGACCCATTTTTGGGCCATGCATTCTTTTCATTTTTGGGCCCTTTTGGGGCCCAATTCACTTAACCCGATAAAATCAATAATATTTCGTGTTTAAGTCATATTATACGTATTAAAATGATATTCCCACTCATGCTATTCATATCCGTAGCCTCGATCCCAAAAACAAGTGATTCTAGCCACTTTTGGCTTATTTTGACCTTAAGGGCAAAACTGTCATTTTGACCCCAATTTCGTTCTCGAGTAATTTTATCATACCAATGTAATATGTCATTCATTTCATTTATATACTCTTGTTTGTATAAGAAACGTAGCAAAAATTGGCTCGGTAAGTCCCCGGATACCCTTGGGACTTAGAAATTTCCAACTTTCAAAAAAGTGGAAAACCCAAGGTGGCACGCCCCTGGGCGCGCCAACCCACTGCCTCTGGGCTAAAAATTTTAGCCCAGAGCGGTGTGGCCCGGTCCCAAACACGCCCCTCTTTAAATTTTTTGAAAATTCCATTTTTGGACTTCTCTTCGCGGGTTTGGTTAGATACTTCAAGTCCTATTCTTTAACTCACTTCTTAACCTTATTATACTTTGTTTAGAGGTATTATTAGCCTCATTTTGAACCCCACAATGGCGTCATGAAAATTTCAAAACACCTTCCATTCAAGTTTAACCACATAACAAGAGCCAAATTCAATTATCTCACCACTAGCCTTACCAAATGCATACTTATATCTCTCGATACCTACGTACATATTATTTAATGTCGTCAAGTAGGGTTGGGAATGTATGGGGTGTTACATTCTTCCCCCCTTAGGAACATTCTTCCTCGAATGTTAACAATACCGTTTCATTTTCAACAAGTGCATCTCTACATTAGCATACATATACATAAACTTTTAAGGATCATGGAGACTTACTTGTTATTGCTCCACTCCCGCACTTTGAACTTCTTGATCCATTTGAAATAGATGGGGATATTTGGATTTCATCATCTCTTCTGCTTCCCATGTGACCTCCTCTACTTGTTGATTTCGCCAAAGGACTTTCACGGAAGCTACGTCTTTATTCCTCAACCTTTTCACTTGTCTATATAGGATAACAATGGGTACCTCTTCATAAGTAAGATCCTCTGTAACTTGAACATCTTCAATGGGAACAATACGAGTTGGATATCCTATGCATTTTTGAAGCATGGAAACATGAAATACCGGATGGACTGAAGAAAGTTCTTGAGGTAGTGCTAATTCATAAGCAACTTGCCCAAATCTTTTAATAACTTAATATGGGCCTATGTAACGTGGACTCAATTTCCCTTTCTTTCCGAACCGCATTACCCCTTTCATTGATGAAACCTTTAAAAACACCCAATCACCTATGGCGAATTCAAGACCTCTTCTTCTAACATCCGCATATGACTTATGATGACTTTGAGCCGTTTGTAACCACTGTTGGATCACCTTAACCTTTTCCATAGCCTGATGAACGATATCTGGCCCAAGTAAAGCAGTTTCACCTGCTTCAAACCATCCTATTAGTGATCTACATTTCCTTCCGTACAAAGCTTCATAAGGTGCCATTTTAATACTCGAATGATAGCTATTGTTATACGCAAATTCAATAAGAGGCAAATGGTCATCCCAACTGCCTTGAAAATCTAACGTACAAGCTCGTACCATGTCTTCAAGTGTCTGAATAGTATGGTCTGCTTGTCCATCAGTCTGAGGATGGAAAGCTGTACTCAAATTCACCCGTGTACCCAAACTCTGCTGGAAAGACCTCCAAAAGTGCGTTGTGAACTGTGCTCCTCTGTCTGATATAATGGAAAGTGGAATACCATGCAATCGTACTATCTCCTTCACATACAACTTCAAATAATCCTCAGTTGTATAGGTCGTCTTGACCGGTAGAAAATGCGCTGACTTGGTAAGCCTGTCCACTATAACCCATATAGAATCAAACTTCCGCAATGTACGAGGCAAACCCGTAATAAAATCCATGTTAATCATATCCTATTTCCAGCCTGGAAGATTGATACATTGCATGTAACCTCTCGGTTTCTGATGCTCTACTTTCACTTGTTGACAATTCGGGCACTGAGCGACAAACTCTGCAATGTTCTTTTTCATGTTGGCCCACCAATACACTTTTTTCAATTCATGGTACATTTTAGTAGCACCCGGATGAATAGAATAGCGCGAATGATGTGCCTCTTTCATAATTCCTGTCCTCAGCTCATCTACATCCGGTACGCATAGTCTTCCTTGACATTGAAGCACCCCTTCCGGTGTAATATCAAATGCCTTGGTCAAATTCTGCTGCACATTTTCCTTTAGCTGAAATAAAATAGAATTCGCAAATTGCTTCTCTTTCACTTCAGCTATTAAGTAGGATTCTGCTGCATTCTGCACCATAACTCTATCATCTGAGTTTTCAATAAGGCGAACTCCCAAGCTGGCTAATTGATTCAAATCTTTGATTATCTCAAGCTTTTCACCGCTGCCAATTCAAGATCATGTGTAGGATAGTTTTTCTCATGTGGCCGCAACTGTCGTGAGGCATATGCTATCACCCTACCATGCTGCATCAACACACATCAGAGACCAATCCCGGAAGTATCACAATACACTGCATAGCCCTCTGTGCCTTTAGGAAGTACTAACACTGGTGTGGAAGTCAACTTATCTTTCAATTTTTGAAACCCTCTTTCACATGCATCATTCCATTGAAACTTAATTTCCTTGTGAGTTAACTTTGTTAATGGTACTGCAATAGAAGCAAACCCTTCTACAAAATCTCCGGTAATAACCTGTCAAACCCAGAAAACTGTGAATCTCTGTGGGTGTCGTAGGTCGTGGCCAGTTTTTCACTGCTTCAATCTTTTGGGTATCAACTTGTATGCCTTCATCTGATACAATGTGACCCAAGAACGCGACTGATTTCAACCAAAACTCACATTTGGAGAACTTTTCATACAACTTCTGTTCACGAAGAATCTGTAACACTTGTCGTAAGTGATTAGCATGGTCCTCCGGTGATCTTGAATAAACTAGGATGTCATCTATGAATACCGTGACGAACACGTCCAAAAATGGCTTAAACACCCTATTCATCAAATCCATGAACACAGCTGGAGCATTTGTTAGCCCAAATGACATAACTAAAAATTCATAATGGCCATACCGTGTTCGAAAAGCTGTCTTGGGTATATCTTCTTCTCTAACTCTGACTTGATGGTAACCCGACCTCAAGTCAATCTTTGAAAAACACCTGGCACCCTGTAACTGATCAAACAAATCATCAATGCGAGGGAGGAGATATTTGTTCTTGATCGTTACCTTATTCAATTGTCGATAGTCAATGCACATTCTTAAGGTGCCATCTTTCTTTCGCACAAATAAGACCGGTGCACCC
Organism: Capsicum rhomboideum; assembly: GCA_031232105.1. Classification (NCBI taxonomy): domain Eukaryota; kingdom Viridiplantae; phylum Streptophyta; class Magnoliopsida; order Solanales; family Solanaceae; genus Capsicum; species Capsicum rhomboideum. The sequence continues at coordinate 54,438,598 of CP124711.1, forward strand.
CACGGGGACATACTAGTCCTAATGAAGCCTTTGTCCAACAAATCTTTCAATTGCTCCTTCAATTCATGCAATTCTGCTGGAGCCATTCTATATGGAGGAATGGAAATAGGCTGAGTGTCTGGAATCACATCAATGCCAAATTCTACTTCCCGTTCTGGGGGTAAACCTGGAAGATCCCCTGGGAATACATCTAGAAATTCATTGACCACTGGGACCGACTGCGGAGTTAACGTTTCCGCTTCGGTATCTTTCACCCATACTAGATGACATATATAACCTTTAGCAATCATTTTTTTGGATTTCAAATAGGAAATAAACCTTCCTCGTGGTGCCCCTACATTACCCTGCCATTCTAGAACATTTTCTTGTGGAAAACCAAAGTGTACCTTCTTGGCCCGGCAATCTACCGTAGCATAACAAGAGGCCAACCAATCCATTCCCATGATCATATCAAAATCCACCATGTCTATTTCAATGAGATCGGCCAATGTATCATGACCACACACAGTTACCACACAGTTACGATACACTCTCTTTGCAACAATATTTACCAACCGGTGTAGACACTTCAATTGATTTAATTAATAATTCTGGTGCCTTTGTAAATTTTGCAGCAATCAATGGGGTAACATAAGAAAATGTAGAACCTGGGTCAATTAGTGCATATACATTATGTGAGAATATGGATAATGTACCTGTGACAACATCAGGGGAAGCCTCTGAATTCTGGCGGTCCACTAAAGCATAAGTACGATTCTGGACCCCGCTAGTACTGGCTGCTCCTCTGGAACCTCTACCACGGACAATAAGCTGTACCCCTCGGCCCTGTGAAGGAACCGATGCTGATGATGCAACAGCCGACCCAGCTGGTCGTGCTATACCACCCATGCTCCGCTGTGGACACTCTCTCGCTATATGCCCCGGCATACCACAACAAAAGCAGGCATTCGTCCCTGACCGACATGTACCTGTGTGCATACGCTCGCAGTACTAACACTGCTGACGAGGAAAACCTGCTGCCTGGGACCCATGAACTATGCTACTCTTCCCTGATGGACCACCCCTAGACCCTCGAAACTGTGAATGAACACCCCCTGTGGAATAAGAGAACGATGGTCTAGGTGGTCTAGGAAACATGCGGGGCCTAGATCCTCCATCAGACATCATAGGTGGTCCCATAGGTCTAGCCCTTTTGGACTGTCCCCTATCAAATTAATGCACTCTTCTTCTCTGTCGTTGGTCTTCCATTTTCTGAGCGAAGGCTTGTATTAGAGCAATGTCCATGTCCTTATTCAAGGCAGCAATAGTGCAATCCCATACCAAATATGGCTCTAGTCTGTCCACATATCTATGGACCCTGTCTGTCATCGTAGCCACAACATTTGGCGTATATCAAGCCAAGGAATTAAATTGCAAGCTATATTCCCTCACGCTCAAATTTCCTTGACGGAGATTTAGGAATTGATCCGCACGTGCCTCATGGATCTCATAGGGAAAGTAATGATCAAGGAAAGCAATTTTAAACTCTTCCCACGTAGGTGGAGTTGCACCAATATCACGGGATTTCTTCCAATCCTCGTACCACAAGATTGCCTCTCCTTTCAGCCTATATGCAGCAAGTTCAACTGTTTCGACCCTTGTCACACGCATAACTTCATAGGCCCTCTGAATTTGATCCACGAAGTCCTGTGGATCCGCTTTTGGATCTGACCCAGTGAAAATAGGAGGGTCAAGTTTTAGGAAATCCTGTGTTCTGCGACTTGCCATTCTAGCCGCATCATCATCATCATGTGTCACTGTACCAGCTCGTCCCTGGCTTTGTGCCGCCACTAACTGTGTCAACATATTTACAGCATTCCTAAGATCCTGATCCGTGGCATTCATCGGTGGCTCTACAGGTACTTCTCTACCAATTGGTTCTTCCAAAACTGGGAGGGTAGATGAAGACCGCGATGATATTTCAGCATTCGCTCCACCTTGATTAGCTTGGTCAGGTGGTAATCTGCTCATTCCTTCTCCAGCAGGCGCATCTACCTGCTTCCCTTTACCTCTACCTCTCGTGATTGGCATTTTGATTATACCAAAGAAAAACAAAATACCATGATCAGACACACTTCAACTGACAACACTGGCTCTATTGCACGATCTAGAAGTGAAGAACAGAAAAAACATCCTAAATGTACCGTAGCCTCTGACTTATAAATGTGGTGCACAACACATCGATAAGTAAGACTCTACTCAGACACGGCTTTGTAGACACCCTTAGAATGACCTGCTCTGATACCACTTTTGACATGCCCCGAATCCCATCGAGACATGATTGGCACCCGTAGCCGATAAGGCCCGAGAGAACCAACCGTTGCCTATGTTCAATCATATGCATATCATAATCATAACCACCATTTCATAAGAACATGAAAGACAAATAAGGGAAAACATGGGACATATTTATACATACATATGAAACTTGGCCGTTGAGGCCATCCAGTCAAAACAACATATGTCTTCTACACTGATACACCCACATCCGTCTACAAAAGCCTCTAACAAGAGCATTGACCAATACAAACCAAAAGTCGGGACAAGTCCCCGCTTTATACAACATGTACATCATCAAAACATATATCTACTCTGACTCGGAGAAACCCCAAATTAACTGGAGCTCACCAAGGAACCACTAACACTGGCAATCTACTGGGGAGGCCTACTGGGACCTGCGCCTGCAGCAAGTAAGGTAAATTCCCCGAGAGGGGTCAGTACGAAATAAGTACTGAGTATGTAAGGCTCAAATGAAACTTTGTAACACATGAACATACTAATGAACTCAATACAAATGTCTAGACAATGTGAGTAAGTCACCATTTTGCATTTTGGTAACCATGTGAATTACTTTCATTACTTTCATTACTTTCATTACTTTCCTTTATATTCAATGCTTGCTTGTCAATACATATGTCACAATGTACCCGGGCCCCTACTGATCAGTGGGTCTTTCCATGACTTATCGTCATGTTGGGATCGGGTTTAGCTAGGCTTATGCCCCTAAGACCTGCCACCCATAAAGCACTGCATTGGGATCGAGTCGAGCTAGGCTTACGCCCCTAGACTTGCCACCCATAAATCAATACATCGGGATCGAGTCGAGCTAGGCTTGCGCCCCTAGACTTGCCACCCATAAATCATTACATCGGGATCGAGTCGATCTAGGCTTATGCCCCTAGACTTGCCACCCATACTTGATCATTGACCACATTTGCATTACTTTGATCTTTACTTTGAGATTGATATTTGATAGTCATAACATCACTTTCAACTTTGGAACATAACATTATTGGAAACTTTGAACCATTAACCAATGAGTGAGAGACATGTGAATAACTTGGCAACATCACCTTATTAGAAACATAACACTATGGGAACTATTGGACAATAATCTATGAACAAAAAGACATAAGCATAATCACTAGTGGAATATTGGAACATAACCTTATTTGAGCTTTTGGAACATTAACAATGATTATGAGACATGAGACTCACAAATGATCCATGAGTAGGAAATATATGACAATGACTATAGATAAATGGATATAGGATACCTTAGCACATTTCGAGATAAGACTAGTGAAATCGCAATGTGGGTACTTTTTGCCGCAAAAAGATACGGACAGAGTAACCTTACATACCTTGTACTCTCAATACGGATATATAATCCTAGATGTGCATACAATAGTCCCGCTCCTTCTTTATGTGTCACTCTACAACACAAATACATAACGGAATTCACATTAACCACAACTACTTCACAAATGCATATAACATCAATGGGGTACATGTTTGCTTTGAAACATGTCATTTCCCCTTGACAAAACCATTGATAGCATCATTATTCCAAAAATCCTCCAATATTCCCAACATTGAACAATACATAATAATCATTGCATTTCACCACAACACTCCTCTTTTACACTTTCTTATCCACACCACATCACAAATAATCCATCAATTCACCTTAATACACTTCATAGCACATATTGGCCAAAATCCCACAATTTACACTTATAAACAAGAACAAGTTTAACAACAAAAATAACACCATAGACGTTCATATTTTATCCATACCATTACCTTTCATCAAAGGCACAAGTCCTAATTCAAGTTCAAATCCCATGGATCACAAATCTTAGACAAAAGCACAAAGTACCATGTCCAACATTTCCAAGCACAACCAACATGATTTACATACTCTTTCATGCATATAATATATTAATCCATTAGAATAAATACTTAACAAGGCTTGTAATAGGATGATCTTCACCAAAGATTCCAAAGGAAATATTGGCTTTAGGGTTTTGGAACTAGAGAAAATGCTTGAGAAATTAACTAAAAGGCATGAGACTTTGAAGAAATAAAAATCAGCTTTCTTGCCCTTTATATAGGCCCCCAATTCCATCCTTAGACACTCTTTATCATTTAATGATAGGTTCTAGAAGGTCCAAGCAAGAATGGGTCTTTTGACCCATTTTTGGGCCATGCATTCTTTTCATTTTTGGGCCCTTTTGGGGCCCAATTCACTTAACCCGATAAAATCAATAATATTTTGTGTTTAAGTCGTATTATACATATTACAATGATATTCCCACTCATGCTATTCATATCCATAGCCTCGATCCCAAAAACAAGTGATTCTAGCCACTTTTGGCTTATTTTGACCTTAAGGGCAAAACTGTCATTTTGACCCCAATTTCGTTCTCGAGTAATTTTATCATACCAATGTAATATGTCATTCATTTCATTTATATACTCTTGGTTGTATAATAAACGTAGCAAAAATTGGCTCGGTACGTCCCCGGATACCCTTGGGACTTAGAAATTTCCAACTTTCAAAAAAGTGGAAAACCCAAGGTGGCACGCCCCTGGGCGCGCCAACCCACTGTCTCTGGGCTAAAAATTTTAGACCAGAGCGGCGTGGCATGGTCCCAAACACTCCCCTCTTTAAATTTTTCGAAAATTCCATTTTTGGACTTCTCTTCGCGGGTTTGGTTAGATACTTCAAGTCCTATTCTTTAACTCACTTCTTAACCTTATTATACTTTGTTTAGAGGTATTATTAGCCTCATTTTGAACCCCACAATGGCGTCATGAAAATTTCAAAACACCTTCCATTCAAGTTTAACCACATAACAAGAGCCAAATTCAATTATCTCACCACTAGCCTTACCAAATGCATACTTATATCTCTCGATACCTACGTACATATTATTTAATGTCGTCAAGTAGGGTTGGGAACGTATGGGGTGTTACACCTGAGAAGACACCTTATCCCATTGGTGGGTGACTGCATCCGCAGGTGACCTTTGGCAGTAGCCAGAGGCACCTGCGAAGTCACCTGCACCCGCAGGTGCTTCGTCTGCGAGGGTGAGTGCCCGTTTCGGCCAAAAAGGGTCTCGTTTGGGTTTTTTTATGCAATATGGTCCATGATCATAACTAAACTCCTCTTAACATATTTTACATCATATTAGATGCCAAAAATCATCCATGGTTTTTCAACACACATGAACATCACCAAAACCATACTTTTTCTTCAATACACCACCAAATCCATGCACAATTTTGCAATAACAATTCCAAACATTATGTACAAAAATAAAACAAGTTAAGGATATAATAACATCTCACATGTCAATATTTATTCCATCAAGTTCACTTCCTTCAATACCACAAGTCCATTTTCAAGTTTACAAGGCAAAAACCTTCACCGATTAAGCAACCATAAATTGTTTCACACATAGTGAACTTCTCATACTTCACCAACATAACCAACATGATATACAACATATTCCATGCATATAATATATTAAATCACAATAATAAACACTTACCAATACTTACCACTAGGTGATCTTGTCCCAAGAGGAAGATAGCTTAGGGTTTGTGTGTTGAGAGAAAAGTAATATTTTTGGAAAATTCTAGACTTTGCACATGTGTGGAATGGTGAATGAAATCTGATTTTTCACTTTATATAGACCCTTTAAAGTCATCTTTATCCAATACCTTTGGTCAATAATTGATTTGTGGACTTGGTCATGCAAGAATGGGTCAATTACCCCTTTGGGCCATGTCTTTTTATGATTTTTTTTTTGGGCCTCATTTGAGCCCAATGGCAAAAGAATAATTTAGCCAAACTAATTACATGTATAATACCCCAACAATCTCATGTTTAAATAATTCCATAAATGTTATGGTAATAAAATAGGTTCGAAAATGTACGGGGTGTTACAAAATATCTATAGAAACTGGCATGCCCAAGGAAGCTTTGAACACCTCTCATGGAGATAGGAGGGGGTAAATTGGCAATAAATTCAAATTTTGATTGGTCAACTTGAATGCCTTGACCCAAAATCTTATGCCCAAGTATAATGCCCTCCTTTACCATAAAATGACATTTTTCCCAATTCAACACAAGGTTTTTTTCAACATATCGCTCGAGTAATTTGCTTAAATGTTCAAGACATGATTCAAAAGTGTCACCCACAATGTAAAAATCAACCATAAATACCTCCATAGTATCCTCCACCATATCCAAAAAGATCGATAACATGCACCTTTTAAAAGTGACGGGTACCGTATGGACATCTGAAGGTAGTTTTCTCTTGATCCTTGGGTGCAATACAAATTTGATTTTATCCAGAGTAACCATCTAAGAAATAATACCAACCTCGCCCCGCCAAACAATCAAGCATTTGATCCGTGAATGGCCTGGGGAAATGGTCCTTCTCTATCCAAGAGTTCAACTTCCGGTAGTCCATGCATACTCTCCAACCCATAATCGATCTCATAGGGATAAGCTCATTGTTTTCATTAGGAACCAACGTGATTCCTTATTTCTTGGGTACGCATTGAACCAGGCTCACCCATGTGCTAATCGAAATTAGATACATGACACCCGCATCGAACCACTTACTTATCTCCTTTTTCACCACATTTTGCATCAGAGGGTTTAGCCTCCATTGATGATTAACACTCGATATACATTAGGGCTCTAGCTTTATCTTGTAAGTACAAATACCGGGAGTAATCCTGATAATATCTGCAATATTCCAACCGATGGCATGAATAAACTTTCTCACAACCGACTTCAATGCTTTAATTTGCCAAGGAAACAAATCACCCTCAATAATTACAGGTAAGGTGTTACCTTCCACCAAAAAGACATATCGAAGGTGCGGTGTCATTGGTTTGAGCTCAAGTTGTGGTGTATCTTCAATTGAAGGTCTCGCAGGAGGAGTCTCTCAATTTTTCAAGTCAAGGTCCAACTTGCAAGGATTTTTGGTGTAGGAGCCAAAACCCTTCAAAGATGCAACTACTTCATCACATTCTTCAATCTCCTCGCTCCTAAGGTTCTATAAGACTCCCTCCAAAGGCTCACTAACAAAATCTACCTCCATAGAATTAACCACTTCTTCATCAATCATGTCAATTACGGAGACAACTTGCAAATCCATAGGTTGCTTCATGGACTTGCACACGTTAAATGACACCTCTTCGTTATTTACTCAAAATTTCATTTCACCACAATCAACATCGACTAAAGCCCATATGGTAGCCAAGAATGGCCTACCAAGAATGATAGAGACCTCATGGTCAATTTCACAATCCAAGATCACAAAATTGACAGGAAAAATAAAATGGTCCACCTTAATAAGTATATCATACAACACTCCTACGAGCTACTTTATAGAAAGGTCTACCATTAAAAGCCTCATAGTAGTAGTCTTAGGAGAACCCAAGCCTAGCTTTTGAAATACGGCCAATGGCATTAAACTAATACTTGCCCCAAGATCACATAATGCTTTTTCAAATTTGTACACCCTGATGGTACATGGGATGGTGAATGCTCCTGAATCCTTTTTCTTTACAACCATTGTGCTATACATTATCTCACTACAATTATGCATCACTTTAATTGTTTCAAAATCCATGACTCACTTCTTCGTTACCAAGTCCTTCATGTTAGCATACCCGAGCATCTCTTGTAAGGCTTCTAACAATGGTATTTTACCTATAGGTTGATAAATTTTGAGAGGAACTTCTTGAGCTTTGTATCATCTTCCTTCTTCTTGAGCCTTTGTGAAAATGGTAGAGGGATTTTGATTTGTGGCTTTGAGAAAACTAGGCTTTCCTCCAGTTTTGAAACATTACCATCAATCACTTATGGTATTTCTTCGCCTTCAACCATCTCTTCCACTACTCTTGGCTTCTCAAAACTTGTCTCATTTGGAATAGTGACAACTTCATTTGACTTATCAAGCCACTTTGTCTTCTCGCTCACTTGTTCGTCAACTCTTCTCTCATTAGGGTCTTCACCAACATTCACAACATCATTAAAAAGAGTCCTACCATTCCTAGTGAGAATTGCTATGATATACGTATTATTTTTCAGATTCGCTATGGTGACTAGGTAAACCACCCTTTTGCCTTGCATTTAGATGAGCCGAGATTTGGACCAATTGTATTTTGAGTTGCTTGATGGAGCCGAATGTGAGGTGACCATTTGATTGAGTTGTAAAAAGTCACTCTTCCTTTCTCTTAACATATTTTTACTTCCTTCAACCTCCATACGGATAAGCACATCTTCTTTCTTATAATTTTTTGAATCAGTGGAGGTTGCCTCTTTATCTTTGGCCCGATCATGTAGAGGAATATATCTATCATGGTCACAATATTTGTATCTCTAAACGTGATGCCTATCTCTTTTTTTATCCCTCAAATCTCTATATTGGTCATGATCCTTCCAATCACGGTCCCTTTCTTTCCAATCTTAATTCTTGCCTTGCCTTTGATAGGTAGATTGGGAACCCCCCGTTTGGTTCGACAAGAACCAAATTTATTCCTCAAGCGCGTCGTCATCATCATCTTCATATGCTTTGGTACCCTTTGAAACTATGTCATTGACCACCTTTGGTGTTGAACCCATTATGTATTTTGTGAGGAGATCTAATTGAGTCATCACTTTGGCCATATTTTTGTCTCTCTCCTCATTATTCATTTTTTGACCTTGGATCACAAAAGATGTAGAGGGAACCCCCACAGACACCTTGGTATATCTTGTGTGTCATGTTCTACTTTGATTTATTACTTGATCTAACAAACCCGAAGCAATTCCAAAAGTTTGTTTAATTTTAGATCCTCCGGCAATATTATCCTCCACCATCTTGTTCAATTGATCTAATGCTCTACAGAAAATTTTGAGAGGAATATTATTAGTAAACTCATGGTTTGGGCATAGTAACAACTTCTTATTAAGCCTTAGCCATGCTTCATTCAATGGATCATCACTTTATTACCAAAAGTTTATAATTTCATCCCTTAATTAGAGCATCTAGGATGGTGGAAAGAATTGTTCTAGAAAAGATTCCGTCAACTCAACCCACAAAGTTATAGAACCTGCGGGTAATTCCTTCCACCACAATACCATATCACCCATTAACGAGAATTAAAAGAGTCTCAATCAGATGGATTCTTGTAAGATATGAGCAATGTCGAACTGGAGACACATATTTATAAAGTTCTTCAAATGGATATTGGCATCCTCGTGGGCTTGACCACCAAATAAGCCATTCATTTGGAGTAAGTGAAGCATCACACTTGTGACATGAAATACTCCATTACCCTCTGCGGGTGGAATGAGAATTACACTCTCCCTTTCGACACCCCCTAGGTGATCTTTATTCTCAAAGTGTCTATCGAAGTTAGCAGTGTCGCTACCATGTTGACTCACTATTTGTGAAGACTTAGATTATTACCTGACAAAGAAAAAACAAAAAATAAAGTAAATTTTATACTATGGCTAACAAAAGTAACTTGTAACACTAGAAAGAATGAACGCTACATTTCATTCCCCGGCGACGGTGCCATTTTTGATAACGCTCAAATACACTCTAGAAATGGAATGTATGCGGTCGTTAGCAATAGTTTTACCTACTTAAGAGTTGGGGTTGAATCTACAGGGAAAGAGAGCAATATCTTTACTCTCAAGTGTCACAAGTGACTATGAGTTGGCATATAATGCTTAAAATATAGCAAAAAATGTAAAATGGGGGGTTTGTTCAATCAATTTCTTTTTCAAATAGTTAATTTTGATGTTTGGTTTGCAAAACTAAAATCTAAAAAGTGTAATCAAGAGTAAAGAGACTTGGGTTTATGCCCTTATGAGTGTGACTATATGTATGGGTAAGCACAAATTTGCCTAATTTCAACTAATTGTTACAGATAGTCTAGGTTATAGGTTTCAATGTCAATCTTTCAATAAAATGTTGAAATGTCATATGTAGGTTCTTTGGAACACCTCACACATGTTTCCTTGTAACCAACAAAATACCTCAATTAGAAGCCTTATGTCTAAGATCTACTATTAAATGATAAAATCAAGTTATTGTCAATCACTACCGCTCACCCTTATCCCTTTAGTCAAGGATAAAAAGGGGTTCTAACAAAACTAGTGTTTGCAACCTCTAATCTTAAGTTAAAACTTGGAGTAATGACTAAATCCTTAACAAATAATTAATTATATAGGCAAATGAGTACAACCCACACACAAATCACAACTCAATCATGCATAAACCCAAGTTGGAAAATTTAGCTACTCATGACAAGGGAAGAAGAAGATATATCTATATTCTCATTAAATTCAGCCATAGAATCCAAAATCCTCAAGAGAAATTCCAAATTTCAAGAAAGAAATCAAGCACAATTACTAAATCCCACTCTTAGGTTTTCAATTACAAGCTTTGGATCTCAATATTTTACAAAAGATAGAGTTTCAAATCTGAAAAATCCCTTTTATAGCTGAAAAATTGTGTTTCAGATAATTACGAAAATATCACCACACTGGGCACATGCTAGCGTACATGCCATTGCATGTGGCATATGTATGCACAGGTGGTTTTCGTAGGTGGGATCTTGAGCTCATTCCAGTTTACTGGTTTGGCCAGATGTGACCTCATGTACGTGTGTACCTCTCCATGTACATGCGCAGGAGACCATGCAGGTTACTATTCTTCTTTCCATGCATCATTCTAAGCTCCTTTCCTTTATTTTTGCACTTTATTTGACTCGTATCATTAGCTTGACCTCAAATTCATTGATTACTTGCACAAACGAGCAATTTAACAGGAGATACACCTTGAATCAAAGGAAACTAGACAATAATTCAAGATTAAACGAATAAAAGGTTAGCAAATTACCAACTTATCAATACGTTTATGGTAAATTCTTAATAGGTGACTTAGGTATCTTGAGTAAATTGATAGTGTGTATCTATTTATGAGTCTGAATCATATTTGGTGGAATTTCTGGAGTTTAGTAACCACTTAGGGGATAAATATATTTTGTAGTTATTTGATGGAATGATTGGGATTTAGTAAACACTTAGGGTATAAATAGATTTATAGTTATTTGATGGAATGATTGGGGATTAGTAATAACTTAGGATATAAATTGATTATAGTATAATTAAGTAGTCATAAAGAAGAATTTTGGCTTGATTATTAGGTAAGTGAATGAAGGTAAACTTTAGGGCATGTTTGTTAACTAGTATAGTTTCCCTTTTAGTAACTGAGTCTAATGGTGTCATGATTGGTAAAGTTGGAAACTAATTGTGTAAAACAAGTTATGGTTTGAGTAAATTCTCCATATTTATGTTATTTTGATTGGTTATCAATACTGTGATGCCCGAATGGAGCTTGCGTTGACTATATTATTGACTTGCGAGATTATTATCATTGAGATGCTCGTACGGGGGATGGTATTGATCTTGTTTGAGCATTATTTGTCCTTATTATTATTATTGTGATGACCATGTAGGTGGCTTGGATTGATATTATTGATGTCTTATATGACTCACTACTACTGTATTGCCATGAGATAGTTTGTATCATGACCTATTGAGATTTGAGGTGACTTGAGCTCATTTATATCATTATTGAATTGATTTATTATATGATGTTGAACTGGTTATGAGCATGCATCCTCATTCATTCATCCATATTTATGGAACTGGTACTAATGATAAACACTGATTTTTAAAAGAAATGAGACACTTTATAGAACACCTTAACTGAAGGATGTGTCGGTAAGGTTGATTAATGAGATCGTAATAGTATATGGGTTGTGAACCTCCGATGGATCGAGGTTATTATGTTATGTATTTTGCATCTCATATCACTTACCTAGGGCATGAATCTTTAGGGCAATGTAATGCAGTGATATGAAACTTAAGGGCATGTTTGTTAACAGGTGTTGAGTGAGTAACTGAGCATTGATTGCATTTCCAAGTGTTGACATTCCAAGGATCTAGGTAGCGGTTGTTGGATTGTAGATCTTACATAGATCCCTCTTTCATTTATCTTATGCATTTATTCACATTTAAGATATTATGGATTAGTGTATATATTTGGTATTTAGAGACTTGTACTAGTCACAACTAGACCTTGGATATTGTGTTGAGATTGTATTTAGAGAATTGTACTAGTCACAACTAGACCTTGGATATTGTGTTGAGATTGTATTTATTTCTATATCATTTAGGATTATTTCAATTCTTCTTTTTCCATTTCTATTTTATTTTGGGAAAAGGGTCATATTTGCCCTTGTATTCTTAGAAAAGGGTCATATTTACCCTTCGTCATACCTTTTGGTTATATATGTCCCTACCATCCAACTTTAGGCACATATTTGCCGTTGAATGGTTAAGTTTCATGTCCTCACTTTTTTATCCTACTCCACACCTCCATGGATATATGTATGTATATATATATATATATATATATATATATATATATATATATATATTTCACTTGAAATTTTCTTTTATTTTAATTATTAAACCTAACCCAATATCACACCCACCCATTTAACTCAAAGAAAAAATCCTACCCATCCATATAACCCATAAAACTCAACTTCTATCCCCTTCTAATTCATCATCACTTTCCAGGAGAAAATCATGAGGTTTATACATATGCCAAATAGTTGAAAAGCACCTACCCAACTAAGATACTAGTGATTACATTATCATTTATGCAATAGAAGCAACCTATGCTTCAAGAGAAACCATCAATGGTGACATGCTGGCAACAGTTATAGTGGTTCGGAATGTGACTTCTTCGTCTGCTTGAATATCCATCAACTTAGACCTTAAACCATTAATTTCACGGTCCTTAACCTCCTTTCTTGAAGTAGCCAGGGATAGCTTATCCTGTAATTCTGCTATTTGTTTATTGATCTCTCCAATTTCTCCATCAATACATTCTTTGTCAAGTACTAAATTATTTTTGGTCCAATAGTAACAATTTCCATTCAACCAAAATATATTTGTACAAATCAACTAACTTTTTAAGACTCAGAGCTAGCTCTCATTACCAGGTCCTATACATTAACACTATCAAAACTTGAATAAATAGAACACTAATACATCAACTGACTGCACCTATCTTAGATATCCTACTAGCTGGCTCAGTTGAGTCCCCCATTTGTGATGTTTTTGACCTTCAATATGCAGCAGCAGTGCAGTGTCTTTTAATCTATGTGTAGTACTTCCCCTTGTTGTATTGAACCTTCTGTTGTTTCTTTCATCCCTAATGTTGTAGAAAGTGGCTGCAAAACAAAACCCCAAAATACCTGCCCTTGGTCTATTATTCTTAGTCCTGCATATCATCCAATTCACGTCATATGTCCCATCACCTAATTGTCTATTGTATCCTAACCAATTCGGAATTGCAGACCATAAAGGAGAAGAGTAAGCACATGAGAAGAACAAATGGTCAAATGTTTCCACTTGATTAGTGTTACAAAGAACACAATAAGGTTGTACAGCGATGCCTCATTTGAGTACTCCATCTACTATGGACAACTTCCTCTACAGAGCCATCCATACAATGAAGTGATGCCTAGGGAGCAAAACTTTTACTTGTATTAAACCTCTCCAATCACCTATTTATATGATAGTCGTAGTAATACATAGGTATTTTTTATAGTGAAATCATTTGTCTGCATCAAAGTAGTTACTCCAATGTTGTTGACATGCCATGTCCTTGCATCAAATATCTTCCTGATGAGCCAGCAAGCATGCTTTGGTGTGGTCATGTTGGACAGATCATTTGCCTTTATATAAAAAGTGTGAACCCATACTACCCATAACTTGTCCTTCTTGTGTTCTATAGCCCAAAATAATTTAGAGATCGTTGCACTAATCCAGGTACCAGTATCAATAATATTCAACCCACTAGCTGCCATGGGTCTAAACATTTTTTCCCATGCTACAAGGGCCTTGCTAGAATAGTTGTTACTCCCAGTCCACAAGAAAGTTCAGCATACAACATTAATCATTTTGACAATTTTCTTGGGCAACAAGAAAATTTGTTCCCAATAAGTTTGCATCTCAAACAACACACTTTTGATAAGCTAAAATCTACCACTATAGGACAGAAATTTATAGGACTAACACTTCACTCTATCATTTTCTCAACCAAGGGCAAACACTGGTGAACTAACAGTTTTCTAGTAGATAGAGGCACCCCTACGTCTTTAAAAGGTAACTCACCCTGCTGCATTTGCATCTCATTCAATATCTGGTTCTTAACCTAGTCAGACACTCCAGCTATGTATATAGAAATTTTATCTATGTTTGCTTGTAGCCCTGACACTTTGGAGAAGTGTTGAAATATATGTACCAGCAAGTTTATAGACTCTATAACTGCTCTGTAACACATGAGCAGATCATCTGTAAAACATATATGAAACACACCAAGCTTCTTACATCTAAGGTGATAATTAAATTAAGGCTCATGTCACGACCCGAGACTACCCCCTAATTGTAACATGGTGCTTAGAGTAACAAGTGACCCCAAGCTAACCCATGTCTGGCATAACACTAAGAATACTGTATATAACTTATGAATACTGAGAGGAAGCTAAACTGAAATAATATAATAATAATTAAACCAATACCTATATTGAAATGCCGAAACTAGCACTGTCTGACATAAACATTAAGCAAAAAATCTAACTGACAGTCTGAAAGCCTCTACTATGATGAGTTGCTAGTACAAGCCCCCAACTAACTCTAACTGTCTGAAAATTGATTACTAAAATAAATAAAGTAGACATAAGTCGTGTCCTCGAGGATGAGGACTCACCAACCTCTATTGCTGAGACAATACAGAATCATACTAACCACGAGGTGGATGTTGAGCGTTTGAGCCTATATTATAAAACACTATAACATAAAACAAAGTATGAGGTTAGTACTTTGAATGTACTGAGCATGTGACATATGCTCTATAATCTATAAATTTGAACGTGATAAACATGAGATGCTAAGTTGAATGTGGAACTGATACATATAGACTGATCCAATGACCAAGTATTAAACAAGTAACTTATCAATACTATACTGAATAAACTAAATACAAGGTCATACAATATTTGAGTCTGAATTGTGGGAGTTACTATAATCGACATAGACCATGTGAGCAACATGAAATCCAATATGTAACCTAATTTGGTAAGGTGTCCTATACCTTGCCAAGGGTAAAAATTATGACTGGCGTGAATTCACTCATGAGCCTATTTGGGCAATAAAGACACTCTTAACTAGTGAGGAATCGTAGTTTGGGACTTAGGTTGTATGAACCCGTATCCTCTCGGTGCTAAGTACTACTCCTAACTGAAAGTAAACTGATATACTGAAATGCTCAATAATACTGTTATTCTGAAACTGAAAGATAAGTGCTTTATCTAAAAGTATTCTAAATCATAAAAACTAAAGCACTCAGTATTCAACTTACAATGTATGATATCCTAAGTCATCGGGTGTTCATAACCCGCTATCTCTGAAGAAAGCTCATGACAATTCTATAATATGAACATGATAGGGAATTTTTTAAATCAAGCTCAAGATCACGAATTTAGCAATATACTGTGAAATTATAGTTATGAGTGTGTACAGATACTACAGTTCTTGAGAAAACATGTATTCATGGCTTAATCAAAGCAAGAAACAGAAACATATGGAAATTCATACTTTTCATGGAAATCGTAAACTTGAATGATGAATTAAACTGAGGAATTGAATTACTTCGGGACTCAACGGGTGGAAAGAAACCCAATGATGAAATCCCACGTACCTGAAAGTAAAGAACTTGAACTTGAAGCTTGAAAATTGAGGAACCCTATCTCTTGCTTTGGAGAAGAGAAAATTGCTTCTTTCTCTATAATTTGCTAAGTGTCGATTGTATTCTGAGGGAATGAGGGACTTAGGGTAATTTAGTCTTATTATTTAGCCTTAGGATAGCTTAAATGATGTAGTTTAGGGGTTTAAAAATTAGGAAAAGACTGGAATGCCCCTCATAAAATGTAACTGAAGAATCTGTGAAGTGTGACGGAAGAAAAATCCCATGATTGTGGGATCTACCTACGATCGTGGGTGGTGCTCTTAGGTTGATGGCTGATTTTAAGGTTTCTCTGGACTTCATCATACCAGCCAAGGGTCGATTCATGGGATGAACCCACGATTATACATTGTTCGTCATCGAATCTCCAAGCTAAAACAAACTTTGCACACTACAATGTACCCGCGATAGTGGGTTCTACCTACAATCGTTGGTACCCTTCATTTCTAGGAAGTATATTTGTCAAATTTTAGGTTTTTGGGGTTGTTTCATGTAGTTGAACGCATAGTACCATCATCGTATCTACCTAAGGTCGTGGGTTTGTTCATGGTATCTCACTGTTGGACAGTGCTTCACTAAAATAGCCATAACTCTTAGCTCCAGAACCGGATTAACAAGAAATTGGATGAATTGGAAAGATGACTCAAAGATATTTCATTTGGTAGGTCTTAAGCTCAAAAACATTTCAGAATCTAGGATTTATGCTCGTTTGAAGTTGACTACTGAAAGATTCTTTATACGAAATCAATCGGTAAGGAAGATTTCAGCTAGGATATGAGCTAGGAGTTACTTGTGGCCTTAACACATGTCTAAATCACTTCTCATACTACCAAAACATAAAGTTTGATTCTACAAACACTTCAAGAATGGTTCTTATCTTAGCTTGGATTTTTGGAGTGTTATAATATCTCCTTTTTGGGGTCATTCATCCCCGACTAAAAACTAAGTTGAAAAGATAGGGAAAACGTTACAATCCCAACACTAAATTTTTTAGAGCTAAATACTGATAAGATAACTGAATCTATAACCAAAACATGGACTGAACATCACTCATGAATGCATGATATGACATGGAATAACTGAGTGACATGAGACTGAGAAAATTAATTAAGGGGAAACTATTACCTCAAACTAGAACTAAATTCAAAGAGAAAAGATGGAGGTACTTGGTCATCATATTCGCCTCTGCTTCCCAAGTAGCTCCCTCAACTAAATGATCCACCAAACAACCTTTACTAAAGTGACCTCTTTGTTCCTCAACATTTAAACTTAACGGTAAAGATCTGAACTAGGACCTCCTTATAAGAGAGAATATCTTTCACAACCATACTATCTAAAGTCACAATCGATGCGGGATCACCAATGCACTTCTTTAACAAAGGCACATGAAAAATTGGGTGCATTGATGCTTAGTCTGCAGGTAAATCTAACTCATAGGCTACATTGCCAAAGCGACCCACAATCTTATAAGGACCAACATAGCGGATACAAAGTTTTCCTTTCTTGTCAAATCTCTTCACCCCTTTCATAGGTGAAACTTTCAAGTAAACCCAATTACCAGTAGCAAACTCAAGTTCCCTTCTCCTCATGGATATATAGGATTTATGACGACTCTGAGCTATTTTTAGCCTTTCTCTAATAAGCTGAACTTTCACCATAGCCGCATAGACTGAATTGGGCCTTATCAAAGTAGCTTTACCAACCTCAAACCAACCAATGGGACCTACACCTCCTACAATATAATACTTCAAATGGGGCAATTTGAATACTGGAGTAATAGCTGTTATTAGACACAAACTCAATCAAAGGTAAATGACTATCCCAACTACCCTTGAAATCAATCACACATGCTCTCAATATATCCTCTAAAGTTTGAATGGTCTGCTCTACCTGACCATTTATCTGAGGATGAAAAGTTGTATTGATATGAACTTGGGTACCAAGACCCTTCTGAAATGTCTTCCAGAACTGAGAGGTAAATTGAGTACCTTTATCTGAGATTATAGGCAAAGGGACTCTATGCAATTTCACCAACTCTCTAAGGCAGAGTCTAGCATAATCCTTGGCTGAATCTGAAGAGTTAACTAGCAAAAAATGGGCTAACTTAGTCATTCAGTTTATAATAACCTAAATAGACTCATGTTGTTGGCGAGTACAAGTCAACCCTATAATTAAGTCCATATTCACCACTTTCCACTTCCAAATAGGAATACTAATATCCTGGGTCAAGCCACTAGGTCTTTAGTCCTCAATTTTAACCAGTTGGAAGTTTAGACACTTAGCCACAAATTGAACGATATCCTTCTTCATGCCATTCCACAGATGTACTTCCCATAGATCACGGTATATCTTAATGGCTCCTGGGTGAATAGAATACCGAGATCTATGAGCGTTTGTCAGCATCTACTATCTCAAATCATCTACATTTGGAACATAGAGCCTGCCTTCACAATCAAGAACATCATCTCCCCCTTAGGAGAAAACTTCAACTTTCTAATTTTGAACAACTTTTTTAAACTTAAGCAAAATAGGATTGCTATCTTGCTTTTCTTTCACTTTAGCTATCAAAGAGGATTCTGAACCAAGATACTACCTTCGGCTGAATCAACCAAATGAAATACTAATCTAGAAAGCCTATGAATCTCATAAACTAACTCTTGCTTCACATCCTCTACATGAGCAATGCTTCCTATAGATAACATGCTAAGAGCATTAGCCACTACATTTGCTTTATCCGAATGGTACAAGACACTCATATCATAATCCTTCAACAACTCCAGCCATCTCATCTGACAAAGATTTAGATCTTTCTGATTGAACACATACTGAAGGCTCTTGTGATCAGTGAACACATCTACATGAACCCTATAAAGATAATGTCTCCAAATATGCAAGGCAAAAACCACTACTGCCAACTTAAAATCATGAGTCGAGTAATTTTTCTCATAAGGCTTGAGTTGTCTAGAGGCATATGCTATAACCTTGCCATGATGCATCAACACACAACCAAGGCCAACTCTGGAAGCATCACAATAAACCACAAACTCATATGAACACTCTAGTAGAGTCAAAACTGGAGAGGATGGGAGTCGACTCTTCAACTCCTGAAAACTCTTCTCGCATGATTTGGACCACTGAAAATTGACTTTATTCTAAGTCAATCTGGATATAGGGGAAGCAATAGAGGAAAATCCTTTAACAAACCATCTGTAGTAACAATCTAAACCCAAGAAACTCCTAATATCTAATGGAGAGATGTGTCTAGGCCAATTCCTAACTGCTTTGGTATTTTATGGATAAACCTGAATGCCCTCACCGAAAATGATTTACCAAGAAATGCTACTAATTTCAACTAGAATTCACACTTGCTGAACTTAGCAAATAGCTAGTGATCTTTGAGAGTCTGCAAGACAATCCTCAAATGGTCTGCATGCTCATCCTCACTCTGAGAATAAATAAGGATGTCATCAATAAAGACAATAATAAACATGTCCAAGTACTTCTTGAACACCCTATTCATCAAGTCCATAAAAGTTGTAGAAGCATTTGTTAGTCCAACAGACATAAAAACAAATTCGAAGTAACCAGACCGAGTTCTGAAGGCTGTCTTTGGAATGTCACATTCTCTGACTCTAAGCTAATAATAGCTGGATTTGAGGTCTATTTTATAAAAATAGTTGGCACCCTGAAGCTGGTTGAACAAGTCATCAATCCTGTGAATGGGATACTTTTTCTTGATTGTGACTTTGTTCAACTGATGGTAGTTGATAAATATTCTGAGAGAACCATCTTTCTTGCATACGAAAAGAATTGGAGCACCTCATAGAGAGATATTGGGCCTAATAAAACCTTTTTCCTAGGAGATATTTCAATTGTTCCTTCAATTCCTTAAGCTCGGATGGAGCCATTTTGCAGGGTGGAATTGAGATAGGTTGGTTATTTGGAAGGAGATCTATTATAATGTCAATTTATTGTTTGGGAGGAACTCCGAGAATATCTTTAGGAAATACTTTTGGGAATTCATTAATGATTGGAACTGATTGAAGAGTTGGGGTCTCGAACTTTGAATCCTAAACCCAAAACAGATGATAGATACACCCTTTTGAAATCATTTTTCTAGCCTTGAGGTAAGACAGCCCGACCGTCAGGCACTGAGGTACTACTCGAAAACTGAAATCGGACTACTCTCTTTCTACAATCAATTGAGGCATAAAAAGAGTGTAGCCAATCTATGCCAAGAATAATATCAAAATCTTTCAGGTCTGACTCTACAAAATTGACTGAGGTGACTTTCTAAGAAACTACGACAGGGCAATTTTGGTATACCAGTCTAGCTATGACTGAATCACCAACTTGAGTAGAGATAAAAAAAAGGGTTCTGAGAGAATTTCAGGACTGACACCAAAGTATACTACTGTATAAGGTGTGACAAAAGAAAGTATGACTCTAGGATCTAATAACGCATAGACAAAAATAAGAAAGACCTACAACATACCAGTGACTACATAAAGAGAACCCTCATGATCTTGTTGAGTTTAAAGGGTATAAAACCTATTTTGACGCTGTCTGCCAGCCT
Organism: Capsicum rhomboideum; assembly: GCA_031232105.1. Taxonomy (NCBI): domain Eukaryota; kingdom Viridiplantae; phylum Streptophyta; class Magnoliopsida; order Solanales; family Solanaceae; genus Capsicum; species Capsicum rhomboideum. The sequence goes on from CP124711.1 coordinate 54,459,403, forward strand.
CACTGCATGAGGCACCCTGCTGAGTTGGGTGACCTACTAGAGCTACTGAAGAGGTATCCTGAGTACATCCACTGATATCACCTCTCTTGGTTGATGGACATCTCAAAGTTTGTAACCTGACTTCCCACAACCCAAACACCCATTCTTACTTATCAAACCTTTGAGATAGTTTTTCCCACACTTCTTATAAGTCAGGAAAGTACGACCATTGTAAGCACTATAATGAGACTTAGAGCCTAGCGCTTTACCTTTCTAATCTTGTCTGGGCTTGAGAGGATGAACACTGGCAGATGATGGTGCTGGGGATGAAGATCTCTACTGAAACTAAGAGCGATTATGACTGCTTGATTTCTGCAAAGAATAATTGAAGTTTCCTATTCTAGCTCTCTTATTCACATTTTCCCTTTCCTTTTCCTTAATCTTATCTTCCTCAATTTGTTGAGCATGAACCATCAACCTGGAGATTTCCATCTCCTTGACCAATATCACAGTTCTACACACTTTAATCACATCATTAGAAACAGCTCACACAAACTTGTTTATACGGGCTCTGGAATCAATAACCATTGTTGGAGCATACTTAGAAAGTTTGGTAAACTTGAGAGATACTTCTTCATACTCATGTTGCCCTATTTCATATTTATGAACTCCTGAACCTTGGATTCCCTTAACTCAAGTGGTAAAAACCTGTCCAGAAACACAGAAACAAACTCCTCACATTCTACTAAACTTGTATTTACACCTCTATCCTTCTTCCACTACTTACATTAAGTGTGAGCCACTCTTTTCAACTGATACGCAGCCAAATCAGCATTCTCAACTGGAGTAGCACCCATGATCTCAGTAACCTTTTAAATATAATCAAGAAACTCCAGCGGATCCTCTTCAGTATTTGAACCATGGAACTCAGAAGGATTCATTAGAGTGAAATCCCGGACTCTAGTTGTTGTGCTACAAGTAGGATGGACCAGGGCAATAGCCTGCTGATTAGCCTGAGTGGGTATGTCCTGAACTAGTACCATGAAATCAACCCTGAACTCAGCATGCGAGGCTTGTTCATTCAAAAGGTCTGCTGGAGTTGGTGGTGCTTGATGGTTTCCATTCCCATTACCATTTCTGTTCCTACTGTTATTTGCTCTTTTGGGTGGCATTTTCTATAAATGCTTAGCCGAGTTAGAAGAAGGTTTTAATAGAGTTCACACTCTATCACATAATATGAACATGAAAGAAGTGAAACTTTTCCTAAAATATTCCATACCTTTCACTCAAAAGTGGGACGCGTTTCACACCCATGAATAAGACTCTACTTAATGCGACTTTCAAACACCCTAGGATACTTTAAACCTGATGCTATGATACCAAGTTTGTCACGACCTGAGACTACCCTTAGTTGTAAAATGGTGCTTAGAGTCACAAGTGACCCCAAGCTAACCCATGGCCTGGCATGACACTAAGAATACTATATATAACTAATGAATACTGCGCGGAAGCTAAACTAAAATGATATAATAATAATTAAACCAATACGACTACTGAAATATTAAAACTAGCACTCACTGATATAACCATTAAGCGAAAAATCTATTGTCTGTTTGAAAGACTCTAATAAGATGAGTTGATAGGACAAGCCCCTCCACCCCCAGCTAATTAACTGCCTGAAAACTAAATGACTAAAATAACGAAAGTAGACATAAGTCTTATCCTTGAAGGATGAGGACTCACCAACCTCTACTGCTGAGATGATACACAATCATACAAACCACAAGCTAGATACTGAGCATTTGAACCTACATTATGAAACAATATAGAATAAAAGAAAGTATGCGGTCAGTACTTTGAATGTACTAAGCTTGTAATATATGCACTATAATCTATAAAGTTGAACATGAGATGCTAAGCTGAATATGGAACTGATACATATAAGTTGATCCAATGGCCAAGTAATAAACATATAACTGATCAATACAATATTGAATAAATTGAATATGAGGTCATTTTTGCTACCAAGCGCACACACAAGTGTACGTGATCAAACAAGTAGTGAAGTGACTCTTTTTGAGAGCTGAGTTGGCATACCCAAGGGACTTAAATTTAGTTATTCACCAATTCTAAGTATGTTTTTCAATTTAATGAATGCGAGTTTGTAACAAGAATATAGTTTTGTAATTATAAACTAAGTAACAAAAATGATAACGATATGAAATTCAGATTGTAAACAAAATATAGAGAGCTTCCAGGGTGAGACTTACTACACATTCATCCAAAACCATGGTTTCTAGCCGGTGTTGGTGTTTATCGTGATTGTTGATCTATGGGGTTGATATTATAACTTGGGAATGGTCATCCTCTAAGTCATCTACCCAAATTAATCTCTCAACTACATCAATGAGTGGGGATGTGAGTCTTTAGTTCGTATGCATTAAGCTATCTTCCCATTTCATTAACCAAGTAGGGAGTTTAGGCATATTTCTATCCTAACAGCAAATCATCCTTTAATAATTAGCCCCTAACTGATTAAAGATATGATCCACACTCTCTACGTTCTTCATTCCATCCCTCCACTCCTATGGTCAATTCGTTTTAAAACTAGGATTTATCCTAAGGTTTGTAATTTTTTAGAATAGTTAAACAAGAACGCAAGAACAATCACATGACTTGATAAACATATAAACCAACTATAAAATCATACTTAAGCAATCATGTTGTAGAATCAACCCTATAAATAGAGTGGTTAGCAACTCATAGTCTTACAAAGAATCACCATTAATGAATTCATAAAGTAAAACTACAAGAAAGAAAAATAAAAGAGCAAAGAACCCTAGTTTGAGCTCCTTGATGTCTTATTTTCTCCCCAATTCGTGTGTGCTGCCAAACATAATTGTACATGTGGATAATTACTCCTTATATATCCCTAAAATTCATTCCTTATCTGTTCGATACAAAATATATGCATTGACTACTTTACCGTCAACTTAAACAACATAGAAAACCAAGTTTAGTCGGTTTTGGAGGGTGTGTGTTGTGATTTCATATTGTGGACTGCCCCAATGTGTTATAAACTTCTTTGTAGAATTTTTAGGTGTTTATATAGCCTCAAAGTCTTCCAATTCAATTTGCATAAGGATTAGGTATAAGTACCACACGTTTCCTACTCAAAATAGGACTTGGAACCGACTTTTGCCCGCTTCTACTGGTTGTGCGACGCGGAGGCCAGGTCATGGGATTGAGGGGTGTGGCATGGTGCGGGGATGAGGGTGGAGACAAAACAGTAGCTCCATAAAGAGTGTGTAGTGGCGCATGTATGAGAGCCAGAGCTGGGCGACGCGGCGTGGAGGGTGCTTCAACTAGGCACAATTTAGTCCGACTTCGTCTCTTAGTTCCCGTTAAAGCTTGCTTGTGTTCCATCATCACTTGTAGCTCATATGCAGATTCCATTATCACCTAAAGAAGATATGAAATACTCCTACAACATCTCATCACAAGAATTAGACCATACAACACACAAAGTACCTTAAAACCATACAAGAGAAAGTATAGCTTAGCTCAGTTGAACTAGTTATCTCGTCTAATCTTTCCTTAGCCATTTTGACTCTTGTTTTGGGTCAATCACACCTAAAACCATATGAACATTTGTATTACCACTAGTTTACCTAATAATGACTAAATTCACACATACAAACACTAAGTTATCCTTAAAACTAAGCTAAACGGGCGTAGATAACGACACTTAGGTGTATTAATACGCCTAAGATCACCACCCCACAATTAAAGCCTTATTTGTCCTCGAACAACTCTTTACACTAATCATAATAAAAAATGACTCGAACATCACTACTTAAACTAAGATACTCAAGCAAGAACTACAACAATAACACAAATAACAAGTTTTACAATTAGCATGTTACATTACAATTGAAAACACATGAATACTAATGAGAGACGTCCTAGCCTCAAGAATTGACTCTATAATATTAGAAAACTCATGAAATTACTCAATTAAGGAATCAAATAATTTACCTATCTTTCATCAAACATGTTCCTCTCACACCAAGAGAGTCACCCATAATCATTCAACAATATGCAATTTAACACAAAGATGAGTGTAAGAATCAAATTTCGCTCACTCTCACAAACAATCCACATGTCACATAACATGAACCACAAGCTTGTCTTAGTGTAGTACTCCACTAATATAGGAATGTCAAAGCTCACTCGTCAAAGCGCTTTAACACACCACACTTTCATTAAACTCATCTTCAACCAACCTATTTTTCACCACTTTTATCTTTACAACTCTCTTTTGTTTTCCCCCATCTCTTTAAGCTAGATTACACATATTTAGTAGGGAGTATTTCAACACATGATTCACTTATTTCGGTCACTTTATCTTTTTATAACATTACTCTCCACCAATAATGCATAAACCTTTTAAACACACCCCTAGTTATTACTTTGGGGCATCAACTTCACTTCTTCCTTCTTCAATTTACACTCCTTAACATCTTAATTTTTAAACTAAAGTTCTTAGGAGTTTTGGATCAAATTACGGTCAATCAAAAGAAAAGAAATAAGCAACATATGAGGCTACCAAAGAATAGGCTAAAGGCTCAATGGGGCTAACTAAGATCATGTCTAAAGGGTAGATAAAGTAGGTATACAACATGGCTAGCAAAGAAATTTCTATAACATCTTCTAAACTCAACATTCTTCATTTTATTTTGGAAACACATTGATCAAGTTCTAGACATCAATATGCAACATGGAATATAACATAAACCTCACACACATTTGGCACATGTTCAACTCAAAAAAGATCCCTACAGATTCTCCATCAAGCAATCACAATAATTCAAATTTAAGCTAAAATCATAAAAGATTCAAACACATAAGCCTTGGTGTCTCAAAAATAGTCATTCAATTCCTTAACATGCTTTTCAATTCACAAAACTTGCACTATATAGTCATGTAGCCTAACAAGAATACCCATTATCCAACAAGTGAAAGGGTTCTACTTATTAAATCCTAATGACTCATTTTCCCTCAAGAAGGTTGTCATCCATCCATCGTTGAGAAAAGTCCCTAAACCATGACTAAAATTTTTAAAACTACTCCTAAAAATCTGAAAGGATAGTCAGTTCAAAGTGCACCCCCTCGTAAAAGAACCGAAAAGAAAAACCAAGGGGTGAATGAAGTGTGCTCCTAAAAAAAAAAAAAAGAGAGAATAAAACTAAAACTATTAAAAGAAAATCTTTTTTTATTTTTAAAGTTTACAACAACATAAGCAAATAACCAAAAAACTCCTACAGCAAACTTCACCCAAAACATAAATTGAAATATTCCCCACCTCACACTTAAAATCATACTTTTTCCCTAAAGTATAAATCAAAGAATGAAGAATAGAAATACTCTCTGAGGCCTCTAGGCCTAGCTAACAGCATCATCTCCATTAATGGATTTGAAGGACCCACACTCAGTTGTTGACATGCTCCTTAGCTTAGATCTCAGGTACTTAGACTTTCCTTCAACCTATCAACACAAAACAAAAACAAAACCAAAGGTGATACCCAAAAACAAAATTGAAAATAAACTACCTTAACTTTGGTTGCCTCCCAAGTAGCGCCTGATTTATTATCACGGCACGACTCACATCATAACTATCATCCATAGTCTCTCATGTTTTGCATCCCTTTTAGGGCCCATCTTCTCCTTCATTTTTGAACTTTTGAATGCTCACACTCAAGGTTTACAGCTTTTCTTACATTTACCTTTTCAGGATTTCATTTAAGCCTTTTAGGCTCACGCTTAGTTATTAATTTTGGAAACTCCATGAGTTTGAAGAGGTAATGCAAGGTTTGCACTTCTCCACCCCATACTTATCCACTTCTATATTTGTGATCATGCATAAGTTTTTGTAGTGTGAGGGTGTGTTGAGTGCTTTGTACACTCTGAAGACCACCTCTTTATCATTCAACCTCATATTGAGCGTGCCCTTTTTAACATCTATCAAAGCTCCACCGGTAGCTAAGAATGGACGTCCTAATATGATTGGTACCTTATTATCTACATCATAGTCAAGAACAATAAAATCAGTAGGAATAATAAACTTACCAACCTTAATAAGAACATCCTCTATAATTCCTTTAGGGACCACTCTAGTTTTATCCACTATTTGTAGTACACATGATGAAGGCCTTGGCTTACCCAGCCTAAGAGTATTAAACACTAAAAGAGGCATCAAGTTGATGATTTCCCCCAAATCACTCAGGGCTTGAACAATATTACTTTCACCAATTTGTATGAGAAAGGTGAAACTCCCAAGGTCTTTGAGCTTTTTGGGAATCTTGTTTATAACCACAGAACTACACTCATCAGTAAATGCCATAGTCTTAATATTAAACCTCCATTTTCTTGCTACCATATCCTTCAAGTGCTTAGCATACTTGGTCATTCCCTGCAAAACATCTAACAAAGGAAGGTTAATGTGAAGTTCTCTGAATGTGTCAAAGAACTTCTTAAAGCAATCATCTTCTTTGGCTTTCTTAAGCTTTTGAGGGAATAGTGGTGATGGTCTGTTTTGAGATTGATCAATTGAGTTTTTATTCAGGCACTTAGACTTTCTCTTTTTGTCAGCTTCTTTGGTTTCAACTTGTTTTTTTATCTATTTAGGTGTCATCAAGTCTGTTTGTACCTCATGATTATTCTTTGGAGATGCATCAATCAAATCTCTACCATTCCTCAAGGTAATTGTCATAACTTGCTTTGGATTTTACTTTGTATCACTAGGAAAAACCCCTCGTGGTTTTGTGTTTTACGCCTGAGCTAACTGACCCACCTGCATCTCTAAGTTCTTTTGAGCCATTTGCTGATTTTTTATATCGGCAGCCATTTGTTTTTGATTGGCAAAAATCTTTTCCAAAGTCTCTTCTATATTATTGGTCTGAGTGTTAATCTGTGTACCTTGCTACTACTGAAACTGCGAATGTTGGACCTGATTATTACCTCAAGTTTAATTGGGTTGAGTCTGCAAAGTTCGATTGTAGGTGTTACCATAAGCTTGATTACCTCTCTGATCATTGCCTACAAAATTGACTAACTTTGGATTAGCACCACACAAGTTTGCATAATGATCACTTCCTCCATAGACTTGACACCAAATCCTAGCTTGATGAACCTTCTACACTGATTGCGTAACATTGGATGGAGCTTAGCCCTGAGCTATACTCAATTTATTTAACCGAATCATCATCTGATTTTGCATGCTAGCCACTTGTGCAGTTAATGCTGTCATGGAATCACTTTCTGATGTACTTGAAACATGCTTCTGTAAGCATTACTATGCCAATTTAGGTTACTCTACGCAAGTCTGTCCAACAAAGTGTAAAGCTCATCATAAGTTTTCTCCAAAGCTTGACCACCTGCAGCTGAATCTAACAAAATTTTAGTATTTTGGTCAATACTTTTAACAAAAGTGTAAGCTAACACTTCATTGACTGCTAATGATGAGGGCAATCTCTGAGAAGACCCTTAAATCTCTCTCAATCTTGGTATAAATTTTCTTTGGGCTTCTAAGTTAAACCCACTATTTCACTTCTCAATTTCACAGTCTTACTAGACGAAAAGAATTGGATAAGGAATTTTTTTACAAGATTATTCCATGATCTGATGGAATTTGCAGGCTCTCCATTTAACTACTTCTTAGCATCTCCCAAAAGTGAGAATGGTAAAAGTGTAAGTCTTACATAATTTGTAAAGACCCCTACAGGTATGAACATGTCACTGATCTCTAAGAAATTCTAAAGATGGACCTATGGGTCCTTATGAGTCTAACCAGTGAACTGTCCACTCAAGTGCAATAATTGCACCATATTATATTTCAGCCCAAATCTAACTTCAGGTTTCGATTTGAGAATGGCGGAGGTAATATTAGTTCTGAGTGGGATTGCCACTTCACGCACTATCCTTGGTGCTACCATGACTTTAGGAACAATCTCGACCTATTTATCCTGCTCAACCTAAGGTATTGGGTAGAGAAGTTTTGTTTCTCTTCTTAATCGGGGTTAGTGATGCTCAGGCTCAGGATCCGATTGGACCAAATCCTTATCCTTTTCAAGCTTACTATCTTCACAGGATCAGGATCCGGTTGGACCAAATCCTTATCCTTTTCAAGCTTACTAGCTTCACAGACCTATACCTACAAGATGAGTATCTAAGACCAAGTTGTTAGTACTTATCAAATAAAACATCAAACTTAAAGTTAGAAATTTACTAATTGTAAGTCCCCGGCAACGGTGCCAAAAACTTGATGCTTCCAAGCGCGTACGTGGTTAAACAAGTAGTAAAGTGACTCTTTTTGAAAGTTGGGTTCTCGTACCCAAGGGACATGAAGTTATTTATTCACTAATTCTAAGTATATTTTTTTAATTTAACGAGTGCGAGTTTGTAACAAGAATATAGTTTTGTAATTACAAACTAAGTAACAAAAATGACAACGATAAGAAATTTGGATTGTAAACAAAATATGGAGAGCTTCTAGGGTTGAGACATACTACACATCATGCATAACCATGGTTTCTAGCCGGTGATGGTGTTTATCATGATTATTGATTTACGAGGTTGATATTATAACTTGGGAATGGTCATCCTCTAACTCATCTACCCAAATTAATCTCACAACTACATCATTGAGTGGGGATCTGCGTTCTTTAATTTGGATGCATTAAGCTATCTTCCTATTTTATTAACCAAGTGGGGTGTTTAGGTATATTTCTATCCTAACCGCAAATCATCCTTTAACAATTAGCCCCTAACCAATTAAGGATATGATCCACGCTCCCTATGTTGTTCGTTCTGTCCATCCACTCCTATGGTCAATTCGTTTTGAGCCTAGGATTTATCCTAATGTTTGCAATTCTTTAGAATAGTTAAACAAGAATGCAAGAACAATAACATGACTTGATAAACATATAAACCAACTATAAAACCATACTTAAGCAATCATGTTGTAGCCTCAACCCTATAAATAGGGTTTTTATCCACTCATAGTCATACAAAGAATCACCATTAATGAATTCATAAAGTAAAACTACAAGAATGAAAAGTAAAAAAGTAAAGAACCCTAGTTTGAGTTCCTTGATGTCTTGATTTCTCTCCAATTCATGTGTTCTGCCAAATATGCTTGTAAGTATGACTAATTAATCCTTATATAGCCCTAAAATTCGTTCCTCATCTGTCCCATTCGAAATATTTTCATTGACTACTTTACCTCAATTTAAACAACGTTGAAAACCAAGTTTTATTCGGTTTTGGAGGGTGTGTGTTGCGATTTCGTATTGTGGACTGACCCAACGTGTTCCACACTTATTTGAAGAGTTTTTAGTTGTTTATATAGCCTCCATGTTTTCAAATCCAAATCTCATAAGGATTAGGTACAAGTACCACACATTTCCTACTCAAACTATGACTTGGAATCGACTTTTGCCTGCTTTTATGGGGTGTGCAACGCGGAGGCCATGGCATGGACTTGAGGGGAGTGGAGTGAGGCTAAGGGTGGAGCCAAACTAGTATATCCATCAATAGTGTGTAGTATCTCATGGCTGAGAGCCAGAGCTGGGCGGCACGGGGCGAAGGGTGCTTCAACTAGGCATAATTTCATCCAACTTCGTCTCTTAGTTCCCGTTAAAGCTTGCTCATATTACATTATCACTTGTAGCTCATATGCAACTTTCATTATCACCTATGGCATATTTTATTATCACCTAAATCAGATCAAAAGGCTCCTACAAAATCTCATCACAAGAATAAGAACATACAACACACAAAGCACCTTAAGACCATACAAGAGCAAGTATAGCTTAGCCCGGTTGAACTAGTTATCTTGTCTAATCTTTCCTTAACCATTTTGATTCTTCTTTTTGTTCAATCACACCTAAAACCATATGAACATGAGGCTTTGCACTATTTTACCCAATAATGACTAAATTCACACCTAAACACACTAAGTTATCCAAAAAACTAAGCTAAACGCGCGTAGATAACTATACTTAGGTGTATTTATACTCTTAAGATCAGTCATGCAAAATCTGAGTGTGAACTATGGGAGTTACTATAACTGACATAGACCATATGAGCAACATAGAAGCCAACCTATAACTTAAGATGGGAGGGTGTCCTATACCTTGGCAAAAGTAATAACCATGACTGGTGTGAATTCACTCATGAGCCCATTCGGGCAAGGGAGACACTATAAAATAGCAAGGACCCCTTTGAAATACGGTGGTACTTAGTTTGGGACATAGGTTGTATGAACCCGTGTCCTCTCGGTGCTAAGTACTACTCCCAACTGAAAGTAAACTAATATACTAAAATACTCAATAAGATTGTTATTTTGAAACTGAAAGATAAGTTCTTTATCTGAAAGCATTCTAAATCATGAAAACTAAAGGACTGAGTATTCAACTAAAATGAATGATATCCTAAGTCATCGGGTGTTAATAACCCGCCATCTCTGAAGAATGCAACTAGTCATGATAATTCTATAATATGAACATGATAGGGAATTTTATAACTGAATCCCAAAGTCATGAATTTACCAATTTACTAAGTAATTATAATTATGAGTGTGTAATTATACTATAGTTCATAAGAAAACATGTATTCATGGCTTAATCAAAGCAAGAAACTGAAATATAAGGAAATTCATGCTTTTCATGGAAACCCTATACTTGGAAGATGAATTAAACTAAGGAATTGAATTACTTTGGGACTCAATAGGTGGAAGGAAACCTAATGATGATATCCCACATACTTGGAAGTAAAGAACTTGGACTTGAAGCTTGACATTTGAGGAACCCTAGATCTTACTTTGGAGAAAAAAATCACCTCTTTCTCTAAAATACGCTAAGTGTCAATTGTACTCTTAGGAATGAGGGATTTAAGGTAATTTAGGCTTATTATTTAGCCTTATTATAGGTTAAACAATGTATTTTAGGGGTTTAAATATTGGAAAAATACTGTAATGCCCCTCATAAAATGTAACTGAAGAATATGTGAAATGTGACGGACGAACCATCCCACGATTGTAGGTGGTGCTCGTAGGTTGATGAATGATTTTGAGGCTTCTCTGTATTTCATAAGATGATCCAAGGGATGAGTTGTGTTATGATCCCACGATCGTACCTTGGTTTGTCATTGAATGTCCAAGCCAAAACAAACTTTGCAAGCAATGATCGTACCCACGATTGTGGGTTCTACCTACGATCATTGATACCCTTCATTGTTAGGAAGTATATTTGTCAACTTTCAGGGTTTTGGGGCTGTTTAATACAAACAAAGGCATAGTGTGATTGTACCATCTACCTATGGTCGTGGGCTTGTTCGCGATATCTCACTGTTGGACAGTGCTTCACTAAAATAGTTATAAGTCTTAGCTCCAAAACCAGATTAACGAGTAATTAGATGAGTTGGAAAGAAGACTCAAATACCTTTTCTTTGGTGGGACTTGATCTCAAAACAACTTCAGAATCTAGGGGTTATGCTCATTTGAATTTGACTATAGAAAGATTATTCACAAGAAATCAGTCGGTAAGGAATGTTTCAACTTAGCTATGAGCTAGGAGTTACTTGTGGCCTTAGCACATGTTTAAATCACTTATCATACTATAAAAACATGAAGTTTAGTTCTACATGTACTTGAAGCATGGTTTTAATCTTAGTTTAAATTTTCAGGGTGTTACAACTCATGTCTTAACTGATGCAAGGTTCTGTGCAGGTACCCCAAGACTAGGACAAAGAGATAAGGGAGCACGGGATCCCCTTGCCTCAATCCATTTTTAGCCTAAAAGTAGGTTTCATCCCCTCATTGATCAATAAGGTGTATTGGTCAGTGGTAACATACTCTATAATTAGGTTCGCCAGCTTAGTTGGAAACCCAAATTCAAGCAACACCATCAGTAGAAAGGCCATTCCACATAATCATAGGCTTTTCTTATGTCAACCTTTATATTACATCTAGGAGATACACCTTTCTTTCAAGATCATTTCACTAGCTTATGATTAATAATAACATTGTCAAGTATATTCCAACCCTCAATAAAAGCAGATTGGGATGAGCTAATAATATAATCAACCACTAACTTAATCTTGGCAGTTAAAATCTTGGATATCAGCTTATAAATAGTGGTATAATAGGCTATTGGCCTATACTTTTGCACATAGGTAGGCATAGTTACCTTATGCACCAGAGTAATTATTGTGATGCTGATACTTTCCAGCAATTTCCTAATAGTGAAAACTATAGAATGCCCTGAGTGACCTCCTCTCCAATAATATCCCAGTGAGTTTTGAATAATTCAGCATTAAAACCATCAATTCGTGGAGCTCTGTCCACAGTAACTCCTTAACAGTCAAACATCCTCAGCATTGACAGGCACCAATATTTGTTATTGTTGTGACAGTGATAAGTGTGGACCATCTCTTGCAATATATACATTTATTCAAGTTAGAGTGTCTGCAGCTTGCCTCAATAGTGATTTGAAGATAGTTAAAAATTCCTCTTGTACTAATTGTGGTTTTGTTAGCTTCCTACTATGTTCAGTGTATATAGTTGTTATCTTGTTGCTAGCTTGTCTGGCTTTTAAGTATGCAAAGAAGTACTTTGAATTTCTAGCTCCCTGTGTTATCCATGTAGCTCTTGATCTCTCTCTCAGGATTCTTTCAATGACCCCTTTGCATTTTTCAACCATCTTTAGTAGGGCCCTATTTTCCTCAATCAGATACTGATTGACTAAATCTAGGCTCATGTTCTCTTGAACTTTTTGTAACTTTTCTCTTAAGATCAGTAGTTTCTTATCAACTAAAGTGTATTCTTTCTACAGCTACTTCAATCGGTAGCCTAGCTTATGCAACTTAGTCCAGACCCTAAACATTGGAAAACCATTTACAGATGGCATCCAAGTATCATGCACTAAGTCTTTGATGTTTTGTTACTGCATCACTATATTTAACAATTTGAAAGGTCTTCTATTATGATCCTGAGTAGATTCTATATTCACCATAATAGGTGTATGATTAGAACATCCTAGGTCTACAAAGTCAGCCTCAATATTAGTATATTTAAGTATCCATTCGGCATTGCCAAATGCCCAGTCTATATGAGAATAAATTATTGCTACTACATCCTTCTGTTACACCATATATATTGCTTTTCCCTCCTCAGCAACTGTCCCATACCTATATCATCAATACAAGATTTGAAATCCATAATTTCTGAGGCACAATAGGTTCTCCATTCAATCTATCTTCATAAGACACAAAAACATTAAAATCTCCTAATAGCAACCATAGATTAGACCAGGAACTAGACTTCTAAAAGAGTCTCACAACCCCATTCTTTTAGCAGGTATATTAAATCTATAAACTATAGTTATTAAATAATTGAAGGGAGAATCCTTATCCTAAACCTTACAATGTACTAATTGAGCTGAATCTGCAAGGATAGACACTTCCACTTTGTTTTGTTGCCAAAGAATCTGAATTTTTCCATTCAATATAGTAGGGTAGTTAGCATAAACTTTCCAATTAGAACCCATTCTACTCTTTATTTTGTCTACCTTGTGTGATTGCACCTTTTTCTCTACACAACCCATAAAAGTTACTTCATGTTTTAGCAAAAAAGTTTTCAGATCTTTCTGTTTATATGGTTGTTTCAGCCCTCTAATATTTCAGGAGCTAATAATCATGGAACAATGGGAGGATCAGGTGCTTTATCCCTAATAAGGTCTTATGACAATTCATTATGTTGTTCATCCAGTGGTACAAATGTGTTAGAAGTGTGAGTTGCATTAGAATGACCCTGCAGCTTAGGATCAGTATGTCTATTTTTGGCTTTAGAAACCACCATTTGATAAGGTGTTTCTTCCCTTATCTGACTTAGATCATCTTTAGAGCCCTTCTCTTTACCTTTTTCCTTTTCTTATGGTTTTTCCTCTGGGGGCTTGAAATTCTTTGCCTGCCATGTAGGTGGAGCTGACCTTCTTCTCCTGTGTTGCCTCTAGACAGGATTAAGGTGTCGTTCTTTATCATATTCCCCAGTTTTGAGTCCCAATTTCATGCAGTCATAATAGAAATGTGGAGTCCACTCATACTTTATTTCTTGAGTGACAACAGATCTATCAGGTTTTTCTATATACAATTCTAGTGGAAGTTGCTGTGTAATATCAGTTTCTACCAAAACTCCAGCATAAGACACCCTCTATATCTCTATAGTCATTCTATCAGTACAAATTGGATTACTAATATAGCTTGCAATTCTACCTAAGTTCTGCCTAATAATACAGTGCAAGGATGGGGAACATCACCTAAAGTCGCATAAGAGCATCTCCGGCTGAAACTTGAAATCCTTTACCCAACTCTTCAAAACCATTGGTCGATTGTTATAAGTAAATGGCCCCTTTTCTATTACTAAGTCTCAATATTTAGTTTTTTCAAATAGGAAGGTAAAGTATCCTTCATCGTGTAGGTAAACACGAGGTACAACCAAAACATTCCATAAACTGTAAAAAAAAATTCAACATATCCTTAAACTTGGATGAATCTCCAATTACAAACTTTATTAAGGCATTCTCCTATTTACTGCATTCTACTTTCTCCTCTATGGGATTTACTTTCACAATCTTACGTCCATTCTTCATAATCGAAGGGTAAAATAAGAGATCCATACCATTTTGAACCTGACGGTTTCCTTGCACTACATCAGCAGTCGTCAGTGGTTGTGTGGTCTGGGAGTTGGGAGTGCTTTGAGATCCTACTGGGAAAGTGAGTTTTTGTGTTGCATTCATCATCGTCGGCGCTTCTTCATCAGAATCTGACTTCACCTCTTCTGCTAATGGGATTATTGTTGGCTTACCACTGCCACAAGGTAACCATCTCCCTAATTTCATCAGACTTAAAGTGTGTGGGATGCCAAAGTCTGGTGTCACAGTTCGTCCTTGTGCCTCATCGATCACTGCCTGTAGTGTCCATGGAATAACTTTTCTCTATTGATCCATCATCCCCAAGGCACACGTTAGCAAGTGTTACTTAATATGCACCTAATATTTTTTAATTTGTTATATAAACCTTGTAGTTTGCTCCTGGAAAGTGAGGGCGGGTCTGATTTTTCTTTATAAGTTAACTGGGATAACCTGTTAAGATTTGATTTATTTTTTGTTAGTTCTTTGTATTCTGGATATAATTTTGCTAATTTCTTTTTCATTTTGCATATGTTTTTATCATTTTGTGCTGTTTTTAGAAGTTGTTTATATCGGTCACTATTAGGCAATATTTCTTCTCCATATTCTAATATTTTAGTTTTCAACGTACATTTTTTATTCCTATGCTCTGATACCATTTTTGGGGGTGTGGGTCCTTCTGGATTACTTGTATTCATTTATCTGAATGCTGCTTCAAAATATCTATTACGTAGCGGAATTAATACTAGTATATGAGTTATATTTTCCAGTATTCTTTGTAAGTATATTGCTTCTTGGGTCCTGTTAAATAAATCTAAATTATATTGTATTGGAGTTGATGTTTCTCTTATTTCATCTACAGTTTGTCTCCAGTTATCAAATTGTTCGTGGTTCATTTAATCAATATCTGGGTAATCTAGATAGTCATCTTCCAAATAAGCATTATCACTATATGATGTGAAAGCTTCTATCCAATTATCTTGCATTAGTTCTATAACTTCATAGGTCATTAATAAGTCATAAATTTTTCTAGTACTATCTGTACAATAATTAAACTAAAAGGAATTTTTAAGTGAAATATATATATATATATATATATATATATATATATATATATATATATATATACGTAGGATTGAAAAAAGTGGGGACATGAAACTGAACCATCCAAGGGAAAATATGTGCCCAAAGTTGGATAGTAGGGGTAAATATATCCAAAAAGTAAGACGAAGGGTAAATATGACCCTTTTCAAAGAGTACAGAGGAAAACATACCCTTTTACCTTTACCTATACCAGAGGGTGTAACAGGTGCTATCATAGACTCTATTTTGGGTTGTGACACTTTCATAGTGCATTTTTCACTTTTTTCTTCATTTTAAATCTGTTAAGTTCCCATCTTGATCTACTATCCTCAGACATGCTCCAAATCACTACCCACTTCTTCTACTCAAACTTCAAAGCTCCAATATCATTTCATTATGCTCCAAATCCATGCAAATTCCATACATCTTAATTCTACACAACAAAATAAGCTACGTAAATATATTTAACATAAATTAAACTCAAAAACATATTAAAATTAGTAAAATGTGAGGTAAACTATAGTATAAAATCATGCATTATAGTGTCACATCAATTGTCCTAGCCATAAAAAGTGGAGCAACAAGTCTAACTGGCACAACATCAATACGTGGAACCACAATAGCTCTAGGTTATGCCTTAGGAGTCTAAAAACCCTGAACTGATACCTGATTTTAAAGCTAAACACCATCTATAGTCTAAGATCTATCAGGAGTGACAGATAGAGCCCTTATCTAAGACATACCTTCCAAATAACTCAAGAGTCGAACCATAGTATCTTGTAATAATGGTGTGGTTTTAAAATCCTGTGGGACCTGGACTGGATCCAATCCTTTTGATTGATATGTCACACCCTCAAACTCTATATTTAGCCTAAGAGGTGACTCCTTGGAACATTCCTAAGTAGTGATACACCCCATGATCTACCTCTATCGCACTTGACCCCTAGCTAGAGACCTAGTAGTAGGTACACGTACATCATTCTCAGTAGCAACTGAGCTCATCCTCACCATCTGTTGAGAGAATGAAATATAAAGTTTAGAATTCAAGAAGTGAAATAATCCACATGATAAGGAATCAAGGGGTAGAATCTTCCTAAGAATGTCCCATAGCCTCCCAAAGATAGATATAAATGTTAACGTACTCCAACCCCACCATGGTAGGAAAGTCTGATGTGTCATGGTTTCATGACACTTTCAATGCTTAATATGTTAAGTCAAGGGCTCATTTATGTGGATATGATATTTTTGTGGTAGTTTTACAAGGAAACAGGGTTCGGAAGTAAGCGAAGTAAAAAGAATGAAAAATTTGCACAAGTGTGGAAATAGATATTGGCTATGAGTTGTTGGGTCATGATACAACTCGTAGCCACAGTCATTGTGATACCAGTGATTTTTGGGCTGGGCCTTGGAAAGTTGAAATACAAGCTGACTATGACAGGAGGCAATGACCTGTAGGGTCAGGCGATGAGTCGTCATAAGGACTCATCCTGAGCAAAAATGGAAAAGTACTAAAATGTACAAAAGTTCCCCTAGTGCCAATTAGATCTCCCTACGACTCATTACAAGTGGCAATGAGTTATTACCGACAGTCATTCTGAGCAAAAGAGATTAAAGATCTGAGAGTTAGAAAACTAGACCCAGTAGCAATGGGTCACCCTACGAGTTGTAGGGTGACCTTACGAGTCATCACCAGTGTTGGTCAAAGATAAGCAAATGAGTGCTTGAAGACACATAACAAGTTGGAGGCAGACCCTACGACTCATCGCCTAAGTTGTAGCCACTACCAACCCTACAATCCTATTTTATTTAGGATATGTTTCCATTACGTATATGACTACTCCAATGTGTTTATTGTTTTATCTTACATTCTATTACTACTTTCAAGGAACATTGTTGTTCTTGCAAGTACAAACATTGATTTTTAGGGTTTCAATTCAAAGTGAGATTTGTGGTTTTCATCTTATTCTTGTAAGTTTATAATTATGTTTTCTTTTCAGAATTATTATTGTGTGCTTTCAATTATAAGCAACTAAACACCACAACTAGGGTTGTGGGAACCATGATGGATTAACAAAGTAGTGTTCAAAGTATGATGTGATTTTCAAAGGGTGTTTATGCATGTATTGTGATTCTCTTTGGTTTGATTGCTTTCTGGCGGTGGTCAACGTTAGAACTTGCCTTATCCTTACTCACAACAAAAGAAGGTGTAATGAATGGGAAAAGAGAATTAATAATGAGACTTGGAGATATCAACCTTTATTTAATTAATTTGAGCCGGTAAATAGGATAGCTACTATGGGATCAATAATAGGGGTTAGTAATGCAAAACTCAGGAGACGATCATACGTGATTGAGGATAGTCATTTAAAGGGCCATAAAATCATTTAGATGAATATAACATATGGATTCTACATGAAGAGCACCACGAGATATTACTAGTACGATGAAGCTATAGATTTATGATGTTATGGGAAACACAGTCCAAGTGCCTCTTCCCATTGATTACAAATCCAACGAAATCAACAACTTATTACTATTTGTTCTCAAATCCTCCCACTACTGGAAATTATTTACTAATTATTTAGACAGACATATTGATTGATATTCCAACTTATTCCTTATAGGATCGACCCTTTACGCTTTATCAAAGGTTTAATTTAGGCGACATCAAATTTTGGCATCATTTCTGGGGAATACGGTTACGGAGTTGATTAATTGTGTTTGTCTGGCTGTTTGTTTCTGTTTCCTGATTTTACTTTTTCTGTTATTCTTAGGGCATACACCAATGCATTCCCAATACTTGGAGTCAGGGCAATCCTCTAATTCTACTTGATCCAGAAATTGAAAGGACTCTAAGAGCTAAAAGAAAGATAGTTAATGAAGAAGTTCATAATCAAGGAGTTTATAATGAGGCAGTTATAGATGAAGGAGACCTGAATCAGCCAGGACATCTTCATGGGCTCCAGGAGACTGTTGATCAAACCACTGCTCGATTGGTTGCTGAGAAGAATGCTAGACAAAAAGTTGTTTGGCAGGCAGTAAGGGAAAAAGGGCTAGACAAGCTGAAGTAGGCCATCTGGATGCACTTAAAGAATAAGATAGGAAAATAAGGAATAGGAGGAAACAGCCTCCCCATCATTATTTTCCTCAATTTGATAATATAGATGATGATCTAGAATTTCTAGAGTCGGTTGAAACAGGGGCTATCATTCCACTACCATTGCCACTGGGAATGAAGTTTGACATCACCAGTGCTATGATACAGCTGCTAAATTTAAAAGGGGTGTTCACACGCCTTACTACTACTGATGCAAACCTCCAAGTGATGAACTTTGTGGGGATTTGCAATTCCTACAATCTACCTAGAGTGAGCCAAGATACGATTAGACTGCGGTTGTTTTCTTTCTCTTTGATGGGGTATAGTACTTTATGGTTGACAGAGTTATCATGGGGATCGATTACTAATTGGAATGAATTAAGGACTCGGTTCTTAGAGAGATTTTTCCACCATCCACAATGTTGCAGTTGAAAGATGAGATTTATACCTTTAGGCAACTATATTTAGAGGTGTTTTATGAGACCTAGTTGAGGTTTAAGAAGAAGCTACAGAATATTCCAAATCACAGAATATCGGGCCATAATTTTCTTGAGATCTTCTATAGAGCTTTGAATTATAACACTAAATTTATAGCAGACACTGCCACTGGTGGGTCATTTATGAGGTTACATTGGGAGCAGGCTCCTGAGATTCTAGATACAATCACTAAAACCAACCGGGGTTGGCATACTCGAGATGCATATGTGCCCGCATGTACTTATATGATAGTGGAATCTGCAGAGCAAAGATCTCTAGATGAGTCAGTCGCTTAAGAGATAGGACAGTTGAGGATCGAGCTCAGCCTATTCACAAAGTAATTTGCAGCAGCAAGTGCAAAAAATGTAAATACAGTTGGTTTGCAAGGTAAGTCACCTAGACATGATGATTCTGATTCTGGGGATAGGTGAAGTACTTAGGTAATCAGGTGTCAGGTTTTTGAGCCAAGGTCCAAGGGTCTAATCAAGCCAATTGGTACTCTGGGCAAGGAAATCAAGGTCAAAACTACTATAAAGATAACAACTACAACAGATCATGGTATAGAGATCAGAGTAGGGGAAGAGATGGTGATTAGAAGAGAAAGGATGACTATAAAGATAAAAGTGGTCTCTATGTTCCACCGAGGGGTTGTGGTACTGATTCGAGTAATTCTAAGAAGGAAGACATGCTTGAGAAAGTGATAAAAGGGGGAGAAAAGACTGAAAACTACCTTAAGGAGCTTAGACCAGATATTTCAGGGATGATTCAGAAAGTTGAATAACATGCTACCGCCGCTAAATAGCTCGAGCAGCAATATGGTCAACTTTCATCCACAGTTAATCGGCATCATCAAGGTACACTTTTGACCAACACCATCCAAAATCTGAAGAATAATTGTCATTGTTTGGCGATTACTGCTAGGAGTGGTAAGATTACAGTCGACCCACCTATACTTGCAGTTGTTGAGAATGATGTAGAGCCTGTGATTATCAATGATGGAAAGGTAGCTAAATCTAAAAATCTATTTGATAATGTAAATCTAACTGAGAAGTCTTCAATTGCTGAAAAGGAGGCTAAGGCTAAAAAAAAGAAGGAAAAAAAGGTCCCACAAGTATTAAGTCCCATTCCACGACCTCCTCCTTTTCAACAAAGAATGAAAAACAAAGTTGAAGAGTAAAAGTATCACAAGTTCATCTCCATGTTGAAAGAATTATCGGTGAACATCCCTCTAGTTGAGGCACTTGAGCAAATTCCAGTTTACGTAAAGTTTATGAAGGATTTGGTGAGGAAGAGGATTGTTAGTTTTAATCCCATTGATAATGTGCACCATTGTAGTACTATAGCTTCCTAGTCTCTAGTTGAGAAGAAGGAAGATCCTGGAGCTTTCACGATTCCATGTACCATTGGGTCTTCAAATTTTGCCAAAGCTTTGTATGACTTGGATGCTAGCATTAATTTGATGTCGTTAGTATTTTACAGATAGTTGGGGTTAGGGTTGCCCAAAATGACTTTGATAAGACTCTTTATGGTGGAATGCACTGTGAAAAAACCCATGGGAATCTTATGTGATGTATTAGTGAGGGTTGCATCCTTCATTTTTCTAAATGATTTTGTCATCCTTGACTGTGAGGTTGAATTTGAGGTTCCCATTATCTTAGGGAGACCATTCTTTATGACTAGATAAGTATTGGTTGATATGGATATTGGGCAGATGAATTTTTTGCTAAATTATGAGAAAGTAACATTAAATGTATGCCAATCTATAAAGCAGCCAAAGGACTTGTGCGTGATCTCTGTGATTGATACAGTTGATGAAAATGCTTTGGTAGCTCCTATAGAGGAAAGGCTGGGAGTCGAAGCACTTGCAGCAGTTATTATGAATTTTGAGGTGATGATATTGATGGCTACAATGAGATGGTGAGTGCACTTGCTAGTAGAGGTTCCTACACTTTTTAACCAAAGAAGCTAGATCTTGATTTGAAGAATAGAGTGACCCCACTGGCTAAGCCTTTTATTGAAGAGCCTCCTATCTTGGATCTTAAAACTCTTCCATCCCATCTTCATTATGCATTCTTGGGAGCTAACAACACTTTGTCGATTATTATTGCAGCTGATTTGGTAGATTGGCAAGTTGAGGCTCTAGTATCTATTTTGTAGAAGTTCAAGAGGGCCATTAGATGGTATATTGCTGATATCATTGGAATTCTGCCTGGAATTTGGACACACAAAATCCAACTTGATCCAGATTGTATTCCTAGTATTGAGCATGAACATAGGCTTAATCCACCTATGAAAGAGGTAGTTAAGAAGGATATTATTAAGTGGTTGGATGCTGGTATAGTTTATTCTATTGCTGACAACAAATGGGTCAGTCTTGTCCAATGTGTTTCAAAGAAGGGTGGAATCATTGTGGTTCCAGACTAGAAGAATGAGCTTATTCCTATAAGGCTGGTCATCAGTTGGCATGTATGCATGGACTATAGTAAGTTGAATGCATGGAATAAGAAGGATCATTTTTTGATGTCTTTCATGGATCAAATGTTAGACGGTGTTGTTGGTAGAGGAGGGTATTATTTTCTTGACAGTTACTCAGGTTACAATTAGATTTAGATTACTCTCAAAGACCAAGAGAAGACCTCGTTCACTTGTCCAAATAGGATGTTTCCATTCAAGAGAATTCCTTTTGGTCTATACAATGCACCGATATCCTTTCAGCATTATATAATGTTCATCTTTTCTGACATAGTGGAGGACATTATTGAGGTCTTTATGGATGACTTCTTGGTTGTTGGTGATTTACTTGAATATTATTTGGCTCATATTGCTAGTGTCTTGAGGAGAAGTGCAGATTGCAACTTGGTGCTAAATTCGAAAAAATGCCACTTCATGGTCAAAGAAGGAATAATGTTTGGTCACAGGATTTCAAAGAAAGGGATTAAGATCGATAAATCAAAGATTGAGGTGATTGAAAAATTTCCTCCACCAATTTTTGTGAAAGATATTTGGAGATTTTTTGGGTATGCTGGATTTTATCATAGATTCATCAAGGATTTCTCTAAAATTTCATATCCCATGTGTAAGTTGTTGGATAAGGAAGTGAATTTCATTTTTGATGATGCATGTCTGAAGGCATTTGAATGTCTGAAAGAGAAGTTGATTTCAGCCCCTATTATTTTGTCACCCGATTGGTTCATGCCATTTGAGGTTTTGTGTGATGCTAGTGGTGTAACGCCAGGAGCAGTCCTAGGCCAAAGGCGAGAGAAAATTCTACATTCGGTCTATTATGCTAGCAAAGTACTAAACCTTGCTCAGAAAAATTATACTATGACTGAACAAGAGTTGCTTGTTGTGGTTTTTGCCTTTGAGAAATTTTAATCTTATTTTCTTGGCGCGAAACTGATTGTGCATACTGAACATGCAACTCTTAGGTACCTTATGGCATAGAAGAATACAAAATCGAGGATGATTCATTGCGTACTTCTGCTACAAGAATTTGACTTGAGGTCAAGGATCGAAGGGGACCAAAAATAAAGTGGCTGACCACTTATCGAGCCTTGAAGAAGAGGCAATGTTGAAACTGAAGGATGAGCTTGAGATTGATGATACTTTTCCAGACAAGCAGGTATTGGCCGCATCACAAAACTTGATTCCAAGGTTTGCAGACTTTGCCAATTATTTGGTAAGTGATGTGGTGCATGAGGAGCTATCATTTTAGTAGCGTAAGAAGTTTATACATGATATGTCAAAGTTATTTTTGAATGAGCCGTACTTGTTTCGTATTTGTGCAGATGGAATGATTTGTAGATGTGTTCCTGAGGTAGAGATGACGAGTATTCTAGAGGCATGTCATTCTTCACTAGTTGGGGGTCATCATAGTAGTGCACGAACTACACATAAGATCTTGCAATGTGGGTACTACTATCCCTCCATTCATAGAGACGCACATGACTATGCAAGGGCTTGTGACCAATGCCAAATACAAGGAAACATCTCGCGAAGGCAAGAGCTTCCAATGACCACAATACTAGAGCTACAGCTATTTGATAGATGAGGCATTGATTTCATCGGCCCTTTTATGAGTTCATAAGGCATGAAGTATATTCTGGTTGCGGTTGATTATGTTTCGAAGTGGGTGGAAGTAGTTGTGCTTCCAAATAATAAAGGGAAGAGTGTGACCATATTTTTTAGGAAGAACATATTCTCCAATTTTGGGACGACACTAAGGGCAATCATTAGTGATAGGGGAACATATTTTTCCAATTGTCTATTCAGAGCCCTACTTGAAAAATATGGTATGAAACATAGGGTGGCAACACCCTACCATCCTTAGTCAAGCAGGAAAGTTGAAGTCTATAATTGTGAGATCATAGCCATTTTGGAGAAAACTGTGAATGCCAATAGAACGGACTGGGCTAAAAAGTTGGATGATGCATTATGGGCCTATCAAATAGTGTTTAAGACCCTAATTGGTACTTCTCCATATCATCTTGTGTATGGAAAGGTGTGTCACTTGCCTGTCGAACTTGAGCATAAGGCATTGTGGGCACTGAAGAGGTTAAATTTTGAGTGGAGTGATATGACAAAGTTGAGTTTTGAGCAGCTGAACAAGATTGATAAATTCCATCTTAGAGCATATGAAAGTCCATCTTTGTATAAAGAAAAGAAGAAGGCATACCATAACTTGAAGATAGAAAAAAAAGGAGTTTACCACTGGTGATAAGGTTATGTTGTTCAAGTCCAAGGTTTTATTGTTTCTTGGCAAGTTGAAGTAAAAATGGAGGGGCCGTATTGAGTGGTGACGGTGTTTCTATATGGTGAAATTGAACTTGAAAATAGTGAGGGCCATAACTTTAAAGTAAATGGCCAAAGGGTGAAGTACTATCTCAGTGATATTGAAGAGGTCAAGGTAGTATGTGATGTAGATCTTGATGGAGCATGAGTAATCAGGCCCACTCGAGTCGTGCCAAAATGTTAAATCAGGAGTTCCATGAGAGGTAACCCATGGTTTAGTTAGTGAAGTCTAAGTTGCCAAGCTAGCCACGTTGTACCACAATGTTAAATCAACCGCTACCTAGGAGGCAACCCAAGGATTTTGTACTTGTTTTTACTTTTATTTATAGGGTAACGTGTGTTGAAGTGTGTAGGGAATTAAGGAGATAAAAAGAAACCAAAAAATTTTCGGGTGCCCAAGCCCAACGAGTCACCCAAAAAGTCGTAGGGTAACCTAATGACTTGTAGGGTGAATCTTAACCACAATAAAACCAAGTGGAAATCACTGGAGTCCCAACGACTCTCAGAACGAGTCATAGCCTTAAGAGACGACGTGTCCCCTTGAGTCGTAGGGACTAGTGAATACCACCTAGGTAAGTTCCCTAATTCCTATGCTATAGAGGGAGCCAACGACTTATAGCCAGTGGTAATAAGTCGTAGGGTTGATTCGTTGCCACTGGACAAACTTTAGGCCAAAGTTTAAAAATTGTATGACCCGATCCAATTCGAAAGGGAATTTAAAACTTAGAATCCCAATCCGATTCTATTTTCTTTTCAAAGAAGCGGAACTCTCTCCATATTCCATAATTGTCCCTCCTCCACTAATTACCCCACTAATTGAGAACTAATCACTCAATAATCA
This sequence comes from Capsicum rhomboideum, assembly GCA_031232105.1. Taxonomy (NCBI): domain Eukaryota; kingdom Viridiplantae; phylum Streptophyta; class Magnoliopsida; order Solanales; family Solanaceae; genus Capsicum; species Capsicum rhomboideum. The sequence continues at coordinate 54,484,418 of CP124711.1, forward strand.
CAAAAGTAGAGTAGACTTCTCACTTGCACACAAAATTGAAATCCTCAAGTGATCATCTCTGACCCTTTTCCAACATTCAAGCTTTATTATTAACATCCAAGTAAGTTAAAAAAAAATTCGTTGCTTTGATGATTGGTAGTACATCATGAGGGCATTAAACCCTAGATTTAAATGCATGAAGTTGAATAGGATAAAAACTTAAAGTTTGATCACTTATTTTTTATTTTACCTGAGTAGAACTATTATATTTATGATTAGATGCTCGATTATGGGCTTACATATAAGTTTAATTGAAACCCATGGTAAATTTTGAGAAACCCCAATGATTTAGTTCATATGTGCACGGGAGGGTTGGTTTCTTTACCACTCCAATGATCAAAATTGTGGTTCGATTAATAAAGAAGGTGGAAAATTGTGTTTGAGAATATGCATATGCAGGGAATACCAATTTATAGTCCCTACGACTCTTGCAATGACTCATACCTTAAGGCAATGAGTCATTACATAAGTCATAGTGACTGGAACTTTGGTTCAAAAAGTCCAAGTCCCTGAAAAATACTACTCTCAGAATGAGCACCCAACTACTCGTAGGTTCACTCAATGAGTCGTAGGGTGTACCTGTACTGAGAGTCCTATATTACACCTTGTAGGAAATTCACCTAATAAATCACCCAATGAGTCATAGGGTGACCCAATGACTCGTAAGGTAGATTCATTAGAATGATAGTCAAATTTGATAAAATGGAGACTAAACCCTACGGTCACCCTACGAGTCATAGCCCAAAGCAATGACTCATTGCCAGGGCTCGTAGGAACTGTGTTACTGCACTTTGCATGTTTATTTTAATGATTTGTTTGACTAATATATACTCCCCCGCATGCCCTATAGTACCAAAGAACTACACTCCAAAGGGAAACAAGAAGGGGGAAGGTCGACTCCCAAGAAACAAGCTCACTCTACCTTACAATTGAAAGATGTTCCTGAAGAGGTGGAGCAGGAGTCGAGTGGCTTGGTGGAAAATATCCTATCTCAGGGCCAGTCCATCCATGTCCTAGCTTACCCTAGGGTGGTCGATCAAGGCCCTGTATAAATAATGCTCATGCATTACCATCATACTTACCTACTCCTCTCCAGTCTGAAGAGGGAGGAGAGTCTGAGTCTAAAGCAGAAGAAGGGGGAGACGAGAGTTTCTCTAAGAGCAAAAAAGAGGCTTCATCTGGTAGTTAATCCATAGAAGTGAGTTCAGGGTCTGGCTCAGATGAGTCATCTGAGGCTAAGAAAAAGGCTACTGCTGACAGTCCACCACCGCCTATTCAGCCTCCACCTCCAGCCAATTTTGGCCTTCAAATTGAGATTGCACCGGCCCTACTAGTAAATAGGTGGTGTATTCAAGGTATGCAGGAGTTATATGAGTAGGATAGTTCCATTTTCCCAAGCACGGGTCAACCAAAATAGAGGTTCTATGTAGGGCCAAGATTGTTGATGACTGGCATGTCTGAGATGCCCGACTTTGAGAGATTGTTCAAAAGGTACAAGTTTGAATAGATGGCTGCAGAACCTGGGAAATATAACCTGACTCTTGTTCGGGAATTTTATGCAGCATATCAGACGTTGTTAAAAGACTTATCTCTACGGGGCCTATCGTGGAAGGTTTATGACCCATCCAAACACTATTGATTTGAAGGGTCAATGTGAGTATGTCGGCACAAACTATTTCATGCTTCTTTCATGGAAAAGATCATGTGCCTCCAGCTAACACCACAGAAATTGATTTCCGTATTAATGAGATGAAAAAGGTGAAATCAAAACAAATTACAAATGAGGACAAGATGGTGCACTTTCGCTGGATAGAGAACATTATTCCTATAGACAAAGAAAATGTTCCTTGGGTTGCTGGTACATCATCATAAATCAACAAGGGGAGTCTGAATTTCACACCTAAGTCTTGATAAACATTGGTTCACCATATGTTGGGGTCCACATCCAGTGAAAACATTTTAAGTCCCGACCAAGCTGCTTTGGTGGCTCATATGATAGAGGGTTATAAGATCGACATTGTAAATATCATTGCCTGCAAAATGTAGGATCAAGTTGTGAATTCCAAGACTAGCATCCCTTGCTCGTGCCTAGTCATGAAGATGTACTTGGAGGGTCGAGTTCCTATCTTGCCTGAGGTTGATAACTTTATAGTGGTTCATCGTACTACTTACTTATGATTGATTCGAGACTAGACAAACCCAATTTTGAAAGCAAACATTGGAGTGGGTCATACGTTGCTATAGGGAGCATTCTAGTTGGATGCACCAATGGACATTGAAACCCTAGTTTTACTGAACTTAGGGAGATGCAAGTTGAGTCTCAGACTGAGACTACGAAGCTCGAGGCTCAAGCTACAGTTGATGGGACCACTTCTTCCACATCTCATCTACCGTCAATCCCTATTTCACCCACTACTACTCTCAGATCAGTCATGCCTCGCCTACCTGCCAGTGGGTACACTTTAGTCTCACAAGAGTTTTTGAATGATGTGTTGAAAAGGTTGCCCATTGTTGAGCCAAAAATGGAAAATATTAAGCTGGGTGTCCAGTCGTGGGTGAAGAAGGAGATCTAAGTTGAGTTGTGTGGGATGCAAAGCCATTTTGATAGCTTCGAGAAGAGGATCACCGATAAGGTTGAAGGGGTATAGTCTTTAGATTTAGTGGGGATTAAAGATGAGTTAGCCACACTTTGAGATGCTGTTGAGTAGATGGCTTCTAGAATGTACCCGACCTTTTTTACTCTCACTATTCCCATTATTATGGAGATTTAGGTTGATAAGGTTCCCAACATATGGGGCACCAAAGGCAAGGTAAATAGCATTGAAGTTTGTGGTGAGTGAGAGAGTAAAAAGAGAAACAGAAATAGAGATAAGGATGAGTTGAAGTAAGTGACTGTGAAGAGAAAGCTGGCCTCCCAGAATCACTTGTCTAAGATACACGAGAGGAGGCATGGAGATGGGAACTCCAGAGCTCATGAGGCCCTAACTGATAAGACTGTTGATATTGAGTTGAGTGGGGGAACGGCACTTTCCTCTACTAGTGTGATACAATTGAGTGTACAGGCCACAACTGGTGCCAACGCTGATTTGAGTTCCACGGCCACAGTTGAGGCCACTATTGCTGAGATTGGGGTTACTTCAGAGACCCCAGTAGAGGATACGACAAAGTCCAGCGCCTAGAGTGCCACAGGTATGTCCTTCTCCTTTATTTTTTACTTTTTTGGATATGCATGTAGTGAGCACACTACATGTTCTAAAAGTTGAGGGTGGGGTGTACCGCCACTCGGGGGGTTTTGTTGCCCTATTTCTTTTCCCCCTAGTGTGCTATCATAGTAGAACTAGCATGTTTAGGGTATTTTTATTGTTTTTATTTTATGTTTTTGTTTAATTAGGAGAAAAGTAGGGGAACCTTAATGCAATCAATTGTTGATGCTTCTGTTTTGTATTTTGGGTGAAGTCTGAGTAACCGCGTGATTTTGAAAATGGTTTAAGGATAACCCTCAAAAAATTTTGTTTTTACTGTGTGTTTTATGTATAGTATGACCATTATGGATCTCGTTATGGCATTAGTATTACAGGCAGAATGACTTTAGCTTAGCATTGCATAAATTGAGTAGGTAGTAAGTGATAGTGTAACCTTATTCCATGTGTGTGTGAGATGCTTACTTAGTTCACTCTATGTGTGCAATCCAAAACTCACCCGATTAGTCTTGCCTAGGTTGTACGATGGTTGATTATAAGAGAATCATAGGCTATTGTTGAATTAGTCCACTTTTAGCCTAAATGCCCGACCAAACGAAATGTATATCCCTTGATCCTAAGTTTGAGCCTAAATTGACCCATTTCTTTCATTACCGATTCACCTTCCCATTTTTTTTACAATGAACCTATTTTGGCTCTGGTCCCTTCTCGAACACTATGTACCTCAACTCAGGCAAATCACCTAAGTTGAGGTTATCTATCATAGGGGTGTGTAGCACTATGTAGGTATGAAAAAGTAAGTTAGTAAAAGAAAATAAAAAGGATTCGGGTGTGATAAGTAAAAAGAAAAAAAAGAAAAGAAAAAAGAGAGAGAGAATATAGAAGTTGTGAAAATAAAGCCGCATCCGAAATCCAAGAAAAAAAAAACAAAGGAGAATTAGGGAAAGGAAAAGAAAAAAGGTTGAAAAGCAGAGCCAAAACTAGTGTAGTGTCAAGGAGGGTTGAGTCAATCCATATCTACCATACTCATCCCTAAGTCTACATTACAAGCTGAGGAAAGTCCTATAGTAATCCTAGTCCAACCATCTGAAAAACTAAGGCATAGAAGATAAGAGGAAGCCTATGGTATTTCACTCACATTGTTTGAACTTCTTTGAGATAGTGAGTGTTTCAAGTTCAGTCCCTGGTTATAATTACATCTTTAGACTATGAGCGTACGGGACCTCTTTGTTGTGAGGCCACATAGGTTGCAATGTTAGTTACTATATGTTCGGTCAAATGTCATTTGCACATATTGCTTGATTGTTTGCTTATAATCCGCATCCATCTCTTGATCCCTTTGTGTTATGATATTGAGCGATGTATGCATGCACAATGTGTTTTTAAATCTGAGTAAAGGAGGGGGTTGAAAATATTGTTAATTGAGTATTGTAGATCCCTTAGGTTTCTCTTAATTAAGCATCATAGTTTTGTGTTGTTTTGTTTGCTTGAGGACATGCAAACTTTCTAAGTTGAGGGTGTTGATGTGTCATGGTTTCATGACACTTTTGATGCTTAAAATTAGGAACATATGCTAAGTCAAGGGCTCGTTTATGTGGATATGATGTTTTTGTGGTAGTTTTGCAGGAAAATAGGGTTTGGAAGTGAGCGAAGGAAAAAGAATGAAAAGTTGCCACATGTGTGGAAATTGATAGTGGTCTACGAGTCATTGGGTCACGATACAACTCGTAGCCACAATCATTATGATACCAGTGATTTTTGGACCCTGGAAATTTGAAATACAATCTAACTACGACATGAGGCAATGACCCGTATGATTAGGTAATAAGTTGTCACAAGGACTCATCCTGAGCAACAATGGAAAATTCCTAAAAGACACAAAAGTTCCCCCAATGCCAACGAGAGATCCCTACGACTCGTTACGAGTGGTAACTAGTCATTACCTACTATCGTTTTGAGCAGAAGATATTGAAGATCCGAGAGTTAGAAAACTAGACCCAGTGTCAATGGGTGACCCTACAAGTCATAGGGTGACCTTACGAGTCGTCACCTGTGTTGATCAAAGACAAGCAAATAAGTGCTTGATAATACGAGATGGAGGGAGACCTTACAACTCGCCGCCTTAGTTGTTGCTATTGCCGACCCTGCAATCCTATTTTGATTAGGATAGGTTTCCATTATGTCTATAAATACTCCAATATGTTTATTGTTTTAGTTTACATTCTATTTCTACTTTCAAGGCATATTGTTTTTCTTGCAAGTACAAACATCAATTTTTAGGGTTTCAATTCAAAGTGAGATTTGTGGTTTTCATCTTATTCTTGTAAGTTCATCATTATGTTTTCTTCCCAGAATTATTATTGTGTGCTTGCAATTATGAGTAGCAAAACACCACAAATAGGGTTTTGGAAACCATGACGGATTAACAAAGTAGTGTTCAAAGTACGGTATGATTCTCAAAGGGTGATTGTGGATGTTTTGTGATTCTCTTTGGTTTGATTGCTTTCTGATGGTGGCCAACATTACAACTCGCTTTATCCTTACTTGTAACAAAAGAAGGTGTAACAGATAGGAAAAGGGAATTACCAATGAGACTTGGAGCTATAAACCTCCATTTAATTATCTTGAGCCAATAAATGGGATTAGCTAATATGGGATCAATGATAGGGGTTAGTAATGCAAAACTCAAGAGACGATAATACGTGATCTAGGATAGTAATCTAATAGAGGCATAAGTTGTTTAGATGAACGTAACCTATGGATTCTACATGCCGAGCACCACGAGAGATCAATAGTACGACGAACCTATAGAGTTATGAAGTTATGGGGAACACAGTCCTAGTGCCTCTCTCTCATTGATTACAAATCCAACAAAATCAACAACTTGTTACTATTTGATGTTCTCAAATCCCCCCATTATTGGAAATTGTTTACTAATTATTTAGATAGACATATTGATAGAAATTCCAACCTATTCCTCATGGGATCTACCCCAAGCTAATTGGGTTTTATATTTGATCAACGACCACTTTATACTTTTATCGGAGGTGTAATTTGGGCAATATCAAAGCCTGACTCAACAACTCAGAATATTTAAAGTAAAGACAACAAGAAGAGAAACCTTACACGATGATAATAATGATAATAATAATAATAATAACTCAAGATATTCTAAAATAGAACCAAACAAAAGAATTTGAACCCCCAAGACTCAGCAGTCAAGAGTACAAAACTGACTCTAAATATAGTGTACTGAATGAAAAGTACAAGTCTATCTAGGGAAAGCTGAATAAGACAAAATAAATAGATGGAAACTGAGACAGTCTCCAAATCCGAGGAGCTCAGTACAGTCCTGATTACCACTGAGATGCACAAACTCTAGCTACATAGACCACTCGTATAAGGATTTGCACCATAAGGATGCAAAAAAGTAGGAGTTAGTACGATCCACTTGTACTTAATAGGCATCACAGACCAACTGAGATTAAATAAAAAAATATATTGAATAAAGAATACTAAAATAACCATGCATGGAGGAAAGTCCCAGCAGTTTAATATTAATACATATCACAGTTTATCTCAATCATAACAACAATCCAAATGATGATGCAATGTAATAATATGGAATGATATCCAATGTCCAATGCCTACCGATATACACCCTCTACCGTCATGTGCTGTGAGACGGGACCCATGAGGGATTCTTGACACTCATATTTCAAACCAACTTTCATAAATATATGAATAAATTGCAACCAAACCGAAATTAAAATCAATATTGATACCTGCAATAGAGTCAGGATTTCCACATATATAAATCAATGATCCAGACTTGAACCAGAACTAAACATCATTCATTTTTTTCAAATCATATTTCTATGAACCATGAGATGTATGAATATGCATGAACATGAAAGTAAAATGAATCCAGATATAACATTTATATCAAAAAATCTCAGATCAAAATCAATCTATGCACGCATGCTACAAACCTTAATAACAAGCCAGGAATCCAAGTTTCATGTCACTAAAATAGTATAAGCCTCGATTTAGGCATCACAATAATAATCCATCTCATATAATTCTTAAATCCACAAATTCACCTAACCCATAGCATGGTTTACACGATAAGTCCCCTCCCAAGCAAAGTCTGAAAGAAGTTAAGTTATAACCTACCTCGAAGTTGAATCACAAGACTCTAGTGATCAGAAACTTATCTTCCCCTTCTGTATGGCTTCATACCACTCTCAATCAATCAAAAATGAGTTATACAGGTTCGTAAAAATAAGTCCAATGACACCCATATTACTATATTTCTATTCAGAGTCCAAAAAGTCAGCCCCAAAAGAAATACTGGAATTTTATTAGAAAATCAATTTACTCATAACGTAGGAAGTTCAAATCGAAAAATTTCATCGAAAATGGAGTATAAATTGAGCTTAAAATCATCAAAATACTATTTCTTAACTTTATCGGGAAAACCCCAACTTTTCAAGTTGAAAAACCAAGACTTGATGGTGAAATCATGAAATAATCATTAAGAAATACTCCCTCCGTCCATCTTTACTTGTCTACTTTTGACTTGGCACATACCTTAAGAAACAATAAATAGAGGGGTGATTTTACTATATTACCCATTGAATATAATAAATTTTTTGCTTTGAAAAATACAATGAGGGATGAATTGTATTTAATATCAAGGGTAAAGTGAGAAAAAAGGGTTAGATTATGTATTGGTTTTCCAAACTGGACAAATATTGTTGGACATTCAAAAATAGAAAAGTGGGCAGGCAAAGATAGATGGATGAAGTATATAAAAATGATGTAGGAAACTTACCCAATAAAGAAATCTCGAAAATCCCCTTTTGATTCTCCCTAAAATGAGTTTCAAAGCTTCAAAAATTAAGTTATAGGGTTTGTGTTCAAAAAATGACTTATTAAATTTGTTGAGGAATTCCATTATACGTGAACGCAATGGGTCAGTCGTTATCAGAACACAAACCCAACCCAACACATCACAATCACGACAATCCAATCGCAATTGTGATGAACCACCGACCTGGACCGAACCGACCCTCTTATAACCTTTTGCAGGCCCTTTATTGCGATCACGAAAGTTAATTAAATCCTTCTCCGTGATCGCTATAGGAGAATTGAGAATGTAAAGAAGGATGCAATACTGCACTAGCAGCTTGCACCAACAGCTGAAACATAGACAAAAGGCAATTGAACGGACCCTTGATATTCATTCGGAACCCCATGAACACAATCCAACCATGTTACTAGACCAAAATCAATATTTTGAACTCAATAGAACCTTCAGATTCACCAATGGAGGTCATTATCAATGAGTGTTCACTGAGTCATTCTACGCCATAATTTATCCACTTTCCAATCCAATGACAAAATACATCCAAATATCTTGAGACCCAAACCATGAGTACTACTAATCTAAAAATGGCATTTCAGAGCAAACGAAACTAACCAAATTCTCATACGACATCTATATCACTAAATTTTTAAGTGAACTCTACTAACTTCAAAACCTTCCAAAATAAAAACACTTGCATAAAACTCAACTAATCACCTCGGGAACTGTGTCACCCACTCTTGCAGACCACACATATCGTAATACAACTATGGGGATGGGTAAAATAGTCAAAACATATAAAAATTCACAAATCGCTATGAGGGTTGTTATAGTCATCTTCCAATTTTATCGTTTTTAAATAAAGGGAGATCTTTTTCTAGGTATTTATTAAGTGTAAGTGAGAAAACTTTTTATTTTTAAGAAATGACTAGTTTCTTAAGGGGTGTATTCAAGCTAAAAATACCACTTATTTAGGAACAAATTGTCATGACCCAAAAAGAGTACATGATGGCACCTATTTCACCCTCTGATACAGGTAAGCCTATCCCAACCCCAACTCGATAATTGAATAAATCAGAAGCGGAAGAAGAAAAAAAAAGAATCCCAAAATATGTTTGAAGATAAATATAATGCAATGATATATCCCAGGTCTGGTTGTCACTAGTATAAGCCTCTAATACATAATAATATCGAATAGATTAAAATATCTTACATGTGGAAATAACCACAAGATAAAGGAGGAGAGATTCAGGTAAGCTCTGAAGTCTAAAAGCTACTACCTCGATCTCCACAATACCAAAGGAAGAAACACAATCTATGAACTGCTACTAGGTCCAATACCTGCACGGGGCGCAGAAAACAAGAAAGAGGAAAGAAAAGTAAGTGTGAGCGTGAAACATGCATACTTAGTAAGCATCGTCGATAACCGACCCTAATCCAAAGTGATGGAGAAAACCACCACCCCAACTACCCAAGGTTTTTCTCAAATCAATCTATAACCCATAAAATATACTATCTCATCCTAATAGAGTATCCCAACACAATAGTCATAGAAATATCACTACACAGGGTAGGCAAAATAATCCAAGTGAGTCAACACTAGACATTTTGTGATTAACAAATACGGGAAATCATTTGTGAGGAAACTCACTAACACAGGATATCAGGCTTAATCAATCATGTTCAACCAATAATCTAGGGTAAAATAGTGAGAGTGTATAATCATGTGTATATCAAGCTACCTATAGGAGCGGGACTGCAAGTCTCACTAATCAAGCCAAAGCCATACCCCCATGTCTCATGAATATCTCGAATTTAAAATCAACCAAGAGGTAGTACAATATGATATAATGTAGTGAAAAGGAATGCAAAATACTCAATATCATAAACAAGGTTCAATCGCGATAATTAACTACAAAAGTAAACACTCAAACACAATACCAATACCATACCAAGGAAAGCAATACAATGCAATGCAATTTAGTGATGATGGTGGGACATTTTGTATATACCTTCCAAGCCTCAACGCTTCAGGATAAGACTCATAGGGGGTTTGCAAGCCATATATTTTCACAATCTCAATCTCATATGTCAATCAACCTTATCAGCACATCCCTCGGTATAAGCATTTTACAAAGTGTCTCATTCACATCTCCGGCTATTGTTCATGGATCAAGGGTTTTATAAAGTGTCTCATTCACGTCTCCCGCTTTTATTCACGGATTAAGGGTTTTATAAAGTATTCCATTTTCTTTCAAATTAGAGTTTCTCAGTGGTACCAGTATCTCATGAATATGTATGTATGAAATAAGGATGTAATGCTCACAACCAATTAGTATGAAGATAATAATCAATTCAATACAGGTATAAATGAGCTCAGGATCAACACAATATAACAATGATTCATGATATAAGCCCTCGTACGACACCACTGGAATAACTAGTCATGTAAGACATCAATAATATCATTCTCCGACCCCTTACTCAGGCATCACAATAATGATAATACAATTAAATGCACAAATAAGGCCTATAATGTCAAGTCAAGCCCCCACTCGGGTGTCACAATAATAAATAAGGCAATTTAATGCACAGATAAGGCCAATAATATCAAGTCAAGCCCCCTCTCTGGAGAGACAATAATAAATAAGGTAATTTAATGCACAAATAAAGCCAATAATAACAAGTCAAGTCCCCCACTCAGGTGACACAATAATAAATAATGCAATTTAATGCACATATAAGACTAATAATGTCAAATAAAGCCCCCACAAGGGCAACACGCAACATATATCCTCTCGGGTCAACAACAATAGTAATATAAACCCCCACACAGACACACGTTAATAAATAACCTCTTAAGTCAATAATCATATTCATATAAGCTCCCACATGGGCAACACAAAATTAAAAACAATTCAAATAACAATATATTGCGAAACTATCCAAACCTAGCTTGTTTCGTATAATAAGTATCATCTTTTCCGACAATGATATCATTAGACTAGAATCCAAAAAGAAAGGCTACGCTAGTTAATAATATGATCTAATAGAAGATAATAAACTTCAATAATTACATCAACTATTACTAGTCCATTTGTACACTTAAGTATTCTCTAAATCTCAATTATACTATCAAATAACAATAGTAACATAATTATCCCCTAAGAGGTCACTAAGCCCCGATCATCACAATAAAGTCCACTAAACATGATTCAAGCTCCTAATTAAGTATCTGTTATCAATTATTCAAGGTTAATAAGCCAATTATCTACAATCTATTCTAAGCATAAGCACAAGTAACAAGACTAACTAAGGTAAGCAATTATATAACTACAATCCGTCAAAAGACTCTGGTACCTGCGGAGATGCTCATCATTTCACTTAAGCGGGACTCCCAAATCCTAAGGGATTCATAAAATACAAGCAAACAAAAATACAACATATAAAACACTTCAGAAAAAGTCAAGGTACATCTCAACTTGCCTTTAAAGAATATCCGCAACCCAAAACTCAGCCCAAAGCATCAACCGGATGCTCTACTCCCTTGAAACATCACTAACGCATCCAATCTAATCAAATATGACATCTACAAGTCAAAAGGAGTACATCGATACCCATATCAATATATTTTGGTTCCGGATCAAAAATCACTTTGAAAACCATTTCCAAAAAAACGAGGGTAAAATTGAGGTTTTATTCAAGAAACAAGTTCTCCATGTCAATAGGAGTCTAAATACGAAAGCCCAACTAAAAACGAGTAGAAATAGGACTTGAAATCAAAGAAAAACCTAATTTAATGTTTATCGGGTGAAAACCCCAAAATCATATTTAAAATCAAGGATTTGAAGATGGATTTGCAAAGAAAATCAATGGTAAATGTTGAGTACAAGATTTAGAAACATACACATGAAAGAAATCTCGAAAGTCCCTTTGAAATCGCCCAATTCCTAGGTCCTAAGCTCCAAAAATGAAAAAAAATACATTTTTGAGCCGAAATAGGGATTAGTATTATGTCCAGGTCAAATGGTCTTCGTGAACACGGGCCCTTGGTCGCGATAGCGAGGTTTCCCCAACCCGGACCTTCACGAACGTGAGCCTTGGGCTGTGAACACAAAGAAGAAACAACTCAACCCTTCGTGAATACGATCCTTTGGCCACGAATGCGAAGGTATGGATATTAGAGTTTCGCGAATGCAACAAGGATGGTCGTAAATGCGAAGAAGAAAAGCATGCACCAGATATCAGCAAAGTGCTGAAATTTATTGCTCCAAAATCCTCCGAACGGACCCTTGAGATTCATTCAGGAGCCCACAGAAACAAACCATAATGCTACTAGGCTAATTTCGATGTTCCGGACTCAATGGAACCATCGCATTTTTTAAAAGAGATCATTTTCAATGAATTAGCCCCTGGAACCCCTCTAGGCCAAATTTTAACTAGTTTCTGACTTATAGGCCAAAATGAAAAATCAAGGCTCGGGACTCAAACTACCTATGCTACTTACCCAAAATCAACATTCCGGATCTAATGGAATTGTCCAAATAACCAGTAGAGGTTCAGATCACAAAGTTGATCAAAGTCAAACTAATCCCTTCAAAGGATATTCAAACCACAAACTCATAAAAATCACTCCCAAACGTATTGGGGACCGTGCCAACCATTCTCGCAACTCATAAATGATATAATGCAACAACGGAGAAGAGCAAAATTGTCAAAATATAGAAATTTCTAAAAATCATAACAACGGTCATTATAATATCCACCACTAAGATTCACGTTCGTGCGTACATCCTCGAACGTACAAGTAAAAAAAGGTTCAAAATAGACAAAGGATAGAAAACACCCTCGTAAACCTCAAGCAAGCACTCCCAAGCATAATCACAACATTAGAACTACCGGTCTCACTATAGAACAAGAAATCTATCACACAAAGACTCACAAGGTCACAACACTAGCATCTAAGGCCAAATTCTCAATGACGCCAAATTTTCTTTATTTTCGAATTTCCTCTATACCCAAAAACTGAGTCGATCATGCTAAAAGTTCTGAACATACTCGGCTAACCTAAATCTGCCTAAGACACCACAAGTCACTGACTGCACTACAAACCCAAAAATCATCCTTGGACCCATAAAATGTTGAGAAACCCATGAAGACACCTATCTAGTCACCAAAATACTGAATCAACCTACTCAAGGCCGATACCATAACTATAAAATCAAACAACAATATAATCTCAAACTAAAATAACTAAGTCAGAAATCAAAATCAAATCCACACAAAACCTCTAAAGTCACACTTAGCTTACTAGGATACTACACCATATTCATATCCTTAGGCTCAACCCTTTGAGGAAATCGAAAATCATCATAAAACTCTATATCAGAGACATGAACGCTAAAAATGGCCCAAAATTTCCATGTACTCATCACAATAACCCATGAAATTTCAATACCCTAGTGACATCAATCAACCAGAAGTCCTAAAAAATCTGGTAGAAAGAAGAGCCTATCTGATCATACACACATAAGCAACCCATCATATCAGAGAAAAATCACCCCATAGAAGAAGTGCAACAACCACTATAACCCACTGACGGATGCCAAAAATCACAAATCAGAACTCAAGAAAATTACTATTGGACTCTGCCTAAGCCATTGATGGACCATGTTGTCAGGACTTCAAATTTCTAACTAGAACCCATTGCTAAAATTTGAATATATCAAAATTCCTTATATACAAATTCCTTATCTTTTTCCTTAATTGTCCTTCCAGTCAGTATCCCTTAACACAAGAGTTATGAAATAACAATGCATACTTTAATCAAAATAGATGAGCAAAAATATTCCATTAAGCCACTTGGCTACTAAAGTAACAAATGTTACAAGCAAGTTTCCTTTCCATTTGAAACTCCTTCCAAATCAAAAGCAAGAGTCCTTATGAGCTGGAGTCCTTTAAGTCAAACCAACGAGTATTTCAACACCCATAAGTCTTTTCCACACAAGCAAAGCTAATCACTAAGGAAGTACACCTGAAAATCTTTCCTTATCCAATCAAAATCCTTTAATTGCAATCCTTTCAAATTACTCACACCACAAGTCTAATCCATTCTACAATCTGAATATACAAAAACCTGTAAGAGATCCACTATTATTCCATAATATAACCATCGAGAAGATCATACCCAATTACACAAAAATCCACAATACTCAAAGAAATCAAGTCCAATTGAGCGATATACTCTAAATGAGTTACAACATAGGATCGGCACACTGATCTACCACTAAAGAATTATCCATGGGATAGCAATATCAAATGACCCAGCAAAACTCACGAATCATATCAAGACTCAATGCCAAATAAGTAAATACATAGGAGAATGTAAATCCATAGTCAAACACTATCAACACAATCTAAAGGCATACCAAAACCATACCTGTGGCTACTCTACCATAAGCTCCTACCTCGAGTCCATCATGTGGAGCCTAATACTGAGATCTGTCATCTCTCTGAGCAACTGATGAGGTATTTCTTTGTCTATGATGTGGGCAATCCCTCCTATAGTGCCCAAGATCTCCACATATGGAACAACCTGAAGAAGTAGGAGTCCATTAAACTGGAACTGAAGGACCTAATTAGCCATCATAATCAAACCCTCTCTAAGCATAACCACAAGAATCATGGCCTCTACCATGTACATCGCTATCATCATCAAATCTATGAGGCCTCTGGCCTACAAGCCTCTCATGTCTCCACTCAAACTACTCTAGAAACTCTTGAGCAAACTGATCCCATGAAAAAAGATGTGACCCAACCGGTCTACTCTCTACCAAGGTCATCCACCACTGTCTAGCTAGTCCAAAGAATTGAAAGGTGGTAAAATCCACTCCATTAGAATCCATCAATCCTAACCTGTGCAATCTCTTGCGGCAACCAAGCAAGAACATATAAGCATCAAACCTCAGGTCTCTATCATAATGTAGAGGGTCCATCCTTATGAACTCTACATACCTACTCTGTCCCTCCATGGACATAAAGGGTAAGGTCATTGGATGTGGAGCGATCCCTTGTAATAACTCGTCAATAATAGGAGAATCTGTAGTCAAATGTGCATCTAAAGTTTGAAGTCTGAAAGTAGCATATCGAATCAAAGTAAGAGCCACCCTCTCAAGAAAACCCAACACTTGTTCCAAGCAATCCTCAAGCATAGGTATGGTCATGATCACAGGTGGTGTCTATACTGGCCAAAATCTCATCAATCAACCTTGACGGCACATCCCTCGGTCAAGGCATTTTATAAAGTGTTTCATTTTCTTTTAAAATTAGTGCTTCTCAGTGGTACCAGTTTCATGAATATGGATGAACAAAATGAGGATGCATGCTCATAACCAAATCAATATCATGTAATGAATCAACTCAATAATTGTATAAATGAGCTCAAATCTCCTCAAATATCAATAGATCATGATATATAGGCCATCGCATGGCAACACAATAGTAAGGAGTCATGTAAGACATCAATGATTTCAATCCAAGTCCCCATTTGGGCATCACGATAATTATAAAGACAAATAATACTCAAACAAGACCAATACCAGCCTCCGCACGGGCATCACCATAATAATAATCTCTCAAGTCAATAATAATATTCACATAAGCCCTCACACAGGCAACACAATAAAATAGTGATCTCAAAAGATGAATCCCACAAAAAAATCCCCAACTCAAAGCATATTTTACATCAATGACTGACTACCCAGCCCGGTCTGAAGAAAGTTAAGCCATAACCTACCTCGAAAGTCAAAACCCAAGCCTAGACCCTTTAATAAGGAGCTTTCCCCTTTCGTGTGGTCACAGAACAAACTCAATCAATTAAAAATGTAATCTACATGTCAAGAGGAGTCTAATGATACTCATATTAGCTACTTTCGTTCTGGGTCCAAAAATAGTTTGAAAATCAAATTCGAAGGAAAAAGGGTAAAGCCATAATTTTATTGAAAAATCATATTTCCCATATTTTAAGGATTCTAACTATGAAAATCCATTGAAAAACAAGTTGAAATCGAAGGAAAAGCCATGTTTTCACATTACCGGGTGAAACCCCCAAATTTTGAAGATGATTTAGTGAAATAATCAATGAATAAGGATGTAAATTATGTTTAGAAGCTCACCCAAGCCCAATTTGATGAAAAACCCTATTTGAAATTGCCAAAATTGAGACCCCAAAGCTTGAAGATGGAAGAATGAAATAAAAAAGAAAAAAGAGGGAATTTATATCAGCGACGTTGCCTAGGCGGTCAAATGATTGCATAAGCAACATCACCTAATTGGTCAGACTACCACTAAGGCAGTAGTTACTTACCATACAAGCTCGTTGCTTAGGCGGCCATTTAGCCGCTAAGACGATAGTACGGGACCAGTCAACCCTTTGTTAAGGTGGTACATGTTCCTCCTATGTGGTACTGCTAAGGAGATAATGGTACCGCTTTAGCAGTTGCACTAGAAAACAGCTGAAACACAACCAAAAAAAGGACTGAATGGACCCTCGAGATTCAATCGAGAGCCCGTAAATACAAACCAATAACGCTACTAGGCTAATTTTAAGGTTCCAAACTCAATAAAACCATAGGATTTGTCAAAAGAGGTTGTTATCAACAAGTTAACCCCTGGGAACCCTTTTATACTAAATTAACTAGCTTCTCATCTACGCGTTAAAAACTCAAAATAAGGACTCAAAACCTAAACCAACCACGCTACTAACCAAAAAGTGATATTTCAGATCTAATGAAACTGACAGAATCACCGTCCGATGTTCGGATCATAAATAGTTGACCAAAGTCAAAGACCTCACTTTAAACTTCTCAAAAAACTCAAACTTAAATAAATCACTCCCAAATACTTTAGGGACTGTGCCAACCAACCCCACATCTCATAATTGACATATACCAACTATGGGAAGGGTAAAATGGTTAAAACATAGTAAAAGATAGAAATCACAATGAGGGTTGTTATATCATCCACCACTAAAACACGCATTCATCCTCAAATGAGAAACCAAATACAGTACCTGAATTGGTAAAAAACCTGAGGGGGTATCTACTTTTTATATTGGACTCAACCTCCTACATAGCCTCCTCAATCGGGTGATGTCTCCACTGAACCTTCACAGAATCAATATGCTTGGACCTCAACTTCCTAGTCTTTCTGTCTAAGATAGCAATAGGCTCCTCCTTAAAGGACAAATCATGATCTAATGCAACTGAATCCCACTGGATAATATGAGTATCATCTGGATGGTATTGCTTCAACATCAAAAAGTGCAATACCAGATAAACGGATAACAGATATGAAGGCAAAACAAGTCTATAAGCCACATCTCTAAACTTCTTAAGAATCTCAAAAGGCCCAATAAATCTCATACTAAGCTTTTCTTTCTTCCCAAATTTCATCACACCCTTCATAGGTGATACCTTCAACCAAAATAGCTCACCTAGCATGAATGCCACATCACGAACTTGTCGATCAATGTAAATCTTCTGCCTACTCTGGGAAGCTACAAGCCTATGCTGAATCAATCTCTCTCGATCCATTGAGTATCTCAACCAATTAGTGCCCCAAGGCCTAACCTAAAATGTATCAAACCATCCCATGGGGAATCTACATCTCCACCCATATAAAGTCTCAAAAGGAGTCATCTGAATGATGAAATGGTAACTATTGTTGTAAGCAAACTCTACTAAGGGCAAGAACTGGTCCCAATGACCACCAAAATCCATAACACACACTCGAAGAATGTCCTCTAACACCTGAATGGTCTGTTCTGACTGGCCATCCGTCTGAGGGTGAAAAGTTGTGCTTATCTCAAGATAAGTTCCCAACTCACTCTACATAGAACTCCAAATATTAAGGTAAATTGCATATGTCTATCAAAAAAAATAGATATAGGTATACTATGCCACCAAACAATCTCTTGAATGCAGATCGTGACCAACTTCTCCACATTATAAGTCATTTTCACAGGTATAAAATGTGTTGGTTTAGTCAACCTATCTATAATCACCCAAATGGAATCAAACTTCCCCGAAGACGGGGGTAGACCAAACACAAAGTCCATAGTGATTTGTTCCCACTTCCACTCGAGAATAGACATTCTCTACATTGTACCACCCGATCACCGATGCTCATACTTCACTTGTTGATAATTCATATGCTTGGCCATAAACTCTACAATGTCTTTCATCATTCCACACCACCAATAGTATTGCTTTAAGTCATGGTACATCTTAGACGCTCTTGTATGAATAGAATATTTCAAATAATGAGCTTCCTCAAAGATTAGTCTAATCCAACCACCAACTCTCGACACATAAACACAACTACTAATCCTCAAAACTCCCTTGGGATCAAGAGATGTTGTGTTTGCCTCACTACTCAACACTTTATCACAAATCACTCTCAACTTCTCATCATCAGACTGTTGAGCTCAAATTTGCTCCATCAATAAAGATCTAATCTCAACATAAATCAAAACAAGCCCAATAATCAGAATGTCAAGTCAAACCAACTGGTTAGCAAAAGACTGAACGTCCAAAGCTAAAGGCTACTCTCTCGCCAAAAGATAAGCCAAACTCCCCATACTTGTCCCCTTCTGACTCAAGGCATCCGCTACCACATTAGCCTTGCCCGGATGATAAAGAATAGTGATATCATAATCTATAAGAAACTCTAACCATCTAGGATGTCTCATATTAAGATCTCGCTGAGTGAAGAAGTACTAAAGGCTATGATGATAAGAGAAGATCTCACAATGAACTCCATACAAGTAGAGTCGCCATAAACACAACCGCGATTAACTCCAAATCATAAGTAGGGTAGTTCTTCTTATGAACCTTCAACTATCGAGAAGCATAAGCAATAACTTTACCCTTTTGCATCAACACACCACCCAAGCCAACTTTGGAGGCATCATAAAACATAGTAAAACCCACGCCCTCCTTAGGTAAAGTCAAAATTGGAGCAAAGTTAACAACTCCTTAAGATTTTGAAAGATCCTCTCACAATCATTCGAACACTAGAAAACAATCTTCTTCTGAGTCAACTTGATCAAAGGAGCCGTAATAGAAGAGAAACCTTGCATAAACCATCGATAATAGCCCACTAACCCAACAAAACTCTAAATCTTTGTAGGAGTAGTGGGTCTAGCCCAATCACGAACCATCGCTACCATAGCTAGATTGACCATGATACCATCCTTGGTCACCACGTGACCTAAGAAAGAAATAGAATCCAACCAAAATTCGCACTTGGAGAACTTGCCATACAACTTTTCATCTCTCAATCTCTGAAGTACGGCCCTCAAATGCCTCACATGCTCAGCCTCATTTTTTGAATAAATTAAGATATTTTTATGAACACAATCATAATAGAATCAAGATATGGCTAAAATACCCTATTTATCAACTCGTTAAATGTTGTCGAGGCATTAGTTGACCTAAAATACATAAGCAAGAACTCATAATGTCCATACCATATCTGAAAAGATGTCTTTGGAATGTCTAAAGCTCTAATCCTCAACTAATGGTAACCAGATGTCAAGTTGATCTTAGAAAACACTGAGGCACGCTGATCAAAAAAGCATCTATGTGAGAAAGAGGATACTTGTTCTTTATAGTCATTTTGTTCAATTATTGGTAATAATACACATGCGCATGGATCCATCTTTCTTCTCCACAAACAAGACAGGAGCACCCAAAGGAGACACACTCGATCAAATTAAATCCTTACTAAACAAATCCTGTAATTCCTCCTTAAATTCCTTTAACTCCGTCGGGGCCATCCTATAAGGAGGAATGGAAATGAGCTTGGTGCCCTACTCTACATCAATGGCAAAGTCAATATCCCTATCTGGAGGGATGGTAGGTAAGTCCATAGGAAACATGTCTATAAACTCTTGAATAACTCATACAGAATCCAAGAAAGGTGGTGAATCAACATTGGTATAATGCACATAGGCCAAATAAGAAAAACACCCCTACCCTACCATGCGATGAGCATGTAGAAAAGATATAACCCCCTTAGGACACAAACTAGGAGTACCCCTCCACTCTAATCTCGGCACACCTGGAGTAGCTAAGGTCATGGTCTTGGCAAAATAATCCAAAACCACATGATAAGGATCCAACCAAGCCATACCCAATATGACATCAAAATCAATCATATCAAGGATAATTAAGTCTACCCAAGTCTCATACCCCAAAAAAGTCACCACACATGATCGATATACCCGATCCACCACTAAAGAATTACCCGATCCACCACCAAAGAATTGCCTATGGGAGTAGAAACACAAATGGGCATAGCAAGGGACTTACACATAGCATCAATAACAATAGCAAAATATGTAGAAACATAAAACAAATAGATATAGGTTCAAATAGTACTAAAGCAGGATGATGGTAAACTGGGATGATACCTGTAATAACTACATCGGAGGCCCATGCCTTAGGTCTCCCAAGGAAAGCATAACACTAACCACGTTCTCTACCAGACTGAGCAACACCTCATCCACTACTATGAGCTCTTTAAGACCCACCTCAGGAACCTCACCTCTACTTCCTTATGTACCCTCTTTAACTGCTGACACTAGAGTCGAACAAAGCTGAAGCTGAGAACCCTGTTGGGGAGGACCCAATGCACGTGGGGAATAATCTCTTGCTAAGTGACCATGCTTATCACACATAAAACATCTCTTACTAGATGAATTATGCTATGAGGGCACAAAAGAACCAAAATACCCTCCATAACTCGATGAACCCTCGACCTGTATGACCTAATCTCTGACCACTCAAAGTCTCAAAACTCGAAAACCTACTAGTTGAACTCTATAAGGCCTCCTAGATCGGTCTACCGTGGTAACCATGAAAACCTCTACCTGAGAAATCCCTACCTCAGGATGAATAACAACTGAAATTGCCCTATCGGTGCATCCTTTTGGCACCACCACTCTGAATACCCTAGAGAATAGTCTCAATCGTCTTGGGATGATCCACTATACTCAGGAAAAAACCACTAAAAACCACTAACTGAGCCATCGCTAATTTGTAATAACTAGTTAAACCCTTAACAAACTTCTTAATCCTCTCAGACTCAGTGGAAATGCTAGAGATGGAATAATTGGACAATGTATGAAAGCGAACCTCATATTCTGCAATAGTCATTCACCCCTTCTCCAAATGATCAAACTCATCTCTCCACTAGTACCTCATACTAAAGGGCACGAACCTCTCTAGAAAAGTCTCAGAAACCTAGGAGGGAAACCATAGGTCTACAACTGAAAAGAGATCTCCACTACTACCTGGCCATATTAGTCAATTAGTAGGTAGTGTGGGCAACACCATGGAACTCAAGCAAATCGAGGTTATGCAACCTCACCAGATAATTAATCAAAAACTCACAAACATCCTCTATAATAGCACTGCTAAACTTGGAAGGGTCCAATTTGATAAATATCTTGAATCTCTTTTTCTCATCAGCAGACATCACAGAACCAAGAGCTATAAGCAAAATAACAAGTCTAGCCGGTAATATCTCAACACATGGGGCTACAACAGCAGATGGCTATGCCCTGGGAGTCTAAAAACCATGAGTAGGAACCTGTCCTGGCAGTTGTACACATCTTGTAGTCTGAGAATCATTCGTTGTACCCAGTAGAATACCTGTCTAGGGAATGACATTCAAATAGCCCAAAACATGAATCAACATATCTTGCAACACCAGAGTAATAATAAAACTCTAAGGGGTATGATCTAATCCCACATCCTCTAGCTGATATGCCACCTCATCATGATCAATCTCAGGATCGGGGGAGGCTGCTCTAGCTCATCCTCTAGATATAGCCGCTCCTCATGACTGATCTCTACCTCTGTCTAGGTTGTGACCCCTGTGTCACCACCTGACTGGGGATCCAATAGTAGGTGCTAGCTTTGCATCCTCAACACTCCTGATCTAGTCCATGCCATCTGTGTAGAAAGAGTGGAATACAAGTTTAGAAAGGTGGATACGAATAACATGCATGAAAAGGAATCAAATAAGAGAAGTTTTCCCAAAAACATCCCATAGCCTCCTGAAGATAGATACGGACATCAACGTATTAATATGCGGGACTCTATTAGACATCTTGCTCTTTTACTCATGAGACCGGTGAACCTAGTACTCTGATACCAATTTATCACAACCCAAAAGTTGTGGTCATGATGGCACCTACCCCAAGCCAACCTTGGCAGGTAAGCCTGACTTCACAAGAGATAAGAAATTTGAAGAAAAGATAAATAACACAAAAATATGAGACTTTAAAATAAAGTTAAGCCAATGATATAAAAACCAAATTCAAAACTGAAATAATTACAACTCAAATCCCAAAATCTAGTGTCATGAGTAAAGAGCACTAATAACTGACAGAGATTATGGGACTACACAACTCTATCTATAAAATATAAAATAAAGACAACATAAAGATATGATGAAGTTTGGAATCATGCTCCAAATGAGGAACTTACCAGTACTCCAAAATAGCCTCAACTCAGTATGAACTTAAGCTCTGTTGGTCTCACTCGAACTGGAATCTTCATCAAAAAGGTACAGAAAGTAGGAGAGAGTACGGTCAACTTATACACAACATGAATCATAGGCAGACCAAGCAAAGTAGAAAACAAAGCACATAAAGGATACTATGAGCATGCTTCCACCTGCATACAGAAAAGTTTCTAATGGCAGCTCAAACTATATCTCCTAATAGTATAATAATACAACTATAATAACAGTTTAAAAGTATCTACACACGAATATATATGTAAGGAAGACTCAATTACATGATAACGAACATAATAAGGGAAAATGCAGATGTTGCAATGCAGTGATATGGCAAGGATGAAATGTCTTAATATCACCCATATACACCTTTTGAGCATAAACTTCTAGGACAGGACCCATGGGGGGTTCGCAACCTATATACTATCACAATAATCAATCAACCTTGTCGGTACATCCCTCAGTCAAGGCATTTTATAAAGTGTTTCATTTTTTTTCAAAATTAGTGTTACCAGTTCCATAAATATGGATGAATGAAATGAAGATGTATACTCATAACCAAATCAATAGCATGTAATAAATCAACTCAATAATGGTATAAATAAGCTCAAATTTCAATAAATCATGATATATAGGCCATCGCATGGCAAACACTTTAGTAAAGAGTCCTGTAAGACATCAATAATATCAATCCAAGCCCCCACTCGAGCATCACAATAATAATAGAGAACAAATAATGCTCAAATAAGACCAATACCATCCCCTGCATGGGTATCACAATAATAATAATCTCTCAAGTCAATAATAATATTTACATAATCCCCCACATGGGCAACACGATAAAATAATAAACTCAAAAGATGAATCTCATGATAAAATCCCCAACTCATAGCGTACTTTACATGAATGGTTAACTATCTAGCTCAATCTAAAGAAAGTTAAGGCATAACTTACCTCAAAAGTCAAAATGAGCCTGGACCTTTCGGTAAGGATCTTTTCCCTTTTGTGCGGTCTTAGAACAAACTCAATCTATCAAAAACATAATCTACACGTTAATAGGAGTCTACTAATACCTGAATTAGCTACTTTCATTTTGGGTCCAAAAATAGTTTGAAAATCAAACCCGAAGGAAAAAGGGTAGAGCCAGAATTTTATTGAAAAATCACGATTTCCATATTTTATGGATTCTAAATATGAAAATCCATAGAAAAAAAAGTTAAAATTGAGCTTCAAATCAAAGAAAAACCATTTTCTCACTTTACCTAGTGAAATAATGATTTAGTGAAATAACGAATGAATAAGGCTGAAAATCATGTTTAGAAGCTCACCTAAGTCCCATTTGATGAAAAACCCTCTTTGAAATAGCCAAAACCAAGACCAAAAAGTTTGAAGATGGAAGAATGATATAAAATAGAAGAAAAAGGGAATTTACACCAGTGACATAGCCTAGGAGGTCAAATGATTGCCTAAGCAACATCGCCTAAGCGGCCAGACTAACACTAACGTGGTAGTCACTTGCCACGTAGGCTCGTCACTTAGGCGGCCATTTAGCTGCTAAGGTGATGCAACCATTTCTTAGGCAATGGTGTTAGACCAGCTAACCCTTTGCTAAGGTAGTACCTGTTCTACATAGGTAGTACTGCTAAGGCGTCCAGGGTACCTCTTTAGCTGTTGCACCAAAAAATAGCTGAACTACAACCTAGTAAAATTGACTCTAAATAGACCCCCGGGATTCAATCAAGAGCCTGTTAAAATAAACTAATAATACTACTTGGCTAATTTTGATGTTTTAGACTTAATGGAACCATCGTATTTATAATAAGACATCGTTATCAATAATTTAAGCCCTAGGAACCCTTTTAGGCTAAATTAACTAGTTTTTTGTCTAACCGCTCAAAACTCAAAATAAAGACTAGAAACTTAAACCAACCATGCTACTAACCTAAAAATGGCATGCTGGATCTAATGGAATTAACATAATCACCATCTGAAGCTCGGATCACAAAAAGTTGACCAAAGTAAAGACCTCACTTTAAGACTTTTCAGAAACTTCAAACTCACATAAATCATTCCTGAACGCTTTGCAGACCATACCAACCAACCCCATAATTCATAATTGACATATAACAACTACGGAGAAGGGTAAAATAGTCAAAATTAGAAAAAGCTAAAAATCACAATGAGGGTTGTTACAACTGGTTTACTGGATACACAACGAGTGCCTAATATGGAAGTTTGCTAATAGGTACACCTGATCCTGCATTTACAAAAATGTTGCATCACGAATGTAGGAATGTCAGTACATATAAAATATGTATTTGTATGTAAAACAGACAGAATAACAAGTAAAAAAGTATGGATGTTTATGTGAATCAAATATCAAGATGGAGGACTTATGAGTATCCAAGTAACAGATATACAATATGAAACTGTAACCTGTACACTAGTCTCATTGGCATATCATACACCAAGTGCTAAAGATGAACAATTGTGGACAAAAATTACCAGAAACTTTAGTACAAGACTGTAACTCAAGAATAGCTTTGATAGTTTAGCCGATGATGCCTTACAACCTGTACAATATTGTGTCTCACTTAATAGTTTGTCTAGGTGGTGTCCTATGACTATTTTAAATATAAATGATTATATGATGGCCTACCTAAGGTGATCTATGCCAAATGTGGGGCATATATTGCTCACATACTTGTGACTATGATTCTATACACATAATTTTTATCATAGTCTGATACAAGGTATGTCATGACATGAGCCTACACCCTGGATGTAACACGGTGCTTAGAGCCACAAGTGACCCCAACCTAACCCATGGTCTGGCATAGCACTAAGCATTTTATGAATGTAAATTGAGCAGAAGCTAAACTGGCATAACAAGCATGAATCTGAAATATGATAATGAAATTATGCTAATCATAATCCCGGTCAACCAGGAAATACTAAAGCTGAATATCTAAATCTATGTTTGAAAGCCTCTAATAATTGATGAGTTGCTGGGATAGGTCCCCAACTAACTCTAAATTTTAAAACTGAAATGAAATACTAAAAAAACAATACTAAAGTCTTGTCCTTGGGTGATGAGGACTCACCACTATTTTCTACTGAGAGGGTACCAAAATGTACTAATCACGGGTCTGATGTTGAGCAGCGGAACCTATATCATAAGATGATATAGCACAAAAGAAAGTATGTGATTAGTACTTTAAATGTACTGAGTATGTGATATATGCAACTATAAAATAAACTAAACATTCTGGGAAATAATAAAATTCAATACTGAATGCATAATGTAACACCCCGTACCTTCCCAACCCTACTTGACAACATTGAATAATGTTTACTTAGGTGTCGAGAGCCATAAGTATGTATTTGGTAATGTTATCGATGAGATAATTGATATTGGGCCTCGTACATGTGAATAGACCTTAGTAGAAGGTGTTTTGCGACTTCGTGGAGCATTTGTGGGGTTAAAAATGAGGCTTGAAAGGCCTCCAAACATAGGATATTAAAGGTAAGAAGTAAGTTAAAGAATAGAACTTGAAGTATCTAACCGAATCCGCAAAGAAAAGTCGAAGAAACAAAAAAAAAATGAAGGTGGGGCGCACCCAGGGGCGTGCCAGGCCGCTCTGGGCTGAAAATTTCAGCCCAGAGGTAGCAAAGGGGCGCGCCAAGTGGCGTGTCGGGGTGGTTTTCGCCAAAATTTTTCTTCGACTATTATATAAGACCTATAAGTCATGGTATCATTACTCCATCATAGTAGGAATATTCTTAAGCACGTTTAGCATCCGAATTGGGGTTAATTCTTCATCACAAGTATTTTAAAAAATTATGTTCAAAGAAGCCATGAGCGACTAGAATTTCTATTTTTGCGATTGAGGCTACGATTGGGAATCTCATAAGTAAATATTGTCGTGACAATTATGGAATTAATTAAACATGAGATATATGATGGATTACACATTGATTTTTGTGGGCTAAGATAATATGTGTTAATGGGCCAATTTGAGGCCCAAAATGAGGCAAAATACTTGGTCCAATGGGTCATATGACC
Source organism: Capsicum rhomboideum (assembly GCA_031232105.1). Classification (NCBI taxonomy): domain Eukaryota; kingdom Viridiplantae; phylum Streptophyta; class Magnoliopsida; order Solanales; family Solanaceae; genus Capsicum; species Capsicum rhomboideum. The sequence goes on from CP124711.1 coordinate 54,511,182, forward strand.
CATTCTCCCTTTGACCATCAATTATTGATCAAGCATGACTAAGGATAAGATTAAAAGGGGCTATATAAAGGCCACCAAATCATATTTTATTCATTCAAAAGGCATATGCCTTTCTAAACATTTCCAAGAGATATTTCTCTCAAACTCTCAAACCCTAAGTTCTCTTCTTGGACAAGATCATCAATTGGCAAGTCTTGGTAAGTGTATATTATTATGATTTGATATTTTTTATGCATGAGAGATTATGTATATCATGTTGGTTATGCTTGAAAGTGTTGGATATGGCACTTGTGGCTTTTGGAAAAAGATGTGTAATCCTTGTGAATTAAACATGAAACAGGACTTGATGTTTTGATGGAAGTTAATGGTGTGGATGATATCTCAACATGTATGGTGTTTTTATATCCATAACTTGTTATTTTTCTATAAGTGTGAATTATGGGATTTTGGCCGATATGTGGTTATGAAGTGTATTAAGTTGATTTGGTGGATTAATTATGACGTGATGTTAATGAGAAAGTGTAAAGGAGAAACTTGTTATGAAATGCTATTGGTTAATGATGTTTTGGTCAATGTGTGGAATGTTGTGGTATTGTTCATATGACAATGCCTTGAATTGTATTGTGAAGGGGGAAATGACGTTATAAGGCAATCATGTGATTCATTGTCGCCTTATACACTTGTAAGGTAGTTGGTTATTAATGTAAGCCCCGTTATGTACTTGTGTGTAGAGTGAAACATAAGGAAGGAGCGGGACTATTGTACTCACATATTGGATTGTGTATTCATATTGAAAGGATAAGGTATGTAAGGTTACTCTTTTTGTATCCTTCTGTAGCATATTGTCCATAATGACATGGTACTTGTTTCATTCTGAAATGTCCAAAGGTATTTCATTTCAAGTTGCCATATCATATTCCTTATAGGTTCAATGGTGATTCCCATGGTTCATAGTCATTGGCTAATGTTTCAAAGTTCCAATAGTGTTTAGTTACATATCTCTTGCTCGTTGGAGATTGTTCTAAGCTTCCAACAATGTTATGGCTATAAAAGTATCAGTGGCTCATAAGCCAAGGGTATCCTATTTATGGGTATCAATTATGGTTCTTCACATGTTCTTTATGCATTGACTAATGTTCCCAAGATTCCATGGTTCCTATAGGGTTATGTTTCCAACAATGTTAAGTTCCAAAGTTTAAAGTGATGTTATGACTATCAAAGGATCAATCTCAAAGTAATGAATAAAGTAATGCATATGTGGTTAATGATTGAGTATGGGTGGCAGCTTTGGGGGCAAAAATCCTAGCTCAAGCCGATCCCAAAATTATTGGATCAGGGGGCAGTCCTGGAGGCATAAGCCTAGCTCGGACTGATCCTGACAGAGGGTAGCTCTAGAGGAATAAGCCTAGCTTGAGCCGAACATGATATATTGGTTTATAGGTGGCAGCTCTAGAGGTAATAACCTAGCTCGAGTCAAACCCAATATATTGATTTATGGGTGGTAGCTCTAGAGGCATAAGCCTAGCTCGAGCCGATCCCAACAGTTAAGACCCACTGATCAGTTGGGGCCCGGGTACAGTATAGCACAGACAAAGATGAATAAGCACAGAAGTAAAGAAGCAAAGAAAGTAATGAAAGCAATATTCATGGTTCCCAACATATAGAATGGTGACTTATCCATATTGGTTATTTATTTGTATTTGAGTTTATTGAAGTGTTGATATCTCTTACAGTTTCATATGGCCTTACATACTCAGTACATTCTTCGTACTGACCCCTCTTAGAGGACTTACCTTGTTGCTGCAGGCACAGGCACTAGTAGACCTCCACAGTAAGTTGCAGATCATTTGCGGATTGTTGGTGAGCTCCAGTTGAATTCGGGGCTTTCTGAGTCATTATAGATATTTGCTTTGGTATTGCATATGTGTATAGAGCGGGGTGTTGTCCCGACTCTGGGTTGGTTATGGTTATGTATCTGTAGAGTCTTTGTAGACTTATGTGGGAGAATGATTGTAAGAGGTAAATGCTCATATTGACATGATGGCCCTAACGGCCAAGTTTCATATATTGTACAGGTTTTTCCATGACTTCTGCATAGTTGCATGATATAATATGAGACATGCATATGAATGTACATGAGCAAAGATTCGTTCTCTAGAGCCTCAACAGCTTCGGGTGCCAGTCCGCCTCAATGGGATTTGGGGCGTGACACATAAGCTAAACTAAAGTACAATGACATATTTTATAGATACCTATAAACTGGTATGAAAGGTAAATTTGAATAATCATAGTTTAGAAGTAAATAAAATTGAACTGAGGGTCATGTAAAAACTCTAAGTTTGAATCATAACTGTGGGAGAGCCTATTAACCGACATAACCACGTGAGCTAAATATGGATTTCGATGTATACACCCCATCAAAAGGACCCAATATACCTTGCTAGGGTATAAAGGCATAGCTGGCATGATTACTAAAGTGATGCCCAATTGGGAGTAATAACCTACGGTGGCATATAGTTCTAGGACTTGGGTGCACTGAACCCCAGTCTAACTCGGTGCTAAGTACTACTCCCATTTTTTATTTATATTGATAGCTCATAAACTGATAAACTGAAACTAAGTCAAAACATACTTTATCTAAAAGTATCCTGAAGGTCTATATAACTGAGAATACATTGTAAGTCTGTAAACTCAAACTAATTATATTTGTTTATGCTAAAATCATTGACTATTAGGATCATGTGTTCATAACATGCCAAACTTTATGACTAAAAATCAATCCACATGAAAATATTGTAAAATCAAGCTAAGCATCAATTTACAAAATATTAGGTTGTGCAAGATACCAAAATCATGGAAAATACATAATTATGCTATAGGAATCATGAGGGAACTGAAATAATAGGGAAATCATAAACTGAATGAAAACCCCAAACTTTAATCTATGAGGAAATTGAGAAATTCTGAGTTATTTAGGACTTAATGAGTGAAAAAAACACCTATTGATAAAATCCTACATACCTTGAAAGTGAGTTCTTGCTAAGAACTTGAAGGATTCTGAAGTTGAAGAGGAACCTTAGCTTTTTCCCTATTTTGGGGAGATGAATCGCACTTCTCTTAATTTTCTAAGCATTAGGAGGAATAATGAGGGAAAAAACTATCTAAGTTCCTTTAACCCTCCCCCATAAGCCTTAAAATGATGAAGTATTAGTCTAGGAAATAAGGAAAGTATGGATATACCCCTGGGAAAGTGTTTTAAAAAGACTGTAGAACACGAAAAACGAGTCTCAAGATGAATCTTCGTGTCCTAGAAGGACTCGTTATTTGAGTCATTGTACAGGATCTGTTTCTAGGCCCCTTAATGATGAGTGGTCACCACGGCTCATTGATGCACCTAAATTACACCTTGTAATGAAGTATAATGCGGTCTTTGTTAAATATAGAACCCAACCGAGGTTGGGGTCAATCCCACAGAGAATATGGCTAGGAACTCGGTAGATGTAGTTATTTAAGCTATCAATCAGTTATTTCTGAAAGGGGTTTTTTTGAAGTAATCATTGAAAATAGTTTGTAACCAAATAACAATTTGTTGAACTGATTTGGGTTGTAATCGATAATGGTAAAATGCTAGGATTGTGTTCCCCATGATTTCAGAACTTCATAGGTTCTCCATACTGGTGATTTATCCTAGTGCTTAGCAGGCAGAATAGATAAGTTAAGTTCACCTAAACGACTGTCCATCCCCTATTAGATGACTATCCTCAATTACTCGACCAAGTCTCGTGAGTTTTACAATCTAACCCTTATCATGGATCCTAGATCAGCTTTCCCGCATCCACGGCTCAAGCTATTAAGTAAAAGTTGGTAGCTCAAAGTCCCCGTTGTTTATTCCCTTTTCCCATATGTTACCCCTTCGTCCAAGAAAAATAAGAATAAGGTGAGTTCAAACGTTGTGCACCATTAGAAAGCAATCAAAGCAAAGATAATGATAATACATGCATTAACACCATTCAAAAATCATCGTGTACAAACCCTAATTCATTATTCCATCATGGTTCCCACAATCCTAGTTGCAGGGTTTAGATACTCATGATTGTAAAAACACGATAATAATTCATAAAAGAAAATATATTCATGAACTTACAGAAGAATAGAGTAAAGTCAAGAATCTCCACTATGATTAATCTCTCAAAATATGTTTAACTCTCAAGAACAAGTATATGTGATCAAAAGAGGTAAAAGCATGTAAACTAGAACATAAAACCTAATAGGAGTATTTATAGATACAAAAGAAATCTTACCCCAAATTGTGTAGGAGAACTGAGTCAGCAGTGGCAATGAGTCATTGGGTCAATTGATAACTCATTGGGCGTATCCGCGGCTTGTTGGTTGGTTTCTTGGTAGGTAGTGAGGCCTCCTCGCGATGACTCATAGGGACTCTTGACGGGTTGTTATGTCAATCGTTTCCACTGGATCTAATTTAATGGACTTTCAGGAGTTTGGGTTTTCTTGCACAGGATGAGTCATGCAATGACTCATCCCCTCTCCTAACAGCTTGTAGGGAGGACTCGTAGACACTGGATTTAAGTTACACATATATGTGACATTGGAATATTTCTTCAGGATGAGTCAGGTGACGACTCATCGCCTCTTCCGACGGCTCGTAGTGTGAACCATAGACAATACCTTGATTTGCACATCTTTAGGACTTTGAACACTTTCTTTAGGATGATTCATGCCACGACTCATACTGTGACCCAACGAGTTGTGGCCAGGCACCAGATGCCAACATTTAACCAAATTTAGTTCTTTTTCATCCATTTACTGCCAAGACCTATTTTCCTGCAAAACACTTAAACAAACATAACATATCTACAAATTCACCTAAGTTTTTACATATTTTCTTTATTTTAAGCATCAAAAGTGTTGTGAAACCATGACACATTAACACCCTCAACTTAAAATGTTTGCATATCCTCAAGCAAACAAAACAAAACAAACACCTGCGATGCTTAACTAAGAGAACCCTAGGAGACCCACAACAGTCAAATCATTACTATTAGCATATATTTTTCAACCCCCTCCTATACAAGAATCAAAAACCATTGTGTATACATACAGCCCATTTCCATGACACAAAGGAATCACGAGATGGCATCAAATTATGAACAAATAACCAAGCATTCATACAAATGGCATTACCCAGACAAATAGCAACTGACAACACAACTCGTGTGCCCTCACAACAAAGAAGTCCCATACACTCATGGTCAATAGATGGAAATATAAATAGGGACTGAATCAAAGCACACACTCTTCTAAAGAATTTTTAACAGTGTGCATGAAATACCATAGGCTTGCTTTTATTTTCTATGCCTTAGTCTTTTGAACAGTCAGATTAGGATCACTATAGGACTTGTATTGGCTTGTAATGTAAGCTTGGGGATAGGTGTGGTAAATTTGGATAAAGTGACTCAACCTTTCTTGGCACTACAATAATATTGGCTCTACTTTTCAACCTTATTTATTTTCTTCTCCCTTATTTTCCTTTGTTTTTCTTCAAATTTCGGGTGTGGCTTTCTTTTTACACTTTCTCTTTTCCTTATTTTCTATCTTTTTTTTCTTTCTTACCCCACCCGAATCCTTTTCCTTTTACTAACTTCTTCTTCATACCCATTTTGCACTATGCACCCCTATGATAGCCACCCTCAACTTAGGCAATTTACCTAAGTTGAGGTACACAATGTCCAAGGAGGGACCGAGACCAAAATAGGTTCATTGTAATCAAAAATGGGAAGGTGAATAGGCTAGTGAAAGAAATAAGTCTATTAAGGCTCAAACTCAGGATCAAGGGATATTTATTCCATTTGGTAGGGCTTTTAGTCTAAGAGTGTACTATTCAAGAATAGACTATAATATGTTCCTAACCAACTATCCTACAACCTAGGCAAGACTAACCAGGCAAGTTCTAGATCGAACACACAAAACTGAACTAAGTAAGTACCTCACACGCACATAGCATAGGGCAACATCATCAACTACTACATATCTGGTTTATGCATTGCTAAGCTACGGTTATCATGCATATAACAAAATCCACAGTGATCACAGTTCAAATTAGACATATTTTGTTTTCAGGAGGGGTATCCTTACATACATTTCTAAAACATTTTGTTTTCAGGAGGGGTATCCTTAAAAACAACAAAATCAAAACATTCAGGATATTCAAGACTTGACTGCACTAAGGTTCCCCTATTTTTCTCCTAATCAAATACAACAAAAATAACATAAACACAACAAAAATAAAAATAAAATCCTAAACATGTCAGTTCTACTATGATAGCACACCTGGAGGAAAAGAAACACATCAATAAAAAAACCCAAGTAGTTGTACACCCCCACCCTAACTTTGAGAGCATCCAATGTCCTCATTACATGACTATAGTTAAAATTTGTAAGAACGAGGGGTAAGGACATACCTGTGGTGCCTTAGGCATCGGATGTGGACTCATCAGCTGTTGGGGTCTCATAAATCACTCCAATCTCCAATCTTGGCATCGGTTGTGGTCGATACACTCAAAGCAACGTTGGCATCGGAAGTGACCAGTGCACTCAAAGGTATAGAACTAGTGGAGGCAACTATCGTACCCCCACCACCATCTAAAATAGTAGCAACAGCTTCTCTCGATTCCTCATCATAAACTATGGAGCTCCCGGCCCCATGCACCCTCTCGTGCATCTCAAAAAAGTGTATCTCAGAGGACCTTTTACTCTCTTGCTTATCTTTCTTCATATTTTATTTATCTCTCTTTCTCTTCTTCTTTTGTTGGGCTGGCTCCTCACCATCTTCAGTACTCTTTCCTTTTCCCTTATTACCCTATGTGTCAGGCACTTTAATATCCTCAAACTCCTCTATCACAGGTAAGTTGGGAGGTTAAAATGCTAGAAACTGTCTATAGGACAGATCCTATACTACAGCCCAAAGTGAAGCAAGCTCCTGTTTGATCTCGGTCAAGTTCAGGGACTGAACACCCTCAAGCTTAGCAGTAAACCTCCACTAAAACCTATCAAAATGAGTCTGCATCCCACACATATTTATCCTAATCTCATCCTTCACCCATGGCTTGACCCCTCCTTCTACATTGTTAGCTCTCCGCTCAATAGTGGTTAATTATTTTAGCACTTTCTACAAGAATTCAATTGGGACTAGAACATACCTACCGACAGGTGGGCGACTCAGGGCTGAACCTAGAGTAGGAGTCCGTGAAATAGGAGGTGAAGTCAGCTATAAGGTAGAAGAAATGGTAGCATCATCAATAGCATGGGTCTCTGGACTCAAAGCCTTAGTCTATGACTCTGTAGGTGTGGCCCCAACGTCAGCAAATCTAATTGTATCAATCTCCATACACATGCCGGTCTGAAATGCCCTAGCTAATAAAATAGCACTCGATACAACCTTTGCCTTAGACAAAGGATTTGTTGGGTCCCGAATCAGCCTAAGATTAGTAATGCGACAAACCTTAATGAAATGACCAATCCTGTTCAGCTCAAGAACAGGAGCCTCCAAACACATCTCAGTAACCAAGCATGGGAATATTATACTAGTCATATCCTCAACAACAGCTCTATCCTGTACTTCCCGAGCAATCATCCTGGAGATGTTAATATCATAGACCTCCGTAATACCTACCAACAAAGCAGCATAGTCTGGGCACAAAACATTATCTCTGGACATGAGCCCCAATCGGTGACGAACTAATATTTACCAAGACTTGGCGATGAAGTTTAATACATCATTCTTGATCTGTGACTCTCCATCGGCTACCCATTTAATTTGTTCCTGCTGGGCAGCAATAATATTCACCATCTATCGATAGTGCACCATTTTGTCTATCACAACCTAAGTTTAAACCCTAGTCACAACACAACGCTTAGAGCCACAACTGACCCCAAGATAACCCATGATCTGGCATAACTTTAAAAACACTGATAATAGATAAAATAAATACTAAATGTAAAAGCTAGCTGAAGAAATAACAAATACTAATCCAAAGGATAAAAGTCTGACATCTATTATAAAGTTGAAAACATATCTAATTGATAATCTAAAAACCTCTACTAATGATAAGTTGTTGGGACAAACCCCCAGCTAACTCTAATTATATGAAAACTGAAATGACTAAAATAAATGAAATAAAGAAATAACAATAAGTATCATCCTCAAAAGATAAGGACTCACCACACTCTATTGTTGAGATAAGTACGAGATCGTGCTAACCACGAGCTAGATGTTAAGCGTCTGAACCTATATTATAACACAATATAACACAAAGAAGTATGTTGTCAGTACTTTGAATGTATTGAGCATGTGAGATATGAACTATAATATATAAAGCTTAACATGTTGAACATAAGAGACTAACTGGACATGAAACTGATAAATATAAGTTGATATAATGACTTAAGTAAATAAGCATAAAACTGATAAATATATATAACTGAATCTGGGGTCATGCAACGACTGAGTCTGAAGTGTGAGAGCTACTATTAACCAACATACCCCATCTGAGCTAAATGGTACCTAACCTATAACCCCAGTTGGAAGTGTGATCTATACCTAGCCAAGGGTATGAACACTGACTGATGTTGATCCACTAATCTAATGTCCAAAAGGACTAAGGTATCAGCCTAATCTAGCGAGTGACCTTTTAGAACCTATGGTAGCAACATAGTTCTGGGACTTAGGGACTTATACTAAAGGTATCAGCCTAACTTACGGGTGAGCCTTCATCCCTGTGTTAGCATGGTGCTAAGTACTACTCCCAACAGAAGATAAACTGATATACTGAATAGCTAAATAATATTGATATTTTGAGACTAAATGATAAATGCTTTGTCTAAAAGCATTCTAAAATTTATGTAACTAAAAAATTGAGTAATGAGCTAAAAAATTATTGAATGCTAAGTTATCATATGTTCATAACCTGCCATATTTCAAGAATACAATTATTCATGACAATTTCTATATTTTGAATAGAGTACGAATTCAAAAATACAACTCCCAAAATACTGAATATCAATATTCTGAGGATACATAAATCATAAGTGAGTAAAGGTACTGAATTCCATGGGAAACATGTATTTATAGACAACTAATTATGGGAAAAACATAAAGAGAATGATGTTTTTAATGGAAACCTTAGTTCCAAACAATGGATTAGATGAAAAACTGAGTTCACTTAGGGACTCAATGGGTTAAAGGATACCCATTGATGAAATCCCACATACCTGGAGTGAAGAATTTCTTGTAGAAGCTTAAATTGAAGCCTGAATATTGTGGGAGAAGTGAGGGGGGAAATAATGACTAAGCCCCTTTATTCCCCCCCTTTCATACCCCAAAATTACGCAGTTTAGATCTAGGAAATAAGGAAAGTATGAAAATACCCCAGTTAAAAATATAACTAATCTGTTGTGCCCAGTCGTCATGGGTCACGCAATGATTCATCATGTCTGACAATGACTCATCATCAGACTCATTGCAACTGGGTGGAATTTTTAAGGTTTAACGATGACTAGACACAATGACTCATCGTCACTAATGATGGGTTGTTGAGATGACTCATTGGAACTAGACCCAAATATCAACTTTTAGAACTGCCTCAGAATAAGAACTCGTAATGACTCGTGGGATTTAGAAATGACTTATTGCCATGAGTCGTTATCATTGAGCTGATTTTTTGTCATTCTGGACTTGGGACAATTTCACTCAGAATGAGTGTCATGATGACTCATCGTGATTGGCGACTACTCATCCCCTGGTGTCATTTCCACTGGGGGAATATCAATATTCATGAATTTTGGCTAAGTCCTTAGAATAGATCGCCCAATGAGTCAGTGGTACTGACGACAATGCATTGTCTAGGTCATTGAGAGGAGAAATTTCTAGTTTCCATTTGGCTTTCTGTGCTAAGTTTGAAATGGAGTATTAGAAACTTATGAAGTGTTACAATATCTCCTCCTTGGTAACATTCATCCTCGAATGAAGACTAACTAAGCTAAAATGCTATGGAAGAAGCTACAATCCCAACATTGAGTTATAAAAGTTAATTTCTGACATAACAACTAATTTTTTTAAATGAAACATAACTAGACTGAATTCATGTAATATGCATGCAACTAAGACATGAGAGAAACTGAGGGACATGAAACTGAGAGGAATACTAGGAAGGAAACTATTACCTAAACTTGGAATTGAATGCAAAGGGAAAAGATAAAGGGACTTTGTCATTGTATCTGCTTTTGCTTCCCAAGTAGCTCCATCAACTAGCTGATTCCTCCAAAGGACTTTCACTGAAGTGATTTCTTTGTTTCTCAACTTACAAACCTGGACTATATTTAACTCCCATACTCTCTGAAGGCACAACTGAAGCTGGGTCACCAATGCATTTCTTCAACAAGGACACATGAAAAACTTGATGCACTGATGCTAAGTCTGTAGGCAAGTCTAACTCATAGGCCACATTGTCAATGCGCCTCAAAATCCTATAAGGATCCATATAACAGGGACTGAGTTTTCCCTTCTTTCCAACTCTCTTCACCCCTTTCATGGGTGAAACTTTCAAGTACACCAAATCATCAATCGCGAACTCAAGCTCTCTTCTCCTTATATCTGCATAGGAATTCTGACGACTTTGAGTTGTCTTCAACCTTTCTCTAATCAACTGAATTTTCTCCATAGCCTCATGGACTAGTCAGGACCTATCAAAGTGGCTTCACCAATATCAAACCAGCCAATAGGACATCTACACCTCTACCATAAAGCATCTCAAATGGATCCATCTAAATACTAGAGTAATAATTGTTATAGTAGAATAACTCAATCAAAGGCAAGTGATCATCCCAACTACCTTTGAAATCGATCATGCAAGCTCTTAATATTTCCTCCAAAGTTAGAATGGTCCACTCTCCCTAACCATCTATCTGCAGGTGAAACGTTGTGATGAGATGAACTAGGGTATTGAGACCCTTCTAAAAAGACTTCTAAAACTGAGAAGTAAATTGAGTACCCCTATCTGAGGTGATAGTCAAAGGGACTCCATGCAACTTCACAAACTCTCTAAGGAAAAGTCTAGCATAATCCTTGGTTGAATCTAATGTGTTGACTGGTAGGAAATATGCTGACTTAGTCATCCGATCCACAATGACCCAAATATAATCATATTTTTGGTGAGTACAAGGCAACCCCGTAATGAAATCCATATTCACCGCTTCCCATTTCCAAGTAGGAATACTAATATTACCACCTAGTCTCATGTGCTAAACCTTAACCTGCTGGCAATTTGGACACTTAGCCACAAATTCTATGATATCCTTCTTCATGACATTCCAATAATAGACTTACTATAGGTCACGGTACATCTTAGTGGCTCCTGGGTGAATAGAATACCAAGAAATATGAGCTTCTATCAGAATCCGCTATCTCAAGTCATCCACATCTAGAACACATAGTTTGTCCTGACAACGAAGAACACCCTCTCCTTCTTGGGAGAAAATCTCAGCCTTCTGACTTTGGACTACCTCTTTCAACTTAAGCAAAATAGGATCGCTATCTTATTTTGCCTTCACCTCAGCTACTAAAGAAGATTCTGAACTATGACACTACCTTCAGCTGAATCAACCAATAGAACTCCCAATCTAGTAAGCATGTGGACATCGTAGGCCAATTCTTTCTTATAATCCTATACATGAGCAACACTATCCATAGAAAGCCTGCTAGGAGCACCAGCCACTACATTACCTTTACCTGGATGGTATAAGATACTCATATCATAATCATTTAACAAATCCTTCCATTTGCTAATTTGGGAGGTATTTTTTGGTAAACGCGTAGAGCATGAATTAGAAAAAGATTAAAGCAAGCTCACACTCTATCGCATGATATGATCATGACAGAAGTGAAACTTTTCTAAAATATTTCATATCCTCTCACTCATAAGTGTGGCGTGCTTCACACCCATGAGTGACCCCAAGCTAACCCATGATCTGACATAATTCTAAGAACACAGATAATAGATAAAAGAAATACTGAATGCAAAAGTTGGCTGAATAAATAACAAATACTAAGCTAAAGGATATAAGTCTGACACTACAATAAAGCTAAAAACATAGCTAACTGACTATCTAAAAACCTCTACTAATGATGAGTTCCTAGGAAAACCCCCCAGCTAACTCTAACTATCTGAAAATTGAAATGACTAAAATGACTAAAATAAAGAAATAACAATAAGTCTCGTCTTCAAAAGATAAGAACTCACCACACTCTATTGCTAAGATGAGTACAGGAACGTGCTAACCGCGAGCTGGATTCTGAGCGATTGAACCTATATTATAATACAATATAGCACAAAGAAATATGCAGTCAATACTTTGAATATACTGAGCATGTGAGATATTCACTATAATATATAAAGCTGAACATGATGAACATAAGAGACTAACTAAACATGAAATTGATAAATATAAGCAGATGCAATGATTCAAGTAAATAACCATAAAATTGATAATTATATATATATATATATATATATATATATATCTGAATAACTGAATTTGGGGTCATACAATGGCTGAGTCTGAACAGTGGGAGCTATCATTAGCTGACATACCCCATCTAAGCTAAATGGGGACTAACCTGTAATCCTAGTTGGAAGGGTGCTCTGTACCTTACCAAGGGTATGAACACTGACTGATATGGATCCACTAAACTGATGTCCAAAAGGACTAAGGTGTCAGCCTAATCTGGCAGGTGAAACTTTAGAACCTATAGTGGCAACATAGTTCTGGGACTTAGTGACTTTTACTAAAGGTTTTAGCCTAATTGACGGGTGAGCCTTCATCCTTGCGTCCGCTCTGTGCTAAGTACTACTCCCAATTGAAGATAATCTGATATACTAAATATCTTAATAATATTGATGTCCTGAGACTAAATGATAAATGCTTTATCAGAAAGTATTCTAAAATCTATGGAACTAAAGGATTGAGTACTGAGCTAACAAACTATGTAATGCTAAGTCATCGTGTGTTTATAACCCAACATCTTTAAAAAATACGATTATTCATGACAATTCTATATTTTGAATAGAGTATAGAGTGCGGATTCACAAAGTACAAGTCCCAAAATACTGAATATCAATATACTAATAATTCATAAGGCACAAGTCTGTAAGGGGTTGTTTGATGTGAGGTATAAGGTATAATAGTCTCGGAATAAAATGCAGGATTATTTTATCATGCATTGGTTGGAGGTATTAGTTAGTCCTAGGATTATTTATGTAACACTCCGTATATTTTCGAACCTAGTTTATTATCGTAATATTCATGGAATTAATTAAACATGGGATTTTTGAGGTATTATGCATTAAATTGGTGGGCTTGAGCCATTGGTCTCAATTGAGGCCCAAATGTGGAGTAAAAGACATGGCCCAAAGGGGTAAAATGACCCATTCTACCATGTTGACTAATTGAACATGGAATTTAATGCTAAGGGTTGGATAAGAGTGACTTTAGGGACTATATAAAGCAAGGAAGATAAGATTTTTTATGTAAAACAACACCCATGCCTTTTCTAGAATATTCAAAACATTTCCTTTTTGCTCTCAAACCCTAAGCCTTCATTCCTTTGGACAAGATCATCATCTTGCAAGCTTTGGTAAGTATTTATTCTCATGTTTTAGTATATTATAGGCTTAATATGGTGTATAAATCGTGTTGGTTATGTTGGCACAGTGTTAGACAGTTCACTATGTGTAAAACTGTCTATTTTTGCAATAGGAAAAGGGTTTTACCTTGTATAACTTGAAAGTGGAATTGTGGTCTGGAAGGAAGTGAATTTTATGGATTACATATTAAAATATATTATATTATTATTTCCTTAACTTACTTTCTCTTTGTATATAACATTTGGAATTGTTGTTACGAAATTGGGCATAGAATTGGTGACGTATTGAACAGAAAAGGTACTTTTGGTGATGTGTATGTGCGTTGTGAAACCATGGATGTTTTTTGGCATCTAATATGATCTAAAATATGTTAATATAATATTAATTATGATCATGGACCATTCTTTGCAAGAAAAAGACCCAAAAGAGACCTTTTTTGGCCGAAACGGGCACCCGCCCTCGCAGACGAAGCACCTGCGGGCGCAGGTGACTTTGAAGGTGCCCCTGGACACTTCCAAGGGTCACCTTCAGATGCATTTCATCCACCTTCAGGTGCATGTGGCTTTGCCGATTAGGCCAGAACTCTATTTCGGTTGTTTTTGCATCTCTTTGACCCCTCCCCCCCTAAAGCCCCTATAACCTTTATGGATGCAAATATAAACTTATGGTACCTTATAAATGACTATAAAGGAGTATACTGGAGGTATTTTGAATGGTATAAAATATGGATTGTTGTTAAAGTGTTATTGTGAAAGCTATCGAGTGACTTGACGGAGAAAAGGTGACGTAGTGTTAATGAGGAAGTGTAAAGGGTAAACTTGGTGTGAAATGTTATTGGTTTATGATGTCTTGGTAAATATGTGAAATGTGATGATGTTTTTGTCATGGTAATGTAGTGGATTGTATTATAAAGGACGAAATGACACTATATAGCAGTCACGTAACTCATTGTCATCTTATGCACTTGTAAGGTAACTAGTTGTTAACGTGAGCTCCGTTATGAACTTGTGTTGTAGAGTGACACGTAAGGAAGGAACTGGATTGTTTTATTCACATATAGGACGGTATATTCATATTGAGAAGATAAGGTATGTAAGGTTACTCTTTCCGTATCCTTCTGCAGCATATAGCGTTCTCATTGACGTTGTACTTGTTCCATTCCAAAGTGTTCTAAAGTATCCCAGCTCAGGTTGACATATATTTTTATTCGCATGTTTCTTATTCTTAGACCAATTGTGATTCATATGTCTCTTATTCATTGACTGAAGTTCCAAAGCCCTCATAATATTGTAACGACTAAAAGAAACTATCTCAAGAAAAGTAATGATGTAGGGAGAATCTATTCACTCTTAAGTAGCATTGCCAATAATGTTATGAAAACGAATGTACCAATTTCTCACAAACGAATGTATCAATCTCTCAAAAGTAAGAAGTAATGCATGTTTGTTGGTTGCAAGAGGAAAGGAAGTGAAGTAATGCATACATGGTTACTTACTTTATAGTTACTTTATGGTTCTTTGAGTACGGGTGACAGTTCTAGAGGCATAAGCCTAGCTCGAGTCGAAACTGCTTCATATATTGATGGTTACTTTTATTGACGGTTACATATTAATGGTTACTTTTATTGATGGTTGAATATTGACGATTACTTTTATTGATGGTTGCATATTGACGGTTACTTTTATTGATGGTTGCATATTGACGGTTACTTTTATTGACGGGTGCATATTGACGGTTACTTTTATTGACGATTGCATATTGATGGTTACTCATATTGACGGTTGCATATATTGATTGTTATTTATTCAACGGTAATGTGAATGGTAATGTACATAAGGCAAGAGATTAATGAACATAAAGTACATGGTTCCAAGAGTTCAGATTGATGGTTTGTCTATATTGGCTATTCCTTCATATTTGATTCCATTAAGAGCCTTATGTATCATGAAGTTTCTTATAGCCTTGCTTACTCAGTACATTCTTCATACTGACCCCTTTGGGGGAATTTACCTTACTTACTGCAGGCACAGGTACTTACAGACCTCCACAGTAGGTTGTGGATCTTTGGTGAGCTTCAATTGGTTCGGGGCTTTTCGAGTCATAGTGTACATTGATTTTGGTATTATGAAAATTATGTATAAATCAGGGACTTATCCCGACTTTAGGATGGTTATGTACATGTATCTGTTGAGGCTTTGTATACGTATGTGTGTATATGAATGAGAGAGATGTATGTCCGTTTTGACTTGATGGCCCTGACGGCCAAGTTTCATATATGTCAGTATCACATGTTCCATGATTTCCGCTATTAGCATTTTATGTTCTTACGTGATGGTGATGTTTCTTATGGCATGCATACGAATGGACATGAGCAAAGATTTGTTCTCTCGGGCCTTATCGGCTTCGGGTGCCAGTCTGCCTCAATAGGATTTGGGGTGTGACAAAAATGGTATCAGAGCAGTTCGTCCTAAGGATGTCTACAAAGCCGTGTCTGAGTAGAGTCTTACTTATGGATGTGTTGTGCACCATATTTATAAGTAGTAAGCTACGGGACTTTTAGGAGTTGTTTCTTTTCTTCATTTCTAGATCGTGCAATAGAGCCAATTTTTTTAGCAAAATCGTATCTGACCATTGGAATTGGTTTTCTTGTTTATAGTAAAAATGTCGGTTATAAGACGAGGTAGAGGCAAAGTTAAGCAGGTAGATATGCCTGCCGAAGAAATAATGAGTAACTCACCACCTGACCAAGCTAGTCAAGGTGGGGCTGACGCTAAAATTGCATCGCGGTCTTCTTCTACTTTTCCAGCTCCGGAAGAGTTGAAGGAGTGAGATGTGCCGGCAGAACCTCCTGTAAATGTCACTGACCAGGAATTAAGAAATTTAGTGCATATATTGACTCAACTAGTTACTGCACAAACCCAAGGACAAGTTGGTCCAATGACAGGCAATGACAGTGAGGCTAGAGCAGCTAGTCGGAGGACACAGGATTTTCTGAAACTAGACCCTCCCATATTCACTGGGTCAGATCCGAAAGCAGACCCATAGGATTTCATGGATCAAATTCAAAGGGCTCTAGAATTTATGCACGTAACTGGTGTTGAAATAATTGAACTTGCTGCTTATCGATTGAAAGGTGAAGCGATATTATGGTATGAAGACTGGAAAAGATCGAGGGGTATGGCTGCACCTCCAGCAGGTTGGGAGGAATTTAAAATGGCATTCCTTGATCATTACCTCCCATATGAGATTCGGGAGGTACGTGCAGATCAGTTTCTAAATCTACGTCAAGGGAACATGAGTGTTAGAGAATATAGTCTTCAGTTTAATTCCTTGGCTCGATATGCTCTGAATGTAGTCGCCATAATGACAGACAGGGTCCATTGATATGTGGACATATGATCAGTTTCTAAATATACATCAAGGGAACATGAGTGTTAGAGAATATAGTCTTTAGTTTAATTCCTTGGCTCAATATGCTCTGAATGTAGTGGCCACAATGACAGATAGGGTCCATTGATATGTGGACATATTAGAGCCATACCTAGTGAGGGACTGCACTATTGCTGCCTTGAACAAAGATATGGCTATAGCAAGAATACAAGCCTTTGCACAGAAATTGGAGGACCAAAGGCAAAGGAGAAGGACACAGGAATTTGAAGAAGAGCCGTCAAAGAAAGCTAGGTTTATGGGATAGTTTATGGCGTCCCAAGAAGACTTTAGGCCTCGGGTTTTTTATAGACCTTCTAGACCCTCACTTTCTTATCCTACAGCAGACACTCAATCTCAATTCCAAGGGCTTAGAGGAAGTTACGTTGATCAAAGCAGTGGAATTTGAGATTCACAAATAGCGGGGTATCGAGAACAAGGAAGTATGAACCAATCGGGGTTTTCTCGCCAGCCGTGTCAACACTGCGGAAAGCTTCATTTAAAGGAATGTAGATTTGGAATGAATATTTTCTTTTGGTGTGGTATGTCCGGGCACCTGGTGAAAGACTGTCCAAGAAGGGGCACGGGTAATAGGACGCGACCTATGGGATCAACCGTTGCATCATCATCATCGGTTCCTTCATTAGGACGAGGTGTATAGCCTGTTGGTCATGGTAGAGGTCCTATAGGAGCAGCCAGTTTTAGTAGAATACAGGACCATACCTATGCTCTAGCGGGTCGACAGAATTTGGAGTCCTACCCTGATGTAGTGACAGGTACATTATCTGACTTTTCATATGAAATATATGCATTGATTGATCTAGGTTCTACCCTACCATATGTTACTCTATTGATTGCTAAAATTTGTTAAAAAAAAAAGAACACCGGAATTATTAGTTAACCCATTTGAGATATCTACACCAAAAGGGGAACCTATTGTAGCTAAAAGAGTTTATCGTAATTGTATAGTAATTGTTTATGGTCATGACACACTGATTGATCTTATTGAGATGGAAATGATGGATTTTGATGTTATAAAGGGGTTGTGCCATAGTAGGTTACCAATCTAAGAAGTTACATTTCCATCTTCCATAAAAGAATGTTCTTGAATGGAAGGGTAATGTGGAATCACGGAGAGCAAAGAAAATTATATCCAAGGGGATTCAAAAGGCCTAGTATGTTCTTTTGGGGGGTGTATTGATTCAGCATGGCAGAGCGATAGCTTATGCCTTAAGACACTTGCATTTACATGTGAGAGTTTGAGTTAGCAGTAATATAACGCTACCACTTCTGGGGGTTCACATAGATACATATATACTGATCATAAGAGTTTGCAATATATCTTTAAGACGAAGGACTTAAATCTGAGGTAGCGAAGGTAGCTTGAACTATTAAAAGGTGACGACATTGGTATTTTGTATCATCCGAAAAAAGCAAACGTGGTAGCTAATACATTAAGCTGTAAAGCAGTAGGAAGTACTAATGTCAAGCTCATAGAAAAGAAAGATATAGTCAATAAATCTACATCAATTAACCAGTATGGGGTTTTGACTTCTTGAAACTCCAGATGAAAGAATTATAGTGTATGATGAGGTAGAGTCTTCATTTGTAGCTGAGAGCAGGAAAAGCAGTATGTAAATCCTATTTCCTTTCAGTTAAAAAAAAAAAAAAAAAGAGAACGTACAATGAAGTTCGTCGAAAGGTACTTGAGCTTACATAAGGAAGGAATACTTCAATATCAAAATAGATTAAGTATACCAAATATAGAGATGAGCTAAGGAAATGAATTATGATAAAAGCACGTCATTCACAATATTCTATTTCATTCGGGAGAAACCAAATGTACCATGGTTTGGTAAAAAAAAAAGGTATTGGTGAGGCAATATAAAGAAGAATAACATTCCAGAATTTGTAGCTCATTGACCAAATTATCAATAGGTAATAGTAGAGCATCAGAAACCTGGAGGTTATATGCCATGTATAAAGTTTCCAGTTTGAAATAAGACATGGTTAACATGGATTTTATCGCAAGTTTGCCTCATACACATAAGGTTGTCTCATACATTTTGGGAATTTGATTCCACATGAGAGATAGCTGGCAAGTTTACCTAATCAGCACACATGTTGCCTGTCAAGACCATCTATATAGCTGAACAATATGTGAGGTTGTATATTAAAGAGAAAGTACAACTACACAGAGTTCCGATCTCTATTACATTAGACAGGGGAGCTCAATTTACTACACATTTTGGAAGTTTCTTTTCAGAAGAGTTTGGGTACATAAGTGAATTTGAGTACAACTTTTCATCCTCAGACGAACGGACAAGCAGAACGTACTATCCAAACATTTGAAGGTATACTATGAGCTTGTACGATAGACTTTAAAGGTAGTTGGGATGATCATCTACCCCTTATTGAATTTGCTTATAATAATAGTTAATATTCAAGTATTAAAATGGTATCTTACGAAGGTTTATATAGAAGAAAGTGTAAATCATCAATTAGATGATTTAAAGTGAGTGGAACTGCCTTACTTGGGGCTAGATTTTGTTCACTAAGCTATAGAGGAGATTAAGGTGATACAATAGTAGCTACAAGTTAACACAAATCATATACCGAAATCTATCGCTTTTATTGAAAATGTACAAGTTATGGGAGAAACTCACTTATGAAGAGAGATATATTGCTATTATAGATGGATAAGTGAAAAGATTAAGAAATAAAGAAGTAGCTTTGGTAAAGGTACAGTGGAGGAACCGACAAGTAAAAGAAATCATGTGAGGAGCCAAAGCAATAATCAAGTCGAAGTACCCGTAATTGTATCAAATGGAAGAGAAAGTTTAAGATGCAAGATCAGAACAATAACAAGTCAATATCTGTAAACATTATGTGTGATGACATGAAGAATGATCCTAAATTTACAGTTGTTAAAGTTAGACAATGTCGCTAACATTCGAGGATGAATGTTTCTAAGGGGGGAAGAATGTAACACCCCGTATATTTCCGAACCTAGTTTATTACCGTAATATTCATGGAATTAATTAAACATGGGAGTTTTGATGTATTATTCATTAAATTGGTGGGCTTGAGCCATTGGGCTCAATTGAGGCCCAAATGTGGAGTAAAAGACATGGCCCAAAGGGGTAAAATGACCCATTCTACCATGTTGACTAATTGAACATGGAATTTAATTCTAAGGGTTGGATAAGAGTGACTTGAGGGACTATATAAAGAAAGGAAAATCAGATTTTTTATGCAAAACAAAACCCATGCCTTTTCTAGAATATTCAAAACATTTCCTTGTTGCTCTCAAACCCTAAGCCTTCATTCCTTTGGACAAGATCATCATCTTGAAAGCTTTGGTAAGTATTTATTCTCATGGTTTAGTATATTATATGCTTAATATGGTGTATAAATCATGTTGGTTATGTTGGCACAGTGTTAGACAGTTCACTATGTGTAAAATTGTCTATTTTTGCAATAGGAAAAGGGTTTTGCCTTGTATAACTTGAAAGTGGAATTGTGGTCTTGAAGGAAGTGAATTTTATGGATTAAATATTAACATATATGATATGATTATGTCCTTAACTTAATTTCTCTTTGTGTATAACATTTGGAATTGTTGTTACGAAATTGGGCCTGGAATTGGTGACGTATTGAACGGAAAAGGTACTTTTGGTGATGTGTATGTGTGTTGGGAAACCATGGATGTTTTTTGGCATCTAATATGATCTAAAATATGTTAATATAAGATTAATTATGATCATGTACCATTCTTTACAAAAAAAAGACCCAAAAGAGACCCTTTTTGGCCGAAACGGGCACCCGCCCTCGCAGACGAAGCACCTGCGGGCGCAGGTGACTTCGCAGGTGCCCATGTATAATTCCAAGGGTCACCTTCGGATGCATTTCATCCCCCTTTGGGCGCAGGTGGCTTCGCAGGTCAGGCCAGAATTCCGTTTCGGTTGTTTTTGCATCTCTTTGACCCCCCCAAAGCCCCTATACCCTTTATGGATGCAATTATCAACTTATGGTACCTTTTAAATTACTATAAAGGAGTATCCCAGAGGTATTTTGAATGGTATAAAATATGGATTATTGTTAAAGTGTTATTGTGAAAGCTATCGAGTGACTTGACGGAGAAAAGGTGACGTAGTGTTAATGAGGAAGTGTAAAGGGTAAACTTGGTGTGAAATGTTATTGGTTTATGATGTCTTGGTAAATATGTGAAATGTGATGATGTTTTTGTCATGGTAATGCAGTGGATTGTATTATAAAGGACGAAATGACGCTATATAGCAGTCACGTAACTCATTGTCATCTTATGCACTTGTAAGGTAACTAGTTGTTAACGTGAGCTCCGTTATGAACTTGTGTTGTAGAGTGACACGTAAGGAAGGAACTGGATTGTTTTATTCACATATAGGACGGTATATTCATATTGAGAAGATAAGGTATGTAAGGTTACTCTTTCCGTATCCTTCGGCAGCACATAGCGTTCTCATTGACATTGTACTTGTTCCATTCTGAAGTGTTCTAAAGTATCCCAGCTCAGGTTGACATATATTGTTATTCGCATGTTTCTTATTCTTAGACCAATTGTGATTCATATGTCTCTTATTCATTGACTGAAGTTCCAAAGCCCTCATAATATTGTAACGACTAAAAGAAACTATCTCAAGAAAAGTAATGACGTAAGGAGAATCTATTCACTCTTAAGTAGCATTGCCAATAATGTTATGAAAACGAATGTATCAATTTCTCACGAACGAATGTATCAATCTCTCAAAAGTAAGAAGTAATGCATGTTTGTTGGTTGCAAGAGGAAAGGAAGTGAAGTAATGCATACATGGTTACTTACTTTATAGTTACTTTACGGTTACTTTATGGTTCTTTGAGTACGGGTGGCAGCTCTGGAGGCATAAGCCTAGCTCGAGCCAAAACTGCTTCATACATTGACGGTTACTTTTATTGACGGTTGCATATTGATAATTACTTTTATTGACGGTTGCATATTGACGATTACTTTTATTGACGGTTACTTTTATTAACGGTTACATATTGATGGTTACTCATATTGACGGTTGCATATATTGATTGTTATGTATTCAACGGTAATGTGAATGGTAATGTACATAAGGCAAGAGATTAATGAACATAAAGTACATGGTTCCAAGAGTTCAGATTGATGGTTTGTCTATATTGGCTATTTCTTCATATTTTATTCCATTAAGGGCCTTATGTATCATGCAGTTTCTTATAGCCTTACATACTCAGTACATTCTTCATACTGACCCCTTTGGGGGAATTTACCTTACTTGTTGCAGGCACAGGTACTTACAGACCTCCACAGTAGGTTGCGGATCTTTGGTGAGCTTCAATTGGTTCGGGGCTTTCCGAGTCATAGTGTACATTGATTTTGGTATTATGAAAATGATGTATAAAAGGGGGACTTGTCCTGACTTTAGGATGGTTATGTACATGTATCTGTAGAGGCTTTGTAGACGTATGTGGGTATATGAATGAGAGAGATGTATGTCCGCTTTGACTTGATGGCCCTGACAGCCAAGTTTCACATATGTCAGTATCACATGTTCCATGATTTCCGCTATTAGCATTTTATGTTCTTACGTGATGGTGATGCTTCTTATGGCATGCATACGAATGGACATGAGCAAAGATTGGTTCTCTCGGGCCTTATCGACTTTTGGTGCCAGTCCGCTTCAATGGGATTTGGGGTGTGACAATTTATCCTACCATTTATACCATAGTGATGGCATAAGTTATCCCATATACATGGTGGAATAACTAATCTCAGGATTAATTATCCTGTGATAACTTGTTTTCAACCAAATGACTCATAAAGAGACTGAATTTCATGGGAAACATGTATTTATAGACTACTAATCATGGGGAACTGAAATATAAAGAGAATCACGCTTTTATGATAACCCTAAGTTCTGAATAATGAATTAACTCAAAAATTGAGTTCACTTAGGGACACAATTGTCACGCCCCAAATCCCATCGGGACGGATTGGCACTCATAGCCGACAAGGCCCGAGAGAACCAAGCTTTGTCTTTATCCAATCATATGCATGCCATAAGAAACCCATAATCACATAATAGCTATAGATATCAACAATGGAATTCATGGAACATGATATATATATGCATATGCGGAACTTGGCCATTGAGTCCACCAAGTCAAGAACGACATATCCCCTTTACATTTATACACCCACATCCGTCTACAAAAGCCTCTAACAGTTGCATTGACCAATATGAAATAAAAGTCGGGACAAGTCCCCGCTTTATACAACATGTACAACACCAAAATATATGTACAACTGTGACTCGGAGAAGCCCCGAACTAAATGGAGCACACCAAAGATCTGTAACACTGGCAACCTACTGTGGGGGCCTACTAGTACCTGCGCCTGCAGCAAGTAAGGTAAATTCCCCAAGAGGGGTCAGTACGAAGAATGTACTGAGTATGTAAGGCCATATGAAATATGTAAGATATGTAAATATGTCAAAGAACTCAAGTCCAAATGCATAACCAATATAGATGAGTCACAATGTAGATGAGTCACTATTCTGTACTTTGGAAACCATGTATTTTGCTTTCATTACTTTCTTTGTGCCTTTACTTCCATGATTATTCATCTTTGCCTGTGACCTGTGATACCCGGGCCCCGACTGAACAGTGGGTTTTAACATAACATCATGTTATATTAGGATCGGCTCGAGCTAGGATTATGCCCCTAGAGCTGCCACCCTATGAATTAATGTATATATCGGGATCGGCTCGAGCTAGGTTAGTACCTCTAGAGCTGCCACCCATACGACATTTAAGGTTTGGCTCGAGCTAGGTTATTACCTCTAGAGCTGCCCCCTGTCAAGATCGGTCCGAACTAGGCTTATGCCCCTAGGACTGCCCCCTGATTTGGGATCGGCTTGAGCTAGGCATTTGCCCCCAAAGCTGCCACCCATACTTGATCATTGACCACATATGCATTACTTTGTTTATTACTTTGAGATTGGTACCATGATAGTCACAACTTTACTTGAAGAACTTTGGATCATTAACCAATGAGTGAGGGACATATGAATACACATTGTTGGAAACATAGCCTTATTAGAAACATAACACTATTGGAACCATTAGACAATAATCAATGAACAAGATACATGAGTATAACCACTATTGGAACATTGGAACATAGCATTATTGAGCTTTTGGAACATTAACCATAAATGTGAGACATGGGATTCACAATTGATCAATGAGTAGAAAATATATGATAATTACCATTGATAACCGGATATGGGATACCTTAGCACATTTCAGGATAGGGCTAGTGAAATGTCAATGTGAATACTATTTGCCGCAGAAAGATACAGACAAAGTAACCTTACATACCTTGTAGTCTCAATACGAATAAACAACCTTAGACGTGCATACAATAGTACCGCTCCTTCTTTATGTATCACTCTACAACACAAATGCATAACGGAATTGACATTAACCACCAACTACTTTACAAATGCATACAATGTCAACAAGTTACATGTTTGCCTTTAAACATGTCATTTCCCCTTGAAAAAACCATTGATAAAATTATTATTCCAAAAATCCCCCAATATTCCCAACATTGACCAATACATGATAATCAATACATTTCACCACAACAGTTCTCCTTTATACTTCCTTATCCACACCACATCACAAATAGTCCATCAATTCACCTTAATACACTTCATAGCACATATCGGCCAAAATCCCACAATTTACACTTATATAAAAATAACAAGTTTAATAACAAAATAACACCATACACTTTCATATTTTATCCATACCATGATCTTTCATCAAAGGCACAAGTCATAATTCAAGCTTGAATCCCATGGATCACAAATCTTATACAAAAACACCAAAGTACCATGTCCAACATTTCCAAGCACAACCAACATGATTTACATACTCTTTCATGCATATAATAGATTAATCCATAACAATAATCACTTACCCAAGCTTTAAAAGTGATGATCTTGCTCCTAGAATTGACTTTGAGTTCTTAGGGTTTGAAGAAAATATCTTGTGTATTTGTCTAAAAGGCATGAGACTTTGAAAGAAATAAAAATCAGATTTATTGCCCTTTATATAGGCCCTAAAGTCCATCCTTATCCACTCTTTAGCATTTAATAAGGGGTTCTAGAAGGTCAAGGCAAGAATGGGTCTTTTGACCCATTTTTGGGCCATGTTTTCTTTTCATTTTTGGGTCATTTTTGGGCCCAATTCACTTAACCCAATAAAATCAATAATTTCTCATGTTTAAATCATCTTATACGTGTTACAACAATATTCCCACTCCCGCTATTCATATCCGTAGCCTCAATCCCAAAAACAGGTGATTCTAGTCACGTATGGTCTATTTTGACCATAAGGGTAAAATCGTCATTTTGACTCCAAATTTGTCCTCGAGTAATTTTATCATACCAATATAATATTTCATTCATTTCATGTATACACTCGTGGTTGTATAAGAAACGTGGAAAAATTGGCTCAATACGTCCCCGGATACCCTTGGGACTTAAGAAAATTTTCAACTTTGAAACAGTGGCAAAACCAGCGTGGCAAGCCCTTGAGCGCGCCAACTTTCTGCCTCTGGACTAAAAATTTTAGCCCATAGCGGCGTGGCATGCCCTCTGGCGCGCCCTACACTTAGTTTTTTTGAAAATTTTGTTTTTCGACTTTTCTTCGCGGGTTTGGTTAGATACTTCAAGTCCTATTATTTAACTTACTTCTTAACCTTAATGTCCTTTGTTTAGAGGTCCTATTAGACTCATTTTGAACCACACAAATGTTCCACAAAAATCACAAACACCTCCTATGAAGGTTTAATCACATATACGAGGGCGAAAGTCAATTATCTCATCAATAGCATTACAAAATACATATGTATGGCTCTCGACACCCAAGTAAGCATTGTTCAACGTCGTCAAGTAGGGTTAGGAAGGTACGGGGTGTTACAACAATGAGTGAAAGGATACCCATTGATGAAATACCACATACCTGGAGTGAAGAATTTCTTATAGAAGCTTGAACTTAAAGCCTGAAGAAGAGAAACCCTAGTTCTTACTTTGAGGGGAAAAAAATCACTTATTTTTATTTGTTTTCATTTTTCTGGAATGTTTTGGGAGAAGTGAGGGAGAAAATAATGACTAAGTCCCTTTATACCCCTTATTTCATATTCCAAAATGATGTAGTTTAGGTCTAGGAAATAAGAAAAGTACAAAAATATCCTGATTAAAAATGTAACTGATCTGTTGTACCATTCATCACGAGTCACGCAATGAGTCATCATGTCTGACAATGACTCATTATTATACTCGTTGAGACTAGGTGGAATATCTAGGGTCTGGCAATGACTCAATATAATGACTCATCGTCACTGATGATGGGTTGTTGTGATGACTCATTGGAACTGGACCTAAATATCAACATTCAGGACTTCCACAGAATGGGCACTCTTAATTACTCTTGGGGTCTGACAATGACTTATTTCCATGATTCATTGTAACTGAGATGATTTTTCATCCTTCGGTACATGTGATAATTTCAATCAAAATGAGTGTCACGACAGCTCGTCGTGACTGGCAATGACTCATCCCCTAGAGTCATTGCCACTGGGGAAAAAATCAATTTTTGGGACTTTGGGGTAAGTCCTCAGAAGGGCTCACCTAATGAATCATTGTCACTGATGATGAATCATTGTATAGGTCGATGGAAGGAGAATTTATTGGTTTCTATCTGATTTTCTATGCTAAGTCTGAAAGTGAGTTTTAGCAACTTATAGAGTGTTACATTGTCCTTGGTACTAATCTACTTTAGCTTCACCTTTCTTATCTCATCTATCTAATGATCTATCTCTATTATGTTGGTTGGAGGCTCAAAGTCCCAACCATAAAGGAAGTGTGAAAGAGTATGCTCTGAAATAACAACTTGAATAACACGAATCAAAATAGTAGGGAATGGAGGATGAACCTTCTATAGCAAACCCTGTGGAGCCTGCACCTTCAGGGTGGCCTGGTAAGCAGCATAAAACTCTTAAACTAGTACAGGACTGTATCTACCCAGCTGCTCCATCATCCACCCAAATTTATACTTGTTGAACAGTCGCTCGAACTCAAGCATCTCAGACATGCCCATGGTAATCAACCTTGGCTCTTCATAAAATCCCCTCTTTGGTTGAACTTTGTCATTGAGTGCAATGTCCCAATTATAGATGCTCTGCATACCCAAAACACCCCATCTGCCAACCTGTAGAGCTGCATAAACCTGTGGTGTTGTCTGAACCAGTGGTGAAAGCAGACCCTATAGTGGAGGACTCTCTGCAAAGGTCTCATCATCGTTAGAACTAAAGACCTGAGTACTATACCTTGTACTTGCTACATCCTTTGAGAGACCACCATATGCAGTCCCTTTCTCATTTCTGGAGTCACTCTCATCATCGCCTTCCTCAGACTCTGAATTTCCTCCCTTTTCAGATTGAGGAGTTCCTTTAGATAAATATAGTAGGGTCACACATAATTTCTTTATTTGGGGCGCCCCGATCTCCATGTCAGAGGTGACTTTTCACATGGTTCAACTAAAGTTGTGAGTGGATACTCCTCTAATGAGCCACTGGATTCTTCATCAGTAGGCTCGTCTGCCAACTTCTTAGTAGACCAAGCCTGTTACTTGATGGGAGTAGGTTTTCCCCCCCTTTCTAGCTCTTTTTTATGCATCAATCTTAGGTGTCAGGGTAACTGTAGAGAGTAAAAGTTAGTACTCAAGATATTTCAAAAACCAAAATACATGTATATGAGCCACTGTCAGTCATTACGGGTTAGGCAATGAGTCGTTGCCAGAGGGTACGACTCATTGGATGACTCATTGTGTTCAAGTCCTACAAAAGTACAATTGCATGGTCTCAGTACAAGTGGTCAATACAAGTCAATAGTTCTCCCTACGACTCTTTGCGAGACACATACTGAGTAATTACACACACTTCAAAAACTTTATAATTTGGGACCACAGTGCTAGTGGTCATGACTCACACGATGACTCGTTACCTTTGGGTACGGGTCATTGTGAGAGTCGTGAGGACTGCACTGGGTAGTTTCTACAACACATAATTTTGATAAACTATTATCCAATAATTTTGTACCTAGACCACATTTACGATCATAGGAATGGTAAAGAATACCAATTCCTCAAGTGTACGCATTACACCATGTACCGAGGCTACTCAGACTTCACCCCGGATCAAAATTGCTCACATATTTTGGCACATAGTCATCATGAACAAACATTACTCACCCATTATGCCCATTTTAACAAAATTTACCCAAGTGATCAATTTTTTAAGTTTAAACAAACCCAATTCTTTTTAAGTAAGTTCATCGAGGGTTGAGTTCATACATGGTAATGATAGAACACCCAATACTAACAATCAAAGTAGTTTAGAGGAAATGAACAAAAAGACATGAAAAATGATAAACTTGAAGGTGATTAGGACTGATTTATGAAATAAATTTAATGGGGGAAGTCATTTTCCTTCAATGAAGGGAGTTATAATTTCAAGAGTGAGAGGAGGAGCGGATTCAAGTATCGATTGGGGGTTTTAATCGAGTGGATCAGATCGGGTCGGGTCGCTTAAAAGGTTGACTGGTTTTTTAACCCAATGACCATGATATACCCTACGACTCATTTCCATTGGCTATGAGTCATCTTCACCACTCGTCGTGTAGGGGTTTAGAAAACATACCTAGTATTTTGGCTCACCCCTCTTTAGTCCTCACGACTCAATGCGACGGGTCGTAGTCAGACCCTACGGGTCACTTTGACTCATTATAAGAGTCATGGGGTGAAGTTTCCGCAAACTTGAAATTTTAATTTTTACACTCCCAATAGTGACGTATCACCTCATGAGTCGTTGCCAGTGGGTACGACTTGTCATGAGGCCCGTGGGGTCTGCCCACCAGATTTTTCCTCTATTTTCAGCTTTAGTTCACAACCACCTAAACACTTTAGCCCTTATTAGTCCTATACTACAAACTAAAAATTAATGAAAAACAAAAACAAAATTCTTGGGTTACCTCCCAAGCAGTGCTTGATTTATCATCGCGATACGATGTGGCTAATTTGGCTACTCTGACTTCACCAAACTAACCCATGGGTTGCCTCCCATACAGCGCCTGATTTAATATCGTGGTATGACTCAGGTATTTTGATTATGCAGATGTCATCAAGACACACATCACATACCATCTTGACCTCTTCAACATTTTTGAGGTATTATTTCACCCGTTGGCCCTTCACTTTAAATCTCTTGCCATTGTTATTCTCAAGTTCAATGTCACCATAAGGAAAAACCTCCATTACTTGATATAGTCCCATCCAACTTGACTTCAGCTTGACAGGAAACAAGCAAACCTTGGAATTGAACAACAGAACCATATCCCCTGCAGTGAACTCTTTCTTCTCGATCTTCTGGTCATGGTACAGCTTCATCTTTTCTTTGTAGAAAGTTGAACTCTTGTATGCTTTAAGACGGAACTCATCCATCTTATTCAATTACCCAAGTCTCAGCTTCAGTACATCACTTCATGCTAGATTCAACCTCTTAAGTGCCCACAACGCCTTATGCTCAAGTTCGACAAGCAAGTGACATGTTTTGCCAAACATGAGCTGATATGGAGAAGCACTAATAGGAGTCTTAAATGTTGTTTGGTAATCCCATAATGCATCATATAACTATCTAGATCAGTCCATTCTATTAGCATTCACAGTATTCATCAAAATAGACTTGATCTCTCTATTGGAGACCTCGACCTGCCCGCTTGACTGAGGATGGTAAGGTATTGCCACCTTATGCTTCACACCATATTTCTCAAGCAGGGCCTTGAATAGACAATTACAAAAGTGAGAACCCCTACCACTGATGATGGCTCTTAGCGTACCAAACCTAAAAAATATATTCCTCCTCAAAAATATTGTCATGCTCTTTCCCTCATTATTTCAAAGTGCACTGTCTCCACCCACTTTGATACATAGTCAACAGCAACCAAGATGTACTTCATACAATATAAGGCCACAAATGGTCCCATGAAATTAATACCCCACACATCAAATAACTCAACCTCTAGAATTGGGGTCAATAGTACCTCATGCCTTCATGAGATGTTCCCTTGTCTTTGGCATTAAGCACAAGATCATTGTAGTCATGAGCATCTTGATGAATGGTGGGAGTGGGCCAATAGTACCCATATTTCAAAATCTTATGAGTTGTATGCACACCACTATGATAACCCCCAATTAGGGATGAGTAACATGCCTCAAGAATACTCATTATTTCAACCTCTGGGACATATCTACGAATCATTCTATCCATACAAATCTGGAACAAGTATGGCTTATCCCAGAAAAACTTCTGAACATCAAACATAAACTACTTCCACTGCTAAAAGTATAAGTCCTCAAGTACCACATCACTAACAAAATAATGGGCAAAATTCGTGAACCATGGAATCAAGTTTTATTATGCAGCTGATACCGACTCGTCTGGAAAAGTATCATTAATGGCAAGTTCATCTTTCAACTTCAGCATTGTCTCTTCTTTAATTTGTGACAAGTGGCCAGGCGCTTGATTTTCGGTTCCCTTTCAGTCTTTGACCTCAAAGTCAAATTCTTGTAACAGAAGTACCCAACAAATCAATCTAGGCTTTTCATCCTTTTTCGCTATGAGATACCTAAGAGTTGCGTGGTCAATATGCACAATCACTTTCATGCCAAGTAAATAAGATCAAAATTTCTCAAACACAAAACCACAGCAAGCAACTCTTGTTCTGTCATAGTATAATTTTTTTGAGCTAGGTTAAGTGTCTTGCTAGCATAATAGATGGGATAAAGTATCTTCTCATGCCTTTGGCCTAGGTCTGTTCCTAGTGCTACTCTACTAGCATCACATATAACCTCAAAAGGCATGGACCAATCAGGTGAAATAACAATAGGGGCCGATGTCAATTTCACCTCAAGGCACTCAAACTTCTTTGGACATGTATCATTAAAAATGAACTTCACCTCTTTCTCCAATAATTTATACAAAGGATGTGCAATTTTAGATAAATCCTTGATGAACCTACGATCAGATCCAGCATGCCCCAAAAATCTTCAAATACCCTTCATGAAAACTGGTGGAGGCAATTTTTCAATCACCTCAATCTTTGCCTTGTCAACCTCGATCCTCTTTTTTGAAATCTTGTGATTGAGCACTATCCCTTATTTTATTATGAAATGGCACTTTTCCCAATTAAGCACCAAATTACGATCTTCATACCTTCTCAAAACACTAGTCAGATGGGCTAAGTAATCTACAAAAGAGTCACCAACTACCGAAAAATCATCCATGACTACCTCGATAGTGTCATCTACTATGTCTAAGAGGATAGACATCATGCATCGGTAAAATATTGCTGGAGCATTACATAACCCAAAAGGCATCCTTTTGAAAGCAAATTTCCTATATGGACAAGTGAAAGTGGTTTTCTCTTGGTTTTCAGGAAATCTGATTATATCCCAAATAATTATTAAGAAAATAATATCATCCTCTACCAGTGAGATGGTCTAACATCTGATCCATAAAAGGCATTGGAAAATGATCTTTTTCAGTCTAAGCAGTCAGCTTCCTATAATCCATGCACACTCGCCAACCAGTATTCAGTCTTTCGGAATAAGTTCATTCTTTGCATTTGGAACCACAGTGATTCCACACTTTTTTGGCACACATTGAATTGGGCTCACCCATTTGTTGTCTGCAATAGGGTAAACCATACCTGCATCCAACCACTTGATGATCTTCTTCTTGACTACCCCTTGCATAGTCCGATTAAGTCTACGTTGATGCTTAATACTAGGAATACAATCTAACTTGAGTTGGATTTTATAAGTGCATATTCCAGGTGGGATACCAATAATGTCAGCAATGGACCACCCAATGGCCCTCTTAAACTTCTGCAAAACCAATACTAGAGCCTCAACTTGCCATTCTACCAAATCTGCTACTATAATAACTGGCAAAGTGTTGTTAGCTCCTAATAAAGCATAGCAAAGGTGGGACGGGAGAGCTTTGAGCTCCAAGAAAGGAGGCTCTATAATAGAAGGCTTGGCAGGTGGAGTTGCCCTATGCTTCAAGTCCAAGTCTAATATTTTTGGCATATAAGAGTAGGAACCCAAACCAGCAAGTGCGCTCACTATCTCCTCACACTCATCAATATTATCACCTTCAAAATTCATGATCACCGCCATTAGTTCTTCAACACAAAGCCTCCCTTCAAATGAGACTATCAAGGACTCCTCATCAACTGTATCAATAACTGAAACCACACGCAAGTTGTTTGGTTTCTTTATAGATTGGAAAACATTAAAAGTCACTTCTTTATTAGTCAACCAAAAATTCACTTAACCAATTTCTATATCAACTAATGCTCATCCAGTCGCAAGTAATGGTCTCCCCAAGATGATGGAAACCTCAAAATCCACTTCAAAATCAAGGATGACAAAATCAGCTCAAAAAATGAATGACTCAACCTTCACCAACATATCATACAAAACTCCCACGTGCTTCTATACAATGTGATCCGCTATAAGAAGTCTCATCAAAGTTATTATGGGTGCTCCCAACCCCAACTGTTTAAATACTACAAGCAGCATCAGATTAAAGCTAGCACCTAAGTCACACAAAGCCTTTGAAAATTAAAAGCCCCAATGGTACATGGAATCGTGAATTCTCCAAGATCTTTCTTTTTTTATACAAGAGATTAGGAAGCTATTGCACTACAATGCTGTAAATCATCAACAGGCTCAAAACTCACGGTCCTCATTTTTATCATAAGATCCTTCATAAACGTTGCACATCCAGGAATTTGCTCAAGTGACTCAACCAAAGGGATGTTCATAGATAATTACTTCAGCAGTGAGATAAACTTGTGATACTTTCCTTCTTTGGCTATCTTATTCAATCTTTGTGAAAAAGATGGAGGAGGTCATGGAATGGGAGTCAAAACATATGGGACCTCCTTTTCCTTCCCTTTTCTAGCCTCAGTCTCCTTTTCAACAACTGGAGATAGCTTTTCAAATGTCTTTTTCTCAATAACTTAATTCTTTGATTTGGCTTTTTTTTTAACATCAATCATCATAGGCTCAGCCTCATTATCAACAACTACTAGCATAGGAGGTTCTGCATTCATCTTACCACTTTTAGTGGTCACATCTATGCATTAGTTGTCTTTCTTTAGATTCTGGACAGTGTTGCTCGAAAGTGTACCTTTCTAACATTGGTTCAATGCTACAGAAAATTTGACCAAATAGCTGCTCAAGCTGCTTAGTAATGGTAGAATATGACTCCATTTTTTGACTTAACCCTGAAATATATGCTCGAATCTCTATAAGATTGTTATCAGTTTTCTCTACCCCTATCAACACTTTGGCAAGCATCTTTTCCACCCTAGAATTACTCGATTCAGTATCATGGCTACCAGGAAAAATGTATAATCCACTTGTGTTATTTTTGTAATCATTCTTCCTCTTCCAGTCACCATCTCTACCTCTACTCCTATCTCTATACCCATATCGGTTGTAATTATTAACCTTATAGTAGTTTTGCCCTTGATTTCCTTGACCAGAGCGCCAAGTGCATTGATTAGACCTTTAAACTTTGGCCCAAAAACCCTCCACTTGATTATATAAATATTTTGCATCTTTTTTAGAATTAGAATCATCATGTCTAGGCACTTTACCTTGAGAACTGACTGCATTTACCTTTTTTGCCCCCAATCTTGTGAGATGCTTTGCAATTATACTCAACTCAATTCTCATTTGAGCTACTTTTTAAGCGATCCCCTCATTTATCCTTTGCTGCTCTATGGATGCTTCTATTGCATAAGTGTCTATGGGAATATTAGAATCTCATGTGTGCCAACTTTTGTTGGTTTAGGTGATTCTATCCAATATCGTTGAAGCCTGCTCCCAAGTTGGACTCATAAATACACCTCCTATTATAATGTTAGATACAGCCTTGTTGTTAGTAGTCAAAAATTTGTAGAAGATTTCAAGTAAACTATGATTAGGTATTCTATGACTTGAGACTTGTTGTAGCTTTTTCTTAAACCTCAAACATGTCTCATATAGTGCCTCTGAATATAGTTTCCTGAATTAGTAAATTTCATCTTTTAACTACAACATTCTGGATGGTGAAAAAAAACTCTCTAAGAATTACATCTTCAAATCCCGCCAGGTAGTTATTAATCCACTTGGCAACTCTGTCAACCATAGGTAAGCATCACAAACCAATGAGAAAGGAAACAACCGTAGTTTGATAGAATCTTGGTTCACACCAGGTATCATGAAGAATTTGCAGATTCCTACAAAGTTCGTTATATGAAATTTTGCATCAGTATAAGCAAGGTCAGTAAAAACTCCTTTCAAGTTCATCAATTATATCATAGCCCTGGTGATGTTGAACTTAGTTCCAGCTGGCAGTAGGGGTGGAACAATATCACATGTTTCACCTCTATCATCCAAGTCAGCATCATCATCTTCATCATCAAACTGGGGGACATGATGACGGAGGCGCTCATGTCCTCTGTACCTTCTTTGCCTTTATTGTTCATCCAATGTAGCCCGGTTGTAACACCCTGTACCTTCCCAACCCTACTTGACGACGTTGAACAATGTTTACTTAGGTGTCAAAAGCCACAAGTATGTATTTGGTAATGTTATTGATGAGATAATGGAATTTGGCCCTCGTACATGTGATTAAACCTTCGTAGGAGGTGTTTTGTGACTTCGTGAAACATTTGTGGGATTAAAAATGAGGTTTGGAGGACCTCCAAACAAAGAATATTAAAGGTAAGAAGTAAGTTAAAGAATAGAATTTGAAGCATCTAATCAAATCCGCGAAGAAAAGTCGAAGAAACGAAAATTTTAAAAATAAAATTTTTAGCACCATAGGAAGGGCCAGGCGCTTTTTTTGGCACCCAAACCAGCAAGCTGCTAAAGCTCAGTGCCCTGGGAAGCGCCAGAAGCTTGCTGGAACGGCCAAACTAGTAAGCTTCCAAAATTTGTTCTAAGTCTCAAGGGTGCCCGGGGACGTACCGAGCTGATTTTTTCCACGTTTCTCCTACAACAATGAGCATATACATGGAATGATTGAAATATTATATTGGTGTGTTAAAAATACTCTAGAACGAATTTGGCATCAAAATGACAGTTTTACTCTTGTAGTCAAAATAAGCCATACGTGGCTAGAATTGCTTGTTTTTGGGATCGAGGCTACAAATATGAATCGCATGAGTGTGAATATTGTCATAACGTATATGCAATAAATTAAACATGAAAAATTATTGATTTTATTGGGTTAAGTGAATTGGGCTCAAAAAGGGCCCAAATTGAGACAAAAGGCATGGGCCAAACATGGGTCAAATGACCCATTCTTCTTTGACTAATCAATCATTGAGCAAGGGAATTCAAAGGCCTATAAAATGAGGCAAAAATATGATTTTTAATACACAACAACACACATGCTTTTCTTTCTTTTTCTAGACTTTTCAAGAGAAAACCCCTTTGGGCTCTTCAAACCCTAAGCCATCTTTGGAGCAAAATCATCATCTTCCAAGCTTAGGTAAGTGATTATTCTTATGGATTAATATATTATATGCATGGGAGAGTATGTATATCATGTTGGTTATGCTTGGAAGTGTTGAACATGGCACTTTGTGTTTTTGTAAAAAATGTGTTATCCATGAGATTTAAACTTGAAATATGACTTGTGGTTTTGATGAAAGTGCATGGTATGGATGAAATATCAACATGTATGGTGTGATTATGGTCCTAAACTTGTTATTTTTCTATAAGTGTAAATTATGGGATTATGGCCGATTTGTTGTTGTGAGGTGTATTGAAGTGATTTGATGGAATAATTGTGATGTTGTGGTGATGAAAAGTGGAAAGTATGAACTTAGTGGTTTATGATATTTTGGTCAATGTTGGGAATATTATGGAATTATTGGTATGATAATTTCTTCAATGGTTTTGTCAAGGGGGAAATGACATTTTTAAAGGCAAACATGTAATTCATTGACGCCATATGTATTTGTAAGGTAGTTGGTGGTTAATGTAAATTTCGTTATGTATTTGTGTTGTAGAGTAAGACATAAGGAAGGAGAGGGACTATTGTATGCACATTTAAGATTGTAGAATCATATTGAGAATACAAGGTATGTAAGGTTTCTCTTTCTGTATCCTTCTGCAGCTCATAGTATTCACATTAGCGTTATACTAGTTCATTCCGATATGTCCAAAGGTGTCTCACTTCAAGTTGTTATCTATTGTTAAGCCACATATCCTCATTCATTAGTCGTTGTTGTTCATGTGTTACATAATTGTGGACATGGTTCCAAATTCCAATAATGTTACAATTATCAAAAGTATCAATCTCTTACAAACAAAAGTATCAATCTCTCATAAGTGAATGTATTAATCTCTCATGAGTGAGCGTACTAATCTCTCACAAGCAAAGGTACTAATCTTGTAAAAGTTAAAGAATGAAGTAAGGTGTTATGAGTGTATCCATGGGGTGAAAGAACACAACTTCATGTTGACGATTCCCATATTATGAGTGTATCCATGGGGTGAAATAGACACCTTCATGATGATATCCATGGGGTGAAAGGACACACCTTCATGATGATCATCCCAACATTATGGGTGTATCCATGGGGTGAAATGAACACCTTCATGATGGTATTATTTTCCCACGGATCAGCTTGGGGCCCGGGCTTTGTGAGAATGGAAGAACGAGTAGTAGATGAAGAAGTGAGTGATGACGGGGACGAGTGAGCATAAGAATAAAAGAAGTAATCCATCTAATGTACATATTTCCATAAATATAGAGTGATGACTTATCCATATTGGTTCTTTACTTATAATTGATTCCATTGAAGTATTTATGTATTATACGATTTCATTCAGCCTTACATACTCAGTACATTATTCGTACTGACCCTCTTGGGGACTTACCTTACATGTTGCAGGTGCAGGCATTAGTAGACCTCC
This sequence comes from Capsicum rhomboideum, assembly GCA_031232105.1. Classification (NCBI taxonomy): domain Eukaryota; kingdom Viridiplantae; phylum Streptophyta; class Magnoliopsida; order Solanales; family Solanaceae; genus Capsicum; species Capsicum rhomboideum. The sequence continues at coordinate 54,548,486 of CP124711.1, forward strand.
TCTGTAGACTGGGGATCATTTGCAGAGTTTTGGTGAGCTCCACTTGGTTCGGAGCTTTCTGGGTCATAGTTGTATATTTGTTTTGATCTTGTAAATATTGTATAAAGTGGGGACTTGTCCCGATTTTAAGTTGGTCTTATAGATGCATCTGTTAGAGGCTTTTGTATACATATGTGGGTTATGGATGTAGGAGACAAATGTCCGTTTTGACTTGATGGCCCCAACGGCCAAGATTCCTAAATATATATATAGCATATGTTTCCATGTTCATGTTTTCCGCATAGTTACATAAGGTTTAATAAGATTCATACGAGGATATGCATACGAAGGTTCATGAGCAAAGATTGGTTCTCTCGGGCCATATCGGCTTCGGGTGCCAGTCCACCCCATTGGAACTCGGGGCGTAACACCGGTGAGCTGCCTTATCTTGTCTAGCTACTTCCTATCTGAGCTCTTCCTATCTAGCCTCTTACTCAGCTAACATCTAGGATGTGGCTAGCTACGAGGTCTCGTGAACTCCATGATCGTAAACTTCTTGATCGTGAACTCCTTGATCATCCATTCTCCTCAAGTTTCTCAGTGTTCTTTCAATTTCAAGATCAAGTACAATCAGAGGATTGCCTTGACTCCTAGTGTTGGGCAAGCACTAGGGTGCACCCTAAAACTAATAGAAAAAGTAAAATCAAGAAATTAAAGACTAATAATTATATAAACACAATCAATCTAATCCCAAACCATATTTTTGACAATGTCGCCCAAATTACACCTTGCAATGAAGTATAACACGATCGTTGTCAAATATATAAATCAACCAAGGTTGGGGTCAATCCCACAGGAAATATGACTAGGCGTTCGATCGATGCGGTTATTTAAGCTATCAATTAGTTATTACCAAAAGAGGGGCTTTTGAAGTAATCTTTGAAAATAGTTTGCAACCAAGTGACAATTTGTTGAAGTGATTTGGGTTGTAATCAATAATGGTAAAATACTAGGACTGTGTTCCCCATGATTTCATAACTCTGTTGTTCTCCAAACTGATGATTTATCTCGGTGCTTAGCATGCAAAATCGATAAGTTAAGTTCACCTAAACGACTGTCCAGCCCCTATTAGATGACTATCCTCAATTACTCGTCCAAGTCACATGCGTTTTATAATCTAACCCTTATCATGGATCCCAGATTAGATTTCTCTCATCCACGGCTCAAGCTATTATGTAAAGATTGGTAGCTCCAAGTTTTCGTTATTTATTTCCTTTTCCTATCTTTTACACCCTCATCCAAGGCAAGTAAGAATAAGGTGAGTTCCAACATTATGCACTATAAGAAAACAATCAAAGCGAAGAGAACAATAATACATGCATAAAAACCATTCAAGAATCACCGTGTACTTTAAACCCTACTTCGTTATTCCATCATGGTTTCCACAATCCTAGTTGTGGGGTTTAGCTACTCATGATTGCAAGAATACAATAATAATTCATGGAAGAAAACATAATCATGAACTTACAGAAAAATAGAGTAAAGCCAAGAATCTACACTATGATTAATCCCTCAAAAATATGTTTAACAACTCTCAAGAACAAGTATATGTGCTCAAAAGAGGTAAAAGTACGTAAACTATAACATAAAACCTAATAGGAGTAGTTATAAATATAAAAGAAATCCTATCATAAACTGTGTAGGAGAACAGAGTCGGCAGTGGCAATGAGTTATGGGTCAGACAATGACTCGTTGCATGTATTCGTGGCTTGTTGATTGGTTTCCAACTAGTTGGTGAAACCTTCTCACGATGACCCGTAGGGACTCCTAACTAGTCGTTGTGTTAATCATTGCCACTAGAGCCAATTTTGTGGACTTTCAGGACTTTGGGTTTTCTTGCTCAAAATGAGTCATGCAATGACTCGTCCCCTCTCCTGATGGCTTTTAGGGAGCACTCATAGCCACTGGCTTTGAGTTACACATATATGGGACTTTGGGAATATTTCTTCAGGATGAGTTACGTGACGATTCATCACCTCTCCCTATTACTTATAGTGTGAACCATAGCCAACACCTTGATTTGCATATCTTCAGGACTTTGGACACTTTCTTTAGGATGATTCATTCTATGACTCGTACCGTGACCCAACGAGTAGTAGTCAGGAACCAGATACCAACACTTAGCCAAGATATGTTTTCTTGAAAAACACTTAAACAAACACATCATATTCATAAATACACCTACGTTGTTGCATATTTTCTTCATTTTAAGCATCGAAAGTATCGTAAAACTATGGTACATGACTCATGGTGACACCTAAGGACTCATCATCAGAGGTCGTCACCCCTGGGTAAAATTTTCAACTTTTCAGAACTTTCACTGGATCTGTCAGGATGGATACATGATGACTTATTATGCTTGACGATGACTCATCGTCACTGAGTCGTTGTCATTGGGTAGAAAAACAAACTTCAGGACTTTTGGCTAAACACTCAGGATGAGTGCTGGGATAACTTATCAGGCCTGGCCATGACTCATGGTCAGGGTCATCCTGTGGGTTTTTCTACTGATTTCTTTCTGATTATTATGCTAAGTCTGAAATGGAACCTTAGGAACTTTTGGAGTGTTACAAGGTATGCCCCCCATAGGCTTACTATAAGGATCTACATGCAGGCCATATGTGCCATGTATTGGTGAGTCAGGGCGACTAGTGCATGAAATTCTAGCTAACTCCAAATGCAAATAATGCCACAAGGATGGGTACGCCACAATATTCACTATAATGGTTTAGTATCAATCTTGTGCACAGAATCACGTTGCGCAGGTGTGCCAATTAAAACCTATGAATACCCTCCCAATTTAAATTTTATCCAACAATGTCGTATAGGCCTATACAAGTACATTACAATAAAGATTGTTTTTATGCATTCCATATACAACTAACTCTTTTAATAGTATCTATCTATTTAAATGCTAGTTCCTTATATCATCTTATGACTATGTCGCTATGTGATCTAATATACTAGTGCGACTACACTATGGCTATTTATTCTAGTTTATATCATGTGACAGATATACCATGTGAATTCAAAGAATTTCTAATTAACACGAACACAATCATGTATAACTCTATAGATACTTGATTTGATGAGAGTAATATGAGTACTGTAACTCCACTAAATGGATGCATGAAGTGTGGAGACAGGTAATTCAAATGGGAAGGGCATGTAGATACTGTAGTCATATTAGGTATGTAGTTATGTATTAGACGTATAAAAAGTGAAAGCTTTGCTCACATATATCAAGTAGAGGATATTGAGTCTTTTAGGAGAAACAAGTGACTATGGGTCGTGCCTGAACGACGAAGAAGGTTTTAGCTTTACTGTAACACCCCGTACATTTCCAAACCTATTTAATTACCATAACATTTATGAAATTATTTAAACATGAGAGGGTTGGTGAATTATGCATTAATTAGTTGGGCTTAAATGAATCATGTGTTATTGGGTCCAAATGAGGCCCAAAATCATATAAAAACATGGCCCAAAAATGGAAATGACCCATTCTTGTGTTTGACCAAGCAAACATGTATTTAATGTGGCTAAGTATGACCATTAAGTACTATAGAAATCAAGGAAAAATCAGATTTTTATTCATATCAACACACATGCCTTTTCTAGAATATTCAAGATATTTCTCTCTACACACAAACCCTAAGTTATCACTCTTTTGGAGGACAAGATCATCATCTTGATATCTTTGGTAAGCATTTATTCTCATGGTTTAATATATTATATCCTTAAGATGGTGCATAAATCATGTTGTTTCTATTGGCAAAGTGTTGGACAGTTCACTATGTGTAAAACTGTCTATTTTTGCAATCGAAAAGGGTTTTGCCTTATAAACTTGAAAATGGACTTTTGGTCATGAAGGAAGTGAACTTGATGGATTTAATATTGACATGTGATATGTGATTATAGCCTTAACTTTTTTTATCCTTGTATCTCATGTTTGGAATTGTTATTGCAAAATTGTGTATAGACTTGGTGGTGTATTGAAGGAAAAATGTGGTTTTGGTGATGTTCATCTGTGTTGTGAAATTATGGTTGATTTTTGACATCCAATTTGACCTAAAATATGTAAAGGGAATTTTAACCATGACCTTGGACCTTTTATTACAAAAAAAGGACCCAAAAGAGACCCTTTTTGGCCGAACCGGGCATCCGCCCTTGCGTCTGGAGAATCTGGGGGAGCAGGTGCCAATGTAGGTGGCTCTAGACACTTCCAAGAGGCACCTGCTGCCTCACCTCATCCACCTGTGGGCGAAGGTGGCTTCGCAGGTCATCTCAGAAGTTCGTTTCGGTTGTTTTTGCATCTCTTTGACCCCCCAAAGCCCCTATACCCTTTATGGATGCAATTATCAACTTATGGTACCTTTTGAATGACTTTAAAGGAGTGTCCCAGAGATATTTTGAATGGTATCAATTATGGATTGTTGTTCATGTGTTATTGTGAAAGGTATTGAGGTGACTTGATGGACTAATTGTGACATAGTGTTAATGAGGAAGTGTAAAGGATAAACTTGATGTGAAATGTTATTGGTTTATGGTATCTTGGTCAATGTGTGGAATGTTATGGTATTGTTTGGATGGTGATGCAATAAATGGTATTGTAAGAGGGCGAAATGACGTTATATGGCAGTCACGTAATTCATTGTAATCTTATACACTTGTAATGTAGTTAGTTGTTAACGTGAGCTTCGTTATGAACTTGTGTTGTAGAGTGACACGTAAGGAAGGAGCTGGATTATTGTATTCACGTATAGGATTGTGTATTAATATTAGAAAGATAAGGTATGTAAGGTTAGTCTTTGCGTAGCCTTTAGTCTTTGCGTAGCCTTTTGCAGCAGATATTGTTCATATTGATATGGTACTTGTTCCATTCCGAAGTGTTCTAAAGTATCCTAGCTCAGGTTGACATATATTTTTATTAACATGTTTCTTATTCTTAGACCAATTGTGATTCACATGTCTCTTATTCATTGACTGAGGTTCCAAAGCTCTCATATTGTTGAAACTACTAAAAGAACTATCTCAAAGAAAGTAATGATGTAAGTAGCATCTATTCATGCTTGAGTAGCATTTCCAGTAATGTTACATTCTAAAGTTCCAATAATGTTATGACTATCATCGTATCAATCTCTCAAAAGTAAAGAAATGAAGTAATGCATATTTGTTGGTTGTAAGAGTAAGGGTGGTAGCTCTAGAGGCATAAGCCTAGCTCGAGCCGATCCCGAATTTATTAGATTAGGGGGAAGTCCTAGAGGCATAAGCCTAGCTCGGGCCGAACCTGACAGGGGGAAGCTCTAGAGGTAATAACCTAGCTCGAGCCGAACCTGATATATTGGTTTATGGGTGGCAGCTCTAGAGGTAAGAACCTAGCTCGAGCCGAACCCGATATATTGATTTATGGGTGGTAGCTCTAGAGGCATAATCCTAGCTCGAGCCGATCCCAACATAACGTTATGTTATGTTAAGACCCACTGATCAGTCGGGGCCCGGGTACAATGTAACACAAGTGATGATGAATAAACATAGAAGAAATGAAGCAAAGAAAGTAATGAAAGCAATATACATGGTTCCCAACATACAGAATGGTGACTTATCCATATTGGTTATTCACTTGTATTTGATTCCATAGAAGCATTTATGTATCATACAGTTTCTTATGGCCTTACATACTCAGTACATTCTTTGTACTGACGTCCCTTGGGGGACTTACCTTACTTGCTGCAGGCACAGGTGCTAGTAGACCACCACCGTAGGCTACGAGTCGTCTACGGATCATTGGTCAGCTCCAGTTGGTTCGGGGCTTTCCGAGTCACATGTGTACATTATTTTGGTATTGTAATTGTTGTATAAAGCGGGGACTCATCCCGACTGTAGGATGGTTATGTACATGTATCTGTTAGAGGCTTTGTAGACGTATGTGGGGATATGAATGTAAGAGATGTATGTCCATTTTGACTTGATGGCTCTGACGGTCAAGTTTCACATATGTATATATCACATGTTTCCATGACTTCCGCTATTAGCATCTTGTATCCATACGTGATGGTGGTGTTTCGTGAATGACATGTATATGAATAGACATAGATGAAGATTGGTTCTCTCGGGCCTTATCGGCTTCGGGTGCCAGTCCGCCCCATTGGAATTCGGGGCGTGACATTTGCATACCTCGAGTCCTGTTTGAATAACATGGCATGTCGATTTTGCCTTTCATTCTACAATGGAGGCTACAATGGAGTAGCTAACTAAGAACCATGACTATGCCAACAACACAATAATAGCTCACGAGCAACAAGCTCGAAAAACATGATAGATATGCGATGCATCACCATACCCTGCCTCCTAAATGAACACATGACCCCCACTTGAGTTCAACGTTACTCCCCCTTTATTCAACCCCACCACAAATAGCCCCAAAAAGACTCAATCAAATACAAATAACTTTGAACTCTCGGATTCCAAATATCACTCCTTGAGTTCTTTAGCAAAATGCGTAAAAACGCTCTCATTAGTTCATGGAAGAAGAGGGTGATCAAGACTTATATACCTCGGATGCTTTGTAGCTACGGTAGCCTTGCAGGTTCCAAAAAACCTCATGAATATTAATCTTCACTCTAAGTTCAATAATCCAACCCCAACATACAATTAAGTCAAGTCAAGACTTCAAATTTTGAAATTACTTTTTGAAGATAAATCATAAAAATCTCCATCCTATATATATCCTTGAGCTTCTTAAAATAATGTTTCGGATGATTCAATAACTCTTGTCAACTTCTTGTTGCAGATGCAAGGCCTATAAATGATTAATTAACTTTCATTCCTCATAGAAGATAGCCATGGCAGCAAGCAAAATTAATGGAAAGGAAAAAGCTTAAAGCACGAGCATCGTTCTCCAACCAAGGGAGAATGCATAATCCCTTAAAAGATTTTCTAACTTTAAGCTTCAATTTACGTCACTGGAATCTAATCCCAGCAAAATTCGTGAAAAACTATTGAAAATAATGGGTAAGTGGAGGTGGAACAATTGAATAAATATGACCCCTCATAGGTACATGTATATAATATAATAATATGCTATATCTCATTTTATATTTAATGCATTAAAAATTCTTAAAATCTCTATAATATGTAAAAACAAAGAGAAGAACAAATATACTGAAATATATACTAACATTGCATAACAAGTAAAGACATTTAGAAAATATATTTCATCAAATTCTAATTTTTCAATATAATATCAAGAATATAATTTTATGCTACTAATTCCCAAAATGAAAAATGATAGAATTTTTTTCTCTTATAATGAGAAAATAATCCTTACGCTTATATATATTCTCATCTATAGACTTCCTCTCGTCATGTATAATTTAAGGCATATTTGAGGATCGGGTGTTAAAAAAATCCTCGGGTGGTTCTCATACATGTGCATACGTCAGACGAATCAAACCTTAGTCCGGAGATATGGAGTACTACACATTGCCTCACTCAGAACTTGAAAAATGAAATTTGTAGCTGCTTGGAGTTACCTGCATGATAATTGCTTCCATATATGAAGGAATTTATGCACCTTGTGTGGAAGAATTTTTCTTTGTTACGGACAACACTTCACGCAAAAGAAGAGAAGGTAAAAATGGAAAGTCAAGTTCTAAATCTTTTTGACTTTCTACTTATTGCTCCAACAAAATAAAGTTCCTTAGGAAATTCATTCAAGCAATATATAATTTTACTTACGATTGCAAGTACACGAATAGCTTAGAATTTGTAGTTATATGTAATTTCCTTCATTGTTATTTCCAAATAAAAGAAGTATAAACTCAACGAACACTCCATTGATGTGGTAAAATATTAGCCCGGACAAGCTCTATGAAGCTCAAATCAAGATTAATTTAAACTATAATTTTTTTTTAAAATGTAAAAGAATAAAAAATCATAGTTCAAGTAATTCACGAGTGCACACTTGAAATGAGACAATCATATGCAGAAAACATACTAGTGATTTTGATAACATTTCAAGATCTGAGAGGATAATAGTGCACATAGGCAAATGAGGCACTAGTTCTGCACACCAAATTCAATCAAATACTAATAAAATTGTAGAACCTCATTTCATGAAAACAAAAAATATTAAAGAACATGAAATATTGCTATTTCAAATATAGAACTATCCTCTCGTTTACATATCTTTTCAGTCAGTTTATCAGTTCCACCTTTAAATTTGAAGACATTCATAAACACTCTATTTTTAGTTCTAATAGTATAACTATTAGATAATTCTACTTTATTATTCACTTCAGCTATTAAAATAACTTTTATCATAATTTTTTTGAGTCATGAGACGGTAACTTTTCTATTTAAACCTAGTTCAATTTAAAAGAGTGAAGTTGAGCCTGATAACCAAAAAAATCACATGTCAAATAAATGTTGTTTTCTGGATTTTCTGCAGAATGTTGACACACTAAGCACACAGTTTTGTTTGTTCTAAGTCCACAGTTATACTGTGTCTCCTTAAAGAATCTAATCCCCTCACTATTGCCCGAGGTATGGATTAATTCTTCCCAGGATAAAATAGAACACTATTCTACAATATCGGCAATGAAAATTGTAGAACTTCGTCGAACTCAAGAACGGAGTATTCACACACACTGACTGACTGTTTTAGAAGAAGAGAGTTTACAGAATTTCGTTTTGCTTGTAAAAATTATTCTGAATACCTGATGAAGGAAAACACAGGTATTTATAGCCAACTACGCACTGTTTCGATAGGATGCACTGCTTCGAAAAGTTGCACTGTTTCGGAAACATTGCATTTGTTCTGGAACTGATGCATCATTTCTGGAACGTTGCATGTTTCTGGAATGGTTGCATTGTTCTGGAACGATGCACTGTTTCTTGAACAGTCACAAACGTTGCAAAACATTTCGTTGGAACATTGCATTTGGAGGAAAATTTCAGACGAAATTTTTCTGGATTAAAAAAAATTTGTCCAAAAATATAGTCTCTCGATCGATCATTTTCCAAAGCCAAAGCCAAAGCCGAAGCCGAAGCCGAAGCGAAGCCGAGCGAGCGACGACGACGGCGCGAGGCTTGGTTTCTTCTTGGCTCACTATCCCTTAAAAGGAGTACTTCTTAATATAAAGGACAAATGATTTCTTTCTCCCACCAATGAGGGAGAAACTATTTTTCCTTCTATAAAGTGACTATTCACCTCCCTTTGTTTCCTTTTTGTTCCACCATTTTCCATTCATCTTTCACCAAAACCCAACAATCCCCCACATGAATGGGGAATGGCTATTTCATTTTATAAAAAACATGTGTGATCTACAAATAAGAATCAGTTGCATCTGGATAAGTAGGTTTCCCTTTGAACTTTCCATAGTGAACATACATCGGGTATCCTCGGTCAATCGGTAGATTTGATATCTTTGAACCGTCGAGCTTTTATGTATACCTAGACAATGTATGTCACACAACTAACCCTTAACCGTTCTTGGTTCTTATTGTTTTGTTCGTTTCAGCCATGAACACGTCCTGGTTTCATGAGTGCGTAGAGAATTGGCCTTACGTTATATTCTCCTTGAAGCGGCTTACACTTCACACTCACATAGGTGATTCCTAAACGTTAAGTCCAATAGACAAAACTATTTGGTCATACCAGCCAAACTTAGGTAATCATTAAAAGCTTCACATCTTAAGCTCTATCCTCGCTTTCTGAACATTGTCTATATCATGAGAATAGGTTGAGTTTAGTTTGACAATGTTGAACCGTCAGTCACGACTTTGTTTGATCTCTTTGAACCTAGCTCTTGGGATCTCCAGTCTGCTAGGTAGAGTTACCGCCGTGATGACTTGTCCTTGGCCTTAAACCCATTCCCTTTGATGATTTATCAACCTCCTCTCTAGTTAGGCCTTTTGTTAGCGGATCCGACACATTATCTTTTGACTTAACATAGTCAATTGTGATAATTCCACTAGAGAGTAACTGTCTAATGGTATTGTGTCTTCGTCGCATGTGACGAGACTTTCCATTATACATAACATTTCCAGCTCGTCCTATTGTCGATTGACTGTCACAATGTATACATATAGGAGCAACTGGATTTGGCCATAAAGGAATATCTTCTAGAAAATTCCTTAGCCATTCTGTTTCTTCACCGGACTTATCCAGAGCTATAAACTCGGATTCCATTGTAGAGCGAGCTATACACGTCTGTTTGGAAGATTTCCAAGACACTTCTCCTCCACCAATGGTGAACATATATCCACTTGTGGATTTTATTTCAGATGATCCGGTGATCCAATTCGCATCACTATATCCTTCAACCACTGCAGGATATTTATTGTAGTGCAATGCATATTCTTGAGTGTATTTTAAATAACCCAACACTCGCTTCATCGCCATCCAATGAGTTTGATCAGGATTACTCGTGTATCGACTCAGTTTACTTATGGTGCAAGCTATATCAGGTCTTGTACAATTCATTAGGTACATCAAACTTCCTAACACTCGAGCATAGTCCACTTGGGACTTGCTTTGACCTTTGTTCTTTGTAAGAGCAAGATTTACATCAATTGGAGTCTTTGCGACTTTGAAGTCCAGATACTTGAATTTCTCCAATACCATGTTGATGTAGTGAGTCTGAGACAAAGCTAGACCTTGGGGAGTTCTATGAATTTTAATTCCTAAAATCAGATCTGCAACTCCTAAGTCTTTCATATCAAATTTGCTAGCAAGCATACGCTTAGTAGCATTTATGTCGGAAATGTCTTTACTCATTATCAACATATCATCAACATACAAGCAAACAATGACAACGTGATTTAGAGTGTTCTTTATGTAAACACATTTATCACACTCATTGATCTTAAATCCATTTGCCAACATTGTTTGGTCAAATTTCGCATGCCATTGTTTAGGCGCTTGTTTTAGTCCATAAAGTGACTTAACCAGTCGACATACCTTCTTTTATTTTCCTGGAACTACAAACCCTTCGGGTTGATCCATGTAGATCTCTTCCTCCAATTCTCCATTTAAGAAGGCTGTCTTCACATCCATTTGATGAACTTGAAGACCATACACTGCGGCTAACGCTATCAATACTAAAATTGACGTAATTCTTATTACCGGCGAGTATGTGTCGAAATAATCAAGACCTTCTCGTTGTCTGAACCCCTTGACAACTAGTCTTGCCTTATATTTATCAATAGTGCCATCATCTTTCATTTTCCTTTTGAAGATCCATTTAGAACCCAATGGTTTATTTCCTGGAGGAAGATTAACTAATTCCCACGTATGATTATTCAATATGGATTCTATTTCACTATTGATTGCCTCTTTCCAATATTGTGCTTTCGAAGAAGACATAGCTTTCTTAAACCTTTGAGGCTCATTCTATACTAAGAATGTCAAGAAATCGGGACCAAAGGAAGTTGATGTCTTTTGACGTTTGCTGCGCCTTACACTTTCTTCATTAGGCGTACTTTCCTTTTCTTCTTCCCGAGGTCGTTTAGATTTTTCACTAGACGACTCACATTCATTCTTATACGGGTAAACATTTTTAAAAAATTCAGCATTGTCTGATTCGATTACCGTATTTACATGAATGTCAGGATTGTCTGATTTGTGAACCAGAAATCTATACGCCTTGCTATTGGTTGCATATCCAATGAATACACAGTCAATTGTTTTCTGTCCTATTTTAACCCTTTTGGGTTTAAGAACTTGGACTTTTGTCAAACACCCCCACACTTTGAAATATTTCAAGGTGGGTTTCCTTTTTTTCCACTTCTCATATGGAATTGACTTTGTTTTGCTATGGGGTATTCGATTGAGTATTCGATTTGCCGTTAAAATAGCTTTCCCCCACAAGTTCTGCGGTAAACCAGAACTTATCAGCAAAGCATTCATCATCTCCTTTAATGTTCTATTCTTTCTTTCCGCAATTCCATTGGATTGTGGAGAGTATGGGGCAGTTGTTTGATGAATAATGCCATATTCCAAACATATTTCTTCAAAAGGAGATTCGTATTCGCCGCCCCTATCACTTCTGATCATTTTGATTTTCTTATCAAGTTGTGTCTCAACTTCATTCTTGTATTGCTTGAATGCATTAATTGCCTCATCTTTGCTGTTAAGCAGATAAACATAGCAATATCGAGTGCTATCATCAATGAAAGTTATAAAGTATCTTTTACCACCACGTGATGGTGTTGACTTCATGTCACAAATATCTGTGTGGATTAAGTCTAAGGGATTTGAATTCCTTTCAATCGACTTATATGGATGCTTAGCATACTTAGATTCCACACATACTTGACACTTCATATTATTACTTTCAAACTTAGGCAATATTTCCAAGTTAATCATTTTTCCCAATGTTTTATAATTAACATGTCCTAAACGCGCATGCCACAAATTATTGGACTCAAGCAAGTAAGAAGAAGAAGTACTTTTATTGATATCAACAGCCATTACACTTAGCTTGAAAAGGCCCTCAGTGAGGTAACCCTTTCCTACAAACATATCATTTTTACTAAGTACAATCTTATCAGACACAAATACACATTTAAAACCATTCTTGACTAGAAGTGAAGTCGAGAACAAATTCTTGCGCATTTCAGGAACATGAAGAACGTTGTTAAGCGTCACTATCTTGCCCGAGGTCATTTTCAATCCAATCTTTCCAGTTCCTTCTATCTTTGCGGTTGCAGAGTTTTCCATACAAATAGTCTCGCCTTGTCCAGCCACAGTATATGAAGATAACAACTCCCTATTTGAGCAAACATGTCGGGTAGCACCCGAATCCATCCACCATTCTTTGGGATTTCCAACCAAGTTGCACTGGGCCAGCATTGCACACAAATTGTCCATGTCCTCATTAAGGTTCGCTTGGTCCTTTTTCTTCTTATCCTTCTTAGGAGCACGACACTCCGAAGCCATGTGACCATACTTGCCACAGTTGTAGCAATTTCCTTTGAACCTCTTCTTGCTTGGTTCATTCTTCTCTTCATTGGAGTTTTTCCTTTTCTTGTTCTTTGGAGGAGTTTCAACATGATTTGCTCCCGGAATTGAAGACTTTGAAGTGGCTTTCTTTTCATCAGCTTTGTTGTTTTCTTCAATCCGCAAACGAACAATCAAGTCCTCCAACTTCATTTCCTTTCGTTTATGTTTCAAGTAATTCTTAAAATCCTTCCACAAAGGAGGCAATTTTTCAATAAAAGCTGCCACTTGAAATGCTTCATTTACAGCCATTCCTTCAGCAAGTAAATCATGGATTATTACTTGCAATTCTTGGACTTGACACATGACGGTTTTACTGTCAACCATTTTATATTCCAGAAATTTGGCCACCACAAATTTCTTCAGTCCAGCATCTTCAGTCTTGTATTTCTTGTCTAATGCGTCCCATAATTCTTTAGACGTTTTGCATATGCTATAGACATTATACAAGCTATCTTCCAACCCATTCAGAATGTAATTTTTGCACAGAAAATCAGAATGATTCCATGCTTCCATTACTATGAAACGGTCCTTTTCCGGAGTGTCATTCGGGAAGGTTGAAACTTTGTCAGAAATAAATTTCTGCAAACTGAGAGTGGTTAGATAGAACAACATTTTCTGTTGACACCTCTTAAAGTCAGTACCAAAAAATTTCCTGGGTTTTTCAGTTGCTGTCAGTGCAGGAACAACACGGTTTGAAGAAGCTGTATTTGTTTGCACAGAAGCAGAAGTCATTACAGTATCAACAGGTTCTGCCATTTCGGTTAGATTCTTTAAGCTTGTTGTTTTCTGGATTTTCTGCAGAATGTTGACACACTAAGCACACAGTTTTGTTTGTTCTAAGTCCACAGTTATACTGTGTCTCCTTAAAGAATCTAATCCCCTCACTATTGCCCGAGGTATGGATTAATTCTTCCTAGGATAAAATAGAACACTATTCTACAATATCGGCAATGAAAATTGTAGAACTTCGTCGAACTCAAGAACGGAGTATTCACACACACTGACTGACTGTTTTAGAAAAAGAGAGTTTACAGAATTTTGTTTTGCTTGTAAAAATTATTCTGAATACCTGATGAAGGAAAACACAGGTATTTATAGCCAACTACGCACTGTTTCGAAAGGATGCACTGCTTCGAAAAGTTGCAATGTTTCGAAGCACTGTTTCTGAAACATTGCATTTGTTCTCGAACTGATGCATCATTTCTGGAATGTTGCATGTTTCTGGAATGGTTGCATTGTTCTGGAATGATGCACTATTTCTTGAACAGTCACAAACGTTGCAAAACATTTCGTTGGAACATTGCATTTGGAGGAAAAGTTCAGACGAAATTTTTCTGGATTAAAAAAAAATTGTCCAAAAAGATAGTCTCTCGATCGATCATTTTCCAAAGCCAAAGCCAAAGCCGAAGCCGAAGCGAAGCCGAACGAGCGACGACGACGGCGCGAGGCTTGGTTTCTTCTTGGCTCACTATCCCTTCAAAGGAGTACTTCTTAATATAAAGGACAAATGATTTCTTTCTCCCACCAATGAGGGAGAAACTATTTTTCCTTCTATAAAGTGACTATTCACCTCCCTTTATTCCCATTTTGTTCCACCATTTTCCATTCATCTTTCACCAAAACCCAACAATAAAATCATACATGATTTCTGATCATTAAAATTGTTTCCTTTTTGAATTTGAGACTAAAAAATTAAATTTGATTTAAGTTTAGGGTGATTTGATCAAGGTTTAGAGCAAACTGAACCCTAAAACAAGTCAAATGGATAGAGATATTGAGATGGAGACAAATGAAAAATGTGGGGGGGAGGGGGGGGGAGAGGTTACTAGTGTTGGTGATGGTGATGGTGATAGGCTGCAATGTTGTTGATGGCAAAGAATTGAATTTGTTGGTGCAAAATCAAATTGGTTGCTACTGAAGTGCTTGTTCTTCTATTTAGGTATAGAGTTTCAATTGAGTGTATTTCTATATTCTTCAGAGTTAATTAGTATTTTTAGGCGGGTGATGATTTATAGGAAAAAATATAAATTGGAGGGAAGAAGAGAAGTAAAAGTAAAATATTTAGTGGCTAATCTCTTGATGATCACTAAAGATATTCTTATTCGTGATTAATATTCATTGGCCGGTAGTATTTGTCTTTAGTGCGTGTATTAGCGGTAACTAAACTATTGCCGCTATATATTTGTCACTAAAGGCCTTTTTTGTGGTAGTGAAAACTCTGAATTTTAGTAGGTGAAGTAGGTTTAGTCCAATCCTGAACCGCCTCAATTATCTCAGATCCATCATAATACTATTCTTGGACACCACATGCCTCAATAATGTCATAGCATCAAGTTAGAACTCGCACTTGAAAAAATTGTCCTATAGTTGCTCATTGGTCAATACTTGAAGCACAATCCTTAGAAGTTATTTATGCTCTCCTTATAACGAGAGTAGATCAGGATTTCATCAATGAACACGATCACAAAGAAATACTATCTTGTTCTTTGATTTTATTATTACTTGTTGTTTCATTTGCTTCGGTTATCGTATATTTTTTGTTGCTACTACTCTCGTCTCTATGCATTCAACATGTCTGCTTCACTGTTGTATCTCCCTTTATACTTAATTTTACTATACTTTACTTAAGTTGGGGTCTATCAGAAATAACTTCTCTATCATCGATAAGATAGGGGGTAAGATCCCACTCATTGGACTACATTGGGTATATTATTGGTGTTATATTAGCGTTTTTCGAATAGAAAAAGTTTACTAATGTTATTTACTGCCTATTGTGCAACAAACTAGCTTATGTTGTAAGTGTACACAAATCCAAATTTTATTACCACTTTGAAGCGAATAAAACTATATTTCTGGTCTTCAAATATCAGACAATCCTTGAATTCTTGATTCTCGAGCAATACGCACTAAGGGTCCGTTTGGCCATGTGATATGAAATCATAATTTGAAACCATGAGATGAAGTTGAAGTTTTGTTTGGACAAGCAATTTGAACTTTTTATGTTGTATGTTTTTCTCATAAACATAAAAAAAACCATACATTGTGAAAACTATCAAAATTGCTCTGGTTCTTTATACAATCTTACCAAATAAGCAAAACTTTATAATAAAAGTATAATACACTATCACAAAGTTATTCTAAACAAATATAATATTTATCAATCAAACTTTAGTTCAATAAAAAGTAAAATTGAATATGAGTTGTAGTGTACTACTCTTTAATGTAATCCTCCCACATAGTTAGGTCAATCTCCTCACGTTGAGCTTGCATTTCTCTATCATATGATCGAGAAGACAAATCAACATTGTTACTTCATCTCCAAATCATTATTTTTTTTATCAACCATTGGTTTGAATGAAGTAGAAATAAATTTGGTTGGTGAATGAATTTCGTCAAAAATAATAAATTTGGTTAGTGAATGAATTTCTTCAAAAATAATAAATTTGGTTGGTGAATGAATTTTGTCCAAAAAAAAATTGGTGAATAATAAATAGCAAAGTAGGAGTTGGTTTGAATTAATAATAAATTTTTACGTTGGAGAGAGTAATGGTTATATAAGATATAAATGGTTTAAACAGTAATAATATGAACTATAAATTTTATTTACATATGAAATAAATGGTTGGTAGATATAAATGGTGGAATTTTTTTACAAAATATAAACTTGTGGGTTAATTTTTGTATTTAAAAAATCTCAAATCATGATAAGACATTTAAGCATAAGAATATTCCTATCTCCTACCAATGTGGGAGAAACATTCTTCTATAAAGTGAAACCATAATTCACTCCTTTTCCCTCCATTTATTTTCCCTCCATTTTTCATTCACATTTTCACTAAGAACCCAACATTTCTTTTGTACCCAGGCAAGTGTAAGTGGACGAAAACCATTACCTGGGCGCCCTAGCATGTTTCTAGAGACAGTTTCTAAGGTAAGAGTTGCTAGTGCATAAGATTATTGTTATAGGACATAGTTAGAAGTTATTATTTCTGTTTCAATCTCCAGAAGCATCTTAAGAAGAAGCATGAGACGATTATAATGTCTTACTGCATCTTATTGTGACTTTGTAGGTCTTAGGTGGCATATATAGAAGAAATGTCTCTGGATTCGCAGCTCAGCATCTTTAATGGGTACACTCTTGTTAATCTTTCTGTGTGGTAACATTTCATTAGAAAGTTGCTTTGCAAAATCTCAACTTTGCTAGTTGATCTCAACTTTGCTAGTTGAATTTCATCCCCATTTTCTTAGGTAGAAGGATTGTAGGGGAATCTATAATTGTGAAAGCTACTTTTGAGGTCTCTAAGTTTAATTTCCTTCAGTATATCTTGCATGCCATCTTTTAGTTTTTGATAATCAATTTATTAGACTTGAGAGTAGACTTCCTTAAGTTCGAGAGTAGGAAGGCAAATTTTCTTCTCTATATCGCAAATTGCTAAGTGGTTGATTATTTTTGACGTCGTTCCTTGACAAGTAGCTAACCTTACAGAATTTTAAACTGTGTTTCAGGTTCATCAGAACACACTTCAAATACTTCAAGAGATTGCGTTCTAGTTGTTCCTTGCACTACTTCCCAGGAACTCCCGGAGACGAAAGTAAATATATCCTGCCTACATATCTTGGAAGATTCATTACAATTTGGTATTTGAATATTCATGATATTCCATGTGTAATTTTTTAATTTTTATTTTATTTTATTTTAATTTTTTTTTAGGGGGGGGGGGGGAGGAGGGGGGCAGAGTTACTTATGTATAGTTGTCAGACGAACAATAGGTAGTTAGAAGGAACAAATGTATAATTATAAATGAAATTCTACAACATCTACTATTTTGGAAACACCCAAAGCAGAACACTAGTGCAGGTGTTCAAAGATTTGACGCAAGTAGTACTTATCATAAAAGTGAAAGTGGAAAGGAGTAAAGAAAGTTATGAGAAATAAAGAGGCAGCATGTTGCAATCCATGTTTTAAGTGACATAAAGCAAACATGGGTAGAATCATACTTTTAGCCAAGTCCAATCACTAGCAATGATGATAAATCAGGACTCAAGATCATTTGAATCACAAAATTAAAGAATGAAAATTTTTGTGCCCCATGTGTGGTTTGATCCTACTTGTCCTCTGATTCTCATTTCACAAACCTGTTTCGCACTCCAGACACCACCAATGTTCTAATATTCAAGTTTCAAGTTTCCCAAATGATGTTTAAAAATTAAAATCCCTTTCTCCCATGCTTTTGCTTTTCCCTAACTAGTCTCTATGCCACGTTCCTCGCACGTGTAATCCCTGACAATATTATAAAGATTATGGGTATGTTTGGAAATTGGAAAGAAGGAAAATGTTTTCCCAGAAAATATTTTCTTGGAAAAAAGTGATTTTTTTACTTATTTTCTAGTGTTTAGTTAATAAGAAGAAAATATTATTCCAAGATCATTTAGGTATAATCTGGCAAATACTATGATACCAGACTCGACTGTCGAACTTGGATACCGACTCGAGACCCCGACTCTGACCCGAGACCTAATTCTCAACCTCAACCCCAACTCTCGATCCTGACCCTGACTTCGACCCCGACCCGAGTCCCAACCCCTGACTTGGGACCAAACTTCCGACTCGAGACCCGACCACGAACTCCATTCCCAACCCAACTCTGAGCTGAGACTCAACTCCCGAACCCAACTCCGACTCCCAATCTCAACCCTAACTCTCAACCTTAACTCGGGTCTCGACCCTGATTTGGGATCCGACTCCCGATCCTGACTCGAGTCCCGATCCAGAAACTTGATTCCTGACCCAACTTCGAGCCAAGGCCCGAATCCTGATTCGAGACCCGGACCCAACTCCTAATCCCGACCTTATCTCGAGTCTCGACCCCGATTCGAGATCCGACTCTGGACCTTGACGCCGACTTAGGACCCTGCTTATGACCCCTACTAGGTGTAACACCCCGTACCTTTCGAACCCTACTTGAAGACATTGAACAATGTTTACTTAGGTGTCGAGAGTCATACGTATGTATTTTGTAATGCTAAGGATGAGAAAAATTGAAATTTGGCCTCGCGTATGTAATTAAACCTTCGTAGGAGGTGTTTTGTGATTTTTGTGAAGCATTTGTGGGGTTAAAAATGAGGCTAAGAGGACCTCTAAACAAAGGATATTAAGGCTAAGAAGTAAGTTAAAGAATAGGACTTGAAGTATCCAACCAAACCCGCGAAGAAAAGTTGAAAAATAAAATTTTTAGAAAAACTAAGGCCCAGGCGTGCCAGACGGCGTGCCAGGATGCTCTGGGCCAAATTTTTGTGCCCATAGGAAGAAAGTTGGGGCGCCCAAGGGCGTGGTAGGATGTATTTTTCAATTTTTCGAAAGTTGGAAATTTTCTAAGTCCCAAGGCTACCCGGGGACGTACCGAGCCGATTTTTGCCACGTTTCTTATACAACCATGAGTATATACATGAAATTAATAAAATATTATCTTGGTATGATAAAATTACTCGTGAACGAATTTGGCATCAAAATGACGATTTTACCCTTGTGGTCAAAATAAGCCATACGTGGCTAGAATCGCTTGTTTGTGGAATTGAGGCTACGAGTATGAATTGCATGAGTGGGATTATTGTTGTAACGCGTATGAAATGAATTAAACATGAGAAATTATTGATTTTATCGGGTTAAGTGAATTGGGCTCAAAAAGAGCCCAAAATGAGAAAGAAAACATGGGCCAATAATGGGTCAAATGACCCATTCTTCCATTGACTAAGCCTCACATTGCATTAAATGCCAAGAGTGGCTAAGGATGACCCCAAGGCCTATAAAAAGGGGCCAAAATCAGATTTTTTTATCACATAACACTCTCATGCCAAATCTAGAATTATCTACAAGCTTTTTCTCTCAACTTCAAACCCTAAGGCACTTCTTGGAGCAAGATCATTAATTTTCAAGCTTGGGTAAGTGATTATTCTTATGGATTAATATATTATATGCATGGGAGAGTATGTAAATAATGTTGGTCATGCTTGGAAGTGTTGCATATGGTGCTTTGTGTTTTTGGTAAAAGATGTGATATCCATGGAATTGTAAATTGAAATATGACTTGTGGGTTTGATGAAAGAGCATGGTATGGACGAAATATGAACATGTATGGCGTGATTATGTTATTAAACTTGTTATTTTCATATAAGTGTAAAATTATAGGATTTTGGCCGATATGTGCTATGAGGTGTATTAAGGTAATTTGATGGATTATTTGTGGTGTGGTGTGGATAAGAAAGTGTAAAGGAGAAGTGTTGTGGTGAAATGTATTGATTATCATGTATTGGTCAATGTTGAGAATATTGTGGGATTTTTGGGATAATAATTTCATCAATGGTTTTGTCAAGGGGAAATGGCATGTTTAAAGGCAAACATGTAACTCATTGACGTTATATGCATTTGTAAGGTAGTTGGTGGTTAATGTGAACTCCGTTATGTATTTGTGTTGTAGAGTGACATATAAAGAAGGAGCGGGACCATTGTATGCACATCTAAGATTGTATATTCGTATTGAGAATACAAGGTATGTAAGGTTACTCTTCCGTATCCTTCTGCAACATGTTGTTCGTATTGACATTGGACTTGTTTCAATTCCGAAAGGCTTGAAGTATATCAATTCAGGTTGACGTATGTTGTTATTCATATGTGTCCTATTCTTAGGTGAAGGATGATTCACTTATCTCTTATTCATTGATTGAAGTTCCTAAGATGTCATAACGTGGTAAGTCCTAAAAGAACTATTTCAAGAGAGTAATAACATAAGAGAATCTATTTAATCTTGGATGGCATTGTCCAACCATGTCTTGTTCCAAAAGTCCTATAATATGATGATTATCTTTGTATCAATCTCTCACAAGTAAAAGTGCCAATCTCATAAGAGTAATAAGAGAAATGATGTGCAAGCTAATATATCTATTCCTCATAAGTGAAGATGTCAATCTCATGAAGTACAAGAGTGAAGTAATATATATATGTGTGTGATTCCAATTACGTCGTGATCCTCATTGTATCACTCTTAAGAATGGAAGTAAGAATAACAAGAGAAAGAAGTAATGTATAATTAATGAGTAATCATAAGTACATCGCAGGGGCTACAGAAAAGCCTAGCTCGGGTTATCATAAATACATCCCAGGGGCTACAGAAAAGCCTAGCTCGGGTTATCACAAGAACATCCCAGGGACGACACGAAAGCCTAGCATGGGTTAATATAACATCCCAGGGGTCCAAGTACCTAGCATGGGTTAGTAACATCCCAGGGGCGACACGAAAGCCTAGCATGGGTTAATATGACATCCCAGGGGTCAAAGTACCTAGCATGGGTTAATCTCATCCCAGGGGCGACAGAATAGCCTAGCATGGGTAGAACAATAAAGATGAATAAAAGATGAAGACAAGAGGAGTAAAGAACGTAATATACATGGTTCCCCACATACAGAAAGAGAGTTTACTCACATTTCTATTTCCTTATATTGATTCCATTATTGTTGTTATTATGTATGATGAATTTCTTATGAGCCTTACATACTCAGTACATTCTTCGTACTGACCCCCTCGGGGGAATTACCTTACATGTTGCAGGTGCAGGCACTAGTAGACCTCCATTGTAGGTTGACATTGCGGATCTTTGGTGAGCCCCAGTTGCTTCGGGACTTTTCGAGTCATAGGTGTACAGTTGTGTTGATGTTGTAAATGTTGCATAAAGCGGGGACTTGTCCCGACTGTTAGTTGATCTTGTAAATGCATCTGTTAGAGGTTTTTGTAGACATGTGTGGGTTATGAATGTGAAAGATAAATGTCCGTTTTGACTTGATCGCTCCAACGGCCAAGTTTTCTAAATATGTATATAGCATATGTTTCCATGTTCATGTTTTCCGCATAGTTGCATAAGGCTTAATAAGGTTCATACGAGGATATGCATACGAATGTTCATGATCAAAGATTGGTTCTCTCGAGCCATATCGCTTTGGGTGCCAGTCCGGCCCGAATGGGATTTCGGGTCGTGACACTAGGGATCAATATAATAATATACATAGCTATATCAGTTGAATTCTCAAGATTATACGTATGATATGACACTTCAAAATAGAAGAGTGACTTTTATGTGATAAACTCAAAGTTAAATAAGTACCAGTGAAATCTACTCGTCTATTGTTTATGGTTGAAGTGTCCGTAAATTAGAGTATTATTTTTGTATTGATCTAAAAACTTGAATACAAAAGCAAATACGAAATTCATTTATTAGCTATAAATAATAATAGCGACAACTATTTATCAATTATGAGTATAACCTAACTTAGTAATATTCGTATTATTAATTAATTAGAAATTTAAAGTCTAAAATATTGGATTAAATCTTCAAGATATAATTTTACCAACATTTATACTCTTTGTCTTAAATAAGTATTTTACTTTAGTTTAACCAACTCAAATCAAAAATAAAAAGTAGTCTACATTTTAAATTTTATACTCAACTATGATGTTTTTGTTAGTTACCTGAAATAAATAATATATATATATGTGTGTGTGTGTGTGTGGAGGAGGGGTATATATCCATTATTATTTTGGAAAAATTTCAATATCATACAAAAAAGTAAATAGTTTATAAAAAAATGTCAAGGTTTTGTTTATTACTTAAAATGACAATTATTACTTAAAATGGCCATTAGGATATTTTCTTCCTTTTTCTTTGCTTTTTTCAGTTTTAATTGTTTAAAAAAACTTTTTTTTTTGCTGCATTTTTCTTTATTAAAAATAAAACTTTTTTCAAGCTTTTTCTGTACAGTTTTTTTTTCATTTGGCAATATTATATAAATGTTGTATAAACATATATATATATATGATGTACAAATAGATATGTAGTATATATGTAATGTATCGATATTGCATAAATAGATATGTAGTGTATATGTAATGTATCGATATTGTATAAATAATGTATAAACGTGTATCGATATTATATAAATGGTGTATAAACATGTATATATGATGTACAAATAGTTATGTAGTGTATATGTAATGTATCAATATGGTATAAATGGTGTATAAACGTTTATCGATATTATATAAATAGTGTATAAACGCATATCGATATTGTATAAATAATGTATAAACGTGTATCGATCTTCTTCTTCTTCTTCTTCAAAATATTGATTCAATAATGGTTTACCAATAACGCCAAAACTCATTTTCATATACACAATTTTTTCTTTTCTTTTTTGGTAGTTAACACATCCTTATTAATCACCGTAAGAAAATTACAAGTTGTGAAACACTCAACTGACTGTCTCATTAGAAAATACTCATCCCCACTTCTGTTTTTCTGCTCTAAAGGTTCTAAGCCTCATAACTCTTAAGTTGCAGAAACAAAAAAAACAAAAGAAAACACCAATAGCAGCATTTTTCAACTAAAAACAAAGTGAGTGCATGTTGCTCTGTAACTTCATAGTTGCTCTGTTTTTTACAGCAACTAAATTTCAAAATTTTCAAAAATTCCAACCAAAAAAATCTACACATCAATCCATCCATTTTGCTTCATTTCAATCCTCTGTTAACAACTAAAAGATCAAACCCAGTTCCAATTTTCATCCAAAATTCGATAATTTCAATTATATGAACTCAAAAATATCTCATAAACCATCAAATTTCAAACACCCAAACTGAAAAACATACAAAATTCAGCAAATTTGATTAGATCTCCAAATGATCAACCCGAATTTCACCGAAAAATTTCAACCAACCCGAAAAAAACCTCTGGGTTTGTTTCTATTTTACAACTAATTTTACTTTTTTCTATTCAATTCTGACCAACAAAAAATCTCCTCTAAACCGTCCCAAAGTTTATATATGAGTTCCTCTCGATGTTTTGAGTCCTTTAATATATAATTCGCTCGAAACAATTCACATTTGCGGTATGTCGAATTTAAAATCAAGTTTTTGAAGAAGCTTTAATGATTGAATATGGAAGAGGAAGAAGGAGGAGGAGGAGGAGGAAGAAGGAGGAAAGAAGAAGAAAGAATGAAGAAGATGAATGACCAGCGAAGAAGAATTAGAAGATCAAAATGGCCGAATGGCCAAATTTTAGGTAATTAATTTAGCCGAGCGGCTATTTCAGAAAAAAGTGTGTGTAATTACAGAAAATGTACAAAATAGGCTATTTCAGGTAATATTTGTAAACTTGGGCCATTTTAGTTGTAAATTATTGTAGTGGGTTGTCATTTTGCATAAATTTTCCTATTATTATTTTTCCCTTAAATTTGGTTATATTAATCTTCAATTATGATTTTTAATCTATATCCGAACTCCACTTCGTATCTTATCAAGATATTATTTATAGTCCAACCAATAAGGATATATTAACTAAATTAGCTAACAATTTACTCTGTATTTTACTACATTATAAATTTATAATACAATATTCTTTGAATCCTATGTTAGATTTAGGTTGATTGTAATAAGAAAAAAAAAAAAAAAAAAAAAGAGCAACTTAGTCCTATCCGAATACAAAAATGTTTTGTTTAGTTCCAAGGTAAAATTATAATTATACCCATTTGTAAGTTTTTAGATAGACGAAATTCTAACTTAAAAGGGCAAATAAGTCAATCAACTTTTAGTGGATATTTTAGCCAGTCAACATTGTTATTCATGCTTTTATAATAATATAGATAGAGATAATCATATTTTGTTTAATTGAAAGAATACATCTTGTAGTTTATATTGTGTTGAATTTTGCCAAAGGGTGTGACTTAGCGGTCGATGAATGGGCACAACAACCTTGGGAACTAATATTCCAATTCCAACACATTTTTCCATCTACCTAAACTTTGTTGAGTGCGTGATGTGCAATAGTAAGTAGTTGATGGATTAACCAACACGCGATATTAAGAAAAGCTTGTATGTTATTTGCATTTATTTGATCAATAATAACTAGCAGTTCTACTCATAGCGCTCGTTTGGTACTAGGGAAAGGAATAACTAATCACGAGATTAATTTTAGGATGACCTTATTTCATATTTGATTGGGATTAAATGTATGGGATAACTCATCCTGGGATTAGTTATCCCACCTTCAAGGTGGGATAACTAATTTCGGGATAACTTATTTTTAAACTGTCAGGACCCAAAATAGGCACGTGATGGCACTTGTCACACTTTTCGGACAAGTAAACCTATCCCAACCCAAACTCAATTTAAAAGTGAATCGGGAGCGGAAGAAATGAAGAAAGATAAACTCAAAATATCTAAAAATGAAATAGTGAATCATGATACATCCCAGGTCTGGTTGTCATGAGTACAAGCCTCTAATATAGAATGAAATTCATAAATTAGGTATCTTAAATGAGAGTAAGCATAAGATAAATAAAGAGAGATCTGGTATGCTTTGAAGTCTGCCAGCCACTACCTCGATCTCCGCGACAACGAAGAAACGCAATTTACGGTCTACTACTAGAACCAATATCTGCACGGGGTGTAGAAAAATAAGAAAAAGAAAAGGGAGTAAAAGTGAATACGAAACACGTGTACTCAGCAAGCATCATCGATAACCGATCCTAATCCAAAGCAATGGCGAGAACCACTACCCCAACTACCCAAGGTTTTCCCAAATAGATCTATAGCGGTTTAATTCTCCACTTCATCCTAATAGGGTAGCCCAACACAACAGTCATAACATTATCCATAAATAGGGTATGCACATAAGTCTAGGTGAGTCAACATTAGCTATTTTATGATCAACAAGAATAGAAAGACTCACTAACACAGTATATCAGGCTCAATTATCATGTTTAATTAATAATTTGTGATAAAGTAGTGAGAGTGTACAAGTATGTGTATGTTGTGCTACCACTAGGTGCGATACTACATGTCTCACTAATCAATCCATAGTCATACCCTATATCTTATGTATACCTCAACTGCCAAATCAACTAAGAAGTAGAATAGTATGATGTAACGAAGTGAAATGAATGCTCAATACACAATATCACAAACAAGGTTCAATCACAATAATTAATATAAAAGTAGGCACTCAATGAAAATATCAAACCATACTAAGGAAATGTCATGTAATGCAATGTGATGATGATGATGAATGATTGAAAGCCATCGCATGAATTTCTGTATACACTTACCGAGCCTCAGCACTCCCAAGATAGGACTCATGGGGGTTCGCAACCCATATACTCTTATAATCTCAATCTCATGTCTCAAATCAACCTTATCAGCACATCCCTCGATATAAGCGTTTTATAAAGTGTCTCATTTTCTTACAAAATCAGAATATTTTAGTGGTACCAATGTCTCATAAATATGGATGCGTGATATGAGGATGTAATGCTCACAACCAATCAGTATGAAGATCAAAATCTATTAAATACATGTATAAGTGAGCTCAGAATCAACTCAATGTATCGATAATTCATGATATCAGTTTCCACTTGGCACCACCAAAATAAATAGTCATGTAGTCATCACTATTGTAATGATAATGCAATTAAATGCTCAGATAAGGCATACAATGTCAAGTCAAGCCCCCACTCGGGCGACGCAGAAATAGATACGACATTCCAATGCACAGATAAGGCCTATGATGACAAGTCAAGCCCCCACTTGGGTGACACAATAATAGATAAGGCATTTAATGCACAAACATGACCAATAACATCAAGTCAAGCCCCCATTCAGGCATCACCAATAATATATCCTTTCAAATCAAAAGCAATATGCATATAAGCCCCCCTCGGGCACACGATCATAAATAATTACTCAAGTCCATAATGGAGTTCACATAAACCCCCACACGGGAAACACAAAATAAACAACAATCTCGATAACAATAGATCGCGGGCTATCCAAACCTAGCTTGTTCCATACATTAAGCCTCATCAACTATTTCAAGTTTATTCATACTCTAAGTATCCTCTAAACCTCAATCATTCCATCAAATAATGATAATAACATAATCATCCCCTAAAAAGTCACTAAAATCTCAATCATTACGTCAAAGCCACTAAACATCATTCAAGCTCTAAATTAGGTATCCATTATCAATATTATTTAATATCAATGAGCTAACTATCTACAATCTATTCTAAGTACATTCACAAGTATCAAGACTAACTAAGATAAACAACTAAATAACTACGACCCATCAAAAAAATCTGGTACCCACGAAAATGCTCTTCATTTCACCAAAGAGGGACCCCCAATCCTAAGTGTTTCACTAAATACGAACAAACAAACATACAACACATAAACACTTCAAAGAAAGTCAAGATATATCTCAACTTACCTTTAAAGAAGATCTGCAAGCCAAAACACAGACCAAAATATCAACCGAAAGCTCTAATCCCATGAATCAACACCAAACGCGTCCAATCTAATCAAATATGATATCTATAAGTCAAAAAGAGGTCAACGATACCCATATCAACTATATTTGATTCGGGTCTAAAAATAGTTTAAAAATTGACCCCAAAGGAAAAAGGGTAAAACTAAATTTTATTTTGAAAAACACGTTCCTCACATTATTAGGAACCTACAGTTGAAAACCTAGGCAAAAATGAGTTTAAAATGAGGTCCAAATCGTAGAAAAACTATTTTTAAGATTTACCGGTAAAAACCCAAAATCGAATTTTAAATCAAGGATTTGAAGATGAATTTGCAATTAAATCAGTGAAAAAAATGATAAATACAAGGTTAAGAAATATACCCATGAAAGAAATCTCAAAAACTCCTTTGAAACGCTCAAATCCTAGCTCTCAACCCCCAAAAATGGTGAAAATGGTATTTTGATTTTCAACTTTGGGTAGAAATCATGAAAAATAAAATAGAAACTCTTGGAAAATGGGGAAAATGGAGGTTTAATGGCATGCCCAATGATATTACGAGAAAACGCATCAAGAATCGCCAAAAACGGAGCTTTCTAGCTCCCGAAAAGTCAAAAATATGAAAGTCAAAATATGAAATAGAACGAAGTGTGAAATTTATATATGTTCAGGTGCGATTTTTCGTAGCTAAAGCCTATTTTCTGTAGCTAAAAGACTATTTTTACGTAGCTAAAGGTGTGCAGCAACAACCTTTTATATTCACTAAAAAGGCCATAAATCCCTCATACGATAGCGAAATGCACCGATTCTTTTTCCTATAATTTTTATATGATGATACAAATCTAGTCATTCAGTCGGAACTTAATTTCATGCACGCTTTCCCAGACAGATAGTATTTTTGCTCGTTAAAGAATTATTTCATGTTCCACAATAAAAATTGAATCTCAACTTATCGAAATTACACCAAACTCTTCAAATCAATCCTATAATTCATGCATGACATTTAAGAAGTTTTGGAATAATTTTTTGATCTTTAAAACTAATAATGGACCTTTATGTCGATCGATTTTACTTAAACAGGGTCAAAGCACTCAAAATATTCAAAAACTTATTCAAAACTCATCCGAAACCTCCTGAACACAAACAACATATGCTAATAGCATGAAAATGACATTCCAGACTCAACTAAATCATTGAATTTTTGAAAAGAGATCATTTTCAACGAATTAGCCCCCGGGATCCCTTTAGGCCAAAATTTAACTAGTTTCCGAATGAAGGGTCAAAATACAAAATAAAGGTTCCGAACTCGAACCAAACCCGCTACTAACCCAAAATCAACATTCCAGATCTAATGGTACCGTCAGAATCACCATCCGAAACTCGGATCACAAAATATTGACCGAAGTCAAACTAATCTATTTAGGGATATCCAAAACCACAAACTTATATAAATCACTCTCGAATGCATCGGGGATCGTGTCAAACTGTAACACCCCATACTTTTTAACCTTACTTGATACCTTGGGATCATATCTACATAGGTGTTGAGATGCCATGAATATGTGTTTTATAGTGTCATTGGTGAAACATTTGATATCGGACTTAACATGTGCGATTAGACCTTCGTAGGAGGTGTTTTGGGATTTCGTGATGAATTTGGGTGATGCCCCGTACATATTCTAACCTCATTTGGTGACTTTAAGTAATGTTTACTTGATGGTTAAGATCACCAAGTAAGTATTTTGTAGTGTTTTGATAAGGGATTGGACGATATGCAAACATTGGATAAGTGGCCGAAAAATTCAGCAAAGTGCTGAAACTTGCGCCACTACCCTGTTTCAGGGGTGTGGCGCAAGCCACCTGCATTCTGAAAATTCATAGAAGGCTGATATCTTGCGCCACAGCCTGCATTGTAGCTAGTGGCGCAAGGCACAAATCTTGTGCCTTTCCGGACCCGTTTTGTAACGCAATTCTACGACGC
The DNA here is from genome assembly GCA_031232105.1 of Capsicum rhomboideum. Taxonomy (NCBI): domain Eukaryota; kingdom Viridiplantae; phylum Streptophyta; class Magnoliopsida; order Solanales; family Solanaceae; genus Capsicum; species Capsicum rhomboideum. The sequence continues at coordinate 54,577,862 of CP124711.1, forward strand.
TTCTTGGATGGTTTCTTTTGGTTATTTGGAGTTATTTGAGCATTGTTAAATCTTCAAAAACTTTAATACACTCCTACATACTCCTACATGATCAAATCATGAAATGTGAATAGTGATCCAAAATGTCTAATGAAGCCAAGGGCGACTAGAATGCCTATTTTTGCGATCGAAAGGACGAATGAGAATCTTTTAAGAGAATATTGTGAATAATACATGAAATGTGATGGATTACATGGATATGTGTTATTGGGCCCAAAGTTAGGCCCAAGATGGAATTAAAAGAATTGGCCCAAATGGCAAAAAGACCCATTCTTTCACTTTGACCACATTAAATGGATAAGTATGACTTGGGGTCTATATAAAGGCCCCAAGATCAGATTTTTTATCATCAAAACCTCTCATGCCTTTAAGATATTTTCTCAACCATTTCTCATTTTCAAACCCTAAAGCAAAATATTCCTTTGGACTCCTTGGACAAGATCAACATATTCCAAGCCTTGGTAAGTATCTATTCTCGTGGATTAACATATTATATGCATGGGAGATTATGTATATTATGCTAGTTGTGTTGGCAAGGGGATGAATAGTGTATTTTTGCTTTTGATGAAAGATGTGTCATCTTGGTAATTTGAACTTGAATTAGGACTTGTGCCTTTGATGAAAGAGCATGGTATGGACAAAATATGAACATGTATGGTGTTATTTTTGGTATTAAACTTGTTCTTGTCTATAAGTGGAAATTGTGGGGTTTTGGCCGATATGTGTTATGAGTTGTATTAATGTCATTTGATGGGTTATTTGTGATGTGGTATGGATAAGAAAGTGTAAAGGAGAAGTGTTGTGGTGAAATGTATCAATTATCATGTATTGGTCAATGTTGGGAATATTATGGAATTTTTGGAATAGTAATGTGATCAATGGTTTTGTCAAGGGGAAATGGCATGTTTAAGGACAAATATATGACTCATTGATGTTACATGCATTTGAAGAAGTAGTTGGTGGTTAATGTGAATTCCGTATTGTATTTGTGTTGTAGAGTGACACATAAAGAAGGAGCGGGACTATTGTATGCACCTCTAGGATTGTATAGTCGTATTGCGAATCCAAGGTATGTAAGGTTACTTTGTCCATATCTTTCTGTGGCAAATAGTATCCATATTGACATGTCACTAGTCCTATCCTGAAATGTGCTAAGGTATTCCATATCCGCTTATCCATGGTCATTGTCATATATTTCCTACTCATTGATCATTTGTGAATCCCATGCCTCATATTCATGGTTAATGTTCCAAAAGCTCAAATAAGGTTATGTTCCAATGTTCCAATAGTGACTATACTTGTGTCTCTTGTTCATGGATTATTGTCCAATGGTCCCAATGGTATCATGGTGCTAATAATGTTATATTTCTCATGATGTTTATTCACATGCCTCTCACTCATTGGTTAACGATACAAAGCTTCCAACAATGTTATGTTCCAAAGTTCAAAGTGATGTTATGACTATCCAAGTATCAATCTCAAAGTAAAGAATAAAGTAATGCAAATGTGGTCAATGATCAAGTATGGTGGAAAGTCTAGGGGCATAAGTCTAGCTCGACTCGATCCCGATGTATTGATTTATGGGTGGCAGGTCTGAGGGGCATAAGTCTAGCTCGACTCGATCCCGATGTATTGATTTATGGGTGGCAGGTCCCGATGTATTGATTTATGGGTGGCAGGTCTGAGGGGCATAAGCCTAGCTCGACTCGATCTCGATGTATTGATTTATGGGTGGCAGGTCTGAGGGGCATAAGCCTAGCTCGACTCGATCCCAACATGACGATAAGTTATGGAAAGACCCACTAATCAGTAGGGTCCCGGGTACATTGTGACACATGCATTAAGATAAAGAAAGTAATGAAAGTAATGAAAGCAATCCACATGGTTTTCAAAATGCAACATGGTGACTTATTCACATTGATTAGTCATTTGTATTTGAGTTCATTGAAATATTCATGTATTGTACAGTTTCATCTGAGCCTTGCATACTCAGTACTTATTTCGTACTGACCCCTCTTGGGGAATTTACCTTACTTGCTGCAGGCGCAGGTACTAGTAGGCCTCCACAGTAGGTTGCCAGTCGTTGCAGATCATTGGTGAGCTCCAGGTAATTCGGGGCTTCTCCGAGTCAGAGTATATATATGTTTTGGTGTTGTACATGTTGTATAAAGCGGGGACTTGTCCCGACTTTTAGTTCATTCTGGTCAATGCTTTGTTAGAGGTTTTTGTAGACAGGTGTGGGTGTATAGATGTCAAAGGGATATGTCGTACATGACTCGGTGGCCTCAACGGCCCAGTTTCGCATATGTATATATATATAATGTTCCATGAATTTCATTGTTGGTCTCTATAGCTGTTATGTGCTTATGGGTTTCTTATGGCAAGCATATAATTGAACATAGGCAAAGGTTGGTTGTCTCGGGCCTTATCGGCTATGGGTGCCAATCATGTCTCGATTGAATTCGGGGCGTGACACAAACATTTCCTCAACTCATAAATGAGATAAAGAAACTACAGAAATAGGTGAAATGATCAAAATAAAAAAAAATCTAAAAATCATAACGACGGTCATTACAGCATCCACCACTAAGATTCACATTCGTCCTCGAACATACGAGTAAAAGAACGTACGAGTAAGAAAAGCGTCAAAACAGACAATGGATAGAAAACATCCTCGAGAACCTTAAGCAAGCACTCCAAAGCGGAGTCACAACTATAAAATTACCGATCTCATTACAAAACCAGAAATCTACTACACAATGACTCACAAGGTCACAACACTAGCATTTAAGGCCAAATTCTCAATGAAGCCGAGTTTTCTTAATTTTGAACTTCCTCTATACCCAAAAAATTGAGTCGATCACGCTAGAAGTTCTGAACGCACTCAGTAAACCTAAACCTAAGCAAGACATCACAAGACACTGACTGCACCACACAACCAAAAATCATCATCGGACCCACAAAAATCCAAGGAACTCATGAACCAACATAACCATCCACCAATATACTGAATCAACCTATTCAAGACCGATACCATAACTATCAACTCAGATAACACTATATCTCCAAACTAACACACCTAAGTCAGAAGTCAACATCAAATTCACACAAAACCTTAAAAGCCACACTTATCATACTTAAGATACTATACTATAGTCAAATCCTTATGCTCAACCCTCAAAGGACATCGAGAATCACCATAAAACTCTATATACCATAGACGTGAACACTCAAAAAGACACCAAAACCTCATGTAACTCATCGAAATAACCCATGCAGTCCTCTACACTCAAGTAACATCAATCAAAACCAAAATCCTCAATAATTTGGTAGAACAAAGAGTCCATCGTGACAACACACATACGCAACCTGTCATATCAGGGACAATCACCCCGTAGAAGAAGAACAACAATCACCATATCTCACTGACGGACGCCTAAATCATAAATCAACTCTCAGGAAAGTCACAACTAGACTCCTCATAGCCACTGAAGAACCACACATGTCAAGGCTTCAAATTTGTAACTCAAACCCATAGATAAGTTCTGAATATACCGAAATTCCTTATGTACAAGTTCCTTATACTTTACTTAGCTCAATTCCCATTTAGTATTCCTTCAACACAAAAACTATGGAATAGTAACACATACTCTAAATCAAAACTCATTAGCAAAATATTCCATCAAGCCGCTTAGCTGCTAAAGTAACATTCAGTATACTTTTGTTATGAACTTTTACTTATTTGGTAAGATTGTATAAAGAATTTGGGTAATTTTGATAGTTTTCACAATTTATGATTTTATTTTATTTTATAAGAAAAAAATACAATTTAAAATCTCAAATTGCATGTCCAAACACAACTTGATTTCATATCATGATTTCAAATCATGGTTTCATTCCACATGGCTAAACGGGCATCTCATGTTCAAACGCAAATTTCAGCTCATGATTTCAAATCACGAGTTGAAATTGCATGTCTAAACCCCTACTAATTTAATTAAAATAGGGAAAATACATAAAAAATAAAAAAACCTAAACTTGTCCGCTCAACTCACTTTAGCACTTTAACTTTACGAACATTTAAATACCCCCCTAAACAACTTTAGAGTGAATTAAATTCCACCCTAAAGCTGACGTGGATAAAAAATTAAATATAAAAGAAAAAGAAAAGCGCGTTTAATAATCCAAAACTGAAAATGTGGGCCTATCTTCATTAATTCTGATTAATTACGTTTAAAAAAATTAATAAATGAACCCCACCCTTTAATTTTCAACCCACCTTCCTATTTCTTTGTCTTCTTCAACCCCCACCACCCCCACCCCTTTCATCTCTTTCTTCTTCATTCTCTCACCATTTTCAGTGGGGTCAATTCTTTTTTTTTTTCCTTCAACAACCAACAAAATATTTCTTTTTAAATAATATTAAAGAAAGAAACCTATTGCAATACCCAATGAAAATTTGAACAATCTATTAAGTAAATATTTAGAAAAATATACAGATTTTTGGTGATGGTAATTTTGATGTTCTTGTTTACATGGGTGTAAAAGGAAATGAAGTCATGTGGGGTTTTAAAAATTAATTAGTGTTAAAAAAGAAATAATAAAAATAAAATAAAAAAGTGTGAAAAGAAATAAGTAAAAAATTAATTTTTAAATAAATTGCTGACGTGGCACGTACATTGCTGCATGTAGCTGACGTGGCATGCGCGTGTAATACACCTCACCCTATGAATCTGGTGTTATACTTTCAGGGTGGAATTTAATTCACTCCAAAGTTGTTTAGGGGGGTATTTAAATATTCGTAAAGTTAAAGTGCTAAAGTGAGTTGAGCGGACAAGTTTAGAATTTTTTTAATGTATTTTCCCATTAAAATATATGCATCAAATAATTCTTCCGAACTCTCAAATACTTTTGTCTATGCTAACCACAATGATCCAAACTCTCAAATAGCCCAGCTGACAGTGCGTATGGATTTTAACCATTAGGTCATGGGTTCGATTCGTACAGACGGAGTTACGCTGCACTCCTTTGCACCGCTCCCCCTCCAAAAAGAATTTTTTTTTTCTAATCCTCTCATTAGTCATTTCATCCATGGCTTTTCTGATCCCTAGCGTTTTTTCTCGCGCTGCTCCTGCAATTCCATCAGCATATCATTTTCTTGAACCCTCCATCCACAATCAGTATTCATTGCAGCTGAAGCAATCCTGCAGGCTAAACCTCTCGACATTATGCACGAGTTACGAGGTTGGCGCAGGATTTTTGGCGGAGGAATTAGGAGCTCAAAATGGAAGATTGGAAAATCATGGACCTGAAATTAGCGATTTCGATAGTTGTCAGTATGAACTTCTTCTTAAAGGTGGTGAACAAGTTACCTCCGTCCTTGAAGAAATGGCCAAGCTAGTATGCTGCCCCTTATTCTATTCTATTCTTCCTTTTTGACTTTCTGTTGGTATACTTTCTAGTAATAACTACAAGGCTTTGATTCCTGTCCTGGAAAACTTAAACCCTACACCCTGTTGGTTGGAAAATGGAAACTATAATGTGTAGGTTTTCATCCCATTTGGTCCTGTTCAATTGTTAATAATGTTTAATATTAGAGGTAATAGGCTTTCACAGTCCATGTGAATGTGCTGAATATCTGCTGCCCTTATGAATCCTCTGTATTGTCATCTGAAGGGTGTGGATATTTCAATGCCGCATCTTAATTCTTGATAGCTAGCATACCTAGAAACGAATCTTATCATGTCTATTAATTTGTGATGTTCAAACGGATAATGTTATGGATAGAAATATGAAAGTAATAACATGATAGAACTTTCCCCATATTTACGCTGTTAGTTCAGTCTGTCAGCTGGAGTAGTTATTCATTTATTCAATGTCCTTTGTTGGATACATATGTATGAACCAGTTGGAAGATATGAAGATGGATGAAGCATCTGAGGAGGTAGCAGTGCAATTGGCTGCACAAGGAGTGATTGGGAAGAGAGTTGATGAAATGGAGTCCGGGTTCATGATGGCCCTTGATTACATGATCCAAACTGCTGAAAAGGACCAGGATGACAAGGTACTAAGGCTCCTGATCTGTTTTCTTTTTGTTTTCCCCATTCTTTTCCCTTAAGCAACACTTTTGTTCATGGAATTATAGTTTGACTTCATAGTATGCCTGATTTATGGTCTCAACTATCATTGTTTTGCCATGAGCAATTCATTAGTTAGTTTTCACCGTCGACTCATCTGGCACATTTGTGTGGTAAGATAATTGTGTGCTGCCTTTGGAGATGGATTAGTAACAAATAGTTGTTCTTGATGATCTTCATGTAGTTTTTTCCTAATAAAAGGTGTTTCATACAGAAGCTTATTGATACTGATTTCTCTAGTACATTGTCAGGCTGTGTGCATGATATGTTGCTTTCTCTCAGTTGAGTCTTTTTATCATATCAGTATATTTATTTCTTAGTTAGAAAAAGATTGCCAAGAGCGTCAGGATTGAAGAAGTGATAATCAAAGAATTAAAGTTACGAAAGGGAACCTTCTCAGTAATCAGTTCTCCTTGATTGTTGGAAAGACTGGATGCTATATGATTTAGATACCAAGCCAGATATCTGTGATCCATAATATAGTCTTGTTTTGTATGCTTCTTTTTTGTGCTCAGTCCACGCCCATTTGTTTCCTGTAGAGCACTGCATTTACACAAGACGTATTCTGGGTGGGTATGTTAATAACAGAATTGTTTCTTTTAGCGCAAATCACTCTTGGAAGTTATCAAGGAGACTGTATTGTCCCATCTTACCAAGAAGTGCCCCCCTCATGTAAGTATGCTGAATGACTAAATTATCAGCAGCATTGTTGCTCTAGTCTTTGTTTTGACATTGAGTTGGATTTGTACGTTTTCTAGGTTCAAGTTGTAGGCCTGCTCTGTAGAACTCCCCAAAAAGAAAGCAGGCATGAATTGCTCAGGCGAGTAGCTGCCGGTGGTGGAGTATTTCAAAGTGAGAATGGCACAAAAGTCCATCTTCCTGGGGCAAATTTGAATGATATAGCTAACCAGGCGGATGATATTCTGGAGGTAGGCTCTTAATGTAATGCTTAGTCCGGAGACAGTCGAGCTGTTGGGATCTAAGTAGGTAATTTGCTTGCATCAGTTTCATTTGGATAGAGGTCCTTTAGGACACAAGTTATTAGAAACCACAAACTTTACAGGGGATGGAACATTCTGATTGTAGAGACCATTCTGATTGTAGAGACCATCAGACAAGACCATGCATTATGTAACACATTTTGGGAAAAGGTTAAGTTAACATTTTCATATAGTGATGTTAAAGAACTTCTGCTCAGCCATTTTGGTCGGACAATTCGTGGTTGATGCTGGTTATCTGTAAGCTCTAAGGCACTTGTGCTCAATGCTTACTTCATTATCTTTTTTCATCCTCAAGTTCACGAATTATTAGTTTTTATAAAAATTGGAAAAAAATGAAAGTCGTGGTAATGTAAGTCTCAACTAAAACCATCTTACTTGGTTAACAATTTGTTTGTCTGGTTTTGACTTGACCCGAGGTTTAAGAAAGTAAAGAAGACTTTTGTATCTTGTGGTTTTAAACTAAAGATATGTTGAATGTACCAAAATGACCTTTAATCTTGTGGTCTTAAACATGGCATATGGAAAGTTAGAATTGAAGAGTTGTCAAACACTGAAAGAGACATTCTTTTTGAAACAGACTAAAAAGGAAAGTAAGACAAGCAAATTGAAACGTAGGATACTTGGGTTTCAGTTGGAAAGCTAACCTGCTAAAAGGCTCAGGGAAATCATCTTGTTTGGACTTCAGTATAAAAAAAATAATCATCTTGTTTGTACTTCAATTTTTTCATGTCATTCTTACTATATTCATGCACTTCAAGTCATTCTTACTATATTCATGGACTTCAGAGTTGTCAGTTTTCAGTCATCAATAATTAAAATAAATCCCTCAAGTGAGTGTCAAATGGTTAAAGCTTTTCGCCAACTCTTTTGTATTACTCTCTTTTGACTTCTGTTTTGTGCGTTTCCAAATTCAATATATGTGATATACTTTATTCTTCGAAATAGTTTTTGACCTTTTTCTTGATTTAAATATAATTTTCATTTTTATCCTTTTTAGAAATAAATTTAAATATTTGAAAATCACACTGGAAGTAATATCCAATAGTGCATAGTAAATTAGTCCGGATGCTCCTGTTACTATTAGGTTTCATTAGTTGCTTTCATGCTCTAGAAGCATCTCATGTTCCATTATGAAAAAAAGTTTGAACTGTTTCATGCATGCTTATGTATATGCATTTTCCACTTTTTAGATTGCAAGCTACTAATTGTAATAAAACTAAAACTTGTAACATCATGTAATGTGATTTCGAACCCCTAAAAATTAGTTTTCAGATCAAGAGACTCTGAAATGTTGTTAATATTTGAAGGAATTCCTTACATTAGTGTTCACTTACTTTACCCATTTCAAAAAAAGAAACAACTAGTGTTCACTAATAAAATGCTGGATTGTCTTCGTTGCAGACGATGGAATCTCGTTCCGTTGTCCCTGACAGGAAGTTACTAGCAAGGTTAGTTTTAATCAGAGAAGAAGCTAGGAACATGATGGGAGGTGGAATACTTGACGAAAGAAATGATCGTGGCCTGAACACACTTCCTGAATCAGAGGTTTATTACTTCAAACATATAATATATCGTGTTACATTTTAATTTGGTGGACTGCCTTGCAAGAGGTTTCCTTTGTGTAGTTAATCTGGAAAAATAAACTAAATGAATGGTCTTTCTATTGCTTCTGTTTTTATATCTGACACTAGCATTTTATGGTCATGCAGGTGAATTTTTTAACTAAACTTGTTTCCCTAAGACCAGGGAAAACTGTACGCGACATGATAAAAAACGTGATGCTTGGTAAAGAAGAAGGTGCAGACAGTTCGGACGATGAAGTTGGTCCTGCTGGTGGAGTTGCAGGCAGGGTGAGATTTTGTTCTGAGATGATATCATTAATTTTTGAGAATTCGAAAAGCTTTTCAATCAAAATTATGTCTGTATTGTATCTGGTACCTGTTGCTGGTGGTGGGAGGTGACAGGCATCCCGTGGATTTAGTCGAGGTGCATGAAAGCTGGCCCGGACACCACGGTCATCCCAAAAATAAATAAATTATGTCTGTATTGTAATAATTTTCGTTTGTACCCAGGCAAGTGTAAGTGGGCGGAAACCATTACCTGTGCGCCCTGGCATGTTTCTTGAGACAGTTTCTAAGGTAAGAGTTGCTAGTGCATAAGATTGTTATAGGACATAGTTGGTAGTTATTGTTTCTGGTTCAATCTCCAGAAGCGTCTTAAGAAGAAGCATGAGACGATTATAATGTCTTACTGCATCTTATTGTGACTTTGTAGGTCTTAGGTGGCATATATGGAGGAAATGTTTCTGGAGTCACAGCTCAGCATCTTGAATGGGTACGCTCTTGTTAATCTTTCTGTGTGGTAACATTTCATTTAGGGCCTGTTCGGATTGACTTATTTTAAGTGCTTTTAAGCCAAAATAGCTTTTAAGCACTTTTGAAGTGTTTGGGTAAAATAAAAAAATGTTTTTAACTTTTAAGCACTTATTTTTAAGCCAAAAGCCATAATTGTGAAAGCTACTTTTGAGGTCTCCAAGTTTAATTTCCTTCAGTGTATCTTGCATGCCATCTTTTAGTTTTTGATAATCAATTTATTGTACTTGAGAGTAGACTTCCTTGAGTCCGAGAGTAGGAAGGCAAATTTTCTTCTCTATATCGCAAATTGCTAAATGGCTGATTGTTTTTGACGTCGTTCCTTGACAAGTAGCTAACCTTACAGAATTTTAAACTGTGTTTCAGGTGCATCAGAACACACTTCAAATACTTCAAGAGATTGCTTTCTAGTTGTTCCTTGCACTACTTCCCAGGAACTCCCGGAGACGAAAGCAAATATATCCTGCCTACATATCTTGGAAGCTTCATTAAAATTTGGTATTTAAATATTCATCATATTCCATGTGTAATTTATTATTATTATTATTATTATTATTTTTGGTGGGGGGGGGGGGGGTATACAGCATTCTCCGAGTCTTTTTTAAGTTCACAAAGAATTTTAGAGTTACGTACGTATAGTTGTCAGACTCACAATAAGGAGTAGTTCGAAGGAAAAAAATGTATAAATGAAATTCTGAGACATCTACTGTTTTGGAAACACCCAAAGCAGAACACTAGTACAGGTGTTCAAAGAGGTGACGCAAGTAGTACTTATCATAAAAAGTGAAAGTGGAAAGGAGTAAAGAAAGAGAGAAAAGTCATCGAAACACCCCTAAACTTGTCCTCGCAACTTATTTTGGTCCTTAAACTAAACTTCTATTTAATTACCCCTTTAACAATTTTATACTGAATTAATTTCAACCCTTCGCGCCCCATCCCAAGTCGCGTGTTGACACAACAAAGCAAGCGCGTTAAACAGTCACTTTTACGCATTAAATATTTTTTTTAAATACAAAAATTATTTAGCGGTCTTTTATCTTTAAAATCACACCCAACCCAAAATCAAGTCCTCAAGAACCCAAACTTTCTCGTCCTTTCAACCGATTGAAAATCTGCTCAAACTATATAATGGATCCAAAAATCGAGATAATTTTTTCTTCCTTTTCCTTAAGCCGCTCAAATTTTAGCACAAAACATAAAGTTGAATCCATCTTCTTTGTCTCCTTCTGTTGATATTTGTCTGAAAAAGGGATAATCTGTCTCCTTCATCTATTATTTTGTTGGGGGATTTTGTTTTATTACTTTAAATTTTTTTGTCAATTTTAAGTAATTTCATGAATTCAATTTCTTGTAGCACAATATGAGATCAGTTAACTTGACCAAACTTTGTATGAAAGAAAATGATCCTGCTTTGAAGCAACAAGTTTGATGTAATCACGGATTTTGTTGGATTTGAAGACATCTTGGACTTAAAGGAATCCCGATAGAAGGTATTGGGCATGTCCTTATTACGGGGTAAATATCAAATTTTACACTCCTTTCTTATTCCGACTAATTTGATTAAAGACTAATTCATTCTATATTGTCACCATTGAAGAGTGCAAGATCTTGTGACTTTTGGTGCTGGAGGGATAGAGAAGATATTGATCCGAAGTCCAAATATGTGATTCCTAAGCTAATAAAGAAATTAGGTGAGCTTGAGAATTTAATTGAATCTTCTCAACATATTAATAATCATGCATCAGCCTATGAAGTTGAAGAAGCTTCGGAAGAAGCTGACAAACCTAAAAAATCCAAAGATGATAATTGTGTTAATATGAAATTGAAGAAGTTGGAAGAAGAGATTGATAAGATCAAAGAAAGAGTGAATATGTGGAGAAGAATGCCCAAAAGGATTAGGAAGAATGTACACTTCTTTGTTGTGTTTTGTTCTTGTATACTAGTTATAGCTATAAGCTATTGGCTTGGGCTGATATATATGAAGAAAAGTTCAATAAAGTTACCTTAGGATTTTGATGTTGTTAGAAGATATATCGCATCCTCTTGTGTTGAAATTAATTTGGCATAGCCTCTTGTGTAATGAACTTTTGGCTTGGTCTATTAATGTAATGTTGTTTAATTTGTTTGGATATGTGTAACAAGTTGTGTAATAAGTTGCTTACTATAAGTGCAGTATTGGCTGCATAATATTGCTAGAAATTTGCAAGTATAGTCATACCAAATACTGCACTTAATAATGCAGTCACAACTGCATGAAGATATCAAACAGAAATAGCAAAATAGCAGACACAACTGCATCAAAACCTCAAACACATGCCAAAACAGTGCATTCACAACTGGTTAAATTTGTAAAGAAATATATAGGCAGAAAGTGCAGTCACAGCTACTTAAATTTCTTAAGAGAATAACAAGTGCAGCCGCAGCTGCATAGTTGTTTACAAAAACATACCAAAACACTACAGTCACAGCTGAATAATTGTTTACAAAGCATACCAAAATAGTGCAGTCACAACTGCATAATTGTTTACAAACAGCATACCAAAATGTATCTTGTCACAGTTACAGATCAATTTAAAGAAAACAGACATAGGACTACTCCTACTGAAAAGTTGATGAGCTTGTCTGACTTAAATGATTCATTTCACCAGCCTTGGCCCTTGTCCTCATTCTTTTTTGTGCTCTCATATCCTTAAGTCCTTATTGGGTGATAATATTTTTTCCTTTTCATTTGACACCTGATCTTGGTTTGTGATGTCCAAGAGTTCTTATCACTATGGAGGAGTTCATAGGCATTCCAGGCTGCATTGACAAAAAACAAAGAAACTTAGACTTGAGAAGATTGACTTTAAAACCACAAATATATGTAAAAATTATCAACTCACATTGTGAATTGTAAAACCACTTTGAGTGTATAGCACCCCCATTCCAACCATCCTAGGTCTTTGAATGTTGTCCCTCTTCCTATACTAGTGACACCAACACTAGAAACACCAAAAGAATTTGTCCTTCTTCCTCGATTAGTGACACCAACGTTAGAAACATTAGAAGAAGCATTCCCTCTTCCTCTACCAACACTATTTGCAGTAGGAGCACTTTCTCTTCCTCTTCCTCACCTACTCTATTAGCAGTAGGTGTACTCCATCTTTCTGTACCTGCTCCATTAGAACTAGCAACAACAATATTTCCTCTGCCCCTTCCAGTGACACCACTCACACCAGTAACAGCAGCTGTAGCAATATTTCCTCTACCCCTTCTAATGACACCACCTATAGTAGCAGCAACCTATAATACATAAGAAAAAATGAGAAGAAAAATTGAAATACTAGTAAATACAATTCAAGTGTTACATGTTTGGTAGAACCTCTTGGTCTTCCTCTTTCTCTGCTCGTTCTTGGTTGAGATTGAGCTGGTACTGCAGATGAATCCACACTTGAACCTGCATCTCTTTGCTTTCCCCTGCCTGTCCCAGTTTGTTTAGTCAAAGGACAACCCCTCTTATTATGACCCTTACCATGACATGAGCTGCAGGTCATCTCAATACCCCTTTTTGACAGCTTTCTAGTCTTATTTTCAGACTGCTCTTTTCTTCTACATTTACTAGGTCTACCTGGCAGCTTTTTTTATTATAGGTGGTATAACAGAAGGGTTGTTTGACTTGGGCCATATTTTCATACCAGTAACAGGCTGAATGAAGTAACTATAGGTCTTGAGGTAAGTTTCCTTGGTATACCAATGTGCAACATAGTGAATGGGTTCTAATCTTCTAAAATATAGTGCAGCTATGTCATGACAACAAGGTATACCTTTTAACATCCAAGACCTACAAGTGCAAGTATTATCTCTCAAATTCACTATAAAAGTATTTCCCCATCTATCCTTAACTTCAAAACCAAATTCACCATTCCACTCAAGATTACACTTCATTGATTTTGATGTGTTATCTTGCAACACTTTTAGTGTCATTGGAGAAATATCAGTTATTCGTGTATCAGAAAACTCTCTCAGTTGTCCTATTCTTCTCATCACCTTGACTCTTATTTCCTCAATCATTGTTATGATAGTCTTGTATCTTGCCCCTAATATCCATGAATTAAAGCTTTCAGCCATGTTGTTGTCAACACTATCACAACAACTATGATATTTGAAGTATACCTTGGACCACCTTTCTATGTTGTAGTACAGCAAGTCATCACATATCTTATCCCCTAACATCTCCATATGATCCAGATTTGTTCTCAACTCTTGCTCATATGTGGATTTGGCATACTTTCAAAAACAATTTCTTCTTTCAATACCTCTCCAATGTTTGGCCCAGTTAGCTAGAACATGTCTAGCACACATTTTTTGTTCTGCATTTGACAACAACTCTGAAATTACATTGTCTAGACCCTTTAACAAATATAATATCAGCATTAGCAGTAGGTGGCATAAGTAGAAAACAGTTAAAAAACTAGAAAATATAGAACATGAATAAGAGAAAATAGATAAGATTACTTTTTGCATATCAGCAATAGTAGTCAATTCAGACCCATCTCCAAGCTCAAGATCATTCTTCACAAGTCTAACAAACCATCTCCAAGTGAAATTGTTTTCAACTTCAACCACTGTCCAAGCTAGTGGTAGCATCTGATTATTCCCATCCTTACAAATAGCCACAAGTAATTGACCTTTACAAACACCTTTCAAAAAACAACCATCAAATCCAATACATCTCCTAGCACCAACTTTGAATGCTTTTTTCAAAGCATCAAAACATATGTAAAATGAATGAAACTGTTTTCTTCCACCTTCAAAAGTTTCTTCACTAAGCCTCACCAAACATGTGCTACCTGGATTGGTTTTTAAGTGCTCATCCCTATAATCCAAAATTCTTTTGAACTCCTCTACATGATCACCCATAATTTGTTGCAAGACAATGTTTATAGCTTTTCTTGCCACAGTCCTCCCTATAGACACCTCCAACTCTTTGTTAACTAATGCTTGAAACTGACAGACTTTAATTCCAGGCTCTTAAGTAATTCTATCCTTGTACTTCTCTGCCAAGTACTTAGAATTCACCAATTTGTTCCTTGTTGTGGCATTACACTTGTGCACTGGAATGTACTTTTTAACCTGAACATCCCTACTCCTGGAATCACGACTTGCAAACAACAACCATGGACAACCATCTACACACTTTACTCTCACCTTTTTTGGTTCATTAACAAACTTATCTAACTCTATATGTTCTTGAACAGCATACCTAGTAACAGCTTTTCTAAACTCCTCAACATTTGCAAAACAAAGACCAAGCTCCCAAACTATTAATTTACAAGTAGGATCAAACAAAATCCTCTTATAATTTCTTTTTGTTCTTCTTGATTTTCCTGCTCTTCTTGAAGGTTGTTCAACCTCATCATCCCCATAATTATCCTCATCACTAACTCCTATTTCAAAGCTTACCTCTTCATCTGAATTAATGAATGGCTCATCACCAGCTATCTTTTCTTCTAAACTATCTTTTTTCTTTGATAAAACCTCATCATATCCCACATCCACTCTTTTTTTTTTTACCTAAAATAACTCCTTCAGTTCTAGGCTCCCTTTTCTTCATCTTTTTGTTTCATCAACCCTCTTCCTTTTGGCAGCCCTCTTTTCTTCCCTTAGAATTTTTATCTCCTCATGGACATCACTACCATATTCATCATCTTCACCTTTATCAAAGAAGTCACTATAATCTGAATTTTCACTAACTTCAGTTTCACTTTCCCAATCTGATAGAATGATTGGGATATTTGTTGCAGTAATAAAAGCAGTCTCACCCAAATTTTGCTCAACACTAGCAGAAACACCACCCAAGTTCTCACCCCTAGCAGAACTACCACCACCACCTAAGTCCTCACCCCTAGCAACAGTAGCATCATCACCCAAGTCATTACCAGTAGCAGAAACACCACCATTACCCCCACCTAAGTCCTCACCCCTAGCAACAGCAGCACCATCACCCAAGTCCTTACCAGTACCAGAAATACCACCACCACCACCTAAGTCCTCACCCCTAGCAACAGTACCACCACTAAGATCGGCCGCCAGACCGGTATGTTCTGGTACCGTTTCGATCTATTTCGATATTAGTACCAGTTCATACCGTTCCAGTAGGAACTGATTCAGAATGGTATAGAATCCACCAGTATCCGGTTCGGACCGATTCTGTGGTTTCATTCCAGGAAATTGGTATCGGTCCATACCGGTTTATTCCGGTTTCAGTCCAGTCCGATTCGGAATGTAACGGTAACTAGCCGTTGGGGACCGTTGCCAACGGCTAGTGGGCCCCCCAACAGCTAGTTTGACCCCCCAAGAACCCCCAGTACACCCCACCCCCCCAACCCTCCCAACACCCCCTCCCTTTCCAAAATCTTATAAATACCCCTTCTTCATTCAAATTTTTATTCACAATTTCAATTTTTCAACTCTCATCCTCTCTCAATTTTCTAATCTCAAGTCTCAAACTCTCAATATCTATAAATTTTATAATAATTATTATTATTATTTTACAATTGAAGTATAATTTGGTGACTTTTGGAGGAGCAATCTTTTTCAAGTTTCAAATTTCGATTACAATCGTCTGCTTTTACGGCAGGCGTTTGGTACATTCGTTCCACTCTCTAGTCTTTTAAATTATTTTTCGTATTTATTAGTTGTATTTTGTTTGTTTTAATTTGCTACTTTCATATTTTATATCATTATATTATGGATTCCTCTCAAAAAAATTCTGGTAAAAAAAGTATTGCACAAAAAGCAAAAGATTTTATGAAATTTGGTAAAAAAAATAATCAAGGTTCTTCTAGTTCTTCTCACTTGCCTCAAGTTAGATTTAATACGGATGATTTTATGCATGTTAATGAAACTGATTTTGCTCATCCCTTTATCATAGAATTAATACCAATACCCCTATTCCCCATGAAGCTTTCGAAAGATTGTATAATGATTTTGAAGATCAATTAGATGAAGAAGTAGAATTACATGTGGATGATGGTTTAGATGATACACCGACTAGTCCCACTCCCACCCCCGCTAGTGTCGAAGCTCCAACTTAAGATAACCCTCAGGCTGGAGCTAGTCGTTCCCCTATTTGTCTGGTTAGGGGTAAGACCACGACACAACGTGCTTTAAAATCAGTTGTGTGGAAAAAATTTTATTTGAATGATGAAAAAACTGTTACTACGTGTGGTATTTGTAAACAAAAGTGAAAATATGTATCTGGCGGGTCTTGAGGTTCAACTGGGGGGTTAAAAACCCATTTGATTAAGAAACATCCGAGAAAATGGAATGCATATATGGCTTCCCGTCAAACTGCCGGTTCTGGCACTGGACCCTCTGTTGCCGGGTCAAACATGATTCAAACTGAACTAAACCCTTCAAACCCGACTGGTCCTGTTACACAAAGACCCTATAATAGGAATCGTGATCGTAAAAATTTTGCAAAAATGATTGTTGTCTGTGGTGAAGGTTTTATAACATATATTCGAGATACATATAATCCCAGTTTTGAAGGTTTTTCAAGAAGTATGATAAAAAGAGATATTTTTGAATTTCAAGAAAAACATATGCAATTTCTTCGTAGCTATTTTTACATGATGGATTGTAGGACTGCTATTATCACTGATATGGGTCGTAGTCCTAAAGTTAACAATTATTTAACTGTTACTGCACATTGGGTTGATTATAATTGGAATTTACAAAAAAGAATTATTGCTTATAAAATTTGTGAACATAAAAAATTCGGTGTTTATATTGCTTCTACTGTAGGTCAAATTTTAGAATTTTATTTTCTTTCTGATAAAGTGATTAGCATTAATTTAGATAATGTTTCTGCTAATTTAAATGTTATTTCTCATGTAGAAACTAGAATTTGTCCAATTAGTAAATATGTTTTTCATGTTAAATGTGCTGCACATATATTAAATTTAGTTGTGAAGGATGATATTCAATTATTTGATGATACTTGTGATAAATTTGAAAATGTTGTGTTTTGAATTTTTCATATGCATAATAGTTGTAGAATTAGACATTATAAAGAATTTTTTCATGTGTGTCAATTTTCCTATAAAAAATTTCCAAAACAAGGTAAAACTAGATGGAATTCTTTTTATGAAATAATTGAAGATGCTTATACATATAGACATCCTATTACTATGATGTTTAATTCTCATAACGCTTATCCTAGTCATCAACTCAATGAAAATGATTGGAATCAAATAGAAGCACTTAAAGGTTTTTTGAAATCATTTTATGATGCTACAAAAGTTTTTTCTGGATCGTATTATCTCACTATTTTTGAAATTTTCATACACATATGGTCTATTTCATCCCTTTTTGCAGAGTATGAAGATAATGAATTTTTTAAGAATGCTATTGTAGCTATGGTTGAAAAATTTTAAAAATATTTTTTTCCTATCCCTCAAATTTATTTAATTGTAATTCTTTTTAACCCGAAATATAAAGAACATGGTGCAAAAGCTTTGATTAAAGGAATTTATCAAAATTTAAATATTCAACCACATGAAAGTTCCGATTTGATAACTTGTCAAAACAGCATTCACACTTGTGCTAAGGAATTGTATGACAAATATTGCACATTAGATAATTTTGAAGTTCCTCAAACTTCTATGCCTCGACTAGATGCCCATGTTAGAGCACAATCATCACTTGGTCTTCATTCTTCTCATAAATGTGAATTTGTTAAATATCTTGATCAGGGTTCTGATACTATTACAAATCAAGAAGGCGTACCGCAGCTATTGAATTGGTGGAGGGCTCATGGTCATCAATATCCAAAACTTAGCAAGATGGTGAAGGAAGTGTTAGCTATTCAAGGATCATCTATAGCTTCGGAGCAAGCTTTCAGTGCGGCAAGATTTCAAATCAGCGATCATAGATATTCATTAGCAGAAGACAGTTTGGAGGTATCGGTGACTTTTAGAGATTGGATCAACGTCGAACGAAGAAATAAAGGAGTTTCAAAGTTAACTAAATTACAAGAAGATTACTCAGATGCAGTCATTGGATGTAATATTGACGATGACATTAAAATTGAAGATCATCAACAAGTTTTACCAAGACCGGAGATTATTGCTCAAAATTTACAAGAGTTAGAGCAAAATTTTATAGGATTATATAACTATTAGTTTACATTCGAGGCTTAGTTGAAACAGAACCCTTCCTAGAAGGTGGTTGCGTAAATTAGACGCTCTACTAATAGTTGTAAATTGTAATATAACTTTGAAATTTTGAATAAATTGGATTGATTTTTAATTTTATCATACTTTTACTTAATGCATTTCCTTTTTGTTTAGTTTGAGTGTTTATATTAGCAACTTATAAACTTAAAAATAAATTTAAACTTACAAACTTATTACATATAAATTGAAAAACTTAGAAAAACAAAAAAGTTTGACAAACTAATAAACTTCAAAAAAATATAAACTTAAAAACTTATATAACTCATAAATTGAAAAACTTAGAAAAAAAAACTTTAACAAAGTTATATACTTTTATATAAACTTTAAAATTCAAATATATAAACTTCAAAATTCAAATATATAAACTTCAAAAAATATAAACTTAAAAACTTATAACTTATAAATTGAAAAACTTGGAAAAAAAACATATTTAAACTTAATTCAAAATATTTAAAAACTAAATTTAAACTTAAACTACATAATTCAAAATATAACTTTTATTCTTAAACTAAAATGTAAAAAATAATTTATTTATTCAAAATATTAAAAAATATATTTTTAAAAAATTAATATTAAAATCGCCCGCACCGGTTATCCCATTTTGTTCCGTTTCGGTCCATACCGGTAGTATACCGGCTACTAATGGAACGGAATGGAACCGCGGTTTCATACCGGTTATTTTGAACCGGTACAACCCGGTACCGATTCCATTCTGGTCCGATTCATACCGGTTCGACCCAGTACCGACCCATTCTAGTTCGGCCATTTCATTCTGACAGAATGCCCAGTCTTAACCACCACCACCCAAGTTTTCACTAACAGTAGATTCTTTAGGTGTTGCAGCCTCTACAAAGCCCTCCCCAAACCCTAAATTCTCACTACCCCAAAAATCTTGATTGGACTCTTTATCAAAAGTAGCACAAGATTCCCCTTCCACATGGGGGTCATATTCAATGGCAGCTGGGACCACAACAGGCTCTTCAACTAAATGTGTCACATATAACTCAACAATATCTCCATTTTTAAGTTGAGGTACAATACCCAAAATGTCCCTATCACATGTGACCTTTACTAAATAATTTGTTTTAGGAGGTTTTATATAAACAATACACGAGGAAAAGTTATACCCAATTTCCTTCACATAACTAACAAATTCAAAGTAAGAAAATTTATCTACATCAACATCGAAAGAATTAGTAACAATACCTTCATGATATTTAATACGGGGTTTTTGTTGTAATTTTCCTCCATGGTGAAACCTCAAGGTAATATACTCGAAATTCATGGTTAATCTGAAAAAAAAAATAAAAAAATACAAGCTTTAGATCAACAAATCTGAATTTAGGGTTTTTTCAAGACAAAAACCCTAAAATCAAAAAACAACAACCGAAACAATAAATAATCACCTGGATAGTTGTTAAATTTCGTCTAGGAAATCATAGACAACCACATAAATCAATTAATTTGAAGTGAGATCTAGTGAAATCGGGTTAGCAATGCGGTTTAGAGAGTTTAGGGCAAAGTGGAAAGAGAAATGAGGTTAGTTTAGGAATTGGGGGTATTTCTTGTGTGGTTCAGTTTATAATTAGGGATGGGTCGGGTTATGACGTGGACGAATCAAAAAAGCGTGTGTTTAATAACACCCAGGCTAGACCTGGGATGGGCTACAAAGGGTTGAATTTAATTCAGTATAAAGTTGTTAAGGGGAGTAAATAAATGAAAGTTTAGTTTAAGAGCTAAAGTAAGTTGAGAGGACAAGTTTAGGGATGAAGTGATGTCTTTACTCAAAGAAAGTTATGAGAAATAAAGAGGCAGCATGTTGCAATCCATCTTTTCAATGATATAAAGCAAACATGGATAGATCATACTTTTAGCCATGTCCAATCACTAGCAATGATGATAAATTAGGACTCAAGATCATTCGAATAACAAAATTAAAGATTAAAAATTTCCGTGCCCCATGTGTGGTTTGGTCCTGCATGTCCTCTAATTCTCATCTCACAAACCTGTTCCGCACTCCAGACACCACCAATGTTCCAATTTTCAAGTTTCAAGTTCCCCAAATGATGTTTAAAAGTTAAAATCCCTTCACCCCATGCTTATGCTTTTCCCTAATAATCATATTTTGTTTAATTGAAAGAATATATCCTGTAGTTTATATTGTGCTGAATTTTGCCATGACTTAGCAGTCGATGAATGGGCACAACAACCTTGGGAACTAATATTCGAATTCCAACATATTTTTCCATCTACCTAAACTTTGGTGAGTGAGTGATGTGCCATAGTATGTAGTTGATGGATA
Organism: Capsicum rhomboideum; assembly: GCA_031232105.1. Taxonomy (NCBI): domain Eukaryota; kingdom Viridiplantae; phylum Streptophyta; class Magnoliopsida; order Solanales; family Solanaceae; genus Capsicum; species Capsicum rhomboideum. The sequence continues at coordinate 54,598,934 of CP124711.1, forward strand.
TTAAGAAAAGCTTGTATGTTATTTGCATTTATTTGATCAACAATAACCAGTAGTTCTACTCTCACTAGTCAGGTTGTACAAAATGTAGATGCTTCTACTAGTATAGCTATAGCTGCTCCTGCTAGTATGTCTATAGTGTCAAGGCCACAACCCATGTCCCTGTAAGCATGTTTTTTTATTAGATATAGCTGATCTTCCTGACCAAAAAAAGCAACTTTAGAGAAAATCTACAGTAGACCCGTGTATATTGCATAAATTTAAAGAGTATGATCTACATAACAACTAATATATTGTTGATGCCGAGGATTGTGAAGGAGCGAGACTAATGATCCATAATAACAGAGCTTATAAAATGCATGTGATCTTAAGCAATTGCTGAAATTGGACTTGTTTTATTTGGTGCTTTGAACCTGTTAATCTTTTAGGTTGAAAAATAAATGTGATTTTCATAGTTATATGATACTTATATTACTGTCGTATAGTTTATATTGTTAGTAAATCTTCAACTTAGAGTAACATGAAATTATGTAGACTCTTTGGGGTGTTGATATAACAAAAAATGAGATAATCCGTGATCTTTTATTGGAGAGAGCCCCATGGCAATAGCTGTTTCCTAGCTCCTTTCTGTGAATATTTATCACATTGACGTCCTTTAGAATAAACGGAAAAGGGCCTAAAATACCCTTCAAGTATTGAAAATGGTTCTAAAATATCCTTTTTCCACCTTTGGGCTCTAAAATACCCTTTCATCCATCTATTTGGCTCTATTTTACCCTTCCCCTTAACAGAATCTTTTAAAAATATAATTATTATTTTTATTTAATACGTGACAGTTTCATATTGGTTGAAATTTAATTAATTAAAAACTTAATAATTCCTAAACTCAACCTGCATCCCACTTCAAATAACTCGACCCAACGATCCAAACTTAATATCATTTTCTTAGCACAAAGGTCCTTTAAACTCGGTTTCAAGACACTCAATGGCAATATCGTCTCCAATTGTAGCCACATGACCATCAGTCCATCACTATTCTCATCTACAGTAAATAAGTCCTCCTCAATATATTGAAGTGATGATATCATATTCATCATCAGGTGAACCAGAGATTGACATGTACTTGGCCCAACTTGGTCCATCATCCACAGCTATGCACCTCTCTTCATATATAGACTAGCAGCCAATTCTCTTCAATGTCAACCACAAAAGTAATACTATTGAAAACAAAATCATATCCAATAAAATAATGATATATTAAAAGCAACCAGATCAAAATGAATTTTTTACACTTGCTAGCATCTTCACTTATACAATAAAAAGAAAACTTTTAAAAATCTTTTTCGCAATATTCTTCTTTGGTTCCTGGGTTGGATTGAATTTGGGTCGCTAGGTCGGGTTATTTGAAGTGGGATGTGGGTTGAGGTTAGAAATTATTAAGTTTTTAATTAATTAAATTCCAACTAATAAGAAACTGTCACGTATTAATTGAAAATAATAATAATTTTTTTTAAAGATTCTGTTAAGGGGGAGGGTAAAATAGAGCCAAATAGGTGGATGAAGGGTATTTTAGAGCCCAAAGGTGGAAGAAGGGCATTTTAGAACCATTTCTAATACTTGAAGGGTATATTAGGCCCTTTTCCGTAGAATAAAAGCACTGGAAATGGCCACGTGAGTGAGGTTAAATGTTACACAACTTTCATTAAAAGAAGGGGAAAAGATCAAATATACCCTTCTACTTTTATTAATTGGTTAAATTTGCCCCTAGTCATACTATGAGGTTAAATATACCCCTATCGTTAAGAAGCTTAACAAAAATAACCCTCTATTTAACAGTTGTCCTTAAAATTTGATGTGGCTTGACATTTGAGTGAGGTGGACACCGCATGGTATACCACCTCACCACCAATATTTATTTTTTATTTCTTTTTCATTTCAATTTTTTTTATTCCTTTTCTTCCACTGAGAAACCTTCCTCCGCCCATCCTCTGCTAGAACAAACCAGATTGCTATTACAGTGGATCTTTTAGGTTCTTTTGGTTTGAGATAAGAAGAAAAATAAGATGTAGCTTAGCTTGAGGATCTGATTTCAACCAAAAAAAAAAACTCGCTCAATAGCTTTAGATTCAAGAACGCACCTCATTCTGAAATCAAAATTTCAACTAGAGCTTACTAGTGTATCAATGGCTTCTCAAGTTTCTCTTCTTCTTCCTTTTCTTTTTCAGCTACGAATGTAGTTCAAAACTAATTCAATGGATCCCAAACTTCATATTCAAATTTACAATCTCATTCCCAAAAAAATAGACAACATCCAGTTAATATTGAACATACAGTTCTCCTATCTGAAACAATAAAAAGCTCATCAATGGTGGTCTATGAATTTCAACTTATTCATATCGATTTGAGCTCAACAAAGAACATAGATTTAATTTCATTGGAAGGTATATAGATTGTGTTATACACAGTTGCACTTGCTGTTATTTTCGTTAAATAAAATCTGTATTCAATATTGTGAATTTCAACAATAAGTTTAAACTAAATTATGTGTCACGCCCCGAATTCCAACGGGACGGACTGGCACCCGAAGCCGTTGAGGCCCGAGAGAACCAATCTTTACTCATGTACACTAAAACGCATGTCTCTATGTGAACATCATTATATATCATGCAACTATGCGGAAGTCATGGAAACATATGCTATATATATGAGAAACTTGGCCGTTAGGGCCATCAAGTCAGAATGGACATGCAACTCTTACAATTATTCTCCCACATAAGTCTACAAAGCCTCTAACAGATACATGTACATAACCAACCTACAGTCGGGACAAGTCCCCGCTTTATACAACATTTACCATGCCAAAACCAAAACCAAAATACACATGAGACTTGGGAAGCCCCAAATCAAATAGAGCTCACCAATGACTGGCAAATGATCCGTAACCTACTACAGAGGTCTACTAGCACCTGTGCCTGCAGCAAGGAAGGTAAGTCCCCTAAGGGGGTCAGTACGAAGAATGTACTGAGTATGTAAGGCTATAAGAAACTACATCATACATAAGAATGTCAATGGAATAAAATATGAGAGAATAACCCATGTGGATAAACCATCGTTTTATATGTGGAAACATGTACATTGCTTTTGTTATTGTTATTTTAGATCATTCATTCATATCCTTTTCATTCATATACTATCTTTCATATACACCTTCATTCAAGAGAATTACCTTCACTCAAGAGACTTGCCTCCAAGAGATTTGTCTTTATTCAAGAGATTCTTCTATTCAAGAGATTCTTTCTTTGCTTTTACTCTCATCATCATTATTATTAGTCATCCACTCTATCGGGGGTCATAATATAACATTCATCTACCTTATAGGTGGGTTATAATATAATACCGATCATCCACCTTTAGGTTGGTTATAATATAATACCGCTCATCCACCTTATCAGTGGGGCAAAAATATAAATATATATATTTATACACTTCTTCATTCCTTATTTGTGAGAGATTGATACTTTTACTTGTGAGAGATTGCTACATTGAGGGTCATGACATTATTGGAAACACATAGATATGCGTTACTTCATTTCTTTACTTTCAAGAGATTGATATGTTGATAGTAATAACCCTTTTTGGAACTTTGGAACATTTGTCCATGATTAAGAGACTTATGAATAACAACTAGTCCACGAATAAATAACATGTGAATCACCATTGTCCCTATGAGTAATATGATATGACAACTTGAAATGAGCTACCTTGGGACATTTCAGAATGAAACAGGTATAATGTCTATGTGAACAACATGTGCTGCAGAAGGATACGAAAAGAGTAACCTTACATACCTTGTCTTCTCAATATGAATACACAATCCAATATGTGAGTACAACAATTCAACTCCTTCCTTACGTTTCACTCTACATCACAAGTATATAACGGAACTTACGTTAACAACCAACTTCCTTACAAGTGCACAAGACGACAATGAGTTACACGTTTGCCTTAAAATGTCATTTTCCCTCTTTACAATACCATTCACGTCATTATCATACCAACAATACCACAACATGCCCAACATTGGCCAATACATCACAACTCAATAGCATTTCACACCAAGTTCATCCTTTACGTTTCCTCATTAATACGACATCACAATTATTCCATCAAGTCATCCCAATACAAAAGTGCACTATTCAACACTTTTAGACATAGCCATTATGATCTACATATTCTCTCATGCATATAATATATTAAAACATAATATTAAATACTTACCCAATCTTGAGAGATGATGATCTTGTCCAACAATTGGTTGCTTAGTGCTTAGGGTTTAAGAGAAGCTAAGAATGTTTTCTTGAAAATTCTAGAATATGGCATGTGTGTTTGAGTGATTAAAATCTGATTTTTGGGGCCTTTATATAGACCTCAAGTCATCCTTATCCACACTTGGTCAATGATTGATTAGTCAAAGGAAGAATGGGTCATTTGACCCATTGGGCCATGTCTTTTGGCTTCTTTTTGGGCCTCAAATTGAGCCCAATAACACATGTCAACTTAGCCCACCAATTTCAATGTGTAATCCATCATATATCTCATGTTTAAATAATTCCATAAGTGTCACGACAATATTCAACTCACGAGACTCATATTTGTAACCTCAATCTCCAAATAAGAAATTCTAGCCACTTATGGCTTAATTGAACATAAAAGGGTAAAAACGTAATTTGGATGCCAACATCGTCCAAGCGTAGTCCTACCAATATGGAATAATTATATAATATCCCAAGAATCACATTTATAGGCTCGTGGTTGGAGAAGAAATTCGACAAAAAGCGGCCCGGCACGGCCCCGGGCGCCCCTAGGACTTAGAAAATTTTTCAGCATTTGAAAGGTGTGCAGGGGTGGCCTAGCACGCTGCTTGGTGCGCCCCTTGCTGCCTGTGGTCTGAAAATTTCAGCTCAGAGCGTCTTGGCCTGGCCCAAATTTTTTTTAAAAATTCCTTTCTTCGACTTTTCGTTGCGGATTTGGTTAGATACTTCAAGTTCTAATCTTTAGCTTGCCTCTTGTCTTTAAGAACCTTTATTTAGGAGTAATTCAAGCTTCATTTATCGCTCCTAAAATATTCCAAAAAGTTTCCAACTCCTCATACAAGAGTCTAAACACATTGACTAGTACAATATCAAATGTTCCATCCAAAACCACTACAACATACGTACTTAGTGATCTCGAAGCTACGGTTTATAACTACACCCTAGGTCACCAATCAATCAAATTAGGGTTTGGAATGTACGGGGTGTTAAATCCTTCCCCCCTTAGAAACATTCGTCCTCGAATGTTAGTAACATTATCTTATTGACACAAATTTCAGTAGAAGTGAATCCTCCATGTTATCATATACACATATACGTATAAAAACTTACTTATTATTACTCCAATTCCATACCTTGAACTTTTTCTTTCGTCTACAACAAATTCGAGTACTTTAGCTTGCATTATTTCTTCGATTTCCCATGTCATTTCCCCTACCTGCTGATCCTCCAATAGTACCTTTACAAAAGCTACTTCTTCATTTCTTAATCCCTTCACTTATCAATCTAGAATAACAATAGGTAACAATAAGTACCTTTTTATATGTGAGATCCTACGTAATTTGTACATCTCCACTGGCAACAATACGAGATGGATCCCCTATATACTTTCAAAGAATCGAACATGGAATATCGAATGAACTGTGGTGAGTTCTTGGGGTAGTGCTAATTTATGTACCACCTACCCAAATCTTTGGGTAACCTCATTTGGCACGCTATGTAGGCCAACTTCCCTATAAGGCTTTGTAAGATGCCTTTTTGATACTTAATTGATAGCCATTATTGTAGACAAATTCAACAAGAGGTAAATCTGTGATGGAATTCATGTCAATCATATCCCATTCATTTACTTAACTCATGTATAACTGGTGCATATAATCTACCTTGACGTTAAGGTCCTCCCTCTTGCGTAAACTCAACTATCTTTGTCGAACTTGGCTGTACATTCTTTTTCAATTGAAATAAAATAGAATTTGCGCATTGTGTTTTTTTTTTCACCTCTACTACAAGTGAAGACTCTGCCGCATTTTACATTATAATTCTTCCATCTGGACTTTCAAAAGGCGAACTCCCATACAAATAGTGGCGCCATATTCTAAAGTAAATATCACGACTGCTAACTCAAGATCATGTGGAATAATTTCTCTCATGTGAACACAACTGTTGTAAGGCATACCCTTTTGTGCCTCCGGGAAGCACTAATACACGTTCAGTTCTTGGAAACTCTTCTCACAGACATCATTCCATGGAAACTTGGCTGCTTTGTGTGTTAACGTTGTCAAAGGTGCTGAAATGGACGAAAACCCTTTGATAAATTTTTTGTAATAACCGGCCAACCCAAGGAAGTTACGAATTTCCGTAGGCGTCGTAGGCCTTGGCCAATTTCTTCACCGCTTCTATCCTTTGTGTATCAATCTTTATTCCTTCATCTGCCATAATATAACCCAAGAATGCTACCGATTTTAACCAACCTCACATTTAGAGAACTTCACATATCGCTTACGGTCACAAAGAATCCGTAACACTTGTCGCAAGTGATTAGCATGGCTCTCCTATAATCCTGAATTTCATCTCTAAACATGATCTGGAACACACCTAACAATGGCTCGAACACCCTATTCATTAAACCCATAAAAACTACAGGTACATTCGCTAGCCCAATTGACTTACTAAGAATTCGTACTAACCATACCGTGTTCGTAATGCTGTCTTGGGTATATCATCATCATTCATTTTTTTCATTTCATCATTCATTCATTCCCCGTAACTGATCAAAAAATCGTCAACTCTGGGGAGGGAATATTTATTCTTAATTGTCACCTCATTCGATTACCGATAGTCGACACACATTCTCAACGTACTGTCCTTCTTTCGTACAATTAACATTGGTGCACCCCAAGGGGATGTACTAGGTCTTATGAATCCCTTGTTCATCACGTCTTTTAAATTTTCTTTTTCTTTTTCTACTTCCCATAACTTTGTCGGGGCCATACTGTACAAGGAAATAAAATAGGTTGAGTGCCTCAAATCACGTCAATACCAACTCATACATCGAGGGATTCATTTACCACCGAAACCAATTGAAGAATCAGTGGTTCCACATCAGTATCTTTCACTCTTACTAAGTGACATATGTACCCCTTAGAGTATCATTTTCTTTGCCTTAAGATAGGAAAAAAAGTTACCGCTCGGTGCTCCGACATTACCCTTCTATGCCCCCATAAATAGTTACTATACAATTACGATATACTCTTTTAGTTTCACTCGATTCACTAACTAATGTAAATACTTCACTTGGCTTAACTAATAATTCTGGTGTCCTTTCAAATTCGCTTTGCAACACTCAATGAAGTAACATATGATAATGTCAAATACAGGTCACTCAATGCATAAACCTTATGTAAAAGTATGAATACTGTACCTGTGCTCTTTTGTGGACACTCTCTTATCATGTGTCCTGGCCTACTACACCAAAAACAAACATTCGTGTCAAACCAGCATTCACCTGGATGAAACTTCCCGCAGCGCTGGCACAGCTGACGAGAAAATCTTGCTGTCTGTGAACCTCGAACCACTCTGCTTTGCCCAGCATGAATGCCTCTAGATCCTCGAAATTGAGGTGGAGTACCTGCTATAGGGTTCGAACATGATGGTCTAGGAAGAACTCGAGGCCTAAATTCTCCTTGGGACGCCATAAACTGTCCCATAGGTCTAGCCCTCTTTGACGGCCCTTCTTCAACTTCGTGTGCCCTTCGCCTTTGCATCTGATCCTCCATTTTCTGTGCAAAGGCTTGTATTCTTGCTATATCCGTCTCTATTTAACGCAGCAATAGTACAGTCCCTCACCAAATATGGCTCCAATCTGCTCACATACCGATGGAATCTGTCGACCATTGTGGCCACTACATTTGGAGCATATCGAGCCAAAGAATTAAACTGCAGACTGTATTCTCTGACACTCATGTTTCCCTAACGGAGATTTAAAAACTGATCCGCACGAGCCTCTCGGATCTCATATGGGAGGTAATGATCAAGAAATGTTGTTTTGAATTCCTCCCAACTAGCTGGAAGTGCACCGATACCCCTAGATCGTTTCCAGTCTTCGTACCATAATATAGCCTCGCCTTTTAGTCTATATGCTGCAAGCTCCACTGTTTCTATACCAGTTACGTGCATAACCTCTAGGGCCCTTTGAATTTGGTCTACGAAGTCCTGTGGATCTTCATTCAAATTCGATCCGGTAAAGGTGGGAGGATCCAATTTCAGAAAATCATGTGTCCTCCGACTAGCTGCCCTATCTGTATCATCATTTTTTATCGTTGGACCAATTTTTCCTTGTGTCCATGCAACAACTATACAAGACAACATTTGCACTGCATCGCTTAGATCCCGCACAATATCATTAACAGGTGTTTCGACAGGTTCTTCTCTCCCTCCCAGCTCTTCTGGAGCTGGAAAAGTAGGGGAAGCCTGCGTCGCAAACTCAGTTTCAGCTCCGCCCTGACTAGCTTGGTCAAGTGGTGATTTACTAGTTCCTTCTTCCGCATGCATCTCTACCTTCTTATCTTTTCCCCTATCTTGTCTTATAATCGGCATTTACTATAACAAAGAAAAATCAATTTCAAGGGTCAGATATGATTCCCACCACGGCATTGGCTCTATTACACGATCAAGAAATGAAGAAAGGAAACAACTCCTAAATTTCCCGTAGCCTCCTACTTATAAATGTGGTGCGCAACACATCCATAAGCAAGACCCTACTCAGACTCGGCTTTGTAGACACCCTTAGAACGACCTGCTCTGATACCACTTTTGTCACGCCCCGAATTCCAACGGGACGGACTGGTACCCGAAGTCGTTGAGGCCCGAGAGAACCAATCTTTATTCATGTACACTCAAACGCATGTCTCTATGTGAACATCATTATATATCATGCAACTATGCGAAAGTCATGGAAATATATGCTATATATATATTAGAAACTTGGCCGTTAGGGCCATCAAGTCAGAATGGACATGCAACTCTTACAATTATTCTCCCACATAAGTCTACAAAGCCTCTAACAGATACATGTACATAACCAACCTACAGTCGGGACAAGTCCCCGCTTTATACAACATTTACCATACCAAAACCAAAACTAAAATACACATGAGACTTGGGAAGCCCCAAATCAAATGGAGCTCACCAATGACTGGCAAATGATCCGCAACCTACTGTGGAGGTCTACTAGCACCTGTGCCTGCAGCAAGTAAGGTAAGTCCCCCAAGGGGGTCAGTACAAAGAATATATTGAGTATGTAAGGCTATAAGAAACTGCATCATACATAAGAATGTCAATGGAATAAAATATGAGAGAATAGCCCATGTGGATAAACCATCGTTTTATATGTGGAAACATGTACATTGCTTTTGTTATTGTTATTTTAGATCATTCATTCATATACTTTTCATTCATATACTATCTTTCATATACACCTTCATTCAAGAGAATTACCTTCACTCAAGAGACTTGCCTCCAAGAGATTTGTCTTTATTCAAGAGATTCTTCTATTCAAGAGATTCTTTCTATTCAAGAGATTCTTTCTTTTCTTTTACGCTCATCATTATTATTATTAGTCATCCACTCTATCGGGGGTCATAATATAGTTATAATATAATACCGATCATCCACCTTTTAGGTGGGTTATGATATAATACCGATCATCCACCTTTTAGGTTGGTTATAATATAATACCGCTCATCCACCTTATCAGTGGGGCAAAAATATAAATATATATATTTATACACTTCTTCATTCCTTATTTGTGAGAGATTGATACTTTTACTTGTGAGAGATTGCTACATTGAGGGTCATGACATTATTGGAAACACATAGATATGCGTTACTTCATTTCTTTACTTTCAAGAGATTGATATGTTGATAGTAATAACCCTTTTTGGAACTTTGGAACATTTGTCCATGATTAAGAGACTTATGAATAACAACTAGTCCACGAATAAATAACATGTGAATCACCATTGTCCCTATGAGTAATATGATATGACAACTTGAAATGAGCTACCTTGGGACATTTCAGAATGAAACAGGTACAATGTCAATGTGAACAACATGTGCTGCAGAAGGATACGAAAAGAGTAACCTTACATACCTTGTCTTCTCAATATGAATACCCAATCTAATATGTGAGTACAACAATTCAACTCCTTCCTTACGTTTCACTCTACATCACAAGCATATAACGGAACTTACGTTAACAACCAACTTCCTTACAAGTGCACAAGATGACAATGAGTTACACGTTTGCCTTAAAATATCATTTTCCCTCTTTACAATACCATTCACGTCATTATCATACCAACAATACCACAACATGCCCAACATTGGCCAAGACATCGCAACTCAATAGCATTTCACACCAAGTTCATCCTTTACGCTTCCTCATTAATACGACATCACAATTATTCCATCAAGTCATCCCATACACTTTATAACAATATATCCCCAATAATCCCATAATTTATACTTATAGAAAAATAACAAGTTAAGGAACATAACCACACCATACATGTTGATATTTCATCCCTACCATACACTTTCATCAAAACTTCAAGTCCTTTTTCAAGTTCAAAGCTCATGGATAACACATCTTTTACCAAAAAACAAAAGTGCACTATTCAACACTTTTAGACATAGCCATCATGATCTACATATTCTCTCATGCATATAATACATTAAAAAATAATATTAAATACTTACCCAATCTTGAGAGATGATGATCTTGTCCAACAATTGGTTGCTTAGTGCTTAGGGTTTAAGAGAAGCTAAGAATGTTTTCTTGAAAATTCTAGAATATGGCATGTGTGTTTGAGTGATTAAAATCTGATTTTTGGGGCCTTTATATAGACCTCAAGTCATCCTTAGCCACACTTGGTCAATGATTGATTAGTCAAAGGAAGAATGGGTCATTTGACCCATTGGGCCATGTCTTTTGGCTTCTTTTTGGGCCTCAAATTGAGCCCAATAACACATGTCAACTTAGCCCACCAATTTCAATGTGTATCCATCATATATCTCATGTTTAAATAATTCCATAAGTGTCACGACAATATTCAACTCACGAGACTCATATTTGCAACCTCAATCTCCAAATAAGAAACTCTAGCCACTTATGGCTTAATTGAACATAAAAGGGTAAAAAGGTAATTTGGATGCCAACATCGTCCAAGCGTAGTCCTACCAATATGGAATAATTATATAATATACCAAGAATCACATTTATAGGCTCGTGGTTGGAGAAGAAATTCGGCAAAAAGCGGCACGGCACGGCCCCGGGCGCCCCTAGAACTTAGAAATTTTTTCAGCATTTTAAAGGTGTGCAGGGGCGGCCTGGCACGCTGCCTGGCGCGCCCCCTTGCTGCCAGTGGTCTGAAAATTTCAGCCCAGAGCGGCTTGGCACTCCCCTGGGCGCGCCTGGCCCAAAATTTTTTAAAAATTCCTTTCTTCGACTTTTCGTTGTGGATTTGGTTAGATACTTCAAGTTCTAATGTTTATCTTGCCTCTTGTCTTTCAGAACCTTTATTTAAGAGTCATTCAAGCTTCATTTATCGCTCCTAAAATGTTCCAAAAAGTTTCCAACTCCTCATACAAGAGTCTAAACACATTGACTAGTACAATATCAAATGTTCCATCCAAAAACACTACAACATACGTACTTAGTGCTCTCGAAGCTAAGGTTGATAACTACACTCTAGGTCACCAATCAATCAAATTAGGTTTTGGAATGTACGGGGTGTTATATTATGTTTAACCAAACGAAGTTCTAACTCTGTATTCACAATTATGAACTTCAACAATAAGTTCAAACCAACTTATGAACAACAAAAATAAAGTTCAAACTATTTCAAAAAATAGTAAACAAATAAATAAAGAGATGAATATAAAAGAATCAAGCCCACCGAATTCACGGTGTGTCCTTAAGGAAATTATTCCCTTCAAGTACCCAAGTTTAATGAATATATCCTCCCATGATAGAATGATTCACTTCAGTAGAATAGCGGTACCTCAAATTCGTTGAACTTCGAACTCACTCAACGATAGTAAATCACACAAGAAGAGTTTAAAAGTGCAAGAAGAACAAGAGTAGAAATTCAAAAAATTCGTATGGAAAATCTGAGGATTCAACAAGTATATATTGCTATCAAGGTGTTGCTTCAGAAGAGAAGCAATGGTTCAGAAAGGTGTACCTCTACATAAAGGTGCAACTCTTCAAAAAAGGTGCAACTCTTCGGAAAAGTCACAACCCATTGGAAAGGTCATAACCATCCAAAGTGAAAAAGAGTCTATTCAACTTGCATCCTTTCTCTTGGTGTCTTTTTAGTAAAACACCTATTAATTTTTCATTCACACTTCTTAAAAACTTAACAATCCCCCACATGAATGGAGAATGACTATAAGATAAAGAAATATACGGACAATTATGTGATTTACAAGCAAAGACTAATTGCATCTGGATAATAGGTTTTCCTTTGAACTTTCCGTAGTGAACTTATATTTGATGCACTCGATCAATCGGTAGATGTGATATCTTTAAACCACCGAACTTTATTATATACCTAGACAATACAAGTTACACAACTAGCCTTTTACCATCTATGGTTCTCACGGTTTTATTTATTTCAGCCATGAACACTGCCTGGTTTCATGAGAGCTTAGAGAATCAACCTTTATCATTATTCTCCTTGAAGCGGCGTCCACTTCATAGTCACAGAGGTGATTCCTAAATGTTTAATCCTATAGATAAACTATTTGGTCGTACCTTCCAAACTTAGAAACCATTAAAAAGCTTCAAACTTTAAGCCTTATGTTTGTTTAATGAACATTGTCTTCATCATGAGAATAGGTTGATCACAACTTTGTTTGATCTCTTTGAACCTAGCTCTTGGGATCTCTAATCTGCTAGGTAGAGTTACCGCCGTGATGACTTGTCCTAGGCCTTAAGCTCATTTCTCTTTGATGATCTCTCAACTCCCTCTTTTGTTAGGCCTTTTGTAAGTGGATCCGACACATTATCCTTTGACTTCACATAGTCAATCCTAATAATTCCACTAGAGAGTAGTTGTCTAACGGTATTATGTCTTCATCTTATATGACAAGATTTCCTATCATACATAGTACACCCTGCCCTACCTATTGCAGCTTGACTATCACAGTGTATACATACAGGTACCAAAGGATTGGGCCAAAAAGGAATATCTTCAAAGAAATTTAGGAGTCATCCAGCTTCTCCACTTGCCTTATCTAAGGTGATAAATTTAGATTCCATTGTAGAGCAAGTGATATATGTCTGTTTAGATGATTTCCAAGAGACTACTTCTCCACCAAGAGTAAATACATACCTACTTGTGGATTTAACTTCATTTGATCCGGTGATCCAATTTGCATCATATATCCTTCAATTACTGTTGAATATTTGTTATAATACAAAGCATAGTTTTGAGTATGTTTTAGATACTCCAAAACTCTTTTCATTTCCATCCAATGAGTTTGATTGAGATTACTTGTGTACCGACTCAATTTACTAATAGCACATGTTATATCTGGTCATACAAAATGCATGATATACATCAAACTTCCCAACACTCTTGCATAGTCCAACTGTGAATCACTTTCACCTCATTCTTTGAAGTGCAAAGCTCACATCTAATGGTGTCTTGGCAATATTGAAATTCAAATACTTGAACTTGTCAAGTACCTTTTCAATGTAATGAGGTTGTGACAATACTAAACTTTATGGAGTTCTATGAATTCTTATCCCTAAGATCACATCAGCAACTCCAAGGTCTTTCATATCAAATTTACCTTTATTCGTTTAGTAGCATTTATGTCAAAAATGTCTCTACTGATGATCAATATGTTATCAACATATAAACAAACTATGACTTTATGATTTTATGTGTCATTAATGTAAACACATTTATTATACTCATTAATCTTAAATCCATTTGCCAATATGGTTTGGTTAAATTTTGCATGCCACTGTTTGGGTGCTTGTTTTAGTCCATAAAGTGACTTAACAAGTTTGCACACTTTCCATTGCTTACCAGGAACTACAAAACCCTTAGATTGTTCCATTTAAATTTCTTTCTTCAATTCTCCATTTAAGAAAGCTATTTTCACATCATTTTATGGATTTCAAGACCATATACCGCAGCTAGTGTAACCAACATCCGAATGGATGTAATCCTTATTTCTGGCGAGTATGTATCGAAATAATCAAGGCTTTTTTTTGTCTAAAGCCTTTAGCAACAAGTCTTGCCTTGTATTTGTCAATAATTCCACCAGCTTTCAATTTTCCTTTGAAGATCCATTTTGAACCTACAGATTTTTTTTTCGGAGGAAGATCAACCAACTCCCAAGTATGGTTGTTCAATATTGAATCAATCTCACTATTGATAACTTCTTTCTAAAAGGATAAGTACGAAGAAGATATGGCTTCTTTAAATGTTTGAGACTTATTTTCAAGAAGAAATGTTACAAAATCAAAATCCGAAGGAAGCAGATGTCCTTTGACATTTACTACCCCTTGGATTCTCTTCATTAAGTACATTATCCTTTGGTTCTTTTTGAGATCGTTTAGACCCTTCACTAGACAATTCATATCTATTTTTGTATGGATAAATATGTTCAAAGAACTCAGTGTTATCTGATTCAATTACCGTACTGTCATGAATATCCGGATGTTCGGATTTATGAACCAAAAATTGACATGCTTTACTATTTGTAGCATATCCAATTAAAATACAATCCACGACCTTTGGTCCTATTTTGACTTTTTTAGGTATAGGAACTTTGACATTGGCTAGACATCCCCAACACTTTGAATTATTTCAAGTTGGATTTCCTTCCTTTCCATTTCTCATATGGAATTGATTGTATCTTGCTATGGAGCACTCTATTTCGTATCCAGTTTGTTGTAAGGATAGCTTTCTCCCACAAGTTTTGCAGTAAACCTAAACTTATAATTAAGGCATTCATTATTTTTTTTCATGTTCGGTTTTGCCTTTTCGCAATTCCATTTGAGTGAGGTGAGTAAGGAGCAGTAGTTTGATAGAAAATTTCATTTTTTGAACATATCTCTGCAAAAAGACATTCATACTCTCCACCGCTATCACTTCTTATCATTTTAATCTTTTATTCAACTGATTTTCAACTTCAGTTTTATATTGTCTAAATGCTTCCATTGCTTCATCCTTACTATTCAGCAAATAAACATAACAATAGCTAGTGCAATCGTCAATAAAAGTTATGAAATACTTTTTTATACCATGAGATTGCCTTTGAATCTTTTCTTGTTCTGCCTTTTCTCTTGTCCAGAAGATTTCTTCCTCTTCTTATTATTTAGAGCAGCATCCTTAACAATATTTGCAATCATCATTAGTGATTTCTCACGCAACTTATTATCCTCTTCTATCTTGAGACGAATCACAAGATCTTCCAAACCAGAAAATTGGTTTTCAAGCATTTCTTCTTTAGGAACAAGAGGATCTCTATTTGTGAACCTTTGCATTTCAAGTATGTTCAGCCAAAAGAACATCAGTTGCTGCCAATTTTTGAATTTCACACCAGACAATTTTTTTGGTTTCTCTACCGATGCCATTGCTGGAGCAATATCTGAACAATTGATGACGCAATAGTGGTTGTTGTTCGAAAAACACCATTCACAACCGAACTAATTTTTTGTTCAGTTTCATTCATTATTTTTTTGTCAATCTTTGACAAACAATTTAATACTAACAACAAAGACTTTATCTTTGTTCACACTGTTTCTAGTTAATGATGAAGTTTTTATATTCTTCAAATCGCTTAACTTTAATATTCCCGACAAAATTTTTATATTCTTTAAATCGGAATAACTATTCAAATAGAGTGTTTAGTGAATCGATGAAGTTTTTATATTTTTCAAACCAAATTTACAAAGTGATTTATTCGGTAAAGTTTTTATATTCTTTAAACTGAGGGAATAGAAAATCAAAAGATTTTAGTCTCCAAAAATCAGACTCAATTCAAATTTAAAAAGTACAGATTTATAAATGGTGATTTTTTAAAAATATTCAAACCAAATATAAAATAACTAGTACTCGGTAAATTTCACAATTATGCGTTAGGTGGAAAACTTGATCATGTGCAGAAGAATCCAAGAATAAGAATCATTAGATTATAATTGCTCTTTGTAAAATGTCTCTACCAAGAGACTTTTATTTCCCCCCTTATATGACTCCTCCGTCCTTGGATATTACAATTCTTTATCACAATAATCCTCAAAACCAATAAAACAATAGCAAGCAAAAATTATTGAATCAAGAATTTCATGCCTAAGGTTTCTGGAAATAATTCCTTTTGTTGTTTTTTCCCACCAAATAGGCACAATGATAAACACAAAAAATAAATATTTTGTAATTTCCTTAAGATTGTTATTTTTGTTAAATACAATCTGTATTCAATGTTGTAAACTTTATGTAACGACCCAAAATGTTGTTACACTGAGTTAGGAGGTAAAAGTTGCACCTAGACTCTCCTTAGTTAAATTTTGAGAAATTCAGATCTAGTCTAGTTTTGGCTCAAATTTGAGGGTGTGGTAGATGAGTGAAATATGGTGTTGATATAATTGGTAATATCTGGGTTTGATGTGATAGTTGGATAGCCAATGAGCATAAAAAGTCGTAGCAACTTTCGGCACTTGAAACAGAGTTATAGAACTCCGATTATAGCATTTATCGTGGAGGGATTAGTTCGCATTGTCGAAATTCATGGTGTGTGTTGTGAAATGAGGAAAATTGAAGAGAGGTCCCAATTTTCTGCCTGCAGTACTATTGCGGCGGTAAATCGTACCGCTGCGGCGATAACTCGTACCGCTGCGGCAGCCTCTGTGAAAAGGAACGCGAACCGCTGCATCAAAACTTTAACCGCTGCAGCGGTAATTATCCGCTGCAGCGGTAACATGCAGTAATTTTCAATTTTAAAAACCCAGAACATATTTTATTTCCCCATTTTTTTTAAAACGCAATTGGGCTCTGGGGAAAGGCGATTTTCAGTGGAAATTCAAAGTTGTTCATCTTTGGAGGTAAGTAATTACATTCTAGACTTGAAATTACTTCGTTTAACCTTAGAAATCACTAGAAATGGATTAGTGGTGGGTTTTGGGGTTTAACCCTAGTTTATGGAAATTGGTGAAAAATGATGAAAATATTTACTAATTCGGTATGTAATGATCCTAGGGTGTTAGAAAACACTAATGGGATTAGAATTATGTCTAAAAATGCTAATTTGAGTAGTGTTCATGAAGTTTACCTGATAAGAAAATCCTAAGACGATGAAATAGGGTAAATTTATGACTAATATCAATGATTTGTGATCCCCAGTAGTTGAAAAAGGATGAATTATTGAAATGTGTGTATATTTTATGGTTGTATAGATCAAGAATGAATTGAATGAGAACGAAAGGAAAAAAAGTGTGGCTTAAAGGTGACTTTGAGCAAAGGAGTTGAGGTAGGCTATTGTTTTGTGTAGCACTTAGACTTTCTTGGCTTTGTGCTTGTTTGTGATTTAAACATCTGTGATTGTCTTCTAGCATGATTTGTGATTTGATGACTCATTGCATTTCATTGCATCGTGATTAGGTGTTGAGATGATGGGTCGGGTACCGCACCAGTACAATATGATATGTTATGATAATGGATATGGTACCATGCCGATACAATTTGATATGTTATGATAATTGGTTGGGTACCACGCCGGTACATTATGATGTTGATGAGGAGGATGGGAAGGGTAAGAGATGGTGCGCACATATTGCATACATGCTCTCTTTTATATACATTGAGTGTTATTTGATGAATATATGTAATGATGAATGGTTGATGAATATGATTAAGTATGAAAGCTTATACAAGAAAACTTGTGAGTGTAATTATATGGTGATCCATGATGTGTTGTTTGATTGAAATCATTGATTATGAATCTTGTTATGATCGCTTTCATACTTATTTGACTTGCTTACTTGTACATTGTTAAGTTAGTCGACCTTTGATGCTTACCAGTACTTGTAGATGTATTGATGCTAGCCGTACTCTTCTTTTTGTTGAGAGCAGAACATCTTCCAGCGGTTGACACGTGACCTCGACTCTAGTTAGCAGTTCAGATCCAATTTTGAGGGTGAGCACCATGTTGGAGAAACCTTCAGATCTTCTTATGATGTTGATGTCCCTTATTTTTGGGACTAAGACGATTTTCTCTTGTTTATGTTTTGGATATTCGTGTTAGTTTCAGACTTAGTTGTTCTTTTTATATGTTCTTGTATGGTGACTTCAGGTCCCGGGGATTGTAATAATAGAGGTTTTCGTACTCTATCGATTTATGGATGATTATTTTGGTGACTAAGATGTTTAATTGAATGAAAACCCTTTTTAAATTGAATTAATACTTGGGAAATTGAATAATGTGAATGAGAGAGTAACATTTAAGTGAGTATAGGTGAGATTAGTATGGTTCTCCCGCCATAGGTTAGTGTGGGTGTCAATCATGACTGGTTGGGTCGTGACACTTCAACAATAAGTTTAAACTAAATTATGAACAACCAAACAAAGTTCTAACTCTGTATTCACAAATATGAACTTCAACAATAAGTTCAAACCAACTTATGAACAACAAAAATGAAGTTCAAACTACTTCAAAAAAATAGTAAGCAAATAAAGAAAGAGATGAATATAGAAGAATCAAGTCCACCAAATTCACGGTGTGTCCTTAAGGAAATTATTTCCCTCAAGTACCCGAGGTTAATGGATATATCCTCCTATGATAGAATGATTCACTTCAGCAGAATAGCGGTACCTAAATTCGCTAAACTTTGACTCACTCAACGATAGTAAATCACACAAGAAGAGTTCAAAAGTGCAAGAAGAAAAAGAGTAAAAATTCAGAAAATTCATATGGAAAATCTGGGGATTCAACGGGTATATATAGCCATCAAGGTGTTACTTCAGAAGAGAAACAATGGTTCAGAAAGGTGTACCTCTCCATAAAGGTACAACTCTTCAGAAAAGGTACAACTCTTCGAAAAAGTCACAACCCATTGGAAAGGTCATAACCATCCAAAGTGAAAAGGTGTATATTCAACTTGCATGCTTTCTCTTGGTGTCTTTTCGGTAAAACACCTATTAATTTTTCATTCACACCTCTTAAAAACCTAACACTTGCTCCATATCCAATTTCTTCTAGAAGCTTGTACTCATTCGGATTCACCTAGTAACTTTTCTGACCATCGGTTATCGAAAAACCACAAAAACTCTACTCGATAAGTAGTTCTCAGTTAGAGATTTTCACTTTGAAAATAGAAATATTTATTACAGAGACTAAAGAAACAGCGGCGGAGGATGGGCAGAGGAAGACTGCGGAATGTTTCTCGGTGGAAGAAAAGGAATAAAAAAAATAAAATGAAAAAGAAATAAAAAATAAATATTGGTGATGAGGTGGTATGCCACATGGCTTCCACCTCACTCAAATGTCAAGCCACGTCAGATTTTAAAATGCCATGTTAGGAGGTATTTTATTAAATTTCTTAACAGAAGGGGTATATTTAACCACATAGTATGACTAGGGGTAAATTTAACCAATTGATGAAGGTAGAGGGGTATTTTTGATCCGTTTCCCTTAAAAGAAAGGTATGTCATGGGTACTTGCTAAGGAGAGGTTAGCAGGTTAAAGTTTATCTTCTTAATTACGCTTCCTTTATTTATGATTTTTAAATTAGTTTAAGAGGGCCCATTTGGCCATGTGAGATGAAATGATAGTTTGAAATCATGATATGAAATATTTGAGATGAAGTTGAAGATTTGTTTGGACATGCAATTTGAATTTTTTAAGGTGTATGTTTTCTCATAAATATAAAAACCCCACAAGTTGTGAAAACTATTAAAATTGTCTTAATTCTTTATACAATCTTACCAAAAGTACAATACACTATAACAAAGCTATTCTAAAAAAAAACACAATATTTTTTAATCAAATATTAGTTCAATAAAAAAGTAAAAGTGAACATGAGTTGTAGTATACTGCTATTTAATATAGTCCTCTCACGTAGTATGGACAATCTCCTCATGTTGAGCATGCATTTCTCGATCAGGTGACTGAGAAGACGAACCAACACTGTTACTTTGAGTCGTTTGTTGGTTAATATCATTATTATCTATAGTAGATGTTGGTTTGAAGTAATAATAAATTTTGTTGGTTGAAGGTTGGTAAAAGTAATAGTTATATCCAATATAAATGGTTTAAAGGTTGGAAAGAGTAATGATATCAACTATAAATTTGATTACATATGAAATAAATGGTTGGTAGATATAAAATGGTGGTCTTTTTTACAAAATATAAACTTAAAGGTCAATTTTTATATTTGAAAATTTTCAAATCATGATATGAAATTCTCAAATCAAGCTTTTGGAGAATTTTGAATTTTATCTCATGATTTAAAATCATGAGATGAAATCACATGTCCAAAGACTGATTTCATCTCATGATTTCAAGTTACGAGATGAAATCGCATGTCCAAACACCTACTTAGTGTCTGTAAGTTTTTTGAATTTTAACAATTTGATCAATTTCAACAGATTATATATCATCCTTCTCCATTTACTAATTTATGTTGATGTACTTACATGCAATTGGTGTTTACGTGATTTATGTACTTTTTTATTTAAACCAACAATGTATGTAATTTAAGCTCTTTCACTATATTACAAATAATTTCGCTTGTGGCTCAGAAACCTATAAAATGAAATAATATTGATTGTGATATTAAGTTACCTATTAGTAGGAATGCGAAAAAGCCACATATTTATTTGTTTTATATAAGTAAACCTAAAATAAGACATTACGATTAGAGCTATAGAACAACAGTGAAAACAAATCCATAAAAGGTTAAATTTCAAAATCCTTTTTTTTTTAAAATCCAAACAGGCCAAAGGGGCCATTTTATTAAAGATCAAAAACTGTACAAATAAAATGAATTCAAGAAGATTTTAAAAACCGTTTGAGAGCTAACGTTTTAGTTTGTTTTTTTTCAAAAAAAATTAATGAATTCTGGAAGATTGTTATTAGCAAAGCTCTTAAATTAGATTAGGAAAACGTTTGGCGATAGATTTAAAATATTTTTTACTTTATTTAAAACTTATGAAGTTGGAGTTGAATATGTAGTTGTTTTTATTATACATTCTGCACTTTATTTAAATTTTATAAATATGAAGTTGAAAAACAGGTTTGACACTTTTTTAAAATTTGAAATCCAAGAGTCAATCTCACTTTACCCCCCTAACGTTTAATATTTGGGAAATGATACCTCCTCAACATATTGAAAGAGAACGATAACCCCTTACGCAATATTTTCAAATGAGTTTTTTTTCTTTTTTTGAATAAAAATACTTTTTCTTTTTCTTTCTAAAATTAAAATATGAAAATATAGTAACTTTTATTACTGTCCCATTTATTTTTCTATTGAAAATAATATTTTTCTTTTAGGATATAGTAGTTACTTGGAATAATTTGTTAATAAATTTCATGCTTTGTGGACAGACTCACGGCAACAGAAAATTTAAGTTCTGGCTCAATAGTATCGAGTGAGTTTGGCACAACTTGTCCAACTCCATAAACGAGAAGCTGCAAAGAGAACACAATTGATAACCATATTTTAAGCTAAAGAGATAATGAAAATGAATTCCCAATAACTTTAGAGCTCCTACACCAGTCTCTCAATATAAAGATAATTTAAGAATGTTTGCAACGGTAAACTTCATCTAACAATGTATCTATTTCAGGATTCACTTGGATTTAAAAAATGGAAATTTGTTTTTTATTTTTGAAGTCTTCTAACTATTGTGTTCCTTTCTCAATCGTCATTTACATATTAGTAATATGAAAATTCAACTTATGCGTATTGTTTTAACAAAAAAATATAGGAGTACTTAAAATGATCATCTTTGCCATCTCGATTACGGCGTGTGCTTTTTTTGAATATATTGAACATTAAGTTGTATTTGACATGGTCCACTGTACCTTCAGCCGTAGTTTTATTCTTCCTTTCCATTCAGTCATTGTGAATTCTTTGTTTATCACGTTCCACATAAACCTGTTTAATTACTTTCTATTTAAACTAAGGGATCGTTTGGTAGAGTTTATTGAAAAAAATAATGCATGCATTAGCTTTGTGCATTACTAATACCTTGTTTGGTACACGTTTTTATCCTATGTATTACTAATGCTTGCATTAGTTATATACTCTATTGTGTATTAAGGAATGTATTACTAATGTATGAAAATCCTTGGTATTAGTAATGCAATGGATTCTAATGCATGTATTCGTATGGTTAAAGTCACAATTGTCCCTCAAAATCTTTTCTACATACTTTCCATTATATTTATGGAGGATATTTTTGTAAAAAGTAATTTATTTTTAGAAATTATGCAATTCATGTTATTTTTAATACACCAAACCAAACACTGCATAACTAACGCAAGCATAACTAACACAAGCATTACTAAGACATTATATTTTGCACTATTCTTATACACTCTACCAAACGACCCTTAAGTGTTTTAATGTGTCACGACCCAGAATCTAAGGTAATGATGACACCTATCCTGACCCAACCTTGGTAGGTAAGCCTAACTCCACAAGAGATAAGAAAAACTAAAAGAAGATAAATAATAATCAAATACGAGAAAATAACTCCAAAATATGAAATAGGTACAACTCAAATCCCAAAATCTAGTATCATGAGTAAAGAGCACTCTAAAATCGACATACTGTACGAAAATAAATAAAACATCTGTCTCTGAATGAAAAATAAAGACAATATAATGATAAAGAGGAAGCCTGGAACATGCTCCGGATGAGGAGCTCACTATTACTCCAAAACACTCTCAAATCAACACGAACTCAGGCTCCACGGATCGCACTCGAACTGGGATCTGCACCGAAAGGATACAAAAAGTAGGGGTGAGTACGGTCCACTTGTACTTAGTAGGCATCATAGGCCGATTAAGCAAAGTAGAAAACTAAACATATTGTAATACCTTACATTAAAGAAGGTCATATAAGTAATTGACCAAAATAAATAACTTAAAGAGTTAAATAATTCTACATACGAAGAGAAAAAAAGAAGAAGGGGTGAATGGGCTTAGCCCAAAGAAACACCTGGCAACAAAGTATTAAAGAAAAAAAAAGGGGGGGCCGGGGGTGAAGGGTTAAGGTATTTTTCCACGTTCAGCAAACCAAAGGAAAAAAAAAATTGAAATAGAGAAGAAAGAGACGAAGAGTAGAAAGCAACAGGGGTTCGATTTTGTCGTTCTTCTGGAGCACGAAGAGGAAAACTAATCAAAGAGAGAAGGAGATAGAAAGGTATGTTTGTGGACTAAATTATACCTTAAACTCCTATATTCCATGACTATAGATTTGGGGTTGAGAGTTTTAGAATCAAGAGGATAAAGAGGTGTATAAAATCTATTAATTTCCATGAACAGAACAAATATGTGTTTAGATTTTTGGGCGTTTGGGGAATTGATGTAGTTGAAATTCTAGCAATTTCTTTAAATTTCAGCAATCAAGAAGAAAAGAAACAGAGAACAACTTGAACGATAAGATTACATCGGGTTGGGTGTTCTAAGCTAAGTTTTGCTTATAACTTAAATAAAAGAATTTTAACACAAGATTGATATGATGTGATTATAGATTCGATTGAAGGAAGTCATACGAATTGTTCGAGGTGACAAGTTTGTTTTTTTTGACAAGTGTACTGTGAGTAGTAATCTTACCATAATTTGTGTTTCTTAACTTGCATAGTTTATACATGATTTTGATGAAAACAAGAGTTACCGAATGCTTTGAAATTGCACGTGGGGCAAGTATTTTACTTGATATGATATTGAAGTGGTTATTTGAGATGTTCTCACTGTTATAAGTCTTAATTACCGTTATTTGAGACATAACTACTATTATTGTGAAGGTTCTTCATTTACTTGAGAGATAAGTATCTTGACATGTGTTTTGTTCAAATATATATATTTAACATGATTTGATATGAAATTGAATGCCCTGAACCATTTTGAAAATGCTTTCATATGAGTACCAACTTTTTACAAAGAAAGTATAAATGGGAGTAGACCTTGATATGAATTCCGTAGCTAACGGCGGGTTCGTTAGACCTGGTGCACCTTGTATTTACAGATTACTGTTATAGCCCTCGCTAATGGGAAGGTAGAACTAGAATACTGTTACTGCTCTCCCTTGAGTAGGGACCTACTGATAAGATATTTGACTCCTTTACGAGGGGTCCACTGTTATTGGCTATTTCTTGAAGTAGAATGCCACACTGATTACATGATTCATTCTTCAAAATCTCCCAAATATATGAAATATTTGATATGATACAGTGTTTTATTGAGTTTATTACTGAACAATTATTTGATTTTGCTTACATGGAATAACTAAGACTTCTTATTGTTACTATTTCCAAAAGGTTACACTTACCTCATGATATTTTTGACTATCATACTAGCATATTTTCTGACTTGTCCCCACTAAAACGGTTGTGGTTAAGTGTTATTACTCACTGAGCTAGCGTCTCACTCCTCTCTATTTTTTTCCAGAGAACGCAGGTGACGGTGAGGATTTCGTTAGCTAGAGCATTTGAGTTGGCGTATTCCTGGTGAGCCCCGCACTTGTTCGCGAGGGAAGCAAGTTTATTTATTTGTTATGGTTTTTCTTTGAAACTCTTAGAGTCACTTCATTTGAGTTTGAGTATTCTTTTGTTATTATGGACTTGTGGAGTATTTGACTTCTTCTCATATTTTGGAGAGGGATTTCGTATTGTTATTTTGTGGTGAATGGTTTGTTGATGATATTGGTGAATTATTTTGGTGAAGTTGGTTGTGGTGTTGTTGATTTGAGACAGGAAAATTTCTGATAGGACCAAAAACAAGGGAAACTCTGCCCAATTTTCTATAGAATTCTGACAAGGCTTGATTTGGAGTTTTAACCTCCTTAGCGCCAGTCATGGTCCTATTTTGGGTCGTGACACATATAAAGGAAACTATGAACAACGCTTCCACCTGCATACAAAAAAGTTCCCAACGGCAGTTCAAGCCGTACAGCTCCTAAACAATATAAATAATACAACTACAATTACAGTATAAGAGTAACTACACAACAAATATACATAAAAGGAAGATTAATACACGATATCAATCACATAAGAGAAATGTAAGTAATGCAATGCAATAAAACGATAATGATGTAATGTAGCAATGTCACAATGTCACCACACCTTCTGAGCATAAGATTTCAGGATAGGACCCATGGGAGGTTCGGAACCCATATACTATCACAATCTCATCAATCAACCTTACTAGCACATCCCTTGGTTAAGGCATTTTATAAAGTGTCTAATTTTCTTTCAAAATCAGTGTTTCTCAGTGGTACCAGTTCCATGAATATGGATGAATGAATGAGGATGCATGCTCATAACTAGTTCAACCTCATATGAATCAACTCAATAATGGTATAAATGAGCTCAAGTCACCTCAGATCTCAATAGATCATGATACAAGTCATCTCATGGCAACACAGTAGTAGAGAGTCATATAAGATATTAATAATATCAAATTAAGCTCCTACACGGGTACCACGATAATTATAAAAGGCAAATAATGCTCAACAATATTAATACCAGCTCCCGCACGAGCATCTTAGTGATAATATTCTGTTACGTCAATAATAAGATTCACATAAGCCCCCACACGAGTAACACGAAAAAATATTATCTCAGAAGATGAATCTCACGATTAAATCTTAACTCATAGCATACTTTACATGAATGGTTAACTACCCAACCCGGTCGGAAGAAAGTTAAGTCATAACCTACCTCAAAAACCAAAACACGAGTCTGGACCCCTTAACAAGAAGCCTTTTCTTTTTGTGCAGTATCAGAAGGAATGAAATCTATCAAAAAGTAATTTACACGTCAATAGAAGTCTAATGGTATCCATATTAGCCACTTTTGTTCCGGGTCCAAAAATACTTTGAAAATCTACCTCGAAATGAAAAGGATAAAACTGGAAATTTTATTAAAGAATTGAGTTACCCATACTCTAAGGGTTATAAATATGAAAGCCCATCAAAAAATAAGTTAAAATCAATTTTGAAATCATTGAAAAAACATTTTCTCACTTTACTGGGTAAAATTTCAAATTTCAAGTTTAAAATCCAATTTTGAAGGTTTTTTTGCAAGATAATCAATGGGTAATGATATAAATTAGGTTTAGAAGTTTACCCAAATAAGTTTGATGAAAAAGACTCTTAGAAATCATCTATACTGAGGCCTCAAGGTCTAAAAATGATAAAAATGGAGATGGAATCGCCAAAAAAGAGTATTTATACTGTTCATCCTCGCTATCGGGACCCCCACCTCCCGATCGAGAGGGTCAACATTGACCAACATTAAAACATGGTCATCGCTATCGCAGGAGATAGGTCTCATGACTTAATGAACAACCCGAGCCAAACTCGTGATCGCAGTAGCCCATCTCGCGATCGTGATGCCTAAAAACTTAACCCTTTGCAATCGCGACCCAATGCCACCCGATTCAATAAAGGAATGTCTGGTACACTAAAATCTGGGCACCAACAATCAGTCCAAGGGAAAAATATTTCGAACTGACCCTCAAGATTCTTCCAGGATCGACCCCATAAAATAACTCGATAGTGCTACTAGACTAATTTCGACATTCTAAACTCAATGAAACCACCAAATTTTCCAAAAGAGGTCGTTTTCAACAAGTTACCCTCGGGAACCCCTTTAGGCTAATATAACTAGTTTCTCATCTAAATGCTCAAAACTCAAAATAAAGACTAGGAACCCGAACTAACCATGCTACTAACTCAACAATGTCATTCTGGATCTAATAAAACTGATAGATTCACCATCCGACGCTCGAATCCCAAAATATTGATCAAAGTCAAAAGTCTCACTTTAAAGGCTACTCAAAACCTCAAACGCATATAAATCACTCTCGAATACTTTCGGGAATATGCCAACCATCCCCACAACTTATAAATGATATAAAGTAACTATAAGAAAGAAAAAAATGGTCAAAATATAGAAAAAACTAAAAATCACAATGAGGGTTGTTATATTATCCACCACTAAAACACGTGTTTGTCCTCAAATGAAAAAGTAAAGAAAGTACCTGAATCGGTAAAAAGTTGGGGGTATATACTCCGCATATCGGACTTAACCTCCCACAAAGCCTCCTCAATCAGGCGACGTCTCCACTGAACTTTTATAGAATTAATATTCTTGGATCTCAACTTTCTAGTCTGCCTATCCAAAATAGCAATAGCTCCTACTTAAAGGACAAATCATGATCTAATGCAACTGAATCCCACCAGATCACATGAGAATAATCGAGATGGTATCGCTTCAACATCGAGATATGAAATACCGGATGAACCGCTGATAGATTCGGAGGTAGAGCCAACCTATAGGCCACATCTCCAAACTGCTCAAGAATCTCAAAAGGTCCAATAAACCTCGGACTAAGCTTCCCTTTCTTCCCAAATCTCATCACACCCTTCATGGGTGATACCTTCAATAAAACTCACTCACTAAGCGTGAATGCCACCTGGCGAACGCAAAAATTGGCCTAACTCTTCTGCCTACTCTGGGCAGCTACAAGTCTCTACTGAATCAATCTCACTCGATTCATCAAGTCTCTCAACAAGCTGGTACCCCAAGGTCTACCTCAAATGAATCAAACCATCCCACGGGAGATCTACACCTCCTCCCATACAAAACCTTAAAAGACACCATCTGAATGCTGGAATAATAATTGTTGTTATAGGCAAACTCCGCTAAGGGCAAGAACTGGTCCCAATGACCACCAAAATCCATAACACACAATCCAAGCATGTCCTATAACATTTGAATGGTCCGCTTTGACTGGCCATCCGTCTGAGGGTGAAATGTCGTGCTCATCTCAAATTGAGTACCCAACTCTCTCTGCATAGAACTCTAAGAATTCAAGGTAAATGCGTACCGCTATCAGAAATAATGGAGATAGGCACACCATACAACCGAACAATCTCTCGAATGTAGATCTTGACCAACTTCTCCATATTATAATTCACTACAACAATAAAGACTTTTAGCGGCATTAAATATATACTTTAGTGGTAATATATATTGCTGCTAAAACTTTTGCTGGAAATATGCTTTAGCCGTAAGAGTTTTTCATTCTCTGTGGCATCTTCGGGGTAAAGAACAACATAAATCTGCATGGACCAATGTTAAATAACTCATCTCTTGAACATGGTAAGTGATTACTAGCATGGACTACATTTCTATATAGTACACAACCAAGTTTGATTACTAGCATAAGATTCTCATGGTATTTTACAAAGGTATTGATATGAAATCAGACCTCCAACAAATCTTCAAGAACTTTTTCTTGCCCAACGTTTGTGATAAGCTGCTTAAAAAGTCCATATTTGTACCTCAAAACCATAACCCCATGCTGGAAGGTTTAATGTGGCCATGGAATCAAGAAAGCATGAAGCGAGCTTTCTTAAACAACCATTTCCTAATGCTGCATCTTTTTTCCTACAAATGAAAGATAAATTAAAGCAAGCCAAATAATCTAGTATCACTTTCTAGTGGCACCAATAGAAATAAGCCTCTTAAAGTGTCACAACTCCATTTCAAAAATAGCCAACCAAAAGCTCAAATAGAAGGTCACATAATTATTGATTGATTACTATTTATTATCAGAAACAAAAAATGGAGAAGATTAAGGATGGAAGTACAGAATGATGTAATTGACAAATCATAACACAAAGTTGAAGAATACAGTAACATTATGTAGTGGTGGTGGTGATGGTTAGTGTTAATGGTTAGTAATGGTGATGGTGACAGTTGTGATGGTAAAGGTGGTTGGTGTTGTAGAGACAGAGGTGATGGTGGAGTTTGGTAATGGTGGTGGTTGTGAGGGTGAAGTTGGTTGATGTTAGTAGTAGGTAGAGTTGATAGTGGTGGTACTAGATGGCAGTGCTAGCTGTGATGGTGGAGGTAGTTGGTAGTAGCTAGGGATTAACCACAATGATGGTAGTGGTTGATAGTGGTGGGGAAGGTGGCACCGGTGGTGGTGGAAGTGGATATAATTATAATAGTAGAGGTGGTAGGTGTGGTTGTGACTAACAGATATACAGTACTTCTATCTTAATCTAATGTGAAGAATACATCAACAAGTAGTTTCAGGCATTTTCCAACATCACAGGCATTTCTTAATCTGAAGCTTTGCTTTAATGTTGAATAACATGCTATACAAATTCTTTCAAACGCTTTTCTAAATCTCTGCTCCTATTTCCCTTTTCTTGTTATTTTCAGCAAGCACTTTGCTACTTACTAGTTATTAGACGAAGGACATAAATAAGCAAAGGGAATTTTATGTTCTTATCTCACCTCGACTACATATCCTGAGATAGAGAATTTTAAATCTCCTTCTCGAGCTAGATACAGAAGAAAATGAAAGCTGATCAATGTACACAGGTTCATTCAATAATGTTTTCGCCAAAGCTATATTACACTAATCAAATCAAACTCAATTTTTTGAAAAAAGCAAAATCTAAAATGAGTCAAAGTAACATTATTGACGAAAAATGTGAACATCACAACAGTAGAAAACTAAAATGTCTAAAATTAAAATCAACCTCTATTAATTGAAAGGAATACCTGATAAGGAGCAGTAGATCAAGTTTTTCTAGATGTTTTATCAAACACTTTGTGGATCAAATTATAAGCTGGTAGCACATACATGTACATATTTATCAAAAGAACACCAAGAAAAAAAGGATTACCAGTGAGAAAGAGAGATCAAGTAAATTCAGAAGAAAATTAAAATGGAGAGATTACCAGAAGAGAGAGCAAGTTGAAAGAAAGAGAAATTGCTTGAGATTGAATCCATCATAGCCTTGGAAGATCAATTTTGTGAATCTGTTTTAGATCAATTTTATGAATCCACTTCAGATCAATTACCAGCCGATTCAGCTAAAATGGAGAAAGAGAGATCCAAAAGTTGTATTCCAGAAATAGAGAATATTATCAATAGTTTAGCTCGGGAAGCAGAATATCGATAATATCTAGACCTAGATTCCAGTGAATTACATCACTGATGAGCTTGGGAAGAAGAATATTGATAATCTCCATACCTAGATTCAAGCAAATTCCACCATTGATGAGCTTGAGAAGAAAAAGTGAGAAGGGAACTTGGGAGAGAGAGAATTGAGAGTACAGTAGCTTTTGAAATGAGAAATTTGGGAATTTGATTAAAGATGAATTTGGTCAAAAAAGAGTGTTTTTTATTGGCTTCTATTGAGTAGTATTAATACTTCTGTTAAGTGTCATTAAAAGGCTTAACTTTCACCGGTAATAGGGTCAAATGCCATTAATAATTAGCTTTAAAATATTATTTAGCGGCAATTATATTATTGCTGCTAAATCCTTCTTTTCTTGTAGTGATTCACCTTCACAGGTACAAAGTGCGCTAATTTAGTCAATTTATCCACAATCACCCGAATGGAATCAAATTCCCCCAAAGTCGGGGGTAGACCAACCACAAAGCCTATAGTGATCCGCTCCCATTTCCACTTCGAAACAAGCATCCTCTACATCGTACCACCCGGTCACTGATGTTCATACTTTACCTATTGATAATTTAAACACTTGGCCACAAAATCTACAATATCTTTGTTCATCCTATACCACCAGTAGTGTTGCTTCAAGTCATGGTACATTTTAACTGCTCTACGATGATTAAAATACTTTGAATAATGAGCTTCCTCCAAGATCAGTCTAATCCAACCACCAACTCTCGATACACAAACACGACCACTAATCCTTAAAACACCCTTGGGATCAAGAGATGCCATATTCGCCTCGCCACTTAACACTTTATCACGAATCATTCTCAACTTTCCATTATTAAACTGTCGAGCTCGAATTTGCTCCATCAATGAAGGTCTAGCCTCAATATACGCAAAATCACGTCCAGATATTGAAATATCAAGTCGAACCAACTGGTTAGACAAAGACTGAATGTCCAAGGCTAAAGGTCACTCCTCCAATAAAAGATAAGCCAAACTCCTCATACTCGCTGCCTTTTGACTCAAGGCATTCACTACCACATTAATCTTGCTCGGATGATAAAGAATAGTGAGATCATAATCCTTAAGCAACTCTAACCATCTACGCTTTCTCATATTAAAATATCGCTGAGTGAAGAAGTATTGAAGGCTACGATGATCGGAGAAAATCTCATAATGAACACCATATAAGTAGTGTCACTACAGTTTCAACACAAACACAACCACATCTATTTCTAAATCAAGAGTAGGGTAATTCTTCTCATGGACCTTCAACTGTCTAGAAGCATCACAAAACACGATGAAACTCACGCCTTCCTAAGGTAAAGTCAAGATAGGAGCCAAAGTCAATAACTCCTTGAGCTTTTGAAAGCTCCTCTCACAATCATCCGACCACTGGAAGACAACCTTTTCTGAGTCAACTTAGTCAAATGAGCCGCAATGGAAGAGAAGCCCTGCATAAACCATCGATAGTATCTCTCTAACCCAACAAAACCCCGAACCTCAGTAGGATAAGTAGGTCTATCCCAATCACACACTGCCACCACCTTGGTTGGATCGACCATGATACCATCCTTGGTCACCACATGACCCAAGAAGGAAACAAAATCCAACCAAAACTCGCACTTGAAGAACTTGACATACAACTGCTCATCTCTCAATTTCTGAAGTACGACCCTCAAAAGCCTCATATGCTTAGCCTCATTCTTGGAATAAACCAAGATATCTTCGATGAACACAATTACAAAAGAATCAAGATAAGGCTGAAACACTCTATTCATGAACTCCATAAACACCGTTGGGGCATTAGTCAGCCCAAAATACATAACCAAGAACTCATAGTGGCCATACCACATCCAAAAAACTGTCTTCAGAATATCCAAAACTCTACTCCTCAAATGATGGTAATTAGATCTCAAGTCGATCTTAGAAAATACTGAGGCACCCTGAAAATGATCAAACAAATTATCGATGCAAGGAAAATTGCCGATAATCAATACACATGCGTGTGGATCCATTTTTCTTCTTCACGAACAAGATAGGAGTACCCCAAGAAGACACATTCGTCTAATAAAATCCTTACTCAATAAATCCTGCAATTGCTCCTTCAATTCCTTCAATTCTGTCGGGTCCATCCTATAAGAAGGAATGAAAATAGGCTTAGTGCCATGCTCCACATATAGAAAAATCAATATCCCTATCCAGAGGAACACCAGACAAGTCTGTAGGAAACACGTCCATGAACTCTCTAACAACTCTCACAGAATCTAAAGGAGGTGGTGAATCAACATTGGTATTGTGAATATAAGCCAAATAAGAAAGACAACCTTTTCCAACCATACGATGAGCACGAAGAAAAGATATCACCCCTTTCGGACACGAACTAGGAGTACCTTCCACTGTAACCTCAGCACACTCAAAATAGCTAATGTCACGGTCTTGGCAAAATAATACAAAACCGCTTGATAAGGAGACAACCAATCCATACCCAATATAACATTAAAGTCAACCATATCAAGACTGATCAAATCTACCCGAGTCTCAGGCCCCGCAAAGGTCACCACACATGATCGGTACACCCGATCTACTACTAAAGAACCATAGTTTTGTGCTAGTCTATTGTTTGTGAACGGGTAACTTTTGAATTTTTGTGGCTACTCACAACAAGTTAGATTACAGAAGGACATGGTTCTTTTATCTCCTAAGGGACACAGAGTACATGTATATTACTAATAAATAAGATTTGTTATTTCTAAGTTAGGTGGGAATTGAAGACATTGTGTGTGTTGTGTAGCCTTTCTCTTCAACTTTGACATGGTATTACCAAATACCATACCAAACTGAAGTTTAATTTACCGATTACCAAATCGAAATTTAAAAGTATGGTATTTGATATCTACTTTCAATTACCAATTACCAAATTACCTAACCGAACTCTAAAAATGCTGAACCGAATATCGAACGCCCACCCCTATCAATATTTCATAGAGGAGGGTTTTAGAGGGTTAGGGGAGTTGATAGGCATAGCAAACAAATTGCATTGTATTAAAGTTATCAAGTACGGTGAAAGATGGCAGTTTTTTTTTTTTTTGGAATAGAAGATATTTTATTCATAACTTAAGTAGTCATTACAAAAGTAAAGGTGGGATAACACTCGTCAGTAGCAAACCCTACAGTACTAGAAATACTACTACTACTAGGTGAGGAACCGAAGATAAAAAGTTAGATACAGAGCTTAGCTTAATACAAGGAGAAGAAGGAATTATTCTAGTAGTACTATATCCTTCTTTGTCCTGCTTGAAAGTATGCAACACTAAAGATGGTGGCTGCAAAAATATGGCTAGTAGATCTCCCTTAGTAGTTAATGCTTGTCCTACCAAGACATGAGCTATATTGTTTCCTTCAATAACATTTGAGGATTCCCTAGTTTCCTCAGCCAATACCTACATGAAGAGATTAAATTTTTTAAAAGTGCAGAATATGGATAACAATGCAGAAGTTTGATTACCTCCGTAGAGTCTGTTTCTATAATCAGAGGGTAGTAATGGCGATGAAAAGCCAATTCAATACCACGCAGCAAGGCTATCATTTCCATGTATAAAGAGCTGGAGGCTAATTTTCATTGTGAGAAACTAATAATCCAAGTGCCCCTTGTATCCCTAATAACTCCGTCTGTTTCTATAACTAGTGTTGTGCATAAATTCCAAAGTAGGGGTGATCATTTGGGAAAGAGTAAGCTTGTTGTTGGTATTATGGAATACGTTGTTATTTTTATTCTTCCACTGGAGCCAGAGGGAAATGGGTATAGAAACTCCTATTCAAGAAGGTTATTTTGAAGAGTAGGAGTAAGATCTCTTAGATAATGCATCCAGTTTTGAGAACTAATGGAATCATGGTTATCTGAATCCCCAAGTGGTTCCAGAAGTCAAACGCGATAGTACAATCTACAAAAATGTGCTTAGAATCTTCAAATGTATTACAAATACAACAAAGATCTGTGGGGAAAATATTAATCCTATTTAGCTAAGCATTAGTGGGAAGTCTATTGTGACAACATTGCCACAAGAAATATTTAATCTTGTTAAGCGTTTTTGTTTTCCAAATCCAACTATAAGTGGAATTAGAACTAGTAGAGGGAAAAATTAGAGAATATAAGGAGGAGGTAGAGAAATCACCTGAAGAATGATAGAACCAAATAGGTATGTCAGAGTGAATATTCTCTAAAATAGGGATGGAGTTAATCTTATCAATAACATCTAGAGGAAAATCGAAGGAACAATTTGAGAGAATCCAAGAGTTGTTATGCCTAAGATCGCTAACTTTCATATCGATATTAGGGTAGTTAATGGGACCTTAAATGAGATAACAAAAATTAGTAGCTGGGGGAAGCCAATTGTGATCCCAAATATTTACGCTCTTTCTTGTATGGATCAACCATATAAAACCTTTATTACAGTAATGCCAACCCTGAATAACGTTATTCCAGATGTTGGAACAGTGAACTCTAACTCTATTAGTAGTAGTATTATGAGTATATTTATTGATAAGACAGGAGGCCCAAAGGGAGGAGGGATTTTTGAAAAGGCTTCATGCAAGGCTCGATATCATGACTTCATTTTTATGTTTCACACATTTGAGACCTAGACCACCAAGATACTTAGGCTGGGTAATCGTGTTCCAGTCGAGATAGGGGATTTTTTTCCTTTTCCCAGGTGTGCTACCCCATATAAAGTCTCTCTAGATTTTGTCTATCTTATTCAGGGTAGATTGAGGGAGTCTATATGATAGGTTATTTAGGGATGGAGTTAAGCGTGCCTTTGCAAGAGTAACTCTTCTAGCAAGAGTCAAGAAATTAATTTTCCAGAATGACAACTTGGCTTGCATACAATCAAAAATATATGTAAAGTCCCTAGGTTTGGGTTTATGCTTTAAAATTGGTAGCCCTAGGTAAATTTTAAATTCCTTGGCTGGAGAAATACCCAAGAGAGTAGTGATAGTTGTTTTGGTCTCATTAGGGCAATTGCTGGAGTAGATAGCACGAGATTTAGTAGTATTGATAGTTTGACCGGAAAGGTCACAAAAAAGATTAAGAGTAGAGTGAATGGAGTAAATGGTCTTTGTAGTTGCTTTTACCATTAAGGTGAGGTCATTGGCGTAAAACAAATGGGATATTGGAGGAGCAGTAGGGGTTAATTTAATGGGGTCCCACAAATAAATATAAACTTGGTAGTTTATGTAGATCGATAATAACTCGACACACATTATAAAGATGTAAGGAGACATTGGGTCGCCTTGACGAATTCCTCTCGAGGGTTCAAAGAAATCAATAAGGACTGAGATAGAGCTAGTAATGATGCAACACATAATAAGCTTAGATAAATTTGACGGAAATTTAAAGTACACTAGGGCTCTTTTAACAAAAGACCACTCTATTTTGTCAAAAGCTTTTTTCTAAATCTATTTTTATCATAAAATTCCCGGTCTTATGGTGAGAATTAGTAAAATTGTTCATAATTTCATGAATAATTATAGCATTGTCCGAAGGTCGTCTACCTTTAAGAAAACTAGCCGGTTGGGGTTCAATAAATTGTTTGAGGTACGATTTCATTCTATTGACAATAATTTTAGTAATAATTTTGTAGATAGTATTGCAGAGGCCTATAGGCCTAAAATTCTTAAGATTATTAGCATTATGGCCTTTAGAAATTAAACAAAGGTAAGTACGATTAATAGTACAGGGGATAGTAGAAATAGCAAAAACTTGGTGGCAGAAGTCCATCACTGAAGGGCCACTTATATCCCAATACTTCTGGTAGAAAAAAGGATGTAAACCATCAGGCCCCAGAGCTTTATAAGGACTGAAAGAATTAATAGCTCCCAGTATTTCCTCATTTAAAAGGGGTTAGATTTCAGATATTGACTAGTAGGGTAGTGAGGAGATTTTTGGATTCCCACTAACTGGGCAAGGATGGTCTTTTTCTTCTTCTTTATATCCCCAAATTTTATATTACTGCAAGTGAGAATTTCTTGTTGGAAGGAATTTATTGTCGGAATGAGAGATGTAGAATCCCAACAGTGTCTAACGATAGGCCTAAATCCACTATGGTCAGACCAAAATTTCTCAAGCCTAAAAGGTTATTTACTAATAGGTGCAAAAGTAGAGTCTAGTTTGACTAGCATGGGAGCATGGTCATATTGAATACGCAGCAGGTGAATCACCATAACATTAGTGTATTGATTTATCCAAAGGTCGTTATCAGGGCAACAGTCAAGTTTTTCTATCATAAGCCCTTCTTTTCTATGAGGGTTAGTCCACGTATATTTGGATCCTTTAAATCCTAGGTCAGTCATATTACAGTAGGAAATACAATTGGAAATTCTCGTAGCTCTACCTATATTTATAGGGCGACCTCCCCATTTTTCATTTTGAGCAGTGACTTCATTAAAATCTTCCCCCAAGAGCCAGGGTCCTCTATAATTATCACGAATATGCTTAAGATCATTTCACAAAACATTTCTATTAGTGTTATTCGTACTAACATAAATAATACTAAGCAGCCAGGGTTTGTAATTAGGGTATACTTGCACAATTGCATGAAGTTCCTGATTAGACTGCCTCACATGGGTGAGATTGACAAGGTTGTCATGCCAGAAAATCACAATTCCCCCCGAACCTCCAACTGCAGGAGTCTCTAGCATCCTAGTGAAATGAAGCTCATCTCTAAGACTAGCGTGGTCTGACAGCCTAGTTTCTAAGAGAACTAAAATACACGGATTATACGTAGTGATAGTTTCCTTAAGAGTTCTTTTAATAACATCATTACAAGCACCACGAACGTTCCAAATTATAACAGAGTGAGTAAAATGCATGGGAGCATATGAGAGATTAAGGGACAAATCACAAGGCCTCATGGTTGGTGCGATGACTACTGCCAGCTTTACAGCTGCTAGATTGATTAGGGGACGAAAATCTAGTGAGTATTTCTAGAAATTGTCCAGGCAGAGGTAAATTTACTTCTTGTCTTCCGTCGCCCGGAATAGCATAAGGGAAACTTCTTTTAACTTTGAAATTTCTGTGAACGATTGCTGATTTTCCTCCACTACCACATTTCCCAATTGCTCTTCCGGTGGTTGGTTGTTCTCCTATTATGGTTCTTGAGCATTTGGGGGCTGTGGCATGGGTTGTTGAGCTATCCATGGAAAGAATAGTGGCTTCGCCTTTATGGTCTCCATATCCAGGAAGAAAGGCAGATCTTGCCTCATCGGTTCCACAGTTGGATTGAAGTAAGATGGTTGATTCCAAATATGCTGCATGTTGTTGAACAGAGCTAGTGCCATTGTCGGGGCAATAGGGTTGAGAATGTTATTCAACCAGATGTGGTTTTAGATGAGTGTAATGTGACAGTAATTCTATCTGTCGACACATTTAGCGGCGTTCACAAAATTTTAAAAAGTAGCCGTTAAAGGAGCTTTTGGCAGAAATGCAAGGTAAGATTGCGTACAATAGATCTTTGTAGTCGGACCCTTCCTTGGACCTTGCGCATAGCGGGAGATTTAATGCACTGGGTTGTCCTTTTTTTAAAAAAAATAAAATTTAGTTCTCCTTCTCCCTGTTCTTACTTATTACTTACTCCCTCTTGTCCAAAATAATTGAATTGTTGGGATATAATATACCCTTTAAGAAAACTATTTAAGGACATAAATTATAGGCTACTTTCCACTTTTACCCCTTTTAATTATTCTAACCTATTCTCCTAGAAAATGTGAAGTATTTAAGAATCTCATTAAATGAAAGGGTAAATATGAAAAAAAGTTTTAATAATTCTCTTGGACTTTGAAAAATTCACTTATTTTAGACATTGAAAAATCCCTTAACAATTCAATTATTTTGAACTAGAGGGAATATCTAGTATGCATTTTACTTCCTTCATAAAAGATAGTGTTAATTTTACTAAATTATTCATATTTGTTATGCTTTGATAATCTAATTTAATAATAGTATTTCAATATGTTATAAAAAATGATTAGTTATGATGAGAATAAATTTCAAAATAAATAATTAACTTTTTTCTTAATTTAATAAATTGGATAAATAAAAAGAAAAAAATATTTGTAGTAAATTAAACAAGTAAAAGAAAATAGAATTAAAAAAAAAATTAAAAAAAATAGACTGAGAGCCTGTTTGGGATTGCTTTTTTTCTCAAAAAAAACACTTTTTTTTTAAAAGAAGGGTGTTTGATAAACTTGCAAAAGTGCTTTTAAAAAGAAGCAGAAACAGTTTTTCTGCTGTTGGGAAGAAGCAGAAAATTTATGCTTTTCAAAAAAAGCAGAAGCAGAAGCAGAAGCAGAAAATTATTTTTTTCATGACAAAAATATTCCTATCAAAATATCTCTTATTAATTAATTAGCATATCTTATAAGTTTGATTAAAGTTATATTTTAAAATTTTATACTTCATATTTACATCATAATTCTTTATTTCATTCTATGATTTATATATTATTATTTTATTTTTCACTCATTTTTTTAAAATAAAATTGAAAATATCATTGATGATTTTAGTTAAATAAAAATAAAATTTTGATTAAAAATATTATAATAGATATTTAAAATAAATTTTCTCTATAAAATGATTTTAGTAGTAAAAGTTTATTCATACATGTCCTTTTTGGTCATTTGTCTCTCAAAAGTACTTTTTGAAAAAGATTATCCAAACACAATTTGTTTATCAAAAGCACTTTTCAAATGAATTTACCAAACACAAATTGCTTTTTTTTCAAAAACACTTTTCTGAAAAGCTATTTTAAAAAAGTACTTCTCAAATAAGCAGTTTTCTACCAGCAATCCGAAACGGACCCTGAGTAGTAACTTAAGAAAGTAGAAGGTTTAATTATTAATAGCCTGTTTGAGATTGCTTTTTTCTTAAAAAAAGCACTTTTTTTGAGGAAAAAAACACTTTTTTTGAAAAGAAGGGTGTTTGGTAAACTTGCAAAAGTGCTTTTAAAAAGAAGCAGAAGCAGTTTTCCTGTTGTTGGAAAGAAGCAGAAAGTTTCTGCTTTTCAAAAAAAGCAGAAACAGAAGCAGAAAATTATTTTTTTCATGATAAAAATATCCATATCACTTACACACACACACACACACACACACACACACACACACACACACACACACACACACACACACACACACACATATATATATATATATATCAAAATATCCCTTATTAACTAATTAGAATATCTTATAAGTTAGATTAAAGTTTGATTTTAAAATTTTATACTTTATATTTACATCATAATTCTTTATTTCATTCTATGATTTATATATTATTATTTTACTTTTTACTCATTTTTTAAAAATAAAATCAAAAATATCATTGATGATGATGATAGAAGAATATAAAACTCTTTATTTTTTACTATTAATGATGATAAATGACAGACGCATCACGTTGCAAGATCAAACGATATTTTGACAGCACTTGTAAATATTTTTTCTCAAATATTTAATTTTAAATAAATAATTCATGAAAAGTGACATATTTATTATCATGTAGTGTACATATATGATTGCTTATTCTTAGAAAATTTTGACACAGTAAAAATATATATAAAAAAAAAAGAAGTAACAAATAACAAATAGAAATACAAGACAGATCTTCTACTTGTATGGAGACATTTCGAGATAAAATTAGGGATGAAATCATTGAGAATTTTTGTGATGTATGAAGGACTTCTTATTTTTGTGGTAAATTTTTTCATATGTAGTGATTTAAATTATGGAAGAATTTTTAAATTCATTTTTGTTTGATATTTTTAAGTAATATTTAAATTATTTTAGTAATATTATATTATTATTTAATATTTTTTAATGTATCTATGTATATAAATATTGATTGAAAATTTTATGGTACATACTTTTTAATTAAATAAAAATAAAATTTTAATTAAAAATATTATAATAGATATTTAAAATAAATTTTCTCTATAAAATGATTTTAATAGTAAAAGTTTACTCATACATGTCCTTTTTGGTCATTTATTTCTCAAAAGCACTTTTTGAAAAAGATTATCCAAACACAATCTGTTTATTAAAAACATTTTTTAAATGAATTTACCAAATATAAATTGCCTTTTTTCAAAAACATTTTTCTAAAAAGCTATTTTAAAAAAATATTTCTCAAATAAGTAGTTTTTCACCAGCAATCCCAATCTGGCCCTAAGTGCTTTAGGGGTCGTTTGGTAGGATGTATTAGAAGAAATAATACATGTATTAGGTGTGGTATTATATAGTCCTTTGTTTGGTAGGATTTGGGAACAATGTATAACTAATCCATGTATTAGTTATACACCCTACATGGTATTATAGGGTGTATAACTAATACCTCCCCTTTGGCGGTATTAGTTTAATACCATGGGATAAAGGCATGTAAAGACAAAAATACTCTCAAATCCTTTTAAATCTTTTCTAAATCTTTTTCAATTTATTCAATGAGTTATTTCTTTTCAATTTATCAAGATGACAATTTTTCTCCAAATAATTTGTCATTAAAAAAACTACTCCATTAACTTAAAAAAATACTTATGTTTTAGTAAATTGGTCAAGACCGGAAAACATATTGCATGTTTGCATACAAGATTTAATTTTGTAAATAAGATATATCACAAATAAAAATAATTTTTCTAGTTAGCATTAACACTCTACGAAACACAATTTTATGTTAATAAAGATTCCACCGTATCATTCAAAAGTTACACGTACCTCCCTCCAACTTGAGCACACCACAAACTGGGAACAACAAACAAATGATGAACAAATAAAGAAAAGATAACCAAAAAAAAAAAAATAATTCCTGCAAGTAAATGATTAAATCTTGAAATTCCAAAGTAAATTATTAGTGATATTGTTGATTTTTTTTAATTTTAAGGAAAGAATAATAAAGCTTTGCAAAGAAAATACACAAAGCTATAGAATATCGAGGGTATTTTTGTAAACAAATAATATCATTTTAAAAATATAACAATGCATGTTGTTTTCAATACATCAAATCAAACACTGCATAAAAAATAATTTCAGCATAATTAATCCCAGCATTACTAATTCCAATACTACTAATCACACTATTACTAATACACTCTATTTAGTACTATCTTATGCACTCTACCAAACGACCCCTTACTGTAATAAATCAAGCATAGTACTGTAGAAGTAGGAGTTAACAAAAGGGACAATGCCGGCATAATTTGAATTTCAAAGAAACAGTGTGTGACAGCTCCTCTCCGTCCCCAGTGTACTCTAGTGTTAAGCCTCTTCCTTCCTCTCTATTCGCATTCCTCTTACTCTTCTTCAATTGAAAAATGTCTGGATATGTTGGTGTGTTGGTTTCGGATCCATGGTTGCAAAATCAGTTGACTCAGGTGGAGCTTCGGAGTTTAAAATCTCACGTATGTTTTTCTCTAACAAATTAAATCTCTTTCTTTACTTTATTTAATTCGGAATCACCTCTGAGGATCTTTTTTCTTATTTTTGTGCAGTTCAACACGATGAGGAAAGAGAACAACGGAGGTTTAATGCTGGTCGACTTGCCTTCACAAATGGCGAAACTGAAAAACGTGGGAGAGAATCTTACGGAGCAAGAAAGAGAGTCTTTTCTCATAGAGTCCTATAAACGTTTGGATCAAGACGTTGATTTCGAGCTGTTTCTTCGGGTATACTGGATGCTGTTCAAATGTTGTTAGATTCATATCCACACCACCCCTTCTGAATTACTTTATTTTAAATATCTGTTGGAATTTGACCTATTTCTAATTCATATGTTCATAACTTGTACAGTAGTATTTGTCTAGTCCTTTTTGTGAATGTAGTTTGGACATGTTTTGAGAATTTTGAGTATCCGAGAATTTTGAGTATCCAGAATTATCTTTTAAGACTAGTAAAAGAAATGCTTCCATAACATTGGGATGCACACATTTGATAAAATCTCTGCGGATTTTGTTATTTTAGTTATTTACTCAAAGTCTCCTATTCCCCAATCTGACAGAAAGAAACTTAAGATTTTGATGTTAGTGGAAAATTGGTTTCCATGCACAAACATACATGTAGGTAAGTTAGATCAGTTCAAAACAATACTACTTCCTTATGAATATAAGTTTCTTTAAGTTTGTAACTACAAAGAAAGGAAAAGACAAGTGAATGAACAATATCCTTAACTGAACCATTAGTTCTCCCTCTCTGTGCAACGATATATACTGACATCTTTTAAATCTCTGCTTATTAGTTAAAGAGGTAGAACTATGGATTCACACAAACATTTTATTTGAAGTGTTCCACTCGAACTTTTCAGAACATACTCATCAAGAATCAGTAGTGGATATATCTAATTTGTTAACTTGTAAGTTGTAGCAGGTCTATTTGAAACTCCAAGCACATGCCACAGCAAGAATGGGAAATAATGCCAAGAACTCATCAGCTTTCTTAAAGTCTCCAACTTGTACACTACTCCATACAATTAGTGAATCTGAGAAGGCATCATACGTTGCCCATATTAACAACTATCTTGGGGGAGATGAATTTTTGAAAAAATTCCTTCCTATTGATCCTTGTACAAACAATCTCTTTGAGATTGTCAAGGATGGAGTTCTTATCTGGTTAGCATCAGTCTTCTTGCTCTTTCTTGTACACATGTCTCAAGGGACCGTTGTTGGAGAGAAATTCAGATCTTGACTAGAACAAGAAAAAAACAGAAGGCTAGGTTAAGTTCATTGTTTATTGAAATACTCACTGCCATATTTATACATGATATCATAACTGAAAATGCTTAATAAAAGGAGTAAAATAAGCTATCATTATTTCTAACAATTATAGCCTAAGAATCAGCAATTGAAATAAATCAGATTCTGCAAGATTGCAGCCTTATTTAGCTAAACTTAATCCTACTTTTAAGCTGTATTTTGAATTACAGCAGCAGGTGCAACTAATCTCCAGCTTTTGAGGCACTAGTCTTAACACTCCTCCTTGACTCAAGAGCAGCAACACCAAGTCTTTCTCTGAGAAACTCGAATCTTGCTCTAGGTAGAGACTTAGTTAAAATATCGGCATTCTGGAAATCAGTTCTGCAGTGCACCAAGTCAATGTCTCCATTCTTTTGCACCTCCCTCAAGAAATAAAACTTGATCTTGAAATGTTTTGTCTTTCCATGAGAAACAGGATTATTTGCAATTGAAATTGCAGTTTCATTATCCACAAAGATTTCAGTGCTCTTCTTTTGCTCCATGTACAAATCTGCCAGCAGCTTCCGAATCCAAAGGGCTTGATTCACAGCTAAAGCAGCTGCAATGTACTCTGCTTCAGCTGTAGATTGAGCCACAGTATCTTGCTTTTTTGAACACCAAGAGAATATTCCAGAACCAAAACTAAAACAGTAACCTGAGGTGCTTCTCATATCATCTGAGCAACCAGCCCAATCACTATCAGAAAATCCATGAAACTGAAAATCTGATGTCCTTTTGAACATTATGCCAAAATTAATAGTACCTTTGACATATCTAATCACACGTTTAGCTGCTTGATAATGAATTTCGCTAGCACAATGCATATATCTTGAAAGTAAACTCACAGCATAAACAATATCCGGCCTCGTTGCAGTCAAGTACATTAGGCAACCTATCAGGCTCCTGTAAAGTCCTTCATCAACCTTTTCTGTTCCATCTTCTTTGCAAAACTTCTCCTTTTGATTCATAGGAGTTGCAGTAGACTTGCAATCTTCCATTTTGAACTTTTTGAGAATTTCTTTGGCATATTTCTGCTGGCATATGAAGATCTCATTCCTTTTTTGTTGAACTTCCATTCCAAGGAAATAAAACATTTCACCAAGGTCTGTCATCTCAAAAACTTTCATCATTTCAGTCTTGAATAGATTGATCAAGTCCAAATTGCTACCTGTAACTAGCAAGTCATCTACATACAAGGAGACAATGGTTAAATCAGAATCTTCTTTTCTAATATAGAGCGTACACTCGCTGAGGCTTTTTTGAAAGCCTAAGCTAAGAAGATGAGCATCAATTCTGCTATAACAAGCTCTAGGAGCTTGTTTCAAACCATACAATGCCTTCTTTAGCAGGTACACTCTGTCTTCTTTGCCTTTGATAGAAAAACCTTCAGGTTGTTCTACAAAGATTTCTTCTTCAAGGTAGCCATTTAGAAAAGCTGATTTCACATCAAGCTGGTGGATCTTCCATCCCTGTTGAGCTGCTAACGCTAACAACATTCTTATCGTATCTAAACGGGCGACAGGAGCAAAAGTTTCTGAAAAATCTACTCCAAACATTTGCGCGTACCCTTTTGCAACCAGCCTGGCCTTGTACTTGTTTATAGAACCATCAGGATTGAGCTTAGTTCTATAAACCCACTTGACTCCAATA
Source organism: Capsicum rhomboideum (assembly GCA_031232105.1). NCBI lineage: Eukaryota > Viridiplantae > Streptophyta > Magnoliopsida > Solanales > Solanaceae > Capsicum > Capsicum rhomboideum. The sequence continues at coordinate 54,643,687 of CP124711.1, forward strand.
GCCTTCTTGTGTGATGGTCTGTCAACCAGCTCCCATGTGTTGTTCTTTTCTAGCATTTTGAGCTCCTCCTGCATTGCATATCTCCATTCCTCATCTTTCGCAGCCTCTATAAATCCTGCAGGTTCTAGAACTGCAACATTACACCTTTGATATATATCAGAAAGTGTTCTTGTGCCTCTAACAGGTATATCATCAACATCATCATCTAGAAATTCTAGATTCTTCTGCTTTTCGTCATCTTGCCAGCTCCAGGTGTCATTCTCCACGAACTTGACGTCCCTGCTAACAATCAGTTTATCATTTTGAGGATGATAGATCCTGTAAGCTTTTGATAGACTGCTGTATCCTACAAAGATTCCAGGTTCAGCCTTCTTATCCAGCTTATCTCTTTTCACCTGAGGTACATAAGAGAAACAAAGACAACCAAATATTTTCAGATTTGTTAACAAAGGTTTGTAACCAAACCAAGCCTCAAATGGTGTCTTCTTTTGCAAGGCTTTAGTTGGCAATCTGTTTAGCAGAAATACTGCAGTATTTGCAGATTCAGCCCATAATTTCTTTGGCAGCCCTTTCTCATGGAGCAAACACCTTGTCATCTCCATTAGCGTCCTATTTTTCCTTTCCACTACTCCGTTTTGTTGAGGAGTATAGGGTGCCGTTAGCTGATGCTCAATTCCTGCTTCATTACAAAAATTGTTAAACTTTTCTGAAGTATACTCGGTTCCATTATCTGTTCTTATCACCTGAATTCTGCAACCACTCTGATTTTCCCCAAAAGCCTTAAATTTCCAGAATACCTCAGCTACCTCAGATTTAAAATTCAAAAAATAAATCCAACAATATCTGGTACAATCATCAATAAAGGCAATATAGTACTTACTACCCTTTAAAGATGGTGTTTTCTGAGGTCCGCCTACATCCGTGTGAATAAGTTGCAACTTATTCTTTGCCCTCCATGATGAGCTCTGAAAAGGAAGCCTTGTTTGCTTCCCATACTGACAAGCTTCACAAGCAGGAAGATTTTTCTCAAGGCGTGGGAGACCTTCTGCTAGTTGATTTTCTTTCATGAAGAGTATGGCATCATGATGATAATGTCCGAGTCTTTTGTGCCATAATTCTGAATCATTTTCCAACCGGACAACTGCTGCTTGCTCCTCGTCCGATAGATTTAAGGCAAAACTTTTTCCTCTCATCTTGACCTTGAACATCTCCTTATTATCAGAATCCTTAATGACACATGCTTTTTCTTCAAACAACACTTTGAAACCATTTTCAAGTAGTTGCCCAACACTTAAGAGGTTTTGATCAAGATCAGGAACAAAGAAAACATCAGTTATAAGTTTCAAACCTGTAGGGCTTTGAATTGCAACTGTTCCTTTGCCTTTTGCGCCAAGATATTCTCCATTTCCAATTTTGACTTTGGAAATAACAGAACTATCTAGCTCTTTAAAGAGCTCTTGATCACTAGTCATATGATTTGTGCATCCGCTATCAATTAACCAATTTCCAGAAGTGCTTTTGCTAGCAAAACAAGTTGCTACAAACAATTGCTCTTCTTGATATTGATTTACAGCAGCCTTGGCCTCTTCTTGTTGCGTTTGTGACTTGCATACCCTCTCCACATGGCCTAGTTGACCACATTTGTTGCACTTGACGTCTGGTCTCCACCAACATTTCTGTTGAGAGTGGTTTGTCTTTTTGCAATGAGGGAAGGGTGGATTACTTCCTCCCTGATTGTTGTAGTTATTGCCTTGCCTTTGCTTCTTGTTCTTTTTCTTTTCCTTGTATGACTCGTTCTGTGATTTAGCTTGAAAAGCACCTTCAACAGAACCTTCTTTTCTCATTATTCTCCTTTGCTCCAATGCCTGCAAAGCTTTAACAAGTTCTGCCAAGGTAACACTTGACAGATCTTTAGAATTCTCTAAAGAAGAGATTGTGGCTTCATATTTCTCAGGAAGTGTGACAAGAATTTTTTGAACAATTCTTTCATCAGCAAAATCCTTACCAAACAATCTCACCTTGTTAGCCAAGTCAAGTAGCTGATCTGCATAATCCTTTATAGTTTCTGATTCTTTCATTCTCTTCATTTCAAATTCCCGAATCAGATTCATCACTTGCATATTCTGAACTCTTTCATTTCCTTGGTATTCCTTTTGGAGATACTCCCAAATTTCTGCAGCAGACTTCATTTGCATAATTCTGGTAAGAATTGAAGGGGATACTGCAGAGAAAAGGCAAGCTTTGGCTTTGGCTTTCCTTGTCTTTTTCTCCTTGTGAATTTTCATCTGATTCATTGTTGGATTATTTCCAAGAGGAGTTACTTCATAGTCCTCTTCTACTGCTTCCCAGAGATCCAGCGCTTCAAGATGAACCGTCATTCTAATTGCCCAAGCTTGATAATTCTCACCATTGAAGACTGGTGGAGTTAGAAAGCTTGTTTCAGAATTCATTTTCTATAAACTATTTAAGATAACAGTTTAAAGAATGGCTGTATTGAAAGAACAAGTGTTTTTGGTTCACTCACTTCTCACAGGTCCCTCAAGATGGCAAAGCTTTGATACCAATCTGTTGGAGAGAAATTCAGATCTTGACTAGAACAAGAAAAAAACAGAAGGCTAGGTTAAGTTCATTGTTTATTGAAATACTCACTGCCATATTTATACATGATATCATAACTGAAAATGCTTAATAAAAGGAGTAAAATAAGCTATCATTATTTCTAACAATTCTAGCCTAAGAATCAGCAATTGAAATAAATCAGATTCTGCAAGATTGCAGCCTTATTTAGCTAAACTTAATCCTACTTTTAAGCTGTATTTTGAATTACAGCAGCAGGTGCAACTAATCTCCAGCTTTTGAGGCACTAGTCTTAACAACCGTCCATTAAATTGCCCTTTGTTGCGGTAAGCTTATCAATGTGGCTGTGCCTGGAACAATTGATGAACGAGCAATAAATATGAAGAGAATGCTTAATCCATGGGAAAGGAATGAAAATCATACTTTATGCCTAAACTCTGCAAAGGCAATTGGATGTACTGTGGTCAATATTGGCACGCAAGACTTTATTGAAGGAAGGGTACGTGTCTTCTTATGAATTCCCGCTCACATTTGCATCACTTTTCCCCTGAAATTGTCATATATTTTGATTCTGTTTCCTTTCGAGTCACTTGGAAACTTTGTTTGGAAAACATATTTTTCATCAGATGGAGTAGGATTCTGTATCTTGGGCTTTGAGCAGAGTAAGTATGACTCTGATCATTTTGGTTTGTCAACTGCTAATTTTATGTTAGTCTAAATAGATTTATCGTTAGCATTATTCTAACAAAACACTCAATAATTAGATTGGCCTTTCCGTTCTCTTATCATTTGGAAAAGCTGATAAGCTTGCAATTTTTGTTCCATCGGAGAAGTTCATTCTCTTCTAGGCTCTAGTATATTCAAAGACATTCAATTACCCATATCCTTTCACTTGCTGCCTTTGTGGCATCTCATTCTCTAGTCTATGGTTTGATGACGACAACTTTGACCAAAGGCTCGAGACAGATCTTGTCAAGATGTTACTGCATTATATGTTGCATGTTTACTGGTTTTTCCCGACTTAATATTTACTCCAATTCTTGACATGAAGAGTGTTTTTTCATGTGATTTTTGTGAGTGACATTTTTGATTACCTTAGTTTTTTGGAGTAACAGATAAACAACATTAATATTTTGTTGTGTGATTTGTTTCCAGAGGCATCTGGTTCTTGGAGTAATATCTCAAATTATTAAGGTAAGGGTTCTGAATGTGTATTTTATTGAATACTTATGATTTTCAAATTTGAAGTTTTGAAGCAACTTTTTATAGGACTAGATTACCTTACCAATAGCAACCAGCATTAAGATACAAAATGGCATCACCATATATTTTAAATCTTAAGACACAAAACTGTAATCTTTATATTTTCCATGGAAATTGATTTTTTAATTCACGCTATTTCAGATTCAACTATTGGCAGACCTGAATCTAAAGAAAACACCTCAATTGGTGGAGTTAGTTGATGATAGCAAGGTAGAGTGTTCACTCGTTAAATGCTTTGTTCATGTGACTATCTTGCAAGAAAGCTTGTGTTATATGATTCAGCTGACTTTTATGATCTCAGGATGTAGAGGAGTTGATGAACCTTCCTCCAGAAAAGATCCTGCTTAGATGGATGAATTTTCAATTGAAGAAAACTGGATACAAGAAAATCGTCACAAACTTCTCTTCTGACATAAAGGTAAATGGGAATGAATTGGGCTTGTGTACCAATCGAGCATGAACACAATTTCTCTTTATTTTTATTTTTTATATCTGCAGCTTTTATTTAATCCTTCTAAAGAAAGAGAGTGTTCCCTCAAATGGTGGTAGAGGCTCTATTGCTGGTGACTCTATTCTCTCTTCCCTATTTGGGAAACATGAACAACAGAGTAATGGTTACATATATTAACAACTACTCCGCTTCAATTTATGTGGCGTAGTTTGACTGGAACAAAGATTAATAAAGAAAAAAAGACTTTTGGAACTCGTGGGATAAACATGCCATGAGATTTCTGTGGCTAATAAAAGCATTATGCCATTAAGGGTAAAATGAAAAGTTTAAAGTTAAATTGTTTCCAAATATGTAAAGATGATTGGAACAGACTATAGTTCCACGTAAAATGTATCGGTGGCAGTATAATTTATGGAATTTCTTGATCTATACATTGAAACTACAACTAGTGGAAACTAAAAAGGGCAGCCCGGTGCACTAAAGCTCCCGCTATATGCAGAGTCCGGGGAAGGGCCGGACCACAAGGGTCTATTGTACGCAGCCTTACCTTGCATTTCTGCCAGAGGCTGTTTCCATGGCTTAAGCCCATGACCTCCTGATCACATCACAACAACTTTACCAATTACTCTTACTAATTACTCCATGGCTCCCCTTCACAACCAATAGAAACTGTTTCAGTTTATTCAATTCTCTTCTCCCAATGCCCAGAGTGCTAAATAAGTTTGGCATAGAAATGGTATGTAAGAATCAATTTGATCAACCGATATATCCTTACTGCTTCCTATGATAAGTGAGATATTCTGTACAAACTATTTAGTTTTATTTAAAAGGTACTCCATTTAGACTTCCTTGTCCCTTAGACCTTAGTAATAAATCAAAAGAACTTTCAGTTTTTATCTCTTCTATGTGGTTTCTCATTTTATAGATATAATGCTAATTCTTAAGTTATCTAATTGCTTACGTAGGATGGAGAAGCTTATGCTCGCCTCCTAAATGTTCTAGCCCCAGAGTACACCAATCCTTCCATGCTCACTGTAAGAGACCCTTCAGAAAGAGCAAAATTGGTTCTGGAACATGCAGATAGGATGGGCTGCAAAAGATACTTAACAGCAAAAGATATTGTGGAAGGTTCTCCAAATATTAACCTTGCATTTGTGGCACATATCTTTCAGCATAGGTGGGAATAATTAAATGTTTCTTTTCACTCTAATTGTGAGCTTACTAACTGTTCACAGTGTTTTTCTTTTTGACTTTGACACCTAACTAGAAAAGACAGCTTTAGCTGGTCTTCTATGTTCTTGAAGAAACTTTAGTTACAAGCCACATTTGCTTGGATTCTCACTGATGTTATCAAAAGAAAAAAAGCGTAACTAAAGCACGGGTTTTAACGAAAAAGGGCGCAAATGGTGAAAAAAAAATACTAATACATATGTCTAATCCAAGACTACAACAACAACAACAACAACATACCCAGTGTATTCCCACCAGGTGGGGTTTGGGGAGGGTAAATTGTACGCAGTCCATACCACTACAAGACTAATCCAAGACTAATGATTATAAGCATTGGCTTTAACGAAAAAAAGGCATAAATGGTTAAAAACTACAAATATATATGTCTAGTCCAAGACTAATGATTATAAGCATAAATGACAAATATATGAACAAAGAAATTGAAAAACAAATACGATAAAGTGCTATCTCCATTGTTTAGTGTCTCCTCTTCAAAGGAGGCTCATTGGCAGGGGAATGTATGTCTTAGAACCTTGATGATGACACTAAAGCGCACATTAAGCGAGGCGAAGTACTCAACGCGTTCTGAGCCTCGCTTCAGGCTTTAAGCGCGCCTTAGACAACACTGATTCTAACTTGGTCCTTCTAAAACCTATGAGGTTTTATGCATTGTAGTGTCCTTCTAGCATGCTGCTTGGATAATTACATATCACTAGCTTCATAATATGTGCCAGCAAAGAGATTTGAATATACAAAGTTCATTATTGCACAGTTGTCAGTTGACCTGAAATTTATCATATGTTTTGCCATAATCTAAAACACTTCTAAGATCTACTATAGTTGTCGTTATTACCACTCGTTGGGTAGTTTTTCCGTAACACCACTACTCATTATAGCTCTAATCCATTCACCAATTTTGCTGTATAAAGCTGATATGCTATCTGTGTAGGAGTTATGGTAAAACTTGTATGTTACACTTTACTGGGGCTGACATTCCATAAACATTTGTCTGTTTGATTATTTTCTTTCAATCTGCAAGCTGATCATAAATCTCTCATATATAGGAATGGGCTTTCAACTCAAACAAAGCAGATGTCTTTTGTTGAGGTATCAATAGATGAAGCTCAGATGTCCAGGGAAGAAAGATCATTTTGCTTTTGGATCAATAGTCTTGGAAATTTATCATACATAGACAATGTTTTCGAAGATCTGAGAGATGGGTGAGTGCTACCTTGATACCTAATGTAGAAAATTTCCCCATAGTAGTATAATCATGCCCCGGCGTTAGTTCATTTTCTTTTGATCCATTGCAAATAAAGAACTCCAATTCTGCTTTTATCTTATTTGGCTTTTACGGAAGTTCTTTTTGTAAACATTTTTGTGAAGAGCACTTCTTCTGCGTATATTTCATTCTGCGTGAATGTTTCTCTTTTGCAGATGGGTGCTTTTGGAGACACTTGACAAGGTATCCCCAGGAATTGTTAATTGGAAAATTGCCACTAAACCTCCAATTAAGATGCCTTTCAGAAAAGTGGAAAATTGCAACCAAGTAGTCAAGATTGGCAAACAATTGAATTTTTCCCTAGTAAATATTGCTGGAAACGACGTTGTGCAGGGAAAAAAGAAGTTAATATTGGGTAAGCGTTCAATTTTATTTCCCCCACTGAATCAGAAATCAAAAAGCTCAAACTGTTATGGACCAACCGCTTTGTTTCCTTGTGTTTCAGCTTACTTGTGGCAGTTAGTGAGATGTAACATGCTTCAGCTCTTAAAGAATTTGAGATTTCATTCCCATGGGAAGGAAATTACTGATGCCCACATTTTGGAGTGGGCTAACAGCAAAGTAAGAAACTCAGGAAGCCAGAGTCATATGACCAGTTTTAAGGTATCATCTCCACAAATATATCTGTTTAGTAAAAACCCAGTTTTAAGGTATCATCTCTTGCAATCTCAATTTCCTGAAATGAGAATAATGGAGTAGGCAAACCTTTAAGGGGCTATTTCCGTAAATCATGGAATTGCATAGAAGTCATTAAACATTGTCTTTTTCAACTACAATCAAGCTAGATAAAGATCAGTACAGGTAAAAGTTTATATTGGTCTAAGCATCATGTCAACAAGCTATGCATGTGTTACTGCTTTACCCATGGAATCAACTGACTAAATTTGAGAACCAAGCTTTGAAGAAACAAATAAATTCTATAGTAAACCATTTATTCATTTTCCTTTCGATATCAGCTTTTGATGAGTTAGATGCTTTATTTGCATTACTGTTCGCCTGAGGCATATTTACAAATTAGAATGTTGCAATCACATATTCTGCATCAGAGTAGATGTCCCATGTTGGAGAATATAGATATAGTTGTTGGACAAGGCATGAGTTGAATAATGTGCTACAAGATGGCCAATACATATCTTTAATTTTACTACTATTTTAACCCTTTATTAACACGATGAAAAAGGTGTGGACTTTGTTTTATTTACAGGATAAGAGTTTGTCAACTGGAATCTTTTTACTTGAACTGCTAAGTTCTGTTCATCCTCGAGCTGTTAACTGGAGTCTTGTAACAAAAAGGGAAACTGGTAATTTTCTTTTAGACTTGAGACAGGTTCTGTCTTTCAATAATTCAAGTCAATATGCTTGCTTGATGGTATACAAAAGAATTTGGTTCTTGATATATTCTCGCAATATATTTCTTTGTTCTTTTGGTTTTGCTTTTTTATTATGATAACAAATTATTATCAAAATGTAATTCAATGTAAATGTTGAGGGATGCCCGACTGAATTATATGAGCTAGGTTCTAAACAGAGGTGCTGCAGGGGAAATAGTGCATCATTATATGGTGATTTTTGAAATAATTACCAGATCTCCTTTCCCATTTGCTTTACACACTATGTATCATGTGGCTTTTTCAGAGCAGTAATTTCAGAAGTAGTTTAGTCAAATGACTGGAATACTTTTCCCGAAGTAACAGAGATGCCGCGGTTTTAATAAATCACATTCCCATCAGCCAAACTTTTATGAACCCTAAGCCAGTGATATCAAAGGCGCGCTTTAAGCGCGCTTAAGCCCTGAAGCGAGGCTCAAAACGTGTTGAGCGCTTCACCGCGCTTTATGTGCGCTTCACTGTCGTCATCAAGTTTTTAAGACATACTTCTCCTTTCCAATGAGTCTCTTCTGAAGAGGCAACACTAAACAATTGATACTTCACTCTATCGTCATTGTTTTTCAATTTCTTTGTTCAGCTATTTGTCATTCATGCTTATAATTATTAGTCTTGAACTAAATATAAATATTTATATTTTTTCTCCCTTTGCGCCTTTTTCATTGAAGCCCACGCTTTTATTTGCGCTTTGCGCTTTAAGCCCCAACAGACCTTAGAGCTTTTTTGCGCTTTTCGCTTTTGATAACACTGCCCTAAGCACAACGGCTATGTCTGTTGATGAATTTTCCATCAAAAGACTACTTTTCTGCTTTTGCCTAACTATACTGTCTGTTTCGAGGCCCTAAAGGCTAAAACAGACGGAACAGTTGAAATGGTTCGGACCATTTTTAGGTCATTCAACATAGCTGCATGACTGAATCTTATCTATTTCAATCAATTTCTTTGCATTCAAACAACCTGAATGTTATATTTTCCTTCCTCTTCTCCTACTGTGAGGGAGCTAAGATCATACCTCTCAGAAACTTCATCACCTGTACCTTTTGGTGCTCGTTTGCTTTCACAGTTTATGGATACTGTTAGTATGCTTGAGGATGACTCTCTGATTTATTAAAATTTTTGGATGATGCAGAGGAGCAGAAGAAAATGAATGCAACCTACATAATCAGTATTGCCAGGAAGCTTGGATGTTCAATTTTTTTGCTACCTGAAGATATAATTGAGGTAATTGTTCATTTTTATGCAGTTGTCTATTGGTCACTTCCTTTTACTTCTGTTAATTGCCGCTAAGGCATTCTAGTAATTGATGCATCCTTCCTAAACAGAGGTTTTCATATCTAATAATGCCTGGATTATTTTACTTTTTGGAAAAATATTACCTCCCTGAGAAAAGTTTGATAAGGAAGCCTCTTTTAGTTTTGGAAACCTATAGATTTTACCAATGCATTCTATTTTACTCTAAAAACTTGTGTATTGGCACAACTCACAAGTCTCTTCTAGTATGCTGCAAAACTAATGTAATGGTATGTTTAATCAGGTCAATCAAAAGATGATCCTTACGCTGACAGCAAGCATAATGTATTGGCACTTGAAACAACCGTCGGAGGACCAAAGTTTTGCATCTTCAGATAGTGATAGTAGCTCGGTGGACACAGCCTCAACCTCAACATTGGACCAGAGGCGGAGCTAGTGTAGTATACGGGGGTTCGGCTAACCCCCTTCGACGAAAAAATATACTATTTATACATGATAAAAATTATTTTTTTATGTATATATAGTATGTGTTGAACCCCGTTCGGCTAGTTTTTCTTTAAATATTGAACCCCTTTAGTTGAAATCCTGGCTTCGCCTCGGCATTGGACGATACAGGTTCTGAGTCTTCAGCGGATGATATCAGTAACAGATAACTGGGTGATCTTTCCAGATATATCATGTGCTGATTTTTTTTTTGTTCTTCTTCGTGCTTCTTTTTTGTTGAAATTTTCAGAAGATATATAGACTGTTATCACTTTGTAGAAATTAAATCATTCTGAAACCTTTTTCCCAGAAAACAAACACATAATGTGGCTATAGTAAGAAAGTTGTAATTGTATTGGATATAAGAAGCCATTGTAACGTGTGCCTCTGGTTGTGTATCATGTCCATAGTGTCGCTTACGTTTTGTCAAAATCACTGGCTATGGGCCTATGTACGGTTTGCTTAGAGTTACCTCTTTTTATTGCTTACAACAACAACAACATAACCATTGATATCCTACAAGTGAGATCTAGATAAGATAAAGAATATGCAGACCTTACCGCTACCTCGGGGAGGTAGAGAGGCTGTTTCCGAAAAACCCTTGGCTCAAACTCTTTTTATTGCTCAATTTGTTATATTTACTTTAATTTATCTCTGATTAATTGTTTACTTGGTTGGGATTATTCTTCAAGTCGTTTTAAGGAACATTATATTATTAAGATGATAATATTTTCTTCTCGGATTTGGCTCCTCTCCGTTATATCTCTCCATTTCCTCAAGTATATAGTTGGATGAGTGACACTTGTCCTATTTATTTATTAGGGGTCTAGGTTAGATTAATTTAATAAGTACTTTAACCATAGTTAAAATGATTGATTTTTGAAAAACATTCCTAACTTGGCTAAGTAAAAGGTATCTATCCACAAATTTTGATATCAATTAATATCATTAGTTTTTTTTACGTCCAAAATTAAAATTATTGGACACCTACATTAGTAAAACCTCACCCCCTCCCTCCCCCTACTCCCCTAAAAACGGAAGATTTTAAGAAGAAGATAAACTCAATTTCTTTCTTATTTTAATTAATTCTTCTATTCAGCATTAGTAAAAGAGCAGCCGATGCACTAAAGCTTTCGTTATGCGTAGGGTCCGGGGAAGGGCCCATTAGTAAAATTTTAATTTTCAATTTATAAAAAGTGCTCATTGGGATTACATTTGTTTGTCTTTATAAACTTATCTATCTTTACACACACAATTTTAAATTACTAAGTCAATATTCATCAAATTTAGATATATAAAATTAGGTACAAAAGTCCAACTTTGTTTTTCTATTGGGGTATGGGGGTACGGTGGTGAAGAATTACCATTCAATACTCCCTCCGTCCTATTTTAGTTAGACACATTTCATTTTATAAGGTGAATAAGAAATCATAAATGAAGTGATAGTTTTTACTATATTACCCTTTACCCATATTAATGATATTCATTGGGCATAAGAATTGACATTGGAATTGTAATTAATTGTAGGGGTAAAATGAAAAAAAATTAATTAATTCTATCTTTATTTAGTAAGTAATCAACTATTATGAGACATTTATTTTAGTAAGATAACCAATTAAAATGGAACGCAGAGAGTAATATGTTTGTTATTTGGGGATCTGATACGTACATAGTTGCTATACTTTGGAGGTAAAAAATAGTATATAAAATGAAATTATTAATGATGTTTATATTTACCAAAATTTGTAGAGAGATAACTCCTTCTTACCAAATTAAGAGCGCTTTTCCAAAATTTATTCTTTTAACTATGATTAAGATATTTATTAAATTAATTTAATCTAGACCCCTAATTAATAAATATGATAAGTGTCACTCATCCAACTATGTATTTGAGGAAGTGGAGAAAAGATGAAATGGAGAGGAAAGTCCCACATTTATGCTCTAAACATTATTGTTCGCATTGGGCTGATTCGCCTAATTAAAACTTTAGGGGGGAAATGACAAATAGTCACTTTTAACATCTACTATTTATTATTTTAAAAGTTGTTAATATTTGATCACTCTTTTGATATGAAAAATTTTTTGGACAAAAATATCCCCAGTTAAAATATCGAACGTATGTATTGAGAATTTAATAATGGCATAATTTTAAACATATACAATAAAGTAATTAATTTATAACAAATATAGTCAAGTTTTTTCTAAAAATAAAATAGCCCAAAAATGAACTAGTCTAAAAAAAAATTACAAAAAAAAATGACCGCATGTATATGCAATGTATCGATATTGTATAAAAAGTTATGTAATATATCAATATTGTATAAATGGTGTATAAACGTGTATCGATATTATATAAATAATATATAAACATGTATCGATATTGTATAAATGGTGTATAAACGTATATTGATATTGTATAAATAGTGTATAAATGTGTATCTATATTGTATAAATGTTGTATAAATGTGTATCGATATTGTATAAATAGTTATGTAATATATATGTAATATATCGATTTGTATAAATGACAATTCTCTTATTTCTCCAGAGAACCCCTACTAATTCATTCTACAGATCCCTCAATTTTCATTTCTTCCTATTTCTCCAATTCAAATGCATACATGTTTGACAAATGAAGATGAAGTAGCCATTAGAGAAATTTCTCTCTCTCTACAAAATTACTCCAACTTCTCTCCTATTTTGTTCAACAACTATCTAGTTGGCAACGGCTAGTTGCTAGTACCAGAGGTAATGGCACTCACTATTGACCTCTTCAGACTCCCGCTCTCTTCTAACCCAAAACCCCCATATCCAAGAGCTAGTAGAACCCATCAACCACCCATGAATCTTTCCCCAAATATCACTAATGGTGGAGCTAGAGAGAGCTTGCCAGAAGATTTCAGTCAACAGTCCTCTTATGCAGATACGCTAGACAATCAATCAACAACTAATAGGAACCGTATTCAGCTTCCCCACAGATCCAATTAAAATTCTCATGTTTCTTGTAGTTGTTATTGGGTCAAATTTGCAAAAAATTATCTGGGTCATTGATATTTTTGCTGAAAGTTTCTGTTTTTCAGTCTCAAATTTTAGATATGAGCTCCTTTCGATGTTTTGAATCTTTTCATATAATTCGCTCGAAACAATTCACATTTGCGGTACGTCGAATTTTCAAATCGAGTTTTGAAACTTTAATGGCTGATCGATCATGGAAGAAGGAAAAAAAAAACTGGAAGCAGCAAAGAAAGAAGAAGAAGAAGAAAAAAAAAAGTAGAAGATGTTATTAATGGCTGAATCATAGAAGAAAGAAGAAGCTGGTATGGTGTAACACCCCGTACCTTCCCAACCCTACTTGATGATGTTGAATAATGTTTGCTTGGGTGTCGAGAGATATAAGTATGTAGTTGGTAATGCTAATGACGAGAAAATTGAAATTTGGCCAAGTATATGCGATTAGACCTTTTTAGGAGGTGTTTTGTGGGTTCGTGGGGAAATTGTGTAATACCCCGTACATATTCCAACCTCATTTGGTGACGTGAAGTCATGTTTACTTGATGATTAATATCACTAAGTAAGTATTTTATAGTGTTTTGATAGGGTATTGGACGATATGCAAGTGTTGGAAAAAGTGGCCGAAAAATTCAGCAAAGTACCAAGACTTGCGCCACTCCCTGTTTCAGGGTGTGTGGCGCAAGCCACCTGATTCAGAGGGCAGCAGGATCTCGCGCCACTGCTTGCTTTGCAGCAAGTGGCGCAAGGCACAACATATTGTGCCCTTCCGCGCTCATTTTGTAACGCGATTCTACGTCGATTCTTAGATGGTTTCTTTTGGTTCTTTGGAGTTCTTTGAGCATTGTTAAAGCTTCAAATACTTCAATACACTCCTACATACTTCTACATGATCAAACCATGAAACACAACTAATTGTCAAAAAAAATGTTCAAAGAAGCCATGGACGACTAGAATGTCTATTTTTGCGATTGAGACAACAAATGAGAATCTCGCAAGAGAATATTGTTGTGACATTATGGAATTATTTAAACATTAGATATGTGGTGAATTATACATGAAATTGGTGGGCTAAGTTGAGATATGTTATTGGGCCCAATTTAAAGCCCAAAATGAGCCAAAAATAAGAGGCCCAAAAAGGGTCAAATGACCCATTCTTGTGTTTGACAAGTAAACACAACCTTTTTGACTAATTGGATGGATATAGATGAGCATGAGGGCCTATATAAAGCCACCACAAATCAGATTTTTATTTCTTAAAACACACATGCCTTTTTGGAGATATTTCCACAATATTGCTCTCAAACTCTCAAACCCTAAGTCCACTTCTTGGGCAAGAGCATCATCCTACAAGTATTGGTAAGTGTTTATTCTTGTAATTTAATATATTATGTACATGAGAGGTTATGTATATCATGGTAGTTATGGTGGCAAGGTGTTGAATAGTGCACTTTTGGTTTTTGATAAAAGATGTGCATTCTTGTGAATTAAACTAGAAATATGACTTGTGGGTTTGATGAAAAGGCATGGTATGGATGAAATACCAACATGTATGGTGTGATTACATTAAGAAACTTGTTATTTCCATAAAAGTGTAAATTATGGGATTTTGGCCGATTTGTTGTTGTGAGGTGTATTGAAATAATTTGATGGCATAATTGTGATGTTGTGGTGATGGAGAAGTGTAAAGTATGAACTTGGTGTGACATGATCTTGGCTATCATGTATTGGTCAATGTATGGAATATTGTGGGATTATTGGAATAATAAATTCATAGATGATATTTTGGTCAATGTTGGGCATGTTGTGGTATTATTGATATGACCATGCCGAAAATGATATTATCAAGGGGAAATGACATGTTAAAGCCAAACATGTGACTTATTGTTATTGTATGCATTTGTAAGGTAGTTGGTGGTTAATGTTGGTTCCATTATGTATTTGTGATGTAGAGTGAAACGTAAAGAAGGAGTGGAATTGTTGCTCTCACATATTTGATTGTGTACTTACATTGGGAAGACAAGGTATGTAAGGTTACTTTGTCCGCATCTTTCCGCGGCAAATAGTGTTCACATTGACATGTCACTTGTCCTATCCCGAAATGTGCTAAGGTATTCCATATCCGGTTACCAATGGTTATTATCACATGTTTCCTACTCATTGATCAATTGTGAATCACATGTCCCCTATTCATGGATAATGTTCTAAAAGCCCAATAAGGTTGTGTTCCAAAGTTCCAATAGTGGTTATACTCATGTATCTTGTTCATTGATTATTGTCCAATAGTTCCAATAGTGTTATGTTTCCACAAAGTCTATGTTTCCAATAATGTTTATTTACATGTCTCTTGCTCATTGGTTATTGTTCCAAAGCTTCCAACAATGCTATGGCTACAAAAGTATCAATCTCTCATAAGCCAAGGGTATCCTATTTCCGGATATCAATTATGGTTCATCACATGTTCTTTGTGCATTGATCAAATGTCATTCATATGTCTCATATGCATTGACTAATGTTCCAAAGATTCTATGGTTCCACCAATGTTATGTTCCAAAGTTCAAAGTGATATTATGACTATCATTGTATAAATCTCAAAGTACCAATCTCAAAGTAAAGATTAAAGTAATGTTTATGTGGTCAATGATCAAGTATGGGTGGCAAGTCTAGGGGCATAAGCCTAGCTCGACTCGATCCCGATGTATTGATTTATGGGTGGCAAGTCTAGGGGCGTAAGCCTAGCTCGACTCGATCCCGAGGTATGGACTTATGGGTGGCAGGTCTAGGGGCATAAGCCTAGCTCGACCCGACCCCTATGCATTGATTTATGGGTGGCAAGTCTAGGGGCATAAGCCTAGCTCGACTCGATCCCAACATGACGATAAGTCATGGAAAGACCCACTGATCAGTAGGGGCCCGGGTACATTGTTATCATTGAGCATTGAGATAAAGAAAGCAAAGAAAGTAATGAAAACAATCCACATGGTTTCCAAAAATGCAAAATGGTGACTTATTTCATATGCATCTGAGTTCATTGAAAAATTTATGAATTGTACAGTTTCATTTGAGCCTTACATACTCAGTACTTATTCCGTACTGACCCCTTTTGGGGAACTTACCTTACATGTTGCAGGTGCAGGCTAGTAGGCCGCCACAGTAGGTTGCTAGCTGTTTGCGGTTCATTGGTGAGCTCCAGTTAATCCGGGGCTTCTCCGAGTCATAGTGATGCATATGGTTTGAAATAGTACATTGTGTATAAAGCGGGGACTTGTCCCGACTTTCAGTTGGTTTTGGGTAAATGCATCTGTTAGAGGCTTTTGTAGACGTATGTGGGTGTATGTGTATAAGATGATAGATGAAGTCTGGACTTGATGGCCTCAACGGCCAAGTTTCTCATATATATATACGTCATATGTCCTCTGCTTTCCGATTTTAGCCTTTCATGTTTCTATGTGATAGTAGTGTTTCCTATGACATGCATATGATTAAATAGAAGCAAAGCTTGGTTCTCTCGGGCCTTATCGGCGCCGGGTGCCAATCACGTCTCGATGGGATTCGGGTCGTGACATATGGCCAAAAGAAAGAAGAATATGATATGGCCAATTCTTGTAATTCTAATAAAGTAGGGCTAATTTCTTTGTAAATAATATGACCGAGTGACCATATTCCATAATTATCCCTTTAATAATTTATCGGAGTTTCAAATTCCATGAACTAATCGTACGATTAAAATCTTTAGAAAGTCAAACCCAATCTATGGGGTTCATGAATCATGTACAGATCTTTGAGGGATTTGTATGACATCCCAAGTGCGAAATTGCTAATCATGTACATATCGAAATTTTTCTTAATTTGAGGCTAATGTAATTTGTTTGTAAATCGGAATTTTGAAAGTTAAGTTAAAATCTATGTATACCTAAATCAAATAAGTATGAGTGAGTTATAACTTAAACTTTATTTTTGCACTTAATTATTCGAATATATTCAACTTGTAAATTAACTTTCACAATTTGACTACATTGAAAAGCCGTTTTATTTATTAAAATTTCTTGACATATTTATACGAATTTTGGACTTTGAATTAAATAGTTAATTCAACTTCACAATCGTATTAACATGACAATTCGGGTTCTTGTTTAGTCACTCCAAAAATAATTGGAAAAAGGATACGGGCTGACCAGTTGCAAAACAAATGACCCAAGTTTGTCCTATTGGACAAAAAATAGACCTTCGGAATATTTATTTCTAATTTGTAGTCGTCGGGTATAGATAGCCCAAATCAGGTACAGTTAGCCCAAATCGGGTATTGTCCTTTTCATTGTATCAGAATACTTTTCGTTTTTGGTATTTTTTTTTTAAAAAAGAATTTCTTCTCATTGTATCAATTCGGATTTGCTACTATTCCGTCTACTCCAAATTTCCTCTCTTTTTATGCTCTTCTAATTGCTCCTCTCTTTTTTTAACGATTAATTTTTTTTATCGTAATATAATGAAGATAGTTAAGGATGAAGAACCAATTTTGCTTCCCATTTCCAATTTCTTCCTCAGTAATTGGAGAAATGAAGGTTGTATAAGATATGTACAGAAATTGTATAATTGTTGTATAGAATATGTATATGTACAAGATTTTTATAGAAATTGTATACGATGTGTATAAAAATTGCATAATTATTTTATAGAATATTTATCTATATAAAATTTCTACAAAAACTGTATAATTATTTTATAGAATATATATCTGAATAATTATTGCATCTAAAGGCTGTATAGGATGTGTATAAAAACTGTATAATTATTGTATATAATATGTCTATGTATAGGATGTGCATAGAAACTGTATCATTGTTGAATAAAAATGTATCTATCACGATTATATTGTATTGTATATATGTATCATATATGTATTGTATTGTATCAATATGTATCAGATTGTATATATGTATTGTATCGATATGTATCATATATTTATTGTATTGTATATATGTATCAATATGTATCAGTATTTTAGAATGCTCAGACAACTGCTGTATTGCGTTAATATTATCAATACATATGGATGTCGTATCAATGCATTAGAAGAGCAAGATACAATTATCCAGATACAATTTCATTTTTGATTGTATGTGAAAAAATGCACTCTTTTTGCATTTAATTGTTTAAAAAAAAAAAAAAGAAAGAAGAAGAGCAATAAATAGAAGGGTAAAAAGACTGAAAAAATAATAGTGAAAAACAAAGAGCAGTGATTTTTTTTAAAAATAGTTGCAATTAAAGCTTTTTAAATTATTTTTTAAAAAATGAAGAAAAAACAATGAAAAAGAGGAGAAAGCAGCGAAATTTCTAAGTCAAAAGACTATAAATAGGTATTTAAATTTTCTTGGCCATCCACTGTCAATTGTTTCAGCCGAATAGTTGTTCTTGTCCTTGTCCCAAAATAATAATCATCTCAAGTCAATTAAACAAATTTGGGCTTTACCCTTATTAACAATTTTGAAGAGATGAAATAGTCTTGCTATTTTTTTTAATTAAAACTGTGGTCAGACCACTTATTATAAATAAAGAAGGGAAACTTACCTAAATATACCATATTTAGAAAATATTTATCATTTATAGCTATATAATTTTAATACATGCATAATTCAATTTTAATACATAGAGTAGATTTTTTTACTAAAACAAGCATAATACATTTAAACACTTATAATACATCTATAATGCATGCATAATTCTCTTTTAGTACATAGTGTAATACATCTATATTGAATGCATAGTTCGTTTTAATACATAGTGCATTTTTTAACAAAAACAAGTATAATACATTTTAATACACTTCTAATACATCTATATTGCATACACAATTCACTTTAAATAAATAGTACAGTAGCTATAGATGGTAATTATGATATATCTAGGCAATTGATGGTTCGTAAGAGTTCACCATTGTAACTAAGACCTGATTCGGTACTAGGTCTCCGTATGAGGAAATCGATAAACAATCAAGAACACAATTGAAGCAATAATAAAGTAAATGACAAGGTATGTTTACGTGAAGAACTCCTTGCTCAAGGGAGAAAAACCACGACCTACCCCAGTAGGATTTCACCAACAACCTTCACTAAAATTCCGAGCAACCTTCGATGATTACAACCTAGGAATTAACCTCTTAATTCCTTCACTCTTGTAATAATACTATTGCAAACACACTCTCACAATACCTCTACTATGAGCTCTCCATTAGTTGCCTCTAGCTACAAAAGCATCTCAAATTTGAACATAAGAGCTTAAACGAAGCACTCACTGAAATCTCTAGAAAGAGATGTGAGTTTATAACTATAAGTTCAATACAAAACCCAGTCAACCTAGAAATAGAAACATGTATCACTATGAGCAAAAGAGTTTTTGGATTGTTGAGTCATGCAATATCGGGTGAGGCATTTGCTTGAGAAAATTTCTTTTAGATTTGTGCAAAAGTTTGAACTTCTCTCTTGGTGGATGGTGTATATATATGATGAGCATTAGGAGAGAAGATTCCTCATTGGTGGATTGATGGAAAGGACCACTGAAAATTCATTCCACTAACGTGTTGACATTATCCAGAAAAGTACTAGACAACTGGCACATAAGACAAATGAGTGCAACTGCAAAACTGTACAATAGGACACCAGTTCATGTAACTGGTCCTTCCACTAGGTTAGGAAAACAACTGAACATGAGTAATAATCAGACATGCATGGACCAGGTTCCAGTGATGAGGTTTGTCAGTCATCAAAACATAGACATAACAGATATAATAAGAACAAGACTGGGACCCAACATTTTCTCCCTTTTTGATGATGACAAACCCATACTTCAAACTTCTCAAAGCAGCCATCCACACACAAACTACTTCCCCCTATCACTAACATCATTAATTAAGCCATCGGTTGAAGAGTCCCCCTGTCACCATGAAAGCCAGCACCCAACACCAGTTTCTTTTCTTTTTTACATTCCCCCTTTCACCAGTTTTCCTTTTTTGCTAACTAGTTCACTAGCCAGTTCTTCCCCCTTTCACTAATATTTCCCCTTTTGGCATAATTAAAAAGGGTAAAAGACTAGGATCGGGCAGTTTGAGTTCAACCAACACAAGTCAAGTGGGGGAAATCGTTCACACTTTCAGCATCGATCATCAGCCCCTGCACCATCTTTAGCCAGTGCCCCAGCACCCAAGTCTAAGCAAGAATAGTAGGGTAGAGCACCAAGTTCTAGGTCACAGATCTGTGTTACTGAAGGACATACCTACCTAATTTGCAAGAATTCTAGTAAAAATCATCTCGATGAGTGTATGGTAGGTAGGGATGGTTGCATTGGGCATGGCAAGCCAGACCACCGACTGAGGGATTACCTATTTACCAAGCAAGGCAACAGGGAGGATACTCACACTCAGGCACAATCCACTTCTTCAGAAGCTCACATAGGTCTCCCAGCCCAACCACTGGGTACTTCATCCAGTATCGGTGGCGGTCAGTGTTAGAACCGGTTTTAAGCTCTTTCTAGTCGTTAGGAGCAGGAGAGCTCCCCATATGTGGTCACTAGTATGCTTTGAGTCTTTTATATTGATGCTTATGTGTTGTTCGATGCAGGGTCAAATTTATCTTTTGTAACCTTATTTGTTGCTGTAAACTTAGGGTCAGTCCCGTAAGTCTCTTTGAGCCTTTCTCAGTTTCTACTCATGTTGGAGAGTCAGTTGTTGCTAAAAGAGTATACAAAAATTGCCCTATTACAGTCCTTCATACGGTTACCTCAACAAATATAGTAGAGTTGGAAATAAATGATTTCAACCTCATTCTTGGCATGGATTGGATCCTTTCATGCTATGCCTCAGTTCATTGTCGAACTAGGGTTGTGAAATTCTAGTTTCCTAACGAGAAAGTCCTCGAGTGGAAAGGTAGTCTAGTGGTACCTAGCTGTTGTTTTATTTCCTATATCAAAGCCAGAAAATTGATCTCTAAAGGGTACATCTACCATCTAGTTTGGGTTAAGGACTCTAAGTCCAAGACCCTAACTCTGTAGTCAGTTCCTGTAGTCAATAAGTTCCTGAAAGTTTTCCTTAGGATTTACCCGGAGTTCCTCTCAACAGGGAGATTGAATTTGGGATAAACCTTCTCCCAGATACCCAGCCCATCTCCATTCCTCCTTACAGAATGGTTCCAGCAGAGCTTAAGGAGTTGAAAGAACAGCTTAAAGACCTCATAGATAAAGGTTTCATTAGGCCTTGTGTTTCTTCTGCAAAAGAAGGACGGTACCCTCAGAATATGCATAGATTACAGGTAATTAAACAAGGTCACAGTTAAGAATAAGTATCCTATCCCCAAAATTGATAACCTATTCGATCAGCTTCAGGGTGCTCGTTGCTTCTCAAAAATTAACCTCAGATCAAGATATCATCAACTTAAATTTAGGGAGTATGATATCTTGGGGACTGCTTTTAGAACTCAGTATGGTCACTATGAGTTTGTGGTTATTTCTTTTGGACTAACAAATGCTCATGCAACTTTTATTGATTTAATAAACAGGGTCTTCAAGTAGTATTTAGACATATTTGTCAATGTCTTTATTGATGACATACTTATTTTATTCTTGAAGTTAGGAGGAGCACACAACCCATTTGAGGATAGTGTTGTATACTCTCAAGGATCGTCAGTTGTTTGCCAAGTTTAACAAATGTGAATTTTGGTTGAAGTCTGTTGCCTTTCTGGGTCATGTGGTTGCTAGTGAAGGTGTTCATGTAGACCCTCAAAAAATAGATGTAGTGAAATGTAGGCCTAGGACCATTACTCCATTCTATATTAAGAGCTTTTTGGGTTTAGCCGCTTACTATAGGAGGTTTATTGAGAGGTTCTCTTTGATAGTTGCACCATTGACCAGATTGACATAGAAAAAAGGTGAAATTTCAATTGTCAGACTTGTGTGAGAAAAGTTTCCAAGAGTTGAAGAATAGGTTAACTTAAGCACCGGTATTAGCTTTGCCAGAAGGATTAGATAGATTTGTGGTTTACTGTGATGCCTCCAAGGTCGGACTTGGATGTGTTTTGATGTAAAAAGGGAAGGTGATAGCCTATGCCTCTAGACAACTCAAAGTTCATGAGAAGAATTATCCGACTCATGATTTAGTGTTGGAAGAAGTAGTCTTTGCTTTGAAATTTGGAGACATTATTTATATGGAGTAAATATAGATGTTTTCACCGACCATAAAAGTCTTCAATATATGTTCAGTTAGAAGGAGTTAAATCTTTGTCAAAGAAGTTGGCTAGAATTGTTGAAAGACTATGATATGAATATGCTTTACTAGCCAGGTAAAGCAAATGTAGTTGCAGATGCTCTCAGTAGATTGTCTATGGGTAGTGTAGCCCATGTTACAGATGAGAAGAGAGACTTAATCTAAAGATATGCATATATTGGCCTGGTTAGGGGTTCATTTGCTCGATACAGGTGACAGTGGTATGATGGACAAAATGCTTCAGAATCATCTCTAGTGGTGGAGGTGAAGTAAAAGCAGTGTAATGATCTAGTGTTAAGTCAGTTGATGGATACAATCCACCAACAGAAGGTGGAGATCTTCTCCCAAGGGGGAGATAGACTTCACTATCAGTGTTTCTTATGTGTTCCCAATGTTAATGGGTCGATAGATAGGATGTTAGCTGAGGTCCATAGTTCTAAGTATTAGATCCGTCTAGGTACCACTAAGATGTACCGTGACCTAAGGGAAGTCTATCGGTGGAATGGCATGAAGAGGGACACATCATATTATATGGCTAAGTGTCCCAACTATTAGTAAGTTAAAGTTGAGCATCAAAGACCGGGAGGTACACTTAAGGATATTAGCATACCCACTTGGAAGTGGGAGGTTATAAATATGGATTTTACGACCGGACTTCCTCGCACCAGACATTAACATGATTTGATGTAACACCCCGTACCTTCCTAACCCTACTTGACGACATTATATAATGTTTACTTAGGTATCGGGAGCTATAAGTATGTATTTGGTAATGCCATTGATGAGATAATTGAATTTGGCCCTTGTATATGTGATTAAACCTTCATGGGAGGTGTTTTATGCTCTTCGTGGAACATTTGAGGGGTTCAAAATGAGGCTAAGAGGACCTCTAAACAAAGTATATTAAGGTTAAGAAGTAAGTCAAAGAATAGGATTTGAAGTATCTAACCAAACCCGCGAAGAGAAGTCGAAAAACAGAAGTTTTGAAAAATCTAAGTGTTGGGTGCATTGGGGACCATGCCATGCTGCTCTGGACTAAAATTTTTAGTCCATAGGCATCAAGTTGGCGCGCCCAAGGGCGTTCCACCTTGGTTTTTCCACTTTTTTGAAAGTTGGAAATTTCTAAGTCCCAAGGGTATCCGGGGACGTACCGAGCCGATTTTTGCCACGTTTATTCTAAAACCATGAGTATATACATGAAATGAATGAAATATTATATTGGTACGATAAAATTACTCGAGAACGAATTTGGGGTCAAAATGACAGTTTTGCCCTTAAGGTCAAAATAAGCCAAACGTGGCTAGAATCACTTGGTTTTTTGATTGAGGCTACGGATATGAATAGAATGAGTGGGAATATTATTGTAATACGTATAAGATGAGAAATTATTGATTTTATTGGGTTAAGTGATTTGGGCTCAATAAAAGCCCAAAATGGGACAAAAGACATGGGTCACTTAGTCAAATATGGCATTAAATGCCAAGACATGGATAAGGATGAACCAAGGACTATAAATAGTCCCAAAAATCAGATTTTCTTCATTTGGAATTCTCATGCCTTTTAAGATATTTTCTCAACATTTCTCTTGTTCCAAAACCCTAAAGCAAATAGTTCCTTTGGACTCTTTGGTAAAGATCATCCTATTCCAAGACTTGGTAAGTATTTATTCTCATGGATTAACATATTATATTCATGTGAGATTATGTATATTATGATAGTTATGTTGGCAAGGTGGTGAATAGTGTATTTTTGCTTTTGATGGGAGATGTGCTATCTTGGTGATTTGAACTTGAATTATGGCTTGTGCCTTTGATGAAAGATCATGGTATGGATAAAATATGAAAGTTTATGGTGTTATTTTTTTATGTAACTTGTTATTTTTCTATAAGTGCAAATTGTGGGATTTTGGCCAATTTGCTATGAAGTGTATTAAGGTGAATTGATGGATTGTTTGTGATGTGGTGTGGATAAGAAAGTGTAAAGGGGAAGTGTTGTGGTGGAATGTATTGATTATCATGTATTGGTCAATGTTGGGAATATTGGAGGATTTGTGGAATAATGATTCTATCAATGGTTTTGTCAAGGGGAAATGACATGTTTCAAGGCAAGCATGTACCCCATTGATGTTATATGCAATTGTAAAGTAGTTGTTGGTTAATGTGAATTCCGTTATGTATTTGTGTTGTAGAGTGACACATAAAGAAGGAGAGGGACTATTATATGCACATCTAGGATTGTATATCCATATTGAGAGTACAAGGTATGTAAGGTTACTCTGTCTGTATCTTTCTGCGGCAAATAGTATCCACATTGCTATTTCACTAGTCCTATCCCGAAATGTGCTAAGGTATCCTATATCCGTTTATCAATAGTCATTGTCATATATTTCCTACTCATGGATCATTTGTGAGTCTCATGTCTCATAATCATGGTTAATGTTCCAAAAGCTAAAACAAGGTTATGTTCCAATGTTCCAATAGTGATTATACTTATGTCTCTTGTTCATAGATTATTGTCCAATAGTTCCCATGGTGTTATGATTCTAATAACGTTATGTTGCCAAGTTATTCACATGTGTCTCACTCATTGGTTAATGATTCAAAGTTTCTAACAATGTTATGTTTCAAAGTTCAAAGTGATGTTATGACTATCCTCATATCAATCTCAAAGTAATGAATAAAGTAATGCAAATGTGGTCAATGATCAAGTATGGGTGGCAAGTCTAGGGGCATAAGCCTAGCTCGACTCGATCTCGATGTATTGATTTATGGGTGGCAAGTCTAGGGGCACAAGCCTAGCTCGACTCGATCCCGATGCATTGATTTATGGCTGGCAGGTTTAGGGGCATAAGCCTAGCTCGACCCTATCCCAACATGACGATATGTTATGTAAAGACCCACTGATCAGTAGGGTCCCGGGTACATTGTGACACATGTATCGACATATAAGCATTGAGATAAAGAAAGCAAAGAAAGTAATGAAAGCAATTCACATGGTTTCCCAAAATGCAAAATAGTGACTTATTCACATTGATTATTCATATGTTTTGAGTTCATTGAAATATTCATGTATTGTACAGTTTCATCTGAGCCTTGCATACTCAGTACTTATTTCATACTGACCCCTCTTGTGGAATTTACCTTACTTGCTGCAGACGCAGACACTAGTAGGACTTCACAGTAGGTTGCCAATCGTTGCAGATCATTGGTGAGCTCTAGCTAGTTCGGGGCTTCTCCGAGTCAGAGTGTATATATGTTTTGGTGATGTACATATTGTGTAAAGCGGGGACTTGTCCCGACTTAGAGTTCATTTTGGTCAATGCTCATGTTAGAGGCTTTTGTAGACAAATGTGGGTGTATCAGTGTAACAGGCATATGTTGTGTTGACTGGATGGCCTCAACGGCCAAGTTCCATATGTATATATATATATATATATGTCCCATGGTTTCCGTTATTCGTCTTTCATGTTCTTACGTAATGATGGTTATGATTATGAGATGCATATGATTGAACATAGGCAAAGGTTGGTTCTCTCGGGCCTTATCGGCTATGGGTGCCAATCATGTCTCGATGGGATTCGGGGCGTGATATTTGATTTGGGTCATCATAGATCAAATGACTAAGTCAACTCACTTTTTTGCCATTCAAAACCTCAGATACAACCAAGGATTATGCCAAACTCTATATCCGTGAGTTAGTCAAACTTCATGGGGTTCCTTTATCCATTATTTCAGACCGAGTTACTCAATTCACATCTCAATTTTGGAAATCTTTCCAAAAGGGTCTTAGTATGAAAGTGAACCTTAGTACCATATTCCATCCCCAGATAGATGGTCAGGTTGAGCATACTATCCAAACTTTAGAGGATATGTTGAGAGTGTGTCTGATCGATTTTAAGGGGAATTGGGATGATCACTTGCCTCTAGTTGAGTTCGCATATAATAACAGTTATCACTCCAACATACAGATGGCCCTGTTTGAGGCTTTATATGGGTGTAGATGCAGGTCTCTACTTGGTTGGTTTGAGGTTGGTGAGGCTACTTTGATTGGGCCATATTCCATTCATAAAGCCTTGGAGAAAATTTAGTTGATTAGAGAGAGATTAAAAATAGCTCAGAGCTGTTAGAAGCAATATATTGATGTGGGGAGGAGAGATCTTAAGTTTGAGGTAGATGATTGGGTATTCTTGAGAGTTTCTCCCATGAAAGGGGTGATGAGGTTAAGAAATAAGGGGAAACTTAGTCTTGGTATATTGGCCCTTACCCAATTTTTGAGGTGCATTGGAAATATTGCCTATGAGCTAGATCTTCCAGCAGAGTTATCCGCATTACACCCAGTCTTCCATGTGTCTATGTTAAGAAATGTATTGGTGATCCAATGTTGGTTGTGCCAGTGGAGAGCATTGGTGTGAAGTATAGCTTGTCCTATAAGGAGATTCCGATTTAGATCCTTGATCGTTAAGTTCAAGGTTAAGGCATAAAGAAATTGCTTCAGTAAAAATGTTATGGATAAACTAGTTAGTTGAGGGAGCAACTTGGGAAGTAGAAGCAGTCGTGATGAGCATATAACCTCAATTTTTCACTCCTAGCACCGGGTCTGTATGAGGTATATATCTTTCTCCTGTTATTATTCCCTCAGTTTTGGGTTCTGATTTAGTCTTATGAAATTTCATATATAATGTTCAATATGCAGTAGTTGAGCCAGTACTTCTAGTATAAGTCAGTTTCAATCATGCTACATGAATTATTATTTAGCTTCACATTCGTAAGTCTAGTTCATTCAATCTATTCTCTGTCTTCATTTGAGGATGAATGATCCCAAGGGGGAGATATTGTAACACCCCGAATATCCAAACTATAATTTGAGCTGTTTTTCAAATATGTATACACCCAAACTAGATGATTTACAAATTTGTACATAGGTGTTAATACCAATTACTTAGTGTGGGAAGATCTTTGGATATGAATTAAGGTCATAAGGAACTTCAACTCTAGGTTAAGTTGAAAGCTTCTTTACCGATTGAGTTCTTTATAAGATTTTACCAAGGTCAAATTCAAATGCATATAACTCCTAGAATATGAAGAGTTTTGTGGCCCAAGACCCATCAAATGAAAGGTCTTCGAGTCTTCTTTTCAACTCCACCGACCGATCTTTAATTTGAGTCCGAACTTAAAAAATATGGTACTTGAAGTTTTAGTGGAACTTCTACCAGCACAAGTACAGGGCAAGTGCGAGCCACACTTTTGTAGCACTCTGGCGCACTGCCCATGCCAGTTTGCCCAATTCACTGGACCAATAATGTGGTAGAACTGCAAGCCACACTTTTGTAGCACTTGGGCACGACTAAAATTTCTCTTTTTAATTTAAGTCATTTTTCCAAACTTCTCTTTTGTTTTCTGCACAATTTCAAGCCCTAAGTCAAGTTTCCTCTCCTCTTCTCATCCTCCATCCCTAAGGTAAGTTCCTCCCACTCAATTTTAAGAGATTTCTAGTATTTCAATCATTCTTTTCCAAATTATTAATGAAATCCTACACCATAACCTAGGATTTTCAAGAAAACCCCCAAGAAGGCTCCAAGAACTGAATTCTTGGAACTTTTCTCAACCTAGGTTTCATCCTTGACTTCGTGTGAAGAAAATTAAGGTATGTGGGTATTCAAAAAGGATTCTCCTTTCATCTTTGTTCCCTAAAACTTTAATTTTCTTAAGAACTTATGAACTTATGTAATTGGGTTTGCACCCGGATTTCATGATTTTGAATTATTAAGTTTTTCCATGGTGTAAAATCCCTTTTTATGTTAGGATTTTGTGAATCCTATGGTTTATTCATAATTTATTCCTTATGATTTAAATTCATGACTTATGAATGGTTGGAATTGGTAAAATTTTTTATGATTTAGTAAAAACTGTATGATTTAGCATGATTTGAATCATTTTACATGATCTGACCCTGTGGTCTTAGACTTAGCATGATTTTCAAGAAATTTTCTATGGTCAAATGAAAAAGTAACAGAAGCATGATTAGTTTTCAGTTTCACAAACTACTTTATGCTTATTCCATGAAAATTTTCTTCAGTATGAGCAAAGGGTTATGTTTTTTGGAGTAGTATTTAGTACCGAGGGAATGCGAGTTTCAGAAAAAAACCTAAATTCCCAGATTATGTGCCACCGTAGGTTAAGAAGGGGTCCCTTTTTAGTTGAGACTGTCTCCCTTCACCCAAAATAGGCTTATGTATGGATTCACGCCAAATCATAATTCTCTACCCCTGGCAAGGTATTGAACACCCTCCCATCAAGGGTGACAAGTTGGGCTCCGTTGTTATAAATAAATGTTGGGCTCCATGTTTGCTCAAATGGGGCATGTTGGTTAAGAAAATCTCCCACAATTAAACAATGTTAGTAAAATACGTGTATATGGCTCACTGGTTTGTTCAGTTATAATTTTCCTCACACTTTACCTCCATGTTTTACTATTTCAGTTATTATATGAAAGGAAGTGAGTCATTATATACTTTTCATATCTGTGTTTTACCCTACACATGATTTACCTCAGTTTTCATACCTCATGCATTTCTCATATACTCAGTACATTCCATAGTACTGGCTATATAGTTTTTGTGCTGCATCCTATCATGATGTATGTTCTGGTACTCGCCCTCAGTATCACGATTAGCTGTGACCACTAGTGCCTACTCCAGTTCAGTTGGTGAGTCCTCATGTTCCAAGGACTTGGTTATGTTTTCTTGCTTTCAGAATTTCAGGTTTATATTCAGTTCAGAATTTCATAATTTTTGGGTCAGCTCGGGGTTTGTCCCAGCGGTTCTTCAGTATGTTTAGATTCTTGTCTAGACTTAGTGGATATTTCAGCTCATTAGTATGTTCAGATTGTGTTTAGTAATATTGACATACTTTGGATTTGTTTTTATCTATTTCCATACTTATGAACTTCTAGCTTCCACTTATGATTTTATAGTACCTAAACTATGAATTTATCTTTATGCCTGATGCCACGGGTTCGTTTCGGGATACTTGTAGTCCTAAGCACTATGTTACATCTAGGGTGTACTCTCGGGGAGTGACAACTTTATCCAATTATCAAACCAAACACTAGACCAACCATTTCTAGGTTCCCACTAAATATCTTGTTCTATCTCTCTCTAGCCTCCAACATGCTCTTTCATAACTGAGATTCTCCTTTCCGTTGAACTTGAGCTGGACTTAGCTTTTTACAATACTTGTTCCACATGAATTTAGTCCACAAAGATCAGTGGTTCTAAACTTCTACCAAAGCTCGAGAAATAATGCCTTCAAAACATCAAATAGGCTTTTGAAGCCCATTCCTCCTTCCTCCTTAGGTAAACATAGATTCTACCATGAGGCCTAGTGTTTGCTTTTTCCTTCCTTTTTATTTCTCTAAAAAAATCTAGCAAAAATTCTGTGAATCTCTTCTATGGTGTATTTTGTAGAGCAACAATTGATAAGAGGTACACTGGCATACTTTGAAGCACGCTTTTGATTAAAACTTCCTTCCCTTCATATGACATCAATCTACCCTTCCAATTCTGTAACTTATCCTTCACCTTTTTGATCAAATCATTATAATAAAACTTTTTTTTCCTAGAGTGGAATATAGGACGTCCTAAATATTTGAAAGGGAAGATTCCTTTCACAAAACCTATAATCTATTCAACCTCTTGCAATTGAGTTGCTTCTACTTTGTTGAACATATAGACAACACTCTTCTCATTATTTATAAGCTGACCATCATGTAGCCTATTCATAATCATCTCCAAATAATTTTTGTCAGAGGATGCAGATATTATGGTATCATCTGCATAAGTAAGATGATCACTATTGACAATCCATTTTGGCATCCCATAGCCTATATAATCCTATTTTAGAATAGAGCATTTAATGCTCTACAAAGAACTTCAGCAGATATAATGAATAAAGCAGGATTTCAAGGGTCTCTATGTTTCACCTCTTAATGGAATGGAAAAAATCATGTGTCACGATCCGAGTCTACACCCTAGGTGTGACTAGCACTTAGGACCACAAGTGATCTCAAGCTGACCCTAGGTACTGGCATGCTATTCATTGAACTGAATTGATAAAACAACACTAAGCGGAAGCTTAAACAAAACTGAGATGAGCAAACTAAGACAATTGTTTTCAATAAAAGCAATGACTAAAAATCCAACATATCCGAACTATCTAATGTCTGAAAGCCTCTACAGATAAAGATGAGTTGTTGGGACAGGGCCCTAGCTAAATCTAAACCAACTAAAGTAAAAAATTTGAAAACATCTAAAAAAAAGAATAACTACAAAACTAGGCCCCCAAATGATGAGGACACACCAAACTGACTGGAAATCTTGCTGATCTAACTAGCCATGAGACTAGGAGTGCACATCTGAATCTCTATCATTATACAATATAGCACAAGAGAAAGATATGCGGTCAAAACTACTGAATGTACTGAGTATATGAGATCATGCTAATAACTTTAAAACATAAAATGAACAATATTATTAAAAACATGGCTAAAATCTGAAAGAAGTGTAAGCATTTGAAAATGCATTAGTACAAGTAGTAGAACATAAATCATTTTCTAAAATAAGAGCTAAAACATGTTTGAACTATAAATATGTGAGATTATGATATTTAATATAAGTAAACGCTGATACTAGGGAGTTTCTTACAATCGACATAAACCATGTGAGCATATTAGAGTCCAACGTACAACTCCAGTTGGAAGGGTGCCCTATAACTTGGCAAGGGTATAAAACCTGTCTGATGTGGATCCATTACTGGTCCCTTTGGGCCAAAGAGTTGACCTAACTGGCAAAACAATTCTAGTCCTAAGGTGGCAACATAGTTCTAGGACTTGGATTATCTAAACCCTTGTCTACTCGTGCTAAATACTTTCCCAACATATATTGTATAATACTATGTACTCATAAATAGATAAAACTATCTGTCTGAAACTAAAGCCTGACACTTGGCTGAAAATAACTGTGTTTTACTAAAATTCTGAGTTCATAGAACTAAGTCAGGCTAGTTTATACCAAATCATACTGAATTCTGTCAAACTATAATAAATCATGTTAAATCATGCTGAATCTGTTGTTCAAGTTTCAAACTAATAGAGAAATATAAAAATCATGAAATAACAACTCAACGAGAACAATTTGAACATGATAACTTATTAAGAATCGATATCATGAAAATTTGCATAATTGGGTGTTAACCCTAAATATTGAAAACATGAAATTTATAATCTAAATTCTAGAAATTTGGGCATGAGATTGAAAGGAAACTCTCACTAAAGATCCTACATACATGATTACTAGAGATTTCTAGATTAGAAATTAAGTTTGAGACTTGAAAATGAGCACTAGGCTTTTACTTTTTTGAGAGAACCTTTCTGGTTTTGGGAAAGTTAAGTCGTTAGAATGAAAGAGAAGTCGACTTATTCAACTAATATTCCCCCTAAAAGGCCCTTAAATGACGTAGTTTAGTATTAATAGATAAGGAAAAGACAAAATTACCCTTAATGGGATATGTGGAATTTTGGTCGTGAAGGACACAATGACTCAAGTCACGAGTCATGGTCTTGAGTACGACTCATACTATAGCTCGTGGCCACTGGGAGTTTTCAACTCTTGGTGACACTTTTCGAGTTTCTATTAGTATCAGTCAATGCATGACTCGTACACTATCCCATGACTCATACGATGAGTCATGGTGCATGTAGATATTGGGACAATTTGGGGCGGGGCAGCATACCACGAGTTATGGTACGACTCGTGGTCTTATTATACCACTCATATAATAAGTCGTATTGATATGAGATTTCAAGTCTAAAACTTTGAGTTTTCGTATAGAACACTGAGTATTCATAGGTTTGGAACTCGAGGTGTTATAATGTCTCCCCTTTGAGATCATTCTTCCTCAAGTGAAGACTAAACGTGGACTGAAAAGAAAGGAACTACTAATACTGTTTGTCTAAATTTCTGAATTTAATTACTATCATGACCTGCACTATTTTAGATTAAGAGTAGGAACTCAGTTGAAACGTATATAGCATGAACACATACATGAAATCACAAGTAATAGATGAGGACATGAAACTAAGAAGAGTACTATAAGAGGAAAAACTATTACCTCAAGCAGTCTCGATACTAGGAGGGAAAATATGAGGGTGCTTGGCAAGCATATCTGCTTCTTCTTCCCAAGTAGCTCCTTGAATTGACCGGTTCCTCCTTAAAACATTAACTGAAGCGATCTCTTTATTTCTCAACTTGCAATTCTGCTGGTCTAGTATCTCAACTGGTACCTTCTTATATGATATATTTTCTTTGATACCAACTCTGTCTAATGGGACTACAAGTGATGGATCACCAGTAAACTTATTCAACAAAGACACGTGAAAAACTGGATACGCTGCTGCCAACTCCATGGGTAGCTCTAACTCATAAACTAGCTTGCCAATCCTCCTCAAAATCTTATAAGGACTAATATATCGGGCACTAAGCTTCTACTCTTACCAAATCTCATCACTCTTTTCATGGGTGAAACCTTTAAATAAACCCAATCATCTATATCAAACTCAAGATCTCTTCTTCTAACATCTGAATATATATATAATTTCTGACGTCACTAAGCAGTCTTCAACCTTCCTAAATCAACTGAACCTTTTCCATGGCCTCATGAGCTAAATTTGGCCCTATCAAAGTAGATTATCCTACCTCAAACCAACCAATAGGAGGCCTGCATTTCCTCCCATATAGAGCCTTAAAAGGTGCCATCTAAATACTGGAATGAAAATTGTTATTGTAGGCAAATTTTATGAGAGGCAAGTGATCATACCAATTACCTTTGAAATCAACAATTCAGAACTTAACATATCCTCTAAGGTCTGAATGGTGTACTTTGCCTACCCATCTATTTGTGGATGAAAAATTATTCTGAGATCTACTCGGGTTCCAAGGTCCTTATGGAAAGACTTCCAAAATTGAGTACCCCTATCTGAAATAATAGACAAGAGAACTCTATGCAATATGATCAACTCACAAATGTAAAGTCTGGCATAATCTTCTACTAAATATGTGGCCTTGATAGGAAAAAGGTAAGTGGACTTAGTTCTCTTATCCACTATCACCTATATAGAATCATGATGACATTGATTACGAGGTAAACCTATCATAAAATCCATATTGATCATCTCCCACTACCAAGTAGGAATACCGATAGCCTGAACTAAACCTCTAGGTCTCTGATGTTCAACTTTTACCTACTGACAATTTGGATACTTAGTCACAAATTCTATAATATCTCTCTTCATATCATTCCACCTATTGACTTTCCATAAGTCACAATACATCTTGGTGGATCCTTGGTGAATAGAATACTGAGAGCCGTGAGCTTCTACCAAAATCTTCTATCTTATACCATCTATATATGGAACACATAACCGACCCTGGTACCAAAGCATACTATCTCCCCCTTGGGAGAAAACCTCTAATTTCTACTGATGAACCGCATCTTTCAGTTGGCACAAAATAGGATTACAATTTTGCTTTTCTTTCAACTTATCCACTAATGAATACTCTGACCCATTTTGAACTATTATGCCACCATCATCTAAATCTTGAAGGCGAACTCCTAAATGAGAGAGTCTGTGAACGTCCCTCAACAACTATCCTCCTCAACATGGGTCACACTACCTATGGACAATTTTCTAAGAGCATCAGCTACTATATTAGCGTTGCCCAAATGGTAAAGCACACTCATGTTGTAATCTTTAAGATGATCAATCCATCTCCTCTGCCAATGATTCAACTCCTTCTGAATGAACACATAGTGTAGACTCTTATGATCTGTGAAGACATCTATATGAACCCCATAGAGATAATGCCACCCAATCTTTAAAGTGAACACTATAGCTGCTAACTCATGGTCATAATTCATGTAGTTCTTCTTATGGACCTTAAACTATCTAGAAACATAAGCAATGACCTTTCCATTCTACATCAAAAACAACCAAGGCTAACTCTGGAAGCATCATAATAAACCTCAAAACCATTTGTACCCTCTGGCAAAGCCAAAACTGGAGCTGAAGTCAAGCTAGCCTTCAACTCCTGAAAGCTCTTCTTACAAACCTCATACTACTGGAACTTGAAATTCTATGTCAAACTAGTTAACGAAGCAGAAGTAGATAAGAACCCCTTAACAAACCTCCCGTAGTAACCAACTAAGCCTAAGAAAATCCTAATATCGAATGGAGTAGTGGGCCTAGGCCAATTCTTTACTGCCTCAATCTTTTGAGAGTCTACCTGAATTCCCTCACTGAAAATAATATGCCCAAGAAAAGCAACTAATCTCAATCAAAACTTGTACTTGAAGAACTTTGCAAAACACTGGCAGTCCTTAAGAGTCTACAGTACAACCCTCAAATGATCTTCATGATCTTTCTTATTTTGGGAGTACACCAAAATATTATCTATAAACATAATGATGAACATATCTAGGTACTTCTTGAATCCTTTGTTCATAAGATACATGAAAATTGTAGGAGAATTTATTAGTCCAGAAGATATAACTATAAACTCTTAGTGACCATACTGAGTTCTGAAAGCTATCTTTGGAATTTCATGCTCCCTGACCTTCAACCAGTGGTACCTAGATCTGAGATTAATCTTGAAAAATCATGAGGCAGCTTGAAGCTGGTCAAATTAATTTTGGGAATGGGATACTTGTTCTTAATTGTGACCTTTTCAACTAATGATAATCAATACACATCCTGAGGGAACCATCTTTCTTCCATATGAAAAGGACTGGGGAACCCCATGGGGAAACACTGTGTCAGATAAAACCCTTAGCTAGGAGGTCCTTTAATTGTTCTTTCAACTCCTTAAGCTTGGATGGAGCCATTCTGTATGGTGGAATAGAGAGAGGCTTTATAGCTGGAAGACTATCCCAAAGTCAAACTCCCTATCATGAGAGGCTCTGGGTAGATCTTTAGGAAACACTTCAGGAAACTCACTGACTACTGGCACTGAATAAAGAGATGGGGTCTCGAACTTTGAATACTTATCCCAAACTAGATGATAGATGTAACCCTTTGTTACAATCTTTCTAGCCTTAAGATAAGAAATGAAATGACCTTTAGGCACTACAAAACTACCCTTCCACTCAAAGACTGGCTCATTTGAAATCTGGAACTTTACGACTCTGGTTCTACAACCAACTGAGGCATAACAGGAATGTAACTAATCCGTGCCTATAATGACATAAAATTAGTCATATCAAGTTCAACTAGATCAGATGTGGTGTCTCTATGGAGGACTGAGACTGTGTAATTTTTGTACACCCTTTTAACACTGACTCACCTATTGAAGTGGAAATGCAAAGAGGTTCTAGGAGTTATTCAAGACTGACTCTAAACTTTAATAAAACATAAAGGGTTAGGAAGGTCAAAGTAGCCAATGGATCTAACAATACATAAACATCATGAGAGAAGACTTGTAATGTACCAGTAACCATATTAGGTGAACTATCCTGATCCGGATGAGAAGATAGTGCATATAAATAATTCTGACTCTGGCTACCGCCTGAACTAGATGTAGCACCCTTCTAAATATTTCTACCTACTAGAGCTGCTAATAAAATAGACTAAGCTCGATTAATCGCATTTCCAGACCTAACAGAGGGGCAATTCTTCAAACTATGACCAACCTACCTGTATCCAAAGCATCCCTCTTTGCTAGAAAGACACTCTCCAGGGTGGTTTTTACCACATTTGTTATAGGTAGGATAAGAATTCCCCATTGTAACACTTTCTTGATGCTTTACTCTGTTGATTCTATCTGGGTCTGGTATTGGAGATGGAGTATTGGTTGATGATGGGGCTAGTACTGGTGACCTCTGTTGAAAAGAAGATTGGCTCCCACCACCATTTCTCTGCTGGCTGAACTTAAAATTTCCTATTCTGGCCAAATAAATCAGACAACTAGTGTCTTCCACCCTTATCCCAAATCAAGTGTTATACCACCCTTATTCCAACATCCCCACCCTTATCATCTCTGAAATACACTAATTCAATCATGATCAACCTTTATTAGATCATCTCACAACAACAAATAGTACCATAAAAGAAGTACAGTCACATAGTAAGTGAATCAACCTCCTTGCAAATCAAACTAGGTCCTTTTACCAATCTTACTATAGATTATCAATTTCCAACTTGCATTCAACAATTAATGAATTGAATATTCATTAGCAGGCATTTCAACTAAATAAACTATCAATCAGTTAATATGCACACATACAATTAACTTGAGTTTTAACTCCAGTTCAATCATCATTAGTACTCAACCGACATTAGTGCTCGATTGACCAAGAAACATGTAACAAGTGAATATACACACCATCAAAATTAGGTAAACCTTCTATTTCATAAACCAGGGGTATATACAATTCCCTCTAACTATAACACCATTAACTTCTTAATTTCCATCGTAATGGTTACTTCACATCTACCCATAAATTCTCTTAAAAGTATATTGACGCCACACTTCATAATATTCACCTCTAACTTTATCATACAATCAATTAGAACTAACTGA
The DNA here is from genome assembly GCA_031232105.1 of Capsicum rhomboideum. Taxonomy (NCBI): domain Eukaryota; kingdom Viridiplantae; phylum Streptophyta; class Magnoliopsida; order Solanales; family Solanaceae; genus Capsicum; species Capsicum rhomboideum. The sequence continues at coordinate 54,680,497 of CP124711.1, forward strand.
AGAGTTTTAATGCATTAACATCTACTCTAATACTAACTTGTTTCCACTTATTAACGTTCCTCCAATATAACTAGCTCGTTCACACTTACTACACAATTTGCCTATAACAGAATAACATGTATGCATAGAAAAAGTTCACCACACAATGAAAATAGCACTAACTTCATTCACATCACCCTATTTTACTTATTTAATCCATCCAATCACCTTTCCCACAGGCAAAAGCATGAAATCTCCAATCAATCTATATTATGAGCACGTTTTCTAACCAAGGTCTACTAATCAAATTAAAACTATCCTACCTAGGTGCTAAGAAACTATTACAGAAGAATGAACTCGCATTTCTTGACCTGTTCTAGCAATTTTTGGTGCAAAAACTGCGAGGAACCTTCAAGATTCACCCTTTTTAAGCGTACTTCTTTATTTTCTTTGTTCTAGTGTCTTTGAGGTAATCCTAAAGGGGTTTTTAGAAGGAGGAAACATCCTGTTTTAAATTTTAAAAGAAAAGGTTTCAAAATAATTTAGAGAGACTGATCGGGACCTCGTTATAGTAGCTGGCATGCCGCTACTGCTTTAGCAGGAAAATTTCTGTTATAGCAGGGTGGCATCAACCCGCTCCTCAAAATTTTCCTACTCCAATTTGTCTAACCAAAGTCTTTAACAGATGACTTAAAGATTTTTAAAAGAGTTCCTATACCCCGTGCCTTTCAGACGCGGTGATTATAATAATGACAAAACGGGTCATTACAAATTGTGAACTAGTGACTTGAAATTTTGAATTAGTGAATTAAAATTATGAAGTAGTGACTTTAAACTAGTGAAATAGTGACTTGGAATTGTAATTAGAATTGTGAACTAGTGACTTTAAACTAGTCAAATAGTGAACTAGTGAATAGAAAATGTAAAGTAGTGAATTCAAATTGTGAAGTAGTGACTTGGTATTGTGAAATAGTGACTTGAAATTACTTGGTATTGTGAAGTAGTGACTTGGAATTGTGAAATAGTGACTTGAAATTGTGAAGTAGTGACTTTAAATTGTAAACTAGTGACGTTAAAGTAGTGAAATAGTGACTTTAAACTAGTGAAATTGTGACTCAGAATTGTACTTGAAATTGTGAAGTAGTGGCATTAAACTAGTGAAATAGTGACTTTAAACTAGTGAAGTAGTGACTTTAATGAATCTAATTTATAATTAAATATTTATATTCTTATAGATGAATCATCGTTTTTGGATGTATAATATGGATTATGAAACTGGTGGGGGTATGAAACCTGAATTTTTTGAAGTGTTAGAGGTTTTATCGATCATGTAATGTCAGTAGACCTTTTTCAAAATAGTAGGGTGGTTAGGTTTCCTTGTAGTTCATACAGGTGCATGAAGTTTTATTAATCTAAATATAGTTATGCTTCATCTATATCATAATGGATTTATGTCTAGATATTTTATGTGGGTTGATCATAGAGAGATAGATGGGTTAGATTGTATATTTTATAATTTGCTGCCTGAAGATGAATATAGTATGCTTTTACATGGTCGACATGCTAGTATTCAACGTACTAGGGTTCAACATAGGGTTTAACATAATAAGGTTTAACATAATGTAGGGTTTATAAAATGGTTACTAACTCTTTTAGGATTTGGGGTGGGATGGAACGTGAGCAGTAGTTATAAAAAGCTCCCCATGAAGAAGCAAGATGCTTCTATCACTAATAAAAAGCTCCACTAAGTGAAGGGAGTCTGCATTCTGCTTTGTCAGTTGCAGTTAGACTACTGAATATCAAATAAGACTGGAGTATTCCTCAAAAAGCTATAGACTCTATGGTTGGTCTTTTGGGTGAGCTAGTTAACCCAGAGTTGAACATACCTCAGAATTTCTATCAGACAAAGAAATTTGTTTCCAAGTTAGGATTGTCATATGATAAAATTTATTATTGTGTAAATGGTTGCATGTTGTTCTATAAGAATGATGGTGAATTAGAAAAAATGTAAGTTTTATGGACATGCTTGTTATAAGTGGACTCCCGATTGGAAAGATGGTTCTAGTTAAGGCGATGAACTATTTACTTCTTATACCTAGGTTAAAAAGATTGATGTGTTGTTGAGTTTTTCCCCACATATGAGATAACACCATGAAAATAGAAGGATACCGAGTGTCATGACTTATCCATGGAATGGAAAAGCTTGGAAGCATTTTGATAGAAGTTATCCTAATTTTGCTAGTGAACCAAGAAATGTTAGATTGGGCTTGTGTACAGATGGTTTCACACCATTCTCTAATTCTACTGCACATTATTCTTGTTGGCCTGTATTTCTTACTCCGTATAATCTCCCACCTGAAATGTGCATGGTAAGTCCCTACATATTCCTAAGTTGTATCATCCCGAGTTCCCATAATCCAAAAAGTTTGATGATGTATATCTGCAACCATTGATAGATTAGTTACAATAATTATGATTTGAAGGTGTAGTGACATATGATACATCAACTAAGAAGAATTTTGTTATGCATGCTTATTTAATGTGGACTATTAATAATTTTCCTGTGTATGTTATGTTGTCTGGTTAGATGACTGCTGGAAAGTTAGCTTTCCTGTATTGCATGGAAAATAATAAAGCATTCACTTTAAAGCATAGGTGAAAAAAATATTGGTTTGATTGTCACCATCAATTCTTGCCAATAGACCACGAGTTTAGAAAGATGAAAAATGCATTCAGATTAAGATTGAGAATGATCCACCACCTCCATCACTATGAGGGCATCAGATTTGGGAGAGAGTTTGTCAGTTGCCTAAAGTTATAGAAGGTCCACCTTTTAGACTTTCTGGATATGGTGTTGAACATAACTGGACCAAATAGAGCATATTTTGAGAGTTGCCATATTGGGGGATAATAAACAATGACATAATCTTGATGTGATGCACATTGAAAAAATTATTTTGACAATTTTTGCAACACAGTTATGGATGTTAAGGTCAAGACAAAACACTATCCAAAAGCTAGAATAGACATAAGGGAATATTGCAGGAAAAAAGAGTTGTGGTTGCAGGAAAAAGAAAATGGTAATGCATTTAAGCCCAAGACCAGTTTTTCATTCACATTGGATAAGAAGTGGGAAATATGTGAGTGGGTTAAGAATTTAGGATGCCCGAGGGCTATGCTTTGAATTTAGGAAAACGGGTAGATATCGAGAGGATATGGAAACTAATCATAAAGATAAGCCTATTCTTCAAAGATTTATCTTCAGGAAATTTGTTTGAGAGTAGCTTGGAAAAGATGGAGAAGAATATTCTTGTCATCACCACTAAGTTGGAGAAGATCTTTTCATGTGTCTTCTTTGATGTGATGGAGCATCTTCTAATTCACCTTGTAGACGAGGCATGTCTTGGGGTTCCAGTCCAAACGAGGTGGATGTGTCCATGAGAGAGATAAAGTTTTTTTTTTTTATTTCATTATTTTTTAAAGTTTTTACTATCGAACATTTAGTTATACAGGAAAATTAGTGAGTACAATCAAACTATTAAGCTAAGGGGAAAGATCGAAGGATTAATTTGTGAAACTTATCTTGCAAAAAAACTACTCATTTTTGTTCTTACTGCTTTGGGGATGAAGTGTCATGTAAGAGAAATAGATCCAATTGTAATGATGAAGGTGATAGTGATTCTATATTTCCACCAGTTTTAATTTTTAATCAATCGGGCCGAGGATCTAAAATATGTGGAACGCGAGCCTTCACTAGTATGGAGAGAAAATCAGTTGTGACACATACTTTGCTCAATTTTCCCGAGATTCAATGATATCTTGAGTAAGTGTTAATTGAGTTATCAAAGTATATGAGTTTTTTAAGGACACTTAACTAATGAAAAATCTCAATTATGTACACTTAACAGTTTATTTGTAAGGACATAGGGTAATAATACCATATATACGAAGTTTTCCAATTGACTGAAAGAATATGTAAGTATGAAAACTCATATATCCATTTACTAAAATTCTATGTGTACACTTAGTAAGTAAGCTCATTTAATAAAATTCTATATTGTGGATTAACAATATATAGATTTATGATGAATATGGTACCAACGAACATTTGTAATTGGTGAGAGAAGTTGCATTGGATCCTAAAACTCAAATTCAGCTAATGAATAATTGTTGTGAGAATGGTTTCAAGTTTCAAACTAAAGAAGTTTTTATGTCTAAGAAAACTAATAACAACAAAGTGTGAAATCAAGGTGATGTCGATGGTAATGGCCAAACCGTTGAATATTTTGGTGTCATACAAGAGATTATTAAAGTTAGGTACCTTGATTAGCATAATAAGAAGATAGTACTATTTTGATGCAAGTGGTTTGATCCATCACATAGAGATACTAGAGTGAATCAACAACATAATATAATTAAAGTTAAGCACATGAGATAATATGATCGCTATGATCCTTTTATCATTATACAAAATGCCAGGCAGGTGTATTACACTACATATTCATGACGTATAGATAAGGCAGATTGGTGGCTGGTTATAAAAACTAAGCCTGTGGATAGTATCGAGATTAAAAATGTGTTAGATGTGGCGTACCAAAATGAAGTTGTAGTTGTTGATCAAACAGTGGATGCTGAGTTGGAAACAATCTATAACATATTCAATGCATATTAGAAGAAGTTTATTGTCACAACCTAATTTCTCAGGTCATGATGGCACCTACTCTAGAACCCACTAGTAGGTAAGCTGAACCATAACCCGAAATGGTAAGTAACGGGCTAACGGGCGGAAGATTAGGAAATAAGCATACAACTGAAATAATAAGCTACAAGAATAGGGATATATATATATAATGCATGTTATACAAAAGGGGGAAGAGGACAAAATACCAAAATAAATTCCCCCAAGACTTGTTAAGGTCAGTACAAGAGACACTATGACAAAAAGAGTACTAGAGAGTATCAGAATATAGATCATAGTCTCAGAATATATGAAATAAGACTATCAAGACAGTAGAAAAAGGAGGATCTGTTCAGAACTCTAAAAGCTCACCCAATCTCCAATCAGCAGCACAACTCGAGGATGTCATTAACGATGGTGACTTGTACTTAAATCTGCATCAGAGAAAAGATGTAGAAGTGTAGTATGAGTACGAAAACCATGGGTACTCAGTAGACCATCACAGGCCAACTGAGCTCAAATACAGTAAAAGTAAAAATAAAGTGTGAGTACATAAACTAAAGCTAATAATAAAGGGGCAGAAACAAAAATAATAAGTGATGTTAGAAAAATATGATAAATAGAAAACCTGTAACTCGAAAGTGGAAATAAAATCCTAGCTATAAACTAACTGGACCCTCATAAGCTCAGAAGGAACACACAAGAGAAATAAACTCATCCATGCCCCCACAAGTATGGTGGGTGCAAACAAAGAGTGAAACTAAAGTAAGGACGGGATACAACAGTTAATAAACGTAAAATGATCCAAATTATGCGATATGCGTACCTTGTACTCCCTTTCCAGCCATAACCACCATTTTATCGGTATTTACCAGTTTCCCAACCCAGGTCAGTAATAGTAATGGTCATAAATGTTAGACTCGAACTGGAACTAATAAATAATAACAATATAGCATATGTCAGTTACATTTATTGACGGTTGCATACATTGACGGTTACTTATATTGACGGTTACATATATTGGTGGTTATGTATTTAACGGTAATGGTTGATGGTAATGTACATAAGGTAAGAAATTAATGAATATAAAGTACATGGCTCCAACATTGAAATCGATGGTTTGTCCATATTGGCCATTCTCTCATATTTGATTCCATTGAGGGCCTTATGTATCATGCAGTTTCTAATAGCCTTACATACTCAATACATTCTTCGTACTGATATCCCTTGTGGGACTTACCTTACTTGCTGCAGGTACAGGTGCTTACAGACCTCCACAGTAGGTTGTGGGTCATTTGCAGATCATTGGTGAGCTCCAGTTGGTTCGGGGCTTTCCGAGTCACATGTGTGCATTGATTTTGGTATTATGCAAACGTTGTATAAAGCGGGGACTTGTCCCGACTTCAGAATGGTTATGTACATGTATCTGTTAGAGGCTTTGTAGACATACGTGGGGAGATGATTGTAAATAGACGTATGTCCATTTTGATTTGATGGCCCTAACGGCGATGTTTCATATATAATATATGTTTTCCATGACTTTCGCCATTAGTATCATATAGTTAGATGAGATAGAACGATATTCATACTGGGACATGCATATGAGCATACACGAGTAAAGATTGGTTCTCTCGGGCCTCAATGGCTTTGGGTGCCAGTCCGCCTAGTTGGAATTCGGGGCATGACAAAAGTGGTATCAGAGCCAGGCCGTCCTAAGGGTGTCTACAAAGCCGTGTCTGAGTAGAGTCTTGCTTATGGATGTTTTGTGAACCACATTTATAAGTAGGAGGCTACGGGAAATTTAGGAGTTGTTTCTTTTCTTCATTTCTAGATCGTGCAATAGAGCTAATGTTGTAAGTGGAATCGTATCTGACTATTGGAATTGGTTTTCTTGTTTATAGTCAAATGCCGATGACAAGAAGAGGTGGAGGCAAAGGTAAGCAGGTAGATATGATTGCCAGTGAAGGAATGAGTAAATCACCACCTGAACAAGCTAGTCAAGGTGGAGATAATACTGAAATTGCATCGTGGTCTTCTTCTACTTTTCTAGCTCCGGAAGAGCCAAGAAGTAGAGAAGTACCCGCAGAATAGCCTATGAATGACACTGACCAGGATTTAAGAAATGCATTACATATGTTGACGCAGCTTGTTGCTGCACAAACTCAAGGATGAGCTAGTCCAATGATAAGTGAGGATGACGCGGCTAGAGTAGCTAGTCGCAGGACACAGGATTTTTTGAAATTAGACCCTCCCATATTCACTAAGTCAGATCTGAAAGCAGATCCACATGATTTCGTGGACCAAATTCAAAGGGCTCTAGATGTTATGCACTTGACTGGTGTAGAAACAGTTGAGCTTACGGCCTATAGATTGAAAGGTGAAGCTATATTGTGGTATGAAGACTGGAAAAGATCGAGGGGTATTGATGCACTTCCAGCTTGTAGGGAAGAATTTAAAATGACATTCCTTGATCATTACATCCCATATGAGATCCGGGAGGCACGTGCAGACCAGTTTCTCAATCTACGTCAAGGGAATATGAGTGTCAGAGAATACAACCTTCAGTTTAATTCTTTGGCTTGATATGCTCCGAATGTAGTAGCCACAATGGCCGATAGAGTCCGTCGGTATGTGGACAGATTAGAGGCATATTTGTAAAGGGATTGCACTATTGTCACACCCCAAATCCCATTGAGGTGGACTGGCACCCGAAGCCGATATGGCACGAGAGAACCAATCTTTGCTCATGTACATTCATATGCATATCCTCGTATGAATCTTATTATACCTCATGCAACTATGCGGAAGTCATGGACATGGAAATATATGCCATATATATATATAAAACTTAGGCGTTGGGGCCATAAAGTCAAAATGGACATTCATCTCTTACATTCATATACCCACATGTGTCTACAAAAGCCTCTAACATATGCATCTACAAGACCAACTTAAAATCGGGACAAGTCCCCGCTTTATACAACATTTACAACATCAAAACAAATGCACAACTCTGACCCGAAAAGCCCCAAACCAACTGGAGCTCACCAAAAATCTGCAAATGATCCACAGCCTACAGAGGAGGTCTACCAGCACCTGCGCCTGTAGCAATTAAAGTAAGTCCCCCAAGAGGAGTCAGTACGAAGAATGTACTGTGTATGTAAGGCTCATAAGAACTGTATCATACATAATAACAACAATAGAGTCAATATAAGAGAAATAGTCAATGTGAATAAACTCTCTATCTGTATGTGAGGAACCATGTATATTACGTTCTTTACTTCTCTTGTCTTCACATATGTTCATCTTTATTGTTCTACCCATGCTAGGTTGTTCTGTCTCCCCTGGGATGAGATTAACCCATGCTAGGTACTTTGACCCCTGGGATGCTATATTAACCCATGCTAGGCTTTCGTGTTGCCCCTGGGATGTACTGTGATAACCCATGCTAGGTACTGTGACCCCTGGGATATTATAGTAATCCATGCTAGGCTTTCGTGTCGCCCCTGGGATGTACTGTGATAACCCATGCTAGGCTTTTATATCGCCCCTGGGATGTATCGGGATCGACCCATACTAGGCTTTTCTGTCGCCCCTGGGATACCACCCATGAATACTCATCAATTATATCTCTTATTATTCTTACTTCCGGTTTAAGAGTGATACATTGAGGATCATGACATTATTTGAAGCACACACATATATATATTACTTCACTCCTTTACTTCATGAGATTGACACCTTTACTTGTGAGGGATAGATATATTAGCTCGCATATTACCTCCTTCATTACTCTTATGAGATTGATACTTTTACTTGTGAGAGATTGGTACAAAGATAATCATAATAGTATTGGACTTTGGAACACGACATGATTGGAAAATGCTATTCAAGAATAAATAGATTCTCTTTACATCCTTACTCTCTTTGAGATGGTTCTTTTTAGTAGTTACAACATTATGAGATCATTTGGAACTTCAGTCAATGAATAAGATATAAGTGAATCATTATAATTCATCTAGGATTAGGACACATGTGAATACCAATATATGTCAACCTGAATTGATATACTCCAAAACCCCTAGGAATTGAACAAGCCCAATGTCAATGTAAACAATATGTTGCAGAAGGATACGAAAAGAGTAACCTTACATACCTTATCTTCCCAATATGAATATACAATTCTATACGTGAATACAATAGTCCAGGTCCTTATTTACATCTTACTCTACAACACAAGTACATAACGGAGTTTATATTAACCCCCAAATACCTTACAAATGCATATAACGATAATGAGTTTCATGTTTGCCTTTTAAAATGTCATTTCCCCCTTGACAATACCATTTATGAAATTATCATACCAACAATCCCACAATATCCCATACATTGACCAATACATGATAAACCAATAGCATGTCACACCAAGTTCATACTTTCCACTTCTCCATCAACAGAACATCACAATTACTCCATCAAATCACCTCAATACACCTCATATCAACATATAGGCCAAAATTCCATAATTTACACTTATATAAAAATAACAAGTTTAGAAATATAATCACACCATACATGTTGATATTTCATCCATACCATGCCCTTTCATCAAGACCACAAGTCACCTTTCAGGTTTAATTCACAAAAATGACACATCTTTTACAAAAACACAAAAGTGCACCACTTACACTTTTAGACATAACCAACATGATCTACATGCTCTCCCATGCATATAATATATTAATCCATAAGAATAATCACTTACCCAAACTTGAAAATGAGTGATGTTGTCCCAAAAGATGGCTTAGGGTTTGAAGAATATGCAAAATATCTCTTAGAGAATTGTCTAGAAAAACATGTGTGAGTTGTGGAATTAAAAATCTGATTTCTTTGCCTTTATATAGTCCTTGGGGTCATCCCTAGCCAACTCTTGGAATTTAATGCAATGTCCATTTGGTCAATGGAAGAATGGGTCTTTTTTTCCCTTTGGGCCTTGCATTTTGGCTCCATTTTAGGCCTCAAATTGGCCCATTAACACATATTATCTTAGACCACTAAAATCAATGTGTAATCCATCATATATCTCATGTTAAAATAATTCCATAACGTCACGATAATATTCACTTACGAGATTCACCTTCGTAGCCTCAATCGCAAAAATAGAAATTCTAGTCGCTCAAGGCTTACTTGAACATAATTTGTTAAAACATTTGTGATGAAGAATTAACCCTAACTCGGATGCTAAACTCGCTAAGAATAGTCCTACTATGATGGAGTAATGATACCATGACTTAAAAGTCTTATTTACATCATAATAGTCGAAGAAAAATTTGGCAAAACCCACCCCGGCAATCCGCTTGGCGCGCCCCTTTGCTGCCTGTGGAAACAAAAATTTGGGCCAGAGTGGCCTGACACGCCCTCTGCAGCGCCCATGCCAAATTTTTGATTTTTGATTTTCTTTGCGGATTTGGTTGTATCTTTCAAGTCGCAACCTTTTGCTTACCTCTTAGCTTTATGATTCTTTGTTTGGATGTCCCTTAAACCTCAATTTTTCACCCCATAAATGCTCCACAAAGTCACAAACGCCACCCACTACAAAGGTCTAACCACATGTACTAGGCCCAATATCAAATATTTCATAAATGGCACTACAAAATACATACTTATGGCTCTCGACACCCGAGTAAACATTGTGCAAAGTTTTCAAGTAGGGTCGAAAATATACGGGGTGTTACAACTATTGCTGCGTTAAATAGAGATATGAATATAGCAAGAATACAAGCCTTTGCACAAAAAATAGAGGATCAGAGGCAACAAAGAAGGACACAAGAATTTGAAGAAGAGCCGTCAAAGAGGGCTAAACCTATGGGACAGTTTATGGCGTCCCAAGGAGACTTTAGGCCTAGGGTTTTTAATAGACCTCCGAGACCCTCACTTTCTTATCCTACAACAGATACTCAATCCCAATTCCAAGGGCTTAGAGGCAGTTACGTTGATCAAAGTAGTGGGATTCGAGGTTCACAAACAGCGGGGTATCGAGAACAAGGAAGTATGAACCAATCGGGGTTTTCTCGCCAGCCGTGTCTACACTGCGGAAAGCTTCATTTAAAGGAATGCCAGTTTGGAACAAATATTTACTTTTGGTGCGGTATGTTCGGGTACCTGGTGAAAGATTGCCCAAGAAGGGGCATGGGTAATGTGACGCGACCTATGGGATTAACCGTTGTATCATCATCTATCACGCCCCGAATTCCAACGAGGCGTGATTGGCACCCAAAGCCGATAAGGCCCGAGAGAACCAATCTTTGCTCATGTCTGTTCATCTGCATGTCTCTTTACGAATAGAATATTATCTCATGTAACTACTAACATATAAAATGCCAATGGCGGAAATCATGGAAAAACATGTACAATATATGAAACTTGGCCGTTAGGGCCATCAAGTCGAAGTGAACATTCATCCCTTTCATTCATATACCCACATATGTCTACAAAAACCTCTAACAGAAGTACATACACGACCAACCTAAATTCGAGACAAATCGCCGCTTTACATAACATCTATAACATCAAAACAAATATACAACTGTGACTTGGAAAGCCCCGAACCAACTGAAGCTTACCCAAAGATCTGTAAATACTCGATAATCTACTGCGGAGGTCTACTAGCACCTGCGCCTGCAGCAAGTAAAGTAAATTCCCCCAGTGGGGTCAGTACGAATAATGTACTGAGTATGTAAGGCCATAAGAATTACATCATACATAATAACAACAACAATGGAGTCAATATAAGAGAAATAGTGAATGTGAATAAACTCTCTTCTGTATGTGGGAACCCATGTACATTACGTTCTTTACTTCTCTTGTCTTTATACTTATTCGTCTTTATTGTTCTACCCATGCTAGGCTGTTCTGTCACCCCTGGGATGAGATTAACCCATGCTAGGTACTTTGACCCCTGGGATGTCATATTAAACCATGATAGGCTTTCGTGTCGCCCCTGGGATGTTATTAACCCATGCTAGGTGCTGTTACCCCTGGGATGTACTGTGATAACCCATGCTAGGCTTTTCTGTAGCCCCTGGGATGTACTTATGATAACCCATGCTAGGCTTTTATATCGCCCCTGGGATGTATCGGGATCGGCCCATGCTAGGTATTTTAACCCTTGGGATACCACCCATGAATACTCATTACTTATACATTACTTCTTTCTCTTATTACCCTTTCTTTCATTACTTAGCGATACCTTGCGACTTGGAACACAGACATCCATTACTTCACGTCTTTACTTTTGTACGATTGATACTTTACTCATGAGGGATAGATACATTAGCTTGCACATTACTTCCCTTATTACTTTTATGAGATTGGTACTGTTACTTGTGGGAGATTGGTACAAAGATAATCATAATGTTATTAGACTTTTGGAACATGACATGATTGGAACAATGCTATTCAAACCAAACAAGCTCTCTTAGAATTTACCACATCATGACAGCTTAGGAACTTCAGTCAATAAATAAGAGATAAGTGAATCATCATTAATCTACGAGTAGAACACATGTGAATAGCAAGATATGTCAATCGTAGTTAGAATTCTATAGAACCCTCATGAAATGTAACACTTTTGGAACCATAGGATAATGATCCATATTAGCTAATGAACATGAGTCAACCAATGGACATGAGTCATATGATTCACCATTGACCAATGAGTAAGGAACATATGAGTAACACTAGTCAACTACCGGATATGAAATACCTTAGAGCATTTCGAAATCGAATGAGTACTTATGACAATGTAAACACCATATGCTGCAGGAGGATATAGAAGAGTAACCTTATATACCTTCACTTCCAAGTATGACTACACGAGTCTATATATGAACACAACATTCCAGCTTCTTCCTTACGTCTTACTCTACAATACAAGTACATAACGGAGCTTACATTAGTAACTAGTGACTATACAGGCGTACAAGATGTCAATGAACTATATGAATACCGTATAATGTCATGTCACCCCTTACAATACAATCCACTAAATTTTCATATCAAAAACACCGTAACATTACACACATTGACCAAGAGATCATACATCAATAGCATTTCATAGCACACTTACCCTTTATGCTTTTCTCTTTATCATTCCGTCATAATTACTCCTTCATAACTACATATGAACAACCATCCATACTTAACATAGAACAACATGACTCCATAAGACCCTTTAAAGTCATTAAAACGGCATCACAAGTTGCTAATTATATCCATAAAGGGTATAGGGGCCTTCGGGGGTCAAAGGGGGACAAAAACATGCAAAATAGGGTTCTGGAAAGGACCTGCGAAGCCACTTGTGCCCTCAGGTGTATGACCTGCGGCCTTATATGGCCCTTGTCAGTGTCCAGGGGACTCTGCGTCGGCACCTGTGCCCACAGGTGCCTCACCTGCGAGGGCGGATGCCCATTTTCGGCCAAATTGGTCTCGTTTGGGTCTTTTTATGCAATGAATGGTCCATGATCGTAACTAAACTTATTTTAACATATTTTTGATCATATTATATTCCAAAAAGAAGCCATGGTCTCACAACACACATAAACATCACCTAAACTTCACTTTCTTTTCAATCCGTCACCAAATCCATAACCAAATTTACAACAACAATTCCAAACACTATACACAAGGATAAAACAAGGCAAGACTATAATCACATCTCACATGTCAATATTGAATCCATCAAGTTCATTTCCTTCAAGATCACAAGTCCAAGTTCAAGTTTACAAGACAAAACCATCCTCCGATTTAGCAAACACAAATTGTTTTACACATAGTGGACTTCTCACACTTCACCAACATAACCAACATGATATAATCCATCTTCCATGCATAAAATATATTAAACCATGATAATAAACACTTACAAATCCTTGTGAAAGAATGATCTTGTCCACAAAGATGAGTGCTTAGGGTTTGTGTGATAATGGAAATGTTGTAGAGAATTCTAGAAAAGGCATAGGTGTCCAAATGTAACACCCCGTACGTTTCTGAGTTAGTTGACAATCGTAACATTTAGGGAAAAAAGAAAACATGAGAGAATTGATGAATTTTGTATTGAATTGTGGGCATTTAATAAGTCTTGTATAATTGGGCCCAAAAATGAAGCCCAAAATAACAAGAAGACATGGCCCAACATGGGGTTTTTGACCCATTCTTCCAAATTTGATCCATTTGACCAATCAACATTGCATTAAATGCTAAGTAAAATATAAGGGAGACATGAGGGACTATATAAAGAGGGAAATCAGATTTTTTATTTCATTAAGCTCTCATGTTTTTCTAGACTTTATAAACATATCTCCTTTGCTCTCAAGAACCCTAAGTCACTCTTTTGGCCAAGATCATCAATTGGTAAGACTTGGTAAGTGTTTATTATGATGGATTAATATATTTTATGTATAATATATGGTGTATATTATGTTGGTTATGTTGGTGGAGCATTGAGAAGTTCACAATAAGTGAAGTGTATATGTTGCTAAATAGGAGGGTGATTTGTCTTGTAAACTTGACTATGGACTTGTGGTTTTGAAGAAAGTGAAATTTGTGGAGTAAATATTGACATGTGAGATGTGATTATAGTCTTTATTTGTCTTATTCTTGTGCATAACGTTTGGAATTGTTGTTGCGATATTGGTTATGGTTTTGGTGTCGTATTGGCTGTGAAATGTAGTTTTGGGTGTTGTTATGTGTGTTGTGAGACTATGGATGAATTTTGGTGTTTAATATGATCAAACATATGTTCAAATATGTTTTATTGTGATCATGGACCATTCATGGCATTAAAAGACCCAAAAAAAGTCATTTTGGACCAAAACGGGCATCCGCCCCCGCAGACGAGGGCATCTGCGGGTGCAGATGCCAACACAGAAGGCCCTGGAATTTTCTAGGGGCCATATGTGCATGCATCTCATCCACCTGCGTGCATAGGTGGCAGCGCAGGTCACCTTCAGATTTGGTTTTGTATGCTTCCGTCTCTAGTTGATCCCCGAAGACCCCTATACCCTTTTTGGATGTAATTATCAACTTGTGATGTCGTTTTAATGACTTTAAAGTGTAGTATGGAGGTGTGTTGGACTATGTTAAGTATGTATTATTGTTCATATGTTGTTATAAAGGAATAATTACGACGGGATGATAAAGGGAAAAGCGTAAAGGGTAAGTGTTGTGTGAAATGCTATCGATGTATGATATTTGGTCAATGTGTGTAATGTTATGGTATTGCTGATATGGAAATGCAGCGGATGGTATTGTAAGGGGGTGACATAACGTTATATGGTGGTCACATAGTTCATTGTCGTCTTGTACGCCTGTATAGTGACTAGTTGCTAATATAAGTTCCGGTATGAACTTGTATTGTAGAGTAAGACGTAAGGAAGAAGCTGGACTATTGTGTTCATACATAGGTTTGTGTATTCATACTTGGAAGTTAAGGTATGTAAGGTTCCTCTTTCCGTATCCTTCTGCAGCATATAGTGTACACTTTGTTATGGTACTTACTCATTCCCGAAATGTACTAAGGTATCCTATATCCGGTTATCAATTGTCTCTACTACATGTTTCCTACTTATTGATCAATTGTGAATCTCATGTATCATGTCTCATGTCCATGAGTAGTATTCCAAAAGACCAATAAGTTTGTGTTCCAAAGTTCCAATAGTGATTATACTCACGTATCTTATCCATTGATTATTGTCCAATAGTTCCAATAATGTTATGTTTCCAATGAGGTAATGTTTCCAATAATGCTATTCACATGTCTCTCACTCATTGGTTAATGATCCAAAGCTTCAAGTAAAGTTATGACCATCATTGTATCAATCTCAAAGTAATGAATAAAGTAATGCAAATTTGGTTAATGTTTGAGTACGGGTAGCAGCTTTGGGGGCGAAATGCCTAGCTTAAGCCGATCCCGAGATTATTGGATCAGGGGGCAGCTTTGGAGGCAAAAGCCTAGCTCAAGACGAACCTGACAGGGGGAAGCTCTAGGGGTGAAAACCTAACTCGAGCCGAACCTGATATGTTGATTTATGGGTGGCAGCTCTAGGGGCATAAGCCTAGCTCGAGTCGATCTCGATGCATTGATTTATGGGTGGCAGCTCTAGGGGCATAATCCTAGCTCGAGCCGATCCCAACATAACGATATGTTACGTAAAGACCCACTGATCAGTCGGGGCCCAGGTACATTATGACACATATATTGACAAGCAAGCATTGAAGTAAAGAAAGTAATGAAAGCAATACACATGGTTTCCAAAATGCAAAATGGTGACTTACTCACATTGATTAGTCATTTGTATTGAGTTCATTGATATGTTTATGTGTTATATAGTTTCATTTGAGCCTTACATACTCATTACTTATTCCGTAATGACCCCTCTTAGGGAATTTACCTTACTTGCTGCAGGAGCAGGTAGCAGTAGGCCTCTTCAGTAGATTGCCAGTTGTTAGCGGTTCATTGGTGAGCTCAAACTAATTCGGGGCTTCTCCGAGTCAGAGTGTATATATGTTTTGGTGATGTACATGTTGTATAAAGCGGGGACTTGTTCCGACTTTTAGTTTGTTTTGGTCAATGCATCTGTTAGAGGCTTTTGTAGACGCATGTGGGTATATGTATATAAGATGACTCATGAATTCTTGTTTCGATGGCCTCAACTGCCAAGTTTCTCAAATATGTATATATATGTGTCACATGTTCCATGATTTCCGATAGTAGTCATTCATGTTCTTATGTGATAGTGGTGTTTCCTATGGCATGCGTATGAATGTATAGAAGCATAGCTTAGTTCTCTCGGGCCTTATCGGCTACGGGTGCCAATCACGCCTTGTTGGGATTCGGGGTGTGACAAAAGTGGTATCAGAGCAGGTCGTTCTAAGGGTGTCTACAAAGCCGTGTCTGAGTAGAGTCTTACTTATCAATGTGTTGTGCACCACATTTATAAGTAGGAGGCTACGGAACATTTAGGATGTTGTTTATTTTCTTCATTCTAGATTGTGCAATAGAGCTAATGTTGTAAGTTGAATCGTGTTTGACCATAGTAATTGTTTCTCTTTGATATAGTAATAATGACGAACACTAGAAGAGGAAGGGGTAAAGGGAAGCAGGTTGATGTGCCTGCTGGAGAAGGAATGAGCAGATTACCACCTGGCCAAGCTAGTCATGGTGGAGCGAATGCTGAAATATCATCGTGGTCTTCATCTACCTTCCCAGTTCCAAAAGAGCCAATTGGTAGAGAAGTACCCGCAGAACCACCGATGAATGCCACAGATCAAGATCTTAGAAATGTTGTACATATGTTGACACAGTTAGTGGCGGCACAAATCAAGGGACGAGCTGGTGCAATGACACATGATGATGATGCGGCTAGAATGGCAAGTCGCAGGACACAGGATTTCTTGAAACTGGACCCTTCTTTATTCACTGGGTCCGATCCAAAAGAAGATCCATAGGACTTCGTGGATCAAATTCAGAGGGCCTTGGAAGTTATGCACGTGACGGGGGTTGAAACAGTTGAACTTGCTGCGTACAGGTTGAAAGGAGAGGCAATATTGTGGTATGAGGATTGAAAGAAATCCCGTGACATTGGTGCAAATCCACCTACATGGGAAGAGTTTAAAGTGGCTTTCCTCGATCATTTTCTTTCTTATGAGATCCGGGAGGCACGTGCGGATCAGTTCCTAAATCTACATCAGGGAAATCAGAGCGTCAGGGAATACAGTTTGCAATTTAATTCCTTGGCTAGATATGCGCCAAATGTGGTGGCTACGATGACATATAGAGTCCATTGATACGTGGACATATTAGAGCCATATTTGGTACGAGATTGCACCATTGCTGCCTTGAATAAGGACATGGACATAGCGAGAATCCAGGCCTTCGCTCAGAAAATGGAAGACCAACGACAGAGGAGAAGAGTGCATGAATTTGACTGGGGACAATCCAAAAGGGCTAGACCTATGGGACCACCTATGATGTCCCAAGGAGGATCTAGGCATCGTATGTTCCCCAGACCACCCAGACCATTGTTTTCTCATTCCATAGCGGGTGCTTATTCCCAAGCTCTAGGGGTTTAGAGGTGGTTCAGCTGGGCAGAGTAGTGGGGTTCACGGATCACAGGAAGAAGGTTTTCCTCGTCAGCAGTGTTAGCAGTGCGGGCGTATTCATTCAGGCACATGTCGGTCAGGGACGAATGTCTGCTTTTGGTGTGGTATGTCGGGGCATATAGCGAGAGATTGTCCCCAGAGGAGCATGGGTGGTATAACACAACTGATTGGGTCGCCAGTTGCGTCATCAGCATCGGTTCCTTCACTGGTCCGAGGTGTACAGCCTATTGGCCGCGGTAGAGGTGCCAGAGGAGCAGCCAGTACTAGCGGGATCCAGAATCGCACTTATGCTTTGGTGGACTGCCAGAATTCAGAGGCTTTCCCTGATGTTGTCACAGGTACATTATCCATATTCTCACATAATGTATATGCACTGATTGACCCAGGTTCTACATTTTCCTATGTTACCCCATTGGTTGCTGCGAAATTTGCAAAGGCACCAGAATTATTAATTAAATCAATTGAAGTGTCTACACCGATTGGTGAATATATTATTGCAAAGAGAGTATATTGTAACTGTGTGTGGTCATGATACATTGGCCGATCTCATTGAACTAGACATGGTGGATTTTGATGTGATCATGGGAATGGATTGGTTGGCCTCTTGTTATGCTACGGTAGATTACCGGGCCAAGAAGGTACAATTTTGTTTTCCGCAGGAAAATATTCTAGAATGGCAGGGTAATGTAGGGGCACCACGTGGGATATTTATTTCCTATTTGAAAGCTAGGAAAATGATTGCCAAGGGATACGTATGCCATTTGGTACGAGTGAAAGATAATGATGTGGAATCACTAACTCCACAGTCGGTTCCAGTAGTCAATGAATTTCTTGATGTATTTCCAGAGGATCTTCCAGGCTTACCCCCAGAATGGGAAGTAGAATTTGGCATTGATGTGATTCCAGGAACTCAGCCTATTTCGATTCCTCTATATAGAATGGCTCCAGCAGAATTGCACGAATTGAAGGAGCAATTGAAAGATTTACTGGACAAGGGCTTCATCAGGCCTAGTATGTCCCCGTGGGGTGCACCGGTATTATTTGTATGAAAGAAAGATGGCACATTGAGAATGTGCATTGACTATCGGCAATTGAATAAGGTAACGATCAAGAACAAATATCCCCTCTCTCGCATTGATGATTTGTTTGATTAGTTACAGGGTGCCAAGTGTTTTTCAAAGATTGACTTGAGGTTGGGTTACCATCAAGTCTGAGTTAGAGAAGAAGATGTGTCCAAGATCGCTTTCCGAACACGGTATGGTCACTATGAATTTTTAGTTATGTCATTTGGACTAACAAATGCACCGGCTGTGTTCATGGATTTGATGAATTGGGTGTTTAAGCCATTCCTAGACGTGTTCGTGACAGTATTTATAGATGATATCCTGGTTTATTCAAGATCACTAGAAGACCATGCTAATCATTTATGGCAAGTGTTATAAATCCTCCGGGAGCGTAAGTTGTATGCAAAGTTCTCCAAATGTGAGTTTTTGTTAAAATCAGTTGCATTCTTAGGTCACATTATGTCAGATGAAGGGATACAGGTCGATACACAGAAGATAAAAGCAGTGAAAAATTGGCCAAGACCTACAACGCCCACAGAGATTCGCAGTTTTCTTGGTTTGGCAGGTTATTACAGAAGATTTGTGGAAGGATTTTCTTCTATTGCGGCACCATTAAAAAAGTTAACTCACAAGGCAATTAAGTTTCAATGGAATGATGCATGTGAAAAAGGGTTCCAAAAACTGAAAGATAAGTTGACTTCCACACCAGTGTTAGTACTTCCTGAAGGCACAGAGGGCTATGCAGTGTATTGTGATGCTTCTGGGATTGGTCTCGGATGTGTGTTGATGCAGAATTGTAAGGTGATAGCATATGCCTCACGATAATTGCGGCCACATGAGAAAAATTATCCCACTCATGACCTTGAATTGGCAGCGGTAGTATTTGCTTTAAAGATATGGAGTCATTACCTATATGGAGTTCATGTTGATATTTACACTAATCACAAAAGTTTGCAATATATCTTTAAACAGAAGGAACTCAATTTGAGGCAATGAAGATGGTTCGAGCTTTTGAAAGACTATGATGTTGATATTTTATACCATCCAGGGAAGGCAAATGTGGTAGCAGATGCATTGAGTCGCAAGGCAATGGGAGACTCTAATGGCCAACCGACAGAAAAGAAAGAAATAATCAAAGACCTATATCAGTTAGCCAGCTTGGGAGTTCGTCTACTTGAATCCTCAGATGAGGGAGTTATTGTACAGAATGCAGCGGAATCCTCCTTAATAATTGAAGTGAAAGAGAAGTAGTTTGCGGATTCTGTGTTATTGCAGCTAAAGGAAAATGTACAGCAAAATTTGACAAAGGCATTTGATCTTACACAGGAAGGGGTGCTCCAATGCCAAGGTAGACTATGTGTACCGAATATAGACGAATTGAGGAAGCAAATTATGATAGAGGCGCATCACTCGCGGTATTCGATTCATCCGGGTGCTACAAAAATGTATCATGATTTAAAGAAAGTGTATTGGTGGGGAAATATGAAGAAGAACATTGCAGAATTCGTCGCTAAATGCCCGAATTATCAACAAGTAAAAGTAGAGCATCAGAAACCAGGAGGTTATATGCAATGTATCAATCTTCCAGTCTGGAAATGGGATATGATTAATATGGACTTCATTACAGGTTTGCCTCGTACATTGCGAAAATTTGATTTTATATGGGTTATAGTTGACAGGCTTACCAAGTCAGCGCATTTTCTACCAGTCAAGACCACCTATACAGCTGAGGATTATGCAAATTTGTATGTTAAAGAAATAGTACGATTGCATGGTATTCCACTTTCTATTATATCAGACAGAGGAGCACAGTTCACAACGCACTTTTGGAGATCCTTTAAGTAGAGATTGGGCACACAGGTGAATCTGAGTACGGCTTTCCATCCTCGAACTGATGGACAAGCAGAACGTACTATTCAGACACTTGAAGATATGCTACGAGCTTGTGCATTAGATTTTCAAGGCAGTTGGGATGACCATTTGCCTCTTATTGAATTTGCTTACAACAATAGCTATCATTCAAGTACTAAAATGGCACCTTATGAAGCTTTGTACGGGAGGAAATGTAGATCACCAATTGGGTGGTTTGAAGCAGGAGAAACAGCTTTACTTGGGCCGAATATTGTTCATCAGGCTATGAAGAAATTTAAAGTTATCCAACAGCGATTACAAATGGCCCAGAGTCGACAAAAGTCCTATACTGATATTAGAAGAAGAGGACTTGAATTTTCCATAGGTGATTGGGTATTCCTGAAGGTGTCACCGATGAAAGGGGTAATGCCATTTGGAAAGAAAGGGAAATTGAGTCCACGTTACATAGGCCCATATGAAATTATTAGAAGATTTGGGCAAGTTACGTATGAGTTGGCACTACCCCAGGAACTCTCCACAGTTCATCCGGTATTTCATGTGTCAATGCTTCGGAAGTGCATAGGGGATCCATCTCGTTTTACTCCTGTCGATGATGTACAGGTTACAGAGGATCTTACCTACGAGAAAATACCTATTGCCATTCTGGATAGATAGGTGAAGAGGTTGAGAAACAAAGATATTGCTTCTGTAAAGGTACTTTGGAGAAATCAGCAAAGAGAAGAGGTCACATGGGAAGATGAAGAAATGATGAAATCTAAGTACCCTCATTTATTTCAAAAAGAAGTATGACAAGTAAGTATTTATAATATTTGAGTGTATATCTATAAGATGACATGAAGAATGCTCCTAAACTTGTAATTGTCTACTTTGAAATGATAACACTAACATTCGAGGACGAATGTTTCTAAGGGGGGAAGAATGTAACACCCCGTACGTTTCTGAGTTTAGCTGACAATCGTAACATTTAGGGAAAAAAGAAAACATGAGAGAATTGATGAATTTTGTATTGAATTGTGGGAATGTATAATTGAGACCAAAAATGAAGCCCAAAATAAAAAGAAGACATGGCCCAACATGGGGTTTTTGACCCATTCTTCCAAATTTGATCCATTTGACCAATCAACATTGCATTAAATGCTAAGAAAAATATAAGGGATACATGAGGGACTATATAAAGAGGGAATCAGATTTTTTATTTCATTAAGCTCTTATGTTTTTCTAGACTTTACTAAACATATCTCCTTTGCTCTCAAGAACCCTAAGTCACTCTTTTGGCCAAGATCATCAACTGGTAATACTTGGTAAGTGTTTATTATGATGGATTAGTATATTTAATGTATAATATATGGTTTATATTATGTTGTTTATGTTGGTGGAGCATTGAGAAGTTCATAATAAGTGAAGTGTACATGTTGCTAAATCGGAGGGTGATTTGTCTTGTAAACTTGACTATGGACTTGTGGTTTTTGAAGAAAGTGAAATTTGTGGAGTAAATATTGACATGTGAGATGTTATTATAGTCTTACTTTGTCTTATTCTTGTGCATAACGTATGGAATTGTTGTTGCAATATTGGTTATGGTTTTGGTACCGTATTGGCCGTGAAATGTAGTTTTGGGTGTTGTTATGTGTGTTTTGAGACTATGGATGAATTTTGGTGTTTAATATGATCAAAAATATGTTCAAATATGTTTTATTGTGATCATGGACCATTCATGGCATTAAAGACCCAAAACAAAGTCATTTCGGACCAAAACGAGCATCCGCCCCCGCAGACGAGGGCATCTGCGGGCGCAGATGCCAACGCAGAAGGCTCTAAAATTTTCCAGGGACCATCTGTGCTCGCATCTTAGCCACCTGCGTGCACAGGTGGCAGCGCAGGTCACCTCCAGATTTGGTTTTGTATGCTTCCGTCTCTAGTTGATCCCCGAAGACCCCTATACCCTTTTTGGATGTAATTATCAACTTGTGATGTCGTTTTAATGACTTTAAAGTGTAGTATGGAGGTATTTTGGACTATTTTAAGTATGGATGATTGTTCATATGTTGTTATAAAGGAATAATTACGACGGGATGATAAAGGGAAAAGCGTAAAGGGTAAGTGTGGTGTGAAATGCTATTGATGTATGATATTTGGTCAATGTGTGTAATGTTATGGTGTTGTTGATATGGGAATGCAGCGGATGGTATTGTAAGGGGGTGACATAACGTTATATGGTGGTCACATAGTTCATTGTCGTCTTGTACGCCTATATAGTTACTAGTTGCTAATGTAAGTTCCGTTATGAACTTGTATTGTAGAGTAAGACGTAAGGAAGAAGCTGGACTATTGTGTTCATACATAGGCTTGTGTATTCATACTTGTAAGTGAAGGTATGTAATGTTCCTCTTTCCGTATCCTTCTGCAGCATATAGTGTACACTACTTTATGGTACCTACTCATTCCCGAAATGTACTAAGGTATCCTATATTCGGTTATCAATTGTCTCTACTACATGTTTCCTACTTATTGATCAATTGTGAATCTCATGTCTCATGTCTCATGTCCATGAATAGTATTCCAAAAGCCCAATAAGTTTGTGTTCCAAAGTTCCAATAGTGATTATACTCATGTATCTTATCCATTGATTATTGTCCAATAGTTCCAATAATGTTATGTTTCCAATGAGGTAATGTTTCCAATAATGCTATTCACATATCTCTCACTCATTGGTTAATGATCCAAAACTTCAAGCAAAGTTATGACCATCATTGGATCAATCTCAAAGTAATGAATAAAGTAATACAAATGTGGTTAATGTCTGAGTACGGGTGGCAGCTTTGGGGCCAAAATGCCTAGCTCAAGCCGATCCCGAGATTATTGGATCAGGGGGAAGCTTTGGTGGAGAAAGCCTAGCTCAAGCCGAACCTGACAGGGGGCAGCTCTAGGGGTGAAAACCTAGCTCAAGCCGAACTTGATATGTTGATTTATGGGTGGCAGCTCTAGGGGCATAAGCCTAGCTCGAGCCGATCCCAACATAACGATATGTTATGTAAAGACCCACTGATCAGTCGGGGCCCGGGTATATCATGACACATGTATTGACAAGCAAGCATTGAAGTAAAGAAAGCAAAGAAAGTAATGAAAGCAATACACATGGTTTCCAAAATGCAAAATGGTGACTTACTCACATTGATTAGTCATTTGTATTGAGTTCATTGATATGTTCATGTGTTATATAGCTTTATTTGAGCCTTACATACTCAGTACTTATTCCGTACTGACCCCTCTTGGGGAATTTACCTTACTTGCTGCAGGCGCAGGTACCAGTAGGCCTCTTCAGTAGATTGCCAGTTGTTAGCGGTTTATTGGTGAGCTCCAGCTAATTCGGGGCTTCTCCGAGTCAGAGTGTATATATGTTTTGGTGATGTACATGTTGTATAAAGCGGGGACTTGTCCCGACTTTTAGTTTGTTTTGGTCAATGCATCTGTTAGAGGCTTTTGTAAACGCATGTGGGTATATGTATATAAGATGACTCATGAAGTCTTGTTTTGATGGCCTCAACGGCCAAGTTTCTCAAATGTGTATATATATATGTCACATGTTCCATGATTTCCGATATTAGCCATTCATGTTCTTATGTGATAGTGGTGTTTCCTATGGCATGCGTATGAATGTATAGAAGCATAGCTTGGTTCTCTCGGGCCTTATCGGTTACGGGTGCCAATCACGCCTCATTGTGATTTGGGGTGTTACACCAAATGAATTAAAATCTGATTTGGTGCCCCTTTTATAGTCCCTTGGAGTCTCTCTTATCCAATTCTTAGAATTAAATGCATTGGTTGATTAGTCAATGGAAGATTGGATCATTTTGCCTCATTGGGCCTAGTCTTTTGTTCTTGTTTTGGGCCTCATTTGGCCCAATGGATCATGACTCATTCATACCCAACAAATTAATATCTAATTTATCAAATCTCTCATGTTTAACTAATTCCATAAGTGTAGACGTAGTTGTATAGGTTCGACAACATACGGGTGTTTCACCTCCTACAAAGGTCTAATCCCATGTACTAGGCCCAATATCATTTATTTCATCAATAACATTACAAAATACAAACTTTTGACTCCCGACAATTGAGTAACCATTGTTCAATATCGCCAAGTAGGGTTTGGTAGATATGGGGCGTTACATCATTATTGGTTCCTTTATTAGGTCGAGGTGTACAGCCTGTTGGTCTTGGTAGAGGTGCTATGGGAGCAGCTGGTTTTAGTGGAATAATGAACCATACCTATGCTCTAGCGGGTCGGCAGAATTTGGAGGCCTACCCTGATGTAGTGACAGGTACATTATCTGTCTTTTCACATAAATTATATGCATTGATTGATCCTGGTTCTACCCTATCATATGTTACTCCATTGATTGCTGGAAAAAAAAATCAAAAGAACATTTGAAGTATCGACACCTGTGGGTGAAATTATTATAGTTAAAAGAGTATATTATAATTGCATA
This sequence comes from Capsicum rhomboideum, assembly GCA_031232105.1. Classification (NCBI taxonomy): domain Eukaryota; kingdom Viridiplantae; phylum Streptophyta; class Magnoliopsida; order Solanales; family Solanaceae; genus Capsicum; species Capsicum rhomboideum. Next base: position 54,705,741 of record CP124711.1, read on the forward strand.
GTAACTATTTACGATTATGTTACGTTGGATGATCTTATTGAGCTGGTAATGGTGGATTTTGATATTATAATGGGTATGGATTGGTGGGCTTCTTGTTATGCCACGATAGATTGTTGAGCTAAAAAAAACTATATAAATAACTAATAATACATTATCATTTTCCCCAAAGGATGGTCTTGAAATGAAGGGTAATGTTGGGTTGCACCAGTACTATGAGTACGAAAGAAAGATGCCACATTGAGAGTGTGTATTGATTGTTGGTAACTGGATAAGGTAATGATTAAGAACAGATATCCCCTCCCTAGACTTGACGATTGGCTTGATCAGTTACAGGGTGCCAAATGTTTTTTTTCTTTCAAAGATTGAAGATATAACCAAGAAAGCTTTTCGAATACAGTATGGTCACTATGAATTCATAGATATGTCATTTGGGCTAACAAATGCACCAGTTGTTTTCATGGATTTGATGAATAAGGTGTTCAAGCCATTCTTGGATGTATTTATGATCGTGTTCATAGATGATATTCTGGTTTATTCAAGATCACAAGAGGACCATGCCAATTACTTACTGCAGGTGTTACAGATTCTTTGTGATCGTAAATTATATGTAAAGTTTTTTCTAAATGTGAATTTTGGCTAAAATTCGTAGCATTCTTGGGTCACATTGTGGCGGATGAAGAAATAAGAGTAGATACATAAAAGATTGAAGCAGTGGAAAAAAAATTGGTTAAGACCATAGGAGAATTGTTGAAGGGTTTTCTTCTATTCCTGCACCTTTAACAAAGCTAACACATAAGGCCATTAAGTTTCAGTGGAATGATGCATGTGAGAAGAGTTTCCAAGAGTTGGAAGATAAATTAACTTCCACACCCGCATTAGTACTTCCCGAAGGCACAAAAGGGTATGTGGTATGTGGTGATGCCTTAGGAGTCGGCTTGGGATGTGTATTGATGCAGCATGGCAGAGTGATAGCTTATTCCTTAAGACACTTGCGTTCACATGAGAGAAATTATCTCACACATGATTCTGAGTTAGAAGTAATATAGCGCTACTACTTATGGGGTTCACATATATATATATATATACCAATCATGAAAGTTTTTATTATATTTTTTAGCAGAAGGACCTCAATGCGAGGCAGTAAGTGGCTGGAACTCTTAAAAAACTATGATATTGATATTTTCTATATAATCTAGGGAAGGTAAATGTAGTAGCTAATGCATTAAGCCGCACGGCAATAAGAAGCACTAGTGGCCAGTTCATGGAAAAGCAAAGTATAGTCAAAGATCTACATCATTTGGACAGCTTGGTAGTTCATTTTCTTGAAACCCCAGATAAAAGAGTCACAGTGCAAAATATGGTAGAGTTTTCATTAGTAGCTGAAGTAAAGGAAAAACTAGTATGCGGATTCTATATTATCGTAGCTGAAAGAGGATGTACAACAAGGTTTGATGAAGGCATTTGATCTTACGCAAACGGAAGTGAGTAACCATTGTTCAACGTCGCCAAGTAGGGTTTGGTAGATACGGGGCATTACATTCTCCCCCCCTTCGGAACATTCATCCTCTAATGTTAATAACATCGCCTCATGTACAACAAATGCATCTCTATATTAGCATCTCTATACATATACTCATATAGATACTTAGTCTTTCTCCACGTTCGTAATTTTGCACTCTTTCCTTCTGTTTGGAACAAATATAGGTACCTTGGTCTCATCAGTTGTTTTCAGCTTACCAGGTCATCTACTCGACTTGTTGATTTCTCCAATGAACTTTTACGAAGGTTACGTCTTTACTTACTAACCTTTACACTTGTCAGTCTAGAATATAAATATATAGGTATTTCTTCTAACTTGTATATTTCCAATGGGAGAGATATGAAACGAAATTCCTATGCACATCCGGCACATTTCATACCCTTTGTTTCCAATCCACTTACCCTTTTCATTGGTGACACTTTCAAGAGTACTTACTCATCTATGATCACAACATTTACTATACTATTATGATATGTCATTTTCACTATACTAAACTCACCGACAGGTGGAAATATTTCTATTGACTTAACTCATAACCCCAGTGTACTGTCAAATTCACGGTGGCCGATGGAGTAACATACGATAGGGTAGAGCTCGAATCAATCAATACATGTACATCATGTGAAAAATATGATAATATACTTGTACCTTCATCAGGAGATGCCTCTTCATTCTGTCGGTCCACCAGATCATAGGTGCGATTTGGGCCCCACTGGAACTAGCTGCTCCTCTCATTTCTCTACCACGACTAATAGGCTGAACGCCTCTGCTTGGGGAAGGAACCGATGCCGATGATACAACGGTTGATCCTGTAGGTCGTGCTATACCACTCGCAACCCTTTGTGGGCATTCTCTCATTAGGTGACCCACTGTGCCACACCAAAAACAAGCATTTGTCCCCGACCGGCATTCACCTAAATGATACCTGCCGCAACGCTGACACGGAGGATGAGAAAATCCTGTTGTCTGTGAACCTTGCATTTCACTATGCTGTCCAAATTGACCACCCCTAAACCCTCGGGATTGGGGTTGAGGGACTGATGTGGAATAAGGAAATAAGGGTCTAGGCGGGAACATTCGAGATCTAGAGTCTCCTGGGGACACCATAGACTGTCCCATAGGTCTCGCCCTTTTTGATGGCCCTTTCTCAGATTCTTGTGTTCTTTTTCTTTGCCTTTGGTCCTCCATTTTCTGTGCGAAGGCCTGAATTCTAGCGATGTCCATATCCTTGTTCAAAGCAGCAATAGTGCAGTCTCGTACCAAATATGGCTCCAGTCTATCCACATATCGATGGACTCTATCTTCCATTGTGGCCACCAAATTTGAGCATATCGAGCCAAGGAATTAAACTGCAAACTGTATTCTCTAACACTCATATTCCCTTAACGGAGATTTAAAAATTGATCTGCACGAGCCTCACGGATCTCATAGGGAAGATAGTGATCCAGAAATGCCGCTTTAAATTCTTCCCAACCAGCTGGGAGTGCATCAATGCCTCTTGATCTTTTCCAGTCCTCATACCATAATATGGCCTCACCCTTCAATCTATAAGCTGCTAACTCAACTGTTTCTACACCTGCTACGTGCATCACCTCTAGTGCTCTTTGAACTTGGTCCACAAAATCCTGTGGATCTGCTTTCAGGTCTGACCCAGTGAATATAGGAGGGTCCAATTTTAGAAAGTCCTGTGTACGTCGACTAGCTGATCTAGCCACGTCATCTTCATTTACCATTGGACCAGTTCGTCCTTGTGCTTATGAAGCCACTAACTGAGTCAACATATGTACTGTATTTCTAAGATCCTGATCTGTGTTGTTTATTGGTGGTTCTGCGCGTACTTCTCTACCGACTGGCTCTTCTGGAGCTGGAAAAGTAGAGGAAGACCGCGAGGAAATTTCAACATTTGCTCTACCTTGACTAGCTTGGTCAGGTGGTAATCTACTCATGCCTTCATCAGCAGGCATATCTACCTGCTTACCCTTACCTCTGCCCCTTCTTGTCATCGGCATTGTTACTATATCACAAAAAATAAATGTCAATGGTTAGAGACGATTCCATTTACCATATTGGCTCTATTGCATGATCTAGAAGTGAAGAATAGAAACAAAATCCTAAATGTCCCGTAGCCTCCCACTTATAAATGTGGTGCACAACACATTGATAAGTAAGACTCTACTCAGACACGGCTTTGTAGACACCCGTAGAACGACCTGCTCTGATACCACTTTTGTTACGCCCCGAATTCTAGTGAGGCGTGATTGGTACCTAAAGCCGATAAGGCCTGAGAGAACCAATCTTTGCTCATGTCTGTTCATTTCCATGTCTCTTTATGAATAGAATATTATCTCATGTAACTACTAACATATAAAATGCCAATGGCGGAAATCATGGAAAAACATGTACAATATATGAAACTTGGCCGTTTGGGCCATCAAGTCAAAGTGAACATTCATCCCTTTCATTCATATACCCACATATGTCTACAAAAGCCTCTAACAGAAGTACATATATGACCAACCTAAATTCAGGACAAATCCCCGCTTTATATAACATCAAAACAAATGTATAACTGTGACTCGGAAAGCCCCGAACCAACTGGAGCTTACCCAAAGATCTGTAAATACCCGGTAATCTACTGCGGAGGTCTACTAGCACCTGTGCCTGTAGAAAGTAAAGTAAATTCCCCAAGAGTGGTCAATACGAATAATGTACTGAGTATGTAAGGCCATAAGAATTACATCATACATAATAACAACAACAATGGAGTCAATATAAGAGAAATAGTGAATGTGAATAAACTCTCTTCTTGTAATACCCCATACATATTCCAACCTCATTTGGTAACTTGGAATCATGTTTACTTGATGATTAAGATCACTAAGTATGTATTTTGTAGTGTTTGGATGGGGCATTGGATGATACGCTAGAATTAGACGGAGTAGGAAAAAATTCAGCAAGGTGGACAAACTTGCGCCACTCCCTATTTCAGGGGGTGTGGCGCAAGCCACCTGATTCATAGGGCACATAATTCTCGCACCACTGCCTTGCTTTGCAGCAGTGGCGCAAGGAACAAGTGGTTTGGCCTTCCCGTGCTCGTTTTGCGACGCATTTCAACGATGATTCTTTCTTGGTTTATTTTGGTTGTTTGGAGTTCTTTGAGAATTGTTAAAGCTTAAAATACTTCAATACACTCCTACATACTCCTACATGATCAAGTCATGAAACACAAGTAGTTATCAAATTAAGTTCAAGTAAGCCATGGGTGGCTAGAATTCCTATTTTTGTCAGTGAGACGACGAATGAGAATCTCGTAAGAGAATATTGTCGTGACATTATGGAATTAATTAAACATGAGATATATGGTTGATTATACATGGGATTTTGTGGGCTAAGTTGAGATAAGTTATTGGGCCCAATTTGAGGCCCAAAATGAGCCAAAATGAAAGGCCCAAAGGCAAAATGACCCATTCTTCCAATATTTGACCAAGTAAACATATAATTTAATGCCAAGTGTGGCTAAGGATGACTTTAGGTCTATATAAAGGCCCCAAAATCATATTTTATTCACAAAGACTCTCATACCTTTTTGGATATTTCTCAAACATTTCTTTATTTTTCAAACCCTAAAGCAACTATTCCTTTTGGGCTCTTTGGTAAAGATCATCACTTTGCAAGACTTGGTAAGTGTCTACCCTCATGGATTAATATATTATATGCTTAAGATGGTGTGCATATCATGATGGTTATGTTGGCAAGGTGGTGAATAGTGTATTTTTGCTTTTGGTAAAGATGTGCCATCTTTGTGATTTGAACTTGAAAAGAGACTTGATGTCTTGTGAAAGAGCATGGTATGGATAAAATATGAACATGTATGGTGTGATTTTTTTATTAAACTTGTTATTTTTATATAAGTGTAAATTATGGGATTTTGACCGATATGTGCTATGAGGTGTATTAAGGTGACTTGATGGATTATTTGTGATGTGGTGTGGATGAGAAAGTGTAAAGGAGAAGTTTTGTGGTGAAATGTTATTGATTATCATGTATTGGTCAGTGTATGGAATATTGGGGGATTATTGGTATGATAATTTTATCAAAGGTCTTGTCAAGGGGGAAATGGCATGTTTAAAGGCAAACATGAAACTCATTATCGTTATATGTATTTGTAAGGTAGTTGGTGGTTAATGTAAACTCCGTTATGTATTTGTGTTGTAGAGTGACACATAAAGAAGGAGCGGTACTATTGCATGCACATCTAAGATTGTATATTCGTATTGAGAGTACAAGGTATGTAAGGTTACTCTGTCCGTATCTTTCTACGGCAAAGAGTATCCACTTTGACATTATGCTTGTCCCATCTCAAAATGTGCTAAGGTATTCTATATCCAGTTATCAATGGTCATTATCACATGTTTCCTACTTATTGATCGATTGTGAATCACGTCTCATATTCATCGATAATGTTCTAAAAGCCTAATAAAGTGATGTTCCAAAGTTCCAATAGTGGTTGTACTCATGTATCTTGTTCATTGATTAATGTCTAATGGTTCCAATGGTGTTATGTTTCCAATAAGGCTATGTCTCCAACAATGTTTATTCACATGTCTCTCACTCATTGGTTAATGATCCAAAGCTTCAAATCAAGTTATGACTATCATTGTATCAATCTCAAAGTAAAGAACAAAGTAATGCATATGTGGTTAATGATCAAGTATCGGTGGTATCTTTAGAGGCGAAATGCCTAGCTCAAGCCGATTCCGAGATTGTTGGATCAGGGGGCAGTCCTAGAGGCATAAGCCTAGCTCGGACCGATCCTGACAGGGGGCAGCTCTAGAGGTAATAACCTAGCTCGAGCCAAACCTGATGTGTTGGTTTATGGGTGGCAGCTCTAGGGGTAATAACCTAGCTCGAGCTGATCCCGATCTATATTGATTCATAGGGCGGAAGCTCTAGGGGAATAAGCCTAGCTCGAGTCGATCCCAACATAACGATATGTTATGTTAAAACCCACTGTTTAGTCGGGGCCCCGGTATCACAGGTCACAGGCAAAGATGAATAATCATAGAAGTAAAGATACAAAGAAAGTAATGAAAGCAAAATACATGGTTTCCAAAGTTCAGTACAGTGACTTATCTACATTGGTTATGCAATTGAATTTGAGTTCATTGACATATTTACATATCATACAGTTTCATTTAAGCCTTACATACTCAGTACATTCTTCGTACTGACCCCCTTGGGGGGGGGGATTTACCTTAATTGCTGCAGGCGCAGGTTCTAGTAGACCTCCACAGTAGGTTGCAGGACATTCACAGCTTTTGGTGAGCTCCAGTTAGTTCGGGGCTTCTCCGAGTCACAGTTGTACATATGTTTTGGTGTTGTACATGTTGTATAAAGCGGGGACTTGTCCCGACTTTTAATTCGTCTTGGTCAATGCATCTGTTAGAGGATTTTGTAGACGTATGTGGGTGTATGGATGTAAGATGATACGTGACGTTTTTGACTTGATGGCCTCAACGGCCACGTTTCGCATATGTATATATATCACATGTTCCATAAATTCCATTGTTGGTATTGTTGAGCTCTTATGTGATTAGGGGTTTCTTATGGCATGCATATGATTGAATAGAAGCAAAGCTTGGTTCTCTCGAGCCATATCGGCTTCAGGTGCCAATCACACCTCGATAGGATTTGGGGCGTGACAAAAGTGGTATCAGAGTCAGGTTGTTCTAAGGGTGTCTACAAAGCCGTGTCTGAGTAGTGTCTTACTTATCGATGTGTTGTGCACCACATTTATAAGTAGGAGGCTACGAGACATTTAGGATGTTGTTTCTTTTCTTCATTCCTAGATCGTGCATTAGAGCCAAAGTTATAGGTGGGATTGTTTCTAACCATAAATATTGTTGTTCTCGTATATTATAGAAAATGCCGATGACAAGAAGAGGTCGAGGAAAAAGTACGAGGATAGATAGAATTGCTGGAGAGGGAACCAGTATACCACCACCTGATCAAGTTAATCAAGGCGATACTGAAACTGAATTTGTGTCGTGGGCTTCCTCCACTCCCTCTGTTCCAGAAGACTCGAGTAGGAGAAGAGCACCTGCAGAACCACCAATAAATGCCACAGATCAGGATCTTAGAAATGCAGTTCATATGTTGACACAATTAGTGGCAGCCTAGATTCAAGGACGAGTTGGTCCAATTACATATGATGATGATGCGGCCAGAGTGGCGAGTCGCAGAACACAGGATTTTCTGAAATTGGACCCTCCTATATTCACTGGGTCAGATCCTAAAGCAGATCCTCAGGACTTTGTGGATCAAATTTAGAGGACCTTGGAAGTTATGCACGTGACGGGGGTAGAGACAGTTGAACTTGCTGCGTACAGATTGAAAGGAGAGGCAATATTGTGGTACGAGGATTGGAAGAAATCCCGTGAGATTGGTGCAAATCCACCAAATTGGGAAGAATTTAAAACGGCATTCCTTGATCATTACCTGCCCTATGAGATCCGTGAGGCACGTGCGGATCAGTTTCTAAATCTCCGTAAGGGAAATTTGAGCATGAGGGAATATAGTTTGCAATTTAAATCCTTGGCTCGATATGCGCCCAATGTTGTGGCTACGATGACAGACAAAGTCCATAGATACGTGGACAGACTAGAGCCATATTTGGTAAGGTATTGCACCATTGCTGCCTTGAACAAGGACATGGACATAGCTAGAATACAAGCCCTCGCCCAGAAAATGGAAGATCAAAGACAGAGACGAAGGGTACATGAATTTGACAGGGGACAGTCCAAAAGGGCTAGACCTATGGGACCATATATGATGTCCCAAGGAGGATCTAGGCCCCGTATGTTTCCTAGACCACCTAGACCATCGTTCTCTTATTCCACAGGGGGTGCTCACTCTCAGTTCCGAGGGTCTAAGGGTGGTCCATCTGGGCAGAGTAGCGGAGTTCACGGATCACAGGCGGCAAGTTTTCCTCATCAGCAGTGTCAGCACTGCGGGCGTATTCATGTAGGTACATGCCGAGTGGGGACAAATGCTTGTTTTTGGTGCGGCATGACGGGACACATGATGAAAGAGTGTCCCCAGAGGAGCATGGGTGGTATAGCACGACTGACAGGATCGGACGTTGCGTCATCAGCATCGATTCCTTCTTTGGGCCTAGGTGTGCAGTCTGTTGGCTGTGGTAGGGGTGCTAGAGGAGCAGCCAGTACTAGCGAGGTCCAGAATCGCACATATGCTTTAGTGGACCGACAGAATTCGGAGGCTTCCTCTGATGTTATCACAGGTACATTATCCATATTCTCATATAATGTATATGCATTGATTGACCCCAGTTCTACATTTTCCTATGTTACTCCATTGGTTGCTGCGAAATTTGCAAAGGCACCAGAATTATTAATTAAATCAATTAAAGTGTCTACACCGGTCGGTGAATATATTGTTGCAAAGAGAGTATATCGTAATTGTGTGGTAACGGTGTGTGGTCATGATACATTGGCCGATCTCATTGAATTAGACATGGTGGATTTTGATGTGATCATGGGAATGGATTGGTTGGCCTCTTTTTATGCTACGGTAGATTGCCGGGCCAAGAAGGTGCAATTTTGTTTTCCGCAAGAAAATGTTCTTGAATGGCAGGGTAATGTAGGGGCACCACGAGGGAGATTTATTTCCTATCTAAAAGCCAGGAAAATGATTGCCAAGGGGTACATATGTCACTTAGTACGAGTGAAAGATAATGATATGGAACCACTAATTCCACAGTCGGTTCTAGTGGTCAATGAATTTCTTGATGTGTTTCTATAGGATCTTCCAGGCTTACCCCTAGAACGGGAAGTAGAATTTGGCATTGATGTGATTCCAGGCACTCAGCCTATTTCTATTCCTCCATATAGAATGGCTCCAGCAGAACTGCGTGAATTGAAGGAGCAGTTGAAAGATTTGCTGGATAAGGGCTTCATTAGACCTAGTATGTCCCCGTGGGGTGCACCGGTATTATTTGTATGGAAGAAAGATGGCACGTTGAGAATGTGCATTGACTATCGGCAACTGAATAAGGTAACGATCAGGGACAAATATCCCCTTCTTCGAATTGATGATTTGTTTGATCAGTTACAGGGTGCCAAGTGTTTTTCAAAGATTAACTTGAGGTCGGGTTACCATCAAGTCAGAGTTAGAGAAGAAGATGTACCCAAGACAGCTTTTCGAACACGGTATGGCCATTATGAATTTTTAGTTATGTCGTTTGGAATAACAAATGCACCGGCTGTGTTCATGGATTTGATGAATAGGGTGTTTAAGCCATTTCTAGACGTGTTCGTCACGGTGTTTATAGATGACATCCTGGTTTATTCAAGATCACTAGAGGACCATGCTAATCACTTACGACAAGTGTTGCAGATTCTCCGTGAGCGTAAGTTTTATGCAAAGTTCTCCAAATGTGAGTTTTGGTTAAAATCAATCGCGTTCTTGGGTCACATTGTGTCAGATGAAGGGATACAGGTTGATACACAAAAGATTGAAGCAGTGAAAAATTGGCCAAGACCTACGACACCCACAGAAATTCATAGTTTTCTTGGCTGGCAGGTTATTACAGAAGATTTGTGGAAGGTTTTTCCTCCATTGCAACACCGTTAACAAAACTTACACATAAAGCAGTAAAATTTTAGTGGAATGATGCGTGTGAGAAAAGCTTCCAAAAGTTGAAAGATAAATTAACCTCCACACCAGTTTTAGTGCTTCCCGAAGGTATCAAAGGTTATGCAGTGTATTGTGATGCTTCCGAGGTTGGCCTCGGATGTGTATTGATGCAGCACGGTAATGTCATAGCATATGCCTCACGACAGTTGCGGCCACATGAGAAAAATTATCCCACACATGATCTTGAATTAGCAGCGGTAGTTTTTTCTTTAAAGATATGGCGTCATTATTTATATGGAGTTCATGCTGATATCTATACGGATCACAAAAGTTTGCAATATCTCTTTAAGCAGAAGGAACTCAATTTGAGACAACGAAGATGGTTAGAGCTCTTAAAAGACTATGATATCGATATTCTTTATCATCCAGGCAAAGCAAATGTAGTAGCTGATACATTGAGCCTCAAGGCAGTAGAAAGCACTAGTGGCCAGTTGACTGAAAAGCAAGAGATAATCAAAGATCTACACCAACTAGCCAGCTTGGGAGTTTGACTTATTGAATCTCCAGATAAAGGGGTTATTATGCAAAATGCATCAGAATCCTCATTAATAGCTGAAGTGAAAGAGAAGCAGTTTGCGGATTCTATGTTACTGCAGCTAAAGGAAAATGTACAACAGAATTTGACTAAAGCATTTGATCTTACACAAGAAGGGGTGCTCCAATGTCAAGGAAGATTATGTGTTCCAGATGTAGATGAGTTACGAAATTGAATTATGACAGAGGCGCATCATTCACGCTATTTTATCCATCCGGGTGCTACTAAAATGTACCATGATTTAAAAGAAGTGTATTGGTGGGAAAATATGAAAAAGAACATTGCAGAATTTATCGCTCAATGCCCGAACTGTCAACAAGTGAAAGTAGAACATCAGAAACTAGGAGGCTACACGCAATGTATCAATCTTCCAGTCTGGAAAATGGGATATGATTAATATGGACTTCATTACAGGTTTGCCTCGGACATTGCGGAAGTATGATTCTATATGGGTTATAGTGGACAGGCTTACCAAGTCAGCGCATTTTCTACCAGTCAAGACTACCTATACAGCTGAGGATTATGCGAAGTTGTATGTGAAAGAAATAGTACGATTGCATGGTATTCCACTTTCTATTATATCAGACAGAGGGGCACAGTTTACAGTGCACTTTTGGAGATCTTTTCAGCAGAGCTTGGGTACACAGGTGAATCTGAGTACGACTTTCCATCCTCAGACTGATGGACAAGCAGAGCGTACTATTCAAACACTTGAAGATATGCTACGAGCTTGCGCATTAGATTTTCAAGGCAGTTGGGATGACCATTTGCCTCTTATTGAATTTGCTTACAACAATAGCTATCATTCAAGTATTAAAATGGCACCTTATGAAGCTTTATATGGAAGAAAATGTAGATCATCGATTGGATGGTCTGAAGTGGGTGAAACTGCTTTACTTGGGCCGAATATTATTCATCAGGCCATGGAGAAAGTTAAAGTGATCCAACAGAGGTTACAAATGGTCCAAAGTCGCCACAAGTCATATGTTGATGTTAGACTAAGAGGACTTGAATTCGCCATAGGTGATTGGGTATTTTTAAAGGTGTCACCGATGAAAGGGGTAATGCGGTTTGAAAAGAAAGGGAAATTGAGTCCACGTTACATAGGCCCATATGAAATCGTTAGAAGATTTGGGCAATTTGCGTATGAGTTGGCACTACCCCAGGAACTATCCTCAGTCCATCCGGTATTTCATGTTTCGATTCTTCGAAAGTGTATAGGGGATCCATCTCATGTTGTTCCCATTGAAGATGTCCAAGTTACATAGGATCTTACTTATGAAGATGTACCCATTGCTATCCTAGATCGATAAGTAAAGAGATTGAGGAATAAAGACATAGCTTCCGTAAAAGTCCTTTGGAGAAATCAACAAGTAGAGGAGATCACAGGAAATGATGAAATCCAAATACCCTCATATGTTTCAAATAGAAGAAAATGTTTACAATGCAGAGGTGGAGCAATAACAAGTAGGTATCTAAGAGCATTATGTGTATTTGTATATGTATGTTAATATAGAGATACATTTGTTGTACATGAGACGATGTTGTTAACGTTCGAGGACTAATGCTTCTAAGGGGGAAAGAATGTAATACCCCGTACATATTCCAACCTCATTTGGTAACTTGGAATCATGTTTACTTGATGATTAAGATCACTAAGTATGTAATTTGTAGTGTTTGGATGGGGCATTGGATGATACGCTAGAATTAGACGGAGTAGGAAAAAATTCAGCAAGGTGGCCAAACTTGCGCCACTCCCTGTTTCGGGGGTGTGGCGCAAGCCACCTGATTCATAGGGCACATAATTCTCACGCCACTGCCTTGCTTTGCAGCAGTGGCGCAAGGAACAAGTGGTTTGGCCTTCCCGTGCTCGTTTTGCGACGCATTTCAACGATGATTCTTTCTTGGTTTATTTTGGTTGTTTGGAGTTCTTTGAGAATTGTTAAAGCTTAAAATACTTCAATACACTCCTACATACTCCTACATGATCAAGTCATGAAACACAAGTAGTTATCAAATTAAGTTCAAGTAAGCCATGGGTGGCTAGAATTCCTATTTTTGTCAGTGAGACGACGAATGAGAATCTCGTAAGAGAATATTGTCGTGACATTATGGAATTAATTAAACATGAGATATATGGTTGATTATACATGGGATTTTGTGGGCTAAGTTGAGATAAGTTATTGGGCCCAATTTGAGGCCCAAAATGAGCCAAAATGAAAGGCCCAAAGGCAAAATGACCCATTCTTCCAATATTTGACCAAGTAAACATATAATTTAATGCCAAGTGTGGCTAAGGATGACTTTAGGTCTATATAAAGGCCCCAAAATCATATTTTATTCACAAAGACTCTCATACCTTTTTGGATATTTCTCAAACATTTCTTTATTTTCCAAACCCTAAAGCAACTATTTCCTTTGGACTCTTTGGTAAAGATCATCACTTTGCAAGCCTTGGTAAGTGTATAACCTCATGGATTAATATATTATATGCTTAATATGGTGTGTATATCATGATGGTTATGTTGGCAAGGTGGTGAATAGTGTATTTTTGCTTTTGGTAAAGATGTGCCATCTTTGTGATTTGAACTTGAAAAGAGACTTGATGTCTTGATGAAAGAGCATGGTATGGATAAAATATGAACATGTATGGTGTGATTTTTTTATTAAACTTGTTATTTTTATATAAGTGTAAATTATGAAATTTTGACCGATATGTGCTATGAGGTGTATTAAGGTGACTTGATGGATTATTTGTGATGTGGTGTGGATGAGAAAGTGTAAAGGAGAAGTTTTGTGGTGAAATGTTATTGATTATCATGTATTGGTCAATGTATGGAATATTGGGGGATTATTGGTATGATAATTTTATCAAAGGTCTTGTCAAGGGGGAAATGACATGTTTAAAGGCAAACATGAAACTCATTATCGTTATATGTATTTGTAAGGTAGTTGGTGGTTAATGTAAACTCCGTTATGTATTTGTGTTGTAGAGTGACACATAAAGAAGGAGCGGGACTATTGTATGCACATCTAAGATTGTATATTCGTATTGAGAGTACAAGGTATGTAAGGTTACTCTGTCCGTATCTTTCTGCGGCAAATAGTATCCACTTTGACATTATGCTTGTCCCATCCCGAAATGTGCTAAGGTATTCTATATCCGGTTATCAATGGTCATTATCACATGTTTCCTACTTATTGATCGATTGTGAATCACATGTCTCATATTCATCGATAATGTTCTAAAAGCCCAATAAAGTGATGTTCCAAAGTTCCAATAGTGGTTGTACTCATGTATCTTGTTCATTGATTAATGTCTAATGGTTCCAATGGTGTTATGTTTTCAATAAGGCTATGTCTCCAACAATGTTTATTCACATGTCTCTCACTTATTGGTTAATGATCCAAAGCTTCAAGTCAAGTTATGACTATCATTGTATCAATCTCAAAGTAAAGAACAAAGTAATGCATATGTGGTTAATGATCAAGTATGGGTGGTAGCTTTAGGGGCAAAATGCCTAGCTCAAGTCGATCTCTAGATTGTTGGATCAGGGGGGCAGTCCTAGAGCCATAAGCCTAGCTCAGAACGATCCTGACAGGGGGCAGCTCTAGAGGTAATAACCTAGCTCGAGCCAAACCTGATGTGTTGGTTTATGGGTGGCAGCTCTAGGGGTAATAACCTAGCTCGAGCCGATCCCGATCTATATTGATTCATAGGGTGGCAGCTCTAGGGGCATATTCCTAGCTCGATCCGATCTCAACATAACGATATGTTATGTTAAAACCCACTGTTCAGTCGGGGCCCGGGTATCACAGGTCACAGGCAAAGATGAATAATCATAGAAGTAAAGATACAAAGAAAGTAATGAAAGCAAAATACATGGTTTCCAAAGTTCAGTACAGTGACTTATCTACATTGGTTATGCAATTGAATTTGAGTTCATTGACATATTTACATATCATACAGTTTCATTTAAGCCTTACATACTCAGTACATTCTTCGTACTGACCCCCTTGGGGGGGGGAGGGGAGGGGGATTTACCTTAATTGCTACAGGCACAGGTTCTAGTAGACCTCCACAGTAGGTTGCAGGACATTCACAGCTTTTGGTGAGCTCCAGTTAGTTCGGGGCTTCTCCGAGTCACAGTTGTACATATGTTTTGGTGTTGTACATGTTGTATAAAGCGGGGACTTGTCCTGACTTTTAATTCGTTTTGGTCAATGCATCTGTTAGAGGATTTTGTAGACGTATGTGGGTGTATGGATGTAAGATGATACATGATGTTTTTGACTTGATGGCCTCAACGGCCAAGTTTCGCATATGTATATATATCACATGTTCCATAAATTCCATTGTTTGTATTGTTGAGCTCTTATGTGATTAGGGTTTTCTTATGGCATGCATATGATTGAATAGAAGCAAAGCTTGGTTATCTCGAGCCATATCGGCTTCGGGTGCCAATCACACCTCGATGGGATTTGGGGCGTGACACTTCTGTATGTGAGAACCCATGTACATTACGTTCTTTACTTCTCTTGTCTTTATACTTATTCGTCTTTATTGTTCTACCCATGCTAGGCTGTTCTGTCGCCCCTGGGATGAGATTAACCCATGCTATGTACTTTGACCCATATGATGTCATATTAGCCCATGCTAGGCTTTTGGGTCGCCCCTGGGATGTTATTAACCCATGCTAGGTGCTGTGACCTCTGGGATGTACTGTGATAACCTATGCTAGGATTTTATGTAGCCCTTGGGATGTACTTATGATAACCAATGCTAGGCTTTTATATCGCCCCTGGGATGTATCGGGATCGACCCATGCTAGGTATTTTAACCCCTGGGATACCAACCATGAATACTCATTACTTATACATTACTTCTTTCTCTTATTACCCTTTCTTTCATTACTTAGCGATACCTTGTGACTTGGAACACAGACATCCATTACTTCACATCTTTACTTTTGTACGATTGATACTTTACTCGTGAGGGATAGATACATTAGCTTGCACATTACTTCCCTTATTACTTTTATGAGATTGGTACTGTTACTTGTGGGAGATTGGTATAAAGATAATCATAATGTTATTAGACTTTTGGAACATAACATGATTGGAACAATGCTATTCAAACCAAAAAATCTCTCTTAGAATTTCCAACATCATGAAAGCTTAGGAACTTCAGTCAATAAATAAGAGATAAGTGAATCATCAATCATCTACGAGTAGGACACATGTGAATAGCAAGATATGTCAATCGTAGTTGGAATTCTATAGAACCCTCATGGAATGTAACACTTTTGGAACCTTAGGATAATGATCCATATTAGCTAATGAACATGAGTCAACCAATGGACATGAGTCATATGATTCACCATTGACCAATGAGTAAGGAACATGTGAGTAACACTAGTCAACTACCAGATACGGAATACCTTAGAGCATTTCGGAATCGAATGAGTACTTATGACAATGAGAACACCATATGCTGCAAGAGGATATAGAAGAGTAACCTTACATACCTTCACTTCCAAGTATGAGTACACGAGTCTATATATGAACGCAATAGTCCAGCTTCTTCCTTACGTCTTACTCTACAATACAAGTACATAACGGAGCTTACATTAGCAACTAGTGACAATACAAGCGTACATGACCACAATGAACTATATGACTGCCGTATAACGTCATGTAACCCCTTACAATACAATCCACTGCATTATCATATCAACAACACCGTAACATTACACACATTAACCAAGAGATCATACATCAATAGCATTTCACACCACACTTACCCTTTACGCTTTTCTCTTTATCATTCCATCACAATTACTCCTTCATAACAACATATGAACAACCATCCATACTTAACATAGTACAACATGCCTCCATAAGACCCTTTAAAGTCATTAAAACGGCATCACAAGTTGCTAATTATATCCATAAAGGGTATAGGGGCCTTCGGGGGTCAAAGGGGGACAAAAACATGCAAAACGGGGTTCTGGAAGGGACCTGCGAAGCCACCTGCTCCCTCAGGTGGCTGACCTGCAGCCGCAGATGGCCCTTGGCAGTGTCCAGGGGCCTCTACGTCGGCACCTGCGCCCGTAGGTGCCTCACCTGCGAGGGCGGATGCCCATTTTCGGCCAAATTGGTCTTGTTTGGGTCTTTTTATGCAATGAATGGTCCATGATCATAACTAAACTTCTTTTAACATATTTTTGATCATGTTATATGCCAAAAATCATCCATGGTCTCACAAAACACATAAACATCACCTAAACTTCACTTTCTTTTCAATACGTCACCAAATCCATAACCAAATTTACAACAACAATTCCAAACACTATACACAAGGATAAAGCAAGGAAAGACTATAATCACATCTCACATGTAAATATTTAATCCATCAAGTTTTTTTCCTTCAAGATCACAAGTCCATGTTCAAGTTTACAAGACAAAACCATCCTCCGATTTAGCAAACACAAATTGTTTTACACATAGTGGACTTCTCACACTTCACCAACATAACCAACATGATATAATCCATATTAAATGCATAAAATATATTAAACCATGATAATAAACACTTACCAAGCCTTGTGCAAAAATGATCTTGTCCACAAAGATGAGTGCTTAGGGTTTGTGTGATAATGGAAATGTTGTAGAGAATTCAAGAAAAGGCATGGGTGTCCAAATGAATTAAAATCTGATTTGGTGCCCCTTTTATAGTCCCTTGGAGTCTCTCTTATCCAATTCTTAGAATTAAATGTATTGGTTGATTAGTCAATGGAAGATTGGATCATTTTGCCTCATTGGGCCTAGTCTTTTGTTCTTGTTTTGGGCCTCATTTGGCCCAATAGCTCATGACTCATTCATACCCAACAAATTAATATCTAATTCATCAAATCTCTCATGTTTAACTAATTCCATAAGTGTAGACGTAGTCGTATAGGTTCGAAAACATACGGGTGTTTCACCTCCTACAAAGGTCTAATCCCATGTACTAGGCCCAATATCATTTATTTCATCAATAACATTACAAAATACAAACTTTTGACTCCCGACACTTGAGTAACCATTGTTCAATATCGCCAAGTAGGGTTTGGTAGATATGGGGCGTTACATCATTATTGGTTCCTTTATTAGGTCGAGGTGTACAGCCTGTTGGTCTTGGTAGAGGTGCTATGGGAGCAGCTGGTTTTAGTGGAATAATGAACCATACCTATGCTCTAGCGGGTCGGCAGAATTTGGAGGCCTACCCTGATGTAGTGACAGGTACATTATCTGTCTTTTCACATAAATTATATGCATTGATTGATCCTGGTTCTACCCTATCATATGTTACTCCATTGATTGCTGGAAAAAAAAATCAAAAGAACATTTGAAGTATCGACACCTGTGGGTGAAATTATTATAGTTAAAAGAGTATATTATAATTGCATAGTAACTATTTACGATTATGTTACGTTGGATGATCTTATTGAGCTGGTAATGGTGGATTTTGATATTATAATGGGTATGGATTGGTGGGCTTCTTGTTATGCCACGATAGATTGTTGAGCAAAAAAAAACCTATATAAATAAATAATAATACGTTGTCGTTTTCCCCAAAGGATGGTCTTGAAATGAAGGGTAATGTTGGGTTGCACCAGTACTATGAGTACGAAAGAAAGATGGCACATTGAGAGTGTGTATTGATTGTTGGTAACTGGATAAGGTAACGATTAAGAACAGATATCCCCTCCCTAGACTTGACGATTGGCTTGATCAGTTACAGGGTGCCAAATGTTTTTTTTCTTTCAAAGATTGAAGATATAACCAAGAAAGCTTTTCGAATACGGTATGGTCACTATGAATTCTTAGATATGTCATTTGGGCTAACAAATGCACCAGTTGTTTTCATGGATTTGATGAATAAGGTGTTCAAGCCATTCTTGGATGTATTTATGATCGTGCTCATAGATGATATTCTGGTTTATTTAAGATCACAAGAGAACCATGCCAATTACTTACTGCAGGTGTTACAGATTCTTTGTGATCGTGAATTATATGTAAAGTTTTTTCTAAATGTGAATTTTGGCTAAAATTCGTAGCATTCTTGGGTCACATTGTGGCGGATGAAGAAATAAGAGTAGATACATAAAAGATTGAAGTTGTGGAAAAAAAAATTGGTCAAGACCATAGGAGAATTGTTGAAGGGTTTTCTTCTATTCCTGCACCTTTAACAAAGCTAACACATAAGGCCATTAAGTTTCAGTGGAATGATGCATGTGAGAAGAGTTTCCAAGAGTTGGAAGATAAATTAACTTCCACACCCGCATTAGTACTTCCCGAAGGCACTAAAGGGTATGTGGTATGTGGTGATGCCTTAGGAGTCGGCTTGGGATGTGTATTGATGCAGCATGGCAGAGTGATAGCTTATGCCTTAAGACACTTGCGTTCACATGAGAGAAATTATCTCACACATGATTCTGAGTTAGCAGTAATATAGCGCTACTACTTATGGGGTTCACATAGATATATATATATATATACCGATCATGAAAGTTTTTATTACATTTTTAAGTAGAAGGACCTCAATGTGAGGCAGCAAGGGTGGCTGGAACTCTTAAAAGACTATGATATTGATATTTTTTATATCATCTAGGGAAGGTAAATGTAATAGCTAATGCATTAAGCCACATGGCAATAAGAAGCACTAGTGGCCAGTTCATGGAAAAGCAAAGTATAGTCAAAGATCTACATCATTTGGACAGCTTGGTAGTTCATTTTCTTGAAACCCCAGATAAAAGAGTCACAGTGCAAAATATGGTAGAGTTTTCATTAGTAGCTGAAGTAAAGGAAAAACTAGTATGCGGATTCTATGTTATCGTAGCTGAAAGAGGATGTACAACAAGGTTTGATGAAGGCATTTGATCTTACACAAGAGAAAGTGATCCAGTGCCAAAGAAGATTATGTGTACCGGATGTAGATGAATTAAGGAGATGGGTTATAACACAGGCACATCATTCACAACACGCAGAATTCTATTCATTCGGGAGATACCATAATGTATTATGATTTGAAAGACATTCATTGGTGGGGTAACATGAAGAAGAACATTGAAGAAATTGTGGCTCAATTCCCAAGTTATCAATAAGTAAAAGTAGGGCATCAGAAACCTGGAGGTTATATGCAATGTATAAATCTTCCAGTCTGGAAGTAGGACATGTTTAGCATGGATTTCATCATAGGTTTTGTCTCATACACTTCAGGGAATTATAATTTGCCATAGGTGATTAGGTGTTTTTTTTTAAGTGTCACCAATGAAAGGGGTAGTGAAATTTGGGTAAGATGAATATAAATTAGCACTACCCCAAGAACTCTCCACAGTTCATTCAGTATTTCATGATTCGATGCTTTGAAAGTATATAGGAGATCCATCTTGTATTGCTCCCAATTGAGATGTACAAATTACTTAGGATCTCACATATAAAGAGATACCTACTACTATTCTAGATCGATAAGTGAAAGGATTAAGAAATAAAGAAGTAGCATCCATAAAGGTACTTTGGAAAAATCAATAAGTAGAAGAGATCACATGGGAAGCCGAGGAAATGATGAATTCCAAGTACCCTCATTTGTTTCAAATGGAAGAGAAAGCTCAAGAGGCGGGAGCGGAGCAAGAACAAGTACGTATCTATGAGCAGTATGTGTATATGTATATATGTGTTAATATAGAGATGCATTTGGTGTACATGAGTCGATCTTATTAACATTCGAGGACGAAACACCCCATACCTTCCCAACCCTACTTGACAACCTTGAACCATGTTTACCCTAGGTTCGAGAGCAATAAGTACGTATTTTGCATTGTTATTGATGGCATATTTGATATTGTGCTAGTAAATGTGATTAGACCTTTGTAGTAGGTGGTATTTGGGACTTTGTGGAGCATTTGTGGGGTGAAAAGTGAGGTTTAAGGGACATCCAAGCAAAGGATCTTAAAGATAAGAGGCAAGCAACAGGTTGGGACTTGAAAGATCCAACCAAATCCGCAAAGAAAAGTCAAAATCAAAAATTTAGTATGGGGCGCTGCAGGTGGCTTACCAGGCCGCTTCTGGCCAAATTTTGTTTGGAACAGGAAGCAAGGGGACGCGCCCAGGGGCGTGCCAGGCCGCTCCTAGCCAACTTTCCAGAGTTGAAATTTTTCTAAGTCTCAGGGGCGCTCGGGAGCGTGCCGGGGTGCTTTTTGCCCGATTTCTTCTATGATTATTAGTCTATCAAGAGGATTCTTGGGTTATGGTATCATTATTCCATAATATTAGGACTACTCTCGAGTAAGTTTTCCATCCGAGTTGGGATTAATTCTTTGTCACAAGTGTTTTATCAAATTATGTTTAATTAAGCCATGAGTGGCTAGAATTTCTTATTTTGAGATTGAGGCTACGAACATGAATCTCATGAGTTGAATATTGTTCTGAAATTTATGGAATTATTTAAACATGATATAATTGGAGCATTACACATTGAAATTGGTGGGCTAAGTTAATATGTGTTAATGGGCTCAATTTGAGGCCCAAAATGAAGCCAAAATGCATGGCCCAAATGGAAAAGATCCATTCTACCATTGACCAAGTAAAACACTTCAATTATTGGACCAAGTGTGGCTAAGGATGACTTGAGGGGTTATATAAATACCAGAAATCAGATTTTTATTCCACAACACACACATGCCATTCTATACATTTCCAAGAAATTCCTTTTAGCTCTCCAAATCCTAAGGCAACTATTTTCTTTGGACACTTTGGACAAGATCATCACTTTGCAAGCTTGGGTAAGTGTTTATTCTTGTGATTTAATATATTATATACATGAGAGATGGTGTATATCATGATGGTTATGTTGGCAAGGTTGAATAGGGCACTTTTGCTTTTTGCTAAAAGATGTGTCATCTTTGTGATTTAAACTTGAAAGGAGAATTGGGGTTTTGATTAACGTGCATGGTGTGAATGAAATATCAACATGTATGGTGTGGTTATGTTCCTTGACTTGTTATTTTTCTATGAGTATAAATTGTGGGATTGTTGTCGATATGTTGTTATGAAGTGTATTGAGGTGACTTGATGGAGTAATTGTGATGTTGTGTTGATGGAGAAGTGTAAAGAATGAACTTGGTGTGACATGCTATTGGTTTATGATGTATTTATCAATGTATGGAATGTTGTGGTATTGTTGGTATGATAATTTCATAAATGGTATTGTCAAGGGGGAAATGACATTTTAAGGCAATCAAGTAACTTATTGTCGTCATATGCATTTGTAAGGTAGTTGGTGGTTAATGCAAACTCAGTTATGTACTTGTGTTGTAGAGTGAAACGTAAGGAAGGAGCTGGACTATTGTATTCACATTTAGGATTGTATATTCATATTAGGAAGATAAGTTATGTAAGGTTACTCTTTTCGTATCCTTCTGCAGCACATAATTTTCACATTGACATTGTATTTGTTCCATTTCGAAATGTTCTAAGGTATCTCATCTCAGGGTGTTATCTATTGTTATTCACGTATTTTCTTATTCATTGATCAATGGTTATTCATGTGTCTCATAGTCATGGACTACTGTTCCAAGCTCCAATAATGTTATGACTATCAACGTATCAATCTCTCAAAAGTAAAGGAAAGAAGTAATGCTAAGAAGTAATTCATATATGGTTACTTTATGGTTCTTTGAGTACGGGTGGTAGCCCTGGAGGCATAAGCCTAGCTCGGGCTGAACCTGCTTTATTGATTTATGGTTACATTTATTGACGGTTACATTTATTGACAATTGCATACATTGACGGTTACTTATATTGACGGTTACATATATTGGTGGTTATGTATTTAACGGTAATGGTTGATGGTAACGTACATAAGGTAAGAAATTAATGAATATAAAGTACATGGCTCTAGCATTCAAATCGATGGTTTTTCCATATTGGCTATTCTCTCATATTTGATTCCATTGAGGGCCTTATGTATCATGCAGTTTCTAATAGCCTTACATACTCAGTACATTCTTCATAATGATGTCCCTTGTGGGACTTACCTTACTTGCTGCAGGCACAGGTGCTTACAGACCTCCACAGTAGGTTGTGGGTCATTTGCAGATCATTGGTGAGCTCCAGTTGGTTCGGGGCTTTCCGAGTCACATGTGTGCATTGATTTTGGTATTATGCAAACGTTGTATAAAGCAGGGACTTGTCACAACTTCAGGATGGTTATGTACATGTATCTGTTAGAGACTTTGTAGATGTACGTGGGGAGATAATTGTAAAGAGACGTATGTCCATTTTGACTTCATGGCCCTAATGGCCAAGTTTCATATATAACATATGTTTTCCATGACTTCCGCCATTAGTATCATATAGTTATATGAGATAGAACGATATTCATACTGAGACATGCATATGAGCGTACACGAGTAAAGATTGGTTCTCTCGGGCCTCAACAGCTTTGGGTGCCAGTCCGCCTCTTTGGAATTTATGGCGTGACATAAAGGGGCATTATTCTAAGTATCATATCTTAAAAAAAGGCGGTGGGGCCCACTACCAGCCCCAAAAACCCAACCTAAGGCAAGCACCTACCCAAATTAGGCTAAGGTTTCTTAATCCCATCCTTAGGCACTAAAATGAGGTAAGTCTAGTCCTAAAGGATAATCCTAGACTAAAATAAGAGAGAACAGGGCCGAATTCTACCCGAAAAGGCCCCTAATCAGCTAATAAAGCCAATAACAATAAACCAATATCCAGGTCATAAGAACCTACCTAAAACTAGCACAACATCCTACTAATACCATAAGAAAACAAAGTCTAGGATAGAGGTAATCCTAGCCTACCTGGATGCTGCTGAAAGCATGCGAGAAATCTCTGTAATGGGGTTTTTCCCTTTCGAGAAGCCTCCAACCGATGTCATGCTATCAAAATCACATTCTACACGTCAAAACAGGAATAACAATATGTATATTGCGAATTTATAATTCGGGGTAGAAATCAAGCCAAAAATCCCCATAGGGCCCACTTGTAGGATTAAGAAATTGAAACTGTCACAGTATCTCTCTCGACGTAAGGATCATATGCCCCAAAATTGAGCAAAATATGAGCCCCAAAACAGCCCAAAACAATCCCAAATAATTATGAAAAAATCAAGAATTGATTAAAGAATTAAACAGAGATTTTAGCTGGGAACTTACGAGATATAGATGAGAAAATGATTGCTCTAGCACCTCCTACTCAATACCAGTCCCCATTATCAATCTCCCACAGAAATTTGAGCTCATAATACCTCTAATGGTGATTTTGGACTTAGTTTTTGAGCTAAAAACAAAGGGAGAAGACTTACATACTGCCAGAGGTTTCCTCATTGCTATTGCGAGGGACCCTGGTCGAGATTGCGAGATCCCACTAACAGGACCATCACAATTACAGTGGCCTAGCCACACAATTGTTATGTATAAGTTGGCCCGATCCCACAACCCTCCTTCATTGCGGTCACAGAATCCAGCTTCGCGATCATGATGACTAAGATCCATAGACCCTTACGATTACAAGGGTCCTCATCGCGATAGAAATGAAGGATATGAGCCTGCACTAGGTGCTGATGTACTAGCAACTTTGCTAAGTTGCAAAAAAAAAAATCTCTGTAGGTGAGAGAATAACCGTATTTCCCTCCAAAAATATTTCTATGAGATAACCATCCCGGCATAGATAAAATGGCCTTCTTGCCATTGGTGGAGCTTCTCCATCTACCGAATTTCAGTCTCCATGATCATGCCCCTACTACGCACGTACCAGTTGCACAATCCATCATTACTATACCTTCTAATGTGAGAAATGAAGACTGTGATGTCAATGGAATAGTGAAATTGGTTCAACAATGTAGTAGCTCAAGTGAATTCGGGATTAATCCAGGTGATTTCTAATCAAGATGAGGTTAGGGTATCATAAATTACTTTGCAGCATTCTTAATTTGATTGAGCTTCACTGGAATCTATCCATGTTGAATTGAACAATAAGGTACGAAGTTTGAATGAAGACATACAACACAATACTGGAATTGTATAACAATCAATGTCTAATATAGGATCTCAAAGAGTAATGGTGAAAGCCCCAAATTCTACTGCTAAGAATTTGGGATATTAAGTGTTTGATATTGAACCTACAGTTAATGCAAACTCAAACGAAAATAAGGTTGCACGCTTCTGTGGAGAATTTACCTACTGCTAACAATACTAGTCAACAGAACAATGGTAAAACTTGTACGATCAATGACAAAACAGAGGAACAGAATTAGAAAGGTAATGGTCATGAACCTCATTTCACTACTCCGTATAATGAAATTGCTAGATCGTAAATTTAGAAAGCCATTAAAGTGCGCACAATGAATATTAATCCCCCTAAGATTATGACTAAGCAGGGCTTTCCTGTTGTGGTTTTTCCAAGGGATGACTATATGGTGAAATTAGCTGAGAGCTGCAGATTTACTCTAATTGGGAAATTTAGTAACACTATGCCTAAGATGGAAATTATCCATAAAGAATTTCTAAAGCAAATTGAGTTGAGAGGAATTGTGAAATTGACTCATTTTAACTCTAGGTATTTGTATATTGACCTTGATAATGTGTATGATCATTCTACAATGTGGGCCAAAGGTAAGATATACATTGAGGGTTAGTTAATGAGGATGTAAGTATGGACTCCTACTTTTAAATCAGATGAGGAGACACCTCTAGTCCTTGTCTGGGTTGTCTTACCTGAACTTCCATGGCATTGTTATTGCATGGAAGTGATCAGCCATTAGTTATCTCTTATTGGAAAGAAGTTTCTACTAGACCTTGCTACTTACAAGAAATCTAGGGTAAGTGTAGCTAAGGAGAAGTTACAAATTCATCTCACTAAGCCTAGACCTCATCATGTGTGGATGGGATATGATACTGATGAGAATGGTAGCAAATGGAAAACTATTCAGTGTGAAGTGGTCCCTGCTTATTGTGATTATTGCAGACATCAAGGCCATAGTAGGGTAGATTGTACTATTAAACAAAGGGATGAGGAAAAAAGGAGAATGAAAACTTTGGTAGAAGCTGGACATAAAAAGACAATTGATACACTAGAGGCCCAATTACAAAAATAAGTGGGTGCTCATAGGGATAACTCTGAGCAAACTAATGATCAACAATGGCACAATCAAAGAAGAAGACCAAGAAGGAATAATTACCCTCACCATCAATAATTATATACCAAGATCTCCTCGAGGCCTTCAACAACCAGTTAAGAGCATTCAAAATCCAAAGAAGGTGACTCAACCTATTAGAGAAGCTCTAAGCTCTACTGAAAATGTAGGTGGCAGTACTTTAAAGGAAAAATAGGAGAATGTCATACCTGAGGGGAAAGAGAAAGCATTAACTACAGAGATCCTACAAATAAACAAAACTGATCATACTGTAATGAAAGGAGTCCCTGCAGTTGCCAATCAGAATAACAAGGGAGAAGATGAGATCAATAGCCGTATAAGTGGTGTACATATTGGTTCTATTTCTGTTGATATTTCTAGTGGTGAGTTGAGTAAGAATCCTATTAAGGAGTCTAATAAACTTAATCAAGCTACAACATGTGAAGAAAAAAAAGACACTAGCATTCAAACACAGACACCTCAAAATTTTAGGGATCAGTAAATTCAGGGTTCTGTTGATACTGTATTATAATGCCAAGATACACGTACTAGCTTCTTCAATAATAAATATACTTTGGGATTGAGTAAGAAGGAGAGATAGCATCAAAAGAAGAATGGAAAGGGAAGACCAAGGTGTACATGTGCATAATAAACTTGTCCTACTTATAAAATAGCCTGAAATTACTCATTCATTTTCACAAGTAGCTGATCAATTCAAGGAAAGCTCTAAAGTTCCCAATAAGAAGTCTGATCTTACTGATGATTATACAGTAATTCACTCTAAAAAAGAAGATGTTCCTTTAAATAATGAAGTGGATTTTGAAGAAGATACGGAAGATGAGAGGACTAAAATTGATAATGATCTTTATGCAGAAGTGCACAAACGACAGACAAATATGGCCTTTCTCCAAGGGGGAAGAGAATTAGATATAAGAATACCAAAAGAACTCAGTCTAGTCATTCTAGTAGCCCAGCCAGTCCCAAAACCAGGTCACAAACTAAGTATATTCATGATTAACACTCTATGTTGGAATGCTAGGAGCATTAATACACAAGGCATTCTGGAAAGGCTTCAATATCTCAGGAAATTCCATCAATTACCTGTTATAGCAATATTAGAGCCCTTTGTTGATAGCTCTCAGTTATCCTTTTATACCTCTCAACTTATCATGGAGCAGGCTGTGTGTAATGATAATGGGAAAATTTGGGTCTTCTGGAGCCAGGATGTTAATTGTAAACTTCTAGAAAGTGATGACCAGCAAGTAATTTGTGAGATTAAACATGTGGCATACCCAAGACCTTTATTCACATTTTGTCTATGCTAAATGCCAGGAGCATATGAGAAGATCACTCTGGGATAAACTTTTACACTACTCCACTTGTAGTAACCACTAGTGTGTCCTTGGGGGTTTCAATATTGTCACTGATATGGAGGAGAAGTTAGGGGGGCAACCTTATAATATGAATAAGAGCTTTGATTTCATAGAAGTTATAGAGGCTTATGGATTAACTGATCTTGGAATTGAAGGAGATAACTATACCTGATGTAATAATAGGGCTAGAGAGGCTAGAATATGGAAGAGATCAGATAGAGCCTTGGTGAATAATTTATGGCTTGATGTAATGCCTACTTCTACTATTACTCATCTCCCCTCTGTAGGGTCTGATAATTGTCCTTTGTTGCTGGAAATCTTTGATAGCACTGCCGATCCAGTCAAGTACTTTAAGTTTCTAAATTGTTGGGTGGATAATAGTACCTTTATGGACACTATCAAATAATGCTGGTCAAGACCTGTGGAAGGTGATCCTATGTGGTCATTTCATATGAAGTGGAAGAGGCTCTCTCATACATTGAGTGCCTGGTCTAGAAGAGAGTATGGTGATTACTATGTTGTAATTAAAGAGTATGAGGAGAAAGTACAAATGGCTGAAACTACACTCTTAAGTGACAATACTGAGACTAATAGAACAAAGCTTAATTTTGTTAAAGCTGAATAAGTTAGAGCAATCTATACTAAAATAAAATACTCAATTACATTGGTTCAAAGAGGGAGATACAAACTCTAAATATTTTTATGCACTGATAAGGGGAAGAATGAGAAGACTCTTTATTCATCAAGTCACTGATGAACAAAGATAGTGTATTTAGGGGGGAGAATATTTCTAAATCAGCTTGTGCTCATTTTGAGAAAATATTTACTGGAGATGCTAAACAGATTGATAGGGAAATTCTTGACTTTATCCCTAAGCTGGTTACTGAAGAACAAAATCACATCTTACAGCATTACCTACTCTGAAGGAATTATAATAGGTGGTTTTCTCAATGAATCCTCGCTCAGCTGCAGGACTTGATGGTATGAATGGCATGTTTTTCCAGACTTGTTGGGCCATTATCAGTCAAGATTTGCTAAGGATGGTGCAATACTTTTTCTGTGGTAACACTATGTCTAGATACTTCTCTCATGCCTGCTTAGTATTATTACCTAAAGTGCCACATCCTAATAGGTTGTCCTAATATAGACATATTAGCCTTAGTAATTTCACAAATAAAGTCATATCCAAGCTGATTTGCAATAGACTAGCTCCTATTCTTCCCTTCCTAATCTCTGATAACCAGTCTAGATTCATCAAAGAGAGAAGTATTTCTGAAAACATTATGCTTGCTCAAGGGATTATTTATGGGATTAAGAAGCCTATGGTGGGAGATAATGTTGTCCTAAAACTAGGCATGGCTAAAACCTATGATAGGGTGTCATGGTCCTACACATGTCTTGTGATGAGAAGACTAGGATTTGGTGAAATGCTTATTGATATGGTATGAAGGATCATATCAAACAATTGGTATTCAGTGATTATAAATAGAGTCAGACATATTTTTTTGACTCTAATAGAGGGTTGAAATAAGGTGGACCCCTTTCACCTACATTATTCATTATAGGTGGTGTTGAAGTGCTTTCAAGACTTATCATTACTTATTTCAAGGCTTCAATATGGAGAAAAAGGGACCTCAGGTGAATCATCCCAGCTTTGCTGATGGTATTATAGTATTTTTCTCCACAACCAGGTTTTCTCTTCAACTTATCAAGAAAATGTTACAAAAAGATGAAGCATGCTCAGGTCAATTGATCAATAAGGATAAGAATCATTTTACGTTGCTTGAGAATACACCTGATGATACTGTGGCCAGAGTGACAAATGTTACAGGCTTTATTAAGAAGGATAGTCCTATCATTTACCAAGGTTGTCGTTTTTATATTGGTGGAAGGAGGGTGATTTACTTCTCCAACATGATCTCTAAATTTCTTAACAAGATAAGAGGTTGGCAAGTTAAATTGCTTAGCTATAGTGGCAGAATCACATTAATCAAGTCTGTAGTACAATTCCTGCATACACATATTTTATCGGCCATGTCTCCTACAACAAAAACTATAAAATAGATCAAGAGCGTCACAACTGATTTCTTCTGGGAGTGGAGTAAAGAAAAGAAAAAGTATCACTGGGATTTTTGGGAAACACTAAGCTTTCCTTATCCTGAAGGTGTTGTTAGTGTAAGATGATTGGAGGACACCTATTTAGCTATGCAGTATAAACAATGGTGGAACTTTAGATCAATAAGATCTCTATAGGGTGATTTCTTGAGGGCAAAATACTGTCAAAGAGCTAATAATGTGATCAAAGTATAGGCCAAAGGACAATCTCTGGTTTGGAAATAGCTGATACAAAACAAAGGGAAAGTTAAGAAACACATACAGTGGAGAGTTAACTCTGGCACATGTTGTTTTTGGTGGGATGATTGGCTAGTATAGGTTCTTTCGCTGACCATAAACATTTTGATGCTAAAACTAGTAACATCACAATTGACAAATTCCTTGTACAGGGTCAGTACAATGAAACTATGGTCAGAAAGCATGCCCCTCTAGCTTTGGTGCATAAAATTCTATCTACTATAGTTAGATATCAAACAGGAGTTCTTGATCAACCATTGTGGAAGCCTACATCTAGTGGTTTATTTACTTGTTCATCTGCCTGGGAACTGATAAGGAAGAAGAAGAATACTACTCTTAGTAATACACAACTTTGGGGCAAATATAATCCTTTTAGAGTATCCTTCTTAGTATAGAGAGCCCCCAGAAATAAGCTTCCTACTAATGATAAGATCATCACTTTTGGTCACAGACCTGCAGCTTGTAGTTGCAATACTACATTTGGCATGGATACTAATGATCACATATTTGTAGATGTAATATTGCTAATTATATTTGGCAATTTTTCTCAACCAGTTTGGGGTTGAGTCATACAACTATACCTCTGACTATTCTGTTGATGAAATGGTGGTGTGTGAAACCTATGAATGAGGTGCATAAAATGGTACTACAGGCTCTCCCTATTTTCTTGTGCGGGAACTTATGGAAGAATAGATGCTCCAGTAAATATGGAGGAAAAAAATCAAGTAGTGTTAAAGTTAAACTTGCAGTGATGAAGGATATCTGCATATTGTTGACTACTGCATTTCTATATATTGGCTGGGCTTTAGAATGGAGAGTATTGATTCCGCAAATAGAAGGATGTCAATAGGAGATGCAGATCATACAAGTCTGTTGGAACAAACCAGTTGATACACTGGTTAAATTAAATACTGATGGTAGTGCATTGAACAATCCAGGTAGTATAAGGGCAGGAGGGATCCCGAGAGATCATGAAGGCAACCTAATATTTGCATTTGCAGCCCCTTTAGGGATAGGAACAAACAACCAGGCTGAGCTACAGGCATCCATTATTAGTATCAACTAGTGCACACAACATGGATATAAAAGGGTGATTTTGGAGGTTGATTCTGAATTGGTAGTTAAATGGATGAACATTAACATGCATCCACCTTGAAGTATTCATAAATACATCGTGGAGATGCAAGAGATAGTGTTTTCTCTTAAATCTTTGCACTGTCAACACATATACAGGAAAGCAAACTTTACAACTGATGCTCTTTCTAAACACAGCCACCAAATTACTCAGTTATAATAGTTTTTCTCTGCATAACACCATCCTAAAGAAGCTAAAGGATACTTTAGATTGGATAGGTTGGAAATGGCCAGTCTAAGAAGAAGGAAAAGGAGAAGAATTAAAATTCCACCATAGGATAAGCCATTGCAGGATTAACAAGGCATACTTAACAGTGATTCCAGGATTAGTTCCTATACCAGTTCTTATTCCTAGGTGTTATAGACTAGGTTCTTCTTAGCATGGGAAAGAGCTGGTGTTCATAGTTGATTCACTACCTCTAGTACCACCTTAAGGTTTTGGAGGTAAGGTTTTATGTCCCTCTCCCTTGTACTTTTTGAGTAATTAATAAAATCTATAATTTTGTTAAAAAAAAAAAGTTACAAATTCTCCAGACTTGCCTTTCAGATTTGTTCAGAATCCCATGAATGCAAAAGAATTATGCTACCCTACCAAATTCAGCATTCTGGACTCAACAGAACCGTTGAAATTTCCATCAAAAGTTGTTTTGACAAAAAGTGGGTTCCACACTTAAGGTTCCATTTTTACCAAAATCCACCCAATAGCCCAAAAGAGCTTGGAAGCCTCAGGACCCTAACCAAGGGTCTCCCTAGCCTAAAATCGATACTCCTGAGCTAACAGAGCTATGAGAATTGGTATCTGGGGTCGTTTGCTTGAATTTTTTGCCCGAGGCCATTTTCTTAACTTCAAAAGCTCTAAAATAGAAAAATGGCTATAAAAATTAAACGAACTGCCAGGTAACCAAATTGTCAGTCCCAATAAATCATAAATGACTTGGGACAACAATGGAAAATCCCTAAATATAGAAAAAGCATGAAAACATAGAAAATGACCTAGAGGGCCATTATAACATCTACTACCCAAAGGACTTTTGTCTGCAAACGAAAAGAGTTAAGAAGTACCTGAAGGCTCAAACAATTAAGGGTATCGAGTCTGCATCTCATGCTCGGTCTTCAAGGTAGCTTCCTTGAACAGATAGTGTCTCCATTGAACCTTAACCACATGAATATATCTGGAGCTCAACTATCTAACATCTCTAGCTAGGATAGAAATTGGCTACTCTATAAAGTTCAACCTATCATCCAACAGAACCTAGTCCCATCAAGTCATGTGAGACTCATTCAAAATATAACATCGAAGCATCAATACATGAAAGATTAGGTGAATAGTTGAAAGGGATGGAGGCAGGACTAACTTAAAAGCTACCTCTCCAACTATCCAAAGGATCTCAAATAGCCTGATATACCTAGGGTTGAGCTTTCCTCTCTTCCCAAACCTCATCACGCCCTTCATAGGCGACACTCATAGGAAAACCCAGTCACAAACTCTAAATCTCAAGGCATAAAGCCTATGATTAACATAACTTTTTGTTTGCTCTGAGCTGCCCGTAGCCTATTCTGAATCACCCAAACTCTATCCAATGAATCCCAAAGCAAGTCGGTACCTCATGTCCTAGCCTTTGAAGTCTCAAACCAACCAATCGAAGATTGATAACGCCTACCATACAATGCCTCAAAATGGTGCCATCTGAATACTTAAATGGTAGATGTTATTATAGGCAAACTCTGTGAAGGCTAAAAACTGCTCCCACTATCCTCCAAACTCCAAAATGCAGGCGTGGATTATATCCTCTAAAACCTAAATAGTCCGCTCTGACCATCCATTAGTTTGGGGATAAAAATTAGTGCAAAGTTGACTTGGGCACCCAACTCCTCCTGAAATGCCCTCCAAAAGCTAGAGGTGAACTGAGAGCCTCTATCTTAAATAATAGACACGAGCACTTCGTGAAGGCGAACCACATATCAAACATAAATCTAAGCCAACCTCTCAGCATTATAGGAAGTCTGAATAGGGATGAAATGGGCAGACTTGGTCAATAGATCTACGATGACCCAAATGCTATCAAAACCACAGAAAGTATGAGGCAAACTGCCTATAAATTCCATTGTAACCTGCTCCCACTTTCACTTAGGAATGGGTAGCCTATGAAGCAAGCCACCTGGTCTTAGATGCTCGGCCTTCACCTACTTATAACTCAAACACTGAGCTGTGAAATCTGCTATGTCTCTCCACATATCGCTCCACCAGTAATGCTACCTCAAATTTCTAAACATCTTAGTTGTCCCAGGGTGAATAGAATATTTAGAGTTATGATCCTCCGAGAGTATCAACTGAATCAAATCTCCAACCTTTGGAACATAAATATGACTATCGGATCTCAATATACCCTCGACATCTAAGGTAGCCCTCCTAGACTCACCCCTCCGCACCTGATCTCGAATGCTACACAAACTACTATCCTCAAATTATCGACCTCAAATTTGCACTAACAACGTAGACCTGTCCTCAACACTAGAAAAATCCTCTTGGGGTCTGAAATATCAATATGAATCAAACTATTGGCTAAGGACTGGATGTACAAGTCCAACGGTCACTCTGAAACTAAAAGGAAGTCCAATCTCCCCATACTCACCGCCTTCCAGCTCAAGTCGTCTACTACCACATTCACCTTGCCCAGATTGTATAGAATAGAGAGATCATAGTCCTTCAACAACTCAATCCACCTACGTTGTCTCGAAACTACTTGTAGTAACCTGTCAATCCAATAAAATTATGAACCTTGGTCAGAGATGTAGGCCCAGCCGTATCATAAATGGCCACAATCTTTGTCGGGTCTACCATAATCTCTTTGTTGGACACCAAGCACCCCATGAATGCTACATACTTAATCTAGAACTCATACTTTGAGAATTTGGCATAAAGCCAATGATATCTCAAAGAGTAGAGCACATTCCCCAAATGGTGCTCGTGCTCCTCCCTAATCCTCGAATAGACAAGGATGTCATCAATAAATATGATCATAAAGGAGTCTAAATAAGGCCTAAATACGTGGTTCATCAATTTTTTGAATGGTGCTAGGGCATTGGTCAACCCAAAATACATCACTAAGAACTCATAATGGCTGTAGCAAGTCCTAAAGAGTGTCTTAGGGACGTCCTTCACCTGAATTCTCAACTGATGGAAGCCAGATCTCAAGTCAATCTTAAAAAACATGGACACACCCTGAAACTGGTCAAATAGATCATCGATATAAAGCATGGGTACTTATTCTTCACTGTTACCTTATTTTTGCCTATAATCGATACACATGCTTATAGAACCATTTTTTTTCTACACAAACAGAACAAGAGCACCCTAAGGCGATACACTCGGTCTAATAAACTCCTTACCCAGAAGATCCTAAAGCTAAATATTTAGCTTCTTTAACTCTACAAGATCCATACGGTAAGGTGCAATAAAGATAGGTTGGGTGCCCGGCTCAAGATTAATAGTAAACTATATAACACACTCAGGAGAAAGGCCAAGTAGTTCGGTAGGAAAGATATTAGAAAACTCATGGACTACAGGAACATAGTCAAGCAAAGGACTCTCAATACTGACATCACAAACATAAGCCAAATAACCCCTAAATACCAGTCTCCTAGCCCGAATATAAGAAATAATCCCTATCGGCGCATGGCTTTAAGAACCCTGCCACATAACTGGAGGTATTCCAGGCATAGCTAAAGTAACAGTCTTGGTAAAGAATTCCAAGACCACATGATAGGGGGAGAACTAGTCCATGCCCAAAATCACATAGAAATAAACCTTGACTAGCACAATAAGGTCAGCTCGAGTGTCATACTCTTGAATAGTCACAATACAAAATCTATATACCCGATCCATTACCAAAGAATCACCTACGGGAGTAGCTACACATAAAGGCACAGATAATGGCTCCTAAAAAAAATCCAACCGCGGTGCATAATAAGAAGACACATAAGAATATATGGAGCCCGGATCAAAAAAGTAGAAGCTGGCAGATGGTAGATCGAGATCATACCTGTGATAACATCATCTGAAGTTTCATCCTCAGGCATACCAGGAACAACATACAAATAACCTTGTCCGACTCCAACTAGGCGCCTTTCCGACCACCCACTCAACATGTTTGAGGACCTCCTCTAGAACCTTGAGGACTACCTCTACGACCCTGTACACCACTCCTAGCTACGGGTGGCACTGATCTAATCAGCTGAACACTCTGCATAAAAGGCTTAATCATCCCATGAAGGGGACACTCTCTAGTTAAATGGCCTATAACACCACAATTATAACAAGCCCCGAGCACTCTGCTCTGTCGAGAAGGTCCAGATGACCTAGATAGCCACCTCGACATAAAGACCCTAACTAGATACCCCTCAAAGACTGACCACTACTCTACTTGTTGCAGCCACTATAACCAGGCTGACGTCCATCTAAAATTTGCATCGTTGCCTGAACAGGCCTACTAGACTGACCCTAATACTGGGGGTACCTACCCTATAAACCTCTACCTCTGAATTATGATCCACTGTGGCTTCCATTATAGTTGTCCTGCTGACGAGGTTTTTTATCACTGCCCCCTTGGGCTTCGTAATGCATACCCTTCATAGTCTGAGCATATTCAGAAATATCAATAAATAACCTTCCCATAGCTACCAGACTCTGAGTAGCCATACATAGTGGGAGTCTCAACCCTCTGACAAAAAACCAAACACACTTATACTCAGTAGGTAGAATCATGGTGGCATATCCAGCTAGCCCATAAAATCTCGTCATACTTTGCCACTAACATAGAACCCTACTATAACCTAGTGAACTGGTCCCTCAAATGTTCGCGCATGTTGCGAGGCATATACTTCTCCAAGAAAGCCTCCAAGAACTGAGTCCATGACATAGGAGAAGATCCAGTTGGCCTACAATCAAGATATCCCCTCCACCACTGTCATGATACTCTGTCAAATAAAAGGTGGTGTAATACATACCATGCAACCCAACCAGGCCCAAATTACGTAACCTCTCCTTACAGTGAGTAAGAAACTCAAATGTATCTTTAACTGGGACTCCTACAAACCTTGGTGGAGCCAATTTAAGAAATCAGCCTAATATCTTTTGCTCCTCAGAAGTTATGGTTGTTGGGATGCTGCTAGTTGTGGAACTATCAATGCTGATGGAACCTCTACTTTGGGAGCTGCAGCTGCATGTTGTGCTTCTATACCAAGTCCACCCTGGGCTACCTCCTGATTGGATATTTGGGCTCCATCCATCGCTTGGCCCCCAACCATACCTAATAGCTGAACCAAAGCATCACAAAGGATCAAAGAAGATATAAATCCAAGTGGGGCCTGGGCTACCCCTGGCTCATTGGCTGCTGTGGTAATAGATCCTCTGGTGCTATCTAAGGTGAAAGATGAAAAATCAGCTCTGGTGAAGGATTCCTGGCCTGGCCTCTAGTTGGGGATGTAGCTCTGGCCTATCCTCGAACTAGGTGCCGACCTTTACCTCTAACCAGTGCTCTAGATGCAGGCTAGGGGTCTCATCCTCGACCGCTGTAGCCAAGGAAGTGTTGTGTTTACATGAGCATTGAGGGGGAGGGGTATTAATGTCCCAATGAGTTTTGTTCCATCCACTTTCTACCGTGATCGTTTGAGGACAAATAATAGGTAAATTAGTATCTAATGTAATGACCTGTTCCATCGTTACTAAAGAAAGCTATTCCAAGGGAACGGGGTATGGGAATTATTATAAAATATGGTCTCGAACTAGTGCGCATAGACTTAGTTAATAAAAATTAAAATTTGAAATTTTGGGTCGGGCTGACGTCATCCCGCTATAGTAAAAAAATTTCTACTTTAGCGGCGCCGTGGTAGTCACCTACCAGCCGCTATAGCGGGACTCCAAGGACCAAAAATCAATCCCTTATTTTACTATTTCCCCTTCTCCTCTGTAGCTGCAAATAGAATGAGGTTTACTTTTAAAAATCCCTTAGGGTTGCCTCATGCCCTTGGAGAAATGGAGAGGGAGGAATACACTTGAACAGGGTAAAACTCATCATTTTATTAGAGATTTCACGCTGGAAATCTTTAACACAGAGTCAAAAGTTTGTGTTCATGCCTCCACAGCAGTTGCTTAACATCCAGGTAGGCTAGGTTTAAGTAAGTAGTATAGAACTGGGTTAGAAAGCATATGCATGACATAAATTAATGGGATTTTCCATGCTTAGACCTATGGGCACAATGTAGGGGTGGATAAAATAGTAAATTTGGATTTTTTTGAATACAACTTGATTTTTGTGTGTAATATTAAATGTGTGGATATGAATGGGTATGCAGTGTTGTTAACGCTTAACCAAATATGGATAATTATAATGTTATTATGCTCGGACGTTGTGTTAAAATATAATAAAGACCAAATTATAGATGGTTGGTAACCCAATGTAAGTTAAAGGAGGATGCTAGGTGGAGAAGTACACTCAGTAATGACTTAGGGTTAAGATGGAAGGTTAGATCTATTAAGGTGTGAACCCACTGTGTGGATGTGTACCTTAGACATTGAAATTCCTAGCTAAGCCCTCAATTGATATACAGAATGTTGGTGTGGCATATGACTTGGTAGGTGATGGAATGTAGTTGAAAACCCAACTTGATTTATGTGTGCATATTAATTGTTTCTTCGTATGATTGTTACAATGCATGTTCAAGGGAAGTGAATTGTTGAATGATA
Source organism: Capsicum rhomboideum (assembly GCA_031232105.1). Classification (NCBI taxonomy): domain Eukaryota; kingdom Viridiplantae; phylum Streptophyta; class Magnoliopsida; order Solanales; family Solanaceae; genus Capsicum; species Capsicum rhomboideum. The sequence goes on from CP124711.1 coordinate 54,743,337, forward strand.
TCCTAAGTATTAATCACATGTAATGAGGTTATATTAAAGGTGTGTTGTTTGCACAAGTGTGGTTGTTTATTCTCATTGTGATTGTGATTGTTGTGAAATCTATTATTATTATGTGATGAGCCGGTAAAGGACATCTTCACAAGATTATTACTATTATTATTAAGAGATGAGCCAATAAAGGATATTTTCACAGGATTATTATTATTATTATTATGAGTTGAGTCGGTAATGAACATCATCACGGGATTGGTTGATATAAGGTTGGCAGACACTAGATGTCTGAGATTTTTGGTACATAGACAGAGCTAGTCCCCTGTAGTTCATGTCTAATGCGCGACCATAATGACCTTAGCATGTGTGTACAAGGTATTGGTGTGTTTGACGGTCCCTTAAGTGGACTGAGTTTATGATTATTGTATTTATTATGGTTATTGTGATTGTTAAATTGGATCCTTGAGTGGTCTAAAAGTGTAAAGGAAAAATTTATCATTTATTGATGTTTACTTACTTGTGTATTTGAGGCAAGGTGTAACTTATTGTTGTGGAGTCAGGATTTTGTTGACTTGGTCAATGCTGGTTTTCATGGTCTTGACTTGGTATATTATCTATATTGAATTGCACTTGATTGAATTCTTAGGTGTTGTCTGAAAAAAGGCTACACGGTGTGTGTGTGTATATATATACTATAGGTAAATGTAGTTGTTAAAGTGTACGTGGTGGGACTTGGTTACAAACAGTTGGCTATGTGTTACATTATGTGGGTGTTGCCCTAAATTGTGAATAGTCCCAAAGCATGATTTTTTAAGAGTCTGAATTGATTGGTTGTGAAGGATTGAAAATAACTGTAGTTATGTATGATTGAGTTCATAATTAAGTGAGCATTAATTACTTAGCTAGAGGTGATGAAATTATTGAAAGATACTATATTAGAGTTGAATGTGGTATAGAAGTTGACTTACAGATTAGTGAGATTGGCAAAAGATAAGGGATATAAAGAATTAACGGGAAGAATGTTGTTTAACTAATAAAAACTCTTAAAGTGCATGTTTTTCCTTCCGGATAATGTTTATGTGATTTAATTCGGATCGACCAATGATGCTTATAGGTACGTGTTGTTTATACTGATACTACTCTTGCTATACCCTTTTCTAGGGTATATTCTGGTTGATGGATCAGTTGATGTTTCTCACTTGATGCAGTAGAGATCTCCAACAGCTTCTATCCTTTGCCTCTTACAGTGGAAGCTGAGTCACATGTATTTCTAAAATTTCTTGTAGTAGCTCTTGTACCTGTTTAGACTAGATCTTCGGGATAACGTATTTATGTTGTATTCAAAGAATTGTAACCAGTTTTGTAATAATTGAGAGACTTAATGATTTCGTTTATGACTTCCACATATCTTATAATTGGGTGGTAAGGATTCTCCTATCTAGGTGGTTTAGAGTAGGTGTCTGCACAATTCGGTTAGTTGGGTCGTGACAGTAGATAATAATTAGTATATATTATGAATCAAAGATCAAATTTTAACTCATACATAGCTGTTATAGATATACAAATACTTTTGTATATATTTTTCAAAATACATCACTAACACTACAGGACGATTACATATTTTCGAGTAGCAATCAATACTAATAAATCACATACTAGCACCTCCAGTCGATCAACTTTTTCTTCAGCAGCAATAAAACCTCTACTTAAGTTGATCCCTCACAATCTTTGTGTCTCTTAGCAAACCTTTCAAATGATCCTTTTTCTTGAGAAAATTTCTAAGCAAATACATAGTCTCTTCAGATTCAATCAGTCTTTCTTGAATTTCAAACTTGGTTAAGGTGAAGCCTTGAAATGCCGATGTGTCAGACGATCCTGGGCTCTTTCTTACTAGATTTTCTGGTGATTTGTGGTCTGACTCAATCCCCTTGAATACTTGCATCCACCATTATCCTAAACAAAACAACAAATAATTAGACGTTTTTTCTGAGAGAAAACACATGAAAAAACTTAGAAGCATATTTTCCCAAGCTTACAACTATAGAATCTGCGACCAAATTATTTTTGATGTGCGATGTCTTCAAGATAGCCTCTTTACCGAATAAATAAATGTACGACTTTTTTGCTTGGGATACTTCGCATGATTGAGATATTTTTTTGAAGATGAAAATGGAAGTGATTGGATGATTTGAAAAGATGAGTGAGGGGTTGATCAATAAAAAAATATGAAAAATTTGAAACATGTATGAATCTTTTATATACACAAGGGATGAAACATGTTTGAGTTGACTGTGTTATCATTGGAGAATTAGTATCGTTGGAGATTTATTACCTATGGAGAAAATTTATGCAGTCATTTTTGTGGTGTTCAATTATTTAATAGACAACATTTCAATTATCATAGACCATAGCAGACGTTAAGAATCCATCATTGAGACGAGTGAATACATTCATAAATTATTAGTGAAAGATGCTAGACTTTCAAAAAATAGAAAATGATGAGAAGCCTGGTAAATTTGCACAAGTCTTACCTGTTCTAAGTGCGTCCAAAAAAATTCTGAAAATCGTAATATAATAGATCACACATATATACTAAACCACAACAACAGTTAAGCATATATAATTAAAATGAGTAAATATATGGCACAACGATTTATAATTGACTAGTGGTCGGGGATAGACTCTAGAAAATGAGTATTAAAGAAAAATCTATTATTTGTATAAGTTTGACAAACTTCAACCCCCAAATTCTCAAAAAAGTTTATACTCAACTGGTCGTTGTCAATATCTAATAGCTCTGGTCTATGTTTGACATCTTATATCATCTATACTCACTTACCAATAAATAAAGACCAAGACATGGATGTGTCTTAAAAAGGTAGTATAAAATAAATAAAATTAGAATAGGGGACTTGCACCAATTAAACATCATGAAACTACTTAGTTACATCATATGTGAGTCTCCATCAAGTGGTGACATGATCCAAATAGCTTAAGGACAAGTAATAGTCCCTTAATCAATAATATTTATCTTAAAACGCGATAAATAAATAAATAAAATGAAAACAAGAGACTTGCCACCAATTAAATATCATGGGACAACTTAATTACATCATATGAAAGTCCCTATCAAGTGGTGACATGATTCAAAGAGTTTAAGGACAAGTAATGATTTACAAAGCACATTCTTAGATTAGAGTTGTGCGCTGAGAATCATTTCTTGTCCTCGTATTAATTGGATATTATTGCTTTAAGAACCACTAATTGTTCTCAACCATCCTTTGGATCATTACCACTTGATGAGGACTCTCATATGATGTAACTAAGTGGTCTTATGATGTTTTAATGACGACATATCTCCTGTTTTAATTTTATTTATTATTTATCACCTATTTAGTTAAATACTATTGATCAAGGGACCAATACTTGTTCTCAAACTCTTTGGATCATGTCACCGCTCGATGGGGACTCCCATATAATGTAACTAAGTGGTTTCATGATGTTTAATTGGTGGCAAGTCCCCAATTCTAAATTTATTTATTTATTATCGTCTTTTTAGCTAATTATTATTGATCTATGAACCATTATTTTTTCTTAAACTCTTTGGATCATGTCACCACTTGATGACGCTCATATGATGTAACTAAGTGGTGCCATGATGTTTAATTGGTGGCAAGTTTCCTATTCTAATTTTATTTCTTTTTTATTACTTTTTTATGCCACATTCATGTCTTGGTCTATATATAATTGTAAGTGAGTATCAACGATACAGGATGTCCATCATATACTAGTGTTATTATGATAAATTATGTCAGTGTATTATATAGTATTTTGTGTATTAAAATTTATCGGACTTGTGAAATTAACTCATGCCTCCCATTAATGAATAATCCAGTTAGACTATATCAAATACTTAATGTCGCTCTTCTAATCAATCATCAATGATTTATAATCGATTTATGATGTTATACTGATTTACTGTTGATGGCTTATTAAAGAAAATATCGGTTGATTAGGTTTGTAGCTGTTAGCAATTGAACCTTGGCAAGAACTAAGAGAAGAAGAGTGCATAAAATTTAAAAAAGAGGAGAAAATAAGAACATGTACATAAACTAAAACTTCATTACTATTCACTCATTGCATCATCACCTCAGTAAAAAAAAAAAATCTATCACATGTACCACAATATATAATAACATTAAAAGGAACAAAAAAACTTTCATATATGAAAGTCCAAAAACTTTCATCTACCACTTTTATTAGTGAAAACTTAGCAGTGAACAACATTGATATTAAAAATACACAAAAAAAACTAAGACCTAGGGAGATGGTGGGGGGGAGGGGGAGGGGAGGGGATAAGATCTTTTGGGTCAACATCTATCCTCTCCAAAATTGCTCACAGAAAGTGGTTGATTTGCGGCAGATGCATTTTCATTCTTGCTCAATCCTCAACGAGCCCTCGAAACAATCGTTGATAGTCGTCTTTGAGAAGGATAAGGTCTTGCATGGATGGATGATACTGCTGGTTGTTGTGGTGGTTGGGGGTTCTTGAAATTCTTGGCGCCTGGACTCTTCTCGCCATTGTTGATGTTAAGTTTTGAATTTGATTTTAAGTACTTGATTATAAAAGATATAGAAAAGTTTATACTTTATAGACTAGTAGGGGAGGGGAAAGAGAATCGTAGGCCAACCAGTGATAGCCACATGGAGGTGATGTTTGTGTAGTAAATATGTTAAAAGCATCGTGACTTTTGATTGGATGGATGTGCAGCATTCTGAAATCATCATCATTACATCTCATCAATTTTGTGCAACAGAAGTTTTGCCCATTGATCCTAAACTATGGATGCATGTTATTATATATTATATCATAGTTATTCTTGAGATTATCATAGAAGACACGTATGGTATATAAACAAATTGTTGGTCGAGTAATAGACATAGATACGGTTGCTTAAAATAAAATTGGCGTTACATATTCAGGAATAGTTACAATATATATTGAAATGATAACAATTAATCAAGTGGGATACTGTCTCAAAACTGTACATGTTGTTTTCTTGTGGCCTAGTACCTTGCATATAGAAAACTTGTTTCTTCTCTTTGTGGGCTTCAGTTTGTAAGGTTCCGTGATGCTGTGAATACGGTTCACTCTCTTCCATCTAGGTTTGGGAGTGTGAGCAGACGGAGGAGCTTTCATGTCTAACAACTCTTTGGACACATTTCATTCCAACTCCAGAGGAACTAAATAGATAGGTTTAGCATATGCAAGCAAGTATGATTCAACCTTATACATGGGTAAGGAGTACGCGTATATGCTTGAACCATATTTGTCATCATGCTTCAATCTAATTGTTGTCATCGCGTGAGCGCATAGTATATTTACGAAGTCATATTCACTACATGAACATGTTATGTCAATTAAATTAAATTTGACAGTCGAGCCACAATCGATTATAATAAACTCGTTGGCATCTCCGTTTATATTGTTGACACGTAAGGAGTCTCTTTCAATCATCTTTTTTCCTATGTACTTTTTTGCCACAAGCACAAATTTGGTGTTTGAATTGTTGACTTCTCTTTGCCTCTCCCAGAATTTTTTTTCCAAATCTCTGACCAATGGAATCAAATATAGTAGACACGGGGTACTCCCTCTCAGCCTTCAACATAGAATTAAGTGATTCGGAGATGTTTTTCGTCATTGCATCATACCTTTTGGTTGGAAAATATGTCCTGCTTTATTTTTGAAATTCAATTTGTCAAGACATGCAACGGATGTGGGACATCTGCTCTTGAAGTGTTGAAAATAAAGATTGAACTCGTTGAGATTTTATGCCTTGGAAGCATCATAGTAGAAGACATGAAGGCAGTCTCCGCAATCTAAATTTTTCAGCAAGGTGTCTCATGCATAGACCATGATGAGCATGCTCATAGACTTTGACAATTTTATTAGTTATGCTCTTGTGCTTATCAGAGATGATGCATAACTCTGGATCATAAAATGCAGCTTCCTAAAGAAAAATTTCCATGAAGCATCATTTTTCTTGTCCACCACACAAAATGCAATAGGATATATGTGCTTCCCAGTATTATATGTTATGGTAGTCAACAACACACCCTCGTACTTGTCGTATAAATGTGTGCCATCGATGGAAATGACCTTTCTCATATGAGAATATCCTTGAATTGAAGGTCCGTAAGCTAGAAAATAATATTTAAACCTCCCCTTTTCATCAACTACAATGGCATTAATGAAACCCAGATTTACAGTTTCAACCATGTAGGAATAAGCTGGTAGGATAGTATAATCGTGCTTCGGTGTCCTCCTAATTGTGTTCTTCGCAATTACGCCACTTTGTCAACATTTTCAATAGCTCGGACTACATCGCAACTCCCTAAAAACAATCCTCTAAATTCTTTTGGCGTTGCCCCTCTGTCATCAACATATTCATCCATCATGATTGTGGTAATTACATCTACCGAGGCATGTTTGTGGTTGTCCACAACATGTTCGACCCCGCAGTTGTGATCACCAACATATTTATAAATGTGAAACCTATTCGAAGTGCCTAACTTACTGGCCCGCAACATCCATTCACAATTATCAGATTCACATTTTACCTTGTAGAATTTTGCACAGTTCTTTACGGATTTAAAACAAAATGGTTTTTCACCAAAGCTTTCTTCAATAATAATTTCAATTGTCGCTTACTGTCGAATGTTTGTCCAGTGTAAAAATTAGTTCCATCATTGAAGTTATGGTTGGATTATGATCCACTAGGATGCCCAACACAATCATCATGCTCTTTATCATTACTTGAAGGTTTACCCGTATCCATATTCATTCCATGATCATCAATATTGTCGTTTTGAAATGAATCCTCATTGACTAGCGGTTGAGTTTGGGGTGGGTCTGATGATGTTGCTGAACCTTCTTCTTCTTCGTGCCTCTCAACAACTTTTACCCTTAAAATTGGTCTAGAACCATCAGGGGAAATATCAAGCATGTACAACCCCGCCTGCCTATTATTTGTTATGAAAGTGGATGATTTTGTCCATTAGCATTCATTAAATAACCAATGATCAAGTTGTTAGGCTCACAATTTAATTTTCTATTTTTAGTTATGCTCTCAACCATGTCGTCATACTTACCATTGTGACACAGAACAATGGGCACCATCATCTTATTCAGAGAGTACCACTTCCAACACTTTGAAGTCTCCTCTCATTCACCACCATAATTACCACCTATTACAATATATTCAACAACTTGACATAATAAATCAGTAATGGTCGATGCTACTGTTCACTGCTTGATTTGCTACAAAACAAGAAAATTAAAATGTCAAAACAGATAGATCTATTTCAGGTTAGATGAGCTACTAAAATGGTGAAATCTAACACCAAAATGTCACCAAAAATGATCGGAAAAAGGCAGTAGAAAAAAATAAGCTTCTTCCACAATGGATGAAATTTTTTGAGTTTCTACAATGAAAAACCACAATGGCTAATCTTGAGGAGTTTTTTGTCGTGTGAAGTCACTTTTCGATGAAAAGCTTCAAATTTTGGCTAGACATTGACTTGGACGATGAAAAATCGACCTGGACGAGGGAGAGATTTTGGAGGGAAAAATTGATTTTGTGATTTTTTTTATTTCTAAATAGAGATATAAGATATTTATAGAAAGTGGTTAGTTCGAATTTTCTGAAATTTTGGTGCTAGGGTTGAATATATTATAAGACTTTAGTGGTAGGGCCCTTTTTATATTTTTTGAGACTTGAGTGTTAGAGATGTCATCTTTGAAAGAATAAATGACAACATCATAAATGATGGCCTTTTCTCCCATTGACCAAAACTTTTGTCTAAAAAATACATTATGATTTGCCAAGAGACCTTTTAGCCAAGAGCTCCTAGTAAGTATATAATATTGGTATAATATTATATACCAAATGATAAACGCTATCGTGGAAAAAAACTAACTATATGAATGTAAACCAAAAATATGACTATATAAGTGCAATGTTTGTGCTGAACTATAGATTTTTTTTGTAAATCTCTCAAATAAATGTCAGGTTAGTTGGCAAAACTATATCCTTAGAAAGCTACTCCTACTTGCATGCATATTACTTTTTTGATTTTCATAAGTTTCATTTTTGTTTTGACGTTAACCACATGGGGATTCGTTCATGTATTGTTTCAACATTCCATTTTGATTGATCATAATGGTGACATTTTATGATCCAAATATGGGTCATTCTAGATTGAGCTAAAAAAGATACGGAAGATAAAATTTCTTCGATAATAAGGCCTCATTCGTTTTTGAATAGCCGCATTTAAATGTACTGATTTAGGATAAGTGTGTTGCATGTGTGTCTCACGTAGAAAAAAAATATTTTAAAAAAATAACAATTAACGTTAAAATAATATGTCATAAGAAATTAAGGTAAAATAAATATTAAAACTTATTATTGTTTTATCCAATATATATGACGTGCATCTAATGTATATTATTCCCAAAACGTATACAAATTCTATTACCATCTCATGTAGATTTAATTGTATTTATATAAATCATAATAATAGTGTTTGAAATATTTATTTTTATTTCATATTCACTTTAAATATTATATATAAAATTATATTAAAATGGTAAAAGCCAAGCAAATGTGTTTAATATATATAAAAAATTATACTATTTTGAATTTCTAAACGTTAGGAAATTTAACATAAAAACTCCTAAAAAACTTAGAGAACTTGAAACGGAACTACAACAAATTAGTACTCTACAATATGGCAAACACGGCAAACTTTAAATTCTTAAAGTCCTAAATTGTAGGTAAGGGTTCTTACAAGGAAAGATATCCTTGATGGACAGAAATTCAAAAAATATTATGCTTGACTCACCAGAATTTCAATTATCATGACATGCATACCAACTTTTATGTGCTGTCGGATCCAATACCAGTCATTTTGCTTTATCGGCACCCGGCTACCTAAAATTAATTGACAAAGAAATCACTAAGCACATGAATCTGAAGCTTGCACCATCTAATTTACTTGTTGATACTGTCCTATTTTGTTAGGGCTCTGGCTGCCTCGTTAAAATCGTTGAAAATTAAACAATCAACGCAACGTAGTTAGACTCCTCGGACCTTTTTTTAAAATTTTGATTCTAGTCAAATTCAACAGTAAAGCCTAGTAATTCAATAAATTCCAAAACACAATTAGAAACTATTAGGACTCACGGGCTGTGGTTCTTTTTCATGTGATTGAAATTCACAGATAATTTATTACCAAAAATCAACACGTATTCTGAGAATTTCTCCAATCAATCCACTAAATTAAAAAAAAAAAAAAAAAAAAAAAGAGGAAAGAATCTCCTTGCCCCTCTCAATTCTCATTAAAGATGCAAAATGACTTCTCTGTGAATCATTGATATCTAGCAGAATGGTAAAAGCTTAGCAGAATGGTTGCTACTATCGATGCTTCCACTTAAACAAGTCAAGCCTACTAAAACTCTCTGCAGCATTCTCATCTATTGACTACTGAGTCTGACCCACTTCCAATTGATTCATAAGAAACAATCCCACAATGCTTAACCTCACGATCAAGAATTAAAATACTACACCCTACAACAACAACATAAACAGTGTAATCCCATACAATGGGGTCTGGAAAAGGTAAGTGTAAACAGACCTTACCCCTACCTAAGTAGAGAGATTGTTTTCAATAGACCCTTGGCAAAAGGAAAAACAAGTTCAAAGTAGTATAGAGAAAGAAATAACGAAAATGAAGAAGTCATGGTAAAATACTATAGCCAGCCTAACAAATTACCGTAAACAGTAGAACGATCATTCAAGTATAAAAAGCAACATATAATAAGCAAACTCAAATAACAAGAAACTACAATAGTAATACTACAACTAATAGTAGTATAGGGGCAAGAGTACGCTTAAATATCTAACTAACCGTATACCCTAATTCGTATCTTCCATAACCTACTACCTAAGTTCATGACATCAATAAGATACACTGCATCATATCATATCTAATAACCTCTCCCCAAAATACTACATCCTAAGAGCCAAATATTTTTGAAATTTAAGACTTGCCTGTTCACAAAAACAACATCGAACCATCAATCAATTCCCATGAATAAACAACCCCAAAATTTCCATTCAATGAAATCAATAATTAAAAACATCAAAAACCCTAACCCCAAAAACTGTAAAAAAAAAAAAAAAAAAAAAACTGTAAAATTTCAGCAGCAACTTTAGCTCATCCTTGAAGAACAGAGTGTAGCATTATGAAATCCACTGTTGAAAACTCCGAATCCGAATAAGAAATCGATGGCCACCACAATTGCTATTACACATACACACAACATGCACTTCTGCAAAAAAAAGGTATAGATTATGTGATTGGATTTGTGGGTTTTTAAATTATATAGAGAGAGATTTTTAGATTATTATATAGAGAGAGCGCAGTAGATTGATTTTTTGGATTTCTATAACTTCAAAAATAAACTAAAGATATAGAAAGTTTACCTTAAGTCATTAACAAACCCCAACATTAATTCTCAAAAAAAAAAAAAAACTATTGATATTTTCCTCTTAACAGCTTGCATTCTTGTTAAATTCCTGTAATAAATCAAACTGCAGCGAAGACCTCTCATGCTAAGCTTCTGTCTCATATCATATACCTTATTTGCCTGATGAAAGATTAAACATATGTTACTTGGAATACAAAATTAAATAAGTGAAAAAAACTTCTAATATCAGTGCTTCTTGTATGACTATTGGCTATAGCTGCTCTTGTCATATTCGACGTCATACTTAGAGCTCACCAGACAACCTCCCTAAACAATTAGGGAGATTCTTCTTTCTCCTGAGTCCCGTCCTAAAAGTAAACAACGTAATCAAAAGCTTTTAACAACCAAAATAAGGAAAAGGTAAAATAGAAGAGAAGCTTCATAAGTAGAGTTTAGGAAGTATAGTTGTGGACGACCTTACCTCTTTTTTAAAAAAAGGAGGAGAAATTGTATGTGTACGTGTATGACCTTACCTCTTACTTTCCTTCCTTTTCTCTCTCTGCTTAGTGTATGTGTGTTTTTTCTTTTTCTTTTTGGAATTTTTTAAAGTCCTAACTTTAAGGTATATAATTCAAACAAGGAAAGTTCTAGTGATTAAATTTAAATAAATTTTAAGTTTTAAATAATAGAAAAATAGTTAAAAGATAATTTTATCTATTACAAAAACTTTTAATGAAGGAAAAAAAGTTCAAACAATATTTTTAATGTCCTTCACACTTGTAATATAGTATAGATATTTGAACAATTAGGACGTTTTCTCTAGATTTAAATACTGAATAATTAAAAATATTGGTTTTTTAACATTTAAATGTGCATAATATTTATTCGTAAACATAATAAATATATAATTCAAATAAAAAGTAATTAAATATCAAAAAATATATAAATTTAATAAAATAAAATTATTATTTAATTTAAAAAATGAAACATTTATGTTTGCTAGTGATAGTGAAAGTAGTTTGTAATAGTGGTGGTGATGGTAAGGTTTGCTGATAGTTATGATGGCGGAGGTGATTGGTGTTGTAGTGACTGGTGATGATGTTGGTTGTGATGGTGAAGTTGGTTGATATTAATAATTGGTGATGTTGATGGTAGTGACTGAAGAATGTGTGGTGGTAACCGACGGTGGTGTTAGTTGTAATGGTGGAAGTGGTTGGTACTGATCGTATGGTTGTAGTGATTAATATGGCGGAGGAGGTGGTAGAGATGGTGGCGACTGGCTACTATGACATCAATGATAGTGGAAGTTGATATAATTATAATAAAGGAAGTGGCAGATATGGTAACGACTAATAATAGTGATTGATAATAGTGGTGATTTCTAGTGGTGTTTGAGATGACATGGGTGGTTGGTGGTGGTTGATGACCATAATGGTGGTGATGATAGTGATGACATAGGTTATTAGTGATGGTGGAGTAAAAATTTTATGGGGTGTCTTATTTCGATCGCCCCACTTAAGGATATATATATATCCAGTAAGACATATATGACTGAACTTTAGTCAATTTTAACATGTGTTGCAGTCATGTATAATTGAGCATAGACATACTTGAAAACATTAAAAGGGTGATAAATGGGTTTGTTATATTTATTGTTATTTTGACAAATTGATGATTGTGGTTTATTCTTTATGATGCATGGAACTTATATTTCAAATTTGAGCTTATTTAGAGTAGATTTGAGTGTTGAAATTTGAAAAATAATTTCTTTTTTTTTTTAGGAAAAAAAAAGAAGAAATTTTCCAGACGCGTATGTCTGGAACGCTAGCCCAGTTTCATATATAGGTCAGTCATATATGACTAAGATATAAAATATTTTTTGAAAAAAAAAAAGATCCAGACATATATGACTGAACATATGATCAATTTTTACACGCAATTCAGTAAAAAATGTCTGAACTTTTACCTTGTTAAGCCATTTAAATATCAGGCGAAAACGTTTGATGTTTGACCTTCACAAAGCCATACTTTCAGACGCGAATGTCTGAAGTTGGCTTCAGTCGCTACTGTCCTGAAGTGAGTAAACTTGCAAAAAATATTATGAAGCAGGCGCTAGTTTAATGGCGGACCAAAACATGGGTATTTGGCACTTTCCCCTGGTGGATGGTGATTGTGGATAGAGTGGTGATGATAATTATCTAGACGAATATACCTCTTACTAATATTAAGACTTTGTTCAAGATCTTAATGATTAAGAACCTTTCAGATTAAATGTGTGCTTAATCTTAATGTAAACAAAATGAACGGAATGATTTAAAATCTAAACCACTAAGATTCAGACCTTCATTAAGTACAAACAAATGAGGCCTTACTCAACTTAAACATGTTTAACTAAACATCATCTTCTATATCAACGTCGGAAGCAAATTAGGGAGGATAAAAATTTGTTGCATCAAGTGTATACAACAAACTACTATAACTTATTTAAGTGATTTGATTAAGTAAAAATAAATGTCAGTTAATTATTAAATTAAAAAAACTCTGCATAATATTGAGAATGCTCATTCAATGAGCATTCTGAATTGGAATAAATTCGGCAGCGGATCGCGAAATCTTGGTGATCTTCTAATTCAAACACACGACATGCTTATATTAATTTGGTATAACTATCCAATACAAGTAAACTTTTGCCTTTTAAGGAGATGGTGTATACGTTAAATAACTTCCAGCTATGTGCTATGTTATTTTTCAACGAAAGGAAGCTCTTGAAACGTTAGAAATCTTGACAGGTTCAAAATTTTGATCTGTTGCTAGAGACCATGGGATACACACATGGACACGGTATGAACAAATTAGAATTTTGTGTGTTAATGAAAATAAGTTGTCTATTCTCTGACCAAGAAAAAAAATTGTCGTCTATCCAAAGTTACAATAGAAACTGATATAATCACTTCATCTTACATTTTTGTGATAAAATAGTAAAAGATTTAATTTTGCACTAACAATAAAACCTTTAAATACTTAACATGAAATATTTTATCCTATTGTACTTGTTCTTCATCGTCCCATGATTTTTCATAACTTGTTGAAATTAACCTTATATACGCTTCGCAGATGTAAAAGCATTGAATAAAAGAGAACAGATGTCTTACCTCCCCCCCACCCCACCCCACCCCACCAATCTATTACATGGAGAGGCCGATTTAAGAGTTAAATTTGATGGACTAAACCTTTAAATTCTTCAACACTAAATCAATTGATTCTTTTTGGAATGTAATATTTATTGAAGCTTTTAATATTACATAGAAATAGGATGCATCTGCCTATACATAAGCACACCACTGCTCGACTAATTCGGATTCCCACTTGGTAGGGCCACTAAGGTGTGTGTGGTGGGGGGGCGGGGTATGTGGGTTGGGGTTGGGGATTGGGGGAGCCTTCCTAGGACTCAAACTCATACCTCTGGTAAAAATATGGGAAGGTTATAGAAGAGCTTTAGTGCTAAAGCACATACGAATCTGCTGGAGCACTAGCAAGAAAACCTCAAAGCAAGGCAATGAATCTGATACAATGCTAAAAACTCAAGCTATGACAATCTTTCTTCATCTCGTAAAATCTTCTCCTCACATTACTTTCTCTATATCATTTATAAAGTGGAAGATCAGAAAATTCGGATACTATGACAACAAAATTTGACACCAGATATCATTTGAAGAAAGCAATGGAACATACGAGACAACGTTCAAGGATGATTGATTGTCTGAATGTGTTTCAAGGAAGTGTGAAGGCTCAATTGGCTGAAAGCAAGAAACATATAGAGTCCATTAAAGGAGAAATCATTATTCAACATAGCCATGCAAAATCAGGCCTTGGAAAAGCTATTCGTATTCAACTATATAGTCTCTCCGAAATTGACTCAAGTGAGCTAACTTGATATAGGCTAAAATTAATAGTTTTTCTTTCAGTAATATACCTCTCTAAAATTGATCCAAGTGAGGCCAACTTGATATAACTATGATTACTAGTTTTTCTTTCACTTACAGTTAGACTTGCTTCGGTTTTGGATAGGTACAGGGGAAGGGAAGCTGAGTCAAGATGTGCACCCCAATCATGGGAAACGTATCCACAACAAGCTTAATGGTAACAGATGTGTTAAGTATGAATTGACACTCGAGGTCGACCGAGATTTTGGATTTCCAGGAGCTTTTGTCATCTGGAACCAACACAAAGACAAGTTTTTTCTTCAATCACTGTCTCTCCAAGTTGCATTCAGACAAATGATTCATTTTGAATGCAATTCTTGGATATATCCCAATCATTTAACGCAAAAGGCAAGGATTTTCTTCTCAAATACTGTGAGTAAAGCATTTATCATAACATGTAGTATCTTTCAGCAACAGATATGTAGTTTCTTTGATCATCTTATGATGTTTAGTGTTATCTTCCAAGCCAAACACCAAATGCTCTGCTGCAACTGAGGAAACAAGAACTTGATACATTGAGAGGAGATGGAACTGCAGTGAGAAGTAGAGAATGGCATCGGGCTTATGACTATGATTTCTATAATGATCTTGGTGATCCCCAGCGAGGGGAAAGACCTATTTTAGGAGGTTCAGTTCACTATCCATATCCAAGGAGAGGAAAAACTGGTGAACCAAATGTTCACTCAGGCAAGAAATTCTCTCTCTTCCAGTATAACTTTCTGGTCACAGAAGTCATATGGACTACGATATTCTTCTTCTTAAACAGAAGACGTGAAGGGGATGTTCAAGCTAGACAGCTGCATCCCTCCGGATGAAAAATTTAGCCCACAGAAACTATCAGAGTTTGCGAAAAAAGTGATCCAGGCAGCTTTGCACTTTCTTGTTTCTCAGCGGGGATCAGTGTCAAGAGAAGGAACCAACCAATTCAAGTCATTCAACGAGATCAAAGAGCTATTTTCGGAGAAGAAACTCCCAGGGGTTGAAGAATGGATGATAAAGAAACTGGAAGCTTGTCTGCCAAAAGAGATTTTCAAGGAGATTAAACAAGGAATCAAAGATTATACTGCAAAGTTCTCAATGCCTCAGTTATTTGCAGGTGATGCTGGTTTTAAGAATAGAAGGTTCTTGAATCTTCCTTTTCCAAGACAAGTTTGTTTCATGTCTGGATTATTCATGCACAGGGAACGAACTGGCATGGAAGGATGATGAGGAGTTTGGGCGCCAGATGCTTGCAGGAATTAATGCAACTGTAATTCAGTGCTTGCAGGTATGCTTATTGTGTTTTTACTTCTAAGAGAACTATGATAAGCGTAAGCAGAAGCTTCATAATTTTCTTACAAGGGAATGCAAAAATAGATCCAATACAAACGATATGGCTTTCTCATGATGATAGTAAATGCATTTTATGAGAAGGGAGAGCACATAAAGACCTCCTAAAGTGAAAAATAAGTTAAATATACATAAATAATACTCCCTCTGTTCCAATTTATGTGACACACTTTCCTTTTTAGTCAGTCCCAAAAAAAATGACACATTTCTATATTTGGTAACAATTTAACCTTAAAATACCCACTTTACCCTTAATGAAATGATTTACAACCATACAAATATCAATGACTCATTTTAGACCACAAGTTTCAAAAGTCTTCCCTTCTTTCTTAAACTCCGTGCCAAGTCAAAGTACACCACATAAATTGGGACGGAGGGAGTAACAATAATATTATAAGTCCTCTAACAAGATTAAAACCTATTCTCAGCTAGTATATATCACTTATATGGACGTCATTGAAAAAGACCCCCTTTTTCATGTTTTCTTTCAAGTTACAATTTTTTCTTATCTTATCCCCCTGATTCCATCTTCTTCTTCAAGACACCACCCAAAGCAGTTACTACCACCACTATTATTTTTTTATATTAGACATCTCTCCCCAATACCAATTCCTTCTTCATCCCTTATTCTTTACTTGCTAAGATAGACACCATCAATTCCCCCAGTTTTTCTTCATCTTCTTCCCCCAAAACCTAATCGTTTTCCATTTCTTAGATGGTGTGAAGCTCCTATAAATGTCATGCAAGATTTTGGTTGATAATTGTGTGGCGTTAGAGCAAGATCCAAATAAGCATGTTTGTCTGTAAATTTGTTTCATTTGCCTCCTTCTCGTAGTGTGTCTTGATTTAGTGTTGACAATTAAAAAAAAGGGCAGCCCGGTGCACTAAGCTCCCGCTATGCGCAGGGTTCGGGGAAGGGTCCGACCACAAGGATCTATTGTACGCAGCCTCACCTTATATTTCTGTAAGGGACTGTTTTCAAGGCTTGAATCCGTGATCTTCTGATCACATGACAGCAACTTTACCGATTACTCCAAGCTCCCCTTCAAAGTGTTGACAATTAGCAAAGGAAAAAGAAAATACAAAAAAAAAAAAGAAGAGAGAATTTGTAGAGTTTCAAGAAAAAAGAAGATGAAATTTTGTTTGCATTTCCCTAAAAATAATTGTCGATGTTACACATTATTAGAAAAATACACTTTACTGACGGATGTTCCATCCCATCAGAAACCTGAGATTTCCAATAGAAAGCAGTTGAAAACAATTTCCAACGATCACATTTTTAATAGATTTCGTTGAGAATATGAACTTTTAAAGAAAGGAAAATAAAAAGAGTTACTCCCTCGGTTTCAATTTATTTATCTGGTTTTGACTTGAATTGAGTTTAAGAAACTAAAATTTTTTTTAAATCTTATGGTTTTAAATTAAAGATATGTTGAATGTACCAAAATGTCCTTTAATCTTGTGGTTTTACTATGTCATGCGAAAATTTAGAATTAAAGAGTTATCAAAAAAAAGAAAACATTTTTTTAAACGGACTAAAAAAAAATAAGACAAACAAATTAAAACGGTAGGAGTACAAAATATGAAAGAAATCGTAAATTACAATAATATTGGAGCTTTTCAGACGCACTAATGTTTGTGCAAGCACCACAAATGACAGGATTGGAAAGGGGTATTGATACCACTTTGAACAACTATAGAGGGGACATAGTACCTCAGCATGATTTAAGTGTGGTTTGAAACTCATGGACTAGTTTGGGGGAGTCTTTGTGTATTCTCCCTTACGAAAAATAAGAAGAGAATTAGATGGATAATTATAATGGAGGACAACACATACCGATTTATGGGTCCACATCTTATATTAACCAAAGAATAAGAGTTGTGTTTGGCCAATTCATTTGAGAAGTGTTGTTTTTAGAATTTGATTAATGTTTGACTATACCCCCTTGTACTATCTAAATTTGCTCAATTGTGTACTCTATTAAAACTTTTGGCCCATTCATGTCCTTCTTGTTAGTGAATCTTCTCATATTTTCCCTTCCATTAACGGTGTTCAAACATGCAAATTTACCCTACTTTAGACTATGGTTTCAAATTCCCCTAGGTTGTATCTCAGTAACAATGTGCTATAAGTTCCATATCTTGTTTGATGCTATAGTTTTGACATCACAGGCCTTTCCACCAAGAAGCAAGAATGGAATATGGAGTTCAATAAGACAATCACACATAGAACATAACCTTGATGGCCTCACTCTTCAAGAGGTGAGTACTTTTAGACCAATTACAGTCATTTTGAAATAACACCAATATTTAGCATAGAGTATACCCATGAAACATCATCCAAAGACTGCGATGGAGGAAAAGGTAATAATCATGAATGTTGCTGGAAAGAGCTTCAACATGCACTGAAAATTTCCAAATAAGGTCAGTTCAATTTTGCAGGCAATAAACCAATGGAGGATTTTCATCTTGGACCACCACAACTATCTCATGCCATTTTTAGGAAAAATAAACAAAAATGGTGTATGTGCCTATGCGTCCAGAACTCTACTTTTCTTAAAGGACGATGCCACACTAAAGCCACTTGCAATAGAACTAAGTTTACCAGGGATTTCACCTGGCTCTGAGATTCACAGGGTATTTCGTCCAGGGAACAATGGATCAGAGGCAGCCTTATGGCAGCTTGCTAAAGCTCATGTGGCAGCAAATGATTCTGGTTATCATCAGCTAATCAGCCATTGGTAAAATTACTAAAATCATGTAGCAGTTGCAATGTCATTGAATTTCCAAATTTGACTATACTTCCATTATTCATGGGTAATATGAAATTGTAGGCTAAAAACGCATGCAGTTGTAGAGCCATTCATTATTGCCACCAGAAGGCAGTTAAGTGTTATGCACCCAATTCACCGGTTACTGGATCCACACTTCAAGGACACCATGCATATTAATGCATTGGCTGGAAGTAAGATCTTAAAAGCTGGAGGAATCATCGAGAAGACCCTTTATTCTGGTGAAGTCTCTATGGAGCTGTCTTCTTCACTCTACAAGGAATGGAGATTTGATGAACAAAGCCTCCCTGGTGATTTACTGAAAAGGTATGCTAGCAGGAGATCTGAACTTGGTGACCTAACAAGTGTTTGGTAAACGGAATATGTTTCTTCATGAAATTATTTTTCAATGTTGGTCATCTCAAATTGTTGGAAATGCTGTCTCCAAGAAAAATATTTTCCATCAAAAGAAAGAAAACAACTTTCGCCACTTATTGGTAAAAATCGTCCTCTTTTTAGTGATATCCCAACTCTTATGGAAGTCATCTTTTAGAGATATCCCAATTCTTACTCCAAATCCCTGTTTGAGACCAACTAGACACTATTAGTAAATTTTCATAAAAAAACACCATCTTCATATGCTATCTTCCACCTTGTATATTAGTACCGTATTTCACCTAGGGCTGCTTATCGGACAAATCGGATGGGTCATTATACCTAACGATTTGGCTTATCGATTATCGGTTTTAAAATATACAAATCCACTAGCCAACCAATAAGATATCGGTTGGTTCGATAATGAATAAATAATTATCGAACGGTTATCGGGCGGTGTATCAGACCTCTACAATACCTGCTTGGATGAAGACACCTTACAGAATAAAAACGCTTCTTTTCACAGTGACTACAAAAATAGTAGTACTAAAAACTAGCACTTGCCTCTCAAGTCTCAAAGTCAACTCTTTCCATTCAGGAAAAAAAAAAACATAACGTAAAAAGATTGTTCCATCTAACTTTACTCCTAATAACTTTACTCTTTAGTCTTTCTTAGGGTTAATAATATATTAAGGGAACTAGGCAATATATTAATGGGCTTTAGGTTATATTTCGGTAGAATTTAGATACATTAGGTTTAGGGTTTATATTTTATAATAATATAATATGTATTTTATATATCTAGGTGGAGAAATGTAAGTATATATGGTAATTCTTAACGGGTTAACGGTTTATCCAATAAGGAAATTGAGTAATCCACCCCCACACCAATAAACCATTAATTATAAAATTTTAATCTGTTCACCAACCGTTTAACCGATAAGCCAATACCAATAAGCCAATAAGCCAATTTTGCGGTTGGCTTAATGGTTACGGTTCGATTTTGAACAGCCCTTATTTCACCTAATTCTATATTAGAACATACATGGAAAATGATCCAGAATGATTTCCCAAAGTGAAACACGAAAACTTTTTCCTCTGTTTTTGGATAAAGTAAATAATTGAAAATATTTTCCTCCATCGCCCCTAAATATGCTGATGTACATTATAGCTACCACTACTACTATTACTACTACAAAATAACACATTAACCAAACTCGCAGAGGTATGGCTTTCCATAACCCAGATTGCCTGGCTGGCGTTCAGCTTCTCTTTGAAGATTATCCATATGGTACAGATGGACTGGAAATTTGGGTAGCAACCAAGAGATGGGTAACTGACTTTTGTATACATTTTTACAAGGATGAGAATTCCCTGAGATCTGACCATGAGATCCAGGAATGGTGGTCGGAGATTAAGAAAATTGGCCACGGAGACAAGTGTAACGAAACATGGTGGTACCCAATGACTACTCTCTCTGACCTAGTAGAGGCTCTCACAACTCTTATATGGATTTCCTCAGGTCTTCATGCTTCAGTTAACTTTGGACAATACGAATACGTGGGTCATCCATTAAATCACGCAACCAAATGTCGGAATTTCATCCCAATGGAAGGGACAAGAGAGTTCGCAGAGTTTCTCAATGACCCAGACAAGTTCTTTCTCAAAATGTTACCCAATAGGTCTGAAATTGCCCTATATATGGCACTATTAGAGGTAATCTCGGCGCCTACGTCTGATGAAGTATACTTGGATCAACGACAATCTCCAAATTGGATAGATGATGTATGGGTAAAGCAAAGGTTTGAGCAATTTGCAGAGGAACTGAACGAAGTGGTTAAAAGGATAGTGGAAAGAAATGAAGATCCCAAACTTAAGAACAGACAAGGCCCCTACAATATCCCGTACAAGCTTCTGGGTGCTGCAGTCTCCAATGTTAAATCATGTCAGGGTATCACAGCAATAGGGGTACCTAATAGCATATCCATGTGAATCACTATTATAAAATATTCTGTCAATGTGTCTCATAAAACCTATAGTATAAGTACAACATCAACATACACCCCATGTAAAGCCTCTTGTATAAACGAGTGTTAAATACTTACTAAAAAATAAAAAAGGACAGACGGAAGAGCCTTAACCATCTCCTAATGCTTAAAGTTCACACATCAAGTACTATTTTGACAAATTAAAGTGAAAAAAATTCTTTAACTCCAAATAAACATTGAGAGCATTTTATCCATAAGAAACACAACCACATGAAGAACATTTTTCTTTTTCCTTTATATGGAATAGGGTTACAGGATTGGAGAGCTTAAAAGATGAGTCTTTAGCTAAATCTAGGAGCCAAATTATCCCAAAAATGCTCAAACCCCCAGGCTTGAGTAGTTGGGCTAAGAATATATTCATAGATGGGTCAACTTGGGTTTTGTCGTTGTTAACAACAACATACCCAGTGTAGTCCCACAAAGTGGGTTTTCCCGATAAACCTGAACCGCTGGAGGGCATTCAAATTTCGGCTTCATTAATGCTCACTATTTAGTGGAAGCACCGCCCTAGCAGAGCAAAAGGTGCTGCATCTACTTTACAAGGATTTTCCAACACCATATCAGCAATCATTTCAGCTGTTCCTAGAGCCTGGTAAGAAAAAGCATTGCCCATGAGTGTTGAAAATCAAGTTAGAAGCATATAAGAACACGGAAAGTCAGCAAGACCAGCTGACTTCAAATTAAAATGACTGGGACAATTTTTATAAGCAAATGATGTCTTTCAGTTTATCTGCAGAAACAGATTAGAGAAATATACCAGTGACAGTCCTTCTCCTTCATGCCCGGCTGCAAGAAAGACGTTTGAAAATCCAGGAACAAGCCCAATGACAGGCTTTCCATCAGGAACTAAATCAAAAATTAGTCAAGCGCATGAGCATGCTTGCAGCTTTGGCATTATTTTAGGAGTTCAGACATGATCGTTAACAAGACTAAGTTTCTGGATTTCACTTACTGTAAGGTCTCAGTCCTACTCTAACTTTTCTGCTTTGACGCAAATCTTCAAGAGACTCTTGTCTTAAAGCAGGTATGAACTCCCCAACCCGCTGCCATATGTAGTTGATGACAGATTCATCTACCTCTGTGCTAAACCCAACAAGCTGTCGGCTACTCCCTGTAAGAAAAGATCTTGGTGAAGATTTATATAAACCACAATTAACTTTAAAGGATTCAGATTATAAGAAAAAAGAGATGGACAAAAAGAAAGCCCATCTGTCAAGCCATGTGAGTAATTGATTACAAATTCACCAAGCTAATAAGATGATATATAAGATAGCACAAAATGGAAATTTCCTTTTCGTTCCATTACAATTTTATTCAATATAAATGGACTACCAGATACCATATGATAGGACAAGTGCCCCAGCTACCAAAGTTACACGGCTTGAAGGTTGATCCTTTTCTGAGAAAACACGTCTGCTTAGCTTTTTAAAGGAGTTTTTGGAAAGTAATTTCAGAAAAGCTTTTTCAATGGAGAGAAGCTTTGAAGGTATGTTTCCATTTAAAAGCTCTTTTTCCACTCACAAAAACTCACAAATCATCAAAGAACTACGACTATTCAAACACAATTTTCTTTTGCACAAACTTTTTTCCCAAAACATGTTTTGAAACAACTTTAGAAAAAAAGTTGTCCAAATGGCTCTAGATATCATGAATATATCCGAGAACTTAGCCAAGATATGCAATGAGTGATATATCCTAGCTACCTTTAAATAAATATATGAGAAAAGACCTAAAATAAATAAATAAAAGTGCCACCTCTTTAGGTGATATCTACTAATGTGAATAGGTTTTAGCTTTGATAGTACGTTGATTGTGAACCTATTGATTTGCTAGGAGTATTTTGACCTTATCATAGATTTATATGTCAATAAAAATATAGGGAACCTTTTATTATTATTTTGTTGTTGTTGTTGTTACTACTTAACTTACTTCCCACTTTTCTTTGGTACGATGATGACACCAGTTGAGCTTAAATTAAGAACATGGTCAACGAGCCGACCTTAGTTGTTATTGTCATCTCTTTAGCAACTTAAGCTTTTAAATAATAAAGTTTATACAATTTAAGCAGTCTTGAGTTCAATTCTCACTATCAGCCAATAATATATTTCCACGTGCTTGGACCAATCAAGATAAGTGTCCCCTATTTAATCGTTTAAATACTTAGATAAGGCAGTCGACATAAGGAGAATCCACAGTAGGTAGACATTCTTTCCTGCATTCTAACCAGCTTCCTAAGTCATGGTGCATTGATTTGGCTACCAACAGTCTTTTATCGTAAGGAAATACACTTATACTGCTAGAAAAAAAAAATAATAAGTCCAATTGCAACGACTAACACATGAACTTAGAAAAATAAAACAAAAAACAAGCAACAAGAAGCACTTAATCCTTTGCATTATAAAGGGAGGAGTGCTATGGATCATGGAGCTACCCACATTTAGCTGAATTGGGTTAGACATACTGGTTCTGGTAGTGGGTGAAACACAGGAGGGTTAAATAATTCAACAGCAGGAAACAGTTTACCAAGGACGAGATTGCCTGACGCATCCATGGTTGCCGTCATTGAAACAGACAAATCTTGTGCATTATAGACAGGCCCTGAATTAGCTGCAGTAGCTTTCAGGGCTGCCGACTGATGGTTCGCATACCCTGCCTCCATAATTCCATGATTCAGCTTGAACGACTTGAAATTCTCTATCACAAGCAGGTGACCCTGTTTATAGAGGCAAAATTTATCTTCACAAATAAATGAAGATCAAATATTTAAGGTTGAATCTATTGAAATAGGCACACGAAAAGGTCTCATGTGAAAAACTCATGACAAGGAGGTAGATCCATAGATAGAAAGATTAACTGAATTGCCATCATGACATGCTTCACTTCTGCCCCTCGGTCTTCACGTTTTCTATATTGATATACATTTTTTTTGAGAACTGGTAACATTTCTATATTGATATGCTTAATGATTTCCCTATTTGAGGTGGATAGGTTTAGAAGGGAACTCCTGAAAATAATTTACATCCAGACACTCATTGAAAATCTTAGATTCTTTTAAGTCTGATTTAAAATGACAGATAGACATCCCATTAAGAGCTTCAGATTCTTCTAACTGCTGAGAGTTTGTATCTTGCGCTTGTAAAACAATATCTTATTTAAAGTTAATAACCAGTTAAAGGGATAAAGGAGTGGATTAATACAGATTCCTCATGCTGAGCCTGAGATAAGAAGTCATGGAGCAACTTTTGATTTCATTTTTCTTCTTTCTGTTTTCATGATCTTCCTTTTCGTTTCCAGAATTAGTTTGAAACTTGGGTTATGTAGCAAGTAGCAACCCCTCCATAGAATAAATGGAAATATGAATTAACAAGAAACCGTTCCACTGGAGGGGGTAGGGAGGGGATCAAACAAAAGTTAACAAGAAAGTACAGTTCATACTAATATCAGGTGAGCATCCCACAAATAATCACATGTTTACTTTTAAATATTGTATGAATTAATGTTGCCTACTATGCAGGACCTGAAACTAATCAAGACAACAGCGCATCAGCTGAACTTAAAGTCTGAAGCTCTAACAGAGAGGGAAAAGTAAGAAATTGTGACTAAAGACTAGCATATGCATGTGAAGAATGGTGAATCAGATATGACTCACCCAATTCAACCCCCACCCACCCACCCACCCAGTCAGCAGGAGAAGAAAATGAATTTCCGAATAATATAGTGACAATGATGTAAACAATGACAAAGGGTGCCACGAAAAAGAAATAAGATATAACAGTAGTGGTCTGGTTTGGGCTGGCACATGAGCATCGCATGTGAATGGGTGTATTTTCACCCTAGTTCACTTCCATGCATCCCCTCCTCCATCTCATGTGCCATTTGGTTGTAGCTATGGGATAGAAATTGTGCATCCATAAATGATCAACAAATAACAATATGGTTTTCTTTGACAAATATTTAAATCTACTTTTCTTTTAATCCTTTATTATTTCTTCAATAAGAAAATAAGACGACAAAACAAATGCAACAAAGTAAACAATGCAATGAGCATGTTACATCTTATCCAAAACCTTTCGAGGCTTTATTGGAAGGTCGAGTTCAATATCTGGTTGCTTGATCAGGTCGTGCATCAACGACCCAGTCCAACAACCTGCTGCAATCACAACAGCCTTCTTACTGTGCAATGTATTCTTGGAAGTTTGAATAGCTCCAACCTCGCAGCTATTTCCAGGTCTGAATTTATCAAATTTATTAATAGTGATCACATCGACCAGGGAGAGTTTAAATATCAGTAAATATGGAAACTAACGAACCCAACTAATCCAATAGCGGGTTCATGATAAAATTCGGCATATCTCCCTTCCACAGCAAAACGCCTGTTACCCTGGACAACATCAATAACTTAAGTAATTATCAATGTGAGGATAGATAGGAATTGTAAAATAACCTAGAGAGAAGAACATTAAATCTTATTCTAAAAAAGGAACCAAAGTGGAAAGGAAAGGGAACAAACCTTCTCAATAAATGCAACAGTACGATGAGCGTCCAATTGGTAATCATCAGGAAAAAAAGCCGCCCCACCTTCCTTCTGAAGCACAAGTTCCGGTTCTTCTGATAGCAAGTCATTGCTGGACAAGAACTCAGCTCTCAACCCCTCCTGTGATAGCTCCTCCACCCTCTTTTTTAACATCGCTGACTCATCTGCTGTTTTACTTACTAAAAGGCTTCCTATCAGATAATAAGAACTTCATTCAGTGGTTTCCCCTAAAATCTTTAATATGATGGAGTGGAATAGTGACGATTATTACACAAGAAAGGTTTTTCTTTAGCCTGTGCACATGAGATAGGTATAAGGGTTATCATGAAAACTCCACACCTTCCCTTTAAATGAGGAAATATCAATGAGATTTGCTTTCTAAATCGTGCTTTACAAAGAAAAAAAAAAAAAAAAAAGGATGTACCCTGAAAAAGGGGAAATGGAAAGATGCCTTCAATGGACACTATGGAGAAAATCTACATTGTTTATGTTAAGAAAATTTAGTGCTACCCCAACCCCAAAAATTAGTTCATGAGGTGAGAACTGAGAATTGCCCAAGAGCATAGAAGGAGATAGCAACCTATTCCTTCAACCAATGTGGGACGATAATCTACCGCCTATCAACCTAAGCGTGAATGACATAACATCGGGTCCCAGCATTGGGTAAATCAAGAACAGGGATATGCCTGACTCTAATACGGTAATCCCATGTTAAGAAAATGGACTTTAGGCCTGACTCAACCTAAAAAGCTAGCTCTTGAGATGAAAAGTTCTCAAGTCTATATAAGGAGACAACAACTTATTCCTTCAACCAACATCGGACAATCTAACCATGAAACATAAAGAGAAAATTAGAGGAACTTGGCTTGATTATTCCTCAAGCTGTGGATGTTTAAATAACTATGTGTCCTTAAAAGGAAAGGAAATCAACACTTAATTACAATAGGAGTAAATTAAGCTACCTACTATGATTACAAAGATTCTAACACTCTCCCTCAAATTGGTACATACAAATTATATATACCAAGCTATCTTCATATATAACTTGTTCTAGGACTAGGTGAATATGTCTGCAAGTTGATTATTTGACCGCACGAACTTTGTTATTATGTCTCATGAGAGTCCCTCCTCTCTAACAAAAAACAATCAATCTCTATGTTTTTGGTCCTCTCATACAAGACTGGATTCAATGCAATGTGAAGTGCAGCTTCATTATCGCACACAAGTTCTATTTCTTTAATCTCTCCAAATTTCAATTCTTTCGGTAGTTGCTTGATGTCTTGATCCATATGAGTTCATATGTCGCCACTGTCATAGCCCGATATTCTGCTTTTGCACTAGACCTAGCAACAACATGTTGTTCTTAATTTTCCAAGACATCAAAATTCCCCCAGTTAGAACACAATATCTAGAAGTGGATCGCCTGTTGACCCTGCCCACTCTGCATCTGAATATGCAATAATTTTCTCATGTCCTCGATTTTCATAAAGTAGTTCTTTTCCTAGAGCAGATTTTATGTATCGAAGAATACGAATAACTACATTCCAATAACTGCCACAAGGAGAATCCAAGAACTGACTTACAACACTAACTAAGAAAGCAATGTCAGTCGAGTCACACTGAGATAGCTCAACATTCCTACCGGTCTCCGATATCTTTTAGGATCACTGATGGGCTCTCTTTTACAAGTTAGGAGTTTAACATTCAGATCTACTGGATTATCAATAGGCCTACAATCTGTCATTCTTGTCTCCTCAAGAATATCAAGTGCATACTTCCTCTGTGAAATGGCAATTCCTGATTAGGATTGAGCAACCTCAATGATCAAGAAGTACCACAATCAACCAAGACTCCTTAGTCTGAAAGTGTTGAAAAAGGTGATGTTTCAACGTAACCAAGACTCCTCATCATCATAACCTGTGATGACTATGTCATCAACGTAAACCACCAAGTACATGCACAAACGTAGAGCAAAGTGACAATAAAACACAAAATGATTACCTTTACATCGTACCAGGGGCGGATCTATGCGTACTCCTGGAGGTGCCACGGCACCCGGAGACCTCAGTTGAAACTTTGTATGTATATGTATATAATGTATAAGAATTGAATATATTACTTACTTGCCACCCACTGAACAAAGTGGCAAATAGTGCCACTGGCAGAGGGCGGGAGATACCACCCCTTTGACGAGGGTTCAAAACCTGTCCTGAGCATTGTGTTTTTGGGCTTGCTATTTTCCTTGTACAAAGGGCAGCTGCTCAGCGCCTCAGCCTTGACTCTTTCATTTTTTTTTTATTTTTTTTTCTTTTTCGTTAATGTCATAATGTGTGCAAAGGGCTTGAGTTCTTTTTCACTTTAGGTATTTTCATTAATTTTCTGTACTTGCTATAATTTATTATTAATTCACATTGGCTTTTTTTTTCTTTAATTAATTCTTGATTTTTTAAAACTTTTTCTTTATTAATCTCTTGATACGAGTGTTTCATGTGTATCCTATATTAATTAATGAGTACTAAATCTTAAATGTCACATATACATTAATAAGAATATATTAAATTTTTTAAAAAGTTTTAAGTCTTAAAAACTATGGATATTATTATGTTTAAGTTTTTAAAATTTAAAGGTTCTTTAGATCGTTCACCGACGTTCAAGTTAAGTGAAGATGACTGAGTTGAAGCTATAATTTTTTATTCTTTCTCAATTATATATATGCAACAACAGTCTCAACACATAAATGTAATGTAATATGAATATTAAGGTAACTGTATTATATGGTTTATACAAATTCGAATTTTAACATGAAAAATTACTTTTTTTCTCAAAATTTTGGAAAATAAGGCCTCTTATTCCTAAAAAAAAAATTGAACTACTTAGAAATTTTTGATCTCAAAATATCTAAAAAAGAACATTACTAAATAGGCGTATTTGATCGATTTTCAATTAAAAAAAAAAAAAAAAAAAAAAAACTGACTTGTAACCCAAAATTGAAAAAATCGACCCGTTAATCCTATTTGGACGGTATGGCACCCGGTACCTTCAAATCCTGGATCCGCCTCTGCATCGTACCATGCCAAATTTCTAAATAACCATGCTAAATCCAAACCATGCTCGAGGAGATTGCTTTAGGCCATAAAGTGCTCGTCGTAGTCTGCACACCATGCTATTACTTACTAGACTCCCTCGAAGCAACAAACCAGGCGGTTGCTCCATATATACCTTATCTTTGAAATCGCCATGAAGAAAGACATATTTAACATCCAACTGGTAGAAACGCCAATGGTAAACAACGACCATAGATGAAAAGAGAAGGACTGAAGCAATCTCAGTCACAGGAGAGAAGGTATCACCATAGTCAAGACCAAAAATCTCTGTATAATCCTTGACAACTAGTCGAGCCTTTAGACGATCAATATGTCCATCAAGGACAACCTTCACCATATATACCCAAAGATAACCAACTATAGACTTACCTGGGGTAGAGGAGTACCACTAAAGTATAAGGCAAACATCTCCTCAATCATAGCTTGTTGCCAGCTTAGATGAGAAAGAGCTTTACTTGTAGCCTTAGGAGTAGAAACAAATGATGGTGTGATGATACAAAGGTAGAATAGGTGGGTGACAAGTGATGATAGCTCAAACAAGTATAGATAGGATGAGGGTTATGAGTAGAACAAACACCTTTCCCGTGGAAATGGAAGAACGATGTGTAGACAAGTCTGTAGCAGGTAAGGACTCTAGTGAGGGGCATGAATCATCTAGATAGGATGAGGAACATGGACTATGATAATAATTCAATATAGGTGGAGGTCCGCAATAAGTAAGGACTCTGGTGGTGAGTGTGAATCATCTAGACCGGATGAGGAGCGCGGACGCTGATGATAAGAAAATTGTGGTAGAGCTGGAGCTGATGAAGCTAGAGTTGTAAAAGGTGAATTGGAAGGATCGACTATGACGGAATCCCCAAAAGAAGTAACTAGTAGAACCTTAAAATGCCTAGATGTTTAGTTGAAGAAGATGTAAACTAGGCTTGTATTACTAGAAATGTGGTCTGAAGCTCCCGTATCCATGACCCAAGGACCAAGTGTGGTGGACTATGAGTTACAAGCAACAAGATTACTAGTCTGAGCAACGGAAGCTATTGATGGATATATCTTCTTACTTGCCTGATACTAAAAAAAGTCATTGTTAGGGGTGTTCATGGTTCGGCTTGGCTCATTTTTTTGGTTAAAACCAAAATCAAACCAATTTAGTCAGTTTTGTAATTATTAAAATCTAACCAAATAAAATAAACATTTATTGGTTAGTTCGGCTTTTAAGAAGTCTAATGGTATTTCTCTCTTCTTTTTTCGTGCAACTAGAAAAGAAATTTTCATCATTTATCAAATAATAATTATTTTATCACTCTTTTATTGTTGTGGCTACATTTTTCTTAGATTATGAAGAAAATGTCTTCAGATATATAATCTTTATTCAAGTGAAAAAGTTTAAGAGAAATATAAACAGAAAAGTCTAGGTAAAAATCTCATAGTTATTTCATTACATAAGTTTGGATTTATGGCTCTCTTTTAAGAAATGAGCTCATGGTCAGAATCGTACCCACCTTCAATCGAATACACTCCTTATATTTATATCACATAAGCTTCTAGGAACCACTACTTTACGAGCATCAAACATAAAAACAAGACAGAACAGAAAACAAGACATACAACATGATAAAGGTCTAGACCAATTCCTAAAGTTTTAAGGAAGTACACCCAGTGAATGTAAGTTGACTAAAGATAGTGGCAGTAGAATGACTGAAGGCAGATAATTGGAAGGATATTAGATCACCTGTCTTCTTCCAGCCAAGTACCTCTAAAGGATCCATCCCTTGAAGTTGAATGCTCTTGGCTAGGTTCTCCCATGATTGATGGCTTCTCATCATTAACTCCCATTTCTCAGTACCGGGTGATTTGTGTGCCTTCCATATGTATCCTTGACCTAGAACCAGTTCAAATGAGAAATATTACAGAAAATCCACAATCAATCAGTCAAATCACTGGGGACATTAGGAATAGAACTTCATTCAATAAATTCCTGCTTAAAAGGACACACCAACAGATAGAGATGTTCTCCAAAATTCTCAGGTGAGAGAATAAGAGTTTACAAGCTTTTTCAACTACCTTAGAGAAGTTTATAAAGCATTTTGACAAATTCAAAAATTAAAACCTCTAATACTTATTTTAGAAACAAATTAACTCTTCCAATATAAGTGTTTGACACACTTATTCAGTTGATCTCTGTGGTTAATCTAACTTCAATCAGTTCACTGATATAGCTCGTGAATTTGAATAAACTCAAGATTGACAGCATACTAAGTTAATGATAGTGTATTTGAGCATTTTAATATTATTATATTAATATGGCTCATATGTATTGAAGTGTCATCATGTTGCTTAAGTTACAAATGCATTTCTTTTTAGCATTAGTTGCTCAAGTTACAAAAAAGAAAAAAATTATTTTCTTTGCAGCATCAATTCTCACATTACTTTGTCTTAATATGCTGCACCAACGTTAGTAGCAGAGAGTGACATTTTGTTTTCTTATAACTCCTATAACTCATGTGGCCACTTAGTCCTATAACTCATGTGGCCACTTAGTCCTTATAACTCATGTGGCCACTTCGCACTTTTTCTTCCCATTTCTTTGCATGGATGATTTCCTCACCTATAAATGGTGAGGGTTTTGCATCTTTTCAAAACAATAAGAAAAGATAGAGTTCACTAAAGTTAGTAAAAAAAAGAGTTTATTAGTTGAAGGGAGGTGTTCTTTTCTGTGGAGCTTTGAACTCAACTCTTGTCCAGAGTTTGTTGAGTTGTACTTTGTGAGAAGGTTGTTGTATCCTGGAGGGGATAAGTCAAGAAGATTACTGCTGGACCGATGAAAACATTTGCTGCAATGGGCTTGAATCTCCTTAAAGAGAGCGAAATATCCACGCCTCAGCCAAGAAGAAGATATTTCTATTTTCTTCATTTGTATTTTTACAATTGTAATTTTATTGTAATTTCAACAACAATTTTAAGGAGATTCAATGGCAGCAATTGAAAAATCCGCGGATGTCAAGATGGGAGATCTTAACAAGTCATTCCAGTTCAACGGTACTCATTTCAAGAGGTGGAAGGGTAAAGTGTTTTTCTATTTAGTCTTCTCAATGTCTCTTATGTGTTAACTGAGAAGAATCCAAATAAAGTAGATAACTCTTTCATGAATGATGATGAACTTATTTCTCTTCAAGAGAAAGTAGAAAAGTACGATGGTGACTCCTACAAGTGTTGGTATTTTTTACTTAATTGTCTATCTGATAATTTTTATGATTATTATGATAGAACTTACTCTAGTGCAAAGAAAATTTGAAAAGCATTGCAGAGTAAGTATGATATCGAGGAGGCTGGACGAAAAAATATGTTGCTAGCAGATTTTTCCGTTTCCAAATGGTGGACAACAAATCAGTGATAGATCAAGCTCAGGATTTTATAATGATTGTTGGAGAGCTCAGGTCCGAGGAAGTCAAAATTGGAGATAACCTTATTTTTTGTGGCATAATAGATAAACTTCCACCTTCTTGGAAGGAGTGTCAAAAAACTATGCGCCATAAACAAAAGGAAACTTCTCTTGAGACTTTAATAATGCAAATCCGCATGGAAGAAGAAGCAAGGGGCCAAGATGCACTTTTGCAAACAGAAGCGAACAACATCACACCGAAGGTAAATTTAACTACTTCAAATAATGCTACCCCTAATGCTAACAAAAATACTTCTTTGAAGCCTAAGAAGGAAAAATTCAAGAAAAATAATGGTAGACATACCAAGGACATTAATGGTGGAAATAACCAAGCCAAAAATAAACATGTTCAAGAAAAGGGACCGTGCTTTGTCTGTAGCAAGAGTGAGCATATTGCTCGATTTTGTAAATTTAGGAAACGTGGGCCTATGCCTCAAGCAAACGTTACCGAAGAACCATTTGTGCCGGTGATAACAGACATAAACATGGTGGAGAATGTTGATGGATGGTGGGCAGACTCTGGTGCAAACCGTCATGTCTGCTATGACAAAGACTGGTTTAAAAACTATACTTCTTTTGAGAAGCCCAAAACCATCATGCTTGGTGATTCTCACACCACTCAAGTGCTTGGAAAGGGAGATGTCGAATTGAATTTCACTTTTGGAAGGGTATTGACTTTAAAAGATGTACTTTATACTCCTTCCATGAGAAAAAATTTGATGTCTAGTTTTCTTCTTGATAAAGCAGGCTTCAAACAGATTATTGAATTTGATAAACATGTAATTGTGAAAAATAGTATTTTTGTGGGAAAGGTTATGCTTGTGATGGAATGTTAAAGTTGAATGTTGAAATGAATAAAACTTTTACTTCTGTTTATATGCTTTTTTTCTACTAATTTTTGGCATGCTCATTTATGTCATATTAATGATCGTTATATGGGAATCATGAGTAGTTAGGATTAATTCCAATGATCAAAAAGAATTTTGAAAAATGTGAGGCTTGTAGTGAAGCCAAAATCACAAAAAGGCCTCATTTTCAAGTTGAAAGAAAAACTGATTTATTAGAATTAGCTCATACTGATATTTGTGAACTTGGAGAAATTTTAATTCTTGGAGGAAATAGATACTTTATTACTTTCATTGATGATTTTTCTAAGTTTACTTATGTTTACTTGATGAAAAATAAAAGTGATGCTTTTGAGAATTTTAAAACTTTTCTCCATGAAGTTGAAAATCAGTTTAATAGAAAATTAAAAAGAATAAGAAGTGATAGAGGTCGTGAATATGAGTCTAATGACTTTAATTCTTTTGTTAGATCATTGGGTATAATCCATGAAACTACTCCTCCTTATTCGCCTACATCTAACAGTGTAGCAGAAAGGAAAAATAGAACTTTGGTTGACTTAACTAATGTCATGTTAATTGAGTCTAGTGCACCTTTAAATTTTTGGGGTGAAGCTCTTTTGACTGCTTGCTATGTGTTGAATCCTGTGGCTCATAAAAAGACCAAATTAACACCTTTTGAATTGTGGAAAGGTCACAAGACAAATTTAGGATATCTAAGAGTTTGGGGTTCCTTAGCCAATGTAAGGTTAATGGATCCTAAAATCTCTAAGTTGGGTCAAAAAGTTACTACTTGTGCTTTTCTTGGTTATGCTTCAAATAACACAACCTATAAATTTTTTAATCTTGAAGATAGTATTATAATAGAATCTGGTGATGCTATTTTTCATGAAAATAAATTCCCTTTTGATTCTAAAAATAGTGGGGGTCAAAGGATTCAAGAAAATATTTTGCCACTACTAATTCTTCTACTTCTATTTTGAAAAATAAAGAAAATGATGATTTGAGTTAAGAAGAAGGTAAAGAGCTAGAGTAGAAAAAGATTTTGGTCCTAATTATTATGTGTTTAATGTTGGAGATGATCCTCTCACTTTAAAAGAAGTTTTATCTTCACATGATGCTATTTTTTGGAAAGAGGCTGTAAAGATGAAATGGAATCACTAATTTCCAATAAAACTTGGAAACTAGTTGATTTACCACCGGGTTATAAAATAATTAGGTGGAAATGGGTCTTACAAAAAAAGTTAAAACCGGATGGATCAGTTGATAAATATAAGGCTAGTCTAGTGGCTAAAGGTTTTAAGCAACTAGAAGGCCTAGAATTTTTTGATACTTTTTCTCCGATAACTAGAATTACATCTATTAGACTTTTAATTGTAATTGCTGCAATTTATGATTTACAAATTCATCAAATGGATGTAAAAACTGCTTTTTTAAATGGAGACCTAAATGAGGAGATTTACATGAAACAACCCGAGTGTTTTGTTGAAGCTGACCAAGAAAGCAAAGTATGTAAACTTACTAAATTCCTATATGGCTTGAAACAGGCACCTAAGCAATGGCATGAAAAGTTTAATTCCTGCATGATTGATAATGGCTTTAAAATAAATGAGTGTGATAAGTGCATATATCATAAGTCTTGGAATAATTCGCATGTTATTATTTGTCTATATGTTGATGATTTATTGATCTTTGACTCTAACATGAATGTTATTGGAGAGACTAAAAATATTCTCAGAAGCCATTTTGATATGAAAGATCTTGGTGAGGCAAATGTTATTCTAGGAATAAAAATAACTAGAACATGTGATGGAATTTTCCTTGACCAGTCACATTATGTTGAGAAAATTTTGAAAAAATATAATTTCCTTGATTGCAAGCATGTCGTAACTCCTTTTGATTCAAGTGTTCATTTGTTTCCTGTTGAAAGTGAAAATGATGAGATAAATCAAAAGGAATATGCTAGCATAATTGGAAGTTTGAGATATGTGACTGATTGCACTAAGCCTGATATTGCATATGCAGTAGGAGTACTTAACAGGTTTACTAGTAAGCCAGGTAATGAACATTGGCATGCTATAACGAGAGTTATGAGATATTTAATTGGGACAAAAACTTGTGGTTTGTTCTATAAAAAATATCCTGTTGTACTTGAAGGCTTTTGTGATACGGATTGAAACACTTTATCAGGTGATTCTTTATCTACTACTGGTTATATTTTTACTTTCGGTGGTGGTGCTATTTGTTGGAAATCAAAAAAAACAAACAATTATTGCTAACTCTACCATGGAGGCTGAACTAATTGCTTTAGCTTCAGCTAGTGAGGAAGCGAATTGGTTGAGAGATTTATTATTTCAAATATCTTATTTTGAAAAATCAATTACTCCTATTTTGATTCATTGTGATAGCACCGCTACGATTGGTAGAGTTCAAAACCGTTATTACAACGGTAAATCTAGACCTATAAGGAGAAAACACAGTAATGTAAGATCATATTGACAAATGGTACCATTAATGTTGATTATGTCAAATCTTGTGATAATCTTGCAGATCCATTGACTAAGGCCTTAGCAAGAGAAAAGGTCTGGAGCACATCGAGGGGGATGGGATTGAAATCGATAAATTCTTGAGTCATATGTGAGGAAACCCAACCTGGGGACTAGAGATCCTATAACCAGGTTAAATGGAAAAAACGAATCACATGATGACTTGTTGTGAAAAAATGCACTATTTTTTATCCTTCCCTATGATGTGAGTGCATTTTCCTGTAATGATTTGTGTGGTTGAGTTTAAAAAACTCTTAATGATAATACGTAGCTCGTATGAGTGGAATGCTAAAATTACAGGAGCACTCTCGACAGATTTCACCTATGTGAGTGTGGAAGGAGGCCGCTTCCTATGAGAACTAGGTTCATTCTCAAAGACACTCATGAAACCGGGATAGCACAAAGCCGTAATGTGCTGGCTATAAAGCTCATGTCAACAACTTGACTATTATTTGTAAGCAGTGACTTTTTATTTCCCTAAAGCAGTCATAGTTCAAGTCTGAGACAACTACGACTCTGGAGTAAAAATTACTGTTTTATTAAGTGGGGGTTCAATGCAGAGCATACCTTCATTATGCATGGTATTCTTCCTTCTGCTAGTAGACTCTCTTATTAATATTAAAATGAGTGGGGGATTGATAGTGTATTTGAGTATTTTAATATTATTATATTAATATGGCTCATATGGACTGAAGTGTCATCATGTTGCTTAAGTTACAAATGCATTTCTTTTTAGCATTAGTTGCTCAAGTTACAAAAAAGAAAATTACTTTCTTTGTAGCATCAATTCTCACGTTACTTTGTCTTAATATGTTGCACCAACGTTAGTGGCAGGGAGTGACATTTTATTTTCTTATAACTCCTATAACTCATGTGGTCACTCAGTCTTATAACTCATGTGACCACTTAGTCCTTATAACTCATGTGGCCACTTCATATTTTTTCTTCTCATTTCTTTACATGGATGATTTCCTCACCTATAAATGGTGAGGGTTTTGCATATTTTCAAAATAATAAGAAAAGATAGAGTTCACTAAAGTGGACATGGAGGGAGGTGATTAGGCAGGACATGGAGCAATTAGAGCTTACAGAGGACATGACCCTCGATAGGAAGGTGTGGAGGGCGCGGATTAGGGTGGAGGGTTAGGGAGTAGGAAGGCGTATATATTAGTAGGTAGGACTGTTTGAAGGAATGTTTGTTTGTATATGCACCTGTTGCTTTTTTTTTGGCAGACGCTTGTTCGCGTGCCTTTGGTAATGTTTGTGATTCCCGAATTAATTGCATGTAGTATTACTCGGTGGGGGTCGTGTTTCCTTTAGCACCTATTCATGTGTTATCTCCTTTTATCTCCTTTTGTTGTTTGCTCTTATGTTTTCTCTGGTATGGTGATCTGTTCTGAGCCGGGGGTCTATCGGAAATAGCCTCTCTACTTCATCTGAGGTAGTGGTATGGACTGCGTACACTTTACCCTCCCCAGACCCCACCTGGTGGGAATACGCTGGGTATGTTGTTGTTGTTGTTGTTGAGAGTTCACTAAAGTTAGTAAAAAAAGAAAATTTATTAGTTGAAGGGAGGTGTTCTTTTCTGTGGAGCTTTGAACTCAACTCTTGTCCAGAGTTTGTTGAGTTGTACTTTGTGAGAAGGTTGTTGTATTCTGGAGGGGACAAGTTAAGAAGATTACTGCTGGACTGGTGAAAACACATGCTACAATGGGCTTGAATCTCCTTAAAGAAAGAGAGATATCCGCGCTTCAACCAACAAGAAGATATTTTTATTTTCTTCATTTGTATTTTTTCAATTGTAATTTTATTGTAATTTCACCAACAGTTAATATATACAACATTTAGTCCAGGAGGGTATGCATATGAATATATGCAACCA
This sequence comes from Capsicum rhomboideum, assembly GCA_031232105.1. Lineage (NCBI taxonomy): Eukaryota > Viridiplantae > Streptophyta > Magnoliopsida > Solanales > Solanaceae > Capsicum > Capsicum rhomboideum. Next base: position 54,780,712 of record CP124711.1, read on the forward strand.
TAACAACGAAACTACTACTAAACCTTGATCCCACTCTTGTTGGCTTCGGCTATACAACAATAATTACTACCACTACTACCTCTCCATCTCAAGCTAGTTGGGTCAGCATATAAATCCTCAATATCCATTTTGCACTATTTGGGCCCACTTCATTCCAATATTCAATAAATTGGGGTCAGGTCGTCAATATATAAGATGTTCAATAAACTTTTACCTGCTCCAGTTGCGCCAGAGCAAGGAACAGCAGCATCAACTAGGGCGACGGAGAGATCTGAGGCAAGGAGCAAGTGCCGTGCGATGGTCAATCCAATGATTCCGGCACCAATTATGACAACATCGAAGGAGTTAGACGCGGAAGATTGACTCAAATTCGAAACTTGAAGTGGTCCATGACAACTTTTTTTACTTCGAGTCAATGATAGAGGTGTACTTCCAATGAACCTACGGCCACAAAATTTTTGATTTGAGGATAAAAGATGCGAGTGTAGCTTGTTTGGAGGAGGTGAAAGTACGCCGTTTGTATTCAGATTAGAGTTTACAGAAAGTTTCAAGGCCATTGCTACCACTTGTGTCGATTTCCTGAGGCAGAAGTTAGTCTTTTGAGTTTGTTTTTTGTGTCAGTGTGCAAACATTGAACACTTGCACCAGCGAACTGCAAGGATAAAGAAGAAACCGCATGGAAACGAGGGAAAAGTATAAACAAGTTTATGTTTCTTTTTTCTTTTTTTTTATAAACAAGTTTATGTAACATCATGTTTTGATGTTTGGCAAAACTTTTAAAATCAAACTTATTAATAAACTAAAATTAATTTATTTTGAAAAATATTTTTAATGAGTAATTGATAAAGTTATTGTCATAAATTTAAACTTTGGACACAACCTCTGATAGAAATACAATGTAATGATGCATACAATATATTTTTGCGGTCGGATCTTTTCCCAAACCTGCATATAGTGACAGCTTTAGTACAATGGATTGTCCTTTTTCTGAAAAGTACTTTTGACTAGTAATTAGTGTTTGGACTAACTTTTCAAAAGTTTAATATAATATATTTTTTTCAGAAGTGTTTTCCAAATAACTCTTTTCAGAAAGAAGCTACTTTTTTAGCTTCTATTATTTTCTAGAAGCACTTATTTTCTCTCAAAAACTTGGTCAAACGCCTCACTTTTTAAAAATAATCATTTTTTAGAAGAAAAAAATAAGCACTTTAAAAAAAAAAAACTTGGCCAAATAGGTATTTTTAGTTAGTCCTAAAAGTGACATGTTTTTTATTTGACAAATATTTAATGACACTATCAACATTTATTTATGTTGGGTAGGCTTGGGCATAGAGTCGAGTCAACCGAGTCCAGCCGACTTTTTACAGTACTGAGTTGAGCTGAGCACGAGTTAGGCTCTTTAATACTCCCTCCATTCGCTTTTACTTGTCACTTTTTGACATGACACACTCATTAAGAAAATAATTATTGATATGATTATTTTACCATACTACCCCTATTAATTGATGCTTAGAGTAATATGTATTGAAAATGATTTGGAGAATAAGCAATTAATGATAAAGGTAAAATAGAAAAAATTCTTTTATCTTTTCTTGATATGTCAAAAGTGACAAGTAAAAATAGAAATCTAATTAGGAAAATAGTGACAAGTTAAAGCGAATGGATGGAATATTTAGTTTTATATAGCATTAATTTCATTAAAAAAATTAAATTTATGATAAATTGATTTGAAAAATATAAGCATTACTAGTTTTAATTGGTCATTGCATTTAACTTGATTGAATTATATGTGATATGAGTCTAAATTGAAACTCAATTCAAATGACGTTAATTTAATATTGTTGAAAACAGAATAGAACTTTCAGGCAAAAAAATAAAAATAAAGCAACAACAAATTCAAAAATTTGTGCAAGTTAATTTATTTTATTTGATTTTAAAATTTAAAATATTAATTACATTTCGTAGAACACATAAAGTATCTCAAATAATAATTTATATATAAAAAATTAATTGTAGGAAAAAAAAAATTCTCTCATGCATGACCAACCCTAACCCATAACTCGACCTGTAAACCGCAGCTATGGCCACTGGTTAGTCATCGACGGTGGCTGGCCAGGTTTTCTCACTTACATCAGAAGCAACCTTTCCTGGTCTTTATCACAATAAACTTTTTAATAATCCTAATAATTTGCCTACCGCTCTCACTGATTTGTCTAATGATAAATGCCAACAGATTGCTCCAGTTGATTCTAAAAGTGACAAGGTCAAATATGTAGATTTGGTGAAGACAAATGATGATAAAGTCGTGCAACAGGGTAAAAGTTTACCTGCTGATCCGATCCCCATCAAGAAACATACGCTCATTAATGGAATACCTAGAATTGCATGGACGGAGGAAGAGGTACAAAAGATGAATATTATGATAAACCTTCAATATGTTGTCGTTGGTGAATGAAGCATGGATGGCCTGAATTAGAAGATCTTAGAGTACAAATCCCTAAGTAATGCAACAATAAGGGAGATTGCCAGATTGGACTTTTGAGAAATAGACACATCTTGATGAGATTTAGCCGAATGGATGATTTTGTGAATATAATGGCTAAGAATGTTTATTACATAGTTGCAAAAGATGGTCTAGCTTATCAAATGAGGCCCCTAATTTATGATGCAAAGTTTAAATCGGAGGAGGAAACTACTCAAGCAATGGCTGGGATCTCATTCCCAGACCTACTACCCATCTTTTTGTCAAAGAATCACTTTTCTTACTTGCCTCGCAGTTGGCAAACCATTACACCTTGACATGGCTACTATTAACAAAACAAATGCTATTTGTGCTAGAGTAAAAGTCCAAGTGCATTTAGTAGTTGATCTACCAGTGCAGGTTGAAATTGAAGTGATAGATAGTAACAACAGTGAAGTCAGGGTGAAGAGGATCAAAATCCAATATGATTTTCTTCCTAAGTATTGTTTGACATGTAAGCTACAAGGCCACAATGAAGATGAATGTAGAAGTTTACACCCAGAATTGAGGAACAAAATTAAGCAAGGCAGTCAAGATGAGAATGCAGAAGTGAGTGACAAGAAAAAAAGGTACAAGAGGAAAATGGTAACAACATATAAGAAGACAAGAGGCAAGATAGATAAATGGAATTCTACTAATAGAAGATTCAAGTTGGAGAAGGATTAGGAAAAATTTCTAAGTGACAATGCAACAATTGTGTCATCTCCCAATAAAGATCTTGTAATTGATAATGCTTTTGAAGTGCTAGCAGAAGATGGCATAGATGATATGATAGTCAAAGGTCACTTTATCACGACCCAATATACCCGATCGTGAGGGCACCTACTCTAGTCTACCTAGATAGAAGAACCCCTTACCACCTAGCCAACATACACGCGGAAGTCTGTAATAAATAACAATAACCAAACTTTATTACAACTGACTTACAACTATTAAATGCGGAAAATGAAACTACCCCTAGGACCTAGTCTAAATAGGTATAAGAGCTGTTAAGTAAGAAGGTAAGACTGGACACAACTTCCACCATGAATGAGAGGACTAGAAGCTGCTGGAGTTCACTACCGCAACTATCAAGAAACCAATATTGATTCTTGCAAAAGACTATACCCTAAAAAGGGTATAGCAAGAGTAGCATCAGTACAAACCACACGTACTGGTAAGCCTCATCGGTTGATCCAAATTGGATTACATAAATATTCAAAAGAAAACATATATTTTTTTACTCTCATTTCCGAACCCCTAGGACGACCCCATTTTCCATCACTAAGCTCTAGTCATGAACTCCGAAATACAACTCCTCCCTTTTACGATTCTATCACCCCAAACCTCTAAGTCTGACCTCACACCGAGGGTCAACCTAACTCCAAAAGGCAACTACGACAAGGAAAAAACCTAAATCCGAGTCCAGAATTTTATAAGTCACCTAGCACCCTGGAGAAGACTTGCCCGGACATGTAACCTGTCCACCTGGCCCCCGAACATCAGATAGAACTTAACCCATGCCTCACACCCGATCTTTTCCCTATTCCGTTAACATAAGACTTGTTACCCAACTCCAGCCCATCTCCTTGGCCATGTCGCTACCTAACACAATATAACGAGCCAAGACAGGATAGGAAGTTAGAATTATGCTATAAACAAACCATCCTTAATTAGATTGCAGTACAACACGTTAATCCACATTTAAAGATAACATACACTTAACACATCAAGAAATCAAATAGGCCATTTAGTATACTCAATCAACAAGCCAACATAATATCACCAAGTCAAGTTCAGGCAAGCTATGACAGAAAATTCAAGAGACAACAAGTTAAGTCAAACCATGATCAAGTCAACACGATATTTGGGGCGTTCCAATACAACATAGAAATCTATTCTATAAATACCAGTTGAAGGATCATACTTAATTCCAAGATCAATGTCAACATACCATGACTCCATTAACAAATATATGGCAAACAACCTGACTACACAAGGATCTCAAATATACGCAACATATAAATATATCCCCGGTCTACTCATGGAATCGTCACACTCACTTGACCCTCGTACATAAACGCTATGGCTGATGCATCCACCCTCTAGACATGACCTGCAGGGGACAATATCCGTCCATATACTAAATCCCAAACACAAGGGTCTGCTAACCTCGTTTCACCAAAACCATGAGAACGTTCTAAATACCGTACATCCCACAATCAAAATGAGGTAAGTCAAATATATAATTACCGCAAAATCATTTACAATGACCACACCAAACAACATGCACCAACAAGCCACCCTGTCGAGTAGGAAACATGCACACATAAAATAAATTGGATTAAGCTATGATACCATCACCTATACCACTGGTTAGGGCCTTAGCCACAACACACCCATAATGCTATGCTCCTAAGACCACCACAAGGATTACCACCTTAGATTCTTCGGAGGCTCACTAACACCTTACCTGGTTTAATTATTTTCCCTTAAAGTTCAACTAACAATCGGTAAATTGCCATTTCAACTACCCCAATTACAAGCTTATAACCGTGAACCATCCAATTTATAACACTAGTATAGCATAAACATGATAAGGCATACAGACAACCCCTAATTATACGCTACACAAATTTTAATCAGTTTTTAGCCATCCAAACTCCATGCCCGAAGGCCTAGACATAAAATCTCACATCTATCTACATTATATTTATGCTCTCTAACCCGGGTCTAAGCTACTCAATTAACCTTGCTTACCTGGATGTCAACCAGCTGTAGAAAGAATGAACGAGTGCTAATTCCACCCCTTCCAAGATCACAGACATGTTAATCTATGAAAATCCATGGGTTTTCACCCATTCACACCTCTTTATTCTCTCCTTCATGGTTTTAAGGCATGGGAGGCAGCCTTTAGGGTTTTTGAAACCTCCCATGTTGTTTGTTTCAACCAAAGTGGAGAAAAGAAATAAAACCCACCTAAGTATCATTCTGGTCGGCGTCATACCGCTATAGCAGACTACTCACCGCTATAGCGGGATGACGTCAGCCCGACCCGACTATATTTAATTCCTAAAAATTTAACACATGTGGCCCTGCTGTTGACACCCAATTTTGACCTCCCGATATTCCTCCCAGGTTGCTATTTTATCAAAATATTAGTTTTGAATTTTTTAATATTATTTTGGTATCAAATAAATTTTGACCTTTCGTATTCGTGATCTTAAGGTATGCAATTTATTTTTAGTATTTAATTTTTTATTTTTTCTTATATAATATATAATTTACTAATTTAAATATAATATTTTACATATTTTGTAAATATTTATTAAATTATTTTCGCAAATGTGCATACTCATAATTTACAAACCCGTGGTCTATTACTATTATTATTATTATTATTATTATTACTACTACTATTATTATAGCATTTTTAAAATTTGCATTCACAATTTACAGGTACATAATTTATTTCAAATTATTATTTATCGTCAACTTTAAATAATATATTATGTATCGTTGATTTTAAATACGCAATTTATTCATAATTAATTTAAGCATAAAGATTTTTCATGATGATTGTCAATTTTGTTATTACTATATCTACTAAATAGCAGCCTAATTCAATTTAACTTCCCAATTTTATTTAATTTCTAGCCTAATTCTATCCAATTTATGTCAATTCTAGCCTAATTTGACTCAATTTTAAAATTCCCAATTCAATTTCAATTGACCCAATTTTAACCCATTCTTGCAATTTTAAATCCCAGTTATTGATCAGAATTGATCCAACGGCTGAGATTAATCCTCACTTTTCTTTCCTTTTTAATTACACCCTAACCCTAATTTATTTTTCACTCCCTCAACCAGTCGCCCCTTCTCTCTCTTCCTCTCTATTCTCTATCTCCGCCTCCCTCTGTTTATCCTTTCTTCGGCCACCATTAACCCACTTTCGATCGGTGAACAAGTCACCGCCACCCCCTCTCACTTCCATCCCATATCTGCACTATCTAACCGGATTTAATCATCAGCGAGCTTCTGGTAAATCACCACGACCGCAGCCGCTTCCTCCACGACCAACAACAGCCACCAGCGCTGCTTCCCTTTCTCGTTCTTCATCCATCCTCCGACGATGTCATTGGCACCGGGGGAATGTCGGTGGAAACGCTATTACTAGCTGGTGAACTTCGGCCACCACAACAGCAACACCAAACAAATACCATCCTAAGTCGGAACCTGAAAACCCAAAAGAAACTTGTCAATCAAGAGAAACTAGTATGGGTGTCAATGATTTAATTTCAAGATTCTTCTATTTGATGTTATATTGAATTCATCTCAGGTATGGCCCTTTACTTAGTTGTTATGCTCAATTGCTTATGCTACCTTGATTTCGAGACCATGAAATTTGCGTATTTAGTTGTGGATTGTTGTTTAATTCTTTTGATTTGTACTTGTTTATCTCTTTAGAAGAATCTTTAGGTTATGATGGTGGTCTTCTCGTTAAGCTATATGTTTGCACCCTTAATTTGAGCCGTTATATGAATTTCGTTCTAAAAGAAAATGATTGATTTTCCTACTTGTGTTCAATATATTGCGAAGAATATTGCGATCTCGTATAGTTTAACTCTATTCAACTCTTGATGGCTTCATATTTCTTTCCTTCCTAAATATTAATTATGATGTTTGATCATGGTAATTTTAGATTCCTATATGACATAATTGTATGACAGCTCCATTTGGAATATTTTTTGGGACTGGTTTACACTATTTTGACCACTGTGATTGAATAAGAAAACTTTATGATCTCACTTCTTTTCTTTTGTTTACCCTAATCAATTTAGACCATCTTAACACTTGCTTATTTTGGTAAGGTTTTGACTGTGTTGTGCCTATTGATTTGTTTACTCCGAAAAAAGAAAAATTCGATTACGTATGATAAATTACATTTGTCTTGCACCCTGCATATCATCTTCCTTTCCTTCTTATTAGTGGGATATATTATGTACTTGGCATATCTTGTGTGCTTGATTGATTCTCCTATCCTTATTTGGTTTGGACATATTTTCTTATCCATTTATTCATGGTAAACTTAACTAATCTGTGGTCTAATTGATTCATTCTATTGTTTCAAGGAAAAGAATTTTTTTTAATTGATATTATGAATATTTTTATTCCTTTGATGATGAGATTGATCACAAGTCTTTCACTATATAAAAACAGTCCTCTTCTTTCATTATGAGAGGCTTTTAGGGATTACTCTCTCTCGACACAAAAAATTCTTTTCAGTTCTCATCCTGCTTGTGTTTTGGAAGTGTTCGTTCTTAACTTCTTCTTGCTGTCAACTATTCGGGATTCGTGTGTTGTTTTAAAGTCTGTTTCCTTTTATTGATTTTGCTGCCTACCGGTTAGTCCCTATCAATGCAATTTTCATACTTATGTGGCAATTTTTTCGTGTTTCGGAACCTTAGAAAACATGCTTGTAGGATCTAATTATGAGTTAACGGTCTTATTTTGAAGTATGTATGCTTGTCCTCCAACTATCATGCGTTCGTTTTTGTGTGTGTGGATATTTTGTCATGTTCAACAGGTGTTATAAAAGGTGGTTTTATTTTGGGACTGACGAAGAGTTGTCTGAGACGGGAGGGGACAATAAAGGCTTCCCAATTAGCTTTCATTCATTTACTTATTTTTCTTTCGTTCATTCAATTTTTGTAATAAACATTGTATAAACTTTATGTATAATAAAATTATGGGGATGCTTATGGAGCGGGGATTCTGTGACTTGAATATCGTCCCACTTAGATGCCATGCCTATAGGATTATTTAACAAATTTCAACGTATTGATTTAGTTATTTTATCACTTACGCAATACACTTTAGGATTGCTAATTAATTTTCACCACATTAATTAATTGGTTTATCACCTAGAAATCATGCTTTAGGATTATTAATTAATTTTCTGCATATTTAGACCTGCTTTCCAACATTTTAAATTTAATTTCCAGTACACTAAATTATTTTCTAGCATTTGAATCTATTTTCAGCCCTTTTGAAGTGTTTTACCGCATCTAAATCAAATTTCCAGCACATTTAAATTAATTTTTCTGCACATCTAAATTATTCCAGCATATATAAATTAATTTTCAGCATTTAAATTTATTTTTCGGCTCATTTTATTTAATTTCCAGCCCATTAAATTTATTGTCCGACACCTTAATGTGTTTTCAACATGTTTCAACCGATTTTCAGCATCATGATTATCTAATTGCCAACATGTTTACTTGACTTTCGACATGTCTATTTAATTTCTACACACTTAATGAATTTGCAGCATATTGTTTTTGAAATAAACCGTCAATCACTTTTTCAGCAATGGTCAATTATTTGTCACTTAGGTATCATGCCTATAGGTTTAACTATATAAAACAGATAGTCGTTTTTAGCATGCCCATCGCCTAATCAACTTTAATTAATCAAGAGGCATACTTGGAAATCATTACATGCTATTTTTTGCAAGTCTTGTTTGTTTTGTTTGATGCGAACCTCGAGTCTATTAGGCAACCTAAGCTTTCTTTTGTCTAGACCCAAATCCAAAATAGTCAGTCCAACGCCTCTTGGACATTAAGTTGGGACGGATAGGCATTTTAGGGAATGTTAGTTTTATCATTTTCCATGGAATGCTTTTAGGCTTAATAACCAACTAGGTGGGGTGGGTAGATAGTCGAAAATGATGGAAGTTGCCCCGAGCAGAATTCGACAATGCGATATGCGACATTGTCATTCGTTAATAAGCCAGGCGCTGATCCGAATAGGATAAAATTAACTCCTTGTCCAAGTTTTTGTAAATCGACTTTTCTTTATTTTATTTTTGAATGTTTTAATTGTCTGGGATAGTTTAGGTTTATTATTTAATAAATCTTTCACTATATAATTGTGTCCATTCTATCTACTTGCTTATCCGATCCATATTTTGTTTGCGTGCTTAACGGTTTTTATCACTTAATTAGCTATTAATTATGATAAAATAGAAGTTTCATGTTTAAATGCTTAGTTATTATTAAGCTAATAAAAATAATTGACCTTTGTTTATCACATAAGATCCCCACGTAATATATGAATTCGGTCGGGACCCACATTTGTGGACCTCGAAAGGTGCATAACACCTTCCTTTTGAGGTAACTTGAATCCTTACCCGAATTTCTGGTTGACGTATATTATTAAAATAAGTTTGTAATTAGTCTAGAATGGTGCCCTAACACACCTTAATTCGTTAGGTGGCGACTCTTCTCTTTTAAACAATCTTAAAAGAGTTGTCATGTCGGATTCTGCTTTTCGTGAGAAAAATAGGGTGCGGCAGCATGACGACTCTGCTGGGGATACTTAGGTTCTAACCATTACGAATTTATGTGTTATGTGGGGTTTTATGCACTTTATTTTTTTTCCTTATGTTTGTTCTTTTTCATAATTGCCCTATTCCTTTTCCCTTTATTTGGTTTCTTAAAATAGTTGTTTCGCCATTTTGATTTGTTGTTATTACATGTTAATTCCCTTCATTTTTTCTTTATTTGTTTCCCTAAATAATGTCGGTATTTTTCATGTCCATCCATTTCCCTTTTTCCTTTTGCTGACATATGTTGTTTCTTATTTTCCCGATATTACTTTAATCGTGCATGTATCTATTTTTCTTATTTTTTATTATTTTTCTTATATTGTTCAATATGTTACGACTTTCATTATGTTCTATGTGTTACTGCTTTATATATAACTGGCATTCCACTCATATCTTCCTCCACTTGGAACCTCTTTTTTTTTTTGAAGAACGGTTGCGTGGTTGCACAGATGTTCATCTTCTAAAACACCTTATGAGAAATGTCTCATGAATCGGTCGATCAGCAGTGCGTCGACAGTCATGAATCTTCCCGCTCTCAAGTTGTCCGCTTGAAGGAACCATGTCAAGAAACCACTCTTGTTCTATAGATCTTAACCGTATATCCCTTAGTAAGGATATGCATCCTGATAAATCTAGGATGTCTTCATAACTTATGTGCATATGTCTAATTTGTTACTACTTTAAATTTAACGTATATTCACTATCATATCCCTTATATGTGTCTCTTTGTTTAAAGTTGTATTTTTCTTCTGTTATTTGTAAGTTCTCTTTCTAATTTAGTATTTATTTATTCCTTGTTTAAATTATTTTCCATCGATGTTAAACCACTTTCCTTTCATTCCTTATATGTTTCCTTGTTAGATTATTATTTCATGATTAATCATCTCCAGCTATCTCTTTATTTATTTATGAACATATCTCTTAACTTTTTACACACCTTCTTTATTCATGTATTTACTCATTATTTTATTAAACATTTGCTTTTTTCCTAATTGCTCATAGTGTTACCATTTCTTATAATGCGCCAATTGTTATCGTTTTATATAAATGACATTTCGTTCATATTTTCCCACTTGGAAACTTCACAATTTCACACACTATACAGTATGATTGGATGTTGTGCCTTTGCATTTCTCCAAATTCTTTCAAATATCCTATTTTAGAGAGTTGGCATAGACATCGGGTGAGCGAATAATTTTGCTACCATATGACCACGTGCCTTCTCGCATAAGAATACATTCAGTCCGTGTCTATCTAAATCTTAGAAAAACTTAAGATAGTACTATATCCACTCTTTGCATTTAAGTCATTCATGCATCAACAGTATGTGGTTTGTTCTTTCGCGCTAATCCACAAAGTTAGTAACTACCCATTTGTCGAAAGGGTTCCCCACTACCCAAAGACAAACATTCATGTTATGTGCCATGTGATCATGATAAAGTAATCCAAGCCAAAATTGATCAAATGAGGTAAGAAAGTCTAAATTCCAAACTTCTATTGTGTCAAATGCCAAAAACTTGGATTATAAGTCACATATATTTGTCATCCTAGGCCTACCTCGGGTTTAACGAGGCTCCATGCATTATAGGACGCTTTATCAAATTAATGTGTTTGTGCTTCCACTATATGCCACCTTCACCTTGCTAACTTGATTTTTTATTTTATTTTATTTTATTTTTTCTCCGTTCCAAAGGTTGATTCGTGCATTCTCTTGCCTATGACATTTTAAAGTGCTCATGCTCCTTCTCTTAATCTTAATCACCAAGACAAGGAAATGAGAGATAACAACGACACAAGTGATGAGCATAATGAGGTGATCCTAAGAATGGAACAAAGAATCATTCAATTACAAGGGGACTTTTCACAAGTTCGTAACTCAACTAATCCATCCCTTACATTGAGTACTCCTTTCGAGCCACAAATTGAGGACAACACCACTACCAAATCCCAAGCCACCTTCACAAGCCATCCCTTACCATCACTTCCTATCTCACAACCCCAAAATAATCCAAGCCATATATATATAGTTCCTGAAAACGACCAATATCCACATTCTTGTCCGCCACAATGCCACATATATCCAGCTCCACTAAATTCCCAAATAACCTCATATGTCCACAATATACCGCCAATGTTTACCACAAATATGTCTCAGTCTCATGATCCTGTCAATCATACTGTAAATCTCATTTATGTCAAAACGACCCCATTCACCCACCACCAATACGAACCTGAGCCTTCAGAAAAAGACCCCATATTACAATCTGTGGTTGAAAGGTTGGAACAACTTAAAGGTAGTAAGGGGTTGAAAGGGCTATGTTACGAGGACCTATGCATGCACCCTAACGTTGAACTGTCGGAGGGGTACAAACCTCCTAAATTTGAATTGTATAATAGGACTAGAGACCCAAAAGCACATCTGAAAATATATTGTGACAAGCTAGTAGAAGTCGGTAAAAATGAGCAGATTCACATGAAGCTATTCATGAGAAGTCTTACTGGAGACGCTTTATCATGTTATATCGCACAAGATGCAAGGAAATGGTCAAAATCGACTGATATGGCCTCTGATTTTATGGAAAGATTTGGGTTTAATGTTGAGAATGCACCTGATTTGTTCTATATTCATAAGTTAAAGAGGGAACCTGCAGAATCATTCCGAGAGTATGGAATGAGATGGATACGTGAAGCTTTTAAAATATGCCCTCCTTTAGAAGAAAATCAAATGAAAGAATTTTTTATGCGTGCCCAAGAGCTACAATATTATGAAAAGATGGTGCTCATAAAAGATCGCAAACTTGTTGACATCATCAAGCTAGGTGAGAGCATCGAATAAGGCATAAAAAATGGCATGATAATAAATTTGGAGGCATTGCAAGCGATTAGTAAGACTTTCCAAGCTGGTGATATCAGTGAGAACAATGACATGAAAGAAGTGAATGTTGTCTTGACTACACAAGAGCTTAAAACTCCTCTGCTTTACCAAACCTCACTTCCTCCATTTCAATACAAAACATCCACATATCAAGCACCTTCATATCTATCCCCTTCAGCAACATACAATTATCCCATACCATCTTATTACCCTACCTTCTATTCTGTCCACAACGCACAACCTGCATTCTTTCAAATTCCTCCACCTACATTCCAACAACCACCAGCTTATCAAAATCCAACAACAAATCAACAATCCAGTCAATTTGCTAGACCTCGAGCTAACTTTCAAAAAAATCCACCCAGACAGTACACTCCTTTGGTTGAGCCCATAGCCCAACTTTATGAGAGATTAAGAGATGCTGGCTATATCACTCCAATTCCTGCAATTGTAATGAACACATGTACAAAATGGCTCGATCATTCTAAAATTTATGCTTATCATTCAGGGATGAAAGGACATACCACAAAGGAATGTCGAACTTTGAAAGACAGAATTCAAGCATTGATTGATACCAAGGTGATAAACATGACAGAGCCAAATCTCAATGTTGGTTAATTTCGTAAGCATGACTTGCACCTGTATGGCATTGATGAAGGGGTATCATTTTGTTTTTTTCATTTTGGGCTCCCAAGAACTTGAAATTACTTTAAGTTTTTGGAAAATATGATGGTTCTTTTATGATTTCCTCTTATGTATTTGGAACTACGTTTGACCTGATTCCTATTTAAGAGGGATACGTAGGCGCTCCTATGGAGTTCAGTCCTATCATAATAAAATTCTCTTATTTCCCTTATAAGGCTGTAACTGGGGCAAAATTTTTGAGAAGGTCTCAAAAATTCTATGGAAATTACATTGCGCAAATATGACGCTGGGGAAGAATTTTTGAGAGGATCTCACAAATTCTATTGAGAAGCATTCTACAAGTTCGAGGCTAGCAAGAAACGAAACTGGGGCAGTAATTTTTGAAGGGCCCTCAAAAATTTCATCAAGGATTGCATCTCAAGACATCCATATGGAGTTTATGTCTAAGGACAACGGATTCAGGACTAGAAGCAAAAGACGAGCAGAGGCACGAATCAATCTTTCCCCTTTTAAAACTTACAATTTTTCTTTGAGTGCAGGATTGACAAGTTCAAATCTAGAATATGCTACACGTCATCAAAAGACATACAAGGCTAAAAATTGTCCTTTGTATTCCTTCAGGATTTTATTTATGGATAAGCATTGTCTTCTGAATTAGATGGGGTTAGGCACTACTCTATCAAGGAGCTCTGGGGCTAAGCATTGTCTTTGGAAAAGTTAATTGGGGTTAAGCACTACTCTATAAAGAAACTATCTGAGGCTAAGCATTGCCTTTAGAGAATTAACTGGGTTAAGCACTACCCTCTCATGAGAAGTTTTTTGAGTCTAAGCATTGTCTTCTGGAATTTGATGGGGTTAAGCACTACTCTATTAAGAAATTATCTAAGGCTGAGCATTAACCTTGGAAAGTGAAACACTACCCTATTCTTAAGATCACCGAAGGCTAAGCATTATACTTTGGAATCTGGTTGAGTTAAGCATTACCTTATTCTTAAAGATCACTTGAGGCTAAGCATTGTCCTTTGGAAGTTGATTGGGTTAAGCATTATCCGAAGTTGAATATTGTGTTCAGGATACTGAACAAGATAAACACTTCTTATTTAAGGTTAAGCATCTTTGTTTCGGATATCATGTGGGCTAAGCACAACCTCTTCAAATCTACACGGGCAAAGCATTGCTCTCTTATAACAGATATGTTTTCTTATCACTCCTCTATTCATTATTGTTATCTATTACGATTTTTTTCACCGCATTATTTAATCTTCTATATGCTCTAATCATTTTTATCTAGTTATACTAGAAAGCATTCAGGTAACGAAAAAAATGAGTTTCGAACAAGAACAGTTTTCGCTCCTGTTCTGAGATACGATCCTATTTATCCCCGTGTCACTCCAATTCAGCTTGAAATACATTTACTTTTTAGTTCCACACTTCTGATTATGCCGTTGCTTCAAATCCTACCCACTCCAATCTCCCGACTCACGCTATCGTTATTGTTGCCCATATAGCATATTATTAACTTCTTTTAGGAATCTCATTCGTCCCTAAATCTAGAACTACACACAGACTAATTCTCGTAAACCCAAGATATGTAGGCGACTTGAAACCAAGTCTCGGCCCCACTATTTTGACAAACTCTCTGCGGATCTTTAACTCCAGCCAACCATCCTATCGGTCGGACAAAATTGGCTACTATATCAACGTTCGTTGCTCGATAATTCTTCCATCATTTCCAAGCAACGAAGGGGCAGTTGTTGACACCCAATTTTGACCTCCCGATATTCCTCCCGGCTGCTATTTTATCAAAATATTAGTTTTGAATTTTTTAATATTATTTTGGTATCAAATAAATTCCAACCTTTCGTATTCGTGATCTTAAGGTATGCAATTTATTTTTAGCATTTAATTTTTTATTTTTCTTATATAATATATAATTTACTAATTTAAATATAATATTTTACATAATTTTGTAAATATTTATTAAATTATTTCCGCAAATGTGCATACTCATAATTTATAAATTCGTGGTCTATTACTATTATTATAGTGTTTTAAAAATTTGCATTCACAATTTACAGGTACATAATTTATTTCAAATTATTATTTATCGTCAACTTTAAATAATATATTACGTATCGTGATTTTATATACGTAATTTATTCATAGTTAATTTAAGCATAAAGATTTTTCATGATGATTGTTAATTTTGTTATTACTATATCTACTAAATAGCAGCCTAATTCAATTTAACTTCCCAATTTTATTTAATTTCTAGCCTAATTCTATCCAATTTATGTCAATTCTAGCCTAAATAGAGCCTAATTTGACTCAATTTTAAAATTCCCAATTCAATTTCAATTGACCCAATTTTAACCCATTCTTGCAATTTTAAATCCCAGTTGTTGACCAGAATTGATCCAACGACAGAGATCAATCCTCACTTTTCTTTCCTTTTTAATTACATCCTAACCCCAAAACCCTAATTCATTTTTTCACTCCCTCAACCAGCCTCCCCTTCTCTCTCTTCCTCTCTATTCTCTATCTCCGCCTCCCTCTGTTTATCCTTTCTCCGGCCACCATCAACTAGTGAAATCACCAGCGAGCACAACCGCTCTACTTTCGGTCGGTGAACAAGTCACTGCCACTCCCTATCTCGTCCATCCTATATCTGCACTGTCTCACTAAATTTAATCACCAACGAGCTTCCGGTAAATCACCACGACCGCAGCCTCCTCCTCCATGACCAACAACAGCCACAAGCGTTGCATCCCTCTCTTGTTCTTCATCCATTCTCTGACAATGTCATTGGCACCAGTGGAACGCCGGTGGAAATGCCATTACTAGATGGTGAGCTTCGGTCACCACAACAGTAACACCAAGCAAATACCATCCTAAGTCAGAACCTGAAGACCCGATAAAAACTCTTCAATATAGTGGAACTAGAGTGGGTGTCAATGATTTAATTTCAAGATTCTTCTATTTGATGTTATATTGAATTCATATCCGGTATGCCCCTTTACTTAGTTGTTCTACTCAATTGCTTATGCTACCTTGATTTCGAGACCATGAAATTTGCATATTTATTTGTGGAGTTTTGTTTAATTCTTTTGATTTGTACTTGTTTATCTCTTCAGAAGAATCTTTAGGTTATGATGGTGGTCTTCTCGTTAAGCTATATGCTTGCACCCTCAATTTGAGCCGTTATATGAATTTCATTCAAAAAGAAAATGATTGATTTTCCTACTTGTGTTCAATATATTGCGAAGAATATTGCGATCTCGTATAGTTTAACTCTATTCAACTCTTGATGGCTGTATATTTCTTTCCTTCCTGAATATTAATTGTGATGTTTAATCATGGTAATTTTAGATTCCTATGTGACATAATTATGTGACAGCTCCATTTGGAATATTTTTTGGGACTGGTTTACACTATTTTGACCACTGTTATTGAATAAGAAATCTTTATGATCTCACTTCTCTTATTTTGTTTACCCTAATCAATTTAGACCATCTTAATACTTGCTTATTTTGGTAAGGTTTTGACTGTGCTGTGCCTATTGATTTGTTTACTCCGAAAAAAGGAAAATTCGATTACGTAGGATAAATTACATTTGTCTTACACCCTGCATATCAGCTTCCTTTCCTTCTTATTAGTTGGATATATTATGTACTTGGCATATCTTGTGTGCTTGATTGATTCTCCTATCCTTATTTGGTTTGGACAAATTTTCTTATCCATTTATTCATGGTAAACTTTACTAATCTGAGATCTAATTGATTCATTCTATTATTTCAAGGAAAAGAAATTCTTTAACTGATATTATGAATATTTTTATTCCTTTGATGATGAGATTGATCACAAGTCTTTCACTATATAAAAACAGTCCTCTTATTTCAATACGAGAGGCTTTTAGGGATTACTTTCTCTCGACACAAAAATACTTTTAAGTTCTCATCCTGCTTGTGTTTTGGAAGTGTTGGTTCTTGACTTCTTCTTACCGTCAACTATTCGGCATTCGTGTGTTGTTTTAAAGTCTGTTTCCTCTTATTGATTTTGTTGCCTACCGGTTAGTCCCTATCAATGAAATTTTAATACTTATGTGGTAATTTTTTCGTGTTTCGGAGCCTTAGAAAACTTGCTCATAGGATCTAATTATGAGTTAACTGTCTTATTTTGAAGTATGTATGCTTGTCTTCCAAATATCATGCGTTCGTTTTTGTGTGTTTGGATATTTTGTTATGTTCAACAGGTGTTATAATAGGTGGTTTTATTTCGGGACCGACGAAGAGTTGCTTGGGACGGGAGGGGACAATAAAGGCTTCCCAATTAGCTTTCATTTATTTTCTTATTTTTCTTTCGTTCATTCAATTTTTGTAATAAGCATTGTATAAACTTTATGTATAATGAAATTATGGGGATGCTTATGGGGGCGGGAATTCTGTGACTTGAATATCTTCTCACTTAGATGTCATGCCTATAGGATTATTTAACAAATTTCAACGTATTGATTTAATTATTTTATCACTTACGCAATACACTTTAGGATTGCTAATTAATTTTTAGCATATTAGTTAATTGGTTTATCTAGAAATCATGCTTTAGGATTATTAATTAATTTCCTGCATATTTAAACTAATTTTCTGCATATTTAGACCTACATTCCAGCATTTTAAAATTAATTTCCAGCACACTAAATTATTTTCTATCATTTGAATCTATTTTCAACCCTTTTGAAGTGTTTTACCGCATCTAAATCAAATTTCCAGCACATTTAAATTAATTTTCCAGCACTTAAATTATTTTTCAGCATTCTTAATTTAATTTTCCAGCACATATAAATTATTTTCCAGAATATAAAAAATAATTTTCAGCATTTAAATTTATTTTTTGGCCCATTTTATTTAATTTCCAGCCCATTAAATTTATTGTCCGGCACCTTAATGTGTTTTCAGCATATTTCAACTGATTTTCAGCATCATGATTATCTAATTGCCAACATGTTTACTTGACTTTCGACATGTCTATTTAATTTGAACACACTTAATGAATTTGCAGCATATTGTTGTTGAAATAAACCGTTAATCACTTTTTCAGCAATGATCAATTATTTGTCACTTAGGTAGCATGCCTATAGGTTTAATTATATAAAATAGATAGTCATTTTCAGCATGCCCATCGCCTAATCAACTTTAATTAATCAAGAGGCATACTTGGAAACCATTACGTGCTATTTGTTGCAAGTCTTGTTTATTTTGTTTGACGCGAACCTCGAGTCTATTAGGCAACCTAAGCTTTCTTTTGTCTAGACCCAAATCCAAAATAGTCAGTCCAACGCCTCTTGGACATTAAGTTGGGACGGATAGGTATTTTAGGAAACGTTATTTTTATCATTTTCTATAGAACGCTTTTAGGCTTGATAACCAACTAGGTGGGGTGGGTAGATAGTCGAAAATGATGGAAGTTGCCCCGAGCAGAATTCGACAATGTGATATGCGACATTGTCATCCGTTAATAAGCCGGGCGCTGATCCGAATAGGATAAAATTAACTCGTTGTCCAAGTTTTTGTAAATCGACTTTTCTTTATTTTATCTTTGAATGTTTTAATTGTCTGGGGTAGTTTAGGTTTATTATTTAATAAATCTTTCACTATATAATTGCGTCCATTCTATCTCCTTGCTTATCCGATCCATATTTCGTTTGTGTGCTTAACGGTTTTTATCAATTAATTAGCTATTAATTATGATAAAATAGAAGTTTCATGTTTAAACGCTTGGTTATTATTAAGCTAATAAAAATAATTGACCTTTGTTTATCACATAAGATCCCCACGTAATATATGAATTTGGCTGAGACCCACATTTGTAGACCTCGAAAGGTGCATAACACCTTTCTTTTGAGGTAACTTGAACCCTTAACCGAATTTATGGTTGACATAGACTATTAAAATAAGTTTGTAATTAGTCTAGAATGGTACCCTAACGCACCTTAATTAATTAGGTGACGACTCTTCTCTTTTAAACAATCCTAAAAGAGCTTTCATGTCTGATCCCGCTTTTTGCTAGAAAATGGGGTGCGACACCCGCGTACTTTTTTCAATGAAATCCTATCTATCACTCCGCACTAATATCGAGGCGGTTCCTAGTAGCGACGTGTTTGGTTGTTATGCACTTCTTCAGAAGCACAAGGAGACATTAATAATATGGTGAACACAATGTTAAATATAGAGGAAGGTGACAGACAAATAATACTAACAGATAAATATGAGCAAGCATCATAACAGATGTCCCTGAATCATATAGAAATAGCCGAATTAATAAGTGCAAATGACCAATTGCAATAGCAGACAAAGGATACACTGGATAATGATGAGGATCATAGCCATCAGCTCACAAAGGATATCAGGAAAGAAGCAGAATTTGCATACAAGAGCAATTACTTGCAAGAAGAACAAAGTATGGAGGTAGGGCAAACAAAAATGAAAAAGATGTATGCATCAGTTGAGAGGTTGATCATATGTTAACAGATTCAAGAGTGGATATTAGTCGGACGAGGGAGTTCCCAATTCAAGATTAATAGTTGTTAAAGTCAATGAAGATGCACAAGTTGTATTGAAAGCTTTATCAGAAGCAAAATATCATGAGCCATTACAGATAGATAGGTTAGGTACAGAGAATATTTCTAATGCTGAAGATGACTCTAAAAAAGTTGCAAGATTTCCTCCTATAACCCCTCAGAGTGAGAAGGCTCTTGTTCAGTCAATACATCCAGAGAATGATATTGTTGTTAGTCAGGAAATGTGTGCAGTTAATTCAGAGATCCAAGCAATATGTTCCTATAAGCATGGATCACCAACCAAGACCCTACATCATATTATTTCTCATTAAATTCAAGAATCAGTGGTATATTGTGATGACATGGAACATGATGATGCAATATTAGAATATAAAGAAGAAGGAGAAAACCGTCAAAATTTAAAGCAGATAATGAAGGAAGCAGGTCTATCTCCACAATCATAGGCAAAAGAAAATAAAATTAAAAAACAAAGCAGATTGCAGTAGGCCTACTAGGGTGGTCCCAAAGAGGGGGTGTGAAATCCAGTTCTAGATAAGTTATAAAGCTTTATTCTGAAATGTTTGGTCTATGAGAACTCAACATACATTTCTGTAACAATCCTCGTGGTTATTTTTAGCGTTTTCTATATTTTAATAATTTTTCCTTTTTTAATACATGCTTTATTTTATTTATGAGTTGAGGGGATGGTGTGAAGTATCCGAGAGTGATTTATGTGAATTTGAGATTTTGAGTAGCCATTAAAGTGATATAGTTGACTTTGATCAATATTTTATGATTCGAGTATTGGATGGTGATTCTATCAGTTTCATTAGCTCCAAAACAGCTAAATTAGGTTGGTAGCATAGTTGGTTCGGGTCCCAAGGCTTTTAGTGTGATTTTGAGTGCTTGGACGAGAAGTTGGAATTTTATGCTTAATGTTGACTTTGGTTAATATTCATTGATAATGACCTCCGTTGGAAATTCTAACTGCACCGTTGAGTCTAGAATATTATTTCCAAGCTATTATCATATTTGGTTTCTGTTCAAGAGACTCCGGATGAGTTTTGGGTGAGTTTTTGAATATTTTGGGTGCTTTGACCTTGTTTAAGTAAAATCTGTCGACAAAAAAGTTCGTTGTTAGTTTAAAGATCAAAAAAATTATTTTGAGATTTCTAAAATGTCATGCATGAATTATAGGGATGATCAAGTTTTTATTGTGGAACATGAAATAATTCTTTAATAAGCAAAAACAGTATCTGACTGGGCAAACGAGCATGAAATTGAGTTTCGATTGATCTAGTATGTCCATATCATTAATTAAGAATTATAAGGAAAAAAATCAACACATTTTGCTATCGTATGAGGAACTTATGGCCTTTTTAGTGAGAAATAATGTTGCTGGTGTGAAAAATCTGGTGCAGATTTTCTGAACAGTATATTAAAATTTCAAACTGTGTTTATTTGGTATTTTGAGCATATTGGGAGTTCTAGAGCTCAAAATTAAGTAATTCTCGCGGTATTCATCTCGGTTTATCAAGGGGTAAAGTATCTAATGATTAGGTTGGTATTCTTCCATGATTTGTTCAGCTAGTTTTCTTTCTTTATTCATAAACTTGTTGGAGAAAAATTAGAGTTTTGTCGATTCGGACTCGATTTTTGATGTATTTAGGATCCTTATGTTATGAGTAAATGGTTTTTGACCAATATTTACTGATTCATCAGTCGTTTTCTTATTTTTAAATCGCTTTTGAACATGGAAATTTGAGGGTTTCCTGGTAAAGTCAAATATTGATATTTTGATGATTTCTAACTCTATTTCAACTTGTTTTCGATAGAATTTTAGATTTGAAACTCTTAGATTATGTGTAAAGTGATTTTCTACTAAAATTTTAGTTTTATCCTTTTATTTTTCGGGGTTGATTTTAGACCCAAAACTAAAGTATGTCAACATGGCTATTGTTGGTCTTATATTTACACGTATATGTCATATTTGATTAGATTGAATGTGTTGTGGTGATTCGAGGGAGTAAAGCTTCCGTTTGTTTCTTCGGATTGTGGTTTGGCTTTGTGGGTCTTTCTTAAGGCATTGAGATCTACCTTGACTCTTTCCTAAGGTATTTATGTGTTAGTGCTTATTTCTTGTGTTTTGTGAATTACTAAGAATTTTTAGGGGTCCCGTCTAGATGAGATGGCGAGCATCTTCGCGGGTACTAGAGTCTATTGATGGGGTGAAGTACTAAAATGGGCATCTTGGCTGTTCTCTCTATTTGTTGATATGTTTATGGTAATTATGAATAGATGACTTATTGACCTTGAGTAAATTGATAGTGGGTATCTATTTAAGATCTTGAATAATGTTTAGTGGATTTTGATGAAATTATTGGGGTTTAGTAACCACTTACAGTATAAATAGATTTGTAGTTATTTGATGGAATGAGTGGGATTTAGTAATCACTTAGGATATAAATAGAATAAAGTATAATTAAGTAGTTAAAAAGAGGAATCTTGGCTTGGTTATTAGGTAAGTGAATAAAAGTGAACTTTAGGACATGTTTGTTAACTAGTATAGTTTCCCTTTAGTATTTGAGTCTATTGGTGTCATGATTGGGAAAGGTGGAGACTTATCGTGTAAAATAAGTTATAGTTTGAATAAATTTTCTATGTTTATGTTATATGGATTGGTTATCATTTTTGTGATGACCAAGTGGGGGCTTGTGTTGACTATATTATTGACTGGAGAGCTTATTACTGTTGTGATGCCTGAGTGGGGGCTTGTGTTGATCCTATTATGAATGTCTACATGATTTTTTTACCTTTGTATTGCCATGAGGGGTTTGTATCATGATTGTTGAGGTTTGGGGTGACTTGAACTCATTTATACCATTGTTGAGTTGATTATTATATGTTGTTGAGCTGGTTATGAGCATGCATACTCATTCATTCATGGAACTGGTACCACTAAGAAATACTGATTTTGAAAGAAAATTAGACACTTTATAAAACACCTTAGCCGAGGGATGTGTTGGTAAGGTTGATTGATGAGATTGTGATAGTATATGAATTGCGAACCACTATGGGTCCTCTCCTGGTATCTTAAAGCTCGGAAAGTGTATACGAGGTGAAACATATGATCATTGCATATATGCCATTCCATCATATTGCATTGTGTTAGTTTCTTTTATATGATTGATATTGTGTCTGATTATTTCCGTTCGTGTCATATTATCGTGATTGAATCTTATTTATTATATTGTGTATTTTGCATCTCATATCACTACATTGCATTGCATTGCACTTTCTTTTGGGTGATATTATGGTCGAGATATTATTGTATGTTATGGATTTTACTACGACTTGATCCGTTGAGATTGTTGTGTCACACCTATTGGTTGTATGATATATACTCTTTCTATGTTACCTTGGATTGTTAGCTGGGCTAGTGATTGGTCATAATATATTGTGTCAGTGAGACTCTCTCCTAAAGTGACTTTCTTTACTTTGTTGATCATAAAATGGTATGTATGGAATCACCTGGACTAATTTGCCTACCTTGTTTATTGATATTTCTATAATTGTTTTGGTTTGGTCATCCTGCTAGGTCAGGGTGGCATATTTGCAGGTTTATTTGGGGTAATCTTGGATGGTTGGGATGATAGTTCTTGCCATCACTTTGGATTAGGATCTATTATCGATGATGCTAGCTGAGTACATGTGTTTCTTACACACCCTTGCTTTTTCTTTCCCTTTTCTGCACCCCGTGTAGGTATTTATTCGAGTAGCGGAGCATAGATTGTGTTCTCTCAATGTTGACTTTACAGAGATTGATGTAGCGGCTGACGAGCCTCAGAGCTTACCCATATCTCTCTTTATATTATCTTATGCTTTATTTGCATTTAAAATACTTTAGATTATTTGATCATATTCTGTATTAGAGTCTTGTACTAGTGATAACCAAACCTGGGATGTATAATTGAGATTATACCTCTTTTATATCATTTAGGGTTTATCTCTACATCTTACTTCTTCTGCTTCTATTTTATTTTTGATTATCGTGTTGGATTAGGTTAGGCTTACCTGTATCGAAGGGTGTGACAGGTGCCATCATAGACTCTGTTTTGGGTCGTGACAATTTCATAACGTGTAAATATTACACAGACATCACAAGTTTTTTCTCATTGCATTAATGGAACCATTTTATATTCAAAAATATAAGAGAAGGTTAGGCATGCATTATGTTAATTATAATCAAAATGGTAAAATCTAGATTTTTGTTTAGGAGAATATCCAGGTTAATGTGCTTGCTAATTCAGATCAACAGTTGACCACTCAACTTACCTTTCTTGATGGTAAATCAATCATTACCTCTACGGTGTATGCTAAGTATGATGTTTTGGTGAGACTGAGCTTGTGGGATGATATTTATTCTCTGAGTCATAATATGACTCTTCCTTGGCTAATAGGGAGTGATTTTAATGTGATAATGAATGAGGAAGAGAAGATAGGTGGTCTTCATGTTTACCCTTATGAATATGAAGGTTTTTCCTTTTTTTAATTAATTTTTGTAAGTTGTTTGACATTAATTTCAAAGGAAGTCCTTTCACTTGGTGAAATGGAAGGGTTGATGAAACTTGTATCCTTAAAAGGCTTGATAGTTTAATGATGAATCAAGCTTGTCTAGACCTATTCGGTAATATGTAGCTAGAATATTTAACGAGAACTGGATCTCATCCTACTCCTCTTTTACTAACTTATGGAGGTCAGGCTCCACATTTTGTTAAACCATTCAGATTGCTAAAGTTCTGGTCAGAGACTGAAGATTTTATTCAGGTAGTAAGAAACAATTGGATATCCAAAGGTTCATATGATGTATTCATTAGTTTGAAGCAAAAAATTAAGACGACCAAATTATTCCTCTCTAAAAAGGAGTAGAGAGAGATTTGCAGGCATTTTCAAATAATTGATTATCAGGGAGGACATAGTCAGGATAAAGAAAGATCTATTTGAGGCTCATCCTACTATTGATAATAGAATGGTGTTCCAAGTTGTGATGCAATCCGAGCTTCATCAATGTCATGGGATGAAGAATTAAAGCTAGAGAATATGCTAAAGTAGAAGTACAAGGAAGAAACACAAAAAGAGAGAAAGAGGCTATGGATGTAAAGTGGCTATTCTTGATATGCAAGCTTCATTCTTAGAAGAATATTATTTTATTAAGGGTATTTTCATAATTAATAGTGTAGGCTATAAATAATGAAGATTAGCTCATTTTTAGACTTAGGCTATTTTGATATGATGAATTGATGAGTGAAAACTCTTGTGAAATTTTAGTCTAAGACCTTAGTTGCTACAATGTATAATGAGATTGCTTGCTTGAAGATCATTCCTCTTGAGGGTGTCTTGATAGTATAGGTTCTTGTTTGGATTCTTAATAGGAGGTCTTGATTTTAATATAGCCATGATTGCCTATAAGATCTCATGCTTGTGTCTTGCTTCTATCTTTTATCTTAATTTCTTGTTCTTAGTTTTAGGGTTTTTTGATTTTGAGTTTTGATTATCTTTGTTTTCTTGTTTCTTTCGTTTTCGCGTATTTCGTCTAGTATCATTTGGTATCAGAGCTTAGGGTAAAGAATTGTTCCAACAATTCTTAATCCTAGCTCATAAATCTGAAATTCAAAAAAAAGTGTCAATTTCAAAAATTTCAATTTGTTTTTTGTTCGATTTGTGTTTTTGTTTGAGCTTCTAACACTAGATTCGTGTTTCTCTAGTGTTTAGAGATCTGAAATTCGGGTTGAATTGGAGGTGTTTCAAAATTTCACCATTGTTGAGCTTGAAAAAGTTTGAAGAAGGTGAAGTGGATTTATTATTTGAGGCTAAATTGGATCTTGAAAAGCATCGAGATTTGTTCTCCATGGCAAGGAGAGCTTAAAGCTCAAATTTCATAAAATTTAAAGCTAAAACAAAGAAGTTATTAATTTTTAAAGTTCATCAATGTTCATTGTGTTCATGGTATTCTTCATAGCTTGAAGATGGTAGAAATGAGTTTATTTTTTGCTTGGAATTGAGGGCTAAAGATTATTGGGGGGTTTTCTAGTTGTTGAAAGGAGTTCATGTTCAAAATTTCGTGAAAATCGGAGTTAAATTGAGTGAGTTATAAATTTTTGAAGTTCATAAATATTCATAGCGTTCTTCATGAAATTCATATGTTGTTGAAGAATAATCTTCAAAAAGGTGGTGCTTAATCAGAAAAGAAAAGAAAGAGCGTGTTATTGTTTGTTGGCCCAAAGGAGTACAAAAATATCAGAAAAATTGAGCCAAAAAAAAAAAGAAGAAATTTGCAGCTCAATTCGCGCCCAATAGGATGCTGCCAACTATCCAAAGTGAGAAGCTTTTTATTACTAATCTTATTTGCTCGTTTTGTAGGTACACAGGAGATAGAAGAAAATCCAAATATTTCACGAAAAGGTCTACCCAAAGAGGCTAATTCTTGAAACAAAGGTGAATGTTTGTGGATATCCAGGATTGTATGTTATCCTTGATAGGCAATTTCTTACAAACTCCATCACCCCTTATGCGGTTGAGTGGTTGAAATTACCTTGTGTGAAGAAATGGGATCCCTATTATAATGAGAAGTGGGAATTGGGTTGACAAAAGCGTGAAGGTGCACTTTTCACTAGGTGAATATCAAGAGGAGGTTTGGTATGATGTATTTCCCATGGAGATTGTCACATATGCTTGGGGAATCCTTGGTTTCAAAGTCATAAAGTTTCCTATAAGCAAGAGTGGTACAAATACGCCATGGATAAAAGGGAAAAACTTCTCTTCCCACCTTTTTCTCCATACCAAGGAATTTCGCACCCTTATTCAAAGTTCTTCCATAAATATGAGAGACAAAAGATTGACAGGAGTAAAGGAGTGAATGATGGAAACTCTAGAGAGGAAAAAGAAGAGAAAGTGTGGAGTGACGTGAGAGAGTGGCCACAAAATCATGCTAACCTTCTTGATTGAACTTCTCTTTGTAAGAATTCTTGTGTATATACAAACATGGAGATTGAAGGAACATAAGTTCCCAATAAAAAAGCTACACTTAAGAATTTGAAGAATTTTCTAGTCTATTAGACCGAGCGGATTAGCTTGCCGAAAGACATGAGAGTTGAAGCTTCAGTTCAAGATAAAGAAAATCCTTCTTGTGAGCCTAAAGGTACAATAGCTAAACTTGATACTTATCAAATTTCAAATGAACAAAGTATGAGTGATAGCTCGTCTTTATGTGAACTTAATGATTCTTTTTGATATAGTGATAATGTCTTTATTGAGAGTGTTCATACACTAGTTGATCCTATTAATGACCGAATTTATTCTTTTTGTAAGATCAATTTGTGTCCACCAAGTGTTGACACTTGTGCATTGTCATGTGACTCTTTGATATATAGTGATGATGTCTTTGTTGAGAGTGTTTCTACACTAGTGATCCTATTGATGACTGAATTAATTCTTCTTATAAAATCAATTTGAGTCCACCTAGTGTTGACACTTGTGCTTTGAATAATAATACATTGTCATGTGATGAGAAGAGTGAAGAGAGTGATATGTTTGAAAAAAAAAGATAACATGCTTGAAATTCACTTGTTGTCCTATTTCTTAAAGTCCATTAAGAATATAGGATTGAGTGAAGATTGTACTAACTATCCAATTGTTGATATCAATCTCTCATTCTTGAAAAAGGATGATCCTTTGGGTAAAGAGAACCTTAATTTTCTTGATTATTTGAGAAATCCAACAAGTGATTATCCTTGTGATAATGGTCTTGATTGTGATCCTTGTATGACACCCCACCTTTGTTTGATGAAGATAATGATGAATTACTTAATTCATGTGATAACTCGAGTTATAACCTCTTTGATATTAGTGGTGATTTGTTTCAATTTGGGGCGTCTTCTTTTTAGAAGGAGGGTGATACTTATTCGAAATATGGTACATTTTCTTTGGGTTGTCCTATTCTTGAAAATGTGCTTGATGATATCTTTGAATCTAATAGTGATCTTATAAGTAAGGACCCCATGGATGATGTAATTTTGCGAGACACCTTTCTTTACTACCTATTTGCATAGGATGATAATACTTGTATTGAGTGTATCTCTTATGTTAATATGGGTTTTAATGGACTATATGGGTGTTCACTTGACCGAGATGTGTGGATAATCTTTTCTTTTGACCCGGGTGACACTTTGTATGTGTGGGAAATGGTCATGGATCTATCTCAAAAGTGGTTTTGTCTTGAAATAAAGGATTATTTGTGCTTCATGTCTACTAGAACTAATGTGTGCATACCTACTTGGCATTATTTTAATTCTATTGGTTCCTTTATGATACCTTTATTTCATGATGCTTTGAATAGTCAAGTTCTTTGTGCATATAAGGTTTTAATCTTCATGAGGATAGTTGATGCTTGGCTATATCATAGGTTTGTGCATCATTGACATGTTGGTGGATTTTTTAACCCTAGTGCTAACCCTATTGCTATGAGGTCCCCCTTATTGTTTGTTTTCCCTATGGTTTTTCTAGGTTTGGATTTAAGGACGAATCCTTTTCAAGAAAGGGAGAATGATGCAAGCCGAATTCATCAATAGCATGGGATGAAAAATTATAGCTTGAGAATATGTTAAAGTGGAAATACAAGGAAGAAACGCAAAAAAAGGAGAAAGAGGCTATGGACGTAAAGTGAATATTCTTGACATGCAAGCTTCATGCTTAGAAGCCCCTTATTTCATTAAGGGTTTTTTCATAATTAACAGTGTAGGCTATAAATAACGGAGATTAGCTCATTTTTAGACTTAGATTATTTTGATATGTTGAATTGAAAGAGTGAAACTCTTGTGAGACATGGCTAAGGCCTTTGTTGCTTTTGAATGTTGATGGGATTGCTTTCTTAAGGATATCATTCCTCTCGAGGGTGTCTCGATAGTATAGGTGCTTGTTTGCATTCTTAACTTTCATATAGTCATTGTTGCCTATTAGATCTCATAGTTGTGTCTTGCTTCTATCTTTTATCTTAATTTCTTGTTTTTAGTTTACTGTTTTGATTTTGTGTTTTGAGTTTCTTTGATTTTATTGTTCTTTCATTTCCATGTATTCTATCTCGTATCAAGCTGAGCTAAAGCAATACCTCCATTATGAAGAAGAATATTGGAGACAGAAAGCAGGGATCCAGTGGTTCATTGATATAGACATGAATACTAAATTTTTCCATAGCCTTGTAAATGGAAACCTACAATGTTGTAATTAAGCTTGATATGGCTAAAACATATGACAACGTTGACTAGAGATTTCTAATTAAAGTTTTCGAGAAAATAGGATTTAACAATCTCTTGTGGACAAGATTTGGAGGTTGGTTTCTAATAAGTAGTATTCTATCCTTATTACTAGGCATTCTTTCATTCTATCCTTTATCCCTTGATTTATTCATTTTAGTTGTTGAGGTACTCTCTAGAATACTAAATAACTTATTTTATAACAATGATTTCAAGAGCTTTGTAATGCCTAAATGGAGTAATAATATCAATTGTCTAGCCTATGCTAATGATACCATCATCTTTGTTGTTGCTGAGAAAAGGGCACTTCAATTGACTATAGAGACCTTAAGTAATTATGAGAGGCGATCAGCTCAAAAAATAAACAAAGGAAATAGCTTTTTCTTTGTGTATATCAAGGCTTCCCATTCAGTTATTCAGGAAGTGGAGGAGAACACTGAATTCTCTAGAGGGGGAATTTCTTTTAATTTATCTAGGGTGTCCAATTGGACATGTTAGGCAATGGAAGCATCGCTGTTTAGATATGAAGAAGAAGGTTCAGGGTAAGCTACAGGCTTGAAAAAACAAGTTACTATCTTTTGCATATAAGTCTATTGTGATCAATAATGTGCTGCAAAGCATACCCATATATTTGCTATCAACCATTATTCCTCCTAAATATGTTATTCATGATATACAAAGAGTTTTTGCCAAATTTTTGTGGAACTTTAAGGAAGAAAGGAGAAACAAGAATTGGGTTTCATTGTCTGAGTTATGCTTCCTAAAGAATGAAGGGGGATGGAGTTTTAGATCTTTATTTGATGTGTCAAAGGCTCTTTTTGTAAAGTTGTGGTAGATTTTTAGGACCCAAAAAACCCTGTGGACTAATTTTATGTAGAACAAGTATTATAAAATAAATAAACCCCAGGTTGTAGAATGGAGAGGAGGCTATAGAATGAAGGGGATTGAGTTTTAGATCTTTATTTAATGTGTCAAAGGTTCTTTTTACAAAATTGTGGTAGATTTTTAGGACCCAAAAAACCCTGTGGACTAATTTTATGTAGGACAAGTATGTAAAAAGAATAAACCTCAAGTTGTAGAATGGAGAGGAGGCTCACAGAAAGATAGAGATTAAATCGATCAGGAGATTTAGTGGTAACCTAGATATGGTCACTCAATCATTTGGTTTGATAATTGGACCCAACTTGGAGGCTTTTATTAATTATTACCTGTGTCCAATTCTAACAATTTTGTTTTGGAGATGTGAAACAATTGATGATGTAGAATAGCTGGAATGAATTTCTACTACACCAAATGTTTTCTGATGATATATGATATCATATTGTAAAGGAAATAAGTGTAGTAGAAGACACTGAAGATTGGGATAGACTATGGTGAATGTTAAATAGTTCTGGCAAGTTCTCTATTGGAAGTGCCTAGGAACTAGTGAGACCTAAAAGGGATACTCAGGAGGTTTTCAAAGATATATGGTTAAAGGTATTTCCTTTCAAGGTCTCTTTCTTATTTTGGATATTGTGGAAGAAAAGTATTCCCATTGGTGAAGTTCTAGTGAAAATGAGAGTGGTGGATGAGTACAATGTTATTATTTTGAAAATACAGTGATGAAAACTTTTGAGCATCTGCTTATTGCATGTCCTGACACTACTAAAATTTGGAATATGTTTACAGCTACAGCAGGTCTGCCAGGCCCATTTATACTGCTAAAAAAATACTATATTTATATGGTGGATTGCAGATTGTGCATCAAAACTGAAGCCTTTATATAAGGTTATTCCTGTGATGTTTTGATAGCTTTGGAAAAGAAGAAATACTATTTACCATGGGGGTAAGATGTATTTTTATGGCATGGTCATGGAAATTAATAGGAATATTAAGAAGTTTGCTATTACTAGATATCCATGGTTGAAGGGTATTCCTAATAGTTAGCCTATGACAGTGAAGTACTTTGAAAATTATACTCCCATCATAATGTGTAAAGTGGTCAACTGGATACTGCCTGAAAGTGGTACCTACAAATGTAATTATGATGGAGCTACTAAGGGAAATTCTGACCCTAGTTCTAGTGCATTTTATATAAAAAATGGAGAAGGAAATCTTATCTATGCAGAAGCAAGGAGGGTGGGGGATGGATCTATCTTGGAGGCTGAAACAATGGCTTTGAGATTTGGTTCAGAGTACTTTATCTCTTGCAATCTATTGCCTGTGATTTTAGAAACATAATCTCTAACACTCAAGAAAGATCTTTATGGGATATGAAAAATTACTTAGTGCATAGCTATGGAGGTTAAGAGAATTAATACATTACGAGCTGATACAAAAAGGGAGGTAGAGGTGGCACATACTCTCAGAGAAGGAAATATGCTTGCTGATTTTTTTGCTAATCAAGTTTTCTATTTTGTAGGTACACAAGTTATAACATATACTACTTTTTAGGAAGTACCAACAACTGGGAAAATAATCATAAAAATGGAGAAGAATTAAATCCCCAACCTACGCATCAGAAGGTGTCAAAATAGGGATCATAGGCTCCAATCTTCAAATTAATTTTCAAGTTAGAGCATACTATTGCAAAAATCATCATAAACAAGTGTGTCATGATAAAATTGAGACAAATTGAGCATTCCACAGTAGAGCACAAAAATTGAAGCACCTAACCACAGTCATCTTTCAAAGCTTGGAGTTTATAGAGTAAGGTGAAGATGGACCTTTTGAATATTTTTCTTGAACAGTGGTATTAGCTCCTTGTGATCTCAACCAGCTGAGAAACAATAAATAAAAGTAAATTAACATCTCTCAACTGATTTTCAACAAAGGAGGAAGGGGTAGTGCTTACCTCTATTAAAGATGTCTGGATCTGGCGATTCTGAGCTGAAGAAGTCTTTCTTGGGACAAATTTCATGGCAGTTGTGAGATTTTAAGTGTCCATTGTGATATCTATCCAAGTTTAGTATCTACAAGACCAATACATCTTTGTTGGTGCTTGAAGAAGCTATACTTTCCTATTCTTCATCATCCTCTTCAGAGCATTGGAGCTTTGTCAACTCTTGACAATGATCTATTATGGAGAAGAGGATCGATTTAGTTTCCTATTTAGGTTTTCTAGATATTTCCTTTCCCTTTTTTTTTTTTGGTCTAATTTTTGTTTCCTTTATCCTCTTTGGGCCTTTTCTTTTAGGTCTGGAATATTTTTGTATAGATATTTTATTTGGCCTGATGGCCTACTTTAATTGAAAAAAAACTAAACAAGTATAATTATATAAATAATAATTATTGAATTAACATTTTACCAACTTAATTAAGAATAATGTACGAATTCTAATTTTAAAATAATCATTACATGACCAAAGCAATCCAATCGATTTGAACTGAACCGGCTTAATGAATCGAGCTAAATACAGGTGAGCCAAGCCAACTCAGCTCTATGCGCATGCCTAGTCCCACTTATTTGGTAAAAAGTCCACAAAAATGTACTCTTTTATTAAAAAAGTTATTTATTTGAAGAAATAGTTTGAAACATTACAAAGTCTTCGTCACGCTCGAGCCTAAACTTTGGGCGTGACCAACACCCAATGTAATTGTTGACCTGAGCCCGAGCAAACTCATAACATGGAATGAACATAGAGCATACATCTAGACATGAGCGGAATGTATGATTTAAAATATTTGAGGGATTCGTTAAACATTAGAGAATGCGTGTTTTAAATAAAGTACTTTTCAAATAGCATAATTTTAAGTTCATAAAGTGACCCAAAGGTCAAATATGAAACAAATGTCATAAGAGCATACTCAATTGATCATCTATAAAGTCTATAACAAGACTGAGTACTGTTTATCGAAACAAGCCCCCGGTATGACCCAAAAACTTTAAAAAATTGAAATTGTCTAATTATTCTCTAAGAATGAATGGAGCTTACCAATAGTTGAAACATAAAACTTAACATACTGCTCGATCATCCTGAGTACCTGAGTCTGCATTATTTAAAATTCAGCACCTCCGATAAAAGTCACGTAAGTACATATGGAATTGTACTGTGCATAAACTGGTCAATCAAACATGACTAAAATATGATGTAAACTGCATAAATGAAGACCACGAGTAAAACATAGAGTGAAATCATAAGGCATGAGGCTGGCCTAGGCAAAAAATATCTTTCATAAATCATAACATTTCTAGAAAATTTCTTAGATTAACCTACACGCATAGACACACACACACACACACACATATATATATATTTATGTACCATAAAATATGTGTGTTTAATCAACACCCAATCGACTGAGCATCTAACTATAATTGTCGTATAAGTTGATATGGTCTGTATATAATAACTGAAATCATGTATAAGTTTTTGTATAGGAAAACATGAAGGAGTCACCTAGAGTAGTGAAATGATCCTTATCCTACACAAGCAAGCATAGTTCTGGGGCATTCACTAGCTGAAATAATACTCTCTTGATTATCAATATTACTCTCTTATTAGTTCATAAAGCCATGGCTCGAATCATAAGTTGTGTGAAAATCATGTCATAGAGCCTTGGCCCAAATTATAGTTTATAAATCTTAATGAGTTGGCCTGACTCAAATCATAGTTCATAAGTCATACTGTAGACCCTTGGCTCAAATCATTCATACAGTGGAGCCTTAGCTTAAATCATATATCATAAATCATACTAAGGAGCCTTGACTTGAATCATGTAGGTTTCTTTTAGAGCATGAGCATCATGAATGAATGTGACATTGTTCAATCATGACTTATCCTAATCGTAACATTTTCACCCAAGATAAGGCCCATAAAATAAATTATAATAGGCATAAATACTTCATATACCAAACTCATAAACTATGAATAAAGAGTTATTGACATGCCATAGCTATCCATCATCATCATAAGCAGATGTACATAAGACTTAGAGCAAAGAAACCATAAGCACAAATCATTCGAGACATTTAGACTTGGCATAGATATGATGTATCATGAATTCATTAGATATTAAGGGCATATCATAAGGCATGGGTTCATAAGAACTAGCATAATGTAAGACATGAGTTTATAGATCATGAGCATTATAACACAGGACTGAATTCATAGAATCATAGAGAAAGTGTAACGATCAATTCCGTCATTACTAAAAATATCTGTGGTAAAGGTATAATAATATCATTCGTGATAGGTGTGAGGACCAATTGTTTATTATGGGAGTGCATTAGATATTAATTAAAGTCATACAACACCCCTAGCATAATGTTAAGCTAGAAGTGTCCTTATCAATTGAGTTTCGGTCTAAGTTTAAACTAGGGTCAACTTCAAAAAATCACTACTCCTAGTATATAAAGAGTCATGGGTCCAACCCACTAAATTAAAGATCTTTATCATTGATCATTTGTTAATCCGCTTTCGGAGTAAAATGTTATGGCTATTTTATTAAAGACTGTCTGTACTAAAAAGTTGAGGCTGCTACAGAGGGGCTGCTATAGCGGGATTCGGGCTGTTATAGCGGGGTTTGGGAAGTATATATGCCTATTTTTGTTGGGTTTCAGTTCCAGAACTCAAAAACTTCATTCCAAATCCCTAGAGGTGTAATTTTTCAAGGTTTAGGTGGAAATTCTTCATTGAGGTAAGTTCTTCTATCATCTTCTTCGTATTTTAATCCAACAACATCTTAGAATCATTAGAATTAAAATTTTAGGGCTTAGAGTTTACTTCAGTCAACATTTATTGAAAATGGTCTCTATTTGGTGATCTGACAATTTCATTAAATTTGAAATTTTGATTTTTTTCTAGTAGCATAGTTGAATTGTGTTTGCAGAGTTCTAAATGAATTCCAAGAGTCCATTTGGTGAACTTTTAGTTTTTCCTCACTGTTGGTGCATTAGTTATGGTGCAGGCTAAATTTTCCTTTGCAATGGCGAGGTCTAGTCCAGAATGGATGTGTTTAGCCCTTCATTGCATTTACACTAGGGGCATCATATTTATGAAGGTTCACCCGAGTACGGTTTGGAGTGGTGATCTCTGCGATCACAAAGATAGCATCACATTTCTGATGGGTCTGGGCAAGGTCTGTCATGATAGTGACCTAGGCCTCGTGCTCGCGATGAATAATGGTTCTGGGCAAATTTAAATCACCTTTTTTCGAATATAAACCCCATAACTCAAGTTTTAATGCTTGGAAAGTCATTTTTGTGAGATTTAAAAGGTAATTTTTGAGACATTTTCCTTGGGTATGATTTTTATACTATTTTTGTACGTTCCCCAATGATTTATATATAATTTCATCTTCAAATCTTAGTTTATCGAATGGGAAATTTGGAGATTTTGGGGAAAAGTTAAGAGAAGGTATTTAGTGGATTTGGAGGCCAATTTTAACTCTTTTTTTGATGAAATTTAAGACTTTAACTCTTTTTAAGTTATGATTAAAGTGATTTTTTTTTAAAATTTTCAGTTTTTCCCTTCTAGACTTGGGGTTAATTTTTTGGATCCACAATTTAAGTATAACAATATGAGTATCTTTGACTTTGTTTTCTTATATAGAATACATATTTGATCATATTAGGATCATTTGGAGGCTATTTGGAAGGGTAAAGATTTGATTTGAATTTTTGGGCTTCCTTTAAGGCAAGTTGAGATTTGTTTTGACTCTCTTTCAAAGTGTTTATGTGTTAGTTACTTGTATTAGGAGTAATGGGAATGTAAGGGTTTTTTAGATGAGATGACAAGAATTTATGTGGGTACTAGTGTACTTTTGAAAGGGATAAAAGAAAATAATTGGTTGTTTGGACTATGTATCTGAGATATTTCCTTATGTGCTATGTCTGGTGAGTTCTTGGTGCTTTTATTTTATCTATTAGCATGTTGAGAGTCTAGAATGTGTTCAGTTATTAGTGTGGATCATTGTAAAAGTGAAATGCCTCTTTTCTAATATTAGCAGTGTTGGATTGGTGTTGAGATATTCGGTTACTTTCCTTTTCCCTTCCCATATTCATATTATCTTGATATTACTGGTTCTTCTCCGATGGCCTTCGGGTGGATCCAGAGGTTTTGATTCTCTTGAGGTACCATGATTTTTGGAATACTATCCGAGGGCCATATGGGCAGGTCCAAATTAAGTTGTTACAAGATTATTATCTGATGGCGCTATAGGCGGGGATGGATTAGACAATTATATGATTATTAACCTGATGGCCTTTGGGCAGAGCCAGGGGGTCTATATAAACCTCGTGAGTCCCCATTTGTTCCAGCTAGCCATATAGAGCAACGGGTGTATACATTTATATAGATAGGAAATACATGCATCATATTCATCACCATCATCCCTATTTGGTTACATGACATGCATCATACTTACCATATCTATTTGGTTGTTTTGCTTTGGTGTGGTGAGTGGTTGATTGACTATGACAGTGCAACTTCTATTTAGATATACTATTGTGATGTTTAATGATTACTTGGATAGAATATGTGAATAATTGTTTTTGATATTGACTGTTAGTCTAGGTGTCGCTTTCTTGATTGGAGGTTTTTATGGTTGTATTGGGTAGTTGAGAATTTGGTGGTTCTCTACAACACTTTTAATTTGGATCGGTCGGTGATGCTACTGTGTACATATGATTTAGTACTCACACTTATTTATTTCTACACTTTACATGCAAGTACTAAGCCAGTTGTGCAAGGGCGTTGATTCAGTCCTTGTACTAATCCTTCTGATTTTGAGATTCGAGGTAGTTATTGTCTGACCCATGGTTTTCCCTGGACCCTTTATATCCTTACAACTTATTTCATTACTTTCCTTTTATTTGAGATGTCATAAAATCTCGATTTTATTGATATTACTCTTAGAGGCATTCATTTGGTGACTTCTAGTTCTTGGGATGATTTTGTATTTCAGCTGAGTTCTTTTTGTTATTATCATCTTTATCATCTTTTACCTTTCTTATATTATTGATTGAGTCTTTTATTGGATTACCTACCACGTGGATTAGGTAGGTTCCATCAGAAGCTGAGTTTTATTTTGTGACATAATGTCAACCCCGTGAGTCAACAATTAGGTAGTTATTAGCATGACAACAAACGTGTAGATGTAACATGATTATGTAAAAGTGTCATAGCACTGGAATTCATCTTCTTTGTGAATTCACACAAATTAAATTGATTATTGTTTTCTCTTTTAATTTTTAAGTTGTAAAGTAGAATTAAACAAAACAATGACCAACTATTTTTGTGGAAAACACTTGTTCTCTTAAGTATACTAGATTACATCAAATAGTTGTCAGTCATAAGTCCCTATAGGATTTGACCTTCAATTGTAAAACAATCACAATATTACTTGGTGACCATGTACACTTGTGTGTGCATTAGAACTACAACAAGAACCACCATCAATAAACCATAGAGCAGATAGCCAACATACAAATAGAAATTTCTAGATTACATTTGCGCCAACACATAGAGAGAAATTTCTAGATTACATTTGCTATACTTTTCTATTTTTTAGTTTGTTTTTGTAATGACCCTCTAGATCATTTTCACTTTTTTTGTGTATTTTTTGTGTTTGGAGCTTTTCTATAATTGTTACAGGTCACTTATGACTTATTGGGATAGGTGGTCTAGGTCACGAGTAGTTTGTTTGTGTTTTAAGCTAATTTCCTTATTTTGAAGCTTTTGAAGTTGAGAAATTTAACTCTGGTCAAAACTTCAAGTAAACAACCTTGGATGATAATTTTGATAGTTCCATTAGCTCTAAAACATAGATTTTGGGCTAGGAAGACCTTTGGTTTGGGTCCCGAGGCTTCCAGACTCGTTTTGGGCTATTAGGTGGATTTTAGTTAAAAATGGAATGAATGGACATGGGCCCACATTTCTTTGAAACAACCTCCGTTGGGAATTTCATTGAGTTCAAAATGTTATTTTTGATAGGGTAGCATATTTTATTTGCATACAAGGTATTCTGAATGAATCCCGAGGGCCCGTTCAAAGAAAATACGATTTAGATAAAGTTATTAGTGTGTTGTTGTTTGTGCACAACACCAACCTTCTTCGCATTCTTGACCAGAGGGATGCATTTGTGAAGGTCAAGAAAATTGACCTTCGCATTCGTGAGCAGTCTGCCACATTCTTGAAGAAGCACTGGTTTGGCCGGCCCGAGTTTGTCCTTTACATTAGCGAAAAATCAGCTGTGTTTGTGAAGAGATGGGCCAGTATACCTCCACGTTCATGATAAAGGCCTCGCATTCATAAAAATAGGACATCTGGCAGTATATAAACTCCCCTCCTTTGTTTATTTCACCATTTTTTATGATTTTGAAGCTTATAATAGAGCTAAGAGAAGCTGGTTGAGGGGTTTATCATATGATCAAATTGAGGTTAGTAAATTCTACTTCCATTTTTGGGGTTGTTTTGAGCCCCAATTTGGGCTCCGATCTTGCTCAATTTTTTAGCATGCATTTCTTGTCCTGCAAGAAGGGTAATTTTGGGTTCAACTTCTATTTTCGTTGTTTTTGGCCCAATTGTCATATTTATAATATGGGTCTTGTTTTCCTCATTTTGATGTATAGTTTATATTTTTGATAGCACGATACTTTCTAAGGTCAAACAATGGGGAAAGAAAGCTCCGTGCCAGTCCAAAACTGTGGTTGGCTTTGAGGTTGACTACGGTTTACTTACTTTTAGACTTAGCTCTATGAGATGGTATGTTGTATAAATTTGCATGGGCTAGGGATTTATAGGATAGGTATAAGTTGAATTCATTATTTCTGGTATTATTAGCCTACTTCGGGGATCTTAGAGTATGATATTTGCCTGAGCCTTAGATTAGACCACTACTATTGTTTTAGGATTAGATTAGGAAGCCTATTATGCTTATTGTAGAGCTAGAATGTGGTTAGGGATCCTTAGTATAAGCTTGGGGTAGTAACTCACGATAAAACTAGTATTTTTTGATCGATTTTTGCTTAGTTTCCTGTTTACTCTTGTATTTACTATACCATGTGTTTGTAGGCCTTAGGCTGTGGATATGCTTTAGCTGGACTCTAGGACAGTGTTTCTTTGTTGTGGAGGGTGACTTCGCCCTATTCTATGATTACTTATACATATATGTATATATATATATATATATACCTATACCTGAGTGGCATGCATATAGTCATTCACATATGTACATGAATTGTGGTACTGTTCCAAGGAAAACACTAATTTTTAGGCTTTTAAAATAAAAAAAGACACTCGTACCATCCTTACTACTGGTTGAATGCTTTTAAAGATAAAATTATTCTACCTTTACTACAAATACGGGATTTTAAAGGATTTGTACCACCTTTGTATCACTGATTGTCGTTTTGAAAAGATTTTACTCTTTTATAACTAATTTTAGATTTTTAAAAAGTATTTGTGACATTTTATCATAGATTTTTAAACTAGAAAGACTGTACTCCTTTAAATTTAGGTAGAGGAACGTTTTCGATCTATTTTTCTATTTACTTTCTTTTATTTATGTTGGGAAGACGAGTGAGTCCGATGGATGTTTCTGGATGGCCCGAGGTATATGTTCTGGGTTTTACATTACTATTCTGCATTGGCCACATATTATATTACATAGGTTGAGAAAGGACAGAGAGATGATCGAGGTATTGCCGAGCAGGTTTTCTTTTCTGCATTGGATTTCAAAAGAGAAAAATGGACTATTTTAGTCCTAGTTTTAGTCCGGGCATCTGATATTACTTATTATTCTTGGAAGCCTCGGTATGAGTCCAGGCAAGGTATAAAGATATTGCGAGTCCCCCATGGTTCCTTCCTTTATGAGCCACATATTCTGGAGAATGAGTATACGGTACCATGGGTCATGACATTCATCGCATACTACATTGCATGTTATTCATTTGCACTTACTTATTTACATACACTAATTGTATGTGGTATTGTCTTTTATTTGTACCTTCCGTGCTTATAGGGGTTGGTTGGGTTATATTGTCTGTTGTTTGTACCTTCCAAGCTTATGGGCGCCCGGTTATGTTATTATTGTTGTTATCTTCATTTATTCTCTGTTATCTTTTAAATTGATAGACTTGTTCCTTGTATAGATTTCCTTGCATGTTATTTATGACTTATATTATCTTTAGAGTTCGATCGACTTATGATACCTGCTGGGTATTACATATTTTGGTACTCATATTACACTTTTACATCTTTTTCCTTGATGCAGATCTTAATACGAGTGGTCCTTACTGATTTTGTTCTTTCGGGAGTTTCTTACTTAGAGTTGTGGTGAGCACTTGGCGTCCGAATGCTTATTCTCTCCTTCCAGGATTTATTCTCTGTACTTTTGTATATCCTGTACATACTGGTATTAGTTTGGTCCATAGTCCAGTACTTAGTAGCTCTTGTACTGGTGACACCAGATTTAGGAGGGTTGGTTTTTCTTGTATGTTCTGTGTTTCCTATTTCTTTAGGGCCCTATTTTATATATTTTGTACCTATTATGTTATGTCTTTTCCCTTTCTTTAGGGACTCATTTTGTATATTTTGTACTTGTTATGTACATATCTATACTTGTCGTCCCTATTATCTTATTTTAGCTACTTCTACCTACTTTGTTAGCCGTTACTTTTGGTATATGACATAAGGGGCGATTATATTTTTATTTTTGGAAAGAATGGTGGTAACAAAGGGGTGTATAGCCTGTCTTGCTTATGTTCATGATGCTAGCATTGGTACTCCTTTACTTTAGTCAACTCATGTGGTTGGTGAGTTGTTGATGTTTGTCTTACTGATTCTTCTAGTTTTCCACTCTATCATGATTCTAACGTCGGTACTGATGTTGAGTCAGGCACATAGCCTATTTCTATTCCACCGTACCAGATGGCTCCAACTGGGATGGGAGAGCTTAAAGAGCAGTTTTATAGTCTTCTAAGTAAGGAAATTATTTAGCCTAGTATGTCTCTGTGGGTTGCTTCTGCTTGGTTTGTGAAGAAAGAAGATTGTTCTATGCGCGTATTAATTTGCTAGTAGTGGCTAAATAAGGTAGCTATTGAGGATTTATTCGACCAGCTTCAGGGCGCAGCCATATTTTCTTATTTGATTCGAGTTCAGGCTCCCATCGATTGGGGATTTGGGATTGGGCATATGAAGATTGCCTTTAGGACTCATTATGTCCACTACGAGCCTTTGGTTATATCATTTGGTTGTGCCAATGCCACACAACATTTATGGGTTTGACAGACCATGTGTTCGGGCCTTATTTGGACTTGTTTGTGATGATATTCATCGATGAAACTTTAGCTCTAACCTTTATGGGATCAACAATTATATGCTAAGTTTCTGGATGTGAGGTTGTCTTGATGTGTGTGACATTCTTGGGGCATGTGGTGCCTAAGGATAGGATTGTGGTAGAGCCGACAAAGTTTGAGGCAATTCGTGTTTAGGCTAGGCCCACTTCTCCTATTTTGGTTCATTGTCTCATCAGGTTAGTGGGTTATTATAGTTGTTTTATAGAGGGGCTTTCTTCTATTGTAGCGCCAATAATTGGGTTGATTCAGAAAAATGTGCATTTTCAGCGGTCCGATGAGTTTTCTAAGGCTCAAGTCCTTATTGGCTCCGATTTTGACTTTTGACTCTTCTTATTGATGGCTTGGGTTATAGTTTATTTTGGTGCTTCTAGAGTTGATTTGGGTTTTTTGTTGATGTAGCAATCTAAGGATGAGAGAATATGGATGGTACGGGATGAAAAAGGTTATTACCTACTTTGTATCTAGGTGCTTGACTGTCAGCAGGTGAAGTTTAGGCACTTGTCGCTTAGAAGTTTGATTTAGAGGCTATCCGGCTGGCTATAGATTTCGTGATTTTTTTACCATGTACATTTGAGGAGTTTAGTTCCATTTGTGTCATTGTTGATAGGTTGACTAGGCCTGCTCACTGCAATGGATTCAGTTTTCTTGCAAGTTCAGAGAGTATGGCTCTTATTAGCTATTTAGGGATAGTTCATTTGCACGGTGCCAGTTGCCATCATTTTCAATTATGGTACTCAACTTATTTCTAGCTTATGGTGCGCTTTTCAGAGAGAGTTGGCCACACTAGTGGATCTTAGCGCAACTTTCTACCCTCTGACTGATGGTTAGTCTGAGTGGACCTTTCAGGTTTTGAGGGCATGCTTTGGGCCTATTTTAGTGATTTTGAGGGTCAGTGGGACTAGTTCTTAGCCTTAGCAGAGTTTGCATATATATATATATATATAAATATAAACTATTACTATTTGAATATCTAGATGGCTTCTTTTGAGGCATTATATTATAGGCGGTATGGGTCTTCGATGGGTTAGTTTCATGCTTCAAGATTAGGCCATGGGGCATAGAGCTATTGAGGGATTTTATGGATAGTCTTTGGATAATTTAAGAGAGAGTTATACTGATAGTGATACGAAACTTAGAGTTTGGGATTGGTGATCGGGTGTTTTTGAGGGTGTCGCCCATGAAAGGCATAGTGGAAGGAAGACAAGTTCAGCCATAGGTATATCAGGTCATTTGAGATCTTTTAATGTGTTGGTGGTATGGTATATGAGTTATCTTTGCCTCTAGTTTTTTTTTGGGTGTTCACTCAGTACTTTGTGTGTCTATGCTGAGATGGTACTTTGCCGATGAGTTCCACGTGCTTTAGCGGGATTCAGTTCAGTTGGGTGCGATTTGACTTTTGAGGAAGAATTATTGCCTTTTTGAGTAGTGGGTAAAGAAGATAAGATCGAGGGGGATTCCTGTAGTTAAGGATCAGTGGAGGCATCACCAAGTTGAGGAGATTACCTGGGAGACCTAGCAGGTCATCTGGACCCAATATCCTTGCCTTTTCGAGCCGTTAAGTTCATCTTGTTCCTTGAATTTCGAGGACGAAAATCCTTTTTCTTTTTTTTGTGCGTTTTCTACATTTCAAGCTTTCCTGTAGTTGCTACAGGTCATTTATGACTTGCTGATATAGGTGGTTTGAGTCCTAGACATTTCGTTTGAGTTTTAAGCTAATTTCCCAGTTTTAAAACTTTTGAAGTTGAGAAATTTGACTCTAGTTAAAGCTCTGAGTAAATGGCATCGGATGAGAATTTCGACAGTTCTATTAGCTTCAATTGAATTTTGGGCTAGGGGAACTTTTGGTTTGGATCCTGAGGCTTCCGGACTCATTTTGAGTTGTTGGATGGATTTTATAATTAAAAACAAAAAGAATGGGCTTGGTCCCACTTTGCAGGTTTACTAGCAAGCCAAGTAATGAATATTGGCATGGTATAACAAGAGTTATGAGATATTTAATTAGGACAAAAGCTTGTGGTTTGTTCTATAAAAATATCTTGCTACACTTGAAGACTTTTGTGATGCTAATTGGAATACCTTATCAGGTGATTCTTTATCTACTACTAGTTATATATTTACTTTTGTGTGTGTGTGTGTGTGTGATGCTATTTGTTAAAAATCTAAAAAGCAAACTATTATTGCTAACTCTACCATGAAGGATGAATAATTACTTTAGCTTCAACTAGTGAGGAAGTGAATTGGTTAAGAGCTTTATTATTTCAAATGCCTTATTTTGGAAAATCAATTCCTCCTATTTTATTTCATTGTGATAGCACTACTACAATTGGTAGAGTTCAAAACCGTTATTACAATGGTAAATCCAGACCTATAAAGAGAAAACACAATAATATGAGATCATATTTGACAAATGGTACCATCAATGTTGATTATGTCAAATCTTGTGATAATCTTGCAGATTCATTGACTAGGCCTTAGCAAGAGAAAAGGTCTAGAACACATCGAGGGGGATGAGATTGAAGCCTATAAATTCATAAGTGAAATGCATTGTT
Organism: Capsicum rhomboideum; assembly: GCA_031232105.1. Taxonomy (NCBI): domain Eukaryota; kingdom Viridiplantae; phylum Streptophyta; class Magnoliopsida; order Solanales; family Solanaceae; genus Capsicum; species Capsicum rhomboideum. The sequence goes on from CP124711.1 coordinate 54,824,815, forward strand.
TTTTATCCCTCCCTATGATATGAGTGCATTTTCCTATAACAATTTGTGAGGTTGAGTTTAAAAAAATCTCTTAATGAAAATCTGTAACTCATATGAGTGGGGTGCTAAAATTATAAGAGTTCTCTCGACAGATTTCACCTATGTGAGTGTTATAAAGTTCATGTCAACATCTTGACTGTTATGTGCAAGTACTGACTTCTTATTTACCTTAAGCAGTCATAGTTCAAGTTTGAGACCACTACGACTCTGGAGTAAAAATTACTGTTTTGCTAAGTGGGGATTCAATGCAGAGCACACCTTCATTATGCATAGTAGTCTTTGTTCAGCTAGTAAACTCTCTTATTTAATATTAAAATGAGTAAGGGAATGATGGGTTATTGGCATTTTAATAGTAACTTATATTATATTAAAGTGCATAGTTACAAAATTTAATAGTGTGACTGCTTTGTACGTTGAAGGTAACAGTACATTAGAGGCAATAAAGCCAATTACTCCTTTCAATTACTTTCCAAAATCATATGCTAACTGCTGCACTTCTCCCATACATGAGTGGCTATAATGGTCTGTACTCCCATTTGTTTTAATGGAAATTACTCTTATGAGTTAGTGGTAATAATGTGGCCATAGGTTTCTTGTATCTCTTGTAACTTCTACCATTATTCTTCCTAATTGCTCTTGCAACACTTGTAACCTCTATTTCAATTGTCTTTCCACTTATTCTTCCAATTCATTTCAAGCAAGAGTTCTTGCGTTTTTTTTCCAAGTATAAGAAAATATAGAGTGCATAAAAGTTAGTAAAAAACAGAGTTTATTTAGTTGAAAGGAGGTGTTCATTTTGGTGGAGCTTTGAACTCAACTCTTGTCCAGGGTGTGTTGAGTTGTACTTCGTGATTGGACAATTGTATCCTAGAGGGAACAAGTCAAGAAAATTACTGCTGGACCGGTGAAAATATTTAATGCTTGAATCTCTTTATAGAGAGCGAGATATTCACGCCTCAGCTAAGAAGAAGATAACTTTATTTTCTTCATTTTTATTTTCAATTGTAATTATTGTAATTTTCACCAACACTTGTTAACTACTATCATAGGTTCATTGATGGCTATTCATCCTAGGTTGCAGTATTGATGGGTTTATAAAGAAGAAAAAGTCATTTTTTAGATAGAGTGGTCAAAAGGCGTTTGAATACCTTAGAACATTTGTTACAAATGATCCAGTCTTGGCTTTTACTTGACTTTTCCAAGACATTCGTGGTACATATAGATGCTTTAAACTTTTTCATTAGGGGTATCTTGATACAAGATTGTCATTTTATAGCATTCAAGAGTCGCAAGCTAAATGACACGGAGCGTTGTGTGGTGCAAGAGAAGGAGATGACTGTTATTGTGCATTGCCTTCGCACATAGAGAAAACACTTGGTCAGGTCAAAAATTGTGGTCAAGATCGATAATATGGCCACTAGCTACTTCATATGAATAAAAAAATTTATACCGAAGTAAACTAAGTGGTAATATTTCTTAGCTGATTTTGATAATATGTTGGAGTATATAAGCTAGACAAGGATACCGTCGTGGCTAATTCCTTTATTAGAATGGTAATCTTATTGCCATCACTTCAACAAATTGTGACATTAGTGAGGCTATATGGAGGGAATGCCACATGATCTAGCGCCAAGCAGCTTATGGAGTTAGCCACCCAAGGCAAGATAAGGAATATTTGGGTGAAAGATGGTTTCTTACCATAGGTAGAAGGTTTATATGCATAAATTTGGAGACATTAAGCTGTGCATCATGAAGGAGTCATGATATCATGTGGGTCGTCATCTAGATCAACATTACACTAGGGCCTTGGTTGATTCGTTCTACTATTGGACGCATATGTGGGATGATGTAGCACCTAAATACAAACTTGTCGTGTGTGCCACATGCAAGATTGAGCATGAATATCTTAAAGATCCTTTAGGATTATTGCCAATTGCAGAGTATCCATGGGAAAGCATGAGTATGGATATCACTTGTTGTCAAAATTCGATGGTTATGACACAATTTTGGTGGTCGTTGATAGTTTTTAAAAGTATTCTACTATCATGCATGCCCCAATAGGGGGAACAACCGAAAAAGCTATCAAACTATTCTTCTAAGAATGTGGTAAAATATTAGGGTTTGCTAAGGCATATCATTAGTGACCTAAACCATCACTTTACTGGGAAATTTGGAAAATGTTCTTTAAATTGCTTGGCACGTAACTACAATTTTCCACTAGCTTCAACCAGCAGACTGATACACAAACAAAGTAGGTCAATGCCTTATTGGAGTGCTACTTGAGGGATTATGTGAAAGTACATCAGAAGGACTGGGAAGAGCTCTTAGACATAACCTAATTCTCGTATAGCATGTAGAGGAGTGAGTCCATGAGGGAGAAACCATTTGAGCTAGCTACAGGCTAACAACCACAAGCTCCACATTCACTATTTGCAATATTCGAGAAGAAGATTTTAGGGGCTTATCATATGGTTAAAGGATAAGAGGATCAACATGACACTGCTAAGTCCTACTTAGATAAGGTAGCTAGGAAGATGAATTAGTTTTTTTACCATAAGTAGCGCTTCACTAACTATGGAGTTGGGGACATGATCACAGTGAAGTTTAACCCGAGACAGTTCAAGGAAAAACAGAGCATACACCAAAGTTTTATTCATAAGAAGAAGAGGTTATTTAGGATCCTTGCCAAGATGAGCAACATCTTGTACAAACTTGGCATACCTTTGCTTCTCAAGATCTACTATATCTTCCATGCCAAGCATATTTAAGTCGTACCACGAAGACAAGGATGATTTGAATAGGGGACAATCAATTCGTGCACCTATGTCCATCATCGCCTCACATGGTCAGGAGATTAAGGATATGATTAATTACCGGGATAGGTGAAAATAAAGACAAGGCCACTGCCATGTTCCTAATCCACTGGAAGGGGCAAGCACCGAAAGTAGCCATATGGGAGCAATATGAGGACTTATGATAATTTAAATACACGATTATAGTGCTCAAGGGGCAGCATAATATCACAATCGTCACAACAGTAGGTGGGGGAGATTATGACAAATCACAACGTCATCATGCCAATTAGGCGCTATCTGAAACCACCTTCTTTATGAAGAAATTTATGTGTGTAAGGAGGCTAGCACTTATGGAAAGGTTCTAGAGAAATATGGAGATTTTTCTTGAAAGACCCATATCCCTATGACTTTGCTAGAGAAGTCTTGGAACCTTCTATTTTTGTAGAAAATTCTAGAAAAAACCTTTATTTTGTAAATAGGAAGGATATGTACACAAATATTATTTGCACATTAGTCCCTAAGAGACTAGTATACAAAGGGGGCACTCATTTGTAACTCATCATACAAATTATTCAAGTCTTGAGTAATATAAAAGTTTACTTTGGCAAATCTCTCGTCTTTCTTACCTAGCATTTCCTTAGAAATATTGAGTATGGTAAAACTGACATGAAGTATCGCATGGTGTGCTTAGTCGAAATCTAAGGCCGCCATGACAATAATTTGAGTAGTGTCATACTTTTGAAGCTCTAAATTACTTATTTTTCATTTTAACAAATATTCAACAATGTCTTCGTTTATTTGCATCAAGCTTTCGAGGGGCTCATTCAAGGCTTACTAGAACTACTACTCAACAGAAAATAAGACCTTTAGTTTCGGCTCACAGGGATAGTGATAGGAAAAAGAGAGATTTTCGTCGTTTGTGGATTAATCGGACAGGATCACTCGGATAAACGCAGTAATTTGCCAACGGGGAGTATCCTATAGTTATAGTAGATTAATACACGATCTGTACAAGAGACAGTTGCTTCTTAACCGTAAAAAAATACTTGCACAATAGCTATATCAAATAGGAATTGTCTTTATATGATTTCGAACGAAATCATAAAGGGGTAGCTCTAAAGCTTAAACGAGTGCCACAACAGAATGATATGTTTATGACAACTGATAGGCTACAGACATCAACTGATACAATACAAGTAACATTACTTTTGCTTAATATAACGTTTGTTTTAGAGTTCGTATTCAATTGCAAACTCAGATTTTGAATTCTTTTTAGATGTTTATTCGAGATGTTCTGAAAAATTGTGTTTAAAAATCTTCAGCAAAGGTTGAAACCCTTTTCTTTTTGTTGCAAAAACAGCTCAAATAAACACTCCTTCGAAACTTGAAAACAGGATTTGCAAACTCAAACTTGGCGCAATTTTACTTTGGAAAGAACTTAAAGGGAATAAAAGAAAAAAGACAACCCAATGAAAGGATCCGTTTCGGTACACCAAAAAGCCCTGCTTTATCAGCTAAAACGTAATTATCTTTAGAAGCAAATGCCATAAATCTCAAGGAACATGTTAACTTATATACAACGGTTTAGTTTGCCATGATACCCGTTGAAAATCTACTATCTCCATTTGATGCATCAATTATCATTTTGATTCCTGCATACATCTTCAATGGCAGCAAATAGGACAACCAACAATACGTATATGATGAAAGTATTATCAACACGGTATCCGTATAGCACAATCAGTTAGTCTTGTCTCTGGTAATGGCAGATGTGATTCAGATTTATAAAGCATCTTAAAGGTCATCCAGGTTAATCATTTCATCATTATTCCGACATATCCCTGACAGCTCTTTCGACTGAGCTTCTGAGAAGCTCTCAGTTTCTTCCAAAGCCTTTTCCATCGAACTGGCTAAATCAGCTTCCCATAGACCCAACTCACAGACTTTCTGGTAGGTCTCATAACCTGCAGCTGTCAGGCCGTCTGCCAGCATCTCCTTCAGGGTATTAGTGCAGATTCCTCCAGAGTCCATTAGCTGGGTATTAGTGCAGATTCCTCCAGAGTCCATTAGCTGCAACAAGACTTCCGAAAAGCCAGGATTCCCGAAAGCAACCACTGCACAACTTCTATCCACCATCCTAACATCAAACTCGTTATGGAAAACTTCATGTGAACTATATAGGAGGCTCTTCAGCTTTCCTGCAGATGTCACACCCCTGAATCCCCATAGGAAAACCAGATTTTTAATACTAATCTTTCTAGTATTGTCAGTCCACACACTAACATCTTCATCAGCAGGAACATGAGAACTAGTAAAGCAAGGGTTGAACGAGTTTGTGTAGCATTCAATTGCATTAGGAAAATGGCCCTCGACAGCTTCAGGAGTTCTTGGAGCAATTTTCAAAATGGAGCACAGCTTTGCGAACAATTGGCTTATCTTCACAACATCATGTCCAAGAGTTTTCACTTCATTCACCTCAGCTGTTAGTAATTTCACACTGGTTAGAATTTATTTAAGAAATTATAAGAGAAATTAATTAAAATTTTCAAGCAAAGCCAGAAAAAACCTAGTCCAGTACAACAGTATAATCCCTCAAGTGGGGTCTGGGGAGGATAGAATGCACACAGATCTTACCCCTACCTCTGTGGGTTAGAGAGGTTGTTTTTGATGGACCCCGTCTCGAAAGAAAAGACACGAAGAGAAAAGACATAAACTCTAGTCCAGTCAGCAACATAATTTTTTTCTTGATCAGCAACATTATTAAAAGATGTAAAAGATGGGGGATGGAGTAGGTAGTAAACATAGAAGTGTTGTAATAAAATATCAAGATGGAAACTTCCTTCACACGGATATTGCCACTTCCCAGCAGGCCACATGCTGTAAGGGGTCATTTGGTTTCTAGTTAGAGTTATGCAGGGATAAGTTCTGCAGGTATTAGTAATGCAAGGATTAATTATGTAGGAATAGTTATGCAAGATTTAGTTATGCATGTATTAGTTATTTCATTTTCTACCCTGCATAAAATAATATGTAGATTCCCTCATAAATTATACATGCATTAGTTATGCAGAAAAGAAAAACATGAACCAAACACGTATTAGCCATGCAATGTTTTATGTCGAAAAGAAAACACCAACATAACATTGTATTAACTTATGCTAGATTCTATGTGGAGATTATTTTTCCTATTTTGTAACCACGATGTATAAAGTTATGCTAGTTTTAATACATGGATAACTCCTCTTTAACCAGCAGTCAAACGACCACAAGTGTTATAAACATAACCACATTGTAAAGAAAGGTGAAAATACGTTATCTAACATGCGACTCATGATATCAGCGGTACTTGCCTTGGTTAGGTATCTCTATATCTATAGGGGCAAAGAACCGTTGTTTCAAATATGAGATACTTGCAGGTAAATTGTTCAATTTTGTCAGAGGGCTGAGTTCCTTCATAAGATGGTTGACATCAAGTACATTCGTGAAGACCAAACATAATGAACGTCTGAATTCATCCCGCGTTGATGGCAATGGAGCTAAGAACTTGGAATGAACGAAAGTAAAATCTGCCAAATAAATGCAAATGTTTAACTAACATAAAAGGTATGGTAATCACAATTCTAACAGGAGCAAAAAATTTCCACATAGAGATTGACCATTAAGAGAGTTGTGGGCAACAACAGGTTTCTGAGAAGCGGAAATCAAATCGATCACCTCTCGAAAGCCACGGAGGCGCTTATTATGCTCCTTCTCCTCATTTTGAAGTTCCTTCTGTGAGTATAAAGCAATATTAAAAGAAGGAGAAGATAATCATCAACAAGCAGTAAAACCAAAGATCGTAAGCTAGTTTATTACCTGTAACAGAATCCTGTCTTCTTCTGAACTTGACAAAACCACTCGAACAGGCCTTATTGTCCCTTCCTTTGCTGGGGTTAGTAAAGGTATGACGTCAACAAAATCTTTCAGTGTCTGACCCAACAGAAAAGTTCAATAAATATCAGCTAAAACAAATTAAGTAATTTTTATTCCAAGAAATGGAGAATTTACAGGACCTTTAACATTGATAGCAATTGAATTTTTAAAGTTAAGACCCCGAAAATTCAAGCCTTAGAAGCAGATCAAGATTGTTAGTGTGGGAACCCCCAGGGACTTCAACGTCAAAAGTAGCTAAATGAACCAAAAAGGAGGCTATGTACTAGTATCATATCTCATGAAAACGACGATAAGTAACTAAAAGGTATATCTGAACTTACAAGAGGAAAGCAACAAACTATTGGGTACGAAAAGGGGTGCCTCGCAAGCTGATGGTATTTACTTCTTGCTGCCATATTTTTAAGTTGTGTTAATATAATATATTGTTGGGATAAGTCCAGAATAATATACGTATGGAGAATGGATTTCAAAGAGCTTAAATGTGTGGTTAAAGGTCAACCACGTGGTTAGGAAATATGATATCAAGTGCTGAAATATTGGTGCACATGACTCCAACATTAAAATTATATAGGAAAAGTGGGACTAAAATGACATTTACAATAATGGAGAAATGATCATTAATTTGAGGCAACTTGAGCTATTTTAGAGGTGTATTTAAGTCCCTATATGTGCTGTAGCATAGCAGCAGTGAGAGGATATATAAAAATGAAAAGAAAAAGGGGGATGCATCACATTTATCACTTATTGTGGCTGCAACGACAAACAAAGGTTTGCCCTCTTCCATTTGAGAAGACAAGCAGCAGCTCTAACTGGATATTGAGGTGGAGATTCAACAACATGTTCTCACGAACCTAAGTGACAATAGCTGCAAGAATTACAAATCATCAATAGCTCTATTTCAAGCTAAAGTCATGAATACTCTTAAATAGAGATTTTCAAGGATGCTCTTCAAAGGTAGTTTTGTGACTTAATCCTTATGTATTGTCTACAAATGAGTATAGAGAAAATGATTCTGTGTAAAAATCATGGATTAACTTAGGTATTGGTTGAAGCCTAGAAGTGGGTCTTGTGACAAAGACGATGAATAGTAATTAAAGTTAAAGAATGATTTTGGTAATTGTTCTAATGATCCCAACGATTTGGGTAATACTTAAATGGCTAAACAATCTTTATCGCAATTTACTTGAATAGGCCTATAAGGCATTATATGATAAAATGTATCTTTATCGAATGGAGGGTATTCATAGGTTTTACTTGACACACATGCGCGACGTGATTCTGCGCACAGGATTGAGAACGGACCATTATAGTGAGCCCGAATATTGTGGTGTACCCGCCCTTGTGGCATCATTTGCATTTGAAGTTAGCTGGAATGTCATGCACTGGTTCCGTGACTCGAGCCAAGATATGACACATATGGCCTGCGGACGAACCTCATAGAGAGCCCACGAAAGGCGTACCTTGTATTTGACAGCGATTACAATTATGTGTATAGAAGCATAGTCATGAGTATTTGGGCAACATATGCCTTACACTTCACATAGATCGCCTTCGGTAGGCTATCATATGATCATTTGTATTAGAAGTAGTCATCGAACATCGCCTAGGTAAATTACTAGGCGCTTCATAATGATGAATAACTCATAAGACATTATATGATAGGTTACTAAGGCAAAGGCATACGTCATAGTTTCATATTGTGTATCTCTCACTTGTACGCTCGTAAGTTATAGTTCAATATTAGAGTTTCTAGTATTCAATTGTCTATAGTTGCTCATCTTGTTATTTGATTCATTGATCATCCTTACGTCTACTTGTTATTCTGTCTGCTTTGCATACAGTACATGTTGTATATGTACTGACGTCCCTACGTTCGGGGGCGCTGCATTTCTACCAATGCAGGATTAGGTATACAGGTTAGCAGACCTCCACATTAGGCAGTTGTTGCGTGTTCAGCGAAGCCAACTCCATCCTTCTCCATCCTTATCAGGAGACAAGCGATGTCATAGTACTCTTAGTCGTACTTATAGTCATAGTTTGGGTATTCGAGGCCTTGTCCCAACCATCTAGCATTGTACTATTATAGATTCTATTACAGGCTTCGTAGACAATCTAAAAGTTGTCATATGTGATTATAGTTTCAGTTGTCAATAGCATTAGTGTGACCAGTTGGTCAGCGTGACTTATGTATAGCTCCTTATTATTGTCTTATGTATACCGACTCATCCACTCAGTTTGGGGGCGTCACATAAAACATCATTCTTCGGACATAATCAAATTTGGAACATTGTATGCCCCTATGAACAGCATCTTTAGCTTATGCTTTTTTTGTTTGTTTGTTTCTGTGACATTTCAAGAGAACAATTCAAAAGGTAAGAGAGACAAGTTAGAGACCTCCAACACAAGGCGCACTTGACGTTCACTGCAGACGTCTATGCTCAAGCATGGTCTGGATCCATATAATTCATTTCCCGAGACAATTTTTCTCAACGAACTGATTAAAGCATCTGCAAGACGTCACGAGTATAATAAAGAGAGCAAATAAGACTAGAATTGACAAAGATAATAATACCATTCTGCTCACCTTCAGGTTTCTTGTTTGTGTCTTTGCAAGCAGTTATCCAATTCTTAACTCGAGATTTGATCCTTTCTGCAAATACAGAATCAGCAACTGTATATCCTGATGGAGTTTGAACTGTACAGCTTATAGGTGATGCATTTCCAATTCTATCAATTGCAGCTGATTCTTGCGATTTGGATAAATATGATATGCCTGTCAGAACAAGAAAGGTAGGGAGCAGGAAGGTTAATTCAGCTTTCAGTCAAAAGCTACTCGGCCAGCTAAAGGTATGCGAGAGAAAACAGTAGCATCTACTATAGAAGAAGAGTACAAATAAACTTTTTTTTAAAAAAAAGAAAAAAAAAAAAGAATTCCCAGCTGTCAAAGAAAACTGTTAAGATTCAAAATAAAATGATTGAGGTAGAAGAATTATGTTTTAAGGCACTTAAATTCTGGAATTTGAGCCAAGATCTTTCATTATTAGCATCTGCTACTTGTTCTCTGCTGATAATTACGTAGAGAATGAGGCAGATGGAGCAGCAACTAGAGAGATTTATCCTTGCCATACATCTCTATATTCCAATAACGGATGTTGGATATAGGTTCTTTGGTCATTGTAAAAGCCACTGAATGTTTGTTTTTTGGCAGGTAACAGAAAGATGCTAATAATACATTAATCATCAAAATAAATAACAGAAACATGTCAGTTATGTTTTACATTTCAAACCAGTCCAGCTCAGCTTACCATCATATATGCAGGCATTGAAATCAAAACCTTCTTGAGCCATAGAGGTCAAGTATGATGATTGACAAGAGAAACTATAAGAAGGCATCCCAATTTTTAACTCATCACGAGGGAACAAATGAAAGTTGTATCTGCACAAAAAACACAAAACACTTGTCGTTCATGTTTCCCTTTCTCGGACAAAATAATTCTTAAACTCAGAAGTTAGAAATAAAGCAACTAGAAATAAAGCAACTAATCCTTCATCTAAAACTGTCGATTACACCAGCACATAACTAACACAAGAAAGAGAGAACACTACATTTTCAGTGAGAATTTGAGCATTAGAAATATATTTGACAATTCCAAAATTAGAACCAATTCTGCCGTTCACCTCCCAATATCCCCACATTGAAAGCAGTAACAAATTGAGTAATAAGTTCTACAACATAATCCTAAATCAGAGTTAAAAATGAAAGGAAAGAACAAGAAAAACATCTGTAAAACGAGGTTGTTTCTGTGAGCCAGCATTAAGCAACTAGTTGAAACCAACCTCAGACAATGACCTCTAAGACCTATGCAGACAACACTGTGCCACCATCAAAATTGCAAAAAAAGATTTTGAAGGGTTTGAGAAGAGAAATCCAAGTTGTTAAGGAAGTACTGACAAAAAAAAACACTCAAAAATTATGTTGTCAAGCAATGAGAAGCATGAATGGTGTTTGCTAGAGTTAAACGGAGACAATATCAAGGTGTTGGTTACAAACTGTGAGCATTATATCATCAGTAGTTCTAAAATAAAAAGTATATTTTATCCAAAAGGGATACTTTTCAAATGTGTCCTAGCATTTAACTGAAACTTCTTCAGTAGATACTATACACAAACCGAATTGCTTTTGACATACACTTTTAAACAATCTAAACACTAGAACGCAAAACTTCTGATTGAACAGAACATAAATCGAAATTTACACAACACAATCTTGAGAATTGAAATTAAAAATTAAAAAAAATAAAAATAAAGAGATAAATGAGTGAGTTAAAGGTGACGCACGGGTGGACGATGAGCTTGGAGCCCTTTGTGGAAAAGGGGCAAACAGCGAACTGAAGGACCTGAAACCGTTCGGCGGCGTATTTGGCTTTGAGATACAAGGTGTGGGCGGTGTCAATAGGTAGACTACGTTGCCAGGGTGCAGAGTAGGCCCCAGTATTCTTCAATGAGACGGCAATGAAATCAGAGTCGGAAATGCAAGTGCTTATCTCTTCTAATGCCACTGAGAAGTTGGACTTTGTAACTTGCTTTACACTCCATTTGCTCTGGCTATGTCCGGGGTTTGATTGGACGACGGTATTCGAAATCCTCGAGCAAATCAACCGCCTCTGTAACATTGAAAGACGAATATACCTCCGTTACTCTCCAGTGTTTACCGTCCTGATGAACTCCGATGACTTTTCCGGGGAACGGCAGGACAGATTACCAGGGCCAGTTATAGTGCTATATTATAAAGTACTTTAGTGTTCATGTGGACCACATGAGGTTTGGAAAGGTTACAGGGGATTTTTAATTAAGGGTGCCCAAAAAGTTTGAAAATTTAAAAAAGGTGATGCAAGTTTTAATTATTGAGTAGAGGTGATAATTTTGTCATTAGTTTTAATGACATGCAACAATTGCTGTAAATTGCTGTAGCAACTTGCAGCAATTTCGATAGTCGTAGTTGTTGTAGCAACTTCGAAAGTTGTTGCAGCAACTTCCTAATGACTACTTAACAAAAAATTTGACTTCAGCTGGTCAAACTTGTCACTTTTTTTTAATTCAATACTTTTTTGTCAACTCCTTCTCAATTCTCTCAGATTACAGATAGGTCGTGAAGGTTTGAAATTTCTGCAATGCACACACCCTTTTTTTTAATAGAAAATTTCGAAAATGACTAAACTTATAGGTGATATCAAGCTTCACTAGCTACACTTGGGGGTCGTTTGGTAGTGTGTGTTAAAAAAATAATACTTGTATTAGCTCTATATATTATTAATACCTTGTTTAGTATATTTTTTTAACCTATGTAAGTATTAGTTATACACTCTATTGTGTATTATATTATGCATAACTAATACCACCACTTTCTGTGTATCAGTAATACAAAGCTTTCAACACATGCATTAACTTATTAAATGACAAATTTATCCCTCAAATTTTTTCCCGATTCCTTTTCCGTTCTTGTCCCAAAAGTATACTCATCGCACTGGAAATTGAATTTTGTAAATAATATAAAATTGTTGTAAAGTAGCTTATCTTTTAACTCTTTTATGCCGAAGGAAATTGAATGTTGTAATTTACTCAAATTTTGTCTCTGTTTGATTTTTCTTATTTTTTCGATTTCTTTCTCTCTTTTTTCCTGTGAAAAGTTCGTCGGTTTCATTGCCAGGATTTTTAGTTTAGAGTTTAGACGAAGTGGAAATTAGGTTTCTTACTACAACAGCTACTGTCGCTGCAACTTCTCCGCTTGGAAAGAGAGTGTAGAAAGCTAAATGAAGGGTATTTTAGTAAATAAATAGTATTTGATAAAAATTATGCCTTGCATGTTATTTTTAATACATCAAACCAAATAGTGTGTAAGAAATATTGTCTGCATAACTAATATCAGCATAACTAATACACACATTACTAATACACTCTATTCTGCGTTATTCTATTACACTCTATTAGAAGTCGTTTGGTAGAGAGTATTAGAACAAATAATATATTTATTAGGTGTGGTACCAGTTAATCCATTGTTATACCTTGGAAATCATGATATTAGTAATACTTGGTTTTAGTACCATGAGATAAATATACGTAAAGACAAAAATATCCTCAAATCCCGTTACACTTTTTTTATATCCTTTCTAATTTTTTTATTTATTTTGTTGGTTTTCATAGTAAATAAAATCTTATTAACTATGTCGTCAGCTAAATCCTAGCAACCGTTATATCTAAAATATCAATTAGGGTATCTTCCAATTTACCCTAATTAGGAAAATTATAATTGATTTTTATTATTAGTTAATAAGATATTTATCAATAATAAAAATATGAATAACTTCTTTTTAATTTATTAATATGATAATTTTCCCCAAATAATTTAGGTGAGACTATCCCCAAAAGAAAATCATTTTTAAGAATGAATAATAAAGCGTTGTAAAGAGAGTACATAAAGCTATAGAATGTACATAAAGCTATAGAATGTGGAGGGTATTTTTGTAAACAAATAATATCTTTTTAGAAATATTCCAATGCATGTCATTTTAATACATCAAACCAAACACTGGACAAGAAATAAGCTCTGCATAACTAATCCCATCACTACTAATCCCAACATTACTAATCACTGCATTACTTATACACCCTATTCCCTACTATTCTTATACACTCTACCAAATGACCCCTTATGGTATTTACCATCCATAGCTACACTATTCCTTGCTACCGAGATGTATTCAATGTAATTGTTCGTGAAATTGTATTATGAATACAAATACACTACATGTTACCAGGCGTGACAGAAGAATACTTCTCTCTCTCTCTCGTTACTTATTTTGCAGAGAATTTCAGAACAATCTCATTTATTTTCATCTTTAATCTTTAGTGAGCAACTGTGTTTTCTTCGTCAATTTCTGATTGTTCTTCTTGCATTATGGGTACCTAAAATCTTCTACTGAAGTTGTGGGTCTAATATGGCTGCAGTGTTCATAGAGTTTTCTTGATTGCATGATTTTTGGATTTAAGATATCAAGATATTTTTCATTTTCATTGTTGGTTGGTGGTTACAAACATTAATATTCTAGTTTTGCTTGGTTAAGTGGATTAGGGTTTGGAAGAAATAGTGAGCAAGAACTCGGGTCAACCGTCGTTTAATAGATTCTCTTAGACATAAGTTGAATTTACTTGACATATATAGAATGCACTTACATATATTTAACTTGTATTGATTTGAAAAAATCATATTGAGATAAATTGTCAGTTGGGAAAGATTGAGTGATGCTGTAGGGGTTGAGTGCATAACTAGATAATCCAATTATTTGTAATTGCATGAAAATTTAAAATGTTGCATTTCATGAAAAGGGACAAAACCTTAGTTCTTTAATCCATATAGTTTACAAGCAATTACATTCAACAATTTTAATTATTAAGTAATGATAATTCTTTCTATATTCACGGGATAGAAATTAGATGCCAGTCAAGTAGTCGTCTGATCTTTATATTTTCTCATTTATTCTCTATGGAATTCAACTACAACCCTTTATGGATTACTATATTTGTATATGACCGTGTTACATTATCTATTAGGTGTAATTTTGAGTGTATCACCTCCCTTGGTACGTAGACACACATATCAAGTCTTTGTTATCACACTTTAAAGTCTTCAATAATTTTGGACTTCATCATTTCTTCAAAGTACTTTCACGCCCATCCTAGTTTGTTTAATTACTTTTTTACTAAATTAACCTTGGGTGTTCTCCATAACAAACTTGAATCACTTTTTAGATTTTTAAGCAGGATTTAGTCGATTTTCATGGTACACGTTCACAAGATCTTACGATAAGATTAGTAATAAAATCTTAATATCATTAAGATATTGATTCAAAAATTTCTAATGATGGAAATTCACTAATTTGATCAATTACTTCTACAATAGTTGCCCAACAATATCAACTATTGTTATTGTTTCCTATCATTATCAATTATCACCTCCCACTGCCAACAATCATCATCCTTGTACAAACCATCATTATTGTCAATCATTACAATCAGCTATCACTATAACTAGCCATCATTTATAATCATCACTATGAATCACCATTTTCAAACCAATCACTAATCACTATGGAGAATCATCACTATCATTACCACTATATATTTTCAACCACCAACATATTCACCTCCAATATTAGCTATTACTATTATCCATCACAACTATATGTCATCGTAACCATCAACCACTATTGGTGGCTACCATCGCCACTATCTACTTCCCACAATACAATCATTAACCACAAATTGTCTTATTGGGAATAACAAGAGCATCTATCAATAATCATAGTTTCATATCTGAGCCTAGTTTTCAAGAAACTACTCGAATTTTAGAAAAATAATTCTTCGGAACACCATTCCTAATCGACACTCACAATCACCACCAATCATCATATAATTTTTTTCAAATATTTTTATTGGTATTGTATTAGATTAATTAAATATTTTATTAAATTGTTAATTTTTAATTTTTTATAAGATAAATTTTATGCATTCAGATGTAGAAAAATAATAATCTTAATTATTTAGTATTCATATCTTAATACAACATCTTAGTATTCAAGTGTATTTTCAAGTTCAAATAGCTAGATCTTAATGAGCATCTTAAAATTCATATGCATAATCAAATTCACACGTCTTAATCTTAATAAAAATAAATAAGGACTAAGACAACCAAAATCTAGCAAGAGTTGTCCTCACTCACAAATTAACTCATCATTCAATAATAGCTAAAAAAATATAACCCTAAGTTTTACTATTTATAGTAGTTTGCTCCTAATTATAAGAGCAGCCAAATGGAACTAAAACAATTGTAAAATAGAATTAAAAAAAATAGACATTCCTAGTTTCTTATCATCTAGACATTTGTAGAAGTTTAGATATTTCTACTAATTTTAGCTTTGGTCATCCAGCCAATTTAATGATTTGGCTGATTCAGGGATGATTCGGCATTTTCCAATTGGTCATTTATTCTTGATTTTTGAATTTATATAGCATTTCAAGGACTGTGTTGTTGACATAATTCATGTTTCAAAATGCTCTTAAGAAAATATAGCTTGCTGAAATCCTAAAATTTATCTACCCTTTTTCGGCGATTATGACCGCATTAGCCATTGGATAGCCTCCCCCGGAGGTTGTTCAGTCAGCAAAAATCAAAACTTCATTATCTTTTACGCCCACAAAGTTTGTTATGTACGCATTGATTTTACAATTAGTGCTTAGAATCTTTCGACCACTACCCCTCAAGCTAATTTCATACTTTCAAGGGGAACGTAGGGTTGTTTAGGAAGAAAAAGATGTGGCCCAGATGATTGTCAATAAAATCCTACAATATGTTATTGTAGGTAAATTCTCATACTGCTGGCCAGACAATCAAGAACCACACAAACTCATCTTGTCACACTATAAATTTGGAGAGGCACGATCGGTACCATTGTTTCACTTGACTAAGAAAACTAACTAAAATCAAACTAAACAACACAAATGAACCATCAAGGCCAAACCAAACCAAAAAAAAAAAACACTGAAAATCCTAAAATATAACAAAAGTACTTTACAAGGTCATTTAGGCCACTGTTTGAAAACCACAACTAACAACAAGGCCAACTTGGCCACAACCAACTTATAAGACCCACCTACAATAGATTTCTACAAGTCTCTAAAATGAAAAACCACTAATACCTAGTCGGGATAAGGCCGTTGTAACACCTCAGATTTTGGGCCTACAAATATTCAACACTTAGTACAGGAATCAAGTTTGAAACTTGAAGTTATAGGTTTCCACAGAATGGTTCACGAGTTGTGAACCAAGTCCACAACTCGTAGAACTACTCAAGGAAACCGACCCAATCCTTCATTGAACCACGAATTGGTTCACAGACTGTGGAACCAGAGACTTGTGGAACCTTTCATGGAATATGTCCTTCAGTTCATCAACTTTCCAAGTTTATACAACTGACACCATGGTCCATGGAATGGAACCACAAATCGTGAATCAAGTCATGGTACCTTGCCTGAGAGTTGTCAAATTTCCTTGAAAACCACTAATGACATCATGAATCATGAAACCAGTCCAAGATTCATGGAATGAAACCAATATTCATAGAATGAAACCAAGATTCATGAAATGAAATCACAGTTTGTAGAATGAAACCAAAATTCGTAGAATGAAAATAATTGATAATTTTCAGCAACATTTTAGAATGGGTAATTTAGACTTTTCCTTACCCTATTACCATATCTCATGACGTTTTGACTTCTCAAAAGTATGAATATCAGATCCTTAAGTCAATTATTCTTTTATTCTCTCAAATCAAGTTAAGAGAAAGTTCTAAGGCAAATCAAGCATCTAGGATTCATGTTCTAGCAAGATAGTTAAGTCTTCTCTTGTCAAAGTTATTATCTTCAACAAGTATAAAAGAATTCAGTACTGAATTCCTTTAATCTTCACACCCAAGTGTTTTCAAGATTTTATGCAATTACGTTCAAAGCTAGAGTTTTAACACAAATTTTTAGATTTATCTTCTCGTGCTTTATATTGATTTCCATGAAGGATTTACTGTGAAAATTATAGAATTTTCATGAGAACTATGATAATGAAACCAAAGTATGCTAAATACTCTCTTTGTATGAGATTAAAACTTATTTAAAGGACTTGTAGCTACAACATGTTTTATAGAATTTTTCTTAGCCTATGCAAAAAGTATAGTTTCAAGTATATATGTTTAAGATCAAAGATTTCTACATATATTTTATGATATATGATTTTGAGCTTAGTCTCATAGCAAGTATGATTTAGAAGAACTAGTTGATCATAAACTCATGATATGTTCCAAAAAGATAGTTTGATCAAGACTCGTGATATGGCTCTAGATAACCTTAATATATATTATGAGCTTATGTGATTATGATAATAGTTTTGGGAGGATTACCACTTAGAGGACATGGGTTTTAGATAACACTTGTCCCATAACTATGATGCCATCGTAGTATATGGTTTGATCCACAAGTTAGATGATTCCTTTAGCTCAAGAGGCTTAGTCTTGGATCCACAGATAAATAGGTTCTATGCTTTGGCAAGTATAGGGCAACCCTCCCCAACTGGGATTATAAGTTGGACATGATCTCATATGGTCTATGTCGATTATAAAAAACTCCTACAGATTTACAACTCTTCATTATTTTTATATATGAAAGAACTTTCACACAGATTTCGGTGACAGTGATTCCCCTTAGATTTTCAGCATATTTAAGATGATTTAAAGGCTTTTCTTATGATTCATGATTTAAACTTTACTCTTTCTCTAAGGATTTTACTCTCATGATATCATGCTCAGTTTTCAGCTTTGTAGTATATATATATATATATATATATGTGTGTGTGTGTGTGTGTGTGTGTGTGTGTGTGTGTGTGTGTGTGTGTGTGTATCCCTTATGTACTAATACATTCCATTATATTGACTGTGTTTTACTCTATATCTTTTCATGATACAGATTTAGGTACACAAACTTAAGGTTTACTGTTAAACATTCGGTAGCACCTGACATTCAGCAGATTGGTGAGCTCTCCTATCATCCAGGAGGCTTAGAGTTGATTTTAGTTTGGTTTAGACTTTTGTTTCAGTAAAGGTTATGGGAACTTGTCTTGGTTGACTCTTATGTCTAGTAGTAGAGTGTAACACCCCGTACATTCCCAACCCTACTTGACGACATTAAATGATATGTACTTAGGTATCGAGAGCTATAAGTATGCATTTGGTAATGCTATTGGTGAGCTAAGTGAATTTTGCTCTTATTGTGTGGTTAAACTTGCATAGAAAGTGTTTTGAAATTTCCATTGCGCATTTGTGGGTTTCAAAATGAGGCTAAGAAGACCTCTAAACAACGTATAATAAGGGTAAGAAGTGAGTTAAAGAATAGGACTTGAAGTATCTAACCAAACCCGCGAAGAGAAGTCGAAAAATGGAATTTTCGAAAATTTTAAGGAGGGGTGCGTTTGGGACCATTCCACGCCGCTCTGGGCTAAAATTTTTAGCCCAGAGGCAGTAGGTTGGCGCGCCCAGGAGCGTGCCACCTTGGGTTTTCCACTTTTTCGAAAGTTGGAAATTTCTAAGTCCCAAGGGTATCCGGGGTCTTACCGAGCCGATTTTTGCTACGTTTCTTCTACAACCAAGAGTATATACATGAAATGAATGACATATTACATTGGTATGATAAAATTACTCGAGAACGAATTTGGGGCCAAAATGACGATTTTACCCTTATAGTCAAAATAAGCCAAACATGGCTAGAATCACTTGGTTTTTGGATTGAGGCTACGGATATGAATAGCATGAGTGGAAATATTATTGTAATACATATTAGACGACTTAAACACGAGAAATTATTGATTTTATCGGGTTAAGTGAATTGGGCCCAAAAAGGGCCCAAAAATGAAAAGAAAGCATGGCCCCAAAAAAATGGGTCAAATGACCCATTCTTGCAAGACCTTCTAGAACCCAACATTTAATGCTAAAGAGTGACTAAGGAGGGCATTTAAGGGACTATATAAAGGGGCAAAATGCTGATTTTTATTGAAGAGAAACACATATGCTTTTTCTATCTTTTTCTAGAAATTTCCCAAGAACATCTCTTTGGCTTTCAAAACCCTAAGGCACTTCTTGGAGCAAGATCATCATCTTTCAAGCTTGGGTAAGTGAATATTATTGTAGTTTAACATATTATAAGCATGAGAGAATATGTATATCATGTTGTTTATGGTTGAAATGTTGGACATGGCACTTTGTGCTTTTGTATAAGATTTGTGATCCATGGGATTTGAGCTTGAATTTGGACTTGTGCCTTTGATGAAAGATCATGGTATGGATAAAATATGAACGTCTATGGTGTTATTTTTGTTATTAAATTTGTTATTTTCTATAAGTGCAAATTGTGGGATTTTGGCCGATTTGTGCTATGAAGTGTATTAAGGTGAATTGATGGATTGTTTGTGATGTGGTGTGGATAAGAAAGTGTAAAGGGGAAGTGTTGTGGTGGAATGTATTGATTATCATGTATTGGTCAATGTTGGGAATATTGGAGGATTTTTGGAATAATGATTTTATCAATGGTTTTGTTAAGGGGGAAAGGACATGTTAAAGCTAAACATGTGACTTATTGTTGTTGTATGCCATTATAGGGGAATTGGTGGTTAATGTTGGTTCCGTCATGTATTTATGTTGTAGAACCAAACATAAGGACGGAGCGGGACTATCGTATGCACGTCTAAGATTGTGTATTCGTAAGTACGAATACAAGGTATGTAAGGTTCCTTTTTCCATATCCTTCTGCAACATGTTATTCACATTGACATTGGACTTGTTTCAATTCCGAGGGGTTTGAAGTATCTCAAATTCAGGTTGACGTATATTGTTATTCATATGTGTCCTATTCTTAAATGCATGATGATTCATTTGTCTCTGGTTCATTGAGTGAAGTTCCAAAAATGTCATAACGTTATCATTCCTAAATGAACGATCTCAAGAGAGTAATAACATAAGAGAACCTATTTATTCTTGAATAGTATTTTCCAATCATGACATGTTCCAAGTCCTCAATTATGATGATTATCTTTGTAGCAATCTTTCACAAGTAGAAGTACCAATCTCATAAGATTTCATAAGAGTAACAAGAGAGGTGATGTGCAAGCTAATATATCTATTCCTCATAAGTGAAGATGTCAATCTCATGAAGCAAGAGTGAAGAAGTAATATACATATGTGTGATTCCTATTATGTCATGATCTTCAATATCTCAATCACTCTTAAGAAGGGAAGTAAGAATAACAAGAGAAGTAAGAGGTGTATAATTAAGAAATAATCATGGGTGGTATCCTAGGGGTTAAATACCTAGCATGGGTCGATCCGGATACATACCAGGGGCGATATAAAAGCCTAGCATGGGTTATGATGGTACATCCCAGGGGCGACACGAAAGCCTAGCATGGGTTAATATAACATCCCAGGGGCGATAAGCCTAGCATGGGTTAATGATATCCCAGGGGCGACACGAAAGCCTAGCATGGGTTCACATAACATCCCAGGGGTCAAAGCACCTAGCATGGGTTAATCTCATCCCAGGGGTGACAGAATAGCCTAGCATGGGTAGAACAATAAAGATGAAGACAAGAGGAGTAAAGAACGTAATATACATGGTTTCCCACATACGGAAAGAGAGTTTATTCACATTTCTGTTTCCTTATATTGATTCCATTATTGTTGTTATTATGTATGATGAATTTCTTATGAACCTTACGTATTCAGTACATTCTTCGTACTGACCCCCTCGGGGGAATTACCTTACATGTTGCAGGTGCAGGCATTCGTATACTTCCTCTGTAGACTGGGGATCATTTGCAGCTATTTGGTGAGCTCCAGTTGGTTCGGAGCCCCCTGAGTCATAGGTGTATATTTGTTGTGATGTTATATAAATTGTATAAAGCGGGGACTTATCCCGAATGTAAGTTGGTATTGTTGATGCATCTGTTAGAGGCTTTTGTAGACATATGTGGGTATATGGATGTAAGAGACGAGTATATAGAAACGAATGTCTATTCTGACTTAATGGCCTTAACGGCCAAGTTTCCTAAATAAATATATGTATAGCATATGTTTCCATGTTCAAGTTTTCCGCATAGTTGCATAAGGTTTAATAAGGTGCATACGAAGATATGCATACGAATGAACATAGGCAAAGGTTGGTTCTCTCGGGCCTTATCGGCTACGGGTGCCAATCATGTCTCGATAGGATTCGGGGCGTGACATAGAGGCTTCACTAGACAATAGTTATGTAGTAGTTAACATTCTTTCATTTATTTTTAGTTATGCCTTCATAAAGATTGTCTCATTCATAATAAGCCCATTGACGTTGCTTATGTTTCCACTTTAGTTTCACTATTTGTATTATTCTATAGATATGCCATGTCGAGTTTCCTCATAGACTACTAGTGAATAGCTAGTTATGGTTTACGACTAGGGTGTAGACTTGGGTCGTGAAAAAATTAGTATCAGAGCATTAGGTTCAAGTGGCCTAGGGTGTTTGTGAAGACCTGTCTATTAGAGTCCTATTTATGGGTTTGAAGTGCACCACATTTATAATTGGGAGGCTATAGGACATTTAGGAATATTTTTCTTCTTTTATGATCTAGTTAATATGATAGAGTTTAGCTCTAAATATCTCTTCTAACACCTGCTTTATTCGCGTTGCAGATCATGCCTCTATAGAGAATCACCAGTTAAAGGGTCGCTACTAATGATGGAGTCGATTCCACTCTGGTACCTCTATACTGCACTATGCAGACCAAAAATAACGCCCCTTCCTCTGGTCTGAATACTAACATCCAGACTTCATCTATGCCATCAGTTACCATAAGGGGTTCCTATTCATATACAACCCACCCACCTCATATTGATCTTAATGTCGAGTGCAGGAATGCCATTCAGATGTTGACTCAGATAGTGGCCACTCAGGCCAACCATTCAGCCCCAGCCAATTGTGGTTCTTAGGATGCCTCTAAGATCTACGACTTTCTCAAATGAACCCTCTAGAGTTCACAAGGTCAAATCTTGGTGAAGATCCCCAAAATTTTATTGATGAGGTTTAGAAGATTCTTTGGGTTATGTATGTTATAATTACAGAGAAGGTTGAGCTTGTTTCTTATCAACTCAGGGATGTCATGGGCATATGTTTTAAACAATGGAAAGACATCTGAGGAAAAGATATTATACTTATAGAGTAGGATGAGTTTGAGGAGGCTTTATTGGAGCGTTTCTTTCCCCGAGAGTTGAGGTGAGGCAAAGACTCGAGATTTCATCAATTCGAATCAGGGTTGGATGAGTTCACCTAGTTATCTCACTATTGGATGAGTTCACCTAGTTATCTCACTATACTCTTGAGATGGTGTCCTATATGAGAAATAGGATAAGTATATTTATGCCTAGAATTTCTTGGCTTTTGATTAAGAAAGGCAAGACAACAGTGTTGATTGGAGACATGTACGTATCTATGCTTATGATTTATGTGCAGTAGGTTGAGGAGGATAAGTTAAAAAAGAGGGAAGGGAACCAAAGCAAGAGCCCCAAGTCATTCCACTATGAGGTCAATCAACAAAGGATAAGAAATAGGAACCGGCCATTCTTTCATAAGAATTCATCTGGATTAGCATCCAAACCTAGGAATGATCAGAAGTTCAGAGCATCACTTTCTTAGTCTCAAGGTAGTACCACGCGGGACTTTACACCATATCCTTCCTGCAAAAAGTGTGAAAAATCTCATCCTAGGAAGTGTCTATATAAAAAGGAAGGGTGTTACAGATGCGGTCAGTTACATCATATTTTGAGGGATTACTCTTTGGATAGGCAAGGTATTGGGGGCAATAGTGCCCAGACTACTTTATCAGCTCCAACGGGTAGTGTTCCTTAGAAAGAAAATGCTTTAGGTATAGGTAGTTGTCAATACTACTTCTATATTTTATCAAGCCGCTAGGATTAGGAGAGTTGCCATGATGTCGTTACTAGTATGTTGAAAGTTTTGTCTCACTATGTTTATACTTTATTAGATCCTGGAGCTACCTTATCTTTTGTGGCTTCTTATATTGCAATAAAGTTCAAAATTAGTCCCAAACATCTTTTAGAGCCTTTCTATGTTTCCACTCTAGTTGGAGAGTCTGTCTTAGCTAAGTGAATTTATAGAAACTGCATCATATTAGTTCATCATAGAGATACCATAACTAATCTAGTAGAGTTAGATATGATAGACTTTGATGTCATATTAGGCATGGACTAGTTGTATTCATGTTATTCTTCAGTCGATTGTAGAACCTAAGTTGTGAAATTCTAGTTTCCTAATGAGCCTATTTGAAAGTGGAAAGGTAGTCTTGTCATGCCAAGGGTCATTTCATCTCCTAACTTAAGGCTAGAAAGATGATTTACAAAGGTTATATCTACCATCTAGTTTGGATTAAAGATTCTAGTGCTGAAACCCCCAGTCTTCAATCAATTCCTATAGTCAATGAGTTACCAAAAGTTTTTCTTGAGGATCGTCCCAGAGTTTCTCCCAATAGGGAGATAGACTTTGGAATAGAACTTTTTCCTAATACTCGGCCAATCTCTATTCTGCTATATAGAATGTCTCTCACTAAGTCGAAAGAGCTTAAAGAGCAGTTAATAGGCCTTCTAGATAAGGGGTTCATCAAACATATTTTTTCCCCATGGGGTGCCCAATTCTTTTCTTGTGTAAGAAAGATGTTTCCCTTGGAATGTGTATCGATTGTCGCTAGTTAAATAAGGTCACCATCCAGAACAAGTATCCCATTCCCAGAATTAATAACCTGTTCGACCAACTTCAGGGTGTTATTTGCTTTTCTAAGAAAGATTGATCTCAAATATGGTTTCCATCAGTTGCAGGTTAGAGAGTGTAATATTTTGAAGACAACTTTCCATACTCGATATGGCTAGTTTTGAGTTTCTTGTTATATCTTTTGGACTAACTAATGCTTTTGCAGCCATTATGGATCCCATAATTAGAGTGTTCAAGCCGTACCTCAACATATTTGTGATTGTGTTCATAGATGATATTCTGATTTACTCCGTGGTAAGGGGGAGCATGATGATCACCTTAAAATTATTCTTCAGACTCACAAGGATAGGGTAGATGTATGCAAAGTTTTCTAAATGTGAGTTTTGGTTGAAGTCCGTAGCTTTTCTTGGGCATATTGTTTCTAGTGAGGGTATTTTGGTTAACTCCCAAAAGATTGATGTAGTTAAGAATTGGCCTAGACCTACATTCCCATCAGACATCAGTTCTTTAGATTTAGCCAGTTACTACAGACAGTTCGTAGAGGGTTTTTCATTAATTGCAGCTCCATTGACCAAATTGAATTGAAAAAAGGCAAAATCTCAGTAGTTTGAGGCGTGCGAGAAGAGTTGAAAGCTCGATTGACTTCTTCTTTAGGTTGAACTTTGCTAGATGGTACAGATGGTTTTGTAGTTTATTGTGATGCCTCCAAAGTCTGCCTTGGTTGTGTATTAATGCAGAATGGTAAGGTTATTGCTTATTCTTCTAAAGTGCTCAAGACTCATGAGAAGAATTACCCTACATATGAACTCGATGTAACACCCTGAAAACTTTCCCATGCTTAAACTTTGACTAAGACCAGAAAACCACCTAAAAGATCAAAGTTTCCAAACCAGTACGACTCAACCCATAGTCATAAAAAGAAACCATGAGTCCTGGAATGACTCGTCGTAAGTTGTCTATAGTTTACCAAGGTTCCAGTCGCCATAACTCAAACCACGAGTGGTGGGACCAACGTATAAGTCATAGGTTGACTCGTACTGATGACTAAAGGAAAAAGTCCTAAAGATTAAAAATTTCTCTCAGGGATCACGAATCCAAACCACGACTCATGGATTGATCTCATGAGTCATGGAATGAGGTGATGACCTAAAGGCACAATTTGGCTCCAAAAAACACCAGTCAAGGTATGAATCATGGAACTAATGTACGAGTCATACTATAGACTTATGACTCTTTAATTAGAAACAGTCCAGCATGGACCCATGGACCATGAGTCAGAGCACAACTCACGATACCATAGTACGAGTCGTAGGTTGACTCGTGGGATGCAGTTCTAGAAATTTAAGTAACATTTATAAAGGGCAAAAAAATCTTTTCCCATAATTTTAAGTCCTATATTACGACATTTTGCATTCTTTTAAGGGGAATTATAGTCTAATCTATCAATTTAACTCCCATTAACATCATTTAAACCACTCCAAGTCAAAAAGAGAAAAGAAAGAATGCTCTAAATCTTCAAGTCTAGGGTTCATCTTCTCAGATCTCAAGTTCAACTTCTAATCCAGATTTTTCTAGTAATCAAGTAAGTGGGTATACAATAAGGGTTTCCTTTCACCCTTATGTCCAAAATCTCAGTTTTTAAGTTGTTGTTCTATGATTTCATGATCTAGGATTCATACCTATTTATGCAAACTTCATGATTTTCAATTACAGTTTATTCCCTTATGATTTTTACTTGAATTAAAACAATTATGCATGATTTATACTGTCAAATTCTTACATGAAATCTTACAAATAATTTAACATGTTTTACAGTGAATTGGGCATGATTTAGAACAAGCTAGCATGAATTGATCCTATGATCACAACTTAGTGTAAATTTAGCATGACTAGTTCAATATTCCAAAACATCAGTAAAATAGCAATCAAATAGTTCATGATTTATTTTTAGATATCAATATATATTTTTGAGCAGCTAGTATACAAAATTTTTGGGAGAATTATTTAGTACCGAGCGGACATGGGTTCCAAATAACCTAAGTCCTAGAACTACATTACAACCATAGGATAAGGGTCCTTACCAGTTGAGAGTGACACCTTTAGCCCAAATGGTCTTAGTTAGGGGATCCACACCAGACAGGTTCTATACCTTTGGTTGGGTATAGGGCACCCTTCCAACTAGGGTTGTACGTTGGACTCCATGTTGCTCACATTGTTTATGTCAGTTATAAGAACCTCACACACAAATGGTTTTAACTTGATTTTGTACATGACCCACAATTTTAGTTTGACTAAGCTATTATATGATATAAAATTATTTTTCACATTATAGTTTATGATTTTACTATTGGGTCATAGTACTACAGTTCAGTTATTTTATTCAGTTTGCCCATTGCATCCAAATTAGTTAAAGTATGTCCCTTGTATGTTCACATTATTGCATATCTCACATGCTCAGTACATTCGATAGTACTGAACGCATGCCTTTGTTTTGTGTTATATCTTATTATGATATAGGTTCAGATGCTCAGTCCCAGTCGTACAGTTAACTATGTTCCCAATGCCAGTTTAAAAATAGCTTTGGTGAGTCCTCATCATTTGAGGATATTTTCAATTTATTTATGCTTAGTTCAGACTTTATTTCTTTCCATTACTTTAGAGTTTATCTGGAGTCCTGTACCAGTAACTCATCAGTGTTAGTAGAGGCTTTCAGACATAGCCAGATTGGTTAGTTTCCATTTCGGATTCAAATATTTATTTCGTAATTTCAGCTTTGCCCATATTACCATGTTTATGCTTCTGCATAATGATTCCAGTATTTATTTTCAATAGTATGCCAGTGCCAAGGGTTAGCTTGGGGCCACTTATGGTTCTAAGTATTGTATCCTGTCTAGGGTGTAGATTCAGGTTATGAAAAACTTGGTATCAAAGCATCAGGATTAAAGTTTCCTAGGATGTGTAAAAGCCACATTAAGTAAAGTCTTTTTCATGGGTGTGAAGCACACCAAAATTATGAGGAAGAGGCTATAAGATATTTTAGAAAACTATACCTTCTTTCCTGTTCATTATTATGTGATAGAGTTTAATTTTATATACTCCTTTTTTATTCATGCTCTACACGTTTCAAATAATGCCTCCACACATAAACAACGATGAGAAAATGGTCATAATTTGAATCCACCTGCAACAACAATGTAACACCCCGTACGTTTCTAAGTCTAACTGACAACCGTAACATTTATGGAAATATGGAAACATGAGAGAATTGATGAATTATGTATCAATATGTGGGCATTCAAAAGTCTTGCACAATTGGGCCCAAAAAGAAGCCCAAAATCATAAGGAAGACATGGCCCAAAAGAATTTTTGACCCATTCTTGCATTGCTCATCAATTGACCAAGTAAACCCACCAAGTGTGTGGATAAGAATCATTCAAAAGGAACTATATAAACCTATAAATCAGATTTTTATTCATTAGATACACACATGCCTTTTTAACATTTTTCTTAAACATTATCTCTCACACAAAAAACCCTAAGGCAACTACTTGTTGGGCAAAGATCACTCTTTGGTAAGTATTTATTCTCATGGTTCAGTATATAATATGTTTAAGAAGGTGTATAAAGCATGTTGGTTGTGTTGGCAAAGTGTTGGACAGTGTGCTATGTGTAAAACTGTCTATTTTTGCAATCGGAGAATGGTTTTTGTCTTGGGAACTTGAACATGGACTTATGGTCATGAAGGAATTGAACTTGATGGATTAATATTGACATATGAGATGTTATTATAGTCTTACCTTGTTTCGTTCTTGTGTGTAATGTTTGGAGTTGCTATTGTAAAATTGGTTATGGTTTTGGGTGACGTATTGATCGTAAAGTGCAGTTTTGGGTGTTGTGGGACCATGGCTGAATGTTGGTGTTTAATATGATAAAAAATATGTCAAAATAAGTTTGGTTATGATCATGGACCATTCATGGCATGAAAAGACCCAAAAGAGGCCATTTCGGACCAAAACGGGCATTCGCCCCCGCAAATGAGGGCATCTGCGGGCGCAGATGCCAATCCAGATGCCCCTGGAATTTTCCAGAGGCCATCTTCACGTGCACCTCAGCCACCTGCGGGTGCAGGTGGTAACGCATGTCAGCCCAATTTTCCGTTTTGAGTGGTTTCGTTTCTAGTTGATCCCTAAAGGCCCCTATACCCTTTTTGGATGTAATTATCAACTTGTGATGTCATTTTAATGACTTTAAAGTATAGTATGGAGGTATGTTGGACTGTATTAAGTATGGATGGTTGTTCATATGTTGTTATGAAGGAGTAATTGCGACGGAATGATAAAGAGAAAAGCGTAAAGGGTAAGTGTGGTGTGAAATGCTATCGATGTATGATCTCTTGGTCAATGTGCGTAATGTTGTGGTGTTGTTGATATGATAATGCCTTGGAGTGTATTTTAAGGGGGTGACATGATGTTATACGGTAGTCATACAGTTCATTGTTGTCTTGTACGCCTGTGTAGTAACTAGTTGCTAATGTAAGTTTCGGTATGAACTTGTATTGTAGAGTAAGACGTAAAGAAGAAGCTGGACTATTGTGTTCATACATAGACTTGTGTATTCATACTTGTAAGTGCAGGTATGTAAGGTTACTTTGTCCGTATCTTTCTGCAGCATATAGAATTCACATTGACGTTACACTTGTCCTATTTTCGAAATGTGTTAAGGTATACTAGTTCCGGTTACCAATGGTTATTATCACAAGTTTCCTATTCATTGATAATGTTCCAAAAGCCCAATAAAGTTATGTTCCAAAGTTCCAATATTGTTTATGCTCATGCATCTCGTTCATTGATCATTGTCCAATGGTTCCAAGAGTGTTATGTTTCCCAAAAGGCTATATTTCCAAATAATGTTATTCTCACATCTCTTACTCATTGGTTAATGATCCAAAGCTTCACATAATGTTATGAATATCATTGTATCAATCTCAAAGTAATGAATAAAGTAATGCATATGTGGTTAATGATCAAGTATGGGTGGCAGCTTTGGGGGCGAAATGCCTAGCTCAAGCCGATCCCAAGATTGTTGGATCAGGGGGCAGTCCTGGGGGCATAAGCTTAGCTCAGACCGAAACTGACATAGGGAAGCTCTAGAGGTATAGTCCTAGCTCGAGACGAACCTGATATGTTGGTTTATGGGTGGCAGCTCTAGAGGTAATAACCTAGCTCGAGCCGAACCCAATGCTTTGATTCTTAGGTTGGAAGCTCTGGGGGCATAAGTCTAGCTTGAGCCAATCCTAACATAACGATATGTTATGTTAAAACCCACTGTTCAGTTGGGGCCCGGGTATCACAGTTCACAGGCAAAGATGAACAACCATAGAATCAAAGGAACAAAGAAAGTAAAGAAAGCAATATATGTGGTTTCCAAAGTACAGTATTGTGACTTATCCATATTGATCATTTATTGTATTTGAGTTCATTGACATGTTTACATATCATACAGGTTTCATATGGCCTTACATACTCAGTACATTCTTCGTACTGACCCCTCTTGGGGGATTTACCTTACTTGCTGCAGGCGCAGGTTCTAGTAGGCCTTCACATTAGGTTGCCGGTTGTTGCCCATCATCGGTGAGATCTAGTTAGTTCGGGGCTTCTTGAGTCACAGTTGTACATATGTTTTGGTGTTGTATATGTTGTATAAAGCGGGGACTTGTCCCGACTTTTAGTTCTTTTTGGTTAATGCACTTGTTAGAGGCTTTTGTAGACAGATGTGGGTGTATAAATGTAAAAGGTACATGTCATTTTTGACTTGATGGCCTCAACGGCCAAGTTTCATATATGTATATATGTCACATGTTCCATGAATTTCGTTATTAGCATCATAAGATCCTACGTGATAAGGGTATTTCTGATGGCATGCATATGAATGAACACAAGTACATGTTGGTTCTCTCGGGCCTTATCGGCTACGGGTGCCAATCACGTATCGATGGGATTCGGGGTGTGACAAATAAATAATAAGGTCACAAATGCTGAGTTTAATTTTATATACTCCTTTCTTGATCAATTCCTTCCAAGAGAGTTGAGGAAGAAAAAGGATTAAAAATTCATAAACTTGAGACAAGGATTGATATCAGTGAAATAATATGGTCTTAAGGTCATCTAGTTTTCCAGGTATACTCCAGAGATGGTAGCCGAGCCAAGGGCCAAAATGATTAAGTTCATTATTGGGGTATCAGACTTGGTGAAGAAGGAATGTAGAATAACTATGTTGATTGGGGATATGGATATCTCCAGGTTAATGATTCTTGCCTAATAGATTAAGAAAGAGATAGAAAGGGTGAATAAGAGGGCTAGAATAGTTAATTTTAAGTACAACTAGTAGAGTTTCGATGGTGGGAACTGATCTTCTTTCCAGCAAAGATCTTTAGGACCAACACCTTTATCAACTAGTGCACCATATCCAGCGCCTGGACCTCTACATAATCAGAAAAGTAGGGCATCAGGTTCTCATTCATAGGGTAGTGTTGTAATAGGAAATTCCTATTCTACTTGCAACAAGTATGGTAAGAACCACCTAGGAGAGTGCCTATCTGACAAAGCCGAATGCTTTGGGTACTGGTATATTGGTTATCGATTGAGAGATTGCTCCTCTGCCAAGTAAGGCAATGGAGGTAATCAAGCTCAATCTACTTCTTCAGTAGCTCCTGCAGGTTTCCCAGCTCAACAAGGTGCCTCTTCTACTACAGGCGATGGTCAGCGTTAGAACCGCTTTTATGCACTCTTTTCTTGTAGGATCAGGAGAGCTCACCAGATGTGGTCACTAGTATGTTACAGGTGATGTGTATGCTTTGCTAGACTAGGGGCTACCTTGTCTTTCATAACCCTACATGTTGCTTTTAAGTTTAGAGTCAAACCTAAACAACTCTTAAAACCTTTTTCTATTTTCACTCTAGTTAGCGAGTCAGTCGTAGCCAAATGGGTATACAAAAGTTGCCTAATTTTAGTCCTCTACAGAGTTACTATAGCTGATCTAGTAGAGTTATACATGACAAATTTTGATGTCATTTTTGGCATGGATTGGTTATATTCCTATTACTGCAAAACCAGAGTCGTAAAATTTCAGTTCCCAGATGAGCCAGTCTTAGAGTGGAAGGGTAGTCCTATAGTGCTTATAGGTTATTTTATCTCTTACCTTAAGGCTATAAAGGTGATTTTTAAGGGTTACATCTATCATCTAGTCCTGGTTGAAAACTCTGAGTCCGAGACCGCTCCTCTTTAGTCAGTTCTTGTTGTAAATTTCCCTAGGTATTTCTTGAGCATCTGCATGGAGTCTCTCATGAATGAGAGATAGACTTTGGGATAGACCTCTTTCCAGATATGCAATCCATATCTATTCCTTCTTACAGAATGGATCTAGCTGAGCTTAAGAAATTGAAAGAACAGTTGAAAGACCTCTTAAATAACAGGTTCTATCAGAACCATTATTTTTCTGTGTGGTGCTCTAGTCCTTTTCATGTGAAAAAAAGATAGTTCTGTAAAAATATGTACCGACTATAGTCAGTTGAATAAAGTCACAATCAAGAATAAGTATCATATCCCCAGGATTGATGACTTGTTTGACCATCTTTAGGGTGTAACACCCCATACCTTCCTAACCCTACTTGATGACATTAAATAATGTTTACTTAGGTGTCGAGAACCATACGTATGTATTTTGTCATGCTATTGATGAGATAATTGAATTTGGCCCTCGTATATGTGATTAAACCTTCGTAGGAGGTGTTTTGTGATTTTTGTGGAGCCTTTGTGGGGTTCAAAATGAGGCTAAGAGAACCTCTAAACAAAGGATATTAAGGTTAAGAAGTAAGTTAAAGAATAGGACTTGAAGTATCTAACCAAACTCGCGAAGAAAAGTCGAAAAACAGAATTTTTTGAAAAACTAAGTGTGGGGAACGCCAGAGGGAGTTCCACTCCGCTTTGGGAAAAATTTTTGTGCCCAGAGGCAGCAAGCTGGCGCGCGCCCAAGGGCGTGCCACGCTGGTTTTGGCCACTTTTCAAAGTTGGAAATTTTCTTAAGTCCCAAGGGTGTCCGGGGACGTACCGAGCCAATTTTTGCCACGTTTCTTCTACAACCATGAGTATATACATGAAATGAATGAAATATTATATTGGTATGATAAAATTACCCGAGAACGAATTTGGCATCAAAATGACGGTTTTACCCTTTGGGTCAAAATAGGTCATACGTGGCTAGAATCACTTGTTTCTGGGATTGAGGCTACGAATATGAATCACGTGAGTGGGAATATTGTCGTAACGCGTATGAAATGGGTTAAACATGAGAAATTATTGATTTTATTGGGTTGAGTGAATTGGGCTCAATAAAAGGCCCAAAAATGGAAACAAGACATGGGCTAAGATGGGTCAAATGACCCATTCTTCACCCTTTGACCCCTTATACATGGCATTTAATGCCAAGGAGACTTTAGGGACTATAAATACTTGAAAAATCTGAGTTTTATTCAAAGGCTTACACTACACTTTTCTAGAAATTTCCCAAAATTTCTCTCAACTCTCAAGAACCCTAAGCCAACTTCTTGGAGCAAAATCATCAATTTTCAAGCTTAGGTAAGTAATTATTCTTATGGAATAATATATTATATGCATGGGAGAGTATGTAAATCATGTTGGTTATGCTTGGAAGTGTTGGATATGGCACTTTGTGTTTTTTTGTGAAAGATGTGAAATCCATGGAATTGTAACTTGAAATATGACTTGTGAGTTGGATGAAAGAGCATGGTATGGATGAAATAACAACATGTATGGTGTGATTATGTTATTAAACTTGTTATTTTCATATAAGTGTAAATTATGGGATTTTGGCCGATTTGTTGTTGTGAGGTGTATTGAAGTAATTTGATGGAATAATTGTGATGTTGTGGTGATGAAGAGTGGAAAGTATGAACTTGGTGTGACATGCTAATGGTTTATGATATTTTGGTCAATGTTGGGAATATTGTGGTATTATTGGTATGATTCTTTTGTCAATGGTATTGTCAAGGGGGAAATGACATTTTAAAGGCAAACATGTAACTCACTGACGT
The DNA here is from genome assembly GCA_031232105.1 of Capsicum rhomboideum. Taxonomy (NCBI): domain Eukaryota; kingdom Viridiplantae; phylum Streptophyta; class Magnoliopsida; order Solanales; family Solanaceae; genus Capsicum; species Capsicum rhomboideum. The sequence goes on from CP124711.1 coordinate 54,858,097, forward strand.
TATGTGCATTTGAAAGGTAGTTGGTGGTTAATGTAAATTTCGTTATGTATTTGTGTTGTAGAGTGAAATATAAGGAAGGAGCGGGACATTTTATGCACATCTAAGATTGTATAGTCGTACTGAGAATACGAGGTATGTAAGGTTCCTCTTTCCGTATCCTTCTGCAGCATATAGTGTACACCTTGTCATGGTACCTACTCATTCTCGAAATGTCCTAAGGCATCTCATTTCATGTTATCATCTAGTGTTGATCATATATATCTTATTCTTGATCTATTGTCATTCATGTATAACATACTTATAGACATGATTCCAAGTTCCAACAATGTTGTGTTCCAAAGCTTTCAATAATGTTACAATTATCAAAAGTATCAATCTCATGAAGTAAAAGATAATGAAATGCATATAAGTGTGCTTCCAAAAATGTCATAATCCTCAGTGTAATAATCTTTCATGAATGAGTGTATCCATGGGGTGAAATAAACACCTTCATGATGACGATCCTAATATAATGAGATTATCCATGGGGTGTAATAAACACCTTCATGACGATATCCATGGAGTGAAAGAACACACCTTCATGATGACTATCCCAACATTATGGGTGTATCCATGGGGTGACATGAACACCTGCATGATGATATTATTTTCCCACTGATCAGTTGGGCTCGGGTAATATATAACTAATGACTGGCAAGCAAGTAAGAAGAGGTACAAAAATAAAGTAAGTATCGAAAGTAATGCATGCAGTTTCAAATATATATATTGATGGCTATCCATAATTGGCATGTCCCTTGTGATTATTTTTCCATGAAAGTTCTTATATACTGGTTCAGTTTCATACAGCCTTACATACTTAGTACATTCTTCGTACTGACCCCTATTGGGGAATTTACCTTACTTGCTGCAGGCACAAGTTCTAGTAGACCTTCCCAATAAGCTGCAGGACATATACTGATCTTTGGTGAGCTCTAGTTGGTTCGGGGCTTTCCGTGTCCAAGTTGTACATTGATTTTGGTATTGTAAATATTATGTAAAGCGGGGCTTGTCCCGAACTTAGGTTGGTCGTGTATGTATTTCTGTTAGAGGCTTTTGTAGACGTATGTGGGTGTATGAAAGTAAGGTGGTATATGACGTTCTTGACTTAATGGCTTCAACGACCAAGTTTCATACATGTATATATATATGTCCCATGTTCCATGTTTTCCGTATTTTGCCTTTCATGTTCTTACGTAATGGTGGTGTTGTCTATGACATGTATATGAATGAATAGACGTAAAGCTTGGTTCTCTCGAGCCATGTCGGCTACGGGTGCCAATCCGTCCCGATGGGATTTGGGGCGTGACAAAAGTGGTATCAGAGCAGGTCGTTCTAAGGGTGTCTACAAAGCCGTGTCTGTGTAGAGTCTTACTTATCGATGTGTTGTGCACCACATTTATAAGTAGGAGTCTACGGGACATTTAGGATGTTGTTTCTTTTCTTCATTTTTAGATCGTGCATTAGAGCCGAAGTTATAGGTGGGATTGTTTCTAACCACAAGTATTGTTGTTCTTGTATATTATAGAAAAATGCCGATGACAAGAAGAGGTCGAGGAAAAAGTAAGAGGATAGATAGAATTGCTGGTGAAGGAACCAGTATACCACCACCTGATCAAATTAATCAAGGCGATACTGAGTATGAATTTGTGTCACGAGCTTCCTCCACTCCCTCTGTTCTAGAAGAGTCGAGTAGGAGAGGAGCACCTGTAGATCCACCAGTAAATACTACCACTGATCAGGACTTAAAGGATGCAGTCCAAATGTTGACTCGAATAGTAGCTGCACAAGTTCAGGGACAAGGTGGCCCAATGACAGGTGATGACAGTGCAGCGAGAGCAGCTAGTCGCAGAACACACGACTTCTTGAAATTAGATCCCCCCACATTCACTGGATCAGACCCGAATGAAGATCCCTAACATTTTATAGATCAAATTGGAAAGGGCTCTGGAGGTGATGCATGTGTCGGGTGTAGAAACGGTGGATCTAGCGGCATATCGATTGAAGGGCGAGGCTATATTATGGTATGAGGATTGGAAGAAAGCTCGTGGGATTGGTGCAAACCCACCTACGTGGTATGAATTTAAGGTGGAATTTCTTGATCACTACCTTCCTTATGAGATCCGTGAGGCTCGTTCAGATCAGTTCTTAAATCTCCGTCAAGGGAATCTGAGTGTCAGGGAATACAGTCTGCAATTTAATTCCTTGGCTCGTTATGCTCCAAACGTAGTGGCCACAATGACAGATAGAGTACATCAGTATGTGGACAGGTTGGAGCCGTATTTGGTACGAGACTGCACTATTCCTGCCCTAAATCGGGACATGGACATAGCTAGAATACAGGCCTTTGCGTAGAAAATAGAAGATCAGAGGCAACGGAGAAGAACACAAGGGTTTGAAGAAGGGCCGTCCAAGAGAGCTAGATCTACGGGATATTCCATGGCGTCCCAAGCAGAGTTTAGGCCTCAGAGTTTTAATAAACCACCTAGGCCTTCATTTTCTCATTGCACGGCAGGTACTTCCTCTTTCGAGGGTCCAGGGGTTTTAATCAAGCCAGGCAAGGCTGTGGGAGTCGTGGTTCATATACAGCGGGATCTTTTCGCCCGTTGTGTCAGTATTGTAGACGATTTCATTCAGGTGAATGTCCCCGGGGGATGAATGTATGTTATTGGTGTGGCATGGCGGGGCACATGATGAGAGATTGCCCACGAAGAGGCTTGGGTGGTGTGGCGCGACCTGTGGGATTGACTGTTGCATCATTATCATCGGTTCCTTCTGTAGGCCGAGGTGTGCCGTCTGTTGGACGTGGTAGAGGTACCAGAGGAGTAGCCAGTACGAGCGGGGTACAGAATCGCACTTATGCTTTGGTGGACCGACAGAATTCAGAGGCTTCCCCTGATGTTATCACAGGTACATTATCCATATTCTCATATAATGTATATGCATTGATTGACCCCGGTTCCACATTTTCCTATGTTACTCCATTGGTTGCTGCGAAATTTGCAAAGGCACCAGAATTATTAATTAAATCAATTAAAGTGTCTACACCGGTTGGTGAATATATTATTACAAAGAGAGTATATCGTAATTGTGTGGTAATGGTGTGTGGTCATGATACATTGGCCGACCTCATTGAATTAGACATGGTGGATTTTGCTGTGATCATGAGAATGGATTGATTGGCCTCTTGTTATGCCACGGTAGATTGCCGGGCCAAGAAGGTGCAATTTTGCTTTCCGCAAGAAAATGTTCTTGAATGGCAGGGTAATGTAGGGGCACCACGAGGAAGATTTATTTCCTATTTGAAAGCCAGAAAAATGATTGCCAAGGGTTATATATGTCATTTAGTATGGGTGAAAGATACTGAAGCGGAATCACTAACTCCGCAGTCGGTTCTAGTGGTCAATGAATTTCTGGATGTATTTCCAGAAGATCTTCCAGGCTTACCCCCAGAATGGGAAGTAGAATTTGGAACTGATGTGATTCCAGGCACTCAGCCTATTTCTATTCCCCTATATAGAATGGCTCCAGCAGAACTGCGTGAATTAAAGGAGCAATTGAAAGATTTGCTGGACAAAGGCTTTATTAGGCCAAGTATGTCTCCGTGGGGTGCACCGGTCTTATTTGTACGAAAGAAAGATGGTACGTTGAGAATGTGCATCGACTATCGGCAACTGAATAAGGTAACGATCAAGAACAAATATCCCCTCCCTCGAATTGATGATTTGTTTGATCAGTTACAGGGTGCCAAGTGTTTTTCAAAAATTGACTTGAGGTCGGATTACCATCAAGTCAGAGTTAGAGAAGAAGATGTACCCAAAATAGCTTTTTGAACACGGTATGGCCATTATGAATTTTTAGTTATGTTATTTGGACTAACAAATGCTCCAGCTGTGTTCATGGATTTGATGAATAGGGTGTTTAAGCCATTCCTAGACGTGTTCGTCATGGTATTTATAGATGACATCCTGGTTTATTCAAGATCACTATAGGACCATGCTAATCACTTATGGCAAGTGTTACAGATTCTCCGTGAACGTAAATTATATGCCAAGTTCTCCAAGTGTGAGTTTTGGTTAAAATCAGTTGCATTCTTGGGCACGTTGTGTCAGATGAAGGGATACAGGTTGATACAAAAAATATTGAAGCGGTGAAAAATTGGCCAAGACCTACGACACCCACAGAGATTCATAGTTTTCTGGGACTGGCAGGTTATTACAGAAGATTTGTGGAAGGTTTTTCCTCTATTGCTTCACCGTTAACAAAGCTTACACATAAGGTAGTAAAATTTCAGAGGAATGAAGTGTGTTAGACAAGTTTCCAAAAGTTGAAAGATAAATTGACCCCCACACCAGTTTTAGTACTTCCCGAAGGCACTGAAGGTTATGCAGTATATTGTGATGCTTTCGGGGTTGGCCTCGGATGTGTATTGATGCAACACGGTAATGTCATAGCATATGCCTCACGACAGTTGCGGCCACATGAGAAAAATTATCCCACTCATGATCTTGAATTAGCAGCGGTAGTTTTTGCTTTAAACATATGGCGTCATTATTTGTATGGAGTTCATGTTGATATCTATACGAATCATAAAAGTTTGCAATATCTCTTTAGCAGAAGGAACTCAATTTGAGGCAACGAAGGTGGTTAGAGCTAAAAGACTATGATATTGATATTTTGTATCATCCAGGCAAAGCAAATGTAGTAGCTGATGCATTGAGCCACAAGGCAGTAGAAAGTACTAGTGGCCAGTTGACTGTGAATCAAGAGATAATCAAAGATCTACATCAATTAGCCAGCTTGGGAGTTCACCTTATTGAATCCTCAGATGATGGAGTTATTGTGCAGAATGCAGCGAAAATCCTCCTTAATAGCTGAAATAAAAGAGAAGCAGTTTGCAGATTCTATATTGTTGCAGCTAAAGGAAAATGTACAATAGAATCTGACAAAGGCATTCGATCTTACACAAGAAGGGGTGCTCCAATGCCAAGGTAGATTATGTGTACCGTATGTAGATGAACTCAGGCAACGAATTATGACAGAGGCGCATCACTCGCGCTATTCTATTCATCCGGGTACTACTAAAATGTACCATGATTTAAAAGAAGTGTATTGGTGGGGAAATATGAAAAATAACATTGCAAAATTTGTCGCTTAATGCCCGAATTGTCAACAAGTGAAAGTAGAGCATCAGAAACTGGGAGGTTACATGCAATGTATCAATCTTCCAGTCTAAAAGTGGGATATGATTAACATGGACTTCATTACAGGTTTGCCTCATACATTACGGAAATTTGATTCTATATGGGTTATAGTGGACAAGCTTACCAAGTCAGCGCATTTCCTACCAGTCAAAACCACCTATACAGCTGAGGATTATGCAAGATTGTATCTTAGAGAAATAGTGCGGTTGCATGGTATTCCACTTTCTATTATATCAGACAGAGGAGCACAATTCACAGCGCACTTTTGGAGATCTTTTCAGTAGAGTTTAGGAACACAGGTGAATTTGAGTACGGCTTTCCATCCTCAGACTAATGGACAAGCAGAACGTACTATTCAGACACTTGAAGATATGCTACGAGCTTGTACGTTAGATTTTCAAGGCAGTTGGGATGACCATTTGCCTCTTATTGAATTTGCTTACAACAATAGCTATCATTCAAGTATTAAAATGTCACCTTATGAAGCTTTGTACGGAAGGAAATGTAGATCACCAATTGGATGGTTTGAAGCGGGTGAAACTGCTTTACTTGGGCCAGATATTGTTCATCAGGCTATGGAGAAAGTTAAATTGATCCAACAACGGTTACAAACGACCCAAAGTCGCCACAAGTCATATGTTGATGTTAGAAGAAGAAGGCTTGAATTCGCCATAGGTGATTGGGTATTTTTAAAGGTGTCACCGATAAAAGGGGTAATGCGGTTCGGAAAGAAAGGGAAATTGAGTCCACGTTACATAGGCCCATATGAAATTATTAGAAGATTTGGGCAAGTTGCGTATGAGTTGGCACTAACTCAAGAACTTTCCTCAGTCCATCCAGTATTTCATGTTTCGATGCTTCGAAAGTACATAGGGGATCCATCTCGTATTGTTCCCATTGAAGATTTTCAAATTACGGAGGATCTTACTTATAAAGAGGTACCCATTGCTATCCTAGATCGACAAGTAAAGAGGTTGAGGAATAAATACATAGCTTCCGTTAAGGTCCATTGGAGAAATCAACAAGTAGAGGAGATCACATGGGAAGCGGAAGAAATGATGAAATCCAAGTATCCCCATCTATTTCAAAGGGACCAAGAAGTTCAAAGCGCATAAGTGGAGCAATAAAAAGTAAGTATTTATGAGCATTAAGTGTTTATGTATAGGTATGCTAATATAGAGATACATTTGTCGTAATTGAAGCGATATTGTTAACATTCGAGGATGAATGTTTTTAAGAGGGGAAGAATGTAACACCCCGTACCTTCCTAACCCTACTTGATGACATTAAATAATGTTTACTTATGTGTCAAGAACCATACATATGTATTTTGTCATGCTATTGATGAGATAATTGAATTTGGCCCTCGTATATGTGATTAAACCTTCGTAGGAGGTGTTTTGTGATTTTTCTGGAGCCTTTGTGGGGTTCAAATTGAGGCTAAGAGGACCTCTAAACAAAGTATATTAAGGTTAAGAAGTAAGTTAAAGAATAGGACTTGAAGTATCTAACCAAACCCGCAAAGAAAAGTCAAAAAATGGATTTTTTTGAAAAACTAAGTGTGGGGCACGCCAGAGGGCGTGCCACACTGCTTTGGGCCAAATTTTTGTGCCCAGAGGCAGTAAGCTGGGGCGCGCCCAAGGGTGTGCCACGCTGGTTTTGGCCACTTTTCAAAGTTGGAAATTTTCTTAAATCCCAAGGGTGCCCGGGGACGTACCGAGCCTAGCCGATGAATTGAGATCATAGAAATGTCCTAGTTCAAAGTTGAGTGGAGAACTTTCCTACCGATTGAGTTTTAGTGGACGTTCTTACTTGGGTCAACTTCCAACAACCATTACTCCTAGAATATAACGAGTTAGGTGTCCTAGCACCTACCAAATTAAAGGTATTCGAGTGTTCTTTCCAATGCAACTAACAGTTCATTAATTCGAGTCCGGAGTAAAGAGTTATTTGAATTTTAGTGAGGCAGTATCTCGAGTCATGACACCAACTCACGTGACGTGGGTTGGACCTACGTGACGTGAGTTGGACTTACGGAACCGTAGGTCCCTTCCGTGGATCAGTTTTTGGAAGCTATAAAAATTCCCTAATTTTCACGGAACCATTCCACGGCCCGTGGGATGACTTACGGCACGTCGGTGGGTTCCGTGACCTATTTTCGAGATTTTTATTTTAAGTCGGCCTAGGGGTATTTTGGTCATTTTCCCATAATGAAACCCAACCTTTTCAGCTTAAAAGCAACTCCTAAACCCTAGAAACATATTTTTCTTTCTCCAAAAACATACTCCATCTTCTCTCTAAACACAAAGGGAGAAATCAACAAGGGTTCAAGCTACAAGGTCCAAAGATTCAAGTTTTCTTCAAGTTCTCTCCGTAAAAAGGCATGTCTGAACACTCCCTATTTCAAATACTATCCTAAATTTATGAATACTATTTATTATGTATATTATGATGGTGATTTTGAAACTAGGGTTAAGGATTTTGTTATTAAAGCTTGATATGAATTTTTTCCTTTTTCAACTATTACTTTAATAAATGATTAAGATCAATATTATGTATATTTTGTTGATGTTTGAAAATTGGGTTTAATGTTTACTTATGAAAAGCTTGATAATTGTTTTCCCCTTTTCTTTAAGAATAGATTTTTAATCTTTAATTGGGGTTTTTGAGACTGAATTGGCTCTTTGAAGTTTATGAAATTATAATTGATCTATGTTTTAGCCATGATTTCTAGTCTCCTGAAAGCTTTGAAAACTTCATAAGGAATATAAATGTTTTTCCTCGTCCTTTATATCATTGAAAGTATTGTGTCATTTAAAAGGGTTCGAAATTGTTATGAGGATTTCAATTATGATGATGTTTATGATGTTAAAGGCGGGGTTGATTTTGGAGTCAAAAGATGTTTAATGAAAATTATTTGGCATGATAAGAATGACTTGCAAGGTTATTGGTATGACGATACCAACGTGTTAATGCCTTAATGAAAGAATCCATGATTGAATGTAATAAAAATATTTTTAATTGGGCCTGAAGAGAATTATGTAGTTTACCGAGAAGGTGTAGTCCTTGTGACCAACACTGGAAACCACGTTTGCCGACGTTGGGGGAGGTCTTGTCCTGAAATATGGATGGCCACTATGGGCTTGCCTTGAGCAGTTGTATGTAGTTTTTGATGAGGTTTTAATGTTATCTCAGTCCATGCGGCTAACATGGGCTGAGGCCTCGCCAGTTGGGGAGTACTGGACCCATATTGCCCATGGGTTACTTAATGTCAGTGTAACTACATAGTTCAGAACTAAATATTTCAAATGATTGTTTTATTTTATATTTTTAAATGTTCTTTATTTCATACCTCATTTATGACAAACTTATACGGTGAAGCTCTTCAAAATTTCTATTATTATATTATATAAACTGTTTGGATCCCTTTCCTTGGGTTGCATGCCAGTACTCATCGTACTGACTTTCCTCGGACACTACATCTTTTCATGATGTAGGTTCTGAAGCCTTTGATCGTGACCCGGTTCAGCAGTAGATTATTCGCAGGTCAACAGTTCGTAAGTGGTGAGCCCTCCATCTTTCGGAAGGCATTATGTTTATTTTCTCTAGAATTTCATTTTGCTTTTATGGTATTATCGGGGCCATGTCTCGACTTAGGATTTCTATTCATGATGTTAGAGGCTTCGTAGACCTAAGTTAATTATTGTTTTAATGTTACATTCCAAAGATTTTGGACTTTGGAAATCTTTTATCTTATGGGCCTAGTTCCACATTTATTTTATTATAACTATGCTTATGATGTAATGCTAAGGGGTCTTATCGGGCCATCAGTGGTTCGGGAAGCCCGTCACGGCCAGGGCCTCGGTTTGGGTCGTGACAAACTTGGTATCAAAGCACGGTTCAGGGTCTCAGGGTATTTACGAAGCCGTGTCTAGTAGAGTCTTGCTTATAGGTGTGTTGTACACCACACTGATAATCAGGAGGCTACAAGGCATTTAGGATATGTTTCTCATTCTTTCATACTCTAGATCGTGCAATAGTGTGCTCCTAAGAAAGTTATCTAGATTTCCTACCTAACTCTAATTCTGCTGGCCATACCCCTATTCGAAGTGATACAAATACAAAGGTTCAGATTTCTAACGATATGATCCTTTCCGATTGAGTCATCAAAAAGTTACAAAACTACACCAGGACTTGAGAGGAGTCCATTAGTGCATCAGAGTCTATTCATTTTAAGTGTATATCCCTCTCTTCATGAATTTTGCGGTTGAGTCAATGTGAGACGTGTATTTAGACCTTTTCAAGAACCTTGTTATAGATGACTTGCTTAAGGGAAAAGGTATGTAGCTTAATATTGGGGTAATGTTTCCACCCTAGAGCTAGGGTAAAATTAGGGTGTTATAATAAGCTATAAGCAGTAAGATGATCCTAGAGTTAGAAATATGGAGTCGTAAATTTAGAAGCCATAGAGTGAGGCTAGTGATTGATGAAAGAACGTAGCTTGAGTCTACCCATTGAGTGAGTTTTGGGGTGGTATGCCATTATGGTGATTGGCTGAGGCTGTAGCAAGATTTGTAGATTGTATGGTAAGTTAGTAGGGAAAGTGATTGGTTATGACGATTTAGAATTTATTTGAAATAGGGAAGGAGCTCATGATGGCTAGTTAATGTAGTAGAAAAAAAAATCATTTATAGGTTGTGAATGGAAGGATAGAGTGGTTAAGGATTTATAGATTTACGGTTCAAATTGTGGTTCTTAGAGAGAGAGAAAGGCTCCTTGATGTTTACAGAATTTTGATGGTAGCTTAAGGGTATGTCTGGGTAAGTAGATATGATGTGAGAAGGAAAAATGTGCTAATAGACGGTAAGGGGTTATATTTTAAAATTTAGATCGACTATCCTTATAAAGTGGGTTTTATCCCTTGATTTTTATCTAGCAGGTGTAAACGAGTATAGTATGTGAGAAGACGTGTAATGAAGATTAAGGTATAGTAGCAATGTTGTGAAGAAGAATGTGTTTGTAAGTTGTAGTTAAGTGGAATAAGAAATTTAGGTTTATTAATTTGTCACATATTTGATGGACTAGTATTTCCTGATTTTATCTGGTAACTATGAGCTAGTATAGTATGTGGGATGTTTCATTAACAATTCATACTTTGTATTAGTCGCTAAGTTTGAACTTTAGATGTTGAGTGTGGTGAAAAGAATGATAGCTTGAAAAAGGTAAAGTTATCTTTATGAAAAATGAAACTAGAAGGCTAAATTTAATGTGTGGAATAGTTTAAGTTGATACCTTATAGAAGATTTGAATGTGTAAGTGTGTATTTATATATGTATATATATATATATATATATATATATATATATATATATATATATATATATATGAGGACTAGTATTGTAGTAGAAAATTTTGGCTAAATCATTAGATGGATAAGAGCCTTAAGTTATAAGAATTAGGTGTACTCGGTCTTGAGTTATGAGTGTCATGTGTAGCTAGCTCATGTTCTTGAATTGCTCAGTATGGAGAAGTTTAGGTAGTTGTTATATGGTATTTTTTTTTTAGCTTAATTGAGGGAATTATAGATAGATGATGTGATCCCTTGGTATAGTATTAAAAAACAATTGTTAAGTCGTGAGGTTATGCGATTAGAGGTTTAATGCTAGTATGTTAATGAGTGAGAATGGATTGTTATATGTTAGAGAATGTGGATGTGTATGCCTATGAGAGTGTAACTTATAGGGTGATTACTACAAACGCTAGCGAAAGTTAAGATTAGTATCTATGAAAAGGGATGTCCTAGAAAGAATTTAGTGTCTTCATGTTATGATTTATCAGGACGAGTTTAGCGTTCATGTGTATAGTGATTCCCCCATTATACAGAGTGTTGTTCTTATAGATCTAAAGAGAGAATATGTCTGCAAGTCTAGGATAGCGACCTTGAGCTAAGGGGGAGATGATGAACTAAGACAAATCTTGAATTTTTCTCATGGTGGTGAGTTTCAGGGAATAATCATGATGATATCTATTCTTATTCGAGCAAATTCCTCCTACTACAGTTTAAGAGGACATTCTACCAATATCTTATGTATTCAAGTCGCGCCTATGCCTAAGGTCCTAGTTCTCTATTCAACTTGTGTCCAAACTCCGGCCCTTGAACTAGAAGTAATAACGTCTCTCAGCAATCCAAGCTTCCAAGTATTCAAGCTCTATGTTACGACACTCATGATCCATAAACCCATGTCTCACATTATGCTTAGTTCTAAGAAACTATACTATCTATATGCTACCGACTCATTTTATGTCATGTATAAGCCTAAAGCAATACTATCTATGCTCATGACCATTCTTAGTTCCCAAATTAGAAGCAATAGCTTCAGGCAGAAATCCTAGTCATATTCCTTGAATTTATGAATCGAGCCGTATGTTATAAAATTTGTGATATGCACTCGTATTTCTCTATGTGCGTAGTCCTAAGACCTCATGCCACGTTATTTCTATGTCAGAAACAATCATCTATCCATTCTCTATACATTTTTATATATGAAATATTTGTGCCTATTATACCTTATTTGCAGGTCCTTTTTGAGTGTTAGGGCTCAAACAAGTATAAGTCTTGGTCAAATAATATTCCTCTCATACCGGACCGCTTTCACTTTAGCCCTCCAGTGACTTTGCTTATAGTATGATAGTGGTGTTGAAGTAGTTGAGTAATGATTTTATTGGGAGAAAGTAGATGCTCCTAGTTGTGAAAACTAGTGGTGTAATTTCTCCATCCTAAGAAATTATAAGTGTAGACGACCTGTTGTATTAGGTATAGTTGGATGGGGAATATATGGTATGACTTCATTAGAAGGGACTAAATTGATAATTCTAGGTGTAAAAGGCCCTAAAACGCATGTATTAGTAGGCTTGGATGAAGTGATTGATTTATAAAGGGGACATATGGCGTAAGGTCTTGTGAAAGTGATGAAAGTTGCTAATTTTAGGTGTGGAGGTCTGTAAAGTGGGTGTAGTAATGATAGGCCTGAATATTATGATTGATAGATATGCAAACTATTGTGTTATGGGGCTAATACTCCTTGATTAAGATTTGAGGTTGTTTGATTATAGTGATAAGATGGAGTAGTATTCTTAGATGGATATAAAGTATAGAGCTCTGTAGCTTAGGCTAGTATTTTAACTCCGGGTTAGGCTTTAACATGGAAGCGCTATTTAAACTCAGGCTCTAGTTGTTATGTGTTTCGCTGGGGAATTGTATGTTTGAAATGATGAAGTGTGGTATCCATAGTAGAAAACATAGTTGAGGAGTGTTACTAAATTTAAGGGCTATTAGACATACCATTTAAGGTGGAGAATGCTTCTATCCTTATGTCCCATAAAAATCTTATTTCATGTATTGTGTGAATCTTAATCAGGCCAATGATTTCCGAAAAAAATTCATGTCTCCTGTTGTTATGATCATGTTCCATAGAACTCATTTCCAAGATCATGACTATGTCAAGTCTCATTATCTCATAATTCGGGCTTGTACGATTTGCTTGGTGTTGTCATGAAGCTCCTTTTGATGCATATGTATGTTTCGTTGAGGGAGAATTCCTAATGTGAAGTTCATCTTTTATTCAGTACTTCTAGAGCTTCAATAAGTTCCTATCCATCATTCGAGCACGAATGATCCAAAGGGGGAGATAATGTAACACCCCACACTTTCGGGCTAGAATTTGAACCGTCCTTTATACTTGTATAGACTCGAATCCTATGATTTCTATTAGGATATAAGTGTGAAGATTAATTTCTTAGTGTGGAAACATCTTTGGAGATGAATTGAGATCATATAAATCTCCTAGTTCAAAGTTGAGTGGAGAACTTTCCTACCGATTGAGTTTTAGTGGACGTTCTTACTTGGGTCAACTTCCAACGACCATTACTCCTAGAATTTAACGAGTTAGGTGTCCTAGTACCTACCAAATTAAAGGTATTTGAGTCTTCTTTCCAACGCAACTGACCTTTCATTAATCCGAGTCCGGAGTAAAAAGTTATGTGCATTTTAGTGAGGCAGTGTCCCGAGTCACGACACCAACTCACGCGACGTGGGTTGGACCTATGTGACGTGAGTTGGACTTACGGAACCGTAGGTCCCTTCCGTGGATCAGTTTTCGGAAGCTATAAAAATTCCCTAATTTTCACGGAACCATTCCACTGCCCGTGGGATGACTTACGGCACGTCGGTGGGTTCCGTGACCTGTTTTCGAGATTTTTTTTTTAAGTCGGCCTAGGGGTATTTTGGTCATTTTCCCATAATGAAACCCAACCTTTTCAGCTTAAAACCAACTCCTAAACCCTATAAACATATTTTTCTTTCTCCAAAAACATACTCCATCTTCTCTCTAAACACAAAGGGAGAAATCAACTAGGGTTCAAGCTACAAGGTCCAAAGATTCAAGTTTTCTTCAAATTCTCTCCGTAAAAAGGCATGTCTGAACACTCCCTATTTCAAAAATACTATCCTAAATTTATGAATACTATTTATTATGTATATTATGATGGTGATTTTGAAACTAGGGTTAAGGATTTTGTTATTAAAGCTTGATATGAATTTTTCCCTTTTTCAACTATTACTTTAATAAATGATTAAGATCAATATTATGTATATTTTGTTGATGTTTGAAAATTGGGTTTAATGTTTAACTTATGAAAAGCTTGATAATAGTTTTCCCCTTTTCTTTAAGAATGGATTTTTAATCTTTAATTGGGGTTTTTGAGACTGAATTGGCTCTTTGAATTTTATGAAACTATAATCGATCTATGTTTTAGCCATGATTTCTAGTCTCCTGAAAGCTTTGAAAACTTCATAAGGAATATAAATGTTTTTCCTCGTCTTTTATATCATTGAAAGTATTGTGTCATTTAAAAGGGTTTGAAATTGTTATGAGGATTTCAATTATGATGATGTTTATGATGTTAAAGGCAGGGTTGATTTTGGAGTCAAAAGATGTTTAATGAAAATTACTTGGCATGATAAGAATGACTTGCAAGGTTATTGGTATGACGATACCAACGTGTTAATGCCTTAATGAAAGAATCCATGATTGAATGTAATAAAAATATTTTTAATTGGGCCTGAAGAGAATTATGTAGTTTACCGAGAAGGTGTAGTCCTTGTGACCAACACTGGAAACCACGTTTGCCAACGTTGGGGGAGGTCTTGTCCTGAAATATGGATGGCCACTGTGTGCTTGCCTCGAGCAGTTGTATGTAGTTTTTGATGAGGTTTTAATGTTATCTCAGTCTATGCGGCTAACATGGGCTGAGGCCCCGCCAGTTGGGGAGTACTGGACCTATATTGCCCGTGGGTTACTTAATGTCGGTGTAACTACATAGTTCAGAACTAAATATTTCAAATGATTGTTTTATTTTATATTTTCAAATGTTCTTTATTTCATACCTCATTTATGACAAACTTATACGGTGAAGCTCTTCAAAATTTCTATTATTATATTATATGAACTGTTTGGATCCCTTTCCTTGGGTTGCATGCCAGTACTCATCGTACTGACTGTCCTCGAACACTACATCTTTTCATGATGTAGGTTCTGAAGCCTTTGCTCGTGACTCGGTTCAGCAGTAGATTATTCGCAGGTCAACAGTTCGTAAGTGGTGAGCCCTCCATCTTTCGGAAGGCATGATGTTTATTTTCCCTAGAATTTCATTTTGATTTTATGGTATTACCGGGGCCATGTCTCGGCTTAGGATTTCTATTCATGATGTTAGAGGCTTCGCAGACCTAAGTTAATTATTGTTTTAATGTTACATTCCAAAGATTTTGGACTTTGGAAATATTTTATCTTATGTGCCTAGTTCCGCATTTATTTTATTATAACTATGCTTATGATGTAATGCTAAGTGGTCTTATCGAGCCATTACTGGTTCAGGAAGCCCGTCACGGCCAGGGCCTCGATTCGGGTCGTGACATTATCTTTATAGATAACATCCTTATTTACTCTCGAAGTGAGTAGGAGCATGCAGATCATTTAAGATTTATGTGGTAGACTCTCAAGGATCATCAGTTGTTAGCTAAGTTCAGCAAGTGTGAGTTTTGGTTGAATTCAGTTGCGTATCTTGGGCATGTTGTGTCTAGTGAGGGTGTGGGATTAGACTCTCAAAAGATAGAGGCAGTAAAGAACTGGCTTAGATCCACTTCTCCATCAGAGATTAGGAGTTTTCTGGGTTTGTCTAGTTACTAAAAAAGGTTTGTTAAGGGGTTTTCGTCTATTGTTTTCCCATTTAATAGACCGACGCAGAAAAAGGTTAAGTTCCAGTGGTTCAAAAATTATGAGAAGAGTTTTCAAGAGTTTAAGACTCAACTTACTTCTGCTCCAGTTTTGACTTTTTCGGAGGGTTCAGATGGCTTCGTAGTTTATTGTGATGCTTCTAGAGTTGGCCTTAGTTGTGTGTTGATGCAAAATGGTAAGGTCATCGCTTATGTTTCCAAATAGCTTAAGGTTCATGAGAAGAATTACCCGACTCATTATCTTGAGTTAGCAACAGAAGTTTTTTCCTTGAAGATCTGGAGGAATTATTTGAATGGTGTTCATACTGATGTGTTCACAGATCATAAGAGCCTTCAATACATTTTCATTTAGAAAGGTTTGAACCTTTGACGGAGGACATGGCTTAAGCTTCTTAAGGATTATGACATGAGTGTGCTTTACCATTCGGGTAAGTCAATGTTGTGGCTGATGCTCTTAGCAGGTTTTCCATGGATAGTGTGGCTCATGTTGAGGAAGAAATGAAAGAATTTGCTAAGGATATTTACAGGCTTGCTCAATTAGGGGTTTGTCTGGCATATTTAGTAGATATTGGCATTATTATTCAGAATGGTTCGCAGGCCTCTCTTGTGATGGAAGTTAGGGCAAAGCAAGATAATAACCCTATTTTTCTTAAGTTGAAAGAAACTGTCCACAATTAGAAAGTGGTGGTTTTCTCCTAAGAGGGAGATGTTGTTCTTTATTATCAAGGTCGCTTGTGTGTTCCAGATGTGGGTGATTTGAGGCAGCAAGTGTTGATAGCGGCTCACAGCTCTCGATATTCTATTCATCCAGGTGTCACCAAGATGTATCATGATCTATGTAAAGTTTATTGGTGGAATTGCATGAAGAGAGCTATGGCAAATTTTATGGCTAACTATTTTAATTGCCAATAGGTGAAGGTATAACATCAGATACTGGGAGGTATAACTCAAGACATGGGTATTCCTACTTATAAGTAGGATATGATTAATATGGACTTCATCTTACATTTACCTCACACGCGGTGATAGTATGATTCCATATGGGTTGTAGTGGACCGAATGACTAAATCAACTCACTTCTTGCTAGTTAAGTCTACAAATTCACTAGAGGACTATGCCAGACTCTACATTCATGAGTAAGTCAGATTGCATGGAGTTCCCTTATTTATAATCTCAGATAGGGGTACTCAGTTCACATCCCAGTTATAGAACTCCTTCTAAAAGTGTTTTGGTATCCTAGTAGATCTTAGTACAACATTTCACTTCCAGACATATGTTCAGGCAAAGAGGGCCATTTAGACTTTAAAGGATATGTTCAGAGCCTACGTGATCGACTTCAAAGGTAATTGGTCTTACCTCTTATAGAGTTTGCTTCTAATAACAATTTCAATTTTATCATCCAAATGGATCATTTTGAGGCACTTCATGGGTGAAGGTGTAGGTATCCTATTGGTTGGTACAAGGTAGGTGAAGTTACTTTAATAGGGTCAAATTTGATTCATGAGGCTATTAAAAAGGTTTAGCTGATAAGAGAGAGGTTGAAAATCACTCAGAGTCATCAAAAATCTTATACAAATGTGAGGAGAAGAGAGCTTAAATTTTCTATTAATGATTGGGTGTCCTTTAAAGTTTTGCCCATCAAATAGGTGATGATATTTGGTAAACTGGGGAAGCTTAGTACCCGGTATATTCATCATTACAGGATATTAAAGCGTATTGGCAATATGGTGTATGAGTTAGAACTGCTTGTAGAATTAGTATCAGTACATCCAGTTTTCCATATTTCTTTATTGAAGAAGTGCATTGGTGATCCGGCTTTGGTTGTACCATTGTAGAGCGTTAGTGTGAAAGATAGTCTTTCTTATGAGGAGGTTCAAGTTGATATACTTGACCAGTAGGTTTGTATGTTGAAGAATAAAGAGGTAGCTTCAGTTAAAGTCTTGTAGAGGAATTAGTTGGTTGAGGGAGCTACTTGGGAAGCAGAAGCAGTTATGCTTGCCAAGTGCATTTATTTTTTCACTCTTAGTATCGAGACAACTTGAGGTAATATTTTTCCTCTCATAGTTGCTCTTTTTATTTCATGCGCCATCGGTTATTCACAAATTTATCAATATGCATGCATGTTCTATAAGTTTCAGTTGAGTTTCTACTCTTTGTCAAGCCAGTTATCATGTTAATATTTTAGATTCAATAATTAGTCAGACAATATCAGTAGTTACTTCTAATCAACCCAACTCTAGTCTTCATTCGAGGATAAATGACCCAAGGGGGAGATATTGTAACACCCAAAAAATATTCCCATGCTGAAACTCAGACTTAGGCTAGAAAATCATCTGAAAGTTCAAAGTTTCTAGACTAGTATGACTCAACCCATGAGCCATACAATGAAACCATGAGTCGTGGAATGAATTACTGTAAGCTGTCTAGAGTTTTCCAAGGTTCTAGTGACCACGACTCAAACCACAAATTGTGGAACCAACATGCGAGTCGTAGGTTGATTCATATTGATGCCCAGAGGGAAAAGTTCTGAAGACTAAAAATTTCTCTCAGGGATCACTAATCCAAACCAAGACTCTTGGATTGATTTCCTGAGTTTTGGAATAAGATCGTGCCCCCAAGGAAAAATTTGGCTCCAGAAACCATGAGTCAAGGTATGAGTCATGGAACTAATGTACCAGTCATATTATAGACTTATGACTCCTTAATCAGAAATAGTCCATCACGGTCCCAGGGACCACAAGTCATACAACGACTCGTGGTACCACAATACCAGTCATAGGTTGACTCATGGGACGCAGTTCCAAATTTTTTAGTTATGTTTATAAAGGGAAAATTAGTCTTTTTCCATTATTTTAGGTCCTATGCTATGTTGTTTTATGTTCTCTTAAGGGAATTATAGGCTAATCCATGAGTTTAAATCCTATTAACATAGACTAAACCACTTCAAGTCAGAAAGAGAAAAGAAAAAATGCTCTCAAGCTTCAGTCTAGGGTTCATCTTCTCAGATCTCAAGTTTATATTCTAGTCTATATTTCTCCAGTAATGGGTATTCAATAAGGTTTTTCTTTTACCTTTATGCCCAAGATCTCAGTTTTTAAGTTGTTGTTTCTATGATTTCATGATCTAGGGTTCATATCCATTTATGAAAACTTCATGTTTTCAATTACAGTTTATTCCCATATGATTGTCACTTGTATTAAAACAATTATGCATGATTTATACTGTCAAATACTTACTTGAAATCTTACAAGTAATTTAGCATGTTTTACAGTGAATTGGGCATGATTTAGAACAAGCTAGCATGAATTGTTCCTATGATCACAACTAAGTGTAAATCTAGCATTACTAGTTCAGTATTCCAGAACTTCAGTAAAAATAACAATCAAGTAGTTCATGCATTATTTTTAGATACATTTATGAGTAGCTAGTATACATAATTTTTAGGAGAATTATTTATTACCGAGCAAACACGGGTTCCAGATAATCCAAGTCCCAGAACTACATTGCCACCATAGGATAAGGGTCCCTACTAGTTAAGAGTGACACCTTTGGCCTGAATGGGGTCAGTTAGTGGATCCATACTAGAGAGGTTCTATACCTTTGGTTGGGTATAAGGCACCCTCCCAACTGGGGGTGTATGTTGGACTCCATGTTGCTCACATAATTATGGCGGTTATAAAAATCTTCCACAGAAATAGTTTTAACATGATTTTGTACATGACCCACAGTTTCAGTTTGATTAAGCTATTATATGATTTATAATTATCCTTCACATTATAATTTATGATTTTATTTTTGAGTCATAGTACTACATTTAATTTATTTTATTCAATTTGTCCATTGCATCTAAATCAGTTAAAGTATGTTTCTAGTATGTTCACATTATTGCATATGTCACATGCTTAATACATTTAATAGTACTGACCGTATACCTTTCTTTTGCGATGTATCCTATTATGATATAGGTTTGATGCTCAGTCCTAGTCGCATAGTTAGCTCTTTTCCTAGTTCTCGATTCAGTGGTAACTTTGGTGAGTCCTCATCATTCGAGGATATTTTCAATTTATTTGTGCCTAGTTCAGACTTTATTTCTTTCCAGTACTTTTGAGTTTAGCTGGTGTCCTATCCTAGTAACTCATAAGTGTTAGTAGAGTCTTTCAGACATAGTCAGATTGTTTAGTTTCCATTTGAGATTTCATATTTTTATTTTATAATTTCATCTTTGCCCATATTACCATGTTTATGCTTCCGCATAGTGATTTCAGTATTTATTTTCAGTAGTATGCCAGTCCAAAGGGTTAGCTTGGTGCTATTTATGGTTTTAAGTACCATGTCCCATCCAGGGTGTAGATTTGGGTCGTAACACTCGAGTAAACATATGTTGTGTCTTCTTTAAAGATTTGCGTCATTTCCTCTATGGTGTACATGTTAACATTCTCACAGATCATAAGACTCTACAACATTCCTTCAGAAAGTTGATCTTTAATAGAGAAGATGGCTAGAGCTTCTCAAGGATTATGATATGAGTGTGCTATACCATCGGGGTAAGGCAAATGTTGTTGCTGATGCTCTTAGCAGGATGTCTATAAGAAGTGCTGCTCATGTAGAGGAAGGTAAAAATGAGCTTGCTAAGGATGTTCATAGGCTTGCATGTTTGGGAGTTCATCTTGTGGATTCAGATGATGGTGGTGTGATAGTGCAAAATGGTTTTGAGTCTTCATTAGTGGTTGAAGTAAAACAGAAGCAAGATAAATATCCCATATTACTCCAGTTGCAAGAAACATTCATTAAGCAAAATATGTTGGTTTTCTCCCAAGAGGGAGATTATGTTCTTTATTATCAAGAAAGATTATATGTTCCAGACATTGACAACTTGAGAGAGGGAATTATGATCAAGGTACATGATTCTAGATACTCCACTCATCCAGGTTCCACAAAGATGTACAACAACTTAAGAGAGGTTTATTGGTGGAATGTCATAAAAAAAGATATTGCAGACTTTGTGGATAATTGAGCAAATTTTCAGCAGGTTAAAGCTAAGTATCAAAGGCCTTGTGGATTGGCTCAAGACATAAGTATTCCTACATGGAAGTGGGAGATGCTTAATATGGACTTCTTCAAGGTTTTCCATGTACACAACGTCAGCACAATTCGATTTGGGTGATTGTTGATCACATTTCTAAATCAACCCATTTTTTACTTGTCAAGATGACTGATTCAGCTGAGGATTATGCAAGAATGTACATCAAGAAACAGTTAAGATTTATGGGATTCCTTTTTCCAATATTTTAAATAAAGGTGAACAGTTTACAACTCACTTTTGGTAGTCATTTTAGAAAGATTTAGGTACAGGGTTAACCTTAGTACCGCTTTCCATTAGCAAATTGATGGGCAAGCAGAGTGCACTATTTAGACTCTTAATGATATATTGAGAGCTTGTGTCATTGACTTCAAGGGTAGTAGGGATGATCACCTACCTCTTGTTGAGTTTGCTTATAATAATAGTTACTACTCTAGTATTCAAATGACATTATTTGACGTTCTTTATGGGTGGAGATGTAGATCTCCTATTTGCTCATTTGAGGTAAAGCTGCTTTGGTAGGACCAGACTTAGTTTATGAGGCTATGGAGAGGTTTAAAATGATCCAAGAGCGACTAAGGACTGCACAAAGCCGATAAAAATTATATTCAGATGTAAGGAGAAGAGACTTAGAGTTTGATGTTGATAGTTGGGTTTTCTTGAAGAATACACCTGTGAAGGGTGCTATGCATTTTGGTAAGAAAGGGAAACTCATCCACCATTTTATTTGTCCCTACCAGATTATTAGTAGGATGGGAAAAGTGGCTTATGAGTTAGAGTTACCTTCAGAGTTGGCATTTGTACATCCAATATTTGACATCTTTATGTACAAGAAGTGCATTGGTGATCCTTCACATGTTGTCGCCATAGAGAATGTTAGGATTACGATTAGATACACCCTATCATACAAAGAGATTTTAGTTCAAATTTTAGATCATCAGGTTAACAAGTTGATAGCCAAAGTGGTTGCATTAGTTAAAGTCCTATGGAAGAATCAAGCAGTTGAAAAAGCTACATGGGAAGCTGAAGAAGATATGAAAGCTAGATATCCTCATCTTTTCACACTTCACAGCGAATGCGTTTAAGGTAGCAAAATTATCCCTATAGTGACTCTTAGAACTCTTATGTCATTGAATTCTCATGTCTATGCTCAGGTACTCCCTAATTGAGTTCAAATCTTAGTATGATTCAATTAAGTTTAGCCTATGATGATGATACTAGTTCCCTTCGTTCTTTGATTCTAGCCTTAGTCTTCATTTGAAGATGAATAATCCCAAGGAAGAAATATTCTAACACTTCAGATTTTGAGCCTACAAATATTCAACACTTAGTACAGGAAACAAGTTTGAAACTTGAAGTTCTAGATTCCTGTGGAATGGTTCACAAGTTATGAACCAGGTACACCACTCATAAAATTACTCAAATAAACCAGCCCAGTCATTCAGTGAAACACAGATTGGTTCACGATCCACGAAACCTCTCGTGGAACATGTCCTTTAGTTCATCAATTTTCTAGGTTTCCAGGACTGACAACATGATCCATGGAATAGAACTACAAATTGTGAATCAAGTCGTGGTTCCTTGCTTGAGAGTTGTCAAATCTCCTTAAAAATCACTAATCACAACACGAATTGTGAAGCCAGTCCAAGATTCTGGAGTGAAACCACGATTTGTGGAATGAAACCAAGATTTGTGGAATGACTCATGGAATGAAAAATTGCAATTTTCAGCAACATTTTAAAAAGGGTAATTTTGACTTTTGCTTACTCTATTACCCTATCCCACAACATTCTGACTTTCCAAAAGTATAATATCAGATCCTTAAGTCAATTCTTTTTTTCTTCTCTCAAATTAAGTCAAGAGCAAGTTCTATGACAAATCAAGCATCTAGGGTACCTATTCTAGCAAGAATAGTCAAGTCTTCTCTTGCTAAAGTTATTGTTTTCAATAGGTTATGCAAGAATTTAGTGATGGGTTCCTTTTATCCTCACGCCCAAGTATTTTCAAGATTTTATGCAACTATGTATAAAGGTAGGGTTTTAATCCAAATTTTTGAATTTAGCTCCTCATGTTTTATATTGTTTTCCATGAAGGATTTACTATGTAAATTATAGAATTTTCATGAGAACTATGATTATGTAACCTAAGTTATGATAAAGACTCTCTTTTTATGATATTCAAACCTTATTTGAAGGAATTTTAGCTACAACATATTTTATAGAATTTTCCTCAGCTTATGCAAAAAGTATAGTTTCAAGTATATATACGTTTTGGATCAAAGATTTCAGCTTATGATATATGATACATGGTTTTGAGCTTAGTCTCACAACAAGTATGATTTAGAAGAAATAGTTGAGCATAAAATCATGATATGATTTCAGAAAAGATAGTTCGAGCAAGACTCATGATATGCCTCTAGATAGCCTTATAAGATAAATTATGAGCTTATATGATTATGAAGATAGTTTTGGGAGGATTATTTACCACTGAGAGGATATGGATTCTAGATAACACTTGTACAATAACTACGTTGCCACCATAAGATATGGTTTGATCCGCAAATTGGATGATTCCAGCCCAAAAGGCTTAGTCTTGGATCCATAGATAGATATGTTCTATACCTTGGCAAGAATAGGGTAGCACTCCCAACTGGAATTTGCAAGTTGGACATCATGAACTCTCAAGGTGTATGTCGATTATAAGAATCTTACCTAGAATTATGTCTCTTTATTATTTTTATAGATGAAAGAACTTTCGAGCAGATTTTAGCGATTATGATTCTCTTTAGATTTTCAGCATATTTAAGATGATTTAAAGGCTTTTCTTATAATTCATGATTTAGAATTTACTCTCATAATATCATGCTCAGTTTTCAGCTTTATAGTATATATATGTATCCCTTGCGTACCAATACATTACATTGTATTGATTATGTTTTGAACAATATCTTTTTATGATGTAGATTCAGGTACTCGAGCTTAATGTTTGTTGCTAGACATTTGGTAGCACCTAACATTTAGCAGATTGGTGAGCTCTCCTATCATTTAGGAGGTGTAGAGTTGATTTTAGTTTTCTTCTTAGCTTTGGTTAAAGTTTTGTTTCAATAAAAGTTATGGAGCCTTGTCCTGGTTGACTCTTATGTTTAGTAGTAGAGGCTTCACTAGACAAACAATTATGTAGTAGTTGACAGTCTTTCATTTATTTTCAGTTATGCCTTCATAAAGATTGTCTCGTTCATAATGATCCCATTGATGTTGTTTACGTTTCCACTTCAGTTTCGTTATATGTATTATTCTATAGCTATGCCATGCCGAGGTTCCTCATAGACCACTAGTAAGTACCTAGTTATGGCTCACGACTAGGGTGTAGATTCGGGTCATGACAGTCGAAACATGCCCATCAGCTACACCAAGCAAAATAAGACTCCCCGACTCAGCAACTCTGAAAAGAATGGACCATTTTGAAAACATATGGGATGTTACATTTTTCTATGATGAGAGTTAATCATCCACTACTCCACACACCAGTATAGATATAACTCTCACACCTTCTAACTGTCATGACCCAAAACTCATATCGTGATTGCACCTATCCCCCGTGATATGTAAGCCAATCCAAAGATATATAAATAACTACAGGGTAAATTGACAGACAAAGGGAATAATATCAAGTATCATTATTGAATCACAACAAAACAACTCAAAAAGAAATACGGAACTAAACAAACTATCCAAAATCTAAGAAGTAACAGGTATAAGCCTCTAAGAGTAGCACAATAAAATAGAGAGTCTAAGGTATATTGAAATGAGAAAAGATATAAAAACAAAAGATATAAGAGATACGGTAGTCATTGGGATCAATCAACCTCTAAATCTTAGTAATATTCCAAGCATAGACTCTGACTCAGCGCGCGAGGACAGTCAGCTTAGTAACTTCAGAAAGTGCATAAATTAATAAGTGTAAGTACTAATCCACATGTACTCAACAACATCATTGACCGACCCTAATTTAAATTGATGGCGAGAACCATCTAATTTTCCCCTATCCGACATGATTCATGTAAAACCTGCAAATCAAGAAAGCCATACCTAGTCTAACATTCAATAACAACAACAATTTACACAGTTCTATCCAAATAATTAGTAATTTACAACAACTCGGGACAATGATAGAAATACCATTTTCCCAGTCAATCAATCACTCACCACATCAAGGAAATGTAATCAATAGATTGATGAGTATGGTGCATGCCATGAAATCACATGGAGATGATGATGATGAGTATGGTTCATGCATATCCTACTTGTATACACATGTTGCTCTATATAGCTAGTTGTAACATATGGGGACTCGCGAGGTCCATATACACCATTTCGATCTGCCCGAAGGCCCTCAGAGTGATAATTATATAACTGCTCGATCCAAATCCACCTATAGGGCCCTCAAAGACTATCCCAAAATCTTAGTGCCTGAAATGAATCATAACCATCGAATCCATCCGAAATCCCTCAGAGAAGGACCAATGATAACATGATAAAATACATATGAGGAGAGATGAAATATAGTGGAATGTATCAATACCAGTTAAAATATCACAAATATTAGAAAAAGTGGCTTTGCAATTCTTAAGTTATCCACATAATTACCCGATAACATTTCTCAAGCTCCCATTATGCTTAATACTTGAAATAAAGGCTCCTTGAACTCAATTATCAACCAAACATAACATAGAAGCTAATAAATCCAGAAATTCAATTCAAACAGTCAATTAATTGCTTTTAATCGTTTCATGATATACTATCTCCCGCATAGACGCTCATCATCTCATTAATGTAGGACCCTATATTTCCATTACTCCCGTACAAACAACTAGCATATAAACACTTCAAAAAGAGTTGAAGAAAGTCTCAACTTACCTTAAAGGAAGTCCAAAAAGTGAAACTAAAGCTTTACCCTTCTGTAGAGCCTCTAATTGAGACCAATCTAATCAAATATGTATTCTATATAAGAAAATAAAACCATTGACACTCATATTGCTACCCAAAAAATTTGGATCTAAAAAGTCAACCTCGAGCCTTTAAGGGTAAAAGTAGAATTTTATTTAAAGATCACGTCACCCATAACTTAAGAAACTCAAATATGAAATTTCATCAAAAATGGAGTTAAAATCGATCTTCAAATCATCAAAATACTATTTTTTAACTTTACCTTAAAATTCCCAAATTTTCTGATTTAAAAACCAAGATTTGAAGATGAAATCATAAATAAAGCATTTGGGAATATGTAAATATAGTGTAAGAATCATATCCAAAGAAAAATCCTTGAAAAACACCTTTTGAATCTCTAAAAAATGATTTTCTAAGATTCAAAAATCGAGTTATGGGATTTTTGTTTGAAAATGGAGAATTTAAATCTGCCCAGGTAATTTTTTCATAGTGATCACGGTCAACACCCTTGCAATTGCAACACTGCTTGAGCCGGGTCTATCACGATTGTGATGGCCTGATCACATTCACAATGAACCTCAACTTACCCTAACCCAAACCCCATTAATAACTCTTCGTAATTGCAATGCTCTTCCTTACGATCGCGATGACAACCACGGTTCTAGTTTGCTATCACGACATGTAGCTCACGAATGCGAAGAAGAAATCCCTGTGTCTCCAGAAATAGCAAAAACTAGAAGCCAAGAAATGACCAAAAATCTCCAATCGAGATCATCTGGACCCCATGAACACAAACCAACTATGCTACTAGACTAAAAATGATATTTCAAACTCAATGAAATCGTAAAATCACCAAACAGAGATCGTCTGGATCAAATATTGACCAAAGTCAAACCTATGCCTTAAACTTCCAATATTTCAACCAACTACTCAAAATTTATGTCAATGCCCTGGGACCCGAATAACCCAAAAATCACATTTTAGAGCTAACAAAACTATCATAATTCTCATATGACCTCATTATCATCAAATGTTGTCTTTGGTCAATCAAACTAACTTCCAAATCTTCCAAAATGAAAACTTGCATAACTGTCAACCAATTATCTTGTGAAAAATGCCACTTATACCTGTAGACTATAAATACCACAAAGCAACTACAAAAAGTGGTAAAATGTTCAAAATGTACAAAAATTGAAAAACTACTATAAGACGTGTTTAACACACATTCATCATCAAGTTTAGGGATAAGAAAGGTACCTGAACTATTAAAAGTTGGGGGATATCTACTCTGCATATCCAACGCTAGCTCCCAAGTGGATTCCTTAAATGATCTATGCTTCCACTGAACCTTCATGAATCTATTTCCTTAGATATCAAATTATGAATCTTCCTATCCAAAATGGTCACTGACTCCTCCTCGAATGTTAGATTATGATCCAAATCCACAGAATCCCACTGAATCACATGAGAACCATCAGATTGATACTTCTTTAACATTGAGACATGGAAAATTGGATTCACGGCTAAAAGACAAGATGGTAAGGCCAACTCGTAAGCCTCTTCCCCAATATGTCAAAGAACCTTAAAAGGACCAATAAACCTTGTGCTAATATTTCCTTTCTTCCCAAACCTCATAACACCTTTTGAGGTGATACTTTCAATAGAACCCGCTCACCCTTCATGAACTCTAGGTCATTCACTCTCAACTATAACTCTTTTACCTATCCCTCAATAAATCTGTACCCTACGATCTAACTTCAAAAGAATCAAACCAACCAATTAGAGATGTACACTTTCTACCATACAATCCCTCAATAAGTTAAACAAGAGTAACTAGTCAAGTCAAGTTAAGCATACTAACAAGACTCTAAGTCAAATTTCAAGACTCCATAACATAAACAAGTCATCAATGCAAGACTTAACACC
This sequence comes from Capsicum rhomboideum, assembly GCA_031232105.1. Lineage (NCBI taxonomy): Eukaryota > Viridiplantae > Streptophyta > Magnoliopsida > Solanales > Solanaceae > Capsicum > Capsicum rhomboideum. The sequence goes on from CP124711.1 coordinate 54,885,580, forward strand.
CTAACCAAGTCAATCAACACTATGCTCTTTTTTTAAGCCATTAGCCCGGTCCATTTCAGTACACAATATAACAATTCAATACTTATGTTAATTTACCCAAAGTCAAGGCAATAAATAATAAACTACACAGTTCTCGGGTCACTCATGGAACCATCACACCCACCAGAACCTTGTACATACAAACTAAGGGTCTTATGGTTGCCCACTAGTCATGACCTGTAGGAGACGAGCTCTATCCATGTACCAAAACTCGGCATCAAGTGTCTGCCAACCTTATTCCGCTAAATCCTATGAAGATGTCCAAATACCAGTACATGCCATAAGTAACAATATAATATCACAGTTATCACAGAAACAATGGTAACAAACAACACTTGTAACAACTACAAGCTTTACATATAAGTTCAGTGAAGGTGACCATACATATAGCATCCGACAACATTTTTTTATCCTATTTCATTCCTTAACCACATAAATTGAACATGCAATACTAAGGAACAATTATTATGCACACATAACACAATTTGGATTTAACTACACTAACCATCACCTACCTCAATCCAAACTTGCACCACTCACTAAGCTGGAGCCTTGCCTTTCCATGCAATTTTCGCTTGATTTTGGTATGGAAACATGAATACATGAATACAACACACAATCAACCCAATAACCTATAATGTTGAGAATTAAAACCCAATCCTAACCCCTAAGGCCAAATTCATGATCATCCAACCTACTCTAGGGTTTTTCTACCGTTAATTCACCTAAAAACTACCAATTTCATGGCTATTTTAGTGAATTAATGACATGCAAGAGTAAAATAATGATTGTTAACTCAAACCCCAAGGATTTTACACCTAATTTACCCCGTGGCACCATAAAACCAACTATTTCAAACTTTAAACCCTCCCCAAGACACGTAAACTAGTGATTCTAAGGATAATTAACCAAAATACTAGTTAATGGGGATAAATTACTTACCTTAACGATGAAAAATGGTTGAAATCACCCTAAATCACCCTTGACCTTGACCTTCCCCAAAATATGTTTTCAAAATAATGAAATATTTTGGGGAAAATTCTCAGAAAATATTGATTTACCCTGCTATAGCAACAAACATTGCTATAGTGACATTTGTTTAGCGACATATGTCGCTATAATAACATATGTATCTTTAGCGGCACTGACTGGGTTTGACCGTCACTATAGCGAGAATTATTCAGTTTTTGAGCACGTCGCTATAGCGACATCGATGAGGTAGAATGTCAGAATTCCTCCCAAATTTGCCTTTTTCACAACATACCTTTAAACCATGATATTCCAGACCAACCCCTTTACGTCAAGATCTATGACGAAAGCTTCACTTACTCGAGTTCAGTTTCAAAAAATCCTACGAGTTCCATATTGAGTTAGCTAACATTAAATCAAGCTAAATTTTATAAATTTCACCCAATACATTCCCAGATTTCCCTAGACCATACCTCGCTCTGATTTTATTCGAAACTAGCCTAGCCTGAAATTTCTAACTCTCAATCCGGGGAAGATCTTAACCCAAATTTTTGAACGATGAACTTACTCGTAACGACGAAGAGGGTCATTATAATAGATACCAATTTACCTATCATTCATCCCCGAATGATCAAAAAAGAAAAAAATGGAACAACTTAAGGAAAGAAAGAGTATCTGTATCCTCAAACACGTGAAGGTACTTGTCCCCATGTCTTTCTCGATTTCCCAAGTGGCTTCTTTAACCTCATGATGCTTCCACTGAACCTTCACCTAATGAATTTCCTTCATTCTCAACTTCTGGACATCTTGATATAAAATTATAATCGGTTCCTTCTCATAAGATAAATTCTTGTCTAACCAAATTGAATACCATTTGATGATATAATCCCTATCCCCATGGTACCTTTTGAGCATAGATACATAAAACACCAACAATCTAGGCGGTAATATTAGTCTATATGCTACTGGTCCTACATCCTTGAGAACTTAGAAGGGACCAATATACTGAGGGCTAAGCTGGTCTTTCTTAGCAAATCTCATGACTCCCTTCATAAGAGACACCTTTATCAAAACTTGTTCACCAACCTTGAACATCATTTCTCTCACCTTTGATCTTCATATTCCTTCTGCCTACTCTGAGCAACCAATAATTTGGTTTGAATAAACCTTATCTTTTCCTGAGCTTTATTCACCAATCAGTGCCCAATGAGTTTACATCGCTAGTCTCAAACCACCCAATAGGTGACCTACACCTCCTACCGGAAAGTGCCTAAAATGGTGCCATGTCAATACTAAAGTGATAGCTATTATTGTATGAGAATTCACAAAACGGTAAGAACTTGTCCCAATGACCACCGAAATCAATCACACGGGCCCTTAATATGTCCTTGAGCACCTGAATCGTCTTATCCGACTGTCCATCAGTCTGAGGATGAAATATTATGCTAAAAGTAAGCTTGGTGCCCAATTTCTTATGCAATCTATCCCAAAATTTAGAAGTGTAGATCGTATCTTTATCTGAAATAATGGAACGTGGCACCCCATACAACCTTACAATCTCTTTAACATAGATCTTAGCTAACTTCTTAGAGTTGTAGTTTACTCTAACTGGGATGAAATGAGACGACTTCATCAATCTGTCTACTTTGACCCAAATTGAGTCATGCTTCCCTAAAGTCTTAAGGAGACCTACCACAAAATCCATACCAATGTTCACCTATTTCCATTTTGGTATGGGCATCCTTTGGAGTAAACCCGCATGCCTTTGATCTTCATACTTCACCTGCTAGCAATTATGACACTTAGATACATAACTCATTATGTCCTTTTTCATCCCAGGCCACCTATAAAGCTACCTTAAATCATGAAAAATCTTGGTTGCACCTGGATGAATAAAGTATCGCAAACCTTGAGCTTCAGCAAGCACATTCTAAATCAAGTTACCAACCCGAGGAATGCATAACTGCCCTCTGAACCATAATACCCCACCCGCATCAAGGGTGGCACCTGAAACATCACCATACATCACTTTTTCTGAAGTCTGTTCAACTTCCCATCGTTGAACTATTTGGCCTTGATTTGCTTAAGAAATGTTAAGTTTACTTCAACACTAGCAAACACTCCACCTATTTTAAAAATACCAAATTGCATATTTTGAGAAACTAGAGCTTGGAACTCCCTAGACAAGGGTTACCTTGACACCCTCACAAAGGACAAACTATCCATACTTACCGTTTTTTAGCTCAATGTGTCTGCCACCATATTGTCCTTACCCGAATGATACTAAATGTTTACATCATAGTCCTTTAACAACTCTATCCACCTCCTCTATCTTAGATTCAAATACCTTTGGGTAAACACGTGTTGTATACTGTGGTGGTCTGTGAAGATCTCAGACCTGACACCATAAAGATAGTGCCTCCAAATTTTAAGTGTAAACACTACCACTGCCAACTCTAAATCATGCTTTGGGTAGTTCTTCTCATGAGGCTTCAATTGCCTCAAAGCATACGCAATGACATTCCTGTCCTGCATCAACACAACACCGAAATCCAACAGTGAAGCATCATAAAATATGATAAAGTCCTTACCTTTAATAGTGAGAGATAAAATAGGATCCGTAGTAAAAAATGTCTTGAGATTTTGAAAGCTCTCCTCACATTTATCCGACCACACAAAAGACACCTCTTTCTGGGTAAAACTCGACAAGTGAGTAGCAGTAGATGCAAAAGTTTTGAAAAACCTGCAATAATAACTAGCCAGACCCACAAAGCTCCTAACCTCAGTCACCAAGCTAGGTCAAACCCAATTCTTAACCTCTTCAATATTCTGGGGATCCACTATCACCCCCTTTTCTGAGACCATATGCCCTAAGAAGGCAATCGAAGACAGCTAGAACTCATATTTCAAAAATTTGGCATACAACTATTTCTCTCTCAAGATACCCAAAATAATGCAAAGATAACCTGCCTGCTCCTCCCTGCTCTTCGAGTAAACTAAAATGTCATCAATTAAAACTATAATAAAAGAATCCAAAAATGACTTGAATATACCATTCATCAAGATCATAAAGTCTGCCGGCACATTGGTCAACCCAAAAGACATCACTAGGAACTCATAATGCCTATACCGAGTCCTAAAAGCTATCTTGGGTATGTCCTCAGGTCAAATTTTTAGCTGATGATAAACCAACCTCAAGTCAATCTTGGAGAATACAGTCACACCCTGTAACTGGTCAAAGAGATCATATATCCAAGGCAAAGGATACTTATTCCTGATGGTAACTTTGTTCAACTGCCTATAGTCAATACACATCCTCATGCTACCATCCTTTTTTTTAACAAACAACACCAGAGCACCCCATGGTTAAGCATTGGGACAAATAAATCCCTTATACAGGAGTTCCTGCAATTGAGTTTTGAGTTCTCTCAACTCAGCCGGAGCCATGAAATAAAGAGGAATAGAAATTGGGTGAGTGCTCGGCTATAAATCAATACACAAATCAATATCCCTATTTAGAGGCATGCCAGGAAAATCCGCAGGAAATAGCTCATGAAATTATGAAACCACTGGGACTGACTCAATAGAAGAAGACACCGCACTTACATCTTGAAGATGAGCCAAGAAGACTGAACACCTCTTTCTTACTAGCTTTCTATCCTGAATAAAAGATATGATTTTCACTGGTTTGGACTTTCACACACCCTCTCACTCTAGTTTATCCATCCCAGGCATGGCTAGAGTCACTATCTTATCATTATGGTTTAAGGCAATATGATATGTAGATAGCCAAGTCATACCCAGAATTACATCAAAATCCAACATATCTAAAATGATCAAGTCTACCCAAGTATGAAGACCCATAAATGACACCAGAGCAAGAATGATAAACACAGGCCATGACTACAGGCTCTCCAATCGGACACATGCACAGGAGAATCAGTTACATCACAAACCAAGTTCAAACCTAAAGCAAATTTACAGATACATATGAAAAGGTAGACCCCAAAATAAATAAAATAGAAGTCATCTGGTCATAAACTAGAATAGTACCTGTAATAACTACATCAGAAGCTTCGGCATCAAACTTGCCTGGAAAGGAATAATAGTGAGCCCAATCATCAATCTAGGCTAACTTTCGTACTGGCTGCAGACCACATCTCCCTGCACCACCATTTTCTCAACCACCCTAACCACTCCACTGATCAGCCTATCCATCCTATAGATATCCCCTACCATTACCACCTCCACCTCTACCTGCTAGGACTATAGCCCGAGTCTGCCGTTGTTCCTGGCCACCTAACTGTCTCAACGGATACTCCCTTGTGAAGTGATAAGCAACACCCAAATAATAGCAACCCCACTCAAGAGAAGGTTGACTAGTAGAAGAGTAGGAAGACCCTTGACCCCTTATAACTGACAGCTGTGAAGATGTCCTTGATAGAACCATGGTAGAAGCTGTCAGTGCTGACCAAATTAGCCAGGATGGATAGGCCTGCTGGATATAACCCCTGGAATAAGTACCATTGAAGTTACCTGTGGTCTGGGACTTCTTAGCTACTGCCTTAGCCTGACCAACCTACTTTACTCCCTCAAGCTTCTTCACATAATCTGCCAAATCATTGAAATTCTTTCCTGCAGAAGTCATATGAATAGATAATACCTGGATATCAGTGTTCAAACCCTTAACAAATAAGCAGATCCTCTCCTTCTCAGTGCCCAATAGTTGAGTAGCATAGCGAGATAGGGCATGAAACTTAGCCTCACAAGCTACAATTGACACACTCCCCTGCTCAAGATCCAGAAAATCAAGCTTTTTGTGGTTACGAAGGGTCTAGGGCACATACTTCTTCAAAAATAGGGCATAAAACTGAGCCAATATCAATAGAGGTAATGCCTATGACCAAAACTCTACATAGGCTCTCTACCACTACTTGGCATCCCCCTACAGTTGGAAAATCATGAACTCAACCCCATGATGATGCATAATCCCCAACTTGTGCAACCTCTCATAACAATCAATAATGAACTCAAAAGCATCTTCGAATTAGTTCCTTGAAATGATAGAGGTTTCATCTTTAGAAACTTAGTCAGCAACTCATATTCTCTCCTGGTCATGATGGGACCCAAAACAAGATGAGGGATAACATCAGTCCCTAAAGCCTCATCCATCCTATAAGCCATGGTAGCAGTAGGATAAGTGCTAGGAACCTGAAAAGTTAGCATAGTGGGAGCGTCTCCTGTGCCAGCCAACCCACTCAGAAAAGCCAACACCTGCTAAACAACCTTGACAGACAACAGAGGTAGAGTTACACCTCCAACTAGTGTCACCGTTTACTGCTCTATCACATCTCTATTTGCTACGTCAAACTTCTTAAAATGATCCTAGGGTAGGATATGTGCTACTAACCTCTAACGGGCCTGGTCAGCAGCTACTTAAGCTCCATACCTGGCGGGTGTTGCTCTCCTTCTTCCCCTAACCATTCCTCATCCCCTTACTCTAATAGCCAGCTCTGCAGTTGGACCTATCGGTGTGAGGGCTGCTGCTTATGCTCCACTAGACCATGTGTTCACCATCTATAGACAAAAGGATAAAGGGGGTTAGATATCAATTTGGATCACTAGCTACCAATTGAAATCAAGTTATTAACATGAAAGAATAAAGAATTGATAGTTTCTTAAGTCTTATAGCCTCCTAAAAAAGAGTATAGATGTCTCTGTACCATTCCACAAGACTCTATTGAACCCATTTTGGTACAACGAGATCGACGAACCTAGGGCTCTAATACCAACTTTGTCATGACCCAAAACCATCATGAGAAGCACTCACACTAACCTTTCAATGGGAGAACCAGCTACCCTAAGGCATTAACCAACACTTAGGTAAAATAAGCAACTAAACAATTCCATTTAATCCAAAAACCCTATCCAAAACGTAATTAAATCATAAGCACAATAAGATGTGGAATATTGTACTTATAAAAAGTCCCTAGACCTGAAAGTCATTTGTACCAAAACTACTAAAGAATGTCAAAAAAGGGATACAAGTCTAGAAAAATAAGAATGTATCATAGTCCAGAAACAAAGGACTTGAAGCATAAATAAAGGAATCCATGGTAGCCCGAAAGATCCAGCTCGCCCTTGAATTTGAATCAACTGCTGGAATTACAACTAAGGTCTCGCAGTACCCACTAGAATATGCTCTACACTCAACAAAAGTAAGAGCAGGTGTAGTTTAAGCATATAAGAAAAAAATAGTGTACTGGTAGGGTCATTTGGCCTGCCCAAGATGTGATATGTGAACACATAACTATAACTGAGTAAAAAAAGTCAACATGTGCTCGCTACCTAGAAACCTCTATTTAATCCACAACATTTAACCATATTCAAACCTCATCAATAGTCATCAATAAGTTAAACAAGAGTAACTAGTCAAGTCAAGTTAAGTATACCAACAAGTCTCTAAGTCAAATTTCAAGACTCCAAAACATAACCAAGTCAACAATACAAGACTTAACACCATAACCAAGTCAATCAACACTATGCTTTATTTACTTAAGCCATTAGTATAATGATCGATTTCATCATTACTGAAAATATCTGCGGTCAAGGCAACTATTTCTGATTCATCATAAGTGTTAGGATTAATTATTTAGTATGGGAGTGAATTTGATTTGTACTAAGGTCATATAATACCCGTAGCACAAAGTTAAGTTGAAAGTTTCCTTACCAATTTAGTTTTGGGCCAAGTTTAAACTAGGGTCAACTTTAGATGAGCACTCCTCCTATAATATAAAGAGTTAGAGGGCCTAATACTCACCAAATGAAATATCTCTGAGTGTTCTTTTCAATATAACTAACCGTTGGCTAATCCACTTCCTAAGCAAAAGTTTATGACCATTTTACTGAAGACTGTTCGTGCTAAAAAACTGAGGGCGTTGTAGTGGTCAGGTCGCTATAGTGATGGCATGTTGCTATAGCGATGCAAATGCAGTTTATAACCTATTTTTATGGGTTTCAGCTCAAACTCCAAAATTTTATTCCTAAGCACTAGAGGGGCGATTTTCTCTTGGTTTGTGTGGAAATCCTTTGTTGAGGTAAGGTTTTACTCCTTTTTAACAATGTGTAGTCTGTTCATCTTCTAGAATCATTAGAATGGGGAATTTATGGTGAAATTCTTGTGGTTTAGAACCATAGGTTCATGAAATTATGGGAAAAACCATGGGTATATGTTTTTTCACCTAGAATTAATGTTAGTTTGTGAATTAACTCTTTATAGTATGAAATTAAGGTTCAAAACATGAAAGTTGATAGTTGGGAATCTTGAATTCTATAAAGATAGGACCTTTAGCTTTAAAATTCCATTAATGGAGTTGGATTGAGCTTGATAGAACTATTTTGATGGTTAATTGACCCTTGGGTAATTATATAAATAGTAAATAATGGTAGAAATAGTGTGTTTGAATTCCTAAAGTATTCATTTGAAGAGTAGTTTCTTAATTACTCTTATAACTGCTGTTTGTTAGATGATTACCCTTCAGAAATATGAAGAAAAAGAAAGATATCAGTGATATAGCTTACTTGTTGTAGCAGCTTGGTGCCCAGGTAGGTTATGATTTGTGAGTAGTAGATTGTGGTTAGTAATCATATCCATAATATAGATTTGAATGGAGAAATCATGCTTAGGCCTTCAGGCACAAAGTTTGGAGGTATAAAACATAGAATTAATGTAATAAAGGCTTAATTGTGTATTATTGTGTTGTGTATGAATCCTTGATAGGTGTTGTGCATCTGTATGACTCCATGGTGGATTGTAATATGAATTATATAAATATAGATGATGATAGGGAAATTGTATGAGCTTATATACTAGGGATTCAGCTTAAATATCATAAAGAGGGTGAACTTGATATTATTTGTGTTGGAATATGGGATAATCTTACTTAAAGTTAGTGATGAGAGTTAATTATGGTATGAGGAGGTGGTGACATAACTGAAGAGGCTAAAGTCAAGTTAGGCTAAAGATTAGGAAGTAGAAGGTATAAACATGTATAACTAAAACTAGAGTGTAAGTCAATTGATTTTTATAGGATTACTATCTCTATGGCTGAAAATCAAGATAACGCTCCCCCTCTCTACTAAAGATTACCTGAACAGAACTATCAAGATAAATTTTAGGACTACCAGAGGATGAGATTCTACTATGAGAGGGGTTTCCTGATGAGAGGTGTGATAGAAGCAATGCCAGAATCTTACAATCGACTCTAGAAGTTTGGTTGGATGTTGTTAGTGGAGGCTCTTCGAGATGGGGTCTTGGACTGGGTCAGGGATTTCTATGCTATTCTCTTGACCTTTCTTTGTGATAACCTCACCCCACTCTCTATATTTGGAGAGTACATATCACCGTGGATGCTACTAAAATCAACTATACCCTGGGGATGCCTGACGTCCCCAACTGAGTACCTAGCCAAGCCTCGAGAGATGGACATGCACTAGATGAGGGACCTACTGGTTGCTAAGGCTGATTAGGACAAAGTCTACTGGACCAGTCCCGAGGGTATTAGGAGCACACTCTTCATTATATATGCTCGGAGGTGGCTGAACTTGGTGACCCAGAGGATTTGTCCTTTGGGTAACACTTCTGATATGACTTACCCTCGGGCTCTAGTGGTGGCTTGTGCCATGTGGGGGATATAACTAAATATAGGAGTATAGATTGTGATGGAATTGAAGAAATTCTACCAGGGCAAAAAAAAGGCTCCCTACCTTCCTGGTTTAATATCTGAGTTGTGTAGGAGTGCAGGAGTGTCGAGAGAAAATTATTACATGGGCCTAGAGGGTGACCTACCCTTCCATCCTCTCAAGGTGAAGGGTGAACAATCCCATAGCAAGAAAAAAAGAAAAATGGGTGAGGGGGAAGCAATAGAGTGGCAAAGAATGATGAAGATGCCCCTCATACCCAGCCCCCAATTTCCTTTGAGCACCTAGAGTAGGACATGGGTATTGTAAGGAGATTTCTGGATTAGTCCCACCTGCCTCCCTAGGGTTCAACCTTTTCTAGCTCTACAACGCACCTCCCACTGCTCAGAACTATGCAGAGCTTCAGAGAGAGTTGGATGAAGTGAAGAAAAAGAGGCACTACCAGGATCACATGCTTGTTCGAATGTGAAAGAACGTCAAGGTCATGTTCAAGTGCACCATTCCTGACAAGCCACTTCCCCAACTGGAGTCAGAGGACATACATGAGTTTTCTTTCTTGAATGGCTTGAAAGAAGGAGGCCCTGACCCTATAACCCATCCCTGAGTGCACATCGGCCTATTCCCCCTCCCCTATTTATTTTACTAGTTTATGGATTTGGGTTGCCCTTATTTGGGGCATGTAACAAACAATCTCTCTTTCTTTTATTTTTGCACATGGATACTTGTTTTTATTAAACTAGGAATAATGCATAATATTTATCTTATACTATATGTGTTGCACCGACCATGTGGTAGCTAGTAGCTAATACTAACGTTTTGAATAGGTTAGGAATGAAATGCAACATAGGGGAAAATAGAGGAGGAATTCTATTCCAGTCCACCCCATTATAGTGGCCAGCATGCTGCTACCACGACACCACTATAGCGGGAAAATTTTCACTATTGTGGGGTCGCAGTACCAAGGTAGTGCTCACTATTATAATGACCATCTAGGTAATTTTCTGTGTTTTCATACTTTTTCTGCATTTATATCCTTCCCACAGCTACCCCAAGTCATTTATGACTTGTTGGGACTGGCAGTTTGGTTATCAGGAAATTCATTTGGTTTTTAGAGCCATTTATCTGTTTTAGAGTTTTTGTTGTTAAAAAAATGGTCTGGGCCTTAACTTTAGGTAAATTGCATCAGATGCCAATTCTGACTGTCTCATTAGATCTGGAATGTCGACTTTAGGCTAGGGGGTCCCGTGGCTTCCGAACTCATTTTGGGTTATTGGGTAGATTTTGGCTAAAATGGACCCTTGGGTGTGGGGCTCACTTTTTATCGAAATGACCTTGGATGGGAATTTTGATGGTGCCGTTGTGTCCAAAACATAAGATTTGGTAGGGTAGCATAGTTCATTTATGTTCACAGGATTCCAAAGGAATCTCGAGGGCTTAGTTAAAAAATTTGCAACTTGGAAAGTTGTTGGTGCATCAGCACCTGGTGTAGGCCCATTTTCTTTATCGCTATCGTAATGAGGACCCCCGTGATCGTGAGGAGCTATATTCTTGTACATCACGATTGTGAGGCTCAGAACTTATGATCGTGATGAAAGAGGCTGGGGGATTGGGTCAGTTTGTTCATCGCGATCGTGTGGCTAGGCCACTATGATCATGATTGTCCCATTAGTGGGACCCATGACAACAACCAGGGGCCCTCAGGACGGCGATGAGAAAACCTCTGGAAGTATATAAGTTTTCCCGTTCATTTTTCCATCATATTTTTCAAAGTGTTGGACACCATTAGAGACTTGAAAGCTTGAGATCAATGTTCAAACTAATATTTCTTGTTGGGATTAGCTTGGGGATGTGATTGGAAGCATTTTGTGTCATTCTTCACATCAGTTTTTGATTAATTCACCATTTAATTCTTTGATTAACTCCTAATTCCTAGATTACGTTGGGGCTGATTTGGGACTATTTTAAGCTCGGATTACCCCCAAATTATAGGGGAAAATGATCCTTAGCTGAAAAAGATGATGTGACAGTTTCAATTTCGTGATTCTACAAGTGGGCCCCATGTGGGATTTTTAGCCCGATTTCTGACCTGGAGCATTAATATGCAATATGGGTATCAATATTCTCTTCTTGATGTGTATAACATTACTTTGATAGCATGTCAGCGGATCAGAGGCTTCTCGAAAGAGAAAAGCTTCGGAGTAGTAGATACATGAGCTTTCAGCGGCGTCCAGGTAGGCTAGACTTACCTTTCTCTTATATTGTGCTTCATTATAGTATTAGTGTAATATTGTGCTATCTATGGGTAGGCAATTATGGCTCGATTGTTGTCTTAGCATCTATGGACCAATTAGCCGATTATGGGCCCTTTTCGGTTGAATCTGGCCCTGTCTTCCCTTATAGTAGTTATGATTCTCCCTTAGTGCTAGTATTAAGATACTTAATTCCTTAGGATAGGATAGAAAAGCCTTATACTAGGTTCGGGTAGGTGCTTTCCCTAGGTTGGGTTTTCAGAATTGGTAGGAGGCCCCACCAACCTTTCTTTTGGGATAAAATACTTAGAATAGTTCCTTGTTTACCTAAATGACCTTTATTTGTTACCTTAGGCTAATTCTCGAGTTCAAGATGACTTAGTCATTTTTAGGAGCCCTATTCAGCTATGTTACCTCAGGTGAGGTTAGTAGTTGGCCCTAAATCACACTCTTGGCTTGGTGATTAGCACCCGTATCGCCCTTAAAGAATTAACTGCCTAACTTTAAAGATTATGACTAGCTTGAATTAATTGGAGTTATACGCCTGGATCATCATTATGCTTTATTATTACTTATCAGTTCTGGTTTGAGTTTGACATCTAGCAACTTTATTATTATTTATCAATTTTGATTCGAGTCCAACATTTTACTATTATGATATTATTCTCTAGTTCTTGTTTAGGTCCGGTATTTATAATTTGTATAGATATTGGTTTAAGATTGGAAATCTGGTAAAGACCGATAGGACTTGGGATTATGATCGAAAAGGAGTTTCAGGCACGCTTATCACTCGTTGGCTCATATTACATTTATTATCATTGTTATTCCATCTTTATATTAGTGTTATCTTATTTTTATTTGTTGGGCTTATGGGGGCTCAGTTGGGTTGTTTCCTTCTTTTTTTGTACCTTCTGGGCTTACAGGGCCCAATCAGGCTATAGTTAGACTGTATTTCCATTTTTGAATTACTTGTTTTATATATTTTTTGCATTCGCTCCGCATGATCTACTAATACTTCTTTCGCCCCTTTATTTATGACTTTAGCTAACATTCTTGCACTTTATTTATGCTTTTATTATTATTAAGCTCAGTTAGCCTATGATGCTTAAGAGTACCCATTGTTTTGGTACTCATACAACACTTTTGCATTTTTTCCTTGATATAGATCCAAGAATGAGTCATCGCCACAGAAGTTATCCTCGGGCCGTGCTAATATTCCAAGCTAGGGTGAGTTTTTAGAGGCTGGAGCTGATCCACCTCCTTCTGCTATTTTTGAATAGTCTTTTTGTACATTCTGAGACTATGTTGTATATTTGGCACTGTCTAGTACTCTATTTTGGTTTAGTGGATCTTGTACCGACCTTACCAGGTTGTGGGGGAACTCATTCTATATATTTTCCTCCCTCTATTGTATAGTATGTTCATATCTATTTATCGCTGCTTTTAGTTGCTTTGTATTTCCATTACTTATCTATTTCATTTATTTTCTTATCTTTCACTGGTTAGCCCGTTATTTGCCATTTTGGGCTATGGTTGGGCTTACCTACTGGAGGGTAAAAGTAGGTGCCATCATGACTCAAGAAATTAGGACGAGATAGTTTGGTATCAGAACCTAGGTTCATGGTATTATTGGTAAAAGAGCAAGTGTCTAGTATAGTCCCGCAGATCGGTATGATGACATTCGTATCCTATCTTCGGGAAGCTACAAGAAATTCTTACGAAAATTTCACCCTTTTGGTTTATTTTTAGTGCATTGTGTCTATATTGGTTTCTATATTCTTATTTGTTTCACTCTTTCACAGATGGGTAGGATGCAGGAAACGACGGTCGGGGATTAGGACCCCGAGCCTGTAGCTAGGGCACCGATTAAGGGTCGAGGTTGAGGTCAGGCTAAAGCTGCAGCCCCAACTCAAGACCCGGCTAGAGAGCTTTCACCAGATCCTATTATTTCTCATGAGCCATAGATAGGGCCAGAGGTTCAGCCACCACAATAGCAGATGGGCCAAGGGTAGCCCAGGCTCCACCGGTGTTTATATCTTCCTCAGTTCTGTGTGATGCTTTAGTACAACTATTGGGGTCAGTAGGTGGTCCACCAACTAGTGGGGCCCAGATAGTAGCCCTAGGTGGTATTGGCTTAGCCAGTTATGATGGCAGAGGGGCAGAAGATGCTGGGCCAATTTCTGAGCTTTACTCTACCTAGTTTTGCAGGGGCCCCAGGTGAGAATGCTTTTGAGTTTCTAACTAGCTGTGCAAAGAGGCTGTATAATTTTGGCTTAGTAGAGTCTTGTGGTGTGGATTACACCATATTTTAGTTTGATCGAGCAACCAGATAGTAGTGGAGGGTCTATATTGATTCTTGGCCAGTTAGATCTCTACATATGACATGGACTCAGTTCTCTGAGGCTTTCTTGGAGAAGTATATGCCTCACAGCTTGTCTGAGCGCCTGAGGGATCATTATATAAGGTTGGAGCAGGTTTTAATGTTAGTTACTGAGTATGAGGAGAGGTTTCATGAGTTTGTGAGGCAAGCCGCTAGGATTCTACCGACTGAGTATGAGCGGATGCGATGTTTTGTCAAAGGGCTGAGATTTGTTTTTTGCATGGCTACTCAGAGTCTAGTTGCTGCAGGCAGATCTTTTGTAGATATTACTAACTATGCCCATACTATGGAGGAGATGCATCACGAGACCTAAGGGGGCAGCGGGCAGAGGTTTTTAGGGTAGGTATCCTTAACATCAACCTTATTAGCATCAGGTTTAGTCTAGTAGGCCCGTTCAGGAAGTGTTTCAGATTTAAATGGGGGTCAACCTAATTATAGTAGTGGTCAGTATTTTAGGTGTACACAGTCAGGGTCTTCAAGCTAGGTGGCCATTCTGGATCAGTCATACCTTCTAGACAGAGCAAAGTGTCCGGGGCACGTTACGATTATGGTATTGTGGTCCATTTTTTAAAGAGTTTCCCTATCATGGGATGATTGGACCTTCAGTGCAGAGTGCCCAGCCGATTAGAACAGTATCGTCTCCAGCTAGGGGTGGTACACAGGGTCGTAGGGGTGGTCTCCAGGGTTCCATAGGTGGTCCTCAAGTAGGTCAAACAAGTGGTTAGTTAGGCACCCAATCTAGATGCGGACGGGGTCACTTATATGTTATTCCTAGTAGGTTGAAGGCTGAGGCTTCAGATGCTTAATCACAGGTATGATTTCAGTATACCATCAATCATCTTTGCTTTATTTGATTTGGGCCCCATATTTTCATATGTTTCTGCTAATTATGCACCGCAGTTAGGGTTGTCTTGGGAGCCATTATTTGTGTCTTTGCCTATACCTACTCTTATTGGTGTTTCTTTAGTAGTGGATCGGGTATATAGATTATGTATTATGACTATTCGAGAGTATTACACTCAGGCTGACCTTATTGTGATAGATATGGTAGATTTTGATGACATTCTGTGCATGGGCTAGTTATCCCCCCTATCATGCAGTCTTGGATTGCTTTGCATAGACTGTTACCTTAGCCATGCCTGCCATACCCCCTATTCTGTGGTAGGGTTCTTTCAGTTGCATGCCAATGGGGATTATTTCTTATATTCGGGCTAGGAGACTGGTATCGAGGGGTTGTGAGTCATTCCTTGCTTATGTTCATGATGTTAGTGCAGAGAGTCCTTTGCTTAAATTTGTTCCTATATTTTGCAATTATCCTGATGTCTTTCCTACCGACCTATCTGGTCTTCTTCTTGAGCGTGATATTGAGTTTGCTATTGAGGTTGAGCCGTAAACCTAACTTATTTCTATGGTACCTTAACGAATGGCTCCTACTGAGCTAAAGGAGATAAATACTCAGCTTCATGATCTTCTGGGTAAGTGTTTTATTAGGCCAAGCAAATCACCTTGGGGTGCTCTTAGTCTATTCATGAAGAAAAAGAATGGATTTATGCATATGTATATCGATTACAGGTAGTTGAATAAGGTGACAGAGAAGAATAAGTATCCTATGCCTCATGTCGATGATTTCCTTGACTAACTTGATGGTGCGGCAGTGTTTTCTAAGATTGATCTGAGGTTTGGGTACCATCAGTTAAGGATTCGAGTAGAGGACATCCCTATGATAGCCTTCAGGACTCACTACGACCATTATAAGTTCCTGGTGATGTCTTTTGGGGTTGACCAATGCCCCAGCTGCATTCATAGACTTTATGAACCATATTTTCAAGACTTATTTGGACTCTTTCGTGATAGTTTCAATTGATTATATCCTTGTTTATTCGAGGAGTAGAGAACAACACGAGCAGTATTTGAGGATTGTGCTCCACACTTTGATAGATCATAGGCTTTATGCCAAATTCTCAAAGTATGAGTTCTGACTTGAGTTGGTAGCTTTCTTGGGGCATATGGTGTCCAAGAATGGTATTATGGCGGACCCAGTGAAGATTGAGGTTATTCGTGATTGGGCTAGGCCTATATCTCCTACTGAGGTTCATAGTTTTATTGGGTTGGCAGGCTGCTACAGGTGGTTCATCAAGAGATTTGCTACTATTGTAGCCTCTATGACTAGATTGACGAGGAAAGAGGTTCCATTTCAGTAGTTCGATGGTTGTGAGGTGAGATTTCTTAAGCTCAAGGACTAGCTCACTTCAGCTATTATTCTGACTCCTCCAATTGAGGGTGAGAGGTTTATTGTTTATTGTGATGCTTCTGGTGTTTTTTTGGGGTGTGTTCTGATGCAGTATTGGGGTAGAGTTATTGCTTATGCTTCGAGACCGCTAAAGGTACATAAGCGCAACTACCCCATGCATGATTTGGAGTTGGATACTGTAGTTTTTGTGCTTAAGACTTAGAGGCATTACTTATACTGTGTTAGCTATGAAATTTTCACTGACCACCATAGTCTTTAGTACACTATGACCTAGAGGGAGCTTAGTTTGAGACAGTGCAGGTGGATTGAGTTGCTGAAGGACTGCTACCTCTCTATTCTATACTATCCGGGAAAGGCAAATATGGTAGCAGATGCCTTGAGCTGGAAGGCAGTGAGTATGGGTAGCTTGGCCTTCATTTTAGTTTCTGAGCAACCTTGGGCTTAGACATTCAGTCCTTAGCCAACATGAAGGTTCGACTTGATATTTCAGACCCCAGAAGGATTCTTGCTAGTGTTGAGGCTAGGTCTACCTTGTTGGAGCAGATTCAGGGCTTTGAGGATAGCAGACTATGTGGAATTTAAAATTAGGTGTTGAGAGGTGAGTCTAGAAAGGCTACCTTAGATTCAAAGGGAATTTTGAGACTCGACGGATGCATTTGTGTTCCAAGGGTAGGAAACTTGATTCAGTTGATACTTTGAGAAGCTCCCAGTTCACTTCTAGCTTTTGGAGGGCCTTTCAGGAGGATTTGGGTACCCAGGTTGACCTTAGCACCACTTTCATCCCCAAACTGACAGACAGTTAGAGCAAACTATTCAGGTTTTGGAGGATATGCTCCATGCATTTGTTATGGACTTTGGGGGTCAGTGGGAGTAGTTTCTAGCCTTAGCAGAGTTTTCCTATAATAATAGCTACGATTCGAGTTTTCAGATGGCATAATTCGAGGCATTGTATGGTAGGCATTATCGATCTCCCATAGGTTGGTTTGAGACTTTAGAGGTTAGGCCCCGTGGTGTTGATTTGCTTTGTGAGTCCTTGGACATGGTTAGAGTGATTCAGGATAGGCTTTAGGTAGTTCAGAGTAGGTAAAAGAGTTATGCTGACCGTAGACTTCGTGCCTTGAAATTCAAAGTTGGTGACCGGGTCTTTCTTTGAGTATCACCCATGAAGGGCATGATGAGGGGGTAAGCTCAGCCCCAGATACATTGGATTATTTGAGATACTTCAGAAAGTTGGGAGGTAGCTTATGAGCTAGCTTTGCCTCCATCCTTTTTTGCCATCCATCCAGTTTTCTATGTATCCATGTTGTGGCATTATATTCTGGATGAGTCTCACATGCTATGGTGGGACTCAGTTCAGTTGGATGAGACGTTGACCTATATTGAAGAGCTAATATTTATCTTAGCAAGGAATGTCAGACGGTTACGTTCCAGAGATATTTCTATGGTTAAGGTTCAGTGGGGACACCATCTAGTTGAAAAAGTTACCTGGGATACCGAGCGTGAGATACAAACCCAGTATCCCTACCTGTTCGAGCCTTCAGGTACTTCATAATCCTTTACTTTCGCGGACGGAAGTCCTTTTAGTAGTGGATGTTGTAATGACCCTATAGGTTATTTTTTGCGTTTTTGTGCTTCTTCTTTATTTAGAGCCTTCCTACACCTGCCCCAAGTCATTTATAACTTGTTGGGACTGACATTTTTGTTACTGGGCAGTTTATTTGATTTTTAGAGTCATTTCCCTATTTTAGAGCTTCTCGTGTTAAGAAAAGGGTCTCGGGCCCAAACTTCAGGTAAGTGGCCTCAGATGCCAATTCTGACAGCCTCATTATCTCTGGAACATCAATTTTAGGCTAGAGGGACCCTTGGTCTGGGTCCCGAGTCTTCCGAACTCATTTTGGTCAATTGGGTGGATTATGGCTAAAATGGATCCTTGGGTGTGGGGTTCATTTTTTATTGAAACGACCTCGGATGAGAATTTTGATGGTGTCGTTATGTCCGCAATACCGAATTTGTTAGGGTAGCATAGTTTGTTTGCATTCACGGGATTTTGAAGGAATCCCGAGTGCCCAGTCAGAAAATTTGCAACTTAGCAAAGTTGTTGGTGCATCAGCACCTGGTGCAGGCCTAGGACTATAGTCTTATACATCGCAATCGTGAGGCCAGGGACTCTCAACCGCGATAAAGAAGGATGGGGGATTGGGTCGGTTTGTTCATCACGATCACATGGCTAAACCAGCGCGATCGCGATTGTCCCGTTAATGTGATCCCGTGACCGTGACCTAGGGCCTTCGTGACAGCGATGAGGAAACCCCTGACAGTATATAAGTCTTCCCCTTCATTTTTCCAACATATTTTTCTAAGTGTTGGGAACCATTAGAGAGTTAAGACCTTAAGATCAGTGTGGGAACTAATATTTGGTGCTGGGATTACCTTGGGGACGTTATTGGAAGCGTTTTATCATCGTTATTCTTGTAAGTTTTTGATAAATTCACCATTTAATTCTCCGATTAAATCCCTAATTCCTAGATTATGTTGGGGATGATTTGGGACTCTTTTAAGCTTGGATTACGCCTAAATTATAGGGTAAAATGATCCTTGAGGTGAGAGGTACACTACGACTGTTTTAATTTCGTGATTTCGTAAGCGGGCCCCATATGGGATTTTTAACCTAATTTCTGACCCGAAGCATAAATATGCAATATAGATATCAATATTCTCATCTTAACATATAGAACATTACTTTGATAGCATGGCAGCAGTCAGAGGCTTCTCAGAAGGGAAAAGCTCCAGAGTAGTGGATACACGAGCTTTCACCGGCATCCAGATAGGCTAGGCTTACCTTTCTCTTAGACTGTGCTTCATTATAGTATTAGTGTAGTATTGTGCTAGTTATGGGTGGGTACTTATGACGTTGTTGTTGCTGTAGAATTTATTGACCAATTAGTTGGTTAGGGGCTCTTTTTGGTAGAATTCACCCCCGTCTTCCCTTATGTTAGGTATGATTATCCATTAGGGATAGTCTTAGGATACTTAATGCCTTGGGATAGTATTGATAGGCTTTAGACTAGGTTCGGTAGGTTCTTTCCTTAGGTTGGGCTTTTTAGACTAGTAGTGGGCCCCACCTGACCTTCTTTTGTGATAAAATGCTTAGAATAGTTCCTTGTTGACCTAAATGACCTATATTCATTAACTTAAGCTAATTGTTGAATTTAGGATGACTTAGTCATTTTAAGGAGCTCTGTTTGGCCGTGTTACCCCAGGTGGGGTAGTAGTTGGCCCTAAATCACACTCTTGGCTTGGTGATTAGCACCCGTATCGCCCTTAAAGACTTAACCACATGACTTTAAGGATTATGACTAGTGGGACATAATTGGATTTATACCCCTGGATCATCATTAAGCCTTATTATTACTTATCAGTTCCGCTTTGAGTCTGGCATCTAGCAACTTTATTATTATTTATCAATTTTGGTTCGAGTCTGGCATTTTACTATTATGATATTATTCTCTAGTTCTGGTTCGAGTTTGACATTTATGATCTATACAGATATTGTCTTGGGATTGGAAATCTGGTAAAGACCGAGAGGAAATTATGATCTATAAGGAGTTTCAGGTATACTTATCATTCGTTGGCTTGTACTACGTTTATTATCGTTGTTATTCTATCTTTATATTAATGTTACTCTTATTTGTATCAGCCGGTCTTATGGGGGGCTTGATTGGGTTGTTTCCTTCTTGTTTGTGTTTTCTGGGCTTATGGGGGTCCAATTAGGTTATAGTTAGATTGTATTTCCACTTTTGAGTTACTTGTTTTATATATTTCTCGCATCCGCTCGGCATGATCTTCTAATCCCATTTTTGCCCCTTTATTTCTGACTTTATCTTACATTCTGGCACTTTATTTATGCTTTTACTGTTATTTAGCTTAGTCGACCTATGATACCTACTGAGTACCCGTTGTTTTGGTTCTCATACTACACTTCTGTATCTTTTTTTTGATGTAGATCCGAGTACGAGTCACCGCCACCGACGTTATCCTCGGGTCGTACTGCTGTTCGGAGCTAGGGTGAGCTTTTAGAGTCCAGAGATGATCCTCCACCTTCTACTATTTTTGGATAGTCCTTTTGTACATTCTGAGACTATGTTGTATATTTGGCACTGTCTAGCACTCTATTTTTGTTTAGTGGCTCTTGTACAGACCTTACCAGGTCGTGGGGGAACTTATTTGTATATTTTAGCCTCCTCTCTTTGTTGTATAGTATGTTTGTATCTATTTATCGCTGCTTTTAGTTGCTTCATATTTCCATTACTTGTCTATTTTCTTTATTTTCTTATCTTCCGTCGGTTAGCCCGTTATTTACCATCCGGGGCTATGGTTGGGCTTACCTACTGGTGGGTAAAAATAGGTGTCATAATGACTCAAGAAATTGGGTCGTGATAGCTATAGCGGCCCAATGACAGTGGCTCAAAAAAATTCTTCAGTACCTGCAATTTCCTTACTCCCATTCCATGCCACAACAATTTAATTCAGAATCGTACAACAGTTAAATCACAATCCCAAGATCGAACCCAACAAATTGAAAAGGTACCAATTAAGCGAAAACACAACTCTTTACACACCAGTTATAGATCACAAACTCAACATAAGGGATCATAATAAACTTCCATATAAAGACTTTAATTCACCGTCATATTTATGCTTCCTACATAACAACCGCTTAAAGAAAGAGAATTTAACAACAATTTAACAATTTCGCTTACCACTTAACATGTACCACCATAATAATTAACATTTAAGCACCTAAATTTCTCATCCAGGTTCTCAACCAACAATACGTAGGCAACTCACAACCAGTTCACTTATTACAAGTTCTCAAATATCAGGCAGTTACAATTTCACATAAATATCAATTCAAATAATGTCATTTGTAAATTTAGCCATCCTTCTTATTTCTCTAACGTAACATTCAACTCTCATCCTTGATGACCGCTAATTGATCATCTAAAAATTTACACACAGCCCTTACGGCCAAATACCAATTGGAACCTTCTAAGTTCCAATTTTCTTGCTTGTATTATTACAAAGGAAGTCAAGTGACCGCCCTTTGTTTTGTTTGAGATACCAATTGGAATCAAGAGATACCAATTGGACTCAACCCAGACAAATAATCACATGGGCTGCACGAGAGGAAAGAAGAAATGGAAACAATTACTATATTGCCTTTTAGCTTTCCGAAGATTCAATGTGGACGTCAACACACCAATCTGCAGGACTCTATTTGACATTTGCTCTTGTACTTGTGAGACCGATAACCTAAGCTCTGATACCAATTATCACGAGCCAACTAATTGAATCATGTGGGCACCTACTCTAATCCACCTAGATAGGAGAACCTTTACTACATAATAAGAAAACATGTGGAAGTCATAAAAGAAAACATTAAGTCTTTCAACTATTACAAAGTTGGTTACAAATCTTCAATTGCAAAAGAACTAGACAGGTACAAGAGCCACTAAAAGGAAATCTGAAATACATATGACTCAACTTCCACCATAAGAATGAGAAGAGGGAAGTTGTTGGAGACCTCTATTCATGTCAAGCAATGAAACCTGGACTGATCTTGCAACTAGACTATACCCCAGAAAAGGGTATATCAAGAGTAGTATCAGTACACCCACACATACTGGTAAGGATCATCGGCTGACCCAATTTAAATCATGTAAACACAACGTAAATATCCAAAATAAAGCATGGACTTAGTTACTATAGTAAATCAATTTAGCTCTCACACTTCCATTCTTCATTAAACCCTCAATTATCTCTTATTTGTTTACACTTAGCCATAGTAAATCATCACACAACGTTCAACGCTTATGCACCACTTCTCAACACTTCTGTCACCTCTAGCTTATGCATTTAATACTCACTCAATTATGTACTCAACAACATATAACCACAATGCATTCCAATCCTCCAGTGACCATTCAATTCAACCTCAGTAAAAATCATGCTTTGGGGATTACCCCTAATTTAGGACAACACATGTATAATATGAACACATAACCACGTATTGTAAGTAATTACATCTATGTAACACTTTAGCATTTATACATTACTTAGTCTTCCTCAACAATACCAACCAATTCAAAAAAGTATAAGACAACACAAACAATACGCCAAGTCAGTACCATGCCTAACAACTCCATCTTGCCACATTTTCTCTTTTTCTATGGAGTTCGATAATTATTTACACAATTAACTATTCCAACAGTCCGAACCACTCATCGATCCAAATGACAACAATAATATCAACCGGTTCACTTAAGGAACATAATGTATCAACAACAGCATAACTCGGTCTACTCAAGGAATTGTCAAACTCACTAATACCCCGTACACACATCTATGGGTCTTATGG
The DNA here is from genome assembly GCA_031232105.1 of Capsicum rhomboideum. NCBI lineage: Eukaryota > Viridiplantae > Streptophyta > Magnoliopsida > Solanales > Solanaceae > Capsicum > Capsicum rhomboideum. The sequence continues at coordinate 54,908,586 of CP124711.1, forward strand.
TTGCTCACTAGCAATGACCTGTAGGGGACGAGCTCAGTCCATGTACCAAATAACCTAGACATCTACTGTTAGCCACCCTTATCCCAAACCAATATTGTACCACCCTTATTCCAATGTCTCCACCCTTATACTCCCTGAGTTTTACTAATTCCGTAATGATGACCTTTACCGGTTCATCTCTCAATAACAACTCATGTCACAACAAGTATAATCACAATGTGAAATAACACAACCACACTTGCACCTCAAATAATTCTTTTTATACCAACTTATTATATATGATTAAACACTAGTAATATCATCCAACAAGTCAACATTTACAGCATATATTACAACAAGTACACAAAGAGACAAATAACTTGCACACATAAACTAAATTAAGTGTTCAACTACAATTCAACCATCACCTACCACAATAGCACCAAGGTCTAGCAATACATATATATTCAAGTAACACACACATCAACTTTGGATTCACCTTCAGTTTTCCCACCGTGAGGATACACTACTCCTTCTACCTACCACAATGTTTTCCCTTCAACTTCCATTTTAAACTCTAAGTTATCACCACGGTTACTCTACCAACTAGCATTCTTACCCATCTTACGCTATGCTATTAAATCATCCCAGCCAAGACCCATTCTATTTAACAACAATTCATGGAGCATAACTACATCATATCTGTCTACTATTTGATTTATCATGAACAGATAATACATACCAGTTCTAAAATAATTAACACGCATTCAATAATACAATTCTCACTCACATAGCCCTAAGTTACTATTTTTATCCAACCAAACACCTTGCCCCCAAGCCTAAGCATGGAATTTCCTATCAATCTACATTATGCATACATTTTCTAGCATGGGTCTTTACTACCCAATTAAATCTAGCCTACCTGGGCACCAAGAAGCTGCTATGGAGGCATGAACGCAAACTTCTGACTTTACTCTATTGACTTTTGGTGTGGAATTCACAAGAAAATAATGGGTTTTACCCCGTTCAAGCATACCCCTCCATCTCCATTGCTCTAGAGCTTAGAGGAAACCCTATTTTTTTTAGAATGAAGCGTTGTCCTATTTACAACTACAGAGAGAAGGAAAAATAAAGAAAATTTAGGGTAATGTTCTATCTATCGACATCCCACTATTGTCATGACCTAATTGGTCATGAGTGGCACCAACCCTAACTCTACGTTAGGAGAGCCATCTAACCCAACCCTTAGCCAATTATTACGGACCTTGACAAGTCACTTACCTCAATTACTTACCATTTAACTCAGTAAAACACAATAAAAGCAAAATGAGTTCTTTATTAACTAACTAAATGCTCGAAAACAAATAGAGTGCAGAATGTGTCTTTACTTATTACAACCTCTGGGACTTGAAAGTCACTGTACAATAACATCTAAAATAGTATCCAAAACCAAGTGTAAAAAATATCCAGAATAATAAGAAAAAGGAATGTATATATCCCAAAACAATGGACATAACCAATATAAGAATGATCCAATGGCTTCCCGTACATTATGCTCACCCTTGAATCGATGTTTGAATAACGGATGAGAGTTGAGGTCTCATCTCAAATGCTGGAACACGCTCTGCACTCAACAAAAAAGAAGAGTACATGTATTATCAGTACAACAACTAAGTAATGGTAGGCATCATCGACCGACTCAACTCAACACCCTGTATGTAGGCAAGTTAAATGCAAGTAACAATAATCAAAACACAACTTACAATTAATTGACAACCAAACAAAGTCATAACACTTCATCTCATCAAGAAAATAAATACACAAGTATATTAATTACACTTAGGTAGATTCTTCAACAATGGTCACCACAACAAATACATATATTCAAAGGAAATGATGATTACATGTATGCAAGATGTACACACATACTAGAGTCAGCAAGGACTCTCAGATATGACCTACAGGGGATGAGCTCAGTACATGTACCAGTATCGACATGATACCCAATCCAATAATAGTGTCGGCATGACACCCGATCCATATATCATCTCAATACCATCTCAACACCATATGGTCAATGCATGATACAATCAATAATCACAAGCACCCAACTCACATATAAGCATAGATTCAAGCAAGTCTTTACTACAATTAAACAATAGTCTACCTCTATTCCTTGATCGTAACCACTATATAGTCATAAACTTGCCCTTTTTTCAATTTCGGCCTGTTCTTGATCTATAAACAATAATTACATAATTCTGAATGCAATATTTCACTCTTCCTAAAAATTAGGAACTCACATTTATCAAATTAACCCAAGAATTTTCCCTAGTTCATCATCTTAAGTTTTTCTACCCTTTAAACTCTTGAATTCTACATATTTTAACACTACAATCAAGAATTCTAGCATAGGAAGTGTTTTCTATTACCCTAGGATCAACAACATTTGATAATAAACTAAATCCCCACTAATTCACACCAGTTCATAATTTAGGGCTAATCTCTAAATTCCACCATGATTATGATTCTTACAATTTCTACGAATCTAAAGGAGTAATTCAAGTTTGGAGTGTAAAGAAACCTCACCTCAAAGGTAAGAAAACCCCAAAAGCTGAAGAAAATAGCCCCTACTAAGCCCTTGAACATTTTTTTAGAAAAGTGGAAATAAAAAATGGGTTTTTGATTTTTAAGAACTGATATACTATGTTTTCACCGCTATAATGGAGGATCTGTCTCTATAATGGCCCTTAGGCCAAAAAGGGTTGTCGCTGCAGCGACACTTCTACCTTTGCAGCAGCACCATTGCAGTGGTACATCTGTCGTCCAGCGACCCTAAACTAGTAACTTGGGACTCGGTCCTAGTTCTGCTATTTCACAAGATACTCCTCAAAATATGATATTATGAACTAACCCTTTCACAATAATCGCTATAACCGGAGTTCTACTAACCCATTCTATGGAGCGAAAGTTACTATGACTTCCTAAACTCATTCTCTTACACAAAATCAAATCAAAACCACTAATCAACATTCTAATAACTACCAGATTTCCCTAGACCATCACACACTCAATATACCCCTAAAACTAGGCCAACCTAGCACTTTTAAATTTTGGTCTAAGGGAAAACTAAGTGAATGTTTAACTTTCTAATTCGAAATAAAAATGATTTGGATCATTACATTAGACACCAATTTATCCCTCATTTGTCCCCGAATGACAACTAACCAAAATGATACAACAAATGAGCAAAAGAAATACCCGAGTCAATGAATAAGTGTGGACTGCGCATATCTTTCTCTATCTCCCATGTGGCTCCCATGTGGCTTTCTCAATCAGATGATTTATCCACTGAACCTTTACAGATGGAACAACTTTAGTTCTTAGCTTTCTCATACCTCTATCCAAGATTGCAATTGGCTCCTCTTCATAAGAGAGCTCCTTGTCAAATAATTTTGAATCCCAATGAATAATGTGGTCTCTATCTCCGTGGTACTTCTTGAACATTGACACATGAAACATAGGTTGAACCCCTAACAAGCTAGTTGTCAAAGATAACCTATACGCTACTGACCACTCTATTCAAAACCTCAAAAGTTTTGATTTACCTCAAACTCAACTTCCCCTTCTTTCTGAATAGCATTATACCCTTCATGTGTGACACTTTCAACAATAATTTCTCACCTTTCTCGAATTGCATATCCCTTACCTTATTGTCTGTATATTCTTTTTATCAGCTCTAATCTTTTACCAACTTCTACTGGATAACCTCACTTTCACAATCTACTCTTTTAGCTTATTAGTGCCCCAAGGTCTCACCTCGAAAGTGTCAAACCATCCAATCAGTAACCTACATCTTCTTCCATACAAATCTTCAAAATGAGCCATATCAATACTGGAGTGGTAGCTATTGTTATAAGCAAATTCACACAAGGGTAGATATTAGTCCCACAGACCACCAAAGTCCATCACATAAGCTCGAAGCATATCTTTACTATCACGACCCAATTTATCAGGTCATGATGGCACCTACTCTATCCCACCAATAGGTAAGCCAACCTATAGTCCAAAACAGCTAGTAACGGAATACCAAGAGAAAGGAAGGAAATTGCAAAATAAACACGATAAAAAAACTAATTATAATCCCAAAACCTGGTGGAGTTAATACAAGAGCTTCTAATATATCAAGAGTACAAGTGAAATACAGGATAAATATATACAAATATGTCTTTGAGTACAACATAGAGATCAGTCTATAGTAAGAGAGAGAGTAGGAATAACTCTGAACGTCAGGAGCTCACCCTAAGTCTTTGATCTATAGAGGCTCCGTACGATACACATATCAACGGTGATAACTCATACTATAACCTACAAGCTATAGAAGTGTAGTATGAGTAACACGTGGTACTCAGTAGGCATCGACCAACTGAGCTCTAGAAATAATGTAAGCATAAAATGACATGTAAGGCATGAATGTAACTACATGCAACTATCCAGGGAACTAGGGATAATAGTAATAATGGAGCAATAAGGATAACTACCCTATCTTGACAGTATACAGGAGCTAAAGTATAATACCATATATCACTAGCCAATATACCAATAAAGAGTGAAAAAAGTATATATAGTAGTATACAAGGCCAAAAAATATGTATACAATATGAATAAACAAAGAAAGAGAGGGATATACGGTAATACCATATATATATATATGTATACAAATAAACCTGTAGTACTAACTCAAAGGTAATAACCTAAGGGAATCAACCTAACCTCTCAAGGGCCTTAGCCAAGTAAGCGAACTAATGCTAGCATACTCAAACCTCTAACCAAAATATGACTAAGCATGGGGTGGTTTATCAATAATATAACTTACCATAATAAAGAAGGGAATCAGAAACATACTGCCAGTCTCGGGTACCAGCCTATACTCATCCTACCATGAACTAGCCATAATAACCAATGATAAAGTAATTGGCTAGTCTAGACACACAAATACATAATCTGACCCCCATAAGCCCAGAAGGTTCACAAAACACTTAGGAAAAAGTAATCATAACCTATACCTATGCATCCCCTCATAAGACTGATGGATAAAGGTGTCAAATAATCATACTTGTGATAGGGAATACATATAAATGAATGAATGCAACAAAACCATAAATACCATAATGTAACAAGTGTATACACCTCCTCCAGCTTAGTAGCTCGCAAAGGAAGGACCTACAACAACCATCCTTCTCCGACACTATGGTTCATAGACGAAGAGGCCTATAGGGAATTTGGGATATCTATATACACTGGATGGTCCCAAACTAGGAATTCTAATAACTATCATAATTAATCTACTCCATCCTACACCAGATATATATATATATATATATATATATATAGTAAGTACACGGACTCGAACCGTGACTAAAAGAGTGTACATAGTAAGATACATACCGAATTAACACCTACCTTCCTCGACCTATATTTCAAGGCCAAAACTACGGTATCCAAGTCATGGAAATCATGAGGACACAAGATCATGTTTGGAGAAACCCTTTTGAGACCTTGAATGAGCAATATCATGTTTGGAAGGTGGCTTAGAATGTGGAAGGACCAACCAAGTGAAGGAAGAGTAAAAGGACATTCTGTTCCTTTTGGTGACACAAAGTATATCACCAAACATAAAGGCGCATCACCAAATTTGCACACCCCATCGCCGAAATGGGCAGCCCCTTTCTTGGGTCATTTTTGGGCCTATTTGTAATAAGGCCTAGCCTAGACTATAAATAGCTTGTATTTTATTTTCTTAGGAAGTTTTTGATGAATATTGAATTTATATCTTGAGAGAGCATGAGAGCTTGGACAACTTATGTTGACTTTTTTTTAGAAATGGTGATTTTGAGGGCATTATGATTCCTTCTTGGTCATCATAAGAGATATGTGTTTTTAGGTAATTTAAAGGGAGGTCTTAGGATTTGATACATCCTTTGGTTTTCCTCTTACTTATCTTTTGTGTCTACCTATCTTTATCAATCTATCCATTATCCTTTGATTTTTGTAGTTAAATTCTCATTTCTATATTTTGGATCATATCATTTAATATCAAAGCCGAGCTTGAGTTTGAGTGTTAGTGGTGTTTCATATAGAGGTTGGAATCCTTCTAGAAAAGGTCATCCTTACTTGCAGACTATCAAGTCCATTCGAACCTCGGAGTATGGGTAGCTCTCAGGTAGATCATAGTGGTCATAGTGGGCAGAGTTCTCATCAGACATTGCGGAGTATTTGGTATAGATATTCAGGCCTTTGGCGGCCATTCTGGGTCAGCAGGTGTAGTACATCAGAGTATTCCAAGAGCCTATTTTGATTGTGGCAAAATTGGCCATTAATCTAGGGATTGCCCTAGATGCGAGTTGGTTGTTCAGACAGGGTCAGCACTTATTCCTCGCCAGCCTAGAGATCCTGAGGTATGTTGTGAGTGTGGAGAGGATGATCATTTTAGAAGAGAGTGTCCCCAATATCAGTTGGTCAGCCAGTTGGGGTCAGATCGTGTTTCTCACCAAGTTAGAGCTTTAAGGGTTAGTTATGACTAAAGAAAGACTATTCACTGGTCCAGAGAGTGTCCCCGATGTGGTATTATAGTCATTCAGCTCATCCAGATCAGTCTCAATAGAGATGTGGCACCTTCAGTTAGAGGTAGTGCAGTTAGTGCCTCAGTTAGTTATTCAGACGCTCATTCTGGGTTTGGACGTGCTCAGATTTGCACTCCTTTGGGTATATCAGGACTATGACTTTGAACTCTATTTATATAGGTCTGATTCAACTTACTATTCTTTACTTTTTATTTAAGTTGAATTGGGGTTTTCATACCCATTGATTATTATATGCCTTGGTGTAGATTTCATGCATATATGACTACCCCCGTAGATGATTTCTTTTAGCAGTGGATCAAGTGGATCAGTATTTTGTTTTTCCTTGGGGTGTAGCACTTGGGTTAAAGTCATATTTCCTTTGGCATATTGTCCTTATTATAGTTATAGAGTGGTAATGATTGTGATTTTTCATTTTGGTGACTCCTACACTTTATGCTAGTGTTGTTATTATTACGATTATTACTTTGGAGGAAATTGATTCTTACCTGATAGATGGCTAGACTAGTGTTACCTAGTTAGAATCCCCTTCCTTGTGATTCTTATTTGTTGGCTTAGATGGCTAACTCGATTGGTTGGTTTTCTCTCTTTTAGTGAGGTGTGGTTGGTTGTTTTCCTTTTCTATTAGTAAGGTTGGTTGTTGAATAGTTCAGGGAAGTAAAGGTAAGTTTGACCTTTCATGGTTTTGTTGTGGTTCTAGACTTGGCAATTCTGTTTTATTGCTCATTTCAGATGTTGAAAGGTTTAGGGCTTGCTTTTTTGGTTTGTTAGGTGATCGAGGTTTTAGCATTGGCTATCCCTTTCTATAGTCGTTCCTGAGGTTGATAAATTTGAGATTTATTCTTCCAATTTGGATAGTTCATCGCCCGGTAGTGGTTTTGTTCTTGATGCTGATATTGAGTTGGGTACTCCATTCTTGCTATGATATGGTCCATGATTCGGTTGAGTTAAGGTTGGACAAAATGGGTGAATTCACAAAATTCTCATTTAGACAGTTGTTCGTCCTAATATGACTTCGTGAAATGCTTCTACTTGGTGTTATGTTCTTGGGTATCAGTTGTTGGTTACCAAAGTGGGTGTCTTTGGGAGTGAGTATTTGTTGCCATAGATTGAGTATTGGATTGACCGAATTCATGCTAAGGTTCTATTTTTCTGAGTTGCTTGAGTTTTGGCTATCACTAGTATTCTTTACAGCCTTGGTGAGTTATTGGCTATGCCTTGATGCATTATGCCCTTCAACAAATGTGGAATTAATTGCTTGTGTCTTCAGCCGGTGGGTTTCCTCCATTGTGATTATGTTCTTTGGCAAAATTTCATTTTCAACTCTTGCGAGAACCATTGAGTATATGTTTGATTTCTGGAATTGAGATTGGTTTGGGTATTTGGCCTCAGTGAAGGTTTGTGGGCTATAGTTTTGGGAATTTGACTCTCTTCAATGGCATCTTGAAAGTTATAATAGCTTTTGGAATATGGATACTTACTCATCAACAAGATCGGTTTGGATTCTTGAAATCGAGTAGTTCAATTTCGGTGCTATGATTACACCTATGGATTGCATAATAGGGTTGCAGCCTCCATTTCCAGATTTGTCTCAGTTGAGTAATTATTTATAGGCTGACTAAGCCCACTTGTTGCCTACTGGTTCAGTTCTCTTCAGTTCAGAAAGATTATACTTGATAGATGCTTGGAGGATGGTCTGTTGGCACACGGTATTAGTTTCCACTGCTCTTGACCTTGGTTCACAGTGTTCGTCAAATTTTTTGAAAGGCTACGTAATGGAAGAAGTGCATTCTACTTGGTCTTAGCATGGTTTCACCTACAATTGGTGGGGTATTATAGAGCAGATCATTCAACTTTAGGAGCTAGTGCTTTGAACTCATGACTATCAGTTTTGAGGGTCATTTGGACCAGTTGTGGCTTTGGCTAGAGATCGCAGGCTTTGGTCATCTCCATTTGTGTGTCCAGGTAGCACCTTAGGTATTCTTATGTTTGGCATTATGGATTCTCAGTAGATTAGCTTTATTCTTTCGAGAATAGTGTGATGGGCTTAAGTTGACAGGACTCAGATGATATTTTATGTGGTTCAGAGTATATAGCAGGTTTGGAAAGACAAAAGAAGGTTAGATTTGGAAATTGGAGTTGGTTGCATGATTCATGCCTTGGATTGCCTTTATCTTGGTTGAGTTTTTGCTAGGTTGTGCTTGTATTGATGTGTTATTAGTGTGTTATGGTTTGGATTTGCATGCATCAGTCGTTCTCAGTTCAGTTGGAGGCCAGTTAGTTGCTGAGGATGAGTTTTGGCTTTTTGGAAAGTCAAGTAAAGAAGTTGGTTGAAAAAGGAATACCTATAGAAAATTCTCTTAGAAGCGTTGTTTCTTCTTAGAGGCTATTTGGGAAGACATGCTCAGGGTATGCGGGCCTAGTACCTCATACTTTCAAGCTTTGGGTTCTTTCTATCCATTGACTTTAGCAGACAAAAGTTCATTTAGTAGTGGATATTGTAAAGACCGTCCAGGTTATTTTCTCGATTTCCATGGATATACAACATTTCAAGTCTTCCCACAGTGGCTACAGCTCATTTATGACTTATCAAAACTGTCGGTTCGATTATCAGACAATTCGTTTGGGTTTTCCTTTTTTGGAGCTTTTGTTGTTAAGGAATTGGTCTCGGACCAAAACTCCTAGTAAACAATCTCAGATGAGAATTCTGATAGTGCCATTAGCTCCGAAACATTGATTTTAGGCTAGAGGGACCCTTGTTTCGGGTCCGAAGGCTTCCAGACTCATTTTGGGCTATTGGATAAAATTTGGTTAAAATAGAACTATACGTTGTGGGCCCCACATTTAATCAAAATGATCTCGAAAGAAAGTTTTGATGGTTCCGTTGAGTTTGGAATGTTGAATTTCGTATGGTAGGATAGTTTGTTTGCGCGTACAGGGTTCAGAATGAATCCCAAGCACCTGGTCGAAGTCCATTTGGACTTAGAAAAATCTAATGCCTCAAGTTGCTGGTGTAGCCACTTAAGCGGCCAAAGGACCTCTTAAGCGGTAGCCGCTTTAGCGGCAAGGCCATCGCTTAAACAATATTGACAAGCTGAGCCATGGTCTCTTTAGCCACCATCTTATCGCTTAAGCGATAGTCGCTTTAGCGACCTTGTGTCGCTTTAGCGATACTGGACTTCCCAGTTGAGGGTCGCTTTAACAATCCCTGTCCGCTTAAGCGGACGTCGCTTTAGCGACCAAGGTGTCACTTAAGCAAACCCCGCCTCTCCTGACCTATTGCTTTAGCAATCAATCGTTGCTAAAGCGGTAGTTGCTTAAACGACCTAGTAGTCGCTTTAGCAGCAACTACTGGTGATAAATTCCCTTCTTCACCCGATTTTCCCTTATTTTTTTAGGGGGTTTTCCCCCATTTTTGAGAGCTTGGAAGGTGAGAAAGTGTGGGAAATCTTCCATTGAATCTAAGGTAAGCTAGTTCAACACTCCTGGGTCATTTTCCATTATTTTCCCCATCAAATTCCATCTTTTTTCATGGTAAATTCTTAGAAATTAGGTATTTAATCCCTTAACTTTACGGGCTGATTTGAGCCCCGACTTTTACTCCATTTGTGCTAAACTTTTGAGCACACATTCCTTGTCCTTTGAGGGACCTTGCGACCGATTCAATTTTAGGATTTCATTTGTGGCCCATGGGCCTGGAGTTTTATATAGCAATATGGGTATCATTTTACTTCTATTAACGTGTATATTATGATTTTGATAGTACGACGTTAATTTTGGGTTCATGAAGCAAGGGTGAGAAATTTATGAATGTTCGAGTTTGTGGTTAGGCTTCGAGGTAGGCTTCAGTTTACTTTTCTCTATGAGATGGTGTATTGCATAGATTGCATGCTAGGTAGGGATTATTGGATCGGATTATGACTAGTATATCATGACTTAGTCTATTTAGGGAACTTGGCATAGAAATGTAATCCGAACCTTAGACTAGGATACCCGTTATGGCCCTAGAACCATATTATCCTGGATTATAGACTTGTTTAGTCATAGATTGACATTATGTACCCTTTAATATAAGACTTACCATTTAACTTAGTGATTTGGGAGGTAGTCCCACGATTAGATCCTCGTAAAAATTTCATGCCCTTGATTACCGTAGATGCCCGAGTTATAAGGCTTTATTTTGTTGGTTACATATTATTGGGCCCGAGGTCGTGGTTACAATAACAGTTGGACTCCGGGTGAGTATTTTATCCCTGATGGGGACATAATTCTAGATTACAAATGCTTAGGGGCTTATGGTTGTATTGTTTGGATACTGGTGATGGCATGCATACTTTAGGGCACATTTATGCTTACTTAGTGGTATGATTCCGACCAAAACCTTGATTTTACTACTGTTTTCTAAAAAAGGGATTTATTCCCACTTTTCACTTCTAAAATGGATTATTTTACAACGAAAATTGTACCACCTTATTTAATGAATTATGAGCTTTGGAACTAAAAATATTGTTTTAGAAATTATACCAAGGTTGATTCTGGTCCATTATTGTTCCACTTCTTTTACCACTACTGCTTACTTCGGTGGAGAGAGATTTTGACCCTTGCTGCACTATTATGAAAATTTAGTCCCGAACTTGATCTCGGGTTACACTCTTTTAGTCACGGTTCAAGTCTGTGCACTTATTATACCTTTATATATCTCCGATACTGGATGTATTAGATTGATTATGATGATTATTGGAAGTCTTGGTTTGGGATCAGGCTATGTATACGGATATCCCGAGTCCCCTAGGGGCCCCTTCATCCGAAAGCCGCAGCGCCGGAGAAGGATGGTCGCCGTAGGCACTGCCTTTGCAAGCTATTGAGCTAGAGGAGATGTATACACTTGGTACATTATGGTACTCGGATTGGATATGGTACTATTGGTTTATGTTGCATTTATTCATTCATATGCATTGTCTATCACCAGTATGATTGTTTGGTGCTTATATTTATCGGCCTTATGGGGGGTTGTATGGTATAAGTTATGATTGTTGTTTGCTGAGTGTTGGCTTGAACCTTCCAGGCTTATGGAGACCCGATTAGGTATTGTTTGTCCAGACTAGCCAGTTACTTTACTGTTGGTTATTTTGGTTAGTTCGTGACAGGATGATTATGGACTTGTACCTGAGGTTGTCGGTATGTTTTTGATTTCTTTCCTTTTCTATGGCAAATTACATCATTGATAGTTACCTCACAGTTAGACATTATGGTTAGGGACCCTAATTATGATAGTATTAGCTTTCCTGCTTGGTTATTATCCTTGAGAGGTTAGGTTGATTCTCTCAGGTTATTACCTTTGAGTTAGTCCTATGTGTGTGTGTGTGTGTATATATATATGTATATATATATATATATATATACATATATATATACACACACACACATATAGGACTAACTCAAAGGTAATATATATATATATATATATATATGGAATTACCTTATATCCCTCTCTTCCTTTGTCTATTCATATTGTATATGTATTCTTTGGAATTGTATACTCCTATATATCCTTCTTTCACTCTTCATTGGTATATTGGCAGTGATATTCGGTATTGTATTGTAGTTCCTGAATACTGTTAGAATAGGATAGCGTATCCTTATTGCTCTATTAGCCTCATTATTTTTAGTTTCCCTGGATGGTTTCCTGCAGGTATATTCTTGCTTACATGTTATTTATGCTTGCATTATCTTTGGAGCTCAGTCGGCCGAAGCCTACTGAGTACCACGTATTTTGTACTCATACTACACTTCTGCAACCTGCAGATCGTAGTACGACTTCTTTCCATTAAGGTGTGCATCATGCGGAGAAGCTATGGATTGGAGATTTGGGGTGAACTCCTGACGTTTGGAGTATTCCTGCTCCTCCTTTTATTAATTAGACTGATCTTTATTTTGTGTTTCAGAGATAGCTTATACTTGTATTTATTCTGTATTTCACTTTGTACTCCCATTGTATTAGAAGATCTTCTACTGATTTCACCAGGTCTGGGGGTTGTAAGCTATATATTAGTCTCTTTATTGTATTCTTTTCCGCTGCTTTCCTTATTTCTCTTGGTAGTTCATTACTAGTTGTTCAGGACTACGGGTTGGCTTACTTATTGGTGGGTTAGAGTAGGTGTCATCATACTTGAGAAATTGGGTCGTGACATTTGTGAACCCTCAACTTGCCACCAAAGGCTCTCATGAAGCTATTCGTATTTACTGTGGTGCTCTACTAACATTCTTCTTTCATCTTCTGAAGGTTGGGCGCTTGAACTCTCAATATGAGTCCCACTTTCGGAGTTACCGGACCCAGACTATTCACCCTCGGTTGAACTAGATGATCTTTCTCCCTTTTTAGATTGGGGAGAAGTCACTTGTTCCAGTGCATGTTCTTTTGATGAAGTCTAGACCTTTGCTTTTGCTATAGCCTAGGCCTCTTCTTGCTCTTTAGTTCTTTGTATTGTGTCTCGAGGCTCATGGTGTAGCTGGTCCTTGTCAATTGGATACTCCTCCTTAGAACCACTGGACTCATCCACCAGTTTGTGGTCCTTAAGAGGTGGTGCTGAATTTCTACCCTTCTTCTTAGGTATGGGCTTTGGAGGTATAGTACATATGGGTAAAAATATTAGACTAAAGAAACAAAAGGAAAAGCAAGACATAAATTTGAGAATTTTGTGCAGCATTAATAGTAGGAGCTAGTCGACGATTCGTGAAAAGCAAACCATGGCTCGTTACTAGCCTCATGAACAGGAAGCAAAAAGTTGACAATTTAACCCACTCAGTACAAGGCATACTACGACTCATGGTTTGAACCCACAACTCGTAATATGTTTCATACTAAAGAGTTCAGAATCAAGGAATTTGTCCATTAACAGTATGAGTCACACTATAATCCTTGGAGTGAAACCATGACCCATGGTATAGCTTGTGAAGAAGGTTCTCAATTCAAAAACTTAATATTTTCATTCACACTAATCAACACATCAAGTATGATCATCGAAATTGGAAATTCATGCAAATTCCTCTCGTTTTCACATTTAACGCACTTAGGGTTACTCAGACTTCACCCATAATACCATGAATGATGATTGTTGTGAGTTGGATTGGCAAAACAATCCTTGTGTCATTTTTAAGACAATTTTGTGAATCGTAATGTCTGCTCACTCAAAAGGTAAGAACACCCTAGTCCAGAAACCATCAAATGAATGGCATAAGTCCTATACATTTAACAGTTCATACTCATATGATGACTAACAACCCATTCCTCTAATTTTACACAAGTAACATATAAGTACACACTATAGTTCTATGAATTTACTCGATTACAGTTATCCTAATGGGTTCTAATGTAAACAGCCATATATTAGCAAACCTAAGTCAAGTAATTTAAATCCAAAATCTCAATAAGGATGAAAAATTAACTTCATACCTTAGTAGACTTAGTGAATTTCGAGCAAGAAGTGGTGAACATAGTGTTAAATTAAACCAATAGACACACAGATATGAAGATGGAGTCGCGAGAAGTGGTGCATGTTGTTATTTTCTACTTTCAGAGGTGAAGAAGGAGTTTATGGTGGATTTATGTTTGGAATGGAGTAATTGAGGCATAATTAGTGGAGGAGATTGGGGAAATTTGGAGGTAATGGGAAGGAGGGAGTTATGAATCATTTAGGATTTAAAATGAAGGGGATAGAGTGATGAATTAGGTTTATCGAGTCAATTGGAGTGAAACTGGGTTGGGTTGGCTACTTATTTTAACTTTGTGACTTCTTTGACCAGGACCCTTTAATACAACTCGTGGTAAGTTACCACGAGTCCTAAAGACCAGTTACATAAATTTCAGAAAAAGAAAACTTACCTAGTATCCACAAGGTTATAGTATGACCCGTGGTGTAAAATCATGATTCATACTATGGCTCATAGCTAAGAACTCCAGCACACAAATTTGTCCTAGTTCCCACGAACAATGGAATGAATCATGGTTTAATAGTATGATCCGTACTAACATTTGTGGATCCCAAGTCCTGAAGGGTGTAAATAGAGAGGATAGGGTGATGAATTAGGTTTACCGAGTCAATTGGAATGAAACTGGGTCGGGTTGGATACTTATTTTAACTTTGTGACTTCTTTGACCACGACCCCTTAGTACAGCTAGTGGTAAGTTACCACGAGTCCTGAAGACCAGTTACATAAATTTCAGAAAAAGAAAACTTACCTGGTATCCACGGGGTCAGAGTATGACTCGTGGTGTAAAACCACTGTTCATACTATGGCTCATAGATAAGAGCTCCAACACAGAAATTTGTCCTAGTTCCGATGAACGATGGAATGAACTGCGGTTTAATAGTATGATCCGTACTAACATTCGTGGATCCCTAGTCCTAAATCCCTAGTCCTAAAGGGTATAATTTCAAGTTAAATAGAATGATTGGTTCCACTACCCATACTCTGTAAGTACCGTTCATGAAGACCAATCGTAATGTAACTCTTGACTTATATAATTTTGTTCCAGTGACCACGAATGGGACCACAAGTCGTTCTTACAATCTACGAATCGTATTATGGGCTTGTGGTCTCTGCTTTGCAAAATTGTTTCTTTCTTTTTCTTGTTCAAGTCCGTTCTGCACACTTCAACAAACATCAGACTTAGTGCCTGTTTGGGATTGCATTTAGAAAACTCCTTATTTGATAAGCACTTTTATAAAATAAATAGTTTTTCAGAAAAGTGCTTTTGAAAAAAAGCAATTTGTGTTAGGTAAGTTTATTTGAAAAGTGTTTTTGATAAACAGATTGTGTTTGGCTAATCTTTTTCAAGAAGTGATTTTGAGAGACAAATTACCAAAAAGGGCATGTATCAATAGACTTTTACAACTAAAATTACTTTATAGAAAGAATTTATTTTACTATAATGATTCAAATATACTTAAAAACATCAAGCAAAATGAATTTAAAAACTATTTCATAAATTAAATCACCATGTCTGAAAAAATTCACCACAAATATAAGTGGTCCCTCATACATCACAAAAATTCTCAATGATTTCATTCCTAATTTTATCACGCAATGTCTCATAAATTATTTATTTAAAAGATTAGATATTTGAGAGAAAATATGTACAAGTGCTGCCAAAATACCATTTGGTCTTGCAACGTGATTCGTCTGTCATTTATTGTTACTAATAATAAAAAATAAAGAGTTATATATTCTTTGATCATCACCATCAATGATATTTTTGATTTTGTTAAAAGAAAAAGAGTGGGGAGTAAAATAATAATATATAAATCATAAAATAAAATAAAGAATTTATGGTGTAAAAATGAAGTATAAAATTTTAAAATCAAACTTATGAGATATACTAATTAATTAATAAGGAATAAATTAATATATATGTATAAGTGATATAGATATTTTTGTCATGTAAAAAATAATTTTCTGCTTCTTCCCAACAGCAGAAAAACTGCTTTTGCTTCTATTTAAAAGCACTTTTACAAGTTAACCAAACACCTACCTTTTCAAAAAGAAGTTCTTTTTTTCTAAAAAAAAAAAAAAATGCAATCCCAAATAGGCTCTTATACTAAAAAACAAAAGAAAGGTAAAACAAGGTAAAAAGTCTTAGATTGCCTCTCAAGAAGCGCTTGATTTAACATCGCGGCACAACGTGGGTATCTTGATTACTCAGAATTCACCAAGAAACCCCATGGATTGCCTCCCATGAAGCACCTGATTTAACATTGCGGCACGACTCGGGTCCCTTGATTACTCAAACTTCACCAAGGGGCCAAATATCAACTACATTCACCTTGTCAACTGTCCCCAAGTATGATTTCATACGTTGACCATTTACTTAGAACCGTCTACCTTCATGATTCTCAAGTTCAATGGAACCAGGGAACACACATACCATATGAAATGGTCCCAACCACTTGGACTTCAACTTGCTAGGAAACAAGCGAAGTCTTGAGTTAAACAACAAGACTAAGTCACCCGGATTAAACTTTCGCTTCTTAATCGAAATTATCAAGTTATCAAGTTAGAGGCCTCACTCGAAAGCTCTCAATCGAAACTCATTAAAATCATTCAAATTATCAAGCCTCAAGTTAGAGGCCTCACTCTAGTTCAAATTCAGCTTCTTGGGCGGCACCATGGCTTTGTGCTCAAGCACGCTTTTCCAAATACAAGTTGATATGTAGAAATACCTATTGGGGTCTTGAAGGCAGTCCGGTATACCCATAGGGAGTCATCTAACTTTCTAGATCAATCCGTTTTATTTGCATTCACAATAATTGTCTTTATCTCCAGGTTGGATACCTCAACCTGCCCACTAGATTGTAGATGATAAGGTGTTTCCACCCTATGCTTCACACCATATTTCTCAAGTAGGGCTCGAAACAACCGATTACTAAAATGAAAGCCTCTATCACTAATGACTTCCCTTGGTGTACCAAACCTAGAAAAGATATTGTGCTTCAAGAATGTTGTGACACTCTTGCCTTCATTATTGGGAAGTGCAACCACCTCCACCCACTTGGAAACATTGTCAAAATCTACAAGTATGTATTTCATCCCATTCTAACTCACAAGCAGACCCATGAAGTCAATACCCCAAACATCAAATAACTCAATAACAAGAATAGGGGTGAGAGGTAACTCATGTTTCCTTGATATTTCCCCAAGACTTTGGCATTGGTCACATGCCCTTACATAATAATGAGTATCTTGATGAATGGCTGGCCAACAGTACCCGCATTACAAAATCTTATGGGCTAGCAAAATGGCACTATGATGACCCCTCAACTAGGGATGAGTGACAAGCTTCTAAAATACTCATCATCTCCGCTTCAGGAACACACCTTCAAATTATATTATCAGCATAAATTTAGAACAAATATGGCTCATCCCAGAATAATTTGCACACATCATTAAAAAACATCCTTCGCTGATGAAAGTACAAGTCCACATGCATCATACCACTCACCAAATAATTAGCAAAATCTGTGAATAATGGAATCAAATCATATGATAAAGTCAATACTTGATCATCCTTAAAAGTATCATTAATGTCAATCTCATCTTTCAATTTCAGCATTACCTCCTCCTCAAGTCTGGAAAAGTGGTCAACCACTTGACTTTTAGTCCCCTTTCGATTCTTGACCTCAAAGTCAAATTCTTTTAATAGAAGTACCCATCGAATAAATCTAGGATTTACATCTTTCATCACCATTAGGTACCTAAGAACTATGTGGTAAATGTGCACAATCAACTCTGTACCAAGCAAATAGGCTCTAAACTTCTCAAAAGAAAAAACCACAACAAGCAACTCTTGTTCTGTCATAGTATAATTTTTCTGAGTTGCATTAAGTGCTTTGCTAACATAATATATAGGATGGAGAATCTTTTCAAGCCTTTGGCCTAAGACAAATCCTAGCTCCACACCGCTAGCATCATACACAATTTCAAAAGGCATGGACCACTCGGGCACAACAATGATATAAGCCAAGATCAACTTCTTCTTAAGTCACTCAAATGCCTTTAGATACAAATCATCAAACACAAACTTCACCTCTTTCTCTAACAATTTGCACAAAGGGTGTGCAATCTTAGAGAAATCCTTGACGAACCTACAATAATATCTAGCATGCCACAAAAAGCTCCAAACACCCTTTACATAAATTCAATGACCTATAAAATGTTTTCTTGAGATGGTCATCGGCAAGTTTATGGATGGGGCACTATTTCAGCTTCTTATTGAACCTCAACCAAACTTCATACAAAGCTTCTCCAGGACGTTGCCTGAAGTTATTGATCTCATCTCACAACTATAGCATCCTGGATGGAAAAAATTACTCTAGAAAAGCAGCCTTCAATTTCCTCCAATTTGTAATAGAGTCATTTGGAAGCTCAGTCAACCATAATGTTGCTTCCCCAGAAAGTGAAAGGGGAAATAATCGCAGCCTGATTGCATTCTGACTCACTCCTATAATAATTTGCAAATTCCTACGAAGTTCATCAAGTGGAGATTTCGATCATCTCCTGCAGCACTTCTAAATAGGCCTTTAAGATTCAGCAGCTGGATCATGGTACTAGTGATGTCAAACTTGACACCAGGAGCTAAAGTTGAAGAGACAATGGTACCAATAGGGCCCAATCCATCAAGATCAACATCATCATCATCACTAAGATCATCATATGCAACAACTGGTCTCTGATGATGGCTCCTGGCTTGATTTTCCTGTTGAGCAATTGTAGTATTACCAGCATTCACAATGTTGTCTTGATTCAGAAGGGTCGCATCAGTTACAGTCTATCTATCTATCTCAGTTTTCCTGTCTAGTGCAGCCTACCTTTCTATTTCAGCCTGCCTATCTATAGCAGACTGCCTAGCTTCTACTTATTCTATGAGTTCTTGAGCATTCACCATTCTTAGTGTTTGTTTTAGTTTGTGATTGAAGGAAAGCAAGGGTTTTCCTTGACTTCGGGTAATTGACATGAACTGCTTGTACCCTGAAAGAAAAAACAACAATAGAAAAGTAAATTAGCAAATAAGGATTAATAGTCAAATAAACATAATTGAACTATTCCAAAATCGTATTCCCCGACAACGACGCCAAAATTTGATGTCGCCCAAATTACACCTCATAATAAAGCATAACACGGGTGTTGATCAAATATAGAATCCAACCAAGGTTGGAGTCGATCCCACAGGAAATATGGCTAGAAGTTGGGTCAATGCAGTTATTTAAGTTATTAATCGATTATTTCAAAAAGGGGGTTTTAAAGTAACAAGCATCAAGTTGAAAACTTTAAGTAACCAAGTAACAAGTAACAACTTATTTTTTGTAATCAATAATGAGGATGGACTAGGATTGTATTCCCCATGATTTCATAACTCATGTAGTGTACTAGTGATCTATCCCGGTGCTTAGCATGCAAAATTGATAAGTTAAGTTCACCTAAATGGTTGGTCCCCAATATAGATGAATATCACTCAGTCATCAGGTAAGTCTATAAGTGTTTCTTTACTAACCTTTACCCTTGATCTCGAATTAGATAGATAAGGGTTGATAGCCTCAAATCTCCATTATTAATCCCTTTTTCCCCATTTGTTACCCCTTTGATCCAGCAAGTAAGAATTAAGGCAAGTTCTAACATTGGCCACCGTTAGAAAGCAATCAATACGAAGGGAAGAACAATACATGCATGAACACAGTTTAAGAATAACTAAGTACTTTAACCTACATTGCCAAATGATTCCCACAACCCTAGGTATGGGATTTAGCTGCTCATATTTATAAGATCACAATAAGAATTTGTTGAGGAATTCATAATCATAAACTTACGAAATAAGAAGAAGAAGAATCTTGAATTATCAAAGAAAGCTTAATAATCAAGAACCAATGTATGAATTATCTCCAAAAACCCAAGAACAATGTATATCAAGGCAATATAATTCGCTACATAGGCTATAAAGTGCATAAACTTTAAAATAAAACCTAGAAAAGATATTTATAGACAAAAAAAAAAACCTATCCTAAACAAACTAGGAAAACAGGCCCGTCAACTCATCACGATCCGTGGTTAGCTTCCACTACCCGTGGTCTAGAATTAGGCCCTCGTGGTTTGTAATTTGCTTTAAATGTCTATAAGCCAAGGTATGACTCGTGGTTACATTCCACGATCTGTATTGAGTCTTCGTGGTTTCAAAGTCCAAAATTTCTTTTATCAGCTCTTCCTTTCCACGCCTCTCAGAACGAATCACTATAGCTCGTGGTTTACTTTCCACGCCCCGTGGATTGGCCTCGTACTATTTGAGGCTGGATTTTCAATCTTCTAGATCAGAACTCCAAAAAGCAAAGCACTACTCGTCCTTTTAAAGTATGATTCGTACTGAGTTCTTATGGGCCAGACTTGGTTTTTTTCAGCATATTCTTCCATTATTTCATTTTGGGGCCTGTTTTCCTGCACAATCACACAAAACACATCATACAAAACAAAATATACTTAAGAACATGCATAATTTTCATGTTTTAAGCGTCGAAAGTATCGTAAACTCATGGTACATCAGGACACGTACCGGAGCTCTTGCTCATTAAAGAGGAGACTGGACCCAAGTATGAGGCAACCACACCATACATGCCCTACACGCTGAATGATCTTGTGCCAGGGGATTATGAGATGCCGAAAGTTGACAAATACAATGGGAAGACAGTCCCTTAGGAGTATATGCTAGTATTCACTGCTATGATAAACAGCACCAACTTGACCTCAAGGGAAGCTGAGACAACCATGGTAAAAGAATTCTGAGGTAAAATATCGAGAGAAGCCTTGGAATGGTACTCTTTCCTGCCAGAAAACTTCATAGATTCATTTAGCACGATGGTCGAAATCTTTACAGGAGCACCTGGGCAAAGTGGAAGATATCATTCAATCAACTTCATCGTGTACATTTTCAGATCCACCATACCCCCGCTTTGTTCAGAAAAAGGGTATGTTTGGAAGAAGAAAAAGTGGTTGGGCTCAAGGCCACGGGTTATAACCTCCCCCGGGACGACAAAGATTGTTTTGTATGAACATGCATGCCTATCTGAGTGGAGAAACGCATTAGGAGTAGCAATAGAGTGGTTGCCACGCCGAAAAAGACTGAAAAGGACCATAGACAAAAGGTGGAAAGCGGGAATGGTCCTGGCTGCTGAGGCCAAGGAGGTGAAATGAGAGCGAAGATCTCTTGAACCAGGTACTTCTCTTTTTGTTTTAACTTTAAGTTAACGAGCTATTTATTTTGCAGTACTGATCCGGGATAAAAAAAATGAAGCACGTTTACTACTTCAAAAGGATAGAAAGGACTGAGAAGGCCCAAGAAAGCAAACTATGCTCTTTTTCCTTCGTCTGGATTTTTTTCCCAAATGGATTTTTCATGGTAAGGTTTTTTAATAAAGTAGCAGTAGGATGGTTTTTTAATAAGGTAGCAGTAGGACTTTTCGAGTATGATTTAGGGTTATTCTCTTTTGTAATAATGGGAAAATTGATAAGAAATGGTAGTTAATTTTTGTGAAAGGTTGTTGGTGTTTATTGACTTTAAAAAATACTCTTTACGGTCAATGGAATGAATCTTATAGTCGTATCAAGACCCGCCACACAAGCAAGCAGAGCCTCAAATCAAAGATTACAACATGCAAAAGGTGGTCTTTCTGTGCCCTCTTCATAAGAGGAAATGAGCTAACGACTCCACAGATCTAAGTCCAAGACTGATGGAGGAATCCATAATGGCTCGATCATGGACCCGGGACTATCTTCTGCCGGCGAACGAGCCAAACTAGCAGCCTCCCTGGGATGGATAATCATGAAATCCATACGGACTGATTATCTAATAGTGAAGAACCCAAGACCATGCCACAGCGTGCTCAGCCTAAGGGTGCCCAAGCGAGGAACCGCTAAAAATTTATCGATGTAAATCCTATAATCTTATCCCAAACAGTGTCCACAAAGTCGATATCGACTAAAAAATGAGTAGTAGACTCTAATGCTATGCACTAAAGTAATTTGGAGACATCCATACTTAGACGTTCAGCAAAATAAAAATAAAAGGATCCCTCCTCGATGTAATAAGGTACTAAAAAGGCCAAAGTGCCTAAGGTTGAATTCAAACTCGACTCAAATAGATGATATGGAGACCATGCAAAAATAAAATGAGAACCACTCAACGCGTGTCTCCTTATCATTTTGAGCCTCCAGGTCCAAAAGCTCAAGACAAAATGGCTTTGTGGATTTTGGGCTAGAAGGGGACCCTAAAGGTAGCAGGGCTTAAAAGATCCACGAAGGGAACTGGCCGGGACAGGCTCGAGGAAAAAGAGTAAGTGGTGGTATTTTTGTGTCCAACAGAGATTAATTGCTAGAAAAAGAAATAACCAAAGGGCAGGGCTCTCAGGATAAGCATAAAGTGGATAGTCAAGATCCATTTTATTAATCATTACAACATAGTCCCAAACGAGATAAGCAGGGTCATATACAATGAAGCCCCAATGAGACAACAAAATTACATAGACAATAAAGTAACGACACCGTGGGAGCCCGAAGAAGAGTACAGACTTATCTCATTGCAGAAAAGCACGAGTAAGCTGGCATCGTCGCTCCAGAAGACAACCAGCAGGGGCGATAGGTCCCAAAGCTTTATAAATCCTACCAGGTGAATCATCTTGCCTCTGCTCCCGTCTAAGGAAAGTGCTCCCGGCAGCAACTACTCAGTAAGGAGAGAAAGGGAGTTTTCCATTTGTACGCATTCGGCCAGAGAATGATTGGTGGGCTAGGATCTACGAAAAGCGGAGAAAAGAATGCCTCCCACATTAGAAGCTTGAGCCACCACTCCCTCTCAACTTTTTCTCTAGTTCCTACTCTGCCCTTGATAAAGTGACCTTTGCAGTTGAAAGAATCGTCAGGGTCAAAGACAAAGGTAGATAAGGAACTAACGAGAAGGCAGGAGCCTGACATAGGGGGAACTTGAGCAAAACCAAGATGGAAAATGAAGAATGCGGCATTTCCCATCAAACTACAAAGTAGGGCACTCTTTGATGGATGTCACATTGGGCGACCCATATTTATTAGGAGACGAATGGGAGAAGGAAACACTTTTTCTGAGCTTACGATACAGAGTACTATTTGACCTAGGAATGGGGAGATGCCACGCGTCAATCAACATTAAATAAAAAGTAACCAAAATAGAAGCATGATTTACAAAACAACAGGCGCACAGACGTCGTAATCATTACAAAATTTAATACACAGGGAAAGTACATTCAAAAAAAGAAATAAGAAGGGCGGGAAAATAAAAGGAAGATTCAGTTCCTTGGCTCTGGGATGCCTTTGGAAGAACCCTTGCTAGATCCCGAGTAAAGACTTCCCCTCGGTAACTCGGATCCATTGCCTTCATTGGGAATATCTTCCCCCAAATGGACAATCAGGTGTTGGGCTTTGGTTATCTCGGCCACCAAGTCCAGCTGCCCAGATTTCACCTCCTCAAGGATTTTGATTTGGGTGAGTTGGGTCTCAACTGCCATCCTAATGGAGGCTTCAACCCCACTAACTGAACGAAGCCATGAGCGACTGAATTTTCTCTCTGAGTCACTAAATCTCGACATGGTATTACATCATGGCAGAGTACAAAGTCCCATCCTTATCCAAAGTATTAGGGGCAGTGCTCGGCGGTATCTCGCGAAGCTCTGCCTGTAGCTCGCTTTGTCAATGAAGCATCCCATCAATCACTTCTGATTGCATCTCACGCACCCGGTATAGCCTCTCAATTTCCAGGAGTTTATCTTGGGCATCTACTCGAAAGGCCTCTCTATCTTTCCTAGCCTCTTCGATTCGGAGCCTAAGAGCATCAATCTCATAGTTATGTTGGGCAAAGGGACTCGGCCAGTAAGGACTAGTCACACAGCAGGCTCAGGTCTGCTTCTAGCACAGCACATCACACCTCCAAAGTTTGTTGCTCCTTCTACCACCTTTGCAGAATCTCCGCAGCGTAAGGATGGCCGCCTAAAAAAGGGAAAATGTGAAGTAATGTAGAGAATTAAAAGAAAAAAAAAGAGGCAGTTATTAGACAAAGTTGCAAGAGAAGGATCTACTCACTCGGGCAGAAGCGTGGGCGCTCTCGTTGGCTAAGCTTTCGGTTGGAACAGCGTTCAAACTCTCCTGGTCAATAGGAGAAACCAAGGGCCTAAAGTAGTTGGCCTAAAGTAGTTTGCTACTCTAGCCAGCCTAGATGGGAAATCCATATCTAAAGGAACAGACAAATAAACTGTTCTAGAAGTGAAGGCTCACCCACTGGCGCAGGAAAATGGCCAGTAAGAATGTAAAGGTCATTCTCAGGCTGGCCTAAGGAAGCGGGAGGCCCTTGGTCGGATGGGAATCTTGACCTCGAACTAGGGCTCCTACTAGGCGGCCGATGCAAGGGACTGGTGGAAAGTCCAAGAGAAGTCTTGGGTCCAGCAACGGACGCATCGTGGGAGCAAGTCGAAGAGTTGCTAGTACGGCTCACCACATAGACTTTTTCTTAAGAGGCTTGGAATCCTCCTCATCATAGTCAATATAACACCACCACCTCTATGGCTGGAATTTTCCCTCTTGAAGGACAAGGACTACAACTAGCCCCGAACCTGCTTGACTGCACTGGGTGGTGGCTTGAACGGCTGGGCTCGCATCCACAGGTTGAGGTGCAGATGTCGCTTGGGGGTCCCTCAAATGGGGGACGATATGAACAATGGTCAAAAATACAAACGGTCCTTCTCTTGATGAGGAACCTGCAAAAAGAAAGATAAAGATAAGAGAATAGGCTAGCAAAGTATGGAAAGAAAACTTAACGATAGTGAGGCATACCGAGAGAGCATGACGGATTATGAAGAAAAAGGAGATAGGGTGGCCCAAGTTCTGGCCATGCCTAATGACAAGATTCTAGAGACTCATTCTTTGAAGGGCCCAGTAAGAGTAGATTGGACACTCGCTATAGGATGCCACTGAAAATCTGTAAGTCAAAGTGAGTAAGGCAACCGCTAATGGACAATAACAATAAGAATACAAAAGGTAAGGAACTTACTATGAGAATTCCAAGGGAAAAAGTGTCACTCCAGCTAAGTCCTTGGTGGAAACGGCTACAAAGTGTAAAGACCAGTCGAGAGCAAAGGAATCGCTCAAGTCGCCTAAAATGGAGCAAGGACCACGGGGCTCCAGTTCGACTATTCCCCCTCGGGCTACACTCAGGGAGAAAGGCAAAAAAAGATATGTGACTGTGAACTTCACGCTTATCAAATTTTCCAGAATCATGAGACAGGCCACGACATTCCACAGGTCGGGACTAAGCTGCCCCAAGCTTAATTGGAAAGTATGGCAAAATGATATAATGATGTCGTCAATCGGGTCGCCTAAGCCCAAGGTAAACGGTAAGGTGTACAAAAAAAGAAACCAGGCATGTGGGTAGTAATCCTGTCAAAAGGATGAGGAACTTCCATACGAAAGTCTGGGGACTACAAGCAAGCGGAGCGAATGGAGTGGATCTGTGATGAGGATACCTCGAAAGGTATCTTCCCAACGAGTCGGGCACTCCTTCTTCTCCTTGAAGGGGCCCCCAAGTCATCCACCACGTTAAATACCACTAGAACTATATGCTCCACGACGGATCCAGAAGTGAAATCATCCCCTTCGTAGTCACTGGACAAATCATCCGAGCATGCTGAAAGAGGGTGGGATCTAGAAGAATGAGACATGAATGCAGTTGGAAAAGGAGATGTTGTGATTAGAGGAATCCTTTGGATGTTTTTTTTTTTTTTTTAAAGCAAGACTGTCAAAAGATGGAAGCAAAACCAGGGAAAAACCTCTGACGGAAATGTTTAATATATAGGCACAATGAAGAAAGGTGAATCGTTGCACAGATATGAAGCGCCATAACAACTCTCGAGGAGAAGCAACGTCTTCTATCCAAAGAACACGTATCAAAAAAGGGATAAGATCTGACAAGCGATGGCGTTACAGGTTCAAGTGATGTGACGCTTCAAGAAAGATGAGACAAGTATGAGAGACGTTTTGGGAATTAATTTCGTCTTCTGCTCGAACCAGGTATGCGTGACCGCAAGACGAATGGACTATCTGTATGGGGTGAAAATGTCTTTGGTAAAGATTGGGCCGACTGGGCAAACCTTGGCTGAGTATGAGAGGGATCGGCCCACAACGACATCATCTCGAGAATGATGTCAATAGGGTAAGGCACCCACAGGAGCAAGACCGAAGGCGTTCGAGATCAATTACGATGGTGATTGCGCGCTAACAGACAAATGGAAGGACAATGTATCTGGGATTCTAGAGAGCACCGGCAGCCCTCGGCAGAACCGTGTCTGACACACGATAGTGGGCTGGTCACTCTCCAATGGCACCAGGACAAGTGACAGTCTCCTATTGGCCACAGGCAATGCTGGTGCCCTATAAATGAATACCCCCTTTCCCATTGTAAGGATTTGATTTTCGCTCATTCTTATACTATAAGCAATAAAATATCTCTAGCTTGGCTTTTAAGTTTTCTTTATTTTTCTTTAACTGCTTTACTGCTTTCACGTTGTTATACTCAAGCTCATCACATCCTGCCTAGACTTAGTACTCGATTATTGTTACATATTTGCTCTTAATCTTTGCCTTGTTTAATTTGTTTGGTTTTTCGCTTGCGTTATTTACTTTTCTGCAAACGTTTACTACCTTGTTTAATTTGTTTGGTCTTTCGCTTACGTTACTTACTTTTCTACAAACATTTACTACTAATCTGAAGCTAAAGCCATACTGCGAGCTCTTGACCCACAAACAAATCTAAGTATCCCAAATTGACGATAAACAGTTTATATAGACAATATTAGGACGTAGAGTTGGATTAACTAATAGACCGTCTTACTTAGCTAAAATATTTTTACTAACGTATGTGTTCGATCAAAAGTGTAAACGTGGATTCGATCCAAAAGCTAACAAGCATTCAATTCAATGACATCATATAAGTTTACCGCACAAAACGTGAATCCGCTTGTCCCCTATTTCAGTCGTTGCCCTTCCCAAAATAAAGGTTGAAAAAGGACATGCCTCTAAAGTGCCAAGAACAATGTTTCTATAAATACATTTGACTAATATTAAGCCATACAAGAAACACAAAATTGATTCAGAGTTGACGTGGAGATACCTAAATATAGGGTTCAACTAATTACATATTACAAAGGGAAAAAACAGCAAGGGCAAAGACTCATTCAGTGGCAATTTCCAACTTTTCTTCTGCTTTTAGGTCAATTTGCTATCTCATAAAACTTCCAAGCAGCGATACAACAAAACCTATAAAGATCACCTTGATTGCTTTTGTCAACGATGGTGCACTAGAGAAATTTACTCTCCGTGCTTGGTCCCTGCAAAAGTGTGAGATACTGTAAGAGTACTTACTAACTGCAATTGCCAAAATAGGGTAGTGCGACAAAGCACTATCCGAGGGCATGGAATGCTTAATTTTTTGGTCACAATATCCCCAGTAATGTCTCTGTAAGTTCTTCAGTTGAAATAAGGGAAAAGTAAATCCAATTCTCGATGGAAACGGAATTTTGCGAATTCTCCGCGAACTGGAAAATCATTTCGAGATCTTCGAACATATTCAAGGGTTCAATGTTACTATTATACCTGCGGCCAACACATTTCCCTGCAGACTCTTAACAATCTGAAATATTCAGGAGAATCTTCTTTTTTTTCCCCTATGGAAAGACTAGTTTCAACGAAAGATAAAAACTTAGGTGAAAACTCCCTCCGGTATAAATATATGCTGTAGAGCAATAGGAGATCTAAGACATCTTACTTCTGTAAAGGTGACAGTGCACCACAAAAGATGGTGTTTGCTGGAACTGGAAGCTCTGTGATCTCCCGATTCACAACACTAACATAAGTTTCTTGGCCAAGGTACCACGAGTCAAGGTTTTGAGCACGTAAATTCCAAATGCCAGCATTGTCCAGGAAGACTAAAATGGCAGTCCAAGCACCTGGAAACACCTGTAAGAGAGAGAACGTTCCTTTTGTTTACAAATGAATAATCTTCACAAATACTAGCAGAAAATTTTACCAAGTCTGAAAAAGAAGACAATTAGGTGGGACCAACATTATCTTTGAACTCTAAAAGGACAAAAGGAATTTTATCTTTGCATGCTTTCGAGCAATTAGCACCTTGATAAAAATTACAATAACTATTATGATGACATATAAATTGGAAAGAATGAACCTCTTTGAGCACTGTTCAGGAAAAGTACACAAACAACTTTAACCTGGGTAGTGCATCGAGCAACACCGTCCCATTTGTTGTAGGTGCTTCTACTATTCTCTGTCCATAGCCCGTAGTCCATACTATTGATATTTTTGAGAACAAAAAGTTAAGATTTCTGATTCCAAACTGAAAACAAGTGATTCAGGCAACTGTATGAAAATACACTACTCACCCGACAACAAAAAATGCATAGCCGTCAAGATGATAGCTCTGAACAGTTGTATCATTGTTTTGGAATATGATTTCCACGAATGCTTTGTAAGTACCATTAATAACGGATGTATCAACTTTTGCTGGCCTGTTCATCATTTTATTGGGGAAGTCAAGCTTGAAAACACCTGGGATATTAAATTGCTGAGCGAGGTTTAAAGGTGTTGATGGTGCTAAGTATGAAATACCACTGAGAGTAGTGCGCCACTTCCCCTCTATTAGCTCTGCAGGCCTATTATGAAGGACAAAGACATCAGTCACAGTGATTTCACCATATTTGAAAGATCCTTGGGGGTTTGGCCGTGCAGCACCAGCAGAAACATTCCATCTGCAGAATATTACAAAAACAAGTTAGCAACAGATCCTTGAAAATCGAGAACCTCGCACTTAAATCTTATATTTAGAGGCAAGAGAAATTCTGGCTACCATATTTCTTTTTCATTTTTATTTTTTTGGGGTAGGGGTGGGTTGGAAAGGAGAAAACATCCTATATCTCTACTTTCAGTAGCACATGTTGACAAATTGTTAGTAAGCAGATGATGAACAATTTTTCGATAACTAATGATGCACACGACTAATTTGGGGAGATGACATAATTTAGCAAAGAATAATTACATTTTCTACAACCTTATGGATCTCGCTTGACTCATTGAGAAATATGTGTCAGATTCGTTAGGAGGGTCTGGAAGAGGACCTGAAGCCGGTGCTTGTGAATTTGAGTAATGCAAGACAGAGACTCCTACTGACTTGGATGAATCAGAGGAATTAACAAAACGTGGACTGGCAACGATGTAATAATCACTGCTGGCATTTTGATCCATTGTGACCAGGAATGAATATGACTGACCAACGTGGATATCCAAGCTTGTGTAGTTCTGTTGTACTGTGTATGAACCTTCAGTCTCCACAAGAAGAAGGTTATGACTTTGGATTCTGAAATTCAAGCTAGTTGAAACACCAACATTGTGCACTCGAAGGCGGTATGTTTTGCCTGTTATATATAAACATGACAAAATACATCTGTGATAAAAAGAATTGAAGTATATGTAAAAAGGGCAGCCTGGTGCACTAAAGCTACCGCTATGCGTGATGTCCGGGGAAGGGCCCCACCACAAGGGTGTTTTGTACGCAGCCTTACCTTGCATTTCTGCCAGAGGCTGTTTCCAAGGCTTGAACCCATGACCTCCTGGTCACATGGCAGCAACTTTACCAGTTACTCCAAGGAAGTATATGTAGCTGAATAAAAATATTAAGGTGCTAATATGTTACTTCCCAATGAACTACTAAGTAACAACATTCAGTACGTATCACCATCATAACAGAGGAATTTTTCGAACCCCTACTTGAGTCAAGTACAGGGTCACTCGCACAAACAATTACAGTCAGTTCAATGGCGGATCCAGGATTTCAAAGTAATGGGTGCTTTCTATATTGATAGCACATGACGTATTGTAACATATAATCAAGGGGTTTAACTTAGTCCTACATTTTTATGCAAAGTATAGATATAAATAAAAGTCCACTAAATTTTGTTTAAATTTTTTTTTTTTTTTTTTTTTTTTGTTAAACAGATTACTCTTTATTAATCCAAACTGAATCATTACAAAACCAGGTAGAAGCTGACCATCTATCTCCAAGATTAACCTACCAGTTAAGCTACTCTAGCTAAACAAATTGCTTCTACAACCACTAGACTAGCTAAAACAGAATAAGACTGAAAGCAAAGGGAAATTATTCAACATTCTCAACAAATTCTGCCAGGCTGGCATTGTTTCTCCCTTGAATGTGCAAATGCAATGCTATTAAAAAATATTTTTGAACCCATCAAATTTAAATCTTATATCCGACTAGTAATACACAACCGCTGCATAAAAAATATAAATGCAAAAGCATAACCATTACTTAAACTAATGATAAAATATCTCAAACTATAATAAATATTACATGTCATATTTTTCATTCTACATACAATTATTCTTGACATTTGTTTTGATACGCTTTTGGCGATGGCCCTTTCTCTCTCGGCGTAGGTTAACTATCGTACACTGCCATGGGGAGTAGAGTTCAAGCTCCATCGCACAAAGCTCTAATGGCCATAGAAGAAGCTGAAATCACAAAGCAATTACGAGCGAAGAAGGCTCAGCAGGTAATTCTCCAAGAGGAACTTGCAATTGAGGACTTATCCAATGGAACAGTAATGCGGCAAAGTGAAGAAATTGCAGTTGTTCGACAAGCTCTGGAGCATGAGAATAATCAAGCTAGGGATAAGGAAGTAGCTCGGAAACAACAAGCTCTGCAAGGCAAGGTGCGGGGTAAGGAGAGAAGTGAAATCGTTGAGAAACATGGGGCAGAAGCTGCGGCAGTACCGCAATTGGGTCGATCACCACTGAGTAGTGGTCAGAGGTCCTGGGCAGATGAAGAAGAAGAGGAATTGGATATGGAGCCAAAACAGGCATCAATTTGAGATAACTTTGGCATCTCAAAATTCTCAAATGCCGGATTCAAATTGGATTACATTGCACCAGTGAAACAGGGAGAACAAATGATAATTGACATTGAGGTAACGGATATTGCTTCTGAAATTGATTATTGGAGCTCTGCAGTAGTATGTTATGTGCTGGGATCACATCCCCCCTTCTCAGTGATCAATGGATTCGTGCAAAGGCTATGGGCAAAGTATGGGCTCCATAAGGTAACGGATATTGCTTCTGAAATTGATTATTGGAGCTCTGCAGTAGTATGTTATGTGCTGGGATCACATCCCCCCTTCTCAGTGATCAATGGATTCGTGCAAAGGCTATGGGCAAAGTATGGGCTCCATAAGGTGGCAATGTTGAAGAATGGGATTATAATTGTTAGATTTGACTCAGTAGAAGGAAAGGAGGAAGTGTTGAAAGGTGGTATTTACCACTTTGATAACAAACCGTTTATTGTCAAAGCGTGGTCTCCAGACATGGAGTTCACAAAGGAGGAATTAAACTCTGTGCCTATATGGGTTAAGTTGCCCGAATTGGATTTCAAGTACTGGAGTTCAGCAGGATTGAGTAAAATGGGGAGCCTTATAGGTAAGCCTTTAATGGCTGACCAAAACACTGAGAGGAAGCAGGGATTGAATTTTGCTAGAATCCTGATAGAGGTCGAGCTGGGCTCAAGCTTGCCGGAGCAAAATTGTTTTAGGAATGAGAAGGGAAAGCTGGTATACCAGAAAGTTCTGTATGATTGGAAGCCCACACATTGCAGTCATTGTGATAAATATGGGCATGTAGTGGAGGAATGCAGGAGGAAGAACCCTGAGCTGAGGAAGTTGAAAACTCACACTAACCAACAGCAGGCTAAGAAGAAGAATGAGGAGGTTGGGAAAACTGATGAGCAGGTGGAGAATGAACTTGCTCCTCCTGTGGTGCATGAGCAGGAAGGAGTCTCAAAAACTCAAACAGGTCCTTCTGCAGTTTGGGTAACACCAGCTAGGACTGCAAGGACTCAGGCTATCCAACAGACTCAGGTAGCAAGTGCTAACTCCTTTCACATCCTGAATAATCCTCATGAGGCACAGGCTGTAGCTACCACTTCAGGCCTGAAGGTGGGTGGTCAGACCATTTCCCCTCAAGGAAATGGTTAACTTGACTTGCTGGAATATGAGAGGGCTAAATGCCCTGAATAAGCAGAAGGAGGTGTTGCTCCTCTACAATAAAGTAAAGGCTGATCTTAGAGGATTAGTTTGAGACCAAAATAAAAAAGGAGAAAATGGCACAGATAGTAGAGAAGATGTTTAGGGGTTGGAGCTATATATCTAACCTTGATGCACACTATAATGGGAGGATTATTATACTTTGGAGGCCTGATTACTATAAGGTGGAATGAATACAGAAATCAGCTCAGATGCTAACCTGTAAAGTGAACTATATTCCTCTCCAACTAGTGTTTATAGTATCCATAGTATATGGATTCAACACTAGAGAAGGAAGGAAGGAGTTGTGGGCTGAGATGCTGAGATACAGTTCTACATGTCAAAATCCATGGTTAGTGTTACGTGATTTTAATGCAGTTTTACAAAGGACTGACAGGCTTGGTGGAAACACTGTAACTTGGCCTGAAGTAGCTGATTTCAAAGAACGCATAGATGATTGTGAATTAACAGAACTACCTACAAGAGGACAAAGATACACCTGGAGTGATAGAAGTAGTGGTAACAAAATCTATTCCAAGATAGATTGGATCTTCATGAACTCAGCTTGGTTAAACACCATGTCTGCTTGTGGTGTAGAATATCTACCTGAGGGTATTAGTGACCATTGTCCAGCTAGGGTGTACCAGTTGAATCAAACTAGCAGGAAGGGAAGAATGTTTCAATATTGTAATACCTGGGCTTCGCATCCTCACTTTCAAGCTATAATTAAAGATGGATGGGAGGGCCAAGAGGAGGGATGTAAAATGTGGAAAGTAGTGAGGAAACTGAAGAGGTTGAAACCTTCCCTGAGGAAGTTGAACACTCAGCACTTCAGGAATATAGTTGCAGAAACTCAGGATGATAGAGAAGCACTTGAAAAAGTGCAGAGAGAGCTTCAGGCTGACCCTATGAATGTTGTCTTGCAGAAGGAGGAAAAACTCACTTATGAGAGGGGATGATTGCACTAGATACTTTTTTGCAGTCATTAAACACAGAAAACTCAAGCAGGCTATAACTCAAGTGAAGGATGATCAAGGCAGTTTGCAATATGATCAGGCAATTATTGCTAATATATTTGTTGAATTTTACAGGAAAAATTCAGTACAGACCTATTGCTTGTTGCAATGTTCTTTACAAGTGTGTTACTAAGTTGATTTGCATGAGGCTAAAAGAGGTTGTGTCCTGCATTGTGGCTGACAATCAGTCAGCATTTGTGCAAGGAAGGTCAATGCTACATAATGTTTTAATTTGCCATGACTTGTTAAGACATTACACTAGACAGACCTCTCCAAGATGTTTAATGAAAATAGACCTGAGGAAGGCTTATGATATGGTTAATTGGAAGTTTGTTCAAGAAGCTTTAACTGGATATGGTTTTCCTGTAAAATTCACTGAGTACATTATGGCTTGGATTACTTCTCCTAGCTTCACTGTGAAAATCAATGGAGAAGGGCATGGTTTTTTGGCTACGAATAGGAAAAGAGGATTGAGGCAAGGTGATCCCATGTCACCTCTCATCTTTGTTCTTGACATGGAATATCTATCTAGGACCCTGAAGAGTATGAGTGAGCTTCCAGATTTTCATTTTCATCCCATGTGCCAGGAGCTCCAACTTACTCACCTTGTGTTTGCTGATGACTTGATGATATTCTGTAAGGGAGAAATTTCTTCGGTTACTAGAATCATGGAGGCATTACAACATTTTGGTGAAGTGACAGGGTTGATGGCTAACATGGACAAGTCAAATATTTTCATTGCAGGAGTGAAAGACAGCTTTAGAAGTCAGATATTACAGCATGTCAGCATCTGGCTTTAAAGAGGAATCTTTACCAATAAGGTATCTTGGCCTTCCACTTTCATCCAAGAAGTGGAGTAAGATAGAATATAAGCTCCTAACAGAGAAAATCACCTCCAGAATCACTAAGGTTTACTCCAACCAGCTATCTTATGCAGGCAGGTTGCAAGTTATTATTTCTGTTCTGTTTGCAATTCATAGTTTTTGAGGGTCAGTTTTTATTCTTCCCCAAAGTGTGATTAAGGAAGTTGATCAGAGATGCAGAGATTACTTATGGGGAAGTACAGATGACAAAAAGAAGACTCCTCTGGTTGCATGGAACAGGGTGTGCATACCCAAGAAGTGTGGAGGTTTAAATGTAAAGGGCTGCAAGCTGTGGAATCTTGCCTCTGTTGGTAAACTTGTGTGGCAATTGGCTGAGAAGCAAGATATGCTTTGGGTCAAGTGGGTGCATGGGTTGTATATGAAGGATAGTACAGATATATGGGAGCACATACCACCTCAAGACAGCAGCTGGTACTGGAGGAAATTGAATGCAGTTAAGACTGATATGTTGAGCTGGTACTATCAAGGGACCTATATGCTTACAGCTAATGGCAAGTACTCTGTAGGAGCTAGTTATGTGAGGATGCTAGGTGTTCAAAGAAGATTGAGAATAGCTGAATTGATATGGAGCAAGGTGGCACAGCCAAGGCACAGATTCATAGCTTGGCTGGCAACTCAAAAGAGGTTACTGACTAAAGATAGACTCCTAAAGATGAATATACCAGTGAACAACTTAGAATGCTGTCTTTGCAATACACAGGCTAGGGAGAATCACACTCACCTGTTTACTGAATGTGATTGGACAAAGGAGATCATTAATGGTCTGAATCAATGGGCTCGAGTGCAATTCCCAACTGGAGATGTTCAACAAGTACTGAGCAAGAATTGGAAGCAACTCCAAAAGGAGATTCTGGCAGCATTGTGGAGCTCAATGGTGTATCATGTTTGGCAGGCTAGAAACTGGAAAATTTACAAGGAGAAAACTTTGACAACAGACGCTGTACTTATTCTGATAAGCAGAGTTTTGTAGCTAGACTTGAGATTGTTAGACATAGTAAGAAAGGCAGTAGATGTAATAGTTTTATTTCAAAATTTACTTGTAACTAGTTGATGTTGGGGCCTCACTTGTTTCAACTCCTTCTTGGAAGGCAGGTTGGTGTTCTATAGGTGTAACGTTTTTGATGTCAATGGTAATGTTTCCATTTGTTACAAAATAATAATAATAATAATAATAAATAATAGTATCGTTGTTTACACAATTTTATTTGTAAAATAAACTATTCAACATACTATTAGGAATGAAGATAAAAATGGACAAAGAAAGTTAAAAAAGAAACCAAATAAAGAGGAGGAAAACCAAAGAGAAGCAAAAAGGGAAGGGAAAGTAAAATTGTAAAAAGGGATCTAAATGCAAGATTCGATCTCTTGACCAAGTGAATGAATCCAAAACAATCAACAGCCGTCCAACAAACCGCAGCACCCAACGCCACTTTCTGTCTGTGGGTGCTCAGATTGTTATTTAACCATTTTTTATCAACTTTCTATATAAATTCACAGGTTCCGCCTCGGAAGTAATGGGTTCTTGAGCACCCACCGAGGCCTATGTGGGTCCTCCCCTGAGTCAATTGACTCGGCTTCTGGTAAGGATGTCTGCAAATTGTGATCCTCAAATGTAAAACAGGCCTTGTGCACAAAAGTTCAAACTTAGAGTAAAGATACAGGTCAAGATTGATGATAAGCAAAGTATCTTCCTTTAGATTGATTAAAGGGAAAAGGGTCAAAAATTTACCCCTCTACTTTAAAATATTAATCACATTCATCCTCCGGTGTACTATGTGGCCAAATTTACCCTCAAAGTTAGCAAAGTTTTCAAATATATTATCCGCAATTCCCTTTTAGCTACCCAATTTCACTTCATAACCCATAAATCCGACCTTGCTAACATAAAGTCCAAAGCTCCAGTAATGAGACTGATAAAAGTATCTAAGAGTTCAACCTTTAAAATACACCTCAAATAATCCTCCATCAATAATAATTAAATTTATGCTTGAACTAAAAGTACCATGCAATGAAATGGAAAAATGTAAAGGTATTAAAATCCGACGATGTACTGAAACCAAACAGATAAAGCCCCAATGAGAAAGAAGAATGTAATAACCTGGTTCTACATTTACTGTCTGGTAGGCTATACCGCCTGATACAACGGCATTATCATAATGGTAAGGACCTAGTCCATTGAATAGGATACCATCAGGAGCTCCAAGGCCAACTCCATTTTCAATTTCTTGTCTGAGTTCCTGACGCCCCAAAACTTTTATAAGTGAGCCACCAAATTTATAAGGATCTACTTTTAACAAAAATGGGCTGACCTGTTAAAATTTGCAACCAACCTTATGACTCTTTATAAACCAGTCACTAATAAAGAGTGCGATGTCCCCATCTGGTGTCGCAAACGGCAGAGGAATGACATCTCTGTTGTTTATAGTGATGCCTCCATATCCACCAGCAGCTCTCTGGAAGCTTAACGAAGGGAAATAAAAGAAACTGCCTATCTGATCTTTAACCTGAAATTCATAGGTCCAATTCCAGCCAGCAGGAATGGGACAATTTGTGCCAGATACACCATCTTGCCATGAATCCTTTCTCTGCTGGATGCCATTCCTGCACTTAATTAGTATATTTATGTTCATTACAGCATCTAAACTTGTGAATCCCTATAGATTTATCATTTATCATAATGGGCTTTATGGTTTACCATGTAAGAAGCATAGGCTCATCAAGATCATTTTTAACATTGACAACCACATTCCAGTTGGTGGTGACATTGAGAATGGGTCCTGGAAATTGACCATTTATTCCAATCACCTGAAAAGATATAAATCTTCATATATTAGCAATAAACATTGTCAATTTGTAGAGTAAGATGAATTTCGAAAGGGTTGCAGCTAATTCTCGTAAAGGAAAGATCTATCATGGATTTCGTTAATGCGCCTAAGAATAAAGGAATCGGAAAAGGGAAACCCAGAGTAAAAGAGGGTGAGAAGAGTCGCGGAAAATAAATCAACCAAAGTGTTCCGAGCCTAGCTGTTGGAACATTATAGGCATAGAAATTTGAAGCAAAATATGAAGTTGTCCAGTTGTCAACATGTTGGCTGCTATAGTCCCATGCTTAGTCTTCAAACCATAGATTGTTGAAATGAAGCGCAAATGTTTGAAACTTGATACCAACCAAAAACAAAAGAAGCATTTGCTGATTACCTCAACTACTCTTTACAATGTGTCAACACTCGTGAAAGTCAAATGTTAAGCTAAAGTGACTTGCACAAACTGCTGATTATCTCAACTACTCTTTACAATGTGTCAACACTCGTGAAAGTCAAATGTTAAGCTAAAGTGACTTGCACAAACTGCAGTGGCAACACATGTAAATTGGAATTAGCTATTGACCCAATAAAAACATAAGTCTTTACAACGAAACAATATGATGGAGTAACCGGTCATTGATCACCTAAAGAACTCCTAGGATGTATTTCTAGGTCCAGCAGCAGAATATTTTAACTTCAAATAGTAAACTTCCCAATTAACATCCATAAGGCATACTTACTACCGGAAAAATATCGATATAACTCAATCCTGAAATAGTGTGATTCAATTATTGATATAACTCAATCCTGAAGATGAAGAAGGGATGGGTGAAACTATTCGCTATAGCAATACAATTTTCTTGCATTTCAAATCCATAAAAAAACCTATCACAATTCACAATCTGAAAATGGGCAGGATCCGAAAGTTAGCTATTTTATACCACTATTATGTAGCCC
Source organism: Capsicum rhomboideum (assembly GCA_031232105.1). NCBI lineage: Eukaryota > Viridiplantae > Streptophyta > Magnoliopsida > Solanales > Solanaceae > Capsicum > Capsicum rhomboideum. The sequence continues at coordinate 54,946,579 of CP124711.1, forward strand.
TTTAATGCCTAAAAACATCCTTATAAACATATACATTTAATCAGGCAGCTCTACGCATTCAAGAAAATGCATTTTAGTCACAAGTCTTGCAAAATACACTATTAGCCGTTGTTCTGCAATTTAATTAAAGGACCAATTCAAGTTCCCTCTACCCCAATCAACGAAGTTGAGCAAGCCATATATGTGTAGAAACAGAGACAAGAATATAGGTAGAATCAAGATAAGAAAAAGAACCTGCTGCTTAACACCAAGAGGAGAAGCTGTAATATAGGAAACAGTCCAGTCATAATATATATAAGGGTCTCCCGCTAAACAAGCTGTTGTCAAGCAGAGAAGTAAACACAAGAAAAGGAGATAGCAATAATTTGGTAATCCAGAGAACATTTGATTACAAGACTATTTCTGCCGCTTTCTTGTTATCTGGTAATTGATGTGAAAATATAGAAAGAAATGGGTATCCGTAGCTTCGGGATCTTCGGCGTTTTCACTTTAGCTTGGCTTCTTCTAATTTCAGTAAGAAAAAAGCACATGTGATGTTAGCTTCGCGGGTTTGAGGAAGACAGCTTGGATGTCTGAACGGTAACGTCAGGGACCCACATCTTTTATTTCTCGGAATCCGGAAAATGAAATGGAAATTTTGAAAATCTTTTTCCCTTTCTTTTGCTTTTTAAAATTGAATGGCTCGCAAGATTTTCGTACTTCAAAATTTTCTAGGTTTCCCTCTTAAAAACAGTCAAGCACCATACCATTACGGAGTACTTTAGCATAGATTTTCAAATGGCGGAATTCATCGGCGCCCCCTTATTTACCGTTGATTTTGAAACAGTTAGATTTGTAGGTGGGTCAAGAGCACGCGTTATAATTCTAACTTCGAGTTAACAGTGAGAGATTACAAGATAGTAAATACACAGTAAATAAATCAAACAATAAGCAAAACAGATATCAAGAACAACTTGATCGACAATGTAGTCCGTAATTCTTTAGCTATGACACAATCGTCGCTGCGATTGTTAGGCTAGCGAGCGTAACAACAAGAATCAAGTAAAAAATAGCTAAGGCTATAGAGAAAGCTTAAGAACAAAGCTAAAGATTTTTATTGTTAGAGGGTAGGGAGGAGCGAATCACTTTACAATGGGGGAGGGGGTATTTATTTACAGGGTACAAGGCCAGCTTTCGGCCTCTAGGAAAGTGCCTTTTTAGACCTACAGTACAACAACCAATTGCCGAGAGCCACTTGCCGTTGAGCCGTTGGAGGGTGCCAACCCACTATTGCGTGTCTGATGCGGTTCAGTCGAGTGTTGTCTGTGCACTTGAGATCCTTGACACACTGTCCTTCTGTCTATCTTTTCATGCGCGGTCGTCATCGTTGCTAGTCTCGGGCTATCTCATTCTTGCCCGAGAGGATGTTCCCTCATCTCGATTCTGCTCTAAGGACAACGCCATCGTAGGTCAGTTCTATTTCTACCTAACCCGAGTCGCTCCAATCTTGATTAAAACTATTTTACCCCATATAAATAATCTCTCCGTCTTTCGAATGCATCACCATTGCGTGCGAGAGACAAAAAGCAAACCAATAAAATTCTTCATCTGTCAAACCAACGACACACTTACTTGAATCAACGCGACATTTTATCCTGTCTCCGCATTTTTTGAGAAAGTCGGTTGTTGTGCTCCCTATGTGATCTCGGCTTTGGTCGATGGCCAATAGCTCCAAGGCTATACTTTTTGTGCCATAGCCTTGTCTTAGTCATTTTCTTCTTCTGACGTGGCAGCTTATCAGACCTTTTTTTCCTCTGAATTGGTTTTCGCTTTTTGGTTTGTCCACTCATCAGTTGTTAAAACAGCTGCACAGTCTCCCTCGATATTCAAATTGCAGCACTTGGAAATGTCAAAAAGCTCTTGACGTTATACTACCGCGTCTTGTCCCATCCCATATGAATAGCCATCCATGTGTCTAACATCCGGAGTTCTTCCCTCCTTTTCGCTTAATGATTCCTGGCCTATAAATTCCAGGCTTCCCTGGCTTCTTCTCTACACATGTTTTTTTGCCCAACTATCTAGTATCAAGAAGGAAATGAAAAGTTCTTCTGATGCTAATGTTTTTTCTGTAGTTTATCCTATAATCATTGCCTCGTTCTTGTCTTTGACCCTGGAAAACTATACATAGTGCCTCGTTTGGGCTTGTGACTAGAGTGAGGTAAGGACTATAGGGAAAGTCTTGGGTGAATGTGGTAGGGGATACTCCAACCGGCCACCCTTCTTCATAGTGGTCCCAGTTTTATTCTTTGATGCTGCGATTCTCGCCATTGCATTATTAGGTGTGTTGGAATATTGTCCCCAGAGGCTTGTCTAGTACACCTTGAGGGGCTCTCTTATTCCGGGTTACGAATTGCATCAAAGGTACCTAACCGCTGTGTGAGATCCCATGATCTGATGGACTCTTACTAGCCTTCGATGAGAAAACCTAAGGTGAGGGGAAAACTGCGCTCCCTCCCACGTTGATGTGGATATATTGTTGTTGGGGGCTCGCCTCTGATAATCACTCCTCTTAACGACTCCGAACTCTATTGAGGGAGTCACGATTTTGTTCATTTCCATCATTAGGAGTGAATGAATCTTATTTTTGGATGTCCCTCGACCGGGATGCATGCTTCTTTCAAGGGGCCTGTAGGCTGATGTCATTTGATGCACTCCCATTTGCTTCCAACGAAGTAAATCAAGGTAGAATGACTTCTCAAGATGGGCTTATTCTGATCGCATGGCGGAAACTCTTTCCTTGAACCCTCTTTTGTTCTACCCTTTATGCCTTGTTGCATAGTAGATTATAAAATTTTTGTATCATGTAATCTTTCACCTTATTTTAGGGGTTGTTTTATAGTAATAAATGAAATTTTTATTCCCTTAATTCTGCGTCCAACATTTGAGTTTGCTATTGCCCTTTTTTTTGTGGATTATCCTTTGAGCTGGTAATGTTGTCTTCGAGCAGCGATCATGCCAATGTTATAGTGTCGGCCTAGTGACTTTAATTTCTGCAACACGTTTATCGCATCCCCTTTCTCTTCTAGAGTTTTCTTTTAAAAAAATTAAAGAGGGGAGCCTCTTGCCATAGTGCTTCCCCTCCGCAAACCTCGATTGCATTATGAGACCGCTCAGTCTTTGTATAGACTTCACTCTATCGAAGCTTTGGGATTTAGATGCCATCTTTGTTTGTCGTCGATTTTGAGACAATTAGATTTGTAAGTGGGTCAAGAGCACGAGTTATGGTTCTAGCTTCAAGATAGTAGCGAGAGTTTGTAGGATAGTAATTAGACAAAGTAAATAAATTAAGCAATAAGCAAAATAGAGATCGATAACAAATTTGAACAATAGCGTAGTCCTTAGCTCTTTAGCTATGAGCCATTTGTGGCCACAATTGTCAGGTTAGCGAGCAAAATTTCAAGATACAAGTAAAAATCGGCTAATGATAAGAGAAAGCTTAAGAACAAAGCCAGAGATATTTATTGCTTAAGTTCAGAGAGGAGCAAACTTGGATCCTTTTACAATAGGGGAGAAGTGTCTATTTATAGGGTATAAGGCGTGCTTTTGGTCAGTAGAAAAGTGCCCTTTTAGACCTACATTACAACAATCAATGGCTGAGAGCCACTTGTCTCTGAGCCGTTGGAGGGTACCAAACCCACTATTGCGTGTCTGACGCAGTTCAGCTGGGGGTTGCCTGTGCACCAAAGATCCCTGACACTCTATCCTTCTGTTTGTCCTTTTGTGAGTGGCTGTCATCGTTGCTGGTCTTGGGCTATCTCATTCTTGACCAAGAGGATGTTCCCGCATCTCAATTCTACTCGAGGGATGACGCTATCATAGGTCGATTCCACTTCTACCTAACCCGAGTTGGCCCAATCTTGATTAAAACTATTTTACCCCATACAAATAGTCCCTCTATCTTTTTGGCGCAGCACCATTGCTAGTGAGAGATGGAAAAGCAAACCAAGAAAATTCTTTATCTGTCAAGCCAATGGCACACTTACTCGAATCAGCGTGACATTTTATCATGTGGCATTTCTTTTAGAAAGTCGGCTACTGTTCTTCATATGTGGTTTCAGCTTTGGTCATTAGTAGATAGCTCTGAGGTCGTACTTTGGTACCATAGCCTTGTCTTGGTTTTTTTCTCCTTCTGACATGGCAGCCTATCAGACATTTTTCCTCTTAATGGGTTTTCTCTTTTTGATTTGTTCATTTATTAGTTGTGAGAACAACTGAATAATCTCTTTCGATATCTGAATTGCGCCCTTGGAAATGTCAAAAAGATCTTGACGTTTCAGCTATTGCATCTTGTCGCATCCCACTTAGATAGTGATCCACATGTCTAACATCTGAAGTCTTTTCCTTCTTTTCGCTTAATAATTAATAGGCTATAAATTCCAGGGTTTCTTGGCTTCTTCTCTACACAAGTTCTTTTGCCCAGCCATCTCATATCAAGAAGAAATGGAAAGTTCTTCCTACGCAGATGTGCTCGCCCTTAGTTTTCCCTATAGTTCTTGCCTTATTCTTGTCTTTAACCCTGGCAAACTATGCATAGTTCCCACATTTAGGCTTGTGAAGAGAGAGAGGTAAGGACTATTTAAAAAGCCTGGAGGCAAAGGTGGTAGGGGATACTTTGGCCGGCCACCCTTCTCTATAATGGTTTTGATTTCATTCCTTGATGTTGTGATTCCTGCCACTGGCATTTTTCAGGTGTGCTGGAATCTTGTCTCTAGAGGCTTTCCTGGTCCACCTTGATAAGCTCTCTTGTTTTGGGGTATAAATTGCATCAAAGGTACCTGACTGTTGTATGGGACCTCACAATTCGAAGGACTCTCACTAGCCTTCGATGAGAGAACCTGAGGTGAGGGGAAATCTGGCCCTCCTTATGTTGATGGGGATAGAATTTTGACACCACTCCCATCAGCAACTCTGACTTTTAGCAAAGGTGTCACGATTTAGGTCATTGACATAGTCAAGAGTGAATGAACTTTAGTTTCGGAGGTCTCTCGACCGATATGCATGCTTCTTTTAAGGGGCCTTAATGTTGATATGATCTGAGGCACTCCCATTTGCTTCCAAGGAAGGAAATCAAGGTAGAACTCTTCTCGAACTGGGCTTGTTCTGATCACATGGCGGAAATGCTTTCCTCGAGCCTTCATTGGTTCTACCCTTTATGCCTTGTTGTATAGAAAATTCTAAAATTTTTGTATCATGTAATCTTTTTCCTTGTTTTAGGGGTTGTGTTATAATAATAAATGAAACTTTTATTCCCTTGATTCTGCGTTCAACCTTTGAGTCTTCTATTGCCCTTGTTTTTCACGAATTATCCTTTAAGATTGTAATGTTGTCTTCAGGGAAGTGGTAGTGCTAATTTTATAGTTTTGGGCTTGTGGTTTTAATTTCTGCAACGTGTTTATCTTATCTTCTTACCCTTTTAGGGTTTTCTTTAAAACTTTTGCTCTTACAGGAGGGTGCCTCTTACCATAGTGCTTCCACTTTACGAACCTTTATCGTGTTACAAGACCGCTTGGTCTTTGAATAGACTTTACCTTATCATAGCTTCGAGCATTAGATGCCATGTTGTTCATCTTGATGCCTAAGAGGGGCTTTGTTAAAGACTTCATCTTGGACAATCTCCATCTCGGAGTCCTTGGTTTGGGTCGACCGCATTTGTGCACTACCTAGAGCCTCTATTCTTTCCAAAATAAGAAAAACCTTCTGTCGAGGTATTTTTCTCCCGAGAATTTTGGCCGCAATATGAAATTCCCTGGTTTGTACGTAGGCTTCTGCCCACCAAACCTTTATGCATAGGAAGCCTTCCCCGTTCGACTTGATGTCATAATGAGGCTTCACTAAAGCCCTCAACTTGGGCTAATCGAGACCTCAAAGTCCTAACCCTGAGCCAATATTGTTGGCTGACTGGCCTTCTATGATGTGGGTATGGTTTTTCCTTTCAAAGGTACGACGTTAACGTTTGCCCTATTCGAGGTTCTCAAGGATCGAGGCGATCAGGTCCAAGGGGTCATTCTTATTGGTCTGTCCCAACACGACCTTTACATTAGCCTCGAACCCCTTGCCCAAAATCTCGAGACTGACCTTCTGTATAGAGCATTAAATCCATTGATTAGATTTGCTTGACTTTCTATATTATCGACCTTTAGATAAAGGCGAGGATTTTGAAGAGACTCTTCCTTCTTCGAGATCTGGGCTATATGGTTTCAAGGAGATAGGATGATTTTGATGTCTCAATTCCTAAGCACTATTGCTTCTAACCCCGTTTTCATTAATTAAGCCAACCACGTGGCAGTCATCCACAACCCTTTGCCTTCTGTGCATTTAATAGGATTTTGGCTATAAATGGATTCCTTGTGGACCTAATACTACATCCTTTTCCATATCTTTTACCCTTATTAGAGAGAAAAGAAATACTTAGGAGAGAACTAACCTCTTTTCATGGTGTCTTTCTTCGACGTCCCTAGATTTCTTGATTTTGATCCCAGTTTTTATCTTATCCTTATTTTCAACCCCCGAGTTTGACCTCAAGCTACTTTATTGAGGTCGTTGATAAGGGTAAGGTAAAAATTATGGGTGTAGCCTGGGGCAAGAGAGGTCTGTAGCGGGTTTTGAAGGTAGTACAAATCTATTTTGCAGATGTCTTTCTGTGAATTGAGGTCTGCCTCTATATTTATAGGACTGACTCCAAGAAGCTTATTATCCAGAGCTCCTCAGATCCAGTTTTTTTGCACAAGAGAGCCTACCCCCATCCCTGACGATTGAAGATAACTGTTAAAAGCTAGAGTTACTAGGCCATTATTGGAAGAACAGGCAGTCTAAAGATAACTGTTAAAAGCTAGAGTTACTGGGCCGTTATCGGGAGAATAGGCGATTTGACTCAAGCTTTCTTGCTTCGCAGTGGATCATAGTCCAATTACGGGGCTATTATTATGGTCACCCAATCTGAGCTTGACGATGAGATGAACTTGGGAAACCACTTGTGTCAGAGAAAGAAATCACACAATAGTCTTAATGTAAGGCCTTGGTACCTCTTCCGTAGTTTTGGGCATATTTACCATATGTTTGTATGAAAGTTTTGGTCTGATTTCCTTTGGTTTTGGGCATATTTATCATTTGTTTGTATGAAAGTTTTGTACTGATTTCCTTTAGTTTTGGGGATATTTACCATTTGTTTATATGAAAGTTTTGTACTGATTTTCTTTCTATAATAAACTCAGTACTTCTTAACTCTGAAGCATGTTTTTCATATATTTTTTATTAAAGTCATTTTTTCGGGGCGATGATTGCCATTTTTTATGGGTGCCTCTTGGGGAGTCACACCTTGATCGCGTCCCGTTTGATCAATGTTGAGTCAGTAAGTGTTGAGTTGTTTGAATTGATGATCAAAGATATTTGCTAACCAGTTTTTTATTTTGCGTGTCTCTCGCGCCGTTTAAGTCTGTTTCGATTCGAATTTTGGCATTTTTGACCTTTTTATATCTCATTATACTGAGGAGGGATCCCTTTGAATTTCATTTCGCTATGCATCTTAACTTGGACATCTCCTAGGCATTTTAGCGTGTAGCATAAGAATGATTATCACTCTTTGTTTAGTCGAAGTTGACTTTAATGGAACAATCTCGAGGTTTTGAGATAATTTTGCATGGATAAGTATTAAGTTACGCCTCTTGCTCGGGCATCCTCGGTCCAATCTTGTGATGGTCCTGAGTTTTTTGCTATCAACTGATCAGTCTGTGCAATTTTTTTGGCTTAATCCTTTCCAAAGAGGTTGCGAGTTAGTGCTTATGTCTACGGAAGTGAGTCTCGAGTCCATTTACTGGGTTGTTTAGTGTAACGACCATTTTTCATCATTATTAAAACAACAACAAAAAAGGTGTAAGAATTTTTTAAAAAATCAATTTTAATTTGAGTTCGGGATAACCATGTGTTGTTATTTAATATACATCGAATAAATAAAGTTAAGAAGTAGGTGCATCCTGACGAGGTCAACTGTAGTGGCTCATCTCCTGCTACAGTGAGCCCGCTGCAGTGAGTGACGTGAACTAGAAATTTGGAGTTAAATGGTATTTTAATTTCAGTTCTTATTCAAAAGGGGGTTTCTCTTAAATATGCCCCTAGGGTTCTTTCTACTACAGAACACTAAGAACAGAGAGGAAAATCTCTCAAGGAACATGATCTCATCATCATTCTCATGGATTCTCTATCAGAAATTCTGAATTGAGAACAAGAAGCACGGCTGTAAGCATCCTTTGGTAGAAGCTTGGCATCAAGGTAGGTTATGGTTTATAAGTAGTATACTTTGATTAGTGAATCGTATATACTATGTAGAATTGATGGAAGAAAGCATGATTAGGCCTTGGGCATGGTGTTCAGATGGATAACACATAGGATGATGTAAGAAAATCTAAAGCATGCAATAATCTATTGATGTATGAATTTCATGAGATATAATATATTTATGTGAGATTTTCATGATGTATTACAATGTGAATAAAGTTAATATGGGTGAAAGTAGACAGATTATGTACCAAAGTAATCTATAAACCCGGATACATATAACATTATAGGTTGATGGAAATTATGGAATTGGTAAATTAATTTTGTGTGTGTTCTTGATTGTGTGCTCTCCTTGTTGTAAAATTGTTCTTATGTTTGAGTAGAATAAGAAAGCGATGTCATAACATAGATGTTCTAAGGGAAACTTGGCTAAGTGTTAGGGTGTAGTCTATTGTAAAAGGTGAATAAACTAAGGTAATTTGGTTGAACATTGATAAATTATCTGATAAACGGATAATGAAGTGGTATTCATAGACCTATTGGAATGATAATTGATTATTGAAGTGCACTTGTAAGATTTTGTGTACTTGTTATACTATCCTGAGAGATAGCGGAGTGTCAAATCACATTATGATAGGTTGAGAGAGATAAGGTTATAAATACATACCTTCCTATTGATGAGTGGCTCATGTTCAATGTGAGCTTACAAACGAGTGATTTTGTTATGGATTAGGTACCACACAAGTATGATATTATTATGGATTGGGTACCACACTAGTACAATATTATTATAGATTGGGTACCATGCCGGTACAATATTATTATTATGGATCAGGTACCATACCGGTATGATATTTATGAATCGGGTACCATGCTGGTACAATATTATTATTATGGATTAGTTACCACATTGGTATGATATTATTATGGTGGATGGGGTACTACGATGGTTTGGTACATGGACCCTAGTGTCTCCTCTATAGGTCATGACTATTGGGGCAAACTAAGACCTCTTAGCATGTGTACAAATTGAGTGGCTATTGTAAGATCTGCTATGGTTAGAGTGAGACTGATGAGGTACATAGGTTATAAATTTTTGAATTCAGTATGGACAAGTCCAGGCTTTGTGATATGACTGCTTATCATAACATGGTTTTTTGATGACTTGACATGTCTACTTGATGACTTGTATGTCGTATGATTGGTTATCATAGCATGGTTCTGTGATGACTTGATATGTCTACATGATGACTTGTATGTCGTATGACTGCTAATACTAGCATAGTTAAGTGATGACTTGATATGTCTACTTGATGACTCATATGTTCTTGATTTTTAGTTGGATGTGCCTGAATATTTGGTTATTACCTGTTGTGTGGACTATTGATTTCCTGTGATGCTGGTAAACTTGATTTATATGAATAAGTTCTTAATTAGTTGATCCGGTTAGTAATTTGTTCTTATTATCTAAGATTAAATGTGTGTATTATTGTGCATTGCTGCTTGGTTGACTTGGGTCGAGGGTGAAGAAACTATATTAGGTGATGTGTGATACTAGAGTAACAATTTCTTATAGTAAACTGTGATAGTAGTTGATGGACTTGTTGTAAGTGAAACAGAATGTCTAGTAATATTACTAGGGTCTAAACAAAATAAGAAAGATAAGTGAATCTTTAAACTTGTTAAGAAATCATTGTACGGGTGTGGAGCCAGAATGTAAGGTGTTGGCATGAGATTGCTTTCTTACTTTTGTTGATTTATACGTGGTGTTGATTGAACTAATATTAGTCGGTCGGTGATGCCTACCAGTATGTGTGGTCTACTGATACAACTCTTGCTACATCCTTTTTGGGGTATAGGTGTGTTTGCAGGATGATTGAAGTTTCTTAATTAGTTGAAGTGCAAGTATCCAGCCCAACTTTTGTATATCTCATTCCGTAGGCAGAATTTGTGTGTTTTATTTCTTTTTCTTACTCTATATAGAAGTTCTTATACATATATAGGCTAGGTCCTTAGGAATTGTTGTACATCTATTAAGTTAAATGCTTGTAAAGGATTGAGGCAATTATTATGAGTATGTTTTTAAACTAAATTGCTTATTATATAAATGTTGTTTTCAAGAAATTCTGCATAATAAATGATTGAGTGGTAAAGGATTCTCCTATCTAGTTAGAATAGAATAGGTGCTCGCACGACTTGGTAATTTGGGTTGTGACAGATGGTATCAGAGCTCTAGGTTACCAGCCTCACAAGTACAAGAGCAATGTCATGTAAAGTCATGTGGATTGGTGTGTAGAATTCTACATAAAATCCTCGAGAAGCTATGAGGCATCTAAGAGTCATTCCTTTTCTTTTTTCTGATTGTACTGTCTCAATTTATCGTCTATCTGGGTCAAGTTTAATTGGTATCTAGTTGATTCTAATTGGTATCTTGACAAATCCGAATTGGAATCTAGTTGATTTCAATTGATCTTTTGACTAATCCAAGTTAGAATCTAGTCATTTCCAATGGGTATCTTGATGATTTCAAATTGGAATCTAGTCGATTCCAATTGGTACCTAGTGATAGAAGTTATGCATTCCATGCTGGTTGTATGATTGTGTGACAATATAAAAATTAATTGTTGTCTGTTGAATCAATAGTAAGGTCTACCTATGCTAAGACTATGATAAATAGTGATGTGTTAGTATATTGTTGAAACTACTCTACATGTCGACCTAAATGATTGTGTGAACATATTATTAAGGGTTGCTTGTTGAGACAATAGTAAAAATTGGCACGTGTTGAGGTTATAATGCATGGTGGTGTGTTGGTATGATACAGAAGTGTTATGTGTGTTGACAAAATAGTGAAAAGGAGTGGTTAGAGTCTAAATACCCTGCTAAAGTTCCCTTAGTAAGTCGAGTCATTAAAATATGAAGGTGGGTAGTTTAAGCTAGATAGTAGTGTTGCACCTATGTGTGGTGGATCTTGATTCACTATGTTGTGTTCCGTTCGGGGGTTGACCTAGTAATCTAGATCTCCTTAGCAGAATTTCGAGACTTAAAATAATGTTGTAGCATGTGATTTGAGGGGATGCTATGTTGAGGTTGCTTCATGATATCTATAGTCAATATTTTGTATTGCAAAATGGGGTTGGGAAACAACTCTCCTCGAGAAACTGTTTAGGGACTGCTACAGTAGTGGGAATTTTGCTGTAAAGATACTGCCATAGCAGGGTTGAGTGGTTCGATAGGGTCTCCATAGCGAGCCCTAGCTTGATATATCGAGAAATGGGTCTACTTCATCAAAAAGCACGACGTAGAATGCATTTTTAAGTGTTATATTCCGAGTTTCAACTCATAAACTCAAAATCTCCATTTAAGAGCCCTAGAGTGGCGATTTTCCTAAGGCAAAGGTGGATTTTCTCGTTGAGGTAAGCTTATCATCACTCTCTTTGCCTAGTGATCTACTTCCACCTTAGAATCAGTAGGAAGATTGTAATGGAGCGTATTTGGGGTTAGAACCCTATGTCCATGAAATGTATGGGAAAACCTATGGGAGAATGTTCTAATCACCTAGAATGAGTCTAGGTTGTAAATTAATGCTTCGTAGCATGTAATTGTCATTCTTGAACAAGGATTGTAGGGGATTGAATATCTGTTACCTATTTTTGCAGGACAAAGTGATAACGCTCAAATTATACCTTGAAAGTATAAGAGACCGTTGTTAATATAATTACCCAATTTAGAGTCGGGGATGAATCCACGAGGAATGAGAGTGTCACAAGCAACTATAGGTTTGCACGCAATTCTAGAATTACACAAGAAAGTAAAATGGGGGGGGGGGGGGGGGGGTTGTTTGAATAATTATTTTGTATCGAGTTAACAGTTTCACGTTGGTTTTGCCAAAATAAGTGCTATAAGATTCTAATAAAATGAGTTAAAGAACTTGGGGTTATGCATTCTTAAGAGTGATTGCATGTGTGGGTAAGTGAGAATACACCTAAGATTTGATTGATAGTTAAGATTTAGCATGGTTTTAGGTATTAGGGATGATTTCTCAATTCATGGCCAAATTTCACATGGGTTTCTCTTGAACACCCAAGTGTCTACACTACCAATCAACCAATATCCTCAATATGGGTAATCTATCACTAACATCACCACTTAAATTAGCATAACTCAAATTTCGTTAGCTAAATCTCATCACTCTTGTATCCCTTTTCAGGCAATACAAGAGATCCAAGAATAGACCAACTTTGCAACATCAATCTATAAATTAATACATAGAGATTTAGCTAAAATCATAATATACAACCTAATAGGAAGGTAAATAATCACAACCCACACATAATCAATAATCAATAATGCATAGCCCCAAGTTTGGGAAATTCGCTACTCATAATAAAGGAAAAAGAAATTATACCAAATTCTTCTTCCATATTTGCTAAAGAATCCAAATGTTTCACTCAAAAACTCTAAATTCCAAGCACAAAAGTAGTAAATCTCATAATTAGGGTTTGATTACAAGCTTAAGCTTCAACAAATTGACAAAATATCGGGTTTCCAATGGCCAAAAAGGCTCAAATAGCTTCAGCAAAGTCGGGCCTCAAAATTATAAAAATGCCACAACATGCAATTCGGCTGAGCATCATCTCATCGCTGAAGGTATTGGCGATGCACCAAATTGCCCCTGGTTTGTTGATCAGTCAATATATCAACTAATCGGGTTGGCTACTATCTCTTTCGGCGAAATGGAGTTTGGTCCGCCGATCTATTCGGTGATGTGTCGAATCTCTCTATGCATTGCCGTTTTTCTTCGGTTGTTCTTGGCCCTAACCTGTTAAAATTTGCGATAGAGATGTCACTTCAGCGATCCGTAGGTAACTTTGGCGATGCGCTGAGGTTTTCTTTTTATGCCTTTGTGAAATTTTTGCTTCAATCTTCCATCTTTTTGCCTCTTTTCGCTCTTTTTAGCTATTTTTCTCACTTTTCGGCCTTTACCCTGAAACTAAACCAAAACAACATTAAAACACATTCAATTTAGCATTGAGGACATGTTTTCTCCCTATTTTTAGTGCAAATGAGTTGCAATTCGCCGACTCATCAACACCCCCAACTTAAACTTTTGCTCGTCCACGAGTAAATCAATGCACACACAACAAAATCACCAATGCCTTCAAATAGTACAACTTGGGACCTTAGACACATATTTATTTTGCGAAAACGCCTTGCCCTCATGATTTTGAAAACAAAGGTTCAAGTTTAGCCTATTAAGCTCTCAATTTGTCAACAACAAGAATCAAACATTGGCTAACTGTTACCAAGCCAAGCATATGCTAATAGACTTCAACCGAGATTGAAGAATCCTCAAGAATAACAATTAAGCGCCCTGACACCAAGAAGCTCCTTCCCTCAAGACATGATTATCAATAACTTCTAGGGACTAATATGAACCACTCACTCTCCAAAATATGATCAAGGACACAAGTACCATAACATAGGCTTGCCCATAAGCTCCACTTCACCACATTCAAGCATGCTACTCCGAAGATCAGCTAGGTCTTAGTTCGATTTATAGCATAGGCAATGGGTAGGGTTGGGGAGGTTAAGGTTATAGTGACTTTACCTCAACAAAGCATCTAGAGAGACTTATTTCAATCTATTTTCCCAAGGTTTGCTCTTTACATTCCTTCCAAGACTAATCTTTCAAAACCATTTAAGTTATTTCCCTCTTCCTATCCTTCCAAACTTTGAACAACTACATATATTTGCAAATAGAACTAAACTACAACTCTCTTTTTGCTTGTTTTCAATCTTTTTCTCATTTTTTAAAAATATATATCTACCATGGATACAAGGATAATTGGAAGAGGATATTAGTGGTCCTCACATTTATGAACTACCGAGCATATGTATAATCTGAGGTCTCCTTCACTCCCAACTTAGGCTTTTTGCCTAAGTTTGTCTTTAACCTCACCTAGACACTTTCAGAAGGTTTGGTTCAAGAGAGGGATATGAGAGAAAGGGCTTCGGCTTGTAACAGGGTTATTCAAGAAAATGGGTTCCAAGGCTCAATAAAGGACAAAGTTGGTCACTCGAATCACCAAGAGGTGGCTCGATTTGGTCAAATGAGTGGTTTTCTCTTGATTAATGGCCTAAGAACATATCTCCAATTTGCACACTCTTTGCTGTAGAAGTGGAGCAATTGGTCAAGTTCTAGGTGGACTCGATGCACAAGATCAAATCAAAATCTCTCCCACACATGGCACTCAATCGCATAATCAAAGTACTCTTTCTCAATTGTTGTACCACATTCATACCACATATCAAGTAAGGTATTCAAGTAGCCAAAATGAGATATGAATTTTCACAAAAATGAGAGCTTAACTAGCTTAGCTAAACCAACGAAATTTTTCTTTTAGAAGATGGGCCCATTTTTGAAAATTGGACATACATCAAAATGGATAATGATTTCAAGAATGGCACATGTGAAAAATCTACCCAAGTGTACCATTTGAGTCAAAGTGTTCTATTGCTAGTACACTTTCTTCTTGAAAATGTATGCCAAAATGAACTTTATTTGCAATGAACTAACAAATACTAAGCCAAAAATCAAAATACATCAAAATAAAGATATGAAAAATAATAAATCGCACACCACACACGCAATGAAATCCAAAGCACCAAATATCAAAATATTAATACCCAAAATAAAAACAGCCAAATGTCAAATCCAAATACCAACACCAAAACAAAACAAAGTATCAGAATCTCAAAATATTTTAGACCCAAATGAAATAACACCTCACCCCCAACTAAAAAAGTATGCATTGTCCTCAATGCAATAGGACTAATAAAAGTAAAGGAGTATGAGAGTAAGGTTCCCCTTGAACATAGCTAAGCCTATGGCGATGACTGGCTCGTAGGAATGGCCTCTGCCTAGGAATCAGTGCCCGGCTCAGCTCCAGTAGTGGTCTGTGAGGGAGGGTATGGTGTACAAGGTCCTGAGTCTCTAATGCAATAGCTGAACTGGAGGTCCCAATCTGTGTAGTCTCCTGGACCGACCTCTTCAAAGCGGCAACAAGTATAGCATCTTTAGTCTCCTGCCTATCAATTTGCTCAGCTACCTCAGTCTCAACCTGGATGTCAATCTGACCATGCTCCTTAAAATAGCCCTTGACCTCAGTACTGTCAACATCATCATCAGAAGCACGATCATCCTAATCAAACACCTTTTCCTCGATCGCAGGGTCAGCAGCATCAGTATGAATAAGAACTGGAGTTGGTGTCTCAAATGAAGCTTCTTATAAAAGTGTAACATCAAGGAATCAGAGTTGAACAATATGCTTTTTAAGGGAAGCCAGCTCATCCTACATCTTGTTTATGCTCTCAGGCATAACAGGTTATGGTGCAACACTCAACTCATCTAACCTCCTTCTAAAAAGCTGAATAGTTTCATGAAAACCTCTCATCTCCTCATGCACTAGATCTAAGGTGGATTTCACCACCATAACAATTGTCCCAAGTATGTCTCTATCTCAAGTCTAGCCGACCTAGAATCACCCAAATAGGCTAACTGCCCCATCCTAATAATGTTAGCCTGAGTCAAAGGGGGCCTCGAAGAACCCAAAGCAGTAGAAGGCTATGGATTAGGGCCATGAGGTCTAGGTGGCTGTGATGATGAACCTGAGAGAGGAGCTGTGGTAGTAGGAGCAGAAGTGGGAATGGACTCAGAAGGAGTAGAATCTGAAACAGTAATAGTAGTGGGTTGACTGGCACCACTATCAAAAGGACCCATATCAACTGTCGGGGACCTTTCTCCCGGACTTTTTTCTTTCAAACCTTATCAACTAACTCAATCCTAGTAATATGAACCATCAAGACTGGGGTATACTCAAAATCCTAGTATACTTAAAATCCTTCTTTTTGTTAAAAGAAACCTTTGCACGCTGGAACAATTTCGTAATCAAACACAGAAAAGCAAAGGAGGTCTGCTTTTGCTGGGCTAGGATAGCAATATCTGGGACTATGAGCAATCCCAAATTAAAAGTCACCTTGCAACAATAGAGCCAATAAGCAGCTCTTAGGGACTCACTAGAATAGACTGGTTTTGGGATGGCAATAAGTTGCTGCAAACAAAGATCAACCAATACCAAGCTTCTAAGTGAATGTCTGCCTTTTGGATTTAATTGCCAGCACAAGCCACTTGATTGTGACATTACTTAGAAATGGTGCTAACCAAGCCCGTACATCCTCCACTGGGTCCTTCAACTGGGAATTAAAGTAGTGCTCGCTAATCTTTGTACACCTTAAGACCTCATTAATAGTATTTTTGTCACACACCACATCAACCCCTCTCAACCTAACAACATCTTTTGTCACTTGATAACCCCTCTTTTTCTTCTCTGGCAGTAGCTTTCCACAGGCCTCATATAACTCTCTAACCCAATTCTCGACATAAGGTTTAAGGGGTGCAGTGAATACCTGAAATTTATGGTATTATAGTGCTGAAAGGACTAGAGGATGCTTGCCTTCTAAACCATGCAAGCTCAGCCACTACTCCCCGTGATAGTATATTGGTGCAACACTTTGAGACGATTCAACACGTGATGTCCCCCGTGAGGATGCACAAAAGTCACTCCTGCAGTAGTAGAAGGTTGCTCAACCCTCTTTCTCTTTGTCAGAGCTACCACGAGACTGTGGAGAGGCTCATGTATGGGTGTAGTGTTCCCCTCCTCTGAGGTGTCAAGATTGTACCTCTCATAGTTGGAGTTGTGCTCAAAGCTCTCTCCCTCAAACTTTGGGGCTTTAGACTTGTCCTCATCTGCTCTTTTCTATTTATAGACCTTTTTGGGCCTTTTGCCCTCTCGAATCACAACCCTTTTAGCAATTTTTAAGATAGGAGGAGGAGACTTGGCTTGTTTCTTAGACACGTACTTCATAAGGGGAATACTTGTACATAAGAGTAGCAATTGGCTCGGTTAATGTTAGCAAAACAAAACAAGTAAAATTTCTAGACATGCAACGCTGAATAATTCAGTGCATTGCCAATCAAGACAGCGCTGCCAATGTGCATCACGAATCTCATAGAAAAATTGAGGTACTAGTCAGCGAAGGAAGGTGGGAGATCGGTGATACGCTAAAGGATTTGACGATACTCCTTGAGTATCGCCGATTCACACCTTGATTAATCGACCTTTTGGTAACTTAGGCAATAAAAGGAGTGCTTTGGCGATACGCTACACAGTTCGGCGCATCGCCAAGGTTCTCAACCCTTTTCTAATTTATCGTCGTCCTCAACCTTCAAGTCGGGAGTTCATGGCCTTTAATGGCAAATTTTCTAGTTTTTTCAACCATGGGTACTCAGACTTCCCCAGGTTTCACTTTTAACTACACTACGATGATTTTTCCCTTAAAAATGATGTCACCCAATCTTTCATTGGGCAAAATCAGTTGATTTAGAAACAAAAACCACAACAATTTCAACCATTTATCAAAGCCCAAAGCATAAACATTCAAAAGCATGCTAGCAAATTTACATATTCAACAATTAAGAAACCAAATTCAACAATCATCAATCTAAACTAAGCACTATTCAAATTCCCAAGAACGACATTCTTTGCCATTATATCCTCTATTAACGCGCAAGTAATTTCAATACCAAAACAATTCGAAACACTAAAATTATCACCGACTTTAATTCAAAGTGTAAAACAAAATCTAACCTTCAAAGTTTATATAGAATTTGTCAAAGAATACAATGAACTCCAACTCAAAGTGTGTGTGTGTGATATTGGTGCGACAATTCGAAGAAGAGAAATATGTGCGTGATTGTGCTAGTACAAAAGCTTGTTGAAGTGAGAGAGTAAATAGAAGAGGGAAATGGGGAAGTGGAAATATTTTGAATAAATACCAAGGGTCAAAGGATAATGGAAAGTCAAAGGTTAAGAAATTCAAACCATCACTTTAAAACTCGACCAAATCAGCTTCACTTTTCCATCGCGGACTGCATCGGCGATGCTCCGATATGGAGTTCAATCGCCGAATGTGATAGTTTATTGGGCCTTAGGTTCTCATTTTGGCCTAGTGAATCAGCAATGGATTTTATGTCACCAAACACGTCGGCGATTCACCAATTTTCACTTACTATCTCCAATTGTAACAGTTTGTTTGAGGTTGGGAAACCCCTTCGACGAGGGGATTCGGCGATACACCAATTTGCTCTTCGCATTACCAAAGCCTCCTCTCTGGATCTTGGCACATGATTTCCCAACTTTTTCTTCTCCAACTTAGGTCATGTCATGTTCCCTACATTTTAACTCCATCATTCACCTGCACAAATCAACACACATTATTTAAAGTGACAAAAACTAAACTTGGGTTGCCTCCAAAGAAACGCCTTAGTTATCATTGTGGCACGATGTTATCCTTCATTTATCAAGTATCATCAAGGTAGATCACCTTTAAGAAATCCACCTTTGGGAACAACCTTTGGTGATGTTTAACTCGTTGCCCATTCACGGTAAATCAAAACCCCAAGTCATTCTTTTATTCAACCGCTCCATTAGGAAAACATTTCACCACTTTTAAGGGACCCGACCACCTAGTTTTGAGTTTACCCAAAAATAACTTATACCTCAAGTTGAACAATAGGACATCATCACCCACCTTGAACTCTTTTTTTAAAATCTTGGTATCTTGCCATCTCTTCATACATTCCTTGTTGAGAGTAGAACTTTCGTAGGCCCTCAAACGAAACTCATCCATCTCATAAAGTTGGTCTACTCTCAACTTGGATGCATCCTTCCAATCCACATTCACCCTCCGCAAGACCCATAATTCCTTGTGTTCAAGTTTGATGGAAAATGGAAAGCTTTTCCAAATACCATTTGACAGGGAGACATGCTAATGGGAGTCTTAAATTTTGTTCTATAGGCCCATACAACATCATCAAGTTTTTAGGCCCAATCCATTTTTCTTGCATTTACGATCTTTGCCAAAATCTTTTTTATCTCTCGATTAGACACTTTCACTAACCCATTGGCTTGAGGATGGTATGGGGAATCCACCTTATGCTTGACCCCATATTTAGTAAAAAATAACCGAAATGATTGGTTGTAAAAATATGAACCCTCATCACTCACAATAGCATGAGGAGTGCAAAATCGGGTAAAGGTATACCTCTTTAAGAATTGAGTAACACTCTTAGCTTCATTGTTTGACAAGGCAATGGCTTCAACCCACTTAGAAACATAATCAACAGCTACCAAGATGTACCAATTTCCATACGAAATCACGAAGGGTCCCATGAAATCTAAACCTCATACATTATATAATTCTATATCCACGCTTGGTTGCAAGGGCATTTTATGTCGTCTCGAGATTCCTCCTTACCTTTGACATTGCTTTAACACTCTCACTAACTCATATAAATCACGATACAATGTTGTCCAGTAAAAATAACTTTGGAGAACTTTTAACGCCGTATGTACACCACCATGATGGCAACCAATCGGTGACGAATGGCATGACTCAAGGATAAGCCTCATCTTTTATTCCATAACACAACAATGAATCTTTCCATTTGCACACTCCTTAAAAGATAGGGCTTATTGCAATAATACCTTCTCACAACAGAGAGAACTTCTTCTTTTGAGAATAACTCAAGCTATCGTGGAGTTCTCCACAAACTGTATAATTTGCAAAATTCGTGTACCAATGTATAATTTTCCCTGAGAGATCCATGATAAGCTCATCGAAAAACTTATCATTGATCTCCAATTCCTTTATCCTCGCATCATTCAATTCGAGGCGTGACAAGTGGTTCGCCATTTGATTCTCACATCCCTTTTGATCTTTGACTTTGAAATCAAATTTTTGTAAAAGTAGGATCCACCTTATCAACTTTAGCTTGGCCTCTTTCTTCGCCATCAAATATCGTAAGGCAATATGATCGATATGCACAACAACCTTCGTGCCCAACAAATATGTTTGGAATTTTTCAAACCCATAAACCACGGCTAGTAATTCTTGCTCCATAACGGTGTAGTTCCTTTGATCATCATTTAACAATTTATTTGTGTAGTAGATAGGATGAAAAAGTTTCTCCTTTATTTGACCAAGCACTGTCCCTAATGAAACCCTCTAGCATCACATATGAGTTCAAATGGTTGTGACCAATTAGGGGTCACCATAATAGAGGCGGAGACAAGTTTCTCCTTGAGGCAATAGAATGACCTCACATATTATCCATCAAACTCAAACTTCACTTCCTTGTCAAGAAGCTTGCACATCATATAGGTAATCTTAGAGAAGTCTTTGATGAACCTTCTATAAAAACCCTCATGGCCAATAAAACTTCTCACACCTTTGATATATATTGGAGGGGGAAATTTTGAGATCACCTCAACTTTAGCTTGATCAACTTGAATTTCTTGGACCGAAATTTTGTGTCCAAGTATGATCCCTTCTTTCACCATGAAGTGGCACTTCTCCCAATTCAAGACAAGATTGTTTACCATACACCTTTCAAGGACCTTTTCCAAATGTTTGAGACAACCCTCAAACGTATCACCAATAACTGAGAAATCATCTATAAATACCTCAATTGATTTATCCACCATGTCTGAAAAGATATAAAGAATACACTGTTGGAATGTAGCGGGTGCATTACATAGCCCAAAGGGCATGCACTTGAAAGCAAAAGTTCCATAAGGACAAGTGAAGGTAGTTTTTTCTTAATCTTCGAGGGCTATTGAGATTTAACTGTAGCCCAAGTATCCATCCAGGAAGAAATACCAATCTTTTCCCGTTAGTCTATCAATAATTTGGTCCATGAAGGGCATAGGAAAGTGATCCTTCTCCATCCATGAGTTCAACTTTCTATAGTCAATACACAAGTTCAACTTTCTATAGTCAATACACACTCTCTAACGTATAATCAGACGAATACGAACAAGATCATTGCTATCATTTAGGACCACCGTGATACCACCTTTCTTAGGAATGCATTGAACCGTGCTTACCCATGTGCTATCCGAGATTGGATACACAACTCTCACATCTAACCACTTGATGATTTCTTTTTTCATGGCCTCTTGCATGGAAGGATTCAACCTCCAGATGTTCAACACTTGGTGTTAAATCGGGCCAACTTTATCTTGTGAGTGCAAATACCAGGTGTAATCCTGATAATATCGATTGTTAGTTCAACCAATATCTTGAATATATCTTCTCACTACCGACTTCAATGCTTCAACTTTCCATGGCTTCAAATCTCCAGCAATGATAATGGGTAATGTGTTATCTTCACCTAAGAATACATAACGTAGGTGCAGCGGTAGAGGTTTAAGTTCAAGTTTTGGTGGCTTTGTAATTGAGGGCTTCGTGGGAAGGCTCTCCCGATTCTTCAAATCAAGATCAAGCTTGCATGGATTCTTGGTGTAAGACCCAAGACCTTTCAAAGAGGACACAACTTCATCATATTCCTCGATGTCATCACTTCCATAGTTCCACAACACCCCCCCAATAATGGCTCACTAATAAAATTCAGTTTCATTGCATTGGTCACCTCATCATATATAACATCAATTATGGAGACAACTTGTAAATCCCTAGGTTGCTTCAAGGATTTGCGCACGTTATATGAAACCTCTTTATTGTTGACCCAAAACTTCATCTCACCATACTCAACATCAACCAAAGCCCATCCGGTATCCAAGAATGGCCAACCAAGAATAATAGGGACCTCATGATCAATTTTGCAGTCCAAGATCATAAAATTGGCAAGAAAAATGAAACTGTCCACCTTCACAAGTACATGATACTACACACCCACGAGCTTTTTAATTGAATGATCGGCCATCAAAAGTCTCATTGTGGTTTTCTTGGGAGCACCTAAGCCTAGCTTATGATATATGGTCAATGGCATCAAATTAATACTTTCTCCAAGATCGCATAAAGCTTTTCTGAATTTGTACACCTCTATAGTGCATGGGATGGTGAATTCTTCCGGGTCCTCTTTCTTCACAACCATTTAACTAGTCCTTAATGCACTATAATTGTGTGTCACTTTAATTATTTCAAAATCCATGATTCACTTCTTTGTCACCAAGTCCTTCATGAATTTAGCATACCCGATCATTTCTTGTAAGACTTGTAGCAATGGAATGTTTACCGATAAGTTGCTAAACTTTGAGAGGAACTTCTTGAACTTTATATCATCTTCTTTATTCTTAATCCTTTGTGTAAATGGAGGAGTGATTTTGACTTGCGACCTTGAAATCGGTTCTTTGAAACATTACTATCAACCAGTTGTGGCACTTCTTCACTTTTAACCTTTTCTTCCACTTAGGCTGACTTCTCAATACTTGGCTCATTTACCCTTAGGACTTCCTCATTTAACTTTTCAAGTCTCTTTCTCTTTCCACTCATTTGTTCTCTAACATCCTTATCACTAGGATTATCATTAAGATTTACAACATCATTCCTAAGAGTTCTCCCACTCCTAATAATAATTGCCATAACATAAGCATCATCTTTTGAATTTGACACTGTCTTTTAGCCTTGCATTCATTTGGGAGGAAATTTGACCCAATTGGGTTTTAAGTTGTTTGATCGAGGCCGTGTGTGAAGTGACAGTTTGATTGAGTTTCAAAAGATTGTTCTTCATTTCTCTTAGCATCCTATCACTTTCTTCAACCCCCATAAGGATTCAAGCAAGTACATCTTCATTCTTAAACGTCTCCAGATCAACGGAGGCTATTTATTTACCCTTGGCCCGATCATGTGGAGGAATGTACCTATCATATTCTTAATCTTTGTCTCTCCAATCTCGATCTCTATCTTTTTCCTTATCCCTCCAATTTTTATCTCAATTGTGATCTTTCCAATCACGGTCTTTCTAATCTCGGTCCCTTTCTTTCCAACCTTGATTTCTGCCTTGCCTTTGATAGGTAGGTTGGGAACCCCCCGTTTACTTTGACAAGAACTAAATTTCTTTGTCAAGAGACTCTGCCTCATCATTATCATATGCATTATCACCCTTGGAAGCAACAACATTGACCACTTTTGGAGTTGAGCCCATTACATGTTTGGTGAGGAGGTCTAATTATGTCATCACTTTTGCCATATTCTCAACTCTCTCCTTATCCTTCTTCTCTTGTTCTTGACTCACAAAAGATGTGAAGGGATCCCCTACGGCCACCTCAGTATATCTTATGTGCCAACCTCAACTTTGTTTTTTGGCTTGATCTAATAACGCCGAAGAAACACCATAAGATTGTTTAACTATAGATCCCCCGGTTGTATTGTCCGCAACATTCTTGTTCAATTGATCTAATACTGGATAAAAGCTTTGGAGGATCAAATTGTTTGGAACCTTATGAGTTGGGCATTGCAACAACTTCATGTTAAATCTTTGCCATGCCTCATGTAATGGTTCGCTACTCAATTAGCAGAAGTTAATAATCTCGTCCCTCAATTGTAGCATCCGGGATGGTGGAAAGAATTGATCCAAGAATACTTCCGTTAATTCAACCCATGTAGTTAATAAAACCACGGGTAATTTTCGCAACCACAATATAGCCTCGCCCATCAATGAGAAGGGAAAGAGTCTCCACCAGATGGACTCTTGTGAGATGTGAGCAATATTGAATGGGATGCACACATCAATGAATTTTGTCAAATAAAGGTTGGACTCTTCATGGGATTGACCCCCAAATAAACCCTTCATTTGAAGTAGATGGAGAATCACACTAGTGACATAAAACACTCCATTGCCTTTCGTGGGTGGGATGCGGATGGAACTAGCTCTTTCGGCGTCTCCTAAATGGTCTTCATCATCAAGATATCCGTCGAATGAAGCATTATTGCTACCATTTTGACTCATTGAATCGTGAAGGCTTTGATTATCACCTGAAGAAAACAAAAACAACAAATAAAGTAAAAATTACACTACGGCTAACTCAAAGTAACTTATAACCCTAAAAAGAATAAAAGCTACGTTTCATTCCTCGACAACAGAGCTATTTTTTGATAACGTACAAATTATACCTTGAAATTATAAGCGATCGTTGTCAATATAATTACCCAACTTAGAGTCGGAGTCGAATATATGAGGAATGAGAGTGAAAGCTTCACTCTGAAGTGACACAAGCAAATATAGGTTTGCACGTAATACTAGAATTAAACAAGAAAGTAAAATTAGGGGGGGTTTGTTTGAACATTTATTTTGTATCAAGTTAACAGTTTCAACAACAGTTTTGCCACCAAAATGAATGCTATAAGATTGGAATCAAATAAGCTAAAGCACTTGGGGTTATACCTTCTTAAGAGTGATTTCATGCATGGGTAAGTGAGAATACACCTAAGATTTAATTGATAGTTATGATTAAGCATGGTTTTAGGTATTGGGGGTCATTTCTCAATCCATGCCCAAATTTCACATGGGTTTCTCTCGAACACCCAAGAGTCGACACTACCAATCAACCAATATCCTCAATATGGGTGATCTATTACTAGCATCACCACTTAAATGAGTGTAACTCAAGTTTCGTTAGCTAAATCTCATCACTCTTGTATCTCTTTTCAGGCAATACAAGAGATCCAAGCATAGACCAACTTTGCAACCTCAATCTATAAATTAAGACATAGAAATTTATCTAAAATCATAACATACAACCTAATATGAAGGTAAATAATCACTACCCACACATAATCAATACTCAATAATGCATAGCCCCAAGTTTGGGAAATTAGTTACTCATAATAAGGGAAAAAGAAATTTTACCAAATTCTTCTTCCATATTTGCTAAAGAATCCAAATGATTCACCAGAAAACTCTAAATTCCAAGAAAAATAGTAGTAAATCTCATAATTAGGGTTTGATTACAATCTTAAGCTTCATCAAATTGACAAAAGATCGGGTTTTCAATGGCCAAAAAGGCTCAAATAGCTTCAGCAAAGTTGGGCCTCAAAGTTACAGAAATACCACCTCATGCAATTAGGCTGAGCATCATCCCATCATCGAAGGCATCGGCAATGCACTAAATTACCCTTGGCTCACTGATCAGGTAACATATCAACTCTTTGGGTTGGCTTTTGTCTCTTTCGACAAAATGAAGTATGGTCCGTAGATCTATTCGGCGATGCACTAAATCTCTCTATGCATAACCATTTTGATTTGCTTGTTCTTGGCCCCAACCTGTTAAAATTTGCGATAGAGATGTCCCTTCGGCGATCCGCAGATCACTTTGGCGATGCACCGAAGTGTCTTTTTTATGCCTTTGTGTAAATTTTGCTTCAATCTTCCATCTTTTTTCATTTTTTCTCCTTTTAAGCTATTTTGCTCACTTCTCAGCCTTTATTTTGAAATTAAGCCAAAACAACATTAAAATGCATTCAATTTAGAATTGAGGACATGTTTACTCCTTATTTTTAGTGCAAATGAATCACAATTTACCGACTCATCACTAAGGCTCTTGAATTTGTTACAAAGCACCTTTTTCTATCATGGATAATCTCTCAAGTTGTTGTAAATAAGATTTCTTGATCAATCAACTTATCAAAATGCCTGACATATAGTTCTTCTTTGATTTCCTTCGAGGATAATCTAGCTTGACTGATCTTCACTGTTTTACCTTTAAAAACTCCACGAAGTTCAACTGCCTAAAACTAAGGTTTGAGATCCTTCACTGTTAGCCAAACATTCTTTATCCTTCCAGTTAACTTATTTCTTCTCTAGCCTTCTTTCATAACTTATTTGAATTTGGAGTGTTCTTTCTAAACATTAAAATCTCTAAATAGGATTTTGATGTTGGTCTTGGGCTCCTCATCAACATTAATATAGGAACCTGGTCAGAGATATAGGGATTCCCATAGATTACATTCACATGCCCATAGTTAATCACCCACTGCATTGGCAACTACTTTGTCGATTCTGCTACGAACTCTTATATTTCCTTTTTGTTTACTGACCATATGTAGTATGCCCCTCTCCATGAAATTTCATTCAACAACAAAATATCATAATATCAATCCTTTAATTCAACTTGAGACACCGATGCTTTATTTGGGATGAAAAGGACTGCCTTGTAATCCCCACAAATTAGGCAGGGTCTATTAGTCAGAGGAGCTAGTAATTTCAATTCATCTCAAGGAGTTTTCTTTTGCTCAATTGTGTTGAACCCATACACTTGTAAGAAAGTAATCCATCCCTTGTTATTGCTGAGTGATCTGATAATGAATTAATTAAGGGGATTTTGTTAATGGTTGGATGGTGTAAGTTGTGGCATCCCACAAGGTCCATATTATCCTATTCCTTACTTCCTGGTAGTTAGATGTTCTTTTATAACTAAGAGTGAGCTTTTGCAAAGGTGAGAAAAATGAACCTCTGTCTCATCCTATAATCTGCCTGAATCCTGTTGTAGCATCCCGTTGCTCACCATAGCAAACTCGCTGCAGCGGCTGATGCGTTGTCCTATGCTATGATTCTTGGAATTATACACCCAAGGCTTAAATCCTATTCTTCAGGGTATTGCTAGTCGTTCTATGAACTAGTACAAAATAAAATTATAAGAGAGACAGTTTGATTCGTACGTAATACTCAAATTTGCACTTACTTATTTTGAAGGGCCTTGATAAAAGGAGGTCGAGTACTAACTGTTGTTTGGTTCAGTAAATGTAAGTAGCGCGGGTCAGGTAAGAAATATGTAATAGGTGACTTAAGAGTAAGCTCTAATGATGTTTAAACTGTCGAATGGAGATAATAGGTGTGCATAATCTTGATAATGTTCAGTATCATTAATTGTGTTAGTAATTAATGAACTTATCATAAGTTAAATAAGAAGCATAAAATAAGTGACCCTAAGAGTAATGTCTTTTAAAATTTTGACTCCTTCCTCCGTGTTAACCAGGTTTGTTTGGGGACAAATAATTATAAATTGGTATTGGATGTAACGACCTATTTTGTTGTTATTAAAACATCCACAGAAAAGGTGTAAGAATTTAAAAATTTTACCAATTTCAATTTGAGTTTTGGATAACCATGTGTTATTGTTTAGTAAACATCAAATAAATAGGGTTAAGAAGTGGGCTTGACCTGATGAAGTCCACTGAAACTGTTTGCCTCCAACTACAGCGAGCCCACTGCAATGAGATTTCGGCCACTGCAGCAAGTGACGCTAATCAGAAATCCAGATTTAAATGGTATTTTAATTTTAGTTCTTAGTCAAAATGGGTTTTCTCTTGAAGATGCCCCTAGGGTTCTTCCTACAATAGAATACCAAGAACAATGAGGAAAAGCTCTCAAGGAATGAGATCTCATCCTCCTTCTTGTGGATTCTCTATTAGAGATTCTGAATCAAGAACAAGGAGTAAAGCTGCAAGCATCCTTTGGCAGAAACTTGGCGTCGATGTAGGTTATAGTTTATATGTAGTAGACTTTGATTAGTAAATCATATATACTCTATAGACATGATTAGGACTTCGAGAATGGTGTTTAGATGGATAATACATAGGATGATGTAAAAAGATCTAAAATGTACAATAATCTATTGATGTATAAATTTCATGAGATATAATATGTTTATATGAGATTTTTGTGATGTATTGTGATGTGAATAAAGTTAATATAGGTGATGATAGAGAGATTATGTACCAAATTAATCTACAAACCCAAATAGTAATAACATTATGAGTTGATGGAAATTGTGAAATTGGTAAATCAATTGTGTGTGTGTTCTTGATTGCGTACTCTCCTTGTTTTAAATTGTGGCTTGAGTGTGAAGGGTAAAGCGATGTCATAACATAGATGTTCTAAGGGAAACTTGGCTAAGTGTTAGGGTGTAATGTATTGTAAAAGGTGAATAAATTACGGTTAATTTTTCATATTAAACATTAACAAATTGTCTGATAAGTGGATAATGAAGTGGTATTCGTAAGTCTGATAATCATAATTAATAATGTTTCCTAGTTCTTAGAAATTAGACATAATGGTCCTTAGTGTAAAAGTTGTTGTTGATAAAAGGAAGGACGCTTAAAGATGTTATGTGGAGTTAGACTTACTTTAGTCTCTTGTATATTTCTAAATTGAATGGCATGTTGATTGGTCTTCAGACATAACCTATGATTGATTGGTTGTTGGCTTGACAATGCCTGTATGCACAACCTTTAAGTTGTTGATACCTATTGAATGCTTATTAATTATTGCATTGCACTTGTAAGATTTTGTGTACTTGTTATACTGTCCTGAGAGATAGTGAAGTGTGCAATCACATTGTGATAGGTTGAGAGAAAAAGATTGTAGATTCATACCTTCCTATTGATGAGAGGCTCGTGTTTGATGTGTGCTCATGATTGATTCTTAAAAGACCAAAGCAGTGAGGAATTGACCTAGACCCATCTCTCCATCAAATATCAGGAGTTTCTTAGGTTTAGACGGTTACTACATACGATTTACTAAGGGAGTTTCCTCTATTTATTCTCCCATGTCTAGACTGACTCAGAAAAAAGTCAAATTTTAGTGATCTGATTCTTACGAGAAGAGTTTTCAGAAGTTAAAAACTGAACTCACCACCGCTTCAGTTTTGACTATGTCAGAGGGTTCAAATGGGTTTGTGGTTTATTGTGATGCTTCCAGAGTAGGACTTAGTTGTTTGCTGATGAAGCATCTCAAGGTTATAGCATATGCCTCTAGACAGCTCAAGCCTTATAAGAAGAATTACCCGACTCATGATCTTGAGTTGGCAGCAGTTGTTTTTGCCTTAAAAATTTGGAGGCATTATCTTTATGGGATTCATGTTCATGTGTTCGCAGATCACAAGATCCTTCAGTATGTGTTCAGCAAGAAAGATCTAAATCTTCGTTAGATAAGGTGGCTAGAGTTGTTGAAGGATTACGATATGAGTGTCTTATACCATCCGAGTAAAGCCAATGTAGTAGCTGACGCTCTTAGCAGGTTATCTATGGGAAGTGTTGCTTATGTAGAGGATGAGAAAAAAGAGTTATTTTGTGAGGTTCACAAGCTGGCTAGATTAGGAGTACGATTGGTTGATTCGGCCAAAGGTAGTGTCTTGATTCAGAATGGTTCGGAATTCTCTTTGATAGCTGAGGTGAAAGAAAAACAAGATAGTGATCCTATTTTGCTTAAGTTGAAAGAGGTTGTTCAAAGTCAAAAAGTTGAGGTTTTCTTCTAAGGGGGAGATGGTGTTTGTCGTTGTCAGGGCAGACTATGTGTTCTAGATGCGGATGACTTGAGACAGCGGATGCTAATAAAAGCTTACAATTCTCGATATTATATTCACCCAGGAGCCACTAAGATGTAACATGATCTACGTGAAGTCTATTGTTGGAATGGCATGAAGAAGGATATCGTAGAATTTATGGCTAAGTGTCCAAATTACAAACAGGTTAAGGTTGAGCACCAGAGGCCTGGTGGTATGCTTCAGGATATCAGTATCCCTACTGAGAGGTGGGAAGTAGTGAATATGGACTTCATTATATGGTTGTCTCGTACTCGCTGACAACATGATTTTATTTGGGTTATTGTAGACCGAATGACTAAGTCAGTCTATTTTCTGCCACTTAACACTTCAGATTTAGCTGAAGATTATGCTAGACTCTATCTTAGAGAGTTGGTGAAATTGTATGGTGTCCCTTTGACTATCATCTCAGATAGGGGTACTTAGTTTACCTCTCAATTCTGGAAGACTTTTCAAAAGGGTCTTGGTATCTAAGTTCATCTTAGTACAATTTTTCATCCGCAGATAGATGGTCAGGTAGAGCGGACCATTCAGACTTTAGAGGATATGTTAATGAATATGTGATCGATTTCAAAGGTAGTTGGGATGATCATTTGCCTTTGATTAAGTTTTCTTATAATAATAGCTATCACTCCAGTATTCAGATGGCCCCGTTTGAAGTACTTTATGGTTAGAGGTGTAGATCTTCTATTGGTTGGTTTGAAGTTGGTGAAGCTACCTTAATAGGGCCAGATTCAGTTCATGAGGCTATGAAGAAAGTTTATCTAATTAGAGAGAGACTGAAAATAGCTCAGAGTCATCAGAATTCCTATGCAGATATGAGAAGGAGGGAACTTGAGTTCTCTTTTGGTGATTTTGTCTACCTGAAAGTTTCACCCATAAAAGGGGTGAAGAGATTTGGTAAGAAAGGGAAACTCAGTCCCCACTATGTTAGTCATCATAAGATTGTGGGTCATTTTGGCAATGTTCCTATGAGTTTGATTTGTCCACAGACTTAGCATCAATACATCAAGTTTTTCATGTATCTAGTTGAAGAAATGCATTGGTAATCCCGCATCGGTTGTGCCTTTAGATAGTGTGGGTGTGGAAGATAGTCTCTCTTATGAGAAGGTCCCAGTTGAGATTCTTCAAGCTCATAAGTTGAGGAATAAGGAGGTCGCTTTAGTAAAAGTTCTTTGGCGGAACCAGTTAGTTGAGGGAGCTACTTGGGAAGTAGAGGCGGATATGATGACTAAGTACCCCCATCTTTTCCCTTCGAATTCCATTCCAGCTTGAGGTAATAGTTTCCCCTTAATTAATTCTTTTTGTCTTATGTCACTCAGTTATTTCCATGTCATACCATGCATTCACGAGTTCAGTTCAGTCCATGTTTCATTTATAGACTCAGTGATCATGTCAATATTCTGCTCTTAGAAATTCAGTGTTGGGATTGCAGTTCTTTCCCTAACTCTTCAGCATAGTTAGTTCCCATTCGGGCATGAATGACCCCAAGGGGGAGATATTGTAACACCCCAAAAATCCAATTTAAGATTAGAACCATGCTCCAAGTACATGTAGAATCAAACATCATGTTTTGTTAGTATGATAACTGATTTACACATGTACTAAGGCCACAAGTAACTCCTAGCTCATAGCAAAGTTAAAACCTCTCTTACCGATTGATTTCTTGTGAAGAATCTTGCTATAGTCAACTGAAAAGGGCATAACTCCTATATTCTGAAGTATTTTGTGTACAATACCCACCAAATGAAATATATTTGAATTATATTTCCAATGCATTTGATTTCTTGTTAATCCGCTATTAGAGTAAAAAGTTATGGCCATTTTACTGAAGCACTATCAAAGCTGTCAGTGACGACGACTCAGGCACGACGAGTTGTCAGGAGACCATACGATTCATAGGGTGATCCTACAAGTTGTAGGTTGACTCGTAGTGATGGAAAAAGGAGTCAAATATTGAGTCCTAGGTGACGACTCAGGCCACGACTCATATCCAGACCCTACGAGTTGTCATGTGAGTCGGCGGGACTAATCCCAACAACTTTCTAGGCAATTTTAAAAGGGTTGTTCGGTCTTTTCCCACTCTTTTAACACCAAAACTACATTTTTTAAGCTATTCCAAGGCAGGTTATTAAGCTTACCCTAAGCCACTCACTCACTCAAAAACATCTGACACTTAGTCAGAAACAAGAAAAGAGGCAATTTTCTCCCAAAAAGCAAGAATTAAGGTTTTTCACTTTCAGGCCCCAATTTCAAGAAATTATTAAAGGGTTCCATATTTAGGTATGTGGGATTTCATCAATGGATTTCCTTTCACCCATTGAGTCCCAAAGTTAACTCAAATCCTATGTTTAATTCCTTTCTCAGAACCTAGGGTTCATGAATATTGTGAATTCCTTGATAATTCAGTTCCTTGTTATCTTTGAGATATAAGCCCATGTTTTACTTCAACATCATTACATATTTATAATTGCAATCCCTCATTATATTATGTAATCCATGATTGTCATACTTGAGTTATAAAATTCCTTATTTTATTTAGTTTATGGGAATTGTCATAGTAGTTGCATTCTTCAGAGATGGCAGGTTATGAACACCCGATGACCTAGGATTTTATGTATATATTTATGAATATTCAATCCTTCAGTTTTCATGATTTGAATGCATTCAGATAAAGTACTTATTTTCAGTATTTAGAAGATTACTATTATTGAGCATTCCAGTTATCAGTTGTTATTCACTACTTGTTATTCAGTTAAGAGTAGTACTTAGCACCAAGCAGACGCAGGGATGAAGGCTCACCCGTCAATTAGGATGAGACCTTTAGTAGAAGTCCCTAAGTACCAGAACTACAGCACCACCGTAGGTTCTAAAGGATCTCCCATCAGACTAGGCTTGATACCTTAGTCCTTATGGACATCAGTTTAGTGGACCCACATCAGTCAGTGTTCGTACCCTTAGCAAGGTACTGAACACCCTTCTAGATGGGGTTACAGGTTGTCCCTCGATTAGTTCAGATTGGGGTATGTCGGTTAACAGTAGCTCTCACAGTCCACAGTTCAGATTCAGATAGTTGCATGACCTCGTGTTCAGTTATTCAGCATATCACGCAGCACATGTTTATTACTTGGTCTTGCATTAGTTTATCATGTTATATGTATCATGTTCAACCTATGTTAGTTATTTCTTATCTCATGTACTCATTACATTCAAAGTACTGATCACATATTTCTTGTGTTCTATATTGTCTTATAATATAGATTCTGACATTCAGCATCCAGATCACGCATAGTACGATCTCCTACTACATCAGTAGCAGTATTTTGGTGAATCCTCATCATGCGAGGGCTATTTATCAATATTTTTCATATATGTCCTTTCATTTTTTAGACAGTTAGAGTTAGCTGGGGGACTTGTCCTAGCAACTCATCTTAGTAGGGGCTTTTTGAAATATAGTTAGATGTTCAACTTTGTAGTTTTAAACTCAGATATTGTTGTTGGTTTTGATTATTATTTAGTCATTTGGTTCAGCTTCCGCACAATGTGTTTATAAGTTATTTCAGTATTCATAGTGCCATGACAGGCTATGGGTTAGCTTGGGGTCACTTGTGGCTCCAAGCACCGTGTTACGAATAGGGGGCAGTCTCGGGTCATGACAAATGTCAATCCCATATGTAAATTCAAATGCATCAAATCATCCCAATAAGAATCAAATATGAATAAATACTCCCAAGTATCAGTAAATCATAATACAAGCTCTGACACGAGAGTCACAATAATGATAGGAATCAATCAAGATACTAATAAGGGTAACACCAGCTCCCCCACATGTGTATTGCAATGATAATAATTGTCCAAATTAATAATAAGGTCCACACAAACTTCCACGCGAGCATCACAATAATAATAATCAACTCCAGATGATGTAAACATTGAGAATTCACCCAACCCATAACATGCTTTACATGATAAGTTTCCTACTTTTTCCCAATTATGACACAAATAGACTCAAATGCAAAAAAGAAAAATATACTCATCAACAAGCCTGTTTAGAAGTTTACTTTCACTCACAATACAAAGCAATCATGCCAAAATTCTTCATTTTTAACTTTCTCAATTATAGCCACATTCTCTTTATACCCAAAACAGTTACTAAATCCTAATTATGCCGCTAATTTCCACTAAGTACTGATTCAAACCCTCAAGTAGATACTCACTATTAATTTATTCATGATCAATAAGTTAATTATCAACACAATTTACCATAACCATCATAACAAGTAGTTGGAACAGTCAAGATGTTCAATTCAATACTCTTAACCCATAAATAAATAATAGTTCCCGCATAGATGCTCGTCATCTCATCTATATAGGACGCTCCCAAAACCTCAGTTATTCATAACAT
The DNA here is from genome assembly GCA_031232105.1 of Capsicum rhomboideum. NCBI lineage: Eukaryota > Viridiplantae > Streptophyta > Magnoliopsida > Solanales > Solanaceae > Capsicum > Capsicum rhomboideum. The sequence goes on from CP124711.1 coordinate 54,980,539, forward strand.
ATAGGCAGTTAGCACGTAGCATATAAAAACATCAGAAAAGAGTCAAGGTAAATCTTAACTTGTCTTAAAAAGGCCCTGCAAAGCTAAACCATAGTCTAAAGAATCAAATGGAAGCTCTACTCTCCTAAATCACCTCTAAGAAAGCCTAATCTATTCAAATATGAGATCTACACAAAAATGTGAGTCCAATGATACCCATATTGGTATATTTTAGTTCTGAGTCCAAAACTTAATCTAAAAATCAACCTCTAGAATAAAAGAACAAATCTGGAATTTTAGTAGAAAATCACTTTACCTATAATCTAAGGGTCTCAAATCTAAAATCCCATAGAAAATAGAGTAGAAATTGAGTTAGAAATCATTGAAATACAAATTTCTTACTTTACCGGTAAAATACCAAAATTTCAAGTTTTAAAATAATGATTTGAAGATGATTTCATAATTTAATCTATGGGTAGTGATGAAAACAAGTTTTAGAAGCTCACCCAAGGTTTAGATCTCAAAAACCGACTTAAAATTACTTCAATTCGAGCTCCCAAGTTCTAAAAATAGAGAAAATAGGTTCTACCCAAAAAGAAATATTTAAGGCTTCCAGTCGTGTTACATCATCGTGATTGTGGGACCCGCCATCATGATCGTGATGGTCAACGATTTTCTTGGGCCAAAAGTACTCTTCATGAGCGTATCGCGATTGTGATCACCTGTCTTATAATTGTAATGCGTATCCAACTAACCATTTACGATCGCGATGTAGAGATGGCTACACCAGCAGTCAAAGTTTGGTGCTAAAAACCCCCAACTCAACCCTCAGAATGCATTTTGGACCCCATAGAAATAAACCAACTATGACACTAGTCTAATTTCGATATTCCAGACTCAATAAAATCATCAAAATAACTAACAAAGGTCATTATCACCAATTCTCACCCAAAGCCAACTCTAAGATAAATAAAACTCGTTTCTCGCTCAAACACTCAAAAATCACAAAGGGGTCTTAGAACCTGAACCAACTATGCTACTAGCTTAAAATTGACATTCTAGAGTTGATGGAACTGACAGAATTTTCATCCAATGCTTAGATAGCAGAATGTTGAATAAAGTAAACTATAACAGATTGAAAACCTTTTAAAACCAAAAACTTGCATAAAAATCTGTTGAATGCTTTGGGAACTACATTACCCACTCTCATACCTCACAAATGTTATAAGGTAACTACGAGGATGGGTAAAATGGTTAAAACATATAAAAGGCTATAAATCACCACGCATGTTGTTACATTATCTACCACTAAAACACATGTTCTTCCTTGAACGTAAAGATAAGATAGGTTCCAAAACTGTCAAGTAGCTGAAATTACTATAGTAAACTTCATACGAACACTTCCCAGTTATGTCACACCTGTAGTACCACCAATTCGCCCTAGGAACCAGAATCCCTTCACATTTTAACTCTTAAGGCCATAACTCTTGTATTCAAAACTAAATTTCAGAGTATATCTGATTTTCCATATTTTTGAACCTTCTTTATACCCATTAGCTGAGTTGATCATATTCGAGGTTCTAAACATACCTAGTTTACAAAAATTCATCAACAATACCATAAGTCGATAACTGAACCACAAATCTAGTGTCGTCACAGTACCAAAAAATACCAGGATCTATACAAACACATTGCTACTCTTTACAACTCCGAACCATTCCTTCTTTTTTTTCAACAAGATCCCCTGCTACCTTCAAGTCCTTTGAAAGCATTTTCTAACAGAATAAAACTGTAACAACCAAAATCGTCGTTATGTTAAAAATTGCCTAAGTAAAATGTTGCAACTAAGAAATCCTTATTCGAACCTTGTAGAAATTATTTCATGGTAAAAAATGTGGCCCAACTTTAATTGAGCTGGGATTGGGATGAAATAGGCCAGACCACTAACCCACCGCTACAACGATAGGTCCACCACTGCAGCGGTACTCCTATTGTAGTAGCTGCAATTGAGTAGAAGCCAGCCTGAGGGTTAATTAAAAACCCTCTTCCAGCTGAGCCTTCTTATGTCGTCCTTCCACTCAAAAAACACTCTAATTAAACCTATCACCTAGAACACCGAGGATTTGGGGTCCAAGCTCTATGAGGGCAATTCTAAGGTGTTTCTGATGGAATTCTAACATTACAAGAGGCCAAACATATACAGTTCAACTCGTTGCTTTCCATGGCAGAGAAATCCATCTACGAGGTAGGTTATTATTTAATTATAGTAGACTTGGGCTAGATACACATAATAATGATAGTAATTTCAAGAGTTTCATGCCTTAGACCTTCGGGCATAGAGTTTGGATGTATAAAATAATAATAAGTAGACTAATTACGACAGTGTGATGTTAGACTCTATGTTATTGAGCTTGTTGCTTCTAAATGGTCTAAGAGTATAAGATTTACGTGAGTTAGAAGTATGTCGATGAATGTAAGCATATTAGTGGGTTATAATAAGGGTAAAGAGGACCTACAAAAAGAAATAAGCATGAGTTGGGGCTAGAGTAGGTTGTTGGTGGGTTTATAGGAGTTAGGTAGAGCTTGATTAGGGACAAAAAGAAGTGGGTAGAAGAGTCTTGAGTGTAGTGATAGGTTTAGACAAGTTGTAAGACTTGTAGAAGTGTACATACATGGTTGTGGTTAGTTGTGAATAGAGTTGCAAATATAGCCAAGGCGGAAGGGAAGAGAAGTGAGAGATGGACTTAGTATCTGGGATGGAGGGAGTTAATTAGTGTACGTGTGAGTAAGAGGTAAGTATTGTAATTGGATTTGGAGAGGCTAGTGAAGGAATGAGTTATGACCTGAGAGTATGAGCATACATCGGTGAGTGTGAGTTGTCTGGTGTCACCTAGGATTGGTACTCTATGGGTTCTCGTATATGCATATAGATATATTCATGTATATAAAATTATAAGATAAGTACTTGAATAGCCTTCGATACTAGGGGGTTGTTAATTGTAGTAAAGACTTGCTTGACTCTATGCTTATATATGCATTGGATGTTTGTGATTCAATTTTGAGCATTGCTTGTGTTTACTGATTGCATCTTGCATTTACATTTGATGTTGAGGTGATATTGAGAACAATATTGAGAATGATATTGAGATGTTGTTGTATTGAGATGATATTGAGGCGATGTTGAGATGATATACATACATATATATACATACATATATATATATATATATACATATATATATATATACATATATATATATTATGGTGAATTTTGTTGAAGAACCTGCTTAAGTTCAATTGATGTATTGTGTATTTGTATATCTGTTAGAGTAAAAGATGATGACTATACTTGGTTATGTTTTAGGTCATATAGATATGAGGGGTATATTGGGAGACTCGGTCTAGTCCTTATAGTATGCTAAAATAGTGGAGCTTGTAGTATTGTCTGTGATTGTTAAAGGTGGAGTAGAGGGTCTTTATAGTGTCGGGTTTCAAACCATAGGATTTGTTGTGAGGGGAATAAGACCATACTTAGGGGACCTAAGGAGGGGCTGTATTGTCAAAGGACAAAGATGCACAAAAATATTAAATGACAGGTAGGTCACAGAGATGCTAAAAGTAATGTGTCAAAGACTTGATGGGAGGGTTTAGTATCCGAAACTTTAACTAATGTCCTGATTTCCTCCCTATTTGCTATTAGTATTATTTGTTTCTAATCCTGATCGGCCGATGATACCTACTAGTACGTGTAGTTATACTGATACTACACTTACTATACTTCTATTTGGGGGTATAGCCATATTGCAGGTCAGTTGGAGTTTTTATAGGTACGATGATGGTTACTCTTCAACATCTCCTATCATTTTACTCTCACATGGATGTTGTGTCCTGGATTCTCCTTTTCACTGCTTAGTGCTCTTATACCCATTTAGATTAGGTTCTGGGGATTCCGTGTTAATTTTTTTTTGCATTGTTTTTATCTATTAAATGTACTGAACAAGAGTTTCATTTGTTATTAAGGGATTTTTTTTCTTTTAAAGATCATTTTATTTAACTTCCATACTTGATTTAATGGTTGAGTAGTGAGGGTTCTCCTATCTAGGGTTGAGTTGGATACGAGCCCGCACGATTCGTGGGTTGGGTCGTGATAAGATGGTATTAGAGCCCTGATTTTTGATCTCCCAGTACAAGAGCAAACATTGAGTAGAGTTATGTGGATTGGTGTGTTGATGTCCACACTAAATCTGTAGAAAGCTACACGACATTTAAGAATCTATCTCGCTTTTTTCTTTTCTATCATTCTATTCAGTGTTGTCTACTCGGGTTAAGTCCAATTGGTATCTTAACCATCACAATTGGGATTAGTTGGTTCCAATTGGTATCTCAGAAATGTTTGGAAGGTTGGAGTAGCGTTATTCCAACCAATAGAGGTTTATAGGAGGCATAGGACTTGTATTCTAATGTTGTAAGTTACATTTGAATGTATTGTTGATGTATGTTTTAGTGCTGCTAAGTGGGCATAGCCTTTCTCTTAGTGATTAGTCATGTTCGCTGAGAATATACTTGTGTTTTAACTACTAGTTGTTCAGATTATTATTGATGGTGTATGTTTTAGTGCTGCTAAGTGGGCATAACCTTTCTTTTAGTGATTGGTCATGTTCGCTGAAGAGAATACACTTGTGTTTTAACTACTAGTTGTGCTATGACATCTTATTACGTGTATGTATTATATGGATTATTGTTGTTGAATGTAGTGATGCCTTGATATATGTAAATCAATTTTCTTAGGTTTACGTGATTATTATAAGCGATATAGGGGATTGTTACAAAGGAACTCAGGAATCGTAAGGACCGAATGTGATTTCGGGGTGTATATTCATTTATGTGATTTGAGACACCTCTCAATTTTCTGTGATTTGAAGTATTCCTTAATTTCCATCTGGTTCCTAACAAATTACTTGGGTACCTTAATATTTTCAGAGTAAGTTGTCATGTGGAATAGTTACTTAAGACAAGTAGAAAGTGAATCGTTAGTGTATTTAATTGAGTTGAGGGATTGAAAACCGTATTAACAATAGCTTAAGATAACAAACTTGAGCATTCTTAGGTTAAAATCTGCTAAGATATGAGGAATAGAGGTAATAAAAGTGTTTATGTAATAGCATCATGTGAGAAGGGACCTGGAATGATAGAAAATTAATGCCACTAGTGCGCGCCGCTGCAGCAACTGAGTTGCCACTGTATCAATGCCGCTGCAGCGGCTCTTTGCTATGTCCATGATACTTCTGCAGCTGTGATTCCTTCGCTGCAATGGCGATTCCTTCGCTGCAGTAACGTCCAGGCAATAAGCTGCCAGGGCCTCTCCTGTTTTATAATTTTTCATGCATTGCAAAAATAACCCTGTGTTTACAATGTTTAAAAATAGAAATCACTTCCTATATGCATAGTAAGCTAATTTATTATTAGTAAAGGTGCAGTAACGTTAGATGTCCTAAAAGTGTAAGAAAATAAATGAATTAGATTGTTTGTTACATGCCCCAAATGAGGGCAACCCAAAAACCAAAAAATAGTAATTTACATAAAGGGGGAAATCTAGTAGGTGGTATCATCATGTCCGAGGCTCGAGGCATACGACCCATTATCCTCCATTCCGTTAAGGTAGGAGAACTCCTCTGCATCCTTCTTTGACAGCATTAGGAGTTTCTCGGTGGGGGAGGTACACTTGAACATAACCTGCACAGCCTTTCAAATCCTAAATAGCATGCAATCCACAGAGTGAAGCTTCTTTTTTTCCTCATCTAGCTCCCTTCGAGCTCTATATCGGGTCTAGTAGAGTAGTAGAGCTCGAAGGAACCAAACCTGGTGGAGGCAACTGAGACAGCTCTAAGTAACCTCATACATTGGCAAGGTCGACCTCCTAGCCCCTAAGAGATGCAGGAGTATGTATAGGAGGGGTGCTAGTCTCCTCACCCCCTCCAGCCCTACTACTCTAATCCTCCTTCCCTTTCTTCCTCTTCTTATTGCTCACTCCCCGTGAACCTTTGCCTCTCAGTAGGTTGAAGGCCATATTACATTCCTCTAAGGTGTCATGGTCCTCCTTTGGCACCTCCACCCTCTTGCACAACTCAGTGGTCAAGAAGGGGAAGAAAATATCCCTTGAAAAACCTCCCCCAGTGTAGAAATTCCACCACTCATCAATAATCTGCATCCCTACATTCACCTTAATCCCCAAAAGAGCGCAGGCCACCACTATAGCTTGGTGGAAGGTCATATCAATCATGTTTCCTAAAGGACGAATGCTCTGGGACACCCACTGTAGCCACACCTGAGTCTCCACTGGAAAGGGAGTGCTCTTGGTCCCTTTGACATTGGTCCACTTCACCTTACCCTCCTGACCCTCCGACGCCAAGATCCTGACCGCCCATTTCAAGTCTGATTCTGTAATCTTAGCCTCAAAAGAGGAATTAAAGGGGTTCGATATCCCCAAGGTGTCGTTGATAGTGGAAGCATCCACCGGAATGCTCTTCCCCCAAACGCGGATGGTGGGAAGGGTCACAGACTAGTCCATAGTTGGGAGTATGGCATAGAACTCCTAAACTATGTTCAGGTTGCACTCAGGGACCGGATCCGCTAGCATATCCCAACCAAAGTCCCTCAACTAGTTGTAGAAGTACAGTGCTTTATCATCCATGTCTCTCATCATGAATCCTCTCTCGTGGAGGAAACCCTTATTGAGCCACCCCTTCTAATAACATTCATGACTAGCACAGTCGGGAAACCATAGGTATTGGGGTTGGTTAGCCATAGTAGTCCTGCAAGTACTATAATTACAATGTTAGAAACTAAGTTGGGATGCTATTGGAGGAAACAAAATTCAAAAACTAGAAAAATAAAAAATTTGGAGAGCTACTGGTTGGCGTCGCTGTAGCGACGATTTTGTCGCTGCAGTGGTGCCATCATCCCCAACCAGTCCTGACCCCTTCCCATGGTGGAATTTTGACTTTTCTTTGAAATTTTGATTTCTAAGTATAGATTGGGCTTGGTAGAGTATGTGAACTCTTTTGCACTCAAATAGGGTGATTAACACCCAAAACCAAGGCAAATTGTTCAAAATCATTGGAAAGAGAGACCCTTAATCTTCCACCCTTTCCAAGACCAAAAACGACCATGAACATCGTCAATCTTATGGAAAGAACATTGTAGGAGCATTGGGGATGTAAGAAAATCTATCATGCTTGTCAAATAATACAAGAAGGCCACCAAAATTCAAAATTCAAAATTGCACCAAGAAAATAAACCAAAAAATCTCTTTCTACTCTAGAATTTGCAATTCTACAATGATAAGAACATAAATAAAGTAGTGGGGATGAGAAATTACCTTATTTTATCATAGGAAAAAGGTTTCCCGGGAGAAAATTGAGAGAGTTTTGGAGAGTGAGAGTTGAAAATGGGGGAAATGAAAATTTTCCCTTATTTGAACGGCCAAGCTCCACTGTAATAACAGTTTTGTTGCTATAACGACGGGTCTTCTGCAACAACGGATGGCACTACGAAGGTTGCATTTCATTCCAAACTTTTGTATGTTGCGGTAGTTTGCTATGTCTGAGGTATTTTAAAATAACCCATTACGTAAAATATGATCATAATTTATTCTGCAGTTAATATTACTCGTGCATCGAGTTAATAAGTTCAAAGACTTCTAATACATAGGTTGTTCAATTATAGTGAGCTTTTTTTTTAATTAACTAGGATTCAGTGAGATTTTATGGTTTAATTAATAAGAATAAAAGACCGCTCTTTTTTACAAATCGTCATGTATGTTGAATTTTGAGGTCATACCAAAAATCCTTTTCCTCTATCCATAACTAATTGGGTATGAACTATGGGTAAATTGACATTTAATGAAATGACCCAAATCGTTGTTGTGTTAAAAACCGCCCTAGAAAAATATTGCGACTAAGAAATCCTTGTTCCGGACGTTGTAGAAATTATTTCATGGGAAAAAGCATAGCCCAACTTTAATTGGGATGGGATTGGGATGAAATAAGACAGACCACTGACCCTCTGCTACAGAATTACCACTGCAGCGGTACGCTCCCCGCCACAATGGCAGTCAGGCCAGCCCAAGGGTTAATTAAAGCCTCTCTTTCAGTTGAGCCTCCTTATGTCGTCCTTCCTTCAAAAAAACACCCCAAGTAAACTTATCACATAAAAAAATGAGGATTTAGGGGCCAAGCTCCATGAGGGTGATTTCAAGGTGTTTTTGATGGAATTCCAATGTTAGCAGAGGACAGACGCATACGCAATAACTTTTCGCTCTCCACAGTAGTGGAATGTATTTACGAGGTAGGTTATGGTTTAATTGTAGTAGACTTGGGATGCATATAATAATGATAGTAATATTGGGTGATTTCATGCCTTAGGCCTTCGGGCACGGGGTTTGGATGGATGAAATAATAATAACGGGACTAGGTTATGACTTTGTGATGTTAGACGCTATGTTATTGAACTGGTTGCTTCTAAATGGTCCAAGAGTATAAGTTTTGCATGAGTTAGAGGTATGTCGATGATGTAAGTGTATTAGCAAGTTAAATAAGGGTAAGGACGACCTACAAACAAAATAAGCATGAGTTGGGGCCAGAGTAGGTTGTTGGAGGGTTCATAGGAATCCGATAGAGCTTGATTTGTGATACAGAGAAGTGGGTAGTAGAGGCCTGAGTTTGGTGATAGGTTTAGATGAGTTGGAAGGGTTGTAAGAGTGTACATACATTGTTGTGGTTAGTTGTAAATATAGTTGTGAATATAGCCAAGGCAAAAAAGAAGTGAGAGATGAACTTAGTATTCGGGATGAAGTTAGTTAGTTAGTGTAAGTGTGAGTAAGAGGTAAGTATAGTAATTGGGTTTGGGGTGGCTAGTAGAGGCATGAGTAATGACCTGAGAGTATGAGCATACCTTGGTGAGTTAGAGTTGTCGAGTGTCACCTAGAATTGGTACTCTATGTATATGCATATAGATATATTCTTGTATACAAATGCATGAGATAGGTGCTTGAATAGCCTTTGGTACTAGTGGTTGTTAATTGTAGTAAAGACTTGCTTGACTCTATGCTTATATGTGAATTGGGTATTTGTGATTCACTTTAAAGCATTGCTTGTGTTTATTGACTGCATCTTGCATTTACATTTGATGTTAAGAAGATATTAAGATGATATTGAGGTGATGTTGAGATGATGTTGAGATGATATTGAGATGATATTGAGGTAATGTTGAGATGATATTGAAATGATGTTGATAATGATATTGAGATGATATTGAAATGATATATAAATCTTGCATACATTCATCATCACATTTATTTGATTGTGTAATATATATTATGGTGAATTTTGTGGAAGAACTTGCCTAAGTGTAATTGATATATTGTACATTTGTATATCTTTTGGAGTAAAGGATGACGATTGTACTTGGTTGTGTTACGGGTCATATATGTTTGAGGGGTATATTACGCGATCTGGTCTAGTCCTTATAGTATGCTAAAATAGTGGGGATTATAGTATTGTTCATATTTGTTAGTGGTGGAGTAGAGGGTCATGATAGTGTCGTGTTTTGAACCATAAGATTGGTTGTGAAGGGAATAGTCAAAGGATAAAGATGCATAAAAATGTTGCATGACAGGTAGGTCACAGAGATGCTAAAAATAATATGCCAAAGACTAGATGGGAGGGCTTAGTATTTGAAACTTTAACTAATTTCGTGATTTCCTCCCTATTTTCTATTGGTATTTTTTGTTTCTAACCCTGTCCGATTGATGGTACCTACCAGTACGTGTGGTTGTACTGATACTACACTTACTATACTTCCATTTGAGGGTATAGCCATATGGTAGGTCAGTTGAAGTTTCTCGAGGTACAACGGTGGTTACTCTTCAACAGCTCCTGTCATTTTACTCTCACATGGATGTTATGTCCTGGTTTCTCTTTTTCATTACTTAGTGCTCTTGTACCGGTTTAGACTAGGTTCTGGGGAATCATTGTTAATTCTTTTCATTGTTTTTATCTATTAAATGTACTGAACAAGAGTTTTATTTCTGGTTAAGGGATTTTCTTCTTTGAAATATCGTTTTATTTAACTTTCGTACTTAATTTAATGGTTGGGTAGGGAGGGTTCTCCTATCTAGGGTTGAGTTGGATAGGTGCCGGCATGATACATGGGTTTGGTCATGACCCAATTTTACCCAAGGCTAATACCATAATTTCCAGACCAAATAGTACCGTCTCTAAAAGCCAAAGCTACTGAGTCAGAAATTGATGTTGATTCCATATAAATCTTCATATGACATGCCTCGACCACCATTCAAATAATCAAACTCCCTATGCTAAACCTTTGGAGAAAATCACGAATCACCCTAAAATCTTTCCATTCCACAGACACGTATACTCTATGTATCACCAATATCTATGCAATCCATCATAATAATCTATTTAGTTCTCATAGCCCATGTAGTGTCAATCAACCAAAAGTCATTAATAACCTGGTAGAACGGAAATCCCTTTTGGTAATACATATGTTGGCAACCCTTCACTACATAAACAACTAAACCATGTCTTTAACTCTGAACCACAAATCTATACATGATGTCCTTATTCTTCCTTTAACTCATTCACCCTTCCATGTTGTTGTCACAAAGTACATGGCACATTACCTTATACTCTGAATCAAAAACCTTTGAGGGAAGTACCTCATTACACTCTTTTAACACCCCAAATACTAAATTCAGTAACTCAAATACTTTCCACGTATAAGTCGTTCTACGACTTCCATATCCAATCATAGTCAAAACTCTTTCTTACCTTACTCATCCAGGCCCTAACTTAACCCATAATCATAAATAGCAGCCTTACCATAGAAAGATCTAAATCCAGGTTCAACCCATGAATACGGTTGAATCATGTACCAAGGAATGCTAAAATACCACACACCTAAAAAAACCCAACGATCTGATCATGCCTGTTTCTCAAAATTTAAACTTTTCTAGTTACCAAACTGATAAGTGGTGATTCTACCATTTATTTGTATCTTTTTTCTTATGATTTTGTGTTTTTAATCTATAGTATGATGTTAATTATCGTTTGAATGGTGTTTACTTCAGATATCTTGAGATTTAGAAGGAGTTTTGAGCAGTTGAAGTGAGAACAAGGCAAAATGGAGCTCAAACGAAGAAAATAAACTGGCAGCAAAAGCGTTCTTCACGAATAGGGAGTTCCAGCCGCGAATGCAAAGGTCAAAGTCAAAAAACTTTTGCAAATTCGGCCAACCAACCGCGAATGTGGAAGTCAACCTTCAGTTAACATCGCGAATGCATAGAAGAAATGTGCCATGCGTCAAGGGTAGATCTAGAAATTCATGTTTTCAATCCCAATCCACAAAAAACTCAATCCGTAGCTCTTCCAAGACTATATTTGGCTATTTTCTCAAGCTTAGAGGCTAGGATTCTTCAACAAACACCCTTGGAGTGAAAATTTGGAAGGTTTGTAGTGAGGAATTCTTAATTTTTTTCTTTATTTCCTTACTTTGTAGTGACTAAATTTGGGTGTAGTAGTTAAATTCATACTTGGATATTGTAGTTATAGATAATGCAATATTTATGCTTTGAATTTGAATTTTGATTTTATCTTATTCATTTGTATTAATTAACTACTCTTTGATTTATGAATGAGTTTTGCTTGTCTAAATTAATCTCATGATTTAATTGATTTCTGAAGGGAGTACCTAACATGAGGACTTGCCTATGTACTTCAATTAAGCTTGAAAGAGATAATTGAGGCTGGGAAAGGTTAATTTAGCATGATTTGGTGCTTTAAACGCCATCTAATGGATTAGAGCTAGATAGAGTAAAATCCTAGCGTAGCCCAAAATTGATTTTGTGATTAATATTTCTTAGCTTTGTTTGAGAGAACAAGTGAAGACTAAACCCTCAATGGTTTAGAGACATTAGTGGGTAATTTCGAATCCAAGGCTAAATTGCTAAATCTATGATTAATTGTGAGTACTTGATTTAAATACAATCGATCGTCGATAGAATTGATTTATCAATATAAATCCCCTTATTATCCATCGTTTGTGAAAGCCATTGATCTTGAAACTCCCCCCCCCCCCAAAAAAAACACTTGCATCCTTTGTTTAGATTAGAGTGGGTTATTCTTATTCCTTATTTTCTCAATCGCTAGTCATATTGTTCCTCGTGGGATCGACTCCGACTCTATAGTTGGGTATATATAATGCTAACAATCGCGTACATATTTTTATGAGTTTAATTAAGTGTTATCAAAATAGCACCATTACCGGGTAATAATTTGGTGTATTCATTTAGTTTGGAATTTGAGCTTACTTGCTTTTATTTGAACTTGTGAATATGTGTTTTGGATTTTATTTTGTTTCTCATGTTGGTTAGATTTTTTGTTTTGTTATAATTGTTAGTATGGAATCATGGAATGAAAATGAGCAACGTGGTTGCAAGTCTTATGTTGATGACCCATGTACGTATTGTGGAGGACTCCACTTTTGGAAAGATAGTGAAATCGCCCCCAGGAGAGAGATGTGTGTACCATCTTGATCCTATAGGTGGTATGATTGTTGCTTGTGTGGTGGTCAAGATGGACATTAGAGTAATTATCCTAATTATTATTCTCTCTCCCCTAGTTGTGCTAATGAAAGTGCTAGTTGTTCTTTTGAGTTTGGTAGGAATCATGATGTGGCAAAGGAAGAGCAACGTGTTGGATACAATGGAATTGAAGCAATACTTCAAACTCTCTTGGATCGGGTGACTAAAGTGGGTGAGGATATGTATCTCATGCACCAATCCATGGAGGTATTTGGAAAGGAATGTGAAAAAGAGGAAGATCCTTGTGAAGATGCTAATCTCTCAAAAGACATGGATTTGCCCTAATCTTCAAAAATAAGTTGTTGAAGAAGAGATTTCAAGCTATGTGGTTGAGCCAAAAATGTATGATGACCACAATGAAAGTTGTGGAAGTGAAGAAGTGGCTCAAATTGAAGAAGAACTTGACAAAGATGAATTGTGAGCCAAGATTGGATATTGAACCAAGCTCAATAACTTGAATTCAATGAGGAAAAATGTGATAGAATCTTCCTAATGAAGGATGAGTTTCTCAAAATGCATAGAGCAATGTCAAGTGGTGCTCCAAATTGAAATGGCTACCCAAAAATTTAAAACCGAATTGAATGCAAAAATTGAGGCATGTGATGTCCAATGTCAAATGATCATGAATAATTGTGATGAGATGGTTTTCTAATGAAGATGTGGTCAAGATTAATTTTGAAGAATTAATGGTGACTTACCAACCAACGAAGCCAAAAATAATGTAAGATGCCAAAATTAAAGAAATGATACTAGAATTGCAAGAAAAAGTCAATCATATCCTCTGTAAAGACTCTCTTTCATTTGGGAGTGAGAATGTTAAGAAAGATGCAAATTTGGAAATGGAGAGGCTTAAACCTCATTCCAACCATTTTTTGATGTTGTGCTTGGTGGATATGATGAAAATTAGAATCACAAGGCAAATGAAGAATTTTGGAGATGAGGGACAAAGTCTTTACATTTTGGAGTTTTTCATACCAAGAGGAAAAAATAACGTTCCTCACTTGAAGGCCAAGAAGTACAAAATGCGATGTTTAACAAGTGGCCAATGGATTTTTCCACCATTGCCCAGTGAACCTAAACTGAATTTTAATATTAAGTTAGGTAAAAGCTTCAAATCTTCCAAATGGAGAGATAGAGTTGGTCTCATTGCTTCCTTACCTTTGCCCTACAAACCTCAATGAAACTTTGATTTAAAGTTGAGTCAAAGATTCAAATCCTTAAAATAGAGAGAAATGGTAAAGTTTCTTGTGAAGTGCTGCGATGTTAAATCAAATGCTTTATGGGAGGCAACCCATCGTTTTTAAAAAGTTTGCATTAAATTTTGAAATTTGGATTTTTAGTATAGCTTAGAATTTGATTTTTTTGTTTTTATAATCCATAAAATTTCAGAGTTTTTGAAGTGATTTGAATAGGGTTAGATGCAAAAATTTGATTGGAATAAAGTTCAGGATTGTACTACCACAAAAATGGGACTTGGGTCACTTTTGGGGAGTGTTTGGATCTTCAAAGTTGCTGGCGGATCACAAAAGTTTGCAAAATCTGCCCAGGTCTGGCAATATATGCCTTCTTCATGAATGTGGCCAAGGAGTTGAAAATGCGATGGTTAATGTTCAAAGACCTTCTCGAATGTGACCAACCAGCTGCTAACATGAGGGTCAACAATCAAGGACTTACGTGAATGCGACCAATCAGCTGCAAACATGAGTAACTTAATTGATTTTAGGTAAACACAACAGGCTAAAAATGAAGCACAAGAGCCTTTTTTTTAATCAAATAGCGGTTGGCCATTGTTGCACACCCTAAAATCACTTCAAATGTTCTGAATTCTTTCAATTTCATAGCATCTTCCAAGATTAAATCTTAAAGGTATGTTTTTCCCTCACTCGTTCTCTCCCTATTTTACTTTATGTTGTAACAGTGAGAAGAGCATGTTATCCATAGTTTAGAGCTTAGATTTTGAGTCTGAAAAATCAATGATTTGTGCATTTGATTTGTGTGTTTTTTGCGAGATTTTGGTTGGGTGATGATTGATGTTGGGTGTTAAGTTTTGAGGTCGAACGGAGTCCAAATAGACTGAAATTCATGCAAGAAAAAAATAGCCCCATGTGTGTTCGACCAAATGCCTCTGAGAAACTTGGGCTACGTGAAGAAGATGTTCTTTGCGAACGCAGTCCTTTGACTACAAATGCAAAGAACAACATTATTCTAAAAAAATTATAAGCCTTTACAAACGCAGTCATCTTGCTGCAAATGCAAAGATCAGATTCTTTAACCTTCACGAATGCGATCAACAGGACACAAACATGAAGGCCAAATTTTGGCAGTCCCCAAAATGATAGCTTTGTACAGATCGATTCGGGACCTTTTTCACCCATTTCTTTGGCTTAAATACTTTTTAATACATTGTTTTAAGTGTCCATAAGAACTTTTAACATGTTGACATATTTTGTAGGAGTTTGTGGGCATAAAATGGCTTCTAATGACTTGGAAATTAAGCACGAGATTGCCTCAGAGGTTGAAGATAAATAATATTTTAATCAAAATAGGTTCTGATCTGCATCTTGTGAGTAAAAATATGATGAACTCTATCTAGAACAATTATCAAAGAAAAAGGCATTCACATGGAGAAAGTAGAAAGTAAGATGCAGGATTTTTATAGAAGGTTGGTAGAGAGTATGCGGATTTTCTTTGCTTCAGAACCAATTATGTCCAACCATATGGTGGTCACGGAGTTATATGCCAATGCCTTATAAATCGACTTTGGAGATGTCTTGGTTATTACTATCAGGGGTGTACAAGTCAACTTCAACCCAGAGAAAATAAATAAAGTCTATGGACTTCCTAATGTAGACAATCGGGTTTATAAAAACAAAGCAACAATGGAAGAAAATTAATGGTTGGTTGACAAGTTGCATGATGGGGTAACTCCGGATTGGCTAACACTGAAAATGGGGATTGATTCACATAACTTCACAATTGAGGCCAAGATATGGCTTTCTATTATATGTGCTAGAGTCATACGCTCTACTCATGACGTGGATGTGACACCAGAGAGAGCGTTGATGATTACAACAATCATGGGTTGTATAGATATGAATGTGGGGCAACACATTATTTGCATGATTAAAGAAGCAGCAAATAGGAGGTCCAGGAACCTATTTTTCCCATCATTGATTACTTGATTATGATATAATGTTGGGTTGTTAAATCACCTAACTGATACTGAAAGGGGTCCGGCTATACCTATATATCTATTTGAAAAAGGGCCAAAGAACAAGAGCAAAAAAGGAAAGTATTGATATTGCATCCTCTTCATTCAGGCAATTCAAAGGGTCTGCCTCTAGACACACAAATTCTTCTATAGTTGTTGCTGGGACACAAGATTCCATATGACTACTCCCGTCTAGCCCTTATCTCATGCACCACCTTTCTAGTCAGATTTATGGTTTGAGTACACATGTACAGCAGCTGATAGCTAGCCTTTTTACTGGCCCACTTGGGGCTAGCACTGCTGAGACCGCCCTACCCACAGGCACTGGTTCTCTACCTTCCCTTATGGAGGTGATCTCTGAGAAAAAGGCTATGAGCAACAAGTTGGAGCAAATAAGTCGTAGGCAACGCAAAATTGAAAAGCTACAAAGAAAGCTCAAGGATAATAAAAAGAAGAAGAGCAAGTTCCTGAACAAAATGATGATTAAGCTGAGGTTGTTTTGCTGATCGAGTGCTTCAGATGATGATGATGATGCTCAACTAAAATTCTCCTCCACCTCTGATTTAGATTGATCTACTTCAAGGAGCCTCTCAAACTATTTTGGTGACCTCTTTATATGTTGTTTGATATTATGTTGTGAGGACACTGCACTATTTTCAATTGGGGGTGCGGCACTTTATTTTGATACAATTGTGTCCTTGTCGGGATTTATTATTCTCTTATGATTTATTGTGTGCCCTCATCAGGCTTGACTTTGTTTTATTGCGCACTTGTCTGGATTTTATAGATTGTATGGATATCTTGTTCCCTTGTTGGGCTTGATATTTGTGATTATTTATATTATGCGCCTTGTCGGGCTTGCTTTTAGTTGATGATGTTGTGGGATTAGTCGCTTTTATTTGTTTTTCATTTTTAGCCTGGCTTCTTGTAGTTTTACTTTTTGTTGTAATTTTGAGTGACCATTCCCAATAATGGATTGAGTGACTACTTTCTCAAGATAAATAGTCACTTTGTTGGGTGTTGGTATCATTTGTACAGGAAAAGTCTGAGCACCCATAGGCAATGTGAATTGGGGTTGTGATTATTGCTATGGTGAAGTTTGAGTAACCAAATGCTACGGTGAAGTCTGTGTAACCATTGTTTTATTGCCCTTTGGAGTTGTAATGTGAGATTGTGACTTGTTTAGTACTAATAGAGTTAGTCTCGCATTGTGAAATGTTGAAATGAGCATATCCCTCCAAAATTTTTGTGAAAACAAGTTGCATGAAATTAAATGATGTGGTGACAGCTCTTTGACTCTTTTTGTGACTCTTAACTCATTAGGTGGTGATAGTTTGGATTTTGAAATTTGATTCTTTTTGTTCTTGTTTAGGAAATAAAATTGATCCGTCTTTAATATTTTGCATGCCATGTATGGTGAGTATTTCTTGAATAATTATTGTGCTTACTTGTGTCATCTATAACTTGCCCCATTGGTTTTTCAATGTTAGTCTTGATTATGTTTGGTTAGAAAGATGATCTTAAGCCTTTTTTGTGATTTTTGGAAACCTCTTTAGCCTTAAAAGCCTACCAGTATACAAATTCTATCTATAGTTACCCCATTTAAGCTTAATATCCTTTCTTTGGCAACCATAGTACAAGCCTTAAACCTTTTTGAAACATTTTCTCTTTTGAACCCTACCCTCCTTGATCTTGAAAATTCTGACTTGAAACTAAAAGCCTAAGTTGGGGGTGGTGAAAAAACACTTGAAAGAGGTGATCATGCATTGTGATTTGTAATTGAATTACATAAGAATGAATCAATGAGTGAATAAACAGAGAGAAAAAGAAAAGAAAAAGAGAAAATAAAAGAAAAGAAAAAGAAAAAGATTTTAATAAGTGAGTAAACTAGAATGAAAAGGAAAGGTACTTTGTGTTGTATGGAAATGAAGAGGAAAATGATCAAAGTTTAAATTGTAAATTGTTGTGTAGAGTTCAAGGAGGGTGTAGTCAGTTTTATTCCAAATGATTATCCTACCCTTCCCCAAGCCTACATTACAATCTAGAAAAAGTCCTTCAGATCTCCAACCTAGTACTTTTGAGTTATTGGCGATTGAAAATAAGGGCAAGTCTATGGTTTGGTACTTATTTGCATTAAAAAAAATTTGTTGAGTGTGAGTGTTTGTACAATTGTACCTTGTATAAGTGTTATAAATATTGTGAGTTTTTGGACTTTCTTTCTTGTGACGGCATGTGAGATTGGTGATGTTGATAAATTTTGAAAATGAGTCAAGAGAGCATGTTTGGTTGATTAGTGGTTTTGAATCACTCTTTGAGAATTGGTTGTTGTTACCTTATTATTCTTGAGATTCCATTGTATTCTTGAAATTGTGTTTGAAATTGAAGGAGTTGCTTGGTTAAGACTCACATGTAGTTGACTAATTATTAGTACCAACCAAAGTCATACTCATTGTGCCAAATTTGAAAATGTGAAATGATAATGTCGGTTTTTGAGCTTAAACTTATAGACCTCATTGAGCTTTGATTTTGTTTTGCCTAAGGAAAAGCAAAGTCTTTAAGTTGGGGGTGTTGATAAGTGGTGATTTTACCACTTATTTGTATTTCTTTTCTTATGACTTTGTGTTTTTAATTTATAGTATGAGGTTAACTTTTGTTTGAATGGTGTTTAATTCAGATATCTTGAGATTTGGAAGGAGTTTTGAGCAGTTGAAGTGAAAACAAGGCAAAATGGAGCTCAAACAAAGAAAATAAATGGGCAGCAAAAGTGTTATTTGTGAATGCGGAGGTCTATCTGCGAATGCAAAGGTCAAAGTCAACAAACCTTCGCAAATGCAACCAACCAACTACGAATGTGGAAGTCAACCTTCAGTTAATGTCGCGAATGTGGTGCTTTGACCGTGAATGCATAGAAGAAATGTACTAGGCTTCAGGGCCAGATCTGAAAATTCATGTTTTCAATCCCAATCCATGCAAAACTCGATCCCCAGCTTTTTCAAGACTATTTTTGGCTATTTTCTCAAGCTTGGAGGCTAGGGTTATTCAACCAACACCCTTGGAGTGAAGATTTGGAAACTTTGTACTGACGAATTCTTAATCCCTTCTTCATTTCCTTGCTTTGTAGTGACTAAATTTGAGTATAGTAGTTAAATTCATACTTGGATATTGTAGTTAGAGATAATGCAATGTTTATATTTTGAATTTGGGTTTTGATTTTATCTTATGCTTTTGTATTAATTAACTACACTTTGATTTATGAATGAGTTTTGCTTGTCAAAATTAATCTCATGATTTAATTGATTTTCGAAGGGAGTAGCTAACCTGAGGACCTACCCATTTACTTCAATTAAGCTTGAAAGAGTTAAATGAGGTTGGGAAAGGTTAATTTAGCAAGATTTGGAGCTTTAAACTCCATCTAATGGATTTGAGCTAGAGATAGGAAAATCCTAGTGTTACCCAAAATTGATTTTGTTATTATTGTTTCTTAGCTTGGTTCGAGAGAACAAGTGAGGACTAAACCCTCAATGGTTGAGAGACATTAGTGGGTAATTTCGAATCCAAGGCTAAATTGCTAAATCCGTGATTAATTGTGAGTACTTGATTTAAATATAATGGATCGTCAATAGAGTTCATTCCTCGTTATCAATCCCCTGATTTTTCATCATTTGTGAAAGTCATTGATCAAATTGTTCATATTATTATTGGTTCTATCCTTGTTTCATTTTTATATTGAACCCCCCCTCCCCCCCCCCCCCAAAAAAACAAACACTTGTATCGTTTATTTGAATTAGAGTGGGTTACTCTTATTCCTTATTTTCTCAATTGCTAGTCATATTGTTCATCGTGGGAATGACGCCGACTCTATAGTTGGGTAAATATACTTCTAATGACCACATACATCTTTTTACGGGTGTAATTGAGCATTATCGCAAACTCAAAACCATCATAGAACCCATCACAATAAAACATCTGTAGACTTTCTTCTCAAGTATACTAGGTAGTTTTTCAACCCATTCGAACAACATGTAGTATTACCACCATAACCTGAATAAGACCTAAGTAACCACATCGCTATAACCATGAGTCCCACTCCTTGAAGATGAATTGGTAACCTTTCAAATTAAAAGTAGACACTCTTACAAGTTGAATTTTTTTTCAAACCTACTGGAGGAGTGTGTCGCAACATCAGAAGCCTTGGCACAAAATTAAGCCTATCATGAGAGTAGCATCAAACCACCACTCTTGGATATCTGAAAGTCTTCCTCACCCTACACAAATCATCAACTCAAAACCTTCCAAATTAATTACATCATAATTATAATCCACCGCAAAGTCTTACCATCAAATTTGCTTAATAGACGTGTCATCCCACATGGTAGATCTCGTCGTCGATGCACTAACTCAAACCACAGATATACAGATGTAATCTAGTAAGATAAATAACCCATAGACGCACATTTTTAATAATACCTTCAGATCATTTTGCATAAGTGTACCAGCTGTAAGCTCCCTTCATTCACAACTCATCATTCCAATAATCGAATCACTTCCTCGATCCCAACTTATATCACAACCCTTAAGTAAACCTCTAAAATACATTCCATAGTCCGAACACACCACTATTTACCATCAATCCACCACTATTCTATAATGTAACCATCGAGAAGATCATACTCAAATCACACCAAACCCTAATATCCAAAATAATCAAATTTATGCCAGCGACATACTCTAAATGAGTCACAACACAGGATCGGTATGGCCGATCCACCACTAAAGGATCACCTACTGGGGTAGCAATATGAATAAACACAATAAGAAACTCACGAATCATATCAAAAACCAATGCATAATAAGCAAGCACATAGGAGAATATAAAACCATAGTCAAACACTACCAAGACAGATCAAAAGTGTACTGAAACCATATCTGTGACCGCTGTACCAGAAAATCCTACCTCGAGTCCACCTTGAGAAGCATAACACTGAGCCCTATACTAATGATGTATCTTTTTGTTTAGGTTGTGGGCAATCCTTCTTATAGTGTTCGAGATCCCCATATATGAAGCAACTCAAATGAGTAAGAGTCCGCTAAACTGAATCTAAAGAACTCAAATGACTGCTATAGCCTAACTACCTCTTAGAATAACCATGAGAAGTCTGGTTTATATCATGCATGTCATTACCATTGTAAAATCTAAGGGGCCTCTTGACTGCACACCTCTCACACCTCCATATAAAAATCCTAAGTAAACCGATCTTATAAAAGAGAAGGTTAGTGACCCATCTGTCCTACCCTTGACAACAGTCCTCAACCACTACAAGGCTGGTCTAGACAACTAAAAAGAAGTGAAATACTCTATTAAAATCTAAAAGGACCAACCTATGAGACCTCTCATGGCAACTAATCAAGAACTCATGAGCATTGACACTAGGATCCCCATTAAACTGAGAGGGATCCACCCTCATGAACTTTATAACCTACTCTGCCCTCTACAGATAGCGGGTAAAATTACTGGGTATAGGGCAGTACCCAATAATATCACATCAACACTAGGAGAATCTGAAGCCGTAGTCATCTAATTCTTTCCTACTTACATAAACTCAACTAATTATTTCCCTCTCTTATCCAGGTACCATTATTGCTATGGCTGAATATAGTAATGCTCTCCCACCCTACGAGTAATTTTGTGATACCAATTGCATAAAACGCTACTTGGATATGCATAATAGAGGAATCAGGTACGAGTGTGCTTTTATGATGGATTTGGTGGAGTAGGAGGAACCAGATTTTTATGCCCTGCTATAGGAGCTAGGTTGGGAAAAACTGTTGCAGCCAATAGATAACTATAATGAGAATTGGGCGAGGGAGTTTTATGCTAACCTCCCTAACATTGATTGGAGTCTTATGAACCCCACTATCAAAATTCAAGGACAAATTGTCCATATCTAGATGGATGTGATAAATTGGACCTTAGGGGTGCCTAATCCTCACATTCTGACTTTTTGGGAAAGAGATGGAGAATGACGGTCAGTATTAGCCAACATGCTGGCGGTGGAGGGCCAGAGGGAAAGGGTTCCTTAGGCTCGTACCAAGAAGGGAATTAAGAGTACCTATTTTACTACAGAGGTTCATCGATGGCTGAACCTAGTCACTCGAAGGATTCATCCTTTAGGGAACATCACTGATGATACTTACCGACGTGCCTTGGTGGTGGCTTGCATCTTGGATTGAATAATGGTCAATGTGTGGTAGTAGATTATAGAAGAGAGGAAGTCCTTCTTTAGTTACCAGAAGGATCTATTCATTCCCTCTTTGAATATCGAGTTGTGCCAGAAGGTGTAGGTGCTGGTAGAGTCGAAGGATGTTGGACCGTGTGTGATGCGACCTTCGACCTGGTGAAGGTGAAGGGTGCTCAAAGAAGGAGCAAAAAGAAAATAAATGAGTGCAAATATGGAGGTAAGTGTAACTTAGAGGGAAGAAGATTCAGGACTATCCCTCTATGGCTGTAAGTGCTCTTCAGGTGTCTGGAGTCATATTTGGCTGCAGTGAACGCTAGGTGAGCAGATGCCCTTTTCTCTTGAAGAGTTTACCTTTTCTAGCAATACTTTTAATTGGGCCCACATGGATATCAGGATGGATTTGGAGACAGAGAAGAAGAAGAGGCACTTTTGGGCATAACTGTTAGTCCTCATGTACAAGGGTATGAAGGTCATCCTAGGTTTTGTCAACCCGAGTACGAAGCTTCCCAAGGTGAGGACGGATGATGCTCAAGAGTTTTCATTCTTGAGTGGTTTAGAAGAAGATATTTCTGATGCTACCAGCCTCGGAGAAGATGATGCGACCAGCTAGGTTTTGCATTGTACTCCCAGCTTCCCCCTCCCCCCCCCCCCCAATTCTCCTCCTAGTTCAGAGTTTAGTTGTTTTTCACCTGTGTGGGCACATTTCAGACATCTTTTATTTATCTCACTCAAATATTTATTATTGTTTATCATTTTTTCAATGTCGTTGGTGGCATCCTGGGACATTGGCCTTGTTTGAAGGCCCTGAACTTTTATGACGTAGTTTTTGGTATTGGAAATCGCCCATGAACTAGTGTTTTTTGAAAAAAATGATGTTTTGAAATGGAGGCGGGCACTTACTGGCTATTATCGCTATAGTGGTACCCTTCACGCTACAGCGGCCCATTTGAAGTGCTTAAGATATCACTATAGCGGGCCAGTGTCCTACTAAGGCTAGATCGAGAGGTATGCATCACTGTTACAGCGGTCATGGTTTAGATATAGTGAGTTTGTTGTAGGGGGCATGGGGCCTGCTACAATGAGATGGATGAAACAAGCATCACCCACTACAATGGGTAGGTTTCCACTATAGCAGGATCACTATAGCAGTACCCTTGCCGTAATAGTGGCCCTAAACAATAATCTGGGGGAATTTTCATTTTGTTTTCCCCTTTGGTATGATATGAAATTACTAACACAATTTTTGGGGACTCAATTTCACCTATGACAAGTATAACCGCTCAACTATTAATTTGGACAATTAACACTAGAAATTACGTTACCGCAACCAGTAAGGAAGGAGTATTACAAAAAATAGACATGTTACCCACTTATTACATCACCAATTGCCAAGCAAAATCATAAAATCATTATACCGTAGTTCATTATAAACTCAACATAAGCTAGTTTCTTATTACCAAAAATCCTAATTCAAAGATTGATCCACACTATACCATAATCTACACTATCATTATAAGTCCCAATTCAAGTCAACAGATACCAATTAGAATAGACTAGGTTCTAATTACGAACTCATCAAGATACCAATTGGAATCCACTAAATTCCAATCATGGATATAGGGATACCAATTGGAATTGACTAGATACCAAGTAGGCTCAATTGGGGTAGACAACAACTAAGGTAGCATGATAGATAAGAAGAAAAAAGAATGACTCTAGATGCTCATAGTTCCTCGAGGATTTGATGTAAACGTCTACACACTAATCCAGAGGACTCTACTCAATATTGCTTTTGTACTTGTAAGACCGTTAACCTAGCACTCTGATACCAACTTTCACAACCTAAATTATGGAATCATGTAGGAACCTATCTATTCTAGTTAGATAGGAGAACCCTTACCACCCACTAATCATTAAGCAGAAGATTTAAGTAAAACCTCTACACCGTTAAGAAATCTATTAGACATATCAGAAATGTATTAATATATTGGAGTCCCTTACAAGTGATAATGACCAACATTTTACAAAAATCCTCAAGACCTAGTCTAGACATATACAAGAGCTTCTACACAAGAATAAGACAAAATAAAATACAAACACAACTTCTGCCAAGAGTGAGATGCAGAAGTTGTTGATGAGTAGTCGTCATCCATATAAGAAACTCCTAGTCAACTTGCATCGCATCTACATCCCAAAAAGGATGTAGCAAGATTAGAATCAGTATACCACACATACTGGTGGGAATCATCGGTCGACTAGGGTTAGTTCACACAACATCATATGACATTTACAGGTACAAATCATAGCAACTTAATTAATCAATTACACTTATTTTACAATGCACCTTATGGTCTCCAATATTAAAGGAACATTTCATCGATCCTACTTACCAATTATATCGAGTGTCTATTACCTTAGCTTTCTAATTGTACTTAATTAAATTCCACCAACTATCACCCAGTGTTACTTAGCAACCTATGGCCATGCAAATTTCATCAATGATCCAATTCAAAATCTATAAATTAACGCATTACAAGTACACGTCAAGATGACCCTCGAAATAAGCCGACATCTATGGTAAATAATATAGGTATCTTAAACAACCCAATAATACATTTTACATGTAACCAACTACCACCATAAGAACAACA
Organism: Capsicum rhomboideum; assembly: GCA_031232105.1. NCBI lineage: Eukaryota > Viridiplantae > Streptophyta > Magnoliopsida > Solanales > Solanaceae > Capsicum > Capsicum rhomboideum. Next base: position 55,005,280 of record CP124711.1, read on the forward strand.
TACCAATAAAATCATGATATATGTCCACTCAAACTCTACAATTATAACAACTAACACACGATCATAGATATAATAACCAACCGCACAAGAATAGCATAGAATTTACCTAAAAACAATCATACGTAATGCATGTCACATCTAATCACATTTAACACGTTGTACAAACATACTAAGGGGACTTATATACCCAATGGTCATGACCTTCAGGGGACCAACTTTGTCTATGTACCATTCTGGCGTGGCACTCGACCCTCCAAACATATTCATATCGGACCTTACCATTATTATCACTCAATATGCCACGGTGCACCAAAATATGGGTAAACGATCATACATATGACACTTAGAAAAATTCAGTACCATCTAATTCATGCAAGCCAGTAACATCAACCAAGATCATAACATCACAAGTATGCCTGAAGGCCAATTCACAAACATTCAACTCAGGTATAGACATATAGTCTAAAATCAAGTTTATAACTACAGTATAATCGTACATAATTTCTTTACTTAGCCGGCCTTTCTTATACCTTATTCAATCACCCAAAAAAGTTTGAGAACTTTCCCTTATTAACCAACTAACCGACGTTCGGGTTTATCCAACCTTACACCTTAACACAATTTTATGACAATTAATGATTATTCTAGATCACACACCCTTTCCTAATTCCCTTTATTTTATGACATCCCTCTTCCCATATCATAATCTATACTTATTCCAAGGTTACAACAGTAAGGTTACACATTCAATCATTCACAATTCAATTCCCATCCTCCATTAGGATTTTTAAGGTATACTTTTCGAGCATAAGCCCCCACTTGTCACGACCCGATTTCTCAGGGCATGATGGCGCCTACTCTAACCCACTAGTAGGCAAGTCAACCCATAGTTCAAAATGGCTAGTAGCGGACTAATATGAAGAACCAAAGATAAGATCAAACGCAAGAAGAAGAGAGTCTAAAGAAATACAACAGAATACCCCAAGACTGGTGAGGCTAGTACAAGAGCCAATAATAACCAAAAGTACAAGATAAACATAATGTAATTGTATGTAGAACCGTCTCTGGGATACAATGTAAAGATCAATCCAGCAAAAGAAGGAGAGTAGGCACAACTTCGAACGTCTGAAGCTCACCTTAGGTCTCCGGTCCATGATTGCTTCGCAAGATGCACAAATCAGCGGCAAAAACTCGTACTAAGAACTGCAGGGTACAGAAGTGTAGTATGAGTACCAACATAAGGTACTCAGTAAGCATCGACCTACTGAGCTCTAAAGACAATGCAAATATGAATCATATGTAAAATAAGTGTAAGTAGTGCCGGTAACTATCTATAATAGGATATATCATAATGCTAGGACTGTAAGTCAAGCTAAGGGTAGTTAACATAAGCTATCACCCTAGAGGTATCTTGAGACCAGGATATACCAACAAAAGGTTAATCCCCGTTCCGTGGTGTAATGAAGAAGGAGACATGCAATGAACAACGTATGTATGAAAGAAGGGTTTACAAATGATATGTAGTAGTAGTAGGAAGGAAGAAGTGTATAAATACGGATATATATATACATACATACCACCACGAGGACAGCTGGTCATATAGTGTAAATATAACTATGTTGGGTCAGGCTAACTAAAGGTAGTGGGCCCAGTATATTGAGAATCGTGACCAAATAGGGGAGCTAATCCTGATATAAGAAGGGTCCCTAAACAGGGTATGTATGTCTGCCTATAAGGCTTAGTATACCTTAAGCTCAACCTAAACGTAAGTACAAAATCGGGGATACTCAAGTCCCCAGGTATCCAACTATAACTGACAAGTGTTGGTCCCATCAGAGCTATAATCACCAAAAAGCCATAGTCAAGTAGTCAAAATCTAACCGGCCAGTTCGGACACATCATCACTTAACTGGCTATCATCCCTCCTCCGACAAGCCAGAAAGGCACACACTCCAAATAAAACCCGAACTGGACCCCATAATTCGAAGGGACACAGAAGTATAAAGAACCACCCAACCAGGACCCCATAAACTACAGTAGGACATACAAGTGAGAACTATACTGGTGATAGGTGATGCATACACGAAACAGAACCGTAACCAGAATTGAATGCTGATGTCGAGTAAAACCAATGCCAAATCCAAGCAAACCAAGAGTATACACCCTCTCTAGCTCACCTAGCTCGCAAAGACGGGATCCACAGTGACCAACCTCTTTCGCCACTACAGCTCTCGGATAGAGGGGCCTGATGGGGACTCGCGAAGTCAGCATACACTGTCTGATAGGACTTCTATAATCATAGTCCAGAGCCATATGTCATATCAGTAGCTCAGAGACCATATGCTCCATAATCGTATAATAATAATCACCGAACTCAAATCGGATCCTCAGGGTAATAACAAAAAACCTGATAAATCACAACTGTGAACCATTACCGGACTCGAATCGAAACACATAGTCAATGTAATCAAAACCAGCGCTTCTAACGGAGGTCAATCTCAGTCTAATTCAATGTTAGATCCCGCCGAAGCTCCTAGGTGTAACACAACTAGTGATAAACCAGGGATTCTAAACCCATAACCACCCATATGTATATATAGATACCCAGATATCTAAGACTACAGGCTCAAGCTAGTAAGCCGAGTTACAACTTCTCTCTGAGGGTAATGAAACTAACTAGGCATTCTAACCAGCCTAGGCATACTCAGGTCCGGGGTAACAACTAATAATATACATGTGACATCTAGATCTGAGAGATGGCCCTATAAGGCTATCTATGTGAAAAAGGGCAGCAGGGCCTCTTATCGGGCCCTACAACTCATTTTAGTGATAAAGCCTGCCCAAACAGAGGCTAAGGTATCTCACTCCTGACCCAAAATGTTGATAAAAAACCAAGTCTAACCCTAAGGTAGCTATCTATCAATAAATGGGAATTCAAACCAAGACTCCGATGGTAGGGTCACTAATCGGCTACTACATGCGCTAACTACACGTAACCAATGCATGCCTTCACCAGTATCCACACAAGTCAAGGTAAGCACCCACATATCCATAGATCGAATCACAACTCCTCAGCAAGGTGTAAAGGAACTAACTTGGTATCCACGGTCTCGTAACCAAGGTCTCGGGCCCAATAGAACAATATATGACATGATCATAGGGTGTATCCATAAGCAGAAACCCAGACATAAGACCAATCAGATGCATATCATACTACCAGGTATACACTATCAAGGTATGGCACCAAGGATGCGTATCATACTACTAGGGGAGCATAATCAGGTAAATACCAGTGAGTACTGCCCTGGCTCCCATAATAGGGATCTCCAAAACCAATCTAAGGTCACATATAATACACGACCAATCAGGTCTACCAATATACCAAAGTTAAGGTGGGTAGTCTAGACTAAGGTTTATATAATAATCAAGTTGTAGTAAAGGACAAAAAATAAGTCAAGCAGCCTAGGTCATACCCACGCCTAGCATATAATCAATATCAAACAATGTCTAATAGAACACAGTTGATCGAAGCCTACCTAGACCCCATCAAAAGCATATCCACGAATCAACTACATAAGAGCCTTCTCCTTTTGAAAGGCCTCCAATCACTGCAATGCTATCGCAATAGTAAACTATAAGTCAAATCATTACTAGCGATACTCATATTGTATTACGTTGGAAAATAACCAAACAATCGATGTGGGGGACGCTTATGGAATAGCAAAATTGAAACCATCATAACATCCCAAATTACCTTGTGACCAATAGTCAAAACTACCATAACCAAATCCGAGCCTAAAATGAGGCTCAAACACCAGCATCAGTAGCAGCACCACCAACATAAACCAAAACAACCATAAAATAAGGAAAACGTATCGTAGAAATGACGAGAACTAGCCCACGGATCCAAATATGCCAACTCCCAAGCTTGGACCTCAAGAGAATAGCTCAAGGTTGAGCTTTTATGTTCAGAAATGGAGTTATATCCATGTCCATCGCTTGGAATGAGAGAGAAGAGTGGAAAACATATATATATATAGGCTGTAGGTGGCGCTAAAGCATCCTTATGGACGCTTAAGCACCCAGCGCTAAAGCACCATAAGTGGCCACTTAACTGTTGCCCACCGCCGTACCAAGTGGCCGCTTTAGCGTGCCTTGGGTGGCTTATGAGCCCATGCGCTAAAGCCAACCCTTGGCCACTTAAGCGCCTGCCTATACCATGACATGGCCACTTTAGCGTGCCAATGGGTGCTTAAGCGCTTGGCGCTACAGCCTGAGCACATGGCCAATGGCAAGGATGACTAAGGCCTTGACCTTTTCGACTATGTGCCCGGGATTGATCCGAGATCCCATGTATAAAATGAGCTATGCTACCTGACTAATTTTGATGCTCCAGACTCAATAGCACTGTTGAAATTTCCATCAGAGGTCATTCCAATAAGAGATGGGGCCCACACCCCAAGGGCTGACATAGCAAAGCCAATGACCGGCCATTAGCCCAAACCATGTTTGGAAGCTCCAGACCCGAACCAAGGGACTATATAGCCTAAAGTCGACATTTTGGATCCACTGAGATGGTTAGAAATGGCATCCGAGGCTGTAAAACTAGAGTTTAGACCCGAGACCCATATCCAACTACCTGAAACCTCTAAATAAGAAAATGACTATAAAAGCTAAACGATCTGCCTGATGACTGAACCATCAGTCCCAACAAGTCACAAATGACCTGAGACAGCTATAGGAAAGCTCTTTGTGCTACAAACATATGCAAATAAGGTAAATGACCTTAAGGGTCATTACAACATCCACTACTAAAAGGAATTTCATCCCCGAAAGTCAATGGATAGAAAAAGCCCAATGCTCCAAAAGAACGAGGTACTGGGTTTGCATGCTCTGATCAATACTTCCCAGATAACCTCTACTTTAAACTAATGCCTCCAAGGGATCTTACTACAGGTATTCCTTTATTCTTCACACTCCGTCCAACCAGATACCCATAACATAGCCAACATCTAGCCATAACCGGTGCCGCTGAGACACGCAGATCATCAATATAGCACTCTAATATCACATCAATACATACATGATCCAAATGAAAACCCAACCAAATAAGGGACAAATTAAGGTATGAGTTATGCTACTAACTCTAAAATCCAAGTCTAATCTCTGAAACTGCCTATACTGAACTACACCGAGTATCATCTGGGTCTGGCCTGCATAACCACATCATACGACCCCCAGAATACTGGAGATGATATACTAAAAATACAGGATGGTAACCACACAAGCAAGATGTAACACCCCGTATACTCCCAACTTTGTGTGAAGAAGTTGAACAATGGTTAATTAGGTGTCGATATGCCATGAGTTAGAAATTTGTAATGTTAGTGATGAGAAAAATTGAAATTTGGTCTCGTACATGTGATTAGCCCTTCGTAGGGAGTATTTTGTGAATTTCGTGGAGCATTTGTGGGGTTCAAAATGAGGCTAAGAGGACCTCTAAACGAAATATATTAAGGGTAAGAAGTAAGTTAAAGAATAGGACTTGAAGTATTAAACCAAACCCGCAAAGAAAAATTGAAAAACGGAATTTTCAAAAAAATTAAGGTTGGGGCGCGCCAGAGGGCGTACCACGCCGCTCTGGGCTAAAATTTTTAGTCCAGAGGCATCAATATGGCGCGCCCAAGGGTGTTCCAGGATGGTTTCGGCCACTTTTCAAAGTTGGAAATTTTCTTAAGTCCCAAGGGTGCCCGGGGACGTACCGAGCCGATTTTTGCCACGTTTCTTCTAAAACCATGAGAATATACAGGAAATGAGTAAAGTATTATATTGGTATGATGAAATTACTCGAGAACAAATTTGGCATCAAAATGGCGATTTTACCCTTGTAGTCAAAATAAGCCATACGTGGCTAGAATTGCTTGTTTTTGAAATTGAGGCTATAAATATAAATCCCGTGAGTGGGAATAATATCTGTCTTCTCATAGAATGTATCTGCATTGAGTAATTCAGGTCGTACCTTATCATATGTTATTCTATTTCTTGTTGCAAAATTTGAAAGAACACCAGAACTATTAGTTAAGCCAATTGAAGTATCTACGCTAGTTGGTGAATTTATTACAGTTACAAAAAAAAAAAAAGAGATCGTAATGGTATAGTGAATGTTTGTGATCATGTTACGTTGGTTGATTTTATTGGGTTGGACATGAGGGTGTTGGAGCATTGAAGGGTAAATTTATTCCCTATCTTGAGGTAAGGAAATAATGTCCAAGGAGTACATATGTCACCTAGTAAGACTTCGAGTGTCCCCGTGGGGGTACACCAGTGTTGTTTGTACAAAGGAAGATGGCACGTACGTTGAGAATGTGTGTCGACTATCGGCAACTGAATGAGGTGACAATTAAGAGTAAATATTCCCTCCCCAGAAGTGACGATTTGTTAAATCAATTACGGGATTAGAAAAACAAAAATGAATGAAATAATGAAATGAATGATGATGGGATTAGGAAATGAATGATGTTGATATACCCAAGACAACATTACAAACATAGTATGGTTATTATGAGTTCTTCGTATGTCAATTGGGCTATTCTCTCATATTTTATTCCATTGACATTTTTATGTATGATGTAGTTTCTTATAGGCTGATATTAGGAGAAGAGAATTAGAATTTGTCATAGATGATTGAGTATTCATGGAAGTGTCACTAATGAAAGGATTTGAAAAAAAAAAAAAAATTGACCCGTAAAAGTTCTTTGCAGAAATCAACAAGTCGAAGAGATCATATGGGAAGTTGAAGAAATGATGAAATCAAAGTACCTATATTTGTTTCAAATGGAATAAAAATTCAAAAGTACAGAAGTGTAGAAAGAAATAAGTGCATTAAGTGTATATATATAACGTAAAGATGCATTTGTCGTATATGAGACGATATTGCTAACATTCGAGGACAAATGTTCCTAAGGGGGGGGGGGCAGAATGTAACACCCCGTATACTCCCAAATCTGTGTGACAACGTTGAACAATGTTTACTTAGGTGTCGAGATGCCATGAGTTAGAAATTTGTAATGTTAGTGATGAGAAAAATTTAAATTTGGCCTCGTACATGTGATTAGCCCTTCGTAGGGAGTATTTTGTGACTTTAGTGGAGCATTTGTTGGGTTCAAAATGAGGCTAAGAGGACCTCTAAACGAAGTATATTAAGGGTAAGAATTAAGTTAAAGAATAGGACTTGAAGTATTAAACCAAACCCGCAAAGAAAAGTCAAAAAACGGAATTTTCAAAAAAATTAAGGTTGGGGCATGCCAGAGGGCGTACCACGCCGCTCTGGGCTAAAATTTTTAGTCCAAAGGCATCAATATCGTGCGCCCAAGGGCGTGCCAGGCTGGTTTCGTCCACTTTTCAAAGTTGGAAATTTTCTTAAGTCCCAAGGGTGCCCGGGGACGTACCGAGCCGATTTTTGCCACGTTTCTTCTACAACCATGGGAATATACAGGAAATTAGTAAAGTATTATATTGGTATGATTAAATTACTCGAGAACGAATTTGGCATCAAAATGACGATTTTACCCTTGTAGTCAAAATAAGCCATACGTGGCTAGAATTGCTTGTTTTTGAAATTGAGGCTACAAATATAAATCCCGTGAGTGGGAATATTGTCGTAACACGTATGAAATGAATTAAACATGAGAAATTATTGATTTTATTGGGTTAAGTGAATTGGGATCAAAAAGGGCCCAAAATGAGAAAGAAAACATGGGCCAAGAATGGATCAAATGACCCATTCTTCCATTGACTAAGCCAACACATAGCATTAAATGCTAAGAGTGGCTCGGGATGAAATTGAGGGCTTATATAAGGGACCAAAAATCTGATTTTTATTATCACAAACACACATGTTTTTCTATCTTTTTTTCTAGACAATTCCAAGAACACCTCTTTTGCTCTCAAAACCCTAAGGCACTTTTGGAGCAAGATCATCATCTTCCAAGCCTAGGTAAGTAATTATTATTGTTAATTACTATATTATATGGATGGGAGAGTATTTAGATCTTGTTGGTTATGCTTGGAAGTGTTGAATATGGCACTTTGTGTTTTTGTAAAAGATGTGTCATCCATGGAATTGTAACTTGAAATATGACTTGTGGGTTTGATGAAAGAGCATGGTATGGATGAAATATCAACATGTATGGTGTGATTATGGTCCTAAATTTTTATTTTTCTATAAGTGTAAATTATGGGATTTTGGCCTATTTGTTGTTGTGAGGTGTATTGAAGTAATTTGATGGAATAATTGTGATGTGGTGGTGATGGAGAAGTGTAAAGTATGAACTTGGTGTGTCATGCTATTGGTTATCATGTATTGGTCAATGTATGGAACATTGTGGGATTATTGGTATAATAATTCATGAATGATATTGTCAAGGGGGAAATGACATGTTAAAGCCAAACATGTAACTCATTGTTATTGTATGCCATTGTAAGGTAGTTGGTGGTTAATGTTGGTTCCGTTATGTACTTGTGTTGTAGAGTGAAACATAATGAAGGAGCGGGACTATTGTATGCACGTCTAATATTGTAGAATCGTATTGAGAATACAAGGTATGTAAGGTTATTCTTTCCGTATTCTTCTACAACATATTGTTCGCATTGACGTTGGACTTGTTCTATTCCGAGGGGTCTTGAAGTACATCAATTCAGGTTGACATACATTGTTACTCATATGTGCCCTATTCTTAGATGAATGATGACTCACTTATCTCTTGTTCATTGATTGAAGTTCCAAAGATGTCATAACGATGAAATTTCTAAAAGAACTGTCTTAAAGAAAGTAAGATGTAAGAAAATCTATTTATCCTTGAAAAGCATTTTCCAATCATGTCACGTTCCAAAGTCCAATAATATGATGATTATCCTTGTACCAATCTTTCATAAGTAAAAGTACCAATCTCATAAGAGGAATAAGAGAGGTGATGTGCAAGTTAGTATAATTATTCCTCATAAGTAAAGGAGTCGATCTCATGAAGTTAAGGGGTGAAGTAAAGTGTGTGTGTTTTCAAGAGTATCACGATCCTCAATGTATCAATCTATCAAGAGCAAAGGTATCAATATCTCCAAAAGAAATAAATTAAGTTATATATGTTTGTTGGTTGCAAGAGTGAAGGAAGATAATAGAGGGTGGACACAATTCCAAAGTGCCAACAATATTATGACTCCAAATTCTGATAATGTATGATCCAAGTTCTAATAATGTTACGACTATCATTGAATCAATCTCATGAAAAGTGAAGAATGAAGTAATGTATATATGTGTTCCTAATAACGTTTCAATCATCAATGTATCATTCTCACATCAATGAAAAGGGAAAGAAGTATGCCTAGTAGTAATGTATGCATGGTTGCTTTATATTTCATTTAGTATGGATCCAATCAAAAGGGCATAAGCTCGGATGGAAAAATCCCAATATCATGCTATGGTATTATTATTATATTTATTTATTATGGCCCACTGATCAGCTGGATGTCCGGTTTATATTAGAGCCCACTGATCAGTTGGATGTCCGGTATTATTATTATTATATTTATTTATTATAGCCCACTGATCAGCTGGATGTCCGGTTTATATTAAAGCCCACTGATCAGCTGGATGTCCGATATTATATTATGAACCACTAACTAGTTAGATGAACAGTAATGAAGATAGTAGTAAAAGAAATGTGAGTATATTCCTTGCATGATTGTATAATTATGAAGGTTGTAATAATAATGATGATGAGCGTAAAAACAAGAAAGAATCTATTGCATATAAAGAATCTCTTAGAGGCAAGTCTCTTGAGTAAGAGTAACTCTCTCTTGAATAAGGGGGTATATAGAGGATGGTAAATTACAATAACAGAGGAAACATTCATGGTTATTCACATACAAAAAGAGAGTTTATTCACAATTGTTATTTCTCTTATATTGACTCCGTTGTTGTTGTTACTATGTATGATGAATTTCTTATGAGCCTTACATACTCGGTACATTCTTCGTACTGACCCCCTCGGGGGAAATTACCTTACATGTTGCAGGTGAAGGCATTAGTAGACTTCCTCTGTAGACTGGGGATCATTTGCAGATATTTGGTGAGCTCCAGTTGGTTAGGAGCCCCCTGAGTCATAGATGTATATTTGTTTTAATGTTATATATATTGTATAAAGCGGGTACTTGTCCCGACTGTAAGTTGGTCTTATTGATGCATCTGTTAGAGGATTTTGTATACATATATGGGTATAGGGATGTAAGAGACGAATATGTAAAAGATGAATGTCCGTTTTGACTTGATGGCCCCAACGGCCAAGTTTTCTAAAGATATTTGTATAGCATATGTTTCCAAGATTCATGTCTTCCGCATAGTTGCATGAGGTATAACAAGATTCATACGAGGGTACGTATACGAAGGTTCATGAGCAAAGATTGGTTCTCTCGTGCCATATCGGCTTCGGGTGCCAGTCCGGCTCGAATGGGATTTCGGGTCGTGACACAAGCACACTAAATGCTATCTAACTATCCAAACTACACCAAGGGCTGAAAATCAAATCTTCGAGTCACAAAAATTAGTACTGCATTCCAACTAGCTACGCTGATGACAATAAGGCTGTACCAAAACCCAACAACTACCTCATACTCACCTGCAGCGGTCAACATATATCCAACACTTCCTGCAAGAACTGAAACTGAAGTGTAACCGATGAACGTAGTCCTACATAGGAAAATCTTGTCTTAAGGAGAATTCACTACTGAGGACACAAGCAACAACCATATCTGCTGTAGAAATAAATCTTCAAGACAACCAAGATCTTGCTGCTGCTGCAAAGGATAACAATGGTGTCCAAATTCCCAATAACTCAGAAAGTGCCATTTTAGCCTAAATCTGGCTTCATTAATACCCATAACAATCCTTGACAACAACTACTCACTCCCAGTGTGCATCCGTATAGGTTTCCAACAACTGCTACACCACCTAAGCCCCTAAATAGAGATACTCAAGAGAACATACCAGGCTGGACAAACAACAAATAGGAAACCCCAGAATCCACCCTTCTAGCCACTCCCAACTCAACTAACCATAACCAATGCCATGGTAAGGGGACACGATACTCAACTCGATACTAATACCAGTACCAACAACCACCCGAAAGTAACACCTAACTAACAACACAAGAAGCAAGCTATCGGAGCTAATCATCGAAATGAGAATCACAAAGAAAGGGAGACAGACTAGATATCACTAGTCAACTATAGGTTACACATAGGTCTATCATAGGTTAGGACAACTTCAACACTACAACAACATGAGGTACCAGTGGCACAAAGGTAAAATATGCCCAATGCCAGGGCAACATCAAGATTAACCACAATATAAAGTGCTGGTGGCACAAAAATAACACATGATCGTTACTATTCTAAAATCATATCAGGGCCAATAGGCAACAATAAAAGGGGTTCTATCCCAGATACCATCCCTAAGAAACATACCATAACGATCTATCCAATCCACTACTAAAATAGATCAACTACGGGGATAGCTAAATATATAAGAACCTACACTGAGGCACACATAATCAATATAACACTACCAGTACACGTAACCACACGAGCATACAAATAATCATATAGTCAGCTCAGAGCATATAATCATCGATGGGTATGGAAAACCCAACATAACTCTAATAGAAACTAGAAAATAGAAACCAACACGCACCTAAGGCGGTGAAAAATGAAGACATAGCATCTGGCTTGTCTGAAGAAATACAAATCTGAGCTCGTCTGCTCTCAAACTAAGTCTCTGAACGGCCAACTGACACACTAGGGGTACCGCCACTATCTAAATGTACCGTACCCCTAAGAGATTGATCTGGATATACTGACTGCTCAATAATCCCTCATCGAGAACACTTTTTGGACCAATTACCAACCTCATCACAAGTATAACATGCTCCTGGAACTCTCTGTCGTACTATACTAGCTGATCCAAAATTGACGCCATGGCCTAAAGACGTAGATCGAATACCCCATAATGCCTGACCTGAAATCTGTCCACTACAACCACTATGAACTCTCTGGGTTCCACCTACACTTAGAGGTACTACCTGAGCTGACCTAATAGACTATGGATGATGCTGACCTCTGTAAAAAGAATCCCTATCTCCAGAAGAGACACCACTACCACTGCTACCTCTGCACCCGCAGGTGGATGACCCGTGTCCTCAGGTGACCTTAGGCAGTATCTAGAGGCACCTGCAAAGTCACCTGCGCCCGCAGGTGCTTCGTCTGCGAGGGCGGGTGCCCGTTTCGGCCAAAAAGGGTCTCTTTTGGGTCTTTTTTATGCAATGAATGGTCCATGATCATAACTAAACTTATCTTGAAATATTTTAGATCATATTAAATGCCAATGAACAGCCATGGTTTCAAAACGCACATAAACATCACCAAACTACATTTTTCTTTCAATACGTCGCCAATTCCATGCCCAATTTCGTAACAACAATTTCAAACATTATGTACAAGGATAAAAAAAGTTAGGGCTATAATAATATCTCACATGTCAATATCGAATCCATCAAACTCACTTTATTCAAGACCACAAGTCCATTTTCAAGTTTACAAGGCAAAACCCTTCACCGATTAAGCAAACACAAATTGTTTCACACATAGTGAACTTCTCACACTTCACCAACATAACCAACATGATCTACACCATATTCCATGCATATAATATATTAAAAAATAAAAATAAACACTTACCAAGGCTTGAAAAAGGGTGATCTTGTCCATAGAAGTGTAGTTGCCTTAGGGTTTGGAAGAGGAGAGAAAATTTGTGGAAAATTCTAGACTTTGGCATGTGTAATGAAATGAATAAAAATCAGATTTTTGGTGCCTTTTATATAACCTTAATGGCCATCTTTATCCATCTTTTGGTCAATAATTAATGTGTTGATTTGGTCAAAATAAGAATGGATCATTTCCCCTTCATTTGGGCTATGTCTTTTGTGTCTTTTTGGGCCTTAATTGAGCCCAATGGCTCAAGATTAATTTTACCCATCACATTTGATGTATAATTCCTCAAAACTCCCATGTTTAAATAATTGCATGAATGTTACGGTAATCAACTAGGTTCGAAAATGTACGAGGTGTTACATTCTTCCCCCCTTAGAAACATTCGTCCTCGAATGTTAATAACATCGTCTCATGTACATCCAATGGATCTCTATATTAATATATATATATACATATACACATAATTCTTATAGATAATTCCTTGTTATTGCTCCAATTCCTCACCTTGAACTTTCTCTCCCGTTTGAAACCATTACGGGTACTTCGACTTTATCATTTCTTTGGCTCCCCACGTGCTTTCTTCTACTTGTCGATTCCTACACTGTACCTTTATGGAAACTATATTTTTTATTTCTTAATCCTTTCACTTATTAATCTAGAATAGCAATAGGTACCTCTTCATAAGTAAGATCCTACAAAACTTGTATATCTTCACTGAAATTAATACGAGGTGGATCTCCTAGATACTTTCAAAGCATTAACACATGGAACACTGAACAAAATGTGGAGATTTCTTGGGGCAGTGCTAACTCGTACGCAACTTGACTAATTCTTCAGCCAATTTCATATGGCATGTTATATAGGGCCAACTTTTCCTTTCTTTCCAAATTTCATTATCCCTTTCATTGGTGACACTTCCGTGAATACTCAATCATCCATGGAAAATTCTAATTTTCTTCTCCTAATATCAACATGTAACCTCCAGATTTTTGATGCTCTACTATTATCTGTTGACAATTCGGACAATGAGTTACAAATGCTACAATGTTTTTCTTCTTTATATTGCCTTAGCAATACATTTCTTCTAGACCATGGTACATTTTGGTTGCTCACGAACGAATAGAATACTGTGAATGATGTGCTTCTGTTATAACTCATTTCCTTAGCACGTCTATATTTAGTACATAAAATCTATATCTCCCTTTTGATTAAGCTCAAATACTTTTGTCGAACTCTGCTGTACATTTTTTTTTATCTGAAAAAAAAATAGGATTTGCATATTGCTTTTCCTTCTCTCAGTTACAAATGGAGACTCTGCCGCTTTGTACACTATAATTCTTCCATCTGAAGTTTCAAGAAGTTAAAACCCCATACTGGGTAATTATCGTAGATTTCTTGACTATATCTTTCTTTTCTGTGAGTTGGCCATTAGTACTTTCTACTGCTTTGCAACTTAGTATATCAACTACCATGTTTGCTTTTCCCGGATGATATAAGACATCAATGTCATAATCTTTTAATAGTTCAAGACACCTTTTCTACCTCAGATTTAAGTCCTACAACTTAAAGGTATATTGCAAACTCTTGTGATCAGTATAGATATCAACATGAATCCCTTACAAATGGTGACACCATATTTTTCAAGCAAATATCTCAGTTGCTAGTTCAGGTTCACGGGTTGGGTAATTCCTCTCATGTGGCCACAACTGTTGTGGGGCCTACGCTATTACCTTACCATGCTACATCAATACACATCCGAGTCCAACCCCGGAAGTATTACAATACACTGCATGACATTCTATGCCTTCGGGAAGTACTTAAAATTGGTGTGGAAGTTAATTTATCTTCCAACTCTTGGAAACTTTTCTCATATGCATCATTCCACTGGAACTTGATTTCCTTGTGTGTAAGCTTTGTTAAGGGTACAGGGATAGAAGAAAATCCTTCAGTAATTCTCCTATAATAACCAACCAACCCAAGAAAACGATGAATCTTTGTAAGCATCGTAGGCCTTAGCCAATTTTTTTTCACCGTTTCTATCTTTTGCGTATCGACCTTCATTCCTTCATCCTATACAATATGACTCAAGAACGCCATGGATTGTAACCAAACTTCACATTTAGAAAACTCTATAACACTTACTGTAAAATGATTAGCATGGTACTCTTGTGATTTTGAATATCATCTCCAAACATTGTCACGTACACATTTAAGATGGCTTGAACACCCTATTTATCAAATCCCTAACAACTGCTGGTGCATTGGTTAGCCCAAATGGCATAACTAGAAATTCATAGTAACCGTAACGTGTTCAGGAAGCTTCCTCGGGTATATATTATATTTTTTTTTCCAACTCTTACCTAGTGATATCCCGACCTCAGGTCAATCTTTAAAATATTTAGCACCCTGTAATTGATTAAATAAATCATCACTTCTGGGAAGGGAATATTTATTCTTGACTGTTTCCTTATTCAGTTGCCGATAATCAATACACATTCTCAATATGCCATTTTCCTTTTGTAAGAATAACACTGGCGCACCCCCACGGGGACATACTAGGTCTTACTAGGTGACATATGTACACTTTGGACATCATTTCCTTACTTTAAGATAGGAAATAAATTTTCCTCTCGGTGCCCCCACATTACCCTTCCATTCTAGAACATTCTTTTGTGGAAAAATGGAAATATACTTCCTTAGCTCGGCAATCTACCGTGACGTAACAAGAGGCCAACCACTTCATACCCATTCTAACTTTAAAATCTCTCATTTCCATATCAATAAGATCAGTCAATGTAACATGATCACAAACATCTACTATACCATTACGTTATACTCTTTTATCTATAATAGATTCACCAACTAGTCTATAGACTTCAAATGGCATAACTAGAAACTCTGGTGTTCTTTCAAAATTTGTTCCGCAATCAATGGGTTAACATATGATAAAGTAGAGCCCGGATTAATCAATGCATATACATTATGTGAAAAGACAGATATTATACCTGTAACTATATTAGGAGAAACCTCCAAATTCTGTCGGTCGACTGGAGCATAGGTGCGATTCTAGGCTCCACTGGAACTAGCATCTCCTCTAGCACCCCTACCACGACCAGTAGGTTGTACACCAGACGACGATGCCACAACGGCTGATCCCGTAGGTCGCGCCATACTACTCGTGTCCCCTTGTAGACATTCTCTCGTCAGATGCCCCGACATACCACACCGCAAGCAAACATTCGGTCCATACCAGCATTCACCTGAATGAAACTTCCCACAGTGCTGGCACAGCTATCGAGAAAATCTTACTGTCTGTGAACCTCGAACCACACAGCTTTGCCCAGCATGGCTACCTCTCGACCCTCGAAATTGTGATGAAGTACCTATTGTAGGGGAAGAAAATTATGGTCTAGGCGGTCGAGGAGAACTCTGAGGCCTAGATCTTCCTTGGGACACCATAAACTGTCTCATTGGTCTAGCCCTCTTTGAAGGCCTTCTTTAAAACTCATGTGTCCTTCTTCGTTGCCTCTGATCCTCCATCTTTTGTGCAAAGGCCTATATTCTGGCTATGTCCATATCCCTGTTCAATGCAGCAATGGTACAGTCTCTTACCAAGTATGGCTCTAATCTGTCTACATATCGATGGACTCTGTCTTCCATTGTTGCTACCATATTCGGAGCATATCGAGCCAAAGAATTAAACTGAAGACTGTAATCTCTAACACTCATGTTCCCTTGACGGAGATCTAGAAATTGGTCTGCACGGGACTGTCGGATCTCATATGGGAGGTAGTGATCAAGAAAGGCTGTTTTGAATTCCTCCCAACCAGCTGGAGGCACTTCAATACCCCTCGATCTTTTCCTGTCTTCATACCATAATATAGCTTCACCTTTCAGTATGTAGGATGCCAGCTCAACTGTTTCAACACCAGTTACATGCATGACCTCTAGGTCCCTTTGAATTTGATCTACAAAATCCTGTGGATCTGCTTTTGGATCTGACCCAGTAAATATGGGAGGGTCTAATTTTAGAAAATCTTGCGTTCGCCGACTAGCCACTCTAGTCGCGTCATCCTCACTAGTCATTGGACCAACTCATCCTTGACTTTGTACTGCAACTATCTGGGTCAACATATGTACTGCATTTCTTAGATCCTGATCAGTCGCATTTGTAGGAGGTCCTGTCGGTAATTCTCTACCCCTCGGCTCTTCAGAAAATGGGAGGGTAGAGGAAGACCGCGATGCAATTTCAGTGTCAGACCCACCTTGACTAGCTTGGTCAGGTGGTAATTTACTCATTCCTTCTCCGGCAGGCATATCTACCTGCTTACCTTTGCCTCTACCTCGTCTTGTGATCGGCATTTTACTATAAACATGAAAACCAATTCCATGGCCAGATACAATTTTCACGTACAACATTGGCTCTATTGCACGATCTAGAAATGAAGAAATGAAACAACTCCTAAATGTCCCATAGCCTTCTACTTATAAATATGGCGCACAACACATCGATAAGTAAGACTACTCAGACACAGCTTTATAGACACCCTTAGAACGACCTGCTCTGATACCACTTTTGTCACACCCCGAATCCCATTCGGGACGGACTGGCACCCAAAGCCGTTGAGTCCCAAGAGAACCAATCTTTACTCATGTACACTCATATGCATGTCTCCATGTGAATAGCATTCTATCTCATATAATCATAAAATACCATTGGCAGAAGTCAGGCAACATATGTTATATATATATATATAAAACTTGGCCGTTAGGGCCATCAAGTCAAAATGGACATACATCTCTTACATTCATCTCCCCACATCCGTCTACAAAGCCTCTAATAGATACATGATCATGCCTATATAATATTTACATAGTATCAAAACAAATGTACAATATGACTAGGAAAGCCCCGAATTAACTAGAGCTCACCAATGATCCGCAAATGACTTGTAGCCTACAGTGGAGGTCTACTAGCACCTGTGCCTACAGCAAGTAAGGTAAGTCCCCCGAGGGGGGGTCAGTACGAAGAATGTACTGAGTATGTAAGGCTATAAGAAACTATATCATACATAAGAACTTCCATGATATTAAATATAAGAGAATAGTCAATATGGATACCATCGTTTAATATATGGAACCATGTACATTGCTTATGTTATTGTCATTTTTGATCAATCATTCATATCCTTATTATTCATATAATATTTTTCATATATACGTTTATTCAAGAGATTTGCCTTTATTCAAGAGGTTCTTCCATTCAAGAGATTTCTTTCTTGCTTTTGTGCTCATCATCATTATTATTAGTCATCCACCTTATTGGTGGGTTATTATGGTCATCCACCTTATCGGTGGGTAGTCATCTACCTTATTGGTGGGTAGTCATCCACTTTATTAGTGGGTAGTCATCCACCTTTTGGTGGGCATCCACTTTATTAGTGGGTAGTATTAGGGTCCGCTCGAGCTAGGCTTATGTGCCCCTTTGAGTCGTCTCGGTTCTCAAACATTAAACCATAAATACATTACTTAATTTCTTACTTTTGAGAGATTCGTTCCTTTAATTGCGAGAATTTGCTTCACTTATAAGAGACTAACACTTTTGTTTGTGAGAGATTGATACTTTTATAGTCATAACATTGTTGGAAGCTTTGGAACATGACATTATTGGGACTTTGGACCCATGTCCATAACTATGTAACACAAGAACAACAACGACTAATGAATGAGGAATATGTGACTTAACAATAGATAACAACCTGAAATGAGATACCTTTGGTCATTTCGGAATGGAATAAGTACAATGTCAATGTGAACAATATGTTATAGAAGGATACAGAAAGAGTAACCTTACATACCTTATGATCTCAATATGAATATACCGTCCTAGATGTGAATACAACAATCCAGTTCCTTCCTTACGTGTCACTTTACAACACAAGTTCGTAACGGAGCTCACGTTAACAACTAGTTACCCTACAAGTGCATAAGATGACAATGAGCTACGTGACTGCTATATAGCGTCATTTCGTCCTTTACAATAAATCCACTGCATTATCATACCAATAACACCATAACATTACACACATTAACCAAGACATCATACATCAATAACATTTCACACCAAGTTTACCCTTTACACTTCCTCATTAACACTACGTTATCTTTTCTCCGTCAAGTTACTCGATAGTTTTCACAATAAGACATTAAAAACAATCCATATTTTATACCATTCAAAATACCTCCGGGATACTCCTTTATAGTTATTTAAAAGGTACCATAAGTTGATAATTGCATCCATGAAGGGTATAGGGGCTTCGGGGGGTCAAAGGGATGCAAAAACAAGCAATTCGGGGTTCTGGGCTGACCTGCGAAGCCACCTTCGCCCGCAGGTGGCTGACCCATGTCCTCAGGTGACCTTTGGCAGTATCTAGAGGCACCTGCAAAGTCACCTGCGCCCGCAGGTGCTTCGTCTGCGAGGTGGGTGCCCGTTTCTACCAAAAAGGGTCTCTTTTGGGTCTTTTTTATGCAATGAATGGTCCATGATCATAACTAAACTTATCTTGACATATTTTAGATCATCTTAAATTCCAACGAACAGCCATGGTTTCACAACGCACATAAACATCACCAAACTACATTTTTCTTTCAATACGTCACCAATTCCATGTCCAATTTCGTAACAACAATTCCAAACATTATGTACAAGGATAAAAAAATTTAGGGCTATAATAATATCTCACATGTCAATATCGAATCCATCAAACTCACTTTATTCAAGACCACAAGTCCATTTTCAAGTTTACAAGGCAAAACCCTTCACCGATTAAGCAAACACAAATTGTTTCACGCATAGTGAACTTCTCACACTTCACCAACATAACCAACATGATCTACACCATCTTCCATGCATATAATATATTAAAACATAAAAATAAACACTTACCAAGGCTTGAAAAAGGGTGATCTTGTCCATAGAAGTGTAGTTGCCTTAGGGTTTGGAAGAGGAGAGAAAATTATGGAAAATTCTAGACTTTGGCATGTGTAATGAAATGAATAAAAATCAGATTTTTGGTGCCTTTTATATACCCTTAATGGTCATGTTTATCCATCTTTTGGTCAATAATTAATGTGTTTATTTGGTCAAAAGAAGAATGGATCATTTCCCCTTCATTTGGGCCATGTCTTTTGTGTCTTTTTGGGCCTTAATTGAGCCCAATGGCTCAAGATTAATTTGACCCATCACATTTGATGTATAATTCCTCAAAACTCCCATGTTTAACTAATTCCATGAATGTTACGGTAATCAACTAGGTTTGAAAATGTACGGGGTGTTACACAATAGAGTCAACCCTTTGATAAAACCACTCACCATCTCGTGCTTTGGGAAACAATATAGAGGTACTTCTGGCCCACTCCAAAAATCCAATCTCATACTCAGCAACTAATAGGGAACCCTGCTGAACACCAATAAACCCAACTCTGTCCTAAGGACCACTGATACACTGGGCACCACCTCCGATTGTGAAATATCCACAAACAGACTCTAAATACTCAACACAGAATCTTGAGATGCTGAAGCAGTCATAATCTCTACCGAAGTCTGAGCTGGCCCCAAATGCTCGGGCTGATGTTGAAGATTCTCATAAACTCCATCTCCCTGGTCTAAATCTGAGCTGAAACTGGGCAACGTGAGTAGAAGTCCCGTCGACGTCTATCGGCGACCTCGGACTGTCTATTTAAGAAAGCATAGAGTCAAGAAGATATCCAAGAGTCGGCAAAATCAAGTCACGAGATAAAGAATAAAGAATATAGACTTTCCTAGGAATGCCCTATAGCCTCCCGCAGAGAGGATACGGACATCATCGTACCGATCTGCAAAACTCTACTAGGTACTTGCTCTTGTACCAACTATACCCATAAACCTATGCTCTGATATCAAACTGTCATGGCCCAATTTCTCCTGTCATGACGGCCCCTACTCTAACCCACTAATAGGCAAGCCAACATATAGTTCGAAATGGATAGTAGCGGACTAAGATGAAGAACTGAAGATAAGATCAAATGCAAGAAGAAGAGAGTCCAAAGAAATACAATAGAATACCCCAAGACTGGTGAGGCTAGTACAAGAGCCAATAATAACCAAAAGTACAAGATAAACATAATGTAATTATATGTAGAACCGTCTCTGGGATACAATGTAAAGATCAATCCAGCAAAAGAGGGAGAGTAGGCACAACTCCGAACGTCTGAAGCTCACCTTAGGTCTCCGGTCCATGATTACTTTGCAAGATGCACAAATCAGTGGCAAAAACTCGTACTAAGAACTGCAGGGTACAAAAGTGTAGTATAAGTACCAACATAAGGTACTCAGTAAGCATCGGCCGACTGAGCTCTAAAGACAATGTAAATATGAATCATATGTAAAATAGGTGTAAGTAGTGCAGGTAACTATCTATAATAGGAGATATCATAATGTTAGGACTGTAAGTCAAGCTAAGGGTAGTTAACATAAGCTATCACCCTAGAGGTATCTTGAGACCAGGCTATACCAACAAAAGTTTAATCCCCGTACTGTGGTGTAATGAATAAGGAGACATGGAATGAACAACGTATGTATGAAAGAAGGGTTTACAAATGATATGTAGTAGTAGTAGTAGGAAGGAAGAAGTGTATAAATACGGATATATATATACAGACATACCACCACGGGGACAACTGGTCATATAGTGTAAATATAACTATGTTGGGTCGGGCTAACTAAAGGTAGTGGGCCCAGTATATTGAGAATCACGACCAACTAGGGGAGCTAATCTTGACATAAGAAGGGGCCCTAAATAGGGTATGTATGTCTGCCTATAAGGCTTAGTATACCTTAATCTCAACCTAAACGTAAGTACAAAATCAGGGATACTCGAGTCCCCAGATATCCAACTATAACTGACAAGTGTCGGTCCCACCAGAGCTATAATCACCGAAAAGCCATAGTAGAGTAGTCAGAATCTAACCGGCCATTCCAGACACATCATCACCTAACTGGCAATCATCCCTCCTTCGACAAGCCAGAAAGGCACACACTCCAAATAAAACCCGACCTGGACCCCATAATCTGAAGGGACACAGAAGCACAAAGAACCACCCAACCAGGACCCCATAAACTACAGTAGGACACACAAGTGAGAACCATACTGGTGATAGGCGATGCATGCAAGGAACAGAATCGTAACTAGAACTGAATGCTGATGTCGAGTGAAATGAATGCCAAATCCAAGCAAACCAAGAGTATACACCCCCTCCAGCTCACCTAGCTCGCAAAGACGGGACCCACAGCGACCAACCTCTTTTGCCACTACAACTCTCTGATAAAGGGGCCCGCAGGGGACTCGCAAAGTCTGCATACACTGTCTGGTCCCAAACCGTCGGACTTGAACCAGATCCTCAAGGTAATAATGAAAAGCCTGATAAATCATAACTGTGAACTATTGCTGGACTCAAACCAAAACTTATAGTCAATATAACTATAACCAGCACTTCTAACGGAGGTTAATCTCAGTATAAGTCAATACTAGATCCCACCGGAGCTCCTAGGTGTAATATAACTAGTAATAAACCAGGGGTCCTAAACCCATAACCACCCAAACATATATATACATACCCAGATATCTAAAACCATAGCCTCGAGCTAGTAAGCCAAGTTACAACTTCTCTCTGAGGATAATGAAGCTAACTAGGCATTCTAACCAGCCTAGGCATACTCAGGTCTGAGGTAACACCTACCGATATACATGTGTCATATAGATCCGAGAGATGGCTCTGTAAGGCTATCTATCTGAAAAAGGGCAGTAGGGCCTTCTACCGAGCTCTACAACTTATTTTAGTGATAAAGCCTGCCCAAACAAAGGCTAAGGTGCCTCACTCCTGATCCAAAATGTTGATAAGGGACCATGTCTAACCCAAAGGCAGCTATCCATCAATAAATAGGAATTCAAACCTAGCCTCCAACGGTAGGGTCACTAATCGGCTACTACATGCGCAAACTACATGTAACCAATACATGCCTTCACTAATATCCACAAGTCAAGGTAAGCACCTACATATCTATAGATCAAATCACAACTCCTCATCAAGGTGTAAGAGAACTAATATGGTATCCACAATCTTGTAACCAAGGCCTCGGGCCCAATAGAATAATATATGACATGATCACATGGTGTATCCATAAGCAGAAACCCAGAAATAAGACCAATCTGATACATATCATACAACTAGGTATACACTATCAGGGTATGGCATCAAAGATGTGTATCATACCACCAGGAGATCATAATAAGGTAAATACTAGTGGAACGGGCAGACACTGCCCTAGCTCCCATAATAGGGATCTCCAAGATAAATCTAAGGTCACGCCTAATACGCGACCAATCAGGTCTACCAATATATCGAAGCTAGGGCGAGTAGTTTAGGCTAAGGTTCATATAATAATAATGCTATAGTGAAGGCCATAAAGTATAGGCCAAAAGATAAGTCAAGCAGCCTAGGTCATACCCCCGCCTAGCACATAATCAATATCAAACAATGTCTAATAGAACACAGTAGACAGAAACCTAGTTGAACGTCATCGAAAGCATATCCATGAATCAGCTATATAAGAGCCTTCTCCTTCCAAAAGGCCTCTAATCGCTGAAATGCTATCATAATAGTAAACTACAAGTCAAAACATGACTATCAATACCCATATTGCATTAGGTCAAAAAATGACCAAACAATCGATTTGAGGCCCGCTTATGGAATCACAAAACCAAAATCTTCACAGCGTCCCAAATTACCTTGTGACCAATATTCACAACTACCATAACCAAATTCGAGCCCAAAATGAGGCTCAAACACCAACATCAGTAGCAACACCACCAACGTAAATGTAAGCAACCGTAAAACCAAGAAAGCGTATAGTAGAGATGACTAGAGTGAGCCCACAGATCCAAATATGCTAACCCTGAAGCTTGGACCTCAAGAGAATAGCTCAAAGTTGAGTTTTTATGTCCAGAAATGGAGTATATAGCCATGTCCACCGCTTGGAATGAGAGAGAAGAGTGGAAAACATATATATCTAGGCTGAAGATGGCACTAAAGTGCCCTTATGGCCACTTAAACACCCAGTACTAAAGTGCCATAAGTGGTCGCTTAACCACTGCCCACCGCCCCACCGAGTTGCCGCTTTAGCGTGCCTTGGGTGGCTTATGTGCCCATTTGCTAAAGCCAACCCTTGGCCACTTAAGTGCCTGACTATGCCATGCCATGGCTGATTTAGCACACCAATGGGTGCTTAAGCACTAAATCCTACCCATGGCCGCTTAAGCGCATGGCCAATGGCAAGGATGACTAAGTCTTGGGCCTTTCCGACTATGTGCCCTGGATTGATCCGGGATCCCGTGTATACAAATGAGCTACGCTACATGACTAATTTTGATGCTCCAGACTCAATATCACTGTCGTAATTTACATCAGAGGTCATTCCAATAAGAGGTGGGGCCCACGCCCCAAGGGCTGACATAGCAAAGCTAATGACCGGCCTATAGCCCCAAATAAGTTCGGGAGCCTCCAGACCCAAACCAAGGATCCACCTAGCCTAAATTCGATGTTCCAAATCTGATGAGATAGTAATAAATGGCATCTGAGGCTGTATAACTAGAGTTTAGACCCGAGACCTATATCCGACTACCTAAACCTCTAAACAAGGAAATGACTCTAAAAGCTAAATGATCTGCCTGATGACTGAACCGTCAGTCCCAGCAAGTCACAAAATACCTGGGGTAGCTATAGGAAAGCTCTACGTGCTACAAACATGTACAAACAAGGGAAATGACCTGGAGGGTCATTACACCACTTCATTTCTATCATACCAAAATCACTTACTACACATTACAATTTATCAAGCAAGGTCATATAATCTACATATTCCAACAAGAGTTCACACAATAATACATTAAACAAGAAATAGGTCACTTTACATACGTCTTACGTTATTATCCATCCATTCTCTATTGTCCACAGGTCTAGGCATGATTTCTCCTATCAAACTACATTCCTTATATGTTTTACTAATCATAGTCTATTACAATTTGACCATAAACTATCACTTTAAAAAAAGGGTAAATTACTGAGGTTAACACTATAATTTATGAAGTTTTAAAACCTCCGCTATTTGTTGTCAGCAAATAGCAGAGGCTTATAACCTCCATGAGTTGCAGTTTCAATTTCCCAAAATTAACCCTTTTTTGTAGTGTATCTCATTGTCGAACAACTACTATGGAAGGCAATAATTATGGTCCTTGATTCCATTTTAGCACATATGATGGAGGAAGTGCAAAGCAGAAAAGTGAATCTTCGCTCCTTCAGGACCTTGTCTCTTCATTCACGTTGGTTTTGGATTAGGATTAGCCTTAGGGTGTTTTTAGGAGGAGGCAACTAGGTTAGAATAAGTTTGGGAAAAGTAGGGATTAAAAGCCTGAATGAACACTGTCGAGTCTCGCTACAGCGGGAAGGGTCTCTCTCCAATGGGCCTGATGCAGTGGGCAGAGACCCACTACAGCGGTCCCAAATAACCCACCCACTCTTTTTCTGATTCTGCTCAAAATATTTTAGTAATTTCAAACCACGATCAATCCTAACTTAAACTCGACTCGATGTAAAATTATAAATTCAGGTGTTTTATCGCAATGTCATTAATAATGATAGAACGGTCATTACATAATGATATTGTGTAAGATGCACTGATAGTTCATACTGTTGTGGTTTCACATTCTATAGAAGTAGCAACCTCAAAATCTTAAATATTAATATTGAATTGTTTTCTAAATAAAAAGAGTTGATAGATGTTTTCTTACTAAACTTACATACACTTATCTTTTTAATTGATCAAGAGTTCCATGTCATGAAAATTCTTCCTTGAAGATAGTGCAGAGCGAGTTGAAGTAGCTGAAAATATTTAAAAAATTGAACAATAACATAAACCAACTTTGTTAGTCTGCCATTTTAAGCTCCATGTATGAATTGGTTCAAGGTTCTCTTTCTTTTGCATCCATTATATTTCTAAATACTTGTGAATTCTCTACATTTGGGAAGCAGCTTCAAACAGTTTTACAGACATGCAAAGACTCAAATTATGATTCAACTATGTTACATGATATGATATGAAAACTAGTATGTTTTAAAAGGATCATTTAGTACCGATCGGGT
Source organism: Capsicum rhomboideum (assembly GCA_031232105.1). Taxonomy (NCBI): domain Eukaryota; kingdom Viridiplantae; phylum Streptophyta; class Magnoliopsida; order Solanales; family Solanaceae; genus Capsicum; species Capsicum rhomboideum. The sequence continues at coordinate 55,031,335 of CP124711.1, forward strand.
ATCAGCTTCAGATAACACATACCTCATAACTATATTACCATGGTAGGTTTCGCCCAAGAGGCATGATTTTGGATCCACATATTTATGCTTCTGTACTTTGGCCGGTCAGAACAACTCTTTTAGTATGGTGTAAGATGTTGGACATCATGAGCTCACATGGTGTTTGTCAGTTATAAGAAACTCCCCACATGTATAGGCTTTATGATATTACTATTTATGTACTCATGAAATACTTTTTATGTAGACTTTAGCTATGATGATTTTCCACGATTTCCCCACGAACAATTTGAAAGGAATAAAGAAGCAGAAGATGAGTCAATGTAAAGGATTGTTTCATTTTGACGGCTAAAGCTCAAAGACAAGCCAATACTCTCCAAACCCCAAGCCCAAGTTGTACTAGACATAAATTAAAAGTCTGGCAGAACGAGATGATCACCTCATCGATTGAAGGATCGCTGAAACCCATGGTAAATGGGTAAGTGTGGATGAATGAGTAGTCAGGCTTGGGAGGGTATTACTCTTGTGGCCTTTGGAGGAGAACACCCGATATTCATTTTTTGGTCAGCTGCAGTCGCGCTGAATGTTAGGAATATAGATCTCTTTTATGAGCGAAGCATAATGACCAATCACTTTGTCTCTTGTTTGGGAGTGGTATAGTCAAAGTTTCATATTAATTTCAAAATATTCAACCGCTAATAATCGGATCTGACAGATTAAACTAAGATACGTGCATGTCCTAGACCTCATATAAATTTTATTGTACCATTTTTTCGGTAATTAAACACATATGACGCTGAATAATTGTAATTAGTAGTTTCTTGTGGTTGTTTTTCCTGTAAAGTGAGTCAATTTTTTTATGAGGATAAATTTAGTATTTTTCATCCTTTCTTTTATAGATGTAGGAATTTACTGCAACCAAACGAAATTTACATGAAGACTATGGAGCGAAAAATTATGACATGTTTGCTATGAAGATTTATGACATGGAGCAAAAATCTTTATGTAAATATTTGTTGATTTCTAATAATATGGCCTTTTAGGCCCCTCTTTTAATTTAAAAAAAAAAAGAAGATTTATTGGTGTGACTTATTCAGCATTATAAATAAGCATAGTCTTCTGAATTTCACATCAAGCATTTTTTTTAAAAAAATTGCATTGTCATTGCTAGCTTTCGTGTAGATTCTGAGAGAGAGAGAGAGAGGTGCTATTACTTAAAATTGATTTTGATAATCATAGCGGCAGAAAATAGACTTGAATGAATTGTATGTCATTTCAATTTATTTTTAGATATTAGAAAGAATGAAACCACAAATCAAAATAAATACAAAAAAAAATGTCATAATCTAGCATTAGTCGTAAGTATTTCAGGATTGAATTGATACAAATTTAGCATGAATGTATTTTAGGGGTTACTGTTCTAAGATTTTAACGAATGAGGTTTCAATTCTCTGCCTGGACATAGGGTTTATTCTTATACTAATTAAGAAAATTAATGAAACAAGAGATTTTAATAAAAGGTCATTAGTCACCTTACAATTTTTTAAGATTTATAATAAATAGATTAAAAGAATTATTATAAAAAAATAAAATTAAAAAGGTAAGTGTAATATTGTAAATCATAGAAAAATTAAGTATTACGAAATTGAACATGAGAGATCATGTTAGGACTCCCCGATTTGTTCTATTCACACACTTGTCTTATGCTTACTCTGTCTCTTAAAGAAAACGCTCTTACCGTTTGAGTTCCTAAGCATTTCAGATGTGTTGTACTTAGGTCATTAAGGCGCAAATCTCAAAATCAAATACACGGCTTGATTATCTTCTCACTGTATGTCATATTCATTATGTGTCATTATTGTTGTAATTTATTTCATCATTATTGCATTTTTGTGATAAATTTAACCCATGTGGTCTTAGACCATTTTAATAAATTCAACTGTACCATATTGTAAATAAACAGTAAATAAGTCCTATTACAATTTTTTAAGATTTATAACATATAGATTAAAAGAATTAGTACAATAAGTTAAAGTAAAGAAGGTAAGTATAATATCATAACCATAGAAAAATCAATCTTACAAAAGCAAATCTGAGAGAAAGTCTGTGAAATAATAATATCTTATTGTGATTATGACATTTTTATAATTATAGGAGCATGTCATTAAACACAAAATGGGAAGTTATAGTTCAAAATATATACTCCCTGCATTTTATTTTACTTGGCCTTGTTGGCCTGGCATGTCCCTTAAGAAATCAATAATTAGAAGTGTATTTACTAAACTAATTTTATTAATGATGTTTTGAACTCTAAATTTATTACTATTACTTTATGCAATTATTTAATATTGAGGGTAGAAAGGGAAACACATACATAAAATTCTCTTGATTTTATAAATTGGATAAGTAAATTGAAATAACTATTTTTAGTAAGAGGGCCAAGTAAAATGAAATGAGGGGGTAAATATAATCTTCCGTCCAAAGTATCAAAATGTAGCAATGTTTTATTTTTGGACAAAACAAAAAGAAAGTGAAATAAAATTAAACCAAAAAATACTGCTCTCTCTATTCCATTTTATGTGGCACACTTTTATTTTAGTTCATCCAAAAATGAATGTCACCTTACTAGGAAAAATGAGGGTAGAATGCCTCTCAAGTCTCCAGTCAATTAAAAGGGACGAGTGAGTCCCGCAATATTAATTAAGTTAGAAGGGGTAAGTCCTTCAAACAACTGCACACAGTTGTTCGACAACTGCATTAGTTGTCCCAACAACTATTCAATTATCCAACAACATCGTACAGTTGTCAAACAACTATAATAGTTGTTGGAACAACTTCTATAGTTGTTAACACAACTTCTACAGTTGTTGGGGTAAAAGTGTAAAAATAAAAGTTTGGAGATTACTGAAAAAAATTTGTCACTTTTACCTAATTTTTAAATCTTGAAGGACTCCCACTTAATTGACACACACACAAATATTCAAAGATCATTTTAGATCACAAGTTTCAAAAGTTTTCTTTTTTTTTCTTAAATATCATGTCAAGTCAAAGGGTGACACATAAAATGAGATGGAAGGATTACTAGTATTTATTTTTAAAGTAGAAGGTGAGTTATATAAAGGAAAAATTACACAAATAACCGAACTTAAGAACCACTATTTTTAAAAATCTCATATCTTTCAAATAATTTCAGAAAATACCATATTTACTTATATTCTCTTGATACATATATCCATTCTCCCTCAACCGCCTACACTACATCAATACTATTGGGTCTGTGTTGAGGTGTGAATGGAAAATGAATAGACACCAAGGAAAAGGGTGCATATTAAAAGGCACCTCTCTACTTTGAATGGTTGTGACCTTTCCAATGGGTTTTGACTTTTCTGAATAACTGTGTTTGTTCCCAAATGACACATCTTTTTGAACAAGTATGTTTGCACCTGTTAGTGGCTATAAATATTCAGAGGCTTAGCCTCATTTCTACTACTGAAAAACTGAAATACTACTTACAAATAAAAAGTAGACTGATTTTTTCTTTCATCTTCTGCATTTTTTTCTTCAAAGAAATAATAGTAAGTGTGATTTACTCCGTTTGTTGTGTTCGCTAAAATTCTACAATTTCTATTGCCAGTATTACAGAATAGTGTTCTATTCTATCCTGGAAGGAATTAATCCAAACATTGGGCAATTGTGAGGGGATTAAACTCTTTAAGGAAACACAGTTTTCTGTGGGCTTTGAACTTAATTTTTTGTAACACCCCGTACCTTCCCAACCCTACTTGACGACATTAAATAATGTTTACCTAGGTATCGAGAGCCATACGTATGTATTTTGTAATGCTATTGATGAGATAATTGAATTTGGCCCTCGTATATGTGATTAAACCTTCGTAGGAGGTATTTTGTGATTTTTGTGGAGCATTTGTGGGGATCAAAACGAGGCTAAGAGGACCTCTAAACAAAGGATATTAAGGTTAAGAAGTAAGTTAAAGAATATGACTTGAAGTATCTAACCAAACCCGCGAAGAAAAGTCGAAAAACGGAATTTTTTTGAAAAACTAAGTGTGGGGCGTGCCAGAGGGCGTAACACGCCGCTTTGGGACAAATTTTTGTGCCCAGAGGCAGTAATATGGTGTTCCCAAGGGCGTGCCACGCTGGTTTTTCCATTTTTTGAAAGTTGAAAATTTTCTAAGTCCCAAGGGTACCCGGGGTCGTACAGAGCCGATTTTTGCCACGTTTCTTCTACAACCACGAGTATATACATGAAATAAATGAAATATTATATTGGTATGATAAAATTACTCGAGAATGAATTTGGTGTCAAAATGACGGTTTTACCCTTATGATCAAAATAGGTCATACGTGGCTAGAATCACTTGTTTTTGGGATTGAGGTTATGGATATGCATAAAGTGAGTGGGAATATTGTTGTAACACATATGAGATGATTAAAACATGAGGAATTATTGATTTTATTGGGTTAAGTGAATTGGGCTCAATAGATGGGCCAAAATGATAAAGAAAACATGGGCCAAAACGGGTCAAAAGACCCATTCTTGCCTTGACTTTCTAGATCATTGCATTAAATTCCAAGAGTGACTAAGGATGAAAAATTAAGGGCCTATATAAAGGGAAAAATGCTGATTTTTATTCATTTGGAAATCACATGCCTTTGTAGATATTTCTCAACCATTTTTCTCTCAAACCCTAAGAGTTCAAAGCCAACCTTTGGAGCAAGATCATCATCTTCCAAGCCTAGGTAAGTGATTATTGTTATGGATTAATATATTATATGCATGGGAGAGTATGTGAATCATGTTGGTTATGATTGGAAGTGTTGGACATGGTACTTTGTATTTTTATATAAGATTTGTGATCCATGAGATTCAAGCTTGAATTAGGACTTGTGTCTTTGATGAAAGAGCATGGTATGGATAAAATATGAACATTTATGGTGTAATTTTGTTATTAAACTTGTTATTTCCATATAAGTGTAAATTGTGGGATTTTGGCCGATATGTGCTATGAGGTATATTAAGGTACTTTGATGGATTATTTGTGATGTGGTGTGGATAAGAAAGTGTAAATGAGAAGTGTTATGGTGAAATATATTGATTATCATGTATTGGTCAATGTTGGTAATATTGGGGGATTTTTGGAATAATAATTTCATCAATGGTTTTGTCAAGGGGAAATGGCATGTTTAAAGGCAAACATGTAACTCATTCACGTTATATGCATTTGTAAGGTAGTTGGTGGTTAATGTGAATTCCGTTATATATTTGTGTTGTAGAGTGACACATAAAGAAGGAGCGGGGCTATTGTATGCACATCTAGGATTGTATATTCGTATTGAGAGTACAAGGTATGTAAGGTTACTCTGTCCGTATCTTTCTGCGGCAAATAGTATTCAGATTGATATTACGCTTGTACCATCCCGAAATGTGCTAAGGTATTCTATATCCGGTTATCAATGGTCATTATCATATATTTCCTACTCATTGATCAATTGTGAATCTCATGTCCCATATTCATGAATAATGTTCCAAAAGCCCAATAAGGTTACGTTCCAAAGTTCCAATAGTGATTATATTCATGTATCTTGTTCATTGATTATTGTCCAATGGCTCCAATGGTGTTATGTTTCCAACAATGTTTATTCACATGTCTCTCACTCTTTGGTTAATGATCTAAAGCTTCAAGTAAAGTTGTGACTTTCATGGTGTCAATCTCTCAAAGGTAATGAAAGAAGTAATGTACAAGTGAATGTACCAATCAAGTATGGGTGACAGCTTTGGGGGCAAAATGCCTAGCTCAAGCCGATCCCGAGGTTGTTGGATCAGGGGGCAGTCCTAGGGGAATAAGCCTAGCTCGTACCGATCCTGATAGGGGGCAGCTCTAGGGGTAATAACCTAGCTCGAGCCCAACCTGAAATGTTGTATGGGTGGCAGCTCTAGAGGTACAACCTAGCTCGAGTCGATCCCGATATATACATTGATTCATAGGGCGGCAGCTCTAGGGGCATAATCCTATCTCGAGCCGATCCCAACATAACGATATGTTATGTAAAGACCCACTGATCAGTCGGGGCCCGAGTACATTGTGACACATGTAATGACAAGTAAGCATTGAAGTAAAGAAGAAAAGAAAGCAATGAAAGTAATTCACATGGTTTCCAAAATGAAGAATGTTTACTTATTCATATTGATTATTCATATGCATTTGAGTTCATTGAAATATTCATGTATTGTACAATTTCATTTGAGCCTTACATACTCAGTACTTATTTCGTACTGACCCCTTTTGGGGAACTTACCTTACATGTTGCAGGTGCAGGCACTAGTAGACCTCCACCGTAGGTTGACAGTAATTGCAGATCATTGGTGAGCTCCATTTAGTTCGGGGCTTCTCCGAGTCACAGTTGTTCATATGTTTTGGTATTGTACATAGTGTATAAAGCGGGGACTTGTCCCGACTTTCAGTTGGTTTTGGTAAATGCATCTGTTAGAGGCTTTTATAGACGTATGTGGGTGTATGTGTATAAGATGATAGATGAAGACTTGACTCGATGGCCTCAATGGACAAGTTTCTCATATGTATATACGTCACATGTTCTATACTTTCCGATTTTAGCCTTTCATGTTCCTATGTGATAGTAGTGTTTCCTATGACATGCATATGAATGAATAGAAGCAAAGCTTGGTTCTCCCGGGCCTTATCGGCTTCGGGTGCCAATCACGTCCCGATGGGATTCGGGGTGTGACATTTTTTTCTATCAATTTTCTGGTTTTGTTTTTGAAGGATCAACAAGTTTAAAGAATTTAATTTGTATTTTGTTTACATTTTTTATGCTTCATCTCTATTTCTATTTGTGGTTGGAGATTAAAGTTAAAGACTTTCTACTCCACTTTTTAATTCAGTTCGAAGAACATAAAAACTTCATCGAGTTAATAAAGTTATTTCTATCAATTCGAAGAACATAAAAACTTCATCTACTAAATAAAGCCACATTGATAGCTAACCAGTTGTTGAATTGTGTTGTGTGTGATCAAATAGAAAAATGGGAGAACCAACTAATAGTGTGATGGATTTTGCAAATGCGGCTACGAATGCTATTTTGTCAAATTGTGTTACTCGTGCTATGTCTGCAGCGGAAAAGCCCAGAAAATTTTTTGGAAATGATTCCAAAAGGTGGCAATAGAAGATGTTGATCTATCTGACCACTCTAAGCTTGCAGAAGTTTATTGCGGAGAACATTCCAACTCTACCGGATGAGACTCCGGAGAAAGTATGGTTTATGGTGACCGAGGCATGGAATCACTCTAATTTTCTGTGCAAGAACTATATCCTAAATGGATTAGAAGATAGTCTATATAGTGTTTATTGCATTTCCAAAACTTCAAAGGAACTTTGGGACGCTTTAGACAAAAAGTATAAGACAGAAGATGCCGAATTGAAGAAGTTTGTACCATCCAAGTTTCTTGAATTCAAGATGGTTGAAAACAAATTCATCATGAATCAAGTACAAGAATTGTAAGTGATCATACATGATTTACTAGCGGAAGGAATGGTCATCAACGAAGCTTTTCAAGTAGCAGCTTTCATTGAAAAATTGCCTCCTTTGTGGAGGGACTTTAAGAACTACTTGAAACATAAGCGAAAGGAAATGACTTCAGAGGATTTGATTGTTCGTTTGTGAATTGAAGAAGACAACAAAAATGCAGAAAATAGAGCAAATGCAAAGTCTTCAATCGCAGGACCAAACAATGTTGAAACTCCTCAAAAAAGGAAAAAGAGGAAGAAGTCGGATGATGAGAAGGAAGCTCCCAAGAATAAAAAGTTCAAAGGAAATTGCTACAACTGTAGCAAAGTTGGTCATATGGCTTCTGTTTGTCGTGCTCCAAAGAAAGATAAGAAGAAAGAGCAAGCAAACTTGAATGAAGAAGTAGGCAACCTTTGTGCAATGCTCTCTGAATGCAACTTGGTGGGAAATCCAAATGAATGGTGGTTTGATTCAGGTGCTACCCGCCATGTGTGTTCCAACAAGGAACTGTTTTCATCTTATACTTCTTCTAAAAAAGGCGAGACCATTTGTATGGAAAATTCAGCAACCGCAAAGATAGAAGGAACGAGCAAGGTTGGCTTGAAGATGACTTCGGGCAAGATGGTGACCCTCAATAATGTCCTTCATGTTCCCGAAATGCGGAAGAATTTGGTTTCGACATCACTTCTAGTTAAGAATGATTTTAAGTGTGTGTTTGTATCTGATAAAGTTGTAATCAATAAGAATGATATGTATGTAGGAAAAGGTTACCTCATCGAGGGCCTCTTCAAACTAAATGTAATCTCTATTGATATGAATAAGATTTTTTTTTCTTCTTACTTTCTTGAGTCAAATTATTTATGGCATGCACATTTAGGACATCTAAACTATAAAACCATGCAAAAAATGATGAACTTAGAAATCTTACCTAAGTTTGAAAGTAACAATTTGAAATGTCAAGTGTGTGTGGAATCAAAGTATGCAAAGCATCCTTATAAGTCGATTGAAAGGAATTCAAATCCCTTAGACTTAATCCATATAGACATTTGTGACATGAAGTCTGTACCATATCGTGGTGGAAAAAAGTACTTCATAACTTTCATTGATGATAGAACTCGATATTGCTATGTTTATCTGCTTAATAGCAAAGATGAGGTAATTGATGCTTTCAAGAAATACAAGAATGAAGTTGAAACACAACTTAACAAGAAAATCAAAATGATTAGAAGTGATAGGGGTGGTGAATATGAATCTCCTTTTGTTGAAATATGTTTGAAATATGGAATTATTCATCAAACAACTACCTCATACACTCCACAATCCAATGGGGTTGCGGAAAGAAAGAATAGAATATTAAAGAAGATGATGAATGCTTTGTTGATAAGTTCTGGTTTACCACAAAACTTGTGGGGGAAAGCTGTTCTAATAGCTAGTCGGATACTCAATCGTATACCCCATAGTAAAACAAAGTCCATTCCATATGAAAAATGGAAAGGAAGGAAACCCAGCTTAAAATATTTCAAAGTGTGTGGGTGTTTGGCTAAAGTGCAAGTTCCTAAACCCAAAAGGGTTAAGATAGGACCAAAAACAATTGATTGTGTTTTCATTGGTTATGCAACTAATAGCAAAGCATATCGTTTTCTGGTTCATAAATCAGAAAATCCCGACATTTATGTGAATACGATAATTGAATTAGATAATGCTAAATTTTTTGAAAACATTTATCCGTACAAAAATGAATGTGAGTCGTCTAGTGAAAAATCTAAACGACCTCAGGAAGTGTCAAAGGGAAGTACACCTAATGAGAAAAGTTCAAGACGAAGCAAACGTCAAAAGACTTCAACTTCCTTTGGTCCTGACTTCTTGACATTTTTAGTTGAGAATGAGCCTCAAACGTTCAAGAAAGTAATGTCTTCTTCAGAAGTACAATATTAGAAAGAGGCAATCAATAGTGAAATAGAATCCATATTGAATAATCATACATGGGAATTGGTTGATCTTCCTCCAGGAAATAAACCATTGGGTTCTAAATGGATCTTCAAAAGGAAAATGAAAGATGATGGTACTATTGATAAATATAAGGCAAGACTAGTTGTCAAAGGTTTTAGACAACGAGAAGGTCTTGATTATTTCGACACGTATTCGCCAGTAATAAGAATCACATCAATTCAAATGTTGATAGCGTTAGCCGCCGTGTATGCTCTTCAAATTCATCAAATGGATGTGAAGACAGCCTTCTTAAATGGAGAATTGGAGGAATAAATATACATGAAACAGCCTGAAGGGTTTGTAATTCCAGGAAAAGAAAGAAAGGTGTGTCGACTTGTTAAGTCGCTTTATGGACTAAAACAAGCGCCCAAGCAATGGCATGCAAAATTTGATCAAACCATGTTGTCAAATGGATTTAAGATCAATGAATGTGATAAATGTGTTTACATAAAGAACACTCCAAATCACATTGTCATTATTTGTTTGTATGTGGATGATATGTTGATAATGAGTAAGGACATTTCCGACATAAATGCTACTAAGCGTATGCTTGTTAGCAAGTTTGATATGAAAGACCTAGGAGTTGCAGATTTGAACTTAGGAATTAAAATTCTTAGGACTCCTCAAGGTCTAGCTTTGTCTCAAACTCATTACATCAACATGGTACTTGAAAAATTCAAGTATTTGGACTTCAAAGTTGCCAAAACTCCAATTGATGTGAATCTTTCTCTCACAAAAAACCAAGGCCAAAGAAAGTTACAATTGGATTATGCAAGAGTGTTGGGAAGTTTGATGTATATCATGAATTGTACGCGACCAGATATAGCATGTGCTATTAGTAAATTGAGTCAGTACACAAGTAATCCCGATCAAACTCATTGGATGGCAATGAAAAGAGTTTTGGGGTATCTAAAACATACTCAAGACTATGTTTTGCATTACAATAAATATCCAACGATAATTGAGGGATATAGTGATGCAAATTGGATCACCGGGTCAAATGAATTGAAATCCATGAATGGATATGTATTTACTCTTGGTAGAGGAACAGTCTCTTGGAAATCATCCAAATAGACTTGTATTGCTTGCTCTATAATGGAATCTGAGTTTATTGCCTTAGATAAGGCCGGTGAAGAAGCTGAATGGCTATGGAACTTTCTAGAAGATATTCATTTGTGGCCAAAACTAGTGGCTCCTATATGCATACATAGTGATAGTCAAGCGACAATAGGAAGAGCTAGAAATATTATGTATAATGAAAAGTCACATCACATACGACGAAGATATAATACCGTTAGACAATTACTCTCTAGTGGAATTATACAGTTAACTATGTGAAGTCAAATGATAATGTGTCGGATCCACTTACAAAAGGCCTAACTAGAGAGGTGGTTGATAAATCATTGAAGGGAATGGGTTTATGGCCTAGAACAAGTCATTGTAATGGTAACTCTACCTAGTTAAATGGAGATCCCAAGGTCTAGGTTCAAGGAGATCAAACAAAATTACGAATGACGGTTCAACATTATCAAAAATAAAATAAAAGTATATATATATATATATATATATCCATTTTCATGATATGACAATTGTTTGAAGCTTTTTAATGGTTTCTAAGTTTGGCAGGTATGACCAAATAGTTTTTCTATAGGATAAAACATTTAGGAATCACCTATGTGAGTGTGAAGTGTAAGCCGCTTCAAGGAGAATAAGAGTAAGGCTAGCTCTCTACGTACTTATGAAACCAGGACTTGTTCATGGCTGAAACGAACAAAACAATGAGAACCAAGAATGGATAAGGATTAATTATGTGACATATGTTTCCTAGATATACGTGAAAGCTAGACGGTTCAAGGATATCAAATATACCGATTGACCAAGGATACCCGATGTATGTTTACTATGGAAAGTTCAAAGGGAAACCTACTTACCCAGATGCAATTGATCCTTACTTGTAGATCACACAGTTTTTTTCATGAATAAATTCATAAAATAACCATTCTCCATTTATGTGGGGGATTGTTAGGTTTGTGTTGAGGTGTGAATGGAAAATGAATAGACACCAAGGAAAAGGGTGCATGTTAAAAGGCACCTCTTCACTTTGAATGGTTGTGACCTTTCCAATGGGTTGTGACTTTTCTGAATAAGTGTGTTTGTTCCCAAATGTGAATGACACATCTTTTCGAATAGGTATGTTTGCACCTGTTAGTGGCTATAAATATTTAGAGGCTTAGCCTTATTTCTACTACTGAAAAACTGAAATACTACTTACAAATAAAAAGCAGACTGATTTTTTCTTTCATCTTCTGCATTTTTTCTTCAAAGAAATAATAGTAAGTGTGATTTACTCCGTTTGTTGAGTTCGCTGAAATTCTGTAATTTCTATTGCCAGTATTGCAGAATAGTGTTCTATTCTATCCTGAAAAGAATTAATCCAAACCTTGGGCAATTGTGGAGGGATTAAATTTTATAAGGAAACACAGTTTTTTGTGGGCTTAGAACTTAATTTTTTCTATCAATTTTCTGGTTCTGTTTTTGAAGGATCAATAAATACCGCCCCAAATCTCGCCATTTCCATTTTCAAATTTTCCCACCCCAAGATATGCGGTAACTTCTCTCCAAATTTGAGTTACAATAAATTTTTCTTCAACCTCCATCTACTGCCCACATCCGTCAAGTTTCTGTCAAATCAATTTTAATATTTTTTTGATTTTTTTGAGAGATGATTTGATTTTTTCAGAATCAACCGCACCATATGCAAGTGGCAATATATGTCCTGATATATAATACAAAACTATATTTAATTTCTATGTATTGTTAATAAAATTTAGAAAGTTATATTGCTACCAACAATACCTACCCCATCCAGTGTGCTAGCTGAAATGAAAGTTCTCTTATATGGACCGCTCAGGTGGCTCCCATCTACTACCCCGACTGGCCTACGATAATCAAACCCTCTGATAAATGGATACAAAGCTACAAAAAGATACAAGAACTCATTCTCTAGGGACTTATGCATTCGTATGTAAGATTTGGGGTACACCAAATTCAACATGTGTATGTATCTTGGCATTTGTCTGTATCCATCAGTTGGTCCGCCTCTCAAAATCTCGAGAGCACGTTCTTTAGAGTGCCATGCCTTCATGTAATTAATGTCCAAACCTAGTTCTTGTTTGATATCATCAATAATGTCACCTGGTGTGATTATTCTTTTGTGATTCTCCAACTTTGGCACAGTTAATCCACCGACAAAACCAATTGTTGCTTGACATTCATCAAAAATGCCATACTTAATTGTACATGTATGTTCATCATAGAAATTCCTGAATTTAAAAGTATCAGTCCCACGTACACACGACGCCCAAAAGATCCAACAACAATCTTCAGATTTACACCTCAAAAAATAAATGCATGTAATAAACACAAAAACCAATGTTAAATGTATAGAAAAATAGCACTACAAAACAAGACGTATATTGCTATAAAATTCATTGTAGCTTAATATGAAATATTTCGTGGCTAAAAACTTTAGCTACAATATTTTTTTCCATGGCATCCGTAACAAGCTGTAGCGTGGCTATAAGTTAGCTACAAACTTTAGATGGTCTGTAGCTAAGGACTTATACTTATTGCTACAAAAAAAATTGTGTTGTAGCTGTGATTGTAAAAAATTTCAGCCACAAAAAGTATACTTATAGCAAGTACAACAACAACAACATACCTAGTATATTCCCACCACGTGGGGTCGGGGGGGGGGGGGGGGGGGGGGGGGGGGGGGGGGGGTAAGTGTACGCATTCTATACCACTACCTCAGATGTGAGATAGGGAGGCTGTTTCCGAAAGACCCCCGGCTCAAGAAACAACAGTGTAGAAAAGAAATAGTAAGGGACAAGACACATGGCCAAACCATCTCAACCTCACTTACCGCATCTTGTCTTCAACCGACGCTACTCTGATGTATCATGGTTACATGGCACTTTTGATGCTTAAAACAAGGAAAATATGCAATAACTTGGGTGTATTTTGTTGGTATGATGTGGTTTCTGTCCTACTTTGCAGGAAAACAAGTTTTTGAAGGCAAAGTGATCAAAAAGAAAGAATCAAGCCCGAGAACGAAGTGTCGGAAGATGAAAGAAAAAAAATCTGCACCGGAGTGGGAATCAAGACACCACTCACGTGACGTGAGTGGTGCCGTGACTCACCTCCCCAGTGTGAAAAAAGTGCCTGATTTCCACGCCAGGCATCCACGTGGCGTGGGTCCACCTACGTGACATGGAAAGGTGGCGTGACTCAACTTCTGAAGATGTCTAATTGAGCCTGATTCCTACAACGCCAACCTACGTGGCGTGACTTGGTTCCACGACACCAAGTCACTACACCGTGAAAGTTGTCGACTCTGTTCTCTTATTTTGCTTAGGATAGGATTAGCTTTGTATCTATAAATACCCATGTATAGTCCTATGTGTAAAATTCATTGAAAGAGAGTCATTACATTGTTTTGAGAGATATTTTATATTGTTTTGGAGTTCATAAACATATTCTTGGTTTTGTAGTTACAAACTCTAATTCGAGTTTTATTGATAATTGAGATTTTAGTGTTTCTTCATTGTCGTAAGATCATAATTATGTTTTCATCTCTGAATTCTTCTTGTGTTCTTAAAATTATGAGCAGCTAAACCCATCAACTAGGGGTGTGTGAAACATGAGAAATTAACGAAACCGGTTAAGTGCAAAGCAATTTTGGACCACTGTGAATGCATGTATTGTTGTTTCCTTCGTTGTGATTGCTCTTCTAACGGTTGCAAACGTTAGAAACTTACATGTATTCTAGACTTGCTCGAGAGGGAGGTAGAGATTGGGAAAAGGAGATAACAACAGAGATTTGAAGCTATCAACCTTCATCTAATAACCGGAGCCTTAGCGGGAATGGTTATCTGAGATCCAGGACAAGGATTAGTATTGCGACACTCGGGAACTAAGAGGGGAAAAGTGAAATTCATCTAACCAAGGTCGAGATACGTTTAGAAGAATATATCTTGTCAGATTTTGCATGCAATGCAGTGGGACAGTCTTGTTAGCACAAGTAACCAGTGGAGTTATGGAATCATTGGGGATCACAGTCCTAGTGTATTTCTCTCATTGTCTACAAACTTGATACAACCAGTGATCGTTACTGTCACTTTATATTCACATACCCCCCCCCCCCCAGTTTTATTTACTTTCCAATTGTTCCATCCAGTATTCTACTCAAACTTCGACCTATTCCCTGTGGGATCGACCCCAACCTAGTTGGGTTCTATATTTGATTCAACGACCGCTTTATAATTCTTAGGAGGCATATTTTGGGCGACACCATACTCCCATTTTATCTCTTATAACCTCATTCCTAATCCTATCCTTCCTAGTACACCCACACATCCACCGTAACATCCTCATCTCCGCCACCTTCATCTTTTGGATGTGAGCTTTCTTGACTGGCCAACACTCCTCTCCATATAACATAGCCGGTCTAACCACTACTCTGTAGAACTTGCCTTTGAGTTTAGGCGGCACCTTCTTATCACACAAGATTCCAGATGCGAGCCTCCATTTCATCCATCCTACCCCAATCCGGTGAGTGACATCCTCGTCAATCTCTCCACTCCGCTGAATCATAGACCCAAGATACTTGGAACTATCTCTCTTCCGGATGGCCTGAGTATCAAGCTTTATAACCACCTCAGCCTCATGCGACGCCTCGCTGAACTTACACTCCAAGTATTCCGTCTTGGACCTACTCAACCTAAATCCCTTAGACTCGAGGGTCCTCCACAACAAATAAAATTTATAGCTATCTTCATATTGTAGCCACAAGGTGTTGTCTTGTAGAAAATTTTTTATTTTATTTGCCACACAAATTAAACTCTTATGGCTATTTTTATAGTTTAGTCTCGTGGCAATAGTACTCATATTTAGTTACGAATTAAAAAATTCGTAGCTATGAATTAAAGTTATTTCCACAAATATTTTCATGTTCTAGCTAAGAATCCATATCTATAGCCATGAAATATATAGCACTATAACTAAATAACTCTACATTTACTATGGAAAGTGAATTTTTTTTAGCCATGTTCTTGATACGTGGCAATTATAGACGTATATGTCTAGCTACGAACTCAAAATTTCAAAGCTAATATTACATGATATAAATTGTAGCAGAAGATTTTCTTCATTTGTATGAGATGAAAATATTTAGCCACGGTAATTCATAGAATTAGCTAAGAATTCATTTTTACATGAAATATATAGATAATTATAGCAGAACATCGTAAATTGTGCAATAAATGCATATATTAGAGAAAAGATTCAATGAGGTTCAACAATATCATTCAAAATAGTGAAACATCATTTTACTCAAATATATCAATATACTTTTACAAGAGAAAAAATAATTATTCATGTCTCCATCGATTTGATGTTGTCACTCCACCATAAGCTGCAATAATAATTAAAAAAGCAAATAAGAAAATGATACAATGAAGTATTTGATTAGAAAGTCAAAATTTATTTGCTAATCTAAAAGTTTCAACACTAGAATGAGCTTTTCTATCTTTTCCTCTTCAGTATCAATTCAAGATTAGCCATTGCACAACCTTTGCAGCATATATCCAATAACAAATATATCACGAACAAATGTAAAATCCTTCAGACAGGTGTAGCGAAATGTGAAAGGACCAAATAGTGTATCACATTTTAGTCCACAAGAAGAGAAGACCAATATATTGTTTTCTTTATATCAATGGTTCCAGGTCAGTCTGCACACATCTTGGCTTATCCATCAGGTACCTACTACCTTACCAGGTAACTGTCCACTGAGACTTAGGCATACCAAAAGCAATTACCTAGTGATTCTGTCTCTACTAGGAATTTAATCCTGGTTTCCGATATTTCATTGACTAGTGACCAGTTGGGCACACCTTGGGTGCAAGTTGAGAGTAGCAATATTAGAAAGTCGGGCTCACCGTATCATTAAATTACTATTGCAATTGGGCAACATAGACTACAGAGATGACACCCTACACTAACCCTTGTTCACAGTAGTTTCCATGTATAGGGCACTGACTAGAGAAAAAACATCAATAAATTTAGCAAATTTAGTTGTGTGCCACGTAGTCATACAACATCGAGTTAGTCAAATCTGGTTTTAGATAATACAAACTCAAAATGATTTACCTTGAGGTAAGAATAAAGAAAGATGTACCAACATGCCCCGATTATAGTGTCTAAGACGATGTATGCTCGGGACTGAATAGGATGTGTAATCAATAGTTCCTGAGATGGTTCACCGGGTGCGCATCAAATGGCATGCCCTGAACAAACTGTTCAACTCTTAAATTTTTGTATAGTGTTAGCATTCGAACAGAATTCTTACTTTAAGTTTCGACGATGTGTAGTAATTTATCTGCACCATTTACGTATTGGAATCTGCATTTAGCCACATTAACTATCAAAGAATTATAAAAAAGAAGTTCAGAGTTTTTTGGAAGAGACGAGATGACACCATCGGCAAGATAGAGTCCTTACAACAAGAAAGCCACCATAATCTCCAGGTTCACTAATATCCTTAGTAACACAGTCATTAACGGCTAACCTGACCTGTGGCATCAAATGTTATTACTTAGTTTCATTGTTAATTATGTATATAATACACAAAGACGGTCAAGATCAAATAACAGTCTGACATATAGAAGAATAGCCCACATTGAATGTGCATAATCAATAGAGGGAGCAGGAAGTATGCAATCAAAAAATCAATATCCAGATTCACATCCCACTTTTTATTCTTATACCTACTGAAAAGTATCTTTTATCCCGAGAGTTGAAACACATCAAGTTGGGATAGGTAAAATAGTTAATACCGAGTAACAATGATGACATTGGCAGTAAAACAAAGTGATCAATTGAATGTAAATAACATTCTGATTCTTTTTTCAAAAAGTGTGATAACATTATGATTCTGATTTACGCTAGGAGAAAATCATAGGATAATAGGTAGCATCACCAAACAAATTAAAATATGTTGTATCAGTATGACTATAGAATTCTATACATATGGTTTACTTCAGAGTAGGGAAGTACCTGAACTAAATTATCTATCTTTGTATGTTCTCCAACTATTGTCTCCTCCAACTGCATGGCCCTGAATGATGTGGCATTTATGTTTAATCTCAGAAACATTAGGGCAGGGAACTTAAGTGAAATAGACTTATGATAACCGCAATGAAGAATTCAAAAACAGAATATCAATACATGTATTTGTACCTATTTCTAATGATTCTCTATTCTCGCCTTAAGGGTCTGCAGATGAAGCTAAAAAATGAAAGATTAATAGGTTTGAAAGATTATAATAGGTTGTGGCTCAGTAAATATCAAGTATATGAGAAGGCATTCAGGATAAGCTTATATAGTTGCTCTGCAATCAACTTCTTGAAAAAAAATTAATTTTTTTATAGATGGTTGATCGGGCATCAAACAATGAAAGATAAATCTAGGTTTAACACGAACAATGACCTATTATCATAAATGATCATGGACTAAAAAGAAAATTTATTTTTTATTAGCAAATGAAGTTTATATAGCATGATATTATATCAACATCAGAAATACCTTGGGGTCAGCTTCTAATTCTAAAATTTTGAAGGACCAAAAATACCAAAATGAGAAAGGACAACTTAGAAGTAATATGAACATCTATGTGATTCACCTAAAACTTTTCTAGACAACCCCTTATCACCACCAAGCCCTCAACCAAACACATCCACTTCTTCTACGGGTCATACGCATTCAAATCTCTTGAAATTAAGTCTACTGCCAACTAAGGTATATACCTTCATGTGAACCTTCCTCATGTCTTCTCTTTATTACACATACACTCCATCTATCCATAATAAGAACCAATTATACCGACCTCGCCCCTCCGTCTTCTCCCAACCACCTAGCCCCTCTAATATCCAACGTATGCTCACTTGAGCAAAATTCACAACCTTACCCGACCCCTCCTTTCAATCACTTTCGCTAGCTGCCTTGCTACACTCGGACACCACCAAACCCAAGACCATAAAATCCACCTGGTCCAAACCACAATGGCTCGCTGCCATTCATGAAAAGATGCATGTCTTACGCTCCAACAATACTTGGCAACTTGTGCCCCTAACATCCTCAAATGAACATAGTT
This sequence comes from Capsicum rhomboideum, assembly GCA_031232105.1. Classification (NCBI taxonomy): domain Eukaryota; kingdom Viridiplantae; phylum Streptophyta; class Magnoliopsida; order Solanales; family Solanaceae; genus Capsicum; species Capsicum rhomboideum. Next base: position 55,050,080 of record CP124711.1, read on the forward strand.
GGATCATGATGGATCATTAAGATGATGTTAAGGCAGTCTATGAACATTATAGAGTTCACAAACAATACCAACTAGACACATTCATTAATCAAACTTGCAATATGTTCCCTTAGAAAGAAAACTTTGTGATAAATCATTTCTCTATTATATGTATCAAGTCAACCTCTAGCTTTTTGTGCTTCAAGCTCTATAGAATAGTACAATGAAAGTAAGAAACAAGTTTTCCCCCCACCGAGCACTTCAATAAGAATACAACAAGTATGATATTTAAGATGCTCTTTTAGGCATTTTGTCAAACAATTGTAAGACATAATCTGTGAACATGATATTCACATAATCAAACTAACTAGTGTGTAATAACACCCCATACACAACTTTCTTCCACAAACCCATTTCCTAATCATCACTCTATTGCATCACCAAATAAATTAGTTTCAATTCTTCTATTGTGAGCACGTAGGCCACATACAAATCCACAATAAATAAACATGAGTTAATTCATTTGTGAAAACAAAACGCACTCCAGGAAGAGGAACGAATTCGAATACAATCTGAAAAAATATGCTAACCCAACATTATTCCAATGCTTCGTAAATGAAGAGAAGGAAAAAAAACGTTAAGTAAGAATACGTACATTTTATATTGCTATTTCTGAAGTTGCTTGAGATTCAAATGAAGGGGAGGGGTTTTGGACGAGATGGAGAAATTGGGAAAGGGGGAATGTTTTGATTTTGAGAGAGGGAAATCGTAGGCAGTAGGGTAATTTTTTGGGAGATTTTGAGAGGGAGATTTGTGAGGGAAGATTTAAGCAAATAAATTTAACCACAATTTTTTGTCTCAAATTCATTCTTTATGCCCCCTCAATTTCAATTTCAATTTATTTATCTTATTTTTATTTTTAGTGAGTTCCGAAAAAATGTGTTTTAATAACTCTTTAATTTTAATTTTTCACAAAATATGTTTAAGATTACAAGATTAAATGACATTTGGTGTACATTCTACATATATTTAGTTTAAAATAATAAAATTCAAAAAAAAAACTTATTTTTTTAAACTTCGTGTCAATTCAAAATGACAAACAAATTAAAATGAATGGAATATGTTATATAATTACTAGTACTAATATTTATGCATTAAATAACTATTTCTAAACTAATTTAAAGAGATTTAAATTTTCAATTTTAAGTATAACTATTTATAATTAGAAAACAGTAATAAGACATTTAATATTTTTAATATTTGTATCAAATGTTGTTATTTTTATGATATTTTGCGTTAAATCTTTTTGTTTTTATGATTTATGAATAATTGGAAATAAAATATTTTTTTACATTCAATTCAAATGTCATATTTCATAATTTATTTGCCATCTGAGACGTATCTATTATTTCAATATGTTACTTTTTAATGAATTGCGCGAATTTGAGTTGGGTTAGATATCCAGACATTATTATCTATCTGTTTAAATTATATTTAAAACTCATAATTGCAAATAAGATCCCATAAAATTAAATCAAATCAAACTATATATGAGCATCTGATTATTTAATTAGCATGATTAAGATATTATTTCAATAATGACAATTCTTGAAGCACTTGTTCATGGTGAAGCTTGAGTAAGCTTTAGTGAGGTGTTTTTTAAATCCATTTTAAATAGTCAATTAAATTTATTTATATATAATATAATTATAAATTTAAATTATATTCAAAACTTACAAGTAAGATCGTAAAATTGAACCAAATAGAACGATCAACGTTTAAATATACTAGATTGATAAAGATATATTTCGAGCGAATAAATTTGAGTTAATAATAATTATCAAAATACTCGATCAAGATAAATTTGAGTCAAATTAGTGCAATTTTGTACTTTATATTTGATACAATTACTTAATAAAATTAAGGTTATTAGATATAACCACTTCGCATTGAAATTATATTTAAAATTTCCAAACATGTTAGTAAGACTGAATCAAATTAGACAATCAACACCTATAATTACATTAAAATGTATTTGTATTGCTTTGTTAGAATAGGTTCAAGTCAAATAACAATTCTCGAAGCACCTAATCTAGGTGAAGGTTGAGTTTCAGTGAACTTGATTTTGTTAAATTTGATATAATTAATTAATCAAAGTTAATTATATATAACATAACCTCCTATATATTTAAATCATATTTGCCACTTACAATTAAAACCTTGTAAAAATATTGAACCGGATAAAAAAAGAAATACCTCTATTTACACTAACTTGGTAAAGGTATTATTCGATAAAAGAGGTCAGAATCATGGAGCAACATATAGTAATTACTTGTCAAGTTGTGTAATTTTATTATAAAATTTATCTATTTAGTTTACTTTATGCATTTGTTTTATAAATTTGTCTATTTAGAGACTAATTAATTTGATGAGTATTTAATTTTATGATGCCATGAAAGAACATGTTTATGCAAGCAATTATACGTATAACAATGTAGAAGGTTAGCTCATATACATGTATAGTTTTATAAATATTCATCAAACTATAAAAAATGTTACAACTTATTTATTGTAATTATATTATTACTACTCTATAATAACTTCATACGACAAAGTTATTTAAAGTGACTAAAAATTACAATTGCTATGACAGATTTTAACTCGCGATAAAAATAATGATTAGCTATGAATTTTATCATAATAATAAATCTATGGTTATATCATTTCGTCATGACAAATAATTGTAGCTAGTTCCTATTGCCAATATTTTTTTTATAACTTGGAGTAAAATTTTTTGTTTAGCTTCAATATTTTGTTTTAAATAATTTATTGTGGCTAAAGGGTCACTATTGCTACAATAAATTTTAATTCAAGGCAAAAATTAGTAATTAGCTATGAAATTTTACTATATCAAAATATTTGTGGCTAAATGATTTAACTATAGCCACAACTTTTTTTAATTTGAAGCAAAAATATTTATTTAGCTACAAGGTTTTGTTTCAAATAATTTATTAGCTCAAAGGTTACTATTGCTACAAAAGTTTTAATTTGTGTCTTAAATATTAATAATTAGCCACAAACTTTTATTATAGAAAAAAATATGTGGCTATATCATACTATTGCCACAATTTTTAATAACTCGAAGCAAAATATTTGTTAGCTACAATATTCTGTTTCAGATAGTTTATTGTGGCTAAAAGATTACTATTGCTACAGTAATTTTTATCGCATGACAAAAATTTATAATCAGCTATAAAATTTTATTGTAGCAATAAAGTTGTAGCTATTTAAGTAATTATTGCCACGATTATTAGCAATTATAACAAAAACAAGGAATTACCTTTGTCAATTTAATTTTCGTGGCTACGAAATTTTACAAATTTGTAGATAGCTACGAGATTTGAAATTTTAAGGCTATTACTAGGTTATAGCAACGAATTTTGAATTCATAGCTTAAATTTCGTAGCTATAGATACATTTTGTTGTAGTGTAGGACTGAAACAAAATGTATCAAAAATATGTATCTTATGATTCATTTAAATCGTATTACTTTTATAATAGAGAATAAGACACATACATGTATCAAATGTATCAAACTTTTATATCTGTTCATTTAGCAAATTCATTTAGTTTTACCAAACAATTCATTTAATATGTATTATTTTTATCAAAAATAAGACACATAAATGTATCAAATAAGACACATATATGTACGAAATAATACACTACAAATTATATATCAATCACAAATCATAACTTTTATTTAGATTCTGATTTATTACTTAATTTTTTCAAATGAATCAAATAATCTATCAACACATAATGTACTCAAATCGATGTTCATAAAAAACATTATGTAACAATCAACAAACACATTATTCGTTAAAATTAAAAAATACCTCTGTTTGTCAGATCTTTCAACTCTGAAATTAAACCTATGCCTGATGGAATACTTTCGCATCACTGAAATCAGAATGGCTTTGTTCTTATAAAGTTGCTTCACTTTCACTATCGTGTTGTTGCAATCCGTAATAAACTGACAAACATTGGTATCAAACACAGACAACGCTTCACTGTCATCAATTATAGCTACTGCAAGCCCGCTATTTTCAACAACTTTGTGACACTCAATCGCACATGTATCCACATCAAACGTTCCACCACCAACTACAATAGCAGTAGTATTAATACACAGTGGATACATCCCAAAAGAAGGTGCATGTTTCAGAATTTCGAAAAAAAACTTTACCCCCATATCGTTATAAATCTCCATTGTAGTTGAATTCCCTTGCACAATGTACTTCACATGAATATTTTTCTGAGATTCATCAATATTAAGTTGAATTGATATTGCGGCCATTAAATCTCTATATGATGCTTTTTCGTGAATCACAATCCCATCAATTTTATACGAGTCGTACCTAATCTCAGAAATCCAAACACCCGAATGTCGTAACAACACAGGGACAGTCGACATGAACGATATTCAAAATTTGCTTCAATTGAAAAAAAAGGAATGAAGAAAGAAATACGATGAAGGAATTTAAATGAAATTTTATATTGGAATCGATATGAATCTGAAGGAAGATTTTTCGATTAGTCTGTTACAGTTGGGACACATATTTTGGGTAGTAATTCCTTCTGTAACAGCTGAAACGGGATTCACTCCCCTCAAATTAAGAGATTCTGTTATTTCCTTAATTAAATAACAGATTAGATGTAAATGTATCAAATTTAATATGTATCACGGTCAAATATATGTATCAAAAAATGCAGATTATGGTATATTATGTAATTTATAAAAGACGTGGTAAAAACTGTTATTTGATCCTTAACTTATGGTATTTATGTAAGTTACCCTTATATAAATTGTATATCACTTAACATGTGTTGTTAGCAAAGTTGCATGTATTGCGTTTGCAGGAGCAAGGTCGAAAAGTGTTTGGAAGGTTCTGGACGGAAGAAACACACGATAAATTTCTTTTGTAATTGGCCTTTTCTCTTGGGCTCTCTTTTTTTGTGGCTTTTTGTGGACAGAGCTGTCTAGAGATATCATATCATTGGACTGTGGTTCACACTTTGATTTTTTTGACCTCATTTCTGACATATTTACATTTTGCACATCCATTTCATGGTATTACTAGTTCTCTCCCAAGTACTTTCTTTGTGAACTACATAAAACATTTTTATACTCTGTCTAACAAAATTTTACGACCTGAAATTATAATTTTGTTTTGCTAGGGGAGGTATAATTTCAATGACTATCTATGATCAATATTAGTTTAGCTTTTATTACCATCACCTTTATCTTTAAATAACAATCAAAAAGGTTAGATTTACTTTAATTTTACGGCTCCAATATTAAATTTAACCTTTTTAATATCATTATTTTTATTTGTAATTAACAAACAGTCTTTCCAAGAATAATTATCATATAATGTTGATATTCCAATTCTTGTATTTCAATAATACACTGAAGTTTATAGATTCAACTTGATTTGACACCATACCAATAATAGAATGTAAAAGTTGCATAGCGTGGAGCTTCAGATGAAAAATTTGAAGATACTATTATCAGATGATCATCAGGGATTAAAGATTAAAAAATATAAACAAGATAGAATTTATTATTTAGAAAGTAGATTTTATCAAGTTATAAAATACTTCAGAGGTTACTAAAGTAGCTTTTTACACACACATATATATATATATACAAATAAAAAATATTTGTTTCACATGTAATCAAATAAAAAGAAAAAAAGATTTTAAAGAGAAATATGAGTAAGATGAGGGTGGGTGGACATTGCAAATATGTGGGATACTTGTGGGGCAAATATCTCCTACTCCGCGGGCGCAGCTTCAATATTGCGGTCAAGTGTACTATACTACTAGCACTAGGAGTAGACGAGTAGTATTTAACTTGAAACTTCTTAAGATGTTGCAACTGTACAGAGAAGTTAAACGTATGACAAAAAAAAGTTCTTTTTATGTATAAAACTTTCTTCTCATCTCTTCAGCGCTTTGCTCCTCCTCTCCTTTTTTTTTTCTTCCGTCGCCGGGAAAGAACCCAATTTTCTCCGGCTATCGGGATCATTCATACTCACTGGACAACTACTTCTTTCATTCCAGAATGTCAACAATTCTATCTTTATCCCTTAAATACCCAAAACCTTTTGTTTCTTTCCCCAATTCAGTTTTCCATAGCAAGAGCTTCTTTATAAGGTATCCAGCTGTAAAAAATTCAAAAGGGTTTAATGGGGGCGCTTTAAACTCTGTTGCATTTTCAATTTCGTCGCCGTTAATTGGGAGAGTGGGTTTGCACAGACGGGAAGGCAACTTATCGTTACTGTCGTTTGGTGCAAATCCGAGGAGCATTTATGCAGCAGAAGATGAAGAAAAGGTGGATTATTCACAAGCACTCTCTGCATTGCTTCCTTTTGTTGTGGCGCTCACTGCTGTTGCTGCTCTTTCTCAGCCTTCCACTTTCACTTGGTAAACCACATGCTCTATCTTCTTTTGTTTTTTCTTTTTCGTTCCGTAACTTGGACGCTAAACTCTTTTGATTCTTAATTGGTTATCTTCAGTAATTTCTGTTTGTTAAGAAATCAATTCATAGGAAATTTGTTGTTTCTTTTTTGAACTTTTTCTTTACGGAGGCAGGTTTAATGGACGACACGTTGATAAAAAATTGATATTAAATTTTTTAGCTTTCAAGTATGTATTTAATTTGACTTTCCCTTTGGAAAAGTTTTCTGTTGAAAAGTGCCTGAGGAACACTTCCTGAAGTTTAACTACTCTGTATTAGATAAGTTACTATAGGGAATGCATTTTTTTATTGAATTTGGTTCTGCGACAGTTGGATTTTTCTTCGGGTTCATGAGATAAATAAACAGAAGTACTGATATCTTTCTGATGAATAAAATTACTTTTTCATTATGGCTTACGGGTATATTCTTCTTCTTCTTCTTTTTTTTTTGGAATATTTTTGCATCTCAGACTCTAATAGCCACGATGGTAAAATGAACTGACAAATAGTTAATAGATGTTAAAACAGAAGATGCTTTTTCACTCAGGGGTAATGGAATTCACTTTCTTCTGGGTCATGTTTTACTTTTTTTTTAGTATGCTCTAGCGGGGGTTAAAAACTTGCCTTAAGTTGCTACTTGATGCTTTGTTCAACGTTTGAATATTGTTGCCTTGTATAAATGATAGAGGAAAATGCAGGGTGTCTAAAGAATTGTACGCTCCTGCACTTGGAGGAATCATGTTGTCAATTGGAATTAGACTTTCTATTGATGATTTTGCCCTTGCGATTAAAAGGTAAGCCCAAGTATGCTAGTTTTATGGACCTGATCACGGGTAACGTAGTTAGCATTTTGGTTGTAAAGCTTTTGATCTTTTTTGGTTGCAGACCTTTGCCCTTATCTGTTGGATTTATTGCTCAGTATGTCCTGAAGCCAGCTCTAGGCTTGTGGGTAGCACAGGCATTTGGGATGTCTCCGACGTTCTACACTGGTTTTGTCCTCATGTCTTGTGTTGCAGGGGCTCAATTATCAAGTTATGCCAGCTTCTTGAGCAAAAGTGACGTGGCATTCAGTATTCTCTTAACCAGTTCAAGCACCATTGCTTCAGTTCTTGTTACTCCAGCTTTAACCGGCCTTCTTATTGGTTCAGTTGTTCCAGTTGATGCAGTTGCAATGTCAAAGTCAATCTTGCAGGTATCAGATGCCCCAACACAATTGCTGCTTGATAATCAGTGTAATTGTAGTATGTAAAACAGTACAGATGAAAGGCAAAGTATCATAATATCTCAGTTGTTTACAGCAAAATGACTCCATAATCATTCATTTACCGTCTTTGCAGGTCGTTCTTCTCCCCGTCACTCTTGGCTTAGTGCTGAACACCTATGCAAAACCAGTAGTATCTGTTATTCAACCTGTGATGCCATTTATTGCCATGATTTGTACTTCATTGTGTATTGGCAGCCCTCTTGCAATCAATCGTACACAGATTCTTTCTTCTGAGGGTGCAAAATTGATTGCTCCCGTACTGCTATTTCATGCAATGGCATTTGCAGTGGGTTATTGGCTCTCGAAACTTCCAATTTTGAGGTAATTGGCTAGCCTCTTCTAGCTGCATCCTGTTTTATGTGATGAAATGCATTTGTGATACAAGCACTACACTTGTGACACATTTCTGTCATGATAATTATTACTTTCCTGTTATTATATTATGTGATACTCATCAATATACGTACCATCTACTGCATCATAAGAAGGTATTTCTGATTTCTCATAAAAAGGATTATCCAAACACTCTTTCATCTTAGTGATGCAAAAGTCATATCAAATTGGTCCTATGGACTCCCATTAATTGACCTGTTCACTTTTAGGTTGAATATCTGACGTTTAATGGGTGCTTAAATATCATATGTGGATTCTTCACTCATCAAAAAATAAAATTTCTTCGCTCAAAAATTTAATAATCTTCCACTCTTGCTGCTGAAATGCTATCTTTATTTTCTTCAATTTGTTGCCGTCTCTGGGCTTGAAGAACTTGTGGTGTTCTTCCTCCCCTACTCTTCTTTCATTGTGTTTTGAGTAAAACATCCATTTTATATTCTTAAATGAAGACTCGTCTAGTTAAGATAAGAGATTATTGTTACGCGTATCTGGAAAATCATCTATAATACTAAATACAATGGCAGGTTTGAAGAAGAAGTCTGCAGGTCAATTTCATTATGCACAGGAATGCAGAGTTCTACACTGGCGGGGCTACTTGCAACTCAATTCCTCGGAAGCAGTCAAGCGGTACCCCCTGCATGTTCTGTAGTTGCAATGGCTATTATGGGCCTTTGTCTTGCCTCTTACTGGGGCAGTGGATACCGGATCAGGGACATTCCATCCATTCTGTTTCCACCAACTGCTTCGACTATCAAGCCTTCACAGTAAGCTAGAGATCGGTACATATAGAGTAGGATACTTAGTAGAAAGGTAGACGTCCTTTCAGGCTTAGGTAAATTAACTTAAATGCAGTAGAGTAGTTAAATGATATGGGGGCATATAATATACTACAAAGATCTTTCAACGTATGTATGGGAGCTGATAAAGATGCAGATGAGATAGTATTGTAACTGGTAAGGTGAGGGCGATGAAGCAGATGGTACTTGTACAGATTTTGTTATGCATTTTCAATGTATAGCATATAGCGGAGCTTGTCTAAACGGATAGTTGGATGATCTTACTGGATGAGCTAAATCTTGAACGAGGTCAGAGAAGGTGACATGCGAACTTATAAAGTACTGGTCGAGATTAACTGTCGATGGAAATACAATTACAATCGAAAAATAAAATATCTTCCGATTGAGACCGAGTCATTGATATCTTGCTCCTTTTAAGGAGATTTAAGCTCACTACATCAAAATTTTCACTGGTCTAGTAGTAAGTTTTTGATTTGTCTTTTTCACGATACAACAGCTCGATACTGTCCTATAATTCAACATATTAAGACAAGATACCGAGTACAAAGCTTCATCAAGAGAACCTTCAAATAAAATTCTCTTTTTCACTATTTTTTCATGCACTTTACCATATTTTTAACATGTCATCACAACGTGAGAATTACTACTATTTATAGATATAGAATTTTTCCTTGGAATAAAGTGGGATAACAAATTGTGAGAATATGGAAGGATGGTCAAAAGGGGTAATAATCATAGAGTAACTTATGTAAATTCCATAAGTTGAGGAGCTAATAACATTTTTTACTACAACTTTGTCCAATTACAAAAAATCTCAGAAATCGTGTTTTGTGATACATATTTTTAGCCTTGGTACATATCGTCTGTGATACATTTTAAACTAAATGGTTAGTTCAATAAGGAAGTAACATATTTGCATTTATTTAGGAGAGTAAATCATGGGAGAGAATCTTTGAAAAATCTAAAATAAAATAAAAATTCAAAAACTTTCCATCAAATCTTATCCTTTGTGAACAACAATTGACCTATTCTCCTCAATTCCACTTTCTCCCCCACTTAACACTGTCGCCAACCACCACTCCAGCCATCAACAACAATCCCTCCATTCTAAATTCAACAACTTACTCCCGCAATCACCCTCCAATTTTCATTTTGCAATTTACAATTTGGGTCAATTTCTTTCATCTCTATTAATCTTTTTTTTTTTTTAATCTCATAAAATTTCGTATTTGAATCTAAAAGAACAATAATATTGACGATTTAGATTTCGCCGAAACGGTGGTTGTTCGACGATTTGAATTTCGCTGGAGCGATGGTTGTTCGACGATTTAGATTTCTCCGAAACTGTGTTGGGTGGTGAATTTCGTATTTTCCGGCTGGTATAACTTTGGGTGGTCGGCTTGTGTTTCTTGTAATTTGTTCGACGATTTGAAATTAGTCAAAACGGTTGTTGTTGGAGTTGTAGCGGTTGTGATTGGATGTTAATCCGGTTGTTTTTCGTTTCCTCTGTTCTAGCCGGAGATGTCCATATTTCTAAAATGTATCAAAATAATGTATCAAAAGTATCAGTAAAGTAATGTATAAAAAATTTTGATAATTTTTTTTTTTAAAGAACTGAATATATGTATCAGAAGTTCTATAATGTACATGATACATGTCAGAATCATTCATTATGCAACTGAAAAGTGTTGATTCATTTCATAACCTTTTTTATTTATGTAACTATTATTTAAAGAGATGTTGAATATATATATATATATAAATAACATATATCTGAAGTTTACATGTACATATGATGTCTGATGAAAAATATTGAAAATGTGTAACAAACATATTTTGCTACATTTGAAAAAGTTACCAGAAACGTGTTTGTTTACATAATATGTATCACGAAATAAATATGTATCTTTATTCACAGGAATGCTAATCATCAAACTATATGACTGTCAATATTTCCCAAGTAAATATGTATCATGAAGATACATTGTTGTAGGTTAACGTTTTCCAGATGTATCTTTATGATACATATCAACACTTACATTGTTGTATGAGTAGTTGTTGCTACTTCCAAAAGTTGGTGATACATTATTATGATTCATAGTGGTATGACAGATATCTGATATATGTTTATGTGATTGATTTTATTTGATACATATGTATGATACATATATTACATGTATTTGATGCATATAGATCGTATAATATCACTGCCTGATATAAAGTGTCAGAATAGTTGCACCATTTAATATGTATCAAATAATTTTATTTAATACTTATGTATCACTGACTTGTGGAAAAGAGTTATGCTTCTGCAATATATATCACTGCCTAATATATTATAGCAACATTGTTATTCATACACAAGGTTTCTCAAATACAACGAAAGAAAATATAACATATCATTCATTGTAAACATAGATTTATGTCTACATATCATTCAAGGAGCTAGTAGACTATGATTCATATATATCATGAGCAAAACTTACATTCTTTTTACTATGATACATATGCACAGAGATACATTTCGCATGTTTCATGAAAAAATGCTAAACTTCATATAACATATGAATTAGTAGACTATGATACATTAGCATGCAAGTACATTCATACGTATCATGAAAAAAAATACATATTTTTTTAATACGATATATATGCACAGTGATACATTCGTATGTATCATGAAATATATTTTAATGAATTGATCTTCTTCTCCATCTTCACCACTACCATTAACTCTCTCAACCTTCACTGAAAAGCAACTAAATACACCAACAACTCCTCCACCACCACAGTCGTTTTTGTCGTTCTCATTTAAACCTAGCAACATTGTTCAATTTCTCCTTTTTCTCTTAATGGATATTGGCTTAAAGGGTTGAAAAAAGATTCAAAATCAATAAAATATTGATGAATTAATGGTGAAAGGTGGTCGACGGGTTGTTGTTTACAGTGAGTGTGGTGGTCAGAATTAGTGATTATCCGACGAAGATCGTGGATCTGTGTAACAAATGAGAATGGTGGAGTTGTTGTAAAGTAGTTTTCAAAGGGGAATGGCTAAAAGGAATACTTTTTGCTAATCTAACTTTGTTTTCTACTTTCAGTTGAGGGGGGAGGGGGGGGGGGGCAAGGGGGGGGGGGCAAATATCGTGCAAAAGAAGATTATGATGGGAGAGAGTAACCAAAATTTTGGAGAGGAGATTTTGAAAGATGAAATCCCATGATTTTGGGCTACAATGGTGGAGTTGCCTGTATTAGATATGTATCAAGAACAATTTTTAATTTTTGGGATTTTATGTAATTTTTTAAATGATATGAAGTTTTATGTATTAATAACCCTGATGTTTGGAGATTTGTGTAATTTATCCATAATCATATTCTAGATCATGAAATATTATGTGGTAAAGTGGTTTTGTGAGAGCTATGGTCAGTTTTCCTTAGGAAAAAAGCTCGAATATGCCATTGAACTATTAGAAATGACTCATTTATATCATCCGTTAAAAGTTTGGCTTATCAATGCCACTGCCGTTATAGAAAAGGTTCATTCATGTCATTATTTTTTAACGATGATTTTGCAAAACTATTTTTGCCACGTAGCCTCTTACTAAAGGTCCATGTCACCAAATTCAAATCAACCAATATTACTTAAAATCAAAATTAAAAATTGGACCCATTAAAATAAATTCGACCCACACCCTACCCAATTAATGGGTCCAATTTTTATTTTAATGAATCTGATTTTTATTTTAACAGTGTGGGTCGGATTTTATTTCAATGGACCCAATTTTTAATTTTGATTTTAAGTAATATTGGTTGATTTAGATTTGATGACGTTGACTTCTAATAGGAGGCAATGTGGTAAAAATGGTTTTGCAAAATCACCGTTAAAAATGATGGCATGAATGAATCTTTTCTGTTATGATAGTGGCATAGATGAGCCAAACTTTTAACGATAGTGGCATAAATGAGCCAAAAACTTTTAACAGATGGCTTGGATGAACCATTTTAATAGTTCTATGGCATATTTGAACCTTTTACAATTATAAAATGAATCTAAAAGTAATAATATTACACAAGAAATGTAGAGAGCAAGAATAATAAAAGAGAGATAATAGAGGAGAACTTTCTTGTTCTTCTAAGTATGTTTAACTATTTCACAAGTGCGTATAACATGATTCTCAATGCCTATAATTATAGGACAACATAAAGAAACATCAAACAGTGTCATGAATATGATATTAATGCTTGAGACTGTGAGAAAGATTATGGAGGTGTGGGAGATCAATGAGGAGGTGTAAAAGTGTGTGTATTACTACACATAATGATTAAGTGTAGTGGCATAAATGAGCTAAACTTTTAACGGATGTCTTAGATGAGCCATTTTGATAGTTTTATGGCATATTTGAGCCTTTTACAATTATAAAATGAATCTAAAAGTAATAATAGTAAATGAGAAATGTAGAGAGCAAGAATAATAAAAGAGAGATAATAGATGAGAACTTTCTTGTTCTTCTAAGTATGTTTAACTATTTCACAAGTGTGTATAACATGATTCTCAATACCTATAATTATAGGACTACATAAAGAAACATTTAACAGTGTGATGAATATGATATTAATACTTGACACTGTGAGAAAGATTATGGAGGTGTGGGAGATCAATGAGGAGGTGTAAAAGAGTGTGTATTACTACGCATAATGATCAAGAAATGTAGTGGCATAAATGAGCTAAACTTTTAACGGATGTCTTAGATGAGCCATTTTGATAGTTTTATGGCATATTTGAGCCTTTTACAATTATAAAATGAATCTAAAAGTAATAATATTAAACAAGAAATGTAGAGAGCAAGAATAATAAAAGAGAGATAATAGATGAGAACTTTCTTGGTTTTCTAAGTATGTTTAACTATTGCACAAGTGTGTGTAACATGATTCTCAATACCTATAATTATAGGACTATATAAAGAAACATCAAACAGTGTCATGAATATGATATTAATGCTTGAGACTGTGAGAAAGATTATGGAGATGTGGGAGATCAATGAGGAGGTGTAAAAGAGTGTGTATTACTACACATAATGATCAAGAGTAGTGGGGAGATTGTATATAATGGATATATTCAAACAATCCTTCTTGGATGTCCATAACAATGTGCCTCCTTAAAATCTTACTATTAAAAATTCAGTGGAGAAAAATTCTAGTGAAGAAAAAAAAGAGTTCAGATATCTTGAAATACACATTGCTTGTTGCCTTTTTAAGAACCTTGTGAGACAAAATTTTATCTAAGAAAAAGAGTACAACACATATTTTACTCTCCCTGATGAAAATATCACTTTATATTTCAGAAACAACAAATTTAATTCTTGTATAACAACTTCTCAAATATTGAGATAAAAAATGCCTCGGTAAAATATTTCATTAAATTATCATTTGAGTGAGATTTTTATTTCACAATTCTGTTGAAGATTGGGTCTGAAAAAGGATTTTGTAAAATTGTCCTTTATTGTTTCTTTGTTGATATATTCTTCTTTCAATTATGCAAGTAGCATTGTCTTCAACATTGCTAGAATCTTCTTTTTAAAGAATAACTATATATCTCCTATGCGTTGAGTCACTTACTTTATAAGTTGCTAGTATATTTGCATGACTTGAATAAGTATCAATAATTGACTGTCTTGTGGATCATGATAATATGACAATACCCGCACATGAAAATAGATTGTTTGAAGAAAGAACTTCAGGTAATGTCCTGCATTTGCATAACCAATAAAACCTTGGCAATATTAGTTAGAATCAATAAATTTATATCAATATTTGATTCACTCTAATGTCTCAACAATTGTCTTGTGGATAGTAATAGCATGATACATAAGAATACGAATTGCACTAAGACACGATACTTTCTAACCATTTTCATGAGATTGAAATTGATCTTTTTTTATGTAAAGCGATCTCACAATCATTGGGGTACTCAACAAAATCACTTTAAGACCTTTTGCACCCTTCAAAGATTTTCATATAACCTTCACCGTCTAGCTAGATATGACAATAATTCATTATACATATTCAAGTTTTTCATGTATTGTCAGACTGAAAGAAACTTCATTGCATCCACCATAGTAGAACATATCTCTATACAATAATGTCAGGACTTTTGCGAAAAAATCGTTATGCTACAAGGCACAAATCGTACTTTATATCTTATGATATTGTTTTTATATTTTACTTTGCACAAAAATCTACTTGTACCCTACTGTCATTATATCTTGGTCTTTGGACTATAAGTCCATAACATCACTTTTCCTAGTGAAATAAAGTATAATTGAATTACTTATTTTTATCAATTATTTATCTCTATATATTTTTTGACAAATTTAAATTTGTCATGATCGAAATGGACGTGAATGACACCCACACTAACCCTTCGGTGGGAAAATCATGCATCACTACTCAACCCAACCTTAATTCATTAATTCAAGAAGATTAAGACAGAAAGATAATAATAAGTCTCAAAACTAAATAATAAATGCGAAAATTTTATCTATTACATTCTCCAAGACCCAAAAGTCATCTTACGTAGGACACTAACAAATACTGTCTAAGAATATCTCATAAAAATAAATATAGTGAATAATTCCATTGTTCGAAAGAAAGACAATATCAACTACGAAGACTCGTGGCAGCCTGAAATGCATATAGCTCACTTTCAGATAGAACAGCTGGAAGTACTAGAGGTCACATTTGAGCCTCTAAAATAGAGTCTGCACCCAATAAAAGAAGAGTACATAGTAGTATCAGTACAAACCACTATGTACTGGTAGGCATCATCAGCCGACTCAATTTTGTAACAAGTATAATTCACAATCAAACAAACACGTAGACAGGGAATCAACACATAACAAGTAGTTTCCTCGATCAAACAATCATCTCAAATCAGACTGAGCAATGTCAGCAAGCAAATACATATAAGCCACTAACAACTATCATAAATAATCATGAATTTTACAATCTCAACAATCATGTAACAAACATGGTTCTATGACCACATTAATCTCACATTTATAGTTCATTTTCTTTCATTATTAACACGATATATCATACTAACTCATACTCAGAACACTAATCTGTACACATATGCAAAAGGGTTTTTGCTCAACTATTCATGACCTGCAAAAATACACTAAGGTCCATATATCGTACCAGTGTGGTACCCGATTCACCATAATTATAGCATAGCGGTGTGGAACTCGATCCATCAAGTAATACTATACCAGTGTAGTGCCCAATCCATAATAAAATCACTCATTCATAAGCTCACATTGGATACGAGCCACTCATCAACCGAAAGGTGTATATACATCTATCCTTACTTTATTCAGTATATCACTTTATATTCCACCGTTACTATCTCTCAGGATAATATTAGAAGTGTACCCAATTTTACAAGTATACTTCACAATCGTACCTCAAATTCAAACAAGTTCAACAATCAATAGCTTATTCATTCAAACATTATCAAACCAACAATCAATCAAACACAAGTATGTTGAAGACCAATAAATATGCCATTCAATTTAGAAACATACAAGAAACTTAACTAAGTTTAACTCCATGTAAACCATAACCTACCTCAATCGAAGAATCTAGTTACGCAAGCTAAACCACCATAGCCTTCCCTTTCATTAATACTTCAAATGTTCAAGGTGTAAAATAATAATTTGAGTAGTTAATCATTTACTCCTTATATTACACCTTTATCATCAGTTTTTAGGTTAAAGGCCACACCTTTATGGAACTCAAGGTTCCCAACTACCCCAATTCATGTTCAAGAACAATAATTTCACGCTAGAAGTGTTAATTTAAACCTTAGAATTAATTCTAGATGGTTTTACATCTACCTGTAGGCTTTTCTCTACTTTTTATGAACTTAAGGTTCTAATCCACAATTTCACCATTAACAATCTCCCTAACGATTCTACGGTATGAACGGAATACTAGTTGAAAAGAGGAATGGAATTACTTCAACGGATAAAATTACCCTACTCTTGGGGAAATCACTTCTCTGGAGCTCTGGAACAAAGTTTGGGAGTTTATGGACTGAAACTTGGAATATAACACTTAAACAGGAATTCTGCCTCGGGAGTTCTGCTGCGGCGACCCGTTTCTCACTGCAGCGGACTTGCTGTTGCAAACTGGGGCTCACTATGATGAACCCTAACAAAATTTCCTTAGATCGCTATGGCAGAGCTCTAACCACTATAGCGGTCTCATTACAACAAGAATTTCCACCGCTGCAATGACTCTAAAGAAATAACTTGGGAAAGATCTCATTATACCCTCATTTCATAACACAAATCACGAGCTTAGGACATTACAAAACTACCCCAATGCGGCGGCCACTAAAACCACACATTATGACTTTATTTAAGTTCAAATTTTTTCCTATGGAGGTCTAGATCACTAGGTCACCCCCTAACGGAATACAACACCATAAAACACAATAACACGAGTCACAATCAACATGAATATCCACGATGCTAGTTTTTAGCCTTAAACTGCCCCACCTTGAGATATTCTAACTCATATCATTAAGGGGACTTCTAACCAGGTACTTAGTTCCTAACCATGCTATAACAATGAGAAGGATGTTACATCATATATCAATTAAACAACCATTCATCCCAGAGCAGAAAAAGAAGAAAAAAAGATAAATACTCAACTCGGTACAAAGTAGAGGATACTTATTATGCATGTTTACTTCGGTCTCCCAAGTGGCCTTCTCAATAGGAAGATTCATCCACTAGACCTTCATAGACGAATCTCCTTTGATTTCAACTTATGGACCTCTTTTTCTATGCTAGCCACAGGTTCTTCTTCATACGAGAGGTTCTTATCATACATGACCAAATCCCAGCAAATATTGTAATTCTCATAACTATGATACTTTCTTAGCATGGACATATGAAATATGAGGTGAACTCCCAACAAACTTTAAGGAAAGGCCAATCTATAGGCCACCATCTCCAAACTCTCAAACGGTCCAATATACCTTGGATTGAGCTTACATCACTTACCAAATCTCATAATACCCTTCATGGTTGAAACCTTGAGCAACACTTGCTTACCTTACATAAAGCTCATTTATCTCACCTTTTGGCTTTCGGTCAGCATATTCCTTCTATATACTCTGAGCTGCTAGAAGCTTCTCTTATATAAACTTCAACTTCTCCAATGATTCCTTTACAAGGTTTGTACCCCATAGTCTTACCTTAAAAGAATTAATCCAGCCGATGGGAGATCTACACCTCCTCCCATACAATGCCTGTGGTAGCTATTATTATACATAAACTCTGCCAATGGCAGAAACTGGTCCTAATGACCTTCGAAGTCTATTATGTATGCATAAAGCATATCCTCCAATGCCCAAATCATCCGCTCAGATTGCCTATCGATTTGAGGGTGAGATATTACTAAGGTCCAAGCTAGTACCCAACTCTTTATTCAATTTTCTCCAAAAATTAGAGGTAAATTGAGTACCTCTCTCAGAGACAATAGAACCTAGAACTCCATTCAACCAAACAGCTTCACGGATATAAATCTTGGATAAATTCTCTTTATTATAAGTCCTGTGAACTGGGATGAAATGTGTAGACTTAGTCAACATATCAACAATGACCCATATCAAATCAAATTTTCCCAAGGTCTTTAGGATACCAACCATAAAATCTATCACTATTATTTCCCACTTTCATTCAGAAATGGGCATCCTCTAAAGTGTCTCTCCAGGATTTTGGTGCTCATACTTTACCTCCTGGTAATTCAAACATCGGATGATAAAATCAATAATGTCTCGCATTATCTTACCCCACCAATAGTGTTGTCTTAGGTCACGATACATCTTGGTTGCATCAGGATGTATAGAATACCTAAAACTATAAGCCTCTGCAAGGATAGTTGGAATCAAGTTATCAACACGGGGAACACATACTAGCCCCTTAATTCTCAGGACACCCTCATGATCAAACATAGCCTTCTTAGCCTTACCCTATAAGACCTTATTACAAATTCTGCTTAACTTAACATCCTTGAACTGTCTGGCCTTAATCTGATCAAGACCTAAAGACCTTACCTCTACACAAGCTAATAATCCACCTCTTTCGGATGCTTCAAGCTGCATAAAATTATTAGATAGAGTCCGAATCTCTCTAGCCAATGGATACCTGGTAGCCTCCAGACATGCCAATCTACCCATACTCTCAGTCTTTCTACTCAAAGCACCGACCACTATGTTATCATTACTCGAATGGTATAAAATAGTAACATCATAATCCTTGAGCAGCTCCATCTATCTATGCTACCTTAAATTCAGATTTTTCTGTTTGAATATATACTGTAAACTACGGTGGTCAGTGAACACCTCACAACGAACCCTATATTGGTAGTGACTTTATATTTTAAGAGAAAACACAACACACAACCAATTCCAAACCATGCATATGATAGTTCCTCTCATTCACCTTTAGATGTCTAGAAGCATATGCAATGATGTTATTTTGCTGTAATAAGATCACACCTAACCAGAATGTGAGGTATCACAATAGATATTAAAACCCTTACCCTCACTAATAAAGAAATCATGGGAGTGGTAGTCAATAATGTCTTAAGCTTTTATAAGCTCTCTTCGCACTCAGCAGACCATTGAAATGGTACTTTTTTTGAGTTAATCAGGTTAGATGGGAAGTAATAGAGGTGAACCTCTTCATAAATCTGCGATAGTAGCTAGAAAACCCCATAAAATTGCAAACCTCAGTCACTGAAGTAGGCCTATCCTAACTCTTAACTATCTCTATCTTCTGTGGGTCCACCTAACTCCCTCTATCAAAACGACATATCCTAAGAAGGACACAGAAGGCAACCAAAACTCACACTTAGAGAATTTTTGATACAACTACTTCACCTTCAGCAAACTCAATACTATTCATAAGTGATTCTTATGCTCTTCCTTACTCTTAGAATAAACTAATATGTCATTAATAAAAACAAGCACAAATGAATCCAAATAGGGCTTAAATATCCAATTCATCAAATCCACAAAAGTACTTGGCCATTAGTAAGCCCAAAAGACATCACTAAGACCTCATAATTCCCATACCTGCTCCAAAAAGTGATCTTAGGCTCGAATATTCAACTTATGATATTTGGGCCTCAAATCAATTTTAGAAAAGACGGATGCACCTTGTAGCTGGTTAAATAAATTATCTATGCAGGGAAGAGTATACTTATTATAGATTGTAACCTTGTTCAACTGACAATAGTTTATATACTTATGTAGACTCTTGTCTTTCTTCTTCACAAACAATAATGGAGCACCCCATAGGGAGGCACTCGAACGGATAAACCCTTTACTAAAAAACTCTTTTAACTGAACCTTCAACTCCTTCAACTCAACCGGTGCCATCCTGTAGGGAGGAATAGAAATAAGATGAGTATATGGCTCTAAATTAATGCAAAAATCAATGTCGCAGTCTGGTGGCATGCCAGGTAAATCCATGGGAAACACCTTTAAGAACTCACACACTATAGGAACTGACTTAAGGTAATGACCCATTCCATTATTATAACATTATTTGCAGTGTAAAAGTTTTGGTAGAGTTTTCACTAGGATGAGAGTTGTAAAAATCTCAAGCTAGGGTGAGTTTAAATGGAAATCGAGTATTGCGTGGGTTAGAGACCGTCTGTGTTTTGTGATAATATGTTTAATGGTATTTTGGATGTGGTGTGATAAGAGATTTAGTAATCTATAGAAACTTTTGAAATGCTACTCAAGTTCAGAGATCTCCGGTTATGGCTTTTTTCGTTATGGGTTATATCTACATTGTTGGAAGACCAAAGGTGTATTGCAAAATGGGAGAGTTTTGGAATCTCCCCTCACTTTCTACCAGTCATTATGCAACAAGACCCTACTCGCATAGCATGTCTACTATAGCGGAGAGCCGACCATTGTAACAGCTAGTGAGTGAATTATTGGGACCCCTATAGTTAGTCTTGATCTTTTAAAGCATGTCCTTACCCACTATAGTGGAACCAATTTAGTGGGTCCCTATCTACTATAGCAGGCACTAGTAGTTAACATGATGGAACTCTTATTTTTAGCCTTATTTCATTCAAAACCTCCATACTTTAGATAAAGGGCCTTGGGAGAGGCGATTTTCTTCCTACTTGAAAAATTTCTATTGTTGAGGTAATGTTATTACACCTTTCTAACATAGAATTAATGCACTCCCTCTGATCTGTAGAATCATTAGAATTAGTGTTCTAGGTGAATTTTGGGGTATAGTTGCAAAGTTGATGATAATTTGGGATAATTGTCATGGGTAGTCTTAAAAGTGACTGATAATGGTTCTAGGATGATCAATTACACTTTCTAGCATAGAATCCTTCACCATTAATGTGAATTTTAGAGAATTTGGGTCATTTAATGGCTGAAAATCCTCAAATTAGTGTTTTAGGCCATGAACTAGGGTAAAATCAATGGTTTCTGCTTCCTAGTGCCTTGAAATGGAGAGTAAAATGTTAATTACTTTTGTTTGATATTTTTAGATTTAGAACAATCTGAAACTGCAAGAAAGGGCAAGACTTTAGCGGATTAGTACATTCAGGCTAGTGTTAGAGGTGGGTTATGGTTTAAATTGTAGTTATAGGCTTGATATTAATTTCATGCCTATTCGTAAGTTAAATGTTTGTGAATTGGCCTTCGAGCGTACTTGTGATTTTATGACTTGGTGTATATTGGTTGTATACATGAAATAATGAACCTAAATTTGACCAAGTGTCTAGATAAAGTGTGGACTTGCATATTTGGTGCACTATATTCTATCCTGGTTGATATTTAATTTGATACTCACATTATGTTATTTAGAGGGCTGGGTACTGCGTCGGTAGATGTTACTTATCTATTGATATTTAAAGGATTAGGTACCACACTAGTACATTACATGGATAAAGCTAGTCCCCTACAGGTCATGACTATTGGGCAGATAGGTCCCCTTAGTATGTATGTACTAATTAAGATGAGGTTGTGATGGTTTTCGATACATTGTTACATATTCATAGTTATTTGATTGCTTATTTGCATATCATAACATGTTGCATTGAAATTGAGGTGGCATAAGTATACTCTTATGAGATGGTTAGGTGATAAATGTTTTGGTATATTTACACTTGTGGAATTTAGAGGAGTGACAGACCCCTCCCTTTTTGTTGTTGAATTATGTGTGTGAAGGTTGGTCTAGTTGAGGTTATTGGTTGACTAAGTTATTATCTGTGGATTGGTTATTGTTGATTGAAATAACTTGTTATGTGTTGATTGCTAATTTACTCATATTTGATTTATGTTTAAGTGTGGGTCTGAGTTGAGTAGGATGATAATGCCTACCAGTACATAGTATTTGTACTGATACTATCTTTGTTTTTCTTTTGTTGAGTGCAGATAGTGTTCCAACAATTGAGACAAGTCCTTAGATATAGCATTTGACTAGCAGCTTTCCAATCCAACGGTGAGAATCTACTTTAAGGTAGCCATTAGATCATCTTATTAGATCATGTCCATTCTTTTGAATAGTGATACTCTTGTTTTTTTCTTTTTTTGGATATTTATCTTAGACTTCAGTTTTGGTTAGAATGTTCTTGTATGATGACTTTCGTGTCCTTGAGAACCAGTAATAGGTAGTTGTTTTATTCTACGCTTATGTTATTGATGATTCTTTGAGATTATATGATTAGTATTGATTAGTTGATATTTCTATCTTAAAAATGGCTAAGTATTTGGGTTGAGTTGTGGGTTAGATGGTTCTCCCACTAGAGTGTTAGTGTGGGTGCCACTCTTGACCATTTGGGTCTTGACAGAAATGGTATCATAGCCTTAGGTCCATCAATCTCTTCTTACAAAAATATGTGTAGTAGAGTCTTGCGGAATAGTATGGAGACATCTGAACTTTTTTTTGAGAGGCTTCAAGACTTTTGAAAATTTCACTCTTCTTATTTCTTTTGTAGTACTTGATTCCAATTGGTATGTGGTGATCTAAATTGGTATTTGACATCTTTCACTCTTTGTCTCACTGATGGTTAGGACATGCATTGAAGGAGCAATAGTAGCAATACTCAAACTTGCCACAGGGGCCATGGTTCATGGAAGAGGTAGAGTGAGGGGAAGAGGGAGAGGAAGAGGCCGTAGGCAACACCTTCTAGGGGTGGTGTCACGACCCGAGACTACCCCCTAGTCGCAACACGATGCATAGAGTCACAAGTCACCCCAAGCTAACCCATGGCCTAACATAACACTAAGAATACTGAAATAAATAATGAAATACTGAGCGAAAATTAAACTTGTCACGCCTTGAATCCCAACGAGGCGTGATTGACACTCGTAACCAATAAGGCCCAAGAGAACCAAGCTTTGCTTCTATTCGTTCAAATGCATGTCATAAGAAACACCATTCCCACGTAAGGACTTTAAAATACTAAAAACGGAACTCATGGGACATGTGATATATATATATACATATGCGAAACTTGGCCGTTGAGGCCACCAAGTCAAGAACGACATATCCCTTTTACATTTATACACCCACATCCGTCTACAAAAGCCTCTAACCAATGCATTTGACCAAAATGAACTAAAAGTTGAGACAAGTCCCCGCTTTATACAAAATGTAAAACACCAAAACATATGTATAACTATGACTCGGAGAAGCCCCGAACTAACTGGAGCTCACCAAAGATCTGCAACACTGGCAACCTACTGTGGGGGCCTATTAGTACCTGCGCCTGCAGCAAGTAAGGTAAAATCCCCCAAGAGGGGTCAGTACGAAGAATGTACTGAGTATGTAAGGCCATATGAAACTTGTAAGATATGAACATATGTCAAGAACTCAATGCATAACCAATATAGATAAGTCCCAATGTAGATGAGTCACTATTCTGTACTTTGGAAACCATGTATGTTGCTTTCATTACATTCTTTGTATCTTTACTTCTATGATTATTCACCTTTGCCTTTGACCTGTGATACCCGGGCCCTGACTGAACAGTGGGTTTTAAACATAACATAGCGTTATGTTGGGATCGACTCGAGCTAGGCTTATGCCCCTAGAGTTGCCACCCTATGAATCAATGTATATATTGGGATCGGCTCGAGCTAGGTTAGTACCTCTAGAGCTGCCACCCATACAACATTTCAGGTTCGGCTCAAGCTTGGTTATTACCCCTAGAGCTGCCCCCTGTCAGGATCGGTCCGAGCTAGGCTTATGCCCCCAGGACTGCCCCCTGATCCAACAACCTCGGGATCGGCTTGAGCTAGGAATTTTGCCCCCAAAGCTGCCACCCATACTTGATCATTAATCACATATGCATTACTTTGTTCTTTACTTTGAGGTTGATATCTTTACTTGTGAGAGATTGGTACATTCACTTGTACATTACTTCTTTCATTACTTTTGAGAGATTGATACCATGATAGTCACAACTTTACTTAAAGCTTTGGATCATTAACCAATGAGTGAGGGACATGTGAATAAACATTGTTGGAAACATAACACCATTGAAACCATTAGACAATAATCAATGAACAAGATACATGAGTATAACCACTCTTGGAACTTTGGAACATAACATTGTTGAGCTTTTGGAATATTAGTCATGTATATGAGACATGAGATTCACAATTGATCAATGAGTAGGAAACATATGATAATGACCATTGATAACCGAATATAGAATACCTTAGCACATTTCGGGATGGGACAAGCGTAATGTCAATGTGAATACTATTTGCCGCAGAATGATACGGACAGAGTAACCTTACATACCTTGTATTCTCAATACGAATATACAACCTTAGATGTGAATACAATGTCCCGCTCCTTCTTTATGTGTCACTCTACAACATAAATATATAACGGGATTTACATTAACCACCAACTACTTTACAAATGCATATAACATCAATGAGTTACATGTTTCCCTTTAAACATGCCATTTCCCCCTGACAAAACCATTGATGCAAGTATTATTCCAAAAATCCCCCAATATTCCATACATTGACCAATACATTATTATCAATACATTTCACCACAACACTTCTCCTTTACACTTTCTTATCCACACCACATCACAAATAATCCATCAAATTACCTTAATACACCTCATAGAACATCTCGGCCAAAATCCCACAATTTACACTTTTAGAAAAATAACAAGTGTAGGAACATAATCACAGCATACATGTTGATATTTCACCCATACCATGCATTTTCACCAAAACCACAAGTCACTTTTCAAGTTCAATTCACAAAAATGGCACATCTTGAGCAAAAGCAAAAGTTCACTATTCAACACCTTGCAAACATAACCACCATGATATACATAACCTCTGATGTGCATAATATATTAAATCACAAGAATAAACACTTACCAATACTTGTAGGATGATGATCTTGCCCAAGAAGAGGATTTAGGGTTTGAGAGTTTGAGAGAAATATGTTGGAAATATCTCCAAAAAGGCATGTGTGTTTTAAGAAATAAAAATCTGATTTGTGGTGGCTTTATATAGGACCTCATGATCATCTCTATCCATCCAATTAGTCAAAAAGGTTGTGTTTACTTGTCAAACACAAGAATGGGTCATTTGACCCTTTTAGGCCTCTTATTTTGGCTTATTTTGGGCTTTAAATTGGGCCCAATAACATATCTCAACTTAACCCACCAAATTCCATGTATAATTCACCACATATATCATGTTTAAATAATTCCATAATGTCACGACAATATTCTCTTACAAGATTCTCATTCGTCGTCTCAATCGCAAAAATAGAAATTCTAGTCGCCCATGGTTTCCTTGAACATTTTTGATAACTACCTGTGTTTCATGGTTTGATTGCGTAGGAGTATGTAGGAGTGTATTGAAGTATTTGAATCTTTAAAAATGTTCAAAGAACTCCAAAGAACCAAAAGCAACCATAAAAGAATCGACGTAGCATTGCGTTGCGAAACGGGCACGGAAGGGCACAATCTTTGTGCCTTGCGCCACTAGCTGCAAAGAAAGCTTGTGGCGCAGGAAATGACACCCCTTTGAATCAGAGGCTTGCGCCACACCCCCTGAAATAGGGAGTGGCGCAAGTCTTGGTACTTTGCTGAATTTTTAGGCCACTTTTTCCAACACTTGCATATCATCCAATACCCTATCAAAACACTACAAAATACTTACTTAGTGATCTTGTAACACCCCGTATATTTTCGAACCTAGTTAATTCCCATACCATGCATGGGATTATTTGAACATGAGATTTTTGAGGAATTATGCATTTACTTGTTGGGCTTAAACAAAGCATGTGTCATTGGGCCCTTAAGTGAGGCCCATATGACACGCCCCGAATCCAATCGAGACATGATTGGCACCCGTAGCCGATAAGGCCCGAGAGAACCAACCTTTGCCTATGTTCAATTATATGCATGCCATAAGAAACCCATAAGCACATAACAACTATAGAGACCAATAATGAAAGCCATGGAACATGATATATACATACATACGCGAAACTGGTCCGTTGAGGCCACCGAGTCAAGTACTACATATCCCTTTGACATTTATACACCCACACCTGTCTACAAAAGCCTCTAACAAAGCATTGACTAAAATGAACTAAAAGTCGGGACAAGTCCCCGCTTTATAAAACATGTACAATACCAAAACATTTATATACTCTGACTCGGAGAAGCCCCGAATTAGCTGGAGCTCACCAATGATCTGCAATGACTGGCAACCTACTGTGGAGGCCTACTAGGACCTGCGCCTGCAGCAAGTAAGGTAAATTCCCCAAGAGGGGTCAGTACGAAATAAGTACTGAGTATGCAAGGCTCAGATGAAACTGTACAACACATGAATATTTCAATGAACTCAAATACAAATAACTAATCACTGTGAGTAAGTCACCATGTTGCAATTTGGGAACCATGTGGATTGCTTTCATTATTTTCATTACTTTCTTTACATTAAATACTCACTTGTCATTACATATGTCACAATGTACCCGGGCCCCTACTGATCAGTGGGTCTTTTCATATCATATCATCATGTTGGGATCAAGTCGAGCTAGGCTTATTCCCCTAGACTTGCCACCCATACATCAATGCATCGGGATCGGGTCGAGCTAGGCTTATGCCCCTAGACCTGCCACCCTTAAATCCATACCTCGGGATCGAGTCGAGCTAGGCTTACGCCCCTAGACCTGCCACCCGTACTTGATCATTGACCACATATGCATTACTTTGTTCATTACTTTGAGATTGATACTTTGATAGTCATAACATCACTTGAACTTTGGAACATAACATTGTTGGACGCTTTGAATCATTAACCAATGAGTGAAAGACATATGGATAAACATAATGAGAAATATAACATTACTAGCACCATGATACCATTGGAACCATTGGACAATAATCCATGAACAAGAGACATAAGTATAGTCACTATTAGAACATTGGAACATAACCTTATTTGAACTTTTGGAACATTAACCATGAATATGAGACATGAGATTTTCAAATGATCAATGAGTAGGAAATATATGACAATTGATAACCGGGTATGGAATACCTTAGCACATTTCGGGATAGGACTAATGACATGTCAATGTGGATACTATTTGCCGCAGAAAGATATGGACAAAGTAACCTTACATACCTTGGATTCGCAATTCGAATATATAATCCTAGAGCTGCATACAATAGTCTCGCTCCTTCTTTATGTGTCACTCTACAACACAAATACAATACGGAATTCACATTAACCACCAACTACTCTTCAAATGCATGTACCATCAATGAGTCACATATTTGCCCTTAAACATGCCATTTCCCCTTGACAAAACCATTGATAAAATTATTATTCCAAAAATCCCCCAATATTCCATACATTGACCAATACATGAAAATCAATACATTTCACCACAACGCTTATCCTTTACACTTTCTTATCCATACCACATCACAAATAATCCATCACCTTACCTTAATACAACTCATAACACATATCGGCCAAAATACCACAATTTCCACTTATAGACAAGAACAAGTTTAATACCAAAAATAACACCATACATGTTCATATTTTGTCCATACCATGACTTTTCATCAAAGGCACAAGTCCTAATTCAAGTTCAAAACACCAAGATAGCACATCTTTCACCAAAGGCAAAAATACACTATTCATCACCTTGCCAACACAACTATCATAATATACATAATCTCCAATGCATATAATATGTTAATCCATGAGAATAAATACTTACCAAGGCTTGGAATAGGATGATCTTGTCCAAGGAGTCCAAAGGAATATTTTGCTTTAGGGTTTGGAACTTAAAGAAATATTTGAGAAAATATCATAAAGGCATGAGAGTTTTGGACAATAAAAATCTGATCTTGGGGCCTTTATATCGACCCCAAGTCAAGCTTAGCCATTCCTTGGCATTAAATGTGGTCAAAGTGGAAGAATGGGTCATTTTGCCCTTGGGCCATGTCTTTTACATTCCATTTTAAGCCTAACTTTGGGCCCAATAACACATATCCATGTAACCCATAAAAATTCATGTATTATTCATCATATATCTCATGTTTACATAATTCCATAATGTCACGACAATATTCCCTTATAAGATTCTCATTTGTCGTTTCGATCGCAAAAATAGGAATTCTAGTCGCCCATGGCTTTATTAGACATTTTGGTTCACTATTCGTGTTTCATGATTTTATCATGTAGGAGTATGTAGGAGAGTATTGAAGTGTTTGAAGCTTTAAAAATGCTCCAAGAACTCCAAAGAACCAAAAGAAACCATCCAAGAATCGTCGTAGAAGTGCGTTACAAAACGGGTCCGGAAAGGCACAAGATTTGTGCCTTGCGCCACTAGCTGCAAAGCAGGATGTGGTGCAAGAAATCAGCCTCCTCTGAATTTCCTTCATGCAGGTGGCTTGCGCCACACCCCTGAAACAGGGTAGTGGCGCAAGTTTCAGCATCTTGCTGAATTTTTCTGCCACTTCTCCGATACTTGCATATCGTCCAATACCTTATCAAACCACTACAAAATACTTACTTAGTGATCTTAACCATCAAGTAAACATGACTCCAAGTCATCAAATGAGGTTATAATGGGTACGGGGTATCAAACAAATGCTCCACGAAACCACAAAACACCTCCTACAAAGGTCTAATCGAACATTTTAGGTCCGATATCAAATGTTTCACCAATGACACTATAAAACACATACTCATGGCATCTCAACACCTAGGTAGATATGAACCCAAGGTATCAAGTGATGTTAGAAAAAAATACGGGGTGTTACACCATATATATATATATAATGAGAAAGACATGGCCCAAAAGAGTTTTATTTTGACCCATTCTTCCAATGTAATCCATTTGACCAAATCAACATTGCATTAAATGACAAGTAAAATATAAGGGAGACATGAGGGATTATATAAAGGAAAAATCAGATTTTATACCATTGGCCTCTCATCACATTTCTAGAATTTTCCAACATTTTCTCCTTTGCTTTCAAGAACCCAAATCACTCTTTGGGCCAAGATCATCAATTGGAAAGACATGGTAAGTGTTTATTATGATGGATTAATATATTTTATGCATAATACATGATTTATATTATGTTGGTTATGTTGGTGGAGCATGGAGAAGTTCACAATAAGTGAAGTGTACATGTTGCTAAATCGGAGGGTGATTTGTCTTGTAAACTTGTATATGCTCTTGCGGTCTTGAAGGAAAAGAACTTGGTGGAATAAATATTGACATGTGAGGTGTGTTTATGGTATTACTTTGTTTAACCTTTGTGTATAATGTTTGGAATTGTTATTGCCAAATTGGTTGTGGTTTTGGTGCCGTATTGGCCGTGAAATGTGGTTTTGGGTGTTGTTATATGTGTTGGGATACTATGGATGAATGTGGGTATTTAATATGATCAAAAATATGTTCAAATATGTTTGGTTATGATCATGGACCATTTATGGCATTAAAAGACCCAAAAGAGACCATTTCGGACCAAAACGGGCATCCGCCCCCGCAGACGAGGGCATCTGCGGGCGCAGATGCCAACGCAGATGGCACTGGCTGCTGCTAAAGGCCATATGCAGGCGCAGGTGGCTTACATGTGGGAGCAGGTTCCAACGCAGGTCAGCCCAGAATTGTGTTTTGATTGTTTTCGTATCCCTTTGATCCCCGAAAGCCCCGATACCCTTTTAGGATGTAATTATCAACTTGTGATGTCATTTTAGTGACTTTAAAGTATCGTATGGAGGTGTGTTGGACTATGTTAAGTATGGATGATTGTTCATATGTTGTTATAAAGGAATAACTACGACGGAATGATAAAGAGAAATGTGTAAAAGGTAAGTATGGGTGAAATGCTATCAATGTATGATATTTTGGTCAATGTGTGTAATGTTATGGTGTTGTTGATATGGAAATGCAGCGGCGGGTATTTTAAGGGGGTGATGTGACATTATATGGTGGTCATATAGTTCGTTGTCTTCTTGTACGCCTATTTAGTGACTAGTTGCTAATGTAAGTTCCGGTTGTGTACTTGTGTGTAGAATAGATGTAAAGGGAAAGCTGAAGTGTTGTATTCAAGAGTAAGATTGCGTATCCATATTGAGAACATAAGGTATGTAAGGCTACTCTTCTATATCCTTCTACAGTATTTGGTGTTCACATTGTCATAGTACTCATTCGATTTCGAAAATGCTCTAAGGTACTCCGTATCCGGTAGTTGACTAGTACTACTCATAAGTTCCTTATTCATTGATCAATTGTGAATCTCATGTATCATGTATCATGTTCATGAATAGTGTTCCAAAGGGACAATAAGGTTACATTCCAAAGTTCCAATAGTGGTTATATTCATGTATCTTACTCATTGATCATTGTCCAATGGTTCCAATAGTGTTATGTTTCCATGAAGGCTATGTTTCCAATAATGCCTATTCACATGTTTCTCACTCATTGATTATTGATCCAAAGCTTCAAAGAAAGTTAAGACTATCATTGTAATAATCTCTCATAAGCAAAAGTACCAATCTCTCACAAGTAAAAGTATCAATCTCAAAAGTAAAGAATTAAAGTAATGAACACTTGTTGAGTACGGGTGGCAACTCGAAGGGGCAAAATCCTAGCTAGAGGCGATCCCGAAAGTTCATTGGAAAGGGTGGCAACTCAAAGGGGCGACAATCCTAGCTAGAGGCGATCCCGATCATTATGATATTTTTCCCACTGATCAGTTGGGCCCGGGCATGCACGATTGATGATCACATGGATGATGAAGAAGTAAAGTAAAGTGAAATGAAGTAAAGAAAGTAATACACATGATCCCACATGTATACACTATAGTAGTTTATTCATGTAACATGTTCACTTGTACTTGGTTGCATCAAAGTTCTTACACATCATGTAATTAGCTATTGCCTTACATACTCAGTACATTCTTCGTACTGACCCCTCTTGGGGACTTACCTTACATGTTGTAGGTACAGGCATTAGTAGACCTCTTCAGTAGGCTGCGAATCGTATACAGGTCTCTGGTGAGCTCCAGTTGCTTTGGGGCTTCCCAAGTCACATGTGATCACTAGGTTTTGGTATTATGTAAATAATGTATAGACATGGTCATGTATCTGTAGAGGCTTTGTAGACAGTTGTGGGAAGGCAAATGTAGGAGGTGTAGGTCCATGATGACTTGATGGCCTTGTCGGCCAAGTTTCACATATGTATATATATTGAGCACATATTTCATGAATTTCGTCATTAGTATGATAAGTTCTTACGTGATAATGGTATTTCTTATGGCATACATATGAACGAACATAACTTACTTATTATGACTCCAATTCTGTATCTTGAACTTTTCTTTCATGTACAACAATTACAAGTACTTTAGATTCCATTATTTCTTTGGATTCCCTCGTAATTTCTTCTACGTGCTAATTTCTCCAATGTTGCCTTTACGGAAGCTACTCCTTTATTTCTTATTGCTTTCGCTTATCGATCTAGAATAGTAAGCAGTACCTCTTCACATATGAGGTCTTTTGTAACTTGTATATCTCCACTGGGAGCAATACGAGATAACCTCCTATACACTATCAAAGCAGCGAATATGAAATACTAAATGAGTTGTGAAGAGTTCTTGGACTAGTGCTAACAGATATGGAATTTGCCCAAATCTTTGGACACTTTCCCTTTCTTTCCGATTCTCATTATTTCTTTCCTTTTCATTGGTCACACTGTCAAAAATACCTAATCACCTCTGGCACACTTTAATTCCCTTCTTCTAATATAGGCATATGATGTGTATTGACTTTGGGCTATTTGTAGCTGCTGTTATATCACCTTCACTTTTTCTATAGCTTGATGAACAAAATCTGACCCGAGCAAAGCAAATTCCGTCAGCTGTAACCCATCCAATTGATGATCTATATTTTCTTTCACATAAAGCTTCGTAAGGTGCCTTTTGATACTTTTACTATAAGCAATTTCAATAAACAATAGATGTTCATCCCAACTACCTTTAAAGTCCAATGTACAAACTCGTGACATATCTTCAAATGTTTGTATAATGTGTTCTGTTTGCCTATCCATCTGGGGATGACAATCCCTACTTACATCTACTTGTGTACCCATGCTTTACTGAAAGGACTTCCAACACTGTGCAATAAAGTGAGCTCTCTTGTTTGATATAATAGTGAGTGGAACCCCATGTAATCGTACTATCTCTGTAACATACAACTTTGCATAATTGTTCAGCTGTATTGGTGGTCCTAACTAGTAGGGAATACGCTGGCTCGGTGAGCCTGTCAACTATTACCTATATGGAATCAACCTTCGCAGTGTACGAGGTAACCCTGTGATTAAATCCATGTTATTCATGTTCCACTTCCAAACTGGAAGGGTAATATATTGCATAAAACATACAGATTTCCAATGCCATACTGTTAATCAGTGACCGCTTGGATATTGAGCTACAAGTTCTACAATGTGCTTTTCATGTAACCTTACTAAGACATCTCTGCTAAACCATGGTATATTTTGGTTGCTTCCGAATGAATAAAATACCGTGAATGATGTTCTTCTGTCAAAATTCATTTCCTTGACTCGTCTATACCCAGTACACACAATCTACATTGGCGTTAAAGTACTCCCCCTTGTGTTTACTCAAATACCTTTGTCGAACTTTGCTGTACATTCTTTTTCAATTGAACTAAAACTATAACTTACGTATTACTTTTTCCTTTATTTCAGATGTCAATGGAAATGCCGCCACATTTGACACTATAATTCTTCCATCAGGAGTTCCGCGAAAACAAAAACCCCTATTGCTTCATTGATATAGATTTCTTGACTATATCTTTCTTTTCTGTGAGCTGTCCATTCATACTTTCTACTGCCTTGCGGCTTAATGTATCAACTATCCCATTGCTTTTCTTTTTCGAATGACACAAGATACCATTGTTCTAACCTTTTAATAGTTCAAGCCACCTTCGCTACCTCATACTTAAGTCCTTCGGCTTAAAATATAGTACATTTTCTTATGAACAGTATATATGTCAGCATGAATCCCTTACAAATAGTGACACCATAACTGTAAAGCAATGTCGCGGCTGCTAGTTCAGGATCATGTGTTTGGTAATAATTTTTTTTTCCTCATGTAGCCGCAACTGTCGTAAGGCATATGCTATTACCTTATCATGCTACATCAATACACATCCGAGGCTAATCCCGGAAGCATTGCCATACATTGCATAACATTCCTATGCCTTCCGGAGGCACTTAAAACTGGTGTGGAAGTTACTTTATCTTTCAACTCTTGGAACTCTTCTCACCTGCATCATTCTACTGGAACTTGATTGCCTTGTATATAAGCTTTGCTAAGGGTGTAGGGATAGAATAAAATCCTTCAACAATTCTCCTATAATAATCAACCAACCCAAGAAAATGATGGATCTTTGTAAGCATCGTAGGCCTTAGCCAATTGTTCACCATTTCTATCTTTTGTGTAACAACTTTCATCTCTTCATCCTATACAATGCATGGTCCTCTTGTGATTTTGAATACCATCACTAAACATGGTCACACACACCCTGAAAAGTGTTTTGAATTCATTTCACCCATAACAACTATAGGTGCATTCACTAGCCCAATTGACATACTAGGAATTCATAATAACCATACCATGTTTGTAATGTTGTCTTGGGTATATCATCATCATTCTTTTTTTTTTCATTTCGTCGTCATTCGTTTCATCATTTCATCATTCATTTCACCATTTTTTTTCTTCTAACCCCATAACTAATCAAACAAATCATCAACTCTGGGGAGGGAATATTTATTCGTCATTGTCATCTTATTCAGTTGCCGATAATCGACACACATTCTCAACGTACTGTCTTTCTTTTGTACAATTAACACTGAGGCACCCCAAGGGAACATACTAGGTCTTATGAATCCCTTGTTCATCACGTCTTTCAACGTTTTCTATTTTTTTTCCAGTTCCCATAACTTTGCCGGGGCCATACTATATGAAGAAATAAAAATAGGCTAAGTACCTGACATCGCAGTAATACCAGCTCATACGTCGAGGAATTCGTTTACCGCTAGAACTGATTGCAGAGTTGGTGGCTTCACATCAGTATCTTTCACTCTTACCAAGTGACATGTGTATCCCTTAGAGTACCCTTTTACTTGCTTTACTATGGGGAACAACTTTTTCCTCTTAGTGCCCCCACGTTTCTTCTTTTGGGAAAAACGACAACATAACTTCTTAGTTCGGCAATCTACTATGGCACAATCCCTTTAGAACATTAAAATCCACTATTTACAGCTCAATAAGATCACCCAGTGTCCCATGACCACAAACAATTACTATACACTTATGATATATTCTTTTAACTACAATACATTCACCAACTGATGTATAGGCTTCATGTGACATAACTAGCAATTCTGGTTTTATTTTGAATTTTCAGCAATTAATGAAATAACATATGCTCTATGGGTCAATCATTACGTATACGATACTTGTAACTACATCAGGAGAAGTCTCATTTTATGGCCCAACATACCACACCCATAACAACATTTGGCCCCAACCGACACTTCACCTAGATGATAACTTCCGTAGCACTAACACGGCTGATGAGGAGACTTTGGTTGGGTCCTTCGTTCTACAGTTCTGTACTTGATACCTCATTGCCCATGAATCCTGCCAAATCGATTGTCTGTAAAACCCTTGGAATTGAGGTGGAACATTTACTATAGATTAAGGAAAGAATGGTCTAGGCGGTCTGTTAAACACCCAAGACCTAAATTCTCCTTGGGACGTCATGAACTATCCCATAGGTCTAGTTTCTGTTGCCTCTGATCCTCCATTATCTGTGCAAAAAGCCTGTATTCTGGCTATATCCATATCTCCTTTAAAGGCTGCGATAATACAATCTATCTGTCCACATACCAATGCACTCTATCGGTCATAATAGCTACCACATTGGGTGCATACCTAGCCAAATAATTAAATTGAAGACTATACTTCCTGACACTCATAGTCCTTTGGCAAAGATTTAACAATTGGTTCGCATAAGCTTTTCGGACCTCATATGGGAGATACTAGTCACAGAATGCCGTTTTAAATTCCTCCCAACTAGCTGGAAATACATCAATACATAATCACACGTATAACATCTAGAGCCCTTTTGATTTGGTCTATACAATCCTGTGGGTCTTTATTCAGATCTGACCCGGTGAACATGGAAACATTTAATTTCAAAAGAATCCTGTATTCGACGACTCGCTGCCCTAGCCACACCATCATTACCCGTCATTAGGCCAGCTCGCCCGTGACATTGTACAACAACTATCTGAGTCAACATATGCCTTACATTTCTTAAATCCTGTTCAGTGGCATTTATAGGTGGTTTTGTGGATACGTCTCTACTTTTTGGCTAAGAGAAACCCGTATAACAAATTCCATGTCAGCTCCACCTTGACTACCTTGGTCAAGTGGTGACTTACTCATTTCTACCTCGGCAGGCATATCAACCTGCTCACCTTTGTCTTTATCTTGTCTGATACTCAACATTTGACTATACAAAGGAAAACCAATGTCAATACGTACATATGTGTCCACCTACACCTTTGGCTCTATTGAACGATCTAGAAGTGAAGAAAAGAAACAACTCCTAAATGTATCGCAGCCTCCTGCTTATCAATGTGGCACGCAACACATCGATAAGTAAGACTTTACTCAGACACGGCTTTGTAGACACCCGCAGAACAACCCGCTCTGATACCACTTTTGTCACGCCCCAAATCCTAACGAGGAGTGATTGGCACTCGTAACCGATAAGGCCCGAGAGAACCAAGCTTTGCTTCTATTCGTTCATATGCATGTCATAAGAAACACCATTCCCACAAAAGGACTTTAAAATACTAAAAATGGAACTCATGGGACATGTGATATATATATATATATATACATATGAGAAACTTGGCCGTTGAGGCCACCAAATCAAGAACGACATATCCCTTTTACATTTATACACCCACATCCATCTACAAAAGCCTCTAACCAATGCATTTGACCAAAATGAACTAAAAGTCGGGCCCTTCTTTATACAACATGTACAACACCAAAACATATGTACAACTGTGACTCGGAGAAGCCCCGAACTAACTGGAGCTCACCAAAGATCTGCAACACTGGCAACCTACTGTGGGGGCCTATTAGTACCTGCGCCTGCAGCAAGTAAGGTAAAATCCCCCAAGAGGGGTCAGTACGAAGAATGTACTGAGTATGTAAGGCCATATGAAACTTGTAAGATATGAACATATGTCAAGAACTCAATGCATAACCAATATAGATAAGTCCCAATGTAGATGAGTCACTATTCTGTACTTTGGAAACCATGTATGTTGCTTTCATTACATTCTTTGTATCTTTACTTCTATGATTATTCACCTTTGCCTTTGACCTGTGATACCCGGGCCCTGACTGAACAGTGGGTTTTAAACATAACATAGCGTTATGTTGGGATCGACTCGAGCTAGGCTTATGCCCCTAGAGCTGCCACCCTATGAATCAATGTATATATTGGGATCGGCTCGAGCTAGGTTAGTACCTCTAGAGCTGCCACCCATACAACATTTTAGGTTCGGCTCGAGCTAGGTTATTACCCCTAGAGCTTCCCCTTGTCAGGATCGGTCCGATCTAGGCTTATGCCCCCAAGACTGCCCCCTGATCCAACAACCTCGGGATCGGCTTGAGCTAGGCATTTTCCCCCCAAAGCTGACACCCATACTTGATCATTAACCACATATGCATTACTTTGTTCTTTACTTTGAGGTTGATATCTTTACTTGTGAGATATTGGTACATTCACTTGTACATTACTTCTTTCAAAGACCAAACAACCCTTTGAAAATGTTATAACAGTGCAGAACAGTTTCGACTGATGGTTCGGGTGATGGACCATCAATCCCTTGACTAACCGTCACTCAAACCGTCACAAAATGACCAAATATTGGTCTTACTGGTTAAGCTTGATGTCTTGCCTTGACGGTTCATCACAAGTGTGACGGTTTGTCACCTGACCCGTCACACTCTAATAGACAGAAACCCTCTAGTAAACTGAACACAACTTTTTATTTCAGTAACTGATTGATAAAAGATTGGCGGAGTTGGAAAGAAGATCCGATGACCTTTCATTTGGTGGGTCTTGATCCCTAAAACTCTTTATATGTAGGATTTATGATTGTTTAAAGTTGACTATAGAATGATTCTTTACAAGAACTCAATCGGTAAGGAAGGTTTCAACTTGGCTATGAGCTAGGAGTTACTTGTTGCCTTAGTACATGTCTAAATCACTTCTCATACTATCAAAACATGATGTTTTATTGTACATGTACTTGAATCATGGTTCTAATCTTAGCTTGGATTCTCGGGGTTTTACAATATCTCTCCCTTGGGGTCATTCGTTCCCGAATGAAAACTAACTAAGTTGAAAAGTTAGGAAAAGAGCTGCAATCCCAATGCTGAATATCTAAGAGCTGAAAAGTGACATGATAACTGAGTTTATAACTAAAACATGGATTGGAATGGACTCATGAATACATATTGTGACATGAGAATAACTGGGTGACATGAAACGGAAAGAATTAATTAAAGGGGATACTATTACCTCAAGCTGGAACGAAATTAGAAGGGAAAAGATGGGGGTACTTAGTCATCATATCCACCTCTGCTTCCCAAGTAGGTCCCTCAACTAACTGGTTCAGCCAAAGAACTTTTACTAAAGCAATGTCCTTATTACTGAACTTATGAACCTGACGATCAAGAATCTCAACTGGGACCTCCTCATAAGAGAAACTATCTTTCACACCCACACTATCTAAAGGCACAACTGATGTGGGATCACCAATGCATTTCTTCAACTGAGACACATGGAAAATTGGATGCACTGGCTCTAAGTCTGTGGGAAAAGCTAATTCATTGGCTACATTGGAAAAATGACCCACAATCTTATAAGGACCAACATAGCAAGGACTCAGTTTTCCTTTCTTGCCAAATCTCTTCACCGCTCTCATGGGTGAAACTTTTAAGTAGACAAAATCACCAATAGAAAACTTAATTTCCCTTTTCCTCACATCTACATAAGATTTTTGACGACTCTAAGCTATTTTTAGCCTTTCTCTAATAAATTGGACCTTTTCCATTGCCAGCTATTTTTAGCCTTTCTCTAATAAATTGGACCTTTTCCATAGCCTCGTGAATTGAATCTGTCCCAATCAATGTTGCTTCACCATCTTCAAACCAACTAATAGGAGATCTACACCTCATACCATAAATTGCTTTGAATGGGGCCATCTGAATACTGGGGTGATAGCTGTTATTATAAGCAAACTTAATCAAAGATAGATGATCATCCCAACTACCTTTGAAATCGATCACAAATTTTGAATGGCCCGCTTTGCCTGACCATCTGTCTGCAGATGAAAAGCCATACTGAGATGAACTTGGGTACCAAGACCCTTCTGAAAAGTCTTCCAAAACTGAGTACCCCTATTTGAGATGATAGTCAAAGGGACACCATGCAATTTTACCAACTCTCTAAGATAGAGTCTATAAAAGTTACTGGCATAAAATGGGTTGACTTAGTCATTCGGTCTATAATAACCCAAATAGAATCATGCTGCCGGTGAGTACGAGGAAACCCTGTAATGAAGTCCATATTCACCACTTCCCACTTTCAAGTATGGATACTGATATCCTGAAGCACCACCAGTCCTCTGGTGCACAACCTTAACCTGCTGGTTATTTGAACACTTAGCCACAAATTCTGTGATATCCTTCTTCATGCCATTCCACCAATAGACTTCCCGTAGATCATGGTAAATCTTGGTGGCTCTTGGGTGAATAAAATATCGAGAACTGTGAGCTTCCATTAGCATCCACTGTCTCAAGTCATCCACATCTGAAACACATAGTCTACCCTAACAACGAACAATACTGTCTCCCCCTTGGGAGAAAACCTCAACCTTCTGACTTTGGACCGCTTCGTTCAACTTAAGCAAAGTAGGATCATTA
Source organism: Capsicum rhomboideum (assembly GCA_031232105.1). Classification (NCBI taxonomy): domain Eukaryota; kingdom Viridiplantae; phylum Streptophyta; class Magnoliopsida; order Solanales; family Solanaceae; genus Capsicum; species Capsicum rhomboideum. The sequence goes on from CP124711.1 coordinate 55,089,726, forward strand.
TCTTGCTTTTATTTTACCTCAGATATCAATGAAGATTCTAAACCATTTTGAACCAAGATATTACCTTCGGCTGAATCAACCAACCGAACTCCCAGTCTAGCAAGCTGGTGAACCTCACGAACTAACTCTTTATTCTCAACCTCTACATGAGAAACACTTCCTATAGATAACCTACTAAGAGCGTTATCCACTGCATTGGATTTACCAGAATGGTACAAGACGCTCATATCGTAATCCTTCAACAACTCTAGCCACCTTCTCTGACAAAAATATAGATCTTTCTAGCTGAACACATACTGAAGGCTCTTGTGATATGTGAACACATTAACATGAAACCCATAAATATAATGCCTCCAAATATTTAAGGCAAAAACAACTGCCGCTAACTCAAGATCATGAGTCGGGTAATTCTTCTCATAAGGCTTGAGCTATCTAGAGGCATATGCTATAACCTTGCCATACTGCATAAATACACAACCAAGTCCTACTATGGAAGAATCACAATAAACCACAAATCGATCTGAACCCTCTGGTAGAGTCAAAAATAGAGAGAAGGTGAGTCGAGTCTTCAACTCCTGAAAACTCTTCTCGCAAGAATCAAACCACTAAAATTTAGCTTTCTTATGAGTCAATCTGGTTATGGGAGAAGAAATAGAGGAAAATCCCTCCACAAACTGCCTGTAGTAACCGACTAAACCTAAGAAACTGCTAATATCTAATGGAGAGATGGGTGTAGGCCTAATCCTAACTACTTCAATCTTTTGAGGATCAACTTGAATGCTTTCACCGAAGATGATATGACCAAGGAATGCTACTGGTTTCAACCAGAATTCACATTTACTAAACTTAGTGAATAACTGGCAATCTTGGAGAGTCTGCAAGATAATCCTCAAATGGTCTGCCTATTCACCCTCACTCCAAGAATAAATGAGGATGTCTTATATAAAGACTAAAATGAACATGTCCAAGTACAACTTGAACACTATGTTCATCAAGTCCATAAAAGCTGTAGGAGCATTTGTTAGTCCAAAAGAGATAACAACAAATCTGAAGTGACCATATTGAGTTTTGAAGGCTATTTTTGAAATGTCACATTCTCTGACTCTGAGCTTATGATAGCCAGATCTAAGGTCTATCTTTGAAAAATAATTGGCACCATGAAGTTGGTCAAACAAATCATCAATCCTGGGAAGAGGATATTTGTTTTTGATTGTGACTTTGTTCAATTGACGGTAGTCAATGCACATAGTGAGAGAACCATTTTTTTACAGGAAGAAAACTGAAGCACCCTATGGAAATATGCTGATCCTGATGAAACCTTTATCTAGAAGGTCCTTCAACTGTTTCTTTAATTACTTAAGCTCTGCTAGAGTCATTCTGTAAGGTGTAATTGAAATAGGCTGGGTATCTGGAAGAAGATCTATTCCAAAGTCAATTTCCCTCTTGGGAGGAACTCCAGGCAGATCTTCTGGAAACACTTCTTAAAACTCATTAACCATAGGTACTGACTAAAAAGTTAGGGTTTCGAACTTGGAGTCCTTAATCTGAACAAGATGATAGATGCATCCTTTGGAGATCATTTTTCTAGCCTTAAGGTGAGAGACAAATCGACCTAAAGGCACTGAGATACTACCTTCCACTATAGATCTGGTTCATTTGGAAACTGAAACTGGACTACTCTGTTTCTACAATCAATTAAGGCATAGCAAGAGTATAGCCAATCCATGCCAAGAATAAAATCAAAATTAATAATGTCTAACTATACAAGATCAACTGAGGCTCTACAAGATCAACTGAGGTGACTTTTTGAGAAACTATGACAGGGTTATTTCTTTATACCCATCTAGCTACAATTGAATCACTAACTAGTGTAGAGACTGGGAAAGGTTTTGAGAGGATTTCAAGACTGACACCGAAGTCTACTGCTATATTGGGATTCACAAAAGAAAGTGTGGCTCCGAGTTCTAACAATGCATAGACATTAATATGAAAGACCTGTAACATATCAGTGACTACATCAAGAGAACCCTCCTGATTCTATCGAGTCTGAGGGGAATAGTTTTTGTTCTGACGCTGTTCGCCAGCTGCCCTTGATGAGGCACCCTGCTGGAGCTGATGAAGAGTTAGTTTGATTCTGCTAGCGAGCATCTCTGCCCCTCTGTGAAGCCACTAGACACTCCCTCAGTCTATGACTTGGCTTACCACACTTAAAATAATTTCCACTACCGGCCATACACTCACCTTAGAGCCTGGTGCCCTATCCCTATTATTCTGCGTGAACTTGGGAACTGAAGCACTAGCAGATGATGGGTCTGTATTTGAAGATTTCTGATAGAATTAAGAACGATTACCACCATCTGGCTGCTACTAAGAGAAGTTAAAACTACCTATTCTGGCCCTCTTGTTCTCTTTTTCTCTCTCTCTTTGATCTTTTCCTCCTCAATCTGTTGGGAATGAACCATCAACCTGGAGATATCCATCTCCTTAACTAACATCGTAGTCCTACACTCCTTGACCACATCCTCAGAAACACCTGTCACAAACTTACTCATATAAGCCCTGGACTCAGCAACCATTGCCAGCGCATACTTTGCACATTGAGTAAACTTAAGAGAATACTCCTTCACACTCATGTTTCCCTGCCTCAAATTTATGAACTCCTGAACCTTGGCCTCTCTCAAGTTAAGTGGGAAGAACTTGTCCAGAAAAGTAGCAACAAAGTCATCCCATTCTACCGATCCTACATCTGCACCTCTATCCTCCCTCCACTGCTTATACCAAGTGTGAGCTACTCCCTTCAACTGATAAGTAGCCAAGTCAGCACTCTCAACTGGAGTGACACCAATAATTTTTGTAACCTTTTGAATATTATCAAGACACTCTTACTGATCTTTCTCAGTATTAGAACCACGGAACTTACAAGGATTCATCCTAGTGAAGTCTCAGACTCTAGCTGCTATTGTATTAGTTGCCTGATTGACTAGTGCTATAGCCTGTTGGTTAGTCTGGGTGGTCATGGCCTGAGGAAGCACCATGAAAGAAGCCTTGAACACAGCATGAGAGACATGTTCATTCAAAGGGTCTGCTGGAGCTAGTGGTGCTTGCTGATTTCCATTTCCATTGCCATTGCCATTTTTCCTTCCATTAGACCTCTTGGGAGGAATATTATATAAACGTGTAGAGCACGAGTTAGAAAAAGATTTTAGTAGAGTTCACACTCTATCGCATGATATGAACATGAAAGAAGTGAAACTTTTCCTTACATGTTTCATAGCCTCTCACTCATAAGTGTGACGCGCTTCACACCTAAGAACAAGACTCTACTTAACGCGATTTTCAGACACCCTAGGACACTTTAAACCTAATGCTCTAATACCAAGTTTGTCATAACCTAAGACTACCTCTAGTTGTAACACAGTGCTTAGAGTCACAAGTGACCCCAAGCTAACCCATGACCTGACATAACATTAAGAATATTGAAATAAATGATGAAATACTAAGCTGAAGTTAAACTGAAATGGTATAATCATAATAAAAGCATAATCAATACTGAATGTCAAAACTAAAACTGTCTAACATAAGCAACATGCTGAAAATATAACTGTCTGTCTGAAAGCCTTTAAATATAATGAGTTACTAGGACAAGCCCCAACTAACTCTAACTACTAAAAACTAAAATAATAACATAATGAAAGTACTGAAAGATAGTCCTCGGATGATGAGGACTCACCAAACTCTACTGCTCATATAGGTACAGAATTGTGCTAACCATGAGCTGGATGCTGAACCTCTAAACCTATATTATAAAACAATAAAGTGCAAAGAAAGTATGTGATCAGTACTTTGAATGTATTGAGCATGCGGAATATGTATTATGCTATAAGAATTAAATTTAATGAAGATGGCATGATAAATTGAACATGGAGCTGGAATATGTAAACTTATGCAATGACCATGTAATGAACATGTAACTGTATAATATACTGAATAAACTAAAACAAGGTCATGTGAGGTCTGAGTCTAAATTGTGGGAGCTACTATTAACCGACATACCCCAATCTGAGCTAATCGAGGTCCAATCTATAACCCCAGTTGGAAGGGTGTTCTGTACCTTACCAAGGGTATGAACAATGACTGACATGGATCCATTAAACTGATGTCCAAAAGGACTAAGGTGTCAAGCCTAGTCTGACGTGTGACCCTTTAGAACCTACGGTGGTGCCGTAGTTCAGGGACTTAGGGACTTCTACTAAAGGTCTAAGCCTAAATAGCAGGTGAGAATTCATCCCTATGTTCGTTCAGTGCTAAGTAATACTCCCAACTGAATAACAATTGATAACTGTATAATTCATTAAACTGAATAACTGATAAGCTCAAAATGCTGATATCTGAGACTGAAATAGTATACACTTTATCTAGAAAGCATCCTACATCATGTAAATTTAGAGGACTGAGTATTTATTAATATATTTATGAAATCCTAGGTCATTGAGTGTTCATAACCCTCCATCTTTTAAGAATGCGACTACTCATGACAATTCCCATAAATTGAATGAAATAAGGAATTTCATAACTCAAGTCCAAAATTATAAATTATACAATATACTGAGGATTCATAATCACAAGCATGTAATGATATTGAAATACATAGGGAAACATGGTTTCATGGCTCAATTATAACAAGGAAATGAAATATAAAGAAATTCATGAACCCTAGGCTCTGAAGGAGGAGTTAAACTGAGGAATTTAGTTTACTTCAGGGCTCAATGGGTGGAAGGAAACCCAAATATGAAATTCCACATACCTAGAGATGGAAAAGTTGGTGAAACCTTTGAATTTGGAGTCTGGAGTTGAAAAACTTTAATTTTACCTTGGGAGAAGAAAATTGACTCTTTCTCTATTTTCTCTCTATGTGTTGACTGAATTTTGAGTTAATAGGGAATTTGGGGTGTTTTAGTCTTATATATCAACCTTAAGATAACTTAAATGACATAGTTTTGGTGTTTAAAGAGTGGGAAAAGCCAAACAACCCCTTTGAAAATGTTATAATAGTGCAGAACAATTCCAGCTTATGGTTCGGGTGACGGACCGTCAATCCCTTGACTAACCGTCACTCGAACCATCACAAAATGACCAAATTTTTGTCTTACTAGTTAATCTTGACGGCTTTCCTTGATGTGTCATCATAGGTGTGACGGTTTGTCACCTGAGCCATCACACTCTAACAGACAGACACCCTCTAGTAAATGGAGCACAACTTTTTACTCCAGTAACGGATTGACAAATAGTTTGTAGTGTTAGAAAGAAGACTCAAAGACCTTTCATTTAGTGGTCTTGAGACCTAAGAATATTTATATGCTAGGATTTATGATCATTTGAAGTTTACTATAGAAAGATTCTTCACAAGAACTCAATCGGTAAGGAAGGTTTCAACTTGGCTATGAGCTAGGAGTTACTTGTGGCCACAGTACATATCTAAATCACTTATCATACTACCAAAACATGATGTTTGATTGTACATGTACTTTAATTATGGTTCTAATCTTAGCTTGGATACTCGGGGTGTTACAGTTGGAGTTCAGGCCGCCGAAGGTCGGACAAGATAGAGATCCCAATATCCTTCCCACACAAAAAAATTCCATACATGGTTAAGAATGAGGAGGTAGTGCTAGAGTTTGGAGAGGTACCTATTCAAGGAGATGCTCCACCAAGTCAGGGAGGTGTAGCACATGTTCTGCTATTGTCACGACCTAAATAGTTATGAGTGACACCTATCCTAACTCTACGGTGGGAGAACCATTTAACCCAATCCTTAATAGACTAATAGGAAACTCTTATTTACCTTTTTTCTAAGTAAACCGACATTTATCATACTTAACACATTTTAAATAATATAATTCCTCTAAATATCAGTTAACACCAAAAAAACTAAAAGTGCTGAAATATATCTATCAATTACATCCCCGGGACCCAAAAGTCACCATACAAGAACTCTAAATATCCAGAATAAGATCTAAAACATAATCCAAACTGCTAAACTAAAAAGAAAATGTCATTGTCCAAAAGACAAGGACATGAGCAAATAGAGATGATCCAACGGATGCCTGAAAATGGTGCTCACCCTTGATTTTAAGCTGAAATTATGAGCTAAAGTTGAGGTCTCGACTTAAACATTGGAACACACTCTGAACTCAAAAAAAGAAAGTACAAGTAGTATTAGTACAACAACTCTGTAATGGTAAGCATCAATGGTTGATTTAACCTAACACCATACAAATAAATAGGTTAAAAGCAAGTAAGAAACAATCAGGACACAACTCATAACTAGTTGAAAAATAAGAATACATTCATAAAAACTTCAACTTATGAGACCCAACAACAACTCTCTTCATATAAATTAGTGTTCATGTTACATAAGCACATTATTTACACTTAGGCAGAATTAGTCAACAATAGTTAAGACAATATATGTGCAAATATAGTAATGATTTCATATATGCAAAGTATATACATATAATAAGGTCAACTGGGACCCTCATCTATGACCTTTAGGGGACGAGCTCAGTCTATGTACCAGTGTTGGTGTTACACCTAATCTAATAACAGTGTAGGCATGACACCCAATCTAATAATAGTTTTAGTGTGTCACACGATCCCAATATCATCTCAATGTATAATTTCAAATATGATGCTTAATGCATAATAATAATCAACAATCACATGTAATGCCCGAAGGCTAGTCACAATCATTCAACTTATATATAAGCACAAAGTCAAATCAAGTCTATAACTATATTTAAACCATAGTCTACCTCAATTTATTGCCTGAAAGCACTATTTGGCTAAAACCTTTCTTTTCCTTTCAATTTTTGTTCATTCTTGATCTATAAACAACAAATAATCACATTTCAAAACAACATTCCCCACTTTTAGGCATTATAAACCCAAACCCATCAATTTCAACCTATGAACTTAACCTAGTTTATCATTCTAGGGTTTTCTACCCTTTAATCTCTTTGAATTCTCCGTATTTCAGATTACAAGGATTAATTCTATACTAGGAGGTGTTTTTAACAATCTAGGATAAAAACAACTGAATTCAAGTCATTCCCCACCAATCCCCACCGCTTTATGAACCTAGGGATAAATCTCAATTTTCAACCATGGTTATGAGTCTTATCATTTTAAGAATCTAGAGGAGTAAATTGAAGTTTGAATGATAAAGAAATCTTGCCTCAAAGATGGAAAACCCTCAAATTTGGTGAAAATTGCCCTCTTTCAACCCTTGAACTAAATTTAGAATAATGGGAATGAAAAATGTAATTTTCTATTTTAAACATGAGAAGCTATATTTACTTCAATTCAGTGAAGGATTCATCGCTGCAGCGATACCGCTGCAGTAATGAATCTATTGCTGTAGTGACACTAAGGCTAAAAGAAATTATTGCTGTGGTAATACTTTTTCTGCTGTGACGATGGATCTATTGCTACAGCGATGCCAAAATAGTAGCTTAGGATCCATTCTCGGCTTTGTCTATTTCACAACACACTTCTCAAAATTCAACATTATGAACTGACCATTCATGGTAATCGCTATAACCAGAGTTCTACTAATTCATTTTATGCACCATAAGTTTCTATGACTTCCTAAACTTATCATCTAATATATTATGGACTCAAATCCACCAATAATCACACCAATAAATACCAAATTTTCCTAGATCCTTCCACACTCAAAATCCACCTAAAACTAGGCTAGCTTGAATTTCACAAAATTGGTCTAGGGAAAGGCTATGCTGCAATTTTACTCTTTATTTTAGCGTAATGAAAATTTGGGTCATTATAGATCTCTTCAGAGTTGATTCAGAAGGTTTTGGGGTTTCTAAGTGGTTTAGCTGGTATATGTGCTACACTGGCAGTTTTATCTTTTTCGTATCTAGGGTTGCATCATATAGCTACCATGGCACCCAGGATGGATAAGGCAATGGATCATGGTGCTTTCTTGCATAGGGTTTTGGGTCCGATGATAACTTAAGATGAACATGGCTTTCTTTGCAAGTTCCTTAAGATGAAGCCTCCTATTGTTCACAATACTTAGTCAAAAAATGCTTATGAATTCATTATTGATTTTCATGAAAGGCCTCACAAGTTGGGAGTGGTGGAGAGGTATGATGTAAAGGTTTTTTTTTAAAAGTTGTATAGGGATGCTAAAATGTGGTGGAGGGCAGTCATTGAGCTTAGAGCTGTACATTTTCCTCCATTAACTTGGACTCAGTTTTATTCTATCTTTTTGGAGAAATATGTGCCATGTACTCTGAGGGACTGGATAAAGGATGAGTTCACTAAACTCAAGTTGGGAGGTATGTCGATGAGGCCAAATTTCATGGTTTGTCTAGATATTCTTTGTAGTTGTTGATTACTAACGAGGAGAGAATTTAATTGTTTGTTAAAGCGTTGAATACTAGTTTTGAGGTTTCTGCACTTCAGATGATATTTTTAAGTAAGAACTTCAAGGAGATGATTGATTTTATGAAAAAAGTAGAGGGTGTGAGGCAGGATGGTTATGCCAAATCAGGGGGAAAAAAAAGCCCCACAAGGTGGGAAATTATACTGGTTCTTATTCTCGAGGCCAGAATTTTCAGTGCAACTGTACCCAACCCATTCAGTCCGTGATACCGGTGTCTGTTGGGGGTCCGTCAGGGGATAGTAAGCCATATTCAAACTTTGGTGGTAATATTCCTTTATCATTGTCAGCTTAATGACCTATCTTGGATCGTATATACTATGAGTACCGTGGGCTTGGTAATATTTAGAGAAATTCTCCAAATTATAGACCCTCTGTTCATCCAGGCTAGTAAGTCAATAGAGAAATTATCCAAATTATAGACCCTCTATTCAGCCACGCCAGTAACAGACTTCCTGGGCCTTTGTTCTAGTAATTAGGGAAGGTGGAGGTAATAGTAGGGTTCATCCATATAGTGGGCGTGATGGTCACCATATAGGTAGAGGTGGAAACCAATTCAATTGAGGTGGTAGACATACAGATTGAGGTGGTGCACAAGACAGCAAGGGCTATGCTCAGATGGGTAATAAAGCCCACTTTTATGATTTTCTAGGTAGGCTCAAGACCAAAGCTCCAGACGCGATGATCATAGGTACTATTCTTTATTATATTGCTTGGCTACTATTTTTTGACCCGGGTTCCACATTCTCGTATGTTTCTATTAAATTTTCTTTTACTCTGGTTATGGTATGGTAAATTCTTGATACTTCTATGTATGTATCCATGCTAGTTGGGGTTTCAGTAGTTGTTGATTTGGTTTATCAGTCTTGGTCTATATTATTCATAGGATAGCAGACTTGGGTTGATTTGGTAATTCTAGACATAGTGAATTTTAACATTATCTTGGGGATGAGTTGGTTGTCTCTATACCATACGATTCTTGACTTTTATGCTAAGATAGTAATTGTAGCTATTCTAGGGATGAATAGATTGGAGTAGGAGGGTAACTATAAACCTACTCCTCTAAGACTTATACCTTATATTCATGCAAAGAAGTTAGTTGGGAAGGGGTGTCGGGCTTTTCTAGCTTATTTTTGAGAAACTAGTACTAAGGTCCCTCCTATTGCATTAGTTCTAGTGGTATGTGAGTTCTTAGAAGTGTTTTCTAATGTTCTACCTGGTATTCCACCTGATCATGACATTAATTTTTGTATATACCTAAAGCCAGGAACTCGTCCCATCTTTATTCTTTCTTTTGGAATAGTACCAGCCGAGCTAAGGTTGCTAATAGTTTAGTTTTAGGAATTGATAGGTAAGGGATTCATTAGTCCTAGTACTTCTCCTTGGGGTTCTCCGGTCTTGTTTGGTAAGAAGAAGGATAGGAGTCTACCTATGTGCATAGACTACCAATAGTTAAATAAGGTTACTATTTGCAATAAGTACCCATTACCCTAGATAGACAACTTGTTTGATTAGTTATAGGGTGCTTCATTGTTTTTAAGATTGACTTAAGATTCAGGTATCACTATCTTAAGTTCCAGGCCGAGGACATACCTAAGACTGCTTTTAAAACCTATTATAGGCACTATGAGTTCTTGGTGATGCCTTTGGTTTGACTAACACCCCGACTGCCTTTATGGAGTTGATGAATAGAGTTTTCAAGCCATATTAGGATTCTTTTGTCATAATTTTTATAGATAATATTCTTGTGTACTCTAAGAGTAGGGAGGAGCATGAGGCTCACTTATGCAATGTGTTGGGGTTCTTAAGGAGAAGCAGCTTTATGGAAAATATTCTAAGTGTGAGTATTGGTTGTCTTCTGTGTCCTTCTTGGGGAACATGGTTTCAAAAGAAGGGGTTATGGTAGACCCACAAAAAATTGAGGTAGTTAAGAATAGGACTAGGCCTACCTCTGTGATTGAGATTTATAGTTTTGTGGGGTTGGCTAGTTATTACCACCGATTTGGAAAGTGGTTTGTTTATATCACCTCGTACTTGACTTGATTGACTCACAAAGAGGTGCTATTTGAGTGGACTGATGAGTGTGAAGAGAGCTTCCAAAAGCTTAAGACTTTCCTGACTTCAGCTCCTATCCTTGCCTTAGTGGTGGAGGGTAAGGACTTTATTGTATTTTGTGATGCCTCATGTTCTGGTTTAGGTGCTATTTTGATGCAATAAAAGAACGTGATTTCATGTGCTTTTAGGTAGCTAAAAGTTTATGAGATAAACTATCCCACACTTGGAGTTGGCAACTGTAGTGTTTGCTCTCAAGATTTGGAGACATTATTTTTATGGGGTGAAGTGTGAAGTATTCACTGATCACCATATCTACTAACATGTCTTTACCTAGAGAGATTTGAATTTGAGACAGCAAAGATAGATGGAACTACTCAAGGATTATGATATTTCAATTCTTTATCATTGGAGAAAGGATAATATGGTAGTGGATACGCTAAGTCAGAAGATGAAGAGCATGGGTAGTTTGGGATGTTTAGATAATTCTAAACGTCAATTGGTTAGGGAGGTTTAGACCTTATCTAACAATTTTATGAGACTTTAGGTGACTGAGAAATGAGGACTGTTAGCTAATATAGAGGCGAGGTTTACTTTTCTAGACCAAAATGTAAAGTTAAGTAAGATCCGCAACAAGGTGTTACAAGGTAAGGCAAAAAAGGCCATTTTTTATGATAAGGGTATTTTAAAGATTAGGGGACAAGTTTGTGTATCTCGTGAGGATGAATTTATTTGGACCATACTTGCTGAGGTGCATCGTTCGAGGTATTCCATACATCTTGGTGTGACTAAGATGTACCATTATTTAAGAAAACACTTTTGGTGATGCCGAATGAAGCGGGATATAATGGATTTTGTGGCTAAGTGTTAGAATTGCCTGTAGGTAAAGTATGAACATTAGAATCCTAGTGATACTCTTTAGAGAATGGCCATTCCTAAATGGAAGTAGGAAATGATATCCATGGATTTTGTTGTTCGTCTTCCCAAGACTTTGGGAAAGTATGATTTGATATAGGTGATTATGGACCGGTTGACTAAGTCTGCACAGTTTATTCCAATGTAGGTGAGTTATAATGTAGCCAAGTTGGCAGAAATTTATGTTAAGGAGATTTTCTGACTGCATGGGGTGCCTATTTCTATTGTTTTGGATAAAGGTACATAATTTACCTCTACCTTTTGGGAAAATATTTAGTAAGAGTTGGGCACTAAATTGGATCTAAGTACATCTTTTCACCTTCAGACTGATGGCCAGTCTGATTGGATGATCCAAGTGTTGGAAAACATGCTTTAGACATGTGTCATAGATTTTTAGTGGTCATTGGGACCAGTTCTTACCTTGTGCTAGTTTGCGTATTGTAATAGTTATCACTCAAATATCAACATGGCTCCTTTTGAGGCTTTATATGGAAGGAGGTGTAGATCTCCCATCTAGTGATTTGATACACTTGAGGTGAGACCTTGGGGTAACAATCCCTATTTGTTGAAGGAGTTGATGAAAAAGTTTAGATTTATATAAGAGAAGCTTATGGCGGCTCAAAGCCGGCAAAAGAAGTATGCAGAGTAGAAGGGGTGAGACATGCATTTCATGGAAGGTGAGCAAGTTGTTGCTCAAGGTTTCACCCATGAAGGGTGTGATGTAATTTGGGAAGAAGGGTAAGCTTAGTCCAAGGTTCATTGGACCTTTTGATATCTTGAAGGGTGTAGGACCGATGGCTTATAAGTTGGCTCTACCTCTGAGTTTGTAGGTAATCCATTTTGCGTTTTATGTTTTGATGCTCAAGAAGTCTCATGGGGATGGTGATTATATCATTCATTGGGATTCAATTTTGCTTGATGAATACCTCTTTCATGAAGAGGAACCTATTTCCATCTGCAAAGGTATCAGGTTAAAAAAGATGGATGAAATTGTAAAAAAGACTCATTGAAAGTAGACAGAGACTTAGTTGATACAAACCTATGGATAGGAAAATGAAGACGAGTGGATCTGCATTTTCACTATAAAAAGAATCCAGACAGTTCTCATGTACCTATTATGTAAAGCGTTTGGACTCTGTCTCTTTTTCTTTCGTTCTTTTTTTTCTTTCAGAATTGTTGTTAGAAACGGTAGACTGCGCAGGAAAGGATTTGGGTGGGGGAGTGTATACCTCCTCTCCCAAGCTTGATGAATGGAAAATGGCACTAGATCTATTGGTAATCAAGTTGCACCGAAATGTCTATGCTCCCATATTAAAGAAGAGTTAAGATATCGGGTAGCACTACATTGTCTGACGATAACCTTACCCGATGTCTGGTAAGTTTAAGCAGAAAGTTGCTAAGTCAGATGTCTGGTGAACACATTCATAATAAGTATGGGTCTAGTAGGTGTACTAGTAAGGAAGTGAGGTACTAAATTTAGCATCGACAAGGCAAGTATTGGGCGAGATGTCTGGAAGTTGAGAGCTAAATATATTTAATTTGTGAAGGTCCAGTAGAGGAATCGTCATGGTGAAGAGGCTACTTGGGAGACTAAACCAGATATGTGTAAGAGATACTTGCAGTTGTTCATCAGTTAAGGTAATTCTTGCTTGTTTTTACTCCTTTCTTCTAGTTTCTGTTCGGGGATGACCAATTGTTTAATATGTATCTGATGTAACAACCTATTCCGTCATTATAGCATTATTTGTAATGTAAAAGTTTGGGTATAGTTTTTCCTAGGATGATAGTTGTGAAAATCTCAGGCTAGGGTGAGTTCAGATGTAAATTAAGTGTTGTGTGATTTAAAGATCGTCTGTGTCTTATAGTAATGTTTTTGATGGTCTTGTGGGTGTGGTGCCTTAGATCTTTTTAAGTAATCCATAGAAACTTTCAGAATGGTATTGAGGTTCGTAGAACTATGGTAATGGCTTTTGCCATAGTGGGTTATATCTGTGTATCAGAAGAGCAACGGTGCCTTGTGAATTGGGGTAGTTCCCCAACTTTCTGTTAGTCACCCGTTGTAGAGGGACCCTACTCACCATAGAAGGTCTACTGTAGAGGTTGGCTGAATCACTAGGACTACTGTAGTAGGTCCCGATCCACTATAGCAGGACAACTATAATGGGTCCCTACCCACTGAAATGGGTCCTTGATTGCTCTAGTGTGCCTCTACCCACTGTAGAGAGACTGCTATAGTGGGTTTGTGTCTGCTATAGCAGGCACCAACAATTAAAATGCTAGAACTCTGATTTTAAGATTTATTTCATCCAAAACCTCCATACTTTTGACTAAGGGTTGGAGTGATAATTTTCTTTCTACTTGGGTAATTTATACTATTGAGGTAAGGTTATTATACCGTTCGAACGCATATTACTCCCTTTAATCAGTAAAATCATTAGAACAAGTTTTCTTGGTGAATTTTGTTTTAGTTCAAAAGTTGATAGAAATGAGGAAGAATTGTCATGGGTAGTCTTAGAAGTGATTGATAATCATTCTAGGATGATAAATTACACTTCCTAGCATAAAATCCTTCCCCAATAATGTGAATTATGGGGAATTTGGGTGGATTAATGCGTGAAAAACTAGAATTGGTGTTTCAGGCCTTAAACTTGTGTAAAATCAATAGGTTCTATTTCCTAATACTTAGAAAGGGAGTGTCACACCCCAAATCCAATTGAGGCGGACTGGCACCCAAAGCCGTTAAGGCCTGAGAGAACTAACCTATACATTCGTATACATTCATATGCATGACACCACACGAACAACATTCTGTTACGTAAAGATACAAGATGTCAAAGACGGAATCATGGAAAGACATTCACATAGATATGAAACTTGGCCGTTAGGGCCACCACGACAAAAGAGTAAGACATTCCTTCATTTGACTTACAACGTCTAGAAAACCTCTAACGAACACATAACCAAACCATAAGTCGAGAAAAGTCCCCGCTTTATAAAACTGTTACACAGTACCAAAACCAACATGTACACATGACTCAAAAAGCCCCGAATTAAACTGGAGCTCACCAACAGTCTGCAGATGACCCATATCCTACTGTGAAGGTCTACTAGCACCTGTGCCTACAACAAGTAAGGTAATTCCCCTAAGGGATGTCAGTATTAAAGAATGTACTGAGTATTTAAGGCTATAAGCAACTGCATGAAATATAAGAACTCCAATGGAATCAAATACAGGTGAATAGACAATATGGATAAACCACAATTCTGTATGTGTGGAACCATGTACATTACCTTCATTAATTTCTTTGATTTTACGTTCATTCATATCATTATCATTCATATAATACCCGGGCCCCTACTGATCAGTGGGAAACAATAACATTGGGATCGTCTCTAGCTAGACATATGCCCCTTTGAGCTACCACCCATAAATCAATAAAGCAGGTTCGTCCCTAGCTAGGTTTCTTTACCCCTTTGGGTTGACCCCTGTCAGGTTTGGCTCGAGCTAGGCTTTCGCCCCATTGAGTTCCCCCCTGATCCAATAATCTCGGGATCGTCTCTAGCTAGGCGTATGCCCCTTTGAGCTACCACCCGGACTCAACATTCAATCATGCATTACTTCATTCTTTACTTTTGTGAGATTGATACATTGGTGGTTATAACATTATTGGAGCTTTGGAACATCAGTCAATGAATAAGAGATACGTGAATAACAATTTATAACAAACCTAAAATGAGATACTTTAGAACATTTCAAAGTGGAAATAAGTTCGGTAACAATGAAAACAATAGGTGCTGCCAAAGGATACGAAAAAGAGTAACCTTACATACCTTATCTTCCCAATATGTGAATACAACAATTCAGCTCCTTCCTTATGTGTTAACAACTAACTACATTACAAGTGCACAAGACGATAATGAGCTACGTGACTTCCATATAACATCATTTCACCTTCCTACAATACAAATTACTGCATCACCATACTAACAACACCAAAAAACTCCACACATCAACCTAGATATCATAAACCGATGGAATTTCATACAAAGTTTATACTTTACACTTCCTCTTTAACACATCGTCACATTTACGCCATCAGGTCACCTAAATACTTTCCCCAACAACACATTAAAAACAATTCACAATTGATACAATTCAAAACATATCCTAACTACTTCATTAAACCTATCCAATAAGTACCATGAGTTGGTGATTGCATCCAAGAAGGGTAGAGGGGCCTTGGAGGGTCAAAGAGAAGCAAAAACAAGCAAAACGGGGTTTTGGAAGGACCTGTGAAGTCAACTGCGCCCATAGGTGGTGAGGTGTGGCCGCAGGTGCCCTCCTGGCCCTGTCCAGGGCCACCTGCGCCTGCAGGTGCTTCACCTGCGAGGGCGAGTGCCCATTTCAGCTGCCAGGGGTCACTTTTGGGTCCTTTTTTGTACTAAATGGTCCATGGCCATAAGTAAGATTCTCTTTCCATATTTTAGGTTAAATCAGAATCCAACGAACAATCATGGTTTCAAAATGCACATAAACCTCACAAAACTATATTCTCCTTTCAATACACCACCGGTTCCATGCACAATTTCATAACAACAATTCCACAAGTCATACACAAAGATAAAGCAAGTTAGGGACATAACCACATCCTAAATGTTGACATTTAATCCATAATATTCACTTCCTTTAAGACCTCAAGTCCCTTTTCAAGTTTGAACCACATGCAAGGCAAGTCCTTTACCGATTAAGCAAAAGTGGATTGTTTTACACATAGTGGAATTCTCAACACTTTGCCAACATAACCAACATGATTTACCCACCCTATCATGCATATAATATATTAAACCATAAGGGTAAACACTTACCAAAGCTTTCAAAGGAATGATCTTGTCCCAAGAGAGTGATAGCTTAGGGTTTGAAAGTAGAGAGAAATATCTTTTAGAAATGCCTAGAATTGGCAAGTGTCTTGTGTTGAATAAAATCTGATTTTTCACCTTATATAGTCCCTAATGGTATCCTTAGCCAAACTTTGGTAATAAATGAGGTGTTTACTTGGTCAACTTTTTGGAGTGGGTCATTTTCCATTTTGGGCCATGCCTTATTGTGTAATTTTGGGCCTTATTTGAGCCCATTAGCATATAATTAATTCAGCCCAACAAACGTTGTGTGTAATTCACCAACCATCTCAAGTTTAATTAATTCCATAAATGCTAAGATAGTTACATGGGTTCGGAAATATACGGGGTGTTACAGGGAGAGTAAGATGTGAATTACTTTTTGTTTGATTTTTTAGATCGAGAATGAGCTGAAGTAGCAAGAAGGGGCAAGGATTTAGAGGATTAGTACATTTAGGCTTGCGTTTGAGGTAGGTTGGGGTTTACGTTGTAGTTATAGATTTTATTTAGATTTCATGCCTATTCATAAGTTAAATGTTTGTGAATTAGCCTTCAAGCATACTTGTGATTTTGTGACTTGATGGATATTGGTTGTATACATGAAATGATGAATCTGAATTTGACTAAATGTCTAGATAAAGTGTGTACTTGCATATTTGGTGCACTATATTCTATCCTGGTTGATATTTGATTTGATACTCATACATTATGATATTTGAAGGGTCGGGTACTGCGCCGGTACATGTTACTTATCTATTGATATTCGAAAGGTCGGGTACCAAACCAGTATAGTACATGGATGAAGCTGGTCCTCTGCAGGTAATGACTATTGGGCAGATAAGTCCCTTTAATATGTATGTACAGATTGATATAAGGTTGTGACAATTTTTGATGCATTGTTACATATTCTTAGCCATTTGATCGCTCATTGAAATAGAGGTGGCATAAGTCTACTCTTGTGAGATGGTTAGGTGATAAATGATTTGGTATGTTTACACTTGTTGTATTTAGAGAAGTCATAGACCCCTCCTTTTTTATTGTTGAACTTATGTGTGTGAAGGTTGGTCCAGTTGAGGTTATTGGTTGACTAAGTGATTATCTATAGATTGGTAATTGTGGATTGCAATTACTTGTTATGTGTTGATTACTAATTTACTTATATTTAATTTATGTTTCAGTGTGGGTATGAGTTGAGTCGACCGATGATGCCAACCAATACATAGTGTTTGTATTGATACTACTTGTGCTTTTTTTTTTGTTGAGCGTAGACAGATAGTGTTTCAATGATTAAATCAAGACCTCAAATATAGTATTTGACCAACAACTTTTTGATCCAAGGGTGAGCATCTACATTCAGGTAGCTAATGTGCTGTTGACTTACGACACTTTCGACGCTTAAAACTATGGATACTTGCAAGTACAATGGTATTTTTATGTAGATATGAGGTGCTCTGTGGTATTTGATAGTCAAATAGGTACAAAGAAGGAAAGTGCAGATTTTTGGACTTACAAGCCTCAGACGAAGACTTTCCACGATCGTACCAAGTATATCGTGTGTGGAAACTTAGAGTTAAAAATCATGTGTTATGCAGACGGAAGCTTTCCACAGTCGTAGGAAGATGTCACGACTGTATAATTGATCATGGGGAAAGAGTCCAAAATTGAGGCTTGCAGATCTTAAGTGTGAAGATATCAAATGATAGGGTTCCACGATCGTGGGATGATACCACGTGATCATACTAAGGATCTTGGTAGAGTTGTTTTACAAAGTGAATAATCAAAGAAAGATGCTACGAAAGGAAAGTACGATCGTACCAAGAAGCCATGAGCTCGTACTGAGCATCGTGCCAATCAAGATCTGCAAGATAACAAAGTCAAGAGCTAACCTACGAGCACCAAGGAAAATGGTGGTATCTAACAACGGTCATACCTTTCTTTGTTTGATGTGCCGACTCAACAAATTCAATTGTGTTTAGGATAGGTTTTATGTTTGTCTATAAATACTCCTATTATGTTTATTGTTTAAGTTTACATTCTACCAATACGTTTGATACATATTGTTGTTCCTTGAAGTATAAACATCAATTGTAGGGTTTTAATTCAAAATGAGATTTTGGAGTTTTCCTCTTATTATTGTAAGTTCATAATTATACTCTCTTATTAGAATTCTTCTTGTGTTCATACAATTATGAGTACCTAAACACTACAACTAGGGTTGTGGGAACAATGGCGGAATTAACAAAGTAGTGTTCGTAGTACGAAGTGATTCTCAAAAGGTGTCTGGGTGTGTATTGTTTGTTCTCTTTTTTTTTTAACTGATGCATATGGTAGAACTTTCCTTATCTTTATTGGCTATGAAAGTAGGGGTAAAAGATGGGAAAAGGGAATAAATAATAGAGTTGGAGCTATCAACCTTTAATGACTAGCTTGAGCTGATAATACAGGAAAGCTATTATTGGGATCCAAGATAGGGGTTATTAATGCAAAACTCAGGATAAGAGAATACTTACTTGAGGACACTTGCTTAAACAAGTGCGTAAAGCTATTTGGGTGAATATAACCTATCGATTGTGCATGTCAAGCACCACGAGAGATCACTAAGTATGAAGAACCTATGGAGTTATGCATTTATTAGGGAACACAATCCTAGTGCCTCTCTCATAGTGATTACAAATTCACAAAATCAACAATTGTTACTATTGAAATTTTGATTTACAAAACCCCTCTTTTCTACTGAAGATTGTTCACCAATTTCTTAGACATACATCTTGATAGATATTTCAACCTATTCCCTATGTGATTGAACCCAACCTAGTTGAGTTCTATAGTTGATCAGCGACCGCTTTATACTTTGTTTAGAGATGTAATTTGGGGGACATCAAATTTTTGAGCCGTTGTCGAGGAATATGGTTAAGGAGTTAATTGATTGTGTTTTTTGAGCTGTTGGTTTTTGTTTCCTGATTTTACTTTTCTGTTGTTTCTAGGGTGCCCTCTGATGTATGCATAATACTCAGAGTCAAGGCAATTCCCTGATTCCACTTGGTATGAAACTTGAGAGAACTCTGAGAGCTAATAGAAGGATGGTGAATGATGGAGTTCATAATCACGGAGTTCATAATGAGGGAGTTGATGATGCAGGAGTACAGAATCAGCTAGGGCATCATCTGGGCTTCAAGAGACTGTGGAGCAGACCACTGCTTAATTGATGGTTTAGGAGAATCCTAGGCAAGAAGCTGCTAGGCAGGCAACTAGGGAAAAAAGGGCTGGACAATCTGAAGCAGAACGTCTAGCCGCACTTGATGAGTGAGAATATCCAAAAAGGTATAGGGGGAAACAACCTCTATAACAGTATCTTCCTCATTTTGATGATGCAAAAGATGAGCAAGATTTTTTTAGAGACGATTGAAACAAGTGCTATCATCCCACCGAAGTTGCCTCTAGGAACTAAGTTTGACATCACCAGTGCTATGATATAGTTGCTAAACTTGAAGGGAGTGTTCACAAGCCTTCCTACGACTGATACAAACATGCATGTGATGAACTTTGTAGGGATCTATAATTCTTATATCTACCTAGAGTGAGCCAAGAGGCGATTATACTGTGGTTGTTTCCCTTCTCTCTAATGGGGGAGGCTACATTATGGTTGACAGAGTTCACGTGGATTGATAACTACTTGGAATAAGTTGAGGACTCAGTTCTTAGATAGATTTTTACCACCGTCCAAAATATTGCAATTAGATGATGAGATCTGTAACTTCAGGCAGCTACATTCAGAGTGTTATATGAGACATGGTTGAGGTTTAAGAAAAAGCTGCAGAATGTCCCTAACAATAGAATATCAGGCCATAATTTGCTGTAGATATTCTATAGAGCTTTGAATTTAAACAACAAGGTTATAGTAGACACTATCACTAGTGGGGCTTTTATGAGGTTACATTGGGATTAGGCTTTTGAGATTCTAGATCGGATAACTAAAATCAATTGAGGTTCACATACTCGAGATGCATACATATCCATAGGCACTTATATAATTGGGGCATCCGCAGAGCAGAGAGCACTAGATGAGTCAGTTTCTCAAGAGGTGGCCCAAGTAAGGATTAAACTTAGATTATTCATGAAGCAGTTTGCTACAGCGGGGGCAAAAAAGGTGAATGCAATTGGTTTTCCAGGTAAGGCACCTAGGCATGATGATTCTGATTCTAAGAAGGAGGATAAGTATCTAGACAATTAGGTGGCTAGTTTCTAAGCCAAAGGCCAAGGGTTTAATCAAGATAATTGGAACTCTGGGCAATGGAATCAAGGTCAGAACTACTATAAGGACAACAACTACAACAGGTCCACGTATAGAGATAGGAGTAGAGAAAAGGATGGTGATTGGAGGAATAAAGATGACTACAAAGATAGAAGTGGCCTCTATGTTCTACCGAGGAACTGAGATGCTGATTCAACCAATTCAAGGATGGAAGACATGCTTGCAAAAGTGGTGAAGGCGATAGAGAAAATAGAAGACTGCCTTAAAGAGATTAAAATCAATATTTTGGGAATGAGTTAAAAGGTTGAATCATATACTACCGCCATTAAATAGCTTGAGCAATAGTTTGGTCAAATGTCTGCCACATTGAATCAGTGTAAACAAGGTACACTTCCGAGTAACACCATCCAAAATCCAAAAATAATGGTAATTACTTAGCTATTACTACTAGGAGTAGTAAGATGAATGCTGATCCACCTATGCCCGTGGTTGTTGAGAATGAGGTAGAGTCGATGATTGTCAATGATGAGAAAATGGTTGAATTTAAAAATTTGGTTACTGATGAGGATACACCTGAAAAGCCTCTAAGTACTGAAAAAGAGGCTAAGGCAAAAAAGGGGAATGAAAAAGAGGTCACACAAGTATTGACTCCTATTCTGCAGCCTTTTCCTCCTTTACCATAAAGGCTAAATAAAAAGGTTAAAGAGGGAAAGTATCAAAAGTTCATCTCTATATTGAAGGAATTATCAGTGAACATCCCTCTTGTTGAGGCTCTAGAGAAAATGCCAGGTAATGTAAAGTTTATGAAGGAGTTAGTGATGAGGAAAAGGACTGCGAGTTTTTAGCGTGCTGATAATATGCACCATTATAGTACAATGGATTCCCACTCTCTGGTTGAGAAGAGGGAAGATCCTGGAGCATTCACGATTCCACGCACTGTTGGGTCTTTTAACTTCACAAAAGCTTTGTGTGACTTGGGTGCTAGCATTAATCTGATGCCCCTAATAGTATATAGTTAGTTGGGGTTGGGGTCACCCAAACCAACATAGATGAGATTTCTCATAGCGGATCATCTAGTTAAGATGCCCATGGAAATCATAAATGATGTTTTGGTGTAGGTTGCATCCCTTTTTTTAAGCTGATTTTGTCGTCCTTGAATGTTTGAGGTTGACTTTGAGGTTCCCATTATTTTAGAGAGACCATTTATTGTGGCTAGACGTACGTTGGTTGATATGAAGTTTGGGCAGATAAATTTTAGATTGAATGAACATGTGAATTTCAATGTATGCCAATCCATGAAGTATCCAAAGGATGTATGTGTGATTTCTATGATTGATTTAGTTGATGAGGAATCATTGGTTGCTCCTATTGAGGAGAGGCTTGGCGTTGAAGTACTTGCAGTGGTTATTATGAATTTTGAGGGTGATGATATTGAGAGATATGATGAGATGGTGAGCGCACTTGATGGTAGGGTTTGATACAATTTTGCACCAAAGAAGATAGATCTTGATTTGAATAATAGAGTGACCTCACCTACTAAGCCTTCTATTAAGGAGCCTCCAATCTGGAGCTCAAGGCTCTTCCATACCATCTTTGTTATGCATTTTTGGGAACCAATAATACTTTGCTAGTTATTATTGTAGATGATTTGGTAGATTGGAAAGTTGAGGCTTTAGTACCTATGCTGCAAAAATTCAAGAGGGCTATTGGATGGTCCATTGCTGATATCATTGGAATTCCACCTGGAATTTTCATGCATAAAATCCAACGTAAGTTGGATTATATGCCTAGTATTGAGCACCAATAAAGACAAAACCCGCCTATGCAAGACGTGGTGAAGAATGAGATTATCAAGTAATTGGATGCAGGGATGGTTTATCCTATTGCTGACAACAAATAGGTGAGCTTGGTCTAAGGTGTACCTAAAAAGGGTGGAATCACTATGATTCCAAACAAGAAGAATGAGATTATTCCTATGAGGCCGGTCACCGGGTGACGTGTATGCATGGACTATAGGAATATAAATGCATGGATTGAAAAAGATCACTTTTTGATGCCTTTTATGGATCAGATGTTAGACCGTCTTATTGGCAGACGATGGTATTATTTTCTTGATAGTTATTCAGGTTACAATCATATTTCTATTGGTTCCGAAGACCAAGAGAAGACCACTTTCACTTGCCCATATAGGATTTTTGCATTCAAGAGAATGCCCTTTGATCTGTGTAATACACAAACAACTTTTTAGCATTGCACGATGGCCATCTTTTCTGACATGGTTGAGGGTACTATTGAGTTATTTATGGATAACTTCTCGATTGTTGGTGATTCATTTAAAGATTGTCTGGCTCACCTCTCTAGTGTTTTGAGAAGATATGGGGATTACAACTTGGTGTTAAA
Source organism: Capsicum rhomboideum (assembly GCA_031232105.1). Classification (NCBI taxonomy): domain Eukaryota; kingdom Viridiplantae; phylum Streptophyta; class Magnoliopsida; order Solanales; family Solanaceae; genus Capsicum; species Capsicum rhomboideum. The sequence continues at coordinate 55,112,705 of CP124711.1, forward strand.
CTGGAAGAAGTTCCACTTCATGGTCAAAGAAGGAATAGTGATTGGTCATAATATTTCAAAAAAGGGGATTGAGGTTGACAAGGTAAAGATTGAGGTGATTGAAAATTGCCTCCACCAATTTTTGTGAAGGGTATTTATAGATTTTTAAGGGCATGTAGGTTTTTACCGAAGATTCATCAAGGATTTCTCCAAAATTGCACATCCCTTGTGCATGTTGTTAGAGAAAGAGGTGAAGTTTGTGTTTGATGATGCTTTCCTTAAAACATTTGAGTGTCTAAAAGAAAAGGTGATTTCAACCTCCATTATTGTGTCACCTGATTGGTCCATGCCATTCGAGGTTATATGTGATGCTAGCGACGTGGTTCTAGGAGCCATCCTAGGCCAAATGCGAGGGAAGATCTTACATTCTATCTATTATGTTGGCAAAGTGCTTAATCCTACTCAAAAAAATTATGTTGTGACTGAACAAGAGTTGCTTTCTGTGGTGTTTGCATTTGAGAAATTCTGGTCTTATTTGCTTGGCACAAAAGTGATTGTTCAAATTGACCACGTAGCTCTTAGGTACCTTATGGCGAAAAAGGATGCAAAACTAAGGTTGATTCGTTGGGTACTTTTGTTGCAAGAATTTGCCTTTGAGGTTAACAATCAAAAGGGACGGATTGAAAATCAAGTGGCTGATCACTTATCCCTCCTTGAAGAAAATGCAATGATGAAACTGAAGGATGAGCTTGAGATTGTTGATATGTTTCCAGATGAGCAGGTATTGGCAGCATCGCAAGATTTGATTCCATGGTTTGCAGACTTTGCCAATTATTTGGTAAATGATGTGGTGCCTGAAAATCTATCATTTTAGTAGCAGAGGAAGTTTATGCATGATATGAGGAAGTTTTTCTAGGATGAGCCATACTTGTTTCGAATTTGTGTAGATGGACTAATTCAGAGATGTATTTTTGAGTTAGAGATGATGAGTATTTTAGAGGCATATCACTCTTCACCAGTTGGGGGTCATCATAGTGGTGTACGGACTGTGTATAATATCTTGTAATATGGATACTATTGGCAAACTATCCATAAGGACGTGCATGATTATGCAAGAGCATGTGACCAATTCCAAAGACAAGGGAACATCTCGTGAAGGCAAGAGCTTCTAATGACCACAATACTAGAGCTTGAGTTATTTGATGTATGGGGCATTGATTTCATGGGCCCCTTTGTGAGCTCGTACAGTAAAACTATATTCTGGTTGCAGTTGACTACTTTTCAAAATGGGTGAAAGCAGTTGCGCTTCCAAAAAATAAAAGGAAGAGTGTAACCGTATTTTTAAAGAAGAATATATTTTCCAGATTTGGTGTGCCAAGGGCAATCATAAGTTATGGGGGTTCACATTTTTGTAATCGTCTGTTCAAAGCATTGCTTGAGAAATATGGTGTGAAGCATAAGAGGGTAACCCCCTACCACCCGCAATCAAGTGATCAAGTTGAGGTCTCTAATTGGGATATAAAGTCCATTCTGGCAAAGACTGTGAATGCTAATAGAACGAACTGGGATAGAAAGTTTGATGATGCATTGTGGGTCTGTCCGACAATATTTAAGACTCCTATTAGTGTGACCCCATATCAGCTTGTGTTTGGCAAGGCTTTTCACTGGCCAGTTGAACTTGAGCATAAGGCGTTGTGGGCTCTGAAGAGGCTAAATCTAAAATATAGTGATGTGGAAAAGCTGAAACTTAAGCAACTGAATGAGATGGATGAGTTTTTCCTTAGAGCTTATGAAAGTTCAACTCTATACAAACAGAAGATGAAGGCATACCATGACCCAAAGATTGAGAAAAGAGAGTTCGCCGCTGATGATATGGTTATGTTGTTTGAGTCCAAGCTAATGCTATTTACTGGCAAGTTGAGGTCGAGATGAAGGGGACCTTATCGAGTGGTGATGGTGTATCCTTGTAGGGCCATTGACCTTGAAAATAATGAGGGCCCAAGGTTTAAGGTGAATGGCCAAAGGGTGAAGCTTTATCTCAAAAATACTAATGAGGTCAAGATGATATGCGAAGTAGTTCTTAGTGAAGGCTGAGTAACCAAGAACACCCAAGTCCTGGCGATATGTTAAATCAGGCGCTTTATGGGAGGCAACCCATGAGCTTGTTTGGTGATGTTTGAGTAACCAACCTAGTCACATCCTGCCGCAATGTTAAATCAAGCACTGATTGGGAGGCAATCCAAGGATTTGTACTTATTTTATTTATAAGGTAACTTGTGATACATGTACAGGGACATTGCAGAAGAGAAACCAAGAAACTGGAACAATAACAGAACCCACGAAAGCATTGTACGATCATAGGAAGTTCCTACGATTGTGGGTTCCATCGTCTGCATGAAGTTTAGAGAATTGATTTCCAGGAGTTGGTCCTATAATTGATCATCCACAATTATACCAAGATTGTATGATCGTGGAATCCATTATCCGACTGAACTCTTGCGAATCAACTTCCAGGTGATGGAATCTATCGTGGCTAGATATCACGATTGTCCTTAAGCTTCGTAGGTTCCCAGGTAAGGTTTTTTGAACTCTGATGGTATAAATACATGCGACGATCATGGTAAGATTCCACTATCGTGGGATGTAACCGTCTGATTGGGTCCTATAGTTTTAAAATTATCCAAACCGATCCAACTCGGTTTCTATCCCCTAATTCATATACCCTTGACCCAATTCCCCATTTAAACAAAATTTCACACCTAAAGTATGATCAAGCATGTAAAGAAAGAGCAAAATTCTCACCACAAATTTGAGCAAAGTCAGGTCTAGTTGTGTTCTCCCTCAAGTCCCTGAACTCCTATGCATTTGACATATCTTGCACTCTCTAAACTGTAAGTATTTTTTTTTTTTATCATATTTTGAAATTGTGAAGTGTGATTTGGATTAAAGGAAGAATGTGCTATTCTACACCTTCTAGAATGAATTGTACATATTGAAATAGAGTTCAAGGGAGTCTTAATCATTCAAACTTGATCAAATTCCAATTTTAGGCATTGTGAATTTTTTTTGTGTGAGTGGATGAAAAGCAGGGGAAGTCTGAGTACCCTCAATGTAGTAAATAGGATCAATATGGGTCAATTTCTTAAAAAATTGAACTGATAAGTGTCAGTGCACATTCCACGACACAACTTACAATCATTGTATTAACATACGATCGTAGGTTGGATCATTGTGGGTTCTAATTTTAAATGTTGCAGGTGTTCATCAGGCGATCACATCTTACGATCATGGTATGTAATCGTATGATATTACAAACCCCCAGGATTTTTAATAGATGCTTCCTACGATCGAAGGTACAATCGTGGTACCCTCAAAGAGTGAATCAGAGGAGTCTAGTGGTTTGGAGGTTGAGTACTCTGAAAGCAGTGAGGGAGAAAAACACTCACCTTGGAAGACTAGAGCCGAATATAAGGTCGAGGCCACACCCTCCATTGCTTTGGTGATAGTGACCACCCCTATTGAACTTCCCCAATCCGAGGAGAAAGGTCAAATATCAAACCCTAATGAGGGTGAGCCAGTAGCTGTTGATGAAGAAAGTTCCTCCGAGGAAGAAGAGACCTTGGATGGTTCTGGAAGTGCTAATCTGGAATCTTTCGATGCTGCTGCTGCTGAAAATCAGCCTCCAAGAGGTACAGACCTAAGGTGATGGAGTGTACCAAAATCTCGGGACTACTACACTGAAGGGGTTTCCCTAAAAAACAAAGGGAACCAAAAGCAGAGCATCCAAGAAGAACCCTACATCCTACCCGAGTCTTTACAAAAACTACTTGAATTATTGCGGGTATTCTAGAAGTAGCAACTGGATTGGATAACTAGACCTCTTTGCAACTATAGTCCTGAGATAGTGAGGGAGTTTTATGCAAATTATGCAGCGATGATCAAGAACATGACTTCTTCTAATAAGGAGAAAAATATGAGAAAGCAACCCCAAATTGATATAGTAGTAGTGCAGGGTAAGGAGATTGATATTTTGGTATAGGCTATTTATAAAGCCTTATTTGGGAATGAATTTGAGCTGGAAGAAGAAACACCAGAATATGATTACCGAATAATGGAACTAAAAAAGATCAAGAATCTAAGTACGGACGATAAGCTAATGGATTATAAGTGGTTGGCGGACTATGTTGCAGAAGCTAAGGAGAAAGTGGATTGGATCACTAGTTTGAATCTTTATAAGTATGCACTCAAATTCACCACCAAGGCTTGGTGGTTGATTCTCAGGTACCGTATTTAACCAACTGCAAACGACAATACACTTAGTGATAACAAAGCAGGGATGGTAGCAGCCCTTATGGTAGAGTTGGAGATGAATATTCCACATATCATTACGGATGAGATTTAGGAAAGGGAGATGCTATTTAATACTACTTTACCATTCCTATGCTTGGTTAATCAGCTATTGTGGAATTCCCAGGCGCCTTCCATTTCGATAGTTGACAGGTTTACCCAGCTGACCAAAATGCAGACATTGCACTAATCAAAGATAGTTTGAACTCGGTGACTCGAGCCTGAGGTATTTTACCATATGTGACTTCATAAGTAGCAGATGAGGTTTCCCATGCGGTATATATTCCAACTTCCAAAGTCAGTGCTAGTGCATCTTCCACACCGTAGCCCGCAACATGTTTGGGTACAGTTCAGTCGGTGCCTACCGGCTAGACATTGGTGTCTACGATCTTTCTAGATCAGATGGTGAAGAACCAGGCTCTACTTAATGCGAGAATTAAGAAGTTAGAATTAGGGGTGAAGCCCTACGTGGAGGATGAGATTAAGGCGGTGATACAGGGTTTACAGACCCGTTTTGATAGCTTTGAGAGCCAGATGATGGCTAAGTTAGAGAGTGTTCAGGCTCCCGATTTGAGCACTATCATGAAGGAAATGGCCGAATTGAAAAAGGCGGTGAAGGATCTGACAGAGCGACAATTTTTGGTAGTGCCACCTCCAACTCCACAGATCCCATCTTTTGCAGACTTTGCCGTAGATGTGGTTACATTAGTGTCGTACTTCTATACCCAGGCCCCGACAGTTAGGGGTAAGGGTACAGACATAGATGATATAGTGAATGAGATGGGCGAGGATTTGCAGCCCAGTAAAAGAGGTTAATAAAGGAAAAGGATGGAAAGAAAAAGAAGGATAAGGAAGGAAGAAAAAGGAAGCATAAGGGTGACTCGACTACCACAACTTTTGAGACTGAGCGAACCTCCAAGGTATATGTTTCAGAGTAGATTGAGGTCCCACTTACTAGGGGTGCCACTATTGTTGTTGATGCTATTGTGCAGAGTGGAGGGGGTACTGAGATTGCCTCTGTGATGACATCTTTGAGTGCACCGGCTGCTACCAGTGCCCACATGACTGAGAGTGCCATGGCCACAACAGAGGCCACTGTTGATAGAGTGCAGATAGGGGTCCCATATATGACCCCTATTGATGAGTCTAATACTGTAGTCTAGTGTGCCACATGTATATTCCTACCCTAGTTTTACATTTTTTATGTTTTCGTGCAATGGGGACATTGCATGATTTCTTAGATGGGGGTGGGGGAGTACCACATCCGATGATTTTTTTTGCCGTGTTTCTTTTCCCTTAGATGTGCTATCCAGTTAGAACCAGCATATTTAGGAGTTTTTTTTGTTATTTCTGTGATAGTTGTGTAATCAAGAGAGATCTAGGAGAACTTAGTGCAGTCTAAATAAATAAGAGCATGTAACTGATATTTGAAATGATTTTTGTGTTTAAATACCCCTCCAAAATATTTTTGTGATGCTTTTACTGTGTTGTGTGCTTACTTGAACTATGACCAATATGAATATCGTCATGACATTAGGATTAGGAGTGTGATGACCATAGCTGAACTATGCATGAACTAGATAGGTAGTAACTATGTGTGTAGCCCTGAGCCAAGTGTGTGTGGTTTTACCGAATCGGCGTGTGTGTGAGATCTAGCACTTGCTCGGTTACTCTCACCATAGTAGTAGTAAAGGCGGTTAGGAAAGAATAATAGGCCATTTTTTTGATTAAGTCCACTAAAAAGCCTAAAATCCTACCAAATGAGAAGTTAATATCCCTTGATCCCAGAATTGAGCCTAAATAATCTAATTTCTTTCATTAGCTGATTCACCTTCCCAACTTTAATTACAATAAACTTGTTTTGGCCCTGGTTCGTCCTTGGACACTATGTACCTCAACTCAGGCAAATCACCTATGTTGAGGGTAACTATCATAGGGGTGAGTAGTTTAGCATGGGTATGAATAAAAAGCTAGTAAAAAGAAAAGAAAAGGAATTCGGGTGCGGTATTGTGTAAAAAAAAGGAAAAAAGAAAAAAGAAAAAAAGAAGTTGTGAAAAGAAAACCGCACTCGAGGTCTGAAAAAGTTAAAAAAGGGAGTCAAGTAAAGAAAGTAGGAAAAGTGGAGCAAAAGAGTAGTGTAGTGCCAAGGAAGGTTTAGTCACTTTTTCCATATGTACCATACCTATCCCCAAGCCTACGTTAAAAGCCAATAAAAGTCATATAGTGGTCCTAGCCAGACTGTTCCTATGGCATAGAAAATAAGGGCAAGCCTATGGTATCAAACACACATTGTCCGAACTATGTTGTGAGAGTGAGTGCTTAATTTCAGTCCTTGGCTTGATATTTATTACATTTCCTAAGTGTTAGGGACTTTTTTGATGTGAGGGCATAGGGTTTGTATCATAGTTATTGTTTGTTCGGGTAGTGTCATTTGTTAAATACAAGGTTTCTGTTGATAATGTAATTCCATTGCTCGATCCTATTGTGTTATGGTGAGTGGTTTGCATACACACAATGATTATTGGTTTTGATGGTATCGGAGGGTGTTGAGCTTGTGTTTTTGGTTAATGCCTACCTAAGTGATTTTTGAAAATATGACTGCTGTAGTACTCTTGGATTTCTCTTGGTTAAGCGTTGTTTAGTTATGTTTTAGTTTAGTTTGTTTTGTTTGCCAGAGGATATGCAAACATTCTAAGTTGAGGGTGTTGATGGGCCGTGGACTTACGACACTTTTGACTTAAAATTATGGATATTTGCAAGTACAAAGGTATTTTTATATGGATATGAGGTGTTTTATGGTATTTATAGGTCAAATAGGTCTAGAGAAGGAAAGTGCAGATATTTGGACTTATAGGAATCAGAAAAAGACTTTCCACGACCGTGGGATCTGACCACGATCGTACCAAGGATGTTGTGGGTGGAAACTGAGAGTTGAAAATCAGGTGTTATGCAGACAAAAGCTTCCCACAATCATAGGAAGATGTCACAATCATAGAATTGATCGTGAGGAAGGAGTCCGTCCAAAATTGAGGCTTGCAGATGCTAAGTGTGAAGAAATCAGACGAGAGGGTTCCACGATCGTGGGATGATACCACATGATTGTACTGAGGATCATGTGAGAGATAATCTACAAAGTGAAAAATCAGAGGAAGATGCTATGAAAGGGAATTAAGATTATACCAAGAAGCCACAAGCTCATATCGAGCATTGTACCAATCAAGAGCTGCAAGAGCTAACCTATGAGCACTAAGGACGATCATGGTATCTAACAATGATTGTACCTTCCTTCGTCTGATGTGCCAACTCAGTAAATCCAATTATGTTTTGGATAGGGTTTATGTTTGTCTATAAATACTCCTATTAGGTTTATTGTTTCAGTTTACTTTCTACCAATGCTTTTGAGACATATTGTTGTTCCTTGAAGTATAAACATCGATTTAGGGTCCTAATTCAAAGAGAGATTTTGGAGTTTTTCCTTTTATTATTGTATGTTTAAAATCATGCTTTCTTATCAAAATTCTTCTTGTGTTCTTGTAATTAGGAGTAGCCAAAAACCACAACTAGAGTTGTGGGAACCGTGACAGATTAACAAAGTAGTGTTCGTAGTACAAAGTGATTCTCAAAGGGTGTTTGGGTGTGTATTGTTTGTTCTTTTTGATTTGATTACTTTTTAATTGATGCATACATTAGAACTCACCTTATATTTACTCGCGATGAAAGTAAGGTGAAAGCTGGGAAAAGGGAATAAACAATAGAGCATGAGAGCTATCAACCTTCAGTGACTAGCTTGAGTCGATAATCTGGGAAAGCTATGTTGGTATCCAAGATAGGGGTCAGTAATGCAAAACTCAGGATAAGAGAATACTTACTTGAGGATAGTTGCTTAAACAAGTGTGTAAAGCCATTTGGGTGAAATATAACCTATTGATTCTTCATGCTAAGCACCATGAGAGATCACTAATTATGAAGAACTTCTGGAGTTATGAAGTTATTGGGGAACACAATCCTAGTGCCTCTCTCATATTGATTACAAATTCACAAAATCAACAATTGTTACTATTGAAATCTTCATTTACAAAAAAACCCCGTTTTTACTAGAGATTGTTCACTAATTTCTTAGACAGATATCTCGATAGATATTTTGACCTATTCCCTATGGGATCGATCCCAATCTAGTTGGGTTCTATATTTGATCAATGACCGCTTTACACTTTGGTTATAGGTGTAATTTGGGTGACATCAGTAGCCATTGGATCATCTTATTAGATCATGTCCATCTTTTGGACAGTGATACTCTTGTTTTATTTTGTTTTTGGATATTTATTTGAGACTTTAGTTTTGGTTAGAATGTTCTTGTACAATGACTTTCGGGTCCTTGGGAACTTGTAATAGGTAGTTGTTTTATTCCGCACTTATGTCATTGATGATTTTTTGAGATTATATCATTAGTATTGAGTAGTTGATATTTCTATATTAAAAATGGCTAAGTGTTCGGCTTGAGTTTTGGGTTAGATAGTTCTCCCACTGGAGGGTTAGTGTGGGTGCAACTCATGACCATTTGGGTCGTGACACTTAATAGGTGGAACCTCTGCACTAGTATCCCAAAAATATGCTAAAAATTCTAAACACCCCCTTTCTATCAATTTCTTAGAACGGATAAAAAATATAATCTTCTTAGGAGCAGGGCTACAATCACCCTCCCACTCAAGTCTAGGCATACCCGGCATCGCCACCATCAGTGGCTTAGCATGAACATCTAAATAACACAATAAGGAGACAACCTACTCATCCCCAGAATAATATCAAAATCAACCTTGTCTAAAATCACTAAATTTTCCCACATTCTATACCCCATAAATCTAAAGGACAAGAACGACATACTTTATCAACAACCACAAAATCACTAATAGGAGTGGACACATGAATAAGAATATCAAGTAAATCACACACCATTTACAACCCCACAACAAAAATAGGCAAACATATAAGAGAATGTAGAACCAGAATCAAATAGGACGGTAGACATCTGGTCACAGACAAGAATTGTACATGTGATCACAACATCTGATGCCTCTACCTTGGGTCTACCCAAAAATGCATAGAAATGGGTATGATCATCCTCCAGTATGCTGCACCTAGTAGGCTGAGAATTTTTCTTATCAACATCCCCACCGCCTCTATTAGGCATAATTCTTCCAAATATAACGAACCTCGCCCCACTCATATCTAGTCCTCTGTTCAAAATGGGTTGATGGGTTGAAGCAGAAGAAGTAATATACCTACTGAAATCTAAAGAAGGTTGGCTGGCCCTTGATGGACCCCAGCTAACACCTGTATTCCCTACTAAATAGGGAATACAGAATACTCCTGAGAACTTTGACCCCTAGAGAAAAAACCACTTTAGTTGCCCTCTTTTCAGGCCTTTTTCCCTACCATCTTTGCATACCCCTCTTGTTTCACTCTTTACAAACTCAACCACCTCCTAACAAGATCTACCGAGAGACACCATTGAAGAGCTGATATCTAAAGTTCATCATTCAACCCCTGACAAAATAGTGGATCCCCTCCTTCTCAGAATGCAACAACTGTAAAGAATAGCGGGAGAGTGAATGAAATCAGGCCACATAGGGTAAAACTAAAGAATTTCCATCATTCAACCCCTGAAAAAATAGTGGATCCCCTCCTCCTCAGAATGCAACAACTGTAAAGAATAGTGGGAGAGTGAATGAAATCAGGCCACATAGGGTAAAGCTAAAGAATTTCCCTGTTCAATGCTGGTGAACTCATCCCGCCTTCTGTCTCTCAAAGTACGGGGAATGTACTTCTCTAAGAAGATTGAGTAGAACTATGTCCATGTTAGTGAAGGTGACCCAACTGGCCTACACTCTACATAAACCCTCCACCACAACTTAGCATCGCTACATAGCTGAAAAGTAACAAACTCAACTCCGTATTGCTCAATTGCTCCCATCTTATGAAGCCTCTCTAGATAGTTAATGATGAACTCGTACGCATCCTCAGTCTTAGAACAATGGAAGATCAAAGGCTTCATTTTGATAAACTGATAGAACAAATTGTGCTCATCTCCAGTCATTACTGATCCTACCTCCTGCTTCAGGAAGATCTACATCTTTAAAGACTCATCCATCTAGGGAGCCACAAAAGTAGCATGCTGTACTTCTAGATACTGACCTGTGGGAACTGTTGGTATATCCCTAATCCATGTCAACCCACTCAGAAAACTCAAGACCTGCTGAATCACATTTGATAAAACTGGAGTTAGCACAGAACCTCCCTAAACTGGTGCTGCCACCCCCTTCTATGGCTGCCCCAGCAATGTCCTCCAATAAGGAGGGGATTTTGGCCTATACATAACCTGCCCGCCTGCCTGAGCTATACCTCTGGAAAGCATTAACCCTCATCCTCTGCCTCATTCTCCTCTTCTTACTCGACCTATACCATAAACTGCGGCCCCATTGGTTAGTTTGGGGTGCCTCTGCCCTTGCTTCTGCTACATGTGTTATCACCATCTACCAGATAAAGAGTGAAAGAGGTCCGATACCAATTTGGATCACTACGTACCAATTGGAATCAAGTAATAGCATGAAAAAAGAATTGAGTTTTCCTATTATCATGTGGCCTCTCGAAGAAAAGTACAAACAACTCCGTACTGTTCGAAAAGAACCTACTATATATGCCTTTGTATGACGAGATTGACAAACCTAGGTCTCTGATACCAATTTTGTCACAATCCAAAAGGCTGTGAGTGGCATCCATAATAACCCTCCGGTGGGAGAACCATGCATTACTACTCAACCCAATCTTAATTCATTCATTCAAGAAAATTAAGATAGAAAGATAATAATTAATCTGAAAACTAAATAATAAATGCAGAAATTCGATCTATTACATTCCCCAAGACCTGAAAGTCATTGTACGTAGGATATTAACAAACATTGTCTAAGAATATCTCATAAAAAACTATAATGAAATAACTCTATTGTACAAATGAAAGATAATATCAAATACGAAGACTCGTGGCAACCTCAAATGCAAATTGCTCACCCTCAGATCAATTAGCTGGACGTACGAGAGGTGAGGTTATATATGAGTCGATGAAACACAGTCTGTACTAAACGAAAAAAGAGTACATGGAAGTATCAGTACAAACCACTATGTACTGGTAGGGATCATCTACTGATTCAATTTAGTAACAAGTATAATTCATAATCAAATAAACACGTAGATAGGGCATCAACACATAACAAGTAGTTTCCTCGATCAAACAATCTTCCCAAATCACACTGATCAATGTCAGCAAACAAATACATATATGCCACCAATAATTATCATGAATTATACAATCTCAACAATCACGTTACAAAATAAGGATCTATGTGCACATCAATCTCACATTTGTATTCCGATTCCTTTTGTTATTAACATGATATATCATACTAACTCACACCTCAGAACACTAATTTGTACACATATGCTAAAGGGTCTTACTTCTACCCAACTAGTCATGATCTGCAAGGAACATACTACGGTTCATATACCATACCAGTGTAGTACCCAAACCACCATAATAATATCATACCAGCATGGTACCTGATCCATCAAATAATACTATACCGGCTTGGTACCCGATCCATAATAAAACTACTCATTTGTAAGCTCACATCGGAAACGAGCCACTCATCAACTGGAAGGTATATATATATATATGTTCTTACTTTATTCAATATATCACCTTATATTCCACCGTTCCTACCTCTCAGGAAAATATCACAAGTGCACCCAATTTTTCAAGTACACTTCACAGTCGTACCTCAAATTCAAGCATGTTCAACAATCAACAGCTTATTCATTCAAGTACTATCAAACCAAAAATCAATCAACCACCGGTATATCAAAGACCAATCAACATGCCATTATATTTAGAAGTATATAAGAAACTTAATTAAGTCTAACTCCATATAAACCATAACCTACCTCAACCAAAAAATCCAATCATGTAATAATAACTACTGTAGCCTTCCCTTTCCTTGATGCTTCAGAATGCATAAGGTCTAAAACCATAATTTGAGAGTAATTAATCATTTAGTCCTTATATTACAACCTTAAAATTAGTTTTTAGGTTAAAAATCCCACCTTTATGGAACTAAAGGTTCTCAACTACCCTAATTCATATTCAAGATTAATAATCTCATGCTAGGAAAAGTTAATTTACCCCCTAGAATAAATAATAGATGGTTTTACATCTACCCATAGGCTTTTCCCTACTTTTCATGAATGTAGGATTCTAACCTATAGTTTCAGTATTAATGATCTCCCTAATGATTTTATGATAGGAATGTATTAATAGGTGAAAAGAGGAATGAAATTACTTACTTCAATGGAGAAAATCACCCTAGTCTTGGGAAATTTGCCTCACTAAACTGAAGTTTTAGAGTTAATGGATTAAAACTAGAATATAACATTTAAATGGACATTTTGCCTTGCAACTTCCACTACGTCGACCCATTTCTCACTGTAGTAGACTCGCTGTGGCGAACTAGTCTTGCTATGGTGGCACCTGATGAAATTCCCTTGGCCTGCTATGGCGGAGCTCTGATCGCCTTAGCAGTTTTTCTCCAACAAAAATTCCCACCACTGCAGTAACTCTAAAGTAGTAACTCAGGAAGGATCTCACTCTACCCCTATTTTAAAATATAAATTATGAGCTTAGGACATCACAAATATACCCTAACGTGATAGACACCTTTTTTTAAATTAAAAGAGGTCATGTAGACCATTTTATTAGAGAGCAAAAATATATACAAGGACATAAAATCCTATCACCAAATCAAGGACCAAGAGTCCCAAGACCCGACAATGGGCAAAAATCAGACAACAAAATCAAATTGAAAAAGTCTAGAAGCTAAGAAAACTAAAAAGCTAAACACTTCATCCACACCAAACGTCACCTCCATATCCATCATCTCAAGGTTTAGAATCAGGAAATCGAGGAAGATGAAGTCGTAAATCCTCTCCTGTTATAAGAAACCTCTAGATTTGTAAGTGAAAGCCGATTTTTTAGTTGTTTTCATATAGGGTATTTACCTTGTCTCACAAATGTCATGAAATCAAACCAAATAAAGACTTATTCATCTCTTCTTACCATAAATTAGAGCTCCCACAACCAAGATAAGTACTAATCCTCTTCCTCTAGCTTAAAATTAGTTGATTAAGGATGTTAATTTCACTTTAATTTCAATTCCTTGATAGGTTGAGCTCAACAAGGAGCTGATATACTGTCTAAGAAAGAGGAAGCTGAAGATCCATCTTCAAACTCATCAAGTATGTGCTTATTCTATAAGAATTCCTGATTTTGACTGTACATCCTCTGTCTGATATATCTCACAACAATTGATAAATTCCTTTTTGTTTTCCTTCCTTGATAGAATGAACTCATGATAGAAGCTTCCTTATATGACTATGCAAAATCTTCATATTCAACATTCATAGGTACATAGCTAATTACCTGAATCTATTTATATTTCCCATAAATGTTTTTCCACTATTTGTTATTTGATTCCTTGCTAACTATACCCCTTTCACTATTGTCCTAAAAGTTTTGCCTTGTTGTTATCCTTATGTACTGATCCTTGTCTACTCTTGTGTACCTTGATGAATTCATGTGCTTAGATTATTTGTCCATGCTTTATTGAAACTGTCTCCCCCTATTATTAAAGGTTCCATTTTAAAACTTTTTAATTCTAAGGTTTGGTACTTGATTTTTATCTATGTTTAATACAAATTTTGCTTCCCTTGGAATTTCTTGCAATGTTGAATAGATTAGTCTATCTATACCTACAAAAACGAAAACCTGGTTAGCAAAAAAGTCTGTCAGCTTGTTGCCTTCTCTGTATGTGTGCTCCACCACTGCATCCACATCCCTCATTAATGCTTTAATCTTCTTGATCTCCATAGAAATATACCAAGGCACCTCCCATATACCATCTAAATAATTTTCACTGTTAAGGAATTAGTGGGAGATAATTTTGATTAATACAATATTCTAAACCCATTCTTAATGCTAAAATTTAATCCAAAAAGTTAGTACTATCCCCAAATCTTCTTCCTTCAGCATAAATCAGATTCCCTGAATCATTTCTAATGCAAAATACTCATGAGTTGGGGACAGTATTTCCTTTAGATGTTCCATTTGATTTGCACTTATAAGACCCCATCCTAGGTACCTTCCAATACACCACTTTACAACTAATCCTAGGTTTATAATCTTTTAAAAACTTCACCAATTCTGACTAAGAGGAAGGTTTATTAGTTATCCAGGGGTAAATACTCCTAGCCATGTAAACGAAATTCCTACTTATTTCCATTCTCATGCCAACAAATGGCATTCCTCATTCATGATTTAAAGAGTTTCTTTTTTTTTTCTCCAAATTTGCCACAAAACAAACATAGGTACAACTTTAAAAATAGGCTTGAGCTTTGGTGCAACATCAGATCTCCACCACTTGAAAACACAGTCTTCAACCAGAAGAAATGGCCCATCAATCCCTGCAACAACTACAAAAAATTGCTAAATGGAATTAGAAACAAAGCAATTTATGAACAAATGTTCATAAATTGCCGTAAATATTCATAAATTTATGAACAAACGTGGCAACCACTAAATCCACACGTTACGACTTTGTTTTTGGTCTTGATTTTTCATATGGAGGTCTAGATCACTAGGTCACCTCCTATCAGAATACAACACTAGAAAATACAACAACACAAGTCACTATTAACAAGAATATCCATGACGCTAGTTTTTAAATCTCCCACCTTGAGATTTTATAACTCAACTCATTAGGGGTACATCTATCCAGGTACTTAGGCCCTAACCATGCTATAACAATGGGAAGAGTCCTTACAAAATTCAAGATCCTCATCAATATTTATAATGCTGAGGACTACATTATTTAATAATATCAGTGATATCATCGATGGTCATTTGATATTGGTTCCAATGCTACATAAGTTATTGAGGTCTCTTCATTTTTCATCATTTTCAATTCTCTAAACCTTTTTTAAGATTTTAGAAGTATTATGTTGTGGTGCTCTTTTAAAGCACTTTCTTCATTGTTCATGACCATCTTGATCATTTGCTCCTTCTCCAAAGAGTTTAGCTTTCAAACCAATTAATTTATTACACTTTAGGCATGCCATAGACTATGTCCTTCAAAAACTTTTCATTGGAATATTTATAGTTGCATTATAATTTAGGATCAATAAATGCATCTGGCAATTATTTTAATATATTTTACAAAAGAATTATCCCTCAAACTTCAAGTTCATATTTTCTTATATGAGGATCTAAATAATTCATTTCATATATAGCTTTTTAGCTGCTTATTATTTCTCCACTTTATTTGGGGACCCATCTTTGTGCTTTATGGTAGATAAATTAATTTAACTACCACACATTCAAATATTTTAGATAAATTATTTGGTTTGTGATCGAGAATCAACCATATAGGGAAACCTTCTTGATTTTACACGTGCAAGTGTTACTACATGTTGAATAACACATCTCATACCAAACTTTTCGTTACAAGTTTTTCTATCTTTAGTTTATCTATAACTGGAAGAATACATTTTTTGTTTAACCAATTTTGAAATAAAATAGAATTACTAACATAATTTTATAGCTAAAATCATGCTCTTAATTTAAAAACAAGAGCAAACAACCTTGAAAAAATATACTGAAAGTTGATATCAAATGCATATGTAATTATACTATTTGATATCAAACGCATATGTAATCATACTATAAATACATCAATTAAATCATCTAATAGTAATC
Organism: Capsicum rhomboideum; assembly: GCA_031232105.1. Taxonomy (NCBI): domain Eukaryota; kingdom Viridiplantae; phylum Streptophyta; class Magnoliopsida; order Solanales; family Solanaceae; genus Capsicum; species Capsicum rhomboideum. Next base: position 55,128,888 of record CP124711.1, read on the forward strand.
AGCCCACATAGCAGGTGAATGGGCCCATATTCACTTTTTATATGTTCTAAAAGTTCTACAGATATAATCCTAATCTTAGCGAGTACAATAATTAATCATATACGTACAAAATCAAAAATACTACTCTATCTCTGTCCCATTTCTTATAGAGGCATGACTTATTTTCACTTTGATAAAAAAAAAAAGTATTAATAAAATTATCGAAACAAGTATTCTAGGTCCTAGATTCTCGTTTCAATCCATAAATGGATTTCTTAAGTTTACACAACATGTGTTCATTGCCACTTTCCATGAAACCCTCTGGTTGTGCCATACAGATGCACTCATCAAGGCTCCTATTTAGAAAAGTTGTCATGACATCGATTTGCCAAATCTCATAATCATAATGATCAGCAATAGACAAGAGAATCCTAATGGATTTAAGCATGGCTACTGGAAAATAGGTTTCCTCATAATCAATCCCTTCTTTTTGAGTAAATCCTTTTGCAATAAGTCTAGCCTTAAAAGCTTGCACTTTTCCATCCACTTCTCTTTTTTTCTTATAGATCCATCTACAGCCAACTAGTTTGACTCTCGTAGGTGGTTCTACAAGATCCCAGACTTGATTTGAGTACATAGACTCCATTTCAGATTTCAAAGAAACAATCCATATTTTAGCAACTTTGTCATGTAGTGCTTCGACATGATTCAGGGGTTCCGTATTAGGCTCCTCAAGGATTCTATCATGTGATTATCCCAAGAGCGCAAACCATATAGTTTTTCTAATAACTCTCCCACTATGACGACTAGTCACTACAGGATTCGCTACTTCTGGAACAAAATTTTGAACACCCTAAACTTCTTTCTCCATAATTGTAGGTTGCTCGACATTACTCCCACTACTTTGAGGTTGCGAGATGTCAGGCATTTACTCTTGTACAACTTGTTGTCTATCGACATTTATCCCACTACTTGGGTGCAGTAGTATGTCAATAATAGTTTGGAGAGTTCATTCTTGTGATTCATTATTCATTATTCTATTGTTCAATTCTGTAAAATACATTTACTTCTAGGAACATGGTTCATTAAATAATCTTCTTCAAGAAACCTGGCATTTTTTGAGATAATTACCTTTTGTTCCTTAGGACAATAAAATAAACCACTTTTCATTCCTTTTGGATACCCAATAAAAATGTACAGTTCCATTCTAGATTCAAATTTATTAGTCTTTCCTTTTAACATTTGTGTTGGACATCCCCAAACTCGAATATGCTACAGACTAGGCTTTTGCCCACTCTATAATTCTATTGGGGTTAAAGGTACTGACTTTAAAGTAACCATGTTCAAAATATAGTTTGCTATTTCTAATGCATACCCTCAAAAGAAGAAAGGCAAATCTGAATAACTTAACATTGATTAAACCATGTCCATAAGAGTTCGATTTCTTTATTCTGCTATACTATTTTGTTGTGGTGTTCCCAGATTAGAATAGTGAGAGATAATTCCTAATTTTGATATGCATCTAATAAATTTCATAGAGAGGTATTCGCCACCACGATCAAATCGTAATGTTTTGATATTTTTATTGTGTCATTTTTCTATTTCTATCTTAAATTCTTTGAATTTTTCAAAACATTCAGATTTATGGTGTAATAAATTGTCACAACCCAATATCTGAGTCATGATGGCGCCTACCGTGACCAACAAATAGGCAAGCCAAACCCTAGCCCGGAGGGACAAGCGACGGGCTAACGGGCGAAATCTCAGAAAGCAGAGATAAAGTGGAAGTAACCATACTTATAAACATGCTATAACTATAAAAATAGAATCAGAATATATATACATACCAAGATTGAGAAGGAAGAGGACAGTATAATAAGTCAAGAACCCCTTCCAAGACCTGGTGAGGTCGGTACAAAAGCCACCACTAAACATACCTAAAGTACTAGACAGAAACCAAATATACAAAATAAGTACCACAGTCTCGAGTGCAAAAGACTATACAATAGAGATGGAGTAGGATCTGCCTCAGACATCAGTAAGCCTACCCTGCTCCGGAACCCGTGCTGAGAGAAGAGTCACGTCAAAACTGTCGGCTAGTGCCCGGATCTGCATCGAGTAAAAAAGATGCAGAAGTGCAGTATGAGTATCGGGGCAATGGGTACTCAGTAGGCATCATCGGCCGACTGAACTCAATGTAATATAAGCAAACTAAAATGGGAGGGTGCATTCTAAGTCCGGGGTATAAATAATAAATACATAAGTAACTGCCGAAGCGTATAGCTATGCTCAGGAGATAAATAAATGTGATACCGAATAATTAGTAAATAAATGCGTAAGTAAACACACAAGTCAAACATAACCTATCTGGGCCCCCATAAACTCGATAGGCACACGGAAGAAAACAATAACCTAGCCTGGCCCCCATAAACCGGCGGGACACACAAGAATAGTAAATGCATAGTCACCAGTGTCTCGAAGATGTATCAGTATCCAGTAACCACGGTACCCAGTACCAAAACTCTCCAATCAACTCATAACCAGATGCTGGACTCGAACTGAAACTCATAATAATCAGTGGCCGGACTCAAATCGGAACTCATAATAATCAGTAACCAAGTGACAGAGTAGTGCCAGAATCCACACAAACACAAGTAAACTGGGACATACCGACCCCAGAACGAACCCGAAACATAAATAAAGGAGCTAAACCACCACGTACTATAAGTCAATATCGGGATCCTTCCAGGTCAACTATCTACTATAAACAATATGTATATACAAGTCTGGGTATACCTTATAAGTCATGGCAAGGTAGGTCTGTATTCTAAATCAAACTAGCCGATCCCGGTCAAATACGGTGCTATTAGGGACTAACAAGGCTAAACAGGCCAATCGGGTATAATCGAGGTGACTCAATCCCATCACAACCCTAATAGGTCATAGAGGGCTTAACTAAACCCAAAGATGTCAAAGTTCTGACAAGTCGACCAAAAGGGTAACGGGGCCCACTAACGGGTCCTGAAAACCAAGTCTAGTTATACCTGTCTAAGTCTGGGCTAAGTCTGCCTAAGCCTGCACTAAGGTCTAACAATAACATTCCCTAACCAGAAATCAACACAACAATACTATCCGTCCCCAAATAGGTCATCTGTGGTGTACCTCGAGGGTAACGGGCCTAGAATATATCCGAATAGCCCTATTCGTCCTAGAAGGCCTAAATCACAGCAAACCACCACCACCAAGTTTATAATACCATCCCACAACACCAGCACAATAGCATACATATATCACACATGAGCTCAATCTAAGTGCAAAGGAAGGTAAATCTAGTCTACTTGAACGCCGCCGAACGCCTGCTAAAGCCAGTTAAATAGGAGCCTTCCCCTTTCGAAAGGCCTCTGACTGCTGCCAAGCTACCAAAATAATAAACTAAATATCAAAACATGACTATTGATACCCATATTGCATTAGTTCGGAAAATGTCCGAACAGTCCACGTGGGGCCCACTTGCGGTATCACAAAATTGAAACCATCACAGTGTCCCAAATCACCCCGTGATCATAGTCACAACTAGAACCGCTCAATTTGAGCTCAAAATGTATCTCAAACATCAATATCAATCCCAAAATGCACCATCGTAAACAAAAATTATCGTAAAAACAAGAAAACTTACCGTAGAAATGACGAGAACGAGTCCATGGACTCAAATATATAAACCCCTAAGCTCAAACCTCAATGGATTGACTCAATATTGAGCTTAAATAGTCAATAATGGTGAGAGGTAATTGGAAAAAGTGGACAAAATGTAAAAATATTACATTTTGTCCATCCACCGAATACATATATATATAACTTCAAGTGTAATAACTAAAGTTAGGCCAACTTGTGGACAAGTGGCATCAACCAAAGTGTTGTCCCCTCCTCCCCACTTCCAAGTGGGAGTGGACTGTGACACACCAAAATCATTTTCATCATATTACGTATATATTCGGGTATTGCGTAGGTTCGTGGTAAAATAAATATAACTTTTTGATTATACCATAATTAATAGAAAATTATTTCTAACAAAACTTCTATAAAATAAAAATATTATTTAAACATATTTAAATTCACTATCTCCACTTAAATTATTAATAAATTATAAACCTATTATAAAATAGTATAGATATATCATAACTAAAGAATTTTATAAATTTCAAAAACATTTTTGAAAGGTAATTAACTATGTCATTTTACCAAATTCATATTTAATTTAATATTTTACAACGTGCTCGGTCTAAATAATATTCTCAAACGAACTGTCCGGGAACCGAACTGTCAGTCCCAGCAAGTCATAAATAACTTGGGCCAGTTATAGAAAAGCTCTAAACACTGAGAACACACGAAAACGAGGGAAATGGCCGAGAAGGTCATTACAATATCCACTACTAAAAGGACTTTCATCCGCGAAAGTCAAGAATAAGTACATACCTGAAGACGTGAACAAGTAGGGATATTGGGCTAGCATGTCACGTTCACGCTCCCAAGTAGACTCCTCAACCAGACGGTGACGCCACTGTACCTTATCTACTGGAATGTCCCCGGGAGCATAACCGTCTGACATCTCTGGCTAAAATGGACACAGGCTCCTCAACAAATGTTAACTTATCGTCTAACTGAACTGAGTCCCACTGAAGCACATTCGACTCATCCGAAATGTATTGTCGTAACATAGAAATATGAAACACAGGGTGGATAGCTGAAAATGCCGGAGGTAAAGCTAGCACATAAGCCACCTCTCCAACTGTCCGCAAAATCTCAAAGGGTCCAATATATCTGGGGCTAAGCTTAACCTTCCTACCAAACCGCATCACGCCCTTCATGGGCAATACTCGTAAGAAGACCCTATCACCGACCCTGAATTTCAATGGATGACGTCTACTGTCAGCATAACTCCTCTGTCTACTCTGAGTTGTCCGCAGCCTATCTTAAATCACTCGAACTCGGTCCAAAGATTCTCAGAGCAAATCTGTGCCACTAGGATTGACTTCTGAAGTTTTGAACTAGCTGACTGGAGATCGACACCGTCTACCATATAAAGCCTCAAACGAAGCCATTTGAATGCTAGAATGAAAACTATTATTATACGCGAACTCTACTAAAGGCAAAAACTGATCCCACTGACCCCCAAAGTCTAACACATAAGCGCGGAGCATATCCTCTAATACCTGAATCATCCGCTCTGACTGCCCATCGGTTTGAGGATGAAATGCAGTGTGAGGTCCACCTGGGTAACCAACTCTTCCTAGAAAGTCTTCCAGAAACTGGAGGTAAACTGAGACCCTCGGTCTGAGATAATAGATATTGGCACTCCATGTAGGCGAACCACCTCCTGAATATATACACGAGCTAATCTCTCAGCACTATAGGAGACTCGAACAGGGATAAAGTGCTCGAACTTAGTCAACCGATCTACAATAACCCAAATACTATCAAAACCACAGGAGGTGCAAGGCAATCCAACAACAAAATCCATAGTGACCCGCTCCCAATTCCACTCGGGAATAGGTAACTACTGAAGCAATCCACCAGGTCTCTAGTGTTCGGCCTTTACTTGCTGATAGCGCTACAAACCCTGCTATATCTCTTCCCATACTGCTCCACCAATAGTGTCCCAATACATCTTAGCTGTGCGCCTCATGCAAAATCAACTAAATCAAATCTCCAACCCTCGGAACACAAATATGGTTGTCAAACCTCAAACACCATCAGAACCCAAGGTAGCTCTCTCAGACTTACCCTTTAATACCTAATCTCGAATGTTATGGAGACCGCTATCCTCAAACTGACAACTCTGAATCTGCTCCAGTAAAGTAGATCTCGTACCAACATAAGCGATAACCCTTCCGGGGTCAGAAATATCCAAACACACCATCAACTTAGCTAAGGATTGAATATCCAAAGCCAACGATCACTGAGAGACTGGAATGAAGGCTAAGCTACCCATACTCACTGTCTTCCGGCTTAAGGCGTCCGCTACCACCTTCGTCTTGCCCGGATGATAGAGAATAGAGATATTATAGTCCTTTGGTAACTCAATCCACCTGCGCTGCCTCAAATTAATATCCCTCTGAGTCATAATATGCTGAAGACTGCGGTGGTCTGTAAAGATCTCACAATGAACACCGTAGAGATAATGTCTCCAAATTCGTAGTGCAAACATAACTACTGCTAACTCCAAATCATGAGTGGGATAATTACGCTCGTGCACCTTCAGCTGCCTCGATGCATAAGCAATGACACGACCCTGCTGCATCAAAACACATCCCAAACCAATATGAGACGCATCACAATACACGATAAAACCCTCTCCCTCAATTGGAAGAGTCAACACAGAGGCAGAAGTAAGTTGATCCTTAATCTTCTGAAAGCTCGCCTCACAATCCTCAGACCACTAAAACGGAACATCCTTCCTGGTCAGTCTGTTCATAGGAGATGCAATAGACGAGAAGCCCTCAACAAATCGCCTGTAGTACCCTTCCAACCCAATGAAACTACGAACTTCAGTAGGTGACGTGGGCCTAGCCCAACCTCGAATAGCCTCGATCTTCACTGGGTCTACCATGATACCGTGTCTGGATACAACATGCCCCAAGAAAGCTACAGACTCAAGCCATAACTCATATTTTGAGAACTTAGCATAAAGCCGATGATCTATCAAAGTGTGGAGCACAATCCTCAAATGCTGCTCATGCTCCTCGTTGCTCTTTGAATAAACCAAGATGTCGTCAATAAACACAATCACAAAGGAGTCCAAGTATGACCTGAATACACGATTCATCAAATCCATAAAAGCTGCTGGGGCATTAGTCAACCCAAAAAACATCACCAAAAACTCATAATGGTCGTACCGAGTCTTGAAGGCTGTCTTTGGGATGTCCTCAGCCCTAACTCTCAACTGATGGTATCTAGATCTCAAATCTATCTTCTAGAATACTGCTGCACCCTGAAGTTGATCAAACAAATCATCGATACGAGGCATAGGATACTTATTCTTCACCGTCACCCTATTTAGCTGTCTGTAATCAATATACATTCGCATAGACCCATCCTTCTTCTTTACAAACAGAACTGGAGCACCCAACAACAACACACTAGGCCGGACAAAACCCTTCCCCAGAAGGTCCTGGAGCTGAGTACTCAGCTCTCTCAACTCAGCAGGAGCCATACGATAAGGAGCCATAGAAATAGGTCGGGTGCCGGGCTCGAGGTCAATAATGAACTCTATATCACTCTCAGGAGGAAGTCCAGGCAGGTCAGTCGAGAATACATCAGAAAACTCACGAACAACAGGGACAGATTCAAGTGATGGACTCTCAATACTAGCATCCCGAACATAAGCAAGGAATGAATCACATCCCCTTGACATCAATCTACGAGCCCGAACATATGAAATAATCCCTGTCGGTGTGCAGCTAACAGAACCCTGCCATACCAGTGGGGGAACGCCAGGTATGGCTAAGGTCATGGTCTTGGAAAAGCAATCCAAGACTGCATGATGGAAAGACAACCAGTCCATGCCCAAAATCACATCAAAGTCTACCATGGCCAATACAATAAAATCAACTCGAGTCTCAAACTCCCTAACAGTCACCAGACAAGATTTATATACCTGATCCACTACTAAGGAATCACCAACGGGGGTAGATACACGTAAGGGTACAAATAATAACTCAGAACATAAACCCAACCGTGGTGCATAATAAGTAGATACATAAGAAAACGTGGATCCGAGATCAAATAATGCAAAAGCTGGATGATTGCATACGGAAATCATACCTATAATCACTGCATCTGAAACCTCAGCCTCCGTCCTAGCCGGCACGGTATATAGCTGACGCTGGCTACTGATAGTTTGAGCACCAACCTGACTACCAGTCCGACCTCCCTGCGCTCTACCTCAAGAACCCTAGGGACCACCCCAACAACCCTATGCACCACCTCTGCCTACTGGCGATATAGATCTGATAGGTTGTGCCGTCTGAACTGAAGGCTCAATCGCCCTGCTTTGAGGACACTCACGCCCGAAATGACCCACAACCCCATAAGTATAACATACTCCTGGCTCCCTGCTCAGCCTAGACGATTCAGATGATCCAGTATGACCACCTCTAATCGATGAACTGGGTTGACCACGTCCTTGAGGCTGACTACCAGAACCACTATAGGCGGGCTGACCCCTATCAGAAATCTGCAAGGCTGACTGTACGAGCCTACTAGGCTGACCCTGTCACTGAAAAGACTATTGCTGCTGCTGAGGGTACCTACCTTGAAACTGGAAACCACGAATTTTGAACTGCGAACCACTATGGCTCCTACTGAAACTACCCTCGACACGAGGTCTCTTATCGCTTCCCCCTTGGGCCTCGCAATCCATCTCCTCAATAGAGTATACATGCTCAATAATCTCTATGAATGACTTTCCTGAAGTCACTAAACTCTGGGTAGCCCTGCGGAGTGGCAATCTCAGTCCCTTGACAAAACATCTAACTCTGTCATACTCATCAGGAAAAATAGAAGTGGTGTGCCTAACAAGATCATGAAACCTCACCTCATACTCTGCGACAGATAAAGAACCTTGAGTCAATCTGGAGAACTCATCTCGAAGACGCTCATGCATGCTGGGCGGCATATACTTCCCCAAGAATACCTCAGAGAACTGTGCCCAAGTAACGGGTGGAGATCCAGCTATCCTGGAATCAAAATAACCCCTCCACCATCTTCTCGGAACTGTATCAAACTGATAAGAAACAAAATCTACCCCGCAGACTCCACTAATCCCAAATTTCTCAGCTTCTCCTCACAGCTGGATAAGAACTCATAAGCGTCTTCTCCTGGTGTACTTGCAAACCTGGTTGGAGCTAGTCTCAAAAAATAACTCATAATTTTTTTCTCCTCGGCAGACATAACTGGCTGAGCTACTATCGGCTGTGAAATTACCGGTGCTGGCGAAATCTCAACTCTGGGTGTTGCAGCTACAGGCTGCGCCCCAACACTAACTCCCTGTACTGCTGGTTGGGCTCCCTCGGCTGACGGACCTCCAACTAATCCCAGCAACTGCACCAAAGTATGTCGGAGCACTGAAGTATCAATAAATCCAGGTGGAGCTTGGGCTGCACCCTGGCCCATCTGCTGCAACGGAGGCGGAACATCTGGAGCTATAACGAGATCGGGTGAATGATCCCTAGCATGATCTCGGCCTGGGGATGCTACTTTGCCCTGGCTCCGACCTCTAGGTCAACCTCGACCCCTAATTGGAGTCATCGCTGCAGGCTCGGGGTCCCGACCCTCGGCTCTCGTACCATGCGTCCTTGCCATCTGCGTAAAAAGTGAACCAAATAAAGATCAGAAACTAACATAGACCCGATGCGCGGACATGAGTCAAGAAAATAAGACACTCCCCTAAGAATGCTCCGTAGCCTCTTGAGGATAGGATACAGGCGTCCCTGCACCGATCCGCAGGACTCTACTACACACTGGATCATGTACCGACACTAGCCGTACTACCTAGGCTCTGATACCAAGCTGTCACGACCCAATATCTGAGTCATGATGGCGCCTACCGTAACCCTCCAATAGGCAAGCCAAACCCTAGCCCGAAAGCTAAGAAAATCCCGCTATAGGGCCAGTCAACGACCAATATAGCTATATATGTCGGTATAGCGTCATCGTTATAGTGACATATGTATGTCGCTATAACGATGAAAATTGCTGTTTTGTTTTTAAAATCCCCCAAAATGGTTTATTTTTCTAAAACAAATTCTGTGACAAGGGAGAGGTAATTTTGGGCGAAAATCATCAGGTAACCATCATTTTGCTTCATTAAGGTAAGGATTTCATCCCTGTTAACTAGTATATTGATAATCTATTCTTAGAATTGCTAGTGTATGTAGTTCGTGGAGGGTTAAGGGCTAATATTATTTGTTTTTCTAGTGTAAGGGAGTAATTTAAGTATGAAATTAATGGGTTTTGGTTAATGATAGTTAAATTACCCTTGCATGTCGTTAATTCACTAATTATTCCATGGAATTGGTAGTTTTAGGTGAATTATGGTAGAGAAGCCCTAGAATGGGGAGGGAATGATTATGAACTAGGACTTAGGGTTGGGTATGAGTTATAATCCCCAATGTGGTAGGTCATTTCATTAATTGTGTATTTGTATGTATTTCTAGACCGAGATCAAGCGAAAATTGCATGGAAAGGCAAGAGTCAAGCTTAGTTGAGTTGTGCAAGCTTGGATTGAGGTAGGTGATGCTATTGTATTTTAATCCAATTTTTTCTATATGTGCATGTTAACTACTTCTTAGTATGGTTTGTTAGTGCATGTTGTTTGGTATGGTCAATTCAATGAATTTATCTTGTTGTATGAGTTTGACCTATCTTATTGTTAATGTGGAATGTTGCGGTATTTGAACATTCTCTCGGCGTATTGGTGGAATAAGGTTGGCAGACACTTGTGTCTGGGGTTTTGGTACATGGACGGAATTTGTCTCTGCACATCATGACTAGAGGGTGATTATGATACCCGTAGCATGTATGTATGAGGTTCAGGTGAGTTTGACGGTTTCATGAGTGAACCGAGAATATATTTACATGTTTGATAATTGATTAACTTTTCCTGACTTGTTTTTGACTTAGCTTGACTGAACTTGACTTGGTTGTAAATGTCTTGACTTGTTACTTGTAATCCTAAGCTACTTATTTGATACTTGTGGTGCTAGGTGTAGGTTAGAATGAGCATGGATTAACTTGTTGTACTATGTTTTGTTTAAGTGTTCATATTCTCATCTTGGGTTGGACAAATAACCCTACCAGTATACTGTTGTTTCTTTTGTGCTGATACTACACCTGCTCTTACTTTTGTTGAGTGCAGTAGATATTCCAGCTGCTTCTGGAAGACCTCACTTGTGATTCTAGCATGTGATTCGACTTTTAGGGTGAGCAACATATTTGGGATACCATGAAGTCTTTCTTTTATGATATTGTCCTTTGTTTGGTCTTATGCAATTTTCTTTAGTTTCGGGGTTGCATCCCTTTCTTTACATTCTTAGTATGTTTTGGTACATTGACTTTTGGATCCTAGGGATATATTTTTTGTTTAGTACTTATTTCTGCATTTCTTAAGTTGTTAGATTGGATGATCTTTGAACTGTTAATGGGATAGTTTTCTTCATTTTCTTTAAGTGTTCGTTACTGCTCCGGGGTTATCGGTTATCCCACCGGAGAATGAGGTAGGTTCCACTCACGTCTAATTAGCTCGTGACATATAGTTTTGGCAAAACTACTGATAACTGTCCAGTAAAGTTTGAAGGACCATCTCTACTTGAGATTCCTTGTCAATCGGAGCACTAAGAATTTCCAGCTCGTTCAAAAGACTCATCATCTTAAGAACGTGCTCCCCTACCAATAAACCTTCAACCATTTTTGTGTTCAAGAGGGCTTTCATGGCTGTCTGTTTTGCCACATGATTTTGCTCTTCGAACATCTCTTTGAGAGATTCTAGCAAATCAAAAGCAGACACCATGGACTGATGTTGATACTGAAAGACATTTTCCATTGAGGCTAGTATGTAGCATCTTACCATCTCATCATCTTTAACCTACTTATCATAGGCTTTGATATGTTCATCATTAGCATTTTCTAGTTTTTCAGGGCATTCTTCCACCAACACAAATTTAAAACCTTCAGCAGTAAGAACAATATCCAAATTTTGTTTTCAGTCTACATAGTTAGGTCCTTTCAATTTGTTTTGATTTTGGATAGTAGTGAGGGGAGTAAAAGAAGACATGTCAATCTGATAGATATTTAAAACAGATCATTAGACATGCTGCAAGAATTATGAAATTCTTAAAAATACATAACACATATAATCATGCACATGAACATCTAGATTCGTTAGGTAAACTTAACTATTCAAGCAAATAGATGAGTCATGTTGGATATATTACCACTTAAACAAAAACAGGTCCAACAAAGTTAGAGAGTAATCTGTTAATTCTAATTAGGTAAATATCATACTTCACATAATCTCTTGTTCATTGATTCAACATGTATTTTAGTTGGAAAGTTAATACAAGTTATCAAAATAAGAGACTAAAAAATAGTATTAAATTATACAACTTTATCCAATGGGGAAAATGTAACACCCCGTACCTTCCCAACCCTGCTTGATGACATTGAATAGTGTTTACTTAGGTGTCGAGAGATATAAGTATGTATTTGGTAATGCTAATGACGAGAAAATTGAAATTTGGCCTTATACATGTGACTATCCTTTCATAGAAAGGGTTTTACGATTTCGTGGAGCATTTGTGTAATACCCCGTACACATTATAACCTCATTTGGTGACTTGAAGTAATGTTTACTTGATTATTAAGATCACTAAGTAAGTATTTCAAAATGTTTTGATAAGGGATTGGACGATATGCAAACATTGGATAAGTGGCCAAAAAATTCAGCAAGGTGCTGAAACTTGCGCCACTACCCTGTTTCAGGGGTGTGGCACAAACCACCTGAATTTAGAGGGGTCTCATTTATTGCGCCACAGCTTGCTTTGCAGCTAGTGGCGCAAGGCACAAATCTTGTGCCCTTCCGGACCCGTTTTGTAACCCAATTATACGACGATTCTTGGATGGTTTATTTTGGTTCTTTGGAGTTCTTTGAGCATTGTTACAACTTAAAACACTTCAATACACTCCTACATACTCCTACACGATCAAATCATGAAATATGAATAGTGATCCAAAATGTCTAAAGAAGCCATGGACGACTAGAATTCCTATTTTAGCGATTGAGACTACGAATGAGAATCTCGTAACAGAATATTGTCGTGACATTATGGAATTATTTGAACATGAGATATATGATGGGTCATACATGAAAATTGGTAGGCTAATTTAAGTTGTGTTAATGGGCCAATTTGAGGCTAAAAAATGAACCAAAATACATGGGCCCAAAGAGGAAATGACCCATTCTTCCAAGGTTGACCAAGTAAACATTGTATTAAATGCAAAGGAGTGGCTAAGGATGGACTTGGGGGCTTATATAAAGGGCCAAAAATCTGATTTGTTATTTATTACAAACACACATGCTTCCTATCTTTTTTCTAGACATTTCCAAGAAAACCTCTTTTGCTCTCAAAACCCTAAGTCAACTTTTGGAGAAGATCATCATCTTCCAAGCCTTGGTAAGTAATTATTTTAATGGATTCACATATTATATGCATGGTAGATTATGTATATCATGATAGTTATGTTGACAAGGTGGTGAATAGTGTATTTTTGCCTTTGGTGAAAGATGTGCTATCTTGGTGATTTGAACTTGAAAAGAGACTTGATGTCTTAATGAAAGAGCATGGTATGGATAAAATATGAACATGTATGGTGTGATTTTGTTATTAAACATGTTATTTTTCTAAAAGTGTAAATTATGGGATTTTGGCCGATATGTGCTATGAGGTGTATTAAGGTAATTTGATGGATTATTTATGATGTGATATGGATAAGAAAGTGTAAAGGAGAAGTGTTGTGGTGAAATGTATTGATTTTCATGTATTGGTCAATGTATGGAATATTGGGAGATTTTTGGAATAATAATTTCATCAATGGTTTTGTCAAGGGGAAATGGCATGTTTAAAAGCAAAACATGTAACTCATTGATCTTATATGCATTTGTAAAGTAAATGATGGTATAATTTTGATGTTGTGATGTGGAGAGTGGAAAGTATGAACTTGGTGTGACATACTAGTAGTTTATGATACTTTGGTCAATGTTGGGCATGTTGTGGTATTATTGATATGACCATGCCGTAAATGGTATTGTAAAGAAAGAAATAACATGTTAAAGCCAAACATGTGACTTATTGTTATTGTATGCATTTGTAAGGTAGTTGGTGGTTAATGTTGGTTCCATTATGTACTTGTGATGTAGAGTGAAACGTAAAGAAAGAGCGGAATTGTTGCGCTCACATATTTGATTGTGTACTTACATTGGGAAAATAAGGTATGTAAGGTTACTCTGTCCGTATCTTTCTGAGGAAAATAGTAGTTACATTGACATTATGCTTGTTTCATTCCGAAATGTGCTAAGGAATCCCATATCCGGTTATCCATGGTCATTGCCATATATTTCCTACTCATTGATCATTGGTGAATCTTATGTCTCATGATCATGGTTAATGTTCCAAAGTTCCAATAGTGATTATACTCATGTCTCTTGTTCATTGATCATGGTTCAATGGTTCCAATAGTGTTATGTTTCCAAGAATGTTATATTGTCAAGTTATTCATATGTCTCTCACTCATTGTTTATTGATCCAAAACTTCTAGTAAAGTTATGACTATCAAAGTATCAATCTTTCACAAGTAAAGGTATCAATCTCAAAAGTAAAAAAATAAAGTAAGAATAAAGTAATGCATGTTGATTGTGCTCATGGGTGTTATCCATGGGGTACAAATACCCGCATGATGATGATAGTTTATCCACGGGGTGCAAACGCCCGCGTGATGATGGCCATTTATCCATGGGGTGCAAGAACACCCGCATGACGATATGTTCTTATCCATGGGGTGAAAGAATCCCTGCATGATGATGATATGTTATCCATGGGGTGAAAAGAACACCCGCGTGATGTGGGCCCAGAAAGTGTATGAGTGATGTAAAAGTAATGTAAAGTAAAGGCAAGAGAAAGAAAGAACGTAATGTACATGAACTCCAAAAGTACTGAATAGTGACTCGTCTACATTGTGATTTACCTATAATGGTTATGCATTTGAACTTGAGTTCTTGACATATTTTCATATCTTACAGTTTCATTTGAACCTTACATATTCAGTACATTCTTCGTACTGACCCCTCGTGGGGAATTTACCTTACTTGCTACAGGCGCAGGTCCTAGTAGGCCTCCACAGTAGATTGTCAGTGTTGCAGATCTTTGGCGAGCTCTAGTTAGTTCAGGGCTTCTCCGAGTCACTGTTGTACATGTGTTTTGATTTTGTACATGTTGTATAAAGCGGGGACTTGTCCCGACTTTTAGTTCATTTTGGTCAATGCATTTTGTTAGAGGCTTTTATAGACAGATGTGGGTGTATAAATGTGAAGGTACATGTCTTTTTGACTTGATGGCTCAAACGGCCAAGTTTTACATATATAGCTATGACACATGTTTTCATGTCTATGACTTCCGCATAGTTGCATAAGGTGTAATAAGATTTATATAAGGTTATGTATGCGAATGTACATGAGCAAAGATTGGTTCTCTCGGGTCTTATCGGCTTCGGGTGCCAATCATGCCTCGTTGGGATTCGGGGCGTGACAAAAGTGGTATCAGAGCAGGTCGTTCTAAGGGTGTCTACAAAGCCGTGTCTGAGTAGAGTCTTACTTATCGATGTGTTGTGCACCACATTTATAAGTAGGAGACTATGGGACATTTAGGATGTTGTTTCTTTTCTTCATTCTAGATCGTGCAATAGAGCCAATGTTGTAAGTTGCATTGTATCTGATGTTAGTAATTGTTATTCTTTAGTATAGTCAAAATGCCGAACACTAGAAGAGGAAGAGGTAAAAGTAAGCGGATAGATAGAATCGCTGGTGAAGGAACCAGTATACCACCACCTAATCAAGTTAATCAAGGCGAGACTGAGCCTGAATTTGGGTCACGAGCTTCCTCTACTCCCTCTGTACCAGAAGAGTCGAGTAAGAGAAGAGCACCTGCAGAACCACCAATGAATGCCACAGATCACGATTTACGAAATGCAGTACATATATTGACTCAGTTAGTAGCTGCACAAGTACAAGGACGAATTGGTCCAATGGTAAATAAAGATGACGCGGCTAGGGCAGCTAGTTGGCGTATGCAGGACTTTCTAAAATTGGACCCTCCTATATTTACTGGGTCAGACCTGAAGGCGGATCCACAGGATTTTGTGGACCAAGTTCAAAGAGCACTAGAGGTGATGCACGTAACAGGTGTAGAAACAGTTGAATTAGCAGCTTATAGATTGAAGGGTGAGGCCATATTGTAGTATGAGGACTGGAAGAAAGCTCGAGGTATTGGTGCAAACCCACCTACGTGGGAAGAATTTAAAGCGGCATTTCTGGATCACTATCTTCCCTATGAGATCCGTGAGGCTCGTACTGATCAGGTTTTACATTTACGCCAAGAAAATATGAGTGTTAGAGAATATAGTTTGCAGTTTAATTCCTTGGCACGATATGCTCCAAATGTGGTGTCCAGGATGGAAGATAAAATGCATAGATATGTGGATAGATTGGAGCCTTATTTGGTACGGGACTGTACTATCGCTGCCTTAAATCGAGATATGGATATAGCGAGAATTCAGGACTTCGCACAGAAAATGGAAGACCAAAGGCAAAGAAAAAGGATACAAAAATCTGAGGAAGGGCCAGTAAAAAGGGAAAGATCCATGGGGCAGTCTATAATGTCCCTAGGAGGATCTGGATCTCGGATGTTACCTCCTAGAACCGCATCCTCTTATTCCACAACAGGTGCTCCATCTCACTCTCGAGGATTCAGGGGCAGTCATATTGGGCAGAGTGGTAGGATGCCAGATTTACAGACAGCAGGGTTTTCTCGTCCACTGTGCTAGTTTTGCAGACAATTTCATGAAGGTGAATGTTGGAGGTGGACGGATGCTTGTTATTGGTGTGGAATGCCGGGTCACCTAATGAGAGACTGTCCACGATGAGGCTTGGGTAGTATGGTACGACCTGCGGGGTCTACTGGGGCATCAGCAATATCTGTTCCTTCTTTAGACCGAGGTGTATAGTCGGTTGGTCGTGGCAGAGGTACTGGAGGAGCAGCCAGTACTAGTGGGGTCCAGAATCGCACTTATGCTTTAGTAGACCGGCAGAATGAGGGAACATCTCCTGACGACGATACAAGTATTTAGGTATATTACCATGATGTATATGCATTGAATGACTCGTATGCTCCCTTATGATATGTTACACCATTGATTGTGGAACGAATTGGAAAGAAACCAGAATTACTAGCTATGCTAATTGGAGTCTATACACTAGTTGGTGAATCTAAGATAAAAGAGTATATCGTAATGGTATAGTAGATGTTTTTGATCATGTTACGATGGTTGATCTTATGAAGATCGAAATGAAAAAGTTATATTTTGTTCGCTAGTCTAGAGAGAAGATTAAAGTGGTACAATAGTAGCTACAAGCTAATACAAGTCATATGTCGAGATTCATTGCTTTTACTGAAAATGTGCAAATGATGGAGAATCTTACTTATTATGAGATATATATTGCTATGCTAGAGGGGTAAAGGTATGTTATAGGAATTGAAAAATAGAAGAAAGCACGTGGAGAGCCAAAGATATGATAAAGTCGGAGTACCCGTAATGGTTTCAACGGAAGAGAAAAGTCAAAGTGCGAATTGGAGCAATAACAAGAAAGTATCGGGAAGTAATATGTGTAGATGTATATATATGTGAGCATAGAGATGCATGCGATGTATATGAGACGATGTTACTAACATTCGAGGACAAATGTTTCTAAGGGGGGAAGAATGTAACACCCCGTACCTTCCCAACCCTACTTGATGACATTGAATAGTGTTTACTTAGGTGTCGAGAGATATAAGTATGTATTTGGTAATGCTAATGACAAGAAAATTGAAATTTGGCCTTGTACATGTGACTATTCTTTCATAGAAAGGGTTTTGTGATTTCGTGGAGCATTTGTATAATGCCCCGTACACATTCTAACCTCATTTGGTGACTTGAAGTCATGTTTACTTGATGATTAAGATCACTAAGTAAGTATTTCGAAGTGTTTTGATAAGGGATTGGACGATATGCAAACATTGGATAAGTGGCCGAAAAATTCAGCAAGGTGCTGAAACTTGAACCACTACCCTATTTCAGGGGTGTGGTGCAATCCAACTGAATTCATAGGGGTCTCATTTATTGCGCCACAGCTTGCTTTGCAGCTAGTGGCGCAAGGCACAAATCTTGTGCCCTTCCGGACCCGTTTTGTAACGCAATTCTACGATGATTCTTGGATGGTTTATTTTGGTTCTTTGGAGTTCTTTGAGCATTTTTATAGCTTCAAACACTTCAATACACTCCTACATACTCCTACACGATCAAATCATGAAACATGAATAGTGATCCAAAATGTTTAAAGAAGCCATGGACGACTAGAATTCCTATTTTAGCGATTGAGACTACGAATGAGAATCTCGTAAGAGAATATTGTCGTGACATTATGGAATTATTTGAACATGAGATATATGATGGGTCATACATGAAAATTGGTAGGCTAATTTAAGTTGTGTTAATGGGCCAATTTGAGGCCCAAAAATGAACCAAAATACATGGGCCCAAAGAGGAAATGACCCATTCTTCCAAGGTTGACCAAGTAAACATTGTATTAAATGCAAAGGAGTGGCTAAGGATGGACTTGGGGGCTTATATAAAGGGCCAAAAATCTGATTTGTTATTTATTACAAACACACATGCTTTCTATCTTTTTTCTAGACATTTCCAAGAAAACCTCTTTTGCTCTCAAAACCCTAAGTCAACTTTTGGAGAAGATCATCATCTTCCAAGCCTTGGTAAGTAATTATTTTAATGGATTCACATATTATATGCATGGTAGATTATGTATATCATGATAGTTATGTTGACAAGGTGGTGAATAATGTATTTTTGCCTTTGGTGAAAGATGTGCTATCTTGGTGATTTGAACTTGAAAAGAGACTTGATGTCTTAATGAAAGAGCATGGTATGGATAAAATATGAACATTTATAGTGTGATTTTGTTATTAAACATGTTATTTTTCTAAAAGTGTAAATTGTGGGATTTTGGCCGATATGTGCTATGAGGTGTATTAAGGTAATTTGATGGATTATTTGTGATGTGATATGGATAAGAAAGTGTAAAAGAGAAGTGTTGTGGTGAAATGTATTGATTTTCATGTATTGGTCAATGTATGGAATATTGGGAGATTTTTGGAATAATAATTTCATCAATGGTTTTGTCAAGGGGAAATGACATGTTTAAAAGAAACCCTTGTAACTCATTGATCTTATATGCATTTGTAAAGTAAATGATGGTATAATTTTGATGTTGTGATGTGGAGAGTGGAAAGTATGAACTTGG
This sequence comes from Capsicum rhomboideum, assembly GCA_031232105.1. Classification (NCBI taxonomy): domain Eukaryota; kingdom Viridiplantae; phylum Streptophyta; class Magnoliopsida; order Solanales; family Solanaceae; genus Capsicum; species Capsicum rhomboideum. The sequence continues at coordinate 55,148,050 of CP124711.1, forward strand.
TGTGACATACTAGTGGTTTATGATACTTTGGTCAATGTTGGGCATGTTGTGGTATTATTGATATGACCATGTCGTAAATGGTATTGTAGAGAAAGAAACAACATGTTAAAGCCAAACATGTGACTTATTGTTATTGTATGCATTTGTAAGGTAGTTGGTGGTTAATGTTGGTTCCATTATGTACTTGTGATGTAGAGTGAAACATAAAGAAGGAGCGGAATTGTTGCGCTCACATATTTGATTGTGTACTTACATTGGGAAAATAAGGTATGTAAGGTTACTCTGTCCGTATCTTTCTGAGGAAAATAGTAGTTACATTGACATTATGCTTGTTTCATTTCGAAATGTGCTAAGGAATCCCATATCCGGTTATCCATGGTCATTGCCATATATTTCCTACTCATTGATCATTGGTGAATCTCATGTCTCATAATCATGGTTAATGTTCCAACGTTCCAATAGTGATTATACTCATGTCTCTTGTTCATTGATCATGGTTCAATGGTTCCAATAGTGTTATGTTTCCAAGAATGTTATTTTGTCAAGTTATTCATATGTCTCTCACTCATTGTTTATTGATCCAAAGCTTCTAGTAAAGTTATGACTATCAAAGTATCAATCTTTCACAAGTAAAGGTATCAATCTCAAAAGTAAAGAAATGAAGTAAGAATAAAGTAATGCATGTTGATTGTGCTCATGGGTGTTATCCATGGGGTACAAATACCCGCATGATGATGATAGTTTATCCACGGGGTGCAAACGCCCGCGTGATGATGGCCATTTATCCATGGGGTGCAAGAACACCCGCATGACGATATGATCTTATCCATGGGGTGAAAGAATCCCTGCATGACGATGATATGTTATCCATGGGGTGAAAAGAACACCCGCATGATGTGGGCCTAGAAAGTGTATGAGTGATGTAAAAGTAATGTAAAGTAAAGGCAAGAGAAAGAAAGAACGTAATGTACATGAATTCCAAAAGTACTGAATAGTGACTCGTCTACATTGTGATTTACCTATAATGGTTATGCATTTGAACTTGAGTTCTTGACATATTTTCATATTTTGCAGTTTCATTTCATTCTTCGTACTGACCCCTCGTGGAGAATTTACCTTACTTGCTGCAGGCGCAGGTCCTAGTAGGCCTCCACAGTAGATTGTCAGTGTTGCAGATCTTTGGTGAGCTCCAGTTAGTTCAGGGCTTCTCCGAGTCACTGTTGTACATGTGTTTTGATTTTGTACATGTTGTATAAAGCGGGGACTTGTCCCAACTTTTAGTTCATTTTGGTCAATGCATTTTGTTAGAGGCTTTTGTAGACAGATGTGGGTGTATAAATGTGAAGGTACATGTCGTTATGACTTGATGGCTCAAACGGCCAAGTTTTACATATATGGCCATGACACATGTTTTCATGTATATGACTTCCGCATAGTTGCATAAGGTGTAATAAGATTTATATGAGGTTATGTATGCGAATGTACATGAGCAAAGATTGGTTCTCTCGGGTCTTATCAGCTTCGGGTGACAATCACGCCTCGTTGGGATTCAGGGCGTGACAGAAAAGGACCTACGTCAACATGTAAACTCATATAATTTACTATAATGTACCATCGAAAACCATAAGGAATGAACCCTACCACCACTAGTTTGCAAAAAATAATTTTTTCAAAATTTATAATTTTTTAGAAAACATAAAAATGCCCAAAAACCTATCAAAACAACTCTATGGGAAAAAAACTATGTAGATCATGGAATAGCCATGTGTATCACTCAGAGGGTCATTTTTTATGAACCTACCAAATTGCAGGCCAATCGAATATTGTCAAAATTTATAAAAACTTCAAAACCGACCAAATTGGCATTCATCGGTAAGGTTGCTTGCGAGGGTCAATAGAGCTCCCCACATGGCTTGACCTTTCCCTAAATGACTTATTAGAGCATATGAGTGACGTTGGTGGTTGGGTATATTCAAGATGTTTTAGGTTTTTTCACTCACTATGAAAATAAAGTGTTAAGGAATTTTAGAAAATCAGTAAAAGTCGTTTTGTATCTCTTGAATAAATGAATGAAAACACCGCTTGTAAAAATAAATAACTACTAATATTCATCAATAACATGATTTATAGACATAAACCAAATAGTTATACAAAACATGGATTTTCTTTTTTACATTATTTAGAGTATGTAAGTGTAACGACCCTTTCCTTTGTTACAGGTAAGTCTATTGTACAAGAATTTGGGCTAAGATTTTTCCCTGGATTGGGAGTTATAATTTTAAGGCTAGACTAGTCTTGGATGACATCTGAGTGAGGTATGGTCTAGAAAAATTTAGGAATGGATTTGGAAAATGTTATAAGGTTTAGCTTGATTTTATGTTATCTAAGATGATAAGAAATCCGTAGGACTTCTCGAAAGTGAATTCGGGTAAGAAGAACTCCTGATATCAAACTTGACATAAAGGGGCTAATCCGGGATATCATGGTTTGAGGGTGTATTGCAAAAAGGGCAAAACTAGAAGTATTTCTAAGTTTTTTCCTTGGCACTCCCTCTATAGCGACTGCCGCAATAGCAGAAAAATTCCCGCTATAGTAGAAGTCAAAGTCAGTCAAACCCACTATAGCGGGTGACTCCTAATATAGTGATGCCGTTATAGCAGGATTGGGTCGCTATAGTGGGGTAATTTACTGTTAATACAAAAATTTTCCTAAAAGTGGTTTATTATTCTAAACATTTTTGGGGAAGGGCTTAGGTAATTTGTGCAATTTTCATCAGGTTTCCATCGATTTACAAATCGACTTTCTTCATAAAATAAGTAATTCATCCCTATTAACTAGTTTTTTAGTTAATTGATCTTAGAATAACTGGTTTACTATTTTTGGGGAGGATTTAAGGTTGTCTTAGTAGATTTTCTGGTGTAAGAGAGTAAATTAGGTGTAGAACCTTTGGATTTTAGTTGTTAATTGTTAATTTACTCTTGCCTGATAATAATTCACTGCGGTAACCATGAAATTAGTAGGTTTAAGGTGAGTTATAGTATAAAAACCATAGAATGAGGGTGAGTGGGGGATGATTATGAAATTGTCCTTGGGGTTTGAGATTAGGTTATTATCCTTGACAATATAGGTCATTTGGTTGATTATATGTTGTGTTCATGTTCTTAGACAACAATCAAGCTGAGGTGGCAAGAAAAGGAAAAGCTCAAGTTTGTTAGAGCATTTCAGGCTAGAATTAAGGTAGGTGATGGTTTAATTATAGTTGAAACCCAACTTGTTTTATGTGTACATGCTAACTATTTCTTAGTATTGCTTGTACAATGAATGTTCAAGAAAAGTGAATGAATGTTTGACATCCTAAGTGTTATAAAGCTTATTAGTTATACAAGAGTTGTTTCTATGTTCATTGTATTTTGTGATTGTTGAGATATCTGTCATTATTGTGAAATATACCGATATTTGGACATATCTATGGGATTGGTTGGTATAAGGTTGGCAGACACTTAATGTCTGGGATTTCATACATGGACAAGAGATTATCCCCTGCAGGTCATGACTGGTGGGCACACACTTAAGACCCTTAGCAAGTATGTACAAGGTACAGGTGAGTGTGACAGTTCCTTTAGTAAACCGGGAATTATGTTTTTTCTTGATTATATTGGTTCCTTAAGTGAACCGGGCTCAAATGTTGTCATTATATATTAGTTCCTTAAGAGAACTGGGTCTATGTGCTTAATTGCTAAAGGTGGTGTCTTATGTAAATCGGGATGTATGTTAATTTCCATTGTTGTTGATTTTTTTATGGATCCTTGAGTGGTCTGGGCTAATTGGAAGTGGTGACAAAACTCTACGTTGTCTATTTACTTGCTTTATTGGGACATGATTATTGTATATATTGTGTCATGGTTGTTGACTTAGTGTTTGGTTGGTGGACTTAACTTGACTTGTTTGATATCCATGTGGACTCATATTGACTAAACTCCATGATGGTATTGAATAAGGTTAAGTGTTATGAATTTGAGGTAAGTTTGCATGATAGGTGTTCATGGTTTTCTTATTGTATAACGTTATGGTTATATGTTCATATTTGTCATTTTGGGTTAGTCGATGACCCTATCAGTACACCGTTGTTTCTGGAGTATCGATACAACATGTGCTCTTCTTTTTGTTGAGTGCAGAGCATATTTTGATTAAAGTTTTGATACCTCATCTGTGATTCAGACTGTATCCAAACATAAGGGTGAGCTGCATCTTTTGGGATACCCATGGATCATCTATTGCTTCTAGTCCATTTGTTTCAGAATTTGATATTACTTTTGGATTTTGTGGTTGGATCCCCTCTTTTTGATATTATTTAGAGTTTTGGTACAATGACTTTCAGGTCCTAGGGGATGGATTTTCTACATAATTACTTATTTACTTTCATTATGATACTGGATATTGACTTTATTCAATGACATTGGTTTAGTTGCTTAATTTTTGGCTAAGTGTTGGATGGATTATTGGGTTACATGATTCTCCTACCAAAGGGTTAGTGTGGGTGCCCCTCACGAGTGGTATGAGTTGTAAGAAAGTTAGTATCAGAGTCCTAGGTTTGCTGATTTTGTTGTACCAAAACATGTCCAATAGAGCCTTGTAGAATTGTATGAAGACGTCTGTACTTTTCTTTGAGAGGCTATATGACTTTAGAAAACTATCCCTTCTTTCTTCTTTCATGCTATAACTTGATTCCAATTCTTATCTGGCGATTCAAATTGGTATCTGACCCTCTTTATTCTTTTGTTCGCAGATGGTGAACACTAGATAGTATGAAGCAAATACAATAGCCCCCCTCCCCTCTCCCCCCCAGCCCCAACAGCTCTAGCTGTGGAATCAACTAATAAGGGATGGGAATAAAGAAGGGGTAGGAAAAGGGGAAGAGGGAGAGAAACACCCTCATGGGTGAAGCTCAAGCAGTATCTGACTAGCATTATCAGAGGTCAGTATTAGCTCTCCCACCCTAGGATCATTTTGAGGAGGTTGAGGCAGGGGACAAGGATGGTATAAAGCAGAAAGTGGCAGCACCAGCTGGAGGTGCAGTCTATCCTCCGATGTCTGTCGAGGTTTTTCAGCAGGTTCTGGCTTTTCTCAGTGGGTTAGCTAGAACTAGAGCCACTCCTACTATACCGACTTTCTAGGTTTCATATGCTTATCCCACTGCCACTCTAGCTTCCAAAGTGGATGAGGCTTTGGGTACTAAGGTATTCCCCTATCCTGTTTAAACCCCATCATGACTGGTATCTAATATGAGTTACGGACTAAGTTTCTAAAAATGAAACCACCTTTATTTTATGGTGCTGAGACTGAGGATGCTTTTTAATTCATCATTAATTGTTATGAGAGGCTTCATAAATTGGGAATTATGCAACAACATGGTGTTGAGTTCATGACTTTCCAACTCCATGGGGATGCCAAGCAGTGGTGGAGAGCCTATGTAGAGTGTCGGTTACCGACATTACCTCCATTGACTTGGGCTCAGTTTCATGCCCTATTTTTGGAGAAGTGTGTGCCCCGGACCCTTTGTGACTACAAGAAGGATGAGTTTTTAGATCTTGAGCAAGGAAGTATGCCAGTTGAAGCCTATAAGGCTAAGTTTCATGCTCTATCTCACTATGCTACCCAACTGTTGGGTATTAAAGAGGAGAGGATTAAGTTATTTATTAAGGGTTTGAACACTGATCTTCAGGTATTGCCTGTTCACATGAATTCTGTAGGAAAGAGCTTCAATGATATGGCTGATTATGTAAAGAAGCTTAAGGGAGTTAAGCAGGGTGCTTAAGCTAAGGCATTAGCCAAGAAGTCCTGAAATGCGGGTAACTTCAATGGTTCTTATTAGAGGGGCCAAAGATAGCAGGCATATTCATCTCGCCCTATTTAGGCCTCACTACCAACTTCTATAGCTGGTCACTCAGTGGCTATTCAGTAACCATCAGTTGATAGAGGCCAAGGGGCTTTATATTCTTCGGCCAACAGGCCTTCTCTTGCACGGGGTTGTTATTATTGTGATGCTGCAGGGCACTTTAAAAGAGTGTAATCTTAGGCAGACAAGTAATCAGACATAACAACAGGCCAGGGATGTGGTTCCAGCAGGTAAATATGAAGGTAGTAATGGTAAGGGTCGCCTGCAGTGTGGACGGTGTAATAATCATGGAGGTCGAGGTGGAAATAGAGGTAATGGTAATGTAGGAAAGAAAGGAGTACATCCTGCTGAGAGGTTACCCAACTTGATAATAGAGCTCACTGTTATGCCTTCCTAGGTAAGGCCAAGGCCAAGGAGGTGTTTGATGTCGTCATTACAGGTACTATTCTCATCTGTGACTGAATAACTTTTATTCTATTTGATCAGAGGTCTACTTATTCATATGTATCTGTTAGATTTGCCTTGGATTTGAACTTGGTCAGTGATGTACTCGATTCTCCTGTACATATGTCTACTCTGGTTGGAGATTCTATGGTGGTGACCCATATGTATCTTGGATGTTCTATTTTGTTCATGGGTTTTCACACTTAAGTTGATTTGATCATTTAGACAAGCTTGATTTTGACATTACTCTAGGTATGACTTGGTTGTCTCCATATCATGCCGTCTTGAATTGTAATGCTGAGACAGTGACTCTAGAAATACCTGGGAGGGATAAACTAGAGTGAGTGGGAGTGTTTTGATCGGGCTATAAAGCTAGTGGGGAAGGGCTGTTCAGCCTTCCTAGCTCATCTTCAGGATGTTAGTGTGGAGTCCCCTTCTATTGAGTCGGTTCCTGTGGTTTTAGAGTTTCAAGAGGTATTTCCCGTGGATTTGCTCGGTATGCATCTGGATAGGGACCTTGATTTTCTATCGATTTAGAGCTAGGCACTCGTCAATTTCTATTCCTCCTTATTTAATAGACCCAATAGAGTTGAGGGAACTCAAAACTCAGTTACAAAAACTACTTGATAAGGAATTTATTCATCCAAGTGCTTGGCCTTGGGGTGCTCCGATATTATTCGTTAAAAAGAAAATGGTAGCATGAGGATATGTATTGATTATAGGCAGTCGAACAAAGTTACCATCAAGAATAAGAATCCCTTGCCCAACATAAATGATCTCTTTGACCAGTTGCAGGGTGCTTCGGTATTCTTCAAGATTGACTTGAGATCGGGATACCATCAGTTGAAAATTCAGCCTGAGGATCGGCATGACTCGATATGGGAATTATGAGTTCTTAGTGTGTCTTTTGGGTTGAACAATGCACTAATAACCTTCATGAGCTTGATGAACTATATTTTCAAGTCTTTCTTGGATTCTTTTGTGATAGTTTTTATTGATGACATTTTGGTTTACTCAAAGATCAAGGAGGAACATGCAGGTAATCTTTGCATTATTTTGGGAATTTTGAGGGAGAAGCAATTATATGCAAAATTCTCGAAATGTGAATTCTGACTGTCTATAGTTTCCTTCTTAGTGCATATGGTTTTGGAAAGAGGGGGTGGGGGGTGGGTGATGGTGGATCCCCAGAAGATTGCAGCAGTTAAGAGTTGGGTATGTCCAAGCTCTATGATGGAGGTTAGAAGTTTCATCGGTCTAGCTAGTTACTACCCCAGGTTCGTCAAGAAGTTGTCCATCTATTGCTACTCACTTGACAAAGGTTGACCCTAAAGGAGGTGCCATTTGTATAGCCGGATAAATGTGAAGAGAGCTTTTAAAAGCTCAAGACATTTTTGACTATAGCTCCTATTCTTTCATTGTCAGTTAAAGGTAAGGATTTTGTTGTATTTTGTGATTCTCCACATTTTGGTTTGGGTGCTATGTTGATGCAGGACAGGAATGTCATTGCTTAGAATTACCCGACTTATGACTTGGAGTTGGCAGCGATGGTTTTTGCACTCAATATTTAGAGACACTATCTATATGGTGTTAATTTTAAGGTATTCATAGACCACCATAGCCTGCAATATGTATTCACGCAGAGGGATTTAACTCTGAGATAGAGGAGATGGATAGAGTTGTTGAAAGACTATGATGTGACCATCCAGTATCATTCGGGTAAGGCCAATATGGTGGCAGATACATTGAGATGGAAAGAGGTAAGTATGGGCAGTTTGGCCTGTTTAAGGGTGTCAAGATAACCCTTGGCTAGGGAGTTTCAAGATCTAGCATCTTGGTTCATGCCTTTTGGTGTTTTAGAAAGGGGTGGAGTGTTGGCTAATGTTGAGGTAAAGTCCATATTCCTTAATAAAATCAAGGCCAAATAGTTCGAGAATGGAAAATTAAACAAACTCCAAAATAAAGTGGTGTGTCGCGAGGCTTCAGATGCCACACTTGATTCATATGGAGTATTGTGGTTTAGAGGACAGGTATGCGTTCCTCAGGTTGGTGATTTCATTCAAAATTTGCTTGCTGAAGCTCATGGTTTAAGATATTCCATTCATCCTGGGCAACCAAGATGTACAGTGACTTAAGGCCTTATTGGTGGCCTGGGATGAAGAGGGACATAGTAGAGTATGTATCCAAATGTCACAACTGTCTGCATGTAAAGTACGAGCATCAAAGGCCTGCAGGTTTGCTTCAAAGGAGGCCCATTCCCGAGTGGAAGTAGGAAAGAATAACAATAGACTTTGTGGTAGGTCTTCCTAAGACCTTGGGGAAGCATGACTCGATTTGAGTCATAGAGACAGGCTGACAAAATCAGCCCATTTCATTTCGGTTCGGGTGGATTACGCTCTAAGCAGTTGGCCTAGAACTACATCAAGGAGATAGTAAGGCTGCATGGGGTGCCATTGTCCATTATTTCAGATAAAGGTACATAATATACTTTTAAATTTTGGGACAGGTTGCATAAAATATTGGGCACCCAACTTTCTTTTAGCATAACCTTTCATCCTCAGACTGATGGACAGTCGAAGAGGATGATTCAGGTGCTTGAGGACATGTTGAGGGCATACACGATCAATTTCAATGGTCATTGGGATAAGTTCTTGCCATTGTGTTAGTTTTTATACAACAACAACTATCACTCTAGCATTGATATGGCCCCATTCGAGGCACTCTATGGGTGGCGATGTAGATCGCCTATAGGGTGGTTTGAGATAGGTGATGTGAAGCCTTTGGGCATTGATTTGGTAAAGAAAGCTCAGGAAAAGGTGAGATTCATCCAAACTATGTAATTGATAGCCCAGAGTAGGCAAAAGGAGTATGCAGACCATAAGGTGAGGGACATGTCATTCAAGGTTAGTGAACATATTTTGTTAAAGGTATCTCCTATGAGAGGAGTCATGAGATTTGGCAAGAAAGGAAAGCTTTGCCCTTGTTATATTGGTCCATTCGAGGTCCTTGATGATGTGGGGTCGGGTAGCGTACAAGTTGGCATTTCTACCAGGCTTGTCGGGGATCCATCTGGTGTTTCACTTATCTATCCTTAAGAGATACCATGGGGATAGGGATTAAATCATCAAGTAGGATTCAACTTTGCTAGCTAAGGACCTTACTTACGAGGAGGATCTGGTTGCTATTCTTGATCAAGATATCTGGAAGTTGAGTACAAAAGAGATTCGATCGGTAAAGGTTCAATGGAAGCATCATCTGGTTGAAAAAGCCACTTAGGAAACTGATAAGGACATACGGGACAAGTACCCTCACTTGTTTGAGGATACATGTACTCCTTCTTTTCTTGACTTGGCTTATTTTTCCTTTTTTGATCATTTGGGGACGAACAATGGGTAAATTAGTATCTTTTGTATGACCCTTTCTATAGTAACGGGTAAGTCTATCGTACAAATAATTTGGGTTAAGATTTTTCCCTTGATTCGGAGTTACAATTTTCAAGCTAGACTAGTCTTGGATAAAATTTGAGTGAGGTATGATCTTGGGAAATCTAGGAATAGATTTGGAAAATGTAATAAGGTTTAGCTTGATTTTATATTAGCTAAGATGATAAGGAATTTGTAGGACTTTTTAAAGTGAATTTGAATAAGTAGAACTCCCGATATCGAACTTGACGTAAAGGGGTTAGTTTAGGATTTCATAGTTAAAGGTTGTATTGCTAAAAAGGAAAAGCTGGAAGGATTTATGAGTTTTTACCTCGCCACTTCCATTATAACAGGTGGCATATCTCCATAGCGACTGCCACTGTAGCAGAAAAATTCTAGATATAGCAAAAGTCAAAGGCAATCAAACTCACCGCTATAGTGGGATTAGGTCGCTATAGCAGGGTGAATCGCTGTTCATGCAGAAATTTCTCCAAAAATGGTTCATTATTCTAAACTCATTTTTGGAGAAGGGCTTAGGCAGTTTGGGCAATTTTTATTAGGTTTCCATTGAGTTTTTTCATAAAGGTAAGTAATTTATCCACATCAACTAGTTTTTTGGTTAAGTGACCTTAAAATCACAAGTTTACGGGTTTTGGGAAGGGTTTATGCTTGACTTAGCTGATTTTTCGGTGCAAGAGGGTAAATTAGGTGTAAAACCTATGGGTTTTAGTTTTAATCATTAATTTACTCTTGCATGACAATAATTCACTGTGATAACCATGAAATTGGTAGGTTTAAGGTGAATTATAGTAGAAAAGTCATAGAATGAGGGGGGGATGATCATGAAATTGGCCTTGGGGCTTGGGATTGGGTTATTATCCTTGACATTGTAGGTCATTTGGTTGATTATATGTTGTGTTCATGTTCTTAGACAACAATCAAGCTGAGGTAGAAAGGAAAGGGAAAGCTCAAGTTTGTTAGAGCATTTCAGGCTAGAATTGAGGTAGGTGATGGTTTAATTGTAGTTGAAACCCCAACTTATTTTATGTATACATGATAACTATTCCTTAGTATTGCATTACTATGCATATTCAAGGAAAGTGAATGACTGTTTGATACCATAAGTGTTAATCACATGTAATGAACTTATATGTAAAGCTTGTTAGGTGTATAAGTGTTGTTTCTTTATTCTTTGTGTTTTGTGATTGTTGTGATATCTGTCATTATTGTAGAATGTACCAGTATTTGAACATCTCCACGGTATTGGTTGATATAAGGTTGGTAGACACTTGACATCTGGGATTTGGTACATGGACAAGAGCTCGTCCCCTGCAGGTCATGACTAGTGGGCGCACACATAAAACTTTTAGCATGTATGTACAAGGTATAAGTGAGTGTGACGGTTCCTTGAGTGAACCAGGAATTATGTGTTTTCCTTATTATATTGGTTCCTTGAGTGAACCAGGCTTAAGTGTTGTCATTATATGTTGGTTCCTTGAGCAAACCAAGTCTATGTGCTTAATTGCTAAAGGTGGTTTCTTATGTAAACCGGGATGCATGTTAATTTTCATTATTGTTGATTTTTTTATGGATCCTTGAGTGGTCCGGGCTAATTACAAGTGGTGACATAACTCTACATTGTCTATTTACTTGTTTAATTGGGACATGATTATTGTATATGTTGAGTCATGGTTGTTGACTTGGAGTCTGGTTTGTGGACTTAACTGGACTTGTTTGTTATCTATATTGACTCATATTGACTAAACTCCATGATGACATTGAATAAGGTTAAGTATTATAAACTTGAGGTAAGGTTGCATGATAGGTGTTCATGATTGTCTGGTTGTACTACGTTATGATTATATGTTCATATTTCTCATTTTGGGTTGGCCAATGACCCTACCAGTACACCGCTATTTCTTATGTACTGATACTATATGTACTTTTCTTTTTGTTAGTGCATAGCATATTCCAGCGACTGTTTCGAGACCTCAGCTATGATTCAGACCATATCCAACTCAAGGATGAGTTTAATCTTTTGACCTACCCCAACTCATATATTACTTTTGGTTTTTGGGGTTGCATCCCCTTTTTTTGACATTATTTAGAGTTTTGGTACGATGACTTTCAGGTCCTAGGGGATGGATTTTCTGCATTATTACTTATTTACTTTTGTTATGATATTGGATATTGACTATATTCAATGACATTAATTTAGTTGCCTAAGTTTTGGCTAAGTGTTGGATGGATTATTGGGTTAGTTGGTTCTCCCACCAGAGGGTTAGGGTGACTCCCACTCACGGCTGATGTGGGTCATGACAGTAAGCAGGCTTTGATACCAATTGATAGAACATATATGATAATACACAACAGAAGCATGAACATGGATCAATTAAACTTACAAAATATCTAGATAACATAACCAAAACGAAATTGAGAATATACTGACCTTTTGAAGCTTTCACAAAATTCGTCTAAACCCAAGCAATCCAGCTCTGGCATCTTCTACTAATTCCTGACTAATCTATTCAATGATCACTTATGTGGGCAAGTGAATTTTTTTTCTCTGTGAAAAGGATGGTTTTAACGCTGAAAACCAACCCCCCTTTTAACCACGTTTCCCAACTGTGGTGGACAAACATGAAGGAGATTTTTTCTCTGAAATCAAGCGCTTGTTTTATTCTTTCAGTTGGATGAATTATCCATCCAAAAACGTGTGCTATATTTATTCTAGGAGATTAGTAAAAAATAATATTTTACTGCTTTCTAGAAAATTCTTTTTCAATTCAAAAATTCATTAATTAAATTAGGTATAGTAGGGACCACAAATTTATTGATTTGAGGCTTCCAATTATGACGTTAATTCGGAATTGATTGAATTAATTATAAAAATTATTCTATTAAAAATCCGTAATTGCTCTCCTCGGTTTAATTTCAAAATCTACCATTAAATCTTTAACTCTCCATGCTAGAATTACCGACACTAATAAATTAAATTAAATCTCTAAAATCCATTGATTAATTTAATCTTTTATTATTATGCTTAAACTTATTTCACGTGACAGCTATAAAATCCACCTGTAGTGTTTTTTCACATGGAAAACTTAAACAACCATAAAAGGGTGTCATCTATCTCAAGGCCGAGAAATGGTTCTATCAACTAATTATTATTTCACTAATGCAATTTGTTAACATCCAATCTATCAGGAATGTGTTGATCCGTGATAGAGCCTCACCAATTGACAGATCAAGATAGTAAACAAATTACATCGATCATAACAATTATATCAACATTAAGAGTATATGTACAATTAATGGACTAGAGAAGTTGTTTTATTAATTTTCAGAACATAAACAAATAACTCTACTTTGTCCGTTCAATATGCACAAAAATCATATTAGCATAAGAAGTTGGAATTGAACCATTCCCATAATCAAGATCAAATTATATTTAATCTTTTGTTACAATCATGAAGATGGTTTTCCAACTTCATCTCTGATTGTGAACATTAATTTATTACTTATAAGGAAATTTTAATCTTCCGTGTATGAGCTAAATAACTCCTACACTAAATTGTCTAATATATAAGCAAAGGAGACACACATGACAATGATCTATTCATATAAAACTTTATTAAATCGAATAAATTAATACAGTAGTCTTTACATAGGATGAAAACATAAATCACATGACTAATAGTATATCCTAACAGTACCTAGTTTAACCTCCTTATCTAGAATACAATAAGAAGTATAAATGCATTCATATTAGTTTGACTATTCCCGCTCAAGGATGTAGTTAGTAGGCTAATCCTTATAGACAATTAGGGGATCAAGAGACCATGATCATAGTATTAATCCCGTGGGTTAGTAATTTGGTAGATATCTTAAATTATCTTATATATATATATATATATATATATATATATATATATATATATATATATATATGATGGAATTACACAAAGCTCTATAATCCAAGATTTTAATAACTCTGTGAATAAATCTTGCAATTCATACACTTCTACTATTCTTACTTTAGTGTGAACAAATTAATTATGACAAATATTTCTTTAAGCTTTTTAAAAAAATATTTAGGTAGCATAATTCGTGCTGAAGAGAGTGGATATGTGTCAACACTTTATGTAACATGTATATTCTTAAACCATAGTATATGTAGCACACATAATCTGGTATGAAAATAAACTATAGCATTTGTATGTAGATTTATATTACCTTAAGTTTTATGTGGGGAGGGGGGGGGGGGTCTATGCCTTTGCAAACTATAAATTATTTTGTGGAGTAACCTTAGTCATCATTCATAATCTTTAAGATGCCTACTATGTAAATCACTATATAGCATATAAACATTTTTCATGTAGAACATGTAAATAATCTAATACTTATGGCTTTTAAACACCATATCGCGAGTGTGGTCAATAATTACGTCTAGAATCATCTCTTTCATTACATAGACAAGAAAGGGGTGAAGAGGGTAGAATCTTACCCCAAACTTCTAAGAATTTAGTCTCTTAACCTGAACATTTTAAATCTTGTGATTCCCACCAAGACTTCTTCCTAATCGAATACTTTTTTCTAAAACATAACCTTAAGACAAGAAGTAAGCTATTACAAAATTACAACACAAATAAGGGTTGTCTAGAGAGATTTTTCTCTAAGGGCAACCTAAAGCACTTGAATGTGTATCCACATATTCTCAACCATCCTCCAAGTTTAAAAGATGTACAAAATATATTAAAGACTCACCTTTTATATTGAGAATGAAGAGGAAAAACTTCAAGAACTCTAGAGGAGAGGCCAGATGTCACAACCCAAAATAGAATCCGTGATGACACCTATCACACTCTTCATCAATGCAGTTAAACTTATCCCAACCCAACACAATAATTAAAGTAAAATCAAAGCGGAATACAATATGAAATGGAAATAGTCACCAATGATATAGAAATAATTATAATCTCAACACAATATTCTAGGTTTGGTTGTCACTAGTACAAGCCTCTAATACCAAATGAAATACAATAGATCAAAATATCTTAAATGCAAATAAATACAGAAGCTAAATGAAAGAGAGATCTTAGTTAGCTCTGCGATCCAATTATCGCTACCGCGATCTCCATAAAGCTAACACTAGGGGAACATAATCAATGCTCCACTACTCACTCAATATCAACACGAGGTGCATAAAAGGGAAAGAAAAAGCAAGGGTGAGCATGAAACACATGTACTCATCAAGCATCATAGATAACCGACCCTAATCCAAAGTGATGGCAAGAACCACCACACCAACCATCCAAGATTACCCCAGATAAACCTACCCTCATAAAGGTCCCAACCGATTCTAGCAGATAGCAAGGATTAATAAGATAGCCAAATCAGCTCAATTAAGCCAGGTGCATACAGGTTCAAGATCAACAACAATAGTGATAAATCACATCAAAAGAGTATTTCACCAACACAGTATATAATATCCACTCACCATGCCAAACCAACAATCCAGGATAAGGTAGCGAAGGTGCATATCATGCAACCAATAGATATGACACAACAGTCTCAATAGATTAAGCTGTAAATAATACATAACATAGAATAATATCTCGACCACAATATCACCCAAGAGAAAGTGCAATGCAATGCAATATGGTGATATGAAATGAAATGTAATGGCCAAAGTACAACATGTATACAACTTCCAAGCTTAAGCTCCAGGAAAGGACCCATGAGGGCTTTTCAACCCATATACTAATCATAATTTCATTAATCAACCTTGTCGGTACTTTCATCGGCTAAGTAATTTTATAAAATGTCTCATTTTCTTTCGTAGAGAAATCCAAGTTCCATAGTAGTACCAGTTTCATGAATATGATTGATAAATGAGTATGCATGATCCTGGAAAAATAAAAAATGAACAATAATCATCTCAACTATGGTATAATGAACTCACGTCACCCAAATCTCAATAAATCATGATACAAGTCCACTCACGGGTATCGCAACAATAATAAAAAACTATTAATACTCAAACAAGACCAACACCATCCTCTACACGGGCATCACAATAATAATAAAGAACTATCAATACTCAAACAAGTCCAACACCAGTCCTTACTCAGACATCACAATGATAATGAGCTCTCTAAGCAACAATAAAGTCAACACCAGCCCCCACTCGAGCATCATAATGATAATAATCAATCAAATAAATAATAAAATTCACACAAGTCCCACATGAGTTTCACAATAATGATAATCAACCCAAATAGGGTAAACATGGAGAATTCACCTGACACAATTAGACTCAAATACTCACAAGAGTATATTCTCCAAGAAACATGTCCAAAGGTTCACTTTACATTACATAAAAGTTAAGCAAAGGTTCCTCTTCTTAATCCTTGTTTATAACTACAATCTGTTTATACTCTAAATGATTACTAAACTCTAATCATTCCATCAAATAACTAAAATATATTTATACCCTATATGATTACTAAAGCCCAATCATTCCATCAAATAACTACAAATATATTTATACCCTAAGTGTTTACTAAACCCCAATAATACTATTAAAATCCACTAAACATAATTCAAACACTTAGGTAGATACTCACTATCAATTATTTACGGTCAATAATAAGTCATTTATCCATAGTTTACCATAAACATATCAACAAGTAGAGAGAACAATCACAATGCCCATTTTTATTACTTCAACCCATCAATAGAATTTGGTACCCACGGAGATGCTTGTCATGTCATCTTTGCGATGCCCCCAAACCCTTAGTGATTTATAAAACACAAGCAATAAGTACATAACACATAAGCACCTCAAAAAATAGTCAAGGTAAATCTCAACTTTCCTAAAAGAAGACCTGTAAAGCCAAATCACAGTCCAAAGAATCAAAGGGAAGGTCCACTCTCCTAAAATAGCTCTAAACAAGCACAATCTATTCAATTATGAGATCTACATGTAAATATGAAACTAACGATATCCATATTGACATACTTTGGTTTTGAGTCTAGAATCACATAAAAAATCAACCCCAAAAATAAAAGGGTAAAACTGAAATTTTAGTAGAAAATCACTTTACCCATAATCTAAGGGTTTCAAATCTAAAATCGATAAAAATGGAGCTGAAATCAAGTTAGAAATTATCAAAATATAAATGTTTAAGTTTACCAGAAAACCCTCAAATTTCCATGTTCAAAAGCGGTTTAAAAATGAGAAAACTATTGATGAATCAATAAATTTTTGTCAAAATCCGTTTATCCATAACATGAGGATTCTAAATATGAAATTTTATTAAGAACCAAGTCCGAATTGATAAAACCTCAATTTTCTCCATCCAATTCACAGATAAAGAAAGAAAGACAGCTGAAGAAATCATGAAAGAATACCAACCTAAGCATTACATAATTTTCCCCTTGATAAATCGCGTAGAATTTCACGGGATTCACTTTCCCCTTGATAATTTTCCTCTAGAGCTCCCAATATGTTCAAAATACCAAATAAACATAGTATGAAATTTAAATACACTATCCAAAAATCTGCACTAGCTATTTATGCACTAGATTTTTTATACCAACAACATTATTTCTCACTAAAGAGACCTTAAGTTCCTTATACGATAGTTAAATGACCCAATTCTTTTTCCTATAATTCCTAAATAATGATACAGAACTACTCATTCAATCGAAACTCAATTTCATGCTTGTTTTCCTAGTCAGATATTGTTTTTGCTCTTTAAAGAATTATTTCATGTTCCACTATAAAAACTCAATCTGGACTTATCGAAATTACATCAAACTTTCCAGATCAGCCCTGTAATTTATGTATGACATTTCAGAAGTCTTGGAACGAGTTTTTGATCTTTAAAACTAATAACGTACCTTTTTGTCGATAGATTTTATTCAAACAAGGTTAAAGCATCCAAAATATTCAAAAACTCACCCAAAATTCATTCAGAACCTCTCAAACATAAAACACATATATTAATAGTTTGGAAACAACATTCTAGACTCTAGGTACAGTCAGAATTTCCAACGAAGGTCGTTATCGATGGATGTTGGCCAAAGTCAACATTAAGCATAAAATTTCAACTTCTTGTTCAAACTCTCAAAATACATTGAAAGCCTGGGACCCAAACCAACCAGGCTACCAATTTAATTTTGACGTTCTGGAGCTAATGAAACTAATTGAATCACCATCCGATGTTCGGATCACAAAATACTGACCAAAGTCAACTATATCACTTTAAAGGCTACTCATAACCTCAAACTCACACAATCAGAGGGTTGTTACATCAGAGGGTGAGGCTTCACATTCAATTAACATAGGTATGATATAAATTTTTCATTGTTGATACCTAATTTTGGCCCTGCACATTTTTCTTTAATTAATTAAGCTTCTTTAATTTTTAAAAATTTAAAATAATTATTTTTACAAATATTGAAGATGTTTTCAAGGCGATGTTGCCACTTTTTCAATAAAAGAAATGTGTAATATCTATGTTATATCTATTTTTGAAAATTATGTTTATATAAAATAAGTTTTTAATTGAGTTAATGTTCCATTTTATCAAAATTGAGTAAGTTATAGTCTAATTAATACAATTAAATGTATTTTGTGAAGTAAGTATTTCAAGTTGTTGAATTAAGAAGCTTAATGGTTAATAAGATAGTTAATTCATCTCAAACCTTATCTTCAGTTGGTTACAATTGTTATACATTTGGCTTCAATTAAAAATGTTCGGCTACATTTTAAACCCCAAATTTTTCAGCCCTTTATATTCCAATTTTCAGCTCTCTTTTAGGCCAAGATTTTCAACAAATTTGGCCAAGAAAAAAAATCTCTCCGTCAGATTTTTGAGGCCTCTCCATTAAATAAGACTGATTTTGTTTTATGTTCAATTATTTGATTATTTTTTTATTCAAATATTAACACTTGGCAGATGAAGAAATTTTCATCAATTTACAAGGTCTCCCATGTATATAAAATGAGTTTTACTTTTTGTTTATTATTTCTTTAATTCATTTAGATTTAAATTTGTTCATTACTAACACTTTTACTAAGTGTCTTACAGGTACATGAAACTTCTTCTCGAAGAAGATACTCAAATTTGAATTCGAGATTCATTTTGAATTATTCATTGTATTTATTTATTTTGTCAAGCAATTGGTGAATATTAGGTTGTCTTTGTTATTCATGCTTTATTTTATTCTTTGTATATATTTTATCTTTATTATACCTGTGAAAAATAATTTTTATCTCCTCCTCAATTAAAAAAATGAGTTCAGTCGGAACCTACCGTTGTGGATTTCGAATGGTGCCTAATACCCTTCCCTTTGGAATAACTTGAACCCTTGCCTAGAATCTAATTGGTTTTGTAGAAAAAAAATTTTCTTTAAAATAATAGGTTTTCTGATTTTCCTAAAATTAGGTGGCGACTCTGTAATTTTTTTAAAACAATCAATTCATTATTTTTAAGTCCCAAAGTTGAGCTTATGAAAATAAGGATCATGACAGAATGACTACTTCGCTTGGAATTCATATATGTTCTAACCAGAAGAATTTTATTCTATCTTTTTGTGGCTAACCCCTATGTAATGACCCCCCCAGGTCATTTTCTCAATTTCCACCCATTTCTGGCATTTTGAGTTTTCCCACAGTGGCTATAACTCATTTATGACTTGCCAGAAATGTTGGTTTGGTTATCAGACAGTTTGTTTAGGTTTTAGGCTCATTTTCCTGTTTTAGAGCTTTTGCTATTAAGAAATTGGTCTCGGATCAAAACTCCTAGTAAACGATCTCATATGAGAATTCCGACAGAGCCATGAACTCTAAAATATTAATTTTAGGCTAGAGGTGTCACGCCCCGACTTCCAACGAGGCGTGATTGGCACCCGAAGCCGATATGGCCCGAGAGAACCAATCTTTGCTCATGAACCTTCGTATGCATATTCTCGTATGAATCTCATTAAACCTTATGCAACTATGCGGAAGACATGATCATGGAACATATGCTATATATATATTAATGAAACTTGGCCGTTGGGGCCATTAAGTCAAAACGAACATTTATCTCTTACATCCATATACCCACATATGTCTACAAAAGCCTCTAACAGATGCATTTACTAGACCAACTAACAGTCGGGACAAGTCCGCGCTTTACACAATATTTACAATATCAAAACAAATATACAACTATGACTCAGGAGGCTCCGAACCAACTGGAGCTCACCAAAACTCTGCAAATGATCCACAGTCTACTGAGGAGGTCTACTAATGCCTGCACCTGCAACATGTAAGGTAAGTCCCCCGAGGGGGTCAGTACGAAGAATGTACTGAGTATGTAAGGCTCATAAGAAATAGCATCATACATGAGAATATCAATAGAATAAAATATGAGAGAATAGTCATTGAGGATAAACCATCATTTTACATCATAACCTTTATATCTACTCTCCTTGAAGGGAAATTACCTTCACTCAAGAAACTCACCTTCAATAGATTCTTCTACTTGGTTAGTAGGTTATAAAAGAATAACATTCATCCACATACATCCACTCTAGTGGTAAAATAATGATATAACATACATCTATTCTATCGGTAATTTAATAACATAACGTACATCCACTCTATTAACGTACATCCACTCTCATGATGGGTTAGCATGCATCCACTCTATGGTGGGTTAACGTACATCCACTCTTATGGTGGGTTATCATACATCCACTCTCGTGGTGGGTCAACATACATCCACTCTATGGTGGGTTAACATACATCTACTCTATGGTGGGTTATCATACATCCACTCTCATGGTGGGTTATCATACATCCACTCTCATGGTGGGTCAACATACATCCACTCTCATGGTGGGTTATCATACATCCACTCTCATGGTGGGTCAACATACATCCACTCTCATGGTGGGTTATCATACATCCACTCTCATGGTGGGTCAACATACATCCACTCTCATGGTGGGTTATCATACATCCACTCTCATGGTGGGTCAACATACATCCACTCTATGGTTGGTTATCATACATTGCTCACACATCTCCTCACCTCTTATTTGGGAGGTATTGATTTATTCACTTATGAGAGATTGGTACATTTAAGGATCATAACACTATTTGGAACACACAAATATGCTTTACCTCATTCTTATACTTCATGAGATTAACACCTTAACTTGTGAAGGATAGTTATACCTACTCTCACTTTACCTCCTTCCTTATCTTATGAGATCTTATATATGGAAGCATAACATCGGGCCTCAACCTTTAGTGGCTCTACTAAGTATCATAGCTTAATCTTGGGATTATTCCACCTTGAACTTATACCCTTTAGATTGTAATCCATACATAATGAAACATCTAGCAACCATGCATGCATTACTTCTTTACCATCTTGTACCATTTACATAGCTAAGAAGGTGACACACTAGAGATCATGACATTAATAGAAGCACACACTTATATATTACTTCACTTCTCTACCTTTGGAGATTGACATCTTCACCATGCGGAAATAGATATATTGACTTGCACATCACTTCTCTTATTACTCTTATGAGACTAGTACTTTTACTTATGAAAGGTTAGTACAAAGATAACCATCATATTATAGGGCTTTGGAACATGACAGGATTGGAAAATGCTATTCAAGCATAAATAGATTTTCCTACATTATTACTCTCTTGAGATAGTTCTTTTAGGAATTACAACATTATGACATCTTACATGAAGCTTTGGATCATTAACCAATGAGTGAGAGACATGTGCATTAATTGGCAATATAACATCCTTGGAAACACAACACTATTGGAACCATTGAACCATAATCAATGAACAAGAGGCACGAGTATAATCACTATTGGAACATTTGAACATACCCTTATTGAACTTTTGGAACATTAACCGTGAATATGAGACATGTGATTGAAAATTGATCAATGAGTAGGAACTATATGATAATGACCATTGATAACCGAATATAGGATACCTTAGCAAATTTCGGAATAGGACAAGTGAAAAGATACGTACAGAGTAACCTTACATACCTTGTATTCTCAATACGATTCTACAATCTTAAGTGTGCATATAATAGTCCCGCTCCGTCCTTGTGTTTCGCTCTACAACACAAGTTCATAATGAAACCAACATTAACCACCAATTACCTTATAATGGCATACAATAACAATACGGTACATGTTTAGCTTTAACACGTCATTCCCCCTTGACAATACCATTTATGAAATCATCATCCCAATAATCCCACAATATTCCATACATTGACCAACACATGATAACCAATAGCATGTCACACCAATCTCATATTTTACACTTCTCCATCACCACAACATCACAATTATGCCATTAATTTACTTCAATACACCTCACAACAACAAATCGGCCAAAATCCCATAATTTACACTTATAGAAAAATAATAAGTTTAGGACCATAATAGCACCATAAATGTTGTTATTTTAGCCATACCATGCTTTTTCATCAAGACCACAAGTCATAATCCAAGTTACAATCCCATGGATTTCACATCTTTTACCAAAACACAAAACACCATATTCAACACTTCCAAGCATAACCAACATGATATACATAATATCTAATGCTCATAATATGTTAAAGTACAAGAATAATCACTTACCCAAGCTTGGAAAATGGTGATCTTGCTCCAAAAATGACTTAGGGTTTGAGAGCCCAAAGGGTGTTCTTGATAGTTCTAGAGAAAAAGATAGAAAAGCATGTGTGTTATTGTATAAAAAATCTGATTTTTGCCTCCTTTTATAGACCTCTAAAGTCATTCTTAGACACACTTGGCATTTAAGGCTTAGTCAATGGAAGAATGGGTCATTTGACCCATTCTTGGCCCATGCTTTCTTTCACATTTTGGGCCTTTTATGAGCCCAATTCACTTAACCCAATAAAATCAATAATTTCTCATGTTTAATTCATTTCATATGCATTATGACAATATTCCCACTCACGGTATTCACACTTGTAGCCTTAATTCCAAAAATAAGTAATTCTAGCCACGTATGACTTATTTTGACCATAAGGGTAAAATCGTCATTTTGATGCCAAATTCGTTCTCGAGTAATTTTATCATAACAATATAATACTTTACTCATTTCATGTATATGCTCATGGTTGTAGAAGAATCGTGACAAAAATTGGCTCAATACGTCCCCGGGCACCCTTGGGACTTAAGAAAAATTCCAACTTTTGAAAGGTGCGCACAAGCAGCCCGGCACGCCCTTGGGCGCGCTACCTTACTGCCTATGGGCTAAAAATTTTTGCCCAGAGCGTACCGGCACGTCCCTGGGCGCCCCCCACCTCTTTTTTTTCAAAATTTTTGTTTCTTCGACTTTTCTTCGCGGATTTGGTTGGACACTTCAAGTCCTATTCTTTAACTTACTTCTTACCCTTAACATCCTTTGTTTAGAGGTACTCTTAGACTTATTTTGAACCCCACAACTGTGCCATAAAAATCACAAAACAACTCTTATGAAAGGGTAATCACATGTATGAAGCCAAGTTTCAATTTTTCTCATCTTTAACATTACCAAATTCATACTTATAGCTCTCGACACCTAAGTAAACATTATTCAATGTCATCAAGTAGGGTTGGGAAGGTACGACATGTTACAAGAGGGACCCTTGGTTTAGATCCTGAGGCTTTCGGACCCATTTTGTGCTATTGGATAGAATTTGGTTAAAATAGAACTATAGGTATGGGCCCCACATTTAATTGAAATGATCTCAGATGAAAGTTTTGATGGTTTTGTTGAGTCCAAAATCTCAAATTTGGTATGGTAGCATAGTTTGTTTGGACGCACGGGGTTCCAAAGAAATCTCAAACACCCTGTCAAATTACATTTTGACTTAGCAAAATTTGATGCCTCAAGTTGCTGGTGCAGCCGTTCAAGCAACCAAATGACCGCTTAAGTGGTAACTGCTTTAGCGACCTTGTGCCACTTTACCGGCCTTGGCTGTTTAGCTGAGGTCCACTTTAATGCTCTTTGTCCACTTAAGCGGACGTCGCTTTAGCGACCAAGGTGCCGCTTTAGAGGCCATTCTCTTTTAGCACCAACCACTTTAGCGGCCAAGTGACCGGTTTAGCAGCGACTGCTAGTGTTAAATCTCCTTCTTCACCCAATTTTCCCTCATTTTCTCTAGGACTTTTCCTTCATTTTTGAGAGCTTAGAACGTGGAAAAGTATGGGAAATAATCCATTGATGCTAAGGTAAGCTAGTTCAACACTCCTTGGTCATTTTCCATTATTTTTCCCATCAAATTCCGTCCTTTTTCATTATAAATTCTTAGAAATTAGGTCTTTAATCCCTTAACTCTACGGGCTGATTTGGGCACCAATTTGCGCTCCGTTTGTGCTCAAATTTTGAGCACACATTCCTTGTACTTCGAGGGACCTCGTGATGGATTCAATTATGGGATTCCTTTAGTGGGCCCTACAGGCCCATTTTTGACCCAATTATGGGCCCAGAGTTTTATATAGCAACATGGGTTTTGTTTTACTCCTATTAACATGTAGATTATAGTTTTTATAGTGCGACATCATTTTTGGGATGTGGAAGAGGGCGAACGATTTGTGAACGGTCCAAGATTGTGGTTCGACTTTGAGGTAAGCTTCGGCCTACTTTTCTTTGTGAGATTGTGTATTGCAAAGATCGCATGCTAGGTAGGGATTATTGAATCGGATTATTACTAGTAGATCATAACTTAGTCTATTTAGGGAATTTGGGATAGAAATATGATCCGAACCCTAGCCTAGGATACCCATTATGGCCCTAGAACCATATTAGACCCTCCCATGTTCACCGGGTCAGATTTGAATGAAGCTCCACAGGATTTCGTGGACCAAATTCAAAGGGCTCTAGAGGTTATGCATGTGACCGGTATAGAAACAGTGGAACTTGCGGAATATAGATTGAAAGGAGAAGCTATAAAGTGGTATCAAAGCAGGTCGTTCTAAGGGTGTCTACAAAGCCGTGTCTGAGTAGAGTCTTGCTTATGGATGTGTTGCGCGCCACATTTATAAGTAGGAGGCTACTGAACATTTAGGAGTTGTTTCTTTTCTTTATTTCTAGATCGTGCAATAAAGCCAATGTCGTAGGTGGAATTATATCTGACCTTTGAAATTAATTTTCCTTGTTATAGTATAATGCCGATTACAAGACAAGGTATGAGCAAAGATTGGTTCTCTCGGGCCTCATCGGCTTCTAGTGCTAGTCCGGCCCGAATGGGATTCGGGTTGTGACAAGATGCTTTGGCGCTTATGGTCGTATTATTTGGATAATGGTGATAGAATGCGTACTTTATGGCTTTATGGTCACTTAGTGGTACAATTCAAACTAAAACCTTGATTTTACTATGCTTTTCTAAAAAAGGGATTTATTCCCACTTTTCACTTCTAAAATGGATTCTTTTACAACGAGAATCGTACCACCTTATTTAATGAATTATGAGCTTTGGGACTAAAAATTGTTTTGGAAATTAGACCGAGGTTGATTCTAGTCCATTATTGATCCATTTCTTTTTCCACCACTACTTACTTCTGTCGAGAGAGATTCTGACCCTTTCTATGCTATTATGCCAATTTAGTCTCAAACTTGATCTTAGGCAATGGATTTATAGACTTAACTCTCTTTTAGTCACGGTTTGAGTCTGTGCACTTATTATACTTATATCTCTCTCTGATACTGGACTGAATAGATTGATTATGATGATTATTGGAAGTCTTAGTTCAGGACTAGGCAGTTTATACAGATATCCTGAGTCCCCTAGGGGCCCCTTCGTCCGTGAGTCGCAGTACCAGAGAAGGATGGTCAGCGTAGGTCCTGCCTTTGTAAGCTACTGAGCTGGAAGAGGTATAGACACTTGGTACATTATGGCACTCGAATTGGATATGGTACTATTAGTTTATGTTGCATTCATTCATTCAAATGCATTGCCTATCACCAATATGATTATTTGGTGCTTATATTTATTAGCCTTATGAGGGGTTGTATAAGTATAAGCTATGATTGCTGTTTTCTAAGTGTTGGCTTGAACTTTCCAGGCTTCTGGGGGCCCGATTAGGTATTGTTTGTCCGGACTAGCCGGTTACTTTATTGTTGGTTATTATGGTTAGTTTGTGGCAGGATGATTATGGACTGTACCCGAGGTTATCGGTATGTTTCTGATCCCTTTCCTTTTCTATGGTAAATTACATCATTGATATTTACCTCAGACATTATGTTTAGGGCTAATTGTGTAAATATTAGCTTCCCTGCTTGGTTATGATCCTTGAGATATTAGGTTGACTCCCTCAGGTTATTTCTTTTGAGTTAGTCCTATATGTATATATATATATATATATATATATGGAATTACCATATGTCCCTCACTTTCTTTGACTATTCATATCGTATATGTATTCTTTGGCCTTGTATACTACTATATATCCTTCTTTCACTCCTCATTGGTATATTGGCTAGTGATATATGGTATTGTACTATTGTTCTTGAATACAGTTAGAATAGGATAGTGTGTACTTATTGCTCCATTAGCCTTATTATGCTTAGTTTCCCTAGATAGTTGCCTGCAGTTAAATTTTTGCTTACAGGTTATTTATGCTTGCATTATCTTTGGAGCTCAGTCGGTCGATGCCTACTGAGTACCAAGCGTTTGGTACGAGTTGTCGCTATTGACATGTGCATCGTATGAAGCAGCTATGGATTAGAGATTTGGGGTAAGCTGCTGACATTCGGAGTATTCCTGCTCTCCCTTTTATTGATTAGTCTGATCTCTATTTTATGATTCATAGATGGCTTGTACTTGTATTGTATTTCACTTTGTACTCCTATTGTATTAGAAGCTCTTGTACTGACTTCACTAGGTCTTGGGATTGCTTTATATATAGTAGTCTCTTTATCATATTCATTTCGCTGCTTTCTTTTATTTCTCTTGATAGTCCATTACTAGCTGTTTCAGATTATGGGTTGGCTTACCTACTGGTGGGTTATAGTAGGTGCCATCATGACCTGAGAAATTAGGTCATGAAAAATAAGTATCAGAGTAGAGGTTTAGCGGTGTTGTTGGTACAAGAGCTAAGTGACAAGTAGAGTCTTACGGATCGATACGGAGACGTCTGTATCCTATCGTTGGGAGGCTATAGGGCATTCTTAGGAAATTCTATTCTTGACTCTTTGTTGTGTGTCCCTACTTCTATGAACCTCTAAGTACTTCTTTGACTCCACTCTGACCCAGGTGGATAGCATGAGGTATTCGATAGATACGGATGGGACCTGTCGACGTATTTCTAGAGTTTCAGCTTAGCATCGAACAAAGAAGTTAGAGATCACCATAGAGGATCTGCAGCGTCAGCCAAAAGGTCTGGGGCAAGCCTTGGCTCCGATAGAGTTTGTGACTACCTCAGTACTTCAGGATCCAGTGTCGGGGATTCTCAGTCTTTTTATAGATACTTCTTAGTTGGTGGTAGTGCCCGATACATTGAGTGGTTCTCACGCCAGAGTTGGGTTTATAGATTTTCAACAGGATTCTCTGTCAGTTTCAAAGTATGAGATTGGGTTTTTGGAGTGGGCCAGACACACTCTTATGCTATTTCCTACAGAGCATGAGATGGTGCATGGATTTATTAGAGGATTGAATTTACCACTCTGCTTGGTGATGGAACATTTGATAGCAACTGGGTCATATTCCTCTCAAGTTGCTGATCACGCAAGGACTATAGAGAGGGCATGTATTGATACATATGGAGGTGGCAGTAAGAGGCTATATCAGTAGTATAGTGTTAGTGTGTTCCGTATGGAGATTGGAATCATCCCATTAGAGGTCAGCCTCACTTGCAAACAATTATGTCCATTCGGGTAGCACCTCAGAGTATGGGTAGCTCTCAAGTAGATCGTAGTAGTCATAGTAGGTAGAGTTCTCATCAGATATTATGGAGTCTTCGGTATAGATCTTCAAGCCTTGGCGATCATTCTGGGTCAGCAGGTATAATATATCAGAGTGTTCCAAGAGTCTATTTTAATTATGGTGAGATTGGCCATTGATCTAGTGAGTGCCCCAGACGCGAATTTGTTATTCAGACAGGGTCAACACTTATTTCTCGCCAGCCTAGATATCTTGAGGTATGTTGTGAGTATGGAGAGGATGCTCATTATAGTGGAGAGTATCCCTGGTATTAGTTGGTCAGCCAGTTGGGGTCAGGTCATGTTCCTTACTGAGTTAGAGCTTTAGGGGTTTATTATGACTTCATAGAGACCAGTCACTGGTCTAGAGAGTGTCCCCGATATAGGATTATTAGTCATTTAGCTCATCCAGATCTCATAGAGATGTGGCACTGTCAATTAGAGGTAGTGCACTTAGTGCCTCAGTTGGTGATTCAGACACTCAGTTCGAATTTGGACATGCTCAGATTCGCACTTCTTCGGGCCCATCAGGACTATGACTTCAGACTACATCGATATAGGTATGATTTGACTTACTATCCTTTACTTTTTATTTGAGTTGAATTACTATTTTCATACCCATCGATGATTATATGCCTTGGTATTTTTATATTGGTTGTTGTATGCCTTGGTGTAGATTTTATGCATATGTGACTACACCCGTAGATGATTTATTTTAGTAGTTGATCAAGTGGATCACTATTGTGTTTTTCCTTTAGGGTGTAGCACTTGGGTTAATGTCCCATTTCCTTTGGCATATTAGCCTTTGTTATGGTTATAGAGTGGTAATGATTGTGGTCTTTCATTTCGGTGCCTCCTACACTTTATGCTAGTGTTGTTATTATTGTGATTATTACTTTGGAGGTAATTGATTCTTACTTGATAGATGGGCAGACTAGCATTATCTAGTTAGAATCCCCCTTCCTCGTGATTCTTATTTATTGTCTTAGACAACTAACTCAACTGGTTGATTTCTCTCTTTTAGTGAGAAGATGTTAGTTATTTTCCTTTTCTGTTAGCAAAGTTAGATTTGCTATTGAGAGAGAGTGAAGGTAGGTTGGCCTTCCATGGTTTTGTTGTGGTCCTAGAGTTGGCAATTCGATTGATGGCCTATTTTTGATGTTGAAAGGTCTAAGGCTTGCTTTTCTAGTTTGTTGGGTTCGTCTCCTGGTGGTAGTCTTGATATTAATATTGGTGTCAAGTTGGGTACTACGTTCTTGCTATGATGTGGTCCATGATTCAGTGAGTTAAGGTTGGTGAAAATGGGTGAATTCAGAAAATTCTCATTTTGGTAGTTATTTGGCCTAATATGACTTCGTGAAATGCTTCTGCTTGGTGTTATATTCTTGAGTATCAGTTATTGGTTACCAAAGTGGGTGTCTGTTGAGAAAGAGTATTCGTCTCTATGTATTGGGTATTGGTTTGACCAAATTCAGGCTAAGGTTGTATATCTTCGAGTTGCTCGAGTGTTGGATATCACTAGTACTGTTTGCATCCTTGGTGAGTTCTTGGTTATGCCATGATGCATTATACCCTTCAACAGATGTGAATTTGATTGCTTGCATCCTCAACCAGTGGTTTTCCTTAGTTGTGATATAGTTTTATGGCAACATATCAGTTTCAACCCTTACGGGAACTATTGGATATATGCTTAGTCTTTGAAAGTAAG
Organism: Capsicum rhomboideum; assembly: GCA_031232105.1. NCBI lineage: Eukaryota > Viridiplantae > Streptophyta > Magnoliopsida > Solanales > Solanaceae > Capsicum > Capsicum rhomboideum. The sequence continues at coordinate 55,177,500 of CP124711.1, forward strand.
ATTGATTTGGGTAATTAACCTTAGTAAAGTCTTGTTGGCTCTAATAGTTATTTTGTCCTTCAGCAATATCTCTGTTCCAGCCATTACAGGGATCGTTATGTAGATACTTGATTTCTTATAGTGAGATTGATTTGAGTATTTGATCATAATAAAGACTTGTGGGCTTCAGTTTTGGATTTTGATGCCTTGGATTGGCGGCTTGAAGGTTATGATAGATTTTGGAATTTAGATGCTTAGTCGTCAATAGTATTGGCTTGGACAATTGAGATCGAGCGGTTCAGCTTCGGTGTTGAGATCTCAGCTATAGGTTCTAGAGCTTGGTTGCAGTCTCCATTTTGAAATTTGCCTCAGTGGAGACTTCATCTATAGGCTGACTAAGCCTACTCCTTACCTACTGGTTTGGTTATCTTCAGTTCAGATGGGTGATGCTTGATAAATTCTTGAGGGATGGTCCGTTTACACATGGTATTGGTTTCTACTACTCTTGCCTTGATTCCTAATTTTCGTCAAAATTTTGTATTGTCTTCTCAAAAGAAGGAGTGTGTTCAAGTTGGACTTAGCATGGTTTCATCCACAGTTGGTGGAACATTCTGGAGTGGATCATTTGATTTTGAGAGGTTGTACTTTGGACTCTTGACTATCAGTTTCGAAGGTCATTTGGGCCAGTTGTAGCTTTGGCTAGAGATTGCAGGCTTTGGTCATCTCCATTTTTGTGTCCAGGTAGCACCTTATGGGCTTATTCTTATGCTTGCCATTATGGATTTTCAGTAGATCAGCCTCAGTGTTTTGAGGACAATGTGGCGGGTTTGCGATGACAAAACTTGGATGATATTTGTGTGGTTCAGAGTAGATATCAGGTTGGGAAAGGTAAAAGAAGGTTAAGTTTGGAAATTAGAGTTGGTTGCATGATTCATGATTTGAATCGGCTTTAGCTTTGTTGAGTGTTCACTTGGTTATGCTTGTATCGGTGTGTTATCAACGTGTTGTCATTTGGATTTGTGTGCACCAGTCGTTCTCGGTTCAGTTGGAGGCCAGTTGGTTGCTGAGGATAAGTTTGGGCTTTTGGAAAGTGAAGTAAGAAAGTTGGTTGAAAAAGGGATACCTATAGCAAAATCCTTTTAAAGCATTGTTTCTGCTTAGGGGTTATCTAGGGAGACATGCTCGAGGCATGCGGTCCCAGTACCTCATCCTTTCGAGCTTCAGGCTCTTTCTATCCATTAACTTTCTCGAACCAAAGTCCTTTTAGTAGTGGATATTTTAATGATCCTCCAGGTCATTTTCTTAATTTTTGAGTCTTCCCACAGTGGCTACAGGTCATTAATGACATACCAGATCTGTCAGTTCGGTTATCGGATAGTTCCCTATTTTGGAGCTTTTGTTGTTAAGGAATCGGTCTCGGACCAAAAATCCTAGTAAACAATCTTAGATGAGAATTATGACAGCGTCACCATCTCGGGAACATTGATTTTAGGTTGGAAGGACCCTTGGTTCAGGTCCCGATGCTTCCAGATTTATTTTGGGCTATTGGGTAGAAATTAGTTAAAATAGAACTATAGGTGTTGGCCCCACATATAATCAAAACTATCTCAGATGAAAGTTTTGATGGTTTTGTTGAGTTCAAAATGTCGAACTTAGTATGGTAGCATAGTTCATTTTCACGCACGAGGTTCCTAACGAATCCCGAACAACCGGTCGAAGTCCATTTGGACTTAGCAAAATCTGATGCCTCAAGTTGCTGGTGCTGCCGCTTAAGTGGCCAAATGACAGCTTAAGCTGTAAATGCTTTAGCGACCTTGTGCCGCTCAAGCAACCTTGGCTGTTTAACTGAGTACTGCTTTAGCGCTCCTTGTCCACTTAAGCGGATGTCGCTTTAGCGACCGCTAGCTTTTTGCACCAACCGCTTTAGCGGTCAGTAGCCGCTTTAGCGGTCAATAGACGCTTTATCGGCTAAGTGACCTCTTTAGCAGTGAATTCTAGTGTTAAATCACTTTTTTTACTAGATTTCCTTGTCCTTCGAGGGACCTCGTGAAGGATTCAAATTTGAAATTCCATTAGCGGGCCCCACGTGCCCATTTTTGACCTGATTTTGGGCTCGGAGATTTATATAGAAATATGGGTATCATTTTACTCCTATTAACGTGTAGATTATAATTTTTATAGTGCGACATCATTTTTGTGATGTGGAACAGGGCGAACGATTTGTGGATGATCCAAGATTGTGGTTCAGCTTTGAGGTAGGCTTCAGTCTACTTTTTTCTATGAGATTGTGTATTGCATAGATTTCATGCTAGGTAGGGATTATTTGATCGGATTATGAAAAGTATATCATGACTTAGTCTTTTTAGGGAACTTGGGATAGAAATGTGATCTGAACCCTAGCCTAGGATACCCGTTATAGCCCTAGAACCATATTATCCTTGATTATAGACTTATTTAATCACAGATTGACATTACATACCCTTTAATATAAGGCTTACCATTTAGTTTAGTGATTTGGACAGTAGTCCTCCGATTAGATCCTCATAGTAATTTCATGCCCTTGATTATCGTAGTTGCCCAAGTTCTGAGGCTTTATTAAGTTGGTTACATATTGTTGGGCCCGAGGCCGTGGTTACAATACCAGTTGGACTCCAGATGAGTATTTTATCCCTAAAAAGGGACATGATTCTAGATTACAGAGGCTTAGGCGGTTATGGTCGTATTGTTTGGATACTGGTGAGGGCATGTATACTTTAGGGTGCATTTATGCTCACTTAGTGGTACAATTTTGACCAAAACTTTGATTTTACTGTTGTTTTCTAAAAAGGGATTTATTCCCACTTTTCACTTTTAAAACAGATTCTTTTACAACGGGAATCATACCACCTTATTTAATTAATTATGAGCTTTGGAACTAAAAATGTTGTTTTGAAAATTAAATCGAGGTTGATTCCTGTCCTTTATTGATCCACTTCTTTTACCACTACTACTTACTTCGGTTGAGAGAGATTCTGAACCTTTCTATGCTATTATGCTGATTTATTCTCGAACTTGATCTCGGGCAATGGATTTATAGACTTACACTCTCTTAGTCACGGTTTGAGTCCGTGCATTTATTATACTTATATATATCTCCGGTACTAGACTGAGTAGATTAATTATGATGATTATTAGAAGTCCTGGTTCGGGACGAGGCAGTGTATATGGATATCCCGAGTCCCCTAGGGTCCTTTTAGTCCGTGAGCCACAGTGCCGGAGAAGGATGGTCGCCATAGGTCCTGTCTTGGTGAGCTACTGAGCTGGAAGAGGTGTATACACTATGTACATTATGGCACTCTAATTGGATATGGTACTATTGGTTTATGTTGCATTCATTCATTTATATGCATTGTCTATGATTGTTTGGTGCTTTTATCTATCGGCTTATGGGGGGTTGTATAAGTATAAGCTATGATTGATGTTTGCTGAGTGTTGACTTTAACCTTCTGAGCTTATGGGGGCACGATTAGGTATTGTTTGTCTGGACTAGTCGGTTACTTTACTGTTGGTTATTATGGTTACTTCGTGGTAGGATAATTATGGACTAGTACTCGAGGTTGTCGGTATGTTTCTGATCCCTTTCCTTTTCTATGTTAAATTACTTTATTGATAGTTACCTCGACATTATAGTTAGGGACCCTGATTATGCTAGTATTAGCTTCCCTGCTTGGTTATGATCCTTGAGAGGTTAGGTTGACTCCCTCAGGTAATTACCTTTGAGTTAGTTCATTTATGTATATGTATATATATATATATATACATATATATATATATATATATATATATATATATATATATATATGGAATTACCGTATATCCTTCTATTCCTTTGTCTATTCATAGCTTATATGTATTCTTTGGCCTTGTATACTACTATATATCCTTTTTACACTCTTCATTGGTATATTGGCTAGTGATATATGATATTGTACTTTAGTTCCTTAATACTGTTAGAATAGGATAGTGTATCCTTATTGCTCCATTAGCCTCATTATGCTTAGTTTCCCTAGATAGTTGCCTACAGTTATATTCTTGCTTACATGTTTTTTATTCTTGCATTATCATTGGAACTCAGCCGGCCGATGCCTACTGAGTACCACGTGTTTGGTACACATACTACACTTCTAAAGCCTGTAGATCATAGTACGAGTTCTTGCCGTTGACATGTGCATCGTGCAGAGCAGCTATGGATCGGAGATTTGGGGTGAGCTCCTGACGTTCAGAATATTCCTGCTCTCCCCTTTATTGATTAAACTGATCTCTATTTTGTGTTTCAAAAATGGCTTGTACTTGTATTTATTCTGTATTTCACTTTGTACTCCCTTTGTATTAGAATATCTTGTACTGACTTCACCAGGTCTTGGGGTTGCTTTATACATAATATTCTCTTTATCATATTCATTTCGCTGTTTTCTTTTATTGCTCTTGATAATCCATTACTAGCTGTTCTGGATTATGGGTTAGCTTACCTACTGGTGGGTTATAGTATCATGACTTGAGAAATCGGGTTGTAACATACTACTTGCTTAATTTTTTTAAATTTTAATCATTTGTCTAAATTATATAAACTATCATTATCATTCCATTCATATTTCATACACTCTGGAAAACACACACTATCACATGTACAAGCGAGGTGTGTTTTGTGCACCCGTAAATTTCTTTCAAAATTCCAAAATTTAAGAGATTGGCCTATGCACGGTATGTTTGGATTTTTTTTCATGTGACAACGCTTTCTCACTCGAGTAATCCACTGGGGAACCTTGAGTCTAGCAAACCCATTCTAGACACCTAGGATAGAGCGAAATCAAATACCATTTAAGGCATTGACCTAGGATGGCCCGATACCCGAAGACCACTTTTTGACTATTGGCCATGAGTCACGAATAGAAGATCATCTCTTATGTGTTTAATTGAAGGATGCATGTCGTATTGTACGAACCTTTGTCTCTCGGGATTGAGAAATTTATAGACGTAAGGCAATGGAATATTGTATAAATGACATATACATCCTTCAAACTTTAGGACTATCTTTGGTTAAAAGGTCAGATATATGTTAGGATGCGTTATATGTTGTTTATGTGCTAAATATTACATAATTTGTTTATTTTATTTATATATTTAAATGCATATGCTTTGCTTTAAATATGACTTGTCCATTATTCTATTCCAAAGTACTAGAACATCCTTAAGCATACAAGCGGGGTCCCAAAGTAAGCCTCTGAAATAAAGAGGAAGAAACTGCGTAGCTGCAGGCTTGAAAAGGCTGATAGCTGACCCCAGACGGGTCCGCTGTAGACATTGGCATAGCTGAATGGTAGGGCTTAGAAGAACCATGCCCCCTTAAGAAGGTAACACTGAATTGGCCTAAGGTTCGAGCCATCTTCTCTTCTGCCTTTACCTCTTTCTGTTTCTCAAGTGCTTCAGCCTTCTTGGCAAATTCAACAACATCCTGAAAGGACTTACCTGACATAGCCACAGATAAAGTAGCCAACTAAATCCCCAAATTCAGACCCTTCACAAAGTACCTGATATGCTCTTTTTCTGATGTAATCAATGTTGTGCATATCGGGACAGGGCATGAAACTTGGCCTCATAGGCCGCTACGAACATGTTACCCTGCTCCAACCTCAGAAACTCATCCTTATTCTAGTCACAATAAGTGGAACATATTTCTCAAGGAATACATTCTGAAATCGAGCCCAAGTAAGTGGAGGTAAGGCAACCCTACACTCTACAAATAACCTCCACCATTGCTTGGCTTTGTTCTGCAGCTGAAGGGAAACAAACACCACACCATACTTTTCAACAATACCCATCTTGTGTAGATGTTTGTGACAATTTATTAAGAACTCAAAAACATCCTCAGATTCAGTACCTTGGAATACTGGGGGATTCATCTTCATGAACTTACAAAATAACCCATGCTCATTATCGGTAATTACCGATCCAAGTACTTGTTAGGGATACACCCCTGTTTTAGAGCCTGTATCCATCCTGGGTGCTACAACAATGACATGTTGCAAGGCTATGGTTTGAGCGGTCATAATAACTAGACTGTAGCCAGTGCCAGCCAAGCTACCCAAGAATCCCAACACTTGTTTAATCACCTCTACAGACAAAGACACCTGAGTTGTACCATTTGGTAATGGAACCACATTCCCTGGAGCCATCATATCTTCTTCCTCAACTACCTCCTTTTCATTCTAAGCATATCCTAGAGTATCTTATTGTGGGGGTGGGGATGATGATCTTTTGTCTTGCAGATATCCCAACTGCATGTGCTCCACCCCTGATGGGCATTGATCTGCATCCTCACCTTCTTGCTTTGCCTTTAACTCTAGGCCTGTCACGGACTGAGGCCCCAACAGCCAATACAGATACTGCTGTAGGTGTTGCCACAGGTGCTACTACTGCTGCTCTGGTGGAATGAGTATTCTCCATATGCGAACAAAAGTGAAAGGATTAAATACGAATTTGGATAGCCAGATACCAATTGGAATCAAGTTATAGCACAAAGGAAAGAAAGAACCCAAAGAAAAGTACAGATGTCTCCGTACTATTTCGCAGGACTCTACTAGACCTATTCTTGTACAATGAGATATATGAATGCATCACTCTGATACCATATCTGTCATGACCCAAATGATAATGATTGGCACCTGCCCTAACCTATGGCAGGAGAACCATACTACGCTCACCTTTACTCACTGAAGAGTTATTCTCACGCTCATGGTAATATTAACTCATGCTTTTAAACAAGTACTAAAATAGTCTCATTCAACAACTAATAATGATCCGATGACATTATCATCCATAAAACGAATAGAGTGAAGAAACCTCTATTTATTATAATCCTCGGGACCTAAAGTCATCGTACAGGAACATCTAAAAACAACTAAGTCTAGAAATAGAGAGAATATCCCAAAATATAACAAAAGGAAATCATCTTAGTCCCGAAAACAAGGCACATCAATATCATAAGAGGATCTGAAGGTTGCTCGAACATGGTGCTCACCCTCAAAATAAAGTCTGAATCACACTCTAGAGTTGAGGTTGCGTGTCAACCATTCGAAGATGTTCTGCACTCAACAAAATAAGAGTACAAATAGCATCAGTACATCAACAAGTACTGATAAGCATCATAGGTCGACTAACTCAACAATGTACAAGTAAGCAAGCAAAACAAGTATAAAAGAAATCATAACAAAACCCATAACTAATGATATCATTCAACTTAACACATCATATATCATCAAATAATCACAACTCACAAGTTTACTTTCACATGCTTTCACACTTAATCATTTTCATCAACAACTCATCATCATGTATAATCATCAATAGGCACCCAATGTATATGTATGAGTGCATGTATGAAAGATGTACATATCACCTCTTACCCTTCTCAACCTCATCATCAACATAACATCTTACCAGCATGGCACCCTACCTATTATCACATTCATATCAGCGTGGTACCCAACCCATTATCATATTCGTACCGGTGTGGTACCCTATCTATCATCACAACACATCAACACAGTGCTAATGAAATGCAATGCAGTCATTAAATCACAAGTCATGCTAGAAGGAAATCATAGATGTCAAGTTGACAAACAAGCACGAAGCCAACAAAGTCAAAGTGCTACAACAAAACGATAGCCTATCTCAATTTGTTGCTCAAAGTCACCTTTAAGCCACAGTTTTACCCTTTAGATCTCGTTCTTGATCTATAACAATAAGGATATACATCCATTTCAATAATTTTTCCCTTTTTTAAGTATTTGGGATCAACAATCACTAATTTTAGCCATAAACTCACCCTATTTCATCATTTTAGGGTTTTCTATCTTTTAAACCTCATGAACTTTACTTGCAGTAGCCTAAACAACCACAATTCTAGTCCTATTAGTGTTTTCTAATATGCTAGGATCATTACATATTGAATTTATAAACAATCCCATCATTTTTCATCAATTTCCATAAACTAGGGTTAAACCCAAAACCCACCATTAATCCATTTTTAGTGATTTTCTAAGGTTAACCGAAGTAAATTCAATATTTAAAAATAGGGTCCTCCATTCTACAACTATAAATAGGGCCCTAAAATAAGCCAAGTCTACAACTCCTCCATTCTACAATTCTAGAAGTAAATTCAATAATCGAAGTAAATTCAAGTTAGTCTAGAATTGGCTTACTTTAGGACCCTATTTATAGTTTTAACGACCCTATTTATAGTTGTAGAATGGAGGAGTTGTGATGAGGACAAACATTTTTTGACCAATCAGATTTGATTGGTCAGAACATGTCACTTTTACATATGACAAATGTTTATTGGCCTCTGATTTCACTACGCATGCTGCCTCATTTTTATATGTGGCATTGTCCTATTGGATCCTTCACTTGACTTGACATGCCACATTATTTGACATGAGCATCAAATTGGACCTCTAGAATAAGATGACGTCTTGACTTAGCAAAGTGGGCTCATCATTTGTAGCCCAAAATGAATGGACTAACCCAATTGGACATGAATTAAATTCACATTTTGTGGACTTAAATTATTAATACAATTATATTAATAAACATTATTTATTTGAACTAATATATTTTGAATTTAATATAATTCAAATTTCGTAAGGATTTAAATCTAATAAAATTTTAATATGTACATACTTTTCTTATGCCCTCAAAAGGTGGATGTACTTCTTTTGCTTTATTTTTTCTTGGACTTTGTAATGACGATATTTCTTATTTTTATTAATGAAAATATTTGTCTGTGATTGACAAACTGAAGCTCTAGAGCTAAAAGGGTTGAATTTAATTTTAATTTTTCTAGTATAATTAATTTTGAGAAATATTAGTATTAGAACCTTTAAGGCGTGGATGATTTGCCCTAAATCAAAAAATTGGAAGAGCAATATGTACTTCAAAATAATGGAGCCCTTTATATTAAGATGAGAGTTCTTGCAGTCTAAAGCCTAAAGGACCACAATTAGAAGAAAAAATTTCAAATAGGCCACTTCAGTTTGAAATTGACAAAAATGGACAAATCATCCATGTTTCCATGATTTACTCCAAGTCTAGTGTGTGGGGCCATTTATTTATTTTTTGAAATCGTTCAAAGTGGAAGGAGGTGTCGTATATTTTTTATGGACAAATCATCTAATAACAAACGAGGTCCTTCAATATCTTTTTTATCTATGTTAAACATGCATTGCTTTCTTCCACGTTATTATATGACAACATAAAATATGTTTATTTTATATTTGACGTTACAATTGTTCACATACATTTGTATATCTATACGCTAGGATAATACACATTATTATGCTACCCTCTAGTGTTAGTAGAGTATCATCATTCATCATCATCTCCTAGAAAGTAACTACAATCATAAATGATCAAAATTCAGAAAGATGATGGTACACAAAATCAAACTGTGAATCAAATGCACTTAAGATTATTGTACTTTAAATTGAGTCAATGCATGTTTGAGTTATGAGTATGGTCTCTATGTACATGGTAATATACTATGAGCAAATGTCATACGCATCTGTATATTAGTATACAAGGATAACATGCATTGTTAAGAATAAACAACCCCCTGAAGTTATCGGAATATTCCATTTAGACATTTCAATTAATGTTGAACCTATCGAACACTTGAATTATACTCAAAGTGTTCCATTTGAACACATCTTTGTGACATGAAAAGTCCCATGGAATGTACATGATCTTGAGCGTGAATTCTTTAAAAAAAAATTGCCAATTTTTTTAATTTTCTAGAGAAATAGATTTCCAATCTTCTTCTAAAAAATTTCAATGTAAGTTCAGACACGATTTACTATATTGGTGGGGGCTATTGAGTATGGGAAATTTTTGGGTTCCATCCTTGTTCTTATTATGCTCATGTTTTGATGATTGACAAACTTCATCATTAGAACCTGGTCTATATTCGTCCTTCATGATTTATCTTTTGGTGATGGCCTAACCTAGTGGAAGGACCAGTTATGTGAATTGGTGTCCCAGTATGCAGTTTTTCAATTGCACACTTTTGTCATATATGCCAGTTGTTCAGTACTCTCTGGACAGTGTTAGAACATAAGTGGGATGAATTCTCAGTGGTCCTTTACAGTATCCACAATGAGAAAGCTTCTCTACCAATGCTCATCATATATATTCATCACTTGAGGAGAGTAACTCAAGCTTTTGTAAAAATCCAAAAAGAATTTTCTCAAGCAAAGGACTTAGTATATATAGCAAGACTCAACAACTTAGAAACTCTTTTTTCTCAAAGTGATATATGTTTTTGTTTCTAGGTTGATTTAGTTTTTGGTTTTTGGTTTTACAACTGTAAACTCACGTCTCGTTCTAGAGATTTCAATGAATAGTTTGTGCAACTTCATTTATTCAAATATGAGTTGTTTTTGTAGTTAGAGGTAGCTATGGAGTTTAACAGTAGAGTTACTGTGAGGGTGTGTGTGCAACAGAGTTATTGCAAAGAGATAGGAATTAGGAAGTTAATTCCTAGGTTGTAGTCAAAAGTTGCTCAGAGTTTAGTTAAGGTTGTTGGTGAAATACTACTGGGGTAGGTTGTGGTTTTTCTCCCTTGAGAAAGGAGGTTTTCACGTAAACATCCCTTGTTATTTACTTTCCTGCAATTTCATTATTTTTTTGATTGTTCATCGATTTCCTCATATAAGGATCTGGTACCAAATCAGGTCTTAGGTATAGTGGTGTACTCTTACAAACCATCAATTAGTATCAGACCAGTTCTTCTTATAAGGTTAACACCCAGGAAGGATCCTATATAAGATGAAAGCTCTACCCAGTCTCGAGAAAGGACAATCAACTACTCGACTCCCAAGGTTCAATGGGTAATTCTATAGTTAATGAAAGACTAGAATGCATGATTTCATCATGGCAGAGGATTTTGAGTTGTGGGATGTTATTTGTGACGGTCTCTATGTACCAATGGAAGAACCTAAAAGAAGGAGATACATCTCAATCTATCCCTAAAAGTAGGAAGGATTATACTAAAGCTGATTGAAAAAGGATTGAGAAAAATTATAAAGAAAAAAAATTCTTGTTTGTGGGATAGGACCTGATGAGTATAACCGGGTCTCTGCTTGTGAATCTGCTAAGAAAATATGGGAAGCATCACAGAATGCTCATGAGGGAACAAGTCAAGTGAAACAATCAAAGATTGATATGCTTACTACTCAATATAAGTTGTTTAAGGTGAGTGAGGAAGAATCTATTTAATACATGCATACTCGATTCACATCTATTGTGAATGAACTTAAGTGTATTGGGGAAAACATTAAGATATACAAATTGGTTAGGAAGGTATTTAGTATATTCCCTTCTTCATGGGAAAGCAAAGTAAATGCAATCTCAGAGGCAAAGGATCTTTAAACAATGACGATTGACAAACTCATTGAAAATTTGAAAATGTATGAGATCAAATGACACCAAGATTCAAAGAGAAATGAACCCAAGAAGGAGAGGAGTTTGGTTATAAAAGTTTGCAATAATATCTCAAGTTAGGATGAACATGATATGGGTTATCTCACTCAAAGATTTCAAAAAATGGTGAGAACTGGAACTCTTCAGAACAAAGGAAGTTCAAGCAAGAGATTCAGGGGAAATGACCAATGTCATAAATGTGGAAAACTCGGTCATCATATTAAAGAGTGTCCACTTCTTAAGTGAGACTCTAATAAGTTCACCAAGCCTGCATAAAAAAAACTTCCAAAGAAGGGGCCAAGTCTCTAATTGAGTTAGACAAAGAGAAATAGTGGATAAGATAGTCAAGTAAACTCTAGTAGCCTGGGGAGACTCCTCAAGAAAATCCGATGAAGAAGAGGAAGGTAATGACATATCCTTGGTTGCAATTGAAGTCGAGCTAGCAAGATTTGATTTCTCTTTGGCTTTCATGGCCAAATCTGATGATGAGGTAACCTTTTTGATGTATAAAAAATACCTGAGAAACTACTCCAAGAAGGACTTAAGATCTTTAGGTAATGTCATAATTGATGTTTTTCACAACCATGCTAGCGAAAATGATTATTTGGCTAATGAACTGAACGATTTTGAAAAAGAGAATATTTCTTTATCCTCAAGGAATTCTGAGCTTAAAGTAGAAATTGTCAAGATTAAAGATGAAAACAAAATGTTGAGAGACAAACTCAAGAGGATATCAGGCAAAGTGGTGGCAAATGAGACTTTTGCAAGTCTTGAAGAAAAGCTGAAAAAGGTCAGTCTAGACCTTAATGCCTCTCTTGAATGGAACAAGGAGCTGGAAAAGGACTTAAAGAGTACTAAGAATGAGCTGGAGAAATCTTTTGCTGGACCGCTTCATCAGAGATTCTTACTAAGTTGAGCAGTATAAAGTCCAACTTTAGAAATGGAATTTATTTTGAGAAAGTCTATCCTTCCTCCAATCCTTAAAATGAGTATGTATTTGATCAAAATAAAAGGTTATGTACTCATTATGGGAAGAACGGTCACTACAAGGAAATCTATCAGGTCCTTCTCAAAGCAAAAAGAGCAAATTTGAAGCTTGCTCAAGTCATTAAAAGTTCCAAGGGACCTGGTCTCCAGATGAAAAAATTAACTCTGTCTGCATGGGCAAGAAGAAATCTTATCCATCCTTTTACTCACTCTAGGGGACACAAACTCATGTGGGTTTCTAAGCTTAATGAATGATTATGCAGGTAAGAGTGAGAAGGAGCAGTCAATAAGATCAAAATTAGGCTCATGAAGAGTGACTGCTAATGACGTATGAATGGTAAAATTGAGGACATCCTCTCACTCAGGGATTTGCAAGATATTAGTTTATTCTTTCAAGGGATTAGATCAAGGGTTAGTGTTGACTGCCAAATGTAAGACCAAGTTGCTAATATCCTAGTTAAATTCCAGAAGAGAAAAAATATTTTTAGAACAAGGATCATATAGTATAAATTTACACTAATTTCTCTCCCTTATAATGGATATGAAAAGAAGGTAGGTATATGAAGTAAGGCCTTTTATAGTGCTTAATTCAATGCATGTACCTCTGTAGGTACACATTTGTGGGGAACACAATTTTGATCAAAACAAGGAGAATGTGTATGATAGATGAACAAGCGAACAATGAGGGACCTGACCTGGTCTCCCACACAGGTTAGTATTCTTGTCTTACCTTTAGAAAATAAAATTGTACCCATGTGTAAGATCATATCAGCTTTCCCGCTTCTTACCAAATAGTGTTGTCTTTTCTCACTTTAACATGAAATGTCATCGTCCGATCCTGAAAAGACGCGTTGCTTAGCCCATTTTAAAATATACATCTTAATCGTTCACTCACATTCTACTTCTCTCTTACTCTCCCAAATTTCTAACAATCCTTCTTTCAATACAAAAATCCTCCTTCGCAGTCCGCTCATAACTTCAGGTCTACGAGTCACTCCTTTAAATTATCATCTCTCATAAATATCTTTTGATCAAGACATCTCTACCATGTTATCTATACTTTTCTCTGTCCTCGTGTCCACAGTCGTCTCTCTAAGAAAAATCCTAACTCCAAAAATGTCCTTACTTACTAAAAATCCAAATTCATCACCCTTAGTATCCAAATCTATTAAACCCTCCTTGCCTAAAGAAGGAGATGTTATAATTTTCTCTTATGAAGATGGAGCAATTCCTTTCGACTTCTTGAAAGAAAGGTGTGAAGTGATGTCTGGAAATAAGTTAAAAGTCTCAAATGAGGAACAGGGAACTGAAGCTTCAAGTTAGAAATTAGACTCCAAAATTCCTACGAGTGAGGATTCTCTAGAAAATATTGATTCCATTCCTGCTATTACTCAAGTATTAGAACCTAGTGAGTTTTTTGGTCAATCTGGCATTTGTACTTCTGAAGTTGAAATTAGTCTAGATAAAGGTTGATCTGAAGAAGGAGTGGTAGTTGGTTCTGGCACTAGTGAGATTCTTTCCCAAGATACTCAATTAGTGGAAGTGTTTGCTACTGTCATGGTCCTAACTTAAGAGAAGGAGAACCTTCCCAACCTTGAGTATACTCCATATGAGACCAGAGAAAATTTTCCTGCTCCTCTTAATGTGTTTGATAAAGCAAAGAATGAGGAAGAAATATCTCTCGCTACTGTGTTTAAGAGAAAACCTACATCATCCTTTATTCCTTGTGATATGAATCCTAAGAAGGGACCTTTTCACGCCACCATGTCCACTATTCATTAAGTCATGAAGGATGGTATGCTGCAGAATCTGAAATAGAAAGTTGAAAAAGAGTGTTGTTGAAAAGGAAATCTCTACATCTAGAGTAGTCGAATTGGAAAAAGAAGGTGACTCACAGACTAAAGAAGAGTTAGTAACTTCTGGAAAAGAATCAAAAAGGAATAAAAGTGTTCAAAAGAAAGGATCTAAGAAAGGGAAACTATCTGTAGGGTCTTCTAAAAAAGACCCCTCCAAGAAAACTATGAAGAGGAGAAGGACCGAAACACCTGAGGAAGGCACTGCATCAAATTCAAATAAGAAGAGCGGTGTTCAACATCCTCTTAAGAATCCCCAGTTTGAAGAGAAAAGGGAGCAAATTTGAAATTAAAAGGTTCTAAATGGTCGTGTTTTTTATCCTAGAATATTTGATGAATTTTGAATGGAGTCTCTAGTTGCTATGGGTGAGGTACAAGAGTGAAATAACATATTTGAGAAACCAAGTGTGTTGTATGATAAAGAAGTTCAAGACTCCTACATTGATCTATTTATTATTGAAAAAGAGGGTAGTCTTGCTGCAACTATGAATGGTTAAAATTTGTTCTCACCGAATCAATTCTAGGAGAAATCTTAAAAGTTCCTACAGTTGGGATTAATACAATGGTGAAAAAATCTACATCCGTAGAATTTCTTGACGAAGTTGCTAGATTGAAGATGACTCTTAGTGGTGAAAGAATACAAAAAAAGGAAATGAAGCCAAAATACCAACTACTATTTGAGTTGGTAAACAAAGTGCTACTCACCAGAATTGAAGGCAAAACTGTTGCCTCAATTGCAGACCTGTTCCTTATGGAGGCTCTTAACTCATGTACCCAAATCAACCTACCAAAGATAATGATTGATCATATTGTTAAGATATCTGTTATGGGGGAATAAAATCATGGGTTAGGGTATGGGTTTTGCTCTCAAAGTTGTTTGACTATTTTAAAGTAAATCCTAACTCAAGGACTTACTCTATCAAGAAACAAACCTTCACTCATACCACTCTAGATGAATGTGAATGTGTTTAAAATAATAGAGGTGTGGGTTCAACCTCTACTGTTTCCTGTTTGATCACTGCTCAGGAGAATATCACCTTAGAGTTAGGGAAAATGACTACCTTACTGGCTGAAAAGGACTCTAAAATTACAGTTCTAAGTCTCAACTTCTTCAAGCTACCAAGGAACTAAGTACAGCTTCAGGTGCTCCAGCAACTCTTAAGGTCCAAAATGATCAACTTGTAGCTGAAGTTGCTCAACTAAAGAAGAAGGTTGTTGATCTGACTCAACAAATTATTGATGACAATCATGCTACTTTGAGACGTATTAATAAATTCATATCCAAACAGTCCTTTTACTCCTCTTAAAGTCCCTATGTCCTTTCCTTGTCTCAACCTGGTTTTGATTCTGGCACTGTGTACTATTTATGAATTTTCTTTCTGTAAGACATGGATATTAATTGTGGTTTTTGTTGTTTTAATCAAATTCGCCTTGTTTGCCTCTAATTCTGTGTTTTCCGCATGTCTGGTAGTGTATGCTTTTGGAGTTATCACTGCTTAGACCTTACTTTGTTTTACTTTTTAACCTTTCAAATAATGCCAAAAGAGGGAAAATTGATTAAGAAAAAGGGGAATTAGTGAAAGAGGGAACTGGAAACTGAATATGGTTGCATGATAAAAGCGGGAACTAGTGATAAACTGAAAGTAGTTGCATGGTGAAAAAAGGAACTGGTGATGGTAAAAAGGGGAATGAAAATAGTTGCATGTTCTGTAAAAGATCTATGTTTGTCATCCTCAAAAGGGGGAAAATATTGGATTCCAGCCTTGTTCTTATTATGCTCATATTTTGATAATTGACAAACTTTGTCACCTAAACATGGTCCACGCCCATCCTTCGTGATTTATGTTTTGGTGATGTCCTAACCTAGTGGAAGAACCAGTTATGTGAACTGGTGTCCCAATATGCAGTTTTGTAGTTGCATGCTTTTGTCTTATGTGCCAGCTGTCCAGTACTCTCTCGACAGTGTCACCACATTAGTGGGATGAATTCTCAGTGGTCTTTTGCAACATCCACTAATGAGGAAGCTTCTCTCCCAATGCTTATCATATATATTTATCACTTGAGGAGAGAATCTCAAGCTTTTACAAAAATCTGAAAAGAATTTTCTCAAGCAAAGGCCTCAGTCGATATAACAAGACTCAACAATTTAGAAACTCCTTTTGCTCATAGTGATATATATTCTTCCTTCTAGGTTGATTGAGTTTTTTCTTTTTTGTCTTATAGCTGTAAACTCATATCTCATTCTAGAGATTTCAGTGGGTAGTTTATGTAGCTTCATTTCATCAAATCTTAGTTGTTTTTGTAGCTGGAGGTAGTTATGTAGTTTCACAGTAGAGTTATTGTGAGGTTGTATTTGCAATAGAGTTATTGCAAAGAGATAGGAATTAGGAGGTTAATTCCTAGGTTGTAATCGAAAGTTACTCAGAGTTTAGTGAAGGTTGTTGGTGAAATGCTACTAGGGTAGGTCATGGTTTTTCTCCCATGAGCAAGGAGGTTTCCATGTAATCATCCATTGTAGTTTACTTTAATTTCCTGCATTTTCATTATGTTCTTGATTTTTCATCGATTTCCTCATGTAGGGACCTGGTACCAAATCAGGTCTTCGGTATAGTGGTGAACTCTTATGAACCATCAGAAAGAGATTGACATTAGATGTTAGTGTTGTTGCCTAAAAATCATCGAAATCGCCATATCTTCTGATCTTATGCTTGATGGGAAGAATGGTTTTAAAGATTCAAGAGGTTCCATGGTTAAACTATACTGGGCTTTGTTGGTGGGTTAGTTGATGGGGCTTATGTTGTATATTTAGATTGTCATCAAGATAACCGATGCAATTTTGCCAATGTATAGTTCTCGAGTGACAAGAGTTTGAATTTTCAGCCATGGTCTAAAGTGGTTGAATTTTTTACAAAGTTGTATCCAGCCATTGTTAGTTGTTGCATTAACTGTCAAAAATTCCTTAAACTCTACACACTAAAGACTTCATGTAACAACCCTAGTTGTGATTTAGTTATTATATGCTTTTTATAAGTTGTGGAGATGGTTGACATGGTCCCCAAAGCATTCAAGAGTGATTTGAGTGAGTTTGAGGTTTTGAATAGCCTTGAAAGTGATTAGTTTGAGTGATCCGAGCATCAGATGGTGATTCTGTCAGTTCCAATAGATCTAAAATGTCAATTTTGGGTTAGTATTGTGGTTGGTTTGAGTTTCAAGCCTTTATTTAAAGTTTTGACCTTTTAGACGAGAAACTATTTAAAGTATGCTATGGGTTGGGGATTTTTGTTGTATTTCGAGATCATTATTTTATCGTGTTGACCGTGTGAGGGCTTATGTAAACATTATCATTGACTTTAGAGATTATTATTATTGCAATGCTCGTGTGTGTTACGACTCAATTTTCTCAGGTGATGATGGCACCTATTTCAACCCACCAGTAGATAAGCCAAACCATAGCCTGGAACGGCGAGTAACAGGCTAATAGGCGGAAGATAAAGATATGAGGATACAATTGTAATAATAAGTAACCAGAAGAGGAATGTATATTATAAAAGCATGCTATACAGGAGAGGGAAGAAGACAAAATACAAAATTAAATCCCCCAAGACCTGGTAAGGTCAGTCAAGAGCCACTAAGACAAAAAGAGTACTAGAAAGTGGAACAATATACATCAGTCTTAGAATATACAAATGAGACAATCATAACAGCAGAAGAAGGAGGATCAGCACCGGACTCGGAAAGCTCACCCAATATCCGATCAACAACACAACCCAAGGTTAGCGTCAGCGGTGGTGACTCATACTAGGATCTGCATCAGGGGAAAAGATGTATAAGTGTAGTATGAGTACCAAAACCATGGGTACTCAGTAGGCATCATAGGTCGACTGAGCTCAGTAGTAAAAGTATAAATAAGGCGCGAGTATGTAATCTAAATCAGTAAATGAGGGTCATAAATGAAATAATAGTCTACGCTAAGAAAATGCGGTAACTCGAATGTAAATAACTCAAAAGCAAAAATAACAACCTAGCTATAACCTAACTAGACCCCCATAAGTCCAGAAGGCACACACAAGGAGAAATCAACTCAACTAAGCCCCCATAAGAATGGTGGGTACAAGAAAAGAATAATACTAAAGAAAGTACAATATATATAACAGTAATGAAGGTAAATCGAGCCAAAATATGCAATATGCGTACCTTATACTCCTTTTTTAGCCATAACCAGTTTTTACCAGATTCCCAATCCCAAATCAGTAATAGTGACAATAATAAATGCCAAACTAAAATCAAAACTGGTGTATAATAACAACATAGCAGATGCCGGACTCGAATCAAACTTAATATATAATAACAATATAGAAAATACCAGACTCAAACGAGAACTAATAGATAATAACAATATGCTAGGTACCAAACTTGAATCAGAACTCATAAATAAGACATTCATGGAAATATACAAAGATTATGCTTCTTCCTAAGTTCATCTGATCATTAATCCCAATCTATAAGCCAAATCATTAAACAATAACCCGATTCTATTTATTAAGATTTAAAGTCACAATTTGAGATCCAAATGCTAATAAGGCAAGGGTATCAAAACAAACAGGCTTAAAGGTAATGATGGAGGAAACCCAATCCCAAATACAGTCTCCAAAAGATATTTTGTAACCAAACTAGTCACAAGGAACATTTTTCTACAACAACCTATCTTAGAAAAGGGCGATAAAGCCCGCTACAATTCTCGAAAATCAAACCTAAGGCAAGCACCTACCTAAAAATAGGCTAAGGCTTCCCAATCTTATCTTACTGTCCTAAATAGATTAAGTTTAATCCTAAGGATAAGAAAACACTATATTAAGAGAGTACGGGGCTTGAATCAGCTCTAAAAGCCTCCAAATCGACTGAACATAGTCAGCAATTGCTAAATGAATATTCATGTTGTAGGAACACACCCACAACTAGCACAATATCATACTAATACCATAAAAAGCAAAGTCTACGAATATCATACTAATACCATAATAAAGCAAAGTCTAGGAGAAGGGTAATCCTAGCCTACTTGGCCTCCACCGAAATCACTCTACAATGGAGATTTTCCCTTCTGAGAATCCTCCGATCTCTTCCATGCTATCCAAATAATATTCTACACATCAAGATGAGAATATCGATACCCTTATTGTGAATTTATGCAAACGGTCAGAAATTAGGCTAAAAATCAAATAGTAGGGCCCTTCAATGGAATCGAGAATTGTGTCTGTCATAGGGTCCCTATCGGCTCAAGAATCACTTTCCCCAAAATTGGGTGTGATTCGAGCTCAAAAACAGCCCCAAATAGTCCTAACACTAAATGAGAAAATCAAGAATTAATCTACAAATCAAATGAAAGTTAAACCGGAAACTTATGAAATAACAACGAGGAATTGGCCACTATACTGTCCTCAAGCTAATCCCAGCTCCTATTATATGATTTACCCACCAATTTTAAGCTCCCAATGATAAAAATATCATTTTACACATAGAGAAAAAAAGCTAAAAATAATGAAAAAATGAAATATATATATATATATATACAACCAGCAATTGTCGCTTAAGCAGCCAAATGACTGCTTAAGCTGTCCTTGCCAAGCTGGCCAGCCTCCACTTAAGCAGTTGCATGGCTGCTAAAGTGGCTATTGCTTAAGCGGTCCTCAACTACTAAAATGTCTACTGCTTATGTGGTCACCAAGCTGCTTAAGTGACTGCACCAACAACATGGCACTAGACATTTTTGCTAAGTCCTAACGGATCCGATTGGTTGTTGGGATTCATTCGGAACCCCGTGCACGCAAACAAACTATGCTAACCTACCAAATTTGGTATTTCAGACTTAATAGAACTATCAAAATTTCCATCCGAGGTCACTTAAAAAAATATGGGTCCCACAACCAAGTATATATTTTTACCAAAATAAAACCAATAACCAAAAAAGAGACCATATGCATTGGGACCCAGACCAAGGGTCCCCTGAGCTAAAATAAATATTTTGCAGCTAACAGAACTATCAAAATTACATCCAAGGCTGTTTACCTGAAGTTTTGGTC
This sequence comes from Capsicum rhomboideum, assembly GCA_031232105.1. Taxonomy (NCBI): domain Eukaryota; kingdom Viridiplantae; phylum Streptophyta; class Magnoliopsida; order Solanales; family Solanaceae; genus Capsicum; species Capsicum rhomboideum. The sequence continues at coordinate 55,197,910 of CP124711.1, forward strand.
TGAGACCATTTTCACAACATCAAAATAGGGAAATGACTATAAAAACCAAACAAACTGCTCGGTAATCGAACTGTCAGTCCTAGTAAGCCAGAAATGACTTGGGGAAGCTATAGGAAAGCTCCAAATGTAGAAAAAGCTTGAAAATATAGAAAATGACCTTGAGGGTCATTACAATATCTACTACTAAAAGAACTTTTGTTTGCAAAAGTAAAGAGTTATGACGAACTTGAACCCTTGAACAGGTTAGGATACTGAGTTCACATATTATGCTTGGTCTCCCATGTAACCTCTTCAATCGGACAATGTCTCCACTGAACCTTAACCATAGGAATATCTCTGGAATGCAACCATCTGATATCTCTAGCTAGAATAGAGACTGGCTCTTCTATGAAAGTCAACCTCTCATTCAACTTAACCGAGTCCCACTGAGGCATATGAGACTCATCTGAGATATATCACCAACGCATCGACACATAAAAAATCAAATGAATAGATAAAAGGGATGGAGGAAAGGCCAACTCATAAGCTACCTCCCCAACAGTCCGAAGGATCTCAAATGACCTAATGTATCTGGGGCTGAGCTTTCTCCTCTTCCCGAACCTCATCATACCCTTCACAAGAGACATATGAAGGAAACCCCGATCAACAATTCCAAACATCAAAGCACAAAACCTATGGTCAGTATAACTCCTTTGCCTGCTTTGAGCAGCCTGCAGCCTATCCTGAATAACCCAAACTCTGTCCAATGACTCACGAAATAAGTCGGTACCCCGTGGCCTAACTGCTAAAGTGTCAAACCAACCCATCATAAATCGACACTGCTTGCCATACAATTCCTCAAATGGTGCCATCTGAATACTCGATTGATAACTATTATTGCAAGCAAACTCCGATAAGGCTAAAAACTACTTCCACTAACCTTCAAAATTCGTGACACTTGATCAGAGCATATCCTCCAAACTTAAATAGTCTACTTTGATTATCCGTCAGTTTGGGGATGAAAAGAAGTGCTATGATTAACCTGGGTACCCAACTCCTTCTGAAGTGCCCTTCAAAAGCTAGAGCTGAAATGGGAACCTCTTTCCAAAATAATAGACATGGGCACCCCGTGAAGGCAAACCATCTCTCGAACATATATACGAGCCAACCTCTCAACACTATAGGAAGACTAAATACTAATAAAATAGGCAAACTTGCTCAACCAACCTATGATGACCTAAATGGTATCAAAACCACAAGAAGTATGAGGCAAACCAACTATTAAATCCATAGCAATCCTCTCTTATTTCCACTTAGGAATGGGTTGGCTATGAAGCAAGCCACCTAGTCTCAAGTGCTCGGCATTTACCTACTAACAATACAAACACCGAGTTATAAAGTTCACTATCTATCTCTTTATACTGCTCCACTAGTAATATTGCCTCAAATCTCTATACATTTTAGTTGCCCAAGGGTGAATAGAATGTCCAGAGCTATGAGACTTCTGAAGTATCAACTGAATCAACCCTCCTACCATCGAAACAAAAATACAACCATCAAATCTCAATATACCCTTAGAGTCTAAGGTATCCCTCTTGGCCTCACCTCTCTACACCTGATTTCGAATTCTACACAACCTACTAGCCTTAAACTACTGACCTTTAATCTGCTCCAACAAGGTATACCTAGCCTCAACACTATCAAGACTACTCTTAGGGTCTAAAATATCTAGCCAAATCAATTCATTGGTTGAGGATTGGATGTACAAGGCCAATGATTGCTCCAAAATAGAAAAGGAATGCCAAGCTTCCCATACTTACTGCCTTCCAGCTCAAGGCATCTGCTACCACATTTGCCTTGCCCGGTTGGTATCGAATAGAGAGATCATAGTCCTTCAACATCTCAATCCACATGCGCTATCTAGAATTAAGATACTTCTGAGTCATAATGTGCTGAAGAATATGGTGGGATATGAATATCTCACAGTGATCACCATACATGGAATGCCTCCAAATCTTAAGCGTGAAAACTATTACTACTAACTCAAAGTCATGAGTGGGGTAGTTGTGCTTATGAACCTTCAGGTGTCTCAAAACATGCGCGATAACTTGGACCCACTATATCAGAAAATAACCCAAACCAATATCGAAAGCATCATAATACACAGTAAACCCCTTTCCCTCAATTAGAAGAATCAGAATAAGAGCTGAAGTGAGCAAGTCATTGAGCTTTAGAAAGCACACATCACACCCGTTGGACCACTGAAATGGAACCTCCCATGTAGTCAATCTGGTCATAGGTGTTGTAATAGTGGTGAATTTCTTGATGAACCGCCTATAGTAGCCTACCAACCCAATAAAACTAGGAACCTCGATCGGAGATGTAGGCCTAGCCCAATCATGAATAGCCTAAATATTTGTTGGGTCTCTCATAATCTCGTCCTTTGACACCATGTTCCCCAAGAATGCTACAGACTCAAGCCATAACTCGCACTTTGAAAATTTGGCATAAATCCTATGATCTCTCAAAGTGTGGAGCAAAGTCCTCAAATGCTGCCTATGATCCTCCATACTCCATGAATAGACAAGTATGTCATCAATAAATACGATCACGAAGGAGTCTAAATAAGTCCTGAATACACGGTTCATTAAGTCCAAGAATGTTGCTGGGACATTGATCAACCCAAAAGACTTCACCTGGAATTCATAATGGCTATAGCGAGTCTTGAAGGCTTTCTTAGCGATGTCCTCTGCCTGAATCCTCAAATGGTGGTGGCCAGATCATAAGTCAATCTTACAAAACATGGCCGCATCCTGAATCTAGTAAAATAGATCATTGATACGAGGAAAGGATACTTATTCTTCTCTGTCACCTTATTCAGTTGCCTGTAATTGATACACATATGTATAAAACTATCCTTTTTCTTTACAAACAGAATAGGAACACACCAAGATAAAACACATGGCCTAATAAACCCCATTTCTAGAAGATCCTAAAGCTGAATATTTATCTCCTTTAACTCAAAAGAAGCTAAATAGTAAGGTGCCATAGAAATAGGTCGGGCATCCAACTCAAGATCACACCAAAATCTATATCACGCTCAAGAGAAAGGCCAGGTAGGTCTGTAAGAAAGACATCGGGGAACTCACAGACTATAAGACTAGAGTCAAGTGGAGGACTGTTCATACTAACATTACGAACATTAGGAAGGTAATACATACAACCTCTCAATACCAGCCTCCTAGCCCAAATATAAGAAATAATCCCTGTCAGTGCGCGACTATAAGAACCCTATCACACCACCGAGGGCATGCTAGGCATGGCAAAGGTAACGATCTTGGCAACACAATCCAAGTCCGCATGATGGGGGGATAACCATTCCATGCCCAAAATAATGTCAAAATCAATCATGTCTAGCATAATAAAGTCAGCCCAAGTGTCATACTCCCGAACAGTCAGAATATATGATCTATAATCCCGATCAACTACTAATTAATCACCCATGGGAGTAGCTACACGCAAATGCATAGATAATGGCTCCTAAGACAACCTCAACTGAGTTACATAATAAGTAGACACATAAGAATATATGGAGCCTAGATCAAATAAAGCAGAAGCGGACTGAAGGTAGACCGATCGTACTTGTAATAGCAATATCTAAAGCCTTAGCCGCTGACCTACCAGGAATAATATACAGATAACCCCTCCCACCTTCGAGCTGGGTACCTGCCCGACCACTTTCTCTACCTGCCTGCGGACCTCTACGATAACCCTAGGAACCACCTTTGCAACCTTGTTCAACACCTTTAGCTGGAGGTGGAACTGACCTGATAAGCTAAACACTCTATGTAGAAGGATTAATCATCCCACACCGAGGAAACTCTCTGGAAAAATGGCCCATGAAACCACAATCATAGCATGCCCCAGGCACTCTACCCTATTGAGAAGACCCAACTGACCCAGAATGGCCTCCTTGACCTAAAGACCATGAATGGATACCCCTCAAAGTTTGACAACTGCTCTGCCAACTGAAATCACTATAACGAGGTTGATAGACATATGAAATCTGCATCGCTATCTGAACAGGCCTACTAGACTGACCCTTATGTTGATATAGCTGTGCTGGAGATATCTACCCTTAAAACCTCTACCTCTAAACTGTGAGTCACCACTGGCTCCTATAGTAACTACCCTGATGTTTTGATCTTCTATCACTGCCTCCATAGGCCTCGCGATGCAAATTCTCCATAAGGTGGGCATAATCAGAAATATCCATAAATGATTTGCTCGCAGCTACCAGAATTTGAGTAGCCATAAGGAGTGGAAGTCTCAATCTTCTAACAAAGTAACGAATTCTCTCATATTCAGTAGGTAGCATATATGGCTAACTCATGAAACCTTGCCTCGTACTCTACCACTGATATGGAACCCTATTATAATCCTATGAACTAATCCCTTAGACGCTCATGCATGCTGCAAGGCATACACTTCTCTAAGAAAGCCTCAAAGTACTGAATCCATGACATAGAAAGAGATCCAACTTGCCTACAATCAAGGTATCCTCTCCACCATAGTCTTGCTGCTCTATCAAACTAAAAGGTTGATTAATCTACACAATATGACTCAACTAGACCCAAATTACACAACCTTTCCTCACAACTAGTAAGTTACTTAAATGCATCCTTGCCTAGGCCCCCTGCAAACCTCGATGGAGCCAATCTAAGAAACCATCCCAATATCTTTTTCTCATTAAAATCATGGCTAGTTGGGCTACTGCTGGCTGTCGAACTACCAGTGTTAGTGGAACCTCTGCTCTGGGAGCTGCAGCTACAAGCTGCGCTCCTATACCAAGTCCGTGCTGCCCCTGAGCAGATGTTTAGGATCTATCCGTTGACTGGCCACCAACAATACCCAATAACTACACCAAATCATCACAGAGGACTAAAGAAGATAGTAATCAAGGTGGTCCCTGGCTGCTTCTTGGCCCACCAATTGATATTGCGACAGATCCTCTGGTGTAATCTCTGGCTCGAGAGCAATAATTGGATCTAGTAAAGGCTCCCTGGCTTGGCCTTAAGCTGGGGCTGCAGCTCTAACCTAACCTCGACCTTAAGTTCAACCTCTGCCTCTAACTAGTGCCCTGGTTGTAGGCTCAGGGTCCACATAGCCAGCTGCTGTGGCCCGCATCATAGCCATTTGTGAATTAGTGAAACAATTGAAAATGTCAAAACTAATATAGATACAACACACGATAATGAACAAAAAATTAAGAATTTTCCTTAGAATTCCCAGTAGCCTCCCGAAGATAGGATATGCATGTCATTGTATCTATCTGCAAGACTCTACTAGACACTTGCTCTTACACCAACAATACCATTGAACCTAGGATCTGATACCAAACTGTGATGGCCCAATTTCTTAAGTCATGATGGCACCTACTTCAACCCACCAGTAGGTAAGCCAAACCATAGCTCGAAATAGTGAGTAATGGGCTGACATGCAGAAGATAAAGAAATAAGGATACAACTATAATAATATATATATATATATATATATATATATATATATAAGCATGCTATACAGGAGAGGAAAGAGGACAAAATACCAAAATGAATCACCCAAGACCTGGTAAGGTCAGTTCAAGAGCCACTATGACAAAAAGAGTACTAGACAGTGCCAAAATATACTTCGTAGTCTCAGAATATATACAAAATAAGACTATCTACCAATAGAAGAAGGAGGATCAGCTCCGGAATCTACAAGCTCACCCAATCTCCTATCAACAACACAGCTCGAGGTCAGTGTCAATGGTGGGGACTCATTCTTGGGTATGCATCAGGGAAAAAATACAAAAGTGTAGTATGAGTACCAAAACCATAGGTAATCAGTAAGCATCATAGGCTGATTGAGCTCAATTATAGTAAAAGTATAAATAAAGCATGAGTATGTAAACTAAGGTAGTAAATGAGGGTTAGAAATGAAATAATAGGATACATTAAGAAAATACAGTAACTCGAATGCAAATAAGTGAAATCAAAAATAACAACCTAGTTATAACCTAACTGAACCCCCATAAGCCCAAAAGACACACATAAAGAGAAATAAACCCGACTGAGCCCCTATAAGCATGATGGGTATAAGAAAATAGTAATACTAAAGTAAGTATAAGATATAATAGTAATGAAGGTAAAATGAGCCAAAATGTTTGATATGCAAACCTTATACTCCTTTTCCAGCCATTACCATAAAGCCTATCGGTCTCTACCGGATTCCCAACCCAAAGATCAATAATAGTGATGATAATAAATGTCAGACTCAAGCTAGAACTAGTGAATAATAACTATATAGCAAGTGTCGAACTCAAACCAGAACTAATAAATAATAACAATATAGCAAATGTCGGACACGAACCAACACTAATAGATAATAACAATATGCTAGGTGCCAGACTCAAACCAAAACTCATAAGTAGGGAATTCATTGAAATATATTAAGATTATGCTTCTTCCCAAGTTCATCTAGGCATTAATACCATTCTAGAAGCCAAATCATTAAAGGATAACTTGATTCCATTTATTCAGATTAAATTCACAATTTCAGGTCCAAATGCTAATATGGCAAGGGTATCAAAACTAACAGGCTTTAAGTAATGATAAAGGCAACCCAATCATAAATATAGTCTCCCAAAGATATTCCATAACCAAACTAAGTCACAAGGGATATTATTCTACAACAACCTATCCTTGAAAGGGCAATAAGGTCTGCTACAAGTCCCAAAAACCCAATCTAAGGCAAGTACCTAGCAGAACCTAGGCTAAGGATTCCTAATCCTATCTCATAGCCCTAAATAGGTTAAGTCTAATCCTAAGGATAAGCAAACACTATCCTAAGAGAGTACGGGGATAAATTGGCTCTAAAAGCCTCATAATCAACTAAACATAGTTAGAAATCACTAAATGAATATTCGGGCAATAAGAACCCACCCACAACTAGCACAACATTATACTATTACCATAATAAAGTAAAGTCTAGGAGAAGGCTAAGCCTAGAATACCTGAATGCTGTCGAAAGCACTCAAAAACCTCAACAATGGAGCTTTTCCCTTTTGAGAAGCCTCCAACCACTGCCATGCTATCAAAATAATATTCTACATATTAAGATGAAAATATTGATACCGATATTGTGAATTAATACTCCAGGTCAAACATCGGGCTAAAAATTAAATAGTGAGGCCCACCGATAAAATTGAGAATTGAGTCCATCATATGGTCCCTTTCAACTCAAGAATCACTTGCTCCAAAATTAGGCGTGCTCCAAGCTTAAAAATAGCCCCAAACAGTCCCAATACTAAGTGAAAAATCTAGAATTAATCTACGAATCAAATTGAAATTAAATAAAAAACTTATGAAATAACAACGATAAATTGATCACTATACTGTCCTCAAGCTAATCTCAGCTCCAATTATATGATTTACCCACTAATTTTAAGCTCCCAATGATGAAAATGGAATTTTACATTTAGAGAAACAATCTAAAAATAGTGGAAAATGAATTAATATAAAGCCAGCAATGACCGCTTAAGCGGTGACCGCTTAAGCAACAAAAGGATTGCTTAATAGATCCTAACCATCCTACTTTTCCCTCTTTTTTGTTCACTATGTTTATTGACAATAAATGCGGGACTAGTGTGTTTACTATTACTCTCTTGTATATAGTTGTTTTGGAGTAATTCATTTATATGAAGTTTAAACTCATTTAAATCGGCAAAGTTATATTTCAATGGTTTTTGCGTTATAATACTATTTTCATCTATTAATTCAATTTTTACCGTTGTTTTATGTTTTTCCCATCCGTGTAAGGTACTGTGAATGCTGTTAGTTTTTTAGAGTCATTTTCTAGCTTGAGATGGTAAAATCCCAAGTTGGCCAGCCTCCGTTTGAGAGACTGCTTGGATACTAAAGAGGCTACCTCTTAAGTGGTCCCCAGACGCTAAAGCGGCTACCGCTTAGGTGGTCACCAAACTGCTTAAGCGACTGCTCTAGCAACTTGGCACCAACCATTTTTGCTAAGTCCTAACGGACTCTGATTAGGTGCTCGAGATTCATTTTCAACATCATGCATGTAAATGAACTATGGTACCTTACCAAATTTGGAATTCCAAACTCAACAAAACCATCAAAATTTCCATCCAAGGTCGTTTCAACAAAATATGGGTCCCATACCTAAGGATCTTTTTTACCAAAATCCACCTACTAGCGCAAAATGAATTCAGAAGACTCAAGACCCGGACCAAGAATACCCCTAGCCTAAAATTGATATTCTAGAGCTAATGGAACCGTCAAAATTTGTATCTAAGGTCATTTACCTAAAGTTTTGGCCCGATTTTCTCAACTACAAAAGCTTCAAAACAGGAAAATACCTATAAAAACCAAATGAACTGCTCGGTAACCTGATAAAGCTCAAATACACCCTAAAAATAAATGTATGTGGTCTCTTGCAATATATTTTACCCAATAAGATTCAAGGTCGAATCCACGAGGAACAATGTGACTAGTGATTGAGGAAGTACGAAATAAAAGCAACTCACAAAAATCCAAACAAAGGATACAAGGATACAAGTGTTTTGGGGTTTTCAATATAAAAATGAGACAAGGATAGAACCAAATATAATATGAAAAGTTGATCAATGGCTTTCACAAATGATGGGAAACTAGGGAAATGATACCGAGAATCAATTCTATCAATGATCCATCGTATTCAATTAACTACTCACAATTTAATCATGGATTTAGCAAATTAACCTTGGTTTCGAAATCATCCACTAACGTCTTTAAACCATTGAAGGTTTAGTCCACACTCGTCCTTTCAAACCAAGATAAGAAGTATGAATCATAAAAATCAATTTCGGGCTATGGCAGGATTTGACTATGTCTAGCAACAAATCCATAAGATGGGTCATACATCCCAAATCGAGCTAAATTAATCTTTCCCAACCTCAATTAGCTCGTTCAAGAATTAATCAAAGAAATTAGGCAATTCCTACTCTAATCTCCTCTTTCAAACTAAAGTAGGAATCGATAAAATACGAGATTAACTTATACAAGTAAAATCCATTTATAAATCAAAGAGTAATCAATTAACACAAAAGCATAAGATAAAATCAAAGCCCAAATTCAATACATAAGTATTGCATTATCTCTAACTACAATTACTCAAGTATGAAATTAACGACACCCATATATTCAAAACAAAGTAATGGAATAAAGAAAGGAGTAAGAATTTAACAATACAACGCCTCCAACTCTTCAATCCAAGGGTGTTGGGTCAAGAACCCTAGCCTCCAAAGTTGGGAAATATTCCAAAGATGAAAATAATATTGCCAATTCTTCCTTTTATATTTCCACATTTTTTCTACATAAAAATAAGACCCAAAACAGCCCCCAACTTTCAGATTTTCAGATCTGCAATTTTAGCCACTTTTGGCATTTTTAGCCACTTTTCTCATTTTCTCCAATTTGACCTCTTTTTGACTTGTTTTTGACTTGGTTTCTTCCAACACTCTTTTCGATCATATAAAACCTACAAAATAGAAGTAAATGACATTATATGCACTAGTTTCTCAATTAAACATATCAAAAATCTAAGATTATAGAAGAGATAAGTTGGTAAATTACCTACTAATCAAATCCCCAAACTTAAACTATTGCTTGTCCTCAAGCAATACAAAATATTTACTTCTCTTCAAAAGACCAAATGCAAAAGTGCACCAGGATAATTCCAAGTCAAATAAAATCCATTTTAAACACACACACATGACTTTGATTGGTACCAATAATTAATCCAAGACAAATGAACCACCAACTCTTTCCAATAATTTATTTTTCAAAAATTTCATTTTCTTTTCAAGTGCTCAAACACCAACAAAATCAAAATGATACTCATGTCATGACTCTAAAGCTTCAAAATTTTCCTCTTTGTCACAAAACACCTTTTTTTTTTTTGGTTATTCCTCTCAATTGGACAATGGAGCAAATTCACACTCCAATCATTATGTGCCCTTACAATTAAGAGAGTATCCCACACTTCAAATATGCAATACAAAACAAAATTGGGATATAAAAGTGGAAAGAATTTATCCTCAATCTTACAAAGAAGGTTAAAAGCATGCAAGTGGAACCATAGGCTTGTCCTTCATGTACTTCGCCACTAATATAGACATACTTGGCTAAAAATCAATTAGGACTTAAGGGTTGTAACGTAGGCTTTTGCTTAAGGTAGGGGCATAATTTTGGAAATAGTGACTCAGGACCTCCCTAAGCACTACACTTTGCAACAATAAGCACACTTTCTTCACAACTTTCCTTCCTCATTCTCCTTTATTTTTTTCATCACCGAGTCTTTTGTTTATTCACAAACTTTATTCTTCCTTCATTTTCTTTCTTTTTGTTCTTTTCTTTCAAAATAATCAAATAAGATTTCTTTCATTTCATTTTTTAAAAAATGGCCACCGCACCACTACTTTTTCAACCATCACCCCCAAACTTAGGCTTTTAGCCTATGTTTGTACTTTCAACACGACTCACTCCCAACTTTTTTTTTAGCCCATACATTACTTGCAAAGCACTTAGGGAGGTAGGGTATCAAATGATAGGTCAATTCAAGAAAATAATGGTATAGTTTGTAACATGGTTGCCAAAGAAAAGGATAAAATCTCAAAGGAGTTAACTAGGGAAAATATGCAAGGGTGGGAAATTTAAGGCACAAGACGGTCAAAGAAAGGCCTAATATCATTTTTCAAGCCAAGTGTGGTCTAGGATTTCACCTTGAAACACATTGGAGAATGTTCTAGACCACAAGATATGCAAAAGAACTAACAAATCAAGATCACTACTCATGACACATAAAAATTCAAGTAGAAAATTCCTCCAAGCCCCAATTGAAACAAATGATCTCAAAAAAGTTATTCTAGCCTAAAGAGACTATTTAGTGAACAAAAGAGCCAAAAATTGCGCCTAAAAGTCATAACAAGAATCCTCACTTTAATCATTTTATTTTTCAAAGATCAAGAATTCATATGCCAAAGTTTAAATGTGTTGGTACAAACCAAGCCACACATGTGCCAAGGGGAAAAAATCACAAGCAAACACCACTTTACTTCTACACTAACTAAAATTACTTTTGAACGAGACTAATTCCCTTAAGAAAGTTGTCACGCTATCCATCATTGGGAAAAGTCACTAAAAAAAACAAAAAACACCCAGTTCAAAAGAAAATTAGCATCCTCAGGGAAAGAACACGGCACAAATAAAGGTCAAGGATATTGCTAATTTTTTTAAAAAAAGTTAGAAATGAAAAACAAAGCATACTAATGTAAATGTAATACATAGAATAAGATAATATAAAAACAAAAGAGTTAACCTACCAATTCCATCAAATAAATTATTTCACAATCAATATGAATATCATTTAGCATTTAAGCTAATCCCCCTTATTAAAATATTGTTTTGTCCTCAAGGGAACTTAAACAATAAAAGCAAGGTAAGAGGGGCACCCTGTAAATCTTGTAGCATCAAAGACGACCTCCTCTGTGACTTGTTCCTCTCCTCTTTGAATGGTGTCTAATGAATTGGAGATCACTTGTGAAAAACCATACCAAAGTAGTGTTGCGTTCAAATGCACATGCAAGTGTACGTGGTCGTACAAGTAATAAAGTGACTCTTGCAAGCCGGATGTCGAACTCAAAGAGACTTGTCGATTAACTATTTTACTAAATTAGACTAATTCTTATTATTTACTCAAGCGATAAATTCCAAAGATAAATTTATGAATTTACTAAACTAAAATAATAATAAAAAGTAACTAATGAACAATTAATCAAGATGAAAAACAGATTTTACACAATCAATGAATGAATCGATCTAGGATTATGACTTCTCTAACAATCATGTTGAGTATCAATTCATCAACTTATTTGATTATCTAGTTGTTGATTTACGGGGTTGGTTATATGATCATGGTCTTCTGAGCCTCTAATCATCTATCCGAATAGACCTCACAACTACATCATTGAGTGGGGGTGTGATAGCCCAATCAAAATGCATTTATATATCTTTTCATTTTGTAACCAAGTAAGGCAATCTAGGTGTATTCCTATCCTACCCACAAATTAATTCCTTATTTTACTAAAGTAAAGATCTTACTCCCTATATTCTTCGTTCTATCTCATTGATTCTTCTTCTGAAGACACAATAAGAATATAAATTTATTTTAATGGTAGCTAAGCATTAAAATAGTAAGCATAAGAATATAAGAACAAATATTTTGATAATCAAATAAATAAAATCAAGAGGTTACTAAATAATCATGTAGTTAGCTACCATAATCATAGAACGAGAAGATTAACTCCACATAGACATGGAGCAATTACAACATATCATCCAAAGAAATCATATCAGGGTCTTGCTTGCCTCTGCCTGTGAAGGCCAACGTGGGTGAAATTCGTGTGCGCCGCCTCACTGCGTGACATATTGTTTTTTGAATATTTCGCTCATCTTTTGTACAACTGCGCATTGTACACTTCATGTATGTTGGAATTTTGAATTCTTTTTCTTCAACCAATCATTATCTCATAATTGTCAATCATTACATCATGAGCCATCTCTATATATTTTGCTACCTAGATAAAAACCCAATGCAAATTAGATTTTGTTTTTGACCTTGCAACTAATGTTTGTTTTCATTTATTTAGCTTTTCCCCTTTTTGTAACTTCACCCTTGTTTATCTCATAATTGCTCCAAATCTTGTCATCTTTACACCGCTTTAGTCCTACACATTAGAAATATAATATTAAGCATAATCCATATAATCAATTCTCAAAAAGGACAAATCAATATACTAAATATGAGGCAAATATTGACTAAAAATATATATTTTGGCTTCACATCACCACCCCACACTTAGATTCTTGCTTGTCCTCGAGCAATCATTAAAGCTCATCTCAATAAATCAACCCAAGGAATACCACCACTTTGGTTAATACAAACAATTAGACCATATTCCAATTCACAACAACATGTACATTTTTCGATCAGTATGCAAGAAATACAAACAAACAACAAACCTCTAACCTCCTAATCTCAAAGACTAACTCTAACTCATAAAATTTAAGCTCACTCAGCTACTCTTGTCAAAGAAAGCTAATAACATCACCTATCTATCGTGAAACAAGTGCCCTCACAAGAAAAAATAGTCCACACACTCAATTTAAAAAGATCGAATATAATTTAAGGACTTTGCATCAAAGCACAACTCTCGTACTCACAAAAGAATTCGCATGTAAGTACAAAGAACCATAGGCTTGCCCATTAGTTACATCTCCACTAATTAAACAAGCAAGAATAGAATCAACTAGGACTTTAACAGGTTGTAATGTTGGCAAGGGGATGGGTAGGAAAATTATATAATAGTGACTTACACTTCCCTAAGCCCTTCGCACTTGTCTTTTCATTACCCATTATTTTCTTCTTTTTTTTCAGCCCTTTCTTCAATAATTATTTTCACAAGTAATTCTCATCTTATCAAGAATGCTTCAATCATTATTTTTTCTTAAACAATTTTTTTTCAACTTTTTTTTCATGTCATGTTCTTTCTAAGAGGGCCTTTTCATCACTTTGTAGCTATCATTGGTCACCTTTTATACTCAATCATCCCTTTTCTTCAGATTTAACAATTATAACAAGTATATGCTATAGTGCTCAAGGAAGCAGGGTGCAAAAACTAGGGATTCAACAAAAGGATCAAGGTAAAAATACGAGTATCAAAAAAATAGCTACAGGCTTAAAGGGGCTAACTAGTGGTATAATATCTGAAAAGGCTAAAATTCTCAAGACAAATCAAAGAAAGCCTGTATCATCTTCTAAACAGAGCAATACTTTTATTTCGCTTCAATAACATGCAGGGCAAGTACTAAACTAAGATGTAAAACATGGAATATGCAAAACCACACCACACATGGCACAAGTATCAATCAAGATGGATCAATTCCACTTATAAGACAGACAGCGTCATAACGGACTATGAAATAAGAAAAATCTATATACAGAGTCACAACCATGAGCCTAGGTGTCAAAAAATCTGCTATTTTATTTATACTCAAGCCCTCACAGTTAAGTACTACTCAAGATCAATTCTAAATTGATAGTATTACACAAGTAAAAAAATGTGATCTTTTCTTTTCTCTCCAAAAAAAATAAAAAAAATAAAATTTACTCCTAGAAAATGTAAAAGGAACAAAAAATAATCGAGTCTAAAGAATAAAATAAAAATCTTTTTGTGTTTTTTTATTTTTTATTTAATTCTTTGTTCTTTCCTTAAAGCAAGCAACTAAAAAAAATCCTATAGTATACTTCACCCTAAACAAATAGTGGAAGACGGTTAAATCATGCTTTGTCCCCAAAGCACTAAAGAATGTAAAACAAGGGTTAATGATACTCCATGAAGCCCTCTAGGGCCTAGCTAGAAGCCTAATATCCATCAAAGGGGTTCGGAGGACCTCACACTTTTTCTTTTCCATGCTTTTTAGCTCAGCTTATGGGTACTTAGACTTTCCCAAACATGCAAAACCAAAAACAACAAAAGCAAAGGTGATACTAAAACAAAAACAAAAAATAAAAATAAGAACTACTTACTACACATTGGGTTGCCTCCCAACTAGAGCCTGATTTAACATCGCAACACGACCCATCAACTTTTTTCTCCATCTTAAGGATATGAATTTCACCCCCAACTGCGCATTCATTTTTCTGTTTCTTTCATATGGTGGTGATAAAAGATGGTGGAGCCAAGTAATGGGTGGTGCATGTAGAACTACTTGGCCCTGAAGTGAGACATGTTGTATCTTATCTTGTCGGGTGCAAACTTCAGAATCTAGGAGTCTTGTTCCTCATCCTCTCACTCATCCACTAGTCTGGATGACTCTACATCCATGTCATCATCCAGAAATAATGTCGAAAAGTGGTTTGAATGAAGTTCAATATGTCCCACTTTCAAACTTACACCATATATCACATGCTCACTTTTACACGCATTCTCAATTTCTAACTCAAGCAAAAGATGATAGTTGAATGGTTGAAATTCTTCTTCCCACTCCTGACCACCACATATATTGCATACATCAAATTCAGCAGATTAAGTAGGTGCACAACACTCGCTCTCCTAAAATTTTTGACAAATACTCTCCTGATGGGGTCCTCAGCAAAAACAACAAGAATCATCACCATTCGACCAACATCTATCCCAGGCTGACATATCAAGAAGAGTGATAGAAAAATAAAATAAACTAAAAAGATAACTATGTACAAAAAATAAACTATGTACAACTTGTCACGACCCAATTTCTCAGGTCATGATGGCACCTACTCAAACCCACCAGTAGGTAAGCCAACACATAGTCCAGAACAGCTAGCAACGGACTACTAAGAGAAAAAAAGAAACTGCAGCATAAATATAACAAATAGGCTACAATAATCCCAAAAATGGGTGGAGCCAATACAAGAGCTTCGAATACAACAATAGTATAAGTGAAATAGAGGGTAAATATATACAAAGATGTCTCTGAATACAACATAGTGTTCAGTCTAATCAATAAGAGAGAGAGTAGGAGTACTTCAAGCATCAGGAATTCACCCTAAATCTCCGATCCATGGATGCTCTATGCGATGCACACATCAACGGCGATAACTTGTACTATGAACTGTAGGCTGCAGAAGTGTAGTATAAGTACCAAACACGTGGTACTCAGTAGGCATCGGCCAACTGAGCTCTAGAAATAATACAAGCATAAATAACATGTAAAGCAGGAATATAACTGTAGGCAACTATCCAGGAAAACTAAGCATAATAATGCTAACAGGGCAACAATAAGGATACACTATTCTATTCTGACAGTATTTAGGAATTACAGTACCATACCATATATTACTTGCCAATATACCAATGAAGAGTGAAAGAAGGATAAATAGTATTATACAAGGCCAAAGAATACATATACGATATGAATAGACAAAGGAAGAGAGGGATACACGGTAATTCCATATATATATATATATACATATAGGACTAACTCAAAGGTAATAACCTAAGGGAGTCAACCTAACATCACTAAGCAGAAACCAAGTAGGGAAGCTAATACTAGCATAATCAGGGTTCCTAACCATAATGTCTAACCGTGAGGTAACCATCAATGATGTTATATACCATAGAAAAGGAAAGGGATTAGAAATATACTGACAACCTTGGGTACCAGTCCATAATCATCATGCCATGAACTAACCATAATAATCAACAGTAAAGTAACCAGCTAGTTCGGAAGGTCCAGTCAACCATTCAGCAAACAACAACCATAACCTGTACCTATACAGCCCCCCATAAGACCGATAGATGTAGGTACCAAATAACTATACTGGTGATAGGTAATGCATATGAAAGAATGAATGCAACATAAACCATAAATACCGTGTCGAATCCAACTGCCATAACATAATAATTGTATACTCCTCCTCCAACTCAGTAGCTTACAAAGGCAGGACCTACAACAACCATCCTTCTCAGGCACTGCAGCTCATGCACGAACGGGCCTCTAGGGGACTCGGGATATCTGTATACACCTCTTGGTCACAAACCAGGACTTCCAATAATCATCATAATCAATCTACTCCATCAAGAACCAGAGAGATATAAAGTTATAATAAGTGCACAGACTCAAATTGTGACTAAAATAGTGTAACTCTGTAAATCCATTGCTCGAGATCGACGTCGGGACTAAATCAGCATAATAGCGTAGAAAAGTTTTGAATCTCTCTCGATCGAAGTAAATAATTGTGGTAAAAGAGTGGATTAGTAATGGACCAGAATCAACCTTGGGTTAATTTCAAAAACAACATTTTTAGTTCCAAAGCTCATAATTCAGTAAATAAGGTGGTAGAATTCTCTTTGTAAAAGAATCCATATTAGAAGTTAAAAGTGGGAATAAATCCCATTTTAAAAAACAGTAGTAAAATCAAGATTTTGGTCAAAATCGTACCACTAAGTGAGCATAGATGCACCCTAAAGTATGCATGCCATTACAGTATCCAAATAATACGACCATAAGCGCCTAAGCGTCTGTAATATAAAATTATGTTCCCATTTAGGGATAAAATACTCACCTGGAGTCCAACTGGTGTCATAACCATGACCTCAGGACCAATAATACATAATTAACATAATTAAGCCTCATAACTAGGGAAACTACAACAATCTAGGGCATGAAGCCACTACAAGGATTTAATCGGGGAAAATACCACCCAAATCACTAAGTCAAATGATAAACCTTATACTAAAGGATCCATAATGCCAATCAATGACTAAAGAAACCTATAATCAAGGATAGTAGGATTCTAAGGCCATAACAAGTATCCTATGCTAAGGTTTGGGTCACATTTCTATCCCAAATTCCCTAAATAGACTAAGTCATGATATACTAGTCATAATTCGATCCAATGATCCCTACCTAGCATGCAATCTATGCAATACATAATATTATTGAGAAAAGTAGACCGAAACCTACCTTGATGCCGAACCAAAATCTCAAATCGTCCATGAATCACTCATCCTTGCTTCATAATCCTGAAAATCCACCATGCTATCAAAACAATCATCTACACATCAATATGAGTAAAATGAGACCTATATTACCATATCAAAGGTCAGGTCAAATTTTGGATCAAGAACGGACCACGGGGCCTGCAAACAAAATCCAAAATTTAATCTGTCACAAGGTCCTTTGAAGGACAAGGAATGTGTGCTCAAAAGTTGAGGACAAACGGAGCGTAAATCAGGGCTCAAATCAGCCCCTAACGTTTATGGATTTTAAGACCTAAATCCTAAAAATTTACAAGGAAAATTATGGAATTTAACAGGGAAAAATAATGGGAAACGATCAAGAAGCGTTAAACTAGCTTACCTTTGCTTCAATGGATGATTCCCCACAATTTTTAAGGTCCCATGCTCTTAAAAATGGAGGAAAAGGGTTAAGAAATGAGGGAGAAAAGTGGGTGAAGAAGGGGATTTAACACCTCTAAGTGCCGCTAAAGCGGTAACTTGGTCGCTAAAGCGGCCGCGGTAGAAGGAACTACTGACTGCTAAAGCGACTTGTGCAAAAGGGATAGTGGCTGCTAAAACGGCACTTTGGTCGCTTAAGTGACGTCCACTAAAGCGGACAACTGCAGCTAAAGCGATGTCCGCTTAAACGGACCTTGACCGCTAAAGTGGTCATACCATATATCAGGCATCAGTTTTTTTCTAAGTCCAAATGGACTCCGATCGGGTTCTCAGGATTCGTTTGGAACCCCATGCGCGCAAATGAACTATGCTACCATGCCAAATTCAACATTTTAGACTCAATGGAACCATTGAAACTTTCATCTAAGATCATTTTGATTAAATATGGGCCCTACACCCATAGTTCTATTTTTCATTAAATCTACCCAATAGCCCAAAACGAGTTTGGAAGCCTCAGGACCTAAACCGAGGGTTCCCCAGCCTAAAATCAATGTTTCAGAGCTGATGGTGCTGTCTGAATTTCCATCAGAGGTCTTCTACTAGGAATTTTGGTTCGGGACCAATTCCTTAATAGCTAAAGCTCCAAAATAGGAAAAATGAGCCTAAAAACCAAAGGACCTGTCCGATAAAAAACCGACAGTTCCAGCTAGTAATAAGTGACTTGTAGCCATTGTGGGAAGGCTCGAAACACCAAAAATGTGTAGAAATCAAGAAAATAACCTGGATGTTCATTACAATATCCACTACTAAAAGGACTTTTATTTGCGAAAGTGAATGGATAGAAAGAGCCTGAAAGCTTGAAAGGATGAGGTACTGGGTCCGCATGCTCCGAGCAAGACTCCCCAAATATTCCTTCAAGAAGAAACAATGCTTATATAGGATTTTTTATATCCCTTTTTCAACCAATTTCCTCACTTCACTTTCCAAAAAGCCAAAACACATCCTCAACAACCAACTGGCCTCCAAAAGAATCGAGAATGACTGATGCACGTTAATCCAATCCACAACATGCTGATAACACACTGATACAAGCATAACCAAGTGATAACTCAACCAAGCTAAAGGCGATTCAAGGCATGAATCATGCAATAACTCCAATTCAAGGTCTAACCTTTTTTTGTCTTTCCAAAGCTGCTATCTACTCTGAACCATACAAAATATCATCCTAGTCCTATCAATGCAAACCCATCATACTGTCCTCGAAAGACTGAAGCAGATCTACTAATAATTCATAATGGCAAGATTAATAATAAGCCTATAAGGTGATACCTAGACACACAAATGGAGATGACCAAAGCCTGC
Organism: Capsicum rhomboideum; assembly: GCA_031232105.1. Lineage (NCBI taxonomy): Eukaryota > Viridiplantae > Streptophyta > Magnoliopsida > Solanales > Solanaceae > Capsicum > Capsicum rhomboideum. The sequence continues at coordinate 55,217,291 of CP124711.1, forward strand.
GATCCCTAGCCAAGCTACAACTGGTCCAAATGACCCTTGAAACTGGTAGTTAGGAGTCTGAAGCACAATCTCTCAAAAAAATAAATGATCCATTTCAGAATGTACCACCAACTATGGGTGAAACAATGCTAAGTCCAACTAAAATATACTTCTCCCACTGAGTAGGCCTACAAAATTTCTGATGAAAATGAGAATCAAGGCCAACTGCAGTAGCAACCATACCATATGCCAATGGATCAACCTCCGAGTATCTATCAAGAACGAACCTTCTGACTTGAAGAAAATTGAACCGATTGGCAATGAGTAGGCCTAGTGAGCTAATAAACAAAGTCTCAACTAACCAAATTTCAAACTGGAGCCTACAACTAAGCTCTACACCCCATAGCTGAAATGTCAACACCGAAGATGTACTGCTCAATCTCCACTATCCAAATAATCCTATTGATGAGTAAGTATCTATTACCCAAAAACTATCACAACCTCCAAGTCGCCTTTCAAAAGAGCCAAATCCAACACTTGAGCCCAAAAAGCCTTCACTAAGGTTGAATGCCTAAATCAATCTCACTATCAGCAATCAAGCATCTAAATAATGATCTCTGCAGTGGATGAAACTAAGACGTTGCCAAAAAATGAAATCACAATTGAGGAAACCACTGGTAAAAGATTTAAACAACCAAATCTACATCCATTGAGGGTATATCATATCAAGGCATATCTAAGAACTCACCAAGGCTGCGAACAGTGATGATGATAGCCGAATCTCGAGCAACTCAGAAAATGTGATCTAGGCCTAAATCTGGACAAACAATTACGCAATCCATGGCAACGAATACTTATCCTAAAAGACACCCACTTTGATTACAAAAAACTGACACCCAAGAATACACCACCAGGCAGAAGCATACCACGAGTCATATTTGGCCACATAATTACCAAAATGAGAAATTTCTGAATCTATGCATTTACACCAACTTTAACTTGGTTAAACCATGAACCATATCGCAGCAAGAACAGAGTATCCAACTCTATACTAATACCAAGATCAAAACAATTACCAGGAGATGAATCCAACAAATTAGAAACTAAGCCTCAGACCTTTCAACATCAGAAACTGGTAACAAAACTGAATTACCAACTCCAACTTAACATTAACATCAAGATCAAGAACACTACCGGGAGATCAACTGTCCAGATAGGAAGAATCAGATCCCAAACATATCACCAATAGGAATGGGCAATAGAAGAAAACTGCCAATGCTATAATCACAACAAAGCCATGAAAGGCCAAACTTACCTTTACTTCCTCTTCGTAACTGATCTAACCTCACTAACAGGAGGGAAAAGCAACCAACCTAGGTTCTTAGCCAAATGAGCAAGAATTGCAAGGAAGGGGAAATGCTAACTAGGTAATGCTGGTCTAGCTATCTATCAAATAAGAATCAATAAATATCAAAACAATGACAACCATAACATCAGTATGAGGTGCCAGTAGCACAAAAATGAAAACACAACCAACACCACTCTAATACCATAACAAGGCCAATATGCTGAAGAAAATAAACTTTAACCCAAATGTTTCACCCCATGGAAAACACGATACCAATCCACTCAATCCACTACTAAAAGAAAATATCTACAGGGGTAGTCAAATAAGCATAAATCTACACCAAGACATACAACAATCAATATAGAAAATTCAAGGCGTGTAAACACCGATGGGTATGAAAACCCCCAACTCCACTCAAATAGAAACTAAAGGATAGAAAATCAAAGGTGCACCTATCACAGTGGAAATCCAAAGTCATAGTCCCTGACATGCCCGAAGAAGTAAGAATCTGAGCATGCCCAAACCCGAATTGAGCATTTGAATCACCAATTGAGGCACTAAGTGCACTACCTCTAACTGAAGGTGCCACATCTCTAAGAGACTGATCTGGATGAGTTGAATGACTAATAATCCCATGTCGGGGACAACCCTCTGGACTAGTGACCGATCTCTGTACAGTCTTAAAAAAACCCTGAAGCCCTAACCTAACGAGAAATAAGAGTTGTCCCCAACTAGCTGACCAACTCATGCTTAGGGCATTTCTAGACCAGTGGCCAGTCTCACTATAATCAAAATATGTCCCAGGGACTCTCTGATGTACTATATCTACTGACCTAAGATGGCCTCCATGGCCTGATAACAAAGGCTGAATAACCCGTACTGCATGACCAGAACTCTGCCCACTGAGACAACTATGATATACCTGAGAGTTACCTATAAGCTGAGGTGCTGCCTGTACGGGCCTAATAGGTGGCAAGTGATGGTAACGTTTGCTGGGAGGATTCCTATCCCCGGACCGAATACCACTAACACTATACTGCTGATATGTCCTCTTACCGCCACCTCCATATGTACCAATACATGCCCTATCTGTGGATCTCGCTTGATCAACTACCTGAGAGAAGGAAGACCCACCTGCTATCAAATACTCTGATGCCAAGGGGAGTGGTAAAGTCAATCCTCTGACAAACCCATGCACCATCTAATGCTTTATAGAAAATAACATAGGAGTGTGTCTGGCCTACTACAGAAACCCAACCTCATACTTTGAAACTGATAGAGAACCCTATTGAATACCAACAAACCCAACTTTGGCCTGAGAACCACCCAATGTACCAGGCACCACCACTGATTATGTAGTATCCGCCAAAAGACTTTGAATACCCAAAACGGTATCTTGAGAAGCTAAGGCGATCACAAACTCTACTAAAGCCTTGGCTGGCCCTAGACCTTTTGGCTGATGATGAAAATCCTCGATATCAATCTCTAACTCCCTAGCCCTGCACTGAGATAAAACTTTGGTAACATGCGCAAAAGTACCATCCGCATCTATTGACATCCTCATGCTATCCATCTGGGAAAGAGTGGAGTCAAACAAAGTACTAGAGGATCATAGAAGTACGGACACATGACAAGGAGTCAAGAATAAAATTTCCTATAAATGCCCTATAGCCTCTTGAAGATAGGATACAAAAGTCTCCATACCAATCTACAGGGCTCTACTAGACACTTAGTTCTTGTACCAATTACACCAATAAACCTATGCTCTGATACCAAATTTGTCACAACTAGATTTCGCAGGTCATGATGGAACCTACTCTAACCCACCAGTAGGTAACCCAACCCGTAGTATGAAACAACTAGTAACAGACTACCAAGAGAAAAGAAGAAACTATAGAATAAATATAATAAATAGGCTGCTATAATCCCAAAACCTAGTAGAGCCAGTACAAGATCTTCTAATACAACAATAGTATAAGTGAAATAGGGGGTAAATGTATATACAAAGATGTCTCTAACTACAACATAGATATTAGTCTAATTAATATGAGAGAGAGAGAATAGGAGCACTCCGAGCGTCAAGAGCTCACCCTAAATCTCTGATCTATGTCTTCTCCACACAATGCACACATCAATGACGATAACTTGTACTATGATTTGTAGGCTGCAGGAGTGTAGTATGAGTACCAAACACGTGGTACTCAATAGGCATCGGCCGATTGATTTCCAGAATAATGCAAGTATTAATAACATGTATAGTAGGAATACAACTGCAGGCAATTATCTAGGAAAACTAAGCATAATAATGCTAACATGGTAACAATAAGGATACACTATCCTATTTTAACAGTATTCAGGAACTACAGTACCATACCGTATATCACTAGCCAATATATCGATAAAGAGTGAAAGAAGGATAGATAGTAGTATACAAGACCAAAGAATACATATATGCTATGAATAGACAAAGGAAGAGAAGGATATATGGTAATTCTCTCTCTCTCTCTCTCTCTCTATATATATATATATGCATATAGGACTAACTCAAAAGTAATAACCTAAGGGTGTCAGCCTAACATCACAAAGTAGAAACCAAGTAGGGAAGCTAATACTAGCATAAACAGGGTCCCTAACTATAATGTCTAACCATGAGGTAACCATTAATGATGTAATTTACCATAGAAAAGAAAAGGGATCAGAAATATACCGACAACCTCGGGTGCCAGTTCATAATCATCTTGCCATGAACTAACCATAATAATCCACAATAAAGTAATCGACTAGTCCAGACAAACAATACCTAACTGAGCCCCCATAAGCCCGGAAGGTCCAGTGAACCATTTAGAAAACAACAACCATAAAAGAATGAATGCACCATAAACCAGATATACCATGTCTAATCCAAGTGTCGTAATGTAACAAGTGTACACACCTCTTCTAGATACGTAGCTCGAAAAGGCAGGACGTACAACGACCATCCTTCTCCAACACTGCAACTCATGGATGAAGGGGCCCCTTGGGGGCTAGGGATATTCATATACACCTCCTGGTCTCAAACCAGGACTTCCAATAATCATTATAATCAATCTACTCTGTCCAGTACCAGAGAGATATAAATGTATAATAAGTGCATAGACTCTAAACATAACTAAAATAGCATAAGTCTGTAAATCTATTGCCCGAGATTGACGTAGGACTAAATCGACATAATAGCGTAGAAGAGGTTGGAATCTCCCTTGACCAAAGTAAATAGTAGTGGTAAAAGTGTGGATTAGTAATGGACCGGAATCAACCTCGGTCTAATTTCTAAAACAACATTTTTAGTTCCAAAGTTCATAATTCATTAAATAAGGTGGTACGATTCCCGTCATAAAAGAATCCATTTTAAAAGTGAAAAGTGGGAATAAATCCATTTTTAGAAAATAGTAGTAAAATCAAGGTTTTTATTGGAATCGTACCTCTAAGTGAGCATAGATGCACCCTAAAGTATGCATGCCATCACCAGTATCTAAATAATACGACCATAAGTGCCTAAGCATATGTAATCTAGAATCATGTTCCCCTTTAGGAATGAAATACTCACCTGGAGTGCAATTGGTATCGTAACCATGTCCTCGGGCCCAACAATATATAATTAACATAATTAAGCCTCATAACTCGGGAAACTTCGATAATCAAGGAACTGAAGCCATTACAAGGATCTAATCGGGGAAATACCACCCAAATCACTAAGTCCAGTGGTAAACCTTATACTAAAGGATCCATAATGCCAATCTATGACTAAACAAGCCTATAATCTAGGATAGTAGGATTCTAAGGCCATAACAAGTATCCTATGCTAAGGTTCGGGTCATATTTCTATCCCAAATTTCCTAAATAGACTAAGTCATGATATACTAGTCATGATCTTATCCAATGATCCCTACATAGCATGCAATCTATCCAATACACAATCTCATAGAGAAAAGTAGACTGAATCCTACCTTGATGCAGAACCAAAATCTCAAATCATCCACGAATCGCTGGTTCTTACTTCACAATCCTGAATTGCCACCACGCTATCAAAACAATCATATACACTTCAATATGAGTAAAACAAGACCCATATTGCTATATCAAAGGTCGGGTAAAAATTTTGATAAAAGGGGGCCCGCAGGGCCCGCAAATAAAAGCCAAAATTGAATCTATCACTAGGTCTATCAAAATACAAGAAATGTATGCCCAAAATTTGAGCACAAATGGAGCATAAATCGGGGCTCAAATTAGCCCCTGACGTTTATGGATTTTAAGACTTAAATCCTAAGAACTTACAAGGAAAATGATGGAATTTAACGGGGAAAAATAATGGAAAACGACTAAGGAGCGTTGAGTTAGCTTACCTTTGCTTCAATGGATGATTCCCCACACCTTACGATGTCCCATGTTCTCAAAAATGGAGGAAAAGGGTTAATAAATAAGGGAGAAAAAATGGTGAAGAAGGGGATTTAACACCTCCAGGTGCTGCTAAAGCGGCTACTGACCGGTATAACGTTTAACGCAAAAGGGCGAGTGGCCGCTAAAATGGCACTTTGGTCTCTTAAGAGATGTAAACTAAAGCGTACAACTACCTTTAAAGTGACATCAGCTTAAGCAAACCTTGACCTCTAAAGCGGTCTCACCAAATATAGGCATTAGATTTTTTCTAAGTCCAAATGGACTCCGACCGGGTGCTCAAGATTCATTCGAAACCTCGTACGTGTAAACAAACTATGCTACCATACCAAATTTGACATTTTGGACTCAATGGAACCATTGAAACTTTCATCCTAGATCGTTTTGATTAAATGTGGGCCCTACACCCATAGTTCTATTTTTCTTCAAATCTACCCAAAAGCCCAAAATAAGTCTGAAAGCCTTGGAACCTGAACCGAGGGTCCCCTAGCTTAAAATCAATGTTCTGGAGATGATGTTGCTGTCTGAATTTCCATCAGAGGTCGTCTACTAGGATTTTTGGTCTGAGACCAGTTCCTTAACAATAAAAGCTCCAAAATAGGAAATATGAGCCTAAAACCCAAACGAACTGCCAGATAACCAAAATGACAGTTCCAGCAAGTCATAAATGACTTGTAGCGGCTGTGGGAAGGCTCGAAAAAACGTAAACTCACAAAAATCATGAAAATGACCTGGATGGTCATTACCTAACTCAAACAAATAACTAGAAAAAGTCTAATCAAGCTAAACAACTAACATTGAAGGCCCCGACAATGGCGCCAAAAACTTGTTTCTTTCAAATGCACATGCAAGTATACGCGGTCATACAAGTAATAAAGTGGCTCTTGCGAGTCGGATGTCAAACCCAAAGGGACTTGTAAATTAACTATTTTACTAAATTAGACTAATTCTAATTATTTACTCAAGTGATAAATTTCAAAGATAAATTTATGAATTTACTAAACTAAAATAATAAAAACAAAATAAATAATGAACAATTAACCAAGATAAAAAGTAGATTTTACGCAATCAATGAATGAATCGATCTAGGATTATGAATTCGCTAACAATCATGTTGAGTATCAATTTCATTAACTTATTTGATTATCTAGTTGCTGATTTACGGGTTGATTATATGATCATGGTCTTTCGAGTCTCTAATTGTCTATCCGAATTAACCTCACAACTACATCGTTGAGAGGGGATGTGATAACCCAATTCGAATGCATTTATATATCTTCCTATTTTGTAACAAAGTAAGGCGATCAAAGTATATTCCTATTCTAGCCACAAATCAATTCATTATTTTACTAAAGTAACGATCTTACTCCCTATATTCTTCGTTCTATCTCATTGTTTTTTCTTCCAAATTTACAATAAGAATATAAATTTATTTTAATGGTAGCTAAGCATTCAAATTGTAAGCACAAGAATATAAGAACAACTATTTTGGTAATCAAATAAATAAAATCAAGAGATTACTAAACAATCATGTAATTAACTACCATAATCTTAGAACGAGAAGTTTAACTCCACATAGACATGGAGAAATTATAAGAAATCATCCAAAGAAAAATGTAAAAGTAAATAATAAAGGAGAAGAAAAGATGAAACAAAAATTTTCTAGCCATCTAGCTCTCTCTAGGTCAAAAGTTGTGTAAATAGGTGTAGAAAAACCCCCCAAATAAAATAACTGAATCCAAATTAGACTGGAAACAAAAATCAGATCAGGGTCTTGCTTGCCTCTACGGCACGGGTGAAATTCGTGTGCGTCGCCTCACTGCGTGACATGTTGTTCTTTGAATATTTCGCTCATCTTTTGTACAACTGCAAATTGTGCACTTCATGTAAGTTGGACTTTTGAATTCTTTTTCTTCAACCAATCATTATCTCATAATTGCCAATCATTACATCATGAGCCATCTCCATATATTTTACCACCTAAATAAAAACCCGATGCAAATTATATTTCGTTTTTGACCTTACAACTAATATTTCTTTTCATTTATTTAGCTTTTCCCTTTTTCGTAACTTCACCCCTGTTTATCTCATAATTTCTCAAAATATTGTCATCTTTACACCGCTTTAGTCCTACACATCAAAAATATAATAGTAGGCATAATCCATAAAATCAATTTTCAAAAAGGACAAATAAAAATACTAAATGTGAGGCAAATAATGACTAAAAATATATAGTTTGGCTTCACATCAAGTAGTTGAGTAAATATCTTCCAGAATAAGACATTTCTTAGGACATTAAGAACATGCTTCAAGAATGGTGTGTAAGTTACTGATCCTTGTCAAAATCTTCTTTCACTATCCTGCCTTTGAGGGAAAACAAATGGAATTGTGAGAGTGATTTGCAGCTTTCTTCTCATTTGATCATAAACACTCAATGATTCTCATTTTCATTCAAAATTCAGTACTTTGATCAACTTGACACAGAAAGCTAAAAACTATAACCATAATGATTCAAAATTATAATGAAAGGCAGTAGATCAGTGAGACATTCCTCCCAGTGCGATCAAAATAAGCCACAATCACTTTGCATTCAAGCATCAAAATAATAAGGGAAGCAATTCTTCAAGCAAAATTATTAGCCTAGACTCAGCACTACAAATTTTAAACCAAGGTTCAAATATAACTAACACAAACAAATGTCTTCCCAATTCAACAATATGTTAAATAAACTTTCAATGCAATCTTTTCTAGTTCAAATCCAAGCTTTCTTCCTTAAAACAAAATAAGTTCAGAGCCTCTCATATTATATCAGACTACATGCCAGTCACTATAACATACACTTTTAACATGGAACATCTTTAAATTACTCTCTAGTCTAGCATTGTTATCCTACTCTCATTGCATAACATTCTCCTCATGTTTTAAATCTAGCAAGGTGTCCGAACTCCCTCATGTAACCACCCCACACAACCGTTGTGATGTCTATAAAGACCATTGGAGCAGGTAGAACAAGAAAAATCATAGATTCGAAAATATGAAAAACACATTCTGCCCATTTTAGTTATGTACTCCATTCTTACAAATATATACCATACGCAGTCTCATACTCAAGATTGAGAATCTAGTGACTTTAGTTTGAAGCCAATTTAATTAATGAACATATTGTAGTGTTGTAGCAAACAAGAATCAGCCAGATATCCAATTATAAACTTTTCTTTTTCTAACATTCTATATATCAGAAAGTTGTCCCATACTATCACTCAAAACTTAATTATATCACAAGGGAAATGAAATTTTAGCACTAGTTCCACCAATACTGAGAGTTCTCTATTCCCAATTCAAAAAAATGACGCCTTAACAGATCATTAGAGATAGTAGGAAAAACAAAATTTGAATACTTGAGCAAGCTCTGTACAATTTGAGGAAAAAAAATACCTATGGCAATCCCTAGTGAGTTTCTACTCGAACATTCTTACTAAGCAGTCTATAGCCTACTGAATATCCAGAACTTAACACAATTGATTCCTAATAAAGCACGATTACTCAGACTTCACCGAAGAATTCATTGAGAACAGACTGCATTGAGTACATCCAGTCAAGCAAGTTTTAAACTCACAAAAAACAATAAGAAACACAATTGTTGAAAAATATTAGGACTATCCTTCCACCTATTCCGCCAACAAATCAGTTTTTGGAAATCTCGGACTCATAGAATGCTTAGGGGCCACTATTCACAATATACTCAACCTGTTGGCAGTTCACGTACACCCATCAAACACTTGAAACAATCTTATATTCAGTCCAATACCATGACCATACATAGTTGAGAAAAAAAATTGGTCAGTTATAAGCTTTTAATTCGACAAAGAGATTGCCAACCCAAGTCTTAGCTCGATCAACCTGACAGAAGTAGTGCGTCACCTACTTGACTATCCAAAAATTACTCACCATTAACTCTTGATAATGCACGGTAACTTAGATTTCACCGGTGAATGAAATCGTCTCTCACACAATTTGTCGAACATATTACAGGCATAAATTTAAGCACACTTCTTGTACCTATTTTGTGGTTGAATTACCCTCCCAATTTCAAGGAATTATAGTTCAGCGAAGCACAATTACAATTCAATAAGCCAACAACACAGTAATTTCATAATTTATTTTGCCCAAACTCCAACTAAGAAGTAAAGAGAAAAAGAATAAAGAAGAAAAATCTGCCAATGAGGGGGAGGGAATGAGAAAACGAGTGATACAACTCGTACCAAATTAGAAATAGGAAAAGGGGCTTAAAGAGCAAACTACAAAATTGCTCTTGATAGTTAACCCTAAGAAAGAAAATCAGAGAAATTGAGAGAGAAAAGAGGGAAAATTCTTATTGATCATCAACTGAATGCTTACATCTGAGGCTTAGAGCCTTTACAAAGGAAAGAGAAATGGAGTGAGTTGATACTTTATGAAGTTAGTTATAACTAACTCCCTATCAGCTGTAACAACTTTCTGAAGTATGTGCAAGTCACGTGCCACTACTTAACTATAGTACTAACTAACTAACGGTGATTAACTGGGAATTGCTAAAATGGGAATCAACTATGGAATAGGAAATCAATCAAAAGAATCGTAATAATGCCCTCTTCATGAGACAACCCTTCTCCTCAAGGGTTGAAATGTGGGAACTACTTACAAAACTATGAGTAATCCATCTAAGTGTTGTCTTCTTCTTCTGCATTGATCCATTTAACCAATAGTTGAGTGGCAAGTCGACCATGCTTCTTGACCAACCTCCTATCAAGAATAGCCTCAAGAGTCATGAGAACATAACCAGTAGTTGAAATCACTTCAGGCAAAGTAGGAGAAGCAGTATGGGGGACAAACTTATCTATCAACTGAGAGATATGGAAGGTGGGATTAATCTTGGAGGATGGAGGGAGGTCCATGGTGTAGGCAATAATACCAACTCTGACAATGACCTGGAATAGACCAAAAAACCATGCTGATAGTTTCTAAAATAAGTGAGACTTTAGAGACAACTATTAGTAAGGTTGAAGTCTGATGTAAACCCAATCCCCCAATGAATAAGACATGTCAGTTCTCTTTTTTGTTTGTTTGAGATTTTATTCTATCTTGAGCTCTCTATAGATGAAATTTTAAGTTCTTCAAGGTTGTCTCTCTAGCCTTGAGGCTCCTATCAATCAAATCCAGCTAAGAGTCTAAGGCTTTGTAAGGAAGTAGTAGTAGAGGTTTTTGACCATAAACAATCTCATAGAGGGTCATGTTGATGGCAAAGTGAAAAGTGGTGTTATACCACCACTCAACCACAGATAACCACTGAGGCCACTCTTATGTTTTCTCAAATGTCATGAACCTCAAATAACATTAAAGGCATCTACTGACAACCTCTGTCTAACCATCTGTTTAATGATGGTAGGCAGTAGAAGTCAGTAATGAGACCTTTTATAGCTTAAATAACTCCTTCCAAATTTACTGGTGAAAACCATATCTCTATCAGACACAATTATCTTGGGCATCCCATGCAATTTGAACATTCCATCCATGAACAAATAACCAATATCTAAGGCTAAGTATGGGTGCTTCAGGGCCATAAAATGAGCAGACTTGCAGAGTCTGTTAACCACTACAAAAATTACCTCTTTCCCAACTGCTTAAGGGATTCATTCAATAAAATCCATTGAGATATCATGCCAAACCCTCTTAGGAATGGGAAGGGGCTACAACAAACTAGGGTAAGCTACATTATCAATCTTATATTTTTGACATACCTCACAATGCTTCATATAAGAATATACATCCTTTCAGATCCCTTTCCAGTAATAGTCTTGTTTCAATCTCTGTAAGGTGCTTGTGATCCCTGAGTGACCACCACTAGGAATATCATGGAAGAAAGATATCAAATCCTTTCTAAGAGCAGACATATCACCAATAATTAATTTTCCCTTTCTGCTCAACTCACCAGCTTAAAACTGGTAATAATGTTTATGAGGACCTACAGACTGAATGGTTTGGACAAATATTTGGAGATTAGGGTCCATAATCCTAGAGCTCTTAACAATATCCATCAACTCTAATTGTACCCCTAAAATGCTATGCAACTGAATAGGGTCTTTTGTCCTGAAAAGGGCATCAACCACAACATTGTCTTTACCTTTCTTATAAGTGACAGTGTAGTCATAGACAAGAAATTTAACTAACCACTTCTAATGGCTAGGGGTGGAAATCCTCTGCTCCATTAGATACTTCAAGCTCTGATGATCAGTCTTCATCATGAATTTCCTACCCAACAAGTAGGGTCTCTATTTCTATACAGATGTTATAACATCTAGAAGTTCCTTCTCATATACTAAAAGTGCCTGATTATTTTCAAAGAGATATTGACTGAAAAATGCTATAGGTTTGTTAAATTGGGCTAGCATAACTCCAATCCCTCCTCCAGAAGCATTAGTTTCAACTATAAGAACTTTTAAAAAATTTGGGAGGGCCAGAACACTTGTTGATGTAATGGTAAGCTTCAGTTTGTCAAAGGCAAGAGAAGTTGTAGAAATCCAATGGAAATTTCCTTGTTCCAGAAGGTCATTAAGTGGCCCTATAATAACTCCAAACCCCTGGATAAATCTCCTAATACCCTACAAGGCCTAGGAATCCCCTCAGACCCTTGAGTGTGGTAGGCTATGGCCAATGTACTACTGACTCCACCTCCTTGGAATCCATAGCCACTCTTTTATCTGATATAACATGCCCCAAATAATCAATTTGCCTTACTCCAAAAGGCTGTTTGCTTTTTTTCACATACAAGGCATTACTTCTGAGAACCTTGAAAGCTTCTTCTAACTATGATAAGTGACTCAACCAATTAGAACTTTAGATGAGGATATCATTAAAGAAAACCAAGATGAATTTTTTGAGAAAGGGATGGAAAACCTTATTCATGAGACTTTAAAAAGTTGAAGGGGCATTGGTAAGTCCAAAAGGCATCACCAAGAATTCAAAACAGCCATAATGAGTCCTAAAGGCAGTCTTGGGGATATCAGGTTCATGCATCTTAATTTGGTGGTACCCCGATCTCTGGTCCGACTTAGAAAAAAAGTTAGCACCATGCAACTCATCTAGTAACTCCTTAATCATAGGAATGGGAAATTTATCTTTAAAGTATGGTTGTTTAATTCTCTGTAATCTACACACATTCTCCATGTACCATCTTTTTTCTTCACCATGACAATAGGTGAAGAAAATGGACTATTACTATGCCTTATTACACCTGCATCAAGCATTTCCTCAACCATTTTCTCAATTTTATCTTCCTGTATTGTAGTATATCTATAAGGTCTGATATTAATGGAGGTAGTACCTTCTTGAAGTACAATTTTGTGATCCTTCTCTCTAGCTGGGGGTAGCCCTTTTGGGAACTCAAACAAGTCATTGTACTGATCTAAAAGGGGCTGCAACCCTACTAAGTGTTCATCACCTTCAGGGGCAGCTTCCATGGATAATAAACTAATGTCACATTCCTCCAAAGCCCTTTCTTTAAACACCCCCATAGTGATCATGCAAAGCTCAACTAGTTTTGCCAGCAACGTGTCCATGCTATTCTACTAGATCATCTTGACAGAAGATGGTTGGATCCCTCTCAAAGATACCTTATGACTAGCAATACTGAATTCCATCTTTAACTTCCTAAAGTTCCACATAATATCACCCAAGATAATGAGACACTGAACACCTAAAACCATATTACACCCTCTAATAGGCAAAACTAACATATCAGAATAAAAAAATTACCCCTTGAATTTTTTAATCTACCTTCTTACAGATATAGTGGCTCTGAAGTTTCTTTCTATCAGCTACTGATACACCAAAAGAGTTGATAGGAGTTAAAGCACACCCCAACCTTCTTGTAGTATTCAGATCCAGGAAATCTTGAGTGTTACCAGTGTCTATTATCAGTCGCATCAATTTACCCTTCACACACACAGAGACTGTGATAGTCCTGAAATCACTCAGACCACTCATAGCATGAACAGATACATGTGGTAAAATATCTCCACTCTCATCAGTTTCCCATTCATGAGCAACTATTGATAACAATTCTACAGAGTCTAACACCACATCCTCCTCTACTTCTATAACATCGTTATATTTATCCACCTCAATGGAAAATAATTGCCTTTTATTTTTACATACATATACATATGAGTACTTTTCCTCACAATTAAAGCACAGACTCTTACTTCTCTTTTCTTCCATCTCAGCAGGAGTCAATAATTTTACATTTTTGGGATTTGGTTTGAGATTATGATTATTAGGAATAACAGGTGATTGTTTGTTATAAGAAGAGCTTGGTTGAGTAGATTAGGAGGTTCCATATGAGAAACAGGGATTATTAGGAGTGAATTTTGTACTAGTTTTTTGATAAGAAATAGAGCTCAAAAAATGTTGTTTCTGCATAATTAGGCTTTGTTCTTGAATTCTTGCTAAGGTTACAGCCTTAGCTAAAGATCTAGGGCCCACAATCTTTATAGGTAACCCAATCTCTAGTTTCAACCACCTCACAAAACAACTAACCACATAGTCCTCTGAAAGTTCTACCCTATTAAGCAACTCATCAAAAAGATCAACATAGTCTTTTACAGAGTTTACTTGTCCAATGTCTTTGAAATCTTCCAAGGGGTCGTCAAATAGTTCTGCCCCAAACTTGAATACAAGATTGGTATGTATTCCTCCCACCTGGGTTATTCCCTCGTCAACCTTTGCTTTATGTAGGATTGATGCCATTGAAGGGCTCTGCCTTCCAATTTGCAAGAACCCAACTTCACCTTTGAATTTTTTGGAGTGTTATCTACATCAAAAAATTGCTCACAACTATAGATCTAAGCCTTTATTCCACAACCATCAAATCTAGGGAGATCCAACTCATAGTGTCAAGCATTAACCTGACAATTTCCACCTCCATTATTGAGCCCAACGCCGACCCCTTCATGCCTCTCATTTTCCCCTTCCGGAGCATGAGGTGGATCCTGTACATGTTTTACATTTCCTGTCAACAACCTTCATATGTCCTCCATGGCTTGTGCAACCTTCGAATCAATGGATTACTGAATTTTTGTTATCGAGTTCACAACTCCTTCCATGGAACCCTTTAATTGATCGATATCCCTTCATAATTTATGCATGCGAGTGTTATGATCACCCATGGTGGCAGGCCCCTAGCTCTGATAACACTGATACATCTTGCACCAAATTAGAAAGAGGAAATAGGGTTTTCCTAAAGAGAAAACTACAGAATTGCTCTTGATGGTTAACCTTAAGAGGGAGAATTAGAGAAATTGAGAGAGAAAAGAGGGAAAATTCTTATTGATTATCAACTGAATGCTTACATCTGAGGCTTAGAGCGTTTATAAAGGAAAGAGAAATGGAGTGAGCTGAACCTTCACGAAGTTAGTTATAACTAGCTCCTTATCAACTGTAACAGCTTTCCAAAACACGTGCGAGTCACGTGCCACTACTTAACTATAGTACTTACTAACTAACTTTGACTAAATAGGAATCGCTAAAATAGGAACTCAACTGTGGAATAGGAAATCAATCAAAAGACTCGTAACAGCGAGAAGAGGAGAGAATAGAGGAGAAGTAAGAGACTAACCTGGAGTTATGATTGAAGATGCGTGCATTTCTTGGTGGGTGAAGGGTAAAAAATCGATTGGTGTGTGCATATGATGCAAGAGGTGCAGGGGAATGAAACAAACACTTCAAGTGTTTTAAACTAAAGCTGATACCATGTAAAATTTGGTCCTAGGCCTAACACACACCTCGAAAGCTAGCTCAAAGGGAGGAGGATCGCCCAAGCTTTATAAGTATACCACCCATCTTATTAAACACTAATGTGGGACTTTTTTCATTCTTCAACGCCCTACTCACGCACAAGACTGGACATCTGGTGCGTGGGTAATTTTTAATTTGGGGGCCTAACATTGGGTGAGATGGGTCTTACTCTGATACTATGTAAAATTAGGTCATGGGCCTACTCAACCTCAAAATCTAGCTCATGAGGGGAGTATTGGAGTCCATATAAAGAAATCAATTATTCATCTCTTTTTCGATGTGGGACTCTTGATAGAGCAAATGCCACTAGTCCTCGAAAGTGACAAAAACACATATTCACCTGAAACTAGATACTAAATGATTTCCATGGAAAGCAGCAGAGACACCCTTTAGTAAGAGGTATCATACGTCACCACTTGGTAAAAAATATCAGCGTATTTGCATGTGTAAATAGTATTTTTCCAAAAACAATATGTATATATACAATAAGACAATACAGTTCGAAAACAATACATAGTAAATATTAATTTATGACTGGAAAATGAAGTCTTAAGACTAGCAGAATCTAAAACTCAAGCCCACTAATAAGCTAAATTGCGACAAAAGGCCTACACGGCTTGTACAAAATGCCTAAAATGCTTCTTGCCATCGAAATTTTAGAAAATACATTATTACCAGAAGAAAGTTTTACACGGCGTGGTTCTACTAAATTTCTTAACCAGGGACTTACATATATTACGTGAAGTAAATATCAACTTAAAACAGTAACTAATTTTATAAATATCGGGAAATGCTTTAGGGAACACAACCTTTTGAGCACTTCTTCTTTTTGCTTGTATGAAGAACAAGAAATGTTGTTCCAAAAGCTGCTGGTCCAATTTGCTCTACCACTTCATAATCATCTGTTTTTGACTTGCTAACACTATCACTATTCTGTGTCTCCATTCCAACTCAAACTGAGGTACTACTGCCCCCCTACTTTGTAATGAAGATTAATAGTTATTAATAAAATATCTCTTTTTACAAAAATAAAACAAAAAGTAAAGCTTAAAAAATAGACATGCTTTGGGATTTTCCTTACCAGGTCATGAGGCCATATACCTTTTTTTAATGCCAAAGATCCCAAATGAGACCAATTTTCACACTTTTGCACTATCACTGGTGTGCTCAATTTAATATGCAACTTCCCAACTCCTTTACCCTTTCAAATGAAGTTCAAAAATTATGAAATTTGGTAGGACTACAAACAATTAAAATTTTTTTATCTAATAACTAAAATTAAGAAATTGAAATAAAAGTTAACCTTACCACTTTTCTCTCCACTTGGAGGATGTGAACCTTCACCACAACTTTTAATCAAGATCATGGCAATGCTCGTGGGGTAATGATATAAAAGCAAATAGGCTACTTCTCAAACATCTCATTTTTGACTTCTTGGCCTTCAAGTGAGGAACATCATTTTGTCTCCTTGGTATGACAAACTCCAAAATGTAGGGATATTGTCCCTCATCCCCTAAATTCTATTTGCTCGATTATTTTGATTTTCATCTCATCAACCAAGCACAACGTCAAAAAATGGTTTGAGTGAGGTTTAAGCCTCTCCATTTTTGAATTTGTATCTTTCTTAACATTCTCAGCCCCAAATGAACTAGAGTATTCAAAAATGATTTGATTGGATTTTACTTGCAACTCAAGTATCATTTCATCAATTTCGACATCTTGCATTATTTTTGGCTTGGTTGGTTGGCAAATCACCATGAATTTTTCAATATAAATTTTGACCACATCTTTATTGGAACTAAACTCGAACTCACTATTCTTGACCATTTGAAGAGGAGCATCATATGCCCCAAACTTTGCTTTCACATTGGTCTTTTAACTCATAAATGGCAAGTTCAAGTTGGATCATTTCATGACATCACTCAACATGCATGTTGAAGAAATCATCCTTTATTAGGAAGAATCCCTCACATTGTTTCCCATAGGATTCAATTTGTTGAGCTCGATTCAAGAGCCACTCTTGGATAACAATTTCCAAATTGTCAAGTTTTTTTTCGTTTTAGAAAGCATGTTTACAAGGGACTTCTTCTCTTTCACTACCCACTTTTGATGCCACCACTAATTGATGCATGAGAGATGTTTCCTTAGGCATTTTAGGTACCCAGTCCAAGTTAGTTTGAAGTATTTCTTGAAAGCCTTCATGACCGGCTCTTTATGCTTCCAACTCAATATTATTTCTCCTATCAAACTCAAAAGCACAACAAGAAAATTTGCTAGAGCTTGGAGAGGGGGAAGGTTCATTTTCACAAGCATCACAATGTCTACTTTTACCACCATGTTCACAACAAGTTGACTCCATATAGGATTGATATAGTGAACATACCTCTCTCCTAGGAGCATTTTTATAATTTTTCCACAAGTGAGGCCCTCCATAATAAGGACATGGGTCATCAACATAAGATTTGCAACCACCAATTATATTTTCATTCCAAGATGCCATAGTAACAAGTATAACAAAACGAAAAAAATATATAGCTAACACAAGAAATAAAATGTATTTACAAGTTCGAATCAGAGCAAGTAAATTCAAATTCCAAACTAACTTAATAAGCCAAATTGCTCCCCGACAACGACGCCATTTTTGATAACGCTCAAATTATACCGCAAGAGTATAAGTGATCGTTGTCAATATAATTAACCAACTAAGAGTCGGGTTGAATCCATGAGGAATGAGAGAGCTAGCTTCACTCTCAAGTTTCACAAGAAACTATAGGTTTGCACGTAATGCTAGAATTAAACACGAAAATAAAATGGGGAGGTTTTTTGAATAGTTCTTTGTATTGAGTTAATAGTTAAATGTTGGTTTGACAAAATGAATTATATAGGATTGTAATCAAATAGGTTAACGTACTTGGGGTTATGCCTTCTAGAGAATGATTTTATGCATGGGTAAGTGAGAATACACCTAAGATTCGATTGCTTGTTATGAGTTCCTCTCAAACACCCAAGTGTCTGCACTGCTAAAAAACTAATAGCTTCAAAATAGGTAATCTATCACTAACATTACCACTTAAATGAGTGTAACTCAAGTTTTTCTAGCTAAATCTCATCACCCTTGTATTCCCTTTTAGGCAATGCAAGAGATCCAAGAATAGACCAAGTTTGCAACCTCAATCTATAAATTAAGACATAGAGATTTAGCTAAAATCATAACATACAAACTAATACAAAGACAAATAATCACTACCCATACACAATCAACACTCAATAATGCATAACCCAAAGTTTGGGAATTTAGCTACTCATAATAAGGGAAAACAAAATTATACCAAATTCTTCTTCTATATTCACCAAGGAATCCAAATGTTTCATAAGAAAACTCTAAATTCCAAGAGCAAAAGTAGTTAATACCATAATTTGGATTTGATTACAAGCTTAAGATTCAGCAAATTGACAAAAGATAGGGTCTCCAATGGCCAAAAAGGCTTAAATAGCTTTAGCAAAGTCTAGAAATTACAAAAATGCCACCGCATGCAATTCGGCTGAGCAACATCCCATCACTGAAGACATTGATAATGTGCCGAATCACCCCTAGCTCACTGATCTGTCGCCATGTAATGCTCCATGGGTTAGCTTCTGTTAGATTTGGCAATGACTCAGTGATACACCAAACTTCTATAAGTATCACAGTTTTGTTCTGATAACCCTTGGCCCCAAACTGTTTGAATCGCTGATAAATGAGTTGGATTGGCATTGCGCAGGACATATCAGTGAAGCAACGGTTATCCCTCATATTACCTTAGTGATTTTTTAGCTTCAATCTTCATTCTTTTTGCTCCTTTTTGCCTATTTTTTTCTATTCCAATCACTTTTCGGCCTTAACCCTGAAATTAAACCAAAACAATATTAAAACACATTTAATTTGGCATTGAGGACATATTTTCTCCCTATTTTAAGGGCAAATGAGTCGCAATTTCCTGACTCGTTATAACCAAACTGTTCATCCCAAAAAGTTATAAATGACTTAATGCAGTTATTAGAAAGCTCTAAATGCAGAAAAAGAATGAAAATACAGATGATGACCTAGAGGGTCATTACCGTGTGGGGGTAGGTAATTGACTTATTTGAGTATTATTTGCATTTATTATTATTGTGATGTTTGAGTGGGGGCTTGGATAGATATTATTGGTATTGTTTGAGCATTATTTGCCTTTTCCATTATCGTGATGCCCTAAAGAGTTGCTTGAATTAATATTATTGATGTCTTACATGACTTTTTATCCCAGTGGTGCCATGCGATGTCTTATACTATTATTGAGTTGATTCATCATATGATAATGATTTGGTTGTGATCATGCATCCTCATTTCATTCATCCATATTGATGGAAACTTGTACCACTAAGAAACACTAATTTTTTGAAGAAAATAATATACTTCACAAAATCCTTGATCGAGGGATGTGCTAATAAGGTTGATTGAGCTATGAGATTGTGAAAGAATTTAGGTTTTGAACCCCTCATAGGTCCTGTCTCAGAAGATTTAGCTCAGAAGGTATATACGAGATGCCATGTGATGGATGCCATGTGATGGCTTACATCATTATCATCCTATTTATTTTATTACCTCACTTGTATTTCTTTTATGTGTTTGATATGGTGTACTTAGACTTTCTTTATATATGCGTATGTAGTTATTCTTATATACACTTTTAGTATTTGTACTGTTAGGAGATATGATTTGAGCCACCATTAGGAACTTTATAACATGCAGGTGGAAGAGTGTTGATAGTATCCTTTACTTGTTTAGTTTTCTGTTTTGCTTGGTCGGCCTATGGTGCCTACTAAGTATAAGTGGATCGTACCCACAACTACTTTATGTACTCTTTTGGTACAAATCCCAGTTTTAGTGTATACCGTGGAACTTGAGATCATGTAGTGTAGCGGTTGATTCAGAGTTCTTGTGAGCTCTTCATTCGGGACTTGATTCCAAACTTCATCTTATCTATTATTTAGAGACAGAGTTATGTAATTCCATACTCTTTATCAGTATTAGTGCTCTTTACTAATGTCACCAGATTTAGGGTTGAAGTTGTATTTATTTCAGTTTTGAATTTGTTCTATCTATATATATGGGTTGACTTTATTATAAAGTCTCATATTTGGGTTTTATTATTTTTTTTCAATATTGTTATCTCTTTTTGTATTGGGCTAACCTATCAAGGATGGGATGGGGTAGGTGACATCATGACATCAATTTTTTAGATTGTGACAAACTGGTATCAGAGGCGTTAGGTTCACTGATCTCTTGAGTAAACGAGCAGAATGACTAATAGTCTCTCATAAATTGATACGTTAATGTTTGTATCTATTTTCGGGAGGCTGTAGGACATTTTTAGGAAAACTTCTCTAATTTGATTCCTTATCGTTCGTGTTATTCATGCCCAATATTATAAATTAATACTCCACTCTTCTCTAAATAGATGGTGAGGACTAGATCTAGAATTGTTGAGGATGCTGAGCCAGAACCCGCTGTTGGATCCCTAGTCAGAAGGTGAGGCAGGGGTCGCTATCGAGATAGAGGTAGAGGTCAGGCATGAGGAGAGGCATCGACTAGAGGATGAGCTAGAGAAGCCTTCCCCAAGTTTGAGATTGAGCATGATAAGGAGGCCTATCATCTAGAGGATGCAGGACCAGCTCAGTCCCTTTAAGGTTTTGTTGTTACTCCAGTATTACAGGATTTGTTGATTTATCTTTTGTCTCATTTAGATGGCACTCCCCAGATAGGTAATCTACTGGGTACACTAAATTGTTCTCAGACTACAAGAGGTGTTTTGTCACCAGGGAAGGCTCTTAATTATGGTTTTCAAACTCTAGGGGTACAACTGGATACTATTGTAGCCCCACGTGTTGAGACATTACCTACTAGACTTGTTGTTCCTCTTATAGTTTCTGGTCCTATTGTAACACCCCGTACCTACCAAACCCTACTTGGCGATGTTGAACAATGTTTACTTAAGTTTCGAGAGTCAAAAGTATGTATTGTGTAATGTTATCGATGAGGTAATTGATATTGGGCCTAGTACATGGGATTAGACCTTCGTGGGAGGTGTAACACCCCGTATGTTGTCGAATATATACGACTACGTGTACATTTATGGAATTAATTAAACATGAGAGAGTTGAAGAATTATGCAATTATTTGTTGGGGCTTATATGAGTCTTGAGCCATTGGGCCAAATGAGGCCCAAAGATCATAAGAAAGACTTGGCCCAATGGGGCAAAACATGATCTAATCTTCCATTTGACTAATCAACCATGAATTTAATGCCAAGAAATTGATAAGAGTGACTTGAGGGATCCATATATATATATAAGGAATTATACACAAAATTTGGTGGGCTCAATTAACAAATTGTTAATGAGTTAAAAGAGGCCCAAAATTGGCATGAAGACATGGCCCAAAAAGGGCATAGTGACCCATTCTTGACCCATTCTTGCAAGACCAAGTTGTTATATGAGGATTGGACCAAGTGTTTGGTAAATCAAGGACCATTAGGGGACTATATATATGAGGGAAAAATCAGATTTTATTCATTTGGACATCCATGCCTTTCTAGAATTTTCTCAATATTTCCACAAACCCTAAGCTCTCATCTTTTTGGCCAAAGATCATCACTTGGTGAGTATTGGTAAGTGTTTATTATTATGGTTTAATATATTTTATGCATGTGAGATGGTTTATATCATGTTGTTTATGTTGGTGAAGTGTGAGAAGTTCACTATGTGCAAAACAACTTGTGTTTGCTAAATCGGAGGATGATTTTGCCTTGTAAACTTGAACATGGACTTGTGGTCTTAAAGTAAGTGAACATGATGGAGTTAATATTTAAATGTGAGATGTGATTATAGCATTTCCTTGTTTTGTCATGGTGTATAATGTTTGGAATTTCTATTGTGAAATTGGTTATGGTTTTGGTGACGTATTGACCGTAAAGTGTCATTTTGGTGTTGTTATGTGTGTTGTGAGACCATGTATGAATTTTGGTGTTTAATATGATCAAAAATATGTCAAAATAAGTTTGGTTATGATCATGTACCATTCATTACATGAAAATACCCAAAAGAGACCCTTTTTGGCCGAAACGGGCACCCGCCCTCGCAGACGAAGCACTTGCGGGCGCAGGTGCCAACGCAGGTGCCTCTGGATACTGCAAACGGTCACCTACAGACATAGTTCATCCACATTCGGGCGTAGGTGGCTTAGCGGATCGGCCCAGAACTCTGAATTGCTTGTTTTTGCATCCCTTTGGCCCCCCGAAACCCCTATACCCTTCATGGATGTAATTATCAACTTGTGATGTCGTTTTAATAACCTTAAAGTGTCGTATGATGGCATTTTGTACTGTATTAAATGTGTATGGTTGTTCATATATTGTTATGTGGCAAATTGATAAGCGTAAATGTGACGGAATGGAAATGAGAAGGCATAAAGGGTAAGTGTGATGCGAAATGCTATTGTTATACGAAATCTTGGTCAATGTGTGTAATGTTAAGGTGTTGTTGGTATGATAATTCAGTGATTTGTATTGTAAGGATTGAAATGAAGTTATATGGCGGTCATATAGTTCATTGTCGTTTTGTACGCTTTTACGGTAAATGATCCTTAACAAGAGTTTCATTGTGGATTTGTATTGTAGAGTGAAACATAAGGAAGAAGCTGGATTGTTGTGTTCATATATAGACTTCTGTACTCGTACTTGTAAGTAAAGGTATGTAAGGTTACTTCTCTATATCTTTCTGCAACATATGGTGTTCACATTTTCATAGTACTCATTCGATTCCGAAATACTCTAAGGTATTCCATATCCGAGAGTTGGATAGAGTTACTCATATGTTCCTTATTCATTGGTCAATGGTGAATCATATGACTCATGTTCATTGGTTGACTCACGTTCATTGGCTAATATGTCAAGAGTTTCAAATGTTCTAAGGTATTGCATCTCAGTTGGTGAGCAGTTGATATCCATATGTATCGTATTTAGTGATCATTATCCTAAGGGTCTAAAAGTGTTCTGTTCCAAAGGGGTTCTATAGTATTCCAACTAAGGTTGATATATATATTTTCATTCATATGTGTTTTACTCCTAGACGAATTATGATCCACTTATCTCTTATTTATGGACGGAAGTTCTTAAGTTGTCATGTTGTTGTAGTTTCTAAGAGAACTATCTCAACAAGAGTAATGAGGTAAAGAGAGCTTGTTTAGTTTGAATAGCATTGTTCCAATCATGTCTTGTTCCAAAGTCCAAGAATATTATGTTTATCTTTGTACCAATTTCTCACAAGTAAAAGTACCAACCTCTCAAAAGTAATGAAAGATGTAATGGACAAGCTAATGTACCTATTCCCCACAAGTAGAGATATCAATCTTACAAGAGTAAAGATGTGAAGTAATGTATGTTGTGTTTCAAGTTTCAAGAATGTTTCCATCATCAAGGTATCCCTCATAGAATGAAAGAAAGAAGTAATGTATAAATAAAGATTAATCATGGGTGGTATTCCAGTGGTTAAAATACCTAGCATGGGTTGATCCCAATAACAGGGTGGTATCCCAGGGGTGACAGATAAGCCTAGCATGGGTCGATCCCAATAACATCCCAGGGGCGATAACCCTAGCATGCGTTAATGACATCGCCGGGGCGACACGAAATCCTAGCATGGGTTCACATAGCATAACATCCCAGGGTCGACACGAAAGCCTAGCATGGGTTCACATAGCATAACATCCCAGGGGCGATAAGCCTAGCATGAGTTAATTACATCCCAGGGGCGACACGAAAGCCTAGCATGGGTTCACATAGCATAACATCCTAGGGGCGATAAGCCTAGCATGGGTTAATGACATCCCAGGGGCGACACGAAAGCCTAGCATGGGTTCATATGACATCCCAGGGGTCAAAGTACCTAGCATGGGTTCATCTCATCCCAGGGGATACAAAACAGCCTAGCATGGGTAGAACAATAAAGATGAATGAATATGAAAGTAAGGGAAGTAAAGTAAAGTAAAGGCAAGAGAAAGAAAGAACGTAATGTACATGGTTCCCCACATACAGAAAGAGAGTTTATTCACATTTGCTATTCTCTTATATTGCTTCTATGGTTGTTATAATCGTGAATGAATGATCGTAAATGGCAATAACAGAAGAATTGTACATAATTCTGCACATTGAGTTTTCTCTTATAATTATTTCCATGGAAGTTCTTACATACTGATGTAGTTTTCTTATGGCCTTACATACTCAGTATATTCTTCGTACTGACCCCTCTCGGGGACTTACCTTACATGTTGCAGGTGCAGGCATTAGTAGACCTCCACAGTAGGTTGACGGTATTTGCAGATCTTTGGTGAGCTCCAGTTGGATCGGGGCTTTCTGAGTCAAAGTTGTACATTGGTTTTAATATTGTAGACGTTATGACTTGGTCGTGTATGTATTTAGAGGATTTTGTAGACATATGTGGGTATATGGATGTAAGATATATACGTTCAGTGTGACGTGATGGCCCCAACGGCCAAGTTTTATATGTGTATATGTATGGCATTTTACATTTCATCAATTACATGAGACAGTATGTTATTCATTTGAGGTTATGCATACGAATGTTCATGAGCAAAGATTGGTTCTCTCGGGCCATATCGGCTTCGAGTGACAATCACGCCTCGTTGGGACAATTACTAGTTTAACAATTGGTACTTATCGAAGTAAATGTAGTTTGAAATGCACAATTCAAAGATTAGTAAAATAGAGTTGAAATCAAGTGTACTACGAGGCTTGGGGTTATGCTGTTGTAAAAGTGAAAGGATGTACGGGTGATTGAATATTTGTCCAGGTTTAGCTAAAAGTTATGGGTAGGCTAGATTATGGGTACTTAGTGTAGATTTGTCAATCAAACACCAAGATATCACAAGTGGGTTCTTTCAAACACCTCACAAGTATATCTATATAATCAATCTAATTGTATCTATATAATCAATCTAATACCTCAATTAGCATCCTTAAGTCTAAGAGACACTATTAAATGATAAACATCAAGTTATTTCTCACTTCCTATTCTTCACCCCTATCCCCTTTGTCAAGGATGATGAGAGTTCTAGGGTTAATTAGAGTTTGCAACCTCTAATTTTAGATCGAACACATAGAATAGGAATAAAACCCACAACAATTATCTAATTAGGAAGACAAATAAACAACACCCATACAATTATCACATCGTACTCAAGCATAACCCCAAGCAAAGAAATTAGCTACTCATAGAAGGAGAAAGAGGAAAATTACCCAAGTTCTCCTCCCACTGTTCCATTGAATTCGAAAATAGTTGCAAGATTTTTTATCCCAAATTTAATACTAATTCATAGAAAAAATAACCAATTTCTCTCTTAAGATTCCATTCTATGTTCCCCCTCTTACAAAAATGCAAAAAAAGATCCCTTTTCAAATCTGAAAAATTCCTTTTATAGACCAAAAATTGCATTCTCAGAAATTACGAAAATGCCACTGCACTAGTCACCTGCCGGCGCAGGTGCCAGACCTGCGCGCGTAGGCAACCAACGTAGGTGCCACTGTCTCCCAGCTTCATTGGCCACTGTCTGCCAGCTTCGTTGGCTGCGCATGCAGGTGGCCTCTAATCCTCCTATGTATTAGATTGAGCTCTCTTTCTTCACTTCTCGCCTTTCTATTGACTCGCATGGTTAGCTCAACCTCGTATCCATCCACTACCTACATAAAAGATCTATATAACATGAGAATTATATCGAATCAATGTAAAATACAAGATAATTCAAGCTCAAAGTGTGTTAAGAAGTTGGTAACATGTCAACTTATCAACTCCCCCAAGCTTAAACTATTGCTTGTCCTCAAGTAATCAAGAATGTTTAAAATGAAAGGAAAAGGATGCTTTCAACTATAAAACAACCACAAGGGAATACACTAGACAACTACGACTATAAAGTTCAACCGGCTCCTCTAACAAGTCAAGACAAACAAGTAAATCACGTTTTACTTTTCAAGATTTAATCTTCATCGAACAAGAGCGCAAGAAACCAACAAGTAAACAATTTTCAAATCGAGATGCTCCTCAAGGTGTGACACAAGATTTTTTTAGAGATTTCCTTATCTTCAATTTGCAATTTGTCTTTCTCATTTTCCCTAATTGAAAGTAAGACATCACCCTCCACTTCAAAGTATCAATGCCTCTCACTTGCAAAAGTTTTATCCACTTCCACAAGATAATGTAATTCACAAGGAGAATAAAGATAGAAAAAACTTTCGCTCACTCTCACAAAGAAATTCAAGTACAATAAGTAGAGCCATAGGCTTGCCCTTTGTGTTATTCACCACTAATGGGGACCTACGAGGTTTAAAGTCACCAAGGACTTGCGGGAAATGATGAAGGTTAGGGTGAGGGAAAGGATTTATGGATTAAGTGACTAAAAGATTTCCCTAAACACAATCACGTTATCACTTCTTAGGCCCACTTCATTCAAGTTTTTCACATTATTTGCTCCCACTCATTTTTCCTTTGGTACTTTTGATTTCTAACCTTCTTTTGCTACCTATCCAAAAGAACTTCCCTCTTTATTTGCTTTTTCGGTTCTTTCAAGAGACTTTCTACTCCTTAGCTACTCATGCCCCTCTTTTATTTTTGTAATTTTTTTTTTTTTTTCGAATCATTCTAAGGGCTAGACTTCATGCTTTCGATTACAGGCGTATTTCTAGTCTTATAAAGTACTTAATGAAATAACCAAGCATACACCTTTCTTTACAATCTTACACATCTTCTTTTCCCCCAAACTTAGGTTTTGAGTCCATCTCAATCATTCTCATAAGCAACCTTCTCCAAACTTAGGCATTTGCCTATATTGGCCCACATTAGAACCACGCGATGTGTTTACGGAGGTTGGGTGACAAAAGAGGGATTTGACAAAGACAAAAAAATAGGGTGTCATAGTATGGTTATATACAAAAATAAAATGAAAGTGGGAAGAGGTTCAAGTAGGTCAACTAGGGACAAATGTCAAGGTGGGATTTAGGTCAAGTGACTGTTCAAGATGGCCTCGGGTCATTCTACAAACCAATCTTGGTCCCAGCTTTCGCTTTGAATACACGTGGGGAAAGTTCTAGACTATCATGTGTGCACAAGAATTGATCAAAAACCTCACCACACTAGGCACTTTTTTCTTTAAAATAGAAAGCTAGTCTTCCCACCAATTTGAGCAAATGAACTTGACAAACTACTCCTATTCGGAGACTTTTCTTTTGTGAGGAAGGAGCCAAAAAATGAATTAGAAGGTCACAACACAAGAGAAAGCTTGAAATCACTTTGCTCTTTTCTTTTCAAAAATCATTTTCAAAGACTCTTTCACAAATCATTTTGTTTGCCATGACAAATTTTAGAGGGGACTTTTTTTTTGAACTTTTTCAACCACCACTTGACTCTAATTTAAGACAATGGGTATTTACCCTAAGAATGTCACCCGATCCATATATCATGGGGAGTACCACTCAGTTCGACAAAGAAAACAAAATAAAAAGAAAGAAAATGATCCTTGGGAAAGAACCGATTTCGAAGAAAACCCTTGGAGTTTATTTGACACGTATAGACACGAGGCGACCAGAAAGGTATTCATATTTAAAATAGACTTCACCTAAACAAGAATCAGTATTAGAATAATGACATTTAGGTCTTAATTAATAACAAGCGCACAATAGGGGCCCGACAAGGGCAATATCCGAATCAATATCATAAAGACGGCCCGGCAAGGGCAATATCCGAATCAACAATCATAAAGACAGCCGGACAAGGGCAATATTCGAATCAACAAGACAAAGAAATCCCGACAAGGGCACTATCCAAATAATATCATGCAATGAAATAATATTACATACCATAAAATGCCCTACCCCCCAACTAAAGAATATTGCATTGTCCCTAATGCAACAGTATAGAATGAGAGAAGAGGAGGGACAAAACTCCTTGAGGCACACTAGGCACGCGGATCCATATCATATGATGATTGTGATTGTACGGTGGCTGTAATAGCAGGAGCCTCCTCAGACTGGGCTCCTGTAACTGCAACTGAAGGGCTATGTACCTTCTTAGGAGGTTGAGAGCTAGAACCAACACCAACTATCATCGCATGTTGCTCCTCAATGGATTTCCACTTGGCCAGCTCTACCTGTGGGCTTCAGAAAGCTTACTAAAATCAAACTCTATATCTTCTCCCATAGGAGAATACCCGAACAAGTCAGCAAATAGTAGGATTGGGCCAGTCTCAGCTTGTGGAATGGTAATCTGGGAGTCATCAAAAGTGATGGATGGATGGATCGATGGAACCTCCAAACGTAGACTATCAAGGTCAGTCCTTAAAGTAGCAACCGCCTCACTATCCACTTTGGCTTCAACCTCGGATAATCTTCACTTATAGTATAACATTTTAGCACGTAGAGGCCTAAGACTCCTCTCAATAGCCACCTGAATGAAATGGGGGTTATCAGCCACAAGGTAAGATATAGAATTGTCGTTCGCCAAGGTCATGGCTGCAACCTTAACAAATGTCAATGTAGAAGATCATGAAGGCTGGGTAGACTGAGTAGGGAGTAAAGGAGGCGGTTCCTGAGGGAGATCAATAACCGGAGTAGTGTCACTACAGATCGGTGGTGCGTCAGATGTATATGAAGTCATAGGAGAGGTACTAGTTCCCTCAACAGTGGGTACTTCTCCCAAGGACGAATCGGAGACCTCGCCAATCTTTCTTTTGGTTCCCACCGGATTGTCATCATCTTGACTAGTTCGAATATCAATGATCCCGGTACATTTTATTTTCTTGTCAATCTTGGGGAATAGAGGAACCTTGTGAACAACACATAATGCAGAGACAAGAGCAGGGAAAGGTAACAAAGTTCCCAATTGTTTCGATCTGAGCTTGATCACTTCGACAATAATCTCTCCCGGATTAACATCCAATTTATCCATAATGAACCCAACAATAATGGCCCTTTCAATGGTGACGTCTTGATCATTGATAGAGGGAAGCAACCGATTACCCACAAAGCCTAGCCAATCCTTGGCTTGAATAGAAAGGTCCCTCCTTTTGATTTGCCCCACTTCATCGTCCCAAAGAGGAAGGCCCTTTGCAATTATTTGGGCAAGACAAGAAAAATGTACACGGCCAACTAGCACCCGCTTCTTGCATTTAATCCTAGGTGCGTACTCACAATCAAAATAAAGCTTGTTTATCGCAGAGGCGAAGCAAGGTACCTCAACTCCTCTAACAAGTACACTAGGCAAACAAGTTTAATCCACCACTGACGCTTTGTACCTGCGTTGGTTATGGTGGATGACATAAGAGGCATAGAATTCTCTGATGAGATTAGGGTAGTAAACATCGGAAGGAGACTCGGGATCCAAATCTGTGAAGACTTCCCACCCATACTTGGTGACTTGCCTTATGATGTCTGATAAGTGGTCATGAACACCTTTCAAGCTAAATACTTTTTTGGGATTGAAACCCCTAGTGTAAACCCATTCATCATATAATTCACACATTCCCTCAATGCCAAATCAAATTTTGTCGACATTCTTAGCTAATCCCCTTGAAAGATCAAGTGTGCTTTGAACATCGAGGATACTAGGATTTTTTTGTTATATTGGTGCCTTTGTCTTAGAAGTAGTAGCTATAGCCTTGCCTTTGTCTTTGGTATGATCCTTGTTTGCACCCCTCGGCATCGATTTCCGTGGAATCATCCCTACGAACAACACAAAAGAACCAAACAATACAAAAAGAAAAAGATAAAAACATGTTTTTGGATTTTTGTTGTATGTTTCATAAATTAAAAATAAAACTATGCTAAATGAGGTGAATGCAAGGCAAAATGTTATATGAAACCACATAAGAGTAAATAAGTGTAGATAAACATCAAACACTAACTGGTTCACCTTAAAGTGCACAATCAACCCATGACTCTCACATGGACATAAATGACGATTTTCCCTTAAGAATGGCATCACCCGGTCTATCATAGGGCAAATTATGCATTTTTGTCATGGTCAACCAACCTTAGTAACACATATCACTAACAAGAATCAACGGTTATGTACCATCATTAATGACTTTAATGAATAGTCAAAAGATGTTCCACAATTACATTTATCAACCATTTGAATCAATCAAGTTACAAACTCCTCATATGAATTTGAACAAACCCATGGTATGCATCATGAAGTGGAAAAATGCAATAAGGAGCATGGAACTTGAAAAAGCCTTCAATTCAAAAATCTCAACTACAAACATTATAACTAATCATTTATTTATGGAATGGTGCTCAAGATAAGCTCAATATAAGTTATCTTAGATCACCCACAAAAGAAAATATAAAGAAATGCTCATGTGGGAATTTAATCAAACACATGGGGTGCATAAATTTGGATACTCAAGAATTCTCCAATTTGCATATAAAGCATCACCCCTAATTCGAATAATCCACAAAATCATCAATATTACACCAAAGGAAGTCCATATTAATCAACTATTCACACTAATTTAGCATAGAACATGATTCACCATTTTGGTCAAAAAGCTTTTTAGAAGAAATTAGAACAAGTGAACTTACCAATCTTAAGGGAAGATGCAAAGTAATGACAAGAGAATTTTGAAGATTAAGAGCTCTTGAGTTGTAATTAGTGAAGTGTGCACATCTTCTTTGGAAGTGAAGGTGAAATAGATGAAGTGTGAAGAAAGAGAAAATTTGAGAGTAGAGAGAGAGTGTGAATCGATTTTCGATTTTGGTATATGGGGTGGATTTGAAATTATAAGAATATGAGTTATGGGAAGTGTTTTTAAAGAGGAATGGGTCAACTTGGTTCGGGTCGAACTAACAACTTAAAAAAAAATTTGGGGCTCCAAGCCTCACATGCGCCCCATCATGCACACACATGTGGGGAGATGCACTCACAGATGGGCAGTTTTGCCTGGGCAGACTACCTGTTGGTGCACTGATCAGCTACGGAGGCCAGCTTGCGTGCGCATGTTCAAGGCCTACGCACGTAGGTGAGTGAATAGGCATGAAATAGTGAAGACTCTGAGCCACCTGCGTTGGCCAGCCTGCGCAGGTTGTCGATTTAGTCCAAAACAGTGTATCCCATCTCCCACACTTAGAATTTTTCACCTGCATCCACCAAAATAACTAAGAATTAGCAATAAAAAAATTCAAAAATGATAATAATTAACCTTGGGTTGCATCCCAAGAAGCGCCTTGGTGTCGTCATGGCTCGACGTTGTTCCTCATCATTAAGCATCCTTAAAACGGAGCAACTCAACCTTAGAAGCTCCGGGTCCACCCTCATAAAAATGTTTTAGCCTTTGACTATTCACTGTGAACTTCCTTTTCTCGCGGTCCTCCAGCTCAATAGCTCCACTAGGATAGACATTAACCACTACGAAAGGGCCTGACCACTTGAATTTTAGCTTACCCGCAAAGAGTTTTAACCTCGAATTTAAGAGTAGCACTACATCACCCGTATAAAACTCTCTTTTAAGATCTTATCATCATGCTATTTCTTATTTTCTCTTTGTATAACACCGAGCTATCATATACCTTAAGTCGGAACTCCTCCAACTCATGAATTTGGTCTACTCTTGACTTGGAGGCATCTACCCGATTCATATTCAATTTACACAAGGACCATAATGCTTTGTACTCCAATTCAACTAGGAGATGACAAGCCTTTACAAACACCAACTGATAGGGAGACATGCCAATAGGAGTCTTGAATGCGGTCCTATATGCCCAAAGGGCATCATTAAGTTGTCTTGCCCAATTCGTGCACCCGACATTTACAGTTTTCTCCAAGATTGACTTTATCTCCCGATTGGAAACCTCCACCTAGCCACGCATTTGAGGATGATACTGGGAAGAAACCTTATGCTTCACCCCGTATCTTTCAAGCAAAGCTTCGAATAACCGATTGTAAAAATGAGAGCCACCATCACTAATAATGGCTCGGGGAGTTTCGATCCTAGTGAACATATATATTTTTAAGAAGAATATGACACTTTTACTTTCGTTGGTCATCAAGGAAATGGCCTCCACTCATTTGGACATGTAATCAACGGCCACCAATATATACTTATTACCATAGGAGCTCACAAAAGGACCCATAAAATCAATGCCCCCCACATCGAATAGCTCAACCTCGAGGTTGGGCCCTCAAAAGCACTCATGCCTCCTCGAGATACCACCATACTTTTGACATTGTATACAATTTTTTGCCAATTCATAAGAATCACAGTGGATGGTAGGCCAATAATACCCACACTGAAGAACTTTAGCGGTGGTTCTCACACCACCATGATGTCCATCAAATAGAGATGAATGGCAAGCATCAAGAATGGATTGCATCTCTTCTTCCATGACACATCGACGTATATTTACATCCACACATTCCCTAAAGAGATAGGGTTCGTCCGAAAAGTATCTCTTCACATCATGGATGAACCTTTTTCTATGATAGTAACTCAACTCATCAGGAAGCAGTCCACTCACTATATAGTTTGCAAAATCAGCATACCATAGTGGTGTGCTCCCTTTCAAGCTCATGACAAGTTCATCAGAGAATCTATCATCAAGTTCAAAATCACCCCAAATTTCTTCATTTGTCTCAAGACGTGATAGGTGATCAGCTACTTGGTTTTCACAACCCTTTTGATCTCTCACTTCAAAGTCAAATTCCTGAAGTAGTAGAATCCACCTTATCAGTCGAGGTTTTGCTTCTTTCTTAGCCATTAAATACCGGAGAGAAGCATGATCAGTGTGCACAATAACCTTTGTGCCTAACAAGTAAGCTCAAAATTTCTCAAACCCATAAACCACGACTAGTAATTCTTGTTACGTACCAGTGTAGTTCCTTTGTGCATCATTCAATGACTTACCAACATAGTAGATGGGATGAAAAAGTTTCTCCTTTCATTTTCGAAGCACAACTCCCAATGCAAGTCCACTAGCGCCACACATGAGTTCAAATGGTTGTGACCAATTGGGGGTCACTATAATAGGGGCTGAGACAAGATTCTTCTTAAGGAAATTAAATGCCCTCAAGCACTCTCCATTGAATTCAAACTTTACCGCCTTCTCAAGGAGTTTTCACATCGGATGGGCAATTTTAGAGAAATCTTTAATGAACCTCCTATAAAAACCCGTATGGCCAAGGAAACTCCGGACCCCCTTGATAGATATTGGAGGTGGTAGCTTAACAATGACTTCCACCTTAGCTTGATCGACCTGGATTACTTGGCCCGATATTTTGTGTCCAAGAACAATCCCCTCCTTTACCATAAAGTGGTACTTCTCCCAATTCAATACAAGATTGTTTGCCACACATATTTCAAGCACCTTTTCCAAGTGTTCGAGGCAATCTTCAAATGTACCACAAACAATCGAGAAATCATCCATAAATACCTCCATAGAATCCTCCACCATATCCAAAAAAATAGAAAGCATACACCGTTAAAAGGTAGCCGGTGCATTACATTGACCAAAGGGCATGCTCCTAAAAGTAAAAGTTCCATAAGGACAAGTGAAGGTCATTTTTTCTTGATCTTTGAGGGCTATTGAAATTTGATTGTAGCCTGAGTATCCATCGAAGAATCAATACCAAACCCTTCTCGCCAGCCTATCAAACATTTGGTCCATGAAGGGCATGGGGAAATGATCCTTCTCGGTCCATGAATTCAATTTTCTATAATCAATACACACTCTCTAGCCCGTGACCGGACGAACGGGTAGAAGAACATTATTTTTTTTTGGGACCACCGTAAAACCACCTTTCTTGGGAACACATTGAACGGGACTTACCCATGTTCTATCCGAAATAGGATAGACTACACCCGCATTAAGCTACTTGATGATTTCTTTCTTCACAACTTCCTGCATCAGAGGGTTAAATCTTCTTTGGTGCTCTACACTTGCTATAAACTCAGGCTCAAGCTTGATCTTGTGAGTACATATATCGGGTACAATTCCAATAATATCGACTATGGTCTATCCAAGAGCCCTAATATACTGTATCACCACTGATTTCAATACCTCAATTTTCCAAGTTGACAAATCTCCCACAATAATAATAGGTAGAGTCTCACCTTCTACCAAGAACACATAACGGAGATAAGATGGCAATGGTTTGAGCTCAATTTGTGGTGGATCATCAATCGAAGGCTTTGCAGGGAGATTTTCTCGATTTTTTAATTCAAGGTCCAATTTGCAAGGATTTTTTGTGAAAGACCCAAGGCATTTCAAAGATTCAACTACTTCATCATATCCTTCAATCCTTTCACTTTCAAGGTTCTACAAGACTCCCACCAAAGGTTCACTAACAAGGTCAATTTCCATAGTATTACCCACTTCGTCATCAATCACATCGATTACAGAGACAACTTAAAAATCCATAGGTTGCTTCATGGACTTGCAAACGCTAAATGAGAACTCTTCATTATTTACTCAAAATTTTATTTCACTGCATTCAACATCAACTAGATCCCGATCGGTAACCAAAAATGGACTATCCAGAATAATGGGTACTCCATGGCCAATTTCACAATCCAAAATGAAAAAATAGGTCGGAAAGATAAAACTGTCCATAAGTACATCATACAACACACCCATGGGTCTTTTTATAGAGCGATCGGCTATCAATAGCCGCATTGTTGTTGGCTTTGGAGCTCCCAAGCCTAGCTTTCGAAATATGGCTAATGGCATTAAATTAATACTTTCCCCAAGATCACATAAAGCTTTCCCAAATTGGTACACTCCAATAGTATATGGGATAGTGAATGCCCCCGGGTCATCCTTCTTCACAACCATTGTACTAGACATGATAGCACTACACTTATGTTTAACTTCAATTGTTTCGAAGTCCATGATTCGCTTCTTTGTTACCAAATCCTTCATAAACTTAGCATACCCGGGCATCTCTTGTAAAGCTTCCAACAATGGTATGTTTACCGAAAGGTTGCAAAATTTAGAAAGGAACTTCTTGAACTTTGAATCATCTTCCCTCTTCTTAAGCCTTTGTGGAAATGGAGGAGGGATCTTGACTTGTTGCTTTGAAACAACCAGGTTTTCATTCGGTTTTGAATTACCACCATCAACCACTTGTGGTTCTACGTCACTTTCACCCTTATCTACCTTTTCTTTTGGCTTCTCAACACTTTGCTCTTTTGACATCGGCGTTTCATATTTTGAATTATCAAGCGACTTTCTCTTTTTGATTATTTGTCCTCCAATACCCTTCTTACTAAGGTCATTATTAAGATTTACATCATCATTCGCTAGAGTTCTCTCGCTTCTAGTAATTATTGCCATGATGTGAGCATCATATTTTGGTTTTACAACCGTATCACTAGGAAGGCCTCCTCTTTTTCTTTGGTTCATCTGGGAGGAAAGTTGACCCATTTGGGTTTCAAGTTGCTTTATCAAGGCTGAGTGTAAGGTGACACTTTCATTGAGATGCGACAAATCACCTTTCATTTCTCTTAACATCTTATCATTTCCTTCAACACTCAATAGAATACTAGCAAGCACATTTTCATTCTTATACTTCTCCGGATCAATAAAAGTTGTTTCCTTACCATTAGGCCGATCATGTGGAGGAACATACCTATCAAAGAAGCAAAGAAAGTAAAGAAAGCAATATACACGGTTCCCAAAACACAGAATGATGAATTATCTATATTGGTTATGCATTTGTAATTGAGCTCACTAACATATTTACATATCATACAGTTTCATTTGAGCCTTACATACTCAGTACATTCTTCGTACTGACGTCCCTTGTGGGACTTACCTTACTTGCTGCAGGCGCAGGTACTAGTAGGCCTCCACAGTAGGTTGCCAGTTGTTATGGATCATTGGTGAGCTCCTGTTAGTTCGGGGCTTCTCTGAGTCACAGTTGTTCATATGTTTTGGTATTGTACATGTTGTATAAAGCGGGGACTTGTCCTGACTTTCAGTTGGTTTTGGTAAATGTTCTGCTAGAGACTTTTGTAGACGTATGTGGGTGTATAAATGTAAGAGGTACATGTCTTTTTGATGTATATATATATATCACATGTTCCATGAATTCCGTTGTTAGCATTTTAAGCTCTTACGTGATAATGGTGTTTCTTATGGCATGCATATGAATGAATAGAAGCAAAGCTTGGTTCTCTCGGGCCTTATCGGCTATGGGTTCCAATCCGTCCCGATGGGATTCGGGGCGTGATAGATTTTAGACACTAATTTACCCTATTTCATCATCTTAGGATTTTCATATCATTTAAACCTCATGAATTTTACTTGAATTAGCATAAACAACTATAATTCTACTCCCATTAGTTTTTTCTAACACCCTAGGATCATTACATACTGAATTTATAAACAATCCCATCATTTTTCATCAATTTCCATAAACTAGGGTTAAACCTCAAAACCACCATTAATCCATTTCTAGTGATTTCCTAAGGTTAAAGAAAGTGAATTTAAGTCTAGAATGTAATTACTTACCCCCTAAGATGAACAACTCCAAAAACCCGCTGAAAATCGCCTCCCCCAAAGCTCTCTTGTGTTTTTCAAAAAGTGAGGGAATGAAACGTTTATGTTCTTTTAAAAACAAAATTTTTACTGTGTGTTACCACTGCAGTGGACAGAGGTACCAGTGTAGCAGTTAAAGTTCTGCTGCAGCGATTCACATTCTTTTTCACAGAGGCTGCCACTGCAGTTTTGGTTACTGCTGCAGAGGTACTGCTGCATCAGTTACTTTTTATGTTGTAGTGGTCTGAGGCATAAACTTGGGACATCTCCTTAGTTTTCCTCATTTACAACATATACCATGAATTTTGATATCGCGAACCAACCCCTCCACGATAAACACTATAATCGAAGTTCTATAACTCTATTTTTGGGGCTGGAAGTTGCTATGACATTCTATACTTATTGGATATCTAATTATCACATCAAATATTTCCACTACAAAAAAAATTAATACCATATTTTTTTCATTATCACACCCTAAAAAATAAGCCAATCCTAGACTAGCCCTAAATTTCTCAAAATTTCTCTAAGGGAAGTCTAAGTGCAATTTTCACCTCCTATTTCAGTGTAATGACATTTTGGGTTGTTACATCTGTTGTGCAAGTCTATTAGTTAGAGTACCTCCCACCCATATATATACAGATTTCCTTTTGGGATCGGCCATGCTAGTCTCTTTGCCCCTGGGCTGCCACCCATAGTTACATAGATTCACTTTACCTTGTTTCTTTAATCTTTGAGATTGTTGACATTTGTAATCTAGGATTTTATTGACTCATATAAGAGAAACATGTGATACTTTGATACATTTTTGAGACCATGAGTAGTAAGGAAAAGGACTTTAACTACAATGGGAATACACTGTCACAATATTTCTTTTACCATGAAAATCATCTAGGAGGCTTACTTTGTTGGTACACAAGTGTAAGATTTCATGCCAAAGAATACGAACTATAATAGCCTTACATACCTTGCTGCGCAACCCAAATATTACAACGAATTAGTCTTCTTTCCTTTAAGGCGTTAATATACAATATAAATACATAATGGAGCTAATATTAGCAACTAATCTGTCACGACCCGAATCCTATTCAGGCCGGACTGGCACCCGGAGCCAATATGGCCCTAGAGAACCAATCTTTACTCATGAACATTCGTATGCATAACCTAGTATGAATCTCATTATACCTCATGCAACTATGCGAAAGTCATGGACATGGAACATATGATATATATATATATATATTTATAAAACTTGGCCGTTGGGGCCATCATGTCATACTGAACGTATATATCTTACATTCACATACCCACATATGTCTACAAAGCCTCTACATATACATAATGATGATAAACCTAGAGTCGAGACAACACCCCTCTCTATACTCATATACAATATCAAACCAATATGCATAATGACTCGGAAAAGCCCCGAACCAACTGGAGCTCACCAACAATTTGCGGATATCTCGTAGCCTACTGAGGAGGTCTACTAGCACCTGTGCCTGCAGCAAGTAAGGTAAGTCCCCCAACAGGGAGCAATACGAAGAAAGTACTAAGTATGTAAGGCCATATAAAACTGCATAATGCATAAGTACTTCCAAGAAGTTTAGCATAAGAGAATAATCAACCTAGGAGAATAATCAATATGGATATACCTTCGTTCTGAATATGTGGAACCAGGTTCATTACTTCCATTAATTTCATTACATGATTATTCATTCTTATCATCATCAGTCTTATACTAACCTTTAGTTCTAAATTCATGCAAAGGATATACTCTAATTGCTTTTACAACTATCTTCATTATGTGGATCTTCATATCATACCGATCATCACCTTCTAGGTGGGTTATAATATAATACCGATCATTACCTTATAGGTTGATAGAAATATAGTACCGCTCATCACCTTATAGGTGGATAATAATATAATACCGCTCATCACCTTATAGGTGGATAATAATATAATACCGCTCATCACCTTATAGGTGGATAATAATATAATGCCATAATAATACCATATCATAATATTGGGATTATACCATCTTGAACTTATACCCTTTAGATTGTGATCCCTACTCAATGAAACATAAAGTAACCATATATGCATTACTGCTTTACAATCTTATTTCCTTTACATAGTTATGAGAGTGATACATTAGAGATCATGACATTAATTGAAGCACACACTTATATATATATTACTTCACTCCTTTACCTCATAAGATTGATACTTTTACTCATGAGAGATTAATACATTCATACTTATGAGAAATTGATACTTTAACTTGTGTGAGATTGATACATTGAGGATCATGATATTATTGGAAACACACATCTATGTCTTAATTCACTTCCTTACTTTCAAGAGAGTGATACGCTCACTTGTGAGGAATAGATATATTAGCTCGCACTTTACCTCCTTCACTACTCTTATGAGATTGGTACAAAGATATTCATAATAATATTGGACTTTGGAACATGACATAATTGGAGAATGCTTTTTAAGAATAAATAGATTCTCTTTACATCTTACCCTCTTTGAGATAGTTCTTTTAGAATTACAACATTATAACAGTCTTTGGAAATTCAGTCAATGAATAAGATATAAAGGAATCATAATTCATCTAACAGTAGGACACATATGAATAACAATATATGTCAACCTGAATTGATGTACATCAAAACCTCTCGAAATCGAACAAGCCCAATGTCAATGTGAACAACATGTTGTAGAAGAATATGGAAAGAGTAACCTTACATACCTTATGTTCCCAATGTAAATACACAATCCAATATGTGAGCACAACAATTCCGCTCCTTCCTTACGTTTCACTCTACATCACAAGTACATAACGGAACCAATATTAACCACCAACTACCTTACAAATGCATATGACAACAATGAGTTACATGTTTATCTTTAAAGTGTCATTTCCTTCTCTACAATACCATTTACGGCATTTTCATACCGACAATACCCCATTCATGCCCTACATTGACCACAAGCTACAGTTCAAGTGTATAAGACGACCATGAGTTACATGAGTCCCCTATAAATTTATTTCACCCTTTAAAATACCATTCATGGCCTTTTCATGCCAACAATACCATAACATTTTATACATTGACCACAACATCTCATACCAACAGCGTTTCACCACAAATTTTCTCCTTCACACTTTCTCATGAACACCATATCACAATTAATCCATCAAGTCACCTTAATACACCTCATATCACATATCGGCCAAAATTCCATAATTTACCCTTATAGAAAATAACAAGTTTAATAACATAATCACACCATAAATGATTATATTTCATCCATACCATGTTCTTTCATTAAAACCACAAGTCATATTTCAAGTTACAATCTCATGGATAACACATCTTTTTAACCAAAAACCAAAAGTGCCATGTCCAACACTTCTAAGCATAACTAACATGATCTACATAATATCTCATGCTCATAATATGTTAAAGTACAAGAGTAATCACTTAATCAAGCTTGTAATATGATTATCTTGTCCAAAGAGTGCCTTAGGGTTTGAAGAGCCAAGAGGAGCTTTCTTGAGAATTCTAGAAAAAATGAGAAAATGTGATGTGTGTCTAATGAAATAAAAATCTGATTTTCTGCCACCTTTTATAACCTCTTAAAGTCATCCTTATCTATTTAGTTCAACCATTGACAAGTCAAGGCAAGAATGGGTCATTTGACCCATTGGGCCTTTCATGTTTTGCTCATTTTGGGCCTCAAATTAGGCCCAATAACCCATATCATCTTAACCCACTAACATCAATGTGTAATACATCATATATTTCATGTTTAAGTATTTCCATAATCGTCACGACAATATTCACTTACGAGATTCCCGCTCGTAGCCTCAATCGCAAAAATAGAAATTCTAGTCGTTTATGGCTTCTTTGAACATAATTTGTTAAAATATTTGTGACGCAGAATTAGCCATAATTCGGATGCTAAACGCTCTTAATAATAGTCATACTATGATGGGGTAATGATACCATGACTTATAGGTCTTATACGCATCATAATAGTTGAAGAAAAATTTTGGCGAAAACCACCCCGGCACGCCGCTTGGCGCGCCCCAGTGCTATTTTTTTTTATTTTTCGTTTCTTTTACTTTTCTTTGCGGATTAGGCTAGATACTTCAATTTCTATTCTTTAACTTACTTCTTACCTTTAATATCCTTTGTTTGGAGGTCTTTCAAGCCTCATTTTTAACCCCACAAATGTTCCAGAAAGTTCCAAACTCCTCCTACAAAAGTCTAGTCGCATTGACTAGTACAATATCAATTGTTCTATCCGAAACCATTGCAACACACGTACTTAGTACTTGCGTAGCTAAGGTTTATCATTATATTTGAGGTCACCAATCAATCTAATTAGGGTCGGGAATGTACGGGGTGTTACATCCTTCCCCCCTTAGAAACATTCGTCCTCGAATGTTAGTAACATTGTCTCATCGTAATAACTTAAACCGAAGTGAATCCTTCATATTATCATATACACATAGAATACTTGTAAAGATTTACTTATTATGACTCCAATTCCATAGCCTGAACTTTTTCTTCCGTGTCCAACACTTACGAGTACTTTAGATTTCATTATTTCTTTGGTCTCCCTTGTGACTTCTTCTGTGTGTTCATTTCTTCAATTGTGCTTTACCATAATGCATTTATTTAGCTCCTATATATATTCGATACATAAAATCTTTCTAACACTTCAATCCGTTGCCTATAATTAATGCACATTCTCGACGTGTCATCCCTCATCGATACAATTTACACTGGTACACCCTACGGGGGTAGACTAGTATCTTTCACATTAGTAGCTTTAACATTAGTATCCTTCACTCTGACTAAGTGACATATGTACCCTTCCAATCAAGAAAATTCTTTGTGGAACATGAAAATGTAATTTCTTTGCTCGGCCATCTATTGTGGCCTAACAAGAAGCCAACCAATTCATACCCATTATAACATTAAATTCTATCATTTCCATCTTAATAAGATTAGTCAATGTAACGTGATTACAACATTTACTATACAATTCCGACATACTCTTTTAGCTATAATAAATTCACCAACTGGTGTGGACACCTCAAATGACTTGATTAATACTTCCAGTGTTCCTTCAACTTTTTCCCATAGTCAATGGAGTAACATATGATAGGGTAGAACCCAGATCAATTGATGCGTATTCATAAGGTAAAATATAGATAACATACCTGTCACTATGTCAAGGAGAGCCTCCGAATTCTGCTGATCCCATAGGTCGTGTCATACTACCCGTGGCCCTCTATGGGAATTCTCTCTTCACATGCCCTGACCTACCACACCAGAAGCAAATATTTGTTTCAAGCCAACATTCTCCTGAATGAAACTTTCCACAGCGCTGGCACAGCTAATGAGAAGACCTCGATTGACCCATACTTCCTTGTTCTCGATACCCCACTGTATGTGAACCCCGAGTCTCACTACTTTGCCTAGCTTGACCACCTCGAAACCCGTAAAATTGAGATGGATTACCTGTCATCTGGTAAGAAAATGATGGTTTGGGCGGTCTAGGAAAAGTTTGGCGCCTAAATCCTCCTTGGGATGCGATGAACTGTCCCATAGATCTCGCCCTCTTTGATGACCCTTCTTTAAATTCTTGTATGCTTCTCCTTTGCCTTTGATCCTCCATCTTTTGTGTGAAGGCATGTATTCTAGCTATATCCATATCTTTAATTAACACGGCAATAGTATAGTCCCGTACCAAGTATGGTTTCAATCTATCTACATACCGATGAACTCTATCGGCCATAGTCGCTACCATATTAGGAGCGTATCTAGCCAACGAATTAAACCGAAGACTGTACTCCCTGACGCTCATATTTCCTTGACGAAGATTTAAAAACTGATCAGCACGAGCCTCGCGGACCTCATATGGAAGATAGTGATCAAGGAATGCCACCTTGAATTCCTCCCAACTAGCTGGATTTGCACCGATACCTTTGGATCGTTTCCAATCTTCGTACCATAATATAGCCTCTCCTTTCAGTCTATACACTGTAAGCTCCACTGTTTCTACACAAGTCACATGCATAACATCTAGAGCCCTTTGAATTTGATCGATAAAGTCTTGTGGATCTTCATTAAGATCGAACCCGATAAATGTGGTAGGATCCAATTTCAGGAAATCCTGTGTCCGCCGGCTAGCTATCCTAGCCGCACCATCATCACGTGTCACTAGACCAACTCGTCCTTGACTCTAGGCAACAACTATCTAAGTCAACATTTGCACCGCATTTCTCAAGTCCTGTAACTCCTGCCTCGTAACATTAACAGGCGATTCTGGGGATACCTCCCTCCTTTATGGCCTCTCTGGAGAAGGGGGAGAAGAAGGTGCCCGTGATGTAAACTCAGTTTCAACCCCATATTGACTAGCTGGGTTAGCTGGTGATTTACTAATTCCTTATCCCGCATGCATATCTACCTGCTTATCTTTGCCCATACATTGTCTTGTAATCGGTATTTTACTATATCAAAGAAAACCAATTACAATGGTCAGATGTAATCCCACCTATGACAATAACTCTATTGCATGATCTAGAATGAATAAATGAAACAACTCCTCAATGTCCCATAGCTTCCTACTTATAAATGTGGCACGCAACACATCCATAAGAAAGACTCTACTCAGACACGGCTTTGTAGACACCCTTAGAACGACCTGCTCTGATACCACTTTTGTCACGACTCGAATCCCATTCAGGTCGGACTGGCACCCGGAACCGATATGGCCCAAGAGAACCAATCTTTACTCATGAACATTCGTATGCATAACCTCGTATGAATCTCATTATACCTCATGCAACTATGCGGAAGTCATGGACATGGAACATATACTATATATATATATATTTATAAAACTTAGCCGTTGGGGCCAT
Organism: Capsicum rhomboideum; assembly: GCA_031232105.1. NCBI lineage: Eukaryota > Viridiplantae > Streptophyta > Magnoliopsida > Solanales > Solanaceae > Capsicum > Capsicum rhomboideum. The sequence continues at coordinate 55,261,455 of CP124711.1, forward strand.
CATGTCAAACTGAACATATATATCTTACATTTACATACCCACATATGTCTACAAAGCCTCAACAGATACATAACGATGATAAACCTAGAGTCGGGACAACACCCTGATCTATACTCATATACAATATCAAACCAATATGCATAATGACTCGAAAAATCCCCGAACCAACTAGAGCTCACCAACAATCTGCGGATATCTGGTAGCCTACTGAGGAGGTCTACTAGCACCTGTGCCTGCAGCAAGTAAGGTAAGTCCCCCAACAGGGGTCAGTACGGAGAAAGTACTGAGTATGTAAGGCGATATGAAACTGCATAATGCATAAGTACTTCCAAGAAGTTAAGCATACGAGAATAATCATCTTAAGAGAATAATCAATATGGATATACCTCCGTTTTGAATATGTGGAACCATGTTCATTACTTCCATTAATTTCATTACTTAATTATTCATTCTTATCATCATCAGTCTTATACTAAACTTTAGTTCTAAATTCATGCAAGGGATATACTCTAATTGCTTTTACAACTATCTTCATTATGTGGATCTTCATATAATACCGATCATCACCTTCTAGGTGGGTTATAATATAATACCTACCATTACCTTATAGGTGGATAGTAATATAGTACCGCTCATCACCTTATAGGGGGATAATAATATAATACCGCTCATCACCTTATAGGTGGATAATAATATAATACCGCTCATCACCTTATAGATGGATAATAATATAATGCCATAATAATACCATATCATAATATTAGGATTATACCATCTTGAACTTATACCCTTTAGATTGTGATCCCTACTCAATGAAACATAAAGTAACCATATGTGCATTACTGCTTTACAATCTTATTTCCTTTACATAGTTATGAGAGTGATATATTAGAGATCATGACATTAATTGAAGCACACACTTATATATATATTACTTCACTCCTTTACCTCATAAGATTGATACTCTTACTCATGAGAGATTAATACATTCACACTTATGAGAGATTGATACTTTAACTTGTGTGAGATTGATACATTGAGGATCATGATATTATTGGAAACACACATCTATGTCTTACTTCACTTTCTTACTTTCAAGAGAGTGATACGCTCACTTGTGAGGAATAGATATATTAGCTCGCACTTTACCTCCTTCACTACTCTTATGAGATTGGTACAAAGATATTCATAAAAATATTGGACTTTGGAACATGACATGATTGGAGAATGCTTTTTAAGAATAAATAGATTCTCTTTACATCTTACCCTCTTTGAGATAGTTCTTTTAGAATTACAACGTTATAACAGTCTTTGGAAATTCAGTCAATGAATAGTCAATGAATAAGAGATAAAGGAATCATAATTCATCTAAGAGTAGGACACATATGAATAACAATATATGTCAACCTGAATTGATGTACGTCAAAACCTCTCGGAATCGAACAAGCCCAATGTCAATGTGAACAACATGTTGTAGAAGAATACGGAAAGAGTAACCTTACATACCTTATCTACCCAATGTAAATACACAATCCAATATGTGAGTACAATAATTCCGCTTCTTCCTTACGTTTCACTTTACATCACAAGTACATAACGGAACCAATATTAACCACCAACTACCTTACAAATGCATATGACAACAATGAGTTACATGTTTATCTTTATAATGTCATTTCCTTCTCTACAATACCATTTACGGCATTGTCATACCAACAATACCCCATTCATGCCCTACATTGACCACAAGCTACATTTCAAGTGTATAAGACAACCATGAGTTACATGAGTCCCCTATAACATTATTTCACCCTTTAAAATACCATTCATGGCCTTTTCATGCCAACAATACCATAACATTCTATACATTGACCACAACATCTCATACCAATAGCGTTTCACCACAAAGTTTCTCCTTTACACTTTCTCATGAACACCATATCACAATTAATCCATCAAGTCACCTTAATACACCTCGTATCACATATCGGCCAAAATCCCATAATTTACACTTATAGAAAATAACAAGTTTAATAACATAATCACACCATACATGTTTATATTTCATCCATACCATGTTCTTTCATCAAAACCACAAGTCATATTTCAAGTTACAATCTCATGGATAACACATCTTTTTAACCAAAAACCAAAAGTGCCATGTCCAACACTTCTAAGCATAACTAACATGATCTACAGAATCTCTCATGCTCATAATATGTTAAAGTACAAGAATAATCACTTACCCAAGCTTGGAATATGATGATCTTGTCCAAAGAGTGCATTAGGGTTTGAAGAGCCAAGAGGAGCTTTCTTGAGAATTCTAGAAAAAATGAGAAAATGTGATGTGTGTCTAATGAAATACAAATCTGATTTTCTTCCACCTTATATAACCTCTTAAAGTCATCCGTAGCCATTTAGTTCAACCATTGACAAGTCAAGGCAAGAATGGGTCATTTGACCCATTGGGCCTTTCATGTTTTGCTCATTTTGGGTCTCAAATTAGGCCCAATAACCCATATAATATTAACCCACTAACATCAATGTGCAATCCATCATATATTTCATGTTTAAGTATTTCCATAATCGTCACGACAATATTCACTTACGAGATTCCCGCTCGTAGCCTCAATCGTAAAAATAGAAATTCTAGTCGCCTATGGCTTCTTTGAACATAATTTGTTAAAATATTTGTGACACAGCATTAGCCATAATTCAGATGCTAAACGCGCTTAAGAATAGTCATACTATGATGGGGTAATGATACCATGACTTATAGGTCTTATACGCATCATAATAGTTGAAGAAAAAATTTGGCGAAAACCACCCTGGCACGCCGCTTGGCGCGCCCCAGTGCTGCCTTTGGGCTGAAAATTTCATCCCAGAGCGGCCTGGTACGCCCCTGGGCACGCCCCACTGCCATTTTTTTTTTCGTTTCTTCAACTTTTCTTTGCGGATTTGGCTAGATACTTCAAGCTCTATTCTTTAACTTACTTCTTGCCTTTAATATCCTTTGTTTGGAGGTCTTTTAAGCCTCGTTTTTAACCCCACAAATGTTCCAGAAAGTCCAAACTCCTCCTACAAGAGTCTAGTCACATTGACTAGTACGATATCAGTTGTTTTATCCGAAACAAATGCAACACACTTACTTAGTGCTTGCGTAGCTAAGGTTTATAATTATATCTGAGGTCACCAATCAATCGAATTAGGGTAGGGAATGTATGGGGTGTTACATAATCATAATGTAATCCTTGTGAAATAGTAGCTAAACACTTGACGGGGAGTAAGACTATCCAGCACCTCAAACTTTTAGTGTATCACCATACCCTCCTTTTATACTTTAATATAACTCCACTTAACCATTTTATAAGGTCACCCACTGCCTCCCAACAACAACACATATGGCAGCCCCTAAACAGTCCCAAAATCCTTCAACACAATATAAGATATTAAACTCAAGGCTTTCGATCACCATCCCGTGAGTTCTTAACAATAATACATATAAAATCCTCCATCCTATACATAAAGAGGGATGAAATTGGGGCAGTAACCTTACCTTTACTTCTGAAATTTACTTTCTTAAATTGTACTCCATCAAAATTCTAAGCTTCCCTTCAAGTTGAACCAAATCCTACTGGAAATATCTTAGAGGTTAAAGAGAAGTGGACTGCCAAGCTTGGTAAAAAGGAGTTGTACTACACTTCAAACAAAAAGAAATTGATTTCCATAACTTCCCATGATAGAATTAAAGCTAAACCATAGTTTTTTCACTTACCTTGGCTGGAATTGAGAAGGATTTCTGAAAGAACCTTAGGAGAAAATTAGGCGGTTGTTTTTGGTCAAAAGGAGTTGGAGAGAAATCTTCTTTTCTCCAAATGAAATAATAGTGAAATAAACTTATCTTGGTCTATAAAAGACCCATCATGACCACCTCTCTCTCTTTAATTTGGACCAGATATTTCTTTTTGGTCAAAAATTTCAAGTAGGTGATGCACATACTTGGTTTTTTAATCTAGTCAAATTTTCCAAGTAGGTGATGCACCTACTTGCTCTTTTAATTTGGTCAAAAGGTCCATTTAGCTTAAGTAGGTGATGCATCTACTTTCTCTCTTAATTTTGTCAAATAGTCTAAGTAGGTGATGCACCTACTTGTCACCTACTAACTTAATTTAGTCAAGCAAGCACTTCATTTATTTTATCCTATTTTCCAAATCTTAATCCTATTACTTAAACTTAACACTCACCTCTAAACTTTAATCTCAAAAACCACCTTACTTCTAAAGTTTAAATATCTTCATCGATGTTAACTTAGTCGTATACGTTCTGAAATATATGGGGTGTTACATTATTAGTGCAAAATCTACCAAAATTAACAACATAAATAATGACAAACAACATCGTAATGTTTAAAAAATAATTATAAAAGAAGAAGAATATTAGAAAATAATCGACGCCAGGGTGGATTTTCCTTGGTTTATTGGACCGACCCAATCTATCAGTTTTTTTGGCCGATTTTGACTTCTTTTAGTAGTGGTAGTAGGGAGGAGCATGAGCATCATTTGAGGTTCGTGCTGTAGATATTGAAAGATGAGTAGTCGTATGCCAAATTTTCTAAGTGTGAGTTCTATCTTAGTTTTGTGGAAGTCACCTCCAAGATGGCAGAGAGAAACCAATGGCGAGGTTAACAACTAATTGTACAGAGAGCTTTTATTTTAAGAGAGAATTTTTATTGTTGATATATGTTTTATTTCATACTTGTATCTCATAAAATAAATATAAGAAAAAAAATTGCATGCATTTAATTAAATTTTGATTATTCAACTTCATATGTTTGTCATTCTTATGTGTATAGAAATTTAGTAGGTTCAAACAATATCCAATTATCTTGACAACGACAAACAAGTCAATATTTGATGATCCACATTGACCATGCACATAAATTTGTATTTGATTTTTCACGTATAATTATTTATCTTGATAGTTTATTTTATTATAATTGATACTATTTTATAATATGGTATTACAACATGACTCGATATACATCAGGAAACTTGTAAATATAAATGTTTTTCTGTCTTGACCCAAACTCATCGTGAGTGTCCCCCATACTAACCCTCTGGTGGAAGAACCATCTAACCTAAATAACTAACACCAACACTTCATAATTTTTAAATGTGAACAAAAGAAATTCTATCAATAAAGCAATATCTTAAATAGTTTAAACAAATACGGAGATAACACTAACTTTAAAACACCCCTATAAACTTAAGGTCATCATGCCAGAACGTCTAACTAACAAATCCATGGGTACAAACCAGAAAACTAAAGTTATTTGTGTCTGAAAATAATGGACAAGATCAAAATGCAGGAGAGATCCATGGCTGCTCAGAAGATGATGCTCTCCCTTGGATCAAAAATTGTGTTGTGGTCTATCAAAGAGGTCTCGTCGAAGCTGCTGGAATATGTTCTGCACTCAACAAAAAGAAGAGTGCATACTAGTATCAGTATAAAACCACTATTTTCTAGTAGGGTCATAAGCCAACTCAACTTAACCAATTGTGAATAAATAAATAACAATTTGTAAACAAGTAGCAAAATGTATCGTCTAACAATTATGCATTCAATCAGTCCTTTTACCACAATTTCCACCTTAACAAATCAAGTCAAGTAAATAATGCATCACTTTAGCAAATAATGTGCAAATCAATTCAACTACGATGAATCCCAACACAACTAAATTATTAGTTTCTGATAAACACTTCATTATTGTACAGCATCCAGCTATAACTTATTTCAAGTACAACATCAACAACCTAGACCATACAAAAATCCCAATATAATACCAAGAAAACTGGACCTCTCAAGGATCCCAATATAATAAATACCAATGTATAGCTGGCTCACTCAAGGAACTGTCAAACTCTCCAATTTACCATGTACGCACATTCTATGGGTCTTATATATGCCTGCTAGCCATGACATGAAAGGGACGAGCTCCGTCTATGTATAAGATAACCCAGAAAATTAGTGTCTGCCACCCTTATCCCAAGCCAAGTGTTATACCACCCTTATTCCAACGTCCCCACCCTTATCCTTCTTGAAATCCACCAATTCAATCATGATCAACCTTTATCTATTCATCTCACCACAATAAATAGTACCATAAATAGGTGCAATCACACAAGCAAATCAACTACCTTGTAGATCAAACAAGGTTTTATTTACAAATTTTATCATAGATTATCAATTTATAGCTTGCATTTACAATCAACAAGTTCAACATACATTAGTATGCATTGTAACAAGTAGACAAAAAATCAATTAATATGCACACATAAAATCAACTTGAGTTTTAACTCCAATTCAACCATCGTCTACCTCAATCCAAGCCTTGTAATGCTCTAACAGACATGATCCTTGACCTTTCTTGCAGCTTCGACTTAATTTCATTCTAAAAATAAAATATAGAACACCAATCAACCAATGTTCTAATAATTCTAGTTAGTATTACCTACTTCCATAATCGTAAGGTCAAATTCATGTATCATTCACTTATTCTAGGGTTTTTCTAACTTCATCTACTTCAATTCTTTCTATTTCTTATTTACAAGGGTGAATTCTAGCATAACAATAAGACCCTAGCAACCCTTGCCAAAAATCCAACGCTTTATACCTCTTTTCACCATGTTACACCAGAAAATCCACCTAGGTCAAGTTAATACCTCCACCATGGTCAAAACCTAGAGATTCTAAGGAATAATGAATTAAAATATAGTTATATAGGTGAATTAACTTACCTCAACGAAGGAACTTAGGTGAAACTGATGAAATTTGCCTCTTTTTGCCTCAACCTGACCTTGAACGAGTTTGGAATGAAAAAATAATGTTTAAGTATAAAAATTGATATTTACTATGTGTAGCCTGCTATAGAGGCCCAGGCCCAATTCCTGCTATAGCGACATTGCTATATTGGTATCTGCCCGCTATAGTGGAGCTGTCTAAAGCTGACTCCCGCTATAGCACAAAAATTCTTGCTATAGCTGAACTGCGATAGCAGCCTGCCACCTACTATAGTGGGGTAGGGGAGATAATAAGTTTGGCAAGCTTTTAGTTTTTTCCTATTTTACTACACACTCCTAGATTTCAACCTCCCGAATTAACCCTTTTTCGTCAACCGCTATATCTGGAGTTCTACTAACCCAAATTTAATTCTAAAAGTTTATATGAACTCCCTAACCTCTTAGCTAATACATTATTTTGTTAAATCATAGAATCATAAATCTATCCATTACCAACATATCCTAGACCACACCACACTTAAAATTCGCCCAAGACTAGCCTAGTTTGAAATTTTTAACACTTCATCTAGGGAGAATCTTAACCCAAATTTTTGCATGATAAGTTATACCGTAATGATGGAAAGGGTCATTAAAATAAGTATTAATTTACCCATTTTTCATCCCCAAATGATAAATCAATGAAAAGAAGGTAAAAACTAACAAGGAAAAGTACGTAAATCCTCAAATAAATTAGGGTACTTGTTGCGCATATCCAACTCAGTTTATCAAATGGACTCTTTAATAGGATGGTGCTTTCACTGGACTTTCACGGATCTAATCTATTTGGTTCTCAGCTTTTGAACATCTCAATCAAGTATTGCCACTGGTTCCTCTTCATAGGAGATATACTTATCAAATAAAATTGAGTCCTAATAAATGATGTAATCACTATCCCCATGGTACTTCTTAATCAAAGAGACATGGGAAATCAGATGGACTCCCAAAAAACCTGGAGGCAACACAAGTTTGTAAGACACAAACCCACATCATCAAGAATTTTGAATAGACTAATATACCTGGGGCTAATCTTGCCCCTCTTTCCAAATTACATCACTCCCTTTATGGGGTTAACCTTAAGTAGCACATTTTCACCCTTCTTGAAGAACATATCTCTTACCTTGCGATCTACATACTCTTTTTGTTTGCTTTGGGCTTTCAACAACATGTCTTGAATAAATCTCACCTTCTCTTGAGCCTCTTTTACAAAATTTATGCCCAAAGGTTTCATATCACCCACCTCAAACTAGCCTATGGGTGATCAACATCTCCTCTCATATAGAGCCTCCAATAGGTCCATGCCATTGCTTTAGGGGTAACTGTTGTTGTACAAGAATTCCCACAATAGAGGAAACTGATCCCAACGACCCCCAAAATCAGCAATACATGCTCAAAGCATGTCTTTTAGCACTTGAATGGTCATCTCAAACTACTTGTTAGTCTGAGGATGGAAAGCGGTATTGAGATCAAGGTTTGTGCCCAATGTTTTATGCAATTTGTGCCAAAACTTAGAGGTAAGCTACGTACCTCTATCAAATATAATGGATACTGGCATCCTATGCAATCTCAAAATCTCCTTAACTTAGATCTTGGCTAAGTTCTCCAAGTTATAATTCACCTTAACCAGAATAAAATGTGAGGACTTTGTTAGCATGTCAACAATGATCCAGATTGATTCATATTGTCCCAAGGTCAACGGAATACCCACCACCAAATCCATAGTGATTCTTTCCCATTTCTATTCAGTAATAGGAAGCCTCTGAAGCAAACCTGTAGGCTTTTAATGTTCATATTTCACCTGATGACTATTCTAATATTTGGCCACATACTCTACTATATCTCTCTTTATTTAGGCCACCAACAGAGCTGCCCCAAGTCATGATACATCTTGGTTGCATCAAGATTTATAAAATACATAGAATCATAAGCTTCCACTAGCAAACTAGGAATCAACCCATCAACACGGGGTACACACATATGCCCTTCATCCTTAATATACCGCTAGCATTAAGTGTGGCTTCTTAGGCCTCTCTACAAATCACTTTGTTTTGACTCTTATGCAACTTTACATCTTCAAATTGCTTAGCCTTGATTTAATCAAGAAATGTAGATCAGGCCTCAACACTAGCCAATACTCCACCCCTTTTAGATACCCCAAACTGCATAAATTACATTGCTAGAGTCTAAATTTCTCAAGCTAAAGGTTGCCTTGTTGCTTTTAAGAACACTAAACTTCCCATACTCATAATTTTCCTGCTCAATGCATCTGCCACCACAATGGCCTTTCCCGAATGATACTGGATGGTAACATCATAATCTTTTAGTAACTCTATCCACTGCTCTATCTCAAATTTATGTCCTTTTTTAGTAAACACATATTGTAGGCTATGATGGTCAGTTAAAACTTTACACTTGACACTCTATATATAGTGTCTCTATATTTTGAGTGGGAAAATTTCTCTGATGAATATTTAGGTTCCTTGAAGCATAGGCTACCACATTCTTATCCTGCATTAACAAAACACCAAGCCAAAACATGAAGCATTACAAAATACTATAAAATCCTTACCTTCAAAAGGAAAAGCAAGGATGGGAGTTGTGCTCAAAAGAGACTTGAGATTTTGAAATCTCTCTTCACACTTTTCAAACCAAATAAAATATACCTCTCTCTGAATCAATCTTGTCAAGTGAGTAGCAATGGTGGCAAAGCCCTTGACAAAACTTTGGTAATAGCTATCCAGATCCATGAAGCAATGAAATTCAGAGGTAGGCCTAGCCCAATTCTTAAAAACATCAATCTTATGGGGATCTATCATCACCCTCTTTTCAGAAACCACATGCCCTAAAAAGGACACAGATGACATCCAAAACACACACTTAGAGAATTTCTCTTAAAGCTTCTTCTCTCTCAAAATATCCAAGACTATGCACAAACGCCTTGCAAGCTCCTCTATGCACTTAGAGTAAACCACAATGTCAGTAATAAATACAATAACAAATGAATCTAAGAAAAATTTGAAGATGTCATTCATTAAACTCATGAATGTTGCAGGAGCATAAGCCATCCCAAAGGACATCACTAAGAATTCATAAAATCCATAATGAGTCCTGAAAGTTATTTTGGGAATATCCTTATGTCGGGTATTCACCTGATGATACCCCGACCTTAGATCTATCATGAAAAATATAGAAGCACCCTGCAACTAGTAAAACAAATCATTTATTCTGGTCAATGGGAACTTGTTTCTTTTGGTTACCTTATTCAATTGTCATTAGTCTATACATATTCTCATACTACTATCCTTATTTTTAATAAACAATAGTAGATCACCCTACAGTGAAGCACTAGGATGAATGAAGCCCTTATCAAGCAACTTTTGTAACTAAGTCTTAAGCTCTATTAACTCAATCAGAGCCATACTATAAGAAAGAATTGAGATAGGAAAAGTGCCCGGCTCTAAATCTATACAAAAGTCAATATTCCTATCTGAAGGCATACCAAGCAAATCGTTAGGAAACACTTCCTAGAATTCACATACCACAAGGACTGACTTAATAGATGGGACCTCTACACTACTGTCCCAAAGATGTGTTAAGAAGGTTGAACACACCCTCTCTAATAACTTATTAGAACCAATGAAAGAAATTATTTTCACCAAACTAAGCTTTTAAACACCCTCCCATTCTAACTTATCTATTCCTGTCATAGCTAAGGTCATAGTATTAGCATTATAATTCAAAACAACATCATACAAGGACAACCAAGTCATATCCAAAATGATACCAAAATCTAACATATCCAGAATCACCAAATCCACCCAAGTCTGAAAACCCATAAACATCACTGAGCACGCATGATATACTTGGGTCATTGTAATAGAATTCCTAATTGGAGTAGACACATAAATAGGTGAATTAAGAATATCAAAAACCATGTCTAACCCCAAAGCAATTTTAATAGACACATATAAAAAGTAGAACCCAGATCAAATAAGAACAAAGCCATCTGATCACAGACAAGAATTATACCTGTAATGACTACGTCTGAAGCCTCCGCATCAGATTTGCCTGAGAAGGTATAGAAATATGCTTTGTAATCAATCTGAATGACTTCCCTAGTAGGTTATGCACCACCTCTACCTGCCTTACAACCACCCCAATTACCTCCACGAACTGCTTGATAACCATCACACCCAAGTTATAGATGACCTATACCGGCCAAAACCAAAGCTCTAGACTGCTGCGCAACCTGTAAACTAGACTGGCTACCAATAGGATAGTTGCTATAAAAATTCCCAACTCGACCATAAGTAAAACAAGTTCGATCTATAAAAGGTCGGTTAGCAGAAAAATACGAAACCCCTTGGCTTCCCACACTTGAAGGCTGCTGAGTGGTCCCTGATAGACCACTGTGGAAACTGGTAAAGCTGAGTGTATTGGATGTGGGATAGGCCTGAGAACTGTGGCCTCTAAAGTAAGATCCCATAAAGTTGCTCACATTTTGGGCCTTCTTTCCCACCATCTTAACATGCCCATCTAGACTAACTCCCTCTACTTTCTTCATAAACTTCACCATCTCATTAAAGGTCTTTCCTGAAAAATTTATTTGTAGAGATGTGATCCGCAAATTAGTATTCAAACCCTTGATAAAGAAGCTAATTCGCTCTTCCTCCTTATCAAGTAAATGGGTGGAAAATGTAGAAAAGGCATGGAACTCAGCCTTATAAGCTACAACAGTCTTACTTCTCTACTCAAGGGCGAGAAACTCATCCTTCTTCTTATCATACTAGGTGTGTGGCACATACTTCTCAAAGAACAAAGTTTGGAACTGAGTCTATATCAACGGAAGCAATGCTGAAAACTTACAATCTACATATGCCCTCCATTACTGCTTAGCATCTCCCTGCAACTAGAAGGTCACAAATTTAATCCCATCTTATGCAACCTCTAATGACAATCTACAATAAACTCAAAGGCATCCTCCATCTCAAAAATAAGAAAAATAGAGGTATCATCTTTAAGAACTTGCAAAATAACTCATTCTCATCCCAAGTCATAACTGGACCAACACCAGACGAGGAAACACTTCTATCCCAAAAAGCTCATCCATCCTAGAGGCCACAACGACAGTATTATACACCCTAGATGCTGGTCAACGGGCATAGTAGGCATGGGGCCAGTACTAGCCAACCCACTAAGAAAACTAAAAACCTATTGAATCAGCTCATAAGACATTTGTAGAGGGCTTTCACGTCCCTGAACGTCTATGGCATTCTCTTTCTCTGGAATATCTTCATCTATTACCTTATCATAATGATCCTCGGGCGGGGCAGATAACCCAGATCTCTGCCTATTGATACCTAATTTTTTCCCTCTATAATTTAGTTTAATTTTTGAGCTTCTTTGGTTCTAAATAAAATTAAAATAATTTCTTTATTAGAATAAAGAATTTTTTCAAACAATTTATAGGTTAATTTTTTCATTTTAAATAACAATATGCATTCTCATATTCTAATATAAGGGATTGTTTGATTATATTATTTAAATACATATATTTTACCAAAACCAACTTTTGATCGGAGCTCTTCTTTTAAAAATTGACTCAATTAAGGTTACTTTGATTTAAATATAGATTTTGTCTTATAATAATCAATTTTAGAAGATAATTACTTAGATTTTATCATATCATGAAGCTCATAGTTAAATGAAGTGTCAATTCATCTTAATTCTTGATTAATTTAAGTCAATTGCTAAATGTGACTGTATTTGAAATTGATTTGGTCACAATTGCAATGCAATAGGCCTTATTTGAATTTGATTTGGCTATTATCTAAATGGAATTGGCTAAATCCTAAAACTCTTAGGCCATTTCCTAAATCAGCCTAAATCTACCCTCTTAAATCCTAACACACTACCCACTCCAGCCCATCTTCCATATGGATCGACCCAGTCAAAACCTTATATCCCTTTTCTTTCTCAACCCTTAAACAATAATAATGAAAACACCAACACCTGTACAATATTTTACCAAATGAACCCAACAACTTTGTCAGCCTCACTTCAAACGATGCCTTCAATCAACCCCAAACTACAATCAAATAATCAAGTTCCACAATACCCTCCGTTAATTACCTTTGGATTCCATCAAATGAATGTGTGGAGGACGGGATTAGTATAGAAGGATAGTTCATTAGAGTGAGGCCTAGCTAGTAAATAGGGTTGCTTGGTTGTATCCAGGCTAGTAGTCGCAGTGCTTGGCACGTACATTGGAGTTCTTTGTTCGTGGGGTTTGAGTGCTTTCGGTTAGATCTTGTATAGTACTACTTTGTGGGTGTCTTGTTTCTGTTTTTCTTTATGTGTGTGTTATTTTATCTTGTTTTATGTTTTACTGCATCTGTATTACTGTTTTCTTGTCCTGAGTCGGGGGTCTATTAGAAACAACCTCTCTACTTCTTCGGAGGTAGTGATATGGACAACGTACACTCTACCCTCCCCAGACCCCACTATGTGGGAATACACTGGGTATGTTATTGGATTCCATCAAATGAAGGTTCCAAAGAATTACACCTCATATTCCAATGTTCAAATCCTTTAAATGTTGTGGATTCTCCTTAAATTCATACTAGATAGTACATACTCATGTAATTTCTATTGGCTACAAGGGAAATTTGTTTTCCCCAAAAAATCCACTATGAATTTGGCCCTTTTTACATCAAAATTCATACAACCCAAAGGTGTCAAAACCTTATCCTCCAATTTATAATTCAAAACCCCAAGCAAATTTTCCATTTTGCCCTCTATTTCCCCCCTCTTTTTCACCCTTGATTTCCCTATAAATAGTCAGTGGTGGGCAAAGGAAAGGGAGCGGGATGTAGAGGTTTCATTTCAAGTTTCTAGAGCAGTATTCCTCTAAACTCAAATGAAAGAGAAGCCCTAAATCATTCACAAATAAGCAGAAAAATAAAACTCTGACTAAATCATTTGAATTTTGACGAAGTTAAATTAACTTCTATGGTGGAAATCCCCTCTGATAAGTCTCGTTGTTCCTATTTGATACTCCCCAAAAGGTAAAGGACCCATCTTTTTTACATTTTTTTCTCCGTGTTTGGTGGTTACTATGAAATTTTGTTACCGTCATGAACTTCTATTATTACTGTAAGATTTGTTAATGTTGAAAGTTATGTGATTTTTTAAATTGAAACTGGTTTTGCTAGAGCTATTTGTGTTTTGTTTTAGCATTAAGATTAAGAAATCTTTAAACATCTATTCTATTTTGTTGGTCGATTTGACTATGTAACGATTTTGTCTTTTCTTTACAATGTTCCTCATTGAAATCAGTAGTTATGTGAATGAACTTATAGTGTTGCTTTAATTTTATTGTTGGACGTATCGATTCATATGACTCATTACATGGGATTGGTCTTGTTTACTTTGTGTTTGTTGATTCGACAATGCTGACTACTATGCCTTATTTTCTTTTTAAATTTTAGCCTATTCTTCTTGTGTATTAATTCAAAAGTCTTCTCTCTTTTAAGTTTCTTATTTCCTCATTCTCTAAGATGACTTTTCAGAGTCTTGTTCATGTTATCTTATGTTAGTTGTGGATTTCATTCATGTCTATCTTAGCCTTGTCACTGTCTGCTCCTCTATTTAGCAAAACATAAGAGTTACCTTCATGTTGTTCATGTCTGTTTGTGTAGCCTTTCTTCTGCTTGTTATTTTGTTTGGCAAATAAGGTCTCAAATCTCATTATGTCATTGTGGTGGTCATTTAAATTTATTTTGATTCATGTGTTAAGAAACAAATAGCTCATAAGGGTTCTTTGACTCATAATGTCAACAGAAGCAAAATGAGTTCATCTATAGGGTAAAGTTGTCAATCTTATGACCTCTTGACTTATGAGTATTTTATGACTTGTCAAGGAGAACATGAGGTTTAATAATAGTGTTGGCCATCTAAGCCATGAGACTATGAATCAACCACTATTAAACGTTATTAATTGGTAGTAGCTGACTCATATCTTTGAACAAGTATGCCTTCGTGAGATGTTTGTGTCACTAATGGAGAATGTTTGATTTTTCTTCTACTTAACAGTTAAGAACTCAATACATGTCTCTTATTTTCTCCTGGTATGATTTGAAATTATGTTTAAAAATCCTTACTTTGACACCTTATCATTCGTAGAGTTGTAAAGTTGGTACTTCGAATCTGACCCCAGTGAATTACATGGAATCATGTTCTTGGTTTCTATTTACAACTTTTTGTTTAAATCAACACCCTTTTGACTGTTATTGCTTATAAGAATAAAAATGTGTTGGAATATGAGTACTTGCTTAATTTTTTGCCATTGTTCATATGAGTTTCTACAATAGACTAGCTTTATGAGATAATATTCAAAGTCTCCTTTTACCTTGATGTTTAGTAGGATGAATGCCCATACCTTATTACATGTACCCTTTTAGAGTTGGGAAGCATATTACTGCTGCTTTCTTTTCTCTTGCTTTCCTCATTGTTTGTGCATGCAACAGTGGCCATTTTGTCATCTCTTGAGTCCAAACATGATAATTGTTGTCTTATTTCAAGCATTAAGCAGTTACAACAGATGGTTTGATAGTTATTTAGTTCTTTTTTTTTTTGCTTAATCATGATTTGGCTTCAACTATTATTTTTTCTCTCTTTTTGATTGAACTCACTTATAGAGTCCCTCGGTCTCTCAAATCCTTGCATCCTGTGGGCCAAGCCACATTCCATTGAGTCAAACTCCATATCAGTCCCCAAAGGGATTGATATATGGTCTGATATACACTTTGAGGCAGCTGATATACACATATTATATAGTGAAAGATGGAAGGTAAGCTAATATGCAAGTGGAAGCACGATAAATAGTCGTATACAAGTTGTATACAAAGATGTATACAAGCAGAAATGGGCCAAAGCAGGACTATATGTTGAGGTCCAATATGGACAAATCTTCATGGACCAAATCAGGGGCCCAATTTTCAACTCTTCCTTTTATTTATTTGTAATTTTATTGTTTAGGTCTGCCCCACTTTGTGGGAATTTACTGGGTTTGTTGTTGTTGTTATTTTTTTATTGTTTAGGTTTATTTGTAATTGACACTAACTCCTTTAGTTTGTTTAATCTAGTTGAATTTCCCTTTGTAGAATAGCTCATAGGGCTGCGTATTGGTCAGTTCGGTTCGGTTTTGATGTTTATCGGTTTGTAAAAAAGCTAAAGTATTAAAGAACCATTAAGATATCAGCTTAACGGTTATTGGTTTATCGATTATAGATCATTATAATCTCGGTTATTGTTTTAGTCATTAACATTACAAGAGCTTATTGTGATCAATTCTTCTATTGAAAATTAGAAAGCCAACATACACACAAACTTCTCAAAACATACAGAGGACTGAGCAGTAAGGATACACACACATGGCTCAAAGCCTCAAACTCAAAAATCTTGATTTTGATCTCAAAATAACTCCAAATTACACATACCTACTTGAAGAAAAATCAAGATTTTGATGTCAAAGATAGTGGAAAACTAGAATAATCAAACCAACGACACATAGAGAAAATTGAGAAATCCCCAAACCCAATTGAAACATCAAGAATAAACAAACCAAAAGTGGATAATCAAGATTTTGATGTCAAAGACAATGGAAAACACTAATAATCAAACTGACAACACATAAAGACAATCCAGAAATATCCAAACCCAAATGAAAAATCAAGAATAATAAAACCAAAAGTGGAAAATCAAGTTTTTGAAGTCAAAGACAGTGGAAAACTCGAATAATCAAACCGACAACACATAGAGAAAATTGAGAAATCCCTAAACCCAGTTGAAAAATCAGGAATAAACAAACCAACAGTGGGTATAAGAAAAAAAAAGTACTCACCATATAGATTAAATTGATGATTTAATACAAAAGACTGATAATTGAGATACCCTTTGCGTTTAAGGAGAGACTTTAAGAAATGAGAAGTGTAAAAGTGAAAGTACTGAAGGGACTTTTGAGTGAATGAGACTGAATATCAATGAACCTTTTATGTCATTTGACTCTGTCATATAAAAGCCTAGGAGTGTAGTACTGAAATTATCAGTTTATTGGGTTAACCGATAAAAATATGGAAAAACTGTGCCCCAACCTGATTAACTAATAACAATATTAAATAAAATGACATCCGACCCAGTAAACCAATAACCCGAACCATTAACCCAATAACGAAAATGCCCTTTTTTTTAATAAAATCATATTGATTCCTATTAAGCCTTCCCGAAGCATGTTTTTTGGTCAAATATAGTTATTCAATTTTGATACTTGTGTGAAACAAAAGAAAATCCTTTGGAAAACAAAATAATTTCTATTCAAATAAACATGATTCTTATTTAATGTTAGTCCCCCAAATGCCTTAAAAACCTTCTCGGGGTATTAATTTGAATCCTTACCCAGATCTTTTAAAACTTAAATCTTTTGAGTATTTTTCAAAGGTTTTCTTAATTTTTCTTAATTAAATTAAGTGGAGAATCTATTTTGATAGATTTGAAAATTTTCTTAACTTTTCAAGTTTAATCAAGTCTAAATCATTTTCCTGCAAAATAGAAATTGTGACTCTGCTGGAGATCTTCAATTAGGTTCTAACCAAATATTTGAAACTGACTTTATTTGACTAACTGTTTGAGTTGGCAATATTTAAATTTTTTATTGGCTTATCTGTTTAAATTTCGGTAATATAAACTGTTGCATTTCATGGAAATTTCTGTCACTCCTGGAAAATCATTAGGCATTAAGGAAAAAGGGACGTTATGCGAGTATTGCAGATCACCTTTCAATATAAAACCTTGATTTTGTTTGAACATCCAAGTGAAGTAGTTGATTCAAGTCAGTCAACTGTCACTTGGTATGTTAGCCCAAAAAGTTCATTTTGGGTTCCCGATTAATTCGAATAAATCACAGTAGTTAATTAGGATAGAGAGAAACTAAATTTTATTAAACTAGGCATACCGACCTAAGTGACCTGATACCCAAACCTCCTTTTGATGAAAAATATAACAAATCAAAATGTTATTACATGTGAAAACACCTCAGATTTTTTTTTTATGATGAATAAAATGTTCCTACGGGACATGATGGAATTTAATTCGTGGAGAAAAATTGAGGCCCCACATGATTGGGCTGAGAATTTAAAAGAAATTAGGTTAGCCTGCTGCCTACCGTAGCAACTATAAACTAACCGTTGCAGCGGTAATCAGACAGTAGCCAGCCTGTACTCCTTTTAAAAACCTCTCTTATTTTAACCCTCCTAGATTGTCCTATTCCTCCAAAAACACCCTGAATCAACCCCACTTTCATAGTCATAAGATTTCAAAGGCCAAGCTTCATGAGAGCGATTTTGAGGCACACCTAGCGAGAACTCGACATGGGATGACACTTAGCACGTGCGGGACAGCTTTCTCCTCTCAATAGCAACATGTTTCTTTTATGAGGTAGGTTATGGTTAATTTGTAATAGACTTGGGCTAGATGCACATATTATGTAATAGTAATGTCGGGAGATTTCATGTCTTATGCCTTCGAGCATGGTGTTTGGATGGACAGAACCAATAATAATCGGGTTAGGCTTGAATATTATAGAAAATTGTTGTTGTGCCCAGCTTGTGTGATATTCATTTGGATATTTAACCAAATCTTGTGAGGATTAGGATCCGTGGAACAAATATATGTGCTTAATAATAAGGTGGGGGTTGAATATGATAAAAAGGGAAGGAAATGAAATGAATTAAGGTTGACTTGGGTTATTCTTAGTAATCCTGATAACCCATTGTAGCATTAAGAATGTTAATAAGGTGTAAGCATGACATAGAAGCTATGTTAGTAAAGTGACTCAAGTGGTAGTGTTCGCTTTGTAAATATTATCGAAACGGGTGAGGAAGACTTAAGAGTGCGGATAGGCGTTAGGATTTAAGGGGTGGGCATTGGACTTCAAAATAAATATATGTGAAATAGGGGAGGTTACGTGGATAAAAACATAAAAGGTATACATATACATATTATAAATGGACCTATAATTGACCATGAAAAAGGGTAGGAAGTCAAGAGGGATGTGATAGCATGAGGATCAGTGTATGCGAGGAGGTGAGGTAGTCCCTAAGGGTTTGTAAATATATATATATATGTATGATCGAATGTACATAATTGCTTTTGGGCACTATTATGATTGTGACAGCATTACATACCCATTCATGATATTGTTGATAATGATGGTGTTATTGAGCTCATGATGTTGGTGATATTGATGTTGATATTGATGATGATGAGATAATGATAATGATGATGTTGACCTCATGATGTTCATGATGCTGATGAGTATGATGTTATAGCATGAAATTCATGATGTTGATGATATTAATGATGAGTTGAGAAGGGAAAGAGAAGTTGTGCATGTTGCAACATTCATTCCTCATATGCATTGGATGTACATTCATATTTATATGTTCTGACTGTCTGATTTATGGAAACCTGCAATTATGTTTAATGATTGGGCCCTGCTAGTCAGTCTTAAGAGAATATGTCATGAGTATAGGTACTTCAAACTACTTGATTAAAATTGCTACGCTATTTAGGAATTAAATAATAAGGAACCCAACTGCCACAAGTGGTCTCAAGTATTGATATATTGATCCCAGTAGAGATGTCCAGACTAGGTTAGAACACATGGTTACACAAAATGGAATAACAATATAAGGTAGGATGGGTTATCAAGGACAAAGATGCACAAAAATATTAAATGACAAGTAGGTCATAGAGAATTGTAATGCATGTATGAACGGGCTTAGCAACTGGAAATATAATTAAAGTCATGGATTCTTTCCTATTTTATATTATTATTATTTGTTTCTAACCCTGGTCGGCAATGATACCTACTAGTTCGTATGGTTGTACTGATACTACACTTACTATATCTCCTTTCGAAGGGATATATCCATGTTGTAGGTTAGTTGGAGTTTCTATAGCAGTGACGGTTGATATCACCCAAAATATACCTCCAGAAAAGTATAATACGATCTTTGTATCAATATAGAACACAACTAGATTAGGGTCGATCCCACAGGGAATAGGATAACATTATGTCGAATGCTAGTCTGAGTAATTGGCAAATAAGTAAAACTGGGGGGGTTTTGTGAGTAAGTAATAATAGTAACGATTGTTGATTTTTGAATTTATAATCAATATGAGAAATACATTAGGACTGTGATCCCCAATGATTCCTTAACTCCACCGATTACTTGTGCTGGCAAGACTGTCCCGCTGCGTTGCATGCAAAATCTAACAAGTTAAGTTCATCTAAATGTCTCTTGACCTTGGTTAGACAAATTTCACTCTTCTCCTCTCAGTCTCCGAGTGTCGCACTACTAACCCTTGTCCTGGAT
Organism: Capsicum rhomboideum; assembly: GCA_031232105.1. Classification (NCBI taxonomy): domain Eukaryota; kingdom Viridiplantae; phylum Streptophyta; class Magnoliopsida; order Solanales; family Solanaceae; genus Capsicum; species Capsicum rhomboideum. The sequence goes on from CP124711.1 coordinate 55,281,727, forward strand.
CTTAAATAACTATCCCTGTTATGGCTCAAGTTATTAGATGATGGTTGATAGCTTCAAATCTCTGTTGTTATTCCCTTTTCCCAATCTCTACCTCTGTCTCGAGTAAGTCTAGAATACAAGCTAGTTTCTAATGTTTGCAACCATTAGAAGATCATTTATAATGAAGGTAATAATAATACATGCATTCACAACAGTTCAGAATTGCTTTGCACTTAACCTATTTTGTTAATTCCTCATGGTTCACATAACCCTAGTTGACAGATTTAGATACTCATGGTTGCAAGAACACAAGAAGAATTCAATGAAGAAAACATAATTCTAGAGAAAACTCTAAAATCTCAATATGAATAAAAATCTTCGAATAGGTGTTCCAAGATTACAAAATCAATAATGTGTTTATGAATTCAAAAACAATGTAATAGAAATAAAAAATAATGTAACTGACCAACTCCTAAACATAGGACAATATAGGGGTATTTATAGATACAAGGTGAATCCTATCCTAAACAAAACGAGAAAACAAAGTCGGCACTTTTCCACAGTACCAACCCACGCCACGTGGTTCCTGCCGTGGAAATCAGGCTGCTCCAACTAACTGCAGGAGTTGACCTATGACACAGACCCACACCACGTAGTCGACTCACGTGACATGGGTCCTGTCGTGAGTCACTCCTCTTGTGCATGACTTGGCTCTTTCGTCTTCTGATACTTTGTTCACGAGCATGATCCTTTATTTTTGTCCATTTTGCCTCAAAAAATCTATTCTCCTACAATATAGAATAGGAAACACATCATATCAACTAAACATACCTGAGTCATTGCATATTTTCCTTGTTTTAATCATCAAAAGTGACATCAAACCATGACATATCAACACCCTCAACTTAGAACGGTTGCATGTCCTCAGGCAAACAAAACAAAACAAACACATATGATGCTTAACTAAGAGAAACCTAAGAGACCTACGACAGTCAACTTATTGCTCTTGGCACCAAAACTTTTCCTACCCCTCCTATTTGTAAATCAACACCACAGTGTGTATAAGTGAAACACATTATCATGACGCGACAACAATCAAATGATGGCATCAAATTATGAACAAACAACTAAGCATATATGCAAATGACATTATCCGAACAAATAGCAGCTAACAATGCAACCCATGTATTCTCACAACAAAGAAGTCCCATACACTCACAATCTACCAATGAATATCAAAGTAGGGACTGGTTCAAAACACTCTCTCTCACAAAGAAGTTCAAATAATGTGCATGAAACACCATAGGCTTGCCCTTATTTTCTATACCTTAGTTTTTCGGACAGTTGGACTAGGATCACATTAGGACTTTCATTGACTTGTAATGTAGGCTTGGGGATGGGTGTGGTACATATGGATATAGTGACTCAACCCTCCTTAACACTACACTGTTTTTGGCTCCACTTTCCAACCATTCTTAATTTATTTTCCTTTATTCTCCTTCATTTATTTTCAGATTTTGGGTGTGAATTTCTTCATACTTTTAAAACACAATTTTTTTTCCTCTTTTTTTTTCTTTTTCTCCTTTTTTGCAATTTCTATTTACTTCACTCATTATTTTTTTCTTCACATCCAAATATGTTCTCTTTTTCTTTTTACTAACCTCTCCTTCATACCCAAGTTAAACTACACACTACTATAATATCCACCCTCAACTTAGGCGATTTGCCTGAGTTGAGGTACATAATGTCCAAGGAGGGACCAGAGACAAACAGGGTTATTGTAAGTCAAAATGAGAAGGTGAATAGCCAAATGAAAGAAATAGGTCAATTAAGGCTCAAACTCGGGATCAAGGGATACTTAATTCATTTGGTCGGGCATTTAAGCTAAAAGAGGACTTATTCAAAAATGGCCTATGATCCTTTCTTTACCACTATCCTATAGCCTAGGGAAAACTAACTGGGCAAGTTCTGGATCACACACACAAGTTGAACTAGGTAATGACCTCACATACACGTAGCACAGGGTTACACTATCAACTACTACCTATCCAGTTCATGCATTGCTAAGCTATAGTTATTCTACCTATAATACTAATGCCATAACAAGATCCAACAACTGTCACAAATTAACATGCTACACACACAATCCAAAAAAAATTATTATATTTTTTTTCAGGAGGGGAGGGGTGTCCTTTAAGCAATCAAAAAACATCATTATCATTCAAATTTTGTTCAAAATGGGACTGCACTAAGGTTCCCCTATTGTCACGCCCCGACTTCCAACAAGGCGTGGTTGGCACCCGAAGCCGATAAGGCCCGAGAGAACCAATCTTTGCTTATGTTCGTTTATATATATGTCATAAGAAATACCATTACCATATAAGAACTTATCATGCTAATAAAGGAATTCATGAAACATGTGATAAATACATACATAGGTGAAACTTGGCCGACAGGGCCATCAAGTCATCATGGACATACACCTCTTACATTTGTCTTCCCACAACCGTCTACAAAGCCTCTACAGATACATGACCATGTCTATACAATATTTACATAATACTAAAACCTAGAGTACACATGTGACTTGGGAAGCCCCGAAGCAATTGGAGCTCACCAACGATTTGTATACGGTCCGCAGCCTACTGAGGAAGTCTACTAGTACCTGCACCTGCAGCAAGTAAGGTAAATCCCCCAAGAGGGGGTCAGTATGAATAATGTACTGAGTATGTAAGGCCATAATAATTACATCATACATAATAACAACAATAATGGAATCAATATAAGAGAAATGGTAACTGTGAATGAACTCTCTTCTGTATTTGGGGAAACCATGTACATTACGTTGTTTACTTCTTTTGTCTTTTCATATGTTCATCTTTATTGTTCTACCTATGCTAGGCTGTTCTGTCGCCCCTGGGATGAGATTAACCCATGCTAGGTACTTTGACCCCTGGGATATTATGTGAACCCATGCTAGGCTTTCGTGTCGCCCCTGGGATGTCATTAACCCATGCTAGGTACTATGACCCCTGGGATGTACTATGATAACCCATGCTAGGCTTTTATATCGCCCCTGGGATGTATCGGGACCGACCCATGCTAGGCTTTTCTGTCACCCCTGGGATACCACCCGTGTTATTGGGATCGACCCATGCTAGTATTTTAACCCCTGGGATACCACCCGTGAATACTCATTATTTATACATTACTTCTTTCTCTTGTTATTCTTACTTTCATTGCTTAGCGATACCTTGTGACTTGGAACACATACATACATTATTTCACGTCTTTAATCTTGTAAGATTGATACCTTTACTTGTTATGGATAGATATATTAGCTCGCACATTACTTCCCATATTACTTTGATGAGATTGGTACTTTTACTTGTGGGAGATTGGTACAAAGATAATCATCATACTGTAAGACTTTGGAACATGACATGATTGGAACAATGCTATTCAAAATAAATAGATTCTCTTTACGTCATCACTCTCTTTTTGTATAGTTCTCTTAGGATTTACCACATCATGACAACTTAGGAACTTCCGTCAATAAATAAGAGATAAGTGAATCAGCATTCATCTAAGAGTAGGACACATGTGAATAGCAAGATATGTCAATCGTAGTTGGAATTCTATAGAACCCTCATGGAGTGTAACACTTTTGGAACCCTAGGATAATGATCCATATTAGCTAATGAACATGAGTCAACCACTGTACATGAGTCATATGATTCAGCATTGACCAATGAGTAAGGAACTTATGAGTAACACTAGTCAACTACCGGATACAGAATACCTCAGAGCATTTCAGAATCGAATGAGTACTATGACAATGTGAACACCATAGGCTGCAGAAAGATACAGACAAAGTAACCTTACATACCTTCACTTCCAAGTATGAGTACACAAGTCTATATCTGAACACAATAGTCCAGCTTCTTCCTTACGTCTTACTCTACAATACAAGTACATAACAAAGTTCATGTTAACAACCAACTCCCTTACAAACGTATAAATGTCACAATGAGTTATGTGACTGCTACATAGCATCATTTTGTCCTTCACAGTACATTCCATTGCATTATCATACCAACAACACCATAACATTCCACACATTGACCAAAATATCGTACATCAATAGCATTTTCACATCACACTTACCCTTATGCTTTCTCATTAGCATTCCGTCATAATTTCTCCTATCAACTTGCCTCATAACAACATATGAAAAACAATCCATACTTAATACAGTACAACATGCCTCCATAAGACACTTTAAAGTCATTAAAATGACATCACAAGTTGTTAATTATATCCATAAAGGGTATAGGGGCCTTCGGGGGTCAAAGGGTGACAAAAACATGCAAAACGGGGTTCTGGAAGTGACCTGCGAAGCCACCTGCGCCCACAGGTGGCTGACCTATGTTCTCAGGTTCCCTTTGGCAGTAACCAGGGGAATCTGCATTGGCACCTGCGCAGGTACCTCACCTGCGAGGGCGGGTGCCCTTTTTCGGCCAAATTGGTCTCTTTTGGGTCTTTTTATGTAATGAATGGTCCATGATCATAAATAAACTTCTTTTAACATATTTTTGATCATATTACATGCCAAAAACCATCCATGGTCTCACAACACACAACACACAAAAACATCATCAAAACCTCACTTTTTTTTCAATACGCCACCAAATCCGTAACCAAATCTACAACAACAATTCCAAACATTATATACAAGGGTAAAACAAGGTAAGACTATATTCACATCTCACTGTCAATATTGAATTGATCAAGTTCATTTCCTTCAATATCACAAGTCCATGTTCAAGTTTACAAGACAAAACCATCCTCCGATTTAGCAAACACAAATTGTTTTACACATAGTGAACTTCTCACACTTCACCAACATAACCAACATGATATAAAACATATTCCATGCATAAAATATATTAAACCATGATAATAAACACTTACCAAGCCTTGTGCAAAAATGATCTTGTCCACAAAGATGAGGGCTTAGGGTTTGTATGATATTAGAGATGTTGAGATAATTCTAGAAAAGGCATGAGAGTCCAAATGAGTTAAAAATCTTATTTACCTCATATATATAGGTCCCTTAAGTCTCTCTTATCCCATTTTGGCATTAAATGCATGTTTGATTTGGTCAAATGGAAGATTGGATCATTTTTGCCCCATTGGGCCTAGTCTTTTGTTCTTGCATTAGGCCTCATTTGGCCCAATGGCTCATGACTCATTAATACCCAACAAATTAATGTCTAATTCATCAAATCTCTCATGTTTAACTAATTCCATAAATGTACACGTAGTCGTATAGGTTCGACAACCTACGGGTGTTTCACCTCCTAAAAAGGTCTAATCCCATGTACTAGGCCCAATATCAATTATCTCATCAATAACATTACAATTTACAAACTTTTGACTCTCAACACTTGAGTGACCATTGTTCAATGTCGTCAAGTAGGGTTTGGTAGATACGGGGTGTTACACCTATTTTTCTCCTAATTAAATATGAAACACATAAATAATATAAATAACAACCTAACCATGTCGGTTCTACTATGATAGCACACTTGAGAAAAAAGAAACACGACAACAAAAACCCTCAAATGGTGGTATACCCCTACCCCTAACTAAATAATAGTGCACTTTCCTCAGTGCACAACTATAAATATGGTAAGTGTAAGGGAGTGAATACATACCTGTGGCATGCTAGGCGTCGGATATGGGCCCGTCTACAATAGGATCATCTTATGTTCTTTTGGGCTCCATGCTAGGTGCGTCCGGTGGAGGGGGTGGCTGACTAGAAGATGCTCCCCATGCTCTCTTCTCATGGTCAATATGAATGAGATGGTACTCTACCCAGGAGGCCCTAGTCGCCCTCCGGAGATCATTCTCAAACTCGTCTCCACTATCAGTCTGACCCACAGGACTCTGTGGCCTCTTGCCTTTAGCAACATGAGGCTCCTCATCACCAAACAAATCCACCTAAAAAGTTCGTACTGAGGATACCAGTGTAGGTATGGATAGAATGATAGGAGGCTAACTGCTAAATCTCAAACCTTTGCCCTTAATGCAACCACCTCTTTAGTCTACCCCGTAAAATAAAAAACATGGGCCTCTCTCAATCGGCTACCCATCCGGTGCTCAAAACTATCAATCCTCTCATGCAACTTACACATAAACTTCTCCATAGTAGAAGTCATGTGAGACTCAACTCTTGCCTCAGATGCCTCTATCGATGTCCTAACCCATGGCTTAAGCTATGATACCAACTTAGCCATCTGGGCCTCTGTGTGAGCCTGCTGCTCAATAACTTGCGTCTTTCTATCCACTAATTGCTAAATAAACTCTTGTGAAATTGTAACCATGCCAGATGAGGGTGACAGTGCTATGGGGCCAGCTACCTCCTCATCAGTCACAGGGCATGTGCCTTCGGTAGGCAACCTCCCAGCCTCGGGGTCACTAACAGGTGCTGAAGTGCTAACTGGTTCCTCACGATCCACTTTCCTTATAAAAAGGGTTGTGCCTGATGAATTTGAACCGAAATAGCACCTCGTTGCTGTATCAGTCCTACATTAGCAATACGGGTCACCTCAATGGTATGATCTATTGCAGGAATCCAAACTACACCAGCACTATGACATAGGCTTTGAATCAGACATGGGAAAGGTATGCTGGTACAGTTTGTAAAGGCGCGCTCATGAATATCCCTAATAATATAGCGGGCAATGTTGATGTCATATCCGACAAATATGCTCGCTACAGAACAACTCGATCAAGAGTAAGAGAATTATCTGAACCTGTAGGATCGAGATGATTTTGTACTACCAACCACCAAAACCTGCTCGTAAAATGAAGCGAGGACTTCTTAATATCTAAATTCTTAGCTACCCATTTCATATCTACGCTATCTTCCACGATATACTGTGCAACCCACCGTAGTAGCTCTAAATGTTGATCAACATCCTTCATTTTATTTCTTTTTTCACCGTCTCCATGTGGTGATCAAACTCAGCAGTACTAACTAGAAGTGGACGTTCTACACCAAAGAAGAACCGGTGGATACCCTGCTAAAAAATGTCTACTGTGGTTTCATGAACCAAAGTATGAGTCAATGGTGGTTGGTCCCAAAATCGTTGCTCAACTGGTATGATCAATTCAACAGATGCAGCATATGAAGCATAAAACTCATGAACCAACTCTAGTCTATAGCTACCAGAAGGCTCCTTCATCTACCCAAATCCATAGCGATCAAACACTGCCTTGATCTCGGGTAGTGCCTTTAACTCATCTAATTGATACCGGGGCTCTTCAGTGATACTCCATCTTTACACACCCCGCTCAGTTGACTTTCTTTTTCAACTTCTGAGGAAAGGGAGGAGGTTGAGTAATTTGTTTGAATAATTATGGGATTTCCTTTTCCTTCCTATTATCAGATTTTGCTTTTTTGCCAGCATCATCAGGCTTTGGAAATGCATCGACCTTAGAATTATCTGGCTCTATCTCAGTTTCTACATTAACTACTTAGTTTCTACATCAACTATCATCGGCTCATCTTTCTTACCACTATCCATAAGTATAGATGGTTCAGTTGTGCTTTTCTCGCTTCTAGTAGTAATGGCTAGACAATGACTATCATTCTTTGAATTCTGGATGGTGTTTCTCGGAAGGGTGCCTGGTTGACGCTAGTTCAATGTCACCAATATTTTTCCCAAACTATTTTTCTAACTATTTTATGGAATTTGAGTGAGATTCAACTCTCTAACTTATTCCTGAAATGTCCGGCCTATTTTCGTCAAGCAATTTTCTTAGTTTTCTAATCCTTTGACCAATTTGTTAAGAAGGGCTTCCATTCTTGAATTTCCATAGTCAGCATCGCAGTTCCCCGGTGGAACATATGTGCCACTCTTCTCTTTATATTCATTCTTTCGCCACCAATCACCGTCAAGATCTCTTTCTCTATCTCTATATCCCAACTTATGGTAATTTTCTCCATAGTAGTTCCGACCTTGATTCCCTTGCCTAGAGTTCCAAGAGTCTTTATTAGACCCCTAGTCCTTGGCTCGAAAACCTTCCACCTCTCGATCCAAGTACTTAGCCTCCTCTTCAGATTCATAATCGTCATGCCTAGGTGTTTTGCCTTGTGTACCTACTGCATGCACCTTTACAGGATTTCCAGCCGCAATCTGTTTGGCTAGCAAGCCAATTTTTGTCCTCAACTATGCGACCACTTGAGCAACAAATTCATCCAAAGCTCGTTGTGCTACCTAAGCTCTAATAGCATATGTCCCAGCAGGTGTATCTGCTTCCCGAGTATGCCATCATCGATTGGTCTTAGTGACATGATCTAAAATCTCTGAAGCTTGTTCCCACCTCAGACTCATAAATGCTCCGCCAGTGATAGTATTTTCTACATCCTTGGTATTGGCATTTAAAGCCCTGTAGAAGATATCAAGTAAACTCCTACCACTCATCCTATGATTTGGCACATTCTGCAGCTTCTTCTTGAACCTTAGCCATGTCTCGCAAAGTGCTTCAGAATATAGTTGTCAGAAGTTATAAATCTCATCCTTCAACTGTAGCATTTGGAGGGTGGGAAAAATCTCTCCAAAAATTGATTTTCAACTCTTGCCAAGTAGTGATGGAACCTCATGGTAACTTGGCCAACAACAAAGTTGCTTCCTCTGTTAAAGAGAATGGAAACAATCTCAACCGAATAGCCTCTTGGTCAACTCCATGCAAATTATATGAAGTGTATACCCCCACAAAATTCATCACGTGCATGTTTGGATCATTTGAAGGAAGACCGACGAACACAACTTTCAAGTTTAGTAGGTGGATCATGGCACTTGTAATGTCAAACTTAGTGCCCTAAGGTAACTTTGGTAGAATAATTGCACCAGTCTCAATTGACTCAAAATAATCCACATCCTCTTCTTTACAATCATCATAAATTGGTACAAATGGTCTTTGAGGGGGTTGTTGAACCCTTAATATTCTTTGTCTCACTTCAACTGTAGCTAGACGTTGTGTTGCCTCTTGCATTCCCTGATGATCCCCATCCACTTGTCTAAGAGATACTTGTCTTGCATTTACTTAGCCATCAATCGAGTAGTGACTTGTTCCGCAGTTTCATGACCAACTGGCTGAATTGGTTGGTTATGAAAATCTCCCACAGCTGCGGGATTCTGAGCTCCATCGATATTTACCATTTTTTAATTTGCTTTGAGTTTTCGTTCAATATCAGTATCATGTGGAATCGGGGGATTGCCTTGACTCCTAGTGTTGGGCATACACTAGTGTGTGCCCTAAAAAATAGTGCAAAGAAATAAAACCAATCAACTCCAACAAGCAAACTAATCAACTTCGTAATCGTAGTCCCCGGCAACAACGCCAAAACTTGATATTACCCAAAATATACCTTCAGAAAAGTATAATGTGGTCGTTGTATCAAATATAGAACCCAACTAGGTTGGGGTCGATCCCACAGGGAATAGGACAAAATTATGTCGAATGCTAGTCTGAGTAATTTTCAAGTAAGTAAAACTGGGGGTGGGTGGGGTGGAGGTTGTGAGTAAGTAATAATAGTAACAATTTTTGATTTTTGGATTTATAATCAAGATGAGAAATACATTAGGACTGTGATCCCCAATGACTCCTTAACTCCACCGGTTGCTGGCAAGACTATCCCACTGCGTTGCATGCATAATCTAACAAGTTAAGTTCATCTAAACTTCCCTCGACCCTGGTTAGACAAATTTCACTCTTCTCCTTTTGGTCTCTGAGTTTCGCACTACTAACCCTCGTCCTGGATCTCAGATAACTATCCCTGCTATGGTTCAAGTTATTAGATGAAGGTTGATAGCTTCAAATCTCTATTGTTATTCCCTTTTCCCAATCTCTACCTCTCTCTACCTCTCTGTCTCTCGAGCAAGTATAGAATACAGGCGAGTTTCTAACATTTCCAACCGTTAGAAGATCAATTATAATGGAGGTAATAACAATAGATGCATTCATAATGGTTAAGAATTGCTTTGCACTTAACTCATTTCGTTAATTCCTCATGGTTCACAGAACCATAGTTGACAAATTTAGCTACTTATGGTTGCAAGAACACAAGAAGAATTCAATGAATAAAACATAATTGTAAATTTACAATAAGAAGAAAACTCTGAAATCTTAATATGAATAAAAACCCTCGAATCGGTGTTCATAGATTACAAAATCAATAATGTGTTTATGAATTCAAAAACAATGTAATAGAAATAAAAAATAATGTAACTGACTAACTCCTAAGCATAGGATAATATAGGGGTATTTATAGATACAAGGTGAATCCTATCCTAAACAAAATGGGAAAACAAAGTCGGCACTTTTCCACGATACCAACCCACGCCACATGGGTCCTACCGTGGAAATCAGGCTGCTCAAACTAACTATAGGAGTTGACCTACGACACAGTCCTAAGCCACGTAGGTCGACTCACATGACGTGGGTCCTGCCTTGAGTTACTCCTCTAGTGCAGAACTTGGCTCTTTCGTCTTCCGATACTTCATTTTTGAGCATGATCTTTCCTTTTCGTCTATTTTGCCTCAAAAAATCTATTCTCAAAATAGAACAAGAATCACATCATACCAACTAAACATACCCGAGTCATTATATATTTTCCTTGTTTTAAGCATCGAAAATGCCATGAAACCATGACACATCAATGGTGATCATTCTCCAAGAGCTCCTGACCTCTCGATCTTGCATGGATGCTATGTCATAGATTCACCTACTCCTTGTGTAGTGCTCTTGTACCGATTTAGGCTAGTTTCTCACTTTTGGTTATTTTTCAAATTGCTCTTACTTATCAAATGTATTAAACTAGATTGTTTTATTAGTTAACAAATTTAAAAGAGTTTTGAAATAAGAATTGTTTTAACTTTCACATGAAATGAATGATTGCGTAGTAAGGCTTATCCTATCTAGCGTAGAATTAGGTAGGTGCCTGTATGATCCGTGGCTTGGGTCATGGCAAGATGGTACCAGAGCCCAGGTTACAAGTCTCCTGGTACAAGAGCAAATGTCGAGTAGAGTCTTGCGGATTGGTGTGTTGACGTCCACATTAAATTTGTAGAAGGCTACAAGGCATCTAGGAAACTATTTCACTATGTTCTCTTCTATCATTCCATCTCAATGTTGTCTCCTCGAGTTGAGTCCAATTAGTATATAGTAGATTTTAATTGGTATCTCAACCATCACAATTGGGACTAGTTTGACCCAAGTGGTATCTTTTTAATGTTTGAAAGGTAGGAACAAGACATTCCAACCAATAGAGATCAATAATAAGCATAGGGATTGATTGTGGTATTGTGAGGATTTGCTTGTTATTGCATGAAGTATTTCATAAAAGAAAACAATGTGTAGAAATGTGTTATGTGGATGGTTCTAAGTTTAGTATATTGTGACTTACTGTGTGATGGTTAAAAATCTTCAGGGTAAATGTTTGTTATGTGTGTTGATTTGAATAATATGTGGCTAATAGACCTAGGCATCATGAGGATCGGGTGTTATCTCTAGGTGTATCTTCATTTTCGTGACTTAAGATATGTCTCATCTCTCTGTCATTTAAAGTATTTTTTAATTTTTATCTGGATCCTAACGAACTACCCAGGTGCCTAGCTATTTTAGGGGAGGGGAAAACATTTAAGAGTAGCTAATTGGGTGAGTAGGAGAGAAAGGATAGTGTTATACTTACTAGAATTATGAATTTGAGTCATGGTAGTAATGGCTCGGGATGATAAAATAAGTTTTCAAGTGGAGATTTTGTGTAGACAAAGGAGTAGTACACAACAAAAGTATTTCTGGGATAGTATTGTGTGGAAAAAAGGCCTGGGATAAGTTAGAAATGAAAAGTGGAACCACTGGAGTGTATGCAATAAAATTACCGCTGCAGCAGTAAAAGTTCTACTACAGTGGTAAGTTAACCACTGTAGCGGTTCTAGGTAGTAACTTGCCAGGACCTTTCCCCTGTTTTGTGATTTTGAAATCGTTGTCAAGAAGTCTTGTATTCACGATAACCAAAGTTAGAAATCGATCCCTAAAATGTATAACAAGCTAAAAAATTGATTATGAGTAAGGCTAGTAGTCAAATGTCCTAGAGATGCAAGAAAAATAAAAGAGAATGATTGTTTGTTACAAGCCCCAAATGGGGGCAACCCAAATCCAAGCAATATTAAAATAAAAAGAGGGGAATATCTAGCTAGTGGCATCGTCTTTGATGCTCGAGGTGTCCCAACCCTCCTCCTCCATCCCTCTTAGGAAACACAAACTCCTCCGCATACTTCCGTGTAAGCTTCAGGAGTTACTTTGTAGGGGAGGTATATTTCACAATCAACTACATAGCCTTCCAAATCCTTACTAGTATAGAGTCTCGAAAGCGGTGCTTTTTTTTCTCCTCATCTATCTCCCTTTGAAGCTCAACATAGGCTCGGGCCAGGTCCAATGGGGCAGTCAAGATCAAAGGAGCCAACCCAAGTGGAGAAAACTGAGTCCTTTCTAAATAACCCCACATAGAAGGAAGGTCAGCCTCCCAATAGCCAAGAGATATGGGAGCCTGAGTAGAAGGGGTTCCAAACTTCTCGGCCCCACCAGCCTGGCTACTCTTACCTTCTTCCCATATCTTCCTCATCTTATTGCTTCCTTTTAACATGCCCCTACCCCTCAGTGGGTTGCACGATACGTCACACTCCTCCATAGTATCATGAATCTCCCTAGGCACATCCACCCTATTACATAATACAGTGAACAAGAAAGGCAAGAAAAGATCTCTCGCCGACTTCTCCCTAGCATAGAAGTGCTGCCACTTATCCACAATCTATTCCACTATATTTTTCTAAATCCACATAAGAGAACATGCTACCACCATACTTTTTCTTTCAGGTATAATGGGATTCAATACGGACTACCTTCCATACTTTTTCCCATAAATTCAGTTTTAAACATGGTTTTCCCAAATTAAAATCCAAGGGTTTATACCCACGTTATGATTTTGGTTTCATTCTATGGTTTCCATGATTTCCTATGATTATTATCGCTTTCAAAATGTATGAATCTCTAGTGTATGAGTTTAAGCATGAACTTTGGCTATTTTAACATGAATTTACCCAAATATCCATGAATTAACATATTCTACATAATTCCAGTATGATATGAGTTAATTGACATGATTCGACCTTATTGTCACAGACTTAGCTTGAAAGTCAAGAAACTTTACACGTTGACATAAATAGAAACAGAAGCATAATTGGTTTTTAGACTTATAAACTTAATTATGCTTACGTCATGATAAGTTACTACAATATGACATGTTTTGGGAGTAGTATTTAGCACCGAGGGAATGTGGGTTCAGATAACAACTCAAATTCCCAAACTACGTACCATAGTAGGTTATCAAGGCGTTCCTTACCAGTTGAGAGTGTCTCCATTTATCCAAATAGGTTATCAAGGGGGTCCTCAAAATTTAAGACTGTATCCCTTTACCCAAATAGATTATCAAGGGGGTCCTTGCCCATTGAGACTGTCTCCCTTTACCGAAATAGGTTATCAAGGCGATCCTTACCAGTTGAGACTGTCTCTCTTTACCCAAAAATGGATCCATGAGTGAATTTATGCCAAAACATGGTTCTATACCCCTGGAAAGATATTTAACACCCTCCTAACAAGGTCTATAAGTTGTTCTCCATATTGCTCAAATGGGGCATGTCGGGTATGAGAATCTCTCACAGAAATCATTTTAACACGAGTTATTTACTTGACCCACAACTTTAGTTAAATTGAATTATTTCATGACTTACAGTTATACCTCATGTCTACAGTTTATGATTTACTTTTGGGTCATGGTACTATAGTTTTGGTATTTTTCCACAATATTAGTTTTAAATCATATGGAATACTTATGTTTACTCAGCTTCCCAGTTTTGATATGTTTTAGCTCATGATTCAGGTCTTGCGATTTTCTATAATGTATTCCTTAAATGTTTGCATTCTTATATTTTAGATACAATTTTTCCATCATTTTTCTTATTGCATCCAAATACAGCTTTAAAATATGTTTTAAGTGTTGATCATGATTTTAGCATATCTTACATGCTCAGTACATTCAAAGTATTGATTGCATACCTGTTTTCCCTACATTTTTCATGTGATGTAGATTCAGGTGCTCATTCTAATTCTCGTGACTAGTTCAAATCATAGCTTGAGACATGTGAATCACAATTGATCAATGAGTAGGAAACATGTGATTAACAATGATTGATACGTGAAAATAGATTATCTTAGAACATGTAGAAATGGAACAAGTACAATGTCAATGTGAATACTATATGCTGCAGAAGTATACAGATAGAGTAACCTTACATACCTTCACTTCCAAGTATAAATACACAAGCCTATATATGAACAAAATAGTCCAGCTCCTTCCTTATGTTTCACTCTACAACACAAATACATATTGGATCTTACATTAACAACTAGTTACTGTACAAATTTACAAGACAAAAAGGAACTATATGACTGCCATATAACATCATTTCATCCTTTACAATACAATCCATTGTATTATCATACCAACACCACCATAATATTCCACCCATTGACCAAGACATTATACATCAATAGCATTTCACACCACGTTTACCCTTTATGTCTCCTCATTATCATTCCATCACAATTACTACTTCAAAACAACATATGAACAACATTTCATACTTAATATAGTCCAACTGGCCTCCATACGACCCTTTAAAGTCATTAAAACGATATCATAAGTTGATAATTACATCCATGAAAGGTATAGGGGCTTTGGGGGATCAAAGGGATACAAAAACAATCAATTCGGGTTTCTGGGCTAACCTGAGAAGCCACCTGCACCTGCAGGTGGCTGAGGTGTGCCCGCAGGTGCTTCGTCTGCTAGGGCGGGTGCCCGTTTCGGCAAAAAAAGGTCTCTTTTGGGTCGTTTTATGCAATGAATGGTCCATGATCATAAATAAACTTCTATTGACATATTTTAGATCATCTTTGATGCCAAAAATCATCCATGGTTCCACAACACACATGAACATCACCAAAACCACACTTTTTCTTCAATACACCACCAAATCCATGCACAATTTTGCAATAACAATTCCAAACATTATGTACAAGAATAAAACAATTTAAGGTTATAATAACATCTCACATGTCAATATTTAACCCATAAAGTTCACCTCCTTCAAGACCAAAAGTCCATTTTCAAGTTTACAAGGCAAAAACCTTCACCGATTACAAAATAGACAGTTTTACACATAGCACACTGTCTGAGACTTTCCTAACACAACCAACATGATTTATACACCATATTAAACATATCATATACTAAACCATGAGAATAAATACTTACCAAAGTTTACCAAGGAGTGATCTTGTCCCAACAAGTGTATTTGCCTTAGGGTTTGTGTGTAGAGAAAAGGTTTGGATAATTCTAGAAAATGGCATGTGTAATGTGTTGAATAAAAATCTGATTTTTATCTTGCTTTATATGGTTCCCTTAAGTCATCCTTATCCACATATACCACATTAAATGAGGGCCTCACTTGGTCAATTGAAAGAATGGGTCAAATACCCTTTGGGCCATGTCTTTTGCTCCACCTTTGGGCTTTAATTGGGCCCAATGGCACAAGACTTATTTAATGCCCAACAAATTAATGTGAAATTCATCAAATCTCTCATGTTTAAATATTTTCATGAATGTTATGGTAATCAACTAGACTCAGAAACCTACGGGGTGTTACATTCTTCCCCCCTTAGAAACATTCATCCTCGAATGTTAGTGACATTATTCAAAGTAAACAATTACAAATCTAGGAGCATTGTTCATGTTATCATATATATACTTATACTCATTACTTAAAAGTACTTACTTGTCATTGTTCCGATCTCATATCATGAGTTTGTTCTTCCCTTTGGAATAAATGAGGGTACTTGGATTTCATCATTTCTTCAGCTTCCCATGTGACTTCTTCTATTTGTTGATTTCTCCAAAGTACCTTTACAAAAGAGATGTCTTTATTCCTCAACCTCTTCACTTGTCTATCCAGAATGGCAATAGGTATCCCCTCATAGGTAAGATCCTCTGTAACCTGTACATCATCAATAGGAGTAAAACGAGATGGATCCCTTATGCACTTTCGAAGCATCGAAACATGAAATACTGGAGAGCTGTGGATATTTATTGGGGTATTGCTAACTCATACGTAACTTGCCCAAATCTTCTAATAATTTCATATGGGTCTATATAATGTGGACTTAATTTTCCTTTCTTTTCGAATCGTATTACCCCTTTCATCGAGGACACCTTTAAAAATACCCAATCACCTATGGCGAATTCAAGCCCTCTTATTTTAACATCATCATAGGACTTGTGTCGACTTTGGTCCATTTGTAATTGTTGTTGAATCACTTTGACTTTCTCCATAGCCTGGTGAACAAGATCTGGCCCAAGTAAAGCAGTTTCACCCGCTTCAAACCATCCAATTGGTGATCTACATTTCCTTCCATACAAAGCTTCATAGGGTGCCATTTTAATACTTGTATGATAGCTATTGTTGTAAGAAAATTCAATAAGAGGCAAATGGTCATCCCAACTGTCTTGAAAATCTAACGTGCAAGCTCGTAGCATATCTTCAAGTATTTGGATAGTACGTTCTGCTTGTCCATCAGTCTGAGGATGGAAAGCCGTACTCAGATTCACCTGTGTACCCAGACTCTGCTGAAAAGATCTCCAAAAATGTGTAGTAAATTGTGCTCCCCTATCTGATATAATAGAGATCGGAATCCCATGTAACCGTACTATTTTTTTAACATACAATATTGCATAATCCTCAGCTGTATAGATGGTCTTGACTGGTAAGAAATGCACTGATTTGGTAAGCCTGTCAACTATAACCTATATAGAATCAAATTTTCGCAGTGTATGAGGCAAACCTGTGATGAAATCCATATTAATCATGTCCCATTTCCAGACTGGAAGATTGATACATTGCATGTAACCTCCTGGTTTCTGATGCTCTACCTTTATTTGTTGACAATTCGGGCATTGAGCGATAAATTATGCAATGTTCTTTTTCATGTTTCCCCACCAATACACTTCTTTTGAATCATGGTACATTTTAGTAGCACCCGGGTGAATAGAATAGTGCAAATGATGCGCCTCGGTCATAATTCGTTTCCTCAGTTCATCTACATCCGGTACACATAACCTACCTTGGCATTGAAGCACCCCTTCTTGTGTAAGATCAAATGCCTTTGTCAAATTCTGTTGTACATTCTCTTTTAGTTGCAATAATATAGGATTTGTAAACTGCTTCTCTTTCACTTCAGCTATCAATAAAGATTCAGCCGCATTTTGTACATTAACCCCTTCATCTGAGGATTCGAGAAGACAAACCCCCAAGCTGGCTAATTGATGTAGATCTTTGACTAAATCTTGCTTTTCTGTCAATTGGCTACTAGTACCTCCTATCGCCTTGCGGCTCAATGCATCACCTACCACATTCACTTTTCCTGGATGATAGAGAATATCAATGTCATAATATTTCAATAGCTTAAGCCACCTTCGTTGCCTCAAATTGAGTTCCTTTTGCTTAAAGATATACTGTAAACTTTTGCGATCAGTATAGATGTCAA
The DNA here is from genome assembly GCA_031232105.1 of Capsicum rhomboideum. Taxonomy (NCBI): domain Eukaryota; kingdom Viridiplantae; phylum Streptophyta; class Magnoliopsida; order Solanales; family Solanaceae; genus Capsicum; species Capsicum rhomboideum. Next base: position 55,299,436 of record CP124711.1, read on the forward strand.
CATGAACTCCATACAAATAATGACGCCATATCTTTAAAGAAAATACCACCGCTGCTAATTCGAGATCATGTGTGGGATAGTTTCTCTCATGTGACTGCAACTGTCGTGAGGCATATGCTATGACATTACCGTGCGACATCAATACACACCCTAGGCCAATCCCAAAAGCATCACAATATACTGTATAAACTTCGGTGCCTTCCAAAAGTACTAACACCGGGGTAGAAGTCAATTTCTCTTTCAGTTCTTGAAAACTTTTCTCACATGCATCATTCCACTGAAATTTAACTACCTTGTGTGTAAGCTTAGTTAAAGGTGCAGCAATGGAAGAAAAACCTTCCATAAATCTTCTGTAATAACCTTCTAATCCAAAAAAACTATGAATTTTCGTGGGCGTTGTAGGCCTTGGCAAATTTTTCACCGCCTTAAGTTTTTGTGTATCAACTCGAATCCCTTCATCTAACACAATGTGACCCAAGAATGCTACGAATTTCAACCAAAATTCACATTTAGAGAACTTCGCATACAACTTACGCTCATGGAGAATTTGTAACACTTGTCGTAAGTGCTTAGCGTGGTCCTCTTGTGACTTTGAATAAACCAAGATGTCATCTATAAATACCGTCACGAACACGTCTAAAAATGTCTTAAACACCCTATTCATCAAATCCATGAACACAGCTGGGGAATTTGTTAGTCCAAATGACATAACTAAAAATTCATAATGGCCATACCGTGTTCGGAAGGCTATCTTGGGTACATCTTCTTCTCTAACTCTGACTTGATGGTAACCCGACCTCAAGTCAATCTTTGAAAAACACTTGGCACCCTGTAACTGATCATACAAATTGTCAATTCGAGGGAGGGGATATTTGTTCTTGATCGTTACCTTATTCAATTGCCGATAGTCAATGCACGTTCTCAACGTGTCATCTTTCTTTCGTACAAATAATACCGGTGCACCCCACTGGGACATACTAGGCCTGATGAAGCCCTTGTCCAGCAAATCTTTCAACGGCTCCTTCAATTCATGCAATTCTGCTGGAGCTATTCTATACGGGGGAATAGTGATAGGCTTAGTGTCTGAAATCACATCAATACCAAATTCTATTTCCCGTTCTGGGGGCAAACCTGTAAGGTCCTCTGGAAAATACATCAAGAAATTCATTAACCACTGGGACGGACTAAGGAGTTAGCGGTTCCACTTCAATATCTTTCACTCGTACTAAGTGACATATGTAACCCTTAACAATCATTTTCCTGGCTTTCAGATAAGAAATAAATCTTCCTCTTGGTGCCCCTACATTACCTTTCCATTGAATAACATTCGTTTGTGGAAAATGAAAGTGTACCTTCTTGGCCCGGCAATCTACCGTAGCATAACAAGAAGCCAACAAATCCATTCCCATTATCACATCAAAATCCACCATGTCTAGTTCGATGAGATTGGCTAATGTATCATGACCACACACGGTTACCACACAATTATGATATACACTTTTTGCAACAATATATTCACCAACCGGTGTAGATACTTCAGTTGACTTAGTTAATAATTTTGGTGCTTTTGCAAATTTTGCAGCAATCAATGAAGTAACATATGACAATGTAGAACCCGGGTCAATCAATGCATATACATTATATGAAAATATGGATAATGTACCTGTGACGACATCAGGAGAAGCCTCCGAATTCTGTCAGTCCACTAGAGCATAAGTACGATTATAGACCCCACTAGTACTGGCTGCTCCTCTGGCACCTCTACCATGGCCAACAGACTGCACACCTTGGCCTAAAGAAAGAACCGATGATGATGACGCAACGGCCGATCCCACAGGTCGTGCTATACCACCCATGCTCCTCTGGGGACACACTTTCATCATATGTCTCGTCATACCGCACCAAAAGCAAGCATTTGTCCCCAACCGGCATGTACCTGAATGAATACGCCCGCAGTGCTGACACTGCTGACGAGGAAATCCTGCTGCCTGTGATCCGTGAACTCTACTACTCTGCCCAGATTGACAACCTCTAAACCCTCGAAAATGAGAGTGAGCACCTGCTGTGGAATAAGAGAATGATGGTCTAGGCGGTCTAGGAAACATCCGAGGCCTAGATTCTCCTTGGGACATCATATACTGTCCCATAGGTCTAGCTCTTTTGGACTGTCCTCTGTCAGATTCATGTACCCTTCTTCTCTGTCTTTGATCTTCTATTTTCTGGGCGAAGGCCTGTATTCTGGATATGTCTATATCTTTGTTCAAGGCAGCAATGGTGCAGTCCCTCACCAAATATGGCTCTAATCTGTCCACATATCGATGGACTCTGTCTATCATTGTGGCTACCACATTCGGAGCATATCGAGCCAAGGAATTAAACTGCAAACTGTATTCTCTAACGCTTAGATTTCCTTGATGGAGATTTAGAAATTGATCCGCACGAGCCTCTCGGATCTCATAGGGAAGATAGTGATCAAGTAATGTTGCTTTAAATTCTTCCCAATTTGGTGGCATTGCACCAATACCACGAGACTTCTTCCAACCTTCATACCACAATATCGCCTCTCCTTTCAATCTATATGCCACAAGTTCAACTGTTTCAATACCAGTCACGTGCATAACCTTTAAAGCCCTTTGAATTTGATCCATGAAGTCCTGTGGATTGCTTTTGGATCTGACCCAGTGAATATAGGAGGGTCCGATTTCAGAAAATCTTGTGTTCTGCGACTCGCCACTCTAGCTGCATCATCCTCATTTGTCGTTGGACCAGTTCGTCCTTGACTTTGTGCCTCTACTAACTGAGCCAACATATGTACTGCATTTCTTAGATCCTGGTCAGTGGCATTCATTGGTGGTTCTGCGGGTACTTCTCTACCAATTGGCTCTTTCGGAGCTGGAAAAGTAGAAGAAGACCGTGACACAATTTCAGTATTTACTCTACCTTGACTAGCTTGGTCAGGTGGTGATTTACTCATTCCTTCACCGTCAAGCATATCTACCCGCTTACCATTGCCTCTACCTCTTCTTGTCATCGACATTTTTACTATATCAAAGAAAGTCAATTCCAATGGTTAGATACGATTCTACTTACCACATTGGCTCTATTGCACGATCTAGAAGTGAAGAAAAGAAACAACATCCTAAATACCCCGTAGCCTCTTACTTATAAATGTGGTGCACAACACATCGATAAGTAAGACTCTACTCAGACACGACTTTGTAGACACCCTTAGAACAAACTGCTCTGATACAACTTCTGTCACGCCCCGTATCCCAATGGGGTGGACTGGCACCTGGAGCCGACAAGGCCCGAGAGAACCAATCTTTTCTCAAGTCCATTCATATGCATGCCATAAGAAACATCATCAACACGTAAGAACATAATATGCTAATAACGAAAATCATGGAGCATGTGATCTATGTATATATACGTGAAACTTGGCCGTTAGGGCCATCAAGTCAAATGGACATACATCTCTTACGTTCATGTACCCACATAAATCTACAAAAGCCTTTAATAGATGCATTTACAAGACTAACTAAAAGTCGGGACAAGTCTCCGCTTTATACAATATGTAAAATACCAAAACACATATACAACAGTGACTCAGAAAGCCCCGAACCAACTGGAGCTTACCAAAGATCCGCAATTAACTGGCAACCTACTGTGGAGGCCTACTAACACCTGCGCCTGCAACAAGTAAGGTAAGTACCACAAGGGACGTCAGTACGAATAATATACTAAGTATGTAAGGCTTATAAGAAACTGTATGATACGTAAATACGTCAATGAACTCAAATACAAATAAATAACCAATATGGATAAGTTAACATTCTGTATGTTGGAAACCATGTACATTGCTTTCATTACTTTCTTCGCTTCTTACTTCCATGCTTATTCATCATCACTTGTATGACTATGTACCCGGGCCCCGACTGATGACTGGGTCTTCACATAACATAACGTTATGTTGGGATCGGCTCGAGCTAGGATTATGCCTCTAGAGCTACCACCCATGAATAAATATATCGGGCTAGGCTCGAGCTAGGTTATCACCTCTAGAGCTGTCACCCATAAACCAACATATCAGGTTCGGCTCAAGCTAGGTTCTTACCTCTAGAGCTACCCCTGTCAGGTTCTGTACGGGCTAGGATTATGCCTATAGGACTACCCCCTGATCCAATAATCTTGGGATCGGCTTGAGCTAAGCTTTTGCCCCCAAAGCTACCACCCATACTCAATCATTAACCACATGTGCATTACTTCTTTCATTACTTTTGAGATTGATACAATGATAGTCATAACATTATTAGAAACATAACATTATTGGAACCATGGGACCTTTGGGATATTTGTCAATGCATATGAGACATGTGAATCAAAATTGATCAATGAGTAGGAAACATGTGATAAACAATGATTGATACCCGGAAATAGGATACCTTAGAACATGTCAAAATGGAACAAGTACAATGTCAATGTGAATACTACGTGCTGCAGAAGGATACGGATAGAGTAACCTTACATACCTTCACTTCCAAGTATGAATACACAAGCCTATATATGAACACAATAGTCCAGCTCCTTCCTTACGTTTCACTCTACAACACAAATACATACCGGAGCTTACATTAACAACTAGTTACCATACAAATGTACAAGACAACAAGGAGATATATGACTTCCATATAATGTCATTTCATGCTTTACAATACAATACACTGCATTATCATACCAACAACACCATAATATTCCACCCATTGACCAAGACATTAACATCAATAGCATTTCACACCATGTTTACCCTTTATGTCTCCTCATTATCATTCCATCACAATTACTCCTTCAAAACAACATTTGAACAACAATTCATACTTAATATAGTCCAACATTCCTCCATACGACCCTTTAAAGTCATTAAAATGATATCATACGTTGATAATTGCATCCATGAAGGGTATAGGGGCTTCGGGGGGTCAAAGGGATGCAAAAACAAGCAATTTGGGGTTTTGGGCTGACCTGCGAAGCCACCTGCATCCGCAGGTGGCTGAGGTACACCCGTAGGTGACCTTTGGCAGTATCTAGAGGCACCTTCAAAGTAACCTGCGCCCGCAGGTGATTCGTCTGCGAGGGCGGGTGCTTGTTTCGGCTAAAAGGGTCTCTTTTGGGTCCTTTTATGCAATGAATGGTCCATGATCATAACTAAACTTCCCTTGAGATATTTAGATCATCTTGGATGCCAACAATTATCCATGGTTACACAACACACATGAACATCACCAAAACCACACTTTTCCTTCAATACACCACCAAATCCATGCACAATTTTAAAATAACAATTCCAAACACTATGTACAAGAATAAAACAAGTTAAGGCTATAATCACATCTCACATGTCAATATTGAACCCATAAAGTTCACCTCCTTCAAGACCACAAGTCCATTTTCAAGTTTACATGGCAAAAACCTTCACCGATTACAAAAATAGACAGTTCTACACATAGCACACTGTTCGACACTTTGCCAATACAACCAACATGATTTATAACCATATTAAACATATAATATACTAAACCATGAGAATAAATACTTACCAAAGTTTACCAAGGAGTGATCTTGTCCCAACAAGTGTATTTGCCTTAGGGTTTGTGTGTAGAGAAAAGGTTTGGATAATTCTAGAAAATGGCATGTGTAATGTGTTGAATAAAAATCTGATTTTTCTATTTCTTTATATGGTCCCCTTAAGTCATCCTTAGCCACATATACCACATTAAATGAGGGCCTCACTTGGTCAATTAAAAGAATGGGTCAAATACCCTTTGGGCCATGTCTTTTGCTCCACCTTTGGGCTTCAATTGGGCCCAATGGCACAAGACTTATTTAATTCCCAACAAATTAATGTATAATTCATCAAATCTCTCATGTTTAAATATTTCCATGAATATTACGGTAATCAACTAGACTCAGAAATCTACGGGGTGTTACACTTATGATTCTAAGCATTGTGTTACGTCTAGGGGGTAGTCTTGGGTCGTGACACATGATGTTTGGAAATGATTTGAAGCTATCTACGAAGATAGGGTTCCGTTGTTCATTTACATTTAAAAGACCTCTTATTTATCTATTCCAACACAAAAAAGGGATGTTGATGACAAATAAAGTTTTTAGACCTATGTTATGAATGTTTCACTTAAAACTTCCTCTGAGTTGATTGTGGTTGATAGCAAAAGAGACATTGTGTCTACTAACCATTTACCTTGAGTACAGGTACACACAAAAGAGTTGACACAATACAACGGTCAAAGAGATCACGTGATAAGGAGAGCAAGGACATCCTCCCCCAATTCGTCATGGATCAAAACGAACATATAACGTTTGAAAGTGGTATTTATATATGTCCCTAGAAATGGGGTTTAGCCATTCATGTACATCCAAAATGACCTCTTGTTTAAACATTCACCTAGAAAATGAGGATGATGTTTACAAACAAAGTCATTTATATTGTTAATGCTTTCATTAAAACTTTCTCTAAGTTTGATTGTGATAGCTAGTAAAAGTGACACTTGTCTACTAATCGATTACCTTGAGTGTAGGTACACATAAAAGAGTTAGCATAATAGAGCGGTCAAAGGAATCGACCAATAAAGAGAGAGCAATGGCATCCTCTTTAGTTCCCCAACCAAATCATTGATCACAAATAAACATATAATGTTTGAAAGTGGTATTTATAGTTGTCCCGAGAAATGGTGTTCAGCCATTCATTTACATCCAAAATGACCTCTTGTTTAGCTATTCACCTCGAAGAAGAGGGTGATGTTTACAAACAAAGTCATTTATCTTGTGAATGCTTTTGTTGGAACTTTCTCTAAGTAGGTTGTGGTCGCTAGCAAAAGTTATATCATTTCTACTAACTAGTTACCTTGAGCGCATGTGCGTGCAAAAGATTCGGCACAACAGAGCGGTCAAGAGTTCAACTAATAAGGAGAGCAAGGACATCCTCTTCCAATATGTCATGGATCAAAATAAACATATAATGTTCGAAAGTGGTATTTATAGTTGTCCTTAAAAATGGGGCTGAACCATTTATTTAATTCCAAAATGACCTCTCGTTTAGGTGTTCACCTCGAAAGAGGATGATGTTTGCAAACAAAATCATTTAAACTATGAATGCTTTAGTTAAAGATTTCCCAAAATTTGACTATAGTCACTAGCAAAAGTAACATTGTGTCTATTAATCACTTACCTTGAGTACAGGTACACACAAATGAGCCAACATGTCAATAGAAAGAAAAAGATAATGTTTCTCCAATTTTTAAAGGGTCATTTCATACCATTACATAGAGGGACATTGCATATCATTGTCGAGAGGGTTATTGCATATCATTCCAAGAGGGCCATTGCATACTATGTCGAGAGGGTCATTTCATATCATTGCGTATCATGCCGAGAAACCCATTACATACCACACTGAGAGGGCTATTTCATATCATTGTATACCATTTTGAGAGATCCATTTCATGTCATTTCATATATCATTTCCAAGAGGACCGTTTCATATCATTGCCAAGAGGGCCATTTCATATCATTCCAAACCATACCGAAAGGGCTATTTCATATCATTACATATCATGTCGAGAGGGCCATTTTATATCATTACATACCATGCCGAGAGATCCACTTCATATCATTGTTGAGAGGGCCATACTGAAAGGGCCATGCCGAGAGGGCCATCATGCCATCAATAGAAATCTCCATAATTTTCTTTGGACAAAACATATTGATTAATCGCATATAGACATCTGGGTTTAGTATTGAAGGATGTGTATCAGCATTAAATGCATCAACATACTAAAGCTGAAGAAGCACATGGACCAAAGGATGTCTTTAAGTCGCTATCTAAATATGGATAACAAAGCAGACTTCCCAAAAAGTTGACAATCTGAAGGTCATCTGTAAGTCACAACATTTGAGATAGGATAGAGTGCAAGATTACCCAAAAGTTGACAGTTCATGGGTTATCCATAAGCCGCAATAATATCCTAATTGGATAGTATAGGAGATCACCCAAAAATTGATAATTCAAAGGTTATCCATAAGCCACATCTAAATCCTTACTGGATGATGTGCAATATTACCAAAATTGGCAGTCTAAGGTTTTTTTATAAGCCACGACATATCCTAGATTGATTATGCATAGGATTACCCATAAACTTATAATTTAAGGGATATCTATAGGCCACATCATATCCAAGGTTGGATAATCTGCAGGATTACACAAAAGCTAGAAACTTTAAGGGATATCTGTAAGCTATCTCTTATCCAAGGTCGGATAATGTGCAGGATAGCCCAAAAATTGGGAAATCAAAGGACATCTGTAAGTCATCTCATATCCAACATCGGATGATAGGCAAGATCACCTAAAGATAGAAAATTTGAGGGATATCTGTAAGTCATATTTGTACGAAAGACGTGCAAGACTTATCCGAGGTCATATGCAAAAGATCATTACCAACTGCCAAAGAGATTATCATATAAAATGTACAAAGCATTACGGATAACCAAAATATCTACCTTTATCAAACAAAAGATCATATGGTTGCAGGGATCGTTCTATTCAAAATGTTGTTGGTGTCCAAGAGGGCCACCCCATTTTGAAAAATTTTCAATCACCAAAAAGTCCATCATATTCGACAACCAAGATGGTTGTAGTTTCAATGTAATTGTGGAAAATATTCTAGAATAAAAGATCACGTTGTTAGGGACCGTTCAACTCAAAATGTCACTGGTTTCCAAGAGAGCCACCCTATTTTTAAAAAATTTCAATCACTAAGAGGGCCATCATATCAAACAACTAAAAGTATTGTTGTATCTATTGTTGCAAAAAATTATTATCTTCTACAATAGGTACATGAAAGAATGACATCACTTTTTCAGAAATCAACCCATGCAAAGGTATGGTGAAAGAACTATCTACCCTTCATGAATTACATTTTCTACTAACATTCTTGTTTAGAATTTTGTCTAGAGCATCCTAGAGGATGAAATTTTCAAACCAAAACCATAGGTTTTTCCAAGAAACAATTGTTTAAGAAGACGAAGGGAATCAACAAATTTATCAAAGAAAGTTTCATACATAAAGTATGATACAGGATACACCAAGATGGATGTAGCACAACACTGAGTTGAAAACTCTACTATATTCCAAGCTCCTCCTAATCTCCCCATTCACAAGCTTTTTGGTCCCTCCAAAATTTGAAATCGAGATAGCTTGTGAATTTTTTTAAAATCATGCTTAAAATCAAATGTATGAACTACAAGTGGCCTGAATTCTCCTGTAACCTGAGACATGTAGGAAGACCGATACCGGGGTCTGGCAACAATCCCTTGAAATTCATGTAAAAATCAATCGCTTTCGACAGACAAATCTGTGGTCGGATAAAATTAGGAACGCTAAACTCCTTTTGCCCATGATTATTGCATTCACCCTACCTAAAGGGAGGGGGCAATTATTGACACCTAGATTTTTCCCTCTAAAATTTAGTTTAATTTTTGAGCTTCTTCGGTTCTAATAAAAATAAAATAATTGCTTGATCAGAATAAAGAATTTTCTCAAATAATTTTTGGGTTATTTTTTTCATTTTAAATAAAAATTATGCGTTCCCTTATTTAAATATAATATATCATATAATTTTTTTATTTAAATAAATACATTTTACCAAAATTGGCTTTTGATCAAAGTTTGACTTTTAGAATTGATTTAGTTAAGGTTAATTTGATTTAAATATATATATTTTGTCTTAAAATAAATCATTTTTTATAAGATAATTATTTATATTTTATTAAATCAAGAAGCTCATAACTAAATTAAGTGTAGATTCATCTTAATTTTTGGTTAATTTAAGTCAATTGCTAACTGTGAGTGTATTCGAAATTGATTTGGTCACAATTGCAATGTAATTGGCCTTATTCGAATCTGATTTGGCTATTATCTAAATGGAATTGGGTAAATCCTAAAACTATTGGGCCATTTCCTAAATAAGCCTAAATCAATCCTCTTAAATCCTACCAATCTACCTGCTTTAATCCATCACCTACCTAAGCTGACCCAGTCTAAACCTTATATCTCTTTTCTACCTCAACCCTTAAACAACAACAATGATAACATCAATACCTATACAATAGCTCACTAAATGAACCCAGCAACTTCATCATCCTCACATCAAACGACTCCTTCAATTAACCCCAAACGATAATCGAATCATTGAGTTCCACATGAACCTTCATTAATTCCCTTTGGATTCCATCAAATAAAGGTTACATAGAATTACACCTCATTCTCTAATGTTCGAATCCTTCATATGCGGTAGATTCTTCTCAAATTCCTGCTAGATAGTAAATACTCGTTCAATTTCTATTAGCTACAAAGGGAATTCATTTCCCCCCCAAACTCCACTTTGAATTTGACCCTTCTTACCCAAATTCATACAACCCAAAGATGTCAAAATCTTATCCTCCAATTCAAAAATCAAAACCCCAAGCAAATTTCCCATTTCGCCCTTTGTTTTGCCCCTTTTTTCACCCCTAATTTCCCTATAAATAAGTAGTGGTGGGATGAAGGAAGGGGAGCGAGATTTAGAGATTTCTTTTCAGGTTTCTAGAAGATCATTCCTCTAAACTCAAATGAAAGAGAATTTCTAAATCAATCATAAATGAGCAGAAAATAAAACTCCATCAAAGTCGTTTGAATTTTGGCGAAGTTAATTTAAATCCGATGGTGGAAATCCTCTCTAATAAGCCTCTTCATTCCCGTTTACTTCTCCCAAAAAGGTAAAGGCCCATCTTTTTACATATTTCTTCTCTGTGTTTGGTGGTTACTATGAAATTTTGTTACCGTCATGAACTTCTATTGTTACTATGAGATTCGTTGCTATTGAAGTTATGTGATTGTTTAAATTAAAATTGGTTTTGTTGGAGCTATTTGTGTTTTCTTTTAGCTTTAAGATTAATAAATCTTTAAACGTCTATTTTTTTTTCTTGGTCGATTTGAATATGTAACGATTTCATCTTTTCTTTACAATGTTCCTTGTTGAAATTAGTAGTTATGTGAATGAATTTATGGTACTTTTTTAATTTCACTGTTGGACATATAGAGACATACGACTCATTACGTGGGATTGGTCTTGTTTGATTTAGGTTTTCGTTGATTCGACAATGCTGACTACTATGTTTTTTTTCTTTCTAAATTTTATCCTATTCTGCTTGTGTATTAATTCAAAAGTCTTCTCTCTTTTAAGTTTCTTCTTTACCCATTCTTTAAGATGAATATTCAGAGTCTTATTCATACTATCTTGTGTTGGTTGTGGATTTTGTTCATGTTTATCTTAGCCTCTTCATTGTCTGCTCCACTATTTAGCAATACATAAGAGTTACCTTCATGATGTTTATGTCTGTTTGTATAGCTTGGTGGCTGCTTGTTATTTTGTTTCGAAAATGAGGTCTTAAAGTTCATTCTATCATCGTGGTATTCGTTTATAGTTGTTTTGATTCATGTGTAAAGAAATAGACAACTTCTAAGGGTTCTTTGATTCATAATGTCAATAGAAGCAAAATAAGTTCATCTATAGGGTAAAGTTTTCAATCCTATGAACCTTGTATGACCTCTTGACTTATGAGTCTTTTATGACTTGTCAAGTAGAAGGTGAGGGTTAATAAAAGTGTTGTCTGGCTAAACCATGAGACTCAAAATCAACCATTGTTAAACATCATTAATTGGTAGTACATGATTCATATAATTGAGCAAGTATGGCTTCGTGTGATGTTTGTGTCACTAATGGAAAAAGTTTTGATTTTTCTTCTTTTTACTAGTCTAAAAACTAAGTACATGTCTCTTATTTTTTCTTGGTATAATTCAAAATTATGTTTGAAAATCCTTGCTTTGTCACCTTATCATTCATAGAGTTGTAAAGTTGGTACGTTGAATCGGACTAGTGAATTACCTGGAAGCATGTTCTTGGTTTCTGTTTACAGCTTTTCGTTTAAATCAACGTTCTTTGGACTGATATTGCTTATAAGAATAAATATGTGTTGGGAAAAGAGTACTTGCTTAGTTTTCGCTATTGTTCATGTGAGTTTCATCAATAGACTAGCTTCATGAGATATTGTTCAAAGTCTCCTTTACCTGGATGTTTAGTAGGATAACTGTCAAGATCTTATTACATGTACACTATTAGTGTTGGGATGCATGTTGCTACTGATTTCTTTTTAATTGCTTTCCTCATATTTTGAGCATGCAACAGTGGCCATTTTGTCATCTCTTGAGTCCAAACATGATTATTGTTGTTTTATTTATAGTATTAAGTAGTTCATAATAGATGATTTGATAGTTATTTTGTACTTTATTTTACTTAATCATGATTTGGGTTCAATTATTAATTCTTATCACTTTTTGATGCATGAATTCCCTCATCAAGTCCCTCAGGCTCTCCAATCCTTGCATCTCATGGGTCAAGCCACATTCCATCAAGTCAAAATCCATATTAGTCCCCAAAGGATTGATACATGGTCTGATATGCACTGAGAGGCAGCTAATATACAGATAATTTATAGTGAAATATGGAAGGGAAGCTAATATACAAGTGAAAGCAAGATATACAGTCTTATATAATTTGTATGCAATGATGTATATAAGAAGAAATAGGCCAAAGCAGGCCTATATGCTGAAGTACAAAATGGACATATCTTCATAGGTCAAATCAACCTATGAAGGGAGTTATGCCGTTTAGAAAAAAAGGGTAAACTTAGTCCTTAATATATTGGTTCGTTTGAGGTTCTTAATAATGTAGGCCCAGTAGCATAAAGGTTGGCATTGCCACCAAGCCTGTCAGGGTTTCATCTAGTACCCCATCTATCTATGCTTAAGAGATATCATAGGGATGGGGATTACATTATCAAATGGGATTCAGTTTTACTTGATAAGAATCTTTCCTATGAGGAGGAGTTGATTGCAATTCTTGACCAGGACATTTAGAGGTCGATAACAAAAGAGATTTGGTTTGTAAAGGAAAAATAGAAGCATCGTCCTATTAAGGAAGCTACTTGGGAGATGAAAAGGGACATGCGAGATATGTACCCTCACTTGTTTAAGGATACAGGTATTCTCTTAGTTTTTACTAGCCTCATTTTTCTTGTTTGATGGTTTGGACATGAAGGATGGGTAAATGGGTATCTATTGTAACGACCATTTTCATCGTTATGGGTAAGGCTAGCATGCCAAAATTTGGATTGAGATTTTCCCCGAATTGAGAGTTAGAAATTTCAGGCTAGGCTAGTCTTGTATGAAAATTGAGCATGGTATGGTCTAGGGAAATCCAAAAATGGATTGGTAAAATGTTATTGATGAGTGGCAATTTTTCCAATCATTTATGTCACTTTTCTTATGATTTTGTGTCGTTAATATATAATATAAGGCTAATTATCTTTTGAATTTTGCTAATATCAGATATTTTGGATTTACAAGGAGTTTTAATGAAAAGAGTGAAATCGAGGCAGAACAGAGCTAAAACAGTGTTGAAATGAAGAAGAGGAGCCAGATATAGCACCTAAGTAGAGAATGGATCTCCTAAGCGATCCTACTCAGGCGATGAAAAAGACGTCTTAGTGGAGTAGGATGAGTCAGAATGTATCGCCTTGGCGACTGGTCAAACGCCTAGGCGATTCCCCTCGGCGATGAATACATCACCTCGGCGACGGTCAAAAGCAGTCAAACGCTCGCCTTAGAGATGAAAATGTTGCCATAGTGATTGTCGAGCTAAATTTAAGGGCAAAGTAGGAATTTCACATGGTTCTATCCCAATTCATCAAATACTATATCCCTATCCATTCCCAGACATCTTTGGCATAGTTTACTACTTAGAAGGCTAGGGTTCTTGACCCAACACCCTTGGAATTAAAGATTGGAATCTTTGTATTGTTAATTTCTCAAACCTTTTTTCTTTTCCTTGCTTTGTATAGAATAATTGGGTGTAGTTAAATTTTATACTTGGGTATTTGTAGTTATATATAATGCAATACTATGGTTTTGAATTTGGGTTTTGGTTTTATCTAATGCTTTTGTATGAATTGACTACTCTTGAGTTATAAAGGGGTTTTACTTGTTTAAATTAATCTTGTGCTTCATCGATTTCTACTCTAGTTGAGCTTGAGAAAGGAGATTCCTATTTACTTCAATTAATGCTTGAAAGAGCTAATTGAGGTTGGGAAAGGTAAATTTAATGTTATTTGGGATGTATGACCCATCTTATGGAGTTTGTTGCTAGACATAGTCAAATCCTAGTGTAGCCATAGATTGGAATTATTTGTGTTTGCACTTGGCCAAGGTTAAGTTGCTAAATCTTTGATTAAATCGTGGGTAGTTGATTGAATGCAATGGATCATTGATAAAATTGATTCCCCATGTCATGTTCGTTGTTTTGCATCGTTGTGTAAGCCGTTGATCACTTGTTCAGATCTTAAATTGGTTTTATCCATGTTTCACTTTTGTATATTGAAACCCCCCCCCAAAATACTTGTATCTTTGTTTCAATTTTAGCGAGTTACTTTTATTCCTTACTTTCTCGATCGCTAGTCACATTGTTCCTCATGGATTTGATCTCGACTCTTGTTGGGTAAATATATTGCTAGTGCCTAAGTAAATTCATATTTAAGAGTGTATTTGAGCGTTATCAAAAATGGCACCATTGCCGAGGAACAATTTGGCGTATTGATTTAATTTGTAATTTTAGCTTACTTACTTTAATTCAAACTTGTGAATGTGTTCGTGATTTTTCTTTTTGTTTCTTGTGTTAGACAGATTTTTGTTTTGTCATACTTGATACCATGGCATCATGGAATGAAAATGAACTTGGTGGTTGAAAATCTTATTTTGATTAACCGTGTCCTTATTGTGGTAGACCCCACTTTTGACAAGATTGTAGAAATACTCCTCGGATAAAGATGTGTGCACCATCTCAATCCCATCGGGAGTATGTGTAACACCCCGTACATTTTCGAACCTAGTTGATTACCGTAACATTTATGGAATTATTAAACATGAGATGGTCGGGGGATCATGCATTAATTTTGTTGGGCTAAATTAATCTTGTGTCATTGGGCTCAAGTGAGGCCCAAAAAATGAAGCAAAAGACATGGCCAAAAGGAAATATGATCCATTCTAATGTTGAACAAGTAAACATAGCATTTATTGGAAATAGTGTGGCTAAGTATTACCATTAAGGGACTATATAAGGCAAGGAAAATCAGATTTTTAAGCATAACAATACACATGCCAAGTCTAGACTTTTCTAAAGATATTTCATTTCTCTTCCAAACCCTAAGCAACTATTTTCTTTGGACAAGATCACTCTTTTTTCAAGATTTGGTAAGTTTTTACTCTCATGGTTGAGTATATTATATGCTTAATATGGTGTATAAATCATGTTGGTTATGTTGGTAAAGTGTTGGACAGTTCACTACGTGTAAAACAGTCTATTTTTGCTTAATTGGTGAAGGGTTTTGCCTTCTAAACTTGAAAGTGGACTTGTGCTATTGAAGGAAGGGAATTTTATGGATTAAATATCAACATGTAAGATGTGGTTATGTCCTTAACTTGCTTTTTCTTTGTATATAACATTTGGAATTGTTGTTGTGAAATTGTGCATGGAATTAGTGACCTACTGAAAGGAAATGCAGTTTTGGTGATGTTTATGTGTGTTGTGAAACTATGATTGTTTGTTGGCATCCAAGTTGACCTAAAATATGAAGAGAGGATCTTACTTATGGCCATGGACCATTTATTACAAAAAGGACGCTAAAATGACCCCTCGAGGCTAAAACAGGCACCCGCCCTCGTGTCTGGAGCACCTACGAGCGCAGATGCCAATGCAAGTGGCTCTGGACAAGGCCAGAGGAGAACCAGCAGCCACATGTCATCTATATGCGGGCGAAGGTGTCTCCACAGCCCAGTTCAGAATTTTGTTTTGCAAGTTTTTGTCTCTCTTTGACCACCCAAGGCCCCTATACCCTTCTTGGATGCAATTATCAACTTATGGTACCTTTTGAATGGCTTTAAGGGATCTTTTGGAGGCATGTTAGATTATATCAATTATGTATTGTTTTTAATGAGTTATTGTGAAAGGTATTAAGATGACTTGATGGCGTAATTGTGACGTGGTGTTACTGAGGAAGTGTAAAGTATAAACTTGGTGTGAAATGCTATTGGTTTATGATGTCTTGGTCAATGTGTGGAATGTTGTGGTGTTGTTGGTATGGTAATGTAGTTAGTTGTTAACATGAGCTCCGTTATGCAATTGTGTTGTAGAGTAACACATAAGGAAGGAGCTGGATTGTTGTATTCACATATAGGGTTGTGTATTCATATTTGGAAGATAAAGTATGTAAGGTTACCCTTTTCGTATCCTTCTGCAGCACCTATTATTCACATTGTCATCGCACTTGTTCCATTTCGAAATGTTTTAAAGTATCTCATTTCAGGTTGGTTAGCAAATGTTATTCACATGTCTCTTATTCATTGACTAATGTTCCAAAGCTCCATAATGTTACAACTACCAACGTATCACTCTTATAACAGAAGAATTAAAGAATTGCATACTTGTTGAGTACGAGTGGCAACCCAAGGGGGCAAAAGCCTATCTAGGGGCGATCCCGAATGAATGTTGAGTACAGGTGGGAACTTGAAGGGGCGCAAGCCTATCTAGAGGCGATCCGAAGGATTATTGGGAATGGGTTGCAACTCGAAGGGGCATAAGCCTAGCTAGAGGCGATCCCAAATGGGTGGCAACTCAAAGGGGCTGAAGCCTAGCTAGAGGCGATCCCGAATGATTATATAAATGATATTATATGAACGATGTTATATAAATTATTGTGACAATGATATGAATGAAAATGAATGCAGTGTATACGACTTCACACATTTATATTATGGTGGCTAATCTATATTATCCACCCACTTGTACTTGATTTCATTGAAGTCCTTATATCTTATGCAGTTACTTATGGCCTTACATACTCAGTACATTCTTTGTACTGACGTCCCTTGGGGTACTTACCTTACTTGCTGCAGGCACAGGTATTAGTAGACCTCCACAGTAGGCTGCGGGTCATCTACGGAATATTGGTGAGCTCCAGTTGGTTCGGAGCTTTTTGAGTCACACGTGTACACTTGTTTTGGTACTATGTAAATGTTGTATAAAGTGGGGACTTGTCCCGACTTTAGGTTGGTTATGTATACGTATTTGTTAGAGGCTTTGTAGACGTACGTGGCGAGATGAATGAAAGAATGTATGTCCATTTTAACTTGATGGCCCTAACGGCTAAGTTTCGTATATATCATATGTTCTCCATGACTTCTGCCACTAGTATCTTGTAATTACATGAGATAGAATGTAGTTCACTCAGAGACATGCATACAAATGTACATGAATGAAGATTGGTTCTCTCGGGCCTTAACGGCTTCGGGTACCATTCTGCCCCGTTAGAATTCGAGGCGTGACAAAAGTGGTATCAGAGCAGGTCATCCTAAGGGTGTCTACAAAGCCGTGTCTGAGTAGAGTCTTGCTTGTGGATGTGTTGTGCACCACATTTATAAGTAGGAGGCTACGGGACATTTAAGAGTTGTTTCTTTTCTTCATTTCTTAGATCGTGCATTAAAGTCAATGTTATAGGTGGAATTATGTCTGACCATTGGAATTGGCTTTCTTTGTTATAAAAAAATGTCGATTATAAGACGAGGTAGGGGCAAAGGTAAGCAGGAAGATATACTTGCCAGAGAAGGAACGAGTAAATCACCACCTAACCAAGCTAGTCAAGGTGGGACTGAAACTGAGTTCGCATAGCGGGCTCCTTCTACTTTTCTAGCTCCAGAAGAGCCGAGGAGGAGAGAAGAACCTGCCGAACCACTTGTTAATTCTATTGAGCAGGATCTAAGAAATACGGTGCAAATGTTAACTTAGATAGTTGCTGCACAAAGTCAAGGACGAGCTGGTCTAATGACAAGTGATGATGGTGCGGCTAGGGCAGCTAGTTGGTGGACACAGGATTTTCTGAAATTAGAACCTCCCACCTTCATTGGGTCAGATCTGAATGAAGATCCGCAAGACTTTATCGATCAAATCCAAAAGTCTTTGGATTTTATGCACGTATCTGGTGTAGAAACAGTTGATCTTACGCATATATATTGAAAGAAGAGGCGATATTGTGGTACGAAGATTGAAAACAATCTAGTGGTGTTGGTACAATTCCAGCTAGTTGGGAGGAATTCAAAACTTCCTTCCTTGATCATTATCTCCTATATGAGATCCGAGAGGCTCGTGCGGATCAATTTTTAAATCTTCATCAAGGGAATATGAGTTCTAGAGAATACAGTCTGCGGTTTAATTCTTTGGCTCGGTATGCTCCTAATGTAGTAGCCACTATGGACGACAGAGTCCATCGATATGTGGATAGATTGGAGCCATATTTGGTGAGAGAATGCACCATTGCTACTTTGAACAGAGATATGGATATAGCCAGAATATAAGCTTTTGTACAGAAATGGAGGATCAGAGGCAGTGGAGAAGGACATAAGAAGTTGAAGGAGGGTCGTCTAAAAGGGCTAGATCTACGGGACAAGTCATGGCATCCCAAGGAGAGTTTAGGCCTCGGAATTTTAACAAACCACCTAGACCATCATTTTCATAATCCACAGTAGGCACTCAATCTCAATTCCAAGGGTTTATAGGCAACCATTTTGGGCAGAGCAGTGTGGTTTGAGGTTTACCGATAGCAGGATTTTCTCTCCAACTGTGTCACGATTGTGGGAAGTATCATTTAGGTGACTGCTGGGTTTGAATGAATGTTTGCTATTTTTGCAGCGTGCCAGGGCACATGGTGAGAGAGTGCCCACAAAGGGGCATGGGTGGTATAGTACGACCTACGGGATCAACCGTTGCATCATCATCATCGGTTCCTTTCTTAGGTAGAGGAGTGCAGCCTACTAGGCATGGTAGAGTTGCTAGAGGAGCAGCTAGTTCCAGTGGAACCCAGAATCGTACCTATGCTCTATTGGACAGGCAGAATTCGAAGGCTTCTCCTGATGTAGTTACAGGTACATTATCCATATTTTCACATAATTTATATGCATTAATTGATTCGGGCTCTACCCCTATCATATGTTACTCCATTGATTGCTGTGAAATTTGCAAGAACACCAGAATTATTAGTTAATATAATTGAAGTATCTACACCAGTTGGTGAATCCATTGTTGCAAAAAGAGTATATCGTAATTGTACAGTAACTGTATGTGGTCATGATACGTTGGCCGATCTTATTGAGCTGGAGATGGTAGATTTTGATGTTATAATGGGTATGAATTGGTTGGCTTCTTTTTATGCCACGGTGGATTGTCGGGATAAGAAGGTACATTTTCATTTTCCACAAAAGAATGTACTTGAATGGACGGGTAATGTGGGGGCACCGAGGTTAAATTTATTTCCTACCTTAAGGTAAGGAAAGTGATATCCAAGGGGTACATATGTCACTTAGTAAGAGTGAAAGATACTGATGTGGAATCACCAACTCTTCAAGCGGTTCCAGTAGTAAATAAATTCCTTGATGTATCTCCTGAAGACCTTCCAGGTTTACCTCTAGAACGGGAAGTAGAGTTTGGTATTGATGTGATTCCAGGCACTCAGCCTATCTCTATTCCTCCGTATAGAATGGCTCTAGAAGAATTGCGAGAATTGAAGGAGCAATTAAAAGACTTGCTGGACAAGGGATTCATAAGGCCTAGTATGTCCCCATGGGGTGCACCAGTACTATTTGTAAGGAAGAAAGATGGCACGTTGAGAATGTGTATTGATTATCGTCAATTGAATAAGGTAACGATCAAGAACAAATATCCCCTCCCCAGAATTGATGATTTGTTTGATCAGTTACAGGGTGCTAAATGTTTTTAAAAGATTGACCTGAGATCGGGATATCATCAGGTAAGGGTTAGAGACAAGGATATACCGAAGACAGCTTTTCGAACACAGTATGGTCACTATGAATTTTTAGTTATGTCATTTGGACTAACAAATGCACTAGCAGTTTTTATGGATTTAATAAATAGGGTGTTCAAGCCCTTCTTGGATGTATTCGTGACCATATTTATAGATGATATTTTGGTTTATTCAGGATCACAAGAGGACCATGCTGATCACTTACGGCAGGTGTTACAGATTCTTCGTGATCATAAGTTATATGCAAAGTTCTCTAAATGTGAATTTTAGCTAAACTCCGTAGCATTCTTGGGTCACATTGTGTTCGATGAAGGGATAAGGGTTGATATGCAAAAGATAGATGCGGTGAAGAATTGGCCAAGACCTACGACGCCTATAGAAATTCGTAGCTTCCTTGGGTTGGCAATTATAGTAGATTTGTTGAAGGGTTTTCTTCCATTGCGGCACCTTTAACAAAGCTTACACACAAGACAATCAAGTTTCAGTGGAATGATGCATGTTAGAAAAGTTTCCAAGAGCTTAAAGATAAATTGACTTCTACACCGGTATTGGTACTTCCGAAAGGCACAAAAGGGTATGCAGTATATTATGATGCTTCTTGAGTTGTCCTAGGATGTGTATTGATGCAGCACGGTAATGTAATAGTGTATGCCTTAAGACAGTTGCGACCACATGAGAGAAATTATCCAACACATGATCTTGAGCTAGCAGCTGTGATATTTGCCTTAAAGATATGGCGCCATTAGTTGTATGGGGTTCATGTTGATAAATACACTGATCACAAAAGTTTGCAATATATCTTTAAGCAGAAGGACCTCAATCTGAGGCAGTGGAGGTGGCTGGAACTCTTAAAACCTTTGATATCGATATCTTATATCATCCAGGGAAAGCAAATATGGTAGCCGATGCATTAAGTCACAAAACAGTAGGAAGAACTAATGGTCAGTTGACGAAAAATCAAGATATAGTCAAGGATCTACATCAACCAGCCATCTTGGGAGTTCATCTTCTTGAATCTCCAAATGAAGGGGTTATTGTGCAAAATGCAGCAGAATCTCCATTAGTAGCTGAGGTGAAAGAGAAACAGTATGTGGATTTTATTTTTTTGCAGCTGAAGGAGAATGTACAACAAGGTCTGACAAAGGCATTAGATCTTACGCAAGAGGGAGTACTCCAGTGCCAAGGTAGATTATGTATACCAGATGTAGATGAGCTAAAGGGACGAATTATGACAGAGGCACATCATTCACGGTATTCTATTCATCCGGGGGCTACCAAAATGTACCATGATTTGAAAGAAATGTATTGGTGAGGTAATATGAAGAAGAAAATTGCAGAATTTATAGCTCAATGCCTAAATTGTCAACAAGTAAAAGTAGAGCATTAGAAACCTGGAGGTTATATGCAATGTATCAATCTTCCAGTCTGGAAGTGGGACATGGTTAACATGGATTTCATCACAGGTTTGCCTCATACACTGCGTAAATTTGATTCCATATGGGTAATAGTTGACAGGCTTACCAAGTCAGCGCATTTCCAACAAGTCAAGACCACCTATACAGCTGAAGAGTATGCGCGGTTGTATGTTAAAGAGATACTGCGATTACGCGGGATTCCAATCTCTATTATATCAGATAGGGAAGCTCAATTTACTGCACATTTTTGGAGATATTTCCAAAGGAGTTTGGGAACCCAAGTGAGTTTGAGTATGGCTTTTCATCCTCAGACAGATGGACAAGCAGAACGTACTATCCAAACACTTGAAGATATGCTACGAGCTTGCACGTTGGACTTTAAAGGTAGTTGGGATGATCATCTACCTCTTATTGAATTTGCCTACAATAATAGCTATCATTCAAGTATCAAAATTGCACCTTATGAAGTTTTATACGGAAGGAAGTGTAGATCACCAATTGGATGGTTTGAAGCGGGTGAAACTACTTTACTTGGGCTAGATCTTGTTCATCAAGCTATGGAGAAAATTAAAGTGATCCAACAGTGACTAAAAATAGCCCAGAGTCGACACAAGTCATATGCTAATGTTAGAAGCAGAGGGCTCGAATTTACCATAGATGATTGGGTATTCTTGAAGGTGTCACCAATGAAAGGGGTAATGAGATTTTGAAAGAAAGAAAAGTTGAGTCCACGTTATATTGGGCCATATAAAATTTTTCGAAGATTTGGGTAAGTTGCGTACGAATTGGACCTACCCCAAGAACTCTCCACAGTTCATCCAGTGTTTCATGTTTTGATGCTTCGAAAGTGCATAGGAGATCCATCTCGTATTACTCCCATTGAAGATGTGCATGTTACGAAAAATCTCACATATGAGGAAGTACCCATTGATACTCTAAACCAACAAGTGAAGATATTAAGAAATAAATAAGTAGATTCCGTAAAGGTACTTTGGAGAAACCAGCAAGTAGAAGAGATCACATGGGAAGCCGAGGAAATGATGAAGTCCAAGTACCCTCATTTGTTTCAAATGGAAGAGAAAGTTCAAGAAGCGGGATCGGAGCGATAACAAGTAAGTATCTATAAGCATTATGTATATATGAGATAACATGAAGAATAATCCTAGACTTGAAATTGCTTAAATTGGATAATGTCACTGACATTCGAGGACGAACGTTTCTAAGCAAGGATGTGACACCCCGTACATTTCTGAACCTAGTTGATTACCGTAAAATTTATGTAATTATTAAACATGAGATGGTTAGGGGATCATGAATTAATTTTTTGGGGCTAAATTAATCTCGTGCCATTGGACTCAAGTGAGGCCCAAAAAATGGAGCAAAAGACATGGCCCAAAAAGGGAATATGATCCATTCTAATGTTGACCAAGTAAACATAGCATTTATTGGACATAGTGTGGCTAAGGATTACCATTAAGGGACTATAAAGGAAAGGAAAATCATATTTTTATTCATAACAATACACATGCCAAGTCTAGATTTTTCTAAAGATATTTCATTTCTTTTCCAAACCCTAAGCAACTATTCTCTTTGGAAAAGATCACTCTTTTTGCAAGATTTGGTAAGTGTTTACTCTCATGGTTGATTATATTATATGCTTAATATGGTGTGTAAATCATGTTGGTTATGTGGGCAAAGTGTTGGACAGTTCACTATGTGTAAAACAGTCTATTTTTGCTTAATTGGAGAAGGGTTTTGCCTTCTAAACTTGAAAGTGGACTTGTGCTATTTAAGGAAGGGAATTTTATGGATTAAATATCAATATGTAAGATGTGGTTATGTCATTAACTTGCTTTTTCTTTGTATATAACATTTGGAATTGTTTTTGTGAAATTGTGGATGGAGTTGGTGACGTATTGAAAGGAAATACAGTTTTGGTGATGTTTATGTGTGTTGTGAAACCATGATTGTTCGTTGGCATCCAATTTGACCTAAAATATGAAGAGATAATCTTAATTATGGCCATGGACCATTTATTACAAAAATGACCCCTCGAGGCTGAAACAGGCACCCGCCCTCGCGCCTGGAGTACCTACGAGCACAGATGCCAACTCAAGTGGCTCTGGACAAGGCCAGAGGAGCACCTGCGGCCGTATTTGATCCACCTGCGGGAGAAGGTGGCTCCACAGCCCAGTCCAAAATTTTTTTTTGCATGTTTTTATCTCTCTTTGACCCCCCAAGGCCCCTATACCCTTCTTGGATGCAATTATCAACTTATGGTACCTTTTGAATGGCTTTAATGGGTATTTCGGAGGCATGTTGGATTATATCAATTATGGATTGTTTTTAATGAGTTATTGTGAAAGGTATTGAGATGACTTGATGGCGTAATTGTGACGTCGTGTTACTGAGGAAGTGTAAAGTATAAACTTGGTGTGAAATGCTATTGGTTTATGATGTCTTGGTCAATGTGTGGAATTTTGTGGTGTTGTTGGTATGATAATGTATTTAGTTTTTAACATGAGCTCCGTTATGTACTTGTGTTGTTGAGTAACACGTAAGGAAGGAGCTGGATTGTTGTATTCACATATAGTGTTGTGCATTCATATTTGGAAGATAAGGTATGTAAGGTTACCCTTTCTGTATCCTTCTGCAACATTTGTTGTTCATATTTTCATCGGACTTGTTCCATTTTGAAATGTTTTAAAGTATCTTATTTTAGGTTGGTTAGCAAATGTTATTCACATGTCTCTTATTCATTGACTAATGTTCCAAAACTCCATAATGTTACATGGTATCACTCTTATAACAGAAGAATTAAAGTAATGCATACTTGTTGAGTACGAGTGGCAACCCAAGGGGCCAAAAGCCTATCTAGGGGCGATCCCGAATGAATGTTGAGTACGGGTAGCAACTCGAAGGGGCGTAAGCCTAGATAGAGGCAATCCCGAAGGATTATTGGGAATGGGTGGCAACTCGAAGGGGCATAAGACTAGCTAGTGGTAATCCCGAACGGGTGGAAACTCAAAGGGGCGAAAGCCTAGCTAGAGGCGATCCTGAATGATTATATGAATGATATTATATGAATGATGTTATATAAATGATTGTGACAATGATATGAACGAAAATGAAAGAAATGAATACAATGTATACGACTTCACACATGTATATTATGGTGGCTAATCTATATTGTCCACCCACTTGTACTTGATTTCATTGAAGTACTTATATCTTATGCAGTTATTTATAGCCTTACATGCTCAGTACATTCTTTGTACTGACGTCCCTTGGGGGACTTACCTTATTTGCTGCAGAAACAGGTACTAGTACACCTCCACAATAGGTTGCGGGTCATCTATGAAATATTGGTGAGCTCCAGTTGGTTCGGGGCTTTTTGAGTCACACGTGTACACTTATTTTCGTACTATGTAAATGTTGTATAAAAGGAGGACTTGTCTCGACTTTAGGTTGGTTATGTATATGTATCTGTTAGAGGCTTTGTAGACGTACGTGGCAAGATGAATGAAGGAATGTATGTCCATTTTGACTTGATGGCCCTAACGGCCAAGTTTCGTATATATCATATGTTCTCTATGACTTCTGCCACTAGTATCTTGCAATTACATGAGTTAGAATGTAGTTCACTCAGAGACATGTATACGAATGTACATGAATGAAGATTGGTTCTCTCGGGCCTTAACGACTTCGGGTGCCAGTCTGCCCCATTGGAATTCGAGGCGTGACAGTATGATTATTATTTTTTGGTGGTCGAGATGGACATTAGAGTGATTGTCCCAATTGTTGTGTCCCCTACCCTAGTTATGCTAATGAAAATGCTAGTTCTTCTTGTGAGTTTGATAGGTCTCATGATGTGAAAAAGGAAGAGCAATGTCCCAAACACAAAGGTGTGGAACCAATGCCTCAAACTATCCTAGCCCGGGAGACTATAATGGGAGAGGATATGCATCTTTTGCATCAATCCATGGTGGCATTTGGAAAGGAATTTGACAAAGAAGAAGATCTATGTGGAGATCTCATTCTCTCAAGTGCCATGGGTGTGATTATTTCTCAAAATAAAGTGGTTGAAGAAGAGGTTTCAAGTCATGGGGTGTAGCCAAAAATGAGGGATGACTCACATGAAAATTGCCAGGGTAAAGATATGGCCCAAGTTGAAGAAAATGAACATAGTTGTGATGAAGAAACTTTGGATTCTTCAAGAAAACAGGTTGAGGAGATGTTGAAAAGTACAATGGAGAAGAATGAGAAATGTGGAAAAGTCTTGGCTAAATGGTGGGACCTAGTTCAACATGGTGATGATGAAGTTTTGAAAGACATTGATTTTTCCATGGGTGGACTTTTGCAAGAGATAATTGAGTCCCAAAATTAAAAAAAAACTTGACAAGGAAGAAATTTTGAGCCAAGAGTGGCTAGTGAATCAAGCACAACAACTTGAAGTCCATGAGGGTCAACTTGATAGCATGTTGCTAATGCTGGATAAATCTCTTAAATTGAATGTTGAGCGATGTCAAGTGTGGATTCAAATTGAAATGGCTATCCAAAAATTGGAAATCGAATTGAATACGAAAATTGAGGCATATGAAGTTTAATGCCAAATGATCATGATTAGTTGTGGCGAGATGGTTTCTAATGAAGATGTGGGTGAGATTGATGTTGAAGAATTCATGGTGATTTTACAACCAACCGAACCAAAGATAATGAAGGATGCCAAAATTAAAGAAGTGATACTAGAGTTGCAAGAAAAAGTCAAGAAAATCCTTTGTGAAGACTAGTTTATTCCGGGGTGAAAATGTCAAGACAAATGCAAATTCGGAAATGGTGAGGCTTAAACCTCAGTCCAATCATTTTTCGATGTTGTGCTTGGTGGATGTATTGAAAGTCAAACCACCCGGACAAATGGAGAATTTTGGAGATGAGGAACAAAGTCCCTACATTTTGGAAATTGTCATCCCAAGAGGGAAAAATGATGTCCCTCACTTAAATATCAAGAAGTACAAGATGTGAAGTTCAACAAGTGCTCTATTGATTTCTAAACAATGCCCAACGAGCCTACATGAAAGTTTGATGTGAAGTTGGATAAAAGATTCAAGTCTTCAAAATGGTGAGATAGAGTTGGTCTCGTCGCTTCCTTACCTTTGCCACAAGTGCCTAAAATAGTTGTTGATTTAAAATTGATCCAAAGATTCAAATCATCAAAGTATAGACATAAGTGGTACGGTTGCTTGCGTCGTGCCGCAATGTTCAATCAAGCACTTGGTGGGAAGCTGTAACACCCTAAAAATCCCAAGCTAAGTTTAGAACCATGCTTCCAGTACACTTAAGATTAAATTACATGTTTCATCTGTATTATAAACTATTTATACATGTATTAAGGCCACAAGTAACTCCTATCTCATGGCAAGTTGAAACCTTCCTTACCAAGGGGTTTCTTGTGAAGAATCTTGCTATAGTCAACTGCAAATAATCATAAATCCTAGATTCTAATGAATTTTTGAGTTCAAGACCAACCAAATGATATATCTTAGAATTATCTTTCCAACACATCCAGATTCGTCTTAATCCGATGTCTGAGCTAAGGGTTATGGCCATTTTAGTGAAGCACTGTCCAACAGTAAGAACATACGAGCGTAGGTACGATCATGGTTACAACGTACGATTGTATCATGCTCCTGTATGATCAAAAAATTCCCAAAAACCTGAAAGTTGACATGTATACCTTCCAACCACGATAGAAAACCACGACCGTGCTTTGAAACCACGATTAGAGGCATAATCATAGCTTCAAAACATGATCCGACTTGAACTCCAAAGCTACGAACCAAGGCACAATCGTGAGTGGGAACCACAATCATACCATGTATCATCTGATAGAATCTAAAGAACCCAAAATTCAGCTCAGACCATGATCACAACCCACGATTGTAGGTAGGACCCACGATCATGGAAAGGTCTCATGGGTTCCATCCCGCAGCTTTTCAGTTATGAATTTAAAAGGGCACAACAGTATTTACCCACACTTTAATATCTAAAGTACATCCCAAGATTTATTATTAATCCTAATATTACCCTAAGCCCTCATTACATAGAAATTCAGTCAACACTTAGCCAAATACAAGGAAAGAGGTGATTTTCTTCTCCCAAGGCAAAAAAATTAGGATTCTTCAACTTCAGACTCCAAATTCAAAGGTTTCACCAAGGTTGTCTTCTTCAAGTATATGTTATTTCATCAATGGGTTCCTTTCACCCATTGAATCCCAAAGTTAACTCAAATTCCTCAAGTTTAATTAATCTTTCAAGCTTAGGGTTTCCATGAAAAGTGTGAATTCCTTTAGTTTTCAGTTTCTTAATTTGACTAAACCTTGAATATATGTTTTCCCATAAATTTGAGCCTCCTTACATACTCATGGATATGAATTCTCATAATATTGATAAATTCCTGATTTTGGGCTTGAGTTATAAAATTCCATATAATGGCCAGTTTATATGTTTGCCATTAGTAGTTGCATTCTAAATCATGTATTTTTAGTTAAGTACTCAATCATTAAGTTTTCATGATTTAGAATGTTTTCAGATAAAGTACTTATCTTTCAGTTTGAGAAACTCATTATTGTTGAGCATTTTTGTATATCAGATTGCTTTTAGTTGGGAGTGATACTTAGCATCGAGAGGACAAGGGTTTAGATAACCCAAGTCCTAAAATACATGCCTCTATAGATAAAAGGGGTCCTCGCTAGTTGAAAGTGTCTCTCTTGCCCTTAATGGGATCATGAGTGAATTCACGCCAATCATGGTTCATACGTACCCTTAGCAAGGTATAGAACACCCTCCCAACTTGGGTTACAGGTTGGATACCTTGTTGCTCACATGGTCTATGTCGGTTATAGAAACCTCCCACAGTTTAGTCTCAGACCTCGCTTGACCATGTATTTAGTATTTCAACTTATCTATCAGTACATGTTTATTACTTGGTCTTCCATTAGTTTATTCATGTCACGTACATTATGTTCCGCCTACTTCAGTCATTTTCGTATCCCATATACTCAGTACATTTGAAGTACTGATCTCATACTTTTCTTTGCGCTATATTGTCTTATAATATAGGTTCTGACATTCAGCATTCAGATCGCGCCTAGTATGATCTTCTACCACATCAGCAGCAGTACATTGGTGAGTCCTCACCACTCGAGAACTAGTCATCAGTATTTTATTTTATGCTATTTTAGTTTCAGACAATTGGAGTTAGTTGTGGGCTTATCCCAACAATTCATCTTATTTATAGGCTTTCAGACAGTCAATTAGATTATGTTTTTAACTTTATGAGTTTTATTCACATATTATCACTTGGGCGTATTGCCAAACTTATTATCCAGATTATTAACTTCCGCATAAGTAATTTCTAGATCATTTCAGTATTTATAGTGCCATGACCAGCCATGGGTTACCTTTGGGTCACTTGTGGCTCTAAGCACCATGTTATGACTAGAAAGTTGTCTCGGGTCATGACAAACTTGGTATCATAGCATTAGGTATAAAGTGTTCCAGGGTGTCTAAAAGCTGTATTTAGTAGAGTATTGTTCATGGGTGTGAAGCATACCACACTTATGAGTGAGAGGCTATGAAATTTTTTAGGAAAAAGTTTTAGTTCTTTCATGATTCATATTGTGAGATAAAGTTTGAAATCTATTAAAATCTTCTTCTAACTCGTGCTCTATGTGTATACAAAAAAAATGCCTTTCAAAAGAGCCAATGGAAGGAGGAATAGAAATGCAGATCGTAACATGAATAGGAATCTGCAAGTACCACCAGTTCCTGCAGACCCTTTGAATGAACAAGTCTCACATGTTGAATTAAGGACTGCTTTCACGGTGCTAGCTCTGGGATGACCGCCCAGACTAATCAAAAGGTTGTTTCCTTAGTCAAACCTATTGGTACTATGGTAGCAGCTAGAGTTAGAGACCTGAATCGAATAAATCCTCCTGAATTCCATGGTTCTAAGACTAAGGAAGATCCGCTAGATTTTCTTAATGATATTCAGAAAGTTACATAAATTATGGATGTCACTTCAGTTTAGAGTGCTGACTTGGCTGCTTATCAGTTGAAAGGAGTAGCTCATACTTGGTGCAAGCAGTGGAAAGAGGATAAAGGTGCAGAAGTAGGACTGGTAGAATGGGATGAGTTTGTTGCTATTTTTCTGGACAGGTTCTTCCCACTTGAGTTGAGGGAGGCCAAGGTTCAGGAGTCCATAAACCTAAAGTAGGGTAGCATGAGTGTGAAGAAGTATTCTCTTAAGTTTACTCAGCTTGCAAAGTCTGCTCTAGCCATGGTTGCTGACTCCAGGTCCCGTATGAGTAAGTCTGTGTTGATGTTTCTGAGGATACAGTCAAAGAGTGTAGGACTGTTATGTTGGTTAAGGAGATGGACTTCTTCCTGTTGATGGTTCATGCTCAGAAGATTGAGGAAGAGAAGGTAAAGGAGAAGGAAAGGGAAAATATGAATAAGAGAGCTAGAACAGGGAACTTTGATTATTCTCAGCAAAAGTCCAATGGTGGTAATCGCTCTCAATTTTATCCTTGATCTTCAGCCCCAGCACCATCATCTGCCATTGTTCCATCCCCCAGGCCCAGGTAAGATCAGAAAGGTAGAGCGCTAGGCTCTAAGTCTTATTTTAGTGCTTTTAGTGGACGTACTTTCCTAACTTGTAAGAAATGTGGGAAAAACCATCCAGGAGAATGTTTGATAGGTAAGGATGGGTGTTTTGGTTGTGGAAAGCTAGGCCACAAACTTCAAGGTTGTTCATCATCCAAGAGAGGTGATATCAGTAGGCGTACTCAGATACTTCATCAGCAGCTCCGGTAGGCCGCCCGACTCAACAGGGTTCCTCATCTAGTGCAACTGCCGAATAATGTCAAAATAGGTTCTATGCCATTTAGACTCAACAGGATCACGAGGGTTCTCCTGATGTGGTCACTTGTACGTTATAAGTCTTTCATATTCATGTTTATGCATTGTTAGATCCTGGGTCCATACTTTTCTTTGTGACCCTTATATAGCAGAAGACTTCGGTCTCAGTCCCAAAACTCTTTCAGAACCATTCGCAGTCTCTACTCCAGTTGGTGAGTCAGCTATTGCTAGACGGGTATACAGAAATTGCCTAGTCACAGTTTCTCAGAAAGTCACCTCAGTTTATCTTGTAGAGTTAGACATGATAGATTTCAATGTCATTCTTGGAATGGACTGGCTCCACTCTTGCTATGCCTCTATTGATTGTAGAAATAGAGTAGTTCAATTTTAGTTTCCAAATGAACCAGTCATAGAGTGGAAGGGTAATACTTCAGTGCCTATAGGTAAGTTTGTCTCTTACCTTAAGTCTAGAAAAATGATTTCAAAAGAGTGCATGTATCATCTTGTTTGAGCTAAGGATTCAAAGTCTAAGACCCCAACTCTTGAGTCAGTTCCAGTAGTTAATGAGTCCTAGAGGATCTACCCGGAGTTCCTCCCGAGTGGGAAATTGACTTCGAAATAGATCTCCTTCCAGATACCCAGCCTATCTCAATTCCACCGTACCAAATGGCTCCATCTAAGCTTAAAGAATTAAAGGAGCAGTTAAAAGATCTTCTAGACAAGGTTTTAATCAGGTCCAACATCTCTCCTTGGGGTGCTCCAGTTCTTTTCATGTAAAAGAAAGATGGTTCTCCCAGAATGGTATCGACTACCGTCAGTTGAACAAATTCACAATCAAGAATAAGTATCACATCCCTAGGATTGATGATTTGTTCAACCAACTTCAGGGTGCCAATTGTTTCTCTAAGATAGACCTCAGTTCTGGCTATCATCAGCTCAAAGTCAAAAAATGTTACATTCCAAAGACAGCCTTTAGAACTTGATATAGTCACTTTGAATTTGTTGTTATGTCTTTTGGACTAATGAATGCTCATGTAGCTTTTATGGACTTGATGAACAGGGTGTTCAAGCAGTACTTGGACATGTTTGTTACAGTCTTCATAGATGACATCCTCGTTTATTCTCGGAGTTGGGATGAACATGAGGACCATTTGAGGATAGTCTTGTAGACTCTCAAAGATCGCCAGTTATTTACTAAGTTCAGTAAGTGTGAATTCTGGTTGAAATCAGTAGCATTCCTTATTCATATCATTTTCGATGAAAGTATTCGGGTTGATCCTCAAAAGACCGAAGCAGTTAGAAATTGGCCTAGACCCATCTTTCTATCAGATATCAGGAGTTTCTTGGGTTTAGCTAGTTACTACAGATGGTTTGTTGAGGATTTTCCTCAATTTCTTCCCCATGTCCAGATTGACTCAGAAAAAAGTCAAATTTTAGTGGTTCGATTCTTGCAAGAAGAGTTTTCAAGAGTAGAAGACTCAACTCACCTCTGCTCCAGTTTTGACTCTACTAGAAGGTTCTGATGGGTTTATGGTTTATTGTTATGCATCCAGAGTTGGCCTTGGTTGTTTGTTGATGCATCCTGGCAAGGTTATAGCATATGCGTCTAGACATCTCAAGCCTCATGAGAAGAATTACCCAACTCATGATCTTGAGTTGGAAACAGTTGGATTTGCCTTAAATATTTGGAGGCACTATCTTTATAGGGTTCATGTTGATGTGTTCAGTAATCACAAGAGCCTTCAGTATGTATTCAGCCAGAAGGATCTAAATCTTCATCAGAGAAGGTGGCTAGAGTTGTTGAAGGATTATTATATGAGTGTCTTGTACCATTCGAGTAAAGCCAATGTTGTGGCTGGAGCTCTTAGTTGATTGTCTATGGGGAGTGTTGCTCATATTAAAGACGAGAAAAAAGAGTTAGTTCGTGAGGTTCACCAGCTAGCTAGATTAGGAGTTCGGTTGGTTGATTCAGCCGAAGGTCATACCTTGATTCAAAATGGTTCAGAATCTTCATTGATAGCTGAAGTGAAGGAAAAGCAAGATAGTGATCCCATTTTGCTTGAGTAGAAAGAAGCGGTCCAACGTCAGAAGGTTGAGGTTTCCTCCCAAGGGGGAGATGGTGTTCTTCATTGTTAGGGCAGACTATGTGTTCCAAATGTGAATGCTTGAGATATTGAATGCTAACAGAGGCTCATAGTTTTGGGTATTTTATTTATACAGGAGCCACTAAGATGTATCGTGACCTATGGGAAGTCTATTGGTGAAATGGAATGAAGAAGAATATCATGGAATTTATGGCTAAGTGTCTAAATTGCTAACAGAATAAGGTTGAGAACCAGAGACCTGGTGGTAAGATTCAGGATATCAATATTACTACTTAGAAGTGGGAAGTGGTGAATATGGACTTCATTATAGGGTTTCCTCGTACTCAGCATCAGCATGATTCTATTTGGGTTGTAGTAGACTGAATGACTAAGTTGGCCCATTTTTTTTCAGTTAACACTTTCGACTCAGTCACAGATTATACTAAAATCTATCTTTGAGAGTTAGTGAAGTTCATGGTGTCCCTTTGACCATCATCTCAGATAGGGGTACTCAATTTACCTCTCAATTCTGGAAGGCATTCCAGAAGGGTCTTGGTACTTAAGTTCACCTTAGTACAGCTTTTCACCCGCAGACAGATGGTCAACCAAAGCAAACCATTCAGACTTTCAAGGATATGTTGAGGGCATATGTGATCAATTTCAAAGGTAGTTGGGATGACCATTTGCCTTTGATTGAGTTTTCTTATAATAACAGTTATCATTCTAGTATTCAGATGGCCCCGTTCAAAGAACTTTATGGTTAGTGGAGTAGGTCTCCTATTGGGTGGTTTTAAGTTAGTGAGGCTACCTTGATAGGGTCAGATTCAGTCCATGAGGAAATGGAGAAATTTTAGTTGATTAGAGAAAGACTAAAAATAGCTCAGAGTCGTCAGAAGTATTATACAGATATGAAGAGAAGGAAATTTTAGTTTGCTATTGGTGATTTGGTTTACTTGAAGGTTTCACACATGAAAGGGGTGAAGAGATTTGGAAAGAAAGGAAAACTCAGTCCCCGCTATGCTGGTCCTTATAAGATTGTGTGTTGTTTTGGAAGTGTAGCCTATTAGTTAGACCTACCACAGACTTAGCATCGGTGCATCCAGTTTTTCATGTGTCTCAATTGAAGAACTGCATTGGAGATCCCACATTGGTCATTCCTCTAGACAGTTTGGGGGTGAAAGATAGTCTTTCCTATGAGGAGGTACCAATCGAGATCCTTGATCATCAAGTTTATAAGTTGAGAAATAAAGAGGTCGCTTCAGTAAAGGGTCTTTGGCAAAATCAGCTAGTTGAGGGAGCAACTTGGGAAGCAGAGGTAGATATGATGACTAAGTTCCCTCAACTTTTCTCTTTGAACTCTGCTCCAACTCGAGGTAATAGTTTCCCCTTAATTAATTTTTTCTATTCCATGTCACCTAGTTACTCTCACGTCATATCATGCATTCGCGAGTTCAAATTAAATCCATGTTTTAGTTATCATGTCAGTATTCAGCCCTTATAAATTCAATGTTGGGATTTTATCTCTTACCCTAACTATTCAGCGTAGTTTGTTTTTATTCGGGGACGAATGACCCCAAGGGGGAGATATTGTAACACCCACCCCAAAAATCCAAAGCTAAGAATAGAACCATGCTTCCAGTACATATAAAATTAAATTACATGTTTCAGCTGTATTATAAGTG
Organism: Capsicum rhomboideum; assembly: GCA_031232105.1. Lineage (NCBI taxonomy): Eukaryota > Viridiplantae > Streptophyta > Magnoliopsida > Solanales > Solanaceae > Capsicum > Capsicum rhomboideum. The sequence goes on from CP124711.1 coordinate 55,333,570, forward strand.
ATTTAAACATGTATTATGGACACAATTAACTCATAGCTCATGCCAAGTTTAAACCTTCTTAACCGGGGGTTTTCTTGAGAAGAATCTTGCTATAGTCAACTTTAAATGATCATACCTCCTAGATTCTAATGAATTTTTATGATCAAGACCCACCAAATGATATATATTTCAATTATCTTTCCAACTCATCCATATTCGTCTTAATCCAATGTCGGAGCTAAGAGTTATGGCTATTTTAGTGAAGCACTATCCAACAGTGAGAACATACGAGCGTAAGTATGATCGTGGTTACAACGTACGATCGTACGATGCTCCCATCTGATCCAAACAGTCCAAAAAACCTGAAAGTTGACATGTATACCTTCCAAACACATGAAGGAACCACGACCATGCTTTGAAATCACGATTAAAGGCATGATCGTGGCTTCAAAACTTGATCTGGCTTGAACTCCCAAGCTACGAACAAAGGCAGGATCATGAGTGGGACCCATAATTATACCATGTCTCATCTGATCGAGTCTAGAGAACCTAAAATCTATATCAGATCACGATTACAACCCACGATCCTGGGTAGGACCCACGATCGTGGGAAGGTCTCATGGGTTCTATCTCGCAGCTTTTCAGTTATGAATTTAAAAGGGCACAACAGTCTTTTCCCACTCTTTAACACCTAAAGTACGTCGTTTAAGTCGTCCCAAGGTTTATTATTAAGCCTAATATTACCCTAAGCCCTAATTACATAGAAATTCAGTCAACACTTAGCCAAATATAGAGAAAGAGGTGATTTTCTTCTCCCAAGGCAAAAAAATTAGGGTTCTTCAACTTCAGACTCCAAATTCAAAGGTTTCACAAAGGTTGTCTTCTTCAGGTATATGGGATTTCATTAATTGTTTCATTTAATCGATCGATTCCCAAAGATAATTCAAATTCCTCAAGTTTAATTCACCTTTCAAGCTTAGGGTTTCTATGAAAAGAGTGAATTCCTTTAGTTTTTAGTTTCTTGCTTTGACTAAACCATGAATATATATTTTCCCATAAATTTGACCCTCCTTACATATTCATGGATAAGAATTCTCATAATATTTATAAATTCTTGATTTTGGGCTTGAGTTATGAAATTCCATATTGTGGCCAATTTATATAATTGCCATTTGTAGTTGTATTCTTCTGAGATGGCGCGTTATGAACACTCAATGACCTAGGATATCATGCATTTTCAGTTGAGTACTCAATCATTCAATTTTCATGTTTCATCTGTATTATAAACTATTTATACATGTATTAAGGCCACAAGTAACTCCTATCTCATGGCAAGTTGAAACCTTCCTTACCAAGGGGTTTCTTGTGAAGAATCTTGCTATAGTCAACTGCAAATAATCATAAATCCTAGATTCTAATGAATTTTTGAGTTCAAGACCAACCAAATGATATATCTTAGAATTATCTTTCCAACACATCCAGATTCGTCTTAATCCGATGTCTGAGCTAAGGGTTATGGCCATTTTAGTGAAGCACTGTCCAACAGTAAGAACATACGAGCGTAGGTACGATCATGGTTACAACGTACGATTGTATCATGCTCCTGTATGATCAAAAAAGTCCCAAAAACCTGAAAGTTGACATGTATACCTTCCAACCACGATAGAAAACCACGACCGTGCTTTGAAACCACGATTAGAGGCATAATCATAGCGTCAAAACATGATCCGACTTGAACTCCAAAGCTACGAACCAAGGCACAATCGTGAGTGGGAACCACAATCATACCATGTATCATCTGATAGAATCTAAAGAACCCAAAATTCAGCTCAGACCATGATCACAACCCACGATTGTAGGTAGGACCCACGATCATGGAAAGGTCTCATGGGTTCCATCCCGCAGCTTTTCAGTTATGAATTTAAAAGGGCACAACAGTATTTACCCACACTTTAATATCTAAAGTACATCCCAAGATTTATTATTAATCCTAATATTACCCTAAGCCCTCATTACATAGAAATTCAGTCAACACTTAGCCAAATACAAGGAAAGAGGTGATTTTCTTCTCCCAAGGCAAAAAAATTAGGATTCTTCAACTTCAGACTCCAAATTCAAAGGTTTCACCAAGGTTGTCTTCTTCAAGTATATGTTATTTCATCAATGGGTTCCTTTCACCCATTGAATCCCAAAGTTAACTCAAATTCCTCAAGTTTAATTAATCTTTCAAGCTTAGGGTTTCCATGAAAAGTGTGAATTCCTTTAGTTTTCAGTTTCTTAATTTGACTAAACCTTGAATATATGTTTTCCCATAAATTTGAGCCTCCTTACATACTCATGGATATGAATTCTCATAATATTGATAAATTCCTGATTTTGGGCTTGAGTTATAAAATTCCATATAATGGCCAGTTTATATGTTTGCTATTAGTAGTTGCATTCTAAATCATGTATTTTTAGTTAAGTACTCAATCATTAAGTTTTCATGATTTAGAATGTTTTCAGATAAAGTACTTATCTTTCAGTTTGAGAAACTCATTATTGTTGAGCATTTTTGTATATCAGATTGCTTTTAGTTGGGAGTGATACTTAGCATCGAGAGGACAAGGGTTTAGATAACCCAAGTCCTAAAATACATGCCTCTATAGATAAAAGGGGTCCTCGCTAGTTGAAAGTGTCTCTCTTGCCCTTAATGGGATCATGAGTGAATTCACGCCAATCATGGTTCATACGTACCCTTAGCAAGGTATAGAACACCCTCCCAACTTGGGTTACAGGTTGGATACCTTGTTGCTCACATGGTCTATGTCGGTTATAGAAACCTCCCACAGTTTAGTCTCAGACCTCGCTTGACCATGTATTTAGTATTTCAACTTATCTATCAGTACATGTTTATTACTTGGTCTTCCATTAGTTTATTCATGTCACGTACATTATGTTCCGCCTACTTCAGTCATTTTCGTATCCCATATACTCAGTACATTTGAAGTACTGATCTCATACTTTTCTTTGCGCTATATTGTCTTATAATATAGGTTCTGACATTCAGCATTCAGATCGCGCCTAGTATGATCTTCTACCACATCAGCAGCAGTACATTGGTGAGTCCTCACCACTCGAGAACTAGTCATCAGTATTTCATTTTATGCTATTTTAGTTTCAGACAATTGGAGTTAGTTGCAGGCTTATCCCAACAACTCATCTTATTTATAGGCTTTCAGACAGTCAATTAGATTATGTTTTTAACTTTATGAGTTTTATTCACATATTATCACTTGGGCGTATTGCCAAACTTATTATCCAGATTATTAACTTCCGCATAAGTAATTTCTAGATCATTTCAGTATTTATAGTGCCATGCCCAGCCATGGGTTACCTTGGGGTCACTTGTGGCTCTAAGCACCATGTTACGACTAGAAAGTTGTCTCGGGTCATGACAAACTTGGTATCATAGCATTAGGTATAAAGTGTTCCAGGGTGTCTAAAAGCTGTATTTAGTAGAGTATTGTTCATGGGTGTGAAGCATACCACACTTATGAGTGAGAGGCTATGAAATTTTTTAGGAAAAAGTTTTAGTTCTTTCATGATTCATATTGTGAGATAAAGTTTGAAATCTATTAAAATCTTCTTCTAACTCGTGCTCTATGTGTATACAAAAAATGCCTTTCAAAAGAGCCAATGGAAGGAGGAATAGAAATGCAGATCGTAACATGAATAGGAATCTGCAAGTACCACCAGTTCCTGCAGACCCTTTGAATGAACAAGTCTCACATGTTGAATTAAGGACTGCTTTCACGGTGCTAGCTCTGGCGATGACCGCCCAGACTAATCAAAAGGTTGTTTCCTTAGTCAAACCTATTGGTACTATGGTAGCAGCTAGAGTTAGAGACCTGAATCGAATAAATCCTCCTGAATTCCATGGTTCTAAGACTAAGGAAGATCCGCTAGATTTTCTTAATGATATTCAGAAAGTTACATAAATTATGGATGTCACTTCAGTTTAGAGTGCTGACTTGGCTGCTTATCAGTTGAAAGGAGTAGCTCATACTTGGTGCAAGCAGTGGAAAGAGGATAAAGGTGCAGAAGTAGGACTGGTAGAATGGGATGAGTTTGTTGCTATTTTTCTGGACAGGTTCTTCCCACTTGAGTTGAGGGAGGCCAAGGTTCAGGAGTCCATAAACCTAAAGTAGGGTAGCATGAGTGTGAAGAAGTATTCTCTTAAGTTTACTCAGCTTGCAAAGTCTGCTCTAGCCATGGTTGCTGACTCCAGGTCCCGTATGAGTAAGTCTGTGTTGATGTTTCTGAGGATACAGTCAAAGAGTGTAGGACTGTTATGTTGGTTAAGGAGATGGACTTCTTCCTGTTGATGGTTCATGCTCAGAAGATTGAGGAAGAGAAGGTAAAGGAGAAGGAAAGGGAAAATATGAATAAGAGAGCTAGAACAGGGAACTTTGATTATTCTCAGCAAAAGTCCAATTGTGGTAATCGCTCTCAATTTTATCCTTGATCTTCAGCCCCAGCACCATCATCTGCCATTGTTCCATCCCCCAGGCCCAGGTAAGATCAGAAAGGTAGAGCGCTAGGCTCTAAGTCTTATTTTAGTGCTTTTAGTGGACGTACTTTCCTAACTTGTAAGAAATGTGGGAAAAACCATCCAGGAGAATGTTTGATAGGTAAGGATGGGTGTTTTGGTTGTGGAAAGCTAGGCCACAAACTTCAAGGTTGTTCATCATCCAAGAGAGGTGATATCAGTAGGCGTACTCAGATACTTCATCAGCAGCTCCGGTAGGCCGCCCGACTCAACAGGGTTCCTCATCTAGTGCAACTGCCGAATAATGTCAAAATAGGTTCTATGCCATTTAGACTCAACAGGATCACGAGGGTTCTCCTGATGTGGTCACTTGTACGTTATAAGTCTTTCATATTCATGTTTATGCATTGTTAGATCCTGGGTCCATACTTTTCTTTGTGACCCTTATATAGCAGAAGACTTCGGTCTCAGTCCCAAAACTCTTTCAGAACCATTCGCAGTCTCTACTCCAGTTGGTGAGTCAGCTATTGCTAGACGGGTATACAGAAATTGCCTAGTCACAGTTTCTCAGAAAGTCACCTCAGTTTATCTTGTAGAGTTAGACATGATAGATTTCAATGTCATTCTTGGAATGGACTGGCTCCACTCTTGCTATGCCTCTATTGATTGTAGAAATAGAGTAGTTCAATTTTAGTTTCCAAATGAACCAGTCATAGAGTGGAAGGGTAATACTTCAGTGCCTATAGGTAAGTTTGTCTCTTACCTTAAGTCTAGAAAAATGATTTCAAAAGAGTGCATGTATCATCTTGTTTGAGCTAAGGATTCAAAGTCTAAGACCCCAACTCTTGAGTCAGTTCCAGTAGTTAATGAGTCCTAGAGGATCTACCCGGAGTTCCTCCCGAGTGGGAAATTGACTTCGAAATAGATCTCCTTCCAGATACCCAGCCTATCTCAATTCCACCGTACCAAATGGCTCCATCTAAGCTTAAAGAATTAAAGGAGCAGTTAAAAGATCTTCTAGACAAGGTTTTAATCAGGTCCAACATCTCTCCTTGGGGTGCTCCAGTTCTTTTCATGTAAAAGAAAGATGGTTCTCCCAGAATGGTATCGACTACCGTCAGTTGAACAAATTCACAATCAAGAATAAGTATCACATCCCTAGGATTGATGATTTGTTCAACCAACTTCAGGGTGCCAATTGTTTCTCTAAGATAGACCTCAGTTCTGGCTATCATCAGCTCAAAGTCAAAAAATGTTACATTCCAAAGACAGCCTTTAGAACTTGATATAGTCACTTTGAATTTGTTGTTATGTCTTTTGGACTAATGAATGCTCATGTAGCTTTTATGGACTTGATGAACAGGGTGTTCAAGCAGTACTTGGACATGTTTGTTATAGTCTTCATAGATGACATCCTCGTTTATTCTCGGAGTTGGGATGAACATGAGGACCATTTGAGGATAGTCTTGTAGACTCTCAAAGATCGCCAGTTATTTACTAAGTTCAGTAAGTGTGAATTCTGGTTGAAATCAGTAGCATTCCTTATTCATATCATTTTCGATGAAAGTATTCGGGTTGATCCTCAAAAGACCGAAGCAGTTAGAAATTGGCCTAGACCCATCTTTCTATCAGATATCAGGAGTTTCTTGGGTTTAGCTAGTTACTACAGATGGTTTGTTGAGGATTTTCCTCAATTTCTTCCCCATGTCCAGATTGACTCAGAAAAAAGTCAAATTTTAGTGGTTCGATTCTTGCAAGAAGAGTTTTCAAGAGTAGAAGACTCAACTCACCTCTGCTCCAGTTTTGACTCTACTAGAAGGTTCTGATGGGTTTATGGTTTATTGTTATGCATCCAGAGTTGGCCTTGGTTGTTTGTTGATGCATCCTGGCAAGGTTATAGCATATGCGTCTAGACATCTCAAGCCTCATGAGAAGAATTACCCAACTCATGATCTTGAGTTGGAAACAGTTGGATTTGCCTTAAATATTTGGAGGCACTATCTTTATAGGGTTCATGTTGATGTGTTCAGTAATCACAAGAGCCTTCAGTATGTATTCAGCCAGAAGGATCTAAATCTTCATCAGAGAAGGTGGCTAGAGTTGTTGAAGGATTATTATATGAGTGTCTTGTACCATTCGAGTAAAGCCAATGTTGTGGCTGGAGCTCTTAGTTGATTGTCTATGGGGAGTGTTGCTCATATTAAAGACGAGAAAAAAGAGTTAGTTCGTGAGGTTCACCAGCTAGCTAGATTAGGAGTTCGGTTGGTTGATTCAGCCGAAGGTCATACCTTGATTCAAAATGGTTCAGAATCTTCATTGATAGCTGAAGTGAAGGAAAAGCAAGATAGTGATCCCATTTTGCTTGAGTAGAAAGAAGCGGTCCAACGTCAGAAGGTTGAGGTTTCCTCCCAAGGGGGAGATGGTGTTCTTCATTGTTAGGGCAGACTATGTGTTCCAAATGTGAATGCTTGAGATATTGAATGCTAACAGAGGCTCATAGTTTTGGGTATTTTATTTATACAGGAGCCACTAAGATGTATCGTGACCTATGGGAAGTCTATTGGTGAAATGGAATGAAGAAGAATATCATGGAATTTATGGCTAAGTGTCTAAATTGCTAACAGAATAAGGTTGAGAACCAGAGACCTGGTGGTAAGATTCAGGATATCAATATTACTACTTAGAAGTGGGAAGTGGTGAATATGGACTTCATTATAGGGTTTCCTCGTACTCAGCATCAGCATGATTCTATTTGGGTTGTAGTAGACTGAATGACTAAGTTGGCCCATTTTTTTTCAGTTAACACTTTCGACTCAGTCACAGATTATACTAAAATCTATCTTTGAGAGTTAGTGAAGTTCATGGTGTCCCTTTGACCATCATCTCAGATAGGGGTACTCAATTTACCTCTCAATTCTGGAAGGCATTCCAGAAGGGTCTTGGTACTTAAGTTCACCTTAGTACAGCTTTTCACCCGCAGACAGATGGTCAACCAAAGCAAACCATTCAGACTTTCAAGGATATGTTGAGGGCATATGTGATCAATTTCAAAGGTAGTTGGGATGACCATTTGCCTTTGATTGAGTTTTCTTATAATAACAGTTATCATTCTAGTATTCAGATGGCCCCGTTCAAAGAACTTTATGGTTACTGGAGTAGGTCTCCTATTGGGTGGTTTTAAGTTAGTGAGGCTACCTTGATAGGGTCAGATTCAGTCCATGAGGAAATGGAGAAATTTTAGTTGATTAGAGAAAGACTAAAAATAGCTCAGAGTCGTCAGAAGTATTATACAGATATGAAGAGAAGGAAATTTTAGTTTGCTATTGGTGATTTGGTTTACTTGAAGGTTTCACACATGAAAGGGGTGAAGAGATTTGGAAAGAAAGGAAAACTCAGTCCCCGCTATGCTGGTCCTTATAAGATTGTGTGTTGTTTTGGAAGTGTAGCCTATTAGTTAGACCTACCACAGACTTAGCATCGGTGCATCCAGTTTTTCATGTGTCTCAATTGAAGAACTGCATTGGAGATCCCACATTGGTCATTCCTCTAGACAGTTTGGGGGTGAAAGATAGTCTTTCCTATGAGGAGGTACCAATCGAGATCCTTGATCATCAAGTTTATAAGTTGAGAAATAAAGAGGTCGCTTCAGTAAAGGGTCTTTGGCAAAATCAGCTAGTTGAGGGAGCAACTTGGGAAGCAGAGGTAGATATGATGACTAAGTTCCCTCAACTTTTCTCTTTGAACTCTGCTCCAACTCGAGGTAATAGTTTCCCCTTAATTAATTTTTTCTATTCCATGTCACCTAGTTACTCTCACGTCATATCATGCATTCGCGAGTTCAAATTAAATCCATGTTTTAGTTATCATGTCAGTATTCAGCCCTTATAAATTCAATGTTGGGATTTTATCTCTTACCCTAACTATTCAGCGTAGTTTGTTTTTATTCGGGGACGAATGACCCCAAGGGGGAGATATTGTAACACCCACCCCAAAAATCCAAAGCTAAGAATAGAACCATGCTTCCAGTACATATAAAATTAAATTACATGTTTCAGCTGTATTATAAGTGATTTAAACATGTATTATGGCCACAATTAACTCAGAGCTCATGCCAAGTTTAAACCTTCTTAACCGGGGGTTTTCTTGAGAAGAATCTTGCTATAGTCAACTTTAAATGATCATACCTCCTAGATTCTAATGAATTTTTATGATCAAGACCCACCAAATGATATATATTTCAATTATCTTTCCAACTCATCCATATTCGTCTTAATCCAATGTCGGAGCTAAGAGTTATGGCTATTTTAGTGAAGCACTATCCAACAGTGAGAACATACGAGCGTAAGTATGATCGTGGTTACAACGTACGATCGTACGATGCTCCCATCTGATCCAAACAGTCCAAAAAACCTGAAAGTTGACATGTATACCTTCCAAACACATGAAGGAACCACGACCATGCTTTGAAATCACGATTAAAGGCATGATCGTGGCTTCAAAACTTGATCTGGCTTGAACTCCCAAGCTACGAACAAAGGCAGGATCATGAGTGGGACCCATAATTATACCATGTCTCATCTGATCGAGTCTAGAGAACCTAAAATCTATATCAGATCACGATTACAACCCACGATCCTGGGTAGGACCCACGATCGTGGGAAGGTCTCATGGGTTCTATCTCGCAGCTTTTCAGTTATGAATTTAAAAGGGCACAACAGTCTTTTCCCACTCTTTAACACCTAAAGAACGTCGTTTAAGTCGTCCCAAGGTTTATTATTAAGCCTAATATTACCCTAAGCCCTAATTACATAGAAATTCAGTCAACACTTAGCCAAATATAGAGAAAGAGGTGATTTTCTTCTCCCAAGGCAAAAAAATTAGGGTTCTTCAACTTCAGACTCCAAATTCAAAGGTTTCACAAAGGTTGTCTTCTTCAGGTATATGGGATTTCATTAATTGTTTCATTTAATCGATCGATTCCCAAAGATAATTCAAATTCCTCAAGTTTAATTCACCTTTCAAGCTTAGGGTTTCTATGAAAAGAGTGAATTCCTTTAGTTTTTAGTTTCTTGCTTTGACTAAACCATGAATATATGTTTTCCCATAAATTTGACCCTCCTTACATATTCATGGATAAGAATTCTCATAATATTTATAAATTCTTGATTTTGGGCTTGAGTTATGAAATTCCATATTGTGGCCAATTTATATAATTGCCATTTGTAGTTGTATTCTTCTGAGATGGCGCGTTATGAACACTCGATGACCTAGGATATCATGCATTTTCAGTTGAGTACTCAATCATTCAATTTTCATGACTTAGAATGCTTTCAGATAAAGCAATTATCTTTCTTTCAGTTTGAGAAAATCATTATTGTTGAGCATTTCAGTATATCAGTTTACTTACAGTTGGGAGTAGTACTTATCACTAAGAGGAAAAGGGTTCAGATAATCCAATTCCTAAACTACGTTCCATCTTAGGTAAAAGGGGTCCTTGCTAGTTGAGAGTGTCTCCCATGCCCTTAATTGGCTCATGAGTGAATTCACGCCAATCATGGTTTGTACCCTTGGCAAGGTATAGAACACCCTCCCAAATTGGGTTATAGGTTGGATTCCATGTTGCTCACATGGTCTATGTCGGTTACAGAAACCTTCCACATTTTAGTCTCATACCTCACTTGACCATGTATTCAGTGTTTTAGCTTATCTATCAGTATATGTTTATTACTTGGTCTTGCATTAGTTTATTCATGTCACATGTATTATGTTCAGCTTACTTCAGTTATTTTCCTATATCATATACTCAGTTAATTTAAAGAACTGATTGCATACTTTTCTTTGCGCTATATTGTCATATAATATAGGTTCCGATGTTCAGTATCCAGATCGCGCCTAGTACGATCTCCTAACACATCAACAACAATACATTAGTTAGTCCTGATCACTTGAGGACTGGTCATCAGTATTTTATTTTATGCTATTTTAGTTTCATGCAGTTGGAGTTAGTTGGGGGCCTATCCCGATAACTCATCTTGCTTAGAGGCTTTCAGACAGTCAGTTAGATTGTGTTTTCAGCTTTATGACTTTTTTTCAGATATTGTCACTTGGGCGTATTGCCATACTTATTATCCAGATTATTAACTTCCACATAAGTGATTTCTAGATCATTTCAGTATTTATAGTGTCATGCCAGGCCATGGGTTAGCTTGGGGTGACTTGTGGCTCTAAGCACCTTGTTACGACTAGGAGGTAGTCTCGGGTCATGACAGAAGCACCCCATTGATTCTCAAAATTTTATTTAGTTTTGAAATTTTAGTTTTTGGAATAGTTTAGGAATTTATTTTTGACTAATCCATAAAATTTAGGGTTTTTAAAAGTGATTTGAACATATTTGGATGCTAAAAGTTAAATGTATTGAAGTATGGGGTTGTACCAGCTCAAAATTGGGACTTTGTACACTATTTCAAAGTGTCTGAATCGCCAAAATTGACCTGGGCATTGCCAAAATGATCAAAAATTGCCCAGAACTGCATTATAATTTGGCGTATCGCCAAAATATCCCTGAGCATCTCCAATTTTAGCAGTAAGTTTTGGAAAATAGTGCAGTGGTGTCACCTAAGAGACATTTTGGTGGCTAAGGCGGGACCGCCCAAGCAGACCTTTTGTCTGCTAAGGCGATAGTTACTTTCAAATCAGAGTAACACCATGGCGGCCGTTCTTCAGCTCTGGCGGAACCTCCTAAGCAATGTTATTTCCACCTAGGCGAGTGACGATTAAATTCAAAAGTGGTAAAGTCTCTTTCACTTCACTTACATTCCCATTTACCCGAATCCACCCATCTCCCCCTTTCCCTCAAACTTCCATCATAAATTCTTTTTGAACTTCTACACTTCCCACACATGCACATAGTCTATAAAATTCACATTTCTCCTCAAGAACTTGAGCAAATCTTTCAAATAAGAGTAACAGGCAGAATCAACCATTCAAATTTTTTTCTGATTTAATGTGCGTTCTCTCTGATTTCCCCTCTTTGCTTGGAGAATTTGAGGTAAATTTGAGTTCTCTCTGAACTGATCATGTTGTTAATCTGATTTTGAGCCAAAAAAGTTAAAGTTTTGTCTTTTTTTTTGATGAAATTGAGGGTTACATTTGATAGATCTATACCTTGTAAACATTTGTGCTTAATGTGTGAGTAGATTCGAAAGTCTTGAGTACGAGTCTGAATAAAATTAGTGTTGGTGGGTCGTTTATAAAAAAAATGGATTTTTTTGGGTGTTCTTAGAGAAGACGATGTCTCCTATGCGAAGATTTCTCCGCCTTAGCGATATTGCTTAGGCAATGTTTCTTCTGCCTAAGTAGCATTTGGACCCTACTGATTTCTTCTATAGTGACCCCTCTGTCGCTGAGGTAATGTCACCTAAGTGATGATTTTTTCTGCTCAGGTGATGGTACTGACAAAGGCCTGGTCACTAAGGCGACCTATTGTCCGCTAAGGAGACCTAGCCTAGGCGATAAAAGGTCTGCCTGGACGACCACTGGCAGAATTTCTGCAAAATAGTGAGCTTGTATTTATGCTTCCCAAGCCTTTTTTAGCTTGAATTCTTGAATTACAAGAAGTGTTTTTAATTGTTTAACATGTGTTCATTCTCCTCCTAACTTGGTTTTGCATTTTTAGGTAATTTAAAAGATTAAAATGGCACAAAACATTGATGGAAATTTGGGATTGGTTGACAAAATCAAAAAAGAGGCTGATGTTGAGTATTATGATGAGACCAGATTCATATTCCGTGATTTCCATCTATGCTACTTTGACAATTTTCATGACAAAAAGATTAAACTTGAGCCAGGGTGTCGGAGGAGAGATTGGCCGAAAAGCTCCCTCATGTCATGGCTAGCTTGAGGCTACGGTATGGACTTGCTTTATCCTTCTCCATGTCGTGCTAATGAGGAGTAGATATGGGATTTTTATGCTTATCTTAATTGTATGGATTTTACTAACCCCAAGCTCATCATAAGGGGCAAGACAGTAAAGTTTGGTCCGATGGAAATAAATGAGTTGTTTGGGCAAGCTGATCATCTACTTAAGGAAATGTAGGCAAAGGAACATGGGGCTAGTGATTGGGTTATGTCAAAAACTTGTCCTCCTGGTGCGATTGTGAAATGGGCAAGAACACTGAAAGGCATCAAGGGTGATGATTTCATTACTGAGGCAAGAATCTGGTTAAAAATCATTTGTAGCAGGGTATCACCTTCTGGGAACTTTTATGATGTCCCTCCTCTTCGAGCCCGTATCATTGCTTGTCTTCTTGACAACATTTCTGTGAATATTGGTCACTATATTCTGCAAGAGTTGAAGGAGTATTTGGATCAGGATAGAAAGATACTGATGTTTCTTTCTTTGATCACAGAGTTATGCAAGAAGGCTAAGGTTGAGGTGTGCCTCACAAATTATTGGATTCAGCCTGATAGAACAATCTATCCATTGTAAGTATAGAGAGAGAAAGTTGTTGTGCCAAGCAATAAGCAAAAGATTAAGATCCAAGAAGAGCCTGATTCTTCAGTCCAAGAAGCACAGACACAGCAAGAGGGACCCTTTAGGATGATGACCTCACAACTTGATCAGATTAAGGAGTTAGTCTCCCAGCTTTCAGGGTCTTCACAGCAACCTGAGTACTTTACCAGATATAAGATACAGACCTACGTAGCTGCCCAGAAGAGGCAGAGGGGTGATTATGCAAAAGTGACAACTTTTGTATCCATGCTTAAGATGGCCTAGGGTAATATGGTCAAGGCCCATGCTGAGCTCCAGGCTGACTTTAGAGTTGAGAAGGAAAAGAACAAGAAGAAGGGAAAGTTCATGATTAAGATGTGGAGAGGCATCAAGGCTATCTTCAAATGGGGCTAGCCGAGCAATAAGATACCTGTGGATGATGCGGATGATAGCGAGGAGTATTCTTTCCTCTCCAATGCTATGGGAGGTTATTGAAGTGATTATGAGGCTCAATCCTCATCCCAATATTGATTGGCCCATTTGTAGTAGTCTGCTAGTCTAATGCGGAATTCAGGGAATGTTTACCTCCTCTTCTACTATATTTTACTTGCATTAGGGACAATGCAACATTTTTAGTTGGGGGAGGGAATAATTATTTTGTGTTTGGGTCTGTATTTTCATGTTGTGTTTTGGATATTATTGTGCCCTTGTCAGGCAGGATTTTTTTTGTTATGGATGTTGTATGCCCTTATCGGGCTTAAGCTTTATTTGGATTTTGTTGGATTTGTCCTTTTTCTTATCTTCATTTTTAGATTAGTTATTTTTCATGTTAGCTCTTTGAAGTTTTTTGATTGATAATTGCTTTCGGGTGATCTTTTCCCAATCATAGATTGAGTGATGACATTCTTAAGGGAAAATCATCATTTTTGGGTGTTGGTGTTATTTGTGCAGGGGAAGTTTGAGTACCCATATCCATTGTGAATTAGGATCATGATTGTTGATTATGGTGAAGTTTGAGTAACCATGGCACTATTACCCTTGTTGGAGTCGCAACGTGGGATTATGTCTTTTTTGGTCCTAATAGATCTAGTGTTGCATTGTGAAGTGTTGAAATGAGCATACCCCTCTAAAAACTTTTGTGAAAACAAGTACATGGAAGTGAATGATGTTGTTATAACACTTTTACTCTTTTTGTGACTCCGTATTCATTAGGTGGTGATATTGAGGAAAATAACTCTTTTGTTCTTGTTTAAGAAATGAAACCGATCCTTCTAGAATAGTTTGCATGCCATGTGTGGTGAATTTTTGTTCAATAATTCTTGTGCTTACATGTGTCATCTAGAACTTGCCCGATTGGTCTTTCAATGTTAGTATTGATTGTCTTTGGTTGGTGAAATTATCTTAGGCCTTCTTTGTGATTTTTGAAAACCACTTTAGCCTTAAAGTCTACCCATGCATAAATTTTATCACTAGTTACCCCACTTGAGCCTAACAACCTTTCTTTCACAACCACATTACAATCCTTGAACCTTTTAAAAATTATCCATCTCTTGAACCTTACCCTCCTTGAACTTGAAATTGCCAACTTGAGGCTAAAAGCCTAAGTTAGGCGTGTGGTGTATCTTAGAAGAAGTGATTAGGTTCTATGGTTTTGTAAGTGAGTTCCTTATGAATAAACTAAGGTGAGTAACGCAAGGAAAAAAAAGAAAAGAAAAGGAGAAAAGAAACGAAAAAGAGAAAGTTTTCAATAAAGTGGTGAACTAGAATGAAAATGATGGGCACTTGTGTGTTGTGAAAATGAAGTGGAAAATGATCAAAGTTTGATTTGTATTATGATTTGTGGAGTTCAAGAAGGATGCAGTCACTTTTATCCTAAATGCTCATCCTACCCTTTTCCAAACCTACATTACATGCTTGAAAAAGTCCTTTGGGATCTCTAACCAATGATTTTGAGTTAGTGACAATTGAAAATAAGGGCAACCTTATGGTATGATACTTGTTTGCATTGGAAGTTCTTTGTTGAGTGTGAGTGTTTGTGTATTGTCCCTAGTAGAAATGTTGTAAATATTGTGTGTTTTGGGACTTTCTTTTTTTGAGGGAATGTAAACTAGGATAGATTGGTGAAGTTGATAGATTTTGAAAATAAGAAAAAGGAGCATGTTGATTGACTATTGATTGTGAGTCACTTCTTGAGAATTGGTTATTGTTACTTGATCATTCTTGCAATTCCATTGTATTCTTGAAATTGTGTTTGAATTTGAGGGAGTTGCTTGAGTGAGATTCACATGCTTGTTGACTAATTGTTAGTACCAACCAAAGTCATAATCCTTGTGCTTGTGTGAAGTGTTGAGCTTAAATTAATTACCTCATTGAGTTGTGATTTTTTTTTGCTTGAGGACAAGCAAAGTCTTTAAGTTAAGGGTGTTGATGAGTGGCTATTTTGCCACTCATTTTTGTCTCTTTTCTTATGATTTTGTGATGTTAATCTATAATATAAGGTTATTATCCTTTGAATTATGCTAATATCAGGTATTTTGGATTTACAAGGAGTTTTGATGAAAAAGAGTGAAATCGAGGCAGAACTGAGCTAAAATAGAGATGAAATGAAGAAGAGGAGCCAGATGGAGAGCCTAAGTAGAGAATGGATCACCTAAGAGGTCCCGCTCAGGCGATGAAGAAGCCACCTTAGAAGAGTGGGATGAGTTATCATGTATCGTCTTGGCGACTGGTTGAACGCCTAGGCAATTCCATCTTGGCGATGAATATATTGCCTCAGCGGCAGTCAACAATAGTCAAACACTCGCCTTAGCAATGAAAATATATCCATAGAGACTCTCGGGCTAAATTCAAGGGCAAAGCAAGAATTTCATATAGTTCGATCCCAATTTATCAAATACTTGATCCCTAACCATTCTCAGACATCTTTGCAATAATTTACAAATTGGGAGGCTAGGGTTCTTAACCCAACACCCTTGGAATTGAAGATTGGAAGCTTTATATTGTTAATTTCTCAAACCTTTGTTCTTTTCCTTGCTTTGTATAGAATATTTGGGTGTTGTTAAATTTGATAATTGGATATTTATAGTTAGAGATAATGCAATACTTTGGTTTTGAATTTGGGTTTTGATTTTATCTAATGCTTTTGTATGAATTGACTACTCTTGAGTTATAAAGGGGTTTTTCTTGTTTAAATTGATCTTGTGCTTCATCGATTTCTACTCTAGTTTAGCTTAAAAGAGGATATTAGAGTGGGAATTGCGCATTTACTTCGATTAATGTTTGAAAGAGCTAATTGAGGTTGGGAAAGGTTAATTTAATGCGATTTGGGATGTATGACCCATCTTATAGAGTTTGTTGCTAGACATAGTGATATCCTAGTGTAGCCATAGATTGGAATTATTTGTGTTTGCACTTGGCTAGTGTTTGAAAGAATCTAGTCAAGAAATATTCATCAATCGGTTGAAAGACGTGGCAGATACTTGAGGTTCCAAGGTTAAGTTGCTAAATTCGTGATTAAATCGTGGGTAGTTGATTGAATGCAATGGGTCGTTAATAGAATTGATTCCCCGTGTCATGTTCCTTGTTTTCCATCGTTGTGAAAACCATTGATCACTTGTTCATATCTTAAATTTGTTTTATCCATGCTTCACTTTTATATATCGAAACCCCCTACCCCCCCCCAAAAAAATACTTTTATCTTTGTTTGGATTTTAGCGAGTTAATTTTATTCCTTACTTTCTCGATTGCTAGTCACATTGTTCCTCGTAGATTCGACCCTAACTCTTGTTGGGTAAATATATTTCTAGCGATTACGTACATTCATATTTAAGAGTGTATTTTAGCATTATCAGCTATGTAATTCAAAGTAATTTTGTGTTAGCCAAGTCGATAAGTAATCCGTAGGATCTTTCGGAAGGAAATTCGGGTAAGTAGAACTCCTGATATGAAACTTGAAATAAAGGGGTTGGTTTGAGATGTTAAGATTTGAGGGTGCATTGCAAAAAAGCCAAAACTGGGAGAAATCCCGAGTTTCTGCCTAGTCTCACCCGCTATAGCGGGTGGAAGGCCTCTACTACTGCGCTGCTATAGTGGGAATTTTCCTACTATGACGGGAGTCAGCAGTGGTTAATCCCGCCATAGAGAGTGGATCCAGCTACAACAAGGCCGCTAGAGAGGGATACAACATTTTTAGCAAGATAAGCGTTGATTAATGCAGAAAATACCCAGAAAACATTATTTTCATTCATATTTCATGTAAGGGATGGGAGAGGCAATTTTGGCCAATTTCCACCAAAAATCCATTGTTTTTATTCGTAAATGTCAGTTAATCATTTCCATTAACTATTTTTTTGAATACTAACTCATGGAATCATTAGTTTACGGGTTTGGGGAAGGATTAAATTTGACCTAGCTGATTTTTCTTATGCAATTAGGTGAATTGGGTAGAAAAACTTTGGGTTTTGGTTAAAAGTCGATAATTTACTCTTGCATGACTATAATTCGCCGTTGTAACCATGAAATTGATAGTATTAAGGTGGAATGATGAAAGAAATCCCTAGAATGGCAGGAATGATCTTGAATTTGGCCTTGGGGTTTTGGGATTAGGATATAATCCTTGATATTGTTAGGTCATTATGTGGATTATGTGTTATATTAATATTTTTTGACCACAATCAAGCCGAGGTTGCAATAAAGGGAAAATCTCAAGTTCGTTAGAGCTTTTCGGGGCTTGGATTGAGGTAGGTGATGGTTTAATGTAGTTGAAACCCAACTTGTTTTATATGTGCATGATAATTGTTCCTTTGTATTGCTTTTTACAATGCATGTTCAAGGAAAGTTAATGACTATTTGATATCCTAAGTGTTAAACACATGAAATGAACTTATATGAAAAGCTTATTGGTTTTACAAGTGTTATTGTTGTTAACATTGTGGTTGTGATTGTTGTGATTTCTACTGAATATTGTGAGATGTACCGGTATTTGGATATCTTTACGGAATTAGTTAGTATAAGGTTGGCAGACACTTGATGTCTGGAGTACATGGACAAGAGCTCGTCCCTTGTTGTTCATCGCTAGTGGGAGACCATAAGATCCTTAGCATGTATGTACAAGGTACAAATGAGTGTGATGGTTCCTTGAGTGAACCGGGGTTATGTGTTTACTTGCTATATTGGTTCCTTGAGTGAACCGGGCTTAAGTGTTGACTTATTATATTGGTTCTTTGAGTGAACCGGGCTGACGTGTTGACTTGCTTTATTTGGATTCTTCATGTAAAATGGGATTCATGATTATTACTATTATTGTTGTTGGATTGGATCCTTGAGTGGTCCGGGTTAAATTGCAAGATTTGGTATAACTCTATATTGACTATTCACTTGTGCAATTGAGACATAGTTGATATATTTGATTGAGTCATGGTTTGTTGACTTGGAGTCTTATTGGTAGTCATGGTCTTGACTTGAATTTTTGTCTATTTTGACTTGTATCGACTAAATTCTTTGGTGTTGCTGAATAAGGTTAAGTGTCGTAAACTTGAGATAAAGTGACATGGTAGGTGTTCATGGTTGTTCTTGCTTTACTAAGTTATGGTTATTTGTTCATATTTCTCATTTTGGGTTTGTCGATGACCCTACTAGTACAACGTTGTTTTTTGTGTACAAATACTACATGTACTATTCTTTTTATTGAGTACAGAGCATTTTCTAAAAACTATTTCAAGACCTTAGCTGCAGAGCGGATAGCATTCGAACTTCAGGGTGAGCTACATCTTTCGGGCTGCCATGAGTTCTTCACTTAGTTTCTTGTCCATTCGAACTTAGACATTTTCAGTTGTTTTGGGGTTGAACCCTCTTATTGACATTTGTAGTGTTTTGGTAAAATGACTATAAGATTCGAGGGGATTGTTTAGGTGTTTGTTAATTCCGCATAGTTATTGTTTAGATTATTGATGACATTGTCTTATTTAATGCAAAACAGCTAGTTGCCTTATTTTGGCTAAGTGTTGGGTTTTTTAGTTTTTGGGGTTAGATGGTTCTTCCGACGGGAGTTAATGTGGGTGCTACTCACAACGGTTTTGGATCATGGCAACTATGAAGAAGTATTGAGAAACAAAATATAAGAAGATGTGGCTTATATTTCTCATTTATTTCGTTGTACAAGGAGAAGTATATGGAGACAACCATAGCCCTTAGAGTCCTAATAGTTTCTAGCTAATTAATTTTCTATGTTAGTTAATATGTAGCTGGGAACTTATAATATATTTAGAACTCTCCTATACATGTGGAGGCGAGGTTAGGTTAGGTTAGGTTAGAGATATTACTTAGTAGCTAAACCTTGTCACTAATATGCCAACTTGTATCTTTATCAAAATAATTTTCCTGTAAAAGGGGTAGAGATGACTACAACTGACCTATATATTTGTAATCAAGAACACACGGTGTATAGGTAATGGAAGATTCTAATGAATCTAACAACATTCCATGTATTTTTACGGTCGTCAACAAGAACTCAAACTAAGTTGACACAACAAAGTTGAGGGGATTAGTATGAAGTAAAAACTAGTTACGACGTCAGCTAGCTATTTGCTTGAATTTATGCAGATAGTGTACAATTTTCTTTACACTATGAGTCATTATCAGCATATGTCTGTAGTTTAATTTGTGGGAGAATTGAATAATTTTTTTATCAAAATCAAAGCTATGAGCCACACTAATACGGCTGATCAACATAGTTTACAATTATTTAGCTAATAACAAAAGAGGAATTTGAGACCAAGTGAAAGGAATCTAAATCAGTGAGTTCACACCATATATTTAAATTTAGGTCTACTAAAGTTATAACAAAATAAATTAATGGATTGATTTCGAAGGGGGCTTGATGGCCCAAAAATCAGTCACCAGCAAAGAGATGCATGTTTTTAAGTTTGTTGTACTAATTAAAAATATATTGCGTATGATGGGAGGTGACTCATAACACTTTCTGGTAATGATGGGGTTGTAGTAGGGATTAGCTCATTCTTAGTTGCTTTATTAATGGGCAATTTAACACGTCATATCCAAGGGGAGGTATCATGCTTATGTTATTCATAGATGATTTAGTATTGATTAACGAGACACGTGCTAGAGCTAATGATAGGTTGGAAGTATGGAGAAGGACCCTCTAGTAAAAATGTTTCAAGTTAAGGACTAAAATAGAATACGTACCTGGAGTGGAAGTTCAGTGACGTAATGCATGAGGTGGAACTAAGGATCGAAAAACAGCAAGTCATACCCATGAGAGGAAGCTTAAAGTATATATCTTGGGTTAATAAACCAAGAAAACGGGGATATTGACGATGATGTTGCACATTGTATTGGAGCGAGATGGTCAAAATGGAGGTTCATATCCGGTGTACTATGCAATAAAAAGGTGTCATCAAGTTTTATAGGTAAGTCTTATAGAGTGGTAGTTAGACCAACATTGTAGTGTATTGAAAAGTCAAGAAAACCCATATTTACAAGATGAAGGTCATGAAGATGAGGATGTTCAAATGGATACATGGACATACTCGAAGAGATATGATTAGGAAAGAAATTATACACGGCTAAAGAGTGGCATCAGCAGTGGACAAGATGAAGAAAGTGAAGTTGATATGATTCAGTTATGTGAAGAAGCGGTGCGAGACGTTGGTTATAGCAGGTCTTGGGGAGGTGATTAGACTAGACATTGTGCCACTCAGTTGACTAAGGACATGACCCTAAATAGAAAGGTATGAAGGTTAATAATTAGAGTAGAAGGTTAGTGGTAGCTAAGTGTTATCACATTTAGTGTGGGAAAGAGAGTGACCTAGCCTAAACCTGTCAACTGGGTCAGGATGGGTCAATCCGGCCCAGGTTTTCTTTTTTACCCGTTACCGGCACCGATCTGGTCTGGTCTAACTATTAATGGGACGATCCATGCTGATCCCAACAGTAAAAAACCAATGATGGCCCAGCCCATGACTCATTAGTTAATTTGATCTGGTGTTATTGATTCGGTCCGGATTGATAAACCGGGTCACTTTGTGGGCCAGTATCCCGAGCCCAGATCTTAAAGAAATTCACAAACTTTAAATTTTATATATGAATATGTGAATTTGAAAGTATATGTGAATATGTATATAAAAAATATACATCCATATATACATTCAATATATACTACTTAAAATATACTCAACATAGACATATACTTCTTTAAGAATATGCTAAAAATAGACATAACTATATAAACATATACTACTTAATAAAATATACATACAATATATTCAAGTTCAACAACATATACTACTTAAAAGTTAAATTTACATAGAATTTTTATATGTCAATACTTGTTTAAGTTATATTTGTTAAGATCATTTTTCAATATATATTTTATTTTTATGTAAACTTTGATAAAAATATATTTAAAGTATTTAATTCATACAAGATATTCAATTAGATGAAAAAAATATAAAGACTAATGATGGTATAATTGATTGATTGAAAAATGTTTCAAATCTTACAAGTTACAAGGTTGCAATGATTAAATTGGAAATGAAAATTCAATAGATTAATTGTAAATTCTACAAATTTTAATCATTTTCTCCAATTCACCAATATTAACATTAGCAGGAATTGGCTCAGGATTACCATATTCAATGGAACCATAGACATACGTTGGACTTGATTGTGCTGAAGGCTATCATGAAGACATTATTTCTTCAAGTTCTTCTTCTTCCGAATCAACTAACATTCATTGATTTCTCCATTCCACTATAATCTGGTCTCTAAGGCAAACTAGAACATTCATGGCATTGCTTCCTAGTGAGTGTCGGTTGTCTCCAATTTGCTGTCATCCTTGAATAAAAGCACTCTCTGATACAACAGTTGACGTTGACATTTAGCACATCTCTAGCTAATGTTGAAAGTACAGGATATTGTCTTTCATTGCTCTTCCACTTGTCCAGCGTGCTGACTTGATTTTGATATGCATTTGGAGGCTGTCTCAGATAATAACTAAGCTCATCCTGATTTACGCTTCTTTGTGTTGAAGGCTGCAGTCTAGACCAAACAGATAAATTAGAATCACCACAAGTAGGCATGCCATATGCCTGTCTTTTGGAAGATGATGGTACATTAGAAGGATGAGGAATAGTATGGTTGGTACAATATTGTCAAGTAAAGCAACATAATCAAGGTTTAATGATTTCATGTAACTATTCGCATCATCCATAGCCATAAATAATGAAGGTTCTTCTCATTTTTTATTTCTAAAGCGATATAACTAATACGAACAAATTTAGTCATAGTGTTATATTTTATACATGGATTTATTATAGCACCAAATAAGTAAATAGGGGGAAGCAGAAAAAAGTATTTTTAAAATTTTTCCATCATTGCAGTTAGCAATAGTGTAACCTATTTTAGACATATATTTGCTAAGCCATAAAGATATATCGACTATATAAGCTAAAATATTACAAAAAGTAGGAGAATAAGCACCAAAAAATTCAATAGTAACTAAATAAACTTTTTCTAAAAAATTAACAACATCAACAATTTTAGTCCAATTTGAATCTTGTAACATAAGCTTAGGAAAGAACTAGCAGATTGGTTAAAAGTTGTAGTAATAGGAACTTTATAAATATTGCAAGTATTTAAGAAATCATAAGTAGAATTCCATCTAGTAGCTATTTCTTCAGGCATTAATCTTGGTCTAAGTCCACTTTGCTTACATTTTCTTTTAAATTCTAAGAGTCTAGCCTTTCTATCATTTTCTTGAATAAAGCCAACTGCATGCCTAATTTTTTCAATAAAAGGCTAAAAAAAGTAAGATCATCTTTTACAATTGAATTGGATATTTGGCAAGTACACCTAACATGAAATATTTTTTCTAACGGTGGAGAAAGTTCAATTTAGACGAAAACTAGTTAAAATAAGCTTAAAGGGGTCTCGGGGACTAAGTTGTTGTAAACAACCTATTTTTGTAAATCCAATGGTTCCATTCAGTCCAAAAAATTGAAAATAGCCTAGTACCATATTTGGTTTATTTCTATGGGATCCCAAACAAATCCTGAGAGTCCAATCGGGACTATTTTACCAAGTCCTAAACGGCTAGTTTACAGTTTTTAGTGCAGCACAATAACCTTCTTCGTGTTTACGAGCATCTGGTCGTGTTCTTCATGAACATGATAGTTGGACAGTGTTCATGAAGAGTCATCCTCATTATTCATCACTACTGTGGAGTAATGAACGCGTTTGCGAAGGATTGTATGGTCGGGGTGTGGGTCGGCCTTCATCGCGATCGCCATAGTCCTACTGTAATTGAGGGACTTGGGTTGGGTTGTCCTTCGTGTTCGCGGCCTAGGGCTCGCATTTGTGAAGATTATTTTGTACTTGGACGTTTAAAATCCTTTTCTCGTCCAAAACTCTATTTTTACCATTATAAGACTTTGAGAGCTCAGTTTTAGAGGATTTCAAAGGGGATTATCATCAATCTTGCTTGGGTTATCTCTAAACTCTTATTTTCATCAATTCCTATTGATTATATTTTCTAAATGTCTTTAAAAAGTTGATTTCAAATTGGATTTTTGGGGTTTTCACCCTGTAAACCTTAATTTGTTTTTTTTTTTTTTATCTGAAGGTCGATTTGAACTTGTTTTTACATGGGTTTTCATATTTAGAGTCCTCCTAATATGATGAACATGTTTCTAAAATAAAATTCCAGATTTATCCCTTTTGATTTTGAACCTATTTTGCAAACTATTTTTGGACCCGATTTAAATAGTCGATATGGGTATCATTAGTTCCCTTTTGACGCGTAGATTATCTTTTTGATAGATTTAGTCCATTTTTATATTGCTCATAAAGAAAAGGCTCTACATTAAAGGGTCTAGCCTAGATTTTTGCTTTTCAAGGTAGGTTATGGCTTAACTTTCTTCAGACTAGGTTGGGTAGTTAATCATTTTTGTAAAGTATGCTATGGGTTTGGGGACTTAGTCGTCAAGATTGTATTTCAAGATTATATTGATTATCTATTGACCGTGTGGGGGCTTATATGCATATTATTGTTGACTTGAGAGGTTATATTTATCATGTTACCCGTACGGGGGCTTTATTTGATATTATAGGTCTTATTTGTGTATTAAATGCCATTATTATTATTTTGATGCCTGTGTAGAGGCTTGAATAGATATTATAGCCTTATTTGAGTGCATTATTTGCCTCTATCATTATAGTGATGCCCAAGTGAGGGGTTTGAAATGATATTATTAATGTCTTACATGACTAATTATTCTAGTGAAGCCTTGCAAGGGCTTATATCATGAATTATTGTCATATTGAGTTGATTCTGACCTTATTTATACCTGTATTGAATTGACTATTATCTTCATACTGATTGGTTGTGAGCATTACTTCCTTATTTCATCCATGCATATTCATGAGCTATTGGTACCACTTAGAAACACTGATTTTTTGAAAGAAAATGAAGCATTTTATAAAACCCTTAGCCGAGGGATGTGCCGACAAGATAATTGAGATACGAGATTGAAATTTGTGAATGTATATGTGTTGTGAACTCTCCATGGGTCCTATCTTGAAGCTATGAGGCTAGAAAGGTGTATACAAAAAGTTATATGACGGTTTATATCATCATTATCCCACTGTTATTGCATTGTATTGCATTGAATTGCATCAGTGTGATTCTATTTATGTGTTAGTTGTCATGTACTTAGTTTCCTTTTATATTCATGTGTAGTTATTATTTATAGATGCTATATTGTAGAATTGTTAGTGAAGACGGTTTGAGCTATCGTTGGGAACTTTTTTGTATGCAGGTGTAGCGTGATGATAGTATCTTTTACATTTTTAGTTTTCTATTTTGCTCAGTCGGCCTATGATACCTACTGAGTACAAGTGTATTGTACTCACTCCTATTTCTATTCCCTTTCGGTGCAGATCTCAGTATGAGTACGACCCGTGGTGGATGATTCGTGCTTTGAGAGAGTTGTATCGGAGATCTGGTGAGCTCCTCATCCAGAGCCTTGTTCCAGCCTCCTTCTATCTTATGTTTTTATTTATTATCAGAGAATGCTCTACACACTTTTGACACCAGGTCTTGGGGATTAATGTATTTCTTTTTGGATATTTATGTTATTTACATATTATGGTCTGACTTCATTCCAGAAGTATCGTATTTACTTAATTCTTTCATATTTTTATTTTTCCTTTCCTTTGTGGAATTTCAGCTTACCTACCAAGTTTAGGTCAAGGTAGGTACCATCATGACCTCAATTTTTGGGTTCTAACAAATTGTTATCAGAGCACTAGGTTCATTAGTCTCATAAGTGTAAGAGAGCAGGATGTCTAGTAGAGTCTTACGGATCAATATGTTGATGTTGTATCTATCTTCGAGAGGCTATAAGATATCTTTAGGAAAAAATTCTCCAAATTGATTTCGTATCGTGTGGGTTTTTCATGCCCAATATTCTAAACTTGTATGCCATTATTTTCTCCGCAGATGGTGAGGACAAGATCCAGAGATATTAAGGATGCTTAGCTAGCACCCACTATTGGAGCCTCAGTCAGGGGGAGAGGTAGGGGTTATGGTCGAGCTAGAGGTAGAGGTCGGGCACGAGGAGTTTATCCGGCTAGAAGACAAGCTAGAGAGGCGTCTCTTAAGCTTGAGAGTTATTATGATGAGGATTATCAAACAGATGATGTGGGAACATCTCAGGCCCCTCAGAGTTCAGTTGCCACTCGGGTATTATAGGATTTGTTGATTCATTTATTGGGCCGTCTGGATGGCGTTCCCCAAACAGGTATTCCACCGAGTGTACAAAACATTTCTCAAAATCCAGGAAGTATTCAGCAGCCAAGGCAGGATCCTACTTATGGTTTTCCGACTCCAGAGGTACATCCATCTACTATTGTACCCCCTCGTATTAATACTTTGCCTACTAGGCTTGTTGTTCCTCCTATTGCTTCTGGTCCTGTGATGTCTTCTAATGATCAAAATAGGTTTGAGAGATTCATTTTCTTGGCTCCTCTCAAGTTTAGCGGTGCCATTGGAAAGGACGCCTATAAGTTTTTGCTTGACTGTCAGGAGAGGTTGCATAACCTCAGATCCCTTGAGTCCCATGGTGTTGCCTATATGACTTATCAGTTGACTGACATGGAAAGACAGTGGTGGAGGTCTCTTGCTAGTTGTAGACCATTGGGTTCGCCTGCTATGACATGAACCTAGTTTTCTAAGGCTTTTCTAGAAAGATTTGTGCCTTACAGTTTGAGGGATCAGATGAGAGATGAGTTTGATCACTTGGAGCAAGGCTCCATGACTTTTGCAATATATGAGGCACGTTTTCATGTACTGTCCAGATATTCCACTGCCAGTATCTCTACCGAATCAGAGAGGATTATAAAGTTTGTCAAGGGCTTGGCAGGTTATTATCAGTTGGCTACAGCTCAGATGGTTGTTCAGGAGCTTCTTTCCAGAGTTTCATAGAGCATGCTAAGTTAATTGAGTTGATTCGTTAGGGTATTTATGGTGGTGGTGGTGCTGAAAAGATCTGCCAACAAGGTGAATTCACTAGACATGCATCCTAAGGTAGGGATTTATCTGGCAGAGGTACTCACGGTTATCAGTGCAAACCAATTCAGGCAGTTTTATAGAGTTCGAGTAGTATATCTGCAGTTTCTAGGGCTTCAGGTAGCCAGGGGTCAGGTCATGCGGGTAGAGGCTTGTCACGGCCCGATTTCTCAGGTCATGATGGCACCTACTCTAACCCACTAGTAGGTAAGCCAACCCATAGTCCAGAATAACTAGTAATGGACTATCAAGAGAAATAAGGAAAATAGTGGAAAAGAATATAATAAAGAGACTAATATATAGCTAACACCCCAAGACCTGATGAAGTCAGTACAAAAGTTTCTAATACAATAGAAGTATAAAGTGAAATACAAAATAAATAAAAGTACAAGCCATCTCAGAAATGCAAAATAGAGATCACACTAGCAATATGAGGGAGAACAGGAATACTCAAAACGTCAGGAGCTTACCCTAAATCTCCGGTCCAAAGCTGCTCCGTACGATGAACACGTTAACGGTGAGAACTCGTACTATGATCTGTAGGTTGCAGAAGTGTAGTATGAGTACCAAACACATGGTACTCAGTAGGTATCGAGCAACTGAGCACCAAAGATAATGTAAGCATAAATAACATGTAAGCAAGAATATAACTTCAGGCAACTATCCAGGAAAATTAAGCATAATGAGGCTAATGGAGTAATAAGGATAAACTATCCTATCCTAACAGTATTCAGGAGCTAAAGCATAATACTGTATAGCACTAGCCAATATACCGATGAAGAGTGAAAGAAGGATATAGAGTAGTATGCAAGGCCAAAGAATACATTTACAAAATGAATAGACAAATAAAGAGAGGCATATATGGTAATAAGATATATATATATATATATATATATATATATATATACACACACACATATATACATACATATATACATATAGGACTAACTCAAAGGTAATAACCTGAGGGAGTCAACCTAACATCTCGAGGATCATAACCAAGTAGGGAAGCTAATACTAGCTAAATTAGGGTCCCTAACCATAATGTCTAATCGTGAGGTAACTATCAATGTATTTACCATAAAAAAGGAAAGGGATCAGAAAATACCGACAACCTCGGGTACCAGTCCATAATAATCCGACCACGAACCAACCATAATAACCACTAGGAAAGTAACCTACTTTTCCGGACAAACAATACCTAATCGGGCCCTCAAAACCCCGAAAGGTACAAGCCAACACTCAGGAAACAGCACTCATAGCTTATATCTATTCAACCCCCCATAAGGCCAATAGATATAAGCACCAAAAAATCATACTACGATAAGCAATTCATATGAATGAGTGAATGCAACATAAACCAATGGTACCATACCCAATCCGAGTGCCGTAATGTACCAAGTATATACACCTCCTCCAACTCAGTAGTTCGCAAAGGCAGAACTTACGGCGACCATCCTTCTTCAGTACTGTGTCTAATGGATGAAGGGGGCCCTAAGGGACTCGAGATATCCGTATACACTGCCCGGTTCCAAACCAGGACTTCCAATAATCATCATAATCAATCTACTCCGTCCTGTACCAGATAGCTATATATGTATAATAAGCGCACGGAGTCAAACCATGACTAAAAGAGTGTAAGTCTGTAAATCCATTGCTCGAGGTCAAATTCGGGACAAAATCGGCATAATAAAATAGAAAGGGTCAGAATCTCTCTCGATCGAAGTAAGTAGTAGTGGTAAAATAGTGGATTAATAATGGACTGGAATCAACCTCGGTCTAATTTCCAAAATAATATTTTTAGTTCCAAAGCCCATAATTCATTAAATAAGGTGGAATGATTCTTGTTGTAAAAGAATCCATTTTAAAGGTGAAAGGTGGAAATAAATCCCTTTTTAGAAAATAGTAGTAAAATCAAGGATTTGGTCGGAATCGTACCACTAAGTGAGCATAAATGCACCTAAAACTATGCATTCCATCACTAGTATCCAAACAATACAACCATAAGCGCCTAAGTTTCTATAAACTAGAATCATGCCTTCTTTAAGGGTAAAATACTCACCTGGAGTCCAACTGGTATTGTAACCACGGCCTCGGGCCCAACAGTACATAACTAGTATAATAATATCACCAAAATCCAGGGAACTACTGTCCAATTCACTTAGTAATATGGAGAGTTTTATACTAAAGGATCATTAACATTAATCTATGGATAACATGTCTATAATAAAGAATAATATGGCTCTAGGGCCATAACGGGTATCTTATACTAAGGTTCGGGTCACATTCCTATCCCAAATTCCCTAACTAGGTTAAATCATGATATACTACTTTTAAACATATCCTATAACCCCTACCTAACATGCAATCTATAAATAGCACCATCTCATGGAAGAAAGTAGACTGAAGCCTACCTCAATGCCGAACCGCACTCTTAAACCATCCACAAATCGCTCTCTTCAATCCATGATTTTGAAATACTGCCACACTATCAAAATATTAATCTACACGTTAATACGAGTAAAACAAGATCCATATCGCAATATAATTGCTCGGGCTAAAATTTGAGTCAAGAACGAACCTGATAGGCCCGTAAACAAAATCCAAAAACTGAATCCATCACGAGGTCCCTCGAAGGACACGGAATGCTGCTCAAAAGTTGAGTATAAATGGGACATAAATCGGGGCTTAAATCAGCCCCGAGATGTAGTGAAAATACGAAGTAAAATAAGGATTAAAAGGAGGATTTAGACCAAAAACTTATGAAGATATTAAGGGAAAATGACCATCTCAACGTCCTCCCAACTCCAATTTAGGATTTCCCATGATTTCTTGAGTTCTCAATGCCATTAATGGCAATTTGGGGCTTGGAAAAAATGAGAAAATTAGGGGAGACAGCAATATATAGACCCAGGGGTTGCTCATCACGACCGTGATGACCCCTGCTATTGATCGCGATGCACAGGAAATTAGTTCATCGTAAACTTGAGGAAAGAGTTGTGAATGCCATGAACAACAGGGGAAGGCTATCGCGGTCGCAATGGAGCCTTCACGAACACGAAGAAGAAAATGAGTCAGGTCATATCGGCCCTTCATTGCTAACGTGAGAAAGGGATCGCGAATGTAAAGGTCAAGGACTTAACCTTTCACGATCGCGGCCTACTCCTCGCGATCTGAAAGAGTAACATAGGCCTGCACCAGATGTTGCAAAGCTAGCAAAAGCCTAAGTCCCAACGGACTCCGACTGGGTACTCGAGATTCGTTCGAAATCCCATGCGCACAAATGAACTATGCTAACATACTAAATTTGACATTCCCGACTCAACGAAACCAACAAAATTTCAAATGGAGGTCATTTGGTTAAATGTGGGCCCCCCACCTATAGTTCCATTTTAACCATATTCTACCCAATAACTCAAAATGAGTACGGAAGCCTCAGGACCTGAACCAAGGGTCTTCCTAGCCTAAAATCAACATTTCAAAGCTGATAGCACTGTCGGGATTCTCATCTGAGATCATTTACAAGGAGTTTTGGTCCAAGACCAATTCTTTAATAGCAAAAGCTCTGAAATAGGGAAATGAGCCTAAAACCCAAATGAACTGTCCGATAATCGAACAGACAGTTTCAGTAAGTCATAATGACCTA
The DNA here is from genome assembly GCA_031232105.1 of Capsicum rhomboideum. Lineage (NCBI taxonomy): Eukaryota > Viridiplantae > Streptophyta > Magnoliopsida > Solanales > Solanaceae > Capsicum > Capsicum rhomboideum. Next base: position 55,363,802 of record CP124711.1, read on the forward strand.
TAGCCATAATGGGAAGACTTGAAATGCCAGAAATATGTGGAAATTGAGAAAATGACCTGGAGGGTCATTACAATATCCACTACTAAAATTACTTTCATCCTTGAAAGTCAATGGATAGAAAAATATTGCAAGATCGAAAGGATGAGGTACTGGGCCTACATACCCTACACATGTCTCCCCAGATAACCTATAAGCAGAAATAATATTTCCAAGAGATTTTGCTATAGGTATCCCTTTTTCAACCAACTTCCTTACTTCACTTTCCAAAAAGCCAAATCTCATCCTCACCAACCAACTGGCCTCTAACTGAATCGAGACTTACTGATGCATGCAAATCCAAACCACAACACACTAATACCACACACCCTTACAAGCATAACCAAGCAAAAATGTAACCAACCTAAAGGCAATTCAAGGCATGTATCATGCAACCAACTCCAAATTCTAAATCCAAAACACAACCAAGCTAAAGGCGATTCAAGGCATGTATCATACAACTAACTCCAAATTCTAAATCCAACATTCCTTTGTCTCTCCAAACTGCAGGTATACTTGGGATAGTACAGAATATCATCAGAGTTCTATTTGTGTAATCACATCACACTAACCTAGAAAAACTAAAGTTGATATACTAAAAATACATAATAGAAAGCATAAAAATAAGCCCATAAGGTGCTACCTGGACATATAAAAGAAGATGATCAAAGCCTGTGATCTCTAGCCAAAGCTACAACTGGTCTGGATGACCCTCGAAACTGATAGTCAGGAATCTAAAGCACAAACTCTCAAAACTGATTGATCCACTCCAAAATGCTCCACCAATTATGGGTGAAACCATTCCAAGCCCAACTCAAGTACACTTCTTCCGCTGAGTAGACCTTCAGAATTCTAACGACAATTGAGAATCCAAGCCAAAAGTAGTAAAAGCTAATATTATGTGCCAACGGACCATCTTCTGAACATTTACCAAGCATGGTCCAATTGGACTGAAGAGAACCAAACCGTTAGGTAAAGAGTAGGCTTAGTCAACCTGCCGATGAAGTCTCAATGTAGTCAAATTTTGAAATGGAGGCTTCCACTAATTTACACAATCCAAAGCTATAATCTCTACATCGAAGCTGAACTACTCGATCTCAACTATCCAAACCGAACCTGTTGATGAGCAGTATCCATTTTCCAAAAGCTATCATAACTTTCAAGCAGCCATTCAAAAGAGTCAAGAACCAAAACTGAAACCCACAGGTCTTCACTATGATCAAATACTCAAATCAATCTCACTATCAGAAATCAAGCATATATACAATGGTTCCCGTAAGGGCAGAAACTAAAATATTATCGAAGAACATAGTTATGATTGAGCAGGATCATAGGCCAAAGATACGAGCAATCAAATCCACACCCGCTGAGGGCATAACCATCAAGGCATAACCAAGGACTCACCAAGGCTGCAAATAGTACTAGTGATAGCCAAAACTTGAGCAACTCAGAGAAATACCATCTTCATTCGAATCTAGTCAAACTAATACTCGATCTGCAGTAACGAATACCCATAGGCACATATCACCAAGCAGATGCACTCCGCAAAGTCAGATTAAGCCGAACAACTGCCAAAATATGAATTTTTTGAATTCACCCATTTTCTCCAACCTTAACTCAACTGAATCATGGACCACATCATAGCAAGAAAGGAGTACGCAACTCAATATCAGTATCAAAATCAAGACCACTATCGGGTGATGAACTATCCAAATTGGAAAAATAAATTTCAAATTTATCAACCTCGGAAACGGCTACAGAAAGGGATAGCCAATGTTCAAACCTCGACAGCCCAACAAACCAGAAAAGCAAGCCCTAGACCTTTCAACATCAAAAACGGGCAATAGAATCGAATTGCCAAGTCTCGAACCACAACAAAATAATGGAGGGTCAAACTTACCTTCACCTCCGCAACCCACTCAACAATCGACCTTGCTACAAGAAAAGGAAAACAACCAACGTCACCTTACTAAAAGAGAGAAAACCAACCAACCGAGTTAGCCATCTAAGCCAATGAATAAGAATCGCAAGAAAGAGGGATTCTAACTGGATAATGCTAGTCTAGCCATTTATCAATTAAGAATTATTAGGAACCACAATAATAACAACGACAATAGTATCACCAGTATAAAGTGTCGGTGGCACCAAAAATAAAAACAACAACCACTACCACTCCACAACCACAACAAGGCCAAATTGCCAAAGGAAATATGACTTTAACCCAAGTGCTACACCCCAAGGAAAACACAATACTGATCTACTCAATCCACTACAAAAATAAATCATCTACAGGGGTAGTCACTTATGCATGAAATCTACACCAAGGCATCCAACAACCAATATAAAAATACCAAAGCATATAATCATCGATGGGTATGAAAATCCCAATTCAACTCAAATAAAAAGTAAAGGATAGTAAGTCAAATTTCACCTATATCGAAGAATTGTGAATTCATAGTCCTGATGTGCTCGAAAAAGTGTGAATTTGAGCATGTCCAAACCCAGACTGAGCGTCTGAATCACCAACTAAAGTACTAAGTGCACTACCTCTAACTGAAGATGCCACATCTCTATGAGACTGATCTGGATGAGCTGAATGACTAACAATCCCACATTGGGGACACTTTATGGACCAGTGACCAATTTTTCTACAGTCATAACAAGACTCCAAAACCCTAACCTAGTGAGAAATAAGAGATGACCCTAACTGGCTAACCAACTGACGCTTGGGACACTCTCCACTAAAATGATCATCCTCCCCACAATCATAACATACCCCAGGAGCTCTAGGATGGCAAGGAAAATGTCACGCCCCGAGTCCCATCCGGACGGATTGGCACCCGTAGCCGATAAAGCCCGAGAGAACCAAGCTTTACTTCTATTAATTCATGTGCATGCCATAGGAAACACCATTATCACGTAAGAACACAACAGGTTAATAACGGAAATCATGGAACATGTGATATATATACATATATGGTACTTGGTCGTTGAGGCCATCAAGTCAAAAATGACATGTATCTTCTTACATTTATACACCCACGTACGTCTACAAAAGCCTCTAATAGATGCATTTACAAGACCAACTGAAAGTCGGGACAAGTCTCCGCTTTATACAACATGTACAATACCAAAACACATGTACAACAGTGACTCGGAGAAGCCCCGAACTAACTGAAGCTCACTAATGATCCGCAAAACAACTGGCAACCTATTGTGGAGGCCTACTAGCACCTGCGCCTGCAGCAAGTAAGGTAAGTACAACAAGGGACGTCAGTACGAAGAATATACTGAGTATGTAAGGCTCATAAGAAACTGTATGATATGTAAATACATCAATGAACTCAGATGCAAATGAATAACCAATATAGATAAATCACTATTTATATGTTGGGAACCATGTGTATTGCTTTCATTACTTCTTTGCTTCTTTACTTCTCATCACTTGTGTCACTATGTACCCAGGCCCCGACTGAACAGTGCATTTTAACATAACATAACGTTATGTTGGGATCGGCTTGAGCTAGGCTTATGCCTCTAGAGCTACCACCCATAAATTAATACATCGGGCTCGGCTCGAGCTAGGTTATTACCTCTAGAGATGCCTCCCATAAATTCATATCTCAGGTTCGGCTTGAGCTAGGTTATTACCTCTAGAGCTACCACCTGTCAGGATAGGTCCAAGCTAGGCATATAGGACTACTCCCTGATCAAACAATCTCGGGATCGGCTTGATCTAGGCTTATGCCTCTAGGCTAACACCCGTACTCTTTCATTAACCACATGTGTATTACTTCATTCATTACCTTTGATATTGATACAATGATAGTCACAACCTTGTTGGAAGCTTTGGATCAATAATCAACGAGTGAGGGACATGTGAATAAACATTTTTGAAAAACATAACCTTATTGGAGACATGGGACTTTTGGAACTTTTATCAATGCATATAAGACATGTGAATTACCATTGCTTAATGAGTAGGAAACATGTGATAAACAATAATGGATACCCGAGAATAGGCTACCTTAGAATATGTCAGAATGGAACAAGTATAACTATATGCTGCAGAAGGATACAGATAGAGTAACCTTACATACCTTTACTTTAAAGTATGAATACACAAGTCTATATATGAGCACAATAGTCCAGATCCTTCCTTATATTTCACTCTACAATACAAGTTCACAATGGAACTCTCGTTAATAAGTATTCACCGTACAAGTACACAAAATGACAATGAGCTATATGACTGTCGTATAAGGTCATTTCACCCTTTACAATACGAACCACTATATTATCATATCAAGAACACCATAACATTCCACACATTGACCAAGAGATCATACATCAATACCATTTCACACCACACTTACCCTTTATGTTTTTCTCATTATCATTCCGTCACAATTACTTCTTCATAACAACATATGAACAATAATACATACTTAGTATAGTCCAACATACCTCCATACGACACTTTAAAGTCATTAAAATGGTATCATAAGTTGATAATTTCATCCAAAAAGGGTATAGGGGCCTTCGGGGGTCAACTAGATGCGAAGACAAACAAAACTGAACCTGGGGCAGACCTGCGTTCCACCTGCGCCTGCATGTGGATGAGGTATGCCTGCAGGTGGACTTTGGCAGATTCCATAGGCACCTTCATTGGCATCTGCGCCCGCAGGTGCCCTCGTCTACGGGGGCGGATGCCCGTTTTGGTCCAAATTGGTCTCTTTTAGGTGTTTTAATACAATGAATGGTCCAAGATCATAACTAAACTTATTTTGACATATTTTTTGATTATCGTGAATGCCAAAAATCAGCCATGATCTCACAACACACATAAACAACACCCAAAATCACACTTTCCTTTCAATACGTCACCAAATCCATAAGCAAATTTACAATAACCATTCCAAAATGTCATGTACAAGATAAAAACAAGTTAAGGCTATAATAACATCTCACATGTAAATATTGAATCCATCAAGTTCACTTTCTTCAAGACTACAAGTTTATTTCCAAGTTTACAAGGCAAAACCCCTTACCGATTTAGCAAACATGCAATATTACACACATAGTGAATTCTCAATACATCACCAAAATAACGAACATCATATGATCACCCTCCCATGAACATAATATAGTAAACCATGAGCACAAACACTTACCAAGTCTTGCAAGTTGATGATCTTGGCTAAAGGAATGAGGGCTTAGGGTTCTTGAGAGCAAGGAAATGTTGTGAATATTCTAGAAAAAGCATGAGAGTCCAAATGAATTAAAAATCTAATTTTATTGATTTATATATCCCCTCAATTCACTCTTATCCCTTTCTTAGCATTAAATTCAAGGTTTGGTTGGTCAAATGTAAGAATATTGGAAGAATAGGTCAAATTCCCCTGTTGGGCCATGTCTTTCTTAGGATTTTTGGGCTTCACTTGGGCCCAATGGTACAAGAATTGTAAATGCCCACAAATTAATGTATATTTCATGAAATCTCTCATGTTTCCATATTTCCATGAACGTTATGAAATTTAATTAGGTTCAGAAATATACGGGATGTTACATTCCCCCCCCCCCCTTAGAAACATTCATCCTCGAATGTTAACAACATCTCCTCAAGGTTAACAAGTACATATTTGTGATAACATATACATATACATATTCACATAAGCTTGTAAGTACTTACTTGTCATTTCCCTTCCGTGTGAAACAAATACGGGTACTTTGACTTCATCATTTCTTCCGCTTCCCACGTGATCTCTTCTACTTGTTGGTTCCTCCAAAGTACCTTTACGGAGGCCACATATTTATTCCTCAATCTCTTTACTTGCCTATCTAGAATAGCAACGGGTATCTCTTTATAGGTAAGATCCTCCATAACTTGTACATCTTCAATAGGAGTGGTACGAGATGGATCTCCTATACACTTCCGAAGCATCGAAACATGAAATACTGGGTGGACTGAGGAAAGTTCTTGAGGCAGTGCTAATTCATACGCAACTTGCCCAAATCTTCTAATGATTTCATATGGGCCTATATAACGTGGACTCAATTTCCCTTTCTTTTCGAACCGCATTACCCCTTTCATCGGTGACACCTTTAAAAATACCCAATCACCTATGGCGATTTCAAGCCCTCTTCTTCTAACATCAGTATAGGACTTGTGTCGACTCTGGGCTGTTTGTAATCCTTGTTGAATCACTTTAATTTTCTCCATAGCCTGATGAACAAGATCCATCCCAAGTAAAGCAGTTTCACCCGCTTCAAACCATCCAATTGGTGATCTACATTTCCTTCCATACAAAGCTTCATAAGGTGCCATTTTAATACTTGAATGATAGCTATTGTTGTAAGAAAATTCGATAAGAGGCAAATGGTCATTCCAACTGCCTTGAAAATCTAATGTGCAAGCTCGTAACATATCTTCAAGCATTTGAATAGTACGTTCTACTTGTCCATCTGTTTGAGGATGGAAAACCGTACTCAGATTCACTTGTGTACCAAAACTCTGCTGAAAAGATCTCCAAAAATGTACAGTAAATTGTGCTCCCCTATCTAATATAATGGAGATTGGAATCCCATGTAACCGTACTATCTCTTTCACATACAATCTTGCATAATCCTCAGTTGTATAGGTGGTCCTGACTGGTAGAAAATGCACTGAGTTGGTAAGCCTGTCCACTATAACCCATTTAGAATCAAATATCTGCAGTGTTCGAGGCAAACCTGTGATGAAGTCCATATTAATCATATCCCATTTCCAGACTGGAAGATTGATACATTGCATGTAACCTCCTGGTTTTTGATGCTCGACCTTTATTTGTTGACAATTTGGGCACTGAGCGACAAATTCTACAATGTTCTTTTTCATATTTCCCCACCAATACACTTCTTTTAAATCATGGTACATTTTAGTAGCTCCCGGATGAATAGAATAGCGCGAATGATGCGCCTTGGTCATAATTCATTTCCTCAATTCATCTACATCCGGTACACATAATCTACCTTGGCATTGAAGCACCTCTTCTTGTGTAAGATCAAATGCCTTTGTCAAATTCTGGTGTACATTCTCTTTTAGCTGCAATAACACAGGATTTGCAAACTGCTTCTCTTTTACTTCAACTATCAATAAGGATTCAGCCGTATTTTGTACAATAACCCCTTCATCTGAGGATTCAAGAAGATGAACCCCCAAGCTGGCTAATTGATATAGGTCTTTGATTATCTCTTTCTTTTCCATCAATTTGCCACTACTGACACCTGTTGCCTTGCGGCTCAATGCATTAGCTACCACATTTGCTTTTCCTGGATGGTATAGAATAACAATATCATAATCTTTCAATAGCTCAAGCCATCTTCATTGCCTCAAATTGAGTTCTTTTTGCTTAAAGATACACTGTAAACTTTTGTGATCAGTATAGATATCAACATGAACCCCATACAAATAATGAAGCTATATCTTTAAAGCAAATACCACCGCTGCTAATTCAAGATCATATGTGGGGTAGTTTCTTTCATGTGGCCGCAACTGTCGTGAGGCATATGCTATGACATTATCGTGCTGCATCAATACATATCCGAGGCCAACCCCAAAAGCATCACAATACACTACATAGCCTTCGGTACCTTTGGGAAGTACTAAAACTGGTGTGGAGGTTAATTTATCTTTCAACTCTTGGAAACTTCTCTCACATGCATCATTCCACTGAAATTTAACTACTTTATGTGTAATCTTTGTTAACGGTGTAGTAATGGAGAAAAAGCTTTCAACAAATCTTCGGTAATAACCTGCCAATCCAAGAAAACTATGAATCTCTGTAGGTGTCATATGTCTTGGCTAATTTTTCACCACTTCAATCTTCTGTGTATCAACTTGTATCCCTTCATCTGACACAATGTGACCCAAGAATGCGACTGATTTTAACCAAAACTCACACTTGGAGAACTTTGCATACAACTTACGCTCACAGAGAATCTGTAACACTTGTCGTAAGTGATTAGCATGGTCCTCTGGTGATCTTGAATAAACCAGGATGTCATCTATAAATACCGTCACGAACATGTCTAGAAATGGCTTAAACACCCTATTCATCAAAGCCATGAATACAGCCGGTGTATTTGTTAGTCCAAATGACATAACTAAAAATTCATAATGGCCATATCGTGTTCGGAAAGCTGTCTTGGGTACATCTTGTTCTCTAACTCTGACTTGATAGTAACCCAACCTCAATTCAATTTTTGAAAAACACTTGGGACCCTGTAACTGATCAAACAAATCATCAATTCAGGGGAGGGGATATTTGTTCTTGATCGTTACCTTATTCAATTGCCGATAGTCGATGCACATTCTCAATGTGCCATCTTTCTTCTGTACAAATAATACCGGTGCACTAATGTCTCCCAAAGTATACCTTCGAGAAAGTACAATGCGGTCGCTGAATCAAATATAGAACCCAACTAGGTTGGGGTCGATCCCATAGGGAATAGTTCGAAGTATGAGTAGACTACCAGATGGAGTAATTGGAACGTAAGTAAAACTGGGGGGTTTTGCTAGTGAATAGTAACAATAACGAATGCTAGTTGTATTGAGTTTGTAATCAATAAGAGAAATTCACTAGGTCTGTGATCCCCAATAATTCCTTAACTCCACCGGTTACTTGTGCTTAACAAGATTGCCCCGCTGCGCTGCATGCAAAATCTAACAAGTTAGGTTCATCTAACTGCCTCTCGACCTTCATTAGACTAATTTCACTCTTCTCCTCTCGAACTCCGAGTGTCGCACTACTAACCCTTGTCCTGGATTTCAGATAACCTTTCCCGCTAAGGCTCCAGTTATTCGATGAAGGTTGATAGCTTCAAATCTCTGTTGTTATCTCTTTTTCCCAATCTCTACCTCTCACTCGAGCAAGTCTAGAATACAGGCGAGTTTCTAACGTTTGCAACCGTTAGAAAAGCAATCACAGCGAAGGAAATAACAATACATGCATACACAGCAGTACAAAGTTGCTTTGCACTTAACCGGTTTTGTTAATTCCTCATGGTTCACACAATCCTAGTTGATGGGTTTAGCTACTCATGATTGCAAGAACACAAGAATAATCCAAAAATGAAAACATAATTATGATCTCACAAGAATGAAGAAAAACCAAAATTTCAACTATCAATAAAACTCAATTTAGGGTTTGTGAATACAAAACCAAAGATATGTCTGAAACAGTATGAAATAACTCTCAAAGTAGTAAATTGTCCAACTCTCATACTTAGGACTACATAGGAGTATTTATAGATACAAAACTAGTCCTATCCAAAACCAAATAGGAGAACAGAGTTGGCAACTTCCACGGTATCGTGACTTGGTGTCGTGGAACCAAGTCACGCCACGTGGGTTGATGTCATGAAAATCAGGCTCAAATTGTGGTCTTCGGAAGTTGGATCACGACAGGCTTCCACATCACGTGGGTGTCTGTCATGCCACGTGACTCCTATCGTGGAAAGCAGTCTGATTTTTCAATCTCTGGGCTTCACTCATGATAGCCACTCACGTGGCGTGGGTGGCTCTCTTCTGCAGTCTCTTGTTCTTCCTTCGTCCGACACTTCGTTCTCGGGCTGGATTCTTCCTCATTTGCTCATTTTGCCTTTAAAGCCTGTTTTCCTGCAAATTAGGACAGAAACCACATCATACCAACAAAACACACCCAAGTTATTGCATATTTTCCTTGTTTTAACCATCTAAAGTGCCATATAACCATGGCACATCAACACCCTCAACTTAGAATGTTTGCATGTCCTCAGGCGAACAAAATAAAAATACGCAAACACAATGCTTAACTAAGAGAAACCTAAGGGACTTATGGCAGTCTACTTGTTGTTTTTGACACAAAATCTTTTGGAACCCTCCTATTTTCAAAGTAAAACCAAAGTGTGTATGTTAGCAGCATAGGATCATGACACAGCAGGGATCAAGTGATGGCACCAATTTACGCACAAACAACTAAGCGTATATGCAATTGACATTTCTCGAACAACTAGCAGCTAATCATGGAACCCATGTGCCCTCACAATCAAAGAAGTCCCATGCACTCTCAGTATACTAATTATACTAATGGATATCAACATAGGGACGAGGTCAAAACACTCACGCTCACAAAGAAGTTAAGACAGTGTGCATTAAATACCATAGGCTTGCCCTTATTTTCTACACCTTCGTTTTCAGATAGTCGGACTAGGATCACTATAGGACTTTACTAGGCTTGTAATGTAGGCTTCGGGACGGGTATGGTGCATATGGGTATAGTGACTCAACCCTCCTTGACACTATACACTTTTTGGCTCCAACTTCCAACCTTTTTCCATTTTTTTTTATTCTCCCTTCTTTTATTTTCAGATTTTGGGTTTGATTTTTCTTCTCAAACTTTTAAACACACATATATTTTTTTCTTTTTCTTTTCTCTTTTTTTTTTCTTTTTCACACCCAAATCTGTTTTCTCTTTTTCTTTTATTAACCCTTCTTCATACCCAACTCAATCTACGCACCCCTATAATAGCCACCCTCAACTTAGGCGATTTGCCTGAGCTGAGGTACATAGTGTCCCGCCAAGATAGGTTCATTGTAATTAAAATGGGAAGGTGAATAGGCTAAATGAAAGAAATAGAACAATTATGGCTCAAAGTTGGGATCAAGGGACACTTCTTCCTTAAGTTTGGCATTTAGGCTAAAAGTGGACTTTATTAAAAAACGGCCTATGATCCTTTCCTAATCCCTATCCTTTAACTTAGGCAAGACTAACCGGGCAAGTTCTGGATCGCACACACACAGCTAACTAAGTAGTGACCTCACACACACATAGCACAGGGTTGTATTACCAACTACTACCTATCCATTCATGCAATGCTAGCTACAGTTATTTGCCTATAATTCTAGTTCCATAACAAGATCCAACAGCAGTCACACACAAAGTATGCCATTCACACAATTCAAAAAAATAAAACAAAATTTCAGGAGGGGTATCCTTAGCAGTCAAAACACATAAAACAAATCTTTCAAAACTGGACTGCACTAAAGTTCCCCATTTTTCTCCTAATATAGCAAGAAACATAAAAATATCATCAATAACAGCCTAAACATGCCGGTTCTACTATGATAGCACACTCGGGGGAAAAGGAACACGGCAACAAAAACCCCCAAGTGGTGGTACACCCCCACCCCTAACTAAACATGGTGTAATACCCTCAATGCACCGATATCAATTCAAAAACAAGGGAGTGAAGACATACCTGTGGTGCTCTAAGCGCCGGAAGTGGTCTCGCCAGCAGCGGGATCATCAGACTGTGCAGTAGTCGCGTCCGGTGGGGGGATAGCCTGACTGGCAGATGCACCACTCGCCCTCTACTCTGCCTCAATCTGGCTCGCGTGATACTCTACCCGAGAGGCTTTAACAACCCTCCTCAGATCACTCTCATACTCAGCATCACTCGCACCGCCATCCGCCGGACTGCAGGGTCTCTTTCCTCTATCCATCGGAGGCTCCTCATCAGCAAACAAATCAACCTCAAAGGCTGGTCTCACAGAGTTTGGGGTAGGCATAGGTGGTATAATGGGAGTGCTACTCGATGTCAGTGCCCAAACCTCCTCTCTCAATGCAGCAACCTCCTGGGTCAAGACGGCCATATCAGGGCTCGGTGCAGCACTCAATCGAGAGGCCATACGTGCCTCAAAACTATCAATCCGCCCATGCAAGCCCCGCATAAACTGGTCCATAGCTACATTCATCTGAGCCTCCACCCTAGTCTCCGCATCCTCTACTGTAGATCGAACCCAAGGCTTAAGCTGGGATACCAACTTAGCCATCTGAGTCTCAGTGTGAGCCTGGCGCTCAAACATCTCCGTCTGCCTATCAACCAGCTGCTGCAGAAAATCCCGTGATACTGAAACCATCCCATCAGGAGTCGGTGGGGAACTAGTACTGGGTATTCCCTCATTAATAGGGTCAATGCCCTCAGTATTTATAGGCATCCTAACTGGTGCAGGAACTGGCAAAGAAGCACCACTCGGCTCATCCAGGGCTGCACCCGCCGACTCAGACGGCTGTGACTCTCATGGAAGCATGGGGTGTGAACCCCTCTGCTGCATCAGTGCAATGTCTGTAATGCGGATCACCTTGATATAATGGTCTAGGGCAGGTATCCTAGCCACCCCTGCCCTATCACACAACCCCTGGATTAAACATGGAAAGGGGATACTCGTGTGATCTCTGAACGCTCGCTCGTGAATCTCCTGGACTATGTATCTAGCAAAAGAAATCTCATAACCAGCTAAGATGCTGGCTACCACTACTGTCCGCTCCAACGTGAGTGAATTTTCATGATTGGTTGGACCCAACCGATGACGAACCACAGACCACCAGAACTTACCAGCAAAATAAAGAGTGGACTTTTTGATTTCCAGCTTCCCAGTTACCCAACTAGCCACCACACCATCTTCAGCTAAGTACCCTACAATCCATTTAAGCAAATCCAACTTTTGCTCCGCATCTCTCATCTTCACCCTATCTTTGACAGTGTCCATCCTATGATCATATTCAGCAGTCGACGCAGAAAGTGGACGGTCAGCCCCAAATAAGAAGCGGTGAATGGTCTGCTCTGAAATATCCACACGGGTACCACGAACTATGACATGGGTCAAAAATGGCTGCAATATAAATTTCTACCCAACAGGAGTGCCCAAATCCATTGACGCAGCATACGAGGCATAAAACTCTCATACTAACTCTGAGCTATAACGACCAGAAGGCTGCGCCATCCAACCTAACCCATATCTCTAAAAAAATAGGCCATATATCAGTCAAAGTCCTCAACTCATCCACCCGATACTGTGGATCCTCCATTATGCTCCTCCGACACACCCCTCTCTCAGTCAATTCAGAATCTCTATCATAAAAGGCACGCATGCCCTGCCCACACCAACGCTGAATCTTAGTACTCTGTGCGGGAGTCGGAGCACTCTAGGCACCCAAACCTGAAATAGAAGTCATAGCCTCCACTGCAGACGTACCCTGACCCGTAGCATCATCAGCCGAGCCTGAAGCAGAACTATCCTCCCCCTCTTCAGACTGGGGGCGGACTCAGAAGACTCATCCAGAATGACTGGCTCAACAGGTGGTGGGGTCGGCTGACGTGGTGCCCGGGCAACTGCTCGGGTGCGCATCTGTAACCTCGTAGCCCGAGAAATCAAAGCAGTATCGTCCATGCTAACATCAAACTCCTCCACAGAACCACTTTGTTCCGACGCAGTAGGTTCATCCCGCAAACGGGTTGGTAAATCCAAATTTTTGGTCCAAATTCGGGAGGAGGCATCAAGGTGGTCACTCTTGGGGTTGGATTTTGGAGGCATGAAAATGGGTATGGATTTAATTTTAGGGTATTTGGGTCGGGTTTGGTGCCTTGGATTCGTATTTCCGGACTTGGGGTTCGGATTTTCGAATGGGTTTGGTAATGGGGGTCGGATTTTGTGAGTTTATTGGGGAAAGTTTTGGATTTTGTGAGTTTTAGAAGGAGGGGATTCGGATTTAGTAGGGAGAAGAAGAGGAAATCTGAATTTTAGGGTTGTAATTTAAGAATTTGAAAGTTGGGGAAGAAGAACATGGATCGAACTATATATCGTGTAAGGGAGAAAGGATTCAGATTTATTTTGAGAAAATTCAGATCGGGTTGGGTCGGATTTGGGTTGCTGAAGTTTTTACTTTTCACGGAACCACCCATGTGACGAGGGTTAGACTCACGTCACATGAGACCTGGCGTAGATAGGATTCTGAATTTTCAAAATTTCTCCTGATTTCCACGAGACAACCCACGTGACGTGGATTGGACTTACGTCACGTGGGTCACTGTCGTAATTGGGATACTGAAAGCTGAATCCTGACTCTGATTTTCACGATACTTGTCACGTGGCGTAGTATACTATCACGTTGCGTGAGTTATGTCGTGGATGAGATTTCACCCAGTCAGGTAAATTTTGTGATTTTTAGATAACTGTTCCTCAATAATCTGATCTTCACATAACAAGTCTTGGGTTGCCTCCCAATCAACGCTTGATTTAAGGTCGCGGCACGACATGGCTAACTTGGATACTCAGAATTCGCCAACTAGACCATGGGTTGCCTCCCATGAAGCTCCTGATTTAACGTCGCGGCACGACATGGCTAACTTGACTACTCAGACTTCATCAAGTTCAAGTTCTTCAATCGTCCTTATCTCTTCCAAAACCCCTACATAATGCTTAACATGCTGTCCATTGACTTTGAATAGGACATTATCTGCTCCTTTTAACTCAATAGTACCATGTGAGAATACCCGAACGATAGTGAATGGGCCAGACCATTTGGAGTTTAGCTTTCCAGTAAACAGACGAAGCTTAGAATTATACAATAAAATCGAGTCGCCCGAGTGAAATTTGCGGTTCTCAATCCGACGATCATGGTACAATTTTATCTTCTCTTTATACAATGATGAACTTTCATAATCCCGGAGATGAAATTTATCCATCTCATTCATCTGCTCAAGTCGCAATTGGGCCGCTTCATTCCAGTCTAAATTCACCCTTTTCAATGCCTACAAGGCTTTATGTTCTAGTTCAACGGGCAAATGGTAAGACTTCCCAAACACCAACTGACATGGGGATGCACCAATTGGTGATTTGAAAGCTGTCCGATATGCCCATAACGCATCATCCAGTCGTCGAGCCCAATCAGTCCTATTTGCATTGACGGTTTTTGCTATAATGGACTTAATCTCACAATTTGATACCTCCACCTGCCCGTTTGTCTGAGGATGGTAAGGTGTTGCCGCCTTATGTTTGAAACCATATTTTTCAAGCAGGTCTTTGAACAGACGGTTGCAAAAGTGGGATCCTCCATCACTAATAATAACTCGGGGTGTCCCAAAATATGAGAATATGTTCTTTTTCAAGAATGCTGTGACACTTCTCCCTTCATTATTAGGAAGTGCAATTGCCTCCACCCACTTAGACACATAGTCTACAGCCACCAAGATGTACTTCATTCCATGCGAGCTCACAAAAGGACCCATAAAGTCAACTCCCCACACATCGAACAATTCAAGCTCAAGTATGGTTGTCATGGGAAGTTCTTGTCTGCGTGAAATATTACCTTGCCTTTGACATCGGTCATAAGCGTGGGCATAGTCATGAGCATCTTTGTAAATACTGGGCCAGTAGTACCCACATTGCAAGATTTTATGGGCGGTCCGTGCACCTCCATGATGACCCCCAACTAGAGATGAGTGACACACCTCCAGAATACTTATCATTTCGGACTCTGGAATGCATCTTCGAATTATGCCATCAACACACACCCTAAACAAATACAGCTCATCTCAAAAGAACTTTCTTACCTCATGCATGAATATCTTTCTCTGCTGATATGTGATATCTTTCGGGACTAGATCACTTGCCAAAAAGTTGGCAAAATCAGCAAACCATGGGATCAAGTCTTGAGATGCTGCCAGTACTTGTTCATCTGGAAAAGTATCATCAATCTCAAGATCGTCCTTCAATTTCAGCATGGCCTCCTCCTCAAGGCGTGAAAGATGGTCAGCCACTTGATTTTCAGTCCCCTTACGATCCTTGACTTCAAAGTCAAATTCTTGCAACAGAAGTACCCACCGAATTAGTCTTGGCTTAGCATCCTTTTTCGACATAAGATACCGAAGGGCTGCATGATCTGTATGCACAATCACCATCGTACCAATCAAATAAGATCTCAATTTCTCAAAAGTGAATACTATAGCCAACAACTCTTGCTCAATCACAGTGTAATTCTTTTGAGATGGGTTAAGCACTTTGCTAGCGTAGTAGATCGGATGTAATATCTTCTCACATCTTTGGCCAAGTACTGCACCCAAACCCACTCCACTAGCATCGAACTTAAGCTCAAAAGGCTTAGTCCAATCCGGTGACACAATAATAGGGGCTGACACCAACTTCTCTTTAAGAAACTCAAACGCTTTAAGACATGTTTCATCAAACACAAACTTCACCTCTTTCTCTAAAAGTTTGCACAAGGGATGAGCAATGTTGGAGAAGTCTTTGATAAACCTTCTATAAAAACCAGCATGACCTAGAAAACTTTGAATACCTTTTACAAAGATAGGTAGGGGCAGCTTCTCAATTACTTCGATTTTTCCCTTATCCACCTCAATGCCGTTCTTCAAAATTTGATGCCCCAAGACAATACCTTCATTGACCATAAAGTGACATTTTTCCCAATTCAGCACTAGGTTGCACTCCTCACATCTTTGTATCACATTAGCAAGGTGTAACAAACAGCCCTCGAATGAGTCACCCACAACAGAGAAATCATCCATAAAAACCTCGATTGTGTCTTCCACCATGTCAGAGAAAATAGACATCATATAGCGTTGGAAAGTGGTTGGTGCATTACACAAATCAAAAGGCGTCCTATTGAATGCGAACGCCCCATATGGACAAGTGAAAGTGGTCTTATCTTGGTCTTCAGGGGCAATAAAAATCTAATTATACCCCGAATAGCCATCAAGAAAACAATACCATCCTTTACCAGTAAGACAGTCTAACATCTGGTCCATGAAGGGCATAGGAAAATGATCCTTTTCAGTCCACAAATTTAGCTTCCGATAGTCCATGCAAACTCTCCATCCAGTCACCGGCCTCATTGGAATCAACTCATTTTTGTCATTTGGAACCATAGTGATTTCTCCCTTTTTCGGCACACACTGAACCGGGATCACCCACTTGCTATCCGCAATGGGGTAAACCACTCCTGTATCCAACCACTTCATAATTTCTTTCTTCACAACCTCCTACATAGGTGGGTTCAGACGACGCTGGTGCTCAATGCTAGGTATGCACTCAGGAACAAGCTGGATCTTATGAGTGTAAATGCCGAGTGGAATACCTATAATATCTGCAATGGACCAACCAATGGCCCTCTTAAATCTTCTCAAAACTGAAGCCAAAGCCTCTACTTGCCAATCTATCAGCTTAGCAGAAATAATCACTGGCAAGGTATTGTTGGCTCCCAAGAAAGTGTAGCGAAGGTGGGCCGGAAGAGGCTTAAGCTCTAACACTGGAGGCTCTTCAATAGATGGACGAGCTGGTGGAGTCACCCTATTCTTCAAATCAAGATCCATTTTCTTGGGCGCGTAAGTGTATGCTCCTTTACCGGCTAGTACATCCACCATCTTATCGTAGTCTTCTATATTATCTTCTTTAAAATTCATGATCACGGCAGCCAGAGGCTCTACGCCCAACCTTTCTTTAATGGACACAACAACCTCACTATCATCAACAACATCTATCACTGAAATCACTCGCTTATCTCTTGGCTGCTTCATAGACCGACAGACATTGAAAGTAATTTGTTCATCATTCAATCTAAATTTCAGCTGCCCAGTTTCCATTACAACCAATGCGCGACCCGTGGAAAGGAATGGTCTTCCCAGTATGATGGGAACCTCAAAGTCAACTTCACAATCGAGAATCACAAAATCAGCTGGAAATATGAAAGAGGCCACCTTCACCAAAACATCGTACAGAATGCCAACTGGCTTTTTCACAGTTCTATCGGCCATAAGAAGTCTCATGGAGGTTGGTTTTGGTGCTCCCAACCCCAATTGCTTGAACACGGCTAATGGCATTAGGTTGATGCTAGCACCCAAATCGTACAGTGCTTTAGCAAAGTCGTAGGACCCAATAGTGCACGAAATTGTGAAAGCTCCTGGATCCTCTTCATTTTCAACTAAGGACCGGGAAGCACCTGCACTACAATGATGAATGTTATCTGCGGGCTCAAAACTGACCGTTCTCTTCTTTGTCACCAAGTCTTTCATGAACTTGGCATAACCTGGCATCTGCTCCAATACCTCTACAAGAGGGATGTTAACTGACAGCTCCTTCAACATGGTGATGAACTTTTGATACTTACCTTCCTCCGCCTTCTTCTTTAACTTTTGAGGATATGGAGGAGGA
The DNA here is from genome assembly GCA_031232105.1 of Capsicum rhomboideum. NCBI lineage: Eukaryota > Viridiplantae > Streptophyta > Magnoliopsida > Solanales > Solanaceae > Capsicum > Capsicum rhomboideum. The sequence continues at coordinate 55,381,866 of CP124711.1, forward strand.
GGTCATGGGATAGTTTTGAGCACGTTTGGTACCTCTTTCTCCTTCTCTTCTAAGATTTTGCATTGTCGCTATCAACATGCTGATTTGGAACCATGTTACCCTTTGTATTATCTGATTCTAACTCAACTTCAACATCGATAACCACTGAATCATTAGGCACACTACTGTCGGCAAGCATAGGTGGATCTGTCGTGAACTTCTCGCTTCTAGTAGTGATGGCAAGGCAATGACTATCATTTTTTGGATTCTGGATGGTATTACTTGGAAGGGTGCCTAGCTGACGTTGATTCAGTGCCAATGAAATTTGCCCAAACTTTTGCTCCAACTGTTTAATGGCAGTCGAATGAGACTACTTTTTGACTTATCCCCAAAATGTCAGTCCTAATCTCTTTCAAGCAATTCTCCTGACTTTCGGCTCCTTTGACCAATTTATTTAGGAGTGCCTCCATTCTTGAATTTCCAGACTCCTCATCACGCTTTCCAGGTGGTACATATATGTTATTCTTTTCTCGATTATCATCCTTCCGCCTCCAATCACCATCTCGATCCCATTCTCGATCTCTGTATCCCAATTTGTTATAGTTGTCTCCATAATAGTTCTGACCTTGATTCCCTTGCCTTGAGTTCCAAGAGTCTTGATTAGACCCTTGGCCCTTGGCTCAGAAACCCGCCACTTCACGATCTAGATATTTTGCCTATTTATCTGACTCACTATCATCATGTCAAGCCGGTTTACTTTGTGCACCAACAGCTTGCACTTTCTCTGCATCTCTGGCCGCTATCTGTTTAGCCAGAAGACCAATTTCTGTCCTCAACTGAGCAACCTCTTGCGCCACAGATTCATCCAATGCCCTTTGAGTTGCTGAAAATCCAATAGCATATGTTCCAGCCGGCGTATCTGTCTCCCGAGTATGCCATCCTTGGTTGGTATTAGTGACACGGTCTAATATCTCAGATGCTTGGTCCCATCTCAAACTCATGAATGCTCCACCAGTGATAGTATATGCTACTACTTTTGTGTTGACATTCAAAGCTCTGTAGAAGATTTCAAGTAAGTTCCTACCGCTCATCCTATGATTTGGCACCATCTGCAGCTTCTTTTTAAATCTCAGCCAAGTCTCATAGAGTACTTCCTAGTGAAACTGTCTGAAATTATAGATCTTATCTTTCAACTGCAGTATCTTGGACGGTGGGAAAAATCTTTCCAAGAATTGATTTCTCAATTCCTACCAAGTAGTGATAGAACCTCAATGCAGCTCAGCCAACCACAACGTGGCTTCCCCTGTAAGAGAGAATGGGAACAACCTCAACCGTATCGCCTCTTCGTCAACCCCAAGCATATTGTATGACGTGCAGACCCCCACAAAATTCATTACATGCATGCTTGGATCATCAGAAGGAAGACCCACAAACACGCCCTTCAAGTTCAGCAGATGGATCATGGCACTAGTGATGTCAAACTTAGTGCCCGAAGGTAACTCAGGTGGAACAATGGCACCGTTCTCGATTGGCTCAAAATAGGCCACATATTCATCTTCAGGATCATCATAAATAGGCACATGTTGTCTCGGTTGTTCTCTTAATCGTCTTTGTCTCTCTTCAGCATCAGCCAGACGCTGTGCTGCTTCTTGCATAGCTCGATTATCTCTTTGTGCTTGTCTAAGAGCAGCTTGTCTAATATGCTCTTCTCATGTCAATCGAGCAGTAGTTTGTTCGGCTGTTTCCTGACCAGCCAGATGAAGTGGCTGGTTGTGAATGTCTCCCTTAACTGCGGGATTCTGTACTCCTTCAGTATTCACTATTCTCCGATTAGCTCTTAAAGTCCTTTCGATTTCACGATCAAGTAGAATTAGGGGATTTCCTTGACTCCTAGTATTTGGCATACACCGGCGTATGCCCTAGAAACTATGTAAGAACACACCCAATCAACTCCAACCAGTAATGTTCGACTTCGTAACTGTACTCCCCGGCAACGGCGCCAAAATTTGATATTGCCCAAAGTATACCTCCGAGAAAGTACAATGCGGTCGCTGAATCAAATATAGAACCCAACTAGGTTGGGGTCGATCCCACAGGGAATAGGTCGAAGTATGAGTAGACTACCAGATGGAGTAATTGGAACGTAAGTAAAATTGGGGGGGTTTTGCTAGTGAATAGTAACAATGACGAATGCTGGTTGTATTGAGTTTGTAATCAATAAGAGAAATTCACTAGGACTGTGATCCCCAATAATTCCTTAACTCCACCGGTTACTTATGCTTAACAAGATTGCCCTGCTGCGCTGCATGCAAAATCAACAAGTTAGGTTCATCTAACTGTCTCTTGACCTTCATTAGACGAATTTCACTCTTCTCTTCTCAGACTCCGAGTGTCGCACTACTAACCCTTGTCCTGGATTTCAGATAACCTTTCCCGCTAAGGCTCCGATTATTCGATGAAGGTTGATAGCTTTAAATCTCTGGTGTTATCTCCTTTTCCCAATCTCTACCTCTCTCTCGAGCAAGTCTAGAATGCAGGCGAGTTTCTAACGTTTGCAACCGTTAGAAAAGGAATCACAGCAAAGGAAACAACAATACATGCATACACAGCAGTACAAAGTTGCTTTGCACTTAACCGGTTTTGTTAATTCCTCATGGTTCACACAACCCTAGTTGATGGGTTTAGCTGCTCATGATTGCAAGAACACAAGAATAATCCAAAGATGAAAACATAATTATGATCTCACAAGAATGAAGAAAAAATAAAATTTCAACTATCAATAAAACTCAAATTAGGGTTTGTGAATACAAAACCAAAGATATGTCTGAAACAGTATGAAATAACTCTCAAAGTAGTAAATTGTCCAACTCTCGCACTTAGGACTACATAGGAGTATTTATAGATACAAAACTAGTCCTATCCAAAACCAAATAGGAGAACAGAGTCGGCAACTTCCACGGTATCGTGACTTGGTGTCGTGGAACCAAGTCACGCCACGTGGGTTGATGTCGTGGAAATCAGGCTCAAATTGTGGTCTTCGGAAGTTGGATCATGGAAGGCTTCCACGTCACGTGGGTGTCTATCACGCCATGTGACCCCTGTCATGGAAAGCAGTCTGATTTTTCAGTCTCTGGGCTTCACTCACAATAGCCACTCACGTGGCGTGGGTGGCTCTCTTCTGCAGCCTCTTGTTCTTCCTTCGTACGACACTTTGTTCTCGGGCTTGATTCTTCCTCTTTTGCTCATTTTGCCTTTAAAGCCTGTTTTCCTTCAAATTAGGACAGAAACCACATCATACCAACAAAACACACCCAAGTTATTTCATATTTTCCTTGTTTTAAGCATTGAAAGTGCCATATATCCATGGCACATCATGCACCCCATGTAGACATACTCGTCCTGATAAAGCCCTTGTCCAGCAAATCTTTCAACTGCTCCTTTAATTCACGCAATTCTGCTGGAGCCATTCTATATGGAGGAATAGAGATAGGCTGAGTGCCTGGAATCACATCAATGCCAAACTCTACTTTCCGTTCTGGGGGTAAGCCTGGAAGATCCTCTGGGAATACATCAAGAAATTCATTGACCACTGGAACCGACTGCAGAGTTAGTGGTTCCACATCATTATCTTTCACTCGTACTAAGTGACATATGTACCCCTTGGCAATCATTTTCCTTGCTTTCAAATAGGAAATAAATTTTCCTCTTGGTGCCTCTACATTACCCTGCCATTTGAGGACATTTTCTTACGGAAAATAAAATTGCACCTTCTTGGCCCGACAATCTACCGTGGCATAACAAGAAGTCAACCAATTCATCCCCATTATCACATCAAAATCCACCATGTCTAGTTCGATGAGGTCGGCCAGTGTATCATGACCACACACAGTTACCACACAATTATGATATACTCTTTTTGCAATAATATATTCACCAACCAGTGTAGACACATCAATTGACTTAATTAATAATTCTGGTGCCTTTGCAAATTTCGCACAACCAATGGAGTAACATAGGAAAATGTAGAACCCGGGTCAATCAATGCATATACATTATATGAAAATATGGATAATGTACCTGTGACGACATCAGGAGAAGCCTCTAAATTCTGTCGGTCCACTAAAGCATAAGTGCGATTCTGGACCCCACTAGTACTGGCTGCTCCTCTAGCACCTCCACCATGACCAACAGACTGGACACCTCAGCCTAAATAAGGAACCAATGATGATGATGCAACAGTCGATCCTTCCGGTCGTGCTATACTACCCATGCTTCTCTGGGGACACTCTTTCATCATGTGCCCCGTCATACCGCACCAAAAGCAAGCATTTGTCCCCAATTGGCATATAGCTGTATGAATACATCTGTTGTGCTGACACTACTGACGGGGAAAACCTGTTGCCTGTGATCCGTGAACCCCACTACTCTGCCCAGATAGACCACCTCTAGACCCTCAAAATTTAGAGTGAGCACCTACGGTGGAATACGAGAATGATGGTCTAGGCGGTCTGGGAAACATCCGAGGCCTAGATCCTCCTTGGGACATCGCAGATGGTCCCATAGGTCTAGCCCTTTTGGACTGTCCTCTATCAAGTTCATGTACTCTTCTTCTCTGTCTTTGATCTTCCATTTTCTGGGCGAAGGCTTGTATTCTAGCTATGTCCATATCCTTATTCAAGGCAGCAATGGTGCAATCCCTTACCAAATATGGTTCTAATCTGTCCACGTATCGATGGACTCTGTTTGTCATTGTAGCTACCACATTTGGAGTATATCGAGCCAAGGAATTAAACTTAAGACAATATTCTCGAACACTCATGTTCCCTTGACGTAAATTTAGAAACTGGTCTGCACGTGCCTCCCGAAACTCATATGGGAGGTAATGATCAAGGAATATTGTTTTAAATTCTTCCCAATTTGGTGGCATTGCACCGATACCACGAGACTTCGTCCAGTCTTCATACCATAATATCGCTTCTCTTTTCAACCTGTACGCAGCAAGTTCAACTGTTCGACCCCAGTCACGTGGATAACTTCTAGAGCCCTCTGAATTTGATTAACGAAATCCTGTGGATCTATTTTTGGATCTGACCCAGTGAATATGGGAGGGTCCAGTTTCAGAAAATCCTGCGTTCTGCGACTTGCCACTCTAGCCGCATCATCCTCATTTGTCGTCGGACCAACTCGTCCTTGACTTTGTGTTGCCACTAACTGAGTCAACATATGTACTGCATTTCTTAGATCCTAATCTATGGCATTCATTGGTGGTTCTGTGGGTACTTCTCTACCGACTGGCCCTTTCGGAGCTAGATAAGTGGAAGAAGACCGCGGTGAAATTTCAACATTTGCTCCACCTTGACTAGCTTGGTCAGGTGGTAATCTACTCATTCCTTCTCTAGCAGGCATATCTACCTGCTTTCCTTTACCTCTACCTCTTTTTGTGATCGGCATTATTACTATATCAATGAAAATCAATTCCAATGGTTAGATACGATTCCACTTACCACATTGGCTCTATTGCACGATCTAGAAGTAAAGAAAGGAAACAACATCCTAAGTGTCCCGTAGCCTTCTACTTATAAATGTGGTGCACAACACATCGATAAGTAAGACTCTACTCAGACACGGCTTTGTAGACACCCTTAGGACGACCTGCTCTGATACCACTTTTGTCATGCCCCGAGTCCCATCGGGACGGATTGGCACCCGTAGCCGATAAGGCCTGAGAGAACCAAGCTTTGCTTCTATTCATTCATGTGCATGCCATAGGAAACACCACCATCAGCTAAGAACATAACAGGTTAATAACGGAAATCATGGAACATGTGATATATATACATTTATGGAACTTGGCCGTTGAGGCCATCAAGTCAAAAATGACATGTATCTTCTTACATTCATACACCCACGTACATATACAAAAGCCTCTAATAGATGCATTTACAAGACCAACTGAAAGTCAGGACAAGTCCCCGCTTTATACAATATTTAGAAAACTAAAACACATGTACAATAGTGACTCGGAGAAGCCCCGAACTAACTGGAGCTCACCAATGATCCGCAAAACAACTAGCAACCTATTGTGGATGCTTACTAGCACCTGCGCCTGCAGCAAGTAAGGTAAGTCCCAGAAGGGACGTCAGTACGAAGAATGTACTGAGTATGTAAGGCTCATAAGAAACTGTATGATATGTAAATACATCAATGACCTCAGATGCAAATGAATAACCAATATAGATAAATCACTATTTGTATGTTGGGAACCATGTGTATTGCTTTCATTACTTCTTTGCTTCTTTACTTCTCATCACTTGTGTCACTATGTACCCGGGCCCCGACTGAACAGTGGGTTTTAACATAACATAACGTTATGTTGGGATCGGCTCGAGCTAGGCTTATGCCTCTAGAGCTACCACCCATCAATCAATACATCGGGCTCGTCTCGAGCTAGGTTATTACCTCTAGAGCTGCCTCCCATAAATTCATATCTCAGGTTCGGCTCGAGCTAGGTTATTACCTCTAGAGCTACCACCTGTCAGGATCGGTCCGAGCTAGGCTTATGCCTCTAGGACTACCCCCTGATCCAACAATCTCGGGATCGGCTCAAGCTAGGCTTATGCCTCTAGAGCTACCACACGTAATCTTTCATTAACCACATGTGTATTACTTCATTCATTACCTTTGAGATTGATACAATGATAGTCACAACCTTGTTGGAAGCTTTGGATCAATAATCAACGAGTGAGGGACATGTGAATAAACATTATTGAAAAACATAACTTTATTGGAGACATGGGACTTTTGGGACTTTTATCAATGCATATGAGATATGTGAATTACCATTGCTCAATGAGTAGGAAACATGTGATAAACAATAATGGATACCCGAGAATAGGCTACCTTAGAACATGTCGGAATGGAACAAGTATAACTATGTGCTGCAGAAGGATACGAATAGAGTAACCTTACATACCTTTACTTCCAAGTATGAATACACAAGTCTATATATGAGCACAATAGTCCAGCTCCTTCCTTACGTTTCACTCTACAATACAAGTTCAAAGTGGAACTCTCGTTAATAACTATTCACCATACAAGTACACCGAACGACAGTGAGCTATATGACTGTCGTATAAGGTCATTTCACCCTTTACAATACGACCCACTACATTATCATATCAAGAACACCATAACATTCCACACATTGACCAAGAGATCATACATCAATAGCATTTCACACCACACTTACCCTTTATGCTTTTCTCATTATCATTCCGTCACAATTACTTCTTCATAAAAACATATGAACAACAATACATACTTAATAGAGTCCAACATACCTCCATACAACACTTTAAAGTCATTAAAACGGTATCATAAGTTGATAATTTCATCCAAAAAGGGTATAGGGGCCTTCGGGGGTCAACTAGATGCGAAGACATACAAAACCGAAACTGGGGCTGACCTGTGTTGCCACTTGCGCCCGCAGGTGGAATTTGGCATATGCCAGAGGCAGGTGCTGCGTTGGCATCTGCACCCTCAAGTGCCCTTGTCTGCGGGGGCGGATGCCCGTTTTGGTCCAAATTGGTCTCTTTTGGGTCTTTTAATGCAATGAATTGTCCAAGATCATAACTAAACTTCTTTTGACATATTTTTTGATCATATTGAATGCCAACAATCAGCCATGGTCTCACAAAACACATAAACAACACCCAAAATCACACTTTCCTTTCAATACATCACCAAATCCATAAGCAAATTTACAATAACCATTCCAAAATGTTATGTACAAGATAAAAACAAGTTAAGGCTATAATCACATCTCACATGTCAATATTGAATCCATCAAGTTCACTTTCTTCAAGACTACAAGTTTATTTCCAAGTTTACAAGGCAAAACCCCTTGCCGATTTAGTAAACATGCAATATTACACACATAGTGAATTCTCAATACATCACCAACATAACCAACATCATATGAGCACCCTCCCATGCACATAATATATTAAACCATGAGCACAAACACTTACCAATTCTTGCAAGTTGATGATCTTGGCCAAAGGAATGAGGGCTTAGGGTTCTTGAGAGCAAGGAGATGTTGTGACTATTCTAGAAAAAGCATGAGAGTCCAAATGAATTAAAAATCTGATTTTCTTGCTTTATATAGCCCCTATTAGGTTCAGAAATATACGGGATGTCACAGAATATATGCTGACCCAGTCTGGACAACCAAATTATGTCTGGGGCACTCCCTAGACCAATGGCCAATCTCTCCACAGTCAAAACATACCCCTGGAACTCTAGGAGGTACTAGTTCCAGGGGGTACTATACATATACCTGCTGAACCAGAATGGCCGCCTGATGATTTATACCAAATACTCTGCAATGTCTAACAAGAACTCTATCCAATGTAACCATCATGACTCACCTGAGATGATAGGTTAAATGAATGGATTAATAATGGATCGGAATAAACCTCAGTCTAATTTCCAAAACATATTTTTTGTTCCAAAGCTCATAATTCACTAAATAAGATGGTACGATTCCTATTATAAAAGAATTTGTTTTAAAGGTGAAAGGTGAAAATAAATCCCTTTTTAGAAAATAGTAGTAAAATCAAGGTTTTGGTCAAAATCGTACCACTAAGTGAGCATAAATGCACATAAACGTATGCATGCCATCACCAATATCCAAACAATACAACCATAAGAGCCTAAGCATCTATAAACTAGAATCATGCCCTCTTTAAGGGTAAAATACTCACCTAGATTCCAACTTGTATCGTAACCACGTCCCCAGGCCCAATAGTACATAACTAGTATAATAATATCACCAAAATTTGGGAACTACTGTCCAATTCTCTTAGTAATATGGTGAGTCTTATACTAATGGATCATTAACATAAATCTATGGATAACATGTCTATAATCAAGGATAATATGGTTCTAGATCCATAACGGGTATCTTATGCTAAAGTTCGGGTCACATTCCTATCCTAAATTCCCTATATAGGTTAAATCATGATATAATAGTCATAAACGTATCCTATAACCCCTACCTAGCATGCAATCTATACAAAATTCCATCTCATAGAGGAAAGTAGATCAAAGCCCACCTCGATGCTAAACCGCACTCTTGAACCATTCACAAATCACTCATATTCAATCCACGATCCCAAAATGTCGCCAATCTATCAAAATAGTAATATACACATTAATACGAGTAAAACAAGACCCATATCATAATATAATAGCTCGAGCCGAAATTCGGGTCAAGAATAGGCATGTGAGGCCCGCAAATGAAATCTAAAAATTGAATCAATCACTAGGTCCCTCGAAGGACAAGGAATGCTAAAAATTTGAGCATAAATGGGTCACAAATTGGGGTTCAAATCAGCCCTGAGAGGTAGTGAAAATACAAAGAAAAATAAGAATTAAATGGAGGATTTAGACCGAAAACTTTCAAAGAGATTAAGGGAAAATGACCATCTCAATGTCCTTTACTCATCCCCAACTCCAATTTATGATTTCCCATGATTTATTGATCTTTCAATGCCATTAATGGCGATTTGGAACTTGGAAAATGAGAGAAAATTGGGGGAGACAGCAATATATAGGCAAGAGATTTAAAAATAAGAGTAGACTTTGTATTAGGAGTAGATTTCTTATTAGGAAACAATGGAAGTTGTCTCATATCCAAAGACGGAGTCCTCATCTCTAAAAATATTACAATAACTCAAGCTTACTTTGGTGGAAAAGTAACCAGAAATACAACTATTACAAAAGATTCAAAAAACAGACATTTAATAGAAGATACAAAAGAAAGTTGTGATAAAGGTACAAACTGCACCTGCAAAAAAGAAACATTGATATCAGAAATAACAGAGATAGATGAACAAGATTTACTAGATAATTGGATAGGAAAGAATTACAATCTAATAGAAACTGAGGTTGAAAATTATAACTTTAAGAAAGGAATCCAACAAATTGGAATAATAAAAAACCAAGACGACCTGCAGAAGATTATACAAAAGTTGACATAGTATAATAGGAGAAAACCCCCTCGAACACTGGGGAGCAAATCAAATAGAATGTAAACTAGAAATTATAAATCCCGAATATATAATTAAGAAAGCAGCAATAGAAGCCAAAAATGAAGATCTAAAAGATTTTGAAATACAGATCAAATAACTATTAGAATTAGGTGTTATTAGAAGATCTAAATCAAGACATAGATCCGCATCCTTCATGGTATGAAACCATAGTGAGATAGTTAGAGGAAAAGATAGAATGGTAATAAACTACAAAAGAATAAATGATAATACAGTAATGGATGCATATAAGCTTCCAGATAAGACTTAGTTAATAAATAGAATTCAAGGAAGAAAAATTTTCTAGTAAATTTTACTGTAAGTCTGGATACTGGCTAGTTAAGATGCATAAAGATAGTATAGAATGGACTGCCTTTACATGTCCAGAAGGGCATTTTGAATGGTTGGTCATGCCGTTTGGATTAAAGACAGCTCCACCAATCTTTCAGATAAAAATGGATGATATTAAATTATAAAAACTTTGTACTTGTATATGTAGATGATATTTTAGTGTTTAGTAACAATATGAGTGAACATTAAGGACATTTACAAACAGTTTTTAAATTATTCAAGGATAATGGCATAATAATTAGTAAAAAGAAGATGGAGTTATGTAAGCAATATATTAACTTTTTAGGGGTAACTATAGGAGAAGGAAGAATAAAGCTACAGCCACATATAGCTAAAAAAGCACTAGAAATGCCAGACAAATTAAAAAAGACCAAAGAATTACAATAATTCTTAGGATTATTAAACTATGCAAAACAATTCATAAAAGATTTAGGAAAAGTAGCAGGACCACTTTATGTTAAGACGGGGTCAAAAGGGCAAAAATCTTTTAATATCGAAGACATTAAGATAGTACAGAAACTTAAACAAATGATTAAAAATATACCAGACTTAACTTTACCCTTGGAAACTGATTATTTAAAAGTAGAAACCGATGGTAATTTAGAAGGATGGGGAGCTATCCTTAAGGCTAAAGAAAATAAATATAAAGATAAAAAAGATGAAAGAATATGTGCTTATCAAATCGAAAAATACAGAGAAAAAGGCAATATGAGTAGCATAGACGCAGAATTTTTAGCAGTAATATATGGCTTGAATAGTTTTAAATTATACATTCTAAAAAAACCCAGAAATACTAGTAAGAACAGATTGTGAAGCCATAGTTAAGTTCCATGAAAGGATAAATGAAAATAATAGTAGCAAAAGATGATGGCTAAACTTTATTGATACAACTTCCATATACAATATTAAATTAGAACATATTAAAGGCAGAGATAACAATCTTGCTGACAAACTTAGTAGACTTATTTCAAAGACGATTAACTAATTTTATTTGCAGCATGAATACAAATAAAGGGAAAGCTACGGCTTCCAATTCAAACTCAAGTGAAGACAGATATCTTCCGATACTTTAGGGGAATACCCATTTCATACCTCAGACAATGTTGAATTTACCGCATAATACGCCTGATCAGACAATCGAAAGAATAAATTTCGGGAGACAAAATTTAGTTTGCTATCCAGAATCAAATTTTAGTTTCAAAGCAAGACCTGAAACACGGGTGGACAAAAATTTAAAATGTTTATTAGACAATTTATGGATTGCTTATAATAAGACTCCCAGGGATGTTAGCTATTTTTTAGCTGTAATGAATGCCCTGAGCCAATATTTTACAGAAAAGAATTTAAATAACAAGTTTAAATTTTATGTTGTAATACAGGGGAGAACTCCAGGAGTTTACCAGACTTGGATACAAGTAGTAGACTATATCAGAGACTTAAGAGACCCACTATATAAAGGAATCAATAATTTCACAGAAGCTTTAGATTATGCAAGAGGCAGACTTGGACCAAATTTCTATATAACCCTAAAATTGAGAAACCCAGTAACATATCCCCAATATAATATATAGAAAGAAACAAATAAAATCATTTTCTTTGATCACTGTACCTCCATGACAGAAGGATTTAAAAGACTAAACCTAAAAAATGAACAACTCGAAGAAGAAAAGAAAAGACTATTAGAGCAAAACCAGATACTACAAGACAAAATTCAAGTTCTTTATTTCGAAATAAACCAAATGCAAAACCCTATACTACCTCCTAAAGAGCCTCATCCAGTTCAGTCCCAAATGTCATTTCCCCAGACTCCACAAAAGAGTTCTCCATCTCTACAAATGGATCGAACGGGTGTGCATTTCCCAATGAATGCAAACATACCTACTACATCAGGTAATGGCATAGCTACTCCGGTTCAAACGATAGCCGGTAAAGACACATCAAATTCGTTGATGGCTAACACTTTACCCAAAAGTGTACGAAGACTCCCGACTAGTTTTTAACTTGGAAGGGACTTCAAAATTAAAAACAAAAGTAAAAACTAAACAAAATATAAATACTAGAAAAATTGAAAACATTGTTGGAAATATTATAAGAAGACTCTTAATAGAATCAAGAACAGATGTATTAAAAGAAGGGACACAAGGTATGATAACCCCAAAACTAGAAGAAGATTTGAAAGTGCCAAACTCAGATTCAGACTATGATCCAACCTTAGAAAAATTTGCACAAGACCCTAACACAGAATATGACTTAGGAATGAGTTTTGATTCAGAAGCATTACACAATCTGGAGACAATATGTTAAAAATGTAAGCAATGACAAAATACGATTTGGATGCTTCTTAAAACATAAGCAATGAGCTCAGCAGTAGACAATGACTTCAGACAAAATAAATAAGAAAGAGAAAAAAGAAGGATGAAGACATAAAGAAAAAGGGAAAGTAAACAGAAGAAAGCGACATAAAGTTCAAAGGAACGCAATTTTCTTCAAAATGTGTGTGACGATGGGCCCATGATGTGTATCCGGCAGCATGAAGGAGATTCCTTCACTGAATTGAATTAAAGTTAGACGTCTGCAATCCATTATAAATAGAGATTATTTCTCAAGACATAAGGCATCGAGAAATTGACCTTAGAGCTTGAATATCAGAATATTCAACTAATTTTGTAAAGTATGAAGTGAGTTATATAAAAAAAAAAAAAGAGAGAGAGAGAGAGAGAGAGTGAGAAATAGTGTGATCCTGGAAAAAAGAGTGTGAGTGTGTCTAATTTTTAGGTTATTTAGGAGCACTCCAGGAACTCCCGAAAGAGAAACCTCTATCCGTTCTACACCATGTAAGTAGGTTATGACTATTACTAGCACTAGGTATCTATATCCATGTTTGTATATTATGAATGTATAAGTTTTTTCATATCTATGTTTAATTTATGCTCATTTATGTTCCTTATTACCAATACGACCTGCAGAAGATTATACAAAAGTTAGATGAAATAGATATAATAGGATAAAAAACCCACACACTTAGAATTATCACTTAGATTGATAGTAAAGTTGATGGTTCGATGGTTAAGATGGTTTGAATAAGGCTTGAATGAGTGGTTGTTTCCTTATAGTTGTAAAATCCTACTCGGTACTTCCTCTTCCTAATTCTACTTATGTAATAGGTTTTTACTACTAGATTTTCAAGTATATCTCCAGAAATTAAAGTTTTTTTTTTATCTTTGTTCTAATATCCAGTTTACCCTATTCATCTCTTTCTCTTAATTTTTTATACCCAAAAACTGCTTCTTCAACCTCACCCTGGACAAACATGCGTCCTTCAGCTCTCTAACCATGGCGGACTTAAATCCTAGGAATTTAAAGGTTGATCCATGGGAGTTCTTTAAGCAATTAAGAGACTTACCATATACTAAGGATAAACATAAATAAGGAACATAGATGAGCACAACTTGAACATAAATATGAAAAAAATTATACATTCATAATATACAAACATGGGAGATAGATACCTAGTTCTAGTAATAGTCATAACCTACTTACATGGTGTAAATCGGATAGTGGTTTTCCTTTCGGGAGTCCCCGGAGTGCTTCGAAATAACCTGAAAATTAAACACACTCACACTCTTTTTTATAGGCTCACACTATTTCTCACTATGATTTCTTACCATGAAGGTTGTGGATCTATGTATTGATTTAGATCTTCTAATAACGCCTAATTCTAATAGTTCTTTGATCTATATTTCAAAATCTTTTAGATCTTTTTTTGTGGCTTCTATTACTGCTGTCTTAATTGTATATTCGGGATTTATAATTTCTAGTTTACATTCTATTTGATTTGCTCCCTAGTGTTTGAGGGTTTTTTCTCCTATTATATCTATTTCATCTAACTTTTCTATAATCTTCTGCAGGTCGTCTTGGTTTTTTATTAGTCCAATTTGTTGGATTCCTTTCTTAAAGTTATAATTTTCAACCTCAGTTTCTATTAGATTGTAATTCTTTCCTAGCTCATTATCTAGTAAATCTTGTTCATCTATCTCTGTTATTTCTGATATCAATGTTTCTTTTTTGCAGGTGCAGTTTGTACCTTTATCACAACTTTCTTTTGTATCTTCTATTAAATGTCTGTTTTTTGAATCTTTTTTAATAGTTGCATTTCTGGTTACTTTTCCTCCAAAGTAAGCTTGAGTTATTGTAATATTTTTAGAGATGAGGACTCCGTCTCTTGATATGAGACAACTTCCATTGTTTCTTAATAAGAAATCTAATCCTAATACAAAGTCTACTTTTATTTTTAAATCTCTTGCCCATATATAATCTAATTTATATACTGGTTTATAATTAGAACAGGTATTTGTAAAACTTAAACTAGCTTTGTTTACGTAATGTTTATATGTACTATACGTTCCATCCATTTGCATGGATATCTGTAGTGTTGATAACTCCTTCATAAGATGTCTTGGTAAAATACTCATGTTTATTATACTTTGAGTGCATCCTGTGTCTACTACCGCTAGAGTATCAATTTCGTAGTCTTGTATTCTTATTTTAGTCATAACTTTAATTGTTCTTAACTTTTTGTCTTCATTACATATTATTCCTTCAAAAGCTTCACTCATTAATTCGGT
This sequence comes from Capsicum rhomboideum, assembly GCA_031232105.1. NCBI lineage: Eukaryota > Viridiplantae > Streptophyta > Magnoliopsida > Solanales > Solanaceae > Capsicum > Capsicum rhomboideum. The sequence goes on from CP124711.1 coordinate 55,396,912, forward strand.
TTCTTCTTCTATAATATGTTTTCCTTTTTCTAAGGTCATTATTCTTTCCTCTAATTTTTCTATTCTTTTTTCCAGCATTCTTACTTTATCTTCTAAGTTGTTTCCTATGGAAGTATCTCTAAATGATTCTAGTTTATTACTAACTTGTATTGCTTGTTGTCCTACAGTCTTCTCTATACAAGGTATACAACCTTCTACATAGCTTTTTTTACATTTTGCTCTCCTTTCCTTACTTGGATACCATTTATATATAAATCATTGATTACTGTCTATTCCTTTATTTTTCTCAAAGTGATGCACACATCCTTCTATGATATTTACTAAAGCATAATCTTCTATTTCGGTTATATTAACTAGGGAAAAATTTAGATTATTTATGAGGTCTATGCCTAAACCCTCTAAGCTTATTTCATATACTAATTCTTCATCTTCTTCAGAATCTTATGAATTTTGTTCATCATTATTAACACTTATAGATTGATAGTAATCTTGATGGTTCGATGGTTATGATGGTTTGAATGAGGTTTGAATGAGTGGTTGTTTTCTTATAGTTGTAAAATCCTACTCGATACTTTCTCTTCCTGATTCTACTTATGTAGTAGGTTTTAACTACTAGATTTCTAAGTATATCTACCGAAATTAAACTTTTTGTTTAAAAAATCTTTGATCTAATATCCAGTTTACCCTCTTCATCTCTTTCTCTTAATTTTTTATACCCAAAAACTGCTTCTTTAACCTCACCCTGGACAAACATGCGTCCTTCAGCTCTCTGGCCATGGAAGACTTAAATCCTAGGAATTTACAAGTTGATCCATCGGAGTTCTTTAAGCAATTAAGAGACTAACCAAATACTAAGGATAAACATAAATAAGGAACATAGATGATCACAACTTGAACATAGATATGAACAAACTTATACATTCATAATATACAAACATGGGAGATAGATACCTAGTTCTAGTAATAGTCATAACCTACTTACATGGTGTATATCGGATAGAGGTTTCTCTTTCGGGAGTCCCCAGAGTGCTCCAAAATAACCCTGAAAATTAAACACACTCACACTCTTTTGTACAGACTCACACTACTTCTCACTCTTTTTTTTTTATATAACTCACTTCACACTTTACAATATTATTTGAATATTCTGATATTCAAGATCCAAGGTCGATTTCTCAATGCCTTATGTCTTGAGAAATGATCTCTATTTATAGCGGATTGCGGACGTCTAGCTTCAATTCAATTCAGTGAAGGAATCTCGTTCATGCTGCCGGGTACACATCATGGGCCCCATCGTCACATGCATTTTGAACAAAATTGCGTTCCTCTGAATTTTATGTAGCTTTCTTCTATTTGCTTTCCCTTTTTCTTTGTCTTCATCCTTCTTTTTTCTCGTTCTTATTTATTTTGTCTAAAGTCATTGTCTACTGCTGAGGTCATTGCTTACGTTTTAAGTAGCGTCCAAATAGTGTTATTTCTTTTAAGAAAAGTGTTAGCTAGATGTTCTTTACTTCTAAATGTGAAGCATTCTAAAGTATTCTTATAGCTTTTGTCATTCTTGTATTTTCTAACATGTCTATTTTTGTTTAACTATGGCTTTTTCGCCGAAGATTTTCTTAAGTAATAACTTTTCTTTGTATAATTATTTTTCTAATACGGGTTTTTGTACTTCTTATTAGATTTTCTTTTCTGATAGTTTTCATCATAATTTTGAATAGTATATATATACTTCTATAGAAACTAGTTTCTCCCTTCTTTACCTATTTTTGTATTTGTATGTTAGTACATTTTTCTTGTAATATTTCTATTATACGTTGTATTCTATGTCCGATTGACCATCTAGCATTTGGATTCTGCATTACACCTTTTCTTTTACTCCATCTTTCATCTATTTCTCGTCCTAATGCTCATGGTAATTTATTGAAAAGTTTATTTCCCAGAGTCTACTAAAAAGCATTTCCACTTCTAGCACAATAGAAAAAATAATCATTTAAAAAAGGTTTAATATGATACCAACTACTAATACTTAACTTTTCTAATTGAATTAGAGATTTTCTTTGTAAAACCAATAAACCGCTATTGGGGTCTTTGTCTGTTATTAAACTATGTATTTTTTTCATAAAATTATAAGGGTTGGCTCCCATATTAATGAGGTCTTGGAATTTATAAGGAAATTCTGATTTAAAAGCTTCCCATAATCCTTTAGTGGATTCTCCTAGGAAAGTTTCCATATATCTGTACATGGTTTCTGCATCTGTTTCTTGATATATTTTAATATAGTCTGCTACTACTATACCTTTCCATACATCTATTACCGTATTCCAGGCTTGTGGGTCTTGAGCCGCAATGTTAATAATTTTTCCTTTACTTCCTCCTTCTTGGAGTTGTACTGGTTCTTTTATCGACATTCTTTTTCCTATAGGGTTTACTCTTTCTGTTTCTGCTTCTGGATTAATTCTATACACCCGGTGTCTTGGTACATTTCCTGTATTTATTTCTACGGCATATCCTAGAGTTGTTCTTTGGAAGGGGCTTGAGCTTGTTGTGGCTGATTCCATAAATTCTTTAACACTTCTCGTTGTATCATCCTCTCCATTATCAGATTCTTTTTCCATATTTTCTAGTTGGTGACCTATGTTATTTGTTCTTAGTTTACAATACTTAAAATGTTCTTCTACTTGGTCGACATCTAGTTGTCCTATTTTACATCCTTTACATTTGAAAATTTTATTAGTATTTTCTCTATATAGTTCTCTAGCTTTCCTAATGGCTAAATCTACTTCATATTCTTCTGGGATCATTTCTTCGTTCATCATCTAAGTTCTTTCTATCTCCTCTATTTCTTCATCTTTTTGTGTTTCAGTATTATAGTCAATGAATCTTATCGAAGTCTGTCCTTTCCTATTTGTATACATTAAATGATTGGTTGGTTTTAGGATTTCTTGTCTCTTGGTATTTTCTAAATTCCATTCTAATCCTGCATAAGTTTCTGGATCTATTTTTATTGGTTTCATTAACTTTATACCTTTATTTCCCATTAATCCAACTACATCTTCGACTTTTAGTTTAAATTTAGTGCTACTATTGTTTGCTAATTTTCCTAAATAAACTAAAAGATTATTACCACTACTCATGTCTTCATATCCTTTGGTCTGGAAACCAATTTTAATATTTTTTCCAAATTTTAAAGAATTTATCATGAAGTCTGGACTGCAGTAGAAAATTCCACCGTTATTAGTCATATCTACTTCCGTTAAGCCTATTATTGATTTCTTCGGGTCTGTCCATCTGTCATCATAAATGGTTATTAGTACTTTTGTTCCTAAATTCTATCATGTTAATCCTTTTAAGCCTATAACTATTAATCCCATATGCATTAGGTTCATGTTAGTTCTTTTTATTTCTTTTAAATATTCTAAACTTATTAAGTTTAAATTTTCTCTGTTTTCTCCTATAACACACATTTGTTCTTCTCTATAATGTCTGTATAATTGGGCTTTTTGAGAAAATAACCCGGCGTTATATAATACTAGGGGATGTAAAAACTTTAACTTATTCTGCTGAGAGATTTGAGTGTCTCTATCTATGTCTATTACTTCATCGAGTTGGTGACCCGCGTCTTGTCTTGAATCATTCATTAATCTAGATATGATATTATTTCCTTGTCTGTTTTGGATGACGCTGCTTCTGGGTTGGTCTTCTTCTCTTCTCCTACTTGATAGAAAGTCTATGTTTTATTTTTTCTTATTACTTGTGCCCTTTCTTTACTTGTTGTTACTTCAACTCTTTTCAATTGTTCTACTAATTCGTTGAGAGTATTTTCTGGGACTTGAGGTGTTTGAGTTTTTTCTTCTACAAGCTTTTGTATATTCTTATTTATTTCTTCTACGCTTTTATCTTGTATTACTTGAGGATTCTTTTCTTTTATCAGTTTCGCTAAGTTTTTATTAATTTCTAATAGCAACAGAATTATCGTATTATCTTGTTTTATTATTATTTGTTCTGCTTTACTTTGGGGTTGATAGTCTATTAAACCTTCTGAATTTGGCTGAACTAACTCTCCTTTTTTTATTACTTCTTTATAGAAAGGATCATTCATGAAGGGTTATAACCTTTAGTTGTTCTATAACTATTTTTAATTCTTTTAGTTCTTTATAAACCTTTTATAGTTCTTTTGATGGTTCTTTATTACTTAAGTGCCTTTTTTTTATATCTGATTGTTGAGTTTTAAGAAAATCTAGATTTTGTTCTATTTGGTTAAAAGTTCTTGTTTGTTTTTCTTGCAATTCTTCCAAGATTTCTATTATAATTGAATTATCTTTATGGATACTGTCTTTGAAATTTAACAATAAATCTACTATACTATTAAAATGAGTGTCTTCACTACGTAAAGTATGTTTGCCGTTAATAAAATTACACCTAATTAAAGAACTGTCTTTTAGACGTCTGTATTTTTTCTCTGATGTTCATTGTAAATCTAAATATTTTAACTTTTTTAAGTTCACTATTTTGTTTATCCTAATGATACCCAAATTGGTATTTCTGTATAGTTGTTTATCCACTTAATCAAACTCTGTATTTCACTGTATATACCTGTTAATTCCCAATTTATGCTATCTATTAATTCTCTACTAGTTAGTATCTATCTATTGTTTATTACTTGTTTGTTTAAAGCTAGATTTCTTAAGGGTTGACCTATATATTCTGGTCTTACTACTAATCTCCTATATTCTTGTAGTGATTTTCTTACTAGACTTTTATTTAATTTTTCTCTACTAACTACTAGCTTTCTATATTTGATTATTGATTCTAGTAACTTATTTAGTGCGCTATATTTTGTTCTCTTAAGTCTTAAACTATATATCTTCTGCTTATATAATAATAAATTAGCTTTTACTTCTTTAGTGAAAGGATGTTGTTTCATATAGTTATCCTAAAGGTAGATATCTAACTTGATCTTGTATGTAATGTTAATAATGTAAAAGTTCTTTTGTCCGTGTAGAGACACGATATAAATTTAGCATTAACCTATTCCTAACTCCTTTCCTTTTTAAATGTTTTTCTGCAGAGCAATTTCTAAATTTTTTATTTGTTTCTCTATCGAACTGTACTAAATTATTTTGTAGTTGTACTCTTATATTTTTTAAATGCTTAATTTCTATCAAGATTGCAAGAGCTTGTCCGTTAGGGATTCTAATATAATTATTATAGTTGTCGCTCTTTCGTATATAATGCTTTATCCTAACGGCAAGTAATTAACCCCATTCTTAAGGTATTTTATATAATCTTCTATCCCGTTAATGTCTCGTATCATTTCAAATAAGTCTACTACTAAATTATACCTAACTATATGGAATTTTTTGGGATCAAAATTTCTTAACTTTTTCTTTGTATTATCAAAATTTTTAATTTGACTTATCCGCTCGGCTTAGATGTATACACACAATTAGTTGTTTGTTCATAATCTGGTTTCATCACACAATTCCATACAGGCAGCATATTATCATGACATAGAAGGGATCAAGTGATAACACCAGATTATGAACAAACAACTAACCATATATGCAAATGACATTATTCGAACAAATAGCAGCTAACAATGCAACCCATGTACTCTCACAATCAAAGAAGTCCCATGCACTCACAGTATGCTAATGAATCTCAAATTAGGGACTCGGTCAAAACACTCTCTCTCACAAAGAAGTTCAAACAGTGTGGATGAAATACCATAGGCTTGCCCTTATTTTCTATGCCTTAAGTTTTCGGACAGTTGGACTAGGATCACTATAGGACTTTACTTGGCTTGTAATGTAGGCTTGAAGAAGGGTATGATATATATATGGATATGATGACTCAACCCTCCTTGACACTACACTATTTTTGGCTCCAACTTCCAACCATTCTTATCTTTATTCTCCTTTCTTTTATTTTCAGATTTTGGGTGTGATTTTTCTCAAACTTCACAACACAACTTTTTTTTTTCTTTCTTTTCTTTCTTTTTTTTTCTCTTTTTCTTTTATTACCCTCTCTTCATACCCGAATCAATCTAAGCACCCCTATAATAGCCACCCTCAACTTAGGCTATTTTCCTGAGTTGAGGTACACAGTGTCCAAGGAGGGACCAGGGCCAAGACAGGTTCATTGTAATTAAAATGGGAAGGTGAATAGGCTAATGAAAGAAATTGGTCAATTCAGGCTCAAAATCGGGATCAAGGGATACTTATTTCATTTGGTCGGGCATTTAGGCCAAATTGAACTTATTCAAAAATGGCCTATGATCCTTTCCTAACCACTATCCTCTAACCTAGGCAAGACTAACCGGACAAGTTCTGGATTGTACACATAAAGTTGACTAAGTAATGACCTCACACTCACATAACACAGAGTTACATTATCAACTACTATCTATCCGATTCATGCAATGCTAGCTATAGTTATTTTGTGTATAATCCTAGTACCATGACAAGATCCACAGCTGTCACACATAAACATTCTACACACACATACTTCAAAATAAAAATTTTTAGGAGGGGTATCCTTAACATTCAAAAAGCATAATAATTTTCAAAATTGAACTATACTAAGGTTTCCCTATTTTTCTCCTAATTAAACACATAAACACATAATAATATAACTAACACCCTAAACATATCGGTTCTACTATGATAGCACACTCGGGAGAAAAGAAACACGACAACAAAAACCCCTAAGTGGTGGTACACCCCCACCCCCAACTAATAATGGTGCACGGCCCTCAGGGCACAACTATCAAGACAATACAAGGGAGTGAAGACATACCTGTGGCAACCTAGGCATCGAAAGTGGGCGCGCCCATAGCAGGATCATCAGTCTGCCCTCTGGGCTCTCTGCTCTGTGAATCCGGTGGAGGTGGTGCCTGACTGGAGGATGCACCACTTGCCCTTTGCTCCTCTGCTATCTGGATAGCATGGTACTCCATCCTAGAGGCCTTAACCGCTCTTTGGAGATCACCTTCATACTCGTCAGCACTGTCAAACTAGTCCTCTGAATTGCGTGGTCGGAACAGGCATATGTGGTATAATAGGGTCACTGCTTGGTACCAAAGTGCGGACCTCCTCTCTCAATGAAGCTACCTCCTGTGATAATGCAGCGATATCAAAAACATGTGCAGAACCCATCGAGTGGCCATTCGAGCCTCAAAACTGTCAATCCTCCCATGCAGCCCCCTCATAAACTGATCCATCATCACAGTCATTCGGGCCTCCACCCTATCCTCAGCAGCCTCTACCGTGGTCCTAACCCAAGGCTTAAGCTGGGATACCAACTTAGCCATCTGGGTCTCAGTGTAGGTTTGCCGCTCGAACATCTGCGTCTGTCTATCAATCAATTATTGTAGAAAATCCCTCAAAACTAAAACCATACAAGAAGGAGGCGGTGGAGCTGTAGTACCGGGTACCGTATCATCAATAGGGCCAGTGCCCTCGGCCGATACAGGAATAGTCTTAGGTACCCTAACCGATACTGGTTTAGGCATAGGTGCACTACCAGGCTTATCTCTATCTCCAAGCCCTTCAAAAAGGGCTGCTCCTGACGACCCGACCGGTTGAGACCCTCGTGGAACAATGGGGTGAGATCCCCACTGCTGCATCAGACCAATATCCTCTATACGGGTCAGCTCTATAAAATGATCGAGGGTAGGTAGCCTAGCAACTCCTGCCCTATCACAGAGACCCTGGATCAAGCAGGGGAATGGTATACTGGTGTGGTCCCGAAAGGCCTGCTCATGAATCTCTCAGATGATGTATCGGGCAATATGAATATCATAACCAGCAAGCATGCTTGCTACCACCACTGCCTGGTCAATTGTAAGTGAATTGTCAGCGTTAGTTGGACCCAACCGATGCCGAACAACTGACCACCAAAATCGGCCTGCAAAATGTAGCGTGGAATCTTGATATCCAGATTACCAGTCACCCAACTCGCAGCCACACCGTCCTCCGCTATATACCCCACAATCCACTTCAGCAGCTCCAACTTCTGGTCTGCATCCCACATCTTAATCCAATCTCTAATAGTGTCTATGCGGTGATCAAACTCAGCAGTCATAGTGGGTAATGGATGGTCCACACCGAACAAGAAGCGGTGAATGGTCTGCTTCGATATATCAACCTGGGTACCTCGCACTAAAATGTGTGTCAATAAGGACTGATCCCTGTATCGTTGCCTGATAGGTGTACTCAAGTCAACTGACGCAGCATATAAGGCATAAAATTTTTGGACCAATTCCGAGCTATAGCGACCAGGAGGCTCCGCCATCCAACCAAATCCATACCACTCAAAAACTAGACAAATATCCGGCAATGCCTTCAACTCCTCAAGCCTATATCGGGGCTCCTCCATAATACTCCTCCGACATACACCCCACTTCATCAATTCGGCATCCCTATCATAAAATGTACGCATGTGCTGGACACACCACCGCTAAACCTCCCTACTCTGTGCAGGAGGCGGAGCACTCTGCGCACCAGTACCTGAAATAGAGGCTGTAGTCTCCGCCTCAGAGGTACTCTAACCTGTAGCATCCTCCACAGAGCCCGACTCCGAAGCATCCTCCCCCTCTTCAGACTTGGGGACGGACTCAAAAGACTGATCTAAAATAATCGGCGCTATCGGTGGTGGAATTGGCTGAAGTGTAGCCCGGGCAGTAGCTTGGGCCCGAGTCTGTAACCTCGTGGTACGAGGTACTAATGGAGTATCATCATGTCCAATCGGAAACTTTTCCACAGACCCACTTTGTGCGGATTCAGTCGGTTTATCATGCAAACGGGGTGGTAATTTTGGATTTTTGGTGTGAATTCTGGATGAGAAATCAAGGTGGTCACTTTTGGGGTTTGATTTGGGATGCATGGTAGCGGGTTTGGGTAGGATTTTGGGTATTTGGGTCGGGTTTGGTAGTGGGTTTGTCGGATTTGGGTCAGGTGGGTCTGTGGGGATTGGATTTTGGGGGTGTTTGGGCAGATTTTCAAATATGGGGGTCGAGTTTGTGGTTGTGGATTCGGATTTGTTGGATTTTGAGGTGAGAAGTGCGGATTTAAGGTTGATAATGTAGAGAAAGTTGAGAATTTAGGGTTTAGTTGTATGAGTTTAAATTAGAGAAAGAATGGGGTGGGTTCGGATTTTGTATCGGGTAAAGAAGGAGGCTACAAGATTTTATAAAAAAAAATGGGTCGGGTTGGGTCGGTTCTCGGATACCCATACCAGTCTGCTTTTCGCGAAACCTTCCACGTGGCGTGGGTGGTACTCACTCCACGTGGGTTCTTGCCGTAACTCCACTTTTGCAGGTGGCAATTTTCTCTAATTTGCATGATACAATCCATGTGACGTGGGTCGACCTACGTCACTTGGGAACCCTGTCATAGATTTGGTTCAGAAAGATAAAATATTTCTCTGATTACCACGGCACCACTCACGTGACGTCTGTCAACCTACGTCTCGTGATTAGGTGTCGTGAGTGGTATGGAACATAATCCGTTCACTCTTTCAGATTCCAGTTAACTTATCCTCCACTACTCAGTCTTTACCAGATCACACATAATAAGACCATGGGTTGTCTCCCATAAAGCGCATGATTTAATGTCGCGGCATGACTCGGCTAACTTGGATACTCAGACTTCACCAACTAGCCCATGGGTTGCCTCCCATGAAGCGCCTGATTTAACATTGCGGCACGACATGGCTAGCTTGACTACTTAGACTTCATCAAGCTCAAGTTCCTCACATGTCTTTATTTCTTCCCTGATTCCCATATAATGAGTAACACGTTGTCCATTGACCTTGAATAGAACATTATCCACTCTTTTTAGCTCAATTGCTCCATGTGGGAATACCCTAACCACCGTGAATGGTCCAGACCATTTGGACTCTAGTTTTCTAGCAAACAAGTGAAGCTTGGAGTTATAAAGTAGCACCAAATATCCTGGGTGAAACTCTCGGTTCTCAATTCGATGATCATGATATAATTTCATCTTCTCTTTATATATAGCTGAACTTTCATAAGCCCAGAGACGAAATTCATCCATCTCATTCATCTGCTCAAGTCTCAATTTAGCCGCTTCACTCCAGTCTAAATTCAACCTTTTCAAAGCCCATAAAGCCTTATGTTCAAGTTCGACAGGCAAATGACAAGATTTTCCAAAAACCAACTGATATGGTGATGCACCAATTGGCATTTTAAAAGCAGTTCGATACGACCATAACGCATCATCCAATCTTCGAACCTAATCAGTCCTATTGGCATTCACTGTTTTTGCCAAAATTGACTTGATCTCACGATTTGACACCTCAGCTTGTCCTCTTGTCTGAGGATGGTAAGGTGTTGCCACCTTATGTTTAACACCATATTTTTCAAGCAGGGCCTTGAACAGACGATTGCAGAAGTGGGATCCTCTATCACTAATAATAACTCGGGGGGGTCTGAATCGTGAAAATATGTTCTTTTTCAAGAATGCTGTGACACTTCTTCCTTCGTTGTTAGGAAGCGTAATTGCCTCCACCCACTTAGAAACATAGTCGACAGCTACCAGGATGTATTTCATCCCATGTGAGCTCACAAAAGGGCCCATGAAGTCAATTCCCCACACATCAAAAAATTCTATCTCAAGTATAGTTGTCTTGGGAAGTTTGTGTCTGCGTGAGATATTCCCTTGCCTTTGACATTGGTCACAAGCACGAACATAATAATGAGCATCTTTGTAAATACTAGGCCAGTAGTACCCATATTGCAAGATTTTATGGGCAGTTTACGCACCTCCATGATTACCCCCACCCCCAACTGGAGATGAATGACATGCTTCCAAAATACTCATTATTTCGACCTCTGGAACACATATTCGAATTATGCCATCTGCACACACCCTAAATTAATACGGCTCATCCCAGAAGAACTTTCTTACCTCATGCATGAATTTCTTTCTTTGCTGATACGACATATCTTTGGGAACTAGATCACTTTCCAAAAAGTTGACAAAATCAGCAAACCAAGGGATTAAGTCTTGCGATGCTGTCAATACCTGCTCATCTGGAAAACTATCATCAATCTCAAGATCATCCCTTAATTTAAGCATGGCCTCCTCCTCAAGGCGTGATAGATGGTCAGCAACTTGATTTTTTGTTCCCTTACGATCCTTGACTTTAAAGTCAAATTCTTGCAATAGAAGTACCCACCGAATCAATCTTGGCTTAGCATTCTTTTTTGACATAAGATACTGAAGAGTTGCATGGTCAGTATGCACAATCACCTTCGTACCTATCAAGTAAGATCTGAATTTCTCAAAAGCAAATACCACTGCCAACAATTCCTGCTCAGTCACTGTATAATTCTTTTGAGCTGGATTAAGCACTTTGCTAGCGTAGTAAATCGGATGTAAAATCTTCTAACATCTTTGTCCAAGGACTGCACCCAAATCCACTCCGCTAGCATCACACATAACCTCAAAAGGCATCATCCAATCTGGTGACACAATAATAGGGATTGAAACCAACTTTTCTTTAAGACACTCAAATGCTTTTAGACATGCCTCTTTGAACACGAACTTCACCTCTTTCTCCAAAAGTTTGCATAACGGATGTGCAATCTTAGAGAAGTCTTTGATGAATCATCTATAAAAGCCAGCATGACCTAAGAAACTTCGAATACCTTTCACAGAGATAGGTGGAGGTAACTTTTCAATCACCTCAATTTTTGCCTTATCAACCTCAATACCCTTCTTTGAAATCTGATGCCCCAATACGATACCCTCGTTGACCATAAAGTGATATTTTTCCCAATTCAGTACTAAGTTGCACTCCTCGCATCTCTGCAACACATTGGCAAGGTGTGCCAAGAAATCGTCAAATGAGTCTCCCACAACAGAAAAATCATCCATAAAAACCTCAATAGTGTCTTCCACCATGTCAGAGAAAATAGACATCATGCAACGTTGAAAAGCGGACGGCGCATTACACAAACCGAAAGGCATCCTTTTAAATGCAAATGTACCATATGGACAAGTGAAAGTGGTCTTCTCTTGGTCTTCGGGGGCGATGAAGATCTGATTATACCCCTAATAGCCATCAAGAAAATAATACCATCCTCTACCAGCAAGACGGTCTAACATCTGATCCATGAAGGGCATAGGAAAATGATCTTTTTTTGTCCAAGAATTCATCTTTCAATAATCCATGCAAACTCTCCATCCAGTAATCGGCCTCATTGGGATTAACTCATTCTTGTCGTTTGGAACCATAGTGATTCCTCCCTTCTTCGACACAAATTGAACTGGACTCACCTACTTGCTATCAGCAATAGGGTAAACCACTCCTGCATCTAACCACTTGATGATCTCTTTCTACACAACCTCTTGCATAGATGGGTTTAGATGACGCTGGTGCTCAATGCTCAGTATGCACTCAGGAGTAAGTTGAATTTTGTGAGTGCAAATGCCGGGTGGAATTCCTATGATATCAGCAATGGACCAACCAATGGCAATCTTGAATCTCCTTAATACTGAAACTAGAGCCTCTACTTGCCAATACACCAATTTAGTAGAAATAATCACAGGCAAGGTATTGTTGGCTCCCAAAAATGTGTAGCGAAGGTGAGCCAAAAGAGCCTTTAGCTCTAAAACTGGAGGCTCCTCAATAGACGGACAAGCCGGTGGGGTCACCCTATTCTTCAAATCGAGATCAAGTTTCTTTGGAGCATAAGTGTATGCTCCCTTACCAGTGAGTGAACCAACCATCTCATCGTATTCCTCAATACCGTTGCTATCAAAATTTATAATCACAGCTGCAAGAGCTTCTACCACCAACCTTTCTTCAATAGACACAACAAAATCACTATCACCAACTGCATCTATCATCGAAATCACCCGTTTATCTCTTGGTTGCTTCATGGAACGACAAACATTGAAAGTGATCTGTTCTTCATTTAACCTGAATTTCATCTGCCCTGTTTCCATGTTGACCAGTGCATGACCAGTGGCAAGGAATGGTCTTCCCAATATGATGGAAACCTCGAAGTCAACTTCACAATCAATAATCACAAAGTCAGCCGGAAAGATGAAAGATACAACCTTTACCAAGACATCATACAGAATGTCCACCAACTTTTTCACGATCCTATCGGCCATGAGAAGTCTCATAGAGGTTGGTTTTGGTTCTCCCAACCCCAACTATTTGAACACAGCTAACGGCATTAAGTTAATGCTAGCATCCAAATCACAAAGTGATTTAGCAAAGCTGTAGGACCCGATAGTACAAGGAATTGTGAAAGCTCCTGGATCCTCCTTCTTTTCAACTAGGGAATGTGAAACAACTGTACTACAATGATGTAAGTTATCTGTTGGCTCAAAATTGCCAGTTCTCTTTTTTGTCACCAAGTCTTTCATGAACTTCGCATAACCTGGCATCTGCTCCAATGCCTCAACAAGAGGGATGTTTACTGACAGCTCCTTCAACATTGTAATAAACTTCTGATATTTGCCTTCCTCAGCCTTCTTTTTCAACCTTTGATAAAAGGGAGGAGGAGGTCGTGGGATAGTTTTCAGCACTTGTGGTACCTCCTTTTCCTTCCTCTTTTTAGATTTTTCCTTTTCGCTAGTATCATGATGTTCTGGAATTGTTTCGCCCTTTGAATTATCTGGATCTAACTCAGTTTCTACATTAATAACCATCAGTTCATTGGTCTTACCACTATCGGCAGGTATAGGTGGATCTGTCCTGCATTTCCCTCTTCTAGTATTAATGGCTAGACAATGGCTATCATTCTTCGAATTTTGGACGGTATTGCTTGGAAGGGTGCCTGGCTGACGTTGATTCAGTGCCAATAATATCTGCCCAAACTAGTGCTCCAACTGTTTAATGGCAGTTGAATGAGACTCCACTTTCTGACTTATTCCTGAAATATCTGACCTAATCTCCTTCAAGCAATTTTCCTGGCTCTCTGACCCTTTGACCAATTTATTAAGAAGGGCCTCTATCCTTGAATTTCCAGACTCATCATCATGGCTCCCTGGGGGTACATAAAGTCCATTCTCCTCTCCATAATCATTCTTTCATCTCCAATCACCGTCACAATCTCATTCTCAATCTCTATTTCTCAATTTGTTGTAATTGTCTCCATAATAGTTTTGACCTTGATTCCCTTGCCTTGAGTTCCAAGAGTCTTGATTAGAACCTTGTCCCTTGGCTCGAAAACCCTCCACTTCTCGATCTAGGTACTTAGCCTCTTCATCAGACTCACTATCATCATGTCTAGGCATTTTACCTTGTGCACCTACAACATGCACCTTCTCAGCATCTCTGGCTGTAATTTGTTTAGCTAGTAAACACATTTCTGTCCTTAGTTGCGTGACCTCTTGAGCCACTGTTTCATCCAATGCCCGTTGTGTAGCTGAGGCTCCAATAGCATATGTACCAGCAGGCGTATCTGCCTCCCGAGTATGCCTTCCTCGGTTGGTCTTAGTGATACGATCTAATATCTCTGAAGCTTGCTCCCATCTCAGACTCATGAATGCTCCACCAGTGATAGTATCTGCTACAGCCTTAGTGTTTGCATTCAAAGCCCTGTAGAAAGTTTCAAGTAAATTTCTACCACTCATCCTATGATTCGGCACATTTTGTAGCTTCTTCTTGAATCTGATCCATGTCTCATAAAGTGCTTCAGAATGTAGTTGTCTGAAATTGTAGATCTCATCCTTCAACTACAGCATCTTAGAAGGTGGGAAAAATCTTTCTAGAAATTGATTCCTCAAGTCTTGCCAAGTAGTGATGGAACCTCATGGTAATTCTGCCAACCACAATGTTGCTTCTTCTGTTAGGGAGAATAGGAACAATCTCAATTGAATCACCTCTTGGTTAACTCCAGGCAAATTATAGGAAGTGCAGACCCCCATAAAATTCATCACGTGCATGTTTGGATCATCTGAAGGAAGACCGACGAACACACCTTTCAAATTTAGCAAATGAATCATGGCACTGGTAATGTCAAACTTCTTTCCCGGAGGTAACTCTGGTGGAATAATGGCACCAGTCTCAACCGGTTAGAGATAAGCCATATCCTCTTCTTTAGGATCATCATAAACAAGCATATATGGTCTCTGTTATGCTCTAAGTCTTCTTTGTCGCTCTTCAGCATCAGCCAGATGCTGTGCTGCTTCTTGCATCGCTCAATTATCTCTTTCTGCTTGTCTAAGAGCAGCTTGACTAGCTTTCTCTTCCCGTGTCAATCGAGCGGTAGTTTGATCCGCTGTTTCATGAATGTCTCCCATAGTTGCGGGATCCTGAACTCCATCAGTATTTACTATGCTTCAATTAGCTCTCAGAG
The DNA here is from genome assembly GCA_031232105.1 of Capsicum rhomboideum. Lineage (NCBI taxonomy): Eukaryota > Viridiplantae > Streptophyta > Magnoliopsida > Solanales > Solanaceae > Capsicum > Capsicum rhomboideum. Next base: position 55,412,255 of record CP124711.1, read on the forward strand.
TTCTTTCAATTTCAAGATCAAGTGGAATCAGGGGAATGTCTTGACTCCTAGTATTGGGCATACATCGGCGTGTACCCTCAAAAGTATGTAAAAACAAAACCAATCAACTCCAACCAGTACTAATCAACTCCGTAAATGTATTCCCCGGCAACGGTGCCAAAATTTGATGTCGCCCAAAATATACCTCCTAAGAAGTATAAAGCGGTCGCTGTCAAATATAGAACCCAACTAGGTTGGGGTCGATCCCACAGGGAATAGGACGGAAGTAGTTGGCAAATAAGTAAAAACTGGGGGGTTTTGTAAGTAATAGTGACAGTAACTATTGCTGATTGTATTGAGTTTGTAGACAATAAGAGAAGTACACTAGGACTGTGATCCCCAATGATTCTTTAACTCAACCAGTTACTTGTGCTAACAAAACCGTCCCGCTATGTTGCATGCAAAATCTGACAAGATATGTTCATCTAAACGTCTCTCGGTTAGACGAATTTCACTCTTCTCCTCTCGATCTCCGAGTGTCGCACTACCAACCCTTGTCCTGGATCTCAGATAACTATTCCCGCTAAGGCTCAAGTTATTAGATGAAGGTTGATAGCTTCAAATCTCTGTTGTTATCTCCTTTTCCGAATCTATACCTATCACTCGAGCAAGTCTAGAATACAGGCAAGTTTCTAACATTTGAGACCATTAGAAGATTAATCACAATGAAGGAAATACCAATACATGCATTCACAGTGGTTCGGAGTTGCTTTGCACTTAACCTGTTTCATTAATTTCTCATGGTTCACACAACCCTAGTTAATGAGTTTAGCTACTCATAATTGCAAGAACATAAGATGAATTCAGAGATGAAAACATGATTGTAAACTCACAATAATGAAGAAGAACTGAAATCTCAATTATCAATAAAACTCGAAGCTAGGGTTTGTAACTACAAAACCAAGAATATCTTTATGAACTCAGCAACAGTAGAAAATATCTCTCAAAACAATGTATTGACTAACTCCCGCACATAGGACTATACAGGGGTATTTATAGATATAAAGCTAATCCTATCCTAATCATAATAGGAGAACAGAGTCGGCAACTTCCACGGTATCATGACTTGGTGTTGTGGAACCAAGTCAAGCCATGTAGGCGAGTGTCGTAGAAATCAGGCTCAATTAGACATCTTTAAAAGTTGACTCACGCCACATTTTCACGTCAGGTAGATGGTACTCACGCCACGTCAGTCCTGTCGTGGAAATCAGACAACATTTACTAATCTCTGAAGTAGACTCATGACAGCCACTCACGTCACGTGAGTGGCCTCCACGTCACGTGAGTGGTGTCGTGACTCCCTCTCTGGTGCAGATTCTTGTTCTTTCATCTTTAGACACTTTGTTTTCAAGCTTGATTCTTCCTTTTAATCATTTTTTGCCTTCAAAACCTATTTTCCTGCAAAGTAGGACAAAAACCATATCATACCAACCAAATACACCCAAGTTATTGCATATTTTCTTTGTTTTAAGCATCCAAAGTGCCATGTAACCATGGCGCATCAATGAGTAGTGGTAATAATCTTTTATTTATTTAGGATTCATAGGAAAATTAGCAAACAATAGTAGCACTAAATTTAAAGTAAAAGTCGAAGATGTAGTTAGATTAATGGGAAATAAAGGTATAAAATTAATGAAACCAATAAAAATAGATCCAGAAACTTAGGCAGGATTAGAATGGAATTTAGAAAATACCAAGAGACAAGAAATCCTAAAACCAACAGATCATTTAATTTATACAAATAGGAAAGGACAGACTTCGATAAGATTCATTGACTATAATACTGAAACACAAAAAGATGAAGAAATAGAGGAGATAGAAAGAACTTAGATGATGAACGAAGAAATGATCCCAGAAGAATATGAAGTAGATTTAGCCATTAGGAAAGCTAGAGAACTATATAGAGAAAATACTAATAAAATTTTCAAATGTAAAGGATGTAAAATAGGACAACTAGATGTCGACCAAGTAGAAGAACATTTTAAATATTGTAAACTAAGAACAAATAACATAGGTCACCAACTAGAAAATATGGAAAAAGAATCTGATAATGGAGAGGATGATACAACGAGAAGTGTTAAAGAATTTATGGAATCAGCCACAACAAGCTCAAGCCCCTTCCAAAGAACAACTCCAGGATATGCCGTAGAAATAAATACAGGAAATGTACAAAGACACCGGGTGTATAGAATTAATCCAGAAGTAGAAACAGAAAGAGTAAACCCTATAGGAAAAAGAATGTCGATAAAAGAACCAGTACAACTCCAAGAAGGAGGAAGTAAAGGAAAAATTATTAACATTGCGGCTCAAGACCCACAAGCCTGGAATACGGTAATAGATGTATGGAAAGGTATAGTAGTAGCAGACTATATTAAAACATATCAAGAAATAGGTGCAGAAACCATGTACAGATATATGGAAACTTTCCTAGGAGAATCCGCTAAAGGATTATGGGAAGCTTTTAAATCAGAATTTCCTGATGAATTCCAAGACCTCATTAATATGGGAGCCAACCCTTATAATTTTATGAACAAAATACATAGTTTAATAACAGGCGAAGACCCCAATAGCGGTTTATTGGTTTACAAAGAAAATCTCTAATTCAAGTAGAACAGTTAAGTATTAGTAGTTGGTATCATATTAAACCTTTTTTAAATAATTATTTTTTCTATTGTGCTAGAAGTGGAAATGTTTTTGATCAGACTCTAGGAAATAAACTTTTCAATAAACTACCAGGAGCATTAGGACGAGAAATAGAAGAAAGATGGAGTAAAAGAGAAGGCGTAATGCATAATCCAAATGCTAGATGGTCAATCGGACATAGAATACAACATATAATAGAAATATTACAAGAAAAATGTACTAACATACAAATACAAAAATAGTTAAAGAAGGGAGAAACTAGTTTCTGTAGAAGTATATATACTACTCAAAATTATGATGAAAACTATCAGAAAAGAAAATCTAATAAGAAATACAAAAAAAATAGTATCAGAAAAATAATTATAGAAAGAAAAGTTATTACTTAAGAAAATCTTCAGCGAAAAAGCCATACTTAAACAAAAATAGACATGTTAGAAAATACAAGATTGACAAAAGCTATAATAATACTTTAGAATGCTTCACATATGGAAGTAAAGAACATCTAGCTATCACTTGTCCTAAAATAAATAACACTAGAACAAGAAACTCTCAGTTGATAGAAGACTTTCAAGAAACTCTAATTAATGTAGATGAATACATGTCAGATAATGAAAGCATTTATTCCTTAATAAGTATTAATAATAATGAACAAAATTCATCAGATTCTAACATAGACCTCACAAATAATCTAAATTTTGCCCTAGTTAATATAACCGAAATAGAAGATTATGCTTTAGTAAATATCATAGAAGGATATGTGCATAACTTTGAGAAAAATAAAGGAATAGACAGTAATCAACGTTTTATATGTAAATGGTATCCAAGTAATGAAAAGAAAGGGAAATGTAAAAAATGCTATGTAGAAGGTTGTATACCCTATATAGAGAAGTCTGTAGGGCAACAAGCAATACAAGTTAGTAATAAACTAGTATCATTTAGAGATACTTGCATAGGAAACAACTTAGAAGATAAAGTAAGAATGCTAGAAAAAAAGAATAGAAAAATTAGAGGAAAGAATAATGACCTTAGAAAAAGGAAAACATATTATAAAAGAAGAAACCAAATTAATGAGTGAAGCTTTTGAAGGAATAATATGTAATGAAGACAAAAAGTTAAATACAATTAAAGTTATGACAAAAATAAGAATACAAGACTACGAAATTGATACTCTAGCGGTAATAGACACGAGATGCACTCAAAGTATAATAAACATGAGTATTTTACCAAGACATCTTATAAAGGAGTTCTCAACACCACAGATATCCATGCAAATGGATGGAATGTATAATACTTATAAACATTTCGTAAACAAAGCTACTTTAAGTTTTACAAATACCTGTTACAATTATAAACCAGTAGTTAAATTAGATTATATATGGGCAAGAGATTTAAAAATAAAAGTAGACTTTGTATTAGGATTAGATTTCTTATTAAGAAACAATGGAAGTTGTCTCATATCAAGAGACGGAGTCCTCATCTCTATAAATATTACAATAACTCAAGCTTACTTTGGAGGAAGAGTAACTATAAATACAACTATTACAAGAGATTCAAAAAACAGACATTTAATAGAAGATACAAAAGAAAGTTGTGATAAAAGTATAGACTGCACCATTATCTACAAACAGTTTTTGAATTATTCATAGATAATGGCATAATAATTAGTAAAAAGAAGATGGAGTTATGTAAGCAATATATTAACTTTTTAGGGGTAACTATAGGAGAAGGAAGAATAAAGCTAAAACCACATATAGCTAAAAAAAAAGCACTAGAAATGCCAGACAAATTAGAAAAGACCAAAGAATTACAACAATTCTTAGGAATATTAAACTATGCAAGAAAATTCATAAAAGATTTAGAAAAAGTAGCAGGACCACTTTATACTAAGACAGGGTCAAAAGGGCAAAAATCTTTTAATACCGAAGACTTTAAGATATTACAGAAACTTAAACAAATGATTAAAAATATACCAGACTTAACTTTACCCTTGGAAACTAATTATTTAATAGTAAAAACCGATGGTAGTTTATAAGGATGGGGAGCTATCCTTAAGGAAAAAGAAAAAAATATAAAGATAAAAAAGACGAAAGAATATGCGCTTATCAAAGCAGAAAATACAGAGAAAAAGGCAATATGAGTAGCGCAGACGCAGAAAATTGAGCAGTAATATATGGCTTGAATAGTTTTAAATTGCACATTCTAAATAAACCAGAAATACTAGTAAGAACAGATTGTGAAGCCATAGTTAAGTTCCATGAAATGATAAATGAAAAGAATAGTAGAAAAAGACGATGGCTAAAATTTACAGATGCAACTTCCATATACAATATTAAATTAGAACATATTAAAGGCAGAGATAACAATCTTGCTGACAAACTTAGTAGACTTATTTCAAAGATGATTAACTAATTTTCTTTGCAGCATGAATACAGATATAGGGAAATCTACGGTTTCCAATTCAGACTCAAGTGCAGACATATATCTTCAAACTCTTTTGGGGGATACCCATTTTAGACCTCATGCAATGTTGAATTTACCTTAGAATACACTTGATCAGAAAATCAAAATAATACATTTCGGGAGAAAAAATTTAGTTTGCTATCCAAAATCAAATTTTAGTTTCAAAGCAAGTGTAATGACCCTCCAGGTTATTTCCCTGATTTCCATGCATTGTGGTATTTTGAGCATCCCCATAGAGGCTATATGTCATTTATAACTTGCCGAAATTAACGGTTCAGTTATCGAAAAGTCCGTTTGGATTTTAGATGTTTTGAAGTTTTTGCTGTTAAGAAATTGGTCTTGAACCAAAATTCCTAGTAGACAATCTTAGATAAAAATTCTGAAAGTTCCATCAGCTCTGAAATATTGATTTTAGGCTAGAGGGACCCTTGGTTCAGGTCCCAAGGCTTTCGTACTCATTTTGGCTATTGGTTAAAATAGAATTATAGGTGTGGGACCCTCATTTAATCTAAACGACCTCGGATTGAAATTTTGATAGTTTTGTTGAGTCTGAAATGTCAAATTTGGTATGGTAGCGTAGTTTTTTTGCGCGCACAGGGTTTCGAACGAATCCCGAGCATCCGATCGGAGTCCATTTTAGACTTAGCAAAATCTAGTAGCTGATATTTGGTTTCAAAGAGACACTTTAGCAGCCTTAGCTATTATAGTAGGTGCCATCATGACCTATGAAATTGGGTCGTGACAGCAAGACCTTAAACACGGGTGGACAAAAATTTAAAATGTTTATTAGACAATTTATGGATTGCTTATAATAAGACTCCCAGGGATGTTAGCTACTTTTTAGCTGTAATGAATGCCCTGAGCCAATATTTTACAGAAAAGAATTTAAATAACAAGTTTAAATTTTATGTTGTAATACAGGGGAGAACGCTAGGAGTTTACCAGACTTGGATACAAGTAGTAGACTCTATCAGAGACTTCGGAGACCCACTATATAAAGGATTCAATAATTTCACAGAAGCTTTAGATTATGCAAGAGACAGACTTGGACAAAATTTCTATACAACCCCAGAATTGAGAAACCCAGTAACATTTACCCAATATAATATACAGAAAGACACAAATAAAATCATTTTCTGTGATCACTTTACCTCCATGACAGAAGAATTTAAAAGACTAAACCTGAAAAATGAACAACTCAAGAAGAAAAGAAAAGACTATTAGACCAAAACCAAATACTACAAGACAGAATTCAAGTTCTTTATTTCGAAATAAACCAAATCCAAAACCCTATACTACCTCCTAATGAACCTCATCCAGTTCAGACCCAAGTACCATTTCCCCAGACTCCACAAAGCGTTCTCCATCTCTACAAATGGATCGGACGGGTGTGTATTCCCCAATAAATGCAAACAGACCTACTACATCAGGTAACAGTGTAGCTAGTTTGGTTCAAATGGTAGCCGGTAAAGACACATCAAATTTGTTGATGGCTGACACTTTGTCCAAAAGTGTACAAAAAGTCCCGGCTAGTTTTAACTTGGAAGGGACTTCAAAATTGAAAACAAAAGTAAAATTAAACAAAAAATAAATAGTAGAACAATTGAAAACATTGTTGGAAATACTCTAAGAAGACTCTTAATAGAATCAAGAACAGATGTATCAAAAGAGGAGACAAAAGGTATGATAACCCCAAAACCAGAAGAAGATTCAGAAATGCCAAACTCAGATTAAGACTACGATCCAACCTTAGAACAATTTGCACAAGACCCTAACGCAGACGATGACTCAGGAATAAGCATTACACAATCTAGAGACAATATGTTAAAAACGTAAGCAATAACAAAAGAGGATTTGGAAGCTACTTAAAACGTAAACAATGAACTCAGCAATAGCCAATGACCTCAGAAAAAATAAATAAGAAAGAGAAAAAAGAAGGATGAAGACATAAAACAAAAGGGAAAGCAGACAGAAGAAAGCGACATAAAGTTCAGAGGAATGCAATTTTCTTCAAAATGCATGTGATGATGGGGACCATGATTGTACCGGCAGTATAAAGGAGATTCCTTCACTGAATTGAATTCAAGCTAGACGTCCGCAATCCGCTATAAATAGAGATCATTTTTCAAGACATAAGGCATCGAAAAATCGACCTTAGAACTTGAATATCAAAATATTCAACTAATATTGTAAAGTGGCAAGTGAGTTATATAAAACAAAAGGAGAGAGAGAGTGAGAAATAGTGTGAGCCTGTAAAAAAGAGTGTGTGTGTTTAATTTTTCGGTTATCTTGGAGCACTCCGGGGACTCCTTAAAAGGAAACCTTTATCCGATCTACACCATGTAAGTAGGTTATGACTATTACTAGAACTAGGTATCTATCTCCCATGTTTGTATATTATGAATGTATAAGTTTTTTTCATGTCTATGTTCAAGTTGTGCTCATCTATGTTCCTTATTTATGTTTATACTTAGTATATGGTTAGTCTCTTAATTGCTTAAAGAACTCCGATGGATCAACTTGTAAATTCCTAGGATTTAAGTTCGCCATGGCCAGAAAACTGAAGGACGCATGTTTGTCCAGGGTAGTTGAAGAAGAAGCTTTTGGGTATAAAAAATTAAGAGAAAGAGATGAAGAGAGTAAACTGGATATTAAGACAAATATAAAAAAAAAAAAAAAAAATTCGGGAGATATACTTAGAAATCTAGTAGTAAAAACCTATTACATAAGTAGAATCAGGAAGAGGAGTACCGAGTAGGATTTTTGTAACACCCCGTACATTTCTGAGTCTAGTTGACTACCGTAACAATTATGAAAAAATGGAAACATGAGAGATTTGATGAATTATGTATTAAATTGTGAGCATTAATAATTCTTGTACAATTGGGCCCAAAATGAAGCCCAAAAAGCATAGAAAGACATGGCCCAAAGTGGGAATTTGACCCATTCTTGCCTAGTCTTCCATTGACCAAGTAAACACACCAAGTGTGTGGATGAGGTTCATTATAAAGGGACTATATAAGTCAAAAATCAGATTTTTATTTCATTTTAACTCTCATGCCATTTTCTAGACTTTACCAAATATTTTCTTTTGTCTCTCAAGAACCCTAAGTCATTCCTTGGCCAAGATCATCTTTGTACAAGGCTATATAACTATTTATTATGATGGTTTAATATATTTTATGCATGATAGATGGTGTATATTATGTTGGTTATGTTGGTGGATTATTGAGAAGTTCACAATATGTGAAATGTTACATGTTGCTAAATCGGAGGATGCGTTTGTCTTGTAAACTTGAATATGTAATTGTGATCTTGAAGGAAGTGAACTTGATGGATTAAATATTTACATGTGAGATTCTATTAGAGTCTTGCTTTGTTTTATCCTTGTGTATGATGTTTGGAATTGTTATAGTGAAATTGGTTATGGTTTTGGTGACGTATTGGCCGTAAAGTGCAGTTTTGGGTGTTGTTATGTGTGTTGTGAGACCATGGATGATTTTTGGTGTTCAAGATGATCAAAAATATGTCAAAATAAGTTTGGTTATGATCATGTACCATTCATGGCATTAAAAGACCCAAAAGAAACCATTTCGGACCAAAACGGGCATCCGCCCCCGCAGACGAGGGCACCTGCGGGCGTAGATGCCAACGCAGGTGCCACTGGCATATACCACCATCCACATGCGGGCACAGGTGTCTTCTCAGGTCAGCCCCAGGTTTGGTTTTGTATGTTTTCGCATCGTCTTGGCCCCCGAAGGCCCCTATACCCTTTTTGGATGTAATTATCAATTTGTGATGTCGTTTTAATGACTTTAAAGTATTGTATGGAGGTATGTTGGAATATATTAAGTATGGATGGTTGGTCATATGTTTTTATGAAGGAGGAATTGTGACGGAATGATAAAAAGAAAAGCATTAAGGTTAAGTGTGGTGTGAAATGCTATTGATGTATGATCTTTTTGTCAATGTGCGCAATATTATGGTATTGTTGATGTGATAATGCAGTGGATTGTATTGTAAGGGATAACATGAAGTTATACATCAGTCATATAGTTCATTACCATCTTGTACGCCTGTATAGTACCTAGTTGCTAATGAAAGCTCCGATATGTACCTGTGTTGTAGATTAAGACGTAAGGAAGAAGCTGGACTATTGTGTTCATACATAGGCTTGTGTATTCATACTTTGAAGTGAAGGTATGTAAGGTTACTCTTTCCGTATCTTTCTGCAGCACATAGTATACACATTGACATCGCACTTGTATTATTCCGAAATGTGCTAAGGTATCCTATATCCAATTACCAATTGTCAATATCACATGTTTTCCTACTCATTGATCAATGGTAAATCACATGTCTCATATCCATTGACAATGTTCCAAAAGCCTAATAAGGTTGTGTTCCAAAGTTCCCAAAGTGGTTATACTCATGTATTTTGTTCATTGATTATTGTTCAATAATGTTTATTCACATGTCTCTCACTCATTGGTTATTGATCCAAAGGTCAAGCAAAGTTATGACTATCATTGTATCAATCTCAAAGTAAAGAATGAAGTAATGCATATGTGGTTAATAATCTAGTATGGGTGGTAGCTTTGGGGGCGAAATGCCTAGCTCAAGCCGATCCCGAGATTGTTGGATCAGGGGGCAGTCCTAGAGGCATAAGCCTAGCTCGGACTGATCCTGATAGGGGATAGCTCTAGATGTATAAACCTAGCTCGAGCCGAACCTGATATGTTGGTATGGGTGGCAGCTCTAGAGGTAATAACCTAGCTTGAGCCAATCCCGATCTGTATTGATTTAAAGGGTGGCAGCTCTAGGGGCATAAGCCTAGCTCGAGCCGATCCCAACATAACATGATGTTCTGTTAAACCCACTGTTAAATCGGGGCCCGGGTATCACAAGTCACAGGCAAAGATAAATAATCATAGAAGTAATGAAGCAAAGAAATTAATGAAATAAACATGGTACCAAAGTACAGAATGGTGACTTATCTATATTGAGTATTCTTTGTAATTGAGTTCCTTGATATATTTACATATCATACAGTTTCATTTGAGCCTTACATACTCAGTACATTCTTTGTACTGACGTCCCTTGTGGGACTTACCTTACTTGCTGCAGGTGCAGGTACTAGTAGGCCTCCACAGTAGGTTGCCAATCGTGTGCGGATCATTGGTGAGCTCCAAATAGTTCGGGGCTTCTCCGAGTCACAAGTGTATATATGTTTTGGTGTTGTACATGTTGTATAAAGCGGGGACTTGTCCCGACTTTCAGTTAGTTTGATAAATGTATCTATTAGAGGCTTTTGTAAACCATCGTGGGTGTATAAATGTAAAAGGTACATGTCGTTTTTGGCTTGATGGCCTCAACGGCCAAGTTTCACATATGTATATATATATATATATATATATATCACATGTTCCATGATTCCCGTCATTAGCATTGTGTGCTCTTACATGATAGTGATGTTTCTTATGGAAAGCACATGGATGAGCATAGGCAAAGTTTGGTTCTCTCGGGCCTTGTCGGCTACGGGTGCCAATCCGTCCCGATGGGATTTGGGGCGTGACAATTTTACAACTATAAGAAAATAACCACTCATTCAAACCATCTTAACCATCGAACCATCATGTTTACTATCAATCTAAGTGATAATTCTAAGTGTGTATTAATTTGGTATCAGAGCGAGAAGTTCTAGGACTAAAACGATAGTATATGAGACAACTTCTGGTGTCAGAAGTTCTAGTGCAAAGCGTATCCAGCAAGCAGAATATGTACTATCAATTCTCTTTTCATTATATATATATATATATATATATATATATATAGTAGGAGTAGGAGTAGGAGTAGGAGTAGTAGTTTCAGGGTGAAAATAGGTGAAGAATATTTTTCATAACCTGTACCTGTGATGTAAGGCACTTCATATAATCGCCAGTTTCATCTAATAAGTTGTAGAAATCCATTACTTCACCACCTGGCACAAGCTTTCGCAGCTCACCAAACCCAATCTCCTCTTCTCTAGGGTTTTCTAAAACATCACATCTTCTTTTTTTCTTCACCAGATTTCGGGTCACAGATCGATTTCGGATCTTCAAAAGCAAGGACCGACTCCACGCTCGCTTTGATCCGACCGCTGACGCCATGGATGCATTAGCAGCTTGTTTTACCTTGTGGTATTCTTTTTGTTAATTGGTTTTCTTCTGCTCATTCAGTTTTCTAAGGGCATGAAGAAAACGATAAGCAAATCTAGTTTTGATGGAACTTGGGCTTAAACGAAAGTAGGAGTATGTTTTTCTTGGAGTAGTAGTCATAGAAGAAGATCGAATTTAGGGTTTATGGGAAATGATTGAAAAAGAAAAAATATTTATGGAGAAGATATGCTTCTGACACAAAGGGGGCCTTGTTGTTTGATCACAAGGACAAAAGAAAGCTTGAGTTTACTCCGACTTGTGACGTATAATATACTTTTTATAACAAAAAAGAAAGTGAGGTGAGGCGGGTCATGGGTGGGAGAAGGGAATATGAAGGGAAGGAAAGAGAGAATACATAGAAAGAGAAGGGGTTGGGCCTGGGTATCAAAATGGGAGGTGAGAAGAAGATGCGGAAAGGGAGAGGGGGGGGGGGGGGCGGCCTTTTCAGAATCAATCTTTTTTTCATATATTCTGAGAATTTATCTATCAAATTGGTCTAACTCAGTTTATTTGAGAAAATTGAAGTACCGAAACAACCACAATATGCACCATTGCCAACCGAAAAACAAATTCTAATCAGTTATGCAACTGTCAATGGATTTTGTGATCGAATGCCACTAGACAAAATTTCTCAATATAAGAGAGTTATTCCTCACAAAACTTTTAACCAAAAAAATTTCAGGTAAAATGCATGTGCAAATAGTATTTCAAGTTTCACTCAAAACTTAAAAAAATCAAAATTTCAACTTTCAAGTTTTAACTTCAATATCTATGGTCAAAATTGTAGTTAATGTGTGTTTTTTAATCAAAGAGACTTATGTGTGTGCCTTTTATTTTGGATGATTTTTACAAAGAGAATTTATGTGGTGTTATTGTGTTATTTCGATCACTCCCAACTTGGAGTACCTAATTATGTTTGATTAAATAATACGAACACAGAATTAACTAAACTCTTTTTAATGCATAAGCAAATCAATATATAATAATAAAGAAGAATATAGAAGAGGTGACGTGGCACCTCCCAATAACCTCTATTTGTATTTTTCTTTTTTGATTATTTTTCTTCATATTTTACTTGCTAATTGGATTTAAAAAGCCTACACATTAAATATTGATTTAAAAGAGTTACCCACTATATGCAATAAAGCCTAATTATACAATTGCTTCACCCACCTAGCATCAATATTCATTGAGGTATTATGCCTAAACAGTTTTTCCTCATAATTAAGCACTATATTTAAGTGGACAATTCATTTGTCTTGCCTATTCATATTCCATTTTCGCACTATATATATCTTCATATAATTTGGGAGTTTCATGGTATGTCTTTTTTTCTCTCTTTTATTTCCTTCCTTTCTTTCTTTTTTTTTTTTCCTTAAATTTTATTTATATCTTTGATTTTTAACGTAAATTATCATCATCTTATAAAAGAGCTGATGCACATGAAGAGGTACGTCAAGAATCGATTCTATTAATATCATTGTTATTTAAGTTTTTGTAAGATTTTATTTTAATTTTCGTGATTTAAGTTTTAATTTTTTTGGGATTGTTAATTTACTGGAATCTATAGTTATATCTACTTGTTCCATTAATGGCAGGCAATGGAGAATAGAAGAAGTGAAATATAACCTCTTAGGCTAGAATTTGTATTTATCTTTTCTAAATTTTTTTGGCCCTTTTCTTTTATTTTCCTCTTAAAATATTTGATGAAAAAAAGAATACTCTATCAAAAAGTTCATAATTGTATACATTCATTGCTCAAACAGAGACATAACAGTATGAAATAATTTTAATAAATAAATTCATTAAAGGGGAAGGCTTCTTTACAACAAACAATTTTGATATTCTTTTGTGTTATGTAGAACGCTTTGTCTTTTTAAGAGTTCTTATATAGTTTATTTTGTTGGTTTCATGAACGTGGTGTATAAAACACAAAGACCCAACTTTATAATTATGGAAAAGGATAGAAGAGAAGTAGATAGCTGTGAATTGCTTTGCTATGTCTTCTTCTAACTATGCTGCACAATTTTTAAAGTTTTTTTTTTACATTATCTTATTTTTCTAAACTTCTCGAATGAACCGGAGATCCTTTTTCACAAAAGCAGCAATCAACAGTGGAGGGTATAAAGGATAACATTATTTGTTATTTATAGCCTTTTTCTTGCTGAGATGGAATTTTCAAAATCGAAGCAATGTTAATTTTTATTATATCAAATTCTTTAAACTACGGAATAACTAGCACTAAAACTAAACCATAACTATGGAATAAAAGTTGACACAACTAATTAAGAAGTCAATAACTATAATTCTTTCTTTTAATTTGTATTCATCGATTAAAAATTTCTTTAATTTTTTATCTCATCTTCATTTTGTTTAACTATATAAAAGAAAATTATAGAGAAACAAATATTCTATTATCCAACAAAAATACTTAGACACAAGTAAGAATTTATAATTTAATTAACTATATACAATTAATTGTCATAGGTGTATAATAAAACTAAACCATTTTCTTTGTAATAATTTGCAGCAATATCTATTAATATAAATTTACTAATGTTATTTCTAACTACGTGAAGCGCGGCCATTATCACTGGTTATATATAATGCAGAACATTGACTTGTCTTAATTATAGTTATTCATTTTATGTAATGATATTTGATTAAATAATACTCTCACCATTCGCTTTTACTTGTCACTTTTTGACATGACTTGTCCATTATGACTATTGTACCGTCATACCCCTATTAATTAATATTTAGAGTAATATGTCTTGAAAATGATTTTGAGAACAAGCAATTAGTGCTATGGGTAAAATAAGAAAAAAATCTTTTATTTTTTCTTGATATGTCAAAAGTGACAAGTAAAAATTGAAATTAAATTAGGAAAATAGTGACAAGTAAAAGCGAACGGAGAGAGTACCAACATAGATTTACTAAACACTGGAGCTCTTTTTTAATGCACAAGCTAAATATATGCAAAACATTGAATTCTCTTAATTATAAATACTTAATAAATAATTAAATGAAACATGGTGAGAATTCTACTTATCTTTTTTTTTTTTAAAAAAACTTAGTTCTCCTGGTAGGTATGTATACACCTAGTAAAAGATCTTTACAGTTTATTCATTTGTCACATTTTTGTTTGACATTATTTTTTGATTAATATATTATCAAAATAATACTCGTAACATATTTTTATTAAGAAGCTTTAATTATAGCTATGTAATTATTTTAACATGTTTAAATCTATAAACTTTTAAAATATTATAATCACAAAAATATCATGAGATATTTAAGATTTTAAATTTTTAAACTTTGTACGGAGTCAAATTATATGAAACAAATTGAACGGAGGGAGATATAAGTAATTATAACGTGAGGATATTAATATTTTTAAGGTTAGAAGAGGGAGGATAGATTAAATTTGAAGAAGGAGAAGACGACCAGTTTAAGTGGGGCCCGATAAGTGTCAACCACCATATGATGGCACATGGTTGCATTACCCACTTGGATGGTGGCCCTAATCCCTAGCTAAGGGTATTCTTCAATTTTATTGACCTTCCATTATTGCCTATTTTTTTATGCTCGATCATGTTTTCAAATTTGTCTCCTTTTGGTCGTTAAGGAATTCACCAAATAAAAGGAGGCCACTCCAGCCATGGTTACTCGCGAAGTTAGAAATTTCTCCCAATTTAATATTTTCGTTGTTATGTTGCAATTTTGCTTTAAAGAGAAGTACCTAGTGCTTGGGAAATGAGACTTAACTAACTAATTGGTTGTGAGTCGGGGAAAAGAAGAAATTCCATATGAGTTTAGGTAGTTTTAAAGATAAGTTTCAATTTCTACAGTTTAGCCCAGTAATATTTTAATTTCTGCACTTATGATCTTGTACAGAAAAGGAGAGGTAGTACAATGAGTCAACTAGAATCCAAGAGGGTTACTGTCTATGTACATCTATATCTTGTACTGAGCGGGTTTTCTTTCCTTTTTATGAATGAAATTGCCTAGTATTATCTAAGCTTTGTTTTTTCCCTTGTTTTTCCATTTTTCAGTTCATTAGTTGTATTTTAGTACTCCTGTTCCATTGCTTCTTTCATCTTTGCAAAATTAATTTTACATAATTTGGTATCAGAGCACATTCTTGAGCTTTGTGGCTCCACCAACAATGGCGGGTGATATGGTTGAGATCAAGAATATGTTTGATAGAATGACACTAGAAATGGCTAATTTTACCATGAGCAAGAATCACGTAGAAGAACAACATGAGAAGGCCATAGCTGGGCTGTTTGAAACTGTTAGCTCAATTCAAGCCAATGACAAGGGAAAAGGGTCAACTAGCAGTAAAGCACGAGGTGAGATCCATACTGTAATACCCCGTACCTTCCGAACCTTATTGACGACATTAAATAATGTTTACTTAGGTGTCGAGAACTATAAGTATGTATTTGGTAATGTTGATGATGAGAAAAATTGAAATTTGGCCTCGTACATGTGATTAGCCCTTCGTAGGAGGTGTTTTGTGATTTTCGTGGAGCATTTGTGGGGTTCAAAATGAGGCTAAGAGGACCTCTAAACAAAGGATATTAAGGTTAAGAAGTAAGTTAAAGAATAGGACCTGAAGTATCTAACCAAACCCGTGAAGAAAAGTCGAAAAACAAAATTTTCAAAAAAATTAAGGTTGGGGCGCGCCAGAGGGCATGCCAGGACACTATGGGCCAAATTTTTGTGCCCAGAGGCAGCAAGCTAGCACGCCTAAGGGCGTGCCAGGCTGGTTTAGCCACTTTTTCAGAAGTTGGAAATTTTCTAAGTCCCAAGGGTGCCCAGGGTTGTACCGAGCCAATTTTTGTCACGTTTCTTCTACAATAACGAGTATATACATAGAATGAATGAAATATTATATTGGTATGGTAAAATTACTCGTGAATGAATTTGGCATCAAAATGACGGTTTTGCCCTTGTGGTCAAAATAAGCCATATGTGGCTAGAATCACTTGTTTTGGGGGATTGAGGCTAAGGATATGAATAGCGTGAATTACTCATGAATGAATTTGGCATCAAAATGACGGTTTTACCCTTGTGGTCAAAATAAGCCATACGTGGCTAAAATCACTTGTTTTGGGGATTTAGGCTAAGGATATGAATAGCGTGAGTGGGAATATTTTTATAACACATATGAGATGATTTAAACATGAGAAATTATTGATTTTATTGGGTCAAGTGAATTGGGCTCAATAAAAGGCCCAAAATGAGAAGAAGACATGGGCCAAAATGGGTCAAATGACCCATTCTTGCCTTCACCTTCTAGAACACAACATTTAATGCCATAGAGTGGCTAAGGATGGACTTAAAGGCTTATAAAAGGGACCAAAAAATCTGATTTTTATTGACATGAGACTCTTATGCTTTCTAGACATTTCTCAACTATTTTTCTCTCAAAACCCTAAGAACTCAAAGCCCACTTTTGGAGCAAGATCATCATTTTTCAAGCTTGGGTAAGTGATTATTGTTATGGATTAATATATTATATTCATGGGAGAGTATGTAAATCATGTTGGTTATGCTTGGAAGTGTTGAACATGGTACTTTGTGTTTTTGTAAAAGATTTGTGATCCATGAGATTTAAGTTTGAAATATGACTTGTGACTTT
This sequence comes from Capsicum rhomboideum, assembly GCA_031232105.1. Taxonomy (NCBI): domain Eukaryota; kingdom Viridiplantae; phylum Streptophyta; class Magnoliopsida; order Solanales; family Solanaceae; genus Capsicum; species Capsicum rhomboideum. The sequence continues at coordinate 55,429,244 of CP124711.1, forward strand.
GATGAAAGGGCATGGTATGGATAAAATATGAACATGTATGGTGTGATTTTGTTATTAAACTTGTTATTTTCATATAAGTGTAAATTATGGGATTTTGGCCGATATGTGCTATGAGGTGTATTAAGGTGACTTGATGGATTATTTGTGATATGGTGTGAATGAGAAAGTGTAAAGGAGAAGTTTTGTGGTGAAATGTTATTGCTTATCATGTATTGGTCAATGTATGGAATATTGGGAAATTATTGGTATGATAATTTCATCAATGGTTTTGTCAAGGGGGAAATGACATGTTTAAAGGCAAATATGGAACTCATTGACGTTATATGCATTTGTAAGGTAGTTGGTCGTTAATGTAAATCCCGTTATGTATTTGTGTTGTAGAGTGAAACATAAGGAAGGAGCTGGACATTGTATGTACATCTAAGGTTGTATATTCGTATTGAGAATACAAGGTATGTAAGGTTACTCTGTCCGTATCTTTCTGCGGCAAATAGTATCCACATTGACATTACGTTTATCCTATCCCGAAATGTGCTAAGGTATCCAATATCCAGTTATCAATGGTCATTATCACATAGTTCCTATTCATTGATCAATTGTGAACCACATGTCTCATATTCATGGTTAATGTTCCAAAAGCCCAATAAGGTTATGTTCCAATAGTGATTATACTCATGTCTCTTGTTCATGGATTATTGTCCAATGGTTCCAATGGTGTTGTAGTTCTAATAATGTTATGTTTCTCATAATGTTTATTTACATGTCTCTCACTCATTGGTTAATGATCCAAAGCTTCAAGTAAAGTTACAACTATCATAGTATCAATCTCAAAGTAATGAATAAAGTAATGCATATATGTGGTCAATGATCAAGTATGGGTGGTAGATTTGGGGGCAAAATTCCTAGCTCAAGCCGATCCCGAGATTGTTGGATCAGGGGGCAGTCCTAGGGGCATAAGCCTAGCTCGGACCTATCCTGATAGGGGGCAGCTCTAGGGGTAATAACCTAGATCGAGCCAAACCTGATATGTTGGTATGGGTGGCAGCTCTAGAGGTAATAACCTAGCTCGAGCCGATCCCAATATATACTGATTCATGGGTGGTAGCTCTAGGGGCATAAGCCTAGCTCGAACCGATCCCAACATAACGCTATGTTATGTTTAAAACCCACTGTTTAGTCGGAGCTCGGGTATCACAGGTCACAGGAAAAGATGAATAATCATAGAAGCAAAGATAAAAAGAAAGCAATGCAAGCAAAATACATGGTTTCCAAAGTACAGAATAGTGACTTATCTATATTGGTCATTCATTTGTATTTGAGTTCATTGACATATTTACATATCACACAAGCTTCATATGGCCTTACATACTCAGTACATTCTTCGTACTGACCCCTCTCAGGGGATTTACCTTACTTGCTGCAGGCGCAGGTACTAGTAGGCCTCCACAGTAGGTTGCCAGTTGTTGTGGATCATTGGTGAGCTCCGGTTAGTTTGGGGCTTCTTCGAGTCATAGTTGTACATATGTTTTGGTGTTGTACATGATGTATAAAGCAGGGACTTATCCCGACTTTCAGTTGGTTTTGGTAGATATCTATGTAGAGACTTTTGTAGACATATGTGGGTGTATGAATGTAAGGTGGTATATGACGTTTTGACTTGATGGACTCAACGGCCAAGTTTCACATATGTATATATATATATGTCCCATGTTCCATGTTTTCAATATTTTGCCTTTCATGTTCTTACGTAATGGTGGTGTTGCCTATGACATGCATATGAGTGAATAGAAGCAAAGCTTGGTTCTCTCAGGCCATGTCGGCTACGGGTGCCAATCCGTCCCGATGGGATTCGGGGTGTGACACATACTCCCTTAAGAAACCCCATGATTTTGGACACATCTATGTCTATTTGAAACCCTCCTATGCTTCAATGTCCTAGAGGTTATCAGTATGGTTTAGGTCAATATCAAACTCTGATAGGTGGTCATCATCCCCAAGCTTCAGGGGGTTATGATAATCAATAGATTCCTATTTACCTAAGGTATATCCTTACCACAAGGAAAGGGTTAGGGGTTTGCTCATCATGTTGCTCAAGCTATAGTGTTCCATTGCAATGGATCGTTATCTCGACTTACCAAGAAAAATTTCCCTCATTTTGATGGTACCTACTTAAGAACTTGGATGTTTAAGGCAGACCAATTTTTCTCTCATAATGAAACTTGTTATGTTCAGAAGGTGAGGGTAGATGCTTTACATTTTGATAACATAGGCTTTGAATGACACCTTTCTTATATCAGAAGTAGGCAAACCCGGCCTTACCCAACTTGGGATGAGAATATATATGCATTAAGGGACAGATTTGGGGGTGATTATGAAGACCCTATGGCTGAGTTCAAGCTGGTGAGGCAAGTAGGGTCAGTGAAGGACTATCAGAAGGAGTCTGTTAGGATTATGACCAAGTTATCTATACTATCTAAACATGCCATCAGTGCGTACATTACAGGACTGAAACCTAAAATTGGTTTTTTCTATGAAGTCTCACAGAACTTTCATTTTTCCATAAGCTTATCGATTATCTAGGAATGTTGAGTCACAATTGCATGCTCAAATAAAGATGACTAAAAGTTTCATGCCTAATGGAGGGAATTCTTAATAGAAGGGGTATTCCACAGCTAGTGGGAGAAAGAGCTCTGGGATCAAAAAAGAACCTACAGCTACCTTCAATAGGGATAAAAGCATAATATTAGCTCAGACTGAGATGAATGAGAAGAGGCAGAAGGAGCTTTTCTTCTTCTTTGATGAGAATTTTATGGTAGGGCATAAATGTGCATCCAAGACTCAGCTGTATTTGTTAGAGGTGGGAGAAGATACTGAGATTATTATAGAGGATGATCTAGAAAATCAAGACCCTCCAGCTGAGGAGAAAGGAGATTAGAAAGTTTATGAAATATCTCTTTATGTTATTACTGGTATCACTTGCTACCATACCTTGAGAGTTACAATGTATTATGATTAAGGTCCTATAAGCATCTTGATAGATCTTGGAAGCACCTATAACTTCATGGAGGAAGAGCTGGCTAGGAGGTGGAAAGTAACTATACAAATAGTAAGCCCTAAGCTAGTTAATATAGTTGATGGAGGAATTAGACAGTCTATGGAAGCTTGTAAGGAATTCAGCTGGTTAATGAGAGGTTCCATATTCAAGGATGACTTCCTACTCATTCCATTGGGATCTTGTGATGTCATCATATGGGAAAAATGGCTCAAACCTCTGGGAGATCTCCGCTTTAATTTCTAAAAGTTGATGATGAAGTTTCATTATCTAGGCAAAGAATGTGTGCTCACTGGTAGCCAAGATAGTTGAATCTAAGAAGTTGACTAAGTTGGTGGAAAATGAAGCTGAATTTTTCATGGTCAAGGTAGTCTAATAAGCTATAAGGGAGGAGATCAATGAGGAAAGGCATCCACAAATTTTGGCAATCTTCTTTAGTAGCCAAGGTTAAGGTAAAGCAAGATAGCGATCTTATTTTGCTTATGTCGAAAGAAGCAGTCCAAAGTCAGAAGGTTGAGATTTTCTCCCAAGGGGAAGATGGAGCTCTTCATTTTCAGAGCAGACTATGTGTTCCAGATGTGGATGACATAAGACATCGGATGCTAACAAAAGCTCATATTTCTCGGTATTCTATTTACCCAGAAGCCACTAATATGTACCATGACCTACGAGAAGTCTATTGGCGGAATGGCATAAAGAAGGATATCCTAAAATTTATGGCTACATGTCCAAATTGCCAGCAGGTTAAGGTTGAGCACCATAGACAAGGTGGTATGACTCAAAATATATGTATTCTTACTTGGAAGTGGGAAATGGTAAATATGGATTTTATTTTGGGGTTGCCTCATACTCGCCGACAACATGATTCTCTTTGGGTTATTGTGGACCGAATGACTAAATCAACACATTTCCTACCAGTTAACACTTCAAATTCAGTCGAGGATTATGCAAGACTTTACCTTAGAGATTTGGTGAATTTGCATGGAGTCCTTTTAACTATCATCTCAGATAGGGTAATTAATTTACTTTTTAGTTTTGGAAGTCTTGAAAGGTCTCAATGTCCAAGTTTATCTCAGTATAAATTTTCACCCGCAGATAGATAGTCAGGATGAGTGGAACATTCTGAATTTAGAGGACATGTTGAGAGCTTACTTGATTGATTTCAATGGTAGTTGGGATGATCACTTGCCTTTGATTGAGTTTGCCTACAATAATAGTTATCACTCCAGTATTCAGATGGCTCCATTTGAGGCGCTTTATGGTAGGAGGTATAGATCTCCTATTAGTTGGTTTACGATTGGTGAAGCCACTTTGACAGGGTCTAACTCGATCCTTGAGGTTATGGAAGAAGTTTAGTTGATTAGAGAAAGGCTTAAGACATCTCAGAGTCGTCAAAAATCCTATGCAGATGTAAGGAGAAAGAAGCTTGAGTTAGTGATTGATGATTTGGTCTACTTAAAAGTTTCACCCATGAAAAGGGTGGAAAGATTTGGCAAGAAGGTAAAACTCAGTCCCTGTTATATAGGTCCTTATAGAATTTTGAAGTGCATTAGAAATGTGGCCTATGAGTTAGACTTGCCTGCAGACTTAGCATCAATGCATCCAATTTTTTGTGTTTTTGTTGAAGAAATGCATTGGTGACTCATATTTAGTTTTTCATTTAGAGAGTGTGGTAGTAAAAAAGATAGTCTCTCTTACTAAGAGGTTCTAGTTGAGATTCTTGAACGGTAAGTTCATAAGTTAAGAAACAAAAAAGTCGCTTCAGTGAAAGTCCTTTAGAGGAACCAGCTAGTTGAGGGAGATACTTGTGAAGCAGATGCAGATATGATGACCTAGTACACTCATATTTTCCCTTCAATTTCAGTTCTACGTTAAGGTAACAGTTTTCTCCCTTGTATTCCTCTGAGTTTCATGTCCCTCAGTTTCTGTCATGTCGTAGTTGCATGTATATTACGTAAAATCAGTCCAGTCATGTTTCAGTCAGAAATATCAGTTGCTCTATTAGAAATCAACTTTTAGAACTCAGTGTTGGGATTACAGCTCCTTCCCTATCTTTTTAGCTTAATTAGTCTTTATTCGAGGACGAATGTTCCCAAGGGAAAATATTGTAACACCCCATAAGTTCCTAAGATTCCATTTCAGACTTAGCACAGAAAACCATATGGAAACCAGAAATTTCTCCTCCTAACAACCCATACAAGAAGTAGTCGTCAGTGCCAACGACTCACTGGAAGAGCTGTTGTTAGGAATTGGCCAAAAGTCCTGAAGATTGATTTTTTCCCTAGTGGAAATGGCTCCAAGGGATGAGTCATCATGACACACGTTCTGAGGAAAATTTCCCCAAGTCCCGAAGGCTAAAAATCTATATAGGGACAACGACTCCGGACGATGAGTCATTGCCATACCCCACGAGTCGTTACAAGTCCCAATTCTGAGTAAGTCCTAAAAGTTGACATTTGGGTCTAGTCCCAACAAGTCAACACAACAATCCGTCATTTGTGACGATGAGTTATTGTCTTGAGTCAGACCCAAACTCCAGAAATTCCACCTGGTCGCAATGAGTCTGATGATGAGTCATTGTCAGCTTATTAGACTCAATGACTCATTGCGTGACCCATGATGACTGGGTATAACATTTTGTTACAGTTTTCTCAGGGACTTTTTGTTCTTTTGCCACTCTTTTAACCCCTATACTACGTCATTTAGGACTATTTTAAGTGGGATTAAAGGGGATTAGTCGATTAATTCTCCCCATTCACTCTTAAGACTTAGAATATATCATAAACTAGTGATTCTTCCCCTCCAAAGCAAGAACTAGAGTTTCTCTTCTTCAGGCTTCAAGTTTAAGCTTCTACAAGAAATTCTTCACTCCAGGTATGTGAGATCTCATTAATGGGTATCGTTTTACCCATTGAGTCCCTAAGAGAACTCAGTTTTTCAATTAATCCATTGTCTGAAACTTAGGGTTTTCATTGAAAGTATGTTTCTCTTTATTTTTCATTTCCCCATGATTAGTAGTCTATAAATACATGTTTCACATGAAATTCAGTACCGTTATAGACTTGTGTTTTATGAATCCTCAATATATGACATTTAGTATTTTGGGACTTGTACTTTATGAATTTGTACTCTATTTAGAAATAGAAATTGTCATGAATAATGGTATTCTTCAAAGATGGTGGGTTATGAACACCTAATGACTTAGCATTGCTTAAATTGTTATTTCAATATTCAGTCCTTTTGTTCCACAGATTTTAGAATGCTTTCAGACCAAACATTTATCATTCAGTCTTAGAACAGTATTATTTTTTGGGAAATAAAATGTAAATATTACCATACCAACAAAAAATTTTGCTACAACCAAAGAGCACTTAGTTGCTAGAATATGATATTCCAGCTAGCCTAAGCCTCAACAGAACCAATACAAAAACATAATAGAAGGATAATTACAAACTCTATCTTCATAATCCTTATCCTGTCTAGCTAGCTTAGACCCTATATACATTTTAATCATTTATTTAACTATAGCATGTATTTACTGAAAAAGAAAATGTTATTCACTACATGTCCTCTAAAAATTTTTGCATTCCTAGCCTTTCAGATAGTGTTGATCATAGCCCCATATCCAACTGCTACTACCTCCTTCTTGACTCACTTCCACTGTATCTATTTTATCCACCTTATGGTTCCTGGTATATTCCTTACTCCAGTATGAACCTCTAACCATTGTGCTACTCTTAACCATAAAGAACTGATCACAACACATTCTCCAAATAGATGATCATCTGCCTCATACTAATCCTGCCCACACATCACATACTGAGTGTCCTCATATTTTATGCCCATCCTCATAAGCCTCTCTCTTGTTAACATTTTCTTCTGCACAGCCACCCATAGCATGAATCTATGTTTAGGCATTATCACTTTACACCAAACCAGATCAAAGCCTCTCATAACAGGTCTTGCCTCCTTTAAAGCACTATATCTCCTCTATATAGAGTACTTACCATTTGTTGTTAGATTTTATCTCTCATTAGTGTACCATACATTCATTCTTAACTTGATCTTATTTAATTTTTTCTAGTACCAGCTGCAGTCCTTGGTGCTTGTTGAGTCCATATAGTATCTACTTCTTTCATATAGATGGTATGAACCCATTGAACCCATAATTGCTCTTTATCCTGCTGCATCTACCATATATCATCTTGCCTACTGCTGCCACATTCCATAATCTACTATATTTTATGTTCAAACCACCCTAATTTTTTGGGTTGAACACTACATCCCACTTCACTAAAGAAAGTTTCCTCTCCACCTCTATACCCCCCCCCCCCCCACACACACACAAAAATCTTCTACATTCTTTTTTCACTGCTTTAATAACACTTTGAGGTAATAACAAAGCTGATCCCCAATTGTTTTGCAGAGAAATATAACAAAATTTATGATTTGAAGCCTTCCTGCATAAGATAAGTGCATGGTTGAAGTATCCTGAAGGTTCTAAGTGATCCTTTGACAAAGATGATGACAGTCACATTTACTCCACTTCTTGTGTAGACCTAAGTATCTAATAGGAAGAGATCCCAATCCAAAACCAGTGGTTGTAAGTAGCTTTGTTTTAATAGTCTTATTAACACCTATTATAAACATGATAGACTTCTCCTGATTTACAGATAAGCCTGTAGTCTCAATAAAATATCTGATAGCCTCTATTACTCTAATCACTGATTGCTTATTTCTTTTACAAAAGATCATGAGATCATATGCAAAAGTAATATGAGTGAGTTGCTATTTTTTTCACATAGAATGAAACATGAAATCAGGTAGCCTCTTCATTCCAGTCATCATTCTTGAAAAGTCCTCCATAACCAACACAAACAGCGAGGGTATGATAGGATCTATTTGTCTCAAGCCCCTCTTACCTTTAAACAAGCCACAACTCTCTCCATTCACCTTAATTGAAAACTTAGTTGTTGTTACACATTCTATGAAATTTGTTTAAACTTAGGTGGAAATCTATAACCTATCAATATTTCCTCAATAAACTCCCATTTAACCATGTCATATGCCTTCCTCAAATCAATTTTCATCAGACACCTTGGGGTGGTTTTCCTCCCACAATGTATCAAAACATCATGACATATCAGCACATTTTACATCAAAGATCTACCAGCGACAAAAGTTGCCTGAGTAGTATCCATAAGTATGATAGCACACTCTTCAACCTCTTACTTAGAATCTTTGAAATGCACTTGTATATGGTGTTACATCAAGAAATTAGCCTGAACTGACTTGCACTCTCAGGATTATCAGTTTTAGGGATAAATCCAATCACAATTAAGTTGATCTATTTCAATAACCTCTCATTCTTACAGACCTTTATAGCATTACATACATTATGTCCCACTGTTTCCCAAGCAACTCTGAAAAACCCTCCACCATAGCCATCAGGACCAGGGCTCTTGTTCATATTTAGACTCCACATAGTCTTTTTGATTTCAAGATTTAAAATAGGCAGTAACAGAAGATCCTGTTGACTCTTATTTAGTATATGCCCCTGCTAAAAAATTATCTTGCTTGCACTCTTACTTGAACCACCAGCCTCCCCTAATAGCTCTTGATAGTATCTCACAAAAATACTAGAAATCTGCTGATGATCATGATACATTTGTCCGGCCTAATCTCTCAATTGAGTTACTGATTGTACCAGCCTCCTCTTCTTCAGTACTAAAAAGAAATACTTGGAATTATCACCTCCCAATCTTATCCATTGGACTTTACATTTCTGTACCAGCATAGCTTTAGTAAGATAAGAAGACTTCTGTAACTATTGTCTCAAAGCTTTCTCTTTAAGTTGCAACCTTGCATCTAAAAGATTTCTTTGGAGTTTAGTTTGCACTTGCTGCATGGCATTTCTGTCTGCATCAGCCGGTTCAACCAGATGACTAAAATTTTGTTTATGCAATTTACTGAGCTCATTCTTTAGTAGTTTAAGTTTCCTCACTACACAATACATGTTATACCCTTCCAGTGACCTCTCTTATATCATCTGAACTATAGAATGAAACAAAATATGTGTACTCCATACATTGCAATACTTGAAAGCTTTGGTTTTCCTCCTTTCTATTTGAATCATTTGAACCACCACAGGGTGGTGATCACGCACTCCCTTTGGCATCACATAACTCTTCATGCCAGGCTTGTTATCAAGCCAGTCACCATTCTCAAGCACCCAATCTAATTTTGAGAAGATCCTCTCTTTCTGTCTGTCATTCCAAGTGTACTTTCCCCCATAATTAGGTATCTCTTCAAGTTGACAATCAATGATACAATATTGACAGTCCATCACCTCAGAAAGTGTAACAAGATTTCCACTAAGTCTATCTTCACTATGTAGTATTAAAATAAAATCACCAAGAACAATCCAAGGGTGTTAACAAACCTGATAAATCATTCTTAGATGGTCCTATAACTCTTTCCTCTCATCTTTTTGATTAAAACGATATACAAATATGGTAGTAAATTCAATTTGCATAGGTATATATATTTTACCAAGCATGTGACAACCTATGCAGTGTCAAATTTAACCACAACTTTAAACCAATCCTGTCTCCAAACCACCAAAATCCTCCCATTATATTGAGATAAATGATTACTATAATAGGACCAACCACCAAACATGGAATTAGCTATACTCCTAACTTTATTAACTTTTATTCTAGTCTCTAGAAAACTCATTAAACAAACATCAATAGTTGTGCAGAAAAGCTTTACCTCTTTATGCTTATTGAGGCCATTAAAGCCTCTTGTGTTACAACTCAAAATCTTAATCATGATCACATAGGGAGGTAACATTCCCATCTTCACCAGCTTTATTAGTTTGTTGTTAATCTTTAGTACTGCATTCACCCAATTCCTAAAAAGAGTTATGCAACTGTACAATTGTCTTTGCCATACACCATCTACTCTACCCTTGTTCTATCCTCCCACTTGCTTCTTATACTGTAAGTTCCTCTAAACTTTGCTCTCTAATGGTTTGTTAGTTGCTACAACTTCAGTATCTTATACTGGATTAGGCTGATTCTCTTTACTTTTGTTCTTACTTCATTCTTTATATTTGTGGCCATATTTCTTACATGTAGCACAAATAGTTGGTTTCTAGTCATAACTGACTTGCTGCTCAACAACCTTGCCTTTTTCATTTCTGAACATTATAATCTCTGGCAATTACTTACCAATTTGAACTTCAACATGCAGTTTATCAAAACTCAATCCATTCTTCTATTCTGTATTCTTATCAGCCATCAAAGGCTTGCTAATGAAGCTGTCAATTTACTTAAAGTTTTTACACTCCAATATTTGATATCTAGGCCTTACAGCTTAATCCAAATTGAGACTGAAAATAGCTCCTCCTTTGTGAAATCCATCTTTGATGTCCACCCTTTCACAATAAAAGGTTTGTTATCGAAATGGTATATACCACCTTAAAGTACCTCCTTCTTCCCCTCAGCATTATCAAACCTCAACAGATGCACACCATTATTCATCATATCTACCTTTTTTATACCTAACTTCCCCCACTTCCTCTATACAAATCCATTTAAGACACTAAATGAAGGATAACCACCTAAAACATAACATATGATAGCATGTTTCCAATAGTTAATTTCAGATTGAATATCATCATCATCAATTTCCACCATGGTAACTTACTCTACCTTATGAGGTTGAATATAATCCAATTTGAACCCCGCATTTTTCACCTTGGTAATATCGAATTTGTCCCAAATTAATTTTCTAGGAACACTATTACGACCAATTCTAGAACTATTTCTCTCAGCTTCTAACTCATTATCCCATGATTTAGGAGAATTAGTGAGCTTCTTCCATTCTTGGATATTATCCTTAGCTAAAGTTGCTTTGGATTTCAAATTGACCTTCATATTATCTACCTTGTTCGCAGTAGCTTATTCTGAGCTTGCTGATGAGCTCATGGCCATGCTTATCTCTACTTCCCTAATTACCAGACTTAATTTCCCCATCGTACTTACCCTTGGACTCTGATCCCTAGTTACTATTACATTGGTTTGCACCTTGTTGCTATTAGTTATCGTAATTCTACTACCTCTTACTGTATGTGTGATTTTTCCTAGAGTATTTCCTTTATCTTTCCCAGGAGGAATTGAAGCTTTCACCCTCCTTCCCATGGCATTCGTACGTTAGTAGACCTGTTAACGTGTACCTAAATAGAGAAAAACTTCCATCCCCTTGACTTAATAGTGCTGAACAATAATGGAATTTCTCCTTATTGAGCTATTCAGTATATCAATTTATTTTATTTGGGAATAGTACTTAGCACCAAACGGATGTAGGGATGAAGGCTCACCCATCAGTTAGGCTGAGACCATTAGTAGAAGTCCCTAAGTCCTAGAACTATGTTGCCACCATATGTTCTAAAGGGTCACCTACCAGATTTGGCTGACACCTTACTCCTTTTAGACATTAGTTTAGTGGATCCATGTCAGTTAGTGTTCGTACCCTTGTAAGGTACAGAGCACCCTTCTAGCTAGGGTTACAAGTCCCCATTTATCTAATATGAGGTATTGTGATTAATAGTAGCTCCCATAGCTCAGACTCAGATATTGCATGACCTCAAATTCAGTCTATTCAATACAATATTTATTAGTTATATGCTTATCTATTTAGTGGTATGGACTGCGTACACTTTACCCTCCCCAGACCCCACCTGGTGGGAATACACTGGGTATGTTGTTGTTGTTGTATTTAGGTCATTACATAAGCTCATATTTATAAGTTGAATGTTCAGTTTAGTCTCTTATATTTAGCATGTTCAGTTTTATATATTATAGTGTATATCTCACATACTGAGTACATTCAAAGTACTAACTACATACTTCTTTTGTGCTATATTGTGTTCTAATATAGGTTCAAACGCTCAACATCCAGCTAATGGTTAGCACGTTCCCATATTCATCGCAACAGTAGAGTGTGGTAAGTCCTCATTTTTCAAGGAATAGACTTATTGTTATTTCGTTATTTCAGTCATTTATGTTTTAAGATAGTTAGAGTTAGCTGGGGGGTTGTCCCAGCAACTCATCATTAGTAGAGGATTTCAGACAGTCAGTTAGGTATGTTTTCAGCTTTATGATATTGTCAGACTTATATCCTTTAGATTAGTATTTGTTATTTCTTTAGCTAGATTCAGCATTCAATATTTGTTTAATTTGTTATCAGTGTTGTTAAAGTCATGCTAGATCATGGTTTAGCTTGGGATCAATTCTGGCTCTATGCACCGTGTTGCGACTAGGATGTAGATTCGGGTCATGACATTAAAACATGCCTTAACTTGTAATAATTGTATTATTTTAATGAAGAGTTAATTAGTAATTTAGCCAATAATAATTATTATAATAATTTTAATAGAGAGAATTAATTAGGAAGTGGGCCCAAGCCCATTCTCTCCGATTTATTGTCACATTTCTAGTGACTGTAATCGAGAATGAAAGATTAGGGCTATTAATCCCATTATTTTGGGAAGAAAGAAACAACCATAGAAGTTATTCTTTTGGAGAATTCTCATATGCATAGGAGGCTAGCAAAGTAAGCAGGTATTGAAATTCTTCCCTAGGTCTTGGGCATAGAAATTTACTTGTTTTTGCTATAGTTGTCGTCTGCTACTGAAATCAAAGGAAAAAAATATATACATTCCTTCTACTAATCCACTTCCACTAGGATAAGTAGATATAGATGATGGAGTAATGATGAGTGGAAAAGACTAATAATTAGGCAATAATGATTGAAGGAGCATCTTAGTGAATTGAAAGATTTTAGCCACTGTTTTTGTATCTTTTATATGTAGACATTTGTACGTATGGTATGTTCTGCCAATTTCTTGGATTTCACCTTGATTGGTTTATACAGTTGGAGCATTATCATTATGGAATACGATTATTAATGTGTTAAGCAGAAATTTTTATAAACTGAGTTGAAGGGTGACGTTAAGAGTTATTTTTCTTTTGTACCTTTAATTCATGAATTTAGGTGTGAGATGCTAAGGTTTAGCTCTAAACTTGAAAATTAGGGATATTGAGACTTGACCTCGATTAGCATAATTGATATTGTTAATTAATATTTTTGCATAGATTGAATCCATTGACGGCTAGTTGGTTGTTATTCTATGCATTGCAATGTTGGAGAACTTGTTGTTAGCGAGGTAAGTAAATTTATAATTTTGATGCTTGCTTTTCAAACCTGTTTTATAAAATTGTATTTTTTTCTGCCTATTCCATGTGTTAGGACAAACATGTGCTTGGTAGAATTGGTGGTCTCTAACTAATCGTGGATATATTATATTTTGTGAAGTATACTAAGAATTATTTTATGGTAATTTGTGAGGTGACGTTGGAGCGTTGGATATCTTTTCTTTGCTGCCGTGATATAGTCACTAGGGGCATACATAGCTGCTATAATATGTTAGGGGCATACTTATGCTGCCGTAATATGTTAGGGTCCTTGTACATACTGCCGTAGTATACTTTAGGGGAATTATATATGCTGATGTGGATTGGTCCGTGTGTTAAGATGATCACTTTCACTGCTGTTTATGACAAGCCATGAGAGTTGATTGTGTTGAGATACATAGTGGATTTTTGAACCTTCATTTGGATCTTGTTGAGCATTATATTATACGAGATATTTTGTGCATATTATTTATGTATTTGTTGTTCCTTATATTTTTAACACTTGTTCCAGGGGTATTAAAGTATAGGGTCGAGGATCTTGTTGTGTTATATTTATATATAACTCACTCCTTACTTACATATCTGGAGATACTATTGCGGAAGGTGGGATTAGTGGCTGATGGTTCGCTCGTAAGGATTTTGTTGCTGAGGTGAGCCTTTGCATTGTTCGTGGAGGCTGTCATTTCAGCTCTAGGTATTTATCTTATATTTCTTTTTATTGGGTTTGCATGCCTGAAAATTAAACTCATGTAACTTTGTTTAGATGCTCCATGGTCTTAGTGTGGGATTTGGGCTAGAGAATTAGTTCTCAAGTTATTGTTGGATAAATAGTTTGATTATAAATTTTCGTTGGATCGTTATTCACCATTTATTGATGCATTAGAGTTGCACTATACTATCTTAGTGCTTTTTGAAATAGTAAAGCATATGGAATATTTGTTCTCCCGATAGATGGTGTTAGCGCATGTCAGTAACGCCTAGGAGTTATTTTGGGACGTGACATAACTACTGTTCCTCTATTGGTAATGCCAATCATCTCGTTGAAGTTTATAATAGAAACAGATGCCTGTGACATAGGCATAGGGGTTGTCTTGATATAGGAAGGCCACCCCATAACTTTTATCAACAAGGGGTTATCTGGTAAGCACTTAACATTGTCAGTCTATGATAAAAAAATAACTAGCTCTGGTGATGGCATTAACTAAATGGAAGCAATACTTGTTTGAAAGATAGTTTGTAGTAAGGACTGACCAGAAGGCTCTTAAATACTTTCTGAATAAAAAACTATGTCCTGCTTTTCAAATGAAATGGGTGTCTAATCTTATAAGTATGACTTTGAGATAGAATTTAAGAAGGGGAGGGGGAGTAAAGCTGCAGATTCTCTCTCAAGAATGCCATTGCTTGAAGCACTGTAGTAGTTGTGACTTCTGTGGACTCTACATTAGTTGAAAGGATCAAAGAAAGTTGGTGCAAGTATGAAGTAATAGCTAAAGTGATAGAAGATATCAATGAGCAACAAGGAGAACACAAGGGATACTCTTACATTCATCAGTAATTAAGGAGACATGGGAAGTTGATGGTAGGTAAAGATGACCATTTAAGAAGAGATCTTATTAGTAAATGGCATGATTCTCCACCTGGGGGTCATTCTAGAATAGACAATACTCACAGAAGATTGTCAAGCTTGTTCTACTGGAAGGTTTTAAAGGAAGATGTGGTGAATTACATCAGGTAATGTGAGGTCCATCAGAGAAACAAGAGTGATTTTGAAGCTTCTCCTGGCCTGTTGCAACCTATAGATTCCATCATCAGCTTGGTCCAACATTAGTATGGACTTCTTTGTAGGGTTTCCTAAATCTAAAGGGAATACTACTATCATGATGGTAGTTGACAGGTTAACCAAATATGCACACTTCCTAGAATTAACTCATCTTTATATTGCATCACTTATGGCTCGAGTATTTTTGGATCAAATATATAGACTACATGGGATGCCGGAAAGTGTAGTAAGTAATAAGGACCCTATTATTATTAGTATGTTTTGGAAAGATTTTTTTGCAATGCAAGGAGCTGAGATCAACACTTCAATGACTTATCACCCACAATCTGATGGTTAAATAGAGGTGGTAAATAGAACAGTGGAAACCTACTTGAGATGTTATTGTGTTGATATTCAACAAGATTGAGGAATGTATCTTGCCTTAACTGAGTAGTGGTACAACTCTACCTTTCACTCAGCAATACAAACCAACCCTTATGAAGCTTTGTATGGACAACCCCCTACTAATTATTTACCATATCTACTTAGGGAGGTTGTAGATAAGGAGGTGGATATGAGTTTAACAACTAGAGAGTTTAAGACACAGCTCTTGTAATTTCACTTGGAAAGGGAACAACAAAGGATGTATGATTTAGCTAACAAAGACATGAGTGATAGATAATTTTATGAAGGAGATTGGGTGTATCTTTAGATTCAATCCTACATGCAAATCACCTAGTCAAACCAGTCTTTCAACAAGCTATCCTCTAAGTATATGGACCTTATCAGATAAGCCAGAAGATAGGCAAGGTAGCTTATAAATTAGCATTGCCTTCTCATGTGGCCTTGTACCCTACATTTCATGTCTGTCAACTGAAGCCTTGTTATTAGATTCCTAAGAAATTCAACCATCCACCAGTAGTTGACATTGCTAGACCCTATTGTGTGGAACCCCCGAAGATACTGGATAGAAGCATGATAAAAAAAAGGAAAATAAGGCAGTAGCTCAGATCTTGGTACATTGGAAGGACATGCCTCTAGAACAAGAAACTTGGGAAGATTTTGCTACTATGAAGAGAAGATTTCCAGTATTTCTTCCTTGAGTTCAAGGAAGATTTTAATGAGGGAGAAATATTGCAATTTGGCTTTAAAGAGAGGTACATGTTGCTTGGGAAATGAGGATTAACTAACTAATTGGTTGTTAGTTGGGGAAAATAAGAAATTCCATATCAGTCTAGGTAGTTTTAAAGATAAGTTTCAATTTCTACAATTTATCCTAGGAATAGTTTAATTTCTGCACTTATGGTCCTGTAATAAAAAAAAGGGCAGGTAGTACGATAAGTTAACTAGACTCCAAGTGGGTCACTGTCCTTGTACAACTATAGCTTGTATTTTTTTTCCTTTTTATTAATGAAATTTCCTAGTATTATCTTAGCCTTTTTCTTGTTTTTCCATTTTTCCATTTCATTAGCTGTATTTTAGTACTACTGTTCCATTGCTTCTTGCACCTTTGAAAAATCCATTTTGCAACATGTTCCAATTTATATGACCATATCCAAATTTTAAGAATCAAACAAGGAAATCTTTTATCACCATTTATTCATATACCTTTTAAATATTTTTAAATTATTAGTTTTTCTGACTAATATTAATTTTTATGTAGGTTCAAAATATGTAATTTAATTTTCATAAACCTTAATGATTGTGTCCGAATGTACGGTCAGAAGAAAGTAGTTTGAGTCTCAAATCTTAACTATGTCTTATAAATTGGGATGGAGAGTGTACGTATTTATAAAAGGGTAAAAATCATTTACACTTTTCAACTTCGATGTAAAATCAAATTTGCCTCAACTTTAAATAGTAGATATTCTCCCCCTTTTATCTAATGCAACATCTATTTTACCTTTTATATTTCTAATCCCCATCTATGTAATAAATTTTTATATTATATATAAGATATTTTATTTTCTAACATAAGTATATTATCAATAGTTTAAATAATTTTATATCTTATTATAGATTTTAATTTAAGTACGTAACATTGTAAGTAGAAGAATTGTTTTATGAATTTGTTACAAAATCTAACACTATTTTTTTGATGATTGTTATTTTCATATTACATGCATTAATTGTATGTGCATGTATTTAGTTTTCACTTCTCTTTTATGCTCTCTTGTCCATATAAATAAATGAGTTTTGATGTCGTTAATTAATATTTGAAAAAAATTATAATTTACAATTTACTTACAAATATAGATAGTTAATCTTTTAGAGTTTATTATAAAATATACCTCTATTTTTATTAATTATTTTTTATATATTATTTTCATTAAAATATTATAATGACCCTCCAAGTCATCTTCGCTATTTCGTGTGTTTACTGCATTTTGAGTTTTTCTATTACTGCAACAAGTCATTTATGACTTGTTGGGACTGGCGATTCAGTTTTCAGACAGTTCATTTGAATTTTAAGTCAATTTTTCTATTTTGGAGCTTTTGAAGTAGAGAAATACAACTTCGGTCAAAACTTCTAGTAAACAACCCCAGATGAGAATTATGATAGTTTTGATAGCTCTGGAAATTGGATTTTGGACTAGGAGGACCTTTTGTTTAGGTATCGAGGCTTTCAGACTCATTTTGGTCTATTGGGTGGAATTTAGTTAAAATGAAAAAGAATGGGTTGGGACCCATATTTCACTAAATCGTCCTCTGTGGGAATTTTGCCAATTCCATTGAGTTTGGAATGTCATTTCCAGTAAGGTAGCATGATTGACTTGCTTGTACAGGGTTCCAAATGAATCCTGAGGACCCATTTAGAGAAATTACAACTTAAAAAAAGTTGGTGTTGTGTTGTTGCTAGTGCACAACACCAACCTTCTTTGTGTTTGCGACCAGAGAGCTGCTTTTTCGATGTTTAATAAAATTGACCTTCGTGTTTGTGGGCAGTCCGCTGCGTTTGCAAAGAAAGGATGGTCTGGTCGGCCCAAATTTGTTCAGTGCATTTGCAGGGAGCCTGCCGCATTCACGAAGGGTTTGACTAGTAGACCTCCACATTCACAAAAGGGGTTTCGTGTTTGTAAAGAAGAGACCCCTGATAGTATATATAATCATCTTCTCTAATTTGTAAATCATGTCAACTCAATTTTTCCACCATTTTTGAGATTGGGAGCTCGGTAATCTTGAGAAGAAGTTAAATTTTAGCTAAGGTATATTTGCTCCACTTTGTGTGATCGATTTCCCTTGTTTCCCCATTGAAAATCGTCCTAAATTCCATTAAATTCCTAGTTTAGGTTCTTGTTTTCTTGATCTTTGTGGCTTTTTTGAGCTCGAATTGGTCTCCAGTCATGCTTAATTTTTAAGCATGTGTTAATTGTCCCATGAGGGAACTAATTGCGGTTTTAATTTTCAAATTTCATCAGCGGGCCACACAGATCAATTTTTGAACTAATTTTTGGCCTGGAGTATAAAATTGTAATATGAGTATTGTTTTTCTTGTCTTAACGAGTAGACTCTTATTTTGATAGAGTGGCAGCATTCGAAGTCTTCCTAAAAAGGAAAAGCCTTAGAGTAACTGATCAAGAGTGTGTCATTCAGCCTCTAGGTAGGTGACAACTTACCTACTTTTAGACTTGGCTCAGTTAAGGTTTATGTATGTTGATTTACTTATTAGTGGTGAGACTTTTGTTTTTTCTTAATTCATTATCGTAGTATCGCGAGAACTTTTAGCTTACTTAGTTGCCTTTGAGTAGGATTCCACTTTTAGATCTTAGTTTATGTAGTCGCTTCTCAATTGAGGCTTGGTCTAAAATACTTGGTAGTGATAGGACTATTATTGGAAGCCTTAGCCTTGGTTTGGGTAGATTTCTTGCTTTAGGTTGGGTTTTTCAGGGATTTTTACTATAGTGTTGGTCCTCTAGGTAGTTTACCCCTAGATAGTGTGGTTATCGAGGCTTGCGGGTTGTAAATATTATCAAATGAGGCCCTGTTATGGTTATAATGCCCTTTTATTATAAAAACCCTCATGGTAAGTTTTAGATTTTTCTATGTTTTGACCATTTTACCCTTTCATATTATTGCTTTATATTATTTATGAGTTATGGGGATGGTTGGCATAGTTCCCAAAGAGTTCGGGAGTGATTTATATGAGTTTGAGGTTTTGAGTCTCCTTTAAAGTGATATAGTTGATTTTGGTCAACATTTTGTGATCCGAGCATCAGATGAAAGTTTGGCCAGTTCCATACCTGGTTTGTAGCCTAAACTATTACTGGTGTAAGGCTATGGGTGCAGCCCCCAGGCCTTCTTCGTGATCTCAGGCTTGATGTTGCATTCGTAGAGAAGGAACTTATTCTCCTTTGCAAACACAATGGTGGGATCAGGTTTGCAAAGAGTAACCAAGTATGGATCGGGGGTTTTCCTTTTATTCATTCGTGAATGGTCCATTGCATTCGCGGTTGGTCTGGGTCGGTAGCCTCCGTGAACACAAGGGACTGACCGCATTTGCGAAGAAGGAACTGTTCATCAAAATAGTTGTTAAGCCCCATTTTCATGATTTAACTCTATGTTCAAGCTTGGGGAACACGGTTTTTTGAGAATCTAAGAGGGTTTTTCATCAACTTTGATTTGGGTAATCTTGTAAACCTATTTTTAATCATTACCCATTGAATATATTTCAAAATCATCTTCAAAACTTGAGTTTTAAACTTAAAATTTGGGGGTTTATGGGGTAAAGTGAAAAATGAGTATTTTGATTATTTTTAACTGGATTTCACTCGATTTTCAATGGGATTTTAGATTTAAAACCCTTATACTATGGGTAAAGTGAGTCTTTATTAACATTCAAGTTTTATTCTTTTATTTTTGAGGTCGATTTTTGAAGTGATTTTGGACCTAAAACCAAAGTATGTCAATATGGGTATCAATAGACTCCTAATTACATACAAAAATCATTTTTAATAGATTGAGAGCATTCTGAAGTCATTCAAAAGTGAAACGCTTCATGTTATGGGGTTCAGGCTTGTGTCTTCAGCTTAAGTTATGGCTCAACTTTCTTCCGACTTGGCCGGGTAGAGAACTATTCATATAAAGTATGTTATGGGTTGGGTGTAATATCGATGTTAACTTTTGGGGGGTTGATTATTACTATCGTGATGCCAGAGTAAGGGGTTGTGTTGACTTTGTTATCTATCTGAGAGCTTATTATTATCGTGATGCCAGAGTGGGGGCTTTTGTTGATTTTATTATTGATTAGAGAGCTTATTATCATTGTGATTCCCGAGTTGGGGCTTGTGTTGACTTCATTTGATGTATTATATGGTTCTTTACTATTGTGTTTCCATGAGGGGCTTATATCATGATTTATTGACGCTTGGGTGATTCATGTTTGTTCATACCATTGTTGAGTTAATTATTGAATGTTGTTGATTTTGCTATGATCATGCATACTCATTCATCACTTATTTTTATGGAAATGATATTACTATGGAACTCGGATTTCCTTGCAAAAGAAAATAAACCATTTTATAAAATGCCTTAGCCCGAGGAAGTGACAACAAGGTTGATTGATGAGATTGTGATTAGCATATGGGTTGCGAACCCCCCATAGGTCCTATCCTGGAAGCTTAGGATCGGAGGGTGTATACGAGGTTAACATATGAGCATTGCCTACATACCATATTATTGTGTTGCACTACTTTTCATATCTTCTATGCAACTTATTTATATGTGTTGTTGATATCCTTATATTGTTGTTGAGATTGAATTATTATACTGTTAAGAGTTGTACGGCTTGAACCATTGGGAATTTTCTGTTTGTAAGGCGGATATGTTATTCATAGTATTATTTTACCTGTTTAGTTGTCTAGTTAGCTTGGTCGGCCTATGATGCCTATTAAGTACAAGTGGAATATACTTACTACTAATTTTTCGTACCCTTTTGGTGTAGATCCTAGTTCTAGTGTCATCCATAGTTTGTGATTTTGTGCAAATTTTTGGGTCTATCGGAGTCATGGTGAGATCCCCGTTTAGAGAATGTTCCTGGTTTCATCTATGTTTTTTTTTCTTTACTTATTTCAGAGATAGACAGTGTTTATTCATACTTTATGATAGTTTTAAAGTTGCTCTTACTCATGACACTAGATCATTGGGAATTTTAGTTGCATTATCCAAATATTTGTCTTTATTATCATATTAGCTTGACTTTATCCTAAGGTCTCATGTTTTGCCTTATAATTTATCTTCTTTCTACTATTTATTCTCTTTTGGAGTTAGGTTTACCTACCAATGTTGGGTCGGGGTAGGTGTCATCATTACCTCAATTTTTTAGTCATGACAAGTTGGTATTAGAGTGCTAGGTTCACCAGTCTCATGAGTAAAAGAGTAAAATGTCTAATAGAGTACTGCGGATCAATATGTTGATGTCCATATCTATCTTTAAGAGGCTATGGGATGTTTTTAGGAAAATTCTCTAATTTAACTTCTTATCGTGCGTATTGTTCATACTCAGTGTTCTAATCTTGTATCTTACTCTTTCTATGCAAATGGTGAAAACTCAATTAGGAGCTTTTGGTGATACTGAGCTGAAACCTGCTGTAGGGGGACCTCAGACAGGGCATGAGGTAGGGGTCGCGACTGAGATAGTGGTAGAGAAAGGGCACGGGGAGCGGCTCCAGCTAGAGGGAGAGCTAGAGCGACCTCTCCCAAGCCAATGATTGATCATGTTGATACGACTTATTAGTTAGAGGGTGCGGGACCAACCTAGGAACTCAGGGTTTCATTGTTGCTCCACTATTACAGGATGTTTTGATCCATCTTTTGAGATACTTTGATCGCACCTCTCAGGCAAGTACTCTGTCGGGTATACCAGATGGTTTACAAATGAGAGAGGGTGGTCAGCTATAGGGTCAGGCTTTTATTTAGGGTTTTCAGAATCCTGGGGCACAATCAGCTACTGTTGTGGCCCATATATTGAGGTGTTACCTACCAGACTTACTGCTCCACCTATGATTCCTAGTATAGTGATGTCTGCTGATGAGTAGAATAGGTTTGAGAGATTTATTGTATTGGCCCCTCCCAATTATAGTGGTGCTATTGGTGAGGATGCATATGAGTTCTTGGTCAGTTGTCAGGAGAAGTTGTATAACCTCAGTTTGCTTTAGTCTCATGGCGTTGATTACACTACCTTCCAGTTGACTGACATGGCTAAACAGTGGTGGAGAAACTAAAATCCTTCTTCGCATTTGTGAGGAAGGCGTCACATTAGTTAATAAAGAGCTATGTTAGCCTTCACATTTGCGAGGTGGGCACCATACTCACAAAAGGTCAGGTTGTTTTAGGTCTATATATGATCCATCATGTTTGCAATGTTTTGGATTCATTCATGATGCTAGGCCTTTTCAGTTTTTCAAGATCGTGAGGAAAATGTCACGTTAAGGAAATGTCTGGATAGATTAAAGGATTCCATTTTTGAACTTTGACTCCATAATTTGATCTTTCGAGCTTGAAAACTAATTTTTGGGATCAAAGGGTGATTTTCAAGGATTCTATTTTGGGATGATTCTTAAATTATATTTACACAATCCCAATGTTTTGATTATTATTTTATCTTTAAAACTTGATTGGGAAATTTTGGAATTTAAGGGCAAAAATTATGAAATCGTATTTTAATAATTTGAATGTCAATTTTAGCTCCATGTTTGATGAAATTTTGCATTTAAGTTCCTAACATTATGGGTAACATGATTTTCAAATTTTTTTAATTTTTCTCTTTCAAGCTCGGGGTTGACTTTTTTTGATACGGAATAGAAGTATAGCAATATGGGTATCTATGGTTTCATTTCCTTAAGTAGAATATGGATTTGACCAGACTGAGTTAATTTGGAGGCTCTATAGAAGGGTAAAGCTTCTATTTGACTTTTTAAGCTTTGTTTAAGGTATGTTGAAACTTTCTTTACCTTATTTTCAACGTATTTATGTGCAAGTAGCTTGTATAGGGGTGTAATAGGGAAATAAAGGTGCAGTATAAGTGAGGTAATGAGCATCTATATGAGTATTAGTGTTATATGAGTGGTTAAAAATAAATTAACTTGTTTGGATTATCTTTCTTGATTTTCTATCATGACTATTGTGAATAATATCTAGAAATGACTCATTGAGTATGCTAGTTGGTTATTTTACTCCTCGTGAGAACTTATGCCAGTTTATAATGATATATGATTTAAAACTGATATTCTAATTATTTGTGGATAAAAAAGAGAGTATGTAGATTGTGAAGTCTGAAAGAGGTATAGATTGTGAGGTCTGAAAGAGGTAAACTTGAACTGCTATATTAATTAACTCATGATAAGAACTGCATTTCTTGGAGTTGTATTTGTTATTTGTGGGACCAGAGTTGCACCGCCTGCACATAATACATTGCATTGCATATGGATTTAAGTGGCACGTTTTCCAATATTATATGGATTGGAGTGGCATGCCTTTCCAATGTTATATGAATCTGAGTGGGATGCGTGCCAGTTCTATTCTTCTTATTATTATTTTTATTATTATCAAAATCAGGTAGATAACAGATCCAATAATACTGACAACAAATAGGTCAATCAATAACAAAAGGCCAATAATGAACAAAATGAAATTGGTAAACAATTGAGCCTTTTTGTCAACAGAAAAGACATCACTAAAGATCAAGAGAAAAGTTTTAACACACTGAGCACAAGTAACAACATGCATAAGGGTTAACTCATGGAGAAACAACAAGTGACGAAGGCATAGATATAAATGAGTGGAAAGATATAATATATGGAGTTTTCTAACAAAGCTATTAAGCTAACCCTATAAGCTATTGATGACCAAAACATCACATTTATGATTGCAGGATCCTATCCCCCACTAGTTAATGATGCAGCTATAATACATATGTAATGACACATTTCATTGTTACTAAAAATTTCTGTGGTAAATTATAAGAATCTCATTAGACATAGGTGTTAGGATCAATTCATTTATATGTGAGTACATTAGATATGAATTAAGGTCATACAATACCTCTAGCACAAAGTTAAGTAGGAAGTGTCCTTACCGATTATGTTTTGGGATAAGTTTAAACTAGGGTCAACTTTAAATAAGCACTCTTCCTAGAATATAATGAGTTATGGGTCCCAATACCCACCCAAATTAAAGATCTCTGAGTCTTATTTCTAACACCACTGATAGTTCATTAATCCGACATGGAGTAAAAAGTTATGATCATTTTACTGAAGATTGTATGTGTTGATAAACTGAGGTTGCTAGCCGCAATAGGGGGGTCATTATATCAGGGCTGATATAGCAAGCTACAGGCAGTTAAATGCTGATTCTAGACCTAAAATGCTATCTTACCCCCCCAAACACATTCAAGGTCAGACTAGGGCAGGGGAGGGGTGATTTCTTTATCTTGCCATTGATTTCCTCCTTCAAGGTAAATTATTTCAATAATATAACACTCGTTTAATTCTAAAATCCTTAGAATAATATTAGATTGATCATGGTGGTGGTAAAAAGTTAACCTAGGTGGAATTTTCTAGTGTAAAGTGAATTAATAGATTGAAATCCCTTGAATTTGAGTTACTATTGATAGATTGTGTCCTTAGGGATAGAAATTGATCTAACCATTCCAAAATATAGAAATTTTGAATAGATTAAAGGGTAGAACTAGTGGGTTTGAAATCCCAAAGTGTTTGTTTGAAGATTAATTTATTGATTACTCTTATAATTATTGTTTATTAGATGATTTAGAATTCGGAAATGTGAAGTAAAAGAAAGAACATCCATGGTATAGATTACTTTTTATAGCAGCTTGGCACCCAAGTAGGTTATGGTTAATGAGTAATATATTGTAATTAGAAATCATATTCATAATATATATTTGATGGGGGAAATCATGCTTAGGCCCGTGGGCACGGTGTTTGGATGGATAAAATATGGAATTAATATAATAAGATATAATTGTGTGTTGATATGTTAATATATGAATCCCTTGATGGGTGTTTTTTGTTTGTATGACTCCATGATGGATTGTATGGTGAATTATGTGAATATAGATGATGATAAGGGGATTGTTTGAGCTTATAATCTAATGACTCATCATTAACATCTTTAAAAGGGTGAACTTGTATAAAGTTAGTGATGAGAATTGATTATGGTATGATGAGGTGGTGACATAAGAGCCTAAAGTTAATTTGGGCTAAAAGTTAGGAAGTAAGATGTGTAAAGGTGTATGACTAAAGCTAGAATCGTAAGTTCAATATAGATAAATGGTTGAATAATGGCTAATGGAGTTTAGACTCTATTTGATTGAATGTGCTATGATTAAATGGATACTTGAATTGGATGATTATGGCTTGATAATGCTTACTTGAGTAAGTCGTGGATCGGTCTCCAGACATGTTGTAATTGATGAATATGAATTTTTAAGGCCTAAATTATAAGTTATTGGCGGGCCTTTGGGCATACTTGTGATTTCATGTGTTACAAAATAATTGTTGTTTATATGGAATGATGAACATGAGTTTGACCAAGTGTTTGGAGTGTTTCTCTACTTGTTGCAATGCATCTTATTGAATGATTTTAAAAGTTGTTTGATCACCTAAAATGAGATTATGTAAAACAAAACTTATTTAAAATTCAAGTGTGGTTGTGTTATCTCATATTGTGATTGTATGTGTTGTGATATGGATTTACACTATGAAACGAGTCGGTAAAGGACATCTTCATGGGATATGCTATTGTTTTGAGATGAGCTGGTAAAGGACATCTTCATGGGATATGTTATTATTGTGAGGTGAGCCGATATTAGTCATCTTCACAGGATATGTTATTATTTTGAGATGAGCTAATAAAGGACATCTTCACGGGATATGTTATTATTGTGAGATTATTTGGTAAAGGACATCATCACGGGATTGGCTGTTATAAGGTTGGCAGACACTCGTCCCCTACAGGTCATGACTAATGGGTAACCATAAGACCTTTAGCATGTGTGTACAAGGGATTGGTGAGTTTGATGGTTCTTTGAGTCGATCGGGTTATATTATGGTTGTTGTTTTGGGTTTATTGAGTGAGCCTGGTTATTTTAAAATATTTGCGATCCTTGTGTGGTCCGGTTACTTGACATTATATTTGGATCCTTATGTGGTCTGGTTATCTAATATTGTACTTTGGTTCCTTGTGCGGGCCGATCCTTAAGGTGATAATATGAATTGAAAGCTTACTTGATGAGTGAATATCTACTTGATGGTCTGAAAGCTTAATAATTGGTGATTGTAGTTCTAATTAATGACCATATATGTTTTAATTCGATAATTATATGTTCTGGTTGTAGTGCATAATCCCTATATTGCTAGGTTACCTAGAGTTGTGGGTGAATAATTATAATAAGTGACTACAGAGTCATTGGTTAATGAGAGTTAAATTGTTGATTGGTAATAATTGAGGTGTAAGTGAAATAAACTGACTTATATTAACTATTGGGCTAGACAAGTGAGAGTTATGATGGATGACATTTGACGTTAAGAGTGATGTATGATTAGTGAGATTAAGTGTGAATGGTATAAGGGGAATGTCTATGGTACAAATTGCCTACTAGTAATGAATTGGGTAAAACTAAGTTCGAGAATAAGAATGGAAATACTCTTAGGTAATTTGACAGATAAAAATAATATAAGTAGATGAAACTGATGTGAATTAAATTGTTATATAAGTTGCCATGACTTCTTTCTGTGATTTTTATATGATGTTTACGTGATCTAACCCTGGTCGGCCAATAATACCTACTCGTACGTGTGGTTGTACGGATAGTACTCTTTCTATACCCTTATTGGGGTATGGTTGCAGTATCTGTTAATGTCTATTAGGTGACGTGGATAGTGGTCTCTAACAGCTTCTAGACATTTTTTTCGACGGTGGGAGCTGTGTCATTTGTTTTATGTTTTACTGTATTAGAAGCTCTTGTAAATTATCTAGAATATGTCCTATGGGAAAGTGTTTTCATTTATAATTTTATCGTAAAAGATTATATTATTTACAAATTTTGAAATCCTTAATGGAATTTCTTATAACTTTCGCATGTATTTTGAAATTGGTGTAAGGGTTCTCCTATCTAGGTGGATTAGAGTAGGTGCCCTCACAATCTGGTTAATAGGGTCGTGGTAGTTCGTATCAGAACCTAAGTTACCAGTCTCAGAAGTACTAGAGCAAATGTCAAGTAGAGTCCTATAGATTGGTGAGTAGACGTCCATATCAAATCCTCAAAAAGCTATGAGGTATTCTAGGAATTGTTTACCTTTCTTCCCTTTCCAATTGGTATCTTTACAATCATAATTGGAATATAGGAAATTCCAATTTGTATCTTGAGGAGTTTACAATTGGACCCTAGTTGTTTCTAATTGGTATCTGTTCATAAGAGCTAGGACTTATGATTGTCGTATTAATTCAGATGAAATTGCTTGGTTGTAACTTTTTTTGCAGTATTATAAGATGTAATTATGGTTGTTGCTTGACTTGATGGTAGTGATTCGTATGGTTAGTAAAAGTGTTGTCTGAATTGGCTATTTAAAAAGAATTTATTTTAGGTTTTGAATTTTGTGATAAGTTGAAGGTTTAACTGATGGCTGAATTATGTATTAATGACTAAATTGTATGTTAGATAATTGAGAGGGTGGATATGGTAGCCCTTGGCATGAAAGCTGAATGATGTGGTTGATAAAGATATGACGTGTTGATAAGTTAAATATTTGATGTGGGTGTTGTGGTTTATTTAAGGGGACATGCATATTTGAACATCAGACTTTCTTGATTTGGTGGTTTTGACTGTTGATGTAGTAAACTACTTGTATTGTGATGATAATGTATAGTTGATGAGGAAATTGCGAGATTATGGTGGAACCATGTTCCCTTATATTTCTGAAATGGTAATTGTGGCTATTTATTAGTAAAACTAGTCACTCATATGTTGATTAACAAAATGACTTGTAATTGGCTGATTATGGTTTGACATTGCTTATATTCTTATTGTATGTGATTAATTTTTGGTTAATATTATCCGTTGAATGTGGTATAGTTGAATTCTTAAGGCTTGTGAAATAAGTTTGCTCGATTATGATTGATGATCCTTAGTTGTAGGGTCGAGTAAGGGAGTAGAGTTATTAGTTGTGTTCTTGAATACCCATATCCTTCACATTGTTCATGATAATACTTAGTTGTTATTTCTCCTTGAGTGGTTGAGGTGTGTTGAGCTGGTAATTTGACTAATCGTAAGTTAGTGGTGAGGCTAAAGGAGTATAGTTTGTCCTTGGGTGATAATTGATTAAATGATTGCTTATAAATGATTGATTGTTGATGGTCAAATAGTCTAATGTGAGTTGTGGTGGAGAATTTATGTGTCAATAAAACACATAGTGGTGTGTTGGGTGGTGTTTGTACTCTATATGAGTTATTCTTGTTTTCTGATCATGGAATTGTAAAAAAAAAAAAAAAGAGTCATAAAGTAGATATCCCAAGGGGAAAACATGGTCTAAGTGTTTGGTGGTGATGTGTTCATTATAGCATTGGTTAGGGTGTAAGTGCCCAGGTAGAGTTTTCCCAAGGATAAGAGTTGATAAAATCTCAGACTAGGGTGGGTTTAAATGAAAATCTAGCATTGTGTGGTTTAGAGATATTTAGTGTCTTGAGGTGTAGTGTTTGATGAAATTAAGGTGATATCATGATATGTGAGGGACGTAGTATCTCATAGAAACTTTCAAAATGAAATTCAGGTTAGTGGAACTTCGATTTATCGTACAGAGGTTAGTTCGGGATGTCAAAATCTGAGTATTGTGTTGCGAAAATGGCAAAATTGGGAAAAATCCCAAGTTTCTACCTCAACTACCTTGCTATAGCAGGAGGCAGGCCACTACCACGGGGCCGCTATAGTGGGAGTCAATAATGGTCAGAGGTGCTATAGTAGGTAGATCTCGCTATAACGGGAATCGGGCCGCTATAGCCGGCTAGATGCAGTGATGTGCCATGGTTGTATGGCACTTTCGATGCCTAAAACGAGGAAAATATGCAATAACTTGGGTGTGTTTTGTTGGTATGATGTGGTTTCTGTCCTAATTTGCAGGAAATCAGGTTTTAAAGGTAAAATGACCAAAAGAGGAAGAATCAAGCCCAAAGATGATGTGTCTGATGAGGAAAGAATGAATCTGTACGATGGAGTAACCCACGGCATCATTCACGAGCCGTGATTATCATTCACGAGCCGTGGGTTGTGTCGTGAAAGACTTCCAGAGGAATAACATTTCACCTGAGTTCCACGACAGGATTCACGCCACGTTACTAACATCCACGTGGCGTGATTTGATGGCGTGAGTTCACTTCAGAGATCCAGGAAATGAGCCTGATTCCCACGATACAAGTCACGTGCCGTGACTTGGTTCCACGATACCAAGTCACGACATCGTGAAAATTGCCGAATCTGTTCTCCTATTTTGTTTTGGACAGGACTAGTTTTGTATCTATAAATACCCCTAGTTAGTTCTAAATGAAGGAGAGGAACAATTTACTATTTGGAGAGTTATTTTACATTGTTTGAGACATATAATTTGGTTTTGTATTCACAAACCCTAATTCTGAGGTAGATTGATAATTGAAATTTTGGGTTTTCCTTCATTCTTGTGAAATCATAATTATGCTTTCATCTTTGGATTATTATTGTGTTATTGCAATTATGCATAGCCAAACCCATCAACTAGGGTTGTGTGAACCATGAAGAATTAACAAAACCTGTGACGTGCAAGACAACTTTGTACTGCTGTGTATGCATGTATTGTTGTTTCCTTCATATTAATTGCCTTTCTAACGGTTGCAAACGTTAGAATCTTGTCTATATTCTAGACTTGCTCGAGAGAGAGGTATAGATTGGGAAAAGGAGATAACAACAGAGATTTGAAGCTATCAACCTTCATCTGATAATCGGAGCCTTAGCAGGACAGGTTACCTGAAGTCCAGGACAAGGTTTAGTAGTGCGACACTTGGAGACCAAGAGGAGAAGAGTGAAATTCGTCTAATGTCAGTCGAGAGACAGTTAGATGAACCTAACTTGTTAGACTTTGCATGCAGTGCAGTGGGGCAGTCTCGTTAAGCACAAGTCACCGGTGGAGTTAAGGAATCATTGGGGATCACAGTCCTAGTGAATTCCTCTTATTATTTACAAACTCAATATCAGTCAGCAATCGTCATCGTTACTAGTTACTAGCAAATCCCCCAGTTTTAGTTATTTGCCAGTTATTCCTTCCAGTAGTCTACTCACACTTCGACCTATTCCCTGTGGGATCGACCCCAACCTAGTTGGGTTCTATATTTGATACAACGACCGCATTATACTTTTCTGGAGGTATATTTTGGGCGACATCAAATTTTGGCGCCGTTGTCGGGGAATTACGGTTACGAAGTTGAACATTATTGGTTGGAGTTGATTGGGTGTGTTCTTACATACTCTCGAGGGTATACGCCGGTGTATGCCAAATACTAGGAGTCAAGGCAATCCCCTGATTCCACTTGATCTTGAGATCGAAAGGACTTTAAGAGCTAATCGGAGAATGGTGAATACTGAAGGAGTCCAGAATCCCGCAGCTGCGGGAGATGTTCACAATCAGCCATTGTATCCGGCTGGTCAGGAAACAGCGGAGCAAACTACTACTCGATTGACCCGAGAAGAGCATGCTAGACAAGCTGCTCTTAGACAAGCAGAAAGAGATAATCGAGCTATGCAGGAAGCAGCACAGCACCTGGCTAATGCTGAAGAGCGACAAAGACAATTAAGAGAACAACCAAGACAACGTGTGCCTGTTTATGATGATCCTGAAGATGAATATGTGGCTTATTTTGAGCCGAATGAGAATGGTGCTATTGTTCCACCTGAGTTACCCCCAGGCACTAAGTTTGACATTACCAGTGCCATGATCCATCTGCTGAACTTGAAAGATGTATTCGCGGCCCTTCCTACTGATGATCCAAATATGCATGTGATGAATTTTGTGGGAGTTTGCACGTCATACAATCTGCCTGGAGTTAACCAAGAGGCGATTCGGCTGAGATTGTTCCCATTTTCTCTTACAGGAGAAGCCACTTTGTGGTTGGCTGAGCTTCCACGAGGTTCGATCACCACTTGGCAGGAATTGAGAAACAAATTTTTGGAAAGATTTTTTCCACCATCCAAGATACTGCAGTTAAAGGACGAGATCTACAATTTTCGACAGCTTCATTCGGAAGCACTCTATGAAACATGGCTTAGGTTCAAGAAGAAGCTGTAGATGGTGCCGAATCATAGGATGAGTGGTCGGAATTTACTTGAAATCTTCTACAGAGCTTTGAATGTCAACACAAAGGGGGTAGCGGATACTATCACTGGTGGAGCATTAATGAGTCTGGGATGGAACCAAGCTTCTGAAATATTGGATCGAGTCACTAGGACAAACCGAGGATGGCATACTCGGGAGGAAGATATGCCGGCTGGGACTTATGCTATTGGAGCTTCAGCAGCTCAAAGGGCATTGGATGAATCTGTCGCGCAAGAGGTTGCTCAGTTGAGGACAGAGATTGGTCTTCTGGCCAAACAAATAGCTGCTAGAGATGTGAAAAAGGTGCAAGCTGTTGGTGCACAAAGCAAATCAGTTAGACATGATGATAGTGAGTCAGATGTAGAGGCGAAGTATCTAGATCGTGAAGTGGCGGGTTTTCGAGCCAAGGGCCAAGGGTCTAACCAAGACTCTTGGAACACAAGGCAAGGGAATCAAGGTCGGAACTACTATGGGGACAGCTACAACAAATTGGGATACAGAGATCGTGAACGAGACCGTGATGGTGATTGGAGGCGGAAAGATGATCATAGAGAAAAAAATGACACGTATGTACCGCCTGGAAGACGTGATGAGGAGTCTGGAAATTCGAGGATGGAGGCACTTCTAAATAAATTGGTGAAAGGAGCAGAAAGTCAGGAGAATTGTTTGAAAGAAATTAGAACTGACATTTCGGGCATAAGTCAGAAAGTGGAGTCTCACTCGACCGCCATCAAACAGTTGGAGCAACAGTTTGGGCAAATTTCAGTGGCACTGAATCAACGCCAGCCAGGAACCCTTCCAAGTAATACTGTCCAGAATCCTAAAAATGATAGTCATTGCCTCGCCATCACTACTAGAAGCGGGAAGTGCACGACAAATCCACCTATGCCGGCCGACAGTGGTATGCCTAAGGATCCAGTGGTTATCAATGTTGAAGTTGAGTTAGAGTCATATAATGCAAAGGGTAACAAGATTCCAAATCAATAGGATAATAGCGACAATGTAAAATCTGAGAAGAGGAAGGAGAATGAGGTACCAAAAGTACTCAAAACTATTCCACGACCTCCTCCTACCTATCCTCAAAGGTTGAAGAAAAAGGTGGAGGAAGGAAAGTATCATAAATTCATCACCATGCTGAAGGAGTTGTCAGTTAACATCCCTCTTGTAGAAGCATTGGAGCAGATGCCAGGCTATGCCAAGTTCATGAAAGACTTGGTGACTAAGAAGAGAACGGTCAGTTTTGAGCCCGCAGATAACATCCATCATTGTAGTGCAATTGCTTCACGGTCCTTAGTTGAAAAGAAAGAGTATACAGGAGCATTCACAATCCCGTGTACTATTGGGTCATACGACTTTCCTAAAGCATTGTGCGATTTGGGGGCTAGCATCAACTTAATGCCATTAGCCGTGTTTAAGCAGTTGGGGTTGGGTGCACCAAAACCAACCTCCATGAGACTTCTCATGGCTGATAGAACTGTGAAAAAGCCAGTAGGCATTCTGTACGACGTTTTGGTGAAGGTTGCTTCTTTCATATTTCCGGCTGATTTCGTGATCCTCGATTGTGAGGTTGACTTTGAGGTTCCCATCATACTGGGGAGACCATTCCTTGCCACTGGTCGCGCACTGGTTGATATGGAAACCGGGCAGCTGCAATTTAGATTGAATGATGAGCAGGTTACGTTCAATATCTGTCGGTCAATGAAGCAACCAAAAGATAAGAGAGTCATTTCAGTGATAGATGCGGTCGATGATATTGAAGTTGTCGTGCCCATGGAAGAAAGGTTGGGAGTAGAACCTCTGGCTGCAGTGATCATGAACTTTGGAGACGATGGTATAGAAGACTTTGGCGAGATGGTGAATGCCCTAGCTGGTAATGGAGCGTACACTTATGCGCCCAAGAAACTGGATCTTGATTTAAAGAATAGGGTAACTCCACCAGCTCGCCCATCTATAGAGAAGCCTCCAGTGTTAGAGCTTAAGGCTCTTCCGGCCCACCTTCGCTATATATTCTTGGGAGCCAATAATACCTTGCCAGTAATTATTTCTACTAAGCTAGCGGAATGGCAAGTAGAGGCTTTGGTTTCGGTGCTGAGAAGATTCAAGCGGGCCATTAGTTTGTCCATTGCAGATATCATAGGTATTCCACCCGGCATTTGCACTCATAAAATTCAGCTTATGCCAGAATGCGTCCCTAGCATTGAACACCAATGTCGTCTAAACCCACCTATGCAAGAGGTCATAAAGAAAGAGATCATAAAGTGGTTGGATGCAGGAGTGGTTTACCCTATTGCCGATAGCAAGTGGGTGAGCCCGGTTCAGTATGTGCCGAAAAAGGGAGGAATCACAGTGGTTCCTAATGACAAAAATGAGCTGATTCCAATGAGACCAGTGACTGGATGGAGAGTTTGCATGGACTATCAGAAGCTAAATTCATGGACTGAAAAGGATCATTTTCCTATGCCCTTTATGGACCAGATGTTAGACCGACTTGCTGGCAGAGGATGATATTGCTTTCTCGATGGTTACTCAGGGTATAACCAGATCTTTATTACCCCCGAAGACCAAGAAAAGACCACTTTCACTTGTCCATATGGGACGTTCGCATTCAAGAGGATGCCCTTCGGTTTGTGTAATGCACCGGCCACCTTCCAACGCTGTATGATGTCTATTTTCTCCGACATGGTGGAAGACACTATCGAGGTGTTTATGGATGATTTCTCTGTAGTAGGTGACTCATTTGAAGGCTGCTTGGCACACCTTGCTAATGTGCTGCAAAGATGCGAGGAGTGCAACCTAGTGTTGAACTGGGAAAAGTGTCATTTTATGGTAAATGAAGGTATTGTATTGGGGCATCAGATTTTGAAGAATGGCATGGAGGTGGATAAGGCGAAAATTGAAGTAATTGAGAAGCTGCCCCAACCTATCTCTGTAAAAGGGATTCGGAGTTTTCTGGGTCATGCTGGTTTTTACAGAAGGTTCATCAAAGATTTCTCCAAGATTGCTCATCCCTTGTGCAAACTTTTAGAGAAAGAGGTGAAGTTCGTGTTTGATGAAGCATGTCTTAAAGCATTTGAGTGTCTGAAAGAAAAGTTGGTGTCAGCTCCTATCATTGTCTCACCGGATTGGACGAAACCTTTTGAGGTTATGTGGGATGCTAGTGGAGCAGCTTTAGGAGCAGTTTTGGGTCAGAGACTTGAGAAGATATTACATCCTATCTACTACGCTAGCAAAGTGCTTAATACAGCTCAAAAGAATTACACTGTGACTGAGCAGGAATTGTTGGCAGTAGTTTTTGCTTTCGAGAAATTTAGATCATACTTGATTGGCACTAAGGTGATAGTGCACACAGACCATGCGGCTCTTCGGTATCTTATGTTGAAAAAGGATGCTAAGCCAAGACTGATTAGATGGGTACTGCTGTTGCAAGAATTTGACTTTGAAGTCAAAGATCGAAAGGGGACCGAAAATCAAGTGGTTGATCATCTGTCATGCCTTGAGGAAGAGGATATGCGTAAATTGAAAGATGATCTTGAAATCAATGATACCTTTCCAGATGAGCAAGTGCTTGCAGCATCCCAAGATTTAATACCATGGTTTGCTGATTATGCCAATTTTTTGGCAAGTGATCTAGTCCCGGAGGATATGACATACCAGCAGAGAAGAAAGTTCATGCATGAGGTAAGAAAATTCTTTTGGGATGATCCATATTTGTTCAGAGTGTGTGCTGATGGCATTATTCAAAGATGCATCCCAGAGGTCGAAATGATGAGTATTTTGGAAGCATGTCACTCATCCCCAGTTGGGGGTCATCATGGAGGTGCAAGGACTGCCCATAAAATCTTGCAATGTGGGTACTATTGGCCCAGCATTTATAAGGATGCTCATGACTATGCCCGCGCTTGTGACCGGTGTCAAAGGCAAGGTAATATTTCTCGCAGACACGAACTTCCCATGACTACGATTCTCGAACTTGAATTATTTGATGTGTGGGGAGTTGATTTTATGGGTCCATTTGTGAGCTCGCATGGAATGAAGTATATCGTGGTGGCTGTTGACTACGTTTCTAAATGGGTGAAGGCAATTACGCTTCCCAATAATGGAGGAAGAAATGTCACAGCT
Organism: Capsicum rhomboideum; assembly: GCA_031232105.1. Lineage (NCBI taxonomy): Eukaryota > Viridiplantae > Streptophyta > Magnoliopsida > Solanales > Solanaceae > Capsicum > Capsicum rhomboideum. The sequence continues at coordinate 55,464,785 of CP124711.1, forward strand.
TTCTTGAAAAAGAACATTTTTTCACGATTTGGGACACCTCGAGTTATTATTAGTGATGGTGGATCCCACTTTTGCAATCGGCTGTTTAAAGCTCTTCTTGAAAAATACGGTGTAAAGCATAAGGTGGTTACACGTTATCATCCGCAGACAAGTGGACAGGTTGAGGTATCAAATCATGAAATCAAGGCTATTTTAGCAAAAACAGTCAATGCGAATAGGACTGATTGGGCTCGTAGATTAGATGATGTATTGTGGGCATATCGGACAACTTTTAAAACACCAATTGGTGCTTCACCATATCAGTTGGTTTTTGGAAAAGCTTGCCATTTGCCCGTCGAACTGGAACATAAAGCATTGTGGGCATTGAAGAGGTTGAATTTAGACTGGGATGAAGCGGCTAAACTGAGACTGGAACAGATGAATGAGATGGATGAATTTCATCTCCGGGCTTATGAAAGTTCAGCATTGTATAAAGAAAAGATAAAATTGTATCATGATCGTCGCATTGAGAATCGAGAGTTTCATCCGGGAGATTTGGTGTTGCTGTATAACTCCAAGCTTCGCCTGTTTGCTGGAAAGTTAAAGTCCAAATGGTCTGGTCCATTCACAGTAGTTTGGGTATTCTCACATGGTGCTATTGAGTTGAAAGGAGCAGATAATGTCCTATTCAAAGTCAATGGACAACGTGTCAAGCACTATGTAGGAGTTCCGGAAGAGATAAGGACGATTGAAGAACTTGAACTTGATGAAGTCTGAGTAGTCAAGTTAGCCATGTTGTGCCGCGACGTTAAATCAGGCGCTTCATGGGAGGCAACCCATGGGCAACTTGGGGAAGTCTGAGTATCCAAGGTAGCCACGTCATGCCGCGACGTTAAATCAGGCGCTTCATGGGAGGCAACCCATGGGAAACTTGGGGAAGTCTGAGTATCCAAGGTAGCCACGTCATGCCGCGACGTTAAATCAAGCGCTGATTGGGAGGCAACCCAAGATTTTGTTATGTGGAGATCGGATTATTGAGTAGCAGTTAGTTGAAAATCACAACATCTACGATAGGTGGTGAATTGTCATCCACGACATGAATCACGCTGCGTGAGGGGGTTCTACTCCACGTGGATAATATCGTTAAACTCAGAGAAAGATTTCCAGGTTCTGCATCAGTTCCACGAAAGTAATTCACGTGACGTGGATGGGATCCACGCCACGTGACTGGTGTCGTTGAAATCAGACATTCAGTCCAGTTACAGAACACCAGTCACAATAGACTCCACGTCACGTGGGTGTCAGTAACGTGGCGTGGGTCCTGTCGTGGTACTCAAAAACAACCGAAATCAGAATCCGACCCGACCCGAACCCAGTTTTTCCAATATATACCCAAAACCATTTCTTCCTCAGCCGATTTATACCCGAATAAAACCCTTTCTTTCCCACTTTCAATTCATTCATCTTAAACCCAAAAATTCCATTTACCCCTACTTCTCCCCATTAAATCCGAACCACATCTCTCCCAAATTCCAAATATCCGAAAACCATACCCCAAACACGCACCAAATCCATTTCATATTCAAAAACCCAAACCCCATTCCCAAATAGATCCAAAAATTTGAATTCACTATACAAACCCGACCTAAATCCGACCCCAAACCCAAAACTTTATCCACACCCATTGCTATGCCTCCAAAATCCAATCCCAAAAGTGACCACCTTGATGCGTCATCCCGGATTCGAACCAAAAATCCGGACTTACCGACCCGTCTGAGGGATGAACCCACTGAGTCTGAACCAAGTGGTTCCGTGGAGGAATTTGAGATTAGTCAGGATGACACGACCTTAATCCCACAGGCTACTAGGTTATAGACGCGTGCCCCGAGTGGCTGCCAGGGCTGCAGTTCAGCCGGTCCCACCACCTGTTGAGCCCGTGGTACCAGCTGCATCTTCTGAGTCGGCCTCCCAGTCTGAAGAGGGGGAGGATGCTTCTGAGTCAGAGTGTACGGCTGATGCTACCGGCCAGGGTACGTCTGCAGATGAGGCTACAGGTCAGGATACATCTGTGGCAGAGGCTACAGCCTCTCCCTCCGGTACTGGTGCCGAGAGTGCCCCGACTACTGCATAGGATAGGGGAGTTCAAAGGTGGTGTGTCCAGGGCATGCGTGCTATCTATGATCGGGATGTTGCGCTGATAGAGCGTGGTGTGTGTCAAAAAAGTATTATGGAGGAGCCCCGGTATAGGATGGAGGAACTGAGGTCATTGCCGGATATTTGGCCTCTATTTGAGCGATACGGTTTGGGTTGGATGGCGCAGCCGTCTGGCAGGTATAACTCGGAGGTGGTACGAGAATTTTATGCTTCCTATGCTGCATATGTTGGTTTGACCACCCCAGTGGGGCAGCGATACACTTTGCAGCCAGTATTACCTCATGTCATGGTGCGCGGGACTCGAGTCGACATTTTGGAAGAGACCATTCACCGATTCCTGTTTGGTCCTAACCGTCCAGTTCCAATTTCGACAGCTGAATTTGATCACAGGCTGGCCACTGTCAGAGATAGAGTTAGAATGAAAGATGCCGAGCAGAAGTTAGAGTTTGTTAAATGGATTGCAGGTTACATAGCCGAGGAGGGTGTAGCGTCTAGTTGGGTGACTGGGAAGCTGGACATCAAAAAGTCCACGCTCTATTTCGCTGGTCATTTCTGGTGGTCAGTGGTTCGTCATAGGTTGGGTCCAACCAATGCTGATAATTCTCTCACACTGGACAGGGCGGTAGTAGTGGCCAGCATCTTGGCTGGTTATGAGATACATTTAGCAAGATACATCATCCAAGAAATCCACGAGCGAGCATTTTGAGATCACACAAGTATCCCTTTCCCATGTCTGATTCAGGGTCTGTGTGATAGAGCTGGGGTTGCCAGCATACCTGCCATCGATAATTCTATAGAGGTGACTCGTTTGGCAGATATTGCGATGATGCAGCAGAGGGGTTTGCACCCCCTTATTCCCCGAGGATCACAGCCGTCTGAGGCATCAGGTGCTGCACTGGATGAGGTGAGTGGCGTACCTTTACATATTCCTACACCAGTTAGACTACTGGCACCAACTGAGGGCACTGGCCCTGTTGATGTGAGCGTTCCCAGTACTAGTACCCCACCGACACCTGCTAGAATGGTGTCCATCTCTCGAGACTTTCTGCAGCAGCTAGTTGACAGGCAGACAGAGATGTGTGAGCGTTAGGCTCATACTGAGACTCAGATGGCTAAGTTGGTATCTCAACTTAAGCCTTGGGTTCAATCTACTATCGATGCTGCTGAGACTAGGGTGGAGGCACGGATGACTGCAGCTATGGACCAGTTTATGCTGGGCCTGCATGGGCGGATTGACAGTTTCGAGGCACGTATGGCCTCCCGCTTGAGTGCTGCACCGAACCCTGACTTGGTCGGCTTGACCCAGGAGGTTGCTGCGTTGAGAGAGGAGGTTCAAACACTGGCATTGACTAGCACGCCAATGATACCACCTATGCCTGTCCCGACCTCCATACGCCAGCATTTGAGGTGGATTTGTTTGCGGATGAGGAGCCAGAGATGGATAGAGGAAAGAGACCTCGTAGTCAGGCGAATGGGGGTGCGAGTGATAATGAGTTCGATAGTGATCTGAGGAGGGCTGTTAAAGCCTCCCGGGTAGAGTACCACGCGAGCCAGATTGAGGCAGAGCAGAGGGCGCGTGGTGCCTCTGCCAGTCAGACTACCTCCCCACCGGATGCGACCACTGCACAGTCTGATGGTCTCGCGGCTGGTGGGCCCACTTCCGGTGCTTAAGAGCGCCACAGGTATGTCTTCACTCCCTTATTTTTTTGATATGATATCGGTGCATTGAGGGCATTGCACCATGCTTAGTTGGGAGTGGGGGTGTACCACCACTTGGGGGTTTTTGTTGCCGTGTTTCTTTTCCCCCGAGTGTGATATCATAGTAGAACCGGCATGTGTAGGATGATATTGTTGATGTTTTGTTTTATGTTTCTTGCTATATTAGAAGGAAAATGAGGGAACTTTAAGTGCAGTTCAGTTTTTGAAACATTTCTTATGTGTGTTTTTTTTGTTTTTTTTTTTTGCTAAGGATACCCCTCCTGAAACTTTGGTTTTTGGAACATGCTTTGTGTGTGATTGCTGCTGGATCTTGTTATGGCACTAGAACTATAGGCAAACAACCGTAGCTAGCATTGCATGAACGGATAGGTGGTAGTTGGTAATATAACCTTGTGCTATGTGCGTGTGAGGTCACTACTTAGTTAGCTGTGTATGTGCGATCCAGAACTTGCCCGGTTAGTCTTGCCTAAGTCAGAAGATAAGGATTAGGAAAGGATCATAGGCCGTTGTTGAAATAGTTCACTATTAGCCTAAATGCCAAACCAAAAGAATAAGTATCCCTTGATCCCGACTTTTGAGCCGTAATTATCCTATTTCTTTCATTAGCCTATTCACCTTCCCATTTTTAATCACAATGAACCTGTCTTGGCCCTGGTCCCTCCTTGGACACTGTGTACCTCAACTCAGGCAAATCGCCTAAGTTGAGGGTGGCTATTATAGGGGTGCGTAGATTGAAGTTGGGTATGAAGAAGGGTTAATAAAAGAAGAAGAGAAGACAGATTTGGGTGTGAAAAAAAAAAATTTATATATATATATGCATTTAAAGTTTGAAAAGAAAAAAAAAACCAAAATCTGAGAATAAAGAATGAAGAACAAGGGATAATAAAAATGAAAAAGGTTGGAAGTTGGAGCCAAAAATAGTGTAGTGTCAAGGAGGGTCGAATCACTATATCCGTATGCACCATACCTGTCCCTAAGCCTACATTATAAGCCAAGTAAAGTCCTATAGTGATCCTAGTCCAACTGTCTGAAAACTAAGGCGTAGAAAATAAGGGCAAGCCTATGGTATCTAACGCACACTGTCTTAACTTCTTTTTGAGCGTGAGTGTATTGACCTCGTCCCTATGTTGACATTCATTAGTATACTGAGAGTGCATGGGACTTCTTTGATTGTGAGGGCACATGGGTTGCATAACTAGCTGCTAGTTGCTCTGGGAATGACAATTGCATATACGCTTAGTTGTTTGTGCATAATTTGGTGCCGTCACTTGATCCCTGCTATGTCATGTCTGCATTGTTTACAAATTCTACGAGGAAAATAGGAGGGGTCGGAAAAGTTTTTGTATCAAAAAGCAACAAGTTGACTGCCATAAGTCCCTTAAGGTTCTCTTAGTTAAGCATTGTGTGGGTGTAGTTGTATGTTGTTTGCCTGAGGACATGCAAACATTCTAAGTTGAGGGTGTTGATGTACCATGGTTGTATGGCACTTTCGATGCCTAAAACGAGGAAAATATGCAATAACTTGGGTGTGTTTTGTTGGTATGATGTGGTTTCTGTCCTAATTTGCAGGAAATCAGGTTTTAAAGGTAAAATGACCAAAAGAGGAAGAATCAAGCCCAAAGATGATGTGTCTGATGAGGAAAGAATGAATCTGCACGATGGAGTAACTCACAGCATCATTCACGAGCAGTGATTATCATTCACGAGCCGTGGGTTGTGTCGTGAAAGACTTCCAGAGGAATAACATTTCACCTGAGTTCCACGACAGGATTCACGCCACGTTACTGACATCCACGTGGCATGATTTGATGGCGTGAGTTCACTTCAGAGATCCAGGAAAAGAGCCTGATTCCCACGATACAAGTCACGTGCCGTGACTTGGTTCCACGACACCAAGTCACGACATCATGAAAACTGCCGACTCTGTTCTCCTATTTTGTTTTGGACAGGACTAGTTTTGTATCTATAAATACCCCTAGTTAGTTCTAAATGAAGGAGAGGAACAATTTACTATTTGGAGAATTATTTTACATTGTTTGAGACATATATTTTGGTTTTGTATTCACAAACCCTAATTCTGAGGTGGATTGATAATTGAAATTTTGGGTTTTTCTTCATTCTTGTGAAATCATAATTATGCTTTCATCTTTGGATTATTATTGTGTTATTGCAATTATGCATAGCTAAACCCATCAACTAGGGTTGTGTGAACCATGAAGAATTAATAAAACCTGTGACGTGCAAGACAACTTTGTACTGCTGTGTATGCATGTATTGTTGTTTCCTTCATATTAATTGCCTTTCTAACGGTTGCAAACGTTAGAATCTTGTCTATATTCTAGACTTGCTCGAGAGAGAGGTATAGATTGGGAAAAGGAGATAACAACAGAGATTTGAAGCTATCAACCTTCATCTGATAACCGGAGCCTTAGCAGGACAGGTTACCTGAAGTCCAGGACAAGGTTTAGTAGTGCGACACTTGGAGACCGAGAGGAGAAGAGTGAAATTCGTCTAATGTCAGTCGAGAGACAGTTAGATGAACCTAACTTGTTAGACTTTGCATGCAGTGCAGTGGGGCAGTCTCGTTAAGCACAAGTCACCGGTGGAGTTAAGGAATCATTGGGGATCACAGTCCTAGTGAATTCCTCTTATTATTTACAAACTCAATATCAGTCAGCAATCGTCATCGTTACTAGTTACTAGCAAATCCCCCAGTTTTAGTTATTTGCCAGTTATTCCTTCCAGTAGTCTACTCACACTTCGACCTATTCCCTGTGGGATCGACCCCAACCTAGTTGGGTTCTATATTTGATACAACGACCGCATTATACTTTTCTGGAGGTATATTTTGGGCGACATCATGCAGTAATTATTCAATTTTCTCTAAGTTTAGATGTGATACTATCATGAACTTTCAAGTTTTTTTTCTTATACCATTGTGAGTGAAATAACTAATTCGTGCATAAATGTTTCGATCCATATCTTCTTGTCTTGAAAATCCTCACTAGAGAGGCCGAGTATAAATGTGGTTTAGTTGATAAACTATAGCGAGTGTGTAAGTAAGGTGCTACCTGAGCAACTCTAAAGGTAGTGTCTTTCTAATTCCAACCTTGTGCTTCTCTTCACCCAATGTCTATTCGGGGACGAACAGATGGTAAATTGGTATCTAATGTAACGACCAATTTTGTCGTCACTGAAAATATTTGTAGTAAAGGTATAAGAATCTCATTCGTCATAGGTGTTAGGATCAATTCTTTGGTATTTGAGTGCATTAGATATGAATTAAGGTCATACAATACCCCTAGCACAAAGTTAAGTTGGAACTGTCCTTACCGATTGAGTTCTGGGCTATGTTTAGACTAGGGTCAACTTAAAACAAGAACTCTTCCTAGAATATAATGAGTTATGGGTCCCTATGGTAAAAAAATTAAAGATCCCTGCGTATTCTTTCCAATGCCACTAATCGTTAATTAATCCAACGTCGAAGTAAAAAATTATGACCATTTTACTGAAGACTATCCGTGCTGAAAAACTGAGGCCACTGGCTGCCATAGCGAGGCTGCTATAGAGGACTATGCACAGTTAAACACTGTTTTTAGACCTAAAACATTATTTTTCTCCCCATACTCGTTCAAGGTCAGGCTAGGGTAGGGCAGGGGCAATTTCTTCAGTTTTCCATTGATTTTCTCCTCCAAGATAATTTCTTCCATCAATCTAACACTCGTTTCATTCTAAAATCCTTAGAATAACATTATATTGATCATGGTGGTGGTAGAAAGTTAACCTAGGTGGAATTTTCTGGTGTAAAGTGAATTAATATGTTGAAATCCCTTGAATTTGAGTTAGTGTTGATAGATTATGCTCTTGGGACTAGAAATTGATCTAATCATTAAAAAATATAGATATTTTGAGTAGATTGATGGGTAGAATAGTGGGTTTGAACTCACAAAGTATTTGCTTAAAGAGTTGTTGATTAATTACTCTTATAATTATTGTTTATTAGATGATTTAGCAATCAGAAACGTGAAGAAAAAGGTAGAACATCTGTGGTATGGCTTACTTATTGTAGTAGCGTAGTACCTAGGTAGGCTATGGTTTATGAATAGTAGACTGTGGTTAGAAATTTGAATTATAATATAGATTAGATGGGAGAAATCATGCTTAGGCCTGCGGGTACGGTGTTTGGATGGATAAAATATGAAATTAATGTAATAAGATCTAATTGTGTGTTGATATGTTAATGTATGAACCCGTTTATGGGTGTTTTGTGTTTGTATGACTCAATGATGGATTGTAAGGTGAATTATGTGAATATAGATGATGATAAGGGGATTTTATGAGATTATAATCTAATGAACCATCTTTAATATTTTATAAAAGGTGAACCTCATATTATGAGGGTTTGGAATATGTTATAATCTTTCTTAAAGTTAGTGACATAACTTAAGAGCCTAAAGTCAAGTTGGGCTTAGGGTTAGGAAGTAAGATGTGTAAAGGTGTATGACTAAAGTTAGAATTGTAAGTTGAATAGAATTGAATGGTTGGATATTGGCTAATAGAGTTTAGACTCTATTTGATTGAATTGCACTCCTTAAATGGATAATTGAATTGGATGGATATGGATTGATAATGCTTACTTGATTAAGTCGTGGAATTGTCTTCGAACATGTTGTAATTGATGAATATGAATTGATAAAGCCTGAATTATGAGATGTTGGCTGGCCTTTGGGCATACATATTATTTTGTGCATTACAGAATAATGGTTATTTACATGGAATGATGAACTTGAGTTTGACCAAGTGTTTGTCTACTTATTGCAATGTATACTAGTGAATGAATAACTTGTTGGATAATTTAACAAGACGCTTGATCACCTGAAATGAGATAATGTAAAAAGGCTTGTTTTAAATGCAAGTATGGTTGTATTAACTCCTATTGTGATTATATGTGTTGTGACATGGATTTATATTGTGAGATAAGCCGGTAAAGGATATCTTCAGGGGATATGTTTTTATTGCGAGATGAGCCGGTAATGGACATCTTCATGGGATATGTGGTAAAGGACATCTTCATGGGATATGTTATTATTGTGAGTTGAGCCAGTAAAGGACATTTTCACGGGATATGTTATTATTGTGAGATGAGCCAGTTAAGGACATCTTCACGAGATATGTTATTATTATGAGATGAGTCGGTAAAGGACATCATCACGGTATTGGTTGGTATAAGGTTGGCAGACACTAGATGCCTGGGATGTTTGGTACATGGACAAGAGCTCATCCCCTGTAGGTCATGGCAAGTGGGAGACCATAAGACCTTTAGCATGTGTATATAAGGTATAGGTGAGTTTGACGATTCCTTGAGTGGACCAGGTTATATTATGATTGATATTTTGGGTAACTTAGGTGAACCAAGTTATATTGTGGTTTTGATATATTTGGGATCCTTGTGTGGTCTGGTTACTTTGCATTATATTTGGATCCTTGTGTGGCCCAGTTATATGATATTGTACTTTGGTTCTTTGTGCGGTTTGGTCCTTGAGGTGATAATATGAATTGAAAGCTTACTTGATGACTTAAATGTTTACTTGATGATCTGAAAGCTTAATAATTGGTGATTGAAAATTCTAATTGATAACCATATATGTTTTAATTCGATAATTGTATGTTCTAGCTTTTGTGCATAATCCCTATATTGTTGGGTTGCCTAGATTTGTGGGTGAATAATTGTAATATGTGACTGGTGACTATAGAGTCATTGGTTCATGAGAGTTAAACTGTTGATTAGTAGTAATTGAGGTGTAAGTGAAATAGACTGACTTGTATTAACTATTGGGGCTAGACAAGTGAGAGTTATAATGGATGACATTTGATGTGAAGAGTGATGTATGATTAGTGAGATTAGGTGTGAATGATATAAGTGGAATGTCTGTGGTACAGATTGCCCACTAGTAATGAATTCGGTGCAACTATTTCCGAGAATAAGAATGGAAATACCCTTAGGTAATATAAGAGAGAAAGATAACATAAGTAGATGAAAGTGATGTGAATTAAATTGTTATAAAAGTTACCATGCTTTCTTTCTATGATTTCTATATGATGTTTATGTGATCTAACCCTAGTCTGTCGATTATACCTATCAGTACCTGTGGTTGTACTAATACTACTGTTGTTATACCCTTATTAGGGTATAGTCTGGTTGCAGGATCAGTTGATGTTTATTAGGTGACGTGGATAGTGATCTCTAACAGCTTCTAGAGATTTTTTTTTTCCGACGGTGGGAGCTGTGTCATTTGTTTTATCTTTTACTTTATTAGAAGCTCTTGTAAATTATCTAGTCTAGGTCCTCTGGGAAAGTGTTTTCATTTATAATTTTACAGTAAAAGATTGTATCATTTATCAGATTTTGAAATCCTTAATAGAATTGCTTATAGCTTCCGCATATATTTTTAAATGGGTGGTAAGGGTTCTCCTATCTATGTGGATTACAGTAGGTGCCCTCACGATCTGGTTAGTTGGGTCGTGACAACATAGTACATGTATGATTACAGGTGCACATGTTAGCCATAAAATTCTCAGTAGAAAAGAAAAACTTATCCGTCATTCAGAAAATACATGAGATAGTTACCCATAACAAATCAAAGAATGAGCTAAAGAAATCTAGGGACATTAAGATCAAAGGGAGAAAACAATTCAAGGTAAGAACCGGAAACAAGAATAATCCAATCAAAAAATAGAAGTAGGTCCACTCAAATCACAAAAAAAAAAACTAAGAAAGCAGAAAATCAAAATATAGTTGATTGGGGTTCTCACAAGGAGTGGTGCTATAAAATTCAACAATCAAAGATAATGAAAGACTTTGTTTGGAATATCAGATCTATGAAAATACATAAAGCCTTTCATTCTACAAATGCTTTATAGACACTATAGTTTTCTTTTATCACTACTGGAACCGTTCCAACAAGCTTGACATTTACAAAGATACAAAAGAAATCTAGATATGAATAATGCAGGGGCCAATTACAATAGTAAGATATGATATTCTTATCGAAGATATCATAGAGTTTGAAATAATTAAAGTCAAACAACAATAAATCACATTAAAGTTATTTTTTTTAGCATGATAAATATTGCCACATCACTATAGTGTATACCAAATGTAGTGAAGTTGTGCTATGAGATAGAACCTATGAACTGGCAACTAATTGTAACTACCCATTTCTTTCTTTTTTTATTAAATAGATTAAAATTTATTTAATAAAAAAAGTATACAATACAGACCCAGGTAGTAACAGACCAACTACCTCCAAAGAAAGGAAAGAAAAAAAAGACTCAAAAGCCTTCTCTAAATATAGCTATCTCCTCCTGTAACTTCTGAATCAAACAATACAAATCAAACTAACACTAGGGAAATCTGTTCAAGGCTGCCAAACAGTCTTTCCATCCAACAATGCCTTGCCCTTTAATATGAATGTGAAGTGCAATCTCCCGGTGAGTATTTGTAAGGTTGACTCTCCCATGTTGAAACCTAAATGTATTCCTGTCTCTCCACACACAATACAACATCATAGCAAAAGTATAACAAACAATATCTGCAGCACCATTCTTTTTGTTTTGCTACCTTGCTCAACTAATCTATTTTATGTTGCCATGATCCAATTGTCCTAGCTTGTCCCATCCATGTTAGCAATCTAGACCATACTTGGCTACTACAAGAACAATTGAAAAATAATTTTGAAATGGCTCCACTCCACTTGCACCACTTGCACAGAAAACACATTCCAGTGGCACTTGAATACCAGTTCTTTGAAGTTTGTCTAATGTAGATAGTCTATAGTTAACTGCAAGCAAAAGAGTAAACTTTTACCTAGGATGAATATGCTTATGAAGTTTGATACTCTTCCAAGTAACTTTAGGATATTGAGGTTGTTAAGTGTTATAAGCTTATTTAATCTGGAACATGCCCCCCTCCCTTAACCATTAGATTGAGCTACTGCTGAAGATTACCTTGAGAAGAGTTAAGTTGTAATAGTACCTTACTACTATCAATAATCTTTATCATAACCCAAGATGCAAATGGGTGTGTGCATAATCTCTAGTCTCCTGTTCTTTATATAGTAGTAATGCAACCATCTGATCCAAAGAGAGTCTTTTTTCAAAGATATAGCCCAGAGTTGCTTCAGAATAAATGCTTTATTACAAAGCCTAAGGTTTATAATATTTAGACTCCCAGCTGCACCAGGTTCACAGATCTTCTCCCATGCTACCAAAGCCTTTTTTAACACCTCCTCAGTATTAAACCATAAGAAAGCTCTACAAACTGCATCAATGAGTTGTATCACTTTTTTTTGGAAACACAAAAATTTATGCTCAGTAACTTTGCATGCCAAACAGGACAGACTTGATAAGATGGATCCTACCAGAGTATAAAAGTAATATAGCTGACCAACACTTGACCCTGGATATGATTTTCTCAACTAAAGGTAGGCATTGGTGCATAGAAAGCTTCTTTGTGGACAATGGCACCCCTAAATACTTTAAGGGTAGTGTACCTTCCTTAAATCCTAGAAACTGTATGAGATCATTCTTTGCATATTGATTCAAGCCTGTAATATAAATTGAGTGTTTTTCTACATTAGATTGCAATCCTAATACACAAGAAAACTAATGGAATGCCCCTTGCAATATAGTTACTGAAAGTAGATCAGCCCTACAAAACATGAATAAGTTATCGAAAAAACACATATGTACCCTGCCCATTCTTTTGCATTTGGGGTGAAAATTAAACTCATTAATAGTGGTCAGGTGAGACATTTCCCTATGCAAGTACTCCATAGCTATCACAAAGAGGTAAGGGGACATGGTATCCCCTTGTCTCAATCCTCTTTTAGAATGAAAAGGCTTGGTTAATCCTCTATTAATGAGTAGAGAATAGGAAACATTGGTCAGACAATCCATTACCCAACTTTTAAACTTGTGAGGAAAACCTAAATCAATGAGCATGTATATATAGAAAGTCCATTCAAATGTATCATATGATTTCCTCAAATCCACTTTTAAGACACATCTAGGAGATATCCATTTTCTAGTGTATCCCTTGAATAGCTCATGACTGAGTAATATATTATCAGCAATGTTACTCCCCTCTATAAAAGATAACTGTGAACCACCTACAATGCCCTATATCACACTTTTAACCCACTTAGTCAAGATTTTGGCAACAATCATATATAAGGTTGAGCAGTAAGTTATGGGCCTGAAATCCTTACGTGAGTAGGAGAAGGAACTTTAGTTATTAAAGTTACAGCATTACAATTCTATGATTTTAGCATTCTTCCAGTGTTAAAAAAATGTTTTACAGCTGCATACATCTCTTTCCTGACTATACTCAAATACTTGGTGAAGAATTCAATGGGAAAACCATCCACCCCTGGTGCCTTGTCATTAGGCGTATCTTTAATACCTAATCTATCTCTTCATTGCTAACCTCTTATATCATCAACTGTTGTTATTCTCTAGTTAAGGAGTTACTAGGGTGTTAGGACATGGTATCTCAGGAAAGTAATCTCTCAACAATTGAGTAAAGAAAGAAACAAATTAATCTTCCACAACCTATGGATCAGTAAGCTTAATTCCATCTGCAGTATAAATAGAGGAAATTATTCTGACTGGTTCTGATTTTCAGCTGGGTATGGAAAAAATTGGAGTTTGAATCACCATTGTCAATCCAACAAGCTCTAGACTTCTGGCTCAACACATATTCCTCAATCCTACTCCTTTTTTGCATCTCCATAAGATGCTCTTTCTCTTAATCAAACAAAACATGGGAAAAAGGTTGTGTAGCAATAGCTGCTTGTATGCATTTCAATTTTTGCCTTGGTTTGCCTAGTTTTTAAGGATAAGAATCCATGTGTGAATTAAGATCCTTTAAAGAAGCCTTTAAGTTTTTTAGCTAGAGACAAATCCCTTTCACTGCATTAGTAATATTAGATTCCCTCCGCATATTGCTAACTAAGTCTAGAAAACTTGTGTGCTCTATGACTGTCTTGTAGAGTCTAAAAGGCTTAGGATGGAGACTTATTCTCTACATATAGTGGAAAACAACAGGGGAATGATTAGACACTCTTGGTTATAGAAAGTCAGGTTCCACATACCTATGCTGATGTAACCATATAAAGTTACCAAACACCCAATCTATTTTACTATAGATTTTACTAGCTGCCTATTTCTTGTTGCACCATGTGTAGAAGCAGCCTTTAGATTTAAGAGGGGTAAGCTGCAAATTGTCAACCATTTCTTAAAACCCCTGTATTTCAGATTGATAAACAAGCTAGACCATTCTACCTTCAGTGGAGAGAACATTGTTAAAATCTCCACTGAGCACCCAAGGATTCTGCACATACCTATGCTTATTTCTGGCATACACTACAGTAACAAGAGCTGAGAAATTGGATCTAGGATTATCCATCAAGCAATGAATAAATTGTTCATGCACTTGAAGAATACCAACATTAAGGTGTTTCCTCTATAGCACCCAGATTCTACCATTCTCACCTAGTGGATAATTACAATAATGATTCCAATGCCTAGCCACTTTCATAAGAACCCTTTAAGACTTTCTTTCAATGAATCTAGTTTCAAGACACCCAAAAAAACTCTACCTTATGCTTAGCTAGAAAGAACATCACCTCTTTCTATTTGAAGAGCTAGTTAAGCCCTCTCATATTCCATGTGCTAATGAACAATTGGGGTATAAAGGTTTGAGAAGTGCCAGGCTCCTTTACCCCTGAGGTCCCAACTACACAATCAGATAGAGAATCATATCTATTAGCAATAGGGATATCTGTATATTACATATTTTGATCTTGGGAAGTAACATACACCTGCTGAGATCTTTCTTGTACTGAATGCTTACCATGATCCTTCTTTGGATTATCAGTCACCTTCTGAAAGCTCTTTTGCACTGGATACTTACCCTGATCCTACTTCTCTAAATTTTCTATCATGTCTACCTCCTCTATGGCCCCTTGTACTTCTAATTGAATAAGCCATTTCTAAATAATTCGACCTATCTATCTTTTTCTACCTCTTTTCCTCTTCTTGGGAGCTTCATTGTTAGCCTCTACTGCTTGTGTTTTTCTGCCTTTTTCTAACATTCTTCCACATCATACCCAAATCTAATACATTTAGTACAATATTTGGGTCTCTATTCATAAGAAAATTCTTGTTGGAAAGTCCCATTAGGAGTGTCAAGTGTGATCACTTCTAGGAAAGGATGAGAGATATCTATTTCAACCAAGATGCGTGTATAAGAGATTCTTGTCATATCAGTTGTATACTTAATAGTGTACAAAGATTGAACAATGGCACTAACAATTTTTCTTAAAGCTTCAACTGACCAGTAACCTACTGGTAGGCCTGAAAAGTTGACCCATAGTGGTGTAGTTATGATGCATTCTGTATTAAATTTGAAATCAACCACCAAATTCCTCAAAATAAATAATGCATTATGGTATGTATAAGGTCCTGCTTGCATGAACTCATCTCCATCCTTTATAGATTTGACTATAAACATATAATAAACATTAGAGTGATAAAGTATTTGGTATTTGGCCATAAAATTTCACATAAAAGTAAAAAAGTTATCCATCGATTCTCATAAGGAGTATCACCCAAAATATATGCTATGAGAGCCATTATTCATCAGTAGTCCTAATGTCATTAGTAGCTATTTTCATAATAGTGTTACCATTTCATTGTATTGACGGGGCATAATCAAGTGGTAAACCTATCTGCAAGTTGTGATTTTACTTTGCCAACTTTGGTGAGGAGGTTACTCATTAGACTGTGCTAGGATTATTGATGCAGCTTGGGGATCAGTGGTTGTTATACAAGCACTCACACTAGAGAACTGAAGACGATGAGAGAGAGCCATTTTTTCAGTTTTAGGTTGCTTCCCCACTGTAACATTTGGTCAAACACTATTACATTTATCCTCAAAGTCTTTGTCTTCCTCTAGTATAGACTGAAATTGCACTGGGAGGAAACTCCCAATAGTGAGAAGAGATAAATTCTTGCATATCCCAGATGCCAGAGTTGCCATCGTATTCATCGGAGTAGTAGTTTTATTCCATCGTACCATACTCGGTTCATAATAGCCTAGCTTGGCTTATCACGCGAGAGATTAGTAGTTAAATATGCTTTCATCCATGGAACTTTAACTACCTATTTCATCATTATTAAATATACTATGATAAATACCTGAGTTTAATATTTTACGCCAATATCGAGTTAATGTCAGGATCAACCATCATTAGGTTAACAAAAAATTTTGGACCAAAATTTCAAAAAGGGTTATAGGTGGATTGCCTTGTACAACTATAACATTCCCTTGGATACTACAGCCCGCTGTACCATGGCCAGGACGTTATAGCGGAGCTTGGTAGTGATCCACTCAAATTTTAAAACCCTTTTTGTTCAGTGTTTTATTCTAATATAATTGCCTCCTCCTAAAAATTCCCTAGGGCTATTCCTAAGCTAAAAACTTCTTAATGGAGAGACAAGGCCCTCATGAGATGTGATTCCATCCCATCGTTGCAATTTCTCAAACAAATACGCTAGCCAGAACAAGGAAGGCTTGTGAGCATGGAGTTTGGATGGATAATTACAAGAAAATTATATAGAAAAAGATAATTTTAATTCTAATATGCTTATATATGAGTTCCTTGGAGAATAATTGTAATTGTTTGATATACATGATCGATTATTTTATGAATCATACAAGTTGGGTAATGATAGAAGAAATATGTAAACATTTATAATCACCTTAAAAAAAGGTAGAGATCGATGTATGGATATCATATATGTGTGATTCTTACAGATGCAATGTTTGTAAAGATGAAGGTCATGATAAGGGATGGTGGTGTCATAACTGGAAGAGTATAAGGGAACATTGTTTATGTTCTAGCTAGGATTTAGGATAAAGTGTGTAACTAGTGTTAAACTTGTAACGTTGCGTAATGATGAAGGGTTGATAAATAGACAAAGCGATGACAATTATGAAGATAAGATGGCTAGTTATGTCCAAATGCAAGGGTTTGTTAGGGTAATGTAATCTACGAGGATTGATCGGAATAAGAAAGGCTGGTTAGATTGATGAATATGTGTGTGTTTCTATAGTAGGGTTAAACTAGATTTAGACTTCATGCCTATCCGTGTATTGAATGTTTGTGGATTGACTTTCGGGCATGCTTGTGATTTGTTAGTGGGTTGTTATTTCTTGTAACAATATAAGTTAAATGATAGAGAAATTGAATAAGTCTTTTATGATGATAAATTGTGTACTTTAATTATTGGTTCAATGTGATACATCCTAAGTGATAGTGATTGCATTTCATGATATTGTGATATTTGGAGGGTTGGGTAACACACCGGTATGGATTACTTATTGATATTTTGGAGGGTCAAGTACCACACATGGACGAAATTGGTCCCTTGCAGGTCACGACTATTGGGCATAATTATAAATAAGTCCTTTTAGCATGTGTGTACATGTTTGAGTCATTAATTGTGATAATGTGATGCATTGTGTTAAACGTGAGATTATTGCTTAAATATATGACATACACGATATGTTGAGGTGATCGAGGTACTACCATAATACTCTTGTGAGATTGTTGTTGTATTAGTAATGACTAGTTATGATTATACGGTGATATTTAGGTGGCATAGATCCATTAATTATGAACATTGTTGGTGGTTGTTGTTGTTGTAATAACATTGATAGGTTGAAGGTTTTAATTTAGTTGTGGAAATTGGTGGGCCTTATATGGTCTAATTGTGGATGTTATTGGTCATTTTGGGATTGTTTGGTATGTGTTGAATGTTAGTTTACTTTATTTGACTTCTGTGTGGGTAGATAGAATGTTATGCATAGTGGATGGTAAGGTTAGTGGAACTACTGAGTAGTCTCATGTTGCTTAGTTAAATCTTTGGTGGGTTATCTATGAAATTAGAAGTTGGATACATTACGTGAGACAAGCAAAGATAATCCATGGTTGAATTGATAGTTGAGTGTGTGCGACCTTGGTTCGTGTGGGATTTTATGGGTGTGATGGTTGTGAGATGCACCTTAATGGTAATAAGGATTGTTAATATAATTGATCGAGGATAGTTGGGTAACGAGGCCAATCGGGAGTTGTTTGATAAAAAAGGATGGAATATTAATGTTAGCTGTTAATTAATGTACAATTTTTCCATATTTTATCATGTGATTTCTATATTACGCGACCTAACACTAGTCAACCAATGATGCCTACCAGTACATGTGGTGTACTGATAATAATCTTGTTATGTCCTTCTTGGGATGTAGGTTATGTTGCAGGTTGAAAAAAAGTCTCTTATGTGGATGGCGATCACTCTTCGTCAACTTATGCACTTCTTTTTCCTGTGGAAGTTGTTTCTTTAATTGCCTTGTCTCTAGTAGAAGCTCTTGTACATGTCTATACTAGGTCTTGAGTATGGATTTGTTGTATGTATTATTTTAAAGGATATCAGTTACTTAAATTAATATTGGTATCAAGATATAACTGCTTATTATTACAAAGGTTTTAATTGATTTTCCCCATATACTTGGTGGGTGGTAAGGGTTATCCTATCTAGTTAAGAGTTGAGTAGGTGTCACAACCCAACCCACCGGATCGTTTTGTGCAGCTACCTACATCTACCTTAGATAGGAGAACCCTAAATAACCCACTATTCAATCAATGTGGAAATTACTATAATATTCACTTAGTCAATTTATGTCTGCCATATGAAAAACTAATCAACAGTTCAAATACGATTACTCAATCAATTCATTCCATAACTTTTTTTAATACATCTGATATGTAAAGTAAGACTAGAAAATAACTAAAAGTGACTCCCCAGAACCTAGCCTAAATAGGCACAATAGCACTAGAAAGGAGTAGGGACATCCTCGACACAACATCAATGCAGAATAGAAATAGTAGGAGTTGTTGCTGAGTGATCGGCATTGCGGCTATAGAAACTCCAGCTAACCTGTACCATGGCTATACCCCCGAGTGGAGGTATAGTAAGTGTAGTATCAGTACAACCACATGTACTGGTAAGCATCATCGGCCAACCAGGGTTAGAAACAAATGACATCAATAATAAATACGGAGAGATCATAACATCAAGTAAAGTTCTGGCTCTAAACCCCCAATTATAGAATCCCTAACACCTCACTTTAGTATCTCTGTGACCTACCTGTCATCTAACATTTTTGTATATCTTTTTCCTTTGATTAACCATTCCAGCCTATGCATCTTTTTCTCATACCGACTCATTCTTATGGTACCTATAATTCTTAATCTACATCCGCTCCCAAATTCTCTGGGTCCTCACTATCTCATACATCACTATGCCACACCATTATGGAATCAGAATTCTACAAAATCATATGTTATAATAACTCATTCTCTCAGGGAACCGTAGATTCTTATCTCCAACCCAGTCCAAACAAGGTACCAACATACTTCCGTAAACCCTCATTAATAATTTACACAACATGAACATGTGAAAAATACATAAAATAAAATCACGTACGAGGCATATAAATGAATGAATGTATGTAAGATGAGTGCATCATCTCTTCTCATCCCTTCTTATCAATCTCATCAGCATCCTCAACATCATATTGTAATAGCATGGTACCCAATCCATCATCACTTAATATCATCACCATGCATATGAATGTGAAATGAAATCAATAAATCATAAGTCATACAAAAAGTATAAATAGACACTTAGTTCACAATCAAGCATAGGCCGAGCCAGTCTAAGTGTTACATCAACATTCCAACTCATTTGATCAGCGACCATAGTATGTACATATGTATTCACAACCATCATTTACCATACCCCCAATGGGGCTTCCATAACCCAAGTTCACACCATCACACACTTTCTCTCTGTCCACATCCCATCTTTACATTTTTCACATTATCCTCTAATCTTTCCTAACTACTTCTAACGGAAATCCTATTCTTTACTTTACAATATTTACTCATTTATATCCACTCATCAGTCATGAGATTCAATTATTCTAATTACTAATCTTGGCTTACCATGCATCACCTTTTAGTCACTTCCCCTAATTCAATTCGAACATTTATGACATTTATGTTTTAATCAAGTTACCTTAATTTCCTCCTATAGTCCCTTACTGTATCGTCTAACTTTCCACTAATCTCAAAGGCCCTGGAAGATATTAACTATGTATATTCTCTCTACCATTCTATCCACCCCCTATCACAATCTAAACCTTAGTATAATGTACAGTAATACAACATATTCGAGCCTAACTGGATTTTAAACGTGTCCATCCATCCAAATCTGGTCCTGAAGGCCTAATGCATGATACTCTCGATATCACTATTAACATTAGATGCATCTAGCTCAAGCCTATTTGCTATAAAGTAAACAATAACTTACCTTTAGACTAAACATGTTGCTACAGAGAGGGGTGAGCTAGCCCGCGTGTGCTAATCATTTTCCTATGTCGAGTTCCCTCTGGGTGTGTCTTAAAACTTCCCTCATAAACCCTAGCCTTTGAAATCTCATGGTTGGGGAGATGGGGGTTTTCAGAGTGTTTTCAGAGGAAAAGGGTGACCTAGGGAAATATAAACGAGAGGGTTTTTAAAAATCCCTCAGTTTGGCTACCGCTACAGCGGTTCCCATTACTACTGCAATGGTTAATCGATCATTGTAGTAGTCGGCAACAGTCCAACCCAATATCTTTTTGTGCCTTTTGGCCAATCCCCTATGGGCTTCATTTTTCCTTTTTGTTTTAATTTTTCTCTGTCCAATTTTAGCGTATTATTTATCATAAATTATTTTTGGGTTATTTTACACGTAATGATAGTTTGGGTCTTTACATTAGATAGCAATTTATCTACCGTTCATCCCCGAACGACCCTAAGGTGGGTTTTTGACATTGGCATGATTACGCAAAAAAAATTCCAACATCAATGAGTCGTTGCAAGGAATTCCGCAATATTTACTGGCACTCTTACATACCTATTTGCCTTATAATTAGCGATAGCTAATGCACCTCCCAATCTAAGCCTGACGGTTACCCGAACGAGATACGACACTCTAATGCATGAAAAGTCGGAATGAAACTAACATCGAGAGGATTTTACAACAGCAGCAACACACGATAGTTTTAAGTAGTGGAAATGTTCATTTCCACCATTTTCACTCCAAATTCTCCAAAACTCTCTCAACTCTCTCTTCAAAATCTCCCTTCGACAATGAATTCAAGGTAATTCCTTCATTTTCACTACTTAGTTTATGTATTTCTCATTGTAGAATCATATGATTACATTAGAATCGAGATAATTCAGGTGGTTTTGGGTGTAACCCTTTGAACTTGAATTTGGTAGTGTCTTTGAATGAAATGACAAATATGTTAAGATCTTTTACATCTACAAAGCTCCTATAGCATCCTGGGTGTAAAATTGACATAGTTCATGGTAGGTTTCGTCCATGGGAGGGGTAGAAGGTGAAGGGTCATCTTTTATAATGAATTTGAGTGATTTGGGGGTGAATTCGAGTGCAGTACACTCCTATTTTTTGTGTAAAAAGGTTCATGGGGACTTCACTAAGTTCGATCCGTACTTAGAACTTGAGAATACTGGAAAAGTTAAAAACCCACCATGGGAGGGGAAGTTGGCCGGTTGAAGATGATGAACCACTGCAGCGGTAATGTTTTCCACTGCAGCGGTAAGTTCTGCTGCAGTGGTACCACTGGATTAGTTAATTAACCGTTGCTGCGGTACTGGGCAGTAGCTTACTAGGTTTTCCTTTTCCTATAATTTTTGAATTTCCCTCCCCTCCCTTAGTACCCTGTCTTAGTTTCTAACATGGTTTTATGGTGTTTTTCAGGTTCATCACATCCCAATAACAACCCTGCTACTGAAGGTTTCCTGACAATTCTAGTTGAAACCAGTATAAAGAAGGGTGACAGAACAGGGGTTTTCTAGTAGGGAGGGGTTTTGTGATGGACGATGTACAGGATGAGTTGCCTGAGTTCAGTAACTAGCTGAAGGTGTTCGGGTGGGAGATACTAACTGAGACAGTTCTGGGCTGCAACCTAGCCTTGGTCCAAAAATTTTGTGTTATACTCCCCATGGTGAGTGGTTCGTACCTATCCCTACTATCCGAATTCCAGGGAAGAATGTATCTGTGGATGCTACCGCTATTAATAAGGTCTTGGGAGTTCCCAATACTTCCAACGTGACCTTCGAGTGGTAATCTAGGAGTATGATTTGAGATGGGCTACCTGGTACTTGGTGTTGGGCGTAAACATGACAAAGTGAAGTGGTCCAACAAGAGGGGGACCAAAAGTGCATACTTCTTGGCTGAGGCCAAGATTTGATTACAGCTGGTGTCTCGGAGGATTTTTCCTTCAATAAATGTTAGGGAAGTGATGATGGTGGTGTGTGTTATGGTAGGGATCGAGGTGAATATGGGGGTACAAATCATGGATGAGTGGAAGTACTTCTATGCTAGGGAGACGTCTACGAGAGATATATTTTTGCCTTCCTTTACTATGGAGCTGTACAAGCGGGTAGACATTATGGAAGAGGACCGTGATACCTCAAAGGAGTGTGACGTGCCACATAACCCTCTAAGGGGTAGGATCACACGGGGAAAAGATAAAAAATATGAAAAGCAAAGCAAGAGGGTGAGAGTAGTAGGCTACAGGGAGGAGGACTCCAGGAAATCACTCCTCCTAGCAATTAAGAGGCTGACCTTACTGCTATGTATGTTTATATGGAGAGGAATCAGATTCCCTAATTGGGTCTAGATTCTTTGAGCTCGACTTCCCTAGTGGACCTGGCCTGTGCTTACACAGAGCTCCAAAGGGAGCTAGATGATGAGAATATGAAATGCCACTCCCGGGACCGTATGCTCGTGAGGATGTGGAAGGTTGTGCAGGTCATGTTCGCATGAACCTCCCCTAACAAGAAGCTCCCGAAGCTGACCAAGAAGGATTCTGAGGAGTTTTTCTTTCTTAGTGGGATAGAGGAGGAGGGTTCAGACACCTTGAGCTTCGAGGATAGTTCCACGAATTAGAGGTTCCCCCTGGTTACATTTTTTTGTTTTTATATTTGGTTTGCCCCCATTTAGGGCTTGTTACAAACAATTACTTTCCCTTGTTTTTCTGCATTTTTAAGACTTTTCACTTTCCTGCACCCTTAATAATAAATGCTTTAGCTTATGGTACGTGTCGAATTGATTTTTGTCATCTTATTATTTAAAAAATAGGGTAGCTTCACAACAATTTGCAAAATCACTAAAGTGGGAGCCTCTGGCAGGCTACTGCCTAGAGCCGTTACAACGGTTAATCTTACCGCTGCAGCTCTAAAAGTTTTGCTACAGTGTTAAACCCCAGTGGTTTTCCTTTTCTCTTTTTGGCTAACAGTTCTCAGGTTTTTTTTCCTCACTACGCCATCCCTGAACACTATTACAGTTTGTACTTCTCACGTACCAAAGGTTTTTAAGGTCTAAAGTGATAATATCATGACTCAAGCCATCGTAAACGTAAATAAATTACTCCACTTAATTAGTTATTATTTTTAACAAACTTATTCCTCCCTTTCCTCTCAAGCACCACACCCCATGCGATAGTTTTCACGAAACGACAAGGTGCCTGGGTAGTTTGTCAGGATTCGAATATAAGTCAATAAATACTCCAAATCACGGTGAGATGAGATGTGTTTCAAGTTGAGGAAATAAAGGCACCCTCAATATCACACCCGATCCCAATGATGCCCGGGTCCTTTGGCCACACCTCATTCAAGCAACACACATAAAAAATAATTACACTTAAGAGTTTTAACTATCACACAGTAAGTCACCGTATACTACACTTAGCACAATTCATACCATATTTTAATATACATTATTGCCTTACAACAATTACTTACACAATATCAAGCAAGACATAAAAATAATCTTCCTATTCTTCTTATTAGCCTCTACTGGTTGGAATGTCTTGTCCCAACCTTCCAACATTAAAAGATAACAATTGGGATCAACTAGTTCCAATTGTGATGGTTGAGATACCAATTGGAATCGGCTAGATACCAATTGGAATCGGCTAGATACCAATTGGAATCAACCTAGGGAGACAAAATTGAGATGGCACGATAAGAAAAAAGAAAGTGAGGTAGATTCCTAGATGTCTTGTAGCTTTCAACAGATTTGATATGGACGTCAACACACATATACATGGGACTCTACTCAACATTTGTTCTTGTACTAGGAGACCGGTAACCTAGGCTCTGATACCATCTTTGTCATGACCCAACCCACTGGATCATGTCGGGAACCTACCTACACCTACCCCAGCTAGGAGAACTCTAAATAACCCACCATTATATCAATGAGGAAATTACTACAATATTCACTTAGTTAACAAAAATTAGTACAATATTCACTTAGTCAATTTATATCTACCGTATGAAAAACTAGTCAACAGTTCAAATACGATTACTCAATCAATTAATTACATAACTTGTTTTTTAGTACATCTAATATGTAAATTAAGTGCAGAAAATAACTACAAGTGACTCCCCAGAACCTGGCCTAAACCAGTATAAGAGCGCTAGACAAAGAGTAGGGACATCCACGACACAGCATCCATGCAGAATAGAAATAGTAGGAGCTGCTGCTAAGTAATCGACATCGCTGCTATATAAACTCCAACTAAACCGCACCATGGCTAAACCCTCGAGTGGAGGTATAGTAAGTGAAGCATCAGTACAACCATACATACTGGTAAGCATCATTGGACGACCAGGGTTAGAAATAAATAACATCAATAATAAATACGGAGCGATCATAACATTAAGTAAAGTTTCGGTTCTAAACCCCCAACTATAGAATCACTAACACCCCACTTTAGTATCTCTATGACCTACCTGCCATTTAACATTTTCATATATCTTTGTCCTTTGACTATCCATTCCAGCCTATACCTCTTCTTCCCATATCCACTCATTCTTATGGTACCTGCAGTTCTTAATCTACATCCTCCCCCAAATATTCTCAGTACTTACTATCTTAGACATCACTATGCCATACCACTATGGAATTACAATTTTACCAAATCATATTATACAATAATCAGTTATCTCAGGGAATCATAGATTCTTATCTCTAACCTGGTCCGCACAAGGGTCCAATATACTTCTATAAACCCTCATTCAAAATTTACCATAATATGAACATGTGTACAAATATATAAAATAGAATCACGTACAAGGCATATGAATTAATGCATATATGTAAGATGTGCCCATCATCTCTTCTCATCCTTTCATCATCAATCTCATCAACATCCTCAACATCATATTATATCGGCGTGGTACATTACCCATATTACAACATATCATATTTGTACCAACGTGATACTCGATCCATCATCATATAATATTATCACCATGAATATGAATATGAAATGCAATCTTTAAATCAGAAGTCATACAAAAAGCAATCACAAGCACTTAGTTCGCAATCAACCATCGGCTGAGTCAGTCTAAGTGTTACATCAATTGTCTAACATATTTGATCATCGACCATAGTACATACATATGTATTCACAAACATCATTTACCATACACCCCTATAGAGCTTCCATGACCCAATTTCACGCCATCACACTCTTTCTCTCTGTCCACATCCCAACTTCACATTTTTCACATTATCCTTTAATCTTCCCTAACTACTTCTAACGGGAATCCTATTCTTTACTTTACAAAATTTTCTCATTTATGTCCACTCATCAGTCATAAGATTAGATTATGTTAATTACTAACATTGGCTTATCATGCCTCACCTTTTAGCCACTTCTCCTATTATAATTCGAACATTTATAACATTTAAGATTTAATCAAGTTTCCTTTATTTCCTCTTATTGTCCCTCACTGTATCGTCCACTAATATCAAAGGCCCTAGAAGATATTAAGCTTGGTATATTTGCTCTACCATTCTATCCATCCCTTATCATAATCAAAACCTTAGTATAATGTACAGTAATACAACATATTCGAGCCTAAATGGATTTTTAAATTTGTCCATCCATCCAACTCCAGGCCCAAAGGCCTAATGCATGATACTCCTGACATCACTATTCATGTTAGATGCATCTAGCCAAGTCTAGTTGCTACAAAGTAAACCATAACTTACCTTTTAGATAGAACATGCTACTACGGAGAGGTGTGAGCTGACCCACGCGTGCTAATCATGTTCCCATGTCGGGTTCCCTCCAGGTGTATTTCAAAACTGCCCTCATGAACCCTGACCTTTGAAAAATCATAGTTAGGGAGATGGGGGTTTTCAGAGTGTTTTTGGAGAAATAGGGAGACCTAGGGAAATAATAAAAGAGAGGGTTTTTAAAAATCCCTTAGGTTGGCTACTACTCACTACTGCTACAGCGGTTAACCAACCACTGTAGCAGTCGACAGTAGTCCAACCCAATATCTTTTTAGGCCTTTTGTCCCAATCCTCTTTGGGCCTTGTTTTGCCTTTCTGTCTTAATACTTCTCTGACCAATTTGAGCTTATTATTTATCATAAATTATTTCTGGGGCATTTTCTCATGTAATGATGGTTTGGGTCATTATAGTAAGTGCCTGCATAATCCCGTTATTTGGGTCGTAATAGGTGGTATCAGAGCACCAGGTTACTGTTCTCATAAGTATAAGAACAAATGTCGAGTAGAGTACTACAGATTGGTGTGCAGACGTCTTCATAAAATCCTCAAGAAGTTATAAGGCATCTAGGAGTCATTCCTTTTCTTTTTTCCTCTTATGCTACCTCAGTTTGATGTATATTTAAGTTGAGCCAAATTTGTATCTAGCCAATTCCAATTGGTATCTCGACAACCATAATTGGAACCTAGTAGGTCCCAATTGTTATCTTGACGAGTATGAAATTGTAACCTGGTCATTTCTAATTGGTATCTGACTATCTTTTAGTCATTAATTGTTATTAGAGTATAAATTATCGCGAAGCTATTTTGTTTTCCATTGTTGTGGAATGCAAGTAGTAAGAATCAGAGTACGTTGTAATATGAGATATATTTGGCGCATTTATTGTGCGATAATGCCTTACATGTTGTCTAAATAGTGAATGTAGCATATTTTTCCTGAGACCAATTGAAAAGATCTTCCCTTAATAGTTGCAGTGGTGAAAATTTCTGGCATGGGTGGCTTAAAAATAATTGATGATCTATTATATCCATCGTTGGTGAAATTAGAGCCATAAAATCATATCGATATCATTGTATCATGTTAAGGAAGGGGGAGGGGGTTAACCCAAAATCTTCCCAGGCTACTGATTAGGGCCGTTGTAGCAGTGGTAGTGCCTTTACAATAAGATTTCTATAGTGGTAGCTTACCCATTGTAGAAGGATATACTGGACGTCTAGGTCTTTTTAGCAGGTCCCTTGACTACCACAGTTAATTTGCTACAGTGGGTGAGGTACCATTATAACAATTATAGGCAGTGAGCTAGCCCACCCCATTTCAAGAACTTTATTTTGCTAAACCATGATTCAGGGGAAATTTGTAAAATACTAATACAAAATTCACAAAATGTGTTGCCTTACAAATAAGGACATTATTCCAAGATGCCACCAACGACACCAAAACACAAAAAAAGTTATAAATATCTGAATCCAGGAAATAAAAAAATGTCTAAAATATGACCATGCATGGGCAAAACTAGCATAATAAAAAAATAAGGAGGGAGGGGGGATGCGGGGAGATAGGGAGTAGCATCTTAGGCCTAACTGGTTGCCTCGTCTTTAAGGCTTGACTCATCAGAACCTTCCTCTTCTAGCCAACTCAAAAACAAAAACTCCTAGGCATCAGTTGTATTCACCTTAGGGGGCTTTTTAATCGGGGTGACAAACTCTAGGATGGTCTTTATACCCTTCCACATATGGGTGAACAACCAGCCTCGACACTGTCTATTCTTCTTTCCACTTCCAAATCCTTCTTGAGATCTACGTAGGCCTAGGGCAAGCTAGTATAAGCACTTTAGAGGTCCTAGGGACTTTCATTACTAGAAAAAGTTGACTCGTAGGGAGGAATGGGCATTCCTCATCAGTCGCTAGATCCTCTTACATCCACCCAAAAGGACCTTATGGCTGTGGCGGAATAGTCTTCGACCCCTACCCTCCTGGGCTCCATTACTCTCCCCATCAGTGCTAATCTTTCTCTTCTTCTTGCTCTTCATTCGAGCACCCTACACTTTCAGTGGGTTGAAGGGCACATCATAACCTGTCCAGAAAACCTTCTCTTTCACCAGTATATGCACCTTCTGACACAACTTTGTGATCAGGGAAGGAAGGAAAAGGTCCTTCTGAGTAGTGAAAAATGACTTCTACTCTTCTAAAATTTGTCTCCACATATTTATATCCACTTAGTCCAAGATATAACACAACACCAACACTCGCAAGTAAGTCATATCAGTAACATTCCCAGAAGGACAAATCCTACAGGAGACCAGGTTTAATCGTCATTGAGCTTCTACAGTGAAGTCATTGCTCTTGACTCCTTTATTAGTATGATCCCAAGGAACCTTCTCCTTCTAGCCGTCTACCACAAGCATGTTAGCTAACCATTAGCCTTTTTTTCTCTCTCCTTCTCTTAATAATTTTCATTCAAAGGATTGGGCATCCCCAAAGTCTGATTGATCATGTCCACCCCAATTAGGACAATAACAACCTACATTTTAATAATGGGGTTTATAAGGTTCTAATCTACTGTAAGGAAGGTGGCAAAGAATTCCCTCACCCACTCTTTGTTGAAGTTACCCATTAACTACACTAATGTCTCTAAACCCATTTCCTATAGTCGAATATAAAACTCTGGTGCTTCTTTATCTATACTATCCATCACGAATACACGCTCATGCGTGAAACCCTTGAGCTGCATGTCCAAGTAACGCCTTCTGTAGTGATGGTCGACAAATATCTCATAGACAATGGGAGTATTTCCATATTTATCCATAATAATAATAGTGCCTGAATAAAGAAGGGGAAATTTGTTAGTTAATGTCCCAAAAAATTCTGAGAAGAAATTCTGTATGGAAGCAAGGAAGTTGTAAAATGTAACTTGAAAATTCTAGAAATTTCCCAGGCCGATCACTTCCAGTTACCATTGTAGTGGTTCAGTGTTTACTACAACAATGTCGCTGTAGAGTTTTGACCACTAAAGTAGGTCCGTTATAGTGGAAAGAGCAACACTATAGTGTGACCTTTCTCCCCAACAAAATTCGACCCCAACCAATCACATTTATGAATTTTTGCTTTGTTATCTCAACTTTTTAACATAGATCGGGCAAGGGGTAGTAGTATATGACTATTCTACATCATTTATATGATAGTAATACCCCAAACCAAGCCTCAATGGCTTGAAATTGTTTGAAGAACAATCTTTCATTCACCCACTCTATTTTTGAGTTCAAAACCCCCATGAACTCCATAAATCTTACCCCTAGAACACTAAAAGAGCATTGAAAATGTAAGAAAAACTAGCATACTTAAGAAATCCATTTAAACATGGACCAAAAACAAGATCTTACCTAAGAACCCAATTGGGTTCAAATCTCTAGCAATTCTACTATAAATTTATTATATGAAGTTGTAAACGATGTAATAGAGTGAGATGGTAAGATATTACCATGGGAATTGATGAAGGTAAAGAGTGTTGAGATAAAAATTTGAGTCTGATAGGAAGTGAGAAGTGGAAATGGGGGAATAAAATATTTTCCCCCTTTAAAATTGCCTAGCACCACTGTAGTGAGCATTATGCTGCTGCAGTAGTCAACCATGAATTCCTTCCACTTATTTTGTTTATTTATGGTGTTGTGTATCGTTGCTAAATTCCTACTACACAGATATCATGGTTTTCTCATAAGTGCCTGATGTAAATGAATTCTTTCCTAAAGACGACCATCATACTCAAGAATTTTATAAAATAAGTATAATGTCTACTTCCACATGTTAGGATGTTGGGAAGGCCTCGATAATTAAATATTAACAAAGGTTGGCATAGTAAAGCATTGATCCGTTAGTAAATTTTGTTCAAAAATAATTCGACTTCTTATTTTCAAACTCCCACACCCATTCAGGGATGAACTATTGATAAATTGGTATTAAATGTAACAATCCATTTCATCATTATTAAAAATACTACAATAAATACCTAATTTTAATAGTTTATGTCAATATCAAGTTAATGTCGGGATTAGCTATCTTTGGGTTAACAAATAATTTTGGACAAAAATTTCAAAAAGAGGCATGGGTGGAGAGCCTACAACCATTGCAATGGTCCCTTGGCCGCGACACTAGTTCATCTATTGCGAGGCTGAGCCACTGTAGCAGAGTTCGGCAATAATCCACCTAAATTTTTAAAACATTTTTTCTCAATTTTATTCTTAATATAGTTGCCTCCTCCTAAATATGCCCTAGGTCTATTCCTAAGCTAAAAATTTCTAAATAGAGAGGCATGGCCCTCAAGAGGTGCGATTCCATTCTTTTCTTGCAATTTTTCTACCAAATATGCTAGCCGGAACAAGGATTCATGCCTTCCATAGCAGCAACTCAGCATTGAGGTAGGTTATGATTGATGAGTAGTAGATTATATTTGGTTAACAGATACGTAATATAGTTCTGATGGGTGCAATCATGCTTAGGTCTGTGGGCATGGAGTTTGGATGGATAATTACATGAACATTACATTAAAAAAGATAATTTCTATTCCAATATGTTTATATACAAGTTCCTTTAAGAATAATTATAATTGCTTAATGTACTTGATGGATTGTTTTATGAATCATGCAAGTTGGGTAACGATAGAGGAAAATGTGAATGTTTAGCTATAAATATGGCTTAATTACCTTAAAAGGTTGGAAATCGACATATAGATATCATAGGCGTGTGACTCTTACTACTGCAATATTTATTAAGATGGGGCCATGATAAGAAAAGGAGGTGTCATAACGTGAAGAGTTTAAGGGAATGTTGTTTTAGTGCTAGCGATGATTAAGGTTAAAGTGTGTAATGATTGTCAAACTTGTAACGTCGCGTAAAGATGAAGGGTTGATAAATAGACAAAAAGATGACAATATAAAGCTAGGATGTCTAGTAATGTCCAAATACAAGGGTTTACTAGAGTAATGAAATCTACCAGGATTGATGGAAATAAGGAAGGTTGGTTAGATTGATAAATATGTGTATGTTTCTATCATAGTGGTAGACTAGATCTAGACGTTATTCCTATTTGTTAATTTAATATTTGGGGATTGACCTTCTAGTATGCTTGTGATTTATAAATGGGTTGTTATTGCTTGTAATAGTATGAGTTAAATAATAGTGAAATTGATTAAGTCTTTTATGACTATAAATGGTGTACTTGAATTATTGGTGTATTGTAATACATTATGAGTGCTAGTGATTGAATTTTATGATGTTGTTATATTTGGAGGATCGGTTACCATGTCGGTAAGGATTACATACTTATTGATATTTTAGAAGGTCGGGTACCACACCAGTACGGTACATAAACAAAGCTGGTCCCTTGCAAGTCATGACTATTGTGCATAAAACCCCCTAGCATGTATGTACAAGTTTGAGTCGTTACTTATGATGATGTAATGCATTGTGATAAATATGAGTTTATTGCATACATGTATGATATGCAAGATATGTTAAAGTTATCGAGGTAGCATCATACTAGTCTTTTGAGATAATTTTTGTATTAGTGATGACTTGTTCGAATTACACTGTGATATTTAGGTGGATTAGATCCCATAAATATGAACATTGTTGGCGGTTGTTGCTGTGATAACATTAATAGGGTGCAAGTTTTTGTGATAACATTAATAAGATAGAAGTTGTTGTGATAACATTGATAGGGTGAAAGTTCATCTTGCTCAACCCGTCCAGGTGGGTAGTTACTAGTTCCTTCTCCACCAATCCTGTCTAGCTTCTTAGTTTTACCCTTGCCTCTTCTTGTATTCGGCATTTTTACTATAACGAAAGAGAACAAAATCAATGGTCAGGTACAATTCTATAACCTTGGCTATATTGCACGATCTAAAAATGAAGAAATGAAACAACTCCTAAATGCCCCATAACCTCCTGCTCATAAATATGGTGCACAACGCATCCATGAACAAGACTCTACTCGGACACGGCTTTGTAGATACCCTTAGAAAGACCTGCTCTGATACCACTTTTGTCATGACCCGAATCCCATTCGGGCCGGACTGGCACCCGAAGCCGATATGGCCTAAGAGAACCAATCTTTGCTCATGTACATTCGTATGCATATCCTCGTATGAATCTTATTACACCTCATGCACTATGCGGAAGTCATGGACATGGAAACATATGCCATATATATATATAGGAAACTTGGCCGTTAGGGCCATCAAGTCAAACAGAACACACATCTCTTATATTCACCTTCCCACATATGTCTACAAAGCCTCTAACTGATACATGAACACAACAAACCTATAGTCGGGACAAGTCCCCGCTTTATACAATAATTACAATACCAAAACAATGTACACAGGTGACTCGGAAAGCCTAGAACCAACTGGAGCTCACCAATGATCCACGAATGACTCGTAGCCTATTGTGGAGGTCTACTAACACCTGTGCCTGCAGCAAGTAAAGTAAATCCCCAAAAGGGGTCAGTTCGAAGAATGTACTGAGTATGCAAGGCTATAAGAAATTTCATGAAACTTAAAAACCTCAATGAACTTGATTTCAAGAGAATAGTCAATGTGGATAAATCATCGTTCAGTATGTGTGGAAATATGTTCCTTACGTTCCTTATGCCATTTTCCTTTATGTCCGTTATCGTTAGTAGTTAGATTAACCATCAATATGCAATGAAACCGTTAATATGCAACCGTCAATATGCAGCCGTCAATATGCAACCGTTAATATATATATAGAGAGAGAGAGCAGGTTCGGCCCTTAGGTATACCCCTTGTCAGGTTCGGCATCAAGTTAGGCTTTTGCCCCACTGAGCTTCCCCCCTGCCATCACTCGGAAAGGAGTGAAGCAAGTTTGGCATCAAGTTTGGCTTTTGCTTCACTGAACTTTCCCTCTGATCCAACAATATCGGGATCGGCTTGAGTTAGGCTTGCGCCCCCACAAAGCTATCACCCGTACTCAATAAGTATAAAGAAAATATAAAGTAACCATAAGAAAAAATATAAAGTAACCATAAGGAAAATATAAGGTAACCATGAGGAAAAATAAGGTAACCATGGGGGAATTCCTTCTTTCATTACTTCTTATTACTTTTGTCTTTTACTTTAATGAGATTGATACATTGGAGATCATAAACTTATTGGAAACACATAACCACATTACTTCAGTCTTTTACGTTCATGAGATTGATACTTTTGAAGTTGTAACATTATTGGAAGCTTTGGAACATAACATTATTGGAACTTGGAATCATGTCCATAATTATGTGAGACATGAATGACAATAGATCAAGACTAATACATAGATGATAACATGAATTGAGATGCCTTAGGACGTTTCGGAATTGAGTAAGTACCATAACAAGGTGAATACTATATGCTACAGAAGGATACGGAAAGAGTAACCTTACATACCTTGTCGTCTTACTACGATTACACAAGCCTATATGGGGATACAATAGTCCAGCTTCCTCTTTATGTTTCACTCTACAACGCAAGCATACATCGGAGTTTACATTAGAAACTAGTTACTATACCAACGTATAAAACTAAAATGAGCTATATGACTGCCGTATAACATAATTTCGTCATTTACAATACAATCCACTTCATTACCATGACAACAACATCATCATATTTCACACATTGACCAAGACATCATAAACCAATAACATTTTACACCAAGTTTACCCTTTACACATCCTCATTAACAATACGTTACCTTTTCTCCGTCAAGTCACTCGATAGCTTTCACAATAACACTTTTAACATCAATCCATATTTTATTCCATTCAAAATACCTCTGGGATACTCCTTTATAGTCATTTAAAAGGTACCATAAGTTGATAATTGCATCCATGAAGGGTATAGGGGTTTCGGGGGGCCAAAGGGATGCAAAAACAAGCAATTCGGAGTTCTGGGCCGACCTGCTAAGCCAACTGCGACCGCAGGTGTCTGACCTGCATCTACAGGTGACCTTTGGCAGTATCCAGAGGCACCTGAGTTGTCACCTGCACCCGCAGGTGCTTCGTCTGCGAGGGCGGGTGCCCATTTTGGCCAAAAAGGGTCTCTTTTGGGTCTTTTTATGAAATGAATGGTCCATGATCATAACTAAACTTCTTTTAACATATTTTTTATCATCTAATATTCCAAACATCATACATGGTCTCACAACACACATAAATATCACCAAAACCTCACTTTCTTTTCAATCCGCCACCAAATCCATAACCAAATTTACAACAAAAATTCCAAACATTATACACAAGAATAAAACAAGGCAAGACTATAATCACATCTCACATGTCAATATTGAATCCATCAAGTTCACTTCCTTCAAGATCACAAGTCTATGTTCAAGTTTACAAGGCAAAACCATCCTCCGATTTAGCAAACACAAATTGTTTTACACATAGTGAACTTCTCACACTTCACCAACATAACCAACATGATATAAACCATCTTCCATGCATAAAATATATTAATCCATTATAATATACACTTACCAAGTCTTGCAAGATGATGATCTTAGTCCAAAAGATGAAGGTCTAGGGTTTGTGTTGAATAAGGAAATGTTGAGAGAATTCTAGAAATGGCATGGGTGTCACAATGAGATAAAAATATGATTTGTTCCCTTTTTATATTCCCTTAAGTCTCTCTTATCCCATTCTTGACATTAAATGCATGGTTGATTTGGTCAAATGGAAGATTGGATCATTTTGCCCCATTGGGCCAAGTCTTCCATGTAATTTTGGGCCTCATTTAAGCCCAATGGCTCATGACTCATTTAATGCCCAACAAATTAATGGATAATTCATCAAGTCTCTCATGTTTTACTAATTCCATAAATTTAAATGTAGTCGTATAGGTTTGACAACATACGGGGTGTTACACCTCCTACGAAGGTCTAATCCCATGTACTAGGCCCAATATCCATTATCTCATCAATAACATTACTCATTACATACTTTTGGTTCACGACACTTAAGTAACCATTGTTCAATGTCGTCAAGTAGGGTTCTGTAGGTACGGGGTGTTACATTCTCCCCCCCCCCCCTAGAAACATTCATCCTCGAATGTTAACAACATCATTTTATGTGCAACAAATGCATCTCTACATTAGCACATCTATACATATACACTCATAGATAATTGCTTATTCTTTCCCCACTTCCACACTGTGAACCTTTCCTTCCATTTGGAACAAATATGGGTACCTTGGTCTCATCATTTGTTTTCAACATCCCAGGTTATTTCTTCGATTTATTGATTTCTCCAAAGAACTTCTACGAAAGCTATGTCTTTACTCCTCAACCTCATCACTTATCTATTTAGAATGGCAATAGGTATCCCATCATAGGTAAGATCCTCCGTAATATATACATCATCAGTGGGAACAATACAAGATGGATTTCATATGCACTTTCAACGCCTCGAAACATGTGGAGAGTTCTTGGGGTTGTGTTGGTTTATATGAGACTTACCCAACTCTTCGGGTAATCTTATATGGTACATTACGTAGAGTAAACTCTTCTTCCTTCCATACAACGCTTTATAAGGTGTCATTTTGATATTTGAATGATGGGTATTAGTGTAGGCAAATTCATTAAGCACTAGATGTTCAGCCTAACTACCTTGAGAATACAATTTCCAACTCGTAGCATCTCTTCAAATATTTAGATAGTACTTTCTACCTAAACATACACTGCAAACTTGTGTGATCAGTATAGATATATATATATATCAATGTGAACCTCATACAAATAGTGGCGCCCTATATACATAGTTTGGTTTCTCAAGCAACTCTCACATCTGCTAACTCCGTATCATATGTTGGCTAATTCCTCTCGGTGGTCACAACTATCTTGAGGCATAAGCTATTACGTTACCATGCTGCATCAATACATACCCAAGAATGACTTGACGTCTTATTATTTTTCCAAATCTTACCTGATGATATCCCAATCTCAAGTTAACCTGTGAGAAACATTTGACAGCCCATAATTTGTCAAATAAATCATCAGTTTTGGGAAGAGACTATTTATCCTCGATTGTCATTGTATTCAGTTGCCAATAATCCATGCACACTCTTAACGTGCCGGCTTTCTTCCATACACATCATTCTGGTGCATCCCAAGAGGACATACTAGACCTTATAAATCCCCGTGGTTATCATTTTCCTTGCTTTAAGATATGAAATAAATTTACCCCTTGATACGCCAATACTACTCCTCCATTCAAGGACGGTCTTTTGTAGGAAATGAAAATGGACTTTCTTAGCTTGGCAATCCACCATAGCATGCTCACAAATAGGTTCTATACAGTTACGATGTACTTTCTTAACTATAGTAGATTCATCAACAGGGGTCAATACTCCAGATGGTCTAACTAATAATTCTGATGTTCTTTCAATTTCGTAGCGGTCAATGGAGTAACCTATGATACTATAGAACCCAAATCAATCAATGTGTATATAGATACATGATGAAAACAACAGATAATATACCTGTAGCTACATCAGGATAAGCCTCCACATTCTGCTGACCTGCTAGAGCATAAGTACGGTCCTGTATCCCACTAAAATTGGCTTCTCCTCTAATATCGTTACCACGACCAACCGGCTGCACATCTTGGCCTAAGAAAGGAACCGATGATGATGGTGCAACGGTTGATCCCGCAGGTCGCATAATAATGCCCGTACCCCTTCTTGGGTAATATCTCACCATGTGCCCGGACATACCGCACCAAAAGCAAATATTGGTCCCAAACCGGTATTCCTTTAAATGAAGCTTTCCACAGTGTGGACACGGCTGGCGAGGAGACCCCGATTGGTTCATACTTCCTTGTTATTGATACGCTACTGGTTGTAAACCTTGAATGCCACTACTTTGTCCAACGTGACTTCCTC
This sequence comes from Capsicum rhomboideum, assembly GCA_031232105.1. Classification (NCBI taxonomy): domain Eukaryota; kingdom Viridiplantae; phylum Streptophyta; class Magnoliopsida; order Solanales; family Solanaceae; genus Capsicum; species Capsicum rhomboideum. Next base: position 55,501,859 of record CP124711.1, read on the forward strand.
TAAACCCTTGGAACTGGGGTTGAGTGCCTGGTGTGGGATAAGAAAGTGATGGTCTCGGCGGTCTACTGAAATCTCGAGGCCCAAATTCTCCTTGGGACACCATGTACTGTCCCATAGGTCTATCTTTCTTTGATGGCCCCACTTTAAACTTATGCACCTTTCTTGTTTGCCTCTGATCCTCCATTCTGTGCAAAAGCCTGTATCCGGGATATATCCATATCTCTGTTAAGAGTAGCAATGGTACAGTCTCTGACCAATGATGGATCCAATCGATCCACATACCGATGAATTCTATCAGCCATAGTGGCTACCATATGGGGAGCATATCTGGACAAAGAATTAAATCGAAGACTATACTCCCGGACGCTCATATTCCCTTGACGAAGATTTAGAAACTGGTTTGTGCGTGCCTCCCGAATCTCATATGGAAGGTAGTGATCCAGGAATGCCATTTGAAATTCTTCCCAGCTAGCTGGGGGTGCACCAATACCCCTAGATCGTTTCCAATCTTCATACCATAATATCGCTTTCCCTTTCAATCTATACGCCGCAAGTTCAACTGTTTCTACACCAAATATGTGCATGACATCCAAAGCCCTTTTGATTTGATCAATCAAATCTTGTAGGTCCTCATTAAGATCCGATCCAGTGAATATAGGAGGGTCTAATTTTAGGAAATCATGTGTCCTTCGACTAGCTGCCCTAGCCTCACTGTCATTACTTGTCATTAGACCAGTTTGTCCTTGATTCTGTGCCGCAACTATCTGAATCAACATATATACTGCATTTCTTAATCCTGATCAGTGACATTAACAGGTGCCTCAACAGGTTCTTTTCTCCCTCTTGGCTCCTCTGGAGCTAGAAAAGTAGAAGAAGTCCGTGATGCAAACTCACTTTCAGCTTCATCTTGCTCAACCCGTCCAGGTGGGTAGTTACTAGTTCCTTCTCCACCAATCCTGTCTAGCTTCTTAGTTTTACCCTTGCCTCTTCTTGTATTCGGCATTTTTACTATAACGAAAGAGAACAAAATCAATGGTCAGGTACAATTCTATAACCTTGGCTATATTGCACGATCTAAAAATGAAGAAATGAAACAACTCCTAAATGCCCCATAACCTCCTGCTCATAAATGTGGTGCACAACGCATCCATGAACAAGACTCTACTCGGACACGGCTTTGTAGACACCCTTATAAAGACCTGCTCTGATACCACTTTTGTCACGACCCGAATCCCATTCAGGCCGGACTGGCACCCGAAGCCGATATGGCCCAAGAGAACCAATCTTTTCTCATGTACATTCGTATGCATATCCTCGTATGAATCTTATTACACCTCATGCACTATGCGGAAGTCATGGACATGGAAACATATGCCATATATATATATAGGAAACTTGGTCGTTAGGGCCATCAAGTCAAACAGAACATACATCTCTTATATTCACCTTCCCACATATGTCTACAAAGCCTCTAACTGATACATGAACACAACAAACCTATAGTCGGGATAAGTCCCCGCTTTATACAATAATTACAATACCAAAACAATGTACACAGGTGACTCAGAAAGCCCCAAACCAACTGGAGCTCACCAATGATCCACGGATGACTCGTAGCCTATTGTGGAGGTCTACTAACACCTGTGCCTGCAGCAAGTAAAGTAAATCCCCAAAAGGGGTCAGTACAAAGAATGTACTGAGTATGCAAGGCTATAAGAAACTTCATGAAACTTAAAAACCTCAATGAACTTGATTTCAAGAGAATAGTCAATGTGGATAAATCATCGTTCAATATGTGTAGAAATATGTTCCTTACGTTCCTTATGCCATTTGCCTTTATGTCCGTTACCGTTAGTAGTTAGAGTAACCATCAATATGCAATGCAACCGTCGATATACAACCGTCAATATATATATATATAGAGAGAGAGCAGGTTTGTCACTTAGGGCTACCCCCTGTCAGGTTCGGCATTAAGTTAGGCTTTTGCCCCACTAGTTTTCCCCCTGCCATCACTCGGAAAGGAGTGAAGCAAGTTCAGCATCAAGTTTGGCTTTTGCTTCACTGAACTTTCCCCCTGATCCAACAATATTGGGATCGGCTTGAGTTAGGCTTGCGCCCCCCACAAAGCTATCACCCATACTCAATAAGTATAAAGAAAATATAAAGTAACCATAAGAAAAAATATAAAGTAACCATAAGGAAAATATAAGGTAACCATGAGGAAAAATAAGGTAACCATGGGGGAATTCCTTCTTTCATTACATTTTATTACTTTTCTCTTTTACTTTAATGAGATTGATACGTTGGAGATCATAAACTTATTGGAAACACATAACCGCATTACTTCAGTCTTTTACGTTCATGAGATTGATACTTTTGAAGTTGTAACATTATTGGAAGCTTTGGAACACAACATTATTGGAACTTGGAATCATGTCCGTAATTATGTGAGACATGAATGACATCACCATAAAGATTTACCTATTGTAGCCCAAAAAAATAACTCATCATTGACAAGCTATAGGTACCTAGGCTAGGATTTTAAAAAACTAAGGGAAAAGGTCCTGCATCTATGATATGATTATGGTGTTAAAGATCGGTTCGAGTCCGGCATCTATGATATGGTTATAGTGTTAAAGACCGGTTCGAGTTCGACACTTTATGGTTCATCTATGATATTACGAATTTGGTTCAAGTCTGATATTGCGTAGTTCGAATGGTTTCACATGTATAGGATTATTGGTTGGTTATATCATGCTTAGTTTTTATAGATCTCCTCTTGATTGTATCCATCGGGCTTATGGGGGCTCGTTTGGGTTAGTATTCTCGTGTTTGCACCTTCTAGGCTTATGGGGGCCTAGATAGGTTATAATTAGTTTACTTTAATTTTAGGTATCGCGTGTTTAATTATTTATTTTACTGTGTTGGAGCATGATCTCAGGTTTTCCCCTTTCTCCTTGACTTGGCTTACAATCTCACATTTTATTATGCTTTTATTATGATTTAGCTCAGTCGGCCGATGAAGCCTACTGAGTACCCGTTGTTTTAGTACTCATACTGCACTTCTGCATCCTTTTTTGTTGCAGATCCGAGTACTAGTTGTCGTCGCTGATATTCCTTCCAGCTTGCTTATAGGATCCAGAGATAGGGTGAGCTTTCGAAGTCGGAGTTGATCCCCTCTCCTTCCTAGATTTTGGGACAGTCTTTACATTCGAGACTATCTGTATATTGATAGTACTTCTACTCTTATTCTTTTCATTAGTGGTCTTGTACTGGTCTTACCAGGTCGTGAGATGTTTCTTTTGTTCTTCCTCTATTTTTTTTGGTATTTTACGATCGTACTCACATTTATATCACATTCGATCTTATTTTATGCTTATTTTTCCATTATTTGTCCTGTCTTCTGCCTTTTAGCCCATTACTTGTCGTTCTGGGCTACGGTTTGGCTTACCTACTGGTGGGTTATAATAGGTGCCATCATAACTCCGAGAATGGGCCGTGACAAAATATTAGCTACTTTCACCCCTTTGGGTGCAAATACTTCATTCACAACAATGGTAAGAATAATTTGGGTAAATTTGATCCTCGAAGTGATGAAGGTATTTTTCTTATTTATTCTCCATCTTGTCAAGCATTTATAGTTTTTAATAAAAGAACTTTTATTGTAGAGGAATTTTTTCATGTGTATTTGATAATTCTAACCCTCAAAATTATAGCATTGTTAACCTTGACGAAAAACAGGGTGTTCCAGCAAAACAGTACAAAGCTCCAAAATTTGTTATCTTAGAAATCTTGCCTGAACTGACAACCCCTACTTAAGAGTCAACTATTACTCCTTAGTTATAAAAAACAATTGTTCCTAGATAACAGAGACATAATGTCAACTTTCCAAATTAATTCATTATTGGTGATCCTAATGAGAAAATGCAAATGAGAGATTCTCTTATAAAGCAAGCCTCTGTTGCTCCGGTCGCTCAATTTGAGCCTAAAATAGTTGATGACGCATTAGTGGGTGAATTCTTCACACAAGCAATAAAGGAAAAAACTTGATCAATTTGAAAGAAATTAGGTATGTACATTTGTCAAAAATCCAAAGAACTGCTCTGTAATAGGCACACGATGGATCTTCTGAAACAAGTTGAATGAAGAAGGTAAGGTCGTCAGAAACAAAACCAGATTGATTGCACAAGGTTACTCACAACAAGAAATTATTGACTATGATGAGACCTTTGCTCCTGTAGCAAGGCTAGAATCAATTCATATTTTATTAGCTTATGCATCCTTAATCGCTTCAAACTTTTCAAATGAATGTTAAGAGTGCTTTTTAAATTATTTTATTAAAGAAGAAGTTTCCTTGAAACAACCTCCATGTTTTGAAATCCTTCATGTCCTGACTATGTGTTCAAATTATCTAAAGCTCTCTACGATTTGAAACAATCTCCAAAGGCTTGGTACAAAGATTGAGCACCTTTTACTTAGCAATAATTTTTAAAGAGGAAAAATTGATAATTCTTTATTCACTCAAAAATTGGATTCAAATATTCTCATTGTTCAAATTTATGTTGATAATATTATTTTTGGTAGCGCTAACTCTGCTCTTTGTGACTATTTTGCAAATCTTATGAAGAGAGAGTTTGACATGAGCCTTATGGGAGAACCCACTTTCTTACTTGGACTACAAATCAAGAAATTGACTAAAGCAACATTCATTAGTCAAAGCAAGTACACTAAAAAAACTCATTAAAAAGTTTGGTATGGAAAAGGACAAGGCAATGGAACTCCCATGAATCCATATATGTATATAGACACTGATGCACCAGGAGAAGATGTGGATGAAAAGATTTATCAAGGAATGATAGGATATTTACTATACTTAACCGCAAGTTGACCAGATATAATGTTCAGTGTTTGTAAATGTGCAAGATTCTCGTCAGGTCTTAAGGAATTTATGATTTAGTTGGTTATTTAGATGTTGACTTTGCAAGTAATAAAAGTGATGGGAAAAGTATAAGTGGAACATGTAAATTCTTGGTGTCATTAATCTCCTGGTACAGCAAGAAATAAACATATGTTTCATTATCTACCCCAAAATTTGAGTATTTAACTTTTGGAAGTTGTGGTACTCAATTGCCATGGATTCTGCATCAATTACTTGAGTTTGATTTATCATATGAATATGTGCCTATTATGTGCGACAATACTAGTGACATTAGCCTATCAAAATATATTGTGCATCATTCTAGGGATAAGCATATTGATATTAAGTATCATTTTATACGACATCATATTGAAAATAAAAATTTTGTGCTTAACTTTATTGATTCTGAAAAATCAACTTTTAGATATATTTACAAAACTCCTCCTTGAGGAAAGGTTTTGTTTCCTTAGAAAAAGATTTGGTATTATGTGCTTTAATGAAATTTGAATTTGATTATGTATTTTTATTTTTTATTTTTGGTAATTTCCTTGCTTTAGTTATTTTCTTACCTTTTCCTTTTCTCCATAAATCATTTATCTCGATTTTCTTCCATGGCATCCCATCAACTTCTGGTTGCACCCCTTGATCTTCTCTTTCAAAACTCTTTTAATATCCCCATTTTTACTTTTTCACTTCCTCATCTCTAAACCCTCTAAATGACTCAATCTAGATCCATGGAAAATCTTGGAAAATCCTCCATAGACTATCACCTTAAATAATCAAGAGCATGTCTTTCTCTCTGGTTCTTCTGAAAGAGAATCACCAAACTCTTCTTCTCCATCAAAATCCAAAAAGAGGTCTTCTTCTTGCAAGAATGATTTTGTAAAAAATCTTGCTCCAGTAACATTGATCATCTTCCTATAGAAGACATGCACAAATTATGGAATGTGGCATAGATAGAAAAGTTCATGGCCTTTAAAAATCGTTCTGTGGTCTTTAGGAGAGTGATTAACTTGCAGCAATTGAAGGGATCTCACGGCCAGGTAAGTGCTTATTTTAAAGCTCAAAATTTTTCGCCTTTTATCCGTCTCTGTGGACTTGGAATTTTTGTACAACTTATTCGCCTTTTCTATGCAAATCTCCATATTTCTAAACACAGTAGTGAATTAGTAACCCTTATGTTAAGTACTCAGATCGTTATTAATGACTTTCAGTTTGAAAAATCTTTTAACACTAAGTTATCTGGAGTTGTTCTATACATGAATGGTACTTTGCCTGATGATTTTGAAGTGTCTCTAGAAGAAGCCAATGTGGCTATCGCGAAATCTGGGTCTGGTATCTTAAATTTTGGACCTCTTTCTCTATGTTTAGAAATAGAATTCTGGGTCACATAAATGATACCAATTTAGTCCCGTAAAAAGGGTCTGTCAGCAGTATCACCTCTAGGGATGTGCATATTCTCTATTGCATGCTTATGAAGTATAAGATTAACTGGTCTATGTGGTTCTGTGAGTACATGATGGAAAGTGACTCTGATCCTAATGACTCAGCCAGCTTGCCTTATGGTTTGATGATTACCCGTATTTTGTTGTATTACTCTATAGATCTCTCAGGTTATCATCCAATTGACATCTTTGCAAATTATGACTCCAGGACTTTTCCAATCATGTGATATACACTTAAAGTATCCTAAGATGAATAGAATATCTACAGACTCTACTTTTCTCTTGCTAAAGGAAGTTGAAGACCTGAAGGTGCATCTTCTTTCCTTAGAAGAAGGTATGTTGTCACTACATGAGAACACTAGGAAGCGTCTCCAACTTAGCAAAGACACCAGCACCGACATAGGTAAGATGTGTCTCTCTATTGGTAGATTAAAACAAGAAAGCGTAAAGGCCATAAATAAGTTCTTCAAGTAGGTCTACACAATCAAGAATGAAGCTAACTTTTCCCACAATGATCTTTCTATTTCTGTCCAGACTTTCTACTCCAGCTTCTCTCATAATACGAAACGCTCTTATGATATGTTCTGCAGGAACATCCATAACACCCTCAAGTATTTCTATAAGGATTGTTGACATGTTATCTCTTGTTCTCATTTTGATACTTTTTATTCAATATGGGGGTGGGGGTTGTCATCATATTTGACATCTATTTTTTACTTTGTATTAGAGGATACCTAACTCCTTTTCTATTTCTCTCTCCTCGTACTGATTATCCATCTAAACTGATTGAAGATATCTATGTGTTATGTATGTTTACTATGCCTATTACTATTGTGCTCTATTTTTTCTTTATGATTATGCCAAAGGGGGAGAAAAATAGTAACATCAGATGTGTGCAAGAAGCAAGGGGGAGAAATCTATAAAGTTCGAGGGAGCAATCGTCACAACGGGAAGTTGACTACATACTAAAATTGATGTCCATTATTTATTGTCATCACCAAAAAAGGGGGGATTGTTAGACTCCTATACTTGTTTTAATGATGATACTAATACAAGCTTAATGCAGAGACTGAAGGATGCAAATAAAGATCATGGATGATGCTTAATTATGGAAGGACTGGAGGATAAAAAAAATCTCGAATAAATATCTTGGTCAAAACTCATATATATAATCTCACTCAAAACTCATATATGTAAAGTGCAGTTTCAGTAAAGGGTAAATCAATTTTGCCAGCCAAGAAACTACACAAAATTAGCAAAGAAAAAGTATCAAGTACAACCCACTCGATGGACAAATAAGGAAGAAAATCAAGTAATATTTTGTAAAAGGCAGAATACCATGAAGAACAAGAAAGGAAAAAGATCATATCACCTACACAGACATATCTGATATGGACGTGTATTGATATGAATTCTCAATCAAGGAATCATTTATAAATCCTTGATTGAAAGAAACTCCCTTGGGTTTTTCTTTTTAGAGTAAGAAACAGCCAACCAAGAAAGTCTATAAAAGTAAAAGAAGACTTTGTGAAGAAGCATGCAACTTCACTTGAACTATTCAAATATTTCATTTTAGTCTTTATAAAACTTTGTATTCTAGTTGATTATAACTCTTAGAAAAAAGAAAAAGATAGAGGTAGTCAAGGTTATGCAAGTAGAGGTTGTGTTAAGCTAGGATCTAAATTTGATCCTTAGATATAGATGAACATAGAATAATTATGTACTCATCCAAGTTCAAAAGAAGCTCTAAAAGAAACTCTTGTAGCCCAATGGAATTAGAATAGGCATCACACTGGTGATCCAAACCAGTATAAAAATCTTTATCTCTTTACTTTGCACAATATTTATTTTTATAATGTTTGTTAAACTAACCAACATGGATGTCGACTAGCTCCTCTGGGTAGTCAACCGAAAGGGAAATTTCAATTCACCCCCTCTCTCTTGACTTTTATAACTTTTATTTGGGACCCGATGCCATAACACCCAGTGAGAATTTTTTTGTGTTTCTTTTAATGGATTTTGATCCAATATCAATAGAACATAAAAAGGGTTGAATTAGCACAGTTTTAAGATACTTAGATCTAAATCTGGAAGATGGAATCCATAGCATCCTATTTGTTTCTTTCTTGTCTTTAATGTTTGACAGCTCCTGCAAAGGTATGCGCATGACCTCGTTGCCGATGATCTTCTAGGTCTTCAAAAATCGATGACAAAGACCATGTCAAATGGTGACCATCTCGAAGAGACAAAAAAGTTTTATATTGGCAATAACACAACCTTAAGCTCATGTTTAGCATGTTCGTCTAATAGGAGCATAACTTATCTTCTATGCCGGCAAGATTTCCAAATGATTGAGAGGTTTTCTCACAAGGTTTCCATTTTGGAGCTTTCAAGAATGTCCCTTCGTTGTCTTCTTTTAGTTTGCTTTTCCTTTTGTCTTTTGTATACGTAATTTTCTTTTTCTTTTTCGAGTTTGGGCCATTTTGGATCTCAATCCCATATCCATTCTTTGATTTCGTTTGGGCTCTGGCCCAATTTATATACATTTTGTGCCCTTTTGGCCACTTCATTTTATTTTTTAGAGATAGATAGATAGATAAAAAAAAAAAGGGGGGGGGGGGGGGGGGGGAAGAGAGAGAGAGGTGCATGTTATTATTGGTATAAATCAACAAAGTCTAAAAACTAGTGTGAAATAGATGGACCAAAAGATAGAATAGGGTAAATAGAGGGACCAAAATTCTACTTTTCAAAAAAAAAAAAAAGGATGTTCATCATAAAAATTAATTATTTGTATAATAATGTTGTCAAAGAAATGATTAAACAAAAAATGATCTTTTCACCTAGCTTAAGCGAATGGGATGTGTGACAGTGAAGCATCTATCATGCCTTAAACCAACCAACATTGAAATTGAATGGTTGTTAGTTGCTGCCCTTTTTAATTTCTCAAACCATTGTGTAGGATTGATGAGGGATAGAAAAGGGATTAGACAAATTTTGCATGCCAAATAATTATTGATTACATATTGATATGATCGAATCAGTGAGATGATAATAGAGAAGTTGCATTGTGCCCTCGCATCCCTAGCTAGCTAGCTAGATTTTCTTTCATAACTAATTGAGAATAGTGATTTTTGATTTTTTTTTTTTTGGTTCATTCTCTGTTGAAAGGTTTAGCTAACCTAATCACGGCAGTAGCCTAAGATAATTTATTTTGGAGGTATCTCTATGGCCTACCTTGTTAGTTAAGGCCTTATTAACACTGCCCACTCTAAATTAAACTAACAGAACAACTTCATTCAACTTCTACAATGCGATAGACGGAACAACTTCAAGCCGGACTGCCATAGAGCTGTCAATGAATTTGATACGCAGACTAAATTATCTCGGGATTATAGTTTTGGGATTATAATTCCGGGACTAATTTATTCAATATACGAGGTGGTATAAAATAATCTTATGTTGGATGAGATAAGGTGGGATATCCCAAGATTAAGCTTGGTATTAGATTTATACCATATTTGGTTGATGGTATAAATTAGTCCCGGATAAATTTATACCAACAACAAAACATGATATAAATTTAATATCAAACTTAATCGTAGGATATCCCACCTTATCCCATGTACCAAACGACCCAGGGTTTGAGAATTATCATTTATCGAAACCATTATACTGGTTCCACCTACAAAGAATTATATATATTTTGATTATACCTTGGGGGTGGGAATCAAATGGAAGTAAAAGGGCAGCCAAAAAATCCTGCAATTGTACGCAAGGTTCTGAGAAGGATAATACCATATTAAAGTTCGCATTTTCGCAAAAGGTTATTTCGTGAATTGAAACTTACGATTTTGGTCACATGCCGATAACTCTCATCGTTGTGCCAACGCTCCCTCCTTCAAGCAGAGGGAATTATGAAGGGAATAAAAAAGAGACTAACAAATTATTCTTTCACTTTTATTAAAATTAATAGAAACTATTTTATCAAACAAAAGCCCGACGTTTTTATGTTCCTCTTTTAATTTTTTCCGATGATGCCAAATTATCAAACCACATTTACCCGTGGCCCGCCGAATGTACATAGTACATTTTGCTTTTAGTCGGCTCATAGTTGGATTTGTTTCAAAAACAATTTTGACCCTCTTGATCTGTGTGCGGCTATTGGGAGATTTGGCAACCCAAAATTTCATTTATAGCCACTACCCCAACCTGTACGTCTACGCCACTAAAGCGAATGGTTGGCTCCGGAAGGTTCCAGACCACAACAACATTTGACCAATAATCTGCGTGGATATGCATGAAATTATTGTGGGGGTGGTGGTGGTTATGAGAAAAAAAATAAAATTAAAAAGAGTTCAATAAAAGAAGATATATACATGGAACGAGTTAATTATTTGTGCATATATAGAATAAATGGAAACATCGATCTGCAGCTGTTTTTTTCCTCAAATATTTGAATTGTAGGACAAAAATGAAAAAAACTCACTCTCGCATTACCTTGGTCTTTGGATTTTAGTTTCTTATCCGCGGTTTGATATTCATTTTCAGATTCGGTAAATTTAGATTGACATCGAAAAGTTTTCCTTTAGGAGATAAAACACTCACTATCAAAGACAATTGCATATTCAAAGCTAGAACCGAAGGATCCTTTATGAATAGAAGAGTATTTACTATCTCATCACAACCTTTCGTGATACCCTCGATAAATGGAAAAAAAAGAAGAAGAAGGAAAACGAGAGAAAAACATGCAAATAAAAATGGAAACGCACGCTTGATTGGAACTATTGTGATCAATAGGAAAGGAAGAACATGGGAGGTAGTACCATGTTTGCCCTCTACGTTGACATACACATATATTTACAAAATAACAAAGCCTTTTGAATCAAGACTTCTTAACTAATCTCATAATTACACTTATTTTTCAGATAAGAAACCTTCCACATGCTTCCTTCCCCTTCCCCCTTTTTTCTTCTTTTTCTGGACCACTGAATTGCTTACTGACTCAGCTACAGGTATCCTCTTCAATTTTTATTCCTTTTTTTCTATTATTATTTTGTTTTCAATCTCATTTTAATAATTAATCTGCTTCTCAGACCAATATATTTTATTTGTGTAGTGTTTATTGAATTAGTGCTTACCGCATGCGGAAGCTATATATATGTAGTATGAACATTCTCATACAATCAATAACTTAATTCTATAACCAATTTGCACACTTTTTCACTATACATATAAATAATGTTATTGTTAAGATTGACTAGTTTGATCCAGGCCCAACTTCTTGAACATCAGGCCCAACTACTCGTAAATAGTTTACTTTCATTTTAGGACCCGTTTGAATTAGCTTATTTTAGGTACTTTTAAATAGTTTACTTTCATTTTAGGACCCGTTTGAATTGGCTTATTTTAGGTACTTTTAAGCTAAAAATAACTTTTAAGCACTTTTGAAGTGTTTGGGTAAATTTAAAAAGTGTTTATAAACATTTGATTTTTGGCTAAAATGCTTAAAATAAGCCAAAAGTCATAAATTAGGAATCTAACTTATGACTTTTGACTTAAAATACTAAAAAATAAATCAAAAGCCAAAAGCCCATCCAAACGGGCAATTAGTCACAGTAGTCTTAAATCCTTTTTAATTTATATTGTGTATTGGCCCGACTGAGGCCCATCTGTAAATAGGATAGATATTTTTATTGTACACAGGTGGATTTATTATTTTCAGAAATGAGAGTTATCTATATTTTCTCTCTCTAAAACTCTCTCATGTTCTCGAACATTCTAGGATTTTCTCCACACGAATTTCTTCATATCTATGTCGATATTTCAGATCTTAACAAGGTATCAGAGCAAACCTGGTAGATCAAGTAATCCTCTACGTTTCTATCGAAGTATTTTTTGATTCGAAGTTCATCGGAGATTCTACATCTCCGGCTACGATGGTTTTCTCTTTTGGTGAGCTGGTTATTCCAAGTTTTCGACTTGACGAAGTTTTTTTTTTTTTTTTTTGCGGTGGATTTTTTCAAGTTCTCCGGTGATTTTTCTCGGCATATTATGGTGAAATCTACTCTCATTTTCTTCTTTGCTGCAATATTAGAGACTTATTGTAGCTCATTTCACCGAGTTGTTGTTTTGTGGTTGTGAATCATGTCTATTGATACTGCTAATCCATCTACTTCGTCATCTTCAAACTCATGTTCTAACCCTATACTAATAGCCCTCATCCCCTTTACCCCTATCCTTTGGACACTCCGGGAACAGTACTCGTATTTGATCCTTTTGCTGGGATAAGTTATGGAGAATGGAGGGAAGGGATAATCATTTTTTTATCTGCTAAAAATAAACACCAGATCATAAATGGATCCTTCACAAAACCCGATGCTAACTAATCACTTTATCCTCAACGGGAACGATGTAATAATATGTTAAAGGCCTGAATAATGAACTCTCTTTCTAAGGAAATAGCTAAGACAATACTTTACTATAAGACTAGTAAAGAAGCCTGGGATAACTTAGAAGAGAGATATGGTGTAGTTAATACCTCACAGTTATAGCCTTCAACATCCTATAAATTCAACTACTCAAGGTTCTCTTGGCATAGCTAGCTATTTTACTAAAAAGTCTTTAGGATGAATTAGGAACATACTCTTTTGGGAAACCATGTGTCAGTGGTGCTTTACATGAGTTGGTTGAGGGGAAACAACTCATTCAGTCTCTTTCAAGCTTAAATGACATATATTCCAGGAGCAACATTTTGATGATGAATCCTGTTCCTTCTATTGGCAAGGCCTACTCTATGCTAATTAGGGATTAGAAACAGAGGGAGATGAAATCAGATGTAAGAAATTTCTCTCCTGATTCAGCCTCTTTCAATGTTGCTTCCACTTCCTCCAATCCGGTGGTCCTAGTGGCTCATATCATGTTGGTTCCACCTCTTCTAATCCTTTCACATATTAGTTCAAGTCAATCCTTCTCTCTCTATGCTGGTCTCAGAATATGTTGTGGAAAATGTCAAGCTTAATATGAGTGTTATCTAACAGAGTAATCAAGGTTATAAATCTTGATGGACAAAGATTAGTACTGGTAATTTTAGTAGTGAAAGTACTCCCCGAGTTGGTGAGGAATAGAGAGGAAATCAAGGAGGACCTGAAAGTTTTATGGATAAAAGGTCTTCCTTTCAAATATTCCTTCCTAGCTTGGAGAATTTGGCAGGGTAAAGTGCCTGTGGCACCTTTGATGTACTCTGGGAACCCTAGTATTTCACAAAAATGCTATTGTTGTTCTTATCCTGAGGTTGAGACTATTGAGCATTTATTCCTAAGATAGGTGGTGGCAACTAGAATCTGGAATCATTATTCCAGGGTAGCAGGGATTATAGGCTGACTAATTCAATTAACGCAAACCATTAGAAAGTGGTGGCCATCTGATGGTAATACAAGAGTAAAGGTGATATGTCAAGCAATTCCTATAATTATTATATTGTTCTTGTAGAAAAGAAAAAAAATACTATTCTACATGAAGGATCTTATTCAGTAGGTAAGCTTATCTAGGAGATCAATGATGTCATAATGAAGCTACCCAAAGTTAGATTCAACTGGAATTTTGGCATTAACAATTGGCCCTTGCTATTTTCTTCTTTGGAAGGTCACAACACTATCTACAGTATTAGAATAGTTACATGGATTGCTCCTCTTGTGGGCTGGATGAAATGTAATATAGATAGGGCTTCCAGGGGTAATCCTGGGCCCAGTTCTATAGCCTTTTTCATAAGGGATCAATCTGGGAGTCTGGTGGTTGCCAAATTTTTTTCAAATTCTTGATACTACTAATTTGACAGCAGAAGCAGTGGCTATTAGAGAAAGTTTAGTTTATTTCAAGGAAAACTTGATGACTAATATCATTATTGAAATTGAATCTATGGACATGGTTCATATTTTTGAAGGGGGTGGGATGTTCCGAGAAGTGTGGCATTGGAGGTTAACTCTATTAATAAGATAGGGAGATCATGTCCAACAAGAGTACGTCATTCCCTTGAGGAAGAAAATACTCTTGCTGATTATTTTACCAACCTAGTTTTTAATTTTGTAGGTAATTTTCAGTTTAATCAGTTTCAAGATATAGCTATGTGGGGTAGAAGATTGATAAATCTAGACAAGTTAGGCACACCCCAAATTATAAAAAGAGCAGTAGATTGACAAATAGTTATATCAGTTCAAATGCAAATATTTGATGCAGGTAAAATTGGTACAAAAAGAAGCTAGCAGGATTTGGTAAAATATGCACTTTTGAGCAAAAACTAAGGTCTGAAAAATTTTCATTTGGTTATAGTGTTATGCACCTGGTGATAGCATCTGGGGTTTCAATATGATAGATTACCAGGATTATAGGTTTGCAAGATGTTAATAAAGTGTTGAATCTAAATTGACTTGCCATGACAACCTTTAACAAGCCCAAAAGAAATTTAATTCCTAAAGTAAGTGATTTTATCCCAGTCTAGAGATCTGATGGTTGTATCAACCTCAATTGGGGTCAACCCATCGAGATCTAGAGGATAAAAATAGATAGCTTAATAAAGAACTAACTATTACTGTTTGTGGAAGAGACGCCTTTTGTTTACTCCATTGAAGGTATATGAAATTATTTGAAGGTATATGAAACTATTTCTTTCACCTTGAAGTAGAGATTAAAGCAAAACTCAGTTCTTTATGAAGTGCATAAAGGTAGGAGAGGAACAAGAACACGTATATATTAATTCACTCACCTGATTTTCTCCTTCAGATTTGACCATAAGCGGTGAGCTTGAGCTGAATATCTTGGTTACTATTGAAGTTTGAAGAAAATCTTTTCTTCTCTTCTCCTTCTTCTATCTGTTATATATAAATGATTAGCTCAACTAGATTTGAATCACTCAAAGATGAGAAAAGAATTAGGCTCACACACTTGGATTTATGACTGATCTGATAGATTTGAGCTTCAACATTTATCATCCAAGTAGAGTATCAAAGAATGGATGAAGATTTCCCCTTTTGCTCTGACCTTTTCTTTTTCATTTTTTTCAATCTGTTTGTGTTCTATCATGTTGTAGAATAGTCTTTCCTTTTTGTTTGTTTGTTTAATCTTCTCTTTATTTGGATGGTCCGATTCTTGGGCCTATCTTTGTGTACACGTTATTTTTATTTAATAAATTAGTCCTCTTTTCCTTTATATATATATATAATAAAAAGAAGTCAAACTCATTAAGTCCAAAGTGAAATTTCTTTGTGTAGTAATGTATCATTCTCTTTCCTGGAGAATTTCTATGGCTAGAAAGTGATAAATGTGACTAAGATCCTAGATTAAAATCTCTGATAAAATTTTTATCATTACTAGTGAACAATATGTCATTGACATAAACTACTATAGTTGTAACAATATCTCCTCTACACTTAAAAGAATAGACAGTAATCATTGAGAGGGAAGGAGAAACTCCCTTAAAACATATAACCCCAGAAAGCTTGGTATGCCTCTGCCTAAAGGCTTGTTTGAGTCCATAAAATGATCTACATTCTACAAACAAGTTAAGGATTGGATTGAGATGAGCCTATAAGAAATCGCATGTAGACTTCCTTGTATAATTCATCTTGTATAAAAGCATTTCTCACACATAACTGAGAAATGATATTATTTTTCTTTACTTCAATAGTTAAGAGACATTAATTATTTTCATTTTGACAATGGGAGGAAAAGTTTACCATAGTTTATTCATTCCCTTTCAACCAATCAACAACTAATCTAACCTTGAGCCTTTTGATTAAACCATCAACATGTTGATTAACCATGTAAACACACTTAAAGGGTAAAGGCTTTTATTAAAGGGATAATTTCAAATATGTACAAAAAAGTAAATAATTTACAATAAAAATAGCCAAGTTTTTGTTTACAACAAAAATAGCCATTAGACCATTTTCTTCCATTTTCTGTTCTTTTTCAGCAGTTTTTTTTTTTTTTTTTTAAAAAAACACTATTTTCTTTGTGTTTTTTTTTGTTGTGTTTTTCTTTATTAAAAAAACTTTTTTCGTTTTTTTTACAAACTTTTTTTCATGTATCAATATTGTATAAATAGTGTATAAACATGTATATATGATGTATAAATAGCTATGTAGTGTATATGTAATGTAACGATATTGTATAAATAGTTATGTAATATATATTTAATGTATCGATATTGTATGAATAATGTATAAGTGTGTATTGATATTGTATTATTGGTGTATAAACATGTATATATGATGTACAAATAGTTATGTAGTGTATATGTAATATATCAATATTGTATATATGTGTATAAACGTATATTGATATTGTGTAAATAGTTATTTAATGTATCGACATTGTATAAATGGTGTACAAGCGTGTATTAATATTGTATAAATAGTATATAGACGTGTATCGATATTGTATAAATAGGTATGTAAAATATTGACATTGTATGAATGGTGTATAATCGTGTATCGATATTATATAAACAATCATGTAATGTATCGATATCGATATTTATTTGACTATCATGCGTTTCCACCTTAATAAATAAAAAATAATAAAATGATATAAATATTTATTTTTTTCGCAAAAGAAGTGAAACAATTAGAAAAGAAAAAAACAACTAAAAAAAAGAGAAAACAAAAAAAATTTAAACAACGAAAAAAAAGCACAGCAAAAAAAATTAAAACGTTTTTTTAAAAAAAATTAGAAAGAAAAAAAAGAGATTTTATTAGTACTTAATATTAGAAGAGGAAAAAAAGAAAGACAAAATCAATGGGCTTTAGATATTGAATAAAATGGAGTACAGGCAAAATGGGCTCCAAAAGGTACACTAACTATGACCCAATGACCATTTTCAGCTACAATGTGAGCTGAAAGGCTATTTTTTTGTGTAAATAATTTATTTCAATAGACATTTTGCATAATTTTCCCTTTGTTAAAAGGTTAAATAACCTCTTTTCCAAATGTCACTAGCCTTTAGGGATGTCATTCAGACTCCATGGCATGTTATAATCAAACATCAATACATGCTTAAGAATAATGACTAGGCATGCTAATTATATAAAGGGAACTAAGAAGTCCCTGATTTGTATGAGTTAAAATAGTGAAAGAAAGGGTAGAAGGAGAGGATATTGTGGGGAGACATAATCTGGTAAAATCATTGAGTAAAACATTATTTTAGAGGAATTCATATAATTGACCAGGAATATTCTCACTCCATTTGATCTTTTAGACTGTCTAGTAGGAATGAGAGGTGGAACATTAGGTTGAGTATCTGTAGGTGTTGGAGAAGAAAATAGGAACTATTGTTTCTAATAGGAAATATGAAGTAATGGTTTTTATGAAGTAGATGGAGTTGGAAAATGATTGAAAGGAGGAGGTATAGAGGATGAATTATTGGGTGACTTATCAGTGAAAATGGAATCTAGAAGTGGACATATAGATGAAAGGTGTTTTGAAGGGGAACAAAAGGAAAGATAAGAATTTGACACCATACTAACTTGTTATGATCTAAAATCCAATGTCCCACACTAGGTAAGACAATCTTCCAACCAACACAATCTCAAGTAACAATGCGGAAAAAGTATGACAAGAAAAATACGTCTTAAAATCCAACTCCCATACATAAAAATCATAAATAAAGATGTTGGCCTAAACACCTAATGTCACTAGTACAAGATCTTTTAAAAGTGAGTACAACTATTCACTAGAGCAAAACTTTCTAGAATATCAAAAAGATAGAAAGATAAAATAGATGAAGCTAGGCTACTGCTCTGAATGTAGGTAGCTTATCACAACTTTAGGGTAGACATAACCTCGGATGATTAGAACCATCAAGGTCTACTAATGGTAGGATCTGCATCAAAAGATACATCAAGAGTAGTATAAGTTCAAATCATGCATAATTAGAAGGCATCGACCTAGCATGATTTAGCAACTATATTATAAAAAATAATACTAAGAACCCTACAAACTCAATAGAATAATCTAATAGTATAGTAGAAACTGTTTGAATAGTTGACCAGAATTTGTCGATAAGTAAATGTGGAGCACCAGTAAAAATAGAATAATGATGAATTACAAAGTAAAATAATAATATGCATTGCAATATCCAATGACCCTATTGATATACACCTTCTACAAAGTGACATGTTACGAGACAGGATCCATGGGGGACTTGCGAAGTCTATGTAACATCTAAAAAAGACCTTGACTAACACAAAAAGTACTTAATATTAGCTGAAAAAGTCCTCGCATAGTAATAATATCAAGTACCTAGAATCAACCTCTACTTTTTCATTACTATGTTATATCCATTATACCTAAACCGTGATCCATGAGAATGAATATGTATGTATGATAACAGTAAAAGGAAATTCAAATGCAACAAATAGATGAATTTGTTTTCAATGCATTTAACAATAGGCTACAAGCCTTCTCAAAATAAAAGATTTACCTTCAAAACACTTCCCATAAGTCACATATTATAAACTAAGTAGATATCTTTGAACATGGTACCCATTTAGGACACATTTCCTCAATTAAGCATATTGCGTCCAACACAATGCCCATCTAGGAAAATAACTCATCATCGTGAATATAATGCATGAAAACAAAGTAATCTCAACAATTACACATTTAAAATCATATAACATCTATCGTCTAGTCCTAACTCATCTTTCATAAGATCTATTCACTATTCTAATTGTCCAATCCCATCAAACTCTTTAAGTTTCAAACCTCCAAAACACTCTAGAAACACATTTCATTACCTCAGGAATTATACCATCCATCTTTGGAAGTCATAAATAGCTTACACAAGGTACGAGGTGGGTCAAGCAAGGGAAAACAAGCAAAAAAAATAACGATAAGGGTTGTTATATTATCAACTACTAAAGCATATGTTCATCCTCAAATGTAAAGGGATAGCAAGAACTTACATGGTTAAAAGGATGGGGATATATGCACATGGTTAAAAGGATGGGGATATATGCTTCTTATGTCCAACTGAGTCTCCCAAGTGGCTTCTTGATGTAAGTCCAGAAAGCTGCAATAACTTGAAGGAATTTCTAATTAATATCAAGAGTAAGACTATGGACTATCTTGGGTATAAAAGCTTTCAATCATTCACGTAGATCTCAAAGTGCCATTGAAGATTTATTAAAAGATCTTTTAAAGTTCTTAACATGCTCAAATGGATTTATGAAGGAAGTGATTACAATCATAAATGTCATCAAGGACTTTGGAGCATTCTTCAAACCATTATAAGCTTGGAGAACTTAAAGAAGTATGAGAGGAAGACTTCAAGGCCACTAAGATGCTTAAGTGGCTATTTTAATAATTTGATCATTTTTATAATTTGGCTATTTTTGCAAGACTATTAAAAATAGTCCTTATGTCTTCACTTTAGGGTTGGATAGCTTTTGGATGAACTTAGGCTCCTTCTGAGTATTAGGGATAAATCCTCTTATCTCTTCATTGAACTTCTTGATTACTTTTGAGTAAATAATCTCTTGTATGTGTTCAATTTATCTTCTTCCTTGGATTGAATCTAATGATTAATGTATTTTAATTGTTAGATTTTTCTTTCTTTCTTCTAAATCTCTTCTCCTTTCCTTTCTTTTTCTTAATTATATGTTTGTATCTTATCTTATTTGCTTCATTGTGATATCTTGTATCTCATTTTACATCGATTGGTATCAGAGCAAGGCTAAAGAATTGTACCTACAATTCTTAATCCTTGGCTTGCATTTTTTTTTTTTGAAAATCCAAAAAAAATAATCTAAACAACAACAACAACAACATATCTAGTGTAATCCCACCAGTTGGGGTCTGGGGGGGGGGGGGGTAAGTGTACGCAGTCCATACCACTACCTCAGGTGAAGTAGAGGCTGTTTTCGATAGACCCCCGGCTCTGAACAAGTCACCATAACAGAGAAAACACAAAAACAAACACACACAAAAAAAACACGACACCCACAACATAATACTATAAACTATTCATTCGAGAAACCCAAACATACCAAACCCATGCGAACAAGAGTCTGCCCAAAAAGCAACAGGCACAGAAACAAACAAAACAATCCTTCCCACCCTCCTCCTTACTAATACAAACGCCTTCCTACACCCTAACCCTCTACCCTAATCCGCGCCCTCCACACCTTCCTATCAAGGGTCATGTCCTCTGTAAGTACTAACTGCTCCATGTCATGCTTAATCACCTTCCTCCAATACTTCTTCGGCCTACCTCTACCTCGCCTAAAACTATCTACAGCCAGCCTCTCGCACCTCCGTATTGGGGCATCCGTGCACCTCCTCGATACATGCCCGAACCAACGTAACATCAATTCTTGCATCTTGTCTTTCACCGAAGCCACTCCCAACTTCTCTCGAATAATCTCATTTCTAACCCTATCACTCCTGGTCAGCCCACACATCCATCGCAACATCTTCATCTCTGCTACCTTCAACTTATGCGTGTGGGAGTTTTTAACTGGCCAACACTCCGCTCCATACAACATAGCCGGACGGACGGCCACCCTGTAGAACTTACCCTTATGCTTCAGATGCACCTTCTTATCACACAAAACTCCTGACGCTAGCCTCCACTTCAACCATCCTGCACCAATACGGTGCGTGACATCCTCGTCAATCTCGCCATCCCCTTGGATCATAGATCCCAGATACTTGAAACTACCCCTCTTCTGAATGGTCTGGGAATCCAGCTTCACTACCACGTCAGTCTCCTGCGTCACAGCATTGAACTTACACTCCAAGTACTCCATCTTGGTCCTGCTCAGCCTAAGCCCTTTGGACTCTAAGGTCTGTCTCCAAACCTCCAACTTATCATTAAATCCTCCCCGGGACTCGTCAATAAGCACTATATCGTCCGCAAATAACATACACCAAGGTACCTCTCCTTGAATCCGTTGTGTCAAAACATCCATCACCAAGGCAAAAAGGAATGGACTAAGAGTCAACCCCTGGTGCAGCCCCGTCAGAACCAAAAAGTGTTCTGAATCTCCTCCTACCATCCTTACACGAGTCTTCACTCCGTCGTACATGTCCTGAATCGACCTAAGGTACGCTACTGGCACACCTCTAACCTCCAAGCACCTCCACAGAACCTCTCTGGGGACTTTGTCGTACGCCTTCTCCAAATCGATGAACACCATATGCAAGTCCTTCTTCCTCTCCCTATACTGCTCCACCAATCTCCTCACAAGATGGATGGCTTCGGTAGTCGAGCGACTAGGCATAAAACCGAATTGGTTTTCCAAAATAGTCACGATCCTCCTCAACCTCGACTCTATCACCCTTTCCCACACCTTCATAGTATGACTCAACAACTTGATACCCCTATAGTTGTTATAGCTCTGAATGTCCCCCTTGTTCTTATATAACGGAATCATCGTGCTCCACCTCCAAGCTTCCGGCATCTTTGTTGTCCTAAAAATGATGTTAAATAACTTTGTCAGCCACTCCAAACCTACCCCGCCAGCACTCTTCCAAAAGTCCACCGGAATCTCGTCTGGCCCAGTCATCCTACCCCTACGCATCCTACACATAGCCCTCCTGACCTCCTCCACCTTAATACGCCCTACAATAACCATAGTCGCGACACCTTTCAGAGTCCTCCAAGTCCCCAACACCAAACCTTCGACTCACTCATCATTCAAAAGTCTGTGAAAATACGACTGCCACCTCCGCCTAATGAGGGTGTCATCCATCAACACTCTGTCATCCTCACCCTTGATGAACTTCACCTTATCCAGGTCACGTCCCCTTCGCTCCCTAGCCTTGGCCAGCCTATACAACTTCGTATCTCCATTTTTTTCCTCTAAGGCCGCATACAGACGCTCGAAAGCGGCCGTCTTAGCTGCTGTCACCGCTAGTTTCGTCTCTTTCCTAGCTAATTTATACTCCCCCATTCTCATCCGCTTCTCCTCGTCGTCTTTGCTTTCTATCCACTTCGCATAAACTGCCTTCTTCGTCTCCACCTTCCTCTTGACTTTTTCATTCCACCTCCAATCCCCCCGGTACTTGCCAGGTCGGCCTCTCGAGACACCCAACACCTCTCTAGCTTACTCCCTTATGCAACTAGCAGTCGTCTCCCACATACTATCCACATCCCCTGCACTCTCCCAAGCCCTCAAGGTCGACAACTTCTCCACTATCTCCAACGCGCTGGCCAAATTCAAACTACCCCACTTAATCCTGGGGCGACCCTCTATCGTCCTATTCTTTCTGCCCTCCTTGATATCCACATCCATCACCAATAACTTATGTTGGGTCGACAGATTATCGCTAGGTATGACCTTGCAGTCTTTACATAGCACTCTATCCCCCTTCCTCAGGAGCAAAAAGTCTATCTGCGTCTTGGCCACCGAACTACGAAAGGTAATAAGGTGGTCCTCTTTCTTGGGGAAATTCGAATTCGCTACCACCAAGCTAAAAGCTCTAGCAAAATCCAAAAGTAAGGCTCCTCCCTCATTCCTCTCCCCAAAACCAAAACCTCCATGCACATCGTCGTAGCTTCTAGAAAAAGACCCGATATTGTCCATTGAAATCTACTCCTAAGAAAAGTTTCTCGGTGCTCGGAACACCTCTCACCACCTCACCCAGAATTTCCCAAAAGTTCTTCTCTTCCTCATCCAAACCCAATTGCGGAGCATAAACACTAATAACGTTCCACGTAGGCTCCCCAATGACCAACTTAATTGACATCAACCTATCGTTAACCCGCTTAACCTCCACCACCTGCCCCCTAAGCTCTTCATTTACTAAGATACCTACCCCATTCCTATGCGTCGCGCTATCGGAGAACCACAACTTATACCCGTCCACATCTCTCGCCTTAGTCCCTACGCACCTGGTCTCCTGGACGTAGGCTATACTAATCCTCCTCTTCCTAAGAATCTTCACCAGCTCTATGGACTTACCTTGCAACGTTCCTATGTTCCAAAACCCAACTCTCAACCTATAAACTTCCTTATCCCGCTCCCCCCTACTACCCTTCGCCCCCAACCCCGAGCTCCGCCCACCCCTCGATCCTAACCCAAACCCCGACCGGCCCCCGGACCCCAGCCCCGACCTATGACATGACCCTAGTCTACCATCGACTGCCAGAGCCACTACTCCGAAAGAGAGGGGATTAACAAGGCGCGCAAAAGTAAGGCAAATCAAAAGACAGCAAAACCACAACCAGTGAAATAGGAGCTCTCAATCTCCAACAAACATGCAGTAGGCAACCCAAAAACAACGAAACCTACAAAAGCTAAAAGAGAGGAACGAGGGAACCTGATACGCTGTGTCTGCAGCGTACACCTGTGTCTTGGTCGAGTTGTTGAGTTTCGGCAACTTAGTGATGAAATTGGTCGTCGGAATCTGTTGTCGAGACCGCTGCACTTCAGTCCAGCTGCTGACCTGTGGATCTGGAATACCTGTGAGAGAAAGGCAGCACACAAAAGGATGAAATATCATCTCCGACGAGAATTTTGGTAGACCTCTCCGGAGCCAGTAAGATCTGAAAAGGGTCAAAAATAGTCGGGCAAAACCAGATCGGAACAGTACTAGATCACCGGACTGTGGACTGGACCGCTGGCGAAGCAATCGGCTGAGGGAGGTCGCCGAAGCTTGCCGAAAAAGTTCGATCTGTTCCCTCTCGGACAGATCGCCGCCGTCGGAGTTCAGACGCGGCGGCATACCTATCGAGACGGAAAGAGTAGAGAGAAAGAAAAGAGAGAGAGAGGAGAGAGACAGTTCTTCGCACCTTCACTTCTGGGAGAGGTCAAATTAAAAAAATAAAAAAAATTTGAAATAGGTTTGGAGGTTGTATGATATTGTTTATTGAGCTACATATTATTGTGTATTAGGTGAAAATCAAAGAAAAAATGACTTAAAAAAATTGGAAGCCGTTGTTGAGATTTGAAGCTTTGAAGAAGCTCGAAATTGAGTTTGTTGATTTAGCATTTGTTCGAAAAAATTATTGGTTGAAAGTTGTTGATAGAGATGTGGGGAGGTTGTATCTCAAATTTGAGCTTATTTGATTGAGTATTGGGGGAGATTGGTTTAAAAAAATTTGAGATTCTTGGAGAAGAAGATGAATTTGAAAATTTCAAAATAGCCCAAATCTTCCCCAATTTAATATATAGCCTTCCAACTTGTTTTATCTTCTTGTCATGTTAATTCTAGCTAGTTTACTTTGAGTATTAGTTCTTACTTATAATGTTAAATTATTTTTTGTCCGTTTAATTTGTTTGTGCCAATTTATTACGTGTGTTTTTTAATTTCATTGTATGTTTATTTATTTTCGTGTCCTTTAGTTTTTAATTATGCTTTCTTGATTTACATAAACTCCACTCCGAACCAATACTTGAATGTTTAATTTGAGTTTATTGAGTTGTTGGTTCTTCAAGAGATTTGAGAAAATTTCCTTGAGAGAAAAAAGACGAGTTGGTGAGATTAATTGAGTGAGATTTAAAAGCCTTGACCTTGAGTGTATACACGAGTGTTTGAGTGATACATGTGAGGGAGTGAATATGTGAGGTACTTTGACTTTGTTTCTACCTTCTTTTAGTTGAAACATGTCTTCCATAGTTGTGATAATGATCTTGAAGACTATGATTGTGAGAATGATGAAAGTTACTATGATGAAGATTGTGGATCTTATGGTGAAAAGTATGAGTATAGAGATTTTTATGATTCCAATAATGACTTTGAAGATGGTGATGCTTCAAGGTATGACTTCTCCACATACTCTTCTTGTGATACATCTCATAGTGAAGAAGTAACTATGAGCTTGATGATGATAATGAAGAAACTCTTGGTGAATATTCTTGTTCAACTTCTTACTATGATTCTAATTTTAAATATGGGAATGGTAGTGGTTCTTATGTTTGTTTTACTGGAGGAGGAGGTGTTAGATCTTTCACAAAATAATTGAGGCAATATATGAATAGATGTACTACTTAGAGTAGAAATGTTGAGCATATGCCAAATGATGATTTGCATGCTTTGATAAATAGAGATTATTTTGTTGAACAATATGAGTGTGATGAAGCATGCATTTATCAATTTGTAGAAGAAAGAAAGAACATGTTTCATATTTATGGTAAACTTGTAGGACTTTGTGTTGTCATGATTATACATAACAAGAGTTTCAGAAATATTGCAGGTTCAAGCATGGTTGAACACTTGAAGTTGAAGACTAGAAAACATCCTCAACCATATGGATTGGCATGGTCAAATGAAAAAAGAACTTTATATATCATAACATAAGTTTTAGTGAAGTTCCAACTTGAAAAGTTTCATGATGAAGTACTATCTGATGTTATCCCAATGAAAGCATGTCATTTGTTACTTGGAAAGTCTTGGATAGTTAAAAAAGAAGCTATTTTTGATAAAAAGACTAACAAGTGTTGTGTCAACCTAAGAGGTCAAGAGTATTTCTTTATGTCATCTACACTTTTGAAGGTGAAAGAAAGATATTTGGAGTTGCTAAGATTGACTAGAAGAAAGGCAAAGCTTGAGCAAAAAGATGTCATTGCTAAGGAGAAGAACATCAAGAGGAAAATTGATGACTCTCAAAGTGTAAAGTCTTAAAGTTGAAGTGAAGAGTCATCCTAATCCTTCGAAAGAAATTCATGGGCCTTGTTCAATGTTAAATAATCTTGAGAGAAAAGATTGAGAAAAGTAAGGGAGTAAAAAATGAAAACTCAAGTGTGTTAAAAGGAGAGCTTGAGTTGAGCGTAGTGAATGAGTTGCCAAAAGAAGAAATAGAAGTCATTGAAAATGAGAAAAATGAAAAGAAAATTGAGAAAAGTGAAGAAAAAGAGAGTTTGAGAGCGCTTGATTCATGTTCTAACTCTAAAATTAATTCTTCTTTTCTTAGTTATAATGTCTCTTTTGTAGATATATTTAAAAATGAAGGCATAAAGCAAACAATAATGAAGAGTCTTCCACAATTGAAGATTCAAGAATTGGCGGAGACACCCACTACTTCTACAAGTATTCAAGTGATCTTAAATAATAAAGACAAAGGTAAATAAGGAATTTTAGGAGCATTTCAAGATAAAATGGCTAACTCTAATACTTTATTTTCTTTAAATGAGCTTGAAGAAATTTTTTGTTTAGGTGAAATGTCATTCTTCTTTTGAGCAAAATGAATCTTTTCTTCTTGATGAAAGTCATGTTGCATGTTGTAGCCAAGCACTAGTTGAAGTTACTTGTGCAAATCATTGTGATTATTCTTTTGAGTTTAATGTGTTTGCAACAAGTGTTCATGCTTGTGGTGAATTTGGAAGATTAAAAAGAGGTTCTTTGACTACATGTGATGTGGATTATGAATCTTTCTTATGTAAAAAGAATGCTCTTGTTGTTGATAATGGTGTTGAGGAGTCACTCCAAGATAAACTTGAATTTATTGAATGTGATTCTTTTGAAATTTATTGTGATAGCCGACTTGCTTATGTTGATATGCTACTAGTTGAGGGGACTTGTGAATTACTTAGTGAACCTCAAGTTAGTGTTGAAAATGTTGTTGGATACATTGAATATAACACACCACCGTTATTTGATAAAGATGAAAATAAAATTCATGATTCTACTTTGATTTTATTTGATGAATTTCATGATATTGGTGGTGATGTGTCTTGGTGAAGGTAGTGATGAC
Source organism: Capsicum rhomboideum (assembly GCA_031232105.1). NCBI lineage: Eukaryota > Viridiplantae > Streptophyta > Magnoliopsida > Solanales > Solanaceae > Capsicum > Capsicum rhomboideum. Next base: position 55,528,914 of record CP124711.1, read on the forward strand.
TTATTGTATCTTGACTTTACTCCACTGGTTGAGTTAAAGTGTGAGATCAAACTTGTCGATTCTTGTGAGCTTAAACTATTACTAACTAATGATGTGAGAATTAATGAGTTTGAAGGCCAAATAAGTGACTCTTTGAGTATGCATAGTCTTATTTATCCTGTCTCTTATTTTACTCATAGAGATCATATCATGGGTAATCTTGTGAAAGAGGACATTTGTCTTTTTGAGGGTGAATTTAAATGCTTTGATTCTTCATTGTATTTTAATTTTCCTCTCTTTAAAGTTAATATTTTATTTGAAGATAACATGATCATTTTAATGATAAACATAGTGATATTTTGGGTGAAATTGATGAGGTAGAAAATTTTGAAGGCTACAAGGTATATGGTAATCCACTACAGGATACAACGTGGGAAGATAAAAATGAGCCTACACACGAAAGTGAATTAATTGATGCTAACTTTAGTATTAATTTCTTTACTAATTCTACTCAACTTTTTGAAGACACATTCTTGTTGGATTCTGTCGAAACTTCTTTCCTCAAAAGTGATGATAAGTCATTTAAAGATTGGTGTGATTTAGTTAGAGCTTAATTTGATTCTCTTTTTGGATGATGATTTTTTATTGATATTTTTAGAGATGCTTATAGAGAATTTTGATGTTCTTAGAGGATTAAAGTTTATTTTTGATCTCGAGGATGTTTCTTATTGCATTGACATTACTTCAAAGGATTATGATAATCTTTGTCTATGTCACGCCCCGAATCCCATCGAGACTTGATTGGCACCCGTAGCCGATAAGGCCCAAGAGAACTAACCTTTGCCTATGTTCAATCATATGCATCTCGTAATCATAACCACCATTACGTAAGAACATGGAAGACGAATAACGGAAACCATGGGACATATATATATATATATATATACATATGGAACTTGGCCGTTGAGGCCATCCAGTCAACACAATATATGCCTGTTATACTGATACACCCACGTTCGTCTACAAAAGCCTCTAACATGAGCATTGACCAAAATGAACTATAAGTCGGGACAAGTCCCCGCTTTACATAATATGTACATCACCAAAACATATATACACTCTGACTCGGAGAAGCCCCGAATTAGCTGGAGCTCATCAAAGAACCACTAACACTGGCAATCTACTGGGAGGCCTACTGGTACCTGCGCCTGCAGCAAGTAAGGTAAATTCTCCGAGAGGGGTCAGTACGAAATAAGTACTGAATATGTAAGGCTCAAATGAAACTTTGTAACACATGAACATACCAATGAACTCAATACAAATGACTAGTCAATGTGAGTAAGTCACCATCTTTGCATTTTGGAAATCATGTGAATTGCTTTCATTACTTCCATTACTTTCTTTACATTCAATGCTTGCTTGTCAATACATGTGTCACAATGTATCCGGTCCCCTACTGATCAGTGGGTCTTTACATGACTTATCGTCATGTTGGGATCGGGTCGAGCTAGGCTTATGCCCCTAAGACCTGCCACCCATAAATCAATACATCAGGATCGAGTTGAGCTAGGCTTATGCCCCTAGACTTGCCACCCATAAATCAATACATCGGGATCGAGTCGAGCTAGGCTTATGCCCCTAGACTTGCCACCCATACTTGATCATTGACCACATTTGCATTACTTTATTCATTACTTTGAGATTGGTACAATGGTAGCCATATCTTTATTTGAAACTTTGGATCATGAACCAATGAGTGAGAGACATGTGAATAACTTTGCAACATAACATTATTAGAATCATAACACCATGGAAACTATTGGACAATAATCTATGAACAAGAGACATAAGTATAATCACTATTGGAACATTGGAACATAACCTTGTTTGAGCTTTTGGAACATTAACCATGATTATGAGACATGAGACTCACAAATGATCCATGATTAGCAAACATATGAAAATGACTATTGATAAACAGATATAGGATACCTTAGCATATTTCGGGATAGGACTAGTGAAATAGCAATGTGGATACTATTTGCCGCAGAAAGATACGGACAGAGTAACCTTACATACCTTGTACTCTCAATACAGATATACAATCCTAGATGTGCATACAATAGTCCCGCTCCTTCCTTATGTGTCACTCTACAACACAAATACATAACGGAATTCACATTAACCAACGACTACTTTACAATTGCATATAACATCAATGGGGTACATGTTTGCCTTGAAACATGTCATTTCCCCTTGACAAAACCATTGATAGAATCATTATTCCAAAAATACTCCAATATTCCCAAAATTGACCAATACATGATAATCAATACATTCCACCACAACACTTCCCCTTTACACTTTCTTATCCACACCATATCACAAACAATCCATCAATTCACCTTAATACACTTCATAGCAGAAATCGGCCAAAATCCCACAATTTGCACTTATAGAAAAATAACAAGTTAAATAACAAAATAACACCATACACGTTCGTATTTTATCCATACAATGATCTTTCATCAAATGCATAAGCCATAATTCAAGTTCAAATCACCAAGATAGCACATCTCCCACCAAAAGCAAAAATACACTATTCACTACCTTGCCAACATAACTAGCATAATATAAATAATCTCCCATGCATATAATATGTTAATCTATGAGAATAAATACTTATCAAGGCTTGGAATAGGGTGATATTCACCAAAGAGTCCAAAGGAAATATTGGCTATAGGGTTTTGGAACTAGAGAAAATGCTTGAGTAATATCTAAAAGGCATGAGACTTTTGAAGCAATAAAAATCATATTTCTTGCCATTTATATAGGCCCCCAATTCCATCCTTATCCACTCTTTATCATTTAATGTTGGGTTCTAGAAGGTCCAAGCAAGAATGGGTCTTTTGACCCATTTTTGGGCCATGCTTTCTTTTCATTTTTGGGTCCTTTTGGGCCCAATTCACTTAACCCAATAAAATCAATAATTACTCGTGTGTAAGTCATCTTATACGGGTTACAACAATATTCCCACTCACACTATTCATATCCGTAGCCTCAATCCCAAAAACAAGTGATTCTAGTCACGTTTGGCTTATTTTGACCTTAAGGGCAAAACTGTCATTTTGACCCCAAATTCGTTCTCGAGTAATTTTATCATACCAATACAATATGTCATTCATTTCATGTATATAATCATGGTTATAGAAGAAACGTGGCAAAAATAGGCTCAATACGACCCCGAATACCCTTGGGACTTAGAAATTTTCAACTTTCGAAAAAGTGGAAAAACCAAGGTGGCACGCCAACTTACTGCCTCTGGACTAAATATTTTAGTCCAAAGCGGCATGGAATGGTCCCAAACGTGCCCCTTACTTAGTTTTTTCAAAAATTTCATTTTTCGACTTCTCTTCGCGGGTTTGGTTAGATACTTCAAGTCCTATTCTTTAACTCACTTCTTAACCTTAATATACTTTGTTTAGAGGTCTTCTTATACTCGTTTTGAACCTCACAAATGTTCCACGAAAATCATAAAACACCTCCTATGAAGGTTTAATCACATAACAAGAGCAAAATTTAATTACCTCACCAATAGCATTACCAAATGCATACCTATAGCTCTCGATACCGAAGTACATATTATTTAGTGTCATCAAGTAGGGTTGGGAACGTACGGGGTGTTACATTCTTCCCCCCTTAGGAACATTCGTCCTCGAATGTTAACAATATCGTTTCATTTACAACAAATGCATCTCTCTACATTAGCATACATATACATAAACTTTTAAGGCTCATGGAGACTTACTTGTTATTGCTCCACTTCCGCACTTTGAACTTCTTGATCCATTTGGAATAGATAGGGATACTTGGATCGCATCATTTCTTCTGTTTCCCATGTGATCTCCTCTACTTGTTGATTTCGCCAAAGGACTTTCACAGAAGCTATGTCTTTATTCCTCAATCTTTTCACTTGTCGGTCTAGGATAGCAATGGGTACCTCTTCATAAGTAAGATCCTCTGTAACTTGAACATCTTCAATGGGAACAATACGAGATGGATCTCCTATGCATTTTTTAAGCATCGAAACATGAAATACGGGGTGTACTGAAGAAAGTTCTTGAGGTAGTGCTAATTCATAAGCAACTTGCCCAAATCTTCTAATAATTTCATATGGGCCTATGTAACGTGGACTCAATTTCCCTTTCCTTCCGAACCGCATCACCCCTTTCATCGGTGATACCTTTAAAAACACCCAATCACCTATGGCAAATTCAAGACCTCTTATTCTAACATCCGCATATGACTTATGACGACTTTGAGCCGTTTGTAACCGCTGTTGGATCACCTTAACATTTTCCATAGCCTGATGAACGATATCTGGCCCAAGTAAAGCAGTTTCACCTGCTTCAAACCATCCTATTGGTGATCTACATTTCCTTCCGTACAAAGCTTCATAAGGTGCCATTTTAATACTTGAATGATAGCTATTGTTATACGCAAATTCAATAAGAGGCAAATGGTCATCCCAACTGCCTTGAAAATCTAACGTACAAACTCGTAGCATATCTTCAAGTGTCTGGATAGTACGTTCTGCTTGTCCATCAGTCTGAGGATGGAAAGTCGTACTCAAATTCACCTGTGTACCCAAACTCTGCTGGAAAGACCTCCACAAGTGCGCTGTGAACTGTGCTCCTCTGTCTGATATAATGGAAAGTGGAATACCATGTAACCGTACTATTTCTTTAACATACAACTTCGCATAATCCTCAGTTGTATAGGTCGTCTTGACTGGTAGGAAATGCGCTGACTTGGTAAGCCTGTCCACTATAACCCATATCGAATCAAACTTTCACAATGTACGAGGCAAACCTGTAATGAAATCCATGTTAATCATATCCCATTTCCAGACTGGAAGATTGATACATTGCATGTAACCTCCTGGTTTCTGATTCTCTACTTTCACTTGTTGAAAATTCGGGCATTGAGCAACAAACTCTGCAATGTTCTTCTTCATATTTCCCCACCAATACACTTCTTTCAATTCATGGTACATTTTAGTAGCACTCGGATGAATAGAATAGCGCGAATGATGTGCCTTTGTCATAATTCGTGTCCTCAGCTCATCTACATCTGGTACACATAATCTCCCTTGACATTGAAGTACCCCTTCCTGTGTAAGATCAAATGCCTTTGTTAAATCTTGCTGTGCATTTTCCTTTAGCTGCAATAACATAGAATCCGCAAACTGCTTCTCTTTCACTTCAGTTATTAAGGAGGATTCTGCTGCATTTTGCACAATAACTCTGTCATCTGAGGATTCAATAAGGCGAACTCCCAAGCTGGCTAATTGATTCAAATCTTTGATTATCTCACGCTTTTCATTCAACTGACCACCAGTGCTTTCTACTTCCTTACGGCTCAATGCATCAGCTACTACATTTGCTTTGCCTGGGTGATAAAGAATATCAATGTCATAATCTTTTAAAAGCTCCAACCCCCTTTGTTGCCTCAAATTGAGTTCCTTCTGCTTAAAAAGATATTGCAAGCTTTTGTGATCCGTATAGATGTCAATATGAACCCCATATAAATAATGACGCCATATCTTTAAAGCAAAAACTACCGCTGCCAATTCAAGATCATGTATGGGATAGTTTTTCTCGTGTGGCCACAACTGTCGTGAGGCATATGCTATGACATTACCATGTTACATCAACACACATCCGAGGCCAACCCCGGAAGCATCACAATATGCTACATAACCTTCGGTACCTTCGGGAAGCACTAAAACTGGTGTAGAGGTTAATTTATCTTTCAGCTTTTGAAAGCTTTTCTCACATGCGTCATTCCACTGAAATTTTACTGCCTTATGTGTAAGCTTTGTTAACGGTGCTGCAATAGAGGAAAAACCTTCCACAAACCTTCTGTAATACCCTGCCAGTCCAAGAAAACTAAGAATTTCTGTGGGTGTCGTAGGTCTTGGCCAATTTTTCACTTCTTCAATCTTTTGTGTATCAACCTGTATGCCTTCATCTGATACAATGTGACCCAAGAACGCGACTGATTTCAACCAAAACTCACATTTGGAGAACTTTGCATACAACTTTCGTTTACGGAGAATCTGTAACACTTGTCGTAAGTGATTAGCATGGTCCTCCGGTGATCTTGAATAAACTAGGATATCATCTATGAATACCATGACGAACACGTCCAAAAATGGCTTAAACACCCTATTCATCAAATCCATGAACACAGCTGGAGCATTTGTTAGTCCAAATGATATAACTAAAAATTCATAATGGCCATACCGTGTTCGGAAAGCTGTCTTGGGTACATCCTCTCCTCTAACTCTGACTTGATGGTAACCCAACCTCAATTCGATCTTTGAAAAGCAGTTGGCACCCTGTAACTGATCAAACAAATCATCAATGCGAGGGAGGGGATATTTGTTCTTGATCGTTACCTTATTCAATTGCCGATAGTCAATGCACATTCTTAAGGTGCCATCTTTCTTTCGTACAAATAATACGGGTGCACCCCATGGGGACATACTAGGCCTAATGAAGCCCTTGTCCAGCAAATCTTTCAACTGCTCCTTCAATTCACGCAGTTCTGCTGGAGCCATTCTATATAGGGGAATAGAAATAGGCTGAATGCCCGAAATCACATCAATACCAAATTCGACTTCCCGTTCTGGAGGTAAGTCTGGAAGATCCTCTGGTAACACATACAGAAATTCATTGACCAATGGAACCGACTGCGGAGTTAGTGGTTCCGCTTCGGTATCTTTCACCAGTACTAATGACATATGTATCCTTTAGCAATCATTTTTCTGGCCTTCAAATAGGAAATAAATCTTCCTCGTGGTGCCCCTACATTACCCTGCCATTCAAGAACATTTTCTTGCGGGAAATAAAATTGCACCTTCTTGGCCCGGCAATCTACCGTGGCATAACAAGAGGCCAACCAATCCATTCCCATGATCACATCAAAATCCACCATGTCTAATTCAATGAGATCGACCAATGTATCATGACCACACACAGTTACCACACAGTTACGATATACTCTCTTTGCCACAATATATTCACTAACCGGTGTAGACACTTCGATTGATTTAATTAATAATTCTGGTGCCTTTGCAAATTTCGCAGCAACCAATAGGGTAACATAGGAAAATGTAGAACCTGGGTCAATTAGTGCATATACATTATGTGAGAAGATGGATAATGTACCTGTGACAACATCAGGGGAAGCCTCTGAATTCTGGCGGTCCACCAAAGCATAAGTACGATTCTGGACCCCGCTAGTACTGGTTGCTCCTCTGGTACCCCTACCACGGCCAATAGGTTGTACACCTCAGCCTAGTGAAGGAACCGATGCTGATGACGCAACCGCCGACCCAGCCGGTCGTGCTATACCACCCATGCTCCGCTGTGGACAATCCCTCGCTATATGCCCCGGCATACCACACCAAAAGCAAAAATTCATCCCTGACTGACATGTACCTGTGTGCACATGCCCGCAGTGCTGACACTACTGACTAGGAAAACCTGCTGCTTGTGACCCATGAACTCGCTACTCTGCCCCGATGGACCACCCTTAGACCCTCGGAACTGAGAATAAGCTCCTGCCATGGAATGAGAAAACGATGGTCTAGGTGGTCTAGGGAACATACAAGGCCTAGATCCTCCTTGGGACATCATAGGTGGTCCCATAGGTCTAGCCCTTTTGGACTGTCCCCTATCAAACTCATGCACTCTTCTCCTCTGTCGTTGGTCTTCCATTTTCTGAGCGAAGGCTTGAATTCTCACTATATCCATGTCTTTGTTCAAGGCAGAAATAGTGCAATCCCGTACCAACTATGGCTCTAGTCTGTCCACATATCTATGAACCCTGTCTGTCATTGTATCCACCACATTTGGCGCATATCGAGCCAAGGAATTGAATTGCAAGCTATATTCTCTGACACTCAAATTTCCTTGACGGAGATTTAAGAACTGATCCGCACATGCCTCACGGATCTCATAGGTCAAGTAATGATCAAGGAAAGCCACTTTAAATTCTTCCCACATTGGTGGATTTGCACCAATGTCATGCGATTTCTTCCAATCCTCATACCACAGTATTGCCTCTCCTTTCAGCCTATATGCAGCAAGTTCAACTGTTTCGACCCCTGTCACATGCATAACTTCCATGGCCCTCTGAATTTGATCCATGAAGTCCTGTGGATCTGCTTTTAGATCTGACCCTGTGAAGATAGGAGGGTCCAATTTTAGGAAATCCTGTGTTCTGCGACTTGCTACTCTAGCCGCATCATCATCATGTATCATTGGACCAGCTCCTCCCTGGATTTGTTCCGCCACTAACTGTGTCAACATATGTACAACATTTCTAAGATCTTGATCTGTGGCATTCATCGGTGGTTCTGCGGGTACTTCTCTACCAATTGGCTCTTCCGGAACTGGGAAGGTAGATGAAGACCGCGATAATATTTCAACATTCGCTCCACCTTGACTAGCTTGGTCAAGTGGTAATCTGCTCATTCCTTCTCCAGCAGGTGCATCAACCTGCTTTCCTTTACCCCTTCCTCTTCTAGTGTTCGACATTGTTACTATATCAAAGAGAAACAATTACTATGGTCAGACACGATTCAACTTACAACATTGGCTCTATTGCACGATCTAGAATGAAGAAAAGAAACAACATCCTAAATGTCCCGTAGCCTCCTACTTATAAATGTGGTGCACAACACATTGATAAGTAAGACTCTACTCAGACACGACTTTGTAGACACCCTTAGAACGACCTGCTCTGATACCACTTTTGTCACCCCCCGAATCCCATCGAGACATGATTGACATCCGTAGCCGATAAGGCCCGAGAGAACCAACCTTTGCCTATGTTCAATCATATGCATCTCGTAATCATAACCACCATTACGTAAGAACATGAAAGATGAATAACGGAAACCATGGGACATATATATATATATATATACATATGGAACTTGGCCGTTTAGGCCATCCAGTCAACACAATATATTCCTGTTACACTGATACACCCACATTCGTCTACAAAAGCCTCTAACATGAGCATTGACCAAAATGAACTATAAGTCGGGACAAGTCCCCGCTTTACATAATATGTACATCACCAAAACATATATACACTCTGACTCGGAGAAGCCTCGAATTATCTAGAGCTCATCAAAGAACCGCTAACACTGGCAATCTACTGGGAGGCCTACTGGTACCTGCGCCTGCAGCAAGTAAGGTAAATTCCCCGAGGGGGGTCAGTACGAAATAAGTACTGAGTATGTAAGGCTCAAATGAAACTTTGTAACACATGAACATACCAATGAACTCAATACAAATGACTAGTCAATGTGTGTAAGTCACCATCTTTGCATTTTGGAAATCATGTGAATTGCTTTCATTACTTCCATTACTTTCTTTACATTCAATGCTTGCTTGTCAATACATGTGTCACAATGTACCCGGGCCCCTACTGATCAGTGGGTCTTTACATGACTTATCGTCATGTTGGGATCGGGTTGAGCTAGGCTTATGCCCCTATGACCTGCCACCCATAAATCAATACATCGGGATCGAGTCGAGCTAGGCTTATGCCCCTAGACTTGCCACCCATACTTGATCATTGACCACATTTGCATTACTTTATTCATTACTTTGAGATTGGTACAATGGTAGCCATATCTTTATTTGAAACTTTGGATCATGAACCAATGAGTGAGAGACATGTGAATAACTTTGCAACATAACATTATTAGAATCATAACACCATGGAAACTATTGGACAATAATCTATGAACAAGAGACATAAGTATAATCACTATTGGAACATTGGAACATAACCTTGTTTGAGCTTTTGGAACATTAACCATGATTATGAAACATGAGACTCACAAATGATCCATGATTAGCAAACATATGAAAATGACTATTGATAAACGGATATAGGATACCTTAGCACATTTCAGGATAGGACTAGTGAAATAGCAATGTGGATACTATTTGCCGCAGAAAGATACGGACAGAGTAACCTTACATACCTTGTACTCTCAATACAGATATACAATCCTAGATGTGCATACAATAGTCCCGCTCCTTCCTTATGTGTCACTCTACAACACAAATACATAACGGAATTCACATTAACCAACGACTACTTTACAATTGCATATAACATCAATGGGGTACATGTTTGCCTTGAAACATGTCATTTCCCCTTGACAAAACCATTGATAGAATCATTATTCCAAAAATCCTCCAATATTCCTAAAATTGACCAATACATGATAATCAATACATTCCACCACAACACTTCTCCTTTACACTTTCTTATCCACACCATATCACAAACAATCCATCAATTCACCTTAATACACTTCATAGCAGAAATCGGCCAAAATCCCACAATTTGTACTTATAGAAAAATAACAAGTTAAATAACAAAATAAAACCATACACATTCGTATCTTATCCATACAATGATCTTTCATCAAAGGCACAAGCCATAATTCAAGTTCAAATCACCAAGATAGCACATCTCCCACCAAAAGCAAAAATACACTATTCACCACCTTGCCAACATAACTAGCATAATATACATAATCTACCAAAGAGTCCAAAGGAAATATTGGCTTTAGGGTTTTGGAACTAGAGAAAATGCTTGAGAAATATCTAAAAGGCATGAGACTTTTGAAGCAATAAAAATCAGCTTTATTGACCTTTATATAGGCCCCCAATTCCATACTTAGCCACTCTTTATCATTTAATGTTGGGTTCTAGAAGGTCCAAGCAAGAATGGGTCTTTTGACCCATTTTTGGGCCATGCTTTCTTTTCATTTTTGGGTCCTTTTGGGCCCAATTCACTTAACCCAATAAAATCAATAAATACTCGTGTTTAAGTCATCTTATACGGGTTACAACAATATTCCCACTCACACTATTCATATCCGTAGCCTCAATCCCAAAAACAAGTGATTCTAGCCACGTTTGGTTTATTTTGACCTTAAGGGCAAAACTGTCATTTTGACCCCAAATTCGTTCTCGAGTAATTTTATCATACCAATACAATATGTCATTAATTTCATGTATATACTCGTGGTTATAGAAGAAACGTGGCAAAAATAGGCTCAATACGACCCCGGATACCCTTGGGACTTAGAAATTTCCAACTTTCGAAAAAGTGGAAAAACCAAGGTGGAACGCCCTTGGGCGCGCCAACTTACTGCCTATGGACTAAAAATTTTAGTCCAGAGCGGCGTGGCACGGTCCCAAACGCGCCCCTTACTAAGTTTTTTCAAAAATTCCGTTTTTCGACTTCTCTTCGCGGGTTTGGTTAGATAGTTCAAGTCCTATTCTTTAACTCACTTCTTAACCTTAATATACTTTATTTAGAGGTCTTATAAGCCTCATTTTGAACCTCACAAATGTTCCACGAAAATCATAAAACACCTCCTATGAAGGTTTAATCACATAACAAGAGCCAAATTTAATTATCTCACCAATAGCATTACCAAATGCATACCTATAGCTCTCGATACCGAAGTACATATTATTTAGTGTCGTCAAGTAGGGTTGGGAACGTACGGGCTGTTACAGTCTAGTTGGTGTTCGCTCCTTTATTTTGCAAAGTTTGCATTTGAGGACTAGTATTTTTTAAGAAGGAGAGAATGATGTAAGCCCGAAAAGCTGCGATGACGTGAAAAAATTTCTAATTGATATCAAGAGAGAGGGCGTGGACTATTTTGGGTAAAATCTTTCAATAATTCACGGAGAGCTCAAAGTGCCATGAAAGATTTCTTTTAAAGTTTATAACATGCTCAAATGGATTTATGAAAGAAGTGATTACAATCATAAATGTCATTAAGGACTTTGGAGCATTCTTCCAACCATCATAAGCTTGGAGGACTTAAAGAAAGCATGGGAGGAGGACTTCAAGGCCACTAAGATGCTTAAGTGGATATTTTAATAGTTTGGTCATTTTTATAATTTGGCTAGTTTTGCAAGACTACTATAAATAGTCCTTATGTCTTTACTTTAGGGTTAGATAGCTTTTGGATGAATTTAGGCTCCTTGTGAGTATTGGGGAAAACCCATGTTATATCTTCATTGAATCTCTTGTTAACTTGAATAAGTAATTTCTTGTATGTGTTCAATTTCTCTTCTCTCTTGGATTGAATCTAATGATTAATGTATTTTAATTGTTAGGTTTTCCTTTCTTTCTTCTAAATATCTTCTCCCTTCCTTTCTTTTTCTTAATCATATCTTTGTATCTTATCTTTTTTGCTTTATTGGGATATCTTGTGTCTCAGTTTACATCACTTCTTCTATTGGATGATATCTCTATTTTACCTTAACAGATTCTCTCTCTTTGTACCTAAGCTTCTAAATCTGCATATCTACAATAGTTAAAGGCTCTTCCACAAAAAGCCAAAATCTGATCCTACTATACCAAATCCTATTGAATCACATAGGAGACATAATAATGATATTTCTTAAATATAGACACATCAAAAGTAGAATTAACATCGGATAGGCCTTAAGCTAAAGCTAACTCATGAGTCACTTTTCCTATGCACCGTAACAACTTAAAAGGACCAATAAACCTAGGAATGGGCTTTTCCTTTTTCTCAAATATCATAATATCCTTCACAGGTGATTCCTTCAATAATACTTTCTCTCTAACCATATAATCTAATTCTTGAACCTTTTGATTTGCCTAATTGTTTTGCCTTCTCCGAGCTGTAAGAAGAAATTCCTATCAACTTCACTTTATCCAAGGAATAGCTTCACAAGTTTGTGTCCCAAGGCCCGACTTTCAAAGCATCAAACTAACCGATCAGAGATCTACATCTCCTACCATGTAAAGAATTAGATGGAGTCATCTAAATGTTGATATAATAATTGTTATTATAAGAAAGCATAGCCAAAGGCAAGAACTAGTGCAAATGACTGTTCCAATCAATCACACATGCCTGTAACATATCCTCAAGAACCTAGATATCCTCCCTTATTGACCATCTATCTGTAGGTGATATGTTAGGCTAAGCTCGCCCCAAATACCTAGCACCTTCTACAATGATCTCTAGAACTGAGTAATCCTACCTAATATGATTACAATAGGTAACCAATGCAAACAAACTATCTCTCAAATATAGATTATGGACAAAGTCTCCAAATCATTAGTAGTCTAAACTAACACAAAGTGCATAAATTTGGTCAATCAAATCACAATTACCCAAATAACGTCAAATTTTCTCAAAGTTTATGAAAATTCTACCATGAAGTCCATAGAAATCCGCTCCCACTTCTACTAAACCATAGATTTCAAGCACCAATACATAATTTTCATGATGTTACTCTTCATCCTACATCATTAGTAGTGTTGCTTCAAATCATTATACATCTTTGCTGCTTATGAATGGATCAAATACTTGGAACGATGAGGCTTTTTAATAATCAAAATCACCCACTTGATAAATACAAACACTATCATACATCCTCAAAACACCTTTCAGATCCAAAATAACCTCCCTAGATTCACCTTTCAACACTTTTGTCTTGAATTATTCTCTAATTGCCGAGCTTTAATTTACTCCAACAATATATAGTGAGCCTCTACATAAGAAAGAATCCTTCTAGGATAAAAATATCAATTCTCACGAAACTATTAGCCAAATATTGAATGTCTAAGGCTGAAGGATGCTCCTCCGCTAGTAACAAAATCAGACTACCCATACTTACTAACTTTCTACTCAAAGCATTTGACATTATATTGGACTTTCCCTAATGGTAAAGGATAGTCATGTCATGATCCATGAACAACTCCAACAAACTTTGTAGTCAAGAATTTGGGTCTTTCTGATTAAATATGTATTCTAGGTTGTGATGATCTATGAAAGTATCATAATTTACACCATAGAGGTCATAGAGGTAATGCCTTTAAATCTGTAAGGAAAATACTATCGCTTCCAACTCTAAGTCATAAGTTGGACCGTTCTTTTTGTGAATCTTTAGCTATTTAGAAGCATATGCAATAACCTTTCCTACAACGTCAGAATATTCATAAGGCCTATATGTGAAGCATTACAATACACTATGAAGTTGACTCCCTCTACAGGTAAAGTAAAAATCTGAGCCAAAGTAAACAAAGCCTTAACCTTTTCGAAGCTCAATTTACACTCATCAAAACATTTTAAAGCCACATTCTTCTAAGTCAACTTAGTCAATTAAGATGCAATAGAAGATAAACCCTTTACAAATCATCTAGTAGCTATCAAAACCTACAAAACCCTACATATCAATACGTGAAGTGGATCTTTCAAATTTATGAATCTTTTTAATCTTATTTAGGTCACCAAAATATCCTTAGATACTATGTGCCCAAAAAATACCACAGAATTATGCCTGAACTCACATTTATAAAATTTGGCATAAAGTCTCTCATCCTTCAGTACCAAAAGAAAGATACTCAAATATTTCTCATGATTCTCCCTACATATCGAGTAGATAAAAGTATCATTACATAAAATGATCATAGAGAAATCTAAATAGAGCTCAGCAACTCCATAAATAACGTCAGTGTAATGAATCATGAAAGTTGTCTAAGGGATATCTGTGGTCCTAATCTTCTAATTATGGTAGTTTGATCTCCAATTAATTTTTGAGAATATAGAAACACCCTAAAGATAATCAAAATAAATTATTAATTCAATGTATCAAATATTTTTTCTTAATAAGGACCTTGTTCAACTACTGATAATAAATACACATTTGCATAATACCATCTTTCTTCTTTATAAATAGCATAAGAGCACCCCAAGGAGAAACATTGGGCTTAATAAACTCCTTAATTAACATATCCTGTAAGATGTCCTTTAAAATGATTTTGTTCTACTAGTGACATTATCTAAGGAGGAATAGATATGGATTGAGCACCTGACTCTAGATCAATGGCGAAGTGAATGTAATGTTCTGGTGGAATATTATGTAGATATGTCCAAAAAACTCCGCAAATCGACTATCTACCAATACTGATTCAAGTAAAGGAGAATCAATGGTAGTATCTAATTTTTTTTCCAAATAGGCAAAACACCCAATTTGTACAATCCTTTTCGCCCTAAGAAATGATATCACCTTCTTCTATTCATGGCTAATTCCCTTCCATACAACCCAAGAAATACCCACATTGACAAAGTAGCAGTATTGACATGAAAATCCAAGATCGTATGATAAAGAGAACCAATTTGACAAATATAACATCAAAATCCACTATATAAAAATAATCAAGTCGACCAATGCCTTAAACCCCATAAAGTCAGAACACATGATGATACTTTTGATCCACTACGAAGGAATCACATATGGTGGTGGAAATACTTATTGGCATTGTAAGGAAATCAAATATCATATCTATAGGCAAAGCAAATTACACACAAATATAAGAATAATTAAAGTCTAGATCTAATAAGGCTGAAGCTGACAAAAAAATTAAGATAGTACCTAAAATAACAGCATGAGAAGCCTTAACCTTTGGTCTACTTTCAAATGTATAGCAAAGTCTATGTTATTCTCCAGACTGTGTTCCTTCAAGACAACCTTCGTGGCCTATCTGGACTCAACTCGTAGTAACATGAAAACCACCTCTCATACATTGTACACCTCCTCTAGCTAGTGATGGTGGTGCCCTGTTGTCCTTAATCTGAGAACCCTACATTGTTCGACAACATCTATGCCTAGGGTAATCTCTGTTGTAGTGCCCCAAATCACCATACTTCAAGAACTCTCTCCTAGCCATATACTATTGAGATAGTCCAGGCAAGCTAGAATGTCCTTTGCAACTTGATGACCTAGAATATAAACCCTAAGAGATATTTCCTATAACATGAATAATGTTCCTAGAATGGCCATTATCTTATGTCTAATGCCACTAAAACTTGAAGTCATTTGATCTCTGTTATTGCCGCCTCTATAGGCCTAACAATATATCATCTCAATATCATTTTCCTGATCTATTACCTGTTATAATAGAGCCTCAAAGGATATCAACTAAGCAAAAACCAAATAGATCAGAGTGACATCCCCTTCATGAACCTCCAACCCACTCTACCTCAGTAGGTAGAATCATCAATGCATGATGAGCTAAAGCATAGAACCTCACCTTGTATTAAGTAACTTACATGCCATCCTATTAAAGTACTTCAAAATAATCTATCCTACTTTATCTTAAGATATGAGGAATGCTATTCCCTAGAAAGTCCTCTTAACACTTAGTCCATGACAAAGAAAGCAAAATAACTGGACTATAATACACATAGGACCTCCACCGTTGCATATCAGGCTCTACCATCTAGATTATAGTGTAATCTACTAAATTGAGGCTATGAAACCACTCATAGCAGTTGAGTAAGAAATAATAAGCATCCTCATCAAGACCTATAATAAAAAAGGGATGACCTATATAGATAAAATTATCAAGCATTATCTTCTCTTCCACAAACATCACTAGCCTAGCCACAAGATAGGGAGAATGTACGGAAAATGGTGTAGCATCTATACCGGGAGCAATAATAATAGGTGGTGGTTCCCTAGATATTTGATAAACTATAATGGTAATTAATTTAGGGTATAATCCCTGTATCTGCCTTGACATCCATCTTGGATAATAGCTAGAACCCCCATCTGAGATATACCCTCAAGAATGCTCATAATGTTAGTTGTGGTATCCTATAATACAAATGTACCTACAAAACCATTTGGTACTTAGGTTGTCCCCATCTCCTCGAGCTAATAAACCTTATCCTTAATATCAATCTTTTGCTTAGGGTATGCTGGTTTCGCACGACCTTAAGTAGGCTCAATAGTTCATGCTCTACCTTTGACTTGGCCTTGACCCATTTCTCGACCCAGAGAAGGGTGTCTAAAAATAACCAAATGCTTCTTTACTCCAATTGCAATTGACCTCATGCTCACCATTTGTGAGAGAGTACGCCAAAAATTTTAGAATGTCAAGAAACATCTAACTTATAACACCCTGCAAATCCAGACTAAGATTAGAACCATTTTTCATGTACATATAGAACAAAACTTCATATTTTAGTAGTTTGAGAAGTGATTTAGACATGTATTAAGTCCACAAGTAACTTCTAGCTCATAGCCAAGTTAAAACTTTCCTTATCGATAGATTTCTTGTGAAAAATCTTACTATAGTCAACTTCAAACGAGCATAACTCCTATATTTTGAAGTGTTTTTGAGCTCAAGACCCACCAAATTAAAGGTATTTGAGTTTTATTTTTAACTCATCTAATTTCTCATTAATTCAGTTCTAGAACTAAGAGTAATGGCTATCTTAGTGAAGCACTATCCAGCAGTGAGATAATACAAACGAAACCACGATCGTAGGTAGATTGTACGAACATACTATGCCATCGTCTGCATGAAACAACCCCAAGCACCTGCAAGTTGACAAATATACCTCCAAATCACGACATAATCCCATGATCTTGGTTCGAACCCAAGATTATTAATATGATCTTGGTCCACAAAGTTGTTCCAGATTGGACTTTCAATGGCGAGCTAAGGTATGATCATGGGATCATCCTATGAGTCATCCCTTGGCTCGACTGATAAAGTCTAGAGAAGTCACAAAACCATTCAACAACCTACGAGCACCTCCCAAGATCGTAGATAGGTACCATGATCGTGGGATGGTCCGTCCATCGCATTTCACAACTTTTTCAATTACATTTTATGAGTGGCATCCCAGTATTTTCCTAATATTTAAATCCCTAAACTACATTGTTTAAGCTATTATAAGGTTTCATAATAATCCTAAAACACCTCAAGTCCCTCATTACTTAAAAATTCAATTGCCACTTAGCAAATACAAGAGAAAGAAGCAAATTTCTCTACTCCTTGGCAATAACTAAGCTTCATCTTCTCTAGGATTCAAAATCAAAGATGTCACCAAGAGTTTTACTCTCAAGTATGTGGGATTTCATCATTGGGTTTCCTTTCACCCATTGAGTCCCAAAGTTAATTCAAATTCTCAGTTTAATTCATTTTTCAAGCTAAGGTTTCCATGAAAAGTGTGAATTCCCTTATCTTTCAATTTCTAGCTTTGACTAAATCCCAAATATATGTTTTCCCATAAATTATAGTATCGTTACATAACTATGATTATGAATTCATAGTATATTGATAATTTCCTAATTTTGGACTTGAGTTATGTAATTTCCTATGACGTTCAGATTATAGCGTTGCCATGACTCATTGCATTGTTTAGAGATGGCGGGTTATGAACATTTGATGACTTAGGATATCATGCATTGTTAGACGAGTGTTCAGTCCTCCAATTTTCATGATTTAGAATCCATTTAGATAAAGAACTTATTTTTTAGTTTTAAAATATCAGTACTTTTGAGCATTTTAGTATATCAATTTAAATTCAGTAGGGAAAGTACACCGGGAAAACGTAGGGATGAAGTCTCACTCATCAATTACGTTGAGAAATTTAGTAGAAGTCCCTAAGTCTAATAATTATGGTGCCACCGTAGGTTCTAAATAGTCATCCGTCAGACCCGGCTTGACACCTTAGTCCTTTGGACATCAGTTAGTGGATCTACATCAGTCGGTGTCCGTACCCTTATCAAGGTACAAAGCACCTTTCTATATTGGAATATAGGTTGGACCCCTATTATCTCAGATTGTGGTATGTTAGTTAATAGTATCTCCCACAGTTCAGACTCAGATAGTGCATGACCTTGTATTCAATTATCCAGTATATTATTATTCAGTTACATGCTTATTACTTGGTCATTGTATTAGCTTACAAATTTTAGTTCCATGTTCAATCTATTATGTCATCCTCAACATATTCCATTCATGTACTGTAGTGCACAACTCACATGCTCAGTACATTTAAAGTACTGACCACATACATTGTTTTGTGCTATATTATCTTATAATATAGGTTCAAACGTTCAACACCCAACTTGAGGTTAGCACGATCCCATACCTATATAAGTAGTAGAGTTTTGTGAGTCGTCATCATCCGAGGACTAGCTTTTTATATCTTATTTATGTTATTATTTCAGTTTCAGATAGTTAGAGTTAGATGCGGGCTTGTCCCAACAACTCATCTAAGTAAGGGCTTTCAGACAGTCAGATAGTATAGTTTTATCTTTATGGTTTTTGATTAAATATTTTTCATGCTGACGCAATATTTGGCGTCATTTGATTTTTACTACATTATTGCAATTTCAAACTTCCGCATGATATTTATTTAGTTTATTTTAGTACTCATAGTGTTATGCCAAGCCATGGGTTACCTCGGGGTCACTTGTGACTATAAGAAACATTCGGGGTTGTGACAAACTTTGTATCAGAGCATCAGGTTTAAAGTGTCCTAGGTTGTCTGAAAACTGCATGAAATAGAGTCTTACTCATGAGTGTGAAGCGCGCCACACTTATGAGTGAGAAGCTATGGAATGTTTTAGGAAAAGTTTTACTTCTTTCATATTCATATCTTGCAATAGAGTGTGAACATTACTAAAACCTTCTTCTAACTCGTACTCTACGAGTTTATAGAAAATGCCCCCCAGAATAGCTAACAGAAGGAGGAATGGAAACGGAAATAGTAACAGAAATGGGAACCAACAAGCACCACCAGCTCCAGCAGAACTTTTGAATTAGTAAGTCTCTCATGCTGAGTTCAGGGCTGCTTTCATGGTGCTAGCTCTGGCCATACCCACTCAGGCTAATTAGCAGGCGGTTGCACCTGTCAATCCTACTGGTAGCACAACAGTAGCTAGAGTCCAAGATTTCACCTAGATGAATCCTCCCGAGTTCCATGGTTATAAGATTGAGGAGGATCCACATAAGTTTCTTGATGATATCAAGAAGGTTACTGATATCATGGGTGTCAATCCAGTTGAGAGTGCTGATTTGGCTATGATCAATTGAAAGGAGAGGCTCACACTTAGTGTAAGCAGGGGAAGGAAGATAGGGGTACAAATGCAGAACCATTAGAATGGGATCAGTTTGTTACTTCCTTTTTGGATAGGTTTTGCCACTTGAGTTAAGGGAAGCCAAGGTTTAGGAGTTCATAAATTTGAAACAGGGCAACATAAGTGTGAAAGAGTATTTCTCAAGTTTTCTCAAATTTCAAAGTATGCTCTGGCAATGGTTACTGATTTTAGAGCCTGTATGAGTAAGTTTGTGATAAGTGTTTTTGAAGATGTGGTAAAAAAGTATAGAACTGCTATATAGGTTAAGGAGATGGACATCTATAGATTGATAACTCATGCCCAACAGATTGAGGAGAAAAAGATCAAGGGGAGGGAAAGGGAGAATAAAAGGGCCAAAACAGGTAGTTTCAACTTTTCTCAGTAGAGGTTTGATAGTGGTAATTATTCTTAATTCCTTCAGAAGTCTTCATCTCTGACCCTATCTTTTACTATTTCCCCAACGCATAACTTCAGATAGAACACCAGGCTCTAAGTCCTAAGATAATGTTACTAGTGGTCGTACTCACCTGGTGTGCAAGAAGTATGTAAAGAACCACCAAGATGAGTGTATGGCTGGTAGCAATAATTATTTTAGGTGTGGTAAGCCAGGTCATAGATTGAGGGAGTGTCTAGTGGCTTCACACAAAGGCAGGGATACTCGCTGGCGGAATCAGACTAACTCTTCAACAACTCCAGCAGGTCACCCGACACAGTAGGATGCCTCATCTAGTTCAGCTAGCGGACATCATATGAACAGGTTTTATGCTATTCAGACTCAACAGGATCAAGAGGGTTCCCTGATGTAGTCACTGGTACGTTGCGAGTTTTTCATAGCGATGTTTATGCATTGTTAGATCCTAGAGCCACACATTCTTTCATGACTCTTTATATAGCAGTAGACTTCGATATCAGTCTTAAAATCCTCACAGAACCCTTCTTAGTCTCTATTCCTGTTGGTGATTCAGTCATATCCAAACGGGTATATAGAAATTGCCCAGTCATAGTTTCCCAAAAAGTCACTACAGTTGACCTTGTAAGTTAGGCATGACATATTTTGATGTCATTTTTGGCAAAGATTGTCTACATTCTTGCTATGCCTTAATTGATTATAGAAATGGAGTAGTCTTGTTTCAGTTTCCAAATAAGTTAGTCATAGAGTGTAAGGGTAGTACCTCAGTGCCTATAGGCCGGTTTTTCTCTTACCTTAAGGCTAGAAAAATGATTTCCAAAGGGTGCATCTATCATCTTGTTCGGGTTAAGGATTCAAAGTCCGAAACACCAACTCTTCAGTCAGTTCCAGTGGTAAATGAATTCTCAGAAGTTTTTCTCAAAAAGGAACCTGGGGTTCCTCTCGAGCGAGAAATTGACTTCAAAATAGATATCCTTCTAGACACCCAACCTATCTCTATTCCACCCTACAGAACTCCAATCGAGCTTAAGGAATTGAAGGAACAATTGGAAGATTTTTTTAGACAAAAGTTTTATCAAACTCAATATCTCTCCATGGGGTCCTCTAGTTCTCTTCGTGCACAATAATATAGTTCTCTTAGAATATGCATCAATTATCGCTAGTTGAACAAAGTCACAATCAAGAATTAGTATCCCATTCCTAGAATTGATTACTTGTTCGACCAACTTCAGGGTGCCAACTATTTTTCAAAGATAGATATCAGATTTGGCTATCATCAGCTTAGAGTAAAAGAGAGTGACATTTCAAAAACAACTTTCAGAACTCGGTATAGTCATTTTGAATTTGTTGTTATGTCCTTTCGACTAATGAATGCCCCTACAACTTTTATGGACATAATGAATAGGGTGTGCAGGCTGTACCTGGACATGTTTGTCATTATATTTATTAATGACATCCTTCTTTATTCTCAGAGTGAGGATGCGTATGCAGACTATTTGAGGATTATTTGCAGACACTCAAAGATTGCCAGTTATTCGCTAAGTTCTGCAAGTGTGAATTCTATTTGAAATCAGTAGCGTTCCTTGGTCATATCATTTCCGATGAGGCATTCAGTTTGATCCTCAAAAGATTGAAGAAGTTAGGAATTGTCCTAGACCCATCTCTCCATCAGATATTAGGAGTTTATAGGGTTTAGCTGGTTACTGCAGATGGATTGTAGAGGGATTTTACTCTATTTCTTCTCCTATATCCAAATTGACTCAGAAAAAAGTCAAGTTTCAGTGGTTCGATTCTTCAAAATTCTTTCGGAGTTGAAGACTAGACTAACCTTTACTCCAATTTTGACTATACCAGAGGGTTCAAATGGGTTTGTGGTTTATTATGATGCTTCCAAAATTAGCCTTGGTTGTGTGTTGATGCAACATGGCAAGCATATAGCATATGCCTATAGACAACTCAAGCCTCATAAAAAGAATTACGCAACTTGTGAGCTAGAGTTGGTAGCAATGGTTTTACCCTTAAAGATTTGGAGGCATTATCTCTATGGAGTTCATATAGATGTGTTCACGGATCACAAGAGCCTTCAGTATGTTTTCATCCAGCAAAATCTAAATCTTTATTAGAGGAGATGGTTTGAATTATTGAAGGATTATGATATGAGTGTCTTTTACCATCCAGGTAAACCCAGTGTTGTGGCTGACGCTCTTAGTGGGTTTTCGATGGGAAGTGTTACTCATATAGAGGATGAGAAGAAAGAGTTAGTTCATGAGGTTCACCGACTTGCTAGACTGAGAGTTTGGTTGGTTGATTCAACCGAAGGGAATATATTGGTTTAGAATGGTTCAAAATCTACGTTGATAGCTGAAGTGAAACAAAAACAAGATAGTGATCCTATTTTGCTTAAGTTGAAGGAAGCTGTCCAAGGTCAGAAAATTGAGTTTTTCTCCCAGGGAGGAGATTGTGTTCTTTGTTGTCAGGGTAGACTTTGTGTTCCAGATATGGATGACTTTGTGACAGCGGATGCTGATAGAAGCTCACAGTTCTTGGTATTCTATTCACCTAGGAGCCACTAAGATGTACTGTGATCTACGTGATGTTTATTGGTGGAATGACATGAAGGATATCACAGAATTTGTGGCTAAGTGTCCAAATTGCCAGCAGGTTAAGGTTGAGCACCAAAGACCTGATGGAATAATTCAGGATATCAGTATTCACACATGAAAGTGGGAAGTGGTGAACATAGACTTTATTACAGGGTTGCCTAGTACTCGCTGACTACAGAATTCTATTTGAGTCATCGTGGAACGAATTACTAAGTCAGCCCATTTCCTTTCAGGTAGCACTTTAGATACAGTCGAGGATTATGCTAGACTCTACCTTAGAGAGTTGGTGAAATTACATGGAGTCCCTTTGACTATCATCTAAGATAGGGGTAATTAGTTTACCTCTCAGTTCTGGAAGACATTTCAGAAGGGTCTTGGTACCCAAGTCCATCTCAGTATGGCTTTTCATCCCCAGATAGATGGTCAGGCAAAGTGGACCATTCAGACTTTAAAGGATATATTAAGGGCATGTGTTATTGACTTCAAGGGTAGTTAGGATGATCATTTTCCTTTGATTGAGTTCGCTTATAATGATAGCTATCACTCCAGCATTCAGATGGCCCCATTTGAAGAACTTTCTGGTAGTAGGTGTAGACCTTCTATTGGTTGGTTTGAGGTTAGAAACATGGTCGCTTATAAAGTTTAGCTGATTAGAGAAAGGCTAAAAATAGCTCAGAGTCATCAAAAGTACTATAGACATGTGAGGAGAAGGGAACTTGAGTTTGTTATTGGTGATTTGGTTTACTTGAAAGTTTAACCCTTGAAAGGAGTGAAGAGATTTGGCAATAAAGGGAAGCTTAGCACCTACTATATTGGTCTTGATAAGATTGTGGGTTACTTTGGCAATATAGCCTATCTTTTCAGCTTAGATAGTTTTCATTTGGGGATGAATGAAGCCAAGGGGTTGATATTGTAACACCCTAAAAATCCATACTAAGATTAGAACCATGCTTCAAGTACATGTAGAGCCAAACTTCATGTTTTGGTAGTATCACAAGTGATTTAGACATGTATTAAGGCTGCAAGTAACTCCTAGCTCATAGCCAAGTTGAAAACTTTCTTACTGATTGATTTCATATGAAGAATCTTTCTATAGTCAACTTCAAATGAGAATAACTCCTATTTTCTGAAGTACTTTTGATCTAAAGAAACATGAAATGAAATTTCTTTGAGTGTTCTTTCCAACACATCTGATTGCTAGTTAAACCGGTTCCGGAGCTAAGAGTTATAGCCATTTTAGCAAAGCATTGTCCAGTAGTGAGATAGTACGAATGAAACTGTAATGGTAGGTAGATAGTACGAACGTACTATGCCTTCGTCTACCTTAAATATACCCAAACAATCGCACCTTCCAATCACGACCGGATCCCACGATCTGGGTTAGAACCCTCAATTGTTGGTACGATCGTAGTTCACAGAGTTGTTTCGGCTTGGACTTTCAATGGCGAGCCAAGGTACTATCATGGGATCATCCCATATGTCATCCCTTGGCTCATCTGATGAAGTATAGAGAAGTTACAAAACCAGCCAACAACCTACGAGCACGACCCACGATCATAGGTAGGTCCTACGATTGTGGGATGGTCCATTCGACGCATTTCACAACTTTTTAAGTTACATTTTATGAGGGGCATTCCAGTATTTTTTTCAATATTTAAACCCCTAAACTACATCGTTTAATCTATCCTAAGGTTAAATAGTTAGCCTAAAATGCCCAAGTCCCTCATTACTTATAAATTCAATTGACACTGAGGAAATACAAGAGAAAGAGGTGATTTTCTCTTCTCCAAGGCAATAACTAGGCTTCATCTTCTTCAGGATTCAAAATCAAAGATTTCACCAAGAGTTTTACTCTCAGGTATGTGGGATTTCATCATTTGGTTTCCTTTTACCCATTGAGTCTCAAACTTAATTCAAATTCTTAGTTTAATTTATTCTTCTAGCTTAGGATTTCCACGAAAAGTGTGAATTCCCTTATCTTTCAGTTTCTAGCTTTGACTTAGCCTTGAATATAAGTTTTCCCATAAATTATAGTATCTTTACATACTCATGACTATGAACTCTCAGTATATTAATAAATTCTTAATTTTGGACTTGAGTTATGAAATTCCCTATTACGTTCATATTGTAGCATTGTCATGACTAGTTGCATTCTTAAGAGATGGCGGGTTATGAATACCCCATGACTTAAGATATCATGCATTGTCAGACGATTACTCAGTCCTCCAGTTTTTATAATTTAGAATTCTTTCATATAAAGCACTTATCTTTCAGTTTCAGAACATCAATACTCTTGAGCATTTTAGTATATCAGTTTATATTTAGTTGGGAGTAGTACTTAGCACCGAGCGGATGCAGGGATGATAGATTGCCCGTCAGTCAGGCTAAGACCTTAAGTAGAAGTCCCTAATCCCAGAATTACCGTGCTATCGTAGGTTCTAAAGGGTCACCTATCAGACTAGGCTTGACACCTTAGTCCTTTAGACATCAGTTAGTAATTCCCCGTCAGTCAGTGTTCGTACCGTTGGCAAGATACAGAGCACCCTTCCAGCTGGGGTTAAAGGTTGGACCTAGATTAGCTCAAATTGGGGTATGTCAGTTTATAGTATCTCCTATAGTTCATACTCAGGAAGTGCATGATCGTGTATTCAGTTATCCAGTATATTATTATTCAGTTACATGCTTATTACATGGTCATTGCAACAGTTTACAAATTTTAGTTGCATGTTTAGTCTATCATGTCATCCTTATCATATTGTATTCATGTAGTGTAGTGCATATCTCACATGCTCAGTATATTCAAAGTACTGACTGCATACTTTCTTTTATGCTATATTGTGTTATAATATAGGTTCAGACTTTTAGCATTCAGCTCGCGGTTAGCACGATCCCGTACCTATATTAGCAGCAGAATTTTGTGAGTCCTCATCATCTGAGGACTAGATTTTAGTATCTTATTTATGTTATTACTTTAGTTTCAGAAAATTAGAGTTAGCTGGGGGCTTGTGCCAGTAACTCATCTTAGTAGAGGCTTTCAGACAGTCAGATAATAGAGTTTCAGCTTTATGTTTTTTTATTAGATGTTTTTCAGGTTGATGTAGTATTGGGCGTCATTTGATTTTTATTACATTATTCAGATTTCTATCTTTCACATAGTGTTTATTTAGTATATTTTAGTATTCATAGGTTTATGCTAAGCCATGTGTTAGCTCAGGATCAATTGTGACTCTAAGCACCGTGTTACGACTAGGGGGTAGTCTCGGGTTGTGACACAATTACATACGATAGGAATCAAAGAATAGAATTTTCCTGAAGTATTGTATAGCCTCTTGAAGGTAGATATATATGTGATCATACCAATGTAAAAAACTCTATTAAATAGCTACTCTTGTACTTGTAAGACTACTGAACCATGATGTTTTTCAAACAAAATTATTACAAGTCTAAAATCTAAGGTCATGATGACACCTACCCTAACCCTCTTGTAGTTAAGCCAACTATTTAATGTAACAACCCTTGTTGGGAATTCTAGTTTTTCCATATTTTTACCAGTTTGCACTTCTTCATAGTTACTATTTATCATTTATGAATTGTGGGGATGGTTGGTATGGTCCCTGAAGCGTCCAAGAGTGATTTGAGTGAGGTTGAGGTTTTGAGTAGTCTTATAAGTGATTATTTTGACATTGGTCAAAATATTGTTATCTGAGAATCAGATGGTGATTCTGTCTGCTCCATTTGATCTAAAATTTTGATTTTGGGTGAGAAGCATAGTTGGTTCAGGTTTCAAGCCTTTATTTAGAGTTTTGACCTCTTAGAGGAGAAACTAGTTAAAATAGCCTAAGGGGGTTCCAAAGGTTTAATTTGTTGATACAAAACCTCCTTTGGTAAATATGATGGTTCGATTGAGTTCGAAATGTCAAAATTAGCCTAGTAGCATTATTATTTTATTCTTACAGGACCTCGATCAAAATCTGAGGGTCCATTTGGAGTCATTTTCGCTTAGCAATGTTTCAGCTGGTTTCGGGTGCAACCGCCTAAGTGGCCATTTGGTCGGCTTAGCGGTATCACCTAAGCAGACCAAAGGGCTGCCTTCGAGATGGTATGACTGACCCAAAACCATTGTCTTAGCGATGGATGTATCGCCTTAGCGATAACGCTATAGCGGGCAAGTGGTCGCATTAGTAGTTGTCTGCATGGCAAGTGACTAGCGCCTTAGTGGTAGTCAGGCTGCCTAGTTTATGTCGCTTAAGTGATCAAATGACCATCTAGGTAAAATCACTAGTATAAATCCCATTTTCTTCTTTTTTATTCCACTCTTCCATTTTAAGTTTTGGGGTCTTGGTTTTGGCGATTTCAAAGACAATTTTTCATCAAATTGGACTTGGATGAGCTTCTAAAAATGATTTCCATCCTTACTCATTGATTATTTTACTAAATCATCTTCAAAACTTAGATTGTAAATATGAAATTTAGGGTTTCACCTGGTAAGGAAGAAAAATAGGTTTTCAAGTATTTCAAGCTCGATTTAAACTTGTTTTTCAATTGGTTTTCATATTGAGAACCCTTAAGAGTATGAGAAGCACGATTTTTAAATAAAATTTTAGTTTTATCCATTTTCCTTCAAGGTCAATTTTTCAACTATTTTTGGACCCAGAACAAAAGTTGCTTATATGGGTATCGTTGGACTCCTTTTAATGTGTAGATTATGTTTTTGATAGATTTGATTCTGAGGCTGCGTGTAATGGAAAGGCTCTGTATTAAAGGGTCCAGTCCAGGCTTGAGATTCTACTTTTTGAGGTAGGTTGTGGATTAACTTTTTTCAAATTGGGTTGGATAGTTAATCATTCATGTATAATATGCTATGGGTTGGGAATTTATCGTGAGAATAATATTTTGATAGATTTATTTATCATGTTACTCGTGTGGGGGCTTATATGAATATTATTATTGACTTGAGGAATTATTATTACTGTGAAACCCAATGGGGGCTGTTATTGATCTTATTTGAGCATTATTTGCCTTTATCATTTTTGTGATGCCCGAGTGGGGACTTGAATTGATATAATTGGCTTTATTTAAGTATTATTTACCTTTATCATTATAGTGACACCCAAGTGGGGGCTTGAATTAGTATAATTGATATCTTACATGACTAATCATTATTGTGGTACCATGCAATGGCTTATATCATGATTTACTTATATTTGGGGAGATTTGAGCTCCTTTAATACCATTATTGAATTGCCTCATTATATGATATTATTTTGGTTATGAGCATGCATCCTTATTTTATTCATTATATACATGGAATTGGTATCAGAAAGAAATATTGATTTTGAAAAAAAATAGAAATTTTATAAAATCCTTGATCAAGGGATGTACTAGCAAGGTTGATTGAGTTATAAAATTGAGATTGTGAAAGTATATACGTTACGAACCCCCATTGTGTCCTATACTAGAACACTCAGAAGGTGTATACGAAGTGATATTGAGACATTACATCATGGCCATTGCATTGCAGTGCATCATTTGTATTTCTTTTACGTGTTTTATTTTGTGTATTTAGCCTTAGTCTATATATATTCGGGGGTAGTCATATATGATATTGTACTTGTAGAACTATTAGGAGTTATGGTTTGACCCACTGTTGAGTACTTTTTTGTATGCAGTGCAAGCATGCTCATAGTATTCTTTACTTGTTTAGTTTTCTGCTTTCCTCAGTCGGCCTATGATACGTACTGAGTACAAGTGGACCGCACTCGCTCCTACGTTCAAGTGTGACCCGTGAAGCATGAGATATTTCTATGATCGAGGTTGATTTGAAAGACGGGTGAGCTCCTCGTTTGGGGCTTGATTCCAGACATCAACTATCTTTATTGTATTTATTTTTATTTTCAGAGACAAACTTGTGTATTTTTGTACTCTTTATGAATTCTAGTGCTCTTTACTCATGACATCAGGTTTTTGGACTTACTTATATATGACCTGGGTTTTATCTATTTCTTTTCTACATTCCTTATTTTTTTTTGTGTTGGGCTTTTATGAGTTGACAATTTGTGACTCATTATGTGTACAATTGATACTAAAGCGATGTCCTCAATGCCTAATTTGAGTCAATTCTTATGTTAATTTAGTTGCATGTAGATAATAAGGCTGAGGAACTTACCAAAGGATGACAAAGACCATAAAGGAGCAAACGCTTGGAAAAGAGATGATATGATGAAGGTTAGATTTACAAGAACAACATGTGGTATCGCACAAGTCAAGTGCACATCGCACAAGGTACATTCTATATGTAAAAGAGGAGAGAATATCACACAAAGAAACGGAGTCTGAAGGAAGCATACCATGAAGATTGTACGAGTGTGGAACTGAGTTGTGCGCATCATAAAACAGTTATGTGAGTACTGAAGGAAAACACAAAATTCAACAGAGCTCCTAAAGATTTAAGACCTAAAATGCATCTTGTGTACCTTGCCAAGTTGAAAAGTGTCTTGCACAAAATTTATGCAAGCTCAATGCTAGACGCATAACATGCTCCGATAGAAACTTTGTCACTATTTTGGTCCGATTTTCTAGGTCATATAAATAGAATATTTTCTATAACTTTGAGGTTTTTTTATTGATACTTTGCAAGAGTTGATACCTAGAAAATGTAATTGAACCGTTAGATTGGGATAGTAATCATCTTCGCTTTTAATCTTGGATTTGATGATTTCATCTTTAATATTTGAATTTATGTAATCTCTTGATTAGCACGAAGGTATAATTTCGTTTATCTCTTCTATGCATAGGTAAATCCCTAATACTTAGGGGTGTGTGATGGATGATGGTTGATTTTTTGTGTGGGTGTTGACTATGTATTTCTAATTTGAGCTAGAAATTGTGGGTTTAATTCAAGAATTGAGGTTGGAAAGTCTATTCAAGTTTACATCCATTGTTTTTCTTTAAAGAGAGAACAAGGGCGAAGAGATTTAGTTGACAATTACTTGAGTATTCCACATTTAATAGATACTGCTAGAAATAGACTAACTAAATTAAGGTTTTGGGTTTCTTGGTAAGGTATACATATGAGTGTTTGAAAGAAACCCATATGAAATTTGGTTATAGATTGAAATATTGTCATCAATATTCAAAATCTAGCCTACTCATATTTCTTTCTTATTGAATTAAAGATCAACCACCAATACCTGATATCAACTATCGAACAAACACACCCCTAAGTCATTCTCATATCAATTAAATTTTTTTTGTTCAGTTTGTGCAAGTATTCTCTTGTGATAAGTACATTCTAAAATGTTCAAAATTGGTTACGACATCCCCCATTTACTTATATTACATTTTTATTTATACGATCAAACATCTAGTGAGTCACTACACTTTGAGGTGAACCTTTTGCATTCATTCCATGTGGGATCGAACCCGACTTATTGAGTTGGGTAAATATATCATATAATGACTGTGTACATCCTTTCTAGAGTGTATTTGAGCGTTATCAAAAATGGCACCGCTATAATAATGGACAAGGTATTGTCTTGCCCCAAGAGTACATAATGAAGATGAGGAGGGAATATAAATCGATCAACTCGAACAAGCACGTTATAGAGGACTCCCACCGATCTATTTATGGATCAATCTACCATCAAAAGCCTCATAGTGGTGGTTTTGAGAGTTCCTAAGCTTATCGTTTGGAATATGTCCAATGGCAACAAAATTTATACTCTCCCCTAAATCCCATAAGGCTTTACCAAATTAATAAACACCAATGGTAAACGCCCTCGAATCTTCCTGCTTTACCACCATGTTACTAGACATTATTATAGTACAATTGTGTGACACTTCAATCATTTCAAAATCCATGACTGTCTTTTTGGTTATGAAGTCCTTTAGAAACTTGGTGTAACCGGGCATTTCGAATAAGGCCTCAACCAATGGGATATTCATAGACAAGTTGCTAAATTTGGAGAGAAACTTTTTGAATTTAGTATCATCCTCCTTCTTCTTGAGTCTTTGTGGGAAAGATAAGGTATCTTGATTATCAACTTTTGAAGCAACCGGGCTTTCTTCCAGTTTAGAGACATTTTCATCAACCACTTGTTGTTTCTCTTCATTCTCAACCACCTCCTCGACTTCTCCTATTTTTTCAATATTTGACTCATTCTTAATAGGAACTTTTTCATTTAACTTTTCAACCCTTTTTCTCTTTACACTTGCTTGCTCTTCTACCATCGTATCATTTTGGTCTTCTTCAAGATCCAATACCTTACCACCAAGTGTCTTTTCGCTCCTAGAGACAATATCCATACGATGAGCATCATTCTTGGGATTTGTTATGGTGTCACTAGGGAGCCCTCATTTTTGCCTAGGTTTGAGGCGAGCCAAGATTTGGCTTAGTTGGGTCTCAAGTTTTTTAATTGAAGCTACATGGGAAATGAATATTTGGTTTAATTGAGATATGTCAGTCTTCATTTCTTTGAGCATCTTGTCACTCCCTTCAACTCCCATAAGAATTCTAGCAAGCACATCTTCCATTTTGTAGTATTCCAGATCTATGGAGGTGGCCTCTTAGCCTTTTTATCTATCATGAGGTGATACATAACTATCATGATCACATTCCTTGTCCCTCCAATCACGATCTCTCTCTTATTTTTAATCCTTTTAATCATGATCTCTCCAATTTCGATCCTTCCAACCTCTATCTCTATCCTTCCAATCTCTATATCTATCCTTCCAACCTTGATTCCTGCCTTGCCTTTGGTAGGCAGGTCGGTATCCCACCACTTGATTCGATAAGAAATGGATCATGACACTAGTGACATGGAAAGCTACATTGGCTACCGTGGGTGGCAGACGAATAACACTAACCCTTCCGACATCTCCCAACTTGTCCTCATCCTTAAATTGTCCATTATAAGTCGCGCTATCATTACCGTGTAAGATCATATTACCTTGTTGGCCCATATTTTCACCTAATCAAAAACAACAACAACAAATAAAATAAATTCAAGCTAGCTAAGAGCGTCACTCAATTCTCGAAGAAGCATGTTTCTACTCTATTTGGGACACCTCGTGTCATTGAAAGTGATGGGGGATCTTACTTTTGTAACCTCTCTTTTGAATCCTTGCTTGCCAAGTATGGAGTAAATCATAAGGTGGATTCACCATACCACCCTTTTAGCAAATGGGCTAGTGGAGGTTTCAAATTGTGAGATTAAACGAATTTTGGCCAAACCCGCAAATGCTAATCAATGTTTTAAAAGGCAGTCTGAGGTGAGCCTAGGGGTAAGGCATAAATAAAAATGCACCGGGGCATTGTGGGGATGCGAAAGTGCTGAAAAGCAAATGCCCTAAAATTTGAGCCGTTTGCCTAAGCATTGGGGCATTCGCCTAAGCGTGAGACACTAATTAGGCATAAGCCTAGAAAGCTTTATAAAGTAAAATGATTTGTTCCTATTAAATCTCTTATGTAAACTTAATACTAAAATATATGATTGGTAAATACATAAATACTCAAATCAAAAATAAAATAAAATTCGAAAGCCAAACTTACAAAAGTATTTGTCGGTGGGTGTCGATGGCGTCTCTACTCAAGAAAGTACTGGGTACACACTTTCTTCTTCCTAGTTCCTTTCTTTTTTTTTTTTTAGTTCTTTCAAGTCACGTTGTGACTACTTTTTAATATATTTATTTTTTCTTCTCTCTTTTAAAATATAATATATGGTAAATGAGTGCGTAAATATACTGAACGAGTAATGGGAAGGTGGGGTTAGTTAATTATGTACTATTTTTTATACTAAATTAAGTTTCTTAGCAAATATAATAGTCTATTATTTATAAATTTGACTTTATATATTAGTTGTATTTGTGCCTTTGGTTAGTTTTTTATTGCTGAAGCAGTTTTAGATAAATATTCCACTTATTTTTCATATTTTGATATAGGTTTACTTTTTTGGTTATTTATCTCATTTAAAAATATTTATTTCTAATTATATTAATTTATAAAATATTAAAAATTAAAGGATCCGCGGGCTTACGCCCCATCCCCTCGAAGCGTATGCCTCGCTCTGTACCAGGTAAAATGCCTTGCCTTATGCCTCCTCCTTTAAAAACACTAATGCTAATTGAATGGATTGTGCCTGAAAGCTTGATAATGTGTTGTAGGCATGTAGAACTGCTTTCAATACTCTTTTTGACATGTCACTATATCAATTGGTGTTTGGCAAGACTTGTAATCTCCCCATTGAGTTAGAATACAAGGAACGCATGAAGAGATGGCATGGTGCTAAGATGTTGAAAAGAGAGTTCAGGAGTGGTGATGATGTTCTAGTGCTTAACTCGAGATACAAGCTTTTCCTAGGAAAGATCAAATCAAGGTGGTCGGGACCATTCAAAGTGATACAAAGCTTCCCAAGTGAAGCTATTTAATTGGAAGGTGAAAAAGGGTCTTGAGTCACGGTAAATGGTCAAAGGGTAAAGCATTACTTTAGAATGATGCCGGAGGTGAATTTTGTTGAGGAGTTATACCTTAATGATGCTTGAAACTTCTAATCATCTCGTCCCGTGACATTAAAAAAGGTGCTTCTTAGGAGGCAACCCAAGTTTTACCTTTTATTTTTTTGAATAACGTTTGTTCAATGGTCCAATTACATAAAAGAGTTGGGGTCAAAACTTTGCATTTTGTTGATTTCAAACACCTATTCAATGTGATGTAGCACTTGTACACATTGTACTGGAGTAATGAGTATCGTACTGTTTGTTCACACGAAGTTACAGTGGCCACGAGCCATGCTCCAGCTTGGAGAAACACTTGTGTGAATCGCATCACTCTTATGCATACCGCACAAGTGTATCGTCAAAAGTTACAATGGACAACTCATAAAAAGGCAAAGATATAGTATCTCATAAGTGTCGTACACACTGCACCCAAGTTATGCATGGAAAATCATGTGTGCCCAACTGTCAATAAGTGGGGGGTCATTTAAATTGTGTAGAACACTAAGGGTTTTACCTTTTGTCTTCAGCTACACTTAAACCACTCAAACCCTTTCCTCTTTTCTTCCCTATTGCAAAACTCATACGTCTCTCACATACACCTCACTATTGCTCAAATCTTGCTGTCAAGAACACAAAAGGTAAAACCCTGAGGACTTGTGGACTTTTACTCTCAAACCCTTTCCTCTTTTCTTCATTAAACCCTGACTGAAAACTCACAAGTCCTCACAAGTCATGAACGCATAACTTTGGTGTGATGTACAAAAATCCCTCTCACCATCACACAATAACCAGCTTTCACGGGGTTGAGCACTTTTACCTTTTGTGATACGCACAACTGCTCGCACAAATGTTGTGCGATACGAATCACTATTGTGCGACACCTCTAAAAGATTTTTTCTTATGTTATTGCTACAACTTAATTGTATCTAATAACCCCGTACTTCAATGTACATTGCTCCCTTGTGCAGATATAGTCAAGGGTACTAGAAAGAAAGAAAAAGTGACTGTAGGGATAGAAAATCATGGAAAACCACGTAGACGTAAGCTCAAAAAAGTGGTGAGTGACTACGAGGATGAAGGCGGTTCAAGCCCCTTGATTGATTGGACCACATCTTCTGAACAAGAACAAGAGAGGTCTCATACTCCTACTCATGACCCAGTTACTAGCACTCAAACACTCTTAACAAAGAGGAAGTGAGTTGAAAAGGGGAAAACAGTGGCACCTACTCCCATTCCTCAAGTTATTCCTCGATTGCTAAATAGGTGTAAGTTGATTTTGAATATAATAATCTTAGAAGGGCATGTGGTATCATTGAATATAATAATCTTAGAAGGGCATGTGGTATCATTGAATATAATAATCTTAGAAGGGCAGATGGTATTATTGAATGGTTTGATTGACAAGTATCTGGCTATCTATGATAATGTAAAGCATCATTACTTTCAATATTTAACAAAATCATTGTCAGATTACAATGCTATATAGGTGAAGGAGTTCTATAAGGCATATCTACTATTGTTACCTCTGAAGAAAAAGAGAGGAAAACTTCAAGTGGTGAAAGATGTGGTCAATGTTTGTGGAGTTGATGTGAAGTGTTGTCTGATAACCATCAATGATCTCTTTGGGCCACAAAGTCTTCAGACGGTCATCACAGACCATTTCTAATCCACTGTAGTGAGAGAGAACTTCACCACTCACAGTCCATGGCTGAGTGCTTTGATATGTGATATAAAATCTTCATGGATTGGGTTGGGAGAGAGATTGATATCCAATAGAATGACATGAATGTGGAAGGATGATTCTTGCTTAGGTTTGTGAGTAATAGGCTGATGCCTTCCCAAAATGAGTCCAAGATTAGCCACGAAAAAGCATTGCTAGTTGGGTGCCTTATGAAGAGGTCGAGGATAAATGTGGGAATGATCATTCAATCAGTTATTGGAAAAAGGGCCCAACAGGGGCAATCATCTTATCCATTTTCTTGTTTCATTTCTCAGATGTGCAAAGGAACTAAAGTGCCTGAGAATGTTGGCATTGATGTTACGGTTCCATCTAAAAGTACTATTGATATCTTAAGGATTCAAGCATATTTTGATCCTGATTGTATGGATAACATAACTCATCCAGAGCTTTCAGTTTCTCAGTCTCCTACAGTTAAGTTGTAGTCAATTGTACCTGGAGATGATTCAAATTCCTCCATCGCAGTGCCACCTCCTCCTACTACTCCAGTACCTCCTAGTACATCTACTATAATAGCTTCCATACCAGCTCCTGCTAGTGCTCCACCATCGGGTTCACAACAAGTTCTTACTCAAGATATGGTGTTGAGGATGGGTGTCTTGGCTAAGGCTGCATATACTATGGTGACTTTTTTATCAGACAAGAATCTAGAGATGATTCATTTAGATTTGGAGCCTTTTCAAGAGGATATTTGAGGGGTATAGCAGACTTTACGGTCATATGGTGATATGTTGAACAGGTTGATTGATAGAGTTAATCAGAGAAACTTATAAGAGAAAGAGGGAGGTATGATACCAAGTGGTGATAGTTAGGCTGCCATTCAAGCGGATGTTGTAAAGTTGAGAGTAGAGATGGATCAGTTGTACTCTACCGTGTTTGAATAGATATTTACAGAGATACCATCCACTACTCCATTGATTGTTATTGAGCAGGTTTCACCTTATGTTGACCCTTAGGTTGTTAAGCAGGTTCGGGTGTGGGTTTTCATATGGATTTTGATTTTGGTGTGTATTATTCAGGTTCATAGACTATGCTTGTGCTTGTGTGTTTTGATATTAATTTTAGTTAGTTTATTTCTTTATTGAGTCTTAGGTTATTCTTAGTTTAAATTGCTTTGGCTCATATTGGTGTTGGGATCTTATGAGCCATGGTTTGAGATAGAACCCTTTATCTCCAAGAGTACTTTTGTGGAGATCTTTCGCATGTGCAACTCTAAAATCATGAAAATTTGGTTTGTGAATTCCTCCACCTTTCAAAATATGCCATTTTAAAATTTTTATTTGGTTAAGTTGAGGTAGTTAGGCACTCATTTTTGTGGATTCCCACATCTTGTTTTGAATACTTGATTACCTTCCTTGATATGTACTATAAATGTGGTATATCAATTGAGGAAGTAAAAGTGTTGCTTCGAGTATGTGATTGACTACCATGAGTGATGAGGCTTTGATTCAATTTTGTTTGATGAGTCCATCTAGAATTTTCTCGGTTGATCTATCACTAAGCCAAAAGTGTGGTGATGTTGGAGAAATGACCTTAGGCCATTGAGTGAGAGTTAGCATACGAATTGAACAAATAGACATCCCAATTGTGAGTTGAGTGACTAATCATTGTCCCAATTTGTGCCTTGGAACCTAATTCTCAGACAATCTCATTGTAAGCCATAACCCATCGTCTACAATACCCTCTTTTGAACCAAATCCTTCTTGAATCATTTAGGTGAGGCCTTAAACTAACTTAGGTTAAAAGCCTGAGTTGGGGTGGAAGAGCTATCATGTGAGATTTGTAATCGGAAGTTCATAGATTTGGGGACTGCTCAGTTCCTCCTCTAGTCATCCTAGTATTCCTTGTAGATACTTTAAAAAAAAAGAGAAAAAGAGTTGCAATTTTGAACTTATCTTGTAAATACTTGAAGAGTTTAGCTTTTAAAAGGTTTGAGGTGGAATATGGAATGTAAATATTATAGAATTGGTCCTTAGTGTGTCACAAGAGGTAAGCTTTGGGAAAATATTTTAGTTGAGGTCTCATTTTGTTCTTGGAGAGGGTAGAGTAACTATAACCCTAATCTATCCTACCTAACTTGTTGCCCACATTATAAGTCGAAGTAAGACCTTTGTGATATAGAATGTAACATGCTTAAGTATGGTGAGATGGAACATATGGGCAAGCCTATGGTATGGAATTTATGTTCATGATCGTGTTTGAGAGTGAGAATGAATCATTCTAATCCCTTATTTATATTTTGATCATATTTTGAGGGAAGGGACATTTTTTTTGCTATGAGGGCACTTGATTACATATCTTTAGCACATTTGTTTACCTTTATTAAAGTTTATAGGCATGTGATTGGTTTGGTAGCAATTAGTCAACATTTGAGGCTTGTATTTCATGAATTGAGTGTTTCCTAAGTGATGCTTCTGCCAAAGTTTTCAAAAATACGAGGGCAAAGTTGTTTTCATAAAGAAACATATGTTTGAAATCCCAAGTAGGATCATTTGTAGGCATGATTGTTTTTTTGAGAATTTTAATTCACTTGAGGACAAGCAAAATTTTAAGTTGGGTGTGTTGATGAGTCGACAATTTGCGACTCATTATGCATACAATTGATACTATAACAATGTCCTAAATGCCTAATTTGAGTCAATTCTTATGTTTAATTTGGTTGTATGAAGGTAATAAGGCTGAGGAACCTACCAAAGGATGACAAAAAACATAAAGGAGCAAAAGCTTGGATAAAATGAAGATGTGATGAAGGTTAGATTTACAAGAACAACATGTAGCATCGTACAAGTCAAATGTTCATCGCACAAGGTATATGCTAGATGCAAAATAGGAGAGAATATTAGAAAGTAAAATAATGTCTGAAGATAGCATCCAATGATGATTGTGTAAGTATTGAACTGAGTTGTGTGCATCACACAACAGTTATGTGAGTATCAAAGGTAGCCGCAAACTTGAACAGAACTCTTGAAGATTCAAGACATGAAAATAATCTTGTGCATCTTGGTGAGATGAAAATTCATGTTGCACAAAAGTTATGTCTAGCCCGATGCGTACAACATGCTCCGCAGGAAACTTTGTAATTCTTTTTGTCCGATTTTCTAGGCCATATGTATAGAATATTTTTTAGAATTTTGAGGATTTTTCATATTGATACTTTGCAAAAACTGATACCTAGAAAGTGTAATTGAACCCTTGGATTAAGATTAATAATCATCTTAGCTTTCATTTTGGATTTGAAGATTTCATCTTGAATTTTTGAAATTATGGAAGTTCTGGATGAGTATGAAGGTATAATTTTGTTTATCTCTTCTATGCATAGCTGAATCCCCAATACATAGGGGTGTGTGATGGATGATGATTGATTTGTGTATGGGTGTTGACTATTTTTTCTAATTTGAGCTAGAAATTATGGGTTTAATAAATCTCTATGTTTTAACATAAAAATTGAGGTTGCAAACTCAATTCAAGTTTAGATCCCTTGGTTCGCTTGAAAGAGAAAACAAGGATGAAGAGATTTAGTTGATAATTATTTGAGTATTCCTCATTTAATAAATAGTGCTGGAAATAGAGTAACTAAATTTAGGTTTTGGGTTTCTTGGTATGGTGTACATATGAGTGTTCAAAAGAAACCATATGAAACTTGGTGATAGATTGAAAGATTGTCATCAACATTCAAAACCTAGACTACTCATATTTCTTGCTTATTGAATTAAAGATCAACCACCCATACATTACATCAACTATGGAACAAACACACCCCTAAGTAGTTCTCATATCGATTACAACTATTGTGTTCAATTCGTGCAAGTATTCTCTTGTGATAGCTACATTCTAAAACTTTAAAAATTACTTACAACATCCCCCATTTACTTTTATTGAATTTTTATTCATACGAGCAAACATCTAGTGAATTACTATACTCTGAGATGAACCTTTAGCATCATTCCCAGTGGGATTAACCCCCGCTCATTAGGTTGGGTATATATATCATATAATGACAGCGTACATCCTTTTTTGAGTGTATTTAAGCATTATTGACATATCTACAATGGTTGGGTTGGGGTATGTGCCATCATGACCTCATCTTTTTTGAGTCATAAGAAATTGGTATCACAGCTTTAGGTTCACCGATCTCATAAGTAAAAGAGCAAGATGTCCTATAGAGTCGCATGGATTAATATGTTAACATTTGCATCCTTCTTTGTGAGGCTATAAGACATTTTAGGAAACCTTCTCTAATTTTATTTCTTATTGTTCATTCTAGTATTCTAAACTTGTATTCCATTCTTTCTGTGCTGATGGTGAGAACTATATCCAGAGTTATTGAGAATGAGGAGCTAGCACCCGCTATTTGAGCCCTAGTTAGAGGGCGAGGCAAGGGTTGCGGCCAAGGCAGAGGTAGAGGCCGGGCATGAGGAGCGACTCCAACTATAGGAAGAGCTAGAGTAGCCTCTCATGATCCTGAGATTGATCATGATGAGGTGGCTTATTAGCTAAATGATGTAGAGCCAACTCAGGCTCCTCAGGGTTTTATGGTTACTCCGGTGCTACATAATTTGCTGATTCATCTTTTAGTCCATTTGGATAGCATTCCCCAGACACATATTCTATCGGGTACACCAGATGGTTCACAAACTATAGAATGTGTTAAGCCAACAAAGCTAGTTATTATTATTTATTTTAAGACTCCAACAACATAACAATTACTACGGTGGCCCCACGTGTTGATACTTTACATACTAGACTTGTTGTTCCACCTATAGCTCCTAGTTTAAAGATGTTAGCTAAGGAGGAGAAAATATTTGAGAGATTTATTCAATTGGCCCCTCCCAATTTTAGTTGTGCTTATTGGTGAGGATGCTGAGTTTCTGATTGATTTCCAGGAAAGGTTGCATAACCTCGATTCACTTGAATCTCATGGTGTTGCTTACACTACCTACCAGTTGACTAATATGGCTAGGTAGTGGTGCATATCTCTTGTCAGTTGTACACTAGCGGGTTCCCTTTAGTTAACATAGAACCAATTTTCTGAGATTTTTCTGGACAGGTTTGTGCCCTATAGCTTGAGGGACCAGTTGAGAGATGAGTTTGATTATTTAGATTAGGGCTCTATGACTATTGCAGAGTATGAGACATGCTTTCATACATCATCCAGACGTGTTGTTGTTAGTATCTCCACAGATCTTGAGAGGATCAACTAGTTTGTTAAGTGTTTAAATGGTTATTATCAGTTGGCGACAACTCAACTACTGGTCTTGGGTGGTTCTTTTTAGAGTATTTGATCATGCTAAGTGGATTGATACTATTCATTAGGGCACTCATAGTGGTGGTTCTAAGAGGATACATCACATAGTAATTAAAGTGGTCAT
Organism: Capsicum rhomboideum; assembly: GCA_031232105.1. Taxonomy (NCBI): domain Eukaryota; kingdom Viridiplantae; phylum Streptophyta; class Magnoliopsida; order Solanales; family Solanaceae; genus Capsicum; species Capsicum rhomboideum. Next base: position 55,569,545 of record CP124711.1, read on the forward strand.
CCATCCTGATGTTGGGATTTTTCTGGCAGAGGTTCTCATAGTCACTAAGGTATACTGATTCAGGCAGCTTTTTAAAGTTTAGGTAGTAGGTCTATAGGTTTTGGGGTTTGAGTTATCGGAGATTGGGTCATGCAGGCTGATGATTTTATTCTGGTTCATTGGGTAGTGGACGACGTTATGGATATTCTGGTCCCTCTCAATATGATTTTTCTAGTAGGGGATGTTTTTTATTTGATGAGTTTGGTCATTTAGAGAGGAATTATCCCAGCGTATTTTGGGTCTTCCCTAGTAGGGCTCTCAGCTTCAGCTTTGTCTGGCTCCAGTGTCTGCAGTTAGAGGTGATACACAAGGCAGTAGAGGTGGTTCTAGAGTTTCCAGAGGTAGAGCTCAGAGAGTTTGTGGTATTAGAAACATGGTTGCTTAGTCTGGTAGTGGACGTGGTTAGTGCTGTGCTTTTCCTCGGAGATCTGAGGTAGAGGCCTCAGATGTTGTGATTTTAGGCATCGTCCCAGTTTGCCACTATCCTGGTTTCATGTTATTTGACCCTAGATCCACATTCTCTTATGTGTCTATATACTTTGCTACTGGTTTTGATGCTATATGTTTGTCCTTTGTTATGCCTATTCGTGTATCTACCCCCGTAGGTGATTTTTTATTCGTGGATCAGGTGTACCGATCATGTATAGTGACCCTCTCAAGGTATGATACTTGAGTGGGCTTGATTATCCTCGATATGGTTGTTTTTGATGTCATATTGGGTATGAATTGATTGGTTCCTTATCATGTGGTTTGGGATTATTTTCCAAGACCGTGACCTTAGCTACTTCAAGTATCCTGAGATTAAAGTTGAAGAGTACTCCCAGTTCATGCCTGAAGGGGGGTATATCTTTTCTACGTGCTCGTTGCATGGTCGAAAAGAGGTATCTTTCTTATTTTTCCTATATTTGCGATACTATTGTTGATTGACCACCTCTTTTGTATTCCGTGTGAGTTGTTTAAGATTTCATGCACAAGTTTCCTATGGACTTACCGGGTATGCCTCCTGACCAACATAATAATTTTGCCATTAACGTTGAGCCGGACACTAAGCCCATTTTCACTCCTTTATATAGGATGGCCTTGTCATAGTTGAAGGAATTGAAGGATCAATTACATTATTTGTAGAGTAAGGTTTTCATTAGACTGAGTATGCTTCCTTGGGGTACTCCTATTTTTTGGTGAAGAACAAAGATGGATCCATGCACTTGTGTATTAATTATTGGCAATTGAATAAAGTGACTATCAAGAAAAAGTATCCTTTTCCTCGCACTGAAGATTTATTTGATCAGATTCAGGGTGCTTTAGTGTTTTCTAAGATCGACTTGAGATCTAGTTATCATCAGTTGCAAATTAGAGCTTTGGATGTTCTGAAGATGGCTTTTCGGATGCGGTATGACCATCATGAGTTCTTGGTTATGTATTTTGGGCTGACTAATACCCTGACAACATTTATGTAGTTGATGAATAGGGTGTTCCATCCTTATCTTTATTTTCTTATAAGTGTGTTCATCACTGATATCTTGGTTTATTCCAAGAATGAGGTCGAGCATGTGTGACATTTGAGGGGTGTACTTCAAAGATTGCATAGTGAGAAGTTGTATGCCAAGTGCTCCAAGTATGAGTTTTTTTTGGATTTTGTTTCTTTTAAGGGTCATATTTTGACCAAGGATGGTATTATCGTCGATCCGGCCAAGATAACAACGGTTCGTGATTGGGTTAGACCTACTTCTCCTACTGTGATTCAGATTTTTGTTTGCTTAGTGGACTACTACCACTGATTTGTGCGGGGTTTATATTCTATTATGGATACTTTGACCTAGTTAACTTAGAAGAAAATTGTTTTTCAGTTGTCTGATGCTTATGAGGAGAGCTTTCAAAAGCTTAAGGAGTTATTGTTTTCGGCTCCTATCTTGACCTTATCTGAGAATGGCGTAGTTTTCATCATGTATTGTGATACTTTTAAAGTTAGTTTGGGTGGTGTATTAATGCAGAAGGGTAAGGTGATTGCTTATGCTTCTTGACAGTTGAAGCCTCATGACAAGAAATACCCTACTCATGATTTGGAGTTAGCCGTGGTTGTGTTTGTGTTAAAATTATGGAGACACTACTTATATGGAGTTCATTGTGAGATTTTCTCCAACTATCATAGCCTTCAGTGTTTCTTCACTCAATGAGATATTAATATGACACAGCGTCGATAGTTAGAGTTGCTTAAGGATAATGATCTTACTATTCTTTATCATTCGGTCAAGGCTAATATGATAGCGGATGTCTTGAGTCAAAAGGTGGCGAGTATGGTGAGTTTGGCTCATATATTTGTAGGCGAGCATCATTTAGCCTTAGATGTTCAATCTTTAGCTAAATGACTGATTCAACTTGATATTTTGACACCTGGACATATCTTGGTATATGTTGAAGCTAAGTCCTAATTAATGGAGCATATTTGAGCTCGACAGTTTTATGGTGAGAAGTTGAGGGTGATTCATGATAAAGTATTGATTGGTGAGATGGAGACTGTATTTCTTGATCCTAATTGTGTTTTGAGGATTGGTGGTCGTTTTTGTATGTCTAGAGAGTTGGTGGTTGAATTAGACTAATTTTGGAGGAGACTCATTGTTCAAAGTATTCTATTCATCCCAGAGCAGTTAAGGTGTATCATGATTTGAAGCAACACTATTGGTGGTGTGGTATGAAGAAGGCCATTGTTGAGTTTGTGGCCAAGTATTTGAATTGTTAGCATATGAAGTATAAGCATCAACGACTAGGTGGTACTATGCAAAGGATGCCTGTTTCCAAGTGGAAATGGGATCAAATCACTATGGACTTCGTGGTTTGTCTAACCCTGACATTGGGGAAGTTTGATTCCATTTGGTTGATTGTGGATAAGTTGAATAAATCAGTGCACTTTATACCTATGATGGCAAACCAAAATGCGGATAAGTTGGCAAAGATCTACATTTGAAAGATTGTTCGGTTACATGGTGTACCCATCTCCATGATTTCTGATAGAGATACTAAGTTTGCCTCTAATTTTAAGAGTTCTATGCAGAGTGAGTTGGATACTCAGCTTGATATGAGCACAACTTTTCACCCTTATATTGATGGCCAGTCAGAACAGACCATTTAGTTGTTAGAGGACATGTTTCGAGCGTGTGTTATGAATTTTGATGTTCATTGGAACCAGTAATTTCCCTTAGCAAAGTTTTCTTACAACAACAGTTATCATTCTAGCATTCAGATGGTTCCTTTTGAGGCTTTGTATGGGCGGAGGTGTAGATCCCTCGTGGGATGGTTCGATTCATTTAATGTTAATCCTTGGGGCACTGATTTGTTGAGAGACTCGATGGATCAAGTTATATTGATTCAACAACGGCTTGTGGCTCCCTAGAGTTAGCAGAAGAGTTATCCAATCGATAAGTTTGTGATGTTGAATTCATGCTTGGTAAGGGAGTTTTGTTGAAAGTATAAGATTTGGGAAGAAAGGGAAGCTTAGTCCGAGGTTTATTGGTCTTTTTTGAGATTCTTGAGAAGTATGGAGATGTGGCGTATAGGCTAGCTTTGCCTCCACATTTGCCAGTTGTTCATCCGGTATTCCATATTTCTATATTGAAGAGATACCGTCAAGATGATACGCAAGTGATCCGATGGGATTTAGTTGCGTTAGATCATGATTTATCCTTCGAGGAAGAGCCCATTGCTATCTTAGGCAGACAGACTAGGAAGTTAAGGTCCAAACACATTGATTCTATGAAAGTTCAGTGGAGGCAACGCTCGATTGAAGAAGCTTTGTGGGAGTTTGAGTCTGATATATGGAGTAGATACCCCCAACTTTGTATCGATTTAGTTACTTTATTTACTCTTTTTTTTTGTAGACGAACTCGTGTTTTAATGGTGGATAATGTAACAACCCTTGTTGTGAATTCTAGCTTTTCCATGTTTTGATCACTTTTCCCTTCCCCGTTGTGACGATATATCATTTATGAGTTGTAGAGATGGTTGGCACAGTACCCAAAGCATGGCAGTAATTTGACTGAGGTTGAGGTTTTAAGTATCCTTATAAGTGATTAGTTTTACTTTTGTCAATATTTTGTGATTTGAGTGTCGGATATTGATTCTGTTAATACCATTAGATCCCGAATGTCAATTTTGGGTTAGTAACATGGTTGGTTTGAGTTTCAAGCATGTATTTAAATTTTTGACCTCTTTGTCGAGAAACTAGTTAAAGTAGACTAAAGAGGTTTTGGGGAGTTAATTGGTTGATAACAACCCCTTTTGGTAAATTTGATAGTTCCATTGAGTCAAAAACGTTAAAATTAGCCTAGTAGTATTACTGGATTATTTTATTGGGTTCTCGATCAAATTTTGAGGGCCTATTCAGAGTCATTTTTACTTAGCAATGTTTTAGCTGGTTTTTGGTGTAACTGCCTAAGCAGCCATTTTGTTGCCTTAGGCGTAACGCCTAGGCGGACCAAAGGGTTGCCTTAGCAATGGGTTGACTGACCGAGCACCATCACCTTAGCAATCGATGTATCGCTTTAGCGAGAAAGTAGTCACTTTAGTGGTCATCTGCACGGCAAGTGACTACAACCTTAGCGGTAGTCTGGCAACCTAGGTGATGTCTCTTATGCAATCAAATGACCACCTAGGTTACGTCGCTGGTATAAATCACATTTTTCTTCTCATTTATTCCATTGTTCCATTTTCAAGCTTTGGGGTCTCGTGTTTGGCGATTTCAAAGATGATTTTTCAATAAATTGGTCTTGGGTGAGTTTCTAAACATCATTCCGATCCTTACTCATTGATTATTTCACTAAATCATCTTCAAAACATAGATTTTGGGGTTTCACCCAATAAGGAAGTAAAATGGTTATCAAGGATTTCAAGCTCGATTTTAAATTACTTTTCAATGGGTTTTCGTATTTAGAACCTTTAGAGTATGGAAAACACGATTCTTAAATAAAATTATGGTTTTACCCTTTTCCCTTTAAGGTCGATTTTTAAACTATTTTTTTTACCTAGAGCGAAAGTAGCTTATATGGGTATCGTTGAACTCTTTTTGACCTGTAGATTGTGTTTTTGATAGATTTGGTTTGTTCTGAGGCCACATTTAAAGGAAAGGCTCTGTGTTGAAGGGTCCAGACTTAAGATTTGACTTTTTGAGGTAGGCTATGGCTTTACTTTCTTCAGACTAGGCTGGGTAGTTAACCATTCATGTAAAGTATGCTATGAATTAGAGATTTATCGGAGATTTGTCATAAGAATCATATTTTGAGATAGTTATTTATCGTGTTGCCCGTGTGAGGGATTATGTGAATATTAATATTGACTTCAGGGATTATTATTATTGTGAAACCTTTGTAGGGGCTGGTTCTATACATTATTTGCCATTATCATTATTGTGATGCTTGAGTGGGGGCTTAAATTGATATAATTGACCTTATTTAAGCATTATTTACCTTTATCATTATCGTGACACCCGAGTGGGTGCTTGAATTTATATAATTGATATCTCACATGACTAATCATTACTGTGGTGCCATGCGATGACTTATATCATGATTTACTTAAATTTGAGGAGACTTGAGCTCATTTAGTACCATCATTGAATTGACTCATTGTTTTGGTTATGAGCATGCATCGTTATTTCATTCATCTATCTTCATGGAATTGGTACCATAGAGAAATACTGATTTTGAAAGAAAATGGAACACTTTATAAAACTCTTGACCAAGGGATGTGAGGCAAGGTTGATTGAGTTATGAGATTGATATGGTGAAAGTATATGGGTTGTTAACCCGCCATGGTGTCCTATCCTGGAAGTTTTCACTCAGAAAGTGTAAACAAAGTGATATTGTGTAACTACATCATGGTCATTGTATTGTATTGCATCACTTGCATTTCTTTTACGTGTTTGATATCGTGTATTTAAACTTCTTTTATATATATATATATACATATATTCATGTGTAGTATTATACTTATATTATACTAGTAGAACTATTAGGAGATACAGTTTGAGCCACTATTGGGAATTTTTTTGTATGTAGGTTGAAGCATGGTCGTAGTATCCTTTACTTGTTTAGTTTTCTTCTTTGCTCAGTCGCCCTATGATACCTACTGAGTATAAGTGGACCATATTCACTCCTACTTTCTGCATCCTTTCAGTATATATCCTAGTTTTAGTGCGACCCGTGGAGCGTGAGATTGTGTTGTGATAGAGGCTGATTTGGAGGACGGATGAGCTCGTCATTTGGGGCTTTATTTCAGACATCATCTATTCTTATTGTCTTTCTTTTACTTTTCAGTCTGTATTTTTGTATTGCTTATCAGTTGTAGTGCTACTCATGACATCAGGTTTTGGGACTGGAGTTGTATTTTGTTCAATTTCAGATATTATTGTTTGCTTACATATATGGCCCGACTTTCTAATGAAGTCTAGTTTTGGGTTTTATCTATTTCTTTCCGCATTCCTTATTATTGTTTGGTGTTGGGCTTACCTACCATGGTTGGGTTGGGGTAGGTTCCATCATAAACTCGACTTTTTGGGTTGTGACATCCAACCAATAGAATATCAGGTAATAAGATGGAAAAACTAAGACAATAATTGTACCTCTAAAATCCAATGCTCATATATAAAGACCTTAAATGCAAAAGTTAGCTAAACACCCAAAACTTAGTTAACCAGTTCAAGAGCTTTTAAAAATGAGTACAAGTTGTCACAACTCAAATCACTGGATCGTGAGGGCACCTACTCTAATCCACCTAGATAGGAGAGCCCCTCACCACTCCTTAGGAAATTTAGCAGAAGTCTTTATTACAAAAATAATTCATTTTTATTACAACAGTTTTACAAAATCAAATGCAGAAAAATATGGACTATCCTCGGATCTAGTCTAAACACGAACAACAGCTTCTAAGTAATAAGTAAGACCAGACACAACTTCCACCATGAATAAGAGGAGTAGAAGCTGCTGAAGGATCACTATCCGTGATGATCATGAAACCAACACTGATTTCTGTAAAACACTATACCCCAAAAAAGGGTATAGCAAGAGTAGTATCAGTACAAATAACACATATTGGTAAGCCTCATCAGTCGACCCAAATTGGATTACAAAATCATAACATAAATATTCAATAGAGAACATGCATCTCAAGATTCAGATTATCGAGCTTTGCCCTCCTTATTGGCACCTAATAATCACTTAACCTTACCTTCTCTGTCCCCAACCGATCCAGATATTTCCTGCTAAACTTTCTGTTAAGAGCTCCGAGACAACTCTCCTACCCCTACGACTCCACAACTCTGAACCACTAAGCCTAGCCTTATACCAAGGACTACCACGAATCATAAAGATACATTGCATCTAAGGTGAACTTAACCTGTGTCAAGAATTCACTAAATCAGACCCACCCAACATCCATAGGGGTTAACTTACATGCCAACCAACCCGTCAATAAGACCTCAAGTCACTAAACCTGACTTAACTAATAACTTACAGTCGTCCTTACACTATCTTACTATACAAGAAATCCTTACTCAACCCTAAGCACAAATGCCAACCCACTACAAGAAGTAATATAAAGTCAAAATAGTCAATAAGAACTAACAGTCAGGTCAAATCAAGTCAAGTCATGTCAAGTCAAGTCATGTACCAAATACAACGACATATATATAAATTACCCGACTCACTCATGGAACCAACAAACTCACCTAAACCTTGTATATACATACTAAGTGTATCATATCCACCCTCTAGTCATGACCTACAGGAAACAAGTTGAGTCTATGTACCTACTCTCAGACACAAGTGCCTGCCAACCTTATTCCATTAATATTCTGTGAGAATGTCCTTTTGCCAAACATTCCACATTCAACAATGGAATATAACAAATCATATAAAACATAGGTATCAACATCAACAAGCAATACTAAGAAATAGTTAACAAGTAGATATAATATAAGTTGGATTAAACAACGTAACCATCACCAACACTTTCGTTTATCACCCTAAACATATCACCTAAATAACCACTACTTACTAAAACAGCGCTACTTATTAGCACCCTAGATTCTTCGAAAATCACCAACACCCATACATTAGAATCACTTTTTTAAGGATTTAGACTAATGACCGGTATTTCATCATTTCAACTGCCCAATAAGAGTCTATGATGGTATACCACCCAATTAATAAGATAAACTACAATGTCACATGATATAATTATAATACCATCACCTTTCCGTACATTACCCCAGCTTTAATCGATTTTAGCCATCTAAACACCATGCCTGATGGCCTAATTATTAAATCTTCTGTCCATTTACATTATGTTCATGATTTATAACCCAGGCCTATACTACTCAATTAACCTTAGCTTACCTGGATACCAAACAGCTGATACGAATGCATGAAAGAAATTCTTGCCCCGTGCAAGCGAATAGGGATGTGAATCTCTAAGAATTTTTATGGGTTTTACCCCATTCGAGCCTAGTCCCTTTTATCCATGGTTCCAAGACATGAGAGGAAACCCTAAGGATTTTTGAAGCCTTCCTAAGTCATTGGTTTTAACTTAAGAGGACAAAAGAAATAAAACCCGTTTAAGAGGGTTTTCTGGTCCCGTCATGTCGCTATAGCTGGAGGCACTTCACTCTAGCGAAATAAGTATCGCTAAAGCTGGATGAAGTCAGCCCGACCATATTTTTAAATTCTAAAAATGTGACTTCTGTTGCCCCGCATAAGTTTATGAACGTAATTCCGATAATCCCCATACTCATATCGAGGCATTTCCTAGTAATAAAGGATTAGGTTGTTACAACAGATACTAGTTTGCCCATCATTCGTCCTCAAATGATCACGAAAAAAGAACAGTCTGAGTCTAGATTTGAACTAATTCCATACCTGCGATATCGTAAGCAGCTAATTACGGATACCCGAATTCCTAAACTTTGGACCAAGATTAAAAGGTGAACCATGGGGATACGAACACCCAAATCTCCCAGTTACTAAAACGTTAGTATCGAGATCCCATATCCATTTTATTAAAAGAGTTTTTTTCCCTAAAATGTGGCACAATACGAAATGAAAACCCTATTTCTCGAGTGCCGGAGGTACTTGGGGCCTCGTCTAATTACTGGAATCGAACTCGGTGTACGAAATTTCAAAGCCTAAAAGTCTTCCAGGGTTTAAGGCGGGAACCCACTATACCTACATCTATCCCGCTCTAGTGATGTAACTATAGCGGTATATATTTCCATAACGGACTAACATAATTTAAGGGGAAGAAGAATGGGGTTTTTTCCCATTTCTGTTCACTTGAAAATCCCTCTCTACCTTCCCTGATCACTTCACTCTCATCATCAAAACAGGGTAACACTCGACTCCCTACTCTACTTACTTTATTGCTCATAATTTGCATGATTTTAGGCTTGATTTTCATTGAATAGAATGGGTTTTGGAATTGAGTTTTTGAATTTTGACCTTGTGCTTAGTTGGGTCAAAATTTTGAAGCATGGGTGTTTCCTTTAAGTTCACAACACTTTTATAGGGTTCTGAGTGTAAGAAACTCAGAGTTTTTGGGTTAAACGAGCCAGGAATGGAAGAGAATATGAAGGGTTTTATTTGGTTTTATTTGATGATTTGGGCATGATTTTAGGAGATATAATGCCTAATTTTTTGTGTAAAGTAGTTCTAGGGTACTTTTGGAACACTGGTCTTTAGTTGAAAACTGAAAATGGGAATTTTTGAGTCAAGAGGCAGCATTGTTGCACCTCTTGACTACTTGGGACGAGAAAGTCTTGTTATAGCGACGTTGATATATTGGGAGGCTGCAGGTAGTAGCCTCCTAACTTAAAGATGAAATTTTGACTTTTCTAAATTCTGTTCTTTTCTTGATGCTCTATGATTTCTGACTGGTCTCTTCACCAATTTGCAGGCCACCCATCTTCAATGGATGGAAACCAAGAAAACGCCCTCACCTATAAAATATTTCCCAACGAAGCTAGTCATAAGAGATACCAATACTACCAACGAACTAACCTTTGCTATGTGTGAGTCTTTATCATGAGAGGTGGAAGAAAAAGTGTCGAAGTTTTAGAATCAGCTCTAGGAATTTGACTGGGGCCCATTAGTGGTGGCTCCCCCTAATAAGGTCTTGGGCGGGGTCAGGGAGTTTTACGCTATACTCCCTACCATGCTTTGGGACACCCCCAACCCTATCATTCACATATGGGGAGTGGATGTCCTGATAGGCATTCATACTATCAATAAAGTTCTCAAAGTACCATATGTCTCTAATGCTGAGTATTTGGCCAAGGTCTGGGAAATGAATATGACATGGCTGTGGGACACTATTATTCAGGATGAGCTCAGGGAGCAGGCCTACTGGCACTCTACCGAGGGTATTACTAGCACCTATTGTTTAGCCGAAGCTTGAAGATAGTTGAACCTGGTATCCCAGAGGATTCATTTGTCGGGCAACACTTTGGACGTGACCTACCCTCTGGCTCTAGAGGTAGATTGTCCTATTCAAGAAATCAAGCTGAATATGGGGATACAGATCATGATGGAGTGGAAGGACATTTACCAGGTCAATAAGTAGAGCCCCTACCTCCCTGGTCTAGTTTCAAAGCTATGCAGGCGTGTAGGGGTGCCCGAGAAGCCTGAGGATATGGAGGTGGAGATGGACATCCACTTTCACCCTCTCTTGGTGTAAGTGCTCACGTCCAAGAAGAGGAAGAAGTGGAAGGAAGGTGAGGTAAAGAGTAGCAGGGTGGCGGAGGAGGTCTTTAAGGTTGACAAGGATTATGATAATGCCCCTTCTTCCCAGACTCAGCCCACGATTCCTAGTAACCAGTTGGAGGCAGATTTGTCCACGGATAAGAGGTCCATGTAGAAGGGCCCCTCCCGTTCCACAACCCCTTCTACTGCCCAGGGCATTTCAGTGCTCGACAGAGAGCTTTATGAGGAGAGGAAGAACAGACGCTCCCCGGATCGCTTGATTATTCGAATATGAAAGACCATGAAGGTCATGTTTGGGTGTGTGGCTCCTAACTAAGTTCCCTAGTTGGAGCTAGAGGATTTGATTGATTTTCCCTTCTTGAGTGATGTCGAAGGAGATGACCCTTCCCCAATATCCTGCTACTAATAGGATGCCCAACTAAGTTTCCCCCCTCCTATTTATGTACTTTTATTATTTGGTTAGCCTACGTTTAGGGTATGTACTAGTTTTTCTACCCCCATTAATAATATATCCTTCTTTACCATGTTTATTTCTATATTCATGCAATATTTTGTACTCAACATGTCAAATAAAACAAGCTGAAAATGAGGGTCAAAAAATAGGGGAAAATGGCACTACCAATGTCTTGACAATGTCGCTATAGCAACATGCATGTCGCTCTAGCGACGTTGATATAGCGGAAAAAGTCCCACTATAGCAACCCTCACGTTGCGATGGGGACCCGAATCATCAGTACTACCCAGATTTTGCTATTTTCAACAATTTCTCCTCCCCAAACCCTTTTATACCAATAATGCAATCAAGGAAACGTTTAAACTCTGATATTTCCCAAAGAACAAGCCCAACCGTGTCAAACAGACACATAATACCATATTATAAATTCATAATGCTTAACGAAACCATAATTTATAAGAGAAAACTCTTTTAAACCACTCCCGCCATTACAGATTCGATTCATGTTTCCATGGAATGAAATTAAATCATTCAATAAACAATCACCCAAACATCCCCTTAGTTAAACTCCACACAAATTTTAGTTTTCGCAGTTATAGAAACAAGATAGACCCATATAAATTCACAATTTCTCAATCATTCAAGTAGACCCCATATAAATTCACAATTTCTCAATCATTCAAGCAACTACGATTTTACATAAGTATCCAAATCCATTAACCTTATGCAATAATTCAAACCTTTATATTACTACCTACTAGGCAAGCAACAATCATATTCAAATTTACCTCACACCACACAATTAATGACAACTTGCAGCATTCACATATCACAGATTCAGAGTTAATCAAGCAACTACACATCGCAGACACATGAATTCAGAGAATTTAAAAATCAAGAACTTTTATTTTATCCTATTAACACATCTTTTACTAGCATAATTTATGACCCTGAGTTGGTCATCTAATATTTTACACACATTCCTTATGACCAGATACCAATTGGAACCTTCCCGATTCTATTTTTTGTTACTTATATGGTTGTACCCTTTCAAGAAGAGTCGAGTGACCTCTACTGGCCCAGTTGAGATACCAATTGGAATCCAGAGATACCAATTGGACTCATCTTATAGAACAACCAAACAACCACACGAGAGAAAAGAAGGAAGTGAAACAATTTTCCTAGAATGCCTCACAGCTTCCCGAAGATTAGATGTGGACGTCAACCCATTAAGAGAGTTTTCTATTTGCGTCATGTTGCTATAGCGGGAGGCATATCACTATAGCAAAATAAGTCTCACCATAGCGAGATGACTTCAACCCGACCATAATATTTAAATTCTGAAAATTTGACTTGTGTTGCCCCACGCAAGTGTACGAATGTAATTCTGATAATCCCCATACCTTGCACTCATATCGAGGCATGTCCTAGTAACGATGAATTAGGTCATTACACAAGTATTCAGTACTATAAAACTGTCTCCAATCTAAAAAGAATAAGATATAACATATTTAAAGCTAGGCTATTGCTTTGGATACAAGTAACTCACCAAAGTTTTGGGATAGACACAACCTCAGACAATAAGAATCTGTAGGGTCCACTTGTGTTAGGACATGCATCAAAAGATACATCATGAGTAGTATAAGTACAAGAATTCATATTTAATAGTCATCATAGGCCCACCGAGCATGATTTAACAACTTCTCCCTTCATTTAAAAAAGAATGACCTACTTTCTTTTTCAGTCCATTTCAAAAATAATGACCCTTTCCTTTTTTAACAATACTTTAATTTCAACTTTCACATAGCATGTATAAGACCATAAGAATAAAAAACATATTGGTAAATTTGATATAACTTTAATTTAAGACCATAAGATTCAGAAGACTTCTTCATTTTCTTAAACTTCGTGTCAAGTCAAAATAGGCCATTCTTTTTTAAGCGGATGAAGTATATTGTAGAAAGAATGTTACAAACCCTACCAAATTAAATGAACACTTTGATAATCCAATATAAACCATCTAAGAAGCTGACCATAGTCATTCAATAAGTAAATTCAATCCATAAGTAAAAATAAAATAATCAATGAAATGCAAAGAAAAGAAAAATAATAATTTGTAATGAAATTGCCCATGACCCTACCAATAAACACCTTCTCCACAATGGAATGTTATGCGATAGGACCAATGGGGATCTCGCCAAGTCTATCTACCATCTATAAAAGACCTCAAAATATACAAAAAAGTCCTTGGCCTAGTAACAATATCAAGTACCCAAAATCAACCTTAGATTTTTCGTTACTCTATTATATATATCAATCGTACACAACTTGTGATCCATGAGAATGAATATGTAAGCATGATAACAGTGATAGAGGAAATTCAAATGTAAGAAATGTATGAATTGGTTTTCACACTATTTAACTGTTGTCTACAAACCTTCTAGAAATAGTAGTGTAGACAGTGAAATTTTACGGAAAAATCCATATTAAATTTGGATCAATCTTATATTCATGATGTGTTGACCAAGTCAAATTATTGGTTAATAAAGTTGGATTGAGTTTTAAGTTAAAATTATATAATTTAAATGAAGTTCAATTACATTTGGGTTAGTCTGTTAAGTTGACAAGATGAGCCCAACACATGCTCTTCGGGCCCAAGGTCTGCTAGAATTACTTAGAGACAAAAATACCCCCATGTCCTAGCTCATTCCTATATAAAGGGTTCTTGACTAAAGAAAGACGGAGACAAATACATAAACACATAAAGAGAAGCTCTCCTCTTCATTGGTGATCTGCAAGCCTTCCGTATATCAAGAAGTCTTCATCTTCAAGTGGTGAGCCACAAGTTTTCATACCTTTACGATTGTGAATAAAGCTTAACTCCGTAATTCATGGTGAAATCCAAACAAATATTGCATCAATTCAAGAACAAGGCGAAGAACTTGAGGAAAAGAATCAGAGGATTACATCTTTTTATTTAAGATTTTATAAAGATTGTAACCCCACACATATTTTGAAATAAAATCATATTATTTGTCGCTAGTTTCCTTTTCTTGATTGCTATTTTTCAGGAAAGAAACTTAGATGCTTACAAATTGGCACGCCCAGTTGTACCATCTTTACCTCTTATCTCTTCTCTTCAAAATTCAGAATATCAATATGACTGTAATGAATATCAACCCTAAATTTGATGCTATTTAGGATGTTGACTCCACAAAGGGATTGAAAATTTCCATGGAGATTGTTGGCCAAATTAGGTGTAAAGCCGAAATACTAGGACAAAAGGTACTTCAAGTACCATCCCAGTCATCTCATATTTTTGGTTCATCTTCTTCAAATGAAGGATCCTCTCCATATATGCTAGAACAAAGGAAAAATATTGCTGAAGTGGTGGAATGTACTTTGGCTCAACTAAGGCTATCACAAGAATGTCATTTCCATTCCAATGATCCCTTAATACAGAAAGGTGATAATGTCTTGTGCACTAGATCTGCTCCAATGTTATCTTGTGTCACTTCTCAATCCAAGCTCTATCCAACTGATGATCCGTACTATTCTTCATCCTCCGTGGTGGTAGTACAAGCGATGGTGATTGATGTTTTCACCATAGAAGAAAAACTTGAAAATTTGATGAAAGCAGTTGAAGGTTTATCGATGTGCATCGGATTGATAACTTAAAGATACATGTTGGTTATCAACCACCTAAATTACAGTAATTCGATGGCAAGGGAAATCTGAAACAACATGTAGCATACTTTGTTAAAACTTGCAATAATGCTGGAACATACAGTGATCATCTTGTCAAATAATATATTCGATCCCTCAAAGGAAATGCTACACAGATCTCGAACCTGATTCTATCGATAGCTGAGAGCAGTTAGAGTAAGAATTCCTTAATCTTTTTTATATCCCGAGGCACGTTATGAGAATGATAGAGCTTACTAATGCCCGTCAAAGAAATGATGAACAAGCCATTGATTTCATCGATTGTTGGAGGAGCTGGATCCTTAACAACAAAGACCTCCTTAGTGAAACTTCTGGGATTGAAATATGCATTCATGGTAAGCATTGGGATCTTTGTTACATATTGCAAGACATAAAACCTAAAACATTTGAAAAACTAGTAACTCGTACTCATGATATGGAACTGAGTATGGCTATAAGTGGAGACCATGGGTTGTCTGACTTCGAGCCTCATGAAAAAAAAGTACATGCTATTGAGGAGGATGGGGTCAAGCTTTAACCTTCAAAAATAATATCGAAGAGTCAATGAAATTTGTAATGCTTCTCGACACATGAGCCTAAACTGCAAGCTTAAGTGCTCCTAGAAATAGGAGCCTAAACTGTATGTCATAAAGCTCATCAAATTCGAGCTATATCTCTATGCCGAAATGCTCCTCGATGCACAATCCTTAACTAGAAGTTATAATACTCCTCGACGCACGAGCCTAAATTGCAAGTTATAATGCTTCTTGACAAAATAACCTAAAATGCATGTCATAAAGTTTGGCAACTTTGAGCTAACTTCAAGTGACAAAGATCCTCAAATTTGAGTGACCTCTCCTAATTAAAGCTAACTTGAAGTCACAAAAGCTCTATTAAAATGAGTTAAATCTTCAAGTGTCGAAACTCTTCAAATTGATCCAAATCCTTAAGTTACAAAGCTCTTCATATTTGAGCCAAATTCTTGAAGTCATAAAGATCATCGAATTCGAGCTAAATTTTCAAGTTTTTTAAAAAAGCGCTCTTCAAATTTGACCCAAGTCTTTAAGTAACAAAAGCTCCTCAAAATGGATGGGTCTTAAATTTTCAAGATCCCCATTAAAATGAGGTAAATTCTCAAGTTGAATCCTCTGAGATTGGGATAAGAATGTTTCAGCTAGAGCATCAAAAGCTGAAAAGCTATTGCGGCAGATCTTTTGTTCAACTTAAAATTTAATTCACACTGATCTTAATAATGTTTTGATCTAATATTTGAGATGTTGCATCTTTTGGAGTCTAATTTCCTCAAAATCAAGAGGATCTAAATTTTGTCATTCCTACATCAAAATAAATACTTTTTGTGGAAATGCACCAAGAACATGCTCGCCGGAGTTGAAAGAAAATACACAAAGTGATTCCTCGCCAAGCATGCCATTGTCCCTTATAAGACTGCAATAAAAAGGATGATGATATACTCTGTTGTGCCAATAGAATGATGCTTCAAGTTGGCATGGTGAAAGTTTTGTCATATATATGCTTCAGGACAAATACAGTTCTGATTTTTTAAAGTTTAGACCCCTGTCTAATTTAGATGTTGAATATAAGTCTCCACCAATAAAAAAATCAGTATGCAGCCCTTGGTTTGCTTTTTATTCTCCTTTTTCGAGAAGGATAAGGCGCTTTCGCTACTTTTTGCCCTAAGTTTGGACCCAGAATTCAACATGCATGTCTTTGGCGAACTAAAAGAAGAAGAACACCTCATGCGCTTCGCTCGTCAAATATGAAATATTAGGGTGTACTCTACGGCAAGTCAAAGATAAGGATATTGCATCACAAAAGTTAGGAACGACTAATCCAAGCCTCTTTCTCACAAGTTGAAAGGTTGAGATGGGTACATGCTTGAGCATAAAAGATGGGATGCGGTTCCTCAAAAAATAATTGCAAAAGAATAAGGTGTTTAACATATTTGCTTCCCAAAGATGGAATGTGGTTGCTCCAAGTCTCTCTCATTCCAAGCCACAAGAGGATCAAAAGGCTCCTGATTTAGACTCTCCAATCGCAAAGATGAATTTTTCACCAAGACTGCACAAAATTGTAAGATTAAAATCCAGATTTAAAGCCAACTTCAAAAATCGATTGCGGCCAATCTAAAAGAATTTTTGTCTTAATTTTTGAATATATTGTAAATATAAGAGTCTAGTTTCTACAGATTCAAGTCATTCATTATTTGGACATTCATAAGCCAAGATATTGATGTTTTGATGAGACTGCACAAATCTGTCAAACAAGCATATCAAATTTATAGCAAACTTCAAAAATTAATTACGGCCCATCCAAAAAGAGTTTTGTCATGATTTTTTGGATATTTGTATCCTTCCAAGTCTAGTTTCTATACAATTAAGTCGCTCATTATTTGGACATTCCTATGCCATGATATGAACATTTTGATGAAACTGCACAAATCTGTCAAATAAGCCGGTTAGATTTATAGCCAACTTCAAAAATTGATTGTGGCTAGTACGGAAGGAGTTTGTTTCGATTTTTGGTTATATTGTTGCCTTCCAAGCCTAGTTTCTATGGAATCAAGTCGCTCATCATTTGGACAATCCTACACCAAGACGAGGATGTTTTGGTGAGACAGTACGAATCTGTTAAAAAAATAGCCAGATTCATCACCAAATTCAAAAATTAATTGCCATTAATCAAGGAGTTTCAATTTAATTTTTGGATATCTTGTATATATACGAGTCTAGTTTCTGTAACATCAAACATATCTTGATTTCTCCATTGTTATGTTCTAGTATTTATAATGATGTGAATTCTTTATTCAAGTAATATTCCAAGAGTTCTGAATGTTTTATTTACCACTAACCATGACTAATAAAAATACCACTAAATTAGGGATTTAATTAAAAAACATGAGCACGTATGAATTGATTAATATGTTTGGGATATTCCTGGGTTATGGAATCTATATCAATCACACTATGTTTCCTAGTTAGCTAATCAATCAACTATACCAAGGTTATTGTTTGACATGGTATATATTCCTGCAATTCTTTGTCAAATAATTGCTAGCATATTCTCACTAACTCTCTATGTCTAGCAGAATAGTTTTAACAAGAGTGAGGTTGTAATACGAGTGAGGTTTATTAGCTATGTCTATTTCTAATTATGAATCCGCTCTCCCAATTACCATTAAGAGCCTACACTGCTCACATCTATGCCCAATCTAGTAAAACCATTATGCTCATTTGTAGCTACGTATAACTACCCTGCTATTAATTACATGGTAAAGTAACTATATATGATCCACAAAAATAACTTATATGATATGATAAAAATATCACTTCAACCATTCAAAATCAACATTCATGAAATTATCTATAAACCTCGAACAATATATATATTAACTATTTATGATTTGAATACAATTATACAAATTTTTGAATAACACAAAAAATACTTAAAGAAATTAAAATACAAAGGAAATAAACTCGTGTAGTCTTGTTCCAAGCCTTAGCTTTGCTAGAAAATAATATGCAAACCCTTTTTCCCATCAAATATAGCTATTTATAGATGTAGGGTCATCTAGGGATTAAAACATCCACACACAGACTAGAAATGCAGCAGTTGTGTGCCACCCTTGCATCATGAAGGGTGGCACGATAACAGGTAAGCAAATTTCATGGTTCAATTTCTTTGCGCCACTTATGTGCCCCTTGAGATATAAGAAACAATATATCTTCATTCCACTCTTTTAACACAAAGTGTGCTGCAATAAGTCCATCTTTTTATTCATTTTTTAAGACAACTTCTAAAGCTTGATTTTCTTATGCCATCTTTGTGCCATACGATTCATAATAACCATCCAAACCTCGCGACACCCTTGTGTTGCTAGAGGTGGAGCACCTGTCTCCTTTTTGTCTATCAGTTTGTGATCTTCCTTCTAAAAAATGATGAATCGAATCTAAAAACATTCCGTTGTAGTAAAAGTACTTGTACAACATTAATAACCAACAAAAGTATTCTTGCTAATGTTACTGTTTTTACTACTGTGTTCTGTGATATTTTCTTTTTTACTACCGTGTTTTGTGATATTTTCTTTTTTACTACCGTGTTTGGTCTTTTTTACTACTGTGCTCTGATACCATGGGGGGGAGGGGGGGTCCTTCTCCTGTAATAAAATTTTCTTCTTCTCCAGTATCTATGAGTATTAAATATTTTCTTTGTCCTAATAATCCTGTTATGAAATAATGATGGGGTTGTATTTCCATTGGTATTTCGTATTCTATTCTTCTAGATGTGCTCATTCTAGATGATGTTGTTGGTGTATCCATTATTCTTTTTGCTTTTCCTATCAAATAGAATTAATTTCTAAGAAATTTCAAGAAAATGATAAGAAATAATGATGCCTATACCAAATATCGCAACCCTACACTTAGGCTTTGCGCTCCCTTTCAAGCAACCACTATTAACTTCCCTTCCTCAAAAAATCCTAGATGCATACGACATGAGCATGTCTAGTTAGATTAGAGATGATGGCCAAAATATTTCACAAATCACTTCTTGAGAAAATTCTCACCCATTTTGCAAACAACCTCCTATTTCTAACCTTAAAAACAAACTCAAAGTTACCATTTAATAGAAAAATCTATCTCACTTCCTAGAGTAATCATCTATTCACTCATCGATAATTAATCACATGCTCCCACAATAATTAATAGAGTGCCAAAAGTTTTTCACACATATAAACCAACATATGCACTTGAGCATCATATTGATAAATATTTACTTATTCCCATAATATTTCCCTTAGTGTAGTACTCTACTAATATAAATATGTCGTAAAATTAAGTACAAATATGACTTTATTAGCTATTGTTAGTAAATTGGAGCAAAAACTATAGATTATGTACCTTGAATTTGCAGTGGAAGTTGTTGATTTGATATTGGAAGAAGAATAACTTCGTCTCTCTTGAAAATGGAGTTCTATTTCACAAACTAAGTGTCTAGTTTCTTGAGTGTGTTAATATGAGAGAATCAAACTTTCTCTTTTCTTTTGTTTTCTGATTTTCATTCCCTTCATTTTTAGAGATCAAAACAAGTTTATAGAGGTTGTAATAAGCAGTTACATGGTAAGTGTTCTTCCTCTTTTCAAAATCTTGATAGACTTAATCTGATCCTCTTTTTAGATAAGATATTAGGTTGGATCGGTCCACATGGGCGACCCATGACCCATGACCCCAAGAAAACTTAAATCTCCCACTTCGTACATGATGGACAAGACCTAAGCCAATGTGATATTAACAAGACACCCAATTCATATGACAAATAGTTTGTGCGACCTGTGAGCATCAAGAGATTTACCTATAATATTTTAGAAGCTACACATTGGAATCCAATCACATGTGGAAAGAATTCGCTACTAATATGAGGATACTATTACTCACAATACCCCAAACATAAATTCACTACTTTAGTAGTTACTTATCTGATCCCTCATACTCTTAAAGAGGTGAACTCGAGTTCATGTTTAACTTCATATAAACAATTACACTTGACACCTATATGTTTAGTGTAATAGCCGGCTTGTGTAGACAAGTCAAATTATTAATTTTAATTGTCTTCCCTTTCTACTCGAATCTATCTTTTCCAATCAACAACTTTCCTAGAAATATACTATATTGCCGAATTACTTATAACTATTAGTGACATGCTAAAGTAGAAACACCAATCGAAATGTCAAGAAATAGTCAAAGGTCCAAGGGTATTTCAAGGAAAAGTTAATGTAACTTTTAGGGTCTCACACAATGAAGTAACAGGGATTCATTCTTCCATTAACCCATTGGTTGCTAAGCACACGTGGTATGAAACACTTGCTACAATTATCTCACCTTATATTGGTGTGTGTGTCTCATTCTTTTAGTAATTCAACATCATACAGATCTTGGTCTAGACACCTCTAAATATCTAACCTGATTTTCTTTCTTTAATGATCCTCAAATTCATATTCTTAGAGAAACTCACATCTAGCTTTTCAAAACAAGTCATAATATTATGGTGGAACTCATCTCTTCACGTTCCTTGATGTAAGATGTGATTGCTCGTGTGAGGGAGCCAATCTCATGACTTGTTCGACACACTTTATTAATAAAACACACTATCACATGCATATGAGATATGAACATAAATTCAAGAGTCTTATATTGATAAGAACATTATAAAATTTAAGTTATTTTACAATACAAAAATATAATCATATCCTACGCAAACCTAGAGCCATAACATGTTTCACAAACAAGTCTCTAGATATTGCCTTCGTAAAGAGATCAACTATCATTTCTCATGTAGGAATGTATTGTAAATTTATTTCTCTACTTGCTACTATATCTCTCACAAACTTATACTTGATGTCAATGTGTTTGGTCATGCTGTGATACTTAGGATCCTTCGTATATGTGATAGCTACTTGTCTGTCACAATGTAAAATCATGGAACCCTTAGAATTCTTTGCAATATTCAAATGCTCAAAGAATCTCCAAAACCAAACAACTTGTTGTACTGCAGATGCTTAGGCCACAAATTTAGATTCCATGGTTGAAAGGGCTGTGCAAGTTTGTTTCTTACTTTTCCACAAAATAGCTCCACCATTTAGTAAGAAAGCATAACTGGAGGTTGATTTTCTATCATATCGATCACCAGCCCAATCAACATCTATATAACCTCTTATGAATAAATCATATCCACTATAGCATAGTGAATAATCTGTAGTTCCCTTCAGAAGGTATCGAAAAATTCTCTTTACTGCTTTCCAATGATCTCTTCTAAGATTGGATTAATACCTGCTAACCAGACCTTCGACATAACAGATATATGGGCAAGTACACATCATAGAGTACATCAAGCTCCCAATCACACTAGAATATGGAACTCGAGACATGTCTTCCTTTTTTTTTCATTCTTTGGACACATTTGAAGACTTAAAGTTTCACCTATTGCTATAGGAGTATCCTTGGGTTTGCAACTATTCAGTCAAAAGCGTTCCAAAATTTTCTTTATGTATGTATTTGAGATAAACTTAAAATCTTCTTGGAATGATCTCTTTGTATTTTAACACCCAATATATAGTATGCTTCACCCATATCTTTCATGTCAAATGACTTTGAAAGCTAAGACTTAACAGTTTTCACATACTCCAAACTATTTTTGGATAATAAAATATCATCCACATATAGGGAAAGAATCACAAACATTCCATTAGATTTCTTCAGATAGATGAATGGTCTTCATCAATCATGGTGAAATCAAATGAAATCACTTCCTTATGAAACCTCAGGTACTACTGCCTTGAAGACTGCTTTAGGACATATATTGATCTGTTCAATTTACAAACCTTCTTTTTTTGGCCATTAACAACAAAAACTACAGGTTGTTTGATGTAGATTTCCTCGTTTAATTCTCCATTTAGAAAATTGGTATTCACATTGATTTGGTGTAATTCTAAATCCAAACATGCAATAATAGCCAAAAGTGAGCGAATTGAGGGGAACTTCACAGCTGGTGAAAAAGTTTCCTCGTAATCTATTCCAGCTTCTTGAGTAAAACCTTTTGCCACTAATCTTGCTTTGTGTCTTTCTATTGACCCATCTGATTTACATTTAACTTTGAGAATCCATTTATTCCTAATTTTTCTATGCTCAGAAGGAAGGTCATCTAGATCCCAGACCTTATTGGTTTTCATAGACTCTAATTCTTCTTTTATCGCTTTTATCGACTCATTTTTTCCAGGGCTCGATAAAGCCTCAGTCAAAGAATTAGGTTCATCCAATTCTGTGGGAGATACCAAGAAAACATAATACTCAATCTCATCAGATCGTTTAGGTACACCTTTTCTGGTACTTTTACGTAATTGAAGTTCAAATTCCTGCATAACATTTTTGGATTCAAAACTCCCACTTGGACCAGGAACTATTTCTTGATTATTGGATTATAAAGTATGTACGATGAAATTATTTGATCATTTGAATTCAACATTTCGTAAAGCGGCTTACTATCCTTTATTTCACCCTTTTTGGGAAAATCATTTTCCAGAAATGTGACATCTCGTGATTCAATTTCAGTAGTACTTCCATCTTCCAATTCACCAATAAACACATACCCTTTGGAGTGTTCTGATTATCTTATAAAGATACGTTTCTTTCCTTTTGGACTCAGTTTATCAAACTCATCAAAATGATCTTTAATATATGCAGCACAACCCCAAGGTCGTAGATCATTAAGGTTTGGCTTATTACCAATCCATGGTTCATAAGAAGTAGAAGATACTGTTTAGAAGGCACTTTATTCAATATGTAGGCTACAGTCAATAATGTATCCCCCAAAAAAGAGATTGGTAAATTTGCCTGCGCCATCATAGACCTTATCATGTCCAACAATGTTCTATTCTTTTTTTTAGCTACACCATTTTGTTGTGGTGTATAAGTAGTAGTTAATTGTATGATAATGCCCTTTTCAGTACACAATTCTTCAAAATATTTTGACAAATATTCACGACCTCTATCGGTTCTTAAAGTCTTTATACTTTTATCTAATTGATTCTCAACTTCATTCAAGTATCTTTTAAGGCATTCAAGTGCTTTAGATTTATGAGAAATCAAATAGACATAACCAAAGCACATGAAATCATCAATAAATGTAGTAAAATATAAAGCACCAGATCTTTCCTCACATTCATTGGACCACATATATCAGAATAGATTAATTGCAGTGGGAACTTAGCTCTTTTAGCCTTTCCAAATGGTTTACGTGTAATCTTTTCGGCAAAACAATTTTTGCAAGTTGGCATATCAATTTTGGAGAAAGAACCTAGATGTCCTTCCATTTCCAATCTATTCATTTGATCTTGCCCTATGTGACCCAATCTAGCATGCCATGTAATTACATCAACATCATTATTACTTGAATAACATGCCATTACATAACGGTCAACATAATAAGCATAAGTTGAAGGATTACAATCTAAAACGATAAAGCGATCCTAAACCATAAAAAATATTATCTAGAGTTATTCTAACACCATTGCGACTAAAAAATAAATTTAAACCAACATCTAAAAGAATACACACAGATACTAATATTCGTCGCATCTCTAGAGTATATAGGACGTCATACAACATCAATGACCGGCCACCACACAAGTCTACTTTGCAAGTGCCAATCCCTTTGACTTCAAGTCTTGCATTATTTCCAACATATATCCAACTTGATCCAGGTGAAACTCGATGGAACTCCACAAATGCTTCTTGATCATGACTCACATGGTCGGTGGCTCCTGAGCCTACAATCCACATAGGATAAGATTTAGCTAATTAAGCAGTGCCAGAAACATATGTAGCACTTAAAGATGCATTTAGAAATGCTACTTTTTTCTGCTCTGGACAATCACGAGCAAAATGTCCCAAAACTGGGCAATTGTAGCACTTCATCTTGCTCTTGTCTTTATTTTTGAAAAAACATTTTCCCTTCTTAGAATTTGGCTTGTTCTTTTTCTCTGAGGGTCCTTCTTCGATTTCCTTACCCTTCCAATTCTTTTTCCAATTTTTCTTATGCTTAAAGCCTGAAGACTTCTTACCATTTGATTCTGCCATAAAGGCATTAGAAGCAGCTTTAGCAGAACCAAGCCGCTCGTCTTCAAGTTCAACATGACGGGCAACATCAGATAAAGTTTTGATTCTATCTTTGTGGGTTAAGTTAACCTTCAAATGTTCCCAACTATTAGGAAGAGACTGAATTACTGCCTTAACCTGTTGCTCATCCAAGAGAACATGACCAACACTTTTGAGTTGAGCTATCATATTTGACATCACCCTAAGGTATTGTTTGATGTTCCGAACATGATACTTCTTGTAAGTGTCAAACTTGATAGTCTGTTGTCTGAGGCGGGTGACAGATGTACCCCTATATGTTCCTCGCAAGTGTGCCCATATGGCATGAGCAGTAGGAAATTCCTCAACCTCATGAATGAGGTCATCAACAATAAAACTAAAAATGATTCCACGTGCAACGAAATCAGCCTTTTTCCAAGCCTTATAAGATTCAAGGTCTCTTCTATGTTGTGCAGTGTTACCCTTTTCTGGTTGACTTAAAACATGGTTAATACCTTTCATAGAATTTTCCTCTTCCAGTACATACCATATTTTACGACTCCAAATGTTGTAATTGTCACCATTTAGTTTTTCACCTTTGTCCGAGTTAGTAATAATGATTTTTGATGCCATGTTTGTAATTGAAAGAAAATCACGCACGTACATTTATCAATAATGCATGCAACTTACACAGTTAAGAAAATCAATTCACATAAAGGTTTCATGTTTAGTGTAAAATCGAATGGACACATAAAAATCTGATCATCATCTACGAACTAAACATTTGACCCAAATTAGAAGTTAATGTCTTAATGTGTATTGATAGCTTTCAATTAAGTTTTAGCAACTTAATTAATATATTAAAGTTAATAAATAACTTCAAGTTACAAGTCAATTCAAAGATGAAAATCATCCCATAAATATTTGAAACGACGTGTATACACCCTAAAAGGCTTGCTAGGCCAAATATCATGATAAAATTTAACTAATCTCTATCCCCAAGGATCACGAAGAGAGTCTGCTAAAATAACTAAAGCTTCCCAATCCGAGATTTCAACATAGTTTTTCAGTTCTACATGTTTTAATTTTAAAAAAATGAATAAAATTAGCAACTGAAATACTAGGGGACATCTTAAAAGACTTGAACTCTCTTAGTTTCTTCTCTCTTTCCCTTCATATAGCCCTTACATTTAGTAACAGATTTTGTGTCACCCTTGGGACACTATTTTGTATGATCTCACGACCTCGAAAATATGTCCTTCGATGACCTGCTCTTCCACATTGTCTTTTAGCTCGACATCCAGAACTCCCACTTGGAGTGATTCGAGTTTTTCCCCTCTCAACCATGTCTGAAATAGTAACAAAGAAACAATAAGAATGGCTAAACTACTCAATGTGACAACTTATGCCACAATTAATTGTAGAAGGCAAAATTTATTAAAGGAACTTTAGGGACTAAATAAGACAAGAATAATATCAAGTCTAATTTATAAACTTATATAAATCATAAACATGTCAAAATAAATAATTTAAGCAGTTACACAACTCCACTTAAAAAAAATTATCCTGTTACCGATTTTTTTTTAATTCAAAAGAAAGTTTTCATAATTTCTAAAACAATAGCACTCCTTTTAACTTGTCCAATTATAACATCAGATGCAAAATTACTTTTCTATAAAAGAGGAAAGAGAAGAAACATTAAACATACACGTTTCTCAGTTCTTAACAATTACTTTTTCTTCTTTTATCAAAGAACTTGAATACAAGTTCAGTGCACCTTTTCAATTTCTCAAGAAAAATAATAAAAAGGAACCTTTCTCCTTTTCCTCTTCATTAACAACATTTACAATATTTCTTCATAAGGAAAAAACAGTACGACCAATATTACGAATCAGTGAAAAAAGAAATTAGCGGTACTAGTGCTTTTTTCATTTCAAGAACAAATTCAACCTAATCTTCTTCATAAAATTTCCATGAAAGATTGGAAAGGAGAAAAAAAAAATCACAGATGTGAGAAATTGAAAGAAATTTACAGATCAATAACCAAATCCGTGGCGCAATGAAAGCACATTTGATTCTAGATCAGAAGGTTGCGTGTTTGATTCATGTCGGGTCCAAAATTCTCGATCTATATCTGGTTATGTTCTCTTTCTAATAGGTGAGTTCATATTTAACACTTCAAGAGTTTTTAATACTTAAACTCGAGAAATAACATGCAAAATAGGGAAATTAACCATGGCTCAAATACCAATGTTAGTAAATCAGAGCAAAAATGATAGATTGTGTACCTTGAATTTGCAGTGGAGGTTATTGATTTGCTACCAGAAGAAGAATCACCCCAAATTGACTTTATTTCTCTTGGAAACGGAGTTCTATTTCACAAACTATGTGTCTAGTTTCTTGAGTGTGTAAATATGATAGAATTAGATTTTCTATTTTCTTTTATTTTCTTATTTTCATTCCCTTCATTTTTAGAGATCAGAACAAGTTTATAGAGATTGTAATAAGCAGTTACATGATAACTGTTCCCTCCTCTTTTCAAAATCTTCATAGACTTAATCTAATCGTCTTTTTAGATAAGGTATTGGGTCTGGTCGGGTCGGGTCGATTCACATGGCCGGCCCATGACTCGTGACCCATGATCCCAAGAAAACTTACTGCTTTAATGTTGGCTAAGGTACATATAGAATTAAATCATTTTTTACAAAATAGTGATTGTTCTCACTAAGCACTTCAATACGTTACATTTTTTCAATTTTTCAACCCTCTACCATTCACCCTTTTTCCACCCATGACTTCTCCTCATTTTCCCCATAATATTAAGTTGACTCGTGTACGTAATTAGCTAATAGCATTTTGTTCTTTTTGTCTCTCCAATTAATTTTCTTCCCCTCCTAAACTTCAAAATACACATTCATTCACCATGTGCACCCTTAATCTCTTTCTAAGTTCCCTTGGCAAGCTAACCCTTTGTTTTTTTTATTCTTTTCTTTTCCTAACGAATTTTTCAAGAATCCATTGTTTAATTAACATTCTCCAAGAATCATCAAATCAAGCTTTTGGTTGATAAAAATAAAGGGATTAGACTCTGATATAGTTCTTAAGAAAATAGCTAAAAACCTAAAACAGTTTACTAAGGGTGAATCAAGATGCGACTAATATGGCTAATCAACGAAGTGCCTACATCATTTCATAAAATCAAAATGCTCATTTCATTTCCTATACACATCATAAAGTTCTAGACATCAACATAAGGCGTTAAATATAACAATAAGTATCACACATATGACACATAAATTCAACATGGATCCACACTGACCCTCACGTCAAAAAACATAATTATGATAACTTGCCAATTGGTTCATACGAGAATCAAGTAGACATGCCTGAATGTTTTATAAAAGGTTTTTTTAATTCTTTTAGTCATGTTTTAATTTTAAATTCTAAAATTGCTTCACTCGTCAAGTAAATTTCACCCAATCTGAGTACATAGAGTTCAGGTGGCCTCATAGACCTAAGATTTTCCTCTCACTACGTAATGACTATTTTCCCTTAAGAGAGTCATCAACCATCCATTAGTAAGACTACTTCCTAAAAATTTAAAATTACCAGTTCAAAGACCCTCCTAAAAAAGAACTTAGGCCATAATAAAAAGCAAAGGGTAAATGTGTAATGCCACTAGTAAGGGATACTAAGCTACCAAATAATAAATAAAGAGATTCCTTTCTTTTTCTATGGGATAAGCATTCGAGACTTCAAAACATGTTGTTGCATGATAGTATATACCACCTCACAAATAAATCATGTAGTGCCCTCATAGAATTCAAAAACCAATAAAATCAAAAAGTGAGGTGAGAAATACATCTTGAGGCCCACTAGGGGTTAATTGGTGTCTATCATTGGTATCACCCTTGCCATCAGACAGATCAGGTGAGATTTTAGCATCATCATCCTCATACACTTTATTATTATTGGACCCATCAAATAGAGATTCCACTTTGTTCTATTTGATTTACTACTCATCAAATCATAAATTTGTTCATATCTTTATTTTGGAAAGTTATACTCCTTCTCTGTGCATCCAAAGATATGAAGTCCATCTAAACTTAAAGCAACTACAACTCCAGCATCCTATGTATGTGGTCTATCAAATTTGCTTGCATATCTTTTTCCTCGACCTCAGACAGCTTGACATTTGGGGTCTTATTCTACTCTTCAATATTAGTGAAGTCTGCAGACACTATTAGAGCGGGTATCACTCTATCTCTTTAAGGGTCCAAAATATATGTTAATTGCATCATCACGAGTGTTGTGTGAGTACTAGTAAAATTCAAGCATTTGGATAGATTGTCTCTTAAGTAGCATATTTTATTCAACATCTAGTACCAAATATTGATCCATTATTTGGTCATATAGAAGTAGATTATACAAACTCTTTCACAACACACAATAGAGCAAAGACCAGGTGGGTAAATTCTATTATTGATGAGGCTCAACCATACATATCAATGCTTTTGAAACTTTCTCATTTTCATTCTCTGATATTGTGATGTTTTTCATTCCACCTTGCTTACTAATGTGAAGACCATGGGCCATACATATTTTTCGAAATAGATTTATAGCTTTGGCACTCAATGAACTTATTCAATGGCTTAATTAAATATTCTGAGACCCCAAGGTCTACACATAGTAATCTCTTGTAAAACCCAAGAATGACATCTCTAACTTTTAAACCCAAAAATAGCATCTCTAACTCTTACCCAGTCTTTATATTGCTTTCAATCTATGGAGCACAAATTTTCATACAACTCAAGGACAAGATAAATATTCATAGGCCACATATGTTGAAACATATGTGACCAACCCATATAATGCATTTCCTATAAGAAAAGGGGAAATTTCCTGTAGAGAGTAGCCTCATCAACAACCCTTTTATGTGAGTATCTTATAAATTTAAATTTTGTGTTCTAACTTTTCCCATAATCTTTAAAATTATGAGGAACCATAAGTGGTATTTCCTCGAGTGGCAGAATTGGGTCAATTGGGTATTTTATCCCTTATTATTTGTTCTTCTTTTGATTGCCAAGGGAGTTTTTTCTCTGAATCTTTTGATCAGGAGGCTGAAGGAGGAGGTAATGTCATTTTCTGTGGTTCACACTACTGTGCCAACATTATATAAGTACTCAAAATATTTGTGAAAAATTCACAACCAAAAATGGTCAGAATGAACCATATATATTCCTAAAAATCATACAAAAATTATGAAATGAAGATAACTACTTACAAATGAATAAAGAATACTAAGAAAAAATTAGTTGAGGTGAGTGTCAGTTCATAGCTGAGGTCAGCGTTTGACTAGTGCACTTAGCTATTTACAATTTTTCACATAATTATACCAAGTTTTAAATAAATGTGTACTAAATACTTTTTGATGGATCTCCTCCAAATCACTGGTTTGTCTATTAAAATCATGAGCATCAACATGTAGGTTCCAAAGCCAAGTGGTAGTATCAAGTCCTTTCCAATTGATGCTCATGCATACACATGATCATTAAGGGCTGAATTGATACTCAAGACTTATTAATATCACCAAATTAAAGTGAAGACATCATGAACACCTTATGGGCATAAAACTAGTCTTCAAAGTTTTAAAACAATGAGGGTTGGAAAGTCTTTCTTAGTTCATAGAGAATCATAGTTATATCCCTAACCATTTAATCCCTATAAGAACATCAATACCCAAATAATCTTTCCACAAAACTGTCACCGCACATTTATTTGTAAAGAACACTATAGAAAGGGGAAAAGGAATAGGATAATCCTTGATTCTTCCTTTTTATAATGTAATAGGGAACTGAAGAATCACTTACATAGTGTTTTTGAGTTATAATAGATTAAATACTTTAAATTTTTGTAGGACATGATGTTGGGATGTTTGGGGAAGAAGAGAGTTCTTTAGGATTCTTAAACAAATGTTTTTAATGAAAAAAGAGAATGAATATCAATGTGATTTTTTCTAAAAACATTTTGGACCAAGTGTAACTTTGTATGCCCTTGCGGCGCAAAGGGTGGAACACTATCTTGATCTTCATAATGACAGTGGCGGCACAAAAAACTCAGCTTTAGTATTCGAGTTTACCCTATCTCGCCACCCTTTGCATTGGACGGGTTTGAGTTGCCTCCTACAAAATTTCATATTAAGGTCATGGCATAAAACTTTTTGTATTTTTATTATTATTTTCTTATATATTATTTTTTAAAATCTTGAGGAAGTTTCCTTTCGATTAGCATTTGATTTAACATCATGGCATAATCTATGCTTGGATTGTCTCTAGATTAGTACCTGATTTAATATCGCAGCATAAATCAATAGCATAATCTATGCTTGGATTGTCTCTAGATTAGTACCTGATTTAATATCATAGCATGATGCAGGATTGGGTTACCTTACAAAAAGTGCTAGATTTAACATCAATTCAGTCTTGGATACATGCACCATCTAAGTAAAATAATGAAATTTATCCCTTAGTATTATTTTGTCCAGTACCTTCATTCGTATTTAATTTACTATGAATTTACAATTCGTGTTAGGGTTTCACAACATAAACACTCCATGGGGAATGACATGAACTATCTCAAATTGCTCAAACCATCTAGATTGTATTCCTTTAGTAAATCTTGACCCTCGAGTTAAACATAAAAAAATCTTGGGCATGTTCAAATTCCTGATGTTTAATGCGATTGTCATGCCATTTTTTGGTCTTCTCCTGGTATAGCTTAGCATTCTCATATCCGTCCAACCAAAACATATCAAGTTCATTAAATTAAAGCACTCTCTTCTCACCAATAAATTCCATGTCCAAATTCAACTTTTCTATTGAGAAATACACCATCCTGTAAGATGAAGTACCAATTGGATTATTGTACATAGTGCAGTATGCCTAGAGGGTGTCATCAAGCTTGACTGACCAATCTTTTCTGCTAACACTCACTATCTTATCAAGGGTTTGCTTTATTCTCTATTTGATTCACCTACCTAACCATTCATTTGTGGGTAATACATGGTGACTACCTTATATTTACCCCATATTTGGCTAGAAGGTTATTTAGAATTTTTAACAAAACGGAGTGCCTTAGTCACTAATCAGGGATCGTGCAGTCCTAAAGCATGAAAAGATGTTCTTCTTCACAAAGTTCACCATAACTTTAGCATCATTTGTATGCGTGGAAGTTGCCTCCATATATTTAGATACATAGTCAAATGCCACCAAAATTTACCTCTGACCATTTGAACTTGGGAATGGCCTCATGAAGTCTATCCCCTATAAGTTGAAGATCTCACTCTCAAGAATGTATTACAGAGACATGTCATGTCTTTTAGAAATTTTCCTTTTTCTTTAGAACCTATCACACTTTCTCATATATGCGTGTGCATCTTAACCAACTTGGGTTAGTAAAATCTCAGTTGTATCACCTTTGTTATTGTCTTATCGCCAACAAGATTCCTTATAAGGTAATATGTTGTAGGCATGTAAAATATCTTTCATGTCCTCTTCATGGATAGATCATTGCACTGTCTCATCTTCACGTTGTTTCAAGAAAAACATCTATTCCTATAGTTAAAATTAAATATCATGCATGAACCGTCACTTATCTTCCATAGTCACATCATGCGGTGTCACGCTCCAGATAGTGTAATTTATATAGTCCATCTACTATGGGTCTTCCTTATTCGTGATGGCCAACTACTACTCAGCTATGAAACATTTCTTTATAAGCCCCTCATCATCTACATGTGCACGGGTTTTGAAGAGTGACATTTGCTAATCTACCTGAGGATCCCTCCTGGTATTTTCTCACACAAAATCTAACTTAAGTCCAATTGTATTCATAAAGTTGAGCATCAACGTAGGTTGAGCTTTTATGCAAGAGGTTGTAAAGAAGGCGATCATCAGGTGGATGGATGCGAGTGTGGTTTACTTAATTTCTTATAGTAAGTAGGTGAGCCCTGTTCAATGTGTGCTACATAAAGGTGGGATCATTGTAGTCCCAAATTAAAAGAATGTGCTTATCCTATTGAGACTTGTCACGAGCTTCCTTGTGTGTATGGATTACAGATTATTAAATGTTTGAACTCAAAAGGATCACTTCCCACTGCTGTTCATTGATCAGATGTTGGACCGACTTACAGGTAGAGGGTGGCATTATTTTCTTGATGGTTATTCGAGGTATAATCATATTTTTACCACCCCCGAAGACCAAGTGTAGAGAACTTCAACTTGTTCTTATGGGACTTTTTCTTTCAAGCAGATGCCCTTTGGGTTGTGTAATGCTCCAGCTACCTTTGAGTGGTGTATGATGTCTACTTTTCTTATTTGGTGGAGGACACTATTGAGGTGTTTATGGATGATTTCTTAGTAGTAGGTGATTCATTTAAGGAGTGCTTAGCCTAGTTAGGTAATGTATTCGAAAGATGTGAGGAGACAAACAAGGTGCTAAATTGGGAGAAATATCACTTTATTGTTAAAAATGTTATAGTACTTATCCATAAATTTTTTACAAAAGGGATATAGGTTGTATCACACCTCGAATTCCCATGGGGAGGACTGGCACCCGAAGCCGTTATGGTCCGAGAGAACCAATCTTCATTCATGTGCATTCATATGCCTGTCTCTGTATGAAAATCATTCTATCTCATGTAACTATAAGATACCAATGGCGAAAGTTATGGCAACATATGCTATATATGAAACTTAGCCGTTAGGGACATCAAGTCAAAATGGAAATACATTTCTTACATCCCTTCCTCTGTCCCACAACATCTACAAAGCCTCTACAGATACATGGACGTAACCAACCTAAAGTCGGGACAAGTGCCCGCTTTATACAATATTTACATAATATCAAAACAAGTATACACATGTGACTCGAAAAGCCCCGAACCAACTGGAGCTCACCAATGATCTGCAAATGACCCGCAACCTACTGTGGAGGTCTACTAGCACCTGCACCTACAACAAGTAACGTAAGTCCCCCAAGGGATGTTAGTACGAAGAATGTACTAAGTATGTAAGGCTATAAGAAACTGCATCATACATAAGAACTTCAATGGAATCACATATAAGAGAATAGCCACTATGGATAACCCATCGTTCTGTATGTTTTGAACCATGTATATTGCTTTCATTACTTTCTTTGCTTCTTTGCTTCTATGTTTAGTCATCATTACCTGAATCATATCGTACCCGGGCCCGAACTGATCAGTGGGTGTTAACATAACATAACATTATGTTGGGATCGGCCCGAGCTAGGCTTATGCTTCTAGAGCTGCCACACATAAATTAATATATCAGGTTCGGCTCGAGCTAGGTTCTTACCTCTAGAGCTGCCACCCATAAACCAATGTATCAGGTTCGGCTCGAGCTAGGTTCTTACCTCAAAACTGGACCCTGTCAGGTTAGGACCGAG
Organism: Capsicum rhomboideum; assembly: GCA_031232105.1. Classification (NCBI taxonomy): domain Eukaryota; kingdom Viridiplantae; phylum Streptophyta; class Magnoliopsida; order Solanales; family Solanaceae; genus Capsicum; species Capsicum rhomboideum. Next base: position 55,603,597 of record CP124711.1, read on the forward strand.
CTAGGCTTATGCCTCTAGAGCTTCCCCCTGATCAAATAATCTCGGGATCGACACGAGCTAGGCTTATGCCTCTAGAGCTGCCACCCGTACTCTATCAACCAACAACTATGCATTACTTCATTTCTTTACTTTTGAGAGATTGATACGTTGATAGTCATAACATTATTGGAGCTTTGGAACATCAGTCCATGATTAAGATACATATGAATAACAATATATGATAACTTGACATGAGATACTTTGAGACATTTGGCAATGATAAACAAGCTCGATAACAATGAGGACAATAGATGCTGCCAAAGGATACTGAAAAGAGTAACCTTACATACCTTATCTTCCCAATATGAATACACAGTCCTATATGTGAATACAATAATCCAACTCTTTCCTTACGTGTTACTCTATAACACAAGTTCATAACGGAGCTCACGTTAACAACTAACTACTTTACAAGTGCATAAGACGACAATGAGTTACATGACTGCCCTATAACGTCATTTCACCCTTTACAATACAATTCACTGCATTAACATCCCAATAATACCATAACATTCCACACATTGACCAAGACATCATAAACCAATAGTATTTCACACCAAGTTTACCCTTTACGCTTCCTGATTAACACTACGTCACAATTATTCCATTAAGTCACCTCAATACCTTTCATAAAAACAAATTAACAACAATCCATAATTGATATACTCCAACATGCCTCCAAACGACTCCTTAAATTCATTCAATAAGTGTCATAAGTTTACAATTACATCCAAAAAGGGTATAGGGGCCTTCGGGGATCAAAGAGAGACAAAAACATACAAAACGAGATTCTGGGATGACCTGCGAAGCCACCTGCGCCTGAAGGTGGTTGATGTGAAGCCACATGTGACCCTTGGACCTTTATAGGGCCACCTGCATTGGCATCTGTGCCCGCAGGTGCCCTATCTGCGAGGGCGGGTGCCCGTTTCGGCCAAAAAGGGTCTCTTTGGGGTCCTTTTTTGTAATAAATGGTGCAAGGCCATAAGTAAGATTATATTTAAATATTTTAGGTCACTTTTATGTCAATAAACCATCATGGTTTCACAGTACACATGAACATCACCAAAACCACATTTTCCTTTCAATACACCACTAATTCCATAGCCAATTTCATAACAACAATCCCACAAGTTATACATATAAATAAAGCAAGTTAAGAACATAAACACATATTAAATATTGATATTTAATCCATAAAACTCACTTCCTTCAATACCACAATTCCACTTTCAAGTTTAGAAGGCAAAACCCTTCACCGATTAAACAAAAGTACCCTGTTATACACATAGTGAACTGTCCAACACTTTGCCTACATAACCAACATGATTTATACACCATATTAAGAATATAATATATTAAACCATGAGAGTAAACACTTACTAAATCTTACAAGAGGATGATCTTGTCCAAGGGAGTGATAGCTTAGGGTTTGAGAGATAAAAGAAATATCTTAGAAATGTCTAGAAATGGCATGTGTATTGATATGAATAAAAATGTGATTTTCCTTTCCTTATATAGTACCTCAAGTCATCCTTAGCCAATTCTTGGTCATTAAATGCTATGTTTACTTGGTCAATGCCAAGAATGGGTCATTTTCATTTGGGCCATGCCTTTTACTTCATTTTGGGCCTCATTTGAGCCCCAAATCACAAGATTAAATTCAGCCTAACAAATTTAATGTACAATACCTCCGCAATCTCATGTTTAAAGAATTCCATGAATGTTATGGTAATCAACTAGATTCAAAAACATAGGGGTGTTACACTCTTCCCCCTTTAGAAACATTCATCCTCGAATGTTAGTGACATTATCCAGTTTAACAAATTCAAGTATAGGATCATTTTTCATGTTATCATATATATATTATATATATATATACTTAATGCTTATAAATACTTACTTTTTATTGCTCTGATCCCGTATCTTGAACTTTTTCTTCCGTGTGAAACAAATACGGGTACTTTGACTTCATCATTTCTTCAACTTCCCATGTGATCTCTTCTACTTGCTGATTTCTCCAAAGTACCTTTACGGAAGCTATGTATTTAGTCCTTAACCTCTTCACTTGTCTATCCAAAATAGCAATAGGTATCTCCTCATAGGTGAGATCTTCCGTAACCTATACATCTTCCATGGGAGCAATACGAGATGGATCTCATATGCACTTTCGAAGCATCGAAACATGAAATACTGGATGAACTGTGGAAAGTTCTTGGGATATTTTCAATTCATATGCAGCTTTACCAAATCTCCTAACAATTTCATATGGACCTATATAACGTGGACTCAACCTTCCCTGCTTTCCAAATCTCATTACCCCTTTCATTGGTGACACCTTTAAGAATACCCAATCACCTATGGCAAATTCAAGCCCTCTTCTTCTAACATCAGCATATGACTTGTGTCGACTTTGGGATATTTGTAGACACAGTTGTATCACCCTAACTTTGTCCATAGCTTGGTGAACAAGATCTAGCCCAAGTCAAGCAGTTTCACCCGATTTAAACCATCCAATTGGTTATCTACACTTTCTTCCGTATAAAGCTTCATAAGGTGCCATTTTGATACTTGAATGATAGCTATTGTTGTAGTAAAATTCAATAAGAGGTAGATGATCATCCCAACTACCTTTAAAATCCAATGTGCAAGCTCGTAGCATATCTTCAATTGTTTGGATAGTACGTTTTGCTTGTCTATCTATCTGAGGATGAAAAGTCATACTCAGATTCACTTGTGTACCCAAACTCTTCTGAAAAGATCTCCAAAAATATACAGTAAATTGAGCTCCCATGTATAATATAATAGAGAGTGGAATCCCATGTAATCACACTATCTCTTTAACATACAACCTTGCATAATCTTCAGCTGTATAAGTGGTCTTGACTGGCAGAAAATGCGCTGACTTGGTAAGCTTGTACTATTACCCATATGGAATCAAATTTTTCCAGTGTACGAGGCAAACCTGTGATGAAATCCATTTAATCATGTCCTATTTCCAGACTAGAAGATTGATACATTGCATGTAGCCTCTAGGTTTTTAATGTTCTACTTTAACTTGTTGACAATTTGGACATTGAGCTACAAATTCTGCAATGTTCTTTTTCATGTTACCCCACCAATAAATTTCTTTCAAAAATCATGAAACATCTTGGTAGCTCCCGGATGAATAGAATACCGTGAATGATATGCCTCTGTCATAATTTGTTTCCTTAGTTCATCTACATCCGGTACACACAATCTTCCTTAGCACTGAAGCACTCCCTCTAGCGTAAGATCAAATGCCTTTGTCAGACCCTGTTGTACATTTTCTTTCAGCTGCAATAACATAGGATCCGCCTACTGCTTCTCTTTTACTTCATCTATTAATAAAGATTCTGCTGCATTTTGCACAATAACCCCTTCATCTGAAGATTCAAGAAGACGAACTCCCAAGCTGGCTAGTTGATGTAGATCTTTGACTATACATTGCTTCTCTGTCAACTGGACACTAGTACCTCCTATTGCCCTGCGGCTTAATGCATCGGCTACCATATTTGCTTTTCCTGGATGATATAGAATATCAATATCATAGTCTTTCAATAGTTCATGCCACCTCCGATGCCTCAGATTTAAATCCTTCTGCTTAAAGATATATTGCAAACTTTTGTGATCAGTGTATATATCAACATGAACTCCATACAAGTAATGGCGCCATATCTTTAAAGCAAATACCACAACTCCTAACTCAAGATCATGTGTTGGATAATTTATCTCATGTGGCCGCAACTATCGTGAGGCATAAGCTATTACATTACTGTGCTGCATCAATACACACCCTAGGCCAACTCCGAAAGCATCACAATATACTGCATAACCTTCGGTACCTTCCGAAAGTACTAATACGGGTGTGGAAGGTAATTTATCTTTCAACTCTTGGAAACTTTCCTCACATGCATCATTCCATTGAAACTTGATTGCCTTGTGTGTAAGCTTTGTTAAAGGTGCAACAATGGAAGAAAACCCTTCAACGAACCTTCGGTAATAACCTGCCAACCCAAGAAAGCTATGAATTTCCGTAGGCATCGCAGGCCTTGGCCAATTTTTCACTGCTTCAATCTTTTGTGTATCAACCTTTATTCCTTCATCTGACACAATGTAACCCAAGAACGTTATGGATTATAACCAAAATTCACATTTAGAGAACTTTGCATACAACTTAAGATCACAAAGAATCTGTAACACCTGTCGTAAGTGATTAACATGGTCCTATTATGATATTGAATAAACTAGGATGTCATCTATAAACACCATCACGAACAAGTCTGGAAATGGCTTAAACACCCTATTCATCAAATCCATGAAAACAGCTGGTGCATTTGTCAGTACAAATGACATAACTAAAAATTCATAATGGCCATACCGTGTTCAAAAAGCTATCTTGGGTATATGTTTTTCTCTAACCCTGACTTGATGGTAGCCCGATCTCAAGTCAATCTTTGAAAAACATTTGGCACCCTGTAACTGATCAAACAAATCATCAATTCTGGGGAGGGGATATTTGTTCTTGATCGTTACCTTATTCAATTGTCGATAATCAATACACATTCTCAATGTGCCATCTTTATTTCGCACAAATAATACTGGTGCACCCCACAGGGACATATTAGGCTTTATGAATCCCTTTTCCAGTAAATCTTTTAATTGCTCCTTCAGTTTTCCAAATTCTGTTGGAGCCATTCTATACGGAGGAATAGAGATAGGCTGAGTGCCTGGAATCACATCAATACCAAACTCTATTTCCCATTCTGGAGGTAAAACTGGAAGATCCTCAGGAAATACATCAAGGAATTCATTGACTACTGGAACTGACTGAGGATTTAGTGGTTCCACATCAGTATCTTTCACTCTTACTAAGTGACATATGTACCCCTTGGCTATCATTTTCCTTGCTTTAAGATAGGAAATAAATTTTCCTCTCGGTGCCCCTACATTACCCTTCCATTCAAGAGCATTCGTTTGTGGAAAATGAAAATGTACTTTCTTAGCTCGGCAATCTATCGTGGCATAACAAGAAGGCAACCAATCCATACCCATTATGACATCAAAATCCACCATTTCCAGTTCAATAAGATCAGCCAACGTATCATTATCACACACAGTTACTACACAATTACGATATACTATTTTTGCAACAATAGATTCACCAACTGTTGTAGATACTTCAATTGATTGAATTAATAATTCTGGTGTTCTATCAAATTTTGCAGCAATCAATGGAGTAACATATGACAATGTAGAACCCGGATGAATCACTGCATATACATTATGCAAAAGTATGGATAATATACCTGTGACTACATCAGGAGAAGCCTCCAAATTCTGCCGGTCCACTAGAGCATAGTTGCAATTCTAGGTTCCACTGGAACTGGCTGCTCCTCTCATACCTCTACCACGACTAGCAGGCTGTACACCTCTGCCTAGGGAAGGAACCGATGATGAGGATGCAACGGTTGATCCCATAGGTCGTGCTATACCACCCATGCTCCTCTGTGGACACTCTCTCATCATGTGCCCCGACATACCGCACCAAAAGTAAGCAGTTGTCCCTAACCGGCATGTACCTGAATGAGTCCTTTCGCAGTGCTGACACTGCTGATGAGAAAATCCTGCTGCCTGTGAACCTTGAGTTCCACTACTATGCCCAGATTGACTGCCTCTTGTCACGGCCCATATCCCAACGGGGTGGACTGGCACCCAAAGCTGATAAGGCCCGAGAGAACCAATCTTTGCTCTTGTCTATTCATTTGCATGCCATAAGAAACAAAACCATCACTTATAGAGATATAAGATACTAATAGCGGAAATCATGGAACATGTGATACATACATATGTGAAACTTGGCCGTTGAGGCCATCAAGTCAAAAATGTCATGTATCGTCTTACATTCATACACCCATATAGGTCTACAAAATCCTCTAACAGATGCATTTACAAGACCAACTGAAAGTCGGGACAAGTCCCCGCTTTATACAATATGTACAATACCAAAACACATGTACAACTGTGACTCAGAGAAGCCCCGAACTAACTGGAGCTCACCAATGATCCGCAAACAACTGTCAACCTACTGTGGAGGCCTACTAGTACCTGCGCCTGCAGCAAGTAAGGTAAGTCCCATAAGGGACGTCTGTATAAAGAATGTACTGAGTATGTAAGGCTCATAAGAAACTGTATGATATGTAATTTCGTCAATGAACTCAAATACAAGTGAATACTTAATATGGATAAGTTAACATTCTGTATGTTGGAAACCATGAACATTGCTTTCATTACTTTCTTTGCTTCTTTACGTTTATGCTTATTCATAAACACTTGTGTCACTATGTACCCGGGCCCCGACTGATCAGTGGGTCTTTACATAACATAACGTTATGTTGGGATCGGCTCGAGATAGGCTTAGGCCTCTAGAACTACCACCCATGAGTTAATATATCGGGCTCCGCTCGAGCTAGGTTATCACCTCTAGAGTTGCCACCCATAAACCAATGTAGCAGGTTCGGCTCTAGCTAGGTTCTTTCCTCTAGAGCTACCCCCTTTCAGGATCGGTATGAGCTAGGCTTATGCCTCTAGGACTTGCCCCTGATCCAATAATCTCGAGATCGGCTTGAGCTAGGCATTTCGCCCCCAAAGCTACCACCCGTACTCAATCATTAACCACATATGTGCATTACTTTATTCTTTACCTTTGAGATTGATACCATGGTAGTCATAACATTATTGAAAACATAACCTTATTGGAAACATAATATGATTGGAACCATCGGACAATAAGCAATGAATAAGATACATGTGTATAACCATTATAGGAACTTTGGAACACAACCTTATTGAGCTTTTGGAACATTAGTCAATGAATATGAGACATGTGAATCACAATTGATCAATGAGTAGGAAAGATGTGATAATGACAATTGATAACCGGATATAGGATACCTTAGCACATTTCGGGATAGGACAAGTGTAATGTCAAAGTGAATACTATGTGCTGCAGAAAGATACGGACAGAGTAACCTTACATACCTTGTATTCTCAATATGAATATACAATCTTAAATGTGCATACAATAGTACCTCTCCTTCCTTATGTTTCACTCTACAACACAAATACATAACAGAGCTTACATTAACCATCAACTACCTTACAAATGCATATGACGTCAATGAGTTACATGTTTGCCTTTAAAATGTCATTTACTTCTCTACAATACCATTTACGGCATTGACATACCAACAATACTCCAATCATGCCATACATTGACCACAACATCATAGACCAATAGCATTTTACAACAAATTTTCTCCTTTACACTTTCCCATGAACACCATATCACAATTGATCCATCAAGTCACCTTAATACACTTCATATCACATATCGGCCAAAATCCCATAAGTTACATGTATGGAAAAATAACAAGTTTAGAAACATAATCACACCATGCATGTTGATATTTCATCCATACCATGCTCTTTTATCAAAACCACAAGTCATCTTTCAAGTTACAATTCCATAGATAACACATCTTTTAGCAAAAAGCAAGAATACATTATTTACACTTCTATACATAACCACCATGATCTACATACTCTTCCATGCATATAATATATTAATCCATAAAAATAATCACTTACCCAAGCTTGAAAAATGATGATCTTTCTCCAAGAGATGACTTAGGGTTCTTAGGGTTTGAGAGAAATATCTTGTATTTTGTCTAAAAGTCATGAGAGTTTTGATTGAATAAAAATCAGATTTGTGCCTTTATATAGGCCCTCATGTCATCCTTATCCAATTCTTGGCAATTAATGCTATGTCTAGAAGGTCAATGGAAGAATGGGTCATTTGACCCATTTGGCCCAATTCACTTAATCAGATAAAATCAATAATTTCTCATGTTTAAACAATTTCATACGTGTTACGATAATATTCCCACTCACGCGATTCATATTCGTAGCCTCAATCCCAAAAATAAGTGATTCTAGCCTCGTATGGCTTATTTTGACCAAAAGGCTAAAAACGTCATTTGGATGCCAACTTCGTCCACGAATAATCTTATAAAAATGGAATACCAATATAATACTTCAATTATTCTATGTATAGGCTCGTGGTTGTAGTAGAAATGGGGCAAAAAGCGGCCCGGTATGCCCCCGGGCATCCTTGGGACTTAGAAAAATTTCCAACATTTGAAAGGTGTGCACAAGCAGCCTGGCACGCCCTTGGGCGCGCCACCTTGCTACCTGTGCCCAAAAATTTTGGGCAATTAGCGTCCTGGCATGCCCTCTGGCGCGCCTGGCCTAATTTTTTTGAAAATTTTTGTTCTTCAACTTTTCTTTGCGGATTTGGTTAGATACTTCAAGTTCTATTCTTTAACTTACTTCTTACCTTTAATATCCTTTGTTTGGAGGTCCTCCAAGCCTTGTTTTTAACCCTACAAATGTTCCACGATGTCACAAAACACCTCCTACGAAGGTCTAATCGCATGTACGAGGGCCAATATCAATTATCTTATCAATAACATTACAAAATACATACTTATGGCTCTCGACACCTAAGTAAACATTGTTCAATGTCGTCAAGTAGGGTTGGGAAGGTACGGGGTGTTACATTCTTCCCCCCTTAGAAACATTCATCCTCGAATGTTATCAATATCGCTTCAATTATAATAAATGCATATCTATATTAGCATACATATACATAGACACTTAATGCTCATAGGTACTTACTTGTTATTGGTCCACTTCCACATTTCGAACGTTTTCTCCCATTTGAAACAGATGAGGGTATTTGTATTTCATCATTCCTTCAGCTTCCCATATGATCTCCTCTACTTGTTGATTTCTCCAAAGGACTTTCACAGATGCTTCATCTTTATTCCTCAATCTCTTTGCTTGTCGATCTATAATAGAAATGGTTACCTCTTCATAAGTAAGATCCTCTGTAACGTGGACATCTTCAATAGGAACAATGCGAGATGGATCCCCTATGCACTTTTGAAGCATCGAAACATGAAACACTAGGTGGACTGAGGAGAGTTCTTGGGGTAAATCCAACTCCTACGCAACTTGCCCAAATCTTCTAATAATTTCATATGGACCTATATAACGTGGACTCAATTTTCCTTTCTTTCCGAACCGCATTACCCCTTTCATTGGTGACACCTTCAAAAATGCCCAATCACCTATGGCGTGAATTCAAGCCCTCTTCTTCTAATATCAGCATATGACTTGTGTCGACTTTGGGCCATTTGTAGCCGCTGTTGGATCACTTTAACTTTCTCCATAGCCTGATGAACAAGATCTGGCCCAAGTAAAGCAGTTTCACCCGCTTCAAACCATCCAATTGGTGATCTACATTTCCTTCCATACAAAACTTCATAAGGTGCCATCTTGATACTTGAATGATAGCTATTATTGTAAGAAAATTCAATAAGAGGCAAATGGTCATCCCAACTGCCTTGAAAATCTAACATACATGCTCATAGCATATCTTCAAGTGTTTGAATAGTACGTTCTGCTTGTCCATCAGTTTGAGGATGGAAATTCGTACTCAAATTCACCTGTGTGCCCAAACTCTGCTGAAAAGATCTCCAAAAATGCATTGTAAACTGAGCTCCCCTGTCTGATATAATAGAGATCGGAATCCCAGGTAACTTCACTATTTCTTTAACATACAATCTTGCATAATCCTCAGCTGTATAGGTGGTCTTGACTAGTAGAAAATGCGCTGACTTGGTATGCCTGTCCACTATAACCCATATAGAATCAAATTTTCGTAATGTACGAGGCAAACCCGTGATGAAATCCATATTAATAATATCCCATTTCCAGACTAGAAGATTGATACATTGCATGTAACCTCCTGGTTTCTGATGCTCTACTTTCACTTGTTGACAATTCGGGCATTGAGCGACAAATTCTGCAATGTTCTTCTTCATATTTCCCCACCAATACACTTCTTTTAAATCATGGTACATTTTAGTAGCACCTGGATGAATAGAATAGCGCAAATGATGCGCCTCTGTCATAATTCGTTTCCTCAGCTTATCTATATATGGTACACATAATCTTCCTTGGCATTGAAGTACCCCTTCTTGTGTAAGATCGAAGGCCGCAGTCAGACCCTATTGTACATTTTCTTTCAGCTGCAATAACATAGAATTCGCAAACTGCTTCTCTTTCACTTCAGCTATTAGTAAAGACTCAACGACCTTTTGTACAATAACTCCATCATCTGAGGATTCAAGAATACGAACCCCCAAATTGGCTAATTGATATAAATCTTTGGCTAAATCCTGTTTCTATGTCAATTGGCCACTAGTGCCTCCTATTGCCTTGCGGCTCAATGAATCATCTACCACATTCGCTATGCCTGGATGATACAGAATATCGATATCATAGTCTTTTAGGAGCTCCAACCACCTTCGTTGCCTCAAATTGAGTTCCTACTGCTTAAAGATATATTGCAAACTTTTGTGATCAGTATAGATATCAACATGAGCTCCATACAAATAATGACACCATATCTTTAAAGCAAAAACCACCACTGCTAATTCAAGATCATGTGTGGGATAATTTTTCTCATGTGGCCGAAACTATCGTGAGGCATATGCTATGACATTATCGTGCTGCATCAATACACATTCGAGGCCAATGCCGGATGCATCAAAATACACTGCATAACCGTCGGTGCCTTTGGGAAGTACTAAAAATGGTGTGGAGGTTAATTTATCTTTCAACTCTTGGAAGCTTTTCTCACACGCACCATTCCATTGAAATTTAACTGCCTTATGTGTAAGCTTTGTTAACGGTGCGGCAATGGAGGAAAAACCTTCCACAAATCTTCGGTAGTAACCTGCTAACCCAAGAAAACTACGAATCTTAGTAGGTGTCGTAGGTCTTGGCCAATTTTTCACCGCTTCAATCTTCTGTGTATCAACCTGTATCCCTTCATCTGACATAATGTGACCCAATAATACGACGGACTTTAACCAAAACTCACATTTGGAGAACTTTCCATACAACTTACGCTCACGGAGAATCTGTAACACCTGCCGTAAGTGATTAGCATGGTCCTCTGGTGATCTTGAATAAACCATGATGTCATCTATAAATACCGTGACGAACACGTCTAGAAATGGCTTAAACACCCTATTCATCAAATCTATGAACACAGCCAGTCATTTGTTAGTCCAAATGACATAACTAAAAATTCATAATGGCCATACCATGTTCGGAAAGCTGTCTTGGGCACATCTGTTTCTCTAATTCTGACTTGATGGTAGCCCAATCTCAAGTCAATCTTTGAAAAACACTTGGCACCCTGTAACTGATCAAACAAATCATCAATTCGAGGGAGGGGATATTTGTTCTTGATCGATACCTTATTCAATTGTCGATAGTCAATGCACATTCTCAACATGCCATCTTTCTTCCGTACAAATAATACCGGTGCACCCCACGGGGACATACTAGGCCTGATGAAGCCTTTGTCCAGCAAATCTTTCAACTGCTCCTTCAATTCACGCAATTCTACTAGAGCCATTCTATATGGAGGAATAGAGATAGGCTGAGTGCTTGGAATCACATCAATGCCAAACTCTACTTCCCTTTCTGGGGGTAAGCCTGGAAGATCATCTGGAAATACATCTAGAAATTCATTGACCACTGGAACCGACTGCGGAGTTAGTGGTTCCACATCCTTATCTTTCACTCATACTAAGTGACATATGTACCCCTTGACAATCATTTTCCTTGCTTTCAAATAGGAAATAAATTTTCCTCTTGGTGCCCCCACATTACCCTGCCATTCAAGAACATTTTCCTGTGGGAAACAAAAATGTACTTTCTTGGCCCGGCAATCTACCGTGGCATAACAAGAAGCCAACCAATCCATCCCCATTATAACATCAAAATCCACCATGTCTAGTTCGATGAGGTCGGCCAATGTATCATGACCACACACAGTTACCACACAATTACGATATACTCTTTTTGCAACAACATATTCACCTACCGGTGTAGATACTTCAATTGACTTAATTAATAATTCTGGTGCCTTTGCGAATTTTGCAGCAATCAATGGAGTAACATAGGACAATGTAGAACCTGGGTCAATCAGTGCATATACATTATATGAAAATATGGATAATGTACCTGTGACGACGTCAGGAGAAGCCTCCGAATTTTGTCGGTCCACTAGAGCATAAGTGCGATTCTGGACCCCACTAGTACTGGCTACTCCTCTGGTACCTATACCATGACCAACAAACTGCACACCTCGGCCTAAAGAAGGAACCAATGATGATGACGCAACATCCGATCCTGCCGGTCGTGCTGTACCACCCATGCTCCTCTGGGGACACTCTTTCATCATGTGCCCCGTCATACCACACCAAAAGCAAGCATTTGTCCCCAATTAGCGTATACCTGCATGAATACGCTGGCAGTACTGACACTGCTGACGAGGAAATCCTGCTGCCTGTGATCCGTGAACTCGACTACTCTGCCCAGATTGACCACCCCTAGACCCTCGAAATTGAGAGTGAGCACCTGCTGTGGAATAAGAGAATGATGGTCTAGGTGGTCTGGGAAACATCCGAGGCCTAGATTCTCCTTGGGACATCGTAGATGGTCCCATAGTTATAGCCCTTTTGGACTATCCTCTGTCAAATACATGTACCCTTTTTCTCTGTATTTGATCTTTCATTTTCTGGGCGAAGGCTTGTATTCTGGCAATGTCCATATCCTTATTCAAGGCAGCAATGGTGCACTCCCTTACGAAATATGGCTCTAATCTGTCCACGTATCGATGGACTCTGTCTGTCATTGTAGCTACCACATTTGGAGCATATCGAGCCAAGGAATTAAACTGCAAACTGTATTCTCTAACGCTCAAATTTCCCTAACGGAGATTTAGAAACTGATCTGTATGTGCCTCCTGAATCTCATATGGGAGGTAATGATCAAGGAATGCTGCTTTGAATTCTTCCCAATGTGGTGGCATTGCACCGATACCACGAGGCTTCTTCCAATCTTCATACCACAATATCGCTTCACCCTTCAATCTATATGCCGCAAGTTCGACTGTTTTAACCCCAGTCACGTGCATAACTTCTAGAGCTCTCTGAATTTGATCCATGAAGTCCTGTGGATCTGCTTTTGGATCTGACCCAGTGAATATAGGAGGGTCTAACTTTAGGAAATTCTGTGTTCTACAACTCGCCACTCTAGCCGCATCATCCTCATTTGCCGTTGGACCATCTCGTCCTTGACTTTGTGCCGCCACTAATTGAGTTAACATATATACTGCATTTCTTAGATCCTGATCCATGGCATTCATTGGTGGTTCTGCGGGCACTTCTCTATCGACTGGCTCTTCCGGAGCTGGATAGGTAGACAAAGACCGCGATGAAATTTTGGCATTTACTCTACCTTGACTAGCTTGGTCAGGTGGTAATCTACTCATTCCTTCTCCAGCAGTCATATCTACCTGCTTACCTTTACCTCTACCTATTCTTGTGATCAACAATGTTACTATATCAAAGAAAATCAATTCCAATGGTCAGATACAATTCAACTTACAACACTGGCTCTATTGCACGATCTAGAAATAAAGAAAAGAAACGACTCCTAAATGTCCCTTAGCCTTCTACTTATAAATGTAGTGCACAACATATCAATAAGTAATACTCTACTCAGACACGGCTTTGTAGACACCCTTAGAACGACCCGCTCTGATACCACTTTTGTCATGCCTCATATCCCAACGGGGTGGACTGGCACCCGAAGCCGATAAGTGACGAGAGAACCAATCTTTGCTCTTGCCTATTCATTTGCAAGCCATAAGAAATAACACTATCACGTATAGAGATATAAGATACTAATAGCGAAAATCATGGAACATGTGATACATACATATGTGAAACTTGGTTGAGGCCATCAAGTCAAATACGTCATGTATCATCTTATATTCATACACCCACATACGTCTACAAAAGCCTCTAACAGATTATTTACAAGACCAACTGAAAGTCGGGACAAGTCCCTGCTTTATTCAACATGTACAATACCAAAACACATGTACAACTATGACTCGGAGAAGCCCCGACTAACTAGATCTCACCAATGATCCGCAAACAACTGGCAACCTACTGTGGAGGCCTACTAGTACCTGCGCCTGCAGCAAGTAAGGTAAGTCCCATAAGGGACGTCAGTATAAAGAATGTACTGAGTATGTAAGGCTCATAAGAAACTGTATGATATGTAAATTCGTCAATGAACTCAAATACAAGTGAATACTTAATATGGATAAGTTAACATTCTGTATGTTGGAAACCATGTACATTGCTTTCATTACTTTCTTTGCTTCTTTACGTTTATGCTTATTCATTATCACTTGTGTCACTATGTACCCGGGCCCCGACTGATCAGTGGGTCTTTACATAACATAACGTTATGTTGGTATCGGCTCGAGATAGGCTTAGGCCTCTAGAGCTACCACCCATGAATTAATATATCAGGCTCAGGTTGAGCTAGGTTATCACCTCTAGAGCTGCCACCCATAAACCAATGTAGCAGGTTCAGCTCGAGCTAGGTTCTTACCTCTAGATCTAACCCTTGTCAGAATCGATCCGAGCTAGGCTTATTCCTCTAGGACTGCCCCCTGATCCAATAATCTCGGGATAGGCTTGAGCTAGGCATTTCGCCCCCAAAGCTACCACCCGTACTCAATCATTAACCACATATGTGCATTACTTTATTCTTTACCTTTGAGATTGATACCATAGTAGTCATAACATTATTGAAAACATAACCTTATTGGAAACATAATATGATTGGAACCATCGGACAATAAGCAATGAATAAGATACATGTGTATAACCATTATAGGAACTTTGGAACACAACCTTATTGGGCTTTTGAAACATTAGTCAATGAATATGAGACATGTGAATCACAATTGATCAATGAGTAGGAAAGATGTGATAATGACAATTGATAACCGGATATAGGTTACCTTAGCACATTTCGGGATAGGACAAGTGTAATGTCAAAGTGAATACTATATGCTGCAGAAAGATACGGACAGAGTAACCTTACATACCTTGTATTCTCAATATGAATATACAATCTTAAATGTGCGTACAATAGTACCTCTCCTTCCTTATGTTTCACTCTACAACACAAATACATAACGGAGTTTACATTAACCATCAACTACCTTACAAATGCATATGACGTCAATGAGTTACATGTTTACACTCCTTTACACAACAATACTCCAATCACGCCATACATTGACCACAACATCATATACCAATAGCATTTCACAACAAAGTTTCTCCTTTACACTTTCTCATGAACACCATATCACAATTGATCCATCAAGTCACCTTAATACACTTCATATCACATATCAGCCAAAATCCCATAAGTTACATGTATGGAAAAATAACAAGTTTAGAAACATAATCACACCATACATGTTGATATTTCATCCATACCATGCTCTTTTATCAAAACCACAAGTCATCTTTCAAGTTAAAATTCCATGGATAACACATCTTTTAGCAAAAAGCAAGTATACATTACTTACACTTCTAGACATAACCACCATGATCTACATACTCTCCCATGCATATAATATATTAATCCATAAAATAATCACTTACCCAAGCTTGAAAAATTATGATCTTGCTCTAAGAGATGACTTAGGGTTCTTAGGGTTTGAGAGAAATATCTTGTATTTTGTCTAAAAGGCAGGAGAGTTTTGATTGAATAAAAATAAGCTTTGTGCCTTTATATAGGCCCTCATTTCATCCTTCGTCAATTCTTGGCAATTAATGCTATGTCTAGAAGGTCAATGGAAGAATGGGTCATTTGGCCCATGTCTTTTTCCTTATTTTGGGCCTTTATTGAGCCCAATTCACTTAATCCAATAAAATCAATAATTTCTCATGTTTAAATCATTTCATACGTGTTACGTCAATATTCCCACTCACGCAATTTATATTCGTAGCCTCAATCCCAAAAATAAGTGATTCTAGCCTCGTATGGCTTATTTTGATCAAAAGGGTAAAAACGTCATTTGGATGCCAACTTCGTCCATGAATAATCTTATCAAAACTGGAATACCAATATAATACTTCAATTATTCCATGTATAGGCTCGTGGTTATAGAAGAAATGTGGCAAAAAGCGGCCCGGTACTCCCCTGGGCACCCTTGGAACTTAGAAAAATTTCCAACATTTGAAAGGTGTGCACAAGCAGCCTGGCACGCCCTTGGGCGCGCCACCTTGCTGCCTGTACCCAAAAATTTTGGGCAATTAGCATCCTGGCATGCCCTCTGGTGCGCCTGGCCCAATTTTTTTTGAAAATTTTCGTTCTTCGACTTTTCTTTGCGGATTTGGTTAGATACTTCAAGTTCTATTCTTTAACTTACTTCTTACCTTTAATATCCTTTGTTTTGAGTTCCTACAAGCCTTGTTTTTAACCCCACAAATGTTCCACGAAGTCACAAAACACCTTCTACAAAGGTCTAATCACATGTACGAGGGCCAATATCAATTATCTCATCAATAACATTACAAAATACATACTTATGGCTCTCGACACCTAAGTAAACATTTTTTCCACATCGTCAAGTAGGGTTGGGAAGGTACGGGGTGTTACATCTCTAAATCCTCGGAATTAAGAGTGTGTGCCTGCTATGGAATAAGATAATAATAGTCTAGGTGGTCTAGGAAAAATTCGAGGCCTAGATTCTCCTTGGGACAGCATAGACTGTCCCATAGGTCTAGCCCTCTTTGACGGACCTCTTTCAAATTCGGGCACCCTCCTTCTTTGCCTCTGATCTTCCATCTTCTTTGAAAAAGCCTGTATTCTGGCTATATCCATATCTCTGTTCAAAGCAGCAATGGTACAAACCCTCACCAAATATGGCTCTAATCTATCCACATATCGATGGACTCTGTCTTCCATTATGGCCACTACATTCGGAGCATATCGAGCCAAAGAATTAAACTGAAGACTGTATTCTCTGACACTCATATTCCCTTGTCGAAGATTTAGAAACTGGTCTGCACGTGCCTCTCGAATCTCATATGGGAGGTAGTGATCAAGAAAGGCCATTTTGAATTCCTCCCAACCAGCTGGAAGTACATCAATACCCCTCGATTTTTTCCAATCTTCATACCACAATATAGCTTTTCCTTTTAGTCTATAGGCTGCAAGCTCAACTATTTCTACACCAGTCACATGCATAACATCTAGAGCCCTTTGAATTTGGTCCACAAAGTCCTGTGGTTCTGCCTTCGGATCTGACCCAGTGAATATGGGAGGGTCTAATTTCAGAAAATCCTGTGTCCGCCGACTAGCTACTCTAGCCGCGTCATCCTCACTTATCCTTAGACCAGCTCGCCCCTGAGTTTGTGCAGCAACTATCTAAGTAAATATATGCACTGCATTTCTTAAATCCTATTCAGTGGCATTCATAGGCGGTTCTGTGGGTACTTCTCTACCTCTTGGCTATTCCGGAGCTGGAAAAGTAGAAGAAGACCGCGCTGCAATTTCAGTGTCAGCCCCACCTTGACTAGCTTGGTCAGGTGGTGATTTACTCGTGCCTTCTACAGAAAGAATATCTACCTGCTTACCTTTGTCCCTACCTAGTCTTGTCATCGGCATTTTACTATAACAAAGAAAACCAATTACAATGGTCAGATATAATTCCATTTACAATTTTGGCTCTATTGCACGATCTAGAAATGAAGAAAAGAAACAACTCCTAAATGTCCCGTAGCCTTCTACTTATGAATGTGGTGCACAACACATTCATAAGCAAGACTCTACTCAGACATGGCCTTGAAGGCATCCTTAGGACGACTTGCTCTGATACCACTTTTGTCACTTCTCGAATTCCCACGGGGCGGACTAGCACCCGAAGCCGTTATGGCCCGAGAGAACCAATCTTCATTCATGTACATTCATATGCCTGTCTCTGTATGAAAATCATTCTATCGCATGTAACTATAAGATACCAATGGAGGAAGTCATGGCAACATATGCTATATATGAAACTTGGCCGTTAGGGCCATCAAGTCAAAATGGACATACATTTCTTACATCCCTTCCTCTATCCCACAACATCTACAAAGCCTCTACAGATACATGGATGTAACCAACCTAAAGTCGGGACAAGTCTCCACTTTATACAACATTTACATAATATCAAAACAAGTATACACATGTGACTTGAACATCCCCGAACCAACTGGAGCTCACCAATGATATGCAAATGACCCGCAACCTACAGTGGAGGTCTACTAGCACTTGCACCTGCAAAAATTAAGGTAAGTCCCCCAAGGGATATCAGTACGAAGAATGTACTAAGTATGTAAGGCTATAAGAAACTGCACCATACATAAGAACTTTAATGGAATCAAATATAAGAGAATAGCCAATATGGATAACCCATCGTTCTGTATGTTTGGAACCGTGTATATTGCTTTCATTACTTTCTTTGCTTCTTTGCTTCTATGTTTATTCATCATTACCTAAATCATATCGTACCCGGGCCCCAAGTGATCAGTGGGTCTTAATATAACATAACATTATGTTGGGATCGGCCCGACTTGGGCTTATGCCTCTAGAGTTGCCACCCATAAATCAATATATCAGGTTCGGCTCGAGCTAGGTTCTTACCTCTAGAGCTTCCACCCATAAACCAATATATTAGGTTCGACTCGAGCTAGGTTCTTACCTCTAGAGCTGCCCCCTGTCAGGTTTGGCCCGAGCTAGGATTATGCCTCTAGAGCTTCCCCCTAATCCAATAATCTTGGGATCGTCTCGAGCTAGGCTTATGCCTCTAAAGCTGCCACCCGTACTCTATCAACCAACAACTATGTATTACTTCATTTCTTTACTTTTGAGAGATTGATACGTTGATAGTCATAACATTATTGGAGCTTTGTAACATTAATCCATGATTAAGAGACATATGAATAACAATATATGATAACTTTACATGAGATACTTTGAGACATTTGGCAATAAGAAACAAGCTCGGTAACAATGAGGACAATAGATGCTGCCAAAGGATACTGAAAAGAGTAAACTTACATACATTATCTTCCCAATATGAATACCTAGTCCTATATGTTAATACAATAATCCATCTCCTTCCTTACGTGTTACTCTACAACACAAGTTCATAACGGAACTCACGTTAACAACTAACTACTTTACAAGTGCATAAGACGACAATGAGTTACATGATTACCCTATAACGTCATTTCACCCTTTACAATACAATTCACTGCATTACCATCCCAACAATACCATAACATTCCACACATTGACCAAGACATCATAAACCAATAGCATTTCACACCAAGTTTACCCTTTACGCTTCCTCATTAACACTACGTCACAATTATTCCATTAAGTCACCTCAATACCTTTCATAACAACATATTAACAACAATCCATAATTTATATAATCCATCATGCCTCCAAACTACCCCTTAAAGTCATTCAATAGGTATCATAAGTTGATAATTACATCCAAAAAGGGTATAGGGGACTTCGGGGATCAAAGAGAGACAAAAACATACAAAACGAGATTCTGGGATGAACTGTGAAGCCACATGTGCCTACAGGTGGTTGATTTGCTGCCGCAGGTGACCCTTGGACCTGTCCAGGTCCACCTGCATTGGTATCTGTGCCCGCAGGTACCTTGTCTGCGAGGGCGGGTGCCCGTTTTGGCCAAAAAGGGTCTCTTTTGGGTCCTTTTTTGTAATAAATGGTCCGAGGAAATATGTAAGCTTATCTTTACTTATTTTAGGTCACTTTGATGTAAACTAACCATCATGGTTTCACAACACACATGAACATCACCAAAACTACATTTTCCTTTCAATACACCACTAATTCCATGACCAATTTCATAACAACAATCCCACAAGTTATACACATAAAGAAAGAAAGTTAAGAACATAAACACATCTTACATGTTGATATTCAATCCATCAAACTCACTTCCTTCAATACCACAAGTCCACTTTCAAGTTTAGAAGGCAAAACCCTTCACCGATTAAGCAAAAGTACCCTATTTTACACATAGTGAACTGTCCAACACTTTGCCAACATAACCAACATGATTTGTACACCATATTAAGCATATAATATATTAAACCATGATATTAAACACTTATGAAAGTTTACAAGAGGATGATATTGTCCAAGGGAGTGATGGCTTAGGGTTTGAGAGATAAAAGAAATATCTTGGAAATGTCTAGAAATGGCATGGTATTGATATGAATAAAAATCTGATTTTCCTTGCCTTATATAGTCCCTCAAGTCATCCTTATCCAATTCTTGGTCATTAAATGCTATGTTTACTTGGTCAATGCCAAGAATGGGTCATTTTCATTTGGGCCATGCCCTTTACTTCATTTTAGGCCTCATTTGCGCCCCAAATCACAAGATTAAATTCAGCCCAACAAATTTAATTTGTAATACCTCCATAATCTCATGTTTAAATAGTTCCATGAATGTTACGGTAATCAACTAGGTTCGGAAACATACAGGGTGTTACAGGTTGATAGAGCGAAGATCGAGGTGATTTCAAAATTGTATCCACCAATTTTTGTGAAGGGTATTTGTAGCTTTTGGGGAATGCTAGTTTGTATTGTAGGTTCATCAAGGATATCTCTAATATTTCCCACCCTTTTGTAAGTTTCTTGATAAGGAAGTGAAGTTTGTTTTTGATGTTGCTTATCTGAAGGCATTCAAATGCCTTAAGAAGAACTTGACTTCAGCCCTTATTATTATTACTCCTGATTGATAATTTCCATTTGAAGTTATGTGCGATGCTAGTAGAGTGGAAGCGAGAGATGTCCTAGGACAATGGCACAAAAATATTCTTCATCTAATCTACTATGCTAACAAACAACTTAATCCATCCAAGAAAAACTACGTTGTGACAGCAAGAGTTGCTTGTTGTGGTTTTTGCTTTTGAGAAGTTTAAGGCCTACTTTTTTGGCATAAACTCATTATGTATACTGACAAGGGAACTCTGTGTTACCTTATGCCAAATAAATACATGAATCCAAGATTCAATGGGTAATTTTGTTACATGAATTTGATTTTGAGGTGAAGGACTAGAAGGACACAAAAAATCAAGTGGCTAACCACTTATCCAGACTTGAGGTAGAGGTAATTTTGAGATGAAGGTCATATCAATAATGCTTTTCCTGATGAGCATGTTTTGGCTGCATAAGACTTGATCCCATGGTTTGCTTAATATAATAATTTCTTGGTGAGTTTTGTAATGCTTGAGGATTTGAGCTTCCATTAGCAAAAAAAGTTTCTTTATAAGGATGATCCATTCTAGCTTTGAGTCTATACTAATAATATGATTTAAAGATGTATTCCTAAAGTTGAGCTGATGACCATTCTAGAGGCACGTCTTTCATCCCCTATTAGGGGTCATCATTGTGGAATTTGGATAGCACACAAGATCTTGTAATATGGGTATTATTGGCCTACAATTCATCAAGATGTAAATGATTATGTAAGGGCTTGTGAACAATGTCAAAGGCAACGGGCATATCAAGGAAGCATGAGTTGTCTTTAACCACAATTCTTGAGAGGGGCTTTTTTATATAGAGAGAATTGATTTCATGGGTCCATTTGTGATCTTTTATGTGATGAAGTACACACTTGTTGCTCATAAGTATGATTCAAAATGGATGGAAGTTATTGCACTTCCTAATAATGAGGGAAAGAGTATCACAACATTCTTGAAGAGGAATATTATTTCTAGGTTTGGTATGCTCTAACCTTTGTAATAGATTGTTCAAAGCCTTACTTTAGAAGGATGGGTTAAAAAACAAGATGGAAAAACCTTATCATCCGCATACAAGTGGACGAGTAGGGGTCTCTAACTGGGAGATAAAGACCATCCTCGCGAAGATTGTGAATGTGAATAGAAAGGATTAGTTAAGAGAGTTGGATTATGCTCTATAGGCATATCAAACTGCCTTCAAGCCTTCCATAGGTATGTTCCCGTATCAGATTATGTTTGTAAAGGCATGTCATTTACTGGTAGAGCTGGAGCACAAGGCCTTATAGGTACTCAAAAAACTTAATTTGGATTGGAGCAATGCCTTTAACGGAGACTTGACCAGACGAATGAGATGGATGAGTTTTGACTAGGGGCTTATGAAAGTGTATCCCTAAGGAAAAGATGAAGATGTATCAAAATGAAAATATTAAAAATAATGAATTTAGTCCGAGAAATTTGGTCCTTCTGTTCAACTCAAAACTTTGATTGTTTTCCTGTCAAGTTGAAGCCTAAGTGGTCTTGGAAATTCAAAGTGGTACACGTGTTTCCATATGGTTCTATTGAGCTTGACAAACTCAAAAGTCAGCAATTCAAGTTAAATGGATACTGAGTGAAACAATATTTGAGAGTTGTTGAGCAGGTAAAGGTAGTTATGATAGAGTATCTTGATGAAGTCTGAGTAATCAAGATACATGCTTCGTGTCGCAATGTTAAATCAGGAGCTACTTGGGAGGCAACCCAAGGTGTTTTGATATTTTCATCTTCATTTCAAGTGTTGTACATGATGATGTGTGTTTAAGTGTGCAAGAGTAACTTGAACTGGTACTTATGAGCTTATAAAGTTGGGCAAAACAAAATTTAGGCAAGAAGTGAAACCATGCGCCGAAGGACGATTTCTAAAACACTTTGATGACTCATGGTTCCAATCGCGAAAACCTAGAAGAAAACATAGAAAAATCATTGTGTGGATTTACATAGTTTTCATAATTTATGAATTCAAACGATGATATGTGAACCTTACCATAATTCCTGACCCAAAGGTGTACTGTCACGACCCGAGCCTATACCCTAGAAGAGACACGACACTTAGCACAACAATTTGTCCTAAGTCAAGCCTTGATACTGGCATACTACTACAATCATGAATGTAAATATAGTGCCGAAACATGAACAATGAAAAGATAAGTAAGGGAAACTATATAAAATGAATATTCCAAAACAACTAATTGACAACAATATATGACCCAACTGAAGTAAACTAATTGTGTTTGAAACCCTCTAATAACTGAAGACGAGTTGCTAGGACAAGTCAAACACTAACTCAAATACTAGAAAAACTGAAATATAATAAACTATCCCCAAATTATAAGAACTCACCAAGTATGCCATACTAGACACTCGGAGCGTATCTAACTGTACGGCTGGGAATGGGCTCTTGAATCTATTTGATGATAGGATATAACGCAAAAGAAAAGTATGCAATTAATATTATCGAATGTACTAAGCATGTGAAATATGTAAATCATGAAAAACCATATGCAAGTCATGTTGTAAAATTAAAGTACAATAACCCACTATTGTATAAATAAAGACTAGAAATAAGTATCATTTAACATATGTAAATTGATGATGTCTGACTGAAAGCTACTGGGTCATGTACACTTATTATGCTTAAATCATTTTCTTGTGAGTTTCTTCTAACCGACATAAATTATGTGAGCAAAAAATGAGTCCAACATCTAGCCCACGTTGGGGATGGCTGCTCTGTACCTTCCCATTAGTACAGAACCATGAACTGTGGTGGTTCCATTAACTGAGACTCAAAGGTCTAAACATGACCTACGTTGGCATGTAGTTCTGGAACCCATGTCTACTTGATGGTAAATACTACTCCTAAAATTGTATATAATTAGCTCATGATAACTGAATTTTAAATAGAAAAGAAAGCATGAAACAGTTCAAATTATCTGATTAACTATTGTTCTAAAATACTAAAACTAGTCATGCTCACTGTAACTGATTTTTATGATCATAGATCAATTTCATGCTAACTTGTTTTGAAATATGGTCAATTTAGGTAAGTCATGCTAAATCATTTGTAGGATGTCAAGCAAAGATTTTTGTCAATATAAAGCATGCATAATTGTTTAATACATGTGAATCATAAGGGAAACATGCTACAACTGAAAATCATAAAGTTTGCATGAATAGGTATAAACCCTAAATCATGAGTTCTTAAAAACCATAATGAAAATTGAAGTATTTGAGCATTAGGGTGAAAGGAAACCCTTACTGAAATCCCATATACCTAATATCTTGAGAAATCTAGGCTAAAAATTAGAGAATGGAACTTGGAGAAAAGCCCTAGGTTTTCATTGCTTGAGAGAGTTTTTAGAGTTTCTAATTGTTCAAGCATAAGAATGATATGAAACGACATAATATTGGGCTTAGGAGAGGTGGAAAAGAATGATTAAACCTTTTTAAAGAATAACTAACTTTCTAGAAATTGTGTCCTACGAGTCAACCTACGACTTGTACTTTGGATCCATGAGTCGTGGTTTGACTCATGACTCCTGGGACTAATTTGGACTGTTTCTGGAATGGAAGCCTATGAGTCACTATAAAAATCATAGGATGATACCAATAGTCATACTAAGACTTGTGATCTATGAGACCTGATTTGAAAGGCTTCTGTTTAAGGGGTATTTGAGCCATTGTATGTCTCGTACCTCAATACCACAACTCGTACAGTGTGTCGTGGTCTTTGGGAAAATTTTTTAATCTTTGAGACTTATCCTCTGGTCATCAATACAAATCAGTGCAGAGCTCATACATTGGTCCTACAACTCGTGTTGACTAAAAATTTTGGGAATTTCTGGACAGATTACTATGAGTCATAGTACGACTCATGGTCTCACTGTACGTGTCATACAATGAGTCAAACTGGTCTATAAACTTGAACTTTTTAGCTAGTTTTCTTGTTTAAGTCTGAGTTTAAGCATAAGAAAGTTAAGTGGTGATACAATATCTCCCACTTGGGATCATTCCTCCTTGTATGAAAACTGAAATTGAGCTAGACTAGTAGGGATGGAACTACTTACATGAAAAACTGAATTTTTGAGTCTTAACACATAATATGATTGGGACTATTTTAGAGAGCATAACTACATACATAAAATCAAGAATAATGAAAAAGAGCATGAAACTTTGAGGAGTAAAAATAGAAGGAATATTGCTACCTCATGATGTCCCGCTGCTTGGAGGGAAAAGATGAGGGCACTTGGTCATCATCTCTACTTCTGCTTCCCAAGTAACTCTACAAAATCTTTATAAAAGTGCCCTCCTTATTTCTTAACTTACGAACATGCCTATATAGGATCTCAACTAGTACTTCCTCATACGAAAGACTATCCTTCACACCAACATTCTCCGAAGGAACAATGAGTGATGGATAACCAATGCATCTCTTCAATAGCGACAAATGGAAAATTAGATGCACTGCTGCCAATTCTATAAGAAAATCTAACTCATAAGCCACATTACTAATATGCCTCAAAATCCCCTAAGGTCCAATATAGCAGGGACTAAGCTTATCCTTCTTGTAAAAACTCATCACCCCTTTCATGGGCAAAACTTTCAAGAACACCCAATCATCAACAACAAACTAATGCTCTCTCATCCTCACATATTCATAAGAATTCTAATGACTTTGAGCGGTTTTCAACCTCTCTCTAATTAGATAAACCTTCTTCATAAAGGTAAAATCACCAACCTTCGAACCAACCAGTATGAGATCTACTTCTCTGCCTGTAAAGTACCTCAAATGGAACCATCTGGATGCTAGAATGGAAACTATTATTATAATCAAACTCTATAAGAGGTAAATAATCATCCCAATGACCTTTGAAGTTGATTACACACACCTTCAACATATCCACTAAGGTCTGAATCGTACGCTCTGCCTAACCATTTATCTATGGATGAAAAGTTATGCTGAGATCTACTTGGGCATTAAGACCCTTCTAGGAAGACTTCCTGAATTGTAATGTGAACTAAGTACCCCTATCTGAGATGATAGAAAATGGAACTCCATGCAATCTAACCAACTCACAAAAATAATATCTGACATAGTCTTCTACAGAATATTTAGTTTTGATAGGCAAAGAGTGAGTTGACTTTGTCATCTTTCTACTACCACCCAAATGGAATCATGCATACATTGTATGTGAGGTAGCCCTATCATGAAATACAAGTTAATCATCTGCCACTTCCAAGTTGGAATGTTTATATCCTTATTCATTCCTCCTGGTCTCTGATGTTTGACCTTAACTTACTGTTAATTAGGACACTTGGCAAAAAATGCAATGTACCTCTTCATGTAATTCCACCAATAGACTTCCAAAATATTACGGTACATCTTGATGGTACTTGGATTAATGAAATACCGAGAGCTGTGAGCCTCTGTCAACATTTGTTGCCTTAAGTCATCTATATTCAAAACACATAAATGACCCTGATAACAAAGAATAACATCTCTCCTTCGGGAGAAAACCTCCACTTTTTGACTGTGGATAGCTTCTTTCAACTTAAGCAAAATAGGATCACTAACTTGCTTTTCTAAACCCCATCACCAGAGAAGACTTTGACTCATTCTGGATGATAATACCTCCATCCATTGAATATGTAATACAATCCCCCAAATAAGCAAGCATGTGAACATCTCTAGACAATTGCATGTGAACATCTCTAGCAAATTCTTTCTTTTCTTCTACATCATGGGCCACACTACCCATAGATAACTTGCTAAGAGCATCATCCACTCTATTGGCCTTACTTGGATAGTAAAGCACAGTCATGTCATAAGACTTAAGAAGCTCAAGCCATCTTCTCTATCAAAGATTTAATTCCTTCTGGTTGAACATATATGTATACTCTTATGATCCGTGAACATATCAACATGAACACCATACACGTAGTGATTCCAATTCTTCAAGGAAAACTATTACTGATAACTCCAGATCATGAGTCGGATAGTTCTTCTCATGAACTGTAAACTATATAGAAGCATAAATAATGACCTTAACATGATGCTTCAAAACACAACCAAGACCAACTCTGAAAGCATCACAACATACTACAAAACCATCTGAACTCTCTAGCAATATTAGAATTGGGTCCATAGTCAAGTGAGTTTTTAACTCTTGAAAACTCTTCTCACAATTTTCAAACCATCAAAATTTAACCTTTTTCTACGTTAGCCTAGCCAACAAGGTAACAACTGATGAAAACCTCTCAACAAACCGTCTATAGTAACCAGCCAAACCTAAAAAGCTCCTAATGTCTAATGGAGAAGTGGGTGTAGGCCAGTTTTTCAGTGACTCAATCTTCAATGAATCTACCTTTACGCCCTTTCTTAAAACTACATAACCAAGGAGCATAACTTATTTCAACCAAAACTCACACTTGCTGAACTTAGCAAACAACTACCGGTGTCCTTGAGAGACTGTAACACAACTCATAAATTATTTGCATGCCCTTTTTCACTCCAAAGGTAAACAAGAATGTCTTTTATGAAGACAATGATGAGCATATCCACATATTATTTGAATACCCTATTTATCAAGTTCGTAAAATCTACAGGAGCATTTGTTAGTCCAAATAAGATAACCAAAAATTTATAGTGACCATATTGAGTTCTGAAGGTTGTCTTTGAAATGTCACACTCCCTAACTCTGAGATGATGATAACCAGATCTATGGTCAATCTTAGAGAAACAATTGTTGACCTAAATCTAGTTAAGAAAGTCATCAATCCTAGGGATGAGATTCTTATTCTTGATTTTGATCATTTTTAACTGATGGTAGTCGATAGAAATTTTGAGAGAACCATCTTTCTTGCACACAAAGAGGGCAGGAGCATCCCATGGACTGGGTAGGATGAAACCTTTATTTAAGAGGTTATTTAACTTCTCTTTCAATTCTTCAATATCAGCTAGAGCCATTTTGTAACAAGGAATAAATATGGGATGCGTATCTAGAAGAAGGTCTATTCCAAAGTCATTATCCCATTCAAGAGAAACTCCAGGCAGATCCTTAGGGAACACCTATAGGAATTGACCGACTATTAGAACTGACTGAGAGTTGGTGTGTAAAACTTAAAGTCCTTAGACCAAAGTAGATGATAGATGTACCCCTTAGATATCAACTTCCTTGCCTTGAGACAAGAGATGAAGCAACCCATAAGCACTGAATGAATACAATTCCACTTTAATACTAGATTATTTGAAAATAAAAATCTTACGACTCTGGTTCTATGGTCGATTGAGGCATACCAAGAATGTAGGCAATCCATGCCAAGAATAATATCGAATTTAGTTATATCTAGCTCTACTAAATAAACTATGGTGTCTGTATGGAGAACTATGACTGGATAACTTCTACAAACCTTTCTATCTATGACTGACTCACCAATTGGAGTAGATATTGAAAAGTATCTAGGAGTCGTACTGTACTGACTCCAAAATTAATGGCAACATAAGTATTCAAGAAAGACAAAGTAGCCCATGGGTATATGAAAGCATACACATCATGAGAAAAGACCTGTAACATACCAGTGAGTGTATTTGGTGAGATCTTATGGTACTGAAGAGATGAAAGTGCATAAAAAATAGTTCTGGTTCTAACCACCACTTGTACTAGAAGAGGCACCCTGATGAGTTGGGCGACCTAATAGAGCCACTGAAGAAGTACAATGAGATTGATCACTGTTATTGCCCTTTTTTGGTAGATGAGCAATCCTTCAATCTATGAAATATCTGACCATAAATCAGCAACCAACCATTCTTTCTAATTAAGTACTCTCATGTGTGGTTCCTACCACACTTACCGTAAGTAAGGTAATTACGCCCCCTGCAATACTACCCTAAGAATGAGAGACTAATGCTCTACCCTTTCGATCAAGACAAGGACTGGGTGATGCAGTGGAGTAATAGCTGACTAAGTCAGTTGTAACAACCCAATGCTCTGCTAAAAAGAAGATCTACTTCCACTACCAGTTTTCTACTAACCATAGTCAAAGTTACCTATTCCGGCCCTCTTATTCTCCCTTTCTATCCTTCAATTTCTCTTCCTCAATCTTTTGGACATGGGTCATCAACTTGGAGATATCCATATCTCTAATCAACATAGTAGTCCTGCACTCATTCTTAACAAATTCAGAAATCCCAATAACAAACTTGCTCATTTTGGCCCTTGGCTCAGCAACTATCTCCAGAGCATATCTACATAGCTAAGTGAACATCAAGCCGTATTCCTTTACATGTATCCCTTCCTTAAGATCATAAAATCCTCATCCTTTGTTTTCTTCAACTTTCTTAAGAAAAACCAATCAAGAAAGGCATCAACAAAGTCATCCCAAACTGTAGGAGCTTCATTCCTGCCACAACCGTCCTTCCACTGAATGAACCATAAGTGATCCACATCCTTTAATTTATATAAATCTAGCTCAACCCTCTCAACCTCAGACACCTGTTATTGACACCTAATTTTTTCCCTTCACAATTTAATCTAATTTTGAGCTTTTTTGGTTCTAAATAAAATTAAAATAATTACTTTATCAGAATAAAGAATTTTCTCAAAAAATTAGTGTGTTAATTTTATCATTTTAAATAACAATTATTCATTCCCATATTCAAATATAAAGGATCATATCGTTTTGTTATTCTCATATACATTTTACCAAAACGGCCTTTTGATTGGAGTTTGCCTTTTAAATATTGATTTAATTAAGGTTAATTTGATTTAAATATATATTTGTCTTAAAATAAATCTTTTTTTAGAAAATAATTATTTAGATTTTATTAAATCAATATTGTCGAAGTTAAATTAAGTGTTGATTTGTCTTAATTTTTTGTTAATTTAAGTCAATTGCTAAATGTGACCGACTTTGGAATTGATTTGGTCACTGTTGTAATGCAATTGGCCTTAATCAAATATGATTTGGCTATTATCTAAATGGAATTGGCTAAATACTAAATGATTAGGTTATTTCCTAAATAGCGTAAAAGCTACCCTTATCAGCCACACTCTAATCCTCACTAACCCAACCCATCTTTAACCGAACCGAACAGGCCCATCCCTTTTATCCCTTTTCTTCTTTAACAGACGCAACAACAACGACAAAACTCAATAATGACAACAACTTAGTACACCTTCCATCACAGAAAAACTCAATGATTCCATCCTAATACTCCAAACGATGCTCAGAATCCCGAAACTCCATTTATTCTCACATTTGTATGAGCATGATGCATTTTCCAGGATCTAGAAGAACCTAGAAAATCCCCAAAATTCCCAGAGGTAATATACATCCTTTTATTCTCGATTTTGTTGAATTCATATTGAAAAGTAGATGTTTGTGTGAATCCTATTGGATAAGGAAGGATTTCGCACATTTCATCAAAAATCCCAATATTTTCTATACAACTTACCCCCCCTCCCCCCTCCCCAATTTTAGATTTTGTAAAGTGGTGAGTTGGTTAAGTCCTATCCTTATCTCAAATTTGAAAAAACCTTGTGGAAATTCCAGAAAAGCCCTCCTAAATTTCCATCCCACATCTTCTAAATCGGCTAATCGATTCCCAAGCTCCCCTATATAAACCCCTCAATATTCATTAGTTAGGGGTAAGCATTGGAAAAGCCAAAAATCTTTTAAAAAGTTTGGGATCTTTCTATCTCAAAGATTTCAGTGCCAAGGGTTCTATGAGACTGAACACTGAGCTTGAAATCCTAGGCTACAAAATTTGAGTGCCCTTTTCAGCAACGGTGAAGAAGCAAGCTCCGATGAAGCACGTAGTCCTGGATCACTGCTCCACAAAAGGTAAATTTCATATAGTTTTGTTTCTTCTTTTGATTTCTCACCTATGTAATTAGTTTTCTTCTCCTTTATGCATAGTTTAGGCTTGTTCAAGTTTGGTCTGGTCTTGTTTGATTTTTTTGATAGCAACGATTCTTTACTTCTCAAATATCATTCATGTTTGTTAAGATTCCTTGTTGTTTTAACCATTTTGTGCATTGTATAATTTCTACTATTGTGGGAGGTTTCGTTTGTAAAAATAAATTAAAAAATTCCAACTATTCGCTTGCATATTAATCCTTTATTTTAAATTCGAGTTAGTTGAATAATTGTGTTTTCTTTGTTAATAAGAGTTTGCTAATTTGTTGTTTTGAATCTTTGGTGCTATTTAAAGTTACACATATGAAAAATTTGGAATGGCTTACTGTTTTGTGTTTATTGTTTTTTCAAGTGTCGCAACCCAATTTCTCAAGTCATTATGGCACCTAATTCAACCCACTGACGTGCCGGAGATTTACGGCACTTGAGACGCTTAAAACAAGGGATATTTGCAAGTATAAGGGTACATTTTATGGATTTAATATGTTTGTTGAGTGTTTGCAGGCCTAAAGGACTCAAGGAAGAATAATGTGAAAACTAGACAAAAAGAGGCATCAGACAAGCCATGCTACGATTGTTGGTTCAAACCACGATCGTGGGTAGGCTATCGTAAGTTGATTCAGAGATGATGTACTCTGGAGCCTATCAAATGATTGAATTATATGATCGTGGTATGATGTCACGATTGTACCTTCAGATCATAACATTTGAGAGAAGTTCAGCCTGTAGGAGTCAAGTATGGCATGATTATATGATAAATCCCACGATCGTATAGTGGTTGTATGATCGTACTTTGTGATCGTGGGAGGAAGATCAGATTCAAAGAAGTGCAGGAGTTTTAGAAGAATGATAAGATGACAGGCTAAGCATGATCGTGTGTTCAACCTACGATCGTATGTTCTTCTCATTCGAGGAGGCCGACATCAATTTCCTATTTTGTTTAGGATAGGATTTGTTTTTCTATAAATACTCTTTTAGGGTTATTTTTACGCATTAGACATTATTATTATTCTATAACACTATTTTGTGGGATTCCTAGGTACTTTCTTGGGATTTTATGAATATTGGTTTTTATAGTTTTAATAAAAGTTGAGATTTTGGAGTTTATTTATTCTGGTATGCTACAATTGATGTTTTCATTCACGAATGCTTATTTTGTTCACACAATTATGAGTAAGTAAACCCCATAGCTGGGGTTGTGGGAAGCATAGCAGATTAACAAAGTAGAGTTTGAGGTACAAAGGTGTTTCTTGAAGGGTATTAGGGCAAGTATTATTGTTTCTTCTGAATTGATTGCTTTTTGATGAGTGCATGCATTAGGACTTATCCTGTATCTAACCTATACTAAAGCAAAGGTAGTAGGATAGGACTAGTAATTCAACAATAATACTCAGAGTTATCTTCATTTAATCAGCCTTGAGCCGTGATACGGGAAAGGCTGTATTGGGATTATTGATAGGGGACAACATAGCAACACTCATGATGCATCAACCTTTATGCTTGAGGATAGTCGTCTACAAGGGGCATAACATAGTCGGTTAGATGATGCTTAGCCTAACGATTCTGCTTGCTGGATACCTGAAAAGAACACCAAGTATGGAGAACCTATGGAGTTATTAAGTTATTGCGGAACACAATCCTAGTGCTTTTCTCGTCTTGATTACAACCTCAGCAAACAATTACTAGTTTACTTACAAAACCCGTCTTTTTTTTTTTTTTTTACTTATTCACTTATTTTCCAAATAACTCAAACAAACATTGTTGACTGGATTTTGACCTATTCCTCGTGGGTTCGACCCCAACCTCATTTGACTTCTATATTTGAATAACGACTGGTTTATACTTTCTTGGAGGTGTAATTTGGGCAACATCAAATTTTGTCACAATTGCCAGGGAATACGGTTACATAGTTGATTGATTTTGCTTGTTGGATTTGATTGGTTTCGATTACTTCAATTACTTTTCTAATTTTCTGAGGGTACACATCAGTGTATGCCCAACACTCGGAGTCAAGGTAATCCCCTAATTCCACTTGACCAAGAAATTGAAAGAACTCTAAGGAATAATTGAAGAATGGTGAATACCGATGGAGTTTAAGATACCGTATCTGTGAGTGACATTCATAATCAGCCACTACTTAATTTGGTTGGTCAGGAGACTACGGAACAAATAACTGCTAGGTTGACGGCTGATGAGAAAGAGAGACAAGCATCTGTTAAACAAGCAGACAGAGACCATCGAGCAATGCAAGAGGTGGCGCAACATCTTGCTGCACTTGAAGAAAGACAGAGAAGACCTAAAGTGCAACAACCACCACTACAGTATCCCCCAATCAATGAGGAGCTATAAGAGATTTAGCCTATTTGGAGCATGTAGAGACTGGTGCCATTTTCCCATCCAAACTATTGGAAGGAACTAAGTTTGATATTACAAGTTCTATGATTCACCTCTTGAAATTAAAAGGGGTGTGTGTTGGCCTCCCTACTGATGATGTGAACATGCATGTGATAAATTTCGTGGGAATCTACACTTCATACAATATGCATGGAGTGAGTGAAGAGCCAATTCAGTTGAGGATATTTTTGTTCTCTCTTATGGGAGAAGCGACTTTATGGTTGGTTGAATTACCACAAATTCTATTACCAATTGGCAAGAGTTGAGAAATTAGTTTTTTGGAATAATTCTTCCTGCCTTCTAGGATGTTGCAATTGAAAGATGAGATCTATAACTTCAGACAACTACATTCAGAGGCACTTTACGAAACAAGGATGAGTTCAAGAAGAAGTTGCAGAATGTTCCAAACCATAGAATGAGAGATAGGAATCTACTTGAGATATTATATAAAGCCTTGACTACAAATACTAAGGCTATAGCAGACACTATCACTGGAGGTGCATTTATGAGTTTGCGCTGGGGGCACGCATCAGAGATTCTAGATCAGATCACTAAATCCAACCAAGGTTGGCATACTCAGGAAGTAGACAGACCCGCGGGTACATATGCTATTGGAGCTTCGGTAGGACAAAAGGCTTTGGATGAATTTATGGCTTAAGAGGTAGCAAAACTGAGATCATAAATTGGCTCGCTAGCTAAATAGATTGTAGTTGGAGGTGTGGAAAAGGTTAATATTGCAGGTGCACAAGGCAGAGCACCTAGGTATGAGGAATATGATTCTGAAGAGGAGGCTAAGTACTTGGATAGAGAAGTAGTGGGTTTTCGACCCAAAGGCCAAGGGTCTAATCAAGACAATTGGAAATCAAGACAAGGGAATCAACGTTAGAACTATTACGGAGATAACTATAATAAGTCCAGGTGTAGAGATAGAGCCAGGGATCGTGATGGTGATTGTAGGCAGAAAGATGATCACAAGAATAAGAGTGGTCTGTATGTTCCACAGGGGAATCGTGATGCTAAGTTTGAAAATTCAAGAATGGAAGCCATGCTTGCAAAACTTGTTAAGGGGTCGAAAAGTAAAGAAAATTGCCCTAAGGAGATTAGGGCCGACATTTTAGGGATAAGCCAAAAGGTAGAGTCCCATGCGATCGCCATCAAACAAATAGATCAAAAATTTAGGCTGATGTCTACTACATTGAATTAGTGTTAACCAGACATTGTTTGGAGTAACATCATCTAAAATCCCAAAAACGACGGTCGTTCCTTAACTATAACTACTCGAACTGGTAATACTACTGTTGATCCACCTATTCCTGTAGTACTTGATGATGAGCTCGTAGTACTTGATGATGAGAATGATAATGAAACTGAAAATTTTATGGTTAAAGACATGGCAACTCAAGAGCCTCGAGTTACTAAAAAGGAGGTTAAGTCTGATAAAAGGAAAGTTAAAGAGGCCTCTCAAGTAGTAAAGCCTATTCCATGACCTCCTCTTCCATTTCTACAAAGGTTGAAAAAGAAATATGAAGAGGGAAAATATCAAAAATTTATTTCAATATTAAAGATATTGTCGGTGAATATCCCTCTTGTTGAGGCTTTTGAGCAAATGCCAGGTTACGTAAAATTTATGAAATATTTGGTGACAAAAAAGAGGCCTATCAATTTTGAGCCTACTGATAACTTGTATCATTATAGTGCAATCGTTTCCCATTCCCTTGTTGAGAAAAAGGAAGACCCGGGAGCATTCATGATTTCTTGTACTATCGGGTTGTATAATTTTTCATAGGCTTTGTGTGACTTGGATACTAGCATTAACTTGATGTTTCTAGAAGTTTTCAAGCAGTTGGGATTAGGGTCGCCTAATCTGACTTCTATGAGACTTCTTATGGCGGATCGAACTATAAAGAAGCCGGTGGGCATTTTGTATGATGTGTTAGTAAAGGTGGCATCTTTTATTTTTCTGGCTGATTTTGTGGTTCTAGATTATGAGGTGAATTTTGATGTTCCCATTATCTTGGTAAGACCATTCATTATGACTGGTCGTACTTTAGTTGATTTAGAATCTATGCAGATGAAGTTTCAATTGAATGATGAGCATGTATTTTTAATGTATCTATGTAGCAGTAGAAGGAGATGTGTTTTGTATCGGTCATTGATACTGTGGATGAGGAGGCACTTATGGTTCCATTTAAAGAGTGACTGTGAGTTAAGACACTTGTTGCAGTTATCATGAATTTTGAGAGTGTTGGTATTGATGATTAAGACGAGATGGTAAAAGCACTTGTTGGTAGGGGTTCCTACTCTTATACTCCGAAGAAGCTTGATCTTGATCTAAAAAATAGAGTGACCCCACCACCTTATCTTTCTATTGAGGAGGCGCCTGTTTTAGAGCTTAAAACTCTTCCTCCCCAACTTCGTCATACATTCTTGGGGGTCAATAACACTTTGCTAGTTATCATTGCAGCAGACTTTTTAGATTGGCAAGTTGAGGCCTTAGTTTCTATGTTAAAGAGGTTTAAACTGGCCCTTGGTTGGTCCATTACTGACATCATCTGGATTCTATCCAGAATTTACATGGATAAAATCTAGCTCAGGCCAGATTGTATACCTAGCACTGAGCAAAAACATCATCTCAACCCACCAATACAAGAGGTTGTGAAGAAAGAAATCATCTAGTGGTTAAATGTAGGTATGGTTTACCCTATTGCGGATAGCAAGTAGGTGAGTCCTATTCAGTGTGTACCGAAGAAGGGTAGAATCATTGTGGTTCTGAATAAGAAAAAAAACTTAATCATGATAAGACCAGTGATCGGATAGAGAGTTTGTATGGATTACCAAAAGTTAAAGTCTTGGACCGAAAAGGATCATTTTCTTATGCCCTTTAGGGACCAGATGTTAGACCGTCTTGCTGGTAGAGGATGGTATTGTTTTCTTGATGGTTATTAGGGTTACAATCAGAATTCCATCACACCCAAAGACCAAGAGAAGACTACTTTCACTTGTCTATACGGAACGTTCGTGTTCAAAAGGATGTCGTTTGGTCTATGCAATGCACCGACAACTTTTCAGCATTACATGATGTCTATATTTTTTGACATAGTGGAAAACATTATTGAGGTATATATGGATGATTTCTCTGTAGTAGGTGACTCATTTGAGGACTGATTGGCACACCTAGCTGATGTTCTGAAAAGATGTGAAGAATACAATTTAGTGTTGAATTGGAAGAAGTGCCATTTAATGGTAAAAGAAGGCATAGTGCTCGGACATCAAATTTTGAAAAAGTGAATTAAAGTTGATAAGGCGAAGATTGAGGTAATTACAAAGTTACCACCACCTATTTCTGTGAAAGGTATTCGTAGTTTTTTGGGACATGCGAGATTCTATAGAAGGTTCATTAAGGATTTTTCTAAAATTGCAAATCCGTTGTGCAAGCTCTTAGAGAAAGAGGTTAAGTTTGTGTTTGATGAGGCATGCCTAAAGGCATTCGAATGTTTAAAAGAGAAGTTGATTTCAACTCCTATCACTGTGTCTCTGGATTGGACCTTACCATTTGAGTTTATATGTGATGCTAGTGGGGTGGCCTTGGGTGCAGTCTTTGGCTAAAGGTGAGAGAAAATTTTGCATCCTATTTACTATATTAATAAAACTCTTAATCCAGCCCAGAAGAATTATACTATGACTGATCAAGAGCTGCTTACGGTGGTCTTTGCAATCTAGCAATTTTGGTCTTATTTGGTTGGTACAAAGGTGATTGTGCGTACTGATCATGTAGCTTTAAGATATCTTATGACAAAGAAGGATGCCAAGCCAAGGTTTATTAGATGGGTGCTTCTATTACAAGAGTTTGATTTTGAGGTGAAGGACCAAAAAAGGACAAAGAATCAGGTTGCCGACCATTTATCACGCCTTGAAGAGGAGTCCATGCTAAAACTGAGGGATGATCTTGAAATTGATGATACTTTATCGGACGAGCAAGTGCTGGCAGCATCACATGACATAATCCTGTGGTTTGTAGTTTTTGCCAACTTTTTGGCAAGTGATCTAGTTCCAGAAGATATGACGTATCAGCAACAAAAGAAGTTCATTCATGAGGTGAGAAAATTCTTCTAGGATGAGCCTTATTTATTTGGGGTGTGTGTAGATGGTGTGATTCAAAGGTGTATTCCTGAGGTCGAGATGATGAGTATATTGGAAGCATGTCATTCGTCTCTAGTTGGGGGTAATCATGGAGGTGCGCGGATAGTGCATTAGATCTTGCAATGTGGTTACTATTAGCCTACAATTCATAAGGATGCTCATGATTATGCTAGTTCATGTGACTAATGTCAAAGGCAAGGAAATATCTCAAGACGACATGAACTCCCAATGACTGCAATCCTTGAGCTCGAATTGTTTGATGTGTGGGGTATTGATTTTATGGGTCCATTCGTAAGTTCTCAAGGTATAAAGTATATCTTGGTAACTATTTACTATGTATCAAAGTGGGTGGAGGCAACTGAGCTTCCCAATAATGAAGGTAAGAGTGTCACGACTTTCTTGAAAAAGAACATATCCTCACATTTTGGAACACCTCGGATTATCATTAGTGATGGAGAATCCCATTTTTGCAATCGATTGTTCAAAGCCCTGCTTGAGAAATATAGTGTAAAACACAAGGTGGCAACACCTTACCATCCTCAGATAAGCGGGTAAGTTGAGGTCTCAAATCGTGAGTTCATGTCCATTTTGGCGAAGACTGTAAATGCCAATAGTACTGATTGGGCAAGGAGATTAGATGATGAACTATGGGCATACCGGATGGCATTCAAGACACCAATTGGTGCATCTCCATATCAGCTTGCTATGGAAAAGCTTGCCATTTGCCAGTCGAACTTAAACATAAGGTATTATAGGCATTGAAGCAGTTTAATCTAGAATGGCAAGATGCAACAAAGTTGAGACTGGAGCAGTTTAATCTTCGCGCGTATGAAATCTCTACCTTGTATAAGGAGAAGATCAAATTTTATCATGATCGCAAGGGTGAGAGAAGAGAATTTGTGGCAAGCGACATGGTACTATTGTTTGATTCAAGGCTAAAACTTTTTCCTGGAAAATTAAGATCAAAATGGAATGGACCATATAGAGTGGTCACGGTGTTCCCCTATGGCGCAATTGAATTAGAGAATAAGGGTGGAAAGAAATTTAAAGTCAATGGCCAAAGGGTGAAACACTATATGGATAAAGGAAAGGAGGCCCGAATGATTTGTGATGTGGACTTAAATGAGGATTGAGTAATCAAGCCGACCTAAGTCGTGTCGCCATATTAAATTAGGAGCTTCATGGGAGGCAATCCATGGACTTGTTGGTGAAGTTTGAGCAATCGACATAGGCACGTCGTGCTGCGACGTTAAATTAAGAGCTTCATAGGAGCCAACCCATGTTTTGTACTTTAAATTTTATAAGGTAATGTGTGTTTTGGTGTAGGAAACCATAGAAGAAAATTGGTGCAGAATTGAAACTCTAGACTGAACCCACAAAAGGGATTGTATGATCACAACTTAAACATACGATGGTGGGTTCAGTCGTCTGATGTGAGTTCTGCAAAATGATAAATTAAGGAGTCATCCCACAGTTGGGTATCACGATCATAACATGAATGCATGATGGTGGTCTTAATCATCAGATGTTACTCCTGCAAACCATAAAAAATAGGGCATCAAACATACAACCTTTAGTCACGATCGTAAGTACAACCTACGATCGTACTTCAGAGTCGTATGTTCTCAGGTAAGTTTTCTATTTTCATCAACGTACGAAAGGAATGTACTATCGTGGAATCCAACCACGATCGTACAATCCCTTCATTTGAAAGGCCTAGCAGTGTTTAAAATAGCGACCCGACCCGATCCAAACTTAAAACCAAAATCTATAAATACATCTTGAAACCGTCCCCATGCCTCTTCTCACATTTTCAAAGCATTTTCATATGAAAAAATAGCAAACTCTACATATTTCAAAGGTTAAAAAGGATGGTTATCTTTGATTTCAAGTCAGATTTCATCATTTCATCCATTTTTCATCACTTCCCCTTTACACAGTAAGTTTACATCACTTGTTAACCTAGAATTTATGGGTATTTTACTTCAATTTTGTTGATGAGTTCTTAGATTGAAGTGGGGAGGAACGAAAAATGGGTGTGTATGGTTTAAAAAGCACAGGGGAAGTCTGAGTACCCAGTAGTGTTTACGTATTATAAAATTCTAGTTAAAAGTAGGGTGGGTCAAAAAGGGTCAAATGGTGGGTCCAAAGGTTAAGAGGTCAAATCTGGTAGTGTCTGAAGTCCTACAACACAACCCATGATCATGAGTTCTACCTATGATCGTAGGTTGGATTGTTGTAGGATACTGGTTGATGATCTTCAAGAGTTCATCAGGCGAACACATCCCACAGTCAAAACATCAATATAAGATTGTGGTATGTCTTCTGATGTAACTTGACTTTACTGGTTTTAGGGATCCAACCTACAATTAGATGGTACGATCGTACCATCATTGCACAATCGTGGGTTGTGATCGTCTGATGGATATAGTACAGGTCAAATATTACTGGACCAACCTACGATCAGAAGGAACGATGGTACCTTCAATGCACTATTGTAGGTTGGGTCGTCTGTTTATAAAACTGAACATGTACATGTACTATACTATGATCTAACATGTTTTTTAAGTACAGTTACCATGGTACCCAAGTGCAAGGCTGCAGCCGACAAGAATCTCTGAGAACAAATATCAAAGGAGAGGGGCCCATCAAGTACCTCCAAGAGTTTGTCAAGTGCGAGTGGGTCGAAGGAGGAATATGACCTTAACTCCTCCGATGACCAAGCCACCACCAGGGAGACCAGGAACTAGAAAAAGGCCAAGGAGGCTACAATCTCCACGGCTATTATTATAGCAGCTGCTCCAGTAAAATGTTCCCTAGTCTAAAGAGGGAATGGAAAATACCCTACCAGACGGGAGTGAGGATGATGATGAGGAGTCACAATCTGTGGAGACAGATTCGGCACCTTCAAACACTGATTCTTTGACAGAATCTAGTCAGAATGGGCCTGGTCCATGACGTTGGCTTATTTAAAACTCTCGCCAATACTATGTGGACTGGGTCACTCTCAAGGATAATATGAACCAATAGAAAAGCATCCAAGAGGAACCACGCATATTGAATGAGTCTTTACAGAGGATACCGGAGGTGGTGTAGGTTTTTCAGCAGTACCAGTTGGGGTGGATAACAATGCCACTCTTCCTTTATAGTAGAGAGCTCATGAGGGAGTTTTACGCGAACTATGCTGCAACCCTCAAGAATATGACTCCCTCTGGCAAGGACAAGGATATGAAGAAGAAGCCCCGCTTGGACATGATAACGGTGCCAAAAAAAAAGAAGTTGATATTTTAGTTGAGGCTATTTCTAGAGTCTTCTTCAGAGAGGATTTTACACCACCTGCAGAGACTCCAGAGTATGATTACCAAATGTCAGAATTGAAGAAGGTTAAATAGTTGTCCACTGAGGACAAGACAATGCACTTCACTTGGCTAGTGGGGCAGATTGTTGAGGCTGGAGTAAATGCCTCTTGGATGAACGGATCATATATTACAAAGAAGAGTCTCAAGTTTTTTGCCAAGCCATGGTGGTCCATTGTGAGGCATCGGATAGCACCCACAGCAAATGATAATACGTTGGGTGTGACTAATGCCTGCCTGGTAGCCGTATTTGTAGAAGGGTTAGAGCTGAACATTCGATGCATTATCGCATAAGAGATTAGAGACCGAGCCTTATAGAGCGGCTCTACCCTTTCGTTCCCATGTTTGGTTACTCAGCTAATGCAAAACACGGTGGTGCCATAAATTTCACTAGTGGACAAATTTCTTCAGTCCACTAGGACTGCAGACCTAGCCAAGAGAAAAGACATGTGCAACCTAAGAGCCCCGATTTGAGGTTTGGGGAACCCGGAGGTAGGTCAGGATGCCCCGAGTGGTGATATACCGTCATCTTCTGATACGGGTGCTTCACATTCTTCTGCATCAGCAGGTTCTCAGCCTAGGACAATGGTTCCGACAGGATACACATTGATTTCAACTGTACACTTGGAGGAGATTCTTAGGAACCATATCTTACATGATGCCCGAATTCATAACTTAGAAGTAGGGGTAAATCCTAATATTGATGATGAGATTCATATGGCTTTATGATTGGTGCAGACATGAATGGACAGTATGAAGGGTCAGCTCATGTCTCTAATTGAGGTAGTCCAGCCACCTGACATGGGTTCTAGCTGGACAGAGTTGATTAAGTTGAGGGAAACGATCCAGGCCTTAGCTGGTAGAGTTGATTCGGAACTTTCACCTCCACCACAACCTATACCTTCCACAACATCTATTCAGGTGGATATTGCCACACTTTTCACCCGGTTCTATACTCTTCCTATTCCGCAGATTGAGCTAGATAATAATAAGGTAGAGGACGGAGGTCTTGAGCCTAGGAAGAGGCTGAGGAAGGATGTGTCTGGCAAAGGTATGAGGAAAGAGAGATCTGGAAAGAATAGAAGAAGGAAGGAGAAAGCTATTGATGAGACCTCTGCGGGAGTTATCCTAGAGGGTGACACTATGGAAGGGGGTTCGGAGACGACCCTCATATCTATTTATTTGAGTTCCCCTACCATCGTTGTTGACCATAAAACTGTGAGTGTCGTGGCCACTACTATTGATGTTAATGTGGGGGACCCAACTGCATCCCCATGTGACTCGAGTTCCACCGATACCTAGAGCACCTCAAGTATGCCCTTTACCCTAGTTTTTATTTTTAAATTTTGTGCAATGGGGAAATTACATGATTTCAAAGTTGGGGTGGGGGTATACCATAATCGAGGGTTTTTGTTGTCGTGTTTCTTTTCTATTGGCTATTTTATCATAGTTAGAACCAGCATGTTTAGGTGTTTTTATGTTTTTATGTGTTATTGTGTTATGTTTAGTCATTGTAGTGTAACTTAGAGTAATAAAAGAGAACATGGTGCAGTCTGGCTTAATCAAGCATGCTTACATGTTTTGAATCACATTTAAATGATACCCATCGAAAACATTATTTTGTGATATAGTGTGTGCATAGACTGTACTGAAACCGATGTTAGGATCTAGATATGGCATTAGGATTGTAAATGGGACAACCTGACCCACCTTGTATGAACTGAATAGGTAGCAACTTAGATAGAAGCCTGAGCCATGAGTGAGATGTATTACCTAGTCGGTGTGTGTGCGATCTAAAACTTACTCGGTTAGTCTCACTAAAAGCTGTAGGATTAAAGGTTAGGAAAGGATCATAGGTCGTGTTTGATTTATCCCACTCTAGCCTAAATGAAATACCAAATAATGTTGTATGCCTTGACCATGAATTTTTAGCCTTAGCCTTTTTCTTTAAACTACCCATGACACTTTCCCGTTTTACAATGAACCTTCTTTGGCCATGGTCACTCCTTGGACACTGTGTACCTTAACTCAGGGAAATCACCTAAGTTGAGGGTGGCTATTGTGTAGGGGTGTGATTTTGCCCAAAATATACCTCCAAAAAAGTATAATGCAGTCGATGTATCAAATATAGAACCCAACTAGGTTGGGGTCGATCCCATAAGGAATAGGACAAAATTATGTCGAATTTTTTTTGATTAATTGGCAAGTAAGTAAAATGGGGGGGAGGGTGTAAGCAAGTAGTAACAGTAACGATTGTTGATTATTGGATTTGTTATAACTATGAGAAATACACTAGGACTGTGATCCCCAATGATTCCTTAACTCCACCGGTTACTTGTGTTGGCAAAACTGTCCCGCTGCGTTGCATGCAAAATCTAACAAGATATGTTCATCTAAACATCTATGGACCTTGGGTAGATGAATTTCACTCTTCTCTTCTTGGTCTCCTAGTGCCTCACTACTAACCTTTGTCCTGGATCTCAAATAACTATCCATGTTATGGCTCAAGTTATTAGATGAAGGTTGATAGCTTCAAATCTCTATTTTTATTTCCTTTTCCAAATCTCTACCTCTCTCTTGAGCAAGTCTAGAATACATGCGAATTTCTAACATTTGCAACCGTTAGAAGATCAATCACAATGAAAGAAATAACAGTACATGCATTCAACTGGTTCAGAATTATTTTGAACTGAACCCATTTTATTAATTCCTCATGGTTTACACAACCCTAGTTGATGGGTTTAGCTATTCATGATTGCAAGAACACGAAAAGAATTCAATGATGGAAACATAATTATAAACTCACAATAAGAAGAAAACTCTAAAATCTCAATATGAATAAAACCCTTGAATCGATGTTCCAAGATTACAAAATCAATAATGTGTTTTTATCCTCAAAATAATTAAATAACCAACTAAAATTAGTGTAGTGACTAACTCTTAAACATAGGACAATATAGGGGTATTTATAGATACAAGGTGAATCCTATCCTAAACAAAACAGGAGAACAAAGTCGGCACTTTTCCACGGTACTGTGACTTGGTATCGTTGAACCAAGTCACGTCATGTAGGTCCTACTGTGGAAATCAGGCCACTTCACAAACTTTCAGGAGTCGACTCACGACACTGACCTACATCACATAGGTCGACTCACGTAAACTGGGTCCTGCCGTGAGTCGCTCCTCTGGTATAGACATGGCTATTTCGTCTTCAAATACTTTGTACTCGTGCATGATTCTTCGTTTTTGTCCATTTTGCCTCTAAAAACCTATTCTCCTGCAATATAGAACAAAAAACACATCATACCAACCAAACATACCCAAGTTATTGCATATTTTCTTTGTTTTAAGCATCGA
The DNA here is from genome assembly GCA_031232105.1 of Capsicum rhomboideum. NCBI lineage: Eukaryota > Viridiplantae > Streptophyta > Magnoliopsida > Solanales > Solanaceae > Capsicum > Capsicum rhomboideum. Next base: position 55,647,712 of record CP124711.1, read on the forward strand.
AAATTCCATGAAACCATGGCACATCAACACCCTCAACTTAAAACGTTTGCATGTCCTCAGGCAAACAAAATAAAATAAACACAATCGATGCTTAACTATGAGAAACCTAAGAGACCTACGGCAGTCGGCTCATTGTTTTTGGCACCAAAACATTTCCTACCCCTCATATTTGCAAATAAAAACCATGGTGTGTATACATGTAACATATTATCATGATACAGAAGGGATAAAGTGATGGCATCAGATTATGAATAAAAAACTAAGCATATATGCAAATGACATTATCTGAACAAATAGCAGCTAACAATGCAACCCGTGTACTCTCACAACAAAGAAGTCCCATACACTCATAGTATACTAATGAATGTCAAAGTAGGGATTGGGTCAAAACACTCTCTCTCACAAAGAAGTTCAAACAATGTGCGTGAAATACCATAGGCTTGACCTTATTTTCTATGCCTTAGTTTTTTGGACAGTTGGACTAGGATCACATTAGGACTTTCATCGGCTTGTAATGTAGGCTTGGGGATGGGTGTGGTACAAATGGATATAGTGAATCAACCCTCCTTGACACTACACTATTTTTGGCTCCACTTTCCCACCATTCTCTTTTTATTTTTCCTTATTCTCCTTCATTTATTTTCAAATTTTAGGTGTGACTTTCTTCATACTTTCAAAACACACTTTTTTTTATTTTTCTTTTCTTTTTATTTTTTCATTTTTTTATCTTCACACCCAAATCTGTTCTCTTTTTCTCTTACTAACCCCTTCTTTATACCCAAGTTAAACTATGTACCCCTATAATAGCCACCCTTAACTTAGGTTATTTGCCTGAGTTGAGGTATACTATGTCCAAGGAGGTATCAGGGCCAAGAAAAGTTCATTGTAAGTCAAACTGGGAAGGTGAATAGGCTAATGAAAGAAATAGGTCAACTAAGGTTCAAAATCGGGATCAAGGGATACTTATTTTATTTGGTCGGGCATTTAGGCTAAAAGTGGGCTTATTCAAAAATGGCCTATGATCCTTTCCTAACCACTATCCTATAACCTAGGCAAGACTAACCGGGAAAGTTTTGGATCACACACGCAAAGTGAACTAGGTAATGACCTCACACATACATAGCACAGGGTTACACTATCAACTACTACCTATCCAGTTCATGCATTGCTATCTACCATCATGTTACCTATAATACTAATGTCATAACAAGATCGAACAACAATCACAAATTAACATGTTGCACACACACTCCAAAAAAAAAAGTTTCAAGAGGGGTGTCCTTTAAACAATCAAAAAGCATCATTATCAAAAAATTGTTCAAAACTGGATTGCACTAAGGTTCCCCTATTTTTCTCCTAATTAAACATGAGAACACAAATAATCTAACTAACAACCTAAATATGTCGGTTCTACTATGATAGCACACTTGGGGGAAAAGAAAACACGACAATAAAAAACCCCAAGTGATGGTATACCCCAACCCCCAACTAAATAATAATGCACTGCCCTCAGTGTATAGCTATCAATATGATAAATGTAAGGGAGTGAAGACATGCCTGCGGTGTACTAGGTGCCAGATGTGGTCCCGTCCACAGCAGGATAATTTGTATGCTCTCTGGGCTCCATGCTAGGTGTGTCTGGTGAAGAGAGTGGTTGACTCGAGATGTAGCTCGTGCTCTTTGCTCATAGTCCATCTGACTGACATAATACCCTTCCTGGGAGGCCTTAATCGCCCTACATATATCACTTCAAAATCGTCTCCCCTATCAGTCTGACCCTCAGGACTCCGTGGCCGCTTGTCTCTAGCAATAGGGGGCTCCTCGTCAGCAAATAAATTCACCTCAAAAATTGGTGCTGAAGGTACCAGTGTAGGTATGCATGGAATAATAGGAGTATGGCTAACTGCTAAATCTCGAACTACTTCCCTCAATGTAGCCACCTCCTTGGTCAACCCTGTCAAATTTGAGATATAGGCCTCTCTCAACAGGCTACCCATCCGATGCTCAAAACTGTCAATCCGCCCATGCAGCTCATGCATAAACTTCTCCATAGCAGAAGTCATGCGAGCCTCAACTCTTTCCTTAGAAGCCTCTATCGACGTCCTAATTCATGGCTTAAGTTGAGATACCAACTTAGCCATCTGGGCCTTTGTATGAGCATATCGCTCAATAAACTGTGTCTAACTATCCACTAACTGTTGTAAAAATTCTCGTGAAACTGTAACCATGCTAGAAGAGGGTGGTGGTACAGTAGTTCCTACTACCCCCTAATCAGTCACGGGGCTTGTGCCCTCGGTAGGCAACCTTCCAGCCTTAGGGTCACTAATGGTGTTGAAGTGCTAATCGGTTCCTCAGAATCCACTTGCCCTTCAAAAAGGGCGGTGCCAGATGAAGTAGGGGGCTAAGAATCCCTCTGGGAAACCAAAATAGCACCTCGCTGCTACATCAATCCTACATCAGCTATGCGGGTCACCTCAATAGCGTGATCTACTACGGGCATCGTAACCACACCAACACTATTACATAGGCCCTAAATCAGATAGGGGAAATGAATGCTGGTAAAGTCTCTAAAGGCACGCTCATGAATATCTCTAATAATGTAGTGGGCGATGTTTATGCCATATCCAGCGATGATTCTTGCTACCAGAACAGCTCGGTCAAGAGTAAGAGAATTATCTACACTTGTGGGACCTAGACGATGCCGTACAACTAACCACCAAACCGTGATCGTAAAGTGAAGTGAGGACTTCTTAATATCTAACTTCTCAGTTACCTATATTACATCTAGGCCATCCTCAGCAATATACTGTTCAACCCACTGTAATATCTCTAAATGTTGATCGACATACTTCATTTTGTTTCTATTTTTCACCATCTCCATACGATGATCAAACTCAGCAGTACTTACTGAAAGTGGTCGTTCGGCACCAAATAAGAACCTGTGGATAGTCTGCTCGGAGATGTCTACTCTGGTATCACTAACCAAAGAGCGAATGAATGGTGGTTGGTCCCGATATTGCTGCTCATTTGGTGTGATTAATTCAATAGAAGCAGCATATGAAGCATAAAACTCATGGACCAACTCTGGGCTATAGCTACCTGAAGGCTCCGTCATCCATCGGAATCTATAGCGATCAAACACTGCCTTAATCTTGGGTAGTGCCTTTAAATCATCTAACTGATACCGGGGATCCTCAATGATGCTTTATCTACATATACCCCACTCAATCGGCTCTGCATCCCTATCATAAATGGCCTTCATATCCTGAACACACAACCTCTTATTTTCTCTTCATACTACAGTTGTGGCCCGCTGTGTAGCCACTTGTCTCTGTGAGAAAGTCATGGAATCCTAAACAATAGTGCCCGAAATAGATATTGTCTCATTAGCCTCACCACTACCAGTGGACTCAGAATCATCCGCACCCTCAATAATCTCATTGGTCCCAGGTGCATCAACCTTATCTTCGGTATCAGCGATTATAGAAGCATCCACCCCTTCTCATTACACTGGTTGGAGGAATCAGATAACTGAATAGGAGTCACCAATAAAGGTTGAGTCGTGGCCCAATCTGCAGCCTGTGGCTTAGTTTGTTGTCTTGTGGTGCAAGGTACAAGAGTAGAATCATACCTAGCGATCTCATAAACCTCTTTGGACCCACTTTTCTTCGACTCTGAAGGCTCATCTCGGAGCCTTATTGTGACTTCTGGGTTCTTGGTATGGATTCGTGAAGAGGAATCAATATCTTTGCATTTGGGGTCTCCTTTAGGAGGCCTTATTCAAAGTAATCAAATCTTTGGTGGTGTTTGGTCGGGTATGGTATGGGTTGTGGTGTCGAGTTTGGCAAATTTGGGGTGTGGTTGGGTCGAGTATAGGTTGCAAGGTCGGGTTTGGTGAATTTGGGATTTGGTCGAGTAGGGTATGGAGTTTGGTTGGGTTAGGGTGATGGGAATTTGAAATTTTTTGCAATTGGGTAGTGAGAATTTATGAATTAGAGTGTTAGGTACTTGGGAAATTGAGTGAATGTAGGATTGAAAGTGTTAATTTGGATGAATTTTGGGAAATAAATTGGGTATTTGGAAGCTTGGAAGATCGGGTTTAGGGTTTTCGGATGGGTAGTGTCGGATTTTATCGAAAATAGGTTGAAATTTGGGTTGGGTCGGGTCAGATTTTCATATTCAGGGTGGGTCTGATTTTCACGGTACCGACCCATGTCACGTGGGTTGACCTACGTAACATGGGTCCTTGTCCTGGATTGGATTCTGCAACCAAAAAATTCCCTTTGATTCTCACACGTGGGTTGACCTATGTCACATGGGTCACCACCGTGGTTTGGATTCCGCAATCAAAAAATGTCTTCTGATTCTCACGATACCAACCCACGTCATATAGGTTGACCTACATCTCGTGGGTCACCACAGTGGTTTAAGTTGCACACCTTTTAGTTCACATCTTTATTTTCAACTTACGACTGGTATCAATCCTTGGGTTGCCTCCCAAGCAGCACTTGATTTAACGTCGCGAAGCGACGTAGCTAGGTTGGTTAATAAGACTTCACCAACTAGCCCATGGGTTGCCTCGCATAAAGTACCTGATTTAACGTCACGACATGACCCATATTACTTGACTACTCAGACTTCATCAAGACTAAACTCCTCACATGTCCTTATTTCTTCCGTGGTTCCCACATAGTGCTTTACATGCTACCCATTGACCTTGAATAGAACATTGTCATCACCTTTCAGCTCAATTGCTCCATGCAGGAATGCCCTAACCACCGTGAATGGTCCAGACCATTTGGACCTTAGTTTTCAAGGAAACAAGCAAAGCTTGGAGTTATAAAGCAGTACGAAATCTCCCAGGTAAAATTCTCGTCGTTGAATAGTTCGATCATGATATAATTTCATATTCTCTTTATATAGTACTGAACTTTCATAAGCCCGGAGATGAAATTCATCCATCTTATTCATCCTCTCTACTCTCAATTTAGCCGCATCATTCCATTCCAGATTCAACCTTTTCAATGCCCATATGCCTTACGTTCAAGTTCGGCAGGCAAATGGTACAATTTACCAAACACCAGCTGATATAGAGATGTACCAATCGGTGTCTTGAATGCAGTTCGATATGCCCATAATGCATCATCCAATCTTCTTTCCGAATCAGTCCTATTGGCATTCAACATTTTCACCAAAATAGACTTAATCTCACGATTTGACACCTCGATTACAGAAATGGGATCCTCCATCACTAATGATAACTCGGGGTGTACCGAATCGTGAAAATATGTTTTTTTTCAAGGATGTTGTGACACTTCTTCCTTCATTATTTAGGAGCGATATTGCCTTCACCCATTTAGAAACATAGTCAACAGCTACCAAAATGTATTTCATCCCATGTGAGCTCACAAATGGGCCCATAAAATCAATTCCCCATACGTCAAACAATTCGAGCTCAAGAATAGTTGTCATAGGAAGTTCGTGTCTGTGCAAGATGTTCCCTTGTATTTGACATTGGTCACAAGCCCGAGCATAGTCATGAGCATCTTTATAAATGGTGGGCCCATAATACCCACATTGTAAGATCTTATGAGCAGTCTACGCAACTCCATGATGACCCCCAACTGGAGATGGATGACATGCTTCCAAAATAGTCATCATCTAAACTTCCGGAATACACCTTGTAATTATGCTATCCGCACATACCCTAAATAAATAAGGCTCATACCAGAAGAAATTTCTCACTTCATGCATGAATCTCTTTCTCTGCTGATACGACATATCTTCTGGGACTAGATCACTTGCCAAAAAGTTGGCAAAATCTTCAAACCAAGGGATTAGTTCTTATGATGCTGCCAACACTTGCTCCTCTGGAAAAGTATCATCAATATCAAGATCATCCCTTAATCTAAGCATGGCCTCCTCCTCAAGGCATGATAGATGGTCTGTAACCTGATTCTTAGTCCCCTTTCGGTCCTTGACATCAAAATAAAATTCTTGTACTAGAAGTACCCACCGAATTAGTCTTGGATTGGCGTCCTTCTTTGACATAAGATCTAAGTGCTACATGGTCTGTATGCACAATCACGTTCGTACCAATCAAGTAAGATTGAAATTTCTCAAAAGCAAAGACCACTACCAATAATTCTTGCTCAGTTATAGTATAATTTTTCTGAGCTGGATTAAGTGCTTTGCTAGCGTAATAAATTGGATGTAGAATCTGCTCACGTCTTTGGCCAAGGACTGCACCCAAGGCAACACCGCTAGTATCACACATAACCGCAAATGGCATCGTCCAATCTGGTAAAACAATGATAGCGGCTAAAATCAACTTCTCTATTAGACACTCAAACGCTTTTAGACACGCCTCATTAAACATAAACTTCACCTCCTTGTCTAAAATCTTGCATAATGGATGTTCAATCTTAGAGAAATCTTTGATGAATCTTCTATAGAAACTTTGAATTCCATTAACCAAAACAGGTAGAGGTAACTTTTCAATCACTACTATCTTGGCTTTGTCAACTTCAATACCTTTCTTTGAGATTTGATTCCTCAATATGATACCCTCATTAACTATAAAGTGATATTTTCCCCAATTTAGAACTAAGTTGCACTCCTCGCTTCTTTGCAACACATTAGCGACATGGGCCAAGCAGTCATCAAATGAGTTTCCCACAACAGAGAAATCATTCATAAAAACCTCAATAGTGTCTTCCACCATGTCAGAGAAAATGGACATCATACAACAAGGGAAAGTGGTCAGTGCATTACATAAATCGAAGGGCATCCTTTTGAACATGAACGTTCCATATGGACAAGTGAAAGTGGTCTTCTCTCGGTCCTCGGGAGCAATGAAAGTCTAATTATACCCCAAATAATAGTCAAGAAAATAATACCATCCTTTACCAGTAAGATGGTCTAACATCTAATCCATGATGGGCATAGGAAAGTGATCTTTTTCGGTCCAAGAATTCAGCTTTTGATAATACATGCAAACTCTCCATCCAGTAACCGACCTCATTGGGATAAACTCATTCTTATCGTTTGGAACCACAATGATCCCTCCCTTCTTTGGAACATACTAAACTGGGCTCACCCACTTGCTATCAGCAATGGGGTAAACCACACCCGCATCTAACTACTTGATGATTTCTTTCTTCACAACCTCTTGCATAGGGGGGTTCAGATGACGTTGGCGCTCTATGCTTGCTATGAACTCAGGATCAAGCTGAATTTTGTGAGTGCAAATACCAGGTGGGATACCAATAATATCAGTGATGATACAACCAATGTCCCTCTTAAACCTTTTCAACACCAAAATAAGAGCCTCTACTTGCCACTCCACTAACTTAGTAGAGATAATCACGGGTAAGGTGTTGTTGGCTCCCTAGAATGCATAGCTAAGGTGGGATGGGAGAGCCTTAAGCACAAAAACTAGAGGCTCCTCAATAGGAGGTAGAGCCAGTGGGGTCATCCAATTCTTTAAATCAAGATAAAGTTTCTAAGGAGCATACGTGTATGATCCCCTACCAACGAGTGCACCAACTATCTCATCGTATTCCTCAATACCATCGCTATCAAAATTCATAATCACAGCCGCAATAGCTTTTATCCCCAACCTTTATTCAATAGGCACGACAATATCACTCTCATCAATTGTATCTATTACAGAAATCACCCGCATATCTTTTGGTTGCTTCATGGAATAATAAACATTGAAAGTGACATGTTCATTATTCAACCTGAATTTCATCTGCCCAGTTTCTATATCAACCAATGCATGGCCAGTGGCAAGGAATGGTCTTTCAAAGATGATGGGAACCTTGAAATCAACCTCACAATCTAGAATCACAAAGTCAGCCGAAAAGATGAATGATGCAACCTTCACCAAAACTACTACAAAATGCCCACCAACTTTTTCATAGTTCTATTTGCCATAAGGAGTCTCATAGAAGTCGATTTCGGTGCTCTCATTCCTAATTGCTTGAAAATGGCTAGCGGCATCAAGTTAATGCTACCAACCAAGTCATTCATAGCTTTTGCAAAATTTAGGACCCAATAGTATAAGGAATTGTGAAGGGTCCCGGATCTTCCTTTTACTTAACAAGTGAGTGAGAAGCAATTGCACTATAATGTTATAAATTATCTGCTGGCTCAAAACTGATAGTTTTCTTCTTTGCCACCAAATCTTTCATGAATTTCACGTAACTTGGCATCTGTTCTAAAGCCTCGATAAGAGGAATATTTATCGATAAGTCCTTTAAAATTGAGATAAATTTTTTATATTTATGCTCTTCAACTTTTTTTTTCAATCTTTGAGGAAAGGGAGGGGGAGGTAGAGGAATTTGTTTGTACACTTGAGGGACCTCCTTTTTCTTTCCGTTATTAGATTTTGCCTTATTGTCAACATCATGAGGCTTTTGAACTGCATCACCGTTTGAATTTTCTAGCTTTATCTCAGTTTCTACATCAACTATCATCGGCTCATCTTTCTTACCACTATCCACAAGTATGGATGGGTCAGTCGTGCACTTCCCGCTTCTAGTAGTAATGGACAAACAATGGATATCATTTCCCGCTTCCAGTAGTAATGGACAAACAATGGCTATCATTCTTCGAATTCTAGATGGTGTTACTTGGAAGGGTACCTGGTTGACGCTGGTTCAATTCCACTGATATCTGCCCAAACTGTTGCTCCAACTATTTAATGGTAGTCGAATAAGATTCTACTTTTTGACTTATTCTCGAAATGTCTGACCTAATCTCATTCAAGCAACTCTCCTGACTCTCAGACCCTTTAGCCAGTTTATTGAGAAGGGCTTCTATTCTTGAATTTCCATAGTTAGCATCGCGGTTATCCGGTGGAACATATGCGCCACTCTTCTCTTTATAATCATCCTTTCACCTCCAATCACCATCACGATCTCGTTATCTATCTCTATGTCATGGCTTGTTATAATTGTATCCATAGTAATTTTGACCTTGATTCCCTTGCCTTGAGTTTCAAGAGTCTTGATTTGACCCTTGACCCTTGGCTCGAAAACCCGTCACCTCTCAATCCAAGTACTTAGCCTCTTCATCAAATTCATAATCGTCATGCCTAGGTGTTTTTCCTTGTGCACCTATGACATGCACCTTTTCAGAACCTCCAGCTGCAATCTGTTTGGCTATCAAGCCAATTTCTGTCCTCAACTGTGTGACCTCTTGAGCTACAAATTCATCCAAAGACTGTTGTGCTGCCGAGGCTCCAATAGCATATGTCCCCACAAGTGTATCTTCCTCCTAAGTATACCATCCTCGATTGGTCTTAGTGATACGATCTAAAATCTCTGAAGCTCGTTCCCACCTCTTACTCATAAATGCTTCGCCAGTGATAGTATCTGCTACAGCCTTTGTATTAGCGTTCAAAGCCCTATAGAAGATTTCAAGTAAACTCCTACCACTCATTCTATGATTTGGAACATTCTGCAGCTTCTTCTTAAACCTTAGCCATGTCTCGTAAAGTGATTTAGAATGTAGTTGTCTAAAGTTGTAAATCTCATCCTTCAACTATAGCATCTTGGAGGTTGGGAAAAATCTCTCTAGAAATTGATCTCTCAACTCTTGCCAAGTAGTGATGGAACCTCGTGGTAACTCGTCCAACCACAAAGTTGCTTCTCCTGTTAGATAGAATGGAAACAATCTCAAACGAATAGCCTCTTGGTCAACTCCAGGCAAATTATATGAAGTGCAGACCACCACAAAGTTCATCACATGCATGTTCGGATCGTCTGTAGGAAGACTGACGAACACACCTTTCAAGATTAGCAGGTGGATCATGGAACTTACAATCAAACTTAGTGCCCTGAGGTAACTCTAGTGGAATAATAACACCAGTCTCTATCGGCTCGAAATAAGCCATATCTTATTCTTCGGGATCATCATAAATCGGCACATATGGTCTTTGAGGGGGTTGTTTCATCCTCAGTCTTCTTTGTCTCTCTTCAAGTTCAGCGACACGTTGTGTTGCTTCTTACATTCCTTGATGATCTTTATCCTCTTGTCTAAGAGCTACTTGCCTCATATTTTCCTCAGCCATTAATCGAGAAGTAATTTATTCCACAGTTTCATGACCAATAGGCTGAATTAGCTGGATATGAATATCTCCCGCGGATGCGGGATTCTGAACTCCATTTGTATTCAACATTCTTCGATTTTATCTCAATGTTCATTCTATATCAGTATCAAGTGGAATCAAGGAATTGCCTTGACACCTAGTGTTGGGCATACACCGGTGTGTGCCCTTCAGAAAAGTACAGAAAAATAAAACCAACCAACTGCAACAAGCAAACTAATCAACTCCATAACCGTAGTCCCCGATAACGGCGCCAAAATTTGATGTCACCTAAAATATACCTCTAGAAAAGTATAATGTGTTCGATGTATCAAATATATAACCCAACTAGGTTGGGGTCGATCCCACAGGGAATAGGATGAAATTTTGTCGAATGCTTGTCTGAGTAATTGGCAAGTAAGTAAAACAGGGGGAGGGGGGGTTTGTAAGAAAGTAGTAATACTAATGATTGTTGATTATTGGATTTGTTATCAATATGAGAAATACACTAGGACTGTGATCCCCAATCATTCCTTAACTCCACCGGTTACTTGTGCTAGCAAAACTGTCCCACTGCGTTGCATGCAAAATCTAACAAGATATGTTCATCTAAATGTCTCTCGACTTTGTTTAGATTAATTTCACTCTTCTCCTCTCGATTTTTGAGGGTTGCACTCCTAACCCTTGTCCTGGACTCTGATAACTATCTCTGTTACGGCTCAAGTTATTAGATGAAGGTTGATAACTTTAAATCTCTGTTGTTATTTCCTTTTCCCAATCTCTACCTCTCTCTCGAGCAAGTCTAGAATACAAACGAGTTTCTAACGTCTGCAACTGTTAGAATATCAATCATAACAAAAGAAATAACAATACATGCATTCATACCGGTTCAGAATTGCTTTACACTTAACCCATTTCGTTAATTCCTCATGGTTTACACAACCCTAGATGATGGGTTTAGCTATTCATGATTGCAAGAACACAAGAGGAATTCAATGATGAAAATATAATTGTAAACTCATAATAAAAAGAAAAATCTGAAATCTCAATATGAATAAAACCCTTAAATCGATGTTCCAAGATTACAAAATCAATAATGTGTTTTTATCCTCAAACTAATGAAGTAACCAACTAAAATTAATGTAGTGACTAACTCCTAAACATAGGCTAATAGAGGGGTATTTATAGATACAAGGTGAATCTTATCCTAAACAAAATAGGAGAAAAAATTCGGCACTTTTCCATGGTATCGTGGAACTGAGTCACGTCACGTGGGTCCTTCCATGGAAATCAGGCCACTTCACAAACTTTCAGGAGTAAATTCACGGCACCGACCTACGTCAAGTAGGTCGACTCACGTGACGTGGGTCTTGCCGTAAGTCATTCCTTTGGTATGGACTTGGCTCTTTCGTCTTCAAATACTTCATTCGCGTGCATAATTCTTCCTTTTTGTCCATTTTGCCTCCAAAAACCTATCTCCTGCAATATAGAACAGAAAACACATCATACCAACCAAACATACCCAAGTTATTGCATATTTTCTTTGTTTTAAGCATCGAAAGTGCCATGAAACCATGGCACATCAGGGTGCATAAAAAAATGGGTATGAAGTTTAAGTAGTGAAAAGAAAGAAAAAGGACGCGAGTGCTGTAAGATAAAAAAATGTAGTAAATTGTTTGAAAATAAAGTCGCACCTGAGGTCCTAAAAGAAAATGGAATAAATGGAGAAAAGAGAGGAGAATAAAGAAGAGTAGGAATAGTGGAGACAAAAATAGTGTAGTGCCAAAGAGGAATAAGACACTGTACCCAAAATGTCCCACACCTGTCCCCGAGCCTACATTGCAAGCCTAGAAAGACCTATAGTGATCCTAACCCGACAATTCAAAAATCGAAGCTTAGAAAATAAGGGCGAGCCTATGGTATTAAACGCACACAATAGGACTTCTTTGTGAGAATGAGAGATTTGATTCAGTCCCGGTGTTATATTTTATTGCATATTCTGAGAGATTCGGGATTTCTTTGTGTGAAGGGCATAAAGGTTGTAGTCTAGTTGTTGCTTGATTAGGTAGTGTATTGGTTAATGTGTTGGGTTGACTAGTTACACTATACTGACATATCCTAATCCCGTTGTGTTTAGTAATTGTATAGCATATACACTGCATTGGTTATTTTTGATAAGAATGGAGGGTGTTGAATACACGTAGTGGTTTGCATGCATGTCTTGAAAAAAAGTTAACTGCCATAGTGACCTCTATTGTACTCTAGGTTAAGCGTCTTAGATAGTTTAGGATTTTATTTGCCCGAGGACATGCAAACGTTCTAATGATGTGCTGGAGATTTACGACAATTGAGACTCTTAAAACAAGGTATATTTGCAAGTATAAGGGTACGTTTTATGGATTTAATGTGTTTGTTGAGTGTTTGTAGGCCTCAAGGACTCAGAGAAAAATAATGTGAAAACTGGAAAAAAAGAGGCATCAGACAAGCCATGCTATGATCGTGGGTTCAAACCACGATCGCCTGTAGGCTATCATAAGTTGATTCAGAGATGCCATACTCAAGAGCCTATCAGAAGATTGGATTTTATGATCGTTGTATGGATCCCACGATCGTATGTTAGCTGTACGATCTTACCTTGTGATCATGGGAGGAAGATCAGATTTACGGAAGTACAGGAGTTTTAGAAGAATAATCAGACGACAGGCCAAGCACGATCGTGGGTTCAACCCACGATCGTATGTTCTTCTCGTCCAAGGAGGCAGACATCAGTTTCCTATTTTGTTTAGGATAGGGTTTGTTAAGTCTATAACTACTCTTTTAGGGTTATTTTTACACATTAGACATTATTATTATTCTATAACACAATTTTGTGGGATTCCAAGGCACTTTCTTGGGATTTTATGAATATTGGTTTTTATGATTTTAATAAAAGTTTAGATTTCAGAGTTTATTTATTCTGGTATGCTGCAATTGATGTTTTTATTAATGAAAGCTTATTTTGTTCACACAATTATGAGTAACTAAAACCCATAGCTAGGGTTGTGGGAACCATAGCGCATTAACGAAGTAGAGTTCATTTCTCGAAGGGCATTAGGGCAAGTATTGTTGTTTCTTCTGAATCGATTGCTTTCTGATGACTGCACGCATTGGGACTCATCGTGTCTCTACCCTGGATTATAGCAAGGGTAGTAGGATAGGACTAGCGATTCAAAACCAAACTCGGAGCTATCTTCATTTAATCAGCCTTGAGCCGTAAAATGGGAAAGGCTTTATTGGGATCATTGATAGGGGAGAACATAGAAACACTCATGATGCATTAATCTTTGTGCTTAAGGATAGTCGTCTATGGGGCATAACATAGTTGGTTAGACAATACTTAGCGTATCGATTCTGCTTGCAGGATACCTGAAAAGAACACCAAGTATGGAGAACCTATGGAGTTATGAAGTTATTGGGGAACACAATCCTAGTGCTTTTCTCATCTCGATTACAACCTCAGCAAACGATTACTAGTTTACTTACAACCCCCCCCCCCCTTATTTTTACATATTCGTTTATTTTCCAAATAACTCAAATAGACATTGTTGATTGGATTTCGACCTATTTCTCGTGGGATCGACCCCAACCTCAGTTGTATTCTATATTTGAACTGCGACCGCTTTATACATTCTTAGAGGTGTAATTTTGGCTACATCACCAACCAGTAGGTAAGCCAAGCCATAGCTTGGAACAAGTAATGTGCTAATGGGTGGAAGGTAAGGGAAACAAGAATAAAACCAACAATATCAATAATATAAGCGGAAGCAAAAGAGATACACATACATAACATACGGTAGAAGAGAGGGAAGTGGACAAAATATACAAAATGAATCACTCCCAAGACCTGGTATGGCTGGTATAAGAGCCACTATAACCACAAAGAATAGTAATAGACAATATCCAAAATACACATATATATACCATAGTCTCAAAAATGAAAAGACTATCACTGAAGCAGAAGAATAAGGATCAGCTATGGACTCAAGAAAGTTCACCCTATCTTCGGATCAGTAGCAAGGCCCAAAGATAACGTCAGTAGTGGTGACTCATACTCGATTTTACATCAGGGAAAAGATACAGAAGTGTCGTATGAGTACCAAAGCAACAGGTACTCAGTAGGCATCATCGGCTGACTGAGCACAAATATAGTAAAACCATAAATAAAGTGCGAGAATGTCAGCTAATGTCAATAGTAAAAAGGATAGAAATATAAATCACAAGCTATGCTAGACAAATGTGAAAAAGGAAGTTAGTAACTCAAGAGTCAAATCAAAGGACTAACTACAACCTAGTTGGTCCCCCATAAGCCCAAAAGGCAAATACAAGAAGACAATTAATCCTACCGAGCCCTCATCAGCCCGGTAGGTGCAAACAAGAGGAAATCTAAAGTAAGAAGCATAAACAACTGAAATAGACTTATAAAAAGCCTAGATGGACAAATGCATTGCATACTCCCCTCTCAACAATAACCTTTAACCGTACTAGCCTCAAATAACTTTTTGATCCCAGATCCAAAATAAAAGTATATACCGAGCTTGGACCGAAACCAGTGGATAATAACAAGAGGCCATACACCGAGCTCAAACCAAGAATAGTGGATAATAGCAAGAGGCCAAATGTTCCACATAAAGCTGTTACATCTCCCACACCAGAACTATATACAACTGCCAGAACTCCCAGTAATAACAGTAACTAATACTAGAGCACCCAAATCGTAGTCATAGACTGATGTCGTACTCGAACTGAAACTCATAAATAAAAAATCATAACCATTATAGGTGGGTTCATGAGGAGCAAACCATAACCATAAACCGATGCCACACCCGTACCAGAGCTTACAATAATGGCGATAGAGCATATGCTAGACTCGAACCAAAACTGATATATATATAGATAGATAGATAGATAAACATAAACTAGATAGCGGAAGTTAAATGGTTTCAAGCCTATTCCAAATCCATTTATTATTATAGATCAATCTCGGATGGCAAAATTTGCTAAGTCAGAAGGACTCCAATTACCAAGTCAAAGAGGTGTTGTCAAGGGTGACTATCTTATTTGAGGAAAAAGAACTAAGCAAGTGTGAAAATAAGTGTAAGTCACCCCTAACCCAAGGTAATAGCCTAGGATAGAAGTCATTAGTCCATCTAAGCCTAAAGTAACATCACTCAAGACAATCTATCTAAAAAGGGCAGTATGGCCCACTACTGGACCCCAATAAATCAATCTAAAACAAAACCTACCGAAAACTAGAATAAGGCTTCCCAATAAAATCTCAAGGTACTATAAGCACTAATTCTAGTCCTAAAGGATGATAATACACTATCCTAAGGGAGAACAGGCCCAGATTCTACTGAAAAGGGGCCCTAATCGGCTAAATAAGGTGAAAAATGCTAACACAATAACCGGACCATAACTATCGACCCAAATCTAGTACAATTCTACACTAATACTATTGTTAAGCACAATATAGAAGAAGGGTAACCCTAGCCTACTAAGACGCTGTTGAAAGCTAGCCAAATCCTCTATGCAATAGCTTTTCCCTTCCGAGAAGCCTTCGAGAGTTGCCACGCTATCAAAACAATGATCTATGAATCAAGACAAAAAAAATTGATACCCATATTTCTGATATAGCTGTGGGTCAGAAATCGGACTAAAAATCTCATGCTAGGCTCGCTTACAAAATCATGAAATTAAAATTGTCACAGAATTTCTCTCATCTCAAGTGTCGATTGCCACATTAATTTATCTAAATAATCTCAAATAGCCCCCAAATTATTCCCAACACAATTCTTAATATATGAACTAAAACGGACAATTATCCAAAAATTTAAATGGACACTTTCGAGAATACGATTATATAACAATCACCACGATGCCTCTAAATCAATCCCAGCATCAGATACTTGATTCCTCTCAAATTATAAGCTTAAAATGTCTACAATGATGGTTAAACACATAGTGTATAAGTTGGAAATGAGGAGGGTGAAGTGTGTATATAAGTAATAGCGATGGCCACTTTAGTGGCTAAATGACCGCTAAAGCGGCTAGGGGGCTGCTAAAGTGACCTGTCCAACGTCCGCTAAAGCAGTACAGAGCCACTTATGAGTTGAAGCTAAAACATCTACCACGAAAGCGGTCTCTTGGCTGCTAAAGCAGTTGCACCAGATAATTTGGCACCAGCTAAATTTATCAAGTCCTAACAGACTTCGACTGAGTATTCGGGATTGGTTCTGAATCCTGTACATGTAAACAAACTATGCTACCCTATCAAATTTGGCATTCCAAACTCAACGGTGCCACCAAAATTTCCATCTAAAGTTGTTTTGATAAAAAAAAGCGTCCCACACCTAAGGGACCGTTTTAGCCAAAATCCACCAAATAGCCCAAAATGAGTCCGGAAGCCTCGAGACCCAGACCAAGGATCCCATTAGCCTAAAATCAATATTATAGAGCTAATTAGACTGCTAGAAATGACATCCGAGGCCATTTACCTAAGGTGTTTGCTTGAGAACCATTTTTTAACTTCAAAAGCTCCAAAATAGGAAAATGACTCTAAAAACCAAATTAGCTGCCCGATAATCGAACTGTCAGTCCCAGTAAGTAATAAATGATTAGGGGAAGCTATTGGGAGGCTCTAAATACAGAAAATGACCTGAAGGGTCATTACAACATCCACTACTAAAAGGACTTTCGAATGCAAAAGTAATGGATTAAGAAGTACCTAAAGGCTCGAACAGGTAGGGATACTAGGTATGCATCTCCCACTCAGTCTCCAATGTAGCCTCTTTGACTGGACGGTGTCATCACTGAACCTTAAACATAGGAATATCTCTGGAGCGCAACCATCTGACATCTTTGGGTAAAATAGATACAGGCTCCTCTATAAAGGTCAACCTCTCATCAAACTAAACTGAATCCCACCAAAGCGCTTGAGACTCATTAGAAATATAATGCCACATCGGTGGATGGATGAAAAACTGGAGGCAAAGCTAACTTATATGCTACCTCCCCAACTGTTCGAAGGATTTTAAAGGGTCCAATATACCTGGGGCTGAGCTTGCCCATCCCCCCAAACCTCATAATGATTTTCATGGGCTATACTCGCAAAAAGACTTGGTCACTAACTCTGAAATTTAAGGCACGAAGTCTACAGTCAGCTTAACTCTTTTGCCTGCTATAAGCTGCCCGTAGCCTATCTGGAATCACCCAAACCTAGTCCAAAGACTCACAAAGGAAATCTGTACCACAAGGCCTAAACTCTAAAGTCTCGAACCAACAAGCAAGATATCGGCAATGCCTACCATATAACGCCTCAAATGGTGCCATCCTAATAATCAAATGGTAGCTGTTATTGTAAGAAAACTCTGATAAAGCTAAAAACCTATCCCACTTACATCCTAAGTCTAAAACACAAGCGCAAAGAACATCTTCTAAAACCTAAATAGTTCACTACGATTGCCTATTAGTCTGGAGGTGAAAAGTGATGCTAAGGTCAACCTGGGTACCCATCTCCTCCTGAAATTTCCAACAAAAGTTAGAAGTGAACTGAGAGCCTTGATCTGAAATAACAAACATGGGAACCCCGTAAAGGTGAACCACCTCTTAAACATAGATACGGGCCAACCTTTCGACATGAAAAAAGTTTGAATAGAGATGAAATGGGAAGATTTGGTCAATCGATCTATGATGACCTAAATGCTATCAAAACCATGAGATGTGTGAGGCAAACCACTTACAAAATCCATAGTGACCCGCTCCCATTTCCACTCAGGAATGGGTAGCGTCTGAAATAATCCACCAAATCTTAAATGCTCTGCCTTCACCTACGACAATATAGGCACCAAGCCACAAACTACGCTATATTTCTCTACATACTGGTCCACTAGTAATGTTGTCTTAAATCCCTATACATCTTAGCTATCCCAGAGTGAATAGAATATGTGGAGTTATGAGCCTCTCAAAGTATTAACTAAATCAAATCCCTGACCCTTAGAACACAAATACAATCATCAAATCTCAATATACCCTCAGATTCTAAGGTAACCCTTCTGGACTCACCCCTCAATACCTAATCTCGAATGCCACAAAGTTTGATATCCTCAAACTGACGACCCCAAATCTGCTCCAATAAGATAGATCTAGCCTCGGTACTATCAAGAATTAACCTAGTGTCAGAAATATCAAGTCACACCATCAAGTTGGCTAAGGACTTAATATCTAAGGCCAATGGTTGCTCAGTAACTAAAATGGAGGCTAAGCTACCCATACTCACTGCCTTTTGGCTTAAGGCACCTTCTACCACATTCGTCTTACTTGTGCAGTATATAATAGAGATATCATAGTCCTTCAACAACTCAATCAATATATGCTGCCCCAAAGTATGCTCCCTCTTGGTTATAATGTACTAAAGACTATGATGGTCAGTGAAGATCTCACAACAAACACCATACAAGTAATGCCTCCAAATCTTAAGTGTGCAAACTATCACTACCAACTCCAAATCATGAGTAGGGTAGTTGCACTAGTGCACCTTCAGTTTCCTTAACACATATGTAATAACTTGGTCTGCATGTGTTAGAACACAACCTAAACCAACACCAGAAGAATCACAATAGATGGTAAACCCTTCGACCTCAACTAGAAGAGTCAAATTAAGAGCTGAAGTGAGCAAATCTTTAAGCTTTAGAAAGCTCACCTCACTACTCGCGGACCATTAAAATAGAACCTCCTTCCTAGTCTATCTAGCCATAGGGACTGCAACAGTAGAAAATCTTTTGACGAACCACTTGTAGTAGCCTGCTAACCCAATAAAACTACAAACCTCAGTAGTAGATGTAGGCATAGCCCAATCACGAATAGCCTTAATCTTCACCCAATAAACCATAATACGTTTCTTGAATACCGCATGGCCCAAGAAAGCTATAGACTGAAGCTAGAACTCACATTTTGAGAATTTGGCAAAAAGCCTATGATCTTTCAAAGTGTGGAGCATAGACTACAAACTTTTTTGTACTCCTTCTTATTAATCAAATAGACAAGGATATCATTGATAAGAACAATCATGAAGGAGTCCAAATAAGGCCTGAAAACGTGATTCATTAAGTCAATAAATATTGTTGGGGCATTGGTCAACGTGATGTACCGGTTAATGAATGCATATTTTACACTTTTAATAAGAATAATCGTGAGTTTTTAAGCAACTATTAGTAGTTTTAAACAGGAAATCGAGCTAAGGACAAAAAGGAGTAAAACTGTGCTGAAAATATTATATGACAGCTCAGTTAATGAGCCATAAGAGCCTTGGTAAGTCGTTGCACCAGTTGTTAAGATTAGATAGAATTGATGCTCAAAAGAAATCAGGTGACGGTACAACTAGCGATCCATTAGAGCTCTGACAAGTTGTCACCCAAATAGCTAGGACTAAACAGTCTACGCCTAGAACATATCAAGTGTGACGGAACAAGTTGATGAATCACCCGGAGGCTGACAAACCATCTGCTCACCCATCAAAACTAAACAGAATGGATGTAAAGATGAATTTAAGTGACGGTTCATGGGGCGAACCATCATGAACTTGATGAGCAGTCAGGCGATTCATCACAGTAGAAGCAGTAGCTTGAATTTGAATTTTTATTCGCACATTCCTGGAGCCTATGAATATATAGTTTAAGGTTTAGACTAAGCATCTTTTGACACTTAGAATATTTTTACATTTTGGGAGAAACTCATTTTTGGGTTTTTATGTTATTTCTTGGTTTCTTGTAGAGGATTGAAGGCTCGAATTTCATCTTTGTAAGAATTTATCTTTCATTTATGAAATATATTTCTTCCTTCTTCATAACAACTATGTGTGGCAAAAAACACCATAAATAGAGTTGTGGAATCCATGGCTAAAAAGTGATTTTAGGGTTAATTTTGAGGTAGATTCAGTTGACACTTGTAAATGTATTGTTATTCCTTTCAATTCATAGATTTCTAATGGTTGCAAAAATTATAACAAGATTTAGGTTTGACTTTTTTGAACAAAAGGTTAAAACCAAGAAAAGGGTTTAAAAACAAGAATTTAGAGTTTCTAACCTCCATCTAATGAGTAATACTCTAACGAGATTAATCATCTTGAGGCTAAAATTGAGTTTGTTATTTATATTTCTTTAAGTTTGAAATAATTAAAAGGAAAAATTACCTAATTAGGTTGGAAAATGTTTAGGTGAACATTTGAGCTCGATTGCTTGATATTTACTTGTGTTAATATGAATTCACAATCGACTTTAACCTGAAAGTGATTGAAAGCCATGGTGAACATAATCATAGTTAGTTTTCTCTATTGATAAATAATTCATAAATTTAACGCTGGTTACTTGAAAAAAGTTGAATCTTTATTCAAAAATCATTTATAAACCCCCCTTTCTCATGGAAATTGTAGACTAATAGTCACTTGAATCACATACAACTTAGTTAACACCATATTCCCTGTGGGATTCAACCCCAACCTTTGTTGGGTTATATATTTGACAACGACTGCTTACGCTTCTTAAAGAAGTTGTAATTTGGGCATATCAAATTTTAGTTCCATTGCCAGGGAATACAGTTGTCAATTAATTTGTTGTGTTTATTTATCTTTTAGTCCTATTTCATAATTTTACTTTTATTTGTTGTTTCTGTAATTTGCAGGGTACTAGTTGTGTATGCCAAGTACTCGAGTTCGGATGAGCCATTATTACCCTACGATCTTGTTCTACAAAGAACTCTTAGAAGAATCATGGATGCATAACAACAGGAAGAAGCAAGGCTTGCTGCACTTGCTGCTGCTCAAGTGCATCAACAAAATCTGAATGCACCTGGTAATGTAAATAATGATGATTTGGGTGATGAAGAGTTAGGTGATGATGTTAATATACAGTGTAATGGCAATATTGCTCTAGCCACCTAGCGTCGACAATAAAGAGGTAGAGGGAGATAACAACCTACTGCGCACTTTTTCCTCAATAATGAAAATGAGAGTGATTTAGATAGGGTTAGTGCTACTGGAGCTATTTCCTACCACAATTAGCTCCTGGAAAAAAATTTAAGATCCACAGTATAATGATTCAGCTGAGGTATATTTGAAGGGAAGGCTGGTGATGATCCGAATATGCACTTAATGAATTTTATAGGAATCTTCAAGTCCTTTGATATTCCAGGAGTTTGTTAGAATGCTATCCAGTTGAGGTTGTTTCCTTTGTCTCTATCTGGTAAGGCAGCATCGTAGTTGACTAAGCTGGCACCCAATTCTATAACAAACTAGAGGTAACTGAATGGAGCTTTCCTAAAAAGGTTATTTCTACCTTTTAGGATGTTATAGTTGAGGGATGAAATCAGTAACTTTAGGCAGCAACATAAGAAGGCAGTGTATGAAATATGGTTGAGGTTCAAGAAAAGGTTGACCCAATGTCCAAATCATAAGCTAACAGATGAGCACTTGATAGAGACTTTCTATAGGTCTCTATATTGAAATACTAAGCCAACGGTAGGTAATGTACAAAGTGGAGCATTCATGGAATTGTATTTTGCAGATGCGACTGTGATTCTAAATAGGCTTACCAAAACCAATAGAGCTTGGCATCCTAGGGATTCAGAGGTAGGAAGAAGTACCTATGCTAAGCCAACGGTGGGTAATGCATAAAGTGGAGCATTCATGGCATTGTCTTTTGTAGATGCGACTGTAATTCTCGATAGGCTTACCAAAACCAATAGAGATTGCCATACTAGGGATTCAGAAGTAGCAAGAAGTACCTATGCTATGGGTATGACAGTCGAGTAACGTCAAAGAGAGAAAAAACGTGACCAAGACATAGCTCACATAAAAACACAGATGGATTTACTAATTAAACACTTATTGGTAGGTGGTGGTGAGAAGGTGAAGGTTGTTAGTTCATAGGGCAAGGAAATTGAGTCTAATTCTGAAGAGAAAGTGAACTATTTGAACATCCAGATGAGGGGTTTCTGGGCCAATGGCAATGAAAACCAAGGTCGAAACTATCAGTGGGACAACTATTATGATAAGGCTGGCTATAAGGATCGTGACCAAGGGAACTAGAAAAGAAAAAATGACTGAAGTAGTTTACATGAACAAGCAGGAAATCATGATAAAGCTAGCAACTCTTCAGGAAATTCTGAAATGAAAGAGATGATGGTGAAGGATTTAGAGAGTGTGGCATCTACTAATGCAGAAGTTAAGAAAATGAAAAATGACTTATCTTCAATGAGTTAGCTGGTAGGTTGACATTCGACTTCCATCAAGTAATTAGAGTACCAAATGGGTCAATTGTCTGCAGCATTCAACTAACAGAAGAGTGGTACTTTACCTAGTGATAATGTTCAGAACCCTAGAAATAATAGGAGTTGCATGAATATCACCACTAAGAGTGGAAAAGTTTTACCTGAACCCTATCCGATAGTTAAGACACAATTGGATGATGGCCACTGATTATGAAATAGTGGATGATGATATTGGTGTTGATGAGATTCCAACTGATTTTGAGAAGCTGGAAAGTATTGATGACAAAAAGGTAGACGAAGAAAAGTCAACCAAGGTGAAGAATGATGGTGTTGTGAACAAGGAAAAAGGTAAATAGATTGCAAAACCTCTAACTCAAATTAATAGACTTCCATCTCAATTTCCACAGAAAGTAAATAAGAAATTTAAGAATGGTAAGTTACATAAGTTTCTCCATGCTAAAGCAGTTGTTAGTGAACATCCCATTAGTGGAGGCTCTTGAGAAAATACTGGGATATGCTAAGTTCATGAAGGACTTAGTTACTAAAATGAGGATGGTGAGCTTTGAATCGGTGGATAATTTATATCATTATAGTGCCAATGCTTCATGATCGCTAGTCTATAAGAAGTCAGATCTTGGTGCATTTACTATCCCATGCATAATTGGTGCAATCAAGTTTTCTAAAGTGTTATATGATCTCGAAGCCAGCATCAACTTGATACCATTTGCTATCTATCAGAAGTTGGGCTTGGGAGCCCCCAAACCGATGACTATACGGCTTTTGATGGCTATCTATTCGGTCAAAAAGCCTGTGGGAATATTGTATGACATGCCGATGAAAGTTGAGAACTTTATATTTCCGACAGATTTTGTCATTCTTGATTATGAGGTGGATTTTGAGGTACCCATAATCATGGGTAGACCATTCATAGCCACCGAAAGAATGTTGGTAGACATGGAGTACAATGATTTGAAATTTAGGCTAAACAATGAAGAGATAAAGTTCAACATATGCCAGTTGATGAAGCAATTGAGAAACATAAGTGTTGTCTCGGTTATTGATGTCATTGATGAAATTGATATTGAGGTGCCTATTAAAGAAAGATTTTAAACATTAGTTGCTGTAATAATGAACTTTGATGGGGAGGACATGGATAAATATGAGGAGATTGTGAGTGCTTTGGATGGACTGGGGTCATATCATATGCTCCAAACAAGTTGGACGTAGATTTGAAAAATAGGCCAACTCTTCCAGCAAAACCATCTAGAAAGGGGCCACCTGTGTTAGAGCTTAAAGAGTTGCCGATCTTAGATACATATTTTTGGGTGAGAAACACACATTGCATGTGATTATAGTTGGTGACTTGATAGAATGGACGATGGAGGCACTTGTCTCTGCGTTGCAAAAGTACAAATGGGCTATTGGTTGGACAATTGCTGAAATTATTGGAATTCCACCGGGCATATGTACTCACAAGATTTACTTGGAAGAAGAGTGTGTTCGAACCATTGAACATCAGCGAAGGCTTAACCACCAATGCAAGAGGTAGT
Source organism: Capsicum rhomboideum (assembly GCA_031232105.1). Classification (NCBI taxonomy): domain Eukaryota; kingdom Viridiplantae; phylum Streptophyta; class Magnoliopsida; order Solanales; family Solanaceae; genus Capsicum; species Capsicum rhomboideum. The sequence goes on from CP124711.1 coordinate 55,671,658, forward strand.
AAAAAAGAGATAATCAAGTGGCTTGATGTAGGATTTATTTACCCAATATCAGTTTAGTGTGTCCCAAAGAAGGGAGGCATGAAGGTGGTGGCCAATGAGAAAAATAAGTTAATTCTACCAAGGTAAGTCACTAATTGGATGGTTTGTTAGGATTACTAGAAGCTGAATTCTTGGACTCTTCGGGATCACTTTCTAATGTTATTTAAGGACCAAATGCTAGATAGATTGGTACGAAGAGGCTAGTACTGCTTTTTGGATAGTTATTCGAGCTATAACCAAATTTCCATTGTGCTTGAAGATCAGGAGTAGACAACTTTTGCATACCCTTATGGGGCATTCGTATTCAAGCATATGCCTTTCAGGTTAAGTAATACTCCTGCGACCTTTCAAAGGTGCATGATGTCAATTTTTTTTTTGATATAGTAAAAGACATTTTGGAAGTTTTTATGAAAGACTCTATTATAGGTGATAATTTTGAAAATTGCTTGGCAAATCTCAATAATGCCTTGCACAGATGTGAAGAGTTCAATCTTGTGCTTAACTAGGAAAAATGCCAATTTAGGGTGAAGGAGGGCATTGTATTAGGACATAAGATTTATGAAAAATGAATTAAAGTAGACCATGCTAAATTAGAGGTGATTGAAAATCTGCCTCTGCCAATTTCGGTAAAGGGAGTTAGAAGTTTTCTTGTTCATGCAGGTTTCTATCAGAGGTTCATTAAGGACCTCTCAAAAATTGTAAATCCATTGTCCAAACAATTGGAGAAGAAAGTTAAGTTTGTGTTTGAAGGTGACTGTGTGAAGGCATTTGAGTGCCTTAAGGGAAAATTGGTAACCGTTCCTATAATTGTTGCCCCAGATTGGTCTCAACTATTTGAAGTTATGTGTGATGCAAGTGGGTTTGCACTTGGGGCTGTTATTGGACACAAGTGAGAAAAGCTTTTCCATCCCATTTACTATGCTAGAAAATCTTTACATGGGTTGCAAAAAAACTATATGGTGACTGAACAGGAGCTACTTGCAGTTGTATACACCTTTGAGAAGTTTCAGGCGTACTTACTTTGAACTAATGTTGTTGTACATACTGATCATGCTGTATTGAGGTATTTAATAGCAAAGAAAGATGCCAAAACTCTGATTATATGGGTGTTGCTGCTGCAAGAGTTTTATTTCAAAGTCATAGACCAAAAGGGGTGTGAGAATCAGGTGGCAGATTATCTATCGAGACTTGTGAATGAAGGTAAGAAGTTGAATGAGCTGGAGATTGATGACTCATTTCTGGATGAATGGGTACTTGCTTCCACTCTTGATCTTGTTCCCTGGTATGCTGATTTTTTAATTACTTGGTCAGTGACATAATACCAGAAGACTTAAGCTTCCATCAAAAAAAAGAATTTCTACATAATGTGAGCAACTACTTCTGGGATGAGCCCTATATGTTTAGACTATGTGCTGACAACATTATCAGGAAATGTGTTCCAGATGTTGAAATATTGTGTATTCTATAAGCTTGTCACTTATCCCCAATAGGGGGACATTATACGGGTGATCGCATAGAATGAAAGATATTGCAGTGTAGGTACTATTATCCAACCATCCACAAAGACACCCAAGACTTTGCCAAGGCATGTGATCAGTGTAAAAGGCAAGGTTTGATCTACCAAAATCAAGAAATGCCCACGTTTAAAATATTGGAGGTAAAATTGTTTGATGTGTGGGGCATCAATTTTATGGGCCAATTTGTGAGTTCTTATGGTCACAAGCATATCTTGGTGGTAGTAGAATATATGTCCAAATAGGTGGTAGTTGTGGCCTTAGCAGACAATGAAGGCAAGAGTGTGATGACGTTCTTGAAAAAGAACATTTTCTCCTTGTTTGGTACTCCTCGAAAGATTATAAGTGATGGTGGATCCTACTTTTGTAACAAGGTGTTTTGTGCAGCTCTAGCTAAATGTGGAGTGAAATAGCACATGGTGGCCACTCCTTATCACCCACAAACTAGTGGGCAAGTGGAGACGTCAAATCATAAAATTAAGATGATATTGGCTAAATTTGTGAATCCTAACCGAAGCGATTGGTCTTGGAAACTTGATGATGCTCTATGGGCTTATCAAACTGCTTTTAAAATGACAATAGGTATGTCTCCTTACAAAATCATATTTGGTAAAGCTTGTCATTTGCCAGTAAAACTTGAGCACAAGGCCTTATGGGCTCTTAAAATGCTCAATTCATGTTGGAATGAGGCTACGGATTTAAGGTTAGAGCAATTAAATAAGCTAGATGAATTCTGGCTATGAGCTTATGAGACAAACGACCTATACAAAAAGAAAATAAAGTTGCACCATGATAGGAAGATTGAGAAGATAGAGTTTAAAGTTGGTGATTTTGTGCTGTTGTTTAACTCAAGGTTCAAGTTATTTCCGACCAAGCTGAAATCAAAAGAGTCCAGACTGTTCAAGGATACTCAAGTTTTTAAAGTGAATGACCAATAAATCAAATAATATGTTTGAGTGTTGGAAGAGGTAAAGTTGTTATCACTGGTGTATCTTGACGAAGTCTAACTAGAGGGAGGCAACCCATATTGTAGTGTTGTAAAATAATTTTTGTGTAGGTTTTCATTATTAAGCATGGTTGATGTGTGTGCTAGGTGTGTACGCAAAGAAATTGCAGGTGAAGAAGTGAACGATTACAATCTGATTAAGGTTGACATTTAACCTGACAAAACTTCAAAGACCTAACGAACTATCAACCTAAGCCGCCACAAAGAAGAAAAAAATGATGCATTCTAGTTAAGGTCTAACGGCTAACTCAATGAGCTGTCAAAGCTCTGACAAGACGTCAACCTAAACCACCATAAGTATCAAGAAAAAGAGTCATTCTAGTTAAGGGTGTACGGTTCATATGACGATTTTTCATCATATTGACAAACCATCTACCTGAAACGTCAGACATGACTCACTTGGGAAGCAATCTATTTAACCCTAACAGTTCACATAGCAACCCATCAAAGGTAAGTCTACTTATCCCTTTTTAATTTTAGGTAACCCTACCCGATCCAACAAGAACAAAACTCTAAACCTAATTCTAGCCTACCCATCAACCCAATCTGTACCTGATGAGACTAGAACATATTAATAGGACCGTTTTGAATTCCTAAGAGGCTCTCTTCCTTTTCTTTATTTCCATATTTAAACCAAGCATACACTACCCAAAGAAACCTTAACTCCCGTAAATCTTCCATCACCTATGTTCACAAACAAGTACCACCATAACCCCAATCCCATTACTACAAAAACAACCCACGACCAAAACCTCAGTCTCTCACATACTCTCTTCCACACTCCATAGCTTTAAGTGTGTGCTAAAGAACAATATTAGAATTATTTTCCATTCATCAACGGCACTCCAGGTATGCTCATACTCAAACTGTATTAACTTTAGTGTATTTTTCTTTTTTTTTTTATGTTGTTACTTTCTAGTCGAATGGGGACAATACAACCTTTGATTCTTTAATGATTGAATTTGAAGTAGGTTGTGTTGTGTTCAAATTTGGATTTGTGGGGAAACTCAATGGGTGAATTCTAAGTAACCTAGATCCACCAAATGATCAGGTGTAGTTGGACATGTCAAATAAAAGTAAACTCAAAATGAGTAATCAAGAAATGATGGGTGTCGGGCAAGTCTTTGACAAAATGTCCCAATAAGGAAATCTGTAACTTTTTTGGGCCTAACAGCTCAAGTAATGAAATGTCACAATGGGGATAGCCCACTAAAATGAACCGTTACAAGAGAAAAAGTTTCTTTGTTTCTGTTTATGCCTAATAGTTTATCTGACGTTCTGTCAGGAAAATCGTCAATTGTAACTGAGTTGCTGGAAAGTACTGATGGCTTGGGTTGGCAAAATGTCACCACTGTGATGAACCGTCATACTTTTTCATTGAGTAGAAACAATTTTTACATTTAGTTGTTTTGCTTAAAGCTTCATTGTTCTGCTTTGACTAATTGGTTCCCTCTATAGGTACAATGCCTCAAAACTTACAAACAACCAGAGGTAGAGAATGGAAAAGGTAAGAAAGGGATACCTCAACCTTAAAACTCATAGATGAACCAGAAAATGAGGTTTAGGAAGTTGGGGAACTAGCTTACCACACTAGACAAAGCACAAAGAAACGTGTTCATACATCCAGTTTGATAAGGAGGATGAGTAGTCCAGTGAGGAATCTAGTAACAATGGGAAAAGCAGTGACAGTTCAAGCTTGAGGCCCAATGAGAAAGCTAGAACTGAGGCCACCAAAAGTCCAGAAATGGAACAAGAAACTGAATCTGAATTAGAAAGGGGTAAATGATCAGAACCAAGGCCCAGGAGGTTAGAGAAAATATTTGTTGAAAGGTTGAGGAGGTAGAAAAACACTACCAAGATGGTCTCCTTCAGACAAAAACAAGGAGTTTAAAGAGACCCTTTGTTGAACAAGTTCAAATCATCACACTAGAACTGCTCGAGCACCCAGACATTAAGCGAAGGTTCAATGAATATAGTTTGGGTTGGATGAGCACACCATCTGCAAAGTACTACCCTGCTATGGTTCGTAAATTCTACATAAACTACATGGTAGTCCTTGAAAAATAATGTGAGAAAGGACAACAGGTTTCTGATACAAGATTGTTGGTAAGGCTCACAGTTAGTGGGGTTTCAGTGGACATCTCCAATCATACCATAAACCGAATCCTTTTTGGCCAACTTTATGAACCCCTAACTATCACCACAACATATGAACATTGGATAATATCGGCATCCATACTGCGGCCTGGTTAGCATAGATATTGATAGAGAGTGGTGAGCCCTCATGGTTAAAAATAAAAAAGAAAGAATGTCCAAGCTCTTGTTGAGTTTCACGATAAAATTTTGGTGGGGGCAGTAGTCTAATTACGACTAATGCCTACAAGCGAAGATGCTAATCTAGAAGAGCCCAGGGCAATCATTGTTGCTAGTATGATGAAGAGCCTTAAAGTAAACATCGGTCAAGTGATTGCGGATGAAATACATGCAAGGTCTTAAAAGACTGCCACATCATTACCATTTTCTTGCCTGGTTACCTACCAGTATAGACTTGCAAAGGTACCTATTCTGAGTAGGGTTGATGATGAGGTAATAGCCACTAAGACATAAGACATTAACAAGAAATGGGATGATGTAAAGTCTGAGTTGAGGGTTGACAAACAACTATTGATCCATAAGGGGCATCTGCTGCATTCGGGGCTACTTAGATGACTGACACAATATCTATGCCACTTGGATACTTGGAGTTACAGTTCACTCCACATAATTTTATGAGATTATTCAAGAAGAAGAAGAAGTTTGAGTGGCAATTGCAGGAATAGTCTAAGGAGTTCAAGCCCTTCATGGATCAAAGAATCGAGGAAGCATTAAAGCCATATAAGAATTTGCATGCTTGCATGGATAATATGGAGTTGTGGGTGAATAATAGGTTGAGGGATATGTTAGTCCCAGATTTGTCTAAGTTCATGGTCGAATTGAATAAAGCCCAAGTTGATATCGCCGTACTAAAAAAGGCCCCCACTTTTAGGTTCCCCAATTTGGCAATGGTAGAGTCGGAAAAAGATGACTCCATACTTGATTTGATGGGGTTACCTCTCATAGATAGAGATAAGAGATAGATTGAAGGTGGAGAAAAGAAAAGGTCGAAGAAAAGAAAGCATCAGAATGATACGCCGAAGAAAGAAATGTGAGGAAGGCATTAAAAGCCTCTAAGAAAGATGAAGAATTGAAGCAGAAGTATGAGCAAGACCAGTTAGCAGGAGTTCTTACAGCATGGAACTTGGAGTTAGGTTCACATCACAGGTGTTGCCTACTCCCACTTCAGTGACCGAGGATGTTGTTGATAATGTTAGTACTCTATTTCACACCAGTGTCACCATCCCAGATTCTTAGGCCACAAAGGAGGGCTCCACAGGTTTTCCACCCTCTGAGATTTTATTTATCATATTTATGCATTGGGGAAAATGCATGTTTCTTTTTATGGGGATGGGGGTACCTATAAATCTGTCACCACCCGAGGGTTTTTGTTGCCATTTTTTTCCCTCGGGTGTAATATCTAGTAGAACCAATATGTGTAGGTTTATTTCTTTTGTGTATTGTTAAGTTAAACTTTTAGCAATCAATTTTTTAAATTTTGTGATTTCTGTTGATTTTGTAAAAAATACAGACCCCTCCAAAATTGACTTGCTTTAGCACTGATGGTATGATTTCATAGTGTTGATCTTTTGGATCTCTAAATGTCATTAGTGTATATGGATGGAATAATATTGCTTAAGCTTAATTGCCATCGCGATACTGAGTATATTTGTTCTTTTGTACCAAGAGTGTGAGAGCCTATTTTTTTTTTTTTGACTTTGTGCATGCACCTAGAACTTGTCTGGTCTATGTTGTTTAAGTTGTAAGTCGTTGATTAGGAAATGATCATAGGCCCTATTTTAAACTAGTCCACTTAGCCTAAAGAAATTGTCCAAATGATGTTAACAATTCCCTTGATCCCTATTTTGAGTTGTTCAAACTTCTTTATTCAGTATTTGTTCACCTTCCCTCTTTTATCTTTGAACCTCTAGTTTGGCCCTGGTCCCTCCTTAGACATCGTGCGCTTCAACTCAGGCAAATTGCCTAAGTTGAGGGTGGCTACTGTAAAAGTGTATGATAAGTGAAGTAGGGTACGAAAAGAGTGGGTGTGGATAAAGAAGATACTATGAGTGTGAGCAAAAGAAAAAGAAAGAAAAAGAGAGAAAAGAAAAAGAAAAAAAAAGAAAAAAAAGAAAAAGAAAGAAAAAGAAAAGATCAAAAAGAGTTGCTACACTTGGGAATAGGAATGATTGACAGAAAAAGGTGAATAAGGGCGGAACCTCAAGTTAAGTGGAAATAGAGCTCATTTATGTCAATGAAGGTTGAGTCAATGATCCCCAAATGTATCCTACCAGATCCCAATACCTCATCACAAGCCTAGAGAAGCCTTGTAGTGATCCTGATCAACGATCTAAAAAATTGAATTAGGATAGTAAGGGAAAGCCTATGGGTTTGTATGTGCATCACTGGAAAAATATTTTGTGAGTGAGCTTAATTTTTCTCAGCCCCTGGTTAAATTTGCATGTATGACATAAGAGAAGTTTCGGAATAATTTTTCAATCTTTAAAACTAATAATGAACCTTTTTGATGATCGATATTACTTAAGGACGAAAACACCCAAAATATTCAAAAAATTTTTCAAAACTCATCCGAAACTTCCCGAACACAAACCACATATGCTAATAGCTTGAAAACGATATTCTGGACTTAACGAAATCATCAGATTTAAGAAAAAAGACCGTTTACAACAAATTAACCTCCGAGACCCCTTATAGGCTATTTTAACTAGTTTCTGAGCGAATGGTCGAAATACAAAATAAAGGTTCTGAACCCGAACCAACCCCACTACTAACCCAAATTCAACATTTCGGGTTTAATGAAACTGTCAGAATCATCATCTAATGCTCGAATCACGAAATATTGACCGTTGTCAAATTAATCCCTTTAAGGAAGTTCAAAATCAAAATCTCATATAATAATTACAAATATAGTTGTTGAACCACCTCTATATGTTAATCTTTTATAAAGGATTAAATAATAATAACATACTTTACTTAAAATGTCATCACTTTTTTTAAATTTCAATAGGTATCATTATATCTGTGCCTAATTCCTTTTGCTCTTTAGTCTTTACCATAATCCACTTATTTAATTGTGCATAAAAGTGAATGCGTATAGACAATAGTCTTTATGAAATTACAATTTAAATACAAACCAAATAAGTTTGAATTGGATGATTCTTGTAGGTACGTTGTTGAATAGTCAGTTTGATTATTTCGGATTTTGAATCCTAATCAATTTAGGAAAACGTGTTTAGTCCTTCAAATTATTTATTTCCATAAATAACTCTATTCCTAAACCAAAACTAATAAGGAAACAAAAAGTAATTTGTATACATTCCAATCCTACCCAATTTGGGAAATAGAAAAAAAAATACTTATAAATAGGTGGCCTCTTTCTCTGAAATTTTTTTGTCCATTCTGCTGTCAAGAAAGAGGTGTAAAATGTCCAATTGATATAAAGAATTTGATTGGTGAGGCCATTGTTATAATTGCAAAGCAAAATTTAGTATGAAGGTCACAGCTTTGACCGAGGCTATCGACATATACCATGAATGGATCGATGAATGTGAACATGTCAGTAAAAAATCCGTTTAATAAGTTTAGATGATCATATTGTGAAAGGCAGTAAATGATCTTGTAGTATATATGATTTTGTTCATGTTAGATCATGTTGTTATGTCATGTAGTGTAGGTTTGTATGTTAATTACTGATTATCTTTGTTTTCAATCATAGTGATATTTCATCTTCTAATTGCCTTATGATATATAGACATATATAACGAATGAATAAGTGAATGTGAACGTGTCAATAAGAGATTTGTTCTTGATAAGTTTAGATAATCATATCATGAAAGACGACAATTGATCTTATAGAATATGATTTTGTTCTTATGAGACCATATTATTAGGTTCACTGTCGAATAATCAATTTGGTTATTTCGGGTTTACGGTTTGGAGCCTATAAGTTGTGCTTCTTCTTTTTTCTTATAAAAATAAACATTCAAATAATATTCATGTCAAATTGCCTTAAAAATTCCTCATTCCCACCACAATCATCACAATAAAGTATTCATATCAAAATCCAAGAAAACTTAATTATAAATTCACAAGTAGAGTAATCAAAAGTGCATATTTCAATTAATCAAAACTTAAATCTGTTTAACTAAATTTCAAAAGAACCAAAAATCAGAATTTATCAAAATTTAATTGATTAAACGTTAAATTTCCCACCACCACCCCAAAAAAAGAACAAGAATCTGTCTCCTAATTCGAGTCAATTTCGAATTAGAAAAATAATTTGAATATATTCGAAGCCTAATCTATTTAGGAAAACGTGTTTAGTCCTTCACACTATTTATTTCCGTAAATAACTCTATTCCTAAACCAAAACTAATAAGGAAACAAAAGTAATTTGTATCTATTCCAATACTAACCAATTTAGGAAATAAAAAAAATACTTATAGATAGGTAGCCTCTTTCTCTCAAAATTAATATCACAAAGTTTTTTGTTCAAAAATAAAAATTAATATGGGGAAGTGGGAGTCAAGGGCAAAGGCAGCACCAAAAAAGAAAATCTCCAAACTTGAAACAGTCTTCACTTGTCCATTCTGTTGTCAAGAAAGAGGTGTAGAATGTTTCATTGATATGAAGAATTCGATTGGTGGGGCCATTTGCTATAATTGCCAAGCAAAATTTAGTACCAAGGTCACACCTTTGACTGAGCGCATCGATATTTACTATGAATGGATCGATGAATGTGAATGTGTCAATAAGAAATTCGTTTGATAAGTTTAAATGATCGTATTTTAAAAAATGGCAATCGATCTTGTAGTAAATGATTTTTTTTCTTATGAAACCATATTGTTATGTCATGTAGTGTATGTTTTTATGTTGATTAGCTCTGTTTTAAATTGTAGTACTAGTTCATCTTATAGTTTCCTTATGATGATATATAGACACATATAGCGAATGAATAGTTGAATATGAAAGTGTCAATAAAAAAATCTGTTATTAATAAGTTTAGATGATCGTATTATGAAAAACGACAATCAATCTTATAGTGTATGATTTTGTTCTTATGAGACCATATTGTATGTCGTGTAGTGTATGTTTGTATGTTGATTAGCTCTAATTTCAATCATTGTAGTATTTCATCTTATAGTTGCCTTATGATATATTAGAGGATCAACAATGCAAATCAAAATATTTGACACATGATTTTGGTAGGAAATCGGAATTTATGAACAAGCCCTGACCGTTGAGCGTTAGGCATATTTAGGGAGGACATCAGGCTCTTGCCATACCAATTTGGGGGGTTGCGGATAACTTGGATCTTTTCTTCATTTTATGAATTAAATGATTCTTCATAATATTGTTTTTCTAGTGGAATTAATCGTAAAATCTCTTTTATATTTTTTGTTATGTGTTCTAGATATAGTATATCTTGGGTTCTTTGATATTCTTCTATGTTGGTTGTTAATAAATTCTGTACTAACATTCTGTCCTTTCTATTTTGTATCCAGTATTGGAGTGATTCATATTTAGTCATTAGTCTGAGTAGTATAAATCTAATTCATATCTTTCTTCGTCATAATCTGATATATTAAATTCTAACCAATTTTGTTGCATTAATTCTATTATTTCATAGGTAACTAATATATCATAGATTTTTCTTCTTATGTCATAATCAAGGGGTCTAAGGGTATATAATACAAGTATTTTGTAATCATTATTTTCATCTATTAAAGGGGTATGGTTGCTCATTTGGTATGTATTATTCATTTTATCATGTATTGTCCAAACATATTCCCTCTAACCTCTTTGTTTATCATTACCTGTATCATTTTATAATAAATTTATTTTGAATAATCTTTTCTGGCCACTACTATGATTTTTCGGCTTCAATCGTTTACCCTAACAGCGCCTCAACTTTGTCTACTCCCCTTTAACGGCCTCTTTGCCTACTCGGTTTCGACCTTAGGATGGCATAGTCTGGGCTTAACTACTCTTAGCCTAATATTTCATAGCAAGCTTTCTCAAGATATTCAATATAACAATACTACAACATGATAAATAGTAATGATATTCAAGAGATTATAAGGAATATAAGAGTTTAGTTATACATAGTCATGAATATGTATACCTGAGTTGGTAGCTTATCGGAATCCATAACTGATATCTTATATATCTGCAAAAGAGAGAATTTTTATTAAGTTGGGTGCTCAACACATGAGCTGATTGCTGAGGATGCCTTCCTCTCTTCTTACATTTACATCTATAAAGAAAATTAAAATGGCCTTACTATTTACATCCGGCCTTTCAAAAAACTAAAAACTAATCTGACTCTTACTATGCGTCTCTTACTATTAATATATGACCTTATTATGCGGCCTTTACTATTTATGAATAGTACTTGACTCTTACTATTTATTACTATTTACTAGTCACGTCTTTGTGACTTTACCAAAAGAAAACAAACATTATTATGACTTCTTTACAAAAGAAAAGAAAACTTTAATAAAGTAGTACTATTCACATATCTCTTCGTTGTCTGGAATCTTCTTTATGTCATTCTCTTAGTTGTCCGTCTCTATCTTCTTGTCTTCCTGGTTTTGTCTATTCCATGTCCTATTCTAGCTGTATGTCTGGTATTTCTACAGTATCTTCTCCGTTGCATTTTGAGCATCGGTGGTCTGGATATTTGTGTCCAATTATCTTGCAATATCTGGTCAATAATTATTGTGAAATAAAATTCTTCTTAAGTGCTCTTGTTGTAGGTTGTTCCTCTGGTCGAAGTAAGGATAATATCCATTTTTTGACTTCTTCCATATCTGCTTCTCGTAGTTCTCGTGAATTTGCATAAATCATTAATTGGTCTCGTGAATAATAACTCCATATGGCATTGCCATTTAAATAATTGTTTGCTAGCTCTTGAATAATAGTTGATATGCCAATGATTCTTTTGTTGGCATAAAAACCTGGTATTTCTATTTCTGGTATCTCAGGTTGCTGTTCAATATCTTCGGGAATTATCATATCTCTGGTTAATCCTATCTTTACTACTTCTATGATGGGTTTTACCTCATTGTACAGTATCTCTGCTGGTGCTGTATAAAATTTGATATAAAATAAATTTCCTTTTGTAATTCTTTTATATGTCAAAAAGGCTTTATGTATTTCGGGTATTCCACTTAGCTCCTCTCCATCGTATGTATATACAGTGTTCAGTAGTCCGTAATGATAGCAAGTTTTTACTAGATTGGAATTGGTTTTTGGTTGTGCTATTAGTTTATTATAACCTTGTAATTTTTGGGTTATGTAATCTTGGGTTTTTTCTGTTGTTGTGGTAGATCTTGGTTGAAGATTCCAATATGTCTGGATTTTGTGGATATTTTTTATGTAGGTTTGGGAGATATGGTTGTATATTTTTTTATCATGGTTTAAACTGTCTGCGTATGTGGAGGTTTGAGGTTGTGTGGTATTTCGTGGCTTTTGTATTTTTGGTGTAAATGGCTTTGCAAATATACTGTTTAAATTGGTATTTGTATATGGCTTTTTGGTAGCTGGTCCACTTGTACCTGCAACATTAACAAATTGTCATTGGTTTTTCGGAGTTTCCCAACGTCTCCTTCTACCTCTGGAATTTTTGAGTCTTCCGATCGACTTATCTCAGCATATTTATAGTCATGCGGCTGACTTGTACTAGCTTTAGATTTCAGTTTAGCTTCATCAATCTTTAGCTTTTGTACTTCAAAGTCTATACTGTCCACTTTTATACAAAGTGTAGTTAGAGCTTTGAGTATATCTTCCATTGTACTATCTGATTCAGTTTGAGTAGCTTTGTCTTGATAAGTAATCTGCAATGACATTTTTATTAGATTTAACTAACTCAATTGTAAATGTAAAATTCTGTATATTTAATACTAATCTCCGTATTTGTTTTGTTGTCACTGAATCGTGTAGCTTCCGTGTTATCCACCATTTTACCTATGTGTTATTTGTTCTTACAATAAATTTGTTATATACAATATATGGCTCAAATGCTAATAAACATTTATATAATGCAAATAGTTCTTTTCTATTTATTTTCCATTTTAATTGTGGTTCGGTCTACGATCCTGAGTAATATCTACAATGATATTCGATTTTGTTGTTCTCGTATTTATACTTAAGAACTCCTCCATAACTATGATTGCTAGAATCTGTTTCTACTATATATATAAATTGTCTATTTTCATCCGAAAAATATAATTTTGGTAAATCCTGACACATAGTCTTAATCTTTTTTATATATGTTTTATCTTTTTCATCAAAATAGTATTCACTATCTTTCTTTAATTTTTTCTGTAAGGGTTTTAAGTTTTCGGCTAACTTGAGTATATATTCTCTTACCTGGTTAACTAGTCCTAAGAATGATTGTAACTTCTTTTTTGTATCTAAAGTTTCGTTTGAATTAATTATTTTTTGCACTATATGGGTTTGCATTTTTATTCCATTTTTATCTATTTGTATACCCAAAAATTCTATTTGATTCTTCATTATTTCTTCTTTCTTTTTGCTTAAGCTTATATGTTCTTCTTGTGTCCTAGAGTATAGTAATATATCATCTATGTATATTATACAATTTTCTAGTTGGTTGAAATAATTATCCATAAAGTGTTGATATCTACCTGGTGCATTTTTATATCCAAAAGGTAATACATTCCATTCATAAAATCCTTGTGGTACTGTAAATGTTGTTAATTGTTTAGAATTATCTTCTAACTTTAAATGGTAAAATCCTGATTTACAATCAAATTTACTAAAACAGTTATATCCTTGTATTTGTCTTATTTTTAATATCTTGTTTGGTATTGGGTAATTATATGCTTTTGTTTTTGCATTTAAATTTCTATAATCAATAACCATCCTATTTTTTCCTCTTTTTTGTTCACTATGTTTATTTACTATAAATGCTAGTATGTTTACTATTGCTTTCTTGTATATAATTATTGTCTAGTAATTCTTTTATGTGTAGTTTAAATTCTGTTAAATCATCAAAATTGTATTTTAGTGGTTTTTGTGTTATTATACTATTTTCATCTACTAGTTCAATTTTTACTTTTGTTTTGTGTTTTTCCCATCCTTGTAAGGGATTATCATTATACAATAATTCTAGTTTGTCTTGTATTATTTTTATTTTATTTATCGAAAATATAATTATTTCTATCTTTTGGTCACTTGTTTTTATGTTTTCTAGCTTCCGGGTAATCTTTTCACTTCCTTTAATCCAATGTGTTGTTTTTCGTAATTTATTGTTTACTCTTTTAGCTCCTACTTTTTGTTTACATGGGGTAGTAAACCACCAGTATGTTTTTGTTAGTATATGTGGGTATAATTTATCTAAGAATGGCATTCCTATAAGTATATCTTTATTTGTGAATTCATAACTATACATTTCTTCTATGTTTAGTATTTTATCCCATATTTGTATTTTTATATTTTTTGCCTTATATGTTATCATGCTTCCTTGATTATTAAATCCTGTCACTACTATAGGTGTTTTTAATTTTTCCCATTTGTCTTCTGGTAGACAGTTATGTTTATATAGATTAGCTTTTGCTCCTGTATCTATCATTGGTGTGTAATAGCTGTTATAATATCCTTCTATTATTATTTTGGCAAGTATATATATTTTTGTCATTTTGTATATCTTTCTGTTATTTTATCATATCAAGGTTCGTTTTATTACCACTTTTTTATTTTCATAAGTTATTGTTAGTTGTTTATCTTCTAAGGTATATGGTTTTACTTTTTCTAACATTTTAGTCCTAATGTAATGTTCTTCTCTCCTTGGTAAATTTTGAATTTTATCAGTATTGGTATGCCTCCAATAATTAGTTCTTCATCTGTTATTTCTTCAATAGTTACTAATGTTTTTGGTAATTTTGGACATAGTTGTTCATTTGTTATTATTTCTTTTTCTGGTACTAGTTCTCTTGTAATATAATTTTCTTCTTGACCGGTATTTATTAATATTAAGTATTTTCTTTGGTCCATTATTCCTGTTATGTAGTAATGATATGGTTTTATTTCTTCCATTTTATGTTCTATTAAATTTTGTGGAGTTATATAATCGATTCTTCTTGAGGTACTCATCCTTGTTGATGATGTAGGTGTTTCATTAGTTATTCTTTTTGAGGTACTAAGTCTGTCTTTGACTATTTCTAAATCTTCTTCTATGTCTAGTTCTTTATAGCTGTAATCATTATTATCTATGACTGTGACTATTTTTTCAAAAGGATTTTCGATCTTGATTTTATCTATTTTGATTTTTGCTGTTATGTTATGTTTTGTAGTGTAGATATATAGGTTTTTACATCTTGCTGTAAATATTTTACTTCCTGGGGCTAATTCTATTCCTGACATTTTCCAGTATAATACTAATGATTTGTCTATATTTTTATCAGTTACTGCTACTGAATAGTTGGCACTTATTATAAATTTAAATTTTTGGTATATTAAATTTCCTTTAACTGCACTTATAACACTTTTTTCTATAGGGTGTATGATTCTATCATCTGCTAAATATATTTCTATGGGAGTATCTATTGCTTCCCTGAAACATGCTTTTATTAATATTTTTGTTCCTCCTAGGTGTACATATTTAATTGGAGTTTTAGCTCTTATGTCTTGTATTTCTTTATTCACTAATTTTTTATTTATTATTGGTATTTTAGCTTTTCCTTTGGTGTATCTACAGTCTATTATATGTTCTTTTTGACTAATTACATAGTATTCTTCTTTTTGTCTTTTAAACCAATGTTTTACTATAGGTACTTCTAATATTTTGTCTATACTTAAGTCTAATTCTTTTCTTTTTATTTGTTCGAATATATTATTGTCAAATATTATTTTTTGGTCTGAAGATTCTTCATCTTGGTAGTCTTCATGTTTAAGTATTTGAATTTCTTTTTCAGTCATATTCTTCCTCTGATTCATTTATTATATTATCATTTATATCAGTTTCCGAGAATTCATATATACTATCTTCACTTTCTAATTCGTAATCTATATATTCTATTTGGGTATACTCATCATTGTTTATTACTATTTCAGTTATTTGTTTTTTCTTTAGATCTTTGGGTAATTTACAATCTTTAGCTAAATGCCCTAGTTTTCCACAATTGTAACAGGTACATTCTATTAATTTTTTCTTTCTTTTATATGATTTTTTATTGTTATAATTTTTTACATAATATCTTCTTCTTGGTTTCTTATATTTGTATTTAGATTTATATGGTTTATATTTACTATATTTTCTTGTTTTCTTACCTCGTTTATAATACTTATCTGTGCATCCGAATTGCGGTGCTGTTTTATTTTTGCAACATGCTAAATTTTTACTAATATTTTATCCATCTTTTTATTTTCTTTGTATTTTTCACATAATTCTACAAACCAATTTTGTAAAAATTTTATTCTAGCTCCTAGAGTATCTGCTAGTCCTGCTTCATTCCAATTTTTTGTTATTTTTGAACTAAAAGGTTCTGGTAGTTTAGTAAAATATAACTTTCTTATTTCTTCACTTTCATCTGTACTATATGTTCCTTTATAATAATAGTCTCTAAATGCACAAGTATATTCATCTATATAGCATATATTACATATTGCTAACTTTGACATTAAATTTCTGTTTGTAGTTTTTTCTTTATTTTGTTCTTCTATTTCTGTTGTCATACTGCTAAATTCATTCCTTATTGCTATCTCATATTTATATAGAATTTTTGTTGTTGTTGTTGCAGTTGTTCCATCATGTTGTCTATTACTTCTTAATGTGGTTAAGCTTGCTGTTGATAAGTTTTGTAACCATAATTTTACTGTTCCTATCTGTGTTCTTTCTATATATCCTGGTGTTTCGGCCATTAATATTTTATTATCTATTAATTATTTTGAAGTATATCCTACCCATAGTTGGATTGTTTTATTTATATCTGCTACACAATCTAAGTCCAAGAAATTATATTGTTCAGTTATTTGTCTTGATGTCCATTTTCTATTTAACCTTTTCTCCCATAAAGTTTTGTTTCTATCATATCATTCATAACTGCTATTAGCACAATTTGTATCTAAATGTTTTGAATTTTTACTCCTGATGTACTTTGTTTATTATCTGTTGTATTTATTTCTGGATTTATTATAGTTTCGTTTATTTTTTTTATAAGTTCTGTGTATGTTTCACTTGTTTCTGAATAATTTTCTTGTGTTATATTATCATCACTTTCTTCGTTTATTTCGTCTATTCTTATTTCAGGTAACTTATCTTGTTCTTCTCCCAGTTGTAATTTTGTTTTAAACTGTTCTATTTCATTTACTAGTTTTAGTTCTTGTTCTTGTTCTTTTCGTTTTTCTTTTTCTTGTTTATTTGCATATAATTGCTTGAGCATTTCTAATTCTTTTTCGAGTTCTAGTATTTTAGTATTTTTTGTTTCTTCGATTTGTTGCATTTCTTCCTTAGATTATTTTTTTATTTTTTCAATTTCTCTTTTTCTATCTATTTCTTCATTCTCTTTTGTTATTCTTACCATGGCTGTTAAACTGTCTTCTAATTTGACCGTTTCTTTTTCTAACATTAAATTTAAATTATTTCCTATTTTCTTATATCTTCTTCCTAGATTTGAGAATATTATAGTTATTTTTAGTCCTTCTGAATTTTCATATGTTTTTTCTTTCAATGCAAATTCTTCTTTATTCATTTATAATTCGTGTTGATATTTATATTCTAAGCTTTGTATTTGTAATTCTAAATCAAATATAGTGTTTCTTTGTGCTACTAAAGATTTTTGGCAAGTTCCTGCAAATATATTAGTGTTTAGTCTTTCTTGTTTATGTTTTAATTCTTGTCTTAATTCCTTAATTTTTTCTAAAAGTTGTTGTCTGTATTCAGTATTCATATTTTATTTTTAAGATATTGAATATATTTATATTCTGTTCTAGATATTGTGTCTATTAATTGAGATAATATATCATTATTTGATTTACTAATAGTTAGATATTTATATTCTGGGTACAGTTTCTTTAGTTTCTTTTTTAGTTTTCGTAAATTTTTATCTTTCCTAGCTGTTTTAGCGTTACTTTTTTGCCTAGTTATTTGAACTGATTCTTCTTTAGTTGATTCCTCACTATTATATAGTATATCGGAGATATATGTATGTTGATTTTTAATATGTTGTTCTAATGTTATGCCCATTTCTTCATAACTTCTTAGTTTATTGTTATTTTGTTCCATAATCGTTTATAGAGTTATTTGACTGGTACTCAATTTTTTGAGCATGCTTTGAATTATAAAACATGTTGTATTGATTCATGTATTAGAACATTACTCCAAATATCTTATTAACTTTATGATAACTGAATAACATAAATTCATTTCTTGTGTTGTTTATATATCATATGTGAGCATAAGATGTTCATCTGCTGAGATCAAACAAATGGTTAAGGTGGAAATGCAAGCATTTGTAGAGTTAAATCCTTGCCATTACCTTGTTTTGGGTTGGTCAATGATACATGATGAGTACATGTTGTTCTTTTGTACTCATGCTATATTTGCTACATTTTTTTGTGCATGTTTGAATATCGATACAAGTGGAACTTGCGACAATGTCTAGTGGTTGTAACCTTGGAGTTCCAGGGTGAGTTGTTCAGCTAATCTACAATACTGGACCCCAACTCTATTTTTATTTACCGACTTTTCATTTCATATGGTGTATTAGATTTTATATTTCTGTTAATTTACTCCTAGACTCTCTAAACTCATTTCACTAGGTTTTGGGGAGTTTTTGTGTTGTTCTGCGTTTATGTTATTTTGATAGACCTTTATGGCTTATATATTTTTCGGTTCTTATTTTCATGCCTGAATAATAATGAAATTGTTAACGTCTAAACTTTGTATGCCTACTAAGTTGGAGCGTATGTGTCATTATGACTTAGGTGTTTTTGGATCGTGGCAATTTTCTCTAAAGTAAGAGAAGGTACAGAAAAATACTAACTATACACTATAATTTTGTAAAATATGAAAAGAATTTATAGGCTACGCATGATATAAACAACCCCCCTCCTTTGATTTTGCAGGAAAAGACATTTGGTGTCTCCAAAAGTGTCAGGTCTTGAATTTTTATCCCTACTTAACAAAATCTTTAAAAAGTGGCCTTAACTTGAAAAAAATCATTGGGAAGAACTTTTGTTTGCCCATAAAGCATTAGTTTTAGTTTTTTAAAGGAGAACTTGTGGTCAATCGAGCAGTTCATCGTCTTGAAATATCCAGAATTTCAACCTTATAGGGAAAACTAGAATGCATGACGGGCAACAAAAGCTTTTCCCTTTTTGCCCATCAAACATGAGTTATATCTTTTGCATTTTAAGGAATAATTTGTGGTCAAATAAGAAGGTTCACTTTCTAGGAATATCCTAAACTTCTGTCTTATATATATGCAAAGCTAATTTACATCCACAACTCATGCCCGATGGGCAACAAAAACTTTGTGCTATAAATCAAGACCACCCCGTATGAACGTCATTTGAGAACTTAATCCCCATTTATATGTATTCTACTTTTGCAGTGGTATGTACAAAATAGTGTTGCAATGATTTCATTCTCCAAATTCATTTTCTAGATTTTAACTAATCTTCAAAAAAGAAAAAAAAGAGATTATGTTTTCTCTCTTAGTCGACAGACTTCATAAGAAGGTTATGTTTGTTGGAAAATTATTTTTCTAACAATGTTTTCTCTCTAAGTCGACAGACTTCAAAGATGAATTATATTTTCTCTCTTAGTTGACGTAATTTATATTTTCAAAGATGAATTATATTAGGTTATGTTTTCTCTCTAAGTCGATTGACTTCAAAAAAAGATTATGTTTTCTCTCTAAGTTGATTATGCGCCTCCTCAAATAACTATGGTGATCATCTATATTTAATATGATTGAGTTACGAGTTTAAAGTTCAAAGTAAATACCCCTAATAATTTGTATTTCACCAGTAACTACAATAATTTGATCTCTTTTTGAATTCTGATTATGACTATTTTGTTGTAATTCGAAACATTAATTGGATCCTACTAAATTAACTGTGAAATTAATTGTATTTGAGCAATAAAAAGTTTTTTCTAATATATTTGACATGGAAATAGAGAAATATTTGCACTGTAACAAATGGATTTGGCTAATTTAAATAAAGACAAAGAGTTAATAAATAAAACAACAGACTCTAACCATAACACGATTTCAGACACTCACCTATCTTAACAAAAATAAAATAAAATAAAATAACATACTCACTTTTAGAAACCCTTCAATCATACAAACATATAGAAAATAGAATTTTAAAAAATATTCCAAGCATAGCACAATCTTAGACATCCCTCTTATAGCGAAGGTCCGCATAATTTTTTTCTTTAATTAAAGCCTCAAGTTCAAGTTCAAATTATTTTGTTTTTCAGCTATTTTAACAAATTCATCTGCATTTGTTGAAATAGGACATCCAATTGATTCATCAATTGTCGTGTAGCAATAGTCTCATTTGGATATGCAAATGTTGAATTTGAACCTCCAATAAATATGCTTCTTCTTGCCATTTGTTGTCTGCCAGCTAGTGGTGGTCTGTCTCATCTTATCAGCTGGTTACAATTCAAAGACGATGTTGGTTGGATAACAACTCTATCATTTCTTCTCAAACTCGCATGTTGTCGAGTAGGAGGTTGAGCTGATAGCAGATTTCCTGGTAAAACAATGATGGATGCATATACATGAGAACGTAGAATGACAACTTGCTCAAACGATAATGTGTGAGTAATTTGAACATTACTCATGAATTCTAAATGACTACGAAATATTCCATTGCATAAAGGGCAATGAAGTAGTATACGAGAAGGTATTAAAAATTAAGGAGAAAAATTTGCATTATGCATATTTGAAGTATGAATGACAAATTTTTTCTCTAAAGTAAGAAATGGATTAGTGAGAAGTACCAACTATGCACTATAATTCTGTAAAAGGTGAAGAAAATTTATAGATTGTTAACGTTCCTCCTTCATTTATGTGTCTTCCATATTTACAATTATAAGTTCAAAATGGGTACTTAATATGAACTTTAAATTTATAATTCTATTCCATACTATTCCACATTACACCAATCTGATCTTTTTTTCACTTTTGATTTCATTAGTAAATTGTTGTAAGCTGATCTCTTTTTGAGTTTTGACTATCATCATATTTTTGTAATCTAGTACAGTACAGAATGGATCCTAGTAAATTCTAAATTTAGAAAATGGGTACTTAATTTGAGCTTTAAATTTGTACTTATACTCCGTACTATACCAGATAACAACAATCTGATCTCTGTTTGACTTTTGATTTCATAGTAAATTACTGTAAACTGATCTCTTTTTGAGTTTTGACTGTCATTATATTGTTGTAATCTAGTATAGTACAGATGGGATCCTAATAAATTTGGAAACCACTCATAGATGGTCCTATAACTACGAATAATTTTCACTAAAGTCACTTAACTATATTTTCTAATACATAAATCACAAAACTTTTCCCTTACTAAAACAAAAAATCACATATGTCGGAAAATCCAATTTCTAATGAGTAATATTTTATATATATTTTTAAAATTTATTAAATACAAATTCAATTTTTAAAACCCAATCCAACCCAACCCATATCCGATGGGTACTAATCTTTTACTTTTTTTAATCTTTATCGAATAAATAAAATTCAATTATAAGAACCGATCCAACCAAAACACATATGCAGATATACTCATCTTATTATTTAGCGTTTTTCTATATAAGGATCATATCATGTGCTATATCGTATTTGTCAGCAAAATATGAAATCGTTTTCTTATCACAATATCCGCAAAGAATAAAGATATGTTATTTATTCTTTTCAATTAGAGACTCAAAACTTTCACATGAAGAGTCATTCTGGTTCAAATCCCTTCTTTAAATTATTATTTATTTTAATATAAGTATCTAATTGGGAATAAGAAGGAATATGAAAGGTTGGAGTAATAGTAATTCACAAATTAATTAAAAGAATATTTTGAATATATATAGTTTTGGTTGGGTCGGGTTGGATCGATTGTTTTTAATTGGATTTGTATTTACTCGACTAAAACTAAAATAAAAAAGTAAAAGATTAGTACCCATAAGATATGGGGGTTTGGGTTGGGCCGGGTTGAATTTCTTTATTAGTTTGTATTTATTAAATTAAAAATAAAAGAATATTAAAAAAACACTATTCACCGAAGACGCGTGTGATTTTGTGTTAGTAATGACAACGTTTTGTGATTTTTGTGTTAGAAAATATAGTTAAGTGACTTTGGTGAAAAAAAGTCACAGTTATGTGTCCATTTATGAAATTTTGGCATTTTTACAATGCAATTTCTGTCGAAAGTCCATTATTTTTAGAATATATTTTTGAGATAACTGATGAGTATATAATTGATACACATGCATAGAAGCAAGTTATTTTAAGCATAAAAAGATAAAAAAACTTTTTTTTCAAGAGAACCAGCATACACCGTAAAATGACATACTTAGAGATGATCTAAACTGAACTTTTCGAATATCAAATATACAAAAATTGATAGGTGATACACGTACGAGATGTGTAAAAATTAATTACTTTAAACATAAGAAGATAAGAAGAGAGTTTGTTTTGCAAAAGAAAAAACATACATCGTAAAGCAACATATCATTTAAATCAGACTAACAAAAGAGAAAAACAATAGTAGCAATACAAGTAAATACAAGGAACATCAATTTTGAAAAAAAATTAATTACTTTAAACATAAGAAGACAAGAAGAGCATTTGTTTTGCGATGGAAAAAAACATACATTGCAAAGCAACATATCATTTAAATCAAACTAACTAAACAACAAAACAAAAGAGAAAAACAATAGTAGCAATACAAGTATATACAAGGAACATCAATTTTGAACTTCTCTAGAGCATCATTTCATCATCTACATCACTATTTTGAAATGTATAACTATTTACAATAGTAGTAGTTGTAAGAAAAATGTAGAAATTGCATAAAAATTCTTAGAAAAATTAAAGTGTAACACCCCGTACCTTCCCAACCCTATGTGACGACGTTGAACAATGGTTACTTAGGTGTCAAGAGTCACAAGTAGGTATTTGGTAATGTTATTGATGAGAAGATTGAATTTGGCCCTCGTTCATGTGATTAAACCTTCGTAGGAGGTGTTTTGTAACTTTGTGGAACATTTGTGGGGTTAAAAACAAGGCTTGGAGGGCCTCCAAACAAAGGATATTAAAGGTAAGAAGTAAGTTAAAGAATAGAACTTGAAGTATCTAACCAAATCCGCGAAGAAAAGTCCAAAAACGGAAATTTTTGAAAAACTAAGGGTGGGCTAGAGGGCGTGCCAGGCTGCTCTGGGCTAAAATTTTTAGCCCACAGGCAGCAAGCTGGCGCGCCCAAGGCGTGCCAGGCTGATTTTGCCCACTTTCAATGTTGGAAATTTTTCTTAAGTCCCAAGGGTGCCCGGGGACGTACCGAGCCGATTTTTGCCACGTTTCTTCTACAACCACGAGCATATACATGGAATGATTGAAGTATGATATTGGTGTGGTAAAATTACTCGTGAACGAATTTGGCATCAAAATAACGGTTTTACCCTTGTAGACAAAATAAGTCGTATGTGGCTAGAATCACTTGTTTTTGGGATTGAGGCTATGAATATAATCCCGTGGGTGAGAATATAATTGTAATGCATATGAAATGAATTAAACATGAGAAATTATTGATTTTATTGGGTTAAGTGAATTGGGCTCAAAAATGAAGAAGAAAACATGGTGACCCATTCTTCCATTGACCAAGCCAAACCTTGCATTAAATGCCAAGAGTGGCTAAGGATGACCCCAAGGCTTATATAAAGGGGCCAAAATCAGATTTTTAATCCACAAACACACATGCTTTTCTTGTTTTTTTTTTTCTAGAATTCTCAAGAACACCCCTTTGGGCTCTTCAAATCCTAAGTTATTTTTGGAGCAAGATCATCATCTTTCAAGCTTAGGTAAGTGATTATTCTTATGGATTAATATATTATATGCATGGGAGAGTATGTAGATTATGTTGGTTGTGCTTGGAAGTGTTGAACATGGCACTTTGTGTTTTTGTAAAAGATGTGTCATCTATCGAATTTAAACTTGAAAGATGACTTGTTGTTTTGATGAAAGAGCATGGTATGGATGAAATATCAACATGTATGGTGTGATTATGTTATTAAACTTGTTATTTTGTTATAAGTGTAAATTATGGGATTTTGGCCGATTTGTTGTTGTGAGGTGTATTGAAGTGAATTGGTGGAATCATTGTGATGTTGTGGTGATGAAGAGTGGAAAGTATGAACCAGGTGTGACATACTAATGGTTTATGATATTTTGGTCAATGTTGGGAATATTGTGGGATTATTGGTATGCTAATTTCATCAATGGTATTGTCAAGGGGGAAATGACAATTTTACATGGAAACATGTAGCTCATTGTCGTTATATGTCATTTTAAGGTAATTTGTGGTTAATGTAAATTCCGTTACGTACTTGTGTTGTAGAGTGAGACATAAGGAAGGAGCGGGACTCTTGTATGCACATTTAAGATTGCGTAATCATATTGAGAATACAAGGTATGTAAGGTTACTCTTCTATATCCTTTTGCAGCATATGGTGTTCATATTGTCATAGTACTCATTCGATTTCGAAATGCTCTAAGGTATTCTGTATCCGGTAGTTGACTAGTGTTACTCATATGTTCCTTACTCATTGGTCAATGGTGAATCATATGACTCATGTCCATTGGTTGACTCATGTTCATTAGCTAATATGGATCATTATCCTAAGGTTCCAAAAGTGTTACATTCCATGAGGGTTCTATAGAACTCCAACTACGATTGACATATCTTGCTACTCATATGTGCCCTATTCTTAGATGAATGATGATTCGCTTATCTCTTATTCATTGACTGAAGTTCCAAAGTTGTCATAGCGTTGAAATTTCTAAAAAAACTATCTTAAAGAAAGTAAGATGTAGAGGAACCTATTTATTCTTGAAAAACATTCAAATAATGTCATGTTCCAAAGTCTAAGAATGTTATGATTATCCTTGTACCAATCTTTCACAAGTAAAATTACCAATCTCATAAGAGTAATAAGAGAGGTGATGTGCAAGCTAATATATCTATTCCTCATAAGTGAAGATATCAATCTCATGAAGTAGAGGAGTGAAGTAATGTATATAAGTGTGTGCTTCAATTAATGTCATGATCTCTAATGTGTCACTCTCATAACTATGTAAAGGGCATAAGATTGTAAAGAAGTAATGCACGCATGGTTGCTATATGTTTCATTGAGTATGGATCTCAATCCAAAGGGTATAAGTTCAAGATGGAATAATCCCAATATTATGCTATGTTATTTACTATAGCCCACCAAAGGTGGAGGCCCGGTGTTATATGGTAATGTGCGAGTGAACATATCCTTCCCTCACTATTAAAGGTGTCAATCTCTTGAAAGTAAGAAATGAGGTAAAGCATATATGTGTGTTTCCGATAGTATCACAATCCTTAATGTATTATAAAAGTATCAATCTCTCCCAAATAAGAAATGAGGAGACGTGTAGGTAATGTATGTTAACCCACCGTGAGAGTGGATGTATGTTAACCCACAATGAGAGTGGATGTATGTTAACCCACCATGAGAGTGGATGTAGGTTAAACCACCAATAGAGTGGATGTACGTTAATAGAGTGAATGTATGTGATATTAGTAACCCAATTTTCTTGAATAGTAGAGTCCCTTGAGGAGAAAGATTTCTTGAATAGAAGAATCTATTGCATATAAATAATCTCTTGGAGGCAAGTCTCTTGAGTGAAGGTGATTTCCTTTGAAGGAAAGTAATTAAAACAGATATTGTATAAAATGATGGTTTATCCACATTGACTATTCTCTCATGTTTTATTCTATTGACATTCTCATGTATGATGCTATTTCTTATAAGCCTTACATACTCAATACATTCTTCATACTGACCCCCTTGGGGGACTTACCTTACATGTTGCAGGAGCAGGCATTAGTATACCTCCTCTGTAGACTGGGGATCATTTGCAGAGTTTTGGTGAGCTCCACTCGGTTCGGAGCTTTCTGGGTCATAGTTGTATCTTTGTTTTGATATTGTAAATATTGTATAAAGAGGGTACTTGTCCCGACTTTAAGTTGGTCTTATAGATGCATCTGTTAGAGGCTTTTGTAGACATATGTGGGTTTATGGATGTAAGAGACAAATGTACGTTTTGCCTTGATGGCCCCAATGGCCAAGTTCCTAAAAATATATATAGCATATGTTTCCATGTTCATGTTTTCCGCATAGTTGCATAAGGTTTAATAAGATTCATACGAGGATATGAATACGAAGGTTCATGAGCAAAGATTGGTTCTCTCGGGCCATATCAGCTTCAGGTGCCAGTCCGGCTCGAATGAAATTTTGGGTCGTGACAAAAGTGGTATCAGAGCAGGTCGGTCTAAGGGTGTCTACAAAGCCGTGTTTGAGTAGAGTCTTACTTATTGATGTGTTGTGCACCACATTTATAAGTAGGAGGCTACGGGACATTTGGGATGTTGTTTCTTTGCTTCATTTCTAGATCGTGCAATAGAGCCTGTGTTGTAAGTTGAATTGTATCTGACCATGGTAATTGTTTTTCTTTGGTATAGTAAAATGCCAACCACAAGAAAAGGTAGAGGCAAAGGTTAGCAGGTAGATGTGCCTGCCGATGAGGGAATGAGTAAATCACCACCTGACCAAGCAAGTCAAGGTGGAGCTGACGCTGAAATAGCATCGCGGTCTTCTTCTATTTTCCAGCTCCGGAAGAGCCAAGAGGTAGAGAAGTACCCGCAGCACCGCCAATGAATGCCACAGATCAGGACCTAAGAAATGCTGTACATATGTTAACTCAGTTAGTGGCTGCACAAGCACAAGGACGAACTGGTCCAATAGTAAATGAAGATGACGCGGCTAAAGCAGCTAGTCGGCGTACACAGGACTTTCTAAAATTAGACCCTCCCATATTCACAGGGTCAGACCTGAAAGCAGATCCAAAAGACTTCGTGGATCAAATCCAGAGGGCTTTGGAGGTTATGCATGTGTCCGGTGTGGAAACGGTTGAGTTGGCAGCCTATAGATTGAAAGGAGAGGCGATATTGTGGTATGAAGATTGGAAGAAGTCTCGTGGTATTGGTGAAATGCCACCAAATTGGGAAGAATTTAAAGCACCATTCCTTGATCACTATCTTCCCTATGAGATCCGTGAGGCTCGTGCAGATCAGTTTTTAAATCTACGTCAAGGGAACATGAGTGTTCGAGAATATAGTTTGCAATTTAATTCCTTGGCACGATATGCTCCACATGTAGTGGCCACAATGGAAGATAGAGTGCATCGATATGTGGACAGATTGGAGCCATATTTGGTACGAGACTGCACTATTGCTGCCTTAAATCGAGATATGGATATAGCTAGAATACAGGACTTTACGCAGAAAATGGAGGATCAAAGGCAAAGAAGAAGGACGCAGAAATCTGAGGAAGGGACATCAAAAAGGGTAAGACCTATGGGGCAGTCTATGGTGTCTCCAGGAGAATCTAGATCTCAAATGTTACCGCCTAAACCCTCATCCTCTTATTCCACAACAGGTGTTCATTCTCAATTTCGAGAGCCTAGAGGTGGTCGATCTGAACAGAGTAGTGGAATTCATGGATCACAGGCAACAATATTTTCTCGTCAGCTGTACCCGCACTGTGGGAGATTTCATGCAGGAGAATATTGGTTTGATACGAATATTTGCTTTGTGTGTAGTAGGTCAGGACACATGATAAGAGAGTGCCCACAGAGTCCCACAGATAGTGTAACACGACCTACAGGATCCACCGATGTGGCATTGGTAGCTGGTGTACAGTCTGTTGGTCGTAGTAGAGGTGCCAGAGGAGCAGGCAATTCCAGTGTAACTCAGAATCGCACCTATGCTTTGGTGGACCGGCTGGATGCAGAGGCATCTCCTGATGAAGGTACAGGTATTTAGGTATATTATCATATTTTTACATGATGTATATGTATTGACTGATCCGAGCTCTACTCTATCGTATATTACTCCATCAGCTACTACGAATCTAATGGGACACTAGGGTTATTAGTTAAGTCGATAGAATATCTCTATCTGTCGGAAAATTTAGTATAGTTAAAGGAGCATATCGTAATGGTATAGTAGATGTTTGTGATCATAGATGATTAAGTACTCTTAAAAGCGTTACTCAAGGAAGGTATAATGGAATTCAGAAAGAAGGGAAAATTAACCCTATACAACATGCCATGTGAAATTGTTGAAAGTGTATAAGAGTTTGCTTTCATATTGTTCCCATGGGAAATCCCATATTTGTTTCAAATGGAAGAAAAAAGTTCAAAGTGTGGAAGTATACCAATAACAAGTAAGTATCTACGAGCATTAAGTGTCTATATATGTATAGGCTCATATAGAGGTGCATTTGTTGTAATTGAAGCGACATCATTAACATTCGAGGATGAATGCTTATAGGGGGGGGGGAGAATGTAACACCCCGTACCTTCCCAACCCTATGTGACGACATTGAACAATGGTTACTTAGGTGTCAAGAGTCACAGGTAGGTATTGGTAATGTTATTGATGAGAAAATTAAATTTGGCCCTCGTTCATGTGATTAAACCTTCGTAGGAGGTGTTTTATAACTTTGTGGAACATTTGTGGGGTTAAAAACAAGGCTTGGAGGGCCTCCAAACAAAGGATATTAAAGGTAAGAAGTAAGTTAAAGAATAGAACTTGAAGTATCTAACCAAATCCGCGAAGAAAAGTCCAAAAACGGAAATTTTTGAAAAACTAAGGGTGGGTCGCGCTAGAGGGCGTGTCAGGCCTCTATGGGCTAAATTTTTTATCCCACAGGCATCAAGCTGGCATGCCCAAGGGTGTGCCAGGCTGGTTTTGCCGACTTTTCAATGTTGGAAATTTTTCTTAAGTCCCAAGGGTGCCCGGGGACGTACCGAGCCGATTTTTGCCACGTTTCTTCTACAACCATGAGCATATACATGGAATGATTGAAGTATGATATTGGTGTGGTAAAATTACTCGTGAACGAATTTGGCATCAAAATGACGGTTTTACCCTTGTAGACAAAATAAGCCGTACGTGGCTAGAATCACTTGTTTTTGGGATTGAGGCTATGAATATAATACCATGGGTGGGAATATCATCGTAATGCATATAAAATGAATTAAACATGAGAAATTATTGATTTTATTGGGTTAAGTGAATTGGGCTAAGAAAGGGCCCAAAATGGAGAAGAAAACATGGGCCAAGAATGGGTCAAATGACCCATTCTTCCATTGACCAAGCCAAACCTTGAATTAAATGCCAAGAGTGGATAAGGATGACCCCAAGGCTTATATAAAGGGGCCAAAATCAGATTTTTAATCGACAAACACACATGTTTTTCTTGTTTTTTTTTTTTTAGAATTCTCAAGAACACCCCTTTGGGCTCTTCAAACCCTAAGTTATCTTTGGAGCAAGATCATCATCTTTCAAGCTTAGGCAAGTGATTATTATTATGGATTAATATATTATATGCATGGGAGAGTATGTAGATCATGTTGGTTGTGCTTGGAAGTGTTGAACATGGCACTTTGTGTTTTTGTAAAAGATGTGTCATCTATGGAATTTAAACTTGAAAGATGACTTGTTGTTTTGATGAAATATCATGGTATGGATGAAATATCAACATGTATGGTGTGATTATGTTATTAAACTTTTTATTTTTTTATAAGCGTAAATTATGGGATTTTGGCCGATTTGTTATTGTGAGGTGTATTGAAGTGAATTGGTGGAATCATTGTGATGTTGTGATGATGAAGAGTGGAAAGTATGAACCAGGTGTGACATACTAATGGTTTATGATATTTTGGTCAATGTTGGGAATATTATGGGATTATTGGTATGATAATTTTATCAATGTTATTGTCAAGGGGGAAATGACAATTTTACATGGAAACATGTAGCTCATTGTCATTATATGTCATTTTAAGGTAATTGGTGGTTAATGTAAATTCCGTTACGTACTTGTGTTGTAGAGTGAGACATAAGGAAGGATAAGGGCTCTTGTATGCATATTTAAGATTGCGTAATCATATTGAGAATACAAGGTATGTAAGGTTACTCTTCTATATCCTTCTGCAGCATATGGTGTTCACATTGTCATAGTACTCATTCGATTTCGAAATGCTCTAAGGTATTCCGTATCCTGTAGTTGACTAGTGTTACTCATATGTTCCTTACTCATTGGTCAATGGTTAATCATATGACTCATGTTCATTAGCTAATATGGATCATTATCCTAAGGTTCCAAAAGTGTTACATTCCATGAGGGTTCTATAGAATTCCAACTACGATTGACATATCTTGCTATTCATATGTGCCCTATTCTTAGATGAATGATGATTCACTTATCTCTTACTCATTGACTAAAGTTCCAAAGTTGTCATAAAGTTGAAATTTCTAAAAGAACTATCTTAAAGAAAGTAAGATGTAGAGGAACCTATTTATTCTGAAAAGCATTCAAATCATGTCATGTTCCAAAGTATAAGAATGTTATGATTATCCTTGTACCAATATTTCACAAGTAAAAGTACCAATCTCATAAGAGTAATAAGAGAGGTGATGTGCAAGCTAATATATCTATTCCTCATAAGTGAAGATGTCAATCTCATGAAGTAGAGGAGTGAAGAAATGTATATGTGTGTGTGCTTCAATTAATGTCATGATCTCTAATGTGTCACTCTCATAACTATGTAAAGGGCATAAGATTGTAAAGAAGTAATGCACGTATGGTTGCTATATGTTTCATTGAGTATGGATCTCAATCCAAAGGGTATAAGTTCAAGATGGAATAATCCCAATATTATGCTATGTTATTTACTATAGCCCACCAAAGGTGGAGGCCCGGTGTTATATGGTAATGTGCGAGTGAACATATCCTTCCCTCACTATTAAAGGTGTCAATCTCTTGAAAGTAAGAAATGAGGTAAAGCATTTATGTGTGTTTCCGATAGTATCATGATCCTTAATGTATTATAAAAGTATCAATCTCTCCCAAATAAGAAATGAGGAGACGTGTAGGTAATGTATGTTAACCCACCATGAGAGTGGATGTATGTTAACCCACAATGAGAGTGGATGTATGTTAACCCACCATGAGAGTGGATGTAGGTTAAACCACCAATAGAGTGGATGTACGTTAATAGAGTGAATGTATGTGATATTAGTAACCCAATTTTCTTGAATAGTAGAATCTCTTGAGGAGAATGATTTCTTTAATAGAAGAATCTATTGCATATAAAGAATCTCTTGGAGGCAAGTCTCTTGAGTGAAGGTGATTTCCTTTGAAGGAAAGTAATTAAAACAGATATTGTATAAAATGATGGTTTATCCACATTGACTATTCTCTCATGTTTTATTCTATTGACATTCTCATGTATGATGCTATTTCTTATAAGCCTTACATACTCAGTACATTCTTCGTACTGACCCTCTCGGGGGACTTACCTTACATGTTGCGGGTGCAGGCATTAGTATACCTCCTCTGTAGACTGGGGATCATTTGCAGAGTTTTGGTGAGCTCCACTCGGTTCGGAGCTTTCTGGGTCATAGTTGTATCTTTGTTTTGATATTGTAAATATTGTATAAAGAGGGGACTTGTCCCGACTTTAAGTTGGTCTTGTAGATGCATCTGTTAGAGGCTTTTGTAGACATATGTGGGTTTATGGATGTAAGAGACAAATGTATGTTTTGCCTTGATGGTCCCAACGGCCAAGTTCCTAAAAATATATATAGCATATGTTTCCATGTTCATGTTTTCCGCATAGTTGCATAAGGTTTAATAAGATTCATACGAGGATATTCATACGAAGGTTTATGAGCAAAGATTGGTTCTCTCGGGCCATATCGGCTTCGGGTGCCAGTCCGGCTCGAATGGGATTTCGGGTCGTGACATAAAGAAACTCATAGAAAATAAAATGGCTAACATGTTTTTTACTAGTATTAGTAATATAATAGTGTTGAAGATATCATGAGATATAAGTCAACTATATTTCCTATAGATCAGTATCTGTATGTACCTGTTCTCATAGTGTAGCTAGCAGGGACCTATGAGGGACTCACAAGGTTCATATACTATTTGGAGACCTTTGACCCATCCAGAAAAGACCTTAGACACACAATCAAAAATGACCTTGGCACCATCCGTAAATGCCCTCGGACTCATATCGCCGGTAAAGACCTCAACACTATCTCATAATCCGCCAAGAACAGTCAATAATATAATGAAAATACTGCAAATAGAATCTAATAAGCAAATCATATTCTAACTTTCAAGTATCAATCATCTGGACACATATAAGCGAACAAACACAACATTTACACCAAAGCTACAACTAAAATGAGGCTCACGTAGGCATATAACTCAATAACTCAAGGATACAGTCTCAAATTTTCATCACATAATATCAGAACCTTCATAAATACCCGTCATCTCATTTATATGGGACCCTTATTACTATTAGTCGTTCACATAGTCAAACAAACAATAACACTTCAAAAATGAGTCAAAGAAAGTCTCAACATGCTTTAAATGAAGTCCAAAGAGTCAAATCAAATCCTTTCCCTTCCGTAAAGCTTTTAAATGATCCCAATCTAATCAAATACGATTCTACATAAGAAAATAAAACTATGTACACCTATATTGCTATACTTTAATCTTGGATCCAAATGGTCAATCTCAAGTACCTAAGAACAAAACTGAAATTTTATTTGAAAATTATGTTACCCATAACGTAAGAAACTCAAACGTGATATTTTATTAATGTGTCGTGTTTCATGGAACTTTTGATGCTTAAAACGAGGAAACTATGCTAGTTCTAAGGCATGTTATATGGATATGATGTGTTTGTGTTAGTTTGGCAGGAAAATAGGTCTTGATGGTAAATGGACTAAAAAAGAGCTGAATTTGATCAAGTGTGGGAAACTGGTGCTTGGCCATGACTCATTGGATAACGCTATGAGTCGTGGCCGCCTAAACCATTGCATTAGTAGCGATGAATATCTTGAGGATTAAAAGTGGAGTATTGGCTACGACCACATGCTATGAGCCGTAGGGTTATGCGACGGGTTGTCAGGTGACCTGTCCTGAGTAACTTATCCATAAATCCCACAGAGGTGCAATTCAAGGTGTTAAATAAGACTCTTCTCTATGAGTCATGAAATGATGCTATGAATCACTGCCAGCAATCGTCCAGAGTGAGTTGGTCAAAAGTCCCGTAGAGGTGTAAATTTTTCCGGTGGAAACAAATACTTTATATGAGTTGTCACCAGAGGCTATGAGTCATTGCCTAGACTTATCCTAAGCACATTGGTCCAATGTGCTGAAAGTTTCCACAGTTGACCCAGTGGCAACGGATCACCCAACGAGTCATTGGGTGACCATAAAAATTGTTGGGTGATCGTACAAGTTGTTGTTAGAGATATAGCATGCATGCATGAAGACCAGGTAATGGATTCCCATTGACGTAAAATGAGTCAGAGGCAGACCTTACGACTCGTTACCATGGCGTCGCTACTGCCGACCAAGTTATCCTATTTTGATTAGGACAAGATTCGATTGTTTCTATAAATACTCCTATTATGTCTTATGTTTTAGTTTACATTCTATTACTACTTTTGAGTCATATACTTGTTCTTGAAAGTTGTAAACATCAATTTTGAGGGTTTAATTCATAGTTGAGATTTGTTATTTTCATATTTTTCTTCATAAATGCATAATTATGTTTTCTTCCCAGAATTATTCTTGTGTTCTTATGATAATGAGTAGCTAAACACCACAACTAGGGTTATAATAGCCATGACAGATAATGTAGTACAAGGTGATTCTCAAAGGGTGTTTAGGCGTGTATTGTTATTCTATTCGCTTTGATTGCTTTTTGATAGAGAGCTACATTAGAACTCACCTTATCTTTACTTTCTTTGAAATAAGGGGTAACGCATGGGAAAAATAAATAAACAATGGAGACTTGGAGCTATCAACATTCACTTAATAGCTTGAGCCGAGAAAGCGGGAAAGCTAATCTGGGATCTAAGATAAGGGTTAGAGTGTAAAACTCTTGAGACATAAAAGCATGATTGAGGATAGTAATCTAATAGGGGCATAACGTCGTTTAGATGAAATTAACTTATCGATTATGCATGTCAAGCAGTGGGAGAGATCACTAGTATGAACAACCTACTGAGTTATGAAGTTATGGGGAACACAGTCCTAGTGCCTCTCATCTATTGATCACAAACTTGAAGAAATTAGTAGTTGTTACTTGTCTGAAATCACAATTCAAATCCCCCATCTACTGGAAATTATGTGCTAATTACTTAGATAACCATATTGATTGAGATTTTGGCCCATTCCTCATGCAATCGACCCCAACCTAGTTTGGTTCTATATTTAGTATAACGACCGCTTTATACGTCATTGAGAAGTATAATTTGGGCGACATAATTCATCAAAAATGAAACTTAAAATGACCTTTAGATTGTCAAAATTGTATTTCATAAATTTAGCCCCATAATCCTCAAATTTCTCAATTCAAAATCATGATTTAAAGGTGAAATAATCAATAAAGTGTTAGGGAATATAAAATCGAACGTTTGAATCATACCAATGAAGAAATATTGAAATCACCTCTTAAATCTCCCAATAATGAGTTCTAAAGCTTCAAAATTCAAGTTATATATGCAGTCCAAGTTTGAAAAAAGGAATTTAAATCTATCCAGGTTGATGCCTTCTGGGGGAACATGAAGAAACTGTTGTGAACACGACTGATCCTGACCAGAAACCATCATAAACGAGATCCTATCCCCATGAATGCGAAGCACACCCCTACTTGATCCGATTCAATAATCCTTAGTGAGCAAACCTCACCCCACATATGTGAAGATGAACCCCCTCCCTTCTTTGCAAATGCAACGATGCTTCGGGAATGCAAAGAAGGGATTACCCCTGCACCAGAAACAATAATTCAGTTGTTTCCAAAATCTCCAAAACTCCCAAATGTACCCTCGAGATTCGTTCAAAATCCCATGATAGACAAATAAAATATGCTACTGTAATGGAATGATCTTTTGGACCTGTTGGAACTATCAAAACACAGATCAAAGGTCATCTTGATCAAATGTTGACTGAATTCAACTATTAACTTAGAAACTTTCAAACTTCTATCCAATGACTAAAAAACCATCTAAACAACCTGGGACCCAAACCAAAGGTCCAACTAATACAAAAAATTCCATTTCGAATCTAACATAACTATCGCAATTCTATCCAAGCTCGTTTTCATCAAATGTTGACTTTGGTCAACCATATCAACTTTTAAACCTTTTAAACTAAAAAAAATCACATAATTCTTGTCCAACCACCTCGAAAATCATGTCACCCACACCTTCAGAGTTTTATAAAATAATTATGAGAAGGGATAAAATAGTCAAAATACATAGAAAATAAAATGTAATACCTCGAGACTAACCCTTGGACGTCACACGATGCTTAGGACTACAAGTAGCCGAAAGCCAACCCATGACATTTGGCATAGTACCAAACCATATTCTAATAACATTAAGTCATGAGCGAAAACTGATCTTAGTTATAATAACATAGGTAAGAAATAACAAGTCTGATGTTTTTCAACATTTAACTAAAACAATCCTAATACGAGAGTAAGTTGAAATACTACTAAGTCTAGACAAGCCTTTAAAGTACTGAAGAGCAGCTGGGAAAGACTCCAGCTGACCCAAAAAATGAAAGTATGTACTAAATGTAAATCTAAACTACCCAAACTAAAAAGCATAATCATAGTCCATGGAATAAAAGGACTCACCAACTGAATGAGAATAGGCACTGGTGATCGCATCTAATCGTGGTGTTGCGGGTGAGTACCAGAGCCTACATCATGATAGGATGCAGAGCACAAAAGTATATGGTCAGTACCATAGAATGTACTAATTATATGGAGGATGGGTGCAACATTTAAAAATGATGGGAATCATATGATAAAGATATGCATAATAAGTATATAAAGACTCACCATTTTCATGAATAAAGTTGAAACTGAAATGTCATATATGTAGAGAGTACAAAACATAATTGACAAATCAAGTAATCCATATATACTTTAGTTACAAAACTGATTTACTTTGGGAGATTATCTAAATCGACATGCCCCATTTGAGCAAGCACGGAACCTAACTTGTAAACTCATGTTGGGAGGGTGTTCGATACCTTAAAAAGGTTAAAGAACCATGATTGACATGAATTAACTCATTAGTTCATTTTAAACAAAGGGAGACACTCATAACTGGCGAGAACCCCTTGACCTACGGTGGCATATAGTTTGAGATTTTGGGTACGCTAAACCCACACCCTCTCGGTGCTCAATACTACTCCAAAAACCATACTATTTCTGTATTATATAAAGTTCATCATGAAATAAGCATACTAGTTTGTAAGTCTGAAAACCAAATATGTTTCTGTTTCTGCTTCATATCTATAAATCAATTCGTGAATTTCCTAATGAGTCTGAGATCATAAAAATTAAATTTCATATTGAATGTTTTATATCATGCTAAGATCATGCAGCATCTACCAAGTCATAGTATGTTTAAAATCAAATTAGAAGGTCAAGCATATGAATAGAGTTATAAACAAGCCACAAAATTCTAGAATTCTAGTAAGAGTACATAATTAATTTTATAGGGAAGCATAAAACTCAAGAGTTTGAAAATTGGGTTTGAAACCTAATTATTAGATTAAAATTCATTAAATAAAGTGAAGTTTTTGGGTACAAGGACGAAAGGGAATTCTTGTTGAAACCCCACATATCTATACTTGATGATTTCTTGAGGGAAAGCTTGAATTGGAGTCTTGAAAGTTGAATTTTTGGGAGAAATGTTGCTTTAGTTTCTTGAGGGTTGGGGAAGGGATAAAAACAATTTACTTTCATAAAAGGTGGAGAAAATAGGGTTGTAATAAGTCATAGGAGTGTTTTGGGGTCAAAATACCCATTTACCCTTGCAAAAGCAAAATAAAAATGAAGTTGGGACGACTGGGGGAACCTGGCATGGAACGGGACCATCACGAAGCCTAAAGTCCATGTCACGGGGCCATCACAGAGCCTAAGCTTTGTGGCACGGTGTAATGACCCTCTCGGTCATTTTCCTTATTTTCGTGCATTTTTGCGGTTTAGAGCTTTCCTATAATTGCCCCATGTTATTTATGACTTGCTAGGACTGACAGTTCAGATTTCAGACAGTTCATTTGAGAATTTTATTAATACCGAGCGTGTTATGAAATATTTAAATTAAATTAGAATTTGGTAGAGATATATTTTATTACCTTTCTAAAATATTTTAGATGTTTATGAAATTTTTTTAGTTACGATACACTTATATGATTTTATAAATTATTAATATTGTAAGCGAAGATAGTGAATCTAGATATGTTAAAATATTATTGTTAAATAATAGAGGCTTTATTCGAAATAATTTTTTATTAATTATGGTATATTCAAAAAGTTATATTTATTTTACCATGAGCATATGCAATACTCGAGTACATATATGTGATGGAGCCCATCTGATATTTAATAGATACAGAAGGATAGGGTGGTTGACACCATCCACCCCACGTGGAAGAAGTTAAAAGAAAACAGCAAAATTCATTTGCTATGTCACCTAGGAGCCTTCCATTTTCCTTTCCTTCATTATATTTTTTCTAATATGCATATATCCTCCAAAAAAGTTTATAAGTGCTGATTGTTTCATATTTTCTCTTTCAATATACTTTTCTTGGATTTCAGTTCATGCCTACATACGACAAATACATATTCTAGTATCTTAGTACATACACATTTAAATATATATCCTTGCAATTCAGAAACTTTGGACATTTATTTTGTCTAAACTATAAGGAGAATTTCATCACTTCACTCCCTTATTTTCTTCATAAATGAAGTCATGATTTTTTAATATAGTATCTGCTGCGCACTTTCATCATTAGTACGTTGAAGATTAGTAAATTTTTGTGGGAAAAAATATTTTGACTCTATATTTGATCACCGAAAGAGAATTGATTATCAACATCAATTACTTAGCTTACTTGATGGTTCATCTTGATATCTCTGACCCCAAGAGGATTATTGCTAGTGTTGAGGCCAGATCTACCTTATTAGAGCAAATTCGAGGTCGTCAGTTTGAGTATAGCAGGCTTCATAGCATTCGAGGACAGGTGCTGAGAGGTGAGTCCAGGCGGGCTACGTTAGATTTGGAGGGTGTTCTGAGGTTTAACGGCGGTATTTGTGTTCCAAAGGTCAGAGATTTGATTCAGTTTATTCATCATGAGACTCATAGCTCCAAGTACTCTATTCACCCCAGGATAACTAAGATGTATATGGATTTGAGGCAACATTACTGGTGGAGTGGTATACGGAGAGATATAGCAGAGTTTGTTGCTCAGTGCTTTTGTTGTCAGCAGGTAAAAGCTGAGCACCAGAGACTTGGTGGATTTTTTCAGTGGCTACCCATTCCCAAGTAGAAATGGGAGTAAGTTACTATGGGCTTCATAGGTGGTTTACCTTGCACTTCTCATGGTTTTGATAGCATTTTGGTCATCATGGATCGATTGACAAAGTCTCCTTATTTCATCCCTATTCAGATCTCCTTCAGTGCCCAGAGGTTGGCCCGTGTCTATATTCGAGAGGTCGTTTACCTTCATGGGGTACCTGTGTCCATTATTTCAGACCGAGGCTCTCAGCTTACTTCTAGCTTTTGGAGGACATTTCTGAAGGAGTTGGGTACCCAGATTGACCTTAGCACTGCCTTTCATCCCCAGACTAATGAGCAGTCGGAGCAGACTATTTAGATTTTGGAGGACATACTCCATGCTTGTGTATAGGATTTTGGGAGTCAATGGGTCCAATTTTATATTTGGCAGAGTTTGCATATAATAACAACTTTTATTTAAGTATTTAAATGGCTCAATTTGAGACACTGTACGGTAGGCATTATCGATCTCCAATTGGTTGGTTTGAGATTTTTGAGGTTAGGCCTCGTGGTACAGATTTGCTTCGTGAGTCATTAGATTGGGTTCGGGTGATTCAGGATAGGCTGTGGGTAGGTCAGAGTCGGCAGAAGAATTATGCTGACCGTAGGCATTGTGCATTGAGGTTCAGAGTTGGTGACAGGTTCTTTTAGCGAGTATCACCTATGAAAGGCATGATGAGGTTCGGGAGGAGAGGCAAGCTCAACCCCAAATATATTGGGCCATTTGAGATCCTGTGGACAGTTGGGGAGGTAGCAGATGAGTTGGCATTGCCTTCTGCCTTTTCATCCATCCCCCCAGTGTTTCATGTATTTATGTTGCGACAGTATATTCCAGATGAGTTGTACGTGCTTCGGCGGGACTCGATTAAGTTGGATGACAAGTTGGCATTTGTAGAGGCACCTGTGTTCATTTTGGCCAAAGATGTCAAGCTGTTGCGCTCTAGAGACATTCCTGTAGTTAAGGTTCAGTGGCGTCACCATCCAGTTGAGGAGGCTACTTGGGAGACCGAGCGTGATATGCGGATCCAATATCCCTACCTGTTCGAGCCTTCAAGTACTTCCTTATCCTTTACTTTTGCGGACGAAAGTCTCTTAGTAGTGGATGCATTTTCGACATTTAGAGCTTTTCTATTACTAACCCAAGTTATTTATGGCTTGTTGGGACTGACAGTTCAGGTTTCGGGCAGTTCGTTTGAGAATTTTATTAATACGAACGTGTTATGGAATATTTAAATTAAATTAAAATTTGGTAGAGGTATATTTATTACCTTTCTAAAATATTTTAGATGTGTTTGAAAAACTTTTAGTTACGATACACTTATATGATTTTATAACTTATTAATAATTTAAGCGGAGATAGTGAATCTAGAGATATTAAAATATTATTATTACTCCCTCCATTTAAAAAAGAATGACCTACTTTCCTTTTAGTCAGTTTAAAAAAGAATGACCTCTTTCCTTTTTTTTGAAACATTTTAATTTTAACTTTCCACATGACATGTTTAAGACCACAAGATTAGAGGGTATTTTGGTACATTTGACATAACTTTAATCTAAGACCTTAAGATTCAAAAGTCTTCTTTATTATCTTATAATCCGTGCCTAATCTAAATAGGTCATTCTTTTTTGAACGGAGGGAGTATATAATAAGGCTTTATTAGAAATGATTTTTTTTTTATTAATTATGGTATATTCAAAAAGTTGAATTTATTTTACCACGAGCATATGCAATATCAGAATACAAATATGTAATGGACCCCATCTGAGATTTAATAGATACGGAGGGATGGGGTGGTTGACACCACCCACGCCACATGGAAGGAGTTAAAAGAAAATAGCAAAATTCATTTGCTATGTCACCTAGGAGCCTTCTATTTTATTTTCCTTCAATATACTTTTTCTAATATGCATATATCCTCCAAAAAGGTTTATAAAGAGAATTTCATCACTTCACTCACTTATTTTCTGCATAAATGATGTCATGATTTTTGAATATAGTATCTTCTATGTACTCTCATCATTAGTACGTTGAAGAGTAGTAACTTTTTGTGGGGAAAAATATTTTGACTCTATATTTGATTATCGGAAGAGAATTGATTATCTATATAAAGTTATTCAAGCTCGATACTAATGGAACCTCATTTGGAGACTTCTCGGTAAGGCCAGACGTAGATGCGGTCTACGCTAGCTTTGAATTTGGACTCCAGGTAGGCTAGGTTTGCCCTATCTTTAGATTGAGCTTATGTATGGTATTAGTATACTATTATGCTAGTTTTGGGAAGGTAGTTGTAGCCCGGGTATTTCTTGAAATATTTTATGCCTTATGTATCTAGTTAGGGCCCCATTCTGGTAGATTTTGGGCCCTTTATCCCTTAATATGGTGTAGTACTTATGAGCTTAGGACATGGTATTAAGTTGGGGAAACTGTGGATTCCTTCCTTTAGCTAGTTATGCGTAGGTTTATATAAATGCTTTTCAGTTCCGGTTCGGGACTAGGATATACTTTATTTTTGTTATTTATTATGAGTTTTGGCACAACTTTGGCATCGATTATGGTATGGTTTGGATTTCAGTTTTACAGTTGAGTTTGGTTACTTTTGGGTTCACTGGATTCTGGTTATGTTATGGTTACTATGAGTTCCTGTTCGAGTCTGGCATCTGGTTATGATATGATCGGTGTGTTCAGGTGTTGATTACGGGTGTTCTAGGAATATTGACAGTGGTGTTGAGTTCTGTTGTACATGATTTATGTGGCCTCTCATTATTATCCACTATTTTCGATTCGAATCAGGCATATAGCCTCTCATTATTATCCACTATTATTGGTTCAAGTCAGGCGTCTAGCCTCTCGTTATTATCCACTATTATTGGTTCGAGCTAGGCGTCTAGCCTCTCGTTATTACCCATTGGTGCTGGTTTAACTCCGGCGCATACCTGGATGGTTTTATCATGGATTTGGGATCAGATGGTTACTTGAGATTGGTTAGGCTACAGGTTACTTATGCTTTTACTTTAGTTACTTCTTGTGTGCACCCACCGGCTTATGGGGGCTCAGTTGGGTTCATTGTCATCTTCTGTGTTCCTTCTAGGCTTATGGGGGCCCAGTTAGGTTATAGTTAGCTTGCTTTTCTTATCGTTGGGTTGTTTATTTCCTGTATTGCCCTTACTCATTTATTTATTTATTTTCTTTATGGCCCTTGCATAGTTCAGTAACTATTTACTTTTCTACCCCTATCGTTGCTGACTTAGTTATACCCTCACATTCTAGTTATACTTTTCCTATATTTGAGCTCAGTCGGTCAATGATGCCTACTGAGTAGCCATTGCTTTAGTACTCATACTGCACTTCTGCATCTTTTTCCTGATGCAAATCTGAGTACGAGCCGCCTACATTGACGTAATTCTCTGACCCAGTACTGATACGGAGCAGGGTGAGCTTTCAAGAGTAAGAGGCTGATGCTCCTCCATCTGTTTTAGTTTAGTCTTTTTCCTTCGAGACTACTGTGTATATATATATTATGTATATTTTGGATACTGTCTAATACTCTTATTTTGTTAGCAGTGGCTCTAGTACCAGCCTTACCAGGTCTTGGGAGGAATTATCTTATATATTTGTCCTCTTCCTTCCCATGTTTGATATATTTTATATGTATATTTTTTTTTTGCTTCTGCTTATATTATCATTGTTGTTGGTTTTACTCTTGTCTTTCCTTGTTATCCACCTGTTAGCCCGTTACTCGTCGTTTCAGGCTATGGCTTGGCTTGCCTACTGGTGGGATAGAGTAGGCACCATCATGACTTGAGAAATTGGGTCGTAACTCACGGATCCATCGCAGACCCCTACTGTTTTTGGGTCCTTAGCTTATGCCACGGGACATGAAAAACAACCATGGGAATTATTACAGTAAAAACCCTTAATAATTTGTCTTTCATTAATGAATTACAACAATCTGACCTCTTTTTAATTTTTGATCATTACTATTTTGTTGTTTGTTGTAATCAGTGGCATACACAGAATTTTTAATAAACGATGTGTTATTTATATAAGAAAGGTTAAAAATTTAGTTACCACATTAATAAGTATGGTATATCCTTGACTTTTAAGCTAGAAGTGGTCTTGAGTTCAATACAAGTTATAAAATTTTAAGTAAATTTTTTAAAAATAGCATACAACTTGAAGAAAATTTTGTAAACATAGCGCTAAACCGTTGTGCCAAGAGGGATGTTTGTTTAGGGATGCCATTTTTTTTTTCTATATAACAATTTATGCACAGTATTAATAAATATATTTAGTAAAAAGAATTGACGAAGCGGGGTCGCTTGACACCCCTTTTATCAACGTGGGTCCGCCCCTAATTGTAATCTTATACACAAATTGGATCCTACTAATTTAAGTGTGAAATTAAAAGTATCTAAACAATGAATTTTCTTCTAATATGTTTGACAAGAAAATAGAGTACTATTTGCACGCAACCAAATGGATTTGGATTATTTAATTCAAGACAAATATTTAATAAATAACACAACATACTCCAACCATAACACAATTTCATAAACTTGCCCTATCTTACCAAAAATAGAATAAAATAAAATAAAATAAAACAACAGACACACTTTTAAACCCCTTTCTATCTAACAAATATAGAAAATAAAATTCAAAATAGTACTCCAAACTTAGCACATTTTTAGGCACCCATGTTATAAAAAGATCCACACAAATTTTTTCTCTAATTAAAACCTCAAGTTCAGGTCCAAATCATTTTGTTCTTTGGTTGTGTATACTAGTTCATCTGCATTTGATGAAATAAGAACACTCAATCGATTTATCAATTGATGTGTATAATCAGCATTAGTCCCATTTGGATATGCAAATGTTGAATTTGAACCTTCAATTACTCTGTTTCTTCTTGCCATTTGTTGCCTATTGATTGGTGGTGCTCTACCCCATCTTCTTAGCTGGTTACGATTCAAAGACGATGTTGGCTGGACAACAACTCTATCATTTCTTTGCAAACTTGCATGTTGTGTGACATCAGGTTGAGTTGATAGTTGATTTCCTGGCAGAATGATATTGGATGCATATACAAAAGAACATAGGATGATAGTTTGATCAGACAATAAGGGGTGAATAATTTGTACATGATTCATGAATTCTAAATGAATACGAAACATTTCATTACATAGAGGGCAATGAAGTAGTACACGAGAAGGTATTAAAACTGAAGGAGAAAAAATTGCATTATGTATATTTGAAATATGAATGACAAAAAATCTCTACAGTAAGAAATGGTAGAAAGACGTATCAACTATGCACTATAATTCTGTAAAATATGAAGAGAATTTATAGGATGCTCATGGTATGATCTTGCTCCTTCAATTATGTATTTTCCATTTTTGCAATGATATGTTTAAAGTGGGTATACACT
The DNA here is from genome assembly GCA_031232105.1 of Capsicum rhomboideum. Lineage (NCBI taxonomy): Eukaryota > Viridiplantae > Streptophyta > Magnoliopsida > Solanales > Solanaceae > Capsicum > Capsicum rhomboideum. The sequence continues at coordinate 55,715,547 of CP124711.1, forward strand.
TTAAACTTTATTTGTAATTTCATTCTATAAAACACCATATTAACTCAATTTGATCTCTTTTTAAATCTTTACTTTAATTAGTGAATTACGACAATTTGTTCTCTTTTTTGAATTTTGTCTATTATGATATTATTGTTATCTGATACAGTACATAATGGATGCTACTAAATTCTCAAATAACTTTTATTCTAAATTTAATTTTTATTTATTTAAAAAACTTAAGTCGTATTTTTGTAATGTATTTTCTATCGAAAGTTAATTATCTTAAGATATATATTTTTGTAATAATTGATAAGTACATATGTGATACACTTGCATAGAAACCAGTAGTACCTTTAAAATATATATATAAAAAATAATATATATATATGTAGTGATTTAATAAGTGTTTTGAATTAGAAAATTGGTGTTTTTGCCGGAAAGTAAGGTTTATGTAGTTCTTTAATTTGGGGACCGGCTAATAGTCCATTTTAGCCGTTTTTCAATGTGCGAGTTTCCCAAGATGTGGGTAAATCAATTTTAAAAGAATTTCCAACTTTTACACTGGGGTTTGGGATTAACTTATAGATTTGATTTTTTTACCGAATTAATGTTGGGTTCTAGTGATATTTGAATGAAAAATAGAGGGAAAACAAATGGAGGAAAAAAGAGTGAATTGTGCTTTCACTTTATAAAAAAAGTGTTTCTTCCACATCGGTGGGAAAAAGGAACATTCTTGTGCTTAAGTGTAGAAGTTTTCCTCCTTGTTTTTAGTGAGGAAAGAAGAAGACAAGCCTCGTGCCATTGTCATCATCTCTCACTCAGTTTCGACTTCGAAATTGAATTTAGAAAATGATCGAGAGACTATTTTTTTGACAAAATTCATTGAAACATGAGTGTTTATGATTTTTTAATCCGAGACAAAATTTTTCTTCATTTGCTGATCGATCGAGAGATTATCTTTTTAGACAAAATTCATTTGAAACTTAAGTACTAATGATTTTTTAATCCGATACAATTTTTTTTCCATTTGCGGATACACATGAGCATGTGCGGACGTATGTAATAATGCACATTGAAGGGACGCGATCCTTTGGTTCTGACATGAGCCCACATATCAGATCATGTGAGCACCTACTCTAATCCACCTAGATAGAAGAACCCTCACCAACCAATTAAAATATACACACGGAAGTCAATATGAAACAAGAATACTTCGCTCATTACCATAAAACTACAAATTTTAATTACAACTGAAAAATATTTCCCAAGGAACTAGTCTAAACAGGTATAAGAGATTCTAAGAGGAAATACATGACAAGGACACAACTTCTACTGTGGAATAATAACAGAAGTTGCTGGAGATCTTTACGGTGTCAAGCCTGAAACACCTAACAATCTTGCAACCAGACTATACCCCAAAAAGGGTATAGCAAGAGTAGTATCAACAGAAAACCACACGTACTGGTACGCTTCAACAGACGACCTGAATTAAACCACAAAAGCATCACATAAATATTCGGAAAGAAACATACAACTTGAGGAATATTAAATTAGAATCATTCATTAAATCGATCATTATCACTTGGGTATTAACTGCCCTATACATCAAGTATACATTACTTTCCAAGTCATGCTCACTCCGTAATTATCTACGAGACCCACAATTTCGTCCCTCAAGGTCTCTTTACCCTTAACAATTCACAACTAAGACCCTTGGATAAACCTAAGCCTTACTACACCAATCCAGTCATACTTGAAACTCTAAGCAGCCTTCGGTTCATTAAGTCCACACACAAAACTAACAAGATAGTGAAACCCACTTTCCTGGCCCGAAATACAATAACTGCTAGACCATCAATCATATCATGACATACAAATACAAATACCTACCAAGTGAGGGTCAATATAAATAGCAGCTCAAGTCAACACTTCACTACCTCCTCAGACATTCAGACAAGCATGTCAATAACGAGACAAACAGGTCGATAATTATTACTCATCGATAATATACCTCCCCTTTTCCTATTCATCTAACTGATTAGACAATATAGATTACACCATCTTCTTTTATTACCCTTAACCCAAACCTCTCATGGATCCCATTGCAACAGTTGGAAGACACCATACTCATAAATTACAATTCATAGAAGGTCCAGTACATAAATCATCACCTAGTCTGTTTCACGCAAGGAACCAATATACCAGAATAACAAATGACCCGATCCGCTCAGGGGACTAACATAACACAACAATAGCAAAAACCATGTATCTCAGTTTACATAAGAAACCATCCTTAGCAATTAAGAACATAACTTTGTTCACTCAGGGAACCCATATATAATGATAACAAGTAAGCCTGGTCACTCATGGAAATAACACAATCAAGGAGCACATAATCCCCGGTTCACTTAAGGAACCATCACACTCATCTGTACCTTGTACACACATGTTAAGGATTTATGTGTACGCCCAATAGTCATGACCTGTAGTGGATGAGTTTTTGTTAATTTACCAAATTCAAAACATCAAATGTCTGCCAATCTTATATCACCAATCCCGTAGAGATGTCCAAATAGCAGTACATTCCACAATAATGATAGATCTAACAATAATTACAACCATAATAATAATATAACAACACTAGTAAAATCTAATAAGTTTACATATAAGTTCATGGCATGCGATTAGCACTTCAGATATCAAATAATCATTCACTTTCCTTGAACATGCATTGTACAAGCAATACTATGAATTAGTTATCATGCTCACATAACACAAATGGGGTTTCAAATACTTTAAAACCACTACCTACCCCTGGTACCTACAACCTGTGGGTTATGGCCCCACCCCATTCGTTCATCCTTTCGATGTGCTATCTTACCCATTCCCATTCCTTTGGTTACCACCATAAATTCTTCTAAATCCACCAACACTAACAACCCTTAATAGATAGATATTTAGTGACTTAACCCAATTTTGGGTTCTACACTATTAGTAACAAAACAAGGAAGAATAATAACAATGTAACACATAATTCAGGAACAATTTCAATATTATACCATAATAATAAATTCCCACCTAATTACCTGGGTTTTATCTATTTTATCCATCCAAACAACGTGCCTGAATCCCTAAGCATATAATCTCCTATCAATCTACATCATGCTTATGCTTTCTAACGCAGGTCTGAATTACTCAGTTGAACCTAGCCTATTTGGTCGCCAAGCAGCTGCTACAGAGGCATGGACACAATTTTTGGCTTCGTGAAGATGATTTCTGACTGATATTTAGCGAAAAACCATGGGTCTTACCCCTTTAATGTGGAAATCCCTCCTCTTCATTGCTCCTAGGCCATGAGGTAACTATAGGAGGGTTTTTGAATAAAGCTCGTCCTTTTGCAAATAAAAAGGAGAAAAGAGAATATAAAAATTCATACCTGGGGTTTCAGGTCCCATCATCCCGCTATGGTGGCCAACTAGTGGCTATGGTTTCACCGCTATAGCGGAAAATTCCCAGACCAATGTTTCAAAATCTAAAATTTTAAGATGCATCATCCCACACTAATTTGAGATAGTATTATCAAAATTCTCCGCAACTCGTACCCATAACAAGATGTCATTGAATAATGAAAGAGCAAGTCGTTACAACAGATACCAATTTACCTATAGTTTGTCATTGAACGATCATTATAAGAAAAGACAGCACGATTTAAAATTAAACCTTAACGCCCTTACCATGATGACATAATACAGACTCATGTGGAATATCAAAATTTTTGTTTTTCCCTGGGTACAATAAATTATCAAACCCCAACTTTAATACTACTCCGCTCTGCCTAGAATTCACCCCGTCCTTATAAATCTCATGAAACTAAATAGAGAAAACATTTCTCGAGCACCCAATGTATCCTGAGTCTCATCAATATACTAAAATGAAAGAATTCAAACCCAATAAACAAAAATTTCCGCACCTCAAGGGTTAGGATCCCGCTATAGAAGCATTACAATAGTAGGTTAGGACTGCTATAGCGGGTCTATCAGGTTTAAAAGGGTAAGAAATTGGTTTCTCACACATTTATCCTCCTTAACTCAAAAAAGTTCCCCTCCCCTTCCCAATTACTTTGCTCTCGTCATCAAAAACAAGGTAATTATCAATACCTTTACTCTTTAAACTTTCTACTAGTTTTATGCTTGAATTCGTAGGAATTCAATAGGTTTTGGGCTTGTTTTTGAAATTTCAAAATATGGTGTGTTTAGGCAAAATTTTTGAAGCATGGTTGCTTTCCTTACATTCACAACGCTTCCATAGCATAGGAGGACATGGTTTTGCTATGAGAGGGCCTTCGTTATGAGAGGGGTGGCAGAAAAGTTGCGTGAATTTTACAACAGGCTTTAGGAGTTTGGCTGGGGCCTACTAATGGTGGCTCCCCCGTCTACAGTCTTAGGCTGGGTTAGGGATTTTTATGCCATACACCTTATCGTGTTTTGGGATGACCCCAACCCCACTATCTGCATCATATGAGTGGATGTACCTGTGGACATACAGATTGTCAATGAGGTACTTGGGGTTCCACATATCTTAAATGTGAGGTATCTAGACAAGGCCCAGGAGATGTATATGAGGTGGCTGCGGGATATGCTACCAGGCATACTGGCCTACCACTAAGGGCATTACGTGCACTTACTTCTCAGCCGATCCTGGTGTCCCGAAAGATTCATCCATCCAGCAACCTCTTCGATGTGACCTACCATCGGGCTCTGGTAGTAGGTTGCACTAAACAGAGGATTGCACTGAATATGGTGGCACAAATCATGATAGAGTGGAGGGACTCTTACCAGTGTAACAAGAAGGGACCCTACCTTCTCGGTATGGTTTCTGCGCTATAGTGGTATGTTAGGGTACTCGAGAAGGAGGCTTTCCAGGTGGTGGAGATGGACATCCCTTTTCACTGATCCAGGTGAAGATGATTACTTCCAAGGAGAAGAAGAAGAGAAAAGTAGGTGAGGCTGAGAGAAGCCAAGCCACAGAGGATGATGATGATGATAATAATAATGTTGCCCCTCCCTCCCAGTCCAAGATTCTAGTAGCCACCTTGAGGAAGAACTGGTTGCGGTTAAGAGATGTATGGATCACCCCCTTCCAGCTCTGTAGCTTCACCTCCTTCTACCCAGGGCTATGCAGCGCTCAACAGATAGCTTGATGAGGAGAAGAGGAGGAGGCGTTCCTGGGACCACATGCTCGTACGGATGTGGAAGACAGTGAAGGACATGTTCAAGTGCATTCCCCGACCAGGAGCTTCCCCAATTAGAGCAAGAGGATATACGGGAGTTTCCCTTCCTTAGTGATGCAGAGGGAGAGGAACTTATCTCGACAGTCCGTGATAGTGACAGGGTATCCAGCTAGGGTCCTCGGTCCAGATTATTCCCTCTCCCCCCTTTTTATACATTTATCATGATTTGCTTTTCCCCTATTTAGGGCATGTACTAAACATTATTCCTCTCTTTCTTTTTCCTTATTTTACCACACATGGATGCTAGTTTTAATATATATATATATATATATATATATATATATAAAATTCATGCTTTACCTTTCCATATGCTATTTGTATAATTATATGATAGCTCGTAGCTCAACTAACGATCAAAACAGGCCCCAAATGAAAAAATAAAAATAGGGGAAAAAAGGGCAGGGGTTCTGCCTCGTCCATCCCCCTAAAGTGGCTGGCTTGTCGCTATGGCAACGCCACTATAGCAAAAATTTTTTCATGATAGCGGGACAGTATCGCTATGGCGGCCCCAATAATAGCAGTCCCGAATTTTACCAATTTTTTGCAATTTCCTCATTCCCCTTCCCTTTTTTCAGCATTAAAATATGAAATCACATACTGTCCGATAACGTAATCCCAAGAACGAACCCAGTAATGCATGAACACAAACTTAGCATCACAATATTTAAAACCAGTTATGAATTAAAAGAAGAAATTTTCATAACAACAAATCTTGCTATTATGCAATAATAGCCCTTTTTCCCATGGTCCTCAACCAATTCCCGAATGTCCTGAAACAAGAGTTTCCCAGAGTAATAGACCATTTTCCCCCTTATCATTTTTACCAATGACAAGCCCATGCCAATATGTAAAATATAATTTCCAGGCAATCAACATAGCAAATAATCCCTTAAACCATCAACACACAACCAAGTTATGACCTTTCACCAGTCAAGAATTTCATAGCAATGTAACAATCATATATCACATGTTCACAAGACTTTACCGTGTCAAGACTGAATCACCTACTGATCCAGCAGCTAGACTATACCCTAAAAAGGGTATAGCAAGACTAGTATAAGTACAAAACCACATATACTGGTAAGCATCATAGGTCGACCCAAATTAAATCACATAAGCATTACATAAATATTCGAAAAGAAACATACAACTTAAGGGACATTAAATCAGAACCATTCATTAAACCGATCAATATAGGTTAGATATTAACAAACTTAAACATCAAGTACCCATTATTGTCAAGTCACGCTCACACTGTAATTATCTATGAGTCCCTTAATTTCGTCCCTCAAGGTCTCTTTACCCTTAACAATTCACAACTAAGACCCTTAGATAACCCTAAGCCTTATTACACCGATCCGGTCATACTTGATACTCTAAGCGTCCTTGTCGGCCTGAAATACAATAACCAGTAGGCCACCAACCATATAATGACAAACAAATATGAACACCTACCTAGTGAGGGTAAACATAGATAGAAACTGAAGTAAACAAATCCTTACCCTCCTAAGACATTCAGACAAGCATAGTCAATAACGAGATAAAAGGTCAACAATCATGACTATTCAATAATATACCTCCCCTTGTTCCATTCATCTAATTGATTAGACAATATTGATTACACCATATTCTTTTATTAACCTTACCCGGACCTTTCATGGATCCCCTTGCAACAATTGAAAGACACCATACTCATAAATTACAATTCATAGAAGGTATAATACACAAATCATCACCTAGTCCGTTTCAAGAAAGAAACTAATATACCAGAATAACAACTGACTCGGTCCGCACAGGGGACCAACATAACACAATAATAGCAAATATCATGCATCCCAATTTATATAAGAAACCACCCTTAGAAATTAAGCACATAACTCAATTCACTCAGGAAACCCACATATAATAATAACAAATAAGCTCGGTTCACTCAGGGAACCAACACAATCAAGGAGCACATAATCCCTGGTTCACTCAAGGAACCGTCATATCCACCTATACCTTGTGAACACATGCTATGGGTTTTATGTGTTCGCCACTAGTCATGACCTGCAGTGGACGAGTCCTTGTCTATGTACCAAATCCCAAAAATCAAGTATCTGCCAACCTTATATCGCCATTTCCATGGAGATGTCAAAATTCCAGTATATTCATACTAATAACAGATATCACAACAGTCCCAACCACAATAATAACAAAACAACACTTGTAAAATCCAATAAGTTTACATATAAGTTCATGGCATGAGATTAACACTTAGGATATCAAACAGTCATTCACTTTCCATGAACATGCATTATACAAGCAATACTAAGAATTCGTTGTCATGCTCATATAACACAAATAGGGTTTCAACTATATTAAAACCATCACCTACCCCTGGTACGTATAACTTGTGGGTTATGGGCCAATCCCATCCATTTATCCTATCAATGTGCTATCGTACCAATTCTCATTCCTCTGGTTACCACTGTAGATTCTTCTGAATCCACTAACACTAACCACCCTTAACAAAAAGACATTTAGTAAGTTAACCAAATTTCTGGTTCTACACCATTAGTAACCAAATAAGAATGAACAATAACACTGTAACACATAATTCAGGAACAATTTCAAGATTATAATATAACAATTAATTCCCACCCAATTACTCGTGTTTTATCCATTTTATCCATATAAAAATTGCTCCCGAAGGCCTTAACATACAATCTCCCATCCATCTACGTCATGCTTATGCTTTCTAACCCAGGTCCAAACTACTCAGTTGAACCTAGCCTACCTGGACGCCAAACAGCTGCTACAGAGGCATGAACGCTAGTTTTGGCTCTGTGAAGATGATTTTTGATATGGAATTTAGCAAAAAACCATGGGTTTTACCCCATTAATACAAAAATCCCTCCTCTTTGTTACCCTCTAGTGATGAGGTAAACTTAGGAGGGTTTTGAATGAACCTCATCCTTTTACAACTGAAGAGGAGAAAAGAGAATATAAAAAAAATTTCCTAGGGTTTCTGGTCCCGTCATCTCGATATAGTGGTCTACCAGCCGCTATGGCAGAAAAATTCCTACTATAGCGGGATGATGTCATCCCAACCAAAATTTTAAATTCTAAAATTTTAAGCTACATCGACCCATACTAATTTGAGATAGTATTTTCAAAATTCTCCGCAACCCGTACCCGTAATTACATGTCTATTAATAACGACGAAGCAAGTCATTACTGATGTCACCCAAAATATACCTCCAAAAAGTATAATATGGTCGATGTATCAAATATAGAACCCAACTAGATTGGGGTCGATCCCATAGGGAATAGGATGAAAGTATGTCAAATGCTAGTTTGAGTAATTAGCAAGTAAGTAAAACTGGGGGGGCTTTGCAAGCAAGTAGTAACCGTAACAATTGTTGATTATTGAATTTGTTATCAATATGAGAAATACACTAGGACTGTGATCCCCAATGATTCCTTAACTCCACCGGTTACTTGTGCTGACAAAACTGTCTTGCTGCGTTGCATGCAATATATAACAAGATATGTTCATCTAAATGTCTCTCGACCTTAGTTAGATGAATTTCACTCTTGTCCTCTTGGTCTCCGAGTGTCGTACTACTAACCCTTTTTCTGGATCTTAGATAACTATCCCTGTTACGGGTCAAGTTATTAGATGAAGATTGATAGCTTCAAATCTATGTTGTTATTTCATTTTTCCAATATCTACCTCTCTCTTGAGCAAGTCTAGAATAAAGGCGAGTTTCTAACATTTACAATCGTTAGAAGATCAATCACAACAAAAGAAATAACAATACATACATTCACAATGGCATAATTGCTTTGTACTTAACCCATTTTGTTAATTCCTCATGGTTCACACAACCCTAGTTGATGGGTTTAGCTACTCATGATTTCAAGAACACAAGAAGAATTCAATGAATAAAAAATAATTATAAACTCATAATAAGAAGAAAACTCTAAAATCTCAATATGAATAAAACCCCTAGGATCGGTGTTCCAAGATTACAAAATCATTAATGTGTGTCTGAACTCAAAATAATGAAAAAATATCTCTAAACAATGTAATGACCAACCCCTAAACATAGGACAATATAGGGGTATTTATAGATACAAGATGAATCCTATCCTAAACAAAACAGGAAAACAGAGTCGACCCTTTTTCACGATACCGCACGCCACGTGGGTCCTGCCGTAGAAATCAGGCTATTTCAACTAACTGCAAGAGTTGACCTACAAAATATACCCATGCCACGTAGGTCGACTCAAGTGACGTGGGTCACTCCTCTAGTGCAGGACTTGGCTCTTTCGTCTTCAGATACTTCATTCTCGAGCATGATTCTTCCTTTTTGTCCATTTTGCCTCCAAAAACCTATTTTCCTGTAATATATAAAACAAAAAACACATCATACCAACAAAACACACCCAAGTTATTGCATATTTTCTTTGTTTTAAGCATCGAAAGTGCCATGAAACCACGACACATCAACACCCTCAACTTAGAACGTTTGCATATCCTCAGGCAAATAAAACAACATAAACACATACGATGCTTAACTAAGAGAAACCTAAGAGACCTACGATAGTCGACTCATTGCTTTTGGCAATAAAATTTTTCCGACCTCTCTTATTTGAAAATCAAAACCACGGTGTGTATACATGCAACATATTATCATGACACAACAGGGATCAATTGATGGCATCAGATTATGAACAAACAACTAAGCATATATGCAAATGACATTATCCGAACAAATAGCAGCTAACAATGCAACCCATGTAATCTCACAACAAAGAAGTACCATACACTCATAATATACTAATAAATATCAAAGTAGGGACTGGGTCAAAACACTCTCTCTTACAAAGAAGTTCAAACAATATGCATGAAATACCATAGGCTTGCCCTTATTTTCTATGCCTTAGTTTTTCAGACAGTTGGACTAGGATCACTATAGGACTTTCATCGGCTTGTAATGTAGGCTTGGGGACGGGTATGGTACATATGGATATAGTGACTCAACCCTCCTTGACAATACACTATTTTTGGCTCCACTTTCCAACCATTCTCATTTTATATTCCCTTATTCTCCTTAATTTATTTTTATATTTTTTTGGGGTGTGATTTTCTTCATACTTTCAAAACACAATTTTTTTCTTTTTTTTTTCTTTTTCTTTTTCTCTTTTTTGGATTTTCTATTTATTTCACTTTTTTTTTCTTCTTCACACCCAAATCTGTTTTCTTTTTCTTTCACTAACTCCTTCTTCATACCCAAGTTAAACTATGCACTACTATAATAACCACCCTCAACTTAGGTATTTTGCCTAAGTTGAGGTACACAATGTCCAAGGAGGGACCAGGGCAAGATAGGTTCATTGTAAGTCAAAATGGGAAGGTGAATAGGCTAATGAAAGAAATAGGTCAATTAAGGCTCAAAATCAGGATCAAGGGATATTAACTTCATTTGGCAGGCATTTTAGGCTAAAAGTGGACTTATTCAAAAACGGCCTATGATCCTTTACTAACCACTATACAATAACCTAAGAAATACTAACCGGGTAAGTTTTGGATCGTACGCACAAAGTGAACTCGATAATGACCTCACACTCATATAGCACAGGGTTACACTATCAACTACTGCCTATCCAATTCATGTATTGCTAGCTACCATCATGTTGCCTATAATACTAATGTCATAACAAGATCCAACAACTATCACAAATTATCATTCTACGCACACATTCCAAAACAAAATTTTCTAGAAGGGGTGTCCATTAAACAATCAAAAAGCATCATTATCATTCAAAATTGGACTGCACTAAGGTTCCCCTATTTTTCTCCTAATTAGACACGAAAACACATAAATATCATAAATAACAACCTAAACATGCCGGTTCTACTATGATAGCACACTTGGGGGAAAAGAAAACACGACAATAAAACCCCCCAAGTGGTGGCATACCCTCACCCCCAACTAAATAATATTGCACTGCCCTCAGTGCACAACTATTAATATGATAAGTGTAAGGGAGTGAAGACATACCTTCGGCATGCTAGGTGCCAGATGTAGGCTTGTCCACTGCAGGATCATCTGTATGCTCTCTAGGCTCCATGCTAGATGCGTTCGGTAGAGGGGGCGGCTGACTAGAGGATGCACCTCGTGCTCTCTGCTCATGGTCAATCTGACTGATATGGTACTCTACCCGGGAGGCCTTAGTCACCCTCTGAATATCAGTCTCAAACTTGTCTCCACTATCAGCCTGGCCCTTAGGACTCCGTGGCCTCTTGCCTCTGGCAATAGGAGGCTTTTCGTCAGCAAATAAATCCACCTCAAAAATTGGTGCTGAGGGTACCAGTGTAGGTATGGGTGGAATGATAGGAGTATGGCTAACTACTAAATCTCACACTTGTTCCCTCAATGCAGCCAGCTCTTTAGTCAACCCAGTCAAATTCAGGATATGGGCCTCTCTCAACCGGCTACCCATCCGGTGCTCAAAAATTTCAATCCACCCATGCAGCTCGCGCATAAACTTCTCCATAGCATAATTCATGCGAGCCTCAACACTCATCTCAGATGCCTCAATCGATGTCCTAACCCATGGCTTAAGCTGAGATACCAACTTAGCCATCTGGGCCTCTGTGTGAGCGTGTCACTCAATAACCTGTGTCTGTCTATCAAATAACTGATACAAAAATTCGTGAAACTGCAACCATGCTAGAAGAGGGTGATAGTGCGGTGGGGACAGCTTCCCCCTCATCAGTCATAGGGCCTGGGCCCTCGGTAGGTAACCTTCCAGCATCGCGATCACTAACAGGTGCTAAGGTGCTAACCGGTTCCTCATGACCCACTTGTCCTTCATAAAAAGCGGTACCTGATGAAGTAGAGGGCTGAGACCTCCTCTGGGAAGCCTGATAGCACCTCGCTGCTGGATCAGACCTATATCAGTTATGTGGGTTACCTCAATAGCGTGATCTACTGCAAGCATCGAAACTACACAAGCACTATGAAAAAGGCCTTGAATCAGACATGGGAAAGGGATGCTGGTATAGTCTCTAAAAGTGTGCTCATGAATCTCCCTAATAATGTAGCGGGCGATGTTGATGTCATATCCGGCGATGATGCTCACTACCAGAATAACTCGGCCAAGAGTAAGAGAATTATCTGCACTTGTGGGACCGAGACGATGTCGTACAATTGACCACCAAAACCTGCCCATAAAGTAAAGCGAGGACTTCTTATTATCTAACTTCTCAGCTACCCATTTCACATCTATGCCATCCTTTGTGATATACTATGCAACCCACTGTAGTAGCTCTAAATATTGATCATCATCCTTTATTTTGTTTCTATTTTTCATCATTTTCATGAGGTGATCAAACTCAGCAGTACTAGCTGGAAGTGAACGTTCTAGCCTAAACAAGAACCGGTGGATAGTCTGCTCAGAAATGTCTACTTTGGTTTTACGAACCAAAGTGTGAGTCAATGGTGGTTGGTCCCAAAACCGCTGCTCAATTGGTGTGATTAATTCAATAGACATAACATATGAAGCATAAAACTCAAGGACTAACTCTGGGCTATAGCTACTAGAAGGCTCCATCCCGAATCCATTGCAATCAAAAACTGCCTTAATCTCGGGTAGTGCCTTTAACTCATCTAATCAATGTCGGGGCTCCTCAGTGATACTCCATCTACACATACCCCTCTCAATGATCTATGTATCCCTATCATAAATAACCATCATACCCTAAACACACCACCTCTTATTTTCCCTTCGTACTACAGTTGTGGCCCACTGTGCATCCACTTGTAGCTATGAGAAAGTCGTGGAATCCTGAACTCCAGCGCCTGAAATAGAAGCTGTCTCATCAGCCTCACCAATACCCGCAGACTCAAAATCGTCTACACCCTCGGCAATCTCATCGGTCCCAGGTGCATCAGCCTCATCTTCAGTATCACCGGTAACAGAAGCATCCACCGCCTTTTCAGACTGGGGGGAGGATTTTGAAGACTGAATAGGAGTCACCACTATAGGCTGAGTGGTAGCTCGGGCTACAGCCTACGCCCTAGTTTGTTGTCTTGTGGTGCGAGGTACAAGAGCAGAATCATCCTGAGCAATCTCATAAACCTCTTCAGACCCACTTCTGTCTGGCTTTGAAGACTCATCTCACAACCTTGTTGTGACTTCTGGGTTCTTGGTGCGAATTCGCAAAGAGGAGCAAATATCTTTGTGTTTGTGGTTTCCTTTAGGTGGCATGGTCGGGTCTTTGGTGGGGTTTGGTCAGGTCGGGTATGGGTTTTGGGTTAGGGTTTTGTGGTGTAGGGTCGAGTTGGTTTTGGGGATTTTGGGGTAATGGGACTCAAAATTTCTTGCAATTGGAGTGGTGGGGTACTAATTAGAATGGTTGGTATTTAGGAATTATAGTGATTTTAGGATTGTATGTGTTAATTTGGATGAATTAGTGAAAGAAATTGGGTATTTAGGGGCTTAGAGAATGGGGTTTTTGGGTTTTCAAATGGGTAGTGTCGGGTTTTATTGAGAGTAGGCCAAAATCAGGGTTGGGTCGGGTTGAATTTTAAATTTTATTTGCTGGTCTGAGTTTCACGGTCCAACCCACGCCACTTGGGTTGACCCACGTCATGTGGGTCCTTATCGTGGGTCGGGTTCTGCAACCAAAAATACCCTCTAATTCCCACGATACAAACCTACGTCACATGGGTCCCTATCATGGGCTAGATTTCACTACCAAAAACTTTTCTCTGATTCCCACGATACCAACCCATGCCACGTAAGTTGATCTACGTCACGTGGGTCACCACAGTGGATTAAGCTGCACACTTTTCAGTTCACATCTTTATTTTCAACTCATTAGTAGTAACAATCCTTGGTTTACCTCCCAAGCAACGCCTGATTTATCGTCGCGGCACGACGTAGCTAGATTGGTTACTTATACTTCACCAACCAATGGTGCAAACCATTTGGACTTTATCTTTCTAGGAAACAAGCAAAGTCTGGAGTTATAAAGTAGTACCAAATCTCCTGGGTGAATCTCTCGTCGTTTAATCTTCCGATCATGATATAATTTCATCTTCTCTTTATACAGTGCTGAAATTTTATAAGCCCAGAGACGAAATTCATCCATCTCATTCATCTGCTCTAGTCTTAATTTAGCCGCTTCACTCCATTCAAGATTTAACCTCTTCAGTGCCCATAATGCCTTGTGTTCAAGTTCGACGGACAAATGGAACGATTTACCAAACACTAGCTGATATGGAGATGCACCAATCGGTGTTTTGAATGCAGTTCTATATGCATCATCCAATCTTCTTGCCCAATCATTCCAATTGGCATTTACCGTCTTTGCCAAAATGGCCTTTATCTCACAATTTGACACCTCAACTTGCCTACTCGTCTGAGGATGGTAAGGTGTTGCCACCTTATATTTGACACCATATTTTTCAAGTAAGGCTTTGAACAGCCGATTATAGAAATGGGATCCTCCATCACTAATGATAACTCGAGGTGTACCGAATGGTGAAAAGATGTTCTTTTTCAGGAATGTCGTGACACTTCTTCCTTCATTATTGGAAAGCAATATTGCCTCCACCCACTTACAAACATAGTCAACAACTACCAGAATGTATTTCATCCTATGTGAGCTCACAAATGGGCCCATAAAATCAACTCCCCATACGTCAAATAATTCGAGCTCAAGAATGGTGGTCATAGGAAGTTCGTGTCTGCATGAAATGTTCCCTTATCTTTGACATTGGTCACGAGCTCGAGCATAGTCATGAGCATATTTATAAATGGTGGGCCAATAATACCCACATTGTAAGATCTTATGAGCAGTCCGCGCACCTTTATGATGACCCCCAACTGGAGATGAATGACATGCTTCCAAAATACTCATCATCTTGACTTCCAGAATACACCTTCGAATTAAGCCATCCGCACTCACCCTAAATAAATAAGGCTCATCCCAGAAGAATTTTCTCACTTCATCCATGAATTTCTTCCATTGCTGATACAACATATCATCCGGGACTAGATCACTTGCCAAAAAGTTGGCAAAATCTGCAAACCAAGGGATTAATTCTTGTGATACTGCCAAACTTGTTTGTTTTGAAAATTATCATCAATATCAAGATTATCCCTCAATCTAAGCATGGCCTCCTCTTAAATACATGATATATGGTATGCAACTTGATTCTCAGTCCTCTTTCGGTCCTTGACCTAAAAATTAAATTCTTGCAGCAGAAGTACCCACCGAATCAGTTTTGGCTTGGCGTCCTTCTTTGACATAAGATATCTAAGTTCTGCGTGGTATGTATGCACAATCACTTTTGTACCAATCAAGTACGATTGAAATTTCTCAAAAGCAAAGGCCACTGCCAATAATTCTTGCTCGATTATAGTATAATTTTCCTGAGCTGGATGAAGCGCTTTGCTGCATAATAAATCGGATGTAGAATCTTCTCAAGTCTTTGGCCAAGGACTGCACCCAAGTCCAAACCGCTAGCATTACACATAACCTCAAATGTCATCATCCAATATGGTGAAACAATGATAGGGGCTGAAATCAACTTCTCTTTCAAACATTCAAATGCATTTAGACATGCCTCATCAAATACAAACTTCACCTCCTTTTCTAAAAGCTTGCATAATGGATATGCAATCTTAGAGAAATCCTTGATGAATCTTCTATAGAAACCTGCATGTCCCAACAAACATCGAATTCCTTCAACCAAAATAGGTGGAAGTAACTTTTCAATCACCTCTATCTTGGCTTTGTCAACTTCAATACCTTTCTTTGAGATTTGATGCTCTAATACAATACCCTCATTAACCAGAAAGTGAAATTTTTCCCAATTTAGCACTAAGTTGTACTCCTCGCATCTTTGAAAAACATTAGCAAGGTAGGCCAAGCAATCATCAAATGAGGCTCCCACAACAAAGAAATCATCCATAAAAACCTCAATAGTGTCTTCCATCATGTTGGAGAAAATGGACATCATGCAACGTTGGAAAGTGGCCGGTGCATTACATAAATCGAAGGGCATCCTTTTGAATGCGAACGTCCCATATGGATAAGTGAAAGTGGTCTTCTCTTTGTCTTTGGGAGCAATGAAAAATTTGATTATACCCCGAATAGCCATCAAGAAAACAATACCATCCTCTACCAGCAAGACGATCTAACATCTTATCCATGAAGGGCATAGGAAAGTGATATTTTTCGGTCCAAGAATTCAACATACGATATTCTATGCAAACTCTCCATCCAGTAACCGGCCTCATTGGGATCAACTCATTCTTGTCATTTTGAATCACTGTGATTCCTCCCTTCTTTGGCACACACTGAACTGGGCTCACCGACTTGCTATCGGCAATGGGGTATCCGCATCTAACCACTTGATAATTTCTTTCTTCAAAACCTCTTGCATAGGTGGGTTCAGACGACATTGGTGTTCGATGCTTGGTATGCACTTAGGATCAAGCTAGATTTTTGGAGTACAAATGCCAAGTGGAATCTCGATAATGTCAGAGATGGACAAACTAATGGCCCTCTTAAACCTTTTCAACATCGAAACAAGAGCCTATACTTGCCATTCTACCAACTTAGCAGAGATAATTATGGGTAAGGTGTTGTTGGCTCCTAAGAATGCATAGCTAAGGTAAGACAGGAGAGCCTTAAGCTCCAAAACTGAAGGCTCCTCAATAAAAAGTCGAGCAGGTGGAGTCACCCTATTCTTTAAATCGAGATCAAGTTTCTTAGAAACGTAAGTGTATGATCCCCTACCAACGAGTGCACCAAAAATCTCATCGTATTCCTCAATACCATTGCTATCAAAGTTCATAATCACGACCGCACGAGCTTCTACCCCTAACCTTTCTTCAATAGGCACAACAATACCACTTTCATCAACTGTATCTATTATAAAAATCACCCGCATATCTTTTAGTTGCTTCATGGAATGACAAATATTGAAAGTGACATGTTCATTATTCAACCTGAATTTCATCTGTCCAGTTTCCATGTCAACCAATGCACGACCAGTGGTAAAGAAAGGTCTTCTCAAGATGATGCGAACCTCAAAATCAACTTCACAATCTAGAATCACAAAGTCAGCTGGGAAAATGAAAAATGCAACCTTAACCAAAACATCATACAGAATGACCACGGGTGTTTTCATAGTTCTATCTGCCATAAGGAATCTCTTAGAAGTCGGTTTTGGTGCTCCCAATCCGAACTGCTTGAAAAAGGTTAGCGGTGTCAAGTTAATGCTAGCACTACCCAAGTCACACAAAGCTTTTGCAAAAGTATAGGACCCAATAGTATAAGGAATTGTGAAGGCTCCCAGATCTTTCTTTTCTCGACAAGTGAGCGAGAAGCAATTGCACTATAATGGTGTAAATTATCTGTTGGATCAAAACTGACAGTTCTCTTCTTCATCAACAAATCTTATATGAATTTCACGTAACCTGACATCTATTCTAAAGTCTCGACAAGAGGAATATTTATCGATAAGTCCTTTAATATTGAGATAAATTTCTGATATTTATGCTCTTCAGCTTGCTTTTTCAACCTTTGAGGAAAGGGAAGGGGAGGTCGAACAATTTGTTTGTACACGTGAGGGACCTCTTTTTCCTTCTCGATATCAAATTTCACCTTTTTGTCAGCATCCTGAGGCTTTTGAACTACATCACCCTTTGAATTCTCTGGCTCTGCCTCAGTTTCTACATCAACTACCATTGTCTCATCTTTCTTCCAACTATCCACAGGAATGGATGGGTTAGTTGTGCACTTCTTTCTTCTAGTAGTATTGGCCAAACAATGGCTATCATTCTTCATATTCTAGATGGTGTTGCTCGAAAGGGTACCTGGTTGATGTTGGTTCAATGCCACCGATATCTGTGTGAACTGTTGCTCCAACTGTTTATTGGCATACGAATGGGATTTTACTTTCAGACTTATTTCCATAATTTCTGATCTAATCTCCTTCAAGCAACTCTCCTAACTCTCTGACCCTTTAACCAATTTATTGAGAAGCGCTTCCATTCTTGAATTTCCATAGTCAGCATCGCGGTTCCCCGGTGGAACATATGTGCCACTCTTCTCTTTATAATCATCCTTTCGCCTCCAATCACCATCACAATCTCGTTCTCTATCTCTAGATACTGGCATGTTATAATTGTCTTCATAGTAGTTCCGACATTGATTCCCTTGCCTTTAGTTCCAAGAGTCTTGATTAGACCCTTGACCCTTAGCTCGAAACCCGCCACCACCTCTCGATCCAAGTACTTAGCTTCCCCATCAGATTCATAATCGTCATGTCTAGGTGTTTTTCCTTATGCACCTACGACATGCACCTTTAAAGAACCTCTAGCCGCAATTTGTTTGGCTAGCAAGCCAATTTCTATCCTTAATTATGCGACCTCTTGAGCTACAGATTCATCCAAAGCCCGTTGTACTGCCGAGGCTCCAATAACATACGTCTCAGTAGGCATCTCTGCCTCCCAAGTATGCCATCCTCGGTTGGTCTTAGTGATATAATCTAAAATCTCTAAAGCTTGTTCCCACCTGAAACTCATAAATGCTCCACCAGTGATAGTATCTTCTAAAACCTTTGTATTGGCGTTCAAAGCCCTGTAGAAGATTTCAAGTAAACTCATACCACTCATCCTATGATTTGGCATATTCTGCAGCTTCTTCTTAAACCTTAACCATGTCTCGTAAAGTGCTTTAGAATGTAGTTGTCTGAAGTTATAAATCTCATCCTTCAACTGTAGCATCTTGGAGGGTGGGAAAAATCTCTCCAGAAATTGATTTCTCAACTCTTGCCAAGTAGTGATGGATCCTCTTAGTAACTAGGCCAACCACAAAGTTGCTTCTCTTGTTAGATAGAATGGAAATAATATCAAACGAATAGCCTCTTTTTCAACTCAGGCAAATTGTATGAAGTGCAGACCCCCACAAAATTCATCACGTGCATGTTTGGATCGTCTGAAGGAGGACCGTCGAACACACCTTTCAAGTTTAGTAGGTGGATCATGGCACATGTAATGTTAAACTTAGTGCCCTGAGGTAATTCTGGTGGAATAATAGCACCAGTCTCAATCGACTCAAAATAAGCCACATCATCTTCTTCAGGATCATCATAAATTGACACATATGGTCTTTGAGGGGGTTGTTGAACCCTCAATCTTTTTTGTCTCTCTTTAAGTGTAACGAGACATTGTACTTCCTCTTGCAATCCTTGATGATCCCTATCCCCTTATCTAAGAGCTGCTTACCTCGCATTTTTCTCAGCCGTTAATCGAGTAGTGATTTGTTCCACAGTTTCATGACCAACTGGCTGAATTGGCTGGTTATTAATATCTCCCGCGGCTACGGGATTCTGAGCTCCGTCGGTATTCACCATTCTTTGATTTTCTCTCAGTATTCATTCAATCTCAGTATCAAGTGGAATCAGGGGATTGCCTTGATTTCTATTGTTGGGCAGACACCGGTGTGTGCCCTTAAAAGTACAGAAAAATAAAATCAATCAATTCCAACAAGTAAACTAATCAACTCCATAATCGTACTCTCTGACAACAGTGCCAAAATTTGATGTCACCCAAAATATACCTCCAGAAAAGTATAATACGATTGATGTATCAAATATAGAACCCAACTAGGTTGGGGTCGATTCCACCGAGAATAGGATGAAAGTCTGTCGAATGCTAGTTTGAGTAATTGGCAAGTAAGTAAAACTGGGGTTTTTTTGTAAGCACGTAGTAACAGTAACGATTGTTGATTATTGAATTTGTTATCCATATGAGAAATACACTAGAACTGTGAGCCCCAATGATTCCTTAACTCCACCAGTTACTTGTGCTGGCAAAAATGTCCCGCTGCGTTGCATGCAAAAACTAACAAGATATGTTCATATAAACATCTCTCAACCTTGGTTAGATGAATTTCACTCTTCTCCTCTTGGTCTCCGAGTGTCGTACTACTAACCCTTTTTCTGGATCTTAGATAACTATCCCTGTTACGGGTCAAGTTATGAGATAAAGGTTGATAGCTTCAAATCTCTGTTGTTCTTTCCTTTTCCCAATCTCTAACTCTCTCTCAAGCAAGTCTAGAATACAGGCGAGTTTCTAACGTTTGCAACCGTTAGAAGATCAATCACAATGAAAGAAATAACAATATATGCATTCACAATGCTTGCACTTAACCAGTTTCGTTAATTCCTCATGGTTCACACAACCCTAGTTGATGGGTTTAGCTACTCATGATTGCAACAACACAAGAAGAATTCAATGAAGAAAATATTATTGTAAACTCACAATAAGAAAAAAACTCTGAAATCTCAATATTAATAAAACCCCTAGAATCGGTGTTCCAAGATTACAAAATCAATAATGTGTTTATGAACTCAAAATAATGAAAAATTATCTCTAAACAATGTAATGACCAACCCCTAAACATAGGATAATATAGGGGTATTTATAGATACAAGATGAATGTTATTCTAAACAAAACAGGAAAACAGAGTCGGTACTTTTCCGCGGTTCCGACCCACACCACGTGGGTCCTGCCGTGGAAATCAGGCTATTTCAACTAACTGCATGAGTCAACCTATGACATAGACCCATGCCATGTAGGTCAAAGCACATGATGTGGGTTCTGCCGTAGGTCACTCCTCTGGTGCAGGACTTGGCTTTTTCGTCTTCAGATACTTCATTTTCGAGCATGATTCTTCCTTTTTGTCCATTTTGCCTCCAAAAACCTATTCTCCTACAATATAGAATAGAAAACACATCATACCAACCAAACATACCAAGTTATTGCATATTTTCTTTGTTTTAAGCATCAAAAGTGCCATGAAACCACAACACATCAATTACACGTTCATTATTTGAATGATCATTGATGGAGTGTAGGTGCATCTGGTAATGTACAGGAGCATCTGGGGCGCATATGCCAATACACTTCACTTGTCAACTTTTTGTTTTTGGTAAAAGTTGATGTGCAACTGCTCATCATCTTCCGCGGGTGCACATGGATTTGCATATGTACCCAATGTTCTGAAATGGTGCAAATCTTCATGAACCATTGCTTTTCATTTCGGAAGTACCATGTTTTGGCTATAAATATCTGATTTTTCCTAGGGTATTGGCACAAAATTTTGAAGTTGAAATACTCCCCTTTCATATAAAACTCACGCGTGATTTTCTGTCGTTGAGTGAGATGGTTGTTCGGCAGAATTTGATGTACCGTCATTCTGCAGAAGTGATTCATTTTCTCCAGGGAGGATATATTCCATAACCTCGGGTAATTGGGGGGAATAATTTCATTAAGGATATGCCATGAATTCGACGGACTTAAATCTTCTAATCTTCATCTCTTTCTTGTTGGTTTTTTATATTTTCCAAAATATACTTTGAACTTCATTTTGTTGTACTTAAGTGTTTTGAACTTGTTGTTGAAGTTCATTCTTTGAATACAGATTTTGTTTAACACAAAAATAACAACCTTAAGGAAATTAATATATCTGTATTTTGATTTCTGGAGATTAAAACCATTTGATTTTCTACTCCGAATTTGATATTGATTTGAAGATATAAAAACTTCGTCAGGATTCAAAGTTCATTCGGTTGGTGATTTAAACAACATAAAAACTTCATCGTTAACTAGAAACAAGTTGTATAAAGGTTAAGTCTTTATTGTTAGTATTCTAAATACTAAATTGTTTGTCGAATTGTGACAGAATAATGACTAATGAAAATAAAGTCAATAACAACAACTGCATCTTCAAGTCATTCAAGTGTTGTTCCTGCCATGACGCCGATTGAAAAAACAGGAAAATTTTCTAGTGTAGATTTCAAGAGGTGGCAACAAAAGAAGTTTTTCTACTTGACTACTTTAAGTCTACAAAAGTTTATCAATGAGAGCGTTCCCGACTTGCATAATGTCATGACCCATTTTTGGAGTCATGATGGCACCTACCATAACCCACCAGTAGGTAAGCCAAACCGTAGCCCAAAATGATAAGTAATGGGCTAAAAGGAGGAAGATGGGATAAATACCAGAAAATAAGCATAAAATAAGATTGAAGGCCATATAAATATGAATACGATCCTAAAATACAAAACAGAAATAATGAAGAACAAAAGAAACATCCCACGACCTGGTAAGGCCAGTACTAGAGCCACTAATCAAAATAATAAGAGTACTAGTAGTATCAATATACAGGTAGTCTCGAATGTAAAGGCTGCCCCAAAATCAAGGAAGGAGAGGGGATCAACTCCGGCTTTGCAAGCTCACCCTATCTCCGGATCTCATAAGCAAGCTGGAAGGAATATCAGCGACGACAACTAGTACTCAGATCTGTCTCAGAAAAGGATGCAGAAGTGCAGTGTAAGTACCAAAACAACGGGTACTCAGTAGGCATCATCGGCCGACTGAGCTAAATCATAATAAAAGCATAATAAAATATGAGAATGAAAGCTAAGTCAAGGAGAAAGGGGCAAACTAGAGATCATGCTCCAACACAGGAAAATAAATAATTAAACACGCGATACCATAATTAAATTAAACTAATTATAACCTTACAATGCCACCATAAGCCTAGAAGGTGCAAACAAGAGAAGACTAACTCAAACCTGCCCCCATAAACCCGATGGATACAACTAAGGGGAGATCTATAGACACTAAGCATGGTATAACCAACCAACAATCCCATATCCGTGAAACCAATCATACTATGCAATACCAGTCACGAACTGGATTCACAAAATCATAGATGAACCATAAAGTACCGGACTCGAACCAGTCTTTAATTCCATAACCATATCATAGATGCCAGACTCTAACTAGTCTTTAATACTATAACTATATCATAAATGCCGGACTTGAATAGCTCTTTAATTGAGTAAAGTCTCAATAACTAGCCTAGTCCCGAACTAGGTGAATACTACATAGCCTAAGGTTCAAGATTAACTATAATGCTGTGAACGAAGGACTCCTAAGTATACAAGGAGCTAAAAGAGATTGTACAACCTAAAAGAGTGTCGGCGGGGCCCGCTTATAAACTCGAAAGTCCATACTAAGGCGATTTCTACCCAAAAATGACTAAGTCTCCAAAATTCCACTTCAAGTTTTTACATAAGTCTAAATAAATCCTAAAAGGATCATTTAACCTAAAGGAAGGGTAAGTGGGTCAATTCTACCTCCGAAATGGCTCACAAATTGGCCAAACAAATCAAACTTCTAACTAAGTGATTAAATCGTAATTTCCAACCAATAACTCACACAATATCATACTAACACCATAATAAAGATCAATATATAAGTAAGGTAAGCCTAGCATACCTGGATGCTGAAGAATGCTCGATAAAGTCCGCTACATTGGGGCTTTTCCTTCTCGAGAAGCCTCTACATAATGCCATGCTATCAAAATGACAATCTACTCATTAATACGAGAATAATGATACCCATATTGCATATAAATGTTTTGGGTCCCAAATTGAGCTAAAAATCCCATGTAGGGCTTGCTTACGGAATCATAAATTTGAAATTGTCAAAACGTCCCTCAAGGCTCAAGGATCATTTACCTTAAGAATGGGTAAATTTCAAGCTCCAAAACATCCAAAATCAACCTATAATGAATTAGGGATTTAAACCTAAAAGGGAGAATTTATCGAGAAATTAGATGGAACTTACAAGGATTAAGATGAGGAAAATGGCTTAGAAGAACTCTCCAACCTCCCTTGATCATCCAAGAATTGCCTCTACTCTCTCACTATCTCTTTAGGGATTTTAATGCCAAAAACTTAGAGAATAATGAGAGAAAAATGGGTGAAAAGGGGATTAAATGCACAGTGGGTACCGCTAAAGCAGCCACTCAACCCCTAAAGCAGTTGCCGCTAAAGCGGCACACTACCACTGAAGCGGTCCATGGACTAGGCTGACCTCCAACTAAAGCGAACCAAATGTTGCTTAAGCGGTCTCCACTAAAGCGACAATGTATCCACTTAAGCAGTCTGTATGGGACAAGTGCTAGCCGCTAAAATAGTGCCTAGGTTGCTAAAGCGGCCAAATGCCCACTTAAGCGGTCGCACCAGCTAAAGCAGCATCAACATTTGGCAATATTTTACCAAGTTTCCAATGGGGTCTCGGGATTCATTAGAAATCCCGTGAATGCAAACGAACTATGTTATCCTAACAAACTCAACATTTCGGACTCAATAGAGCAATCGAAATCTCTGTTCGAGGTTGTTTCAATGAAAAGTGGGTCCCACACCCAAATAGCTGTTTTTATCACTTTCCACCCAATAGCCCAAAATAAGTCCAGAAGCTTCGAGACCTGGACTAAGGGTCCCCTTAGCCTAAAATTGATGCTTTAGAGCTGATGGAGTTATCAGAATTGGCATACTAGGTCATTTACCTAAAGTTTAGTCCCGGTAACCAAATATGAATAACGAAGACTTCAAAACTGGGAATTGGGTCTAAAAACCAAATGAACTGTCCGGTAACCGAACTGTCAGCTCCAGCAAGACATAAATGACTTAGGGCAGCTGTAGGAAAGCTCAAAATGCCAAAATAATATGAACATGAAGAAAATGACCTGGAGGGTCATTACAATATCCACTACTAAAAGGACTTTCACTCGCGAAAGTAAAGGTCAATAAGTACCTAAAGGCTCAAATAGGTGGGGATACTGGGTCTGCATCTCACTCTTAATCTCCCTAGTAGCCTCCTCGAATGGATGGTGCCTCCACTTAACCTTAACCATAGGAATCTCTCTAGAGTGCAATCGTCTAGCATCCCTAGCTAAAATAAGGACTGGATCCTCTAAGAATGTCAACCTCTCGTCCAACTGAATCGAGTCCCACCAAAGTGCATGTGACTCATTCGGAATGTAATGAAGCAACATGGAGACATGAAAAATTAGATGAACCGCTACGAAATTTTGGGGAAAGGACAACTCATAATCTACCTCTCCAACTGTTTCTTATATTTTGAATAGATAGATATTCCTGGGGCTGAGCTTACGCTTCCTCCCAAACCTCATCATACCCTTCATGGGTGATACATAGAGGAAAACATGGTCACCAACTCCAAACTTCAAGGCATAAAGTTTATGATTAGTATAACTTTTCAGCCTACTTTGAGCTTCCCCCAACCTGTCCTGAATCACCTACACCCTATCCAAGTACTCACAAAGTAAATTAGTACCATGGGGGCTAACCTCTGAAGTTTCAAACCAGCCAATCGGAGTCCGACAACGCCTACCATATAATGCCTTAAATGGTTCCATCTTAATGCTCAAATGGTAGCTATTATTATAAGCAAACTCCGCTAAGGCTAAGTGTTGCTCCCACAAACCTCCAAAGTCCATCGCGCACGCTCAGAGCATGTCCTCTAAGACCTTAATAGTTCACTCTGATTGACCATCAGTCTGGGGATGGAATACGGTGCTAAGATTAACCTGAGTGTCCAACGCTTCCAGAAAAGTCCTCCAGAAGCTAGAAGTGAACACTGACCATCAGTCTGAAATAATGGAAACTGGTACTCCATGAAGGCGAACTATCTCACGAACATAGATGTGGGCTAACCTCTTGGAACTGAAGGAAATCTGAATCGGGATGAAATAAGCCGATTTGGTTAACAGATCTACTATGACCCAAATACTATCGAAACCTCGAGAAGTATGAGGCAAACAAGTCATAAAGTCCATAGTAAACCACTCCCATTTCCACTCAGAAATAGGTAGCCTCTGTAGTAATTCACCCG
The DNA here is from genome assembly GCA_031232105.1 of Capsicum rhomboideum. Lineage (NCBI taxonomy): Eukaryota > Viridiplantae > Streptophyta > Magnoliopsida > Solanales > Solanaceae > Capsicum > Capsicum rhomboideum. Next base: position 55,741,613 of record CP124711.1, read on the forward strand.
ATCGCTGATACTCGGCCTTTACCTGTTGACAAGGCAACGAGCTATAAAATCTGCCACATCTCTCTTTATGCCACTCTACCAATATAGATGTCTCAAATCTCTATATATCTTGGTTTTCCCAGGGTGAATAAAATATCTGAAGCTATGAGCCTCCAGAAATATCAACTAAATTAAGCCCCTAACCCTCAGAAAATAAATGCGACCATCAAATCTTAGGATGCCCTCTGAATCTAGGATAGCCATACTGGACTCACCCTTCAGAATTTGGTCATGGAGGCAACAAAGTCTACTATCCTCAAACTGGCAACTCTAAATCTGCTCACTTAAGGTAGACCTAACCTCAACAATCACAAGGATCTTCCTGTAGTTTGAAATATCGAGTCGAACCATCAAGTTGGCAAAGAATTGAACGTATAAAACCAATGGCCTCTCTGAAGTTAAAATAGAATCAAAGCTCCCCATACTCACTGCCTTTCGGCTTAAGGCGTCCGCTACCATCTTCGCTTTGGCCAGATTGTAAAGAATAGGGATGTCATAGTCCTTTAGCAACTCAATCCATCTGCACTGTCTAGAATTAATCTCCCTGTGAGTCATAAGGTGTTGAAGACTACAATGGTCAGTGAAGATCTTGCAACGAACACCATACAAGTAATGCCTCCAAAGCTTAAGTGTGAAAACTACCGCCGCCAACTACAAGTCATGGGTGGGGTAGTTGTGCTCGTGAAACTTAAGCCGCCTCAATACATAAGCAATAACTCGACCCTGCTGTATCAGAACAAAACCCAAACCAATACCTAAAGCATCACAATAAACTATATACTCCTCACCCTCAATAGGAAGAATTCATATAGGAGCTGAAGTGAGTATCTCCTTGAGCTTTTAAAAGCTCAACTAGCACTTAATGGGCCCCTAAAAAGGGACCTCCTTCCTAGTCAACCTATTCATAGGTACTGCAATAGAAGCAAAATCCTCAACAAACTGTCTGTAATAACCGGTCAACCTAATGAAGCTACAAACCTCGGTTAGATATATAGGTCTGGCCCAATCTCAAATAGCCTTTATCTTCGCTGGATCCACCATAATCCCATCCTTAGACACCACATGTCCTAGGAATGTAACAGAATCGAGCCAAAACACACTTTGAGAATTTGGCATAAACCCTGTGATCTCTCAAAGTCTGGAGCACAATCCTCAAATGTCACTCGTGCTCCTCCTTACTCCTCGAATACACCAATATATCATAAATAAACACAATTATGAAGGAGTCCAAATATGGCCTAAAAATTCAATTCATCAAATTCATAAATGTTGTTAGGGCATTGATCAACCCAAAAGACATCACCAGGAACTCATAATGGTCATACCGAGTCCTGAAGGCTGTCTTAAGGATGTCCTCAGCCCGAATCCTCAACTGATTATATTTGAATCTTAAGTCAATCTTAGAGAAAATTGCTGCACCCTGAAGCTAGTCAAATAAATTATCAATGCGAGTCATAGGGTACTATTCTTTATGGTCACTCTGTTCAGCTGCCTATAGTCGATACACATACACATAGAACCAATTTTTTTCTTTATGAACAATATAGGAGCACAACAAAGCGATACTCTTGGTCAAATAAAATCCTTACCCAACACATCCTGGAGCTGAGAATTCAGCTCGCTAAGCTCGACAGGAGCCATATGGTATGAAGCAATAGAAAGAGGTCGGGTGTCTAGCTCAAGGTCAATAGCAAACTTTATATCGCACTCAAGAGGAAGGCCAGACAGGTAGGTAGGAAAAACATCAAAAAGTCATGAACTATAGGAATAGAATAAAGTGAAGGACTCTCCGTGCGGACATCACAGATATAAGCAAGATAAGACTCGCAACCCCTAGACACCAATCTACTATCCCAAACATAAGAAATAATTCTCGTTGGTGCGCTGCTAAAAGAACCCTACCACACAATTGAGGGAATACCAGGCATGGCTAAGGTAACATTCTGACCAAAACAATCCAAAACTGCATGATAAGGGGATAACCAATCCTTTCCCAGAATCACATCAAAGTCTACCATATCTAACACAATAAGATCAGCTAGAGTATCAAACTCTCGAATAGTCATAATACATGATCTATAAATCTGATCCACCAATAAAGAATCACCTAATGGAGTAGAAACACATAATGGCACAGTTAAAGGCTCCAAAGATAACTCTAAACGCGATGTATAATAAGCAAAAACATATAAATAAGTGGATCGCGGACCAAATAAAGTCATAGCTAGCTGATGACATCTTGAGATCATACCTGTAATAAAAGTATCCAAAGACTCTGCCTCCAGCCTACCAGGTACAACATATAAATGACCTCGCCCACCACCTAGTTGAGAGTCTGACCTACCAACCATCCTACCCTCCTGAGAACCTCCTCGAGAACTCTAGGGACTACCTCTGCCACCCTGAACACCACCTCTAACTAGAGGCGACACTAATCTGATCGACTAAACTCTCTGTGTTGTCGGCTGAATCGTCCTACGCTAGGGCACTCCTTAGCGAAATGACCAATCACTCAACAAGTATAGCAAGGCCCAGAAACACCACCTTATCCAGAAGGTCCGACTGACCCTCAGTAATCACCTCGACTAAAGATATTGAATATGCACCCTTCAAAGAATGACCACTACTCGAGACAGGATAATCACTGAAGATGGACTGACCTCCGTCAGTAAGAGTGTTGCCTGAATGGGCCTACTAAACTGACCCAGGGGATGGAAAGGCTGATGTAGAGGATACCTACCCTGAGAATCCCTGAAACTGCCCAGATGACATGGTCTTTTATCGATGCCACCTTAGGCCTCATGATGCATCTCCTCCATATTCTGGGCATAGTCAAAAATCTCAACAAAAGACCTACTAGCAACAACCAAACTATGAGTACCCACGTAAAGAGGAAGTCTCATTCCCCTAACATAACACCAAATCCTCTCATACTCGGTAGGAAAGATTGCAGTAGCATGTCTGGCTAACTCTTAAAATCGTGCCTCATACTTATCCATTGATATAGGACCCTGCTGTAAGTGGGTGAACTGATCCCTCGGGCGCTCATGACGACTGTGAGGCATATACTTCTCCAAGAAAGCCTCGGAGAACTGAGTATATGTCATAAGGGGAGATCCAACTGGCTTGGAAACGAGATAACCTCTCCACCAATGTCTAGTTGCTGAGTCCAACTGAAAAGTAGTGTAGTCAACCCCACGAGCCTCAACAAGGCCCAAGTTATAGAGCCTATCCTCGCAAGGAGTCAAGAACTCAAATGCATCCTCACCCGGAGCCCTTATAAACCTCGATGGAGTCAATCTCAAAAATCTACCCAATATCTTCTGTTTCTCAACAAACATAGCAGGATGGACGGCCACCCGCTAAGCAACTACAGGTGTTGGAGGGATCTCAACTCTAGAAGCCATAGCTACAGGCTGGGCCCCTGTGTCTATACCACTTTGATCCGCAGATTGTGTACCATCAGATGGTGCACCACCAACTAATGCCAATAACTGGACCACGATATCTCCTAGAAATGAAGAAGAAATAAACCCGGATGGCGCCTGGGCATCCCTCTGGCCCACCAATGGCAGGGGTGGCAAAAAAACTGGCTCAAGAGCAATAGCAGGATCTGGTGATGGCTCCCTATCTTGACCCCGAGCTTGGGCTGCAACTCTAGCCTGGCCTCGACCTATAGGTCGGCCATGTTTTCTGGCGGGTGCCCTAGTCGTAGGCTCGGGATCCTAGTTGCCGATCGTAGTAGTGTGCGTCCTGACCATCTGTGAAAAAGTGAAACAATGAGAACATAAGACACCGACGTTATCGTTTTAATCCACAGGATTCTACTAGACACTTGCTCTTGTACCAATAATACCAGTGAACCTGGGCTTTGATACCAACATGTAATGACCCATTTTCAAAGTAATGATGACACTTACCATAATCCACCAGTAAGTAAGCCAAATCATAGCCCGAAATAATGAGTAATGGTCTAAAAGGTAGAAGATAGGATAAATATTGGAAAATAAGCATAAAATAAGATCGAAGGCAATATAAATATGAATACGATCCTAAAATACCAAACAGAAAAGAGAAAGAACAAAAGAAACATCCCACAACCTGGTAAGGCCAATACAAGAGCCAATAATCAAAAGAATAAGAGTACTAGGAGTATCAATATACAAGTAGTCTCAAATGTAAAGACTATCCAAAAATCAAGAAAGGAGAGGCGATTAGGTTCAGCTTTGAAAGCTCACCCTATCTTAGTATCCCGTAAGCAAGCTGGAAGAAATATCAGCTACGACAGCTAATACTAGGATCTGCATCAGAAAAGGATGTAGAAGTGTAGTATGAGTACCAAAACAACTGGTACTCAGTAGACATCATCGGCCGACTCAGCTAAATCATAATAAAACATAATAAAATACGAGAATGAAAATTAAGTCTAGGAGAAAGGGGAAAACCTGAGATCATGCTCCAACACAGGAAAATAAATAATTAAACATGTGATAATGTAATTAAAGTAAACTAATTATAACCTAACTAGGCCCCCATAAGCCTAGAAGGTGCAAACAAGAGAAGACTAACCCAAATAAGCCCCCATAAGCCTGATGGATACAATCAAGAGGAGGTCTATAGACACTAAGCATGGTATAACCAACCAATAATCCCATATCCGTGAAACCATTTATACTATACAATATCAAACTCGAATTAAATTCGCAATATCATAGGTAAACCATAAAGTGCCGGACTCAAATAGGTCTTTAATAAGATAACCATATCATAGATACCGAACTCGAACTGATCTTTAATACCATAACCATATTATAGAGGCCGGACTCGAACCGATCTTTAATAGAGTAAAGTCATAATAACTAGCCTAGCCCTGAACTAGGTGAATATTACATATCCTAAGGTTCAAGATTAACTATAATGCTGCAAATGAGGGCCTCCTAATATTACAAGGAGCTAAAAGATATTGCAAAACCTAAAAGAGGGCCGACAGGGATCACTACTAAACCTGAAAGTCCATACTAAGGCGATTTCTACCCAAAAATGACTAAGTCTCCAAAATTCTACGACAAGTTATTAAATAAGTGTAAATAAAGCCTAAAAGCATCATTTGACCTAAAGGAAGGGTAAATGGGTCTATTCTACCCGCGAAACGGCTCATAAATTGGCAAAACAAATCAAACTTCACTAACTAAGCGACCAAACTGTAATTTCCAACCCAAAACTAGCACAATATCCTACTTATACCATAATAAAGCTCAATCTATAAGTATGGTAAGCCTAGCCTACCTGGACGCCGAAGAATGCTCGATAAAGTTTGCTAAATTGGGGCTTTTCCTTCCTGAGAAGCTTCTGCATGATGCCACACTATAAAAATAAAAATCTACTCATTAATACGAGAATAGTGATACCCATATTGAATATAAATGATTCAGGTCCAAAATTAGGCTAAAAATATCATGTGGGGTCCACTTACGAAATCATAAATTTGAAACTGTCAAAATATCCCTCAAGGATCAAGGATCATTAATGAATGGGTATATTTCAAGATCTAAAACATCCAAAATCAACCCATAAATGAATTAGGAATTTAAACCTAAAATGGAGAATTCATCGAGAAATTAGAAAAAACTTACAAGGATTAAGACGAGGAAAATGGCTTTGAAGAACTCTCCAACCTCCCTTGATCACCCAAGAATTGCCTCCCCTCTCTCACTATCTCTCTAGGGCTTTTAATACCCAACACTTAGAGAATAATGAGAGAAAAATGGGTGAAAAGGGGATTAAATACACAGCTAGTACCGCTAAAGCGGCCACTCTACCCCTAAAGCGGCACACTACCACTAAAGCAGTCCATGGACCAGGCCGATCTCCCGCTAAAGCGGACCAAATGTCATTTAAGTGGTGTCCGCTAAAGTGGTAAGTTCTCTACTTAAGCGGTACATCTGGGACCCGTGCTAGCCTTTAAAGCTTTTTCTGCTTAAGCAGTCGAATGCCCGCTTAAGCGGTCGCACCAGCTAAAGCAGCATCAGCACTTGGCAATATTTTGCCAAGTTTCTAATGGGCCCTTGGGATTCATTTGGAATCCCGTGAACGTAAACAAACTATGCTACCCTGAAAAATTTGAAATTCCATACTCAACAACACAAAATCTCTATACGGGGTCTTCTAGATGAAAAGTAGGTCCCGTACCCAAATGGCCGTTTTCATCACTTTCCACCCAATAGCCTAAAATGAGTTTGGAATCCTCGGTACCCAGACCAAGGGTCCTCTTAGCCTAAAATCAATGCTCTGAAGCTGATGGGACTATCAAAATTGGCATACAAGGTTGTTTACCTAAAGTTTAGGCCCAGTAGCCAAATATGACCATTGAAGACTTCAAAACATGGAATTGGCTCTAAAAACCAAACAAATTATCCGATAACCGAACTGTCAGTTGTAGCAAGTCATAAATGACTTGGGGAATCTATGGGAAAGCTCCAAATGCCAAAGTAATGTGGAAATTACAAAAATAACCTGGAGGGTCATTAGACGGAATCAAATCCAGATAAAGAATGTTTCTTAGTCACAGAAGCTTGGAAAATCTCAGATTTGCTATGTAAAAAATACATTTTGAGTGGGCTTCAAGATGATTTGTACAATGTGTACAATAACATTTATACCTCAAAGGAACTCTTGGATGCTTTGGAAAAGCAGTACAAGATAGAAGATGCCAGAATGAAGAAATTCATAGTTGCATTATTTCTTGACTTTAAAATGGTAGATAGTAAAGTTGTTGTTACCCAAGTTAAGGAGTTATAAGTCATTAACCATGATCTCCTTGCTAAAGGTATAAACTTAGATAATACCTTTGTTGAATATATTAAGTTTGTTCTTGATACTCACATAACGTTTGATGTAGGTTTGGTTGTGAATGATGCATTTTAAGTGGCTGCTAAAATTGAGAAGTTACCACCTTTGTGGAAGAACTTCAAAAATTACTGAAATCACAAATGCAAGGAGGTTACAGCCGAAGATCTCATTATAAGAATGAGAATCTAAGAGGATAACAAGGCTGCAAAAAAAAAGTTCACGTGAAAATTCAGTAATATTTGGAGCAAACATTGTTGAATAAGATCCCACAAAGTCCAAGAAAAGGAAAAAAGATTCTGCATAACAAAATAGTCCTCCTAAGAAGAAATTCAGTGTAAATTGCTTCAATTATGGCAAATTTGGTCACAAGGCTCCTGATTGTCGGGCTCCAAAGAAGGGCAAGAAAAAGGATCAAGCAAATATGACTGAATCCAAAGAATAAATGAACAATCTTTATGCCACGCTTTTAGAATGATTGGTAATCTAATAGAATGGTGGATGGATTTTGGTGCCTCCCGCCACGTTTGTGCCAACAAATAATTCTTTGCATCATATGCTTTGTCTCAACCTGATGAGAAGATATTTATGGCAAACTCCGCTACTGCAAAAGTTGAAGGAATAAGCAAGATTTACTTGAAGATGCTATCTAGCAAGGTGGTGACACTAAACAAAGTCCTTCATGTTCTGGCATTGTGAAAGAACATAGTTTCAACATCACTTCCGACTAAGAACGGATTCAAATGTATTTTTGTTTCTGACAAAGTTGCAATAAGTAAGAATGAATTGTATGCAGGTAAAGGTTATCTCAGCGAGGGACTTTTTAAGATCAATGTAATAACTATTGATATGAATAAAAGTTCTGTTACTTCTTACTTACTTGAGTCAAATAAATTATGGTATGAACGTTTAGGACATGTCAATTTTAAGACCTTGCGAGAACTGATTAGTTTAGAAGTTTTGCCTAACTTTGAGAGCAATAAATCAAAATCTCAAACATGTGTTGAATCTAAGTATGCTAAGCATCCTTATAAGTCTATTAAAAGGAATTCCAATCCCTTATATTTGATTCATACAGATATCTGTAATATGAAGTCAACACTATCTCATGGTGAGAAAAAATATTTCATAACTTTTATTGATAATTGCACTGTATTTTGCTATTTTTATTTGTTGAATAGTAAGGATTATGCAATAGAAGCATTTAGGCAATATAAACTAAACTTGAAAATCAGCTGGATTAAAAACTTTAAACGATAACAAGTGATAGGGGTGGAGAGTATGAACCTCCTTTTGCAGAGATATGTTTAGAAAATGAAATTGTTCATCAAACTACTGCCCCCTACTCACCTCAATCAAATGGAATTATGGAAAGAAAAATCCAAACGTTAAAGGAAATGATGAATGCCTTACTTATTGGTTCAAGTTTACCACAATACTTGTGGGGTGAAACTATCCTTACAACAAACGGAATACTCAATAGAGTGCCCCATAGAAAGACAAAATCTATTCCATATAAGAAATAAAAAGAAAGGAAACCCAACTTTAAATATTTTAAATTATGGGGGTGTCTAGGTAAAGTCCAAGTTTCTATACTCGAATGGGTCAAAATAGGACCAAAGACTATGGACTGTGTTTTTATCAGATATGCTACAAACAGTAAGGCATAATGATTTTTGGTTCATAAATCCGAACATCTGGATATTCATGACAATATGATAATTGAATCAGATAGTGCTAAGTTCTTTGAACACATTTATTCGTATAAAACTATATATGAGATGTCTAGTGAAGGGTCTAAATGACCTCGAGAAGAACCAAAGGAGAATGTAGTTAATGAAGAGAATCCAAGGCATAGCAAATATCAAAGGACAATCAACTTCCTTTGGATAAGATTTTGTAATATTTCTTTTTGAAAATGAGCCTCAAACATTCAAAGAAGCCATGTATTCTCCAGACTCATCCTTTTGGAAAGAGGCTGTCAATTGTGAGATTGGTTCAATCTTGAACAACCATATTTGGAGTTGGTTGATCTTCCTAAAGGAAATAAACTTTTAGGTTACAAAATAGATCTTCAGAAGGAAAATGAAAGTTGATGGAACTATTGACAAATAAAAGGAAATAGTTGTCTTTAAAGGCTCTGGGAAAAAGAAGGTCTTGATTATTTTCGATATTGGTTGCAATAGAGGCGGTATATGGTCTTCAAATACATCAAATGGATGTGAAAATAACTTTCTTAAATGGAGAATTAGAAAAAGAAATTTACATGGAATAACTCAAAGGTTTTGTAGTTCTTGGTAAAGAAAGGAAAGTGTGTAAACTTGTTAAGTCTATGCACTAAAACAACCACCCAAACAGTGACATGCAAAGTTTTACCAAACCATGTTGGAAAATGAATTTAAGATTAATGAGAGTGACAAATATGTTTACATTAAGGACTCTCCAAATCACAAAGTCATTGTTTGTTTGTATGTTAATAACATGTTGATCATCAGTAGAGACATTTTCAACTTAAATGCTACTAAGCAAATGCTAGAAAGCAAATTTAATATGAAAGACCTTAGAGTTGATGATGTGATCTTAGGGATAAGAATTCATAGAACTCCACAGTTTTAGCATTGTCAAAGTCTCATTATATTGAAAAGGTACTTTCCATGTTCAAGTATTTGGATTTCAATATTGCCAAGACACCATTAGATGTGAGCTTTGAACTTCAAAAGAATAAAGGTTAAAATGATTTACAATGGAGTATACAAGAGTGTTGGGAAGTTTGATGTGTATCATGAATTGTACACGACTAGATATAGCATGTGATATTAGTAAATTGAGTTGGTTCATAAGTAATCCCAATCAAACTCATTGGATGGCAATGAAAAGAGCTTTGGGGTAACTAAAATATACTTAAAACTATGCTTTGCATTATAACAAATATCCAACAGTAATAGAAGGATATAGTGATGCAAATTGGATCACCTGGTTAAATGAAGTAAAATCCAAAAGTGGGTATGTATTTACTCTTGGTGGAGGAGCAGTCTCTTGGAAATCATCCAAAACAGACATGTATTGCTCTATTTACAATGGAATCTAAATTTATTGCTTTAGAAAAGACTGGTGAAGAAGCTGAATAACTTTGAAATTTCTTGAAGATCTTTCTTTTTGGACCAAACAATTGGCACTAGTATGCATACAGTATGATATTCAAGATGCAATAGGTAGGGTAGGGAGCATGATGTATAATAGGAAATCTCGTCATATAAGATAGAGCATAATACCATTAAAGAACTCCTTTCTAGTCGAATTATCATGATTGACTATGTGAAGTCAAAGGATAATATGTTGGATCCACTTACAAAAAGCCTAACTAGAGAGGAAGTTGAGAGATCATCAAAGAGAATGGGTGTAAGACCTAGGACAAGTCATCACTGTGGTAACTCTACCTAGCAGACTGAAGATCCTAAGAGCTAGGTTCAAGAAGATCAAACAAAGTTGTGACTGACAATTCAATATTGTTAATAACTCAACCCATTCTCATGATAAAGACAATGTTTAGGAAATAAGGATAAGGCTTACGGTTTGAAGCTTCTTAATGGTTTCAAAGTTTGGTAGGCATGACCATATAGTTTATCTATAGGCTTAATCATTTAGAAATTACCTATGTGAGTGTGAAGTGGATTCCACTTCAAGTATAATAATAGTAAAGGCCTACTCTCTGAGACCTCATGAAACCAGGTAGTGTTCATGACTAAAATAAACAAAACCATGAGAACCATAAATGGTAAAAGGATAGTTGTGTGACTTGTGTTAGTTAGGTGTACAACCAAGTTTTATGGTTCAAAAATATCACATCTACTTATTGACATAGTGCATCCAATACATGTTCACTATAGAAAGTTCAAAGAAAAACCTACTTATCCAGATGCAATTAGTCTTTGCTTGTAAATCCCACACTTGTCCATATATATATTTTATCTAATGGCCATTCTGAATTCATGTGGGGGATTGTTGGGTTCTAGTGATATTTGAATGGAAAATGAAAGGAAAACAAATGGAGGAAAAAAGAGCATATTGTGCTTTAACTTTATAAAAGAGTGTTTCTCCCACATTGGTGGTAGAAAGGAACATTTTTGTGCTTAAGTATAGAATCACTCTTCCTTGTTGTTAGTAAGACAAGAAGAAGACAAGCCTCGCACCGTCGTTGTCATTGCTCGCTCGACTTTGGCTTTGAATTTGGATTTATCAATCGAGAGACTATCTTTTTTGGATAAAATTCATTTAAAACTTCAGTTCTAATGATTTTCTAATCCAAAAATCTAATACAATTTTTTTCTCCATTTGCGAATGCACATGAGCATGTGTGGACGCATGTCAAAATGCACATTGAAAGGAAATGATCCTTTGGTTCACTGTTTGATTGATAGAGTGTGGGCTTATTTGGCCATGTGCGTGCTCATCTGGCAGCGCACATGCCAACACACCTCACTTGTCAACTTTCTATTTTTGAGTAAAAGGTGATGTGCAGTCGTACATCATCTTCTGCGGGTGCACATGGGTTCGTATATGGACCCGATGTTTCGAAATAGTGCAACTATTCATGAACCATTGCTTATTTTTGAAGTAACACCTTTTGGCTATAAATATATGATTTTTCCTCAGGTATTGGCATGAAATTTTGAAGTTAAAATACTCCTCTTTCTTACAAATCTCAAGTGTGATTTGCTACCATTTAGTGAGTTCATTGTTCGGCAGAATTTGAGGTACCGCCATTCTGTTGAAATCATTCATTTTACTCTGGGAGGATGTATTCCATAACCTCAGATAATTGATGGGAATAATTTTCTTAAGGACATACCATGAATTTGGTGGACTTGAATCTTCTAATCTTCATCTCTTTCTTGTTAGTTTTTTCTTTTTTCTAGAAAATAGTTTGAACTTCATTTTGTTTTTCTTAAGTATTTTAAACTTGTTGAAGTTCATCCTTTGAATGCAGTTTTTTTTAGGCGGAAGATAACAATTTATTTATGGTAATATGTCTGTCTATGGTCGTATACTCATTTAGATTATATTTTGACCAGATTGGGAAGGGCAAAGCCATAATTTAACTTTTAGGACTCCAATTAAGCCAAGTTAAGACTTTGTTTAACCATTTGTGAAATATTAGTGTATTGATTTATTGATTTAAGGGGCAATAGGTAATGGAAGTCCCGTATAAATAAGATGACAAACATTTATGCGCACACCAGTGCCATGATATGGGTAACCTTACTATTTCTTACTTGTTTGGATGAGTTCATGATTTCTGAGCAGGCATATTCGTACAATTTAATGATAAGTGACTTAGCTTTCTCATTTGGATGATGACTGATACTTTACTCTCCTTTATATGGATTTAGGGTCAGACTATGATAATATTTTGGGATAATCATTGTTCTGGTTGTGTAATATAATTGATATGAAATTTTTGTACAAATAGGAAATTGGATTTAATGATAACGTTGAAATGAGTAGATCAATTCTATGAATTATGTATGTAATGATTATGCCTTTATTATTTGGGATCAGTACTGCACTCCTGCATAGCTTATCATTAGAATTAGAGTTTCACGCCTATACATGTTAAATTATTTAGATAACATTTGCATTCCTGCATATATTATATCATTGGGATCAAAGTGCATGCTTGTACAACATATATATGGATCAAAAATGGCACGTCTGGATGGTATATGACCCTAATCACGAGTCACTCATGAGTCCTGACTATCTGACAGAGGAAACGGATGTATACATTGCATTCATGTCCTCATCCTTATATTACTTATTATGAAAGTGACATACTTCTTTCTTGATTTTTAGCTAGATTCTGATATTTCTTTTGATATGATTAATGTTTTCTCTAGCTACTTTTGTTCTTTACATAAAGGTTTGATTCTGATATATGTGATTAAGTATTGTACAAGGACATGTAAGACCAGTCCTCATCATTACTTCATTAAGGTTCAGTCAATGATATTGTTGAGTACAAGTATTCTTTTGTACTCACCCTAGTTTTCTACACCTCTATTGTGTAGATTCTGGACCTAGTACGAGTGGTAGGTGATCCTTGTCTGACTGTAGTCTTGGAGGTGGTTTCTTGGTTATTCTGCATCACCTAGGCTTCCTTATTTGTTATTACATTTTTTGTCTTTATATTCCAGATAATGTAGTATTTTGGATCCAATTTTCGTAATCTTGGAAGTTTGTACTCATGTCACCAAGTCATGTAATTGTAGTTGTTGTTTCTACATTCCAGTTTTTTATTATATGAAAAGTTTGGCTTTTAAGAAATATTCTGCTTCTTAAATTTCTTTCTCTCCACATTTTGTTGAATATTGAATTGGTTATAGGTCGGCTTACATATCGGTGAGATTGGAATAGGTGTCATCACAATTTCAGAGTTTGAGTCGTGAAACTTAAGCAACAAACCACAAGGTGCTCCAACAATCTTGAATATTAAGTTGAAAGGTATTGAATATCTTTTCTCTAGTATGATTTAGATTCTTTATTTGATATGTAACAAGACTCAGTTCTTGAGTTCTATCTTGATTGTTATCTTTATTCTTGTGTGATTTGGATTTCTCCTCTTTGTCCATTTTGATTTACACTATTATAGAATAGTGGAAAGAATCACTTATAGCCTTTTTCAGATTCTATTGATTTATAATCTTTTAGACAGTAAAAATATAGAGAGAGTTTCGGCCAAAGTCCAATGAGTACATGTTCTAACTTTAACTTGTGACTCTAACATGATATTTTTCAAAATGTACCAATTATTAAACGAACTGTACCAATACTGAAAAGAAACTGAGAACATTGAGATGGATCAAAAAGTGGAATTTTGGTTATACAAAATAGAATAATAGAAAATTAATATAGTATAAACTTTATGAGAGAATAACCGAACCATTGACACCCTTAGTAGAAATTATTGAATGAGCTCCGACCATTGAGCGTTAGGCATTTTTTGAAAGCATAGTCTACTCTTGGAGCATAAGCCTCACAGAACTAAGGCTCATACATAAGGCTTAGGACATTTTGCAAGTGCCCAACCTTGGCTTCGAGACCCAAGTGAGTCCTAAAAAAGTCTTTTAAAAGAAAGTAGGCAACCCATTTTGGATAAAATCCAATTTTGATCATGAGACTCAGAGTCAATTTATTTTTACCCAATTAATATGAGTGTTTGACATCCAAGTTTGTTCATCCTTTCTTCCAATTTACTTGTTTGAGCTTTGCCTTTATTCACAAAGACAAAATGTTGTTATATTTATTTTTATCAAATTTTGTTCTAATAAATATTATTCCCATTATGTTGGTATCATTATGTTGTTATTATTATATTATTCACTTGAGAAAGTATTTTTTTTTTCTTTTACTTACTCTTTTGCATTTATCAATTTTATTAAAATTATAAATACTTGAGTGTTATAAATGTGTTTACTTTATAGTGAATGTCTATCAAGATATAGTGAATGTCTATAAAGAATATAGAGAGTATCTATCAAGATCTACCAAGATATATTGAATATCTATCAAGATATGAAATGTCTATCTTATGAAGAGAAATTAGGAGGAATTTTCCCTATAAATAAAGGGGCTCTCTTCATTGTAAATCATCCCTCATTCCTCAAAGAGAAATAAAGAAGCCTCCTCTCTTCTCTCCCTTATTATTCTTGTCTCTTATTTATTAGTTCATAACACGTTATCAGCATGAAGCTTTAATCAACTGTGTAATTGGGTAACAATGTATAGCCACCCAATAATTTTGGTCCGACAGTTCAGTGTTTCTACGTCAAGGTAACATGTTCCATGTATTGTTCTTTTTTTTTTTTTTTTTGATGAATTAGTTGGGATCTTAACAATTACAAAAAGGAAGAAAAAATATTAAACAATACAAAATATGATAAGAAGCTTTGCTGCCGCCTGTCAAGCTAATCACTATTTATAATAATGTCAATTTCTTTTTATTATTGTTGGTGGCTCACTTTTAATATGTAGAAAGAAGCAAAGTTTTGATTACTCAATTGACGGGCCTCGAGAGATTGTATGGTTTGAAGATAAAACCATCCAAATATGTGAACGGTAAATTGAGGTGGTTACATAGTTTGCAAAATATTTATAATTACGCAAAGTGAAAATTATTTTAAAGGCTTAAACGAGATTTATATCACGCTTTGGCCTATTATGTCATTGGTTGAGGATATGAAGATGGATTTAATCTCATCCCATTAAGAGGGTAAGACATCGGGTTAGAGTCCCGATGTACCTTGATAATAAGATATTGGGTTCAAGTCCCATCTATTTATGCCTAAGACATATTTATATGGCTAAGACATTGAGTTTGCATCTCAATGCACTATATTGATAATATAATGATGGCTAAGGCAAAATAATGTACTTTTGATGAAAAGTCATGAAGCTTGTACCATTGAATATGCTCCATTCCCTAAAGTGAATATGGTAGTCGTGCATTATATGTCTGAAAAAAGACAAGCAGTTAAAACTTCATAGTACTTCATAAGCTCATGAAGTAGTAATTACTTTGAGGTTTGGTAACTCTGAAAGATATGTTAGAGAAAAACTTTCATTATATGTATGCCTCGATTTGCTTTGAAGTAGCAATATTATGAAAGAGATTCTAAGCTATTATAATTTGATAGGCTTAAGGCACGATTATATTCCATTCCTGAGGAATGAGAATTTCGATTGTTATAAATTACAGATCTATACCCCGGGGGTGAATGTGACTGTATTTACTAAAGCCTATAAATTCGAACGTGTTCTTGGTTGTAAAGATATCACAACCCACCTCCAAAAGAGGTAAAATAGTTGGAAGATTGAATATCTCTAAGTTACTATGGTAAGAAACATGAATGTGAAAAGTTACCATAGCATGATGAGATCACATGCCATAAAAAACTAAGAGTTTATTGGTTATTGATACAAAATTCTTGTCATAGTAAACAAGAAGTTTACTAAAGTAAAAGGCACATGTCATGGTAAACTTGTAGTTTACTAGTATACAAGTTCATAAGTTGACATGAACGATTGCGACATCCCAAAGATGTGCATATTGAGCATTAAACATATATTGAAGAACTAGAAAATTCTTCATGAACTTTTAATGTTGCTTGTTCTCATGATAAGTTGATTGACCCAACTAATGTTGGGGTTGAATCCCCTAAATTTTAGAAAGTTTTAAAGGTGAATAAGGGACCGTTCACCTATCATGTGATCTATTAAAAAGCATCGATATAAAATGATCACATGCGCGTTTATTGTCAACCTGCAGTTTGACATTCATAAAGTTACTTGCTCAATCTAAATTGAATTAAGAGCATAATTTCCAGATTATGTAATCAAGAAAATTCATCTTGATAATGCTGGTTTGGCGTTAAATGCCCCTGATAAATAGTTGAACCATTGCTTATGAGAACAAAACTGCATGTATTGATTTGAAATATGATATATTGCATACAATAGCACTTGTATGCATTAGACCAATAAATTATGATTAATTCCTCCGTCTCAATTGGTTCAAGGTCAGGAACTAAATATTCCATCTAGTATTTTCTGATGTGCGGTATATGATTAATGGATATACCATTCTCAAAAGTAAATTGAGATGTATGTTAGTTCATAACATAAAGGTGAGATAATTGATTTCATATTTAGCTGCGGATGCTCCCATTGTGTGTCCCTAAAGGACAAAGTCTACAACATGCATGAAGTGTGGTAGACCATAATCGGTTCTAAATGACATAATCCTTGAAAAGGATAAAGAGCAAATGATCCTAATAAGGAGGCAATGTGCTCTTGAAGAGCCTACGATATAACACTTCATCAAACCTCATGAGAGGTTTAGGTACCTAAATAATTGAAGTGATGAAATATTGAAATATTATGTCACATTACGAACTGATATAAATGATATCTCGTCGATGATATCTTTGATACAATATGGCGCAATATTGTAAAAGATTATGAGGATCTGAATTCTACGTTTATTTAAGCATACTGACGTAGAAATATTTATCAAGTGACATGGAAGGATGCATCTTGGTAAGTGTAAAGCTTATTTGACTTGAAGTGTAGACATTAAAAGATGTCACAAATTTAATACTGGATGTTGTCACTTGATAAAATCCATATGAAAATTCCTAAAGGATTCAAAATGTTTGAAACATATACAAGTTTCTGGGAAACTTATTTATAATCCTTATATTGCATAAATTAATAAGTTGAATATCATTGGAAATCTTAGAGAGTTCTCGAAAGCAATCGATTATCTGCTGAAAGATGTTGAAATGGGAAACATGCAGAATTGAATTGGTCCCAATGTACTATATCTTGAGCAATTGATGCATTTACACATCTTGCTATAACTATGAGCATGACATAATTTTACTCCTATATGGAGATACTGAAATAAGATCACTTGCATATTGAAAGTGCTTGTATGAATGTGTTTGTCCTAATGAATATTATCAAGTTTTTGAATATACGGAATATTCATATGATTGACATAAAGTTCAATACAAACATATGTCACGAAGGGTACTACTGTACCATGTTGTTTTACATGATAGTCAAATCATGTTGAGGTAATGACTACTCATGAAGCAAGCCAAAATATGTGTGCTTAAGGTCCATGATACATCTCATTCGAGAAAATTATTGTTTGAAATGTGACAAAATACCCATGATCTTATATGAAGATAATGCAGCATACATGACTCTACTAAAGAGAGGATTCATAAAAAGATATAGAATGAAGCACATTTTTTCAAAAGCTTTTCTACACACATGAACACCAAAAGATTGGTGATATCAACATGCTATAGATTCGTTCGAGTGACAATATGATTGATTTATTCACAAAGTCTCTACCTACTACTTTCTAGAAATGCACAAGATTGGAATGTGAAGATCCAAGATTTTGAATTGATATTCTCATCAGGGGGAGCCAATACATGTTGTACTCTTTTTTCCTTTCAAGGTTTTGTCCCACTGGGTTTTCCTTGTAAGCTTTTTAATGAGGAAGTTGAAATGCGTATTATTAGAGATGTATACTCTTTTTTCTTCACTAGATTTTTTTTTCAATGGGTTTTTTCTAGTAATGTTTTAAACGAGGCACATTATCTATCAATTAGACATTCAAGGGGCCGGGGAGAGTTATAAATGTGTTTACATTATAGTGAATGTCTGTCAAGATATAGTGAAAGTCTATCAAGAATATAGAGAGTATCTATCAAGATATGAAATGTCTGTCTTATGGAGAGAAATTAGGAGGAATTTTCCGTACAAATAAAGGGGCTCTCTTCATTGTAAATCATTTATCATTCTTCAAAGAGAAATAAAGAAGCCTCCTCTCTTCTCTCCCTTATTATACTTGTCTTTCTTTATTAGTTCATAACATTGAGCAAATATTTTCTTTTTATCATAAATACTGCTCAATTATTGCTGACAATAAAATATAATAGTTGATTTATTAATTTAACAATATTTTTTTACTTGGTAATTTAGTAGTTAGCTACTTGGTAGAAATTTATTTCGATTCAACTATCAATATTGAGCTCAAATTTCAAATTTCAAATTTCAAACTTGGTCAATTCTTTCCATATTCATAAATCCCTCCTAATTTTTTCCTTTTACTTTTCCCTCAAAAAAAATACTTCCACCAAATCAATCTTTTCCCATTTTAAAAAAAATCAATTTCCTTATTATTTTTTAAACTCCCTTTCCAACGTCCGTTTTCCTCTCTTCAAAATGTTAGACTGAGGGAACAAAAACAGAACTAGCTTTCCACAGCTCCTTCGTCCCATGTACACCAACGTAACACATCCTTAACCTACCATTCTTAAACCATTAACACCGTGTAAAGCACCTCGTAATCAACAGTAGCGGATCCAGAATTTTCACTTAGAGAGTTTGAATAATAAAAATATAAAAAATGATGTAGTCCCTAAGAATCAAACCTTAAACATTGGAGTTCATTTTTAATTAATGCCATGGATCGCTGAACTAAGATTTTACATGGTGTTTAGAGGATTCCAAATTTATATAATATGTACAAAAACTTGTTCATTGCCGTTCCGTATAATGCTTATATGTTTATCTATTAGTTTATATTGTTAAAAGTTGATTGCTTAATTATGTTCACTGCATGCTTTATTGTGAACTGGCAATAAGTAAAGAATCACAAATAAGAAAAAAACTTACTCTTGAGGTCAATTCTCCTTTCCCCTTTAATTTCTTTATCATTCTTTTTTCTTTTTTGCTTTGATTTTTCTTATTGTTGGTGATTTAATATCAATGTTGGTACATTTTTGTTTATACATGTTTCCGTTAAGGAGTAATTTTAATTTAGAAAAGAGAAGAATTCTGTTTGATTGGGTGGTTTAAGGTTGCTAAATTTTGACATTTATAAAGGAAATTTGGTTCACAGTTTTAGAATTAATGTTTGTATTAGTAATTTATTTTGTTAGATTGTTGTGATGAGTGATCCTTTATTGATCTAATGAGCTAATAAGTGCAATTCTCTAAATGTTAGCTTTATGATTAGTGATCAGATTTGACGAATAGTTGTGGAATGTTATTTGATTTGTTATTTGGTAGACCGTGGGATGCTTCGGAAAATAAAAGGAATGCGGACTTGTGGTTGATAAAATATTTTGGGCCAAGATCAATATCGAGGCCTAATGGATTAATCAATATGTGAGAAAGCAGGAAATTACATGGAATGTCCTCTATAGTGGTTGGCTTTGTATTTTTGTCCCCCATAAGAAAAGTCTTTAAAGACTAGCCTTCCTTCATTTTTATGTATACAACAAGTACATTTTTGTCCCTCTACACCTCAAATGTTGTGTTACTCTTTACATGCTCATTTGTCTCTCAACTTTTTTTTTTCTTTTTTACTATTACTTGATTTTTCTTTTTTCTTTTCTCTTTTTTTCCTTGTTTTAATTCATTTGTCTCAACTTTTTTTTATTTTTTTTTCTTTTATTTCTCAAACATTATTTATTTTTCATTTCTCTTTTTTTAATTCATTGTCTCAACCTTTATTTTTTTATTTTTTGTTTTTTTCTTTTCACATTCTTTTTAATTTTTCTCAAACTTTATTTTTATTTTATTTTTTCCTCTCATTTTTTTTCTCAACTTTTATTTTTTTATTTTTTTTATTTTTCTCTTTTTTCTATTTTCTTAACCTTTATTTTTTTTCTTCTCTTTTTTTTCTATTTTCTCAATCTTTATTTTTTTCCTTCTCTTTTTTCTTTTTTCTCAGGTTCTATTATATTTTGCTAATGAATAGAAAGTTGGATAATCCGCAAAAAAAAATCTTCTTTCTTTGACATCAAAGGAAACTTAAGGGCATAACTTGCCATTTGGAAGTCCTTTGGGATAAGTCTTGTCTCTAAGGAAAGATTTATAGAACATCAACTAATTGTTTGTAAACACTGGAGCTAAGTCTTGCCTCTAGGGCAAGAATTATAGAGTATCTCATAAATTAAGACATAATGAAATAGTGTTAACTCTTGCCCATGAGGAGTAATTTATTTTTTTGGGAGATTCTTGGGCTAAGTCTAGTTTTAGAGGCAAGACTTATAGAGCATCTCATAAATCAAAGACCCAATGTGGTAGTGCTAACTTTTGTCCATGGGGGCGTATAACTTGTTTTTTGAAAGTCTTTGGGCTAAGTCTACCTCTAAGGGAAGAGTTATAGAACATCTCATAAATCAAGACACAATGTGGTAGTTTCAACTCTTGCCCATGAGATGTAAATTGTTGTTTGAAAGTCCTTGGGCTAAGTCTTGCCTCTAAGGCTAGAGTTATACAACATTTCATAAATCAAGACACAATGTGATAGTGTCAACTCTTGCCCATGGGGCATAACTTGTTGTTTGAAACTCATTGGGCTAAGTCTTGCCTCTAAGGCAAGAGTTATAGAGCATTTCATAAGTCAAAACATAATGTGGTAGTGTCAACTCTTGCCCATGGGGCGTATCTTGTTGTTTGAAAGTCCTTGGGCTAAGTCTTTCCTCTAAGTCAAGAGTTATAGAGCATCTCATAAATCAAGACACAACGTGGTAGTGCCAACTCTTGCCCATGGGACACAACTTGTTGTTTGAAAGCCCTTGGGCTAAGTCTTGCCTCTAAGGCAAAAGTTATAGAACATCTCATAAAAAAAAACATAATATGGTAGTGTCAACTCTTGCCCATGGGGCGTAAGTTGTTGTTTGAAAACCCTTGTTATAAGTCTTGCCTCTAAGGGAAGAGTTATAGAACATCTCATAAATCAAGGCACAATGTGGTAGTTTCAACTCTTGCCCATGAGATGTAAATTGTTGTTTGAAAGTCCTTGGGCTAAGTCTTGCCTCTAAGGCTAGAGTTATACAACATTTCATAAATCAAGACACAATGTGATAGTGTCAACTCTTGCCCATGGGGCATAACTTGTTGTTTGAAACTCATTGGGCTAAGTCTTGCCTCTAAGGCAAGAGTTATATAGCATTTCATAAGTTAAAACATAATGCGATAGTGTCAACTCTTAACCATGAGACGTAACTTGTTGTTTGAATGTCCTTAGGTTAAGTCTTGCTTCTAAGGCAAGAGTAATATAACATCTCATAAATCAAGACACAATGTGGTAGTGTCAACTCTTGCCATGGGGCATAACTTGTTGTTTTAAAGTCCTTGGGCTAAGTCTTGCCTCTAAGGCAAAGTTATAGAGCATCTCATAAATCAAGACTCAATGTGGTAGTGTCAACTCTTTCCCATGGGGCATAACTTGTTGTTTGAAAGCCCTTGGGCTAAGTCTTGCCTCTAAGGAAAAAGTTATAGACCATCTCATAAAAAAAAACACAATATGGTAGTGTCAACTCTTGCCCATGGGGCGTAAGTTGTTGTTTGAAAACCCTTGGTCTAAGTCTTGCCTCTAAGGCAAGAGTTATAGAGCATTTCATAAATCAAGACACAATGTGGTAGTGCCAACTCTTGCCCATGGGGCATAACTTATTGTTTGAAACTCATTGGGCTAAGTCTTGCCTCTAAGGCAAGAGTTATATAGCATTTCATAAGTTAAAACATAATGCGATAGTGTCAACTCTTGAACATGAGACGTAACTTGTTGTTTGAATGTCCTTAGTTTAAGTCTTGCTTCTAAGGGAAGAGTAATATAACATCTCATAAATCAAGACACAATGTGGTAGTGTCAACTCTTGCCTATGGGACGTGACTTGTTGTTTGGAAGGAATCGAAGAAAAGAAAAGAAAAAAAATAAAGGTTACGGAAAAATAAAAAACAAAAGAAAAATGAAGGTTGATAAAATTAAAAAAATGAAAAAGAAAATGAAAAAGAGAAAAAGAAAAAAAAAATAGAAGTTGAGAGAAGAAAAGGAAAAAAAAAAAAAAGGTTGAGAAAAAATAAAAATATAAAGAAAAAAAGTCAAAATAAAAGAAAATTAAAGGTTGAGAAAAAAAATAAGAAAAAAGGAGAAAAGAAAAAATAAAAACCAAAGAAAAATTAAAAAGAGAAAAAAAAATAGAAGTTGAAAGGATAAAAAGAAAAAAGAAAAAAAGTAGAGGTTGAGAAAAATTTTTAAAAAAAGAAGAGAAAATAAAAATAAAAAATCAAAGTAAGATAAAATAGAGAAAAAAAATTGAAGTTGAAAGATAAATGAGCATGGAGAGTTGTTTGAAAATATTTGATATATAGAGGGGCAAATATGTATTTGTTCCATACATAAAAAAAAAAAGGAAGTGCAGTTTTGTAGCACTTTTGTTATGGGGGGGGCAAAAAAACAAAGCCACCCACTATGGAGGCTATTTATGTAGTTTACCTGCGAGAAAGAGTAAGATGGAAGAATTTATTTCAAAGCCCGTTTCCTGGTAAAAGGGGTGAAAAACTTTCTTGTTAAATCCTTTTCCTTCTTATATGATTTTGTGATCAAGAATCTATAATTTTAAATTTTGTCAATTGGTTAAATATTAAGAACATACATACTCTACATATTCTCACCTATTTGAATATTTCTTTACATGTACATCACAATTTGATGTCATCACTTGGAGTTCAATCACAACAAGTGGCGAAATCAACGCGCGAAGTAGATCTCAAGTGGAATCGTCGTCCCAAGCTGGCCGTAGATACATTTCAAGAAACGATGAAAAATTCAGGCTATAGTTGCCTTCTAGTATGAAGTGCACTATAGCTTTATAAGAAATATAGTGAATCATTAGTCCCTCCTTTTCTAATTTTATATGTCACTTTTTTAATAATCTCAAAGATTTGAGGACTTTACTATTATGCTAAAATTTTGACATGTTTTTTCATCTAATCTAAACATCAAAAATATTTCTCAAGCTTCAAATGATTTTTAAATGCTTAAATATTTTATTCGAAGCACTTGAATCTTTTTGTTAAAGATAGCTACTTTCAATATGCTAATTCAGAAGTTGAGGTCTAAGGAGATTACAACTATGAAGGTGCAATGGAGGCATTTTCTGGTGGAGAAAGCCACCTAGGAGTCTGAGATACTTCAACTGAAGATGACCCCATGTATGTGGTGAGGACACGTAAATATATGACAAGGGATGTGGTAAGTTCAATATATTGTTGCAGTAACAACTTTGCTAAAAAAATTGAAAAAAATAGTTATTTTATTCTCCTAATTTGAAATTGGTGATAACTTCCTTCAAAGTGACAAATTTCCTTGCATGCAATGGAGAATCTCGAACTATACTAAGCCTTGATAGTGGAGAAACCAACTGGCATTCATCCTTGACATTCATTATAGCTTCATCCAGCTGATACTCCTTGTGGTGTTCTAATTCCTCTATAATTTACTAGAATAGAAAATAATATACCGTGGAGAAAATTCATGATGAATGCTTTGCTAGCCAAGAACAAAAATGCTTTTACAACTGGTAAATGTCAGAAATCACATTTTAAGGATGTCCTAGCTTATGAATGGGAGAGATGTAATGCTTTTGTGGATAACTAATGTTTTGTAAAAGGAATTGGCAAACGAAATGGTACACTCTTTGAATGTGGCGGCGGTATGGCAAGATCTGAAGGAACATTTTGCAAACAAGGATTTGACTAGGATTTACTAGCTATACCATGAGATGTGCACAATGATCCAGGGAAATTCCTTTATATATGATTATTTTCCCAAACTGAGATCAATCTGGGATGAGTATATCTCTATAGTACCTTTGCCACCATGTTGTGAAGAATTGAAGGATTATGTGGAGCACAAAGTACAAGAACGACTAATGTAATTTTTTGATGTGGTTGAATGAAACAAATGGACAGGCTCGTAGTTAAATTCTTATGACAGTTCATGCACCAACACTTAACAAAGCTTATATCATGTTACTTATGGATAAAAGCCAAAGATTGCAGTCAACCATGATTGTTCAGGGCACAAGCTCAAAGAAGAAACTTAATCTAAATGATGCATCTGTTCAATGCAACCATTACAATAAGACTAGGAGGATCCAGATGTTTATTGCAGATACTATCACAAATGAGGGCATACTAAGGATCAATGTTGGAAGCTGCATGGATATCCACCAAATCATAAGCTAGCCAAAGGGAAAATGGTTGAGAAAAATGACAAACCTATTTAATTTGGAGGTAATAAAGGGGTTGACGGCAATGACAAGCCAAGTTATTTTGGAAATAACATGGGAACTTATGTTCATAATGTCAATTACAGTGAAGGATCATAGGGACATAGTCATAACTGCAGAGGATCTTATGCTGCTGGCAATGCAAGTACAAGTTATAATGAAGAAGGACATGGTCATAACTAGTTTGCTAAGCAGCAATCAATGGGAGCAATGCCAATATTCTCTCCAAAATAGTACCAATAGATAATAAAGTCACTGGATTAGTGTAACGACTCATTCTTTCATTACTATAATCACCTTGTCCGAAAAGCTCAAGACATTGGTAGTTTAAAATCTTCTAGATGTCCGTTAAAAATTATGGGTAGAAGAACTCAGGAATTGGACATTTTGGAATAGGCGGACTGACATCGCCTGCTATAGTGGTAGGCAGGCCACTACAGCAGGACTTAGGGGAGTCTCTCCATAAATTTTAAAGCCCTTTCTCTCCCATTTTAAATTATGACATTGCCTCATTCTAAAAACACCCTAGGGTTGTCCCTAGGCTTGAAAAACAATGAAATCAAAGGGGGAAACTTTAAGAGGGTGAATCTAAAGGGTTCTGCATGGACTTTTCACCAAATATTGCTAGAATGGATCAAGGAATGAGAGTTCATGCCTCCATAATAACACCTTGGTTCCTAGGTAGACTAGGTTTAATTTAAGTAGTAGATCTCAGTTAGAAAACATATTAATAATATAGATTAATAGGAGATTTCATGCTTAGTCTTGCGAGCATGGTTTTGGGATAGATTAAATGAGTAAATTAGGGAAGATGTGAATGAATATATACTCATTGGGTGAATTGTTGTTAATGCCTACCTGCTATTTCATCGTGCATGCTAATTGAGTAGTGAAGTTGGGTTTAAACAAGACTAATTGAGTTGAATGAATTGGTATATATATATATATATATTAAGGGGTAATCGTTAAGTAGATATGAGTTGGTAGAAAAGAATGAGTTAATGCCTTAAATCTTATTTGATTAGTGATACTTGATTAGGTGTAATATTATCCCTCAGTGGAAATTATGAAATGTGGTGTGTTAGTATGCCCCTTAAGAGAACCAGGGAAAGTTGTGAAGTAACTGATTAATGGGTATATAGTATTAAGATGGAAGTTGCATGGTTAATGGTGTTGTAGTTAGAGATGAGTTGTGGATGTGTGAGAGTGCGCAAGTATGTACATATATATTTATAAATAGGTGGTTAACTGAATTAACTGCATGTATGTCCTTGTATTGACTATTGTTTGGTCCTTTGACACAATTGTTGTTGAATGAGTGTTGGTTGATAAGAGTTGATGTAATAACTTGTCGACATTCCTTAAAACAAGCTCAATTTGGTTCTATGTGTTCATGTTTAACTGATTGTTTATTTATTTAGTTGCAACACATGCTAATGAATAATAAACTTGTCAAATATTGCATGCATGTTTGGAAATTGATAACCTATAATGAGATTGGTAAAAAAGACCTTATTGACATGCAAGTGTCGTTGATTTAACTCATTATGTGATTGTACTTGTTGATAGTACTGGTTATTTTTGATTTGATAAAGGTTAATTATCATTTAATTGGTGGATTTAAGGGAGGATAAGGGTGGGGACATTAGAATAAGGATTGTATAACACTTGGTTTGGGATAAGAGTGGCAAAACACTAGTTTTCTGATGTAATTGCTACATGGACTGAGCTCATCCCCACAGGTCATGGCTAGTGGGCATACATAAGACCCTTAGCATGTGTGTACACCATAATTTTTTTAGAGTTTGACAGTTCCTTGAGTGGACTGGTTTATATTTGTTAGACATATATTGGGCTCCTTGTGTGGACCAGTTGTAATTACTATTTCTTGCCTTCCTTGAGTGAAACAGTGGTTGACGTAATGACATATGTAGTGCACTTAAAGTGAGCTATTATTTGATGTTGCAAGATAACAAGAGGATCTTAAAGTAGTGATTGCTGAATTAGTTTTAGTAGTTATTATAGTGGTTTGATGTTGAACTGAGTACTAATATGCATAAATGTGATTTTTCGTGTCTTCTTGATTCGGGTGATATACAAAAGGATTGTTGTGAGGTGGTCTGATGTAATTGTGTTATTAACTGACATGTATGTTGCTCATAAAAAATATATTCTTAATGTCGTTGGTGTAATACTGGTTGATTCGCAGTTAGGGGTAGAATGTGATAGTGAGGAAGTGGTCAACTAGTAATAAGTGTCGTATCGTGAGCGTAGTAGTCATTAGCAAAAAGTGATAAGAACTAAATAAGGCCTTATAGTAAGAAAATGGTGAGAAAAGCAGAAATGGCGAGATGAAAATTAGAAATTTAATTGACAATTATAGGTTCATGTTTGATTCTAGAATTTATATTGTGCTTATATTATTTAACTTTGGTCGGCCGATGATGCCTATCAGTACGCGTGTATAACACCCCAAAAATTTAGGCTAAGATTAAAACCACGCTCCAAGTACATGTACAACCAAAATTTATGTTTTGGTAGTATGAGAAGTGATTTACACATGTATTGAGGCCACAAGTAACTCCTAGCTCATAGCAAAGTTGAAACCTTCCTTACCAATTGATTTCTTGTGAAGAATCTTTCTATAGTAAATTTCAAACGGGAAAAACTCCTATATTCTGAAGTGTTTTTAAGATCAAGACCTACCAAATGAAAGGTCTTTGAGTCTTCTTTCCAACGCATCAAACTTCTCATTAATACGATTTTGGAACTAAGAGTTATGGCCATTTTAGTGAAGCACTGTCCTGCAGTGCGATACCACGAACCATGGTACGATCGTGGTTAGATTGTACGACCATACCATGTCCTCGTCTGCATGAAAAAGTCCCAAACACCTGCAAGTTGACAAATATACCTTCGAATAACAAAAGGATCCCAAGAACTTGGTTAGAACCCACGATCGTTGGCACGATCTTGGTTCACAAAGTACGTTTTGGCTTGGACGTTCAACTATGGGCCAAGGTACGATCATGGGAGGGTCTCACTAGTTGTACAATAGCTCGTCTGATAAATTCTAGAAAAGCCACAAACCATACACCATCCATAAGCACCACCCACAATCGTAAGTGGGTCCCACGATCGTGGGATAGCCATATGTGAGTATTAAACAGATTTTTAGTTACGCTTTATTAGGGGCTTTCCGATCTTTTCTCAATATTTAAAACCCTAAAGAACGTCATTTAATCTATCCTAAGGTTAAACAATAGGCCTAAAATTCTCCAAATCCCTCATTCCCTAAAATCAATCGACACTTAGAGCAAATTATAGAGAAAGAGGCAATTTTCTCTTCTCCAAAGCCAGAGCTAGGGTTCCTTAATTTTCAAGCTTCAAGTCCAAGTTATTTAATTCCACTTATGTGGGATTTCATCAATGGGGTTCCTTTTAATCATTGAGTCCTAAAGTTAACTCAATTCCTCATTTTTAAATTCTTCTCTCAGAGCCTAGGGTTCACGAATATTATGAACTTCCTTATAGTTAGGTTCCTTGTTATAATTAAGCCATGAATCCATGTTTTCCCATGAATTTTAATATCCTTGCATGCTATAGTTATGGACTCTCAATGTATTGGTAAATTCATTATTTTATGGACTTGAGTTATAAATTCCCGTATTATGTTCAGATTATAGAATTGCCATTAGTAGCTGCATTCTGTAGAGATGGCGGGTTATGAACACCCTATGACCTAGGTTTTTATGCATATGTATTGAACAGTTAGTCCTTCATGGTTACATGATGTAAAATACTTTTCAGATAAGGGCCTACTATTTCAGTCTCAGATATCAGTGTTATGATCTTTTTAGTTATTCGTTATAAATGAAATATCCAATTATCTGTTGGTATTCAGTTGGGAGTAGTACTTAACACCGAGTTGATGCAAGGATGAAGGCTCACCTGTCAGTTAGGTTGGAACCTTTAGTAGAAGTCCCTAAGTCCCAGAACTACGGTTCCATCGTAGGTCCTAAAGGGTCAACCATCAGACCAAGCTTGACACCTTAGTCCTTTCGGACATCAGTTTAGTGGATCAACGTCAGTTAGTCTTTATACCCTTCGCAAGGTACATATCACCCTTCCAGCTGGGGGTACTGGTTGGACCCCAGTTAGATTATATTAGGGTATGTTGATTAACGGTATCTCCCATAATCCACAATTCAGATTCAGATATTTACATGACCTTGTATTCAGTTTATTTAGCACATCATACCACTACACGCTTATTACTTGGTCATAGTATAAATTTACATGTCTCAATTCCATGTCTAGATAATGCATATCTCACATGCTCAGTACATTCAAAGTACTGACCACATACTTTCCTTTGCGCAATATTGTCTCATACTATAGGTTTTGACGTTCAGCATCCCGCTTGAGGCTTGTATGATTCAGTATTATTTCAGCAATAATTTTTTGGTGAGCCCTTATAATTCAAGGACCAGTTATCAATATTTCTTTTCAATATTATTTTAGTTTCAGACAGTTATAGTTAGTTAGGGGCATATCCCAACACCTCATCTTATTTAGAGGCTTTCAGATAGTCAGATGGATTATGTTTTTAGCTTTATGGGTTTTATTAAGATATTGTCACTTGGGCTTAGTTCTATAGTTATTATTTAGATTATTAGCTTCCGCGTTAGTGATTTCTAATTATTTCAGTATTCTTAGTGTTATGCCAGGCCATGGGTTAGCTTGGGATCACTTGTGATTCTGAGCACCGTGTTATGACAAGAAGGTAGTCTCTGGTCGTGACAATGTGAATGTAGTGATACTGCTCTTGCTATACCTTTTTGGGGTCTAGTCTTGTTGCAGGATCAGTTGATGTTCTCCAACAACTTTCATCTTTCCATTCTCATGGTGGAAGCTGGGTTTTACGTATTTCTCCATGTATTTTAGGAGATCTTATACATGTCTAGACTCGGTCCTTAAAAGATTGCTTCTTATTGTATTTTAATGTACTTGTAATAATTGTTATATGATTTGAAGAGATTAATGACATTGTTTTATAACTTTCACATGTTTTCTAAATGGATGATAAGGGATCTCCTATCTTAGTAGGTTAGAGTAGGTGCCTACATGATCTAGTTAGTTGGGTCTTGACAATAAGAAGGATGAACAATCAGAAGTGTCAATAAACATGAAAGGTATACCAAGTATTGATTTCCCTAGTTGCTCTTATAGCTTTTTTTTTTTTTAGGTAAAATATCTAAATCTTGGGTTATTGACACAGAAGCCACTAACCATATGACTTTAATCTTGGACCTTATAAGCAATCCTAAAACTATTACCCCTTCTACTACCAGTAAAGTGCATTTACCAAATGTGTCTCATATAGGATCCTCCATTGTATCAGGTATATTGAAACTGGACAATGTACTTTACATTTCTAATCTCAAATATAACCTACTCCCTATATCAAAACTAACAAAGATCTTAACTGCTGTGCATCCTTCTACCCTGATTTCTGTCTCTTCTAGGACCTTTTCTATGGCAAGGGAAAATAGATTAGTAAGGTGAGATATGGTCTCTACATACTCAATCCTTACATCACAATATCACTTTCCAAGGCACCTGAGAAGGTTCTTACTTCATCACTTCCACCTACACAATCAACCACTGCTTCAAACATTACTTTTATACGGCACCAGAGACTTGGATATGAACCTCTTGCAATCCTTCATCAGATATCTTTAATAAAGCATTAGTTGTTGAATAAAGATGTTGATTCTTGTTATGTCTGTCCATTAGCTAGAAAAACCAGGTTCCCTTCCCCATAGTCATAAGAAAGTTGTATCTTCTTTTGAAATTCTACATATGAATGTATGGGGTCCATATAGTTAATGTACACCTAATAGTAATAGATACTTCCTTATCATTGTGGATGATTTTTCCCACATAAATTAGGTGTACTTGATAAAGTTTAAAAGTGATGTTTCTTCCTTGCTTAAAACTTTTGTTGGTTTGATTCAAACTCAATTTACAGCCTCTGTTAAGGTCAAAAGAATTGACAATGGTCTTGAATTTTTTAACAATTAATTCTCTTCGTCATTATCTTTTTTGGGTATTATCCACCAAAGCTTTTGCGTCCATACTCCACAAAAAAATGGAGTGGCTAAGCGTAAAGATAGGCATGTCTTTGAAATGGCAAAAGCTCTTAGATTTCAATCTCATGCACCACTTAAGTTCTAGCGAGAGTGTGTTTTAAACGCAGTTTACCTTATCAACAAATTACTATCTACTATTATGTCTGGAAAATCTCTATTTATAGTATTTCATAGTAATCCATCATCTCTTAATCTTAAGAGTTTTTACTTGTCTCTATTATTTTACTTAACCTAAATATGCAGATAAATTCTTACGTAAAGTGATAACTGTAGTCTTTATGGTTTATTCGAACACTCAAAAGGGATACAAAGTTTATGATATCTCTACATCATCCCTTTAGTCAATAAAGTTGTCACATTCAAGGAATCCATATTTTCTTTCAAATTTCCCAAGTCTTCTTTTCTTCATCAAACTTCATCTACATTTCCTGCTTCTACTATTCCCCAATTCTTGTAATGATTATGTCTCAGCTGTTATCCCCTCAGATAAGAAGGTTACTGGTTTCCATCTCCTAATCTTCCTATTGCCCTGGTAGCTCTTTTGTTCATCCTTCTACTTGTCCTCTATCTTCTACTAATACACTAGACTCATCTACCACTATTTCCCCATTTTCCTCTTTTTTTTTATCCTTATTCCAGCTACTATACAAGCACCTCTTAGAGGATATGGAAGAAGTACTAAACCACCTTTATGGCTCATTTATTATCATTATCAATTCTCTACTACTCATCCTATTTCTAGCTCTATCTCTTATGGTCTTATCTCCTCTTCTTGTCAGGCTTTTCTTTTAGCCTCTTCCTTAATTACTAAACCTTCATTTGACCAATCCATATCGGATGCTCATTGGGTTCAAGCCATGAAGATTTAGGCTCTTTGTGACAATCACACTAGGGAAATAGTTGATTTGCCTGTAGGTAAGACTCTTATAGGATGAAAATTTGTGTATAAGGTAAAGTACTTTGTTGATAGATCAGTAGAGATTTATAAAGCTAGGTTGGTAGACAAATAGTTTACCCAGTAGGAAGGTTTGGATTATCATGACACCTTCTCACCTGTGGTAAAGATGGTTACGATGAGGTTTGTGATTTCTTTGGCTTTTATCACGAACCCAAACAGTCAAGATTGGGACCCACCCTAATCTATGGCTGGAGAACCAAACTAAACTCAACCCTCACTAACTCAAGTTTTACTTCCATATCCATATTGTATTAACCTTATTTTAAATCAAGTTCTAAAGGGTCTTCATTCAATAAATAAATAAATTGTCAACCGATATCAACATCTATAACCTAATAGAGCGCAGAATCCTCTATTTATTACATTTTTGGGACTTGAAGTCACCAGACAAGAACATCAAATAGAAATCAGGTCTTAAAACTAAATGATTATCTAGAACAAGCAATAGATAAATGAATGTCTTAGTCCCGAAACAAGGGGTATGAACAATGATAAAAAGATCCAAAGGCTACCCGGTCATGGTGCTCACCTTTGAAACTGAGTATGGAACTGATAGCTAAAGTTGAGTTCTTGTCTCAAATGTTAGAACACGATCTGCACTAAAAAAAAAGACACAGATAGCATCAGTATATCAACAAGTACTGGTATCATAGGTCGACTCAACCCGACACCATATAAATAAGTAAATCAAAGAGATGCAAAGCGATCATCAGAGAACTTATAATCCAGGACACATAGTCAATTATGACATTTCACTTTAGAGGGAATACAAACTCACAGTCATGTATGTTTACAATTAGTCCAATTCAGCAACAAGTAGCATCACAACATAAGTTTATAACTGGATAATCAATGCACATGAGTAAATGTGTGAATGCAAGATGTGCACATTTTCTCCTTCTCTTCTCAATCTTATCAACATCATCAACAACATCAACATCATCATGAACATCATGATTCCTAATATCATCATCATCATTTCAAAAATATCTATGTGTATGAATTCGCAATACAATCAATAATCACAAGCAGTGGTCGAAAGCCATCACATATACTTAATTCACATATAAGAATAGAGTCAAGCAAGCCTAATTGCTATAATAAATCATAACCTACCTCGATTCCTTGATCAAAATCACCTCTAGGCCATAAGTTTGCCTTTTCTTTCCCTTTCAACTTGTTCTTGATCTATAACAATAAGATGACACACTTATTTCAAACAATTCATCTCTTTTAAACTCTAGGGATTCAAAATTAACAACTTTTAACCATAAATTTCCCTTAATTCATTATCTTAGATTTTTCCTACTTCCAAACCCCATGAACTCTACTTCATTAAGCATAGACAACTAAGATTATACTCCCATCAGTGTTTCATAACACGTTAAAATCATAATCTATCAATTTTATGTTCATTCTCACAAGTTTACATTAATTTCATGAATTAGGGCTAAACCCCAATTTCTACCATGGATATGTTTCTAGCGATTTGTAAAAAATTTAAGAAGTGATTCATGTTTAGGATGTAAAGAAACCTTATTTCCAAAGATGAAACTCCCAAAATTTATAGAAAATCGCCCCTTGCTAAGCCCTTACTTGTTTTTGAAAAAGTGGGAATTCAAAAATGTTTTCTTGATTTTTAAAATGGTTAAAAACTATGTGTTACCACTGCAATGGTTAAAATACCACTGTAGCAGTTCACAATGTTATATCGGCTTTCGCTGCAGCAGTACCTTTTTCCACTACAATGGTACCCTTTTTTGTTGTAGAAGTCTCGAGGCAGAATCTCAGGGCCTCTCTCTAGCTATGCCCATTTTACAACACATTCCTCAAAATATGACATCGAGAACCAACCATTCCACGGTAAACTCTATAACCAGAGTTCTATAACTCTGTTTTAAGTACCGGAAGTTGCTATGGCTTACTAAACTCGTTATCTATATAAACATTAAATGAAACATCACACCAATACTCACATTAGTTCCATATTTTCTTAGGATAGTGTACCCTCAAAATTTATCCAACACTAGACTAGCCCCGACTTTCTCAAAAATTTCTTAAGGAAGGACTAGGTGCAAATTTCACCTCCTAATTCAGTGTAACAATGATTTGGGTCATTACATTAAATACCAATTTACCACTCATTCATACCCAAATAATCGCTAGCCCGAAATAACATAGCTAGGGAAGGGAAATGAAAGAATACCAGGGTTAATGAACAAGTGCGGATATCTTTTGTACATGTACGCCTCTGTCTCCCAAGTTGCCTCCTCAATAGTACGGTTCCTTAATTGAACCTTTACATATGAAATGACCCTAGTCCTCAACTTTCTTACATCTCTATCTAATATGGCAATTAGTTCCTCTTCGTAAGATAACTCTTTATCAAACAACACGGGATACCAATGAATAATGTAATCACCATCCCCGTGATACTTCTTTATCATGGAAATATAGAATACCTAGTGAACCCCAGACATACTAGGAGGCAAGTCCAACTTGTACGCTATTGTCCCCACTCTCTTTAAAACCTCAAAGGTTCCAATGTATCTTGGACTCAACTTGCCCTTCTTGCCAAACCTCATTACACCCTTCATGGATGACACTTTCAAGAGTACCTTCTCCCCCTTTTCAAATTCACATCTCATATCTTGTTGTTCGCATATTTTCTTTTTCAGCTATGAGCTGCTATGAGCTTTTCTTATATGAACCTAAACTTTTCCATCGAATCCTTAAGCATGATTGTTCCCTAAGGGCTCACTTCAAATATATCAAACCACCCAATTTGAGACCAACACCTTCTACCATATAAGGCCTTAAAACGGTCCATATCAATGCAAGAGTGGTAGCTATTATTGTAGACAAATTCATACAATGGTAAGTATTAGTCCTACTAACCCCCGAAGTCCATAACATAATCCCAAAGCATGTCCTCAAGCACTTGGATAGTTCACTCCAACTGAACGTCGATCTATGGATGGAAAGTTGTACTTAGGTCTAATCTCGAACCCAACTCTGACTAACATTTCTCCCAAAAAATAGAAGTGAACTAAATACCTCTATCTGACGCAATCGAAATTGGTACGCCCTGCAACCTTACAATCTCCTTCACATAAATCTTGGCCAACTTAGCCGCATTATAATCTACTCTTACCAAAATGAAGAGAGCCGACTTCGTCAATCGGTCCATGATGACCTATATTGAGTCGCACTTCCTTAGTGTTTTTAGGAAGGCCAACCACAAAGTCCATGTTTATCCTTTCCCATTTCTATTCTAGAATGGGAATTCTCAGAAATGTACCACTAGGTTTTTTATGTTCATATTTGACCTGCTGGCAGTTTTAACACTTGGTTACAAGATCCATAATGTCACTCTTCATTCTTAGCCACCAATAATGTTGCCTCAAGTCTCTATACATTTTGTTTTCACCCAGATATATAGAGTAGTTAGAGTTGTAAGCTTCTTCTAGAATAGTTGAAATCAAATTTCCAACTCGGGGTATGCACAAGTATCCTCGAATCCTTAATGCTCTCTTGTTATCAAGAATGGCCTCTCTCACCTCACCCTATAATACCTTTTCTCTAAGATTGCTTAGCTTCTTGTCTTTGAACTTCTTGCCTTTGATTTTGTCATAGAATGTGGATCTAACTTCCACATATACTAACACCCTTCCTCCGCTAGTCTCCTGAAATCTCAAAAAACTGTTAGCCAAAGACTTTACCTCTCTTTCTAATAGGTGACTTGACACTTTTAGCCATGCTAAACTTTTTATGCTCACTGATTTTCAGCTTAGTACGTCTGCCATTATATTAGCCTTACCTGAGTGATATAGGATTGATATGTATTAGTCTTTAATCAACTCCATCCACCTTCTTGTCTTAGATTTAGATCCCTCTGGGTGAACATGTGTTCTAGCCTATGGTGGTCTGTGTACACTTCACATTTCACCCAATAGAGGTAGTGTCTCCAAAACATCAAAGCAATACCACGACTTCCAATTCTAAGTCAGGTGTGGGGTAGTTTTTCTCATAAAACTTCAGTTGTCTCAAAGCGTAAGCAATCATATTCTGATCCTTCATCAAAACAACACCTTAACCCAAATGTGAGGCATCACAATATAAAATAAAATCCTTACTTTTAATAGGCAAGGTTAGGATTAGGGCCAAAGTCAACAATGTTTTAAAATTTTGGAAACACTCTTCACACTTGTAATCCCACACAAATGGGGCCTCCTTTTGAGTAAGGTGGGTCATATGCAATGCAATGGCAGGAAACCCCTTAACAAATCAATGATAATAACTAGCCAGTCCCATGAAACTATGAATTTCTATCACATTCGGCGGTCTAGCACAATTCTTAACAACTTCAACCTTCTATGGTTCCACCATAACCCCTTCCTTAGAAATTATGTGCCCCAAGAAGGACACTGAAGAAAACCAAAACTCACACTTAGAATATTTAACATATAATTATTTCTCCTTAAGCAGCCCCAATACTATATGTAAATGAGTTCTGTGTTCTTTATCACTGTTGGAGTAAAACAATATGTCATTAATAAAAACAATAATGAATGAATCCAAAAATGACTTAAAACCCCCATTCATCAAACTCATAAAAGCAGTTGGGGCATTGGTCAAGCCAAAAGACATAACTAGAAACTCATAGTACCCATAATGGGTCTCAATTTGTTTAATCAAAGCCGCATGGGAAGTGACCATTTGATTTAATTGAGAGAAGCCACTATTTATTTCTTTGAGCATATTGTCACTCCCTTCAACTCCCATAAGCATTCTAGCAAGAACATCTTCCATTTTGTAGTTTTCCAGATCTACGAAGGTGGCCTCTTGGGCCTTTTGTATATAATGAAGTGGGACATATCTATCATGATCATTCTCCTTGTCCCTCCAATCATGATCTCTCTCTTATTACTTATCCCTTTAATCATGATCAGAATCATGATGTCTCCAATCTCAATCCTTCCAACCTCATCTCTATCCTTCCAATCTCTATTCCATCCTTTCATTCTTGATTCATACCTTTACTTTGGTAGGTAGGTGGAGAGTCACCATTTGATTCGATAAGAAGTGGATCTCTTCATCAAGTGAATTGGCATCATCATCCTCATAAGCTCTATTTTCTCTTGAAGCTACGGCGTTAACCGCTTTAGGGTTGACCCATGACATGCTTTGTTAAGAGATCCATTTGTGTCATAATCTTGGCAATGTTGTTAGCTCTATATTCATCTTTTTTACTTTTTTCTTGGCTCATATAATACATGGAGGGAGACTCTATGGCCACCTCGATATCTCGTGTGTGCCAAGCTTTATGTTGCTTCATCATTTAGTCTTGCAAGCCCGTGGAAATTCCAAATGTTTGGTTTATCAATGGCCCACTAGCTAAATTGTCTGCTATAGTCTTGTTCAAAGATTTCAAAGGCTGATAGAATATTGCGAGCAACATCTTAGCTGACAACTTATGGTTGGGGTAATGAAATAACTTCTTCTTGAATCTTACCCAAGCATTATGTAAGGGTTCACCACTCACTTGGTGAAAATTTGTAATTTTATCTCAAAGTTGAAGCATAAGATACAGAGGGAAGAATCTATCAAGGAAAGCCTCAGTCAATTCAACCCAAGAAGTAGTAGATCCCTTAGGCAACTCCCTCAACCAAATCACCTCCTCTCCCATCAAAGAGAATGGGAACAATCTCAATCGAATGGATTCTTGGGAAATATTTGTAATTTCAAAAGGGGTGCAAACATATATGAAATAATTTAAGTGCATGTTTGCGTATTTATGTGTTTGAACACAAAACATCCCCTTCATTTGGAACAAGTGAATCATGATGCTAGTGACATGGAAAGACTCATTAGCTACTGTGGGTGTTAGACGAATAGAACTATCCATTCTGGCATCCCCCAATTGGTCCTCATCCTTAAATTGTCCATCATAAGTCTTGGCATCATTACCGTGTTGGCTCATATTACCTTGTTGGCTCATATTTTCACCCAATCAAAACAAATACAACAAACAAAATAAATTCAAGCAAGCTAGGAGTGTCACTCAATTCTTGAAGAAGCATGTTTCTACTAGGTTTGGGACACCTAGTGTTATTGTAAGTGATGGGGGATCTTACTTTTGTAACCTCTCTTTTGACTCCTTGCTTGACAAGTATGGAGTAAAACATAAAGTGTCTTCACCATACCACCCTTAAGCAAATGGGCTAGTGGAGGTTTCGAATTGAGAGATTAAAGAAATTTTGGCCAAAACCGTAAATGCTAATTAGTGTTTTAAAAGGAAGTTCGGGGTGATCCTCGAGGTGAACCTTGTGGCTAGGCATAGACAAAAATGCATCGGAGAATTGCGGGGAAGTGAAAGTACTGAAAAGAAAATGCTGCAAAATTTGAGGCGTTTGTCTAAGCATTGGGGCATTCGCCTAAGCGTGAGGCACAAATTAGGCGTAAGCCCAGAAAATTTTACAAAGTAAAATGATTTTTTCCTATTAAATCTCTAATTATAACTTAATACTAAAATATATGATTGGTAAATACATAAATGCTCAAATCAAAAGTAAAAGAAAATTCAAAAGCTACACTTACAAAAGTATTTGTCGGTGGGTGTCGGCGGTGCCGCTACTCAAGAAAGTACTGGGTACACACTTTCTTCTTCCTAGTTCCTTTATTATTTTTAGTTCTTTCAAGTTGAATTGTGACTACTTTTTAAGATATTAATTTTTTTGCTCTCTTTTAAAATACAATATGTGGTAAATGAGTGCGTAAATATACTGATCGAGTAATGGGAGGTGGGGTTAGTTAATTATGTACTATTTATTATACAAAATTAAGTTTTTTAGGACATATAATAGTTTATTATTTGAAAAGTTGACTTTATATATTAGTTGTATTATGTGGCTTTGGTTAGTTTTTTTTTTGTTGAAGCAGTTTTAGATATATATTCCACTTATTTTTTATATTTTGATATAGGTTTACTTTTTTGGTGATTTATCTCTTTTAAAAAAATATTTATTTTTAATTATATTAATTTATAAAATATTAAAAATTAAAGGATCTGTGGGGCTTATACCCTATCGCCTTGGAGCTTACGGCTTGCTCCGTACCAGGTAAAACGCCTTTTCTTATGCCTCTGCCTTTATAAACACCGATGCTAATTTAATGGATTGGGCCCGAAATCTTGATAATGTGTTGTGGGCAGGTAGAACAGCTTTCAAAACTCCTATTGGTATGTCACCATATCAATTGGTGTTTGGCAAGACTTGACATCTCCCTATTGTGTTAGAATACAAGGAACGCATGAAAAGATGGCATGATGCTAAGATGTTAAAAAAAGAGTTTAGGAGTGGTGATGATGTCCTAGTGCTTAACACGAGATACATGATATTCCTGGGAAAGTTCAAATCAAGGTTTTTGGGACCATTCAAAGTGACATAAAGCTTCCCAAGTGGAGTTATTTAATTGGAAGGTGACCAGGGGTCCTAAGTCACGGTGAAAGGTCAAAGGGTAAAGCGTTACTTTAGAATGATGCTGAAGGTGAATTTTGTCAAGGTGTTATACCTTAATGATGCTTCAAGACTTCTAATCATGTCGTTCCATGATGTTAAATAAGGCGCTTCTTTGGAGGCAACCCAAGTTTTACTTTTCGTTATTTTGACTAACATTTATTCAATGGTCCAATTATATAAATGATTTAGGGTCAAAAGTTTGCATTTGGTTAACTTGCAACACCTGTGCAATGTGATGTAGCACTAGTGCACATTGCACTACAGTAATGCGAATTGCACTAATTGTTCACACAAAGTTATAGTGGCCACGAGCTATTCTTTAACTTGGTGAGACACTTGTGTGCATCGCATCACTCTTATGCATACCGCACAAGTGTATCGTCAAAAGTTACAGTGGCCAACTTATCAAAAGGCAAAGGAATAGTCTTGAATAATTGTTGTGCATACTGCACCAAAGTTATGCGTGCAAAATCATGTGTGCATAACTGTCAATAAGTGGAGGGTTGTTTAAATCCTGTAGAAGACTAAGGTTTTGACCTTTTGTTTTCAACTACACTAAAACCTCCCAAGCCCTTTCCTCTTTTCTTCCTTATTGAAAAACACATACTTCTCTCACACACACCTCTACTGCTCAAACCTTGCTGTCAAGAACACAACCACACACTCACTAAAACTCACACCACTTGTCACCATCTTCGATCATGTAAGTCCTATTGGTTCAATTGTTTTTATCTATGTGTTTTGGTGGATGGGTAATGATTAATCGATGTTTATTTCATGTTATCCCGCGATTATACTGTTTATATTTCATTTGTAGTAGTCGATATGTACTCTTATTTATGTGCTTAGAAAAGTCTGAATTGTTGCCATAAAAGGGTTGCTTTGAATGAAATTGGAGGTTATCATGCTTATATTAATGGGTTAATTTTTGTTGTTGGGAGTTTAAATTACTTGGGTATGTGTTAATTAGCTACAAAAGGGGAAGTTTGAGTACCATTGGGATCAAATTTACCATGAAAATGGTGTTTGGTGTTGAACTTTAGCTAATTGGGGAAGATGAAACACTTGTGTGATGAGTCTGAGCTTTTGTATGGTACTCATCTTTGTTATGCAATGAACACAAGTGCACCCCATGAATGCATATCAATCTAGTAGCTAAAGGTTGGCCGGTGTCATTTGTGTAGTCTTCATCGTGAGCACATAGCATATGTATGATACACACAATTATCCTATTAAGGGAGCAATATTACATAATTGTTAAGGTTGGAGAGGTGCAAGTTGTACATTTTTAGTCATAAACACATAACTTTGGTATGATGCATAAAACTACCTCTCAACATCACATAATGTCAAGCTTTCATGGGGTTGAGCACTGTTACCTTGTGTGATACTTCTTCTCTAAAGTTCCCCCCCACTCCAAAGCTCCACAAGACAAGAAGGACACTATCCAAAAATGTTCAAACCCAGTCAAGGGTACTAGAAATAAAGAAAAAGTGACTGTAGGGATAGACAAACCTGGGCAACCACATATACATAAGCTTGATCATATGGTGAGTGACTTCGAGGATAAAGGCGGTTCAAGCCCCTTGATTGATTGGACCGGATCTTCTAAAATCTCAACTAAGAGGAAGTGAGTTGAAAAGGGGGATACAATAGCACCTACTCCCATTCCTCAGGTTATTCCCCGATTACTGAATAGGTGTAAGTTGTTTTCAAAAATAACAATCTTAGAAGAACAGATGGTATTATTGAAAGGTTTGATTAACAAGTATCTGGCCATTTAGGACAATGTTAAGTATCATGAGTTTTAATATTTCAAAAAATCATTTTCGGATTACAATGCCATATAGGTGAAGGAGTTCTATAAGGCTTATGGACTATTGTTACCTACAAATAAAAAGAGAGGACAACCTCAAGTGGTGAAAGATATGGTAAATATTTGTGGAGTTGATGTGAAGTGTTGTTAAACAACCATCAATGATCTCTTTGGGCAACAAAGTATTTAGACGATCATCACAGATAATTTTTACTCCACCACACTGAGAGAGGACTTCGACACTCACCATCCGTGGCTGATTACTTTGATATGTGAAAAAAGATCTTCGTGGATTAAGTCGGGAGAAGGATTGATATCCAATTGAAGGACTTGAATATGGGAGGATGATTATGCCTTAGGAGTGTGTGTAACAGGATGATGCCTTCCCAAAATGAGTCCAAGAACAGCCACGAAAAAACATTACTAGTTGGGTGCCTTATTAAAAGTTCAAGGATAAACATGGGAATGACCATTCAACCAGATATTCCAAAGAGGGCCCAATAGGGTCATTAATCTTATCCATTCCCTTGTCTCATTTCTCAGATGTGAAAAAGAGCTAAAGTGCCTGAGAATATTGGTGCTGATGTTATGTTTCCATCTATGAGAATTGTTGATATCTTGAGGATTTAGGCAGTTTTTGATCATAATTGTGTGGATAATAAAACTCAGCCAGAGCTTTCGATTTCTCAGTCTCCTATAGTTGAGTTGTAATCACTTGCACCTGGAGATGATTCGACTTCCTCCACCAGAGTGCCACCTCCTACTACTACTTTAGTCACTTCTAGTACATCTACTATTATAGCTTTCATACTAGCACCTTCTAGTGCTCCACCATCCGGTTCACAACAAGTTCTTACTTAGGACATGGTGCTGAGAATGGGTGTCTTATCTAAGGTTACCAATACTAGGGTGGCTCTTTTATTAGACCATATTCTAGAGATGATTTATTTGGATTTGGAGCCTCTTTGGGAGGACATTTAAAGGGTGCAGTAGACTTTGCGGTCACATGGTGATAGGTTAAACAGGTTGACTGAGAGAGTTAATCAGAGAGACTTGTAAGAGAAAGAGGGAAGTATGATATCGAGTGGTGATAGTTGGGCTTTCATTCAAGCAGATGTTGCAACGTTGAGAGTAGATATAGATCAGTTGCACTTTGCATTCTACTCCACCAGTTATTGTTGAGTAGATTACACTTTAGGTAACCCTACAGGTTTTTAACGAGGTTCCTAATAGGATTGTTAGTGCAGATAATGCTGCTGCTTTGTGACAGTGGAGGTGGAGATCAGAGTGGATAAACTTGGTGAGCATAGAGATGAGGTGTTGATAGCATGAGGCATGTAAACTTTGATAAGATTTCAAACATCAAGGATGTCTACCTCATAGCCACTCTAGGGCATTCACTAGTAGAGACTACTATAGAGGGGCCCAACTTCTCCAAACCAGCTGAGGAGACATTAGATTTGAGCACAAATTCGGCCATCAAATCCACTACACCACCTAGCTCAAATTGGGAAACTGATGATGATCTTGAGACTCCACTAGAGGGATAGACTCCTACTCATCCTTAAACACCATGAGGGGACTCATACCTTAGCTCTTATTTCCCTTTATCTCTCTCTTTTATGCATTTGAGAACAAAGTATACTATTTTTGTTGGGGGTGTGCTTATTCATTTGGATTTTGATTTTGGTGTGTATTATTTAGTTTCTTAGACTATGCTTGTGCTTGTATGTTTTGAAATTTGTTTTAGTTAGTTTATTTCTTTATTGTGCCTTATGTTATTCTTAGTTTTAATTTCTTTGGATCATATTGGTGTTGGGCTCTCGGGTGAGCCGTGGTTCGAGATAGAATTCTTTGTCTCAAAGAGTACTCTTGTGGATATCTTTCGCATGCATTACTCTAGATTCAAGAAAATTTTGTTTGTGAATTGCTCCACCTTTTAAAATGTGCCCATTTTTAAATTTTTATTTGGTTAAGTTGAGGTAGTGAGGCACTTATTTTTGTGAATTCCCGCATCTTATTTTGACTACTTAATTACCTTCCTTGCTATGTAATATGAATTTGGTACATCGATTGAGGAAGTAAAAGTGTTGCTTCGAGTATGTGATTGGCTGCCATGAGTGATGAGGCTTCAATTTGATCTTGTTTGATGAGCCCATCTAGATCTTTCCCGGTAGATTTATCGCTAAGCAAAAAGTGTTGTGATCTTGGAGAAATGACCTTAGGCCATCAAGTGAGAGTTTGCATTCAAATTGAACAAATAGACATCCCCATTATGAGTTAAGTGACTAATT
Organism: Capsicum rhomboideum; assembly: GCA_031232105.1. Taxonomy (NCBI): domain Eukaryota; kingdom Viridiplantae; phylum Streptophyta; class Magnoliopsida; order Solanales; family Solanaceae; genus Capsicum; species Capsicum rhomboideum. The sequence continues at coordinate 55,784,910 of CP124711.1, forward strand.
TTTGTCCCAATTTATGCCTTGGAACCTATTTCTTGGACAAACTCATTGCAAGCCATAACTCGTCTTATACAATACCCTCTTTTGAACCAAATCCTTCTTGAAGCATTTAGGTAAGGCCTTATACCAATTAGGCCAAAATCCTAAGTTGGGTGGAAGATCTATTGTGTGAGATTTGTAACTGGAAGTTTGTAGATTTGGGGACTGCTTACTTTCTCCTCTAGTCATCCTAGTATTCCTTGTATATACTTTAAAAAGGAGAAAAAGAGTTGCAATTTTAAACTTAGCTTGTAAATACTTGAAGAGTTTAGCTTTTAAAAGGTTTAGAGGTGGAAGATGGCATGTAAAGAATTGGTCCTTAGTGTGTCACAGGAAGTAAGCTTTGGGAAAAGATTTTAGTTGAGGTCTCATTTTGTGCTTGGATAGGGTAGAGTAACTATAACCCTAATCTATCCTACCTAACCTATTGCCCATATTACAAGCCAGAGCAAGACCTTTGTGATCTCTTACGTAGCATGCTTAAGTGTGGTGATATGGAATAAATAGGCAAGCCTATGGTATGGCATTTCTGTTCATGATTGTCTTTGAGAGTGAAAATGAATCATTCCAATCCCTTATTTATATTTTGATCATATTTTGAGGGAAGAGCCTTTTTTTTCATTGTGAGGGCACTTGATTACATAACTTGAGCATATTTGTTTACCTTAATTGAAGTCTATGAGCATGTGCTTAGTTTGGTATCAATTAGTCAACATTTGAAGCTTGTAGTTCATGAATTGAGTGTTTCATAGGTGATGCTTATACCAAAGTTTTCAAATGTTTTCACAAAAAAGCATGTGTTTGAAATCCCAAGTAGAATCATTTGTAGGCATGATTATTTTTTTGAGAATTTTAATTTACTTGAGGACAAGCAAAAGTTTATGTTGGGGATGTTGATGAGTTGACAATTTGTGACTCATTAGGCATACAATTGATACTATAGCGATGTCCTCAATGCTTAATTTGAGTCAATTCTTATGTTAATTTGGTTGCATGTAGGTAATAAGGCTGAAGAACCTACCAAAGGATGACAAAAACCATAAAGGAGCACAAGCTTGGATAAAATGAAGATGTGATGACAGTTAGATTTACAAGAACAACATCTGGCATCGCACAAGTCAAATTTGTATCGTATAAGGTACTTGCTAGATGCAAAATAGGAGAGAATATTACACAAAAAATAGAGTCTGAAGTAAGCATTTAATGATGATTGTGTGAGTATGGAACTAAGTTGTCTACATTGTACAATAGTTATGTGAGTATCGAAGGAAGACGCAAACTTCAACAGAACTCTTGAAGATTCAAGACATGAAAAGAATCTTATGCATCTTGGCGGGATGAAAATGTATGTCGTATAAAAGTTAAGCTAATCTGATGATATACACACAAAATGCTTTGGTGGCAACTTTTTGTTTCTTTTTGTCCTATTTTCTAGGCCATGTATATAGAATATTTTCCAGAGTTTTTAGGATTTGTTTTATTGATACTTTGCTAGAGCTGATACCTAGAAAGTGTAATTGAACCCTTTAATTGGGATTAGTAATCATCTTAGCTTTCATTTCGAAGATTTCATCTTGAATGTTTGAAATTATAGAAGTTCTGGGTGAGCATGAAGGTATAATTTCATTTATCTCTTCTATGCATAGCTAAATCCCTAATATATAGGGGTGTGTGATGGATTATGGTTGATTTATGTTTGGGTGTTGACTATTTGTTTCTTATTTGAGCTAGAAATTATGGTTTTAACTAAATCTCTATGTTTCAACTTAAAAATTGAGGTTGTAAACTCTATTTAAGTTTGAATTCCTTGTTTTGCATGAAAGAGAAAACAAAGATGAAGAGATTTAGTTGATAATTACTTGAGTATTCCTCATTTAATAGATAATGCTAGAAATAGACTAACTAAATTAAGGTTTTGGGTTTCTTGTTATGGTAAACGTATGTGTGTTTAAAAGAAACCCATATGAAATTTGGTGATAGATTGAAAAATTGTCATTAATATTCAAAGCCTAGCCTACTCATATTTCTTTCTTATTGAATCAAAGATCAACCACACATACATGATATCAACTATCAAACAAACACACCCATAAGTCATTCTCATATCTATTACAACTCTTGTGTTCAATTCGTGCAAGTATTCTATTGTAATAACTATATTCTAAAACGTTCAAAATTGTTTACACTATCCCCTATTTACTTTTATTGCATTTTTATTCATAGGAGCGAGCATCTAGTGGGTTACTATACTCTGAGGTGAACCTTTTGTATCATTCCATGTGTGATCAACCACTGCTCATTGAGTTGGGTAAACATATCTTATAACAACAGCGTACATCCTTTTTTAAGTGTATTTGAGCTTTATTGGCATACCTACCATGTTTAGGTTGGGGTACATGCCATCATGACCTCATATTTTGGGGTCATAACAAATTGGTATCACAGCTTTAGGTTCACCAATCTCATAAGTAAAAGAGCAGGATGTTTAATACAGTCTCACGAATTCATATTCTTACATTTGTATCCATCTTTGGCAGGCTATAAGACATTTTAGGAAAACTTCTCTAATTTAATTTCTTATTGTGCATGTTGTTCATTCTAGTAATCTAAACTTGTGTTCCACTCTTTTTGTACTGATGGTGAGGACTAGATCTAGAGTTATTTAGAATGAGGAGCTAGCACCCACTTTTAGAGCCCTGGTCAGAGGGTGAGGCAATGGTTGCGGCCAAGACAGAGGTAGAGGCCGAGCATGAGGAGCGATTCTAGTTATAGAATGTGCTAGAGTAGCCTTTCATGATCCTGATATTGATCATGATTAGGTGGCTTATCAGCTAAACAATATGGGCCCAGCTCATGCACCTTATGGTTTTATGGTAACTTCGGTGCTTCATAATTTGTTGATTCATCTTTTATGCTATTTGGATGGCATCCCCCAGACACACATTCTATCGGGTACACCAGATGGTTCACAAACTATCGGAGGTGTTTAGCAACCTAGGATGGTTCCTATTGTTTATTTTCAAACTCCCAAAGCATAGCCAACTGCTACAGTGGCCCCTTGTATTGAGACTTTACCTACTAGACTTGTTATTCCAACTATGGCTCCGAGTTCTGAGATGTCTGCTGGGGAGGAGAAAAGATTTAAGAGATTTATTCGATTGGCCCCTCCCAAGTTTAGTTATGCTTATTGGTGAGGATGCTTATGAGTTCTTGATTGATTTCCAAGAGAGATTGTATAACCTCAATTTACTTAAATCTCATGGTGTTTCTTACATTACCTACCAATTGACTGATATGGCTAGGTAGTAGTGGAGATCTCTTGACAGTTGTACACTAGTGGGTTCCCCTAAGTTGACATAAAACCAATTTCTTGAGACTTTTTTAGAGAGGTTTGTGCCCTATAGCTTGAGGAACCAGTTGAAAAATGAGTTTGATCATTTGGAGTAGGGCTCTATGACTATTGTAGAGTATGAGGAATGCTTTCATACATCGTCTAGGCATTCCACTGCTAGTATCTCCATATATCTAGAGAGGACCAGGAAGTTGGTTAAGAGCTTAAATGGTTATTATCAGTTGGTGACAACTCTGTTGGTGGTATCTGGTAGTTCTTTCTAGAGTATCGTTGACCATGCTAAGTGGATTAACACTATTCGTTAAGGAACTCACAGTAGTGGTGCCAAGAGGATACATCGATATAGTAATTTTAGTGGTCATCCATCTCGTTGTAGGGATTTCTCCGGCAGAGGTTCTTATAGTCATCATGGTAGACCGATTCAGGCAGCTTTGCAGAGTTCAGGTAGTAGTTCTGCAGGTTTTGGGGTTTGAGTAGTTAGAGATTGGGTCATGCAGGCCGAGGGTCTCATTCTGGTTCATTGGGTTGTGGAGGGCGTTATGGATATTTTGGGCCCTCTCAACATGATTTTTCTAGTATGGGATATTTTTTGTATGAGGATTTTGGTCTCTTAGCGAGGAATTATCCCCAGCTTATTTTGAGTCCTTCTTAGTAGGGTTCTTAGCTTCAGCTTTGTCCAGCTCTAGTGCCTGTAGTTAGAGGTGGTACAGAGGGCAGTAGATGTAGTTTTAGAGGTACCAGAAGTGGAGCTCAGGGATTTTGTAGTATTGGATGTGGTGTTGCTCAGTATTGTAGTGGGCATGGTTACTGCTATGCTTTTTCTGATGTGAGGTCGAGGACTCAAATGTTTTGATTATAAGTATCATCCCAGTTTTCCACTAGCTTGCTTCTATGTTATTTGACCCTGGATCCACATTCTCTTATGTGTCTGCATATTTTACTACTGGTTTTGATGCTATGTGTGTGTCCTTTACTATGCCTATTCGTATATCTACCCCTATAGGTAATTCTTTAGTCATGGATTGGGTGTACCAATCATGTGTGGTGACCCTCTGGAGGTGTGAGATTTGGGTGGACTTTATTATCCTCGATATGATTGATTTTAATGCCATATTGGGTATGGATTGGTTGGCTCCGTAATCATATGGTTTGGGATTATTTTTCCAAGACCATGACCTTAGCTACCCCAAGTATCCTGAGATTAAAGTTGAAGAATACTCCCAGTTTATGCATGAAGGGGGTTATATATTTTCTACGTTCTCATTGCATGGTCGAAAAAGGGTGTCTTTCTTATTTTTCCTATATTTGTGATACTAGTGTTGATTTATTGCCTCCTTCGTATTCTGTGTGAGTTGTTAGAGATTCTATGTACATGTTGTCTATGGACTTACCTGGTATGCCTCCAGACCAGGATATTGATTTTGCCATTAATATTGAGCTAGGCACTACGCCCATTTTCATTCCTTCTTATAGGATGACCTTATCAAAGTTGAAGGAATTGAAGGAGAAATTATATTATTTGTTGAGTAAGGGTTTCATTAGACCTAGTGTGTTTCCTTGGGGTGCTCCTATATTTTTGGTGAAGAAGAAAGATGGATCTATGTGCATGTGTATTAATTATTGGCAATTGAACCAATTGACTAATAAGAACAAGTATCATTTTCCTCGCATTGAAGATTTACTTGATAAGCTTCAGAGTGCTTTAGTGTTTTCTAAGATCGACTTGAGATCTAGTTATCATCAGTTGTGAATTAGAGCTTTGGATGTTCTGAAGATGGCTTTTCGGACGAGGTTTGGCCATTATGAGTTCTTGGTTTTATCTTTTGGTCTGACTAATACCCTGACAACATTTATGTAGTTGATGAATAGGGTGTTTCGGCCTTATCTTTATTCTTTTATGATTGTGTTCAATGATGATATCATGGTTTATTCCAATAATGAGGCCGAGCATGTGTGACATTTGAGCAGTGTATTTCTGAGATGGCATGATGAGAAGTTGTATGCCAAGTGCTCCAAGTTCATATTTTTGTTGGATTTTGTTTCTTTCAAGGGTCATGTTATGACCAAGGATGGTATTATGGCCGATCCGGCCAAGATAACAACGGTTCGTGATTGAGTTAGACCTACTTATCCTACTGAGATTCAGAGTTTTATTGGCTTAGCGGGCAATTACCACCATTTGTAGGGTTTATCTTCTATAGTGGCTCCTTTGACCTAGATGATTCAGAAGAAGATTGTTTTTTAGTTGTTCGATGCTTACAAGGAGAGCTTTCAAAAACTCAAGGAGTTGTTGTCTTTGGATGCTATCTTGAGTTTGTCTGAGGAGGACATAGGTTTCTCGATGAGTTGTGATCTTTTTGGAGTTGGTTTGGATGTTGTATTGATGCAGAAGGGTAAGGTAATTACTTATGCTTCTCGACAGTTGAAGCCTCATGGCAAGAACTATCCTACTCATGATTTGGAGTTAGCTGTGGTTGTGATTGTGTTGAAATTATGGCAACACTACTTAAATGGAATTCATTGTGAGATTTTCTCTGACTATCATAGCCTTCAGTATTTCTTCACTTAATGAGATCTTAACATAAGAAAACATCGATGGTTAGAGTTGCTTAAGGATTATGACCTCACTATTCTTTATCATTCGGGTAAGGCTAATGTGGTAGCGGGCGCCTTGAGTCAAAAGGTGGCGAGTATGGTAAGCTTGGCACAGCTATTGGTAGGGGAGCGACCTTTAGCCTTAGATGTTCAGTCTTTGGCTAACCAAGTTGTTCGACTTGCTATTTTGATACCTGGGCATGTCTTGGCATATGTTGAGGCTAGGTCTTCATTGATAGAGCATATTCGAGCTCGATAGTTTGATGGTGAAGTTGAGGGTGATTCATGATATAGTGTTGATTGGTGAGGCAAAGACTGCATTTCTTGATCCCAATGGTGTTTTGATGATTGGTGGTCGTGTTTGTGTGTCTAGAGAGTTGGTGGTTGGATTAGATTTATTTTGGGGAAGACTCATTGTTTAAAGTATTCTATTCATCCGGGAGCGGCTAAGATGTATCATGATTTGAAGCAACACTATTGGTGGTGTTGTATGAAGAAGGCCGTTGTTGAGTTTGTAGCCAAGTGTTTGAATTGTCAGCAAGTGAAGTATGAGCGTCAACGACTAGGTGGTACTATGCAGAGGATGCATGTTTCCAAGTGGAAGTGGGATCGGATCGCTATAGACTTCAAGGTTTTTCTACCCCTGACTTTGGGGAAGTTTGATTCCATTTGGTTGATTATGGATAGGTTGACTAAATCAGCACACTTTATACCTATGATGGCGAACTAAAATGTGGATAAATTGGCAAAGATCAATATTTGAGAGATTGTTCGATTACATGGTGTACCCATCTACATGATTTCTGATAGAGGTACTAAGTTTATCTCTAATTTTTGGAGTTCTATGTAGAGTAAGTTGTATACTCAGCTTGATATGAGCACAACTTTTCACCCTTAAACAAATGGTTAGTCAAAAGTCAAAACAAACTATTTAGTTGTTAGAGGATATGCTTTGAGTATGTGTTATGAATTTTTGTGGTCATTGGAACCAGTTATGTCCCTTAGCAGAGTTTTCCAACAATAACAGTTATCATACCAGCATTCAGATGGCACCTTTTGAGGCTTTGTATGGGCAGAGGAGTAGATCCCTTGTGGGATGGTTTGATTCATTTAAAGTTAATCCTTAGGGCACTGATTTGTTGAGAGACTCGATGGATCGAGTTAGATTGATTCACTAGAGGCTTGTGGCTTCCTAGAGTAGGCAGAAGAGTTATGCCGATCAATGAGTTTGTGATGTTGAATTCATGCTTGGTAAGCGGTTTTTGTTGAAAGTATCACCCATAAAGGATGTGATAAGATTTGGGAAGAAAGAGAAACTTAGTCTGAGGTTTATTGGCCCTTTTTGAGATTCTCGTTTGGAGATATGGTGTATAGGCTAGGTTTACCTCCATATCTGTCAGTTGTTCATCCAGTATTCCATATTTCTATGTTGAAAAGATATCATCAAGATGATACATACATGATTCAATGGGATTCAGTCGCGTTAGATCATGATTTGTCCTTCGAGGAGGAGCCCATTGCTATCCTAGACAGACAAACTAAGAAGTTAAGGTCCAAGCACATTAATTCTGTGAAAGTTTAGTGGAGGCATTGACCGATTAAGGAAGCTATATGGGAGGTTGAGTCTGATACGCAGAGAAGATACCCCCATCTTTTTATCAATTTAGGTAATTTATTTACTTTTTCATTCGTAGAAGAACTCGTATTTTAATGGTGGATAATGTAACAACCCTTGCTATGAATTCTAACTTTTCCAGTTTTGACCCTTTTTTCCTTCCCCATAGTTGCAATATATCATTTATGAGTTGTAGGGATGGTTTGAACGGTCCCCAAAGCATTTAGGAGTGATTTCATTGAGGTTGAGGCTTTGAGTAGCCTTATAAGTGATTATCTTTACTTTGGTCAATATTTTGTGATCCGAGTGTTGGATAGTGATTCTGTCAATTTCATTTGATCCGAAATGTCGATTTTGGGTTAGTAGTATGGTTTGTTTGAGTTTTGACCCTTTATTTAGAGTTTTGACCTCTTTGATGGGAAACTAGTTAAAATAGACTAAAGGGGTTTTGGGGAGCTAATTTGTTGACAACGACCCCTTTTGTCAAATTTGATAGTTCCATTGAGTCCGAAACGTCTAAATTAACCTAGTAGCATTACTGAATTATTTTAACGGGTTCTCAGTCAAATTTTGAGGGTCCATTGATCAAATTTTGAGGGTCCATTCAGAGTCATTTTTACTTAGCAATGTTTCAGCTGGTTTTTGGATCAACCGCCTAAGCAGCCATTTTGTTACCTTAGCTGTAACACGTAGGTGAACCAAAGGGCTGCCTTAGCGATGGGTTGACTAATCAAGAACCATCACCTTAGCCATGGATTTATCGCCTTAGCGGGAAAGTAGTCGCCTTAGCGGTCGTTAGCATGGCAAGTGAATACCGTCTTAGCGGTAAACTGGCCACCTAAGCGATGTCTCTTATGAAATCAAATGACCACCTAGGTGACGTCACTAGTACAAATCACATTTTTCTTCTCTATTTTTTCATTCTTCAATTTTCAAGATTTGGGGTCCCGTATTTGGCGATTTCAAAAATGATTTTTCAATAAATTGGTCTTGGGTGAGTTTCTAAACATCATTCCTATCCTTACTCATTGATTATATCACCAAATCATCTTCAAAACGTGGATTTTGGGGGTTCACTCGATAAGGAAGAAAAATAGTTTTCAAGGATTTCAAGCTCAAATTCAACTTGTTTTCAATGGGTTTTCGCATTTAAAACCCTTAGAGTATGGGAAACATGATTCTTAAGTAAAATTATGGTTTTACCCATTTTCCTTTAGGGTTGATTTTCGAACTATTTTTGTACCCGAAATGAAAGTAGCTTATATGGGTATCGTTGGTCTCTTTTTGACGTATATATTATATTTTTGATAGATTTGGTTTGTTCGAAGTCCACACGTAAAGGAAAGGCTCTTTGTTGAAGGGTCCAGGCTCGAGATTTGACCTTTTGAGGTAGTTTATTGCTTAACTTTTTTTAGACTGGGCTGGGTAGTTAACCATTCGTATAAAGTATACAATGGATTGGATATTTATCATGAGAATCATATTTTGAGAGAGTTATTTATCGTGTTGCCCGAGTGAGGGCTTATATGAATATTAGTATTGACTTGAGGGATTATTATTATTGTGAAACCTATGTAGGGCCTGGTATTGACCTTATTTGAGCATTATTTGCCTTTATCATTATTGTGATGCTTGAGTGGGGGCTTGAATTGAAATAATTGGCCTTATTTGAGCATTATTTGTCTTTATTTTTATCGTGACACCCGAGTGGGTGCTTTAATTGATATAATTGATATCTTACATGACTAATCAGTACTGTGGTGACATGCGATGGCTTATATCATGATTTACTTAAATTTGATGAGATTTGAGCTCATTTAATACCATCATTTAATTGACTCATTATATGATATTGTTTTGGTTATGAGCATGCATCCTCATTTCATTCATCTATCTTCATGGAATTGGTACCACAGAGAAATACTGATTTTCCAAAAAAATGAAACACTTTATAAAAATCTTGATCGAGGGATGTACTGACAAGGTTGATTGAGTTATGAAATTGAGATAGTGAAAGTATATGGGTTGTGAACCTGCCATGGTGTCCTATCCTGAAAGTTTTCACTCGAAAGATGTAAACAAAGTGATATTGAGTAATTACATCATGGTCATTGTATTGTATAGCATCACTTTGATTTCTTTTACGTGTTTAATATTGTGTATTTAACGTTCTTTTATATATATATATATATATATATATATATATATATATATTCGTGTCTAGTCTTATATTAATATTATACTTGTAGAACTGTTAGGAGATACGGTTTGAGCCACCATTGAGAACTTTTCTGTATGCAGGTGAAAGCGTGCTCGTAGTATCCTTTACTTATTTAATTTTCTTCCTTACTCAGTCGGCGTATGATACCTACTGAGTACAAGTGTACCATACACACTCCTACTTTCTGCACCCTTTCAGTGTAGATCCTATTTGAGTGTAACCCACGGAGCGTGAGATCGTGTTATGATCGAGGCTGATTTAAAGGACAGATGAGCTCCTCATTTGGGGTTATATTTCAGACATCATCTATTCTTATTGTCTTTATTTTACTTTTCAGAGACAGACTTGTGTATTTTTGTACTCTTTATTAGTTGTAGTGCTACTCATGACATCAGGTTTTGGGACTAGAGTTGTGTTTTGTTCAATTTCAAATATTGTTGTTTACTTATATATATGGCCTGACTTTCTAATGAAGTATCGTTTTGGGTTTTATCTATTTTTTCCGCATTCCTTATTCTTGTTTGGTGTTGGGTTTACCTATTATGGTTGGGTTGGGGTAGGTGCCATCATAACCTCGTCTTTTTGGGTTATGACATCCAACCAACAGAATATTAGGTTATAATATGGACAAACTTAGACAATAATAGTACCTCTAAAATTCAATGCTCATATATAAAGACCTTAAATGCAAAAGTTAGCCAAAACACCAAAAACCTAGTTCACTAGTACAAGAGCATTTAAAAAAGAGCACTATTAGTAATGACCCAAATCACCGAATCGCGAGGGCACCTACTCCAATCCACCTAGATAGAAGAACCCCTTTCCCACTCCTTAGGAAATTAAGCAGAAGTCTTTATTACAACAATAACTGATCTTTATTACAACAGTTTTACAAAATCAAATGCTGAAAAATATGACTACCCTAGGATCTAGTATAAACACGTACAAGAGCTTTCAAGTAACAAGTAAGACTAGATACAACTTCCACCATGAATAAGAGAAGTAGAAGTTGCTGAAGGATCACTATCCTGATTCTTACAAAAGACTATACCCCAAAAAGGGTATAGCAAGAGTAGTATAGTACAAACCACATGTATTGGTAAGCCTCATCAGTCGACCTGAATTGGATTACACAAACCACATGTACTGGGACAACTACTAGCAAGTATTGAGCCATCCATCTTTCGGATGGCACATGGTTTCTTTTTTTTAGACTTTTACTATCTTGTTTTATGGTATTGCCGGGGCCATGTTCCGGCTTAGGATTTTTCATTCATGATGTTAGAGGATTCGTAGAGGGATTTAGACTGATGTCATTATGTCATGTTTTAAAGTTTGGTACTATTATTTGCTTTTGAAGTTGAACTTCTTATTAGTGGTTCATTTTTGCATATTTTATGAGGGTTGTGCTTTTGATATTATGCTAAGGGGGTCTTCTCAACCCTTCGCTGGTCTGGGATGACCGTTACATCCAGGGCCTAGTCCTGGGTCGTGACACAATCCATGTTTCGAAAGGGCAAGACATATCCTGCCTTGAAGACTAAGCATGAACCCTCACACAATTACTTTCCTTTTGTATATGATCAAAACTTGGTTTCAACTCTAAAAAATAATTCAAAAACATTTAAACACAAACCAATAGACAATCAATCATAGGATGTATTATGGACCAATTGAAATCACCCAATACCCACTATGAGATCGTCTTGACCAAAGATTGACCACGATGAACTCCAAATCTTAAAAACACTAGAATTGCATAGAAGGGTCCAAATCACTCCTAAGTGCCTCGAGACCTTTGCAAACCATCCAAATAAGAAATAAATAACCTTGCGGACTAATTAGATCATTCAAACATAAAACCAACCTCGCTAACCCCAAATGTTGACTTTAGTCAAATGTTCTATGTTACAAACCTCCAAAACTCCCTAAAATGCATCCAATTACCTTGGGAGTTGTGCCACCAATTACTACCAGTCATATGTAGCTAACAAAAGTTATTGAGAGGGTCATATAGGGAAAAAAGATAAAAATCATAAAACGGCCTTGAGGGTCATTACATGACTAAGATTAGAAAGAACGGTAGAATATGTATGGCAAAGTTAGAGCCTAGTGTTGTGAATTAACAAAAAAGTCACCCCTAAAGTCCAAATACCATAATTTCAATTGCCTTAATGTATTCAACAAGTATTTCTACCCAATCCAGCACATAATCGTGCATCAAGTGTAGTATGAGGCATTAGAAAACTTATCGTTAACCTACCTCAGTCACAATTATTGATGACACACAAAATCAAGATTGAATGTATTATAAGAATATTCAAATTAGATAAAAACTGAAATCAAATAAACAAAAAATAATATGATTCATCGCACTTTAGAGTCAAGCTTCATTGAATTCATGAATTCAGCATATATAGGAGATACACATAACTTCCATCAATTCAACTCAATAAATATACCATGTCAACATATATGGATAACCTAAAATCCCACGCAATGAAATGATCATATCCACTAAAACTTGTTACACAGATTAACTTCATTGGGATATCTGGAAGGAGTGTCCAATAATTGATGCGTCAAGTCCATGTACCTTCACAAAACCAAATCCAACTAGATCATATCATATTATTAGCCATAATAACTGACCCTCCTAGTGAATAGACTAAACTCCACATAGAACCATTTCCTATTGGGCTAACAAATTGTATAAATCAACCTACCAGGCCAACCAATATCACTCTGCCTAGAAACATTTTATAGCACCTCACATTTCTTTATTAAGAGTTGAATCATTGGGAAGGAGTGTATCTGAATAAATGGTATATACTATGTAGATTGTGTATTCATGCCTGATATAGTGTTCATGATAAAATCTTAATGCAACAAATCACCCATCGATAGAATTTTGGTACAATATATTATGCATGTTTTACCCAAAACATGAAATATGTTCTAAGCGTTAGTTACCATAAGGACCTCGACGTGATGCATATCGTATTTAGGTTCATTGCGATGGAGATTGCATCGTTATGAAAGTTATTAGGGACTTTTGAAGACGAACTAAGTATAGAACATAATGGGGGACTTTTGAAGATTAACTAAGTATAGAACACAATGGGCAGTATGATGTGTTGCCCACCACGGTTAAATTTACTATGTTGGGGGCCGCAACACGATACATATTGCGGCAAAGTTCACCATGTCGGGTGTCATGAAACATAAAGCCTAGTTTGGTCCTCAGGTTTATAAATAGAGTACAGTCCATGTTTTTTTTGTCTTTTCACTTACTCTTCATTTTTTAGAATCCTAAGAAGAATCTCCTTTCCTCTCAAAACCTCCCCACAACAATGTAAGTCCCCTCAAAAAATTATAAGTACTTCTTAGTGTTTTAAACACCCGTATATGGATTAATAAAACCATTATGCTGTACAATAGTAGGGTTTTCAACGCAATCCTTTTCAAAAGCTCAAGCATAGAACTGTTGGAGGTTCTCCATGAATGAATTTTATCCGTGGTTTAGCAGAGATTAATGCATGTAAGTTTTGTGCTCCCTGACACACAATTACACGTGGTCTCTCATTTAATATATTCATAAGATTGGAGTGGCATACCCACATGGACATATTGTTATGTTCTATTATTTATAATGATGTGAATTCTTTATTCAAGTAATATTCCAAGAGTTCTGAATGTTTTATTTACCACTAACCATGACTAACAAAAATACAACTAAATTAGGGATTTAATTAAAAAAAACATGAGCACTTAAGAATTGATTAATATGACGGGGAGATTCTTGGGTTATGGAATCTATATCAATCCCATTGTGTTTCCTAGTTAACTAATCAATCAACTATACCAAGGTTATTGTTTGACATGGTATATATTCCTGCAATTCTTTATCAAATAATTGCTAGCATATTCTCACTAACTCTCTATGTCTAGCAGAATAGTTCTAACAAGAGTGCGGTTGTAATACAAGTGAGATTTATTTGCTGTGTCCATTTCTAATCACGAATTCGCTCTCCCAATTACCATTAAGAGCCTACACTGCTCACATCTATGCCCAATCCAGTAAAACCATTATGCTCATTTGTAGCTACGTATAAGTACCCTACTATTAATTACATGGTAAAGTAACTATAGATGATACACAAAAAAATAGGCCAAACACATTGGCAAATCCCTAAACTTGGCACGAACATTCAATTTGGCACCTCAAGTAGACATAGTTCATTTTAAGCACCTTATGTAGACTTCCGCTATGTCATTTTTGCACCTTTTACTGACATGGCAAAGTGAGTGTATCACACTCCCTTGAGGCACGTGAAAGCTTATTTAGATCAATTTTCTTTCATTTTTTTCTTCTTCTTCCACATTTTTTCTTGCCACCATTTTCAAAGCTTAAAACTCAAACATGTTCATCAGTGGTCTCTCAATTGGTAGACAAAAATTGGAAGAAAATAGATTTCTTTGACAAGAATAAATCTGTAATTTTACTTATAACACACAAAGAAAAGAACAATTTACTCAAAAAGAGGATCATATTCAATTCATACTCAAACATCAATCATACTCAAAATTCTTTTTCTTTTGAAAATTAGAGGAATCATACCCAAATGGGTTCCCTTGACAATAATTAATTTATAATTACAAAATTCTCGAAGAAAAAATACAATCTTTAGTCCAAAAACTTTGATTTCCGCTACCTTTTTTCATACCTAATTTTACTTTTTTTCATACCAAGTTCATGGCGATAGCTTCATCGATAATTTCGACATGGACTCCAATTATGAAAAGAATTTGGTGACATACCTGGAACCGAGAACGTTTTATAAGGACAACTTTGTGGAGTGGAATGCGAAGGGGCCATCGAAGGTGATATACGAAGCTTATGAAGGAGAAAAGGAACAATATCTATTTTTGTGTTTTACGTTTTGAGTTATTGTCAGAATTGATTTGGAAAAAAAAAACTTTAAATAAGTTGTCTGGGGTATCATGGAGAAGACGACGTCGGGTAGGGGTGAGAGGTTGATTTCTGCAAAAAAATGAAGGCTTAGGTGCGTTGGAGAAGATAATTGTGAAGGGGTGGGGGGGTGGGTTTTTTTGCTAGTTTTCTTTTCTTATAATTTATTTTTAAATTATTATTTTCTACTCAAATGCCACATTTCCTCTTATAATTAGTCAAAATGCCATGTCATCCGCGAGTGTATTACACTCTCTTTGTAGTTTTACCTGACTGTTGAAAATGTACCAAAATGACACAACGAAAGCCTACATAAGGTGCTTAAAATGAATAACGTCTACTTGAGGTGCCAAAGTGAAAGTTTGTGCCAAGTTTAGGGAGCTGGGGATGTGTTTGCCTCAAAATATAACTTACATGGTATGATAAAAATATCACTTCAACCATTCAAAATCAATATTCATGAACTTATCTATAAACCTCGAATAATATAGATTAACTATTTATGATTTGAATACAATGATACAAATTCTTGAATAACAAAAAGACTACTTGAAGAAAATAAAATACAAAGGAAATAAACTCGTGAATTCTTTTTCCAAGCCTTAGCTTTTCTCGAAAATAATATGCAAACCCTTTTTTCCATCAAATATAGCTATTTATAGATGTAGAGTCATCTAGGGATTAAAACACCCATACACAGACTAGAAATGCGTCAGTCATGTGCCACCCTTGCATCATAAAGGGTGGCACGATAGTGGGTAAGCAACTTTCAAGGTTCAATTTCTTTGTGCAACTCATTCGCCCCCTAAGGTACAAGAATCAATATGTCTTCATTTCACTCTTTTAGCACAAAGTGTGCTGCAATAAGTCCAACTTTTTATTCTTTTTTTAAGACAACTTCTGAAGCTTCATTTTCTTATGTCATCTTTGTGCCATATGATTCATAATAACCATCCAAACCTCGCGCCACCCTTATGACTTCTCCTTTATGTCTATCAGTTTGTGATCTTCCTTCTAAACATTGATGAATCGAATCCAAAAACCTTCCGTTGTAGTCAAAGTACTTGTACAACATTAATAACCAACAAAATCCCCATATATCCTTTAAGGATCAAAATACCAATAAATTTCTAAGAAATTGGAAGAAAATAATAAAAAATAATGATGCGTATACCAAACATCGCAACCCCACACTTAGGCTTTGCTGCCCTTCAAGCAACCACTATTGACCTCCCTTCCTCAAAAAATCATAGAGGCATATGACATGAGCAGGTCTAGTTAGATTAGAGATGATGGCCATAAGATTTCACAAATCACTTCTCGAGAAAATTCTCACCCATTTTGCAAACAACCTCCTAAAATGGTTATAACCTCAAAAACAAACTCAAAGTCACCATTTAAGAGACATCTATGTCACTTCCTAGAGTAATCATCTATTCACCTATCGATCATTAATCACATGATCTCACAATAATTAATGGAGTGTCAACAGTTTTTCACACATATACACCAACACATGCACTTGAGCATCAGATTGATAAATATTTCCTTATTCCCATAGTATTTTCCTTAGTGTAGTACTCAGATAATATAAATATGTCAAAGGTAAGAACAAATATGACTTTATTAGCTATAATGTAAGGTACATGTAGAATTAAATCATTTTGTGTAAAATAGTGACTATACTCACTAAGCACTTCAATACGTTAAATTCTTTCAATTTTTTAACCCTCAACCATTCACCATTTTTCCACCCATGACTTCTCCTCATTTTCCCCATAATATTAAGCAGACTTATGTACATGTTAGCCAAGAGCGTTTGGTTCTTTTTCTCTAATTTTCTTCTCCTCCTAAACTTCAAAATACACATTCATTCACCATGTGCACCCTTAATCTATTTCTAATTTCCCCTTCACAAGCTACCCCTTGTTTCTTTTTTCTAGATTCTTTTTCTTTTCCTAAAGCTTCTTCTTTCAGGCATCCATTGTTTAATTAACATTCTCTAAGAATCATCAAATCAAGATTTTGACTGATTAAAATAAAGGGATTAGACTCCTGATATAGTTCTCAAGAAAATAGCTAAAAGCTTAAAACAATTTACTAAGGGTGGATCAAGTTGCGACTAATATGGCTAATCAACGAAAGGCCTACATCATTTCTCAATATCAAAATGCTCATTTCATTTCCTATACATATCAGAAAGTTCTATACATCAACATGAGGCATTAAATATAACAATAAGTCTCACACATATGACACATTAATTCAAGATGGATCCACACCGATCCTCACGTCAAAAACCATAATCATGATAACATGCCAATAGATTCATACGAGAATCAAGTAGATGAGCCTGAATGTTTTATAAAAGGTTTCTTTAATTCTTTTAGGCATGTTTTAATTTTAAATTCTAAAGTTGCTTCACTCGTCAAGTAAATTTCACCCAATCTAAGCACATAGAGTTCAGGTGGCCTCATAGACCCAAGATTTTCCTCTCACTACCTAATGACTATTTTTCCTTAAGACAGTCATCAACCATCCATTAGTAAGACTACTTCCTAAAGATTTAAAATTATCGGTTCAAATTCCCTCCTAAAAAAGAACTTAGGCCATAACAAAAACCAAGGGGTAGATGGTTAATCCCACTATCAAGGGATACTAAGGTACCAAATAAAAAAATAAAGAGATTTACTTCTTTTTCTATGGCGTAAGCATTCTAGACCTCAAAATATGTTGCTACAAGACAGTATATACCACCTCACACTTAAATCATACAAAAATAAATAAAATCAAAAAGTGAGGTGAGAAATACATTTTGAGGCCCATTATTTGTGTCTATCATTGGTATCACCCTTTCTATCAGACAACTCAGGTGAGATTTTAGCATCATCATCCTCATAACAGAGATTCCTCTTTATTCGCTTTGATTTACTACTCATCAGATTACAAACTTTTTCATATCTTTATTTTGGAAAGTTATACTCCGCCTCTGGGTATCCAAAGATATGAAGTCCATCTCAACTTAAAGCCACTACAACTACAACATCCCATGTATGTGGTCTATCAAATTTGCTTGCATATCCTTTTCCTCGGCCTCAGACAGCTTGACATTTTTATTAGACCCTTGAATATATTTGCAGACACTATGAGAGCGAGTATCACTCTATCTCTTTGAGAGTCAAAGATATATGTTAATTGCACATCACGAGTGTTGTGTGAGTACTAGTAAAATGCAAGCATTTGGACAGATTGTCTCTTAAGAAGCATATTTTATTCATTATCTAGTACCTAATATTGACCCACTTTCTGGTCATATAGAAGTAGATTATACAAGCTCTTTCACCGCACAAAATGGAGCAAAGACCAAGTGGGTAAATTCTATTATTGTTGAGCCTCTACCATACACATCAAAGCTTTTGAAACTTTCTCATATTCATTCTCTGATATTGTGATGTTTGTCATTCCACCTTTCCCACTAATGTGAAGGCCATGGGCCATACATATTTTCCAACATAGATTTGTAGCTTTAGCACTCAATGAACTTATTCAATGGCTTAATTAAATATTCTGAGACCCCAAGGACTACACATAGTAATCTCTTGTTAAACCCAAGAATAACATCTCAAACTTTTAAACCCAAGAATAGCATCTCTAACACTTACCCAGACTTTATATTGCCTTCAATCTATGGAGCACAAATTTTCATACAACTCAAGGACAAGATAAATATTCATAGGACACGTATGTTGAAACATATGTGACCAACCCATACAATGCATTTCCTATAAGATAAGGGGAAATTTCCTGTAGAGTGCAGCCTTATCAACAATCCTTTTATATGAGTATCTTATAAATTTAAACTTTGTGTTCTAACTTTTCTCCTAATCTTTAAAATCATGAAGAACCATAAGTGGTCTTTCCTTGAGTGGAAGAATTGGATCAATTGGGTATTTTATCCTTTATTATTTGTTCGTCTTTTGATTGCCAAGGGAGTTTTTTCTATGCTTCTTTTGATCAAGAGGCCGAAGGAGAAGGTAATGTCTTAGCTTTTTCTGTGGCTCACACTATTGTGCTGACATTATATAAGTAATGAAATGTTTATGAAAAATTCACAACCAAAAATGGTCAGAATGATCCACATATATTCCTAAAAATCATTTTAAACTATTGAAAAGAAGCTAACTACTTACAAATGAATAAAAAAAAATAAGAAAAACTTAGTTGAAGTGAGTTTTAGTTCAAAGCTGAGGTCAGTGTTTGACTAGTGCACTTAGCTATTTAAAATTTTTCACTTAATTATACAAATTTTTAAAAAATGTGTACTAAATACTTTTTGATGGATCACCAAATCACTGGTTTGGCTGTCCAAATCAATAGCATCAACCTGTAGGTTCAAAAATCAAGTGGTAGTATAAGGTCCTTTCCAATTGATACCCATGTATACACATGATCATTAAGGGCTGAATTGGTATTCAATACTTATTAATATTACCAAATTAAAGTGAAGACATCATGAACACCTTATGGGCATAAAACTAGTCTTCAAACTTTTAAAACAATGAGGGTTGGAAAGCTTTTCTTAGTTCACAGGGAATCATAATTATATCCCTACCCATTCAATCCCTATAAGAATATCAATCCCCAAACAATTTCCCCCCAAAAATATCACCACATATTTATTTTTAAAGAACACTATAGAAAGGGGAAAAGAAATAGTATAATCCTTGATTCTCCTTTTTGTAATGTAATAGGGAAGTAAAGAATCACTTACATAGTGTTTTTGAGTTGTAATAGATTAAGCACTTTAAATTTTTGTAGGGCATGATGTTGGGAAGTTTGAGGAAGAAGAGAGTTTTTTAGGATTCTTAATCAAATGTTTTTAATGAAAAAGGGTAATGAGGATCAATGTGATTTTTCTATAAACATTTTGGACCATGTGTAACTTTGTGCGCCCTTGTGGCGCACAGGGAGGCACACTTTCTTGTTCTTCATAATGACAGTGGTGGAACAGAAAAACTCAACTTTAGTATTCGAGTTTACCCTATCTCGCCACACTTTGCATTGGAAGGGTTTGAGTTGCCTCCTACTAAATTTCATATTAAGGTCGTGACATAAAACTTTTTTGTATTTTCATTAATATTTTTTTATTTATTATTTTTTAAAATCTTGAGTTTTCTTTCAATTAGCGTTTGATTTAACATTATGGCATAATCTATGCTTGAATTGCCTCTCGATTAGTACCTTATTTAATGTCGCAGCATGACGCAAGATTGGGTTACCTCTCAAGAAGTGCTAAATTTAACATCATTGCAGTCTTGGATACATGCACCATCTAAGAAAAATAAGGAAATTTATACCTTAGTAATATTTTGTCCAGTACCTTCATTCGCTTTTAATTTACTATGAATGTGCAGTTCGTATTAGGGGCTCGCAACACAAACAATCCATGGGGAGTGACATGAACTATCTCAAATTTCTCAAACCATCTGGATTGTATTCCTTTTATAAATCTTGAACCTTGAGTTAAACATAAAAAAATCTTGTGCAAGTTCAAATTTCTGATGTTTAATGCGATTGTCATGCCATTTTTTGGTCTTCTCTTGGTATAGCTTAGCATTCTCATATCCATCCAACAAAAACATATCAAGTTCATCAAATTAAAGCATTCTATTCTCACCAATAAATTCCATGTTCAAATTCAACTTTTTCATTGAGAAATACACCATCCTGTAAGGTGAAGTGCCAATTAGAGTATTGTATGTTGTGCAGTATGCCTAGAGGGTGTCATCAAGCTTGATTGACCAATATTTTCTGCTAACACTCACTATCTTCTGAAGGATTTGCTTTATTCTCTATTTAATACATCTACCTAACCATTCATTTGTGAGTAGTACATGGTGACTACCTTATATTTACCCCATATTTGGCTATAAGGTTATTTAGAATTTTTAACAATACGGAGTGCCTCAGTCACTAATCAGGGATCGTGGAGTCCTAAATCATGCAAAGATGTTCTTCTTCACAAAGTTCACCACAACTTTAGCATCATTTGTATGCAGGGAAGTGGCCTCCATATATTTACATATATAGTCAAATGCCACCAAAATGTACCTGTGACCATTTGAACTTGGGAATGGTCTCATGAATTCTTTTCCCTATAAGTCGAAGATCTCCTACTCAAAAATGTCTTACAGAGACATGTCATGCTTTTTCAAAATTTCCCTTTTGCTATAGAACCTATCACACTTCCTCATATATGTGTTTGCATCTTAATCAACTTGGGTTAGTAAAATCTCAGTTGTATCACCTTTGTTATTGTCTTATCTCTAACAAGAATCCCTATAAAATAATATGTTTTAGGCATGTAAAGGATCTTTCATTTCCTCTTAATGGATAGATCATTTCACTCTCTCATCTACACGCCGTTCAAACAAAAACATCTCTTACTATAAATAAAATTAAACATCATGAATGAACCGTCACTTATATTCCATAGTCACATCAGGTTGTTCACGCTGCTGATAGTATAATTTATATAGTCCATCTACTATGGGACTACCTTATTCGTGATGGCCAACTACTACTCAACTATGAAAATTCCTTTATAAGCCCCTCCTCAACTACACATGCACGGGTTTTGAAGTGTGACATGTGATAATCTACCTAAGGATCGCTCCTGGTATTTTCTAACACAAAATCCAACTTGAGCCCAATTGGATTCGTAGAGTTGAGCATCAATTTAGATTGAATCGCTTTATGCAAGAGGCTGTGAAGAAGGCGATCATCAAGTGGATAGATGCGGGTGTGGTTTACTCGATTTCTTATAGTAGGTGGGTGATCCTTTTTCAATGTGTGCCAAAGAAAGGTGGGATCATTGTAGTCCTAAATTAAAAGAATGAGCTTATCCTATTGAGACTAGTCACGGGCTTTCGTGTATGTATGGATTACAGAATGCGGAATGTTTGGACTCAAAAGGATCAATTCCCACTATCGTTCATTGATCAGATGTTGAACCAACTTGGAAGTAGAGGGTGATATTATTTTCTTAATGGTTATTCAAGGTATAATCAGATTTTTACTGCCCCCGAAGACCAAGTGTAGAGAACTTCAACTTGTCCCTATGGGACTTTTTCTTTCAAGCAGATGCCATTTGGGTTGTGTAATGCGCTAGCTTCCTTTGAGTGGTGTATGATGTCTATATTTTCTTATTTGATGGAGGACACTATTGAGGTGTTTATGGATGATTTCTTAATAGTAGGTGATTCATTTGAGGAGTGCTTAGCCTAGTTGGGTAATGTGTTGAAAAGATGTGAGGAGACAAACATGGTGCTAAATTGGGAGAAATATCACTTTATGGTTAAAAAGGTTATAGTGCTTGGCCACAAAATTTCTGCAAAAGGGATCGAGGTTGATAGAGCGAAGAAAGATAAGGGAAACTATATAAACTGAATATTACAAAACAACTAAAATAATTGACAACAATATATGACCCAACTAAAGTAAACTAATTATGTCTAAAACCCTCTAATAACTGAAGACGAGTTGCTAGGACAATTCCAACACTAACTCAAATACGAAAATACTAGAAAAACTGAAATATAATAAACTGTCCCCAAATCATGAGGACTCTCCAAGTATGCTAAACTAGACCTTGGGAGCGTATCTAACTGCACGGCTAGGCATGAACACCTGAATCTATATCATGATAGGATATAACGCAAAAGAAAAGTATTCAATCAGTACTATCTAATGTAAGGAGCATGTGAAATATGTAAATCATGAAAAAACATATGTAAGTCATGTTGTAAAACTGAAGTACAATTCTTGTATAAATAAAGACTAAAAAATTGTATCTTCTATATATATATTATAAAGCAGAGGACGAAGCACCACAATTAGCCAAGTGTCAAGCTACTGATAAGCCACGTGACAGTTTTAGGACAAAGCTCAATCATATGGTAATAAAAATTTTGAATTAACAGATTAGAAATTTTTAAATTTAAAAATATATTATCTTTATTTAAAATATTATTATCTTAAAAGTAGAAACTCATGATTGAAGAGTTCTAAATAGACCTTTACTAGCTTCTTAATCTCTCTCATATATACACCATATAGTGAAATATTTTACTACATTCTTCATTCATTTTAAAAAAAATTCTTTAATTTAACATTTTTATTTTTCATATACCGAAAGGATATGTCATTCATCTTTTTCTTTTCCTGTTCACGTTCAAGGTCAATATCTATTTTTTTATGATTCGACTTAATGAGTACTATTATTGTCACTGTTTTTTTGCTCCACCATAATTCAACATGTATCTTCAATATCGTCCTTTCTTTTATTGCTTCCATTTTGTTAAGGTTCATGACAATTTCTATATCTGAATATACTTACTGAGTCTATACTGTAGAGATTTTTTGAAAATATATTATGGAATATTTACTATTAATATTTGTATATATATTTTATCATAATTGTTTATGAAGTATTTTTATATATATTTTTTTCATTTCAATTGTTGAACTAATTCATTATGTTTCAAAATCACTTTCAATAAAAGACAAACTTAAGAAGAACTTATTAGGAGGATTATAGCAGGATTTAAACTCAAGCAGTTATTTAGAGTAATGAAAAAATTAATTAGTAGCTATTAGTTAATTTTGAGTTATAACATGCACTAATAGCATAAATGCAAAGATAAATTGATACTTTATATTTTATTCTTATTATGTTATTTTTCTCTTTTTTTACTTTTTATCTTGACATGATCAAAAAGGTGGAGAAGAGACGAGCTTTCTCTATGATGGACAAAGTTTTCATTTCTCACAAATTGATTTTAGCTGATGCAAATGCTGAATGTATTGCTATTTATAGAAAAGATATCATAGATAAATATATAGGTCCAAGTTTCTTCACTTAGATTGCTATATTATTTTAGTTCTAGAAAAAGAATTAAGTATCAATTGGTTCTAAACAAATGAATCTAGATGCAGAAGAAATTTGATAGGACAAAGCTATGTTAATTTTGTGGGATGAAATTTTTTTTCTCCTTATTAACGAACATAATAGTTAAATTCTATATTTTGGAGTAAATTCTTTTTTTTGTCTTTTAATTTTTTTAATGACTAGCTTAACATAATTAATAAGAAGATAAAATAATTTGATTAATGTTTGAGTTTGCATTTGAATGGATGGTAGTTAACTCAAATTTGTGTGCTGGCATTTTAAAAAATTATATTGTGAATATGATTAAGTAATTTTTTAGAAATGAGTCAAAAACAAAAATATTGATTAATGAAAATAAAATGGAGATAATATAAGGTTATTTATACTTTGATTAATTTTTAAAAATAATAAGTGTACATTGTACATAAAACCTTAAAACTGAATGTTTAAAGCCATGGGAATTACTTGATTTTTAAAGGTAAAGTAATTTTCACCCATAAAAATATGTGATATAATTCTGACACATATTTTATTTATTCTTTAAATTCATGATTTTTTTTTGTTAAGTACATTGAATTAAGAAATAAGATGATAATAGAATATTTGTTAAAGTAATATGAACTATGCACTTAAATAAGTCAAATTATATTTTTTCAATTTTTTTTTCCATCACACGAATATTAGTTGATTATATGGTGAGAATAATATAGGAAAATTATGTAGTGAATATAGCCTACATTACAGGATTTTTTTTTTATCTTTAACTATTTTGTTCAGAGCAAGTTAAATAGAAGATAGTGATGTAAATTAAAGTAATAATGAGTAATGGCAGAATTATATAATAGGGGGTGCGGGGAGATTTTTATTTTTCTTTAAATTGAAGGTGGGGTGGGGGTAGTTTTTTTTAAAAAATAATAAAATCAAAGGGGGGGGGGGGGAGGGGAGGGGGGGGAGATGGAGGTGGAGTTGGGGGTAGGGGGGGAGCTGGGGGGGGGGAGGAAAAAAATTATTTTATTTTCACATTTCATTGAGAAATAGTATGATAGTTGAAGTTCTTTTCAAGATAATATAAATTAATATACTCGAACGAGACATTTTAATATGAAATATTTAGAAATAATACTTTAATATTTTTCGTGCATCGCGCGGGTACATATACTGGTTTAACATATGTAAATTGATCATGTCTGACTGAAAGTTACTGGGTCATGTACACTTATTATGCTTAAATCATTTTCTGGTGAGTTTCTTCTAACCGACATAAACCATGTGAGCAAAAAATGAGTCCAACATCTGGCCCACGTTGAGGATGGTTGCTCTGTACCATGCCATTAGTACAGAACCATGAACTGTGGTGGTTCCATTAACGGAGCCTCAAAGGACTAAACATGACCTATACTGGCACGCAGTTCTGGAACTTGGGTTATGTGGAATTCATGTCTACTCGGTGCTAAATACTACTCCTAAAACTGTACAAATTAGCTCATAATAGCTGAATTGTAAATCAAAAGCAAAGCATGAAACTAGTTTAAATTATCTGATTAACTATAGTTCTAAAATAAGGAAACTAGTCATGCTCACTATAACTGATTTTTGTGATCATAGATCAATTTCATGCTAAATTGTTTTGAAACATGGTCAATTTAGGTAAGTCATGCTAATCATTTGTAGGATGTCAAGCTAAGATTTTTGAAAATATAAAGCATGCATAATTGTTTAATACAAGTGAATCATAAGGAAAACATTCTACAACTGAAAATCATAAAGTTTGCATGAATGGGTATAAACCCTAAATCAAGAGTTCTTAAAAACCATAATGAAAATTGAAGTATTTGAGCATTAGGGTGAAAGGAAACCCTTACTGAAATCCCACATACCTAATATCTTGAGAAATCTAGGCTAAAAGTTAGAGAATTGAACTTGGAGAAGAGCCTTAGGTCTTCATTGCTTGCGAGAGTTTTCTGAGTTTCTAATCGTTAGAGCCTAAGAATGATATGAAACAACATAATATTGGGCTTAGGAGAGGAGGAAAATAATGATTTGAACTTTTAAAAATATAACTGACTTTCTAAAAACTGTGTCCCACGAGTCAACCTATGACTTGTACTTTGGATTTACGAGTCATGGTTTGACTTGTGACTCCTGGGACTTATTTGGACTATTTTTGGAATGGCAACCTATGAGGCACTATACAAATCGAGGATGATACCACTAGTCGTACTAAGACTTGTGGTCTCTGGGACTTGATTCGAAAGGCTTCTGTTTAAGGGGTCTTCGAGCCGTAGTACGACTCGTACCTCAATACCATGACTAGTACAGTGAGTCGTGATCCTTGGGAAATTTTTTTAATCTTTGAGACTTATCCTCTGGTCATCAGTAAGAGTCAATTCACGGCTCGTACATTAGTCGTACGAATCGTGGTGACTAAACTTTTTGGGAATTTCTGGACAGCTTACTATGAGTCATAGTACGACTCGTGGTCTCACTATATGTGTCGTACAATGAGTCATACTGGTCTAGAAACTTGAACTTTTTAGTTGTTTTTCTTGTTTTAAGTGTGAGTTTAAGCATGAGAAAGTTAAGGGGTGATACAATATCTCCCACTTAGGATCATTCGTCCTCGCATGAAGACTGAAACTGAGCTAGATTAGTAGGGATGGAACTACTTACATGAAAAATTGAATTTTTGAGTCTTAACACATAGCATGATTGGGACTATTTTAAAGTGCATAAATGCATACATAGAATCAAGAATAATTGAAAAGAGCATGAAACTTTGAGGAGTAACAATAGAAAGAATATCGCTACCTCATGTTGTCCCCCTGCTTGAAGGGAAAAGATGAGGGTACTTGGTCATCATATCTGCTTCTGCTTCCCAAGTAGCTGTATAAAATCTTTATCGAAGCGGCCTCCTTATTCCTTAACTTGTGAAAATGCCTATCAAGGATCTCAACTGAAACTTCCTCATATGAAAGACTATCCTTAACTGACACTCTCCAAAGGAACAACGAGCGATGGATCACCAATGCATATCTTTGATAGTGACATAATGAAAATTAGATGCACTACTGTCAATTCTAAAGGAAAATCTAACTCATAAGCCACATTACCAATATGCCTCAAAATCCTGTGAGGGCCAATATATCAGGGACTAAGCTTTTCCTTCATGCCAAAACTCATCACCCCTTTCATGGACAAAACTTTCAAGAACACCCAATTATCAACAACAAACTACTACTCTCTCCTCCTCACATCTTCATAAGAATTCTAATGACTTTGAGAGGTTTTCAACCTCTCTCTAATTAGATAAACCTTATTCATAGCCTCATAAACTGAATTTGGTCCTATAAAGGTAACTTCACCGACCTTCAAACCAACCAATATGAGATCTACACATCCTCCTATAAAGTGCCTTAAATGGAACCATTTGGATACTAGAATGGAAACTATTATTATAAGCAAACTCTATAAGGGGTAAATGATCATCCCAATGACCTTTGAAGTTGATTACACACACCCTCAACATATCCACTAAGGTCTGAATCTTGCGCTCTTCCTGACTATTTGTCTGCGGATGAAAAGTTGTGTTGAGATCTACTTGGGCATCAAGACCCTTTTAGGATGACTTCCTAAACTGTGATGTGAACTAAGTACCCCTATCTGAGATGATAGAAAATGGAACTCCATGTAATCTTACCAACTCACAAAAATAATGAATGTCATAGTCCTCTGCAGAATATGTAGTCTTGATAGGAAAAAAAATAAGTTGATTTAGTCATGTTTCTACTACCACCCAAATGGAATCATGCATACGTCATGTGCAAGGTAACCTTATAATGATATACATGTTTATCATCTGCCACTTCCAAGTTGGAATGCTAATATCCTGAGTTATTCCTCCTGGCCTCTGATGTTTGACCTTAATTTGTTGTCAATTAAGACACTTGGAAAAAAAAATGCAATGTACCTCTTCATTTAATTCCACCAATAGACTTCCAGTATATCATGGTATATCTTGGTGGTACCTGGACTAATGGAATACCGAGAGCTGTGAGCCACTGTCAATATTTCCTGCCTTAAGTCATCAACATACGAAACACATAAAAGACCCTGATTACAAAGAACACCATCTCTCCTTTTGGGAGAAAACCTCCACTTTCTGATTGTGGACAGATTCTTTCAACCTTTGCAAAATAGGATAACTAACTTGCTTTTCTAAACTCCATCAGACGAGAAGACTCTGACCCATTCTGGATGATAATACCACCATCCATAGAATTTATAATACAAACCCCCAAATGAGCAAGCATGTGAACATCTTTAGCCAATTCTTTCTTTTCTTATTCAACATGGGCCATACTACCCATGGACAATCTACTAAGAGCATCTCCACTCTATTGGCCTTACCCGGATAGTAAAGCAAAGTCATGTCATAATTCTTGAGAAGCTCAACACTTCTACTCTGTCAAAGATTTAATTCGTTCTGATTGAACCCATATGAAGACTCTTATGATCCGTGATCACACCAACATGAACACCATACACATAGTGATTACAATTCTTTAATGAAAACTATTACTAATAACTCAAGATCATGATTCGGGTAGTTCTTCTCATGAATCGTAAGCTTCCTGGAAGCATAAACGATGACCTTACCATGCCTCTTCAAAACACAACCAAGACCAACTCTAGAAGCATCACAACATACTACAAAATCATCTGAACTCTCTAGCAATGTTAGAATTGGGGCCATAGTCAAGTGAGTTTTCAACTCTTGAAAACTCTTCTCACAATTTTTGAACCATTAAATTTAAATTTTTTCTGCGTGAGCCTAGTCAACAGGCCAATAACAAATGAGAACCCCTCAATAAACCTTCTATAGTAACCAGCCAAAACTAAAAAGCTCCTAATGTCTGATGGAGAAGTGGGTGTAGGCCAGTTTTTTAGTGACTCAATCTCCAACGGGTCTACCTTAACACCCTTTATACACACCACATGACCAAGGAACACAACTTATTTCAACCAAAACTCACACTTGCTAAACTTAGCAAACAACTTTCGTTTCTTGAGAGACTGCAACACAACTCGTAAATGGTTTGCATGCTCTTTTTCACTCCAAAAGTAAACAAGAATGTCTTCTATGAAGACAATGACGAACATATCCATATATTGTTTGAATACCCTGTTTATCAAGTACATAAAAGTTTCAGGATTATTCGTTAGTCAAAATAACATAACCAAAAATTTGTAGTGACTATATCGAGTTCAGAAGGCTGTCTTCAAAATGTCACACTCCCTAACTTTGAGCTGATGATAACCAGATCTGACGTCAATCGTAGAGAAATAATATTTTCCCTAAAACTAGTAAAGAAAACCATTAATCCTAGGGATGAGATTCTTATTCTTGATTTTGATCTTATTCTTTATTTTGATCTTATTTAACGGATGGTAGTCGATACATACTTTGAGAGAACCATCTTTCTTGCGCATAAAAAGGGTAGAAGCACCCCATGGGAAAATACTGGGTAGGTTGAAACCTTTATTTAACTGGTCTTTTAATTCTTCAATCTCAGCTAGAGCCATTATGTGAAGAGGAATAAATATGGGATGCATATCTAGAAGAAGGTCTATTCCAAAGTTAATATCCCATTTAGGACGAACTCTAGGCAGATCCTAGGGGAACACCTATGGAAACTCACCGACTATTGGAACTGAATGAAGAGTTGGTATCTCAAACTTAAAGTCCTTAGGCCAAAGTAGATGATAGATGTACCCTCTTAGAAATAATCTCCCTTGCCTTGAGGCAAGAGATGAAGCAACCCATAAGCACTGAATGAATACAATTCCACTTTAATACTGGCTTATCTGGAAACAAAAATCTTACGACTCTGGTTCTACAGTCGATTGAGGCATACCTAGTATTTAGCAAATCCATGCCATGAATAATATCGAAGTTAGTCATATCTAGCTCTACTAAATAAATTGTGGTGTCTTTATGGAGGACTATGACTGGATAACTTTTACATACCTTTCTTCTATGACTAATTCACCAACTAAAGTAGATATTGAGAAATAATCTAGGAATTGTACTGGAATAACTCCAAAATTAATGGCAACATAAGTGGTCAAGAAAGACAAAGTAGACCATGGATCTAAAAGAGCATACATATCATGAGAAAACACCTATAACATACCAGTGACTATATTTGGTGAGATCTCATGGTACAGATGAGATGAAAGTGCATAAAAATGGTTCTGGTTATGACCACCACTTGTACTAAAAGAGGCACCCTGATGAGTTGGGTGACCTGATCGATCAACCGAAGAAGTAGACGAAGATTGACCACTATTATAGCCCTTTTTTGGCAGATGGACAATCCTTCAATCTATGACATAGGTGATCACAACCTGGCAAGCATGCTTTCCAATGAAGTACTCCCCTAGGTGGTTCCTACCATACTTACCGCAAGTAAGGTAAGTACACCCCCTGCAACACTACCCTAAGAATTAGAGACTAATGCTCTACCCTTCTGATTACGATAAGGAGTGGGTGATGTAGTGGAGTAATAGCTGACTAAGTCAGGTGTAATGACCCATTCCATCATTACTGAAAATATTTGTGATAAAAGAATAAGAACCTTATTCATCATAAGTTATAGAACCAATTCTTTAGTAGGGGAGTGTATATGTACTAAGGTCATATAATACCCTAGCACAAATTTAAGTTAGTCGTGTCCTTACCGATTTAATTTTGGGCTATGTTTAAACTAGAGTCAACTTTAAATGTGCATATCTCCTAGAATATAATGCGTTATTGGGCCCAATACTGCTAAATAAATATCTTTGAGACTTCTTTCCAATGCATCTAACCGTTTATTAATCCGCCTTTGGAGCAAAATATTATGGCTATTTTACTGAACACTGTCCAAGCTGAGATGTTAACCACTGCAGTGGTACACTACAATGATAATCTAACCACTACAGTGGTAATGGGGTAGTTTATAATAGTGTTTTTGATGGGTTTTTGAGTTTTAACTCAAAAACTTCATACTAAAGCCCTAGGAGGATTTTTCAACTTCTTCGGTGAAATTTCCTTGTTGAGGTAAGTTCTTTCGTCATATTTTTCGTATTTCAATCCTTTAACATCTTAGAATCAGTAGAATGATCTTTAATGGTAGAATTTTGGGTCAGAAATTGGACTAAAAATCCCATGCTAGGCCCACTTGCAAAATCACAAAATTGAAATCGTCACAGCATCCCTCTCAGCTCAAGGATCGATTGCCACATAAATTTAGCTAAATCTAAACTCAAACAACCCCCAAATCAATCCCAACACAATTCTAAATATATGAATTAAAACAGAGAATTAATCAAAAATTTAACTGGAAATTTATGAGAATATAATGATATAATGTTCACCACAACATCTCTAAATCAATCCCAGCACCAGATACTCGATTTCTCTCAAATTCTAAGATTATAATGTCAACAATGGTAGTTTAACACTTAGTGTATAAGCTGGAAATAAAGAGGGTGAAGTATATATATAAGTACCACTGATAGCCGCTTTAGTGGCTAAATCACCTCTAAAGTGGTTGGTAGGCTACTAAAGCGACCTGGCCTCAACTAGCCCACTCCTCTAAAGCGGTCTAGAGCCG
Organism: Capsicum rhomboideum; assembly: GCA_031232105.1. NCBI lineage: Eukaryota > Viridiplantae > Streptophyta > Magnoliopsida > Solanales > Solanaceae > Capsicum > Capsicum rhomboideum. The sequence continues at coordinate 55,816,309 of CP124711.1, forward strand.
CTTAAGTGGTTATCGGCAAAATGATGTCGAGCCTCTAAAGCGGTCTATTGGCACATAAACAAACCATGATACCCTATCGAATTCGGCATTCCAGACTCAACGGTGCCATCAAAACTTCCATCTGAGGTCGTTTTGATAAAGAGAGGGTCCCAAAATAAGTCCAGAAGCCTTGAGAATCAAACCAGGGTCCCTCTAGCCTAAAATCGACACTTTGGAGTTGATGAGACTATTAGAAATGGCATCCTAGATCATATACCTGAGGTTTTGGCCCGAAACCCATTCCTTAACTTCAAAAGCTCCAAAATAGGGAAATGACTCTAAAAACCAAACAAACTGCCCGGTAATCGAACTTTCAGTCCCAGTAAGTCATAAATGACCTGGGGCTGCTATAAGGAAGCTCTAAATATAGAAAAAGCAAAAAAACTTAGAAATGACCTAGAGGGTCATTACAACATCCTCTACTTAAAAGACTTTCGTAGGCAAAAGTAATGGATTAAGAAGTACCTTAAAGCTTGAACAGGTAGGGATACTAAGTATGAATCTCCCACATAGCCTCCTCGATTGGATGGTGTCACCACTGAACCTTAACCATAGGAATATCTCTGGAGCACAAACATCCGACATCTCTGGCTAAAATATATAAAGGCTTCTCTATAAAGGTCATCCTCTCATCCAACTGAACTGAATCCCACCAAAGAACGTGAGACTCATTCTGAATATAGTACCATATCATAAATAGTTGAAAAATTATGTGGATAGCTGAAAAGGCTGGAGGAAAAGCTAACTCATATACTACCTCCCCAACTGTTCGAAGGATCTTCAAGGGTCCAATATACCTGGGGCTGAGCTTGCCCCTCCTTTTGAACCTCATCATGCCTTTCATGGGAGGTACTCGTAGAAAGACTCAGTCACCAACTCTAAACTTCAAGGGACAAAGTCTATGATAAGCATAACTTTTTTGCCTGCTCTGAGCTGCCCGTAGTCTATTCAGAATCACCCGAACCTGGTCCAAAGACTCACAAAGCTAATCTGTACCACAGGGCCTAACCTCTGAAGTCTCGTACTAACCAACCAGATATCGACAACACCTACCATACAACTTCTTGAATGGTGCCATTTGAATACTCAAATGGTAGCTGTTATTGTAAGCTTACTCCGCTAAAGCTAAAAACCTATCCCAAAGACCTCCAAAGTCCAAAACAGCAGCACAAAGCATAACTTCCAAAGCCTAAATAATTTGATCTGATTGCTCATTAGTCTGGGGGTGAAAAGCAGTGCTAAGGTCAACCTGGGTACCCATCTACTTTTGAAAAGTCCTATAGAAGTTAAAAGTAAATTAAGATCCTCGATCTAAAATAACAGACAGGGAATCCCCATAAAGGCAAGCCACCTCTCGAACATAGATATGGGCTAAACTCACAACAATGAACAAAGTCTGAATAGGGATGAAATGGGAAGATTTGGTCAATCGATCTATGATGACTCAAATGCTATCAAAACCATGAGATGTGCGGGAAAAACAACCTAAGAAATCCATAGTGACCCACTGCCATTTCCACTCAGAAATTAGTAGCCTCTAAGACAATCTACCGGGTCTCAAATGTTTGGCCTTCACTTACCGGAAACATAGGCATCGAGCCATAAACTCTGCTATATTTCTTTGCATACTGATCCACCAGAAATTCAACCTTAAATCCCTATACATCTTAGCTATCCTGAGGTGAATAGAATATATGGAGTTATGAGCCTCTTGAAGTATCAACTAAATCAAATCCTAGTCCCTTAGAACACAAATACGATCGTCAAATCTCAGAATACCCTCAAAATCTAAGGTATCCATCCTTGGCTCACTCCTCAATACCTGATCTCAAATGCCACAAAGTCTGATATCCTCAAACTGATGACCCTAAATCTACTCCAATAAGGTAGATCTAGCCTCGATACTAGTAAGAATCCTCCTGGGGTCAAAAATATCAAGTCATACCATCAAGTTTGCTAAGGACTGAATGTCCAAGGCTAACGATCGCTCAGAAACTAAAATGGAGGCCAAACTACCCATACTCACTGCCTTTTGTCTTAAGGCATTTGCTACCATATTCGCCTTACCCAGACGATATATAATAGAGATATCATAGTCCTTCAGCAACTCAGTACATCTATGTTGCCCCGAATTAAGCTCCCTCTAAATCATAATCTACTGAAGACTACAATGGTCAGTAAAGATCTTGCAACAAACACCATACAAGTAATGCCTCCAAATTTTAAGCTCGAAAACTATCGCTGCTAACTCCAAATAATTAGTAGGGTAGTTGCACTCGTGTACCTTCAGTTGCCTCGACACATATGTAATAACATGGCTCGTCTGCATCAGAACATACCTTAAACCAACACCAGAAGCACCACAATAGATGATGAACCCCTCACCTTCAATTGGAAGAGTTAGAATAGGAGCTGAAGTGAGCAAGTTTGCAAGCTTTAGAAAGCTCATCTCACAATTCACGGACCACTAAAATGGAATTTCCTTCCTAGTCTATCTAGTCATAGGGGTTGTAATAGTAGCAAATCTCTCGACGAACCAATTTTAGTAGCCCGCTAACCCAATAAAACTGTGAACCTCAGTTAGAGACGTAGGTCTATCCCAATTACGAATAGCCTCAATCTTCACCGGGTCCACTATGATCTCTCAAAGTGTGAAGCACAAACCTCAAATATTGTTTGTGCTTCTCCCTACTCCTCGAATAGACAAGGATATCATCAAAAAAAGCAATCATAAAAGAGTCAAAATAAGGCTTGAAAACATGACTCATTAAGTCTTAAATACTAATAGGGCATTAGTCAATGTGATGTGTCATCTAATGACGACATATTTTATGCTTTTAACTAAGAATAATAGTGAGATTTTAAGCAATTGTTGTTAGTTTTGATGTCTTTTTGTGTTTACTTACAAGATGTCAAGCTAAGGACAAAAAAGAGTGAAACTATGTGGAAAATATTATGTGACGACTCAGTTGACAAGCCGTCAGATTCTCGGCAAGTCATTGCACCAGTCATCAAGCTTAGACAGAATTGATACTCAAAGAAAGTGAGGTGAAAGTACCACTGGCGATCCATCAGAGTTCTGATAAGTCGTCACCCAAACCGCCAGGACTAAATAATTTATGCCTAAATCATAACAAGTGTGATGGAACAAGTTGATGAATTGCCTAGAGAATGGATGTAAATATGATGTTAAGTGGCGGTTCTTGGTGCGAACCATCATGACCTTGACGAGCAGTCAGGCCAGGCATCATAGTAGAAGCGGTAGCCAAAATTTGAATTTTAATTCCCATATTGCTGAAGCCTATAAATATCTAGTCTAGGGTTTAGAATAGGCATCTTTTGACTCTTAGAATATTTTTACGTCTTGTTTTCTAACTCTTAGAATATTTTTACGTTTTGTTTTCTCTGGAGAAACTCATTTTTGGGTTTTTATGCTATTTCTTGGTTTCTTGTGGAGGATTGAAGGCTCGAATTTCATTTTTGTATGAATTCATTGAAGGCTCGAATTTCATTTTTGTATGAATTCATATTTCGTTCATGAAATATATTTCTTTCTTCTTTATAACAAATATGTGGGGCTAAAAACCCCATATCAAGGGTTGTGGAATCCATGGCTAAAAAGTGATTTTAGGGTTAATTTTGAGGTGGATTTGGTTGACACTTATAAATGTATTGTTATTCCATTCATTTTTATAGATTTTTAAAGGTTTCAAATATTATAACAAGCCTTAGGTTTGACTTGCTTGAACAAAGAGGTTAAAATTGAGAAAAGGGTTTAGCAACAAGAATTTAGAGTTTATAACCTCCGTCTAATGCGTAATGCTCTAACGAGATTAATCAACTTAAGGCTAAAATTAGATTTGTTATTTCTATTTCTTTAAGTTTGAAAGAACTAAAGGGAAAAAATTCCTAATTAGGTTGGAAAATGTTTAGGTGAACATTTGAGCTCGATTGCTTGATATTTACTTGTGTTAATATGAATTCACTATCGACACTAACCCGAAAGTGATTGAAAGCCATGGTGAACATAATCCTAGTTCTTTTTCTCTATTGATAAATAATTCATAAATTTAACACTGGTTACTTGAAAAAAGATGAATCTTTATTCAAAAATCATTTATAACCCCCTCCCATTTCATGGAAATTGTTGACTAATAGTCACTTGAATTACATACGACTTAGTTATCACCATACTCCCTGTGGGATTTGACCTCAAGCTTTGTTGGGTTATATATTTTACAATGACCACTTACGCTTCTTAATGGAGTTGTAATTTGGGCGTATCAATTTTGGCACCATTGCTGGGGAATACGATTGTCAATTAAGTTATTGTGTTTATATGACTTTTTGTCCTATTTTCTAATTTTACTTTTATTTGTTGTTTCTGTAATTTGAAGGTTACTAGTTGTGCATGCGAAGTACTCGATGTTGGGGAGAGCCATTATTACCCTACGATCTTGAGCTTTAAAGAACTCTTGGAAGAATCATAGATGGACAATAATAGGAAGCTGCAAGGCTTGTTGCTGCTCAAGTGCATCAATAGAATCTAAATGTACCTAGTAATATACTAAATAATGATGATTTGGTTAATGATGTTGATGGACAATGTAATGACAATATAGCTCCAGCCAACCAACGTCAACAACAAAGAGGTAGAGGGAGACGACAACCTGCTTTTCACTTTGACCTTAATAATGAATATGAGGCTAATTTAGATGGGGTTGGTGCTAGTAGATCTATTGTCGTACCACCAATAGCTCCTAGAACAAAATTTAATATCAACAGGATGATGATTCAACTATTGAACCTCAGAGGTTTATTTGAAGAGAAGGTTGGTTATGATCTGAACATACACTTGATGAATTTCAATAGAATCTGTAAGTTCTTTGATTTTCTAGGAGTTAGTTAGAATGCTATCCCATTGAGGTTGTTTCCTTAGTCTTTATATGGGGAGGCACCATTGTGGTTGACTGAGCTAGCACCCAATTCTATAACAAACTGGAGGCAACTGAAAGGAGCTTTCCTAGAAAGGTTCTTTCTGCCTTCTAGGATGTTATAGTTGAGGGATGAAATCAGTAACTTTAGATAACAACATAATGAGGAACTCCATGAAACATGGCTAAGGTTTAAGAAGAAGTTGACCCAATATCCAAATCATAAGCTGACAGATGAGCACTTGATGAAGACTTTCTATAGGTCTGTATATTCAAATACTAAGCCAACGGTGGATAATACAGCAGGTGGAACATTCATAGCATTATTTTTTGACATATACGACCATGATTCTGGACAGGCTTACCAAAAACAATAGAGCTTGGTATCCTAGGGATTCGGAGGTAGCAAGCAGTACTTATGATATGGGTATGTCAGTCGAGAAACACCAAAGAGAGAAAGAAAGTGACCAAGAAATAGCTCACATGAAAATATAAATGGATTTACTGACTAAACACTTGTTGGCAGGTGGTGTTGAGAAGCTGAAGGCTATCGGTTTGTAGGACAAGGCAATTGAGTCTAATTCTGAATAGGAAGTGAATAATTTAAACAACTAGATAGGGGGTTTCTGGGCCAATGGCCATGGAAACCAAGGTCGAAACTATCAGCGGAACAACTATTATGATAAGGATGGCTACAAGGATCGTGACTAAGGGAACTGGAAAAGTAAGAACGATAGAAGTGGTGTATAGTACCACCAGGAAATTGTGATCGAGCTAGCAACTCTTTAGGAAAGTTTGAAATGGAAGAGATTATGGCGAATGTGTTACAGAGTGTGGAATCTACTGATGCATGAGTTAAGGAAATGAAAAATGACTTATCTTCAATGATTTATCTTGTAGATTAACATTCGACTTCAATCAAGAAATTATATTACCAAATAGGTCAATTGTCTGCAATATTCAACCAATAGAAGAGTGCTACTTTACCCAGTGATACTGTTCAAAATCTTAGAAATGATGGGAGTTGCATGTTATCACCCCTAGGAGTAATAAAGTTTTACCGAAACCCTATCGTATAGTTCAGACACAAGTGGATAATGTAGCTGCTGATTGTGAAATGGTGGATGATAATTTTGGTAATGATGAGATTTTGACTGAGTCTAAAAAGCCAGAAAGTGTTGATGATAAAAAGGTATATGCAGAAAAGTCTACCAAGGTGAAGGATGATGGTGTTTTGAACAAGAAGAAGGGTAAAGAGATTGCAAAACCTCTAACTCAAATTCCTAGACCTCCTACTCCATTTCCACACAGAGTAAAAAAGAAAGTTAAGAATGGTAAGTTACATAAATTTTTATCCATGCTAAAGCAGTTGTTAGTAAATATCCCGTTTGTGGAGGCTCTTAAGAAAATGTTGGGATACGCTAAGTTCATGAAGGACTTAGACACTAAAAAAAGGATGGTGAGCTTTGAACCGATAGATAATATACATCATTATAGTGTGATTGCTTTACGATCACTAGTTCAAAAGAAGTCAAATCCTAGTGCATTCATTATCTTGTGCACAATTGGTGCAATCAAGTTTGCTAAAGCATTATATAATTTCGAAGCTAGCATCGACCTGATGCCATTTGCTATCTATCAGAAGTTGGGCTTGGGAACCCCAAAATTGATGACTATACAACTTTTTATGGCTAACCATTTGGGCAAATGGCCTGTGGGAATATTATATGACATGCTATTAAAAGTTGAGAACTTTATATTTCTTGTAGGTTTTGTCATTGTTGATTATGAGGTGGATTTTGAGGTACCCATAGATGTTCACTGTGTCCCAAAGAAGGGAGGCATGATGGTGGTGGCCAATGAGAAAAATGATTTGATTCCACTAAAGCCAGTCACTAGTTGGCGGGTTTGTATGGATTACCGGAAGCTGAATTCATGGACTCTTTGGGATCACTTTCTAATGCCATTTATGGACCAAATGCTTGATAGATTTTTAGTAAGAGGTTGGTACTACTTTTTGGATGGTTATTCAGGCTATAACCAAATCTCCATTGTGCTCGAAGATCATGAGTAGACAACTTTTACATGCCCTTATGGAGCATTCGCCTTCAAGCGTATGCCCTTCCGGATAACTAATACTCCAGCGACCTTTCAAAGGTGTACGATATTTATTTTTTTTTGAAATGGTACAATATATTTTGGAAGTGTTTATGGATGACTTCTCTATTATAGGTGATACTTTGGAAGACTGCGTGGCAAATCTCAGCAATGCCTTTGAAAGATGTGAAGACTTAAATCTTGTGCTCAATTGGGGAAAATGCCACTTTATGGTCAAGAAGGGAATTGTTTTAGGACACAAGATTTTTGAAAAAGGAATGAAAGTAGACCGTGCTAAAATAGAAGTGATTGAAAAACTGCCTCCGCCAATCTCGATAAAGGGAGTTAGAAGCTTTCTTGGTCATGTAAGTTTCTATCAGAGGTGCATTAAGAAACTCACCAAAATTGTAAATCTATTATGCAAACTATTGGAGAAGGAAGCTAAGTTCGTATTTGATGGTGACTTTAAGAAGGAATTTGAGTGCCTTAACGAAAAATTGGTAGCCACTCTTATAATTGTTGCCATGGATTGGTCTCAACCATTTGAAGTTATGTGTGATGCAAATAGGGTTGCACTTGGGGATGTTCTTGGACACAAGCAAGAAAAGATTTTTCATCCCATTTACTATGCTATAAAATCTTTAAATAGGGTGCTAAATAACTGTACGGTGATTGAACAGGAGATACTTGCAGTTGTATACACAGTTAAGAAGTTTCTGGCGTACTTACTTAGAACTAAGGTTGTTGTACATACTTATCATGATGCATTGAGGTATTTAATAACAAAGAAAGATACAAAACCTCAATTGATTAGATGGGTGTTGTTGCTGTAAGAGTTTGATTTTGAATTCATAGACCAAAAGAGGTATAAGAATCAGGTGGCAGATTATCGGTCGAGACTTGACAATGAAGGTAAGACGCTGGATGAGCTAGAGATTGATGACTCATTTTAAGATGAACGAGTACTTGCTACCACTCTTGATCTTGTACCCTGGTATGCTGATTTTTTTAATTACTTGGTCATTGACATGATAACACAAGACTTATGCTTCCATCACAGAAAAAAAATTCTACTTGATGTGAGCAACTACTTCTGGAATGACCCCTATATGTTTAGACTATATGCTGACAACGTTATCATGAGATGTGTGCCAGAGGTGGAAATGTTGAGTATTTTGCAGGCTTGTCACTCATCACTAATAGAGGGACATCATACGGGTGATCGCATGGTGAGGAAGATAATACAGAGTTGGTATTATTTGCCAACCATCCACAAAAACACCCAAGACTTTTCCAGGGCATGTTATCAGTGTAAAAGGCAGGGTTCGATCTATCAAAATCACAAAATGTCCATGTCTAAAATGCTGGAGGTATTGTTTGATGTGTGGGGTATCGATTTTATGGGCTTATTTATAAGTTCTTATGGTCACAAATATATATTGGTGGAAGTGGACTATGTGTCCAAATGGGTGGAAGTTGTGGCCTTAGTAGACAATGAAAGCAAGAGTGTGGTGACCTTCTTGAAAAAGAATATTTTCTCCCAATTTGGTACTCCTCACACGATTATAAGCGAAGGGGGATCCCACTTTTGTAAGAAGGTGTTTTGTGCAGCTTTATATAAATATGGAGTGAAATAGCACAAGGTGGCCACTCCCTATCACCCACAAACTAGTGGGAAAGTGGAGGTGTTAAATCGGAAAATTATGATGATATTGGCTAAATCTGTGAATTCTAACCGAAGTGATTGGTCTTGGAAACTTGATGATGCGCTATGGGCCTATCACACTTCTTTTAAAATGAAAATTGGTATGTGTCCTTACCAACTCGTATTAGGTAAAGCTTGTCATCTACCAGTAAAGCTTGAGCACAAGGCTTTGTGGGCTCTTAAAAAGCTCAATTTGAGTTGGAATGAGGCTACAAATTTGAGGTTGGAGCAAATAAATACGCTAGATGAATTTCGGCTACGAGCTTATAAGAGAGTTGACCTCTACCAAGAGAAAATGAAGTTGTACCACGATAGGAGGGTTGAGAAAAGAGAGTTTAAAGTTGGTGATTTTGTGCTATTCTTTAAATCAAGGTTCAATTTATTTTCGGGCAAGAAGAAATCAAAATAGTTTGGACCGTTCAAGAATACTCAAGTTTTTCCATCCAGGGTAGTAGAGTTGGAAAACAAAGATGGAAAGCTATTTAAAGTGAATGACCAACAAGTCAGATAATAGGTTGGAGTGTCAGAAGAGGTAAAGTTGTTATCACTGGTGTATCTGCATGAAGTCTAAGTAGTCAATATACATTAGTCGTGCCACGACGTTAAATCATGCTCTAGTAGGAGGCAACCCATATTGTGTTGTTTTAAAATAATTTTGGTGTAGGTTTTCATTATTGAACATAGTTTATGTGTGTGCTAGGTGTGCAGGAAAAAAAATTGTAGGTGAAAAGGCGAAGGATTGTAATCTGATTATGGTTGATGGTTCACCGGACAAAACTTCAGAGACCCGATGAACTATCAACCTTAGCCTCCACAAAGAATAAGAAAATCACTCATTCTGGTTAAGGTCTGATGGCTCACTCGACAAGCCGTCAAAGCTCTTGATACAAGCCAAATCGGCACTAACCTTTCAAAGACTATAATTCAAGGCTGACATAAAGGGGACCAAGCCAAGATCATCTCAAGTATGCAAGGATACGTTTGGAGATCCCTTTTCAATCTCCTAAGAGTTCAACACCACGTGAGGAGGATAGCTTGGAGCCGAGAACCAATATCACCTCAAGACCTATACTAGAAGGCAAGCACGAGAACTACAAACCCTCCAAGGATTATTGATGGATCTATATGTGTTTGAACCCATCTTGACACCATTTAAAGAGTGTTGTGTGTTGCCCAATGCATTCAAGAAGGATTGAAAGCCATTGAAGAGGTTGTCAGAGAGTTAAGAGGAGCCAAACGGTGACCTGGAGTCACCTACGCGCTGATCTGCAGCCGAAGGTCATCCAATTACGCCAGCAGGTGGCCATTTTGGCCCTTCTAGTGGCACTTACGCCCTGACATGCGCGAGCAGGTGGCCCATCTATATGGGCGGATGCCCAATTTGCTGAAATGGGTCACTTTTGGGCCCATTAAATGTAATAAAAGGCCCAAGGATATAAATACTAGTTCTTCTTCATTTTTAGGGAGATTTTGATGAATTAAGATGAGATATAGACTTGAGAGTGTGAGAGCTAGTATTAGCTTGTGTTGAACAATCATTTTGAAACATTGGTTACGTGGGAGTTTTATTCTCTCATGGTTTACGTAGGTGAACTGGTGCTTGTAGGATTAATTCAATAGAGGTTTTAGGGTTTAAAATACCCTTTGGATTCTTTGATTTTCCTATCTTTGTGTCATTCCATCTATCTTTACTTTCTTGCCTTATTATGTTAGTTTGTTTACATAATTTCCGTACTTTATTTCTCTTCTCATATTTTTTCCGGTATCATTTGGTATTAGAGCTGAGCTTGAGTTTGTTCCCACGAATTCAATCTTGGATTTTGTTATCTAGAAAATTGAAAAATCAATAAAAAAGGAAAGACGTTTATACAAAAAAATAAAAATTGTGTTTTTGAGTCCTTCATGAAGTTTCTGTGCTAGATTTAGTCCCTCTAGTGTTATTAGAGTCGAAATCTTGAGCTTTGAGCTTGATTTGAGTATATTTGAAGAAACCCTAATGTTGTGTTCTTGAGTTTGAAGAAAATTGAAAAAGGATTTCTCGATCTTGTGATTTTGGAGTGAAATTGAGGGTTAAAAATAGTTGGAAAACATTTCCAAAACCAAAAGAACCCAAGATCTGAAAATTGGTGCTATTTGGAGAGATTTTTGAAGATCCATCATTTTTAGTTTGAAGCTTGAAGAATGTGCAAGAGGGTTTAAAAATCTAGAAATTTTGGTTGGAATTTGAGGCTTCAAATCACTTGGGTTGTGTTCAGGAGTTTGGAAGGAGTTCGAGTTTAAAATTTCATCGAAGTTTGAGCAAAAATGAGCGAGTTATGAAATTTTGATCTTCATATTGTTCTTTGTGTTCTTGAAGACATTCAAATCTTCAAAAGGAAGATTCATCCAAAAAGGGTAGTTAGATCCAAAAGGCAAGAAAGAGAAAAGTATTTGGGTGTTGGTATAAGGAATATCCCCAAAGAAAAGGGAATATTCTAGGAGAGAGAACCTAAAAGGGCCCACAAAAGAGAAAACAATTAGAGTTTCAGCTAATCTGTCTGGGCACCTGCGGCCTCACCTGCCAACACGGGTGGCAACGCAGATGATATTTTCAGTATTATGTTTTTGACATGCGACCCCTACCTGCGAGGGCATGTTGTGACCTGCGCCCGCACCTCATCCAAACGCACCTCAATGAATTTAAAACTCATTTTTCTTCGGTTCTAATTTCTTAGTTTCAATTTTTGATTCCTAATTTCATTTCTTGATTCCTAAACTAATTATCAATGGGTAATTTTCCTTACTTAGTTGGTTGATTAGTTCTTGAGTTTTTTCTTTCTTAGTCCATTTCTTTTTGTACTTTTATCCTTTTGTTTCGTTGTTACTTGTTTATTCAGTTCCGTGGTTGTTTGTTTGAGTTATTTATTCTTCTTCAAAATAAGAATCCATTCCGACCACGAGTAGCAATTGATACCACATCTTCCATTGGAGTAGAAATGATCTTTCAATGCTAGCGACTCCTATTGTGAGGCATACAAAGGTGAGAATCTTACGAGTGTTGGTGAGGAACTTTTATTACTAACCTTGTTTGTTCATTTTTCTCGGTACATGGAGTTATAAGGAAGTATTTCTTCGGTATCCTCAGATAATTGTGACTACGACATAGGAGACTATGATTGTGGAGAAGAAGGCTATGGCTATGACGAAGATGGAGATTATGGAGGCTAGGAATATAGCCATGATCAAAAGTCGTGTGGGAATAAGAGCTACTATCCCAGAGAAGGATATGAGGCAAATGGTGAGTGTAGCTCTTATGGAGAGTATGGAGAGGATGAAGAGCCTTGTGATGGTTCTTATGAGGATGAAGGAGCATGTGAGGAGCCTTCCACTTCCCGCTATGAGCATGAGGAAGGTGTGAGGTATAATCCTTTCTCCTATGCACCTTATAAGAGTCATGGTGGGAATGTACATGAGGATTACGAAGATTCATATTCCTCTTCTTGTGGTACTTCTTATCGTATTACAAGTGGTTACACTGCATCGAGTAGAAATCATCCAATAAGAAGAAGAGAGTGTGTGTCTCCAATGTCTAGGGGTACAACATCCTATTCATCTTGTTCTAGTACTCAAACACTGAGAAGTCAGAGCTAAGGTAGATATAAAGGATATAGTAAGAGTTATGATTTCACTAGAACCTCTCTTCCTATCTTCAAAGGAGGATGTGATCCCGAGGTTTATCTTGATTGGGAATGGCAATGTGAAAGGTTTTTCAAGGACTATGATATGAGCTAAGTTAAACAAGCCACATACGCCCTTAAGTACATTCAAGGTCCAGCATCGAGGTGGTGGGAACTTGCAAAAGGGCCCAATCAAACATGGAGTACCTTAAAGGGGTTCATGAAGTCCAACTTTGTGCCAAAAGGATACACGAAGCTCTATAATGTTGATCCAAGAAGTTGACTTTAGGAAGGTGAGTATTTTTGGGGTTCCAAGATGCATTCTTGTTCTCGATAATTGGTGTTCTGTGAACTACATCACTCGCTCTATGGTCGACTATTCTGAGAGTGTGAAGGTTTTCTTCACCAAAAATGAGTACTATGAGGAGGTGTGGTGTGATATATTTTCCTTGGACTTTGGACATTTATGCTTGGGTGCCGATTGGTTTGTGAAACATAGAGTTCCGAATGAGCAAAATTGGCCTAAGATTGTAGTATACCAATGGGGAAATCATCTCTTTCCACCTACCCTTCCCAAGCCTCAATGAAATGTGACCACTTACTCTAAGTCCCTTGATAAAGGGAGACAAAAGATTGAGAAGAGTAAGGTAGTGTAAAGTGGTAATCCAAGAGTGGAAAAAGGAGAGGCTGTGAGGAGTGAAGTGAGGGGGTTACCACAAATCCAATTTTACTTTGTTTTTCCTTCTCTTAGTAAGGACGCTTGTGCAGGTACTAATGTTGCAAATGGAGGAGGAATACAAACTTCAAACATAGGGTCTAATCAAAAAGATCGAGAGATTAATTTGGACCTATGCCTCAAACAATGTGAAGAGTATTTTGACACTTTGAAAGGAACCTTGCACCAAGGTAAAGAAGAATCTTCTCATGAGTTTCAAGGTAACATAGCTAACTCTTGCACTTTAGTAAATATGAGTGACCATTGTGTGGCTAGTAGCCAATTGAGTGTGAGTGATAGTTTGTCTATATGTGAGCTTAATGATTCTTTACCTCGTGATGATAATATACATGTTGAGAGTGCGGATACACTAGTTGATCCTATTGATGACCGAATTGAGTCTTCTTGTAAGATCGATTTGAATCCACCTAGTGTTGTAGCCTCCCTATTGAATGCTAGTATATTGTCTTGTGTAAATGGTATTGATCAACTTGTGTGAAAATCTAATCCACTACTTGAGGGTGTTTACGATGTGATTAGTGAACCTCAAGTTAGTGATGATGTTGATAATGTTGATCATTTGAATAGGAGTGAACCCTTGAACATGCCATTAAATGAAAATTCTATTACTTGCTTGGTTCATAGGGATGATCAGGTGTTTGAAACTTCTTCAAAATTTGATAATTGTCTTTTTGAGAGTGAACTTACATGTTCCAATTCTCTTTCTTATATAGATCCTTCTCTCTTTAAGTACGATTTATTATTTGAGGATGATGAAATCACTCCTTGTGGATTACCTAGTAGTGAGGATCATGTTAGTGATGCAGCTCCTCTTGAGGGCTATATTCTATATAACAACCCACTATGGTGTGACAACATTCCTCCCAAAGATGGAAATCTCTTCTTGGAAGATGAGAGTACTCTTATGCGAGTGGAATGTGAAGAAATGTAAGGTGCTCTTTGTGTCCCAATTATTTCTTCTTCTTTGAGTGTTCCAATTCTTGAGCATGCTCTTGATAATGTTCTTTTACGTAGTAGTGAGCATGCACTTGAGGACGCCTGGGTGAAATCAATTTGCGTGACACCTTTCTTTACTCTCTATTTGCCTTTGATGATGCTTATGCTTGTGTGGAGAGTATAACTTTTTGTATTGGTGGCACCTTTGGGGAAAAAGAGTGTTTTCTAGACTCGTGTCTATGGCCGCTCTATCCATTTGACCCCGATGACTATTTGGAATGTGGTGGTTATAAGACACCCCACTTGGTGCTTGGTCAAGATACAAGCAAGATTTGGTTGGAGTTGTTGGTACTATTCCCTATGATAGAGAGTCTTTCTTGAGGATTTCTAATCCACTTGAACCAAACTTGTGTAATGGAAAGGTCTCCAACAAAGTTGAATGCTCTTTAAAGAAGGGGAACAATGAAAAGAACCAAGAGAATTCACCATTATGTGTTTCCAGTCTTGACCAAGGTTTTACTACTTGTAGGTCGGAGAGTGAACCTTGTTTTGAAAACCCCTTGGAAGAATTCCAATTATGCAATACCTTTCTTTATTAACTATTTGCATATGATATTATTCATGATCGTGTTGAATCAATATCTTATGTGAGCATGGAATGTTTTGGATGGAAGAGCGGTGTGATCTTAAATGCAATATGTTTGTTGACTTGTATGGGGAATACCTTTGTATTTGAATCGGGTGATAATTTGGGAGTAATCTCATTCTTGGAGATATCTAGTGCATTGAGTGGAGTATTAAATTGGAATGATCTTGTTCATGACATGGCACTTAGCTTTAGAGATTTTCATGTGACTCTTGACTCAAAAGGGAATATATGCTTGTTTAGACCTGGAACCAATGTGATTTTTCATGAGTGGTTGACTAATTACCATGGTTCTTTTGGCTCTTCCCTTTGTCAAGGTCTTCTAAGTGGCAAAGTATCTTTTATTTTCTGGGGTTACACACCCTTGATTGATCATTTTGATTCTTGGGTATATGTTAAGTGTGTTCCTCCTTCGCTTGGTGATAAGTTTGATGTTGCTAACCCCAACCCTCATGCCATGAGGATATTCTGCTTGCTTATTTTCCCTATGGTTTTAAAAGGTTTGGATTCGAGGTCGAATCCTTTTCAAGAAGGGGAGGATGATACAATACAAATCGACACTAACCTTTCAAAGGCTATAATTCAAGGCCGACACAAAAGGACCCAAGCCAAGATCATCTCAAGGATGCAAGGATACGTTTGGAGAGCCCTTTTCAAGCTCCTAAGACTTCAAAACCATGTGTGGAGGATAGCTTAGAGCCGGAAGCCAATATCACCTTAAGACCTATACTAGAAGGAAAGCACGAGAACTACAAACACTTCAAGGATCATTGATGAAGCTAGATGTGTTTGAACCCATCTTGACACCATTTAAAGAGTGTTGTGTGTTTCCCAATGCATTCAAGAAGGATTGAAAGCCATTGAAGAGGTCGTCGGAGAGTTAAAAGGAGCCAAACAGTGACCTGGATTCACCTGCGGCCGCAGATCATCCACCTGCTCCAGCAGGTGTCCATTTTGGCCATTCGAGTGGCACCTGCGCCCTGACATGCACCACTAAGTGGCCCATCTGCGTGGGCGGATGCCCAATTTGCTGAAATGGATCACTTTTGGACACATTAAATGTAATAAAAGGCCTAAGGCTATAAATACTAGTTCTTCTTCATTTTTAGGGAGATTTTGATGAATTAAGATGAGACATACACTTGAGAGTATGAGAGCTAGGATTAGCTCGTGTTGAACAATCGTTTTGAAATATTGGTTACGTGGGAGTTTGATTCCCTCGTGGTTTACGTATGTGAATAGGTGCTTGTAGGATTAATTCAATAGAGGTTTTAGGGTTTAAAATCCCCTTTGGTTTCTTTGATTTTCCTATCTTTGTGACATTTAATCTATCTTTACTTTCTTGCCTTATTATCTTAGTTTGTTTAATAATTTTTGTACTTTATTTCTCTTCTCGTATTTTGTCCAGTATCAGCTCTGGTAAGCTGTCAACCTAAACTGCCACAAGTAGCAAAAAAAAGTCATTTTGGTTAAGGGTTGACGGCTCATATAATGAGTCGTCATCATGTTGACGAACCGTCAATCTGAAACGTTAGACGTGACTCACTTGGGGTGCAATTTGTTTACGCCTGACGGTTCATTTGGCGAATAATCACGCTCTTGGTGAGCCATCAACTTAGTGGCATCATAGGTAAGTCTACTTATCCCTTTTTAATTTTAAGTAGCCCTACCCGATCTAACAAGCACAAAGCTCTAAACCTAATTCTAGCCTACCCATCAACCCAATCCGTGCCGGATAAGACGAGAACTTATTAAAAGGATCATTTTGAATTCTTAAGAGCTTTCGCTTACTTTTGTTTATTTCCATATTTAAACCAAGCATCCACTACCCAAAGAAACCTTAACTCCCATAACTCTCCCATAACCTATATTCACAAGCAATTACAACCATTATCCCAATCCGATTACTACAAAAACAACGCATGGCCAAAACCTTAGTCTCTCACATACTCCCTTCCACACTCTTTAGCTTTAAGTGTGTGCTCAAGAACAATGCTAGAAGTATTTTCCATTCATCAACGACATCCAGGTATGCTCAAACTCAAACCGTATTAACTTTAGCGTATTTTTCTTTTTTTTATGTTGCTACTTTCTAGTCGAATGGAGACAACACAAACTTTGATTCTTTATTGAATTAATTCAAAGTAGGTTGAGTTGTGCTCAAATTTTTATTTGTAGGGAAACCCAATGGGTGAATTCTGAGTAACCCAAATCCACCAAATGATCATGTGTAGTTGGACGTGTCAAATAAAAGCAAACTCAAAAAAAGTAATCAAGAAATGATGGGTGCAAGGAAATTGTTTGATAAATGTCCCAATGAGGGACTATGTAACTGTTTGGGCCTAATGGCTCAAGTGATGAAACATCAGAATGGTGACAGCCCACCAAAAAGAACCGTCACAAGAGAAAAAGTTTATTTGTTTCTGTTTATGCCTGATGGTTTATCTGACATTCTATCAGGCAAATCGTCAATTGCGACTGAGTTACTGGAAATTACTAACGGCTTGGGTTGGCAATCAGTCACCACTATGATGAACAGTCATACCTTTTCATCTAGTACAAATAGTTTTTACATTTAGTTGTTTGCATAAAACTTCATTGTTCTGTTTTGACTTGTTGTTCTGCCCCAACTACTCATATGGTCGATACAGCATCTATGCTTCCAGCATACTTGGAGTTCCAATTCACTCAACATAATTTTATGAGAATGATCAAGGAGAAGAAGAAGTTTGAGTAGCAATTGCGGTAATGGTATAAAGAGTTCAAGCCCATCATGGATCGAAAAATCAAGAAAACATTAAAGCTATATGAGAATCTACATACTCGTATGGATGATATGGAGTTGTGGGTGAATAATAGGTTAAGGGATCTGTTGGTCCTAGATTTGGCTAAGTTCATGGCCTAATTGAATAAAGCCCAAGTACATATCATTGTCCTAAAAAAGTCCCCCACTTTTAGGTTCCCTAATTCAGCAATAGTGGAGTTGGAGGAAGATGATACCATACTTGATTTGATGGGGCGACCTCTTATAAATAGCGGTAAGAGACCGATTGAAGGTGGAGAAAAGAAAATGTCAAAGAAAAGAAAGCATCAAAATAAGACTCCAAAAGAATGAAATATAAGAAAGGTATTAAAAGACTTTGAAAAAGATGAGGAATTGAGGTAGAAGTGTGAGTAAGACCAGTTAGCAGGAGTTTCTTCCAGCTTGGCACTTGGTGTTGGGACCACACCACAGGTGTTTCCTACTCCCACTCCAGTGACCGAGGATGTTGTTGATAATGTGAGTACTCTAGTTCACACCGATGTCACCATCCCTGATTCTGAGGCCACAAAGGCCTCAAAATATTTGAAAAACTCTAAGGCCTAAGGGCTTCATAGTTATTCCTTCCTCTGAGCTTTTATATATCGTATTTATGTATTGGGGAAAAAACATGTTTCTTTTGATGGGGGTGGGGGTACCTATGAGTTAGTCACCACACCCGAGGGTTGTTGATGTCGTGTTTCTTTTCCATTGGGTGTGTTATCTAGTATAAATTGTATGTATAGGTTTATTTCTTTTGTGTATTGTTAAGTTAAACTATTAGCAATCAATTGTTTGAATTTTGTGATTTTCTGTTTATTTTGTGAAAAATGGAGACCCTTCGAAAATTGACTTGCTTTAGCACTGATGGTATGATTTCATATTATTGACCTTTTGGATATCTAAATGTCATTAGTGTGTATGGATGGAATAATATTGTTTAAGCTTAATTGCCATCGTGATACTGAGTATTAATATGTGTTCTTTTCTACCAGGTGTGTGTGAGTCTAGTTTGTGTTTTTCTGACTTTGTGCCTGCACCCATAACTTGCATGGTCTATGTTGTTTAAGTTGTAAGTCATTGATTAGGAAAGGATCACAAGCCCTATTTGAATCTAGTCCACTTAGCCTAAAGAAACTATCCAAATGATGTTAACAATTCCGTTGATCCCTATTTTGAGTTGTTTAAACTTCTTTATTCAATACTTTTTCACCTTCCCTCTTTTATCTTTTAACCTTTAGTTTGGCCCTGGTCCCTCCTTGGACATCGTGCTCCTCAACTCAGGCAAATTGCCTAAGTTGAAGGTGGCTACTGTAGAAGTGTATGATAAGTGAAGTAGGGTATTAAAAGAGAGGGTCTGGATAAAGAAGATCCTATAAGTGTGAGCAAAAGAAAAAGAAATAAAAAGAGAGAAAAAGAAAAAAAAAAGAATAAAAAAAGAGATAAAAAGAAAAAGAAAAGATTTAAAAGAGTTGTTGCACTTGGGAATAGGAATAATTGACAGAAAAAGGTTAATAAGGACGGAATCTCAAGTTAAGTGGAAATAGAGCTCATTTACATCAACGAGGTCTGAGTCACTGATCAACAAATGTATCCTACCAGCACCCAAGTCCTCATCACAAGCCTAATGTCATGCCCCGAATTCCAACGAGGCATGATTGGCACCCGTAGCCGATAAGTCCCGAGAGAACCAAGCTTTGCCTATGTTCATTCATATGCATGCCATCTGAAACACCCTTATCACGTAGGAGTTTATAACGCTAACAATGAAATTCATGAAACATGTGACATATATAGATATATGAAACTTGGACATTGAGGCCATCAAGTCAAAAATGGCATGTACCTTTTACATTTATACACCCACACCTATCTACAAAAGCCTCTAACAAGTGCATTGACCAAAATGAACTAAAAGTCGGGACAAGTCCCCGAACTATACAACATGTACAACACCAAAACATATGTGCAACTGCGACTCGGAGAAGCTCCGAACTAACTGGAGCTCACCAATGATCCGCAACAACTGGCAACCTACTTTGGAGGCCTACTAGAACCTGCGCCTGCAGCAAGTAAGGTAAATCCCCCAAGAGGGGTCAGTACGAAGAATGTACTGAGTATGTAAGGCCATATGAAACTTGTATGATATGTAAACATGTCAATGAACTCAAATATAATAAATGATCAATATGGATAAGTCACAATACTGTACTTTGGAAACCATGTATATTGATTTCTTTACTTTCTTTGTTCCTTTGATTCTATGGTTATTCATCTTTGCCTATGAACTGTGATACCCGGGCACCGACTGAACAGTGGGTTTTAACATAACATATCGTTATGTTGGTATCGACTCGAGCTAGGCTTATGCCCCTAGAGCTGCCACCCTAGAATCAAAACATTAGGTTCGGCTCGAGCTAGGTTATTACCTCTAGAGCTGCCACCCATAAACCAACATATCAGGTTTGGCTCGAGCTAGGATTATACCTCTAGAGATGCCCCCTGTCAGTTTCGGTTCGAGCTAGGCTTATGCCCCTAGGACTGCCCCCTGATCCAACAATCTTGGGATTGACTTGAGCTAGGCATTTTGCCCCCAAAGCTGCCACTCATACATGATCATTAACCACATATGCATTACTTTACACATTACTTTGAGATTGATACCATGATAGTCACAACTTTACTTGAAGCTTTGGATCATTAACCAAAGAGTGAGAGACATGTAAATAAACATTATTAGAACCATAACACCTTTGGAACCATTGGTCAATAATCCATGAACAAGAGACATGAGTATAATCACTATGGAACATTGGAACATAACCTTATTGGACTTTTGGAACATTATCAATGAATATGAGACATGTGATTCATAATTGACCAATGAATAGGAAACTTGCGATAATAACCATTGGTAACCGGAAATAGTATACCTTAACACATTTCGGAATAGGACGGGTGTAACGTCAATGTGAATTCTATATACTGCAGAAAGATACAGACAAAGTAACCTTACATACCTGCACTTCCATGTATGAATACCCAATTCTATGTATGAACACAATAGTCCAGCTCCTTCTTTACGTCTTACTCTACAATACAAGTTCATACCGGAACTTACATTAGCAACTAGTCACTATACAAGCGTACAAGACGACAATGAACTATATGACTGCCGTATAACTTCATGTCACCCCTTACAATACAATCCAAGGCATTATCATATCAACAACACCATAACATTACGCACATTGACCAAGAGATCATACATCGATAGCATTTCACACCACACATACCCTTTACGCTTTTCTCTTTATCATTCCATCACAATTACTCCTTCATAACAACATATGAACAACCATCCATACTTAATACAGTCCAACACACCTCCATACGATACTTTTAAGTCATTAAATCGACCTCACAAGTTGATAATTACATCCAAAAAGGGTATAGGGGCCATCGGGGATCAACTAGAAACGAAACCACTCAAAACGGAAAACTGGGCTAACCTGCGTTTCCACCTGCATATGCAGGTGGCTAATGTGCACGCACAGATTGCCTCTAGAAAATTACAGGGGCATCTGTGTTGGCATCTGCGCCCGCAGATGCCCTAGTCTGCGGGGGTGGATGCCCGTTTTGGTCCGAAATGGCCTCTTTTGGGTCTTTTCATGCCATGAATGGTCCATGATCATAACCAAACTTATTTTGACATATTTTTTATCATCTTAAACACCAATATTCATCCATGGTCTCACAACACACATAACAATACCCAAAACTGCACTTTACGACCAATACGTCACCCAAAACCATAACCAATTTTACAATAGCAACTCCAAACATTATACACAAGAACGAAATAAGGTAAGACTATAATAACATCTCATATTTCAATATTTAATCCATCAAGTTCTATTCCTTCATGACCATAAGTCCATGTTCAAGTTCACAAGACAAAAGCCATTCTCCGATTGCAAAAATAGACAGTTTTACACATAGCACACTGTCCAACACTTTGCCAGCACAACCAACATGATTTATACACCTTATTAAACATATTATATACTGATCCATGAGAATAAAACTTACCAAAGAGTGATCTTTGCCCAACAAGTAATTGCCTTAGGGTTTTTGTGTGAGAGATAATGTTTAAGAAAAATGTTAAAAAGGCATGTGTGTATCTAATGAATAAAAATCTGATTTATGGGTTTATATAGTCCCTTTTGAATGATTCTTATCCACACACACCACACACTTGGTTGGTTTACGAGCAATGCAAGAATGGGTCAAAATTCTTTTGGGCCATGTCTTTCTTATGATTTTGGGCTTCTTTTTGGGCCCAATGGTGCAAGACTTTTGAATGCCCACATATTGATACTTAATTCATCCATTATCTCATGTTTCCATATTTTCATTAATGTTACAGTTGTCAGCTAGACTTAGAAACGTACGGGGTGTTACATTCTTCCCCCCTTAGGAACATTCGTCCTCGAATTTTAGTGTTATTATTCAAGGTAAACAATTACAAGTATAGAAGCATTCATTATGTCATCATATAAATATATACTCAAAGCTTATAAATGCTTACTTGTCATTCTTCCCCTTGGAACAAATGAGGGTACTTGGATTTCATCATTTCTTCAGCTTCCCTTATGACCTCTTCTAGTTGCTGATTTCTCCAAAGTACCTTTACGGATGTTATATCTTTATTCCTCAGCCTCTTCACTTGTCTATCCAGAATGTCTACAGGTATCTCCTCATAGGTAAGATCCTCTATGATTTGTACATCGTCAATAGGAGTAAAACGAGATGGGTCTCCTATGCATTTTTGAAGCATCGACACATGGAATACTGGATGAAATGTGGAGAGTTCTTGGGGTAGCGCCAACTCATACGTAACTTGCCCAAATCTTCTAATAATTTCATATGGGCCTATATAACGTGGACTCAATTTCCCTTTCTTTCCAAATCGCATTACCCCTTTCATTGGTTACACTTTCAGAAATACCCAATCACCTATGGTGAACTCAAGTCCTCTTCTTCTAACATCGGTATATGAATTGTGTCAACTCTGGGTCGTCTATAATCGTTGTTGAATCACTTTAACCTTCTCCATAGCCTGATGAACAAGGTCTGGCCCATGTAAAGCAGTCTCACCTGCTTCAAACCACCCAATTGGTGATCTACATTTTCGTCCATATAATGCTTCATAAGGTGCTATTTTAATACTTGAATGATAGCTATTGTTGTAATCAAATTCAATAAGAGGCAGATGGTCATCCCAACTACCTTGAAAATTTAACGTGCATGCTCATAGCATATCTTCAAGTGTCTGAATAGTACGTTCTACTTGTCCATCAGTCTGAGAATGGAAAGCCGTACTCAAATTCACATGCGTGCCCAAACTCTGCTGAAAAGATCTCCAAAAGTGCGCTGTGAACTGTGCTCCTCTGTCTGATATGATGGAAAGTGGAATACCATGCAATCGTACTATCTCTTTCACATATAAGTTTGCATAATCCTCAGCTGTATAGGTGGTCTTGACTGGTAGAAAATGCGCTGACTTGGTAAGCCTTTCCACTATAACCCATATAGAATCAAATTTCCGCAATGTACGGGGCAAAACTGTGATGAAGTCCATATTAATCATATCCCATTTCCAGACTGGAAGATTAATACATTGCATGTAACCTCCTGGTTTCTGATGCTCCACTTTCACTTGTTGATAATTCGGGCATTGAGCGACGAATTCTGCAATGTTCTTTTTCATATTTCCCCACCAATACACTTCTTTTAAATGATGATACATTTTAGTAGCACCCGGATGAATAGAATAGCGCGAGTGATGCACCTCTGTCATGATTCATTTTCGTAGTTCATCTACATCTGGTACGTATAATCTACCTTGGCATTGTAGCACCCCTTCTTGTATAAGATCAAATTCCTTTGTCAAATTCTGTTTTACATTTTCCTTTAGCTGCAATAGCATAGGATCTGCAAACTGCTTCTCTTTCACTTCAGCTGTCAACAAAGATTCAGCTGCATTTTGTACAATAACTCCTTCATCCGAGAATTCAAGAAGACGAACCCCCAAGCTTGTTAATTGATGCAGGTCTTTGATTATCTCTTTATTTTTCGTCAATTGGTCACTAGTGATTTCTACTACCTTGCGGCTCAATGCATCTGCTACTACATTTGCTTTTCCTGGATGATAAAGAATGTCAATATCATAATCTTTTAATAACTCAAGCCACCTTCTTTTCCTTAGATTGAGTTCTTTCTGCTTAAAGATATACTGCAGACTTTTGTGATCAGTATAGATATTAACATGAACTCCATACAAATAATGACGCCATATCTTTAAAGCAAAAACTACCGCTGCAAATTCAAGGTCATGTGTGGGATAATTTTTCTCATGTGGCCGCAACTGTCGTGAAGCATATGCTATGACATTACCGTGTTGCATCAATACACATCCGAGTCCAACGCTGAAAACATCACAATACACTGCATAACCCTCGGTACCTTTGGGAAGCACTAAAACTGGTGTGGAGGTTAATTTATCTTTCAACTTTTGGAAACTTTTCTCATACGCATCATTCCACTGAAATTTTACTACCTTATGTGTAAGCTTTGTTAACGGTGCAACAATAGAGGAAAAACCTTCCACAAATCTTCTGTAATAACCTGCCAGTCCAAGAAAACTATGAATCTCTGTGGGTGTTGTAGGTCTTGGACAATTTTTCAATGCTTCAATCTTCTGTGTATCAACTTGTATTCCTTCATCTGACACAATGTGACCAAACAATGCAACTGATTTTAATCAAAACTCACATTTAGAGAACTTGGCATACAACTTACGCTCACGAAGAATCTGTAGCGCCTGCCGTAAGTGATTAGCATGGTCCTCTGGTGATCTTGAATAAACCAGGATGTCATCTATAAACACTGTGACGAACACGTCTAGAAATGGCTTAAACACCCTATTCATTAAATCCATGAACACAGCGGGTGCATTTGTTAGTCCAAATGACATAACTAGAAATTCATAATGGCCATGCCATGTTCGGAAAGCTGTCTTGTGTACATCTTCTTCTCTAACCCTGACTTGATGGTAACCCGACTTCAAGTCAATCTTTGAAAAACACCTGGAACCCTGTAACTAATCAAACAAATCATCAATTCGAGGGAGGGGATATTTGTTCTTGATCGTTACCTTATTCAATTGCCGATAGTCGATGCATATTCTCAACGTGCCATCTTTCTTCCGTACAAATAATATCGGTGCACCCCACGGGGACACACTAGGTCTAATGAAGCCTTTGTCCAGTAAATCTTTCAATTGCTCCTTCAATTCACGCAATTCTGCTTGAGTCATTCTATATGGAGGAATAGAAATAGGCTGAGTGCCTGGAATCACATCAATGCCAAATTCTACTTCCCATTCTGGGGGTAAGCTTGGAAGATCCTCTGGGAATACATCTAGAAATTCATTGACCACTGGAACCGACTGCGGAGTTAGTGGTTCCACGTCAGTATCATTCACCCGTACTAAATTACATATGTAACCCTTAGCAATCATTTTCCTGGCTTTCAGATAGGAAATAAATCTTCCTCGTGGTGCCCCTACATTACCCTGCCATTCAAGAACATTTTCTTGCGAAAAACAAAATTGCACCTTCTTGACTTGGCAGTCTACCGTGGCATAACAAGAGGCCAGCCAATCCATCCCCATTATCACATCAAAATCCACCATATCTAGTTCAATGAGATCGGCCAATGTATCATGACCATACACAATTATCACACAATTTCGATATACTCTTTTTGCAAATTTTGGTGCTTTGCAAATTTTGCAGCAATCCATGGAGTAACATAGGACAATGTAGAACTAGGGTCAATTAATGCATATAGATTATTTGAGAATAGGGATAATGTACCTATGACGACATCAGGAGAAGCCTCTGAATTTTGTCGGTCCACCAAAGCATAAGTGTGATTCTGGGCCCCACTAGTACTGGCTGCTCCTCTGGCACCTCTACCCTGGCCCACAGGCTGCACACCTCGGCCCAAAAAAGGAGTCGATGCTGATGACGCAACGGCCAATCCTGTCGGTCGTGCTATACCACCCATGCTCTGCTGGGGACACTCTCTTATCATGTGTCCTGTCATACCGCACCAGAAGCAAGCATTTGTCCCCACTCTGCATGTACCTGAATGAATACATCCGCAGTGCTGATACTGCTGATGAGGAAAACCTGCTGCCTATGATCCGTGACCTCCACTACTCTGCCCAGCTGGACCACCTCTAAACCCTCTAAAATGAGAGTGAACACCTGCTGTGGAATGAGAAAATGATGGTCTAGGTGGTCTCGGAAACACAAGAGGCCTAGATCCTCCTTGAGACATAGCAGATGATCCCATAGGTCTAGCCCTTTTGGACTGTCCCCTGTCAAATTCATGTACCCTTCGTCTCTGTCTTTGATCTTCCATTTTCTGCGCGAAAGCTTGTATTCTCGCTATGTCTATGTCTTTGTTCAAGGTAGCAATGGTGCAATCCCTTACCAAATATGGCTCTAACCTGTCCATGTATCTATGGACTCTGTCTGGCATTGTAGCCACAACATTTGGCGCATATCGAGCCAAGGAATTAAATTGCAAACTATATTCTCTGACGCTCAAATTTCCTTGACGGGGATTTAGAAACTGATCCGCACGTGCCTCACAGGTCTCATAGGGCAAGTAATGATCAAGGAAAGACACTTTAAACTCTTCCCACTTAGGTGGATTTGTGCCAATATCACGGGATTTCTTCCAATCCTCGTACCACAATATCGCTTCCCCTTTCAATCTGTACGCAGCAAGTTCAACTGTCTCTACCCCCGTCACGTGCATAACCTCAAAGGCTCTTTGAATTTGATCCATGAAGTTCTGTGGATCTGCTTTCGGATCTGACCCTGTGAATATAGGAGGGTCTAGTTTCAGAAAATCCTATGTTCTGCGACTCTCCACTCTAGCCGCATCATCATCATGTGTCATTGGACCTGCTCGTCCATGACTTTGTGCTTCCACTAACTGTGTCAACATATGTACTGTATTTCTAAGGTCCTGATCTGTGGCGTTCATTGGTGGTTCTATGGGTACTTCTCTACCAACTGGCTCTTCTGGAGTCGGAAAAGTAGAGGAAGACCGCGAGGAAATTTCAGCATTTTCTCCACCTTGACTAGCTTGTTCAGGTGGTAATCTACTCATCCCTTCTTCAGCAGGCATATCCACCTGCTTACCTTTACCTCTACCTCTTTTCGTTACCGGCATGGTTACTATATCAAAGAGAAATATTTACCATGGTCAGATTTCAATTCAACTTACAACACTGACTCTATTGCACAATCTAGAATTAAAGAAAATAAACCACATCCTAAATGTCCCATAGCCTCCTACTTATAAATGCGCCCGCAGATGCCCTCGTCTGCGGGGGCGGATGCCCGTTTTGGTCCGAAATGGCCTCTTTTGGGTCTTTTCATGCCATGAATGGTCCATGATCATAACCAAACTTATTTTGACATATTTTTTATCATATTAAACACCAACATTCATCCATGGTCTCACAACACACATAACAATACCCAAAACTGCACTTTACGACCAATACGTCACCCAAAACCATAACCAATTTTACAATAGCAACTCCAAACATTATACACAAGAACGAAACAAGGTAAGACTATAATAACATCTCATATGTCAATATTTAATCCATCAAGTTCAATTTCTTCATGACCATAAGTCCATGTTCAAGTTCACAAGACAAAAACCATTCTCCGATTGCAAAAATAGACAGTTTTACACATAGCACACTGTCCAACACTTTGCCAACACAACCAACATGATTTATACACCTTATTAAACATATTATATACTGATCCATGAGAATAAATACTTACCAAAGAGTGATCTTTGCCCCACAAGTAGTTGCCTTAGGGTTTTTGTGTGAGAGATAATGTTTAAGAAAAATGTTAAAAAGGCATGTGTCTATCTAATGAATAAAAATCT
This sequence comes from Capsicum rhomboideum, assembly GCA_031232105.1. Classification (NCBI taxonomy): domain Eukaryota; kingdom Viridiplantae; phylum Streptophyta; class Magnoliopsida; order Solanales; family Solanaceae; genus Capsicum; species Capsicum rhomboideum. The sequence goes on from CP124711.1 coordinate 55,843,914, forward strand.
GATTTATGGGTTTATATAGTCCCTTTTGAATGATTCTTATCCACACACTTGGTTGGTTTACTTGGTCAATGGATGAGCAATGCAAGAATGGGTCAAAAATTCTTTTGGGCCATGTCTTCCTTATGATTTTGGGCTTCTTTTTGGGCCCAATGGTGCAAGCTTTTGAATGCCTGCATATTGATACATAATTCATCCATTCTCTCATGTTTCCATATTTCTATAAATGTTACGGTTGTCAGCTAGACTTAGAAACGTACGGGGTGTTACACCTAGAGAAGCCCTGTAATGATCCTGATCAACATTCTTAAAAATTGAATTAGGATAGTAAGGGAAGGCCTATGGGTTCATATATGGATCGTTGAAAATTTTTTTTGTTAGTGTGAGAGTAATTTTTCCCAGTCCCTGGTTAAATTGGCATGTGTGTGTCAGACTTCTCTGTAGTGAGGGCACCTTAAAGGCATAGTTGATTACTTACTGTTAGGATAGTGGTTGTTGTGTATGCAAATTGTTCACTGATACTGTAATGACATGGTTAGATCTGAAATTGTTGACATGTTGGATAATTGTTATGTGCTTGATTGAAAGATGATAAAAATGGGGTGAAATTCGGAAAAAACTGATAAATATAAACTGATTGCTACTATTTAGCTTAGTTGTTGTGTGTTTAAAGCATTTCTTAGTTTAGTTTTGTTTAGTTGCTGGAACACAAGCGAACATTCTAAGTTGAGGGTGTTGATGTGCCGGCTAATGACGAAACATTTTCCACTTTTAACGATGAATAATCATGCAATTTTAAGCAACTATTGGTAGCTTTGATGTATTTTTGTATTTAATCATAGGAAATTGAGCTAAGGACAAAAAGGTGTGAAACTGTGCTGAAATTGTTATGTGATGGCTCAGCTGATGAGCCGTCAAACCTTGGCGAGTTGTTGAACCATTCATCAAGCTTAGACAGAATTGATGCTCAAAGGAAGTCAGGTGATAGCTCAGCTGGCGATCCGTCACCCAAACCGCCAGGACTAAACAGGTTGTGCCTAGAACATATCAAGTGTGACGGAACTAGTTGACGAATAACCTGGAAGCTAACCAATCGTCATCTCTCCCATCAGAACAAAAAAAAATGGATGTCAAGATGAAATCAAGTGACTGGTCATATGGCAAACCATCACAACCTTGAGGAGCCGTCAGGTGAGCCGTCACAATAGAAGCGTCAGCCCGAATTTGAATTTTAATTCACACATTCCTGGAGACTATAAATACCTAGTATAGGGTTTAGAATAGGCATCTTTTAACACTTAGAATATTTTTACGTCTTATTTTCTCTGGAGAAACTTGTTTTTGGATTTGTACACTATTTCTTAGTTTCTTGTGGAGTATTGAAGGCTCAAATTTCATCTTTGCAAGAATTCATCTTTCATTCCTGAAATATATTCCTTCCTTCTTCATAACAACTATGTGTGGCTAAAAAACCATAACTAGGGTTGTAGAATCCATGGCAGAAAAGTGATTTTAGGCTTAATTTCAAGGTGGATTCGGTTGACACTTGTAAATGTAATGTTATTCCTTTCATTTTTTGTCACGCCTCGAATTCCAACAGGGCGGACTGGTACCCGAAGTCGGTAAGGCCCGAGAGAACCAATCGTCATTCATGTACATTCGTATGCATGTCACTCAAGAAACATCACTATCACGTATAGATACAAGATGTTAATGGCGGAAGTCATGGAAAACATATGATATATACATATATGAAAATTGGTTGTTAGGGCCACCATGTCAAAAGCATACATCTCTTACATTCCTTCGTTTGTCCCACTAAATCTACAAAGCCTCTACAGACACATAAACATAACCAACCTACTGTCGGTACACGTCCCCGCTTTATACAACACCAAAACAAATGTACATAATGACTCGAAAAGCCCCAAACCAACTGAAGCTCACCAATGATTTGGAAATGACCCGCAACCTACTGTGGAGGTCTACTAGCACCTGTGTCTGCAGCAAGTAAGGTAAGTCCCCTAAGGGACGTCAGTACGAAGAATGTACTGAGTATGTAAGGTCATAAGAAACTTCAGGATACATAAGGGCTTCAATGGAATCAAATATAAGAGAATAGTCAATATGGTTAAACCATAGTTCTATATGTGTTTGGAACCATATACTTTACATTCATCTTTGCTTCTATGTTTATTCATAATTACTTATATCATCTCGTACCCGGGACTCAACAGATCAGTGGGTCAAAACGTAACATAACAATACATTATGATCGACCTGAGCTAGGCTTTTGCCTCCAGAGCTGCCACCCATAAACCAATATATCAGGTTTGACTCAAGCTAGGTTCTTACCTCCAGAACTAACCTCTGTCAGGTTCAACTCGAGCTAGGCTTATGCCTCTAGAGCTTCCCCCTAATCCAATAATCTCGGGATCGACTCAAGCTAGGCTTATGGCTCTAGAGCTGCCACCCGTGCTCTCACAACCAACAACTATGCATTAATTCATTTCTTTACTTTTGAGATATTGATACGTTGATAGTCATAACATTATTGGAGCCTTGTAACATCCGTTCATGATTAAGAGACATATGAATAACAATATATGGTAACCTGACATGAGATACTTTGAGACGTTTTGAAATGAGAACAAGAGATGTTGCCAAAGAATACGGGAAAGAGAAAACTTACATACCTTATATTTCAAATATGAATACACAACCTTATATGTGAATACAACAATCCATCTCCTTCCTTACATGTTACTCTACAACACAAGTTCATAACGGAGCTCACGTTAACAACTAACTACATTACAAATGCATAAGACGACCATGAGCTACGTGACAACCATATAACATCATTTCACCCTCTTATAATTCCATTTATTGCATAACCATACCAACAACACCATAACATACCACACATTAGCCAAGACATCATAAAGAGATAGCATTTCACACCCAAAGTTATACTTTACACTTCCCCTTCAACACTACGTTACCTTTTCTCTGTCAAGTCACTCAATAGCTTTCACAATAACACATTAACAAAAATCCATGATTGATACCATTCAAAATACCTCCGGACTACTCCTTTAAAGTCATTCAAAAGGTATCATAATTTGATAATTGCATCTAAGAAGGGTATAGGGGCTTTGGGGGGTCAAAGAGATGAAAAAACAATAGAAATGGAGTTCTGGACTGACCTGCGAAGCCACCTGATCTCACAAGTGGATGAGGATAATACAAAGGTGACCATTTGCCTGGTACAGGTCCACCTGCGTTGGCATCTGCGCCCGCAGGTGCCCTGCCCGCGAGGGCGGGTTCCCGTTTCAGCCTCCATTGGTCATTTTCGGGTCCTTTTTCGCAATGAATGGTCCATGATCATAATTAAGCTTATATTTACATATTTTAGGTTATATTATATTCCAAAGAACATCCATGGTTCCACAACGTACATAAACATCACCAAAACTACATTTTTCTTTCAATACGCCACCGCTTCCATGTACAATTTCACAACAACAATTCCAAATGTTACACACAAAGATAAAGCAAGTTAGGTACATAAACACACCTTAAATTTTGATATTTAATCCATTAAATTCACTTCCTTTAAGACCGCAAGTCCACTTTCTAGTTTAGAAGGCAAAACCCTTCTCCGATTAAGCAAGAGTAGACCGTTTTACACATAGTGAACTATCCAACACTTTGCCAACATAAAAAACATGATTTATACGCCATATTAATAATATAACATACTAAACCATAAGGTTAAACACTTACCCATGCTTGCAAAGTGATGATCTTGTCCAAAAGAGATGGTTGCCTTAGGGTTTATGAGATGAAAGAAATATCTCTGTTTGGTGGAAAAGTCTAGAATTTGGCATGTGTGTTTCATTGAATAAAATATGATTTTTTTGGCCTTTTATAGTCCCTCATGTCATCCTTATCCAAACACTTAGTCAATAATTGAGGGTTTACTTGGTCAAAGAAAGAATGGGTCATGCTCCCCATTTGGGCCATGTCTTATGACTTAATTTTGGGCCTTAAATTGAGCCCATTAGCACATGTTAATTCAGCCCACAAAATTTAATGTGTAATACACCAACAATCTCATATTTAAATAATTCCATGCTTGTTACGGTAACCAACTAGGTTCGAAAATGTACGGGGCGTTACATCCTTCCCCCCTTAGAAACATTCGTCTTCGAATGTTAGTGACATCGTCCAATTTAAACAAATTCAAGTCTAGGATCATTCTTCATGTTATCACGTACCTGGAATGCTCACATATACTTATTTATTGTTGCTCCAATTCAGTGTCTTGGATTTTCTCTTCAGTTTGAAACAAATACGTGTACTTAGACTTCATCATTTCTTTGACTTCCCATATGATTTCTTCTACTTTCTGAGTTCTCCAAAGTACTTTTATGAAAGCTACTTCGTTATTCCTTAACCTTATAACTTGTCAATTCAGAATAGAAATAGGTATCTCTTCATAGGTTAGATCCTCCGTAGCTTGTACATCGTCACTGGGAGCAATGGATATCCTATGCACTTTCAAAGGGTTGAAACATAAAACACAGGATGGATTATGGAGATTTCTTGGGCTATTTCAAATTCATGCGTAACTTGACCAAATCTTTGAACAATCTTATACGACACGTTATATAGGGCCAACTTTCATTTCTTTCCAAATCTCATTACCCCTTTCATTGGTGACACTGTCAAAACTACCCAATCACCTATGGAAAATTCTAATTCCCTTCTTCTAATATCGGCATGTGACTTGTGTTGACTTTGGGCCATTTGTAGCCGCTGTTGTATCACCTTAACTTTCTCTATAGCTTGATGAACAAGATTTGGCCCGAGTAAAGCAGTCTCACCTGCTTCAAACCATCCACTTGATAATCTACACTTTCTCCCATATAAGGCTTCGTAAGGGGCCCTCTTGATACTTGAAGGAAAATTCAATATGAGGTAAATAATCATCCCAACTTCTTTTAAAGTCCAATGTGCAAGCTCATAACATATCTTCAAGTGTTTGGATGGTACTTTCTGCTTGTCCATCTGTTTGAGGATGAAAAGCTGTACTCAAACTTACTTGGGTTCCCAAACTCTTCTGAAAAGATTTCCAAAAGTATGCAGTAAATTGAGCTCCCATGTCTGATATAATAGAAATTGGAATCCCATGTAATCGTACTATCTCTTTAACATACAACTTTGCATAATCTTCAGCTGTATAAGTGGCCTTGACTGGTAGGAAATGCGCCTGACTTGGTTAGCCTGTCAACTATCACCCATATGGAATCAAATTTCCACAGTGTACCAGGAAAAATCTGTGATGAAATCCATGTTAATCATGTCCCACTTCCAGACTGGAAGATTGATACTTTGCATATAATCTCCAGGTTTTTGATGCTCTACTTTTACTGGTTGGCAATTCAGACAATAAGCTACCAATTCTGCAATGTTCTTCTTCGTATTACCCCACCAATACATGTCTTTCAAATCATGATACATTTTGGTAGCTCTCGGATGAATAGAATATCTTGAATGATGTGTCTCCGTCATAATCCGTCTCCTTGGTTCATCTACATCCGGTACACACAATCTACTTTGGCACTGAATCACTCCCTCTTGCGTAAGATCAAATGCCTTTATCGAACCTTGCTGTCATTCCTTTTTCAACTGCAATAAAAATAGAATTCCCATATTGCTTTTCCTTCACCTCTACAAATGAAGACTCTTCCGCATTTTGCGCTATGACTCTTTTATCTGGAGTTTCAAGAAAATGAACTACCAAGCTGTCTAATTGATATAAATCCGTGACTATACCTTGCTTTTCCATGAACTGACCATTAGTACTTCCTAGTGCTTTGCGACTTAACGCATCGGCTACCGCATTTGCTTTCCCGGATGGGATATCAATATCATGATCTTTAATAGTTCCAGCCACCTTCGCTACCTCAAATTTAGGTCCTTCTGCTTAAAAACATACTATAAACTTTTATGATTAGTATATACATCAACGTGAACCCCATACAAATAGTGGCGCCACATTTTTAAAGCAAATATCACAACTGCTAACTCAAGATCATGTGTTGGATAATTTCTTTCATGTGGACACAATTGTCTTGAAGCATAAGCTATCACATTGTCGTGCTGCATCAATACACATCCTAGGCCGATTCCTGAAGCACCACAATATACTGTATACCCCTCTGTACCTACTGGAAGTACCAACACAGGTGTAGAAGTCAATTTATCCGTCAGCTCTTGGAAACTATTCTCACATGCGTCATTTCACTGAAACTTGATTGCCTTGTGTGTTAGCTTCGTTAAAGGTGCAGCAATAGAATAAAACCCCTCAACAAATCTTCTATAATAGCCTGCCAATCCAAGAAAACTACGAATCTCTGTAGGCGTCGTAGGTCTTGGCCAATTTTTCACCGCTTCAATCTTTTGAGTATCAACCCTTATTTTTTCATCCAATACAATGCGATCCAAGAACGCTAAGGATTTTAACCAAACTCACATTTAGAGAACTATGCATATATCTTACGGTCACGAAGAATCCATAACACCTGTCGTAATTGATTAGCATGGTCCTCTTGTGATCTTGAGTAAACTAAAATATCATCTATAAAAACTGTCACGAACACGTCTAGAAATGGCTTGAACACCCTATTCATCAAACCCATAAAAACAACTGGTGCAATTTTTAGTCCAAATGACATAACTAAAAATGCATAATGACCATACCGTGTTCGAAAAGCTGTCTTGGGTATATCCTTCTCTCCAACCCTTACTTGGTAATAACCCGATCTTAAATTAATCTTTGAGAAATATTTGGCACCTTATAACCGATCAAATAAATCATCAATTCTGGGGAGAAGATATTTGTTCTTAACCGTTACTTTATCCAGTTGCCGACGATCAATACACATTCTCAATGTGCCAACTTTCTTCCGTACAAATAGCATTGGTGCACCCCACGAAGACATACTAGGCCTTATGAATCCCTTGTCTAGCAAGTCTTTTAATTGCTCTTTCAATTCACGCAATTCTACTGGAGCCATTCTATATGGAGGAATAGAGATAGGCTGAGTGTCTGGCATCACATCAATACCAAACTCTACTTCCCGTTCTGGAGGTAAACCCGAAAGATCTGCAGGAAATGCCTCAAGAATTTCATTTACCACCGAAACCGATTGAAAAGTTGGTGGATCCAGATCAGTATCTTTCACTCTTACCAAGTGACATATGTACCCCTTTGGGTATGAGTTCCTTTGCCTTAAGATGGGAAATAACTTTACCTCTCGGTGCTCTAAAATTACCCTTCATTTCAAGATCATCCTTTTGGGGAAAACGACAATATATATATATTTTTTTAGCTCGACCATCTACCGTGGCATAACAAAAAGCCAACCAATCCACACCCATTATAACATCAAAATCCACCATTTCCAGGTAAATAAGATCAGCCAACGTACCAGGATCACAAACATTTACTATGCAATTACAATATATATTCTTTTAGCTACCATAGATTGACCAAGTGGTGTAGATTTTTCAAATGGCTTAACTAATAATTCTAGCGTTCTTTCAAAGTTTTTTTTTTTCCGCAACCAATGGAGTAACATATGATAATGTAGAACCTGGGTCAATCAATGCATATACCTTATGTAAAAATATGAATAATGTACCTGTATCTACATCAGGAGAAGCCTCCGAATTCTGTCGATCTGCTAAGGCATAGGTACGGTTCTAGGTTCCACTAGCACCAACTGTCCCTCTAGAACCTCTGGCACCCCTACCACGACCAACAGGCTGTACATCTTGTCCCAAGGGAGATACCAATGATGATGATGCAATGGTTGATCCCATAGGTCGTGCTATACCACCCATGCCCCTTTGTGGGCACTCTCTTACCATGTGCCCTAGCAAGCCACAAAAATAGCAAACATTCATTCCAACCCGGTATTCACCTAAATGAAACTTCCCGCAGCGCTGGTACAGCTGACGAGAAGACCTCGAGCGGTTCATACTTCCTTGTGCTTGATACCCCACTGTCCGTGAATCCTGAATCTCACTTCTTTGCCCAAACTGGTTGCTTTTAAACCCTTGAAATAGAGGGGGACCATTTGTTGTATAATGAGGAAATGATGGCCTAGGCGGTCTGTGAAAAATCCAAGACCCAAATCCTCCTTGGGACTCTATGAACTTTCCCATGGGTTTAGCCCTCTTTGACGATCCCCCTTCAAATTCTTGCATCCTTCTCCTTTGTCTCGGATCCTCCATCTGATGCGTAAAAGCTTGTCTTTGAACTTGTACAGCAACTACATGGGTCAATATTTACACCGCATTCATTAAATCCTGCTCAATAGTATTAACAGGTGGTTCCGAAGATACTCCACTCCTTCTTGTCCCTTCTGTAAATGGAAGAGTAGGAGAAGCGCGCGATGCAAATTTAGTGTCAGCCCCACCTTGACTAGCTTGGTTAGGTGGTGATCTATTTGTTCCTTCTCCAGCAAGCGTATCTACCTGCTTAACTTTGCCCTTAGCTTATCTTGTCATCGGCATTTTACTATAACAAAGAAAACCAAGTTCAATGGTCAGATATAATTACACCTACAACATTGGCTCTATTTCACGTTCTAGAAATGAAGAAAAGAAATAACTCCTAAATGTCCCGTAGCCTCCTACTTATAAATGTGGTGCGCAACACATCCATAAGCGAGACTCTACTTAGACACGGCTTTGTAGAAACCCTTAGGACAACCTGCTCTGATACCACTTTTGTCAAGCCTCAAATTCCAAAGGGGCGGACTGGCACCCGAAACCGGTAAGGCCTAAGAGAACCAATCATCATTCATGTACATTCGTATACATGTCACTCAAGGAACATAACTATCACGTATAGATACAAGATGCTAATGGCGGAAGTCATGGAAAACATATGATATATACATGTATGAAACTTGGTCGTTAGGGCCACCATGTCAAAAGCATACATCCCTCACATTCCTTCGTTTGTCCCACAACATCTACAAAGAAAGATATATAGACATAACCAACCTACTGTCGGTACACGTCCCCGCTTTATACAACACCAAAACAAATGTACATAATGACTCGAAAAGCCCCAAACCAACTGAAGCTTACCAATGATTTGGAAATGACCCGCAACCTACTGTGGAGGTCTACTAGCACCTGTGTCTGCAGCAAGTAAGGTAAGTCCCCTAAGGGACGTCAGTACGAAGAATGTACTGAGTATGTAAGGTCATAAGAAACTTCAGGATACATAAGGGCTTCAATGGAATCAAATATAAGAGAATAGTCAATATGGTTAAACCATAGTTCTATATGTGTTTGGAACCATATACTTTACATTCATCTTTGCTTCTATGTTTATTCATAATTACTTATATCATCTCGTACCCGGGACTCAACAGATCAGTGGGTCAAAACGTAACATAACAATACATTATGATCGGCCCGAGCTAGGCTATGCCTCCAGAGCTGCCACCCATAAACCAATATATCAGGTTCGGCTCGAGCTAGGTTCTTACCTCCAGAGCTGCCCCCTGTCAGGTTCAACTCGAGCTAGGCTTATGCCTCTAGAGCTTCCCTCTGATCCAATAATATCGGGATCCACTCGAGCTAGGCTTATGCCTCTAGAGCTGCCACCCGCGCTCTCACAACCAACAACTATGCATTACTTCATTTCTTTACTTTTGAGAGATTTATACGTTGATAGTCATAACATTATTGGAGCTTTTGAACATCATTCCATGATTAAGAGACATATGAATAACAATATATGATAACCTAACATGAGATACTTTGAGACGTTTTGAAATGAGGACAAGAGATGCTGCCAAAGAATACGGGAAAGAGAAACCTTACATACCTCATCTTTCAAATATGAATACACAACCCTATATGTGAATACAACAATCCATCTCCTTCCTTACGTGTTACTCGACAACACAAGTTCATAACGAAGCTCACGTTAACAGCTAACTATATTACAAATGCATAAGACGACAATGATCTACGTGACTGCCATATATATAATGTTATTTCACCCTCTTAAAATTCCATTTATTGCATAACCATACAAACAATACCACAACATACCACACATTAGCCAAGACATCATAAAGAGATAGCATTTCACACCCAAAGTTATACTTTACACTTCCCCTTCAACACTAATACATCAAGCCACTCAATAACTTTCACAATAATACATTAACAACAATCCATGATTGATACCATTCAAAATAACTCCGGACTACTCCTTTAAAGTCATTCAAAAGGTACCATAAGTTGATAATTGCATCCAAGAAAGGTATAGGGGCTTTGGGGGGTCAAAGAGATGCAAAAACAATCAAAAAGGAGTTCTGTACTGACTTGTGAAGCTACCTGCACCTGTAGGTGGATGAGGTGCATGCGCATGTGACCACTGTCCTGGTTCAGGGCCACCTACGTTGGCATCTGCGCCCGCAGGTGCCCTGCCCGCGAGGGCGGGTGCCCGTTTCAGCCTCCAGGGGTCATTTTCGGGTCCTTTTTCGCAATGAATGGTCCATGATAATAATTAAGCTTCTCTTTACATATTTTAGGTTATCTTAGAGGCCAACAAACATCCATGTTTTTACAACGTACATAAACATCACCAAAACTACATTTTTCTTTCAATACGCCACTAGTTCCATGTACAATTTCACAACAACAATTCCAAATGTTACACACAAAGAGAAAGCAAGTTAGGGACATAAAAACATCTTACATGTTGATACTTAATCCATTAAATTCACTTCCTTCAAGACCACAAGTCCACTTTCAAGTTTAGAAGGCAAAACCCTTCTCCGATTAAGTAAGAGTAGACTGTTTTACACATAGTGAACTATCCAACACTTTGCCAACATAACCACCATGATTTATACACCATATTAAGCATATAATATATTAAACCATAAGGTTAAACACTTACCCAAGCTTGCAAATTGATGATCTTGTCCAAAAGAGATGGTTGCCTTAGGGTTTGTGAGATGAGAGAAATATCTCTTTTTGGTGGAAAAGTCTAGAATTTGGCATGTGTGTTTCATTGAATAAAATCTGATTTTTTTGTCCTTTTATAGTCCCTCATGTCATCCTTAGCCAAACACTTAGTCAGTAATTGAGGGTTTACTTGGTCAAACAAAGAATGGGTCATGTTCCCCATTTGGGCCATGTCTTATGACTTAATTTTGGGCCTTAAATTGAGCCCTTTAGAACATGTTAATTCAGCCCACCAAATTTAATGTGTAATACACCAATAATCTCATGTTTAAATAATTCCATGCATGTTATGGTAACCAACTAGGTTCGAAAATGAACGGGGTGTTACATTTTTATAGGTTTCTAATGGTTGCAAACATTAGAACAAGCCTTAGGATTGACTTTCTTGAATAAAGAGGTTAAAATTAGGAAAAGGGTTCAACAACAAGAAGTCAGAGTTTCTAGCCTTCGTCTAATGTTTAATGCTCTAACGAGACTAATCAACTTGAGGCTAAAATTGGGTTTGTTATTTCTATTTCTTTATGTTCAAAAGAATTAAAGGGAAAAATTGCCTCATTGGGTTGGAAAATGTTTAGGTGAAAATTTGAGCTCGATTGCTTAACATTTACTTATGTTAATATGAATTCTCTATCAACTTTAACCCGAATGTGATTGAAAGCCATGGTGAACACAATCCTAGTTTGTTTTCTTTATTGATAAATAATTCATAAATTTAACATTGGTTACTTTTAAAAAGTTGAATCTTTATTTAAAAATTATTTATAAAAAACCCTCCATTTCATGAAAATTATCAACTAATAGTCACTTAAATTACATACTATTTGGTTATCTCCATATTCCCTGTGGGATTTGACCCCAACCTTTGTTGGGTTATATATTTGACAATGACCGCTTACACTTCTTAAAGTAGTTGTTATTTGGGTGTATCACAACGCAAACGACATCGACATGAACTCGTAATGGTCGTAGTGAGTCCTAAAGGCTGTATTAGGGATGTCCTCAGCCATGATCCTCAACTGATGGTAACCAGACCTCAAATCAGTCTTAGAAAACATTTTTGCACCCTGAAGCTGGTCAAATAAATCATTGATACGAGTCATAGGATACTTATTTTTCACTTTCACTTTATTCAGTTGCCTGTAGTCAATACACATACGCATAGAACCATCCATCTTCTTCACAAATAGAATAGGAGCACCCCAAGGCGATACACTTGTTCTGATGAAATCCTTACCTAGAAGATCCTAAAGCTGAATATTTAGCTCCTTAAGCTTGGAAGGAGCCATATGGAGCCTTGGAAATAGGTCGGTTGCCTAGCTCAAGGTCAATAGTAAACTCTATATCACGCTCAGGAGAAGGCCAGGTAGGTCGGTAGGGAAAACATCAGAAAAGTCAAGAACATTAGGACCAGAGTCAAGCAAAGGACTCTCAATGTTCACATCCTAAACATAAGCAATGAATAACTCATAACCCCTCGATACCAGTCTACTAGCTTGAATATAAGAAATAATCATCGTCCGCCCGTGGCTAAAAGAACCCTGCCACACAACCGGGGGTATGCAAGACATGGCTAAGGTAATGATCTTGGTAAAGCAATCCAAGACCGCGTGATAGGGGGATATCTAGTCCATGCCCAGAATCACGTTGAAATCTACCATATCTAACATAATAAGATCAGCCTGAGTGTCATGCATTCAAACATTCACCAAACGCGATCTAAACACCTGATCCTGTGCACCACCCCTAGCTGGAGGCAGTACTGATCGGATCGACCGCCTAAAGAGAAATGATAGATGGCCCCACACTCATAACAAGCCTCAGGCACTCTGCCTTGTCTAAAAGGTCTGGCTGATCCGAAATGGACAAATCGACTTTCTTACCCGGACAGAATATCCCTCGATGGCTGACAACTGCTCTGACCATCAAAACTACCATAAGTGGGCCAACCCCCATCTAAAATTTGAGACGCTGCCTAAATGGTCCTACTACGATAACCCTGGTGCTGATGAGATTGACGTTGGGGGAACCTCCCCTGAAATCCTTAGCCTCTAAACTATGAGCCGCTTCGTCTCTCACTATGACTACCTTGATGACAGGGGGGCCTCTTCTGCAGTCATAACTGGCTGGGGAACTACTGATGCTAGCAACATCTCTACTCTGGTAGCCACAACTCCAGGCTGCGCCTCTATACCAAGTCCAACCTGAGCTACCCCCTGAGAAGATATATGTAACCCATTCATTGGAGGACCACCAACTAACCCCAAAAGCTGAACAAATACATCACAAAAGACTAAAGAAGTTATAATCCCAGGTGGGGTCTAGGCTTTCCCTGGCCCACCTGTTTCTATAGCGATGGAATATTTGGTGCTATCTCTGGGTAAGGAGCAATAATAGGATCTGGCAATGGCTCTCTAGCCTATTCTCGAGCTAGGGCTGCAACTCTAGCCTGACCTCGATCTCGGGGTCGACGTTTGCCTCCAACTAGAGCTTTAGCAGCAGAATCGAGGTCCTGATCCATGGTTGTCGTACCCCACATCCTAACCATTTGTGAAAGAGTGAAATAAATAAGAATCTTTAAACCAATACATAAACAATGCACGAAAGTGAACCAAAAAGATGAGGATTTTCCTAAGGATGTCCTGTAGCCTCCTAAAGATAGGATACAAACATCTCCATACCGTTCTGTGGGACTCTGCTAAACACTGGCTCTTGTACCAATAATACCGGTGAACCTAGGCTCTGATACCAAGCTGTCATGACCCAATTTCTTGCTCAAGTCATAATACCACCTATTTCAACCCACTAGTAGGTAAACCAAGTCATAGCTTGGAATAGTAATTAATGGGCTAAGGGGTGGAAGGTAAGGGAAACAAGAATGAAACCAACAATATCAATAATATAAGTGGAAGTAAAAGAGATACACATACATAACATATGGTATAAGAGAGGGAAGAGGATAAAATATACAGAATGAATCTCTCCCAAGACCTGGTAAGGTCGGTAGAAGATCCACTATAACCAAAAAGAAGAGTACTAGACTGTATCTAAAATATACATATATATACAATAGTCTCAAAAATACAAAAGACTATCACTAAAGCAAAAGGTGGAGGATCCATATCCAGATCAGTAGCAAGGCCAGAGGATAACATCAGCGGTAGTGGCTCATACTCGAATCTGCATTAGGGAAAAGATGTAGAAGTGCAGTATAAGTACCAAAGCAATGGGTACTCAGTAGGCATCATCGGCTAAATTAGTTCAAATATATTAAAAGCATAAATAAATTGCAAGAATGTCAGCTAAAGTCAACAGTAAAAGGGATAGAAATGTAAGTTACAAGCTATGCTAGGCAAATGCAATAAACAAAGTAAGTGACTCAAGAATAAAAGAAAAGGACTAACTACAACCTAACTGGGGCCCCATAATCCCAGAAGGCACACACAAGAAGACAATTAACCCTACTGAGCCCCCATAAATCCGGTGGGTGCAAACATGAGGAAGTCTAGGGTAAAAAGTATAAATAACAGAAATAGACTTATAAAAAGGCAAGATGGAAAAAATACACTATATACTCCCATCTCCACAATAACCTTTAACCGTACCAATCTCACATAACTTTCTAATCCCAGATCCATAAAGAAAGTATATACCAGGCTTGAACCAAAACCAGTGGATAATAACAAGAGGCCAGACATCGTGCTTGAATTGATAATAATTGGTAATAACAAGAGGCCAAATGATCCATATACAACCGTCAGAACTCCAAGAACAAAACCGTATACAACCGCAAGAACTCCCAGTAATAACCGTAATTAATACTAGAACACCCAAACCATAGTCATAGGCTGATGCCGGACTAAAATCAAAACTCACAAGGAGAAAACTGTAACCATAATATGTGGATTTATAAGAAGCAAACCATAACCATAAACTAATGCCAGACTTGTATCGGGGCTCACAATAATGGCGATAGAGCATACACCTGACTTGAATTAGAACTGATATATATATATATATATATATATATAAATAAGCATAAACTATCTAGTGGAAGTTCAATGGTTTCAAGCCCTAACTCCAATCCATTTATTCATATATATCAATCTCAGGCGGCTAAATTCACTAAGTCCAGACGGTCTCCAATTACCTGGTCAACGAGGTGTGGTCAAGGGTCATATACTATCTTACCCAAGGAAAAAGAACTAAGCAAGTGTGAAAATAAGTATAAGTCACCCCAAACCTAAGTTAACAGCCTAATGTAGCAGTCATAAGTCCAACTAAGCCTAAAGGAAAATCACTCAAGATATTCTATCTAAAAAAGGCAGCGGGGCCTACTACTAGGCCTTGATAAACCAACCTAAGGTAAAACTTACCCGAACCTAGTCTAAGGCTTCCCAATCCCATAACAAGGTACTATAATCACTAATTTTAGTACTAAAGGATGATTATACACTATCCTAAGGGAGAACGGGCCTAGATTCTACAGAAAAGGGGCCCTAACCGGCTAAATAAGGCAAAAAATGCTAAAACAATAACCGGGCTATAAATACCCATCCAAAGCTAGCACAATACTACATTAATATCATAATTAAGTACAATTTAGAAGAAGGGTAAGACTAGCCTACCTGGACGCCGTCGAAAGCTCGCCAAATCCTCTATACCAGAGCTTTCCCTTTCGAGAAGCGTCTGAGAGTTTCCACGCTATCAAAATAATGATCTATGCATCAAGATGAGAAAATTGATACCCATATTGTGTATATACGCTCAGGGTCAGAAAATGAACTAAAAATCTCATGTTAGGCCCGCTTGTGGAATCCCAAAATTAAAACTGTCGCAATGTCCCTCTCAGCTTAAAGATCGATTGCCATATAAATTTAGCTAAATCTGAGCTTATAAAGCCCCCAAATCAGTCCCAACGCAATTCTTAATATATGAATTAAAATGAAGAATTAATCAAAAATTTGGACAGAAACTTATGAGAATACAATGATATAACGATCACCACAAAGCCACTAAATCAATCCAAGCACTAGATACTCGATTCCTCTAAAATTCTAAGCTTACAATGTCTACAATGGTGTTTTAACATTTAGTGTATAAGCCAGAAATGAGGAGGGTGAAGTATATATATAAGTAACAGCATTGGCCACTTTAGCGGCTAAATGACCGCTAAAGTGGCTTGGAAGCCGCTAAAGCGACCTGACCTCGGCTGGCCAACCTCCGCTAAAGAGGTCCAGAGCAGCATAAGAGGCTGCCGCTAAAAGTGATGCCAAGTGTCTAAAGCGGCTACCTCTAAAACGGTCTCTTGGTCGCTAAAGAGGCTACACCAGATAATTTGGCACCAGCCAAATTTATCAAGTCCCAACGGACTTCGATTGGGTGCTCGAATTGGTTCAAAATCACGTGAACCCAAATAAACTATGCTACCTTACCAAATTCGACATTTCGGACTCAACGGCGCCATCAAAATTTTCATCCAAGGTTGTTTCAATAAAAAGAGTGTCCAACACCCAAGGGGCCGTTTTAACCAAAATCCACCTAATAGCTCAAAACAAGTTCGGGAGCCTCGGGACCCGGACCAAGGGTCCCCTTAGCCTAAGATCAAAATTTTAGAGTTGATGAGACTATCTAAAATGGCATCCGAGGCTTTTTACCTGAGGTTTTAGCCCTAGACCCATTCCTTAATTTCAAAAGCTTCAAAACAGGGAAATTGCTCTAAAAACCAAACGAACTGTCCGGTAACCGAACTGTCAGTCTCAGCAAGTCATAAATGACCTGGGGCAGCTGAAGGAAAGCTCTAAATGCAGAAAAAGTACGAAAATGTAGAAAATGACCTGGAGGGTCATTACATCAAGAGTCTCTTGATTCTTAATATCAAGCAGAATCTTCAAGGGAAAAAGGGAAATCTTGTAAAATAAGCGTTAACCAGTTGTCGTTTTTTTCTTTTTTTTTTTTTCTAAATGAACATTGATTTGTGTTGTAGTTAATAATGACGATCAAGTGTATGTTGTTATGATTTGTGTGTATTTCGCAAGCTAAGAACTCCCTTATAACCAAATTCGAATAGTCCAATATGTGTTTTTTGTCTTTGAAGCAATCATACAGAAATAATTCCAATATATTTAGCTTTATCTTTTATGATCATGAAATAGACAAAGGTGTAATAGTGCCCGTAGTGCCCACACAATAATAGGCTAATTAACTAGTAGAATAGTAATTACAAATATAGTTGTTGAACCACCTCTATATGTTAATCTTTTATAAAGGATTAAATAATAATAACATACTTTACTTAAAATGTAATCACTTTTTTTAAATTTCAATAGGTATCATTATATCTGTGCGTAATTCCTTTTGCTCTTTAGTCTTTACTATCATAATCTACTCATTTAATTGTGCATAAAAGTGAATGTGTATAGACAATAGTCTTTATGAAATTACAATTTAAATACAGACCAAAATAAGTTTGAAATGGATGATTCTTTTAGGCACGTTGTTGAATAGTTAGTTTGGTTATTTCGGATTTTGAATCCTAATCAATTTAGGAAAACGTGTTTAGTCCTTCAAACTATTTATTTCCATAAATAACTCTATTCCTAAACCAAACTAATGAGGAAACAAAAAGTAATTTGTATACATTCCAATCCTACTCAATTTGGGAAATTGAAAAAAAAAAATACTTATAAATAGGTGGCCTCTTTCTCTGAAATTTATCATTCCAATGTTTTTTCGTTGACAAAAAAAAATGTAATATGGGGAAGAGGAAGTCACAAGAAAAGGCAGCACCAAAGAAGAAAAAGCCCAAACTTGAAATAGTCTTCACTTGTCCATTCTGCTGTCAAGAAAGAGGTGTAGAATGTCCAATTGATATGAAGAATTTGATTGGTGAGGCCATTTGTTATAATTGCAACACAAAATTTAGTATGAAGGTCACAGCTTTGACCGAGCCTATCGACATATACCATGAATGAATCGATGAATGTGAACAAGTCAATACGAAATTCGTTTGATAAGTTTAGATGATTATATTGTGAAAGGCGGTAAATGATCTAGTAGTATATATGATTTTGTTTGTAGTAGATCATATTGTTATGTCATGTAGTGTAGATTTGTATGCAGATTACTGATTATCTTTGTTTTCAATCATAATAATATTACATCTTATAATTGCCTTATGATATATAGACATATCTATCGAATGAATAAGTGAGTGCGAACGTGTCAATAAGAGATTTGTTCTTGGTAAGTTTAGATAATCGTATCATGAATGAGGACAATCGATCTTATAGTATATGATTTTGTACTTATGAGACCATATTGTTAGGTTCATTGTCGAATAATCAATTTGGTTATTTCGGGTTTACGGTTTAGAGCCTATAAGTTGTGATTTTTTTTTTCTTATAAAAATAAACATTCAAATAATATTCATGTCAAATTGCCTTAAAATTCCTCGTTCCCACCACAATCATCAAAATAAAGTATTCCTATCAAAATCCAAGAAAAATTACTTATAAATTAACAAGTAGAGTAATCAAAAGTGCATGTTTCAATTAATCGAAACTTAAATATGCTTAACTAAATTTCAAAAGAACCAAAAATCAGAATTTATCAAAATTTGAGTGATTAAAAGCATAAATTTCCCAACCCAAACAAAAAAGAACAAGAATCTGTCTCCTAATTCGAGTCAATTTCGAATTAGAAAAATAATTTGTATATATTCGAATCCTAATCTATTTAGGAAAACATGTTTAGTCCTTCACACTATTTTATTCCATAAATAACTCTGTTCCTAAACCAAAACTAATAAGGAAACAAAAGTAATTTGTATATATTCCAATACTAATCAATTTAGGAAATTTTAAAAAAATACTTATAAATAGGTGGCCTCTTTCTCTGAAAATTAATATCACAAAGTTGTTTGTTCAAAAATAAAAATTAATATGGGGAAGTGGAAGTCAAGAGCAAAGGCAGCACCAAAGAAGAAAGTGTCCAAACTTGAAACAGTCCTCACTTGTCCATTCTGCTGTCAAGAAAGAGGTGTAGAATGTCTCATTGCTATGAAGAATTTGATTGGTGAGGCTATTTGCTATAATTGCCAAGCAAAATTTAGTACCAAGGTCACCTTTGGCCGAGCCTATCGATATGTACCACGAATGGATTGATGAATGTGAACGTGTCAATAAGAAATTTGTTTCATAAGTTTAAATGATCGTATTTTAAAAAACAACAATCGATCTTGTAGTATATGATTTTTTTCTTATGAAACCATTTGGTATGTCATGTAGTGTATATTTTTATGTTGATTGGTTCTGTTTTCAATTGTAGTAGTATTTCCTCTTATAGCTTCCTTATGATGATATATAGACACATATAGCGAATGAATAGATGAATATGGACGTGTCAATAAAAAGTCCGTTATTAATAAATTTAGATGATCGCATTATGAAAAACGACAATCGATCTTAAAGTGTATGATTTTGTTCTTATAAGACCATATTGTATGTCGTGTAGTGTATGTTTGTATGTTGATTAGCTCTATTTTCAATCATTGTAGTATTTCATCTTATAGTTGCCTCATGATATATTAGAGGATCAACAATGCAAATCAAAAAAATTGACACATGATTTTGGTAGGAAATAGGAATTTATAAACAATTCCCGACTGTTGAGCATTAGTCATATTTAGGGAGAACGTTGGGATCTTAGGGCATAAACATCAAACAACTAAGCCCCACATATAAGTCCCAGGGTGTTTTGCAAGTGCTCGACCCAGGGACGAGCCCAAAGCGACCCAGAAATGCCTTTTAAAAGAGAGTGGGTAACCCAGTTTCTTATTAGGATCCAATTTTGACCATATGGATCAGATATGACTTTTTTATCCAAGTAACATGAGTATTTCTGGACTCGTTTAAACTCGTGGAGTACATATTGAATAGATTTTGGAGTATACGGGGGCTTAAGGAGAGTAAGAGTCGTTTATAGAGTTATTTGACTGTTACTCAATTTGTTGAGCATGCTTTGAATTATAAAACTTGTAGTATTGATTCATGTATTAGAACATTACTCCAAATATCTTATTAACTTTATGATAACTGAATAACATAAATCCATTTCTTGTGTTGTTTATATATCATATTTGTGCATAAGATGTTCATCTGCCGAGATCATACAAATGGTTAAGGTGGAAATGTAAGTATTTGTAGAGTTAAATCCTCTTCATTACCTTGTTGGGGTTGGTCAATGATACATGATGAGTACATGTTGTTCTTTTGTACTCATGCTATATTTGCTACACTTTTTTGTGCATGTTTGAATATCGGTACTAGTGGAACTCGCAACAATGTCTAGTGGCTGTAAACATGGAGCTCCAGGGTGAACTGTTCAGCTAATCTGCAACACTAGACTCCAACTATATCTTTATTTACCGTCTTCTCATTCCATACGGTGTATTAGATTTTATACTTCTGTTAATTTACTCCTAGACTCTCTTAATTCATATCACTAGGTTTTGGGGAGTTTTTGTTTTGTTTTGTGTTTATGTTATTTTGATAGACCTTTATGACTAATACATGTTTCGGTTGTTATTTTCATGCCTGAATAATAATGAAAATTGGTAACGTCTAAACTTTGTACTCCTACTAAGTTGGAGCGTAGGTGTCACTATGACTTAGGTGTTTTTGGATCGTGGCAATTTTCTCTAAAGTAAGAAAAGGTAGAGAAAAATACTAGCTATACACTATAATTTTGCAAAATATGAAAAGAATTTATAAGCTACTCATGATATAAACAACCCCCCTCCTTTCATTTATGCAGGAAAATACATTTGGTGTCTCCAAAAGTGTCAGGTCTTGAATTTTTATTCCTACTTAACAAAATCTTTAAAAAGTGACCTTAACTTGGAAAAATTCGTTGGGAAAAACTTTTGTTGCCCATCAAGCATAAGTTCTAGTTTTTTAAAGTAGAACTTGTGGTCAATCGAGCAGTTTATCGTCTTGAAATATCCAGAATTTCAATCTGATAGGGAAAAACTAGTATACATGATGGGCAACAAAAGTTTTGCCTCTTTTGCCCATCATACATGATTTACAGATTTTGCCTTTTAAGGCATAATTTGTGGCAAAAAGAAGGTTCACTGTCTAGGAATATCCTAAACTTCTGTATTATAAATATGCAAAACTAATTTACATCCACAACTTATGTCCGATGGGCAACAAAACCTTTATTCTAAAAATCAAGACCACCCCGTATGAAGGTCATTTGAGAACTTAACCCCCATTTATATGTATTCTGCTTTTGCAATGGTAAGTACAAAATAGTGTTGCAATGATTGGTAACTTTGCTAACAAAATTGAAAAACTCTTGATTTCATTCTCCTAATTCATTTTCTAGATTTTGACTAATCTTCGAAAAGAAAAGAGATTATGTTTTCTCTCTTAGTCGACAGACTTCATAAGAAGGTTATGTTTGTTGGAAAATTATTTTTCTAACAATGTTTTCTCTCTAAGTCGACTGACTTCAGAAAAGGATTATATTTTCTCTCGTAGTTGGCATACTTCATAAGAAGGTTATGTTTTCTCTCTAAGTCGATTGACTTCAAAAAAAAAAATTATGTTTCTCTCTAAGTTGATTAAGCGCCTTCTCAAATAACTATTCTATCTTCTATATTTAATATGATTGAGTCACGAGTTTAAATTTTAAAGTAAATACCCCTAATAGTCTGTGTTTCACCAGTAACTACAACAATTTGATCTCTTTTTGAATTCTGATTATGACTATTTTGTTATAATCCGAAACACTAATTGGATCCTACTAAATTAACTGTGAAATTAATTGTATTTGAGAAATAATTTTTTTTCCTAATATGGTTGACATGGAAATAGAGAAATATTTGCACTATAACAAATGAATTTGGCTAATTTAAATCAAGATAAATAGTTAATAAATAAAACAACAGTCTCTAACTATAACACGATTTCAGACACTCACCTATCTTAACAAAAATAAAATAAAATAAAATAACACACTCACTTTTAGAAACTATTCAATCACTTTTAGAAACCCTACAATCAGACAAACATATAGAAAATAGAATTTTAAAAAATACTCCAAACATAGCACATTCTTAGACATCCCTCTTATAGTGAAGATCCGCATAATTTTTTTCTCGAATTAAAGCCTCAAGTTCAAGTCCAAATCATTTTATTCTTCAGCTATGTTAACAAATTCATCTGCATTTGATGAAATAGGAACATACAATTGATTCATCAATTTTCCTGTAGCAATATTATCATTTGGATATGCAAATATTGAATTTGAACCTCCAATAAATATGCTTCTTCTTGCCATGTGTTGCCTATCAACTGGTGGTGTTCTGTCCCATCTTATCGGTTGGTTAAGATTCCAAGACAATGTTGGTTGGACAATAACTCTATCATTTCTTCTCAAACTCGCATGTTGTGGAGTAAGAGGTTGAGCAGATAACAGATTTCCTGGTAAAACAATGTTGGATGCATAAACATGAGAGCGTAGAATGACAACTTGCTCAGACGATAATGTGTGAGTAATTTGAACATGACTCATGAATTCTAAATGAGTATGAAATATTCTATTGCATAAAGGAAAATGAAGAAGTACACGAGAAGGTATTAAAAATGAAGGAGAAAAATTTGCATTATGCATATTTGAAGTATGAATGGCAAATTTTTTCTCTAAAGTAAGAAATGGTTTAGTGAGAAGTACCAACTATGCACTGTAATTCTGTAAAAGGTGAAGAGAATTTATAGGTTGTTAACCTTCCTCCTTCATTTATGTGTCTTCCATATTTACAATTATAAGTTCAAAATGGGTACTTAATGTGAACCTTAAATTTGTATTTCTATTCCATACTATACCACATTACACCAATCAGATCTTTTTTTGACTTTTGATTTCATTTGTAAATTGCAGTAAGCTGATCTCTTTTTGAGTTTTTACTATCATTATATTATTGTAATTTTGTATAGTACAAAATGGATCCTAGTAAATTCTAAATTTAGAAAATGGGTACTTAATTTCTGCTTTAAATTTGTACTTATATTTGGTGCAATACCAAATTATAGCAATCTAATCTCTTTTTCACTTTTGACTTCATCGTAAATTGCAGTAATCTGGTCTCTTTTTGAGTTTTGACTATCATTATATTGTTGTAATCTAGTACAGTAGAGATGGGATCCTAGCAAATTCGAAAATAACTCATAGATGGTCCTATAACTACAATTTTTTTTCACTAAAGTCACTTAACTATATTTTCTTATACAAAAATCACAAAACTTTTCCCTTACTAAAACAAAAAATCACATATGTCGGAAAATCCAAATTCTAATGTGTAATATTTTTTTTTTTTTATTTATTTTTTACTTTTAACCAAAAACGGGCTTTTGACCCTTTTATTAAAAAAAAAACCAATATTTACAAAGGCCAGGCCCAAAAGCGACCTGGCCTAAAAACAAAAAAACTAAAGCAAGTCCAGACAACAAACCCCTAGCTGAAATTAGGAAAGTAAAATCCTCTCCATTGTCTTCTTCAAGTACCAATTTGTTTATCCATTTGTCTTTATCTAGAGAATCTCAATTTACAGAAGCTTTGGTGAGTGTATAACCTTTCATTCAGTAGCTTGACCTTTTAATAACTCTGCTTCAATTCCAATTTTTCTCTCATCATTTTCTTAGATCTATGGATTGAGCTTCAAAAAGCTAATACCACCACACAATCTAAAAAAATTGATTCAAGAACTAGCATCGAAGAGTGGTATGACGTTGTTGAGTAGGGATGAATCACATGCGAGAAGGAGCTTCTGCCCTAGATCCAAAAATACCATTGTTTGGATACTCCTCTCACCAGGTGTATATCTTTGTATTCGAGGAAATATATTCCAACAAGGTACATTATTTTCCATGAAAGCTCCCAGTCTCAGTGATTACTAAGACCCTTTTGTCACAACCTACAAATTGATATGTTTGAATGTTGAAGGGGCATGTTCTCTATCTACTTCGGAGTTAGCATTTCCAATCTCATATCACAGATAAGTAACAAACACTTGTTATTCTTTTATTCCTCTTTTCTCTGCACCTTGAATCAATAGGTTTTGTTTCCAAAGAAACTAATACAACCATTTGATTTAAATGCTGATTGAAGAGAAATAAGGAATACCCTTTCGTTCTTGTGACTTATGCAATCAGATCTCCTCAGCAACGTACTGCTACCTTCAATGGAGTTGAATATACCTTTAAATAGGTACACTCTTCTCTTATATCTTGTAGCATAAGTGTCCAATCCTAACTTGTACATTATTATTTTGGTCCTGAGTTATGATTATTGAAGTGTCCTAGTACTTGCCTTATCTAGATTTATAATCTTTTTGCCATTTGCTGGAACATCCTCAAAATTGTTGAATTGAAAGTCACCTGCAAAATCAAAAACTAGTTAGTTAAAAAATCAGTAAGAGTAGTACATTCCCTTCGGGAAGGTAATACTCTTGCTGATATGGAACTCCTTAAGGCTCTGATGGATTTGACCACCATTGTCACACTCCATGGAACATCCCACTCCCTATTTAAGATTTTCACCATGGACCAGGAGTCTATTTCTACAATAATTTACTGAATAGAATTCTCCCTACAGTAGATTAAACACTCTCTAATAGCAATAGCCTCTGACTCCAAACTGGTGGTATCTTGTATTCTAGCACCCTTAGCAACTACCAGTTCACCATCATTGTTTCTAATGCAAAATGCAAAAGAACTAGGACCAAGATTCTCTTTTGAAGCACCATCAGTGCTTCCTTTTAGCCAATCACTAGTAGGTTGTGTCCATCTCACTAATCTAAAATAATATGAACTCCTTTGTTTGTGAATTGCATCAATGATATCCACCCACTTTCTCCCTGTAAGCTTCATTTTGAATCTATACTTGATATATTTGGCAACAATAGTATCTATTTCCCAGAATATCTTACTCTCATGATATTTACCTCCATGCAAGATGGTATTCCTTCTTTTCCACAAGAACCAAAGAAACAGAATTGGGATAGTACTAAAAACAACTTTCATAGTACCATTCTCCCCATTATCTCTCCACATTCTCACACTTTGCTTCAGATTATATCTTTGGTCAATAATACCAGTTGCACCACAATAATGGGACCAAGCTTTCTCTGCTACCTCACCTCTTAAAAAGAGATATATTATTGTTTCCCTAACAGGATTAGTATAACATCCACATAAATCAGAAATATTAGAATTCCACTTATTCATTAAAGTAGCTACAGGCACTAACCCTAACCATAATCTTCAAGTGAGGAAGGAGTACTTAAAAGGCAATCCTTTACACCAGATAGCCTTCAGGTCTTCATCTTCATCAGCTTTTAGCCTCAATAAATCTCATGCACTCTTAGTTGAAAATTTTCTAGTACTATTTTTAGTCCACCAGGGTCTATCCATCTCATTAGCATACTGTACAACCCCTATTTTTCTTTTGACATGATTTAGAACATAGTTTGGGACAAAATTTTGTATTTTCCCAAAATACCATCCTTCTTCATTAAGGAATTCTGTAGTATCGTTTAAAGGATGACAAGACTGAACCTTAGTAGGGTGCATAAACAATGGACCAGTGTTAGTCCAGTTTTCAATACAGCTACGACCAATACAGAAATTTTGAATAAATATGAAATAGCTATCCGAGATGAATTTAGTAGTATGACTACAGAAATAGAGGAACAAAATAAAGAAAAAGTAATACATAGGAATTTAATGCAAAAATTAGCTATATGCAATATGTGCTACATAGAAGAATATACTTGTGCTTTTAAGGAATATTATTACAGAGGAATGTACACAATAGCAGAAAGTACTGAGATAAGAAAACTATATTTTACAAAATTACCAGAACCCTTTGGATCAAAAATAACGAAAGATTGGACTGATGCAGGATTAACAGATACTTTAGGAGCTAGAATAAAATATTTACAACATTGGTTTATAGATTTATGTGAAAAATATAAAGAAAACATTACCCTAGATAAAACAATAGTAAAAAACCTGTCATGTTGCAAAAATAAAACAGCAGCACAATTTGGTTGTATAGATAAAAAGTATTATAAAAGAATTATACTCAATATAAACCACACAAAACTAGGTATAAATATAAAAAACCAAGAAGACGATATTATATAAAGAATTCTAATACAAAACGACCATATAAGAAAAAGAAAACATTAGCAGAATGCACATGCTATAACTGTGGAAAGTTAGGTCACTTAGCAAAAGATTGCAAAATACCTAAAGACCCAAAGAAAAAACAAATATCGGAAGTAACGATAGATAATGATGAATATACGCAAATTGACTATATAGACTATGACTTAGATAGTAATGATAGTATATATGACTTTTCAGATACTAAATCAGAGGAAGAAGAATCGGAATATGAAACAGAATATGACTGAGAAAGATATCCAAATAATTGACAAAGAAGAATATCAAGATGCAGAATCATCAGAACAAAAACTAATATTTGATAACCACATATTTGACCAAATAAAAAAGAAAGAATTAGACTTAAGTATAACTAAAATTTTAGATGTACCTATAATAAAACAATGGTTCAAACCACCAAAAGAGGAATATTATGTAATAAGTCAAAAGGAACATATTATAGATTGCAAATATATAAAAGGAAAAGCAAAAATTCCCATACTAAACAAAAAATTAGAAAATAAAGAAATACAAAATATAAAATCAAAAATCCCAATAAAATATGTACACTTACGAGCAACAGAAATATTAATTAAGGCATGCTTTAGAGAAGGAATAGATACTCCAATTGAAATATACTTAGCAGATGATAGAATTATACACCCTATTGAAAAAAGTGTAATAAGTGCAGTTAAAGGAAATCTAATATATCAAAAATTCAAATTTATAATAAGTGCTAATTATTCAGTAGCAGTAACAGATACAAATATAGATAAATCATTAGTCTTATACTGGAAAATGTCAGGAATTGAGTTAGCCCCAGGAAGTAAAATATTTACAGCAAGATGTAAGAATTTATATATATATACTACCACTCATGCAGTCAAAGCAAAGAACAAAATAAATAGAATCAAAATAGAAAACCCCTTTGAGCAAATTGTTACAGTAATAGATAATAATGATTATAATTACCAAGAATTAGATATAGAAGCAGATTTAGAAATAGTAAGAGAAAGACTTAGTACCTCAAAAAGAATAACTAATGACACACCTACAACATCATCTCAACTAAGTACTTCTAAAAGAAAATATTATATATCACAAGATTCAATAAATGATAACCTACCAAACACTAAAACATACCACTATTATATAACAAGAATTATGGATCAACAAATATATCTAATATTAATAAACACAGGACAGGAAGAAAATTATATTGCAAGAGAACTAGTAATGGAAAATGAAATTATTACAAATACACAATTAACTGGACTACCAAAAATATTGGCAAGCATGGAAGATCTAGTAGAAAAAGAACTAATACTAGGAGGAATACCAATAACAATACAATTTAAGATATGTCAAACAGGTAACAATATCACATTAGGAATAAACTGGTTAGAAAATCTAAAACCATATAAATTAGAAGACAAACAGCTAACTATAACTTACAAAAACAAAAATATAATAATTAAACGAACACTAACATGAAACCTAAATAATTGATGCCCAAGATATATATACTTGCAAAAATAATAGTAGAAGGATATCATAACAGATATTATACACCTATGATTGATACAGGAGCAGAAGCAAATTTATGCAAACATAATTGTCTACCATATGATAAATGGGAAAAATTGAAAACCCCAGTAATAATAAGTGGCTTTAACGATGAAGGAAGTATGATAACTTACAAAGCAAAAAATATAAAAATCCAACTATGGGATAAGATATTAACTATAAAAGAAATATATAGTTTTGAATTTTCACAACGAGATATGTTATTAGGCATACCATTCATAGACGATTTATACCCACATGTATTAACAAGAACACACTGGTGGTTCACAACCCCATGTAAACAAAAAATAGGAGCCAAAAGAGTAACCAATAAGGTAAGAAAAATAACACCATGGATAAAAGGAAGTGAAAAAATTACACAAAAATTAGAATCTGAAAATACTATTCAAAAAATAGAACTAATCATATTCTCCATAAATAAAGTTAAAACAATTCAAGATAAGTTAGAACTTTTGTATAACGAAAACCCTCTACATGGATGGGAAAAACATAAAACAACAGTACAAATTGAATTAATAGACGAAAATAGTATAATAACCCAGAAACCTTTAAAATATAATTTCGATGACTTAAAAGAATTTAACTTACACGTAACTGAATTACTTAAGCATAATTTTATACAAACCAGTAACAGTAAACATTCAAGCCCAGCCTTTATAGTCTCTAAACATAGTGAAAAAAAAAGAGCAAAAAGTAGAATGGTTATTGATTATAGAAATCTAAATGCAAAGACTAAAACCTACAATTATCCAATCCCAAATAAAATATTAAAAATCAGACAAATAGAAGGTTATAATTACTTCAGCAAATTTGATTGTAAATCAGGCTTTTACCACCTAAAGTTAACAGATGAATCTAAAGAAACTAACAGCATTCACAGTACCACAAGGATTTTACGAATGGAACGTATTACCATTTGGATATAAAAATGCACCAGGTAGATACCAAAACTTTATGGATAAATATTTCAACCAACTAGAAAATTGTATAGTATATATAGATGATATACTCTTATATTCAAGAACACAAGATGAACATATACAATTACTAGAAAAATTTATACATTTAATTGAAATCTCAGGAATTAGTTTAAGTAAGACAAAAGCAGAAATAATGAAAAATCAGATAGAATTTCTAGGAATACAAATAGTTAAAAATGGAATAAAAATGCAAACTCATATCATACAAAAAATAATCGACTCAGAAGAAACAATAGATACAAAAAAGAAGTTACAGTCATTTTTAGGATTAGTTAACCAAGTAAGAGATTATGTACCTAAATTAGCAGAATATTTAAAACCATTACACAAAAAATTAACGAAAGATACTGAGTATTATTTTGATAAAACTGATAAGATACATATACAAAAAATTAAGACTATGTGTAAAAAATTACCCAAGTTATATTTTCCTGATGAAAATAGGAAATTTATATATATTGTGGAAACAGATTCTAGTGATCACAGTTACGGAGGAATACTTAAATACAAATATGATAATGAAAAAATTGAGCATCATTGCAGATACTATTCAGGAACTTATACCGAACCACAATTAAAATGGGAAATAAATAGAAAAGAATTATTTGCATTATATAAATGTTTATTAGCATTTGAACCATATATCGTATATAACAAATTCATTGTAAGAACAGATAATACACAAGTAAAATGGTAGATAACAAGAAAAATACAGGACTAAGTTACAACAAAGGAAATACGAAGGCTTGTATTAAATATACAAAATTTCACTTTTACAATTGAAATAATTAGATCTGATAAGAATGTCATTGCAGACCACTTATCAAGACAAAGCCACACAGACAGAACAAGATAGTATAACAATGGCAGATATACTCAAAGCCCTTACTACACTTTGTACAAAAGTGGACAGTATGGACATTGAGATACATAGGCAAAAGTTACAAATCAATGAAGCTAGGTTGAAATCAGCCAGCACAAGTCAGCCGCATGACTATAAATCTACTGAGATAAGTCGATCGGAAGACTCTAAACATCCAGAGGTAGAAGGAGACGTTGGGAAACTCCGAAAAACCCATAACAATTCTGTTAATATTGCAGGTACCAGTGAGCCAGCTACAAAGAAACCATATACAAACACCAATCTAAATAGCATCTTTGCAAAACCTTTTATACCAAAAACATATACTACCCAAAGTACCACAACACCACAAACTTCTACATATGCAGAAAGTTTACATAGTGAAAAGAAGACTTACAACTATATTTCTCAAAACTACATCAAAAATATCCATGAAATACAAACTCACCTAAAGTTACAACCAAGATCTACAACTACCAAAGAACCAACCCAAGATTATATTACCCAGAAATTACAAGGATACAACAAGTTAATTGCACAACCCAAAACCAGTGCAAATTTAATCAAATCATGTTATTCATACGGATTAATTAATACCATATACACATACATAGGAGAAGAATTATCCGGTATACCCGACTTACAAAGTGCTTTCACAAGATACAAGCGAATTACGAAAGGAGATCTATTTTATATAAAATTTTATACAGCACCAGCAGAGATACTACACAATGAAGTAAAACCAGTTATCCAGGTAATAAAGATAGGAATGACAAGAGACATGATCATCCCAGAAGAGATAGAACAACAGCCAGAAATACCAGAAAATGATATACCAAGTTTTTATGCGAACAAAAGAGCCATTGGCATAGCTACAATCATCCAGGAATTAGCAAATAACTACTTAAACGGCAATGCTATATGGAGTTATTATGTCAGAAACCAAGTTATGATTTATTCACATTCAAGAGAAATACGCCAAAGAGATATGGAAGAAGTCCAGAAATGGATATTGTCCTTACTCAAACCCGAAGAACAACCATTGACAAGAGCATTGAAAAATAATTTTATTTCTCAAAATATATTAACCAGATATTGTAAATTAGTTACTAAATATCCAGACCACAAATTTACCAAATGCAATGGAGGAGATAGTATTGATATGCCAGACGTCCAGCTGGAATAAGCAATCAGTCATAAAGCAGACAAGATAAGAAAAAAAAGGAAGCAGACAAAGAAAGAAAAAGATATGTAATTACGTTTACTTTTCAAACTTTTACTTTTTCTTTTCTTAAAGTCTTTTGTTTTATATGTAAAGTAAAGTAGGAAGTGACCTGTGAATAGTAAGAGTCAAGTCACTGTGCAAATAGTAAGAGTCGCACAGTAATTTTAGTTTTTCAGATTTCGAGGAGCCATTTCTTGGCACTTCATTTGTTTATAAATAGGCAGAATGTAAAGAGGAAGTCTCAAGCCTCATGTGTTGAGCACTAACCCTCATAAGAAAAATCCTCTCTTCTCCGAATTACATAAAAAAAAAATATTTAAGCTTTTTAAGATATGGAACATCCAGACAAACCAACTCAGGTATATATATTCATAACCATGAATAGCTAAACTTTTATATTCCTTATAATCTCTTAAATATCATTGTTATTTATCATGTTATAGTCCCATTATATTGAACATCTTGAGAAAGTTTGCCATGAAAATAGGCTGAGAGTAGTTAAGCCCAGACTATGCCATCCTAAAGTGGAAACCGGTAGGCAAGGAAGCCGTTTAGGGGAGTACACAGAGTTGAGGCACTGTTAGGGTAAATGATTGAAGCCGAAATGCATGGTAGTGACCAGATAAGATTGTTCAAAATAATAGATTAGGACATGATGAGAATAATGATACCTAAAGAGGTTAGCAGGAATATGTTTAAACAACATGGATAAACATACAGATACCCCTAGTACTAGTACAAATACAGATAAAAACGAATCTAAGACTGAACTAGATACTTATAAATTAAGTTCTTATACATACATAATAGATGAAGATGATAATTATAAAATCACTTTATTATACGCATTAAGATAACTAGATAATGATACACGAAAAATAATTTATGACCTATTAAAAACATATGAGATAATGAGATTAATGCAAGATAGTTGGTTAGACTTTAACATTTCATACTATGATGATGATAGCAACGATTATTTAGACTGGTATTATTATTCAGATTAAAATGATTAACTACGAAGCACTTCAAAATTGGACACAAACTAGGCAAGAAAGAAAAACAACACAAAATTTATTAATATCTACCATCCTAAAATACCACCAAACCCGTAATAACCAATACATAGAGCAAATGACAGGAATTATGAAAGAACTTAACCGCTTAATTACACTAGAAAAACAATATTATAGTGAAGCATTTAATTCTTAAAATGATCCTTGATCCGCACCCCCCTATTGTTATCAGAGCTATGTATAAAAATTATATGATTACAAATGCCAGATATATAAAAACATATTAATGGACAAAATATTACAAGATTATCAAGAATATGGAATTACTTTAGATCAACATATTAAAAATCAACATGCTTACATAAATGATATACTCTATAATACAGATACTGAAGAACAAACAAAGGCAAAAATCGATGTACATAAAGTAAATAAACAACAACGAAAGGAAAATAAGAATCTATGAAAAATTAGAAAGAAATTAAAATTACTATATCCAGAATATAAATCTTTACATAACAGCAAGCAAGATGATAATAGGCTATCTTACCTAATAGATAAAATATCTAAAACAGAGTACAAATTAATCCAACATCTGAAGAACAAGCTATGAATACGGATACACAATACAGACAACAATTATTAGAACAGATCACAAAAATACGACAAGAATTAAAAGAAAGACAGGATAGATTACACTACAATATATTCGCCGGAGTAAATAAAAAATCTTTAGACGCACAAAGGAAAACTATATTTGAATTAGAAATACAATTGTTTCATTTAGAATATAATACGAACACGGATTATAATGAATAAGGAAGAATATGCAATAGATGAAAAAACATACACAAACCCAGATGGATTACAAATAACAATAATCTTTTCAAATTTAGGCAGAAGATATAAGAAAATAGGTAACACCTTATACTTGATGCTAGAAAAAGAAACAGTTAGTTTAGAAGATAGTTTAACCGCCAGGTACGAATTACTAAAGAAAATGAAGAAATCGATCGAAAATATGAAATTGATAAAATCAAAACACAAGCAAAAGAATAATTACAACATTTAGAGGAAACAAAAAATACTAAATATTGGAATTAGAAAAAGAATTAGAAATGTTAAAAAAACTATATACTGAGAAACAAAAAGAAAAAGAAAAGAAACGAGAACATGAACAAGAATTAATGTTAACTAAAGAAATAGCACAATTTAAGGCAAAAATGCAGATAGAAGAAGCAGAACAAAGTAATACTGAACCAGATTTACCAGATATTAGGATAAACACCATAAATAAATGACACATCCCAAGAGGACACACATTCTGAACTTAGTGAAACATATACGGAAATATTAGAACAAATAAACAATACACAAATAGAAGTTAATGCAGGAACAATAGATAATAAACCAAGTACTTCTAGAACAAATAAGCAACCACCTAGTTATACTAAATATGCATACGAAGCAGAGGAAAGAGCTAGAACATTACGGGAACGAAGATTAAACACAAAATGGCAACCAAAACAAACAATTGAACAACATAACTTTTTAGACTTAGACTGTGTCTCTGACACAAATAAAGCAATCCAATTATGGATAGGATATATTGCTAAACAATTAGTAGATAATAAAATATCAATGGCAGAAACACCAGCTTATATAGAAAGAACACTAATAGGAACAGTTAAATTATGGCTACAAAACTCAAGTGCAGAAAGCTTAGCAGTATTAAGAAATAATAGAAATAGTGAAGGAACTGCAGCTATGACCAATACAGAAATTTTGTGCCACTCCTAGGTTCCCACCATAGAACCTGTTCAATCTTCTCCCTATTTTCCAACATAGCTCTCCAGATTTGAGAGCCCCCTTTCCATTGTACTAAAGCAGGAATTTTCTTTTTACAATACTTGTTCCAAAAAAATTGTACCACAAATTATTCTGTGTCCTGAATCTCCATCACAATTTAGCTTGTAAGGCTTGTGAAACATCTTTAAGAAGCCTAAACTCTAGACCTCCTTCCTCTTTGGGCAAACATACTTTGTCCCAGGAAGACCAATGCTTACTCCTACCTGATTCTTTATTATGCCAGAAGAATTTAGCAAAAATTCTTTTAAGCTTTAATGACACTTCTAGGAGGAATAATTGCTGCAAGAATGTATATGGGAATGCTTTGTAGAACACTTTTCAGCAACACTTCCTTTCCCCCATAAGATAATAATCTACCCTTCCATGCTTGTAACCTATTCGTTATTTAATCCAGCAAATCTGCAAATGTTCCTTTTTTTTTTGGAATGAGATATGAGACATCCAAGGTACTTTAGAAGGAAAGTGCCTTTGATCATCCCTGTCATATGTTCCACTGGTTGAATCTCCCATCTAGAAGCATTTTGGTGCATATAAAAAAAGCTTTCATCTTTATTTACCTTTTGACCTGATTCCTGTTCATATTCCTGCAAAATCAACATAATTCTTCCAATAGAATAATCATTAGATGAGGAGAAAATTATGGTATCATCAACATAAGCCAAGTGGTTTAGATTGGAACTCCATTTAGGTATACCATATCCCACAAATGACTAATTTTCAAATAAATGATTGAGGGCCCTTGTCATAACCTCAGCAGATAGAAGAAAGAGAGCAGGAGATAGAGGATCCCCTTGCTTAACTCCTCTAGTAGAGTGGAAAAAACATATTGATTGACCATTTAATAACACTAAATAATAGTTATTAGAGATCAACATCCAAATTGAATCCTCCGACCTATTGGAGAAACCCATATTTCTTAGAACCTTCATCAAGAAATACCAAGAGACTCTATCATAAGCTTTAGACATGTCCAGCTTTAATACAACTTTAGCAGGCTTACCTCTTTTACCTATGTCAGTGATTAGCTCTTGTGTTAAAAATGCATTTTCAATATTACTTATACCTTTAACAAAGCCTAATTGATTGGGGGATATCAATTTATGGAGAATAATTTCTAGTCTATCATGAATATTTTTAGAAAAAATCTTATTCACAAAATTACTTAGACTAATGAGTCTCAAATCTGAAAAAGATTTCTTAATATCTAATTTAGGAATGAGAACCAAGTTAGTATGAGTAATTGATTTTGGAAGAGTATTTCCTACAAAGAAATCCAACACCAACCTGGTAGCATCAAAACTTACTATATCCCAGCAAGATTGGTAAAACCTCCCAGTAAGACCATCAAGACCACATGCACTATCTCCATTCATACTAAACACTGACTTCTTGATCTCTTTTTCATCAGGACTGGCCCCTAGTACATTATTATCCTCTTTAGTGACCATCTCTGGCACATGATCAAGAAGAGAAAAATTAGTGGAATCTCTTTCTTGTGTGAATTGTTTCTAATAAAAAGTAATGGACTCATTAGCAATTTGATCTTCTTTTTCTAGCCACAAACCCTGATCATTATGAATTCTAGTCACTTTAAGTCTATTTCTCCTCCCTTTAACAAGACTATGAAAACATATTGTGTTTCTATCACCACTCTCAAACCAATCATAATCTGCTTTTTATTGCCAAAAACTTTCCTCCGAATTGAGATATCTTATGTATTCAGCCTTGGCCTTCTGCATCACAACCCTATTTTCTTTAGAAGGATGATCTTCGAATAGCTTCTCCTTAATTTTTGATATCTCTTCTCGAATGATGATTTGCTGAAAAATATCCCCATATGTTTGCGTACTCCACACAGTAAGAGCCTTCTTGACCTGCTTAATTTTCCTCTTGAAATCAAAGAATGGATTGTCAGTGTGATTAGTTCCCCAATTCCTTCTTACCACCTCTTTGAAATATGCATGCTCTATTCAGAACTTGAGGAATTTAAATGGCCTTTGGTATCTGTTGTCCCTATTCTCACAATTAAGAATTAGAGGTGCATGATCCGACCCATCTCTTGATAAGTGTTCAACTTCAGCATGTGAGAACAAACCCTGGAAGTCTAAATTGATCAAAATCCTATCAAGCCTTTCAAAAATGCAGTCATCCCCTGCTCTTTCATTCCACCATGTAAAAGGGCTGCCCTTATACTGTATTTGTCATAAATCACAGGCCTCAACACAATTATAAAAATATTCAACATCTTCATACAACACTAGAATCCCACCAATCTTTTCTCCTCCATTCATCACAACATTAAAATCACCCCCTATAATCTAGGGATTATTCAATCCATTAGAAAGAGAATAAATGTTATCCCAAAGATTCAGTTTTTGGCTTCTATCACACTTAGCATATACAACTGCCACCATGAAAGATGTACCAATTGTTTGATCACTCAACATGATGGAGAGGAGTTGTTCTGTATCACTAGTAACTGTAACATTAAAACTATAATTCACAAAAAACCATAATTTTCCATTACAATTATGAAAAACTAATGGCATCTGAACTCTATTTTTGTATTTGTTGATAGTACTGACATGTTGAAAAGGTTCTAGTAAACCTATAAAAGAAAATTTATGAAACTTATGCAACATCTTATTCTCTAAAAGCCTTTTGAGACTTGACAGGCCTGATGTTCCAAATTATGGCCTTTATTACTTTTTAGGTTTTTAGGACCCTCCAATTCTCTTTAGTTGGGATCTGACAGGTTGTATAGCCTCCCCATTTCCCTACTTCTTCCCCCTCCTTGAAGATTAGACTGACCTGATTGCTCTTGGGGATAAATCAGTAGTTTTGTCAATCTCCTCTTCAACATAAGTTGATTTTTCTTCCCCATCTTCCATTTGTACATGCACCTCTGCCTCTTAAATATTATTTGTCAATATTTTATGTAGTACATCATTAGGAGAGTCAATTGTGCCACTCCAAATTGGAGTGTCATCTATAGAAAGAGGGGTGTCAATAAGCGCTAGCTTATTATCAGTAGCTGTTACTGTTTCCCCATCACCTTCATTACTGATTGATGCTATTATAGAGACCTGTTGCTGATTATTATCTTCCTTGTTATCTGCAGGGTGTAGTTGTTTTTCCCCACTTTCTCCTTGAATATCATCAACTTTCTTCTGTAAGGTAATATCCTCCATACTTCATTTGATGGTGTAATTTCAAATATAGCACTACTCTCATTAGGGATCACTTCTCTATTAACTTCATTACTGTACAGGTTTTCAGTATCACAAGAAGTAAGCTCTCCATTCTTTACCAGGGAACTGTTTCCAGTTTCAGTTTTAAAACTTAGATTATTATTGGTGGTGCTTCTTTGCTTTGATTCTCCTTATTTTGATGCTACAGGATTACCCTGATTATATACCAGAGGAGCTTTGTTTATTTCTTTCCCATGGAATGACCTTGAAACCCAATCCTTAGTAGAAGCACAGTTATTCCCCTCTCCTTGCTTATATAATGTTGTTCTATATTATTTGATATAGTTATTGATTTTATGGCTGTTGTGTGCTCCTTTTCCTCTTTTGTTAATGCTGCAAAGGAATTAGTATTGGAAATTCCTTTATCTGGTGTTAAGGCCTTCTTACTTAGGTACCCTTTGTAAATTAACATTCTCCTTGTAAGGTTCCGCTGCCTATTAGGACCACACCTTTTTGCCACTTGAGCTCTAGTCGGACTAACTTCTGCCTCTCCTTGCTGGGAGTTATTCTCATACCCATTATTTTCTTCATGTGATTGCATATGTTCAGGGTGTAGTACCCTACATTCCTATTCATTATGCCCTTGTAACATGCACTTCTTATAATATTTAGGTAGAAAATCATACATGATCTCTACCTGCTCAATTCTTGATTCCATTGTATTAGAGTTAACAATCTCCATCTCCACACATTTAGGAAGGTTTGCCAACAGGTCCACTTGAACCTTAAACCTAGCATAACTAGGCCTCATTTTGTTAGTCGCGGCCAAATCCAAATGAATTGGCTTCCCAACTACCGAAGCCAATGAAAATAGTAACTCCTTCACAAAATAGGTTGGCTTAAGATAAGGGAAGGAAATCCATACCATAGCCTGTGTCATTTCCTCTTAAATCTTGAATTTTTCATCATATATTAGAGGACTCATTTGGTAGGTGTATCCATCCTTAGCATTTATGTAGTAAGCATTCTTAGCCATAACATTCACAAAATCCTCCAACAATTCAAATCTCATTAGTATATGGTGATTTCTCAAAAAAAAACAATCTTAAAATCTCCCTTGATAGTAAGCTGTTTAGGTATTTGGCTACCAAGATCATCCATTTCAGGCCAACCATAAGAGAATATCCTAATGACTGCATATTTTGAATCTTCGATCTTGTTCATTAGATCCACTTCTTTTTCAGTCCACATAACTCAAGGGATGCCATTAACATAATTGATCTTTTAATTGGAATAGTTTGAATAGTAGCTTTATTGTGAGATTTAGGAGCATTAATCGTCAAGGGTTTCAATAAATTTGCAAATTTCTCCTGCTGTTGTATATTGTATTTTGTTGGTGATAATACGGTAGGCAAAATTGTAGGTACGCTGGATGTATTTTGAGGTAGGGGTGGTAAGTGATCATATGAGTAGGTTAATGTGGATATAGGTTTCAGACGACGACTAGGGTAAGCATAGAAGAGAGCGCTTTCCTAAAAATTGATATATGATACACGTACAAGATGCGTAAAAAATAATTACTTTAAACATAAGAAGATAAGAGGAGAGTTTGTTTTGCAATAGAAAAAACATACATCGTAAAGCAACATATCATTCAAATCAAACTAACAAAATATCAAAACAAAAGAGAAAAACAGTAGTAGCAATACAAATATATACAAAGAACATCAATTTTGAAACAACTAATTACTTTAAACATAAGAAGATAAAAAGAGTGTTTGTTTTGCAATGGAAAAAAAACATACATCGCAAAGCAACATATCATTTAAATCAAACTAACGAAACAACAAAACAAAAGAGAAAAACAATAGTAGCAATATAATGATATACAAGGAGCATCAATTTTGAATATCTCAAGAGCTTCATTTCCTCATCTACATCACTATTTTGAAATGTATAACTATTTACAATGTTAGTAGTTGTAAGAAAAATGTAGAAATTGCATAAAAATTCTTAGAAAAATTAAAGAAACTCATAGAAAAATAAAATATCTAACATGTTTTTGCAAGTATTAATAATATAATAGTGTTGAAGATATCATGAGATATAAGTCAACTATATTTCATATAGATCAGTATCTGTATGTACCTGTTTCCATACTATAGCTATCTGGGATCCATGTGGGACTTGCAAGGTTCATATAATGTTCGGAAGAGTCCTTTGACCCATCCATAAATGACCTTAGACACACAATAAAATATGACCTCGGTACCATCCGTAAATGACCTCGGACCGTCCATAAATGACCTCAGACTGAAATCACCGATAAAGACCTCGACACCATCTCATAATCAACCCAAAACAATCAGTAATATAATGAAAACAATGCAAATAGAATCTAAGAAGCAAATCATATGCTAACTTTCAAGTATAAATCATCTGGACACATATAAGAGAAGAAACACAACATTTACACTAAGTCTCCAACTAAAATGAGGCTCACGTAGGCATAAAACTCAATAACTCAAGGATACAGTCTCAAATTTTCATCACATAATATAGGTACCTTCATAAATGCTCGCCATCTCATTTATATGGGACCCTTATTACCATTAGTCATTCACATAGTCAAACAAATAGTAACACTTCAGAAATGAGTCAAAGAAAGTCTCAACTTACCTTAAATGAAGTCCAAAGAGTTAAATCAAATTCTTTCATTTTGAAAAGCTTCTGAATGATCCCAATCTAATCAAATATGATTATATATGAGAAAATTAAACTATAGACACCTATATTGCTATACGTTAATCCTGGATACAAAAAGTCAATCTCGAGCCCCTAAGAACAAAACTAAAATTTAATTTGAAAATTATTTTACCCATAATGTAAGAAACTCAAATGTGATATTTCACTAATATGTCATAGTTTCATGACACTTTCGATGCTTAAAATGAGGGAAATATGCTAGTTCTAAGGCTTGTTATATGAATATGATGTGTTTGTATTAGTTTGGCAGGAAAATAGGTCTTGACGGTAAATGGACTAAAAAGAGCTAAATTTGACCAAGTGTGGGAAACTGGTGCTTGGCCATGACTCGTTGGATAATGCTACGAGTCGTGGCCTAAATTATTGCATTAGCAGTGATGAAGATCTTGTGGATTAAAAGTGGAGTGTTGGCTACGACCACATGCTACAAACGATAGCATTAGGCGATGGGTTGTCAGGTGACCCATCCTGACCAACTTGTCCATAAATCCCACAGAGGTGCAATTCAAGGTGTTGAACACGACTCTTCACTACGAGTCATCAGATAATACTATGGATCATTGCCAACAATCATCCAGAGTGAGTTGGTCAAAAGTCCCGTAGAGGTGTAAATTCATCCAGTGGCAACAAATACTCCATATGATTTTTCACCAGAGGCTACGAGTTGTTGCCTAGACTCAACCTGAACACATTGGTCCAAAGTACTGAAAGTTGCAATAGTTGACCCAGTGAAAACAGATCACCCAACGAGTCATTCCTGAAAGCAGTTTTTGGGATATCTTTCTCCCTAATCTTGAGCTGGTGTAGCCCGATCTCAAATCTATTTTGGAGAATACTGCAACTGGTCAAATAGGTCATCTACTCTCTGCAAGGGATATTTATTGTGAATGATCACCATGTTCAACTGGTAGAAGTCTATACACATCCTCATGCTACTATACTTCTTTTTCACAAATAACACAGGCGTACCCCAAGGAGAAACACTTGGGTGAATAAATCCCTTTTCTAACAATTCTTGTAACTGCAATTTCATCTCCCTTAACACTGCTGATGCCATATGATAAGGAGGGATATAGATGGGTCAACATTTAAGAATTTACACACCACTGGGATTGACGCTATAGAAGGAACTACATATTTATCTTTTCGAAAATAGGCTAACAACGACCTACATACCAGCTTCACAAATTTTTGGGCATGAATTACTGAAAAATTCCTCATAGGAGTAGACTTAAAAATACCCTCCCACTCTAACTTCT
This sequence comes from Capsicum rhomboideum, assembly GCA_031232105.1. NCBI lineage: Eukaryota > Viridiplantae > Streptophyta > Magnoliopsida > Solanales > Solanaceae > Capsicum > Capsicum rhomboideum. Next base: position 55,884,975 of record CP124711.1, read on the forward strand.
CCATCCTGGGCATTGCAATAGTGACAGTTTTATCATAACAATCAAGAATGGCATGATAGAGAGACAACTAACTCATCCCCAAAATGATATCAAATTCCTCCATGTCTAGAATCACTAAGTCTGCCAAGGTCGTAAACACCATAAACATCACAAGACATGTATTATATACCTGATCAACATATACAGACACCTTAGATGGCATGGAAACATACATAGGAGTATCAAGATATTCACAGTTTAAGTCCCAGTCCAAGGCATATTTCACAGACACATAAGAGAAAGTGAAACCGGGATGAAACAATACAGAAGCCATTCGATCATAGATAAGAATAGTACCGATGATCATAACATTAGAAGCTTCTGCTTCAATATAAGCCGAAACAACATAAAGATGAGCCGAATCACCACCTTGACCGTCACCTCTACCATTTGAGCACCATTTCTACTAGCATATCCTCTACCCCTATTTACTTGATTGCCACCCCTTCCTACAGCCTGGGCACCATGACCACTTTATGGATGACCAATACCATTTTCTCCACGACCACAACCTATTAGAACTAGAGCAGTAGAAGTTAATTGTTGAGTCAACTGACCTGCAAACAAGAGATTAGGACAATGCCTTCTAAATGGATCAAGCCCCCACACTCATGGAACCTAAAGCCCAAAGCATCCCTCTTAACTGAAGAATATGAAGGTGTGTAGTAGCCTGTTTAAGAAGGCTAATAAATTGCCCTAAATGGGACCCCTACAAACATAGGCATAGCCGAATTATATGGTTAAAAAGAACCACGACCCATCAAGAAAGTACCGCTGAACTGGGCTGAAGTTCGTGGCTTCTTCTCTTCTTCTTTTACTTCTCCCTATTTCTCAAATGCCTCAGCCTTATTGGCAAACTCAACTATCTCCTAAAAGCACTTAACAGATGCAACCACAAATAAGGTAACCAACTGAATCCCATAGTTCATACCTTTCACAAAGTACCTAATCCGCTCCTTCTCTGAGGTGATCAATTATAGTACATAGTGATACAAGGCATGAAACTTGGCTTTGTAGGCCGCCATAGACATGTTACCCTGCTCTAACCTCATGAACTCATCCTTCTTCTGATCACTATAATGTGGGGAACATCTTTATCAAGAAATATATTCTGAAATTGTACCCAAGTAAGTAGAGGCAAGGCAGCACTTCATTCAATAATTGACCTCAACCATTGCTTGACTTTGACCTGCAGCTGAAAAGAAACAAACGCCACACCATACTTTTTAGTAATACCCATCTTATGCATATGTTCCTGAAAATCTATCAAAAATTCAAATGCATCCTCGGACTCTGTATCTTGGAATACTGAGGCTTCATCTTCATGAACTTGCAGATTAGTCCATGCTCATCATCAATCATCACTATCCCAAGTACCTATTGGTGATGTACCCGTGTTTTAGAGCCTTCATCCATCCTTGGTGCTACAATAGAGGCATGTTGTAAGGATGGGGGAGGGAAATCCGAACAACTGGAGTATGGCCAGTGCCAGCCAAGCTACTCAGGAATCCCAACACTTGTTCAATCACTTTTACAGACAAAGGCACTGGGTACACTATTTGGTGTTGGCACCATATTCTCTTGAGATACTGTTGACACCTAATGTTTGCCCTCCCTGATCCAAATTAATTTTGAGCTTCTTCAGTTTTAAACAATTCTGAATTAATTATTTTATGAAATCAAGTCGTTTTAAAAGTGATTCAAGACTAAAGTTTTGTCATACCTGTTTTCACATTTAAATGTTTGACATTATATGTTCTTATTTAAAGAAATATTTTGAGAATTAATTTCGTTTGAAAGTGACATTTAATCTGATTAGATTTTTTAAGCCGAATGAGAATTCGGGTTTAAAGTAATTGAATTGGTTTTGTCTCCAAATAAATTGATTTTGGTTTTGAATATGATTATTTTAGTTTTTTTAGAGATTAAGAAGCTCATAATTAATAAGATATTAATTTATCTCAATTAAATCAAATTTGACTGATGCTAATTTTGTTGTGGTCATACTATTATCATATGACCAAAAAATTGGATCAAATTATTGGACTCTCTTGTTCCAAGAGATCGTGTTTGGCCTAATAAACTATCCAACCCGGCCTGACCCTTTGTCACTGCATACAGATACATACATACACATACCTCACATACGCCCCATTCCCCTTTTACTTTTCTCTCTCCCCAATCCTCTCTCCACAAACAACAACAACGATATCAGCGAGAATCTCTCCCAAACCACCCCAAATAAATCAGAAACGACCTTACTCACCTCTGTTTCTCCCTTCTTACGATAGCCATGTGACTATCACACGCGAATTCGTACTCGAAAGCTTCTAGAGATAGCACAGGTGGCCTCTCCAACGTTCGAATCCTTGAAAAATGGTGGATTCCTCTCGATTTTGTACCATTGAGGTACAACGTTGTGCGATTTTCATTGGCTATGGGGGAATTCATTTTTTCCCCCAAAATTGCCTACGAATTTGACCCTCTTTTGGTCCATATTCATTCTATCCAAAGCTGAAAAATTCAATCCCTTATTCCCAAATTCAAATTTCAAAATCTAAATCTTTTTTCCCTTTTTACCCCTCTGTTTTCCTAGCAAAGCAGCCCCGATTCTTTCTATAAATAGAGAATATGGGTTGAGGGTGAGATGGTGGATTTTTTTGGGGGAAAATTTGGGGATTCGGGAGGCGCATGCTTCTAATCCCACGTAACCAAAAATTCACGAGAGGGAATACATTTTGGTGAACTCATTAAAATTTCGACGAGTGAAATTCAAACTCCGGTGAAGCAACAATAAATTCTGGGGGAAGTTCGTTCGATTGAAGCTCGTTGTTCAAGTTCGCTGCTTCGGAAAAGGTAAAAACTTCATTTTTTTTTACATTTCTTCTTCGTGTTAGTAGGCGTAGTACTTCTTATATGTTGATTAGATGTAGTCGTAAGTATATTGTTGTTGGAATCTCACACTAGGTGAGAATGTTGGGATTATGTGATGTAGAAGGCCTTAAGAGCCATAGGATTTTTCGTGTTTGTTATATAGTTTTGCCAAAAAATTTGTTCTTGTACCTTAGTTTGTTTGGCTACTGTTAATCTCACGTTTCTCTCTTTAGTTTCATATCGATGATGTTCATCAACTCTGAATCTTTGGTTTTGAAGATTTATTTGTTGATATCTTGCATTCACCACTTCATTTTGTGTTCGTAAAAAAGCTGAAGATGAAATCTATCTTTGTGTTTCTGGGATTTAGCGGTGTTTAAAAGAAATATTAAGTTGTCCATTTACATTTTGTTCTTGTTTGGTTATTTGAGACTGTTATAAGATAAGACTCACTATGAGAATTGCCTCTATCAAGTGATGGTGTACTCTTTGTTATGAAAGGGAACTCCTTTTCGTTTGAATTAGCGAAATCATGATATTTCCTTTTCAAAATTCTGATTTTGAAATCTGTTTATTGTTTCATTTTCTCTCTGTTTGGTACCTGCATGCGTGCTGATATTTTATTATTGAAAATGTGAGAGAAATAGGTGTAAAAATCTTCCCTGGATCATTAACAAAAATGGACTCATGTTTGATATGCATCTCAATTAGAAACAATCCCCTTTTGAAGCTATAATCAAGATTTGTTGTCAATTTGTTTGCTAGATAAAGGACTCTGTTGATGATATTTCTTAGCCTGCCAAAACAATGTGTACATGTAGTAATTGGTTGTGTTTAGTAATGTGATTTGATAGTCTCTTTTTTCGAAAATTTCATTATGTCCAGATTATCACTATCTGTTGCAATCTTTTTTCTTTAACATGTGCAAAATTGTTAGAACCTTGGTAATGCCTTGCGGGTACTTGTATTACTTCCATTAAAAATTAAATCTAACATGACAAATATTCTAAATTCTTTTCTTGTTAAATTAGCTTGTCCAGGGCGTATATTTATTTTACCACTTAGATGATAGTTGGATTGATTGCTTTGATAATTCTACAATCGTGTTTCCGTAATCTTTTATTCTTTCCTGATTGAGCATTTTATGGTCTAATTAGGTAAGATTGATATGACATGTTGACTAATTCTTATCTTATTTTCTTTGCATGAACCCCTCCTTCGAGTCCACCGGACTCAATACCTTACATTTCCCCGGGACTGAGTTCCCAACCTCGAGTCAAGCTTTAATCTAGTCCCCAAAAAAGGGACTAATTCTGGAAGAAAACAGGGTTGGTAAACAACAATATATGGGATATATGCAGTGCTAATTGAAGAAATGGAAGCAAGTAAGCAGGTGGAAGGGTCACAAAGTACATTTATATAGATTAATATACGTCTAATATACACTGTATACACAGAAAATGCAAAGGGGAGTAGTTGATATATAGATGATATACGAGCAGTATACAAGCAGCTAAAATGGATCAAAGTCCATTATCTAAGGTCCAAGAAATCTAAGACAGATGAGTAATGGACCCAAAAAAGCCCAATTCTCTCTTCTTTCCTCCTTTATTTTGTAAATCATATTTGAATATGTGTATTCAACTCTTAAATTTGGTTAAATCAAGATAAATCCCCTTCGAGTTATTATTTCTTTGTTTTATCTTCACATTTTCCTTTAATTATCGTTTATCACGTAGCATATTTTGTAATTAATAAAAGATGAGTTTCTTTATGTTTCTTCTTATAATAAATCTTAAAAAATCAAAATCGCATTTTGCTTTATTTATGTGTTAGATCGGTTTATTTAAGTTAAAGAAAATTCTCCTCAACGTAAAAATCATTTTTCCTCATAAAAATCGAAACCCTTTGCAATTATTTAGATTTCATAACTTGTTTAAAATTGGTGTTTTCTTTAAAATTTTTCATTGTTCAAAAAATTGATATTCAAAATTATTTTCTTTCTTCTTTTATGAAAATAATTGATTTTATCTTAATTCGGTAAAGAAATCAAATTTATTTTTCTTATTAGGAGAATTTTTCTTTTAGATTAAATAAACTATTTTTCACCTGAATGGAATAAGTGTCATGTTTGCAAATGAGTTTAAGATTTTACAAAGTTAGTCATGTTTTCAAATTGGTCATTTTTACAAATCAGTCAAACTGTCTTTTGGTCAACCGCTTTCGCGGACGCTTCTTGAGTGCCTTAAAAACCTTCTTAAGGTGTTACCAGAATCCTTACCTATTTTATCTAATTTTATAGATTTGTTTCTATTTTCAAGTCTTTAAAATTCTTTAAGTTTTTCTTGATATTTTCTATAAAAAATCAAGTGGCGACTCTGTATTTTCTTAAATTATTTCGAAATTTTCTCTAAAGTTTTGAAATAGTTTGAAAAGTAAATGTTTTTCAACCCTTCGAGCCTAGAAAGGGATAAAACATCTATCATCTCCTTCTCCTCAACTACTCTTTTTTTGTTCTGAGCAAGGTCTGGAGAATCCTGTTATAGGGAGGGGACGGTGTTCTCTATCTTGCCGATCCTCTGACTTCATGGGCTCTATCCCTAACAAGTGTTTCCCTTGGTCCTCCCCTACTAGTTTTTCCCCTAACTTGAGTTCTGCCTCAAACTATGGACCAGCGATCGGTACTGGTGTGACTGTTGCTGCTCTAGTGGGATGAGTATTCACTATCTGCATATAAGAGTGAATGAATTAGATACCAATTTGGATCACTGGATACTAATTTAAATCAAGTATTAGCACAAAAGGAAGAAAAAAGGAATTCTTTTCCTAAAGACCTTTAGCCTCTCAAAGAAAAGTACAGGCGTCTCCGTATCATTCCATATGACTTTATTGTGTCCAACCGCACACACAAGTGTACATGGTCGTGCAAGTAATAAAGTAGCACATCGAGCTGAATATAGATCCCATAGGGACTTCATTTTTAGCAGACGATCTAACTTAAGTATTACTATCAAAATTAAACAAATGCGATTAGCAACCAAAAAGATTTTGAGTTTTGTTTTCTTATAAAATAAATAATGGACATAACAATTATATGAAGCTTGGATTGTAAACAATATATGGAGATTTCCAGAGTTGAAGCATTTACCTCACATCCATGCATAACTATGATTTCTAACCGGTGTTGATGTTTATTGTGATTATTGATTTACAAGGTTGATAATATGACTCGAGAATGGTCACCCTCTAAGTCATCTACCCAAATTAGTCTCATAACTACATATATGGGAGGGGATGTGAGTCTCTAATTTTAATACACAAACTTATCTTCCCATTTCATTAACCAACCAGGGATGTGAAACTCCCAGGGTCCTTGACCTTTTTGGGAATCTTGCTCAAAACCACAAAACTACACTCTTCAATAAGTGAAACAGTCTCAGTATCACCTAGCCTCATTTTTTGCCACCACATCCTTCAAGTAAATAGCATACTTGGGCATTCCCTACAAAATATCTAACAAATGAAGGTTAATGTGAAGTTTTCTGAGTGAGTCAAAGAACTTCTTAAAAGAAGCATCCACTTTGGATTTCTTAAGATTTTGAGGGAATGATGGTGGTGGTTTTTTTTGGGTTTGTTCAGCCGGCTTTTCACTCGGGTAATCAAACTTCCCATTTTTGTCAGATTCTTTAGACTCAACTTGCTTTTCTGTCTGCTGAGGTGTGATCAACTAGTAACACCCCGTACATTTTCGAACCTAGTTAATTACCGTAAAATTCATGGAATTATTTAAACATGAGATTTGTTGAGGTATTATACACTAAATTTGTTGGGCTAAATGAATCTTGTGCTGTTGGGCTCAATTGAGGCCCAAAATCATACAAAAGACATGGCCCAAAATGGAAATGACCCATTCCTCATGTTGACCAAGTAAACCATCATTTAATGACCAAGAATTGGATAAGTATGGCCATAAATAGGGCTAAAAAAATCAGCTTTTATTCATTTCATTACACTTGCCAAATTCTAGAATTTTCCACAAAAGAGATATTTTCTCTTCTCTTCCAAACCCTAAGGCAACCATCTCTTTGACAAGATCATCACTTTGAAAGCTTGGGTAAGTGTTTAATCTTATGTTTTAGTATATTATATGCTTAATATGGTGTATAAATCATGTTGGTTATGTTGACAAAGTGTTGGACAGTTCACTATGTGTAAAACAGTCTACTTTTGCTTAATCGGTGAAGGGTTTTGCCTTCTAAACTGGAAAGCGGACTTGTGGTCTTGAAGGAAGTGAACTTGATTGATTAAATATTAACATGTATGATGTGTTTATGTACCTAACTTGATTCTCTTTGTGTATAACATTTGGACTTGTTGTTGTGAAAATTGTGCCTGGAATTGGTGGTGTATTGAAAGGAGGATGTAGTTTTGTGATGTTTATATGCGTTGTGAAACCATGTCTATTTGTTGGTATCTGATATAACTTAAAATATTAAATGGGAAGCTTAATTATGACCATGGACCATTCATTGCGAAAAAGGACCCGAAAATGACCCCCGGAGGCTGAAACAGGGCACCCGCCATCGCGGGCAGGCCACCTGTGGGCGCATATGCCAACGCAGGTGACCATGGACCAGGATAGTGGTCACCTGTGGACGTACCTCACCAAACTACGGGTGTAGGTGGCTTCGCAGGTCAGCCCAGAACTCCGTTTCAATTGTTTTTGCATCTCTTTGACCCCCCGAAACCCCTATACCCTTCTTGGATGCGATTATCAACTTATGGTACCTTTTGAATGACTTTAAAGGAGTATCCCAGAGGTATTTTTAATGGTATCAATTATGGATTGTTGTTCATGTGTTGTTGTGAAAGGTATTGAGATGAGTTGATGGAGTAATTGTGATATAGTGTTAATGAAGAAGTGTAAAGGATAAACTTAATGTGAAATGTTATTGGTTTATGATGTCTCGGTCAATGTGTGGAATGTTATGGTATTGTTGGTATGGTGATGCAGTGAGTTGTATTGTAGAAGGATGAGATAATACTATATGGCAGTCACGTAATTCATTGTCGTCTTATGCACCAGTAATGTAGTTAGTTGTTAACGTGAGCTCCATGATGTACTTGTGCTATAGAGTAACATGTAAGGAAGGATCTGGATTGTCGTATTCATATATAGGTTTGTGTATTCATATTTTTAATATAAGGTATCTAAGGTTACTCTTTCCGTATCCTACTGCAGCACATATTGTTCACATTTACATTGTACTTCTTCCATTCCAAAATGTTCAGAGGTATCTCATTTCAAGTTGTCATATATTGTTATTCATATGTTTCTTATTTGTTTCCTAATTGTTATTCATGTGTCACATAATTGTGGACATTGTTCCAGAGTTCCAATAATGTTGCGTTCCAAAGTTCCAATAATGTTACAACCACCAATGTATCACTCTCATAAAGAAAGAATGAAGTAATGTATAATTGTTTGTATATTCTTGAGTGGCATCCCAGGGGTGACAGAAAAGCCTAGCATGGGTTAATCACATCCCAGGGGTTAAAATACCTAGCATGGGTTAATCTCATCCCAGGGACGACAGAAAATCCTAGCATGGGTTAATCACATCCCAGGGGTTAAAATACCTAGCATGGGTTAATCTCATCCTAGGGGTGACAGAAAAGCCTAGCATGGGTTAATCTCATCCCAGGGGTTAAAATACCTAGCATGGGTTATCCTCTTTTACCACTGATCAGTTCGTCATTTGTTTATCATATGATTTATAATTTCTTAACGCAAAGAAGGATAACATTAAGTAATGAATGATAATGATGAATGAACGTAAAGGCAAAGAAAGTAATTAATGTAATGTACATGGTTCCACACATACAGAATGGTGGTTTATCCATATTGACTATTCTCTTATATTTGATTCTATTGAAGTACTTATGTATCGTGCAGTTTCATATAGCCTTACATACTCAGTACATTATTTGTACTGACGTCCCTTGGGGGACTTACCTTACTTGCTGCAGGCACAAGTGCTAGTAGATCTCTACAGTAGGTTGCGGGTCATTTGCGGATCATTGGTGAGCTCCAATTGGTTCGGGGCTTTCCTAGTCATTATGTACATTTGTTTAGGTATTGTATAAAGCGGGGACGTGTTCTGACTATAGGTTGGTTATGTCTATGTATCTGTAGAGGCTTTGTAGCTGTTGTTGGACAAAGAAGGAATGTACGGGAAGTATGCTTTTGACATGGTGGCCCTAACGACCAAGTTTCATATATGTATATATCATATGTTTTCCATGACTTCCGCCATTATCATCTTGTATATATACATGATAGTGATGTTCCTGGAATGCATACGAATGTACATGAATGAAGATTGGTTCTCTCGGGCCTTACCGGCTTCGGGTGCCAGTCCGTCCCGTTGGAATTTGAGGCGAGAAAAAAGTGGTGTCAGAGCAGGTCGTCCTAAGGGTGTCTACAAAGCCGTGTCTGAGTAGAGTATTACTTATGGATGTGTTGTGCGCCACATTTATAAGTAGGAGGCTACGGGACATTTAGGAGTTGTTTCTTTTCTTCATTTCTTAGATCGTGCATTAGAGCCAATGTTGTAGGTGGAATCATATCTGACCATTGAAATTGGTTTTCTTCTGTATAGTAAAATACCGATTACAAGACGAGGTAGGGGCAAAGATAAGAAGGTAGAGATGCCTGCTGGAGAAGGCACTAGTAAATCACCACCTGACCAAGTTAGTCCAGGTGGGGCTGAAACTGAATTTGCATCGCGGGCTTCTTCTACTTTTCCAGCTCCAGAAGAGCCGAGAAGGAGAGAAGATCCTGTCGAAACACTGGATAATGCTACTGAATAGGATATAAGGAATGCGGTGCACCTGTTGACTCAGATAGTCATTGCACAAAATTAGGGACAAGTTGGTCCAGCCTTTGCACAGAACAGGGGGAAGCAAAGGCAAAGGAGAATGGCACAAGAATTTGAAAGAGGGTCATCAAAAAGGGCTAGAACTATAGAACAGTTCATGGCGTCCCAAGGAGAATTTAGGTCTCGGGTGTTTAACAGACCGTCTAGACCATCATTTCCTCATTCTACAGTAAATGCTCTACCTCGATTCCGAGGGTTTAGTGGCAACTAGTTTGGGCAAAGAAGTGAGATTCAGGATTCACGGATAGTGGGGTATCAAACACAAGGAAGTATGAGCCAATCAAAGTCTCCTCGTCAGCCGTGTTGGCACTGCGGAAGGTTTCACATAGGTGAATGCCGGTTAGGGATGAATGTTTGCTTTTGGTGCGGTATGACGGGGCACAAAATGAGAAAGTGTCCACAGAGAGGCATAGGTAATACGGCGCGACCTACGGGATCAGCCGTTGCGTTATCATCGTCAGATGTATAGCCTATGGGGCATGGCAGAGGTTCTAGAGGGACAGTTGGTGCTAGTGCAACCCAGAACCGTACCTATGCCTTAGCGGATCGACAGAATTTAGAGGCTTCTCCTGATGTAAATACAGGTACATTATTCATATTTTTACATAAGGTGTATGCATTGATTGACCCAGGTTCTATATTATCATATGTTACTCCATTGATTGCGGAAAAAGTTGAAAGAACACCAGAATTACTAGTTAAGCCATTTGAAGTCTCTACACCAATAGACAAATCTATTGTAGTTAAAAGAGTAGATCGTAATTGTATAGTAACTATTTGTGGTTATGATACACTGATTGATCTTATTAAGTAGGACATGGTAGATTTCGATGTTATAATGGGTATGGATTGGTTGGTTTCTTGTTATGCCATGGTAGGTTGCCGAGCTAAGAAGGTACATTTTCGTTTTCCACAAAAGAATGTTTTTGAATGGAAGGGTAATGTGGGGGCACCAAGAGAAAAATTTATTTCCTATCTTAAAGTAAGGGAAATGATACCCAAAGGGGTACATAGGTCACTTAGTAAGAGTGAGAGATACTGATGTGAAGCCACCGATTCGTCAATCGGTTTCGGTGGTAAATGAAATTCTTCAGGAACTTCCTGAAGAACTTTCGGGTTTGCCTCCAGAACGGGAAGTAGATTTTGGTATTGATGTGATTCCAGGCACTCGACCTATCTCTATTCCTTTGTATAGAATGGCTCCAGCAGAGTTACGGGAATTAAAAAAGAGCAATTAAAAATAAAAATAAAAAATGGCACATTGAGAATAGGTATTAACTATAGATAACTGAATAAGGTGACAATTAAGAATAAATATCCCCTCCCCAGAATTGATAATTTATTTGACCAATTACAGGGTGCCAAAATATTTTTCAAAGATTGACTTGAGATCGGGATATCACCAGGTAAGGGTTAGAAAAAAAATAATATAGCCAAGACAGCTTTCCGAACACGGTACGATCATTATGAGTTTTAGTTATGTCATTTGGACTAACAAATGCACTAGATATTTTTATGGATTTGATGAATAGGGTGTTCAATCCATTTCTAGACGTATGCGTGACAGTGTTTATAAATGATAGTTTAGTTTACTCAAGAGCACAAGAGGACCATGCTAATCACTTACGACAGGTGTTACAAATTCTTTGCGATCGTAAGATATATGCAAAGTTCTCTAAATGTGAGTTTGGTTAATATCCATAGCATTCTTTGGTCACATTGTATAGGATAAAGGACTCAGGGTTGATATACAAAAGATAGAAGCGGTGAAAAATTGGCTAAGGCCTATGATGCTTACAGAGATTCATAGTTTTTTTGGATTGGTTGGTTATTATAGGAGATTTGTTGAATGATTTCTTCTATCTCTGCACCCTTAACAAAAATAACACACAAGGCAATCAAGTTTTAGTGGAATGATGCGTGTGAAAAGAGTTTCCAAGATCTGAAAGATAAATTGACTTATACCCCCACAATGGTACATTCGAAATACATAGAAGGGTATGCAGTATATTGTGATGCTTCAGGAGTCGGCTTAGGATTTGTATTGATGCAACATGGTAATGTAATAGCTGATGCCTCACGACAGTTGTGACCACATGAGAGGAATTATCCCACACATGATCTTGAGCTAGCAGCTGTGATATTTGCTTTAAAAATATGGCGCCACTATACTAATCATAAGAGTTTGCAATATATATTTAAGCAGAAGGACTTAAATCTGAGGCAGCGGAGATGGGTCGAACTATTAAACGATTATGATAATGATATCCTATATCATCTGGGAAAAGCAAATGTGGTAGCCGATGTATTAAGTCTTAAAGCAATGGGAAGCACTAATAGCCAGTTGACGAAAAAGCAAGGTATAGTCAAGGATTTACATCAATTAGCTAGCTTGGGGGTTCATCTTATTGAATCTCCAGATGAAGAGGTTATTGTGCAAAAGGCGGCACAATCTTTATTTGTAGCTGAAGTGAAAGGAAAACAGTACCCGGATCCTATGTTATTACAACTGAAAGAGAATGTACAACAAGGTTTGACAAAGGCATTTGATCTTACGTAAGAAGGAGTACTTCAATGCCAAGGTAGATTGTGTGTACCAGATGTAGATGAACTAAGGAAATGGATTATGAAAGAGGCACATCATTCACGGTACTCTATTCATCCAGGAACCACCAAAATGTCCCATGATTTGAAAGAAATGTATTGGTGGGGAAACATGAAGAAGAATATTGTAGAATTTGTAGCTCAATGTCCAAGCTGTCGAGAAGTAAAAGTAGAGCATTAGGAACTTGGAAGTTATATGCAATGTATAAATCTTCCAGTCTGGAAGTCGGACATGATTAACATGGATTTCATCATAGGTTTGTCTCGTACACTGCGGAAATTTGATTCCATATGGTAATAGTTGATGGGTTTACCAAGTCAGCACATTTCTTACTGCTCAAGACCACCTATACAGATGAAAATCATGCAAGGTTGCATGTTAAAGAGATAGTGCAATTACATGGGATTCCAAGTTCTAGTGCAATTACGTGGGATTCCAATCTCTATTATATCAGACAGGGGAGCTCAATTTACTGCACATTTTTGGAAGTCTTTTCAGAAAAGCTTGGGTACACAAGTGAAATTGAGTACGACTTTTCATCCTCAAACAGATGGACAAGCAGAACGTACTATCCAAACACTTGAAGATATGCTACGAGCTTGCACGTTGGACTTTAAAGGTAGTTGGGATGATCATATATCTCTTATTGAATTTGCAATAATGGCTATCATTCAAGTATCGAAATGGCACCTTATGAAGCTTTATACGGGAAAAAGTGTAGATCACCAATTGGATGGGTTGAAGCGGGTGAAACTGCCTTATTTGGGCCGAATCTTGTTCATCAAGCTATAGAGGAAGTTAAGGTGATACAACAACGGCTACAAATGGACCAAAGTCGACACAAGTCATATGCCGATATTAGAAGAAGGGAATTAGAATTTGTTATAGGTGATTGGATATTTTTGAAAGTGTCACCAATGAAAGGGGTAATGAGATACGGAAAGAAAGGAAATTTGGCCCTATATAACGTGCCATATAGAATTGTTCGAAGATTTGGTCAAATCACGTATTAAATTTAAATACCCCAAGAACTCTCCACAGTTCATCCAGTATTTCATATTTCGATGCTTCGAAAGTGCATAGGAGATCCATCTCGTATTGCTCCCATTGAAGATGTACAAGTGACGGAGGATCTCACCTATGAAGAGATACCTATGTCCATAGGAATAAAGCAGTACTTTGGAGAAATCAGCAAGTAGAAGAAATCACATGGGAAGCTGAAGAAATGATGAAGTCTAAATACCCTCATTTGTTTCAAATGGAAGAGAAAGCTCAAGATGCGAGATTGGAGAAATAACAAGTAAGTAACATTCATGGAATTATTTAAACATGAGATTTTTTGATGTATTATACATTAAATTTGTTGGAGTAAATGAATCTTGTGCTATTGGGCTCAATTGAGGCCCAAAATCATACAAAAGACATGGCCCAAAATGGAAATGACCCATTCCTCATGTTGAACAAGAAAACCATCATTTAATGACCAAGAATTGGCTAAGGATGACCATAAATAAGGCTACAAAAATCATATTTTATTCATTTCATTACACTTGCCAAATTCTAGAATTTTCCACAAAAGAGATATTTTCTCTTCTCTTCCAAACCCTAAGGCAACCATCTCTTTGGACAAGATCATCACTTTGCAAGCTTGGGTAAGTGTTTAATATTATGTTTTAGTATATTATATGCTTAATATGGTGTATAAATCATGTTGTTTATGTTGACAAAGTGTTGGACAATTCTCTATGTGTAAAACAATCTACTTTTGCTTAATCGGTGAAGGGTTTTGCCTTCTAAACTGGAAAGCTGACTTGTGGTATTGAAGGAAGTTATATTAACATTTATTATGTGCTTATGTCCCTAACTTTATTCTCTTTGTGTATAACATTTGGAATTGTTGTTGTGAAAATTGTGCCTGGAATTGGTGGTGTATTGAAAGGAGGATGTAGTTTTGTGATGTTTATGTGCATTGTGAAACCATGTCTATTTTTTGGTATCTGATATAACTTAAAATATTAAATGGGAAGCTTAATTATGACCATGGACCATTCATTGCAAAAAAGGGCCCGAAAATAACCCCCGGAGGCTGAAACGGGCACCCACCCTCGCGGGCAGGCCACCTGCGGGTGTAAATGCCAACGCAGGTGACCCTTGGCCAGGAAAATGGTCACTTGTGAATGCACCTCACCCACCTTCAGGCGCAGGGGGCTTCGCAGGTCAGCCTAGAACTCCATTTCGATTGTTTTTGCATCTCTTTGACCCCCCGAAACCCCTATACCCTTCTTGGATGCGATTATCAACTTATGGTACCTTTTGAATGACTTTAAAGGAGTATCCCGGAGGTATTTTGAATGGTATCAATTATGGATTGTTGTTCATGTGTTTTTGTGAAAGGTATTGAGATGACTTGATGGAGTAATTGTGATGTAGGGTTAATGAGGATGTGTAAAGATAAACTTGGTGTGAAATGTTATTGGTTTATGATGTCTCAGTCAATGTGTGGAATTTTATGGTATTGTTTGTATGGTGATGCAGTGAGTTGTATTGTAGAAGGATGAAATAATGCTATATGGCAATCACGTAATTCATTGTCGTCTTATGCACTTGTAATGTAGTTAGTTGTTAACGTGAGCTCCGTGATGTACTTGTGTTATAGAGTAACACGTAAGGAAGGATCTGAATTGTTGTATTCACATATAGGGTTGTGTATTCATATTTTTAATATAAGGTATGTAAGGTTACTCTTTACGTATCCTTCTGCAGCATATATTGTTCACATTGACATTGTACTTGTTCCATTTTGAAATGTTCAGAGGTATCTCATTTAAGGTTGTCATATATTGTTATTCACATGTTTTTTATTCATTGCCCAATTGTTATTCATGTGTCACATAATTGTGGACATTGTTCCAGAGTTCCAATAATGTTACGTTCCAAAGTTCCAATAATGTTACAACCACCAATGTATCACTCTTATAAAGAAAGAATGAAGTAATGTATAATTGTTTGTATATTCTTGAGTGGCATCCCAGGGGCGACAGAAAAGCCTAGCATGGGTTAATCACATCCCAGGGGTTAAAATACCTAGCATGGGTTAATCTCATCCCAGGGGCGACAGAAAAGCCTAGCATGGGTTAATCACATCCCAGGGATTAAAATACCTAGAATGGGTTATCCTCTTTTACCACTGATCAGTTGGTCATTTGTTTATCATATGATTTACAATTTCTTAACGCAAAGAAGGATAACGTTAAGTAATGAATGATAATGATGAATGAACATAAAGTCAAAGAAAGTAATTAATGTAATGTACATGGTTCCACACATACAGAACGGTGGTTTATCCATATTGACTATTCTCTTATATTTGATTCTATTGAAGTACTTATGTATCGTGCAGTTTCATATAGCCTTACATACTCAGTACATTCTTCGTACTGACGTCCCTTGGGGGACGTACTTTACTTGCTGCAGGTACAGGTGCTAGTAGACCTCTACAGTAGGTTGCGGGTCATTTGCAGATCATTGGTGAGCTCCAATTGGTTTGGGGCTTTCCGAGTGATTATGTACATTTGTTTTGGTATTGTATAAAGCGGGGACATGTTTCGAATGTAGGTTGGTTATGTCTATGTATCTGTAGAGGCTTTGTAGATGTTGTGGAACAAACAAAGGAATTTACGGGATGTATGCTTTTGACATGGTGGCCCTAACGGCCAAGTTTCATATATGTATATATCATATGTTTTCCATGACTCCCACCTTTAGAATTTTGTATCTATACATGATAGTGATGTTCCTTGAGTGGCATGCATACGAATGTACATGAATGAAGATTGGTGCTCTCGGGCCTTACCAACTTTGGGTGCCAGTCCGTCCCATTGGAATTCGAGGCGTGACACAACTCTGCTTGCACCTCATGATTTTTTGGAGGTGCATCAATCAAATCTCTACCACTCCTCAAGGTGATTGCCATAGCTTGCTTTGGAGCTTGCTCTATATCACTAGGTAGATCCCCTTGAGGTCTTGTGTTTTGTGCCTTAGCTAATTTACCCATCTGCATCTCCAAATTCTTTTGAGACAATTGCTTTTTTTTAATCTTTGCAGCCATTTGTTCTTAGTTAGCCAGAATCTTTTTCAAAGTCTCTTCTATATTGCTGGCCTGAGTGTTGTTTTGAATACTTTGTTGCTAATATTGATGAGGTTGAACCTGATTATTGGGCTGACTTTGCCAGTGATGATTATAGGTATTACCATAGTTTTGATTACCTTTTTGTGCATTTCCCATAAAATTTATCGACTCTATATTTGCTCCACTTAAGTCTACAGAATGACCACTACCACAAAAAGTTTCACACCAAGACTGAACCTGCTGAACTGCATTAACATGGGTCTGAGGTTGAGCTACACTCAACTTGTTGAACTGAGTCATCATCTATTTCTAAAGAGTGGCCAACTGAGCAGCCAATGTTGTGATACTATCTATCTCAATCATACCTACAGGATACTTCACCATACTTTTAGATACATCACCCTACCACTATGGATTACCTTGTGCAATATGGTTGAGGAGAGTATACATCTCATCATAGTTTTTCTCCAAAGCTTGACCACTTGCTGCTGAATCTAGCAAAATATTTGTGTTATGTTGAAGACTTTCAATAAAAGTATAAGCTAGTACCTCATTTGTCTATTGGTGATGCGGGTAATCTCTGAGAAGAGACTTGAAATCTATCATGAACGATAGAGATTTTCATCTAGCTTCTGCTTGAAACTTAAGATCTTACTCCTCAACTTTGCAGTTTTGCCAGATCGAAAGAATCGAATGAGGAACTTCTTTACCAAGTCATCCCAAGTTGTGATTGAATTTGAAGGTTCTGCCTTCAACCATTTCTTTGCTTCTCCCAAAAGTGAGAATAGGAAAAGAGTGAGACTCACATAATCCATAGAGACTCCTGTGAGAATGAATGTGTCACTGATCTCAAGAAAATTCTGAACATGGACCTGTGGATCCTCATGTGACAAACCTGTAAAATGCCCGCTTGTATGCAATAATTGCACTATGTTCTATTTAAGCTCAAATCTGCCTCCTGTATCTAGTTTGTGGATACTAAAGGTCCCATTAGTTACGAGTGGGGTTTACACTTTGTGCACTATCATGTGGGCTGGTTGTTCATCACCATAACTGCAGGAATAGTTTCAGTTTGTTGAACTTCTAGGATTGGGAAGAGAACTGTTGCTTCTCTTCTCCATTGATGCAAGCATCGCTCAGGTTTGGGATGTGGTTCAACCAATTCCCTCTCCCTTTCCTTCTTGCTTAAGGTTCAAACTGTACCTGCAAGTTCCCTAGCTAAGACCAAGTTGTCAGCACTTATCAGATAAAATAGTAAAACTAAAAATGAGAAGGTTGCTAATTTTCAAGGCCCCAGCAACGGAGCCTAAAACTTGTTGCATCTAAACACACACGCAAATGTACGTGGTCGTTCAAGTAATAAAGTATCTCTTTCAAGTCGAATATCGATCCCACAGGGACTTGGTTTTTAGCAAATAATCCAACTCAAGTATTACTATCAAAATTAAACAAATGTAGTTTGCAACCAAAAATAGTTTGAGTTTTGTTTTCTTATAATCCAAATAATAAAAATAACAATGCTAAAAAACTTGGATTGTAAATAATATATGGAGATTTCAAGGGTTGAGGCATTTACCTCACATTCATGCAAACTATGGTTTCTAATCGGTGTTGGTGTTTATTGTGATTATTGATTTACAGGGTTGATAATATCACTTGGGGATGGTCACCCTCTAAGTCATCAACCAAAATTAGTCTCACAACTACATCGTTGAGTGAGAATGTGATTCTTTAATTCGAATGCAATAAGTTATCTTTCCGTTTCATTACCCAAGCGGGGAATTTAAGTATATCTCTATCCTAACCGCAAATCATCCTTTAAAAAATAGTATTTAATGCAATAAAGATATGATCCACACTCCCTATGTTCTTCATTCCATCCCTCCATTCCTATGGTAAATTGTTTTGGGACTTGGATTTATTTTAAAGTTCATGACTCTTTAGAATAGTAAAACAATAATGCAAGAATAATCACATTACTTAATAAACATGTGCACCAACTAATAAACCATAATTAAACAATCATGTTGTAGCCTCAACCCTAGAAACAGTGTGTTTAGACACTCATATTAGATGAGTTCACAAATTCAAACTACAAGAAAGAAAAGTAAAAGAAGAAAGAACCCTAGTTTGAGCTCCTTGATGTCTGCTTCTCCTATCCAATTTGTGTAGCCTCCAAGAATGTGTGTAAATGTTTCTAAGTACTCCTTTTATAGCCCTCAAGTTATTCCATGATCATCCCCACACTAAATATACACATTGACCCCTTCGCCCTCAACTTAAAATAAGTAGAAAACCAAATCCTACTCGATTTAGGATTGTGTGTATGTTAATTTCGTGTTGTGGAAAGCTCTCACCTGTTACCCACTCCTTTGCAGAATTTTAAGATGTTTATATAGCCTCCATGTATTCCAATCCAAGTCCCATAAGGATTGGGTACAAGTACCACACGTTTCCTATACAAACTAGGACTCCTTGACCGACTCCCGCTTCTGTGGGTTGTGCACCGCAGAGCATGAAAGATTTTTTAGGTGGTGCGCCATGGGTATGAAAGCAGAGTAATTATAGTAGATAAATCAAGGTAGAGGGTTCGCTCATGGCTGGGAGACATTGCTGGGCTGCGCGATGTTGAGGGGGCATCAACTAGGCACAAATTCGCCCGATTTTGTCCCTTATAACCCGTCGAACTTGCTCCTTCTTCCATCATCCATTGTAGCTCATTTGAAGCTTCAAATATCACCCAATGCACCTAAATTAACCTCCTTCACATGATCATGAAAACCATTAGATAATATAATGACTTACGCTCATCAAAACCACTCGAGAATAAGCACAACTCAAGCTTGGTTTGACTAGTTAACTTGTTTAGCCTTGCCTTTGTTGTTTTTACTCTTGAATTGATTCAAATGCACCTTAAACCACCTAAACATGAGGATTAGCATACAAATAAATAGATATCACTAATTATTCACTTAAGAGAGCTAAGTTTTCCTCAAAACTAAGCAAAACACGCGTAGATAATGACACTTAGGTGTATAAATACGCCTAAGATCAGACTCTACTAGACCTGTTCTTGTATGATAAGATCTACGAACCTAGTGCTCTGATACCATTTTTGTCACAACCCAAAATAGTCATGATTGGAACCCACCCTAACCTATGATGGGAGAACCAGACTAAACTCAACCCTCACTAACTTAAATGTTACTTCCACATCCACATTGTGTTAACCTCAGTTTTAAACAAGATCTAAAGGGGCTTGATTCAATAAATAAATAAATTTTCAACCGACATCAACATCCATAAACTAATAGAGTGTGGAATCTTCTATTTATTACATTCCAGGGACCAGAAATCACCGTACAAGAACATCTTAAAGAAATTAAGTCTTAAAACTAAATGATTATCTAGAACATACAATAGATAAATGAATTTATTAGTCCCAAAACAAGGGACATGAACAATGATAAGAAGAACCAAAGGCTGCCCGGTCATGGTGCTCACCCTTAAAACAGAGTCTGGAGCTGCTAGCTAAAGTCGAGGTCTTGTCTCAAATGTCGGAACACGCTCTGCACTCAATAAAAAGAAGAGGATAAGTAGCATCAGTACATCAACAAGTACTGGTAGGCATCATAGGTCTACTCAACCCTACACCATACAAATAAGTAAATCAAATAGATGCAAAGTGATCATCACAAAACTTATAATCAAAGCTACATAGGCAATTATGATATTTCACTTTAGAGGGAATACAAACTCATACTCATGTATGTTTACTCTTAGTAAAATTCAGCAACAAGTAGCATCACAACATTAGATTATAACTAGATATTCAATGCACATGAGTAAATGTATGAATACAAGATGTGCACATCTTCTCCTTCTCTTCTCAATCTCATCAACATCAACAACAACATCAGCATAATCATGAACATCATGATTCCCATAATATCATCATCATCATTTCAAAAACATCTATGTGTATGAATATGTAATACAGTCAATAATCACAAGTAGTGCTCGAAAGCCATCACAAATACTTATTTCATATATAAGAATAGAGTCAATCAAGTCTAATTGCTATAATAAATCGTAACCTACCTAGATTCCTTGCTCAAAATCACCTCTAGGACACAAACTTGCCTTTTCTTTCCCTTTCAACTTGTTCTTGATCTATAACAGTATGATCACACACTATTTTGATCAATTCACCCCTTTTAACCTCTAGAGTTTCAAAATTAACAACTTTTAACCATAAATTTCCCTTAATTCATCATCTTAGCGTTTTCCTATTTCCAAACCCCATGAACTCTACTTCATTTATCATGAACAACTAAGATTATACTACCATCAGTGTTTCCTAACACCTTAACATCATTATCTATTGATTTTATCTTCATTCTTACAAGTTTGCATTAATTTCATGAATTAGGGTTAAACCTCAAAATTTAAATAAAATAGCCCCTTGTTAAGAACTTACTCATTTTTGAAAAAGTGGGAATGATTTTTTTTTTTGGAGTTTTTAAAACTATCAAAATACTGCCTGTTACCGTTGCTGCAGTTAAATTATCGCTGCAGTAGTTCGTGATGTTATATCGACTTCAACTGCAGTGGTACTTTTTTTCGCTAGAGGTTTCCTTTTTCGTTCTAGTTTTCCCGTGGTAGAATCTTGTGGCCTCTCTCCAGCTATGCCTTTTTCACAACACATTCCTCAAAATATGATATCACAAACTAACTCTTTCACGGTAAACTCTATAACTGGAGTTTTATAACTCTGTTTTAAGTGACGAAAGTTGCTACGACTTCCTTAACTCATTATCTATCTAAATATTAAATCAAACATCATAACCAATACTCAAATTAGTGACAGATTTTCTTATACTAGTACACCCCAAAAAAATATCCAATATTAGACTTGCCTTGAATTACTCAAAAATTGCTTAAGAAAGGACTAGGTTAAATTTTACCTCCTAATTCAATGTTACGATGATTTGGGTCATTACAGCTACTCAAAATTCTTGGACTTTGTACCAAATGAACATTTATAATGGTTTCTTGTAGGGTGGTCTAGTTGAGAAGGTTTACATGACTTTACCCTAGGGTTTCAACAGCCAGGGGGAGCCTAAGGTTTGTAGGCTACTTAAATCTCTATATGTATAGAAGGAAGCTCGTAGACAATGGAATTTGATGCTTACCTCATCTCTCATTCATTCAGGTTACAGATTGAGTAAACTAGATTTCTTTATTTTCAATAAGAAATCTGGAAGTTACATCGCCATCATTTTGGTTTATGTAGATGAACTCTTAATCACAGAAAGTAGAGCAAACCTGATTCATGAAGCTAAAAATACACTCAATCAAAATTTCAAGATGAAGGAACTAGGTGAGTTGACATACTTCTTGGGGATAGAAATTGCATGGTCAAGCAAAGGAATTCTTTTGAACCAGAGAAAGTATTCTCTAGAACTTATCTCAGAATGTGGTCTAGGGCGAGCAAGGTCAGCAACAACATCTTTAAAGCAATGTCAGAAGCTTACAAGTATGGAATTTGATAAACATTTAGGTATAAATGACAACGAGGAACTAATGAATGAAGGAAGCTATCAGATATTAATTGGTATTGTATTTGGCAGTAACAAGGACAAATATATTTTTTGCAGTGCAATGTTTGAGCCAGTTCATGTATGAGCCAAAGGAGTGACATATGTAGGCTGCAATTCATGTTGTGAAATATATCAAAGGTCAACATGGTCTTGGATTGTTAATGAGTAGTAAGCCTTCAAGAAAGGTATCTGCATACTGTGATGCTGATTGGGAAGATGCTTAGTAACTAGAAGATCAAATGCAGAGTACTGTGTGAAGCTAGGTGAGTTTTTTATATCATGGAAATAAAAAAATAGTTAATTATTTCCAAGAGTACTGTTAAAGCTGAGTATAGAAGCATGGCTGGGATAATGTCAGAGTAGATATATATTTATAGTTTGCTAGAAAAATTAGGAGTGCAAGTGGATCTTCCAATGAATCTCTTTTGTGATAACAAGGAAGCACCTCAGATAATATCAAACCCAATGTAACATGAATGCACAAAACACATAGAAGTAGATTGCCATTTCATCATTGAAGAAAACAAGCATGATTACCTTATTAGTAAGTTGGGAATGTGATGTGATCCAAATCTCCTCGAGACCATTCACAAGGATCCAAGCTTGTGAACTTCAAGGAACGCAAGCATTATTCATGAAGAGTGAAGTGTTGGAGTTTATGTTGACCCCATCAAGTGGGTTATATGAGTTGAGGGTCAGATTGGGAGCTTCAAGTGGATTTGTATGCTACCTCATTGTAACGAGAGGAGCGATGGTCCGCCAAGTGAACGACAGACCGTCCCATGGTACACCAAGCAAAGACCAGCCAAATGAGCAACTGCCTTATGACGACGACAATAGTAACGGTCCACCAGCTCAGTGATGGTCAGTCACAGTGGTCATCACCACCAAAATAGTCCACCTGGACTCGTATTTAAATTCTTAAAGTTCACTTTTGGGCCTCCTTTGTAATGACACTATAAATAGTTCAAGTAGGGTTTCATTTTCCTAAGCTATCTTTGAATATTGATGAACACTTCTCTTTTGAGAGAGTGTGGTGAAGATTGTGTTGAATCTTTGCTTAGAAATGGGGGGTTTTGAGGTCGTTTAGACGCCTTATTAGTTCACGTATAGATTAGGTGCTTTGGATAGTTGGTATAAGGGTTTTGAATTCATATATTCAATGGTTCCTATTTTTTTTTCTATCTCTTTGTGTCTATCTCATTATCCTCTATCTTTATTTTGGTTGTTACCTCAATTTCATAGTTAAATGTTCTTTATCATATTTTGGTTCATATCATCTAGTATTAGAGCCGAGCTTAGATTCATTCCCACGATTTTAGTCTTGAGTTTGTTATCTCAAAAATTTTAAAAAGTATTATTCATATTTTAAGAATTTTTGAAATTTTGGGTTTTTGATTTTGAGTCTTGTTTGTATTTCCGGTGCTAGAATTGTGTTCTCTAGTGTCTAGGGAGTCAATATCTAAAAATTGAGCTTAATCTAACAAGGTTTGAGTGTTCTACCATTGTTGAAGCTTAAGGCTTGAAGAAAAGTGAAGAGGATTTCAAAATTTGAAAAGTTTGGGTGCATTTTGAGCTTTAATATTACTTGAGTTGCATTCGTGGGCTCGAAGAGAGGTTGGGTTTCGAATTTCATTGAATTCCAAGTTCGTTTGCTTAAGGGTTAAATTTTGAATGTTCTTCATGTCTTGTTGACGAAGAACACTCAAAAGGAAGGGTTTGATCCAAAAGAAATCAAAGAAAAAGGAAGAGTACTTATTTGTGCCAAGGAATATTCCATTGAAAGTACAAGGTACCACAAGACTTCTGTCCTGTAGACCCCGACGGCCAAGGTGACGGTTAGTCACAAGGTTGATAGTCAGTCACCAAGACCATCTCCAAGACCCAAGTTGGAGCACTTTCTGGTTAAGTTGTGACGGCCAACCTGGCGGTCAGTCAACTCAAAAAAGTTCTGTAAGCTCATTTTAGATTCCTAGTTTCATTTATTTGATTCATAATCATATTTTATTTGATTTTAACACTAATTAACAACTTGTAATCAACTTACTTAGTTGTGAATTAGTTCTTGAGTTTGTTCCTTTCTTCGTCCTACTTCTTTGAGTGCTTTTCTTTTTATTTTCTTCATAACTTCTTGGATCAGGTTCGTAAGTGATTTCTTTGAGCCTTTCAAACAAAAATCCATTCCGGACAAGATTTGTGATCTACACCTTAACTACCATAAGAGTATAATCTATCATTCAACATTTGTCGATCCAAGTGTGAGGCTTACAAAGGTGTGTAGAGTTGTGAGGTTATTTCTTAACACTAACTAGTTTGTTGTTTGTGTTTTGTGACTCTAAATAGGTGCAATGGTCCTAGAAGGTGAAACACCACCATCCATGGATGTCAATACTTTGAATACGATCTTGGCCTCAATTGAATCTTTGGGTCGTAGATTGGAATCCATTGAAGGTCACACAACCACACTCCAAGGAAGTGTATCAAATATGGGTTGAAAGATAGTGAATATGGAAGGTCGTCTAAACTCCACCCAATTCACTCCCCAAAACTACCATGCCTCATCAAGTTCCGCTATTATCTCTCCTGTAAACATCCACCAAATGTTTAACCCACTAACTCAAACACAAGACCCTATTGCCCAAACCACCACTTACCCACACAACCGTAATCCCATTCGTCCACTCCAACCCTAATTCAAACTCAACAAATAAGAAACACAAAACCAAATTCCCCATGCCCAAGGCCAATCCCAACCTTCAACAAACCAAAATCCACCACTCCACTACCCACCTAACCAAAATCAACCTATCTAAGTCGAAGGAGTAGAAGGAGAGAAAATTCAAGTTGAGTTGTAGGAACAAAATGAAGAGGCCATGTTTGCGGAATACATGAGGAATTAGCCAATGATACAAAGAGGAGGATACAGAGGCCGAGGTGGAAGATTTGGTAAAGTACCTTATGGGAGAGGAAACTTTGGAAACCATCCCCAAGATGAAAGTCAATAGAACCACAATAAGAATCAAGGTGGTAATGGAGGTCGAGATGTACGGATCACTTCTATCAAGACTAGTCTTCCAACTTTTAATGGAGAGAGTGATATCGAGGCTTATCTTACATAGGAATCCACATGTGAAAGAATCTTTCAAGTCAATGATCTTATCGAGGTAAAGAAGAGTTTTTATGCTATAACCCAATTTGAGGGGTTTGCTATTACGTGGTGGGAATATGCCAAGAGATTTCAATAAGTTCTAAACTAAGGACAACCCCTACCATGGAATGCTTTGAAGGGCCTCATGAGACAAAAGTTCATACCGGAAAGGTATAGGCATAAGTTAATTTCCAAGTTGTACAATCTAAGGCAAGGGAACAAGAGTGTTTTGACATATTATGATGAGTTCCAACAAGAACATGGAACATTCTGTAATCCATTTCAAAGTTGGTTTGAACAAGGAGATTTCCTCCTCAATGACTTGTTATAGGTTCGTTACCATCAAAGACATCTTTCAAGTGGCCTTGGATATTAAGAGGGATCTCAAAGAAAGGTCATCATTCAAGCCCAAATGGTACTCATCCACTAACCCTTGGAGTAAGAACAAAGAAGTAGCTCAACCATCTTCAGATTGGAACAAGAACAAGAAAGTAGACAATCCTTTTAAAAGAAAGCCCATAGACAAGATTACTCCCAAGTAACCGCCAAGGAATAAAGGAAACAAGTATCCAACTCCTAATCCTAAGGGTTTTTAATGTTTCAAATGTCAAGGTTGGGGACACAAGGCAAATTAATTTCCCAATATGGGAAATGTGGTCCTTAGAGAAGGAAGATCATATTACCTTAGAGATGAGGTGGATCTAGAAGAGGACAATAAAGGTGAAGTTCAAGAAGGAGAGAGGGTTGAGGAATATGACCAAGTAGAGGAAGGTGATGAGGATGCTTGGCCTTAAGATGGATAGTTTGAGGTCCCAAACTTTGTGGTAAGACGAGTCATGATTAGTAAGCCATTTGATGATCCGAGTCAAACAGAAAATCTATTTCATACTAAGTGTTTTATCAAGAAAAATGTATGCTCATTGGTCATTGATAGTGGGAGTTGTGCTAATGTTGCTAGTGCCACAATGGTTAATTTCTTGAAGTTTCCCATAACTAAGTATGCCACACCTTATAAGCTCCAATGGTTAAATGAGTGTGGTGAATTGAAGGTGACTCAACAAGTTGTGATTCGGTTAAAGATTGGGAACTACCATGATAAAGTGCTTTGTGATGTAATCCCTATACAAGCTTGTCACATCTTGTTTGGAAGACCATGGCAATATGATTGTTCAACCAAACATGATGGGAGGACCAATTGGTATTCTCTTGAATTGAATGGTAAGAAATTCACCCTCCATCCTCTTTCACCATCACAAGTGAATGAGATACATCAAAAGATGAGAGAGTTAAAAGAGAAAGAAGGAAGAGAAAAGAAGGAAGGGGAGAAAGGATCCCATGAAAGGAAAAATGATGAAAGAGAAGTAAGGAGGAGGTTGAAAGGAAAGAACCAAATGGTGATGTTGGCTAAAAACAAGGATCTTTTCATGGAACATGATGAGGAGAAGCCTATGCTACTCCAAGCACATGCTTTTCACCATAACCATTCTGCTTCTTCTATTCCCCATTATATTTCTCTTATTTTGCAGGGTTATTAAGATGTGTTCCTAAGGGAACTTCCAAAGGGTTTACCCCTATTTCGGGGAATTGAGCATCAAATAGACTTCGTGTTAGGCTTAAAATTGACAAACAAGCCGTCCTATAAAAGTAACCCAACAGACACAAAGAAGCTTCAAAAACAACTTGAGAAACTCCTCAACAAAGGATACATCAAGGAGAGCATGAGCCCATATACGATTCTGGTATTGTTGGTACGAAAGAAAAATGGGACTTGGCGCATGTGTGTGGATTGTTGAGGGATCAACAAGATAACGGTAAAGTATCGCTACCCTATCCTTAGATTAGATGACATGCTAGATGAGTTTAGTGGTTTATGTGTGTTATCAAAAATTGTTTTTAGGAGTGGGTATCACCAAATTTGGATAAACTCATAAGATGAATGGAAAACTGTCTTCAAGACTAAATTTAGTCTCTATGACTGGTTGGTTATGCCATTCGGACTCACCAATGCTCTTAGTACCTTCATAAGGCTAATGAATCATGTGATGAAGCCATTCATAGGGAAGTTTTTTGTGGTGTACTTTGATGATATCCTTGTCTATAGCAAGTCCCTAGATGACAATGTGATGCATTTGAAATATGTGTTTGATGTGCTTAGAAAAGAATAATTATATGATAATCTTGTGAAATGTTCTTTTGGTTTTAATGAGGTTATTTTTTTGGGATTTTTTGTGAGTTCCCTGAGTGTTGAAGTGGATGAATCCAAGATAGAACCTATAGGAAATTGGCCAAATCTATATTTCATTGGTGCTATGAGAAGTTTTCACGGATTGGCTAGTTTCTATAGAAGGTTTGTCAAAGGGTATAGCACCATAGACTCCCCGTTAACCGAGGTAATTCGAAAGGATCAACCTTTTTAGTAGGGAGAAGAGCAAACAAAGGTGTTTGAAACTTTGAAAATAATGCTTAGCTCCGCTCTGTTGTTACACCTACCCAATTTTGAGAAGATGTTTGAAATTGAATGTTATGCTAGTAAGGTAGGCATTGGAGCCGTCTTAATGCAATACCAAAGATCCATTGCATACTTTAGTGAAAAGCTCAAAGGAGCAATCTTGAACTACTCCACATATGATCTTGAGTTGTATGCCTTGATTAGAGCTTTGGGCAATTGGCAACACTATCTTTGGCCTAAGGAATTTGTGACTCAAAAAGACTATGAATCTTTGAAACACCTTAGAGGCTATGATAAATTGAACAAAAGGCATGCCAAGTGGATTGAATTCTTGAAGACTTTCCCTTATGTAATTTAATACAAAAAGGGTAATGAGAATGTCATGGCTGATTCCTTATCAAGAAAGCATATTTTTCTCAATACCTTATCTTCTAAATTAATTGGCTTTGAATTCTTAAAGACAGTGTATCCTAAGGACCATAAGTTCGCTCCAATCTTCAAAGATTGTGAAGAATGGGAAAGGGAAAGGTGGGTTAGGGATGGAAATTCTATACCCTATTTAAAGTTTGATGGTTTCCTGTTCAAAAAAAGGAGATTGTGTGTGCCCTCTAATTCTTGGAGAGAATTTTTTGTGAGGGAGGAATATAATGGTTGTATAATGGGTCACTTTGGAATTAGAAAGACCCTTGGAATCCTAGAGGAGTAATTCTATTGGCCCAAGATGCGTCTTGATGTTACTCAAATTTGTGGCCAATGTATGGATTGTAAAAGTGTATATCTCATACTCTTCCTCAAGGAATATACATACCACTTCCTACTCCCCTACACCCATGGCTTGATATTTCTATGAACTTTGTGTTGGGTTTGCCTAGGACGAGAAGGGGAAAGATAGAATCTTTGTTATAGTTGATCGGTTTTTAAAAATGGCACATTTTATCCTGTGTCACAAGAGTGATGATTCTCCTAGTGTGGCTTCTTAGTTTATTAAACATATTGTTAGGATCCACAAAAATCCCAAGACCATTGTGAGTGATAGGGACTCTAAGTTTCTTAGTCACTTTTGGAGGTCCTTGTGGGGTAGGCTTGGTACCAAATTGCTTTTCTCCACTTCTTGCCACTCGTAAACCGATGGACAAACCCAGGTTGTGAATAGGACCTTGGGTACTATGTTACACACCTTGGTTAAGGGCAAATTAACTTCTAGGGAGGTTCACTTACCTTTAGTCGAATTTTCATACAATAGGGTTATTCACATGACTATTGGTATGACTTCTTTTGAGTGTGTTTATGGTTTTAACCCCCTCACCCCTTTAGATCTCACTCCTTCAACTAGTAATGGTGTGATTAGTTTAGATGGAAACAAGAGGGCAGAATTAATGAAGAAGATGCATGAGAAGGTGAGATTTCACCTTGAGAAAAAAAATCAAGAGGTAGCAAAGAAGGTGAATTAAGAAATAAAAAGACTTGAGCATAAATCGGGTGATTGTGTGAGGGTACATGTTAGAAAGGACCAATTCCAAACCCAAACGAAAGCAAAGTTTCTGCCACAAGGTGATGGACCCTTCTAAGAGCTTGAGAAGATAAATGATAATGCATACAAAATTGACCTTCCATCGGAATATCAAGTGCACAACACTTTCAATGTGAGTGATCTCTCTCTCTTTGAGGATCAAGATGATGATGAAGTCATGAATTTGATGAAAAATTCCTCTCAATATGGAGAGGATGTTGTGATCCAAATCTCCTAAAGACCATTCACAAGAATCCAAGCTCGAGAACTTCAAGGAATGTAAGCATTATTCATGAAGAGTGAAGTGTTGGAGTCTATGTTTACCTCATCAAGAGGGTTATATGAGTTGAGGGACGAATTGGGAGCTTCAAGTGAAGGATTTGGATGCTTCCTCATGGTAACGAGCGAATCGACTGTTCGCTAAGTGTGTGACATACCATCCCATGGTCCACCAAGCAAAGTCCAACCAAATGAGCTACTGCCTTGTGGCGATGGCAAGGGTAACAGTCTACCAACTCAGTGACGGTCAGTCATAGTGTACGTCACCACCAAAATAATCCACCTGGACTCGTCTTTAAATGATTAAAGGTCACTTTTGGGCCTCCTTTGTAATGAAACTATAAATAGTTCAAGTAGGGTTTCATTTTGCTAAGTTATCTTTGAATATTGATGAATACTTCTCTTGTGAGAGAGTATGGTGAAGCTTGTGTTGAATCTTTGCTTAGAAATGGGGGTTTTGAGGTCATCTAGGCTCCCTCTTAGTTCAAGTATAAATTAGGTTCTTTGGATAGTAGATTTAGGGGTTTTGAGTTCATATATTCAATAGTTCCTATCTCTTTTTCTATCTCCTTGTTTCTATCTCATTATCTTCTATCATTATTTCGCTTGTTACCTCGATTTTTTTGTTAAATCTTCTTTATCGTATTTTGGTTCATATCAGAATGATTAATGTATTTAGGGATCAAACTTGAGGGGGAGTGCGGAAATTAATCACAACTGTTGTTGCTTGTATTTGGTTAGTTAGGCTAGTGCCAGTTGTACATTGTTAGGTAGGAAATATCTTAGATTCGGTTACACATTATTAAGAGTCCATTAGTGGATTCTATAAATAGGAGAATTTACAGTGTAATTATATTATTTTAGATATGAGAATTTTTCTTTTATTCTCTCTATTCCTTTCTTTTCTTTGTTATAATTCTCTTCCTCAAGGATCAGTTTCACTTTCATTAGTGTCGATCAAAAACCTCCTTGAATAACTATTTGTCATTTGTTCATATATATTTAATATGATGGATTTATGAATTTAAAGTTCAAAGTAAATATCCCTAATAATTTTAGTTTCAAGGAAGCAAAGATTGGTTATATCTTGACATAATGATTTTCTTAATTACGGAAAAGGGCCAAAATTACCCTTGAACTATTCAAAATGGAGCAAATATACCCTCCGGTTGCTTTTGGTTCCATCCAACTATTTTCTCACTTCTACCCTTCACTTTAAAGGAATGCCACCAAGAAGACCACGTGGAAAAATGCTACATGCTCTGTTAATATAAGCATCCACCATGGAAAATCAGCCCACTTAACCATCCAACTTAACCATCAGCCCACTTAGAAATGCAACCCATAGTCAAAAATCTGACTCGTCTTCAAATTAAAGGTTAAAAGATAAATCTACTCCCCATTTCATGAGATCGAAGTATGAACTTGATGAAACCACAGAGTAGTAAACATGGTTAGTCATTTGTGAGATTAATAATTTTATCAGTATAACTGTTCAAACTTGTTCAAAACCATCTCATTGCATGAGTTGATATAAGGGTACCATACATACACTACTCATTTGAGGATTTATCATTTTGTAACATCGTCATTGTAAAGCAAAAACTTATATAGAATCAAGCACTTGAACCTAAAAACAGGAAACCTTTCTGTATATCTCTACCTGAGAAACAAGACTTCTTCTCCTCAAAAAGAATGAAGTGTTGAAAATACTCCCAAACTTGGTGTGAATTATTACTTAAGTCTCCGAACTTAAAATACCCATACACTTGAATTAATGAATTTAAAAATATCCCTATTTTTCCATATCTAACTAACGTGTGTTCACTCGTGGTCCAGATGAACTTGTCTGTTGATGTATTATTTATGTGGCAACCTTGTGGATATTTAAATCCAAAAAGAAAATAAATAGACATTTAAAAACTAAATTGACTAAAATAACCCTATTCGGTAAAATCACCCTAAAAACCCTCTCACGTCTTAGAACTCTTTCTTCTCCTCATAATTCTCTAAGAATTCCCCAACATAACCCTTTGGTTTCCATTTCCATGGAAATGGAAATAAATGTATTTTTGCCTTAAAATCTTTGATAAAAGTATAGATAATAATCTCCCTTCCTTTTGATTTGTGGTTTATTTAGTGTAGGCGGTTCAAATTGAATCTCATTTCGAGATTGTCATCAGACCATGAAATTCTTAACGCTGTCGGAAATCCACATCTACAAAGTTTAGTCTCAAAATAATTGAGGTTAAGAAATTTAGCTATTAAATAAGAGGGTATAAAACTTTATTTCAAACTTGTGGTGTACTTTAATGGAGAAAAACTTAAATAGGAAGAAGAAAGGCTGTGGTAGCAGTTAGAGTGTGATGAAATTAAAGGGAAAAAATAAAAATGGGCTTTTTTTTTTTTTTACCTTTTAATGCTTATGTGACATTATTTTTAAGAAGTTTACATGACCACAAGAGTTTGAGACCACTTGCTATGCCGTGTTACATTGTAGGGGTGTTTTTAAATTTATTTAGTCATGTTTAGGGTGTTTTTAAAATTATTTAGTGAAGTTTAGAGGGTTTCTGATACTAGTTATAGTTAAAGGACTAAAATAATAATTCACGCCAAGTTTGGGGGGTCGTTTCAACACTTCTCTCCCTCAAAATTCCAAAATGAATAACAAAGGAATTCAAGGGGCATTAAACAATTATTTCATGGTCAAAATGATTCTTGCAAAATATACAAACTACAAAAGTAACAATCTTTAAGGGCCTCTATAGTTATTAACAGTCTTAACTACTGAGCAACTAATGACCATAAGAAAAATCTTGTACGCATCCTTTGAGATCTATCTTCACATTTTAATTTGACTATGGGTCGTATTTTAAATTGGCTGATTGTGAAGTTGAATGGTTAAGTTGGCTGATTTTGCATGCTGGATATTTATGTGGACTGACAATGTGGTGTTTTTTTCACGAGGTCAACTTGGTGCATTCTGCTAAAGTGAAGGCTAGAAATGAGTTAATAGTTGGACGGTAGGGGTATTTTTGTGACCAAAGGCAAATGGAGGGTGTATTTGCTTCATTTTGAATAGTTCAAGGGTAGTTTAGGCCCTTTTCCGTTTTAATTATGCTGTGAAAAGTACAAGGTATGGTAGTTTTGTTTATGTTATTATCTGTGGGTTCCTAATACCTATTGTTTATTGTGCTTATATAATATGTCTTTTTTTTAGGCTATTTTTTATCGTGAGCCGGGGGTCTATCAAAAACAACTTCTCCACCTCACCTCTGAGATAGTCGTATGGACTACATACATTCTGCCCTCTCCAGACCCCACTTTGTAGGAATATACTGGGTATGTTATTGTTGTTGAAATTACAAGGTGAAAAAACATTAGTGTAATGAGTGATCAGGCACCTTTATTAAATGACTACAAAATTCATTGATGATCATCTATATTTAATGCCACAGACTTATTAATTTAAAATTCACTGACTATAACTATATTGTTGTAATCCAATAGACAAAATAAATTATACTAGTAAATTACTTTTATGTCAAGAGAATCATATTTCTTTACTAAATATTGGATAATCTTCTATTTTCTTACTTGTAAGTGATATTATTATAATTAATTATGATTTTAAACTTGAAATGACATTAATCAGTCTCCAAAAGTAATTCTTTTTTCGATCATGGCAAAGTAGTATCGAAATGCTAGGTTCACTAAGTCTTAAGCAATGTTTTATAGAGTCTTGCGGAATGGTACAAAGCACCATTCGACTCTAATTATTACTATATTGTTGTTATCCTATAGACAGCTTTGATCCTACAAACTTAACTATCTTCAACTTTTTAAATTAGGTTTTAGAAAATAAGGAAATAGAAAAAATAAGGAAAGCAATGATACTTTAAGAATTATGATGCAAAAATTACAAGGTGGAAAAGCATTAGCGTGATGTGTGACGTGTCATATATAATTTGATAGGAAAAACTTGATATATTTATTCAGTAAAAATAGGTGAAATTAACTAAATTTGATCTATAACTTTTTTTAATATGCTTGACAAGAAAACAAAGAAATATTTGCACTTAAATAAATGCATTGGATTATTTAGATCGAGACAAATATTTTAATAAATAAAAATAATAGACTCCAATCAAAACACAACTTTTGACACTCACCATGTATGTCAAAAAATAAAGTAAAATAAAATGATAGACTCACCCTTTTAGACACCTCACTATTAGACGAACATATAAAAATAAAACTAAAGAAAAAAGGACCCAAACTTAGTACATTCTTAGACATCCCCTTATAAAAAAGATCAACATAATTTTTTCTTTTATTAAACCCTCATGTTTAAGTCTAAATCATTACGCTCTTCATCTATATTAACTAATTCATCTACATTAAATAAATAGGAACATCCAATTGTTTGATCAGTGGTCTTGTAAAATCAGCAATAGACACATTTGAATCTGCAAATGTTGAATTTGAACCTCCAACGTGATCCTTCTTTCAAATTGTTGCTTATCGATTGGTGGTGATCTACCCCATCCTATCAGCTGGTTACTATACGAACACATTGTTAGTTAGACAACAACTTGATCATTTCTTTGCACACTCGCAGGTTGTGGGACAACAGGTTGATATGATAGCGGATTTACTGTCAAAACAATATAGGATGCATATACAGGAGAACGTAAGATGGTTGTTTGGTCAAAAAATAATGGGTGAGTAACTTTTACATGATTTATGAATTCTAAATGAGTACGGAATATTTCATACCATAAAGGGCAATGAAGTAGTACACGGGAAAGTATTAAAACTGAAGGAGAAAAATTTGCATTTTTCATATTTGAAGCATGAATGACAAACTTTTTCTCTAAGGTAAGAAATGGTAGATATCAAGTACCGACTATACAGTATATTCATAGGCTGCTTTTGCTATAAACTTCCCCCTTCATTTATGTGTCTTCCACTTTCGTTATGGAAAGTTCCAGATAATGTTGCAATGATTAGCAACTTTGCTACCAAAATTTTTATAGTTTAGTGATTTCATTTTCCTAAATTGTTGCCAATATTTAACTTACCTGCTATAATAGACTTCAGAAAAGGATTATGTTTTCGTTAGTGAGTTACAACAATCTGTTCTCTTTTTGAATATTAACTATCATTATTCTTTTTATAATTTGATACACAGAATGAATCTGTCACGACTCGATTTCTCATGTCATAATGGTGCTTACTCTAATCCACCAGTAGGCAAGCCAACCCCTAGTCTAGAACGGCTAATAGCGGACTAATATGAAGAACCGAAAATAAGATCAAGTGCAAGTAGAAGATAGTTCAAAGAGATACAACAGAATACCCCAAGACTGGTGAGGCTAGTTCAAGAGCTACTAATAATTAACAGAACAAGCTGAACAAGATATGAATATAACTATATACAGAACCGTCTCTAAGATACAATGTAAAGACCAGTCTAGCAAAAGTGGGAGATCAGGTACACTCCAAACGTCTGAAGCTCACCTCCGGTGTCCGATCCACTGCAGCTCCGCACGATACACAAATCAGTAGTGATAACTCGTACAATAAACTGTAGAGTGTAGAAGTGTAGTATGAGTACCAACATGGGGTGCTCAGTAGGCATTGGGCGACGGAGCTCCAAAGACAATGCAAATATGAATCACAGGTAAAAAAGGTAAAAGCAGTGTGGTTAACTATCTATAATAGGAGATATCATAATGCTATGACTGTAAGTCAAGCTAAGGGTAGCTAACCTAAGCTATCACCCTATAGGTATCTTTAGACCAGTCTATACAAACAAAAGGCTAGTCCCCGTACCGTGGTGTAATGAAGAAGGAGACATGGGATAAACAACTAATATATGAAAGAAGGGTATACAAATGATATGTAGCGATAGTAGAAAGGAAGAACTGTATAAATACGAATATATATACACACACCCAACCACGGGGACAGCTAGTCATATAGTTTATATAAAACTATACTGGGATGAGCTAACTAAAGGCTGCGGGCCCAATATATCAAGAATCGTGACAAACTAGGAGAGTTAATCCTGACATAAGAAGGGTCCTTAAATAGGGTATGTATGTCTTCCTATAGCGCTCAGAATACCTAAAGTTCACCCTAAACATAAGTACAATATCGGGTATACTCGAGTCCCAGGTGTCCAACTATAACTGACAAATATAGGTCCCACCAGAGCTGTAATAATCGAAAATCAATAGTCAAGTAATCAGAATCTAACCGGTCAGTCCTGACACATCATCACCTAACTGGCTATTATCCCTCCTCTGGCAAGCCAGAAAGGCACACACTGCAAATAAAACTCGACCTGCACCCCATAGTCCGGAGGGACATAGAAGCACATGGAACCACCTAATCGGTCCCTCAAAAACCACGGTGGGACACAAAAGTGAGAACCATACTGGTGATAGATGATGCATACAAGGAAAAAAACTGTAACCAGAACTGAGTGCTTATGCCAAGTGAAACCAATACCATAATCGTAACCAAAATCAATTGTATATACCCCCTCCAGCTCTTTTAGCTGCAAAAGAGGGACCTACCGACAGCCTACCTCTCCCGACACAATGGCTCTCTGGCAGAAGGGCCTGGAGGGGACTCGAGAAAATCCATATACACTACTTGGTCCCGATCTAGGACTTTAGTAACAACGTATCTGAACCAGTAACCAAAATCGTAACCGAGTATTAACATCTGCCACATTCAAACCAAATCTCAGTAAGTAGTAACAAGAGGCCACTATAATATATCAGGGGCCAGAGTAGAACCGGGACACCCAACCATTAGTAACTGTAATCAGCACTTCTACCGGAGGTTAATCTCAGTATAAGTCAATGTTAGGCCCTGCCGAAGATTCTAGGTGTAACATAACTAGTGGTAAATCAGGGGTCCTAAACCCACAACCACTCGTAGATATATATATATATATCCAGGTATCTAAGACTACAGCCTCGAGCTATTAAGCCTAGCTACAACCCTCTCTAAAGGTAATGAAGCTAACGAGGCATTCTAACCAGCCTAGGCATATTCAGGTACGGAGTAACACCTACCAATATACATGTGTCAACTACATTCGAGAGACAGTTTTGTAAGGCTATCTACCTGGAAAAAGGGTAGAGGGGCCTCCTACCGGGCACTATAACTGATTATAGTGATAAAGCCTACCCAAACTGAGGCTAAGGTGCCGCACTCCTGACCCAAAGTGTTGATAAGGGACCAACTCTAGCCCTCAGCCTACTATCTATTAATAAATGGGAATTCAAACCTAGCCTTCGATTGTAGCGTCACTAATCGGCTACTACATGTGAGAATTATGCGTAACCAATGCATGCCATCACCAATACCCACACAAGTCAAGGTAATCACCCACATATCTGTAGACCGAATCACAACTCCCCAGCAAGGTGTAAAGGAACTAACCTGGTATCCATGGTCTCGTAACAAAGGCCTCGGGCCTAATAGAACAATATATGACATGATCACAGGGTATATCCATAAGCAGAAACCTAGACATGAGACCAATCAGATGCATATTATACAACCAGATAACACTATCAGGGTATGGCATCAAAGATGCGTATCGTACTACCAGGGAAGCATAATCAGGTAAATACCAGTGGAATGGGAAAATACTTCCCTATCTTCCATAATAGTGATCTCCAAGACCAACCTAAGGTCACGCATAATACACGACCAATCAGGTCTACCAATATGACGAAGCTAGGGCGGGTAGTCTAGGCTAAGGTTCATATAATAATCATACTGAAGTGAAGGCCATAAAGTATAGGCCAAAAGATAAGTCAAGTAGCCTAGGTCACACCCCCGCCTAGCACTTAATCAATATCAAACAATGTCTAATAGAACACAGTAGACCAAAGCCTAACTGGACGATTTTGAAAGCATATCTACGAATCAGCTAACGCTATCACAATAGTAAACTACAAGTAAAAACATGACTATCGATACCTATATTGCATTAGGTCATAAAATGACCCATGTGGGGCTGGCTTATGAAATTGCAAAATTAATACCGTCACAACATCCAAAATCACCTCATGACCAATAGTCACAATTACCATAATAAAATCCAAGCCCAAAATAAGGTTCAAACACCAACATCAGTAGCACCACCACCAACGTATTAAAAACAACCGTAAAACTGGGTAAACGTATTATAGAAACATCAAGAACGAAGCCACAGACTTTAATCCAAGGAGACCCAAGCTCAAAACTCAAAGAATAAGCTCCAACATGAGCTTAAAAATGCTGCCATGGTATTTCTAAGGTATCCACACCATTTGGAAATGATTCAAGAGGTGGAAGCCTATATAAATAGGTTGTAGGTGGCGTTAAAGCACCCTTATGGCCGTTTAAGCACCCAGCGCTAAAGCTCCATAAGTGGTCGATTAAGCGCTGCCCACTGCCCCACCGACTGGCCGCTTAAGTACTGCCTTGGGTGGCTTATTCACCCATGCGCTAAAGACAACCCTTGCTTGCTTAAGCGCTTGCCTATGCCATGGTATGGCCGCTTTAGCGCACCAATGAATGCTTAAGAGCTAGGCGCTAAAGCCTGCCCATGGCAGCTTAAGTGCACGGCTAATGGAAAGGATGACTAAGTCTTGGGCCTTTCCGACTATGTGCCCGGGATTGATCCAGGATCCCTTGGACCGAAATGAGCTATAAAACCTGACTAATTTCAAAACTCTTGAATCAATAACTCTGTCAAAATTTTCATCAGAGATTGTTCCGATAAGAAGTGGGGCCCATTCCCTAAGGGATGACATAGCAAAGCCAATGACTGGCCTGTAGCCCAAAACAAGTCTGGGAGCCTCCAGACCCAAACCAAGGGTACACCTAGCCTAAAGTCGACGTTTTAGATCAGTTGAGAAGGTCAGAAATGGAATCCAAGGCCTTATAACTAGAGTTTAGACCCGAGACCCATATCTGTCTACTTGAACCCTCTAAACAAGAAAACGACTCTAAGAGCTAAATGATTTGCCTGATGACTGAACCGTCAGTCCAAACAAGTCACACATGACCTAGCGCAGCTATAGAAAATCTCTACGTGCTGCAAAAACATGAAAACAAGGATAATGACCTGGGGGGTCATTACAACATCCACTACTTAAAGGACTTTTAGCCTTGAAAGTCAATGGATAGAAAGAGCCCAATGGTCCAAAGGAATGAGGTACTGGGTTTGCATGCTCTAATCAAGACTTCCCAGATAACCTCTACCATAAACTAACTTCTCCAAGGGATCTTGTTGCAGGTATTCCTTTATTCTTCACACTTCATCCAACCATAGAACCATAACAGACAGCCAACCAACCTCCATCCACAATCGGCGTGTAACACCCCGTACATTTTCGAACCTAGTTGATTACCGTAACATTTATGGAACTAATTAAACATGTGAGTTTTGAGGTATTATACCTTAAATTTATTGGGCTAAGTTAATTATGTGTCATTGGGATTCATTGAGGCCCAATAATTGAGCAAAAGACATGGCCCAAATGAAGGGGAAATGATTCATTCTTCCTTTGACTAAGTAACATAGCAATTATTGACCAAAAGCATTGTCTAAGGATGACTTTAAATGGGTTATATAAGGTGAAAATCAGATTTTTATTCACCATTTTCACAAATGTACAATTCTAGAATTTTCTCAAAAAAGATATTTTCTCTCTACACTCAAACCCTAAGCCACCTTTCTCTTGGGAAAAGATCACTCCTTGAGAAGTTTTGGTAAGTGTTTACTCTCATGGTTTAATATATGATATGTATGTAAGATGGTGTATATCATGTTGGTTATGTTGGTGAAGTGTGAGAAGTACACTATGTGGGAAAACAATTTGTGTTTGCTTAATCGGTGAAGGGTTTTGCCTTGTAAACTTGAAAATGGACTTGTGGTCTTGAAGAAAGTGAATTTTATGGATTCAATATTGAAATGTGAGATATTATTATAGACTTAACTTGTTTTATCCTTGTACATAATGTTTGGAATTGTTATTACGAAATTGGGCATGAAATTGGTGACGTATTGAAAGAAAAATGTAGTTTGGTGATGTTTATGTGCGTTGTGAAACCATGGATTTTAATTGGAATTTAAGATGATCTAAAATATGATAAGATAAGGTTAGTTATGATCATGGACCAATTATTACAAAAAAGGACGGACCCAAAAGAGACCCTTTTTTGCCAAAACGGGCACCCTCCCTCGCAGACGAAGCACCTGCGGGTGCAGGTGACTTCGCAGGTGCCCCTGGACACTGCCAAAGGTCACCTACAGATGAAGTTCATCCACCTACAGGCGCAGGTGGCTTCGCAGGTTAGGCCATAACCCCGTTTCAATTGTTTTTGCATCTCTTTGACCCCCCAAAGGCCCTATACCCTTTATGGATGCAATTATCAACTTATGATACCTTTTAAATGACTTAAAGGAGTATCCCAAAGGTATTTTGAATGGTATCAATTATGGATTGTTGTTCATGTATTGTTGGGAAAGGTATTGAGATGACTTGATGGAGTAATTGTGACGTAGTTTTAATGTGGAAGTGTAAAGGATTAATTTGGTGTGAAATGTTATTGGTTTATGATATCTTGGTCAATGTGTGGAATGTTATGGTATTGTTGGTATTGTTATGCAAAAAATGGTATTGTACGAGGGTGAAATGACGTTATGTGGCAGTCACATAATTCATCGCCGTCTTACGCACTTGTAATGTAGTTGGTTGTTAATGTGAGCTTCGTAATGTACTTGTGTTGTAGAGTAAAGTGTAAGGAAGGAGATGGATTATGGTATTCACACAGATTACTGTATAATTCATATTCGGAAGATAAGGTATGTAAGGTTACTCTTTTCGTATCCTTCTGCAGCATATATTGTTCACATCATCCTTGTACTTGTTCCATTCCAAAATGTTCTAAATTATCGCATCTCAGGTTGGTTAACAGTTGATATCCACATGTGTCTTATTGATTGAACCTTGTTCCAAGGTTCCAAAAGTGTTATGTTCTAAAGTCCCAATAATGTTATGTTTCAAAGTTCCAACAATGTTATAACTAATGTATCAATTTCTCACAATCTCTCACAAGTAAAGGAATGAAGATGCTATAACTACCAATGTATCATCTCACGAAAGTAAAGGAGTGAAGTAATGTATATATGTGTGCTTTCAATAATGTCATGATCCTCAATATATCAATCTCTCACAAGCGAAAGTATCAATCTCATGAACATAAAATAATGAAGTAATGCATCTATGTGTTTCCAATAATGACACTCCCCAATGTATTAATCCTGAAAGCTAAGAGAAGGAAGTAATGTTTTAATATATTATATTATATTATAATCCACCTATAAGATGATGATTCGATATTATATTATAAGCCATCTATAAGGTGATGATCGGTATTATATTATAAGCCACCTATAAGGTGATGATTGGTATTATATTATGACCCACCTATAAGGTGATAATCGGTATTATATTATGACCCACCTATAAGGTGGATGATCAGTAAAATATTATGAACCATTAACCAGTTGGATGAACAGTAATAAAGATAATTGTAAAAGAAAGAAAGTATATCACGTGAATGAAAGTGTATATATATATGAATGATATTGACCGAATGAATGATCAAAAATGAAGGTAACAGAAGCAGGGTTCATGGTTCCACATATACAGAACGGAGGTTTATCCATATCTCATACTCACCTGTACTTAATATCATTGAAATACTTATGTATCATGCAGTTTCTTACAACCTTACATACTCAGTACATTCTTCGTACTGACCCCTTTGGCGAACTTACCTTACTTGTTGTAGGCACAGGTACTAATAGACCTCCACAGTAAGTTGCGGGTCATCTACTGATCTTTAGTGAGCTCCAGTTGGATTGGGGTTTTCTGAGTCACAGTTGTGCATTGGTTTTGGTATTGTAAATGTTATGTAAAGCGGGGACTTGTCCCAAA
The DNA here is from genome assembly GCA_031232105.1 of Capsicum rhomboideum. Lineage (NCBI taxonomy): Eukaryota > Viridiplantae > Streptophyta > Magnoliopsida > Solanales > Solanaceae > Capsicum > Capsicum rhomboideum. Next base: position 55,926,575 of record CP124711.1, read on the forward strand.
TTTAGGTTGGTCATATGTGTACTTCTGTTAGAGGCTTTTGTAGACATATGTGGAAAGATGAATGTAAAAGATGTGTGTCCATTTTTATTTGATGGCCCTAACGGCCAAGTTTCATTTATAGCATATGTTTTCCATGATTTCCGCCATTGGTATTTAGTTACATGAGATAGAATGATATTCACACAGAGACGTGCATAAGAATGTACATGGGTAAAGATTGGTTCTCTCAGGCCTTATCAGCTTTGGGTGCCAGTCCTCCCGTTGGAATACGGGTCGTGACAAAAGTGGTATCAGAGCAGGTTGTTCTAAGGGTGTCTACAAATCCGTGTCTGAGTAGAATCTTACTTATCAATGTTTTGTGCACCACATTTATAAGTAAGAGGCTACGGGATATTTAAGAGCTGTTTATTTTCTTTATTTCTAGATCGTACAGTAGCCAATGTTGTTGGTGGAATCATACCTGACCATTGTATTTGGTTTTATTTGTTATAGCAAAATGCTGGTTACAAGACAAGGTATGAGTAAAGGTAAGTAGGTAGATATGCCTGCCAGAGAAGGAATGAGTAAATTACCACCTGACCAAGCTAGTCAAGGTGGGGCTGACACTGAGATTGCATCGCAGTCTTCTCCTACTCCTCCATTTCTTGAAGAGCTGAGGGGTAGAGAAGTACTGGCAGAACCTCCTGTAAATGTGAATGATCAGGATTTAAGAAATGTAATGCATATGTTGACTCAGATAGTTGTTGTACAAACTCAGGGACGAGTTGGTCCGACAAGTGAGGATGACGCTACTAGAGTAGCTAGTCGGCGAACAAAGGATTTTATGAAATTAGACCCTCCCATATTCACTGGGTCAGATCCGTAAGCAGATCCACAGGATTTTGTGGATCAAATTCAAAGGGCCCTAGAAGTTATGCACGTGACTGGTGTAGAAACAATTGAACTTGCAGCTTATAGATTAAAAGTTGAAGCAATATTATGGTATGAAGACTGGAAAATATAGAGGGGTATTGATGTACTTCCAGCTGGTTGGGAGGAATTCAAAATGGCCTTTCTTGATCACTACCTCCCATATGAAATCCAGGAGGCACGTGCAGATCAGTTTCTAAATCTTCGTCAAGGGAATATGAGTGTCAGAGAGTACAGTCTACAGTTTAATTCCTTGGCTAGATACGCTCCTACTATGGTGGCTACTATGGCTGATAGAGTTCATCGGTATGTAGACATATTGGATCCATATTTGGTGAGGGACTGTACTATTGCTGCGTTGAATAAAGATATGGATATAGCTAGAATACAAGCCATTGCACAGAAAATGGAAGATCAAAGACAAAGGAGAAGGGCACATAAAGTTGAAAGAGGGCTGTCAAAGAGAGCTAAACCCATAGGACAGTTCATGGCATCCCAGGGAAAGCTTAGGCCTCGAATTTTTAGATCATTATTTTCTTATTCGACAACAAGTACCCCATCCCAATTTCGAGAGTTTAGAGGTAGCCATGAGGTGTAAAGTAGTGGTTCACAGACAGTGGGGTATCAAGAACAAAGAAGTATGAGCCAATCAAGATCTTCTCGTCAGCTGTGCCAACGTTGCGGGAAGTTTCATTCAGGAGAATGTTGATTTGAAATAGATGTTTGCTTCTGGTGTGGTAGGTCAGGGCATCTTAAGAGAGACTACTCACAGAGGGCCACGGGTAGTATGACACGACCTACGGGATCAACAGAATTTGGAGGCTTTCCCTGATATAGTGACAGGTGCGTTATCTATATTTTTACCTAATGAATATGCATTAATTGATCTGGGTTCTACCCTAACATATGTTACTCCATTGACTGCAGGAAAATTTGAAAGAACACTGGAATTACTAGTCAAGTCATTTTAGGTATTCACACCAGTTGGTAAATTTATTATAGCTAAAAGAGTATATCGTAATTGTATAGTAAATATTGTGATCACGTTACATTGGCTGATCTTATTGAGATGGAAATGATATATTTTAATGTTATAACGAGTATGAATTGGTCAACTTCTTATTATGTCACGTAAACTGCCGAGCTAGGAAAGCACATTTCCATTTTCCATAAAAGACCGTCCTTGAATGGAGGGGTAATGTTGAAGCATCAAGAGGTAAATTTATTTCCTATCTTAAGGTAAGGAAATGATGTTCAAAGTGTACATATGCCACCTAGTAAGACCTAGTATGTCCCCATGGGGGTGCACCAGTGTTGTTTGTACAAAAAGAAGATGGCACATATAGAATGTGTATTGATTATCGACAACTGAATAAGGCAACAGTCAAGAATAAATATTCCCTCCCCAAAATGGAATGATACATGGGAAAAGAGTTTCCAAGAGCTGAAAGATAAATTTACTTCAACACATGTATTAGTACTTCTCGAAGGCACGGAAGGGTATGTAGTATATTGTGATACTTCAGGAGTTGGTTCAGAATGTGTATTGATGTAACACGGAAATATGATAGCTTATGCTTCAAAATAATTGCGTCCATATGAATAAAGAAATTATCCAACATATGATTTCGAGTTAGCAGTCGGGATATTTGTTTTAAAAATATGGCGCCACTATTTGTATGGGATTTGCATTGATATATATATATATATACTGATCATAAGAGTTTGCAATGTATTTTTAAGCAAAAGGGCCCATACTGAAGTAGCGAAGGTGGATTGAACTATTAAAAGATTATGACATTGATATCTTATACCATCCGAAAAAGGCAAATGCGGTAGCTGATGCATTAGGCCGCAAAGCAAAGGGAAGCACTGATGGCTAATTTATGGAAAGCAAGGTATTGGCAAGGACTCACATCAATTATCTAGCTTGAGAGTTCATCTCCCTGAAACTCCAGATGAAAGAATTATAGCGTACAATGCAACAGAGTCTTCATTTGAAACTAAGGTGCAGAAAAAAGAAATATGCAAATTCTAATTCATTTCAGTTGAAAAAGGATGTATAGCAAAGTTTGACAAAGGTATTTGAGCTTACATAAGGGGGAAGTTCTTCAATGTCAAGGTAAGATTTTATGTCTCGGATATATACGAGCTAAGGAAATGAGTTATAACAGAAGCACATCATTCACAGTATTCTATTTGTTCGGGAGCAACCCAAAATGTACCATGGTCTAGAAGAAATGTATTGGTAAGGCAATATAAAGAAGAAAAACATTGTAGAATTTGTAACTCATTGTCCGAATTGTAAACAGATAATAGTAGAGCATCAGGAATCTGGAGGTTATATGTCGATATTAGGAGAAGAGAATTAGAACTTGCCATAGATGATTGAGTATTCACGGAAGTGTCACTAATGAAAGGGATAATGAGATTTTGAAAGAAAGGAAAAATTGGCCCTATATAACATGCCATATGAAATTGTCCGAAGAATTAGTCAAGTTGCGTACGAGTTAGCACTACTCCAAGAACTCTCCACAGTTCGTTCAGTGATTACATGTGTTAATGCTTTGAAAGCATCTGGGAGATCCATCTCGTATTGATCCCAGTGAAGATGTACAAGTTATGGAGAATTTCACCCATGACGAAGTACCGATTGTTAATCTAAATTGATAGAGGAAAAAGATTAAGATATAAAGAAGGAGCTTCTGTAAAAGTAATATTGGAGAAATCACCGAGTAGAAGAAATCACTAGGGGGGGGGAAACCGGATAACTAAATGATGGAGTCTAAGTACCCGTGTTTGTTTCACACGGAAGAACACAAAAATTTGGGGTGTGGAATTGGCGTAGTAAAAAGTAAGTATATATGAAAATTATAAATATGTGACAATATGAAGAGTGTATTTAGGCTTACATTTGTTGGATTGATTACTGTTATTAACATTCGAGGATGAATGTTTCTAAGGGGGGAAGGATGTAAAACCCCGTACATTTCCGAACCTAGTTGATTACCGTAACATTTATGGAACTAATTAAACATGGGAGTTTTGAGGTATTATACCTTAAATTTATTGGGCTAAGTTAATTATGTGTCATTGGTCTTCATTGAGGCCCAATAATTGAGCAAAAGACATGGCCTATATGAAGGGGAAATGATCCATTCTTCCTTTGGCTAAGTAACATAGCAATTATTGACCAAAATTATTGTCTAAGGATGACTTTAAATGGGTTATATAAGGTGAAAATCAGATTTTTATTCACCATTTTCACACATGTACAATTCTAGAATTTTCTCAAAAAAGATATTTTCTCTCTACACTCAAACACTAAGCCACCTTCCTCTTGGGACAAGATCAATCCTTTGGAATCTTTGGTAAGTGTTTAATCTCATGGTTTAATATATGATATGAATGGAATATGGTGTAGATCATGTTTCTTATGTTGGTAAAGTGTGAGAAGTTCACTATGTGTGAAAACAATTTGTGTTTGCTTAATCGGTGAAGGGTTTTACCTTGTAAACTTGAAAATGGACTTGTGGTCTTGAAGGAAGTGAATTTGACAGATTCAATATTGACATTTGATATGTGATTATAGCCTTAACTTTTTTTATCCTTGTACATAATGTTTGGAGTTGTTATTATGAAATTGGGCATGGAATTGTTGACGTATTGAAAGAAAAGTGTAGTTTGGTGATGTTTATGTACGTTGTGAAACCATGGCTTTTCGTTGGCATTTAAGATGATCTAAAATATTTGAAGAGAATGTTATTTATGATCATGGACCATTTATTACAAAAAAAGGACCCAAAAGAGACCCTTTTTTGCTAAAACGGGAACCCGCCCTCGCAGACGAAGCACCTGCGGGCGCAGGTGACTTCACAGGTGCCCCTGGACACTGCCAAGGGTAATCTACGAATGCAGGTCAGCCACCTGGCGCAGGTCAGGACAGAACCCCGTTTCAATTGTTTTTGCATCTCTTTGACCCCCCAAAGCCCCTATACCCTTTATGGATGCAATTATCAACTTATGATACCTTTTAAATGACTGTAAAGGAGTATCCCGAAGGTATTTTGAATGGTATCAATTATGGATTGTTGTTCATGTATTGTTGGGAAAGGTATTGAGATGGCTTGATGGAGTAATTGTGATGTAGTGTTAATGTGGAAGTGTAAAGGATAAATTTTGTGTGAAATGTTATTGGTTTATGATCTCTTGGTCAATGTGTGGAATGTTATGATATTGTAGGTATGGTGATGCAAAAAATGGTATTGTATGAGGGTTAAATGATGTTATGTGGCAGTCACGTAATTCATCGTCGTCTTACGCACTTGTAATGTAGTTGGTTGTTAACGTGAGCTTCGTAATGTACTTGTGTTGTAGAGTGAAGTGTAATAAAGGAGCTGGATTATTGTATTCACACAGAGGACTGTATAATTCATATTGGGAAGATAAGGTATGTATGGTTACTTTTTTCGTATCCTTCTACAACATATATTGTTAACATCGTCCTTGTACTTATTCCATTCCAAAATGTTCTAAAGTATCGCATCTCAGGTTGGTTAACAGTTGATATCCACTTGTGTCTTATTGATTGAACCTTGTTCCAAGGTTTCAAATGTGTTACGTTCTAAAGTCCCAATAATGTTATGTTTCAAAGTTCCAACAATGTTATAACTAATGTATCAATTTCTCACAATCTCTCACAAGTAAAGGAATGAACATGTTATTACTACCAATGTATCATCTCACGAAAGTAAAGGAGTGAAGTAATGCATATATGTGTGCTTTCAATAATTTCATGATCCTCAATATATCAATTTCTCACAAGCGAAAGTATCAATCTCATGAACATAAAATAATGAAGTAATGCATCTATGTGTTTCCAATAATGACACTCCCCAATGTATTAATCCTGAAAGCTAATAGAAGGAAGTAATGTTTTAATATATTATATTATATTATAATCCACCTATAAGATGATGATCGGTATTATATTATAAGCCATCTATAAGGTGATGATCGGTATTATATTATAAGCCACCTATAAGGTGATGATTGGTAGTATATTATGAGCCACCTATAAGGTGATGATTGGTATTATATTATGACCCACCTATAAGGTGATGATCGGTATTATATTATGACCCACCTATAAGGTGGATGATAAGTAAAATATTATGAACCATTAACCAGTTGGATGAACAGTAATAAAGATAATTGTAAAAGAAAGAAAGTATATCACGTGAATGAAAGTGTATATATATATGAATGATATTTCATGAATGATAATGACCGAATGAATGATCAAAAATGAAGGTAACAGAAGCAGGGTTCATGGTTCCACATATACAGAACGGAGGTTTATCCATATCTCATACTCACCTGTACTTAATATCATTGAAATACTTATGTATCATGCAGTTTCTTACAGCCTTACATACTCAGTACATTCCTCGTACTGACCCCTTTGGGGAACTTACCTTACTTGTTGCAGGCACAGGTACTAGTAGACCTCCACAGTAAGTTGCGGGTCATCTACTGATCTTTAGTGAGCTCCAGTTGGATCGGGGCTTTTCGAGTCACAGTTGTGCATTGGTTTTGGTATTGTAAATGTTATGTAAAGCGGGGACTTGTCCCGAATTTAGGTTGGTCATGTGTGTACTTCTGTTAGAGGCTTTTGTAGACGTATGTGGGAAGATGAATGTAAAAGATGTGTGTCCATTTTTATTTGATGGCCCTAACGGCCAAGTTTCATTTATAGCATATGTTTTCCATGATTTTCGCCATTGGTATTTAGTTATATGAGATAGAATGATATTCATACAGAGACGTGCATAAGAATGTACATGGGTAAAGATTGGTTCTCTCGGGCCTTATCGGCTTCGGGTGCCAGTCCGCCCCGTTGGAATATGGGTCGTGACATGGCGCCACTAAGACATGCAGATAAGAAACCTAGCACTCTAATGTCATATCAATACATACACAATCCAAATGAAAACCCAACCAAATAAGGGACAAATTAAGGTATGAGTTATGCCACTAACTCAAAACTCCAAGTCTAATCTCTGAAACTGCCTATACTGAACAACACCGAGTAGCATCTAGGTCTAACCCGCACAACCATATCATATGACCCTCAAAATACTGGAGCTTATATACTGAAAATATAGGATGGAAACCACACGAGCAAGCCCACTATGTGCTATCTAACTATACAAACTGTACCAAGGTCTTAAAATCAAGTCTTAGAGTCGTAGAAATCAGTATTGTTTTCGAACTAGCTGTACTGAAGACAATAAGGTTGTACCAAAACCCAACAACTGTTTCATACTCACCTGCGGCGGTCAACATATATCCAACACTTTCCGCAAAAGCTGAAACTTAAGCATAACCGACGAACGTAGTCCTACAGCGCAAAATTTTGTCTGAGGGAGAATTCATTACTGAGGACACAAGCAACAACCATATCTACTGTAGACATAAACCTTCGAGACAAAACCAAGATCCCACCGTGGCTACAAAGGATAGCAATGGTGTCCAAATTCCCAATAACTCATAAAGTGGCATCTTAGGCTAAATTTGGCTCTATTAATACCCATAACAATCTGTGACAACAACTACACACTCATCCGCACAGGTCGCCAACAACTGCTACACCACATAAGCCCCTAAATAGGGATAATCCAGCGAACATACCAGGCTGGACAAATAGTAAATTGGAAACCCCAAAATCCACCCATCTAGACACTCCCAACTCAGCTAACCCGAACTCATGCCATAGGAAGGGGACATGGTACTCAACTAGGCACTAATACTAGTACTAGCAACTACCCAAAAGTAACTCAAATCAACCTAAAGGGTAGCCCCTAACTGACAACACAAGAGGTGAGCTATCGGAGTTAATCGTCAAAATGAGAATAATAAGGAAAGGGAGACAGACTAGATATCACTAGTCAACAATAGGTTACACATAGGCCTATCATAGGTTAGGACAACGTCAATAGGACAACAACATGAAGTACAAGTGGCACAAAGGTAAAATATGCCCAATGCCAGGGTAATATAAAAATTAACCATAATATAAGGTGCTGGTGGCACAAAAAATAAAACACGACCATTACTGGTCTAAAATTATACCAGGGCCAATAGGTCACAATAGAAGGGGTTCTACCCCAAATACCATCCCCAAGAAACATACCATACCGATCTATTTAATCCACCACTAACAGAGATCAACTATGGGAATAGCCAAATATATAAGAATCTACATCGAGGTACACATAATCAATAGAACACTACTAGGCCATGTAACCACTTGAGCATACAAAAGATCATATAGTCAGCTCAAAGCATATAATCATCGATGGGTATGGAAACCCCGACATAACTCCAATAAAAACTAGAAAATAAAAACCAACACACACCTAAAGTAGTGAAATACGAAGACATAACATCTAGCTTGTCTGAAAAAATACGAATTTGAGTGTGTCTACTCTCAATCTGAGTCTCTGAATGTCCAACTGACACACTAGGTATACTGCCACTATCTAAATGTACCGTACCCCTGAGAAATTGATATGGCTGCGCTGACTGCTCAGCAATCCTGCATCGAGGACACTTTTTGGACTAATTACCAATCTTAGTACAAGCATAACACGCTCTTAGATCTCTCTGCCGTACCATACTAGTTGATCCAAAATGGCCGCCATGGCCTAAAGACGTAGATCGAATACCCCGTAATGCCTGACCTGAACTCTGTCCACTACAACCACCATGAACCATTTAAGAGCCACCTATAATCAGAGGCACTACCTAAGCTAACCTAATAGACTATGTATGATACTGTCCTCTACATAAAGAATCCCTATCTTCAGAAGGGACACCACTACCACTGTGTTGTGGATGCAGTTTACTACTACTACCTCCTATGTCTCAAGAAAACCCTATCTATAACCCTTGCATGCTCCACAACCTAAGGAAAAGAAACCTCATCTACTATCAAATGCTCCAACACATGGCGAAGCAATAGAGTCAACTCTCTAATAAAACCACACACCATATCGTGCTTTGGGAAACAATATAGAGGATGGCCTACTCCAAAAACCCAATATCATACTTAACAACTGATAGGGAACCCTGCTGAACACCAATAAACCCAAATCTTATTTGAGGACCACTCGATGCGCTGGGCACTATCTCTGACTCTGAAATATCCGTGAATAAACTCAAAATCCCCAATACAAAATCCTGAGATGCTGAAGGAGTCAAAAGCTCCGTCGAAGTCTAATAAAGCACCAAATCCTCAGGCCGATAATGAAGATCCTTGATACTGAACTCCATCGTCCTGGTCTGCCTCTAAGATGAAACTCTTGCAACTTGAGTAGAAGTCCCATCGGCGTCTATCAGTGACCTCCCACTGTCCATCTAAAAAAGAGTATAGTCAAAGAGATATCCAGGAGTTGGCAAAATCAAGTCACATGACAAAGAATCAAGAATCCAGACTTTTCTAGGAATGACCTATAGCCTTCCGCAGAGAGGATACGAACTTCATCGTACCGATATGTGGAACTCTACTGGGCACTTGCTCTTGTACCAACTACACCCATAAACCTAGGTTCTGATACCAATTTGTCATGAATCGATTTCTCAAGTCTTGATGGTGCCAACTCTAAACCACCAGTAAGCAAGCCAACCCATAGTCCGAAAAGGATAGTAGCGGGATAATATGAAAAAACAAAAATAAGATCAAGTGCATGTAGAGAAGAGTTCAAAGAGATACAACAGAATACCCTGAGACTGGTGAGGCTAGTACAAGAGCCACTAAGAATCCAGAGTACAAGCTAAAAAAGATATGAATATAACTATATACAGAACAATCTTTAAGATATAATATAAAGACCAGCTTAGAAAAAGTGGGAGATCAGGTACACTCCGAATGTCTAAAGCTTACCTCCAGTCTCCGATCAACGGCAGCTTCGTGCGATACACAATCTGCAGTGATAACTCGTATGATAAATTGTAGGGCACAAAAGTGTAGTATGAGTACCAACATAAGGTACTTAATAGGCATCGGCCTACTGAGATCCAAAGACAATGCAAATATGAATCACATGTAAAGCAGGTGTAAGCAGTGCGGGTAACTATCTATAACAATAAATATCATAATTCTAGGATAGTAAGTCAAGCTAAGGGTAGCTAACATAAGCTATTACCCTACATGTATCTTGAGACCAGGCTATACCAACAAAAGGCTAGTCCCCGTACCGTGGTGCAATGAAGAAGGAGACATGGGATAAATAATGAATATATGAAAGAAGGGTATACAAATGATATGTAGTGATGGTGAAGAAGTGTATAAATATGGATATATATATATATATATATATACACCACCACGGGGACAGCTAGTCATATAGTGTAAATATAACTATGCTGGGCCGGGCTAACTAAAGGCAGCAGACCCAGTATATCGAGAATTGTGACCATCTAAGGGAGATAATCCTAACATTAGAAGGGTCCCTAAATAGGGTATGTATGTCTGCCTAAAATGCTCAGAATACCTAAAGCTCACCCTAAACATAAGTACAGAATTGGGGATACTCGAGTCCCCAGGTGTCCAACTATAACTGAAAGGTGTCAGTCCCATCGGAGCTGTAAACACTAAAAATCCATAGGCAAGTAATCAGAATCTAATCGGCCAGTCTGGATACATCTTCACCTAACTGGCTATCATCCCTCCTCTGGCAGGCCAGAATGGCACACACAACAAATAAAACTCAACTTGGACCACATAATCTGGAGGGACACTGAACCACACGAAACCATCCAACCGAGCCCTCATAAACCACATTGGGACACATAAGTGAGAACCATACTAGTGATAGGTGATGCATGCAATGAATAGAATCGTAACCAGAACAAAGTGTTGATGCCGGGTCAAACCAATTCCATAACTGTAACCAAAATCATGTGTATATACCCCCTCCAGCTCCTCTAGCTATAAAAATGAGACCTACCGTTAGCCTACCTCTCCCGACATTTTCGGTATCAGGCAGAGGGGAAAGCATGGGACTCGAGAAAATCCATATAGACTGCCTGATCCCAATCCAAGAATTCAGCAACAACTATTTGAACTAGTACCCAAAATCATAACAGAGTATTAACATCTGTCGGATTCGAACCGAATCTCAGTGAGTAGTAACAAAAGGCCACTATAATATATCCAGGGCTGAAATTGAATCGGTACACCCAACCATTAGTAACTGTTACAAGCGCTCCTATTAGAGGTTAATCTTAGTATTAGTCAATGCTAGACCCCGCTGGAGCTCCTAGGTGTAACATAACTTGTGATAGACCAGGGGTCCTAAACCCACAATGACCCGTATATATATATATATATATATATACATACCCAGGTATCTAAGACTATAGGCTCTAGCTATTAAGCCGAGCTACAACTCTCTCTGAGGGTAATGAAGCTAACTAGGCATTCTAACTAGCCTAGGCATACTCAAGTTCGGGGTAACACCTACAGATATACATATGTGATATAGATCCAAGAGGCGTCCTTGTAAGGCTATCTACTTGGAAAAAGGGCAGCGAGGCCTCCTACCGGTCCCTACAACTCATTTAAGTGAAAAAGCCTACCCAAACTAATGCTAAGGTGCCTCACTCCTGACCCAAAGTGCTGATAAGGGACCAAGTCTAGCCCTAAGCTGGCTATCTATCAACAAAAAAGAATTCAAACCTAGTCTCCGATGGTAGGGTCACTAATCAGCTACTACATACGTGAACAACGTGTAACCAATGCTTGCCATCACCAGTATCCACACAAGTCAAGGTAAACACCCACATAGCTATAGACCAAACCACAACTCCCTAGCAAGGTGAAAGGGAACTAATCTGGTATCCATGGTCTCATAACAAAGGCCTCGGGTCCAATAGAACAATATATGACATGATCACAGGGTATATCCATAAGCAAGAACCCATACATAAGACCAATCAGATGCATATGATACAACAAGGTATACACTATTAGGGTATGGAATCAAGGATTCATATCATACTACTAAGGGAGCATAATCAGGGAAATACCAGTGGAATGGGCAGATACTGCCCTAGCTCCCATAATAAGGATCTCCAAGACCAATCTAAGGTAACGTATAATACACAACCAATCAGGTCACCAATATACTAAAGCTAGGGCGGTTATTCTAGGCTAAGGTTCATATAATAATTATGATGAAGTGAAGGCCATAAAGTATAGACCGAAAAATAAGTCAAGCAACCTAGGTAACACCCTCGCCTAGCACATAATAAATATCAAACAATGTCTAATAGAACACAGTAAACAGAAGCCTACCTTGACGCCATCGAAAGTATATCCACGAATCAACTACATAATAGCCTTCTTTTTTCAAAAGGCCTCCAATCGCTGCAACACTATCACAGTAGTAAACTACAAGTCAAAATATGACTATCGATACCCTTATTACATTAGGTCGTAAAATGATTGAACAACCCACGTGAAGCCCACTTATGGAATCATAAAATTAAATCCATCACAGCGTCCCAAATCACCTCGTGACCAATAGTAATAATTACCATAACCAAATCCAAGCCTAAAACAAGGCTCAAACACCAACATCAGTAGTAGAACCACCAACGTAAATGAATATAACTATAAAACTAGGAAAACGTACCGTAAAAACATTGAGAATGAAGCCACGGATTTGAATCAAAGGAGACCTAAGCTCAAACCTCAAAGAATAAGCTTCAACATGAGATTAAAGATGCTGCCATGTTGTTTCTAAGGTCTCTCCACCATTTGTAAATGATTCAAGAGGTGGAAACCTATATAAATAGGATATAGGTAGCGCTAAAGCACCCTTATGGATGCTTAAGTACCCAGAACTAAAGTGCTATAAGTGGCCGCTTAAGAACTGCCCACCTCCCTACCGAGTGGCCGCTTAAGCGATGTTTTGGGTGGCTTATACGCCCATGCGCTAAAGCCAACCTTTGGCCACTTAAGCGTCTGCCTATGCCATGGCATGGAGGCTTTAGAGCACCAATGAGAGATTAAGCGCTAGGTGCTAAAGCCTATCCATGGCTGCTAAGCTCATGGCTAATGGCAAGGATGACTAACTCTTGGGCCTTTCTGACTATGTGCCCGAGATTGATTTGGGATCCCGTACACACAAAAGAGCTATCCTACCTAGATAATTTCAATTCTTTGGACTAAATAGTGTTGTTGGAATTTCTATAAGAGGTCATTCTGATAATAAGTTATGCCCACACCTCAAGAGCTGACATAGCAAAGCCAATGACCAGCCTGTAGCCCAAAACAAGTCTGGGAGACTCTAGACCCAAACCAAGAGTCTATCTAGCCTAAAATCGACGTTTTAAATTCACTGAGAAGGTCAAAAATGGAATCCAAGGGCTTATAATTAGATTTTAGACCCGAGACCCATATTTAACTTCTTGAAGAATCTAAATAAGAAAACGTCTCTAAAAGCTAAACGATTTGCGTAATGACTGAACCGTCTGTCCCAGTAAGTCAAAAATGACCTGGGCAACTATAGGAAAGCTCTACATACTTCAAACACGTGCAAACAAGGAAAATGACCTAGAGGGTCATTACAAAATCGTACTAAATTCTAAAATTACACTAAAGGTAACATAATTATTGTTCGTCCAGAAATGTAAGTTGTATTTTTGTAATGTACTTTGTGTCGGAAGTTCATTTTTAGATATGTAATTTGTAATACATAGTTATTTTTAAGATGCAAAACATACCTATGAAATAATGTACTTAGAGATCATTTAAAAACTTCCCAAATATTAAATATGCAAATAAATTGATAGGAACTACATCAGAAAATAGTCTAGAAAAACTAACAGATAATAACATAGAAAAAACAACCACACCTTGTAAGTTTCACATCATAATTAAAATGGAAAAAGGCCAAAACTGCTCTTGGAAGATTCAAAATGAAGCAAATATACCCTCCATTTGCTTTTGGTGTCAAAAATATCCCTCCCGTCCAACTATTAGCTCATTTCTAACCTTTGCTTTAGTGTAATGCCACCAAGAAGTCCACGTGGAAAAAAACACCACATGGCCAATCCACATAAGCATCCATTTAGGAAGGTTTGAATGTGTAAGCATGATTTATAAATAAACCCATGGCCAGTCCATATAAGCATCCAACATCTAGCCTTCCCACACACCATATCAAGCCTACTAGATCAATCTTATAGAACCAATATTATCGTTCCCAAACTATCATTATTCCTACCTTGGTGAATTTGTAATGGCCCATTCTACTAGTGATATTGTCCACTCTGGGCCTAGATCCGTACGACTTTAAAATGCGTCACTAAGGGAATAAGGCATGTTTACTTATATACTCAACATCTCTCCTGTGTTTTGCTGATGTGGGACTTCTCATCCTAAGATGGGTGTCACACTGAAAAGCCAGACTTCTTCTCCTCAAAAATAAAAAATGAATAACAAAGTAATTCAAGGGGTACTAAACAATGTTTTTCATGGTCAAATTTATCTTGCAAAATATGCAAAATACAAAAGTAACAATCTTTACGGCCTTCTATAGTTAGTAGCATTCTTAACTAGTGAGTAACTAATGACCATAAGAAAAATATCTTACTCATGCCTTGAGATCTATATTTATCCTTTACTTTGAAAATGGGTCAAATTTTTGAAGAGGATTCGGGTTTTTAAATGGGGTGATGGTTAAGTTAGATTGTTAAGTGGGCTGATCTTCCATGCTAGATGAATATATGAACTGTCATATAGTGTTTTTTTTCATGAGGTCTTCTTTGTGGCATTCCGCTAAAGTGAAGGGTCGAATTGATCTAATAGTTTGACGAAAGGGGTACTTTTGAGACCATAAGTAAGAGGATGGTATATTTGCTTCATTTAGAATTGTTCAAGAGAAGCTTTGGCCCTTTTCTATTTTTATTATGATGTGAAAGTTACAAGTTGTGGGAGTTTTTTTTATGTTATTATCTGTCATTTTATAATACCTATTGTTTCTTATGCTTATATATTATGACTTTTTTTCTAGACTGTTTTTTTGTCATGAGCTGGGGTCTATCGAAAATAGCCTCTGTACCTCACCTTTGAGGTAGTGGTATGATTGCGTACATTCTATCCTCCCCAGATCCCATGTTGTAGTAATATACTTGATATGTTGTTGTTGTGAAAATTACAAGGTGGAAAAATGTTAGTGTAACGAGTGATCAAACGCCTTTCATAAATAACTACAAAACTCATGGATGATCATCTATATTTAACGTCTCTGACTTATGGATTTAAAATTCACTAATTATAACTATATTGTTGTAATCCAATTCAGAGAATGCATTATACTTTTAAATTACTTTTATGTCAAGATAATTATATTTCTTTATGAAATATTGGATAAGCTTCAATTTTCTTACTTGTAAGTGATATTATTATAATCAATTATGATTTTAAACTTGAAATATCATTAATCAGCCTCCAAAAGTAATTCTTTTTTGGATCATGTCATAGTAGTATCGAAATTCGAGGTTCATTAAGTCTTAAGCAATGTTTGATATAGTCTTTTGGAATGGTACAAAGCGCCATTCGATTTTCATTATGACTATATTGTTGTAATCCTATAGACATTTTGGATCCTACAAAATTAACTATCTTCAACTTTGTAAATTATATTTAAGAAAGTAAGAGAATAGAAAAAAGGAGGGAACCAATGAAACGTTTTAAAATTATGATGAAAAAATTACAAGGTGGAAAATCGTTGGTGTAAAAAGTGACGTCTCATATATAATTTGATGGACAAAACTTGATATTTTTACTCGGTAAAAATAGGTGAAATTAACTGCATTTGATCTAAAAAAATTTGTTTTCTTAATAGATCGACAAGGAAACAACGAAATATTTGCACTTAAATAAATAAATGGATTGGGTTATATTGATCAAGAAAAATATTTTAATAAATAAAAACAACAGACTACAATCAAAACAAAACTTTAGACACTAACCATGTCTGACTTGCCCTCTTAGATACCCCACTATCAGACTAACATATAACAATAAAACTAAAGAAAAAAAGACTCCAAACTTAGTACTTTCTAAGACATCCCCTTATAAAGAAGATCAACATAATTTTTTCTCTAATTAAAGCCTCAAGATTAGTCTAATTCATTTTCTTTTTCATCTATGTTAACTAATTCATCTACATTTGAAAGAATACGAACAACCAATTGATTGATCAATGGTCTTGTAAAATCATCAATAGACTCATTCGAATATGCAAATATTGAATTTGAACCTCCAACGCTGATGCTTCTTTCAATTTGTTGCCTACCGATTCATGGTGATCTGCCCTATCCTATCGGCTGGTTACGATACAAAGACGTTGTTAGTTGGACAACAACTCTATTATTTCTTTGTAAAAAAAGTTGTGGGACAACAAGTTGAGATGACAGTGGATTTGTTGGCAAAACAATATAGGATGCATATATAGGAGAACGTAAGATGGTTGTTTGGTCAGACAATAATGGGTGAGTAACTTTTACATGATTTATGAATTCTAAATGTGTACGAAATATTCCATAGCATTAAGGGCAATGAGCAGTACACGGTAAAGTATTAAAACCGAAGGAGAAAAACTTTCATTATGCATATTTTGAAGTATGAATGACAAACTTTTTGTATAAGGTAAGACATGGTAGATATCAAGTACAAACTATGCAATATATTTATAGGTTGCTCTTGCTATAACCTTCCCCCCTTCTTTTAAGTGTCTTCCATTTTTGCTATGGTAAGTTCCAGATAATGTTGTAATAATTAACAACTTTGCTACCAAAATTTTTATATTTTATTGATTTCATTTTCCTAAATTGTTGTCAATATTTAACTCACCTGCTATAATAGACTTCAAAAAAAGAGTATGTTTTCGCAAGTTAATTACAACATTCTGATCTCTTTTTGATTATGAACTATCATTATACTTGTTATAATTTGGTACACAGAATGAATCCAACTAAATTCTAAAATTACTCTCCAGGTAATATAATTATTGTTTATCCAAAAATGTAAGTTGCATTTTTATAATGTACTTTCTGTCAAAAGTTCATTTTAATATATCTTTTTTGTAATACATAGTTATATTCAAGAGGAAAAACATACATGTGAAATAATATACTTAGAGATCTATAATGTCCCTCCAGGTCATTTATCGTGTTTTCATACTTTTTCTATTCTTAGAGCCTTCTATAGTAGCCCTAAGTCATTTATGACTTGCTGGGACTGACAGTTTAGTTATCGGACAGATCATTTGGTTTTTAGTGCCATTTCCTTATTTTAGATCTCTCGTTGTTAAAAATTTGGTCTCGGGCCTAATCTTTAGGCAAACAGGCTCGAATTCCAATTTTGAAAGTCTCATTAGCTCTGAAACATTGATTTTAGATTAGGGGAACCCTTGGTCTGGGTCCCAAGGCTTCCAGACTCTTTTTGGCTATTGGGTGAATTTTGGCTAAAATAGCCACTTGATGTGGGACCCACCTTTTATCAAAATGACCCGAATAAAAATTTTGATGGTGCCATTGAGACTGAAATGTTGAATTTTGTAGGGTAGTTGTATTCACGAGATTTTGAATGAATCCCGATGGCCCGGTCAAAATATTTTCAACTTACCAAAGTTACTGGTGCATCAACACCTGGTGCAGGCAAAAAATGGCCTTCGAGTTCATGTGTCCATGGCCGCGATCACCAGAGTCAAGGATTTTGACCTCCATATTTGTGAGATAGCCTTCGTATTCGCAAAGATGCGGTTGGCCAGGCTGGTTCAGCCTTCTTCTTCACGACCACGTTAAACTGACTGCATTTACAAAGGTCTGTCTGAGCTAGCTCCCGCAATTTCTACAGGGTTCCCACGTTAGAGAAGAAGGACCCCAGGAAGTATAAAAGGCTGGTTCCATTAGTTTTTGTTCATTTTCTAAGTCTAAGACTCTATTGAAGAGACTTGGGAGCTCAACAATCATGGGAAATTGTCTACAGGGTGCTGGTACTGTATTGAAGACTTTATTGTGATCATTTCCTTGTCTTTATTCCCATAAGTTTCAGGAAAATTTCTAGTTTAAATTCCTTGATTAATTACAAATTTTGTTATTATGTTGGGGTAGTTATAGTACTAATTTTGAATCAGCTTTTGCTTTTTTTTTTTAGGTCAATGATCCTTGAGTTGAGAGTGACGTTGTGACGGTTTCAATTTCGTGATTCTTTAAGCGAGCCCTATGTGGGATATTTTAGTTTGATTTCTGACTTGGAGCATGCTTATGCAATATGGGAATCAATATTCTCTTCTTAATGTGTATAACCTTATCTTGATTGCGTGACAGTGGTACGAGGCTTCTCATTAAGGGAAGGTCGAAAACAGAGGCTTCTGTGAGCTTTCAATAGCATACAGGTAGGCTAGGCTTACTCTTCTTCTAGACTGTGCTTTATTGTAGTACTAGTGTAGTATTATGCTAGCTATGGGTGGGTGTTTATGGCTCGGTTATTATTTTAGCATTTAGTGCTTTATTTTGCCGGTTAGGGGACCTTTTTGGTAGAATTCAGGCCCATTTTTCCCTTAGGTTAGTATACTATCATCCTTTAGGACTAGACTTGGTGCTTGTAGTTCCTTGGTATTGCGTTGTGAAGCCTTAGCCTAGGTTTGGGTAGATTCTTACCTCAAGATGGGTTTTTGGGGTTTGTTAGTGGGACTTACTGTCCGTTTTAGATAGAAACCATAGAATAATCCCTGTGTTGACTTTAATAACCACTTAGATGCTTCTTTGGGCTATTTTTGGAGTTTTGGGGTTTACTTAGGCTTTGTTGTTATGCTTATTAGCTCAGTTACCTCAGGTAGTGTAGTATTTTGACCTTAGACCGTGCCTTCAGCCTCGATAATTAGAATCCGCCTTTCCTTAGAGGGTTTGACCACTTAAAATTGGATTATATTGACTAAATGGTTTTGCGATGGGTTAAAACTTGGGATGTTGCCATTGATTTCATGCTTATATGATCTAGTTCAATTCCAGCAATTTCTATTTTACTATTATGTATCAGTTTTGATTTAGTTCGACATTTGTATATAGATTCTGATTTACTAGTTCCTGTTTGAGTCAGATATTTACTAGCATTCTTTTACTGATATGGGATTGGGAAACTTGTTAAGATCAATAGAAAGGAGGTTATGACTTGAAGAAGGAGCACCAGGTGCGCATCACCTATACTCTAGACTATTTTACACTCATTATTTCTATACTTCATCTTTACTTTACTATTACTCTTTATTTGCACAAACCAGGCTTATGAGGGCTCGGTTGGGTTGTTTTCTTTCTAGTTTGTGCTTATAGTCTTATGGGGGCCCAGCTAGGTTGTAGTTAGACTTTATTTTTGTATTTGAATACTTATGTTACCTTTGTATCGCTTTTGCTTGGCATGATCTAAAATTTTCATGTTTGCTCTATATTTTTGAATGATGCCTACTGAGTACCCATTGTTTTGGTACTCATACTACACTCCTGCATTTTTTCCATGATAGTGATCCAAGTATGAGTCACCACAACTGATGTTATCCTTGGGCTTACTGCTAATTGGAGATAGGGTAAGCTTTTAGAGTCCGGAGCTAATCCTCCTCCTTTTACTATTTCTGGATAGACGTTTTATACACTCTAAGACTATGTTGTATATTTGACACTGTCAAGTACTCTATTTTGGTTTAGTGGCTCTTATACCAACCTTACCAGGTCACGAGGGAACTCATTTTGTGTATTTTGTCCTTCTCTCTCTATTGTACCATATGTTTATCTTTATCTCTCTCTATATATAAATATAGTTATTTTTATTGCTTAGAATTTTTATTGCATGCCTATTTCTTTACTTCTTTATCTTCAGTCGGTTAGCTCATTACTTATCGTTACAAGCTATGGTTTGGCTTACCTACTGGTGGGGTAAAGTAGGTGCCATCATGACTCAAGAAATTGGGTCATGACAGTTTGGTATTAGAACCTAGGTTCACTGTCACGCCCCGAATACCATCGGGACGGATTGGTACTCGTAGCCGACAAGGCCCGAGAGAACCAAGCTTTGTCTCTATCCAATCATATGCATGCCATAAGAAACCCATAATCACATAATAGCTATAGATACCAACAATGGAAATCATGGAACATGATATATATACACATATGCGAAACTTGGTCGTTGAGGCCACCAAGTCAAGAACGACATATCCCTTTTACATTTATACACCCACATCCGTCTACAAAAGCCTCTAACAAATGCATTGACCAAAATGAACTAAAATTCGGGACAAGTCCCCGCTTTAGATAACATGTACAATACCAAAACATATGTACAACTGTGACTCGGAGAAGCCCCAAACTAACTGGAGCTCACCAAAGATCTGCAACACTGGCAACCTACTGTGGAGGCCTACTAGTACCTGCGCCTGCAACAAGTAAGGTAAATTCCCCAAGAGGGGTCAGTACGATGAAAGTACTGAGTATGCAAGGTTCATATAAAACTACATGAGATAAAAAAATACTGCGATGGAAACAAATGTAAGAAAATAATCAATGTGAATAGGTCACCATTCTGTATATGTAGGGAACCATGTACATTACGTTCTTTCTTTCTCTTGCCTTTACTTTACTTTACTTTTACATCACTCATATATTGTCTGGGCCCTCATCATGCAGGTGTTCTTTTCACCCCATGGATAAAATATCATCATCATGCAGGTATTCTTTTCACCTTATGGATAAGATCATATCATCATGCGGGTGTTCTTGCACCCCATGGATAAATGAACATCATCATGCGGGTGTTTGCACCCCATGGATAAATGAACACAATCAATATGCATTACTTTATTCTTACTTCAATTCTTTACTTTTGAGATTGATACCTTTACTTGTGAGAGATTGATAGTTTTGCTTATGAGAGATCGATACAATGATAGTCAAAACTTTATTTGAAGCTTTGGATCAATAATCAATGAGTGAGAAACATGCAAATAAACATTATTGGAACATAGCCTTCGTGGAAACATAACACTATTGGAACCATTAGACAATAATCCATGAACAAGAGACATGAGTATAATCACTATTGGAACATTGGAACATAACCTCATTTGAGCTTTTGGAACATTAACCATGAATATGAGACATGAGATTCACCAATTATCAATGAGTAGGAAATATATGACAATGACCATGGATAACCGGATATGGGATACCTTAGCACATTTCGGGATGGAACAAGCGTAATGTCAATGTGACTACTATTTGCCGTAGAAAGATACGGACAGAGTAACCTTACATACCTTGTACTCTCAATACGGATATACAATCTTAGATGTGCATACAATAGTCCCGCTCTTTCTTTATGTGTCACTCTACAACACAAATACATAACGGGATTTACATTAACCACAAACTACTTTACAAATGCATATAACGTCAGTGAGTTACATGTTTGCCTTTAAACATGCCATTTTCCCTTGACATAACCATTGATGAAATTATTATTCCAAAAATTCCATAATATTCCCAACATTGACCAATACATGATAATCAATACATTTCACCACAACACTTCTCCTTTACACTTTCTTATCCACACTATCACAAATAATCCATCAACTTACCTTAATACACCTCATAGCACATATCGACCAAAATCCCACAATTTACAATTATAGAAAAATAACAATTTTAATAACAAAATTACACCATACATGTTCATATTTTATCCATACCATGCTCTTTCATCAAAGTCACAAGTCATAATTCAAGCTTGAATCTCATAGATCACAAATCTTATATAAAAATACAAAGTACCATTTTAAACACCTCCAAGCATAACCAACATGATTTACATACTCTCCCATGCATATAATATGTTAATCATAAGAATAATCACTTACCCAAGCTTGGAAGATGATGATCTTGCTCCAAAATTTGCCTTTGAGCTCTTAGGGTTTGAAGTTGAAAGAAAAGGGCTTTTGGGAAATTTCTAGATTGATATGAGATTTTTATGTGATAAAATATGATTTTTGGCCCCTTTATATAAGCCTTAGGGGTAATCCTTAGCCAATCTTGGCATTTAATGCTAAGTGTGGCTTAGTCAATGGAAGAATGGGTCATTTGACCCATTCTTGACCCATGTTTTCTTCTCATTTTGGGCCCTATTTTGAGCCCAATTCACTTAACCCACTAAAATCCATAATTCCTCATGTTTAATTCATTTCATACGCATTACGACAATATTCCCACACATGCAATTCATACTCGTAGCCTTAATTCCAAAAACAAGCAATTCTAGCCACGTATGGCTTATTTTGGCTACAAGGGTAAAATCGTTATTTTGATGCCAAATTTGTTCTCGAGTAATTTTATCATACCAATATAATACTTTACTTATTTCATGTATATGCTCATGATTGTAGAAGAAACGTAGTAAAAATCGGCTCGGTACATCCCCGGGCACCCTTAGGACTTAGAAAATTTCCAACTTTCGAAAAAGTGGAAAAACCACCCTGGAACGCCTTGGGGCACGCCAAATTTCTTCCTATGGTCTAAAAATTTTAGCCCAGAGAGGCCTGGCACGCTCTCTAGCTCGCCCCACACTTAAACTTTTCAAAAATTTCATTTTTCGACTTTTCTTCGTGGGTTTGAGTAGATACTTCAAGTCATATTCTTTAACTTACTTCTTAACCTTAATATCCTTTTTTTAGAGTTCCTCTTAGACTCTTTTTAAACCCCACGAATGTTCCACAAAAATCACAAAACACCTCTTATGACGGGCTAATCTCATGTACGAAGCCAAATTTCAATTTTCTCATCACTAACATTACAAAACACATAATCATGGCACCTCGACACCTAAATAACCATTATTCAACTTCATCACATGGGGTTAGGAAGGTAAGGGGTGTTACATTCACCAACTAGTTGGTAAAAAAGCAAACTTCTAGTAGAGTCCCACGGATTAGTACGCTGATGTCTATATCTTATCTTCGGGAGGCTACAGAACATTCCTAGAAGATCTCACCTTTTTGGTTCATTTTTGTGCATTGGGTCTATATTAGTTTCTATATTCTAATTTGCTTCACTCTTTCATAGATGGCTAGGATACGGGTCACGACGACTGAGGATCGGGACCCTAAGCCTATAGCCAGGGCACCTGTTAAAGGCCAAGGTTGACCCCGAGGTCAATGATAGGCTAGAGTTGTAGCCCCAGCTCTAGATCAGGCCAGGGAACCATCGTCAAATCATATTATTACTTCTAAGCTAGAGATAGCTCCAGAGGTTCCGCTACCATAATAGTAGGTAGGCCAGAGGGCAGCCCAGGCCCCATCAGGATTTATATCTTCCTCTGTTGTTTGTGATGCTTTGGTACTGATATTAGGGTTAGTTGATTATCTATCGATAGATGGGGCTCAGATAGCAGCCCAGGGTGGGATTGCTTTAGAAGCGCAACTTATCGCTATGGCTCCCAGAGTAGAGGTTCTGCTAGCAATTATATTTCCATATCTGGCAGTAGCTCATCCAGTAATAATTGTAAAAGAGCCAAAGATATTGGGCCAATTTATGAGATTGACTCCAACTAAGTTTGTAGGGGCCCCAGGTCAGGATGCCTTTGAGTTTCTTATGAGTTTCGAGGAGAGGCTGCATAATTTGGTCTTGGTAGAGGCTCGTGGTGTGGACTACACCATATTTCAGTTTGATCAGGAATTTAGACAGTGGTGGAGGGGTTATATGTATTCTAGGCCAGTTGGATCTCCCCTGATGACATGGACTCAGTTCTCTGAGGCTTTCTTGGAGAAGTAAATGCCTCGTAGCTTGTGCAAGTTTCTTAGTGATTAGTCCACATCATTAGAGAATGGTTCTATGCCAGTTGCTGAGTACGAGGTGAGGTTCCATGAGTTTGCTAGGCATGCCTTGCAATTCTACTAAATGAGTATGAACGGATCTAATATTTTTTTAAGGTGCTGAGACTTCCTCTTTGCATGGAAGCACAGATTCTAGTTGTTGCGGGCAGATTTTTCATGAATATTTCTGATTATACCTAGACTATGGAGGAGATGTATTGCAATGCCCAAGGGGGATGCGATAAAAGGCAGCATTAGTAGGGCAATTATATTGGGAGCCACAATAGCCTGTACTTTAGAGACAAAGGTTTTCATGGTAGGTACCCCCAACATCAGTCTTAACAGAATCAGGGTCAGCCTAGTAGGCCCGTTCAAGCAGTTCTTCAGATTTTAGATGGGTGTCAACCCAGTTATAGTGGTGATAAGTCTTCTAGGGGTATATAGTTAGGGTCTTCTGGCCGAGGTAGCCATTCTGGATCAGCCAGACCTTCCCAATAGAGTAGAGTGTCTGGGATATAATGTAATTTTGGTGTAGTGGCCTATTTTTCTAGAGAGTGTCCCCATCGTGGGATGATTAAGCCAGCTGCATAGAGTGACCAACCAATTAGATTAGTACCATGTCCAGCTAGGGGCGGTGCGCAAGGTCGTAGGGGTGTTCCCCAAGGTTTTAGAGGAGGTCCTCAGGCAGGTAGGATAGGTGGTCGGGCAAGCATCTAGTCTGGAGGAAGAAGGGGTCACTTATATGTTGTTCCAGGTAGGCTGGAGGATGAGGCTTCAGATTTTGTTATTACAGGTATGATTTCAGTATGCCATCAACTAGCTTTTGCTTTATTTAATCTAGGATCCACATATTCATATGTTTTTGCTTATTATGCATCGTGGTTGGGGTTGTAATGGGAGCCTTTATATGTGTAGCTACTCTCGTGGGTAATATTTTAGTAGTGTATTGGGTATGTAGATCGTGTTTGGTGACTATTCGAGAGTATGACACTCAGGTTGACTTTATTGTGTTAGATATGGTGGATTTCGATGTGATTTTGGGCATGGAATAATTATCCCCATATCATGCAATCTTGGATTGCTTTTCCAAGACCATTACCTTGGCTATATGTTTATGGGGATTGTATTTTATATTTAGGCTAGAAAAGTGGTATCGAGGGGTTGTAAGTCATTCATTACTTCTATTTGTGATATCAGTTTGGAGAGTCCTTCTCTTGACTCTTCCTATGTTCATGACTCTCCTGATGTCTTTCCTACCGACCTACCTGGCCTTCTTCCTAAGCGTGATATAGAGTTTCCTATTAACCTCCAGTTGGGCATCCAAGCTATTTTTATAGAACCTTATCATATGGTTCTTTCCCAGCTAAAAATGCTAAATATTAAACTTCAGGATCTTTTGGGTAAGGGTTTTATTCGGCCGAGTGTATCCCCTTAAGGTGTTTTTGTTCTATTCATAAAGAAGAAGGATGGTTCTACGCGTATGTGTATCAGCTACAGGTAATTAAATAAGGTGACACTGAAGAATAAGTATCATATGCCTCGTATCGATGATTTACTTGACTAACTTAAGGGTGCAGCAGTTTTCTTTAAGATTGATTTAAGTTCTGGCTACAACTAGTTGAGGATTCGGGGCACATGGTGTCCAAAGATGGTATTATGGTGGAACTTGCAACAATTAAGTCTATTCGTGATTAGGTTACGCCTATATCTCTGACTGAGGTTCGTAGTTTTTTTGGGTTGGCAGGATACTGCAGGTGGTTCGTCAAGACATTTGAAGCTATTGTAGTGCCTATGACTAGATTGACTAGGAAGGAGGTTTCATTTTAGTGGTCTGATGGTTATGAGGTGAGCTTTCTTAAGCTCAAGGACTTTCTCACTTCAGCTCCTATATTGACACTTCCAATTAAAGGCTTGGGGTTTACTAATTATTGTGATGCTTATGGTATTGGTTTGGGGTGTGTTCTGATGTAGCGGTGCTGAGTTATTGCATATACATCAAGATAGCTGAAGGTACACAAGAAACTACCCCACTCATGATTTGGAGTTTGTGGCGGTCGTTTTGACACTTAAGATTTGGAGGCATTACTGGTATGGTGAACACTACAAGATCATTTCTAGCCATGATAGTCTACAGTATATTATAATTTAGAGGGAGCTTAATTTGAGATAGCACAGGTGGATTGAGTTGTTGAAGGACTACAATATCTGTATTCTATACCACCGGGGCAAGGCGAATGTGGTAGCTAATGCCTTGAGTGTGAAGGCAGTGAGTATGGGTAGCCTAGCCTTCATTTCACTTTTTGAGCGATCATTGGCCTTGGACATTTATTCCTTAGCCAACATGATGGTTCGGCTTGATATTTTAGACCCCAGGAAGATTCTTACTAGTATTAAGGCTAGGTCTACCTTATTGGAGGAGATTCGGGGCTAACAGTTTGAGGATAACAGACTATGTGGCATTCAACACTAGGTGTTGAGAGATGAGTCCAGGAGGGTACCTTATATTCGGAGGGCATTTTAAGATTTGATGGTCGCATTTGTGTTTCGAGGGTAGGAGACTTGATTCAGTTATACTTTAGGAGGCTCAAAGCACCAGATATATTATTCACCCTGGGAAAGCTAAGACGTAAGGAGATTTTAGGAAGCATTATTGGAGGAGTGGTATGTGGAGAGATATAGTGGATTTCATAGCTCGGTGCCTATGTTGTCAGCAGTTGAAGGCCGAGCATTTAAAAATTATGGATTGGTTCAGAGGCTACCCATTCTTGAGTGGAAGTGGGAGCGGATTACTATGGATTTCGTGGGTGGTTTGTCTCATACTTCTCGTGGTTCTGATAACATTTGGGTTATTGTGGATCGATTAACCAAGTATACCCATTTTATCCCTATTCAAACTTTCTTCAGTGCTGAGAGGTTGGCCCATATCAATGTATTAGAAGTGGTTCGCCTTCATGGGGTATCCATGTCTATTATTTCAAATCAAGGCTCTTTGTTCACTTTTAGCTTTTGGAGGACATTTCAAGAGGAGTTGGGTACCCAGGTTGATCTTAGCACCACTTTTCATCCCCAGACTGATGGGAAGTTGGAGGAGACTACTCAGGTTTTGGTGGATATGCTCTGCACGTGAGTGATGGACTTTGGGGGTCAGTGGGAGCATTTTTTAGCCTTAACGGAGTTTACTTATAATAACAGCTACCATTTGAGTATTCAAATGGCACCATTTAAGGTGTTGTATAGTAGGCATTGTCGATCTCCTATTTGTTAGTTTGAAACGTCAGAGGTTAGGCCCTGTGGTACTGATTTGCTTTGTGGAAGAACTGTATCTTATCTTATAGCCCGGCGCGGCGGTTCGAATCCCTCTCCATCCGCGAGGTCATAAGTTCTCTCTTGCCTTATCTATAGATAAGAACGAATCGGATCGACTCGACTGATATGATAGATGGAATGGTAGTTTATTTTATATTTAGTTAGGACCTTGTCTCCCTTTCGTTATCTTCCGCTCTCCTTGTATAGGTTGGGAAAAGGCCGAGTGGATTACCTTTGGGAGCTAAGATACTCTGAATCGGCATCCCTATCCATATGTTTATGCGTCTTTGAATAAGGTTCGAGTGATTTAGGATAGGCTATGAGCAGCTCAGAGTAGACAAAAGAGTTATGCTAATCATAGGCTTCGTGACTTGAGATTCAGAGTTGGTAATAGGGTCTTTCTTTGGGTATCACCTATAAAGGGTGTGATGAGGTTCTAGAGGAAGGGCAAGCTCAGTTCTAGGTATAATGGACCATTTGGGATACTTCAGACAATTGGGGAGGTAGCTTATTGTGGAGCCGATATCTATCCTAGCCTAAGATGTCAGACGTTTGTGTTCCAGAGATATTCCTTTGATTAAGGTCTAGTAGCGACACCATCCAGTTGAGGAGGCTACTTGGGAGACCTTGTGTGAAATGAAGACCCAGTATCCCTACCTATTCGTGCCCTCAAGTACTTTCTAATCCGTTACTTTCACGGATGAAAGTCCATTTAGTAGTGGATGTTGTAATGACACTCCAGGTCATTTACTGTGTTTTAGCGATTTTTCTGTATGTAGAGCTTTCCTATAGCTGCCCTAAGTCATTTATGACTTGCTAGGACTGACAGTTCGGTTACCATATAGTTTATTTGGTTTTTAGAGCCATTTCCCTGTTTTTGAGCTTTTGCTGTTAAGAATAGGGTCTTGGGCCTAAACTTGAGATAAATGGCCTTTGATTACAATTCCAATAATCTCATTAGCTCCAAAATGTCAATTTTAGGCTATGGAGACCCTTGGTCCGGGTCCTAAGGCTTCCGGACTCATTTTGGGCTATCGGGTGGATTTTGGCTAAAATGGCCCCTTGGGTGTGGGACCCATTTTTTATCGAAACGACCCCGAATGGAAATTTTAATTGTCCCGTTGAGTTTGGAATGCCGAAATTTGTAGGGTAGCATAGTTCATTTGCATTCACCTGATTCTGAATGAATCTCGAGGGCCTTGTCAAAATATTTGCAACTTGCCAAAGTTGCTAGTGCATTAGCACCTGGTGCATGCCAAAAATTGCCTTCACGTTGACGTGGCCTTGTCCGCGATCACCAGGGTCAAGAATTTTGACCTCTGCATTCGCGAGCCAGCTTTAGCATTCGCAAAAAGGAGGTCGGCCATGCCGGTCTAGCCTTCTTCTTCGCGATTGCAGTGGACTATTCTCGTTTGTGAAGGTCTATCTGGTCCTGCTCCAATGATCGGGACAGTGGTCCTGCGTTTACGAAGAAGGACCCCTGGTAGTATAAAAGGCTAGTCGAATAATGTTTTACTCATTTTCTAAGTCTAGAATTCCATTGAAGAGACTTGTGAGCTTAAAATAGTGGGAAATTTACTACTGGGTGCTGGGATTGTATTGGAGGCTTCTTTGTGATCATTTTCTTTTCTTAATTCCCATAAGTTGCCCGTAAATTTTCTAGTTTAAATTCTATGAATAATTACAAATTTTGCGATTATGTTGGGGCTGTTTTAGAACTGATATGGACTCAAATTTTACTCGTTCTTAGGGCAAATGATCCTTGAGTTGAGCGGTACATTGTGATAGGTTCAATTTCTTGATTCTGCAAGCTAGACCTATATGGGATTTTAGTCCAATTTTTGACTCGAAGCGTGCTTACATAATATGGGTATTGGTATTCTTGTCTTGATATGTATAACCTTATCTTGATAGGGTGGCAACAATCGGAGGCTTCTCGGAAGGGAAAAGCTCTAAAATAGAGGATTCTACTAGCTTTCGGCGGCATCTAGGTATGCTAGGCTTACCGATTTTTCTAGAATGTACTTTATTATGGTACTAGTGTAGTATTATGCTAGCTATGGGTGGGTGTTGATGGATTGGTTATTATTTTATCATTTAGTTCTTTATTTAGCTGGTTTAGGCCCTTTTCGGTAGAATTCGGGCCCCTTTTTCCCTTAGGTTAGTATGCTATTATCCTGTAGGACTAGACTTAGTGCTTTTAGTGCCTTGGTATGGGGTTGGGAAGCCTTAGCCTTGGTTCGGGTAGATGCTTGCCTCAAGATGGGGTTTTGGGATTTAATAGTGGGCCCCACTATCCTTTTTAGATAGAAAGCATATAAGAACCTCCGTGTTGACTTTAATAATCACTTAGATGCTTTTTGGTCTATTACCAACATTTGGGGGTTGACTTAGGCTTTGTTATTGTGCTTATTTAGCTCAGTTACCTCGGGTAGTGTAGCATTTTGACCTTAGACTGCGCCTTCTACCTTGATAATTGTATTTCACCCTGCCTTAGAGGGTTTGACCACTTAAAATTTGATTATATTTACTAAGTGCTTTTGGGATGGGTTAAAAGTTTGGATGTTGCCATTGATTTTATACTTATCAGTTTCAGTTCGATTTCTGCTATTTCTATTTTACTGTTATGTATCAGTTCTGGTTTGAGTTTGACATCCGTATGTTGATTCTTATTTACTAGTTTCAGTTTGATTCTGGCATTTATTAGCATTCTTTTACTAATCTGGGCTTGGGAAATTGGTTAAGATCGATTGAAAGGAGGTCATGACTGGGAAGAAAGAGTACCAGTTACGCATGACCAATATTCTAGACTATTTTACACTCGTTATTGCTATACTTCATCTTCACTTTACTGTTACTCTTTATTTGTACCCACCAGGTGTATGGGGGCCCTGTTGGTTTTTTTCTTTCTTTTTTGTGCCTTCTGGGCTTATGAGGGCCGCCCAACTAGGTTGTAGTTAGACTTTATTTCAGTATTCGAGTACTTATGTTACCTTTGTATCACTTTCGCTCGGCATGATCTACTATTTTTGTTTTTGCTTCTTATTTCTGACTTTAGTTTACATTTTCACACTTTATTTATGCTTTTATTGTGATTTAGATTTATCGGCCTATGATGCTTACTGAGTACCCATTGTTTTGGTACTCATACCACACTCCTGTGTCATTTTTCTGATGCAGATCAGAGTACGAGTCATCGCTATTAACGTTGTCCTCAAGCTTGCTGCTAATTTGGAAATAGGATGAGCTTTTAGAGTCCGAAGCTGATCCTCCTCCTTATACTATTTTTGGATAGTCTTTTTGTACATTCTGAGACTATGTTGTATATTTAACATTGTCTAGTACTCTATTTTGCTTTAGTGGCTCTTGTACCGACCTTACTAGGTCATTTGGGAATTCATTTTGTTTATTTTGTCCTACTCCCTCAATAGTACATCATGTTTATCCCTCTCGCTATATATATATATTTATATATCGTTATCATCGTTGCTTAGAATTTTTATTGTATGCATATTCCTTTACTTCATTATCTTCCGCCGGTTAGCCTATTTTATTCCATTCCGTGCTATGATTTGGCTTAGCTACTGGTGGGATAAAGTAGGTGCCATCATGACTCGAGAAATTGGGTTGTAAAAATATCATTTACAAAATTCCTAAATATCAAATATGCAAATAAATTGATAGGTGATACACGTGTTACGGACAAAGGGTTAAGGAATTACATCACAAAATAGTCTAGAAAAACTGGCAGATAGTAACATAAACAAAATTACCACACCTTATAATTTTTACATTATAATTAAAATGGAAAAGGGCCAAAACTGCCCTCGAATTATTCAAAATAAAGCAAATATACCCTCCGTTTTCTTTTGATCTCAAAAATACCTTTTATCCAACTATTAGCTCACTTCTAACCTTCACTTTAGCGGAATACCACCAAGCAGACCATGTGGGAAAAATCACCACATGGCCAGTCCACATAAGCATCCATCTTGAAAGGTTTGAATATGTAAGCATGATTTATAAATATACCCATGATCAGTCCACAGAAGCATCCAACATCTAGCCCTCTCACAAAACATATCAAACCTACTAGATCAATCTTATAAAACTAACATTATCATTACCAAACAATCATTATCTCTACCTCGGTGAATTTACAATGGTCCAGTCCGCTATTAATATTGTTTGCTTTACTCCTGCACGGGTTTAAAACGCGTCACTAAGGGCATAAGGAATGTTTACTTATATATCCAACATCTCTCTAATATTTTACCGAAGTGGAAAATCTTATCCTAAACTGGGTGTCACACTGATAAGCCAAACTTCTTCTCCTCAAAAATCCAAAATAAATAACAAAGGAATTCAAGGGGCATTAAACAATATTTTTCACAGTCAAATTGATCTTGCAAAATATACAAAATACAAAAATAACAATCTTTAAGGTAGTTAGTAACAGTCTTAACTAGTGAGTACCTAATGACTATAAGAAAAATCTCTTGCTCAGTCTTTGAGATTTATATTACCCTTTAATTTGAAGATGGGTCGGATTTATGTAGAGGGGCCGGGTTTTTAAATGGGTTGATGGTTAAGTTGGATCATTAAGTGGGATGATTTTCCACATTGGATGCTTATGTGGACTAGATATGTGGTGTTCTTTTCCACGAGGTCTGCTTTGAAGCATTCCGCTAAAGTTAAGGGTAGAAGTGAGATAACAGTTGGACAAAAGGGTATTTTTTAAACCATAAGCAAATAGAGGGTATATTAGCATCAGTTTGAATAGTCCGAGGTAGTTTTGGCCCTTTTCCATTTTAATTATGATGTTAAAATTACAAAGTGTGATAGTTTTGTAAATATTATTATCTGTTACTTTATAATAAATATTGTCTCTTGTGCTTATATATTGTGTCTTTTGTTTCTAGACTGTTTTTCGTCATGAGCCGGGGGTCTATTGGAAACAAGCTCTCTACCTCACCTCTGAGGTAGTGGTATGGACTGCATATATTCTACCCTCCCCAGACCCACTTGGTGGGAATATACTGGGTATGTCGTTGTTGTGAAAATTATGGGGTTGAAAAACATTATTGTAACGAGTGATCAAGCACCTTTCTTAAATAACTACAAATCTAGTCGATGATCATCTATTTTTAACACCGAAGACTTACGAATTTATAATTCACTAATTATAACTATATTGTTGTAATCCAATACAGAGAATGCATTATACTTTTAAATTAATTACTTTTATGTCAAGAGAATGATATTATTCTTTAAGAAATATTGGATAAGCTTCTATTTTCTTACTGGTAAATGATATTATTATAATCAATTATGATTTTAAACTGGAAATAACATTAATCAGTCTCCAAAAGTAATTATTTTTTGGATCATGACAAAGTAGTATCGAAATGCTAGGTTTACTAAGCCTTAAGCAATGTTAGATATAGTCTTGCGGAATGTTATAAAATGCCATTCGAATTTTTTATGACTATATTGTTGTATTCCTGTAGATAGTTTGGATCCTACAAAATTATCTTCAACTTTATAAGTTATATTTCAAAAAATAAGGTAATAAAAAAATGAGGAAATCAATGATAATTTTTAAAATTATGATGCAAAATTTACAAAGTGGAAAGGCATTAGTGTAACGAGTGACATGTAATATTTAATTTGATGGACAAAGCTTGATATTTTTACTGAGTATTTGCAGCTAATAAATGGACTGGATTATTTAGATCAAGATAAATATTTTAATAAATAAAAGCAACATACTCCAATCAAAACACAACTTTAGACACCATGTCTGATAAAAAATAAAGTCAAATAAAATGAAAGCCTAGCCCCTTTAGAGACCCCACTGTCAGACGAACATATAACAATAAAACTAAAGAAAAAAGGACTCTAAACTTGGTACTCCCTCTGTTTCAAAAAGAATGACCTACTTTCCTTTTTAGTCCGTTTCAAAAAGAATGACCCTTTCCTTTTTTTGCAACACTTTAATTTCAACTTTCCACATGGCATGTTTAAGACCACAAGATTAAAGGGCATTTTGGTACATTTGTCATAACTTTAATTTAGGATCACAAGATTTAAAAGTCTTCTCTATTTTCTTAAACTTCGTGCCAAGTCAAACTAGGTCATTCTTTTTGAAACGGAGGGAGTATATTCTTAGACATCCTCTTATAGAGAAGATCAAACTAATTTTTTCTCTTAATAAAGCCTCAAGTTTAAGTCCAAATCATTTTGTTGTTCACCTATGTTAACTAATTCATCTGCATTTAATAAAATAGGATCATCCAATTGATTGATCAATGGTCTTGTAAAATCATCAATAGACTCATTTGAATCTGCAAATGTTGAGTTTGAACCTCTAACGTTGATGCTTTTTTCCATTTGCTGCCTATCGATAGGTGGTGATCTTCCCCATCCTATCGGCTGGTTATGATACAAAGACGTTGTTTGTTGGACAACAACTCTATTATTTCTTTGCAAACTGGCAGATTGTGGACAAGAAGTTGAGATGATAATATATTTCTTGGCAAAACAATATAGGATGCATATACAGGAGAACGTAAGATGGTTGTTTGGTCAGACAATAATGGGTGAGTAACTTTTACATGATTTATGAATTCTAAATGTGTACGAAATAATCCATAGCATAAAGGGCAATGAAGTAGTATATGAGAAGGTATTAAAATTGTAGGAGAAACTTTTGCATTATGCATATTTGAAGTATGAATGTAAAACTTTTTCTCTAAGGTAAGAAATAGTAAAAATCAAGTACCAACTATGCAGTATATTTATAGGCTGCTCTTTCTATAACCTTCCCCTCTTCATTGATGTGTCTTCCACTTTCGCTATGGTAAATTCCAGACAATGTTGCAATGATTGACAGCTTTGCCACCAAAAATTTTATATTTTAGTGATTTATTTTTCTTAAATTGTTGCCAATATCTAACTCACCGACTATACTAGACTTCATTATGCTTTCATTAGTGAATTACAACAATCTGATCTCTTTTTGAATATTAACCATCATTATACTTATTATAATCTGGTACACAGAATGAATTCGACTAAATTCTAAAATTACTCTCAAGGTAATATAATTATTGTTTATCCAGAAATGTAAGTTGTATTTTTGTAATGTGCTTTCTGTCGAAAGTTCATTTTTAGATATATATTTTGTAATCATAGTTATTTTCAAGAGGAAAAACAAACCTGTGAAACAATATACTTAGAGATCATTTATAAACTTCCCAAGTATCAAATATGCAAACAAATTCATAGGTGATACACGTGTTAAGGACAAAGAGTTAACTACATTAGAAAACAATCTAGAAAAATTGACAGATAATAACATAAACAAAACTACCAAACCTTGTAATTTTCACATCATAATTAAAACAAAAAAGGGCCAAAATGGCCCTTAGACTATTCAAAATGAAGCAAATACACCCTCTGGTTTCTTTGGGTCTCAAAAATACCCCTCTTGTCCTGCTATTAGCTCATTTCTAACCATCACTTTAGCGGAATGCAACCAAGCAAACCACGTGAAAAAAAATACCATATGGCTAGTCCACATAAGCATCCATCTTGGAAGGTGTGAATGTGTAAGCATGATTTATAAATATACCCATGGCTAGTTCATATAAGCATCCAACATCTAGCCCTCCGACACACCATATAAAGCCTACTAGATCAATCTTATAAAACTGATACTATCATTCCGAATCTATCATTATTTATACATTGGTGAATTTGTAACAACCCAGTCCGCTAGTGATATTGTCCACTCTGGGTCTAGACCTGCACGACTTTAAAATGCGTTACCAAGGGTGTAAGGAATATTTACTTAAATACCCAACATCTCTCCTATGTTTTTCCAATGTGGGACTTCTTATTATGGGTTGGGGTTTCACACTGAGAAGTCAGACTTCTTCTTCTCAAAAGTCAAAAAAGAATAACAAAGAAATTCAAGGGGCATTAAACAATGTTTTCCACAGTCAAATTTATCTTGAAAAATATACAAAATTCAAAAGTAACAATCTTTAAGGGCCTCTGTAGTTATTAAAAGTATTTACTAGTGAGTAACTAATGACCTTAAGAAAAAAAATTTACTCATGCTATGAGATATTTAATTACCTTTTAATTTGAAGATGGGTCAGATTTATGTAGAGGGATCGGGTTTTTAAATGGGTTGATGGGATCATTAAGTGGGATGATTTTCCACACTGGATGCTTATATAGACTGGACTTGTGGTGTTCTTTTCCACGAGGCCTGCTTGGAAGCATTCCGCTAAACTTAAGAGTAGAAGTGAGCTAACAGTTAGATGAAAGGGTATTTATGACAACATAAGCAAATGGAGGGTATATTAGCATCATTTTTAATAGTCCGAGGTAGTTTTGGCCCTTTTCCATTTTAATTATGATGTGAAAATTACAAGGTGTGATAGTTTTGTTTATATTATTATCTATTAGATTATATTAAATATTTTTTCTTGTGCTTATATATTGTGCCTTTTTTTCTAGACTGTTTTTTGTCATGAGCCGAGGGTCTACTGGAAACAGGTTCTCTACCTCTCCTCTGAGGTAGTGGTATGGACTGCATACATTCTACCCTCCCCCCAGACCCCACTTAGTGGGAATATACTAGTATGTTGTTGTTGTGAAAATTACAAGGTGGAAAAATATTATTGTAACGAGTGACCAAGAACTTTTATTAAATAACGTCGATGATCATCTATATTTAACACCGAAGACTTACGAATTTATAATTCACTGATTATAACTATATTGTTGTAATCCAATACAGAGAATGCATTATAATTTAAAATTACTTTTATGTCAAGAGGATGATATTATTCTTTAAGAAATATTGGATAAGCTTCTATTTTTTACTGGTAAGTGATATTCTTTTTTGGGTCATGACAAAGTAGTATCGAAATGCTAGGTTCACTAAATCTCAAGAAATGTTTGATAGAGTATTGTGGAATGGTACAAAGCTGTAACGACCCTAATCGTAGTTATTCTGAAATAAGATGTAAATTTTTGCCAATTCATCCCTTAGATAATTTTTTAAGAAATTTAGGCCTAGCCTAGTGTTGGACGATTTTTGAGGGTGTACTATTCTAAGGAAATATGGTACTAACATGGGAGTTGGTGGGGTTGTTTGATTTTATCTCTAGTAGATGACGAGTTTAGGAAGTTGTAGCAAGTTCTAGCATGTAAAATAAAGTTATAGAACTCCGATTATAGAGTTTACCATAGAAATGTTGGTTCGTGATGTCATATTTTGAGGAAAGTGTTGTAAAATAGACACAATTGTGTAGAGGCCCCGAGATTCGACCTCAGGAATGCTACAGAAAAAAAAATTCCATTGTAGTGGTAGCGCTGCAGAGGAACATGTACCGCTGCAGCGGTAGCCTGCAATAGCCGCGAACCGCTGCAACCATAACTTAACCGCTATATCAGCAAAATGCACTGTTTTTATAGTTTTTAAACTAGAAACACATTTTCCTTCCCCACTTTCTAAATAACGAACCAAGGCTCTAGGGTTCTTTACATTCTATAATTTTTTAATAGTTTTCATCTTTGGAGGTAAGTTCTTTACATTCTAAACTTGAATCACTTCTTAGAATCATTGAGAATCCTTTTCATGGTAGAAATTGGGGTTTAGCCCTAATTCATAAGCTTAATACAAATTGGTGGGGATGAACATAAAATCAGTTGGTAATGAGTCTAGGGTGTGAGAAAACACTATTTGAAGTAGAATCATAGTTGTTCATGCTAAATAAAGTAGAATTCATGAGGTTTAAGGGGTAGGAAACCCTAAGATGATGAACTAGGGCAATTTCATGGTTAAAATTATTAATTATTAATCCCTAGTGGTTAAAAAGAAATGAAATGATTGAATTGGGTGTACAACCTTGTTGTTATAGATCAAGAACGAGGTGAAAAAGAAAGAAAAGGCAAGCTTGTGGCCTAGAAGTGATTTTTTAGCAAGGAATCGAGGTAGGTTACGGTTTATTGTAGCAATCAGACTTACTTGACTATTGCTTATATATGAATTGAACATTTATGATTTTTTTCGAGCACTACTTGTGATTATTGACTGCATTTACATATTTATACATATTGATGATGATGAGTTGTTGATGATGATGATGGTATTGAAATCTTGATGTTCGTGATATTGTTGATGACATTGATGATGATGATAATATTGAAATCATGATGTTCATGATGTTGAGAATGTTGTTGATGAGATTGAGAAGAGAAAGAGATGAAGCGTACATCTTGCATTCTTACATTCATTCATATGCATTGAATATTCGGTTATAATTATATATTGTGATGCAACTTGTTGCTAAAATTGGTTATGTTTAATTTTATATAAGTGTGAGCCTGTATTCTCCCTAAAGTGAAGTATTATAAGTGTCTTGTTATCTTTTATTAAGAGTCCTGTGTTGATCGATGTTGCATTTGTTTGGTTTGCTTATTTGTATGTTGTTTAGTTGAGTCGATTTATGATTCCTACTAGTACTTGTTGATGTACTGAAGCTATATGTGATCTTCTTTTTATTGAGTACAGAGCGCGTTCCAGGGTTTGAGATGAGACCTCGACTCTAGCAAGCAGTTTTGGATTTTGATTTAAGGGTGAGTATTGTTATCGGGCAGCCTTTTGTCATGACCCAAACCCACCGTGAGTAGAACCCACACTAACTCCCAATGGGAGAACCATCTAATCCCAAATATGCAAACCCAACACTTAGCAAAAAATAAGGCAAACTAGTAGTTTTTCATAAATTAAGATAATGTCATCACAAATCTAAAAATAACCCTGCGGAAAATAATCGAATACCTAAATAATTTCCTAGACTCTGAAAGTCACTATACCAAAATGCTACAAATGTTAAAATAAATGGGTTCAACACAAAACAACTAAAAATGTCTAAGTCCGAAACAATCGACCAGTAACTGAAGGAAGAACTCATGGCAACTTGGAAGATGTAGCTCACTCTTGAGTTCGAATCTATCCTCTCTACAACTGAGGTCTTGAAACATCTCCAGAATATGCTCTGCACTCAACAAAAAAAGAGCATGTGGTATCAGTATACAAGAAACAATGGTGTACTGGTAGGGTCATCAGACAACCCAAAATGAGAAATATGAACACATAACCATAACTTAATAAAGTAAGATAACAATGAACACGTACCATGTAACCTAACTTCAAGTTCATAACACTTAACCTTATTCAACAACATTAGAGCTTAGTCAATACAAGTCATCATGGATAACAAGTCAAGTCAAGTCCATGACTACCAACTAGACTCCAAGTCAACAACCATGACTTAAACAATTATATCAACCATGTCTAAATTACACAAGTAAATAGACAATATAGAGTTATGTAGTACTTACAATTTAATCCAGACCACTCAAGGATATATAAGAACAACAACAATGGAAATATCATGAATCCTGATGTACATGAAGAAACCACATACAACAAATAAGCACATAAATCCGATTTACTAAAGAAACCAATATAACAAGTCAATACATAAGCCCGGTTCACTCAAGGAACCAATATAACAAGTAAACACATAATCCCCGGTTCACTCAAGGAATCATCACACTCACTGGTACCTTGCACATACATACTAAGGGTCTTATGATCGATAATAGCCATGACCTGCAGGGGAAGAGCTCTTGTCTATGTACCAAAATCCCAGACATCAAGTGTTTGCCAAAAAATATTACCAGTCTCATAAATATGTCTAAATACCAGTACATTCCACAATAGTGATAGATATCACAACAATCACAACCATAATGATAACAGAGACAACGCTTGTACAAACCAACAAGCTTTTCATACAAGTTCATTGTATGCGATTAACACTTAGGATATCAAACAATCATTCATTTACCTTGAACATGCATTGCAACAAGCAATATAAAGGAATAGTTATCATACACGCATAAAATAAGTTGAGTTTCAACTAAACTTCACCTACCTCAATCTAGGCCTAAAATACTATAGAAAACATGAGCTTTCCCTTTTCTTGAAACCTTGGCTTGATTGCGGTATAAAAAATTAATATAATACATAATCAACCAAATGTCCTATGACAACAAGGATTATAACCTAATCCCAAAACCTCAAGGCCAAATTCATCATCATTCCCTGTATTCTAGGGTTTTTCTACAATAATTCCACCTTAATCAAAATAATTTCTTGATTACAATAGTGAATT
The DNA here is from genome assembly GCA_031232105.1 of Capsicum rhomboideum. Lineage (NCBI taxonomy): Eukaryota > Viridiplantae > Streptophyta > Magnoliopsida > Solanales > Solanaceae > Capsicum > Capsicum rhomboideum. The sequence goes on from CP124711.1 coordinate 55,965,993, forward strand.
ATCAACATGCAATAGTAAATTAGCAATATTTAACAAAAACCCAAGGGTTCTCTACCCAATCCACTTAATTGCACCTGAAAATTAGCTAGGTTAAGTCAAATTCATCCCCATAAATCCAAAAACTAGTGATTCTAGTAGTTGAAAATTGAACTATGAGTTAAATTTAAGTATTCACTTACCTTACGAAGAGTTTGAATGAAAATTGAGTGGAATTTGCCCAAAATTGCCTAAGCCCTTCCCAGAATGACTTTTATAATAATAAAATGTTTTGGGGTATTTTTTCGCATAAATATGCATATATACCACTATAGAGGCCTTATCTCGCTATAGCGGCCTCACTATTGCTGAATCCGCCTGCTATAACAGGATTTACCAACTTTGACTTCTGCTATAGCAGAATAATTCCAATATAATGGTGCAATCATAGTGACCTACCACTTGCTATAGTGGGTGTGGCAAGGTAGAAACTTGGGATTGCTCCCAAATTTGTCTTTTTTGCAATGCACCCTCAAGCTATGACATTTCATACAAAACCTTTTACGTAAAGTTCGATATCGGGAGTTCTACTTACCTGAATTCACTTTCGAAAGATCCAACAGATTCTATATCATCTTAGCTAATATAAAAACTTATTAAATATTTTATCATTTACCCAATCCATTCCCATATTTCCATAGATCATACCTTCCTCAGATTTCATCCAAGATTAGCCTAACCTGAAATTTTGAACTCCTAATTCAGGGAAAACCTTAACCTGTATTTTTGTACGTTGGACTTACCTATAATGATGGAAACGGTAATTAAAGTAGATGCCAATTTACTCATCGTTCATCCTCAATTGATTATACATGGAAAATGAGCGAAGTAAAGAAAAGAAAGAGTATATGTATCCTCAAAAAAAAGAGGGTACTTGTCCCGCATATCCTTCTCGATTTCGTAAGTAGCTTACTTAATTGGAAAATGCTTCCATTGGACATTTACCTAATGGATTTCCTTCATCCTCATCCTCCAGATGTCCCGACCAAGAATAGCAATTGGCTACTCCTCAGAAGAAAGATTATTACTAAAAAAAGCTGAATCCTATTTTATTATGTAATCCATTCCCCATAATATCTCTTAAGCATGGATACATGGAACACCGGTTGTACCCCCAACAAGCTTGGTGGCAATGCCAACATGTATGCTATTGGACCCATATCCTCAAGAACTTCCAATAGACCTACATACTGAGGGCTAAGCTTAACCTTCTTGCCAAGTTGCATGACTCTCTTCATAAGAGATACTTTTAATAAAACTTATTTTCCAACTTTGAATGACATATCCTTCACCTTATAGTCTTCATACTTCTTTTGACTACTCTGGGCTTCCAATAACTTGCCCTAAATGAACCTCACCTTTTCTTAAGCTTCCTTCACCAAGTTCACGCCCAAAGGCTTCACATCACCAATTTCAAACCATCCTATTAGTGATTTACACCTTCTCCCATAGAGTGCTTCAAATAGAACCATATTAATGCTAGAATAATCACTTTTGTTGTATGAAAACTCACAAAATGGCAAAATTTTATCCTAGTGACCACCAAAGTCAATTACAAAGTCCCTTAACATATCCTCAAGCCCTTGGATAGTCCTCTTTGATTGGCCGTAAGTATAAGGATGGAAAGCAGTGCTGAAGTCGAGTTTAGTGCCCAATTCTTCATGTAGTCTATCCCAAAAATTAAAGGTGAATTGCATACCTTTATCAAAAATGATGGAAATTGGCACCCCATGTAGCCTCAATATCTCCTTCATATTAATCTTGGTTAACTGTTTTGAACTATAATCTATCCTAACTGGGATAATGTGAGCTGACTTGGTCAGCCTGTCTACTATGAGCCAAATTGAGTTATGTTGCCCCAAAGTCTTAGGAAGACCAACTACAATGTCCATGGGCTTCGTTTGGTAAGTACATTTTTTTTTAATTTCTACTCAAATTTTTTTGGGTTAAAATGGTGCCCCTTATCCTATGCTAGTTTCTTGTGATGATTTGGTTTATGTGTACTCCTTTTGGTGTAACATTGACATTTTTGTGGATTATTTGAAATGGATGTCATGTTTTATATCCAAATTGGGGAATTCTTGAGTACCAAACATTACGCATCCCATATGTTTGATTAAATTCCCACATGAACTTTTCTTTGTGTTTTCTCTTTGTGGGTGATTTAAGAGAGCTAATTGAAGTTTCTTATATATATTTTGAGTACTATTCCATCAATGAATGATTGTTTATAAATTTTTGAATTTGAGAAGTGTAGCTTGGCATGATTTTAAAGTGTCCCACTCATTATTTGTGATGTACACCAAATGTTTGTTGGAATTCACATGAGAAATTTTTGGCATGATTGTTTAAGGGAGTTGATGAACTTAATTTTGGGGAATCATTTGGTCATTCATTGAGTCATAATGTGAGTTAACTCACATTATAACGGATCATAAGCCGGTAGTTCAAATTGGTGCTTTGTGTTACTAAAATTGATCAACCATGACCTTTGTTACTTAAATTGTTATGGATCAAATTCTTGGGTGAAGTATGAGTAGCCCCATTGAAAAAATGCATGTTTTGCCCGATAATAGATTGGGTAAGGTCATTCTTAAGAGCAAATCGTCATTTTTGTTAATGTAATGGTCATGAACTAAGTGTGGCATCAAGATTAAGTTTGTAGAATGTGGAAAATTGTTCATGTATTGCTCCCATGTTCTTTCATATAATATTTTACCTTGCATTTACTTTTTTTAAAAAAAATTAAAAAATTGAAAAGACACAAAAAAATAGGTTTTACCTTTTAGTTTTGTTTGGTTGTTTGTTTTGTTCTTTTTCAGACATGACTTCGAGAAAACCAATGCCATGAACTTCAATGAAGGATAAAAAAAAGGACAAAGGAAAGGCCGTGGATACCACATCCAACAAAAAAGCACAAGTACAACAAAAAGACCCTAGTATCCTCGATGTTCAAAAAACACTTGATCTTTCAAAGGGATTAGCTAAGGATGTAGACAAAATCTGATTTGGAATTGAGGAAATGCATGAATTATATGATGAATGGGTTGACACTCGAGGTTTCAATCCTGAAAAAGTGTTTTGCTTGGAAGGTGTGCATGATCACTTCCCGGATATCATAAGGCAAGTCAACAAGTATGGGTGGGAATTCTCATGGATATGGATCCCAAATCTCCTCCCGATTTTTAATATCCTAATCTCATCAAAAAATTTTATGCCTCTTATGTCATCCAGCACAACTAACGCAAGTAGAAACCACCAAAGGCAGACCAACCTTGTTTGCCTAGTGTGCTTGTTAGAGGGGTTGAGGTGCCTTGCTCCGCATCCACGATAAACAAGATCTACTTTGGTTATGAGTATGCACCCGGGATTGAATATAAAAAGTGGGTGCTATTTGGGCATGTCTATTTTCTTTGGCTTGACCGGACAATGGCAAAGGGCCTTCCTCTATGGGCCAATGGCATAGGACAAATCAAAAGGAGGGACCTTTCTATTCAAGCCATGCATTGGCTTGGCTTTGTGGGTAATCGATTGCTTACCTCTACCAAATATAAAGATGTAACCATTGAAAAGGCTATCATTGTTGGGTGCATCATGGATAAATTGGATGTTAATCCGGGAGAGATTATTGCCAAAGTGGTCAAGCTAAGATCCAAACAATCGGGCACTTTATTTCCTTTTCCAGCTCTTATCTTCGCATTATGTATTATTCACAAGGTTTTTCTATGCCCTAAGTTTGACAATAAGATAAAATGCACTGGGGTTACTGATATTTAGACTAGTCAAGATGATGACAATACAGTGGGAACGAAAACAAAGATTAGTGAGGTCTTCGATTCATCCTTGGGTGAGATATCTATTATTAAGGGTACTAGTACCTCTCCTCTGACTTCACTTGCATCTGATTCTCCACCGATCTCTAGTGATACTACTCAAGTTATTTATCAATTTTAGGCACCGCCTCCTTCAAGCACTACTCAGTCTACCCAACCTCCATGGTCTTCTACTATGACATTTGCTAAGGTTGCTGCCATGACCTTGGAAAATGACAGTTCCATATCTCGGTTGGTTATTGGTAACCCTCATTTCATTCAGGTGGATATTGAGCGGAGTCTTGGGCCTCTACGTACTCAAATATTAGACTATGAGCAGAGATTATCCGTTGTTGAGACCAAAGGGGATAGCGAGGCGCTTGCTACTTTGAGAACTGTCCTTGATTACCTGTGTTTGGATTTACAGTTGATCCAGCCCTCCCTTACTCTTGATGATGCCTAGGTTACCATCCCATAGGTTGTTACTGGTTCAATCTTACTATTTGCCGACTTGTTTGGGTATTCAACTGTGGGAGAGGAGACCGAGATTGATTTTAGTACGGGGCTTTCTGAGGCCCAACAGGTAGAGCTGGACAAGTGGCAATCTTTTGAGGAATAACAATGAGGATGGTTGGTGGTAGTTCTAACTCTCAGCCTCCCAAGGAGGTACATATTTCTTCAGTTACAGTTACAAGAGCCCAGTCTGAGGAGTCTCCTAGTATTGCAGTTGTCGTGTAGTTATAGACATCACATGATACGAATCCACACGCCTAGTATGCCTCAGGGAGTCTTTACCCTCCTTTTTTCTCATTCTACATTATTGCATTAGGGATAATGCAGTGTTCTTTAGTTGGTGGTGGGGCATTTTATTTGATCGTCTTTAATATTATTTCATCATGTTATTTGGATATTGCCCTAGGTGGGCCTTCTTTGAGTTGTTGATTTAGATATTAGCCTTGTCAGGCCCTTTTTATGTTATTGATTCGGATATTGCCTTTGCCGGGAATTCTTTATGATTTGTATTCAAATATTGCACTTGTCAGGCCCATATTATGCGCTCGTTAATAGTTGAGACCCAGATGCCATTGTTCTCATATTGAATCTTGTTTGGGTGATGTCTATTTTAAACATTTGTATCGTTCTATTCGCCTTGTGTCTATACGTGTCAAATAAACTCCAAGGGTTTTCTTTGAAACTTGGTTCTTTTCGAAGCATCTTCTTTTTGTTGTTTACTTTTATTTGTCAAACCAAGTGGCACTCCCCCATGATAGATGGATCGGACGACTTTCTTAGGGGAAATGCCTATTGTCTCAAGTAAGAGTCAAGTGGTGGTTGGAAAAGTTCGTAAAGTACCCTCCTAAATTTGTCGTGGCAAGCAAAATGATTTGTGAAAAGAAAAATAGCCTTTGAAAATGGTTTTTGAAAAGGAAAGATCAAAGATATTTCAAGCTTTCTCTTGAGTTGTGACGGTATAATTTAGTTTTTTGCTCTTTCTTCACAAAAGAAGAGCTTCCGACTTGGAGTAGTTTGTGAAGTTCATTTGCTCAAATTAGTTGAAAGACTGGCTTTCTATTTTAAGAAATAGGGTGCCTTGTGTGGTAAGGTTTTTTATCAATTGTTATGCATACATGGTAGTCTAGAACATGCCCCACGTATATTCAAAGAGAAATCCAAGACCAACCTTGGTTTAGAGGATGACCTGAGGCCATTCTTGAATCATCACATGACCTAAACCCCACTTTGACATTTTTCCCTAGTTAACCCATTTGAACCTCTTCCCATTTTCATTCTTTTCTTGAAGATTTAAAAATTCCTCTTTTGTCACCCAACCTCTGTAAACACATAGCATAGTTCTAATGTGGGCCAATATAGGCAAATGCCTAAGTTTGGAGATGCATGATTGTGAGAATGATTAAGATGGACTCAAAACCTATGTTTGGGGGAAGGTGATGTGCAATATTGTTAAGAGAGGTGTATGCTTGGTTGTCTCAGTAAGTTCTTAATAAGACAAGAAATGTTCTCAGAAACGAAAGCGTAGAGCCTAGCCCTTAGAGTGATTCGAAAAAAGTGAAAAAGCTTACAAAAAGAAAAGAAGGGCATGGATGGATAAGGAGTAGAAAGTCTCTTGAAAGAATCGAAAAATCAAATAAAGAGGGAAGTTCATACGGATGTTTAGCAAAAGGAGGTTATAGATCTAAACTAGCAAAGGCAAAACAAACTAGGGTAAATAATGTGGAGAATTTGAAAGAAGTGGGCCTAAGAAGTGATAAAGCGATTGTGTTTAGGGAGATCTTCTGTCACTTGATCCATAAATCCTTTCCCTCACCCTAACCTTTATCAATGCCCTCAAGTCCTTGATGACTTCAAACCTTGTAGGTCTCCATTAGTGGCGAATAACACAAAGGGCAAGCCTATGGTTCTACTTGTTGAACTTGAATTTCTTTGTGAGAGTGAGCGAAAGTTCTTTCTATCTTTATGCTCCTTGTGAATTACATTGCTTTGTATGAGTGGAGGAAACTTTTGAAAGTGAGAGGCATTTATACCTTGAAGCGGAGAGATATGTCATACTTTTATTAGGGAAAATGAGCAAGACAAACCTTAAATTGAAATTGAGGCAAAATTTGAAAATCTTGAGTTACACCTTGAGAAGCATCTCGATTTGAAGTTCTTACTTGTTGATTCCCTACACTATTGCTTGATGAAAATTGGCTCTTAAAAGGAAAAGCGTAATTTACTTATTTGTCATCACTTGTTGGAGGAACCGATTGAACTTTGTAGTCTTAGTTGTATAGCATAGTCCCTTGTGGTTGTTTTATAGTTAAGAGCACCCTTTTCATCGTAAACATTCTTGATTACTTGAGGACAAGCAATAGTTTAAGTTTGGGGGGTTGATAAGTTGTCAATTTACCAACTTATTAATAGGTTTATGCTTGAATTATCTTTTACTATGCATTGATTCAATGAAATTGTCATGTTATATAGCTCATTGGTACAGGTAATGAGTGAATATGAGGTCGAGCTATCTATACGAGTCAATTGGGATGCAAGAAGTGGAGAAAAAGAACTTAAAACCAACATATTGGAAGTTTTGAAGCCACCTGCGCACGCAGGTGGAAAGAGTGAGCCGAGGCAGTGGCGTATGCATTGAGGAATATGCACGCGCATTCCATCCACCTGCGCCAGCAGGTGACCAGTGTGGTGGCGATTTTGTAATTTTGAGGGACTTGAATTTGGGGCTTTAAAAGGGGTTTTTCATCTCTAGAACTCTATCTTTTGCACTTTTTGAAGCTTGATAACATAGGGGGAAACCCTAAGAGTGAAATTAGTTACTTTATTTTTCTTTGTATTGAATTTGGATCTTAAATCTTGTGATAATCTTTGATTCAATGGAATAATGGGATGAGAATTTGGGTAATTTCCTCTTTCTCTTTCTATGAGTAGCTAATTTCTTTGCTTGGGGTTATTCTTTATTAAGGTGTGATAATTGTATGGAAGACAAATAAACAACACCCATACAATTATCACAGCTTAATCAAGCATAACCCGAAGCAAAGAAATTAGCTACTCATAAAAAGAGAAAGAGGAAAATTACCCAAATTCCCATCCCATTGTTCCATTGAATCAAAGATTATCACTAGATTTAAGTTTCAAGTTCAATACAAAGCAAAAGAAAGTAACTAATTTCACTCTTAGGGTTTCACTCTATTTTATCAAGCTTCAAAAAGTACAAAAGATAGAGTTCTAGAGCAGTAAAACCTCTTTTAAAGCCCCAAATTCATATTCCTCAAAATTACGAAATTGCCACCACACTTGTCACCTACTGGCGCAGGTGCCAGCGCAGGAGGATGACATGAGCGCACAGATTCCTCAACGCAGACACCACTGCCTCGGCTCACTCTTACCACCTGCGTGTGCAGCTCATTGCATGCGTGCGCAGGCCGCTTCAAAACTTCCAATATGTTGGTTTTAAGCTCCTTTTCTCCACTTCTCGCATCCCAATTGACTCGTATAGATAGCTCGACCTCATATTCACTCATTACCTACACCAAAGATCTATATAACATAAGAATTACATCTAATTAAACAAAAATAAAAGATAATTCAAGCTTAAATGTGTTAAGAAGTTGGTAAATTGCCAACTTATCAATCCTCTCCCACTTCCACTCGGGAATAGGCATCCTCTAAAGTAAACTCGCAGGCCTTTGATGCTCGTACTTAACCTAGTGATAATTGTGGCATTTAGACACATACTCAACTATATCCATCTTCATCCCACACCACCAATAGAGTTGTCTCAAGTCACGATATATCTTGGTTGCGTTTGGATGAACAGGGTATTAAGAACCATGAGCTTCTACAAGAAAACCAAGAATCAAATCACCAACCCAGTGCACGCACATGCGTCCCCTCACCAACAACACCCCACACGCATCAAATGTGGCATCAAAAGCTTTACTCCATACTTACCTTTCTCTAAAGTTTGTTCAACTTCACATCTTCAAACTGTTTGGCCTTGATTTGATCAAGGAATGTTGACCAATACCTCAATAGTAGCCACTACTCCACCCCATTCAGACACACCAAACTGCATGAAATGAGATTCTAGAGTTTTAAACTCCCTATCTAGAGATTGCCTGGACACCCTAAAAGAGGCCAAACTACCCATACTTACCATTTTCTAGCTCAATGCGTCTGCCACCACATTGGCCTTACCCAGATGATATAGGATACTTGAATTATAATCATTCAACAATTCCATCTGCATTCTTTGACTCAAATTCAAATCTCTTTATGTGAACACATATTGTAAACTGTGATGGTCTGTAAATAACTCACATTTGAAGCTATAAAGATAATGTCTCCAAATCTTAAGTGTAAAACCATCGCTGCCAACTCCAAGTCATGATTTTGATAATTCTTCTCATGAGGCATCAATTTCCTTAAAGCATAGCCAATCACATTCATGTCCTGCATTAACACAACACCCAAACAAAAGAGTGAAGCATCACAAAATACAATTAAATCTTTACCATCAACTAGCAGAGAAAGAATAAAAGTTGTAGTCAAGAGTGTCTTGGGCTTATGAAAGCTCTTCTCACACTTATCCGACTAAAAAAATAGCACCTCCTTCTAGGTCAACCTTGTCAGGTGCATAACAATAGATGAAAAATTCTTAACAAACCTATGACAGTAACTAGCAAGACCTACAAAACTTCTATCCTTAGTCATAAAGCTAGGCCAAACTCAACTCTTAACCGCCTCAATATTATGGGGATCTACCATCACCCTTTTTAAAAACCACATGACCTAAGAAGGCAATCGAAGACAACCAAAACTTGCATTTTGACAACTTAACATATAATTGCTTCTCCCTCAAAATCCCCAAAACAATCCAAAGATGACCTGCATATTCCTCCTTACTCTTGGAGTAAACTAGAATATCATCCATAAAGAAAATCATAAAAGAATCCAAAAAAGACTTAAAGATACAATTCATTAATCTCATGAAAGATGTCGGCATATTAGTCAACCCAAATGACATCACCAAGAACTCATAATTCTTATATCGAGTCCTGAAGGATATTTTAGGTATATCCTCTGCCAGAGTCTTTAACTGGTGATAACCCGATCTCAAGTCTATCTTTTAGAAAATGAAAGCACCATGCAACTGGTCAAAAAGATTATCTATTCAGGGCAAGGGATACTTATTCCTGATGGTAACTTTATTTAACTACATAGAGATAATGCACATTCCTAGGCTACTGTGCTTCTTCTTAATGAACAACACTAGAGCACCCCATGAAGAAGCACTAGGATGAATAAATCCCTTATCAAGCTACTCCTGCAACTGAGTCTTGAGTTCCTGCAACTCAGCCAGAGCCATTTGATGTGGAGGAATAGAAATAGGGCCAGTGCTCATCTCCATATCAATACAGAAGTCAATATCCTCATTCGGAGGTATACCAAGAAAATTTATAGGAAACATCTCTTGAAATTCTAACACCACGGGGACTGACTCAACAGAAGGGGACTTGGCATCCCAGAGATATGCTAGAAAAATCAAACACCCTCTCTCAACTAATTTCTTTACCCGAATAAAAGATATAATTTTCATAGGCTTAGGCCTATACATACCTTCCCACTCTAACTTATCTATTCCATGCATCTCTTAGCTCTGAGGAACGCTCTTCCCTAGAAAGACCTCTAAACACTTAGTCCATGATAAAAAAGGCGAACTAACTGGACTATAATACATATAGGACCTCCACCATTGCTTATCAGGCTCTACCATCCGGATTATAGTGTAATCTACTAAATTAAGGTTATGAAACCACTCATAGTAGTTGAGTAAGAAATCATAAGCATCCTCATCAAGACCTCTAATAAAATGGGGATAACCTTTCCATATAAAATAATCAAGCATTATTTTCTCCTTCACAAACATTACTAGCCTAGCCACAAAATGGGGAGAAAGTATGGAAAATGGTGTAGTATCTGTACCGGGAGAGATAATAATAGGTGGTGGTGCCCTAGCTGTTTAATAAACTATAATAACACTTAATTTGGAGTATAATCCACGAATCTACCTTGAGATCCATCTTGGATAACAACTAGAACCCCCATCTAATATATACCCTCAATAAAGCCCATAATGTTAGTTATGGTATCCTATAATATAGATGTACTTACAAAACTATATTGTACTAAGTTTGTCCCTATCTCCTCTGGATAATAAACCTTATCCTTAATATCAATATTTTGCTTAGGGGCATGTTGCTCTAGCGCTGCCCTAAGTAGGCTCAACAGTTCATTATCTACCTCTTCCTTGACCTTCACCCATTCCTCGACCCAGTGGAGGGTGTCTTGGCTAGAAACTTACTCGGGTGTCTCAAGGTGAGCCTGTGTGTTGGGTGGATTAGATGTGACTTGTATGATATTGAAATTTGAGTAGTAGACTCATGTAGCATCCCGTAGCACTTTTTGAAATTGAATTCGGGGCTCTATAACTCCGATAATGATAATTATCGTGATAGGCTTGCAATTTTATGTTCAACTATTGATTTTGTGTTGTAAAATAGAAGCATCTGTGAGATAGGCGGAGCTCACTGGTTTGGTCAAGGGAATTAGCACTGTGGGTCCACTGTGGCGGTTAGCAATGCAACAAAAATTGCACCGCAACAACGGTAAAGAAAGTAGTTTTTTAGTTTTTATTTCGTTCATCGGAGTTCATTCCCCATTCTTCCGTTGTAAGAAGAGAAAACGAACCTAGGGTGAAAAAGAGGTGACTTTGGGTGATTGTATTCTTTAAGGTGAATATTTTAACCCTCTTTATCTTGCTTTGACTCATCACACTCAAGTTTGAGACTTGGACCGTTGTAAGGAGAATAAGTGATTCGTGCGTAAATGTTTGGCTCGGCCTCTTCGTGTTTTGAAAAGACTTTATAGAACAATTGAGTATAAAATGTAGGTTAATTATTGATGATATCAAGTGATAGAGATATGGTGCAATATAAGAAACTTTGTTAGTAATGTCTCTCTAATTTCAATATCGTTCTTCTCTCCATCGAATGCCCATTCGGGGACGAACGGATGATAAATTGGTATCTAATTGTAATGACCCATTTTGTCATTACTAAATTATCCATACCTCAATATTAACTTGAGTTCAAAATAGACATCATTTTGTTCATCGTGTCACCTCAAGCTTTTTGCTGAAGATTTTAGCCTTTCGATGTGTCTAGATAGACTGAAGCCCGATGGATTTAATTATTCATGAGTACTAATTCAATCCTTTAATTTGGAATTTCTTTAGATATGAATTAGGCCATACAATATCCCTAACACAAAGTTAAGTTGAAAACATTTTTAACCGATAGAGTTTCGATATGGGTTTCTATTAGGGCCAAATTCAAACGATCATATATCCTAGAATATAAGGAGTTAATGGGCCCAATACCCACCAAATAAAATATATCTTAGTCTTCTTTCCAACACAATAAACCGTTTGTTAATCCGAGTTCGGAGTAAGTAGTTAGGACCGTTTTACCAAACACTGTTCGGGCTGAAATGGGAATTTCACTGTAGCAAGAATTTTGGTGGTATTTAAATCAGTTTTAGCTGATTTCCAGGTCCAAAACTATCACGCCTCCAATCCCATTGGGGCGGACAGGCACCCATAGCCGTAAAGTCCTGAGAGAACCAACCTACAATCATATACTTCTTATGCATGTAATTGAGCTAACAAATGTGTTGCAGTGTATGGACATGATGTATCAATAAAGTAAACCAGGTAGGTAAGTGCGAAATAGATATATAGGACTTGGCCTTTGGGGCCGCAACTTCTAAGAGACAAGACACTACCATGCTTGACTTTACAATGTCTACAAAGACTCAAAAAGATACATAGACTTAGTTAAGGTCGGTACAGGTTCCCGCCTTACACATAACTACTACACAATACCAAAAATGTATACAACTGACTCGGAAAGCCCTGAATCAACCTGGAGCTCACCAATAGCCTTTAGATGTCCTATACTCCTACTGGAGAGATCTACTAGCTCCTGTGCCTGCAGTATGAAAGGCAGGTCCCCTAAGAGGGACGTCAGTATGAACGAATGTACTGAGTATATAAGGCTAAAAGTAACTATACATAACACAAGAGCTCAAATGAAATCAGGTACAAGTGAAGAGAAAATGCTAATAAACCACCTTCGTTGGTATTTGTAAAACCAAGTACATTACATTCATTTCTTTCCTTTTTCCTTTATAATCTTGATAAGCCATGCCATATACGTACCCAAATGATCAATGGTAAGATAAAATAGGATCGACTCCTGGTAGGCTTTCACCCCTAGGCTGCCACCCATAAGTAACAAATCGAGATCGGCTCATGCTAGGCTTTCACCCCTAGAGCTGCCACCCGAACAACCATATTGAGTTGCTTATTGGATTTAAACATCGAAGTTGTTATAGTGGTGGTTATAACATTATTGAATATTTTTGTAACAACAAAAGAGAACACCTGGAACTTGATAATAAACATGTATTGAGGTACTTTAGAACATTTCAGAGTAGAAACAAGGTCATTAACTAAGTGGAAAATATACGATGATGAAGGATACGAAAAAGAGTAACCTTACATACCTTATCTTCTCACTACATGGCTACAATAATTCATCTTCTTCCTTATGCGTTACTCTACAACACATGTATGTAACGGAGCTAAAATTAAAAGCTAATTACATTACAAGTTTGCAAGACGGTAATTAGTTACTTAACGGGAAGTAAAAACCATCTAACCTCCTAAACACATAGTGTATCACTCCCCACTTATTTATACTTCCATATAAACTTATTCCACCCTCTTACACTATAACTTACTGTTGTACCGAGACTACACCACCAAAACAGTCCACAAACAAACATAAACATTACAAACCGATAAGATTTCCCATCAAGTTCATACTTCACATTTTTTCCTTAATGCAAATCCACATATTTATTCCATCAAGCCACATAAATACCTTCCACAACAATATACGAAAAATAGTCCACACAGTTTCAGAATTCACTTTAACATAACAAGAAAGTATTCTCTTTTCACTACATCAAACGTTCTGCATACAAACACATATAAACATTTCCACCAAACCATAGACAAAGAGGACGAATTAGGGACAGGACAACACATTAATATACTGAAATTTCATCCTTATAAATTAATTTCCTCAAGACCTTAAGTCCCTTTTCAAGGTAAACCACATAGAAGGAAAATCCTTTAGAAATTAAACAAAAGTGGACAGCCACATAAAAAGTGGACTGCCTTATACCTTTTAAACATCACCAACATGATTTATACAACCTATTATGCATATATTACATTAATCTATAAGGGTAAACACTTAACAAGGCTTGTAAAGTGGAGGATTTTCTCCAAAAGGGCGGTTGGTTAGGGTTTGAGAAAGGAGAGAGTGTTTAATTAAAATCTAGAATTTTGGCAAGTGAATTGTGTAGAAAATGATCTGAATTTCAGCTTTATATACCCCCTCTAAATTGCCTCTCAATAGTCTATCCTTAGTCAAATTTTTGGTCAAAAAGTCCAAGTAGATGATGTATTCACTTCGTCCATTCCTACATAGATCATATCATTTTGGGCCCATTTCTTATTTACTTACTTGGGCCTCAATTGAGTCCATAAACATGTGCCTTAATTCAGCCCAATAATTTTAGTAGATGATTCACCTACTATAGTTGCATAAGTTCAAAAATGTACAAGGTGTTATACTCGCCTAAATAAAATATTAATTCCATTACCTATTACCACAAAGCCGTACCAAGTTCCATATAAGTAAAATTAGTGTATGTAAAATACGGGGTGTTACATCCTTCCCCCCTTAGGAACATTCGTCCTCGAATGTTAGTAACATTATCCAATCTAAACAAATTCAAGACTACGTTAAATCTTCATGCTACCACATACACATAATATCTATATATACTTACTTGTTATTGCTCTAATTCAGAATCTTGGACTTTCTCTTCGGTTTGAAATAAATGCGGGTATTTAGACTGCATCATTTCTTCATCTTCCCATATGATTTCTTCTACCTGCTTGTTCCTCTAAAGCACTTTTACGGAAGCTACTTCTTTATTTCTTAATAGGTACTTCTTCATAGGTGAGATCTTTCGTAACTTGTATATCGTCAGTAGGAGCAATACGAGATGGATCTCCTATACATTTTTGAAGCAGTGAGACATGAAACACTGGATGAACTGTGGAGAGTTCTTGGGGTAGCTCCAATTCATATGCGACTTTGCCAAATTTTTGGACAATATTATATGGCCCTATATAACACGGACTTAGCTTTTCGTTTTTTCCAAATCTCATTACCTCTTTCATTGGTGATTCTTTCAAGAATACCCAATCACCTATAGCAAACTCTAGCCCCCTTATTCTAACATCGGCATATGATTTGTGTCAACTTTGGGCTGTTCCTAGCCATTGTTGTATCACCTTAACCTTTTCCATGGCTTGATGAACAAGATCTGGTCCAACTAAAACAATCTCACCTACTTTAAACCACCCAATCGGTGACCTATATTTTCTCCCGTATAAGGCTTCATAAGGTGCCATCTTGATACTTGAATGATAGCTATTATTGTAGGCGAACTCAATAAGAGATAAATGATCATCCCAACTACCTTTAAAGTCTAATACACAAGCTCGCAACATATCTTCAAGTATTTGTATGGTACGTTCTTCCTGTCCATCCGTCTGAGGGTGAAAAGTTATACTTAAATTCACTTGTGTACCCAAACTCCTATGAAAAGACTTCCAATGATTTTCAATAAGCTCCCCTGTCCGATATAATAGAGATTGAAATTTCGTGCAATCGAACTATCTCTTTAATATACAATCTCGTATACTCTTCAGCTGTGTAAGTAGTCTTAACCGGTAGGAAGTGTGCTGATTTGGTAAGTCTGTCAACTATCACCCATATGGAATCAAATTTCTGAAATGTATGAGGCAAACTAGGGATGAAATCCATGTTAATCATGTCCCACTTCCAAACTGGAACATCCATACATTGCATATAACCTCCAGGCTTCTGATGCTCTACTTTTACTTGTTGACAATTTGGACATTGGGCTACGAATTATGCAATGTTCTTTTTTATGTTACCCCACCAATACACTCCTTTCAAATCATGGTACATTTTTGTTGATCCCGGGTGAGCAGAATACCTTGCATGTGTGCCTCTGTCATAATCCTTTTCCTCAGCTCATCTACATTAGGTACACACAACCTATTTTGGCACTGAAGTAATCCCTCTTGTGTAAAATCAAATGCCTTTGTCAGACCTTGTTGCACATTCTCCTTAAGCTGTAGTAAAATAGGATCCGTAAACTGCTTTTCTTTTACTTTAGTTACTAACGAGGATTCTGCCGCATTTTGCACAATAACTCCTCCATTTGGAGTTTCATGAAGGTGAACCCCTAAGCTAGCTAGTTGATGTAGATATTTGATTATTCCTTGTCTTTCTGTGGACTGGCCATGAGTGCTCCCCATTGCCTTACGACTTAATGCATCAACTACCATATTTGCTTTCCCCGGATGATATAAAATATCAATGTCATAATCTTTTAATAGTTCAAGCCACCTTAAAGATATATTGCAAACTCTTATGGTCGGTATATATATATCAACATGAACCCCATACAAATAGTAGAGCCATATCTTTAAAGCAAATATTACTACTGCTAGCTCAAGATCATGTGTCGGATAATTTTTCTCATATGGCCGCAATTGTCTTGAGGCATAAGCTATCACTTTACCATACTGCATCAATACACATCCCAAACCAACTCTTGAAGCATCACAATACACCGCATACCCTTTTGTACCTTATGGAAGTACCAATATGGGTGTAGAAGTCAACTTACTCTTCAGATTTTGGAAACTCTTTTCACATGCATCGTTCCATTGAAACTTGGTTCCCTTGTGTGTTAGCTTTGTCAAAGGTGCAGCAATAGAAGAAAATCCTTCAACAAACCTTCTATAATAACCTGCCGACCCAAGGAAACTATGAATCTCTGTAGGCGTTGTAGGTCTTGGCCAGTTCTTCACAACTTCTATCTTTGAGTATGAACCCTTATTCCTTCATCCGACACAATATGACTCAAGAATGCTACAGATTTTAACTAAAATTCACATTTAGAGAACTTTGCATATAACTTACGATCATGAAGAATATGTAACACCTGTTGTAACTGATTAGAATGGTCCTCTTTTGATCTTGAATAAACCAAAATATCATCTATAAACACTGTCACGAACACATCTAAGAACGGCTTGAACACCCTATTCATCAAATCTATAAAAATCGTTGGTGCATTTGTTAACCCAAATGACATAACTAAAAACTCATAATGACCATACCGTGTTCGAAAAGCTGTCTTGGGTATATCTTTCTCTCTAACCCTTACTTGGTGGTACCCCGACCTCAAGTCAATCTTTGAGAAATATTTAGCACCTTGTAATTGATCAAACAAATCATCAATTCTAGGGAGGGGATATTTGTTCTTAATTGTCACCTTATTTAATTGCCGGTAATCAATACACATTCTCAATGTCCCATCTTTCTTGCATACAAATAACACTGGTGCACCCCACGGGGACATACTAGGCCTTATGAATCCCTTTTCTAGCAAGTCTTTTAATTGCTCCTTCAATTCCCATTCTATATGGAGGAATAGAAATAGGTTGAGTACCTGGAATCACATCAATACCAAACTCTACTTCTCGTTCTGGGGGAAAACTCAAGAGATCTTCAGGAAATACATCAAGAAATTCATTTACCACTGGAACAGATTGAAGAGTCGGTGGCTCCAACATTACCCCTTGGATATCATTTTCTTCGCTTTAAGATAAGGAATAAACGTACCTTTTGGCACTCCAACATTACCCCTCCATTCAAGGACTGTCTCTTTTGGGAAATAAAAATTTACCTTCTTTGTTCGGCAATCTACTGTGGCATAACAAGAAGCCAACTAATCCATACCCATTATAACATAAAAATCTACCATCCCTAGCTCAACAAGATCAGCCAACGTATCATGATCACAAATAGTTACTATGCAATAACGATAGACTCTCTTAGCTACAATAAATTCACTAACTGGTGTAGATACTTCAAATGGCTTAACTAATAATTCTGGTGTTCTTTTGAATTTTTTCAGCAACCAATGGACTGACATACGATTGTGTAGAACCCGGATCAATTAATGCATATATATTATGTGAAAAGATGGCTAATGTACCTATAACCACATCAGGAGAAACCTCTGAATTCTGCCGATCCGCTAAACTATAGATACGGTTCTGTACTCCACTAGAATCAGCTGCTCCTCTAACACCTCTACCACACCCAATAGGCTATACACTCGATGATGATGATGCAATGGATGATCCCGTAGGTCGCGCCATACTACTCGTACCTCTTTGTGGGTACTCTCTCATCATGTGACCCGACATACCACACCAAAAACAAGCATCCGTCCCAAGCCAACATACACCTAAATGAAATTTTTTTTATTTCTTGCATGGCTGATGAGGAGGTCTGGATTGGTTGATACTTCCTTGTGCTTGATACCCCATTGTCTGTGAACCCTGAATCTCACTTCTATGCCCGAATTGGTTTCCTCTAAACCCTTGGAATCGGGGTGGAGCATTTGCTGCAGAGTAAGAAAATGATGGTCTTGGCGGTCTACTAAAATCCCAAGGCCTAAACTCTCCTCGGGACGCCATGAACTACCCCATAGGTTTAGCCCTCTTAGAAGGTCCTTTTTCAAATTCTTGTGTTCTTCTCCTTTGCCTCTGATCCTCCATTTTCTTTGAAAAAGCTTGTATCCTTGCTATATCCATGTCTCTATTCAAAGCAGCAATAGTAACCAAATACGGATCCAGTCTATCCATGTATCGATGAACTCTATCATCCATAGTAGATACTACATTAGGAACATACCTAGCCAAAGAGTTAAACTGAAGAATGTACTCCCTCACACTCATATTATCTTGGCGAAGATTTAAGAACTGATCTGCACGAGCCTCTCGGATCTCAAATGGAAGGTAATGATCAAGGAATGCCATTTTAAACTCTTCCCAACTAGCTGAAGGTGTACAGGTACCTCTAGATCTTTTCCAATCTTCATACCATAAGATAGCCTCCCCTTTTAATCTATACGCTGTAAGTTCAATTGTCTCTACACCAGATACATGCATGACATCCAAAGCCCTTTGGATTTGATCCATAAAATATTGCGGGTCTTCATTAAGATCTGATCCGATAAATATAGGAAGATCTAATTTAAGGAAATCCTGTGTCCGAAGACTAGTTGCCCTATCTGCACCAGTGGTACCTGTAGTTGGACCAAATTGTCCTTGACCTTGTGCAGCAATAATACAAGTCAATAATTACACCGCATTTCTTAAATCTTGCTCAGTAGCACTAACAGGTGGTTTTGGGGGTACTCCTCTCCTTCTTGGCTCTCCTGGAGGTGGAAGAGTAGAAGAAGCCCGCAATGCAAACTCGTCTTCAGTCTCACCTTGATTAGCTTGTTTAGGTGGTGATTTAATGGTCCCTTCTCCGAAAATCATGTCTACCTTCTTACTTTTACCCTTGTTTCTCCTTGTAATGACATTTTGCTATACTGAAGAAACAAAAAACATAAAACAAATTCAGTGGTTAAATATGACTCCACCTACAACTTTGGCTCTGTTGCATGATCTAGCAAATGAAGAAAAGAGACAACTCCTAAATGTCCCGCTGCCTCCTACATATAGATGTGGTGTACAACACACCAATAAGCAAGATTCTACTCAGACACGGCTTTGTAGACACCTTAGGATAACTTGCTCTGATACCACTTTTGTCACGCCTCCAATCCCATTGGGGCGTACAGGCACCCATAGCCGTAAAGTCGCAAGATAACCAACCTATGGTCATATACTTCTTATGCATGTAATTGAGCTAACAAATGTGATGCAGTGTATGTACATGATGTATTGATAAAGTAAACCAGGTAGGTAAGTACAAAATAGATATACAGGACTTGGTCGTTGGTGAAGCAACTTCTAAAAGACAAGACACTACCATGCTTGACTTTACAATGTCTATAAAGACTCTAAAAGATACATAGACTTAGTTAAGGTCAGGACTGGTCCCTGCCTTACACATAACTACTACACAATACCAAAAATATATACAACTGACTCGAAAAGCCCTGAATCAACCTGGACCTCACCAATAGACTTTAGATGTCCTGTACTCCTACTGGAGAGATCTACTAGCTCCTGTGCCTGCAGTATGAACGGCAGGTCCCCTAAGAGGGACGTCAGTACGAATGAATGTACTAGTATATAAGGCTAAAAGTAACTATACATAACACAAGAGCTCAAATAAAATCAGGTACAAGTGAAGAGATAATGCTAATAAACAACCTTCGTTGGTATTTATGGAATCAAGTACATTATATTCATTTCTTTCCTTTTTCCTTTATAATATTGATAAGCCATGCCATATACGTACCCAACTGATCAGTGGTACAATAAACTAGGATCGGCTCCAGCTAGGCTTTCACCCCTAAAGCTGCCACCCATAAGTAACAAATTAGGATCGACTCATGCTAGGCTTTCGCCCCTAGAGCTGCCACCCGAACAACCATATTAAGTTGCTTAATGGATTTAATCTTCAAAGTTGTTATAGTGGTGGTCATAACATTATTGAATATTTTTGGAACAACAAAATAGAACACCTGGAACTTGATAATAAACATGTATTGAGGTACTTTAGAACATTTCAGAGTGGAAACAAGGTCATTAACTATGTGGATAGTATACGATGCCAAAGGATACGGAAAAGAGTAACCTTACATACCTTATCTTCTCACTACGTGGCTACAATGATTCATCTCCTTCCTTATGTGTTACTCTACAACACAAGTACGTAACGGAGCTAACATTAAAAGATAATTACATTACAAGTTTGCAAGACGGTAATTAGTTAATTAACGGAAAGTAAAAATCGTCCAACCTCCTAAACATATGGTGTATCACTCCCCACTTCTTTATACTTTCATATAACCTTATTCCACCCTCTTACACTATAACTTACTGTTGTACCAAGACAACACCACCAAAACAGTCCACAAACAAACATAAACATTACAAACCGATAAGATTTCCCACCAAGTTCATACTTCACATTTTTTCCTTAATGCAAATCCACATATTTATTCCATCAAGTCACATAAATACCTTCCACAACAATATACCAAAAACAGTCCACAGAGTTTCAGAATTTACTTTAACATAACAAGAAAGTATTCTCTTTTCACTACATCAAACGTTCCATATACAAACACATATAAACATTTCCACCAAACCATAGAGAAAGAGGACGAATTAGGGATAGAACAACACATTAATATACTGAAATTTCATCCTTATAAATTAATTTCCTCAAGACCTTAAGTCCCTTTTCAAGGTTAGACCACGTAGAAGGCAAATCCTTTAGAAACTAAACAAAAGTGGACTGCCCTATACCTTTTAAACATCACCAACATGATTTCCACAACCTGTTATGCATATATTACATTAAGCTATAAGGGTAAACACTTACCAAGGCTTGTAAAGTTGAGGATTTTGTCCAAAGTGGCTGTTGGTTAGGGTTTGAGAGAGGAGAGAGTGTTTAATTAAAATCTGGAATTTTGGCAAGTGAATTGTGTAGAAAATGAGCTGAATTTCAGATTTATATACCCCTTCTAAACTGCCTCTCAATAGTCCATCCTTAGCCAAATTTTTTGTCAAAAAGTCCAAGTAGATGATGTATTCACTTCGTCCATTCCTACATGGATCATATCATTTTGGGCCCATTTCTTATTTACTTAGTTTGGGCCTCAATTGAGTCCATAAACATGTGCCTTAATTCAGCTCAATAATTTTAGTAGATGATTCACCTACTATAGTCGCATGAGTTCAAAAATATACAGGGTGTTACACTCACCTAAATAAAATATTAAGTCCATTACCTATTACCACAAAGTCGTACCAAGTTCCATATAAGTAGAATTAGTGTATATAAAATATGGGGTGTTACAAAAACCCCAAAACTTCATTCCCCAACCCTAGAAAGGTGATTTTCCAAGGTTTAGGGTGAAAGTCCTTCGTGGAGGTAAGTTTTCCATCATCTTCTTCGTATTTTAATCCTTTAACATCCTAGAATTATTAGAAAGACCTTCAATGGTGAAATTTTGGGTTAGAACCTTTAATGGTGGATTATTGGGAAAAACTTATGGTTGATCTTAATATCATCTAGAACTAATTCTAGATTATAAATTAATGATTTCTAGCATGAACTTGGTAAACTAAATTATGTATTTAGTTGGTTGGAAATCTTGAATTCCATAAAGATGAGACCTTTAGCATAGAAACTCCATTAATGGAGATGGGTTAAGCTTGAAAGAACTAGTTAATAGTTATTGACCTTGGAGAATGATATAAACCTTGAATTAGGGTAGAATTAGTGAATTTTGAATTTCCAAAGATATTTATTTAAAGAGTAATTGATTAATTACTCTTATGATTGTTTAATATTTAGATGATTGATCATTCCAAAGCATGAAGAAAGGGAAGGAGCATCCTTGATAAGACGTGTTGCTTCAAAAAGCTTGGTGTCCAGGTAGGCTAGGTTAATGAGTAGAAGACTGTGTTATTTCATATTTTCATAATTTATAATTGATGGGAGAAAGCATGTCTAAGCCGGTAGACATGGAGTTGAGGTGGATAAAGACATAAGAACTTTACTTTAATTTTGAAAACTTTGTTATTGATTGATTATGTGATATTTATGATATTATGTGTTATGTGCCGAAAGGGGATTGTTGTGAATGAAGTATGTGGACATGGTGTTTCTTAGTTGTTCTAGTGATGAACCTAATTGAGTTATAAAGGTATAAGTTGCATATTGTGCCATGATAATGATGAGGCCTAAGAGATAGATGACTTAAATCATTGTCTGTTTATATTATGCGGAGAGACAGAGAGAGGTAGAGGATAATGATAAGGTTGAATGTGCTAGTTATGGGTGGTGATGTTAGAACCCAAGTTGTTGTATTTGAGTAGGTTATGGTTTAATTGGAGTTTAGACTCAAATTAATTGTGTGTATGCCTTTAAATTGGATGCTTGTTGATTGGTCTTCAGACATACTTGAATTAATGATATTTGGATTGTTGATACTTGCATGAATAATTATGAAAAATCGAACTTGATCTAATTGCCTTATGATTATAAGTGTACTTGTAAATTTAGTACGCTGTGTTGTATCCTGAGAGATAGTATGAAGTTGATAAAATATACATAACATGGTTATGGAGGATCAGGTACCACGCCGGTACGGATATGGATGTTGATATTACTTATTTATGGAGGATCGGGTACCACGCCGGTACGGTACATGGACTTAGATTGTCCCCTGCAGATCATGACTAGTTGGGCAGAAATAAGTCCCTTAGCATGTGTGTACAGACTATTGTTGATAAATGAAAAATCTTGATTCATAATGATAATGTGATTGAAAAGAATGCCTTGAGTAAAAAACGCTTGTGATATACCTTCATACAGGTTGAAAAGTGAATGATGAATAATTATTAAGAACAGAAAAGTGGAAAGATTGTTAGTAGTAATGTGGCCGACGTTAAATTTAGGTATTGCTACCTTATTGATTTCTCAAGCAATGTGACCGACGTTAAATTTTGGTATTACTGTAAGACGTGATTGGATCGGGTGCCACGAGCCGGTATGGTAATTTTAATAATAAAGAAATTGATAATAAAGTGATCTAAAGTGATAAAACCAATGAATAATCTCAAAGAAACAATCCCAAAATTTCAATAATTGAATTAATCCTTCTCCAAGAGTATCTATAAGGTTTGCTAATGAAACTTGAGTTCTCTTGTGTGTTTTACTAAGATGTGAGTTGATTTGTATTACCTATTTGATTGTATCCTTGAGATTGATTGTGTGACATGTACTTGGAAAAGTGAAACTTTGTGCTTACTTGTTATATGTTGGTCGACTTACTTTATTTATACTTGGTGTAATCGTGGCTTATCCGATTGGTTAGTTATTATTCTTTAATAGTATAATAGAGTGTTTGGTTGTTATCCCAAGAGTTTAGTGTGAGTTGTCTATGATTACTAGGTTGATCCTATAGATGTGGGTAATGAAAGTGGCAATGCAAATAAAGGGGTGATAGTGATGGTTTAGTGTTGGATTGTGGTGGATGATATGAATTAATGAGGTTAGACTATGCTAGTGGTGAATATAATCTCGTTAATAGAGTTGGAGGATTGTAAATTATATAGGCAAAGTTTTATAATGATATTACAGCCTTATTTGAATTATACTCTATTTAAGATGCCATGATTTCTTTTCTTGATTCTACTTTATGATTATGTGGACTAACACTGGTCAGCTGATGATACCTACCAGTATATGTGTTTGTACTGACCCTACTCTTCTACATTCCTTCTTGGGGTGTATACTGGATACAGGTTAGTTTACAGTTACTAGATTGATGGCGATATTTAGCACTAACTTCTGCACTTCCTTCTTGGCAGATCTTGGAGTCTTTGTGTTATTTATTTTACTGTCAGTCTATTCTATAATAGGTAGCTCTTGTACGTGTTTGACCAGGTCTTGGGGTAGTGAAGGACAGTTGTAAGATGTTTTTGAAAAGTTTATTTATTAGTATTTAATTTACTTTGTTATATTTAATTCAGTATTCTCTTAAAAACGAAAGTCTTTCGCATATTTTTGGTTGGGTAATAATGGTTCTCCTAGCTACTTAGGATAGCGTAGGTGCCCGCACAGTCCATTAGTTTGGTTGTGACACAAGTACCTGTAGAAAAAAACTTCATATTTTGGTAGTATGAGAAGTGATTTAGACATGTATTAAGGCAGCAAGTAACTCCTAGCTCATAGCCAAGTTGAAACCTTCCTTACCGATTGATTTCTTTTGAGGAATCTTTCTATAGTAAACTTCAAACAAGCATAACTCCTATATTCTGATCTGTTTTTGAGTTCAAGACCGACCAAATGAAAGGTATTAGTATCTTATTTCCAACTCATCCAATTGCTGAGTAATACGATTTTGTAGCTAAGAGTTATGGCTATTTTAGTGAAGCACTATCTAGCAGTGAGATAATACAAACAGAACCACAATCTTAGGTAGATAGTATGACCGTAGGTAGATAGTATGACCTTACTATGTCGTCATCTACATAAAATAGCCCCAATTACCTGCAAGTTGAAAAATATACCTCCCAACCATGAGATAATCCTATGATCTTTGTAAGAACCCACAATCATTGGTACGATCTTGGTTCAAAAAGTTGTTCCGGCTTTGACTTTCAATGACAAACCAAGGGAAGATCGTAGGATCATACCATGAGTGATCCCTTGCCTCATATAATGTAGTCAAGAGAAGTCACAAAACCAGCAAAAAACCTACGAGCACCACCCACTACCATAGGTAGGTCCCACGACCATGGGATGGTTAGTCCATTGCATTTCACAACTTTTTCAATTACATTTTATGAGTGGCATTCCCATATTATCCCAATAGTTAAACCCCTAAAAAACATTGTTTATGCTATCCTAAGGTTACATAATAAGCCTAAAATGCCTCAAGTCCCTCATTAATTTGAAATTCAGTTGACACTTAGCAAATACAAGAGAAAGAAGCAATCTTCTATTCTCCTAGGCAATAACTAGGCTTCATCTTCTCCGGGCTTCAAAATCAAAGATTTCACCTAGAGTTTTACTCTCAGGTATGTGGAATTTCATCATTAGGTTTCCTTTTACCCATTAAGTCTAAAAGTTAATTCAAATTCTTAGTTTAATTCATTCTTCAAGCTTAGGGTTTCTATGAAAAGTGTGAATTCCCTTATCTTCCAGTTTCTAGCTTTTACTAAGCCCCGAATCTATGTTATTCCATAAATTCTAGCACCTTTACATACCCATGATTACGGATTCTCAATATATTGAAAAATTCCTTATTTTGGACTTGAGTTATGAAATTCCCTATGACGTTTAGATTATAGCATTGCCATGACTCATTACATTCTTTAGAGATGGTGAGTTATGAACACCCGATGACTCAAGATATCATGCATTGTTAGATGAGTGCTTAGTCCTCAAATTTTCATAATTTAGAATGATTTCAGATGAAGCACTTATTTTTAAGTTTCATAATATCAGTACTTTTAAGCATTTTAGTGTATCAATTTAAATTCAATTAGGAATAGTGCTTAGCACCGAGAGATGTAAGGATAAAGGCTCAATCATTAATTAGGCTAAGACATTTAGTAGAAGTCCTTAAGTCCCAGAATTATGGTGCCACCATAGGTTCTGAATGGTCACCCGTCAGACCAGGCTTGATACCTTAGAACTTTGGACATCAATTAGTGGATCTAAGTCAGTCAGTGTTCGTATCCTTAGAAAGGTATAGAGCACCCTTCTAGATAGGGTTACAGGTTCAACCCCAATAATCTAAGATTGGGGTATATCAGTTAATAATATCTCCCATAGTTCAGACTCAAATAGTGCATGACCTTGCATTAAGTTGCAGTATATTATTATTCAGTTACATTCTTATTACTTGGTCATTGCATCAGTTTACAAATCTTAGTTTCATGTTTAGTCTATCATGTCATCCTTAACATATTCCATTCATGTACTGTAGTGTATATCTCACACGCCCAGTACATTTAAAGTACTGACCACATACTTTATTTTGCGCTATATTTTCTTATAATATAAGTTCAGATTTTCAACATCCAGCTCAAGGTTAGCACGATCCCATGCCTGTATAAGCAGCAGAGTTTGGTGCGTTCTTATTATCCGAGGACTAGCTTTCAGTATCTTATTTATGTTATTATTTCAGTTTTAGATAGTTGGAGTTAGATGGGAGCTTGACCCAACAACTCATCTTAGTAGAGGCTTTCAGATAGTCATATAGTAGATTTTCATCTTTATGGTTTTTGATTGGATATTTTTCATGTTGATGCAGTATTGGGCATCATTTGATTTCTATTACATTATTCAGATTTCAAGGTAAAGTATAATATTTATTTAGTTTATTTCAGTATTCATAGTGTTATGCCAGGCTATGGGCTAGCTCGGGGTCACTTGTGACTCTAAGCAGCTCTCAAGTCATGAAAAACTTTGTATTAGAGCATCAGGTTTAAAGCGTCCTAGGGTATTTGAGAGTCGCATTAAGTAGAGTCTTGTTCATGGGTGAGAAGCACGCCACACTTATGAGTGAGAGGCTACGGAATGTTTTAGGAAAAGTTTCACTTCTTTCATGTTCATATCGTGCGATAGAGTATGAACACTACTAAAACCTTCTTCTAACTAGTGCTCTACGCGTTTACAAAAATGCCTCCTAAAAATGCTAACAGAAAGAGGAATGGAAATGAAAATGGTAACAAAAATAAGAACCAGCAAGCACTACCAACTCCAGCAGACCCTTTGAATGAGCAAGTTTCTCATGCTGAGTTTACGGCTGCTTTCAAGGTGCTAGATAAGGCCATGACTACTCAGGTTGATTAACAGGTGGTTGGTTCGATAAATCCTACTGGTAGCATAGTAGCAGCTAGAGTCCAAGATTTCACTTAGATGAATCCTCCTGAGTTGCATGGTTCTAATACTAAAGAGGATCCATAGGAGTGTCTTGATAATATCAATAAGGTTTCAGAGATCATGGGTGTCACTCCAGTTGAGAGTGCTGATTTGGCTGTGTATTAATTGAAAGAAGTGGCTCACACTTAGTGTAAGTAGTGGAAGGAGGATAAGGGTGTAGATGCAAGACCAGTAGAATGGGATGAGTTTGTTGTTGTCTTCTTGGGAAGGTTTTTCTCACCTGAGTTAAGGGAATCCAAGGTGCAGAAGTTCATAAATCTGTAATAGGGAAACATGAGTGTGAAGGAGTATTTTCTCAAGTTTACTCAACTTTCAGAGTATGCACTGATTCCAGAGCCCTTATGAGTAAGTTCGTGATAAGTGTTTCTGAGAATGTAGTTAAAGAGTGTAGAACTGCTATGTTAGTTAGGGATATAGATATCTCCAGATTGATGACTCATGCCGAATATTGAGAAAGAAAAGATTAAGGGAAGGGAAAGAGAGAACAAGAGGTCCAGAATAGGTAGTTTCAATTTTTCTCAGTAGAGGTTTGATGGTGGTAATCGTTCTCAATTCCATCAGAAGTCTTCATCTCCTGACCTATCTTCTACTATTGCCCAGTTTCAAAGTTTAGACAGGATCATCGATATAGAGCTTTAAGATCTAAGTCCCAAGGTAATATTAATAGTGGTCGTACTCACCTGGTGTTCAGGAAGTGTGGAAAGAACCACTAAGGAGAGCGTATGGATGACAGTGATAATTGTTTTGGGTGTGGTAAGCCAGGTCAGAGATTGAGGGAGTGTCCAGTGGCTTCACACAAAGGCAGGAATGCTCACTAGCAGAATCAAACTAACTCTTTAACTGCTCCAGAAGGTCGCCCAACTCAGTAGGGTGCCTCATATAGTACATCTAGCGTACATCATCTGAATAGGTTTTATGGCATTCACACTAGATAGGATCAGAAGGGTTCTCTTAATTTAGTAATTGGTATATTGCAAGTTTTTCATATTGATGTCTATGTATTGTTAGATCCCGGAGCCACACTTTCTTTTATGACTCTTTATATAGCAGTGGACTTCAATGTCAGTCTCAAAATCCTCATAGAAACCTTCTCAGTCTCTACTCCTGTTGGTGATTCAGTCATAGCCAAACGGGTATATACAAATTTCCTAGTCATAGTTTCCTAAAAAGTCACCTCAGTTGACCTTATAAAGTTTGACATGACAGATTTTGATGTCAATTTTGGCGTAGATTTGCTACACTCTTGTTATGTCTCAATGGATTGTAGAAATAGAGTAGTCCAGTTTTAGTTTCCAAATAAGTCAGTCACAGAGTGGAAGAGTAGTACCTCATTGCCTATAGGTCGGTTTGTCTCTTACCTTAAGACTAGAAAAATGATTTCCAAAGGGTTCATCTATCATCTTGTTTGGGTTAAGGATTCAATGTTTGAGAGCTTAACTCTTTAGTCAGTTCCAGTGGTAAATGAATTCCCAAAATTTTTTCCTGAAGGTCTACCTGGGGTTCCTCCCAAGTAAGAAATTGACTTCAAAATAAATATCCTTGCAGATGCCCAACCTTTCTCAATTCCACCCTACAGAATGGCTTCAGCCGAGCTTAAGAAATTAAAGAAACAATTGAAAAATCTTTTAGACAAAGATTTTATCAGGCCCAACATATCTCTATGAGGTGCCCTAGTTTTCTTCGTGCACAAAAAAGATGGTTCTCTTAGAATATGCATCGATTATTGCTAGTTGAACAAAGCCACAATCTAGAATAATTATCCCATTCCTATGATTGATGACTTGTTCGTCCAACTTTAGGGTGCCACGTGTTTTTCAAAGATAGTTCTTAGATCTAGCTATCATTAGCTCAGAGTCAGAGAGTGTGACATTTCTAACAGAACTCAGTATGGTCACTTTGAATTTGTTATTATGTCCTTTTGACTAATGAGTGCTCCTACAGCTTTTATGGATTGATAAACAGGGTGTTCAAGCAGTACTTGGACATATTCATCATTATCTTTAGTGATGCCATTCTTGTTTATTCTCAGAGTGAGGATGAGCATGCAGGCCATTTGAGGATTGTCTTGCAGACACTTAAAGATCGCTAGTTATTCGCTAAGTTCAACAAGTGTGAATTATGGTTGAAATCTTTATCATTCCTTGGTCATATCATTTTTGGTGAGGTCATTCAAGTTGATCCTTAATAGACCAAAGTAGTTAGGAATTAGCCTAGACCTATCTCTCCATCAGATATTAGGAGTTTCTTGGGTTTAGCTGGTTACTGCAGACAGATTGTACAGGGATTTTACTCTGTTGCTTCTCCTATGTCCAGATTAACTCAAAAAAAAAGTCAAGTTTCAGTGGTTCGATTCTTGCAAGAAGAATTTGTAGAAGTTGAAGACTTGACTCACCTTCGCTCCAGTTTTAACTCTACCTAAGGGTTCAGATAGGTTTGTGGTTTGTTTTGATGCATCCAAAGTTGGCCTTGGTTATGTGTTGATTCAGTATGACAAGGTTATAGCATATGACTATAGACAGCTCAAGCCACATAAGAAGAATTACCCGACTCATGATCTTGAGTTAGTATCAATGGTTTTTTCCTTAAAGATTTGGTGGCTTTATCTTTATCGGGTTCATATAGATGTGTTCACAGATCATAAGAACCTTCAGTATGTGTTTAGACAGAAAGATCTAAATCTTTATCAGAGGAGATGGCTAAAGTTGTTAAAGGATTATGATATGAGTGTCTTGTATAATCCAGGTAAAGCCGATGTTATGGCTCATGCTATTAGTAGGTTTTCCATGGGAAGTGTTGCTCATACAGAGAATGAGAAGAAAGAGTTAGTTTACGAGGTTTACCAGCTTACTAGACTGAGAGTTCAGTTGGTTGATTCAGCCAAAGGTAATATCTTGGTTCAGAATCTTCTTTGATAGCTAAGGTGAAAGAAAAGCAAGATAGTGATCCTATTGTGCTTAAGTTAAAGGAAGTTGTCCAAGGTCAGAAAGTTGAGATTTTTTTCCTAAGGGGGAGATGGTGTTCTTTGTTGTCAGACAAACTTTGCGTTCCATATGAGGGTGACTTATGGCAGCAGATGCTGATAAAAGCTCACAGTTCTCAGTATTCTATTCACCCAGGAGACACTAAGATGTACTGTGATCTACGGGATGTCTATTGGTAGAATGTCATGAAGAAGGATATTTCAGAATTTGTGGCTAAGTGTCCAAATTTCTAGCAGGGTAAGGTTGAGCACCAAATACCTAGTGGTATGATTCAGGATATCAGTATTTCCACATGAAAGTGGGAAGTGGTGAACATGGACTTCATTGCAGGGTTTCCTAGTACTCGCTGACAGCATGATTCTATTTTAGTCATCGTGGACCGAATTACTATGTCAACCCACTTCCTTCTAGTTAGCACTTTAGATTCAGTCGAGGATTATGCTAGATTCTACCTTACATAGTTTGTGAAATTACATGGTGTCCCTTTGACTATCATCTCAGATAGGGGTACTCAGTTTACCTCTCACTTCTGGAAGACATTTCAGAAGGGTCTTGGTACCCAAGTTTATCTCAGTACGACTTTTCATCAACATATAGGTGGTCAGGCAGAGCAAACCATTCAGACTTTAGAGAATATATTAAGGGAATCTGTGATTGACTTCAAAGGTAGTTGGGATGATCATTTTTCCTTTGATTGAGCTTGCTTATAATAATAGCTATCACTCCAGTATTTAGATGGCCCCATTTGAAGAACTTTATAATAGGAGGTGTAGATATCCTATTGGTTGGTTTGAGGTTGGTGAATTTACCTTTATAGGGCCATATTGAGTTCATGAGGTTATGGAGAAAGTTCAGCTGATTAGTGAAAGGCTGAAAATAGCTCAGAGTCCTCAGAAGTCCTATGCATATTTTAGGGAAGGGAACATGAGTTTACTATTGGTGATTTGGTTTACTTGAAAGTTTAACCCATGAAATGAGTGAAGATATTCTGAAAGAAAGGAAAGCTCAGTACCCACTATGTTGGTCCTGATAAGATTGTGGGTCGCTTTGACAATATAGCCTATCTTTTTATCTTAGAAACTTTTTATTCAGGGATGAATGACCTCAAGGGGGAGATATTGTAACACGCCAAAAATTTATACTAATATTAGAACCATGCTTCAAGTATATGTAGAGCTAAAATTCATGTTTTGGTAGTATGATAATGTAACACCCCGTACATTTTTGAACCTAATTGATTACCATAACATTTATGGAATTATTTAAACATGAGATGGTTGGTGTATTACACATTAATTTTAGTGGTCTGAATTAGTCTTGTGATTATGGGCTCAAATGAGGCCCAAAAATTTAGTAAAAAACATGGCCCAAAAGGGGAAATGACCCATTCATCCTTTGACCAAGTAAACATGATATTTATTGATTAAAAGTGGCTAAGTATGACCATCAAGGGACTATAAAATTCAACAAAAATCAGATTTTTAATCACAAAAGCACACTTGCCAATTCTAGAGTTTTCCAAGATATTTCTCTCCTCTCAAACCCTAAGCTAACATTCTCTTTGGACAAGATCATCTCTTTGCAAGATTTGGTAAGTGTTTATTATTATAGTTTAATATATTATATGCATGATAGGGTGTATAAATCATGTTGGTTATGTTGATAAAGTGTTGAGCAGTCTACTATGTGTGAAACAGTCTACTTTTGCTTAATCGGTAAAGGGTTTTGTCACATAAAATTGAAAGGAGACTTGTGGTCTTGAAGGATGTGAATTTTATGGATTAAATTTCAAAATTTAAGATGTGATTATGTCCCTAACTTGCTTCCTCTTTGTGTATAACATTTGGAATTGTTGTTGTGAAATTGTGCATGGAACATGTGGCGTATTGAAGGGAAAAATGTAGTTTTGTGATGTTCATGTGCGTTGTGATACCATGGTTGTTTTTTGGAATCCAAGTTAACATAAAATATGAAAATATAAGCTTACTTATGGCCATGGACCATTTATTACAAAAAAGGACCCAAAAGAGACCCATTTTGGCCGAATCGGGCATCCGCCCTCGCGGATGGGGCACCTGCGGGCACAGATGCCAACGCATGTGGCCCTAGACAAGGACAATGGGAACCTAAGGCCTCACCTCACCCACCTGTGGGCGCAGGTTTCTTCAGAAATCCCTCCAGAACTTCGTTTCAATTGTTTTTTCTTCTCTTTGACCCCCCAAGGCCCCTATACCCTTTTTGGATGCAATTATAAACTTATGGTACAATTTGAATGGCCCTAAGGGGTATTCCGGAGGCATTTTGAATCGTATCAATTATGAATTGTTGTTTTATGTTTTATGGTGAAAGGTATTAAGATTACTTGATGGAGTAAATATGACGTGGTGTTATTGAGAAAGTGTAAAGTATAAACTTGGTGTGAAATGCTATTGGTTTATGATGTCTTGGTTGATGTGTGGTATGTTGTGGTGTTATTGGTATGGTAATGCAGTGAATTGTATTGTGAAGGGTGAAATGACGTTATATGGCATTCATGTAGCTCATTGTTGTCCTATGCACTTATAATGTAGTTAGTTATTAACGTGAGCTCCGTTATGTACCTGTGTTGTAGAGTAACACGTAAGGAAGGATCTGGATTATTTTATTCACATATAGGATTGTGTATTCATATTGGGAAGATAAGGTATGTAAGGTTACTCTTTCTGTATCCTTTGACATCATCTCTTGTTCTCATTGCTACCGACTTGTTCTCATTTCAAAATATCTCAAAGTATCTCATTTCAAGTTGTCATATGTTGTTATTCATGTGTCTCTTATTCATTGACAGAATTTCCAAAGTTCCCATAATGTTATAGCCACCAAAATAACTATCTCAACAAAAGAAATGATGTAAAGAGAATTTGTGTATTCTTGGGTGGTATCCCAAGGGTGAAAGGAACAACTAGCATGGGTCGATCCTAATATCAAGGGTGGTATCCCAGGGGTGAAAAGAAAAGCCTAGCATGGGTCGATCCCGATTTGTGTATTTTTGAGGACCGTATCCCAGGGTTTAAAATACCGAGCATGGGTCATCCTCTTTTACAACTGATCAGTTGGTCATTTGTTTATCTTATGCTTTACAATTTCTTAATGGAAAGAAGTATAAAGTAAAGTAATGAATGTAATGTATAAGGTTCCAAACATACAGAACGGTGGTTTATCTATATTGACTATTCACTTGTATTTGATTCCATTTAAGTTCCTGTGTTTCATGCAGTTTCTTATAGCTTTACATACTCAGTACATTCTTCGTAATGACGTCCCTTAGGGGACTTACCTTACTTTCCATAGGCACAGGATCTTGTAGACCTCCACAGTAGGATATAGGTCATCTGCCGACTGTTGGTGAGCTCCAGGTTGATTCAAGGCTTTCCGATTCACATGGGTGCATTTATTTTAATACTATGTAAATGTTGTATAAAGCGGGGACTTATCCTTACTTCAGGTTGGTTAAGTATCTGTTAGGGGCTTTGTAGACGTTGTAAGACGAATGAAGGAAAGTATGTCCATTTTGACTTGATGGCCCCAACAACCAAGTTTCATATTTATTGAGTGTTTCTCCATGACTTCCTCCATTGGTATCTTGTATCTATATATGATAGAGTGTTGTCCATTTAGTGACATGTATATGAGTGTACATGAATGAAGGTTGTTTCTCTCGAGCCTTAACGGCTTCGGGTGCCAGTCCGCCTCAATGGGATTTGGGGCGTGACAAAAATGGTATCAGAGCAAGGTCTTCCTAAGGGTGTCTACAAAGTTGTGTCTGAGTAAAGTCTTGCTTATGGATGTGTTTTGCACCAAATTTATAAATAGGAGGCTACGAGACATTTAGGAGTTGTTTCTGTTCTTCATTTCTTAGATCGTGCATTAGAGCCAATATTGTAGGTGGAATCATATCTGACCATTGAAATTGATTTTCTTTTTTTATAGTACAATGCCGATTACAAGACAAGTTAGGGACAAAGGTAAAAAGGTAGACATGCTTGCCAGAGAAGGAACGAGTAAATCACCACCTGACCAAGCTAGTCAAGGTGGGGATGACACTGAGTTTGCATCGCGGGCTTCTTCTACTTTTCCAATTCCAGAAGAGCCGAGAAGGAGAGAAGAACCTGTCGAACCACCTATTAATGCTACTGAACAGGATCTAAGAAATGCAGTGCAAATGTTGACCCATATAGTGGCTGCACAAAATCAAGGACAAGTTGGTTAAACTAAAAGTAATGACAGTGCCGATAGGGCAGCTAGTCGAAGGACAGAGGATTTTCTGAAATTAGACCCTCCCACGTTCACCTGGTCAGATCTGAATGCAGACCCACAAGACTTTGTGTACCAAATTGAAAGGGCTTTAGATGTTATGCATGTATCCGGTACAGAAACAGTTGAGCTTGCAACATATAGATTGAAAGGAGAGGCTATATTATGGTACAAAGATTGGAAATGATCTAGGGGTATCGGTGCACTTCCAGCTAGTTGGGAAGAATTCAAAGTGGCATTCCTTGATCACTATCTCCTATATGAGATCCGAGAGGCTTGCACAGACCAGTTCTTAAATCTTTGTCAAGGAAATATGAGTGTCAGGGGGTACAGTCTTCGATTTAACTCGTTGGCTCGGTATGCTCCTAAGGTAGTAGCCACTATGGATGACAGAGTCCATCGGTATGTGGATATATTGGAGCCACATTTGGTAAGATATTGTACTATTGCTGCGTCGAACAGGGATATGGATATAGCCAGAATACAGGCTTTCGCAAAGAAGATGGAGGATCAGAGGCAAAGAAGAAGGAAGCACGAATTAGAAAGAGGGCCGTCAAAGAGGGCTAGACCTATGGGACAGTCCATGGCATCCCAAAGAGAATTTAGGCCTCGGGTTTTTAATAGACCGCCTAGACCATCATTTTCTTACCCTACAACAGGTACTTCATCCCAATTCCGAGGGTTTAGAGGCAACCATTTTGGGCAGAGTAGTGGGATACAAGGTTCACAGACAACAGGATTTTCTCATCAGCTGTGTCAGCACTGTAGAAGGTTTTAATTAGGTAGATGCCGATTGGGGACGACTGGTTGCTTTTATTGTGGTATGTCGGGGCACATGATGAGAGAGTGTCCATAGAGGGGCACGGGTAGTATGACGCGACCTACGGGATCAACCGTTGCATCATCATCATCGGTTCCTTCCCTAGGAAGAGGTGTACAACCTGCTGGTCGTGGTAGAGATGCTACAGGAGCAGCTAGTTCTAGAAAAGTCCAGAACCGTACCTATGCTCTAGCGGGTCAGCAGAATTTGGAGGCTTCTCCTGACGTAGTGACAGGTACATGATAACTCTCAAATACACCCCAGAATAGAATGTAAGCGATCGTTAGCAATATAATTACCCAACTTGGAGTCGGGGTCGAATCCACGAGGAATGAATGCAATAGCTTTCACCTATAAGTGTCAGAAGCAACTAGTGCTAATACGTGATGCTATAAGAATAATACATAAAAGTAAATGGGGGTTTTATTGTCTGTTAATTTGTAACTATTTAGACTTTTATAACTCAAGACACACCAATTCGAGAATTGAGTAGAGGAGTTCAAACCAAGAGTATAACGAGACTTGGGGTTATGCCATCGTAAGAGTGAATCTGTGTATGGGTGCGTCGAATAGTTGACTATAGCTAGCTAAGAGTTATTGGTAAGTTAGATTACAGGTGCTTAGTGTCGATTTGTCAATCACACACCAGGGTTTCATGATTGGGTTCTTTCGAACACCTCAAAAGTGCAGCTTATGCAACCAATCCATGACCTCAATTAACATCCTTACGCCTAAGAGATGCTATTAAATGAATCACATCAAGTTATTGTTCAAACCCATTCCTCACTCGTATCCCCTTTGTCAAGGATGACAAGAGTTCTATAAGTAATTAGAGTTTGCAACCTCTAATTTGAATGAAAACATGGAATGAGATTAAAACCCATAGCAAATATCTAACAATACTCAATCAAGCGAAACCCATACACTTATCACACCTTATTCAAGAATAACCCCAAGTAGAAAAATTAGCTACTCATAGAAGAAGATAGAAGATAATTACCAAAGTTCTCTTCCCAAACTTCCATGGAATTCAATTCCTTACAAGAGTTTTTGTTTCGAATTAATGCAAAAATCTAAGAATATAGCTTGTTTCTCCCTTTTAGGATTCACTCCTCTCTTTTCTCTCCCTCAGAATGTCCAAAAAAAGATCCCCTTAGAACTGGAAAAATTACATTTTATAACCCAAAAAATCGCGTCCAGACAAATGACAAAAGTGCCCCTGCCTAGCCATCTGCGCCAGCGCAGATGGGTGACCTGCGCGCGCAGGAGGCTGGCGCAGATGAAGCTGCCTTGTGTTGCCTAGTCCCTTCAATTGGCCACCTGCGTGCGCATCTCCTAGCATGCGTGCGCAGAAGGCTAGCGCAGATGGCACTGCGTTGTGCTGCTCCACTCCTAAGCCAGCTACCTGCGTGCGCATCTCCTGACCTGCGTGCGCAGGTGGTTGTTAATCTCCCAGGGTGTTAAATCCAACATCTTTTCTTCACTTTTCGAACTCCCATTGACTCGTATGGTTAGCTCGGGCTCGAGTTCATCCATTACCTGCATACAAGAGCCATATAACCTGCAATTTATATCGAATCAATGCGAATTCCAAGATAATCTAAGCTCAAGTGTATTAAGAATCGGGTAAAATATCGACTTATCAACTTCCCCAAACTTAAACTATTGCTTGTCCTCAAGTAATCAAAAACACCTACAGGAAAAAGAAAAGGATGCTCTTAACAATGAACAACCACAAGGGACATCATTAAACCTTTAAACCTATAAAATTCAATCGGTTCCTCCAATAAGTCATGACAAACAAGCAAAACGTGCTTTTTTTTTCACAACTCAATCCTCATTAACCAGGAGGCAAATTCCTCACACAATTCATTTTCAGGTTGGGCTGCCTCTCAAGATGTGACACAAGATTCTTCAGAGCTTGTCTCATCTCCAAATTGCAAATTGTCTTGCTCATTTTCCCAAATTGAAGGTGGGACATCACTCTCTCTTTCAAGATATCACTGCCTCTCACTTGAAAAAGTTCTCCCCACCCCCACATGGTAATGTGATTCAGTGGGGGGGTAAGGATAGAATGAACTCTCTCTCTCACTCTCACAAAGAAATTCAAGTACCACACGTAGAACCATAGGCTTGCCCTTTGTGTCATTCGCCACTAATGGGGATCAACAAGGTTTTAAGTCACCAAGGACTTGCGGGAAATGACGAAGGTTTGGTTAAGGGTAAAGGTTTATGGATCAATTGACTAGAATATTTCTCTAGACACCATCGCCTTAACATTTCTTAGGCCCACTTTGTTCAAGCTCTCCACCTTATTCACCTTTGAGTTGCCTTGTCTTTGCTATTCTTCTCTCTTCTTTTCTCTTTATGTATATATAGCCTTCCCACTGAAATTCCCTCTTCATTTGCTTTTGAGGCCCTTTCATTCATTTATTAGTAAATCCTGCCTCTCCATTATATTTCTTTACTCATTTGCTTGTGCAAAAACCAAGCATACACCTCTTCTTTTTTTAAATTTTTTTTATACATCTCCCTTTTTTTTACTTAACTTTTAACTTCCATCTCAACCATTTTCACAATCATGCTTCTCCGAGCTCAGGCCTTTACTTAAATTGGTTCACATTAAGAATCATGCGATGTGTTTCCAGAGATTGAGTGATAGACAAGAAAAAGGGTTATCGAAGACGAAGGTGGGGTGTCATAGTATGGTCATATCCAAGAAGAAAGTAGTGAAAGGCTCAATTGGGTTAGCTAGGGATAACTGTCAAGGTGGAAATTTAGGTCGATTGGTGGACAAAATGGCCTCGGGTCATCCTCTAAACCAAGTTAGGTCCCAAATTTTGCCTTGAATACACGCGGGGCAAGTTCTAGACTATCATGTGTGCACAAGAACTAATCAACAATCTCACTACACTAGGCACTTTTTCTTTAAAATAGAGAGCTAGTCTTTCCCCCCAACTTTGAGCAAATGAACTTGACAACCTACTCTAAGTCAGAGACTTAAGAAGCATGAGCCAAAAACTGAATTAACAGGTCACACACAAGAGGAGACTTGGACTTCCTTTGCTCTTTTCTTTCCTAAAACAAAATCATTTTCTCAAATCATTTTTTTTTGTTTGTTTGCCATGACAATTTTAGAGGGACCTATGAATCTCTTCAATTTCCCCAAACTTACATTAGGACTAGCATGCAAAAAAGAACCCGGCAAGGGCACTATCCATATCACAACTTCACAAAGATGGGGCAATATTCGAATCAGCGAAAATGGCCAGGCAAGGGCAATATCCGAATCAAAACTCCTAACCAGATGGAACCCAAATAGAATCATGAATTAATATTACAAACCATAAAGTACCAATGAATGAATTTGCCTACACCCCCCCCCCCCTAAAAAGTTTTGCATTGTCCCCAATGCAATCAATATAAGATAAAAAGGAAAGGGGTGAAAGACAAAACTCCGTGAGGCGCACTAGGCGCTCGGATCTGTATCATGAGATGGTTGTGCTGATGCTGGGGCTGTAACAGAAGGAGCCTTTTCAGACTGGGCTCCTGTATGACTCACTACCAAAGGCCGAGAGCTAGGGCCAGCACCAACTGCCTGTGCCTGGAGCTCCTCAATGGACTTTCTTTTGGCCAATTCTACCTGCTGATCCTCAGAGAGCCCCGTGCCAAACTCGATCTCTGCCTCTTACCCCACAGGAGAATACCCAAACAAGTCCGCAAATGGAAGGATGGGGCCAGTCTCTGCAGGTGGGATAGTGAACTGGGTATCATCGATAGAGATGGAGGGCTGCATCAACTGTATCTCATCACGCAGACTTGCAAGATCAGTCCTGAGTGCAGTCACTGCCTTACTCTCCTCCCGGGCCTCAACCCTGGATAATCTCCGCTCATAGTCTATCATCTGAGCACGTAAGGCCCAAGGTTCCGCTCAATAGCCACCTGAATGAAGTGAGGAATATCGGCCACCAAATAGGAAATAGAACTGTCATTTGCCAAGGTCATGGCTGCCAGCTTAGCAAATGTCAGTGTAGAAGACCGAGGAGGCTGTGCTGACTGTGTAGTGTGTGCTGGAGGCGGTACTGACACATCTAAAGGTATGTCACGATCTGCTGACACATGAGAAGTCATAGGAGAGGTGCTAGCAGTGGGCTCCTCTCGCATGGAAGAACCGGAATCCTCCCCAAACTTCCTCTTTAAACCTACAGGATTATCGTCATCCTGACTGGTACGAATATCAATGACACCCATGCATTTGATTTTCGTGTCAATCTTTGGGAAGAAAGGAACATGGTGGATTGCACATAAAGCCGATATAAGAGTAGGAAAAGGCAGTAGCGTGCCCACTTGCTTGGATCAAATCTTTATCACTTCAGTAATGACCTCTCCCGGGTTGACAGTCACCCCATCCATAATACAACTCACAAGAATAGCCCTTTCAAGAGTGACATCTTGATCATTTCTGGAAGGAAGCAACCGATTTCCTACAAAGCCGAGCCAATGCTTGGCTTGAATAGAAAGATCTCGCCTTTTGATTTGGCCAACCCCATTTGCCCATAGCGGAAGACCTTTAGCAATTATCTTGGAAAGCCATGGAAAATGAGCGCGCCCTTCAAGCATTCGCCTCTTGTACTGAACTCCCAGAGCACAATCACGACCAAAGTATAGTTTATTAATGTCAGAAGCGGAGCACGGAACTTCCACTCCTCTAACAAGTACACTTTGAAGGCAAGGTTGGTCTGCCACTGGTGGTTTGTACTTTTGTTGATTGTGCCGCATGACGTATGAGGCATAAAATTCCTTTACAAGCTCAGGAAAATAAAAGGACGGGGGCGAGTCCGGATCAATGTCTGTGAATATTTCCCAAGAAAACTTGGTGACCTGGCTGATAATATCAGGGAAATGTTCACGAACATCCTTCACATTAAACAGTTTCTCAGGATTGAAACCCCTAGTAGACACCCAGTCATTGTAGAGGTTACGCATTTCTGCGTTGGCAAATCTGAGTTTATCAACATCTTTGGCCAGCTCCCTTGAGATGTCAAGTGTGTATTGCACATCAGGGGTATTGGAGTGTCCTTGTTGCGGGGGAGCTTTTCTTTGCGAAGTAGTGGCAATGGCCTTGCCCTTGTCCTTGTGATGATCTTTCTTTTCTCCTCGTGGCATTGATTTCCTTGGAGACATCCCCTACAAAGAACCAAGAAACAAAACAAACCATACAAACCAAAGGTAAAACATGTTTTTGGATTTTCAATAAGTAAAAGAAATGAAAACTATGTTAACTAATGTGAATGCAAAGCAAAATTCTGTATGAAAGCACTTAGGAGTATATTTGGAGCACTATATCTCAAACACAATCCATCATAACCCGAAGGAGAACAAAAACGACGTTTTACCCTTAAGAATGGTGTCACCTAATCTATCATAGGGTAAAGCATGCATTTATGTTATTAACAAGTGTGCGCACCAACTCATTTTATCAACAAGGAACACCCATTGTACCTTATAAAGTGAAGAAATATAGCAAGAAATATGGCATCCTAAAAATCATGTAAATTACACATCTTCTCTATACTAGTGCAACACATCATTTGGAGATGGAATAAAGCTCATGGTAAGTTCACGGAGCCATGTGAAGTTCACTTAAATTATGCACAAGAGAAAAGACAAGGGAATACTCATGTTGGAATTTCATCAAACACATGGTGTGCATACACTTTTGGGTACTCAAGACTTCCCAATTTGAATATGGAGCATCACCACCAACTCAATCAAACCACCACAACAACAATACTACACCATAGGGAGTCCACATGACTCCATGAATCACCAAAAACTAGCACAAATCATGAGTTTCCATTTGTATCCAACTCTTTCGTAGAAAAGATTAAACCACATAAACTTACCAACTTAAAAGAAGAGGTGAAGTAATGAAAATAGAAGATGAGAGATGAGGATCCTTGAGCTGACAGAAAACAATGTGTGCAAACCTTCCTGAATTTGAAAGTGAGATGAAAAAAAAAAGAATTTTCTTGCCTTTAGAAGAAGAGAAAAACCGATAGGTGGAGTGGTTCTTTAAAAATATTGGGTTGTGGGTATGGGTTATGTTATAAGTAAGAGAATGGGTCAACCTGGGTCGGGTCGACCCACTCACTTAAAAAAAATTTTGGAGGTCCTACCCCCACCTGCGCCCCACCATGCGCACGCATGTTGGGAGATGTGCACGCAGGTGTGCGGCCTTACCTGGGCAGTGTACCTGGCGTGTTGGGGAAGATCTGTAGCCACCTGCGGAGGGTCACCTGCGCACGCATGTGGGGACCTGCGCACGCAGGTGAGGAAATTGGCTTCGAAGGAGGCATGAGGCAGAGCCTCCTGCGTTGCTAGCCTGCACACGCATGTGCCTGGGCTGCGCACGCAGGTGGCTTCTTGCCCCTGGTAGAATGTTGCTTTCCACCTACTAGCCTCATGCGTCCCAACATGCGTGGGCATGTGGGCATATGTGCTAGCAGGTGATTAATTTAGCTCAAGACAGTACCCAAGCTCCCACACTTAGCATTATTCACCTGCATTCACCAAAATAACTAAGAATTAGCAATCAAACAAACTTGAAATGACTATAAATAACCTTGGGTTGCCTCCCAAGAAGCGCCTTGGTTATCGTCGTGGCTCGATGTTGTTCATCATAAAGCATCCTTAAAACGGAGCAACTCAACCTTAGCCGCTCCCGGTCCACCCTCGTAAAAATGTTTTAATCTTTGACCATTCACCGTGAACCTCCTTTGCTCATGGTACTTGAGTTCAATAGCACCACTAGGAAAGACATTAGCTACTACAAAAGGGCCAGACCACTTGGATTTTAGCTTCCCCCCAAAGAGTTTTAGCCTCGAATTGAAGAGTAGCACTTTATCACCTGCATGGAACTGTCTTTTTAAGATCTTGGCATCGTGCCATTTCTTCATTTTCTCCTTGTATAAGGCTGAGCTATCATACGCCTTAAGTCGGAACTCATCCAACTCATGAAGTTGATCTACTCTTGATTTCGAGGGATCCACCCAATCCATGTTCAATTTTCGCAAGGCCCACAAAGCTTTGTGCTCCAACTCAATCGGGAGATGACAAGATTTTCCAAACACTAGCTTATAGGGCGACATGCCAATAGGAGTTTTGAATGCAGTCCTATATGCCCACAGGGCATCATCAAGTTGCCTTGCCCAATTTGTACGCCCAATATTTACGGTCTTCTCCAAGATAGATTTGATCTCCGATTGGACACCTCCACTTGACCACTCGTTTGAGGATGATATGGAGTCGCCACCTTATGCCGCACCCCATATTTTTCAAGCAATGCTTCAAATAGCCGATTACAAAAATATGACCCTCCGTCACTAATGATAGCTCGAGGAGTTCCAAACCTGGTGAAAATGCATTTTTTTAGGAAGAGAGTCACATTTTTACCTTCATTGGTTGGTAAGGCAATGGCCTCAACCCACTTGGACAAGTAGTCAACGGCCACCAAGATATACTTGTTACCATATGAGCTCACAAATGGACCCATAAAATCAAGGCCCCATACATCAAATAGCTCCACCTCAAGATTGGGTCTTAAAGGCATTTCATGCCTCCTTGAGATACCACCATGCTTTTGACATTGAGTGCAAGTCTTTACTAATTCATGAGCATCACGGTGAATGGTAGGCCAATAATATCCATACTAAAGGACTTTTGCTGCGGTCCTCACACCACCATGGTGGCCACCAAAAGGAGAAGAATGGCATGCTCCAAGAATGGCTTTTGTCTCCTCATCCATGACACAGCGCCGTATGATTCCATCTACACATTCCCTAAAAAGATAGGGCTCATCCCAGAAATACCGATTCACATCATGGAGGAATCTTTT
The DNA here is from genome assembly GCA_031232105.1 of Capsicum rhomboideum. Classification (NCBI taxonomy): domain Eukaryota; kingdom Viridiplantae; phylum Streptophyta; class Magnoliopsida; order Solanales; family Solanaceae; genus Capsicum; species Capsicum rhomboideum. The sequence continues at coordinate 56,009,096 of CP124711.1, forward strand.
CCTTTGATAGTAACTCAGATCATACGGAAAGAGTCCACTCACTATATAATTTGCAAAATCAGCATACCATGGTAGAGTGCTATCTTTCAAACTCATGACAAGTTCATCCGGGAATGTATCATCGAGATCAATATCCCCCCAACTATTCACTTTTGTTTCAAGACGTGAAAGATGGTCAGCTACTTGGTTTTCACACCCTTTTCGATCCTTCACTTCGAAATAAAATTCCTGTAGTAGTAGAATCCATCTTATTAATCGGGGCTTTGCTTCTTTATTCTCCATTAAATAACGGAGGGTGGCATGATCAGTGTGCACAATGACTTTTGTGCCTAACAAGTAAGCACAAAATTTCTCAAACCCATACACCACGGCTAGCAATTCTTGTTCTGTAACGGAGTAGTTCTTTTGAGCATCATTTAGGGACTTGCTAGCATAGTAGATGGGATGAAAAATTTTCTCTTTTCGTTGGCCAAGCACAGCTCCCAATGCTAGCCCACTAGCATCACACATGAGTTCAAATGGTTGTGACCAATTTGGGGTCACGATAATTGGGGCTGAAACAAGCTTCTCTTTAAGGCAATTGAATGCCTTCAAGCACTCTTCATTAAAATCAAAGGTGACCTCCTTCTCAAGGAGTTTGCACATCGGATGAGCAATTTTAGAGAAATCTTTAATAAACCTCCTATAAAAACCCTCATGGGCAAGGAAACTCCGGACCCCTTTGACAGATATTGGAGGTGGTAGCTTAGCAATGACTTCCACCTTGGCTTGATCAACTTGGATTCCTCGGCCTGATATTTTGTGTCCAAGAACAATCCCCTCCTTAACCATAAAGTGGCACTTCTCCCAATTCAACACAAGATTATTCGCCACACATCTCTCAAGCACCTTCTCCAAGTGTTCAAGGCAATTTTCAAATATATCACCAACCACTGAAAAATCATCCATAAATACCTCCATAGAACTCTCTACCATGTCAGAAAAGATAGAAAGCATACACCGCTGAAAAGTGGCCGGTGCATTACATAGCCCAAAAGGCATACGCCTGAAGGCAAAAGTTCCATAGGGACAAGTGAAAGTAGTTTTTTCTTGATCTTCGAGAGCTATGGAGATTTGGTTATAGCCTGAATATCCGTCAAGGAAGCAATACCAACCCCTACCCGCCAACCTATCAAGCATTTGATCCATGAAGGGCATGGGGAAGTGATCCTTCTCAGTCCATGAATTCAACTTTCTATAGTCAATGAACACTCTCCAACCTGTGACCGGACGGACTGGTATGAGATCATTATTCTTGTTTGGGAATACCGTGATACCACCTTTATTTGGGACACACTGAATTGGACTCACCCAAGTGCTATCCGAGATAGGATAAACTACACCCGCATCAAGCCACTTGATGATTTCCTTCTTTACAACTTCTTGCATTGGGGGATTTAACCTTCTTTGGTGTTCTACACTTGCTACAGACTCGGGCTCAAGCTTGATCTTATGAGTGCATATGCCAGGTGGAATCCCAATAATATCCGCTATAGTCCATCCAATTGCCCGAATATAACGACTCACCATTGATTTAAACACCTCAATTTGCCTAGATGACAAATCACTTGCAATAATGATGGGTAGGGTCTCCCCTTCCCCCAAGAACACATACCGGAGATGAGGTGGCAATGGCTTGAGCTCGATTTGTGGTGGATCTTCAATTGAAGGCTTCGCGGGAGGAGTTTCTCGATTTTTCAAGTCAAGATCTAGCTTACAAGGATTTTTCGGGTAAGACCCAAAACCTTTCAATGATGCAACTTCTTCTTCATATCTTTCATTCCCTTCACTTTCAAGATTCCACAAAATTCCCACCAAAGGCTCTCTAACAAATTCAGCCTACATAGTGTTAGCCACTACATCATCAACCACATCGATTACGGAGACAACTTGTAAATCCGTAGGTTGTTTCATGGACTTGCAGACATTGAATGACACCTCTTCATTGTTTACTCAAAATTTCATTTCACCGCATTCAACATCAACTAAAGCTCGGCCGGTAGCCAAAAATGGCCTACCAAGAATAATAGAGACTTCATGGTCAATTTCACAGTCCAAGATCACAAAATCAGCCGAAAAAATAAAATGATCCACCTTCAAAAGTACATCACACAACACACCCACGGGTCTTTTAATAGAGCGGTCGGCCATCAATAGCTCATTGTTGTTGGTGTTGGAACTCCCAAACCTAACTTTTGAAATACGGCTAGTGGCATCAAATTAATACTTGCCCCAAGATCACATAAGGCTTTACCAAATTGATACACCCCAATAGTACATGGGATAGTGAATGCCCCCGGATCATCCTTCTTCACAACCATCGTACTAGACATTATAGCACTACAGTTATGCGTAACTTCAATTGCTTCGAAGTCCATGACTCGCTTCTTTGTTACCAATTCTTTCATAAACTTAGCATACGCGGGCATCTCTTGCAGGGCTTCCAACAATGGTATATTTACCGAAAGGTTGCTAAATTTAGAAAGAAATTTCTTGAATTTCGAATCATCCTCTTTCTTCTTGAACCTTTGTGGGAATAGAGGAGGGATTTTAACTTGTGGCTTAGAAACAACCGAATTTTCATTCGGTTTTTCATTACCACAATCAACCACTTGTGGGCTTACTTCTTTTGCTTCCATCTTTTCCGACCCGTCAACACCTTGCTCTTGTGATATTTGAGTTTCATCTTTTGCCCTATCAATCCGAGTTCTTGATTTGCTCACTTGGCCCCTCACACCCTTATCACAAAGGTTGTCATCAAGATTTTCAACATCATTTCCAAGGCTTCTCCCACTTCTAGTAACAATGGACATGACGTGGGAGTCATTTTTGGGATTCGCCACCGTGTCAATAGGAAGGCCCCCTCTTTGTATCGCATTCATTTGAGAGGAGAGTTGACCCATTTGGGTTTCAAGTTGTTTTATCGAAGCCGAGTGTGAGGTGACAGTTTGGTTGAGATGCGACAAATCCCCTTTCATTTCCCTTAACATCTTATCGCTTCCTTCAACTCCCATGAGGATACGAGCAAGCACATCTTCATTCTTATACTTCTCCAGATCAATAGAGGTTGCTTCCTTACCCTTGTACCTATCATGTGGAGGAACGTACCTATCATAGTCCCGATTTGCATCTCGCCAATCACGGTCTTTATCTTTATCTCTCCAATCTCGGTCTCTTTCACGATCTCTATCACGATCCTTCCACTCACGATTTTTCCAATCGCAGTCTTTATCAATCCAACCTTGATTCCCGCCCTTTCTTTGGTAGGTGGGGAGGGAACCCCCCACTTGATTTGTCATAAATCGGACTTCCTCATCAAGAGTTTCAGCTTCATCATCATCGTGGCTCTTAGCATCCTTGGAGGCGACGATGTTAACCACCTTTGGTGTTGAACCCATTACATGTTTAGTGAGGAGTTCAAGTTGTGTCATCATCTTAGCCATACTTTCGTCTCTCTCCTCATCTTTCTTTCTTTGTTCGTGGCTTACAAAAGATGCGGAGGGAGCCCCCACGGCCACCTCGGAATCTCTTGTATGCCAACCCCGACTTTATTTGGTAACTTGGTCCAATATTGTCGATGCAACACCATAAGTTTGTTTCACCAACAACCCCCCAGCTGCATTATCTGCAATAGTTTTGTTCAAATGATCGAATGCTCGATAAAATATTTAAAGGAGCATCTTATCCAGAACTTCATGAGTTGGGCACTGCATCAATTTCGTGTTAAACCTTTGCCATGCCTCATGTAAAGGTTCACCATTCAATTGACGGAAGTTAATAATCTCATCTCTTAATTATAACATCCTGGATGGTGGGAAGAACCAGTCCAAGAATGCTTCCGTCAATTCCGCCCATGTGGTGATTGAACCCGCGGGCAATTGTCTCAACCACAATGCTGCCTCGCCCATTAGTGAGAAGGGAAAGAGCCTCAATCGGATAGACTCTTGTGATATGTGGGCGATATCAAATGGCATGCACACCTCAATGAAATTTGTCAAGTGAAGATTTGCATCTTCATGGGCTTGACCCCCATATAACCCCTTCATTTGAAGGAGGTGAAGCATCACACTAGTGACATGGAACACTCCATTGCCTTCCGCGGGTGGGATGCGGATGGCACTCGCTCTCCCGACATCTCCCAAATGATCTTCATCTGTAAAATTTCCGTCAAATGAAGCGATATGGTTACCATGTTGACTCATTGAATCGTGAAGACTTTGGTCGCCACCTATGAAGAACAAAAACAACAAATAAAGTAAACTTACACCACGGTAAACACAAGTAACTTAAAACACTAAAAGAAATGAACGCTACGTTTCATTCCCTGACAACGGCGCCATTTTGATAACGTTCAAATACACCCCAGAATAGAATGTAAGCGATCATTAGCAATATAATTACCCAACTTGGAGTCGGGGTCGAATCCATGAGGAATGAATGCAATAGCTTTCACCTCTAAGTGTCAGAAGCAACTAGTGTTAATACGTGATGCTATAAGAATAATACATAAAAGTAAATGGGGGTTTTATTGTCTGTTAATTTGTAACTATTTAGACTTTTATAACTCAGGACACACCAATTCGAGAATTGAGTAGAGGAGTTAAAGCCAAGAGTATAACGAGACTTGGGGTTATGCCATCGTAAGAGTGAATCTGTGTATGGGTGCGTCGAATAGTTGACTATAGCTAGCTAAGAGTTATGGGTAGGTTAGATTACAGGTGCTTAGTGTCGATTTGTCAATCACACACCAGGGTTTCACGATTGGGTTCTTTCGAACACCTCAAAAGTGCAGCTTATGCAACCAATCCATGACCTCAATTAACATCCTTACGTCTAAGAGATGCTATTAAATGAATCACATCAAGTTATTGTTCAAACCCATTCCTCACTCGTATCCCCTTTGTCAAGGATGACAAGAGTTCTATAAGTAATTAGAGTTTGCAACCTCTAATTTGAATGAAAACATGGAATGAGATTAAAACCCATAGCAAATATCTAACAATACTCAATCAAGCGAAACCCATACACTTATCACACCTTATTCGAGAATAACCCCAAGTAGAAAAATTAGCTACTCATAGAAGAAGATAGAAGATAATTACCAAAGTTCTCTTCCCAAACTTCCATGGAATTCAATTCCTTACAAGAGTTTTTGTTTCGAATTAATGCAAAAATCTAAGAATATAGCTTGTTTCTCTCTTTTAGGGTTCACTCCTCTCTTTTCTCTCCCTCAGAATGTCCAAAAAAAGATCCCCTTAGAACTGGAAAAATTACATTTTATAACCCAAAAAATCGCGTCCAGACAAATGACAAAAGTGCCCCTGCCTAGCCATCTGCGCCAGCGCAGACGGGTGACCTGCGCGCGCAGGAGGCTGGCGCAGATGAAGCTGCTTTGCGCTGCCTAGTCCCTTCAATTGGCCACCTGCGTGCGCATCTCCTAGCATGCGTGCGCAGAAGGCTAGCGCAGATGGCACTGTGTTGTGCTGCTCCACTCCTAAGCCAGCTACCTGCGTGCGCATCTCCTGACCTGCGTGCGCAGGTGGTTGTTAATCTCCCAGGGTGTTAAATCCAGCATCTTTTCTTCACTTTTCGAACTCCCATTGACTCATATGGTTAGCTCGGGCTCGAGTTCATCCATTACCTGCATACAAGAGCCATATAACCTGCAATTTATATCGAATCAATGCGAATTCCAAGATAATCTAAGCTCAAGTGTATTAAGAATCTGGTAAAATATCGACTTATCAGTACATTATCCTTCTTTTCACATAATGTATATGCATTGATTGATCCAGGTTCTACCCTATCATATGTTACTCCATTGATTGCTAAAAAAATTGAAAGAACACCGGAATTACTAGTCAAGCCATTTGAAGTATCTACACCAGTTGGTGAATCTATTGTAGATAAAAGAGTATATCGTAATTGTATAGTGAATATTTGTGGTTATGATAAATTGGCTGATATTATTGAGATGGAAATGGTAGATTTTGATGTTATAATGGATATGGATTGGTTGGCTTCTTGTTATGCCATGGTGGATTGCCAAGCTAAGAAGGTATATTTCTATTTCCCATAAAAGACCATCCTTGAATGGAGGGGTAATGTTGGAGCACCGAGAGGTAAATTTATTTCCTATCTTAAGGCAAGGAAAATGATATCCAAGGGGTACATATGCCATCTAGTAAGAGTGCAAGATACCGATGTGAAACCACCAACTCTTCAAACAGTTCCAGTGGTAAATGAATTTCTTGATGTATTTCCTGAAGATTTTCTAGGTTTACCTCCAGAACGACGTAGAATTTGGTATTGATGTAATCCAAGGTACTCAGCCTATCACTATTCCTCCGTATCAAATGGCTCCGACAGAATTACGGGAATTGAAGGAGCAAATAAAATACTTGCTAGACAAAAAATTCATAAGGCCTAGTAGGTCCCCTTGGGGTGCACCGGTGTTATTTGTATGGAAGAAAGATGGCACATTGAGAATGTGTATTGATTATCGGCAACTGAATAAAGTGACCGTCAAAAATAAATACCCCCTCCCCAGAATTGATGATTTGTTTGACCAATTACAAGGTACCAAATATTTCTCAAAGATTGACTTGAGATCAGGATATCATCAGGTAAGGGTTAGAGACAAGGATATACCGAAGACAGCCTTCCGAACACGGTATGGTCATTATGAATTTCTAGTTATGTAATTTGTACTAACAAATGCACCTGCAGTTTTTATGGATTTGATGAATAGGGTGTTCAAGCCATTTTTAGATGTGTTCGTGATCGTGTTTATAGATGATATTCTGGTTTATTCAAGATCACAAGAGGACCGTGCTAATCACTTACGGCAGGTGTTACAGATTCTTCGTGATCGTAAGTTATATGCAAAGTTCTCTAAATGTGAATTTTGGTTAAAATCTGTAGTGTTCTTGGGACATATTGTGTCAGATGAAGGAATAAAGGTTGATACGCAAAAGATTGAAGCGGTGAAGAATTGTCCAAGACCTACTTTGCCTACAAAGATTCGTAGTTTTCTTGGATTGGCAGTTTATTATAGAAGATTTGTTGAAGGATTTTCTTCTATTGCTGCACCTTTAACAAAGCTATCGCACAAGGCAACCAAGTTTCAATGGAATGATGCATGTGAGAAGAGTTTTCATGTTCTGAAGGATAAATTGACTTCTACTCCTGTATTGGTACTTCCAGAGGGCACAGAATGGTATGCAGTGTATTGTGATGCTTTAGGAGTCGATTTAGGATGTGTATTGATGCAGTACGGTAATGTAATAGCATATACCTCAAGACAGTTGTGGCCACATGAGAGAAATTATCCAACACATGGTCTTAAGCTAGGAGCGGTGATATTTGCTTTAAAGATATGGTGCCACTACTTGTATGGGGTTCATGTTGACATATATACCGACCATAAGAGTTTGCAATATATCTTTAAGCAGAAGGACTTAAATTTAAGGCAGCGGAGGTGGCTTGAACTATTAAAAGATTATGATATTGATATCCTATATCATCCGGGAAAAACAAATGTGGTATCCAATGCATTAAGCCGCAAGGCAATAGGAGCTAGCGGCCAGTTGACGGAAAAGCAAGGTATAGTCAAGGATCTACCTCAATTAGCCAGCTTGGGAGTTTGTCTTCTTGAATCTCCAGATGAAGGGGTTATTGTGCAAAATGTGGCAGAATATTTATTAGTAGCTGAAGTGAAAGAGAATGAGTATGCGGATCCTATTTTCTTACAGCTGAAGGAGAATGTACAACAAGGTTTGACAAAGACATTTGATCTTACGCAAGAGGGAGTGCTTCAGTGCCAAAGTAGATTGTGTGTACCTGATGTAGATGAGCTAAGGAGACGGATTATGACAGAGGCACATCATTCATGGTATTCTATTCATCCGGGAGCCACCAAAATGTATCATGATGTGAAGGAAATGTATTGGTGGGGCAACATGAAGAAGAACATTGCAGAATTCGTAGCCCAATGTCCAAATTGTCAACAAGTAAAAGTAGAGCATCAGAAGCCTGGAGAAAAGTAGAGCATCAGAAGCCTGGAGGTTATATGCAATGTATAAATCTTCTAGTCTGAAAGTGGGACATGATTAACAAGTATTCCATCACAGGTTTGCCTCATACACTGTGGAAATTTGATTCCATATGGTCATAGTTGACAGGCTTACCAAGTCAGCGTATTTTCTATCAGTTAAGACTACTTACACAACTGAAAATTATGCGCAGTTGTATATTAAAGAGATAATTCGATTGCACGGAGTTCCAATCTCTATTATATCGGATAGGGAAGCTCGATTTACTGCACATTTTTTGTAGTCTTTTCTGAAGAGTTTAGGAACCCAAGTGAATTTATGTACAACTTTTCATCTTCAGATAGATGGACAAGCAGAACGTACTATCCAAACACTTGAAGATATGCTACTGTCATGCCCCGAATCCCATCAGGACGGATTGGCACCCGTAGCCAACATGGCCCGAGAGAACCAAGCTTTGCTTCTATTCATTCATATGCATGTCATAGGCAACACCACCACTACGTAAGAACATGAAAGGCGAAATACAGAAAAACATGGAACATAGGACATATATATATATACATATGTGAAACTTGGTCGTTAAGGCCATCAAGTCAAAACGTCATATACCGCCTTACATTAATACACCCACACATGTCTACAAAAGCCTCTACATAGACATTTACCAAAACCAACTGAAAGTAGGGACAAGTCCCCGCTTTAGACAACATATACAACACCAAAAAATATGTGAAACTGTGACTCGGAGAAGCCCCCCAAACTAACTGGAGCTCACCAATGATCTGCAACAACTGGCAACCTACTATGGAGGCCTACTAGTACCTGCGCCTGTAGTAAGTAAGGTAAATCCCACAAAAGGGGTTAGTACGAAGAATGTACTGAGTATGTAAGGCTCAAATGAAACTGTATGATAAGTAAATATGTCAATGAACTCAAATACAAATGAATGATCAATATGGATAAGTCACTATACTGAAAATTGAAAACCATGTATATTGCTTTCATTACTTTCTTTGTATCTTTACCTCTATGATTATTCATCTTTGCCTGTGACCTGTGATACCCGAGCCCCGACTGAACAGTGGGTTTTAACATAACATATCGTTGTGTTGGGATTGGCTCAACCTAGGATTATTCCCCTAGAGCTGCCACCCATGAATTAATATATATCGGGATCGGCTCAAGCTAGGTTATTACCTCTAGAGCTGCCACCCATAAACCAACATTTCAGGTTCGGCTCGAGCTAGGTTATTACCTCTAGAGCTGCCACCCATAAACCAACATTTCAGGTTCGGCTCAAGCTAGGTTATTACCTCTAGGGCTGCCCCCTGTCAGGATCGGTCCGAGCTAGTCTTATACCTCTAGGACTGCCCCCTGAGCCAACAATCTCGGGATCGGCTTGAGCTAGGCATTTTCCCCCAAAGCTACCACCCATACTTGATCATTGACCACATATATGCATTACTTTATTTATTACTTTGAGATTGATACAATGATAGTTGTACTTTACTTGAAGCTTTGGATCATTAACCAATGAGTAACAGACATGTAAATAAACATTGTGAGAAACATAAGATTATTAGAACCATAACACCATTGGAACCATTGGACAAGAATCCATGAACTAGAGATATGAGTATAATCACTATTGGAACATTGGAACATAACCTTATTGAGCTTTTGGCACATTAACCATGAATATGAGAGATGTGGTTCACAATTGATCAATGAGTAGGAACTATGTGATAATGACCATTTATAACCGGATATAGGATACCTTAGCACATTTCGGGATAGGACAAGCGTAATCTCAATGTGGATACTATTTGCCCCAGAAAGATACGGACAGAGTAACCTTACATATCTTGTATTCTCAATACGAATATACAAACTTAGATGTGCATACAATGTCCTGTTCCTTCCTTGTGTTTCACTCTACAACACAAATACATAACGGAATTGACATTAACCACCAACTACCTTACAAATGCATATGACGTCAATGAGTTACATTTTTGCCTTTAAAATGTCATTTCCCCCTTGAAAATACCGTTGATGAAAGTATCATACCAATAATCCCACAATATTCCATACATTGACCAATACATTATAATCAATAACATTTCACCACAAACTTCTCCTTTACACTTCCTCATCCACACCATATCACAAATAATCCATCAATTCACCTTAATACATCTCATAGCACATATCGGCCAAAATCCTATAATTTACACTTATATGAAAATAACAAATTTAATAACAAAATCAGACCATACATGTTCATATTTTATCCATACCATGCCATTTCATCAAAGTCACAAGTCATATTTCAAACTTAAATCTCATGGATCACAAATCTTTTACAAAAACACAAAGTATCATGTTCAACACTTACAAGCCTAACCAACATGATTTACATGCTCTCTCATGCATATAATATATTAATCCATAACAATAATCACTGACCCAAGCTTGAAAAATGATGATCTTGCTCCAAAAGTGGGCTTTGGGTTCTTAGGGTTTTGAGAGAAAAATGGTTGAGAAATGTCTAGAAAGCATGAGAGTATAATGTGAATAAAAATCAGATTTTTTGGTCCCTTTTATAAGTCTTTAAGTCCATCCTTATCCACTCTATGGAATTAAATGGCGTGTTCTAGAAGGTCAAGGCAAGAATGGGTCTTTTGACCCATTTTGGCCCATGTCTTCTTCTCATTTTGGGCCTTTTATTGAGCCCAATTCACTTAACCCAATGAAATCAATAATTTCTCATGTTTAAATCATCTCATATGTGTTACAACAATATTCCCACTCACGTGATTTATATTCGTAGCCTCAATCCCAAAAACAAGTGATTCTAGCCACGTATGGCTCATTTTGACCATAAGGGCAAAACTATCATTTTGATGCCAAATTCGTTGATGAGTAATTTTACCATACCAATATAATAATTCATTCACCCCATGTATATACTCGTTGTTGTAGAATAAATGTGGCAAAAATTGGCTCGGTACGTCCCCGGGCACCCTTGGGACTTAAGAAATTTTCAACTTTTAAAAAATGGAAAAATCCATCCTGGCAAGCCCTTGGGCGTGCCATCTTGCTGCCTATGGGCTAAAAATTTTGGCCAAGAGTGGCCTGGCACGCCATCTGGAGCGCCCCAACCTTATTTTTTTGAAAATTTAATTCTTCGACTTTTCTTTGCGGGTTTAGTTAGATACTTCAAGTCCTATTATTTAACTTACTTATTACCCTTAATATACTTTGTTTAGAGTTCCTCTTAGACTCATTTTGAATCTCATAAGTGCTCCACAAAAATCACAAAATACCTCCTACGAAGGGCTAATCACATGTTCGAAACCAAATTTCAATTTTCTCATCATTAACATTACCAAATACATTCTTATAGCTCTCGACATCTAAGTAAACATTATTGAATGTCATAAATTAGGGTTATGAAGGTACGGGGTATTACATTCTTCCCCCCTTAGGAACATTCGTCCTTGAATGTTAATAGTATCGCTTCAATTACGACAAATGCATCTCTATACTAGCATACATATACATAAACACTTAAGGCTCATGGATACTTACTTTTTATTGCTCCACTTCCATGCTTTGAACTTATTGGTCCATTTGAAATAGATAAGGGTACTTGGATTTCATCATTTCTTTCGCTTCCCATGTGACCTCCTCTACTTGTTGATTTCGCCAAAGGACTTTCACGGAAGCTATGTCTTTATTCCTCAATCTTTTTACTTGTCGATCTAGAATAGGAATGGGTACCTCATCATAAGTAAGATACTCTGTAATTTGAACATCTTCAATGGGAACAATACTGTAACACCCCGTACGTTTTCGAACCTAGACGACTACGTTTACATTTGTGGAATTAGTAAAATATGAGAGACTTGATGAATTATCCATTAAATTGTTGGGTATTAATGAGTCATGAGTCATTGGGCCAAATGAGGCCCAAAACATGAACAAAAGACTAGGCCCAATGGAGCAAAATGATCCAATCTTCCATTTGACCAAATCAACCGTGCATTTAATGCCAAGAGATGGATAAGGGTGACTTGAGGGACTTATATATATATATATATATATATATATATATATATATATATATGTAATGAATTATATACAAAATTTAGTGGGATATATAAGTCTTGAGCCATTGGGCTCAATGGAGGCCCAAAATTACATGGAAGACATGGCCCAAATGGGTAACTGATCCATTCTTGCATGACCAAATCCATAAGTCAATTATTGACCAAATGTATTGGATAAATATGACTTTAAAGGGACTATAAAAGGTGAAAAATCAGATTTATTCACCATTTCAGACATGCCATTTTCTAGACATTTCTATAATATTCTCTCAACACTCAAACCCTAAGGCAACCCTTCTTTTGGACAAGATCACCCTTTTTCAAGCCTTGGTAAGTATATATTATTATGGTTTAATATATTTTATGCATGGGATATGGTTTATATCATGTTGGTTATGTTGGTGAAGTATTGATAAGTTCACTATGTGTGAAGTGTATGTGTTTGTTAAATCGGAGGATGCTTTTGCCTTGTAAACTTTAACATGGGCTTGTGATCTTAAAGAAAATGAACTTGATGGAGTTAATATTGATATGTGATATGTGACTATATTCTTACCTTATTGTATCCTTGTGTATAATGTTTGGAAATGTTATTGCAAAAGTACTCATGGAAGTGATGACGTATTGAAAGGAAAACGTAATTTTTGGTGGTGTTTATGTGCATATGAAACCATGGCTGTTAGTTGGCATCTAATATGATTAAAAATATGTTAAAATAAGTTTGGTTATGATCATGGACCATTCGTTTCATTAAAAGACCCAAAAAGAAGCCATTTCGGACCAAACGGGCATCCGCCCCCGCAAACAGAGGCACCTGCGGGCGCAGATGCCAATGTATATGCCTCTGGATACTGCCAGAGGGCATCTTAGCATGCACCTTTACCACCTGCGGGTGCAGGTGGTAGTTCAGGTCACCTCCAGATTTTTGGTTTGTATGTTTTCGTCTCCTGTTGATCCCCGAAGGCCCCTATACCTTTTTTGGATATAATTAGCAAATTGAGATGTCGTTTTAATGACTTTAAAGTGTCGTATGAAGGAATGTTGTACTGTATTACATGTGTATGGTTGTTCATATGTTGTTACGAGGCAAATTGATAAGCATAAATGTGACGGAATGGAAATAAGAAGGCATAAAGGGTAAGTGTGATGCGAAATGCTATTGTTCTACGAAATCTTGGTCAAAGTGTGTAATGTTAAGGTGTTGCTGGTATGATAATGCAGCGAGTTGTATTGTAAGGAGTGAAATGGATTTATATGGCGGTCATATAGTTCATTGTCATTTTGTACGCTTATACGGTAAATGATCGTTAACAAGAGTTTCATGGTGGACTTGTATTGGAGAGTGAAACATAAGGAAGAAGCTGGACTGTTGTGTTCATATATATACTTGTGTACTCGTACTTGGAAATAAAGGTATGTAAGTTTATTCTTCTATATCCTTCTACAGCATGTGGTGTTCACATTGTCATAGTACTCATTTGATTTCGAAATACTCTAAGGTATTCCGTATTCGGTAGTTGGATAATGTTACTCACATGTTTCCTACTCATTGGTCAATGGTGAATCATATGACTCATGCCCATTGGTTGACTCGTGTTCATTGGATAACATGTCAAAAGTTCCAAATGTTCTAGGGCATTGCATCTCCGGTTGGTGAACAGTTGATATCCACATGTGTCTTATTTAGTGCTCAGTGTCCTAAGGTTCCAAAAGTGTTCTATTCCCAAGGAGTTCTATAGTATTCCAGCTAAGGTTGATGTATATTGTTATTCATATGAGTTTTACTCCTAGATGAATCATGACCCACTTAGTTCTTATTTATGGACGGAAGTTCTTAAGTTTTCATCTGTTGTAAAGTCTAAGAGAACTATCTCAACAAGAGTAATGAGGTAAAGAGGGCTTGTTTAGTTTGAATAGCATTATTCCAGTCATGTCATGATCCAAAGTTCCAATAGAGTTATACACATGTCTCATATTCATTAGTAATGTTCCAAAAGTCCAATGAGGTTATGTTCCAAGGTTTCAATAGTGGTTATACTCATGTATCTTGTTCATTGATCATTGTCCAATGGTTCCAATAGTGTTATGTTTCCATGAAGGCTATGTTTCCAATAATGCTTATTCACATGATTCTCACTCATTGATTATTGATCCAAAGCTTCAAAGAAAGTTGTGACTATCATTGTATTAATCTCTCATAAGCAAAAGTACCAATCTCTCACAAGTTAAAGTATCAATCTCAAAAGTAAAGAAATGAAGTAAGAATAAAGTAATGCATATTAACTGTGTTCATGGGTGTTATCCATGGGGTAAAAATACCCGCATGATGATGTTAGTTTAACCATGGGGTGCAAACACCCGCATGATGATGTTCATTTATCCATGGGGTGCAAGAACACCTGCATGATGATATGATCTTATCCATGGGGTAAAAAGAATACCTGCATGACGATGATATTTTATCCATGGGGTGAAAAGAACACCTGCATGATGAGGGCCCTAACAGTATAGGAGCAATGTAAAAGTAAAGTAAAGTAAAGGTAGGAGAAAGAAAGAACGTAATGTACATGGTTCCCCACATACAGAAAGAGAGTTTATTCACATTTTCTATTTCTCTTATATTGGTTCTATGGTTGTTGTGATCGTGAATGAATGATCGTAAATGGCAATAGCAGAAGAATTGTACATAATTCCGCACATTGAGTTTCCTCTTATAATTATTTCCATGGAAGTTCTTACGTACTGATGTAGTTTTCTTATGGCCTTACATACTCAGTACATTCTTCGTACTGACCCCTCTCGGGGACTTACCTTACATGTTGCAGGTGCAGGCATTAGTAGACCTCCACAGTAGGTTGACGGTATTTACAGATCTTTGGTGAGCTCCAGTTGGATCGGGGCTTTTCGAGTCAAAGTTGTACATTGGTTTTGATGTTGTATACGTTATGATTTAGTTGTGTATGTATTTAGAGGCTTTGGTAGACATATGCGGGTACATGGATGTAAGATATGTACGTTCAGTGCGACGTGATGGACCCAACGACCAAGTTTTATATATGTATGTGTATGGCATTTTATATTTCATCAATTACATGAAATAGTATGTTATTCATTAGAGGTTATGCATATGAGTGCTCATGAGCAAAGATTGGTTCTCTCGGTCCATATCGGCTTCGGGTGTCATTCATGCCTCGTTGGGACTCGGGGTGTGACAAATACGATATGGATCCCTTATGCACTTTCGAAGCATCAAAACATGAAATACCAGATGGACTGAGGAAAGTTCTTTAGATAGTGCTAATTCATACGCAACTTGCCTAAATCTTCTAATAATTTCATATGGGCCTATGTAACGTGGACTCAATTTCCCTTTCTTTCCGAACCGCATTACCCCTTTCATCGGTGACACCTTTAAAAACACCCAATCACCTATGGCGAATTCAAGTCCTCTTCTTCTAACATCAACATATGACTTGTGGAGACTTTGGGCCGTCTGTAACCACTGTTGGATCACTTTAACTTTCTCCATAGCCTGATGAACAATATCCGGCCCAAGTAAAGCAGTTTCACCCGCTTCAAACCATCCAATTGGTGATCTACATTGCCTTCCGTACAAAGCTTCATAAGGTGCCATTTTAATACTTGAATGATAGCTATTGTTGTAAGCAAATTCAATAAGAGGCAAATGGTCATCCCAACTGCCTTGAAAATCTAACGTACAAGCTCGTAGCATATCTTCAAGTGTCTGAATAGTACGTTCTGCTTGTCCATCAGTCTGAGGATGGAAAGCCGTACTCAAATTCACCTGTGTACCCAAACTCTGCTAAAAAGATCTCCAAAAGTGTGTTGTGAACTGTGCTCCTCTGTCTAATATAATGGAAAGTGGAACACCATGCAATCGTACTATCTCTTTCACATAAAACTTCGCATACTCTTCAGCTGTATAGGTGGTCTTGACTGGTAGGAAATGCACTGACTTGGTAAGCCTTTCCACTATAACCTATATAGAATCAAATTTCCGTAATGTACGAGGCAGACCTGTAATGAAATCCATATTAATCATATCCCATTTCCAGACTGGAAGATTGATACATTGCATATAACCTCCTGGTTTCTGATGTTCTACTTTCACTTGTTGACAATTCGGGCATTGCGCGACAAACTCTGCAATGTTCCTCTTCATATTTCCCCACCAATACACTTGTTTTAAATCATGGTACATTTTAGTAGCACCCGGATGAATAGAATAGCGCGAATGATGTGCCTCTGTCATTATTCGTGTCCTCAACTCATCTACATCCGGTACACATAATCTTCCTTGAAGTACCCTTTCTTGTGTTAGATCAAATGCCTTTGTCAAATTCTGCTGTACATTTTCCTTTAGCTGCAATAACATAGAATCCGCAAACTGCTTCTCTTTCACTTCAGCTATTAAGAAGGATTCTGCTGCATTTTGCACAATAACCCCTTCACTTGGAGATTCTATAAGGCGAACTTCCAAGATGGCTAATTGATGTAAATCTTTGATTATCTCTTGCTTCACAGTCAACTGGACACTAGTGCTTTCTACTGTCTTGCGGCTCAATGCATCAGCTACCACATTTACTTTGCCTGGATGATAAAGAATATCAATATCATAGTCTTTTAAGAGCTCTAACCACCTTCGTTGCCTCAAATTGAGTTCCTTCTGCTTAAAGAGATATTGCAAACTTTTGTGATCCGTATAGATATCACCATGGACTCCATACAAATAATTACGCCATATCTTTAAACCAAAAACTACCGCTGCCAATTCAAGATCATGTGTGGGATAATTTTTCTCATGTGGCCGCAACTGTCGTGAGGCATATGCTATGACATTACCGTGTTGCATCAATACACATCCGAGGCCAACCACAGAAGCATCACAATACACTGCATAACCTTCGGTACCTTCGGGAAGCACTAAAATTGGTGTGGAGGTTAATTTATCTTTCAACTTTTGGAAGCTTTTCTCACACACATCATTCCACTGAAATTATACTGCCTTATGTGTAATCTTTGTTAACGGTGCAGCAATAGAGGAAAAACCTTCCAAAAATCTTCTTTAATAACCTGTCAGTCCAAGAAAACTATGGATTTCTATGGGTGTCGTAGGTATTGGCCAATTTTTCACTGCTTCAATCTTCTGTATATCAACCTGTATCCCTTCATCTGACACAATGTGACCCAAGAATGCAACTGATTTTAACCAAAACTCACACTTTAAGAACTTGGCATATAACTTACGCTCACAAAGAATCCGTAACACTTGCCGTAAGTGATTAGCATGATCCTCTGGTGATCGTGAGTAAACAAGGATGTTATCTATAAATACCGTGAAGAACACGTCCAAAAATGGCTTAAACACCCTATTCATCAAATCCATGAACACAGCTGGTGCATTTGTTAGTCCAAATGACATAACTAGAATTCATAATGGCCATACCGTGTTCGGAAAGCCATTTTGGGTACATCTCCTTCTTTAACTCGGACTTGATGGTAACCCGACCTCAAGTCGATTTTTGAAAAACACTTGGCACCCTGTAACTGATCAAACAAATCATCAATTCGAGGGAGGGGATATTTGTTTTTGATCGTTACCTTATTCAATTGCCGATAATCAATGCACATTCTCAATGTGCCATCTTCCTTTCGTACAAATAATACAGGTTCACCCCATGGGGACATACTAGGCCTAATGAAGACCTTGTCCAGCAAATCTTTCAATTCACGCAGTTCTGTCGGATCCATTCTATATGGAGGAATAGAAATAGGCTGAGTGCCCGAAATCACATCAATGCCAAATTCTACTTCCCGTTCTGGGGGGTAAGCCTGGAAGATCCTCTAGAAATACATCTAGAAATTCATTAACCACTGGAACCGACTGCGGAGTTAGTGGTTCCACATCATTATCTTTCACTCGTACTAAGTGACATACATATCCTTTGGCAATCATTTTCCTTGATTGTAAATAGGAAATAAATCTTCCTCGTGGTGCCCCTACATTACCCTGCCATTCAAGAACATTTTCCTGCGGAAAACAAAATTGTACCTTCGTGGCCCGGCAATCTACCGTGGCATAACAAGAGGCCAACCAATCCATTCCCATGATCACATCAAAATCCACCATGTCTAATTCAATGAGATCGGCCCATGTATCATGATCACACACAGTTACCACACAGTTACGATATACTCTTTTTGCAATAATATGTTCACCAACCGGTGTAGACACTTCAATTGATTTAATTAATAATTCTGGTGCCTTTACAAATTTCGCAGCAACCAATGGAGTAACATAGGAAAATGTAGAATCGGGGTCAATCAGTGCATATACATTATATGAGAATATGGATAATGTACCTGTGAAAACATCAAGGGAAGCCTCTGAATTCTGTCGGTCTACTAAAGCATAAGTGCTATTCTGGACCCCACTAGTACTGGTTTCTCCTCTGGCACCCCTACCACGGCCAACAGACTGCGTACCTCGGCCCAATGAAGGAACCGATACTGATGACGCAATGGTCGATCCTTCCAGTCGTGCTATACCACTCATGATCCTTTGGGGACACTCTTTCATCATGTGTCCTGTCATACCGCACCAGAAATAAGCATTTCTCCCCACTCGGCATGTACCTGCATGAATATGCCTGCAGTGCTGACACTGCTGACGAGAAAAACCTGCTGCCTTTGATCCGTGACCTCCACTACTCTGCCCTGCTGGACCACCCCTAAACCCTCGAAACTGAGAGTGAACACCTACTGTGGAATGATAAAATGATGGTCTAGGTGGCCTCGGAAACAGATGAGGCCTAGATCCTCCTTGAGACATCATAGATGATCCCATCGGTCTAGCCCTCTTGGACTGTCCTCTGTCAAATTCATGTACCCTTCGTCTCTGTCTTTGATCTTCCATTTTCTGGGCGAAGGCTTGTATTCTCGCTATGTCCATGTATTTTTTCAAGGCAACAATGTTGCAATCCCTTACCAAATATGGCTCTAGTCTGTCCACGTATCGGTGGACTTTGTCTGTCATCATAGCCATAACATTTGGGGCATACCGTGCCAAGGAATTAAATTGCAAGCTATATTCTCTGACACTCAAATTTCCTTAACGAAGATTTAGAAACTGATCCACACGTGCCTCACGGATCTCATAGGGCAGGTAATGATCAAGGAAAGCTGTTTTAAATTCTTCCTAATTAGGTGGATTTTCACCAATATCACGGGATTTCTTCCAATCCTCGTACCAAAATATTGCCTCTCCTTTCAATCTATACGCAGCAAGTTCAACTGTCTCTACCCCCATCGCGTGCATAACTTTCAAGGCCCTCTGAATTTGATCCACAAAGTCCTGTGGATCTGCTTTCGGATCTGACTCAGTGAATATAGGAGGGTCCAGTTTCAGGAAATCCTATGTTCTGCGACTCGCCACTCTAGCCGCATCATCATCATGTGTCAATGGACCAACTCGTCCTTGACTTTTGGCTGCCACTAACTGTGTCAGTATATGTACTACATTTCTAAGATCCTTATCTGTGGCATTGGTTGGTGGTTCTGTGGGTACTTCTCTACCAACTGGCTCCTCCGGAGCTGGAAAAGTAGACGAAGACCGTGATAAAATTTCAGCATTTTCTCCACCTTGACTAGCCTGGTCAAGTGGTAATCTACTCATTCCTTCTTCCGCAGGCATGTCTACCTGCTTGCCTTTACCTCTACCTCTTCTCGTAATTGGCATTTTGACTATACCAAAGAAAAACAATTACCATGATTAGATACAATTCCACTTACAACACTGGCTCTATTGCACGATCTAGAAGTGAAGAAAAGAAACAACATCCTAAATGTCCCGTAGCCTCCTACTTATAAATATGGTGCACAACACATCAATAAGTAAGACTCTACTCAGACACGACTTTGTAGACACCCTTAGAACGACCTCCTCTGATACCACTTTGGTCACGCCCCGAATCCCATCGGGACGGATTGGCACCCGTAGCCGACATGGACCGAGAGAACCAAACTTTTCTTCTATTCGTTCATATACATGTCATAGGCAACACCACCATTACGTAAGAACATGAAAGGCGAAATACGGAAAAACATGGAACATGGGACATATATATATATATACATATGTGAAACTTGGCCGTTGAGGCCATCAAGCCAAAATGTCATATACCGCCTTACATTCATACACCCACACATGTCTACAAAAGCCTCTACATAGACATTTACCAAAATCAACTTAAAGTTGGGACAAGTCCCCGCTTTAGACAACATATACAACACCAAAACATATGTGCAACTGTGACTCAGAGAAGCCCCAAACTAACTGGAGCTCACCAACGATCCGCAACAAACAACTGGCAACCTACTGTGGGGGCCTACTAGTACCTGCGCCTGCAGCATGTAAGGTAAATCTCCCCAAAGGGGTCATTACGTAGAATGTACTGAGTATGTAAGGCTCAAATGAAACTGTATGATAAGTAAATATGTCAATGAACTCAAATACAAATGAATGATCAATATGGATAAGTCACTATACTGAACTTTGGAAACCATGTATATTGCTTTCATTACTTTCTTTGTATCTTTACCTCCATGATTATTCATCTTTGCCTGTGACCTGTGACACCCGGGCCCCGACTGAACACTGGGTTTTAACATAACATATCGTTATGTTGGATAGGCTCGAGCTAGGCTTATGCACCTAGAGCTGCCACCCATGAATTAATATATATCGGGATCGGCTCGAGCTAGGTTATTACCTCTAGAGCTGCCACCCATAAACCAATATTTCAGGTTCGGCTTAAGCTAGGTTATTACCTCTAGAGCTTCCACCCATAAACCAACATTTCAAGTTCGGCTCGAGCTAGGTTATTACCCCTAGAGTTGCCCCCTGTCAAGATCGATCCGAGCTAGGCTTATGCCTCTAGGACTGCCCCCTGATCCAACAATCTCAGGATCGGCTTGATCTAGGCATTTGCCCCCAAAGCTACCACCCATACTTGATCATTGACCACATATATGCATTACTTTATTTATTACTTTGAGATTGATACAATGATAGTTATACTTTACTTAAAGCTTTGGATCATTAACCAATGAATAACAGACATGTAAATAAACATTGTGAGAAACATAACATTATTAGAACCATAACACCATTGGAACCATTGGACAAGAATCCATGAACAAGCGATATGATTATAATCACTATTGGAACATTGGAACATAACCTTATTGAGCTTTTGGTACATTAACCATGAATATGAGACATGTAGTTCACAATTGATCAATGAGTAGGAACTATGTGATAATGACCATTGATAATCGGATATAGGATACCTTAGCACATTTCGGGGATAGGACTAGCGTAATGTCAATGTGGATACTATTTGCCGCAGAAAGAGACGGACAGAATAACCTTACATACCTTTTATTCTCAATACGAATATACAACCTTAGATGTGCATACAATGTCCCGCTCCTTCCTTATGTTTCACTCTACAACACAAATACATAATGAAATTGACATTAACCACCAACTACCTTACAAATGCATATAACGTCAATGAGTTACATTTTTGCCTTTAAAATGTCAGTTCCCCCTTGACAATACCATTGATGAAATTATCATACCAATAATCCCACAATATTCCATACATTGACCAATACATGATAATCAATAACATTTCACTACAAACTTCTCCTTTACACTTCCTCATCCACACCATATCACAAATAATCCATCAATTCACCTTAATACATCTCATAGCACATATCGGCCAAAATACTATAATTTAAACTTATATAAAAATAACAAGTTTAATAACAAAATCACACCATACATGTTCATATTTTATCCATACCATGCCCTTTCATCAAAGTCACAAGTCATATTTCAAACTTAAATCTCATGGATCACAAATCTTTTACAAAAACACAACGTACCATGTTCAACACTTCCAAGCATAAACAACATGATTTACATACTCTCTCATGCATATAATATATTAATCCATAACAATAATCACTTACCCAAGCTTGAAAAATGATGATCTTGCTCCAAAAGTGGGCTTTGGGTTCTTAGGGTTTTAAGAGAAAAATGGTTGAAAAATGTCTAGAAAGCATGAGAGTCTCATGTGAATAAAAATCAGATTTTTTATTCCCTTTTAGAAGACTTTAATTCCATCCTTATCCACTCTATGGAATTAAATGGTGTGTTCTAGAAGGTCAAGGCAAGAATAGGTTTTTTGACCCATTTTGGCCCATGTCTTCTTCTCATTTTGGGCCTTTTATTGAGTCCAATTCACTTAAACCAATAAAATCAATAATTTCTCGTGTTTAAATCATCTCATACGTGTTACAACAATATTCCCACTCACGCGATTCATATTCGTAGCCTCAATCCCAAAAACAAGTGATTCTAGCCACGTATGGCTCATTTTGACCATAAGGGCAAAACTGTCATTTTGATGCCAAATCCGTTCACGAGTAATTTTACCATACCAATATAATATTTCATTCATCCCATGTATATACTCATGGTTGTAGAAAAAACATGGAAAAAATCTGCTCGGTACGTCCCCGGGCACCCTTGGGACTTAAGAAATTTCCAACTTTTAAAAAATGGAAAAACCCATCCTGGCACGCCCTTGGGCATGCCATCTTGCTGCCTTTGGGCTAAAATTTTTTTCCCAGAGCGGCCTGGCATGCCCTCTGGCGCGCCCCAACCTTATTTTTTTGAAACTTTTGTTTTTTGACTTTTCTTCGCGGGTTTAGTTAGATACTTCAAGTCCTATTCTTTAACTTACTTCTTACCCTTAATATACTTTGTTTAGAGGTAATCTTGGCATAATTTTGAACCCCACAAATTCTCCACAAAAATCACAAAACACCTCCTACGAAGGGCTAATCACATGTACGAGGCCAAATTTCAATTTTCTCATCATTAACATTACCAAATACATGCTTATAGCTCTCGACATCTAAGTAAACATTATTGAATGTCGTCAAGTAGGGTTGGTAAAGTAATCACAAAATGCCTCCTACGAAGGGATAATCATATGTACGAGGCCAAATTTCAATTTTCTCATCATTAACATTACCAAATACATGCTTATAGCTCTCGACATCTAAGTAAACATTATTGAATGTCGTCAAGTAGGGTTGGGAAGGTACGGGGTATTACAACTACGAGCTTGTACATTGGATTTTAAAGGCATTTGGGATGATCATCTACCGCTTAATGAATTTACCTATAATAATAGCTAACATTCAAGTATCAGAATGGCACCTTACGAAGCTTTGTATGGAAGAAAGTGTCGATCACCAATTGGATGGTTTGAAGCGGGTGAAACTGCCTTATTTGGACCAGATCTTGTTTATCAAGCTATGGAGAAATTTAAGGTAATACAACAACGACTACAAATGGCTCAAAGTAGACACAAGTCATATGCCGATGTTAGAAGAAGGGGGCTAGAATTTGCCATAGGTGATTGGGAATTCTTGAAAGTGTCACCAATGAAAGGCGTAATGAGATTTGGAAAGAAGGGAAAGTTGAGTCCATGCTACATAGGGCCATATGAGATTACCCGAAGATTTGGTCAAGTTGCATATGAGTTAGAACTACCCCAAGAACTCTCCACAGTTCATCCAGTATTTCATGTTTCGACGCTTCGAAACTGCATAGGAGATCCATGTCGTATTGCTCCTATTGAAGATGTACAAGTTACGGAGGATCTCACCTATGAAGAGATACCTATAGCTATTCTGGATCGACAAGTGAAGAGGTTAAGGAACAAAGCAGTAGCTTCCGTAAAAGTGCTTTGGAGAAATCAACAAGTAGAAGAAATCACGTGGGAAGCCGAAGAAATGATAAAGTCTAAATACCCACATTTATTTCAAACGGAAGAACAAGTGAAAGATGCGGAATTGGAGAAATAACAAGTAAGTATCTATAAGTATTGTGTGTATATTGTAACATGAACGATAAACTTAGACTTGAATATGTGTAACTTGGATAATGTTACTAATGTTACTAACATTCTAGGACGAATGTTCCTAAAGGGGGAAGGATGTAATACCCCGTACATTTCTGAACCTAATCGATTACCCTAACATTTATGGAATTATTTAAACATGAGATGGTTGGTGTATTACACATTAATTTTAGTGGGCTGAATTAGTCTTATGATTATGGGCTCAAATGAGGCCCAAAAATTTAGTAAAAGACATGGCCCAAAAGGGGAAATGACCCATTCATCCTTTGACCAAGTAAACAAGATATTTATTGATTAAAATTGGATAAGTATGACCATAAATGGACTACATAAGTCAACAAAATCAGATTTTAATCAGAAAAGCACACTTTCCAATTCTAGAGTTTTCCAAGATATTTCTCTCCTCTTAAACCCTAAGCTAACATTCTCTTTGGACAACACATCTCTTTGCAAGCTTTGGTAAGTGTTTATTCTTATGGTTTAATATATTATATGCATTATAGGGTGTATAAATCATTTTGGTTATGTTGATAAAGTGTTGAGCAGTCCACTATGTGTGAAACATTCTACTTTTGCTTAATCGGTAAAGGGTTTTGTCTCATTAACTTAAAAGGAGACTTTTGGTCTTAAAGGAAGTGAATTTGATAGATTAAATGTCAATATTTAATATGTGGTTATGTCCCTAAATTTCTTCCTCTTTGTTTATAACATTTGGAATTGTTGTTGTTAAATTGTGCATGGAACCGGTGGCGTATTGAAGGGAAAAATGTAATTTTGTGATGTTCATGTGTGTTGTGAGAGCATGGTTGTTTTTTGGCATCCAAGTTAACATAAAATATGAAAATATAATCTTAATTATGGCCATGGACCATTTATTACAAAAAAGGACCCAAAAGAGACCCATTTTGGCCGAACCGGGCATCCGCCCTCGCGGATGAGGCACCTGCGGGCGTAGATGCCAATGCAGGTGGCCCTAAACAAGTAAAATGGGCACCTGTGGCCACACCTCACCACTTGAAGATGCAGGTCGCTTCGCAGGTCCCTCTAGAACTTCATTTTCATTGTTTTTGCATCTCTTTGACCCCCCACGACCCTTATACACTTTTTGGATGCAATTATCAACTTATGGTACCGTTTGAATGGACCTAAGGGGTAGTCTGAAGGCATTTTGAATCGTATCAATTATGAATTGTTGTTTTATGGGTTATGGTGAAAGGTATTGAGATGACTTGATGGAGTAAATGTGACGTGGTGTTAATGAGGAAGTGTAAAGTATAAACTTGGTGTGAAATGCTATTGGTTTATGATGTCTTTGTTGATGTGTGTCATGTTGTGGTGTTTTTGGTATGGTAATCCAGTGAATTGTATTGTGAAGGGTGAAATCACGTTATATGGCAGTCATGTAGCTCATTGTCGTCTTATGAACTTGTAATGTAGTTAGTTGTTAACGTGAGTTCCGTTATGTACTTGTGTTTTAGAGTAACACGTAAGGAAGGAGATGGATTATTGTATTCACATATAGGATTGTGTATTCATATTGGGAAGATAAGGTATATAAGGTTACTCTTTTCGTATCCCTTGACAGCATCTCTTGTTCTCATTGCTACCGACTTGTTCTCATTTCAAAATGTCTCAAAGTATCTCATTTCAAGTTGACATATGTTTTTATTCACATGTCTTTTATTCATTGACAGAATTTCCAAAGTTCCCATAATGTTATAACCACCAAAAGAACTATCTCAAAGAAAGAAATGATATAAAGAAAATCTGTGTATTCTTGGGTGGTATCCCAGGGGTGAAAGGAACACCTAGCATAGGTCGATCCCAATATCACGGGTGGTATCCCAGGGGTGAAAAGAAAATCCTAGCATGGGTCGATCTCGATTTGTGTATTTATGAGGACCGTATCTCAGGGGTTAAAATACCTAGCATGGGTCGATCTCGATTTGTGTATTTATGAGGACCGTATCTCAAGGGTTAAAATACCTAGCATGGGTCATCCTCTTTTACCACTGATTATTTGGTCATTTTTTTATCATATGCTTTACAATTTCTTAATGCAAAGAAGGATAAAGTAAAGTAATGAATGTAATATATATGGTTCCAAACATACAGAATGGTGGTTTGTCTATATTGACTATTCACTTGTATTTGATTCCATTGAAGTTCCTATGTTTCATGCAGTTTCTTATAGCCTTACATACTTAGTACATTCTTGATACTGACATCCCTTCTTGGGGTACTTACCTTACTTGCTGCAAGCACAGGAGCTTGTAGACCTCCATAGTAAGATACAGGTCATCTACCGACTGTTGGTGAGCTCCAGGTTGATTCGGGGCTTTCCGAGTCACATGTGTACATTTTTTTTGGTACTATATAAATGTTGTATAAAGCGGGGACTTATCCCAACTTTAGGTTGGTTAAGTATCTGTTAGAGGCTTTGTAGACGTTGTAAGATGAATGAAGGAATGTGTGTCCATTTTGACTTGATGGCCCCAACGGCCAAGTTTCATATCTATTGAGTGTTTCTCCATGACTTCCGCCTTTGGTATCTTGTATCGATATATAATAGAGTGTTGTTCATTTAGTGACATGTAGATGAGTGTACATGAATGAAGGTTAGTTCTCTCGAGCCTTAAAGGCTTTGGGTGCCAGTCCGCCTCAATGGGATTTGAGGTATGACAGATAAGTGATTTAGACATGTATTAAGGCCATAAGTAACTCCTAGTTCATAGCCAATTTGAAACCTTCCTTACTGATTTATTTCTTGTGAAGAATATTTCTATAGTCAACTTCAAACAAGCATAACTCCTATATTCTTAAATGCTTTTAAGCTAAAGACCCACCAAATGAAATTTCTTTGAGTCTTTTTTCCAACACATCTAATTGCTCGTTAAACCAATTCCGGAGCTAAGAGTTATGGCCATTTTGGTGAAGTATTGTCCAGTAGTGAGATAGTAAGAATAGAACCATGACCAAAGGTAGATAGTACGACCGTCCTATGCCTTAATCTACATGAAACATACCAAAACAACTGCACCTCCCAACCATGAGAGGATCACACAATCTTGGTTAGAACCCATGATCGTTGGTATGATCTTGGTTCATAAAGTTGTTCCGGCTTGGACTTTCAACGGCTAACCAAGGTATGATAATAGGATCATCCCATGAGTCATACCTTGGATCGTCTGATTAAGTACAATGAAGTCACAAAATAGCCAACAACCTAAGAGCACCCCCCATGATTATAGGTATGTCCTACAATCATGGGATGGTCCATCCATCGTATTTCACAACTTTTTCATATGTTTTATGAGGGGCATTCCAGTCTTTTCCCAATATTTAAACCCCTAAACTAAATCATTTAATATATCCAAAGGTTAAATAGTAAGCCTAAAACTCCCATGTCCCTCGTTACTTAGAAATTCGGCTGACAGTTAGCAAATACAAGAGAAAGAGGCGATTTTCTCCTCTCCAAGGCAGTAACTAGTCTTCATCTTCCTCAGGCTTCAGAATCAAAGATTTCACTGAGTTTTACTCTCAAATATGTGGAATTTCATCATTTGGTTTCCTTTCATCCATTGAGTTCCAAAGTTAATTCAAATTCTCAGTTGAATTTATTCTTCAAGCTTAGTGTTTCCATGAAAACTGTGAATTCCGTTATCTTTCATTTTCTAGCTTTGACTAAGCCTTGAATATATGTTTTCCCATAAATTATAGTATATTTCATACTCATGAATATAAAATCTCAATATATTAATAAATTCTTTATTTTGGGCTTGAGTTATGAAATTCCCTATTGCGTTCATGTTATAGCATTGTCATGACTAGTATGCAAACATATGTTCTAAAGGGTCACCCGTCATACTAGGCTTGACACCTTAGTCCTTTGGACATCAGCTAGTAATTCCCTATCAGTCAGTGTTCGTACCATTAGCAAGGTACGTAGAACCCTCCTAGCTGGGGTTACAGGTTGGACCCCGGTTAGCTTTGTTTGGGGTATGTCAGTTTATAGTATCTCCCACAGTTCATACTCAGGGAGTGCATGATCTTGTATTCAATTATTCAGCATATTATTATTCAGTTGCATGCTTATTACATGGTCATTGCAATAGTTTAAAATTTTTAGTTCCATGTTTAGCCTATCATGTAATCCTCAGCATATTCCATTAATGTAGTGTAGTGCATATCTTACATACTAAATACATTCAACATACTGACTGCATACTTTTTTTTGCGCTATATTGTCTATAATATTGGTTCAGACATTTAGTATTCAGCTCATGGTTAGCATGATCTCGTACCTATATTAGCAGTAGAATTTGGTGTGTCCTCATCATCTTCTAAGGTCTAGCTTTTAGTATCTTATTTAGGTTATTACTTTAGTTTCAGATAGTTAGAGTTAGCTGGGTGCTTGTCCCGGCAACTCGTCTTAGTAGAGGCTTTCAGACAGTCAGATAGTAGATTTTCAGCTTTATGGTTTTTGAATAGATGTTTTTCATATTGATGAACCATTGGGCATCATTTTATTTTTATTACATTATTCAGATTTCCAGCTTCCACATAATATTTATTTAGTTTGTTTTAGTATTCATAGTGTTATGCCAGGCCATGTGTTAGATCGAGGTTACTTGTGACTCTAAGCACCGTGTTATGACAAGAGGGTAGTCTTGGGTCGTGACACAACTACATGCAATAAAGAATCAAAGAATAGAATTTTCCTAAAGTATTGTATAGCCTCTTGAAGGTGGATATATATGTCATCATACCAATCTAAAAGACTCTACTAAATAGTTACCAGTGTACTTGTAAGACTACTAAACCATGTTGTTTTCAAACAAAATTATTACAAGTCAAAATCCAAGGTAATGATGACACCTACCCTAACCCTGTAGTAGTTAAGCCAATTATCTAATGTAACAACCCTTGTTGGGAATTCTGTTTTTTCTATGTTTTTACTATTTTTCCCTTCCCCATAGTTGTTATATATCATTTATGAATTGTGGGGATGGTTGGTACGGTCCCTAAAGCATTCGAGAGTGATTTGAGTGAGGTTGAGGTTTTGAGTAGCCTTATAAGTGATTATTTTAACATTGTTCAAAATATTGTGATCTGAGAATCAGATGGTTATTCTGTCAGCTTCATTAGATCTGAAATATCGAATTTAGGTGAGTAGCATGGTTGGTTTGAGTTTCAAGCGTTATTTAAAGTTTTGACCTCTTAGATGAGAAACTAGTTAAAATAGTCTAAGGGGTTTCCGAATGGTTAATTTGTTGAAATAAAACCTCTTTTGGTAAATATGATGGTTCAATTGAGTCTGAAATGTCAAAATTAGCCTAGTAGCATTATTATTTTATTTATACGGCCTATCGATCAAAACCTGAGGGTCCATTTGAAGTCATTTTTACTTAGCAATGTTTCATCTTGTTTCTGGTGCAATCGCCTAAGTAGCCATTTGGTTGGATTAGCGGTATCACCTAAGCGGACAAAAGGGCTGCCTTAGAGATGGGTTGACTGATCCAGAGCCATTGCCTTAGCGATGGATGTATCGCCTTAGCAATAACGCCATAGCGGGCAAGTGGTCGCCTTAGCAGTCATCTGCATGGCAAGTACCTAGAGCCTTAGTGGTAGTATTGCTTCCTAGGCTATGTCTCTTAAGAAATCAAATGACCATCCAGGTAATGTCACTTGTATAAATACCATTTTTCTTTTTTTTTTTATTCCACACTTTCATTTTCAATTTTTGGGGTCTTGGTTTTGGCGATTTCAAAGATAATTTTTCATCAAATTGGATTTAGGTGAGCTTCAAAAAATGATTTCCATCCTTACTCATTGATTATTTCACTAAATCATCTTCAAAACTTGGATTTTAAATATGAAATTTTGGGGTTTCACACGATAAGGAAGAAAAATGGGTTTTCAAGGATTTCAAGCTTGATTTAAACGATTTTTCAACAGGTTTTCATATTGAAAACCCTTAGAGTATGAGAAACATGATTTTTAAATAAAATTTCAGTTTTATCCATTTTCCTTCGAGGTCGATCTTCCAATTATTTTTGGATTCGGAATAAAAGTTGCTTATATGGGTATTATTGGACTCCTTTTAATATGTACATTATTGGGTACTATTAGGAGATACAGTTTGAGCCATTGTTGGGTACTTTTTTGTAAGCAGGTGAAAGCATGCTCATAGTATCCTTTACTTGTTTAGTTTTCTGCTTTGCTCAGTAGGCCTATGATACCTACTCAGTATAAGTGGACCATACTCGCTCCTACTTTCTATATCTTTTCGTTACAAAATCCTAGTTCAAACGTGACCCACGAAGCATGAGATTGTGCTATGATCGATGTTGATTTGAAAGACGGGTGAGCTCCTTGTTTGGGGCTTGATTTTAGACATCATCTATCCTTATTGTATTTACTTTTATTTTTAGAGACAAACTTGTGTATTTTCATACACTTTATCAGTTTTAGTGCTCATTACTCATAACATCAGGTTTTTGGACAAGATTTGTATTTTTGTTTAGTTTCAGCTATTGTTGTTTACTTATATATGACCTAACTTTCTTATGAAGTCTCGCATTGAGTTTTATCTATTTCCTTTCCGCATTCCTTATTTTTGTTTTTTGTTGGGTTTTGATGAGTTGACAATTTGTGACTCATTATGTGTACAATTGATACTAAATCGATGTCTTCAATGCCTAATTTGAGTCAATTCTTATGTTAATTTAGTTTTATGTCAGTAATAAGGCTGAGGAACCTACCAAAGGATGAAAAGACCATAAAAGGAGCAAAAGCTTTGATAAAATGATGATATTATGAAGGTTAGATTTACAATAACATGTGGCATCGTACAAGTCTAGTGCACATTGCACAAGGTACATGCTAGATGCAAAATAGGAGAGAATATTGCACAATGAAATGGAGTATGAAGGAAGCATCCAATGAAGATGTGCGAGTGTGGAACTGAGTTATGTGTATGGCACAACAGTTATGCGAGTACCGAAGGAAAACAAAAAATTCAAGAGAACTCCAAAAGATTCAAGACCTAAAAAACATCTTGTTCATCTTGCCGAGCTGAAAATGCATCTCACACAATATTTATGCAATCTCGTTGCTATACGCACAACATGCTCCAGTGGAAACTTTGTAACTATTTTGGTCTTATTTTCTAGGTCATATAAATAGAATATTTTCAAAAAATTTGAGGATTTTTTTATTGATACTTTGCAAGAGTTGATACCTAGAAAGTGTAGTTGAATCCTTAGATTGGGATTAGTAATCATCTTAGATTTTAATCTTGGATTTAAAGATTTCATCTTGAATATTTGAATTTATGGAATTTATTTATGAGCATGAAGGTATAATTTTGTTTATCTCTTCTGTATTTCAAATTTGAGGTAGAAATTATGGGTTTAACTAAATCTGTATGTTTTAACTCAAGAATTGAGGTTGCAAAGTCTATTCAAGTTTACATCCCTTGTTTTGCTTGAAAGAGAGAACAAGGGTGAAGAGATTTAGTTGACAATTAATTAAGCATTCCTCATTTAATAGATAGTGCTAGAAATAGACTAACTAAATTAAGGTTTTGGGTTGCTTGGTAAGGTATACATATGGGTGTTTGAAAGAAACCCATATGAAATTTGGTGATAGATTGAAAGATTGGCATCAATATTCAAAATCTAGCCTACACATATTTCTTGATTATTGAATCAAAGATCTACCACCAATATATGATATCAACTATCAAACAAACACACCCCTAAGTCATTCTAAATCGATTAAAACTATTCTGTTCAATTCGTGCAAGTATTCTTTTGTGATAACTACATTCTAAATGTTCAAAATTAGTTACAACACCCCCCATTTACTTATATTGTATTTTTATTTATATGATCAAACATCTAGTGAGTTACTACACTTTGAGGTGAACCTTTCACATTCATTCCATGTGTGATCGACCCCGACTCATTGATTTGGGTAAATAAATCATATAACGACCGTGTACATCTTTTTTAGAGTGTATTTGAGCGTTATCAAAAATGGTGCCGCAATAATAATGGGCAAGGTATTGTCTTTCCCCAAGAGTACAGAACGAAGATAAGGAGAGAGCGGCTTGAGTTCAAGTTGTTGAGGATCTTCTATTGATGGTTTGGCAGGAGGACTCAGTCAATTTTTTATGTCTAGGTCAAGATTAAGCGGGTTCTTGTTGTATAAACCAAGGTCAGTCAAGGAAGCTACAACCTTATCATATTCTTCAACATGCTCACTCTCATAGTTCTACAAGACCATAACTAGTGGCTCACTTATGAAATCTACCTCCATTGCATCGACAACCTCATAATCAATCACATCAATCATTGAGATCACTTACGAATCTCTAGGTTGCTTCATGGAATTCCATACATTAAAAGTGACTTCATCACCATTGACCTGAAATTTAACTCCCCATACTCCACATCAATAAGTTCTCTTTCAGTAGCCAAGAGGGACCTACCAAGAATAATGGTGATCTCATAGTCGACCTCACAATCTAGAATAACAAAATTGGCGGGGAGTATGAATCGATCAACTCAAAAAAGCATGTCTTAGAGGACTCCCACCGGTCTCTTTATGGATCAATCTTCCATCAAAATCCTAATAGTGGTGGCCTTGAGAGTTCCCAAGCCTAACTTTGGGAATACAGTCAATGGTATCAAAATTTATACTCGCCCCTAAATCACATAAGGCTTTGCCAAATTGATAAACTCCAATGGTAAACGCCCCCGGATCTTCCCTCTCTACCACCATGTTACTAGACATTATCCCACTACAATTGTGTGACACTTCAATCATTTCAAAATCCATGAATCTTTTTTTGGTTATCAAGCCTTCATAAACTTAGCGTAACCAGGCATTTCGAGTAAGGCCTCAACTAATGGGATATTCATAGACAAGATGCTAACTTTGGAGAGAAACTTTTTGAATTTAGTAGCATCCCCTTCTTTTTGAGTTTTTATGGAAATGATGAGGTATCTTGATTGTCGACTTTGTAGCAATATGGCTTTCTTCCAGTTTAGAGACATTTTTATCGACTACTTGTTGTTTCTCTTCATTATTAACCACCTCTTCAACTTCTCGTATTTTTTCAATATTTGACTCATTCTGAATAGGAACTTTTTCACTTAACTTTTCAACCCTTTTTATCTTTACACTTGCTTTCTTTTCTACCACCGTATAATTGTGGTCTTATTCAAGATCCAATACCTCACCACCAAGTGTAAAATTAGCCATACAATGATCATCATTCTTGGAATTTTTCATGGTGTCACTAGGGAGCCCTCTTTTTTGTTTAGGGTTGAGGTGAGCCCATATGATTCATTAGGTGACCATACGAGTCATTGTCAGAGATGTAGCCTGCACGCATGAAGACCAGGTAATGGATGCCAATTGACACATAATGAGTTAGTGGCAGACCTTACGACTTGTTACAATGCTCATCGCCACTGCAGACCTAGTTATCCTATTTTGATTAGGACAAGATTCGATTGTGTCTATAAATACTCTTATTAGGTCTTATGTTTTAGTTTACATTCTATTACTACTTTTGCGTCATATACTTGTTCTTGAAAGTTGTAAACATCAATTTGGAGGGTTTAACTCATAGTTGAGATTTGTGATTTTCATCTTCTTCTTCATAAATGCATAATTATGTTTTCTTCCCAGAATTATTCTTGTGTTCTTATGATAATGAGTAGTTGAACACCACAACTAGGGTTATAAAATCATGATGGATTAATATAGTACAAGGTGATTCTCAAAGGGTGTTTAGGCATGTATTGTTATTCTTTTCACTTTGATTGCTTTCTGACGGAGACCTACGTTAGAACTCACTTTATCTTTACTTGCTTTAAAATAAGGGGTAATGCATGGGAAAAAGGAATAAACAAAGGAGACTTGGAGCTATCAACCTTCACTTAATAGCTTAAGCCAAGAATGTGGGAACTCTAATCTAGGATCCAAGATAAGGGTTAGAGTGTAAAACTCATGAGACGTGAAAGCGTGATTGAGGATAGTCATCTAATAAAGTCATAAAGTCATTTAGATGAAATTAACTTATCGATTCTGCATGCCAAGGAGCAGGAGAGATCAGTAGTATGAATAACCTACAGAGTTATGAAGTTATGGGGAACACGGTCGTAGTGCCTCTCATGACGTGAAAGCGTGATTGAGGATAGTCATCTAATAAAGGCATAAAGTCATTTAGATGAAATTAACTTATCGATTCTGCATGCCAAGCAGTAGGAGAGATCAGTAGTATGAATAACCTACAGAGTTATGAAGTTATGGGGAACACGGTCGTAGTGCCTCTCATCTATTGACCATAAACTTGAAGAAATTAAGAGTTGTTACTTGTCTGAAACCACAATTCAAATCCCCCATCTACTGGAAATTACGTATTAATTACTTAGATAACCACATTGATTGAGATTTTGGCCTATTCCTCATGGGATCGACCCCAACCTAGTTAGGTTCTATATTTGGTATAATGATAGCTTTATACGTCATAGATAAGTATAATTTGGGCGACATCATTCATCAAAAGCGAAACTTAAAACAACCTTCAAATTATCAAAATACAATATCATAACTTTATCCCCATAATCCTCAAATTTCTCAATTCAAAATCATGATTTAAAGGTGAAATAATCAATAAAGTATTAAGGAATGTAAAATCTAACGTTTGAATCATACAAATGAAGAAATCTTTAAATCACCTTTTAAATCTCCAAATAATGAGTTCTGAAGCTTCAAAAGTTAAGTTATGTATGTAGTCTAAGTTTGAAAAAAGGAATTTAAATATATCCAGGTTGATTCCTTCTTGGGGAACATGAAGAAACTGTTGTGAACACGACTGATCCTGACCCGAAACCATCACGAACGCAATCCTAGCCCTATGAATGCAAAGCACACCCCTACCTGATCTGATCCAATAATTTTTAGTGAATGAAAACCCTACCCCATCAACGTGAAGATGAACCCCCTCCCTTCTTCGCAAATGCAATGATGCTTTTGGAATGCAAAGAAGGGATTACCCCTGCACCAAAAACAACAATTCAGTTGTTGGCAAAATCTCTAAGACTCCCAAATGAACCCTCAAGATTCATTTAAAAGCCCATGATAGACAAATAAAATCTTCTACTGAAATGGAACAATATTTTAGACCTGTTAGAACCATCAAAATCCGGATCTAAAGTCATATTGAACAAATGTTGACCAAATTCAACTATTAACTTAGAAACTTTCAAACTTCTATCCAATGACTAACAATTCATATGAACACCTTGGGACCCAAACCAAAGATCCAACTAACACAAAAAATCCCATTTCGATGCTAACATAACTATCGCAATTCCATCTAAGCTCGTCTTCATCAATTGTTGACTTTGGTCAACCATATCAACTTTTAAACCTTCCAAACTAAAAAACTCGCATAATTCTCATCAAACCAACTTGAGAAGCATGTCACCCACACCTTTAAAGTATCATAAAATAATTATGAGGAGGGATAAAATAGTAAAAATATGTAGAAAATAAAATGTAACGCCTTGAGACTACCCCCTGGACGGCACACGGTGCTTAGGACTATAAGTAGCCCAAAGCCAACTCGTGGCATCTGGCATAGTACTAAACCATATTCTAATAACTTTAAGTCATGAGCGGAATCTGATCTTGGTTATAATAACATAGGTAAAAAATAACAAGTCTTATGTTTTTCAACATTTAACTGAAACAATCCCAATACGAGAGGATACTGAAATACTACTAAGTCTAGACAAACCTCTAAAGTACTAAAGAGCCACTAGGAAAAACCTCAGCTTACCCAAAACATAAAAGTCTGTACTAAATGTAAATCTTAACGCAAACTAAAAAAGCATAATCATAGTCCTAGGATCATGAGGACTCACATAATGAACGGGAATAGGCACTGGTGATCACAGCTAATCCTGGTACTGATGGTGAGTACCAGAACCTACATCATGATAGGATGCAGACCACAAAAGTATATGGCCAGTACTATAGAATGTACTGAGTATATGGGGGATGTGTGTAACATTTAAAAATAATAGGAATCATGTGATAAATATATGCCTAATAAGTATATAAGGACTCACCATTTTCATGAATAAAGTTGAAACAAAAATATCTTATACGTAGAAAGTACAAAACATAATTGACAAATCAAGTAAGCCATATACACTTAAGTTACAAAACTGATTTACTGTGGGAGATTTTCTAAACCGACATGCCCCATTTAAGCAAGCATGGAGCCCAACTTGTAAACACTTGTTGGGAGGGTGATCGATACCTTGACATGGGTAGATAACGATGATTGGAGTGAATTCACTCATGAGTCCATTTTAAATGAAGGGAGACAGTCATAACTAGTGAGAACCCCTTGACCTATGGTGGCACATAGTTTGAGATTTTGGGTACGCTAAACCCGCATCCTCTCTGTGCTCAATACTACTCCCCAAACCATACTATTGCCCATATTATATAGAGTTCATAATGAAATAAGCATACTAGTTTGTAAGTCTAAAAACTAAATATGCTTATGCTTCTGCTTCATATACATAAATCAATCCATGAATTTCCTAATGAGTCTGAGATCATAAAAATTGAATTTCATATTAAATGGTTTATATTATGCTAAAATCATGCAACATTTACCAAGTCATAAGACTTCATGTCAAAGATATTTAAAATCAAATCATAACGTCAAGCATATGAATAGAGTTATAAACAAGCCACAAAATTCAAGAATTTTAGTAAGAGTTCATAAATAATTTTATAGGGAAGCATAAAACTCAAGAGCATGAAAATTGGGTTTGAACCCTAATTATTAGATTAAAAATTCATTAAAGAAAGTGAAGTTTTTAGGCACAAGGATGAAAGAGAATCCTTATTGAAACCCCACATACCTGGACTTGATGATTTTTTGAGGGAAAGCTTGAATTGGAGTCTTGGAAGTTGAATTTTTAGGAGAAAATGTTGCTTTAGTTTCTTGAGGGTTGGGAAAATGATAAGAATGATTTATTTTCATAAAAGTTGGGGAAAATAAGTTTATAATAAGTCATAGGAGTGTTTTGTGGTAAAATACCCATTTACCCTCGCAAAAACAAAAGCAAAATGAAGTTGGGAAGCCTGGGGGGCCTTGGCGTGGAACGGGACCATAAAGGAGCCTAAAGTCCATGTCACGGGGCCATCGCAGAGCCTAAGCTCTGTGGAACGAATCCATCGTGAACCCCTACTGTTTTTGGGTCCTCAGCTTATGCCATGGGATGTGGTACGGACCCTCTCTCGTAAATTGGTCATAACATTTTTTTCGATGTTAGATTGAGAAGCACTTAGTGGCGTTGGAAAAAAGACTCGAAGAACTTAAATTTGGTAGTTATTTAGCTATAAAACTCTTCATATTTTAGGAGTAATGCTCATTTGAACTTGTCCCTAAGAAAATATCATACTAAAACTCAATTTGTATGGAAGCTTTCTGTAACACCCCGTACCAACTACACCCTACATGACGACGTTGAACAATGGTTACGCAAGTGTCGAGAGTCAAAGTATGAATTTTGTAATGTTATTACTGAGACAATTGATATTGGGCCTAGTACATGGGATTAGACCCTCGTGGGAGGTAACACCCCGTATGTTGTCGAACGTATACGACCACGTGTACAATTAGGGAAAAATGGAAACATGAGAGAATTGATGAATTATGTGTACATATGTGGGCATTAAAAAGTCTTGCATAGTTGGACCTAAAAAGAAGCCCAAAAATCATAAGAAGACATGGCCCAGAACAAGAATAAAAGATTAGGCCCAAAAGGGGTTATGACCCATACTTGTGACCAAGTCCACAAAGCAATAATTTACCAAGATATTGGATAGAGATGACTTTAAAAGGGGCTAATAAAGGGTAAAAATCATATTATTTCCCCATATCACACATGCCAACTTTCTAGACATTTCTATAACATTCTCTCAACACTAAAACCCTAAGCTATCTTCTACTTGAGACAAGATCACCCCTTGGAAAGATTTGGTAAGTATTTATAATCATGGTTTAATATATTTTATGCATGATACATGGTGTATATGATGTTGGTCATGTTGGTGGAATATTGAGAAGTGCAAAAAACGTGAAAGGTTACATGTTTGCTTAAATCGGAGGGTGGTTTGCCTTGTAAACTTGAACATGGGCATGTGATCTTGAAAAGAAATGAACTTGATGGATTCAATATTGATATGTGGGATGTGATTATAGTATTGACTTGTTTTATTCTTGTGTATAATATTTGGAAAATTTATTGCGAAATTGGTTATGGTTTTGGTGGCGTATTGGCCGTAAAGTGTAGTTTTGGGTGTTGTATGGTGTTGTGAGACCATGGATGGTTTTTGGCATGTTAAGTGATCAAAAATATGTTAAAAAAAGTGTGGTTATTATCATGGAACATTCATTGCATTAACAGACCCAAAACGGAGCCATTTCGGACCAAACGGGCATCTGCCCCCGCAGACGGAGCCACCTGCGGGCACAGATGCCAATGCAGATGCCTCTGGCTGCTGCCATAGGGCACCTGCATGCGCATCTTACCACCTTCGGGCACATTTGGCAGTGCAGGTCACCTCCAGATTTTGGTTTTGTGTGTTTTCGTCCCTAGTTAATCCCCGAATGCCCCGATACCCTCTATGGATATAATTAGCAAATTGTGATGTCATTTTAATGACTTTAAAGTGTCGTATGAAGGCATGTAGGACTGTATTACATATGTATGGTTGTTCATATGTTGTTGTGAGGCAAATTGAGAAGAGTAAATGTGACGGAATGATAATGGGAAAGCATAAAGGGTAAGTGTGATGCGAAATGATATTGTTGAATGAAATCTTGGTCAATGAGTGGAATGTTATGGTAGTGTTGGCATGTTGATGTGATAAATGACATGGTAAGAAGTCGAAATGACGTTCTAAAGTAACTATGTGATTCATGGTCATCTTGTGCACTTGAAAGGTAGTTGGTTGCTAATATAAGCTTCGTTATGTACTTGTGATGTAGAGTGAAACGTAAGGAAGGAAGCTGGACTATTATATCTTCCTATAAGCTTGTGTATGCATAGTAAGATGCAAAGGTATGTAAGGTTATTCTTCTATTTCCTTCTGCAACATATGGTGTTCACATTGTCATGGTACTCATTCGATTCCGAAATACTCTAAGGTATTCCGTATCTGATAGTTGGCTAGAGTTACTCATATGTCCCTTACTCATTGGTCAATGGTGAATCATATGACTCATGTACATTGGTTGACTTATGATCATTGGCTAGTATGTTAAAAGTTCTATAAGGTTCTAAGGTAGCACATTTCTAGTTGGTGACCAGTTGAAATCCACATGTATCGGAATTAGTGATCATTATCCTAAGATTTCAAAAGTGTTCTATTCTAAAGGGGTTCTATAGTATTCCAACTAAGGTTGATATATATTGTTATTCATATGTTTTTTACTCCTAGACGAATCATGACCCACTTAGTTCTTATTTATGGGCGGAAGTTCTTAAGTCGTCATATGTTGTAGATACTAAGAGAATTATCCCAACAAGAGCAATAAGGTAGAGAGAGCTTGATTAGTTGAATAGCATTGTTCCAATCATGTTATGTTTCCAAAGTTCTAATTGAGTTATATACGTGTCTCATATTCATTAGTAATGTTCCAAAAGTCCAATGAGGTTATGTCCCAAGGTTTCAATAGTGATTATACTTATATCTCTTGTTCATTGATCATTGTCTAATGGTTCCAACAGTGTTATGTTTCCATGAAGGCTATGTTTCCGATAATGCTTATTCACATGTTTCTCACTCATTAATTATTGATCCAAAGCTTCAAAGAAAGTTGTAACTATCGTTGTAATAATATCTCACAAGCAAAGGTACCAATCTCTCACAAGTTGAAGTATCAATCTCAAAGTAATGAAATGAAGTAAGAACAAAGTAATGATGATGATGATGTTACTTTATCCATGGGGTGCAAGAACACCTACATGATGACATGGTCTTAGCCATGGGGTAAAAAGAATACCTGCATAATGATGATATTTTATCCATGGGGTGAAAGAACACACCTGCATGATGTATCCATGGGGTGAAATGAACACCTGCATGATGAGGGCCCTAACAGTGTAAGAGCAATGAAAAAGTAAAGTAAAGTAAAGGTAAGGGAAAGAAAGAACGTAATGTACATGGTATCCCTCATACAGAAAGAAAGTTTATTCACATTGTTATTTCCCTTATATTGATTCCATGGTTGTTGTTATTAAGTACGAATCATTGGAGATAATCATAAAGAAAGAAAGGTACATGGTTCCACATATAGAGTTCCTCTTATAATTATTTCCATTAAAGTTCTTATGTACTGACGTAGTTCTTATGGCCTTACATACTCGGTACATTCTTCGTAGTGACCCCTCTTGGGGACTTACCTTACATGTTGCAGGAGCAGGTAGTAGTAGACCTCCTCGGTAGACTGGGGATCATTGCTGAGTTTTGGTGAGCTCCACTTGGATCGGGGCTTTTCGAGTCAAAGTTGTACATTGGTTTTGATGTCATAGACGTTATGAATTGGTCATGTATATATTTAGAGGCTTTGGTAGACATATGTGGGTACATGGATGTAAGATATGTACGTTTAGTGAGATGTAATGGTCCCAAAGTCCAAGTGTTATATATGTATATGCATGGCATTTTAATATTACATCAGTTACATGAAACAGTGTGTTATTCATTCGAGGTTATGCGTACGAGTGTTCATGAGCAAAGATTGGTTCTCTCGGGCCATATCGGCTTCGGGTGCCAATCACGCCTCGTTGGGATTCGGGGTGTGACAAAGTGGTATCAGAGAAGGTCGTTCTCAGGGTGTCTACAAAGCCGTGTCTGAGTAGAGTCTTACTTATCAATGTGTTGTGCACCACATTTATAAGTAGGAGGCTACGGGACATTTAGGATGTTGTTTCTTTTCTTCATTCTAGATCGTACAATAGAGCCATTATTGTAAGTTGAATTGTATCTGATCATGGTACTTATTTTTCTTTAGTATAGTCAAAATGTCGAACACTAGAAGAGGAAGAGGTAAAGATAAGCAGGTTGATGTGCCTACTGATGAAGGAATGCATAGATTACCACCTGACCAAGCTAGTCAAGGTAGAGCAAATGCTGAAATCTCATCGCGGTCTTCGTCTACCATCCCAGCTCCGAAAGAGCCAATCGGTAGAGAAGTACCCGCAGAACCACCAATGAATGCTACAGATCAAGATCTTAGAAATGCAGTACATATGTTGACACAGTTAGTGGCAGCACAAAGTCAAGGACCAGTTGGTCCGATGAAACATGAGGATGATGCGGCTAGAGTGGCAAGTCACAGAACATAGGAATTTCTAAAATTGGACCCTCCTATATTCACTGGGTCAGACTTAGAAGAAGATCCACAGGAATTTGTGGATCAAATACAGAGAGCCCTAGAAGTTATGCACTTGACTGGGGTTGAAACAGTGGAACTTGCGGCTTATAGACTGAAAGGTGAGGCAATATTGTTGTATGAGGACTGGAAAAGATCAAGGGGTATCGATGCACTCCCAGCGGTGTGGGAAGAATTTAAAATAGTATTCCTTGATCATTACCTCCCTTATGAAATTCGGGAGGCACGTGCAGACCAATTTCTGAATTTACGCCAAGGGAGCATGAGTGTTCGAGAATACAGTTTGCAATTTAATTCCCTGGCTCGTTATGCTCCGAATGTGGTGGCTACAATGACGGATAGGGTCCATCAATACGTGGACATATTAGAACCCTATTTGGTAAGAGACTGCACCATTGCTGCCTTAAATAAAGATATGGATATAGCGAGAATTCAGGCCTTCGCCCAGAAAATGAAAGATCAAAGACAGAGAAGAGGGACACAGGAATCTGAGCAAGGGCCATCAAAAAGGGCTAGATCTACGGGGTAGTCTATGGTGTCCCCAGAAGGATCTGGATCTCAAATGCTACCGCCTAGACCCTCATTCTCTTATTCCACAGCAGGTGCTCCATCTCACTCCCGAGGATTCAGGGGTAGTCATATTGGGCAGAGTGGTAGGATGCCAGATTCACAGACAACAGGGTCTTCTCGCCCCCTGTGCCAGTTTTGCAGACGATTTCACGTAGGTGAATGTCGGAGGGGGATGAATGCTTGTTATTGGTGTGGTATGCCAGGTCACATAATGAGGGACTGCCCACGGCGAGGCTTGGGTAGTATGGTACGACTTGTAGGGTCCACTGTGGCATCATCAGCATCGGTCCCTTCTTTAGACCGAGGTGTACAGCCTGTTGGTCGTGGCAGAGGTGCCGGAGGAGCAGCCAGTACTAGTGGGGTCCAGAATCGCACTTATGCTTTAGTGGACCGGCAGAATGAGGGGACATCTCCTGATGACGATACAGGTATTTAGATGTATTACCATATTGTTACATGATGTATATGTATTGACTGATCTGGGCTCTACTCTATCGTATGTTATTCCACCGGCTACTAGAATTCGAATGCAATGGGCACTGGAGTTATTAGTTAAATCAATGGAAATATCTCCACCTGTCAGTGAATATAGTATGGTTTAAAAAAAAAAAAAGAGAACCTATCATAATGGTATAGTAGATATTTTTGATCATGTTATGATGGTTGATCTTATGGAGAGAGAAATGAGGGATTTTTAATGTTGTAAAAGCTATGAAGTGGTTGGCTTCTTGTATGTCACGAAAATTGTCAAGCTAGGAAAATATATTCCTACTTTTCTTCCACAAAAGACCGTCCTTGAGAGAATACATATGTTAGCTAGTAAGACTTAGTGTGCCCCTGTAGGGTGCAACAGGGTTGTATGTACAAACGAGAAATGGCACATTGAGAATATGTATGGGTTATTGGTAAATGGAAGAGGTAATAGTTAGAAATACAGAAAGTTTGGGTATACAAGTGAAGTTGGGTACAGTTTTCTATCCCTAAATAGGTGGACAAGCAGAACGTATCATCCAAATACTTGAAATTATGTTACCAGCTTACACAATATATTACAAAGATAGTTGGGATGATCATCTACCTCTTATTGCATGTGTTTATACTAATAGCTGTTATTCAAGTATCAAAATAGTATCTTACAAAGGTTTATATACAAGGAAGTTTAAATCATCAATTGGGTGATTTAAAGCAAGTGGAACTGCCTTACTTGGGGTTAGATTTTGTTCACTAAGCTATAGAGAGAAGATTCAGGTGTTACAATAGTAGCTACAAGTTAACACCAGTCATAAGCCAAGAACCATTGCTTTGATTAAAAATGTACAAGTTATGGAGGATCCCATTAAGAAGAGATGCCTATGACTATGCTAGACCGACAAGTGCAAAGGTTCGTAAATAAAGACATAACCTTCGTAAAAGTTCCTTGGAGAAAGCATTAAGTCGAGTAGATAACCCGAGGAGCTGAAAACAAATAGTGAAACCAAGGTACCCATATTTG
This sequence comes from Capsicum rhomboideum, assembly GCA_031232105.1. Lineage (NCBI taxonomy): Eukaryota > Viridiplantae > Streptophyta > Magnoliopsida > Solanales > Solanaceae > Capsicum > Capsicum rhomboideum. The sequence continues at coordinate 56,052,907 of CP124711.1, forward strand.
TTCCAAATGGAAGGAAAAAGATGAAAAGTGCAAAAGTGGAAAAAAAAAAACTAAGTAAGTATTTCAATGAGTATATGTATAGATATGAATTTGTTACATATGAGACACCGTTGTTAACATTCGAGGATGAATGTTCCTAAGGGTGGAAGAATGTAACAGCCCGTACCAACTACACCCTACATGACGACGTTGAACAATGGTTACGCAAGTGTCGAGAGTCAAAGTATGAATTTTGTAATGTTATTACTGAAACAATTGATATTGGGCCTAGTACATGGGATTAGACCCTCGTGGGAGGTAACACCCCATATGTTGTCGAACGTATACGACCACGTGTACAATTAGGGAAAAATGGAAACATGAGAGAATTGATGAATTATGTGTACATATGTGGGCATTAAAAAGTCTTGCATAGTTGGACCTAAAAAGAAGCCCAAAAATCATAAGAAGACATGGCCCAGAACAAGAATAAAAGATTAGGCCCAAAAGGGGTTATGACCCATACTTGTGACCAAGTCCACAAAGCAATAATTTACCAAGATATTGGATAGAGATGACTTTAAAAGGGTCTAATAAAGGGGAAAAATCATATTATTTCCCCATATCACACATGCCAACTTTCTAGACATTTCTATAAAATTCTCTCAACACTAAAACCCTAAGCTATCTTCTACTTGAGACAAGATCACCCCTTGGAAAGATTTGGTAAGTATTTATAATCATGGTTTAATATATTTTATGCATGATACATGGTGTATATGATGTTGGTCATGTTGGTGGAATATTGAGAAGTGCAAAAAACGTGAAAGGTTACATGTTTGCTTAAATCGGAGGGTGGTTTGCCTTGTAAACTTGAACATGGGCATGTGATCTTGAAAAAAAATGAACTTGATGGATTCAATATTGATATGTGGTATGTGATTATAGTATTGACTTGTTTTATTCTTGTGTATAATAATTGGAAAATTTATTGCGAAATTGGTTATGGTTTTGGTGGCGTATTGGCCGTAAAGTGTAGTTTTGGGTGTGGTATGGTGTTGTGAGACCATGGATGGTTTTTGGCATGTTAAGTGATCAAAAATATGTTAAAAAAAGTTTGGTTATGATCATGGAACATTTATTTCATTAACAGACCCAAAAAGGAGCCATTTAGGACCAAACGGGCATCCGCCCCCGCAGACGGAGCCACCTGCGGGCGCAGATGCCTCTGGCTGATGCCATAGGGAACCTGTGTGTGCATCTTGCCACCTGCGAGCGCAGTTGGCAATGTAGTTCACCTCCATATTTTGGTTTTGTGTGTTTTCGTCCCTAGTTGATCCCCGAATGCCCGATACCCTCTATGGATATAATTAGCAAATTGTGATGTCGTTTTAATGACTTTAAAGTGTCGTATGAAGGCATGTAGGACTGTATTACATATGTATGGTTGTTCATATGTTGTTGTGAGGCAAATTGAGAAGAGTAAATGTGACAGAATGATAATGGGAAAGCATAAAGGGTAAGTGTGATGCGAAATGATATTGTTGAATGAAATCTTGGTCAATGAGTGGAATGTTATGGTAGTGTTGGAATGTTTATGTGATAAATGACATGGTAAGAAGTCAAAATGAAGTTCTAAATTAACTATGTGATTCATGGTTATCTTGTGTACATGAAAGGTAGTTGATTGCTAATATAAGCTTCGTTATGTACTTGTGATGTAGAGTGAAACGTAAGGAAGGAAACTGGACTATTATATCTTCCTATAAGATTGTGTATTCATATTAAGACGCAAAGGTATGTAAGGTTATTCTTCTATTTCCTTCTGCAACATATGGTGTTCACATTGTCATGATACTCATTCGATTCCGAAATACTCTAAGGTATTCCGTATCTGATAGTTGGCTAGAGTTACTCATATGTCCCTTACTCATTGGTCAATGGCGAATCATATGAATCATGTACATTGGTTGACTTATGATCATTGGCTAGTATGTTAAAAGTTCTATAAGGTTCTAAGGTAGCACATTTCTAGTTGGTGACCAGTTGAAATCCACATGTATCGGAATTAGTGATCATTATCCTAAGATTTCAAAAGTGTTCTATTCCAAAGGGGTTCTATGGTATTCCAACTAAGGTTGACATATATTGTTATTCATATGTGTTTTACTCCTAGACGAATCATGACCCACTTAGTTCTTATTTATGGGCGGAAGTTCTTAAGTCGTCATATGTTGCAGATCCTAAGAGAATTATCCCAACAAGAGCAATGAGGTAGAGAGAGCTTGATTAGTTGAATAGCATTGTTCCAATCATGTTATGTTTCCAAAGTTCCAATTGAGTTATATACGTGTCTCATATTCATTAGTAATTTTCCAAAAGTCCAATGAGGTTATGCCCCAAGGTTTCAATAGTGATTATACTTATATCTCTTGTTCATTGATCATTGTCCAATGGTTCCAACAGTGTTATGTTTCCATGAAGGCTATGTTTCCGATAATGCTTATTCACATGTTTCTCACTCATTGATTATTGATCCAAAGCTTCAAAGAATGTTGTAACTATCGTTGTAATAATATCTCACAAGCAAAGGTACCAATCTCTCACAAGTTGAAGTATCAATCTCAAAGTAATGAAATGAAGTAAGAACAAAGTAATGATGATGATGATGTTACTTTATCCATGGGGTGCAAGAACACCTGCATGATGACATGATCTTATCCATGGGGTAAAAAGAATACCTGCATGATGATGATATTTTATCCATGGGGTGAAAGAACACACCTGCATGATGTATCCATGGGGTGAAATGAACACCTGCATGATGAGGGCCCTAACAGTGTAAGAGCAATGAAAAAGTAAAGTAAAGTAAAGGCAAAGGAAAGAAAGAACGTAATGTACATGGTATCTCTCATACAGAAAGAAAGTTTATTCACATTGCTATTTCCCTTATATTGATTCCATGGTTGTTGTTATTAAGTACGAATCATTGGAGATAATCATAAAGAAAGAAAGGTACATGGTTCCACATATAGAGTTCCTCTTATAATTATTTCCATTAAAGTTCTTATGTACTGACGTAGTTCTTATGGCCTTACATACTCGGTACATTCTTCGTAGTGACCCCTCTTGGGGATTTACCTTACATGTTGCAGGTGCAGGTAGTAGTAGACCTCCTCTGTAGACTGGGGATCATTGCCGAGTTTTGGTGAGCTCCACTTGGATCGGGGCTTTCCGAGTCAAAGTTGTACATTGGTTTTGATGTCATAGACGTTATGAATTGGTCATGTATGTATTTAGAGGCTTTGGTAGACATATGTGGGTACATAGATGTAAGATATGTACGTTCAGTGAGATGTAATGGTCCCAAAGGCCAAGTGTTATATATGTATATTCATGGCATTTTAATATTACATCAGTTACATGAAACAGTGTGTTATTCATTCGAGGTTATGCGTACGAGTGTTCATGAGCAAAGATTGGTTCTCTCGGGCCATATCGGCTTCGGGTGCCAATCACGCCTCGTTGGGATTCAGGGTGTGACACTTTCAAATCAACTTTGAGATAGAGGTTCCTTATGATCTTAGTTAATATCCAAATCTCTTCACACACTAATGAATTGATCTTAATACCTATATAAAATTAGAAACCATCAGATTCGGGTCTATACACATTTGATGAACGGGTCGGATCTTAGCTCAAAAATTCAGGGTGTCACATGAAAAACAACCATGGGAATTATTACAGTAAAAACCCTTAATAATTTGTCTTTCATTAATGAATTACAACAATCTGATCTCTTTTTAAATTTTGATCGTTTCTCTTTTGTTGTAATCAGTGGCATACACGGAATTTTCAATAAGCGGTGTGGTATTTATATGAGAAAGGCTAAAAATCTGGTTACCACATTTATAAGTATGGTATATCCTTGAATTTTAAACTAGAATAGGTCTTGAGTTCAATACAAGTTATACAATTTTAAATTTTGTAAAAACAACATACAATTTTAAGAAAATTTAGTAAACATAGAGCTAAACCATTGTTCCAAGAGGGATGTTTGTTTAGGGATGTCTTTTTTTTTTCTATATAACAGTTTGTGCACAGTATTAATAAATATATTTAGTAAAAAGAATTGACGAAGCAGGGTCGCTTGACACCCCTTTATCAATGTGGGTCCACCCCTGGTTGTAATCTTATACACAAATTGGATCCTACTAATTTAAGTGTGAAATTAAAAGTATCTGAATAATGAATTTTCGCCTAATATGTTTGACAAGAAAATAGAGTACAATTTGCATACAGCCAAATGGATTTGGATTATTTAATTCAAGACAAATATTTAATAAATAAAACAACTTACTCCAACCATAACACAATTTCATAAACTTACCCTATCTTACCAAAAATAGAATAAAATAAAATAAAATAAAACAACAGACTCACACTTTTAAATACCTTTCTATCTAAAAAATATAGAAATAAAATTTAAGAAAGTACTCCAAATTTAGCACATTTTTAGGCACCCATGTTATAAAAAAGATCCACATAATTTTTTTCTCTAATTAAAGCCTCAAGTTCATGTCCAAATCATTTTGTTCTTCGGTTGTGTTAACTAGTTCATCTGCATTTGATGAAATAGGAACACTCAATCAATTTATCAATTGATGTGTACAATCAACAATATTCCCATTTTGATCTGCAAATGTTGAATTTGAACCTTCAATTACTATGTTTCTTCTTGCCATTTGTTGCCTATCGATTGGTGGTTCTCTACCCCATCTTCTTAGCTGGTTACAATTCAAAGATGATGTTGGCAGGACAACAACTCTATCATTTCTTTGCAAACTCACATGTTGTGGGACATCAGGTTGAGTTGATAGTTGATTTCTTAGCAAAATGATATTGGATGCATATACAGAAGAACATAGAATGACAGTTTGATCAGACAATAAGGGGTGAATAACTTGTACATGATTCATGAATTCTAAATGAATACGAAACATTCCATTTCATAAAGGGCAATCAAGTAGTACATGAGAAGGTATTAAAACGGAAGGATAAACAATTGCATTATGCATATTAAAAATATGAATGATAAAAAAATTCTCTAAAGTAAGAAATGGTAGAAAGAAGTACCAACTATGCACTATAATTGTATAAAATATGAAGAGAATTTATAGGGTGCTCATGGTATGATCTTGCTCCTTCAATTATGTATTTTCTATTTTTCAATGATATGTTTAAACTGGGTATATACTTTAAACTTTATTTGTAATTTTATTCTATACAATACCATATTAAATCCATTTGATCTCTTTTTAAATATTGACTTTAATTAGTGAATTACAACAATCTGATATTTATTTGAATTTTATCTATTATTATATTGTTTTTATCTAATACAGTACATAATGGATCCTACTAAATTCTATACCAAGTTGGCAGGATCTCTAGGGCGGGCGGTAGTCCGCACGGCCAGACAGATCTAGCTAATTGTGATATAAAAATCAAAATATATATAGGAATTTTCATATATCGATTAACTGTATGGAAGGCTATGCCATTTTATCTAAGCATGGGACCTGTCAGGATCTGATACATATTCATAGTGAGCCCGTGTATCTAGAGGTTCGAATAAAAAAAGATCACCCTTTTTATCTCATTCGGGCTAGTAAACCGGCTTACCAGACGTGGTCACTAAGATAAAACCATTATGAATAGTACTAGATCCGACTGTATCACCATCTCAGAACCAAGTAAAAATGATATATAAAAATTTCTTTACATTTTGATAAAGCCAGATCTTTAAGATTAAAATGTAAAAGGAGTTAGGTACTCAACATAGATAAGGAATTTAGCCGGACATAGTCACGGCAGGAAGAGGAGAGGAGTAAAGGGGTGTCACCTGTTAGACCCGGCGGCAAGGGTCAATGCCCGGAGGCAAGGGCTAAAAGGCCGTATAAGCAAGGCCGAGTATTGATGTCCAAAAGTTTGGACCTTTTATGGGTTTTTATTATTCACAAAATTGACAATACAAACTTATTACAATCTAAGAGAAAAGAGAAGTTTAGAGAGAAGGAGGAACTTAGAGAGAGAGGGGGTTCTAAAACCTTGTCCTCTGAAAATGAAAACTAAGCGTATAAAGAGAAAAGAAAAAGAATCTTTATACAGTAACATGGGTCCTAAGTGTGTCCCATGAACAGTGTCCTAAACAGTGAATTTACTATGTCCACAGTGAATCTACTGTAGTGGCGGCGCCTATCTCTATCTGGATAAGATCATATCTTCTTTTTTCCATGTTTTTTATCCATTTCTTTCATGTGCGGAATTAATGCTTCAGTATTTTATATTTCTTTTTCCGAAAGTATCACTTCTGGTTCAGGAGGTTGAGTATCCGTGATATCATCATGATTATTGCTCCCACTATGCATGGAGGAATCTGATTCAAGTTGATTAAGGGAATGAAGTAAATTATGCTTTATTTCCTCAAGATATTTATGGATCATTGCTTCTTTGTATCCATCTTGAAACATGATTTTTCGAGCAATATGTCGAAGGGATGGGTCATCTATTTTTCCCTTCTCCATAGTTTCGGCATAATCCTAGATTTTAGATCCAATCTGATCCAATCTGTTCGTCTATGAATCCCAATTCGGGCACCCATTTGTGAATCCACGGGATGGAAAATTCTAAAAAGAAGTAGATTTGATCAATCTTTTTCGGGTAGCAAATGTGATCTTCCCGATATAAATTATTTAAATCTGGAGACATATTCTTCCATTTTTGGCATAAAATAAAAAATGGTTCAGGTAAAATCTTTACCGTAGGTCAGTGATAAGACCACCAATTTAAAAACCAATTTGGAATATGACTTTCAAAAACCTTGGGACAAATTTTTATAAACCAAGTATGTTTTTGTTTAACATTTTATAATAAAGGACTTGCGAAAAAGCTTTTATATAGTCCCAGTAGGTAACATTCATTGATGTATTATTGAAGCAAATCTGCCTCTCACACATTGTTGTAATGCCCCAATTTTCAACAAAAATCATCTGTTTAATAATAATTTTTGAGTAACTATAATTGGTTTGTCCTTCAGGAAAATGTTGAATCTCAACACTACCTGTTTCATTTAGGATAGCTTGATAATAAGATCGAGTCTTATAAGATTCTCCGGAGAAATATAATCCCTGAATTAAATACCTTTGGAAAATCTTCCATGGATCATGTTTCCGTAATATCTCGGAATTTTCGACAAGAAATATCATTTCTTGTTTAGGAACCTTTTCATAGGGTCGAAGATCATCGTTACCCTCTTTAGTAACTGAAGCAAAAGAATCTTTTTACTTTTGGGAGGCAAGATAAGCCTGCATCTGTTCATATAACGGATGGTCCTCTGGAATATCATCCAGATGTATGACATTTTTGTAGGAATCTCCTTGTGATATTTTAGATTTTATCAAACTCTTTTTTCCAGCTGTATAACAGGGGGTGATGTAGAGGATCCTTGACTATAAGCCGATCCTTGAGAATTAGAAGGCAAAGAGGGGAATCTCCATCGGCCTCTGCCACGACCGCGAATTCCACGGCCTCGGACTACATTGGTCAATGGATCAGCCATCCTGTAAATATTCACGAGACAAGAAGTCAGGCAAAGAATTATCAATTCCTTTTTTATATTGAATCTCAAAACCGAAAGGGGCCAATTGGGCTTGCCATCGTGCAAATATCATTTTCGAGGCATCATGTTTAAAATCTTTGTTAAACATATATTTAACTGATTAACCATCAGTTTTAATCAAAAAATTTTGATTATATAAATCATCTTGAAATTTAAGAACGCATTTGACAATTGTCAATATTTCATGTGCCACAGTAGCGTATTTCTTTTGGGCGTCGGTCCATTTACCTGAGTGAATTCGAATAAGATATTCACCTTTATCATTGGGATTTATTTGTTTCAGTATACCACTGAAACCAGTGTTAGACGCATCGGTCGCAATTATTTTTTGCCAAGTAGGATTAGCAAGAGTCAAAACAGGAAGAGCGCCTTAACTCGTTTTTTAATCTGTTGAACAATGGTTGTGTGTTTTGCAGACCAAGGTTCCTTATAATTCTTTTTTAGCCTATCATATAACGGGGCTAAATATCGAGAAAGATTTTTGTAAAAAGGAGCAAGGTAGTTTAAACTGCCCTAAAATATTTGTAACTGAGTTTTATCAGTAATGTTATCTGGGAATTTATCTGCAAAATTGATTGCTCTATGAATCGGAGTAATCTTCCCTTGACAAATTGTATGTCCGATAAAACAGACTTCGGTTTGAAAAAGACTCATTTTTGGTTTAGAAATCACCAAACCATTTTGAATAACTATTTTCTTAAAAATATCGAGGTGCTTGATATGTTATTTAAGCGTTTTGGAAAATATCAAAATATTGTCTCTATAGACAATGATGAATTCCTTATAAGGGTTGATAATATCGTTCATAATTTTTTAAAATTCAGAAGGTGCATTTTTCAATCCAAAAGGCATAACGTTCCATTCATATTGTACAAATGGGACATTAAAAGTAGTTCGATAAGTATGATCTTTTGAAATCTGTATTTGCCAATAACCAGATTTTAAATTAAATTTCGAAAAGATATTGGCATCATAAACACGAGAAAGAAGATCTCTTTTATTTGGAATCGGATAGCGAATCCATTTTAAAAATTTATTAAGAGGTTTGTAATTAATGACCAATCTGGGCACACCTCTTTCTTTTTCGGCTGCATTGTTTACATAAAAATCAGTGCAAGACCATGGACATTTGGAGGGTTTTATCAAACCCTTTTGCAATAAATTGTCAATTTTTTTTTTTGCAAAAATCTACTAATTTTGCGTTCATTTGGCAGGCTCTAGATTTTGTAGGAATATTATCCTTAGAAAAGTCGTCCTCATAAGGAAGAGTAATAATATGCTTTTTCCTGTTCCAAAAGACACTAGGATGATCAGCACAAACATCAATTGCCAGCTGTTCCGAAATTAACTTTATTTTTTCGTGAACCTTCGGAGATTGCAAAGTATCAGTAATATTCATGCTGAAGATTTCTAATTGTAGAGAATCAACATGTTTTTGTTTCATATTAATTAAAGCAATAATATTTTTCGTTACAGGCTCTGTAACTAATGTATAACTAATTGGTTTGCTTTCGTAAGCAGCACAAAATCCCTTAGCATCAATATGTGTATATGGATAAATAAAATTTATAAAAGGAGTTCCAAGAATAATTGGAGGATAAAGTTGATTCTTAACTAAAAAGAAGAAATGTGGAATGCAAACTTTATCTTGGCAAATATGCGCGTTTGATAACTTATACTCTATATTTAGAGCATGTCCTGGTGCAGACTTAACCATGTGAGTTGTGTTTTGAAAATATTTGGAAGGCACTAGTCCTTCTTGGATACAACTAACATCAGCACCACTATCTATCATAGAAATGTTATTAACATAAAAATTGTTATCAATCAGGATAGTTCATTTAATATACCATCTATGAGCAGTTACTATTTGCATCATACCTAAAAATGTATCATTTTTAGGATCAGAAGAAGATTCTAATTGTTTAGAAGATTCTATGTCATCATCGGATTGTTCAAAAATAATTTTTTGTTTTCCATTCGGATCGATAACTAGTGAATTGAAAGTCTTATTTTGAGTGATTCGATGATCACAAATCATTTGATTTTCTTTGAGAGTTTTAATTTCATTTTTTAAATTATCAATTTCTATCTTTAAATGGGCAAAATTTGTTTCCCTAGAACGAGTATGTTTTTTCAGAAGTCGTTTTTGAACTTCTGATAAAGAGTAAGGAATAGAATATTTAAAATCAGTCATTGGACTGGGTTTTGAAATCGGGACGTCGGAACTGGAAGTAGAACTGACTACTAAATTTATAATTTTTTCCCGAAGATTACTATCAATAACTTCTTTTAGGAGTTCAATTACATTTTCAGAAGTAATAGTCTGAACATTCAAATCTTGAAATTGAGATTGAATTTGGTAAAACATATCATTTTCACAGACACAAGTATCACCAGTGCACGTAGTACAAGCAGAGATATTATTTTCAATATCATCGTCAGAAAAATTGAGTAAATCTAGTTCGACTTCAGAATCGGACTGAATATCTTCATAATCATAATCAGAACCGAAAGTATATAACATGCCATAAATTTTTTTATGCAAATCGTTGTCTAATTCTAAAGCTTTCAGCTTTTCTAACTTACAGTTAGGGGCAATGTGACCAAAATTGCCACAACGATAACATTTAATTTTTGCTAAGTCTCGTTTAGACCTATTTTTGGTAAATCTAGTGGATTTTCTATGAGCTTTTCTAGCATCACGTTCCTCTTTTGATCTGTATCTAGATCCTCTAGATCTGTGTTTCCTGTAGACATAATCGTCTGGAATGGAGGTTTTATGATACCTACCCTTCTTGTGTCGTTGATGCATAGAGGGTTGTGCCATTCCAAATTGGGCACAAATATCTCCTAATTGAGAATGTTCTTTCAGCTTATCCATTTTAAGCTGTTGATTTAGTTTTAAATCATTACACAAGTTTAATCCTTCTTGCGTATAAATTCCTATCAGGTTACCGTAAGTATAACTGTTAAAAGGAATTTCACTAAGATTTCCTCGAAGAGTTTTCCGAACTCTTTCTGCAAATAATAAGGGGAGACCATCAATAAATTTGGCTTTCCAATGATCACCATGATCTTCAACGGGTAATTCTAGAATCCGACTTAAGAAGGTGACTTCGTACCATCTGAATTCGCCTAAATGATGACATCTTAAACCATTGAGAAGAGTTCTAATAGACTCATAATTACTTGTAAATCTACCACTGAAGTGTTCGAGAATATTCATAACTAAAGTATAGACAGCATCTTCTCGGCCAACATGTAACTTATGAGTGGAACGTTATGCATTTTGCATTGAAAAATGCACCTTCTGAATTTCAAAAAATTATGAATGATATTTTCAACCCTTATATGGAATTCATCATTGTCTATATAGACGATATTTTGATATTTTCCAAAATGCTTCAATCACATATCAAGCACCTCGATATTTTTAATAAAATAGTTATTCAAAATGGTTTGGTGATTTCTAAGCCAAAAATGAGTCTTTTTCAGAACGAAGTACGTTTTCTCGGACATACTATTTGTCAAGGTCCGATTCAAAGAGCAATCAATTTTGCAGATAAAGATAACATTATTGATAAAACTCAGTTACAAAGATTTTTGGGCAGTTTAAACTACATTGCTCCTTTCTATAAAAATCTTTCTCAAGATTTAGCCCCGTTATATGATAGGATAAAAAAGAATTATACTAATCCTTGGTCTGCAAAACACACATTTATTGTTAAACAGATTAGAAAATGAGTTAAGGCTCTTCTTGTTTTGACTCTTGCTAATCCTACTTGGCAAAAAATAATTGTTGCTGATGCGTCTGACACTGGTTTTGGTGGTATACTGAAACAAATAAATCCCAATGATAAAGGTGAATATCTTATTTGATTTCACTCAGGTAAATGGACCGACACCCACAAGAAATACGCTAGTGTGGCACATGAAATGTTGACAATTGTCAAATGTGTTCTTAAATTTCAAGATGATTTATATAATCAAATTTTTTTGATTAAAACTAATGCTCAATCAGTTAAATATATGTTTAACAAAGATTTAAAATCAAATTTCGAAAAGATATTGGCATCATAAAGACGAGAAAGAAGATCTCTTTTATTTGGAATCGGATAGCGAATCCATTTTAAAAATTTATTGAGAGGCTTGTAATTAATGACCAATCTGGGCACACGACTTTCTTTTTCAGCTGCATTGTTTACATTAAAAACAGTGCAAGACCATGGACATTTGGAGGGTTTTATCAACCCTTTTGCAATAAATTGTCAATTTCTATTTTGTAAAAATCTACTAATTTTGCGTTCATTTGGCAGGGTCTAGATTTTGTAGGAATATTATCCTTAGAAAATTCGACCTCATAAGGAAGAGTAACAACATGCTTTTTCCTGTTCCAAAAGGTACTAGGATGATCAACACAAACATCAATTGCCAGCTGTTCCGAAATCAACTTTATTTTTTCTTGAACCTTCGGAGATTGCAAAGTATCAGTAATATTCATGCTGAAGATTTCTAATTGTAGAGAATCAACATGTTTTTGTTTCATATTAATTAAAGCATTAATATTTTTTGTTACAGGATCTGTAAAAAATGTATAACTAATTGGTTTGCTTTCGTAAGTAGCATAAAATACCTTAGCATCAATATGCGTATATGAATAAATAGCATTTATAAAAGGAGTTCCAAGAATAATTGGAGGATAAAGTTGATTCTTAACTAAAAAGAAGAAATGTGGAATGCAAACTTTATCTTGGCAAATATGCATGCTTGATAACTTATACTCTATATTTAGAGCATGTCCTGATGCATACTTAATCATGTGAGTTGTTTTTTGAAAATATTAGGCACTAGTCCTTCGTGGATACAACTAACATCAGCACCACTATCTATCATAGACATGTTATTAAAATAAAAATGGTTATCAATCAGGATAGTACATTTAATATACCATCTATGAGTAGTTACTATTTGCATCATACCTAAAAACGTATCATTTTTAGAAACAGAAGAAGATTCTAATTGTTTAGAAGATTTTATGTCATCATTGGATTGTTCAAAACTAATTTTTCATTTTCCATTCGGATCGGTAACTAGGAAATTGAAATTATCAATTTGAGTGATCCAATGATCACAAATCATTTGATTTTGTTTGAGAGTTTTAATCTCATTTTTTAAATTATCAATTTCTACCTTTAAATCGGCAAAATTTGTTTCCCTAGAAGGAGTATGTTTTTTCAGAAGTCGTTTTTGAACTTCTGATAAAGAGTAAGGAATAGAATATTTAAAATCAGTCATTGGAATGGGTTTTGAAATCAGGACGTCGGAACTGGAAGTAGAACTGACGGCTAAATTAATAATTTTTTCAGGAAGATTACTATCAATAACTTCTTTTAGGAGTTCAATTACATTTTCAGAAGTAATAGTCTGAACATTCAAATCTTGAAATTGAGATTGAATTTGGTAAAACATATCATTTTCACAGACACAAGTATCACCTGTGCACGTAGTACAAGCAGAGATATTATTTTCGATATCATCGTCAGAAAAATTGAGTAAATCTACTTCGACTTCAGAATCGGACTGAATATCTTCATAATTGTAATCAGAACCGAAAGTATATAATATACCATAAATTTTTTCATGCAAATCGTTGTCTAATTCTAAAGCTTTCAGCTTTTCTAACTTACAGTTAGGGTCAATGTGACCAAAATTGCCACAACGATAACATTTAATTTTTGCTAAGTCTCGTTTAGACCTATTTTTGGTAAATCTAGTGGATTTTCTGTGAGCTTTTCTAGCATCACGTTCCTCTTTTAATCTGTATCTAGATCTTCTAGATCCATGATTCCTGTAGACATAATCGTCTAGAGTTGAGGTTTTATGATACCTACCCTTCTTGTGCCGTTGAGGCATAGAGGGTTGTGCCATTCCAAATTGGGGAAAAAAATCTCCTAATTGAGAACGTTCTTTCAGCTTATCCATTTTAAGCTGTTGATTTAGTTTTAAATCATTACACAAGTTTAATCCTTCTTGTGTATAAATTCCTATCAGGTTACTGTAAGTATAACTGTTATAAGGAATTTCACTAAGATTTCCTCGAAGAGTTTTCCGAACTCTTTCTGCAAATAATGAGGGGAGACCATCAATAAATTTGGCTTTCTAATGATCACCATGATCTTCAACGGGTAATTCTAGAACCCGACTTAAGAAGGTGTCTTTGTACCATCTGAATTCGCCTAAATGACGACATCTTAAACCATTGAGAAGAGTTCTAATAAACTTATAATTACTAGTAAATCTACCACGGAAGTGTTCGAGAATAGTCATAACTAAAGTATAGACAACATCTTCACGGCCAACATGTAACTTATGAACTAAGTTATCAGTGCTTTCTTCCGTATTGACTACATTAATAATAGCAGTTTTGGTTTCTAATGGCATATAATTATCCCACCAGCCACAAAGTTGACCAGTAAATTCTACAATAATTATTTTTCAAATAACTTTATCAGAATTTTTGGGACTACCATCAACATTTTTAGGGGTATTAACCCGAACAATTGTTGCGTACATCATCATCCTATGTACTTGAATGGTTAGTTGTTGATCCGAAAAATCATCTATGTTCCATTCGTAAATATCGGATCCTCCATAAGATGTATTAGTCTGGTTCCAATCACATTCTTCTATAAGAACGTCTTGAGGAGTGGGTCTACGATAATAATTAGACCACATTCTAGGTTTATCAGCAAAATGAGGATGCTTAGTATTATGATGGAGGTTATTAAACTCAGCTATTAATTCTCCTTCAGGATGAGAAGAACTTTCGATAGTATCTGTGAATTGAGCAGATAAATCAATTGGTTTAATATTTAAATCCGTAAATTTTTGTTCAAGTAAAACTTCTAAATCATCAAAAGTTTTAATTGCAAATTCTGAAATCTCTGGAGGTTGTTGAATAGAATTAGGTATAATACGAGGAATAGATGTTGGATTTGAAGTGTTAGCTGCGGAACCGTAACCTTTTTATCCGCATCTTTTTTCTCAGTATTATCACAAAGATTATCAAGCTTATATAAAACCTTATCAATTTTAACATTAGTTAAAAAATTTACAGCAATAGCTCAGTCATCAAGTTTTTTGCGAAGAGAAACAATGTGTTCTCCTAAAACTTTAACATACAAACCCAAATAATTATTTTGAGCTATTAACTTATTAATTTCATAAATACTAACCTTTCCAACTTCATTATCAATAAATTGCTTAAAAGCGTTAAAAGTTATGCCTGTGTTGTTAGGCAAAATGAACGAAGATTGTGGAGGAAAAACTATTTTAGTCAGTTTTCCGCTACTATTTTTGTAAGTTCGTTCAATAACCTTAATGTATAAAGGCAAATAAGTGGTTATAAACCAAGGAACAAAAAACATAATTTGATTATGCAATGCACAAGTTTCATAAAACTCTTATGAGATATTATTCATATCCTCTCTACTATAAGCTTCATAAAACCAAGTTCTAAATTGGTTCCATTTTGTATCAAAACAAAGGTGCTGATTTAGCTAGATCTGTCTGGCCACGCGGACTACAGCCCGTCCTAGAGATCCTGCCAACTTGGTATCAGAGCCATGATAGTTAAGGTTAATTTGTACTAGATGTGATAGTATTCAACATAGATACTTTCTAAAAATGAATATGGGAGAATCTCATATAAAAAATGATTGATTAGAGGAGGTAGATGTACCCCTTAATTTAGATTTATTAAACAAATGAACTATTCCTGAAGTTAAAATAAAAAAGATTTATGATTATGGCTGGTTTAACCGCCTATCCACTACTCAGTTGATTAAAACAACTAAAAAATCTCTTGCTTTAAATTCTTCAGAACAGACTACTTGTCTATTAAATAAACGCGATATTGACATTTATAAGCATAAATATAATTTTGTGCATATTGGCAGGGTTCAGATTGCATTTAAGCCTCTAACCCTCAAAGGGTTATCGGAAACATTTCTGGCAGCTTTAAGAGATGTAAGGAATTTGAATTTTCGACAGTCTTTAATGGGATCGATATAATCCACTGTGGCCTATGGTCAAGTTTACTTTAACACTCAGCCAAATTTACAGTTATCTTTGTCTGATGTGAATCTATTAGATGCTTTAACTTTAAATGTTAAGACGCATGGATAAAACTATGCACCTGGATCTGAACTTATTTGTTTATCCTATCGCATATATTATAAATTTTTGACATCTTTAAATCCAAGATGTAAATTATATGATACATGCGATCAGACGATTTTGTTTGAAATAATTTTTTTAAAATCAAAAATTACTACTCGACGACCTATTCGATGGGAAGAAATTAATTTTCCTAATACTTGGATTTTAAATTCAATTATTTCCCAAAATCAGTTGGCTGATCAAGTCACCAATGAAGATTTCTCACATATTCTTAGACCAATGATGGTCAAATCTGCATTCAATTTGAAGATAAGACTTATGTATATAACAGACAGTCTTTTTGTGGTAGTAGTCGATTGAATTTTGTACCTTCTTTGATAGCTCCAGTTGAACCCACATACAGTCCAGCTAGAGTTCATAAACTTGCTTCTTTGCATACCATACCTTCGACTTCTAGTCGTATAGAAAAATTAAAGATAGGCCCACGAACTAATATAGTTCAAGCATGTGATGATAGTTCTAATAAGTATATTCCTTCAGCATCCAAAATGGATTTTGACCCAAATCATATTTAATGATTCCTCACCAAATCAATTTTAGTCCAGGATCCCTGGTACGATAACATATTCCAAAATAATCTTTAATCTAAATTAAGGGGTACATATACCTCCTCTAATCTATCATTTTTTATATGAGATTCTCCCATATCCATTTTTAGAAGGTATCTATGTTGAATAATATCACATCTAGTACAAATTAACCTTCACTATCATGGCTCTGATACCAAGTTGGCAGGATCTCTAGGGTGGGCGGTAGTCCGTGCGGCCAGACAGATCTAGCTAAATCAGTACCTTTATAATGTGATATAAAAATCAAAATATATAGGAATTTTCATATATCAATTAACTGTATGGAAGGCTATGCCATTTTATCTAAGCAAGGGACCTATCAGGATCTAATACATATTCATAGTAAGCCCATGTATCTAGAGGTTCTAACCTAAAAAGATCGCCCTTTTTATCTCATTCGGGCTAGTAAATCGGCTTACCAGACGTAGTCACTAAGACAAAGCCATTATGAATAGTACTAGATCCGACTGTATCTCCATCTCAGAACCAAGTCAAAATGAAGTTAGGTACTCAACATAGATAAGAAATTTAGCCGGACATAGTCACGGCAGGAGAGGAGAGAAGTAAAGGTGTGTCACTTGTTAGACCCGGCGGCAATAGTAAATGCCCGGAGGCAAGGGCCAATAGGACGTATAAGCAAGGCCGAGTGTTGATGTCCAAAAGTTTAGACCTTTTCTGGGTTTTTATTATTCACAAAATTGAAAATACAAACTTATTACAATCTAAGAGAAAAGAGAAGTTTAGAGAGAAGGAGGAACTAAGAGAGGGGGGGGGGGGGTTCTAAAACCTTGTCCTCTGAAAATGAAAACTAAGCATATAAATATAAAAGAAAAAGAATCTTTACACAGTAAAATGGGTCCCAAGTGGGTCCCATGAACAGTGTCCTAAATAGTGAATTTACTGTGTCTACAGTGAATCTACTGTAGTGGCGACGCCTATCTCCGTCTGGATATGATCATATCTTCTTTTTTTTCATGTTTTTTATCCATTTCTTTCATGTTCTGGATAAATGCTTCAGTATTTTACATTTCTTTTCCGAAAGTATCACTTCGGGTTCAGGAGGTTGAGCATCCGTGATATCATCGTCATTATTGCTCCCACTATGCATGGAGGAATCTGATTCAAGTTGATTAAGGTAATGAAGTAAATTATGCTTCATTTCCTCAAGATAGTTATGGATCATTGCTTCTTTGTCTCCATCTTGAAACATGATTTTTCGAGCAATATGTCGAAGGGATGGGTCATCTATTTTGCCCTGCTCCATAGTTTCGGCATAATCCTGGATTTTAGATCCAATCTGATCTAATAATGTTTGTCAGTGAAGGATCTGAGTTTTGGGATCATATTTCATCAACCTATCCCAAAATTTTTTAGAAAATGTTCAATATAGACAAGGAATCTGTTCGTCTGTGAATCCCAATTCGGGCACCCATTTTTGAATCCACGGGATGGAAAATTCTAAAAGGAAGTAGATTTGATTAATCTTTTCCGGGTAGAAAATGTGATCTTCTCGATATAAATTATTTAAATCTAGAGACACAGTCTTCCATTTTTGGTATAAAATAAAAACTGGTTCAGGTAAAATCTTTCCGTAGGTCCGTGATAAGACCACCAATTTAAAAACCAATTTGGACTATGAGTTTCAAAAACCTTGGGACAAATTTTTATGAACCAAGTATGTTTTTGTTTAACATTGTTATAATAAAGGACTTGTGAAAAATCTTTTATATAGTCCTAGTAGGTAACATTCATTGATGTATTATTGAAGCAAATCTGCCTCTCACGCATTGTTGTAATGCCCCAATTTTCGACAGAAATCATCTGTTTAATAATAATTTTTGAGTAACTATAATCGGATTTTCCTTTAGGAAAATGCTGAATCTCAACACTACCTGTTTCAGTTAGGATAGCTTGATAATAAGATCAAGTCTTATAAGATTCTCTGAAGAAATATAATCCCTGAATTAAATACCTTTGGAAAATCTTCCATGGATCATGTTTCCGTAATATCTCAGAATTTTTGACAAGAAATATCATTTCTTGTTTAGGAACCTTTTCATAGGGTCAAAGATCATCGTTACCCTCTTTAGTAACCGAAGCAAAAGAATCTTTTTACTTTTGGGAGGCAAGATAAGCCTGCATCTGTTCATATAACGGATGGTCCTCTGGAATATCATCCAGATGTATGGCATTTTTGTAGGAATCTCCTTGTGATATTTTAGAGTTTATCAAACTCTTTTTTCCAGCTGTATAACAGGGGGTAATGTAGAGGATCCTTGACTATAAGCCGATCCTTGAGAACTGGAAGGTAAAGAGGGGAATCTACCTCAGCCTCTGCCACGACTGTGAATTCCACGGCCTCGGACTACATTGGTCCATGGATCAGCCATCCTGTAAATATTCACTAGACAAGAAGTCAGGCAAAGAATAATCAATTCATTTTTTATATTGAATCTCTAAATCGAAAGGGGCCAATTGGGCTTGCCATCGTGCAAATATCATTTTTGAGGCATTATGTTTAAAATCTTTGTTAAAATATGGATAAATAGAATTTATAAAAGGAGTTCCAAGAATAATTGGAGGATAAAGTTGATTCTTAACTAAAAAGAAGAAATGTGGAATGCAAACTTTATCTTTGAAAATATGCACGTTTGATAACTTATACTCTATATTTAGAGTATGTCCTGATGCAGACTTAACCATGTGAGTTGTGTTTTGAAAATATTTGGAAGGCACTAGCCCTTCTTGGATACAACTAACATCAGCACCACTATCTATCATAGCAATATTATTAACATAAAAATGGTTATCAATCAGGATAGTACATTTAATATACCATCTATGAGAAGTTGCTATTTGCATCATACCTAAAAGGTATCATTTTTAGGATCAGAAGAAGATTCTAATTGTTTAGAAGATTCTATGTAATCATCGGATCATTCAAAAATAATTTTTCATTTTCCATTTGGATCGGTAACTAGAGAATTGAAATTCTCAATTTGAGTGATCCGATGATCACAAATCATTTGATTTTGTTTGAGAGTTTTAATCTCATTTTTTAAATCAATTTATTCCTTTAAATTGGCAAAATTTGTTTCCCTAGACGGAGTATGTTTTTCAGAAGTCGGTTTTGAACTTCTGATAAAGAGTAAGGACTAGAATATTTAAAATCAGTCATTGGACTGGGTTTTGAAATCGGGACGTGAGAACTGGAAGTAGAACTGAAGGCTAAATTAATAATTTTTTCACGATGATTACTATCAGTAACTTCTTTTAGGAGTTCAATTACATTTTCAGAAGTAATAGTCTGAACATTCAAATCTTGAAATTGAGATTGAAATTGGTAAAGCATATCATTTTGACAGACACAAGTATCACATGTGCACGTAGTACAAGCAGAGATATTATTTTCAATATCATCGTCAGAAAAATCGAGTAAATCTACTTTGACTTCAGAATCGGACTGAATATCTTCATAATCGTAATCAGAACCGAAAGTATATAACATACCATAAATTTTTTCATGCAAATCGTTGTCTAATTCTAAAGCTTTCAGTTTTTCTAACTTATAGGTAGGGGCAATGTGACCAAAATTTCCACAGCGATAACATTTATTTTCTGCTAAGTCTCGTTTAGACCTATTTTTGGTAAATCTAGTGGATTTTCTGTGAGCTTTTCTAGCATCACGTTCCTCTTTTGATCTGTTTCTAGATCTTCTAGATCTATGTTTCCTGTAGACATAATCGTCTAGAGTTGAGGTTTTATGATACCTACCCTTCTTGTGTCGTTGAGGCATAGAGGGTTGTGCCATTCCAAATTGGGCACAAAAATCTCCTAATTGTGAACATTCTTTCAGCTTATCCATTTTAAGCTGTTGATTTAGTTTTAAATCATTACACAAGCTTAATCCATCTTGTGCATAAATTCCTATCAGGTTACCGTAAGCATAACTATTATAAGAAATTTCACTAAGATTTCCTCGAAGAGTTTTTCGAACTCTTTCTGCAAAATAATGAGGGGAGACCATCAATAAATTTGGCTTACCAATGATCACCATGATCTTAAAAGGGTAATTCTAGAACACGACTTAAGAAGGTGTCTTTGTACCATCTGAATTCGCCTAAATGACGGCATCTTAAACCATTGAGAAGAGTTATAATAGACTCATAATTACTGGTAAATATACCACTGAAGTGTTCGAGAATAGTCATAACTAAAGTATAGACAGCATCATCTCGGCCAGTATGTAACTTATGACCTAAGTTATCAGTGTTTTCTTCCATATTGACTGCATTATTTATAGCAGTTTTGCTTTCTAATGGCATATAATTATCCCACCAGCCACGAAGTTGACCAGTAAATGCTGCAATTATCATTTTGCAGATAACTTTATCAGAATTTTTGAGACTACCATCAACATTTTTAGGGGTAGTAACCCAAAAAATAGTTGCGTACATCATCATCCTATGTACTTGAATGGTTAGTTGTCAATCTGAAAAACCATCAATGTTCCATTCGTAAATATCGGATCCTCCATAAGACATATTAGTCTGGTTCCAATCACGTTCTTCTATAAGAACGTCTTGAGGAGTGGGTCTAGGATAATAATTAGACCACATTCTAGGCTTATAAGCAAAATGAGGTTTCTTAGTACTATAACAGAGTTTATTAAACTCAGCTATTAATTCTCCTTAGGATGAGAAGAACTTTCGATAGTATCTACGAATTGAGCAGATAAATCAATCGGTTTAATATTTAAATTCGCAATTTTTTGTTCAAGTAAAACTTCTAAATCATCAAAAGTTTTAATTGCAAATTGTGAAATCTTGGGAGGTCGTCGAATAGAATTACGGATAATACGAGGAACAGATGTTGGATTTGAAGTGTTGGCTGCGGAATCCGTAACCTTTTTATCTGCATCTTTTTTCTTAGTATTATCACTAAGATTATCAAGTTTATATAAAACTTTATCGATTTTAACATTATTTAAAATTTTTACAGCAATAGCTAAGTCATCAAGTTTTTTGTCAAGAGAAACAATGTGTTCTCCTAAAACTTTAACATGCAACCCAAGTAATTATTTTGAGCTATTAACTTATTAATTTCAGAAATACTAACCTTCCAATTTCATTATCAATAAATTGTTGAAAGGCGTTAAAAGTTATGCCTGCGTTGTTAGGCAAAACGAATGAAGATTGTGGAGGAAAAACTGTTTTAGTCAGTTTTTCTCTACTATCTTTGTAAGTTCGTTCAATAACCTTAATGTATAAAGGCAAATAAGTGGTTATAAGCCAAGGTACAAAAAACATAATTTGATTATGCAGTGCACAAGTTTCATAAAACTGTTGAGAGATATTATTCATATCCTCTCTGTTATAAGCTTCATAAAACCAAGTTCTAAATTAGTTCCATTTTGTATCTAAAGATTATTTTTGGATATGTTATCGTGCCAGGGATCCTGGACTAAAATTGATTTGGTGAGGAATCATTAAATATGATTTGGGTCAAAATTGTAACACCCCGTATATTCCCAACCCTAATTTGATTGATTGGTGACCTAGGGTGTATTTATAAACCTTAGCTTCGCAAGCACTAAGTACATGTGTTGCATTGGTTTTGGATGAAACAATTGATATCGTACTAGACAATATGACTAGACTCTTGTAGGAGGAGTTTGAAACTTTCTGAAACATTTTGGGAGTGATAAGTGAGGCTTGAACGGCTTCCAAACAAAGGGTTTTAATGCTAAGAGGTAAGCTAAAGAGTTGAACTTGAAGTATCTAACCGAATCCGCAAAGAAAAGTCGAAGAAATGAAAAAATTTTAAAAAATAAGGGTGGGCGTGCCCAGGGGGGTGCCAGGCCTCTCTGGGCTAAAATTTTTATCCCACAGGTAGCACTGGGGCACGCCAAGCGGCGTGCCGAGGTGGTTTTCGACAAAATTTTTCTTCGACTATTATGAGGCTTATTAGACCTATAAGTGATGGTATCATTACTCCATCATAGTAGGACTATTCTTAAGCGCGTTTAGCATCCGAGTTGGGGTTAATTATTCGTCACATGTATTTTTAACAAATTATGTTCAAATAGGCTATGAGCGACTAGAATTTCTATTTTTGTGATTGAGGCTACGATCGGGAATCTCGTAAGTGAATATTGTCGTGATGATTATGGAATTAATTAATCATGAGATATATGATGGATTACACATTGATTTTAGTGGGCTAAGATAATATGTGTTAATGGGTAAATTTAAGGCCCAAAATGGAGCCAAAATACATGGCCCAATGGGTCAAATGACCCATTCTTCCTTTAATTCATCAATTATTGACCCAAGTGGATCAAGATAACCATTAAATGGAGGATATATAAGGCCAAAAGCAGATTTTTATTCACAAAATCTCTCATGACATTGCTAGACATTTCTCTCCATTTCCAAACCCTAAAACAATCAACTCTTGGGAAAGATCATCATCTTCCAAGCTTGGGTAAGTGATTATTCTTGTACTTTAATATATCATATGCATGAGAGACTATGTAAATCATGTTGGTTATGTTTGGAAGTGTTGGACATGGTACTTTGGCTTTTTGCTAAGAGATGTGCATCCTTGTGAATTAAACTTGAAAAGGGACTTGATGTTTTGATGAAAGTGAATGGTATGGATGATATCTCAACATGTATGGTGTAGTTATGTCCATAACTTTTTATTTTTCTATATGTGTAAATTATGGAATTTTGGTCATGAAATATATTGAAGTGATTTGGTGGATTAAGTGTGATGTAAAGTTAATGAAGAGGCGTAAAAGGTGAACTTGATGTGAAAAGTTATTGGTGTATGATGTATTGGTCAATGTATAGAATATTATGGTATTGTTGGTATGAAAAGGCCATGAATGTTATTGTAAAGGGTGAAATAATGTTATAGGGGAATCATGTAACTTATGGTCGCCTTATACACTTGGAATGTAGCTTGTGGTTAATGTTGGTTCCGTTATGTACTTGTGATGTAGAGTGAAACGTAAGGAAGGAGCAGAATTGTTGTATTCACATGTTGGATTGTGTGTTCATATTGAGGACATAAGGTATGTAAGGTTACTCTTTCCGTATCTTTCTGCAACACATATTAGTCACATTGACATTGTACCTATCCTATTCCGAAATGTTCAAAGGTATCCCATTTCCGGTTATTAATTATTGTTACTCACATGTCCCTTATTCCTGAATCAATTGTGTTTCACATGACTCATGTTCTTTGGTTAATGTTCCAAGTTCCACTAATGTTGCAATTATCAAAAGTATTAATCTCTCATAAGTGAATACATTAATCTCTCACAAGTAAAGGTATCAATCTCATAGAAGTAAGGGAAATAAAGTAATGTATATATGTGATCCCAATGATGCTCCAATCACCAATGTATCACTCTCATGACAAAAGTAAAGAGAAGAAGCAATTCAAAGAAGTAATGCTTACATGGTTACTTTATGTTTTATTGAGAATGGATCACAAATCTAAAGGGCCCAAGCTCGGATGGATCAATCTCAACATTATATTATATTATGTATATTATAGCCCACCAAGTGTGGATGACGGTTATAGCCCACCAATAGGTGGATGACTCTTATTATATTATAGCCCACCAAGTGTAGATGACGGTTATAGCCCACCAATAGGTGGATGACTCTTATTATATTATGGCCCACTAATAAGTGGATGACTGATAATAAAGATGAACGTAAGCCAAGGTAAGTACGTCACGTAATTGAAAATATAAAGTAATATTATTTCACAGATGAAATTGATATGAATGATTGATCAAGCAATGAAAATAATGAAAGTAAGGAAAGTAATGAACATGGTTACACACATGCAAGACAGTGATTAATCCATAAACTTTATTCACATGTATTGATCCCATTTGAGATCCTATGTTACCTACAGTTTCTTATAGCCTTACATACTCAGTACATTCTTCGTACTGACCTCCCTTGGGGGGGCTTACCTTACTTGTTGTAGGCACATGTACAAATAGACCTCCACAGTAGGTTGCGGATCATTTGCGGATTGTTGGTGAGCTCCAGTTGATTCGGGGCTTTTCGGGTTCATATGTACATTTGTTTTGGCATTGTAAATGTTGTGTATAGAGCGGGGTGTTGTCCCGACTCGAGGTTGGTTATGGTTATGTATCTGTAGAGTCTTTGTAGACGTATATAGGAAGATGAATGTAAGATCCGTATGTCCAAGTTGACTCGATGGCCCTAACGGCCAAGTTTCTTATATGTATATAACACATGTTTCCATGACTTCCGCTATTGACATCTTATATCTCTATGTGGTGGTACTGCTTACTGAGTGACATGCATATGAATAGACATGAGCAAAGATTGGTTCTCTCATACCTCATCAGCTTCGGGTACCAGTCTGTCCCAAATGGGATTCGGGTTGTGACAAAAATCCATTTTGAATGCAGAAGGAATATCCTTATCAGAACTATCATCACATGCTTGAAATATATTAGTTCGTAGGTCTATCTTTAATTTTTCTATACGACTTGAAGTCGAAGGTATGGTATGCAAAGAAGCAAGTTTATGAACTCTAGCTGGACCGTAAGTGGGTTCAACTGGAGCTATAAAACAAGGTACGGAAGTCAATCGACTAATACCACAAAAAGACTGTTTGTTATATACAGAAGTCTTATCTTTAAATTGAATGCAGATCTGACCATTAGTGGTTTGAGAAATATGTGAGAAATCCTCATCGCTGACTTGATCAGCCAGCTGATTTTGGGAAATAATTGAATTTAAAATCCAAGTATCAAGAAAATTAATTTCTTCCCATCGAACAGGTCGTCGAGTAGTAATTTTTTATTTTAAAAAATTTGTTTCAAACAAAATCGTCTGATCGGATATATCATATAATTTACATCTTGGATTTAAAGATGTCAGAAATTTATAATATATGCGATAGGATAAAAAAATAAGTGCAGATCCAGGTGTATAGTTATATCCATGCGTATTAACATTAAAAGTTAAACCATCTAATAGATTCACATCAGACAAAGATAATTATAAATTTGGCTGAGTGTTAAAGTAAACTGGACCATAGGCCACAGTGGATCTATTGATCCAATTAAAGACTGTCGGAAATTCAAATTCCTTGCATCTATTAAAGCTGCCAGAAATGTTTCGATAACCCTTTGAGGGTTAGAGGCTTAAATGCAATCTGAACCATGCCAATATGCATAAAATTATATTTATGCTTATAAACGTCAATATCGCATTTATTTAATAGAGAAATAGTCTGTTCTGAAGAATTTAAAGCAAGAGATTTTTCAGTTGTTATAATCAACTGAGTAGTGTATAGGCGGTCAAACCAGCCATAATCATAAATCTTTTTTATTTTAGCTTCAGGAATAGTCCAATTGTTTAATAAATCTAAATTAAGGGGTACATCTACCTCCTTTAATCTATCATTTTTTATGTGAGATTCTCCCATATCCATTTTTAGAAAGTATCTATTTTGAATACTATAACATCTAGTACAAATTAACCTTTACTATCATGGCTCTGATACCAAGTTGGCAGAATCTCTAGGGCGGGCGGTAGTCCGTGCGGGCAGACAGATCTAGCTAAATCAGCACCTTTATATTGTGATATAAAAATTGAAATATATAGGAATTTTCATATATCGGTTAACTGTATGGAAGACTATGCCATTTTATCTAAGCAAGGGACCTGTCAGGATCTAATACATATTCATAGTTAGCCCGTGTATCTGGAGGTTCTAACCGAAAAAGATCGCCCAAATCTACTTCTTTTTAGTTCTTAGTTGGTCTATATAGACAATGATGAATTCCATATAAGGGTTGAAAATATCTTTATATTTTGATAAAGCCAGATCTTTAAGATTAAAATGTAAAAGAAGTTAGGTACTCAACATTGATAAGGAATTTAGCCTGACATAGTCACGACAGGAAGAGGAGAGGAGTAAAGGAGTGTCACCTGTTAGACCCGGCAGCAAGGGTCAATGCCCGAGGCAAGGGCTAATAAGCCATATAAGCAAGGCTGAGTATTGATATCCAAAAGTTTGGACCTTTTCTGGGTTATTATTATTCACAAAATTGAAACTACAAACTTATTACAATCTAAGAGAAAAGAGAAGTTTAGAGAGAAGGAGGAACTTAGAGAGAGAGGGGGTTCTAAAACCTTGTCCTCTGAAAATGAAAACTAAGCGTATAAATAGAAAAGAAAAAGAATCTTTACAAAGTAAAATGGGTCCCAAGAGGGTCCCATGAACAGTGTCCTAAACAGTGAATCTACTAGTTAAACAGTGAATTTACTATGTCTACAGTGAATCTTTTGTAGTGGCGGCGCCTATCTCCGTCTGGATAAGATCATATCTTCTTTTTTGCGTGTTTTTTATCCATTTCTTTCATGTGCTGAATTAATGCTTCAGTATTTTATATTTCTTTTTCCGAAAGTATCACTTCTGGTTCAGAAGGTTGAGCATCCGTGATATCATCATCATTATTGCTCCCACTATGCATGGAGGAATCTGATTCAAGTTGATTAAGGGAATAAAGTAAATTATGCTTTGTTTCCTCAAGATATTTATGGATCATTGCTTCTTTGTCTCCATCTTGAAACATGATTTTTCGAGCAATATGTCGAAGGGATGGGTCATCAATTTTGCCCTGCTCCATAGTTTCGGCATAATCCTAGATTTTAGATCCGGTCTGATCTAATAATGTTTTTCCGTGAATGATCTGAGTTTGGGATCATATTTCATCAACCTATCCCAAAAATTATTAGAAAATGTTCAATATAGACAAGGAATCTGTTCGTCTGTGAATCCCAATTCGGGCATCCATTTGTGAATCCACGGGATGGAAAATTCTAAAAAGAAGTAGATTTGATCAATCTTTTTCGGGTATCAAATGTGATCTTCCCGATATAAATTATTTAAATATGGAAACACAGTCTTCCATTTTTTGTATAAAATAAAAAATGGTTAAGGTAAAATCTTTACCGTAGGCCCGTGATAAGACCACTAATTTAAAAACCAATTTGGAATATGAGTTTCAAAAACCTTGGGACAAATTTTTATGAACCAAGTATGTTTTTGTTTAACATTATTATGATAAAGGACTTGCGAAAAAGTTTTTGTATAGTCCCAGTAGGTAACATTCATTGATGTATTATTGAAGCAGATCTTCCTCTCACGCATTGTAGTAATCCCCCAATCTTTGACAGAAATCATTTGTTTAATAATAATTTTTGAGTAACTATACTCGAGTTGTCCTTCAGGAAAATGCTGAATCTCAGCACTACCTGTTTCAGTTAGGATAGCTTGATAATAAGATCGAGTCTTATAATACATTTGGAAATATCATTTCGAAAATCTTCCATGGATCATGTTTCCGTAATATCTCGGAATTTTCGACAAGAAATATCATTTCTTGTTTAGGAACCTTTTCATAGGGTCGAAGATCATCGTTACCCTCTTTAGTAACCAAAGCAAAAGAATCTTTTTGCTTTTGGGAGGCAAGATAAGCCTGCATCTGTTCATATAACGGATGGTCCTCTGGAATATCATCCAGATGTATGGCATTTTTGTAGGAATCTCCTTGCGATATTTTAGACTTTATCAAACTCTTTTTTCCCAGTTGTATAACAGGGGGTGATGTAGAGGATCTTTGACTATAAACCGATCCTTGAAAACTGGAAGGTGAAGAGGGGAATCTCCCTCGGCCTCTGCCACGACCGCAAATTCCACGGCCTCGAACTACATTGGTCCATGGATCAGCCATCCTGTAAATATTCACGAGACAAGAAGTCAGGCAAAGAATTATCAATTCATTTTTTATATTGAATCTCAAAATTGAAAGGGGCCAATTGGGCTTGCCATCGTGCAAATATCATTTTCGATGCATCATGTTTAAAATCTTTGTTAAACATATATTTAACTGATTGAGCATCAGTCTTAATCAATAATTTTTGATTATATAAATCATCTTGAAATTTAAGAACACATTTGATCATTGTCAACATTTCATGTGCCACAGTAACGTGTTTCTTCTGGGCGTCGGTCCATTTACCTAAGTGAAATCGAATAAGATATTCACCTTTATCATTGTGATTTATTTGTTTGAGTATACCACCGAAACCAGTGTTAGACGCATCGGTCTCAATTATTTTTTGCCAAGTAGTATTAGCAAGAGTCAAAACAGGAAGAGCCTTAACTCATATAACGGGGCTAAATCTTTTTTAGCCTATCATATAACGGGGCTAAATCTCGAGAAAGATTTTTTTAGAAAGGAGCAATGTGGTTTAAACTCCCCTAAAATATTTGTAACTGAGTTTTATCAGTAATGTTATCTGGGAATTTATCTGCAAAATTTATTGCTCTTTGAATCGGAGTAATCTTCCCTTGACAAATAGTATGTCCGAGAAAACAGACTTCGGTTTGAAAAAGACTCATTTTTGGTTTAGAAATCACCAAACCATTTTGAATACCTATTTTCATAAAAATATCTAGGTGCTTGATATGTTATTTAAGCGTTTTGGAAAATATCAAAATATTGTCTATATAGACAATGATGAATTCCATATAAGGGTTGATAATATCATTCATAATTTTTTGAAATTCAGAAGGTGCATTTTTCAATCTAAAAGGCATAACGTTCCATTCATATTGTACAAATGGGACATTAAAAGTAGTTCGATAAGTATGATCTTTTGAAATCTGTATTTGCCAATAACCAGATTTTAAATTAAATTTCGAAAAGATATTGGCATCATAAAGACGAGAAAGAAGATCTCTTTTATTTGGAATCGGATAGCGAATCCATTTAAAAAATTTATTAAGAGGTTTGTAATTAATGACCACTCTGGGCACACCTCTTTCCTTTTTAGCTGCATTGTTTACATAAAAAGCAGTGCAAGACCAAGGAGATTTGGAGGGTTTTATCAAACCCTTTTGCAATAAATTGTCAATTTCTTTTTTTGCAAAAATTTACTAATTCTGCGTTCATTTGGCAGGTTCGAGATTTTTTAGGAATATTATCCTCAGAAAAGTCGTCCTCATAAGGAAGAGTAACAATATGCTTTTTCCTGTTCCAAAAGGCACTAGGATGATCAGCACAAACATCAATTGTCAGTTGTTCCGAAATCAACTTTATTTTTTCTTGAACCTTCGGAGATTGCAAGGTATCAGTAATATTCATGCTGAAGATTTCTAATTGTAGAGAATCAACATGTTTTTGTTTCATATTAATTAAAGCATTAATATTTTTCGTTATAGGATCTGTAACAAATGTATAACTAATTAGTTTGCTTTCGTAAGTAGCACAAAATCCCTTATCATCAATATGCGTATATGGATAAATAGAATTTATAAAAGGAGTTCCAAGAATTATTGGAGGATAAAGTTGATTCTTAACTAAAACGAAGAAATGTGGAATGCAAACTTTATCTTGGCAAATATGCACATTTGATAACTTATACTCTATATTTAGAGCATGTCCTGATGCAGAATAAACCATGTGAGTTGTTTTTTGAAAATATTTGGAAGGCACTAGTCCATCTTGGATACAACTAACATCAGCACCACTATCTATCATAGCAATGTTATTAACATAAAAATGGTTATCAATCAGGATAGTACATTTAATATACCATCTATGAGCAATTACTATTTGCATCATACCTAAAAAGGTATCATTTTTAGGATCAGAAGAAGATTCTAATTGTTTAGAAGATTCTATGTCATCATCGGATTGTTCAGAAAATAAGTTTTCGTTTTCCATTCGGATCGGTAACTAGAGAATTGAAATTCTCAATTTGAGTGATCCGATGATCACAAATCATTTGATTTTGTTTGAGAGTTTTAATCTCATTTTTTAAATTATTAATTTCTACCTTTAAATCGGCAAAATTTGTTTCCCTAGAAGGAGTATGTTTTTTCAGAAGTCGTTTTTTGAACTTCTGATAAAGAGTAAGGACTAGAATATTTAAAATCAGTCATTGGACTGGGTTTTGAAATCGGGACGTCGGAACTGGAAGTAGAACTGAAGGCTAAATTAATAATTTTTTCACTAAGATTATTATCAGTAACTTCTTTTAGGAGTTCAATTACATTTTCAGAAGTAATAGTCTGAACATTCAAATCTTGAAATTGAGATTGAATTTGGTAAAACATATCATTTTCAGAGACACAAGTATCACCTGTGCACGTAGTAAAAGCAGAGATATTATTTTCGATATCATCGTCAGAAAAATTGAGTAAATCTACTTCGACTTTAGTATCAGACTGAATATCTTCATAATCGTAATCAGAATCAGGAGTCTATAACATACCATAAATTTTTTCACGCAAATCATTGTCTAATTCTAAAGCTTTTTGCTTTTCTAACTTACAGTTAGGGGCAATGTGACCAAAATTTCCACAGTGATAACATTTAATTTTTTCTAAGTCTCGTTTAGACCTAATTTTGGTAAATCTAGTGGATTTTCTGTGAGCTTTTCTAGCATCACGTTCCTCTTTTGATCTGTTTCTAGATCTTCTAGATCTATGTTTCCTATAGACATAATCGTCTGGAGTGGAGGTTTTATGATACCTCTTCTTGTGCCGTTGAGGCATAGAGGGTGATGCCATTCCAAATTGGGCACAAAAAACTCCTAATTGAGAACGTTCTTCCAGGTTATCAATTTTAAGCTATTGATTTAGTTTTAAATCATTACACAAGTTTAATCCTTCTTGTGTACAAATTCCTATCAGGTTACCGTAAGTATAACTGTTATAAGGAATTTCACTAAGATTTTCTAGAAGAGTTTTCCGAACTCTTTCTGCATATAATGAGGGGAGACCATCAATAAATTTGGCTTTCCAATGATCACCATGATCTTCAACTGGTAATTCTAGAACCCGACTTAAGAAGGTGTCTTTGTACCATCTGAATTCGCCTAAATGACGACATCTTAAGCCATTGAGAAGAGTTCTAATAGACTCATTTTTACTTATAATTCTACCACTGAAGTGTTCGAGAATAGTCATAACTAAAGTATCGACAACATCTTCTCGGCCAGCATGTAACTTATGAACTAAGTTATCTATGCTTTCTTCCATATTGACTGCATTAATAATAGCAGTTTTGGTTTCTAATAGCATATAATTATCCCACCAGCCATGAAGTTGACCAGTAAATCCTAAAATTATCATTTTGCAGATAACTTTATCAGAATTTTTGGGAGTACCATCAACATTTTTAGGGGTAGTAGCCCGAACAATAGTTGTGTACATCATCATCCTATGTACTTGAATGGTTAGTTGTCGATCCGACAAACCATCTATGTTCAATTCATAAATATCGGATCCTCCATAAGACGTATTAGACTGGTTCAAATCATGTTCTTCTATAAGAACGTATTGAGGAGTGGGTCTAGGATAATAATTAGACCGCATTCTAGGATTATCAGCAAAATGAGGATGCTTAGTACTATAACGAAGTTTATTAAACTCAACTATTAATTCTCCTTTAATATGAGAAGAACTTTCGATAGTATCTACGAATTGAGCAGATAAATCAATCAGTTTAATATTTAGATTCACAAATTTTTTTTCAAGTAAAACTTCTAAATTATCAAAAGTTTTAATTGCAAATTTCAAAATCTTGGGAGGTTGTTGAATAGAATTAGGGATAATACGAGGAACAGATGTTGGATTTGAAGTGTTAGCTGCGGAATTCGTAACCTTTTTATCCGCATCTTTTTTCTCAGTATTATCACTAAGATTATCAAGTTTATATAAAATTTTATCGATTTGAACATTATTTTAAAATTTTACAGCAATAGCTAAGTCATCAAGTTTTTTGTCAAGAGAAACAATGTGTTCTCCTAAAACCTTAACATACAAACCAAAATAACTATTTTGAACTATTAACTTAATAATTTCAGAAATACTAACCTTTCCAACTTCATTATCAATAAATTGTTGAAAGGCGTTAAAAGTTATGCATGTGTTGTTAGGCAAAACGAATGAAGATTGTGGAGGAAAAACTGTTTTAGTCTGTTTTCCGCTACTATCTTTGTAAGTTCGTTCAATAACCTTAATGTATAAAGGCAAATAAGTGATTATAAACCAAGGTACAACAAACATAATTTGATTACGCAATGCACAAGTTTCATAAAACTCTTGAGAGATATTATTCATATCCTCTCTGCTATAAGCTTCATAAAACCAAGTTCTAAATTGGTTCCATTTTGTATCAAAAAATTCTTTTTAAATATGTTGCCGTACCAGTGATCCTGGACTAAAATCGATTTGGTGAGGAATCATTAAATATGATTTGGGTCAAAATCCATTTCGGATGCAAAAGGAATATCCTTATCAGAACTATCATCACATGCTTGAACTATATTAGTTCGTAGGTCTATCTTTAATTTTTCTTTACGACTAGAAGTCGAAGGTATGGTATGCAAAGAAGCAAGTTTATGAACTCTAGCTGGACCGTATGTGGGTTCAACTGGAGCTATCAAAGAAGGTACGGAAGTCAATCGACTACTACCACAAAAAGACTGTCTATTATATACAGAAGTCTTATCTTCAAATTGAATACAGATCTGACCATCAGTGGTCTGAGAAATATGTGAGAAATCCTCATTGGTGACTTGATCATCCAACTTATTTTGGGAAATTATTGAATTTAAAATCCAAGTATTAGGAAAATTAATTTCTTCCCATCGAATAGGTCGTCGAGTAGTAATTTTTTATTTTAAAAAATTTGTTTCAAACAAAATCGTCTGATCGGATGTATCATATAATTTACATCTTAGATTTAAAGATGGCAGAAATTTATAATATATGCGATAGGATAAACAAATAAGTTCAGATCCAGATGCATAGTTATATCCATGCGTCTTAACATTTAAAGTTAAAGCATCTAATTGATTCACATCAGACAAAGATAACTGTAAATTTGGCTGACTGTTAAAGTAAACTGGACCATAGGCCACAGTGGATTCTATCGATCCCATTAAAGACTGTCGGAAATTCAAATTCCTTGCATCTCTTAAAGCTTCCAGAAATGTTTTCGATAACCCTTTGAGGGTTAGAGGCTAAAATGCAATCTGAACCATGCCAATATGCACAAAATTATATTTATGCTTTTAAACGTCAATATCGTGTTTATTTAATATACGAATAGTATGTTCTGAAGAATTTAAAGCAAGAGATTTTTCAGTTGTTTTAATCAACTGAGTAGTGGACAGGCGGTTAAACCAGCCATAATCATAAATCTTTTTTATTTTAACTTCAGGAATAGTCCTTTTTTTTAATAAATCTAAATTAAGGGGTACATCTACCTCCTCAAATCTATCATTTTTTATATGAGATTCTCCCATATCCATTTTTAGAAAGTATCTATGCTGAATACTATCACATCTAGTACAAATTAACCTTAACTATCATGATTCAGATACCAATTTGGCTAGATCTCTAGGGCGGGCGGTAGTCCGCGCGGCCAGACTGATCTAGCTAAATTAGCACCTTTATATTGTGATATAAAAATCGAAATATATAGGAATTTTCATATATTTATTAACTATATGGAAGGATATGCCATTTTATCTAAGTAAGAGACCTGTCAGGATCTAATACATATTCATAGTGAGCCCGTGTATCTGGAGGTTCTAACCAGAAAAGATCTCCCTTTTTATCTCATTCGGGCTAGTAAATTGGCTTACCAGACGTAGTCACTAAGAGAAAGCCGTTATGAATAGTACTACATCCTACTGTATCACCATCTCAAAACCAAGTCAAAATGATATATAAAAATTTCTTTATATTTTGATAAAGCCAGAGCTTTAAGATTAAAATGTAAAAGAAAGTTGGCAGAATCTCTAGGGTGGGCAGTAGTCCACGCGACCAGACAGATCTAGCTAAATCATCACCTTTATATTGTGATATAAAAATAGAAATATATAGGAATTTTCATATATCGATTAACTGTATGGAAGGCTATGCCATTTTATCTAAGCAAGGGACCTGTCAGGATCTAATACATATTCATAGTGAGCCTGTGTATCTAGAGGTTCTAACAGAAAAATATCGCCCTTTTTATCTCATTCGGGCTAGTTAACCGGCTTACCAGACGTAGTCACTAAGACAAAGCCATTATGAATAGTACTATATCCAACTGTATCACCATCTCAGAACCAAGTCAAAATGATATATAAAAATTTCTTTATATTTTGATAAAGCCAGATCTTTAAGATTAAAATGTAAAAAAAGTTAGGTACTCAACATAGATAAGGAATTTAGCCGGACATAGTCACGGCAGGAGAGGAGAGGAGTAAAGGCGTGTCACCTGTTAGACCCGTCGACAAGGGTCCATGCCCGGAGGCAAGGGCTAATAGGCCATATAACCAATGTCGAGTATTGATGTCCAAAATTTTGGACCTTTTCTGGGTTTTCATTATTCACAAAATTGAAAATACAAACTTATTACAATCTAAGAGAAAAGGGAAGTTTAGAGAGAAGGAGGAACTTAGAGAGAGAGGGGGTTCTAAAACCTTGTCCTCTGAAAATGAAAACTAAGCGTATAAATAGAAAAGAAAAAGAATCTTTACAAAGTAAAATGGGTCCCAAGTAGGTCCCATGAACAGTGTCCTAAACAGTGAATTTACTGTGTCCACAGTGAATCTACTGTAGTGGCGGCGCCTATCTCCATCTGGATAAGATCATATCTTTATTTTTTCCATGTTTTTTATCCATTTCTTTCATGTGCTGGATAAATGTCTTAGTATTTTGCATTTCTTTTTTCGAAAGTATCACTTCGGGTTCAGGAGCTTGAGCATCTGTGATATCATCGTCATTATTGCTCCCACTATGCATGGAGGAATCTGATTCAAGTTGATTAAGGGAATGAAGTAAATTATGCTTCATTTCCTCAAGATAGTTATGGATCATTGCTTCTTTGTCTCCATCTTGAAACATGATTTTTTGAGCAATATGTCGAAGGGATGGGTCATCTATTTTGCCTTTCTCCATAGTTTCGGCATAATCCACTTGCGAAAAAGCTTTTAAATAGTCCCAGTAGGTAACATTCATTGATGTATTATTGAAGCAAATCTGCCTCTCACGCATTGTAGTAATGCCCCAATCTTCAACAGAAATCATCTGTTTAATAATAATTTCTATTCATATAACATATGGTCCTCTGGAATATCATCCAGTTGTATGGCATTTTTGTAGGAATCTCCTTGCGATATTTTAGACTTTATCAAACTCTTTTTTCCCAGTTGTATAACAGGGGGTGATGTAGAAGATCTTTGACTATAAGCCGATCCTTGAGAACTGGAAGGCGAAGAGGGGAATCTCCCTTTGCCTCTGCCACCACCGCGAATTCCAGGCCTCTGACTACATTGTTCCATGGATCATCCATTCTGTAAATATTCACAAGACAAAAAGTCAGGCAAAGAATTATCAATTCCTTTTTTATATTGAATCGCAAAATCAAAAGGGGTCAATTGGGCTTTCCATCGTGCAAGTATTATTTTCAAGGCATCATGTTTAAAATCTTTGTTAAACATATACTTAACTGATTGAGCATCAGTTTTAATAAAAAAAAAGTTGATTATATAAATCATCTTGAAATTTAAGAACACATTTGACAATTGTCAACATTTCATGTGCCACAGTAGCGTATTTCTTCCGCTCGTCGGTCCATTTAACTGAGTGAAATCGAATAAGATATTCACCTTTATGATTAGGACTTATTTGTTTCAGTATACCACCGAAACCAGTGT
This sequence comes from Capsicum rhomboideum, assembly GCA_031232105.1. Lineage (NCBI taxonomy): Eukaryota > Viridiplantae > Streptophyta > Magnoliopsida > Solanales > Solanaceae > Capsicum > Capsicum rhomboideum. The sequence continues at coordinate 56,089,182 of CP124711.1, forward strand.
TTGACGCATCCGTCTCAATTATTTTTTGCCAAGTAGGATTAGCAAGAGTCAAAACAGGAAGAGCCTTAGCTCATTTTTTAATCTGTCGAACAATGGTTGTGTGTTTTGAAGACCAAGGTTCCTTATAATTCTTTTTTAGCCTATCATATAACGGGGCTAAATCTCGAGAAAGATTTTTATAGAAAGGAGAAATGTAGTTTAAACTGCCCAAAAATCTTTGTAACTGAGTTTTATCAGTAATGATATTTGGGAATTTATCTGCAAAATTTATTGCTCTTTGAATCGGAGTAATCTTCCCTTGACAAATAGTATGTCCGAGAAAATAGACTTCGGTCTGAAAAAGACTCATTTTTGGTTTAGAAATCACCAAACCATTTTAAATACCTATTTTCTTAAAAATATCTAGATGCTTGATATGTGATTCAAGAATTTTGGAAAATATCAAAATATCGTCTATACAGACAATGATGAATTCCATATAAGGGTTGAAAATATCATTCATAATTTTTTGAAATTCAGAAGGTGCATTTTTCAATCCAAAAGGCATAACGTTCCACTCATATTGTACAAATGGGACATTCAATCGATAAGTATGATCTTTTGAAATCTGTATTTGCCAATAACCAGATCTTAAATCAAATTTTTAAAAGATATTGGCATCATAAAGACGAGAAAGAAGATCTCTTTTATTTGGAATCGGATAGCAAATCCATTTTAGAAATTTATTAAGAGGTTTGTAATTAATGACCAATCTGGGCACACCTCTTTATTTTTTGGCTGCATTGATTACATAAAAATTAGTGCAAGACCAAGGAGATTTGGATGGTTTTATCAAACCCTTTTGCAATAAATTGTCAATTTCTTTTTTGCAAAAATCTACTAATTATGCATTCATTTGGCAGGGTCTAGATTTTGTAGGAATATTATCCTCAGAAAAGTAGTCCTCATAAGGAAGAGTAACAATATGCTTTTTCCTGTTCCAAAAGGCACTAGGATGATCAGCAAAAACATCAATTTCCAGTTTTTCTGAAATCAACTTTATTTTTTCTTGAACCTTCGGAGATTGCAAAGTATAAGTAATATTCATGCTGAAGATTTCTAATTGTAGAGAATCAGCATGTTTTTGTTTCATATTAATTAAAGCAATAATATTTTTTATTACAGGATGTGTAACAAATGTATAACTAATTGGTTTGCTTTCGTGAGTAGCACAAAATACCTTAGCATCAATATGCGTATATGGATAAATAGCATTTATAAAAGGAGTTCCAAGAATAATTGGAGGATAAATTTGATTCTTAACTAAAAAGAAGAAATGTGGAATGCAAACTTTATCTTGGCAAATATGCACGTTTGATAACTTATACTCTATATTTAGAGCATGTCCTGATGCAGACTTAACCATGTGAGTTGTTTTTTGAAAATATTTGGAAGGCACTAGTCCATCTTGGATACAACTAACATCAGCACCACTATCTATCATAGCAATGTTATTAACATAAAAATGGTTATCAATCAGGATAGTACATTTAATATACCATCTATGAGCAATTACTATTTGCATCATACCTAAAAAGGTATCATTTTTAGGATCAGAAGAAGATTCTAATTGTTTAGAAGATTCTATGTCATCATCGGATTGTTCAGAAAATAAGTTTTCGTTTTCCATTCGGATCGGTAACTAGAGAATTGAAATTCTCAATTTGAGTGATCCGATGATCACAAATCATTTGATTTTGTTTGAGAGTTTTAATCTCATTTTTTAAATTATTAATTTCTACCTTTAAATCGGCAAAATTTGTTTCCCTAGAAGGAGTATGTTTTTTCAGAAGTCGTTTTTTGAACTTCTAATAAAGAGTAAGGACTAGAATATTTAAAATCAGTCATTGGACTGGGTTTTGAAATCGGGACGTCGGAACTGGAAGTAGAACTGAAGGCTAAATTAATAATTTTTTCACTAAGATTATTATCAGTAACTTCTTTTAGGAGTTCAATTACATTTTCAGAAGTAATAGTCTGAACATTCAAATCTTGAAATTGAGATTGAATTTGGTAAAACATATCATTTTCAGAGACACAAGTATCACCTGTGCACGTAGTAAAAGCAGAGATATTATTTTCGATGTCATCGTCAGAAAAATTGAGTAAATCTACTTCGACTTCAGTATCGGACTGAATATCTTCATAATCGTAATCAGAATCGGGAGTATATAACATACCATAAATTTTTTCATGCAAATCATTGTCTAATTCTAAAGCTTTTAGCTTTTCTAACTTACAGTTAGGGGCAATGTGACCAAAATTTCCACAGCGATAACATTTAATTTTTTCTAAGTCTCGTTTAGACCTAATTTTGGTAAATCTAGTGGATTTTCTATGAGCTTTTCTAGCATCACGTTCCTCTTTTGATCTGTTTCTAGATCTTCTAGATCTATGTTTCCTATAGACATAATCGTCTGGAGTGGAGGTTTTATGATTCCTACCCTTCTTGTGCCGTTGAGGCATAGAGGGTGATGCCATTCCAAATTGGGCACAAAAAAACTCCTAATTGAGAACGTTCTTCCAGGTTATCCATTTTAAGCTGTTGATTTAGTTTTAAATCATTACACAAGTTTAATCCTTCTTGTGTACAAATTCCTATCAGGTTACCGTAAGTATAACTATTATAAGGAATTTCACTAAGATTTCCTCGAAGAGTTTTCCGAACTCTTTCTGCAAATAATGAGGGGAGACCATCAATAAATTTGGCTTTCCAATGATCACCATGATCTTCAACGGGTAATTCTAGAACCCGACTTAAGAAGGTGTCTTTGTACCATCTGAATTCGCCTAAATGACGGCATCTTAAACCATTGAGAAGAGTTATAATAGACTCATAATTACTGGTAAATCTACCACTAAAGTGTTCGAGAATAGTCATAACCAAAGTATAGACAGCATCTTATCGGCCAGCATGTAACTTATGACCTAAGTTATTAGTGCTTTCTTCCATATTTACTGCATTAATAATAGCAGTTTTGGTTTCTAATGGCATATAATTATCCCACCAGCCACGAAGTTGACCAGTAAATCCTGCAATAATCATTTTGCAGATAACTTTATCAAAATTTTTGGGAGTACCATCAACATTTTTAGAGGTAGTAACCCGAACAATAGTTGCATACATCATCATCCTATGTACTTCAATCGTTACTTGTCGATCCGACAAACCATCTATGTTCCATTCATAAATATCGGATCCTCCATAAAACGTATTAGTCGGGTTCCAATCACGTTCTTCTATAAGAACGTCTTGAGGAGTGGGTCTAGGATAATAATTAGACCACATTCTAGGCTTATCAGCAAAATGAGGATGCTTAGTACTATAACAGAGTTTATTAAACTCATCTATTAATTCTCCTTTAGGATAAGAAGAACTTTCAGAAATATCTACGAATTGAGCAGATAAATCAATCGGTTTAATATTTAAATTCGCAAATTTTTGTTCAAGTAAAACTTTTAAATCATCAAAAGTTTTAATTGCAAATTCTGAAATCTCGGGAGGTCGTTGAATAGAATTAGGGATAATACGAGGAACAAATGTTGGATTTGAAGTGTTAGCTGCAGAATCCGTAACCTTTTTATTCGCGTATTTTTTCTCAGTATTATCACTAAGATTATCAAGTTTATATAAAACTTTATCGATTTTAACATTATTTAAATTTTTTACAGCAATACCTAAGTCATCAAGTTTTTTGTCAAGAGAAACAACGTGTTCTCCTAAAACTTTAACATACAAACCCAAATAATTATTTTGAGCTATTAACTTATTAATTTCAGAAATACTAACCTTTCCAACTTCATTATCAATAAATTGCTGAAAGGTGTTAAAAGTTATGCGTGTGTTGTTAGTCAAAGCGAACGAAGATTGTGGAGGAAAAATTGTTTTAGTCTGTTTTCCAATACTATCTTTGTAAGTTCGTACAATAACCTTAATGTATAAAGGCAAATAAGGGGTTCTAAACCAAGGTACAAAAAAAATAATTTGATTATGCAATGCACAGGTTTCATAAAACTCTTGAGAGATATTATTCATAACCTCTCTGCTATAAGCTTCATAAAACCAAGTTCTAAATTGGTTCCATTGTGTATCAAACTATTCTTTTTGAATATGTTGTCGTGCCAGGGATCCTGGACTAAAATCAATTTGGTGAGGAATCATTAAATATGATTTGGGTCAAAATCCATTTCGAATGCAGAAGGAATATCCTTATCAGAACTATCATCACATGCTTGAATTATATTAGTTCGTGGGTCTATCTTTAATTTTTCTATACGAGTAGAAGTCGAATGTATGGTATGCAAAGAAGTAATTTTATGAACTCTAGCTGGACCGTATGTGGGTTCAACTAGAGCTATCAAAGAAGGTACGGAAGTCAATCTACTACTACCACAAAAAGACTGTATGTTATATGCAGAAGTCTGATCTTCAAATTGAATGAAGATCTGACCATCAGTGGCCTGAGAAATATGTGAGAAATCCTCATTGGTGACTTGATCAGCCAACTGATTTTGGGAAATAATTGAATTTAAAATCCAAGTATTTGGAAAATTAATTTCTACCCATCGAATAGGTCGTCGAGTAGTAATTTTTGATTTTAAAAAATTTGTTTCAAACAAAATCGTCTGATCGGATGTATCTTATAATTTACATCTTGGATTTAAAGATGATAGAAATTTATAATATATGCGATAGGATAAACAAATAAGTTCAGATCCAGGTGTATAGTAATATCAATGCGTCTTAACATTTAAAGTTAAAGCATCTAATAGATTCACATCAGCCAAAGATAACTGTAAATTTGGCTGAGTGTTAAAGTAAACTGGACCATAGGCCACAGTGGATTCTATCGATCCCATTAAAGACTGTAGGAAATTCAAATTCCTTGCATCTCTTAAATCTGCCAGAAATGTTTCCGGTAACCCTATGAGGGTTAGAGGCTTAAATGCAATCTGAACCATGCCAATATGCACAAAATTATATTTATGCTTATAAACGTCAATACCGCGTTTATTTAATAGACAAATAGTCTGTTCTGAAGAATTTAAAGCAAGAGATTTTCCAGTTGTTTTAATGAACTGAGTAGTGGATAGGAGGTCAAAGAAGCCATTATCATAAATCTTTTTTATGATTTCGCGGTCGTGGCAGAGGCTGAGGGAGATTCCCCTCTTCACCTTCCAGTTCCGACGTCCTGATTTCAAAACCCAGTCCAATGACTGATTTTAAATATTCTAGTCTTTACTCTTTATCAGAAGTTCAAAAACGACTTCTAAAAAAATATACTCCTTCTAGGGAAACAAACTTTGCCGATATAAAGGTAGAAATTGATAATTTAAAAAATGAGATTAAAACTCTCAAACAAAATAAAATGATTTGTGATCATCGGATCACTCAAATTGAGAATTTCAATTCTCTAGTTACCGATCTGAATGGTAAACGAAAACGTATTTTTGAACAATCCGATGATGACATAAAATCTTCTAAACAATTAGAATCTTCTTCTGATCCTAAAAATGATACCTTTTTAGGTATGATGCAAATAGTAACTGCTCATAGATGGTATATTAAATGTACTATCCTGATTAATAACCATTTTTATGTTAATAACATTGCTATGATAGATAGTGGTGTTGATGTTAGTTGTATCCAAGAAGGACTAGTGCCTTCCAAATATTTTCAAAAAACAACTCACATGGTTAAGTCTGCATCAGGACATGGTCTAAATATAGAGTATAAGTTATCAAACGTGCATATTTGCCAAGATAAAGTTTGCATTCCACATTTCTTCTTTTTAGTTAAAAATCAAATTTATCCTCCAATTATTCTTGGAACTCCTTTTATAAATGCTATTTATCCATATACGCATATTGATGCTAAGGGATTTTGTGCTACTTACGAAAGCAAACCAATTAGTTATACATTTGTTACAGATCCTGTAACGAAAAATATTAATGCTTTAATTACAGATCCTGATCATCCTAGTGCCTTTTGGAACAGGATAAAGCATATTGTTACTCTTCCTTATGAGGACGACTTTTCTGAGGATAATATTCCTACAAAATCTAGACCCTGCCAAATGAACGCAGATTTAGTAGATTTTTGCAAAAAAGAAATTGACAATTTATTGCAAAAAGGTTTGATAAAACCCTCCAAATCTCCTTGGTCTTGCACTGCTTTTTATGTAAATAATGCAGCCGAAAAAGAAAGACGTGTGCCCAGATTGGTCATTAATTACAAACCTCTTAATAAATTTTTAAAATGGATTCGTTATCCGATTCCAAATAAAAGAGATCTTCTTTCTCGTCTTTATGATGCCAATATCTTTTCGAAATTTGATTTAAAATCTGGTTATTGGCAAATACAGATTTTAAAAGATCATACCTATTGAGCTGCTTTTAATGTCCCATTTGTACAATATGAGTGGAACGTTATGCCTTTTGGATTGAAAAATGCACCTTCTGAATTTCAGAAAATTATGAATGATATTTTCAACCCTTAAATGGAATTCATCATTATTTACATAGACAATATTTTGATATTTTCCAAAACGCTTGAATCATATATCAAGCACCTAGATATTTTTAAGAAAATAGTTATTCAAAATGGTTTGGTGATTTCTAAACCAAAAATGAGTCTTTTTCAGACCGAAGACCGTTTTCTCGGACATACTATTTGTCAAGGGAAGATTACTCCGATTCAAAGAGCAATCAATTTTGCAGATAAATTCCTAGATAACATTATTGATAAAACTCAGTTACAAAGATTTTTGGGCAGTTTAAACTACATTGCTCCTTTTTATAAAAATCTTTCTCGAGATTTAGCCCCGTTATATGATAGGCTAAAAAAGAATTATAAGGAACCTTGGTCTACAAAACACACAACCATTGTTCAACAGATTAAAAAACGAGTTAAGGCTCTTCCTGTTTTGACTCTTACTAGTCCTACTTGGCAAATAATAATTGAAACAGATGCGTCTAACACTGGTTTCGGTGGTATACTGAAACAAATAAATCCCAATGATAAAGGTGAATATCTTATTCGAATTCACTCAGGTAAATGGACCGACGCCCAAAAGAAATACGCTACTGTGGCACATGAAATGTTGACAATTGTCAAATGCGTTCTTAAATTTCAAGATGATTTATATAATCAAAATTTTTTGATTAAAACTGATGGTTAATCAGTTAAATATATGTTTAACAAAGATTTTAAACATGATGCCTCGAAAATGATATTTGCACGATGGCAAGCCCAATTGGCCCCTTTCGATTTTGAGATTCAATATAAAAAAGGAATTGATAATTCTTTGCCTGACTTCTTGTCTCGTGAATATTTACAGGATGGTTGATCCATGGACCAATGTAGTCTAAGTACGTGGAATTCGCGGTCGTGGCAGAGGCCGAGAGAGATTCCCCTTTTCTCCTTCTAGTTCTTAAGGATCGACTTATAGTCAAGGATCCTCTACATCACCCCCTGTTATACAGCTGGGAAAACAGAGTTTGATAAACTCTAAAATATCGCAAGGATATTCCTACAAAAATTCCATACATCTGGATGATATTCCAGAGGACCATCCGTTATATGAATAGATGCAGGCTTATCTTGCCTCCCAAAAGCAAAAAGATTCTTTTGCTTCGGTTACTAAAGAGGGTAACGATGATCTTCGACCCTATGAAAAGGTTCCTAAACAAGAAATGATATTTCTTGTCGAAAATTCCAAGATATTACGGAAACCTGATCCATGGAAGATTTTCCAAAGGTATTTAATTCAGGAATTATATTTCCCCGGAGAGTCTTATAAGACTCGATCTTATTATCAAGACTCGATCTTATTATCAAGCTATCCTAACTGAAACAGGTAGTGATGAGATTCAGCATTTTCCTAAAGGACAACCCGAGTATAGTTACTCAAAAATTATTATTAAACAGATGATTTCTGTCAAAGATTGGGGCATTACTACAATGCGTGAGAGGCAGATTTGCTTCAATAATAAGCCAATGAATGTTACCTACTGGGACTATATATGTGGCTTATAGCAGAGAGGATATGAATAATATCTCTCAAGAGTTTTATGAAACTTGTGCATTGCATAATCAAATTATGTTTTTTGTACCTTGGTTTATAACCACTTATTTGCCTTTATACATTAAGGTTATTGAACGAACTTACAAAAATAGTAGCAGAAAACTGACTAAAACCATTTTTCCTCCACAATCTTCGTTCGTTTTACCTAACAACACAGGCATAACTTTTAACGCCTTTCAACAATTTATTGATAATGAAGTTGGAAAGGTTAGTATTTCTGAAATTAATAAGTTAATAGCTCAAAATAATTATTTGGGTTTGTATGTTAAAGTTATAGGAGAACACATTGTTTCTCTTGACAAAAAACTTGATGACTTAGCTATTGCTGTAAAAAATTTAAATAATGTTAAAATCGATAAAGTTTTATATAAACTTGATAATCTTAGTGATAATATTGAGAAAAAAGATGCGGCTAAAAAGGTTACGTATTCCGCAGCTAACACTTCAAATCCAACATCTGTTCCTCGTATTATCCCTAATTCTATTCAACGACCTCCCGAGATTTTGGAATTTGCAATTAAAACTTTTGATGATTTAGAAGTTTTACTTGAACAAAAATTTGCAAATTTAAATATTAAGCCGATTGATTTATCTGCTCAATTCGTAGATACTATCGAAAGTTCTTCTCATCCTAAAGGAGAATTAATAGCTGAGTTTAATTATTATCCTAGACCCACTCCTCAAGACGTTCTTATAGAAGAACTTGATTGGAACCAGACTAATACGTCTTATGGAGGATCCGATATTTACGAATGAAATATAGATGGTTTGTCGGATCGACAACTAACCATTCAAGTACATAGAATGATGATGTATGGAACTATTGTTCGGGTTACTACCCCTAAAAATACTGATGGTAGTCCCAAAAATTCTGATAAAGTCATCTGCAAAATAATTATTGCAAGATTTACTGGTAAACTTCATGGCTGGTGGGATAATTATATGCCATTAGAAACCAAAACTGCTATTATTAATGCAGTAAATATGGAAGAAAGCACTGATAACTTAGGTCATAAGTTACATGTTGGCCGCGAAGATGCTGTCTATACTTTAGTTATGACTATTCTCGAACACTTCAGTGGTAGATTTACCAGTAATTATGAGTCTATTAGAACTCTTCTCAATGGTTTAAGATGCCATCATTTAGGCGAATTCAGATGGTACAAATACACCTTCTTAAGTCGGGTTCTAGAATTACCCATTGAAGATCATGGTGATCATTGGAAAGCCAAATTTATTGATGGTGTCCCTTCATTATTTGCAGAAAGAGTTTGGAAAACTCTTCGAAGAAATCTTAGTGAAATTCCTTATAACAGTCATACTTATGGTAACCTGATTGGAATTTGTGCACAAAAAGGATTAAACTTGTGTAATGATTTAAAACTAAATCAACAACTTAAAATGGATAAGCTGAAAGAATGTTCTCAATTAGGAGATTTTTGTGCCCAATTTGGAATGACACAACCCTCTATGCCTCAACGGCACAAGAAGGGTAGGTATCATAAAACCTCCACTCCAGATGATTATGTTTATAGGAAACATAGATCTAGATACAAATCAAAAGAGGAACGTGATGCTAGAAAAGCTCACAGAAAATCCACTAGATTTATCAAAAATAGATCTAAACGAGACTTAGCAAAAATTAAATGTTATCACTGTGGCAATTTTGGTCACATTGCCCCTAACTGTAAGTTAGAAAAGCTGAAAGCTTTAGAATTAGACAACGATTTGCATGAAAAAATTTATGGTACGTTATATACTTCCAGTGTTGATTACGATTATGAAGATATTCAGTCCGATTCTGAAGTCGAAGTAGATTTACTCAATTTTTCTGACGATAATATCGAAAATAATATCTCTGCTTGTACTACGTGCACAGGTGATACTTGTGTCTATGAAAATGATATGTTTTACCAAATTCAATCTCAATTTCAAGATTTGAATGTTCAGACTATTACTTCTGAAAATGTAATTGAACTCCTAAAATAAGTTACTGATAGTAATCTTCGTGAAAAAAATATTAATTTAGCCGTCAGTTCTACTAGATCCGACTGTATCACCATCTCAGAACCAAGTCAAAATGATATATAAAAATTTCTTTACATTTTGATAAAGCCAGATCTTTAAGATTAAAATGTAAAAGAAATTAGGTACTCAACATAGATAAGGAATTTGTCCAGACATAGTCACGACAGGAAGAGGAGAGAAGTAAAGGGGTGTCACCTGTTAGACACGGCGGCAAGGGTCAATGCCCGGAGGCAAGGGCTAATAGGCCGTATAAGCAAGGCCCAGTATTGATGTCCAAAAGTTAGGACCTTTTCTAGGTTTTTATTATTCACAAAATTGAAAATACAAACTTATTACAATCTAAGAGAAAAGAGAAGTTTAGAGAGAAGGAGGAACTTAGAGAGAGAGGGGGTTCTAAAACCTTGTCCTCTGAAAAAGAATCTTTACACAGTAAAATAAGTCCCATGAACAGTGTCCTAAATAGTGAATCTACTGTTTAAATAGTGAATTTACTGTGTTTATAGTGAATCTACTATAGTGGTGGCGCCTATCTCCGTCTGAATAAGATCATATCTTCTTTTTTTCCATGTTTTTTTATCCATTTCTTTCATGTGCTGGATAAATGCTTCAGTATTTTGCACTTCTTTTTCCAAAAGTATCACTTCTAGTTCAGGAGGTTGAGCATCCATGATGGCATCGTCATTATTGCTCCCACTATGCATGGAGGAATCAGATTCAAGTTGATTAAGGGAATAAAGTAAATTGCGCTTCATAAAACCAAGTCCTAAATTGGTTCCATTTTGTATCAAAAAATTCTTTTTGAATATGTTGTCGTGCCAGGGATCCTGGACTAAAATCGATTTGGTGAGGAATCATTGAATATGATTTGGGTCAAAATCTATTTCGGATGCAGAAGGAATATCCTTATCAGAACTATCATCACATGCTTGAACTATATTAGTTTGTGGGTCTATCTTTAATTTTTCTATTCGACTAGAAGTCGAAGTTATGGTATGCAAAGAAGCAAGTTTATGAACTCTAGCTGGACAGTATGTGGGTTCAACTGGAGCTATCAAAGAAGGTACGGAATTCAATCGACTACTACCACAAAAAGACTGTCTGTTATATACAGAAGTCTTATCTTCAAATTGAATGCGGATATGACTTTCAGTGGTCTGAGAAATATGTGAGAAATCCTCATTGGTGACTTGATCAGCCAACTGATTTTGGGAAATAATTGAATTTAAAATCCAAGTATTAGGAAAATTAATTTCTTCCCATCGAATAGGTCGTCGAGTAGTAATTTTTGATTTTAAAAAATTTGTTTCAAACAAAATCGTCTGATCGGATGTATCATCTAATTTACATCTTGGATTTAAAGATGTTAGAAATTTATAATATATGCGATAGGATAAACAAATAAGTTCAGATCCAGGTGCAGAGTTATATCCATGTGTCTTAACATTTAAAGTTAAAGCATCTAATAGATTCACATCAGCCAAAGATAACTGTAAATTTGGCTGAGTGTTAAAGTAAACTGGACCATAGGCCACAGTGTATTCTATCGATCCCATTAAAGGCTGTCGGAAATTCAAATTCCTTGCATCTCTTAAAGCTGCCAGAAATGTTTTCTGTAACCCTTTGAGGGTTAGAGGCTTAAATGCAATCTGAACCATGCCAATATGCACAAAATTATATTTATGCTTATAAACGTCAATATCACGTTTATTTAATAGAGGAATAGTCTGTTCTGAAGAGTTTAAAGCAAGAGATTTTTCAGTTGTTTTAATCAACTGAGTAGTGGATAGGCGGTCAAACCAGCCATAATCATAAATCTTTTTTATTTTAACTTCAGGAATAGTCCGTTTTTTTCATAAATCTAAATTAAGGGGTACATCTACCTCCTCTAATCTATCATATTTTATATGAAAGTCTCCCATATCCATTTTTAGAAAGTATCTATGTTGAATACTAGGTGATACTTGTGTCTGTGAAAATGATATGTTTTACCAAATTCAATCTCAATTTCAAGATTTGAATGTTCAGACTATTACTTCTGAAAATGTAATTGAACTCCTAAAAGAAGTTACTGATAGTAATCTTCGTGTAATTTTTATTCTAAATTTAATTGTTATTTATTTAGAAAAATTAAGTGGTATTTTTGTAATAATTGATAAGTACATAGGTGATACACATGCATAGAAACTAGCAGTAAATTTAATATATATATATATATATATATTTGGTGATTTAATTAGTGTTTTGAATTAGAAAATTGATGTTTTTTGCCGGAAAGTAAGATTTATGTAGTTCTTTAATTTGGGAACCGATTAATGGTCTATTTTAGCTGCTTTTAAACATGTGAGTTTCCCAAGATATGGGTAAATCAATTTTGAAAGAATTTTCAAATTTTACACTGGGGCTTGGGGTTGACTTATTGACCTAATTTGTTTACCGACGTTATGTTGGGTTCTAGAGATATTTGAATGAGAAATAGAGGAAAAACGAATGGAGAGAAAAAGAGTGAATTGTGCTTTCATTTTATAAAAAGAGTGTTTCTCCCACATTGGTGGGAGAAAGGAACATTCTTGTGCTTAAGTATAGAATCAACCCTCCTTGTTGTTAGTGAGGCAAGAAGAAGACAAGCCTTGCGCCATCCTCATCATCTCTCGCTCGGCTTCAACTTCAAATTTGAATTTGGAAAATGATCGAGAGACTATTTTTTTTTTGACAAAATTCATTGAAACTTGAGTGTTAATGATTTTTTAATCCGATACAAAAAAAATTTCCATTTGCTGATCGATCGAGAGATTATCTTTTTGGACAAAATTCATTTGAAACTTGAGTGCTAATGATTTTTTAATTCGATACAATTTTTTTCCATTTGGGGATGCACACGAGCATGTGCGGACATATGTCAAAATGCACATTAAAGGGATGCGACCTTTGGTTCTTTCACGGCCCCACATATCGGATCGTGCGAGTACCTACTCTAATCCACCTAGATAGGAGAACCCTCACCACCCATTTGAAATATAAATGCGGAAGTTAATATGAAACAAGAATACTTCGTTCATTACCATCAATTTAAAACTTTTAACTTCAACAGAAAAATATTTCCCAAGAAACTAGTCTAAACATGTACAAGAGCTACTAAGAGGAAATACAAGACAAGGACACAACTTCTACCATGGAATAATAACAAAAGTTGCTGGAGATATTTTTCGTGTCAAGCATGAAATACCTAATGATCCTATAACTAGACTATACCCCAAAAAGGGTATAACAAGAGTAGTATCAGTACAAAACTACACGTACTAGTACGCATCATCAGATGACCCGAATTAAATCATATAAGCATCACGTAAATATTCGAAAAGGAACATATAAATTGAGGGACATTAAATCAGAATCATTTAGTAGACCGATCAGTATCGCTTGGATATTAACAGCCTTAAACATCAAGTATCCACTACTTGCCAAGTCACGCTCAATTCGTAATTATCTACAAGACCAATAATTCCATCCCTCATGGTTTTTTTACCCTTAACAATTCACAACTAAGCCCCTCAGATAACCCTAAGCCTTATTACACCAATTCGGTCATACTTGACACTCTAAGCTTTCTTCGGTTCATTAAGTCCACAAATAAAACTAAAAAGATGGTGACACCCGCCTTCCCTGCCCGAAATACAATAACTGCTAGACCACCAACCATATATGACATACAAATATAAAGACCTACCTAGTGAGGGTCAACATAAACAGCAACTCAAGTCCAAACTTCACTACCCTCATTATACATTCAAATAAGCATAGTCAATAACTGGACAAACAGGTCAAAAATCATGACTCAGTGGTAATATACCTCCCCTTGGCCCATTTATCTAAGTGATTAGACAATATAGATTACACTCTTTTTTTATCAACCTTAACCCGGACCTCTCATGGATCCCCTTGTAACAGTTGGGAGACAACATACTCATAAATTACAATTCATAAAAGGTACAATACATAAATATCACATAGTTCGGTTCACGCAACGAACCAATATAACAAAATAACAAATGACCCGGTCCACTCAGGGGACTAACATAACACAGCAATAGCAAAAACCATGCATCTCAGTTTACATAAGAAACCGCCCTTAGCAATTAAGCACATAACTTGGTTCACTTGGGGGAACCACATATAACGATAACAAGTAAGATCGGTTCACTCAGGGAAACAACACAATCAAGGGGCACAAAATACCCGTTTCACTCAAGGAAGTATCACACTCACCTGTAGCTTGTACAAACATTCTAAGGGTTTTATGTGTGTGCCCAATAGTCATGACCTCTAGGGGATAAGTCCTTGTCCATGTACTAAATCCCAAACATCAAGTGTCTGCCAACTTTATACCACTAATCCCGTAGAGATGTCCAAATACAAGGACATTCCACAATAATGACAGATATCACAACAATCACAACTACAATAATAAAAGAACAACACTTGTAAAATCTAATAAGTTTACATATAAGTTCATGGCATGTGATTAGTACTTAGGATATCATATAATCATTTACTTTCCTTAAACATGCATTGTACAAGCAATACTATGAATTAGTTATCATGTACACATAACACAAATGGGGTTTCAACTACATTAAAACTATTACCTACCCCTGAGACATACAACCTATGGGTTATGAGGCCACCACATCCGTTCATCCTATCAATGTGCTATCTTACCAATTCCCATTACTCTAGTTACCACGGTAGATTCTTCTAAATCCACCAACACTAATCACTCTTAACGGATAAACATTTAGTAAGTTAATTACTAACTAAACAAGTATGAACAATAACTATGTAAAACATAATTCAAGAACAATTTCAATATTAAACCATAAAAATAATTTCCCACCCAATTACCCGAGTTTTATCCATTTTATCCATCCAAACACTGTGGCTAGGCCTAAGAATGCAATCTCCTATCAAACTATGTTATGCTTATGCCTTATAATGTAGGTCTAAACTACTCAGTTAAACTTATCCTACCTAGACAGCAAGCAGCTGCTACAGAGGCATGAACGCGAGTTTTGGCTCTGTGAAGATAATTTCTGATGTGAGATTTAGCAAAAAACCATTGTTTTTACCCCATTAATGTGGAAATCCCTCATCTTCATTGCTCCTAGGCGATGAGGTAACTCTAGGAGGGTTTTTGAATGAACCTCATCCTTTTGCAACTAAAGAGGAGAAAAGAGAATATAAAAATTTATACCTGGGGTTTCAGGTCCCGTCGTCCCGTTATAGTGGCGTACCAGCCTTTATGGTGACGGTGCAATAGAAAAAAAATTCCCCCTATAGAGGGATACATCGGCCCGACCAAAGTTTCAAATTCTAAAATTTAGGTTGCATCGTCCCACACTAATTTGAGATCGTATTTTCAAAAATTTTCTGCAACTTGTACCCATAACGAGAAGTCATTTAATAATGACAAAGCAGGTCGTTACAATAGATAACAATTTACCCATAGTTCATACCTGAATGATTACGCTAAGAAAAGGATGACACGAGTTAAAGTTAAACCTTAACACGCCCTTACTGCGATGACATAATACAGACTTATGTGGAATACCTAAATTTTTGTTTTTCCTTGGGTACAATAAATTTTCAAACTGTAACTTTAATACTAATTTGCTCGACCTAGAATTCACCGTGTCCTTATGAATAACATGAAACTAAATAGATTAAACATTTCTCGAGCACCCAAGGTATCCCGGGTGTCATCCATATACTAGAAAAAAAGAATTCAAACCCAATAGAAAAAAATTTTAGCGCCTCAAGGGTCAAGTTCCCACTATAGCGGGAATATTCTTGCTATAGTGGCATCGCCAAGTGGGTTAGGGCCACTATAACTGGTCTATCAGACATAAAGCGGTATGAAATGGGTTTCTCACCCATTTATTCTCCTTCACTCAAAAAAACTCCCGTCCCCTCCCCGATTACTTTTCTCTAATCATCAAAAACAAGGTAATTATCGATACCCTTACTCTTTTAACTTTCCTACATGCATTCCTGCTAGTTTTACACTTGAAATCATAGGAATAGAATAGGTTTTGGTCTTGTTTTTGAAATTTTAAAATTGGGTTTGTTTAGGCTAAATTTTCAAAGCATGGTTGCTTCCCTTACGTTCACACCATTTCTATAGCATTATAGGCATAAGAATTATGGAGTTCATGGCCAAAATGGACTCAAAAATCATAGGGAATGTGAAAGGTTGTTCTTGGTTTGGTTTTGATGATTTTGGCATGTTTTAGGAGTTATCATACCCCAATTTTGGCATAAACTAGTGTTAGGGTACTTTAGAATCACTGATCTAAAGTCAAAATGCTAAAAACAGAGTTTCTTAACAAGAGGTGCCGTTGTTTCGCCTCTTAACCTGTTGGGGATCATGAGGTTTCTATAACGGCCTTGTCCGACTATAGTGACATCGCCATAGTGGGATACAGCCCGCTATAGCGGGAGGCTACAGAAAGTAGCCCCCCAGATAAGCCAAGACATTGGCGTTTCTCTGAAATTTGATTTCTTAACACTTTTATGAGTTCTAACATGATTCCTTCTCATGATTTGCAAATTAACTATCCCTAATGGCCGAAAACCAAGAGAATGCTCCCGCTCCCACCTAAGAGAGGTTCCCGACAAGGCCTGTCAGGAGAGATATCAAGAGTATACAAGGACAGGGTTCTGCTACGAGAGGGGTGGCAGAAAAGGCGCCTGAATCTAACCATCGGGTCTAGGAGTTTGGCTGGGGCCCACTGGTGGTGGCTCTCCATCTATGGTCTCGGGTAGCTTTAGGAAGTTTTATGCCATACTCCTTACCATGCTTTGGGACGAACCCAACCCCACCATCCGCATCATAGGAGTGGATGTACCTGTGGACATCTGGACTATTAAAAAGGTACTTGGGGTTCCACATGTCTCAAATATTAGGTATTTAGCCAAGGCCCGAGAGATGGATTTGAGGTGGCTATCGGATACGCTATTTCTGGAGGATTTCAGGGACCAGTCCTACTAGTCTACTACTGAGGAAATTATGAGCACCTACTTCTTAGCCGATGCTAGGAGGTCGCTGATCCTAGTATCCCGAAGGATTCATCCGTAAGGAAACCTCTCCGACGTGACCTACCATCAGGCTCTAATGGTAGCCTGTACTATACAGTGGATTGCACTAAATATAATGGTATAAATCATGATGGAGTGGAGGGACTTTTACTGTGGTAACAAGAAGAGACCCTACCTTCTCAGTCTAGTTTCTACGTTATGTCGATGCGTTGGGGAACCTGAGAAGGAGGCTGACCAGGTGATGGAGATGGACATCCCCCTTCACCCCTCCGAGTAATGGTGATTACGTCCAAGGGTAAGAAGAAGAGGAAGGTAGGTGAGGCCGAGAGAAGTCATCCCATAAAGGAAGAGGATGATGATGATGATGATGTTACCCCTTCCTTCCAGTCCCAACCCCAGCCACAGATTTCTAGTAGCCGCCTTAAGAAGGACTTGGCTGCAGTTAGGAGATATATGGATCACCCTCCTTCCAGCTCTGCAGCACCACCTTCTTCTTCCCTGGACTATGCAACTCTCCACAGAGAGCTTGATGAGGAGAAGAGGAGGAGGCACTCCTTGTATAGCATGCTTGCACGGATGTGGATGACAGTGAAGAACATGTTCAAGTGCAAAGTCCTTACCAGGTACTTCCCTAGTTAGAGCCAGAGGATACATGGGAGTTTCCCTTCCTTAGTGATGCAGAGGGAGTCGACTCCACCCTGGTAGTCCGCGATGGTGACAGGGTATCAAGCTAGGGCCCTTGGGGCAGATTAGTCCTGCTCCCCTCTTTAGCGACTGGATTGGCAATGCCTCTTTAGCAAAAAAATTTTCACGATAGTGGGATATCCATAGCGGGTTAGTATCTCTATGGCGGCCCCAACAGCAGCAGTACCGAATTTTACAAATTTTTTGCAATTTCCCTCATTCCCCTTCCCTGTTTTTAGCATTAAAATAGGAAATCACATACTGTCCTTTAACATGATCCCAAGACTGAACCCAATAATGCA
Source organism: Capsicum rhomboideum (assembly GCA_031232105.1). Lineage (NCBI taxonomy): Eukaryota > Viridiplantae > Streptophyta > Magnoliopsida > Solanales > Solanaceae > Capsicum > Capsicum rhomboideum. The sequence continues at coordinate 56,107,414 of CP124711.1, forward strand.
TGAACACAAAATTAGCATCACAATATTTAAAACCAGTTATGAATTACAAGAATAAATTTTCATAACAACAAATCCGGCTATTATGTAATAATAGCCTTTTTTCCTCATGGATCTCAACTAATTCCCGACTGTCCTGAAACAAGAGTATCCCAGAGTCATAGACCATCTTACTCCTTATCATTTTTACCAATGACAAGCCCATACCAACATGTAAAATACAATTTCCAGGCAATCAACATATTAAATAATCCCTTAAACCATCAACACACAACCAAGTTATGACCTTTCTCCAACCAAGAAGTTCATAGCAATGTAATAATCACATATCACATATTCACAACCATTTAAGCAACAACAAAACACATAAGTATCAATCCCAAGTTTTGTTATTTAACAAATCCTTTTAATTATCCTTATTCGAGTCATGGATAATTGTTAGCTGATTGCCCATGCTTCACATAGTCTTTATGGCCAGATACCAATTGGAACCTTCCCAGTTCTAACTTTATTGCTTGTACCATTTAAACCAGAGTCAAACGACATCGATTTACCCTTCTGAGATACCAATTGTAATCCAAGATAACAATTGGACTCAACTGATACAAGCAAGCATACAGACCGCACGAGAGGAAAGAAAAAAGTGGAATAATTCTTAGAATGCCTCATAGCTTCCTGAAGATTAGATGCGGACATCAGCACACCAATCCGCAGGACTCTACTCAATATTTACTCTTGTAGGGGGAGACTGGTAACCTAGGTTATGATACAAAATTGTCCCGACCCCACTTACTGAACCGTGCGGGCACCTACTCTAATCCACCTAGATAAGAGGACCCTTACCACCCATTTGAAATATACATGCGAAAGTCAATACGAAACAAGAATACTTTGTTCATTACCATCAATTTACAACTTTTAATTACAACAAAAAAACATTTCCCAAAAAGTTAGTCGAAATAGGTACAAAGGCTTCAAAGAGGAAATACAAGACAAGGACACAACTTCTATCATGGAACAATAACAGAAGCTGCTGGAGATCTTTATCGTGTCAAGCCTGAAACACCTGTTGATCCTGCAATCATACTATACCCGAAAAAGGGTATAGAAAAAGTAGTATAAGTACAAAACCACACATACTAGTAAGCATCATAGGTCGACCCAAATTAAATCACATAAGCATCACATAAATATTCGAAAAGAAACAACTTGAGGGAAATTAAATCAGAATCATTAATTAAATTGATCAGTATCTCCTGGGTATTAACAACCTTAAACATCAAGGTTCCATTACTTGCCAAGTCATGCTCACTCTGTAATTATCTACGAGTCCTACAATTTCATCCCTCAAGGTCTCTTTATCCTTAACAATTAACAACTAAGACCCTTAGATAACCCTAAACCTTATTACACTAATCTGGTCAAACTTGACACTCTAAGCATCTTTCGGTTCATTAGTCCATAAACAAAATTAACAAGATGGTGACACCCACCTTCCTGGCCTAAAATACAATAACCACTAGACCACCAAGCATATCATGACAAACATATATGAACACCTACCTAGTGAGGGTCAACATAGACAGTAGCTCAAGTTAACACATCACTACCCTCCTCAGATATTAAGACAAGCATAGTCAATAATGATATAAATAGGTCAACAATCATGACTCATCGATGATATACCTCTCCTTGCCCCATTCGTCTAAGTGATTAGACAATATAGATTACGCCCTCTTTTTTTATTAACCTTAACCCGAACCTCTCATGGATCCCCTTGCAATAATTGGTAGATACCATACTCATAAATTATAATTCATAGAAGGTCTAATACATAAATTATCACCTAGTCTGATTCATGCAAGGAACTACTATACCAGAATAACAAATAATCCAGTTCGCTCAAGGGACCAATATAACACATCATTAGAAAATATCATGCATCCCGATTTACATAAGAAACCATCCTTAGAAATTAAGAACATAACTTGGTTCACTCAGCGAATCCACATATAATGATAACAAGTAAGCTTGGTTCACTCAGGGAACCAACACAATCAAGGATCACATAATCCCTAGTTCACTTAAGGAATCATCACATTCACCTGTACCTTGTACCCACATGCTAAGGGTTTTATATGTGCGCCACTAGTCATGACCTTCAGAGGATAAGTCCTTGTCCATGTACCAAATCCCAAAGATCAAGTGTCTGCCAACATTATATCGCCAATCCTATGGAGATGTACAAATACCATTATATTTCATAATAATGATAGATATAACAACAATCACAACCATAATTATAACATAACAACCCTTTTCAAATCTAATAAGTTTACACATAAGTTCCTGGCATGCGATTAACACTTAGTATATCAAACAGTCATTCACTTTCCTTGAACATGCATTATACAAGCAATACTAAGAATTCATTGTCATGCTCACACAACATAAATGGAGTTTTAACTATATTAAAACCATCACCTAGCCCTGGTACGTACAAACTATGGGTTAGGTGCCTATTCCATCTATTTATCCTATCAATGTGCTATCGTACCAATTCTCATTCCTCTACTTACCACCGTAGATTCTTCTAAATCCACCAACACTAACCATCCTTAATGGATAAACATTTAGTAAGTTAACCCAAAATATGGTTTTACACCATTAGTAACCAAGCAAGGATGAACAATAACACTGTAAAACATAATTCAGGGACAATTTAAATATTATACCATAACAATAATTTACCACCTAATTACTCGTGTTTTACCCATTTGATCCATCAAAACACCATGCTCGAATGCCTCAGCATGTAATCTCCCATCAATCTATACCATGCTTATGCTTTCTAACCAGGTCCAAACTACTCAGTTGAACCTAACTTACTTAGATGCCAAGCAGCTGCTACAGAGGAAAGAACGTGAGTTTTAGCTCTGTGAAGATGATTTCTGACGTGGAATTTAGTGAAAAACCTTGAGTTTTACCCCATTAATACAGAAATCCCTCCTATCCATTATTCTCATGTGATGAGGTAACCCAAGGAGGGTTTTGAATAAACCTCATCCTTTTGTAACTAAAAGGTGAAAAGAGAATATAAAAATTTATACCTAGGGTTTCTGGACCCGTCGTCTTGATATAGTTGCCTACCGGCTGCTATGGAAGAAAATTATAACTATAGCGAGATGACATAAACCCGAACAAAATTTCAAATTTTAAAATTTTAAGCTGCATCGTCCCACACTAATTTGAGATCATAGTTTAAAAATTCTCTGTAACCTATACATGTAATGAGATGTCTTTTAATAATGACGGAGTAGGTAATTACATGTTCACTATTTAAATGATGATTGATAAAGTGCGGGTACATCTGGCGATCTACAGGAACATCTAGCAGCGTACATGCTAACGCACTTCACTTGTCAATTTTCTATTTTTGGTAAAAGGTGATATGCAGCAACACATGGGTCTACATATGGACCCGACATTCTAAAATAGTGCAAATCTTCATGAACCATTGCTTCTTTTCTGAAGCAACACCTTTTTAATATAAATATCTGATTTTTCCTCGGGTATTGTCATAAAACTTTGATGTTAAAATACTCCTCTTTCATAAAAAAATCAAGCTTGTGTTTATTGTTTGACATAATTTGAGGTACCACCATTCTATATAAGTGATTAATTTTATCCCAGGCAGATATATTCCACAACCTCGGGTAATTAGGGGGAATAATTTCATTAAGGACACGCCCTGAATTCAGTGGACTTGAATCTTCTAATCTTTATCTCTTTCTTGTTGGTTTTTTCTATTTTCTAAAAAATACTTTGAACTTCATTTTGTTGTTCTTAAGTGTTTTGAACTTGTTGTTGAAGTTCATACATTGAAAACAGATTTTGTTTAACCTAAAAATAACAATCTTAACGAAATTAATATATTTGTATTTTGATTTTTGGAAACTAAAATCTTTAATTTTATACTCTGTTTAAATTTGATACTAATTTAAAGATATAAAAAATTCATCAGGATTAAAAGTTCATTCGGTTGGTGATTTGAAGAACATAAAAACTTCAACGTTAACTAGAAACAAGGTGTATGAAGATTAAGTATTTACTGTTAGTATTCTAAATACTAAATTGTTTGTCTAATTGTGATAGAATAATGACTAATAAAAATGAAGTCAATGATGGAAAGGTGAATGTTGCAACAACAACTATTGCATCTTCAAGTTGTTCAAGTGTTGCTCCTGCCATGGCACCGACTTAACAAACAGGAAACTTTTCTGGTGTAGATTTGAAGAGGTTGCATCAAAATAAGTTCATCTACTTGACTACTTTAAGTATAAAAAAGTTCATCAATGAGAGTGTTCCTTACTTGCCGGAATCAGCTCCAAAAAAAAGAATGCTTCTTAGTGACTGAAGATTGGAAACACTCAGATTTTTTGTGTAAAAAGTACATTCCGAGTGGGCTTCAAGATGATTTGTACCGTGTGTACAACAATATTAAAACCTCAAAAGAACTCTGGGATGCTTTAGAAAAAAAGTACAAAACAGAGGATGCTAGAATGAAGAAATTCATAGTTGTATAATTTCTAAACTTTAAAACTGTAGACAGTAAAGCTGTTGTTACCCAAGTTCAGGAGTTACAAGTCATAATCCATGACCTCCTTGCTAAAGGTATAAACTTAGATAATACCTTTGTTGAACATATTTAGTTTGTTCTTGATACTCACATAACCTTTGATGTAGGTTTGGTTGTGACTGATGCATTTTAAGCTGCTGTTATAATTAAGAAGTTACTAGGTTTGTGAAAGACTTCAAAAATTACTTAAAACACAAACGTAAGTACATTATAGTCAAACATCTCATTGTAAGAATGAGAATCAAAGAGGATAAAAGGGCTGCAAAAAATAAGGTCACGTGGAAATTCAGCAATATCTGGAGCAAACATTGTTTAAGATGATCCAACAAAGTCAAAACAAAGGAAGAAAGTATATGGACAACAAAATAATCCTACTAAGAATAAATTCAATGTAAATTGCTTCAATTGGGCAAAATTGGTCACAAGGCTCCTGATTGTCAGGCTTCAAAAAAGGATAAGAAAAAGGATCAGGCAAATATGGCTGAATCCAAAGAAGAAATGAACAATTTTTGTGCCATGCTTTCAGAATGTAATCTGTTTGGTAATCAAAGAAAATGGTGGATGGATTCTGGTGCCTCCTGCCATGTTTGTACCAAAAAAGAATTCTTTGCATCGTATGCTCTGGCTCAACCTGATGAGAAGATATTTATGGAAAACTCCACTACTGCAAAAGTTGAAGTAACAAGCAAGATTTACATGAAAAATGATATCTTGCAAGGTGGCAACACTAAACAATGTCCTTCATGTTCCAACGTTGTGAAAGAACATAGTTTCAACATCACTTCCAACTAAGAACGCATTTAAATGTATTTTTGTTTCTGACAAAGTTGTAATAAGTAAGAATGAAGGGCATGTAGATAAAGGTTATCTCATCGAGGACTTTTTTAAGATCAATGTAATAACTATTGATATGAATAAAAGTTCTATTTTTTCTTACTTACTTGAGTCAAATAAATTATGGCATGAACGTTTAGGCTATGTCAATTATAAGGCCTTGCGAGAACTGATTAGTTTAGAAGTTTTGCTTAACTTTAAGTGTGATAAATCAAAATGTCAAACATGTGTTGAATCTAAGTATGCTAAGCATCCTTATAAGTCTATTAAAAGGAATTCCAGTGCCTTAGACTTGATTCATACAAACATCTATGATATGAAGTCAACACTATCTCATGGTGAGAAAAAATATTTCATAACATTTATTGATAATTGCATTATATATTGTTATGTTTATTTGTTGACTAGTAAGGATGACACAATAGAAGCATTTAGGCAATATAAAACTGAAGTCGAAAATCAGCTGGATAAAAAGATTAAAATGATAAGAAGTGATAGGGGTAGAGAGTATGAATTTCCTTTTGCAGAGATATATTTGGAAAATGGAATTGTCCATCAAACTACTTCCCCCTACTCATCTCAATCAAATGGAATTGCAGAAAGAAAAATTTGAACGTTAAAGGAAATGATGAATGTCTTACTTATAGGTTCAGGTTTACCACAAAACTTGTGGTTTAAGCTATCCTTACAGCAAATGGACTACTCAATAAAGTGCCCCATAGCAAGACACAATCTATTCCATATAAAAAATAGAAATAAAGGAAACCCAACTTGAAATATTTCAAATTGTGGGGGTGTCTAGCCAAAGTCCAAATTCCTATGCCCAAAAAGGTCTAAATAGGACAAAAAAGTTTGGACTGTGTTTTTATTGGATATACTACAAAGAGTAAATCATGTTGATTTTGGGTTCTTCATAAATCCAAACATTCATATATTCATGATAATACGATAATTGAATCAGATAATATTGAGTTCTTTAAGCATATTTATTCGTATAAAACTAGATATGAGATATCTAGTGAAGGGTCTAAATGACCTCGAGAAGTCCAAAAGGAAAATGTACTTAACAAAGAGAATCCAAAGCGTAGTAAATGTCAAAGGATATCAATGTAACACCCCAAAAATCTGAGCTAAGACTAGAACCATGATTCAAGTACTTGTGGAACCAAACTTCATGTTTTGGTAGAATGGGAAGTGATTTAGACTTTTATTAAGGCCACAAATAACTCCTAGCTAACCTTCATTACCGATTGATTTGTTGAGAGGAATCTTCCTATAGTCAACTTAAAATGGGAATAACCATTAGGTTCAGAAGTATTTTTAAGTACAAAACCCATCAAATGATATATATTTGAATTATATTTCCAAAGCATCCTGTTTCACCTTAAGAGTTATGGCCATTTTAGTAAAGCACTGTCCAACAGTGAGAACCTATGAACACAAACAACTATCGTGGTTAGAAACCAAGGTCGTACCATAATCTCGTCTTATTGAAACAACCCCAAAACCTGCAAGTTGAAATCTATACTTTCCAACCATGAAAGGGTACCACGATCTTGGCTAGAAACCATGATCTTAGGTACAACTTAGACTTCTAAAGTTGATCCAGTTGGAACCTACGACCTATGAACCAAGGCTCGATTGTGAGTGGATCCTGCGATCATACCATGCCTCATCAGATCATGTTTAGAGAACCTCCAGTGTATCCTCCCAACCATGAGTACCACCCACGACCATATAGGTACCCACGATCTTGGGATGATCCGTATGTCGCATTCTGCAGCTTTTTTAGTTATGTTTTATAAGGGGTATTCTAGTCCTTTCCCACTATTTAGACCCCTAAACTACATCATTTAAGTTATATTAAGGTTAAATAATAAGCCTATGTTTACCCTAAGTCCCTCATTACTCAAATTCAGTCGATGCTTAACATTAACAGAGAAATAGGCTATTTCTATTCTCCAAAGCAAGAGCTAGGGTTTCTCAATTTTCAACCTTCAAGTTCAAGTTCTTTACTTCCAGGTATGTGGGATTTCATCAGTGGGTATCCTTTTATCCTTTGAGTCCCAAAATACATTCAATTCCTCAGTTAATTCATGATCTCAAAACTAGGGTTTTCATTAAAACCATGATTCGTCTTGTACTTAAATTCCCCATAACTAGTAAATATAAATACATGTTTCTCCCTGAAATTCAATACATTGATAGTATCATGTCCATAAACTCTAAGCATAATGATATTCCATAAATTTTGGGCTTGTATTATGTAATCTCATATTTTATTCATATCATAGAAGTTGTCATGAATAGTTGCATGCTTTAGAGATAGCAGATTATGAACACCTGATGACCTAGGATCCCATGCATTATTAATTTAAATGCTTGTTCCATCAAGTTTACATGCCTTAGGATACTTTCAAATAGAGGGTCTGCAACTCAGTGTCAATTTATTTGTACCTTTAGTGTTAATGACCTATTGAGTATTTTCAGATAAAGTATATTCTAAGTGGTGTTTTCAGATAAATTCACCCTACTAGACTATTAACATCTCCATGAGTAAGAATTCAGGGTCAGGTCCAGCTTTATAATTTCCTTCCAAATCTCAGTCCTCATATGTTTCTTTTATGCATTTTCTCCAGCCATATCATGCCCCCCGTAAAATGTACAGGTCTCATAATTCAAAAATACATGATCTATATATATATATATATATTTGTACTCATATCATAGTCAGGAGCTTTGGCTCATATCAGTAATACACATGATATGAATGACATCCAAATATGCCATCAATGCTTTGAACAATTTTTCCCAAAAGTAGGGGTCCTGATTAGTATGGTATCTGGAATGGAATTATTGATCGTGGATCAGTTTTCTTATAAAATCAAGGTTCACTAGTAGTATGGCAGTAATGTTTGGCATCTATGATCATCTCATGTTTACATCTATATATGTCATCTCAGGTTCACACCCAAGTATGTCATCTCATCGAGCTATCAATTATGTTCAGTTGGGAGTAGTACTTAGAACCGAGTTGGACTAGGGTTCAGTAAGCAAAAACCCTTGTCCCAGAACTATATGCCACCGTAGGTTTAATTATACCACATTAGATCAGCTTAGCCTTTAGACCCTGACAAAGTATATTGGGCCCTCTTCGATGGAGATTATACATCGAACTCCATGGTTAGCTCACATGGTTATATGTCGGTTATCAGTATATCCCATAGTCTCACACTTGAGTATTTGCATAACCCTCAATTCGATCTATTTCACACTATCTCAGTTATATCAGAATATTTATGAAATCAGTACTTGTGATTATCCAGATGGGTCCTTGCATCTTAGTATACTTCAGTAATAGGTAATTGATTTAAATATTCTATTGTCAGTATGTCAGTTTGTATACCTCTTATGATATTCAAAATGTCCTTGTTCTCCTAGAGTATGGACTGACATATTACATAACCTTGTACTCACTTTATTCAGTATATTACTATTATTCAGTTATATGTTTAATCACTTGTACATTGCATCAGCTTACATTCCTCATTCCATGTTTAGTTAATTTTCTCATTATCAACATATGTAGTGTAGCACATATCTCACATGCTCAGTACATTCAAAGCACTGATCGCATACTTTCCTTTGTGCTATGTTGTCTTATAATATAGGTTCTGAAATTCAGAACCCAGATCGCACTTAGTACGATTCTGTATCATATCAGCAGCAGTATTTGGTGAGTTATCACCATTCGAGGACTAATTATTAGTATTTTTCATTTATGTCCTTAAGTTTTCAGACAGTTAGAGTTAGCTGGGGGCTTGTCCAAGCAACTTATCTTAGTAGAGGCTTTCAGACATATATTTAGTTGTTCATCTTTATGGTTTTTGACTCAAATATTGTTATTGATTTTGATTAATATTTTTTCACTTAGTTCAGCTTCCGCACAGTATTTTTATATGTTGCTTTAGTATTTCTAGTGTCATGCCAGGTCATGGGTTGGCTTAGGGTTACTTGTGACTCAAAGCACCATTTACGACTAGCGGGTAGTCTCGGGTCGTGACAAAATTGGTATCGGAGCATTAGATTTAAAGTGTCCTAGGGTGTTTGAAAGCCACGTTACGTAGAGTCTTGTCATGGGTGTGAAGCGTGCCATATTTATGAATGAGAGGATATGACATGTTTTAGTAAAATTTTACTTATTTCACGATCATATAGTGAGATAGAGTTTAACTCTATGTATTCTTCTAACTTGTGCGTTACGTGTTTTAGAATATGTCTCCTAAAAAAGATATCAGTTAGAAAAGTGGTCAGAATAGTAACCCTCCAGCACCAGTTGATCAATCTGCAAGTGTTGATATATCTAATATAGATTTTTATGATCCATCCAATTATTATCTCAAGCTATGATGCTCAATTGAATCAGCAAGTAGCAGTCCCTGCAGATCCTGTTAGTAAGAAGAAAAGAAGGGAGAGCAAGGGTCCTACCAAGGAATGGTAACTCTAACTGTCAGAAGATCTCTAGTGGGAACTGATTTTCTTCTACACAAAAATCATCAGGGCTAACAATATCATCATTTAGTACTTCGTCTCTATCCCCCAAGCCTCGTTATAATCAGAAGGGGGGAGCATCTGGCTCTCATCCAACAAAAAATATGGTAAGGGAAAAATCCCACTCCACATATAGCAAGTGGGAAAAAAACATATAAGAGAGTGTATGGCAGGTCATGAATGTTGTTTTTGTTGTGCCAAGCTAGGCCACAGGTTGAGAGATTGTCCGGTATCTTCAATCCAGGGTAGAAAGGTTCATCAGCAGGCTCAACCTACTTTCTCCACAGCCTCACAAGGTCACCCAAATCAGCAAGGAGCCTCTCCCAGTGCAGGCTATGGTCAGTGCTTAACTCAATCCCATTTATTTTCCAGCCAGTCGAATCAGAATGGTTCACCTAAGGCCGAATCGGGTATATTTATAGATTTTCTCCCTCATGCATTTATAGTCCTCAAACCCTTATACACCCAAAATTATGAATAGTTACAGTTTAGAAAAAAGTTGTGATGGTGAAGAGCAGTAGTGAGGCGGTCAATAGAAAGAGAGAGTTGTAAAAAGTAGATCCTTGCAGGTTCGACGGTTATTACCAGGGATTGGTAATAGACTATGAATGTAGCTTACTTCTGTCCTTAGATGAAATAGGGAGATTAAGATCAAGATGCAGACAAGATATGTTCTTATCCTTTGAGTAATTGTATAATTAGAACAGATCCTAAAATGATATACCCTAGTTGTTGAGTGAGTTCAGTTTAGAGGGTGGTGAAAAAGGAAGACTAACAGAGTTAGGGTGGTGACTTTGATATAAGGGGAAGATGTCATAGTGTAGAACCCATCTAGTTTTGGAGATTTAAGTACTAGTGTTAGCAAGTTCTAGAATAGAGTTAGTTGGAGGTAGAGACCCATTTTTATTCTAGCCTATTCTATATACTAAATGTAATCACGACAATTTACTCCTGCCTGTCATCATTTTGATGTACGCATTTTATTTGGATGTGTATCTTTTTCTCAGTTGTAGTATACAGAGTAATAGTCTCGCTTAGAAATCTAAATCATGCTCCATAAACCCATGGACATTAGTCTCATACCATATAGCTCATGACTCATGAACCCATGATTTTCCAGCATGCTAAATCCTGCATACTCATAATAGATTCTCGATGATTAGTGAAATCACCATACGCCATGTATATTCTCAGTCCAAACTTCTTAAACAAGCTTGTTCATATTATAATGTACTATTCAGACCCTTATTAAGTGTCAAGGGTTATAGAAATATTTAAGTAATAATTTTATGGTACCCCTCTTACTCTAGATCTTCCTAGTAGAGTCTCTGTGACTTTTAGTATACTTTGGTATTGGAGTTGGCGACAGACCAATTTGGAATTTATTAGTCATGTTGCTAAAAGTGTAGTATTCCTATCATTTCTTTTGGCCCTGGATACTCCTGCTTCATGCTATAAAATTTCAGGGTAAATGTGTCTCATGGTTAAATCTATATCATTCTCTTTTCTTATAAACTCAGATCTGCAGACTAGAAAGCTAATATCATGTCAAAACTTCCCCAATCAGATGTAACGCTCAGATCATACTCATGATTCCTTTTCCTAAAAGTAACTAGAATTCCTAACGAAGATAGTTGGAAAGGACAAAGTTGTTCTCTTAATGACTATTAAAAATTTCATATCAGTATCCATTGCCTCATAGTTCCATGCATATGTTTCAGTCATGAATACTTTAGTAAGTTATAAATTCTCAATATAGGTTAGTCTGTTTAGCCGATGGTTCAGTTCAGAGATCAGGCGAATGATACTATTGACTTCCTTTTTTTCTTTACAGTCGTACTCTCCTAAGTCCATGTCTGTTCTTATACCCTGTGAACTCTATTGTACATTCGTAATGTATGTAAATATAGTTGACTCTTATTCTTATCCTAAAGTCAGTTCAAGGTAACATTTTCCTCCCTATTACTTTCTTCACTCTCATGTCCCTTAGTAACTTCCATGTTATAACATGCATTCATAAGTCCAGTTTAGTCCATGTTTCAATAAATAATCAGTTATCTTATTAGTATTCACCACCAACCAACTCAGTGTTGGGATTATAGCTCTTTCTCTATTCTCTCAGCTTAGTAGTGTTCATTCGAGGACGAATGATACCAAGGGGGAGGTATTATAACACCCCAAGAATCCGAGCTAAGATTAGAATCAGGCTTCAAGTACTGGTAGAACCAAACTTCATGTTTTGGTAGAATGAGAAGTAATTTATACTTGTGTTAAGGCTACAAGTAACTCCTAGCTCATAGTCAAGTTGAAACCTTCCTTACCGATTGATTTCTTGTGAGGAATCTTCCTATAGTCAACTTAAAACAAGCATAACTCATAGATTCTAAAGTATTCTAAACTCGTGAGAACCTACGAACAAAAACCACGATCGTGGTTAGAAAGCATGACCATTCCATGGTCTTGTTTGATCGAAACATCCCCAAAAACCTGCAAGTTGACATGTAAACTTTCCAACCATGAAAGAGTACCATGATCTTGTCTAGAAACCTCGATCTTAAGTACGATCATGCCTTCTAAAGTTGATCCGATTAGAACATACGACCTACGAACCAAGGAACGATCGTGAGTGGGTACTACGATCGTACCATGGCTCATTTGATCATGTTCATAAAACCTCCAGTGCATCCTACCAACCATGAGCACCACCCATGACCGTAGGTGGGACCCATGATCGTGGGATGGTCCGTACGTCACAATCTATAGACTTTTTAGTTACATTTTATAAGGGGTATTCTAGTCTTTTCCCACTACTTAGACCCATAAACTACGTCGTTTAAGATATCCTAAGGTTAAATAATAAGCCTAAGTTTACCCTATGTCCCTCATTACTCAAATTCAGTCGATGCTTGGCACTTACAGAGAAAAATAGGCGATTTCTCTTCTCCAAAGCAAGACCTAGGGTTCCTCAATTTTCAAGCTTCAAGTTCAAGTTCTTTACTTCCAGGGATGTGGAATTTCATCAGTGAGTATCCTTTAACCCATTGAGTCCCGAAATACATTCAGTTAATTCATGATCTCAAAATTAGAATTTTCATTACAACCATGATTTATCTTGTACTTCAATTCCCAATAACTAGTAAACTATAAATACATGTTTCTCCATGAAATTCAGTACGTTGATAGTACTATATCCATAAACTCTAAGTATCACGATATTCCATAATATTTGGGCTTGTATTATGTAATCTCATATTTCATTCATATCATAGAAGTTGTCATAAATAGTTGCATTTTTCAGAGATGGCGGGTTATGAACACCCGATAACCTAGGATCCCATAAATTATTAATTTAAATACTCATTCTCAATTTATTTGTACCTTCAGTGTTACTCATCTGCAGAGTATTTTCAGATAAAGTATATTCTAAACAGTGTTTTTAGATAAGTTCACCTTACTAGACTATTAACATCTCCATGAGTCAGAATTCAGGGATCAGGTCAGGCATTATAATTTCCTTCCAAATCTCAATACTCATATGTTTCTTTTATGCATTTACTCCATCCATCTTATGTCCCCCAGAAAATGTAAAGGTCTCATAATTCAGAAATACATGATCTATATATATATATATATATATATATACTCATATCATAGTCAAGACCTTCGGCTCATATCAGTAATACACATGATATACATGACATCTACATATGCCATCAATGCTTTGAACAATTTTTCCAAAAAGTAGGGTTCTCGATTAGTATGGTATCTGGAATGCCATTATTGATTGTGGATCAGTTTTCTTATAAAAGTAGCGTTCACTAGTAGTATGGCGGTCAGGTATGGCATCCATGATCATCTCAGGTTGACATCTATATATGTCATCTCAAATTGACATCCAAGTATGTCATCTCATCGAGCTATCAATTATGTTCAGTTGGGAGCAGTGCTTAGCACCGAGTTCGACTAGGGTTACGCAAGTAAAACCCTTGTCCCAGAACTACGTGCCACCATAGGGTTATTTATATCATATCAGATCAGCTTAGCTTTTATACCCTGGCAAAGTATATTGGGCCCTCTTTGATGGGGATTATACATCGAACTCCATGTTTAGGTTACATGGTTATATGTCGGTTAATAGTAGCTCCCACAGTCACACACTTTTGTACACCGCAGTAATAGGTAATTGATTTAAATATCCTATCATCAGTATGTTAGTTTGTATACCTCTTCTGATATTCAGAATGTCCTTGTACTCCTATAGTTTGGAAATAGATATTGCATAACCTTGTACTCAGTTTATTCAACAAATTACTATCATTCATGTAACATCCCGTATGTTTATGAATTTAGTTGACACCGTAACATTCATGGAAATATTGAAACATAAGAGAATTGATGAATTATACATTAATATGTTGGGTTTAAATATGTCTTGTTCCATTGGGCCCAAATTGAAGCCCAAAGATGGAGTAAAAGACATGGCCCAAAAGGGTATTTGACCCATTCTTTCAATTGACCAAGTGAGGCCCTCATTTAATGAGTTATATGTGGCTAAGGATGACTTAATGGGACCATATAAATCAAGATAAAAAACAGATTTTTATTCAACACATTACACATGCCATTTTCTAGAATTATCCAAACTTTTCTCTCAACACTCAAACCCTAAAGCTATCTTCCTCTTGGGTCAAGATCACTTCTTGGAAAGATTTGGTAAGTGTTTAATCTCATGGTTTAATATATTACATGCATTTAATATGGTTTAGATCATGTTGGTTATGTTGGTGAAGTGTGAGAAGTTCAATATGTGTGAAACAATTTATGTTTGCTTAATCGGTGAAGGTTTTTGCCTTGTAAACTTGAAAATGCACTTGTGGACTTGAAGGAAGTGAAATTTATGGGTTCAATATTGACATGTGAGATGTGATTATAGCCTTAACTTGTTTTATTCTTGTACATAATGTTTGGAATTGTTATTACAAAATTGTGCATGGATTTGGTGGTGTATGGAAGGAATAGTGTAGTTTTGGTGATGTTCATGTGTGTTGTGAAACCATGGCTGATTTTTGGAATCCAATATGATCTAAAATATGTCAATAGAAGTTTAGTTATGATCACAGACCATTCATTGCATTAAAAGACCCAAAAGAGACCCTTTTTGGCCGAAACTGGCACCCGCCCTCGCAGACGAAGCACCTGCGGGCGCAGGTGACTTCGCAGGTGCCTCTGTATACTTACAAAGGGCACCTGCGGATGTAGGTCATCCACATACGGGTTCAGTTGGCTTCTCAGGTCAGACCAGAACCCCAAATTTCTTGTTTTTGCATCCCTTTGACCCCCCGAAGCCCCTATACCCTTCATGGATTCAATTATCAACTTATGGTACCTTTTAAATGACTATAAAGGAGTATACTGGAGGTATTTTGAATGGTATAAAATATGGATTGTTCTTAAAGTGTTATTGTGAAATCTATCGAGTGACTTGACGGAGAAAAGGTAACGTAGTGTTAATGAGGAAGTGTAAAGGATAAACTTGGTGTGAAATGTTATTGGTTTATGATGTATTGGTCAATGTATGGTATGTTATGGTTTTTTTGGTATGTTAATGCAGTGGATTGTATAGTGAAGAACGAAATGATGCTATATAGCAGTCACGTAACTCATTGTGACACTTATACACTTGTAAGGTAGTTGATTCTTAACATACGCCCGTTATGTACTTGTATTGTAGAGTGAAACGTAAGGAAGGATCTGGACTATTGTGTTCATATATAGGCTTGTGTATTCATACTTGGAAGTGAAAGTATGTAAAGTTACTCTTTCCGTATCCTTCTACAACAGATATTGTTCACATTGTCTTAGTAGTTGTCCATTCCGAAATATTCAAAGGTATCTCATTCATGTTTGATATATATTGTTATCCACATGTTTCCTATTCATTGACCTATTGGCATTTATATGTCTCTTATCCATGGACTGGAGTTCCTAATCTCTCATAATATTGTAACTACTAAAAGAAACTGTTTCAAGAAAAGTGACGACGTAAGGAGAATCTATTCATTCTTAAGTAACATATCCCTCATTCATTAGTTGTTGTTGTTCATGAGTTACATAATTATGTACATGGTTCCAAAATCTCAATAATGTTATGTTCCACGTTCTAATAATGTTTTAACCACTAAGTATCAATCTCATGAAGTGAAGGAGTGAAGTAATGCATATATGTGTGCTTCCAATAATTTCATGATCCTCAATGTATCAATCTTTCACAAACGAATGTATCAATCTCTCAAAAGTAAAAAAAGAAGTAATGCATATTGTTGGTTGTAAGAGTACGAGTGGTAGCTCTAGAGGCATAAGCCTAGCTCGAGCCGATCCCGAGATTATTTGATCAGGGGGTAGTCCTAGAGGCATAAGCCTAGCTCGGGACGATCCTAACAGGTTGTAGCTCTAGAGGTAATAACCTAGCTCGAGCCAAACCTGATATGCTGATTTATGGGTGGTAGCTCTAGAGGTAATAAACTAGATCGAGCCAAGCCCGATATATTGATTCATGAGTGGTAGCTCTAGAGGCATAAGCCTACCTCGAGACGATCCCAGCATAACGTTATGTTATGTTAATACCCACTGATCAGTTGGGGCCCGGGTACGACATAGCACAGGTGTTGATGAATGAACACAGAAGCAAAGAATATAATGAAAGTAGAGTACACAGTTCCAAACATATAGAACGATGGGTTATTCGTAATGTATGTAAGGTACATGGTTCCACATATGCAGATCACTGATTTATCCAGATTGATTACTCGCGTATATTGTATTACATTAAAGTCTTATTGTATCATACAGTTTCAAATAGCCTTGCATACTCAGTACATTTTTCGTACTGACCCTTTTGAGGGGGAATTTATCTTACTTGCTGCAGGCACAGGTGTTAGTGGACCTCTACAGTAGAGTACGGGTCATTTGCAGATTTTTGGTGATCTCCAGTAGGTTCGGGGCTTTTCGAGTCATAGTGTACATTGATTTTGGTATTGTACATGCTGTATAAAGCGGGGACTTGTCCCGACTCTATCTTGGCTATGTATATGTATATGTAGAGGCTTTGTAGACATATGTGGGAAGAGGAATGTAAGAGATGCATGTCCAGTTTGACTTGATGGCCCCATCGGCCAAGTTTTATATATATAATACATGTTTCCATGATTTTTACATAGTTGTATGAGATATAGCGATGTTGTTACAGAGTCATGCATATGAATGTTCGTGAGTACAGATTGGTTCACTCGGGCCTTGTCGGCTTCGGGTGCCAGTCCGACCCGAATGGGATTCGGGGCGTGACAAAAGTGGTATCAGAGCAGGTCGTCTTAAGGGTGTCTACAAAGTCGTGTCCGAGTAGACTCTTGCTTATGGATGTGTTGCACGCCACATTTATAAGTAGGAGGCTACGGGACATTCAGGAGTTGTTTATTTTCTTATAGCCAAAGTTGTAGGTGGACGCATATGTACGCATTGACATTGGTTTTCTTTTACATAGTCAAATTCTGATTATCAGACAAGGTAAAGGCAAAGGTAGGTAGGTTGATATGCCTGCCGAAGAAGAAATGAGTAAATTACCACCTGACCAAGCTAGACAAGGTGGGGCTGACATGGAATTTGCAATAAGGGTTTCTTTTAGCCAAAAGGTAGAGAAGTACCCGCAGAACCACCTATAAATGCCACTGAATAGGATTTAAGAAATGTAGTGCATCTGTTGACTTAGATAGTTATTGTATAATGGCACGGGCGAGCTGGCCCAATAACGAGTGATGATGGTGCGGTTAGGGTAGCTAGACGTCAAACATAGGATTTTTTTTGAAATTAAACCCTCCCACGTTCATCGGGTCAGATCTGAATGAAGACCCACAGAACTTTATAGACCAAGTCAAAAGTTCTCTAGATGTTATACATGTGACTATGTATTGATGAACTTCCAGCTAGTTGGGAGAAATTTTAAACGACATTCCTTAACCAGCACATCCCATATGAGGTCCGAAAAAGCTCATGCGTACCAATTGTTAAATCTTTGTCAAAGTACTATCAGTGTAAGAAAGTACAGTCTTCGGTTTAATTCTTTGGCTAGGTATGCTCCAAATATGGTAGCTATTATGACTGATAGAGTGCATCGGTATCTGGACAGATGGATTGTACTATTGTGGTCTTCAAAAGAGATATGGATATAGCCAGAATACAGGCTTTTTGCATAGATAATGGGGGATCAGAGGCAACAGAAAAGGACACAAATATTTGCAGAAGGGTAGTCAGAGAGGGCTAGACCTATGGGACAGTTCATGGCGTCCCAAGGAGAATTTAGGTCTCGGGTGTTTAACAGACCGCCTAGACCATTATTTCCTTAGTTTATAGTAAATGTTCTACCTCAATCCCAAGGGTTTAGAAACAATAGGTTTAGGAAAAGAAGTGAGATTCAGGATTTATAGGAAATGGGGTATCAAGCACAAGAACGTAGGAAGTAGGAACCAACTGAAGTCTCCTCGTCAGCCGTGTTAGTGTTGTGGAAGTTATCATCTAGGTGAATGTCGGTTGGGGTCGAATGTTTGTTATTGGTGTGGTATTTCGGGCCACAAAATGAGGTTTCTCCTGATGTAGCTACATGTACCATATATATATTGATTGACCCATATTCGACACTAGCATATGTTATATCATTAATTGCTAAAAATTCAAAAGAACACTAGAATTACTAGTTATGTCACATGAAGTCTGTACATCGGTTGGTGAATCTATAGTAGGTAAAAGAGTATATCATAAGTACATAGTAATTGTTTGTGGTCATGAGACACTGGTTGATCTTATTGAGCTGGAAATAGTGGAATTTTGATGTTATAAAGGGATTGTACCATAGTAGATCGCCGAACTAAGAATTTATATTGTCGTTTTCCCCAAAAGAATGTTTTTGAATGGCCAGGGAAATGTGGGGGCACCAATAGGAAAATTTATTCCCCATCTTAAAGCAAAGAAAAGGATACTCTAAGGGATACATATATCACTTCGTAAGAGTGAAAGATACTGCTATGAAGCCACCAACTCTTCCATCAGTTCTGGTGGTAAATGAATTCCTTAATGTATGAGCCGGTATTAATGTGATGTCAGGTACTCAGCCTATTTTTATTTCTTCATATAGCATGGCCCCGGTAGAGTTACTGGAATAAAATGAGAAATTAAAAGACTTGATGAACAAGGGATTCATAAGACCTAGTACGACCCCTTGGGTTGCATCAGTGTTCACAGTACGAAAAAAGGCAAATTGAGAATGTGTGTTTACTATCGGCAACTGAATAAGGTGACAACGAAGAATACATGTCTTCTCCCCGGAGTTGATGACTTATTGATCTGTTATAGGGTGCCAAATTATTCCTAAAGATTGACTTAAGGTCAGGAGATCATCAAGTAAGGGTCAGAGAAAATAAAGATACCCAAAATAGAGGTATGGTTGTTATGAATTCGTAGTTATGCCATTTGGGCTAACAAATGCACCAGCTGCGTTGGTGGGTTTGATAATTAGGATGTTTAAGCCATCGCTAAGCGTATTTGTGATAATGCTTTAGATGTTATACTAGATTACTCAAGATCAAAAAAGGACTATGTTAATCACTTATTACATGTGTTACGGATTCTTCATGACCATAAGATATATGCAAGTTCTTTAAATACAAGTTTGGTCATAATCCGTATCGTCCTTAGGACACATTGTATAGAATGGAGGAATAAGGATTAATATACACAAAAGGTGTGGCCAAGGCTTATGACTCCTATGGAAATTCGTAGCTTCCTTGAGTTGGCCAGTTATTACAGAAGAATTGTTAAAAAGCGCTTTCTGCCATTACCCTTCACAAAGCTAAAACACAAAGTAACTAAGTTTCAGTGGAATGAGGTATGTGAGAAAGTTTGCAAAAGCTGAAAGATGAATTGACTCCTACACCTGTACTAGTACCTCCCTAAGGCACATAAGAGCATGCAGTGTATGGTGATGTTTAAAAAGTTGGTGTGGGATGTGTATACATGCAGCATGACAATGTGATAGCATATGCCTTATGACAATTGCGTCCACATAAGAGAAATTATCCCACATATGATTTTAAGTTAACAGTTGTGACAATTGCTTGTAACAGATTGCACCACTACTTGTATAAAACTTTAGGTGAAAGAATTATAGTGTCAAATGTGGCAGAATTTTCATTGGTATCTGAGATAAAGGAAAAGCAATATGTAAATCCTATTTTTAGTTCAATTGAAAAAGAATGTACAGCAAAGTTCGACAAAGGTATTTAAACAAACACAAGGGGGAGTACGTTAAAGCCAATGTAGATTGTGTCTACCATGGTTTAGCAGAGATGTCTTGGTAATATTACATGAGAAGCACATTGTAGAACTTGTAGCTCAATGTCCAAGCGGTCACTGATTAACAGTATGGCATCAGAAATCTGTATGTTTTATGCAATGTATTACCCTTCCAGTTTGGAAGTGGAACATGAATAACATGGATTTAATCATAGGGTTGCCTCGTACACTGCGAAGGTTGATTCCATAAAGGTAATAATTGACAGGCTTACCGAGTCAGCGTATTTTTCTATCAGTTAGGACCACCGATATAGCTGAACATTATGCAAAGTTGTATTTTATCGAGATAGTATGATTACATAGGATTCCACTCACTATTATATCAAACAGGAGAGCTTACTTTATTGCACAGTGTTGGAAGTCATTTCAGTAAAGCATGGGTACACAGGTGGATGTAAGTACGGCTTGTCATCCTCAGATAGATAGACAAATAGAACATATTATATGAACATTTGAAGATATGTCACGAGTTTGTACATTGGACTTTAAAGGTAGTTGGGATGAACATCTATCATTTATTGAAATTGCTTACAATAAAAGTATCAAAAGGCACCTTATGAAGCATTATATGAAAGAAAATATAGATCATCAATTGGATGGGTTACAGCTGATGAAATTTGCTTTGCTCGGGTCAGATTTTGTTTATTAAGCTATGTAGAAAGTTAAGGTGGTACAATAGTAGCTACAAGCTAACACAAGTCATATGCCGAGATCCATTGTTTTTATTGAAAGTGTACAAGTTATGGGGGATCTCACTTATGAAGAAATATATATTGCTATTCTAGATAGATAAGTGAAAAGATTAAGAAATAAAGAAGTATCCTTGGTAAAGGTATAGTGGAGAAACCGACAAGTAAAGAGAATCACGTGGGGAGCCAAAGAAATGATGAAGTCCAAGTACCCTCATTTATTCCAAAGGGAAGAACAAACTCACAATATGAGATCGGAACAATGACAAGTAAGTACTTATAAGCATTGAGTATATATATATATGATAACATGAAGAATTATCTTAGACTTGTAATTGTTTACCTTGAATAATGTCACTAACATTCGAGGACGAATGCTTCTAAAGGGGGAAGAATGTAACACCCTGTATGTTTCTAAGTTTAGTTGATTACCGTAACATTCATGGAAATATTGAAACATGAGATAATTGATGAATTATACATTAATATGTTGGGTTTAAATATGTCTTGTTCCATTGGGCCCAAATTGAAGCCCAAAGATGGAGCAAAAGACGTGGCCCAAAAGGGTATTTGACCCATTCATTCAATTGACCAAGTGAGACCCTCATTTAATGAGTTATATGTGGATAAGGATGACTTAATGGTACCATATAAAGCAATAGAAAAATCATATTTTTATTCAACACATTACGCATGCCATTTTCTAGAATTATCCAAACTTTTCTCTCAACACTCAAACCCTAAAGCTATCTTCCTCTTGGGACAAGATCACTCCTTGGAAAGCTTTGGTAAGTGTTTAATCTCATGGTTTAATATATTATATGCATGGAATATGGTGTATATCATGTTGGTTATGTTGGTGAAGTGTGAGGAGTTCACTATGTGTGAAACAATTTATGTTTGCTTAATCGGTGAAGGTTTTTGCCTTGTAAACTTGAAAATGGACTTGTGGACTTGGAGGAAGTGAACTTGATGGGTTCAATATTGAAATTTGAGATGTGATTATAGCCTTAAATTGTTTTATTCTTGTACATAATGTTTGGAATTGTTATTACAAAATTGTGCATGGATTTGGTGGTGTATGGAAGGAATAGTATGGTTTTGGTGATATTCATGTGTGTTGTGAAACCATGGCTGATTTTTGGAATCCAAGATGATATAAAACATGTCAAGATAAGTTTATTTATGACCATGGACCATTCATTGCATTAAAAGACCCAAAAGAGTCCCTTTTTGGCTGAAACGGGCACCCGCCCTCACAGACAAAGCACCTGCGGGCGCAGGTGACTTTGAAGGTGCCTCTGGCTACTTCCAAAGGGCACTTTAAGATGCATTTCAGCTTCGTAGGTCAGCCTAGAACCCCAAATTTCTTGTTTTTGCATCCCTTTGACCCCCCGAAGCCCCTATACCCTTCATGGAAGCAATTATCAACTTATGGTACCTTTTAAATGACTATAAAGGAGTATCCCGGAGGTATTTTGAATGGTATAAAATATGGATTGTTGTTAATGTGTTATTGTGAAAGCTATCGAGTGACTTGACGGAGAAAAGGTAACATAGTGTTAATGAGGAAGTGTAAAAGATAAACTTGGTGTGAAATGTTATTGGTTTATGATGTATTGGTCAATGTATGATATGTTATGGTATTATTGGTATATTAATGCAATGGATTGTATTTTGAAGAATGAAATGATTCTATATAGCAGTCACATAACTCATTCTGACACTTATACACTTGTAAGGTAGTTAATTGTTAACGTACGCCCGTTATGTAGTTGTATTGTAGAGTGAAATGTAAGGAAGGATATGGACTATTGTGTTCATATATAGGCTTGTGTATTCATACTTGGAAGTGAAGGTATGTAAATTTACTCTTTCCGTATCCTTCTATAACAGATATTGTTCACATTGTCATAGTAGTTGTTCCATTCCGAAATATTCTAAGGTATCTCATTCAGGTTTGATATATATTGTTATCCACATGTTTCCTATTCATTGACCGATTGGAATTCATATGTCTCTTATCCATGGACTGAAGTTCCTAAGCTCTCATAATATTGTAACTACTAAAAGAAACTGTTTCAAGAAAAGTGACGACGTAAGGAGAATCTATTCATTCTTAAGTCACATATCCCTCATTGATTAGTTGTTGTTGTTCGTGAGTTACATAATTATGTACATGGTTCCAAAGTCTCAATAATGTTATGTTCCACGTTCTAATAATGTTTTAACCACTAAGTATCAATCTCATGAAGTGAAGGAGTGAAGTAATGCATATATGTTTGCTTCCAATAATGTGATGATCCTCAATGTATCAATCTTTGACAAGCGAATGTATCAATCTCTCAAAAGTAAGAAAAGAAGTAATGCATATTGTTGGTTGTAAGAGTACGGGTGGTAGCTCTAGAGGCATAAGCCTAACTCGAGCCGATCCCGAGATTATTGGATCAGGGGGTAGTCCTAGAGGCATAAGCCTAGCTCGGGACGATCCTAATAGGTGGTAGCTCTAGAGGTAATAACCTAGCTCGAGCCAAACCTGATATGCTGATTTATGGGTGGTAGATCTAGAGGTAATAACCTAGCTCTAGCTGAGCCCGATATATTGATTCATGGGTGGTAGATCTAGAGGCATAAGCCTAGCTCGAGACGATCCCAGCATAACGTTATGTTATGTTAAGACCCACTGATCAGTTGGGGCCCCGGTACGATATAGCACAGGTGTTGATGAATGAACACAAAAGCAAAGAATGTAATAAAAGTAGAGTACACAGTTCCAAACATACAGAATGATGGGTTATTCGTAATGTATGTAACGTACATGGTTCCACATATTCAGATCACTGATTTATCCAGATTGATTACTCGCGTATATTGGATTACATTGAAGTCTTATTGTATCATACAGTTTCAAATAGCCTTGCATACTCAGTACATTCTTCGTACTGACCCCTTTGAGGGGGAATTTACCTTACTTGTTGCAGGCACAGGTGTTAGTGGACCTCTACAGTAGAGTGCGGGTTATTTGCAGATTTTTGGTGAGCTCCAGTAGGTTCGGGGCTTTTTGAGTCATAGAGTACATTGATTTTGGTATTGTACATGTTGTATAAAGCGGGGACTTGTCCTGACTCTAGCTTGGCTATGTATATGTATATGTAGAGGCTTTGTAGACATATGTGGGAAGAGGAATGTAAGAGATGCATGTCCAGTTTGACTTGATGGCCCCATTGGCCAAGTTTCATATATATAATACATGTTTCCATGATTTCTACATAGTTGTATGAGATATAGCGATGTTGTTACAGAGGCATGCATATGAATGTTCGTGAGCACAGATTGGTTCTCTCCGGCCTTGTCGGCTTTGGGTCCCAGTCCGGCCCAAATGGGATTCGCGGCGTGACAAAAGTGGTATCGGAGCAAGTCGTCCTAAGGGTGTCTACAAAGCCGTGTCTGAGTAGAGTCTTGCTTATGGATGTGTTGCGCGCCACATTTATAAGTAGGAGGCTATGGGACATTCAGGAGTTGTTTCCTTTCTTCACTTCTAGATTGTGCAATATAGCCAAAGTTGTAGGTGGACGCATATGTATGCATTGACATTGGTTTTCTTTTACATAGTCAAATTCTGATTATCAGACAAGGTAAGGGCAAAGGTAGGTAGGTTGATATGCCTGCCGAAGAAGAAATGAGTAAATTACCACCTGACCAAGCTAGTCAAGATGGGGCTGACGTGGAATTTGCAATACGGGTTTCTCTTACCCAAAAGGTAGAGAAGTACCCACTGAACCACCTATAAATGGCACTGAACAGGATTTAAGAAATGTAGTGCATATGTTGACTTAGATAGTTACGGTATAATGGCACGGGCGAGCTGGCCCAATGACGAGTGATAATGGTGCAGCTAGGGCAGCTAGTCGTCGAACATAGGATTTTTTTTTAAATTAAACCCTCCCACGTTCACCGGGTCAGATCTGAATGAAGACCCACAGAACTTTATAGACCAAATCAAAAGCGCTCTAGATGTTATACATATGACTATGTATTGATGAACTTCCAGCTAGTTGGGAGAAATTTTAAACGACATTCCTTAACCAGCACATCCCATATGAGGTCCGAAAAAGCTCATGCGTACCAATTATTAAATCTTTGTCAAAGGACTATGAGTGTCAGAAAGTACAGTCTTCGGTTTAATTCTCTGTCTAGGTATGCTCCAAATATGGTAGCTATTATGACTGATAGAGTGCATCGGTATCTGGACAGATGGATTGTACTATTGTGGTCTTCAAAAGAGATATGGATATAGCCAGAATACAGGCTTTTTGCATAGATAATGGGGGATCAGAGGCAACAGAAAAGGACACAAATATTTGCAGAAGGGTAGTCAGAGAGGGCTAGACCTATGGGATAGTTCATGCCGTCCCAAGGAAAATTTAGGTCTCGGGTGTTTAACAGACCGCCTAGACCATTATTTCCTTAGTTTATAGTAAATGTTCTACCTCGATCCCAAGGGTTTAGAGACAATCGGTTTGGGCAAACAAGTGAGATTCAGGATTCATGGGCAATGGGCTATCAAGCACAAGAACGTAGAAAGTAGGAACCAACCAAAGTCTCTTCATCAGCCGTGTTAGTGCTGCGGAAGTTATCATCTAGGTGAATGTTGGTTGGGCCCAAATATTTGTTATTGGTGTGGTATGTCGGTCCACAAAATGAGGCTTCTCCTGATGTAGCTACAGGTACCGTATACATATTGATTGACCCATATTTGACACTAGCATATGTTATTTCATTAATTGCTAAAAATTCAAAAGAACACCAGAATTACTAGTTATGTCACATAAAGTCTGTACATCAGTTGGTGAATCTATTGTAGTTAAAAGAGTATATCATAAGTGCATAGTAATTGTTTATGGTCATGAGACAATAGTTGATCTTATTGAGCTGGAAATAGTGGAATTTTGATGTTATAAAGGGATTGTGCCATAGTAGATCGCCGAACTAAGAAGTCATATTATCGTTTTCCCCAAAAGAATGTTTTTGATGGCCAGGAAAATGTGGGGGCTCTAAGAGGAAAATTTATTCCCCTTCTTAAAGCAAAGAAAATGATTCTCTAAGGGATACATATGTCACTTCGTAAGAGTGAAAGATACTTCTGTGACGCCACCAACTCTTCCATCAGTTTTGGTGGTAAATGAATTCCTTGATGTATGAGCCGGTATTAATGTGATGTCAGGTACTTAGCCTATTTTTATTTCTTCATATAGCATGGCCCCAGTAGAGTTATGATAATGAAACGAGAAATTAAAAGACGTGATGAACAAGGGATTCATAAGACCTAGTACGACCCCTTGGGTTGCATCAGTGTTCACAGTACGAAAAAAAGGCACATTGAGAATGTGTGTTTACTATCGGCAACTGAATAAGGTGACAACGAAGAATACATGTCTTCTCCCCGGAGTTGATGACTTATTGATCTGTTATAGGGTGCCAAATTATTCCTAAAGATTGACTTAAGGTCAGGAGATCATTAATTAAGGGTCAGAGAAAATAAAGATACCCAAAATAGAGGTATGGTTGTTATGAATTCGTAGTTATGCCATTTGGGCTAACAAATGCACCAGCTGCGTTGGTGGGTTTTATAATTAGGGTGTTTGAGCCATCGCTAAGCGTATTTGTGATAATGTTTTAGATGTTATACTAGATTACTTAAGATCAAAAAAGGACTATGTTAATCACTTATTACATGTGTTACGGATTCTTCATGACCGTAAGATATATGCAAGTTTTTTAAATACAAGTTTGGTCATAATCCGTATTGTCCTTAGGACACATTGTATAGAATGGAGGAATAAGGATTAATATACACAAAAGGTGTGGCCAAGGCTTATGACGCCTATGGAAATTCGTACCTTCCTTGAGTTGGCCAGTTATTACAGAAGAATTGTTAAAAAGGGCTTTCTGCCATTACCCTTCACAAAGCTAAAACACAAAGTAACTAAGTTTCAGTGGAATGAGGTATGTGAGGAAGTTTGCAAGAGCTGAAAGATGAATTGACTCCTACACCTGTACTAGTGCCTCCCAAAGGCACATAAGAGCATGCAGTGTATGGTGATGTTTTAAAAGTTGGTGTGGGATGTGTATACATGCAGCATGACAATGTTATAGCATATGCCTTAAGACAATTGCGTCCACATAAGAGAAATTATCCCACATATGATTTTAAGTTAACAGTTGTGACAATTGCTTGTAACAGATTGCACCACTACTTGTATAAAACTTTAGGTGAAAGAATTATAGTGTCAAATGTGGCAGAATTTTCATTGGTATCTGAGATAAAGGAAAAGCAATATGTAAATCCTATTTTTAGTTCAATTGAAAAAGAATGTACAGCAAAGTTCGACAAAGGTATTTAAACAAACACAAGGGGGAGTACTTTAAAGCCAATGTAGATTGTGTCTACCATGGTTTAGCAGAGATGTCTTGGTAATATTACATGAGAATCACATTGTAGAACTTGTAGCTCAATATCCAAGCGGTTACTGATTAACAGTATGGCATCAGAAATCTGTATGTTTTAGCAATGTATTACCCTTCCAGTTTGGAAGTGGAACATGAATAACATGGATTTAATCACAGGGTTGCCTCGTACACTGCGAAGGTTGATTCCATATAGGTAATAGTTGAAAAGCTTACCAAGTCGGCGTATTTTTCTATAAGTTAGGACCACCGATACAGCTAAACATTATGCAAAGTTGTATGTTACCGAGATAGTATGATTAAATAGGATTCTACTCACTATTATATCAAACAGGAGAGCTTACTTTATTGCACAGTGTTGGAAGTCTCTTCAGTAAAGTATGGGTACACAGGTGGATGTAAGTACGGCTTGTCATCCTCAGATAGATGGACAAACAGAACATATTATATGAACATTTGAAGATATGCCACGAGTTTGTACATTGGATTTTAAAGGTAGTTGGGATGAACATCTATCATTTATTGAAATTGCTTACAATAAAAGTATCAAAAGGCACCTTACGAAGCTTTATATGAAAGAAAATATAGATCATCAATTGGATGGGTTAAAGCTGATGAAATTTGCTTTGCTCGGATCATATTTTGTTCATTAAGCTATAGAGAAAGTTAAGGTGGTACAATAGTAGCTACAAGCTAACACAAGTCATATGCCGAGATCCATTGTTTTTATTGAAAGTGTACAAGTTATGGGGGATCTCACTTATGAAGAAATATATATTGCTATTCTAGATGGATAAGTGAAAAGATTAAGAAATAAAGAAGTAGACTTGGTAAAGGTATAGTGGAGAAACCGACAAGTAAAGGGAATCACGTGGGAATCCAAAGAAATGATGAAGTCCAAGTACCCTCATGTATTCCAAAGGGAAGAAAAAACTCACAATATGAGATTGGAACAATGACAAGTAAGTACTTATAAGCATTTAGTATATATATATATATGATAACATGAAGAATTCTCTTAGACTTGTAATTTTTTACCTTGAATAATGTCACTAACATTTGAGGACGAATGTTTTTAATGGGGGAAGAATGTAGCACCATGTATGTTTCTGAGTTTAGTTTATTACCGTAATATTCATGGAAATATCAAAACATGAGAGAATTGATGAATTATATATTAATATGTTGGTTTTAAATAAGTCTTGTGCCATTGGGCCCAAATTGAAGCCCAAAGATGGAGCAAAAGACATGGCCCAAAAGGGTATTTGACCCATTCTTTCAATTAACCAAGTGAGGCCCTCATTTAACAAGTTATATGTGGATAAGGATGAATTAATGGGACCATATAAATCAATAGAAAAATCATATTTTTATTCAACACATTACACATGCCATTTTCTAGAATTATCCAAACTTTTCTCTCAACACTCAAACCCTAAAGCTATCTTCCTCTTGGGACAAGATCACTCCTTGGAAATATTTGGTAAGTGTTTAATCTCATGGTTTAATATATTATATGCATTGGTGTATATCATGTTGGTTATGTTGGTGAAGTGTGAGAAGTTCACTATGTGTGAAACAATTTATGTTAGCTTAATCGGTGAAGGTTTTTGCCTTGTAAACATGAAAATGGACTTGTGGCCTTGAAGGAAGTGAACTTGATGGCTTCAATATTGAAATTTCAGATGTGATTATAGCCTTAACTTGTTTTATTCTTGTACATAATATTTGGAATTGTTATTACAAAATTTTGCATGGATTTGGTGGTGTATGGATGGAATAGTGTGGTTTTGGTGATGTTCATGTGTGTTGTGAAACCATGTATAATTTTTGGCATCCAATATGATCTAAAATATGTCAAGAGAATTTAAGTTATGATTACGGACCATTCATTGCATATAAAGACCCCAAAGAGACCCTTTTTGGCCGAAACGGGCACCCGCCCTCGCAGACGAAGCACCTGCGGGCACAGGTGACTTCGCAGGTGCCTCTAGCTACTTCCAAAGGGCACTTACAGATGCAGTTCATCCACCTACGGGAGCAGGTGGATTCGCAGGTCAGTCCAGAACCCCAAATTACTTGTTTTTGCATCCCTTTGACCCCCCGAAGCCCCTATACCCTTCATGGATGCAATTATCAACTTATGGTACCTTTTAAATGACTATAAAGGAGTATCCCAGAGGTATTTTGAATGGTATAAAATATGGATTGTTGTTAAAGTGTTATTGTGAAAGCTATCGAGTGACTTGACGGAGAAAAGGTAATGTAGTGTTAATGAGGAAGTGTAAAGGATAAACTTGGTGTGAAATGTTATTGGTTTATGATGTATTGGTCAATGTATGGTATGTTATGGTATTGTTGGTATGTTAATGCAGTGTATTGTATTGTGAAGAACGAAATGATGCTATATAGCAGTCACGTAACTCATTGTGACACTTATACACTTGTAAGGTAGTTGATTGTTAACGTACGCCCGTTATGTAGTTGTATTGTAGAATGAAACGTAAGGAAGCAGCTGTACTATTGTGTTCATATATAAGCTTGTGTATTCATACATGGAAGTGAAGGTATGTAAGGTTACTCTTTCCGTATCCTTCTACAACAGATATTGTTCACATTGTCATAGTAGTTGTTCCATTCCGAAATATTCTAAGGTATCTCATTCAGGTTTGATATATATTGTTATCCACATGTTTCCTATTCATTAATCGATTGGCATTCATATGTCTCTTATCCATGGACTGAAGTTCCTAAGCTCTCATAATGTTGTAACTACTAAAAGAAACTGTTTCAAGGAAAGTGACGACATAAGGAGAATCTAATCATTCTTAAGTCACATATCCCTCATTCATTAGTCATTGTTGTTCATGAGTTACATAATTATGTACATGGTTCCAAAGTCTCAATAATGTTATGTTCCACGTTCTAATAATGTTTTAACCACTAAGTATCAATCTCATGAAGTGAAGGAGTGAAGTAATGCATATATGTGTGCTTCCAATAATGTCATGATCCTCAATGTATCAATCTTTCACAAACGAATGTATCAATCTCTCAAAAGTAAGAAAATAAGTAATGCATATTGTTGGTTGTAAGAGTACGGGTGGTAGCTCTAGAGGCATAAGCCTAGCTCGAGCCGATCCCGAGATTATTGGATCAGGGGGTAGTCCTAGAGGCATAAGCCTAGCTCGGGACGATCCTAACAGGTGGTAGCTCTAGAGGTAATAACCTAGCTCGAGCCGAACCTGATATACTGATTTATGGGTGCTAGCTCTAGAGGTAATAAACTAGATCGAGCCAAGCCCGATATATTGATTCATGGGTGGTAGCTCTAGAGGCGTAAGCCTACCTCGAGACGATCCCAACATAACGTTATGTTATGTTAATACCCACTGATCAGTTGGGGCCCGGGTACGACATAGCACAGGTGTTGATGAATGAACACAGAAGCAAAGAATGTAATGAAAGTAAAGTACACAGTTCCAAACATACAGAACGATGGGTTATTCGTAATGTATGTAAGGTACATGGTTCCACATATGCAGATCACTGATTTATCCAGATTGATTACTCGCGTATATTGTATTACATTAAAGTCTTATTGTATCATACAGTTTCAAATAGCCTTGCATACTCAGTACATTCTTCGTACTAACCCCCTTGAGGGGGAATTTACCTTACTTGTTGCAGGCACAAGTGTTAGTGGACCTCCACAGTAGAGTACGGGTCATTTGTAGATTTTTGGTGAGCTCCAGTTAGTTCGGGGCTTTTCGAGTCATAGTGTACATTGATTTTGGTATTGTACATGTTGTATAAAGCAGGGACTTGTCCCGAATCTAGCTTGGCTATGTATATGTATCTGCAGAGGCTTTGTAGACATATGTGGGAAGAGGAAAAATGTAAAAGATGCATGTCCAGTTTGACTTGATGGCCCCATCGGCCAAGTTTCATATATATAATACATGTTTCCAAGATTTCCGCATAATTGTATGAGATATAGAGATGTTGTTACATAGGCATGCATATGAATGTTCGTGAGCACAGATTGGTTCTCTCGGGCCTTGTCGGCTTCGGGTACCAGTCCGGCCCGAATGTGATTTGGGGCGTGACAATTCAGTTATATGTTTATTCACTTGGACATTGTAATAGTTTACTTTCCTCATTCCATGTTTGGTTCATTTTCTCATGATGAGTATATATAGTGTAGTGTATAGCTCAGATGCTCAGTACATAGCAAGTATTGATCGCATACTTTCGTTTGCGTGATATTGTCATGTAATATAGGTTCTAACATTAAGCACCCAGATCACGCTTAGTCTGATTCTGTATTATATCAGAAGTAGTATTTGGTGAGTCCTCACCATTCGATGACTCGTTAGCAATATTTTTCATTTATGTCCTTTTTAGTTTTAAGGCATTTAGAGTTAGTTGGGGGCTTGTCCCAGCAACTCGTCTTAGTAGAATCGTTCATACATATAGTTAGTTGTTCAACTTTGTGGTTTTAGACTCAAATATTGTTATTAGTTTTTATTATTATTTTATCACTCAGTTCAGCTTTCGTATAGTGTTTTTATCAGTTGCTTTAGTATTTCTAGTGTCATGCCAGGCCATGGGTTAGCTTATCATCACATGTGACTCTAAGTACCGTGTTACGACTAGGAGGTAGTCTCGGGTCGTGACAATCTACTTCCTTTGTGACTAGAAACAAGATAGGAATTAAAGATAAAAATTAAACAAAGATCGACATAATTAGATTCAAACAATTAAAAGATGTAATGGTAAAATTAACCAAAACACCACTTAATTGGGAACTAAAGCACCTAATCTAATAGAATCCTCAAGAAAGGTAGTAACCTTACTTGGAAATTCTAGGACAAGTGTTGAAAATCAACAAAGGGTTCTCAATCTCTCAAAGGAGGCACAAGTCTTCAATCTTCAAAAACTAATGTCCAAACCCTAATAGCTAACTATTTATACTAAGGGATAAAAAAAGTAAAGAAAGACTAAATTGCCCTTCATTTAAATTGCAAGCTAATTTAAATGGTAGACACTTAATATATTAACCAACTTCAAGTCTTCTATGTTGGAACCTTCCAAACATTCCATTTTCATGCATAAAGATTGCAATGCTTGAAGGTCCTTAGCTTGACTTCTTGTGAAAGGCCTTCTTGGAGTAGTGTCACTTTGATATACATCACTCTCCCTTTCTTCAAAAGAATTCTTCCTCGAATTTGTCAAACCTACCTCAAAAAGAGATAAATCACTAACATTGAAAACATTATGAACCAAATACTCACTTGGTAAGTCCAATTTGTAAGCATTATATCCAATCTTCTCAAGCACTTGAAAAGGTCCATCTCCTCTTGGCATTAGATTGTTCTTCCTTTTGCTTGGAAATTGCTCTTTCCTAAAGTGAACCCATACCCAATCACCGGGTGCAAAGGTGACTCTTTTTTATCCCTTATTGGCTCTTTTGGTTGTATCTTTGTTGGCCTTCTCAATTTGCAATCTTACTTTCTCATATATGCTTTTCATAGCTTTTGCCTTAGCTTTTGCATCTATACTCACAATAACATTTTTGGGTAAAGGAGTTAAATCTAATGGAGTCAAGGGATTAAAGCCATAAACACACTCAAAAAGGGTTATACCAATAGACCTATGAATAGTTCTATTATATGCAAACTCAATTAATGGCAATTGATCCTCCCAAGATGTTAACTTTACTTTTATCATAGCCCTAAGCATGTTTCCTAAAGTTCTATTAACTACCTCGATTTGACCATCCGCTTGAGGATGACAAGAAGTAGAAAATAGCAAATTTGTTCCCAAATTTCCCCACAAACACCTCCAAAAATGGCTAAGAAATTTCGAATTTCTATCACTAACAATTGTTTGGGGAAAACCATGCAATTTCATCACATTATGAACAAATAAAGTAGCAACATGAGATGCATCATCACTTTTATGGCAAGCAATAAAGTGAGCCATTTTGGAAAATCTATCCACAACAACAAAGATGCTATCCTTACCATTCCTAGTCCTAGGAAGGCCAACAACAAAATCCATAGAAATATCTGGCCAAGGACTGGTAGGAATAGGCAAAGGGTATACAATCCATGGGTTTGTGTACAAGATTTAGCATGCTTACAATCCAAACACCTAGCACAAATTCTCTCCACATCTCTTAGCATCTTAGGCCAAAAGAAATGTTCACTAAGAATAGCTAAGGTTTTTTACACTCCAGAATGACCCATCAAACCTCTATTGTGTGCCTCTTTTACCAACAACTCTCTCCATAAAGACATAGGCACACAAAGCTTTCCATTTCTAAACAAATAGCCTTCCTTCAATTAAAATCAAGGAGTTCTAACTTCATTACCCTCCTTCACAACTTGCACACACCTATTCAAGCTCACTTGACATTCTCCAAAGACTTTTCCAATATCATCATCATTAGAATATAACTCCTTCAAACTCTCAAAACCCATCAACCTAGAAGTCAATGTATTCATCAATGCATATCTTATAGATAAAGCATCCACCACAATATTTTGCCTTGCTTATAGTTAATCATATATGGAAAAGACTCAATGAACTCTATCCACTTGGCATGCCTCTTATTAAGCTTATTTTGTACCCTAATATGCTTCAAAGCCTCATGATTGATTCTAATCACAAACTCCTTATGCCATTAGTAATGTTGCCAATTTGCTAAAGCTCTCATGAGGGCATAGAGTTCCTTATCATAGGTAGAATATTGCAATGGAGCTCCTCTTAATTTTTCACTAAAGTAAGTTATGGGTTTCCCTTCTTGCATCAACACAGCACCAATGCCTACCCCACTAGCATCACACTCAATATCAAATATTTTCTCAAAGTTGGGAAGTTGAAGTAAAGAAGTAGAAGTAAGTTTCTCTTTCAAAATTCTAAAGGCTTCCTCTTGTTTTCTACCCCAAATGAAAGGCATATCCTTCTTAATGACCTCGGTTAGAGGAGCAGCTAGAGAACTAAAACCCTTCACAAATCTCCTATAAAAACTTGCCGACCCATGGAAGCTTCTAAGATCACTAATGTACTTAGGGGTTGGCCAACTTCTAATAGCCTCTACCTTTTCATCATCCACCTCTATTCCTCTTGAACTTACAACAAATCCAAGGAAAACAACACGGTCCACACAAAAAGAATACTTTTTAAAATTCACATACAACTTTTCATTTCTCAACACATCAAATATCATCCTCAAATATTGCACATGATCATCCAAACACTTGCTATAAGCCAAAATATCATCAAAATAAACCACAACAAAATTATTAATAAATGACTTAAGCACATGATTCATTAGTCGCATAAAAGTACTTGGTGGGTTGGTTAGCCCAAAAGGCATCACCATCCACTCATATAATCCAAACTTATTTTTGAAAGCGGTTTTCCATTCATCTCTGGTCTTCATTCGGATTTTATAGTATCCACTTCTGAAATCAATTTTAGAGAATAAGGTAGAACCACACAATTCATCTAGCATATCATCAAGTCTAGGAATGGGATGTCGATATTTTACCATAATTTTATTAATGGCATGACAATCTACACACATCCTCAATGTCCCATCCTTTTTGGGTACTAGAATTACGGGCACCGCACGTGGACTTAAACTTTCTCTCACAAAACCTTTATTCAAAAGTTCTTCCACTTGTCTTTTCTTTTGTATCTTGAGGATTGCTCCTATAAACCACTTTATTGGGTATTTGAGAACCCGGTACAAAAGGAGAAAGAGGGTTAAGAATGTGCTTTTTTGCCATCCTTAACAAATGCATATTTATTTGATCTTCCATCATGTTTAGCCCCTACATCATATTCCCATGGCCTTCCCAATAATAAATGACAAGCTTGCATTGGTACAACATCACAAAGTACTTTATCATGATAACTTTCAATCTTGAATTTTATCAACACTCTCTTGGTCACTTTGATTTCACCACATTCACTGAGCCATTGCAATCTATAAGGTTTTGGATGCCTTCTTATTGGAAGTTTCAATTGTTCTACTATACATACACTAGCAACATTGACACAAATTCCACTAAACATAATTCCTCTTGAAATCTACACCAATTATGAAACAAGTTCTCCCTTTGATCAAGATCATCCATAGCTAGAGCACTCATACTTCTCCTTACAACAAGAACAAGTTTTCCGTCATCATTAATTTCTTGTCCATCACCTTCTCTCATAAAATCATCACAACAATCATCCTCCCCATTGTCATCTTTAGATTCATCTTCCGTTTGATAACCACCATCATTCAATGCAATGATAGTTCTTCTATTAGGACACTCATTTGCTTAATGACCATATCCTTGACATTTAAAACACTTTATTTTAGATAGAGTTTCAAGTTTAGCTTTGTTACCTCCATCTTTTTAGTCCACCTTTGATTTGCCTTTGTCCAAGTTGGACTTGAAGTCTTGGTTTTCACCTTTGGATTTGTCCCAAATAGAAGATGATTTCCAAACTTTCTTATTTTTATCCCATGAAGAATAAGAAGAAGATTGCACCATTGACTTGTTCTCCTTTTGATGACACTCCACCTTGATTGCCATTTGATAAGCTTCATATAAAGTAGAAAGATGATGCAACTCCAATGGTTGCCTTACCTCCTTATTTAAGCCTGAGATAAATCTTGCCAAAAGCTTCACCTCTTCATCATTGACATTAGCTCGAAGCCTAGTATGCTCTAGATCCTCATAATACTCTTCCACACTCTTGATTCCTTGTTGAAGATTGTAATACTTCTTAAGTGTATCCTGTTCATAATCTTGACCCACAAACCTTTCTCTCATACGTGTTTTCATGTCATTCCAACTTGTAACAAAATCTCTATTCACCAAAGCATATCTTTCAATTTTCTCCCACCATGTAGAAGCAAAACCCTCAAGGTGGCTTATTGCATAATTCATTTTCTTGACATCACTCACATTGTTGAGATTATATTGCCTTTCAAGCTTCACAATCCAATCAAGATATTCATTCGGGTCACTACTTCCTTTGAAGAATGGAAGTGTAACCTTGATGTTGTTGAATCCTCAATCTTCATCATCATTCCTTCTATTATATTCTCTACCATCCACCGGATACCAACCTTCATTTCCTCCTCTTCTTCCTCTCCCACCTAACCTCTCTTGTTGAACTTGGTTGTTGACTCCATAATCATAATTATCACCATCAAAAAAATCATGATATTTAAGGTTATGTTGGGCTCTAATTTGAGGTCTAGTGGCTTGTGGTGGAAGATTTGTTTGTTGATTTTCCCCTTTTGGAAGTGTTGCTTGATTGCAAACCCTTGGTAAAGTAGCATTAGGAGAGAGGGTATCTTGCACTATCAAGTGTGATGGCGTTGTATCAAGAGGAGTCTTACTTTATCCCTCATCATGTTGACCAATAGGATTGAAAATCTCAAGTGGTTGCTTTGTTATTTCTTGATTTCTCACCCTTCTTTCCACATCTTCCGATTTCCCCTTCATTTCTTTCATTTCTTCCAATAATTTTTGAAGCAACATTTTCGTTTTGCTAGAGGATTCTTCCTCCAATTGAGTCATTGTACCTACAAGAATAAATAAAAAGTTAGTAGAAAAGTTCCTCACCACTCCCTCACTTCACTTATTCCTCTCTTTGTCACTCACACTCGTGTAACACTCTAAGGCCAAAGGCTTTTAAGGCCACACTCAAATGAACTCACTTCACTCTTGCCTTTTACCACTCTTGAATAACCCAACATCAAGAGTCAACACCATCAAATAATTAACAAGTGGTACTACTTCTTCGGAATGGAGTGGACTTTATGTAAATCAAGAAAGGACAATTAAAAAATTAAAGGACAAGGAAACAAATAAGCATACAACAAAATGAAAGAAAAAAAAGCATGAAATAATTTGGCACAAAAAAATTAAATGGACAAGAACTAGTTTAACAATAAGTATGAACTAATACTCAAAGTAAACTAGCTAGAATTAACAAGAAAACAAGAGAAAAAAAAAAAGTTTGGAAGATTTGGGTTATTTTGTCATTCTCAAATTCATCTTCTTCTCCAAGAAGAAACTCAATTTTTTTTTTTTTTTTTTTTTTTGAATCAATCTCCTTCAATACCCCAACAAATGAGCTCAAATTTGAGATATAACTTCCCCTCAACTCTATCAACAACTTCTAACCCATAATTTCTTCAAACAAACACCAAATCAACGAAACCCATTTCCAAGTTTCTTTTTCAAAATGACTTTAAATTTTTATTTTTTTTTAAGCCATGTATTTTTTTTTTCTTTAACTAAGGAAACAACATGTACCTCAAGGAATAATATCAAACAAAATTCAATCAAGTTTGATTTTATTTTATTTTTTGAAAATATAAAACCCCAAAACTTATATTTGTGGAAACAAATCTAATCCAAGCTATTGATACCAATTTGATGTGAAACAAGAAACTAGAAACAAGATAGGAATTAAAGATAAAAATTAAAGAAAGATAGACACAATTAGATTCAAACAATTAAAAGATGTAATGGTAAAATTAACCAAAACACCACTTAATTGGGAATTAAAAGCACCTAATCTATTAGAATCATCAAGAAAGGCAGTAACCTTACTTGTAAATTCTAGGACAAGTGTTGAAAATCAACAAAGGGTTCTCAATCTCTCAAAGGAGGCCCAAGTCTTTAATTTTCAAAAACTAATGTCCAAATCCTTGTCATTAAAGGCTTTAGAATAAAAAAGGTCTTAATTATTTCCACACAACTCATCAGTAACAAGGATTGTAGCCATACTGATGTTGGTTGCACTAGCAGTGGTATATGGACTTCAAATCCATTAAATGGATATGAAAACAACTTTATTAAATGGAGAATTGGAGGAAGAAATTTACATGGAATAAATCGAAGTTTTACCCAAATAGTGGCATGAAAAGTTTGACCAAACCATGTTGGCAATTGAATTTAAGATTAATTAGTGTGACAAATGTGTTTACATTAAAGACACTCCAAATCACAAAGTCATTATTTTTTTGTATGTTGATGTTGCGTTGATCATCAGTAGAGACATTTCTTACATAAATGCTACTAAGAAAATGCTAGAAAGCAAATCTGATATGAAAGACCTTGGAGTTGATGATATGATATTAGGGATAAGAATTTATAGAACTCCACAAGGTTTAGCATTGTCAAAGTCTCATTACACTGAAAAGGTATTTGACAAGTTCAAGTAGTTAGATTTCAATATTGCCAAGACACCATTAGATATGAGCTTTGCACTTTAAAAGGATGAAGGATGAAGTGACTCTCAATTGGACTATGCAAGAGTGTTAGAAAGTTTGATGTATATCCCGAATAGTACGCGACTTGATGTATCATGTGCTAT
Source organism: Capsicum rhomboideum (assembly GCA_031232105.1). Taxonomy (NCBI): domain Eukaryota; kingdom Viridiplantae; phylum Streptophyta; class Magnoliopsida; order Solanales; family Solanaceae; genus Capsicum; species Capsicum rhomboideum. The sequence continues at coordinate 56,146,396 of CP124711.1, forward strand.
TAGTAAATTAAGTCAGTTCACAAGTAATCCCAATCAAACTCATTGGATGGCAATGAAAAGAGTTTTGGGTTATCTAAAAAATACTCAAAAATATGCTTTGTATTATAAAAAATATCAAATAGTAATAGAAGGATATAGTGATGCAAATTGGATCACCAAGTCAAATGAAGTAAAATCCAAAAGTGGGTATGTATTTACTCTTGGTGGAGGAAAATTCTTTAGGAAATCATCCAAACAGACATGTATCACTTATTTAACAATGTAATCTAAATTTATTGCTTTAGAAAAGGCCGGTGAAGAAGCTGAACGACTCTAGAATTTCTTGAAAGATCTTTCTTTTGGCCCAAACAATTGGCACCAGTATGTATACACTATTATATTTAAGATGCAGAAAGTATAGTAGGGAGCATGATGTATAACGGGAAATCTCATCGTATAAGATGGATATATAATGCCATTAGAGAACTTCTTTCTAGTGGAATTATCACGATTGACTATGTGAAGTCAAAGAATAATGTGTCGGATCCACTTACAAAAGGCGTAGCTAGAGAGGAACTTGAGAGATCATCAAAGAGAATGAGTTAAAGACCTAGGACAAGCCATCATAGGGGTAACTCTACCTTGCAGACTGGAGATCCCAAGATCAAGGTTCAAGGAGATCAAACAAATTTGTGACTGGCGGTTCAATATTGTCAAATAACTCAACCCATTCTCATGATGAAGATAATGTTTAGGAAATAAGGATAAGGCTTAAGGTTTGAATCTTCTTAATGGTTTCTAAGTTTGGCAGGTATGACCAGATAGTTTATCTATAAGATTAAACATTTAGAAATCACCTATGTGAGTGTGAAGTGGATGCCACTTCAAGGATAATGCTAGTAAAGGCCTATTCTTTGAGCTCTCATGATACCAGGTAGTGTTCACGACTAAAACGAACAAAACCATGAAAACCATAAATGGTAAAAGGATAGTCGTGTGACGTGTTGTCAAGGTGTACAACAAAGTTTGTTGGTTCAAATATATCACATCTATCGATTGACTGTGTGCATCCGATATATGTTCACTATGGAAAGGTCAAAGGAAAACCTACTTATCCAAATGCAATTAGTTTTTGCTTGTAAATCACACACGTGTCCATATATTTTTTTTATCTTATATCACACACTTGTCCATATATTATTTTTATCTTATAGACATTCCCCTTTCAAGTGGGGGATTATTGGGTTCTAGTGATATTTGAATGGAAAATGAAGGGAAAACAAATGGAGGAAAAAGAGTGAATTGTACTTTCACTTTAAAAAAGAATGTTTCTCCCACATAGGTAGGAGAAACGAACATTTTTGTGCTTAAGTATAGAATCACTCCTCCTTGTTGTCAGTGAGACAAGAAGAAGACAAGTCTCGCATTGTCGTCGTCATCGCTCGCTCGACTTTGGCTTCGAATTTGGATTTGGATTTGGATTTATTAATCGAGAGACTATATTTTTGGATAAAATTTATTTAAAACTTTAGTGTTAATTATTTTTTAATCCCAAAATTTGATACAAAAATTTTCTCCATTTGTGAATACACACGAGCATGTACGGATGCATATCAAAATGCACATTAAAGGGACATGATCCTTTGGTTCACTATTTGAATGACGATTGACGGAATGAGGGCACATCTGTCCATGTACGGGAGCATCTGGCAGTGTACATGCCAACACACTTCACTTGTCAACTTTTTGTTTTTGAGTAAAAGGTGATGTGCTGCTGCACATCATCTTCTGCAGGTGCACATGGGTCCGTATAAGGACTCGATTTTCTGAAATAGTGCCACTCTTCATGAACCATTGCTTAGTTTTGAAGCAACACCTTTTGGCTATAAATATCTGATTTTTCCTCAGGTATTGGCATGAAATTTTGAAGTTAAAATACTTCTCTTTCTTACAAATCTCAAGTGTGATTTGCTACCATTGAGTGAATTCGTTGTTCGTAAGAATTTGAGGTACCGTCATTCTGCTGAAGTGATTTATTTTACCCTGGCAGGATGCATTCCATAACCTCAAATACTTGAAGGGAATAATTTTCTTAAGGACACACCGTGAATTCAGTAGACTTGAATCTTCTAATCTTCATATCTTTTTTGTTTGTTTTTTCTGTTTTCTAGAAAATAGTTTGAAATTCATTTTGTTGTTCTTAAGTGTTTTGAACTTATTGTTGAAGTTCATACTTTGAATATAGATTTTGTTTAATCCAAAAATAACAATCTTAACGAAATTAATATATGTGTATTTTGATTTTTGGAGATTAAAATCCTTTGATTTTCTACTATGTTTGAATTTGATACTAATTTGAAGATATAAAAACTTCATCAAGATTAAATGTTCATTCGGTTGGTGATTTGAAGAACATAAAAACTTCATCGTTAACTAGAAAAAAGTTGTATAAAAATTAAGTCTTTATTATTAGTATTCTAAATACTAAATTTTTTGTCTAATTGTGGAAGAATAATGACTAACAAAAATGAAGTCAATAATGGAAAGGTGAATGTTGAAGCAACAACTACTGCATCTTCAAGTCGTTCAAGTGTTGTTCCTGCCATGGCACCGACTGAAATAGTAGGAAAATTTTCTGGTGTAGAGTTGAAGAGGTGGTAGTAAAACAAGTTCTTCTACTTGAATACTTTAAGCCTACAGAAGTTCATCAATGAGAGCATTCCCGACTTGCCGGAATCAACTAGGGATAAGGAATGCTTCTTAGTGACTGAAGCTTGGAAACACTAAGATTTTATGTGTAAAAACGACATTCTGAGTGGGCATCAAGATGATTTGGAAAAGAAGTACAAAACAGAGGATGCCAGAATGAAGAAATTCATAGTTGTATAATTTTTGGACTTTAAAATGGTAGACAGTAAAGTTGTTGTTATCCAAGTTAAGGAGTTACAAGTCATAATCCATGATCTCCTTTCTAAAGGTATAAGCTTAGATAATACCTTTGTTGAACATATTAAGTTTGTTATTGATACTCACATAACCTTTGATGTAGGTTTGGTTGTGAATGATGCATTTTAAGTGGCTTATATAATCAAGAAGTTACCACCTTTGTGGAAAGACTCCAAAAATTACTTAAAACAAAAATGCAAAGGGATTACAGTCAAAGATCTCATTGTAAGATTGAGAATCGAAGAGTATAACAAGGCTGCAAAAAAGAGGTCACTTGGAAATTCAGTAATATTTGGGGCAAACATTATTGAAGATGATCCCACAAAGTCAAAAAAAAGGAGGAAAGCATCCGGACAACAAAATAATCCTCCTAAGAAGAAATTCAATGTAAATTGCTTCAATTGTGGCAAAGTTGATCACAAGGCTCTTGATTGTCGGGCTCCAAAGAAGGGCAAGAAAAAGGATCAAGCAAATATGGCTAAATCCAAAATAGAAATGAACAATCTTTGTGGATTAGTCATCTAAAATAATGGTAGATGGATTCTGGTTCCTCCCTCCATGTTTGTGCCAACAAAGAATTCTTTGCATTATATGCTCTGGCTCAACTTGATGAGAACATATTTATGATGAACTCTGCTACTACAAAAGTTGAAGGAACCAGCAAGATTTACTTGAAGAAGACATCTGGCAAGGTAGTGACACACTAAACAATGTCCTTCATATTTTGGAGTTGCAAAAGAACATAGTTTCAACATCACTTCCGACTAAGAATGCATTCAAATGTATTTTTGTTTTTGACAAAGTTGTAATAAGTAAGAATGAAGTGTATGTAGGTAAAGGTTATCTCACCGAGGGCCTTTTTAAGATCAATGTAATAACTATTGATATGAATAAAAGTTATAGTTTTTCTTACTTTCTTGAGTTAAATAAATTATGGCATGAACATTTAGGACATGTCAATTATAAGACCTTGCGAGAACTGATTAGTTAAGAAGTTTTTCCTAACTTTGAGTGCAATAAATCAAAATGTCAAACATGTTTTGAATATAAGTATGCTAAGAATCCTTATAAGTCTATTAAAAAGAATTCCAAACCCTTAGACTTGATTCATACAGATATCTGTGATATAAAGTCAACACTATCTCATGGTGAGAAAATATATTTCATAACTTTTATTGATAGTTGCACTATATATTGTTATGTCTATTTGCTGAATAGTAAGGATGACACAATAGAAGCATTTAGGCAATATAAAACTGAAGTTGAAAATCAGTTGGATAAAAAGATTAAAACAATAAGAAGTGATAGTAATGGAGAGTATGAATCTCCTTTTGCAGAGATATATATGGAAAATGGAATTTTCTATCAAACTACTGCCCCCTACTCACCTCAATCAAATGGAATTGCGAAAAGAAAAATTTGAACGTTAAAAGGTAAAATGAATGCCTTACTTATAGGTTCAGGTTTACCACAAAACTTGTGAGGGGAAGCTATCCTTACAGAAAATCAAATGCTCAATAGAGTGCCCCATAACAAGACATAATCTATTCCATGTGAGAAATGGAAAGAAAGGAAACCCAACTTAAAATATTTAAAATTGTGGGGGTGTCTAGCCAAAATCCAAGTTCCTATACCCAAAAGGGTCAAAATAGGACCAAAGACTGTGGTCTGTGTTTTCATTGGATATGCTACAAACGATAAATCATATTGATTTTTGGTTCATAAATCTAAACATCTAGATATTCATGACAATACGGTAATTGAATTAGATAATTCTAAGTTCTTTGAACACATTTATCCGTATAAAACTAGATATGAGTCGTATAGTTAAGGATCTAAACGAATTTGAGAAGAACCAATGAAGAATGTACTTAATGAAGAGAATCCAAGGCATAGTAAATGTCAAAGGACATCTACTAACTTTGGATCAGATTTTGCAATATTTCTTTTTGAAAATGAGCCTTAAACATTCAAAGAAGCCATGTATTCTCCGGACTCATCCTTGTGGAAAGAGTTTGTCAATACTGAGATTGGTTCAATCTTGAACAACCATATTTGGGAGTTGGTTGATCTTCTTCCAGGAAACAAACTTTTAGGTTCTAAATGGATCTTCAAAAGGAAAATGAAAGCTGATGGAACTATTGACAAATACAAGGAAATACTTGTCGTTAAAGGCCTTAGATAAAAAGGTCTTGATTATTTCCACACATACTCGCTAGTAACAAGTATTACATCCATATGGATATTGGTTGCACTAGCAGCGATATATGGTCTTCAAATGCATCAATAGATGTGAAAACAACTTTCTTAAATGGTGAATCGGAGAAAGAAATTTACATGGAATAACCCAAAGGTTTTGTAGTTCCTAGTAACGAAATGAAAATGTGCAAACTTGTTAAGTCACTTTATGCACTAAAACAAGCACCCAAATAGTGTCATGCAAAGTTTGACCAAACCATGTTGGCAAATGAATTTAAGATTAATGAATGTGACAAATGTGTTTACATTAAAGACTCTCCAAATCACAAAGTCATTGATTGTTTGTATGTTGATGACATGTTGATCATCAGTAGGGACATTTCTGACATAAATGCTACTAAGCAAATGCTACAAAGTAAATTTGAAATGAAGGACCTTAGAGTTGATGATGTGATCATAGGGATAAGAATTCATAGAAATATACAATGTTTAGCATTGTCAAAGTCTTATTACATTGAAAAGGTACTTGAGAAGTTCAAGTGTTTGAATTTCAATATTGCCAAGACACCATTAGATGTGAGCTTTGCACTTCAAAAGAATAAAGGTTAAAGTGACTCACAATTGGACTATGCAAAAGTGTGGTAAATTTTGATGTGTATCATGAATTATACGCTACTAGATATAGCATGTGCTATTAGTAAATTGAGTCGGTTCCCAAGTAATCCCAATCAAACTCATTGGCTGGTAATGAAAAGAGTTTTGGGGTATCTAAAACAAACTCAAAACTATGCTTTTCATTATAAAAAATATCAGTTGGTAATAGAGGGATATATTGGTGCAAATTAGATCACCGAGACAATGAAGTAAAATCCAAAAGTGGGTATGTATTTACTCTTGGTGGAGGAGCAGTCTCTTAGAAATCATCCAAACAGACATGCATCACTCTTTTTACAATGGAATCTAAATTTATTGCTTTAGAAAAGGTCGGTGAAGAAGCTGAATAGCTCCGGAATTTTATTGGAAGATCTTTATTTTTGGCCCAAACAATTGGCATTAGTATGCATTCACTATGATATTCAAGCTGCAATAGGTAGGGTAGGGAGCATAATGCATAAGGGGAAGTCTCGTCATATAAGACGGAGATATAATACCGTTAGAGAACTCCTCTCTAGTGGAATTATCATGATTGGCTATGTGAAGTCAAAGGATAATGTGTCAGATCAACTTAAAAAAGGCCTAACTAGAGAGGAAGTTGAGATATCATCAAAGAGAATGGGTTTAAGACCTAGGACAAGTCATCACAGTAGTAACTCTACCTAGGAGACTAGAGATCCCAAAAGCTAAGTTCAAGGAGATCAAATAAAGTTGTGAATAACAGTTTAATTTTATCAAATAACTCAACCCATTCTCGTGATGAAGACAATGTTTAGAAAATAAGGATAAGGCTTAAGGTTTGAATCTTCTTAATGGTTTTCTATGTTTGGCAGGTATGACCAGATAGTTTATCTATAGGATTAAAAATTTAAAATCACCTATGTGAGTGTGAAGTGGATACCACTTCAAGGATAATTGTAACACCCCGTCAATATCCGAACGTATACGATTAAGTGATGGAATTAATTGAACTTGTAATAAAGGGGTCTATTATGCATGCAAGTGTTGGGCTACATACATATTGGCTATTGGGCTCAAAAAAAATTGGCCCAAACATTTACATGAAGACATGGCCCAAACAAGGGAAAATGAGCCATTATTTTTGACCCACTTAGACACCTCAATTATTGACTTACTGGCTAAGGATGACCTTAAAAATACTAAAAAGGGACAAGGAAAAATCAGATTTTTATTCCTAACATTACACATGCCATTGCTAGAATTTTCTCCAAGACTTTCCTCTTCATTTTCAAACCCTAAGCAACTATTTCTTTGGGACAAGCTCATCACTTGGTAAGTGTTAGTAAGTATTTATTCTTTTGGCTTATTATATTATGTGCATGAAAGATTATATGTATCGTGGTGGTTGTGTCAAAAAAAGTGTTGTTTGGTGCACTTTTGTTATGTGCTACACGAATTGTCATTTTGGTGTTCTAGACTTGAAAGGGGACTTGAGATCTTGAAAGGAGTGAATAATATGGATGAGATGTCCACATTTATGACATGTTTATGTTACGAATTTGATTTCTCTATATGTGTCATTGTTGAAAATTATTGTTAAGGAAAACGTATGGAATGGGTGACAAAATGAAAGGAAAATGTGGTTTTGGGTGTTGTATGTGTGTTGTGAGAACATGGCTGATTTTTGGAATGTTAGATGATCAAAAATATGTTCAAATATGTTTGATTATGATCATGGACCATTCATGGCATTAAAAGACCCAAAAATAAGCCATTTCGAACCAAACGGGCATCCGCCCCCGCAGACAGAGGCATCTGCGCAGATGGCTCTGGCTGCTACCAAAGGCCATCTGCGCGCGTACCTTGCCACCTGCGGGCACAGGTGGCAGCGCAGGTCACCTCCAAATTTCGGTTTTGTGTGTTTTCGTCCCTAGTTGAGCCCCGAAAGCCCCGATACCCTTTTGGGATGTAAATAGCAACTTGTGATGTCATTTTAATGACTTTAAAGTGTCGTATGAAGGCGTATTGGACTTTATTAAATGTGTATGGTTGTTCATATGTTGTTATGAGGCAAATCGATAAGCGGAAATGTGACGGAATGGAAAGGAGAAGGCATAACGGATAGGTGTGATGCGAAATGCTATTGTTATATGAAATCTTGGTCAATGTGTGTAATGTTAAGGTGTTGTTGGCATGGTAATGCGTAATACAGTGAGTTGTATTGTAAGGAGTGAAATGAAGTTAAATGGCGGTCATATAGTTCATTGTCGTTTTGTACGCTTGTATGGTAAATGATCGCTAATGAGAGTTTCATTGTGGACTTATATTGTAGAGTGAAACACAAAGAAGAAGCTGGACTGTTGTGTTCATATATAGTCTTGTGTACTCGTTTGTGGAATCGTACTTGGACATAAAGGTATGTAAGGTTACTCTTCTATTTCCTTCTGCGACATATGATGTTCACACTGTCATAGCACTCACTTGATTCCGAAATACTCTAATTCGATAGTTGGTTAGAGTTACTCATATGTTCCTTATTCATTGGTCAATGGTGAATCGTATGACTCATGTTTATTGATTAACTCATGTCCATTGGTTGACTCAAGTTCATTGCATTGGCTAAAATGTCAAAAGTTCCAAATGGTCTAAGGTATTGCATCGCAGGGTGGTGAATAGCTAATATCCACATGTATCGTATTCAGTGATCCTTATGTTAAGGTTCCAAAAGTGTACTACACCAAGGGGGTTCTATAGTATTCCAACTAAGATTGACATATGGATAGTCATATATGTTTTACTCCTATATGAACCACTTAGTTCTTATTTATGGGAGGAAGTTCTTAAGTTGTCATATGTTGTAGGTCCTAAGAGAATTGCCCCAATAAGAGCAATGAGGTGAAGAGCGCTTGTTTAGTTGAATATCATTGTTCCAATCATATTATGAGTCCTATGGTATGATGATTATCCTTGTGCCAATTGTGAGAGTATCAATCTCATAGGAGTAATAAGAGAGGTGACGTGCAAGTTAGTATAATTATACTTCATAAGTGGAATGGTCAATCTCATGAGATAAAGGAGTGAAGTGAGATGTGCATGTAAGTACGTGTTTGGCTAAGGTGTTAATCCCATGAAGTACAAGAGTGAAGTAAAGCATATGGGTGTGTTCCAATTAGTGTCATGATCCAAAGATCCAATAGATTTATACATATGTCGCATATCCATTAGTAATGTTCCAAAAGACTAATGAGATTATGTTCCAAGGTTTCAATAGTGGTTATACTCATGTATCTTGTTCATTGATCATTGTCCAATAGTTCCAACAGTGTCATGTTGTTTCCATGAAGGATATGTTTCCAATAATGCTTATTCACATGATTCTCACTCATTGGTTATTGTTCCAAGCTTCCAACAATGTTATGACTACAAAAGTATCAATCCCTCATAAGCCAAGGGTACCCTAATTCCGGGTATCAATTATGGTTCATCATATGTTCTTTATGCATTGATCAATGTCATTCACATGTTTCATATGCATTGAGTAATGTTCTAAATATTTCATGGTTCCATCAATGTTATGTTCCAAAGGTCAAAATGATATTACGACTATCAAAGTACCAATCTCTCACAAGTTGAAGTATCTATTTCAAAGTAACGAAATAAAGTAAGAGCAGTAATGTATGATGATGATGTTTATTTATCCATGGGGTACAAGTACCTGCATGATGATGGCCATTTATCCATGGGTGCAAGGACACCTAGATGATGACATGATCTTATCCATGGGATAAAAAGAATACCTGCATGATGATGATATTTTATCCATGGGGTGAAAGAACACACCTGCATGATGTATCCATGGGGTGAAATGAACACCTGCATGATGAGGTCCCTAACAGTGTATAAGCAGTGTAAAAGTAAAGTAAAGTAATGACAAGGGAAAGAAAGAACGCAATGTACATGATATCCCACATGCAGAAAGAGAGTTTATTCACATTTGTTGTTTCTTTTATATTGATTCCATGGTTGTTGTTATTATGCATAGATCATTGGAGATGATGATATTGAAAAAGGTACATGGTTCCACATATAGAGTTTTCTTATAATTATTTCCATTGAAGTAAAGAAAGCAAAGAAGGTAATGAAAGCAATACTCATGGGTTCCAAAATGACAAATGGTGACTTATTCACATTGACTAATTAATGGTAGTTGAGCTCATTGAAGTATTCATGCATTGTAAAATTTCATCTGAGCCTTACATACTCAGTACATTCTTCGTACTGACCCCTCTTGGGGACTTACTTTACATGTTGCAGGTGCAGGCACTAGTAGACCTCCACAGTAGGTTTACAGTATTTGCAGACTGTTGGTGAGCCCCAGTTGCTTCGGGACTTTCCGAGTCAGGGTTGTACAGTGTTTGATGTTGTATAAAGCAGGGACTTGTCCTGACTTCTAGTTTGTTATGGTCAATGCATCTGTTAGAGGCTTTTGTAGACGTGTGTGGGTATATGGATGTAAGAAATGTACGTTCAGTGCGTAGTGATGGCCCAAACGGCCAAGCTTTATATGTATATGTATGGCATTTTACATTTCACTCAATTACATAAGATACTATATTATTCATTCGAGGTTATGCATGCGGATGTTGGAGAGCAAAGATTGGTTCTCTCGGGCCTTATCGGCTTCGGGTGCCAATCACGCCTCGTTGGAACTCGGGGTGTGACAAAGTGGTATCAGAGCAGGTCGTTCTAAGGGTGTCTACAAGGCCGTGTCTGAGTAGAGTCTTACTTATCAATGTGTTGTGCACCACATTTATAAGTAGGAGGCTACGGGACATTTAGGATGTTGTTTTTTTTCTTCAATTCTCGATCGTGCAATAGAGCCAGTGTTGTAAGTTGACTGGACATCTGACCATGGTAAATGTTTCTCTTTGATATAGTAACAATGCCGATCCCGAGAAGAGGTAGAGGCAAAGGGAAGCAGGTAGAGGTGCCTGCTGACGAAGGAATGAGTAGACTACCACCTTACCAAGCTAGTCAAGGTGGACCAAATACAGAAATTGCATCACGGTCTTCTTCTACCCTCCCAGCCTCAGAAAAGCCAAGAGGTAGAGAAGAACCTGCAGAGCCGCTAATGAACATTACAGATCAGGATCTTAGAAAGGCAGTACACATGTTGACTCAGTTAGTGGTTGCACAAGCGCAAGGACGAACTGGTCCAATGGTCAATGAAGATAACGCAGCTAGAGCAGCTAGTCGGCGTACACAGGATTTCCTAAAATTGGACCCTCCTATATTCACAAGGTAAGATTTGAAAGAAGATCCCCAGGATTTTGTGGATCAAGTTCAAAGAGCACTAGAAGTAATGCACGTAACAGGTGTAGAAACAGTTGAATTGGTAGCCTATAGATTGAAGGGTGAGGCCATATTATGGTATGAGGACTGGAAAAGATCAAGGGGCGCTAATGCACTCCCAGCTGGTTGGGAAGAATTTAAAATGGCATTTCGAGATCACTATCTTCCCTATGAGATCCGTGAGGCTCGCGCGGATCAATTTTTAAATTTGCGTTAAGGAAATATGAGTGTTAGAGAATACAGCTTGCAGTTTAATTCCTTGGCTCGATATGCTCCAAATGTGGTGGCCACAATGGAAGATAGAGTCCATAGATATGTGGATAGACTGGAGCCATATTTGGTACGAGACTGTACTATCGCCGCTTTGAATAAAGATATGGACATTGCTAGAATTCAAGCTTTCGCACAGAAAATGGAGGACCACAGACAGAGAAAAAGAACACAGAAATCTGAGGGAGGGCCATAAAAAAGGACAAGACCTATGGGACAGTCTATAGTGTCCCCAGAAGGATCTGGATCTCGAATGTTACAGCCTAGACCCTCATTCTCTTATTCTACAACAGGTGCTCCATCTCACTCTCGAGGATTCAGGGGCAGTCATATTGGGCAGAGTGGTAGGATGCCAGATTCACAGACAGTAGGGTCTTCTTGCCTACTGTGCTAGTTGTGTAGACGATTTTATGTAGGTGAATGTCGTAGGGGGACGAATGCTTGTTATTGGTGTGGTATGTTGGGTCACATAATGAGGGACTGCCCACGACGAGGCTTAGGTAGTATGGTACGACCTGCAGGGTCCACTGTGGCATCATCAGCATCGGTTCCTTCTTTAGACCAAGGTGTGCAGTCTGTTGGTTGGGGCAGAGGTGCCGGAGGAGCAGCCAGTACTAGTAGGGTCCAAAATCGCATTTATGCTTTAGTGGACCGGCAGAATGAGGAAACATCTCCTGATGACGATACAGGTATTTAGGTGTATTACCCTACTGTTACATAATGTATATGTATTTATTGATTTGAACTCTACTCCATCGTATGTTATTCCATCGGCTACTATGATTTGAATATAATGGGCACTGGAGTCATTAGTTAAACCAATAGAAATATCTCCACCTGTTGGTAGATAGAGCACAATGAAAGATTGTTAATGCTGAGTCATTACTTATATTGAAAACGTACAAGTTATGGAGGATCCCACTAAGAAAAGATACCTATGGCTATTCTAAAGCGACAAATGCGAAGGTTAGTGAATAAATGAAGCTGAAAACAATGGGACGAGACCAAGGTCCCCATCAGTGTTCCAAAAATAGAGAAGGAAGAGTTTACAGTTTAGGAGTGAGGAAAGGACAAACAAGTATCTATGAGGGTATATGTACATATGTTATACCTGAGACAATGTCGTTAACATTCGAGGACGAATATTCCTAAGGGGGGAAGAATGTAACACCCCGTCAATTTTCGAACGTATACGATTAAGTGATGGAATTAATTGAACTTGTAATAAAGGGGTCTATTATGCATGCAAGTGTTGGGCTACATACATATTGGCTATTGGGCTCAAAAAAAATTGGCCCAAACATTTACATGAAGACATGGCCCAAACAAGGGAAAATGAGCCATTCTTTTTGACCCACTTACACACCTCAATTATTGACTTATTGTATAAGGATGACCTTAAAAAGACTAATAAGGGACAAGGAAAAATCAGATTTTTATTCCTAACATTACACATGCCATTGCTAGAATTTTCTCCAAGACTTTCCTCTTCATTTTCAAACCCTAAGCAACTATTTCTTTGGGACAAGCTCATCACTTGGTAAGTGTTAGTAAGTATTTATTCTTGTGGCTTATTATATTATGTGCATGAAAGATTATATGGATCGTGGTGGTTGTGTCAAAAAAAAGTGTTGTTTGGTGCACTTTTGTTATGTGCTACACGAATTGTCATTTTGGTGTTCTAGACTTGAAAGGGGACTTGAGATCTTGAAAGGAGTGAATAATATGGATGAGATGTCCACATGTATGACATGGTTATGTTCCGAATTTGATTTCTCTATATGTGTCATTGTTGAAAATTATTGTTAAGGAAAACGTATGGAATGGGTGACAAAATGAAAGGAAAATGTGGTTTTTGGTGTTGTATGTGTGTTGTGAGAACATGGATGATTGTTGTCATGTTAGATGATCAAAAATATGTTCAAATATGTTTGATTATGATCATGGACCATTCATGGCATTAAAAGACACAAAAATAAGCCATTTCGAACCAAACGGGCATCCGCCCCCGCAGACGGAGGCATCTGCGGGCGCAGATGCCAACGCAGATGGATCTGGATGCTGCCAAAGGCCATCTGCGCGCGTACCTTTCCACCTGCGGGCGCAGGTGGCAGCGCAGGTCACCTCCAAATTTCGGTTTTGTGTGTTTTCGTCCCTAGTTGAGCCCCGAAAGCCCCGATACCCTTTTGGGATGTAAATAGCAACTTGTGATGTCATTTTAATGACTTTAAAGTGTCGTATGAAGGCGTATTAGACTTTATTAAATGTGGATGGTTGTTCATATGTTGTTATGAGGCAAATCGATAAGCGGAAATGTGACGGAATGGAAAGGAGAAGGCATAACGGATAGGTGTGATGCAAAATGCTATTGTTATATGAAATCTTGGTCAATGTGTGTAATGTTAAGGTGTTGTTGGTATGGTAATGTGTAATGCAGTGAGTTGTATTGTAAGGAGTGAAATGAAGTTAAATGGCGGTCATATAGTTCATTGTCGTTTTGTACGCTTGTAATGTAAAAGATCGTTAATGAGAGTTTCATTGTGGACTTATATTGTAGAGTGAAACACAAGGAAGAAGATGGACTGTTGTGTTCATATATAGTCTTGTGTACTCGTTTGTGGAATCGTACTTGGATGTAAAGGTATGTAAGGTTACTCTTCTATTTCCTTCTGCGACATATGATGTTCACACTGTCATAGCACTCACTTGATTTCGAAATACTCTAATTCGATAGTTGTTTAGAGTTACTCATATGTTCCTTATTCATTGGTCAATAGTGAATCATATGACTCATGTTTATTGATTAACTCATGTCCATTGGTTGACTCAAGTTCATTGCATTGGCTAAAATGTCAAAAGTTCCAAATGGTCTAAGGTATTGCATCGCAGGGTGGTGAATAGCTAATAGCCACATGTATCGTATTTAGTGATCCTTATGTTAAGGTTCCAAAAGTGTACTATACCAAGGGGGTTCTATAGTATTCCAACTAAGATTGATATATGGATAGTCATATGTGTTTTACTCCTATACGAATCATGAATCACTTAGTTCTTATTTATGGGAGGAAGTTCATAAGTTGTCATATGTTGTAGGTCCTAAGAGAATTGCCCCAATAAGAGCAATGAGGTGAAGAGCACTTGTTTAGTTGAATATCATTGTTCCAATCATATTATGAGTCCTATGGTATGATGATTATCCTTGTGCCAATTGTAAGAGTATCAATCTCATAGGAGTAATAAGAGAGGTGACGTGCAAGTTAGTATAATTATACTTCATAAGTGGAATGGTCAATCTCATGAGATAAAGGAGTGAAGTGAGATGTGCATGTAAGTACGTGTTTGGCTAAGGTGTTAATCCCATGAAGTACAAGAGTAAAGTAAAGCATATGGGTGTGTTCCAATTAGTGTCATGATCCAAAGATCCAATAGAGTTATACATATGTCGCATATCCATTAGTAATGTTCCAAAATTCTAATGAGATTATGTTCCAAGGTTTCAATAGTGGTTATACTCATGTATCTTGTTCATTGATCATTGTCCAATAGTTCCAACAGTGTTATGTTGTTTCCATGAAGGCTATGTTTCCAATAATGCTTATTCACATGATTCTCACTCATTGGTTATTGTTCCAAGCTTCCAACAATGTTATGACTACAAAAGTATCAATCCCTCATAAGCCAAGGGTACCCTAATTCCGGGTATCAATTATGGTTTATCATATGTTCCTTATGCATTGATCAATGTCATTCACATGTTTCATATGCTTTGAGTAATGTTCTGAATATTTCATGGTTCCATCAATGTTATGTTCCAAAGGTCAAAATGATATTACGACTATCAAAGTACCAATCTCTCACAAGTTGAAGTATCTATTTCAAAGTAACGAAATAAAGTAAGAGCAGTAATGTATGATGATGATGTTTATTTATCCATGGGGTACAAGTACCTGCATGATGATGGCCATTTATCCATGGGTGCAAGGACACCTAGATGATGACATGATCTTATCCATGGGATAAAAAGAATACCTGCATGATGATGATATTTTATCCATGGGGTGAAAGAACACACCTGCATGATGTATCCATGGGGTGAAATGAACACCTGCATGATGAGGTCCCTAACAGTGTATAAGCAGTGTAAAAGTAAAGTAAAGTAATGACAAGGGAAAGAAAGAACGCAATGTACATGATATCCCACATGCAGAAAGAGAGTTTATTCACATTTGTTGTTTCTTTTATATTGATTCCATGGTTGTTGTTATTATGCATAGATCATTGGAGATGATGATATTGAAAAAGGTACATGGTTCCACATATAGAGTTTTCTTATAATTATTTCCATTGAAGTAAAGAAAGCAAAGAAGGTAATGAAAGCAATACTCATGGGTTCCAAAATGACAAATGGTGACTTATTCACATTGACTAATTAATGGTAGTTGAGCTCATTGAAGTATTCATGCATTGTAAAATTTCATCTGAGCCTTACATACTCAGTACATTCTTCGTACTGACCCCTCTTGGGGACTTACTTTACATGTTGCAGGTGCAGGCACTAGTAGACCTCCACAGTAGGTTCACAGTATTTGCAGACTGTTGGTGAGCCCCAATTGCTTCGGGACTTTCCGAGTCAGGGTTGTACAGTGTTTGATGTTGTATAAAGCGGGGACTTGTCTCGACTTCTAGTTTGTTATGGTCAATGCATCTGTTAGAGGCTTTTGTAGACGTGTGTGGGTATATGGATGTAAGAAATGTACGTTCAGTGCGTCGTGATAGCCCAAACGGCCAAGCTTTATATGTATATGTATGGAATTTTACATTTCATTCAATTACATGAGATACTATATTATTCATTCGAGGTTATGCATGCGGATGTTGGAGAGCAAAGATTGGTTCTCTCGGGCCTTATCGACTTCGGGTGCCAATCACGCCTCGTTGGGACTCGGGGTGTGACAATAATGATATTAAAGGCCTATTCTCTGAGCTCTCATGAAACCAGGTAATGTTCATGACTAAAAGGAACAAAACCATGAGAACCATAAATAGTAAAGGGATAGTTGTGTGACTTGTATTGTCTAGGTGTACAACAAAATTCGACGGTTCAAATATATCACATCTACCGATTAACTGAGTGCATCTGATACATGTTCACTATGGAAAGTTCAAAGGAAAACCTAATTATCCAGATTCAATTAGTTTTTGGTTGTAAATCACACACTTGTCCATATAGTTTTTATCTTATAGCCATTCCCCATTCATATGGAGGATTGTTGGGTTCTAGTGATATTTGAATGGAAAATGAAGGGAAAAAGAGTGTTTCTCCCACATTGGTGGGAGAAAGGGTTATTTTTTAATCCAAAAATCTGATAAATTTATTTTCCATTTGCAAACACACACGAGCATGTACGGACACATGTCAAAATGCACATTAAAGGGATGCAATCCTTAGGTTCACTAGTTGAATGATGATTGACGGAGTGCGTGTGCATCCGACAATGTACAGACGCATCTGGAAGCGCACATACCAATACACTTCACTTGTCAACTTTCTGTTTTTGAGTAAAAGGTGATGTACGGTCGTACATCATCTTCTGCGGGCACATATGGGTCCGTATATGGACTCAATGTTCTGAAGCAGTGCAACTCTTCATGAACCATTTCTTATTTTTGAAGCAACACATTTTGGCTATAAATATCTGATTTTTCCTCAAGTTTTGGCATGAAATTTTAAAGTTAAAATACTCCTTTTTCTTTCTTATCTCAAGTGTGATTTGCTACCATTGAGTGAATTCGTTGTTCGGTAGGATTTGAGGTACCACCATTCTGCTGAAGTGATTTATTTTACCCTTGGAGGATGTATTCCATAACCTTGGCTACTTGAGTGAATAATTTTCTTAAGGACACACCATGAATTCGGTGGACTTGAATCTTTTAATCTCCATCTCTTTCTTGTTGGTTTTTTCTATTTTCTAGAAAATAGTTTGAACTTCATTTTATTTTTCTTAAGTGTTTTGAACTTGTTGTTGAAGTTCACACTTTGAATACAACTTTTGTTTAACCGAATATAATAATTTATTTATAATAATATGTCTGTCTATGGTCATATATTCATTTAGATTATATTTTGACCAGATTGGGAAGGGTAAAACCATAATTTAACTTTTAGGATTCCAATTAAGCCAAGTTAAGACTTTCTTTAACTATTTGTTAAATATTAGTGTATTGATTGATTGACTTAAGGGGCAATAGATAATGGAGGTCCCATATAAATAAGATGACAAACGTTTATGAGCACATCAGTGCCATGATATGGGTAACCTGTCTATTTCTTACTTTTTTGGATGAGTTCATGACTTGTGAGCATGCATATTTGTACAATTTATTGATAAGTGACTTATCTTTCTCATTTGGCTGATAACTCATACTTTACTTTTCTTTATATGGATTTGGGGTCAAACTATGATAATATTTTGGGATAATCATTGTTCTGGTTGTGCAATTAATTGATATGAAATATTTGTAAAAATAGGAAATTGGATTTAAAGATAAGGTTGAAATGAGTTGCTTAATTCTACGAATTATGTATGTAATGATTATGCCTTTATTATCTGGCATTGGTATTGCACTCCTCCATAGCATATCATTGGAATCAGAGTTGCACGCCTATACATGTTAAATCATTTAGATAACAGTTGCATTCCTGCATATATTATATTAGTGGGATCAAAGTGCATGCTTGTATAACATATATATGGATCAAAAATGGTACGTCTACACGGTATATGGACCTCATGAGTTCTATCTATCCGACAGAGGAAACGGATGTGTACATTGCATATGCATTGAATTCATGTCCTCATCCTTATATTATTTGTTGTTAAAGTGACATACTTCTTCCTTGATTTTTAGCTAGATTCAAATATTTCTTTTGATATGATTAATGTTGTCTTTAGCTACTTTTCTTATTTACATAAAGGTTTGATTCTGATATATGTGATTAAGTATTGTGCAAGGACATGTAAGACCAGTCCTCATCATTACTTCATTAAGGTTCAGTCAATAATGTTGTTGAGTACAAATATTCTTTTGTACTCACCCTAGTTTCTGCACCTCTATTGTGTAGATTCTAAACCTAGTATGATTGGTAGGTGATCCTTGTCTGAGTTCCAGCTTACTGTAGTCTTGGAGGTGGTTGCTTGGATGTTCCGCATCACCTGGGCTTCCTTATTTTTTTATTACATTTTTTGTGTTTATATTCCAGATCATGTAGTATTTTGGACCCAATTTTTGTACTCTTGGAAGTTTGTACTCATGTCACCAAGTCTTGTAATTGTAGTTGTTATTTCTATATTTCAGTTTTTTATTTTATGAAAAGTTTGGCTTTTAAGAATTATTCTGCTTTGTAAATTCTTTCTCTCCACATTTTGTTTAATATTTAAACGGTTATAGGTTGGTTTACATATCGGTGAGATTGGAATACGTGTCATCACAACTTTAGATTTCAAGTCGTGACACTTAACCAACAAACTACAAAGTGCTCCAACAATCTTGAATATCAAGTTGAAAGTTATTAAATATATTTTCTCTAGAATGATTTTGATTTTTTATTTGATACGTAATAATACTTAATTCTTGGACCCTGCACATAGAGAGAGCTTAGTGCACCGGGCTACCCTTTTTTTTTTTTTTACGTAATAAGACTTAATTCTTGAGTTCTATCTTGATTGATATCTGTATTCTTGTGTGATTTTGATTTCTCATCTTTGTCAATTTTGATTTACACTATTATAGCATAGTGGAAAGAATCTCTTCCAGCCATTTTCAGATTCTCTTGATTCATAATCTTTTATACAGTAAAAAGGTATAAATAGTTTCAGCCAAAGTCCAATGCATACATGTTCTAACTTTTACTTGTGACTCTCACATGATATTTTTCGAAATGTACCGATTATTAAACAAACTGTACCAATACTGAAAAGAAACTGATATCATTGAGATGGTTTCAAAAAGTGGAATTTTGGTTATACAAAATAGAATAATAAAAAATTAATATAGTACAATATTTATAAGAGAATCGGTCAAACCAAACCATTGACAACCTTAGTAGGAATTATTGAATGAGCTTCGACCATTGAGTGTTAGGCATGTTTTGAAAGCATAGTCAACTCTTGAGGCATAAGCCTCACAGAACTAAGGCTCATACATAAGGCTTAGGACACTTTTCAAGTGCCCGACTGTAATGACCCTCCCGGTCATTTCCCTCTTTAAGTGCGTTCGGTGTTTAGAGTTTTCCTATAACTGCCCCAAGTTATTTATGACTTGTTGGGACTGACAGTTTGACTTTTGGGCAGTTCGTTTAAGAATTTTCTTAATACCGGGAATGTTGTTAAATATTCAAATTGAATTAGGATTTGGTAAAAAGATATAGTTAATTACCTTTCGAAAATATTTTGAATGTTTATGAAAAACTTTTAGTTATGATACACTTACATTATTTTGTAACTTATTGATTATTTTAAATGGAGGTAGTGAATCTAGTTATGTTAAAATATTATTATTATATAATAGAAGCTTTATTTGAAATTATTTTTTATTAATTATGATATATTCAAAATATTGTATTTATTTTACCACGAACCTATGTAATACCCAAGAATAAAAGGATAGGAAGGAATGTGGTGTTGCCACCTCTATTTAACTAATGTAGTGGCAGCTATTTAACTAATATGGTGACAACTAATCTTTATAAAACTGACACATGTTAGCAAATTAAAAGTGAGCCATTCATTAGGTATCATATTGATATATATGTACTTTAGTAAATATTGGTTAATTAACTATGTAGTTCCTGAATGTCTATACAACATCTCCATTACAGTGAACCATGCATTTATGTTTTATTAATGAGCGGTAAATGTCAATTGCTGACCAACATGTTATTATCAAATGTTTTAAGATCGCATGATTGGGCTAACTAATATATTTTACAAGTTTTGGAGTGATCGTTTCTTCAGCTTTTTCTTCTCTGGAGTTATGGGTTGATAAAAATATTTTTGACAGGGCATTTGATCACCGCTAGAAAATCAATTATCTACATCAAGTTATTCAAGCTCGGGTTCTAGTGGGAAAGTGTTTGTGGACGTGTAATCGTCGTTATTTCGGTAAGTTTCGTTATTTTTGCGATATAGTTTTATATATTGTTGGGACTATTTTTGAGCTAATATTGAGCTCAGATTTGAAGATATCTCTTATGACTATTGGTCACTGAGCTATTTGGGGCACAGTGACGGATTCAGTTTTGCAATTTCGCAAGCGAGCTCCACGTGATATTTTTGGTCATTTTCTAACCTGAGCAATATGGGTATCAATAGTCTTGTTTTGATATATAGATTATTGTATTGGTAGTGTGGCAGCAGTCGGAGGCCTCTCGGAAGGGGAAGGCTCCTAGTTAGCAAGCTTTGGCAGGCGTTCGGTGGCGTCCAGGTAGGCTAGACTTACCTTATACCTAGATTGAGTTTATTTATAGTATTTGCATGCTAGTATGATAGTTTTTGGGTTTGTAGTTGTAGTTTGTCATTGGCTTGCTATAATTAGGCCTGTTGGGCCGAAAAAGACCCTGTTCGGTTATGTTTTGGGCCAGTTATCCGTGTGGTATGCCATAAATGCCTCTCTGAATTGGTTAAT
This sequence comes from Capsicum rhomboideum, assembly GCA_031232105.1. Taxonomy (NCBI): domain Eukaryota; kingdom Viridiplantae; phylum Streptophyta; class Magnoliopsida; order Solanales; family Solanaceae; genus Capsicum; species Capsicum rhomboideum. Next base: position 56,167,441 of record CP124711.1, read on the forward strand.
ATTGTGAATGCTATTAGATGGGAACTGGGGAATCTTAGCCTAGACTCGAATATGTTTAGCCCAAACTTTATTTCGAGACCCTTTATCAGGCCCCGCTACCCTTCACAGTTGGTATAATTAGCTTTAAACACTGTTAGGCTTAGTTAAGCTCTGCGATGATCTTTTAGGATAACATTTAGGTTGTTTTTGCCCAGTTATGCACTTTTAGCCTTTTTGGCCTTATTAGTCCCTAACAGCTTAGTACTTAACCAAGATTAGTAGCCTTGACGTAGTATCGGGACCACCCTTGTCGTGCTACTTTTGAGATACCTGATTTGACATGTATATCACCTAGTAATAATTTGTTAACCTCGGAGGTCCCAGGTACTGGCCTGGTAATGTCCTATGGGTTAGCTCATTTATTTATGTTTTGGGTTCGGTCTGGGGCTAGTATATCCCCATTTACTTGTATTTGTGTGGATACTGGCACTATTTTGGCACTTGGTTATGATAAATCTAGGAGACTGACTATTATAAGTTTCAATTTGAGTCCGACCACTGATTTAGATATAATGGTTACTGACTAATATGAGTTTCAGTTCGAGTCCGGCCACCAATTCATAGATGATGGTTACTGATTATAATGAGTTTCGATTCGAGTTCGGCTAATGATTAATATACTATTTGAGAGTTCTGGTACTGGGTACCGTAGTTCTGATATTGTGATTCACTGAGTTTCGATTTGAGTTCGGCATTTGAATATAAGTTCTAAGATATACTATATATGTGGCCATTCGCTATTATCCACGGAGGCCTGTTCGAACCTGGCGTATGGCCTCTTGTTATTAACCATTGGTGCCGTTTCAAGCCCGGTACACCCCCGTATGGTTACTATGGTTCCTGGATACTAGTTCAACCATAGGTTACTGACAGTTCTGCATTTACTTTTCTTATGAGTCCCACCGGCTTATAGGGGCATGACTAGGTTATTATTTTCTTCAGTGTGCCTTCTGGGCTTATGGGGACCCAGTTATATTATGTTTGACTTGTCTGTTTATTTCTACATTTACTTATTATTCCGTATCGCCTCTACTTATTTCCTTATCGTATTTGCACACCTCGGTAGCTATTTATCTTCTGTCATTTTTACACCGAACTTAGAATGCACCCTCGTATTTTAGTTATGTTTATGCTTTATTGAGCTCAATCGGGCAATCATGCCTACTGTGAACCCGTTGCCCCATACTAATACTGTAATTTTTCATCTTTTTCCCTGATGCAGATCCGAGCACTAGTCGACAACAGTGACGTGATCCTCCTTCCTCAGCACTGATCTGAAGAAGGGTGAGCTTGTTTTCATCCGAGACTGATCCTACTTCATCTACTCCTGTATAGTCTTTTGTACTTGAGACTATTATGTATGTTGTGTATATTTGGTTTCTGTCTAGTACTCTGGCTGTGTTAGTTGTGGCTCTAGTACCGACCTGACTAGGTCTTGGGAGAGATTTGTCTATATACACTGTACTCTTGCGCTTCTATCTCAGCATGTATATATTGTACGTGTGTTCTTGTGATTTCTATTTTTATTCTTTTATTGTTGTTATACCTTCTTCATCTTACTTTCTTCTGGTTTTTGTCTCTTAGCCCGTTGTTTACCGCTCTGGGCTATGGCTTGGCTTGCTTATTGGTGGGTTTCGGTAGGCACCATCATGACTCAAAAAATCGAGTCTTGAAAGCTTGGTATCAGAGCCTAGGTTTCACTAGTATTGTTGTTACAAGAGCCGATGATTAGTAGAGTCCCGCAGATCGGTACAGAGACGTCCATATCCTATCTTCGGAAGGCTACAGAGCTATTTTTAGGGAAAATATCACTATCTTAATTCACATATGTGCTTTAAGGTTTGCATTGGTTTCTGATCTTTATTTGGTTCACTCTCTACGCAGATGGCTAGGATGCGTGATGCGGGAGTCAGGAATTGGAACCCTGAGCCCGCAGTTAGGGCTCCAGCTAGGGGTCAGGGTTGACCTAGAGGTCGAGGACAGGATAGAGCAGCAGCCCCAGGCAGAGAATAGTCTAGTGATCCATTACCTGTTCTCGTTATAGCCCCTGAGCCTGATAGAGCTCTAGGTATTCTGCCACCACAGCAATAAGTGGGCCAAGAAGTAGCCCAGTCCCCACTTGGGTTTATAGCCACTTCAGTTCTCCGGGATACTTTGGTACGATTACTGGGATTAGTCAGAGGTCCGCCAGCTGAGGGGGCTTAGCCAGCAGTATAAGAAGCTGGTGTTGGGGTGCAGCTGGCAACAGCGGCACCCAGAGTGGAGGTTCCGCCGGTACCAGTAGTTCCACAGCAGGAAGCATTCTTGCTAGTTATGTCTACCGAGAAGTAGAAGATATTTGGCCATTTTTTGAGATTGACTCCACCCAGATTTATAGGTACCCTAGGAGAGGATGCATATGAGTTTCTACCCAACTGTGAGAAGAAACTAAGTAATTTGGGATTAGCTGAGACTCGTAGTGTAGATTTTGTTGCATATCAGTTCAAACAGTGGCGATGAGGTGGTGGAGAAGTTATCTTGATTCCAAGTCAACTGGATCTTCATCGGTTACTTGGGCTCAGTTCTCTGAGATTTTCTTGGGGAAGCATATGTCTCGCAGTATGCGTAAACGGTTATGGGATGAGTTTTCTGGGTTGAGACAGGGTTCGATGTCAGTAGCCGAGTATGAGGTGAAATTTCATGACTTAGCTAGATATGATGCTACGATACTACCTGAAGAGTATGAGAGGATCAAATATTTTGTCAGAGGATTACGGTTGTCACTTTGTAGAGCCACACAGAGTTTAGTAACATCAGGAAAGTCTTTTGTTGAGATATTTGAGTATGTATATTCTATTGAGGAGATGGATTGTGAGGCCTACGAGGGTTGCGATAAGAGACCTTGTATTTAGGGAAGTTACAGTGGGAGCCACAGTAACTCATAGTCTGGAGGCTGTATATCCCAGGGTAGGGACCCCCAACAAAAGCAGCGGTCTTATCAGCATCAGGGTTAGCCTAGTAGACCCATTCAGTCAGCATTCCAGATATCAGATGGGGCTCACCCTGCTTATAATAGTTCTTGTGGTTAGTCTAGTAGCCAGTCACAGAGGGATAGTCAGTCCGGTTCATTGAGCAGAGGTGGTCATACTATACCAGTCAGACCTTCCAGATAAATTAGAGTGTCAGGGGCATGTTATGAGTATGGGGTTATGGGTCACTTTGCCTGTGAGTTTCCCCAGTGGGGGATGATTGAGCCTTCTGTTCAAACTACATAGCCTATCAGAGCAGTACCTCCTCTAGCTAGAGGTGGTACACAGGGTCGTTGGGGTGGTCTCCAGGGTTCCAAAGGTGGTGCGCAGGGAGGTAGGACCGGTGTTCTGGTCGGTACTCAGTCTTGTAACGAATAACATCAGTTATATGCCTTATCGATTAGGTCGGAGGATGAGGCTCCAGATGCTGTGATTACAGGTATGATTTTTGTATGCCATCAACCAGTTTCTGCATTATTTGATCCCAGAACCACATTTTCTTATATGTCTGCTTATTACGCACCATGGTTGAATTTATTTTTAGAGTCTTTATCTGTGTCTTTCCATGTAGCTACCCCCGTGGATGATTTTTTAGTAGTGGATCAAGTATATAGATTGTATCTGGTGACCATTCAGGATTTTGATACTCGGGTTGATCTTATTGTGTTGGACATGGTAGATTTTGATTTAATTCTGGGCATGGATTGGTTGTCCCCTTATCAGGCAGTCTTGGATTGCTTTACCAAGACCGTTACCTTAGCCATGTCGACATACACCTGGTTGTGTGGCAGGGATCTGTTAGCCGTGCACCGACGGGGATTATTTCTTATGTTCGGGCTCATAGGATGATATCGTGGGGATGTGATTCATTCCTTGCTTATGTTCGGGATGCTAGTATTGAGAGTCCGTCGCTTGACTCTGTTCCTATTTTTGTGAGTTTCCTGATGTATTTCCGGCTGACCTACCTGGCCTTCCTCCTAAGCGTGATATAAATTTGTTACTAACCTCGAGTCGGGCACCCCACCTATATCTATGGCCCCTTATTGCATGGTTCCTGCCAAGCTGAAGGAGCTAAATAGTCATCCTCAATATCTTCTAGATAAGGGTTCTATCAGATCGGGAATGATATACGGACCCTGTATCCCTACCTGTTCGATCCTTCAGGTACTTTCTTATCCTTTACTTTCACAGACGAAAGTCCTTTTAGTAGTGGATGATGTAATGACCCTCCCGGTCATTTCCCTCATTAATTGCGTTCTCAGCGTTTAGAGCTTGCCTATAACGGCCCAAAGTTATTTATGACTTGCTGGGACTGACAATTCAATTTTCAGGCAATTCGTTTAAGATTTTTACTAATACCGAGCATGTTGTGAAATATTTAAATTAAATTAGAATTTGGTAAAAAAATATCGTTAATTACCTTTCCAAAATATTTTGGATGTTTATGAAAAACTCTTAGTAACGATACACTTACATTATTTTATAACTTATTGGTTATTTTAAACAGAGGTAATCTAGTTATGTTAAAATATTATTATTATACAATAGACGCTTTATTCGAAATAATTTTCTATCAATTATGATATATTCAAAATATTGTATTTATTTACCATGAACCTATGTTATACCCGAGAATAAATGGATAGAAAGGATTGTGGTGTTGCCACCTCTATTTAACTAATGTGGTGGAAGCTATTTAACTAATATGGTGACAACTAATCTTTATAAAATTGACACATGTTAGTAAATTAAAAGTGAGCCATTCATTAGGTATCATATTGATATATGTACTTTAGTATATATTGGTTACTTAACTATGTAGTTCCTGAATTTCTATACAACATCTCCATTATAGTAAACCATGCATTTAACTTTTATAAATGAGTGGTAAATGTCAATTGCTGACCAAGATGTTATTATCAAATGTTTTAAGATCGCATGCTTGGGTTAACTAATATATTGTACAAGTTTTGGAGTGATCGTTTCTTCAGCTTTTTCTTCTCTGGAGATATGGGTTGATAAGAATATTTTTGACACGGCATTTGATCACCACTAGAAAATCAATTATCTACATCAAGTTATTGAAGCTCGGGTTCTAGTGGAAAAGTGTTTGTGGACGTGTAATTGTCGTTATTTCGGTAAATTTCATCATTTTTATGATATAGTATTATATTATATTGGTGGGGTTGTGGTTGGGACTCTTTTAGAGCTAATATTAAGCTCAGATTCGAAGATATCTCTTATGACTATTGGTCACTGAGTTATTTTGGGAACTGTGACAATTTTGATTTTGTGATTCCGTAAGCGGGCCCCACGTTTGATTTTTTGCCCTTTTTTGACCGAGCAATATGGGTATCAATAGTCTTTTTTGATTTATAGTTTATTGTTTTGGTAGCGTGGCAGCAGACAAAGGCCTCTCGAAATGGGAAGGCTCCTGTTTAGCAAGCTTTGGCAGGCACCTTATACCTAGACTAAGTTTATTTATAGTATTTGTAAGCTAGTATGCTAGTATTTGGGCTGGTAGTTGTAGTTTGTCATTGGCTTGTTATAATTAGGCATGTTTGGCCGATTAAGGCCCTATTCGGGTATGTTTCGAGACCGTTATCCTTGTGGTATTCCATAAATACCTTTCTGAATTGGTTAATGATGTGACTGCTATTAGTTGATAACTGAAGAATCTTAGTCTAGACTAGGATATGTTTAGCCCATACTTGGTTCCTGGACTCTGTAGCGAGCCCCACTACCCTTCACAGTTGGTATGGTTAGCTTTAAACATTGTTAGCTTAGTTAAGTCCTGAGATGATCTTTTAGGATAACATTTGGTTGGTTTACACCAATTATGCACTTTTAGCCGGTTTGGCCTTATTAGTCCCTGAGAGCTTAGTACTTGACCTGGATTAGTAGCCTTGACCTAGTAATAGTTTCTTGACCTCGGAGGACCCAGGGACTGTCCTGGTAATGCCCTATGGGTTACCTCCTTTATTTATGTTTCGGGTTCGGTCTGGGGACGGTATGTCCCCGTTTACTTGTATTTGTGTGGATACTGGCACTATTTTGGCACTTGGTTATTATGATTTCGGGAGACTGACTATTATGAGTTTCGGTTGGAGTTCGGCTACTGATTCAGATATGATGGTTACTGACTATTATGAGTTCTGGTTCGAGTCCCACCATTGATAAATGATGTTTATTTATTATTATGAGTTTCGGTTAAAGTCCGACTACTGATTGCTATACTATTTGAGAGTTCTGGTACTGGGTACCATAGTTCTGATATTGTGATTCACTGAGTTACGGTTTGAGTCCGCCATCTGGCTATGAGTTCTGAGATATACTATATATGTGGCCTCTCGTTATTACCCACTGTGACTGGTTTGAAACCGGCATCTGGCCTCTTGTTATTATCCATTGGTGCCAGTTCAAGTCCGGTTCACCCCCGGATGGTTACTATAGTTCCTGGATACTGGTTCAGCCACAGGTTACTAGCGGTTCTGCATTTACTTTTCTTATGTGTCCCACCGGCTTATGGGGGTACGGTTGTTTTATTCTTTTCTTCAGTGTGCCTTCTGGGCTTATGGGGGCCCAGTTAGATTATGTTTGACTTGTCTGTTTGTTCCTACATTTACTTACTGTTCTGTATCGTCTCTACTCATTTCCTTATCACATTTGCACAGCTGGGTAGCCATTCATATTTTGTCATTCTTACCCCGAACATAGCATGCACCCTCGCATTTTAGTTATGTTGATGCCATATTGAGTTCAGTCGGCCGATGATGCCTACTGAGTACCTATTGCCCGGTACTCATACTGCACTTCTGAATTTTTTTAACCCGATGCAGATTCGGGAACCAGTCGACGGTAGTGACGTGACCCTTCTTCCTCAGAACTGATCCGGAGAAAGGTGAGCTTGTTTCTGTCTGAGGTTGATCCTACTTCATCTACTCTTGTATAGTCTTTTGTACTCGAGAATGTTGTATATGTTGTGTATATTTGGTTTCTGTCTAGTACTCTGGCTGTGTTAGTTATGGCGCTAGTACCAACCTTACCAGGTCTTGGGAGCAGTATATCTATATACACTGTCCTCTTCCTTTTCTGTCTCAGCATGTATATATTGTACATTAGTTCTTGCTCTTTCTATATTAATCTATTATTGTTGTTATTCCTTCTTCATCTCACTTTCTTCTGGTTTCTGCCTCTTTGCCCGTTGCTTGCCGCTCTGGGCTATGGCTTGGCCTACCTATTGGTGGGTTATGGTAGGCGCTATCATGACTCGAAAAATCGGGTTGTAACACCGACCTTGGCTTCGAGCCCCAAGCGAGTCCCAAAAAAGTCTTTTAAAAGAAAGTAGGCAAACCATTTTGGGTAAAATCTAATTTTGATCACGAGACTCAGAGTCAATTTATTTTTACCCAAGTAATATGAGTGTTTGACATCCAAGTTTGTTCATCCTTTCTTCCAATTTACTTGTTTGAGCTTTGTATTTATTCACGAAGCCAAAATGTTGTTTTATTTATTTTTATCGAATTTTGTTCTAACAAATATTATTCGCATTATGTTAGTATCATTTTGTTGTTATTATAGTATTATTCACTTGATAAAGTATTTTTTTTCTTTTACTTACTCTTTTGCATTTATCGATTTTATTAAAATTATAAATACTTGAGCAAATGTTTTCTTTTTATCATAAATACTGGTCAATTATTTCTAACAATAAAATATAATAGTTGATTTATTAATTTAACAATATATTCTTTTGCTTGGTAATTTTTTACTTATCTACTTGGTAGAAATTTATTTTGATTCAACTATCAATATTGAGCTCAAATTTCAAATTTCAAACTTGGTCAAATCTTTCCATATTCATAAAGCCCTCCTAATTTTTTCCTTTTACTTTTCCCTCAAAAAAATTACTTCCAACAAATCAATCTTTTCCCATTTTTTTTTAAAAATCAATTTCCTATTATTATTTTTTAAACTCCCTTTCCAACGTCCTTTCTCCTCTCTTCAAAATGTTAGACTGAGGGAACAAAAACGGAACTAGCTTTCCACAGCTCCTTCGTCCCATGTACACCCACGTAACACATCCTTAACCTACCATTCTTAAACCAATAACACCGTGTAAAGCACCTTGTAATCAACAATGGCTGAACTAGAATTTTTACTTAGAGAGTTTGAATAATAAAAATAGAAAAAATGATGTAGTCCCTAAGAATCAAACCTTAAACATTGGGGTTCATTTTTAATTAATACCATGGACCGCTGAACTAAGATTTTGCAAGATGTTCGAGGATTCAAAATTTATATAATATGTACAAAAACTTGTTCATCATTGTTCGAATAATACTTATATGTTTTTCTATTAGTTTAGATTGTTAAAAGTTGATTACTTAATTATGTTCACTGCATGCTTTATTGTGAACTGGAAATAAGTAAAGAATCACTAATCAGAAAAAAACTTATTCTTGAGGTCTATTCTCCTTTCCCCTTTAATTTCTTTATCATTCTTTTTTTTTTTCTTTGATTTTTATTATAGTTGGTGATTTAATATCAATGTTGGTACATTTGTGTTTATACATGTTTGCGTTAAGGAGTAATTTTAATTTAGAAAAGAGAAGAATTCTATTTGATTGGGTTTAAAGTTGAAAATTTTTGACATTTATAAAGGAAATTTGGTTCACACTTTTAGAATTAATGTCTGTATTAGTAATTCATTTTGTTAGATTGTTGTGATAAGTACTCCTTTATTGATCTAATGAGTTAATAAGTTCAATTCTCTAAATGTTAGCTTTATAATTAGTGATCTGATTTGACGAATAGTTATGGAATGTTATTTGATTTGTTATTTGGTAGATCGTGGGATGCTCCAGAAAATAAAAGGAATGCGTACTTGTGGTTGGTAAAATATTCTGGGCCAAGATCAATATCAAGGCCTAATGGATTAATCAATCATGTGAGAAAGAGCGAGATAGAAGAATTTATTTCAAAGCCCGTTTCCTGGTAAAAGAGCTGAAAAACTTTCTTGTTAAACCCTATTCCTTCTTATGTAATTTTTGTGATCAAGAATCGTTATTATTTCAGTAATTTTAAATTTTGTCGATTAGTTAAATATTAAAAACATACCTACTCTACATACTCTCACCTATTTGAATATTTCTTTACATAGACATCACAATTTGATGGCAACACTTGGAGTTCAATCACAACAAGTGGTGAAGTCAACGCACGAAGCAAAGTTCAAGTGGAATCGTCGTCTCAAGCGGACCTCAGATACATTTCAAGAAATCATGAAAAATTCAGGCTATAGTTGACTTCTAGTATGAAGTGCACTATAACTATATAAGAAATATAGTGAATCATTAGTCCCGCTTTTTCTAATTTTATATGTCGCTTTTTTATTAATCTCAAAGACTTGAGGACTTTACTATTATGCTAAAATTTTGACATGTTTTTTCATCTAATCTAAACATCAAAAACATTTCTCAAGCTTCAAATGGTGTTTAAATGCTTAAATATTTTATTTGAAGCACTTGAACCTTTTTGTTAAAGATAGATGCTTTTGATATACTAATTCAGAAGTTGAGGTCTAAGGAGATTACAACTATGAAGGTGCAATGGAGGCATTTTCTGGTGGAGAAAGCCACCTAGGAGGCCGAGATACTTCAACTGAAGATGACACCTTGTATGGGGTGAGGACACGTAAATCTACGACATGGGATTGGGACCCTTCCGTTGCTAAGGCCATGACCTTATTGGTTTGACTAATGATACTTTTTGGTACACATTGTTCTTTTGTACTCATGCTATACGTATGTACCTTTTATGAAAATTTGGACACTAGTACCAGTGGAGATTACAACTGTTTCTAGAGGATGTAGACTTGGAGTCTCACGGTGAGCTATTTGGCTTATCTGTAACATTAGACTCTAATTATCTTTATTTACTATCTTTTCATTCCCAAAAGTGTATAAGAGTTTTGTTTATTTACTCGACTCTGTTGATTCATATTTCCAGGTTTTCCATTAATTCATTTATGTGTCTTCTACTTTTGCAATGGTAAGTTCTAAATATTGTTGTAGTAACAACTTTGCTAACAAAATTGAAAAAGTAGTTATTTTATTCTCCTAATTTGAAATTGGTGATAACTTTCTTCAAATAGACAAAATTCCTTGCATGCAATGGAGAATCTCGAACTATACGAAGCCGTGGTAGTGGAGAAACCAACTGGCATTTATCCTCGACATCCATTATACCTTCATCCAGCTGATACTCCACGTGGTTTTCTAATTCCTCTGCAATTTACTGGAATAGAAAACAATATACCATGGAAAAAATTCATGATGAATGCTTTGCTAGCCAAAAACAAAATTGGTTTTACAACATGGAAATGTCAGAAATCACATTTTAAGGATGGCCTAGCTTATGAATGGGAGGGATGTAATGCTTTTGTGCTTTCGTGGATAAATAATGTTTTGTAGAAGGAATTAGCAAACAGAATGGTACTCTCTTTGAATGTGGCGGCAGTATGGCAAGGTTTGAAGGAACATTTTGCAAACAAGGATTTGACTAGGATTTACCAGTTGCACCATGAGATGTGCACAACGATCCAGAGAAATTCCTCTATATCTATGTATTTTGATCAAACTGAAATCAGTCTGGGATGAGTATATCTCTGAAGTACCTTTTCCATAATGTTGTCAAAAATTAAAGGATTATGTGGAGCACATAGCACAATAACGACTCATGCAATTTTTGATGGGGTTGAATGAAACATATGGATAGGTTCGTAGTTAAATTCTCATGACAGTTCCTGTACCAACACTTAACAAAGCTTATAGCAAGTTACTTCTAGATGAAAGCCAAAGATTGCAGTTAAACATTATTGTTCAGGGCACATGCTCAAAAAAGCAACTCAATCTAAATGATGCATCTGTTCAATACAACCAGTACAACAAGACTAGGAGGATCCAGATGTTTATTACAGCTACAGTCACAAAAGAGGGCATGCTAAGGATCAATGTTGGAAGCTACATGGATATCTACCAAATCATAAGCTGGCCAAAGGGAAGATGGTTGAGAAAAATGATAAACCTAATTAATTTGGAGGTAACAAAGGGGTTGAAAGGAATGAGAAGCCAAGTTATTTTGGAAACAACATGGGAGCTTATGGTTATAATGTCAATTACAGTGAAGGATCAGAGGGACATAGTCATAACTGCAGAGGATCTTATGTTGCTCACAATGCAAGTACAAGTTATAATAAAGAAGGACATGGTCATAACCAGCTTGTTAAGTAGCAATTTATGGGAGCAATGCCAATGTTCTATCCAAAACAGTACCAATAAATAATAAAGATACTGGATAAGTGGAACGATTCATTCCATCATTACTATAATCACCGTCCAAAATGCTTGGGACATTAACAGTTTAAAATTTTATAGAGATCCGTTAAAAATTATGGGTAGAAGAACTCGAGATTTGGATATTTTGGAAGAGGTAGACTGACATCACCCCGCTATAGCAGTAGGCAGTCCTCTAAAACAGGACTTAGGGGATTCCCTCCACAAATTTTATAACCCCTTCTCTCCCAACTTATGTTATGACATTGTCTCCTTCTAAAAACACCCTAGGGTTATCTCTAATCTTGAAAAATAATGAAAGAAAAGGGTGACACTTTAGAAGGGTGAATCTGAATGGTTTCGCGTGGACTTTTCACTAAAAATTGCTTGAATGAATCAAGAAATGGGAGTTAAAGCCTCCATAACAGCAGTTTGGTGCCTAGGTAGGCTAGGTTTAATTTAAGTAGTAGACCTCAATTCGAAAACATATTCATAATATAGATTAATGGGAGATTTCATACTTAGGTTTGCGGGCATGGTGTTGGGATAGATTAAATGAGTAAATTAGGGCAGACATGAATGAATTTAGTGTTAATATAATCATTGGGTGAATTATTGTTAAAGCCTACCTGCTATTTTGTTGTGCATGCTAATTGAGTAGTGAAGTTGGGTTGAAACAAGAATAATTAAGTTGAATGAACCAATTGTTAATTAGAGATGAGTTGGTAGAAAAGTTGGAGTTAATACCTTAAATCTTATTTGATTAGTGATACTTGATTAGGTGTAATATAAGCCCTCGATGAAAATTATGAAATATGGTGTGTTAGTACACCCCGTAAGAGAACTGGGGAAAGTTGTGAAATAACTGATTAATGGGGACATAGTATTAAGATGGAAGTTGTGGGGTTAATGATATTGTATTTAGAGATGAGTTGTGGATGTGTGAGAGTACACAAGTATGTACATATATATTTATATATAGGTCGTTAACTGAACTGACTGCATGTATGTCCTTGTATTGACTATTGTTTGGTCCTTGTACACAATTGTTGTTGAATGATCATTGGTTGATAAGAGTTAATGTAATAAGCTGTCGACGTTTCTTGAAACATACTTAATTTGGTTGTATGTGTGCATGTTTAACTGATTGTTTGTTTATTTAGTTGCAACACATGCTAATGAATGATAAACTTGTTAAATATTGAATGCAAGTTTGGAAATTAATAAACTATAATAAGATTGGTAAAATGACTTTGTTGACATGCAAGTGTCGTTGATTTAACTCATTATGTGATTGTACTTGTTGATAGTACTAGTTATTGTTGTGAGTTTATTTGATAAAGGTTGATTATTATTGAATTGGTAGATTTAAGGGAGGATAAGGGTGGGGACGTTGGAATAAGGATTGTATAACAGTTGGCTTGGGATAAGGGTGGAAAAAAACTAGTTGTCTGATATAATTGGTACATGGACTGAGCTTGTTCCCTACAGGTCATGGTTAGTGGGTAGACATAAGACCCTTAGCATGTGTGTACACCATAATTTTTGTAGAGTTTGACAGTTTCTTAAGTGGACTGGGTTATATTTGTTAGACATACATTGGGTTCCTTGTATGGACTAGTTATAATTGCTAGTTATTGGGTTCCTTGAGTTAACTGGTGGTTGACTTAATGATACATGTATTGCACTTGAAGTGATATATTATTTGATGTTGCAAGATAATAAGAGGATCTTAAAGTAATGATAACTGTATTGGTTTTACTAGTTATTATGGTGGTTTGACTTTGAACTGAGTACTAATATGCATAAATGTATTTTTGTGTATCTGCTTGATTCGGGTGATATACAAAAGGGTTGTTGTGAGGTGGTCTGACGTAATTGTGTTATTAACTGACATGTATGTTGCTCATAAAAAAATATGTTCTCAGTGTCGTTGGTGTAATACTGGTCGATGCGTAGTTAGGGGTGGAATGTGATGGTGAGAAAGTGGTCAACTAGTAATAAGTGTCATATCGGGAACCTGGTAGTCATTAGCGAGAAGTGATAAGAACTAAAAAAGGCCTTGAACGTGGTGAGAAGAGCGGAAATGGGGAGATGAAATGTAGAAATTTAATTGATAATTGTAGGTTCATGTTTGATTCTAGAATTTATATTGTGCTTATATTATTTAACCTTGGTTGGCCGATGATGCCTATCAGTATGTGTGTGTAACACCCCAAAAATCTAGGCTAAGATTAGAACCATGCTTCAAGTACACGTAGAACCAAAATTTATGTTTTGGTAGTATGAGAAGTGATTTAGACATGTATTAAGGCCACAAGTAACTCCTAGCTCATAGTCAAGTTGAAACCTTCCTTACCGATTGATTTCTTGTGAAGAATCTTTATATAGTCAACTTCAAACGGCAGAACTCCGAGATTCTGAAGTTTTTTTGAGCTCCAAATGAAATTTCTTTGAGTATTCTTTCCAACTCATGAATTTCTCGTTAATCCGATTATGGAGCTAAGAGTTATGGTCATTTTAGTTAAGCACTATCCTGCAGTGCAATACGACGAACCATGGTATGATCGTGGTTTGATGGTATGACCGTACCATGTCCTCTTCTACATGAAACAGCCCCAAACACCTGCAAGTTGACAAATATACCTCCCAACCACGAAAGGATCCACGATCTTGGTTAGAACCCACGATCTTGGTTCACAAAGTAAGTTTTGGCTTGGACTATCAACTATGGACCATGGTATGATCATGGTAGTGTATCACTAGTTGTACCATGGCTCATTTGACGAATTTAAGAGAAGCCACAAACCATCCACCGTCCCACGAGCATCACCCACGATCGTAGGTGGGCACCACTATTATGGGATAGCCCTACGTCACTATTCTGCAAATTTTTAGTTATGCTTTATTAGGGACTTTCCAGTCTTTTCCCAATATATAAACCCCCAAACTGGATCGTTTAAGCTATCCTAAAGTTAAATAATAAACCTAAAATTCCCTAAATCCCTCATTCCCCAAAATCAATCGACACTTAGAGCAAATTATAGAGAAAGAGACGATTTTCTCTACTCCAAAGCTAGAGCTAGGGTTCCTCAATTTTCAAGCTTCAAGTCCAAGTTATTTACTTCCAGTTATATGGGATTTCATCAATGGGATTCCTTTCACCCATTGAGTCCCAAAGTTAACTCAATTCCTCAATTTTAAATTCCTCTTTCAAAGCCTAGGGTTCATAAATATTATGAATTTCCTTATAGTTTTGTTCCTTGTTATAATTAAGTCGTCAATCCATGTTTTCCCATAAATTTTAATATCTTTGCATGATATAGTTATGAACTCTCAATGTATTGGTAAATTTATTATTTTATGGACTTGAGATATGAATTTCCTTACTATGTTCAAATTATAGAACTACCATTAGTAACTGCATTCTTCAGAGATGGCGGGTTATGAACACCCGATGACCTAGGATTTCATGATTATGTAATGAACACTCAGTCCTCCAGTGTTATGAGCTTGTTAGTTATTCGTTCTAGATGAACTATCCAGTTATTTTGTTGGTATTCAGTTGGGAGTAGTACTTAACACAGAGTGGATGCAGGGATGAAGGCTCAACCATCAGTTAGTCTAAGACCTTTTGTAGAAGTCTCTAAGTCCCAGAACTACGGTGCCACTGTAGGTCCTAAAGGGTTAACCGTTAGACTAGGTTTGACACCTTAGTCCTTTCGAATATCAATTTAGTGGATCCACGTCAATCAGTATTTGAACCCTTGGCATGGTACATGGTGCCCTTCTAGCTGGGGGTATAAGTTTGACTCTGGTTAGCTCATATTAGGGTATATTGGTTAACGGTAGCTCCCACAGTCCACAGTTCATATTCAGATATTTACATGAGCTTGTATTCCATTTTTTTAGCTTATCATACCGCTACATATTTATTAATTGGTCATAGTATTAGTTTACCATGTCATATTCAACATATTCAGCTTATACTAGATAATACATATCTCACATGCTCAGTACATTCAAAGTACCGACCGCATACTTTCATTTGCACTATATTGTCTTATAATATAGGTTCTGACATTCAGCATTTTGCTCAAGGATAGTACGATTCAGCATCATTTCAGCAGTAGTGTTTCGGTGAGTCCTTATCATTCGAAGAATTGTTATTAGTATTTCTTTTTTGTATTATTTTAGTTTCAGACAGTTATAGTTAGTTGGGAGCTTATCCCAACAACTCATCTTATTTAAAGGCTTTCAGATAGTCAAATGGATTATGTTTTCAGCTTTATGGGTTTTATTCAGATATTGTCACTTGGGCTTAGTTCCATAGTTATTATTTAGATTATCAGCTTCCACATCAGTGATTTCCAGTTATTTCAATATTCTTAGTGTCATGCCAGGCCATGGATTAGCTTGGGGTCACTTGTGGTTCTTAGCACCGTGTTATGACTAGAGGGTAGTCTCCAGTCATAACAGTATGATTGTAGTGATGTTGCTCTTGCTATACCCTTTGTGGGGTGTAGTCTTGTTGCAAAATCAGTTGATGTTTCTTGCTTGATGGGGTTAGAGATCTCTAACAGCTTTCGTCTTTCCAGTCTCATGGTGGAAGTTGTGTATTATGTATTTCTTCATGTCCTTTAGAAGCTCTTATACATGTCTAGAATAGGTCCTCGAAATATTGATTCTTATTGTATTTTAAATATACTTGTAATAAGTATTATATAATTTAAAGAGATTAATGAAATTGTTTTATAACTTCTGCATGTTTTCTAAATGGGTGGTAAGGGTTCTCCTATCTTGGTAGATTAGAGTAGGTGCCGTCATGATCTGGTTAGTTGGGTCTTGACAATAAGGAGGATGAACAATCAGAAGTGGCAGTAAACATGGAAGGTATACCAAGTACTAATTTCCTTAGTTGCTCATGTAGCTATTTTTTTGTAAGTAAAACATCTAAATCTTGGGTGATTGACACAGGAGCCACTAACCATATGACTTTAAGCTTGGACCTTATAAGAAATCCTAAAACTATTACCCCTTCTACTACCAGTAAAGTGCATTTACTAAATGGTACCTTAACCAATGTGTCTCATATAGGATACTCCATTGTATCTGGTATATTGAAACTGGAAAATGTACTTTATATTTCAACTCTCAAATATAACCTACTCATTATATCCAAACTAACAAAGATCTTAACTATTGTGCATCCTTCTACCCTGATTTCTGTCTCTTCCAGGACCTTTTCTATGGAAAAATAAAGGGGATTGGTAAGGTGAGATATTGTCTCTACATACTAAATCTTTACATCACAACATCACTTGCCAAGGCACCTGAGAAGGCTCTTACTTCATCAATTACACCTACACAATCAACCACTACTTCAAACACTACTTCTATATGGAACCAGAGGCTTAGACATGCACCTCTTGCAGTCCTTCATCAGATATCTTCAATAAAGCATCAGCTGTTGAATAAAGATGTTAATTCTTGTTATGTCTATCCATTATCTAGACAAACCAGGTTCATTTTCCCCATAGTTATAAGAAAGTTGTATCTTCTTTTGAGACTCTACATATGGATGTATGAGGTCCATATAGATAATGTACAACTAATGGTAATAGATACTTCCTTACCATTATGGATGAGTTTTCTCGCATAAATTAGGTGTACTTGATGAAGTTTATAATTGATGTTTCTTCCTTGCTTAAAACTTTCTTACTTTGATTCAAACTGAATTTACAGCCTTTGTCAAGGACATAAGAACCGACAATGGTCTTGAATTTTTTAACAGTTAATTTTCTTGTTTATTCTCTTCTTTAGGTATTATCCACAAAATATCTTGTGTACATACTCTACAATAAAATGGAGTGGCTAAGCATAAACATAGGCATGTCTTTGAAATGTCAAGAGCTCTTAGGTTCCAAGCTCATGCACACTTAAGTTTTAGGGAGAGTGTGTTTTAACCGCAGTTTACCTTATCAACAGATTACCTTCTACTATTCTGTCAGGAAAATCTCCATTTATAGTATTTCATGGTAGTCCATCATCTCTTAATCATCTAAGATTTTTTGGTTGTCTCTATTATGCTACTAAACCTACATATGTAGATAAATTCTTGCGTAAAGTGATAATGGAGTCTTTATGGGTTATTCTAGCACTTAAAAGGGATACAAAGTTTATGATATTACGTCATCCTTTTAGTCAATAAAGATGTCACATTCAAGGAATCCATATTTTCTTTCAAATTTCCCAAGTCTACTTTTCTTCATCAAACTTCATCTACATTCTCTACTTCTACTATTCCCCAATTCTAGAAATGATCATATCTCACCTGTTATCCCCTCAGATAAGTAGGTTACTGGTTTCCATCTCCTACTCTTCCTATTTCCCTGGTAGCTCTTTAGTTCATCCTTTTACTTGTCCTGGTGCTACTTGTCCTCCATCTTCTACTAATACACTAGACTCCTCTACCACTATTGCCCCATTTTCCTCTTCTTCTATCCTTATTCCAGCTGCCACACAAGCACCTCTTAGAGGATCTGGAAGAAGTACTAAACCACCTTTATGTCTCATTGATTATCATCATCAATCCTCCACTCCTCATTCTATTTCTAACGTTGTCTCTTATGGTCTTATCTCCCCTTTTTATTGGGGTTTTCTTTTAGCTTTTTCCTCAATTACTGAACCTTCATTTGACCAAGCCATGTCGGATGCTCATTGGGTTCAAGCCATGAAGAATTCAGGCTTTTTGTGACAATTACACTTGGGGAATAGTTGATTTCCTTGTAGGTAAGACTCCTATAGGATGAAAATGGGTGTATAAGGTGAAGTACATAGATAAATAAAACTCAAGATCAAGACGAACATTCAATATCTAGCTTAAAAACCTTTGATTCAAGTACAAGTAAAGATCAAGACCACCATATTTAAAACCAATCTCAAAAGCCCTTGGATTCAAGTACAAGTCAACATCAAGACCACCAGATTCAAGGTCAAGCTTAAAAGCACTTGGATTCAAAGACAAGTCAAGATCAAGTCCACTAAATTCAAGATCAAGCTCAAAGACCCTTGAGTTTATATTCAAAAAGAAGAATCAAAGGATTCATAGAGATTGTAACACTCATATTTTGAAATAAAATACTAAGATTGTTGTGATATTTTTCTATCTTGATTATTATTTTTTTGACATAAATTTTATTGTTTACAAAGTACTTTCTCGATATAGTATAGTAATCTTGTTTTCTTTTAAAAAGAACATTTTTGTCATAGATATAAAAAATATTTGAAAAAATAATTTTCTCCGAATAAACTCTTTTCATGACTATATTATGGATGCTACTATGTTATCATGTGTGAGAATGAATTATTTGTATACTTGGAACTTCAAGCATTAGTAAGAAACTTAATTGGTATAGAATTCCACATAGATTCATAGATTTTTCATATTACAATTCTATCCAACAAAGATTTTTATATTAATAAATTATCAAGCTTTTAATAGGTATAAAATTTAAGATAGAATTCCGTTGGTCTAATTTGGGACCTTAGGATAGATTTTGACTCTATCTGACAAACATAACAAGACAAAGAATACGAAAGGGCCTTAGATTTATTTGTAACCACTGAGGAGTCATATGAGAAAATTTCATGTACAATTCTATAATAGCTATAGGCACAGTGATGTTATCATAGACTATGATTATCTAACATTTCAAGCACAGTTAATATATATGATGCTGAGTGTATGAACCTATATCATAACACGATACAACGCAAAGAAAAAGTATGCAATCAGTACTTTGAATGTACTGAGCATGAGGAATGCTACATATTTCAACTAAAATTCACAGCTACTGAACTTGGAGAATAACTGGCAATCTTTGAGATTCTGCAAGATGATTCTCAAATGGTCTGCATGTTTATTCTCACTCCCAGAATAAATGAGGATGTCATCTATGAAGACAGTGAGGAACATGTCCAAGTACTATTTGAATACTCTTTTAAGCAAGTCCATAAAATCTGCGGGAGCATTTGTTAGTCCAAAAGACATAAAAACAAATTCATCATGACCATACCGAGTTTTTAAGGTTGCTCTTAGAATGTCACATTCTCTGACACTGAGTTGATGATAGCCAGATCTGAGGTCTATCTTTGAGAAGCAACTAACACCTTGAAATTGATCCAATAAGTCATCAATCCTAGAATTAGATACTTATTCTTGATTGTGACTTTGTTTGAATGATGGTAATAGATGCATATTCAAAAGAAACCATCTTTCTTATGCACGAAGAGAATAGGAGCACCCCATGGAGAGATATTAGGTCTGATAAAACCTTTGTCTAAGAGGTATTTCAACTGAACCTCAATTCCTTAAGCTCAGCTAGAGCCATTATGTAAGGAGGAATTAAAATAAACTGGGTATCTGGAAGAAGGTCTATTCCAAAGTCTATCTCCCTCTCGGGAGGGACTCTGGACAGATATTTAGGAAACACTTCTAGAAACTTATTTACAACTGGAACTGATTGAAGGGTTGAGGTTTTGGACATAGAATCCTTGAACCAAACTAAATTATAAATACAACCCTTGTGGATCATTTTTTTGGACTTAAGGTGAGAGAAAAATTGACCTATAGGCGTTGAAGTACTACTCTTCCATTCTAAGACTAGTTCATTGGAAAACTAAAACTTAATGACTCTGGTTATGTAGTAGACTGAGGTATAAAACGATTGTAACCAGTTCATGACAAGAATGTTATCAAAATTAGTCATATCTAACTCTACAAGATCAATTATGGTGATTTTCTAAAAAAATTAGGCCAAGCAATTCGGTATACCCGTAGTTTCGAGACAAACACCAAAATCTACTACAATGCAAGGAGTCACGAAGGAAATTATAGCTCTACGATCTGACAATGCATAAATATCTATATAAAAGACTCGTAATATACCAGTGACTATGTCTAAAGATCTCTCCTGATCCTGATGAGAAGTAAAGACATAGAAACAGCTCTAAAGCTGACCCCCACCCATACTAGTAAAAGAACCCTACTGAGCAGAGTAACCCAAAGGGGATACTAAAGTAGTAGACTAAGCCTTGTTACCCCTATATCCACATTTCGTAGAATAACAGTCCCTCAACCTTTGGCCCATCTGACTATATCAAAAACAACCTTCCTTTCCAAGACGGCAGTAACCTTGACAGTTCTTACCACACTTAGGATATGCTGGAAAAGTACAGTTGCCTGTAACACTACCCTGAGACTTAGAGCTTGATACTCTATTCTTTTAATCTTTACGAGGACTGGGGTATGGTACACTAGCTAAAGAAGGTGTTGGAGCTGAAGACCTCTGTTGAAACTGAGGGCGATTACCACCATCAGGCCCTCTTAGTCTCTCTTTCTTTCTCTTTTATCTTCTCTTTCTCAATCTGATGGCATGAGTCATAAGTCTAGAGATTTCTATTTCTCCAATAAGCATTGCGATCCTACACTCCTTGACCACTAACTCTGAGACACAAGAGACAAATTTACTCAATCAAGCCCTTATCGCAACCACCATCTCTAGAGCATAATTAGAAAGTTGGGTGAACTTTAGAGTGTACTCTTATGCAAACATGTTGTTCTGCTTCAAGTTAATGAACTTATCAACCTTATCTTTCCTCAACTTATGGAGAAAGAATCTTTCCAAAAAGGTAGTAACAAACTCATACCAATCAACTAGGCCAGCATCCACACATCTACCATGTTACCATTGTTTGAATCACGTTTGAGCCACCCCTTACAAGTGATAGGTGGCCAAATTTTTACTCTCAACTGATGTGATACCCATGATCTGAGTGATCTTGGGAACCTCATCTATGAAATCCTATAGATAATCCTCTATTTTTTAACCATAGAACCCTGGAGGATTCATTCGAGTAAATTCTCGAACTCCTATAGAAGTTGTTTTCCCATTTTGGTTAGCAGGTGCAACAACTTGCCTATTGACATATTGGGTCATGGCCTGAGCAAGCACTTGACAAACAGCATTGTACTAGGCATGGGTAAGTTGTTTATTCAGGGGATCTGCTAGAGTTGGTGGTGCTTGTTGATTACTATTTCCGTTCCTTCATCCATTAGCTCTTCTGGGAGGAAGTTTTTATAATTTCATAAAGCACGAGTGAGAAGGATAAATAGAGTTTACACTCTATCAAAAGATATGAACATCAAAGAAGGGAGATTTTCTTAAAATGTTCTATGGCCTCTTCCTTATAAGTGTGGCATGCTTCACACCAATAGAAGAGACCCTACTTAACACAACTTTCAGACACCCTAGGACACCTTAAATCTGATTCTCTAACACCAAATTTGTCATGACCCGAGCCTACACCCTGGATGTAACATGGTGTTTAGATCTACAAGTGACCCCAAACTAACTCATGACATGGCATAATGCTATTAACACTAAAAAAACTGATTAACGGATGTGGAGGCTAACTATATTTAAGAGTAATTATCTAAAGTAAACATAAGTCTAAATATAGAACTGAAATAAATACTAAGTCTGACATAACTTTAAAGCTGAAATGTCTAATTGTTTGTCTGAAACCCTCTATTAACTGATGAGTTGTTTGGACAATTTCGTAGCTAACTCCATATGTGTGAAACTAGAAATAATACTAAAAGTGGAAAATAAATCATGTACTGTTGTCCTCGAATGATGAGGACTCACCACTGACAACTGCTAAGATGGCACTAGAGTGTACTAACTGCAGGGATGATGTTGAGCATTTGAACGTATATCATAACATGAGAGAGAGCAAAGAGAAGGTATACGATCAATACTTTGAATGTATTAAGAATATGATATATGCAACTATAAAATAAACTGAATATACTGTGCAATACTGATATTTTATAATGAATGGAAAAGTTAAACTGTCGTACAACCCTCTATGAAATACATATATATATATATATAGAGATACGAAATGATAACCTAAAAAGTCATAGCATACAAGCAAGTAAAACTAAAATGAGGGTCATGTACAAATATTGAGTTTAAGTCTATGGGACAATTTATTAACCGACATAAACCGTGTGAGCTAGCATGAAAGAACCCAATATACCTTGCCAGGGTAAAAAGGCATGGTTGGGATGGAACCACTAATTTAAAATGATGCCCAACTAGAAGGGCTATGTAAACCTATAGTGCGTAGTTCTAGTACTTGGGTGCACTAAACCTTAGTCTAACTCAGTGGAAAGTACACTCCAGAACTGATTTATACTGATAGCTTACAAATACAAATGTTCTAAAACTGAATTATTATATACTTTATTTGAAAATATTCTGAAGGTCTATATAACTGAAATTATGGTTAATGGTTATTCATGCTAACATATATATTGAAGTACTCTGGGATCATGTGTTTATAACACATTAAGTTTTCTAAGAAATATAGCTAAATCATGTGTAATTTTCTTTGAAATTATGCTAATAACAAATCATGAAGATATGATATCATACAGAATGTAAAATCCTGGATATCATGTCATAATAATATAGGAATCATGAGAAGACTAAAATTTAGAGGAAAGCATAAACTAGTATGAACGCTAAAACATTGTTCATGAAGAACTAATTTTTTTTGAGTTCTTTGGAACACAATGGATGAAAGGATATGCATTGTTGAAATCCCACATACCTAAGTTGGAGAATTCTTGCTAAGATACTTGAATTCTTGAAGCTTTGAGTGAAGAACCCTAATTTCTAACTTAAAGGAATGAGGGCGTAACATTTTCTATTTTTTTGAGTGTTTTTAGAATAATAATGTAAAAAAAATGCTTAAGTCCCTTTAATACCCATAATAAGCCTTAAAACAAAGTAGTATAAGATTAGGATATAAGAAAAGTACAAAAATACCCTTGAGAAAACATTTTTAAAAACTATTGACTACATCGGATGAGTCACCCTATGACTCGTGAAGTGAACCAATTAGTTGTAGATTTGACTTATGTTCATTGGAACCCTTTTGTTAGGTTTTTAGTTTTGCCCCACAACCATATGGCACGACTCATTGGTTGTCACTATAAGTCGTACTAAGTGAGTAATTAGTTCTTGGGCCAAGGATGCCTAGTGACCATCGTGGGATCTATCTAGGGATCGTGGTATCCACTCATGGACACTGAGGAACATTTGTCAAGTTTCAGGACTTGACCGTAGGTTACTCAGAATGAGTCATAGCATGGCTCTTCCTATCTCACCATGGGTCATGTTCACCAGTCATGAGGACTGGGACTTGGCTTATTTCAGTACTACTTACCACGAGTCATCCCACGACTCATGGTATTATTGTACGATCCGTATAATTGATTGTTTTGAGAGAAAATTAATAGTTGCCAGCTGGTTTTCTGTGCTAAATATGAGATAAAATCTTAGGGAATTTTGGGGTGTTACATTATCTCCCTCTTGGAAACATTCGTCCTTGAATGAAGACTAACTAAGCTAAAAAGATAGAAAAAGAGTTACAATCCCAAAAACAAAATTCTAAAAGTTGATTACTGACATAGGAACTAATTTTTAAATGAAATATAGGCTGAACTCAATTCCTGAAATGTTCATGCATACTATGACATGAAAGCAATAGAGGGACATGAAACTGAATATAATTCTAAGGAGAAAACCGTTACCTCAAGTTGGAACTGATTTAGAAGGGAAACGGTGAGGGTACTTGGTCATCATATCTTCTTCTACTTCCTAAGTAGCTCCCTCAACAAAGTGATTCCTCCAAAGGAATTTCATCAAAGAGACTTCGTGTTTCTCCACTTACAAAACTAATGGTCAAGAATTTCAACAAGGACCTCTTTGTAAGAAAGACTATCTTTCACGCCCAC
Organism: Capsicum rhomboideum; assembly: GCA_031232105.1. NCBI lineage: Eukaryota > Viridiplantae > Streptophyta > Magnoliopsida > Solanales > Solanaceae > Capsicum > Capsicum rhomboideum. The sequence continues at coordinate 56,191,698 of CP124711.1, forward strand.
ATTCTTTAATGGTACAACTAAAGCTGGATCACCAATGCATTTCGTCAATAGGGACACATAAAATACTAGGTGCATCGATGCTAAGTCTGAGGGCAAATCTAACTCATATGCCACATTATCAATACACCTTAGAATCTTGTATGGACAAACATATCGGGGACTGAGTTTCCCTTTCTTACAAAGCTTCATCACTCTTTTCATGGGTGAAATTTTTAGGTAAACCCAATTTTTAACTGTGAACTCAACCTCTCTCCTTCTCATATCAGCATACAATTTCTGATAACTTTGAGTTATTTTCCACCTTTCTTTAATCAAGAAAACTTTCTCCATAGCCATATGAACTAAATTAGGCCCTATCAAAGTTGCTTCACCAACCTTAAACCAACAAATAAGAGATCTGCACCTCTCACAATAAAGCAACTCAAATGGAGCCATCTAAATACTAGAGTGAAATCTATTATCATACGCTAACTCAATAAGGGAAAGTGATCATCCCAACTACATTTAAAGTCAATCACACGAGCTCTCAACATATCCTCTAAGGTCTTAATAGTATGTTCTTCCAGACCATTTGTCTGCAAGTGAAAAGTTATATTAAGGTAAACTCAGGTATCGATACCTTTTTGAAAAGACTTCCAAAACTACAAGGAAAACTGAGTACCCCTATCTAAAATGAAAGTCAAGGGGACTCCGTGCAACTTGACAAACTCTTGAAGGTAGAGTCTAGCATAATTCTCAGTTGAACCTGAGGTGTTAACTGGCAAGAAATTTGCTGACTTAGTCATTCAGTCTACATTAACCCATATAGAATCCTATTATCAGTGCGTATGAGGTAACCCTATAATAAAGTCCATATTTATCTCTTTCCACTTCTAAGTAGAAATGTTGATATTTTGAGTCATACTGCCTGGTGTCTGGTTCTCTACCATAACTAGCTGATAATTCAGACACTTAGCTACAAATTCTGTGATATCCTTTTTTATGACATTTCACCAATAGACTTCCCGTAGGTCATGGTACATCTTGGTGGCACCTGGATGCATAGAATACCAAGAATTGTGAGCTTCTGTCAACATTTTCTATCTCAAATCATCGATATCTGAAACATAGAAATGGCCCTCGCAATGAAGCACACCATCTCCCCCTTGGGAGAACATCTTCACTTTCTGCTTTTGGATGGCTTCCTTCGACTTAAGAAAAATAGGATTATTATCTTGCTTCACTTTTACCTCTACCACTAATGAAGACTGAACCATTCTAGACCATAACACTACTCTCGACTGAAATGAGCTCCCAATCTAGCAAGTTTGTGAACATCACAAACTAACTCCTTTTCATCTTCCACAAGAGCAATTCTACCAATCAAAGTTTTTCTAAAAGTATCAGCCACTATGTTAGCTTTACTCTGATGGTACAAGACACTCATATCATAATTTTTTAGCAACTTTAGCCAATTTCTCTGACGAAGATTCAGATCCTTCTAACTGAACACATACTAAAATCTCTTGTAATCTGTAAACACATCCATGTGAACACCATAAATATAGTGTCGCTGAATCTTTAAGGCAATGAGGACTGCAATCAACTCAAAGATCATGAGCCAGGAAAATCATTTCATAAACTTTGAGTTGTCTGAAAGCATAAGTTATGACCTTACCATGCTGCATCAACACATACCCAAGGACAAAGTTGGAGGTATCACAATAAATAACAAACCTATTTGGGCCCTTTGGCTGAGTCAAAATAGGAGCAGAAATGAGTTGAGTCTTCAACACTTGAAAACTCTTCTCACAAGCATTAGATCTCTGAAACTTGACTTTCTTCGGAGTTAATTTGGACATAGGGGATGCAATAGATTAAAATCCTTAAAACCATCTATACTAACTAGCTAAACCAAGGACACTCAAAATGTTTGATGAAGAGATAGTTCTAAGACAGTTCCTGATTGTTTTGGTCTTACAAGCATCAACCTGAATGCCTTTAGTAGAAAAGATGTGACCAAGGAATGCTACTGATTTTGACCAGAATTAAAACTTGCTAAAATTGGTGAATAACAGGCAATCTTTGAGAGTTTGCAAGATGATCCTAAAAAAGTTTGCATGTTCATCCTCAATCCAAGAATAAATGATGATGTCATCTATGAAGATAATGACAAACATGTCAAAGTACTATTTGAAAACTTCGTTCATCAAGTCTATAAAAGTTGAGGGAGCATTCGTTAGTCCAAAATACATAACAATAAATTTATAGTGACCATACCGAGTTCGGAAGGCTATTTTTTGAATGCTGACTCTAAGCTGATGATTGTTGGATCTGAGGTCTTTCTTCAAGAAGCTACTAGCACACTGGAGTTGATCAAACAAGTCATCAATCCTAGTAATGAGATACTTATTCTTAATTATGATTTTGTTCAACTGATGATAATCGATGCACATTCAGAAAAAATTATCTTTCTTATACACGAAGAGAGGAGCACCCTATGGAGAGATACTGGGTCTAATAAAACATTTGTACAAGAGGTGGTTCAATTGAATCTTCAATTTCTTAAGTTCAACTCAATCTATTCTTTAAGGAGGAATTAAAATAGGTTGGTTATCTAGAAGAAGGTCTATTCTAAATTCTATCTCCTGCTCGGGAGAAACTCCAGGAAAATCTTTAGGAAATACTTCTGGAAACTTATTTACAACTGGAACTGACTAGAGGGTTGGGGTTTTGGACTTAGAATCCTTGACCTTAGCTAAATTATAAATACAACCCTTGCAGATCATCTTTCTAGCCTGAAAGTAAGAGATAAATTAACCTATAGGCTCTCAAGTACTACTCTTCCATTCTAAGACTAGTTCATTGGGAAACCAAAAGTTAACGACTCTAGTTCTACATTTGACTGAGACATAATAGGAGAGTAACCAATCTATGCCAAGAATGACATCAAATTCAGTCATATCTAACTCTACTAGATCAACTGCAGTGATTTTCTAAAAGTACTAAGATAGGGCAACTTTGGTATACTCATTTAGCTATAACTAAGTCACCAACAAGAGTGGAGATTGTGAAGGGTTCTAAAAGAATTTTGGGACTAACACCAAAATCTATTACAATATAAGGAGTCACAAAGAAAAGTGTGGTTTCGGGATCTGACAATGCATAAACATTAATATGAAAGACTCATAATACACCAATGTCTATATCTAGCAAGCTCTCTTGATCCTGACAAGAAAATAAGGCATAGAAGTGGTTTTGACATTGATCACCACCCACACTAGTAAAAGCACCCTCCTAAGTTGAGCGACCCAAAGGGGTTGCTGAAGTAGTAGACTAGTCCTTGTTACCCACATATCCAAATCCCATAAAAGGCAATCCCTCAAACCCTAGCCCATCTGACCATATCTAAAATAATCCTTCTTTCCAAGATGGCACTTACCAAAATTGTTCTTACCATACTTAGGGCACGTTGGAAAAGTGCGGCTGCCTGTAACACTGCCCTAAGACTTAGAAATTGAAGCTCTATTCTTCTGCTCATAACGAGGACTAGGGGATGGTACACTAGCTGAAGAACGTGCTGGAGCGGAAGACCTCTTATGAAATTGATGGCAATTACCACCGCCTGACCTCTACTAAGAATAGTCAAAGTTAAATGTTCTATGCCTCTTAGTCTCACTTTCTTTCTGTTTTATCTTCTCTTTCTCAATATGATATGCATAAGTCTTAGGTTTGGAGATATCCATTTCTCCAATAAACATAGCATTCCTGCACTCCTTGACCACTAACTCTGAGACACTAGAAACAAACTTACTTATTCAAACCCTTGGCTCAGCCACCATCTCGGGAGCATGAATAGCTAGGTAAACTTTAGAGAGTACTCTTTTACAGACATGTTACCTTGCTTTGAGTTGATGAATTCATCACCTTAGCTTTCCTTAACTCACAGGGAAAGAATTTTTCATGAGCTGAGACTACCCTATAGTCATAACACAGTGCTTAGAGTCCCAAGTGACCCCAAGCTAACCCATGGCCTGACATGACACTAACAATACTGCATATAATTGATGACTAATGAGTGGAATCTAAACTGAAATGATATAATCATAATAAAAACTAATACCAATTATGAGGATCAAAACTAACACCATCTAACATATACATTAAGCTAAAAATCTACATGTTTGTCTGAAAGCTTCTGTTAAGATGAGTTGCTGGGATAAGCCCCCAGCTTACTCTAACTATCTGAAAGTTAAATAACTAAAATAGAGAAAGTAAACATAAGTATTATCCTGGAAAGATGAGGACTTACCAAACTCTGTTCCTGAAGTGCTAGAAGATCATACTAACCATGAGCTGGATGCTGAATGTTTTAACCTATATTATAAAATAATATAGCGCAAAGAAAGTATGTTGTTAGTACTTTGAATGTACTGGGCATGGGGTATATGTACTACACTATATAAGATGAATATGCTGAGGATGATATAATAATCTGAACATGGAACTAGAGAATGTAAACTGATGTAATGACCAAGTAATAAACATGTAACTGTATAATATACTGAATACAATATCATTCAATGTCAGGGTCTAACCTGTAGGAGATACTATTAATCGACATACCCCAATTTGAGCTAACTAAAGTTCAACCTGTAACCCCAGCTGGAAGGGTGTTTGATCTTAGTCGTAAAGTGTCATTACGTACATGTGTTTAGCTTAGTTTTGAGGATAATTTAGTGTGTTTATGTGTATATTTAGTGATAATTCTATAAAATGGTGCTAATACTCATGTTCATATGGTTCTAGGTGTAATTTTAAAAAAAAAAAAGGAGCCAAAATTATCAAATAAGGATTAGATGAGATAACTAGTCAAGTCAGCCTAAGCTATGCTTGTTCTAGTGTGCATTTGATGAGCTTTATTGTATTGTATGGTGGAATGTTTTCTATGAGAGGTTGTAGGATACCATTGGAGATAATTTAGGTGATAAATGAATCTGAAAATTAGCCACAATGGGTGAGGAAACAAGAAGAAAGGTTGTCGTGGACTAAGGGACAAAAATTGGGCAAAATTGTGTTGTTTTGCATCCTTCTCCTTGCGGCGCAGCCTCCACCTCACTTAAAACACAATAAAGCGCCACCTTTAAAGGTTTTCCATAGTATTAGCTCCAAAATAACCTATACTACACGCCTATAACATCCATATTTGGCCTCCGCGATGCGTACCCCCTCTAGACGGGCAAAAAGTTGTTCCTAGTCCTAGTTTGAGTAGGAAACAAGCTTGTCATTGTACCTAATCCTTTTGGGAATTGGTTATCACGACTTAGAGGATATATAAACACATAAACATGCATAAATTAGGGTTATAACGTGTTTGGTAAGTCCACAACACGAAATCACAACACACAACACAAGTTTGGAAGAAAAACACATTCAAGAAGGCTAAAACTTGGTTTTTTACTTGGTTTAAGTTGAGGAAAAGTTGGTCAATGAATATATTTCGTGTGGGACAGATTATGTAAGACTTTTAGGGTTATATAAAGAGCTTTTATCCATAATTTTAGGGAATCTTTGTATCACACATGAATTGGAGGGCAAACAAGATATCAAGGAGCTCAAACTAGGGTTCTTTGCTCTTTTACTTTTCTTTCTTTAGTTCTACTTTATGAATACATTAACGCTGATTCTTTGTAACAAAATGAGTGGATAAAACCCCTATTTCTATGGTTGATTCTACAACATGAATGCTTAGTTTGATTATCTAATTGGTTTATATATTTATCATGTCATGTGATTGTGTTTGCGTTCTTGTTTTACCATTCTAAAGAGTCATAAACTTTAGGATAAATCTAATCTAAAAATGAATTGAACATAGGAGTAGAGGGATAGAATGAATAATGTATGGAGTGTTGATCATATCGTTAATTGAATAAATACTAATTGTTAAAGGATGATTTACGGTTAGGATAGAGATATACCTTATTGCCCCACTTGGTTAACAAAATGGGAAGATAGCTTAACGCATCAAAATTAGATACTTACATCCCCTCTCAACGATGTAGTTGTGAGACTAATTGGGGTTGATGACTTAGAGGATGACCATTCATAAGTTATACTATCAACCCTGTAAATCAACAATTACGATAAGCACCAACACCGACTAGAAACCATAATTATGCATGATTGTGAGTATTTCTTGACCCTAGAATCCTCCTTGAAAAGTTTTCAACCCTAAGTTTATCATTTTTAGTATAGTTTAGTGTTTAGTTTTATCTTTTAAACTTCATACACCTTCGGTTTTATCGCTTAAATAAATAATACGAATTGGTATAGTCTAAGTGAATAGTTAAATAAAAAGTCCCTTGGGTATGATAATACATCTTGAAATAGCCACTATAGTACTTGTAAGAACACATACACTTGTGTGTGCCAAGGTCGCAACAAGTTTTTAGGGCAGTTGTCGGGGACTTCGGTGTTAGTTATTTATCTAGATTAGACTTTTTTCTTTTTATTTGTTTAAGTTGTATATAGTTTCTTTTTGTGAAAATTTTTATTTTTATTTTTTATAACTCTTCTTGATATGTCAGTTTGAGATGGATATTGGTTGGATGATGTATTTCCTTGTTCGTGTTGTGGAGGACCTCACTTGGATAAAAATTGTATTACTATTCAAAGGAGTGGGTTGTGTGAACCTAATCAATCTTTTGAATTGAATGTATGTAATATATATGGTGGTCAGGATGGCCATTAAAAGGGTTGTCCCAACTTTTATTCCCCTCCTTGAATCTCTATTATGATCAGTCTATCATTTGTGATGTTAGTAGGGAAGCAAATGAAGATTGGCTAATGGAACGAGAGCAGCAAGTCAAATATTATGAGTTCCTTCGAGATGGTCTCACAACCATGACAACCCAACTAAAAGAGGGGAGATATGAGCTCATACAAGATATAGAGAAATTTGGTCTAGATATCCATAACTTAAATGACCAATTGACTAAAAAAATTGTGACATATGATGTCCAATCACCTATAGTTATGGATACTAGCTAGTCTATGGAGAGGGAAAAAGAATTCTAACCAGTCAACTACAATCTTTTGCTTGAGTCTGACATTGAGAAGGTGTGTAAAAGTGAGCATGTTGTGAATGGCGTAAGTTTGAAAGTGAGATGTGTTATGTCTCATTCAAAGCGCTTTTCTACATTATGTTTAGATGATGACATATAGTTGGAGTCATCTGAAATGGTGGAAAAGTGTGAAGAGGAGGAACAAGAATCCTACATTCTTAAATTTGCACCAGACAAGCAACGCAATAACATGCCTCCCTCAGGGCCAAGCGGTTTAATATGCACCATCCATTTCTTGGTTCCTTAATCTTTGTACCACCACCCTATGAGTGAAGCAAAAGGATGGTTGTGATGTTGGGGGTGAAATTCACATCCTCAAGTGGAGGAAAAAGTTGATGGATCGTGTCGTGACGTTTGTTTTTGGTTTTGCATGTTTGGGGAACTCTGAGTACCCACAATTTGAGCTAAGAAGCATGGTAAAAGCTACGTATGAGGTCCTCCGGCCCCCTTACGAAAGAAGTGAAAAGTGACATGTTGCTAGCTAGGCCTAGAGGCCACAGGGAGTATTTCTATTCATACTTTTAATTTATACTTTGGAGATAAAGTATGATTTTAAGTGTGAGGTGGGAAATCTTTCGATTTATATTTAGGGTGAAGCGTGTTATAGGAGTCTTTTGTTTATTTGCTTGTGTTGCTAAAAAAATTGTAAAGTACAAAAAGATTTTTTTTTAGTAGTTTTTAGTTTTACTTTATTAGGAGCACACTTCATGCACCCCTTGGTTTTTATTTTCGGTTCTTTTCCGACGGGGTGCTCTTTGAACCAACTATTCCTTTTTGATTTTTAGGAATAAATTTTAAAATTTTTAGTCATAGTTTAGGGACTTTTCCCGATGATGGATGGATGACGACCGTCTTGAGAAAAAAATAGTCATTAGGATTTAATAATTAGAACACTTTCATTGATTGGATAATTGGTTCTCTTGTTAGGACACATGACTATATGATGCAAGTGTCGTGTGCTAAATGTAAATGCATGTGTAATGAATTGAATGACTATTTTTGAGACAAATAGGCTCATTTTTCTAACTCTTTTGTTATTTTAGCTTAAATTTGTATTCTTACAATTTATTGATTGAGAGTCTATAGGGATCCTTCTTGATTTGAACATGTGCCATGTGTGAGAGGTTTTTGTTGTATTCCATATTTGCATATTGGTGTCTAGAATTTGCCCAGTGTGTTTGCAAAGAGAAATAAAGGATGTTAAGTTTAGGAGATGGTATAGGCATTTATTTGATAGCCAAGTTTTATACCTTCTTTATCTACCCATAATGCATGATATTAGTCATCCCCGTTGAGCTTTTAACCTATTGTTTGATAGCCTCATTTTTATACCTTATTTATCTACCCATAATGCATGATCTTAGTCAACCGCGTTGAGCCTTTAACCTATTGTTTGATAGCCTCATATGTAACTTATTTATTTTCTTTCAATTGACCATAGTTTGATCCAAACTCCTAAGCGCTTTAGTTGAAAAATTAAGATGTTAAGAAGTGTAAAACTGAAGAAGGAAAAAGTGAAGTTGAATCCTTAAAGTAATAACTATGGATGTTTTTAAAAAGTTTATGTGTTGGTGGTGGGGAGTAATGTAATGAAAATAAAAATTGATCAAAAGAAGTGAATCAAGTGTTGATAGCAAATACTCCCTAATAAAGATGTGTAAGCTAGTTTAAAGAGATGGGGCAAAACAAAAGAAATTTGTGAAAATAAAAATGGTGAAAAATAGGTTGGTTTAAGATGAGCTTAATGAAAGTGTGGTGTATTAAAGCGCTTGGGAAAGTTAGTCACTATTAATGGCCAGAATAGTTCCTACCTATCCCTTAGCATATATTACAACCCTTAAAGTCCTATTTGATCTTGAGCTTTTATATTCTTATATTAGTTGAGTACTACACTAAGGTCAAGTTTATGGTTCATGTTATGTGACACGTGAATTCTTTGCGAGAGTGAGAGGAATTTGATTTTTGCACCCATTCTGGTGTTAAATCGTATATTGGTGAGTGATCAAGGGTGACTCTCTTGGTGTGAGGGGAACATGTATGATGAAAGTTGGGTAAATTATTTGACTCTTTAATTGAGTAATTTTATGATTTTACTAATATTATAGAGTCCATTTTTTAGGCAAGGAAGTCTTGAATTAGTATTCATGTGTTTTCAATTGTAATGTAACATGCTTAATATAGAACTTACTGTTTGTGTAATCATTGCAGTTCTACCTTGAGTGTCTTAGTTCAAGTAGTGATGTTATATTCTCCCTTGATTTTGATTAGTGTAAATATTTTTACGAGGACGAAAAAGGCTTTAAGTGTGGGATGGTGATCTTAGGTGTATTTATACACCTAAGTGTCATTATCTATGCGCGTTTAGCTTAATTTTGAGGATAACTTAGTGTGGTTCTATGTGTATTTAGTGATAATTGTGTAAAATGGTGCTAAACTGCATGTTCATATGGTTTTAGGTGTAATTGACCCAAAACAAGAGCCAAAATGATCAAATACGGATTAGACGAGACAACTAGTCAAGCCGGCCTAAGCTATGCTTGTTCTATTCTGCTTTTGATGAGCTTTATTGTATTGTATGGCTGAATGTTTGTTATGAGATATTGTATGAGACCATTGGAGCTTCTTTAGGTGATAAATGAAGTTGCACATTAGCTACAATGGGTGAGGAAACAAGAAGAAAGCCTGACGTGGACTAAGGGACAAAAACCGGGCGAAATTGTGTTGTGTTGCAGCCTTCTCCATGCCTCGCATCCTCCACCTCACTTCCAGCACTGTGATACGCCACCTTTTCAGTTTAACCACTGTATTGGCTCCCAAAACACCTATGCCACACGTCCCTAACAACTAGATTTGGCCTCCGCGACGCGCACCCCCTCTAGATGGGCAAAAAGTTGTTCCTAGTCCTAGTTTGAGTGGGAAACAAGTTTGTAATTGTACCTAATCCTTTCGGGACTTGGTTATCACAACTTGGAGGCTATATAAACACCTAAACACGCATCAAAGAGGGTAAAACACATTCAAGGAGTCTAAAACTTGGTTTTCTAGTTGGTTTAAGTTGAAGGCAAGTTGGTCAATGCATATATTTCTGTGGGACAAATTATAGATGACTTTTAGGGTTATATAAAGAGAACTTAGCTGAAATTAGAGGGCATCTTTGGATCACACATGAATTGAGGGTAAACAAGACATCAAGGAGCTCAAACTAGGGTTCTTTGCACTTTTACTTTTCTTTCTTATAGTTTTACTTTATGAATTCATGAATGGTGATTTTTTGTAAGAAAATGAGCGGCTAAACACCCACTTTCTATGGTTTAGTCTACAACATGAACGCTTAGTTTGGTTTTCTAATTGGTTTATATGTTTATCATGTCATGTGATTGTGCTTGAGTTCTTGTTTTACTATTCTAAAGAGTCATGAACTTCAGGATAAATCCAAGTCTCAAAATGAATTAAACATAGGAGTGGAGAGATGAAATGAATAAAGTAGGGAGTGTGGATCATATCTTTAATTTATTAAAGACTACTTCTTAAAGGATGATTTGTGGTTAGGATAGAGATATACCTCATTGCACCATTTGGTTAACAAAATGGGAAGATAGCTTAATGCATCTGAATTAGAGACTCACATCCCCGCTCAACAGTGTAGTTGTGAAACTAATTGGGGTAGACTACATAGAGAATGACCATTCACAAGTTATACTATCAACCCCGTAAATCAACAATCACGATAAGCATTAACACTGGATAGAAACCATAATTATGCATGATTATGAGTATGTCTTGACCGTAGAATCCTCCTTGACAATATTTTAACCCCAAGTTATCATCTTTAGTATAGTTTAGTGTTTAGTATTATCTTTTAAAGTTCATAGATCTTTGGTTCTATCGCTTGAATAAATAATAAGAATTGGTTTGGTCTAAGTGAATAGTTAAATGATAAGTCCCTTGGGTATGATAATCCATCTTGAAAAAGCCACTTTATTACTTGTAAGACCGCGTACACTTGCATGAGCTAAAGTCGTAACAGTGTTTTGTACCTTGCCAAGGGTACGATCACTGACTGATGTGGATCCACTAAACTGATGTCCAAAACGACTACGGTGTCAAGCCTGGTCTGATGGTTGACCCTTTAGAACCAATGATGGAATCATAGTTTTGGGACATAGGGACTTATACAAAAGGTCTCAGACTAGATGTCAGGTGAGCCTTCATCCCTGCATCCGTTCGGTGCTAAGTACTACTCCCAACTGAATGTAAGCTGATAACTGGTAGGCTTAATTATACTAAAGTCCTAGACTAATAGTATATACACTTTATCTGAAAAGCATTCTACATAGTGTAAAAATGGAGGATTGAATATTCATTTACATATGCATGAAATCCTAGGTCATCGGGTGTTCATAACCCACCATCTCTGAAGAATGCAACTACTAATGGCAATTTTATAATCCGAACGTAATAAGGATTTTCATAACTCCTGTCCATAATTCTTGAATTTACCAATACATTTTGATTTCATAACTATAGCATGCAAGGATATTGAAATTCATAGGGAAACATGGATTTATGACTTAATTATAATAAGGAACTGAATTATAAGGGAATTCACAATATTCATGAACCCTATGCTCTGGGAGAGGAATTATACTAAGGAACTAAGTTAACTTTAGGATTCAATAGGTGAAAGGAAACCAATTGATGAAATCCCACATACCTGGAGGTGAAAATGTTGGTGAAATCTTGGAATTTAGAGCCTGAGATTAAAGAACCCTATTTCTTGCTTTGGTGAAAGAATCACTTTTTCTCTCTGTTTTTGCTAAGTCTCGATTGAATTTTCAGGTAATGAGGGACTCAGGGTATTTTTAGGCTTCATAATCATCTTTAGTACAGCTTAAATGATGTATTTTAGGGGTTTAAATATTGAAAAAGACTGGAATATCCCTCATAAAACATAACTGAAAAAGCTGCAGAACGTGACTGACAATAATCCCATGATTATGGGACCCACCTATGATAATGGATGGTGCTTTTGGGATGGTGGTTGGTTTTCTGGCTCCTCTGGACTTCATCAAATGAGCCAAGGTACAATTGGTGGGATCCTACCACGATCGTTCCTTTGTTCAGACTTGAAAGTCCAAGCCGAATCAACTTTATGAAACAAGAATGTACCTATGATCGTGGTTTCTAACCAAGATCGTGGGGTCCTCTCATTGTTAGAAAGTAAAATTTTCAACTTCCAAATTTTTGGGGTTGTTTCATGCAGACAAGTACATGGTACGGTAGTACAATCTAATTGAGAGATTAAGAAGATTTTGGCAAAAACCATGAATGCAAGTAGAATGGATTGGGATTGAGAACATGACGATGCATTGTGGGCTTATCAGACTGCATTTAAGACTCTCATTGGCATGTCTCCCTATCAATTGGTGTTTGGAAAATCTGGCCACCTTCCGATCAAACTTGAACAGAAGGCATTGTGGGCTTTGAAGAGATTGAATGTGGATTGGAAGGATGCTTTTGGAAGGATTCTTCCAACTCAAGGGTAGACTAAATTCATGAGATGGATGAATTCCGTTTGAAAGCCTATGATAATTGCACTCTTTACAAGAAACGGATGAAAAGATGGCATGATGACAAGATTCTAAAGAGAGAGTTTAAAGTAGGCGATGAGGTTTTGTTGTTCAACTCGAGGTATAAGTTGTTTCTGGGTAAACTCAAGACAGGATGGTCAGGACCTTCAAAGTGGTGAATTATTTGTCTAATGGAGCGGTGGAATTGGAAAATGACTCGGGATCCCACTTTACCGTGAATGGAAAACGATTTAAACATTACCATAGATTACTCTTGAAAGTGTACTTTTTGGAGGTGATCTGCCTCGATGTTGCTAGATGAAAGAAGAACAACATCGTTCCACGATGATAACTAAGGCGCTTCTTGGGAGGCAACCCAAGTTTAGTTTTTGTCTTTTTAAATAATTTTTTTTGATTTGTGTAGGTGAAGGATGGAGTAAAATATGGTAAAGATGGAATGCACTAGTTTGGAGAAGAACAAGTTAGGAAACCTAGAACCAAAATCCAGTAGAGAGGCTTTGGAAATGTGCCAAACAAATCGGCACATCCCTGAAGTTCCTCACCAAAGGGGTTTCCCTACTTTGTAGGCACTGGTACATTCAGAAATGGTTGTGCTAAATCAACGTATTATCGATGTGATAGGAGACAGAAACCCATCATAGATTTGCTTTGCCAAGTTGAGACCCATTTTTCCCAGTAAACTGCTATATATTGAGATGAGTCTCCATATAGGTACATCACCGACGTGATAGACGAGGAAAGTTGGACGCCAACCTTGAACGGGTTTTTAAGTGATGGTTTGAATGTTCTTTGTGACCTTTGACTTTCCAATTGTTTTTAACAATGGGTATTTATTCAAATACCCCTCGTTCCCTCCTTTCACTCTCTCATATTACAAACTCTCTCACACACACTCGAGTCTAAATCCCAACATCAATCCATGCATTTGCTTAAAGGTTAGAACTCATTTTTCATTTGTCACTTAGAGGATAGAATTGTGGATGGCTGTGTATTCCTAGTGCTTTTAATGATTAAATTCTTGTGCATGGATAGAATCTCTTAGATTTTACTCTTAGAAATTTAGTTAATGGTTTCTTTTGCTTACCTTGATGCGTGAATGTTAAGAATGAAGATTCTGAGCCTGAGTTTAATTTATGTTTTGCAATAAGTTTGAAATTAGGAGTCGGTAATTGTGTTATCTTGATGATAAATTGACTGATTTTGCCTGATGATAGATTGAGTGATGTCGCTCTTAAGGGAAAAATTGTTTTTTGATTGTGTATGTGATGAAACCTGGGGAAGTCTGAGTACCCATGGCCAAATAGTTGAGAAAATCACCATTGGAGGTGAAGGGTCGCATAAAGAAAGACTTGGGGATGATGAAATTTTGGCACTGGGTTGAGAACCTCGATGATGAGCCAAACCATGTGTACATCACCAAACTGCTCCCCGTATTGCCGAAAGCTACTAAAAGTTTGGCCAACTTAACTTTGAATCAGCGATACTCGAGGAGTGTCACTGAATCCTTCAGTGTATCACTGATTTCCCACTTATCTTCTCCAAATTCACCTTAATTTATCTGTTCATTTTGGCGACAGCCCGTCTGCATCGCTGATATGATTGGGGATGCACCGATTGGTTGAGTGATGCCTCTTTAGAATTTTACAAGTGTGTGTTTTTCTAACACGGGCCACCCCCATTCACTACAAGAAAAACAACCTCCAGGGAAGGGAAATCAGGTCCCTAAAGGTCCAAATCTAGTCGTAAATGATCTATAAGGATGGGAAAATGCTGGTCGCCGCTCGTCCTAATAGCCTCCTTCGCTGAATATCAATTGCGATGAGGCACTCTAGCTGGTCGTTAAATGTCATTAGAGATGGTAAGATATTCGATCGCGAAAACACTTTTAGAGGCCTTATATCTCGTCCCAAATAGATGGTTTTCATCTTTGAAAAGTAGTTATTTTCTTGTCGTTAAACCTTTTTTGCGATGAGTAACTACCTGCTCCTAAATTAACCTTTAGAGACGAGCAACTAACTCATCCTAGATTAACGTTTAGAAATCAAACAATATTCATGTTTCTAATTTACCACCAATATTGGTACGTCCTAGAAACGTCATATCATAAAATTTATATATTTACTTTCATCCCTAAATATAAAATTGCTACTAAAAATGTCAAAGGATGATATAGTTTTAATATTTGCTAAACAAAAAAACTTAACCAATTAACATCCCGAGCTAGAATATGATATCAAGTTTTACATAACGTTCTTAGCAAAATAATAATGAGCATGTGCATTTTCTAAACTTGCATCTTCACTTGTAACTTCAATCTTCATAAAATCTGTAAGAAAAAATTTTTGCAAAGACAATTAATAACTATTAGTATATAATTTATATAATATATGTAAACTTTACACTAGAATTAGTTAAAGTGCTCACCACAAAAGAAGTCATGAATTCATCACTTATCCAAAAACATCAACAAGCTGCAATAATATAAGAAAGTTTTAATTAGAAAAGCTTTGAGATGCACAAACACAAATATGCAACCTGGTACTACGGTACCCTACTACAACAATCATTTTGGCAGGTATAACATCGATATCAATACCAACACAACATCACAGAGACTACACCCACATAATGATAGTACAAGACCATGGTTAATCAAAAATTCCTAATTTGTCTGAGTATGTAAATGAGTGCAGGGGTGCATGGACATTGTTTAGGGTAACTATTGATTTAGTTAATATGATGTTAGCCCAAGGAGACCCAAGCACTGCTGCATTATACGACAAACTTGACAGTGCTTTTATATACCCAAAAAACATTTCAAAACTTGAGCAAAATATCCCAAAGTGTCACAATTTGAAACATACTTGACAGTACTCTCTTGTCCCAACAAAAAGTTAAATGGCTTCTTTGTTTGAAAAACACCCCCTTCAGCAACCCAATGAACAAACTCCTCCAAGAAATTACAAGAAGAATAGAGTAAATAAGCCAAAAAGCTTTGATGAATCCATCTTGATACCCAAAAATTCTCCAACTTGTTTTGCAGCTAATGGCTATTATTCCTGATTCTCTACTTCTCATTCCTACACATGCACAAAAGACAAGAAACTTCATCCTCTTTTTCCTTTGCCTTCACCATTAGATTCACCTCATTTCTCTACAAGAGCATGTAGTGGATCATCATCTAGCTCATCTCAGTTCAATGATGATGAAGAACAAGGTATTAGTCCACTATTTAGTCCATTCAGGTTTGTAACCATCTTTATTCTTCGTCGCTAATCCATCATTAAATTGTTCGTACCTATTAGAATTTTTCTGATAATCCATCGTTAAATAGGATTACTGACGTCTAACAGAATTTATCCGCTGCTAATTCCTATTTTTTAAGTAATGTTGTCTTTTCCCATGAAGGGTTTAATTTATTTTTTCTTTTTCTTTAGGGGATTTCATTAACATGTTGGTATATACATTTGACAGAAACAAATGCAACGATTGGTCAAGAAAATCAAATGAGAGTTCAAAGTCTAACTCTCCTTGCACTTCACCAACAACATATCCAATTATATGGGGAAAGATTTTGGATTCTCCTAATGGAAAACAAGAAAAGTGTAATCATCCACGCCATCCTCTTCCCCTTCCTCTTCCACCAAATTCTTCTACTAATAAAACAGGGCAAACTCTTGTAGTGCTCAAGGTGCATATGTAAAACTGAGGCCTCTTCCTCATTCTCTTGGTGTTGCATATGTTTTTTGCTCAAGTAAGGGTCGGTTTATCACTTATAGTGCTTGATTGCTTCATAAACTGGTTCCAAGTTAGCACACCCAAACTTTTTTAAATATAATGAAAGAAAAAGTAAAACTGGACAGAGGAAGAAGATGTAGTTGCGTAGAAAATAACAAATAGAGGAAGAAGAGGTGTTCACACAACTGTAAGCAGAAACAAAAAAATAGATGAAGAAGATGTGTGTATGCAGCTCATATGGACTCAAGCGTAACCAACAAACAGATTTAGTCCTTTTTAGCTTGACTTGCTAGAGTAATTAAAATATTCAAGACTTTTGTGACATCAGATTGCAAATGAAATACATAACCAGGGATAATTCTATTGATTTTGAAGTGGTGGGATATGAAGACTAATAATGCAGTTCATAAATTGATTTTGCAGTTGGCCTTCTCATGCAGTATTCAATGTTGCAGTAACAACCAAGCAGAAGTAATTGCAGCTAAGTTTGGTGCTCAACTATGCAAGGATAATGGCCTGAACAACTACAATATGGAACTTGATTCTATGGTAATTGCAAGCAGGTTGATTAACATAGAAATGACCAACTTGAAGCTAAAGAGCATCATTTCTGAATTCAACCAGTGTACTAGAACAACTTCGGTGAAAAAGAAAAAGCAATTCTATTTGCACTTTTCACAACCAATTTCATCTTAAGAAATCTAATGCAAAGAATTGAATTGCTATCAATTTCAACCACAAACACCTTAACCAATGAGTCACTAGTGATATGCCACATAGTAGGACGACATTCACACAAAACTGTGCAGATAAGTGTGTAAAAATAGAACAAGAAGATGTTGTGCAGCAGTGGCTAATGTTAGAAATAATGGAAAAATATAAAAATTGGGGCATATTATTACTTACTTGGTCAGCAAAACAAGCCAGTGGTCATTCAGTTGAAACGGGCGATGTCATATGAGGGATATGCGATTGTTGAGCAGCAAAAAATTCTTGCATTTTAATTATTTTTTCCATCTCACCTTCTAAGGTAGACAAGCGATCATTCAAGGATTTGTTTTCCTCACTCAAAGATTTGTTTTTCTCATTCAAGGATTTATTATCCTCTCGAGTTGAACGTAGAGCGGACAGTAATTCAGTCTTTGACGAAGTGCCCCCTTTCAGACCTTTCGCCTTTAGTCCACCGCCAAATCCAAATACATGACTACGATTTTGAGGTCCACAACATTTTTCTACAAATTACTATGCTAGGTAGAGATGGCTCGGCTTTCACAATTTCTTCGATTTGAGCCTACAAATATATAAAAAGATATTTCTATCAGAATCTATAATAAGTTTAAGTAATTTCCATATTCAATTTACCAAAATGCGCATGTTTTTCAATTGCTTCAGGTTCAACAAGCTTGTTATCTTTCTTATGAGTCTCAAAGAAAATAGTCGCCAAATATGGAGGGTTGCCATCTTTCCCGCCCTTTACATCAAAGAGAAATATGTCAAATAACACTTAATAAGTATTTTCTTTAGAAAAATAATTTTTGATACTACCTGCTGCTAAATTATCTCTCGAATAGGCTTGCTACCAATATGATGAAGCATCATCAAATTAGCTCGGTTTGCTGTATTCCTTCTGCTTCTCTCCTGTATTTTTAAACAATAACCTTAACATGAGTAATGAAATGCAAATTCTGAAATTGGCAGCAAGAATTGGCCTGGGCAAAAGACTATAGAAGCTCACAAAGAGCAACAGATGAAGTTTACAGGGCAGCACTAGCAAGTAATACAGAGCGACACATAAAGAACCATTGGATTTTTCAAAAAAAGGAAGCCACTCGACACACCATTGTAAATCAAGTAATACAGAGCTACGAAATGAAAGCTTAAAGATAAAAGCTGAAGTACAATTTCCCAAATTTAAAGTTTTATATTCTTCACTAGGCATATCTGAAAACTTTCAGAATAAAAATGTTCCTTAACTAACCACTCCCAGTCCTTCTTCTCTACTCCCCTTGGTTTAAACTTAAGAGCATGTACGATTGACTTATTCTTCACATGCTTACTATGCAAGTGTCCTCTCCATTTGTTCCATAACTCATTCATCCATCCAAAGATGTGATCACGATGATCATTCATGTCAACACTCTCAAATTTATCCTACAATAATCAGAACAAAAATCAGTTAGGATGAAACAAAAGAAAAGGTCCAAATGCCCAGTCATACTATCAACTACATTTGTTACCTCAATAGCTGCCCACATGTGATCCAAATTTTTTCGCTTAATATCACTCCACGAAGATACTGCCAATGGACACATATTACTATCACGAATTAA
Source organism: Capsicum rhomboideum (assembly GCA_031232105.1). NCBI lineage: Eukaryota > Viridiplantae > Streptophyta > Magnoliopsida > Solanales > Solanaceae > Capsicum > Capsicum rhomboideum. The sequence goes on from CP124711.1 coordinate 56,210,460, forward strand.
TTTTCCCAAGTGTCTAGAAAACAGATTGCTATTTTTTCCAACGGTTCGATTATTGTAAAAGGTTACTTTCAGCTTCTGTCCGACTTCAAGTGATGCAACTTCTTTGCATTTGTTGCTCCCTAGAACTCTCTTTACCTTTCTAGGATTAGATGATCCTATAGCTGCATAATTTGGTAAGAACTATAGCAATAAAATTCAGTTCTACAAATTTAATAATACATGAATTCTAAAATATCATACCTGTTTCAGCAGTTTGATAGGGTTTCATAACTTGATCAATAGATGGAGGCAATGAAATATTGGTTTGCATGTTCTCTTTCTCAAGAATCAGAGGATTTTTATCCATTGATCGCATTTCTTGATTAGATCCCACATTATTATATGAAACCCCTAATGAGGATCACAAAGATCTAGGTATTTGCTCCCGTCCCTTTCCTGTAGCACCTGTACCCAAGAAATCATATTATAAAGTATGGACTATATTGTTTGCCATACAAGTATTCTGGTCACAAGTATTTGCATTGCCTAAGATGATCATCCAAACCACTATGCCAAAGTGTGGAAGAAGACATCGATCACTTGTTCTTTGAATTCACTTATGCTCCTAATGTATGGACAAAGCTACTGCTATGGCAAGGAATACAGAGCAAACTATGAACTGGCAGGAAGAAAGTTACATAGGGTGCTAGTTGTGATTATGGAGGTTTAAGCAAGGCTTGGGGCTGATTTTCAAGTAAGCTTATTTTAAGTTTATCGTTGTAAAGATCTTTGGTAAATAAAATTTACTTACTAAAAATAAAAAGATATGCATACTCAACAGATTTGAAAAAACTTACTTTTTTCAAGAACCATGGAGTTCTTACGCATCGCTCCCATTCCTTTACTAGAAGACATGGTAAAGTTTTTAAGTCCTTCTTATGGTCCCTTCCCACTAGCGCCTGGACAAAGCAAACCATATTACTAATACTTAAGGAATTATATTCTGCGGCACAAGGAAGGGTGAATAGAGTTATGTTATGTATAGTGATTGCAGCAGTAATGTACCATAAATGGAGAGCCAAAAATGAGGCTCTTTGGAATCAGAAGGTGGTCAGAACACAACTCATCTGTAAATAGATATTGATAGAGATTAAACAGAGAATGAGTCTCGCAAATTGACTAGAAGATAATACACTGAAGAGAGGATATATATATATACTGAAAAGAGAGATAAGAGAGTAGGAACAACTACTAGCTAGTCTAGCTGTTTGATTTTTCAATACATAGAAATGTAATCCCGTTGGGAATAAGTTGTTTTGTTCGACCAAACAAAAAAAACTTCTGCATTTAGTTTCAGTGCAATTAAAAACTCAACAGATTTGAAAAAAAAAACTTACTTGTTTCAACCTTTTTGGTGCATGGCTTAACTTGATTAGCAGATGGGGGAAATGGAGTATCAACTTGCATATACTCTTTCTCAAGAACCATGGAATTCTTACGTATCACTCCCATTTCTTGTCTATAAGACATGGTAGAGTTTTTAAGTCCCTTTTCTCGCCCTTTCCAAATAGCACCTGCAGTAAACAAATCATTACTTTTTGGACACAATTTCACTGTGACTACTGGAAAATAACTTACTGAGTATAATTCCTAGGTCACTTTCAAAGATCATGTACATTTCAATAGGTTATAACATGTTTCCTGATTAATCAGACTTGATCATGTTTACTGATAAATCAGACTTGATCCTTTTTAGCTTTTTTTTTTTAATAATCACAGGTAGTCATTCCTCTATGGTGTAGTTCGTCCATGAGTTGTTACATAAAAGTGTAATCTCATTGAGAATAAGTTGTTACCAATAAGAAGTTGTTTTGAAAAACTTACTTGTTTCAACTTCTTGTGTGTATTGCTTAACCTGATTAGTATATGGAGGTAATGAAGTATTAACTTGCATATACTCTTTGTCAAGAATCATGGAGTTCTTATGTATTGCTCCCATTCCTTGACTAGAAGAGATGGCAAAGTTCTTAAGTCCTTCTGGTCCCTTTCCAATAGCACCTGGAGAAAGCAAATCATATTACTAATACTTGAGGAATTATATTCAGTGGCACAAGGAAGGGCGAGCAGAGACTATAGAGAGTTTACGGAGACATTAATATGAAAGAGACAAATAAACAACTGAACTCTATCAGACATTTTTGTTTAAAAAGCTTCATTTAGTTTTTTTTAAGCACAACTAATACTTGAGGAATTATATTCAGTCCCAGTTGTTTTCGCTTAACCAAGACATGCTAAACTTATTATATTTAAGAGTCTTTGAAACAAAATTAAAACACAAAGGCTCTATCACATTGACAAACTGTCCTTACTTGCTTTAGCTTCTTGGAGGTATTGCTTAACTAGATCACTAGGTTGATAAAATGAACTCTTATTTGGAGTTTTCCCTTTTGTTATCAAAGATTTAAGCCCTCGTCCTCGTCCCTTTCCAATTGCACCAAGCGCGCAGAAAGTATATTTGATAGTACTCTTCATAGTTGATCCATCCTCATTTTCAGTCTTCATGTTGAACCTACAAAAAGAGCCAAAGTAAGAAAACTTCTTATCCAGTGAACTGAAGGATACAGTCAAAATCGTCTTTGAGATTTGCAAAATCTAAAAACCTATACAAAAATTATTATAAGTTAAAATTCTAATGCTAAAAGAATAGAAATTTTTAGCAGCAAGTAATTATTAGATAGTTCACCTCATTAGTTCTTTTTTGTTTCTTTTGTGAAGGACTTTCTAAGTCATCTACAACATCATCATCCATTTGTTTCACAATCTCATAGGAATCACGAGGTTGAGTCTTCCTCACTACATGCCAACCTTTGTTGGAATTATCATTAGCATAAAATACTTGAGATGCTTGGTCCGCTAAAACAAAAGGCTCATTTGTTTTCAGAAATCTTCTCGGATTCACACTCACATAGTCATACTCATCTCTTTTTATTCCTTTTATTTGATCATACACATCAAACCAATTACACCAAAACATAATCACTCTTCTATACGGGACAAATTGCAATTCAATCACATCTGTTAAAACTCCATAGTAATCAAGCTTCTCAGCATCTTCATCATTCTTGCTAGCTACAACAATACCACAATTTTGAGTCCTTAATGTTTGATCATGATCTTCTGCATGAAATCTATATCCATTTACAATATAACCATTACAATGTGTTGAATATTTGGCAGGACCACGTGAAAGTGAGAGAAGATCTTCCATGAGCCGACTATTATCTTCTTTATACAATTGTGCGACCTAAAAGTAAGATTACATTTAATACTTTAGAATGAGTAATACAACATTAAGATGTCAAATCTAATGTTTATGTATTACTCACCCTATCTTTAAACCATTTAATAAATTCTCGGTCCCATTCTGCATCTGGCAAGTGTTGAGCAATATCCATATGTGCAAACTCTATACAAAATTGAGGTTAATCATAAATGTCATTTAGAAACGATATTACCTTAAAGGAAATTAGAAAAATAAGATGATACAAAAGAACTCTCCATACTCGATATATGGTAAGACTTTATCACAATTCTTCAGAATATATATATGCGCTTGTTCCAATTCATTTGCTTCAAGCTCACATGGATCTTTAGCTCCCAGAGTTTTTCCAGGTTGACAAAATATAGATAAACCTCCATTTGATTTTTTTGAGCTGCCATTATAATTTCGTTCAGGCCGATTGAATTTCGTGTCAATTCTATACAGATACCTTGAACATAAGGTCATACATTCATTTGCAAGGTAGCCCTCTGCAATAGAACCTTCTGGACATGCCCTATTACCAATGAGAGATTTTAAAAAATATAACCATCGCTCGATAGGATACATCCACCGATAATGAATAGGCCCAGCAATCTTAGTTTCACCAGCTAAATGAATAGGCAAGTGCACCATGACATCAAAAAAAGAAGGAGGGAAGACCTTTTCTAACTTGCAAAGTGTTATGGGAATTTGCTCTTCAATATGTTTCAAATCATCAATCCTCAACTCCTTTGATCCAAGCACAAAAAAAAATAAAGATAATTCAATAAGAGGTTCACACACTTCTTTGGACAACATACCACGAAGTGCAAGAGGGAGTATATGCTGCAAAAGAACATGACAATCATGACTTTTCAACCCAGATATCTTGTGTTCTTTCAAGTTCACACATTGAGAAATATTATATGAAAATCCATCGGGGAACTTTAAATTCTTCAAGAAAAGACATAATTTGTGCTTATCTTCAGGAGACAATGTGTAGCATGCAGTTGGAACTTCAACTTCCTTCTCTCTTTCGATAGGGTGCAATTCTGGCCTAATGTTCATTGCTTGCAAGTCAAACCGAGTTTTAATTGTGTCCTTGGTCTTTCCTTTGACATTCATGAATGTCCCCATAAAACTATCACATATATTTTTTTCAATATGCATAACATCCAAATTATGTCGTAACAAGAGAGATTTCCAATAAGGAAGTTTAAAAAAGATACTTTTCTTGTTCCAATTATCCTTTCGCTTTTCATGTGATATCTTCCGCCTCTTCTTAGGATCCTTTGTTAATGGCTGCCCTTCAAGATCTTGCACTTGATTAAGAATCTCAATTCCCAAATACATTTTTGGTGGGATCCTTTTCTCTATAATACCATCAAATGACTTCTTGTCATTCCTCCATCTGTGACTCAAAGGAAGGTAACGTCGATGACCCATAAAGCACTCCTTCTTACAATTAGCCAATCGAATTGAGGAATTGTCTTTATTGCAAGATGGACATGCCCGTTTTCCTTTCGTACTCCATCCAGATAAATTTCCATATGCTGGAAAGTCATTGATAGTCCATAACAAAGAAGCATGCAGCTGAAAATTTTGTTTAGTTGATGTATCAAAGGTCTCAATACCAACTTCCCATAACTCATTCAATTCCTCTATTAGAGGTTGAAGATATGTATCAATTGCATCTCCAGGACTATTTGGACCAGGAATAAGCATTGACAAAATAAAATTTTCCAGTTTCATACACAACCAAGGTGGTAAATTATAAGGAATAAGAACCACAGGCCAAATGCTATATGAGGTTTTGGAATTGCGGAATGGCTGAAATCCATCACTAGCAAGTCCAAGTCGAACATTACGAGACTCGACTGCAAATGAAGGATAAAATTCATCAAATGACTTCCATGCCATTGAATCAGTTGGGTGCCTCATTATTCCATCATCAGTTCTTTCATTCTTATGCCATGTCATTAGAGAAGCTGTCTTTGTAGACATAAACAACCTCTGAAGCCTAGGTTTTAAGGGAAAATAGTGTAAAGTCTTTGAGGCTATCTTTTTACCCTTTTTATTCTTTGTCTCCCCGCTATTTGTATCTGTTTTCCATCTGGACACACCACAAATTTTTCAAGAATAGAGTAATCTATCCTCCTTCCAATATAACATGCAATCGTTAGTACAAGCATCAATCTTGGTGTAAGAGAGCCCAAGATCTCGAATCATCTTCTTTGCCTCATAATATGAATCAGGAAAATTGGCTCCATCAGGCAACAACTCCTCTTTTAACATTTTCAATAGCTTGGTAAATGACTCATTACTCCAATGACCCATACTTTTTATGTGAAGCAATTTAATCAAAGATGAAAGCTTTGAAGCTTTTGAGTTTTGGTACAGTGGCTGCTCGAAATCCTTCAGTAGGCTATAAAACTTTTTCGCTTCATCATTTGGTTCCTCCTCAAGTAAATCATCACAACCAGTGTGTGTAGCTCCTCCATCAACATTAGGATATAAATCTCTCAACAGTTCTTGTACTTCATCTTCTCTCTCAAAATCTTCTTCTTCATCTTCAGAGTCCGATAGTGGCTCGCCTAATTGTTCCCCATGGTGAAACCAAAAGGTATAATTTTGAATTATTCCATGAACTTTCAAATGTGTCTGAATCATCTTACGAGTTCCTAATGTTACATTACAACATTTGTAACATGGACATCGTATTTCACATTCTTCTCCTTTTCCCCGAAAAGCATAATCCAAGAACTTTTTCACCCCGTCTAAGTAGATTTTGTCAACCCGGTTATTAAGAGAAAGTTGCATCCATTGCTTACTAGGTGCCATAACAAACCTTGGAGAATACATGAAAATTAGATTAAGAAAATATAAAGGATAAGAAAAAACAATAGATTCACATAACTTAACTGTAAGAGAATACTTTCTGCTGGACCTAGGCTCTTTTCAGTTAAAAAGAGAACAAAATCTGCAACGCACTAGAAACCAAATTTCAAACTTAGAAATCGAGTTATTTGAACACTCATACACCAAAATCCAAAAACATAATAAGTAAAATGTCACTCAATTAGTAACTATTTCATCCTAAAGGGCAAGAAAGGAAGCTAGTGAACACCAAAAAAGAACAGGAAAACTGAGAAAAGCTACAATCTTTGCACAACCTCAAATAGTGAAAAAAGTAAAGATAAAGGCAAGAATGTTCAAAATTAAGTAAACCCAATAAGTCCAAGGAAAGTGAAAATTCATCAAATAGAGAACAAATATGATGGGGTTCAGTACAACTTCAAAGAAACAGAAGAAAAAAGAAAAAGAAACTAGATCGGAAGAGGAAGAATACCTGAAATTCGATAATAGAACCTATTCCTATACCCAAAATGTAGAGCTAGGCTTTGCATCAACGAGAATAGAACTCTCTAAAAGCATAAAACTTGTAAAGTATGAAGTGTAAATATCCTACAGGCAAAAATGTATGATCTTACTTTCTACTGGACCTAGGCTCCCTTTTTAGTTAAAGCATTGCAATATATATTGAAATGGAATTAAGATATATAAAAGGTAATAAATTAACTTGTAATTAAGATGAGGATTCCTGAAACGTGTATACAAGGTCCCTTCTAGCCTATCTCGAGTAGTTAAAGCTGACTGTGTATATTTAATCCACTAGTTGAACCAAAATGTCCCTTTCGATCAAAACACATTTCCTGGAAATATACTTTGATTTCAATACTACCTGATACTTTTGCCAAGTTCACTTAAATTGGTCTTTTATCATTCTTGATCAATAAATTCTCTATAACAATATGTCCTGTTCAGCCAAACCCAATGATTCTATTAGAAGAAAGGGAAAACAGAAACCAAACAACTTCACACGAAATATGTTGTTTAATAGGACCTTTTAAAACCTCTTATAAGCTATACCATCCAACTAATTACATAACATAATCCTCGCCATTTGAGTAGCAGAACAGTGTTTTACATGTTACATCCGCTATATGTCCAAACTCCAGAACACTCCAATTACCCTCTGTAAATCATATTGGAGGTAGACATTAATATAACTTGAGCATGAAAGTTAAATTACATATTTGATTAGCCCTGCTTCAAAACATGGGTTCCATAACTTTTTTAGTTTTTTTCCTATTGAGAGAAAGTATTTCAATAAAACAACAAGAAATTGCAACTTTCCAAACACCATTATTTTCCAAGTATGCTAAATACAAATGGCATAAAGAAATCTGAAATAACTTAAGGAAAATCGACCCCTATGACCAAAGCACATGGATGATTGAAAAATCGAAGAAAAACCACCATGGGGAATAAGAAATCTAAGAAAAAACATGAAGAATAATTACCCCAGAGAACAATAAATTAAATCTAACAAAAACATAAAGAACAGGATCCCACCTCAGAGAGCAAGAAGATCGACGGAGACTCCTGCCACGATGGACTTCGACCAAGATCGAGTAGCTCTATGGAGAGAACTTGTACAGCAATTAGATGAAGAGAGCTGAAATAGGGCAAATAGATAGGGACGATATGTTCGATGGAGAAAATAGAGAGTTTTTTATTTTTTAGAATTTTTAATTCAGAATATATGCTTATTTTGGCGGTTTAGAAGTTTTACATAAGAATTCTAATTTTTTTTAATATTTCAGTATTAGATTTGGCGCATTTTTCTCCCGCTCAACAATCCTCAATTATAATTTGGGACCAGTTAATAAATTATTTAGGAACTAGATTTAATATCATCACAACAGAGTACAAAATTAAGGACCGGATTATAATCTCGTCCCAAAAGATATATTTTTAGAGATGAAATTAATAGCTCGTCCCTAAATGTTGGTCTTAAATAAGGCTTTTTCTTGTAGTGATTGCGACTCTTGTGTGCAGGAATGCCTAGATTGAAGTGCATCTCAAAGAAATAAACCAAGTCACCTCCTCTTTCTTTAACAATGGCAAAAGGGGTTGAAATTAGAGAGGGCAAAAGGCCCAAGAAAGTCATCAAATGAAAGAGAGATGATTCAGGCAAGTCTAAAGCCCAGTTTATGGAGGAAATCACTCCTGTGCATAGCTCTACCTCCTAGAAAGACAACACAAATTCCTTGGAGGAGTGTAATATAACACTTATCCATGCACCTCTCCACACTTCTACGGCAGTACCATCCAAGAGAACAAGAGTAGATCAGTCCTCTACTACTCCAGTTGTGCCTTTTGTGCACCCTCATAGAGGACAACATATTTTGAACTAGTTGAAGGTGAAACACCAATGCACTATCATAGAGGAGCAGCGTCTGAGCTTGCATGGCCTTGAGGGAAAATATCTGAGGTTCATTTCAGGACTTCACTATCATGGTTTTCAGGTATTCACTGAACCCCTCAAACCTTACATTGAAAACTAGCTGCGGAAGTTCTATGAGGAGTACGAGAAATTATTACAGGAAAAGAAAAGAAGAGAACCTCAAGTGATAAGGGATGTTGTGAGAGTGAGGTGTTGATGTAATTTGTCATTCCACATAATCAATTAGGTGTTGAGGTGCAATAAAATCAGTGAGCATTACTTCTCATCTCTGGAGAAGGACCCATTAAGGACCCATTGGAGGATGTACGGGCTTGGTTAGCCCTATTGTTGAGTGATGTCACGCCTAAGTGGCTTGACTCTTCTGTTCAAATCTATAAGGAACCATTCATTTGGAATGATCCCTCGAGAGTTTCTTGTTGGTTCCATCATTACAAAGAGGCCTTGAATTTGGGAAAGCTCATTGTCCCAGACATTGCTAGCCGCACTCAACAAAAGCTGACTTCTTTGGCTTTCCCTTGCTTTATTAATGAGTTGTGTCAGCGTGTAAAAGTGTCATTCAATAACAAAAATGCTTTTCTGTACACCCATGTGACTATAGTTGATATTAAAAAGATTGAGTTAGTTGAGGAAGCTAGATTGAAGAAAGCCTGGGAGGAAGGTGCCTCGGTGATTGACTTAACTTTAGGTGATAGTGGTACCAGCCAGGCCACTCCTTTTCTTATTCCAGATTTCCACTCCTCACAAGTCTACTCCTACTCTAGCTATTACTGCCCCAGCTATGGGCACTTCCCCACAGTCGCCTAGACCTAGTGGCCCCACTTCTCAGCCTTCCACTGCTACAGGTTCATCTAGAGTACCTTTGACCCAGCCTGACATTATTAAGATGGGGCAGATTGCCTATATGAGAGATGCTAGGTCGGCTAGACTCGAGAGAGATATTTTGGGTATGATTGCTAGTGCTCTAAAAGTTGCTATGGATTTGGTACACGAGGAGATGTGTGGCTTTAGGGAGACATTGAGGCTCTTTGGAAAGAAGCTTAATGAGTTGAGTGCCTCGTAGTAGTTCGTTTCTTCTGAGGTTATAACAGGTATGCAGAGTGAGTTGGCTTCCCTTTGGAAGCATGTTGATCAGCTCAGATTTTCAGATGTTACCTGCTGGTGGGGAGCATCAGTTGAGATACCTGCACCAGCCCCCACTCTAGCTTGTGAGACTGCACCAATAAGAGAGAAGGGAAAAGGTAAGTCCGATAGAGTTTCAGATGATGTTGTGGATAGTGCAGAGATTGAGGTCTACTTCAAAGAGACAGGCCAGGTAGATCTCCAGGTAGACTCACAGGTAGATGCACAGATTGGCAAGCAGATGACTGAGGATGCTATACTGGCTGCCATTATAGAGAGGTTAGTTCACAAGACTTCACAGGGTGGGACTTCCAGCTCAGCTGCTGCTAGGGAGACTCTAGTTGTACCAGATTCACCCCTCCAGACTGACAGAGCTGAGTCGGGCATTGATGCCTAGACATTGGCCACTTTGGTGAGCCACCCGCCACCTTAGCCTTAGCCATATTTAGGGGGACACTCACTCTCTCTCTTTCTTTACTTTCTTTAATCCTATTGCATTAAGGACAATGCATACATTTTAGTTGGGCGTGAGGAGATTATTTGGATTTATAATGTTGCTGCTCATTTCACTTATACATTTTAGATATTGTTTTTCATTTTGGTGCATGGATTGACAGTTGGATACTCGTTTTACTTTTATTCGGGTTGTAATATTCAAATTTTGGTGCCTTGGATTCTATTTTGATATGTTGGTGTTTTGTATTTTATTCGAGGTGTGATGTGTGGTTTTTAATTCATCATCATTTTGATTTTTATTTAGTAGTTGTAGTTTCATTGCAAATAAAAAATTCTCTTTAGCATGAAAATTCTCTTTAGCATGCACTTTTCAAGAGGAAAGTGTACTAGCAATAGAACACTTTGCCTCAAATGGTACCCTTGGGCAGATTTTTCACATGATGTTTATCAAATATTCAAAACTGAAAATTGCCCTCTTTAAAAATATTTCCTTTGGTTTAGTTAAGCTAGTAAGACTCTCAATTTTGTGAAGACCTTCATCTCATTTTGGCTACTTGAATACCTTCCTTGGTATGTGCTATGAATGTGGTACGACAATTGAGGAAGATTACGTTGAGTATGTGATTGAGTGCCATGTGCAGGAAAGATTTTGATTTGATCTTGTGCATCGAGTCCACCTAGAACTTGCCCGGTTGCTCCGTGTTGCAAAGAAATGAATATGTGATGTTGGATACGTGATCTTAGGTCATTCATCGAGAGGAAACACCCATTTTTTAAGCCAAAAAATTGAACCATCCTTTGGTGAGTAGAGTGACAAAATTTCTCCCCTATTGAGCCTGATACCCATTTTCTTGAACAACCTCATTATAAGCCAAAACCCTTCTCTTGGACCAAAACTCCTCAAAGTGGCTAGGAAAGGTTAAAGACAAAAAAATGGCAAGAGAAAGAAAGAAGTTGAAAACTTTCGACAAAGAGTTGTAGTTTAGTTCTTAGTTATAAACATGTGTTGTGTCTCAAATTTTGAAAGGGAAGGAAGAGGAGAGTAGTTTTAAAGGGTTCTGGAAGATTGGTCCCAAACTGATATATTAAGAGCAAGCCCTGGGAAAATAGATGAATTAAGGTCTTTCTAGATTGCTTTGTCAAGGTAGAGTCACTTTGACCTTACACATCCGTACCTTACCCATTGCCTACGCTACAAGATGAACAAATACCTAGGTGATTTTCGAAGATGCATGCTTTGACGTGGTTAAATGGAGCTTATAGGAAAGCCTACGACATGGTACTTGTGTCCTTTATCTTCTTTTGGAGAGTGAGTGAGTCATTTTAGTCCCTAGATTTGTTGATAGTTGTATTTTGAGGGAAGGGACTTCTTTGTGTGAGGGTACTTAATTGTCATGCTCAAGTATTCTTCAATCTTGATTGAAGTCTATGAGCATGTGTTTGGTTTGGTAACATTTAGCCAATGTTTGATGTTTGTTGTTGACAATTAGAGATCGTTATAGGTGAAGCATGGGCCTTGGTTTACAAAATCATGAGGACAAAGTATTTTTGCAACTGTGTGTCTAAACTCCCAAGTTGTACTATTTGCAGACATTGGTAGTTGTGTTGTGAGTATATTGTTTTACTCAAGGACGAGAAAAGATTTAAGTTGGGGGTGTTGATGAGTCAGCAAAATGTGACTCGTTTACCCTAGAAATTTGAAGAAAAACATGTCCTCAATGCTAAATTAAAGTAGTTTTAATGTTGATTTGGTTTAATTTCAGGATCGAGGCCTAGAAGTGATCAAAATAGCAAAAAGGAGCAAAAAGAGGCAAAAGATGGAAGATTTAAGAAAAAATTGCACAAAGGCATAACAGAAACACTTCGGCACATCACCGATAGAGGGTCTCCATTACCAATAGTTATAGAAAAAGGGCAAGAAAAAAGAGAAGCAAAACGGTGAAGCATGGAACAAATCGGTGAAGCACCCAACTGATTGGCACACTAATAATGCATCGCCGAACATGATAGAGTTCAACCCATAAAGCTCATCATTTGTTGTATCGGTGCAGTCTTGTACAATTCAGCGTAGTGCCAACTCATTGAGCGACAGATATAGCTCAACTGAATTGTCAAGTGGTGGCATTTATTGTAACACCCCGTACATTTTCGGACCTATGTTATTATCGTAACATTTATGGAATTACTTAAACATGAGATTTTTGGGGTCTTATACTCTCAATTTGGTGGGCTAGATTAATCTTGTGTCATTGGGCTTAAATGAGGCCCAAAAATAAGTAAAACACATGGCCCAAAGGGGTATTTGACCCATTCTTGTAAGACCAAGTCAATATATCATTAGTGTACCAAGTGTTTGTCTAAGATGACCATTAAAAGGACTATAAAAGGCAAACAAAAATCAGACTTTTATTCATGTTGGACACACATGCCATTTTCTAGAATTTTCCACAATTCTCTCTACACTCAAACCCTAAGGCAACTACACTTATTTGGGCAAGATCACTCTTTGGTAAGCTTTGGTAAGTGTTTATTTTTATGGTTTAATATATTATATGCATGTAAGATGGTGTAGATCATGTTGGTTATGTTGGTGAAGTGTGAGAAGCTCACTATGTGTGAAACAATTTGTGTTTGCTTAATCGGTGAAGGGTTTTGCCTTGAAAACTTGAAAATGGACTTGTGGTCTTGAAGGAAGTGAATTTTATGGATTCAATATTGACATGTGAGATGTTATTATAGCCTTTACTTGTTTTATTCTTGTACATAATGTTTGGAATTATTATTACGAAATTGGGCATGGAATTAGTGACGTATTGAAAGAAAAATGTAGTTTGGTGATGTTTATGTGAGTTGTGAAACCATGGCTGTTATTTAGAATCTAATATGATCTAACATATGTTAAGATAAGGTTATTTATGATCATGGACCATTTATTACAAAAAAAGACCCAAAAGAGACCTTTTTTGGCTAAAACGGGAACCCGCCCTCGCAGACGAAGCACCTGCGGGCGCAGGTGACTTCGCAGGTGCCCCTGTACAACTCCAAGGGTCACCAACGAATGCAGGTCAGCCACCTGCGGGCACGGGTGGCTTCGCAGGTCAGGCCAAAACCCCATTTTGGTTGTTTTTGCATCTCTTTGACCCCCCCCAAAGCCCCTATACCCTTTATGGATGCAATTATTAACTTATGGTACCTTTTAAATGACTATAAAGGAGTATACCGGAGGTATTTTGAATGGTATAAAATATGTATTGTTGTTAAAGTGTTATTGTGAAAGCTATCAAGTGACTTGACGGAGAAAAGGTAACGTAGTGTTAATGAGGAAGTGTAAAGGGTAAACTTGGTGTGAAATGTTATTGGTTTATGATGTCTTGGTCAATGTGTGAAATTTGATGATGTTGTTGTCATGGTAATGCAGTGTATTGTATTGTAAAGGACGAAATGACGCTATATAGCAGTCACGTAACTCATTGTCATCTTATGCACTGTAAGGTAACTAGTTGTTAACGTGAACTCCGTTATTAACTTGTGTTGTAGAGTGACACATAAGGAAGGAACTGGATTGTTGTATTCACATCTAGGACGGTATATTCATATTGAGATCATAAGGTATGTAAGGTTACTCTTTCCGTATCTTTCAGCAGTATAGAGTATTCACCTTGTTATTGTACTTACTCATTTTCGAAGTGTTCTAAAGTATTCCTAGCTCAGGTTGACAGAAATGGTTATTCACATGTTTCTTATACTTAGACCAATTATTATTCACATGTCTCTTATCCATTAACTGAAGTTTCTTATAATGTTGTAACTACTAAAAGAAACTATCTCAAGGAAAGTGATGATGTAAGGAGAATCTATTCATTCTTGAGTAGCATATCCAATAATGTTATGTTCGAAAGTTCCAATAATGCTATGACCGCCAATGTATCAATCTCTCACAAACGAATGTATCAATCTTTCACAAGCAAATGAATCAATCTCTCAAAAGTAAGAAATAAAGTAATGCATTTATAATTTAATGTTCAAGAACTGGGATGACTCAAAGGGGCATATAAGCCTAGCTAGAGCGGACCCTCATACTATTTATAACTACCCACCGATAAGGTGGATGACTACCCACTACAAAGTGGATGACTACCCACTACAAAGTGGATGACTACCCACCGATAAGGTGGATGACTACCCACTACAAAGTGGATGACTACCCACTACAAAGTGGATGACTACCCACCAATAAGGTGGATGACTACCCACTATAAAGTGGATGACTACCCACTAACAAAGTGGATGACTACCCACAGATAAGGTGGATGACTACCCACCAAAAAGGTGGATGATTATATTATAACTCACCAATAAAATGGATGACTAAGAATGATGATGAATGTAAAGGCAAGATAAGTAATGAACGTAATGCACATAGTTCCAAACATTCAGATTGATGGATTATCCATATTGGGTATTCTCTTATAATTTTCCATTGAAGTTCTTATGTGTTGATGCAGTTTCTTATAGCCCTGCATACTCAGTACATTCTTCGTACTGACCCCCTTGGGGGACTTAACTTACTTTATGCAGGCACAGGTGCTATTGAACCTCCACAGTAGGTTGCGGATTATCTGCCAGTCATTGGTGAGCTCTAGTTGGTTCGGGGCTTTCCGAGTCCTATGTGTACATTGGTTTTTGGCATTGTATATGTTGTATAAAGTGGGGAATTGTCCCGACTGTAGGTTGGTTATGTATATGTATCTTTAGAGGCTTTGTAGACGTATTTGGGTATATGAATGAAAGAGATGTATTTCCATGTTGACTTGATGTCCCTAACGGCCAAGTTTCATGTATAGTAGCTATTTGCCATGACTTCCGCCATTGGTATGTTATATTTTATAAGTTACATGAGATAGAATGCTATTCATAGAGAGACATATATATGAGAGTACATGAGCGAAGATTGGTTCTCTCAGGCCTTATCGACTTCGGGTGCCAGTCCGTCCCGAATGGGATTCGGGGCGTGACAAAAGTGGTATTAGAGCAGGTCGTTCTAAGGGTGTCTACAAAGTTGTGTCTGAGTAGATTCTTGCTTATGGATGTGTTGCGCGCCACATTTATAAGTAGGAGGCTATGGGACATTTAGGAGTTGTTTCACTTCTTCAGTTTTAGATCGTGCAATAGAGCCAATGTTGTAAGTTAAAAATTGTATCTAACCATGGAATTGGTTTTCTTGTTTATAGTAAAGATGTCGATCACAAGATGAGGTAGAGGTAAGGGTTGGAAAGAAAAAAAAACAAATATACCAGAGGCAATTTTTTGAACACGTTATGGTTACTATGAATTTCTAGTTATGCCATTTGGGCTAACCACTGCACCAGCAATTGTTAGGGATTTGAGGAATAGGGTGTTCAAGCCACTTTTAAATGTGTATGTGACCATGTTTGGTGATCATATTCAAAATCACAAGAGGACCATGCTAATCATTTTGTAGCAAGTGTTATAGAAATTTCTAAATGTGAATTTTGGATACAATCCATAGCGTTCGTGGGTCACATTGTATAGGATGAAGGAATGAGGGTCGATACGTAAAAGATAGAAATGATGAAAAATTGACTAAGGCCTACGATTCTTACAAAGATTCATCGTTTTCTTGGGTTGGTTGGTTATTATAGGATAATTACTGAAGGATTTTCTTCAATCCCTGTACCCTTAACGAAGCTTACACACAGGGCAATCAAGTTCCAGTGGAATGATGCATGTGAGAAAAGTTTCCAAGAGTTGGAAGATAAATTAATTTCCACACAAGTTTTAAGTACTTCCCAAAGGTACAGAATGTTATGAAGTATATTATGATGCTTTCGGGGTTGGCCTCAGATGCGTATTGATATAGCAGGGTAAGGTAATAGCGTATGCCTCATGACAGTTGCGACCACATGAGAGAAATTACCCAACACATGACCCTGAACTAATAGCTGTTATATTTGCTTTAAAGATATGGTGTCACTATTTTTAAGGGATTCATGTTGACATATATACTGAGCATAAGAGTTTGCAATATATCCTTAAGCTGAAGGACTTAAATCTAAGGTAGAAATGGTGGCTTGAACCATTAAAAGATTATGGCGTTGGTATCTTGTAACATCCGGGAAGAACAAACGTGCTAGCTGATTCATTAAGCTGCAAAGTAGTAGGAAGTACTAATGGCCAGCTCGCAAAAAAAGAAAGATGTAGTCAAGGAATCTACATTAATTAACCAGTATGGGGTTTCGTCTTCTTGAAACTCTAGATGAAAGAATTATCATGAACAGTGCGGTAGAATTTTCATTTATAGCTGAGAGAGAGAAAAGCAATGTGCAAATCCTATTTTCTTTCAGTTGAAAAAGAATGTACAATGAAGTTCGGCAAGAGGTACTTGAGCTTACATATGGGAGGAATACTTCAATATCAAGGTAGATTATGTATACCAAATATAGTTGAGTTAAGAAAATGAATTATGACCAAAGCACATCATTTACGGTATTCTTTTTATTCGGGAGTAATCAAAGAGTACCATGGCATGAAAGAAATGTGTTGGTGAAGCAATATAAAGAAAAATAACATTGCAGAATTGGTAGCTCATTGTCCAAATTATCAAGAGGTAATAGTAGAGCATCAGAAATATGGAGGTTATATGCCGATACTAGAAGGAGAGAATTAGAATTTGCCATAGGTGATTGGGTATTTTTGAAAGTACCACAAATAAAAGGGGTAATGAGGCTCAGGAAGAAGGAAAGGTGGCCCTATATAGGTCCATATGAAATTATCAGAAGGTTTGAGCAAGTTGTGTATGAATTGGTACTATTCCAAGAACTCTCCACAGTTCATTCATTGTTTCATCACTCGATGCTTCGGAAATGCATAGGAGATCCATCTCAAATGTCTACCATTAAAGATGTGCAGTTTAAAGAAGATCTAACATATGAAAACTGCTCATTGCTATTTTGGGGTTAACACATGATGAGGTTAAGGAATAAAGAAGAAGCTTACATGAAAGTACTTTGAAGAAATCACTAAGTAGAAGAAGTCACCTGGGGAATCAGAGAAATGATAAAGTCAAGTATCCGTATTTGTTTCCAATGAAAGAAAAAGTTCAAAGTGCGGAAGTGAAATAATAATTGCAAGTCGGTATCTATAAAGCATTATGTATATATATGATAACAAGAAGAATGATCCGAGACTTGCATTTGTTTGATTGGATGATGTCACTAACATTCGAGGACGAATGTTCCTAAGGGGGGAAGGATGTAACACCCCGTACGTTTCTGGACCTATGTTATTACCGTAACATTTATGGAATTACTTAAACATGAGATTGTTGGGGTCTTATACTCTCAATTTGGTGGGCTAGATTAATCTTGTGTCATTGGGCTTAAATGAGGCCCAAAAATGAAGTAAAAGACATGGCCCAAAGAGGTATTTGACCCATTCTTGTAAGACCAAGTCAATATATCATTAGTGGACCAAGTGTTTCACTAATATGAACATTAAAAGGACTATAAAAGGAAACCAAAAATCAGATTTTTATTCATGTTGGACACATATGCCATTTTCTAGAATTTTCCACAATTCTCTCTACACTCAAACTTTAAGGCAACTACACTTGTTTGGGCAAGATCACTCTTTGGTAAGCTTTGGTAAGTGTTTATTTTTATGGTTTAATATATTATATGCATGTAAGATGGTGTAGATCATGTTGGTTATGTTGGTGAAGTGTGAGAAGTTCACTATGTGTGAAACAATTTGTGTTTGCTTAATCGGTGAAGGGTTTTGCCTTGAAAACTTGAAAATGGGATTGTGGTCTTGAAGGAAGTGAATTTTACGGATTAAATATTGACATGTGAGATGTGATTACATCCTTAACTTGTTTTATTCTTGTACATAATGTTTGGAATTGTTATTACGAAATTGGGCATGGAATTGGTGATGTATTGAAAGAAAAATGTAGTTTGGTGATGTTTATGTACGTTGTCAAACCATGTCTGTTCATTGGAATCTAATATGATCTAAAATATGTTAATATAAGGTTATTTATGATCATGGACCATTTATTACAAAAAAAGACCCAAAAAAGACACTTTTTGGCCGAAACGGGAACCCGCCCTCGCAGGCGAAGCACCTACGGGCGCAGGTGACTTTGCAGGTGCCCATGGACACTGCCAAGGGTCACCTCAGGACATAGGTCAGCCACCTGCGGGCACAGGTGGCTTCGCAGGTCAGGCCAGAACCCCATTTTGGTTGTTTTTGCATCTCTTTGACCCCCCAAAGCCCCTATACCCTTTATGGATGCAATTATTAACTTATGGTACCTTTTAAATTACTATAAAGGAGTATCCCGGAGGTATTTTGAATAGTATCAAATATGTATTGTTGTTAAAGTGTTATTGTGAAAGCTATCGAGTGACTTGACAGAGAATAAGTAACGTAGTGTTAATGAGGAAGTGTAAAGGGTAAACTTGGTGTGAAATGTTATTGGTTTATGATGTCTTGGTCAATGTGTGAAATGTGATGATGTTGTCATGGTAATGCAGTGGATTGTATTGTAAAGGACGAAATGACGCTATATAGCAGTCACGTAACTCATTGTCATCTTATGCATTGTAAGGTAACTAGTTGTTAACGTGAACTCCGTTATGAACTTGTGTTGTAGAGTGACACATAAGGAAGGAACTGTATTGTTGTATTCATATCTAGGACGGTATATTCATATTGAGATCAGAAGGTATGTAAGGTTACTCTTTCCGTATCTTTCAGCAACATAAAGTATTCAACTTGTTATTGTACTTACTCATTTCCGAAGTGTTCTAAAGTATTCCTAGCTCAGGTTGATAGAAATGGTTATTGACATGTTTCTTATTCTTAGACCAATTATTATTCATATGTCTCTTATCTATTAACTGAAGTTTCTTATAATGTTGTAACTACTAAAAGAAACTATCTCAAGGAAAGTGATGATGTAAGGAGAATCTATTCATTCTTGAGTAGCATATCTAATAATGTTATGTTCGAAAGTTCCAATAATGCTATGACCGCCAATGTATCAATCTCTCACAAACGAATGTATCAATCTTTCACAAACAAATGAATCAATCTCTCAAAAGTAAGAAATAAAGTAATGCATTTATGATTTAATGTTTAAGAACCGGGACGACTCAAAGGGGCACATAAGCCTAGCTCGAGGACCCTCATACTATTTATAACTAGCCACCGATAAGGTGGATGACTACCCACCAATAAGGTGGATGACTACCCACTACAAAGTGGATGACTACCCACCGATAAGGTGGATGACTACCCACTACAAAGTGGATGACTACCCACTACAAAGTGGATGACTACCCACCAATAAGGTGGATGACTACCCACCGATAAGCTGGATGACTACCCACTACAAATTGGATGACTACCCACTAACAAAGTGGGTTACTGCCCACCGATAAGGTGGATTATTATATTATAACCTACCAATAAAATGGATTTTTAAGAATGATGATGAACGTAAAGGCAAGATAAGTAATGAACGTAATGTACATAGTTCCAAACTTTCAAATTGGTGGTTTATCCATATTGGGTATTCTCTTATAATTTTCCATTGAAGTTCTTATGTGTTGATGCAGTTTCTTATAGCCTTGCATACTCAGTATATTTTTCGTACTGACCCCCTTGGGGGACTTACCTTAGTTGCTGCTGGCACAGGTGCTAGTAGACCTCCACAGTAGGTTGCGGATTATCTGCCAGTCATTGGTGAGCTCCAGTTGGTTCGGGGCTTTTCGAGTCCCATGTGTACATTGGTTTTTGGCATTGTATATGTTGTATAAAGCGGGGACTTATCCCTACTGTAGGTTGTTTATATATATGTATCTTTAGAGGCTTTATAGACGTATGTGGGTATATGACTGAAAGAGATGTATATCCATGTTGACTTGATGGCCCTAATGGCCAAGTTTCATGTATAGTAGATATTTTCCATGACTTCTGCAATTGGTATGTTATATTTTATAAGTTACACGAGATAGAATGGTATTCATACAGAGACATACGTATGAGAGTACATGAGCGAAGATTGGTTCTCTCGGGCCTTATCGGCTTCGGGTGCCAGTCCGTCCCGAATGGGATTCGGGGTGTGACATTTATGTAAATACTTGGCCCAATTTCCTGATGCTATTTAAGGTTTTATGGTCTTTTGAAACCCTATCTTGTCAATAGGAGCTTATACTTGAGCTTGTAATCAAACCCTAATATTGGGGATCTACTACTTTTTGCTTAGAGTTAGAGTCTCTTTTTGAAAAGCATTTTGATTCTTTAGCTAATATGGAAGAAGAATTTGGTATACTTCTTTTTCCCTTATCTATGAGTAGCTAACTTCCCATACTTAGGATTATGCCTGATTAAGTGTTGATTGTGTGTGGGTAGTGATTATTCACCCTTGTGTTGGGTTGAATGTTATGATTTTAGCTAAATCTCTATGTGTTAATTTATAGATTGAGGTTGCAAACTTAGTCTATGCTTGGATCTCTTGTACTACTTGAAAGAGGGTACAAGAGTGATGAGATTTAGATAACAAAACTTGAGTTACACTCATTTAAATGGTAATGCTAGAGATAGATTATCCATATCGAGGTATATGGTTGTTTAGTAGTGTAGACACTTGGGTGTTCCAGAGAAAACCATGTGAAATTTGGTTGTGGATTGAGAAATCACTTCCAATATCTAAAACCATGCCTAATCATGACTATCCACCAAACCCTAGGTGTATTCTCACTTACCCATGCATAGGATTAATCTCATGATGGCATAACCCCAAGTTCCTTAATTCACTTGATTACAACCTTTTTGCATTTAAGCGTTGCAAACAAATCTTTGACAACAACTAAAAATTTTTACTATAAGTTATTGAAATACAAACCCCCACCCCCCTCCAAGCTTTACTTTCATGTTTGATTTTCATATTTAGGGCAAACCTAGAGTAACTTGTGATACTGAGAGTGAACCTATTGCTCTCATTCCCTGTGGATTCGACCACGACTCTTGTTGGGTAAAATATATTGCTAGCGATTACGTACATTCAATTTCTAGGGTGTACCAGATCGTTATCAATATTCACCACTTCCCATTTCCAAGTAGGAATACTGATATCTTGAACTATACCACTGAGTATCTGTTGCTCAACCTTAACCTGCTAGCAATTTGGACACTTAGCCACAAATTCTGCGATATCCTTCTTCATGCCATTCCACCAATAAACTTCCTGTTGATTAAGGTACATCTTAGTGGCTCCTGGGTGAATAGAATACCGATAATTGTAAGCTTTTATTAGCATCTGTTGTCTCAAGTCAAGAACATCATCTCCCCCTTGGGAGAAAACCTCAAACTTTTGACTCTGGACCGCTTCTTTCAACTTAAGCAAAATAGGATAACTATCTTGTTTTTCTTTCACCATAGCTATCAATGAAGATTCTAAACCATTCTGAACCAAGATATTATCTTTGGCTAAATCAACCAACAGAATTCCCAATCTAGCAAATCAGGGAACCTCACGAACCAACTCTTTTTTCTCATCCTCTATATTAGAAACAGTTCCCCATGACAACCTACTAAGAGCGTCAGCCACAACATTAGCTTTATCATAATCCTTCAATAACTATAGCCATCTCCTCTGATAAAGATTTAGATCCTTCTGACTAAACACATATTGGAGGCTCGTATTATCCTTGAACACATCTACATGAACCCCATAAAGATAATACCTCTAAATCTTTAAGGCAAAACCTATTGTTGCCAACTCAAGATCATAAGTCGGGTAATTCTTCTCATGAGGCTTGAGTTGTCTAGAGTCATATGTTATAACCTCGCCATGCTGCATCAACACACAACCAATTCTAACTTTGGAAGCATCACAATATACCACAAACCCAGCTAAACCTTCTGGTAGAGTCAAAACTGGAGCGGAGGTAATTCGAGTCTTCAACTTCTGAAAACTCTTCTCACAAGAATCTAACTACTAAAACTTGACTTTCTTCTGAGTCAATCTAGACATAGTGGAAACAATAGAAAAAAATCCCTTAACTAATCACTTGTATTAACCAGCTAAACCCAAGAAACTCCTGATATCTGATGGAGAGATGGGTCTAGGCCAATTCCTAACTGCTTTGGTCTTTTGAGGATCAACCTAAATGCCCTTACCAAAAATGATATGACCAAGGAATGCTACTGATTTCAACCATAATTCACACTTGCTGAACTTAGCGAATAACTGGTGATCTTTGAGAGTGTGTAAGTCAATTCTTAAATGGTCTGCATATTCATCCTCACTCCGATAATAAATAAGGATGTCATCAATAAATACAATGACGAACATGCCCAAGTACTGCTTGAACACCTGTTCATCAAGTCCATAAAATATGCAGGAGCATTCGTTAGTCCAAAAGACATAACGACAAATTTGAAGTGAGCATACAAAGTTCTGAAGGCCATTTTTTAGAATGTTACATTCTCTGACTTTGAGCTGATGATAGCTAGATCTGAGGTCTATCTTAGAGAAGCAATTAGCACCCTGAAGATGGTCAAAAAAGTTGTCAATCCTAGGAATGGGATATCTATTCTTAACTGTGACTTTGTTAAATTAATGGTAGTTGGTGCACATTCTAAAAGAACAGTCTTTCTTTCATATTAAAAGGACTGAAGCACCTCATAGAGAGTTGATGGGCTTGATAAAACCCTTGTCTAGAAGTTCTTTCAACTATTATTTTAATTTCTTAAGCTCGTCTGGAGCCATTCTATAGGGTGGAATTGAAATAGGTTGGGTATCTGTAAGAAGATTTATTTTGAAGTCAATTTCCTTCTCGGGGTGGATCTTCAGAAAACACTTCTGAAAAATCATTAACAACTGAAACTGACTGAAGAGTTGGGGTCTTAGACTTGGAATCCTTAACCCAAACAAGATGATATACGCACCCCTTGAAAATTATTTTTTTGGCCTTATGGTAAGAGACAAACCGACCTATAGGCACTGAGGTACTACCCTTCCACTCTATGACTAGCTTATTTGGAAACTAAAACTGGACTATTCTATTTCTACAATCAATTGCGGCATAGCAAGAATGTAGCCAATCCATTCAAAGAATAACATCAAAATCTGTCATGTCTAACTCTACCAGGTCAACTGAGGTGACTTTTTGAGAAACTATGACTAGGCAATTTTTATATACCCATCTAGCTATAACTGAATCACTGACAAGATGTAGAAGGGTTCTAAGAGGATTTTGGGACTGACACAAAAGTCTACTACTATATAAGGAGTCACGAAATAAAATGTGTCTTTGGGATCTAACAATGCATAGACATGACTATGAAAGGCCTATAACGTACCAATGACTACATCAGGAGAACCCTCCTGAAAATGGAATTCTAATTCTTAATTGTGACTTTCTTTAACTGACGTTGTCCACCAGCTACACTAGATAAGGTACTCTGCTGAGTTGGGCGACCTACTGGAGCTGCTGAAGAGTTAATCTAATTCTACTGGCGAGCATCCCTACCCTTATGTGAAGCCTCTAGACACTCCCTCAATCTATAATCTGGATTGCTACACCCAAAACAATTACCGTTGCTAGCCATACACTCACCTTGGTGGTTTTTTCCACACTTCTTGCACACCGAGTAAGTACGACTACTAGTAACATTGCCTTAGTACTTAGAGCTTGGGGCTCTATCCCGATTATCTTGCCTGAACTTGGGTATTGCAGCACTAGCAAAAAATGGGGCTAGAGCTGAAGATTTTTGACGAAATTGAGAATGATTACCACCTTCTGACCTCTGTTGAGAAAAGTTAAAACTACATATTTTGGCCCTCTTGTTCTCTCTTTCTTTGTCCTTGATCTTTTCCTCCTTTATCTATTTGGCATAAGTTATCAATCTGTAGATATCCATCTCCTTAACCAACATAGTAGTTCTACACTCTTTAACCACATCCTCAGAAACACCTATCACGAAATTACTCATATGGGCTTTGGAATCAGCAGTCATTGCCTGAGCATACTTAGAAAGTTGAGTAAAATTGACAGAATACTTCTACATGCTTATGTTGCCCTGCCTCAAATTTATGAACTCCTGAACCTTGGCCTCTCTTAACTCAAGTGGGAAGAACCTAGCTAGAAAAGTTGCAACAAACTCATCCTATTCTACCGGTCCTGCATCTCCACCCTTATCCTTCTTCCTCTGTTTACACCATGTGTGAGCCATTCCTTTTAATTGATATTTATCCAAATCAACACTCTCTACTGGAGTGACACCCATGATCATACTAACCTTCTGGATATCGTCAAGAAAATCCTGTTGATCTTCCTCAGACTTATAACCATAGAACTCAGGAGGATTCATCCGAGTGAAGTTTTGAACTCTAACTGCTACTATGGTACCAGTAAGATTGACCGGGTCAACATCCTACTGATTATCCTAAGTGGTCATGGCCTGAGCTAGCACCATAAAAGCATCCCTAAACTCAGCATGAGAGTTGTGTTCATTCAAAGGGTCTGATAGAGCTGGTAGTACTTGCTGGCGGTGCTTGCTAATTTCGGTTCCTGTTACCATTTCCATTTTTGTTCCTTCTTCCATTAGCCCTTCTAGGAGGCATTTTCTTTAAATGCATAGATCCCGAGTTAGAAGAAGGTTTTAATAGAGTTCACACTTTATAGCACGCTATGAATATGAAAGAAGTGAAAATATTTCCAGAACACTTCATAGCCTCCTACTCATAAGTGTGGTGTGCAACACACCTATGCACAAGACTCTACTTAACACATCTTTCAGACACCCTAGGACACTTTAAACCTAATGCTTTGATACAAAGTTTGTCACGGCCCGAGACTACCCCTTAGTTGTAACACGGTGATTAGAGTCGCAAGCGACCCCAAGCTAACCCATGGCCTGGAATAACACTAAGAATACTACATATAACTGATAACTACTGAGTGGAAGATAAAATAAAATGATATAATCATAATAACCAAAAAAAATTAAAATAAAAACCAATGCCAATACTGAGGATCAACACTAACACAGTCTGACCTACATATTAAGCTAAAAATCTACATGTCTGCCTGAAAACCTCTACTAAGATGAGTTGTTGGGACAAGCCCCCAGCTAACTCTAACTGTCTGAAACTGAATAACTGAAATAGAGAAATTAAACATAAGTTTTGTCCTCAAAGTATGAGCACTCACCAAACTCAATTGATGAAGTTGTAGAAAATCATACTAACCGCGAGCTGGATGCTGAATGTCTGAACCTATATTATAAAATAATATAGCGCAAAGAAAGTATGTGGTTAGTACTTTGAACGTACTGAGCATGCAGGATATGGGGGATATGTACTACACTATATGAGCTGAATATGCTAAGGATGACATAATAATCTGAACATGGAACTAGAGAATGTAAGCTGGTGCAATGACTAAGTAATAAACATGTAACTGTATAATATGCTGAATAAACTAAATATAAGTTCGCGTAATTTCTGGGTCTAAAAGATGGGAGATACTATTAACCGAAAAACCCCAATCTAAGCTAATGGGGGTCCAACCTGTACCCACAACTGGAAGGGTGTTCTGCACCTTGCCAAGGGTATGATCACTGACTGACGTGGATCCACTAAACTGATGTCCAAAAGGCTAAGGTGTAAAGCCTAGTATGACAGGTGACCTTTAAAACCTACAGAGGCATTGTAGTTTTTGGACTTAGGAACTTCTACTAAAGGTCTCAGCCTAGTTGTCGGGTGAGACTTTATCCCTACGTCCACTCAGTGCTAAGCACTACTCCCAACTGAATGTAAGCTGATAATTGATACGCTTATTTATACTAAAGTTTGAGATTAAAAGTATATACACTTTATCTTAAAAGCATCCTACATCGTGTAAACATGGAGGACTGAGTATTCATTTATATATGCATGAATCCCTGGTCATCGAGTATTCATAACCTATCATCTATAAAGAATGCAAATATGTATGAATCCCTGGTCATCGGGTATTCATAACACGTCATCTCTAAAGAATGCAACTACTAATGGAAATTCTATAAACCAAACATCATAAGAAATTTTTTAACTCCAGTTCATAATTCATGAATTTACCAATACATTGAGAGTTCATAACTAAGCATGCAAGAATATTAAAATTCATGAGGAACATTGATTTATGACTTAATTATAACAAGGAACAGAATTATAAGGGAATTCACAATATTCATGAACCCTAGGCTCTGGGAGAGGAATTATACAGAGGAATTGAGTTAACTTTAGGACTCAATGGGTGAAAGGAAACCCATTGATAAAATCCCACATACCTGGAGGTGAAAACGTTAGTGAAATCTTGGAATTTGAAGCCAAAGGTTAAAGAACCCTAATTCTTTCTTTGGGAAAAAAATTGTCTTTTTTCTCTGTTTTTGCTAAGTGTCGAATGAATTATCAGGTAATGAGGGACTTATGGTATTTTTAGGCTTCATAATCAGCTTTAGCATAGCTTAAATAAAGTAGTTTAGGGTTTAAATATTGGAAATAGACTATAATACCCCTCATAAAATATAACTAAAAAAGTTGCAGAACGTGACTAACAAACAATCCCATGATTATGGGACCTACCTAGGATCGTAGGAGGTGCTTATGGGATGGTGTCTGGTTTTGTGGCTCCTCTAGATAGATTTTGTAACAGCTTGAAAATCCAGCATGATACCCATAGAACTCAAGAGAATTCACTCGAGTAAAGTATCAAACTCCTGTAAAAGATGTATTCCCATTTGGGTTAGTAAGTGCAACAGTTTGCTGATTGACCTAGTTGGTTATAGTCTGAGCAAGCACTTTAAAATCATCCCCAAATTTGGCATGGGTAACTTATTCATTTAGGGGATCTACAGGAGCTGGTAGGGCTTGTTGATTATCATTTTTGTTCCTTCATCTGTTAGATCTTCTGGGATGTACTTTATATAAATGCGTAGAGCACAAGTTAGAAGGATAAATAGAGTATACACTCTATCGCATGATATGAACATGAAAGAAGTAAGATTTTCTTAAAATGTTCCATAGCCTTTCCCTCATAAGTATGGCGCACTTCAGACCTATAAAAGAGACTCTACTTAATGTAGCTTTCATACACCCTAGGACACCTTAAACCTGATGCTCTAGTACCAAGATTGTCATGACCCGAGTCTACACTCTGGATGTAACATAGTGCTTAGAGCCACAAGTACCCCAAGCTAACCCATGGCATGGCATAATGCTATTAACACTGAAACGACTGATTAATTGATTCTGAAGCTAATTGAATTTAAGAGTAATTATCTAAATTAAACATAAGTCTAAATAGACCATTATAATAAAATACTAAGTCTAACATAACTACTAAACAAAAAATGTCTAATTAGTTGTCTAAAAGCCTCTATAACTGATGACTAGCTGGGACAAGTCCCCAGCTAACTCTAAATGTCTAAAACTAGAAATAATACTAAAAGGGAAAATAAATCATGAACTATTGTCCTTGGATGATGAGGACTCACCACTGAAAACTTTTGATAAGGCATTGGAGCGTACTAATCGTGGGGATAATGTTGAGTTTCTGAACCTGTATCATAATATGGTACAACAAAAAGGGAAAGTATGTGAGCAGTACTTAAAATATACTGAGCATGTGAGGTATACAACTATAAAATAAACTAAACATACTAGAGAATACAGATATGCTATACTGAATGTAAAAGCTGAATAGTAGTACAATGACCCTATATGAATTACATATATATTTGTACAGATGTCGAATGATAACCTGAACTAAGGATCATGTAAAAATATTGATATATATATATATATGAGTCTATGGAGAGTTTGTTAACCTACATAAATCACGTGAGCTAGAATGGAGTCTCATGTATACACCCTATCCAAAGGACCCAATATACCTTGCTAAGGTATAAAGGCATGGCTAGTATAGTACTAATAATCTAAAATGATGACTAACTGGGAGGTTTAAGTAAACCTATGATGGCACGTAGTTATGGGGGTTGGGTGTACTGAACCCCAATCTAACCTGGTTCTAAGTAGTACTCTCAAACTAATTTATACTGATAGCTCACAAATACTGATGTTCTAAAATTGAATTATAATATACTTTATCTGAAAGTATTTTGAAGATTTGTATAACTAAATTATGGTTCATTCTTATTCATGCTAACATATACACTAAAAGTACTCTAGGATCGTGTGTTCATAACACGCCAAGGTTTCTAAAATACATAGTTAAATCATATGTAATTTTCTTTAAAATTATGATAATAACAAATTATTAAGATATGATATCATGTTGAATGTAAAACCCTGGATATCATGTCATAATAATATAGGAATCATGATAAGACTAAAATTTAGAGGAAATCATAAACTGGGAATGAACCCTAAAACATAATTCATGAAAGATTTGAGTTTTTCAGAGTTCTTTGGGACACAATGGGTGAAACGATACCCATTGTTGAAATTTTACATACCTGAGTTGGCGAATTCTTGCTAAGATTCTTGAATTCTTGAAGATTTTGGTAAAGAACCCTAATTTCTAACTTGAAGGAATGAGAGCATAAGATTTTCTATTTTCTGAGTGTTTTTAGAATAATGAGGGAAAAGAAATGCTTAAGTCTCTTTAATTTAAATGAAATAGCATAAGTTTAGGAAATACAAAGAGTATGAAAGTACCTCTGAGAAATCTTTTTTAAAAATGCCAACTGTGTCAGACGAGTCACCCTGCGACTCGTGCAGTGAACCAATGAGTCATAGGTTTAACTTGTGGTTACAGGGACCCTTTTGTTGGGTTTTTGATTTTGTCCCATGACCACATAGTACAACTTATTAGTTGTCATCGTACTGATTGAGTCATTGGTTACTAGGCCAAGGATGCCTAGTACTACGACCACATCCCTCGACTTATAGGATCTACCTACGGGTCATGGTATCCACTTGTGCCCACTGAAGTGAATTTGTTAAGTTTCGGGACTTGACCTTGGGTTGCTCAGAACGATTCATAGCACAACTTGTCCTATCTCACCACAGTCATGGCCACCAGTCGTGAGGACTGGACTTGGCTGATTTCAGTACTCATTACCACGAGTCATCCCATGAGTCATGTTATCACTGTAATATCCATAGAACTAATCATTCTGAGAGAAAATTGCTGGTTTCCTGCTTTTTTTCTATGTTAAGTCTAAGATATGATCTTATGGACTATTGGGGTGTTACATTTATTTTTTAAGTTTTTGAAAATGAAACCTTTAGTGTTTCAAGGTGCTTAATTGGAGGGTGCTTATGACTTTTTCATTGACTATCATGAGCTTTTTCGCAAAAGAGGGGTCATGGAGAGATATGGAGTAGAATTTATGCCTTTCAGTTACATGGAGAGGCTAAGCATTGGTGGAGAGACTTTGTTTAGTGTAGAGCTACTTTAACTTCACTAACTTGGTCTCAATTTTAGAATGTGATTCTTGAGAAGTATGTTCCCTGTACTTTGAGGGATAGGAATAAAGATGAGTTTGTGAGTATTGAATAGGGTGTTATATTAGTGGCAGCCTATGAGCCCAGATTTCATGCTCTGGCTTAGTATGCTTTGTAATTGACATATATTAAAGAGGAGAGAATCAGACTATTCATGAAGGGTTTGAACACTAGCCTTCAAGTGCCTGCACTTTAAATGACCTCTAGTAGGAAAACATTTCAGGAGATGGTGGAGTTTGTAAACAAAGTGAGTGGGAGAGGTAACAAGATGGTGCTAGAGCAGAGGAGAAGAGAGCCTAAAAAATAGGTTATTTCAATGGTTCTTACTTGCAGGGTTAGGGTTTGCAGAGCTACTCTACTTGGCTGATTCATTCAGTGATGTACGTGTCTGCTAGAGGCCCTTCAGGGGTCAGTCAGCAACCCTCAAGAATAGATAGTTATACACCTTCACTATCTTCAGCCAACGGCCTGCTCTAGATCGTAGATTCTGCGAGTGTTGGGGAGTAGGTCATATTCAAAGGTATTGTCCTAATCTTATACCCACAGATTAGTTGACTCAGCAGCTGGCTTCCAGAGCTTTATTTCTGACATGTCATAATGAGGGAGAAAATAGTAAAGGTCATCCATAGGGTGGTCATGGTGGTCACAATACTGGTAAAGGTGGATACCAAGCCAACCATGCTAGAGGATAGATTGGTTGGGGTGGGGCGTAGGCTGATTGAGGTAGTGGTAAGGTTGGTGATAAGGCTCATCTTATGCATTTCAAGTTCATTCTAAAGCTGAGGCTTCTAAAGCAGTGATCACAGGTACTATTATTGTCTATGATTGTATGGCTTCTGTATTATTTGATCCAGGTTCCACTTTTTCCTACGTGTCTGTTAAGTTTGCGTTGGGCTGGTCTTAGTTCTTGAAATACTTGATACACCCATGTATGTATCTACATCGATTGATCTATTTGTATGTATTGATTAGTTTTATCGAGCTTGTCCCGTAGTGTTTATGGGATACAAGACTTTAGCAAACTTAGTAATTTTAGACATAGTATATTTAGATATTATTTTAGGGATGAGTTGGTTGTCTTCTTACCATGTTTTTCTTTATTTTTATGCTAAGAATATCACCATAGCTATGCTCACGATAGTGGGAGGTTGTTTATAAGCCTGCCCCTTTGAGAGTTGTTTTTGCTATTCATGCCCAAAGGCTAGTGAAAGGGGGTGTCGGGCCTTTTTAGCCCATCTTCAGGATGATAGTACAATAGTCCCTTCTATAATTAGTTTCAATAGTGTGTGAATTTCTAGAGGTGTTCCCAAATGACTTTCCTGGGATGCCACCTAATCGTGATATCAACGTTTGTATAGACATAGAGCCGGGTACTAGCACTATTTCCATTCTTCCTTATAGGATGGCACCAGCTGAGCTAAGGGAACTAAGATCTTAGTTACAAGAGTTGTTGGGGAAGGTTTTTATCCATCCTAGTGCTTCTCTTTGTGGTGCTCCTGTCTTTTTTGTTAAGAAAAAAGATGGTAGTATGTGGATGTGCATAGACTACCAACAGATGAACAAGGTCACAATTCGCAATAGGTATCCTTTTCCTAGGATAGATGACTTGTTCAATCGGTTGTAGGCGACTCAGTGTTTTCTAAAATTGATTTAAGTTTGGGTTATCATCAGCATAAGATTCAGGAAGAGGACATACCAAAGACTACCTTTTTAACTTGTTATGGCCATTTTGAGTTCTTGGTGATGTCTTTTGGTTTCACCGATGCCCCAACTACCTTTATAGGATTGATGAATGGGGTATTCAAACCTTATCTGTATTCATTTGTAATTGTTTTCATTGATGACATCTTGTTCTTCTCCAAGAGTAAAAAGGAGCATGAAGCTCACTTGCACACTGTGTTGGGGTTGTATAAGGAGAAGCAACTATATGCTAAGTATTTCAAGTGTGAATTTTAGTTGTCTTTGGTGTCTTTCTTAGGGAACGTGGTATCTAAAGAAGGGGTTATGGTAGACCCACAAAAGAATGAGGCTATAAAAAATTGGGCTAGACCAATCACTATGACAGAAATTTATTATTTTATTGGGTTGGCAAGCTATTATCATTAGTTTCTAAAATGGTTCGCCTCCATTGCTTCACATATGACATGGTTGACTCAGAAGGAGGTACCTTTCATAAAGACTGATGAATATGAGAAAAGCTTTCAAAATCTCAAGACCTTGCTAACCTCAGCTCCCATTCTTACCTTACCAGTTGAAGGTAAGGATTTTATTATGTATTATGATATTTCACGTTCTGGTTTGGGTGTTATTTTGATACAGGACAAGGATGTGATATCCTATGCTTCGAGGTAGCTAAAAGTGCATGAATGGAACTACCCCACCCATAATTTAGAGTTGGTAGTAGTGGTGTTTGCTCTCAAAATTTGGAAGCATTGTCTTTTGGGGGTTAAGTATGTGGTATTCACAGACCTTCGCAGCTTACAACATGTATTTGATCGGAGAGATTTGAATTTGAGGCAGTGAAGGTGGATGGAGCTACTCAAAGACTATTATATTTCTATTCGTCATCATCTAGGCAAGACCAGTGTGGTAGAGGATGCTTTGAGTCGGAAGCCTGTGAGTATGGGAAGTTTTGAACATTTAGAGGTGTCGAGACGTCCGTTGTCTAGGGAGATACAAACCTTAGCTGACAATTTTATGAGACTGAAGGTGAATAATAAAAAGGGGTTTTAGCTAATGTTGACGCTAGATCTACCTTTCTTGAATAGATTAAAGAGAGGCAATTTGAGGATGAGAGGTTGAATAAAATTCATGTTAAAGTGTAACAAGGTGAGGCCAAGTAGGTCATTCTTGATGAAGAAGGCGTGTTAAGAATAAGGGGGGGACTATATGCCCCTTATGGGCAACTTGATCCTACTATCCTTGCAGAGGTTCACAGTTCTAAATACTCAATACATCCAGGTGCAACCAAGATGTATAGAGACTTAAGGCAACATTATTGGTGGCATCAAATAAAGTGGGACATTATTGATTTCATGACTAAGTGTCAAAATTGTCCCCAGGTTAAGTATGAATATCAAACCTGGTAGCACACTTCAAAGGATGACCATTTCAAAATGGAAGTAAGAGAGAATATCTATGGATTTTACTGTTGATCTTCCTAAGATATTGAGAATATATTATTCAATTTGGTTAATTATTGATCGATTGACCAAGTGTACAAATTTTATTCCTGTGCTAGTGGACTATAATGTGACCAAGTTGGCTAAGATTTATGTTAAGGAAATGGTTAGACTACATGAGTTTCTATATCCATCGTGTCAGATAGAGGTACACAGTTTACCTCCAATTGTTTGGAGAAGTTTTAAGAAGAGTTGGGTACCAGGTTGGACCTATGTACAACCTTCCATCCAGAGACTGGTGGGTAGTCAAAGAGGATAATTCAGGTGCTAGAGGACATGCTTCAGGCATGTGTAATAGATTTTGGTGATCATTGGGACCAGTTCTTTCCTTTATGTGAATCTGCTTACAATAATAGTTACCACTCAAGTATTGACATGGCTCCTTTCGAAGCCTTGTATGGGAGAAAGTATACCTCACCAATTGGGTAGTTTGATGCCTTTGAGGTAAGACATTGGAGCACTGATGTATTGGAGAAATCAATGGAGAAGGTGAGATTCATCCAAGAAAAATTAGTGGCAGCTCAAAATAGAAAAAAGGAGTATGCGGACAGAAAGGTGAGAGATGTTCATTTTGATAAGGGTGAGAAGGTATTACTTAAAATATCACCCATGAAGGGTAGAATCTATTTTGAAAAGAAGGGTAAGCTAATTCTGAGGTATATTAGACCATTTGAGATCTTAAAAGAAGTATGGTCTGTGGATTATATGTTGGCTCAACCTCCTATTTTTTCGGGAGTTCATCAGGTATGCCATGTCTCAATGCTCAAGAAGTATAATGGAACAGAGACTACATCATTAATTTAGATTCAGAGCTATTTGATAAGGAACTCTTTTATGAAGAGGACCTGCTGTTGTACTGTATAGTATATGAGAAAGTTAAGAACTTAGGTGATTTCATTCGAGAAGGTTTAGTGGAGAAACAGTCCTATTGAGGAGGCCACTTGGGAGACTGAGGCAGACATGCACAAGTGTTATCCCCATTTGTTCATCGATTTAGGTAATCCTTGTTTGTTTTTCATCTCTCGTTATTAGTAATCGTTCAAAGATGAATGAGTGTTTAATTTTTATCTAATATAACAATCCAAAATGTTGTTACAGTGAGTTGGTGGGGAAAATTTCAGACTTAACCTTTCCTTAGACTAAAATTGTGAAATTCAGGCTAGCCTAGTTTTAGGTGTATTTTGGATATTGTGTGGTCTAGGGAAATCTGGTAATTCTTGAGGTGTTAGTCGTCAGATTTGAGTTGATTTTAGGTTAGATGACGAATGAAAAATATCATAGAAACTTTCGTACATGGAACAGGTTAGTAGAACTTTGGTTATAGCAATTTCTGTGAAAAGGTTAGTTCATGATGTCAAAATTGAAAAAGTGTGGTGTGAAATGGGAATAGCTGGGAATGGATCCCAAGTTATTTTCTAAGCCCCACTGGAGCTGTAGGATTTTCATTGCAGCAAAGTCACCACAACGAGCAAAGGGACCACTACGGTGGAGGTCCATTTAGCCTAAGCCTCGCCGTGGTGGAAGAATTTCTACTGCAGTGGCGTCACACCGATTAGGTATATTTATATCATTTAATTTGGGAATTAGCTTTTTATTATAAAGTTTTCAATTTTTGACCTATGGCAAGGAAGAGGCAATTTTATCCATTGTTAGGGGGTTTTCCATGATTGAGGTAAGGATTTTCCACCACTTTAATTTGTAATTGCTTTGTTTAATCCTTAGGATTGTAAGGATCATGATCATGATTAAAAATTGAAGTTTAATCCTAGGTTTGGTGTATTGGTGGAAATTGGTTGGGAATGGGTTGTTTTCACTTATTATTAACTCTAGGTTGTTAGAAATCACTTCCTAGTGTAGAATTCTTTTGGGTAATTATGAATTATGGAGAATTCGGATAGATTAAAGGATAGAAAACTGAATGATGAACTAGGCTAAGTTCATGTGCTAAAATCAGTGGCTTTGGGTTTGTAATGCCTGGAAGTGGGGAATGAAGCATTGAATCATTCTTATTTGTTGTTTATAGACCAAGAATGAGCGGAACTAGTGAGAAAGAGAAAAGCTCCGACTGAAAAGTGCATTTGGATGAGAATATGAGGTAGGTTATGTTTTGAAAGTATTTGTAGACTTGATTTGTCTCTATGCTCATATTTGAGTTAAATGATTCTGATTAGCCTTCGGGCATGCTTATGATTGTTGGTTGAGTTGATGATAGGGTTAAGTTGAAATGATAAACTTGAAGCTTATAAGTGTTGATTAATTAAATATGAACTTCATTGCTTTGAGCATTATTATTGAGGTTTTTACCTCTTTTGATGATATTGGGATTGGGTGCCAAGCTGGTACAGATATTAATAGCCTTTCTATCGAAAACGGGTACCACGCCAGTACGGTACAATGGTTGAGCCCATTCCCTACAGATCATGACTAAGTGTTCCTAATGCCCCTAGTATGCTGTCTACACTATTTGTAGGCAGGTATTGATTGGTTGCATTGCACATGTCGTTGTCTACTTAAATGTTATTGACTGGATTATTTAAGTGTAAGTGAATTGATATAGATAACTTGAGAAGAATTGATATGAAGAGGATAGTCATTAGTTCAACAATAAACTAAATTCATATTCTTTATAGGTGGTTTATTGCTCTGTATAATATACCTGGTGATTGGACCTATAGGCCACTCCTATGAAGTTAAAAACTTATAAGTTGATGTAATTATGAATATGTACTAAAATATTGGTTGATTATAAGTTATATCTTCATTGCTGCTTTCTTTTGTTTAGCTTATTTATTTGTATGGTGTTAGGTTAAGTCGGTTTATGATGCCTACTAGTACATAGTGTTTATACTAATATTACCTATGCTCTTATTTTTCTTGAGTGTAAAGTGTGTTCCCACGTTTGAGACTACACCTCGGCTTTAGCTTGTGATCAGTGGTTTTAATTTAAAGGTGATCACCATGTTCGAAAAACCATTGGATCATCATCTTATTCATGTCCTCTATTCCAGACTATGACACTTATTATTTTTATATTAGATTTTGGATATGATTCTAGACTTTATTTTTGAATAGTAGTTCTTGTATGGTGACTTTTGGGTCCTGGGGAGATGTGATAGAGATAATTTTGTACGTTTGATATTTTATTGGGTAATTTGAGACATTAGAATCATGTTATGGATTGGAATGTTTTTAAGTTAATAAATGATAGTTTTGGAGAGGACTTAGTAATTATTGAGCTTAATTGTGTAAGGGTTGGGTTAATTGATTCTCCCAGCATAGAGATAGGGTGTGTTCCACTCACGATCATTTGGGTCGTGACACGTTTAACCTGAGAAATCCATAACAGTGGATTCTCGCCACAGAATTGTTGGAATTTCACGGGGGTGGGTTTGCTCGCTACAATAAGGTTTAGAACTAACTCGTGCACAATACGTATGCCCTGTATTTCCCCTTGGATATTATGTATAATTTCCCGATGTTCTATTCGGTTGTTTAATCCTCGGGCTTCTTCTAAATTTGTCATGTGGCCCAATAGTCACAGTTGGACCAGCCTCGTTCAACAATTTTGGCCCATAAATTCTTTTGGGATTAGCCTGGTTCACAACAACAAGTCTCAGATAATCTATCAAATTCAATTTCGTGGACAACTTTAAAGGGTTTTGTATAATTACTTAAGCTTTAAAATATAATTCTTAAAAAAAAATTTGCTAGTTTTGTTAGAATTTTTATGTTTTTCATATCTTTCTTAAGTGAAGTAAGCCCCATAATTTCAGATCGTCCCTTCTACACAAGTATAAAGTGATAACTTACCTAATTGACTCTTCTAAATTAGACCAGACCCCGAATCGGGACCCAATACTTGACCTCGACTCTAGACCCGAGAACCGACCGAGACTTAAGACCCGACACCGACTCGAGATTCAAAACTCAACCTTAATCGAGACCTAAGACCCAATGCCAACTTTGTAACCAAGACCCAATCGAGATTGAAGACAAGAGAATCGACCGAGACTCGGGACTCTGGACTCGAGACCAAACCGAGACTTGGGACTCAAAACTGGATCCCAACTCATGATATGAGACCCAACCCTAACTCGATACCCGAGACTAGACCTCGACTTGGAATCTAATACTGGACCCTAAATCAAGACCTGAGACCTGACCCTAACTTAAGACCCAACACCCGACACCCACACTAGACGTGAGATCCGACCGACACTCAAGACCTGACACCTGACCCTGACTTGGGATCTCAGACCTGGCCCTGACTCGGGACTCAATACCTTGCCCTGACTCTAGACCCGGGACCTGACCCTAACTCTAGACCCAAGACATAAAACTCAACTAAGGCTCGTGACCCGAGACTTAAGATCCATCCCCAAGACTTGACCCAAGACGCAACCCCGACTCTGGATCCAAGACATGATCAAAACTCAAGATCCGACACTAGACCCAACTTGGGATTTGAGACATGGTCCTAACTCAAGACCTGAGACCCAACCTCAAGATTGGACCTGAGACCTGATTGAGACTCGGGACCTGAAACTTAAGATCCTACCCTTATTCGGAACCAGAGACCCGACAGCCGACCCCAACTCTAACTCAAGATCTAGGACCCGACCCCGACTTGGGACCCGATACCTTACACCGAATCCGAACGAAGACTTGATCTTAACTCCCGCCCTGAATCGGGTCCTAACACCAAACCCTAACTCCGGACCCAAACTGACCTGACTCCTGACACCTGAACCTAACTCGAGACTCGACCTCGACTCCTGACCACAAATCTTGACCCCGACCCAAAATCCTGACTCCCAACACTCGATCTTGACTCTGATTTTGTAGAAAAGAACATGATTTATATTTTATAGTGTAATTGTGTAAGTTAGCTATGTGAGTTTGTATATGGGTACCCATATTTTACCCATATTTGTCCATATTATTATGGGTTAAAAAGAGATTGAAGCTCATATTTATCAGGCTAAAATACAAGTGATCCAACTCATTATAATGTGGGTAAATGGGCTAATTTATAAATATGGGTTGAAATTGTCACCCCTGCTTCTAACGAAAAGCACAAGAACCCATAAATTTCAGCTCTCTTTACGTTAGCATTTTTATTTTTTTTTGAGAAGTGAATTTTGGTTGCATGTAGCAAGATATTACATGTCATTTAGGTTAGGTAATGTGGTAATTAACAAACATTTCATTTTTAATGCGGTCCATATGCTTGGGTTTTAGTTCAATAACACTTTTTAATGGTACATGCATACTAATGACATACTATATGTTTTGGCCAAAATATGAATATAGAAGATCATCGATAGAGGAATTTGCATTAATTAAAGCATTTCATTTCACATTCAGACTTCCTTTTAAGTAAATGACTTTTGCAGCTTGCAGCTTGCAGCTAATTGTAAAAATTGAGTAACAAAATGAACAAAACAAACAAATATACACATCCCCTCAGTATAATTGCGTATAATACAATGGAAATCAAGAACACAACATGATTAATGTATAACAATACATGCACAGAATTAGAGAGCTATATCTTTACATATGTAATGAATAAATATATCACAAACCCTAAACCAATACAAACCCGGGCATTAATGTAATTGACTTCCCTAAAGGACAATATCAACAGGAAGAAAGAAAAATAAAAAGATGAAAAAGTCATACATGCAACTGTATTTGAGTAAAACTATTTAGGAGGTAAGTCGTGCATTACCTCCAGCAAGTTTTCTCATATACAAAAGACTAGCTGATTCCTGATTCTTTTGTATCTACCTTCTAAATTTTCAAATATCATTCATTTTAAATTTTATCATTTGTTTGAAGAAATCAAATGCTTTAATTTTTCTTTTCACGGAGTATGCATGTCAGCTTGAGCTCAAGGAAGCAAATCCACCACGTTTCATCATTTGTCTAAATTCCTTGTAATCAACCATTCCGTCACCGTCCACATCAACTTTCATTATCATTCTCTTGCAATCTTCTAGCGTTTTTCCTTGTTTCAAACCCAACGATGACAATACGGATCTTAATTCTTCCACCGTGATGAATCCGTCCCCGTTTTGATCGAACACGTTGAAAGCTTCTCTCATGTCTTCTTCTTCGTCCCTCTCGTCCATTATCGACTGATACAATGTCCCAAATTCCTCCATGTCTACAAACCCGTCTCCGTTTATATCAATCTTTTCGATCATTTGCACGAGTTCCATTTCAGGAATGTAAATTCCCAAATTTTGCAACGAATCACTAAGCTCCTTTCTCGTAATTTTTCCGTCCCCATTTCGATCGAACATATGAAAAACTCTACGTACCTCCGCTGGATCCATTTCTTCGGTGATGAGAGACGCTAATTATTAATTCTATGAAACATATTTATTGTTTCTTTTGAAAGGTGATTTAAAATTTTAATTCCTGAAACATGGAAAAGGCCAAAAGAGCGTTGTAAATTTGTGAGAACACAAGAAACTTAAGGGCCAAATAATTAGGTAAATGATTTAGAGAAGATACTAATATATCAAAAAAGGGAAAAAGGTAGAGAAATTGATGGACGATTTTGATGATACCCACTAATAACGTTGGATCACTGATTTAGAATTTGTTGGGATTTGTTTGAGGTTTTCTTGTAAGATAAAATCCAGGTAAATCTAGAATATTTCAAATCTCTCCAATTTTTCTTATTATAATCAGGTTATGTAATTATAAATTTAGCGAAAATTACTCTTGCTTTTATTTATAATAAAATAGATATAGATATAGATAGATATAGATATTTAATAAAAATATATATATTTATCTAATCACTTTAATTGTCCGTCCCTAATATGACTAGTTCAACATTGAATCAATCAGCTTCTCCTGCCTATATTGTTGAGTGTTAATGGATAAACTATTGGTATTGTTTGATGTTGTCCCATTTATATTCCCACGCACACAAGGTTAGTAGATGATGATTTTGTACAAGACGTAATTGTATTGAATGAACAAAAGAGATGCAAGGTAGAGGATGGAGTTAGAAGGAAGTACAAGAAAAAGCCAAAAGATGTGAAGGTTTGTTTATTTTATTTTTTATTGTTTGCATTCCATTAACATGTAATAATTTTATATTAATTAAATTTTTTTATCTAGTTGTAATCTTAAATGTGATGCTATATACCCTTTAG
This sequence comes from Capsicum rhomboideum, assembly GCA_031232105.1. Taxonomy (NCBI): domain Eukaryota; kingdom Viridiplantae; phylum Streptophyta; class Magnoliopsida; order Solanales; family Solanaceae; genus Capsicum; species Capsicum rhomboideum. The sequence continues at coordinate 56,250,535 of CP124711.1, forward strand.
GTGTTAAGTTTATCAAAGAAGTATACAGATAACATTTTTACATTACTATATGATTTGTTATTTTTTGTATGTTTACTGTATTATTGCGTGTATTAATGAATGCATTTTTATTGTATATAATATTGATTGTATTATTAATGTATTTTCTTTGTATATATTTTAATTTTGCAGCAGTGGACATTTTGGATAAGTAAAAACAGTAGACATTAGCAAATAATTTAGCAGGAAATAACGAAGGATAAGGAGAAAGAACTCAAGTAGTTATCTTTCATTCTCTTAATTGAATTGCAATTAAACTCGACTCAATCTTTTACTAAAAGGATTGAGCTGCATACAAGAGCAGATTGGGGGTTTGAAGAAAAACAAACACGAAGTTTCATTCCTCTCCTTTAGGAGAGCTACTTTTTTCCTCAACAAAGTGTTCACTTCTTTTTCACCCGGTTTCATTCTATTTGTTGTGGATTGGATGATGGAAAAATCAGCAAGCTATGGCTTCAAAGCTTACCTTATTTAGAAAGATTCTTCTTTATCGATGGTTATTGGTCATAGTATCCATAGCCTTGCTTCTTTTCAGCCAAATTTGAATTTCATTTTGCTTCTCCCGATCATCGAGCCTGATCGACTCAACTCTTTTCCCTGCCCCCTGGCTCTCCCTTTGTTTCGGTCTTCTTCTGTATCATCGCTTGAATGAAGACACCAGATCGGCCCGACTATCTACTATGGTTTATGCACCGAAAGTTTCTATGGCTTCATTAATTTGTCATCTAACCTAAAATCAACTCAAATCCCATGACTAACACTCTAAAAATTACCAGATTTCCCTAGATCATACAACATCAAAAATCCGTCCAAAACTAGGCTTGCCTGAATTTCAATATTTTAGTCAAAGGAAAGACTAAGTTTGAAATTTTCCCACCAACTCACCACAACAACGTTTTGGGTCATTATAGCATGCTACTTTAATTTATATGAAATTGTAGAAAACTATAAGTTATCTCTAACTTCGGCCTATCTCGATGGGGCAGCTTTTTCGTGGTACCAATGGCTTTTTCAGAACAAGCAATTGGTTGATTTGAAATATTTTATTGCAAAAGTGTTGATTTTATTTCATAAATGACATCTTGAATCACAAGAAGGTTGCTTAGCTAATCGGATACCCTCCATAACTGAGTACCTAGTTATTTTGAGGTTGTTTTGTTGGGTTTCTATGAGCCAGATATAGCCATGCCTTGCACATGTTTATCCACAATGCAGCAGTAAAACCAACTCATCCTTGCCTCAAAATTTTGATGTGCAATCTGAATGCAAAAGAAAAATGGATGCACACAAGATGTTCAATGAAATGTTAAATAGATGCTACCCTAAGGTATTTACCATGGCATAATTAGATGCCCTAATTGAAACAGTTGTGATAGACAAGTATGTTTTTACAACTTCTCTGGATTGTGGCTCTGGTGAACATAAATTTGAATTTGAGACTTTTGAAGACATGTATCTTATTGAGTTTTTCTTGGAGCTTGAGACTATTGACTATCTGTATCTTGATAAATACTTTATGGAGAATAAGGATCCATCAAGTGAACTACCTTCAGATGAAATAATACCAAATGTTAAGAATGGAAAATATAATGGGCGCACGGGCCATGATGAAGGTATTGTAATAGTGGTGAGTGTACCAAAAATTGTTTTTTCACTGAAATATTACAATCCTTGACACTATTGTTCAACCATAGTTGTAGACAACTTCGAGCAAATCCTTAGATAATTTTCTTGTCCTATTGATAACACTTCCATTGACCAATGTATTTCTAATCAGTTTCTATTTAATCATGATGTGATTTTTTTCTTATCACTATTTATGGAACTTTATTGGATCTTTGTGTATGGGATCCAGGAGTAAACTCCAAGTCTATGGATCTAATACCATACACTGGGTGTAGATCCATTACTTCTATTAGGATCGAGTTGCACGTTTTGCGTCATTATGTATGCCAACTTTGTGGCTCAAGTGTGGGATCCCAGATGGCGGCAGTATATCCATTCTTCTATTTTGCTATCTGATCTTGCATTCACATTTGCTAATTCTCTAAACTCTGATTATTGTTACACCCGCATGTAAATGAACACTCAGAATAACGGATGGGAGAAGACCTCTGGGGAATTGTTTATACCCCATTTTTAATGCATTAGTTTAACACATGAAATAATTTCAGAGCATAAGAGAAAGTAATATTGCGCAATGAACCTTGATACTATTATTCAATCACTATAGTCATTGACTAATCTTCATGTTGGTCTTGCTGCAAGAAGTCTCACACTTCTAGCTATAGAAACTAATTTTTAGTACACTTTAGTCAAAATAAATCACTTACCAGTACTAGCCTCTAGCCTCTGATCTTGAGTGTATTTATACTCCCAAGTGTCAGTATTCATACACATTTAGCTTAATTTTGAGGACAATTCGACATGCTTGTGAACCATAAAGAGTTTATATGTGTATTTGTGTGTTAAAATACTTGTTATAGTATTTAAGGTACATTTAAATCAAGTCAAGAGTCAAAATTATCAATTAGAACTTAGACGAGGAAACTAGTGTCGCTAGCTTGAGTTATGCTTGTTCTAGTGTCCTTTGATGTGTCTATTATGTTTTATGGACTTATGGTTGTGTTAAGATGTTGTAGGGGACCATTGGAGGAGATAATGAAGCTAAATCAAGACTATAATCAAAGAACAAGACGTTTGGGATCAAGGGACAAGAGCACGAGAAGATTGGATGTGAAATGCTAGAGCCTTGGACAAGAGGTGTGTCGCACCCTCCATCACCCGTATTGGGAGGTACGTAGCACCATCCAATATGCATAATAAGGGGATTAACACACATATTAGGGAGAGTATCTACTGGTTTGATCCCATATTGAGCTCGCGTCGTGCCTCCACTCCCACGCGATGGAGGAAGCGACACACCAAGTCCCAAACCCATCCGAAATTGGTTTCTAATGTTGTTTTAAGTTGGGGTAAAGTTGTAATTGATTGGGATTCGAATTGGGCACCACTTGGATGACTAAAATCCCTATAAAAGGAGTACTTGTCCATAATTAAAAGGGGGATTCACCTTACATACGAATTGGAGAGGAAAAGAGAAGGCAAGGAGCTCTACACTAGGGTTTCATTCTCTTTACTTTTTAATCTTGTAATTTTCAGTTATGAACTTTATTTTGGAGATTGTTTGTACTAACATGAGTGGATAAACACCATCATTCCGAGGTTATGGCTAGAACATGATTGTGTAGTAGTTTATTCCATTCAATAACAATTGTTTCTCATTCGATTATGCTTTTGTTCTTGTTTTTACTATTGTGATGTTTGGCCAACATTATAATATATGTGTAATTCTTGCATAAACTGACCATGGGATTGTATGAATAGGATGAGGAGCTTAAGGAATAAGATTATCTCTTTTGTTAGGGTTGATTTGCACTTAGGATAGACGTATACCTATGTGCCTTGTTTGGTTATGAACGGGTTGATAGAATAATGCGCTTGAATTAGGTAATCACATCCCCACTCAATGAAGGAGTTGTGTGACTAGTTTAAATAGACGATTTAGAGGATGACAATTCCTGGATCAACCCTAACCCCCTAAACCCATAATTTGAGAAATAAATTTTGTTGAATAGAATAACTACCACACATAATTGTATCAGTTACCGTAACCCTGAAACTCTCCATATATTGTTCATATCTCAAATTACTTATCTTTATTGCTTTTAGTATTTAGCTATAGAAAGAAATCTCAAACTCTCTTTTGGTTACAACTTGTGCTTGCTTAAATTGAATAGTAATAATCGAAGTTATATTGTTTGTTAAGCAAGTCCCTATGGGTTCGACATCTGGCTCACGAAAAGCTAATTTATTACTTGTGCGACCACGTACACCTACGTGTGAGCCTGGGAGCCAACAAATTTTTGGCACCGTTGCTGAGGTCTTAAAAATTAGCATCCTGTTAATTTTCAGTTTTACTATTTTGTTTGATAAAGTGATAACAACTTGTACTTAGCTACTGAATTTGTACGAACAAGTTTTTGGCGCAAGTTCATGAGACCATTCCTGCAACAAAGGGTGATGAACAACAACCCGCCAGCAGGACAGTGTGCGATGCGGTAATCCCACTCGCAATTATGTCACCTTCTATATTCAAAAGCTAGCCACATGAGGCAGATTTGAGCTGAAGCAGAACATGGTGCAACTTTTGCACACAAGCTGGCAGTTCACATGCTTGTCACATGAGGATCCACAAGTCTATCTTTAGAATTTTTTAGAGATAAGTGGCATTTTCATTCCTGCTAGAGTCTCCACAGACTATGTGAGGCTCACACTTTTCCCATTCTCACTTTTGGGAGAAGCAAGGAAATGGTTGAAGGCAGAATCCTCAAACTTAATCACAACTTGGAATGATTTAGCGAAGTAGTTCCTCATTCAATTCTTCCCATCAGGCAAAAATGCAAGGTTAAGGAGTGAGATTCTGAGTTTCAAGAAGAAACCATACGAGAATCTCTATCATGCATGGGAAAGATTCAAGTCTCTCCTCAACTATTGCCCGCATCACCAAAAACCAATGAGATATTGGCTCACAGTTTTGTTGAAGGACTTTACCACAACACAAAATTTTGCTAGATTCAGCTGCAGGTGGTCAATCATTGGAGAAAACTTATGATGATTTATGCACTCTATTGAATAAAATTACACAAGATAATCCAGACTGAAATTGTGATATGTCTAGAAGTATGGTGAAGAAGCCAATAAGTATGATTGAGGTATATGGTCTCACAGCATTAGCGCAACAACTGTCTAGCTTTCAAAATTAGATAATGGCCCAATTTAGCAAATTGTGTGTGGATCAACCTTAGGCACAAGTTAATGCAGTGTAACAAGCTCAGACTTGGTGCAAAACTTGTGGTAATAGTGGTCACTCTTCAGACTATTGTGCAGCAAATCTGAAATCTTTAAATTTTGTAGGCAATGCTCAGAAAGGAAATCAGAATTATGGTAATGCTTACAATCACAATTGGATGGCTCAACCCAACTACTCTTGGGGGCAATAATCAAGCCCAATCTCAGCAGTTTCAACAGTAGCAAGGTACACATACTAATACTCAGGCCAATAATATTGAAGAATCATTGAAGAAAATCATGTCCACCCAAGAGCAAATGGCTACAGATCTCAAAAATTGGCAACTTACCCAAAAGAATTTGGAGATACAAATGGGTCAGTTAGCTCAGGTACAGAATCTAAGACCTCAAGGGGGTCTTCTGGGTGATACAATTCAAAATCCAAAGCAAGTTATGGCTATTACATTGAGAAGCAGTAGAGATTTGGGTTATGCACATCCAAAGAAAAATCATGAGGTACAAGCTGAATTGCTCACACCCAAGCAGATAGACAAGCAAGTTGAGTCTAGAATTGCCAATGAAAAGGGAAGTCTGAGTACCCAAAGGAGAAGCCGGTTGAACAACCTCACAACAGAGCACCACCACCTTTCCCTCAAAAGTTCAATAAATCAAAAAGGGATGCTTGTTTTAAGAAGTTCTTTGACACATTCAGAGAGCTTCACATTAACCTTCCTCTTATAGATGTGTTGCAGGAAATGCCAAAGTATGCTAAGTACTTGAAAGACGTGGTGACAAATAAAATAAGGCTTGTTGATATTGAGACGGTGGCACTCACTGAAGAGTGCAGTTATGTGGTCATGAGCAAGATACCCAAAAATCTCAAGGACCCTGGGAGTTTCACCCTCCCCATAAAAATTGGGGAAAGTAATGTTGTCCATGCTTTGAGTGATTTGGGGGCAAGTATCAATTGATGCCTCTTTTAGTTTTTTTAATACTCTTGGTTTAGGAAAGCCAAGGCCCTCCTCAGTGGTCTTACAAATGGATTACAGAATACGAGTGGTTTCCGAAGGAATCATAGAAGATGTTCTCATTAAAGTTGGTAAGTTCATTATTCCTGCTGATTTTATTGTTCTTGATTATGATGCAGATGACAAGGTACCAATTATATTGGGGTGCCCATTATTGTCCATTAGTGGAGCATTGATAGATGTGAGAGAATACACACTCAAGATGAGATTAAATAATGAAGAAGTGGTTTTCAGAGTGTACAAAGCACTCAATACACCCTCACACTATAGAGATCTATGCATGATCACGGCTATGGAAGTGGATGTGTGTAGGGTGATGGAGTTCAACCCAAAAATTACCTCTTCAGACTCGCTCATGAAGTTACCCAAACCAACAAATGAGTCTGAACCTCCACTACTTGAAAAGAGGGAGGTAAGAGAAGTGGCAGACCTCAATTATGAAAATTTGAGAGGTCAAAAAAGAAGGATAAAGTGGGCCATCAATATGAGGAAGAGGATGAGAGATTGTGGATGAGAGTTGTGATGTAAGTCATGCCGCGATGTTAAATCAGGCGCTTCCTGGGAGGCAACCCAAGTTAAAGTAGTTGTTTTTATTTATTTTTATTTTTTTTAGTATCACCTTTGTTTTTGTTTGCATGTTTAGTCTAGTAACGAAGATCTTAGCTAAGAAGCATGGCAAACACTAAGTGTGGGATCCCCCGGACCTCCTTGATGATCATGATGCTACTAGCTAGGCCTAGAGGCCTCAGGGAGTATTTCTATCTTTACTTTTAAGTTGTACTTTGGGGACAAAGTGTGATTTTAAGTGTGGGGTGGGAAATCTTCCTATTTGGTTAGGGTGGAGTGTGATATAGGAGTCTTTTGGTTATTTGTTTTTGCTCATGTTGTTGAAAAATTTGAAAAATACAAAAAGATTTTCGTGTAGTAATTTGTTTTTGGTTTCTTTTAGGAGCACACTTTATCGACGCTTCGGTTTTTCTTTTTGTTTCTTTTCTGAGGGGACTCCCTTTGAACCCAGTATCCTTTTTATCTTTTTTAGGATTAATTTTTAAATTTTAGTGATGCTTTTGTTAGATGCTATGCATGATTACTGGATTGCAAGTTGGTGTTTAATTTTGAAGCATGTGTAGTGAATTGAATGACTATTGTGAGACACCTAGGCTTATTTGTTTAACTCTCTTGTGATGTTGGCTTAATGTTGAATTCTTGCTATTGCTTGGTTCAGAGTCTATAGGGATCCATCTTGATTTAGACATGTGTCATGTGTGAGTGAGGTTTTTGTGATATTCCATGTGCATATTGATGTCTAGAACTTGCCCGGTGTGTTTGCAAAGTGAAATAAAGAGTGTTGAGTTTAGGAGATGATATAGGCATTTCATTGATAGCCATGTTTTGTACCTACTTTATCTATCCTTTTTGCATGATATTAGTTAGCCTCATTGAGCCTTTAGCCTATCTTTTTGGTAGCCTTATATGTAGCTTATTCCTTTTCTTTCAATTGCCCACAATTTGATCCAAAACTCCTAAGCTCCATAGTTGATAAATTAAGATATTAAGGAGTGTAAAATGAAAGAAGGAGAAAATGAAATTGAAGCCCCGAGTGAATAGCTTTTGTTGTGTTAAAAAAATATTTATGTATGGTAGGTAGTGAGTAATGTAATGAAAAGAGAAATTGATCAAAAGAAGTGAATCATGTGTTGACAGAAAATACTTCTTGCTTAATATGTGTAAGATAGCTTAAAAAGATGGGACAAAATAAGAGTGAATTGGGGAGATGAAAGTGGTTTGAAATAGGTTGGTTGGAGGTGATCTTAATGAAAATTATAATGTATTAAAGCGCTTAGGGAAGATATTCATTATTCTTAACCAAATAGTTCCTACCTGTCCCTTAGCCTACATTACAACCCTTAAAGTCCTACTTTATCTTGAGCTTTTGCATTCTGATATTAGTGGAGTACTACACTAAGGGAAAGCTTATGGTTCATCTTATGTGACATGTGAATTCTTTGTGAGAGTGAGCGAAAATTTGATTCTTACACCCATTCTTGTGTTAAATGGCATACTTGCGAAGTGAATATGGGTGACTCTCTTATGGTGAGGGCTCATGTTTGATGATAGATAGGATACATATATGTTCTATTTTTTGAGTAATATGCATGAGTTTTCCAACTTGTTAGAATCAATTCTTGATGCTAGGAGATTTTGAAGTAGTATTTATGTGTTCGGAGTTGCAATATGACATGCTGATTGTAGAACTTACTATTCATGTGGTCAGTGTGGTTCTAACTTGAGTGTTTTAGTTGTAGTAATATTGTTAGAGTCTTCCTTGATGGTGATTAATGTAAAGAGTTGTTTGAGGATGAACAAGGCTTTAAGTGTGGGGTGGTGATCTTGGGTGTATTTATACTCCCAAGTGTTGTTATTCATATGCATTTAGCTTAGTTTTGAGGACAATTCGACATACTTGTGAATCATAAAGAGTATATTTGTGTATTTGTGTGTTAAATTACTTGTTATAGTGTTTAATTTACATTTGAATCAAGTCAAGAGTCAAAATGATCAATTAGAACTTGGACGAGGAAACTAGTGTCGCTAGCTTGAGCTATGCTTGTTCTAGTGTCCTTTGATGTGTCTATTGTATTGTATGGACTTATGGTTGTGTTAATATGTTTTAGGGTACCATTGGATGAGATAAGGAATCTAAATCAATCCTATAATAAAAGCACAAGATGTTCGGGATCAAGGGACAAGAGCACAAGAAGATTGGACGCGAAATGCTAGAGCCTTGGACAAGAGGTGAATCGCACCCTCCATCACCACTATGGGGAGGCGCGTCGTACCCTCCAATACACATAATAAGGGGTGTTACACACATGGTATGGTGAGTAGCTACTGGTTTGAGACCATATTGAGCTCGCGTCAAGCCTCCACTCCCACACGATGGGGGAAGCGACGCACCAAGTCCTAAACCCGTCCGAAATTGGTTTCTAATGTTGTTTTAAGTTGGGGTAAAGTTGTAATTGATTGGGATTCTACTTGGGAACCTCTTGGAAGACTAAAATACCTATAAAATGAGTACTTGTCCACAATTAAAAGGGGGATTCACCTTACATACGAATTGGAGAGGAAAGGCGAAGGCAAGGAGCTCTACACTAGGGTTTCATTCTCTTTACTTTTTAATCTTGTAATTTTCAGTTATGAACTTTATTTTGGAGATTTTTTGTATTAACATGAATGGATAAACACCCTCATTCTGTGGTTATGGCTAGAACATGATTGTGTAGCAGTTTATTCCATTCAATAACAATTGTTTCTCATTCGATTATGCTTTTGTTCTTGTTTTTACTATTGTGATGTTTGGACAACATTATAATATATGTGTCATTAATGCATGAACTGAATATGGCATTGTATTAATAGGATGAGGAACTTAAGGAATAAGATCATCTCTTTTGTTAGGGTTTATTTGCACTTAGGATAGACGTATACCTATGTGCCTTGTTTGGTTATGAACGGGTTGATAGAATAACACGCTTGAATTAGGTAATCGCATCCCCACTAAATGAAGGAGTTGTGTGACTAGTTTAAGTAGACAATTTATAGTATGAAAATTCTCGAATCAACTCTAACCCCCGAAATCCATAATCTGAGAAATAAAGCTTGTTGAATAGAATAACTACGACTCATGATTGTTTCAATTGTCGTAACCCTGGAACTCTCCATCTATTGTTCACATCTCGAATTACTTATCTTTACTGCTTTTAGTATTTAGTTATAGAAACAAATCTCAATCTCTCTTTTGGTTACAATTTGCACTTGTTTAAATTGAATAGTAATAATCAAAGTTAGATTGTTTATTAAACAAGTCCATATGGGTTCTACATCCGTCTCACGAAGATCCGCTTTATTACTTACACGACCACGTACACTTGCGTGTGCACCTGGGAAAACCAATATCCTCTCAAAATCAATCACTTACCAGTCAAAATCGATCACTTACCAATCAAAATAGCAGTCTCTCCTTGTGCAAAATAATTGTTGGACTAGCTATTTAACAAGGTCATAGGTGATCTTCAAATAATTTTATGGGACTTGCACTTAAAAGTTTTATTCAATTGAGTCTAAATATGATTGAACATGAGCATTTATTAGATTATACAATGGTTGAATTGGTGAAAATAGTTTCAATTTCTATTGTTGGTGTAGCTAAGGTTATGCTCATTAGTATACTGGTTTATAAATTCTTGACAACCTCACCTTTTAGCCATTTGCTTCCTTAATGACAATAGTAGGAGTATAGATAGAGAACTAAATGTATCAAATTATAGGGTTCCTTTGCCTTATATTTAAAGAATCTACAATTATTACCTTTAGATGTGCACGGGTTAATTTATCGTGTTGTTTAACAGATCTGTATATGCCATCCATTCTTATCGAAGAAAGTTCAATTCTCACTTACCCAAAGCTAATATTTAAGGAGGAACGTATTACTAACGTGTTTTAAACTCAAACCTTGAGGACACGGTTCTTTTTGTATAGGGGAGTACTGTTGTTAACCAAGCTAACTCAGCAAAAACATAGGGGCTAGAATTGTTGAACGAGGTTGTTTCAACTAGGACTATTAGGCCACAGGTTAAATTTAGAAGAAGCCCAAGGATTAAACAACCAAACATCAGGAAATTATATATGGGTTCCAAGGGAAATACATGGCATGTATATTGTGAAGAAATTGTTTATTCCTCTGTCTTCTTTCTAGAGTCTAAGCTTCTCATTTCCTATTCTTATCTATCCATATTTACTTGTTTTTTCAGTATTTTCCATTGTAATTTAAGAGTTTAAGTGTTGATGTTGTAATTTGCTATCAGTGATTATATAATACTTAGAAAATTTGTGTATGTTGTAAATCTATATTAGTAATTTCTATTTTGTAGACTTACATATTAAAAGATTATACATAGATATGCTATCATTAAAGGAGCCCTTTTTATGATCTAATGTATTAAACAAATTGGTCCTAGAAGGAAATAAAAATTAACATGGGATTTATTTTAGATAAAGTTGAAACTCATGAACCTTTTCTTAAGTCTGATGTAGATTTATTGAAAAGATATCTTTTCAACCTGAAAAGCACTTAATGATTAAACAAGGATTGGTCCCTAAGTCAAATACATATTTCTCTTCTTTTTTACCCCATCTCTGAGAAGAATTAAAAATTGAGAGAAATATTGTACACCAAGAAAGTTCCTAACTTTAGTATAGCCTATCTATGACTCGTAAACCTCAAAAATGGACTTGGTTGATCTTAATATGGATTGGAAAATAATTAGGATGAGTTGGGAGACTCAAATGAATAGTTTAGACATGATACGTGACCCGAGCGCCGCAACAGAGGAATCCTGAAATGGGAATCATGGTGCAGAGCCTGGAGTGAGTGCCTACTAGTTAGCCTCTACCATGGGCAATATACCATGCAGGAGGTAGGAGCGCGATTGGCCCCATGCCTCACACCCCCTCTCTTAGGACAAAATTCTCCTTTGTTTCTCTTATTTCGAGGGTGATTTGGTAATTTTAATTTTTTAGAAAACATCCCCTCCTTACTTAAAATATTTCCTACACAATTCTTTACCCCAATTCTCAGATCTAAATACTTCCTTTTCTCTCCCCAAACCCTAAACTCCCAACTCCTAAAGAACAACAAGGAAGATCAAGGATAGGGTTCTCTTCAAAGAGATTCTTTTCTAATTTCGTCACTAGTGGTATGTGAAACTTTCCTAAACCAAGAATCTTCTATCTTTCATGTTCAATAAATCTTTTGTGATGACCTAAGGTTTGAGCTATACTTCTTGAATCTTAATAAGTCTCTGATTTCTTGATGTCACTCTTGAAGTCTTTTTAATTATGTCCTTGTTTCATGAACCTTATGGTGTATGATGTTCTATAACTTTTGATATGACTTCTATAATTCATGAACTCTACCAATTTATGAAATATGGTAAATTCCCTTTTTTGTCATGAATTTTATGGATTTTTAAATTGTGATTTGGGTTGTCAAAATTGTTCTTAAATTCATAATTTGGGTTGAAATAAGGATGCTTTGTGTCAATTCAAACCTTGTGATGAAATTTCCTTTCAAAGTTCAAGTTTAAAACACATATGAAATGAATATGTCTTTACAGATGACTTGTTGGAAAATTTGACTACTTTGTCATTGTTCATGGTCAATGATTTTAAATAAGTATCCATAGATGACTTTCAGAAAATTGTTGAAGCAAAAGTTTTGCTTAAGAAATATAAGAACCATCATAACCTCTATAATGATGTTATGAACTATGAATAGATGACTTGCAAGTCTTGGTTTAACGATACGATTATGATATGAAATTTTTTTATGTTTAATGGTTGGTTGATGAGGGAATGATGAGTTATGTTTAAAAGATGATTAAGGAGATGAACATAAATAAATATAGGCTTAAAGAGAATTAGATGGTTAACCGAGAATGTATGAATCCAAAGGCCCAAACACCCAAAATCTATGTTTTGTCGATATAGAGATGGTTTTGTCCATTAATTTGGATAACCTCAGACGTTCATGTTGTATGCATGCTTTGCACAGTAGTATACAAAACAGCTATATCTCGGTCCATGTGGAAAATGTGGATTGGGACTCATCCGATCCAGTATTGATCAAACTCACATAGTCCGTGATGTATATATGATATCGGTTAAACAATCTAGTTCAGAAGTAAATTAACTAATGTAAATTAGTCTTTTCAGTTAATGTTTTATATCATCGTATCCAGTATAGTTGCAGTCTCAATTTTAGGTATAAGATTTATGTCCGTAATGTCCCATGTTTCCACCTATAGTTTGTAGTTTCAATTTCATACATGTATTATATACTATGCTTTCCTTCCCAGTTTTCCATACCAATACATTCAATTGTAGTGACTGTCTCAGACACTACATCATTTTATAATGTTGGTTTCGAGGTGTACGTTGTGATTTTGTGCAACACTAAGACTTGGCATATCATTTATTGGTGAGCCCTCTATCTTCCGAAAGGCATTGTCCACATTATGGTATAGACTTGGTCTGAGCTTTTGGCATGGTTATTAACTCATGGTAGTAGAGGTTTTATAGACCTATGATGATGCCCTTTCAAATGTATTAGATTTTACTTAGTCATTTTGAAATTTTCATAAATGGTTATTTTGAGACTTCAGTATTTATATATGAACTTCATTTCTGCAATTACATTCATGAGTTTCTAAATGTTTTCTTTCGCACTTATTAGATGAATTCTCATGATGTAAGCTAAAGGGTTCTCTTGAGCCAGCAATGGTTCAAGTGCATGTTATGTCTAGGGCTTATGTCCCACCCCTTTATAACACATCCGCGGCTAAGCGAATTAGAAATAAAGAAAGGGTTTTTCCAATTGAAGTGACGGTTTTGACTAGTGATTATTTTTACTTATTTACAGAGTCGCCACTTGGAATTGAGTTATGGTGTTCCAAATCACCGTTATTGAATCCCTAATCAAAAAAAAGTTGACTCTTTATTATCGGTCCGCGAACTAGAAATCTAGATAAGGAATTCTGTTGACCGAGGGGAAGGTGTTAGGCATCCCTCGAGTCCCGTGGTTCTAGCACGGTCGTTTTATTGACTTGTATTTGGCTTAAATTAATCCTTTGATAAATGGTGTTTAGCCTGAAATCTGTTTATGTCCCACCTTCTTTGATTATATTTGTTTAAACCGTCTCATTTATTAATTTGTGACTTACTGCTGCCAGCGAAATTGAAAGATTTTGTACACTAATTAAACAAAATACTGGCCCGCTATAACTAACCAAAAGAATTGGATTTTGCAACACCAATTGTTTGTAAGAATTTGTAATCACTATAGTTGAATAAAAAAATATTCTCCCATTTAGTTTTCATGTCAAACTAAGTTTAAATCTAACAAATTAAACGTGGAAAAGAGGAAAAACAAATGTTAGATAACTTCTCTTCTAAACATGTTTCAAGTTGTTGTACATCTTGATCTAGTATATAAACTAGTATTAATTTACTACTGCACATTAACATTATGCGCCAGAACGTACCAAAACTAAATGTAAAATATAATTATTCACATAGGAACAATAATTTAACTTAAGCATAAAAACAATTGTTTGTTATATCTTACTTTACTCAGAATTTAACTATATAAAATTATGTACATACACGTGCTACAAATATTAATAGGTTAAACAAGTGATACTTGAGCAACTTCACAATACTGAAACCAAATCTCGCATAATCACGATATTCCATTATACAAAGAAAGATTGAGGGTTACCTCTTATCAAAATTAGTTTCCAACAAAGGCCGCTACAATCTACTGATTTCCAAAGTTAACAATAGCTAACTTTCAAGAACCACGAACTCGGAACTACGAACAAACCTTTAGCTACAACTCTCGTTCTCTGTGTTTCTCCTTTCTTTTTCTAGTTGTGTTATCTTAGGTGTTTTCTTTGCTATCCATGTTGTTTTGGGGAGGGTTGATTTTCATGTAGTATTAGTAGGAATAGGGGGTTGTAGGTTGATGTATTCTGGGGACCTGAGGGAGCAATTTGGCTTCTGTTTATATGGTATTATGTATTGTGTGTAAGCTGTTTTTTTTCCATCTATGTTTTTCTGTTTCTCTCTGTTTTTTTCTTTTTTCTTTGTTTGCTCGTGTGGCTGAGTCTGTCTTATCTATATTGTTGTCTGTATTATAATGTGTATTGTATATAACTGGTGTGTGTAGATGATGAGTAAATGTGTGTGTGTTGTAATTGTGGTGGGCAGTGCCGTGTATGTATGTAGTGGGGTAATGGGGAAGTGAGGAAAAATGGTGGTGTGGGCAGATTAGTGAGGGAGTTTGTTAGTATATTTAAGATTTTCCTTTTTTTTCTTATTTTGAAAGATAAAAACAATAATGATAGCAATATTAACGAATTAGTTTTTATACTAAGAAAATATAAGAAAAGTTTATAACTAGACTAAAAATAAAATATAATTAAGAGAATACTAAAACTACTAGCTTGTTTATTAAATTAAAATTAAGAGAAAACATATTTTTTTAAAAAAAATGAAATTCTTTTATAAAGTATAGACAAAACTTATCCTAAAACATAATTCTATTTTATTTATTTTTTGAATTCTTTTTCACCATTTTTTAAACAAAACCTAATAAAAATAAAAACAAAAGCTAAAAATAAAGATTAGACAAAAAATAAATATTTAATGCTAAAAATAGGTTAAAGCTCGGGGAGGGTCAAAAATCACGTGTCTACATTTGCCCCTCTTTGTCTGAGAACACGAAGAGTTTTCAGACAAAGAAGTAGACAACGAGACAAGTTTTGACTCTACTGTTATTTGAAATAGAAGAGAAAAGAAGGAAAAGATGCGACCGAGTCGTGGTTTTGGACAGCCTACATATCCCAGGTTATAAGGGAATCAGGTCACGTGTAGTTCAAGAGATAAGAAGGGAGGTGGAACATACTGAGACGGAGAGTCGAGTGAGGTCCTATCGAGATTCTGGTTTGTGGCTCCTATCATTACATCAGAAATAAAAATATAAGAAATAAAAGAAGAAAATACAAGATCCTATCTATTCTATGTGTCTTGAGTCCTCCTTTAGATCTCCGCCTTGGATTTTCAATTGCCATCTCACCCTTGTTTGGTGAGTACCTTGATCTTGAAGTTAAAGTTTGAGACTTGAGCTTGAAACTTAGAGTAAATCTTTGACGCTCTTTCAAATGACAGTCTGAGAATGTTCTTGAATGCTTGTTCTCTTGACCAATAGTTGAAATAAACCGACGTCTGGATGTCGGGACGCTACATGCATTTGAAAACTAATTATAATTATAATTGAGATTGAACGTCTGGTAAGAGTTGGGACTATGTATTTGGACATCAAGATTATGCTATACCAGGAAAAACCTGCAAGACATCATAAACAAAGAAAAAAAAAAAAAAATTTGCCCCAGTTTTCACCGGAAAAATTTTGTGAGTTATTAGTAATAGTAAACTTTAAAAATAAACTCAGACCAGGAAATGTATATCATGGGAGAAAAGAAAATAAAGGTATCATACTAGAAAAGTGTTTATCCTAGGAAAAATTAAAAAATGACTGTCTCGGACTAGAAAATGTCATCTTAGGAGAAAATAAAAATGACTTTCTTGGACTATAAAATGTAATCCTAAGAGAAAATTAAAAGTAACCATCTCAGACTAGGAAATGTCATCCTAGGAGAAAAATGAAAATGACTGTCTCAGACTAGGAAATGTCCTCCTATGAGAAAATAAAAAACGTCTCAGACTAGGAAATGTCATCCTAGGAGAAAATAAAAATAAAAAAAATGATTGTCTCGGACTAGGAAATGTCATCCTAGGAGAAAATTAAAAGCAACTGTCTCAGACTAGGAAATGTCATCCTAGGAGAAAAATGAAAATGACTGTCTCAGACTAGGAAATTTCATACTAGGAGAAACTTAAAAACGATTGTCTCGGACTAGAAAATATCATCCTAGGAGAAAAATGAAAAACGATTGTCTTAGACTAGGAAATGTCATCCTAGGAGAAAAAAGGAAAAACAACAGTCTCAGACTAGGAAATGTCATCCTAGGAGAAAATAAAAAGTGACTAAATCCCATTATTTAGGAGTATCCTGCTACGCTAAATCGCATCATTCAGGAGGGGTCTGAGCTAAAATGTTAAGTCCCATTTTTCAGGAGGGTCCTGAACAGAGAATTAAAGTCTCACTATTCAGGAGGGTCCTAAGCTAAAATGTAAAGTCCCATTTTTCAGGAGGGTCCTGAACAGAAAATTAAAGTCCCATTATTCAGAAAGGTCCTGCTAATTCCATTTTTTCAGGAGGATCCTAAACTGAAAATTAAAATCCCATTTTTCAGGAGGGTCCTGCTACAATTAAGTTCTTAAAGACAAACAACACGAACAATTTTTTTTTAGTTTGCATCAGAAATTATGTTTGTGAATAACTTGTACGATGTAAAATACTTATGTCAAAGAAACAAAGTGTAAGAGAGATATGCAAATAGGATGTGTGGTCCCTTGAAATAAACGATCATAGGGATGTTTGATTCTAAAAATGCAACTAGGGTATTTGATTCCTAAAAACGCCTTTAAGGTATTATTATCTATATTCAAAATGCAATTAGGATGTTTGTCCCCTGTGTTCAAAAGAGATAACGTGTTTGTTTCCTAACATACCCATAAGGTGTTTGATCCCTAAGGTGGAAGTGCAACCAGGGTGTTTGTTTCCTAAAAACATCATTAGGATACGATTCGTTCCCTGAGAAAGCAAGAAGAAAAGAGAATTCTTTTTTTTAGAAAAAAGAAAAAATAATTAATTATTTTATTTTTTTTGCCCCTGTTTTGATATTGGGGAACTATGATTTTTTTTAAAAAAATAAAAATAAAATGTCCTAGACTTTTTTTCAGTGACATGATTTTTTATTTGGTGAGACCGAACCCCATTATAGGACTGCCTACGTATCCTGCCATAGCAAGAATCAGGTCGAACATAATTCAAACAAAACATCTTTGGACTTTAGTTGGTACCAATAATCAGTATTATGCATAGGAATCACCACCAGTTACTTTCGGACAAACTCGGGATCAACTTAGAAGTAACTCCTATAATTTCAAATGATACTCAACCATACTTAAGTATTAACAAGATACGTTCACCTTACCTTAATCAAGGGTTTAGAATTATTTATATTCTCATGTTTCAAATGCCCTTACCAAAAATAGAGTCTTAATTTACTCACAAAAGAATCGATTAAAATCTTAGGCCATTGTCAAGCCACTCACACTCAGAAAGATATTCAATGCATGCAACAGAGATACCATATGCTTGGCCGTCATGTAAGTATCCACTAATATGAGAAAACTAAAATTGAGATTAAGTAGGGCTTGTCATTGACTTGTAATATAGGCTTAGAGGATGGATAGGATATTCATTTGGGATAGAGTGACTATTCCCTCCTTAAGCATTGCATTATGCACTATGCGCTCAATATTTTGCATTTTCACACTTGTTTTTCATTTGATTTGATGCTTCTTCTCATTTCCTTTGAATTTCACCTCACTTTTTGTTGAATATTTTTTTTTGGAGTTTCTTTCATGCAATTTTTCTTCTGATCTTGCATTTTTCTTGAACCTTCACATTTCTATCTTTTTATTTTTTCATCCAACTTAGATCTTTGTTAGTGCGCTCAAGAAGGTAGGGTTAAAAGAGGCGTTGTGCATTTATTCACTGAAAAAGATATAGGCTAAAATTTGGTTATCCAATAAAAAGTCTTTAGGCTCAAAAGGGGGGGGGGGCTATGGATTAAATTTCATTTGGTAGGCTTTAAAGGCACAATAGGAGCAAAGAAAGCCTACAATCCTTTCTCAAGTCAACCATTTCTCAAAATTTCTCCTCAATAAACATTCGGGCCAAGTTCTAGATCAACGAAGCTATGTCATTGAATTTTTGATCTAAAGTTCGCCACACAATACACATGAAACAAGTGTCACTTTAGTATAATCAAGAGGTACCAAAAGAAACTACAATTCACAATAAAGTTGGTTCACCCATCATGCCGAGTAATTTAACATTATTCTTTTCTCATGCATATTTCTAAGTATGTTGGTACCAACCAAATCAAGAGATTATTATTTTACATATATATTTTTTAAGTGGGACCGAACTCAAAAGAAGAGTTGCCTACGTATCTTGTTGAAACAAGAATCAGGTCAGACATAGTTCAGAAAAAATTTTAAATAAAAGGTAACAAAATTTTTTTTTTTTTTTTGAATTTTTTTGAATAAGGAATTTTTTGAATTTTTAAATAAAGTGAAAAACTTTTTATTTGACTCTTTGTTTCTTTACGATCATCGAACCCGATAAGGGTTGCCTACGTATCTCATTAGGGTGAGAATTAGGTGTGCGTAGTTCGTATTAAGGAAAATAATTGCAAAGGTTAGAGGAAGTTTCTCTCTGCTGTTTCGTTAAGCAACCTAAAGCCGATCAACAATCATACATGCCTTCCAAATAAATGCCAAAGAGCACACAGAATGCACATGTTGGTCATATAAGTAGGGACACCTGTCCTAGACGAACCCGACCCCTATGTCGAGTTTTGCTAAGTTAATTGCACATGATGCAAATAAAGAGGAGCCTAATAAGGATAGCCACATCTGAGTTTCAATTTTATTAGGTTTAACCTGATGGAGATAGATATCTAAACTGGCTAATCCAAGTGGACAACTCAGATCGGGGAGGGTCAGTATACCGGTAGCAGAGCTATTTCGGTTCTACTGGTGATCCAACTCCACCTAACATGTGTGACTAATATTCCTTAAACTAGGAGTGTAACCGAACACTGGTTCATCTCAGATAAAAGGTTTTGTGGAGTGTAGTCGCACACACAATAAATAGTGGTAGATATATTCAGAGACTCAGAGGAATTCGTGTGAGAGAGGGCAATTTATAAATATAGTCACAAATGTCAAAGCAGTAGATAAGCAAACAAAAAACACATTAGGCCGACAAACACAATACATGGATCCAAAAATTAAAGAAAGTCAAAAATAAGTCAATATACAAAGCTCGAATTTTGGTTTGTCTCCAGCGGAGTCGCCAGAGATGTCACACCCCTTTTTAACACATCCGCAACTAAGCGAATTAAAATAAAGAAAGGATTTTTCCAATTGAAGTGATGGTTTTGACTAGGAATTATTTTTACTTATTTACAAAGTTGTCACTTGGAATTGAGTTATGGTGTTTCAAGTCACCGTTATTGAATCCCTAGTCAAAAGAAAGTTGATTCTTTATTATCAGTCTGCTAACTAGAAATCCGGATGAGGAATTTTGTTGACCGAGGGGAAGGTGTTAGGCATCTCTCGAGTCCCTTGATTCTAGCACGGTCGCTTTATTGACTTATATTTGGCTTAAATTAATTCTTGGATAAATGGTGTTTAGCCTGAAATCTATTTATGTCCCGCCTTCTTTGATTATACTTGTTTAAACCGTCTCATTTATTAATATGTGGCTTACTGCTACCAGCAAAATTGAAAGATTTTGTACACTAATTAAACAAAATATTGGCCTGCTATAACTAACCAAAAGAATTGGGATTTGCAACACCAATTGTTTGTAAGAATTTGTAATCACTATAATTGAATAAAAAAAAATTCTCCCATTTAGTTTTCATGTCAAACTAAGTTTAAATCTAACAAATTAAACGTGGAAAAGAAGGAAAACACATGTTAGATAACTTCTCTTCTAAACATGTTTCAAGTTGTTGTACATCTTGATCTAGTATATAAACTACTATTAATTTACTACTGCACATTAACATTTTGTGCCAGAAAGTACCCAAACTAAATGTAAAATTTAATTATTCACATAGGAACAATAATATAACTTAAGCATAAAAACAATCGTTTGTTATATCTTACTTTACTCTGAATTTAACTATATAAAATTATGGACATACACATGCTACAAATATTAATAAGTTAAACACGTGATACTTGAGCAACTTCATAATACTAAAACCAAATCTCGCATAATCACGATATTATATTATACAAAGAAAGATTGAGGGTTACCTCTTGTCAAAATTAGTTTCCAACAAAAACCGCTACAATCTACTGATTTCCAATGTTAACAATAGCTAACTTTCAAGAACCACGAACAAACCTTTAGGTCAAACTCTCGTTCTCTATGTTTCTTCTTTCCTTTTCTGGTGGTGTGTTGTATGCTTATCTTAGGTGTTTTGGTTGCTATCCATGTTGTTTTTGGGATGGTTGATTTTCATGTAGTATTAGTAGAATAGGGGGCTATCCATGTTGTTTTTGGGAGGGTTGATAATGATAGAAATATTAACTAATTAGTTTTTATACTAAGAAAATATAAGAAAAGTTTATAACTAGACTAAAAATAAAATATAATTAAGAGAATACTAAAATTACTAGCTTATTTATTAAAATTAAAATTAAGAGAAAACATATTTTTTTAAAAAAAATTAAATTCTTTTATAAAGTAAAGACAAAACTTATACTAAAACATAATTCTATTTTTTTGAATTCTTTTTCACAATTTTTTAAACAAAACCTACTAAAAATAAAAACAAAAGATAAAAATAAAGATTAGACAAAAAAATAAATATTTAATGCTAAAAATAGGTTAAGCTCGGGGAGGGTCAAAAATCACATGTCTACAACCTAGTCTCAACTCGTGACAAACTTGGTATCAAAGACTAGAGTTCAAGTGTCCTATGGTGTCGATGAACTCGTGTCTAGTAGAGTCTTGCTTATGGGTGTGTTGTGCACCACACTAATAATCAAGAGGCTAGATGGTATTTAGGAGATGTATCCTATAATTTCATACTCCAGATTATGCAATAAAGTTGTCCATAAGAAACTTATCCTAATTCTTGCTTTTCTCTAATTTCGCTGGCTATAGCTCAATTTTTAAGTGATAGACGTGTTAAAGCTCAGATTCTTAATGATATGATACTCTCAGATAAATCCATTTGAAAGTTAAGGGACTGAGCAAGGGCCTAAGAGAAGTCCATTAGTACATCCAAATCTATTGATTCAAAGTATATACCCCTATCAACATGAATCGTGCATTTGAGCCAAAGCAAGATGTGTATTAAAACCCTTTCAAAAACTTTCTTACATATGACATGATTATAGGGGAAAGGTACGTATCTGAGCATTGGGGGTAGTTTTACCACCCAGAGGATTGTGTAATTTAGGGTGCTATTAGACATGAGTAACAGACGATCCTAGATTCAGAACTATAAAGTCATAAATTTAGAAGCAAGAGTGGTGGTGGTGCTTGATTGAAGGATGTAGTTAGAGTTGTGTAATCATTAAATGAGTGAAGGGAAAGGTATTCCCTTATGGTGTTGGTTAAAGTGTAGCAAGATTTGTAGATTTTATGGTAGTTATTAGAGAAAGAGTGATTAGTTAAGATGAGTTATAATATATTTGAATTAGGGAAGGAGCTCGTGATGTCTTATCATTGTGGTAGTAAAGATCAATTATAGGTTGTGAATGGAATGATAAAGTGGTTAAGAATTATTAGATCTTAAGCTTCATTTGTGGTTATTAAAGAGGAAAATTCCTTAGGGCCTATAAAACTATGAAGGCGATTTAACGTTATGTATGAATAAGTAGTTGTGATATGTCAAAGGATAATGTGTTGATGGATAGTAATTAGATGGACTATAAAATTAAGATCGACTATTTTGATCATGAGGTTTTAGTAGACCCAGTGTTCCTTGATTCTCATCTGGTAGCTGTAAGCTTGAATAACATGTGAAGTTGTGTTGTTAACCTTAGCTAGTATTAGACACAAAGCTTGAGTTGTAGATGGTCGCCAAGGTAGACAGAATGATACTTTGGGTATGATAATATTAATTTATGAAATTGATCTAGTAGGCTTGATGTGGTTGTCATGACCCAAATCCATCATAAGTGGCACCCACTCTAACCCTCCGGTGGGAGAACCATCTAAAACTACTCAAACCCAACACTTAGCCAAATTTAAGATAAACTAATTACTTCATTAAATAATTCAATATCTCAAAATATTCTAACAATAATATCAAATGTAGAAATATAAGAATGTCTAAGACAAACCCAAGAATCTGAAAGTCAATGTACCAAAATACTAAAAATGTCAACAAACGGGTTCAACCCAAAAACAAACAAAAATATCCATGTCCAAAACAAATGGACAAGAACAAAATGGAGGACTCATGACTACCTGGAATATGTAGCTCACCCTTAAGTCGGAATGCAGTCTGCTCTAAAGTTGAGGTCTTGATAAAGTCGGTGGAAAATGCTCTGCACTTAATAAAAAAAAGGGCACAGGTAGTATCAGTACAAAGCCATTATGTACTGGTAGGATCATCCGCTAAACCAATATAACAAAGTTGAACACATATGACTTAGTAAACAAGTACATCCATGAACACCTAACAATTACCTTTACCTTAATTATAAACCATTTAGCTTCTGTCAACCAACACAAAATAATTCAGTCAAGTGTAAATCAATATAGACAATAAACCAAGTCAAGACCATTACTACCAATAATTAACCATGTGAAAAACCATGACTCAACAACAATGACTTACACTTTGTCTCAAATACACAAGTAAGTAAACAATAACAGAAAATATGCCACTCATTTTATCCTTAGCCCAGACCACTCAGGGATCCAATATAATTAACAACAATAATGATAAGAACACAATAATCACAAACCTGGTCCACTCAAGGAACTATCACACTCACCAATACCTTGTACACACATGCTAAGGGTCTTATAGTCGCCCGCTAGCCATGACCTATAGGGGACGAGCTTTTGTCTATGTACCAATCATCCCAGACATCTAGTGTCTGCCAACCTTGTACCAACCAAATCTTGTGAAGATGTCCATTACCGGCTCATCCCACAATAATAGTAAATCCTATGAAGATTTTCATTATTGGCTCATCTCAAAATAATAGCAAATAGCAAAAATCACAATAAATGAGAATAAACAACCATACTTGTACAATCAGCAAGCCCAATTATAACCTCATCATATGTGATTAACACTTAAGATATATTTCAACAACTTTATATTTCCTAACACATGCATTGAACAAGTATACGAAGAAATATGTAACATACACACATAAACCAAGTTGAGTTTCAACTACATTAACCTTCACCTACCTCATCCAAGCTTGCACCACTCTAATGAGCTTGAGCCTTGCCTTTTTGTGTAATCTTGGCTTGGTTGTGAACTAAAAACAGAAACGTAATCACAATTCAGACAGTTGCCTAACACATTCAAGGATTAAAACCTAATCCTATAACGCCAAGGTCAAATTCATAGTCATTCCTCCCATCCTAGGGTTTTCTACCATCACTCTACCTTAATTTTGCCAATTTCATGAATATAACGATAAATTCTAAGCATGCAATTATAAATTAACGACCTTTAACCAAAACCCAAGGGTTTTCCACCCAATTCACCTAATTGTACTAGAAAATTCACCTAGGTCAAGTCAAATCCTTCCCAAAATATAAAAACTAGTGATTTTAATGATTAATTATCAAAACAACTAGTTAGTGGGATGGATTAACTTACCTCAATGAAGGAAATTGATCGAAAGTAGGTTGGAATCACCTAAAACTACCTCTCCCGGCCCTTGGTCGAATATGAAATAAAAAATAATATTTTTGACAATTTTCTACATTAATCAGTGCTTGTCCTGCTATAGTGGCCCTATCTCGCTATAGCGGGATTAGCTCGCTATGGGGGGATTGACCAAGGTTGACTCCCGCTATAGAAGGAATATTCCTGATATAGTGGGGTAGTGGTAGCGGTCTGCCTCTCACTATAGCGGGATTGGTGAGGCAAAAACTCATAATTTTTCCCTATTTTGCCATTTTCACAATACATGCTCATATTTTGATAATCCAGACTAACCGTTTTACGTCAAATCCAATATCAGAAGTTTTACTAACCCAAATTCACTTCTAAAAGTTTCTATGAATTCCTTTTCATCTTAGCTGTCATAAAATCACTCCAAATCACTCAATCTTTAACTAATTTATTCCCAAAGTATCCTATACAATACCACGCTTGGATTTCATCCAAGACTAGCCTAGCTTGAAATTCCTCTCTCTTAATTTGAGAAAAATCGTAACCCAAATTTTGTCACTCTAGACTTACCCGTAATGATGGAAAAGGTCATTAGAACATATATACTAATTTACCCACTGTTCATCCCCGAATAATCAAATAAGAAAACAAGGCAAGTATGAATTAAGAAAGTACCTATATCCTCAATCAGGTGAGGGTACTTGTTGAGCATGTCCTCTTAGTTTCCCAAGTAGCCTCCTCAACTAGATGATGTTTCCACTAAACCTTCACAGACTGAATCTCCTTTGGTCTTAATTTTCAAACATCCCGATCAAGAATTGCAACTGGCTCTTCTTTATATGAAAGGTTTTTATTAAGAAACACCAAGTCCTATTTGATGATATAGTCCCTATCCCCATGGTATTTCCTGAGCATTGACACATGGAATACCAGATGGACCCCTGACAGGATTTGTGGCAAAGTCATCCGGTAAGCTACCGGGCCTATATCATCAAGGACCTCAGATGGACCAATATATCAAGGGCTAAGATTAACCTTCTTGACAAACTGTACAACTTCCTTCATAGGAGATACCTTCAAAAATACCTGCTCATCGGGTTTGAATGACATGCCCCTTACCTTGTGATTCGTATACTCTTTTTTCCTACTTTGGGCTGCCAACAACTTGTCTTGAATGAACCTCACCTTCTCCTGAACTTTATTCACCAAGTCTGTGTCCAAAAGATTTACATTACTAACTTCAAACCATCCTATGAGTGATCTACACCTTCTCCCATAGAGTGCTTTGAATGGAGCCATTTTGATGCTAGAATAGTAACTATTATTGTATGAAAACTCACACAATAGCAAAAACTTATCCCAGTGACCATCAAAATCAATCACACGTGCCCTTATAATATCCTCAAGCACCTAAATAGTCCTCTTTGACTGTCCATCAGTCTGAGGATGGAAAGCAGTGCTAAGGTTGAGCTTGGTGCCCAACTCTTCATGTAACCTGTCCTAAAAGTTAGAGGTGAATTGTGTACCTCTATCAGAAATGATGAAAACCGACACCTCATGCAGCCTCAATATCTCCCTGACATAAATTTTAGCTGACTATTTCAAGTTGTAGTCCACTTTAATTGGAATGAAATGAGCAAACTTGGCCAAATCGATTCATGCTACCCTAAGGTCTTAGGAAGACCCACCATGAAATCCATAGTTATCCTCTCCCACTTCCACTTGGGAATGGGCATTCTCTAAAGCAACCCGCTGGCCTTTGATGCTCATATTTCACCTGCTGACAGTTATGGAATTTAGACACATACTCAACTATATCTCTCTTCATTCTGGGCCATTAATAGAGTTGTCTCAAGTTATGGTACATCTTGGTTGCACCCGAATGAATAGAGTATTGGGTACTATGAGCTTCCGCAAGCAAACTCTGAATCATATCACCCACACGAGGCACGCATATGCATTCTCTCACCCTCTACACCCCACACACATCAAGTGAGGCATCAGAAGCTTCACTATATGCCACCTTGCTCCAAATTCTATACAATTTTACATCTTCAAACTGTTTGGACTTACCTTTCCAACACTCCAACCCTAACAAAAATACCAAATTACATGAACTGTGATGTCAAAATTTGAATTTCTCTAGCCAAAGGTCGCCTTGACACCCTCAAATAGGCCAAACTACCCATACTTATCGATTTTTGGCTCAATGCATCTGACACCACATTGGCCTAACCCATATGGTATTGAATGGTCACATCATAATCCTTTCATAATTCCATCCACCTCCTCTGCCTCAAGTTCAAATCCCTTTGGGTGAAAACATGTTGCAAGTTACGATGGTCTATAAACACTTCACACTTGACACTATAGAGGTAGTGTCTCCATATCTTGAATGCAAAAACCACTACTGCCAACTCCAAGTCATGGGTTGGATAATTCTTCTCATAAGGCCTCAATTTCCCTGAAGCATAGGTATCACATTCCTGTCTTGCACTAACACAGCACCCAAACCAGAGCGTGAAGCATCACAAAACACAATAAAGTCCGTACCTTCAATTAGCAAGGCAAGAATGGGGGTTGTAGTCAAAAGATTCTTGAGCGTTTGAAAGCTATCCTCACACTTGTTAGACCATACAGATGGCACCTTCTACTGAGTCAATCTTGTCAAGTGAGTAGTAATGGAGGTAAAGTTCTTGACAAAACTGTGATAGTAACTAGCAAGACCCACAAAGCTTCTAACCTCAATCACAGAGCTAGGTCGAACCCAACTTTTGATAGTTTCAATCTTCTGGGATCTACCCTAATCAAAAACCACATGACCTAAAAAGGCTATAGAAGACATCCAGAATTCATATTTCCAGAACTTAGCATAAAGCTGCTTCTCTTTAAAAATCCCCAAACTATATGAAGATGACATGTATGCTCCTCCTTACTCTTGGAGTAATCCAAAATGTCATCAATAAAAACAATTACAAACAAATCCAAGAAAGACTTGAAAATACAATTCATCAAGCTCATGAAGGTTGTCGGTGCATGCGTCAACCCAAAAGATAACACTAAGAACTCATAATGCCCATATCGAGTTCTGAAAGTTGTCTTGGGTATATCCTCAGGCCAAATCCTTAACTAGTGATAACCTGACCTCAAGTCTATCTTGGATAAAACTGAAGCACCCTGCAACTGGTCAAAAAGATCATTTATTCAGGGAAAATGGTACTTATTTATGATGGTAGCCTTATTCAGCTGCCTGTAGTCAATACACATTCTCATGCTACCATCCTGTTTCTTAACAAACAACACTA
Source organism: Capsicum rhomboideum (assembly GCA_031232105.1). Lineage (NCBI taxonomy): Eukaryota > Viridiplantae > Streptophyta > Magnoliopsida > Solanales > Solanaceae > Capsicum > Capsicum rhomboideum. Next base: position 56,277,973 of record CP124711.1, read on the forward strand.
GAGCACCCCAAGGTGAAGCACTAGGATGAATAAATCCCTTATCAAGTAACTCATACAACTGAGTCTTGAGTTCTCTCACATCAACCAAAGCCATTCGATAGGGAGGAATAGATATTGGACGAGGCGAGTGCCCGGCTCCAAATCAATGCAAAAGTCAATGTCCTAATTCGGAGGCATACCAGGCAAATCTGTGAGAAATATTTCTTGAAACTCTGACACTACGAGAACTAACTCAATAGAAGGTGACTCTGTACTAACATCCTAAAGATGTTTCAGAAAGGCTGAACACCCCCTTCCTACTAGCTTCTTAGGCTAAATAAAAGATATAATTTCCATGAGCCTCGGCTTATACACACCTTCCCGATCTAACTTTTCTATCCTAGGCATCTCTAAGGTCATAATCTTAGCATTATAATTTAGGATAACATGATATGGAGATAGCCAAGTCATAGCCAGGATGATGTAGAAATCAAGCATATCCAAGATTATCAAATCTACCTAAGTCCCATAAACAAGACAGAACAACTACTATACACATGGGTCACAACCACAGAGACTCCAACCGGAGTTGACAATGTATAGGAGAGTCAAGCATATCACAAACTAAGTCAACTCCCAAAGCATATTTAACAGATACATGAGAATAAGTGGAATACAGATCAAACAAAATAGTAGCCATCTGATCAAAGATGAGAATAGTACTTGTAATGACAGCATTTAAAGCCTCAACCTTGAATTTTCCAGGAAAGGTATGATAATAAGCTCAATCATCAATCTAGGCAACCTCCCTAGCAGGTTGTGCACCAGCTCTCTCTGTATTACTACCACCTTAATTTCCACCACGGCCTCCCTGATGATTACCTCGCCCACCCTATGAACGACCTCTACCATTACCTCTACCACCTTTATCAATAGGAACCACAGCTCTATTCTGGTGTTGCCCCTAAAACCAGTCTATCTATGAGGAAACTCTCTCTTAAAGTGCCCCCACAGCACCACAAGTATAGCAACCTCGATCTAGGAAAGGCCTGCTAGCAGAAGATTATGAAGCCCTTTAGCTTCTCACAACTAAGGACTGCTGAGTGTCCCCTGATAGACATACTGTAGAGACTGGAAAAGCTGACTAAATAGGGCAAGCCAGAAAGGCCTGATGACTATAACCCCTAGAGTAAAAACCACTGAAGTCACCCGCATTTTGGGATTGTTTTGTTATAACCTTGGCTTGTCGAACTTGCCTTCATCACATAATCAGCAACATCATTAAAGGTCTTTCCAGTAGAAGTCATATGCATAGACAAGACCTATAAGTCATTGTTTAAACCTTTTACAAACAACTAAATCCTCTTCTCTTCAGTATCAAGCAATAGAGTAGCATATTAGGACAAGGCATAAAACTTAGCCTCATAGGCTAAAACAGACATATTTCCCTGGTCAAGGGCTAAAAACTCATTATTCTTATGATCACAATAAGTTCGGGGTACATATTTCTCTAAAAATAGGGTATGGAATTGAGCCCATGTCAATCGAGGTAAACTTGGTGACTAAAACTCCACATAAGCCCTCTACTTCTACTTTGCATCACCTGCAGCTGGAAGGTTACAAACACAATATTGTGTTGCTCCATAATACCCATTTTATGCAGCCTCTCATAACAATCGACTATGAACTCAAATGCATCCTTAATCTCAGAACCAACAAAAGTAGGAGGTTTCATCTTTAAAAATTTGGATAGCATATCATGCTCAGTCCTAGTCATGAAAGGAACTAACACAGGATGAGAGAAAATCTCAGTCTTCGAGACCTCATTCATCCTAGAAGTAAAAGTAGTAGTAGTAGGCTAAACACTTGGAATCTAAAAAGCAGGCATAGCGGGAGTGGCTCCAGTACCTTCCAAACTGCTCATAAAAGTAAGAACCTGCTAGATTACCTCTGAATACATCAGTGTAAAAGCTACACCCCTAGGTTTTACTGTCTCTTCTTGCTATATAACACCCGCATTCACAACCTCTTCATATTGATCCTAGGTGGGGAAGGTGTCTCGGATCTCTAGAAGTCCAGATTATCTATCGCCCGAGCTCTACCCCTGGTAGGTATTGCTTTACCTCTACCTCTTTCCCTACCCCTTTCTTGACCTTGAACAGTCAGTTCTGCAGTTGGAATTACTGTTGCGGGGGCTGCTGCTCTGGCTCCGTTGGCTCTAGTGTTCACCATCTATTTACAAAAGAATGAATAAGGTCAGGCACCAATTTGGACTGTTGGATACTAATTTGAATCAAGTTAGAGCACAAAAGAAGAAAGAAAGTGATAATTTCCTAAAGTCTTATAGCCTCTTGAAGAAAAGTACTGAAGTCTCCATACCATTCCGCAAGACTCTACTGGACCTATTTTGGTACAATAAACCTAGGGCTATGATAACAACTTTATCATGACCCAAACCCATCGCGAGTGTCACCCACACTAACCCTGTAATGAGTGAACCATCTTACCCAAACTAATCAAACCGAACACTTCGCTAAATTTAAGATAAACTAATTACTTCATTTACTAATCTAATATCTCAAAAAATTCTAACAATATCATCAAATGTGGAAATATACAAATTTCTAAAACAACCCCAAGAATTTGAAAGTCATTGTACCAAAACACTACAAATGTCAACAAATGGGTTCAACCCAAAAACAAACAAAAATATCCATGTCCGAAACAAAATGGACAAAAACTAAATAGAGGACTCATGGCTTCGTTGAAGATGTAGCTCACCCTTGAGTCATAATGTAGTCTGCTCTAAAGCTGAGGTCTAGATGAAGTTGCTGGAAAATGCACTTCACTCAACTAAAAAAAAAAAAGCACAGGTAGTATCAGTACAAAGACACTATGTACTGGTAGGATCATTAGCCAACCCAAAATAACAAATGTGAACACATAACCATGACTAAGTAAAAAGGTACAACCATGAACACCTAACAATTACCTTTACCTCAATTATAAACCATTTAACCTCTTTTAACCAACACCAACTAAGTCAGTCAAGTGTAAATCAATATAGATAATAAACCAAGTCAAGACCATGACAACCAATCATTAGCTAAGTCAAAAACCATGACTCAAAAACAATGACTTACACCTTGTCTCAAATACACAAGTAAGTAGACAATAAAAGAATATATGCCACTCTTTTTATCCTTAGCTCGGACCACTCAGGGATCCAATATAATCAATAACAATAATGATAATAATACAATAATCACAAACCTGTGAACCATCACACTTACCAATACCTTGTACACATAAACTATGGGTCTTATGGTCGCCCACTATACATGACTTGTAGGGGACGAGCTTTTGTCCAAGTACTAATCATCCTAGACATCTAGTGTCTTCCAACGTTATACCAACCAAATCCCGTGAAGATATCCATTACCAGTTCATCCCACAATAATAGCAAATCCTGTGAAGATGTCCATTACCGGCTCATCTTACAATAATAGGAAATAGCACAACACTCACAATATATAAGAATAAACAACCTTACTTGTACAATCAACAAGCCCTCATTATAACCACATCATATGTGATTAACACTTAAGATATATTTCAGCAACTTTACATTTCCTAACATATGCATTGAACAAGTATACAAAGAAATAGTTAACATACACACATTAACCAAGTTGGGTTTCAATAACATTATCCATTACCTACCTAAATCCAAGCTTGCACCACTATAAGAAGCTTGAGCCTTGCCTTTTCGTGTAATCTCATCTTGGTTATGGTCTAAAGACAGTAACATAATCACAATTCAGATAGTAGCCAAACACATTCAAGGATTACAACCTAATCCCATAACCCCCAAGGTCAAATTTATGATTATTCCTCCTATTCTAGGATTTTCTACCAATATTCCACCTTAATTTTACCAATTTCATGAATATAACGGTGAATTATAAGCATGCAATTATAAATTAACAACCTTTAACCAAAACCCAAGAGTTTTCCACCCAATTTACCTAATTGCACTAGAAAATTCACCTAGGTCAAGTCAAATCCTTTTCAAAACATTAAAACTAGTGATTTTAAGGATTAACTATTGAAAAATCAGTTAGTGGGATGGATTAACTTACCTCAATGAAGGAAATTTATGGAAAGTAGGTTGGAATCACCTAAAATTGCCTCTTTCATCCCTTGGTCAAATGTGAACTAAAAATTAACATTTTTGGGAATTTTTTGCACTACTCAGCATTTATCCCGCTATAGCGGCATTGCTATAAAGGGATTCACCTACTATGGCAGGATTGACCAAGGCTGACTCTCACTATAGTGAGGCATTAGTAGCGGCCTACCTCCTACTATAGCAGGGTAGATGAGGCAGAAACTCAGGATTTTTCCCTGTTTATCCATTTTCACAATACATGCTCTGATTTCAACTTCCCAGACTAACCCCTTTATGTCAAATCTGATATTGGGAGTTTTAGAAACCTATATTCACATCTGAAAGTTTCTATGAATTCCTTATCATCTTAGCTATTATAAAATCACCTTAAATCACTTAACCATTAACTAATCATTCCTGGATTATCCTAGACCATACCACGCTTGGATTTTGTCCAAGACTAGCCTAGCTTAAAATTTCTAACTCTTAATTTAGGGAAAACCTTAACCCAAATTTTGGCATATTATACTTTCTCGTAATGAAGGAAAGGTTCATTATAATGGTGCATGGGAACTTAAATTGATAACTTGTGGAATGTGTGAATGTGTAAGTATGATATGTGTGAGGACTATAGATGAAATAGTAAGTTGTGGCTAGGTCTTTAGATAAAGAACATTCATAAGCTGTAATGAAAAATGGTGCACCCAAGGTAGGATGTTGTTACACAAGGTTCTAGGATTATAAGTGTTATGTATTTCCTAGTTAGTGTTCTTGAGTTGCTACATATGGATAAGACTAGGTAGGTATTGTATGGAGTTCTGTAGAGATGAATTAAGGGGATTATAGATATAGATAGAAAATGACTAAGCCTGTTGGTATAGTTTTAAATTCAGTTGGACTGAGTGGCTATGAGATTTGAGGTGTGATGATCGTAGACTAAGAAGAGGAGGTTGGATTATTGAAAAAGTTGATATGTATGCCAATGAGAGTATAAGTTATAGGATAATGACTATACAGGCTAGAGGAAGTTAAGAGTAGTACCCCTAAAATGAATGTCCTAGAAAGAGGTTAGTATTTTTCCTATTACGATTAATTAGGGTAAGTTTAGTGTTTATGTGCATAGTGATACCCCATCTTTCTAAGTGTTGTACATATAGCTCTGTTTAGAAGATTAGATTTGTAGACCTAGGATAACGGCTTCGAGCTAAGGGGGAGATGATGAGGTGTTGAACCCAGAGCAAGTATTGATTTTCTAGTGGCAAAGAGTTTTGAAACAATGTTATGATGTGTTCCATAGAGACCCATCCTTATTATAGCATATTCCTCGTACTTCAGTTTAAGAGGACACTCTACCCACGTCTTATGCCTTTGATCCATGCCTATGTCTAAGGACCAAATTTTCTATGTAGTCTCTTGCCTATGCTTTGTCCCTTGAACAAGAGCAATAGTGTGTCTCATTGATCCCAAAAAATTCTCTAAGATTCTAGGGACCCGATTTCTATGTTACGATGTTGATGATCTATAAGCCCATGTTTCACGTTATGCTCAGTTCTAAGAAACTATACTTTTCTATAAGTTACCGACTCATATTATGTCATGTGTAGGTTCAAAACAACACTTTCTATGCAAACTCATAACTATTCTTAGTTTCCCAAATGAGAAGCAATAACTACAAGAAGCGATCCTAGCCATATTCCTTGAATTTATGAATTCCAGCCTTATGTTATACAACTCATGATATATGCACTAATGTTTCTCAGTATGCCTAGTTCTAAGAACTCGTGCTATGTTATGTTTATGACGTAATGACCCTCTATTCATAATCTATGTGTTTGATATATGAAGTATTTCGTGCCTATTGTACTATATCTTGCTTTACAGGCCTCATCTTGAGTAGTACGATAAATATGAGTCATAATTAAGAAGTATCACTCCTATTCCTAGTGCTCGTACTCTAGTCCCTCAATGACCTTCCTTATGTTATGATGATAGTGGTGATGGAAGTGGAGTAATGACTTAGATAAGAGAGTAGATATTCCTTGTGGTGAAATTATGGTGTGACAACTCGAGCTAAGGTTATAGGTGAAAACAGAAGAGTGAGATGAGATTTCATTATATGAAATGGTTAGAAGGGGTATATATGGTGTAAATCCTTATGAAAGTGATTGAAGTTGCTAATTTTAGGTGTGGAAATCCAAAAAGGGGGTATAGTCATGATAGGCTTGAATGTTGTGACTTACAGATATACATATCATTGTATTATGGGTCTAGTACTCCTTGGTTAGAGCTTGAGGTTGGTTGATTATAGTGATAAGATGAAGTCTTATTCTTTAGGGTAAATATTTCTAGAGAGATAGAGGGTATAAAAGAAAATTTCATAACTTAGACCAACATATCGCACTATATGTAGGACCTTGTGACTCTCAGTTAGGCAAACATGGAACCAATATACAGTAGACTCGGGCTCTAAAAGTTATGTGTTTACATAGGAGTTATAAGTTGGAAATAATGAAAGGTGTTATTTAAGGGGGAAAGCATAGTTGAGAAGTGTTGCTAAGTTTAGGGTTTACAAGTCGTATCATTTAAAGATAAGATACTTCTATTCCTATGTTCAGCACAACTGTACTTCCTATCATGAATCAATCTTAATCCATGCTTGTGGTTCCTAGAAATTCATGCATTACGTTGTTAAGATCAGGTTCTGTAGAACGCATGTCCTAGATCATATCTATGCCAAGTCTCAGGTATCTTATGATTTGTGCTTCCCCTAGTTGCTCGGTGGTATCCAAAAGCTCCTCTTGATGTATGTGAGTTAGAAGTAAAGTCTTGATCCTGAGTTTCAACCATATGTTGTGTTTATAAAACTCCAGCAAGTCCCTAACCATCATTCGAGGACAAATGATCCCAAAGGGTAGATCTTGTAACACCTAGAAAGTTCCTAACCTTAGTATAGCTTATCTATGACTCGTAAACCACAAAAATGGACTTGGTTGATCTTAATATGGATTGGAAAATGTTTTGGATGAGTTAGGAAACTCAAATAAATGGTTTAGAAGTGATATGTGACCTGTTCACCGCAACAGATGAACCCCATAATAGGGCTTGCACTGTGCAGCCTGAAGGGAGTGCCCACTGGTTAACCTCCACCATGAGCAGTGGGCCGCTCAGGAGGTAGGGTCTTGATTCACCCCGCATTGCACACCCCCTTTCTTCGGACAAAATTGTCCTTCGTTTCTCTTATTGCAGGGATAATTTGGTAATTTTAATTTTATAGAGACTGTCCCCTCCTTACTTAAAATGTTTCCTACATGATTATTTACCCTAATCTTAGATCAAAACACTTCCTCTTCTCTCCCAAAACTCCAAACTATCAACTCCTAAAGAACGACAAGGAAGATCAAGGCTATGGTTCTCTTCGAAGGGATTCTTCTCCAATTTCATCGCTAATGGTAAGTGACTATCCTAAACTAAGAATCTTCTATCTTTCATGTTCAATAAATCCTTTGTGATTACCTAGGGTTTGAGCTATACTTCTTGAATCTTCATAAGTCTTTAATTTCTTGATGTCAGTCTTGAATTCTTTTCAATTACGTCTTTATTTCATGAAACTAATGGTGTATGATGTTCAACAACTTTTGATATGCCTTTTATAATTCATGAATCCTACCAATTTATGAAATATGGTAAATTCCCTTTTTGTCATGAGTTTTATGAATTTTTGAATTCTGATTTGGGTTGCCAAAATTATTCTTAAATTCATAATTTGGGGTGAAAATAGGATGATCTAACCTTGTGATGAAATTCCCTTTCAAAGTTCAAGTTTAAAACCCATATGAAATGAATATGACTTTGCAGATGACCTGTTGGGAAATTTGACTACTTTGTCATTGTTCATGGTTAATGATTTTAAATAATTATCTTCAGATGATTTTCAGAAAATTGTTATAGCAAAAATCTTTGCTTAAGAAATATAAGAACCCTCACAACCTCCATAATAATGCTATGAACTATGAATAGATGACTTGCAAGTCTTGGTATGAAGATACCATTATGATATGAAACATTTTATATTCAATGGTTGGTTGATGAGATAAAAATGAGTTATGTTTAAAAGATAATTGAGGAGATAAACATGAATAAATATGGGCTTAAAGAGAATTAGATGGTTAACTAAGAAGGCATGAGTCCAAAGGCTCAAACACACGAAACTTATGTTTTGTCGATATAGGGATGTCTCTGTCCGTTAATTCGAATAACCTTACATGTTCATGTTGTATGATTTCTTTGCGCAGTAGTACACAAAATAGTTATATCTTGGTCTATGCGGCAAACATGGATTAGGACTCAGCCAGTCGGATACTGATCGGACCCACATAGCTTGTGGTGTTTATATGATGTCAGTTAAACCATCTAGTTGAGAAGTAAATTAAATGATGTAAATGAGTATTTTCTGTATGTCCTCCTATCAAGTATAGTTTCAGGTATACAATATATGTCCATAATGTCCCATCTTTCCTCCTTGTCACGACCCAAATCACGGATCATGCGGGTACCTACCCAACTCTATCCTAGATAGGAGAATCCTTACTACCCAACCATTCAGTTAATGTGGAAAATATTTAAAACAGCCTCAAGCATATATATTTAACAAAAATTTGCTTAAAATACACTTACTACATTGGTTCGATGCAGAAGTTAAATAAAACTCTTATAAGAACAAGGAGAATCCTTAAATCATAAATCAATCTTTGTTCAATACATTTGATAAGTAAAAATAATGAGGAAAATAATAAGCAATGATTCCCCAGAACCTAATCTAAACTAATACAAGAGCACAAGACAAGGAACAAGAAAATCCAAGACACAACTGCCATGTAAGAGTGGAAGGACAGGAGTCGTTGGAGAGTAATCACAGTAGCTCTTATAGAAACCCTAACTGACCTACAACAGGGCTATACCCCTGAAAGGAAGTAAAGTAAGTGTAGTATCAGTACAATCACATGTATTGGTAGGTATCAGCATCCAACCAGGCTTAGAAATAAGTAACAATAATAACAAGTAGGAAGAAATCATGACATCAAGTGACGTTTCGATTATTAAACCTATTATCCTACAATGGTTGGTATGTTTCCCTTAGCATCTTTGTGACCTACCTGTCATTTAACATTTTTGTGTATCTTTGTCCTTTGACCAATCCCTCCTTCTTTATATTTCCTAATCCCTTTCTTACCTACCTCCTCCCCTAATCATGTGATCCTGCTTCTAACAATTTCAGACAATTCTACAAATGTCACTACTCTAACCTCCCAAGAGTACTAAATCGGGTAGCTCGATTTTACTATCACTTTCTAACCTATAATTATAACTAAGTATAAATTCTACTCTTACTTCCTATAGATGTATATACATGCAATAAGCCACTCCGGTTATGCAGTCTCCATAATTAAGATCACCACAACATACACATATGGGCACTCTATAAAGAATGAAGAATGCATGTATGTAATATGCCCGTATCACCTCATCATTGTCGCATCATCATGTCATAACCATCATCACATTAACTCATAGTCACCTCATCAATATCATGCAATTATCTCAACATCATCAACAGACAATATCATCATCATCATCAACTCATTCCCACAACAACAGAGTATGCACCATCAACATTAATAAAATGCAATGCAGTCAATAATCACAAGTAGTGCTCGATAATAATTACAAACACTTAGTTCTTATATAAGCACAGAGACAGGCAAGTCTTTTCACTACTATTAACAATTTACACCATATCAAAGGTTATTCTAACACTTTATCTTATACTTTTCCATGCCTGGGATTGCTATAAACCTATTAATGAACTCATGGAATGCCCCACTTGGATGACACCAACAACTCTTCCTTACAGACCTACGCTCATACCCTATGTTATTACTCATGCCTTCATGTAACATCTATTCCCAAATGCTAAATTCTCATCTAGTTTTCTTACGCTCATTCGGCCACCATTCCTAGACTATCATTCAATTCATCACATTTACTTTAATATGTTCTTACAACTCTCTAGACTCTACTCAAACTACCAACTATACTCTTAACCTCACCCCAAACGCCAATAAACTTCATAGAGCCCCTAGGGACCTACAAGCAACCTACCTTAACCCTATTTTACCTTTTTCAATTTCTTTTTCACCTTTACCCTTACACTAACCCCTTAAATATTCCTTGAAATCCTTCGATTAACTCTAAATCCTACGAAACTATACTCTTAAGCCACAATAGTCGCATCAATTCAATATAATAACAAATAAAAGCACATATTAAGCCTAAATTGGTTAGTATCATTCCGTCCATCCAAACTTCATGCTCAAAGGCCTAAGACATGAAAACTCCCGACGTTACTATCATTATTAAATGCATCTAGACCAAGTCTACTTCAATTAACCATAACCTAGCTCGTAGATGAATTACACTGTTATGGAGAGTGGAGAGCTGTCCCGCACGCTCATGGCTTCTTCCCATATTGAAATCTCACTGGGTATACCTCGATATTGCTCTCAAAAAGTGTGGCCTGCGATACCTCATTGTTCTAAGTGTTAGGGCTGCTCAACATATTTTTTAAGGAAGGGAACGTCATAAGAAGGCTAAATAAAAGAAGGGTTTTAAAGATAAACACGGGTTGGCTGCTGCCAGAGTACTGCTGCAGTGGTTGGCTTACCACTACAGTGGTGGGTAGCAGGCCAGCCCATTTCTTTAAATTTTTCAGCCCAATTATGTAGGGCCCCACTTTTTTTCCACGAAAAAATTTCTACCATGTCTGGAAAAAGGATTTTCTTTATCGCAAAGTTTTTCTGGGATGGTTTTTGAAATAACGATACTTTGGGTCATTATATTATATACCAATTTACCCATCATTTGTCCCCAAATGGCTATGAAGAGAGGATAAAAGGACTCTAAGCATGACTTCAAATTCATGTACACGATGTGTCAATAGAAAATGATTCCTACTTCTCATTAACTCACTTCATCTAACCCCAGTTATTTAACAACTGAACTTAATGTAATTGACCAATCTAAGTGCTAGTAGGTCTTTGAATTGTCTAGACCGACACTCCAAAAATAATAACCTCTACGGGAGGAGATTATTATAATACTTACATAATGGGTTATTCTTAAAATACTCTATACATTGCTAAACATCACTATGTATGAAAAGTTAGGATGAAATGTGAGCCTCATGGAATTTATTACTGCTGTGGAAAATTATCGTTACAGCGGTTTGCGACAGTTCAAATAGGGGGTTATGTTTCATTTCCCCTACTCTAAAAACTCTCTCAATTTTATCTATGTAGCCTTTTTCTGACTACAATTCAAGATAAATTTCCCATATCTACTACTTCATTTACATCTTTATCATTATAGAATCACAAAATCTAAAGTAGAAGGAGATTTTTCGGTTGGTTTTCATTGGCATAATTTTGGATTTGAAATTTGGTGGTGTTCTTGCATGAAATGGCATGCATGATAGAATCTTTACGTCCCAATGCTCCTAAAGTATTCTAGGTATAAGATTGACAATGTTCATGGCAATTTTCAGGCATGAAAGTGGTGAGAGATGAAGGGTCACCTGCTCTAATGATTTTGGATAATTTGGGCTTGACTTTGGGTGTTAATCACTCTCATTTTAGCGTAAAAAATTTCATACGAACTTTACCAATCCCGATCTATGCTTAAAATTCAAAAATAAGAAGAAAAGTCAAAAAATCTGCCATGGAAAATGGAGTTGGCTGATTAGGGATGATAGTACTATGGCAGCATTAGGTTACCACTACAGTAATAAGTTTACCGCTTGCAGCGGCACCTAGCAGTGGCTCCAGGCTTTTCCTTTTTTGAGTTTTCAAATTTCCTTCCCTCTCGTAGCATCCCGACATAGTTTTTAACACTGACTTTAAAATGTTCATAGGATTATCATGGAGCACCAACCGCGATACCGAAGATTTACCAACGCTGACAGCTGCAATTGTTATGAGAATGGGTGGCATAACAGGAGTTTTCTCCGCGAGTGGGATTTTATGATGAGGGAAGTGGAGGATGAGATATCGTACTTTTACGACTAGTTGAAAGTCATTGGGTGGGAGATGCTGACAAATCCCATCTCCAATTGTAATATAGCTCTAGTCCAGGAGTTTTATGCCATACTCCCAACTATAGAGTGATTGGTACCCCTTCCCACCATTTATTTGGGGGAAGGATATTCTGGTGGATGTTGCAACCATCAAGGATACCTTGGGGGTCCCAAACCCCTCAAGTATCTCCTTTGAGGCTATGGTTTGAGAGTTAGATTTAAAGTGGGAGGCTAGGGTCTTGGCTCCAGAGGGTCAAGTGAGTAAGGTGAAGTGGTCCAACCTCAAAGGGACCAAGAGTACTTACTTTTTGGTAAAGGCTAGGTAGTTGTTGCAGCTGGTATCCTAAAGGATTCATGACTGATGTGAATTTTCATCAGGCTATTGTAGTGGCTTGTGCTCTCTGCATAATTGAGATATGGGGGTGCAGATTGTGGATAAGTGGCGGTACTTCTATTCTAGGGAGAGGCCTGCGAGGAATCTTTTTTTGCCCTCTGATTATCGAGTTGTACAAGAGGGTGTATGTGGCTAAGGAGGATCATGATACCTTGAAGGAGTGTGATGTGTCATTCAACCTACTGAGGGGCAGGGGAACACAAGGAGGAAGTAAGAAGAAGAAGAAGGTAGGGGAAGAGGGTGAGAGTAGCAGGTCCAGAGGGTGCGAGGAGTCTGGCACCACTTCTACTCAGGCTCTCGTATCTCTTGGTAGATGGGTGGCTAACCTTGATACTGTGTGAGGTTACTTGGAGAGACTCAATTGCCTCTACCAGGGTTGAATTCTTTAAGCTCTATTGCCCCACTGGACCCGGTCCAAGCTATGCAGAGCTCCAAAGGGAGATATATGAGGAGAAGAAAAGGTGTTGCTCCTGGGACTGCATGATGGTGAGGATGTAGAAGGCGGTACAGGTGATATTCTAGTGTGTCTCCCCTACCAAGAAACTCCCAAAGCTGACTAGAAAGGATACAGAGGAGTTTTAATTCCTTATCTGGATGGAGGAGGAGTGCTCAGGTGCCTCGAGCCTCGGAGATGATACCACCAGCTATATTCCCCTCCCCTCCTTTATTTTATTTTATTGACTCCATTTGGGTTTCCTTCATTTGGGGTATGTATCAAACAATTTCCTTTTTATTTCTCGCACTTTTTAGGACATCAATCGGTATAGCTTTCTTAGTAATAAAATATTAGCTTACTATGCATTTTGGAATCAATTTCTACCTTTAAATATTGCGAACACAGGGTTATTTTTACAATAAATGTGAAATCACAAAATAGGGGAGGGCCCTGGCAGCTTACTGTCTGGGAACCGCTGTAGTAGTACCTTCCAGTGGTTCTGCTTTTTCCTACTTAGTCCCAGGTCTTTTCTAGCCCGATGCTATCCTATAAATGCTTTTACAGCTTCTAACTCTCACCTCTCGTAGATGTTAAAATTTAGAATGCTTAAATTTAAGGATCTAAGCTATTGTTGATGCATTACTAATCCTTCAACTAGATTAACTACACCACAATTCTCCCTTCTACTTATCCGAAGGAACTTAACCCACACAATATTTTGCCATGTAACAGCAAGATACCTTGGTTATTCATCAGGGTTTAGATGGAATTTAAGGAATACTTCAAATCACGAAGTGATGAGATGTGTCTCAAATAGCAGAAATGAAGATGCACCCCTAGATGACACTCGACTCTTACAATTCCCAAGTCCTTTTGCAACAATTCATTCCAAATCAAACATATTCTTCAATTGCACTCAAGGAATTCACGTATCACACAATCAAGCAATAATATAATCTATTTGGAACAAGATTCACAAAAGAATACATGTAGCAGGCTATCGTAATTCAGCAATTGTTTTAAGGCACAAATATACTGCTAATAAGCATAACTGATCCACTAATGGAAGAGCTATGCTTAATAATTATACTGACAGTTACGAACTTTCCTTCCTCAAACATAAACTATACCTTAGATATTCAAAACTAACGCCTCTTATTGATCATTACTATTCCAGTATTTCGAACACATTCGATATACCAATTGGTACCAACCAATCCCGATTGTGATAATTGAGATACCAATTGGAATCTGCCAGATATCAATTGGACTCAACTTGGGGAGACAATACTGAATTAGCATGATTTAGGAGAGAAGAAAGTGAAACTGACTTTCTAGATGCCTTGTAGTTTCCTACAGATTTAATGTGGACGTCAACACACCAATCCGCAAAAATCTACTTGATATTTGCTATTCTACAGGGAGATCGGTAACCTGGGATCTGACACCACTTGTCACGACCCAAATCGTGGATCATGTAGGTACCTACCCAACTCTATCCTAGATAGGAGAATCATTACCACCCAACCATTCAGTTAATACAAAAAATATTTAAAATAGCCTCAAGCATATATATTTAACAAATATTTTGTTTAAAATACACTTACTACATTAGTTCGTTGTAGAAGTTAAATAAAACTCTTGTAAGAACAAAGAGAATCCTTAAATCAAAAATCAATCTTTGTTCAGTACATTTGATAAGTAAAAACAATGCAGAAAATAATAAGCAGTGATTCCCCAGAACCAAATCTAAACCTATCATACCTCAATTCCCATTGAGGCGGATTGGCACCCGTAGCCGATAAGGCCCGAGAGAACCAAGTTTTGCTTATGTTCATTCATATGCATGCCATAAGAAACACCACTATCACATAAGAACATAAAATGCTAATAACAGAGATTATGGAATATGTGACATATATACATATATGAAACTTGGTCGTCGAGGCCATCAAGTCACAATTGACATACATCTCTTACATTCATACACCTACATGCGTCTACAAAAGCCTCTAACAGATGCATTTACAAGACCAACGGAAATTCGGGACAAGTCCCCGCTCATACAACATGTACAATACCAAAATACATATATAACTGTGACTCGGAAAGCCCCGAACCAACCGAAGCTCACCAAAGATCCGCAAATAACTGGCAATCTACTGTGGAGGACTACTATCACCTGCTCCTGCAGCAAGTAAGGTAAGTTCCACAAGGGACGTCAGTACGAGAATGTACTGAGTATGTAAGGCTCATAAGAAACTGTATGATACATAAATACGTCAATGAACTCAAATACAAATGAATAACCAATATGGATAAGTTAACATTTTGTATGTTGGGAACCATGTACATTGCTTTCTTTGCTTTCTTTGCTTCTTTACTTCCATGCTTACTCATCATTGCTTATGTCACAATGTACCCGGGCCCCGACTAATCAGTGGGTCTTTACATAACATAACGTTATGTTGGGATCGACTAGAGATAGGCTTATGCCTCTAGAGCTACCACCCATTAAACCATACATCGAGCTCGGCTTGAGCTAGGTTATTACGTCTAGAGCTGCCACCCATAAACCAACATATCAGGTTCGGCTCGAGCTAGGTTCTTACCTCTAAATCTACCCCCTGTCAGGTTCAGTTTATGCTTGGCTTATGCCTCTAGGACTACCCCCTGATCCTATAATCTCGGGATCGGCTTGAGCTAGGCTTTTTCCCCCAAAGCTACCACTCATACTCAATCATTAACCACATGTGCATTATTTCATGCATTACTTTTGAGATTGATACAATGATAGTGATACATTATTAGAACCATAACATTATTGGGAACATAACATTATTGGGAACATGGCATTATTGGAAACATAGGATCTTTGGAACATTAGTCGATGAACATGATACATGTGAATGACAATTGATCAATGCATAAGGAACATGTGATGAATCATAATTGATACCCAAAAATAGGATACCTTAGGACATTTCGGAAAGGAACAAGTATAATGTCAATCTAAATACTATGTGCTGCAGAAGGATACGAATAAAGTAACCTTACATACCTTCACTTCCAAGTATGAATACACAAGCCTATATATGAACACTATATTCCAGCTCCTTCCTTACGTTTCACTCTATAATACAAGTACATAACAGAGCTTACATTAACCACTAGTTATCGTACAAGTGTACAAGACGACAACGAGCTATATGACTGCCGTATAATGTCATTTCACCCCTTTACAATACAATCCACTGCATTATCATACCGAAAATACCAAAACATTCCACACACTGACCGAGACATCATACATCAATATCATTTCACACCACGTTTACCCTTTATGCTTTCTCATTATCATTCCGTCACAGTTATCCTATCAACTTGCGTCATAACAACTTATGAACAACAATACATACTTAATATAGCCCAACATACCTCCATACACCCTTTTAAAGTCATTAAAATGGTATCATAAGTTGATAATTACATCCAAAAAGGGTATAGGGGCCTTCGGGGATCAAAGAGAGACGAAAACATACAAAACCGAATTTTGGGCTGACCTGCGAAGCCACCTGCACCCACAGGTGGCTGAGGTGCATCCACAGGTGACCTTTGGTAGAATCCATAGGCACCTGCGTTGGCATATGTACCCGCAGGTGCCCTCGTCTGATGGGGTGGATGCCCGTTTTGGTCAAAATGGGTCTCTTTTGGGTCTTTTTATGCAATGAATGGTCCATGATCATAAATAAACTTCTCTTGACATATTTTAGATCATCTTGGATGCCAAAAATCAACCATGTGTTCACAACACACATGAACATCACCAAAACTACACTTCCCTTTCAATACGTCACCAAATCCATAACCAAAGTTACAATAACAATTCCAAAAATGATACACAAGGATAAAACAAGTTAATACTATCATAACACCTCACATGTCAATATTGAATCCATCCATTTCACTTCCTTCAATACCACAAGTCCATTTTCAAGTTTACAAGGCAAAACCTTTTTTCGATTGCAAAAATAGTCAGTTTTACACATAGTATACTGTCCAACACTTTGCCAACATAACCAACATGATATACACAATATATTATGCATAAAATATATTTAAACATAATAATATACACTTACCAATACTTACAAAATGATGATCTTGTCCCAACAAGTGTATTTACCTTAGGGTTTGTGTGTAGAGAAAAGGTTTGGATAATTCTAGAAAATGGCATGTGTAATGTGTTGAATAAAATCTGATTTTCTCTTGATTTATATGGTCCCCTTAAGTCATCCTTATCCACATATTTAATGTGTCTAATTGGTCAATGAAAGAGCAATGAAAGAATGGGTCAAGTTCCCTTTTTGGTCCATGTCTTTCTTATGATTTTGGGTCCTCATTTGGGCCCAATGGCACAAGACTCATTAATGCCCAACAAATTAATGTATAATTCATCAAATCTCTCATGTTTCAATATTTCCATGAATGTTACGGTAGTCAACTAGACTAAAAAACTTATGGGGTGTTACATTCTTCCCCCCTTAGAAACATTCGTCCTCGAATGTTAGTGACATTATTCAAAGAAAACAATTACAAGTCTAGGAAAATTCTTCATGTTATCATATATATCTATACTCAATGCTTATGAATATTTACTTGTCATTATTCCGATCTCGTATCGTGAACTTTTTCTTCCCTTTGGAACAAATGAGGGTACTTGGACTTCATTATTTCTTCAGTTTCCCATGTGACCTCTTCTATTTGTTGATTTCTCCAAAGTACCTTTACGAAAGCGACATCTTTATTCCTCAACCTCTTCACTTGTCTATCCAGAATGGTAATAGGTATCTTCTCATAGGTAAGATCCTCTGTAACTAGCACATCTTCAATGGGAGAAAAACGAGATGGATCTCCTATGCACTTTCGAAGCATCGAAACATGAAATACTAGATGAACTGTGGAGAGTTCTTGGGGTAGTGCCAACTCATATGCAACTTTCCCAAATCTTCTAACAATTTCATACGGGCCTATATAATGTGGACTTAATTTTCCTTCCTTTCCGAATCGTATTACCCCTTTCATCGGTGACACCTTCAAAAATACCCAATCACCTATGGCGAACTCAAGCCCTCTTCTTCTAACATCAGCATAGGACTTGTGTCGACTCTGGGCCGTTTGTAATCGTTGTTGAATCACTTTAACTTTCTCCATAGCCTGATGAACAAGATCTGGACCAAGTAAAGCAGTTTCACCCGCTTCAAACCATCCAATTGGTGATCTACATTTCCTTCCTTACAAAGCTTCATAAGGTGCCATCTTAATACTTGAATGATAGCTATTGTTGTAAGCAAATTCAATAAGAGGCAAATGGTCATCCCAACTGCCTTGAAAATCTAACGTGCAAGCCCGTAGCATATCTTCAAGTGTTTGAATAGTACGTTCTGCTTGTCCATCTGTCTGAGGATGGAAAGCCGTACTCAGATTCACCTGTGTACCCAAACTCTGCTGAAAAGATCTCTAAAAATGCACAGTAAACTGAGCTCCCCTGTCTGATATAATGGAGATCTGAATCCCATGTAATCAAACTATCTCCTTCACATACAATGTTGCATAATCCTCAGCTGAATAAGTGGTCTTGACTGGTAGAAAATGCGCTGACTTGGTAAGCCTGTCAATATAGAATCAAATTTCCACAGTGTACGAGGCAAACCTGTGATGAAATCCATATTAATCATATCCCATTTCCATACTGGAAGAGTGATACATTGCATGTAACCTCCTGGTTTCTGATGCTCTACCTTCACTTGCTGACAATTCAGGCACTGAGCAACAAATTCTGCAATGTTCTTCTTCATATTTCCCCACCAATACACTTCTTTTAAATCATGGTACATTTTAGTAGCTCTCGGATGAATAGAATATCGCGAATGATGCGCCTCTATCATAATTCATCTCCTCATCTCATTTACATCTGGTACACATACTCTACCTTGGCATTGAAGCAGCCCTTCTTGTGTATGATCAAATGCCTTTGTCACATTCTGTTGTACATTCTCTTTTAGTTGCAATAATATAGGATCTGCATACTGCTTCTACTTCACTTCAGCTATCAATAAAGATTCAGCCGCATTTTGCACAATAACCCCTTTATCTGAGGACTCGAGAAGAAGAACCCCCAAACTGGCTAATTGATGTAGATCTTTGGCTAATTCCTGTGGCTGCGTGGATGGAGGTTTTGATAGCTTCAAGAAACTAACACTAAAGAAATTAATTATCTACATCAAGTTATTCAAGCTGAGGGAAGGTTGGGATTGAGTGGGGATGAGTCCGTGGACGTGTAATCATCATTATTACGGTAAGTTTTGTCGTTTTTATGATATGTTTCTTTTTATATATATTCTTGTTGGTTCTGATTTAGAGCTTAATATGAGCTCGGATTGGATAGCATCTATTGTGACTATTGATCACGAAATTATTTGGGACGCTGTGACGGTTTCAGTTTCGAGATTCCTCAAGCGGGCCCCACGTCGGATTTTTGGATATTTTTTGAACCAAGGCAATATGGGTATCAATGGTCATAATTTGACATGTAGTTTATTATTTTGGTAGCTTGGCAGCAGTCAGAGGCCTCTTGAAGGGGGAAGGCTCCTGTATAGCTGGTTCTTTTGACAGGCTTACGGCGGCGTCCAGGTAGGCTAGGTTTACCTTCCTTTACACTTAGATTGGGCTTATGTGTGATATATGTATGCTATTGTGCTGGTGTTTTGGGCTGGTATTATAGACTTGGTGGTGGTGATTTGCTGTGATTTAGGCCTTCTAGGCCGGATAGGGCTATTCAGATATATTCCAGGCCCGTTATCCTTGTGGTACGCCACAGATGACCTATTTGGGGTCGGATAGTATTGTTGTTGTTGATTGCTGGTTGGGGAATGTTATCGTTGGACCTTAGTCCAGGCTCAGGCAGACTTAGCCCAGACTTAGACAGGTATAACTAGACTTGGTTTTCGAGACCCGTTAGTGGGCCCCATTACATTTTTTGTCGACTTGTCAGAACTTTGACATCTTTAGGCTTAGTTAAGCCCTATATGACCTGTTAGGGTTGTGACAGGATTGAGTCACCCCAATTATACCCGATTGGCCTGTTTAGCCTTGTTGGTCCCTGATAGCACCGTCTTTGACCGAGGTCGGCTAGTTTGACTTAGAACGTTGACCCGCCTTTCCATGACTTATAATGTATACCCAGACTTGTATATACATATTATTTATAGTAGATAGTTGACCTAGAAGGACCCCGAAATTGACTTGTAGGTTGTGGGTTAGCTTCTGTGCTTATATACTAGTATTGACTTGGGACTAGGGTGTTCCCCATTTATCTGATATGATATGACATTTGATTCTGTTCTAGTTACTGGCTATGATGAGTTTCAGTTCGAGTTCGGCTACTGATTCAGGTATGATGATTTTGGTTATTGACTATTGGGTGTTCCGGTTCGAGTTCAGCCCCGGATTGTGGTACACTATGAATTCTGGTACTGGGTACCGTGGTTATGATATTGTTGTTCTTTGAGTTTTGGTTCGAGTCCGGCAGATATGATATATATGTGGCCTATTGTTATTACCCACTGCGTCCGGTTCAATTCCGGCGTCTGGCCTCTTGTTATTACCCATTGGTGCCAGTTCAAGCCCGGTGCACTCTTGTTGGTTATAGTGGTTGTTGGATACTGATACAGCTTCGAGACACTGGAAATTATGCATTTACTATTTTTGTGTGTCCCACCTGTTTATGGGGGCCAGGATGGGTTATTGTTTTCTTTCGTGTGTCTATCAGGTTTATGGGGGCCCAGATAGGTTATGTTTGACTTATGTGTTTACTTACGCATTTATTTACTCGATTATTCGATATCACATTTATTTATTTCCTAAGCATATATACACGCCTCGATAGTTACTTATGTATTTATTACTTATACCCCGGACTTAGCATGCACCCTCGTATTTTAACTTGCTTATAATACATTGAGCTCAGTCGGCCGATGATGCCTACTGAGTACCCGTTGCCCCGGTACTTATACTGCACTTCTATATCTTTTTCCCCGATGCAGATCCGGGCACTAGTCGGCGAGTTTGACGTGACTCTCTTCTCAGCACTGACTCCGGAGCAGGGTGAGCTTACTGACGTTCGAGGCAGATCCTACTCCATCTCTACTGTATAGTCCTTTGCACTCAAGACTGTTGTACTTGTTATATATATTTGGTTTCTGTCTTGTATTCTGGCTATGTCTAGTAGTGGATCTTGTACCGACCTCACCAGGTCTTGGAAGGGGTTCTTGACTTTATATATATTGTCCCCTTCCTTCTCAGTTTTGGTATGGGTATATTTTGGTTCTGTTTGTTTTTTTATATATTTCTAGCATGCTTATTAGTATGGTTACTTCCACCTCATCTCTGTTCTTCTGAGATTTCGCCCGTTAGCCCATCGCTTGTCGCTCTGGGATAGGGTTTGGCTTGCCTATTGGTGGGTTACAGTAGGCGCCATCATTACTCAAATATTGGGTCGTGACATCATCAATGTTATGGCATAAGCGATTGGGTCTAATTTTTAAACAACGAATACAAAGGCTTGTGTCAGAAGAAATTCTTAATTCCCTTTATATATCAGATTTTGAAATTTGTATAGAATGCATTAAGGGAAAACAAACAAATATAAGAAAAAGAGTTGCTTATAAGAGTAAAGAACCTTTAGAGTTAATACATACAGACATTTATGGTTCGTTCCCTACGACTTCATTGAATGGTCAATAATATTTTATTATATTTATAGATGATTACTTCCTCTATGGATATCTCTATTTAATTCAAGAAAAGTCATAATCTTTGAATATTTTTAAAATTTTCGAAGCTAAAGTTGAAACTCAATTAGGCAAGAAAATTAAGGCTGTCAAATCTGACTGTGGAGACGAATACTATGGTAAATACGATGGATCAAGTGAACAACGTCTATGATCTTTTTTTGCAAAATATTTAGCAGAGTGTGAAATTGTACCTCAATAAACCATGTTGGGGACTTCAAGTCAAAATGGTGTAGCTGAGAGACGAAACTAAACTCTTAAGTATAGTGTGAGAAGTATGACTAGTCATTCTTTTTTACCTGAATTGCCTTGGGGAGAAGCATTAAAGACTGCAGTTTACATACTAAACAGAGTTTCAAGTAAAGAGGTCGCTAAGACCCCATAGAGTTGTAGACCAATAAGAAGCCCAGTATTAGGCACTTATATGTCTGGGATGTTCGATCGAAGCAATGCCTTATAAGCCTAATGAAATGAAATTGGATGCAAGAACTTTTAGTTGCTACTTTGTAGGTTATGCAGAAAGATCGAGAGGTTTCAAGTTTCACAACCCCTCAAATAGATCTTTTTGTGAAACATGGAATGCCAAATTTATTGAGGATGTTTATTATGGTGGGAGCAATCAAAACAAAAAAATTGTGTTTGAAGAGGAATTTGATAATATTCCTTCTACTAGTGAAAATGATCAGGTTGCTTTACCGAATGTTTTTCAACCTATAAATCGGGATTGTGTAGAAAATATTCAACAACCTCAAGTTGAAGTGCCTAAAAAAATATCTAGTAGAGAAAGGAGAAATACAATTTCGGATGACTATGTTGTTTATCTCCAAAACATGATTTTGACAAGGGATTAGAAGATGATTATATAATTGTTAGTCAAGCAAAATCATGTAGAAACTCTGTTAAATGGATCGAAGTCATAAAAATTAAGATAAATTCTATGAAAAATAATGACATTCGGGATCATATCGAGTTACCACAAGGATCAAAATCGATTGATTGTAAATGAATTTTCAAAACTACACATGATTCAAAAGGTAATATCGAAAGATATAAAGCACGCCTAGTTGCTAAGGGATTCACTCAAAAGGTGATTTTATTTCCAGTTTCATCGAAAGACTCCTTAAGAATTATTATGGCACTTGTAGCTCATTATGACTTAGAGCTACATCAAATAAATGTAAAGACTGTATTTTTTAATGGAGACATTGAAGAAACTATATTCATGGTACAACTAGAAATCTTTGAGCCTCAAGATTCAAAGCACCTTGTATGTAGACTTAAGAAGTTCATATATGGTTTAAAACAGGCATTTCGACAATGGTACCAAAGGTTTGATCAGGTGATAATCTCCTTTGATTTTAAAGAAAACATTCTTGATCAGTGCATCTATCTCAAGTTCCATGGGAGCAAATTTATTCCTTGTGCTATATGTAGATGACATTCTATTGGCAAGAAGTGATTTACATTTATTGCATGAAACCAAGAAATTTCTATCTAGCAAATTTGAAATAAAAAATCTTGGTGAGGTGTCATTTATTCTAGATATAGAGATCCATAGGGATCATACAAGAAATATTATTGAACTTTCGTAAAAGACTTATATTGATAAGGTGCTAAGTAGATTTGACATGTAAAATTGTGCACCAGGAGATATACCCGTGGCAAAAGGTGATAAGTTTAGTTTGCGCCAGTGTCTAAATTTGGACATAGCAAAAAAAGAGATGGAAAAAATTCCATATGCATCAACAGTGGGAAGTCTCATGTACTCACAATTTTGTACACATCCATATATAGTGTACATCATGGAAATGTTGGGTCGATATTTAAGTAACCCAAAAATGGATCATTGGAAGCAGCAAAACGGGTTATGGATATTTTCAAAGAACTAAAAATTACATGCTCACTTATCGGATGTCGAATAACTTAGAGATCATAGGATATTCTTATTCAATTTTTACTGGATTTCTTGATAGTAGAAGATCTACATCAGATTTATGTTTGCATATTGGCTGGAGAAATTGTTTCTTGAAAAAATGTGGAACAAACATTAATAGCTTCTTCTACCATTGAAGTTGAATTTATAGCTTGTTGTGAAGCATCAAATCAGGAAATATGGTTAAGAAATTTAATCACTGAAATGCAAATAGTCAGTGGTATAGAAAGATCATTGAGAATTTATTGTGATAGTAAATTTGTTGAGTTATATTCGAAGAACAACCAAAGTTCGTTAAAGTCAAAGCATATAAACATTAAATTTTTTATTTTGAAAGAAATAGTTCAGAGTTGTCTTGTTTCGATTAAGCATATTAGTACAAACTCAATGATTGCAGATTTGCTCATCAAAGATTTACCACGTAAAGTTTTTCATGGGTATGTGGCTCAGGTGTTGTCAGCTTCGATGATGAGCCATTTTAGTGGGAGTTTGTTATTTTATTTATGCTATTGACATGTTAAATTTTATTTTCTGTACAGATTGAAGTTTTATGAAATTTGTGAATTTCAAATGTTTGCTAATAAATCTGGAAAATAAAGATATTGACTTTCTATTATGGTTTTACATAAGATATAAGAAAGTGTAATTTTTATCATAGAGCAGACCAGTTGAAAATAGACATCATGTAATTTCTGTATCTGATCTACGTCATTGGTGTTTGCTAATATTTGTGATCATTGATGGATTAAGTTACGACTATATGTTACGAAAATCACTTTGATCCTATATTGGTAGTATCGATGGACCAGATTGTGTTGAGATATTTCAATTAAGATAGCAAAAGTTTTGCACAATAATATTTCATCTATGTACGATTATTTAGAAATAAGGTGGTATAAGTGGGAGATTGTTAGTAATTTCTATTTAGTGAACTTACATATTAATAAATTATACATAGATATGTTATCACTAAAGGAGCCCTTTTTATGATTTAATAAAGCATTAAACTATTTGAGCCTAGAAGAAAATATCAATTAATATGAGGTTTTTATCTTAGATAAGTTGAAATCCATGGACCTTTTCTTAAGTCTGATGGAGACTTATTAAAAAGAGATTGTTAGTAATTTCTATTTTGTGAACTTACATATTAATAAATTATACAGAAATGTGTTATCATTAAAGGAGCCCTTTTTATGATCTAATAAAGTATTAAAATATTTGACCCTAGAAGAAAATATCAATTAATATTGGTTTATTTTAGATAAGTTGAAACCCATGGACCTTTTCTTAAGTCTGATGGCGACAAAACAAATTGTGAAAAAAAATATATCAGATTTAAAATTTAAAAGAAAAAACAGATCTACAGAAATAAAAAGGAATAATCGAAACTAATAAAACTAACAAAAAAAAAAGAAATTGGATCTAACAGGAGACGACAAGAAGATTTTGGAAAAGGCTAAGAAAGTGAGAAGGAGGGGTTGGGGTTTAGAAAAAAAAATTGAAAAATAGTTTTCCTTTTATTTTCCTAATTTATTTTTTTAATTATTATTCTGAATCTAAATGTCACATTCTTCTTTTGATTAGTCTTTAAGTCACATTATTCATGAGCGTATTACACATACTTTATAATTTTAATTGACCGTCAAAAAAGTGGCTAAAAAGGACAACTTTTAAATAGTGAAAAGTATTGGGAAAAGGGTCTGAAATATACCCAAACTTTGACGAAAATTGTTGTAACACGTCTGAACTTTACGGGGGTTCACCCCCTGGACTATTTATTAGCGTATTTTAGTGACATTTATTTTCACTAATAAATAATCCAGGGGGGTCATAGGATCCTCGCAAAATTCAGGTGTGTTACAGCAAATTTCATCAAAGTTTGGGTATATTTTTTACCCTTTTCCCAAAAGTATTCAATGAGAATAAAAATATATTTTAAGACAAAGTGTTAAAATAAATTTTATATGACTTAAAACCTTATTTTAATAAAGATATTTTTATGAGAAATATTCATAAAGCACACAACTATAAGTGCTAATTAATCAATGAAATGATAGTTTCAATACATAAGTTGTTCGAGATTAGTTCTAGATACATGTATCTGATTCGGGTGACTAATGTATCTCGTATACTTGTGCGTAAAGTGTGGTCTATTTTTGGTTGTTTATGATCTTCTATAGTTGAAATGCATTAAACAAGGATAAAAACCACGCATACAACAATTTCTGAATTCTCTTCTATCAACCCTTTATCACTATAAAAAAAAAAAAAAAAATTCAAGTGATTGTATCTGTGATTCACTTTATCTGCAATTTCTAATGAAAAAATTATATAGGTATCCTATATTTAGAAAATATTTATCATCTATAGCAATAAAAAAAATTAAATATAATAATTATAATACATCTATTACTGATTTGTACTACCAATCCAGACCCGGCCAGCTTTCTCCGGTGGATCTCCGACGACCCCATAGTGTCAGTAGCAATCCAGAAGTAGGCAAAGGCGGTGACACCAAGACTCCGGTGACCAATTTTCACACCAAATCTTACCAGAATCCAATAAATCGACCAAGAAAATCACCCAAACTCCGGCGATCTCTATTCCTAATCCTTTATTTTCTTGAATTTCTATTTGCTTTGATTCACACACGTTCCTGATAGATTACTTAGACTGAAAATTGTTGCATTCTTGACATTGATTGTTTTGTCGCTACTTCGATTGATAGTTGCTTGCTTTTTTGTGATTTGTTGCTTACTATATAGATTAGAATTTGGCATTATTTTTTGTTTAATCCTATTCTTAGGCAGCCTCAGCTGGTTGTTGTATTGATTGCTTTGTTGCTTTCTACCTAGTAGAGGTCGTGGGTATTGTAGTTCTTAATTGATTTTTTTCTGTGAGTTTTTAGACTAATTTTCCCTTGGTAGCTTACATTCTTTGGTGGCTTCGGCAATAGATAGTGGACTCAGATCATGTATTAGGTAAAGGCTGAGGGTGAGGGGTGGGAGTGGTAAGAGGGTTAAGTATTCCACTAGGTTTTAAGTAGGTTCGTAGAATATAGGGTATTTGATGGGAAAGTTCATAGAGCTAGTAAAGATTTTAAGAAAGAGAAAGATTAATATAGCGTGTGTCCAGAAGACCAGATAGGTAGGTACCAAAGCTTGGGAGGTTAAGTTGTGGTACTCAGCAAGTTCGAGTAATAGGAATGGAGTAGAAATTTTAGTCGACGAATACCTTAGGGAGCATATGGTGGGGGTTAAGAGGATTAATGATAAGATGATGATGATTAAGCTAGTCGTTGGAGGGCATACTTTAAACATTATTAGTGCATATGCACCGCAAGTAGGCTTGGTCAAGGAGATCAAGAAGCTCTTTTGGGATGATTTGGATGAGGTCGTGTAACTACCCTTTTCGTTGTTACAGCTGAGTCTAATGTACAAAATTTGAGTTAAAATTTTCTCCGAATTAGGAGTTAGAAATTTCAGACTAGGTTAGTCTTGGATGAATTCCAAGTGAGGTATGGTCTAGGGAAATATGAGAATGGATTGGGTAAATGTAATAATTTTTTATGTTAACTAAGACGATAAGAAATCCGTAGGATTTTTTTGAAGTGAAATCGATTAATTAGAACTCCCGATATCAAACTCGACATAAAGGGGTTGGTCCAAAATATCATAGTTTGAGGGTGCATTGCAAGAAAAGACAAAACTGGGAGCAATACCGAGTTTTTGCCTCGTCACACCCGCTATAGTAGGTGGCAGGCCGCTATAGCGGGAGTTAACATTGGTCAATCCCGCCATAGCGGGCATATTCAGCTATAGCGGGATAGGGCAACTATAGGGGGATATACATGGATTTATGCAGAAAATTACCCCAAAATGGTTTATTATTCCTAAACTCATTTTGGAAAGGGCTTAGGTGATTTTGGGAAATTTTCACCTGTTTTCCACCAAATTTCTTTGCAAAGGTAAGTTAATCACTCCCATTAACTAGTTTTTCAATTTTTAAACTTTAGAATCACTAGTTTACGAGTTTTGGAGAGTATTTAGCTTAATCTAGCTAATTTTTCTAGTGCAATGGGGTAAATTGGGTGTAAAACTTTTTGGGTTTTGCTTAAAAGTTGATAATTTACTCTTGCATTTGTAACCATGAAATTGGTAGGATCAAGGTGGAATAATGGTAGAAAAACCCTTGAACGGAATAAATAATCATGAAATTGGCCTTGGGATTTGGGATTAGATTATAATCCTCAATATTATAGGTCATTTGGTTGATTATATATTATATTCCTATTTTTAGACCACAATCAAGCCGAAGTTGCAAGAAAAGTGAAGGCTCAAGTTCGCTAGAATATTTCAAGCTTGCATTGAGGTAGGTGATGGTTTAATGTAGTTGAAACCCAATTTGTTTTATGTGTGCATGATATCTATTCCTTTGTACTGCTTGTTACAATGCATGTTCATGGAAGTGAATGATTATGTAATGACCCTCCAGGTTATTTTCTATATTTCTGCACTATTTTGACATTTAGAGCTTTTCCATAACTGTCCCAAGTCATTTATGACTTATTGGAGCCAACAGTTTGATTACCGGGCAGTTCGTTTGGTTTTAGATCCAATTCCCTGTTTAGAAGTCTTCGCTGTTCAAATTTGGGTATTGGGCCTAAACCTCAATTAAACGGCCTCATATACCGATTCCAATAGTTCCATCAGATCCGAAACATCGATTTTAGGCTAGGAGAACTTTTGGTTTGGGTCCCAAGGCTTCCAAACTCACTTTGGGCTATTGGATAGAAGTTAGTCAAAATAACCATTGGGTGTGGGGGCCATATTCCATCGAAAAGACCTCGGATGGAAAGTTTAATGGCGCAATTGAGTCCAGAATATCAAATTTGGTAGGGTAGCATAGTTCATTTGAGTTCACGGGGTTCCGAACAAATCCCGAGGGTCCGATCGAAACTTAGAAAAGTTTGCTAAGTGCTTGTGCTTGAACTCAGCAGGTGCAGGTGCAGGAGCTTAAGAAGACCTTTGGTCACTTAAGTGGAGGTCTCTTAAGTAACCAACCCTGGGTTCCCGCCTTGTAGCTTAAGTGGAGGCCTTCCCGATTTAGTAGAGGTCGCTTAAGCGACACTCATCCGCTTTAGCAAAAGCCAACATTTAGGTTTGGCTGCTTAAGCGATAGTCTGTTGCTTTAGTGACAACTGCTTAAGCGGTCAAATGGCCGCTAAAGTGGTCATCCCTGGTGCATTAAAGTCCCTCTTTATACGATTTTGGTTCATTATTTTTATTTTTAAGTCCCTTAAAACCCTAGCTTTAGTGACAACTGCTTAAGCGGTCAAATGGTCGCTAAAGTGGTCATCGTTGGTGCATTAAAGTCCCTCTTTATCCAATTTTGGTTCATTATTTTTATTTTTAAGTCCCTTAAAACCCTAGAGAGAGTGTAGAGAGCATTGTTTGATCATTAAGTGTTCGTGGCGAGTTGGAAACGTCATTTTGATCACTTCCCCATCGATATTTTCGTGAGTTCCCATTAATTTCATGGTTAATTTTCAATTTAAACCTGAATCCCTAGTTTACTTTACAAGCTGATTTAGGTTCATTTGTGCTTAAAATTTACCCATTTTTTAGGGTAAATGATCCTTGAGCCTAGAGGGATGCTTGACGGTTTCAAAATTGTGATTCCGTAAGCAGGCCCCATATGGGATTTTTAATTCAATTTTGGACCCGAAACATTTATATGCAATATGGGTATTTTTATTCTCGTATTAATATGTAGATCATTATTTTGATAGCGTGGCATCGTGAGGAGGCTTCTCTAAAGGGAAAAGCTCCAATTTAATGAACTTTCTCAAGCATTCATCAGCGTCCAGGTAGGCTAGACTTACTTTCCTCGTAGATTGAGCTTTATTATGGTATTAGTATGGTAATGTTCAAGATTTGGGTTGGAATTTACGGGTTGGTTGTATGTTTTGTGAAATTGGGAATATTTAGCCGATTAAAGAGATGTTTTTAGGTAGAATTGACTTATTCCTCTCCTTCTAGAGTTAAATTATTGCCTTAGGACTTGTTTAGACATAATTAATAACTTGTAGTGGAACTTTGAATCCTTAGTCTAATTTTGGATAGAAATTACCTTAGTATGGACTTTTGGGGTTAGTAGCGGGTCCCGTCGGCCCTCTTTTAGGTCAATTATCCTAATTAGCTCCTTGTAGACCTAGGAGGCCTTCTTTAGTCATCTTGCGTGTCTTTTTAGAATTTATTGTGACTTGGACATCTTTCCAACTTCCGACTAGACTTGTAACCTTGTATTTACTTTAAAGACCAGTTCGAGTCTAGCAACTACCATTGGCATATGGTAATATATTTCCAATTCTAGTCCTGCATACATAGTACTAGAGTCTGGTTTAAGTTTGGTATTTGTTGGTCACTTATGATATTAAAGACCGGTTCGAGTCTGGCATTTGTTGGTCGTTTATGATATTAAATATCGGTTCAAGTCTGGCATTTACGATTTATTTATAATGCTAAGAGTCTGGTTCAAATTTGGAAATTATGGTATGGAAAGATATGAATATGATTTTGGTTGTTGGTTACTTGATAATTATTATTATTGATGGTTCTGCTCTTAATTGCATCATTTGGGCTTACGAGGGATCGTTTGGGTTAATATTCTCTTATTTACGCCTTCTGGGCTTATGGATTCCCAGTTAGGTTATAGTTAGCCTGCCTTCCTTTTGATATTATTTATACTGTTAATTATTATCTATCATCTGCCGCATTATTTCAGGTTTGCCTCTTATTCCTTGACTTAGTTTACATTCTCGCATTCTATTATACTTTTATTATGATTTAGCTCAGTCGGTCGATGATTTCTACTGAGTACCCATTATTTTGGTTCTCATACTACACTTCTACATTTTTTTTTGCAGATCCGAGTACTAGTTGCCGCCGCTGACATTCTATCCAACTACTCTCAGGATTCAGAGATAGGGTGAGCTTTTGGAGTTGAAGTTAATCCCCTCTCCTTCCTTTACTTTTGGATAGTCTTTAGTTATCGATCCTTTCTGTATATTGATACTATTCAGTAGTCTCATTTTGTATTTAGTGGCTCTTGTACCGACTTTACTAGGTCATGGGATATTTTTTTTATACTTCCGCCATTTCTTTTGACATTTATATTGTTGTAATCTTATTTATATTGCTTATAATCTTATTGTATGCTTATATTTTCGGTATTTACTTTACCTTCCACCAATTAGCCCATTACTTATCATTTCGGGCTACGATTTGGCTTACCTATATGCGAGTTAAGGTAGGTGCCATCATGACTCCGAAATTGGGTCGTGACAAATTGGTATCAGAGCCTAGGTTCACTGGTATTGTTGGTACAAGAGAAAGTGTCTAGTAGAGTCCCACAGATCAGAACGATGACGTCCGTATCTTATCTTCGGGAGGCTATAGGATATTTTTAAGAGAATCTAAATTTCTTTATTCATTTCATGCTTCGAGTCTGTGTTGGTTTCTAAGGTTCTCATTGTTTCACTCATTTGTAGATGGTCAGGACGTGCACCATAAAGACCGGCAATGAGGACCCCGAGTTCGCTGCTAGGACACTTGCCAGAGGCCGTGGCCGACCCAGAGGTCAAAGCCAGGCTAGAGTTGCAGCCCCAGCTAGGGGTCAAGAAGGGAGCCTTTACCAGATCCTATTATTGCTCCCAAGGCAAAGGTAGCTCCACAGTTTCTGCCACCCCAGCCATTGATGGGCCAAGGGCAACCCTAGCTCTACCGGGATTTATTTCTTCTTCATTGGTTAGAGATGCCTTGGTCCAAAATTGGGATTAATTGGTGGTGAACCATCTGATGGTGCTCAATCTGCGGATTAGAGTGGTACAGATGTAGGGGCGTAGCCTGTAGTTGTGGCTCCCAGAGTTGTGGTCCCTCTAGTACCGATAGTTGCTTAGCCGGCAGCCGCCCAACCAGCTATGTTTGTTGAGGAGTAAAAAATATTGGGCAGATTTCTGAGATTGAGTCTACCTAGGTGCTTTGGGGCTCCAAGAAAGGTTGGATTTGAGTTCTTGACTTCTTACGAGTATAGGCTCCAAAATTTAGGCCTAGTTGAGGTTCGTGGGGTTGACTACACTACTTTTTAGTTGGATTTGGCAGCTAGACATTGGTGGAGAGGTTATTTTGATTCCAGGCCAGCTGGATCTCCCCCATGGACTCAATTTTCTGAGGCTTTCTTGGAGAAGTGTATGCCTCGTAGTCTTCATGAGCGCCTACGAGATCAGTTTAGCGGCTTACAATAGGGTTTTATGTCGATGGTTGAGTATGAGGCACGGTTCCACTAGTTGTCCAGACATGTTACTATAATTTTTCCTACTGAGTATGAATGGATTTGGTGTTATGTTAGAGGGCTGAGACTTCTTCTTCGCATGGCTACTCAAAGTTTGGTTGCAGCTGGCAGGTCTTTTATTGAGGTTTTTGATTATGCCCAGACTATAGAGGAGATGAGACCACGTCATCAGGGTAGTTTCAGTAGGAGCCGTGGTGGCTCATAGTTTAGAGGTTTTCAGGGTAGGTACCCTCCGTATTAGTTTTATTAGCATCAAGGACAATCTAGTAGGCCCGTTCAGGCATCACTTCAGATTACTAATAGAGGTTAGTCTAGCTACATTAATTACCATAGCCCGAGCAGTGTCCAGTCTTTGAGAGGTGCGCATTCTGAGTCTTTTGGTCGAGGTGGCTATTCAGGGTCAGCCAGATCTTCTGGACAGAGCGGAGTGTCTGGGGCTTGCTATAGTTGTAGGGTTGTTGGTCATTATTCCAGAGAGTGTCCCCAGCATGGGATGATTCAACCTACTGTGCAGATTATTTAGCTGATTAGATCAGTGTCGCCTCTAGCTAGAGGAGGTGCTCAAGGTCGCAGGGGTGGTCCCCAGGGTTTTCGAGGAGGTTCTCAAGAAGGTAGGACAGGTGGTCGGTCAGGCGCCCAGCCAGGTAGTAGGTGAGGTCATTTGTATGCTGTAACTGGTAGATCGGAGATAGAGTCTTCAAATGTTGTTATTATAGGTACGATTTTAGTGTGCCGTCAGCCAGTTATTACCTAATTTGGTCCGAGATCCACTTAATCATATGTTTCTGCTTATTATGCACCACAGTTAGAGTTGTCTTAGAAGCCTTTATCTATATCATTGCATGTATCTACTCTTGTGGGTGATTCTTTAGTAGTGGATAGGATTTATAGATCATGTGTTATGACCATTTGAGAGTTTGATACTCGGGTTGACCTTATCATTCTAGATATAGTGGACTTTGATGTGATTCTAAGTATGGACTGGTTATCCCCATATCATGCGATCTTGGATTGCTTTGCCAAGACCGTTACCTTAGCCATGCCTAGCATACCCTCGGTTATGTGGTAAGTTCTTTTAGCCACGCACCGACGAGGATTATTTCTTATATTCGGGCTAGAAGATTGGTGTCAATGGGTTGTGAGACTTATCTTTCTTATGTTTATGATGTTAGTACAGAGAGTCTCTCGCTTGATTCTGTTCTTATTAGCCATGAGTTTTCTGTTTTTTTTCTACCGACCTATCTGGCCTTCCTCTTAAGCATGATATTGAGTTTGCTATTAATCTTGAGCCGGGCACCTGACCTATTTACATGACACCATACTATATGGCTCTTGCCGAGCTTAAGGAGCTGAATTCTCAGCTTCAGGATCTTTGGGGTAAGGGTTTCATTAGGCCGAGTGTGTCGCCTTAGGGTATTTTTGTCTTGTTCTTGAAGAAAAAAAAATAGTTCTATTCGTATGTGTATCGACTACAAGCAGCTGAATGAGGTGACAATAAAGAATAAGTATCCTATGACTTGTATTGATGATTTATTTCACTAGCTTCAGGATGCGGTAGTGTTCTCGAAGATTGACTTGAGATTTGATTAGCATCAGTTGAGGATTCGCGCTGAGGACATCCCTAAAACAGCTTTCAGGACTCGCTATGGCCATTATGAGTTCTTGGTGATGTCTTTTGGGATGACTAATGCCCTAGCACTATTCATAGATCTGATGAACCGTGTGTTCAGGCCCTATCTGGATTCTTTTGTGATTGTCTTCATTGATGACATCCTTGTGTATTTGAGGAGCAGATAGAAGCACAAGCAGCATTTAAGGATTGTGCTCCAGCCTTTGAGAGATCATAAGGTTTTTTCCAAATTCTCAAAGTGTAAGTTTTAGCTTAATTCTGTTACATTCCTAAGGCATGTGGTGTCTAAGGATAAGATTATGGTGGATCCAATAAAGATTGAAGCTATTCATGATTGGTCCAGACCTATATCTCCAACTAAGGTTCATGGCTTTATTGGTTTGACAGGTTACTACAGGCGGTATGTTGAGGGTTTTGCTTATATTGAAGTGCCTATGACCAAGTTGACTGGGAAAGAGGTTCCTTTTTAGTGGTCCAATGAGTGTGAGTTGAGATTTTGAAAGCTCAAAGACTTGCTCACTTCAGCTCCTATATTGACTCTTCCTATTGAGGGCAAGGGGTTTACAATTTATTGTGATGTTTCTGGTGTTGGTTTGGATTGTGTTTTGATGCACCAGGGCTGAGTTATTGCTTATGCATCAAGGCAGCTGAAGGTTCATGAGTTCAACTACCCCACCTACGATTTAGAATTGGCAGCGGTAGTTTTTGCACTTAAGATTTTGAGGCATTACTTGTGTGGTGTTCATTGTGAAATCTACACTGACCATCGTAGTCTACAGTATATTATGACCCAGAGGAAGCTTAATTCTAAATAGCGCAGATGGATTAAGTTGCTAAAGGACTATGATATCTCTATTTTATACCATCCGTGCAAGCTGAACGTGGTAGCAGATGCCTTGAGCTGGAAGGTGGTGATTATGGGTAGCTCGACTTCTATTTCAGTTTCGGAGCGGCCGTTGGAATTGGACATCCAGTCCTTAGCTAACTTGATTGTTTGACTTGATATTTCAGATTCCATGAGAATTCTTGCTAGCGTTGAGGCTAGGTCTACCTTATTTGAGAAAATTTAGAGCCGCCAGTTTAAGGATAGTAGCCTTTGTGGCATCCATAACCAGGTGTTGAGGGGTGAGTCCAGTCAGGCCACCTTAGATTCAGAGGGTATTTTGAGATATGATAGTCGCATTTGTGTTCCAAGGGTTGGAGACTTGATTCAGTTGATATTGTGGGAGGCTCATAGCTCCAGATATTCTATTATGGAGAGGTATGAAGAGAGATATTGCTGGCTTTATAGCTCATTGCCTAGTTGCCTGTAGGTAAAGGTTGAGCATCAAAAACCTGGTGGCCTGATTCAAATATTACCCATTCTCGAGTAGAAGTGGGAACAGATTACCATGGACTTTGTGAGTGGTTTACCTCGTACCTCTCGTGGTTCTGGCTGCATTTGGGTCATTGTAGACTGATTGACCGAATCAACCCATTTTCTCCCTATTCAGATGACGTTCAGTGCTGAGAGGTTTGCCCGTATCTATGTCCGTGAGATAGTTCGCCTGCATAGAGTACCCACATCTATTATTTCAGACAGAGGCTCAGCATTCACTTCTAGCTTCTGGAGGACATTTCAGGAGGAGTTGGGTACTCAGGTTGATCTTAGCACCGCATTCCACCCCCAGACCAACGGTCAGTCGAAGAAGAATATTTAAGTTTTGGAGGATATGCTTCGCGCATGTGTGATGGACTTTAGAGGATAGTGAGAGCAACACTTAGCCTTAGCGGAGTTCTCTTATAATAATAGCTACCATTCGAGTATTGAGATGGCACTATTTAAGGCATTGTATGGTAGGCATTGTCGATCTCTGATTAGCTAGTTTGAGACTTTTGAGGTTAGTCCATGTGGTACTGACTTACTTCGTGAGTCCTTGGATAAGGTGCGAGTGATTCAGGATAGGTTGAGGGCAGCTCAGAGTAGGCAGAAGAGTTATGCTGATCGTAGACTTCCTACCTTGAAGTTTGGAATTGGTGACCGAGTCTTTCTTTGAGTTTTACCCATAAAGGGTATGATGAGGTTTGGGAGGAGGGGCAAGCTTAGCCCCAGGTACATTAGGCCATTTAAGATACTTCGGACCATTGGAGAGGTAGCTTATGAGTTAGCCTTTCCCCGAGATCTTTTAGTTTTTCACCCAGTTTTCCATGCATCCATGTTGCGGCGCTACATTCTGGATGAGTCAAGCGTGCTTCGACGGGACTCAGTTCAGTTGGACGAGCGGTTGACCTTCGTAGAGGAGAAAGCACTTATACTGGCCAAGAATGTGAGACGGTTGTGCTCTAGAAAGATTCTAGTGGTTAAGGTTTAGTGAAGGCACCATCCAGTCAAGGAGGCTACCAGGGAGAATGAGAGTGAGATACGTGCCCAGTATCCCCACCTATTTGAGCCTTCAGGTACATCTTGATCCTTTACTTTTGTGGATGAGTCCATTTGGTAGTGGATATTGTAATGACCCTTCAGGTCATTTCCTACATTTTCGCACTATTTTGACGTTTAGAACTTTCCCATAACTGCACCAAGTCATTTATGACTTGCAGGAGCCAACAGTTTGGTTACCGGGATGTTTATTTAGTTTTTAGAGGCAATTCTCTATTTAGAAGTCTTCGTTGTTCAAATTTGGGTATCACACCTAAACCTCAGGTAAACGGCCTTATATTCCAATTTTGACAGTTCCAGCAGATCCAAAACGTCGATTTTAGGCTAAAGGGACCTTTGGTTTGGGTTTCGAGGCTTCCAGACTAATTTTGGGCTATTGGATTGAAGTTAATCAAAATGTCCATTAGGTGTGGGGCCAACATTCCATCAAAATGACCTCGGATGAAAATTTCAATGGAGCTGTTGAGTTTGGAATGTCAAATTTGGTAGGGTAGCATAATTTGTTTGTGTTCATGGGATTTCGAACGAATCCCGAGGGTTCGATCGAAACTTAGCAAAATTTGCTAAGTGTTGGTGCCTGAACTCAGCTGGTGCAACCACTTAAGCGAACCTTTGGTCACTTAAGCGGAGGTTGCTTTAGCGACCAATAGATTACTTTTGCGACCATCCCTGGGTTCTCACCTGGTCGCTTAAGCGGAGGCTTTGCCGCTTTAGCAGAGGTCGCTTAAGCGACACTCGTCCGCTTGAGTGAAGGCCAGCCTTCAGGCTTGGCCGTTTAAGCGATGGTTTGTCGCTTTAGCGATGACTGCTAAGCGGCCGAGTGGCCGCTAAAGCCGTCATCGTTGGTGCATTAAAGTCCCTCCTATCCAATTTTGGTCTATTATTTTCATTTCCAAGTCCCTTAAAACCCTAGTGAGAGTGTGGAGAGCAGAGTTTGATTATTGAGTGTTCGTGGTGAGTTTAAGATGTCATTTTGATCACTTCCTCGTCGATATTTCCATGAGTTCCCATTAATTTCATGGTTAATTTCCAATTTAAACCTGAATCCTTAGTTTACTTTATGAGCTGATTTTAGGTTCGTTTGTGCTCGAAATTTACCTACTTTTTAGGATAAATGATCCGTAAGCCTAAAGGGACGCTTTGACGGTTTCAAAGATGTGATTTCGTAAGCGGGCCCTACATGAGATTTTTAGCTCAATTTTGGATCTGAAGCATTTATATG
Organism: Capsicum rhomboideum; assembly: GCA_031232105.1. Taxonomy (NCBI): domain Eukaryota; kingdom Viridiplantae; phylum Streptophyta; class Magnoliopsida; order Solanales; family Solanaceae; genus Capsicum; species Capsicum rhomboideum. The sequence goes on from CP124711.1 coordinate 56,315,489, forward strand.
CTATATGGGAATTGTTATTCTCGTATTAATATGTAAATCATTATTTTGATAACGTGGCATCATAACGAGGTTTCTCAGAAGGGAAAAGCTCCAAGTTAGTGGACTTTCTCAGGCATTCATCAGCGTCCAGGTTAGCTAGGCTTGCTTTCCTTATAGATTGATCTTTATTATGGTATTAGTATGGTAATGTGCTAGATTTAGGTTGGAATTTATGACTTGGTTGCATGTTTAGTGAAATTAGGAATATTTAGTCGATTAAAGAGATGTTTTTAGGTAGAATTGACTTATTTATCTCCTTCTTGAGTTAAATTGTTGCCTTAGGACTTGTTTAGACATAATTAATACCTTGTAGTGAAACTTTAAAGCCTAAGTCTAATTTCGGATAGAAATTGCCTTAGTATAGACTTTTGGGGTTAATAGGGGGCAACGCTGACCCTCTTTTAGGTCAATTATCCTAATTAGCTCCTTATAGACCCATGAGGCCTTTTTTCGTCATCTTGCGTGTCTTCTTAGAATTTAGTGTGACTTGGACATCTTTCCAACTTTCTACTAGACTTGTAACCTTGTATTTACTTTAAAGACCGATTTGAGTTCGGCAACTACCATTGGCATATGGTACTATATTCCCAATTTGAGTTTTGCATACATGATACTAGCTTCCGGTTCGAGTCCGACATTTGTTGGTCACTTATGATATTAAAGACTGGTTCGCATCGGGCATTTGTTGGTCGCTTATGATAATAAAGACCAGTTCAAGTCCCGCATTTATAGTTTACTTATGATGCTAAGAGTCCGGTTCGAGTCTGAAAATTATGGTATGGGAAGATTCAAATATGATTTCGGTTGTTGGTCACTTCATACTTATTATTATTGATGATTCTTCTCTTGATTGCATCCATCGGGCCTATTAGGGCTCGTTTGGGTTAATCTTCTCTTGTTTGCACCTTCTGAGCTAAAGGGGGCTCAGTTAGGCTGTAGTTAGCTTGCCTTCCTTTCGATACTGTTATTTATTATCTTTAGTTGGAGCATTATTTCAGGTTTGCTCCTTATTCCTTGACTTAGTTTACATTCTAGTATTCTATTATACTTTTATTATGATTTAGCTCAGTCGGTCAATGATGTTTACTGAGTACCCATTGTTTTGGTACTCATACTACACGTCTGCATCTTTTTCTGATGCAGATCCGAGTACTAGTTGTCGCCGTTGAAATTCTATCCAGCTACTCTCAGGATTAGGAGATAGGGTGAGCTTTTAGAGTCGGAGTTGATCCCCTCTTCTTCCTTTACTTTTCGATAGTCTTTAGTTATCGAGACTTTCTGTATATTGATACTATTCAGTACTCTCATTTTGTATTTAGTGGCTCTTGTATCGGCTTTACTAAGTCGTGGGATATTTCTTTTGTTCTTCCTTTATTCCTTGTTACATTTATATTGTCGTAATCTTATTTATATTTCTTATAAGCTTATTGTATGCTTATTTTTTCGGTATTTAATTTACCTTCCACCAATTAGCCCATTACTTGTCGTTCCAGGCTACGGTTTGGCTTACCTACTGGGGGATTAAAGTAGGTGACATCTCGACTCCAAAATTGGGTCGTGACAGATTGTTTGGTATCCTAAGTGTTAATCGCATGCAATGAACTTATATGATAAGCTTGTTGGTTATTACAAGTATTATTTCTATTATTATTGTGGTTGTGATTATTATGATATCTGTCATTATTATGGGATGTACCGATATTTGGACATCTTTACGGGATTGGTTGATATAAGGTTGGCAGACACTAGATTTCTGGGATTTTTGGTAGATAGACAAGAGCTCGTCCCCTGCAGGTCATGGCTGTTTTATTGGTTCTTTGAGTGAACCGGGCTTAAGTGTTGACTTGTTATATGGGTTTCCTAAGTGAACCGAGTTTATGTGCTTATTTGCTAAAGGTGGTTTCTTATGTAAATTGAGTTGCATGCTATTGCCATTGTTGTTATTCTTATGGATCCTTGAGTGGTCCGGGTTAAATTGTAAGTCATGGCATAACTCTATATGGTCTATTACTTGTGTAGCTGAGACATGGCTGGTATAATGTTTTGAGTCATGGTTATTTACTTGGAGTCTTGTTGGTAGTCATGGTTTTGACTTGACTTGTTATCCATGTTGACTTGTTTTGACTAACTCCATAATATTGTTGAATAAGGTTAAGTGTTATGAACTTGAAGTAAGGTTATATGGTAGGTGTCCATGGTTGTGTTGCTTTGCTAAGTTAGGGTTATGTGTTCATATTTCTCATTTTGGTTGACCGATGATCCTACCAGTACACTGTTGTTTCTTGTATGCTAATACTACACGTGCTCTTCTTTTTGTTGAGTGCAGAGAATATTCCGGCGGCTGTTTCAAGACCTCAACTGTGATTCAAATAGTGTTCGAATTCAAGGGTGAGCTACATGTAGCTGCCATGAGTTCTTCATTCAGTTTATGGTCCATTATTTTGGAGTTAGACATTACTATTGTTTTTGGGGTTATGCCCTTTGTTGACAATTATTAGCGTTTTGGTACAATGACTTTCAGATTCTAGGGGATTGTTTATATTTCGTATTTTTGCATTATTATTATATTGGTTTAATTATCGAATTATTGGTTTTCTTGATGAAAAAAAGATTAGTTGCCTAATTTTTGGCTAAGTGTTGGATTGAATATTTGAGTTAGTTGGTTCTCCCACTAAGGGTTAGTGTGGGTTCCACTCACAGCAGGTTTGGGTCATGACAGGTGATGAGAGGAATACCTGACATCGAGAAATTTTTCATTGGTAAGGATTTCAATGGCCATATTGGAGTAACTTCTAGTGGTTTTGATAGGATTTATGGAGGCTTTGTTTTTTGGGAATAAAAACGATGGTGGAACCTCGCTCTTTAAATTTGCTAAAGCCTTCGAGATGGTGATAGCTAATTCGTGCTTCCCAAAAAAGGAAAATCACTTGGTTACCTTCCATAGCACGGTGGAAAAAACTCATATAGACTACTTACTCTTGTGGAAGGGGGATAGAGGCCTTTGTAAGGTTATCCCGATTCAGAACTTAACTACCCAATATAAGGTTTTGGTGATGGACTTAGAGATAATATGAGGTAGGAAGAAGAAGAATCTGTTATCCGGCTAAGGATTAAATGGGATGAATTAACCCTGTCTTCTCTCAAGATTTGGGAAAGAAATTGATGGAGTTGGGGGCTTGGAGGATTAGTAGGGATGCGGATAACACGTGGGGGAAGATATCTAGTTGCATTAGAGAGACAGCTAGAGAGGTGCTTGGGGTGTCGACGGGAATATTTAGTGGCCATCGAGGGGATTGGTGGTGGAATGGAGAAGTTCAAGGCAAAGTGAAAGGTAAGAAGGCATCCTACTCAAATTGGATGGAATGCAGGGACGAGGAAAAGAGAAGGATGAATAAGGAGATCTATAAGGCGGTTAGGACGACAGCTAAGTTAGCAGTCGCAGAAGCTAAGACAGCTACCTTTGAAAGATAATATGTGGTATTAGGGGACAAAGATGGAGATAAGAAACTTTACAGGCTTGCAAAGACGAGGGAGAGGAAGGCCCAAGACCTGGATCAAGTGAAGTGCATCAAGAATGAGTACGGCAAGGTATTGGCGGATGAGATGCACATCAAGCAAAGATGGCAAGCCTACTTTCACAAACTATTGAATGAAGTAAGTGATAGAGCTATTGGGTTGGGGGATGTGGAGCAATCTGAGGGACATAGGGATTTTGGATATTGTGGATGCATTACAGTTGAGAAAGTGTTGCGTGCTATCAATAAGATGAGCAGGGGAAGAGCAACTGGACCTAATGAGATTTCGGTAGAGTTTTGGAAGAGCTCAAGTAGTGAAGGTGTGGAATGGTTGACTGAGTTGTTCAGTGTCATTTTTAAGACAGCTAAGTTACCCTAAGGATGGAGGTGGAGTACAATGGTTCCATTGTACAAGAATAAGGGGGACATCTATAATTGTAACAATTATAGGGGTAACAAGTTGTTAAGTCACACTATAAAAGTTTGGGAGTGAGTGGTGGAGATGAGGGTGAGGAGGGGTGTGTTCATTTCTGAGAACCACTTTGGATTCATATTGGGGCGTTCTAACACGAAATTCATCCATCTGGTGAGGATACTGATGGAGAAATACCAGGAAAAGAAGCGGGACTTACATATGGTTTTCATTGACATTAAGAAGGCATATGACAAAGTTATGAGAGAAGTCCTTTAAAGATGTCTGGAGGCTAGAAGTATACTGGTGGCTTACATTAGGGTAATAAAGGACATGTATGATAGAGCTAAAATGCGGTTTAGAATGGTAGGAGAAGAGTCAGAGCATTTCCTTGTGGAAATGGGGTTGCACCAGGGATCAACTCTTAGTACATTCCTCTTTATCGTGGTGATGGATGTATTGAAATGGTGCACCCAAGATGAAGTGCCTTGGTGTATATTATTTGTCGATGATATAGTACTAATTGATGAGATGCGTAGCAGAGTGAATGATAGGTTAGAGGTGTGGAGACAAACCTTGGAAGCCAGAGGGATTAAGTTGAGCAGGACCAAAATGGAGTATTTGGACTGTAAATTCAGTGAGGGGTTGCATGAGGAAGGCGTGGAAGTGTGGCTGGACACACAGGCTCTCCTCAAAAAAGATAGTTCCAAATATCTTAGCTTTATTATCTAGGTAGTGGATTCATCAAAAGTGATGTCACTCATCGTATTGGTACGGCATGGATAAAGCAAATGCTTTCATCTAGAGGCTTGTGTGATAAAAAAATGCCACCAAAACTGAAAGGTAAATTTTATAGAGTGGTAGTTAGATGAACGTTGTTGTATGTAGCAGAGTGTTCGCCAATCAAAAACTCCCATGTTCAGAAGATGTATGACGTAGAGATGAGGATGTTGAGATGGATGTATGGACATACTAGGTGTGATAGAATTAGGAATGAGGTTATTTGAGATAAGGTGGGAGTGGCATCTGTGGTAGACAAGATGAGGGAAGCGAGATTGAGATGGTTTAGGCATGTGATAAGGCGAGGTTTAGACACCCCAATGAGGAGGTGTGAGAGTTTAGATATAGTAGGTATGAATAGGGGTAGAGGCAGGCCAAAGAAGTGTTGGAGAGAGGTGATTAGATAGGATATGGCACATATTCAGGTTACCGAGGACATAACCTTAGATACGGGATATGGAGGACACGGATTAGAGTAGAAGGTTAGTCAGGTAGGAGTATTGTTGTGCACTAGTCGTAGTATGGTAGCTTAGGGTTTAGCCATAGATATTTATCGTTGCTTTTGTAGATTGTGTTTCGATTATCGCACTATATTTGTGGCTGATTACTATTTTTCTGGTAGATTTTGCACTATTCCATTGTTAGTTGCCATATTTTCTTCACTATTTTCCTCTTTTTTTGTACCAAGATTTACTACACTTGAGCTGAGGGTCCTTCAAAAATAATCTCTCTACCTTCTCGGGGTAGTGGTAAGGACTGCGTATACTTTACCCTCCCCAAACCTCACTTGTGGGATTTTATTAGTCTGTTGTTGTTGTAGTATATTACATGCATAATTAACTATTAATACATAGTGCAAATTTCTTACCTAACAAACATAATACATTTATATAACAAACAGAATTCACTTCTAATACATAGTGCAGTTGCTATAAATGGTAATAAATAAAAAGTATGTTTAAAAGTAGCAATTATTTATTAAAAGATAACCAGCCAATACAATAGTATTAACACTTACTCTTTGTGTCTGTGTTTTCACATTGTATCTGCGTTTCATAATTTCATGTAGTTGTGTTTATCTAGTATATCATTTTATCTAATCTATCAAATATCAATTTCATACAATGTAACCAGATACATGTATCTGGTGTCAAAACTGCACTGATACATTAATCAAATAAGCTAGTATCCAGTGTTGTGCATACATACATAATTAGAAGAAGAAAAAGAAGAAGATACTCTGTCAGTTTAGCCTCGTGAAAGAGTTTATTCTTGAACTTGGATATTATTGTTTTTTCAATTGTTCCAGCAATTCAAAACAATGCAAAATCCCTCAATCTATATAAAAACAAAAATTTTGACTTGGAATAGAGTGAATAAACTAGAAAAATTTCTATGCAATGCTTTCGTTCAACTTCTGGAACATTGTTTTGAGGGTTGTTTTTCAATTCAACTAAGATAAACAAAGAGATTTTTCATTAAAAATTGATTTACCTTGGCTTTCAAAATTTAGGGCTTCGTTACCGATGAAAAAGAATGAATGCGGGAGAGAGAAATAGAGGAAAATCTGATAGGTGGATCACCTTTAGGAAGGAGCGTGATTTGGGGGAGAGTTTGAGTAATAGACGGATGGTGAAAGATTTTAGGCAAAAAATTAAGGGGAGTATAACTACTGTGCAATTCGGTGTGGTTTAATAGTTATACTACGATATTTGATTAGTTATATAGTTCTCCTATATTTTTCTTTTATGGAAAAAACTACAGGTTTTAGCAAATATAAGTCTCTAATTAACCTACACATCCTAAATTTCAATTAATTACAATTCATAGCCTCTTTCTCTAATTAACTACAATACATTGCCTCTCTTCTCCTATCCCTCTCTCGCCACTCCGCTTCCTCTCTCTCAATCTTGCTTGCATTCCTCTCCCCTCTCTCTCTCTCTCTCGCGCTGCTCTGTCCCCATCTCTCTCTCTCTCGCTGCCCCTCACCTCTCTCTCTCTCTCTTTCTTTCTCTTTCACTTTCTGTTTTCACGTATTTTTGTATTTTGTTTTCAGGTATTTGCAAGTATTTTGTATTCTGTTTCAATATGTATTATATTTTATACGGCTTTGATACAAATTGTGTTCATTGATAAAAATTGAATCATCCAAATGCAAATGATATATTTGCACCAAAAAATATATTTGTATTTGTATATGATAGACTCAAACAAATACAAATGATGCATATACTTGTTAATATACTGTCACACCCCAAATCCCATTGAGGCGGACTGGCACCCGAAGCCGATAAGGCCCGAGAGAACCAATCTTTGCTCTCGTCCATCCATATGCATGTCATTCAAGAAACATCATCATCACGTATACATACTAGATTCTAATAGCGGAAGTTATGGAAACATGTGCTATATAAATGAAACTTGACCGTTAGGGTCATTACGTCCAAATGGACACACTTATCTTACCATCATTCTCCCACATAAGTCTACAAAGCCTCTACAAATACATAACCATAACAAACCTAGAGTCGGGACAACACCCCGCTCTATACACATATACAATATCAAACAAATGTACATAATGACTCGAAAAGCCCCCGAAGCAACTGGAGCTCACCAACGATCCGCAAATGATTCCGCAACCTACCGTGGAGGTCTACTAGCACCTGTGCCTGCAACAAGTAAGGTAAGCCCCCCCAAGAGGGTCAATACGAATAATGTACTGAGTATGTAAGGCTATAAGAAACTGTATGAACCATAGGATCTCATATGGGATTAAATACATGTGAATAAACATTTTAGATCAGTCACCATTATGTATGTGGGGAACCATGTACCTTACGTTCATTATTTTACTATACAGAAGTCATAATAGGTGAGTAATCATCATGGATAATTCTCCGTTCTGTATATGTGGAACCATGTTCATTTCTTCTATTATTTTCATTACTTGATCATTCACTCGTATCATCATCATTCTTATAATAATCGTCATATTTATATATTCATGCAAGGGATATAGTCTCATTTCTTTTACAACTATCTTCATTATTGTTCACTCAATCAGTTAGTGGTTCATAATACCTTACGGATCATCATCTTATAGATGGCTCATAATATAATACCAGACATCCAGCTGATCAGTGGGCTATAATATAAATCGGACATCCAGCTGACCAGTGGGCTATAATAAATAAGTATATAATACCGAACCTCCACCATTGATGGGCTATAATATCTAAGTATATAATACCGGACCTACACCTTTGGTGGGCGATAATAAATAACATAGCATAATATTGGGATTGTTCCATCTGAACTTATACCCTTTAGATTATGATCCATACTCAATGAAACATAAAGTAACCATGTGTGCATTACTTCTTTACAATCTTATTTCCTTTACATTGTTATGAGAGTGATACATTGATGATTGAAACATTATTGGGAACGAGTATATACATTACTTCATTCCTTACTTTCATAAGATTGATACCATTACTCATGAGAGATTGATACTTTTGATAATTGTAACATTATTGGAACTTGGAACATTAACCAAAGAACATGAGTCATGTGAAACACAATTGATGTAGGAATAAGGAACATGTGAGTAACAATAATTAATAACCGGAAATGGGATACCTTTGAACATTTCGGAATAGGATAGGTACAATGTCAATGTGACTAATATGTGCTGCAGAAAGGTACGGAAAAAGTAACCCTACATACCTTAATTCCCCAATATGGATACACAATCTTAATCGTGAATACAACACTTCAGCTTTCCCTTTACGTCTACTCTACACACAAGTACATAACGAAGCTTACATTAACCACTAACTTCATTTCAAGTGTATATCATGACAATAAGTTACATAATTGTCACACAATGCCATTTCACCTTTGTACAATATCGTATACTGCTTTACCATTACCAAAACATGTCACATATCACTCATGATATCATAAATCACTAACATTCCACACCAAGATCATACTTTACACTTCCCCTTCAATACTATGTTACGTTTACGTCATTATGTCGCATAAACGTCTTTCACAACAACATATTAAAGTCAATCCATACTTGATATAATTCTCCATACCTCCAACGTACTCCTTTAAGGTCATTCATAAGTTAATAATTGCATCCAAGAAGGTTAGAGGGTGGGTTTCGGGGATCATTACGGGACAAAAACATGCAAAACGGGACCCTGGGGGTTCTGGAGGGGCCACCTGCGCGCGCAGGTGGGTGACCTCCAGCTGAAGGTGCCCTTCTGGACACTTTCAGGGCCATCTGCGTTGGCATCTGCGCCCGCAATTGCCTGTCTGCGTGGGCGGATGCCGAACTAACTGGAGCTCACCAATGGTCCGCAAACAACTGGCAACCTACTATGGAGGCCTACTAGCACCTGCGCCTGCAGCAAGTAAGGTAAGTCACACAAGGGACGTCAGTACGAAGAATGTACTGAGTATGTAAGGCTCATAAGAAACTGTATGATATGTAAATACGTCAATGAACTCAAATACAAGTGAATACTTAATATGGATAAGTTAACATTCTGTATGTTGGAAACCATGTACATTGCTTTCATTACTTTCTTTGCTTCTTTACTTATATGCTTATTCATCATCACTTGTGTCACTATGTACCCGGGCCCCGACTGATCAGTGGGTCTTTACATAACATAACGTTATGTTGGGATCGGCTCGAGCTAGGCTTATTCCTCTAGAGCTACCACCCATAAATCAATACATTGGGCTCGGCTCGAGCTAGGTTATTACCTCTAGAGCTGCCACCCATAAACCAACATATTAGGTTGGGTCCGAGCTAGGCTTATGCCTCTAGGACTACCCCCTGATCCAACAATCTCGGGATCGGCTTGAGTTAGGCTTTCGCTCCCAAAGCTACCACCCATACTCAATCATTAACCATATGTGCATTACTTCATTCATTACTTTTGAGATTGATACAATGATAGTCATAGCCTTATTTGAAGCTTTGGATCAATAATCGATGAGTGAGAGACATGTGAATAAACATTATTGAAAGACATAACATTATTGGAGACATGGGATATTTGGAACATTAGTCGATGAATACGAGACATGTGAATCACAATTGTTTAATGAATAGGAAACATGTGATAACAACAATTGGTGGCCGGGAATAGGATACCTTAGAACATTTCGGATTGGAACAGTTAATATGTCAATGTATCTACTATGCGCTGCAGAAGGATAAGGATAAAATAACCTTACATACCTTCACTTCCAAGTATGAATACACAAGCCTATATATGAATACAATAGTTCAGCTCCTTCCTTACGTTTCACTCTACAATACAAGTACATAACAGAGCTTACGTTAACCACTAGTTATCGTACAAGTGTACAAGATGACAACAAACTATATGACTGTCGTATAACATCATTTCACCCTTTATAATACAATCCACTACATTATCATACCAACAACACCATAATATTGCACACATTGACCAAAACATCATACATCAATAGCATTTCACAGCACGCTTACCCTTTATGCTTCCTCATTATCATTCCGTCGCAATTACCCAATCAAATTGCCTCATAACAACTTATGAACAAAAATACATACTTAATATAGTCCAACATACCTCCATACGACCCCTTAAAGTCATTAAAATAGCATCACAAGTTGATAATTACATCCAAAAAGGGTATAGGGGCCTTCGGTGGTCAAATAGAGACGAAAACATCCAAAACCGTATCCTGGGCTGACCTGCGAAGCCACCTGCACCCGAAGGTGGCCTTTGGCAGATGCCAAAGGCACCTGCATTGGCATCTGCGCCTGCAGGTGCCTTCGTCTGCGGGGGCGGATGCCCAAATCGGCCAAAATGGGTTCTTTTGGGGTCCTTTTGTGTAATAAATGGTACAAGGCCACAAGTAAGCATTTATTTACATATATTTGGTCACTTGGATGCCAAAAATCATCCATTGTATCACAACACACATAAACAACACCCAAAACTACACCTCTCGTTCAATACGTCACCAAATCCACAACAAATTTCACAATAACCATTCCAAAATGTTATATACAAGAACAAAACAAGTTAAGGCTATAATAACATCTCACATGTCAATATTTAATCCACCTATTTCACTCCTTTCAATACCACAAGTCCATGTTCAAGTTTGCAAGACAAAACCCTTCTCCGATTGCAAAAATAGACAGTTTTACACATAGCACACTCTCCAACACTTTTCCAACACCACCAACATTATTTATACACTATTTTAAACATATAATATACTAAACCTTGAGAATAAATACTTACCAAAGCTTACCAAAGAGTGATCTTGGCCCAACAAGTAGTTGCCTTAGGGTTTTGTGTGAGAGATAATATTTGAGAAAAATGTTAGAAAAGGCATATGTTTCTCTAATGAATAAAAATCTGATTTATTGACTTATATAGTCCCTTGAAAATCATCCTTATCCACTCATTTAATGGTTTACTTGGTCAATGAGAGAGCAATGAAAGAATGGATCAAATTTCCATTTTGGGCCATGTCTTTCTATGGTTTTTGGGCCTCATTTGGCCCAATGGCACAAGACTCATTAGTGTCCAACAATTTAATGTATAATTCATCAAATCTCTCATGTTTAACTAATTTCATAAATGTAAACGTAGTCGTATAAATTCAAAAATATACGGGGTGTTACATAACCATCTAGAATATTCTTCATGCTCATGGAATTAGTTTCTAGGATCACTGGAAGTAGTTGATTAGTGATTCAATACTCCAACCCATCTCTCATAGCCATTACTTCTGCGCATGATACTGATCCATCTTGAATCCTCCTGGAAATAGCAACTTTTAGGTCTAAAACTGTCTCTAACACAGAAACCTATAGCACTAGGTCCTAGGTTTCCTCTCGAAGCTCCATCAGTGTTGCATTTTTACATGTTGATCATAGATTTCCTCCATTTAACCACCTTGCTTATAAGTTGAGGGCTATATTCCTCTCGGTACTGAATCAGCAAAGACCACTAATGAGGTAGATTCTTTAGCCATGGTAATATGTGTTTGGCAAAGAGATATACATTCTTGTTTATCTCATGTACAACTTTTGCAAAGGACATGTTTTTCCCATGTACTATGGCATTTCTTATTTTCCATATTTTCCAAAGAATAAGATAGGAGCAACTTTGTTAATAGGCTTCATTTTATTAGGGCCTTTTGTGTTCCACCATTAATGTATTGTTTGATTAAGTTGTAGGAAAGGCCCCTTAATCCCTACTTCCAGTGCAAAGTAGTTCCAAATTTTTTATGCAAAGGGGTATACTACAAATAGGTGATTAATTATTTTCTGACAGTTTCCTAAGAAACAACTGCATCTAGAAACCATTCAAAGCTCATTCTAGCTAAAGCTTCATTAATAGAAGGTCTTTGTTTCCACAGTTTCCATAAGAAAAAAAAAAGATCTTAAAAAGAATACCTTTTGTCCATAAATTATGACAGATTTGTTGGTCCTCCCGCATCTGTCTTAGAATGTTCCAAGAACTTGACACTGAAAACTTTCCTGAACGTATTAGCATCCACCATGGCTTATTCAGTCCTCTGATTCTTCTATGATGATCAATTCCTCTTGAATATATTGAACTATATTTGATGGAAATAGAGTCTTCAGCTTACTAACATTCTATCTTCCCTGTTCCATCAATTCTTTCACATCCTCAACTGATTTATCAATAGTTGTATTGATGAGGTTTACATAGTGAAGTGATCCAAGTTTGGTCCAATTGTCAAACCAAATATATGAGTGTCCACACTTAATTTCCCACTATATTTCTTGATCTACACTGTCTTTAGCCTCTGACATCTTCTTCCACAGTTGAGATCCTCTTTTCTATTCAACTGTTTGGGGAATATGCTATTTACAATATTTGTTCCACATGTAGGTATCCCATGGTAATTTTTGATCCTGAAATTTCACCAAAATTTTACAAACAGATCTTTAGATACATCAAATAAACATCTGAAATCTAATCCACCTTCATGATTTGGTAAGCACATATTTTCCCATGATACCGAGTGCTTGCTTCTACCCTCTTCTTTGATATTCCAGAAAAAACTACCAAAGATTTTATGGAGCTCCTGAATAATATATCTCAGTGGGTTGACATCTAAAAGCAAATACATAGAAATACTTTGCAGGATATTAAATATCAAAAATTTCCTTGCCTCTGTAGGATAAGATCTTGCCCTTTCAAGCCTGTAATTTGTTCTTCACTTTTGTAATGATTTCATTGTAGTATGACTTCCTATTTATAGCATGAAAAATAGGACAACCTAGGTAAAGAAAAGGGAATTTCCCCCTGTAAAATCCTATAACAACATCCTGAAAAATGGAATTTGTTGTTTTATGAAACATGTAGTAGGAGCTCTTTCCTACATTTATCTTCAGTCCAGAAACTTTTCATTCTCCCTTAGAGTCTTTATCACCAAAGCTAGGGAATATTTCTCTGCTGACACAAAAATGATGATGTCATCTACATACACAGGTGATTGAGGTCTGAACTCCATTTATGCATTCCAAACCCTTTGAAAGATGTATCTTTAAATAAAAAGTTTAAAGCCCTAGATAGAACTTATGTTGATAGAATCAATAGGGCAGGTGACAAAGGGTCACCCTGCTTCACCCCCTAGTAGAGCAAAAAAAACCATGATCTTGTCGATTGACCATAATAGAATACCAATTCTTTGATATCATTTTCCAGATCATATCTAAGAAAATTCAAAAAACCATATCCTTCTTATAACTACCATAAGGAAAACCCATGAGACCCTTCCATATGCCTTCTCCATGTCTAGTTTTATGGCCACATTAGTTGGCTTCCCTCTCAGTGTAATGTCTGTGATAATCTCTTGAGTAAGAAGTACATTCTCTATAATATTTATTCCTTTCACAAAGCCAGATTGGTTTTTGGAAATCAACTTAGGAAGAACCATCTACATTCTATCATGTATCCTAGATATAACTTTATTCAAAAAGGTACTAAGACTAATGGGTCTCATCTCTGAGAAATTGGTCATAGTATCTTTTGTAGGAAGCAAAACCAAATTGGTATGAGTTATAGACTTGGGCAAGGTATGTCCTTCAAAAAGGGTAGTCACTACCTTAACAACATCTTCACCTACTATACTCTAACTCGCTTGGTAAAAATTATTATGAGTCCATCTAACCCACTAGCACTGTCACCATCTAGTTCAAAAAACTGCCTTTTTTTCACTTTTGCTTTTGTTGGTCTCAAACTGAAAGATTGATTTTCCTCCTGTGTAATCTGTTCTGGTATGTGGCTAAGTAATGTGAAATTCTGTGGGTTTTCCTCCTAAGTTCATCTAGTTCAAAAACTGCCTTTTTCACTTTATATCCTCTACATGAGCATCCATAGTTCTACTATAAAACAAAATGTCATCAAAGAAAACCAACACTGATTTCCTAGTAAGCTTCAAAACATTGAGTTCATGAGACTTTGAAAAGATAATGATACATTGATCAACCCAAATGGCATCACCAGAAATTCATAGTGACTTTATGAGTTTTAAAAGATGTTTTATGTACATCTTCATCTACCATTCTTAATTGATGATACCCTACTCTGAAATCAATTTTAGAAAATACCTCAGCACCTTCCATCTCATCTAACAAGTCTTCAATTATGGGAATAGAGTACTTATACTTCATTGTCAAGTGATCCCTATAATCAACACAAAGTCTACAACTACCATCCTTTCTTCCCACTAACACAACTGGTGAAGCATATGGTTTAGTACTGTGTTGAACTACTCCTTGATGGTACATCTCTTATATCAGGTTCTTAATGATATCTTTTTTCACCCAGGGTACCTATAAGGCCTCTTACTAACGGTTACAATAGCATCTATGAGAGGTATTATATAATTATAAGGCCCTCCGTGAGGTAGTAAGGAAGTAGGCATATCAAAGATGCACTTATACTGTTCCATTAAAGGAATCCATATAGATGGAATAGCAGTACCTTGTCTAGCCTGGACACTATTACATTATAGTCTATCAGTGGTGATTAGTGATAGCATATAGAAATGTCCTTGCTCCTCAGGCTTCATATTTAACACTCTGGCCTTACTAGTCTTGAGTTGATTACTTGCTCCTCTCAGAACATGTTTCTTTCCTTGATGCATGAACTCAATGGTCCTGTTACTAAAGTTAAATAAAACTTTACCCAATGTGCTCAACATTGAACCCCTAGTACAATGTCAATATTTCCTAAAGGCAATAATAAAAAATCAGAAGAAAATATAATACCCTATAATAACCACTGCTCCAAGATTACACTAGCCTTACATCTCAGTTTCATTTCCACTTCTTTATCAATGAAGTTATGTGTACTACATATGTCAATGAGGACATAGAAAGGTTGCTTCTTATGATATCCAGTTACTCTGATTGTCTGATACCCAGTAATTCCAGTGAAAGCTTGCATGGAGATAGTCATACACTCCTCAGAGTTGTTAATAACTTCAGTATCACCACTACTCTGAATTTGATCCAGTTCCAGTTCTTCACCCATAATCATATCCCCTTCTTCCTTCACCTCCACTAAAAATAATTGCTTCTTGGATGTACACACATACCCATAGACATATTTTTCATAACAAAGAAAACATAGTCCCTTAGCTTTTTTCTCATCCATCTCAGCAGCAGTTAACAATTTCCTCCCATAGTTGTTATTATTCTAAAATCTAGCCGGCTTGTTACCAAATAGTTCAAAAGGTCTTTTTTATTAGAATTTGGGGCTGGTAAAGTTTTCTGGAAGTTTTAGTATCTAGGAATATTAGGAGTTGGTAAAATGGGATTCTAGTTGTTACTAGAAGATCTGATTCCCCATGACTGAACCTATGCCTCAAAAACTTCCTCCTGTAACTTAGCAATCTTGTAAGCTTGCATTAGAGTTATTGGTACTTGTATCCTAATGGAATTATTCAATTCAGGCTTGAGACTGCCCAAGAAACAACTAATGGTGTTTTCAGTAGATAGATTTACCCCAGTCATTAGCCTGGTAGGCCCTCACAGTACCAGTCTGTTGAATATTTTTGATGGCTTCAATGGGATCTTCAAACTCATCCTCAAACCTCCCTCTCATTCAGAGCCAAAATATAGTCGGTCTAAGTAGGCTCTGAGTTAGTACCTCTAGCCCTAATATAAAATATATGCCAAGTTATGGGTTCCCCATCTAAATGAATAGTTGTGATCTTCACCCTATTGTTAGAAGGAACCTCATCAATAGAAAAACACTGATCCACCTTATATAGCGGTGTCATTAGATCTTTTTTAGAAAATCTAGGGAAATCTATCCTAGAGCATCGAGTGAGAAGATTACCATTCATATCAGTTTGAAAATCTCTTCCTGGATTCATGTGCCTGAATTCATCTGAATTGTCACCCCCATCAGAAGATTCTACTCTACCTGGTTCGAATTCCTTTTCCTTTTGATTCATACCCCCAAGGGCTTGCTTGATTTCCATCAATTCCTTATCAGTCCTTGTATTTCTGCCATTCATAGTAACCATACCCTCCATTAACTTTTGTAATTGAAGTTGAATCTATGAAAGCTTGTCCTCTATTTCATCTGTTGACCTTTCTTTATTCTTACTCCAGATTAGTCATGTCAAGAATAATTGTGCTCTGATAACAATTGATTCACTTCAATGGATTAGCAACTAAGATTGTTAATCTAAGAGCTAAGCTCAAAGAAGATGGAAGTTGAATCAGGGATTTGATCCGAGAATTATAACTAAAAAGGAGTTATAAAGAGAATATAGAAAAGAGAACTTGAGATATTATTCATGAATGAGCAACAATGTACACCAAGAACTGTATTTATACAAGAGAAAATGAACTAATACGGCTAATCAATCTCCAACTAACTCTATAACAGTTACTAACTAACTTTGTGACTAGTGAACAGTGTTAACTACTTTTTGGAATTGCATTATTTTAGTGATACACAAGTTGCTGACTGAATTTGCTTCTACTGACTTGTAAATCTACTCCTTAAGCTTCTAATCTTGCCTTGAGACTTCTAAACTTGTATCAATGACCAACTCTCTGGACTAAAAGAATGAATGACGAGCGAAAGAAAAAGATGGAAATTGGTTACCTACAACATCATCGAGGTCATGTACCGCTACAAGGATTTTTTTTTTCCAAGACGGGAGCTTTTGTTTTTTACTCTGCTGCTTCTTGAGCTCCTTAAAGACAATGTTGGTTATATTCCCCAATCAATTTCCCCTTTTTTTATTGGGATGATTTGGGAAAATTTTGTTTTTCTTCAAATTTAACTTGGTAATACTTATCTCTCTTATAAATTACACTATAATGCTTTATCTCCCTTATTTTAATTTTTTTTATAATAATCAGTTTGACCTATTTCTTATTAATTTAAAAAATTATAATGTAATTAATTTACTCTTTATAATATAACTTTTTGCTCTACTAGTTTTATAATAAGGGATCGAAAGCTAAAACCCCAATCCATTAGAATCCGTTAATGGAGTCTCCAACTGAACTAAATGATAGAAAGCATTAACAGACAATAGTACCTTTGATGTAGTTCTCAATAAGGACCACAGATTATGGACAATCCTAATATTCGGAATCATCAGTCGTGCGTCCATTATCGTTGTGATCCGCTAGCATTGATTTCACTTGATGTGCACGATGTCACGATGGAGGTGGATTATTGTTTGTTAGATAATATTGCTTTTGTAATGGTAAATGTATTTTTTTCCTTTCTTAGGAAGATTGAACTTTTGAGTTTGGTTTTTCAAATTTTGTAATTAGGTGTAATTTAAAGTCACTTATTCCAATGCTAATCAAGTGAAACTTGATATCCTCCATGCGAAATGAAATTGATTCAATCAAAGAGTTCCGTAAAAGATTTCTAGTGGTTGAAACTTTAACTGTCAACTTCCTTGTTTATGAAAGTAACTAAATAAAAAATTATATTATAAAGGTTAAAATAGTTATATTATAAGTTTTTTTTATCTATTCATAATTAATAGGTTAAAAGAATTATTATGAAAAATCAAAAAACAAAGGTAAGCGTGATATTGTAATACACAAACGAGGTTAAAGTTATGAAATCAAACCAAAAGGAAGGTTGGGATGGTGATGTATTTGTGTGTAAATCACATATGCAAGCAATAAAACATATGTGATGTGCATGACTAAACAATTCAAATCACGTAATCTGACATACATTTAATTTCATAATGTTATACTAGCACGCAAATGATGTCTATAACATCATCTCTAGCATGGTAGTATGCTCATCTAATCCTATAACAAGTAATAACAAGAAAAAAAAAAAAAAGGACCCGAAATCAAAAACCCAATCATATAACTCCAATATTCACATGTGTTCATCACTTTGTATAAACGTTCCTAAGCAAGTCACCTTGTCAATCATTAGAAATTTATGGCCAACTTTCTAAGCAAACCAAGTTTAAAGTTGGAAATGACATGAAGATGTCCTTTTGGAATGATGCATGGATAAACCAAGAGCTGCTAAAATAAATTTTTTCATGATATTTACAACTTGAATCAATAGTAGAGAGCCACTGTGAGAGAGCTATGAATATAGCAAGCGTGAAATCTCACTTTTAGTAGACTTTTCAATGATTAGGAGCTGGAGTACAATATTGCTTTCTTTAATTAACTCACTGGCACATAGTAAGACTTCCTCAATAAATAAAAAAGAATATTTTTTGGGCAGGAAACAGTAAAGGGAAATTCTAAGTGAAGTCAGCTTATGGAAAGTGAAGGTTGCTTACAAATTATCTTATTTTGTTTCGTTACTGGCTAGCGAGGCAATCCATCATCTTTTTTTCCACACTGCAAAAAAGTTAACTGACTCTGAAAATTGTTCCTCAATCTCAGGGGCATTAGATAAGCTATGCCTGGAACTGTTATTTCAGTTTAATTAGTTGGGATAGGGAGGACCGATTAGCTAATCAAAAAGAGAAATGAAGAATTGTTCCATCTTATATCTGGTGGACAATATGAAAAGAAAGAAATCAGAGATACTCTGAAAACAAAGAAAGGTCCATCCAGAAGTTGAAAATGAATTGTCTAGTCCTATTATTCTATTGATGTAAATAAGAATGTATATCAGAGGCAAAATAAAAATTTTAATGCTTTAGAGTACATTTAGATGGATGTCAGGAACCATCTTGTAATTCTAACTTTGGGTTGATCATACAACTTGTGCATTCAAGTTTAGTTATAAAAATGTTACCCCGCCAAAAAAAAAGAAAAAGAATGGGCCCTGAGTTTGACCCTTTGTATATGAAGTTCTAATTTAACACCCACAACTTCTTTAAATCATAAATACACCCCAATACATTTAAAACAGGGGACTTGATCATTTCTGGAATAGAAAATATAGAGAAAAAGATAAGGGTCAGTAAATTAATATAGGACTTGAAAAGTCCTTTCGGTTCAATCTCGTCGAGTAACTTATGACCTGAAAGAGTATCTCTAATGGTGTTTCTTGTTTGTGAGGATCTGGACCTATGTATCTTCAGGCAATGGCTAAATTAGATCTGACATTTACCTTGGCCAATTTCGACACAAACAAAAAGAAACAAAAAACAAAAAAAAAGACTAGATGACAATCTTTTTGGACTACAAATTATATCAACCAAATATTATTATTCAGCTCTGTAGCGCACATAAAAAAGATTGAACCTTCTGTGAACTGGGATTTCTCTTTTTCTTTTCTCAATCTTGAGTTTGGAATAGTCTGTAGCCAAAAATAAACATACAAAAATATGCAAGAAAAATGTAACTACTCAGATCCACTCTGATACATGATTCCCGTACACTCAGCTTTCAAATATGTACACTAAGCTATATAACGATAAGGCAACAAACTACCTCTATTAGCCCTTCAAATGGCTAACTTTACATATACCTACACAGCATCATTTAAAAAAATTATTCACACAAGGTGGTGTTTACACATTTTCTCCTCATTTTTATCATTAACCATGGTAAACTAACATTGTTTGGTATAAACACCATGTGTGAGCAAGTCTTTTTTCGTGTCGATAATCTCCAAAACGGTCTGATGCACCATAACTTATGGAACTATGTATCAACAATCTCCCATTCTCTGCTTGATGCGTTGTCCTACAATTGCTCGTAAGTGACTAAGTTGCTGCAATGTTTGAACAAGTAAAGAAAAGTTAGCATTCTTAGTAGGTAGATACCACAATAATAACCAGCTTCCATCAAAGCATTTGAGTTTATACAACATAATACCACAATACTAACCAGCTTCCATCAAAGCATTTGAGTTTATACAACATAATTTGAACTAACAAGCATGAAGCTACACAATAATGTGAAATAAAATGTTTGTCAAGCTAGGAAAAGATAATGACATATAAACATCTAAATACTTACTTAGACATGGCTACTGCTTATTTGGTGGCTTCTGAACTTCTGCTTCTATTTCTTTTACATTATTGACAGAAACTTGAATTTTCTTGGACAAAAGCTCCATCTGCTGCTCAACATTTTCCAAAAAAGTAATTAGCTGCTCTCTGTAAAGGTCACACAATTTATCCTGATGCTCCAACTCCATAGACAGTTCTTGGATTCTCCTATCCTTTTTATCCTACAATACGAAATCAAAAAGCTGTCATTCCAGAGATCAATAGGAATCGCAGGCGCAGTTTTGTCCACATGAAGACAGACACACTTTCAAATATCATCAATTAACAAGCCTTGAGATCCTTAGAGGGACACATGCTTCACCATAGAAACCTGTTTCCTATGGATTCCCAACATTAATCAGTTCTTGAAGCTTCTTCAGATATTTTTCTAGAAGTAAGAGGAGGAATCTCATATTAGTGTTTAGCTACCTAGTAATGGAGTTCATGGAGCTTGGGCCACAATCAATGGGTGAAATATAGTAGAAGAGCAAAATCCTACATTGTTTACTGACATTTATAGCAAAAAAGCACAAATGAACAATGTAAAAGAGTAATTAAGAGTGCATTTTTTTAAAATAAGTAACTAAGAAAAGAGTAGGCTGCTCTAGTGGCTTATCAAAACTTCCATTTTTAAATCACCCATTGGACCTTTTATGTGCCAACATCCTTTTCTTTCCTTTTAAGATAACAAAATATAGCAAGTTTGGCTATCAAAAACTTCCATTTTTTTTATTTATTTTTTTTGCACCCAAAGGTGTGGCCTAGTGGTTCAATGAAGTTGAGTTGAGCACCATGAGGTCGCAGGTTCAATTCCCAACAGAGACAAACACTAGGTGATTTCTTCCCATCTGTTCTAGGCTTGGTGGACAGAGTTACCTAGTACCTATTGCTGGTGGGAGGTAGTAGGTATCCCGTGGAATTAGTCGAGGTGCGCGCAAGCTGGCCCGAACACCACGGTTTTTAAAAAAAAACTTCCATTTTTATATCGCCGTCGTGCAGTTTTCCAAAGACCGTGAGTGTTATTTCAGTTGTCCTCTATTATCATGTTGCGCACAAACTAGCACCAACAACTCAAGTATATTCTAGCAAGCAAAGCCCAACCAGTGCCACCAGAAAAGGAGTCCTCACGCGCTCCCACACACCAAACAGCTATGTTGCTCGGTCTCTTAAAAAATATCGAGAGGTGCGTGTCGGATCCTCCAAAATAGTGTAGCTTTGGAAGATCCGACACGGGTGCGGCAACATTTTTGAAGAATCCGACAACATAGCCAAACAGAAGCAGATTTTCAGCGAGATCTATCTCACGCGCTAGGCGTGTGACCCAAATTATGGACACTTTCAAACTTGTACCTTTGGTCCTTGGAGATCGCCTAACCAAATCAAGGCCATACTATTTTTCTACAATTTACGACCATTAGAAGTAGGTTTCCGGAACTGCTAGTCACTTCTCTGAAAATAACTATCTTTTTAGGCGACACCTCTGCCTTTCTCTTACATTGTGGGGCTTATCTCGAAACTGTGCCTCCATTCTACTTTCAGTAAATTCCAGCAACCGTTAGAAGACAAGCAGTCCTCTGTTCACTTTCCGACAGGTTTTTCTATAAAATTGAACATTGTTCTTTGAAGAATATCTCTGCTTAACTTTCTTGACTATATCTTGTTTATATTTACTAACTTTGTCAGAACTCTCTTCAATACAATATCATGTCGCGTGGTTTTTATGTTTTTGGTTCCAAAAACAATTGGATTTGGAAATTTGAATCCCATGATTACTTCAGAACCTCTAGTTGAGGTTCCAATTACTTGGTTTGGGCTTTTTCCGTTGAGTTATGGTGTAAAGGTCAAGATATCCATGTTAGCCGAACTAAAATGGCTACAAATGTTGATAAAGGTCTAAGCACATTAAGAGAAAGTTGATGCTCAGTTATGCATTCATTTGTAGCGCTCTGTTGTGTAACGACCCTTACGGTCGTTTTGTGATTCTGTCTCTTTCCCCTATTTGATTCCCCTAGTTTTCTTTAGTTGTTTATGACTTGCGGGGATGGGTGGCATAATTCCCGAAGTGGTCGGATGCGTTTTGGGGAAGATTTTCAATTTTGAAAGTTTGAAACATGAAAGTTTGACCAAAGTCAACATTTTGGATAGGCGAAGTCACATTTGAATTTTGGCGATTCTACTAGGTCCGAATGGTGATTTATGACTTCGTTGGGTGTTTGGCATGGATCTCAAGTCGTCGGGAGTGATTTGGACCATGAGTTGAATTCTAGCTTTTTAGAAAATTTGGGTTGACCATGGTCAACATTAGGTCAAGACAACCTCAGATTGGTGATGTGATAACTCCAACAGGTATGAAATGTGTTTTATGATTGATTTGTACTATTGATTTATGTTCAAATAGTTCTAAATGATTCTAAGGGTCCATTCTGTGATTTTGTTGAGTTTGGCTTTGCTGGTTTTTGTTGTTTCTGGTGCTAGCATGTTTGTTCTTCGTAGTGGGGGTCGCGTTCACGTAATGTAACTTTGTTGGTCTCACGTTCGCATAGAGGGATTCGAGGTCGGGTCAGATTTTGTTCATTGCATTCGCAATTGGGGGGTCGCATTCTAGAAGCTTCGGGTCGCGTCAAGGCACCGCGATCGCGAGAGGTCGCCTTGTTAGCGAAGGGTGTCTGATGTTGGATAGAATTAAATCTCATTTCGATCTTACACTTCTCATCTATTTTTGGAAATTTTGAGCTTGGTTTTAGCCTATTTTTTAAGGGACTTTGAGATTTCGTCGTTGGGATAAAAATCTAACTCCATATTTGGTACTTTTCGCTAATGTATCGCTTATTTAATGAATTAATCGCATTTGGGTATTGAAAATTGGGGTGTTTCGCCGTAAAGTTTTGAAATTGGTATTTTCTTGATTTGAGGTTCAATTCATGCTAGAATTTGGCTGATTTTTGGAGCATAAGCTTTTACTTAGTGGGTGAACCGTTTTGAAGTCAATTTCCAGTTTTGACCTCGAGGGCTCATGGTTGACTTTTTGACTCAATTTTCGGCCCAAATTTTTATATAGCAATATGGGTGTCGATAAACTCGTATACTCATGACGAGTATCGTGAGGGTATGACACGTTGCTCGACACTCGAGGCAGGTTACCTTCTAGACTCCATTTGGATGAAGATTATTGTATATTGATTATGAGAAGTTTTGGGAGTGCCAAACTCTATTTGTGATGCTCGTATTTGGGTACTGGTGTATTGTGAAGGGTACTCTATGAATTGCAAATATTGGAGAAATGACTCCTTATTGTGAATCTAGTTTGGAAAATTAGTTGATAGCCTTTATATGAATTGTTTTGACTTGTTTGAATGTGGCTAGATGAGCATTGATTAAATAGTCTATTAATGACTTGAGTGATTATATCATGTTGAAATGGAGTAATTGAAAACTAATAAATGATGAACTTTGAGTTATATACTTGTTCATACATATTCATACTACTCTTGATGATGCATGATAGCTATTGGCATGTGGGGTCCACTGACTTGGTTTTTATGAACTTCACATGCATTTTGAAAAGCTTTCATTTGTTCTCGTAATGCCGATGGGAAATGGTTCCAGAAAGTGTTATGCAGATGCAAAATGGTTCCGGCAAGTGTTACACAGATGGAAAATGATTCTGACAAGTCGATATCATGCAAAGCCGATGGGAAATGGTTCAACTAATGGTAAGTTGAGGCAATGTACTAGCAAAGATCTAAATGGAAAAGTGTCTCAGGCAGATATATAGACCTCGTGAGTCTCCATGGGTCACCTCTCCAGCAAAACCCACCAATGGAAGTGCGCGTATGTATAGGATGATTATTGACCATCGCATTGCATTGCATTGCGCAACATCTTACTTATTTGATTTCATATGATTTGTCTATTTGAGCATGCTAGAATACTTGAATTCTTTCCGGCTATCTTACTTGAATTGTGTATATATATGCTCAAGATATCCTTGGTGGTAAGTTCCATTCTTAATATGTTATAATTGGCGTACTCAACGTTGTCGACCTATGATGTCTACTGAGTAAACGTGTGGCCCATACTCATTCTACTATTGTTGCACTTTTTTGTGCAGATTGTGTTTCGAGCGCTAGTGGTCTACGTTGATTCTAGAATCTAAGGCTCATTTTTCGAAGATCTCTTGGTGAGCTGCTTGGTTGATTTGCAGCGCCATACTCCATTATCTTTTACATCTATTGTTTCATTATTTCAGACAGTATTTCAATGTTAAACAGTTATGTATTCTTAGATGCTCTTGTACACTTAAGACTGAATCTTGGGGTTATATTTTGTTACTTTTCTACATTTGAGTTATATAAAAAAAAATCTCAAGGCTTGAACGTATATTGGTCTTACTTCCGCATTTAACTATTTTATCTTTGCAACTGTTTGGTTGGTGGTTTGGCTTACCTACTTGTTTTATTGGGGGGGGGGGGGGGGGGGGGGGGGGGGAGAAGAGTGTAGTCATCATTGACCCTTATGAATTCTGGATCGTCGAAATTTAGTATCAGAGCCTGGTTCACCGATCTCATGAGTGCAAGAGCAATGTCTAGTAAATTTTTGCAAATCGGTGTAGAGACGTCCGTTACTTATCTTCTAGAGGCTACAAGATATCTAGGAAATTTCTTTTCTTTGATTCTTATCATGCATAATTAAGTTTTTCTTGAGTTTTAAACTTAGTTGTTTCATTCTCTCATAGATGGGGAGAACTCCATTAGCTGCGACAGGAGAGGAGGCGCCCGCACCCACTGCCGCACCCACTGTTAAGGCCACTGCACAAGGTCGGGTAGGGGGAAGGCAAGGGCAAAGCTCATGGGGCAGTACAGGCAAGAGTCGGGCACCTACAGCTGCTCAGGATCGTGTTAGAGTAGTGTCTCATGAGCCAGAGGTAGAGCATAATGATGAGCCTTTTGAGAGAAAAGTTGGGGCCAGCTGAGGTACCACCAGGTTTTATTGTTGTAGCATGGTCTTCATGATACTACATTTCGGTTATTGGGCTTCCTTGAGAGCATGACCCAGGTGGGCGCTTTTCGTGCTAGACCAAAAGGTTCTCAGGTCGAGTCAAAGCACAAACTTGGATCAGGTTCCACCTCTGAGTTTTCATAAACCAGAGGCACAATCAGCTGTTGTTGTGGCTCCCACATGGATGTTGGACCAACACCCGACCTTGCTCCCCAACCTATGGCTAGGTTGGCCATGTTCGTGGATGAGCAGAAAATGTTCGAGGATGTGTCCTCGTAGATTCAACGAAGACTTGAGTGAGGATGCCTATGAGTTTCTTGTTAGCTTTCATGAGAGGTTGCATAGCCTCGGGCTAGTAGAGTCTTGTAGGGCGGACTACACTACTTTACAGGGGATCAGACCCGCCAAGCAATGGTGGAGGGCGTATGTTGATTGTAGACTAGTTGGTCATCTCATTTGCCCTAGACTCACTTTTCGAAGGTATTCTTAGAGAAGTTCGTTCCTCACAACTTAGGAGAGAGCAAGAGGGACCACTTTGAGGGTCTTCAACAGTATGGTATGTCAGTCACCAAGTATGAGGTGAGATTTCATGCACTAGCCTGTCACGCATTGATGTTACTTCCTACAAAAACAGAGAGGATATGGAGGTTTGTGAAGGGGTTGATCTTTTCGATTCGAATGGTCGCAACACCAATAGTCGCTTCTGGGGCTTCGTTCCAACACATTGTCGATCATGCTAAAGAGGTGGAGAGCAGGCTCATAGAGGTCATGATAAGAGTACTCATGGATCTGGCTTCTTTAATAGTACTACTTTTGGGGTTCAAAATTATCTGGGTAGAGGTTACCATTCTCAATCCAGTCGACCTATTCAGGCAGCATTACAAGATCATATAGTGGTCATTCTGGGCAAGACAAGATGGGTCTCTATGGTTCATATTCTAGTTTTTTAGGTCGTAGAGGACATCCTAGTTCATCCGAACCATCTCCACAATCTATGACCGAGAGAGGGTGCTTTGAGTATGGCAATTTAGGGCACTATATAAGAGATTGTCCCAGGCTCTGA
This sequence comes from Capsicum rhomboideum, assembly GCA_031232105.1. Lineage (NCBI taxonomy): Eukaryota > Viridiplantae > Streptophyta > Magnoliopsida > Solanales > Solanaceae > Capsicum > Capsicum rhomboideum. Next base: position 56,341,836 of record CP124711.1, read on the forward strand.
CGTAGTGGGATGCAACAGGGTTCATCAAGTCTGTGCACAGAGAGCATCGGTGATGCCGACTAGAGAGGGTGCACAGAGTGGGAGAAGTGGTTCTTATATTGCTAAGGGTGGAGCCCAGACATGTCCAGGAGGTGGTCTTGGAGGCACACAGTTCGGGGGAATACGTGCCCATTGATATGCATTTTCGAGTACGCCAAAAGCCTCGGCCTCTGATGCGTTCATTATAGGTACTATTTCAGTTTGTCATCGATCGGCTTCAGTGTTATTTGATCCAGGCTCTACTTAATCTTATGTGTCCACATACGTTTGCTTCGAGTTTGAATATGATTTGTGATTGTCTTGTTGTGTCTATATGTGATTCCTTACTCCCATAGGTGATTCCTTACTCCCATGGGTGATTCCTTACTAGTGGATCGAGTGTGTCGATCCTATGTTGTGACTTTGATGAGGTATGAGACATGGGAAGATTTGATTATTCTGAATATGGTAGATTTCGATGTTATTTTGGGGCATAGATTAGTTGGCTCCATATCATGCGATCATGGATTGTCATGCCAAAATTATTGTTTTGTCTATGTCAGGCATTATTATATTGGTGTAGAAGAGCACTATTAGCCCCACACTAAAGAGGGGTATATCTTTTCTCAGTGCGAAGAGGATGGTGGAGAAAGGGTGCTTAGCTTATTTGGCGCATATCCAAGATACTAGCATTCATATACCTTCGATTGAGTCAGTGCCAATAGTAAGTGAGTTTTCAAAGGTTTTTCTCATAGACCTACCGAGTATCCACTGACTGTGATATTAACTTTGACATTGATCTGGCTTTGGAGTTGAGTTAGGCCCAAGATCCATTTCTTTACATTATATCAAAGCTACGCTCATCCCAATTCTTTGTTCACTGATGTTGGGCCCCAATATTATATTGTCCACGCTCCAGTTAATGAGTTTTGGGAGTGCGAGGGAGTGTTAAAGAGTCCCACATCGAAAAAAGGATGGGCAATTGATCTCCTTATATAGACTTGAATAATCCTCCCCTCATGAGCTAGCTTTTAGGCCCGGGTGGCATATCTTTATATGATATCAGAGCCAGGTTCATCCTCGTTTGGGATCCTAGTTCACGCTCCAGTTGGGCCTGGGTAAAGAGGGTGTTAGAGTGGGTTAAAAGTCTCATTTATATGGACTTGGGCAATCCTCCTCTCATGAGCCAGCTTTTGGGTCTAAGTTAGGCCCAAGTGTCATTTCTTTACATGGTATCAAAGCCAGGCCCATCCCAATCTTTGTTCACCATCGTTGGGCCCCCATATTATATTGTCCACGCTCCAATTAATGAGGTCTGGGCGTGCAAGGGAGTGTTAAGAAACCCACATGGAAAAAGGGATGGGCAATTGGTCTCCTTATATGGACTTGGACAATCCTCCCCTCATGAGTTAGTTTTGGGGGTTGAGTTAGGCCAAGATCCCTTTCTTTACAAGTCTCATAGTGAGGCTGTGAGATATAGGAAATTAATTGGAAAACTAGATTACCTCACTATAACACGCATTGCCATCGCCTTTGTATCGTTAATCAGTTTCTAGATTCACCCTGTGAAGCTCATTCATTGCGGTGAAGTAGTATGTATTCTTCGGTGTATTTAATGTTCTTGAGGAAAGGAGCTACTTCATGAGGATCGAGGACATGAGAAGATCGTTGGGTACACAGATGCCTCTATCTGATAGACGTTCTACCTCTGAATAGTGTGTTCTAGTTGGAGGCAATTTAGTATCTTGAAAGAGTAAGAAACAAAATGTGATTGCGAGAACGGTGTTAAGTTGAATATAGGAGCCATGGGAATTGCGACTTGTGAACTCATATGATCAAACAACTACCAAAAGAATTGTTCGAAGAAACCATTCAAATTGGTTTGTTTGTGAGATAATCAAGGTGTGCTTCATATTGCTTCAGATCCAGTATTCCATGAGAAGACCAAGCAAATAGTGATTAATTGTCATTTTGTCAGAGAAAAATTACTCTTAGGAGATATTGTCACGAGATTCGTTAAGTCCAGTGATCAACTTGGATGCATATTTACCAAATTTAGGCAAAGGATCGAGTTAGTTATATACATAACTAACTCGACATATACGATGTGTATACACCATCTTGAAGGGGAGTGTTAGATAGGTAATATTAACGATAACACCATAGGTAATATTAACGATAAGACCATAGTCTGCACAAAAGATTACATTCTGGGGGGAAAAGACAGTAGCAGGCCTCCCTTTAGCTTTTGTAATCTCTTGACAACTGTAGCATCCAATTCATCAATCTCTAAATATATAGCTACTGTATGCTTGTTTAGAAGAGTTCTTGACTTATCCTACTCGAAAGCATGAACAAGATAACCAGCCAGAGCATGATGTGAGATGATAACAGGCACAAAATTCTGTCATTCTATTTGTTTTTCTTCTTCTTTTTTTTTTTTTTTTTTTGCCTTAACTTTCAATGGATTGTTTATGTTCTTAACCCTTCTTTAATCTTCACCTCTCTTTCTTCTCGTTACTGTTACTGCTATAAGCCCAGTAATTCATTCTACATGAAGTGTAGCTTCTTTCTCTACTTTGCATTTAATCTTCTCCTCATTAACTCTTCTCTTTCACCTATTACAGTCAAATAGTATAAAATTAAAAATTAAAAAAGAACAATAAAACAGCCAAAACTTTTGTTCTGGGTTGAACAGGTAGAGAAAAACTTGCAGCTATAACAACAAACGACTGAAGGTGCAGATTAATCTGGTGAGTAATAAAGGAAAGAAATAGTGTTAACATTTTAAATTCCAAAAATTTCCTTCTGTTTTACTCTAACTCCTTCACCAGAAATTGATCGAAGGAGCAGGAGTCAGCCTTTTACAAATATAAATGGGTGTATTGCCCCCCCCCCCCTCTGCAAAAAAAAAGAATAGAAAAAGAGTAAAGTCGGCAAAAGTGAAAATATAGTGGCCACGGGAGCAAATTAATCAAGTGAAAATAACGAAGAGCAAAAAGGAAAGAGTGTAACTGCTTTTTCACGCTTCACTGATAGTACATTTAGAGAAATTTGGAATGTGACTTAAATGCTGATGAAGCCATTTTTTTTCTTTTCAAAATATTCCACTTAGGCTAGTTGGAAAGAACTATTGATCAGTTGGAACTGTTGTAGGTGTAAGGGGAGACACAACACATGGAGCGTTGCTCTACTAGCACTTATATGGGTCGTTTTGAGAGAAAGAAATAGAAGAGATTTTGAAAGCATAGAGAGAAACTTTGGACAATTGAGGAATAGTCCCTCGTCTCTTATTTCATTTTGGTGCACCCATGAGAGTCCTTTTTTATGGAAGATTTGTGTCATCCATAGAAACCCATATTTTTTTTGTTGGTTCTCAATAATATGCCGCCAACACAGCCATCTCCGACCGTGGCTGCTCCGGTGGTCATACAGAATTCAAATGCAGATTTTCCTCATCTTCCCAATAAACAAAACCTAGACACTGAAACAATTCCCCATGACATAGAAGACGACTCCACCAAATCAATTACACATACAGGTCAAAAATCTATTCAAGCCTCAAACTCTTAATCAGGGACTTGATCCCACGATTTCCAATGTTGAACCCATTCCCATCAAAACAGTCGAAATTATTGATGGAATCCCTTGTGTGCGTTGGACTGAAGATGAAGTCTCTAGAATGAATGTAATAGAGAAATTGCAATACGCAATTATTGGAAAGTTTTCACAAGGATGGCTGGACATTGATGATATAAGGAAACAAGTTCCTACTCAAATTGGCATAAAGGTAGCCTGTCAAATAGGTGTTCTAAGAAATACACACATTTTGATTAGGTGTTCTTTACTTGAGGATTTTGTTAATGTAATGACGAAGAACTCCTATTACATCAAAGATAGGGATGATAGAGCTTTTCTCATGAGGCCGTTGATATATGATTCATCCTTTAGAGTGGATAGGGAAACTACACAGGCCATAGCCTGGATATCTTTCCCTAATCTTACTCCTGCCTTTTTTGTCAGAGAAACTCTATTTACACTTGCCTCTGCTGTTGGAAAGCCATTACACCTGGATATGGCAACGATTAACAAAAACCAACCTAGTTGTGGTAGAGTCAAAGTTGTGGTTGACCTCAAAGGCAATCTTCCCAAATTTGTTAACATGGAAATCTATAATGAAACTACAGGAGTTAGTAGAAGTACACAAGTCAAACTACAATATGATCATCTGCCTAAGGATTGTTTTGAGTGCAAACTTCAAGGGCACTGTATGGACAACTGTCGTGTGTTGCATCCGGAATTGAGACCTATGGCAAAGGAGCATGGTAGCAGGGATAGAGATGGTGAATTTTCTCCTCAAAAACAGTAGCAGCAGGGAAGTCTGTTAACACCAAAAAGATTAGCAAGTGGGAAGATTGTTGGAGACTTTGAGGTCTGGAAAGAAATTAAAAATAAGAAGGGTAATGCAGATAAAGAGAATAGAAAATAAGAAGGGTAATGCAGATAAGGAGAATAGCAATCACAAATCAAATATTCAGCCATCAACAAGCACTGAAGTGAGCGCACACAATGGATTTGCAGCATTAACACATGAAGGAGAGAAAGGTGATGTAACTGAAGAGAAACAGATTGAAAAGGACAACAACAAAGATGATTCAATGCTAAACACACCACAGAGCACAAAGTCAGCAAAACAATTTGATAAAAGCAATGATAGATATACAGGGAAGAAAGCCACGAATAGTGCAACAAGTTCAGCAAGTGCAGAAAGGAGCTCTAATGGGAAGATGAATAACAAATTTTCTCCTGGTTCTTCTGGGTCCAAGAAATGGGGAGATAGAGTGGAAGAAGAAGAAGATATGATGCAACAGAAGAAAGGGTGACAGAGGAAGAACAAACAGCAGATAAAGAATCCAAGGAGATTATCTTGGCTCCTATGAATATTGCTATCTTGGCTCCTATGAATATTGCACCCATTCAGAGTGTGAAACAAATGGAGCTGCATAATGATCAGGAAAAAGTGAAGAGAGGGGTGATATGATTGATACTGGACAGGAGCAGCTGGAGCAGATTACTAACAGTCCACACAAAGTGGTCTCACCACAGAAAAAGTTACATGACATTGTCACACATGAATTAAGAGTCACAGAGTTAGCAGCTTTGAATAGAGAGGAACAAGCAAGCAAAGCAAGCAAAACAATAGATGCTGCAGCTACAACAGGTAGGGGAAAGAAGATCAGGAAGCTCACAAGAGGAGCTGCCACCAAAATAAATCATAATCAATAATGAAGGTGTTTTGATTTGGAACATTAGATCTGTTAAAAGTCATCAAGCTTTTAATAGAGTAAACATGTTGCACAAACATCACAAGTTCAGTTTAATTGCTCTTTTGGAACCTTTCCAAAGAGTCGGTCAAATCAGCAAGTATAAGAGAAAGTTGGGGATGTTAGCAGGGGCTAACATAAATGGCAAGATATGGTTTTTTGTTGAAGATGCTATTTCTGTAGAGGTGACAGATGATACTGAACAGCAAATTACACTGAAACTATCATGTTCTGACATGGTTTGTTTCACCACACTGGTATATGCCAAGTGTAATGAAGGGGAAAGACTCAGACTGTGGGATTCCATTTATAGTTTGGCTAACACAATGGTGTCTCCGTGGCTGGTGGGAGGAGATTTTAATGTTATTATGAATGAGGAGGAAAAAATAGGAGGCTTACCTGTTTTTCCAAATGAATATGAGGACTTTGCCTTTTGTTTGAATTCTTGTGAACTCTTTGAAATTAATTTCAAAGGCAGCCCTTACACCTGGTGGAATGGTAGAGCAGGTCCTGATTGTATTTTCAAGAGATTAGACAGAGTAGTGATAAATCAACAGTGGCAAGAATGGTTTGCAGATATGAAGATGGAACATTTATCTAGAACTGGGTTTGATCATGCTCCAATGTTGATTACAATGAAGAAGCAAAGGCAACATATCTATAAACCTTTCAAATTCTTGTCATTCTGGACAGAAAATGAGGGGTTTATGGAGGTGGTGAGGAATATCTGGAATGTGGAAACTGAAGGTAACTGTTTCTGTAGTTTCAATCAAAAAATCAAGAGAGTCAAGAAGGCATTGTCGAAGTGGAGCAGGGATACTTTTGGAGACATTTTTAAGGAATTAATTATCGGGGAAGAGAGAGTCAAAATAAAAGAGCAATTGTTTGAAGAGCAACCTTCCACTGCCAATAGGGAGGTACTTCATAAAGCTCAGGCTGAACTGAAAAGATACTTGCATTTTGAAGAAGAGTTTTGGAGACAAAAGTCAGGTCTACAATGGTTCACAGGAGACAGGAATACCAGATTTTTTTCACAACTTGGTGAACGGAAGGAGGAGATTACAGATTAAAAAGATTCAAGACAGTGAAGGGCAGTGGCTGCAGGAAGAAGATTTGATGGCTGAGGAGGCTGTTTTGTTCTATCAAAAACACTTTACTCAAGAAGATGATTATACAGATTTTTCATTGTTAGACCATGTACCTAATATGATTTCTGTAGACACTAATGATTGTCTTTGCAGGGATCCAGACAAGGTGGAAATAAAAAAGGTTGTTTTTGATTTGAATGGTGGTAGTGCAAGTGGTCCGGATGGTCTGCCAGGCATGTTCTACCAGACCTGTTGGGAGATAGTAGAGGATGGTGTTGTCAAAGTGGTGCAGGCTTTCTTTCAGGGTCACACACTTCCTAAGACAATCACTCACACCAATCTGATATTGTTGCCCAAGAAGGAGAATACAGAAACATTTGCAGATCTCAGGCCCATCAGTTTGAGCAACTTTATTAACAAGGTGATTTCTAAAGTTACTCATGACAGAATGGAGGGTTTGCTGCCACAAATCATATCCCCCAACCAATCTGGCTTTGTTAAGGGGAGAAGTATTGTGGAGAATGTTCTTTTGACACAAGAGATAGTCACTGACATCAGACTGAGGGGGAAGCCTGCAAATGTAGTAATCAAGCTGGACATGGCCAAAGCATATGATAAGAGTGTCATGGTTGTTTCTTACTAGAGTTCTTAGAAGAATGGGGTTTAATGAGAAGTTCATAGACATGATTTGGAGATTGCTAGCAAACAACTGGTATTCTACATTGTTTAATGAACAATCAAAGGGCTTTTTTCATTCTACTAGAGGAGTCAAACAAGGCGATCCTTTGTCTACGGCTTTGTTCATAATATCTGCAGAGGTGTTAACTAGAGCCCTTAATGCTTTAATGGAGGATGACAAATTCAAGGGGTTTGGCATGCCTAAGTGAAGTGACAAGATCAATCATCTTGCCTATGCAGATGATACCATTATATTTACCTCTGCTGATTCAGATTCTTTAAAGATGATCAGGAATACTCTATACGAGTATGAGAAGATTTCTGGCCAGATGATTAATGTTAGTAAATCATTTTTCTACATGCATCAGAAGGTGAATGAAACATTGATCCAGGAAGTGGCTGCTATTACAGGGTTCCAAAGAGGTACTTTTCCATTTAAATATCTGGGTTGTCCTTTATTTCATGCAAGAAAGAAGAAAGCTTTTTACAATGATCTCATTAAAAAGATCAAGGATAAGCTTCAGCACTGGAAAGGGAAGCTGCTCTCATATGGAGGAAAGGTTGTGTTGATTAAAAATGTTCTACAGAGTATGCCTTTATATTTGCTTTCAGCTATGATTCCTACAAAATACACTATTCAGGAAATTCATAGAATATTTGCTAGGTTTTTTTGGAGTAATAAGGAAGAGGGAAGAAGCAGGCATTGGACAGCCTGGCTAAAGTTATGTTTACCAACAGCAGAAGGAGGTATGGGTTTCAGGTCTTTATTTGAAATCTCTAATTCTTTATTTGCCAAGCTATGGTGGAATTTTAGAACTTCTGGCACTCTTTGGTCCACTTTCATGTGGAATAAATATTGTAAGAAGAAAATTCCAGCCATGGTGTCATGGAGAGGAGGTTCACAATTATGGAAAAGGATGCTTGAAGTTAGAGATGAGATAGAGCACAATATATGGTGTGAACCAAAGTGGCTCAGCCAGTTTTTGGTATGACAATTGGTCTAAGTTGGGCCCTTTATACCAACTTATGCCAACTGATCATGATACTGATTTTTTAGAGGTAAAACAGTTTTTTTCTGAATGACAAGTGGAATGAAGACCTGCTGTCTCAACACTTACCCAATTACTCGGTAAATCACATTCTAGAGGAATACCCTAAGAGGGCGCAGTCGGGGAAAAGGGAAAAGCCATGGTAGTTGCTTACCAGAAATGGGAAATTCACTGTCAAAAGTGCCTGGGAAGCTTTAAGGCACAAGGAGGATAAAAGGTGGTTCTTCCAGCAAATGTGGATGAAAGATCTGCCTTTCAAGATCTCCCCTTTTTTATTTGGAGTGTGTGGAAGAACAAGTTGCCAGTTGATGACATATTGTCCAGAAATAGAGTGAATATAGTCTCAAGGTGTAGGTGTTGTGCTAATTATCAGATAAAGGATATGAATCACCTATTTCTGACTGGAGAGTTTACTAATAGGATCTGGAGAACATATGCAGGTGCAGCAGGTATTCAAGGGAATCCTACACAACTTAATCATGCTATTTCTAGGTGGGGGAGAGCTGAATCTTCTCCAAATATTAAACCCCTAATTCAGGCAGCTCCAGCAATCATTTTGTGGCAACTTTGGAAAAGGAGAAATTGCATTCATCATGGAGGAACAATGACTGAATGTAGAGTTATTCATGAGATCAACCAAAATTTTTATTTTTTGGCAAAGATAAGATTCCCAACAATCTCAGATCTTCCTAGTAGTTGGCCACACCTGATTGATACAGTGGAGAGGTTCAGACATTCTAATAGAAGAGAGTGTAGACTTGTGAAATGGAATTTACCACCTACAGGGACTTTCAAATGCAACACTGATGCTTGTTCTGATGCCATTAATAGTTCTGTGGCCTTTTGCATTAGAAACAGTATAGGTGAGTTCTTAGCTTACCTAACCATAGCAAACTTACTTGGATAATATAACATAATCAAACTACTACATGATAAACATTAATAATATTCTAGAGATTAGCAGGAATGTAAGATTTAGTTACACATATTTAAATATGAGCGTACCGTAGTTGTTATCTCCTCTGTGGTATGTGATATAGAAGTTTCTATATTGGATTCCTCCATGCTTTAGCTAAAATTTATATTTATTTATGTAAGGATCTCAGCGCATGAGAGGGGGTTGAGAGCTTATAGTTCTCGATAGTCGATGCCCCTTCTCTTTGCCTTCTCCTCTTCTTATATACAAAGGAAAACGCGTAAATGCACAGTGCTAGTCACTGTGTACTTTACGACTTTTAAAACTTAAAACGCGTACAATAATAGTAAAGAGCATAATGCTCTGCTTTCTTAAAAGAAAAGAAAACGCGTGGGGTACTAACCTATTCCCCTTCTGACTTAAAAGAAAAAGTAAAGAGAATCTTTAATAATTTACATAATAAAAACAAAATAGTAACTATTCATAGGTCTAAAAGGTTCTGGTAATTTTGTAAAATATGATTTTCTAACTTCTATTGCTTCTTGGTGTGTATATGTTCCTTTATAATAATAATCTCTAAATGCGCATGTATACTGATCTATATAACACATATTACATATTGATAATTTATTCATTAGTTGTCTGTTTAGATCCCTATCTTTTTCTTGTTCTGCTATTTCTGTAGTCATGCTTCCAAATTCATTCCTAATTCCATATTCATATTTTGCAAGTATATCTATATTTGAGGTTGTTATAGTTCCATCTTGATTTTTGTTATTTCTTAGTACTGTCCTACTTTCTTCTGTTATATTATGTAACCATAATTTTACTGATCCTACTAATGTTCTTTCTATATATCCTGGTGTATCTGGAACTGATATTTTATTATCAACTAATTGTTTTGCAATGTGTCCTATCCATAATTGTATTGTTTTATTAATGTCTACTACACAATCTAAATCTAGAAATTGAGATTGTTCTGGGGTTTTATTAGGTGTCCATTTTGTATTTAATCTACTGTTCCATATTGCTTCATATCTATTATCATCTATAACTGTATAATAAGTTGGTCTTGTTGTTCTCGGATTCTCATATCTCCTTTTATCATATGTTTTTGTATTACTTGTACTAGCTTCATTTTTTATAGCATTTATATTTGGTTTAGCATTTGTTGTATTTACTTCTAATTCTGTATTCGTGATTTGTTCCATTATTTCTGTGTAAGTTTCACTTATATCTTGATCTTCTTCGGATTGTATTTCATGATATTGGATATTATCTATATTGTCTATCCTCAAGGTTGTAAATTCTTCTGTTACTTCTGGATTATTTTCTTCAATTTGTATTTTTTCCTTAATTCTTTCTAATTCTTCTGTTAATTGTTTTTCTTTATATAGTTTCTGACATTCTTCCCTTTCTTTTACTTTCTTTGCATATATTTGTTTTAGTAATGCTAATTCTTTTTCCATTTCTCTTATTTTTGTGGATGATTCGAGATCAACTTGTGGGATACTCGGACCTATTTCGTGAGTTAGTTCTTGTTGTGACTGTGGTTCTTCTTTTACTTGTTTAAGTTTTAATTGTTCTATTTCCTTTTTTGCTTCTATGCGTATTCTTTCAACTTCTAATTTTTGATCTATTTCGTTATTTTCTTTTTGTAATCTTACCATTTCTGCTAGACTATCTTCTAATTTAGCTGAATTTTGATCTGGCATTAGATGTAGTTTAGTTCCTATTTTTCTATATCTTCGACCTAAATTTGAGTGTACTATAATTATTTGTGTACCTTCTGTTCCGATAAATGTTTTTTCTTCTACTGGATATTCTTCTTTATTCATATGCGTACTTATGTTCTAAACTTGTTATTTCTATTTCTAATTCAAGTATTATCTTTCTTTGTGATGTTATTGATTTGCTATTTACCCCTGCAAATATATTATCTTTTAACCTTTCTTTCCTGTGGTTAATTTCATCTTGTTTATCAATAATTTTTCTAAGTAATTCTACTTTTCTTAATATTTTTGGTGTATTTTTATTTTTATAAACTGGGTTACTTGATTCTGGTTTATCCATTTTTTAATGATTTAATTATTTTATCTACTGCTATAATTAGTCTAGTCATTGCTTTGTTTAAGTTATTTATTTCTTTAGTTATTTGCATGATTTCTCTAAGTTTTTGTTTTCTCTGGAAGTTACTTCTAAATCTTTTTTGAATCTTTCTTGTTAAATAATGTATTTTTATTGGTCTAACCGTTTTTATGTTTTGTATTTTAGTCATCATATTTATATTCTTGTTGTTTTATAAGTTGTCTAATGTATTCGTATTCTGTATAAGAGATTGTATCTATTAATTCTGGTATCCTTGTATATTCGTATTTTTCGTATAGTTTATGTAAATCTAGTCTTATTGTCTGTATTTTATTTGCTATGTTCATTTGTTTTTCTAGTCTTATACATCTAGGATTATCATTTGATAGTTCTTCACCATACTAGATTCCTTTCATGCTATCTGTTTGTTCTATGAATTGTCTTTTACTTTGTTTTATTATTCTATTCTTGTAATTGTTTATCTTATTACTGTTATCTTTTTTATTACTGTGCTCTGATACCATTCTTGGGGGTGGCCCCTTTGATCTTATCTTCTTTGGTCATTATCTAAACGCGGAATTATAATAAATATCTCTTTGTCTAATTAGCCTTAGTATTTGGTTAATATCTTGTACTATTAATTCTAAATAATCAATATTCTGGGTTTGGATATATTTATCTAGGTTATATTGTATTAATGTTTCTCTTTCTCTTAGTTCATTTATGGTCTGTTGCCAATTTTCTAAATGTTCTTGGTTCATTTTTAGTAATAATCTAGGTGTCCTTCTGAATCTATATCAATATATATATCATTTTCTCTATAGTCATCGTCACTATCGCCATGTAATATATTTTCTAACCATGATTCTTTCATTAAATCTATAATTTCATGGGTAAGTAATAAGTTATATATCTTTTGTATAATATCTTTATCTAAATTTTTTAGTATGTACAAAACTAATGTTTTATAGTCTCTGTCTTCATTTATTAGATATTTGGGTGTTGAGATTTTATATCTTTCTATATTTTCACTAGGTTCTGCTATATTGTTTTTCACATTCTTACTAGTTTCTGCCATATTTTTCATTTTATGTGTGTGCAAAGCATATTCCCTTTAACCTCTAATCATATTATTTATATTTATCATTTACTAGTCCAGTATGTTTAATTATCCTTTGTGTCACTACTATGGGTTTCAGCTTCAATCAGTTGCCCTAACAATGCCTCAACTCTGGTCTACTACCCTCTTTACGGCATTCCTCGCCTTCTTTGGTTTCGACCCTTAGGATGGCTTAGTCTAGGCTTACCTACTCTTAGCTTACCTAACCATAGCAAACTTACTTGGATAATATAACATAATCAAACTACTACATGATAAACATTAATAATATTCTAGAGATTAGCAGGAATGTAAGATTTAGTTACACATATTTAAATATGAGCGTACCGTAGTTGTTATCTCCTCTGTGGTATGTGATATAGAAGTTTCTATATTGGATTCCTCCATGCTTTAGCTAAAATTTATATTTATTTATGTAAGGATCTCAGCACATGAGAGGGGGTTGAGAGCTTATAGTTCTCGATAGTCGATGCCCCTTCTCTTTGCCTTCTCCTCTTCTTATATACAAAGGAAAACGCGTAAATGCACAGTGCTAGTCACTGTGTACTTTACGACTTTTAAAACTTAAAACGCGTACAATAATAGTAAAGAGCATAATGCTCTGCTTTCCTAAAAGAAAAGAAAACGTGTGGGGTACTAACCTATTCCCCTTTTGACTTAAAAGAAAAAGTAAAGAGAATCTTTAATAATTTACATAATAAAAACAAAATAGTAACTATTCATAGGTCTTGTCAATAGCTTTTCTTGTCCATAGCTTGCCCGGTTGATTATTTTCGTTCCGTTTTATTCTAGCTGCACTTCTGGTATATTGACTGTATTTCCACCACTGCATTTTGAACATTGATGGTCTGGGTATTTTGGTCCAATATATTGACAATATTTTGTTAGTAAATTCTCCGAAATAAAATCTTTCTTCAGTGCTCTAGTTGTTGGAGTATCTTCTGGTTTTAATAATGTCCATATCCATCTGCGAACTTCTTCCATATCTTCTTGTCGTAGTTCCCGAGAATTTGCATATATCATAACTTGGTTTCTACAATGATATGTCCATATAGCATGTCAGTTTGTGTAGTTATTTGCTAGCTCTTGAATAATTACTTGTAGTCCAATAAGTCTTTTGTTAGCATAAAAAGTTGGTATCTCTACTTCAGGTATCTCTGGTTGTGCTCCTATTTCTTCTGGTATGATCATGTCTCGAGTGAGTCCAATTTTAACTACTTGGATAATTGGTTTTATCTCATTATATAGTATTTCAGCTGGTGCCGTGTAGAATCTTATATAAAAGAATGATCCATTTGTAATTCTTTTGTAGATAGTGAAAGCATCGTATATCTCTGGTATTTTCTGTAATTCTACTCCGTCTGTTGTATATACTGTGGCTAAAAGGCCATATTCGTAACATGTTCGTACTAAATTTGCATTTGTGCCTTGTTGGGCAATTAGTTTGTTATATCCTTGTAATCTTTGGGTTATGAAATCTCTTTTCGGGTTAGTAGTTGTGGTAGACCTTGGATTTAAATTTAGGTATGTCTGGGTTTTGTGGATATTTTGGATGTAAGCTCTGGAAAGGTGATTATATACTTGTTTGTTTTGGTTCAAACTGGCGGCATATGTAGATGTTTGTGGACTTGGGATATTTGGACTGGATATATTTATGGGTTGTCAGTTTTGGATAAATGGTTTTGAAAACTGACTATTTAGGTTGATATTTTGTCTCCTTGTAGATGGTTTAGTAGCTCCTGTGCTGCTTCTTGCTTCTGTACTGGTACTAGGTTCTGTACTAGTTCCTGCAGCTGTATTAACAACATTGTTATGAGTTTTTTGGAGTTTCTCAACGTCTCCTTCTAGATCTGGATTTTTACCGTCTTCCGATCGACGTAGTTCCGCATTTTTTGAGTCATGCTGCTGACTTTCTTTAGCGTTAGATTTCAGATGTACTTCATTAATCTTTAGCTTTTGTATTTCAAGCTCTATACTGTCCACTTTATTACAAAGTGTAGTAATAGCTTTTAACATAGTTTCCATTGTACTATCTTTTTCTGGTATCGTCTGTGTTGCTTTGTCTTGATAGGTAGTCTGCAACAGTATTTTTGTTAGTACTAATTACTTCAATTGTAAAAACGAAATTTTGTATATTTAATACAAGTCTTCGTATTTCTTTTGTCGTAACTGAGTCCTGTATTTTTCTCGTTAGCCACCATTTTACTTGGGTGTTATCTGTTCTAACAATAAATTTGTTATATACAATATATGGTTCGAATGATAATAAACATTTATATAAAGCAAATAATTCTTTTCGGTTTATTTCCCATTTAATTTGTGGTTCTGTATAAGATCCTGAATAATATCTACAATGATGTTCTATGGTTTCACTTAGATATTTATATTTTAATACTCCTCCATAACTATGTTCACTTGAATCTGTTTCTACTATATATTCAAACTGTTTCTTTATATCGGGGAAATATAATTTTGGTAATTGTTTACATAATTCTTTTATCTTTTGTATATGTTTTTTGTCTGTTTCATCGAAGTGATATTCAATATCCTTTTTTAGTTTCTTTTGTAATGGTTTTAAATGTTCCGCTAATTTTGGAATATATTCTCGTACTTGGTTTACTAATCCTAAAAAGGATTGTAATTTCTTTTTTGTATCTAAAAGTTCTTCTAAATCAATTATTTTTTGTACTATATGTGTTTGCATTTTTACTCCATCTCTGTCTATCTGTATTCCTAAAAATTCTATTTGATTTTTCATTATCTCTGCTTTACTTCTGCTTAAGCTTATTCCTGTAGTTTCTATTATATTTATAAATTTGTTCAATAATTGTATATGTTCTTCTTCTGTCTTAGAATATAAGAGTATATCATCTATATATACTACACAATTTTCTAGTTGTGTAAAGTATGTATCCATAAAGTGTTGATATCTTCCAGGTGCATTTTTATATCCAAATGGTAATACATTCCATTCGTAAAATCCTTGTGGTACTGTGAATGCTGTGAGTTGTTTTGATTTTTCTTCTAATTTAAGGTGGTAGAATCCTGATTTACAGTCAAATTTACTAAAATAATTGTATCCTTGTATTTGTCTTATTTTTAAGATTTTATTTGGTATTGGATAATTGTATGTTTTAGTTTTTGCATTTAAATTGCGATAATCTATAACCATCCTACTTTTCCCTCTTTTTTGTTCACTGTGTTTATTAACAATAAACGTAGGACTAGTATGTTTACTATTACTGTGTTGTATGTATTTATTTGTCACTAATTCATTAATATGAAGTCGAAATTCCTCTAAATCATTAAAGTTATATTTTAAAGGTTTTTGGGTAATTATGCTATTTTCGTCAATTAGTTCTATTGTAACTGTAGTTTTGTGTTTGTCCCATCCTCGTAGGGGATTTTCACTATATAATGTTTCTAATTTATCATATATTGGGTTTAATGTATTTATAGAAAAGGTTATTATTTCTATGTGTTTATCTGTGTTAGTATTATTTTCTAATTTTTGTATTATTTTTTCACTTCCTTTTATCCATGGGGTTGTTTTTCTGGTTTTGTTTGTTACTCTTTTAGCTGCTATTTTCTGTTTGTCTGGTGTTGTGAACCAGTAATATTTTTTAGTTAATATATGTGGGTATAATTCATCTATAAAAGGCATTCCTATTATCATATCTCTAGTTGTAAATTCATAATTATACATAGTTTTTATAATTAATATTTTATCCCATAGCTGTATTTTTACATTTTTTGCTACATAGGTAATCATGCTTCCTTCATCATTGAATCCTGTAAATACTGTTGGGTCTTTTAGTTTTTCCCATTTTGTTTCTGGTAAACAATTATATCTACATAGGTTAGCTTCTGATCCTGTATCTATCATTGGTGTATAATATCTACTATTATATCCTTCTACTATTATTTTGGCTAATATATATACTTTTGTCATTTGTGTATCTTAGTTTTTTATACTTTGGTTCTATTAATTATGACATCTTTATTTTGGTAATGAATTATTAATTGTTTATCTCCTATTTTATAACGTTTCACTTGTTCTAGCCACTTTAGTCCTAAAATAATATTTATATTCATTTATGTTATGGTAAATTGTATATTGACAAGACCTATGAATAGTTACTATTTTGTTTTTATTATGTAAATTATTAAAGATTCTCTTTACTTTTTCTTTTAAGTCAAAAGGGGAATAGGTTAGTACCCCACACGTTTTCTTTTCTTTTAGGAAAGCAGAGCATTATGCTCTTTACTATTATTGTACGCGTTTTAAGTTTTAAAAGTCGTAAAGTACACAGTGACCAGCACTGTGCATTTACGCGTTTTCCTTTGTATATAAGAAGAGGAGAAGGCAAAGAGAAGGGGCATCGACTATCGAGAACTATAAGCTCTCATACTGTGTGAAACATATCATGTTTCCACTTATTGTGGAAACAGATTCACTGACAATGCAGAAGGTCCTTGATGGAGATTGGGACTGTCCATGGGTAGGAGTGGACTTGATTAATGAAGGGAGAAAGAAGGGGGATATGCACATCAAGCACAATTTCAGAGAAGGAAACCTACTTGTAGATTTTTTAGCTAACAATGTTATTCATTTTGCAGGTACAGGTACTGATTCAAGTACAATCACATACAACAACATTCAACAGTTACCACAAAAATCTCAACAAATTTTATTGTCTGATAGGTTGCAAATTCCTTATGTGAGAATCAAGGATGGGGTTTCCCTTTAAACGAATGGCGGAAAATCAGAGAAGGTCAAAACTCACTCAAATGGTGATACAAAAAGAGCAACACAACACAGCAAATCAGCAACACAATACAACATAACAACACACCAATATAGCAACACGGCAACACGCCAAGCACGACATTCATTAGAAAAAAATCGAGATTGACACAGAGTAGGCATATAACAGTTTCGAGGTAAGATTCATACAGTGATTTCGTAGGGTAGTTGAGGATTCCTATGGTGATGGTATTAACCTCGTACGAGGTTCATCCCACTAAGGAAAAATCAGCTACCAGAAGAAAAATTGTATGAAACAACAGGTTTCCTTTTGATAGACCCCAAATCTAGAAGCTACTAGTGAATTTACCTGTATATACTTCAGATCTAGCATTGCATGTTATCAAACTTGAAGAAAACTTCATTTTTGGGATAGAAAACACGGTGCCTGTGAGAGATTGTGAGGTTGCCTGAGTGCTTTCTACCAAAAGTTTGATAAATTTAAAGAGCTAAGAAATGAGAGTTAAACAGGGATTGAAACTTGTAATTGAAGGAGATGGGGTACTTAGCTTGAAGAATCGGATGTCTACTGTTGAAGCCTCAGCTCAGCTCTCACCGCAGATGTCACCGGCGATGGCTCAGGCAGTGCAGCGTAGATCTAGGATTCACTTTCCCTTTTGTCTTTTCTATTTCCTTTTTCGTTTTGGTTGTTTTCATTTTTAGATTCAGATTTAACCCTTTTTGTTTTGATCTGTGGATCGGAAATTGGCTCATTGGGCCTTATGTGGAATTTTTTTTAAAAAAGTATACTGCTTGTGTGCAGGTGTTTTTGTACTCAATCATTCAATAAAATTGTTACTTCAAAATTAAAAAAAAATAAAATCCACTGATGCTAAATGTATCAGAAAGGTGGAGCATTAGAAGGGAGAAGAATAGAGAAATAATAGAACAAAGAAAAAATAGAGAGAGAAAGAAGAGAAGAATGAATGAGAAATAGAGAAAACAGAGAGGAAGAGAGAAAATAATAGGAGGAAAACAACGAGACAAACTAACAGAAAGGAGAAAGATTTTGATACTGAATAAAATCATTTTATGCAACTCCTCTTCAACAAGTACAGAGGGATCCGAGTTATAAAATAGCACTTCGTAACAGTCAAAACTCCTAAAACAAATAAAACTATATCAGTAAATAGAAAATGAATACTACCAGACAAATGCTTATCTCAAAGATAAGAAAATTTTATTTCGAATTACTAGATAGATATAAATCATATCCTCATGATCTACATCAATAGGTGATAAACTCAGCATGACAAATAATATCCTCGGGGGTTACTAACTACTTAAATTCTGAAACACTTGCCACATAATCATATTTCCACAGTAGAGAAATTAACTTGATTGAGCTTCTTGAATCTACTTACACTAGGTCTTATATGAAGAATGCACACAAACTCAAAAGAACAGCATATGGTCTAGAAGAATTATTGGTCTCAACGCCCAAGTCAGTCAATGGATAGTGGTTGTCAATTGTCAAACTTTGTCAAAAGCATCTCAACTATGAAGTTCGAACTCAGCAGAACTAATTATAAGCAATGAAGCTGCTTGGATTATGTTCTTGGCCAACTATAGGTCACCCATGAAAAATATGTGTATTTTCCTCCTTTTTTTTTGCCCCTACAACCAAGCTAGATGATAAAAGATATTTTACTGAGATTGTTAATCAAGGTATCCACAGTTTGAAGCTAACTGCCACAAAGGGCAACACGAATGGCCAACTATATCAGGAAAAATACACTCACTAATAAAAGATGTTCTAGGCTTTCAGATAGACCGGATTAGAAATGAATGAGTTATTGGGAAATTACCCGTTCTAGATCTTAACGATTGAAAGATGAAAGAAACTGTATCTGGGATTGAAACTATACATTGCAGAGGTTAAGCAATAATCTGCCATTTTGTGGTCTGCAAAGATTTCCATCCTTACTATGCCAATCAAATCTGATCAACAGAACTGCATATTCTGATAATCATTAAGATGTGTCTGAAATCCAAGTGCTCATTTTTAAAAACGTGCTCAGAAGCAAAGACAAATTGAGGGTCAGTAAAGCTGCATGGACCACTTAGAAAGTGAAACTGCAATAAGATAAATAGCCAGGCTGCTATGTTTTTCTTTATACTGGTCCTAAGCTGTATGTATATAAATGGAAATCGATGATTACACCGAGGACGTGATGGACAGACTAACGCAACATGGACGATAAAAAGACAGAGTAACTGGTAAAGCTAATTGATTACTTTTCAATCACCCAACCCCCTTTTCTCCTAGTCTGTATGATTAGGAAAGCTTGGTAGCAGATAGATTAGATGAGTTATTCCATCTCAAGCAAGAGAAGATCTGAGAAGGAAAGCAGGAAGCACATAAGATTTTCACCCAAGAATTTGTGCACTAAACATCTTTCATGAGGTGACACAAAGTAAATTGACTTGAAAGATTAAACTGAGATCAAAAAATAAGTAAGCATAAGATAAACCACACAGAACATTGTTGATTACCATTGCATTACCAGAAGAACAGCCAGAAGACACCAATGGTGTCACGCTTCGAATTCCAACGGGGCGGACTGGCACCCGAAGCCGTTAAGGCTCGAGAGAACCAATCTTCATACATGTACACTCATATGTATGTTACTAAATGAACAACACTCTATCACATATAGATACAAGATATCACTGGAGGAAGTCATAGAGGAACATTCATTAGATATGAAACTTGGTCGTTAGGGCCACTACGTCAAAAGCATATGTCCCTTACATTTCTTTATTTGTCCCCACAACATCTACAAAGCCTCTACAGATACATAGACATAACCAACCTAAAGTCGGGACAAGTCCCCGCTTTGTACAACATTTACATAATACCAAAACAAGTGTACACATATGACTCGGAAAGCCCCAAACCAACTGGAGCTCACCAATATTCCGTAGATGACCCGTAGCCTACTGTGGAGGTCTACTAGCACCTGTGCCTGCAGCAAGTAAGGTAAGTCCCCCAAGGGACGTCAGTACGAAAGAATGTACTGAGTATGTAAGGCCATAAGTAACTGTATCAGATATAAGAACTTCAATGAGATCAAGTACAAGTGGGTGGACAATATAGATTAACCACCGTAATATACATGTGTGGAGTCGTGTACATTGCATTCGTTTCTTTCATTTTTCATTCATATCATTATCACAAACATTCATATAACATCGTTCATATAATATCATTCATATAATCATTTGGGATCGCCTCTAGCTAGGCTTCCGCCCCTTTGAGTTGCCACCCGTTCGGGGTCGCCTCTAGCTAGGCTTACGCCCCTTCGAGTTGCCACCCGTTCCCAATAATCTTTCGGGATCGCCTCTAGCTAGGCTTACGCCCCTTCGAGTTGCCACCCGTACTCAGCAAGTATGCATTACTTCAATTCTTTTGTTATAAGAGTGATACGTTGGTGGTTGTAACATTGTTGGAACTTTGGAACAGTAGTCCACAATTATGAGACACATGAATAATAATTGGTAACAAACCTGAAACGAGATACTTTAAGACATTTCGGAATAGAAACAAGTGCAATGACAATGTGAACAATAGGTGTTGAAGAAGGATACGGAAAAGAATAACCTTACATACCTTATCTTCCCAATATGAGTACACAATCCTATATGTGAATACAACAATCCAGCTCTTTCCTTACGTGTTACTCTACAACACAAGTACATAACGGAGCTCACGTTAACAACTAACTACATTACAAGTGCATAAGACGACAATGAGCTACGTGACTGCTATATAGCGTCATTTCGTCCTTCTACAATACAACTCACTGCATTACCATACCAACAACACCACAACATTCTACACATTGACCAAGACATCATCAACCAATAGCATTTCACACCAAGTTTATACTTTACACTTCCTCATTAACACCACGTCACAATTACTCCATCAAGTCATCTCAATACCTTTCACAATAACACATTAACAACAATCCATAATTGATATAATCCAACATTCCTCCGAACGACCCCTTAAAGCCATTCAAAAGGTACCATAAGTTGATAATTGCATCCTAGAAGGGTATAGGGGCCTTGAGGGGTCAAAGAGAAGCAAAAACAAACAAAACGAAATTCTGGACTGGGCTCTGGAGCCACCTGCACCTGCAGGTGGATGAGATGAGGCCGCAGGTGACCATATGGCCCTGTCCAGGTCCACCTGCATTGGCATCTACGCCCGTAGGTGCCCCATCCGCGAGGGCGGATGCCCGGTTCGGCCAAAATGGGTCTCTTTTGGGTCTTTTTTTGTAATAAATGGTCCATGGCCATAATTAAGATTCTCTTTTCATATTTTAAGTTATCTTGGATGCCAACGAACAACCATGGTTTCACAACGCACATGAACATCACCAAAACTATATTTTCCTTTCAATACGTTACTAATTCCATGCACAATTTTACAACAACAATTCCAAATGTTACACACAAAGAGAAAGCAAGTTAAGGACATAACCATATCTTACATGTTGATATTTAACCCATCAAATTTACTTCCTTCAAGACCACAAGTCCACTTTCACATTTATAAGGTAAAACCCTTTACCGATTAAGCAAAATTAGACTGTTTCAACATAGTGAACTTCTCCACACTTTGTCAACATGACCAAAATGATTTATACACCCTCTCATGCATATAATATATTAAACCATAAGAGTAAACACTTACCAAAGTTTGCAAAAGAGTGATCTTTTCCAAAGAGATAGTTGCTTAGGGTTTATGGGAGAAGAGAAATATTTTGGAAAAATCTAGAAATGGCATGTGTGTTGTAATGAATAAAAATCTGATTTTTGTGCATTTATATAGTCCCTCAAGTCATCCTTATCCAAACATTAAATGTGTTTTACTTGGTCAATCCTAAGAATGAGTCATTTTTCCATTTGGGTCATGCCTTTTGCTTAATTTTGGGCCTTAAATTGAGCCCATCAGCACATGTTAATTCAGCCCAACAAATTAATGCATACTTCACCAACTATCTCATGTTTAAATAATTTCATAAATGTTAAGGCAGTTTCATGGGTTCGAAAATATATGGGGTGTTACATCCTTCCCCCCTTAGAAACATTCGTCCTCGAATGTTAGTAACATTATCCAAGTTAAACAAATTCAAGTCTAGTACACATAATGCTTATAAATACTTACTTGTTATTGTTCCGATCCCGCATCTTGAACTTTCTCTTCTATCTGAAACAAATGGGGGTACTTAGACTTCATCATTTCTTCAGCTTCCCATGTGATCTCTTCTACCTGCTGATTTCTCCAAAGCACTTTTACAGAAGCTACTTCTTTATTCCTTAACCTCTTCACTTGTTGATCCAGAATAGCAATAGGTATCTATTCATAGGTGAGATCTTTCATAACTTGTACATCTTCAATAGGAGCAATACGAGATAGATCTCATATGCACTTTCGAAGCATCGAAACATGAAACACTGGATGAACTGTGGAGAGTTCTTGGGGTAGTTCCAATTCATACGCAACTTGCCCAAATCTTCGGACAATATTATATGGCCCTATATAACGTGGACTCAACTTTCCTTTCTTTCCAAATCTCATTACCCCTATCATTGGTGACACCTTCAAGAATACCCAATCGTCTATGGCTTGATGAACAAGATCTGGCCCATGTAAAACAGTTTCACCCACTTCAAACCATCTAATTGGTGATCTACACCTCCTTCCGTATAAAGCTTCATAAGGAGCCATGTTGATACTTGAATGATAGCTATTATTGTAGGCAAATTCAATAAGAGGTAAATGATCATCTCAGTTGCCTTTAAAATATAACGTGCAAGCTCGTAGCCTAGCTTCAAGTGTTTGGATGGTACGTTCTGCTTGTCCATCTGTTTGAGGATGAAAAGTTGTACTCAAATTCACTTGTGTACCCAAACTCTTCTGAAAAGACTTCCAAAAATATGCAGTAAATTGAGCTCCCCTGTCTGATATAATAGAGATTGGAATCCCGTGTAATCGCACTATCTCTTTAACATACAACCGCGCATACTCTTCAGCTGTATAGATGGTCTTGACTGGTAGAAAATGCGCTGACTTGGTAAGCCTGTCAACTATTACCCATATGGAATCAAATTTTCGCAGTGTACGAGGCAAACCTGTGATGAAATCCATGTTAATCATGTCCCACTTCCAGACTGGAAGATTGATACATTGCAGATATAACCTCTAAGTTTCTGATGCTCTATTTTTACTTGTTGATAATTTGGGCATTGAGCTACAAATTCTGCAATGTTCTTCTTCATGTTTCCTCACCGATACATTTCTTTCAAATCATGATACATTTTGGTGGCTCCCGGATGAATAGAATACCGTGAATAATGTGCCTCTGTTATAATCCGTCTCCTTAGCTCATCTACATCCGGTACACATAATCTACCTTGGCATTGAAGTACTCCCTCTTGTGTAAGATCAAATGTCTTTATCAAACCTTGTTGTACATTCTCTTTCAGCTGAAATAAAATAGGATCCGCATCCTGTTTCTCTTTCACCTCAGCTACTAAGGAAGATTCTGCTGCATTTTGCACAATAACCCCTTCGTCTGGAGATTCAATAAATCTTTAACTAGACCCTACTTTTCCGTCAACTGGCCATTAGTGCTTCCTATTGCTTTGCGGCTTAATGCGTCAGCGACTACATTTGCTTTCCATGGATGATATAAAATATCAATATCATAATCTTTTAATAGTTCAAGCCACCTCTGCTGCCTCAGATTTAAGTCCTTCTGCTTAAAGATATATTGCAAATTCTTATGATCGGTATATATGTCAACATGACCCCATACAAGTAATGACGCCATATCTTTAAAGCAAATATCACAGCTGCTAACTCAAAATCATGTGTGGGATAATTTCTCTCATGTGGCTGCAACTGTCGTGAGGCATACGCTATTACATTACCATGTACATCAATACACACCCCAAGCTGACTCCTGAAGCATCACAATACACCGCATACCCTTCTATACCTTTCGAAAGTACTAATACCGGTGTAGAAGTCAATTTATCCTTCAGCTCTTGAAAACTCTTCTCACATGCATCATTCCACTAGAACTTGGTTGCCTTATGTGTTAGTTTTGTCAAAGGTGCTGAAAGGGAAGAAAATCCTTCAACAAATCTTCTGTAATAACCTTCCAACCCAAGGAAACTACGAATCTCTGTAGGCATCGTAGGTCTTGTCCAGTTCTTCACCGCTTCTATCTTTTGAGTATCAACCCTTATTCCTTTATCCGACACAATGTGACCCAAGAATGCTACGGATTTTAACCAAAATTCACATTTAGAGAACTTTGCATATAAATTACGATCACAAAGAATCTGTAACACCTGCCGTAAGTGATTAGCATGGTCCTCTTGTGATCTCGAGTAAACCAAAATATCATCTATAAACATGGTCACAAACACATCTAAGAATGGCTTGAACACCCTATTCATCAAATCCATAAAAACTGCGGGTGCATTTGTTAGCCCAAATGACATCACTAGAAATTCATAATGACCATACCGTGTTCAGAAAGCTGTCTTGGTATTTTTTTTTTCTCTAACTCTCACCTGATGATAACCCAATCTCAGGTCAATCTTTGAGAAGCATTTGACACCCTGTAATTGGTTAAACAAATCATCAATTCTGGGGAGGGGATATTTATTCTTGATTGTTACCTTATTCAGTTGCTGATAATCAATACACATTCTTAATGTGCCATCTTTCTTGCGTACAAATAACACTGGTGCACCCCATGGGGACATACTAGGCCTTATGAATCCCTTTTCCAGCAAGTCTTTTAATTGCTTCTTCAACTCCCGTAACTCTGTTGGGGCCATTCTATACGGAGGAATAGAGATAGGCTGAGTGCCTGGAAGCATATCAATACCAAACTCTACTTCTTGTTCTGGAGGCAAATCTGGAAGATCTTCAGGAAACACATCAAGGAATTCATTTACCACTGGAATCGATTGAAGAGTTGGTGGCTTCACATCGGTATCATGCACTCTTACTAGATGGTATATGTACCCCTTGGATATCATTTTCCTTGCTTTAAGATAGGAAATAAATTTTCCTCTCGGTGCCCCCACATTACCCTTCCATTCAAGAACATTCTTTTGTGGAAAATGAAAATGTACCTTCTTAGCTCGGCAATCTACTGTGGCATAACAAGAAGCCAACCAATCCATACCCATTATAACATCAAAATCTACCATCTTTAGCTCAATAAGATCGTCCAACGTATCATGACCACAAACAGTAATTACACAATCACGATAAACTCTCTTAGCTATAATAGATCCACTGACAGGCGTAGATACATCAAATGACTTAATTAATAATTTTGGCGTTCTTTTAAATTTTTTCGCAATCAATGGAGTGACATATGATAATATAGAACCCGGATCAATCAATGCATATACATTATACGAAAATATGGATAATGTACCTGTAACTACATCAGGAGAAGCCTCCGAATTCTGTCGGTCCACTAGAGCATAGATGCGATTCTGGGCTTCACTGGAACTAGCTGCTCCTCTAGCACCTCTACCACGCCCAGTAGGCTGCACTCCTCTACCTAGGGAAGGAACCGATGATGATGATCCAACGGTTGATCCCGTACGTTGTTCTATACCACCCATGCCCCTTTGTGGGCACTCTCTTACTATGTGCCCTAGCACACCGCAAAAAAAAAAAACATTCATTCCAACTTGGCATTTACTTAAATGAGACTTCCCGCAGTGTTGACACGGCTGGCGAGAAAATCCTGCTGTCTGTAAACCTCGAACCACACTGCTTCACCCAGCTTGACTGCCTCTAAACCCTCGGAATTGAGATTGAGTGCCTACTGTGGAATAAGAGAATGATAGTCTAGGCGGTCAATTAAAAATTCAAGGCCTAAACTCTCCTTGGGACACCATGACCTGTCCCATAGATCTAGCCCTCTTCGACGACCCTCTTTCAAATTCTTGTGTCCTTCTCCGTTGCCTCTAATCCTCCATCTTCTGCGCAAAAACCTGTATTCTGGCTATATCCATGTCTCTATTCAAAGCAGCAATAGTACAATCCCAGACCAAGTATGGATCCAATCTATCCACGTACCGATGAACTCTGTCGGTCATAGTAGCTACCACACTTGGAGCATACCTGACCAAAGAGTTAAACCGAAGACTATACTCTCTGATGCTCATATTCCCTTGGCGAATATTTAAGAATTGGTCCACACGAGCCTCTCGGACCTCATATGGAAGGTAATGATCAAGGAATGCCGCTTTGAATTCCTCCCAACCAGCTGGAAGTGCACCAATACCCCTCGATCGTTTCCAATCTTCATACCACAATATATCTTCTCTTTTCAATCTATAGGCTGCAAGCTCAACCGTTTCCACACCAGATACATGCATGACATCCAGAGCCCTTTGGATTTGATCTATAAAGTCTTGCGGGTCTTCATTAGGATCCGACCCAGTGAATGTTGGAGGATCTAATTTCAGAAAATTCTGTGTCCGCCGACTAGCTGCCCTAGCCGCACCATCATCACTTGTCGTTGGACCAGCTCGTCCTTGACTTTGTGCAACAACTATCTGAGTCAACATTTACACCGCGTTTCTTAAATCCTGCTCAGTAGCATTAACATACGGTTCTGCGGGTACTTCTCCCCTTCTTGGCTCTTCTGGAGCTGGAAAAGTAGAATAAGCCCGCGAGGCAAATTCAATCTTAGCCCCACCTGGACTAGCTTGGTCAGGTGGTGATTTACTAGTTTCTTCTCCGGCAAACATTTCTACCTCCTTACCTTTGCCCCTACCTCATTTTGTAATTGGCATTTTACTATAACAAAGAAAACCAATTTCAACGGTCAGATACGATTCCACCTACAACTTTAGCTCTAGTGCACGATCTAAGAAATGAAGAAAAGAAACAACTCCTAAATGTCCCGTAGCCTCCTACTTATAAATGTGGTGCATAACACATCCATAAGCAAGACTCTACTCAGACACGGCTTTGTAGACACCCTTAGGACGACCAGCTCTGATACCAATTCTGTCACGCCTCGAATTTCAACGGGGCGGACTGGCACTCGAAGCCGTTAAGGCCCGAGAGAACCAATTTTCATACATGTGCACTTATATGCATGTTACTAAATGAACAACACTCTATCACATATAGATACAAGATATCACTAGAGGAAGTCATAAAGGAACATTCATTAGCTATGAAACTTGGCCGTTAGGGCCACCACGTCAAAAGAATACGTCCCTTACATTCCTTTATTTGTCCCCACAACATCTATAAAGCCTCTACAGATACAGAGACATAACCAACCTAAAGTTGGGACAAGTCTCCGCTTTATACAACATTTACATAATACCAAAACAAGTGTACACATGTGACTCGGAAAGCCCCGAACCAACTGGAGCTCACCAATATTCTGTACACATCTGATTTTTGTGCCTTTATATAGTCCCTGAAGTCATCCTTAGC
The DNA here is from genome assembly GCA_031232105.1 of Capsicum rhomboideum. Lineage (NCBI taxonomy): Eukaryota > Viridiplantae > Streptophyta > Magnoliopsida > Solanales > Solanaceae > Capsicum > Capsicum rhomboideum. The sequence goes on from CP124711.1 coordinate 56,369,437, forward strand.
CAAACATTAAATGTGTTTTACTTGGTCAATCCTAAGAATGAGTCATTTTTCCATTTGGGCCATACCTTTTGCTTAATTTTGGGCCTTAAATTGAGCCTATCAGCACATGTTAATTCATACCAACAAATTAATATATACTTCACCAACCATCTCATGTTTAAATAATTCCATAAATGTTAAGGTAGTCTCATGGGTTCGGAAATGTAAGGGGTGTTACAAATGGATGGGTATGCTCCTTGACAAATCTCGTCACAACCCACTTATTAGACTTGTTAACCTTTACCAACATCATTGCCTTGCACCCTTATCGTGTGCTAGAGCGTGCTTTTCGGAGTGGTCCGTAATGGTTTTTCATTTTCACATACCCTGCTTGTTACATGAAAGTCATCGTGAAAGGATTCTCCTGTCGACTTCTGAACGTCGGCACTGATCAATGCGCATGATAAACCCAATACGCCTAGCATAGTCATCATAAAATTCCTTGGCAACATCTTCTGATGTGAACTCCATCCAAATAAATGGTTCAAGAACGACATTATCTTCACATGCAACGAACTGGCTTTCAGCAGAACAATCTATTGTGGCAACTCCAACCTCTAAGTCCACTGCCACGCCAAAATGATGCATATTATCTAATAAGACCATCAAGACATCATGTCTTACACATGACTCCATTCATAAATCAAACAATAAAAACCACAAAGAAGTAAGAAAAATTATCATAAATGTCTTCTCCAGGCGCTTCCACACATAAAATCTGTAATTGAACTGTATATAAATAGCTAAACAACTTAAAGTACTTCCTACCAACAGACTTAGGGCCCGTTTGGGATTGCTGGTAGAAAACTGCTTATTTGAGAAGTACTTTTTTAAAATAGCTTTTCAGAAAAGTTCTTTTGAAAATAATAATAATTTGTGTTTGGTAAATTCATTTGAAAAATGTTTTTGATAAACAAATTGTGCTTGGATAATCTTTTTCAAAAAGTGCTTTTGAGAGACAAATGACCAAAAAGGACATGTATATATAAAATTTTACTACTAAAATCATTTTATAGAGAAAATTTATTTTAAATATCTATTATAATATTTTTAATTAAAATTTTATTTTTATTTAACTAACATCATCAATGATATTTTCGATTTTATTTTAAAAAATTGAGTGAAAAATAAAATAATAATATATAAATCATAGAATGAAATAAAGAATTATGGTGTAAATATGAAGTATAAAATTTTAAAATATAACTTTAATCAAACTTATAAGATATGCTAATTAATTAATAAGAGATATTTTGATATATATATATATATGTGTGTGTGTGTGTGTGTGTTTATAAGTGATAGGGATATTTTTGTCATGAAAAAAATAATTTTCTGCTTCTGCTTCTGCTTTTTTTGAAAACTAGAAATTTTCTGCCTCTTCCCAACAGCAGAAAAACTGCTTCTGCTTCTTTTTAAAAGCACTTTTGCAAGTTTACCAAACACTATTCTTTTTTTAAAAAGTATTTTTTTTCTTCAAAAAAAGTGCTTTTTTGAGAAAAAAGCAATCCCAAACAGGCTCTTAGAAGCATTTATCTCCCCCCTACGTATATGCCCTCATGGCCTAGTGGAACTCATAATAAAACTGCTTGCCAAAAACATTTTACTGTATGCAGAATACAACAACAACAACATACCCAGTGTAATCCCACAAAGTGAGGTCTGGGGAAGGAAATGTGTACGCAATCCATACCACTACCTCAGAAGAATTAGAGAGGTTGTTTCCGATAGACCCCCGACTACCGTATGCAGAATCCAATCACGAAATGCATTTATGCATATGTACTTGCCTGCTGTTTCTTAGAAATAAGAGATATATGAAGGATAATATATATGTAAGGGTTCACAAAGCACTTGTCTACTATTTCTTAACCGACCCGTGAGGAAAGGTATTTAATTTGTATGTTCGTGAATTAAAGACGAGGCTGCACAATTTCCCAGAAATTTAATTTCTAACTAGATAGCTAAGAGCTTTCACTTAAACACCTTCTACCATTAAACAATTAATAAAGTTCCAAACAATTATCAGATTTTTTTCAACCTTGTCAGTATTTTTTTAAAAAAAAAGAAAGGAAAAAGGTAAAAATTAGAGGCATCAGTTTTAAGAAGATCGAATGTGGAACATAACCTTTTCAGTTGTCAGTATTAAGTTAGCTATTTCAACACTTACATTAACAATTCAACGAGTCCATTTGCAGCCAAGGAAATAAAATTATGCTAAAATATAGAAGCAACCCCCTCTCCCCTAAAAAAAAGTTAAAAAAAACCCTACTGGTATGGACAGCGAAGGCCGCTTTTGATGATGTTCCACATAAGAAGGGTTTAGGGCCGTTGAAGCTTCAATTCGGATTTCGGACCTCTCTTCTTCGTGAAACATACATTGTTAATTGGCGCGTGAGAAAGAAAATTCGCTTATATAAAATGGAGTATTTAGGCAAATGGATAATACAAGGGACCATACTAGGAACTAAGATTGCCATGGGAAGAGTGGATAACTCGAAGAATGTCACAATTCTTATTAGGAAAATAATAATAATTACCTAATCATTTATGTTTATATCAGAACAAAAAATTTAAGCAGTATTATACAAAAAAATTTTGGGTTTCCCACCCGGTGTCCGGCACTCGCATTGGAGTCCGACTAAATCCATATTTATGCGGAAAAGTCTCACATTGGGGATGAAGCTCTCCTTAGCAAAGGCAACTCCGTATCCATATTAGAGCCCGACTAAATCCGAATTTGCATCAGAAAGTCCCACATTGGGGTTAAACACTTCCTAACAAATGTGACTTTGTATCTAGGGAAACTCGAACTCGAGACCTCTGGTTAAGGATGAAGAGTACTTACCACTCCACCACAACCCTTGTTGGTAGTAGTATTATATATTTAGTACTTGCTTAGTGTCCTTTACTTTATTTTTTATTGTTACATGTTGTTTCATTGGCTGCGTTTATCTTGCCACTTTCTGCCGCAATTTTGCTTTCTAGCATGTTTTGGTAGTGCATTGTTGGGCCGATGATCTACCGAAAATTGTCTCTCTATCCTACAAAGGTAGATGTAAGGTGAACATCCTACCCTTCCCAAACCCAACTATAATACTATTTAGATATGTTGTTGTTATCATATCAGAAAAAATTAACTCTTATAACCACAGATTAAAATAAGAATTTTTACACTATATAATCTTTTATTATAGTAATTATAGATGATCATTGATTCTTGTCAGTCTGACTCAAGAACACACCGTACCTCTGAAAGAAGTGGTTTTAGCTCAGTAGCCTCATCTACTTTATTAAGCACTTTGATCACAGAGATATTGATAATGTCATAATCCAAAAGTTGAGGTCATGATGGCACCTACCTCGATCCAGCCTTGGTAGGTAAGCCAAAAACCCACAATAAAAAGAAAAATCAAAGTATGAAAGAGATGAAATAAATACTAGACTTCTAGAAGAAGTCAGTCCATCATACTCAAATAACATAAATATCTGAAAGAAATACATCCAACTCCGAAAATTGGTATCATAAATGTAAAGAACATTTAATACAGCACTAGAATCTGATAAATACAACTCTGTCTCCTAAATACAAGATAGAGGGAGGCTGGAACAAGGCTCCGGACAGAGAGCTCACCAGATCTCCAAAATAGCTCTCTCTCTGCATGAATCAGCCGCCGCAGGTCACACTCGTACTGGGATCTGCACCGAAAGGGCGCAAAAGTAAGAGTGAGTACGGTCCACTTGTATTCAGTAGGTATCATAGGCCGACTGACCAAAGTAGAAACCTAAACAAGTAAAGAAATACTACGAACACGCTTTCACCTGCATACAAAAAAGTTCCCAAATGGTAGCTCACACTGTATCTCCTAACAAATTCTACAAGTATAATAGCTAAATAAGACTAACTGCACAGGAAGATATAAGAAACTAAATACACGACAACAAACACATAGAGGAAAGATATAAGAGATGCAATGCAATGGGATGATGATGATATATGCCATCGCATGGCCCTCGTATACACCTTCCAAGCTAAAGCTTCCAGGATAGGACCCATGGGGGGCTCTCAACCCATATACTTTCACCAACCTTGCCGACAAATAACCTCGGTCAAGGATTTTCAAAATATCTCAATCAACCTTTGCCGACAAATGACCTCGGCCAAGGATTTTATAAAATATCTCAATCAACCTTGCCGATAAATGACCTCGGTCAAGGGTTATACAAAAATATCTCATTTTGTTTCAAAAATCAGTGTTTCTCAGTAGTATCAATCTCATGAATATGTATGGATGAAATGATGATATAATGCTCACAACTTCAGTATGAAGATAATAATCAATTCAATACAGGGATAAATGAGCTCAAAATCAACTCAATATGTCAATAATTCATGCTATAAGCCATCGCAAATCACCACTGGAATAAATAGTCATGTAAGATATCAATAATATCATTTCAAACCCCTCACTTGGGCATCACTATAATGATAGAGGCAAATAATGCTCAACTAAGACTTATATTATCTATTCAAGCCCCCGCATGAGCATCACAATGATAATAATGGCAATTAATGCACAAATAAGGTCTATAATATCAAATAAAGCTTCCACACGGGTATCATGACAAATATAATCTCTCAAGTTAACAACAATATGCATATAAGTCCCCACACGGGCAACACGATAATAATAATAATCTCGTCATACAATTCCCACGACTAATTCCCCAACCCATAGCATGTTTTACATGAGTGCTTAACTAGTCAGCCTAATCTAAAGAAAGTTAAGCCATAACCTACCTCGAAAAGCCAAAATCCAAGCGTAGACCCTTCAATGTGGAGCCTTTTCTTCACTAGCGACCACGAAATTGACTAAATCTATTAAAAAAACATAATCTATATGTCAAAGGGAGTCCAACAATACCCATATTGGCTAAATTTATACCGGATTTAAAAATAGTTTGAAAATCAGCTCGAAATTGAAAAGGGTAAATCTGGAATTTTATTTAAAAATCATGTTCCCCATAACAAGAGGAGTCTAAATCTGAAAATCCAACTGAAAACGAGTTGAAATCGGACTTTAAATCAAAGAAAAACTAATTTTATACTTTACTGGGTAAAATCCCCTAAATCCAAGTTTGAAATCATGATTTTAAAGCTATTTTAAAGAAAAAATCCATGGGAAATGATGAAAATATAAATTTGGAAATTACCCACACAATTTTGATGAAAATCTCCCTTGAAATCGCCACTACCCGAGGTCTCAAAGATGAAAATGGTGAAAATAGCGAAAATGGGGAAAATTCCACTGTTTTGATGAACAGTGCCTCGCGATCGCGTTCAACCCTTTGCGTTCGCGAGGGTCAACATTGACCGGGGAGACTAATTGTTCTTCACGTTCGCGGTCAGCCCTCCGCATTCGCAAAGACTGTTGGCTCAGACCCCTCGCTTTCGCGAAGGATCGGTCGGGATCACGATAAAGACAACCCAACCCCATCCCTAGGGTTACTCTGCAGTCCCACAACCGCATTTGCAATGGACGATCTTTTCCTTCTCTGTGTTTGCGAAGAAGGAATTGTTGGCACCTGATATCAGCAAAAATGCTGAAACATAAGTTGGAAAAAGTCTCCAACCGGACCCTCATAATTCATTCTAGACCGCATAGAAATAAACCAACTATGCTACTAGGCCATTTTTGAAGTTCCAAACTCAATGGAACCGTCGAATTTATTAAAAGAGATTGTTTACAACGAATTAGCCCCCAAGACCCCTTTTAAGCTTATTTTATTAGTTTTTGTCCAAATGGTCAAAACAAAATACAAAGGCTCGAGGCCCCAACTAACTACGCTACTAACCTAAAATCGACATTCCAAATCTAATGGAACTAACCAAATAATCATTCGATGTTTGGATCGCAAAATGTTGACCAAAGTCAAGCCAACCATTTTTTGAAAGTCTCTAAGGGCCTCAACTTACTCCTGAATGCATCGGGGATCGTGCCAACCAACCCCGTAACTTATAAATAGCATATAGCAACTACGAGGAAGGGCAAAACAGTCAAAACATAGCAAAAGCTAAAATTACAACTACGATTGTTATATTATCCATCACTAAAACACAAGTTCGTCATTGAACTAAAAAACAAATAAAATACCTTAAGCGGTAAAAAGTTAGGGGTATCTACTCCTCATATCGGACTCAACCTCCCATGTAGCCTCCTCAATTGGGACAAGTCTCCATTGGACCTTCACTGTATCAATATGCTTAGATTTTAACTTCCTAGTCTGCCTGTCTAGGATAGCAATGGACTCCTCCACGAAGGATAACATGTGCATCATCTGGACAGTATCTCTTCAACATAGAAACATGAAATACCGGATGAACAACTGACAAATGTGGAGGCAAAGCTAGCTTATACGCCACATCTCCATACTTCTCAAGGATCTCAAAAGGGCCAATGAACCTCGAACTAAGCTTCCCTTTCTTTCCAAACCTCATCACACCCTTCATGGGTGAAACCTTCAACAAAGCCCACTCTCTAACCTTGAATGAAATATCAGACTCGATAACTGGCATAACTTTTATGCCTACTCTGGACAGCCACAAGCCTCTACTGAATCAGTCTCACTCGATCCATTGAGTCTCTCAATAAATATGTGCCCCAAGGTCTCACCTCAAATGAATCAAACCATCCACGGAGGATCTATACCTCCTCCCATACAAAGCCTCAAAAGAAGCCATCTAAATATTGGAATGGTAGCTGTTGTTGTAGGATGATAACAGACAAAATATGAAAAGAGAAACAAACACAAAAAACATAAGGATAAACTAAGATAACAAGGCAAGAAAGTAAAGATAGATTGATGGATTGATAAAGATAGATAGATAGACACAAAAGAGATAGGAGAAGTAGGACCTATTGAATATATTGAATTCAAAAACCCCTAATTCTAGAATCAACAAGCACCTAATCTCTTACGGGACCTTGAGGGAATCGAGACGCCCTCATAACCACCATTTCTAGGCAAACGTCAACAAAAGCTTTTCCAAGCTACACTCTCTCAAGAGTTTCATATCACTCAATATTCATCATCTAAAAACTAAGGAAAATGAAAGAAGAAACTAATATTTATAGCCTTGGGCCTTTTATTACATTTATGGGCCCAAAAGTGACCCAATTCACAAAATAGAGCAAGTTGGCCACCTAGGCTGACCTGCCCATACAGGTGGACCATCTGCCCACACAGGTCAAGGCGCAGATGCCTCCGACTGGGCTGTTTTGGTCACCCAACGACCTCTCCAATGGCTTCTTTGACTCCAAGCTATCTTCCATACGCAATATTGCTCTACTTGAAGTACAAAATGAACCCTCCAACCACGTCCTATGGCCTTGAGCTCTTTATGGCTTGGATCCCTTGTTGTCTCCCTTGAAATAAAAGCCAAGGAAGGTTGACGCCGATTTGGCTTGTATCATCCTTCCCTTCTTAAAAAGGATTCGACCTCGAATCCAAACCTTGCAAAATGATAGGGAGAACAAACAACAACAATTTCCTCAAGGTATGAGGGTTAGCGTTAGCAAAATCAATCATAGCACCATGCCAAGGTTGCATACACTTAAGATATAAGCAATGATCCCTTGTGTTTGACATGAAAAGTCCATTGAGAAAGATCCTACCTCTAGATAAAATAATTCCACAACTAGCATGGACATCATCATAAGCAAAAAGGTAATAAAGAAAGGTGCTAAGGGCACTACTCTCATCTAAGGTACGCTCATGAGTAGGAACACACAAAGAGAGAAAAAGGCATTTCAAGCAAATAGAACCTCTCTCTTTCAAGCAACTTCCCAAGAGAAGAGAGTTCAACAATGGAGTCATGCTACTAGGGACAATGGAGAACCTTTTATACAACAAATGAATCCAAGACAAGTGGTTCTCCCAAGAAATTTGGTTCCCTCTATTAATGATAAGCATGCTTCTAAGAGTCCTACTTGACACTTCAAATTGCCCAACCTTATGAAGGTGGCAAGAAGTCTTTAACAACCATGGAATCTCCCACAAAAATGTAATAAACTTAGTATCCACAAGTTTTTGTCCACACAACTTAAGCACAAGTGTGTCAAATAAGGATACAAGTATATAAGCAACACCCAAAAAAGGCAATGACACATTTGCCCTATGGTTCTCAAGAATGATACTACCTTTGAGTAAGGGGTCATCAATGGAAAACAAGTAATAAAGAAATGTATCACATAGGTAGAATTAACCCAAAGTGTTTTCAAGAGAAGACTCACTCTTTGACCTACAAGCAATAAAGCCTTGGTCATGAATTGAAACGCACCGTGGAGAATTCTTTTGGACAATTTCATTGCTCTCATTCTTCAAACAACACTCATGTTTGTTAGACATGTCTACCTGCACAACTTGAGTCTACCAAGTGGATTGTAAATCCCCAATAATCGTAAGGAAGGGTACCAACAACCTCATCCAAACTCTGCTTGTCGTCTTGACCAGGCACCAAGTTGGGTGTATAACAAGTACCACATTCCAAGAGGTCAACAACGTCAAATGTAAGAAGTATCCAAGAACATGGGTCAAGACAATACTCATTTTCCCCAAAGGAGTCAACCTTATAAATAGACATACCCTTTATACTACCATTGACAATACCATAAGAAAAGAGAGGGTAGAAAAAGGTGTCATGCAAGTTAATTTCAACTAAGGTGTCGTCATGTATGTACTCATTATTAGGTTCAATATCATCACCATGAGTATCTTCAATAAAGAAAGCACACAAAGAAGAAGCAGAATCAATTTTTAAGCAAATAACACCTTCTTTTCAAGGGAAGAATCCTCACGTAGACACAAACCATCAACAACATCAAGGAGGTCATGATTCAAGTCCTTAAAAGAATCACACAAGTCATACTCACATTTATCAAACAATGGTAGGGTGTAATACAAAGGATCACAACCAAAATCATTTTCACAAGAACAATCACTATTTGGGTTTCTCAAATATTCAAGCAAATCAAATTTATCATCACCCAATTGCTCATTCTTTTTCACAAGTGAGAGATCACTATCAAGAATTGGATAGTTAGCACAATCTTCACTCAACCCTATATTCTTAATGGAATTTAAGAAATAGGATAACGTGTGAATCTTAAGCATACCATCCTTCTTTTAAAGCACATCAAAATGCACATCACTAGATGCCACACTAGGAGTGATCTCACAATTATCAATCAAGACATCTTTCTTTGAGAGAGGATCATTAACCAAAGGTGAGAATTAAAGCATGCAAATTCGCTCTAAAAAAGATTCATGTCATCTTTCACAATATTTTTATTCACATGATCAACTCTATCAACAACATCACTATCTTGAGGTTCTTCAAGCACACAACAAATATGTTCAAGTAGTGGATTGGATTCACAAGCAAGTTGATCAATGCACACACCTTCACTAGTTGTAGGCAATTCACATGCCAGCATAGACTCACCTTGATTTTCACAAGGGTAAACTAGTGTGTGAATACTCTTATCACATGGAAATGGGACCTCATTCAAGTTACAAGTCCTAGCACTAGGTGGACACAAATCACTCTTACTAGAAGAGTCAATTCGGTTATCTATAGGATCAACTAGTGTTTACAAATTCTCAGCAAGAACTTGATCATCATTCGTCTTAGAACTACCAAGAGTATCACAAAGGGAAGACTCATGAAACTCTACATTAGTCCCACCAATTATACTCACTTGGATGCTAGCCACATAATGACATTTCAAGTTTAGAGAAGTGCAAGGGTTAGCATTATTACCTTGTAGCTCATACAAAGTATGGTCTTCAGCTTGGTGTTCAACATGGGAGCTTATTTGCTCCTTTGGGAAGTCCTTATCACTCTTCCCGAAGTTGGAATTCTTAGCCAAGAACTCCGTTAGGTCTTCAAGCATATGTTCATAAGGAACTCTCCTTGGATCCTCCCTTGAAAGTATTTGTTCTTGAACCTGTGCAAGAGAAGGGATGATATTAGGTAAAATGCTAGTATTATGGTTAGTGGGTAACAAGGGATTAGTGTTGACAAGTCCCATAATTAAGTGTTCCTTGTCCACTTTTTTCAAGCAACTACTTGGCTTATCAATTTTACTCAACTCTCCTTTTTGAGCCAAGCCTTTCTTTCCTTGTACAAGTGATAGTTCCCTTTCTCTCTTCTCAACTTCTTCCTTCTTCAATACTTTTCGGAACCCTTTCACCATCTCATAGTCCCTACTCATTTGCTTGGGTGTTAAGGGTATGATGTTAATCTTTTGTCCTCCCAATAATCGAGTACTTATTGAACTTCTCTTGATATTGGGCAACCCTACCATCTTACCCCAACCTACCAAGCAATATATGACAACCTCGCAAGGGCATCACATCACATCGCACTTCATCTTGAAAATTACCCCAACTAAATCTAATGACCACTTGTTTGGTCACTTCTATTAGACCACTCTCATCTAAACACATGATCTTGTATGGCTTGGGGTGCCTTTGTATAGGGAGTTTCAAGAAATCAACATATTTGCAAGATATAACATTAGTGCTACTCCTCCCATCAATGACTAAGAAACATAGGGTCTCTATCACCTTAACCTCGTATGAAACAAATTCATACTATGGCCTAGTTTCTCTTTCACAAGGTCTCCCACAATTTACCTTAGATCAAAAGATAAGCTCAAGTCCACCTCCATTACCGGTCCCAAAGTAACACCTCCCGCATGGTTTGGTGTTTCTTTTTCCAAAGCTATTGTACCTAGCAATTAAGACACACAACAAAGACAATAAACAATGTTAACATTAGCAAAATAAATTCTCACAATCACTCATGTTTACACACCTTTGATTGCCTCAGAATTAGATCGGCTAGTGTTGAAGATTGCCTATACTTCGGTAGTACACAAGGTGTTGATTGCTACTCTTGGCAAGAATAGATTCTTGTTTAAAGAAAGACGGATGAATCAATTATAAACAAAAGGAATTAAATCAAGAAACTAACTACGAAATAAAACAAGAAAAGCACACAAAGAAAATGAACTAAGAAAGAAAATTGGCTCAAAGACTAATCAATCAACTAAGTAAGGACGATTACCCATTGATAATTAGTTTAGGAATCAAGAAATGAAATAAAGATTCAAAAAATGAAATTAAGATGATGGAACCTGAGCAAAATGGAATTTTGGATGGTTGAAGTGCGTTTGGGTGACCTGTGGACGCAGGTGACAACCTACCTTCGCAGGTGAGGGAACGCAGATGAAAATATTGAGCTACAGAGGTGATCTGTTGGCCACACGTGGATGCATGTGCCATCTTCATGCGCAGATGGTGGGTGAAGATGCCCTGGGCAGATTCGATGGAAACTCTAATTGTGTCCTTTCTGTGAGCCCTTTTGCACTCTCTCTCCTAGGATATTCTCTTTTCTTTTGGGATATTTCTTTGTACCAACACCCAAACACTTTTTTCTTTCTTTCTTTTTGGATCTAACACCTTTTGGATGAATCTTTCTCTTGAAGATATGAATTTCTTCAAGAACTCTAAGAACAATTTGAAGATCCAAAATTCATAACTCTCTCATTTTTTATCGGAATTCCACAAAATTTTAACCCTAGGTTCCCTTTAATGTGAGGAACACTTTCCAACGATTTTCAACCTTCAAATCCACACCAAAAATTCCAGATTTTTCAACCCACTTGCAAATTTGTTCAAGCTTTTAACTCAAAAATGGTGGATCCTCCAAGATCTCTCCAATTAACTCCAAATTTCAGATCTAGGGTCCTTTCGATATGGGGAATACTTTCTAGTAACCCCTTTCCTTCAATTCCAACCCAAAATTTGTAAATCTAAGAACCCACTTCACTTTTTCAAAAAAAACTCAAAAACTCAACAATGGAGTTTCTTCAAATCCACTCAAATCAAGCCCAAAACTCAAGATTCCGACTCTAATAACACTAAAGGAAACAAATCTAGTGTTGAAACTACAAGAAAACTCAAAAACAAAACTTGAATTTTTTTTTGGAAATTTCCCAAAAAAAAAAAAATCAGATTTTTTTTTGTTTTTTTTTGTTTTTGATTTTCTAGATAACCAAACCCAAGATTGAATTCGTGGGAACGAACACAAACTTAGCTATGATGCCAAATAATAACGGACAAAATATGAAAAAAGAAACAAACACGAAAAACACAAGGATAAACTAAGATAACAAGGCAAGAAAGTAAAGATAGATTTATAGATTGATAAAGATAGTTAGATAGACACAAAGGAGATAGGAAAAGTAGGAACTACTGAATATATTGAATTCAAAAACCCTAATTTTAGAATCAACAAGCACCTAATCTCTTATGGGACCTTGAGGAATCGAGACGCCCTTGTAACCGCCATTTCTAGGCAAACGTGAACAAAAGATTTTCCAAGCTACACTCTCTAAAGAGTTTCATATCACTCAATATTCATCATCTAAGAACTAAGGAAAATGAAAGAATAAACTAGTATTTATAGCCTTGGGCCTTTTATTACATTTATGGGCCTAAAAGTGACCCAATTCACAAAATGGAGCAAGTTGGCCGCCTAGGTTGACCTGCCCACGCAAGTGGACCATCTGCCCACGCATGTCAGGGCGCAAATGCCTTTGACTGGGTTGTTTTGGTCACCTGCTAGCGGAGGTGAGGGACCTGCGAGCACTGGTAAGCTCGCAGGTGCTCTCAGGGCGACATTTAGCTCTTCTTTGTTGCACAACGACCTCTCTAATGGCTCCTTTGACTACAAGCTATCTTTCATACGCGATATTGCTTTACTTGAATTGCAAAATAGACCTACCAACCACGTCCGTATGGCCTTGAGCTCTTTGTGGCTTGGACCACTGAAATCTATAACACAAGCTCGAAGCATGTCCTCTAGTAGATTTTGGCTAGCTTCTCCGCATTTTAATTTCTCACAAGTACAAAATAAGTTGATTTGGTTAATCTATCCACAATCACCCAAATAGAATCAAACTTCCCCAAAGTCAAGGGCAGGCTAACTACAAAATCCATGTTATCAGCTCCTACTTTCACTCGGGAATAGACATCCTCTACATCATATCACTTGGTCGCTGATGCTCATACTTCACTTGCTGGCAATTCAAACACTTGACCACGAACTCTACAATGTCTTTCTTCATACCACCCTATCAATAGTGCTGCTTTAGGTCATTATACATCTTAGCCGCTCCCGGATGAATAGAGTACCTCGAATAATAAGCCTTCTCCAAGATCAGTCTAATCCACTCACTAACTCTCGGCACACAAACGCCACTACTAATCCTCAAAGCACCCTCGAGATCAAGAGATACCGCCTCTGCCTCATAACTCTAACTCTATCGCAAATCACCCTTAATCTATTATCATCAAACTGATGAGCTTGAATCTGCTCCATTAAAAAAGACCTAGCCTCAACAAAGGCCAAACCATGCTCGGGTGATGAAATATCAAGCCTAACCAACTGGTTAGCTAAAGACTTAACCTCTAAGGCTAAAGGTTACTCCCAAGTCAAAAGATGAGCTAAACTCCCCATACTCACCTCCTTCCAGCTCAAGGCATTCGCTGCCACATTAGCCTTGCTCGGATGATATAGAATAGTGAGATCATAATCCTTAAGCAACTCAAGATATCGACGATATCTCATATTAAGATCTTACTGAGTGAAGAAGTACTAAAGGCTACGATTATCGGAGAAAATCTTACAATGGACTCCATACAAGTAGTGTCACCACAACTTTAACACAAACACAACATCGGCCAGCTCCAACTCATGGGTAGGGTAATTCTTCTTATGAGGCTTCAACTATCGAGAAGCATAGACAATTCCCTTACTCTTCTACATCAACACACCACCCAAGCCAACTCTAGAAGCATCATAAAATATGGTGAAACTCATGCCCTCCTTGGGCAAGGTCAAGAAAGGAGATGAAGCCAATAACTCCTTAAGCTTTTGAAATCTCTCCTCACATGTATCCGACTACTGAAAAACAATCTTTTTTTGAGTCATCTTGGTCAAAAAAGTCACAATGAAAGATAAACCTTGCATTAAAGTATCGATGATAGCCTGCTAATCCAATAAAATTCTGAATCTCGATAGGAGAAGTGGGTTTAGCTTAATCACGAACTGCCACTATCCTGACCGGATCGACTATAATACCATCCTTAGTCACTACATGGCCCAAGAAAGAAACAGAACCCAATAAAAACTCACACATGGAGAACTTGGCATGCAACTTCTCATTCCGCAATCTCTAAAGTACAGTCCTCAAATGCCTCATATGGTCAACCTCATTCTTGGAATAAACCAAGATATCATCAATGAATACAATCATAAAAGAATGAAGATAAGGTTGAAATACTTGGTTCATCAACTCCATGAACGCTGCCAGGGCATTGGTCAGCCTAAAAGACATGACTAAGAACTCATAATGGCCATACTATATTCGAAAAGCCATCTTCGAAACATTCAAAACTCTAATCCTTAACTGATGGTAACGGTATCTCAAGTTAATCTTAGAAAACACTGAGGCACCCTAAACCTAATCAAATAAGTCATTAATGCAGAGAAGAGGATACTTGTTCTTGACCGTCACCTTGTTCAATTGACGATAGTTAATAGACATGCGCATAGATCCATTATTCTTCTTCACAAATAAGATAGGAGCACCCCAAAGAGACACACTTGGTCTTAAAATATCTTGCAATTGTTTCTTTAATTCCTTCAACTCAGTCGGGGTCATCTTGTAAGGAGGAATAGAAATGGGTTTGTTGCTCAGCTCAACATCAATGGAAAAATTAATATCTCAATCTGGAGGCATACCAAGCAAGTCCGTCGGAACCACATCCTTGAACTTGCTAACAACCCAAATAGAATCCAAGGGAGGCGGTGAAGCAACACTAATATAACAAACATAGGCAAAATAAGAAAGACAAACCTTTTCTACCATGCGACACCAAATAAGAAAGACACCCCTTTTCTACAATGTGACGAGCATGTAGAAAAGATATAACCCCCTTCAGACTCAAACTAGGAGTACCCTTCCATTCTAACCTTGGCCCACCTGGAGTAGCTAAAGTCACAATCTTGGCAAAACAATCCAAAATTGCATGATAAGAAGCTAACTAATCCATACCCAAGATGACATCAAAATCAACCATATCTAAGATAATCAAGTCTACCCAGGTCTTACACCCTGCGAAGGTCACTACGCATGATCGGTACACCCAATCCACTACTAAAGAATTGCCTATGAGGGTTGAAACACGAATAGGCATAACAAGGGACTCATATGAAACATCAAAACTAGTATAAAAATATGTAGACACATAAGAGAATGTAGTCAAATAACACTGAAGAAAGTCAGGATGATACTTGTAATAACTACATCAGAGGCCTCTGCCTCAGGTCTCACAGGTATAACATAGCACTGACCTCGCTCGCTTCCAGACCAAGTAACCTTATGTCCACTACTACGAGCTCCCTGTGCTCCACCTAAAGCACCTCTAAAAATACCCTTGTTTCCTTGTGAACCACCTCTAACTGCAGATATAGGAGTAGGGCAAAGCTGAAGCTGAGATCCCTACTGGACAGGACCCAATGCACGTTGAGGGAAATCTCTTGCATAATGACCAGGCTCATGACATGTGAAACACTCCTTGCTACCTAAAATATGCTGAGATGACCCAGAAGTACCAGAACACCCTCCATGCCCCAAAGAACCATAACGAGAACTCTACCCGTATACCTGACCTGTGGCTAGCTGAAACCATAGAAATTGTAGACCCACTATTCAAACTCTTTAAAGCTGCCTGAACTGGCCTGCCATGGTAACCATGAGAACCTCTATCGGAGAAATCCCTACCTCGAGATGCATAGCCGTTAATCTTACCATGTCGGCAAATCCTCTTGGCAACACCACTCTGGTGCCCTGACGAATAGACTTAATCAACTTAGCATGCTCCACGATACTCTGAAAAGAACCACCACAAGCTGAGCTGTCGCCAACTGATAATAACTTGCCAAATCCTTAATAAACTTCCTGATCCTCTCAGACTCGGTGGAAATACTGGCAGTGGCATATCTGGATAGTGCACAAAAATATGTCTCATTCTCTACAATGGTCATAGAGTCCTGCTCCAAGTGATCAAACTCATCTCTCATCTAATCTCTCAAACTGTAGGGCACGGAGCTCTCAAAAAAAGCTTCAGAAAACTAGGTCCATATCATAGAAGGAGAACCCAATAGTCTACAACTAGCAAGAGACCTCCACCACTGCCTAGCCACATTAGTCAACTGGTAGGTAGTGAAGGCAACACCATGGGACTCAAGGGATCTGAGGTTATGTAACCTCTCCTAGTAGTCAAGGAAGAACTCATATGCGTCCTCTCCAATAACACCATTAAACTTGGGAGGAGACAAGCGAATGAATCTCTCAAACCTCTTCTGATCATTAGAAGACATCACGAGACCCAAAACAATAGGAGAAATAGCAAGTCTAGTAGGCAAAGTATCAATATGAGTGGGTACCATAATAACTGGTTGTACCTCTGGGGTCAGAAAACCATAAGTAGAAGCCTGCCCTAGTGGCTGAATACCTCCTGGAGTCTGAGAACTACCTGGCACTCTTGATGGAATACTTATCTAAGGAATTTCATCCAGACGACCTAAAAAACGAATCAACAAATCCTATAACACCGGGGTAGCAACTGAACATTAAGGGGTCTGAGCTGGTCCCACATCCTCTGTGGATAATCCTTTTTATTATAGTAAATTTCCAGCTCGGGAGAGGCCGCTTTATCTCGTCCTCTATCCTGAGCAACTCTTCATGCTTGACCTATACCTCTGGCTCAGCCACGACCCCTGCCCCGCCCCCTGACTGGGGCTCTAACAGCTGGTGGTGGCTCAACATCCTCAACATCTCTGGATCTATTCCTCACCATCTGCACTGAATAGAATGGGATACAAGTTTAGAATATTGGGCACGAACAGCCCGCACGATAAGAAATCAATTTAGAGAAGTTTTTCCTAAAGATATCTTATAGACTTTTGAAGATAGATACAGACGTCAGTGTATCAAAGACTCTATTACACATCTCGCTTTTTCACTTATTAGACTGGTAAACCTAGTGTTTTGATACTAATTTGTCACGACCTAAAAGTTGAGGTCATGATGACACCTACCTCTATCCGCCTTGGTAGGTAAGTCGAAAACTCACAATAGAAAGGAAAATCAAATTATGAAAGAGATGAAATAAATACGAGACTTATAGAACAAAGTCAGGCCATAATACTCAAATAATAGAAATATCCGAAAGAAATACATCCCACTCTAAAAACCTTGTATCATAAATGTAAAGAGCATCTAACACAGTACTAGAATCTGATAAATACAACTTTGTTTCCAAAATACAAGATAAAGACATAAAGATTGAGGTAGGATAGAATAAAGCTTCGAACGGAGAGCTCACCAGATCTCCAAAATAGCTCTCTCTCCACATGAATCACCCCCCATGAGTCACACTCGTACTGGGATCTACATCAAAAGGGAATAGAAGTAGGAGTGATTACGGTTCACTTATACTCACTAGGTATCATAGGCGGACTAAGCTAAGTAGAAAACTAAACAAGTAAAGAAATACTATGAGCATGCTTCCACCTGTATACAAAAAAGTATCCAAATGGTAGATTACACTGTATCTTCTAATAAATTCTATAAGTATAATAGCTTTATGAGACTAACTATGCATGAAGATATAAGATACTAAATACACGACACAAACACGTACAAGAAAGATACAAAGGATGTAATGCAATACAATGGGATAATGATGGGATGATAATGATATATGTTATCACATGGCTGCTATTTCATGGCCCTTGTATACACCTTCCGAGCTAAAGCTTCCAGGACGGGACCCATGGGGTTTTTTCAATCCATATACTTTTACAATCTCAATCAACCTTGCCGGCAAATGACCTCGATCAAGGGTTTTCAAAATATCTCAATCAACCTTGCCGACAAATAACCTCAGCCAAGGGTTTTTCAAAATATCTCAATCAACCTTTCCGAAATGACCTCAGCCAAGGGTATTAAAAAAATATCTCATTTTCTTTCAAAAATTAGTGATTCTCAATAATATCAATCTTATGAATATGTATGGATAAAATGAGGATATAATGTTCACAACCATTCAGTATAAAGATAATAATGAATTCAATACAGGTATAAATAAGCTCAAAATCTACTCAATATGTCAATAATTCATGATATAATCCATCGTAGGGAACCACTGGAATAAATAGTCATGTAAGACATTAATAATATCATTTCAAACCCCTCATTCGGGTATCACTATAATGATAGAGGAACATAATGCTTAAATAAGACCTATAATATCTATTCAAGTCCCCACACGGTCATCACAATGATAATAATGGCAATTAATGCACAAATAAGGCCTATAATATCACATAAAGCTCCCACACAGACATCATGACAAATATAATCTCTCAAGTTAACAAAAATATGCATTTATGTCCCTACACGGGCAACAAGATAACAATAATAATCTCAAAATACAATTCCCACGACTAATTCCCCAACCCATAGCATGTTTTACATGAGTGGTTAATTATTCAGCCTAGTTTGAAGAAAGTTAAGCCATAACCTACCTCGAAAGGTCAAAATCCAAACCGAGACCCTTCAACATGGAGGCTTTCCTTCAGGAGAGGTCACAAAACTGACTAAATCTATCAAAAACATAATCTATATGTTAAAGGGAGTCCAACAATACCCATATTAGCTAAATTTATATCGGATTTAAAAATAGTTTGAAAATCGACTCGAAATTAAAAAGGGTAAATCTGGAATTTTATTTAAGAATCGGGTTCCCCATATCAAGAGGAGTCTAAATATGAAAACCCAACTGAAAACAAGTTGGAATCGGACTTTAAATCGAAGAAAAGCTAATTTTATACTTTACCGGGTAAAATCCCCAAAATCCAAGATTGAAATGATGATTTTAAAGCTATTTTGAAGAAAAAATGCATGGGAAATGATGAAAATATAAATTTGGAACTTACCCACCCAATTTTGATGAAAATCTCCTTTGAAATCGCTACTACCCGAGGTCTCAAAGATGAAAATGGCAAAAATCGCGAAAATGGGGAAAATTCCACCGTTTTGATGAATAGTGCCTCGCGATCGTGGTCAATCCTTTGCGATCGTGAGGGTCAATGTTGACTGGGGAGTTAATTTTTCTTCGCGTTCACGGTCAGCCCTCTGCATTCGCTAAGACTGTTGGCCCAGACCCCTCGCATTCTCGAAGGGCCGATCGGGATCGCGATGAAGATGACCCAACTCGATTCGTAGGGTTACTCTTCGCGAATGCAGTCCCACAACCATGTTTGCAATGGACGATATTTTCCTTCTCTGCATTTGCGAAGAAGGAATTGTTGACATCTGATGTCAGCAAAAATTCTGAAACATAAGTTTAAAAAAGTCTCCAACCGGACCCTCAGGATTCATTCTAGACCCCACAGAAATAAACCAACTATGCTACTAGGCTATTTTTGAAGTTCCTGACTCAATGGAATCGTCAAATTTACGAAAAGAGATTGTTTACAACGAATTAGCCCCCGGGACCCCTTTTAAGCTTATTTTACTTATTTTCGTCCAAATCACCATTCGACGTTTGGATCACAAAATGTTGACCAAAGTCAAACTAACAATGTTTTAAAAGCCTCTAAGGTTCTCAACCTACTTTCGAACACATCGAGTACCATGCCAACCAACCCCACAACTTATAAATAGCATATAATAACTACAAGGAAGTGCAAAATAGTCAAAACATAGCAAAAGCTAAAAAATACAACTATGATTGTTATATTATCCACCACTAAAATACAAGTTCGTCACTGAATTAAAAAAACAAATAAAATACCTTAAGCGGTAAAATGTTAGGGGTATCTACGCCTCATATTGGACTCAACCTCCCACGTAGCCTCCTCAATCGGGTGATGTCTCCAATGGACCTTCACTGTATCAATATGCTTAGACCTTAACATTCTAGTCTGCCTGTCTAGGATAGCAATGGACTCCTCCTTGAAGGATAAATCATGGTCTAATACAACAGAATCCCACCGGATCACATATGCATCATCTGGACAGTATCTCTTCAACATGGAAACATGGAATACTGGATGAAGAACTGACAGATATTGAGGCAAAGCTGGCCTATACGCCATATCTCCATACTTCTCAAGGATCTCACAAGGGCCAATGAACCTCGGACTAAGCTTTCCTTTCTTTCCAAACCTCATCACACCTTTCATGGTATTAATTGTTCTTCACATTCAAGGTCAGCCCTCCGTATTCGTGAAGACTGTTGGCCAGTACCCCTCGCATTCACGAAGGACTGGTTGTAATCGCGACTAAGATGACCTGACCTGATCCCTAGGGTTACTCTTTGCAAATACTATCCCACCATCACATTTGCGGTGGATGATCTTTTCCTTTTCTGCGTTCGCATCTAAGGGCCTGCGTTCGTGAAGAAAGAATTGCTGGCACCAAAAATTAGCAAAAATACTGAAACATAAGTTGGAAAAAGTCTCTAAAAGTACCCTCGAGATTCATTTTGGACCCCAAAGAAATAAACCAACCATGCTACTACGCTAGTTTCAACGTTTCAGACTCAATAGAACCGTCAAATTTACAAGAAGATGTCATTTATAATTAATTAGCCCTCGGGACCCTCTTTAAGTTTATTTTACTAGTTTTCATCTAATAGGTCAAAACAAAATTATAGGTTTAGGGCACGAACTAACTATGCTACTAACCCAAAATCAATATTCTGGATCTAATGGAACTGTCCAAATCACCATCCGACGTTCGTATCGCAAAATGTTGACTGAAGTCAAACCAACTATTTTTTAAAAGCCTCTAAGGGTCTCAACTCACTCCCAAATACATCGGGGACCGTGCCAACCAATCCCACAACTCATAAATTGCATATAGCAACTACGGGGAAGGGAAAAATGGTTAAAACATAGCAAAAGCTAAAAATCACAACTACGATTGTTACAGACATACACTAGGCAATTTTATTCCCTTAACAGACTCGAAAGACTCCTCCTCACCATTGAATTGAAATTTTATTTCACTTTTCTCTGAATCCATGAGAGCTCTCTCGGTAGCAAGAAAGGATCTCTTTGTCAACCACACTGTTCAGGATGACAAAATCATTCGATAGAGAGAACTTTCCCATTTATCAAACACATCATCAACCTCCTCTATAGACCTCTTCAGCATATTGTTGGCCATCTGTAACCTCATACTAGTAGGCTTTGGCTTCCTTAGCCCGGATTGCCTGTCAATTGCCACTGGCTTCAGATTTATGCTAGCTTTATTATCACAGAGAGATCTAGCAAAATTATGATAGCCAGCGATGCAAGAAATAGAGAAGGCTTTTGGATCTTCCTTCTTCTTTACCTCTTCAGTTGAGATAATCAAACTGACCTTATGAGTAACTCTTGTCTTTATTTTCTTGCCTTGCCTTCTTCTTTGTAAGCATGTTCTTCAAACACTTAGCGAATCCTAACATCTCCTAGATAACATCCATGAATGAAATATTATATGTTGCTTGCTTTAGGATATCCATATATTTCTCAATATTGACTTCCTTAACTGTTTTTATCAATCTCTAGGGGAAAGGTGGAACAATGTTTAAGAAGTGGTAAGTGAGGTTTTGATACATTGACTGCCTCTTTATCAACCTCAGAACATCTTCCTTCATGTACATATGACTTGCTTATAACACTCTCATCAATAATAATAATAGGTGTTTTCACCTCGACCATTGCAACCTCAAAATCCTCTACATAGATTGGAGCTACTTCTCGTTCCTTATGGTGATTGTCATATAGTGATACAGAAGACCTAATTTCATTACCCTTGGGATTTTCAATTGTATTTCTTGAAAGTTGGTCCTTTAGAGGCTGGTTCTTCTCTCTGAACCACACCAAAAAAGGGTTTTAGTGACATTTAATTTCATTTTAGCAGCAATATTTATTGCCGCAAATACGTTTATCAGCAATTGAGTAAATGCCATGGCACCCGATGTCACTAAAGCCTTTTAATGACATTATATCGAATGCTGGTAAAGACTCACACTATTGTCGTTAA
Source organism: Capsicum rhomboideum (assembly GCA_031232105.1). Taxonomy (NCBI): domain Eukaryota; kingdom Viridiplantae; phylum Streptophyta; class Magnoliopsida; order Solanales; family Solanaceae; genus Capsicum; species Capsicum rhomboideum. The sequence continues at coordinate 56,391,717 of CP124711.1, forward strand.
AAGTATTTACTTTTAGGGGCATTTGTTTAGTAGCAATAACTATTGCTGATAAAAGTGACATATTTTAGTGGCAATTCACTTTAGTCAACATATTTAACCAATTACTTTTTTATAGCATGAAAAGTGAAATCACAAGAGAAATCAATTTAAAATATAGTAGCAAAAGAATTATCAAACTCAAAATATCTTTCACTTAAAACAAGAAGAATCAAACTCAATACATACACTTTGTTATCCTCCAACGGTCAACAAAGTTTGAATTTTTAAAACAAAAAAAAAACGTGTAACAATGAAAAAATAAGGAAATTATACCACTATTTTTTACCTTAGAGAAACTAGCAGCTTCTCAGATCATAACAGCAGACTTGTAAATCCAATAAAATTACTACTAAATCACAAGGAAGAGGCTAAACTTCACTGCTCCACCTTAACATCAACTCCACCTCATCAGTTATAGACCTTGTTGCTCTCTCTAGTTGTTGAAGACATTTTTATCCAAGGTGCATTATAGTCCACAATTTTCACCATCCTTATACTTTGTTGCTTCAGTAAAAAAACAGGTCCATCATATGTCATTTAAGTAAAAAAGCATGTCATTCTAGTTACTTCCTTGTATAATGGGTATATCCTAAAAATTCTGGAAGCATTTTGTGAGAAAATAACAATCACTAATTGTTCTCTCATCACCTAAGAAAAATGGGATAATTTATGTTAGGTGTGATGATCAAGAGAACAACCTATACCAACATAAGTATAAGTATACATGTTAAATATGTATCATAAACTTTAATAGTGTGTAAAACTCACCCTAGCAGGAAAAAGAAAGACTTCAACTCACAAAAAGAAAATAGTGTTTAGTACCTTGAGTCCTTGACTATTTAGCTTGTTATATACTATAATAATACCTCAACTACTATTAGATTTCCTTTGTAGATGGTGAAAGATATCTTGAAGAAGGAACCTTTCATCTTAAGATCGGCCTTTGCGCCTTCACCATGTCCATCACTAAGGAATATGTCAAAACTCTAGTTTAGGTATATGTATTTTGCATCCTATACACATCGAACATCAACTCCTTCTCTTCATTATCACTAACCATAAATCCTTGCCATTATCCTTTCTACAAGATAGGAAAGAGATAACATCACAATATATTTTAGATTCAAAGTAATAAGAAAAAAGAAATTAAGAAGATACACAAGCATACAAACCCTTTTCCTTGATCATTTTAATAGATGATGCCAATGCATTGAGATTATTTTATAGAAAAAATATTCATTCTACATTATTATCACAAAAAAAGGTGACTACCCAACCTTACCAAGTCTACCTAACCCTAGTGTATACACTCCCTTACTCCTACCTTGTGAAGGCAGAGAGGTTGTTTCTGAAGGACCCTGGCCCAAAATGCATATAATAAAACTACACCTGTCTTACTTAGATCCTATATATATGTTAAGATATTTTCTAAATACCTATAAATATTTGACAACCCAATTACAATTGTATATCTTAACTTGAGGTCGATATAGGAACCCATAAACTTTAAATCATAGATCCTTCTCTGAATACAATTATATCTCGAATGACCTCTTCGGACACCTCTAGCCACAAAGTGTCTATACAAGCCTAGACACCTTTGAACTGTCAAGTCATCAACTTAAAAAAGGGCAAACGTCAACAATGAAAGACCGTTAAATGATGCAGTTATAGTGTTTTCTTTGAGGAAAGACCCATCAATACTGCGCGTGACCACCTTAGAATGGACAATAACTTATCTTTCTGCTGGTTTCTTTTAATACCTCCAACTGTAGTAAAAGCTACATGTTTTTGACTCTGTAGAATAGTTAAATTTCTCTTAAGCAACTTCATTAGGCAAGGACAACTACAAAATGAAGGGAAACAAACTTAACCCTCCAATAAATTAACAAAAAGCAAAGATAGATGGCATTGTGATGGACATTGCTTTTTCTTGTAGTCATCCTAAGTGTAAATATATTAAGGATGTGTTTGGTATGAAGGAAAATGTTTTCATGGAAAACAAGTTGGTTTCTTAGATATTTTCTCATGTTTGGTTGGTGAGTGGAAAATATTTTCTAGTGTTTGGTTGGTAAATGAAAAATATTTTTCAGAAAATATCTTTTAGTGTTTGGCTAAAGAGTAAAAAATATATTTTAGGAAAATAGTTTCTAACTTGGGAATCAACCCAGACGATCGATCCAGGACCCGACCCCGACACCCAAATAGGGACCCGATTCCAACACCGGACTCGAGACCCAACCCAGACTCCAAACCCGATAATCAAACCCGATAGCCGAATCAAAACCCGACCCTAACACCCAAGAATCAACACTGAAAACCGACCCCAATACCCAACTCAAAATCCGACACCGACACCCAATCAGGACCTGATTTCGACACCCGATCCAAGATTTAACCCTAACTCCAGACTAGGTAATCAAACCCGACAGTCCAATCGAAACCCGACCATGACACCCAACCTGAAATGCAACCCCAACACTCGACATCGATAGCTGACTAGGGATCTGACCCCAACTCCTAACTCAAAACCAAACCCCGACACCCGACCTTAACACCTGACCCGAACACCCAAATCGAGACCTGACCCAAACACCTGATTTGAAACCTAACTCCGATACCTAAATCTGGACCCAACCCCATCTCACAAATTGTGACCCATCTCCTGGCCCCATTTTCCTACCCAATACCCAACATCGACTCCTACTCCCATTTAGAGACCTAACCCAAACACCAGACCCGAGACCCGACCTCGACTCCTGACTCGACACCTAACTCGAGACCCGACTCTGATACCATACCCAAGACCAGACCCCAAATACCGACCCCAGACCCGACCCCAACTCCTGACCTGGCACCCGACTTAAGACCCGACCTTGAGACCTAACCATGACTCCCGACCCAAAATGATAACCCCCAAAATACGATAAGAGAAAACAAATACGAAAACTAAAGAAATGATAGAATTAAAATACGGAAAATAAAAGATATATAGATAGAGATAGAAAAATAGACACAAACAAGGAAATCCAACGAAACTTAAGGATATATTAAATCCAAAAACCTGGATAGATTAATCCAACGAAAATACCTAACTCTAACGAACGACCACGAGGGAATCGTAACGCCCTCGTAACCACCATTTCTAGGAAAGAATCAACCTAAGCTTTTTCAAGCTACACTCATGCTCCATAAGGAGTCTCACAATATCAATATCATAAAAAATCTAATGAAAATAAAGCTACCACCTAGTATTTATAGCCCTTGGGCCTAGTATTACATTTATGGGCCCAAAAGTGACCCAATTAAACAAAATAGGACAAGCTGGCTGCTTTGGACCACATGCCCACGCAGATGACCACCTGCTGGCACAGATGGTGGGCACAAATATCATCTGTGGGCACAGGTCACCCACCTGCGAGCGCAGGTCAGGGCGTATACCACTCCAGGATGTCGTCGAGCTCCTCTTGACTCTCCAACAACCTATTCAATGAATCCTTTGACTCCAAGCTATCTTTCATACGCGATATTGCTCTTCTTGAAGATCAAAATGGACCCTCCAACCACATCCTTGTGGCCTTGAGCTCTTTGTGGGTTGGATCCCTTGTTGCCGACCTTGAATTGCAAGCCAAAAAAGGTTGACGCCGATTTGGCTTGTATCATCCTCCCCTTCTTAAAAAGGATTCGACCTCAAATCCATAGTTTGCAAAATCATAGGGAAAACAAACAACAATAATTTCCTCATGGTATGAGGGTTAGTGTTAGAAAAATCAATCATAGCCCCATGCCAAGGTTGAACACAATCAAGATATGGCCAAGGATCCCTTGTGTTTGACATGAAAAGCCCATTGAGAAGGGTCCTACCTCTAGATAGAACAATTCCACAACTAGCATGGACATCATCATAGGCAAAGAGGTAGTATAGAAAGGAATTAAGCACAAAAATCTCATCCACAGTATTGCCATCTACAAGAATGCCATATGGCTCAAGAGATTTAGCAACTAATGCACTCAAGGATGGATTCAATTCATTTAGGTATATGATACTTTTCCTTCCTAAGCAATTCATGCCCTCATAAGATGTTGATTCAACATGGTTATGAATAACATCATATGCAAAAAGGTAATAAAGAAAGGTGACGAGGACACTATTCTCTTCTAAGGTACGCTCATGGGTAGGCACACATAAGGAGAGAAATAAATATTTCAAGAACACAAAACCTCTCTTCTTCAAGCAACTTCTATGAGTCCCACTGGACACTTCAAATTGTGTAGCCCTATGAAGGTGACAAGAAGTCTTTAACAACCATGGACTCTTTCGCCAACAAAATTTCAACTTAGCATCCGCAAGTTGTGGTTTACACAACTTAAGCACAAGTGTGTCAAATAAGGATGCAAGTACATAAGCAACACCCAAAACAGGCAATGACACATTTGCCCTAGAGTTCTCAAGAAAGATTCCACCTTTGAGTAAGGGGTCATCAATTGCAAACAAGTAAGAAAGAAAGGTATCATATGAATGGAATTCATCCAAAGTGTTTTCAAAGGAAGACTCACTCTTTGACCTACAAGTCATAAAACTTTGGTCAAGAATGGAAACACATAATGGTGAATTCTCTTGGACCATTTCATTACTCCCCTTCTTTAAACAACTCTCAACTTTGTTGGAAATACCTCTCATGCACAACTTGGGTCTATCAAGTGGAATGTGAGTCCCCAAGAAAGACTTTCATCCTAGGGAAGGATTCCAACATCCTCAATCAAACTTCGCTTGTCATCTTGACCAAGCACCAAGTTGGGTATATAACAACCACTATATTTCAAGAGGTCATCGGGGTCAAATAGGAGAAGTATCCAAGAATATGGGTCAAGACAATACCCATTTTCCCCAAAGGTGTCAATCTCACAAATAGACATACCCTCTATATTATCATTAACAATGTCATAAGCAAAAAGAGGGTAGAGAAAGGTGTCATGCAAGTTAACTTCAACTAAGGTATCCTCAAGTATGTAATCACTATTAAATTCAAGATCATCACCGTGAGTATCCTCAATAAAGGAATCACACAAAGAAGAAGTAGAAGTAATTTTTAAACAAATAACACCTTCTTTTTCAAGGAAAGAATCCTCAAGTAGACACAAACCACTAACAATATCAAGGAGGTTATGACTCAAGTCTTTACAAGAATCACACAAGTCATCCTCACATTTATAAAACAATGGTGGAGTGTCATACAAAGGATCACAACCAAAATCATTTTCACAAGAACAATCACTAGTTGGGTTTCTTAAATATTCAAGCAAATCAAAGCTATCTTTACCCAAAGGATCATTCTTTTCCGAAAGCAAAAGATCCTTATCAAAAATTGGATAGTAAGCACAATCTTCACTCAATCCTATATTCCTAATGATTTTCAAGAAATAGGATAACATGTGAATCTTAAGCATACCACCCTTCTTCTATAGCACATCAAAATGCACATCACTAGATACGACACTAGGAGTGATCTCCCAATTATCAATCAAGATATCTTTCTTTGAGAGAGGATCATTAACCAAAGGTGAGGAATTAAAACATGCAAGTTCACTCTCAAAAACATACATGTCATTTTCCACAACAACTTCATTCACATGATATCTATGAGCAAAACTAATAATAGGATCGTCATCACATGATATGCTCAAAGAATCATTTCCATTCACATGATCAACTCTATCAACATCACCACTAACTTGAGACTCATCAAGCTCACCACAAACATGCTTAAGTAGTGGATTAGATTCACAAGTAAGTTGATCAATACATTTCCCTTTAGTCATGTCATCACACATTAAGGGGTTGTCCTCAAGTTCATATCCCACATCAAGATTCTAATGATAAGAATAAGAAAAGGGTTCAACATCTAAGGAATTACCACCTCCAAGTAGGAATCCTACATGACTATCCGTAATATCAACTTTCTCGTCATCATCCCTAAGTTGATCAATGCACACACCTTCATTAGTTGTAAGCAATTCACATGCCAACTTAGACTCACCTCGATTTTCAAAAAGGTCAACTAGTGTTCGAATATTCTTATCACATGGAAAGAAGACCTCATTCAATCTATAATTGCCGACACTAGGTGGACACAAATCGATCTTACTAGAAGAGTCAATTAGGTCATCTATAGGATCAACTAGTGTTTGCAAACTCAGAACAAGAACTTGATCATCATGCCACATAGTGCCATCAAGAGTATCACAAAGGGAAGACTCATTATGCTCAACTTTAGACAAGCCACCAATTACACTCACTTGGCTACTAGCCACATCAAGACATTTGAAGTTTAAAGAAGTGCAAAGGTTAGTGTTGTTACCTTGTAGCTCACACAAAGTATGGTCTTCACCTTGGTGTTCAATATGGGAGCTCATTTGCTACTTTGGGAAGTCCTCATCACTCTTTTCGAAGTTGGAATTCTTAGCCAAGAACTCCGTTAGGTCTTCAAGCATATGTTTGTAAGGAACTATCCTTGGATCCTCCTTTGGAAATTCATGAACTTGCACAAGAGAAGGGGTGATACTAGGTAAAATGCTAGTATCATGGTTAGTGGGTAACAAGGGATTAGTGTTGACAAGTCCCACAATTAAGTGTTCCTTTTCCACTTCCTTCAAGCAACTACTTGGCTCGTCAATCTTACTCAACTCTCCTCTTTGAGCCTATCCTTTCTTACCTTGTATTAGGGATAATTCCCTTTCCCTCTTCTCAACTTCTTCCTTCTTAAATACTTTCCAGAACCTTTTCATGATCTCATAGTCCTTACCCACTTGCTCGGGTGTTAAGGGTATGATGTTGATCTTTCCTCCTCCAAATACAATCGAGTACCTATTGGACTTCTCTTGATATTGGGAAACCCTATCATCCTGCCATGACCAATCAAGCAATATATGACAACCTCGCAAGGGTACCACATCACAACGTACTTCATCTTGAAGACTGCCCCAGCTAAATCTAATGACCACTAGTTTGGTCACCTCTATTGGACCATTCTCATCTAAAGACATGAGCTTGTACGGCTTGGGGTACCTTTGTGTAGGAAGTTTCAAAAAATCAACACATTTGCAAGATATAACATTAGTGCTACTCCTTCTATCAATGACTAAGGAACATAGGGTCTCCACCAACATAACCCTCGTACGAAACAAATTCACACTTTGGTCTAGTTTCTCTTTCACAAGGTATCCCATAATTTGCCCTAAATCAAAAGACAAGCTCAAGTCTACCTCCATCACGGGTCCAAAAGTAACACCTCCCGCACGGTTTGGTGTTTCTTTTACCGAAGCCATTGTACCTAGAAATTAAGACACACAACAAAGACAATAAACAACGTTAGCATTAGAAAAATAAAGATCACAATCACTCGTGTTTACACACCTTTGATTGCCTCACAATTGGAGCGGCTAGTGTTGAAGATTGCCTATACTTCGGTAGTATACAACATGTCGATTGCTACTCTTGGCCGGAATAGATTCTTGTTTAAAGAAGAATGGATGACTCAATTTAAACTAAAGGACTTGAAACAATAAGTTAACAATGAAGCTAAACTAGAAAAGCACAAAAGAAAATGGACTAAGAAAGAATGGACTCAAAAACTAATGAACCAAGTAAGTAAAGACAATTACCCGTTGATAATTAGTTTAGGAATCAAGAAATGAAATAAGGAATCAAGAAATGAAACTAAGAAGTTGGAACCTGAGCAAAATGGGATTTTGGATTGTTTAGGTGTGCTGGGATGACCTGCAGATGTAGGCCATGACCTGCCCACGCAGATGGGCAAACGCAGATGAAGACAGAGGCTTGCTGGAGTGACCTGCATTGGCCACATGCGACTTCAGGTGTCATCTGTGTGCGCAGATGGTGGGTGCAGGTGCTCCAGGAAGCTTAGCTGGGAACTCCGAATTTGTCTTTTCTGTGGGCTCTTTTGGGTTCTATCTCCTATAATATTCTCCCTTTCTTTTGGATATTCCTTTGCACTAACACCTTTTCTTTCTTTTCTCTTTCTTTCTAGGATCAAACAAGACCTTTTTGATATCTTCTTCACTTGAAGATATGAAGATATCCAAGAACTCCAAGAACACCAAAATTTGAACCTCACTCAATTGAACTCGAAATTCGATGAAATTTTAAACCGAAGCTCCTTTCACCTTTTTGAACATAAACCAAATGATTTTAAGCCTCAAATCCCAACCAAATTCTTCAGATTTTAGAACCCATTTGCAATTTTCTTCATGTCATGAAAACTCCATGAACTTGAAGAACACCCAAATCAAAACCCTAATGGATTCCTTCATCTTTTTAGCTCAACTTTCAGATTTGAACTCCAAATGTGAAGGAGAACAACCCCAATACTCAAGAGTCTCTAATTTCACCTAGATCTACAGACCCACTTGAAAAGTTTTCAAGTTCTTCATGGTCGATCCTTCCAATCAAACCCAAAAAAGCTCAAGTCTCAGATCTTGACTCAAATAATACTAGAAAATATTATTCTAGTATTAGAAACTCAAGAAGACATAAAAACCAAAGCTCAAAATTTTTGGGATTTTCAAAAATGATTTTTTTTTTGATTTTCAATTTTCTAGTTAACAAAACCCAAGATTGAATTCGTGGGAACAAACTCAAGCTTGGCTCTGATACCAAATGATAACCCCAAAATACGATAAAAGGAAACAAACATGAAAACTAAAGAAACGATAGAATTGAAATGTGGAAAATAAAGGATATATAGATAGAGATAGAAAGATAGACCCAAACAATGAAATCTTATGAAACTTAAGGATATATTGAATCCAAAAACCTCGATAGATTAATCTAACAAAATCACCTAACTCTAACGAACGACCACGAAGGAATCGTAACGCCCTCGTAACCACTGTTTCTAGGCAAGAATCAAACTAAGCTTTTCCAAGCTATACACTCATGCTCCATAAGGAGTCTCACAATATTAATATCATCAAAAATCTAATGAAAATAAATCTAGCTCCTAGTATTTATAGCCCTTGGACCTATTATTACATTTATGGGCCCAAAAGTGAAGCTGGCCGCTTTGGCCCATATGCCCACGCAGGTGACTACCTGCTGGCGCAGATGGTGGGTGCAGATGGCATCTGTGGGCACAAGTCACCCACCTGCGGCCGCAGGTGAGGGTGCAGACCGCTCCAGGATATCATCGAGCTCCTCTTGACTCTTCAACGACCTCTCCAATGGATCTTTTGACTGCAAGCTATCTTTCATACGCGATATTGCTCTTCTTGAGGATCAAAATGGACCCTACAACCACGTCCTTCTGGACTTGAGCTCTTTCTGTCTTGGATCCCTTGTTGTCGCCCTTGAATTGTAAGCCAAAAGAGGTTGACACCAATTTGGCTTGTATCACCCGACCTCGACTCTAGACCCAATTTTGACACTCAACCCGAGACCCAACCCCTAATCTCAACTTAAGACCCGACCCTAAGTCCTAACTCGAGACCCAAGATCCAACCCTGGTACCCAAACTGAGACCAGACCTTGACTCCCGACCCGGGTCTCGACCCGACCCGAGACTCGACCCCTACTCTCGACCCGAGACCCAACCTCAACACCTTACCTGAGGCACCACCCCGACTCCTTACCTAAGACTGATCCCAACTCTCGATCCATAACTCGATCCCGACTCTCGACTCTCGACTCCTGACTCGGGAGTTGACCTAAGTACTAGACCCCGAAACCTGACCCCAACTCCCGACCCTAGAACCGACCTCTAGTCGAGACCCAACTTCGAATCTCGATCCAAGACCTGACCTTGATTCCATACCTAATACCCTGGACCCGATCCTAGTACCTAACCTGATAATTGACCTCGACTCTCGACATGAGACCTGACCCCAAATACCGACCCGACACTCGACTCCAAGAATCGACCCAACTTCCGACCTGAGACCTGACTCTGACTCCCAACCTGTGACCCAACTCGGTGACCTGACCCGAGAACCAATCCTGACTCTCTACCCTAGACCTGACCTCAATATCTGATCTAAGATCCAACCTCGACTCCTGACCCGAGGCTTGACCCGACTCTCGATCTGAGATCAAACCCCGACTCCCATCCCAGTACCCAACTTCGACATCTGAATCGAGATCAGACTTTGACACTGACCTCAACACTTGACCCTAACTACCGACCCCGATATCCAACCCAAAACCCAACCTCAATTCCCAACCCAAGACCAAATTTGAGATTCGATACCCGACCCCGACTCCCAGCCTATCACCTGACCCAAGACCCAACCACGACTCCCGTCCCGAGTCCTGATCCCAACTTTTGACCCCTACTCCCGAGTTGAGAATCGGGAGTCAGCGGGAGTCGAATCCCGGGTTAGTATCGGGAATAGGTACCGGAGACCTGGGTTAGTGTGGAAAGTTGATGTTTGATATTGAAAGAGAGTTTTGAAAAATGTTTTCCTTACTTTTTGAAGGGACGTCATTTTCCTTAAATTTGAGGAAAATAAGTTGATTTGAAAAATATTTTCCAAAACATTTAAGCCAATCAAACATGAGAAAGTTGGAAAATATTTTCTAGAAAATGTTTTCCTTAATACCAAACACACTTTAAATATCTTCAATTTACCTTTACTCTTCGAGAAGTTCAGCTTTAAAGTTTCACATGGTAGAACTTGAGCCAAGACTAAATGAACATTTAATCGCGACCGTAAGAATCTCAAGTATCGATCAACCATGAAGAGGTATAAACCAAGAAACATAATGCCAACGTAAGAGACGCCAACAAGGAAGACATCGATGTAGAAGCTACAAGTGTAGAAGAAGAGCTCAAACATCTTTCTCCTATTTTTCTGCTATGATCAAGCTATATATATGCAACCTAAATATTCATAATATTTTATTGACCAGGGGTTCAAATCAGTGATAACTTGTTTAAAATAAACTTATCTAGTTTTACTCATTTTCTTCATACTTTTTGGCCATTTGACCTAAAAAATATTTAAGTAAAATGAATATTGAATATTCAAGTTGTCGAAGTCATACTTTTTCAATGCACCTTTCTTTCTACTGATTGTTTTTTAGACTCCATTTGATTTCTATTAGCAGAGTCACAAGTCATAAGCACACACTGTACAACATATCTTCATGACTTCATCGAAAGATGGATTGTACTATGAATTCAGTCGCAGCTCTTTTAAGTGACTGACTAGAAACTAATATTAAATAATCAAAGCCAACAACAATAGTGGTCTATATATTAGTTAATATCAAGTAACTACAATCACTACCAAATTAGTTGAGGTAGATTATATGAATTATTTGTATCCATTCTGCTCTATCAACAACAGTTAGATTCAAGCTTCTAAAATATGAATGTCACAGACAACAAAGCCAAACATAGAGGACTTCCTTGTGATCTACTATAGTTTAAGGGGAAATAGTATGGTGTAGATCATAAAATCCTAGTTTCATCTCACCAAAAACTAGAAAGGGCAATAGATTAAACAACAAACTATTGTTCAAATTGACACAATAATCACTACTAAAAAAATAAGAACATCGACCACACAAAATTGACCATGAGTGGTTGGGTCTACTGAAAACCCATCCAAAAAACCAACCACAATAGCTTGCTCGAAAAACCATTGGCAACTTTTTTTAACCGTCCACATGTGGTTGATTTTTACCAACAACATGTTTACGGTTTTAATATCATCTAGGAAACAAATTTTTTATTACTTTGAGTTTATTTTTTTTTTCAAAACCAATCATAGGTGGTTGGTAAAATATTAAAATAATTTATTTTTTTACTAAATTGACCACTTGTGGTCGATTTATATTAAATAATTTTTTAATTAATATAACCACTTGTGAATGGTATTAATTAAAATAATTAAAAAGTTAAATAACATGTGTAATGACCCTCCAGGTCATTTTCTATATTTTCAGGCTTTTTTTTTTTTTTGCATTTAGAGCCTTCCCATAGCCACCTCAAGTCATTTATGACTTGCTGGGACTGATAGTTCGGTTACTGGGTAGTTCATTTGATTTTTTTTGTTTTAGAGCTTTTAAAGTTGAGAGATAGGTCTCGGGCCAAAACTTTAGGTAAATGGCCTCGGATACCATTTTTGACAATTTCATCAGCATCGAAATGTCAATTTTAGGATAGGAGGACCCTTAGTCTGGGTCCCGAGGCTTTCAAACTCATTTTGGGCTATTGGGTGGATTTTGGTTAAAACAAACCCTTGGGGTGTGGGATCCACTTTTTATCAAAACAGCCTCAGATGGAGATTTAGATGGTTTCATTGAGTTCGAAATATCGAATTTGGTGGGGTAGCATAGTTCCTTTGCGTTCATGAGATTCTAAACAAATATCGAGGGCCCGTTTGGAGAATTTACAACATAGCAAAGTTGCTGGTGCTGATGCGCCGGGTGCAGGCCAAAATTGGCCTTCGGGTTCACGTGGCGTTGGCCGCTATCTCAAGGGTCAACGATTCTTGACCTCTGTGTTTGTGGGCCAGTCTTCATATTTGCAAAAAGGAGGCTGGCTTGGCTGGTCCAGCCTTCTTCATCACGATCCTGATGGGACGGTCGCATTCATGAGGGTCTATCGTGGTCAGCTCCTGCATTCGCGATGAAGGACCCCTGGCTATATAAATAGCTGGTTCCATCATTTGTCAACTCAAAAACCAAGTATAAAACACCATTAAAGGGCCTTAGGAGCTTGAGTATTGTGTGGGAATTAATACTGGGAGCTGGGATTGAATTAAGGACGGTATTGCGATCATTTCTTTACCCTTTTTCCCGTAAGTTTTTGGTTAATTCTTCGTTTATCTTTCTGATTAGTTCTTTATTTCTCGATTATGTTTTGGACTATTTAAGGCTGTTTCGCAGATCGAATTACACCCTATTTTGGAGAAAATGATTCTTGAGCTGGGAGGGATGCTGTGACAGTTTCCATTTTGTGATTCCGCAAGCGAGCCCCACATTGGATTTTTAGTCCAATTTCTGACCTAGAGCATTAATACGTAATATAGGTATCGATTTGCTCATCTTGACGTATAGAATATTATTTTGATAGTGTGGCAGAGGTCATACACTTCTTGGAAGGGAAAGGCTCCGGTGTAGAGGATTGTACGAGCTTTTAGCAACATTCAGGTAGGCTAGACTTACCTTTCTCCTAGACTTTGCATTCTTACTGTATTAGTAGGACATTGTGCTAGTGTTGGGTTGGTTCTAATGGCCAGGGTACCCCTTTTAGCAATTGTTACTAAATTTAGCCAACTAGGGGCCCTTTTTGGTAGAATTCAACCCTATTTTCCCTTAATCTAGCTTTTGACTATCCTTTAGGACTAGTTAGTTTACTTAGTGCCTTGGGGTGAGATTAGAAGCCTTAGCCTAGGTCCAGGTAGGCGCTCACCTTAGGTGGTGTTTTTGGGGTTTGGTAGTGGGCCTCACTACCCTTTTTAAGATAGAATGCTTAGAATAACGTCCCTTCTTGACCTTAATAATCACCTAGCTGCTTCCTTAGGCTATTACCTAGTATTTGGTTGAGTTAAGCATTATTTTATGCTTATTTATCTTCGTTACTCTGGGTAGGGCACTATTTGACCTTAGGACGCACCTGCCAGACTCAATAATTGGAACCTTCTTTCCCTTAAAGGATATGACCGCCTAAAATTGGTTTATATTGACTAGATGGACTTGTGATAGGTTAAAACCTTGAGACATCACTATTGATTTCAAGCTTTCTAGTTTCGATTTGTGTCCGGCGATTTCTATGTTACTATTATTTATCAGTTTTGATTCGAGTTCGACATATTCTATATTGTTATTATTTATGAGTTTTGATTCAAGTCTGACACCTATATATTGATCACTATTTACTAGTTCTAGTTTGAATCCAACATTTATTATCATTTCTATTACTGATCTGGGGGTGGAAAACTGGTGAATACCGATAGAATGGAGGTTATGAATGGGAAAGAGAAGTATCAAGTACGCTTATCACACATTGGCCCATTTTATGTTCATTATTGTTGTTGTTACATACTTATATTAGTGTGACTCTTTGCTTGTATCCACCGAGCTTTTGGGGGCTCGATTGGGTTTATTTCTTCTTATTTGTACCTTCTTGGCTTATGGGGGTCTAGTTAGGCTATAGTTAGGCTTTTATTTTTGCTTTCAAGTTAATTGATTTTTACTTATTGCGGTTGTCTAGTTTAGCCTATTATTTCCATTTCAGCCCTTATTTATTAACTTAAATTTACATACTCACACTTTATACATCCTTTTACTATAATTTAGCTCAGTCGGTGGGCTAGGGGGTAGCCCAAACCCCACCTGGGGTCATATCTTCTTTAGTTCTCTGCGATACCTTGGTACAGTTATTGGGTTTAGTAGGTGGTCTGCCAATAAATGGCCCCCAGACAACTAGGGTCATCTTATGAGCACAGTCTGCCACTGCAACTCCTACAGTAGAGGTACCACCAGTACCAGTAGTCCCATAGTCGACAGTAAATGTTGGGCCAGTTATGACTCCGAAGGAGCTGAAGATGTTGGGCCAGTTACTGAGATTAGCTCCCCCTAGATTTGTAAGGGGCCCAGACGGGGATGTATTTGAGTTTCTGACTAGCTGTAAGGAAAGGCTGTATAATTTTGGTTTGGTAGAGTTACATGGTGTGGACTACACCACTTTTCAATTTGATCGAGCAGCCAGATAGTGGTGGAGGGGATATCATGATTCTAGGTCAGCTGGATCTCCCCCCATGATATGGACTCAGTTCTCTGAGGTTTTCTTGGAGAAGCATATGACTAGCAGCTTGCCCGAGAGTCTGAGGGATCAGTTTATAGGATTTGAGCAGGGTTTTATAAATATGGCAGAGTATGAGGCGAGGTTCCATGAGTTAGCCAGTCATACCACTATGATTCTACCTACCGAGTATGAGCGGATTTGGTGTTTTATTAGAGGGCTGAGACTTTTATTTCGCATGGCTACTCAGAGTCTGGTAGCTGTGGGCAGTTCTTTTGTGGATATTACTGATTATGCTCAGAATATGGAGGATATACACTACGAGGCCCAAGGGAGCAGTGATAATAGTTACATTAGCAGGGTAGTTATAGTAGGAGACACAACGGTTCATAATTCAAAGGTAGAGGTTTTTAGGGTAAGTACCCCCAGCATCAACCTTATCAACATCAAGGTTAGTCTAGTGGGCCTATTCAAGCACCACATAAGATTTCAAATGGGGTCAGCCTGGTTATAGTAGTGTCAGTACGCAGAGCAGTCAGGGTCTTCAGTCTAAGGTAGCCATTCTGGATCAGCCAAACCTTCTCGATAGAGCAAAGTGACTAGGGCATATTATGATTGTAGTATTATGGGCCGTTTCACTAGAGAGTGTCCTCGATGTGGGATGATTGACCCAGTCGCATAGAGTATTCCACTGATCAGATTAGTGCTGCCTCCAGTTAGGGGTGGTGCACAGGGCCACAAAGGTGGTCCCCAGGGTTCCAGATGAGGTCCTCAGGAAGGTAGGATAGGTAGTTAGGTAGGCACCCAGTTTGAAGGTGGACAAGGTCATTTATATGTTGTTCCTGGTAGGCTGGAGGCTGAGGCTTCGGATATTGTTAATACAAGTATGATTTTAGTATGCCATCATCCAATTTCTACTTTATTTGATCCGAGCTCCACATATTCATATGTGTCTACATATTGCGCACTAAGGTTGGGGTTGTCTTAGGAGCCATTATCTGTGTCTTTATGTGTAGCTACTCCTGTGGGTGATTCTTTAGTAGTGGATCGGGCATATAGATCGTGTATGGTGATCGTTAGGAGATATGACACTCATGCTGACCTCATTGTGCTAGACATAGTGGATTTTGATGTGATTCTGGGCATGGACTAGTTACCCCCCCCCATTATGTGGTCTTGGATTGCTTTTGTCATGCCTCAAATTCCAATGGGGCATACTAGCACCCGAAGCCGTTAAGGCCCGAGAGAACCAATCTTCATTCATGTACATTCATATACATGTGTCTATGAACAACATTCTATCTCATATACTTATAAGATATCAATGGCGGAAGTTATGGAGAGCACATGCTATATATGAAACTTGGCCGTTTGGGCCATCAAGTCAACACGGACATACATGCCTTAATTGTCTGACAGTGTCTACAAAGCCTCTAATAGATACATTTACATAACCATCCTAAAGTCGGGACAAGTCCCCGCTTTATACAACATCCATACAGTACCAAAACCAATATGTACACATGTGACTCGGAAAGCCCCGAACCAAAGTAGAGCTTACCAAAAATCAGTAGATGACCCATAACCTACTGTGGAGGTCTGCTAGCACCTGTGCCTGCAGCAAGTAAGGTAAGTCCCCCAAAGGACGTCAGTACAAATAATGTACTGAGTATGTAAGGCTATAAGAAACTGCATGATACATAAGTACTTTAATGGAATCAAAACAAGTGAGTAATCAATATGGATAAACCTCCGTATGTATATATGGAGCCATGTACATTACATTCATTACTTCCTTTGCTTTTACGTTCATTCATTATCATTCCTTACTTCAACCTTCTTTCCATTAAGAAATTGTAAAGCATGTGATAAAGAAGTGACCAACTGATCAGTGGTAAAAGAGGATAACCCATGCTAGGTATTTTAACCCCTGGGACGCGGTCCTCATACATATACAAATCAGGATTGAACTATGCTAGGCTTTTCTGTCGCCCCTGGGATGCTACTGTGATATTGGGATCTACCCATGCTAGGCTTTTCTGTCACCCCTGGTATACCACCCATGATATTGGGATCGACCCATGCTAGGTATTTTAACCCCTGGGATACCACCCATGATATTGGGATTGACCCATGCCAGGTGTTTCTTCCACCCCTGGGATGCCACCCAAGAATACTCAAACAATTATACATTACTTCATTTCTTTACTTCTGTGAGATTGATAAATTGGTAGTCATAACATTATTGGAACTTTAGAACGTAACATTATTGGAACTTTGGAACCATATCCACAATTATGTGACACATGAATAACAATTGATCAATGAATAAGGAATATGTGAATAACAATAGATGACAACCTGAAATGAGATACCTTAGAACATATCGGAATGGAACAAGTACAATGACACTGTGAACAATATGTGCTGCAGAAGGATACGGAAAGAGTAACCTTACATTCCTTATCTTCCCAATATGAATACAAAATCCTATATGTGAATACAATAATCCATCTCCTTCCTTACGTTTTACTCTACAACACAAGTACATAACGGAGCTCACGTTAACAACTAACTACCTTACAAGTGCATAAAACGACAATGAGCTACATGACTGCCCTATAACGTCATTTCACCCTTTACAATACAATTCACTGCATTACCATACCAACAACACCATAACATTCCACACATTGACCAAGACATCATAAACCAATAACATTTCACACCAAGTTTATCCTGTACGCTTCCTCATTAACACTACGTCACAATTACTCCATCAAGTTACCTCAATACTTTTCATAACAACATATTAACAACAATACATAATTTATATAATCCAACATGCCTCCGAAAGACCCCTTAAAGACATTCAAAAGGTACCATAAGTTGATAATTGCATCCAAAAAGGGTATAGGGGCGTTGGGGGTTCAAAAAGAAGCAAAAACAATCGAAATGGAGATTTGGACTGACCTGAGAAGCCACCTATGCCCACAGGTGGTTGAGGTACGGCTGCAGGTGACCCTTGGCCCTGTCCTGGGCCACCTGCGTTGGCATCTGCGCCCGCAGGTGCCCCGTCCGCGAGGGCGGATGCCCGTTTCAGTCTCCAGGGGTCATTTTAGGGTCCTTTTTTGTAATAAATGGTCCATGGCAATAAATAAGATTATATTTACATTTTTTAGGTCAACTTGAATGCCAACAAACAACCATGGTTTCACAACACACATGAACATCACCAAAACTACATTCTCTCTTCCATACACCACCAATTCCATACCCAATTTCATAACAACAATCCCACAAGTTATACACATAGAAAAAGCAAGTTAGGGACGTAACCATATCATACATATTGACATTTAATCCATCAAATTCACTTCCTTCAAGACCACAAGTCCACTTTCAAGTTTAGAAGGCAAAACCCTTTACCGATTAAGCAAAAGTAGACTGTTTTACACATAGTGAACTGTACAACACTTTGCCAACATAACCAAAATGATTTATACATCCTCTCATACACATAATATATTAAACCATAAAAGTAAACACTTACCAAAAGTTGCAAAAGAGTGATCTTGTCCAAAGAGAGTGATAGCTTACGGTTTGTGAGAGATGAGAAATGTTTTAGAAAATTCTAGAAATGGCATGTGTATTGTAATGAATAAAAAACTGATTTTTGTGCCTTATATAGTCCCTCAATTCATCCTTATCCAAACATCCCTCAAGTCATCCTTAGCCAAACATTAAATGTGTTTTACTTGGTCAATGGTAGAATGGATTATTTTCTCCCTTTGGGCCATATCTTGTGAATTAATTTTGGACCTTAAATTGAGCCCATTAGCACATGTTAATTTATCCCAACAAATTAATGCATAATTCACCAACCATCTCATTTTTAAATAATTCCATAAATGTTAAGGTAGTCTCATGGGTTCGAAAATGTACTGGATGTTACATCCTTCCCCCCTTAGAAATATTCGTCCTCGAATGTTAGTGACATTATCCAATTTAAACAAATGCATGTCTAGGATCATCATTCTCCATGTTATCATATATATACATAATGCTTATAGATACTTACTTGTTATTGCTCCGATCCCGCATCTTGAACTTTCTCTTCCATTTGAAATAAATGAGGGTACTTAGACTTCATCATTTCCTCGGCTTCCCATGTGATCTGTTCTACTTGCTGATTTCTCCAAAGTACCTTTACAGAAGCTACTTATTTATTCCTTAACCTCTTCACTTGTCGATCTAGAATAGCAATAGGTATCTCTTCATAGGTGAGATCCTCCTTAACTTGTACATCTTTAATGGGAGCAATACGAGATGGATCTCCTATGCACTTTCGAAGCATTGAACCACGAACTGTGGAGAGTTCTTAGGGTAGGTACAATTCATACGCAACTTGCCTAAATTTCCTGACAATTTCATATGGACCTATATAACGTGGACTCAACTTTCCTTTCTTTCCAAATCTCATTACCCCTTTCATTGGTGACACTTTCAAGAATACCCAATAACCTATAGCAAATTCTAGACCCCTTCTTCTAACATCGGCATATGACTTGTGTCGACTTTGGGTCGTTTGTAGCCTCTGTTGTATCACCTTAACTTTCTCCATAGCTTGATGACCAAGATCTGGCCCAAACAAGGCAGTTTCACCCATTTCAAACCATCCAATAGGTGATCTATACTTCCTTCCATATAAAGCTTCGTAAGGAGCCATTTTGATACTTGAATGATAGCTATTATTGTAGGCAAATTCAATAAGAGGTAAATGATCATCCCAACTGCCTTCAAAATCTAACGTGCAAGCTCGTAGCATATCTTCAAGTGTTTGGATAGTACGTTCTTCTTGTCCATCTGTCTGAGGATGAAAAGTTGTGCTTAAATTCACTTGGGTACCCAAACTCCTCTGAAAAGACTTCCAAAAATTTACAGTAAATTGACCTTCCTATTAGATATAATAGAGAGTGGAACTCCATGCAATTGAACTATCTCTTTAACATACAACCTTGCATAATCTTCAGCTGTATATGTGGTCTTAACTGGTAGAAAATGCGTTGACTTGGTAAGCCTGTCAACTATTACCCATAAGGAATTAAATTTCCATAGTGTACGAGGCAAACCTGTGATGAAATCTATGTTAATCATGTCCCATTTACAGACTGGAAGATTGATACATTGCATATAACCTCCAGGTTTTTGATGCTCTACTTTTACTTGTTGATAATTTGGGCATTGAGCTACAAATTCGGCAATGTTCTTCTTTATGTTTCCCTACCAATACATTTCTTTCAAATCATGATACATTTTGGTAGCTCCCGGATGAATAGAATATCGTGAATGATGCGCCTCTGTCATTGTTCGCCTCCTCAGCTCATCTACATCTGGTACACATAATCTACCTTGGCATTGAAGTACTCCTTCTTGCGTAAGATCAAATGCCTTCGTCAAACCCTATTGTACATTCTCTTTCAGCTGCAATAACATAGGATCTGCATGCTGCTTCTCTTTCACTTCAGCTACTAATAAAGATTCTGCTGCATTTTGCACAATAACCCCTTCATCTGGAGATTCAAGAAGATGAACTCCCAAGATGGCTTGTTGATATAGATCCTTGACTATATCTTGTTTTTTCGTCAATTGGCCACTAGTGCTTCCTACTGCGTTATGACTTAATGCATCGGCTACCATATTCGCTTTCCCCGGATGATATAAGATATCAATATCATAATCTTTTTATTGTTCAATCCACCTCCGCTACCTCAGATTCAAGTCCTTTTGCTTAAAGATATATTGCAAACTCTTGTGGTCAGTATAGATGTCAACATGAACCACATACAAATAGTGGCGCCATATCTTTAAAGCAAATACCACAGCTGCTAACTCAAGATCATGTGTTGGATAATTTCTCTCATGTGGCCGCAACTGTCGTAAGGCATAAGCTATTACATTACCGTGCTGCATCAATACACATCCTAGTCCCACTCCTGAAGCATCACAATATATCGCATACCCTTCGGTGCCTTTTGGAAGTACCAATACAGGTGTAGAAGTCAATTTAACTTTCAGCTCTTGGAAACTTTTCTCACATGCATCATTCCACTGAAACTTGATTGCCTTGTGTGTAAGCTTTGTTAAAGGTGCCGCAATGAAAGAAAACCCTTTAACAAATCTTCTGTAATAACCTGCCAACCCAAGGAAGCTACAAATTTCTGTAGGCGTCGTAGGTTTTGGCCAATTCTTCACCGCTTCTATCTTTTGCGTATAAACCCTTATCCCTTCATCTGACATAATGTGACCCAAGAATGCTATGGATTTTAACCAAAATTCACATTTAGAGAACTTTGCATACAACTTACGCTCACGAAGAATCTGTAACATCTGCCGTAAGTGATTAACATGGTCCTTTTGTGATCTTGAATAAACCAGGATGTCATCTATAAACACCATCACGAACACATCTAGAAATGGCTTAAATACCCTATTCATCAAATCCATAAACATAGCTGGTGCATTTGTTTGCCCAAATGACATAACTAAAAATTCATAGTGACCATATCGTGTTCGGAAAGCTGTCTTGGGTATATCTTTTTCTCTAACCCTGACTTGATGGTAACCCGATCTCAATTTAATCTTTGAAAAACATTTGGAACCCTATAACTGATCAAACAAATCGTTAATTCTGGGGAGGGGATATTTGTTCTTGATCGTTACCTTATTTAATTGCCGATAGTCAATACACATTCTCAACATGCCATCTTTCTTTCGTACAAATAATACTGGTGCACCCCTATGGGGACATACTAGGCCTTATGAATTCCTTGTCCAGCAAATCTTTTAATTGCTCCTTCAGTTCTCGTAATTCTGCTGGAGATATTCTATATGGGGGAATAGAGATAGGCTGAGTGCCTGGCATCACATCAATACCAAACTCTACTTCCCGTTCTGGAGGTAAACCTAGAAGATCCTCAGGAAATACATCAAGGAACTCATTGACCACTGGAACCGACTGAGGAGTTAGTGGTTCCCCATCAGTATCTTTCACTCTTACTAAGTGACATATGTACCCCTTGGCTATCATTTTCCTTGCTTTAAGATAGAAAATAAATTTTCCTCTCGGTGCCCCTACATTACCCTTCCATTCAAGAACATTCGTTTATGGAAAATTAAAAATGTACTTTCTTAGCTCGGCAATCCATCGTGGCATAATAAGAAGCCAACCAATCCATACCCATTATGACATCAAAATCCATAATTTCCAGTTCAATAAGATCAGCCAACGTATCATGATCACACACAGTTACTACACAATTACGATATACTCTTTTTGCAATAATAAATTCACCAACTGGTGTAGATACTTCAATTGACTTAATTAATAATTTTGGTGTTCTTTCAAATTTCACAGCAATCAATGGAGTAACTTATGATAATTTAGAACCTGGGTCAATCAATGCATATACATTATGCAAAAATATGGATAATGTACTTGTGACTACATCAGGAGAAGCCTCCGAATTCTTTCGGTCCACTAGAGCATAGGTGCGATTCTGGGCTCCACTGGAACTAGCTGCTCCTCTAGCACCTCTACCACGCCTAATAGGCTGCACTCCTCCGCCTAGGTAAGAAACCGATAATGATGATGCAACGGTGGATCCCGTGGGTCATGCAGTACCACCCGTGCCCCTTTATGGGCATTCTCTCATTATTTTCCCCATCATACCACACCAAAAGCAAACATTTGTCCCCAACCGATATTCACCTAAATGATACCTTCTGCAGTGCTGACACGGCTGACGAGAAAATCCTGCTGTCTGTGAACCTTGAAGCCTACTACTCTGCCCAAAATGGCTGCCTCTAAATCCCCGGAATTAGGATGAAATACCTGTTGTAGGGGAAGAAAATGATGGTCTAGGCAGTCTAGGAAAAATTCGAGGCCTAGATTCTCCTTGGGACACCATAGACTGTCCCATAGGTCTAGCCTTCTTTGACGGCCCTCTTTCAAATTCGTGTACCCTTCTTCTTTGCCTCTGATCCTCCATCTTCTATGCAAACTCCTGTATTCTAGCTATATACATATCTCTATTCAAAGTAGCAATGGTGCAGCCCCTTACCAAATATGGCTCCAATCTGTCCACATATCGATGGACTCTGTCTTCCATTGTGGCTACTACATTCGGAGTAAAACGAGCCAAAGAGTTAAATTGAAGATTGTACTCTCTAACACCCATATTCCCTTGTCGAAGATTTAGAAACTGGTCTGCACGTGCCTCCCGGATCTCATATTAAAGGTAATGATCAAGGAATACCGCTTTGAATTCCTCCCAACTAGCTGGAATTGCACCAATAGCCCTAGATCATTTCCAATCTTCATACCACAATATAGCTTCTCCTTTCAATCGATAAGGTGCAAGCTCAACTATTTCTACACCAGTCACATGCATAACATATAGAGCCCTTTGGATTTGGTCCATGAAGTCTTATGTGTCTGCCTTTAGATTTGACCCGGTGAACGTGGGAGGGTCTAATTTCAGAAAATCTTATGTCCGCCGACTAGCTACTCTAGGTCCTCCATCCTCACTTGTCATTGGACCAACTTGTCCCTGAGTTTGTGCAGCAACTATCTGAGTCAACATATGCACTGCATTTCTTAAATCCTGTTCAGTGGCATTCATAGGCAATTATGCAGGTACTTCTCTACCTCTTGGCTCTTTCAAAAATGGAAGAGTAGAAGAAGGCCGCGATGCAAACACCTGTTCAGCACCACCTTGACTAGCTTGGTCAGGTGGTGATTTACTAGTTCCGTCTCCGGCAAGCATATCTACCTGCTTACCTTTGTCCCTACCTCATCTTGTCATCGATATTTTACTATAATAAAGAAAACCAATTACAATGGTCAGATATGATTCCACCTACAACATTAGCTCTATTGTACGATCTATAAATGAAGAAAAGAAACGACTCCTAAATATCCCGTAGCCTCCTACTTATAAATATGGTG
Source organism: Capsicum rhomboideum (assembly GCA_031232105.1). NCBI lineage: Eukaryota > Viridiplantae > Streptophyta > Magnoliopsida > Solanales > Solanaceae > Capsicum > Capsicum rhomboideum. The sequence continues at coordinate 56,415,534 of CP124711.1, forward strand.
CACAATACAACCATAAGCATGACTCTACTCAGACACGGATTTGTAGACACCCTTAGTACGACTTGCTCTGATACCACTTTTGTCACGCCTCGAATTCCAATGGGGAGGACTGGCACCCAAAGCCGTTAAGGCTCGAGAGAACCAATCTTCATTCATGTACATTCGTATACATGTATCTGTATGAATAACTTTCTATCTCATATAATTATAAGATACCTATGGTGAAAGTTATAGAGAACACATGCTATATATGAAACTTGGCCGTTAGGGCCATCAAGTCAACACAGACATACATGCCTTCATTGTCTGACAACGTCTACAAAGCCTCTAACAGTTACATTTACATAACCATCCTAAAGTCGGGACAAGTCTCCGCTTTATACAACATCCATACAGTACCAAAACCAATATGTACACATGTGACTCGAAAAGCCCGAACCGAAGTGGAGCTCACCAATAATCAGTAGATAACCCGCAGCCTACTGTGGAGGTCAACTAGCACCTGTGCCTGCAAAAAGCAAGGTAAGTCCCCCAAGGGACGTCAGTACGAAGAATGTACTGAGTATGTAAGGCTATAAGAAACTGCATGATACATAAGTACTTTAATGGAATCAAAAGAAGTGACTAATCAATATGGATAAACCTCCGTCTGTATATATGGAACCATGTACATTACATTCATTACTTCCTTTGCTTTTACGTTCATTCATTATCATTCCTTACTTCAACCTTCTTTGCATTAAGAAATTGTAAAGCATGTGATAAAGAAGTGACCAACTGATCAGTGGTAAAAGAGGATAACCCATGCTAGGTATTTTAACCCCTGGGATGCGGTTCTTATACATATACAAATCAGGATTGAACCATGCTAGGCTTTTCTGTCGCCCCTGGGATGCTACTGTGATATTGGGATCTACCCATGCTAGGCTTTTCTGTCACCCCTGGTATACCACCCATGATATTGGGATCGACCCATGCTAGGTATTTTAACCCCTGGGATACCACCCATGATATTGGGATTGACCCATGCCAGGTGTTTCTTCCACCCCTGGGATGCCACCCAAGAATACTCAAACAATTATACATTACTTCATTTCTTTACTTCTGTGAGATTGATAAATTGGTAGTCATAACATTATTGGAACTTTAGAACGTAACATTATTGGAACTTTGGAACCATGTCCACAATTATGTGACACATGAATAACAATTGATCAATGAATAAGGAATATGTGAATAACAATAGATGACAACCTGAAATGAGATACCTTAGAACATATCGGAATGGAACAAGTACAATGACAATGTGAACAATATGTGCTGCAGAAGGATACGGAAAGAGTAACCTTACATTCCTTATCTTCCCAATATGAATACAAAATCCTATATGTGAATACAATAATCCATCTCCTTCCTTACGTTTTACTCTACAACACAAGTACATAACGGAGCTCACGTTAACAACTAACTACCTTACAAGTGCATAAAACGACAATGAGCTACATGACTGCCCTATAACGTCATTTCACCCTTTACAATACAATTCACTGCATTACCATACCAACAACACCATAACATTCCACACATTGACCAAGACATCATAAACCAATAACATTTCACACCAAGTTTATCCTTTACGCTTCCTCATTAACACTACGTCACAATTACTCCATCAAGTTACCTCAATACTTTTCATAACAACATATTAACAATAATACATAATTTATATAATCCAACATGCCTCCGAAAGACCCCTTAAAGTACCATAAGTTGATAATTGCATCCAAAAAGGGTATAGGGGCGTTGGGGGGTCAAAGAGAAGCAAAAATAATCGAAACGGAGTTCTGGACTGACCTGAGAAGCCACCTGTGCCCACAGGTGGTTGAGGTACGGCTTCAAGTGACCCTTGGCCCTATCCAGGGCCACCTAAGTTGGCATCTGCGCCCGCAGGTGCCCCGTCCGCCAGGGCGGATGCTCGTTTCAGCCTCCAGGGGTCATTTTAGGGTCCTTTTTTTTGTAATAAATAGTCCACAACCATAAATAAGATTCTCTTTACATTTTTTAGGTCAACTTGGATGCCAACGAACAACCATAGTTTCACAACACACATGAACATCACCAAAACTACATTCTTTTTTCCATACACCACCTATTCCATACCCAATTTCATAACAACAATCCCACAAGTTATACACATAGAAAAAGCAATTTAGGGACATAACCATATCATACATGTTGACATATAATCCATCAAATTCACTTCCTTCAAGACCACAAGTCCACTTTCAAGTTTAGAAGGCAAAACCCTTCACCGATTAAGCAAAAGTAGACTGTTTTACACATAGTGAACTGTCCAACACTTTGCCAACATATCCAACATGATTTATACACCCTCTTATGCACATAATATATTAAACCATAACAGTAAACACTTACCAAAAGTTGCAAAAGAGTGATCTTGTACAAAGAGAGTGATAGCTTAGGGTTTGTGAGTGATGAGAAATGTTTTAGAAAATTCTAGAAATGGAATGTGTATGGTAATGAATAAAAATCTGATTTTTGTTCCTCATATAGTCCCTCAAGTCATCCTTAACCAAACATTAAATGTGTTTTACTTGGTCAATGGTAGAATGGATCATTTTCTCCCTTTGGGCCATGTCTTGTGAATTAATTTTGGGCCTTAAATTGAGCCCATTAGCACATGTTAATTTATACCAACAAATTAATGCATAATTCACCAACCATCTCATGTTTAAATAATTTCATAAATGTTAAGGTAGTCTCATGGGTTCGAAAATGTACGGGGTGTTACAGCTTTGCGAAAATCGTTATCTCATCCATGCTGGCATACCCTCGATTGTGTGGCAGGGGTCTTATAGTAGTGCGTTGCTAGGGATTATTTCTTATATTCGGGAAAGGAGACCGATATCAAGGGGTTGTGTGTCATATCTTGATTATGTTCGTGATATTAGTGTTAAGAGTCCTTTACTTGACTCTGTTCATGTAGTCCGTGAGTTTTCTGATGTATTTCCTACCGACCTACTTGGCCTTCCTCCTGTGCGTGATATAGAGTTTGCTATTAACCTCTAGCCGGGCACCTAACCTATTTCTATGGCATCTTATTATATGGGTCCTACCAAGCTAAAAGAGCTAAATATTCAACTTCAAGATTTTTTGGGTAAGGTTTTTATCAGACTGAGTATATACCCTTGGGGTGCTCTACTTTTGTTTATGAAGAAAAATAATAGTTCTATGAGTACGTGTATCAATTGCAGAAAGTGAATAAGGTGACGGTGAAGAGTAAGTATCCTATGCCTCGTATCGATGATCTATTTGACCAGCTTTAGGGTAAAACCATGTTTTCTAAGATTGATTTAAGGTCTGGTTACCATCAGTTGAGGGTTTGAGCACAGGGCATCCCTAAGACAGCCTTCAGGAATCGCTATGACCATTACGAGTTCCTGGTGATGTCTTTTGGGTTGACTAATGCCCCAACAGTGTTCATAGACTTGATGCACCGTGTGTTTAGGACTTATTTGAACTCTTTTGTGATCATTTTCATTGATGACATCCTTGTTTATCGAGGAGTAGGGAGGAGTATGAGCAACATTTGAGGACTGCCCTCTACACTTTGAGAGATCATCGACTTTATGCCAAATTCTCAAAGTGTTATTTTTGGCTTGAGTCTATAGCTTTTTTGGGGCACGTGGTGTCTAAGGATGGGATTATAGTGGACCTAGCGAAGATTGAGGCCATTCGTGATTGGGCTAGGCTGACGCCTCCGACTGAGGTTCGCTGTTTTATTAGGTTGGCAGGCTGCTACAGGCTGTTCATTGAGAGATTTGCTACTATTGCAACACCTATAACCAGATTGACTAGGAAAGAAGTTTTATTTCAGTGGTCTAATAACTGTGAGGTGAGTTTTCTCAAGCTTAAGGAATTGCTCACTTCAACTCTTATTCTAACTCTTCCAGTTGAGGGCGAGGTATTTATGGTATATTGTGATGCTTCATGTGTTGGTTTGGGGTATGTTCTATTACAATAGAGCTAAGTTGTTACATATGCTTCGAGGCAGCTGAAGGTGCACGACTGTAACTACCCCACTCATGATTTGATTTTACAGTGGTAGTTTTCATGCTTAAGATGTGAAGGCATTACTTGTATGGTGTTTGCTATGAGATTTTCACGAATTATCATAGTTTTCACTACATTATGACTCAGAAGGAGCTTAATTTGAGATAGCGCATGTGGATTAAGTTGCTGAAGGACTATGATCTCTCCATCGTATACCATCCGAGCAAGAAAAATATAGTAGCGGATGCCTTGAGCTGAAAGGCAGTGAGTATGGGTAGCTTGGACTATATTTCAGTTTTAGAGCGATCGTTGGCCTTGGACATTCATTCCTTAGCCAACGTAATGATTCAGCTTGATATTTTGGACCCTAGGAGGATTCTTGCGTGTGTTGAGGCTAGATGTACCTTGTAAAAATAGATTTAGGGTCGTTAGTTTAATGATGGCGGGTTGCGTAGCATTCAAGAGGTGTTGTGGGGTGAGTCCAGGAGGGCTACCTTAGATTCTGAGGCATTTTGAGATTCGATGGTCGCATTTGTGTTGAGAGGGTTAGAAGTTTGATTAAGTTTATACTCTGGGAGGCCTATAGCTCTAGGTATTCTATTCACTCAGGGACAACAAAGATGTATACAGACTTGAGGCATCACTACTGGTGGAGTGGTATGAGGAGATATGTAGCAGACTTTGTGGCTTGGTATTTGTATTGTCAGCAGGTGAAGCCAAGCATTTGGGACTTGGTGGATCTCTTTAGAGACTACCTATTCCTGATTTGAAATGGGAGCAGATTACTATGGATTTAATGGATAGCTTGCCTCGTACTTTTTGTGGTTTTGATATCATTTGGGTAATCGTAGATCATTTACCAAGTCTGCCCATTTTATTCCTATTCAGACTTTCTTAAGTCTCGAAAGGTTGGCTCGAATCTATGTTCGAGAGGTAGTTCGCCTTCACGGGGTGCTCGTGTCTATTATTTTAGATAGAGGCTCTCAGTTTACTTCTAGCTTCTAGAGGGCATTTCAGGAGGAGTTGGGTACCTAAGTTGATCTTAGCACCACTTTTCACACCGCTTTTCACCTCTAGACTGATTGATAATATTTGCAGACTATTCAGGTTTTGAAAGATATGCTCCGTGCTTGTGTCTTAGACTTTAGAGGTCAGTGGGAGCAGTTTTTAGCCTTAGTGGAGTTCGCCTACAATAATAGCTACCATTCGAGTATTCAGATAGCACTATTTGAGGTATTGTATGGTAGGCGTTATCGATCTTTGGTGGTTTGGTTTGACACTTCAAAGGTTAGACCCCGTGGTACTAATTTGCTTTGTGAGTCTTTAGATAGGGTTTGGGTGATTTAGGATAGGCTATGGGCAGCTCAGAGCAAGTAGAAGAGTTATGTTAACTGTAGGCTTCATACCTTGAGATTTAGAGTTGGTGACCAGGTTTTCCTGCGAGTATCGCGTATGAAGGGTGTGATGAGGTTCGGGAAGAGGGTCAAGCTCAACCCCAGATATATCAGGCCATTTGAGATCCTTCGGATAATTGGGGAGGTTGCTTATGAGTTGGTCTTGCCTCCAACCTTTTCAGCCATCCATCCAGTGTTCCATGTATTGATACTGTGGCGCTATACTCTGGATGAGTCTCACATGCTTAGGTGATACTTAATTTAGTTGGATGAGAGGTTGACCTTTGTAGAGGAGCCAGTTTCTATCCTAGCTAGAGATGTCAGACGGTTGCATTCCAGAGATATTCCTATGGTAAAGGTTCAGTGGAGACACTATCGGGTCGATGAGGCTACCTGGAAGATGAGCTTAATATGCAGACTCAGTATCCTCGCTTGTTCAAACCTTGAGGTACTTCTTAGTCCTTTACTTTTGCAGATGAAAGTCGTTTTAGTAGTGGATGTTGTAATTAGTCTCTAGCTCATTTTTTGTATTTTCTGTAATTAAAGCCTTTCCATAGCTGCCCAAGTCATTTATGATTTGATGGGAATGATAGTTTAGTTACCGGATAGTTCGTGTGGTTTATAGAGTCATTTCCCTATTTTGGAGCTTTTGAAGTTGAGCAATGGGTCTCGGGTCAAAACTTTAGGTAAACGGCCTCGGATGCCATTTTTTTGACAGTTTCATCAGTCCGAAATATCAATTTTAGTCTAAGGGGACCCTAGGTTTGGGTCCCAAGGTTTTCAAACTCGTTTTGGGCTATTGGGTGGATTTTGGTTAAATTGGACCCTTGGGTGTAGGACCCATTTTTTATCGAAATGACCTTGGATGGAAATTTTGATGGTTTCGTTAAGTCTGGATTGCCGAATTTGGTAGGGTAGTATAGTTTGTTTGCGTTCACGGGATTCCAATCGAATCTCGAGCGATCGTTTGGAGAATTTGCAACTTAGCAAAGTTGCTGGTGCTGATGCAGCTGGTACAGGGAAAAATTGGCCTTCACGTTTGCGTGGCCTTGACTGCGAGGGTCAAGGATTCTTGACCTCTTTGTTTGCGGGCCAGCCTTTGCATTCGCAAAGAGAAGGCTGGTCTGGCCGGTCCAACCTTTTTTATTGCAATCACGACGAGCTAGTTGCGTTCGCGAAGGTCTGTTTGGGTCAGCTCCCATATTCGCGATGAAGGACCCCTTGCTATATAAATAGCTGGTTCCATCATTTTTCAGCTAAAAAACCAAGTGTAAAACACCATTAAAGGGCCTTAGAAGCTTAAGTATTGTGTAGGAATTAATATTGAAAGCTGGGATTGAGTTGAGGACGGTATTGCGATCATTTTTTAACCCTTTTTACCGTAAAATTTTGGTTAATTCTTTTTTTGATTCTTCGATTAGTTCTTGATTTCTCAATTATGTTTGGGACTATTTGGGGCTATTTTAGAGCTCAGACTATGCATAATTTTGGGGCAAATGATCCTTGAGCTGAGAGGGACGCTGTGATGGTTTCAATTTCGTGATTCTCCTAGTAGGCCCCATATGAGATTTTTGGTCCGGTTTCTAACCCATAGAATTAACACAGAATATGGGTATCAATTTTCTCATCTTGACGTGTAGAACGTTGTTTTACCAACATGTCAGAGGTCAGAGGCTTCTCGAAAGAAAAAGGATCCGGTGTAGAGGATTGTACAAGCTTTCGACAACATCCAGGTAGGCTAGGCTTACCTTTCTCCTATACTTTTCTTTCTTACGATATTGGTAGGATATTTTGCTAGCATTGGGTGCATTCTTATGGCCCGGATGCCCCTTTTAGCAATTATTATTGAATTTAGCCGACTAGGGGCCCTTTTTTTGTAGAATTCGGCCCTGTTTTCCCTTAATCTAGCTTCTGACTATAATTTAAGACTATACTTATTTTACTTAGTGCCTTAGGGTGAGATTGAGAAGCCTTAGCCTAGGTTCGGGTAGGTGCTTTCCTTAGGTGGGGTTTTTGGGGTTTGGTAGTAGGCCCCACTGCCCTTTTTAAAATAGAATGCTTAGAACAATGTCCCTTCTTGACCTTAATAATCACATAGCAACTTCCTTAGGATATTACCTGGGTTTGGGTTGACTTAGGCATTGTTTTATGCTTACTAGCTTTGTTACACTGGGTAGGCAGTATTTGACCTTAAGATATGCCTATCAACTTAATAATCGAAACCTTCTTTGCCTTAAAGGACTTGACCGCCTAAAATTGGTTTATATTAAATCAATGGACTTGATATAGGTTAAAACCTTGGGACATCACTATTGATATCATGCTTACTAGTTTTAGTTTGAGTCCGGCGATTTTTATGTTGCTAGTATCTATCAGTTCTGGTTCGAGTCCGGTATATGCTATATTATTATTATTATTTATGAGTTTCGATTTGAGTATGAAATATGTATATTGATTACTATTTACTAATTCTAGTTTGAGTCCAACATTTATATCATTCTTTTTACTGATTTGGGGTTGGAAAACTGGTGAATACCGATAGAATGGAGGTTATGACTGGGAAAAAAGAGTATCAGGTACACTTATAACACGTTGGCTTAATTTGCGTTCATTATTGTTGTTGTTACATCCTTATATTAGTGTGACTTTGATGTTGCCCAAACTATACCTCTAGAAAAGTATAACACGGTCGTTGAATAAAATATAGAACCCAACTAGGTTGGGGTCGATCCCACAGGGAATAGGACGAAGGTCTATCGAATGTTTGTCTGAGTAATTGGCAAGTAAGTAAAAGGGGTGTGTGTGTGTGTAAACAAATAGTAACAATAACAATTGTTGATTGTCGGATTTGTGATCAATACGAGAAAGGCACTAGGACTGTGATCCCCAAGATTCCTTAACTCCACCGGTTACTTGTGATGGCAAAACTGTCCCGCAGTGTTGCATGCAAAACCTAACAAGATAGGTTCATCTAAATGTCTCTCGACCTTAGTTAGATGAATTTCACTATTCTCCTCTCGGTCTCCGAGTGTTGCACTGCTAACCTTTGTTCTTGATCTCAGATTAACTATCCCTGTTACAGCTCAAGTTATTAGATGAAGGTTGATAACTTCAAATCTCTGTTGTTATTCCCTTTACCCAATCTCTATCTCTCTCTCGAGCAAGTTTAGAATACAGGCGAGTTTCTAACAATTACAACCGTTAGAAGATCAATTATAATGAAGGTAATAACAATACATGTAGTCACACCGATTCAGAATTGCTTCGTACTTAACCCATTCCGTTAATTCCTCATGGTTCACACAACCCTAGTTGATGGTTTTAGTTATCATGATTGCAAGAACAGAAGAAGAATTCAATGATGAAAACATAATTGTAAACTCACAATAAGAAGAAAACTATGAAATCTCAATATGAATGGAAACCCTAGAATCGATGTTCCAAGATTACAAAATCAATAACGTGTTTTTGATCCTCAAAATAATGAAATAACCAACTAAAAATAATGTAGTGACTCACTCCTAAACATAGGACAATCTAGGGGTATTTATAGATACAAAGTGAATCCTATCCTAAGCAAAGTAAGAGAAAAAAGTCGGCAACAACCCATGTAACCGTGACTTGGTGTCGTGGAACCAACCCACATATCGTGGGTCCATCTCATGGAAATCAGGCATTGATCACAACATTCAGGAGTTGACCCATGGAACCAACCCACGTCACGTGGGTTGACCTAAGGGACGTGAGTCCTTGCCGTGGGTCACTCCCCTGGTTTCAACTTGGCTCTTTCATCTTCAAATGCTCCATTCTAGTGCATACTTCTTCCCCTTTTCTCCATTTTGCCACCATAACCTATTTCCCTGCAAGATAGGACAGAAAACACATCATACCAACGAAACATACCCAAGTTATTACATATTTTCCTTGTTTTAAGCATCAAAAGTGCCATGAAACCATGCACATCAACACCCTCAACTTAGAAAGTTTGCATGTCCTCAGGCGAACAACACAAAATAAACACATTTGATGCTTAACTAAGAGAAACCTAAGAGACCTACGACAGTCGACTCATTGCTTTTGGCACCAAAACTTTTCCAACCTCTCCTATTTGCAAATCAAAACCACGATATGTATACATGTAGCATATTATCATGACACAGAAGGGATCAAATGATGGCATCAGATTATGAACAAACAACTAAGCATTTATGAAAATGACATTATCCAAATAAATAACAGCTAACAATGCAACCCATGTACTCTCACAACAAAGCAGTCCCATACACTCACAATATACTAATGAATATCAAAGTAGGGACTGGGTCAAAATACTCTCCCTCACAAAGAAGTTCAAATAGTGTGCGGGAAATACCATAGGCTTGCCCTTACTTTCTATGCCTTAGTTTTTCGGACAGTTGGACTAGGATCACTGTAGGACTTTCATCGGCTTGTAATATAGGCTTGGGTATGGGTGTGGTACATATGGATATGGTGACTCAACCCTTCTTTACACTACACTATTTTTGGCTCCACTTTCTAACTATTCTCATTTTCTTCTCCCTTATTCTCCTGCATTTATTTTCAGATTTTTTTTGTGTGTGGTTTTCTTCATACTTTCAAAATATTTGTTTTTTCTTTTTCTCTTTTTGTCTTTTTTTTTCTTTATTTTTTTTAAATTTATTTCACTCACTTTTTTTTTCTTCTTCACACCCAAATCTATTTTTTTTTTACTAACCCCTTCTTCATACCCATATCAAGCTATGCACCCCTATGATAGCCACCCTTAACTTAGGCGATTTGCCTGAGTTGAGGTACACAATGACCAAGGAGGGACCAGGGTCAAGACAGGTTCATGGTAATTCAAAATGAGAAGGTGAATAGGCAAATGAAAGAAATATATCAATTAAGGCTCAAAATCGGAATCAAGGGATATTTACTTCATTTGGTCAAGCATTTAGGCTAAAAGTGGACTTATTCAAAAGTGACCTATGATCCTTTCCTAACCACTATACTTTAACCTAGGCAAGACTAACTGGGTAAGTTCTGGATTGCACACACAAAGTGAACTCGATAATAACCTCACACACACATAGCACAAGGTTACACTATCGACTACTACCTATCCAGTTCATGCATTGCTGGCTACAGTCATTCTGCCTTTAATACTAATGCCATAACAAGATTCAACAGTTGTCACAAACTAACATATTACACACACAGTCCAAAACAAAATTTTCAGGAGGGGTGTCCTTAAACAATCAAAAAGCATCATTATCATTCAAAGTTTGTTCAAAATTAACTACACTAAGGTTCCCCTATTTTCCTCCTAATTTAAACATGAAAACAAATAATAAAAATATAACTAACAACCTAAACATGCCGGTTCTACTATGATAGCACTTGAGGGAAAAGAAACACGACAACAAAAACCCCCAAGAAAACATATAGACCCACAAGTACCTCCTCCCCATCAAATAAGCATGCATTGTCCCCAATGCATTAGACCAAAGTAAAACAAGGGAGTTAGGAAGATACCTATGGCACCCTAGGTGCGTGGGTCTAATTTCGATCAAAATAACAAAAAATCAAAGCAAATGTAAGAATAGCAAGGCACCTTGGGTTGCCTCCCAAACAACACTTGATTTATCATCGTGGCATGACGTGGGTGTCTTGTTTACTCAGACTTCATCAAGATACCCCTTGGGTTGGCCTCCAGGGTCATCTAAACTATTTATTTTTGAAACCACCTTCATGTCCTTTGCCTGTTTCATAGTTCTGCAAACATTAAATGTGACTCCCTTATTATTCAGCCTGAATTTCAGATCACCCCGCTTCATATCCACCAATGCTCTGTCGGTGGATAAAAATGGTCTCCCCAAAATTATGGGCATCTTAAATTGACCTCACAATCTAAGATAACAAAGTTAGCAGGAAAGATGAAGTTTTCAAGCTTGACCAAAACATCAAATAATATGCCCATAGGCTTTTTGATCGTACGATCCGCCATTAATAATCGCATATTTGTTGGCTCGAGGGCTCCCAAGACTAATTTCTCAAGTACTGCCAGCGGTATCAAGTTAATGCTCGCACCTAGGCCACACAAAGCTCTAGCAAAGTTAACTGACCCAATTATACATAGAACTCTGAAGGCACCGGGATTATCTTTTTGTTGTACAAGAGAATGGGATGCAATTGTAGTAAAATGGCACAAATCATCAATAGACTCATAACTGATAGTTCTCTTCTTTGTGACCAAATCTTTCATGAACTTTGCATATCCCAACATTTGTTCCAGCGCCTCCACAATTGGAATGTTTATAGAAAGTTGCTTCAATATGGACATGAACTTATGAAACTTTCCATCCTCTTTCTTCTTTTTCAAGCACTGAGGGAATGGAGATGGCGGCTTAGGAATAGGGGTTAGCATCTGTGGGGCTTCCTTTTCTTTCTCATTTTCAGCATTCACCTAGTTTTCATCGGTCTGAGGCTCTTCAACTTCTTTCATGATCTCCCCACTAACAATTTTATTTTCATCCACCTTTTTCTTTAGACATTGAGGGAAAGGTGGAGGAAGTTTTGGGAATGGAACATACTTTTTTAGAGCTTCCTTTACCTTTTTCATGGCATTTGTTTGCTCTTCCGGTGTAGCATGAACACCCTCATCTTGTTTGGGTGCCTCAATAAGAGTCTTCCTATTTCTCGTTGTTATAGCCATATAATGAGCATCATTTTTGGGATTCTGGATGGTGTTTCTAAGAAGTGTACCTTATTGATGTTGATTCAATGCTGAAGATATATGCCTAAATTGCTGTTCCAACTATTTGATGGCAGTCGCGTGAGACTCAACCTTTTGACTTATTTCCAAAATATTTGCCCTAATTTTCTTCAAACAATTCTCCTGGCTCTCTGACCCCTTAACAGGTTTATTAAGAAGGGCTTCCATTCGTGAATTTTCAGAATCAGCGTCATAGTTTCCCGGTGGGACATAAATGACACTCTTATCTTTATAGTTGTCTTTTCATAACAGTCTCCATAGTAGTTCCGACCTTGATTCCCTTACCTTGGGTTCCAAGAGTCTTGATTAGACTCTTGTCCCTTGGCTCAAAATCCCGCCACCTCTCGATCCAAGTACTTAGCCTCCTCATCAGATTCATAATCATCATGCTTAGCTGTTTTACCTTATGCACCTATGGTATACACCTTCTCAACATCTCCAGCCGTAATTTGTTTGGCTAGCAAGCTAATTTCTATCCTCAACTGTGTGACTTATTGAGCTATAGATTCATTCAAAGCCCGTTGTGCTGTCGAGGTTCTAATAATATACATACCAGTAGGTGTATCTGCCTCCCGAGTATTCCATCCTCGGTTGGTCTTAGTGATACAATCTAAAATCGCTGAAGCTTGTTCCTACCTCAAACTCATAAATGCTTTGCCAGTGATAGTATCTGCTATAGCCTTGGTATTGACGTTTAAGGTTCTGTAAAAGATCTCAAGTAAATTTTGACCATTTATCGTATGGTTTGGAATATTTTGCAACTTCTTCTTGAACCGAAGCCAAGTCTCATAAAGTGCTTCAAAATGTAGTTGTCTGAAAGTGTAAATCTCATCCTTCAACTGTAGAATCTTGAAGGGTGGGAAAAATCTCTCCAGAAACTGATTTCTCAATTCTTGCCACGTAGTGATGGAACCTTGTGGTAATTAGGCCAACCACAAAGTCTCATCGCCTGTTAGAGAGAATGGAAACAATCTCAATCGAATAGCCTCTTGGTCAACTCTAGGAAAATTATATGAAGTACAGACCCCCACAAAGTTCATCACATGCATGTTCGGATCATCTGTAGGAAGACCGGCGAATATGCCTTTCAAGTTTAGCAGGTGGATCATGGCACTTATAATGTCGAACTTAGTGCCCTAAGGTAATTCTGGTGAAATAATGACACCAGTCTCAACCGGCTCAAAATAAGCCACATCCTCTTATTTGGGATCATCATAAACTGGCACATATGGTCTTTGAGGTAGTTGTTGCACCCTCAGTCTTCTTTGTCTCTCTTCAAGTGCAGCAAGACATTGTGCTACTTCTTGCATTCCTTGATAATCTCTATCTTCTTGTCTAAGAGCTGCTTCTCTCACATTCTTCTCAGCCATTAATTGAGTAGTGATTTGCTCCGCATTTTCATGACCAGATGGATGAATTGGTGTCTAGTTATGAATACCTTCTACGACTACAGGATCCTGAACTCCGTCGGTGTTCACTATTCTTCAATTTGCTCTCAGTGTTCTTTCTATCTCAGAATCAAGTGGAATCAGGGGATTGCCTTGACTCCTAGTGTTGGGTAAACACCGGCGTGTTCCGTTAAAAGTATAGAAAATAAAACCAATCAACTCCAACAAGCAAACTAATCAACTCCATAACTGTATTCCTCGGCAACGACGCCAAAATTTGATGTTGCCCAAACTATACCTCCAGAAAAGAATAACGCGGTCGTTGAATCAAATATAGAACCCAACTAGGTTAGGATCGATCCCATAGGGAATAGGACGAAGGTCTATCGAATGTTTGTCTGAGTAATTGGCAAGTAAGTAAAAGGTTTTTTTGTAACCAAATAGTAACAATAACAATTGTTGATTGTCAGATTTGTGATCAATACGAGAAATGTACTAGGACTGTGATCCCCAAGATTCCTTAACTCCACCAGTTAATTGTGCTGGCAAAACTGTCCCGCTGTGTTGCATGCAAAACCTAACAAGATAGGTTTATCTAAACGTCTCTCGACCTTGGTTTGATGAATTTCACTCTTCTCCTCTCGGTCTTCGAGTGTTGCCTTACTAACCCTTGTTCTTGATCTCAGATTAACTATCTCATTTACGACTTAAGTTATTAGATGAAGGTTGATAGCTTTAAATCTCTGTTGTTATTCCCTTTTCTCAATCTCTTTCTCTCTCTCGAGCAAGTTTAGAATACAGGTGAGTTTCTAACAATTGCAACCATTAGAAGATTAATTATAATAGAGGTAATAACAATACATGTAGTCACATCGATTCAGAATTGCTTCATACTTAACCCATTCCATTAATTCCTCATGGTTCACACAACACTAGTTGATGGGTTTAGTTACTCATGATTGCAAGAACACAAGAACAATTCAATGATGAAAACATAATTGTAAACTCACAATAAGAAGAAAACTCTGAAATTTCAATATGAATGAAAACCCTAGAATCGATGTTCCAAGATTACAAAATCAATAATGTGTTTTTGATCCTCAAAATAATGAAATAACCAACTAAAAATAATGTAGTGACTCACTCCTAAACATAGGACAATCTAGGGGTATTTATAGATACAAAGTGAATCCTATCTTAAGCAAAGTAGGAGAAAAAAGTTGGCAACAACCCGCGGAACCGTGACTTGGTATCGTGGAACCAACCCACGTATCGTAGGTCCATATCTTGGAAATCGGGCCTTGATCACAACATTTAGGAGTTGACCCACGGAACCAACCCACGTCACATGGTTTGACCTACGGGACATGAGTCCTTGCCGTGGGTCACTCCCCCAGTTTTGACTTGGCTCTTTCATCTTCAAATGCTCCATTCTAGTGCATGCTTCTTCCCTTCTTCTCCATTTTGCCTCCATAACCTATTTGCTTGTAAGATAGTACAGAAAACACATCATACCGACCAAACATACCCAAGTTATTGTATATTTTCCTTATTTTAAGCATCAAAAGTGCCATGAAACCATGGCACATCAGACTCTTTGCTTGTACCCACCGGGCTTATGGTGGCTCGATTGGGTTTATTTATTCTTATTTGTGCCTTCTGGCATTATGAGGGTCTAGTTAGGTTATAGTTAGGCTTTTATTTTCTCTTTCAAGTTATTTGCTTTTTTACTTATCGCGGTTGTCTAGTTTAGCCTATTATTTCCATTTCTGCCCTTATTTCTTGACTTAGATTTACACACTCACACTTTATTCATCCTTTTATTATAATTTAGCTCAGAAAACCTATGATACCAATTGAGTACCCATTATTTTGATACTCATACCGCACTTCTGCATTTTTTCCCCTTATGCAGATCTGAGTACGAGTCATCGCCACTGATGATATCCTCAAGCTGTACTGTTGTTCAGAAATAGGGTGAGATTTTAGATTCAGGAGATGATCCTCCTCCTTCTGCTGTTTTTGATATTTTTATTTGTATATTCTGAGACTGTGGTGTATATTTGACATTGTCTAGTACTTTCTTTTGGTATAGTGGCTCTTAAACTGACCTTACCAGGTCATGGGGGAAACTTATTTTGTATATTTTGTCCTCTTCCCTCTATTGTATAGTCTATATATTTATATCGCTATTTTTTGTTGCTTAGTATTTCCATTTGTATGCCTATTTCCTTTATTTCCTTATGTTCCGTCGATTAGCTCGTTGCTTGATGTTTCGGGCAATAGTTTGGCTTACCTACTGGTGGGTTAAAGTAGGTGCCATCATGACTCGAGAATTGGGTCGTGACAATATAATTGACCATGTTTCAAAACTAAGCTAATAGAGAACAATATAAGTAATAAAGTAGATAAGAACTGAGACCTCAAGAGAATAGAGTTTTCTATTCTTCCAATTGTTCAAGTGTTTTCAACATCATCCTCAAGACCTCTATTTATAGTATTACATGGAGGAACTTCAAGAGGTGTCATAAACATGACATTAATCTATGAGAATATGAGGAAGGTTATGGGAAAGTAGAAGATCAAAGAGAAGGTGGTGGAGGTATGGGAGTAACTACACTTAAAGGAGAAGTTACACCTAGAAGTAATGGACAACCACAATTAAAATAATTATTTTACAACACTCCCCCTTAGATGTCCATAGCAATAATGGGCCTCGTTAAAACCTTTGATACAAGTCGAATCGGCATCAACCTCCTAAGGCCTATACCCCAAGGTCAACTCAAGGGAGTCCAAGCCATGACCACCTCAAGGATGTCAAGACGTGTTTGGAGTACCCTTTTGGAGCTCCCACTAGAATAATATCATGTGTGGATGATAGCTTGGGGCGCGGGAGAAGCTATATTTGATGATATCATCCAAGGGAGTATTGAGCAACATCACATTTGGATAATAGCTTGGGACATGGGAGAGCATATGCGCCAACATATGGTCATTTGGCATTAAGGGTCACTTTTGGGCCCACTTGGTATTTAGGGTCACTTTTGGGCCCATTATGTAATAAAGCCCATGGCTATAAATAGTTAGCTTTCTTTTCATTTTAAGAAGATGATTATTGATAATGAATGATGATGTGAGTTTACACTTGAGGGTGTTTATGTTAGCTTGTTGGGAGCTTTCTAGATTGTGAGAAACGTCGATTATTAGTCCATTTCCTCTTTTGGTCTTCGTAAGAGATTGGTGCTTGTGGTAATTTTAAGGAAGGTCTTTGGTTCGAATACCTTTGGTTGTCCTTTTCCTTATCGTATTGTGTCTATCTATCTATCCTTTTACTTTCTATCTTTATTTTCATTGTTTTCGTGGTTTCTTCATCTTTTCTTCGTATTTTGGTTTGTATCATTTGGTATCAGAGCCAGGTTAGAATCATTCCCACGATTCTAGTCTTGGGTGTGTTATCAAAAAAAATTTTGAAAAATCACAAAAAAAATTGGTGTTTCACGTTTTTGGGGATAACCCAATTTTTGAATTTTTGATTTTGGTGTTTTCTTGTGTTTTTGGTGTTAGATTCTTCTCCCTAACACTAATAGAGTCTATATATCAAATTTGAGCTGAATCAGAGATGTTTTGAAGTCCCTACCATTGTTGAGTCGAAGCTTGAAGATTTTTTGAAGTGGGTCTTCAAATCTAAAATTATTGGAGTGTAATTGAAGATTGAGAGTTATTGGGATTTGTTTCCCATACCAAAAGGAGCTTGGATCTCAAATTTGGTGCGAATCCAAGCTAAATTGAGAGAGTTATGAATTTTTGAAGATTCATCTTATTCTTGGTGTTCTTCATAAATTCATATCTTGTTGAAGAAGAATCTTCCAAAAAGGGTGTTTGATCCGAAAAGGAAGAAAGAGAAAGGTGTTTGGGTGTTGGTACAAAGGAATATCCAAAAGAAAAGGGAATATTCTAAGAGAGAGGGTGCAAAAAGGACCCACAAGAGCAAAAAAATGCGGAGTTCCAGCTGGCTGTCCGGAGCACCTGCGCCCACCATCTACCCACGCAGGTGGCACCTACCCACGCAGGTGCCCAACACAGGTCACTCTAGTAGCCCAATAATTTCACCTGCGCCCTCCTACGAGGGCAGGTCAAGACCTGCGTCCGCACACCTCCAAAACGCACTTCAACCATCTCAAATTTCATTTTGCACAAGTTCTAACATCTTAATTCCATTTCTTAATTCCTCACTTCATTTCTCAATTCCGAAACTAATTAACAACTAGTAATTCATCTACTTAGTTGGTTGATTAGTTCTTGAGTCCTTTTTCTTTGTGTGTTTTATCGTTTCTTTCTTAGTTAACTTCTGTGAGTCGAGTCTTTTTTTTTTCTCTTAATCGAGTCGTCCATATGTGCTTCGTCCCTTTTTCTTAATTGTACTAAGATAATGGGTGGAGCAACCCTTGATACCATTTTGGAGGCACTCCTAGGGTTGCAATGAGATATGGATCAAAAGATTGGACGAATGTTCCCCATGAATGAGAAGTTGTCAAGTATTGATGGTAGGATGGCAAGCGTTGGGAATCCTTAAAGGCCTCTAATTTAACTCCTCTACCCCATGCCCAAACTACCATCTCTACACCGGGGCTAGTCTATCAAAATTGTGCTCTGAGACATCAAGAACATGTTCCATTGCATGTTCCATCACCCCGAACCAAAATAAACTGAGCTCCATAAAATGTTGTTCGACCACTCCAAATCTAATTATGCAAAGACCCTTTCCATCTTAGGTCCACTAACCATGATATTAGAATTTTACCTAGTATCACTCCTTCTCTTGTACAGGTACATGAACAAACAATTTCAAAGGAAGATGCAAGGAGAGTGCCTTATGAAAATAATCTTGAAGGCCTAACGGAGTTCTTGCCCAAGGATTCCAAACTTGGAAAGTGTGATGACAAGCTAACAAAAGGTTTGGATTCGAGTTCAAATACCTTTGGTTGTCCTTTTTCTTATCGAATAGTGTGCCTCGTTAAAACCTTACTAGGAAAAAAACTCTGTGGGTAAAAATACCTAGTGAAGGAAAAAAGAGTACACAACTGCCTCGTTAAAAACCTTGCCAGGAAAACCCATTGGGACAAAACCTGGGCCAAGGGAAAAAGAGTGCATTGCATATTTTACTCCCCCTGATGTAAACATCATTTCACTTCTCGAAGATGACGTATCCTAATCTTATATGCCAGCTTTCAAATGTTGATATTGACAGTATCTTTGTGATCAAATTACATTCATGAAGCTGTTGCATTCTTGAACTCATTCTGATATATCATATTCTTGTTTCTTGGATATGTTAAGCCTTTGAACTCAGCTAACTACATTTTTGACAATCACTTTATTCGTGACCTCATCGTCGCAAGCCACTTGTACATTGAACTTATTCGTAGCAATAATCAAGTCGCGGATACTTTTATTTGCATGTCATAAAATTGATTGTAGATCAAATAATCTTTCTGCATTTGCATAGCCAACAATCCTTTGACAATATTTGTTAGAAATAATAAATTCAATCAATATTTGATTTCATTCAAATCCACATAAAAGTGAAATTGTGTCTTTCCTGCGTATTAATAAAAATATTTTCTCATGTAGAGAAATAGCAAGATACATAAGTGCACCAATTGCACTAACCATTTTCATGAGATCAAAATTGGTCTTTCTTTATATTTAGTGATCTCGCAACCATTGGGGAATTCATTAGATTGAATCGCTTTAAAACCTTAAATCCTTCAAGGATTTTCATATAGTATTTACCGTCTAATCAGACAGGACAATTATTCATTATACACATTCAAGTTTTTTTTTATTATACATTGCCAGACATAAAGAAACCTTATTGCTGTCACACCCCGAATCCCATCGGGACATGATTGGCACCCGTAGCCGATAAGGCCCAAGAGAACCAAGCTTTACCTATGTTCATCATATGCGTATCAAGCAACCCCATCATCACGTAACAACATGAAAGACGAATAATGGAAAGCAAGGAACATGTGACATTTATACATATATACATTTGAGAAACTTGGCCGTTGAGGCCATCAAACAAGACTTCATGAGTCACCTTAGATACATATACCCACATGCGTCTACAAAAGCCTCTAATAGATACAGTGACCAAAACAAACTAAAAGTCGGGACAAGTCCCCGCTTTATACACCATGTACAATACCAAAATACATATACAAGTGAGACTCGGAGAAGCCCCGAACTAACTGGAGCTCACCAATGATCTGCAACAACTGGCAACCTACTGCGGAGGCCTACTAGCACCTGCGCCTGTAGCAAGTAAGGTAAATCCCCCAAGATGGGTCAGTTCGAGGAATGTACTGAGTATGTAAGACTATAGGTAAACATCTGAGATATATGAGCTTTGATGAAAACAAGTACAAGTGAACATATTACATGAATGAACGACTATAGTATACAAGTGTGGGATCATGTGCATTACTTTCTTTGCTTCATTTCACATTACTTTACTCCTTCATCATTCATGTGATCATCACTCATATATGCCCGGGCCCAACTGATCAGTGGGAAATAATATTGGGATCGTCTCTAGCTAGGCTTATGCCCCTTTGAGCTGCCACCCATAAATCAATAAAGCAGGTTCGTCTCTAGCTAGGCTTACGCCCCTTTGAGCTGCCCCCTGTATCCAATAATCATTCGGGATCGCCCCTATCTAGGCTTATGCCCCTTTGGGTTGCCACCCGTTCTCAACAAGTGTTCATTACTTCAATTCATTACTTTTGAGATTGATACATTAACTTGTGAGAGATTGGTACTTTAGTGGTTACAATGTTATAGAAACTTTGGAACATTATTGGAACATTAATCAATGGACATGAGTCATGTGAATTACATTTGATCAACGCATAAGGAACATGTGTGTAACAATGATTAACAACCGGGAATGGAATACCTTTGGACATTTCGGAAAGGAACATGCGTGTAACAATGTGACACGATGTACCGCAGAATGATACGGAAAGAGTATCCTTACATACCTTCACTTCCAAGTATGAATAATGCACAAATCTAGGTACGAACACAATAGTCCAGCTTCTTCCTTACGTCTTACTCTACAATACAAGTCCATACCGGAACTTACATTAGCAATTAGTCACTATAAAGGTGTACAAGACGACAATGAACCATGCAACTACCATATAACATCATGTCACCCCTTTACAATGCAATCCACGGCATTTTTATATCAACAACACCATAACATTACCCACATTGACCAAAAGATCATATCTCGATAGCATTTCACACCACACTTACCTTTTACACTTTTCCTTTTATCATTCCGTCATAATTATTCCTTTATGAAAACATATAATCAAGCATCCATACTTAATACAGTCCAACACACCTCCATACGATACTTTAAATTCATTAAAACAACACCACAAGTTGATAATTACATCCAAAAAGGGTATCGGGGCCTTCGGGGATCGACTAGAGTCGAAAACACACAAAATCAATTCTGGAGGTGACCTGCGCTGCCACCTGCGCACGTAGGTGGCTGACATGCACACGCAGATGGCTCCTGGAAAATTCCAGGGCCTTCTGCATTGGCATCTACGCCCGCAGATGCCCGTTTTGGTCCGAAATGACTTTTTTTGGGTCGTTTAAGGCCATGAATGGTACATGATCACAATCAAACATATTTGAACATATTTTTGATCCTATTAAACATCAACATTCATCCATGGTCTCACAACACACATAACAACACCCAAAACCACATTTCACGGCCAATACGGCACCAAAACCATAACCAATTTTCACTATATCAATTCCAAATGTTATGCACAAGAATAAAAAAAAGTAAGACCATAATCACATCTCACATGTCAATATGTACTCCACCAGGTTCACTTCCTTCACAACCACAAGTCCATCACCAAGTTTACAAGACAAACCAACCTCCGATTTAAGCAAACATGTAACCTTTCACTTATTGTGAACTTCTCAATATTCCACCAACATAACCAACATAACATACACCATATAGGATGCATAAAATATATTAATCCATCATAATAAACACTTACCAAGTCTTACCAATTGATGATCTTGGCCCAAAGAGTGATTTGGGGTTCTTGGGAGCAAAGGAGTTATTGTTGGAAAAGTCTAGAAATGAGATGAGAGTTTAATGGAATTAAAAATCTGATTTTTCTCTTATATAGTCCCTCATGTCTCCCTTATCTTTTTCCTTAGCATTAAATGCCTTGTTGATTGGTCAAATGGACCATATTTGGAAGAATGGGTCAAAACCCCTTTTTGGGCCACGTCTTATACTTGTTTTGGGCTTCATTTTGGGCCCAATTGTGTGGGGCTTATTTAATATACACATTTGTAATGCATAATTCAACAATTCTCTCATGTTTTCATTTTTTCATAAATTTTACGGTTGTCAGCTACACTTAGAAACGTACGGGGTGTTACATTCTTCCCCCCTTAGAAACATTCGTCCTCGAATGTTAGTGTTATCATTGCAAAATATACAATTACAAGTTTAGGAGCATTCTTCATGTCATCTTATAGATATACACTCAACACTGATAAATACTTACTCGTCATTCTTCTCCTTGAAACAGATGAGGGTACTTGGATTTCATCATTTCTTCAGCTTCCCATGTGACCTCTTCTATTTGCTGATTTCTCCAAAGTACCTTTACGGAAGCAACATCTTTATTCCTCATTCTCTTCACTTGTCTATCCAGAATAGCTATAGGTATCTCCTCATAGGTAAGATCTTCTGTGACCTGTATATCGTCAATAGGAGTAAAACGAGATGGATCCCCTATGCACTTCCGAAGCATTGATACATGGAATACCGGATGAACTGTGGAGAGTTCCTGAGGTAGCGCTAACTCATATGCAATTTGCCCAAATCTTCTAATAATTTCATATGGGCCTATATATCATGGACTCAGTTTCCCTTTCTTTCCGAATCGTATTACCCCTTTCACTGGTGACACTTTCAGAAATACCCAATCACCTATAGCGAACTCAAGTCCTCTTCTTCTTACATCAGCATAGGACTTGTGTTGACTCTGGTCCATTTGTAATCATTGTTGAATCACCTTAACCTTCTCCATAGTCTGATGAATAAGGTCTGGCCCAAGTAAAGCAGTCTCACCTGCTTCAAACCATCCAATGGGTGATCGACATTTCCTTTCGTACAAAGCTTCATAAGGTGCCATTTTAATACTTGAATGATAGCTATTGTTATACGCAAATTCAATAAGAGGAAAATGGTCATCCCAACTGCCCTAAAAATCTAATGCACAAGCTCGTAGCATATCTTCAAGTGTCTGAATGGTACGTTCTGCTTGTCCATCAGTCTGAGGATAGAAAGCCGTACTCAGATTCACCTGTGTGCCCAAACTCTGCTGAAAGGATCTCCAAAAGTGCACCGTGAACTGTGCTCCTCTGTCTGATATAATATAAAGGGGAATACCATACAATCATACTATTTCTTTCACATACAACTTCGCATAATCTTCAGCTGTATAGGTCGTTTTGACCGGTAGAAAATGCGCTGACTTGGTAAGCCTGTCCACTATGACCCATATAGAATCAAACTTCCGCAATGTACGAGGCAAACCCGTAATGAAATCCATATTAATCATATCCCATTTCCAGACTGGAAGATTGATACATTGCATGTAACCTCCCGGTTTTTGATGTTCCACTTTCACTTATTGACAGTTCGGGCATTGAGCAATGAATTCCGCAATGTTCTTCTTCATATTTCCCCACCAATACATTGTTTTTAAATCATGGTACATTTTAGTATCACCTGGATGAATAGAATAGCGCGAGTGATGTGCCTCTGTCATAATTTGCTTTCTCAATTCGTCTACATCCGGTACACATAATCTACCTTAGCATTGGAGCACCCCTTCCTGTGTAAGATCAAATGCCTTTGTCAAATTCTGCTGTACACTTTCCTTTAACTGCAATAACACAGGATCTGCACACTGCTTCTCTTTCACTTCCATTATCAAGGAGGATTCTGCTGCATTCTGCATAATAACTCTATCATCTGAGGATTCAATAAGGCGAACTCCCAAGCTGGCTAACTGATATAGGTATTTGATTATTTCTTTCTTTTCTGTCGTTTGGCCACTAATGTCTTCCAGTGCCTTGCGACTCAATGCATCTGCTACCACATTTGCCTTCCCTGGATGGTATAAAATGTCAACATCATAGTCTTTCAAAAGCTCTTACCATCTTCGTTGCCTCAAATTAAGCTCCTTCTGTTTAAAGATATATTGCAAGCTTTTGTGATCAGTGTAAATATCAACATGAACTCCATATAAATAATGACGCCATATCTTTAAAGCAAATACTACCGCTGCCAATTCAAGGTCATGGGTGGGATAGTTTCTTTCGTGTGGCTGCAATTGCCGTGAGGCATAAGCTATTACCCTTCCATGCTGCATCATTACACATCCAAGGCCAACCCTAGAAGCATCACAATACACTGCGTACCATTTTGTACCCTCCGGAAGGACCAATACAGGGGTAGAAGTCAATTTATTTTTCAGCTCTTGGAAACTCCTTTCGCATGCATTATTCCACTGGAATTTAGTTGCCTTGTGGGTTAACTTTGTCAATGGTGCGGAAATAGAAGAAAACCCTTCAACAAATCTTCTATAATAACCGGCCAAACCAAGAAAACTATGAATTTTTGTAGGCGTCGTAGGTCTTGGCCAGTTTTTCACCGCCTCAATCTTCTGGGTATCAACCCGTATGCCTTCATCCGGTACGATATGACCCAAGAATGCCACAGATTTCAAACAAAACTCACATTTAGAGAACTTTGCATATAATTTACGGTCACGAATAATCTGTAATACTTGCCGCAAGTGATTAGAGTGGTCCTCTTGTGATCTCGAGTAAACCAAAATATCATCAATAAATACCGTCACAAATACGTCGAGAAATGGATTGAATACCCTATTCATTAAATCCATAAAAACTGCAGGTGCATTTGTTAGTCCAAATGACATGACTAAAAATTCATAATGTCCATACTGTGTTCGAAATGCTGTCTTGGGTATATCTTCTTCTCTAACCCTCACCTGGTGATAACCCGATCTCAAATCAATCTTTGAAAAGCATTTCGCACCCTGTAATTGATCAAATAATCATAAATTCTGGGGAGAGGATATTTGTTTTTGACTGTTACTTTGTTCAATTGCCGGTAATCAATACACATTCTCAATGTGCCATCTTTCTTTCGTACAAATAATACTGGCGCACCCCACGGGGACATACTAGGCCTGATGAAGCCCTTGTCCAGTAGGTCTTTCAACTGCTCCTTCAATTCACGCAATTCTGCTGGAGCCATTCTAGATGGAGGAATAGAAATAGGCTGAGTGCCTGGAATCACATCAATGCCAAATTCGACTTCCCGTTCCGGAGGTAAACCTGGAAGTTCTTCAGGAAATACATCAAGAAATTCATTTATCACCGGAACGGATTCAGGAATTTGTGACTTTGCTTCAATATCATGCACTCTCACGAGGTGACATATATATCCCTTAGATATTATTTTCCTAGCCTTAAGATAGGAAATAAATGTGTCTCTCGGTGCTCCCACATTACCTTTCCATTCAAAAACATCCTTTTGTGGAAAATGAAATTGTACTCTCTTAGCTCGACAATCTACCGTGGCGTAGCAAGAGGCTAACCAATCCATTCCCATGACAACATCGAAATCTAGCATGGCTAATTCAACAAGATCGGATAATGTATCATAACCACAAACAGTGACTATACAATCACGATAAACTCTCTTTGCTATGATAGATTCACCAACCGGTGTCGTTACTTCAATTGACTTAACTAGTAATTCCAGCGTTCTTTTAAATTTTTCAGCAATCAAAGGAGTAACATATGATAATGTAGAACCCGGATCAATCAATGCATACACATTATGTGAAAATATGGACAAGATACCTGTGACCACATCTAGTGATGCCTCCGAATTCTGACGATCAACTAGTGCATAAATACGATTCGGAGCTCCGCTAGAACTAGCTGCTCCTCTAGCACCTCTACCTCATCCCATAGGCTGTGCTCCTCTACCTAAGGAAGGCACGGATGATGATGATGCAACAGCTGGCCCCGCAGGTCGTGCTATACCACCCATGCTCCTCTGTGGACACTCTTTTGCCATGTGCCCTGGCTCACCGCAAAAATAACAAACATTCCTCTCAATTCGGCATTCACCTAAATGAAACTTTTCGCAGTGCTGACACGGCTGGCGAGGAAATCCTGCTGTCTGTGGACCTCGAACCATACTGCTGCGCCCGACATAACTGCCTCAAGACCCTCAAAATTGAGATGGAGTGCCTGCCGTGGAATAAGAAAATGAGGGTCTCGGCGGCCTGTTGAAACTCCGAGGTTGAAACTCTCCTTGGGACGCCATAGACTGTCCCGTAGATCTAGCCCTCTTCGACGGCCCTTCGTCAAACCCTTGTGTTTTTCTTCGTTATCTTTGATCTTTCATTTTCTGTGCAAAGGCCTGTATTCTAGCTATGTCCATGTCCCTATTCAACGCAGCAATAGTGCAATCTCGAACCAAATATGGTTCCAGTCTGTCCACATACCGGTGAACTCTGTCAGTCATCGTAGCTACCACATTCGGCGCATACCGGGCCAAGGAATTGAACTTGAGGCTGTATTCTCTAACACTCATGTTGCCTTGTCGCAAATTCAAAAATTGGTCCGCACGAGCCTCGCGGACTTCATAGGGAAGATAGTGATCAAGGAATGCCAATTTAAATTCTTCCCAACTAGCGGGGAGTGCATCAATGCCCCTTGACCGTTTCCAGTCTTCGTACCACAATATAGCTTCACCCTTTAATCGATAAGCCGCAAGCTCGACCGTTTCCACTCCGGACACGTGCATCACTTCCAAAGCCCTTTTGATTTGATCTATATAATCCTGTGGATCTTCTTTCGGGTCTGATCCAGTGAATGTGGGAGGATCTAATTTCAAGAATCCTGTGTTCTGCGGCTAGCTGCTCTTGCTGCGCTATCATCACCCGTCACTGGACCACCTTGTCCCTGAACCTGTGCAGCAACTATTCGAGTCAACATCTGCACTGCATCCTTTAAGTCCTGATCAGTGGTAGTATTTACTGGTGGATCTGCAGGTACTCTTCTCTTACTCGACTCTTCTGGAACAGAGGGAGTGGAGGAAGCTCGTGACACAAATTCATTCTCAGCATCACCTTGATTAACTTGATCAGGTGGTGGTATACTGGTTCCTTCACCAGCAATTCTATCTATCTTCTTACTTTTTCCTCGACCTCTTTTCGTCATCGGCATTTTAACTATAAAAACAATTACCATATCAGATTCAATTCAACTTACAACACTGACTCTATTGCACGATCTAGAATTGAAGAAGAGAAACAACAACCTAAATATCCCGTAGCCTCCTACTTATAAATGTGGTGCACAAAAAATTGATAAGTAAGACTCTACTCAGATACGGCTTTGTAGACACCCTTAGAACGACCTGCTCGGATACCACTTTGTCACACCCCGAATCCCATCGGGACATGATTGGCACCCGTAGCCGATAAGGCCCGAGAGAACCAAGCTTTACCTATGTTCATCATATGCGTATCAAGCAACCCCATCATCACGTAACAATATGAAAGACGAATAATGGAAAGCATGGAACATGTGACATTTATACATATATACATTTGAGAAACTTGGCCGTTGAGGCCATCAAACAAGACTTCATGAGTCACCTTAGATACATATACCCACATGCGTCTACGAAAGCCTCTAATAGATACAGTGACCAAAACAAACTAAAAGTCGGGACAAGTCCCCGCTTTATACACCATGTACAATACCAAAATACATATACAAGTGAGACTCGGAGAAGCCCCGAACTAACTGGAGCTCACCAACGATCTGAAACAACTAGCAACCTACTGCGGAGGCCTACTAGCACCTGCGCCTGCAGCAAGTAAGGTAAATTCCCCAAGAGGGGTCAGTACGAGGAATGTACTGAGTATGTAAGACTATAGGTAAACATCTGAGATATAGGAGCTTTGATGAAAACAAGTACAAGTGAACATGTTACATGAATGAACGACTATAGTATACAAGTGTGGGATCATGTGCATTACTTTCTTTGCTTCATTTGACATTACTTTACTCCTTCATCATTCATGTGATCATCACTCATATATGCCCGGGCCCAACTGATCAGTGGGAAATAATATTGGGATCGTCTCTAGCTAGGCTTATGCCCCTTTGAGCTGCCACCCATAAATCAATAAAGCAGGTTCATCTCTAGCTAGGCTTACGCCCCTTTGAGCTGCCCCCTGTATCCAATAATCCTCCGGGATCGCCCCTAGCTAGGCTTATGCCCCTTTGGGTTGCCACCCGTTCTCAACAAGAGTTCATTACTTCAATTCATTACTTTTGAGATTAATACATTAACTTGTGAGAGATTGGTACTTTAGTGGTTACAATGTTATAGAAACTTTGGAACATTATTGGAACATTAATCAATGGACATGAGTCATGTGAATTACATTTGATCAATGCATAAGGAACATGTGTGTAACAATGATTAACAACCGGGAATGGAATACCTTTGGACATTTCGGAAAGGAACATGCGTGTAACAATGTGACACGATGTACCGCAGAATGATACGGAAAGAGTAGCCTTACATACCTTCACTTCCAAGTATGAATAATGCACAAATCTAGGTACGAACACAATAGTCCAGCTTCTTCCTTACGTCTTACTCTACAATACAAGTCCATACCGGAACTTACATTAGCAATTAGTCACTATAAAGGTGTACAAGACGACAATGAACCATGAAACTACCATATAACATCATGTCACCCCTTTACAATGCAATCCACGGCATTTTTATATCAACAACACCATAACATTACCCACATTGACCAAAAGATCATATCTCGATAGCATTTCACACCACACTTACCCTTTACACTTTTCCTTTTATCATTCCGTCGTAATTATTCCTTTATGAAAACATATAAGCAAGCATCCATACTTAATACAGTCCAACACACCTCCATACGATACTTTAAATTCATTAAAACAATACCACAAGTTGATAATTACATCCAAAAAGGGTATCGGGGCCTTCGGGGATCGACTAGAGTCGGAAACACACAAAATCGATTCTGTAGGTGACATGCACTTCCACCTGTGCACGTAGGTGGCTGACATGCGTGTGCATATGGCTCCTGGAAAATTCCAGGGCCTTCTGCATTGGCATCTACGCCCGCAGATGCCCGTTTTGGTCCGAAATGACTTTTTTTGGGTCGTTTAAGGCCATGAATGGTACATGATCACAATCAAACATATTTGAACATATTTTTGATCCTCTTAAACATCAAAATTCATCCATGGTCTCACAACACACATAACGACACCCAAAACCACATTTCACGGCCAATACGACACCAAAACCATAACCAATTTTCACTATATCAATTCCAAATGTTATGCACAAGAATAAAACAAAGTAAGACCATAATCACATATCACATGTCAATATGTACTCCACCAAGTTCACTCCCTTCACAACCACAAGTCCATCACCAAGTTTACAAGACAAACCAACCTCCGATTTAAGCAAACATGTAACCTTTCACTTATTGTGAACTTCTCAATATTCCACCAACATAACCAACATAACATACACCATATAGGATGCATAAAATATATTAATCCATCATAATAAACACTTACCAAGTCTTACCAATTGATGATCTTGGCCCAAAGAGTGATTTGGGGTTCTTGGGAGCAAAGGAGTTATTGTTGGAAAAGTCTAGAAATGAGATGAGAGTTTAATGGAACTAAAAATCTGATTTTTCTCTTATATAGTCCCTCATGTCTCCCTTATCTTTTTCCTTAGCATTAAATGCCTTGTTGATTGGTCAAATGGACCATATTTGGAAGAATGGGTCAAAACCCCTTTTTGGGCCACGTCTTATACTTGTTTTGGGCTTCATTTTGGGCCCAATTGTGTGGGGCTTATTTAATATCCACATTTGTAATGCATAATTCAACAATTCTCTCATGTTTTCATTTTTCCATAAATTTTACGGTTGTCAGCTACACTTAGAAACGTACGGGGTGTTACAATTGCATCCACCACAGGAGAACGCATCTCCAAACAGTAATGTCAGGACTTTTGTGAATAACCTTTGTGTTTCAAGGCATAAGACGTACTTTATATCTTAAGATTTTAAATTTCACACAATAATCCATTTGTACCCTACTGGCATTATACCTTAGTCTATAGACAAAGACCATACCATCACTTTTCAAATGAAATAAAATATACTTGAATTATGTATTTTACCTAGCCAATCATTTATCTGTCCACACTGTTTGACAAATTTAAATTCAAGATCTTCGTTACAATTTATAATGGTGATCGCTATATTACATCAAAAATACCATCGACAGTTATTTGATATCGGATCCAATAAGACAAAACTTATCGAGATCTCTTCATTTCATCATTTTCAGGTATCTGAAACTTTGCCAAGGTTTTATGAAGTGTTATTTCATGGTGCTCTTTTAAAGAACTTGCCTCATTATCAAGACCATCTTTATCATTTGCACCTCTCCTTCTTTAAGGAGTTTTAAATTTGGAACCAATTGGTCTATCACTTTTCAGGCGTGCACTTTGTCCTTCAAGGACTTTTCATTGGAGCATTTACAGCTGAATTATATTATAAGATCAGTCTAGCCATGAACTTGCAACATTTTGCAAACCATGAATTATCACTTGAATTTCAAGTTCACTTTTTTTTTACGAGGATCTAGATAATTCATTCAGTACATTTCAGCTATTAATCATATCTCTCCCTAATATTAGAAAATCTAATATTCACCCCAACCTTATTTGGGGATCCATCTTTGTGCGTGGTGGATGTTTCACGTTCAAATTTTTAGATGCATTTGTTTGGTTCTTGACCCCGAACCAACAATATAGGGGAACCTTGTTGGCTTGATGCATATAAATGTTGCTACATTTAAATAAACATGTCTCATACCAAATTTTCTTTTTGGGAGATTTGTTCTTATAACCAATGGTTCAGCTATAATTAGAGGCACACAATTTCTGCTAAACCAATCAACATTTTCAACTTTTATAGGTTCCCACCGATTGAGATTTCTCGTATTTTACGAGCTTTACTGAAGCTATTGGAAGTGACTCTACTCCAAAGTTGTCTGGGCTGGTTTGGAACCATGCTCTTAATTTAACAATTTGTTGTTGCAAGAATCAAATTGTAAGTTGATAATAAAACGCATGTGACCAACCATTGATGCATCTTATTTCATAGTAAACGGTTCACATGGCAGGTGAACGGGCCCATATTCACCTTGTTATACGTTCCAAAATTTTAGGGATACAATACCAATCTTAGCCGATATAATATTTTATCATGAGAACAAGCAACATAGGAGAATTCTTGAAGAATCTTTTATTTCTTCAACGTATAGTCACATGAATTCTCAATTATTTTTGCATCACATTTGAATCGGGATGGTCAACCGATCATGCCAACTTGTATATTTTCTGTAAATATTTAGTTTACTATCACATGTGATTCCATCACCATGCTCATATTTATATCAACAAATAGGACGAAAACGTGTAACCTTTCATATAAATATTTATAACCCGTTTCGATTGTAGTAATATGAAGATATAAAAGTCTTTCCAAAATTTATAGTCTCAAAATAACAATAATTTTTTCTTCTTGTCAATTTTCTTGAAACTTTAAAAAGTTTCTTCTGAAGACTTACTACAATCCCAATATGATGAACAATTTCATTCCTCCGTATAGTAACACATTAGCTTTTTTAAATCTATCAAATACTTGTGTACTACCTCATATTCCAAAACACCACACCTGTGGTGAACATCTCGTTTAAGGAGAAAACTATATGCACCCAACCAATTACAAATTTGTGTCGCCATACAATAATATCCATTTTGATCATGGTCAAAACTTTTATAGGCAAGAATCATTTCTTGATTTTATCGTTTGATAATCAAAGACTCAAACCTCTCATAGAGGTGAGTTGTGGTATTTATCCCATGATCATATTCTTATTCACAATTTTTATCACATGTTGACAAATTTATTTTCAAGAATGTCATAGCATTTACAATGCTTATCACAAGTCACATTCTCTTCAAGAAATAGACTATAATAATATGTGCTTTATAATTTATTTTGTAAGCTCATTGTCATGCCATGACATTTATCATATTTATATGATCCACCTCAACATCACTTTGAAAGGTCAAGTGTACCACCACTGTATATTCCTTTATTTTAATGATGTAATTATGAAACTTATCAAATTAGGTCGCACAATAACCGCGTGCCCAATGACCTTTATATCACCTTGATGAAAAAAGTACCTTCACATTTTGAAGGACTATTTGGGGAACATAATCTATGATGTTCTTCCTTTTTATTATTACCAAAATGATGACTGTTATAATTTTGTTCCTCCACATCCACATACATTTAACCACATGTCTTTTTTCAGACTTATTTATACGCACTGCTAGTACATTCACATCAAAGAATGGAGCAAATCATTGTGGCGGGTTTCATGACTTTTCATCAAAAACATATCATTTTACTTTAGTCATCATTATGTCATCAATATAGTACATTGGGACTTTAACCCAACGTCTTATCAATATAAATGCGTTTAAGCCATAATTTGTGGGACTCAAACCCAATACTTTATCATCATGGTGCATCGGGACTACTAACCCGATATCTTATCCTCTTGATGCGATGAGCTTGAATCCACCATTTTATCCTCAACCAATTATGTAGTATATTAAAATACAACAAAATTCACCTTCAAATCTTTGAAATATTACCACTTTGTAATCCTTCATTATAGTAATGGTAATAAAATCAAATAAGTACAAATTTGAATATAACAAATTTAATGTAGTAAAGTATATTGAACCAAAAACTGTAAGTCTTCAATACCAGTCTTTTGTAACTCATAATGTTGTGCTAAATTTGCAGCACCTGTTACACTTCTGGTATTTGGACAACTCATAAAAAGTGGAGTTCCACTTTGATGGATACGAATAAAAATACAGACACCGTGTTGATAACGTGTTTTAAAACTAAGCTAAAAGAGAACAATATAAGTTAGAAAGTAGATACGAAATGAGACCTTAAGAGAAGAGAGTTTTCTATTCTTCCAATTGTTCAAGTGTGTACAACATCATCCTCAAGACCTCTATTTAAAGTATTACATGGAGGAGCTTCAAGAGGTGTTATAAACATGACATTAATCCATGAGAATGTGGGGAAGGTTATGGGAAAGTGGAAGATCAAAAAGGAGGTGGTGAAGGTGTGGGAGTAACTCAACTTAAAGGAAAAGTTACACCTAGAAGTAATGGACATGCACAATTAAGATAATTATTTTACAACAGACCACAAGTGGTCGCTTTATTTAAATAATATATAATTAATTTTTTTAAAAACTCGAGCATCAGTGGTTGGGTATATTAAAAAAATTAAAAAATTAATTTAAATAAAACCAACCATCCGTGGTCGATTTTAATAAAATAAATAAATAAAATTATCTGAAACCGACCATAAACCGTCCATGTGTGCTCAGTTTTTCGATAATTTATTTGGGTCAGTTTTTTGAAAAAAAGAAGTACAGAAAATATGTTGCATTTTCAATTGCCCACCCGCTACAATTTCAAAAAACAACCCAGACCAACTCAAAGAGTTGCCAACACAAATTCAAATCAAACTAAATCAAATCAAGCTAACATTTATATCAAATTATACTATAAACCATATAAACAAAGGCTACAAGCCATAGATACAATCAAAAGTTTACAAATCATATAGACAAAGTATCAAAATATCAAACAAATCTAATCCTCTTGAACCTTCTCATCCTTATCCCTAAACTCCTTCTCTTACTCTGTAAAAGAACCATCAAGTGGGCCTTGACCTATCTCATGCCGACGTATATCACCGGGACTCAGAGGAAATCTTTCTAGACTGAAAGAGATTATCTAGATGTGACTAAAGAATCTGAAACCACATTTCTTGTTCCTGCTCCTTCTTCCTCTATTTCTCCTCCCTCTTCCTCTCCCTCTTGACTGCTGCAACAAGTCGCTAGTGAGGTCAGCTATCCTACTCTCCAATAAAGTCACAAATAATGTACAGATGATGCATCTACATCATCTATGCTAGAGTAAGATCCACAGTGCAACCAAGTTCTTTTCATGATAGGATTTTCCAGGGAAACCGTAGACTGAACCTCTAATTGGGGAACCCACAGACTCTTGCAAGAACTGCTTTAGTTGTTCTTCAATTAGTGGGGTGCCTTGACTTTTAGGAGGTTGAGTACTATGAAACTCATCACTCAGGTGCAAATATTTGTCCTGTATTTAAATTGATGCATTTAATTAATAATAAAAAGATACTAGACTATTCAAACTTGAATAATATTAACTTTAATAAAAAATATTATAAGTTCTAATAAAGTTTTTACATGTGTCTCTTGAGCCCATGGCGCAACCCACCTATTTTCATCTGTTGGTTTCTTCTTCTTCTTCTTCTTTATGTGAGTGGCCTCGAATAACCCCTTCCGAGTTATTGGCCTGCCCAACTCTTTTCCTGCATATAATAAAATCATTAATCTCCAAAAACATAAACTTTTAAAACAAGGAAAAAATGGTTGATTAATAAAAGTTACATACCAGTCTTTCCTGCACAAGAATATGGCTGATAGTTTCTGCAGTGTGTAGAGGGCCACTCTTGCTATACGCTCTAGCCTTCTTTCCAAGCATGCTCCTCCTCTTAAATGTTGGATCAGTGTCCAAGTGATGAATTAGTTCTACATATATAGGGGGCGACACAAATCTAGGGTTCTTCTTCCTATCTCTAGCATCCCAAAATAGTCCATGAAGTCTTTTCTGGCTCTTTTGTTAAAATTTGAAGGTATTCTTTTTCCATGATCGAGATCCCACAGTTTAGTATTCAATCTTTAAATATAAATTGTGTTAATTAATAGGATCAATCTTTACCCTAAATTTATTGAATATTAGCACTTGATATTTTTCTGGTACCTTGCTCCAACTTGGCCAGACACCTTTATAGTGGTGTGCGAGGCATTTGTAGATGATCTTCACAATTCTATTATCGGGTCTAAACCTGTAATACAAGATTAAAGATTTTAGAGGATAAATTTGTAAATGAAAAATAGATAAAATTATTATATATTTGAATCATACCCAGGTCCATAAGGGATAATGTAGGTCCTCTTATTAGCATCTCTATCTCCTGGCTGTGGAGCAAGTGCATCTGAGTGCCCTATCGTGGGAGTATGACTGTCTCTAAGACAATGACCAGAAAGCCCAACTGATCCACTAGTGCCGGTTGACACCCAATTTTGACCTCCAGATATCTCTCCTAGGCTGTTATTTTATAAAAATAGTTAGTTTCAAATATTAATATTGTCATTACTTATTATTTTACTACCAGATAATCCCTGACATTTTGCATTTCTAATTTTAAAATATTTAATGTATTTTTATTTTTATTTAATTTCATCAATTTCATATAGTATACGTATAATTTATTAATTTAAAGATATTATATTACATAATCGTATTACTAAATTATTTATGCAAGTATTTTTAATTCATATTCGTGATTTGCAAATGTATAATCTGTATTTTATTTTTATTATTCATAATATGTATTTAATATTATTATAGCGTTTGTTAAAGTTTACGTTCATAATTTATAAGTACCTAATTTATGTCAAATTACTATTATTGTCAATTTTAAATAATATATTTTATATACGTAATTTATTCATAACAATGATTGGTTAATTTTTTTAATTATTAAATAGCCGCCAAATTTAACTTAATTTCCCCAATTTATTTAATTTTTAGCCCAATTCTACTTAATTTGTGTCAATTTTAGCATAAATTGAGCTTAATCTGGCCTAATTTAAATAACCCAAATGTTGCCCTTTTTTGCAATTTTAAATCCCAGTTGTTGATCAGGATTGATCCAACGGCTGAGATTAACCTCCCATTTATTTCCTTTTTAATCTACCACACTCATCACAACCCGAAAACTAATCTCACTTCTCCCCTCAGCGGGCACCACACTCTCTCTCTCCCCCCTTCTTTCTCTCATCATCGTCTCCACCGCACCACTGGTGAATCCCTACCGGTGGACGATGCACACACCATCGTCGCACCTCCATATCTTCTCCTCTACGACCAATAGCAAATCCCTACCGCCGCCAACTCTCTCCCTCTCTCACCCCGATATCTCCCTCTCTCCGGTGAACCCCACTGCTCTCATCATCTCCGATGAGAGAACCACCAGTCAGCCTCCATGCCCGCAATCGCCTCCCCATCAACACTACTCCACCGTTAAAAGTCACCAGTTAGCTGCCTCAAACTCCAATAGCCTCCATGGGATTCGGCAAACCATGGCTGGGAAAAACCATCTACAATCTCCTCCCTAGTGAACCAAAGCACCGGACAAAGCATCAATAATCAGAAAATATGAAAGCTGTTCGTCTCATTTTGGTTCCCACTCAAGCCTCAGAGAATGTAATTTCAAGACGGATTCCCATGAATCTGTCCCCGATATGCTCTCTTGTTCACAACTATACTCGATTGCCATTGTTTTTGTCGCCTCAATTCATCTTTTCCATCTTTAAACAGATTCGCAGATGCAAAATTCATGATGTTTGGATATGAATTTTTTCTTTATTTTTCGATTCGGCACTTACCCATCCTAGTGGGTCGTTATGGGTGGAAAGCCCCAATTTTACATGCACTTAGATTTTTGACCTAATTGCTAATATGATTAAACTATTGGTACATGTTCATGCTTTAAGATATGGTTTATTACGATATTACATGTTAGCAACGAATATGTTTTCTTTTCTGGCTTTAATATGTGATTAGTATCCAGTGTGATTGATCATTCATGACAGTATGCTCACAATTATCAGTGGTTCGCAATGATTCATTACATTTAATGAGTGATTATTTTCTTCCCCTTTCACGTGTTGCAATGTTTCACCGATGTAAATAATCTTCATGTTTTGGCTATGTATGAGTTATGATTTTCCTTCTCGGTAGTGGAATAGAACAACTTTTCATGTTTAATTATGGCAAATTAAGATTTTAGTTTAATACGGACAACTTTACTACTTAGTTTTATGGCGGATTTATTTCATTTTTACACCAATGGTCAGGATTATTTGGCTGATTCTTGAAAGATTTGATTTGAAATTGTGTGACAGTTTTCATTGCTCGTCTATTTTTGGCAAATTCCTTGATTTTACGATCTCTTTACTGATCCTCCTACACTTATTTTGGTCTAGACAGATTTCTTTGCCTATTTATGGTAAACTAGACGAGATTTTCTTCTCTTAATTGATTCTGTTTACTGGTTTAGGAAAAATAATCTCTTTGATTGATTTTCTAAATATTCTTCTTTCCTTTGAACAATTGGCAGACTCCTACCCTTTGGCTATATAATCAACCTCTTTTCATTCACTTCTCACGCTTTATCATCATACTCTCTCTACACATAAAAATATTCCAAGTTTGATTTTTGGCTTTGGCTTTGGAAAAGGCTCTTGGTTCCTTCTTGTTGCTTGTTGCTCGCTGTTTTATTACTTATTTTTGCATCTTCTTATTTCACCATTAATCAGTAAGTCTCTATCGACACAATTGACAATATTCTTGTGGTAGTCCTGTGACTTAGAGAATATGCTCATATAATCAATGTCGAAATAGAGGCTTTGTTTACTTCATATTTGTCTGCCCCTCTGGTTGTTGCATGTTTTAGGTGTGTTTGGATTCAATTTTTTGCATTAGAACGTAAATACTTGGGACTTGAAGAGTTGTCAGGGAATTTTGGGGGCTTCCTAGTTTGTTCATTTAAGTTTGATTTCTATCCTTTCTATTCATTTTTGATTTGTAATATTATTTGTATAAACACTGCTATGTATAATAAAATTATGGGGATTGCTTAGGGGGGTGGGGATTCTATGATTTGAATATTTTTATCACTTAGATATCATGCCTATAGGATTTCACATGTTAATTAATTAATTTTGTTCTATCCCTTAGGCAACACATTTTAGGATTATTAAATAAAGTTTGACGTATTAACTAATTGTTTTATCACCTAAAAATCCTGCTTTAGGACTGTTTAAACAATATCCCGTATATCTTAATAAAGTTTTAGCATGTTTAAACAAATTCCAACATGTCTTGGCAAATTGTCAGCATATTTAAATTATTTTTTTTAGCATGTTTAAATTAAATTTCTAGCATATTTTGTAATTTTCAGCCTTTAAAATTAAATATTCAGCACATTTTAATAATTCCCAGTTTTCCAAAAAAATAACTTCCAGCATCTTTTTATTAATTTTCAGCATATAAATATTAATTTCCCGCATATAATAATTAATTTCCAGCATATAAAAATAATTTCTAGCATGTTTAATTTAATTTTTAGCATGCTTAGACTAATTTCCAGCATAGTTAAACCACTTTCCAGCATTTAAAAATTAAATTTTCAGCATATTTTAATAATTTTCAGTATTTAAAAATTGAATTTCCAGCATTTAAAAATTAAATATTCAGCATATTTTAATAATTTTCAGTAAAATTGAATTTCCAGCATTTAAAAATTAAATTTTCAGCATATTTTAATCGTTTTCAGCACTTAAGAAATTCAAATTTCCAGCATATTTAAATTAGTTTTAAGCATATTTAAATCAATGTCCGGCATGTTTAAATAATTTTCAGTATAACCAAGAATAACCTTCAGCATATTTATTTTAATTTCTAGCACTTTTAAATTAATTTCAGCATATTTAAATTTTTTTTTTTTAGCACTTTAATTTAATTTTCGGCACCTTGATTAATATTCCTCGCCTAGAAATCATGACTATAGGTTTCAATTACGTAAAATGGATAATGGTCTTTTTAAGCATGCTAATCACCTAAATTAGCTTTAATTAATCAAGAGGTTTGTTTGAAACCATTACTTCCTACTTGTTCGTTTTATGTGTTTCATTTGACGTGAACTCCCGAGTCTAATTAGTCAACCTAAGAGTTCTTTTGTCTAGACCCAAATCTAAAATAGTAAGTCCAATGCCTCTTGGACATTAAGTTGGGACGGGTAGGCATCTTAGGGAATGTTAGTTTTATCATTTTTTATAGAACGCTTTTAGGTTTAATAACCAATTAGGTGGGGTGGGTAGATAGACGGAAATGATGGAAGTTGACCCGAGCAAAATCCGGCAATGCGATATGCGACATTGTCATCCATTAATAAGCCAGGCACTGATCCAAATAGGATTAAACTCCTTCTGAATCGACTTTGCTTTTCTTTATTTTTAGTTTTTTTATTATTTGGGGTAGTTTAGGTTTATTATTTAAGTAATTATTTTCACTAAATAACTGTGTTCATTTTATCTCCTTGCTTATTTGATCCATATTTCATTTATGTTTTAATGGCTTTGTAAACACTTAGTCAATATTAAATTAAAAGAAAAATAATTGACCTTTTCTTATCACGTAAATCCCCCACGTAACATATGAATTCGGCCGGGACCCACATTTGTGGACCTCGAAAGGTGCCTAACACCTTTCTTTTGAGTTAACTTGAACCCTTACCTGAATTTCTGGTTGACGTAGACTATTGAAATAAGTTCGTAACTAGTTTAGAATGGTGCCCTAACGCACCTTAATTCATTAGGTGGCGACTCTTTACTCAAATTAATCCTAAATAGAGTTGTCATGTCGAATCCCGCTTTTCTCGAGAAAAATGGGGCGTGACAGCATGACGACTCTGCTGGAGAATACTTTGGTTCTAACAATTATGAATTTATGTGTTATGTGAGATTTTACTTTTTAAAATTGATTTTCTTTTCATTTTTTTATGCATGTTAATCCTCTTCCATTTTTCTTACCTTGTTTGTCTTTTCATGTCCCTCCACTTTTCCTTTTCTCTTTTAGTCGCTTACGAGTTATCTCCTATTTTCCTTACTCCCCTTTAATTATGTTAATTTTTATTTGTTTTTTTTGTATTGTTCAATATGTTACTAGTTTTCACTATGTGCTATGTGTTACTGCTTTATATAATTGGCATTCCGTTCATATTTTCCCCACTTGAGAATTTCACGCTTTCACACACTTTCACTATACTAGGATATTGTGCCTTCGTACTTCTCCGAATTCTCTTCAAAATCCTATTATAGAGAGTCGGCTAAGATGCGGTGGAGCGGATAGTTTTACTATCGTGAGACCACGTGCCTTCTCGCATAAGATTACCCTAGTCCGTGTCTATTCAAATTTTAGAAAATTCTAAGTCATGCATGCATTAACCATTACGTGCTATGTGTTTACTATCCTTATTTAAGTTGTTATTCGACTCTTACTTTGTCTCCAATCACCATTCAAATATCTCTAAGTCTAAATTTCGAACTACGTCTGACCTGATTCTTGTTCCAACAAGATACGTAGGCAATCCTTTATAAGGATGCGGTCCTCTTTTTTCATTTTTTACAAAATATCTTCGTATTTTAAAAATGTAAACAATCTTTATCAGTCAAATAATTTTTCTATCAAATCTTATATTCTACCTTTCTTTCACCTTTCCATAATGTCATAAGGGTGAAAACTAGAGCATTTTTGAGGTTATTCAAATGATTTTCACAATCTTTTAAATTCTCAAATGTTTTAAACTAAATGTCTCAGTTAAGCTAATTCTTTGAAGACTTCTCAAATCTTTAGCTCCCTCGTTTTTTCAAAATAAAGTCTTCAAATATTCTTTGCATATCTTTTAAATATCTTATCATTA
Organism: Capsicum rhomboideum; assembly: GCA_031232105.1. Classification (NCBI taxonomy): domain Eukaryota; kingdom Viridiplantae; phylum Streptophyta; class Magnoliopsida; order Solanales; family Solanaceae; genus Capsicum; species Capsicum rhomboideum. The sequence goes on from CP124711.1 coordinate 56,456,191, forward strand.
TTTACTTGGCCATCCATCAACTTTAAGTACGATCTTAGTATTTTGGTCTTGCTTAGAACCTATCTTCTACCTTTTGAAATCAATTCACTTTTCAAGCTTAAGTTCTAGCCTACTCATTTGTCCTAAAGATCTCTTTGACGAGATAACTCATATTTTCATATTATCTCTATTCTTATTAGATGTACTGACTCTTGTTTTTGTTCGATTAATTATTTTTTTCTTAAAGGTTGTCTAGCATTTGAACATCAACTCGATTGAAAATCTGCAATATGACAAATATGCTTAATATCCAAATTTTTTTAATCCTTCTTTCTTCTCGCCCAATGCAAACCACTTTTTGGTCTGTATCTCCTTATTCCCACCTTACTCATACACCCTTTCAACAGTTGCCTTCAGCATGCACTACTTTTGGAAATGAGAGAGTTGATTTAGACGCACAAAATCAAAAACTTTGTGGCTTAGAAAAAAGGTTGGATGAGAGTTTACGTTCTAAAGGCATTCATGACTTGAGGTATGAGAAGCTGTGTCTATATCCAAGGGTTGATTTGCCTTCAGGATACAAAGTCCCAAAGTTCAACATGTTTGATGGGCATGGATATCCAATCACACATCTAAAGGATTTTTGCGGCAGACTAGTTGGCATAGGGCATAATGAGGCTCTTCTAATGAGATTATTTATTCAAAGTTTGTCAGGGATAGCACTCACCTGGTTCACCAAACAAGACTTTGACAAATGGCATACATGGGAAGAGATGACTCAAGACTTCGTGGGGCAATATAAGTTTAACATCACAGTTGATCCAACCATGTGGGATTTGTTTGAAGTAAAGATAATGACTCATGAATATTTTGAGGAATATGCAATATGGTGGAAATTGGAAGCTTCTAAGATACATCCTTCTGTTCCTGAAGAAGAGTTGGTTCAAACTTTCATTAGGTCACTGGATGGAATATACTACCAAAAATTGTGCTTCTTAAGTAGTCACAGTTTTGAGAGTCTGATTTCAATCGGAAAAAAGTTAGAATATGGTATTTGGTCAGGAAGAATTATTGATGTTTTGCAATGCCAACCACCTTTCAAGTACCAAAGAGTCCACCCGAGTAAAGGAAAGAGGATTTATCACCCTCCATACCTCAGACACTATGCTATCAGAGTAATAAAGAAGTCCTTGTTGTGTTTGATTCCCGACATGAGCATCTCAAACCTTATGGCTCACAAGATTCTCAACACGAGGCTTATTAGATTCAACCCTACTCTTTTCAACAAGATTTTCAAGATGAGGTGTATCATACACAATTCGACTTTCAACATCAGTCTTATCTGGTATGAGGTAATTTTCATCAACCAAAGAGAATGAGGCCTCGTACCTTTACTCCTTTGACTGAGCCATTGACGAGCATATTTGAAAGATTGAGGGCCCAAGGTATTGTGCAACCAAGAAGGGGATGGATTCCTAAGTATCCATCTTCTAACTTTGACCCATCCAAAGAATGTGCTTATCATTCAAATATCCAAGGCAATGATATTGAGGAATGTGCAACACTAAGGTATAAAATTTAGAATCTGATTGAAAAGGGGGAGATAAAAGTGCAGCGAGGCCCAATAAGCAACATCTACGACCCCATCACTGTAGGCAAAATCATTGTTCAAGGTGATCCAATAAAAATATTTCTAAGAGGTTCACGAAAGAAGCGCAAAACACGTCACATGAAGTGATATGGACAAGATCGTCCTCACTCTCCATTCGTCCTCCCTACAACCAATAAATTTTTCTATTTTCTTTACCTTTCTTTGTACTTATGAGCTACGTTTGACCTGATTTCCATTTGGATACGTAGGCAACCTATTATTGAGCCCGGTCTCAATCTAATAAAAATTTCCTTTTTTCCCTTCATATCTAATTCAAACACTTTGCTCAAATCGAAATCTGACATATCAGGCTAATAAGCCTGACTCTTAGGGATATAAAGGCAGATTCAAATTGAGATCACGATGTTCAAATGTAAGGCAACCATTTCATTTGAAATAATATTTTCTTTGAGTGTAACAGGGATATAAGACTCCGAAAGTGAAAATTGGGGCAGTTTTTGAGGTTTCCTAAAAAATTCCACAGGGAAGCAGTATGTCAATTCACAAGAACGTAAGAAAGGCGTCTTTTATTCTAAACTGGGGCAGTAATTTTTGAGAATTTCTCAAAAAATTCACCATAAAGAATACAAGCCTCAATCTTTGAGATCAAAACAATAACGAGGAGCCAAGCCAAGCAAAGATATGGTTCAACCTTACTTTTTGACTTATAATTTTTCTTTGAGTGCAGATAGTAGGTAGAAATGCAGCCACTTCCTTGCAACAACATCAAAGGAAATCCAAGCTACATCCTTAATCTGGAAAAGAAGCTAAGTCATTTTATCTCCTTAACTTTGACGACATTAAAATCGACAATACATTGCATTAACAATTTCGCATCAACTTAGCATTGGGTTCCTCAACAAACTTTAAAACGACATTGGGTTCCTCAACGGACCTTAAAAGGACATCGGTTTTCTCAAACGTACCTTAAAACTATATTGGGTTCCTCGTCAAACCTTAAAACAACATTAGGTTCCTCAAACGAACCTTAATACGGTATAGGGTTCCTCAAACAGACCTTAAAATGGCATTGGGTTCCTCAAACGGACCTTAAAATGACATTGGATTCCTCAAACGAACCTTAAAATGGTATTGAGTTTCTCAAACGGACCTTAAAACGGCATTGGGTTCCTCAAACGGACCTTAAAACGACATTGGGTTCCTCAAACGGACCTTAAAACGACATTGAGTTCCTCAAAAAGACCTTAAATCGACATTGGGTTCCTTAATGAACCTTAAAATAAACATGGGTTCCTCCTAAGACCTGAAAAATAAGCTCTATTGGGTTCCCTGTAGGACCCTAAAACAAGCTACTATTGAGTTTCTCGACAAATACGAGATGACTAAACAATTCTCTCTCTCTCTCTCTCCTGCTTTTGAAATATAATTATGTATCTTTATATCTTGCAACATGACCTAAATCATATTTGCGCTCCATTTTTTAGCCATACCCTAATCTTCTCAACTCGTGTTATCCTCATTCAAATTTCATATTCGCGATTTAGAACTACACACGGCCTGATTCTCTTAAATCCGAGATATGTAGGCGACTTGAAATCAAGTCTTGGCCCCACTATTTTGACAAACTCCCCTTTTGCTTCTTGACTCCAGCAAACTATCCTTTCGGTCGGACAAAATTGGCTACTACGTCAACGTTCATTGCTCGACAATTCTTCTATCATTCCCAAGCAACGAAGGGGCAGCTATTGACACCTAATTTTGACCTCTCGATATCTCTCCCAGGCTATTATTTTCTAATAATAATTAGTTTCAAATATTAATATTTTCGTTACTTATTATTTTACTACTAGATAAACCCTAACATTTTGTATTCCTAATTTTAAAATATTTAATGTATTTTTATTTTTACTTATTAACGTCAATTTCATATGGTATACGTATAATTTATTAATTTAAAGATATTATATTGCATAATCATATTACTAAATTATATATGCAAGTATTTTTAATCCATATTCGTGATTTACAAATGTATAATCTGTATTTTATTTTTATTATTCATAATATGTATTTAATATTATTATAGCATTTGTTAAAGTTTACATTCATAATTTATAAATGCCTAATTTATATCAAATTACTATTATTGTCAATTTTAAATAATATATTTTATATACGTAATTTATTCATAACAATGATTGGTTAATTTTTTTTTTTTATTAAATAGCAGCCAAATTTAACTTAATTTCCCCAATTTATTTAATTGTTATCCCAATTCTACTTAATTTGTGTCAATTTTAACCTAAATTGAGCTTAATCTGGCCCAATTTTAAACCCCAAATCAGTGACCCAATTTAAATAACCCAAATGTTTCCCCTTTTTACAATTTTAAATCCCAGCCGTTGATTAGGATTGATCCAACGTCTGAAATTAACCTCCCATTTATTTCCTTTTTAATCTACAACACTCATCATAACCCTAAACCTAATCTCACTTCTCCCCTCGGCCGCACCGCACTCTCTCCCCCTTCTTTCTCGCATCATCGTCTCCACCGCACCACCGGCGAATCCCTACCTCCGCCAACTCTCTCTCTCTCTCTCTCTCCGGCAAACCTCACGGCTCTCACCATCTCTGGTGAGAGCACAACCAGTCAGCCTCCATGCCCGCAACTGCCTCTCCATCAGCACTGCTCCACCGATAAAAGTTACCAGTCAGCCGCCTCAAATTCCAATCGCCTTTATGGGATCCGACCAACCATGGCCGGTATAACCTATCTCCAATCTCCGCCCTATCGAATTAGCGCACCGAACGAAGCATCAATAATCAAAAATTATGGAAGTTGTCCATCTCATTTCGGTTCCCACTCAAGCCTCAAAAAATGTAATTTCAAGATGGATTCTTATGAATCCGTCCCGGTATGATCTCTTGTTCACAACTATGCTCGATTGCCATTGTTTTTGTCGCCTCAATTCATCTTTTCCTTCTTTAAACAGATTCGCAAATGCAAAATTCATGATGTTTGGATATGAATTTTGCTTAGTATTTTAGATTCGACACTTACCCATCCTTTCGACTCGTTATGGGTGGAAAGCCCCAATTTTACATGCACTTAGATTTTTGACCTAATTGCTAATATGATTAAACTATTGGTACATGTTCATGCTTTAAGATATGGTTTATTACGATATTACATGTTGGCAACGAATATGTTTTCTTGTCTGACTTTAATATGTGATTAGTATCCGGTGTGATTGATCATTCATGACAGTATGCTCACAATTATCAGTAGTTCGGAATGATTCATTACGTTTAATGAGTGATTATTTTCTTCCCCTTTCACGTGTTGCAATGTTTCACCGATGTAAATAATCTTCATGTTTTGGCTATGTATGTGTTATGATTTTCCTTCTCGATAATGGTATAGGACAACTTTTCATGTTTAATTGTGGTAAATTAAGATTTTAGTTTATTACGACAACTTTACTACTTAGTTATTTATGGCGGATTTATTTCATTTTTACACCAATGGTGAGAATTATTTGGCTGATTCTTGAAAGATTTGATTTGAAATTGTGTGACAGTTTTCATTGCTCGTCTATTTTTGGCAAATTCCTTGATTGTTCTATCTCTTTACTGATCCTCCTACACTTATTTTGGTCTAGACCGATTTCTTTACCTATTTATGGTAAACTAGAGGATATTTTCTTCTCTTAATTGATTCTGTTTACTGGTTTAGGAAAAATAATCTCTTTGATTGATTTTCTAAATATTCTTCTTTCCTTTGAACAATTGGCAGACTCCTACCCTTTGGCTATATAATCAACCCCTTTTCATTCATTTCTCACGCTTTATCATCATACTCTCTCTACACATAAAAATATTCCAAGTTTGATTTTTGACTTTGGCTTTGGAAAAGGCTCTTGGTTCCTTCTTGTTGCTTACTGCCCGCTGTTTTATTATTTATTTTTGCCTCTTCTTATTTCACTGTTAACCGGTAAGTCTTTATCGACACAATTGACAATATTCATGTGGTAGTCCTGTGACTTAGAGAATATGCTCATAGAGCCCAAGTGAATAAAATCTGATTTTCTTTCTCTTTATATAGTCCCTCATGCCTTCCTTATCTTTTACTTAGCATTTAATGCTATTTTGATTTGGTCAAATGGATATGAATGGAAGAATGGGTCAAAAATAACCCTTTTGGGCCATGTCTTCTTTGTTATTTTGGGCTTCATTTAAGGGCCCAATTGTATTAAACTCTTAAATGCCCACAATTCAAGACAAAAATTATCATTTCTCTCATGTTGTCATATTTCCATAAATGTACATGTAGTCGTATAGGTTCGGCAACATACGGAGTGTTACAACTCCCATGAGGATCTAATCCCTTGTACTCGGCCCAATATCAATTAACTCACTCGACCCTTAAGTAAACATTGTTCAACGTTGTCAAGTAGGGTTTGGTAGGTACGGGGTGTTACATTCTTCCCCCCTTAGGAACATTCGTCCTCGAATGTTAACAATGTCGTCTCATGTGTAACAAATGCATTTCTATACGTATACTCATATAGATACTTGCTTAGTCTCTCTCCACTTTCACATTACTGAACTTTTCCCTTTGATTTGAAGCAAATATAGGTACCTTGGTCTCATTATTTTTTTTTCCAGCTTCTTATCATGTATTTACTAACCCTTGCACTTGTGGAAGCCAATCACTTCATACCCATTACAACATTAAAAATCCTTCATTTCCATCTCCATAAGATCAACCATCATAACATGATCACAAATATCTATTATACCATCACGATATGTTCTTTCCACTATACTAAACTCGCCGACAGGCATATCTACCTGTTTATCTCTGCCTATACCTCTTCTTGTGATTGACATTTTTACAATGCCAAAGAAAAACCATTACCATGATCGGATACAATTCAACTTACAACACTGGCTCTATTGCATGATCTGGAATGAATAAAAGAAACAACATCCTAAATGTCCCGTAGCCTCCTACTTATAAATGTGGTGCACAACACATTGATAAGTAAGACTCTACTCAGACACGGCTTTGTAGACACCCTTAGAACGAAAGAGGTAATGTGCAAGTTAATGTACCTATCCCTCACAAGTAAAGATACCGATCTTGCAAGAGTAAAGATGGGAAGTAATGTATATTTGTGTTACAAGTTTCAAGAATGTTTCTATCATCAAGGTACCACTCATTGTATGAAAGAAAGAGAAATGAAGTAATGAATAATGAAGGTAAAGGAAGTAATGTTATGTAATGTTAACCCACAACAAAGTGGATGCCCACCAAAGAGTGGATGACGACCCACAATAAAGTGGATGCCCACCAAAGAGTGGATGACGACCCACAATAAAGTGGATGCCCACCAAAGAGTGGATGACTACCCACAATAAAGTGGATGCCTACCAAAGAGTGGATGACTACCCACAATAAAGTGGATGACCACCAAAAGGTGGATGATCATAATAACCCACCAATAAGGTGGATGCCCACCAAAAGGTGGATGATGACAATAACCCACCAATAACGTGGATGACTAATAAAAATGACGAATGTAAGTAAGGAATATAATAAACGTAAGGCACTTGGTTCCCCACATACAGGAAGAGAGTTTATTCACATTAGCTATTTCTCTTATATTGATTTCATGGTTGTTGTTATTATGTACATATCATTGGAGATGATAATAAAGAAAGAAAGGTACATGGTTCCACTTATAGAGTTCCTCTTAAAATTATTTCCATTGAAGTTCTTATGTACTGACGTAGTTCTTATGGCCTTACATACTCAGTATATTCTTCGTACTGATCCCTCTTGGGGAACTTACCTTAAATGTTGCAGGTGCAGGCATTAGTAGACCTCTTCAGTAGGCTGCAGATCTTATACAGGTCTCTGGTGAGCTCCAGTTGCTTCGGGGCTTCCCAAGTCACATGTGAACACTAGGTTTTGGTATTATGTAAACATTGTATAGACATGGTCATGTATCTGTAGAGGCTTTGTAGACAGTTGTGGGAAGACAAATGTAGGAGGTGTATATTCATGATGACTTGATGGCCTTGTCGGCCAAGTTTCACATATGTATATATAGTTAGCACATGTTTCATAAATTTCGTTATTAGCATGATGAGTTCTTACGTGATAATGGTATTTGTTATGGCATGCATATGAACGAACATAAGTAGAGATTGGTTCTCTCGGGCCTTATTGGCTTCGGGTGCCAATCACGTCCCGAACGGGGTTCGGGGTGTGACAAGCATTGAATTGTTCCACTCGTATGAAGGATCCTTTCACCACTATTATGTGTTAGATGACTGTCCCCAGAAGGGACATATGAATTGGAGCTTCGATTACCAAAGTTGTTTCCATTATTCTGGTTGCTCTAATTCTGATCACCTTTGTTATGAGAATCAGATCCTTGGTTACTTTGCCCTTGTGGTTGAGGTCTCCACTGAATTTGATAATTTCAAAACTTGCTAGTTCTGATAGTAATATCCCCTTGAAAGTTGTTGACATAATTGGCTTCTTCAAACAATTGCATTAACTGTTGTGCATAATTCACTTGAGATGATACTTGAGCATTGTTGATCATATTCACCTTTTTTGTAACGTTCCAAATACGATACTAACACAACATACATTCAATACTCTCAAACCATATCAGAAGCACCTCTTATAGATATGATAGTTCACACAGTTGTCCCATTATTATTTTTCTTCACTTATTTTAATCCATTTATTTCAAGTTATTCACATATAAATCAAACATGATTAGTTAAATAAAATAAAGGATAATAAAAGTTATATGAATATTTTTCTGGCATCTAAACATCGTAACAAACCCCATAAGTTAAGCAATGACTTTAAGTATCACCCACGACACAAGATCTCTTTCTACGGAACCTCTATGAATGATTAACTAACTTGAGACTGTATAGGGCAAAAATAGCCTTAATACATGGAAAAATAAGAAATATGCCATGTGCCACCAGCTGAACAGAATCCAATGATAGGTCACGACTACATGGACCAAGACAATAAGAACCAAGTCACACATCGAGCACCGCAAAGGCCCACACCACATCAGAAAGATATGTTGACTCGAAGAAAAGTTAAGTAGCTTTGCACTGGTCATTGGTAACTGTTACATAACCAACCCATGTACAATGACATGCGTTATTTATTTATTATTTAATGGCATTTAATTATATGTTAGCTAAAGGGTTTAATCCATAGAATCTAGCCATTGAACTGAACCTTTATATAAGATCATGTAATCATCATCCTAAGAAGGACAACAAGACAATCACAACTGTCTAAATACAAATCATACATTATCTAAGTGCTATTTCTTGTTTACTCTTCTTATTATCATCTAACAACTTGTAGATCCCCTTCAAGCAAAGAAGCTCTAGCTAGGAAGTCTTCAGGTTACCTATGGTCCTCTGTGATCTGCATCATCTTTGGATCAAGTAGCCTTCGCCTTATTTATCGCTTACATTGATTTTATTTTACTTTACAAAACTATATCTTATTTTTACTACGCCCGACCATATCAGGACCTCTTATCCTTTAAACCTCACTAACAAATTCAACTGTATCTTTTTTGGGGAAAATAATTTGTTACCCAATGTGGGGATAAGGATAACCTGACAAATGAAAAAGTTGATTCAATCACTATGGAGGAAGGATAAAAGAGTTCACATCAAAATCACACCCATTATGACGAAAGCAACAACGACCAAAATGCCGCCAAAGAAATGGAGACTTATTTTGCAAAACTCATTGTTATATTAGACTCTCATTAAAAATCCATAATGAGCTTGTCGGATAAAGCCACCCTAGCCCCACAGACTCCACATATGGAGTCACCTTACCAAGAAGGAGATGAGGACCATGGAGAAACCAACACACCCGTTCCCAAAATTGAGGACTATTCCAAATTCCAGGAATACTTGAAGACAAAGAATAATAAGGTCGATCAAAATAGAAAAGAGTTTCATGCCCGTACTGACCAGATTCTAGGGGCTCTATAAATCCTTAAAAGCCCAAACTCTAGGAGATACATCCAAGTACCATTCCCTTCGAGTGTGGCCCCATAAATACTTCCCAATAGGTTCAAAATATCAAATATTTGAAGTACGGCAGGACCACCAATCTGCAAAAACATATAACTGCCTATACATGTACAACAAAAGGCAATGGTATGCAACCAAATGAGGTAAAATCAGTTGTACTCAAAAAGTTTGGGGAGACCTTGACTAAAGGATCCATGACATGGAACTCTATGCTACCCGAACACTCTATCAAATATTTTGAACATCTTGTAGTTTCTTTTAAGCAAGCACATGTTGTGGCTAAAGAGGTGTAAGTAAAGAAAGATGACATCTTTAAAATCATTCAAGGACACAATGAGTTGCTCTAGAAATTTATGATACACTTCCAAAAGGAGAGAATATTTCTACCTTCAGTTCCAAATGAGTAGGCAGCAGAAGCTTTCACCAAGGGGCTCAACCCCAGAAGGTCCAGTGCTTCACTGAAACTGAAAGAAACTTACTGGAATTCTTGGTAATGACATAGGCAGATGTCCACAATAAGTACAAATCTAAAATAAGAGTTGAAAATGGTCGATTGGTTGCACCTATGTACATATGGTCAATAAGCCAAAGTTAAAATAAGCATGGACTTCAGCCTAAAGTCACTAAAAGAAGTATCGTCCCCACACTTCCTCAGCAAAACCCTAAGACTGGGATTACCACAACCACTACTCTCAGACATTGAAAATACATAAGAATGACGAAAATCATTAGCAAAGCATGATAATCAAAAATGATTTAGGAACATTAATTTCAAGGATAAACAACGTAAAATAACTATACTCATTTGAATACTGCTTTAATATGGACATCGTTGTTTCCATAGTAGCTATAAAATAAATCAAGGATGCGAGGTGGCTAAAATCTACCAGGACAGACCCAAAGCATAGAATTCTGAACTAATGAATGAATTCTAAGGGTCCTACAGGCATCACACTAGGTATTGCATCCACTTGTAGGAGGAGGTGGTATGGTTATTCAAAGAATTCTCTAGTGATTGAGCCAGAAATAACTACGGGAGAAGCAAAGATGCCAAAGCTACAATTCAATCGATAGCACCCGATCATATGATTAACATGGTCATTAGAGGAGCATAAGTAAATAGATTCACATTCACCACAGCCACAAAGACTAAGATAACTTTCATAAAGGGAAAAAACTAATGCTGAAGGTAGAAGTAATCAACTTCTATAAAAATGACCTCAAGGATACCATACAACTCCCAAAACAATAGTCTGATAATCACTAATAACATTTGGGATTTAAAGTTGAACGCATATTGGTAGATTGGGGAGCTACATCAATGTGATATATTGGACATTGATATAAAAATGGGCTTACTGGACAAGATCATCCTTGTTACAAGAATCCTATTAGGATTCAACATATCTAGCAAAATAATAGGAGGAGAGCGATTACACTCCTGGTCAATGCAGGAGAAGTAGTTAAAGAAACCACTTTTTATGTAATAGACAAAGAAATGTGATACAAAACTCTTTTTAGAAGGCCCTGGATACTCAATATGAAGGCAGTTCCATCGATACTGCATCTCTTGCTGAAATTCTGCACTATACTAGGAATCAACCAGATTATAGAGAAGCAATCGATGACCATGAAAATGTTTGATGCGGATGAAACTTCATGCATAAAATATAATAAGAAGGTCAAATAGAAACTATAACATCCACATTCATCCCACAAGAATGAAGAAACAATGAAATATCCATTAAAATTTAGGGAGATTTCGTAACAATTAAGGTGATCCTCTTCAAATACCGGGTTCTCGATAGAAAAGGAAGTAAAAAAAGAAATTTATTGGGTGTCAAGAAACTTTTTGGTACCAGAAGAATTCGTTATCACCTAATCTGAATGCAGGAGCTCGAGCAAGTACCCATTCTCACCCATCAACCATAAATGAAGGTATATCTGGGGACTAAATTGACTTTGAAACATAGAATTAAACTAATCTCCTTTCTTAAAAATAACTCTAACTATTTTGCATGGTTGTATTTAGATATGAAAGATATTTTTGTAACAACCCTTGTTGTGATTTTTAGAGTTTTATGTGTTTTGACTATTTTACCCTTTCTTGTTGTTGCTTTATATTATTTCTGAGTTGTAGGAGTGGTTGCATGGCCTCTAAAGTGTTTTGGAGTGATTTATATGAGTTTGTGGTTTTGAGTAACCTTTAAAGAGATATAATTGACTTTGATCATCATTATGTGATTCTAGCATCGGATGGTGATTCTGTCAGTTCCATTAGATTTAGAATATCCATTTTTGGTTAGTAGCATAGTTTGTACACGTCTCGAGGCCCTTTTGTGATATTTAAGTGTTTGATTGAAATATTAGCTTTTATTTAGCCTAAAGTTGGTTTTAGAGGTAATTTGTTGATAACAATCTCATTTGGTAAATTCGATAGTTTTGTTGAGTCCAGAATGTCAAATTTAGCCTAGTAGCATAATTGGGTTGGGTTTGGGAGGTCTCGGATGAGTTTTAGGTAGTTGTTCGGAGTTTGAAGTTTTATGTTGTTGAGTTTTAATAGTATCACTTGTAGTTAATGAGCTATTTTGTGAATTTTTATGGTACCATTGGATCCGTATAAAAATTTAGGAAGCAACACAAAAAGAATCAACGAATTTTTCATATGAGGAAGTTATGCCCATTTTAGTGAAGTTTGATTTTGCTGGTGCTGGTGCGTCGTGCTAAAGTAACCAAATGGCGCCTAAGTTGGTCTGCCTAGGTAGAAATAGGTCTGCTTAAGCAATAGGGTAACTTAGGCAATGGTGGGGTCGCTAAACCGATGTCGTTTAAGCAATGATATGTCCACTTAAGCGGAAATCGCTGAGTTTAAGACCTAAACCAAACTCATTTCGTATTTTTGACATTTTGGGAGCTAGAAAGCTCTGTTAGAGGGGATTTTCGATGCATTATTCTTGTATAATCATTGGGTATGTGATTATACCTTCATTTTATTCATTTTCCAAGATTATCCACCTAGTTTTTCACGATTTTGATCCATAAAGTTCAGTTTTGTAATTCAAAATTATAAAATCAAAAGTTCTTGATTTGAAGGCCTATTTAAAATAGGTTTTCATTGATTTTTAGGATTTAAGGTCCTTGAATCATGGATAAACTGATTTTAACAAAAGTTTTCTAAAATTTCTCATTTTAAACCGTATTTGATAATGAAGATTGGGGTTTTATCGGCAAAGTAAAATGTTGATATTTTGGTGATTTCTATTCCAATTTCTACTCGATTTTCATTGGGCTTTTAGATTTAGAAACCTTAAAGTATGGGAAACATGATTCTTTATAAAATTTCAGTTTTACCCTTTTACTTTTGGGGTTGATTTTCAAAGTAATTTTGGGCCTAGAACCAAAGTACATCAATATGGGTATCATTGGTCTTGTATTTATGTGTAGATCTCATATTTGATTAGATTATATGTATTTGGTGATAATTCAAGGGAGTAGAGATTCTGGTTGATGCTTCAGATTGTGTTTTGGCTTTGTGGATCTTTTTTAAGGCAAGTTGATATGTACCTTGACTCTTTTCTAAGATGTTCATGTGTTATGTACTTATTGCTTGTATTTTGTAATCAATAAGGACTTGGTGGTCCCACTTAACTGAGATGGCGAGCATCTCCACAGGTATCGGAGTCTATTGATGGGTTGAAATAATAAAAATGGATGCCTTGATTATTTCCCTCTACTTGTGCATACACTTATGGTAAATTGTTGATAGATGACTTATAGTTCTTGAGTAAAATTGATAGTGGGTATCTATTTAAGAGATTAAATTATGTTTGGTGGATATTGATATAATAACTGGGGTTTAGTAACCATTTAGGGAATAATTATGCTCTTATATAATTTAGAAAAAAATGGAGTATCAATAGACTTGTAGTAGTTGATGTAATTATTGGGGTTAATAATATCTTAGGATATAACCAATGATAGTATAGTTAAATAGTTAAGAAAGAAATCTTGGCTTAGTAATTAGGTAAGCAATGAGGGTAAACTTTAGGACATGTTGTTAACTAGTATAGTTTTACTTTTAGTAATTTTAGTCTAATGGTGTCATGATTGGGAAAAGATGGAACTTATCATGTAAAACAAGCTGAGTTTTGGGTAAGTTCTCTATATCTATGTTGTTTGGATTGTTTATTATTATTATGCTGCCTGTGTGGGGACTTATGTGAATGTTATTATTGACTTAAGAGATTATTATTATTGTGACCCTCAAGTGTGGGCTTTGATTAATATTATTGTCCTTATTTGAGCATTATTTTTCTTATTATTATGATGCCCGATAGGGGGTTTGGATTTGATATTATTGGCATTTTTTGAGCATTGAGACTGTTGTGTCACATCTAGTATTTGTGGGATACGCACTTCCTCTAACTTAGACGGGATTTTTTGTTTGAGATGGTGAGTTGATATTATATTCTGTGTTGTGAGATTCTCTTCTGATGCGACTTATCTCATTTTCCATTGATCTTGAATCTGTACATGCCTACCTTAATGTATTCATTTGATTATCTTGATAAAAGTGCTATCTGCTAGGATATGTGGGACTTTTTTGAGTGCAGTTTGATTTGGGGTTAATTAAATGATTGGTATGGTCGGACTTTTTTGAGTGAGGTTGATTTGGGGTTAATTGGATGGTTGGTGTGGTGTTCCTCGCCATCACTTTGGATTAGGGTTGGTTATCAATAATGCTTGCTGAGTACATGTGTTTCGTACTCACTCTTGCTTTTTCTTCCTTTTTCTGCACCCTGTGCAAGTATTGATCTGAGTAGCAGAGCGTAGATTGTGTTCTCTTAGTGTTAGAGTTAGAATTACAGAGATCGAGGTAGCGGCTGACGGATCTCAAAGCTTACTCGGATCTCTCCTTATCTTATCTTATGCATTATACGCATTTAAGATACTTTAGATTATTTGATTATATTCTGTATTAGAGGCTTGTACTAGTGACAACCAAACCTGGGATGTATAATTGAGATGTTATTTCCTTCTATATCATTTGGAGTTATTGCCATTATTCTTATTCCATTTCTAATTTAATTTTATTATTGAGTTTGGGTTGGGATAGGCTTACCTGTATCTGAGGGTATGATAGGTTCCATTACAGACTTTAGTTTAGGTATTGACAAATTGGTAGTAGAGCCCCAGGTTCATTGGTCTCATTAGTACAAGCCGAGTCTGGTAGAGTCTTGCGGATTGGTGCGGTGATATTCGTTATTTATCTTCGAGAGGCTACATAAATTTAAGTGAAATCTGTTTCTTCATCCTGTGTCGTGCATTCATAGCATTATGTAACTCAAAAACCTTTTATTCACTCTCTCACAGATGGTAAGAACATATTCTTCTTTAGTTAAAGGTTCAGAGCCTGTGTCTTTGGTATGCAGTAGGGGTAAAGATTGAGGTAGAGGTAGGATTGGAACATCTGGACCAGCTAGAGGTCAGGTTGGGATTACCCCCTCAGGTTTTGGTATTGCTCGTGAAGATGGGTTTATTGAGATAGAAGGGTTGAGCTCAGTACAGACACCACCTATGATCATGTCCATATATATGCTTTAGGATTATTTGGTATGGGTATTAAGTTTCCTCTATAGGATGACTCCTACTTTCATTCGGTATGCTACTTCGGGGCTTTAGATTCCAGATGCACATTTGGCTACTACAGAATCTCCTAGTGTTAATAAGATATTATCAGGGATTTCTTCACATCTAGTGACCTTAACCTTTATGTCCAGGGAGGGACAGAGTAGGTTTATAGAGTTCATTAGGAAATATCCTTTTTGGTTCGATGGAGGGTTGATTCATATAGGTTCTTGATTGGTTGCTATAAGAGGTTACATAGGTTGGGCTTGGTAGCCTTTGGTAGAGTAGATTTTACAGCTTTTCAGTTATTTGGACCAGCCAAACAGTAGTGGAGGACTTCTATTGATAGTAGACCAGATGGGTTACCCTCTCTCTCATGGGATCAATTTGCTCGAGAGTTTCTAGAGGAGTTTATGTGGAGACGTGAGAGGCATGATGGGTAGTGGCCCCGTAGACTTGATGATAGTAGCGACATGTATGGTAGAGGCTAGGATCCTCATAGTTATTCTTAGAGAGGGTTCGATTAGGTTAGCCATTCAGGTTCTTCAGGTCCAGTTCAGTAGACTCCTACTCCTTTAGGCTGCTTCATATATAGAGGTCTCAGGCACTATAGGAGGGATTTCCTATAGCATAGATAGAGAGATGTTTAATCAGTTGCTTAGGGAGATAACATGTCTTAGTATCATGTTCCTCAGGGTGGACTCAAGGCAGGAGTTTCTGGTGCGAAAGTCAAAGTTATGGTTTCAGTACACCTTTGATTTGCCTTGGTAGAGTTTGACTGTGGTTCTACTTTCCTCTATGTGTTACTTATTTGGCATCGGGTCTTGATGTGATTCATGGGTTCTTATTGTGTTGGTTCATATTGATACCTTATAAATGATACTTTAGTGGTGGATCGGGGGTGTAAATCCTGTGTTATGACTCATTTTGAGTATATCATTGTGTTGGATTAGATTTTTTTCCCTTGATGTTATGGATTTTAGTATGAGTTTATGATTTTCTTGATGGTTATGTTATGGGATAGTGGTGAATATAGAATGCATACAATTGGTAGATTTGTGTGGGATTATCTGTAAGTGTTAGCGGTAGGGTGCGTGCATAAATTAGTTTGTTTTTCAGGCTCTCATGAGTATATTTGTGGTTTGAGTTAGCACTATGATGGCGAGATCAACTTTGTAAGATGATTGGTGGTACTTATCTATTTGGAAAAGAAAACATGGTGATGGGGTAGACTCGTAGTATGACTGACTCGAAAAGATTGTAGGTAAAGAATTCTAGCTGAATAAGAGAAGGTTTACAGTCATTTAGTCCTTGCGATTAGTGTTTAGCTTTACTTGCGTGGGAAGACTTATAGTGTTGAGACACTCCTCAGTTAGACTTGGAGGAATTCAGCTTATAAGGGTACTGTCTTTTGATTTGGAAGGATTTGGGAATGGAAAGGCACTGGTTCGTAACATTTATTACTTTTGAAGTTAAAGAGCTTAATGAAGTATTTCTTAAGAATTTTGATTTAGTGTACGCGGTATTATTCCATGGTTCTTGTGTTAGAGAATTTGGAATGAGAAATGAGTTAAGGAAAAGATAAAAAACTTGTACATAAGAAATTTTGAAGTATGCTGAATTGTGCTATGGGTATGAGTTGGAAATTCAAAGTTCTGATAGAATGGTTCATCTGTAACTTATGAGGAGATTTGAGGTGACTTTATGGAGATTCAATTTGTATTTTAGGCGTCAGTCAGTGATATATAGTAATCTTACATTTCTACCATGGGTTGAACTATTTCTGATATGACGGGTTGCTTATATGTGTATGATCGAAAGGGGCTTTTCATTCTACTGAATTATTGAGGTTTTTGGGTTGATTAACACAACATGGGTGTTGAGAACTACATGGATTGTTGTAATGGGTTGCATAAAATTTAGTAAAATCTAGAGTGTGCATGACTGTGGTGTGTAGAGTTTTATGGTCATTCATGATTTTCTCTAAGGTTTGAGTATGAGGATATGATTGTTTGAATAATGACCGGAGTGTGCTAAGTGTGACCTTTGATGTTTTGTACGAAATGGATATCGATTTCTGACTTAGTTGCTTCAACTTGAGGAGATAGTAGTATCTGATTCGACTGTTGTGGTTTTAGCCTTAAGTAAGTTTGATTCAGTCATGAAAATGCTTATAGCAGGCATGAAAATAATAGTAAGTTGTTTTTGTGATAAGGGGAGGCATAATTTAGTATTGTGGAGAGTTGCTATATGGTTCCATAAGTCCCTTGGTATTTTGTTAGCATAGGGATGATATTAGTTTTGTGGCACAATCAGTGATTTGTAGTGTCTTCAATAGATTTAGGTTAATTGGGAATGTTCAGAACTTCTACTGTGATTGATTCAGTTTTTGGGTATAGATGAAGTTCAGAAATAAAGGTTCAAGGCTACATTGAGAAATTTGGCTTCAGATGCTAGAGATGTGACCTTGCGAGTCATTGTGTGAAGAACTTTTGGTTACTATAGTGAGACCGATAGTTCTATTTCTGCTTGAGAGTGCTTGCATGAGGTTTACGATGGTATTTTTTGGTCCTTTATTTGTTTTGGCACTTTTTTTTACCTTTACTTTCGAGGGAGAACATGAGTCTTAGTGGTGTATAATGTAACATCTCTCGCAGTGATTTTTAGAGTTTTCGATATTTTGACCATTTTTCCATTCCTCATTGTTGCATTATGTCATATATGAGTTGTGGGAATTGTTTGCACGGTCCCGAAGCATTCAAGAGTGATTTATATGAGTTTGGGGTTTTAAGTAGCCTTTAAAGTGATATAGTTGACTTTGGTCATCATTCTGTTATTCGAGCGTCGGATGGTGATTCTATCAGTTCCATTCAATTTAGAACGTCCTATTTGGTTTAGTAGCATAGTTGGTACGGGTCCTAAGGCCCTTTTGTGATTTTTGAGTATTTGGTTGAAATATTAGCTTTTATTTGGCCTAAAGTTGATTTTAAAAGTAATTTATTGATAACGATCTCTTTTTATAAATCCTATGGTTTTGTTGAGTCCAGAATGTTGAATTTAGCCTAGTAGCATAGTTGGGTTGTGTTTGGGAGGTCTCAGATTAGTTTTGGGTAGTTGTTCGGAGTTTGGAGTTTTATGTCATTGAATTTTAATAGTATCACCTATAGTTAATGAACTATTTTGTGCATGTGTATGGTACGATTGGATCCATATTGAAATTTAAAAAGTAACGCAAAAAGAATTGATGAATTTCGAGTCCATTTAAGGAAGTTATGCCCGTTTTAGTGAAGTTTGATATTGCTGGTGTAGGTGCGTTGCTTAAGCGACCAAATGGCTGCCTAAGCGGGTCCGTCTAGGTGGAAATAGGTCTGCTTAAGCGATAGGTTCGCTTAGGCGATGGTGGGGTCGCTTAAACGATAAAATGTCTGCTTAAGTGGAAATCGCTGAGTTTAAGACCTAAACTGAATCCATTTCGTATTTTTGACATTTTGGGAGTTAGGAAGCACTGATTACGGAGATTATCAATGTGTTTTTTTGTCTACTCATTGGGTATGTGATTCTACCGTTCTTTTTTTTATTTTTAAGATTATCCATCTCGATTTTCATGACTTTGATCCATAAAGTTGAGTTTTGAAATTCAATGTTATGAAATCGAAAGTTTTTGATTTAAAGGTCGATTTGGAATGAGTTTTTGTTTATTTCTGGGATCTAAGGTACTTTTATCGTGGATAAACTGATTGTAACAAAAGTTTTCCAAAATTTCTCATTTTAAACCGCTTTTGATAATGGAGATTTGGGGTTTTACTGGTAAAGTGAGATATTGATATTTTGGTGATTTCTAACCCAATTTCTACTCAATTTTTATTCGGTTTTAAGATTTAGAATCCTTAAAGTATGGGAAACATGATTCTTCTCAAAAAATTCAGTTTTACCCTTTTATTTTTAGGGTCGATTTTCAAAGTAATTTTGGACTCAGAACTAAAGTACATCAATATGGGTATTATTGGTCTTGTATTTACATGTTATCTTATATTTGACTAGATTGGATGAATTTGGTTATGATTTGAGGGAGTAGAGCTTCTGGTTGATGCTTCGGACTGTATTTTGGCTTTGCGGATCTTCTTTAAGGCAAGTTGAGATGTACCTTGATCTTTTCTAAGGTGTTTATGTGTTATGTGCTTATTGCTTATCTTTTGTGAATCACTAAGAGTTTGGGGGTCCCTCTTAGATGTGATGACGAGCATCTACATGGGTACCAGAGTCTATTGATGTTTAATAAAAATGGATACCTGTATTGTTTTCCTCTACTTATGCGTATGCTTCTGGTAAATTGTGAATATATGACTTATAGATCTTGAGTAAATTGATAGTGGGTATTTATTTAAGTGATAAAATTATTTTTGGTGGGTATTTATGCAATGATTGGGGTTTAGTAACCATTTAGGGAACAATTATTCTCTTGTGTTATTTAGCAAGTACTTGGAGTATCAATAGACTTGTAGTAGTTGATGTAATTATTGGGGTTAGTTATCTGTTAGGATATAACTGATGATAGTATAGTTAAATAGTTAAGATACCAATCTTGACTAAGTTATTAGGTAAGCAATGAGGGTGAACATTAGGACATGCTAGTATAGTTCTCTTTTTAGTCATTTTAGTCTAATGGTGTCATGATTGGGGAAAGATGGAACTTATCGTGTAAAACAAGCTAGGATTTGGGTAAGTTCTCTATATTTATGTTGTTTGGATTGTTTATTATTATTGTGTTGCCCATGTGGGGGCTTATATGAATATTGTTATTTATTTGAGAGATTATTAGTATTGTGACACCCGAGTGGGGGTTAGGATTTGATATTATTAACCTTGTCTGAGCATTATATGCCTTTACCATTATCGTGATGTCTGAGTGAGAGGCTTGGATTGATATTATTGATGTCACACATGACTCTTTATTACATTGGTGCCATGCGACGACTTATATCACGATTTATTGAGATTTGAGAAGATTTTGAGCTCATTTATACCATTGTTGAATTCATTACATGATACTGATTTGCTTATGAGCATGCATCCTTATTTCATTCATTCATGTTCATAGAATTGGTATCACTGAGAAACACTAATTTTAAAAAAAAATGAAACACTTTACTAAACCCCTTGACTGAGGGATGTGCCGGCAAGGTTGATTGAGATATGAGATTGTGAAAGTATATGAGTTGTGAACCCTCCATGGGTCCTGTTTTGGAAGGTTTAGCTTGGAAAATGCATACGAGGTGCTATGTGATGGCTTTCATGTGATGGCTTACATCATTATCACTCCATTGAATTACATTGCATTTCTTTGTATGTTTGATATTGCATCTGATTATTTCCTTTTGTATTGTATTATCATGATTGAATATTGTTTGTGATATTGTGTATTCTGCATCTCATATTACTATAGTACATTACATTGTACCTTCTCTTGAGTGGTTTGGTGGTGGAGATATTATGAGACGTGGGGTATTGTTATGGCTTGATCCATTGAGACTGTTGTGTCACATCTAGTGTTTATGGGATACGCACCCCTCTCCCTTAGCTGAGATTGTTGGTTTGAGATGGTGAGTTGATACTATATACTGTATTGTGAGATTCTCCTTTGATGTGACTTATCTCTATCTCCATTGATCTTGAATCTGTACATTCCTACCTTAATGCACTGATTTGATTATCTTGATAAACGTGCAATTTGCTAGGATAGTCGAGGACTTTTTTGAGTGCAGGCTAATTTGGGGTAAATTAGATGGTTGGTGTGGTGGTCCCCGCCATCACTTTGGATTAGGTCGGTTATCAACAATGTTTGTTGGGTATATATGTTTCGTACTCACTCTTTCTTTTTCTTTCCTTTTTCTGGTCTCCGTGCAGGTGTTAATCAAAGTGGAAGAGCATAGATTGTGTTCTCCCAATGTTGGCATTGTAGAGATCGAGGTAGCAACCGATGCATCTCAGAGCTTACCCGGATCTCTCCTTATCTTATCTTATGCATTATCCATATTTAAGATACTTTAGATTATTTGATTATATTCTGTATCAGAGACTTGTACTAGTGACTACCAGACCTGGGATGTATCATTGAGATTGTATTTCCTTCTATATCATTTGGGCTTATTTCCATTTTTCTTTTTCTGTTTCTTATTTACTTTGATTATTGAGTTTGGGTTAGGATAGGCTTACCTGTATCGGAGGGTGTGATAGGTGCCATCATGGACTCTATTTTGGGTCGTGACGATTTCATCTGAGGTTGCTACTCACAAGCTGAACGTAGATCTCTAGTTCACACTAGCAAGGCAGAAAAGACACATGATGTCAGAACTCAAGAACAGGATTATACAATTGGAAGTGGCCGACTTGCTTAACTTTGGCTCAGTTTGAGAAGTTAACTATGCCTATTGGCTGGACAACATGGTTGTGTGCTCAAGAAATGTAACAATATAAGAATGTGTATTGATTTTAAATATTTAAATAAAGTGTGGCCCATGAAATATAACAAATTAAGAATGTGTGTTGATATTAAATGGACCCCATAGTGGCAATAGGATCTATGAGATTTGAAAAAATATCTAACAAATCCACCACTACTGGGCAAACCCAAAGAGGGAGCATCATTGCTCTTATACCTCACATTGTCGAAGGTAGCAATCAACATTCTTCTCATCCAGGAGGAAAAAGGTCTAGCTTTAGCCTAAAATTTAGGAGTAGAAGCCTTTGAAGCAAGATGTGACTCTCTCCTAATAGTGAACCAGATCAATGGAGAGTTTGAGGTCATAGATGAATGAATGAAAAGATACTTGGAAAAGGAACTCATCCCCTTAGGCCACTTCAAGGAATGGACGATGACTCACTACCATGAGCGAAAAATGTCGAGGTAGATGCTTTAGAAAACTTAGGGACTTTGTCAAATGCAGAAACAACTGACTCTGGAAAGGTAGTCCAATTTCTCTATTCAACCCTCGCTATTAGCCAGGAGGAAATAAATCACTCATACCTAACATGAGTTAGGAGGAATAAGTATATTAATTACCTTTAAAAAAGAACATTGCCAGTGAATGTGAAGGAATCCAGGGTGCTCCATACAAAATCTACACGATATTACTTAGTAAATGGTCAGCTATATCAAAGATATTTCACCATGTACTAGCCAGATACCTAGACCTGAGAGATATCAGGTATGTGATAAAAGAAGTCCATGAAGGTGTCTGCGGTAATCACTTTAGTGCTGAGACTCTTGTTTGGCAATTAATCAGAGATAATTATTACTGGTAAAAAATGGAGCAAGATGCTAAAATGTTCATTCAGAAATGCGACAAGTGCCAGCAACATGCATTTATGATCCATCGACCAGTAGAGTCTCTATATTTTGTGATTTTACCATGGTTATTCATAAAGTGGGGGATATATATTAACTCACTACTTTTTGAAGTGGGTTGAATCAATTGTTTTAAAAACATAAGAGAAAAAAAGGTCATAGACTTCCTCTAGACTCATATAGTATGCTGCTTTCGCTCACCCAAAGAAATCATATATGACGACTCCGAATTTATCAGGAAAAAAATGACCGAGTTTCTGAAAGAAATAGGGATCAAAAGGATAACTTCTAAATCATATCACCCCAAAGAAAATGGTCAGGCAGAGTCCGCAAAAAAAATAATTTAATATTTGAAAAAGAAATTAGAAGCCGCCAAAGGAATCTGAAGGGAAATCCTACCCAAAGTGTTGGGGCATACAGAGTCACATCAAAATCTAGTACCAGAGAAACACCTTTCTTGTTTGTTTACGGTGTTGAAGCCCTCATAACAGTAGAGGTTGGAGCTTCAAGCCTCTGTTACCAGTTCTTTAATGGTGAAGAGAATGAAGAAGGAATGTCCATTAACTTAGACCTAACTTAGGAGAGGTATGACTCTACCTTCATCTAATATAATTCACAAAAATAGCAAATTGAAAGATACTACAACCAAAGAGAAAATCTTTGGTACTTTCAAGAAGATGACCTAGTCCATAGAAGGATAACCTAAAGCACGAGCAACCCCATCATGGGAAAAATTGACCTAATTAGGAAGGACCATACAAGGTCACTGTAGTAATAGGTAAAGGCTCATACAAACTAACAAACCAAGAAGGAAACAAACTCCACAACACCTAGAACTGAGTCATCTGAAGTGATATACGATTGAAGACACATTTAAATTATCAATACTAACTAAAAATACAAGGGCCAAAAGCACATCAAGAGGCCACATCAACCTAATGGAATAATACATACTGCACTTTTTTTCCCTTACACCATTTTTTCATCCCTAGAAGAGGATTTTTTCTGTAAGGATGTTTTAATGAGACAACAAAACAAAACATATAACTACATGAAGGAAAACATGCTTCAAATCAAATACAACTTATTCAATGCCCAAATTCTCTTAAGTTTGCAATTGAACACTGAGGTACTCCCTAAAGAAGCTAACAGTTCAGTAAAACTTTTCAAATATATAATCGGAGACAACTCAGGCGGAGATAATAAGACCTTCACTTTAAAACAAACCCTCAAAATAGTCTAAGGAACAAGGAATCGAGGTCTACTTAAGTGAAGAAGCCAAATAGCTTTGCTTAGACGTATGAAACTACAAACCGTTCAAAATAATTGGTTTGATGATCCTCACCCAATATTTGATGAGCCACCGACAAGGCCATTGTACAAGCTATATCTTCAACTAAAGAAATATATCCTTCATTTACAAAGTTTCATTTGCATTCTCATTCTAGGTGTTATACATTCAGGAATTTAAAAATTCTTCAAATAGAGAACTTAGTGATCATACATAGCGTGATCTTCCAACACAAAGACTGAGAATAGAAGTTATACAAGACAAAAAAGTTTTGACATACTAGAGTCCCAAGAGACTCCAAAG
Source organism: Capsicum rhomboideum (assembly GCA_031232105.1). Lineage (NCBI taxonomy): Eukaryota > Viridiplantae > Streptophyta > Magnoliopsida > Solanales > Solanaceae > Capsicum > Capsicum rhomboideum. Next base: position 56,480,455 of record CP124711.1, read on the forward strand.
AACTCAAAAGTTCTAATAATGTGCCTAAAGTGAACAAAAGACGTCCAAAAAATCACTAGCATAAAATTAAAGGCCCCTCATATAAACAAAACAAACAATTGTATGCACATTTCCCACTTATACTAGAAAATCCAAATTAATTTACACTGACAAATGAACGAAACTAGACGCACATTCCCGGCTTATGTAATCAAATAATCGAATGAATTTATGTGATTTAAAAGAAAAAAATTGAATGAAGTATCCCCTGCTAGTGAAATACAACTGATCATCCTCTAGATTATTCAATGAAGATTAAGTCATGTTAAAAATTCTTAAACTCCCTCGATTTTTAAACAAAGTAACTCAAGAAGATTGATCGAAACATATCCTAGTTCACAAAAAAACTCAAAAGTATAGGGGCATTCACAAACTTAAGTCCGCAAAAAATTTACTGCCTATGATATGATCAAATCTAGAAAAGCTACTAACTCGAAACTAAAAAGCCCCAAAATAGTTTGAACTCAAATTTACAAGCCAAAATTGCCAGAAAAAATAGGAGCAAAAAATGCTTCGAACAGATTAATTTTTTTTAATAATACTTCGACAAAAGTAGAAAAAAATATTACAAAAGATCGAAGTAAGAGAATATCTTGATCAGATTCAAAGTAGGTCGTACAATGAGGGGGTTACATAAAAATAATCCTTAAGATGAGACAAAATATGAAAAACTAACATCAGTACATGGTATAACACCTTAAAGAGGGAGAATACATAAAACACTCTGAATGTAAAGTACAAATCTTTTTTCAAAAACCCTTGAGTAATGGCATCAAACTTTGAACCTTGATTCTCTAATAAAATCCACCCCTTTTGATGGGAATAGGGTGAGACTCCCTTTCATGATGTCAAAAACAATCCAATAACATGATAACACCTCCTCATTATCTTCAAACTTGAGAAGAAAACAAATACCTCCTAAGGTAACTTGAGGGGCATAAGAAAAGGATTTGAGATGTATCATGTATATGTCCTCAAAAAGGCTACATTCAGATCCACAAATGGTTTTTAGATTGAGGAAACAAAATAAGACCATTTATGCTTCTAAAAGCAATTTTCACTCTATGCATAAAGGGCACTGTGATGCTAGCATGGAGGGCACGTACCTCTCAAGGCCTTTCACACAGAGTCAAGCAAGGGAAATCCAAGGACTAAAAATGATAATTATGCAAAAAGGAGCTTGAGAGAATCTTGAAGAATGTTAATGGAAAAATTACAATGTGTTGAAGATCCATATGGGTGATTTGGAGGAAGAAAAGGGGCCATTTTTGCAAGTGTCTACCTCTTAAATCAAGAATTCACAAGAAAGGCAACCAAATAAGGATCTTGTCTCATTAAGGGAAATACTGTAAAAAGCCAATGCCTTCTTATATCCTTTAGTATAAATAGGATATTTCTTTATTTTGGAAGGTAGATTTTGATGAATATTGAACCTTGAAATTTGTAGTTTCTTCTTAGCAAAATTCCCTTAAGGAATTTAGTGAGTAATTAGTGAGTACTTAGTAGTTGACTCTTGGAATTTGTTGGTGAACTTATTTTGGTTTGATTAATCAAGGATTAATCATTTGTAGTTCTTGTTTCCTTTGAGTTTTCAAACTAGGGTTTGTGTTTGAGTTGTTGAAATCAATTGGGAGGTGAGGGTTTTAGCCCCTTGTTGCCCATAATTTCAATAACTTAGGTATTAACCCATATACCCCCTTCTTTGTTTTCCTTTCTTTCTTGTTTGATTCTTATCATTTTGATATCAAGAGCCTAGGTTTAGGTTTGTTTTCACAAATTTAAATCTTGGGATTTTGATCTTTTCAAAAATTGAAAAATCCAAAAGGAAACAAAAATCAACCAAAAATCCCAAAATAATCTAGAAAATCTTTTGTTTTGATTTATTGTTTTTGACACTAGATCTTGATTCCCTAGTGTCTTGTGAGTCTAGATCTCAAATTTCGTTCAATTCGAAGTTGGAGAATTAAAGTTACCATTAAAGGGTTTTCAAGCTTTTGAGTTTTCAAAACTTGAAAAGTGGATTTGCTTATTGAGGAGACATTGGAGCTTAAAATTCATCGGGATTTGTTCCCTAAGTTGTGGGGAAGCTACTCCTAAATTTTATGCCAATTCCGAGTTGATTTGAGGGTGTTAGGGTTTGGTGTGTAATTTTGGTAATCTTGAACTTCTTTATCTTGTTCTTAAAGAAGAAGATAGAAAAGGTACACTTTGATCCAAAAATTTTAAAGTCAAAGTTGGTCAAGTGTTTGTAGGTCCACTTGTGGAAATTTGATTTTTTTTTTTAAAAAAATAAAATAAAATATATATATTATTTTCCATGTCAGCGTGCTACGTTAGCAGCTGACCAGTCAACTGGCTGCCACGCCAGAGCCGCATCTGTGCCAGCACAACAGTGGACCAACCAGCGGCTAACACAACACGCGCCAGCCAAGCCCAGTTGCACTCCAGGCGCATGAGGCGCAGTTTCAAAGAGTAAGAAAATTTCAGACTTCCATACTTAGTTTTTTTAAGGGTCCTAAGTTTTTGGGACCCAAAAATTATTTTTAAGTGTCCAAATTTCGTGATTCTTTTTTTTAAAGTTTTTATTCTTCGATTTTATAACTAATTAACAAGTAATTAGCATATTTAATTCCTTTTTAACTAGTTTTTAAACGTCAAATTACTTCTTTGATTCATCAAATTAAGCAACACAAGTAGTTTTTCTGCTTTTGTTACTTAGTTTTTTTGTGTCAGTTTTCTTTCGTGCTTTTTTTCTTTGATTTTTCTCATCTTAATTCGTAGATAAACTTCTTGACTCAAATCCTTTTAGCTTTAATCGAGTCATCCTTCTTTCATGAGTCACAAGAATCCACTCCACCATAAAGGATAGGTGATCTTGAATTGATCGAGCGAAGCTAGTTCACTATCAATTTTGAGACGACGCTTTAGGAGGTGAGTTGAGAGCTTACATATGAGTGACATGAGGCTTTTTATACTAATATATTTTTATTGAGTTTTTTTAGGTAAAATGTCAAATACAAGTCTAAGTTGGGAAGGCTCAAATCAAATCATGGAGGCCATTACCCACCTCACCAAACAAATAGCAGAAATGAGTGTGGATATGAATGGAATGAGAGTGAAAATAAATGGAAGAATAGGAGGTATGGAGGAAAGGTTGGTACGGGTTGAGAGAGGTAAATCGCTTCAAATAGAAAATGATGATATAAGGGGGGCGTCGGTCCAATCCACCACCGTTACTCTGGGGCAAGCTCACAAATTATGTAACCCTCCACCAAATCAAACCCGAAACTTCCAACAACCTACCTACCAAACGAACAACACTCCAAATTTTCCAAGACAAACTACACCATATCCCCATCCACAACCCTATCATCCTCCACAAGAGAATCGATCTTTTCTAGACAACCAAATTCGATGCCAAACTCCACTCCGAAACACATCAAATGCATTCTTACATGATTCCCACATATCACCTCCACAAAATGCACCACAAATGCCATACCAATTCTACAAATTCCAAAATTATCTTTATGATGAGTTCAATAATGATGAATTTTAGGAGCATGTAGGAAGTGGTGGTTATGGAGTACCAAGGGAAGGAGTTCGGCCTCAGGAATTGAGATGGGACCAAAGCATGAGAGGTCAAAAATATGGGAATAGAGGATATAGGATAGGAAATAGAGGAGATAGGATGGGATATAGAGTCTATAGGATTGGAAGTAAAGGAGATAAGTTTGGGGAGAGGAATGATGAAGATCGAGGCTTGAACACTGATAAGTTGGCAATTTGCCAACTTCTTAGCACTTTTAAGCTTGAATTATTTCTTAATTTCCTTTGATTCAATGTGATTCTTATATTAAATTATTTGTTTGTGCAGGTAATGGATGAATACAAGGTCGAGCTAGCCATACGAGTCAAATGAGATACGAAAAGTAAAGAATAGTAGCTCAAAACAACACTTGGGAAGAAGTGGCACCCACCTGCGCACGCAGGTCAAGAGGTGCGCACGCAGGTGGGAAGGAATCCTAGAGAATTAGTATTCTGGAATTGCACATGCGCTACTACATGAGCACGTAAGTCCTCCACCTGTGCCAACAGGTGACCAGTACGGTGGTAATATTTTGAAGAACGCAAATTTGGGGCTTTAAAAGGGGTTTTTCAGCTCTAGAACTACATTCTTGTACCTTTTAAAGCTTGAGAATCATAGAGTTAAACCCTAAGAGTGAAATTAGTGACTTTATTTAGCCTTTTATTGAATTTTGATCTCAATTCTTGTGATAATTTTTTATTCAATGAAAGAATGGAATGAGAATTTGGGTGATTTTCCTCTTTCTCTCTCTATGAGTAGCTAATTTCTTTGCTTGGGGTTATGGTTGATTAAGGTGTGATAATTTTATGGGTGTTGTTTATTTGTCTTCCTAATTAGCTAATTATTGTGGGTTTTACTTCTATTCCATGTTTTTGATCTACAATTAGAGGTTGAAAACTCTATTTAACTCTAGAATCTTTATTTATTGACAAAGGGGATAAGGATGAGGAATAGGAGTGAATAATAACTTGATGTTCATCATTTAATAGTGTCTCTTATACATAAGCATGCTAATTGAGGTGTTTGATGGCTCATATAGTTACACTTGTGAGGTGTTCGAAAGAACCCACTTGTGAGATTTTGGTGTTTGATTGATAAATTAACACTAAGTACTCTTAATCTAGCCTACCCATAACTATTAGCGAAATCTGTACAAATGCTCAATCACCCATACATGAATTCACCCTTATAATAGCATTACCCCAAGTCCCATTTCACACTTGATTTAAATTCTATTTCTCTGATCTTTGAATATTACATTTCATTTACAATTAACTTGATAATTACAAAGTGTTCGAATTAAACCCCCAATTTACTTTCTTGTTTTATTTATCATAGGATTGTGAGCCAACTTCTAGTTGCATATAACACTTTATATTGAAGGTCATTCTCTCATTTCCTGTGGATTCGACCCCGACTCTTGTTGGGTAAAGTATATTGACGACGACCACTTATAATCTTGAAGTATAATTTGAGCGTTATTAAAAATGGCGTCGTTGTCGGGGAATGGAATGTAGCATTCATTCTTTTTAGTGTTATAAGTTACTTTGGGTTAGCCTTAGTGTAATTTTTTTACTTTTTATAATGTTTTTGTTTTCTTCAAGTGACGACCAAAGTCTTCACAAATCAATGAGTCAAACGGTAGCAATGCCGCTTCTTTTGACGGGCATATAGATGATGAGGACCATTAGGGAGATGCGGAAGAGCTAGCTCCATCGGTATCCCACCTGCGGAAGGCAATAAAGTGTTCCATGTTGCTAGTGTAATGCTCTATCTACTTCAAATGAAGGGTTTATTTGGGGGTAAATCCCATGAAGATTCCAACCTTTATTTGACAAAATTCATTGATGTATATATTCCATTTGATATCGCCCACATATCACAAGAGTCTATTCGGTTGACTTTTCCCCTTCTCATTGACGGGTGAGGCCATTTTGTGGTTGAGAAAATTGACCGCGAGTTTAATAACTACATGGGTGGAATTGATTGAAGCATTCTTTGATTGATTCTTTCTACCATCCCGGATGTTACAATTGAGGGATGAGATTATTAACTTCTGCCAATTGAATGGCGAACCATTACATGAGACTTGACAAAGGTTTAACAGGAAGTTGATGCAATATCTAACTCACGAGGTTCTGGATAAAATGATCCTCCAAATATTTTATTAAGCATTAGATAAATTGAACAATATGGTTGCAGGCAATGCGTCCAGAGGATCTTTAGTGAAACAAACTTATGGTGTTGTGTTGGCATTATTGGATTAAGGCAGTAAACAAAGTCGAGGTTGGCACACAAGAGATATCGAGGTGGTCGTGGTGGATCTCTCCGCATCTTTTCTGAGTTAAGAACAAAAGAAGAAGGACGAGGATATAGATGAGTACATGGCTAAAATGATGACATAATTAGACCTCCTCACCAAACATGTAATGGGTTCAACACCAAAGGTGATCAACGCCTCTACTTCTAAGGGTGCTAAAAAATATAATGATGATAAGGTGGAAGCTCTTGATGAAGAAATTGGGTTTATGTTTCCTGACCTACTTATCAAAGGTAAGGCGGGAATCAAGGTTGGAAGGATAGAGACCGTGATTGGAAAGACAGTGAGTAAAAGGATAGTGATCGAGATCGAAAATGGAAGGATAAGGAAAGAGATAGGGACCATGATTGGAAAGATAAATATTGGAACCATGATAGGTATATTCCTCCATATGATTGGGCCAAGGGTAAGGAAACAACCGCCACTGATTCAAAAAAGTTTAAGAATGAAGATGTGCTTGCTTGTATCCTTTTGAGTGTTGAAAGAAGTGATAAGATGCTTCGAGAAATGAAAGGCAATTTTTCTAAACTCAATCAAACTGTTACCTCACACTCAGCCTTGATAAAACAACTTTAAACCCAATTGGGCCAAATTTTCTCACAATTGAATATAAGACAAAGAGGAGGCCTCCCTAGTGATATGGTGTCAAACCCGAAGAATGATGGTCATGTCATGTCAATTGTTAGTAGGAGCAGGAGAACTCTTGGGAAAGATGTTATAAATCTTGATGATGACCCTAGTGATAAGGGTGTTGGAGAATAAGTGAGCAAAAAGAGAAAGCGTCTTGTAAGTCAAAAAATAAGACCCCAAATTCAAATGAGCAAAGTGTTGAGAAACTGGGAGAAGTGGAAAAGAAGGTTGAAAGGAAAGAAGAGCCACAAGCAGTAGGAGGTAGTGATTTAAAATTGGATGAAAACCTGATTATCTCAAGGCCGCAAGTTAAAGTCCCTCCACAAAGGCTTAAGAAAAAGGAAGATGATTCAAAGTACAAGAAGTTCCTTGCTAAATTTAGCAACCTTTCAGTAAATATACCATTGTTGGAAGCCCTACAAGAGATGCCCGGGTTGTCAAATTTATGAAGGACTTAGTGACAAAGAAGTGGGTCATGGATTTCGAAACAATTGAAGTGACACATAATTGTAGTGCTATTATGTCTAGCATAATGGTTGTGAAGAAGAATGATCCAGGAGCATTCACCATCCCATGTACTATTGGGGTGTATAAATTTGGGAAAGCTTTATGTGATCTTGGGGCAAGTATTAATTTGATACCATTGGCCATGTTTTGTAAGCTAGGCTTGGGTGCTTCAAAGCCTACTACAATGAGGTTTTTAATGGCCGACAGTTCTTTAAAGAAACTCATGGGTGTGTTTTATGATGTACTTGTGAAGGTGGACCATTTTATCTTTCCAGCCAACTTTATGATCTTGGATTGCAAAATTGACCAAGAGGTCCTTATTATTCTTGGTAGGCCATTCTTGGCTACCAAACGAGCTTTAGTTGATCTTGAATACGGTGAAATGAAATTCTGAGTAAACAATGAATATGTGTTATTTAGTGTGTGTAAGTCCATAAAGCAACCTATGGATTTGCAAGTTGTCTCCGTAATTGATGACGAAGTGTCTAATACTATGGAGATTGATTTAGTTAGTGAGCCCTTGATGGGAGTTTTGTGGAATCTTGAGAATGAGAGGATTGAAGGATATGATGAAGTCGTTGCATCTTTGAAAGGTCTTGGGTCCTACACCAAAAATCCTTGCAAGTTGGACCTTGACTAGAAAAATCGAGAAACTCCTACCGCAAGACCTTTAATTGAAGATCCACCACAAATTGAGCACAAACCATTGCCACCTCACCTTCGTTATGTATTATTGGGGGAAGGTGAGATTCTACCTATTATTATTGCGAGAGACTTGTCCTTCTGGCAAATCGAGGCATTGAAATTGGTGGTGATATAGTATATTAGGGCTCTTGGATGGACCATAGCCGATATTATCGCCCCCCCCTTTGTATATGCACTCACAAAATAAAACTTGAGCCCGATTTCATAGCAAGTGTTGAGCACCAATGAAGATTAAACCCTACTATGCGATATGTTGTAAAAAAAGAAATCATCAAGTGGCTTGACGCGGGTGTCATCTATCCTATCTCAGATAGTACGAGGGTGAGCCCAGTTCAATGTGTTCCCAAGAAAGGTGGTATCACGATAGTCCTAAATGAGAACAATGATCTCATACCCGTCCGTCCAGTCAGTCAAGGGTTGTAGGGTGTGTATTAACTATCGAAAGTTGAATTCATGGATGGTGAAGGACTACTTCCCCATGCCCATCATGGACTAAATGCTTGATAGGCTTGCGGGAAGGGGTTGGTATTGCTTTCTCAATGGATACTCAGGGTATAATCAAATATCAATATCCCTCAAAGATTAAGACAAAACTACGTTCACATGTCCCTATGGAACCTTTGCGCCCTTTGGTCTATGTAATGCACCGGCCAATTTTCAACGGTGTATGCTTTTTATCTTTTCAAACATGGTGGAGGATTCAATGGAGGTATTTATAGATGATTTCTTGGTTATTGGTGATACTTTTGAGGATTGCCTTACACACTTAGAGAAGGTGCTTGAAAGATGTGTGGAAAATAATCTTGTATTGAATTAGGAGAAATGCCACTTTATAGTGAAAGAGGGGATTGTTCTTGGACATAAAATCTTTGGCCAAGGAATGCAAGTCGATCAAGCTAAAGTAGAGGTCATTGCTAAGCTACCTCCTCCAATATCTATCAAAGGGGTAAGAAGTTTCCTTGGCCATGCGAGTTTTTATAGGAGGTTCATTAAAGATTTCTATAAAATTGCCCATCTTATGTGCAAACTCCTCGAGAAGGAAGTAAAGTTTGATTTTAATGGAGTGTGTTTAAGGGAATTTAATTGCCTTAAAGAGAAGCGTGTCTCGTCTCCCATTATTGTGGCCCCTACTTGGTCACAACTATTTGAGCTCATGTGTGATGCGAGTGGGTTTGCATTAGGTGCGGTGCTTGGTCAAATAAATGAGAGACTTTTTAATCCTATCTTTTTAATCCTAGCTACTATGCTAGTAAGTCATTGAACGATGCACAAAGGCCCTATACAGTTATGGAACAAGAATTACTAGAGGTTGTTTATGGGTTTGAAAAGTTTTGGGCTTATTTGTTAGGCACAAAGGTTATTGTTCACACCGATCACGCCGCCATGCGGTAACTAATAGCCAAGAAAGAAGCAAAACCTCAATTGATAAGGTGGATTATACTACTTCAAGAATTTGATTTTGAAGTGAAGGATACAAAGGGTTGTGAAAACCAAATAGCGGACCACCTATCACATCTCGAGTTGAATGAAGAAAAGTTGGGCGAGACTGAAATTAATGATACATTTCCTAATGAGCTTGTCATGAGCTTAAAGGGGAGTACACCATCGTGGTATGTTGATTTTGCAAATTATGTAGTGAGTGGGCTGCTTCTTGATGATTGGAGCTCCTATCAAAGGAAACGATTACTTCATGATGTGAAAAGATACTATTGGGACAAACCCTATCTCTTTGGGGAGTGTGCGGATGGATTTTTATGTTGTTGTGTTATGGTTGAGGAGATGAAGTCTATTCTTAAGGCTTGCCACTGATCTCTATTCAGTGGCCATCATGGTGGTGTGAGAATGGCCGCTAAAGTGCTTCAAAGTGGGTTTTATTGGCCTACCATTCATTGAGATGCTTATGACTTAGTGAAAACTTGTACGTCGTGCCAAATGCAAGGTAGTATTTCAAGGAGGAATGAGATACCTTTAAATCCTAACCTCAAAGTGGAGTTATTTGATATATGGGGCATAGATTTTATGGGCCCTTTTGTGAGCTCGTATGGTAATAAATACATATTGGTGGCCGTTGATTACGTGTCAAAATGGGTGGAATCCATTGATTTGCTGAACAACGATAGAAAAAGTGTCATGTTTTTCTTAAAGAAATACATCTTTACAAGGTTCGGGACGCCTCGAGCCATCCTTAGTGATGGAGGCTCCTATTTTTGCAATCGGGTGTTTGGTACTTTGCTTGATAAGTACGGGGTGAGGCATAAGTTGGCTCCCCATACCATCTGCAAAAAAGTGGCCAAGTGGAGGTGTCCAATTGAGAAATCAAGTCAATATTGGAGAAAATCGTGAATGTGGGACACACAAATTGGGCAAGACAATTAGATGATGCTCTTTGGGCCTATAGAACCGTGTTCAAAACTCCTATTGGCAAGTCACCATATCAATTGGTGTTTGGAAATACTTGTAACCTCCTCATTGAGTTAGAGCACAAGGCACTGTGGGCCTTGCATAATTTGAATATGAATTGGGAGGATGCCTCCAAGTCTAGAGTGGAGAAGTTACATGAGTTAGAGGAATTTTGACTTAAGGCATGCAAGAGCTCGGGCTTTTACAAAGAAAAAATGAAGAAGTGAAACGATGCTAAGATCTTGAAAAGAGAGTTCTGTGTGGGAGATGAAGTATTACTTTTAACCTCGAGGTTGAAACTCTTCGCGGGTAAACTCAAATCTAAGTGGTCAGGTCCTTTTGTGGTAGTGAATGTCTATCCGAGGGAGCTATCGAATTGGAGGATCATGAGAAGAGACGGTTCATGGTAAATGGTCAAAGGTTAAAACATTTTTAAGTGGGTGGACTCGAAGCGGCCAAGGTTGAGTTGCTCCATTTAAAGGATGCTTATTGATATGGAACATCGTCGTGCCATGATGATAACCACGATGATTCTTGGGAGTCAATCCCAGGTTACTTATTATGATTTTATATTTGTTTGAGTACTAATTTTAGGTAGTATTGGTGAATACAGGTGAAAAATTCTAAGTTTGGGAACCGTTACACACTATTTTGAACATATACTGGCACCCGCTGGCGCACATGCCCACATGCCCACGCATGAGAGGGCACATGTGGCTAGCAGGAGAAGCTAGCAAACTGGTTCAGGGAAAAATAGCCACCTTTTGGTGCAGGCTAGGCACCTGCGTGCGCAGGTTGTCCACGCAGATGGCACTAGGTAAATTTCTTCAAGCTCCTAGCTCACCTACATGTACAAGCCATCACCTGCGTGCGCAAGGTGGGGCCTAGGTGAGAAAGGGTCAAAAATTTTTGTTCCACTTATGTTTCGGGCTGACCCAACTTGGTTGGCCTACTACTCCTTTAAAATAATACTCTTACTTATACCAATATAATTTAAACATCCACACTACACACACAAACATAAACACCCGATTTCTCTTCTCTCTTTTCACAAATTTTCTCTTTTTTCACACTTCAAAAAATTCTTCAAATTTCTTTCAAGAGAACACACACACAACATCAACTACAACTCCGAGGACCTCAATCGCACGAGTATTTTGCCATTATTTTTCATTTCTACTTGAGTTGGTAAGTTCCCTTTTTACAATTTTGACTTAATTTCTCTTGGTTAGAATGGTGAAGCATCTCATATGCTAAATTTTTGTTCTTATGTGGTTTAACGTTTATGACATAAACTTATGGATTTTGTGAAGTTCTTGGAATATGAGTTGATTTTACCTTGAAAGTTAGGGAATTCTTGAGTATTCAAGTTTATGCACACCATGTGTTTAATGAAATTCCCCTTTTGTTTTTTCTTTGTGGGTAATCTAATAGAGTTTGTTGGGAGTTCTTGTGCATATTTAGAGTCAATTCTATCATAAAGTGGTTTTTTTTTTTTTTTTTTTTTAAAAAATTGAGTTGATTAGTGTAACTTGGAATGCCTATAAAGTTCCATCTTCATTATTTACTTTGTTTATTTTGTGATGTGCACTATGTGTTTGTTGAAATGCTCATGAGAAATTTTTGGCATTATCTTTAATAGTTGTTGATGTAATTAGTTTGGGAGCATAGTTTGGCCATTGCTTGAGAAATAATGCGAGCTAATTTGTCTTCTAAGAAGTGTGAAATGTTGATTCAAGTTGGTGGTGCGTTGTTATTAACATTGATTAACCATGACCTTTGTTTCTTTGATTGTTATGTGTTGAACTCTTGGATGAAGTCTGAGTAGCCCCGTTGACAGAAATGCATGCTTTGCCCAATGATAGATCGGGTGATGTCATTCTTAAAGGAAAATAGTCGTTTTTGTTAATGAAAGGGCCATGAGCTAAGTGTGTGTTATAATACTAAGTGTGTATAGTGTGTTCTTGTTCATCATAATGGTATTAATTCCCCGTAGGCTTTTATATAATTTTACCTTGCATTCACCTCATCTAGAATAGTTTTCTTTTCTTTCACATATATAAAAAAAAAAATACAAAAACATTTTTTACCTTTTAGTTTTGTTTGGTTGTTTCTTTTGTTCTTTTTCAGACATGACTTCGAGGAAACCAATGCCCTGAGCTGCAAAGAGGGACAACAAAAAGGATAAGGGCAAGGCCATCGCGACCATATCTAACAAAAAGGCATGGGTACAACAAGAGGCCTCTATTATCCTCGATTTTCAAAACACTATTGATCTTTGAAAAGGGTTGGAAAAAGAGGTAGAAAAAATCCGGTTTGGACTTGAAGGGATGCGTGAATTATATGAGTAGTGGGTTGACACTCTCGATTTCAATTCGGAGAAGATATTTAGTTTGAAAGGGTTCCCGAAACACTTTCCAAAGATTGTACAACAAGTTAAAGAGCATGGATTGCAAGATTTCACGAATAACGTTGTCACATCACTACCTCTTTATTTTCTGGAGATTGTTCAGGAATTTTACGCTTCCTACCATATCCAACATATGCAACACAAGTATAAATGATCCATTGATAAATAACCATGTTTGCCGAGTGTCCTTGTTAGAATGATTGAGGTACCTTGCAGCCCCGAGGCTATAAATAAAGCCTACTTTGACCACCATTATGAGCCGGGCAATGAATGTAGAAAGAAAGTAAAGGGTGGGCATGCTCAATTCTTGTGGATTGCCCCAATCATTGAAAAGGGTCTGCCTTCATGGGCTGATGGAGTGGGATAAATTAAGAGAAGAAATCTTACGGTTGAGGCCAAACATCGGCTTGGTTTTGTGGATAACCGGTTGTTTCCATCTACCAATAACCAAGATGTCACTATTGATTGGGTTATCATTGTTGGTTGCATCATGAGTGTTATTCACATCAATTTTGGATAAATTATTACCGATATGATCAAATTTCGAGCAAGGCAACCCGGGACTTTATTGACTTTTTTTGGCTCTCATAACGTTGTTATCTTTCAAATCCAAAGTTCCTCTCTTCTCTAGGATTAACAAAAAAGTGATACATACGGGGGTCATTGATCTTATTACTAGTCAAGATAATGAAAATCCGATGGGAAAGAAAAGGAAGGTTGCAGAGGTTTTGGGTTTGTCTTTGGGTGAGATACCTATTCTCGAGGGCACACCCATACCCCTCCTGTGAATTCAGTTTCATCAGATGCTCCCCAAGTTTCTAGTGATACTATTCCAGTGATCGATCCACCTATTGCACCTCCTACCTCGAGCACAACACCTCCTACTCGGCCGAATCCGTCCACTCGGCCCCTACGGTCTTCTACTATTATGTTTTCTATGGTCCCTTGTATGACTTTGGCAAACAATAGTACCCTTGCTTAGCATACATGCTTAGCATGAGCTGCTAAGTATATATACTGTCTGGAGCATGGTAAAATTACTTTTCATAATATGATAACGTTGAAATAATTTATGATATATTTCTATAATATTACTATTTCATATTATCTTGTTCTATCTTACTTCTATTTAGTATGAGGTATTCATTTCTCTCTATGTGTCTGAGGTGCCCTAATAATATCTGGTTTAGACGTTGGCTAGCTAGATTGTAGGGTCGTTGCCAGGGTGAGCGTAGACCTAAAAGGTGATCCCATCGCCAAGACAACTCTAGATAGAAACAGATGTAAATCCAAGAGAAAACTTATAGAAGTACTTAGACCTTAGATATTAAGTAATAGTAATCTATAGATCTTTATCATACTTTTTGTTTCTCCTTTTTCATATATGAACTGTATTTTTAACCTAAGTGTCTAGATAGTATTTTATTTTAATGGATAATAACACAAACATTTTAAACAGTATTAATGTTTCTTCACAAGCAACTAGGATTGCCTAACTGTAAAATGATCTTTAAAACTGGAGTATTCCAGATGAACCTTTTAAAAAGATTTACCAATTAGGTAATTTTAGCTTTGTTAAAAGGCATACCAATAAGACATGTGAGTCTACCACTGCTATTAATAAATCTTTAGAAATTATTAAGCTTCTGCATGAACAAGATATAAACAAGTATAAAATCCAGTTTAATTATCTTCATATAGGTCTTGTTCAACTAGCCGTAAAACCCCTTTTTAGAAAAGGTTAGATATCCCTATTTGCGCCCTCCTAAGAGATGCTCATCTCCTTAACTTCGACGACTCCCTTTTAGGAGTAATTCAAAGTAACCTTGCCGAAGGTCCAGTATACTTTAACTGTTATCCCAATTTTTCAGTTGATATTAACGACCCTAATGTCAAGGATGCCTTGACCCTTAATGTCAAGAAAAAAAACATGAATAGCAAAGTTAATACCAGAGAAATAGCCATAATTTATAGAGTTTATTATAGTCTTATGAGCACTATAATAGCCCCAAAGGCTGGGATTGAAAGTTTCAAGGTAGTTACGATGCTCATGGAAGATAACCAAGAGCATAGTACTATCTTTGTACCAAGAATGCTCAAATGGGATGACATTCCTAGCAACAACGATTAGCACTTTGATGCCATCACTCAACCTCTCCCCTCACACCCAGGGAGATCTGAAATAGAAAGGGTTATACAATACCTAGATGGTTTGATAGATCTCGAATTATTAAACTCTAATGAAATTAGCAGAACTTCTTTATATAAAAGATCGTCATCTGCAAGACCTTCTACTTCCAAAACCCCAGAGGATAATGAGAGCAGTAACAAGGAAGATAATAGCAAAGGGAAGATCAGAGAGAAGACTACTATAGTGAAATTTCCAAAGTCCATTATCAACCAAAAATCCAAGACCCAGTTAGTCCTACCGCATCAGATATGGAACCACCGCTCTACACCGATCCAAGTATAAGAGTTATAAAATCCGACGAGGTTCATAGTCCAGATCTTAAGGCTCTTGAAATTCCTTGGAAATATCCTAAAAAAAAAATCAGAAGGGATTGGAACTGTAATACCTATTCCAAACAACAATAAGTCGTTTACGATAAAAACTGGATAGTGGACATGAAAAGAATAAGATGTGACATCGAATTATTTAAATGGTTCGAAATTATTGGAAAGATCGATAATCAGAAGGACTCTCTTCAAGTCCTTGTTAACAAATGGTACACTCAAACCAATAAGGTTGTAGAGTCCACCACTCTATCACTTGAGGGAATTAAAATCCCTTATTCAAAGGAAATCATAAACGTTTCTCCATTCAAGCTAAAGAGCGATAAACCCCAGAGTATGCCTACCAACAAGGATATAGGTAGAGTGATTGAATAAAATAACTACACTAATCAACTCCTTCATATTGCCACTCGACGAATTGAAGATTCAAAGGATAAGGCAATTTTTACTATCCAGCCTACTCCATCCAAAGCTAGTACTAGTAATACTATCAAATCCAGTCCAGTCTTCAAGAAGATGGAATTCCAAAAGGATAAATTCGCAAAACTTAGTGAAAAATTTGATGTTTCAGGAAAAATCCTAGACAAAATAAACGAGAAACTTGCAAACTTTGTCATCACGGATAAATCCAAAAACAGTGTCAAAACTATCCAAGAAAGGAATGACTCTCTTCTCAAATTATCCAATGATCGGTATCAGAAATAAAAAAACTACAACAAGCATCCTTCTTTTTTGGATGCTCAATACGAAAAGAATGCCTTCCTCTCAACGTCCTCTTACGGAGGCAGCAAAATCACTGAATAGAATATTGATGGTTTGGCTGAACACTAGCTCTATAATAAACTCCATGAAATTGGTGTTGCTATCAGTGCCTATTAGATCAGGAATGCTTCTGATAAAGAAGCAACTGCTATGATTATAGCAGTATTTACCGGCATGCTTAGACATTGGTAGGATAATTATTTCAGCGATGATATAAAAAATGCCATCTCCAATGCCTCAACCATTGAAACGGTCATTAAGATCGAGAATGGTACTGAAATAACCACTCAAGCTCAAAGATAAGATGCTTTTGGTACCCTTCTTTACCACATAGCTAAGCATTTTATTGGAGAACCCAAACTCTTTCAAGATAGAAGCTTAGAGATCCTTAACAATCTTTCCTGTCCTAAATTGATAGACTTCAGATGGTATAAAGATATTTTTCTCATCAAAGTCATGATTCGCCCAGATTACCATAATGACTTTTGGAAAGAGCGCTTCATTAGTGGTTTACCTCCTCTCTTAGTAGGCAAGGTTAGAACCAAAATTAAGGATAGGTGTGAAGGAAATATCTCTTAAAATCAAATGAATTATGGAGACATCATTAGTTTCATCAATACTGTACGCCTTGAGCTTTGCACTGACATCAAGTTGAAAAACCAACTCAAAAAGGAGAAAAACTCTTCAAAAAATAAACTAGGAAGTTTTTGTCAAGATTTTGGATTTGTCAAAATCTCACCTCCTTCCAAAGGCATCTCCAAAGATAGCAAACCTCCTTCTTCCTCCAGGCAAATTCATAGGCCAAAGTCTAGAAGGGACCTTAAGAAATGCCATAGCAAGAGGCCTAAGAAACATAGATCTTCTAAAGAAGATACCTGTTGGACTTGTGGAAAAAATGGGCCATAGACCCAACGAATGCAAATCCACTAGAAAAAAAAAGAAAATCAACATTATAGGGCTGAGCAAAGAAACCAAAGAAAAACTCTTCTCAATCCTCGAAGATAATGAATCAGAAACCTCTGATTACTCTTTTTCTTAAGATTATAGTTATGAAGGAAATAATAACGTCGCCTATGAGTCTTATCATAGTCAATCTGGTGAAAAATGTCCTTGTTTAGGTGCTTACTTTACTTGGACAAAGAAGGTTGTTAATGTCATCACTAAAGATTCCAAGGAAATCTTGTTTGATGTCATAGAACACATTAAAGACGATGAATCTAGGAATAAATACCTCTTAGAACTCAAAAGGATTATCCTCAATTCTTCTTAAAAGGAAAAACCCAAGCCCAAGGTCATAAAACCTTTTAGTACGAAGCATTTTATGTCTAGGTTTGAAAGACCCTCAAAACCTTCTATCTCAGATTTTAAAGAAGAAGCCCTCTCCCTAAAAAATGAGATCAGAGCTATTAAATCTAGATATGGAAGTGTTGAACTTGACCTCCTTACTAATCAAGTACTGAAAGGGGTTTCTTTTCCAAAAGAACCATCTTCAAATCTCCCCAACAATGAACACCTGGTCGAACCAGTTTTTGATTTCCCAGGAAATCCCTTTGAGTCCACTTCTGAGAACCCAACAGGAGTCGTTTCAATTTCCACTGTGAAAACATTGAGTCAACACATACCCATCAAGATTATGGTAAGTAAAGACTTTGTAATAAACAATGTTTCCCTTCTCAATAGTGGTGCACATCCAAACTGCATAATTAAGGATTTAGTACCAACTAAATACTTAGAAAAAAGTACTACTCATCTCTACTTCGCCACAGGAGAAAGAATTAATATAAACTATATGCTTTCTAAAGCTCGTATTTGCAATAACAATATTTGTTTTACTAATGACTTTGTTATCATAGAAGATATCAATGTAGATATCATTCTGGTTTTACCATTTCTTTCCCAAATAAAACCATATGCTGACACTATTGAAGGTATACGTACCAAAGTTTTGGGACTAGATTTGTCTGTCCCCTTCTTAAAAACTCTTTCTCATGAAGAAAGCACTTTTATAAAAGAAAAACTATTTTTATAATAAAATAGACTTTCTGGTCATATCTCCTTCTTACAAGAAGAAATTAAAATTAAGAAAATAGAACAAATTTTAAAAACCTTGGAGATGGTAACTAAAATTTCCAATCTTCAAAAACATTTTGAAAAATAAACTCACTAACTTTGTCATCACAGATAAATCCAAAAACAGTGTTAAACTATCCAAGAAAGTAATGACACTCTTCTTAAATTGTCCAATGATAGGTATCATAATTGAAAAAACTACTACAAGCGTCCTTTTTTTCTTGATACTCAATAAAAAGAGAACGCCTTCCTCTCAATATCCTCTCATAGAGGCAGCAAAATCACTGAATAGAATATTGATGGTTTGGATAAACACCAGATCTACAATAAACTCCATGAAATGGGTGTTGCTATCACTGCCTATAAGATCAGAATACTTCTGATAAAGAAGCAACTGCTATGATTATAGTAGAATTTACCGACATGCTTAGACATTGGTGGGATAATTATTTCACCGTTTAAGATCGAGAATGATATTGAAATAACCACTCAATATCAAGGAGAAGATGCTTGCACCACCCTTCTTTACCACATAGATAGGCATTTTGTTGGAGAACCCAAAATCTTTCAAGATAGGAGCTTAGAGATCCTTAACAATCTTTCCTGTCCTAAATTGACAGACTTCAGATGGTACAAAGATATCTTTCTCATCAAATTCATGATTCACCTAGATTGTGACAATGACTTTTGGAAAGAGCGCTTCATTAGTGGTTTACCCACTCTCTTTGCAGATAAGGTTATAACCAAAATTAAAGATAGGTGTGATGGAAAAATATCTTACAACCAAATGACTTACAGAGATATAATTAGTTTCACCAACACAGTGTGCCTTGAGCTTTGCACTAACATCAAGTTGAAAAACCAACTCAAAAGGAGAAAAACTCCTCAAAATATGAACTAGAAAGTTTTTGTCAAGATTTTGGCTTTGTCAAAATCTCACCTCCTTCTAAAGGCATCTCCAAAGATAGAAAACCTCCTTCTTCCTCCAGGAAAATTCACAGGCCTAAGTCTAGAAGAGACCTTAAGAAATCCCATAGCAATAGGCCTAAGAAACATAGATCTTCAAAAGAATATAGCCATTGGATTTTCGAAAAAACCGGCCATAGAGCCAACAAATGAAAATCCACTAGAAAAAAGAAGAAAATCAACCTACTAGGGCTGAATGAAGAAACCAAAGAAAAACTCTTCTCCATCCTAGAAGATAATGAATCAAAAACCTCTGATTACTCTTCCTCCGAAGACTATAGTGATGAAGAAAATATTAATGTCACCTATGAGTCTGATCAGAGTCAATCTGGTTAAGAATGTCCTTGTAAAGGTGCTTACTGTACCTGTACAAAGAAGGTTGTTAATGTCATCACTAAAGATTCCAAGGAAATCTTGCTAGATGTCATAGAACACATTAAAGACGATGAATCTAAGAATAAATACCTCCTGGAACTCAAAAGTATTTTTCCTTTTCGAAAGGAAAAATCCAACCCCAAGGTTATAGAACCTTTTAGTATGAAGCATGTTATGTGTAGGTTTGAAAAACCCTCAGAACCTTCTATATCAGATCTTAAAGGAGATGTCAACTCTTTCAAATGCGAGATCAGAGATATTAAATCTAAATGTGGAAGTGTCGAACTTGAACTTCTCACTAATCAAGTCCTTAAAGGGGTTTCTTCCCCAAAAGAACCCTCTTCAAATCTCCCCACAATGAGCACCTAGTCGAACTCGTTTTTGATTTCCCAGGAAACCCCTCTGAGTCTGCTTCTGAAAACCCAACAGGAGTAGTTTCCATTACCACTATCAGACCATTAAGTCAACACATACCCATCAAGATTATGATAAGTAAAGACTTTGTAATAAACAAAGTCGCTCTTCTCGACAGTGGTGTAATTAAGGTTTCAGTACCAACTAAATACTTAGAAAAAAGTACTACTCGTCTCAACTCCTCCACAGGAGAAAGAATGAATATAAACTATAAGATTTCTAAATTTATATTTGCAATAACAATATTTGTTTTACTAACGACTTTGTTATCACAGAAGACATCAATGTAGATATCATTCTGGGTTTCCTTGCCCAAATAAAACTATATACTGATACTATTGCACGTATACATACCACAGTTTTGGGATAAGATTTGTCTGCCCCTTCTTAAAAACTCTTTCTCATGATGAAAACACTTTTATAAAAGAAAAAGACTATTTTAAAAATAAATAGACTATCTAGTCATATCTCCTTCTTACAAGAAGAAATTAAAATTAAGAAAATAGAACAAATTTTAAAAAACTCGAAAATGGCCACTAAAATTTCCAATCTTCAAAAACATTTTGAAAAAGAAATTTGCTTTGAATTTCCCAATGCTTTCTGGGAAAGAGAAAGACATTTTGTCGAACTCCTATACATAACTGGCTTTGATGAATGGGCAATCCCTACTAAGGCGAGACCCATTCAGATGAACCAAAATATGATGGAAGTTTGCAAAACCAAAATAAATCATTAATTAAAAAAATAGTATTATTCATCCTTCTAATTATCCCTAGAGCTGTTCTACATTTTATGTTAATAACAGTGCAAAGAAAGAAAGAGGAACTCCCAGACTTGTAATTAACTACAAGCCCCTTAATTCCGTTGTAAAATGGATTCACCATCCAATTCCCAACAAAAGGGATCTTTTGAAAAGAACTTACAAAGCTAATATCTATAGCAAGTTTGATATGAAATCCGGTTTCTGGCAGATATAAATTGACAAAAAAGATAAATTCAAAACCACCTCCAATGTACCCTTCGTTCATTATGAATGGAATGTTTTGCCCTTTGTTCTTAAAAATGCCCCATCCAAATTTTAAAACATAATTAACAATATTTTCAATCCTTACAGTTATATGTCTATCGTCTATATTGATGATGTGCTTATTTTTTCTGAAAATATTGATTCTCATTTTAAACATCTTAGCACTTTCCTTAAAATAATAAAAACCAATGGGTTAGTCGTAAGTGCCAAAAAGATGAAGCTTTTTCAAACCACCATTAGGTTTTTAGGTCATGATCTTTATCAATGAAGTTATAAACATATTTGTAGAACCATTGAGTTCTCCTCTAAGTTTCCCGATGAAGTCAAGGATAAAACTCGACAACAGAGGTTTCTAGGAAGCCATAATTATGATGTAGACTTTATTCCTAACATAAGACAGGTCTGTGAGCCTTTTTATAAAAGGCTTAGAAAAAGCCCTGTTCCTTGGAATATGGAACAAACCAATGCAGTCAAACAAGTCAAGAAACTTGTTCAAAATCACCCATGCCTAGGTATCTCTAACCCTGAGGCCTTCATGATTGTAGAAACTAATGCTTCAGACTTAGGATATAGAGGAATTCTTAAACAAAAGGTTAGCCCAGATTCACCTGAGTAGCTTGTTAGATTTACTTCAGGAATCTGGAATTCCACTCAATCTAATTACAACACTGTGAGAAAAGTGATTTTATCTGTAGTGCTATGTATCACAAAATTTTAGGATGATCTTATTAACAAAGAATTACTACTTAAAGTAGATTGCAAATCCGCAAAAGAAATTTTACAAAAAGATGTAAAAACTCTTGTTTCAAAACAAATTTTTGCTACGTGGCAAGCTATACTATCTAGTTTTGATTTTCAAATTGAATTTACCAAAGGATAAAACAACTTATTTCCCAATTTCCTAACCAGAGAATTCTTGCAGGGACAACATGAGGTCCATAAAGGTTGATTCGCTCCCAAAAGGAGCAAAACAAGAAACAAAGAAAATGGCTAGACCATTTAATCTACCTATCTTCATCCCCTTAAGACCTTCCACTCCTCAAAGGTCGGACTTTTCTTTCCAAAATAGGTATACAACATTAGCTGAGTACCCCAAACTCCCAGCTCCAATACCAACTTCGTCCATGAAATTAGTTAGCTTAAAAATGGATAAACTATTTAAGCAAGGACATACCTCAAATTCCTCGGTTCAAACCAAAGAAAGTTACGCAATAAAGGCCACTGAGACCTTTTCATAAGCTATGAAACCAACAATTTCCCCAACACAACCTCAAAAGGAATAATTTGAGTTTGTTACTTTACAGGTGCTACCAATATTGGCATTAGATAAACATTATGAAGGTTTCAGATTGAAGACCACATTAAACCTTGCTACACTGATGGCAATTAAATGGATACAAATAATTTGACCAAAACCAGAAAATATTATGAGGCGATACACATAGATACAGATTCTATCAAAATAGAACATAGTCTAAGTCCCAAGAACCCCGAATACATCAATTACTCAAGATTTACCATTAAGAGAATCTTGAACCCTTTTGAATGGTTTACAGATCATCTACATACACCAATTGCTTTATCCATGCCTCACAGGCCACAAACCTACAATTGGCATGATTACAGAGCAGCTTGGTTCAACATCTTGTATATTAGGCCAGGATATACTTGGTTCGTTAAATATTGTCCAGATATGGTTAAGACTGTTATTCCGAGATGGTTCTACGAATGGTGGAGTTATTTCAGAGGAAATAAGCACATATTTCCACAATAGTTTCTCAATAGGTTTAAAGAATTTCAAACTAAATAAGAAATTACTACTCTTCCAGAGCACCTCAAAATATGCAAATATATTATTAAAAAGAGAATATCTTTTACTATTACTTGGAACTTTTCAAAAATAGATTTTGAGAGAATTAAATATTTATCCCAATAGATAAAGGCAAAAGGCTAGACACCGAAGATAACATCTAAACCACGCAAAGAAGACTCAAGAGCGGCCTCCCTTAATGCATCTCCTTCAAAGGCAACATTAAAGGAGAGACTCAAGAAAGATGTCAAAGATATGGAAACACAGGAATATCCCGATGAGGAAGAAATAATGCAAATCCTAGAAGAATCCTGTTCCAGAGAAAGCAACAATGGAGATATGTTAGACCCTAAGGGAATAACATCAGCCTATTTGGGTCCCTATTAGGAACAGGGAAATGACCTTTGGGAAAAGGTAGAGGTTCAAAGAATCGAAGTTAATTTTTCCAAAAGGCATTCTACTATTCTTAAAAGGAATCTAATAATGGCCTTCCTTTCAGAAGGAAAAGACAAAGCCATCATCAACATCAACTTTATCAAAAGTTACCATCTCTGAGGTTTTTAAAATGTTTTTGAAGATTGGCAATTTTAGTTACCATCTCTGAGGTTTTTAAAATTTGTTCTATTTTCTTAATTTTAATTTCTTATTATAAGAAGGAGATATGACAAGAAAGGCTATTTATTTTAAAAATAGTTTTTTCTTTTATAAAAGTGCTTTCTTAGAGTTTTTAAGAAAGGGAAAATAAAATCTTGTCCCAAAAATGTAGTACAGACACCTTCAATAGTATCAGTATATGGTTTTATTTGGGCATGAAATGGTAAACCCAGAATGATATCTTCATTGATATCTTCTGTGATAACAAAGCCATTAGTAAAAGAAATATTGTTATTGCAGCTATGAGCTTTAGAAAGCTTATAGTTTATATTCATTCTTTCTCCTGTGGTAGAGTAGAGATGAGTAGTACTTTTTTCTAAGTATTTAGTTGGTATTAAACCCTTAATTATACAGTTTTGATCTGCACCACTGTCGAAAAGAACTACTTTGTTTATTACAAAGTCTTTACTTACCACAATCTTGATGGTATGTGTTGACTTAGTGGTCTGACAGTGGCAATGGAAATGACTCATGCTGGGTTCTCAGAAGTGGACTCAGAGGGGCTTCCTAGGAAAAGGCCTTTACTTACCACAATCTTGATGGGTATGTGTTGACTTAATAGTCTAACAGTGGCAATGGAAATGACTCCTGCTGGGTTCTTAGAAGGGACTCAGAGGGGTTTCCTAGGAAATCAAAAACTGGTTCGACCAGGTGTTCATTGTTGGGGAGATTTGAAGAGGGTTCTTCTAGGGAAGAAACCCCTTTAAGGACTTGATTAGTGAGGAGGTCAAGTTCAATACTTCCAAGTTTAGATTTAATATCTCTGATCTCATTTTTTAGAGAGTTGACTTCTCCTTTAAGATCTGAGATAGAAGGTTCTGAGGGTTTTTCAAACCTAGACATAACGTGCTTCATACTAAAAGGTTCTATGACCTTCGACTTGGGTTTTTCCTTTTCAGAAGAATTGAGGATAATCTTTTTGAGTTACTAGAGGTATTTATTCCTAGATTCATCATCTTTAATGTGTTTTATGACATCAAATAATATTTCCTTGGAATCTTCAGTGATGACACTAACAACCTGCTTTGTGCAGGTACAGTAAGTACCTTTACAAGGACATTCTTTACCAGATTGACTCAGATCAGACTCATAGGCGACGTTAATATTTTCTTCATCATTATTGTCTTCGGAGAAAAATGATCAGAGGTTTCTGATTTGTTATCTTCGAGAATATATGATACCAGTTAAAAACGGATTGAAGTAATATAAAATAATACTGAAGTAAAAAATAAAATGCTTACAAAAGAAAACTTTGTTTATTCAAACATAGGAGAAGTGGATATTACAATAGGAGAGAAGGCTATAGAAAATCATGGGTTTTTCCTTTTTAGAAGAGTTGAGGATAATCCTTTTGATTTCTAGGAGGTATTTATTCCTAGATTCATCATCTTTAATGTTTTCTATGACATCAAACTATATTTCCTTGGAATATTTAGCGATGACATTAACAACCTTCTTCGTACATGTATAGTACGCACCTTTACAAGGTCATTCTTCACTAGATTGACTCTGATCAAACTCATAGGCGATCTTAATATTTTATTCATCACTATCATCTTTGGAGGAAGAGTAATCAGAGGTTTCTGATTCATTATCTTCGCGGATGGAGAAGAGTTTTTCTTTGGTTTCTTCGCTCATCCCTAGAAGGTTGATTTTCTTCTTTTTTCTAGTGGATTAGCATTCGTTGGCTCTATGGCCAATTTTTCTGCAAGTCCAATGGGTATATTCTTTAGATGATCTATGTTTCTTAGTCCTCTTGCTATGGGATTTCTTAAGGTCTCTTCCAGACTTAGGCCTACAAATTTTCCTAGAGGAAGGAGGAGGTTTGCTCTCTTTGGAGATGCCTTTGGAAGGAGGTAAGATTTTGACAAAGCCAAAATTTTGACAACAACTTCCTAATTCATATTTTGAGGAGTTATTCCCATTTGGAGTTGGTTTTTCAACTTAATGTGAGTACAAAGCTCAAGGCCCACTGTGTTGGTGAAACTAATGATATCTCTGTAATTCATTTGGCTCTAAGAGATTTTTACTTCACTTTAATTTTGGTTATAACCTTATCTGTGAAGAAAGGAGGTAAACCACTAATGAAGCACTCTTTCCAAAAGTCACTGTCATAATCTAGGTGAATCACGAATTTGACGAGAAAGGTATCTTTGTACCATTTGAAATCTGTCAATTTAGGACAAGAAATATTGTTAAAGATCTTTAAGCTCCTATTGTGAAAGAGTTTGGGTTCTCCAACAAAATGCTTAGCTATGTGGTAAAGAAGGGTAGCTCAAGCATCTTCTCTTTGAGATTGAGTGTCTATTTCAGTACTATTGTCGATCTTAATTACCATTTCAATGGATGAGGCATTGAAGATGGCATTTTTATATCATCAGTGAAATAGTTATCCCACCAATGTCTAAGCATGCCAATAAATTCTACTATAATTATAGCAGTTGCTTCTTTATCAGAAGCATTCATGATCTTGTAGGCAGTGATAGCAACACCCATTACATGGAGTTTATTGTGGATATGGTGTTCATCTAAACCATCAGTATTCCATTCAGTGATTTCGCTGCCTCCATGAGAGGACGTTGAGAGGAAGGCGTTCCCCTCGTATTGAGTATCCAGAAAAGAAGGATGGTTATAATAGTTTTTTCAATTATGATATCGATCATTGGACAATTTGAGAAGAGTGTCATTACTTTCTTCGATAGGTTTGCCACTATTTTTGGATTTATCCGTGAGCACAAAGTTAGCAAGTTTCTCATTGATTTTGTCTAGTATTTTTCCCATAACATCAAAGTTTTCACTAAGCTTTGGGAATTTATCCTTTTGGAATTTTATCATCTTGAAGACATGACTGGGTTTGATAGTTTTACTCGTACTAGCTTTGGATGGAGTAAGCTGGATAGAAAAAATAGCTTTATCCTTTGAATCTTCAATTTGTCGAGCAATAATATGAAGGAGTTGATTAGTGTACTTGTTTTGTTCAACTACTTTTTCTATATCCTTGTTTGTAGGAACACTTTAGGGTTTATCTCTCTTTACCTTGAATGGAGGAGCATTGATGATTTTATTTGAATGAGAGATTTTATAGTAGACTCTACAACCTTATTGGTTTGAGTGTACCATTCATTAACAAGGACTTAAAGAGAGTCCTTCTGATTATCGAGCTTTCCTGTAATTTCAAACCATTTAAAGAATTCGATGTCTCATCTTATTCTTTTCATATCCGCTATCCAGTTTTAACTATAAACTGCTTATTATTGTTTGGAATAGGTATTACAGTACTAATCCCTTCTGCTTTTATTTTTGGGATCTTTCCAAAGAATTTTAAGAGCTTTAAGATCTAGAATATGAACCTCGTTGGATTTTATAACTCTTATACTCGGATTAGTATAGAATGGTGGTTCCATATTTGACGCGGTAGGACTACCTGGGTCTTGGATTTTTGGGTTGATAATAGACTTTGGGAATTTCACCAGAGAAGTCTACTCCTCCGATCTTCCCTTTGCTATTATTTTCCTCATTACTGCTCCCATTTCCCTCTGGGGATTTGGATGTAATAGGTCTAGCAAATGATGATCTTCTATATAAAGAAGTTCTACTAATTTTGTTAGAGTTTAAGAATAAGAGATCTATCGAACCATCTGGGTATTGTATAACCCTTTCAATTTAAGATATCTCTGGGTGCGAGGGGTGAGGTTGACTGATGGCATCAAAGTTACAAACATTGTTGCTAAGAATGTCATCCCATTTGAGCATTCTTGGTACAAAGATAGTACTATGCTCTTGGTTAGCTTCCATGAGCATCGTAACTCCTTTGACAGTTTCAATCCAAGCCTTTGGGGCTAGTGTAGTGCCCATAACCATGTAATAAACTCTTTAAATTATGACTATTTCTCTGGTATTAACTTTGTTATTCATGTTTTTTGTCTTGAAATTAAGGGTTAAGGCATCCATGTCATTGGGGTCGTTAATATCAACCGAGAAATTGGGATAACAGTTAAAGTATACAAGGCCATTGGTGAGGTTACTTTGAATTACTCCTAAAAGGGAGTTGGCGAAGTTAAAGAGACGAGTTTCTCTTAGGAGGGCACAAATAAGGATATCTAAACCTTTTCTAAAAAGCAGTTTATGGCTAATTGAACAAGACCTATATAAAGATAATTAAACTGGGTTTTATACCTGTTTATATATTTTTCATGCAAAGCTTAATAATTTCTATAGAATTATTAATAGCAGTGGCAGACTCACATGTCTTAATGTTATGCCTTTTAACAAAGCTAAAATTACCTAATTCGTAAGTCTTTTTAAAAGGTTCATCTGGAATACTCCAGTTTTGAAGATTATTTTCCAGTTTGGCAATCGTAGTTACCTAAGAAGAAATATTAATACTATTTAAAATGTTTGTATTATTATCCATTAAAATAAAATACTATCTGGAGACTTAGGTTAACAATGTAGTTGATATATGAAAATGAAGAAATAAAAAGTATGATAAAGATCTATAGCTTACTGTTACTTAATATCTAAGATCTAAGTACTTCTATAAGTCTTCTTGGCTTTACATCTGTTTCTCTAGAGTTATCTTGGTGATAGGACCACCTCTTAGGTCTATGCTCACCCTGGCCTCGACCCTACAGTCTGGCTAGCCAATGTCTAAACTGGGTATTATTCAGGTACCTCGCACACATAGAGAGAAATGATGTAAGGATCAAATCCGTTGTTATTCGAAATCACCTTGCAGTTAGTGCGGAGTCCCAAAATTATCAGGATATTAATTGAAACATAAAGGGAGCCATAAGCATTAAAAATTAAGGGACTCAGACTTTTGGGTCAGGTTAACGTCATTCCGATATAGAGGTAATTATTTTGCTATAGCGGTACAGCTATGGCGGTAGACCCACAAATATAGCGGTGTGACGCGACCAATATAGGTTATAGTCGAGTTTTATTTTCTTCCTTCTTATTAACTGATGTAGAAAGTGGGGAGGCTCCAAATAACCTTACAAGCTGCCTACCAAGATCTAGAGCCATAGAATGAGAAGAAAGGAGTTTGTATGGGTGCAAACCTATGAATTTTCAAGTACTAACTCATTTATGAGATCGACTACAGGCTAGGATTTCACTAAGTTCGTCCTTCCTTCAGTTGGATGACATCCAAGTAAGCTAAGATTTGATTGAGAAACACTGACTCAGATTTGAAAGCATGCTTATAATGTAGATTAACATAAGATTGCATGTTTAGGTCTTTGGGGATTACAGTCCAAGTAATGTTTTTTTAGAGGCTGCTTATATATTAAGTGTCATACTAAGTTGTGTGTATGCCATGAATTGATATTCCCCATCCTATGTACGTGATTGGGGGATAATGTATGGGTAAACTTCCGATCCTGGACAATATTCGTTTAGAGAAGTCATAACCAAAGGTGAGGTAGGGTAGGTTCCTTAGTACTTAAAGTGGTATAAATTATTATGGTCCTTGGGACTCTTGTTTATGGGTGCAAGGTTGAGAGGTTCCAAACCGGTGGGTAGGTGATGGTGATGTAATTAATCTAACTTGTATTATGTGTACATATTAACTACTTTGTAGTGTGTTTGGTTTTTGTATGCTTATGGGTGTTATCCATGCATTGTTTACTTGCTTTATGACTTGGTCTGTCTTACATTGTGAATTGTTGAATGTTTTGGTATTTATGACATTCTCACAGGTTATGGCTAGATTAACGATTACAAATATTCATGTCTGGGGTTTTAGTACATAAACGGTAATTGTCCCCTATAGGTCATGTCTAGAGAGATGCATCACCCATAAAATGTATATACGAAGGTATGTATAAGTTTGATGGTTCCATGAGTGAATAAGGGATTATTCTTACATGTTGGCTATATGTTTATTGAGATCCTTGTGTGCTTCAGGTACTTGTAATATCCGTGGATGCCTTGTTGTCAGAGTCATGGTATGTTGACTTAGAAGTTATTGAGGTTCGACTCCTTGATTGGTTAGGGTTGGGCTTGGGCTATTCGGTGTATGTATTAAGGTGTAATTGTGTATGCTTGATATTATTATTCGTGTTTGACTTGACTTGGTGAACATTGTTGATTTGTTGTTCTTGAGTATTCACATGTTTCTTATCGCATAACTCTTAAGGGTAGGTTGTTTGGGTCTTGCTATCTTTGGATGTCATATTATTTTAGGATCAGTGAATACCCAACTCAAGCCCTTTTCCTTGTCATGGCTATCATGATACTGTTCTGGGTGGCCGGGTACTAGTATGAACAGGGTGTTTAAGATAAGTGAGGCTGGTAAACAAAGGGATGGAAGACGACTTGGGGTAGGCTGGACTGGTTACTGGGAAGCCGAGAGGCAGGCCTTGTGCCAAATGGGTCTTTATCGGGTATGTTAGATGGCTGGCAAGAATCTTAGCTTAGGTCTAGGGTGTGTTCGCGTGGTAGTAGTCTCTTAAGGGGTGATGTCAGCTTTTAGTATGAGGTCAGGCTCCATAGTTTTGGGAAGGGATAACATATTGCATAAGTATTCATGTTTTCTTCTGATTATTTATGTTATAATTGTGTAATCCAATTTGGGTCGAACGATGAGGCTTACCAGTGCATGTGGTTGTACTGATGCTACTCTTGCTATGCCCTTTTTGGAGTATAGTCTTTTGCAGGTATCAGTTTGGTTTCTTGATTGTTGCGGTAGAGATCATCTAGCAGCTCCCACTTTCTCCTTCATGGTGGAAGCTGTGTATTGACTGTTCCCTCTTTAGTAACCTTGTACCTGTTTAGACTAGGTCCTAGGGGTAGATTTCATTCTGTATTTATTATTGTAAATCTATTGTAATAAGGATTAGTATTTTATTTATTAATAAGGAATTCCGTATGTTACGTTGAATGGGTGGTAAGGGGTTCTTCTATCTAGGTGGATTAGATTAGGTACCCTCACGGTATGGTAGTTTGGGTCATGACAATTTGGTATCGGAGCCTAGGTTATCAATCTTCCAGTACAAAAGTAAATGTCAAGTAGAGTCATGTGGATTGGTGTGTTGACGTCTACATCTAATCTTTGGGAAGCTATGAAGC
Source organism: Capsicum rhomboideum (assembly GCA_031232105.1). Lineage (NCBI taxonomy): Eukaryota > Viridiplantae > Streptophyta > Magnoliopsida > Solanales > Solanaceae > Capsicum > Capsicum rhomboideum. The sequence goes on from CP124711.1 coordinate 56,510,721, forward strand.
ATTATAGGAAACAATTTCACTTCTTTGTTTCCTCTCGTGCGCTCGTTCAGTATTAATATAGGTTGACTTCAATTGGTATCTCGTGATTCCAATTGGTATCTCGCCTAAGAAAGTGGATGTCACTTGAGTCTGTTTGAAAGGATATAAGTGACGCAAATTGGAACTGGGAAGGATCTAATTGGTATCCGACCCTCCGGGCCAAGTAAATATACTAGACGACTCGCTTGGGGTCCTCATATGCACAATTATGTGTATGCTATTTAAGGCATAGGTAAGTGATGGTTGATTCTGGCTTTCCCTAATTTTATATGGGGTGATTGTAGTTGCTCGATTTGCTTGAGTCTATGCTATATGAATGCTGTGAATTGTTATGTGCTTAGTGGTGGTAGGTAAACCTTAGACTATGATTGTACTATTATTTTATAGTGTTATAAGGGTCTAAGCTGGTGCTTAGGGATACGAAACCTAACTTATGGTTGATGTTGAACACTGGAAAACCTGTGCTAAGTTTAGTTAAAATGCATGGAAATTGCCTGGTTATTGTTGTTGACAAGGCCGAGTTTTATAATATGATAACAAGGTTGGGATTCGTAATAATAGGGTTAGCTTAAAGGGGGTTATCTTGTGTTTTACAATTTCATAAATGCATTATGTGTTGTGATGCAAGGTTGCGGCTGACTGTAATTGGTTAAAAACTCATTCCGGGTAACTTAGCAAGGTTTTGATGTCTTTCTAGGTTTGCATTAAGGGTACTAAGTATTTGGGGAAGGAAACATAGGAAAATTTTTGAAAATCTGGGCAGCCTTTGGTTCAGGCCGCCACAGTGGCGTGAGCACCGCTATAGCGGTATGCCTCTATAGCTGTAATTTCTCCACTATAGTGGTACGACTATGGCGGAAGTCTCACCGCGATAGTGGTAAGGGCGGGGTAGTAAGCCCGCCCTCTTCTTCCTCTATTTTTTCTTCATGTTTGCTTGATTTTTCTCGACATTAAAGTGCGGAGCATTTTATTAATAAGAAATAACATCAATATCATATAAGCGATCTTATCATTTATTAATGCGCGAATAAAAATAGCATCCATGTGCAGGAAATAAAAAGGAAAGAAGGTGGAATGTCTAGTACATACCTCAAACATGGGCAACCCAAATAATCTAAAATAAAAGGGGAGGGGAAAAAGGAACCTAGCTAGATGCCCTGTCAGTCGTGGGCTACTGGGGCATGGTCTTCTCCTTCCACATCACTCAGGAATGGAAACTCCCTCAAATCCTCCAGCTCCAGGTTAGGGAGCTCCTGGTTGGGTGCTACGCACCCGAACATGAACTTCATGGTCTTCCGAATTAGGGCGAGCAGGCGATCCTGGGAGTGCCCCTTCTGCCTCTCCTCGTCAAGCTCTCGGCGGAGCGCTGTAATGTCCTGGGCCATAGAGAGGGATGTGAAACTGGAGGGGCGCTGCTTTATAGACCTCCTAACAACGGCTAGGTTTATCTCTAATTGGATGCTAGGGATCGGGGCTGGGACTGGGATGGAGAGGAATCATTATCGTCATCCTTGTCTGCTCCAAGGGCCTCCTCCGTGGCCCTACTACTCTCCGGCTCGCCGGCCTTTCTCTTTTTTCTTTTCTTGGATAAGTGCGCTCTCACCAAAGAGAGGGTGAAAGGGAATGTCCATCTCCGCTACCATATCATTAGGCTCCTCCAGTACCCCCGCTCATCTGCATAGCTCCGACACCAGCCTGGGGAGGAAGGGACCCCTCCTAGGACCCTGGTAGAAGTCCTTTCACTCCATCACAATTTGCTCCCCCACATTCAGCCAAACGTCACTAATAGCGCAGGCCACCACCAAGGTTCGAGGATAGGTCATGTCAGTAGTGTTGTTTGAAGGATGAATCATCTGGTTCACCCGGTTTAGCCACCTCCTAGCATCGGCTAAAAAGTAGGCGTTGGTGACACCCTCAGTTGTAGGCCAGTATACCAGATCCCAGAACTCTTTTGTAATCAGTGTGTCCCTCAGCCACCCCATATCCATCCCCTGGGGCTTCGCTAAGTAGTCAGCATTGGATATGTGGGGAACCCGAAGCACCTCATTAATGGTGTGAGAGTCAATAGGTACATTTTTTCCCAGAAAGTAGATAAGGGGATAGGGGAATCCTAGAGCACGATAGGGAGTATGGAAAAGAACTCCCTTGTCCAAGTCGCGACCTCGTTAGGGGAGCTACCACCATTGGCCCACCAATTAAATTCCTACAGTCGGTTGTAGAACTCCGGTGCTTTCTACTCCATTTTTGTCATATCAAAGCCTCGTTCGAAACAAAGCCCCAGTCATTGGTACTCCCAGAATCGTCCCCGACTAGCCTCGTTAGGATATCTTTTATAAGCGGGGGTATTAGCTTGGTTTTTGGCCATTGTATATGATAACTTGCATTTTTGACTAAAGGAAATTCATTAGAAATCATCGTACATCAGTTAAAGATTGAGCTTCAAAAAGTAAGAAACTCCAATTATGGCCTAGGAAGCCACTGCCTGCGGTCTACAGCTATAGCGGTACACCTACCGCTATAGCGGCACACATACCGCTATAGAGGCACCGCTATAGTGGCACACATACCGCTATAGAGGCACCGCTATAGCGGTAATCTTAGTGCTATAGTGATACCGCTATAGTAGTGAAGACTACTATAGCTGTATTCATCGTTCCCGACAGCCAAGGGGTGCAACAATGGCACCCCTTGACTCAAAATTCCCATTTTCAAATTTTAAACTAAGATCAGTGTTCCAACAATATTCTGGAACTGTTATATGCAAAAATTCAAGCATGATAACTCCTAAATCATACCCAAATCACCATTCCAACTCCAAAATGGACCCCTCATATTCCCCTTCATTTCAGGCCCATTAAGGCCGTAAACTTTGAGTTTCTTACGCCCAGAATGCAATAAAAGCGTTCTAAATGTAAGGGAAGCAACCATGCTTCAAAATTTTCAACAACCAAACCGAAAAGACCAAAACTCGAGATTTACTCTAAACTCTGAATTTCAATGTAAATTCTAGTCTAATGTATGCAAATTCTAGAATAGCAAAGTGTTAGAGAGCAAGGGAGTCAAGTCTTACCTATTTCCAATGATAAGAGCATAGTGATCAGGGAAGAGGAGGAGTATTTTTGAGTGGAGAGGGAAAATAAGGAAAGAAAACATTCCCCCTTTCCATAATCTACTAGTAAACCACTATTGCAGCAGGCCTACTGCCATAGCGGTACAACTATAGCTGTGTGATGGCCACTATAGTGGAGACCCACCTTAGTTTTTGTAGGCCTTTAAATTTCAATCCTTTAACACCTTGTCCGATGATTGTAGTTCGACTAGTTTCGGGTATTATTTCCTTAGCCTTTAGAGAGTAAATTTCTTGGTCGCACCGTGCTCATGGGGGCACGAAGGAGATATTTTGAAGAGACCGGTGGTGAGGTTTTGATTTGTGAATTTAAGGATTTGAGCAGTCGTGATTCAAAAAAATTTGTCGGGTAATTTGAATTTTGAATTAGGATCCGGGAGCAGTAATTGGTGGCTTATGATATCGCGGAAGGTGTTAAGTCCAAGTATCTAAACTTGGACCATTCCTTCTTTAATCATTCGGGGACGAACAATGGGTAAATTGGTATCTACTGTAATGACCACATCCGTTGTTATTAGAAATCATCTCGGTATTAGTGCGGAGTTCTAGAATTATCGAGACATTAATTGAAACGTACGCGGGGCCATAAGCATTAGAAATTAGGGGACTTAAACTTTTGGGTTGGGCTGACGTCATTCCGTTATAGCGGTAATTATTTTGCTATAGCGGTACCACTATAGCAGTGTGATGCGACCACTATAGATTGTAGTTGGGTTTTGTTTTCTTCCTTCTTATTAACTGATGTAGTTGTTAACTAAAATTGCCAATCTTCAAAAACATTTTGAAAACGAAATTTGCTCTAATGCTTTTTGGGAAAGAAAAAGACTTTTAGTCGAACTCGCCTATACATAACAGGCTTTGACAAACAGGTACCGTACTAAGGCGAGACTCATTCAGATGAACCAAAATATGATGGAAGTTTGCAAAACCAAAATAAATCATTTATTAAAAGATGGTATTATTCATCCTTCTAATTCTCCCTGGAGTTGTTCTACAATTTATGTTAATAACAGTGCAGAGAAAGAAAGAGGAACTCCCAGACTTCTAATTAACTACATGCCTCTCAATTCCGTTTTAAAATGGATTCGCCATCCTATTCCCAACAAAAGGGATCTTTTGAAAAGAACTTTCAAAGCTAATATCTATAGCAATTTTGATATGAAATCCGATTTCTAGCAGATAAAAATTGCCAAAAAAGATAAATTCAAAACCACCTTCAATGTACCCTTCAGTCATATGAATGAATGTTTTGTCCTTTGGGCTTAAAATGCCCCATCTGAATTTCAAAACATAATGAACAATAATTTCAATCATTACAGTTATATGTCTATCGTTTATATTGATGATGTAATTATTTTTTCTGAAAATATTGATTCTCATTTTAAACATCTTAGCACCTTCCTTAAAATAATAAAAACAATTGGGTTAGTCGTAAGTTCCAAAACGATGAAGATTTTTCAAACCACTATTAGGTTTTTAGGTCATGACCTCAAACAAAGAAATTATAAACCTACTTGTAAAGCCATTGAGTTCCTCTATGCGGTGAAACCAACAATTTCGTCAACCCAACCTCAAAAGGAACAATTTGAGTTGGTTACTTTATAGGTGCTACCAATAATGGCATTAGATAAACATTATGATGATTTCAGAATTGAAAACCTCATTAAACCTTGCTACACTGATGGAAATTATATGGATATAGATAATTCGATCAAAATTAGAAAACTTACCTAAGATTTTCTATAGCCTTCTCTCCTATTGGAAACTACGATTGGCACTTTGATGCCATCACTCAACCTGTCCCCTCACAACCAGAGAGATATCAAATTGAAAGGGTTATACAATACCCAGATGGTTCGATAAATCTCAAATTCTTAAACTCTAACAAAATTAGCAGAACTTCTTTATATAGAAGATCGTCATCTGCCAGACCTTCTACTTCCAAAGCCCCAGAGGGAAATGGGAGCAGTAACTAGGAAGATAATAGCAAAGGGAAGATCAGAAGAGTAGACTTCTCTGGTGAAATTCCCAAAGTCTATCATCAACCCAAAATCCAAGTCCCAGGTAGTCCAACCGCGTCAGATATGAAAGCACCGCTCTATACCAATCTGAGTATAAGAGTTATAAAATTTGACGAGGTTCATATTCCAGATCTTAAAGATCTTAAAATTCTTTGGAAAGATCCCAAAAACAAAATCAAAAGGGATTGGTACTATAATATCTTTCCAAATAACAACAAGTCATTTACGGTAAAAATTGGATAGCGGACAAGAAAAGAATAAGATGTGACATCGAATTCTTTAAATGGTTTGAAATTATAGGAAAGCTTGATAATCAGAAGGACTTAATTCAAGTCCTTGTTAAAAAATAGTACACTCAAACCAATAAGGTTGTAGAGTCTACCACTCCACCACTTGAGGGAATTAAAATCCCTCATTCAAATGAAATCATTAACGCTCAACTTTTCATATTATCGCTCAAAAAATTAAAGATTTAAAGGATAAGGCTATTTTTTCCAGCCAGCCTACTCCATCCGAAGCTAGTACTAGTAATACTATCGAACCCAGTCTTGTCTTCAAGATGATGGAATTCCAAAAGGATAAATTCCCAAAGCTTAGTGAAGACTTTGATGTTTCGGGAAAATCCTAGACAAAATCAATGAGAAATTTGCTAACTTTGTCATCGTGAATAAATCCAAAGACAGTGTCAAAACTATCCAAGAAAGTAATGGCACTCTTCTCAAATTGTCTAATGATTGGTATCATAACTGAAAAAACTACTACAAGCATCCTTCTTTTTTGGATACTCAATATGAAGAGAACGTCTTCCTCTCAATGTCCTCTTATAGAGGCAACAAAATTACTGAATGGAATATTGATGGTTTAGCTGAACACCAGATCTATAATAAACTCCATGAAATGGGTGTTTCTATCAATGCCTAAAAGATTAGGAATTCTTCTGATATAGAAGTAGTTGCTATGATTATGGCAGGATTTACCAGCTTGCTTAGACATTGGTGTAATAATTATTTCACTGATGATATAAAAAATGTCATCATCAATGCCTCAGCCATTGAAACTGTTATTATGATCGAGAATGGTACTGAAATAACAACTCAAGCTCAAAGAGAAGATGCTTGCGCTACCCTTCTTTACCACATAGCTAAGTATTTTGTTGGAGAACCCAAACTCTTTCAAGATAGGAGCTTAGAGATCCTTACCAATCTTTTCTATCCTAAATTGACAGACTTTTTGGTAAAAATACAATACTATGCTCTTGGTTAGCTTCCATGAGCATCGTAACTTCCTTGGCACTTTCAATCCTAGCCTTTGGAGCTAGTGTAGTGCTTATAATCCTGTAATAAACTATATAAGTTACGACTATTTCTCTTGTATTAACTTTGCTATTCATGTTTTTTGTCTTGACATTAAGGGTCAAGGCATCCATGACATTGGGGTCGTTATTAGCAATCTACAAATTGGGATAACAGTTCAAGTATACCGACCATCAGTGAGGTTACTTTGAATTACTCTTAAGAGGGAGTCATCGAAGTTAAAGAGACAAGCATCTCTTAGGAGGGCGCAAATGGGGATATCTAAACCTTATCTAAGAAGGGGTTTTATGGCTAATTGAACAAGACCTATATGAAGATAATTATACTGGGTTTTATACCTGTTTATATCTTGTTCATACAGAAGCTTAATAATTTCAAAAAATTTATTAATAGTAGTGGTATACTCACATGTCTTAATATTATGCATTTTAACAAAGCTAAATTACCTAGTTGGTAAATCTTTTCAAAAGGTTCATCTGGAATACTCCAGTTTTGAAGATCATTTTCCAGTGTGGCAATCCTAGTTGCTTGAGAAGAAACATTAATACTGTTTAAAATATTTGTATTATTATCCATTAGAACAAAATTCTTTCTAGAGACTTAGGTTAAAAATACAGTTCATATATGAAAATAGAGAAATAAAAAGTATGATAAAGATCTATAGATTACTGTAACTTAATATCTAAGGTCTAAGTACTTCTATAAGTCTTCTTGGCTTTACATCTATTTCTCTCTAGAGTTATCTTAGCGATGGGATCACTTCTTTGGTTTCTTCACTCAACCTTAGAATGTTGATTTTCTTCTTTTTTCTAGTGGATTTGCATTTGGCTCTATGGCCGATTTTTCCACAAGTCCAACAGGCATCTTCTTTTGAAGATCTATGTTTCTTAGGACTCTTGCTATGGGATTTCTTAAGGTCCCTTCTAGACTTAGGCCTATGAATTTTCCTGGATGAAGAAGTAGGTTTGCTATCTTTAGAGATGCCTTTGGAAGGAGGTAAGCTTTTGACATAGCAAAAATCTTGACAAAAACTTCCTAGTTCATTTTTTGGGAGTTTTTCTCCTTTTTGAGTTGGTTTTTCAACTTGATGTCAGTACAAAGCTCAAGTCCCACCGTGTTGATAAAACTAATGATGTCTCCATAATTCATTTGGTTGTAAGGGATTTTTCATCCTTAATTTTAGTTCTAACCTTGTCTGCGAAGAGAGGAGGTAAATAATGAAGCGCTCTTTCCAAAAGTCACTATCGCAATCTAGGCGAATCATGACTTTGACAAGAAAGGTATCTTTATACCATCTAAAATCTATCAATTTAGGACAGGAAAGATTGTTAAGGATCTCTAAGCTCCTATCTTGAAAGAGTTTGGGTTCTCTAACAAAATGCTTAGCTATGTGGTAAAGAAGGGTAGCGCAAGCAACTTCTCTTTGAGCTTGAGTGGTTATTTCAGTACCATTCTCGATCTTAATGACCGTTTCAATAGCTAAGGTATTGAAGATGTCATTTTTTATATCATCGGGGAAATAATTATCCCACCATTGTCTAAGAATGCCGATAAATCCTACTATAATTATAGCAACTGCTTCTTTATCAGAAGCATTCCTGATCTTATTGGCAGTGATAGCAACACCCATTTCATGGAGTTTATTATAGATTTGGTGTTCAACTAAAGCATCAATATTCCATTCAGTGATTTTGCTGCCTCCATGAGAGTACGTTGAGAGGAAGGCATTCTCTTCGTATTGAGTATCCGGTAAAGAAATACGCTTGTAGTAGTTTTTTCGGTTATGATACCGATCATTGGACAATTTTAGAAGAGTGTCATTACTTTATTGGATAGTTTTGACACATTTTTTGGATTTATCCATGATGACAAAGTTAGCGAGTTTCTCGTTGATTTCCTCTAGGAGTTTTCCCGAAACATCAAAGTTTTCACTACACTTTGGGAATTTATCCTTTTTGAATTCCATCATCTCGAAGACAGGACCGGGTTTAATATTTTTTCTAATACTTTCTTTGGATGGAATAGGTTGGCTAGAAAAAATAGCCTTATCATTTGAATCTTCAATTTATCGAGTGATAATATGAAGGAGTTGATTAGTGTAATTGTTTGGTTCAACTACTCTGTCTATATCCTTGTTAGTAGGCATACTCTAGGGTTTATTGGCATACTCTAGGGTTTATTGCTCTTTAACTTGAATGGAGAATCATTGATGATTTCATTTGAAGGAGGGATTTTAATTCCCTCAAGTGGTGGAGTGGTAGACTCTACAACCTTATTGGTTTGAGTGTACCATTTGTTAAAAAGAACTTGAAGAGGGTCCTTCCAATTATCGAGCTTTTCTATAATTTCAAACCATTTAAAGAATTTGATGTTGCATCTTATTCTTTTCATGTACGCCATCCAATTTTTACGTTAAATGGCTTGTTATTGTTTGGAATTGGTATTACAGTACTAATCCCTTCTAATTTTGTTGCGGGAGACTTGTCCTCTTGGTAAATCGAGGCATTAAAATTGATGGTGCTATGGTATATTAGGGCTCTTAGATGGACCATATCCGATATTATCGGTATCTCCCCGGTATATGCACCCACAAAATAAAACTTGAGCCGGAGTTCATAGAAAGTGTTGAGCACCAACGGAGATTAAATCCTCCTATACAAGAGGTTATAAAAAATTAAATCATCAAGTGGCTTGACGTGGGTGTCATCTATCCTATCTTGGATAGTACTTAGGTGAGACCAATTCAATATGTTCCCAAGAAAGGTGGTATCACGATAGTCCCAAATGAGAACAATGATCTCATACCCATCCGTCCTGTTATGGGTTGTAGGGTGTGTATTGACTATCGAAAGTTGAATTCATAGATAGAGAAGGACCACTTCTCCATGCCCTTCATGGACCAAATTCTTGATAGGCTTGTGGGAAGGGGTTGGTATTGCATCCTTGACAGATACCTGAGCTACAATCAAATATCAATAGCCCCCAACAATCAAGACAAAACTACATTCACACGTCCTTATAGAACTTTTGCTTTCAATGGTGTAATTTACCTTTTCAGAAATGGTGGAGGATTCGATGGAGGTATTTATGGATGATTTCTCGATTGTTAGTGATACTTTTTAGGATTACCTTGAGTAATTGGAGAAGGTTCTTGAAAGGTGTATGGAAAATAATCTTGCGTTGACTTGAGAAATGCCACTTTATGGTGAAAGAGGGGATTGTTCTTGGACATAAAATATCGGGCCAAGAAATCCAAGTCGATCAAGCTAAAGTGGAGGTCATTGCTAAGCTACCTCCTCCAATATCTATCAAAGGTGTAAGAAGTTTCCTTGGCCATGTGGGTTTTGTAGGAGGTTCATTAAAGATTTCTCTAAAATTGTCCATCCTATGTGCAAACTCCTCGAGAAGGAAGTAATGTTTGATTTTGATGGAGAGTGTTTGCGGGCATTTAATTGCCTTAAAGAGACGCTTTTCTCAGCTCCCATTATTGTGGCCCCTAATTGATCACAACCATATGAGCTCATATGTGATGTGAGTAGGTTTACACTAGGTACGGTGTATGATCAAAGAAAGGAGAGACCTTTTCATCTTATCTAATATGCTAGTAAGTCATTGAAGGATGCACAAAGGAACTATACAGTTACGGAACAAGAATTACTAGCTATTGTTTATGGGTTTGAAAATTTTTGGGCTTACTTGTTAGGCACAAAGGTTATTGTGCACACCAATCATGCAGCCCTATGGTATCTAATGGCCAAGAAAGAAGCAAAACCTCGATGGATAAGGTGGATTCTACTACCTCAAGAATTTGATTTTGAAGTGAAGGATCCAAAGGGTTGTGAAAACCAAGTAGCGGAACACCTATTGAAGAAAAGTTGGGCAAGATTGAATTTGATGATACATTTCCCGATGAGCTTATCATGAGCTTAAAGGGGAGTACACTACTACAGTATGCTTATTTTGCAAATTAGGTAGTGAGTGGGCTGTTTTTCGATGATTTGAGCTACTATCAAAGGAAATGATTCCTTCATAATGTGAAAAGATACTATTAGGATGAACCCTATCTCTTTAGAGAGTGTGCGGATGGAGTTATACGTTGTTGTGTTATGGATGAAGATATGAAATCTATTCTTGAGGTTTGCCATTCATCGTTATTCGGTGGCCATCATAGTGGTGTGATAATGGCCTCTAAAGTAGGTTTTATTGGCCTACCATTTATCAAGATGCTTACGACTTGGTGAAAACTTGTACACAATGCCAAATTCAAGGTATTATTTCAAAGAGGCATGAGATGCCCTTGAAGCCTAACCTCAAAGTGGAGTTATTTGATGTGTGGGGCATCAATTTTATGGGCCCTTTTGTGAGCTCGTATGGTAACAAGTACATATTGGTGGCCATTGATTACGTGTCAAAATGGGTAGAAGCCATTGCTTTGCTAAACAACTAGAGCAAAAGTGTCACATTCTTCTTAAAGAAATACATTTTTACAAGGTTCGGGGCTCCCCGAGCCATCCTTAGTGGTGGAGGCTCCCATTTTTGCAACCGAGTGTTTAGTGCTTTGCTTTATGAGTATGGGGTGAAGTATAAGGTGGCTACCTCATACCATCCACAAATGAGTGGCCAAGTGGAGGTGTCCAATAGAGAAATCAAGTCAATCTTGGAGAAAACCATGAATGCGGGACATACGAATTGGGCACGATAATTAGATGATGCTCTTTGGGCCTATAGAACCGCGTTCAAAATTCCGATTGGCATTTCGCCGTATTAATTAGTGTTTGGAAAAGCTTGTTACCTCCCCGTTATGGTAGTGAATGTCTATCTGAGTGGACCTATCAAATTGGAGGATCATGAGAATTGAAGGTTCATGGTGAATGGTCAAAGGTTAAAACATTTTTATGTGGGTTGACCCGGAGCATCTAAGGTTGAGTTGCTCCATTTCAAGGATACTTGTTGATGTGGAACATGATCGTTCCATGAAGATAACCAAGGCTCTTCTTGGGAGGCAACCCAAGGTTACGCATTGTGATTTTACATTTGTTTGAGTACTAATTTTAGGTAGTTTTGGTGAATGCAGGTGAAAAATTCTAAGTTTGGGGGCCGCTACACACTATTTTTACCATATACGGGCACCTGCTAGTACACATGCCTACATGCCCACGCATGTCAGGGCATATGTGGCTAGCAGAAGAAGTTAACAAACTGGTTTGGGGAAAAATAGCCACCTACGGGCGCAGGCTGTCCGCGCAGATGGCACTAGATAAACTGCCTCAAGCTCCAAGAACACCTGAGTGCGTAGTCCATCACCTGCTTGCGCAAGGTGGGGCGCAGGTGAGAAAGGGCCAAAAACTTCTTTTCCATTTATGTTTGGGCTGACCCGACCCGGTTGGCCTACTATCTTTTTAAAACTATACTCTTACTTATACCCATATAGTTTAAATATCCACACCACACACATAAACATAAACACCCGATTTCTCTTCCCTCTTTTCTCAAATTTTCTCTTTCTTCACACTTCAAAAAATTCTTCAAATTTCTTTCAAGAGAACACACACACAACATCAACTACAACTCTGGGGAGCTCAATCTCGCGATTCTCTTGCCATTATTTTGCATTTGTACTTGAGTTGGTAAGTTCCCTTTTTACAATTTTGACTTAATTTCTCTTGGGTTAGAATGGTGAAGCATCTCATATGCTAAATTTTTGTTCTTATGTGATTGAATTAGGATTTTTATGACATAAACTTGTGGATTTTGTGAATTTCTTGGAATGGGTGTCAATATTACCATGAAAGTTAGGGAATTCTTGAGTATCCAAGTTTATGCACACCATGTGTTTGATGAAATTCCCCTTTTGTTTTCTCTTTGTGGGTAACCTAATGGAGTTTGTTGGGAGTTCTTGTGCATATTTAGTGTCAATTCCATCATAAAGTGATTATTTTTTTAAAAAAATTGAGTTGATTAGTGTAACTTGGAATGCCCATAAAGTGCCATCTTTATTATTTACTTTGTTTATTTTGTGATGTAGGCATAGATGGAAGAGATCAAACACGGGAATAAGAAGCATGTGTTTGTTGAAATGCTCATGAGAAATTTTTGACATGATATTTAATAGTTGTTGATGTAATTAGTTTTGGAGCATATTTTGTCCATTGCTTGAGTAATAATGCAAGCTAATTTTTCTTCTAAGGAGTGTGAAATGTTGATTCAAGTTGGTGGAGTGTTGTTATTGACATTGATTAACCATGACCTTTGTTACTTTGATTGTTATGTGTTGAACTCTTGGATGAAGTCTTAGTAGCCCCATTGACATAAATGCATGATCGGGTGATGTCATTCTTAAGGGAAAATCATTGTTTTTGTTAATGAAAAGGTCATGAGCTAAGTGTGTGTTACAATACTAAGTATGTAGAGTGTGTTCATGTTCATCATAATGGTGTTAATTCCCCGTATGCTTTCATATAATTTTTCCTTGTATTCAACTCATATAGAATAGTTTTCTTTTCTTAACATATATGTAATAAAATAAATACAAAAACATATTTTACCTTTTAGTTTTGTTTGGTTGTTTCTTTTGTTCTTTTCAAGACATGACTTCGAGGAAACCAATGCCATGAGCTGAAAAGAAGGAAAACAAAAAGGATAATGGCAAGGCCGTTGTGACCACATCCGACAAAAAGGCCCAGCACAACAAGAGGCCCCTATTATCCCTGATGTTCAAAACACTATTGATCTTTCAAAGGGGTTGGCAAATGAGGTAGACAAAATTCATTTTGGACTTGAAGGAATGCGTGAATTATATGAAGAGTGGGTTGACACTCGTGGTTTCAATCTGGAGAAGATATTTAGTTTAAAAGGGGTCCCTGAACACTTTCCAAAGATTGTACAACAAGTTAAGGAGCATGGATTGCAAGCTTTCACAGATGACATTGTCACATCACCACCACTTTATTTTTTGGAGATTGTTTAGGAATTTTACGCCTCCTACTACATCCAACATATGCAACACAAGTACAAATGATCTGTTGGTAAGTAACCATGTTTGCCGAGTGTCCTTGTTAGAAGAGTTGAGGTACTTAGCACCCCCGAGGCTATTAATAAAGCCTACTTTGGCCACCATTCTGAGCCGAGTACTGAATGTAGAAAGAAAGTAAAAGGCGAGCGCGCTCAATTTTTTTTATTTGCCCCAATCATTACAAAGGGTCTTCCTTAATGGGCTGATAGGGTGGGACAAATTAAGAGAAGAGATCTTATGGTTGAGGCCAAACATTGGCTTGGTTTTGTAAATAATCGGTTGCTTCCATCTACCAATAACCAAGATGTCACTATTGATCAGGATATCATTGTTGGTTGTATCATGAGTGGTATTCACATCAATTTTAGAGAAATTATTGTCGATATTATCAAATTTCGAGCAAGGCTACCCGGGACTTTATTTCCTTTTCCGGCTCTCACACGTTGTTGTGTTTCAAATCCAAAGTTCCTCTCTTCTCTAGGATTGACAAGAAAGTGATAAGTATGGGGGCCATTGATCTTACCACTAGTAATAATGATGTTAATCCTATCGGAAAGAAAAGTAAGGTTGCCGAGGTTTTCGGTTTATCTTTGGGTGAGATACCTATTCTCGAGGGCACCCATACCCCTCCTGTGACTTCAGTTTCATTAGATGCTCCCCAGGTTTCTAGTGATACTACTCTAGTGATTGATCCACCTATTGTACTTCCTACTTTGAGCACAACACCTCCTACTCGGCCTACTTAGTGTACTCAGCCTCCACGGTCTTCTACTATTACATTTGCTACGGTCGCTTTTATGACTTTGGAAAACAACAGTACCCTTGCTCGATTGGTTGTTGATATTCCCCAGTTTATTCAGACAGATATTGACCTGTGTTTTGGGCCTCTTCGTGCTTGGATGATAGATTATGAGTGTAGATTAGCTGTGGTTGAGGTTAGAGGGGATAGCGAGGCGGTTGCCACTTTGAGGACTGATCTTGATAGCCTGCGTTCGGATTTTCAGTCAATCCAGCCCTCTTTTACTCTTTATGATGCTCAGGTTACCATCCCACAGGTTGCTACTAGCCCAGTTTTACCATTTGTTGACTTGTTCGGGCATTCTACTGTGGAAGATGAGACGGGGATTGATTTTAGTGAGGGGCTTACCGAGGCCCAATAGGTAGAATTGGTCAAGCATTTGTCCATTAATGAGCAGCATGCGAGGATGGTTGGTTCTAGTTCTAGATACCAACCTCCCGAGGAGGTACATGTTCCTTCAATTACAGTTATAGGGGCCCAGTCTGAGGAGGCCCCTAGTTTTTCAGTTGGAGAGCAGTTACAAACCTCACACGACATGGTGCCTAGTGTGCCTCAGGGAGTCTTTATCCTCCTCTTTTATTATTCTATATTGTTGCATTGAAGTCTATATAAGACTTCCCTTCTCACTTGAGAAAGCATCAGAATATTTACAGCATCAGAATATTTACCCAAGATTTTTTATAGCCTTCTCTCCTATTGTAATATCCACTTCTCCTATGTTTGAATAAACAAAGTTTTCTTTTTAAGTATTTGATCTTTTACTTCTGTATTATTTTATAATACTTCGATTTGTTTTCAACTGATATCAGAGCCATGATGGCAGTATACGTGCTTAGCATGAGCAGCTAAGTATATATACTGTCTGGAGCATGGTAAAATTACTTTTCATAATATGATAATGCTGAAATAATTTATGATATATTTCTATAATACTATTGTTTCATATTATCTTGTTCTATCTTACTTCTATTTAGTTTGAGGTATTCATTTCTCTCTATGAGTGTTGATGTGAGACCAAAATTATATATTTTTAGTCATTATTTTCTTTACATTTAGTATTTTTATTTGTCTTTTTTGAGCAATGGTTTTATGGATTGTGCTTAGTTATTATATTTTGATGTGTAGGATTAAAATAATGTGAACACAAAAAGATTTGAAGCCAAAATGAATTGAAGACGAAAGATTATAGAAGGAAATCAAAAAGGCAACTTAATGGAATAAAGTTATTAAAATATTAAAAAGTGACCTTGGTGAATTTGAATTGCAATTCATGCACACGTGCCATGACTTCAATGCTAAAAAATAAAAGTTAGAGGCTGCGGACAGTGCAATCAACGCATTTAGTGACGCGACGTGGAAGAGAATTCACCGTTGTGATTTTTTTCAATCCATTTTGCACTCAGTTATTTTATTTGGGGCTTTTTTCTACATCTATAAATATTCCAGAAAATCAGTTTTATAGAACTTTTGACTTAGAGAGAGCTAGAAGTCGCCGTGAAGGCCAGAGAAAATTGGTTTCATCTTTTCTTCTCCTTTATTATTTTTTTTATGTTAATTCTTTGGATGATTTGTTGTAATTGCTCCATGTTTATGTGGAGTTAAACTTCTTGTTCTAGGATTATGGTAGCTAATTAAATGATTGTTTAGTAACTCTTGATTTTATTTATTTGATTATCATTATTGTTGTTCTTATATTCTTGCTTTTACTATTTTAAAGATTCACGACCTTTAAAATAAATCTTTGAGCCTGAAGTGAACTGACCAAGGGAACGGAGTTTTAGAACGAAGAATATAGGGAGTAAGATCTCTTCTTTAGTAAAATAAGGAATTGATTTGTGGCTAGGTGGTTAGGATAGTCATTGGAATGGTTGTCCCAATTTTATTCCCCTTCCCAGAACATCTATTATGATCAGTCTGTTATTTGTGATGTTGGCAGGGAAGCAAATGAAGATTGGCTAATGAAACAAGACCAACAAATCAAATTTCATGTGTATCTCACAATCATGGTGACCAAGAGGAATAAGGGGAGAGATGAGCTCATACAAACGATTGAGAAATTTTGCTCAGATATCCGACACTTGGAGGCTCAACTGAATAAAAAGATTGAGATGACTGATGTCCAATCACCAATAGTTGTGGATACAAGCCAGCCTATGGAGAGGAAAGAAAAATTGCAACTACTCGACTACCATTCTTTGATTAATGCTGACATTGAGAAAGTGAATAAGAGTGAGCATGTTGTGGATAGTGTAAGTTTTAAAGTGGGATGTGTTGGGTCTCATTCAAAGCACTTTTCTACATTATGTTTAGATGATGACATGTCTTTTGAGTCATTTGAAATAGTGAAAGAGTGTGTAGATGAGGAACAACAATCCTACATTCTTAAATTTGCACCAGACAAGCAACAAAACACCATGCCTCACCTCAGGGCCAAACAGTTTGACATGTACCATCCATTACTTAATTCTTTAATCTTTGTACCACCACCCTATGACCGAAGCAAAAAGATAGATGCGATGTTGGGGGTGAAATTCATATCCTCAAGGTGGAGGAAAAAGTTGATGGGTCATATCGCGGTGTTAAATTAGGCTCTGGTTGGGAGGCAACCCAACGTGTAGTAAGTAGTTCTTATTTTTATTTTTCATTTTTGGTTTAGTGTCACTTGTTTTTGTTGTTTTTATTTTTACAGATTTAAGGGAAGTCTGAGTACCCACAATCTAAGCTAAGGAGCATGACGAAAGCTAAGTGTGGGGTCCTCCGGACCCCTCGATGGAAAAACTTAAAATTGACATATTGCTAGCTAGGCCTAGAGGCCTCAGGGAGTATCTTTAACCCTTGTTTTACTTTATGTATTGCTTTTGGGAAAAAGCATGATTTTAAGTGTGATTTTAAGTGTGGGGTGGGATGTCTTTCAATATTTATTTAGGGTGAGGTATGCTATAGGATGTGTTTATTTTTTTAGTTTCTCGACTAAAACAAAAAAAAATTAAAAAAATTTAAAAACACAAAAAGATTTTTATTTTATTCTTTAGATTAGAGATTAGATTAGTTTTTGTTGGTTTTTATCTTTTTAGTTAGATTAATTTTTATTGGTTTTTAGCTTTTTAGTCTTTGTTAGAGCATACTTCGCCCAACCCTTGATTTTTTTTTTCGATTCTTTTTCGAGGGGGTCCCTTTGAACCGAGTATATTTTATTTTTTAGGAGTAAATTTTATTTTATTTTACTTTTTTGGAGAGAAAGAAAAGACCACATTTTTTACTTTTGTGGTACTAGCAATTTAGGCCTAAGCTTGAGTACTACTTTCCTGTGAGTGCTCGAATGTAAATAAAATAGCAGATTTTTTGACACCTAGGCTCATGGTTGTGACTCTGTATATAACTTTTCTTATTTTGTAGTTTGTTATGACCCTGTCTGTTTTAGAAGTGGAATTGATCCATCTTAATTGATACTTGTGCCATGTGTGGTGAGCATTTCTTCATATTCAATATTTTACATCTTAGTCTAGAACTTGCCTTGCATGTTCTTAAAGCGAAACAAAAGTGTTTCTCTGTTTAGAAGAAGATAATAGGTTTTTTTTGACTTGTCTTGAGAATTTTAGTCTTTTCAGATATTATACCACTAGTTAGCCCCTTTGAGCCTGTAGACTTTTGTTGGTAGCCATATTTTTGCCTTGACTCTTTTGTTGAATCCCTAGTTTTTGCACCCTACTTCCTTGAGCACTGTAACATAGACTGTGTTGAAATTATTAAATCTAAAGAAAAGGGGTGATTGAGTATTAAAATGGTAACCAATGATAGCTGCAAAGTGATGAAAAGGCTCTCTTTGAAAGAATGTGACGTGAGGAAAAAAAAAGAAAAAAAATTGTTTGAAAAAAAAAAAGATTGAAGCATTCTTGATATGATGAGATTACTAGTGAAAAATAATTATTGAAGAGAGGGCTGAAAATAAAGTGAAGAAAATAATGGGTGATGAAGTCTAAAAGTGTAAAGTTCTTGGGGAAGTGTAAGTCACTATTATATAGTTTTCCTACCCGCCCCTAGACAATATTACAACCCGTTAAAGTCCTATTCGATTCTATTCGAGCATGCTTAATTAGTAGAGATGCATATAATAGCAAACTTATGGGTCTTTGTGCAAACATGTGAATTCTTTTTGAGTGTGAGAGTTGTCTGTTTTACGCTAAGTCCTTAAATTATATTCAGTCTTCTGAATTGAGTGTGTGGACTATTTTTTTCTTGTGAGGGCACTTGTTTAATGATAGCTAGGTAATGTTATTAGCTATTTTGATGGAATAGGTAAGTGAGCTTAAATTTGATAAGTTAGAGTCCGTCTTCGAGGTTAGGAGGTTAGAGATTTGTTGTTTATTTGTATTTCGTGCATAATGATTGGGATGTGTACTTGATGTTGTGAATTGTCATATGGCCTAATTGTTTGTATCAACCCCAGTGGTAGTATTCCTAGCATAATTTATTGAGATGAGTTTTAGTGATTGCTCGAGGACGAGCAAGATTCTAAGTTTGGGGTCGTGATATGAGACTAGAATTATATATTTTTAGTCATTATTTGCTCTACATTTAGCATTTTTATTTGTCTTTTTTGAGCATTGATTTTATGGATTATGCTTAGTATTATATTTTGATTTGTAGGATTAAAATAATGTGAAGATGAAAAGATTTGAAGCCAAAACGAATTAAATACGAAAGATTATAGAAGGAAATCAAACAGGCAGCTTAATGGAATAAAGTTATTAAAATATTAAAAAGTGACCTTGGTGAATTTGAATTGCAATTCATGCACACGTGGCATGATTTCAATGCTAAAAATAAAAGTTAGAGGCGGCGGACAGTGCGATCAACGCATTTAGTGACTTGGCGCGGAGGAGAATTCACCGTTGTGATTTTTCTCAGTCCATTTTGCACTCAGTTATTTTATTTGGGGATTTTATCTACATCTATAAATATTCCAAAAAATCAGTTTTTACATAACTTTTGACCTAGAGAGAGCTAGAAACCGCCGTGAAGGCCGGAGAAAATTAGTTTCATCTTTTCTTCTCCTTTATTATTTATTTTTATGTTAATTCTTTGGATGATTTGTTGTAATTGCTCAATGTGTATGTGGAGTTAAACTTCTCATTCTAGGATTATGGTAGCTAATTCAATGATTGTTTAGTAACTCTTGGTTTTATATATTTGATTATCATTATGGTTGTTCTTATATTCTTGCTTTTACTATTTTAAAGATTTGCGATCTTTAAAATAAATCTTTGAGCCTGAAGTGAACTGACCAAGGGAACGGAGGATTAGAACGACGAATATAGGGAGTAAGAACTCTTCTTTAGCAGAATAAGGAATTGATTTTTGGCTAGGATAGGAATATACATAGATCACCTTACTTGGTTATAAAATAGGAAGATAAATAAATGCGTTTGAATTAACTTCTCACATCCCCGCTCAACGATTTAGTTGTGAGACTAGTTTGTATAACCGATTAGAGGATGACCATTCCCGAATCATAAAATCAACCCCATAAATCAACAACTAGATAATTAAATAAGTTGATGAAATTGATACTCATCATGATTGTTAGCGTATCCATAATCCTAGATCGATTCATCACATTGATTACGTAAAATTCTGCTCTTTATTTGGTTAATTGTTCGTTAGTTACTTTCTTTTTTTATTTTTAGTTTAGTTAATTCATAAATATATTTTGAAATCCACCACTTGAATAAATAATTAGTATTTGTTTAATTTAGTAAATAGTTAATCGATAAGTCCCTGTGGGTACGATATTCGGATTTAAAAATCCTATATTACTTCTACGACCGCGTACACTTGCGTGTGCGTTTGGATGCAACATGTGTGAGGTACCCGAATAATACCAGATTTAGACGTTGGCTAGCCAGACTCTAGGGTCGTTGCCTGGGTGAGCATAGACCTAAGAGTTGATCCCATCGCCAAGATAACTCTAAAGATAAACAGATGTAAAGACAAGAAGACTTATAGAAGTACTTAGACCTTAGATATTAAGTAACAGTAATCTATAGATCTTTATCATACATTTTATTTCTCCGTTTTCATATATGAACTGTATTGTTAACCTAGGTCACTAGAAAATATTTAATTTTAATGGATACTAACACAAACATTTTAAACAACATTAATGTTTCTCCTCAGGCAACTAGGATTGGCAAATTGGAAAATAATCTTTAAAACTGGAGTATTCCAGATGAACCTTTTAAAAAGATTTACCAATTGGCTAATTTTAGCTTTCTTAAAAGGCATAACATTAAGACATGTGAGTCTACCACTGCTATTAATAATTCTCTAAAAATTATTAAGCTTCTGCATTAACAAGATATAAACAGGTATAAAACCCAGTTTAATTATCTTCATATAGGTCTTGTTCAAGTAGCCGTAAAACCCCTTTTTAGAAAAGGTTTAGATATCCCTATTTGCATCCTCCAAAGAGACGCTCATCTCCTTAACTTCAACGACTCTATTTTAGGAGTAATTCAAAGTAACCTCGCCGATGGGCCAGTATACTATAACTGTTATCCCAATTTTTTAGTTGATATTAACGACCCCAATGTCATGGATGCTTTGACCCTTAATGTCAAGAAAAAAAACATGAATAGCAAAGTTAATACCAGAGAAATGGCCGTAATTTATAGAGTTTATTATAGGCTTATGAGCACTACACTTGCCCCAAAGGCTAGGATTAAAAGTGTCAAGGGAGTTACTATGCTCATGGAGGTTAAACAAGAGCATAGTACTATCTTTGTACCAAGATTGCTCAAATTGGATGACATTCTTAGCAACAACGATTGGCACTTTGATTCCATCACTCAACCTCTCCCTTCGCACCTAGAGAGATCTCAAATCGAAAGGGTTATACAATACCCAGATGGTTCGATAGATCTTAAATTCTTAAACTCTAACAAAATTAGTAGAACTTCTTCATATAAAAGATCGTAATTTGCTAGACCTTCTACTTCCAAACCCCCAGAGGGTAATAGGAGCAGTAACTAGGAAGATTATAGCAAAGGGAAGGAGTAGACTTCTCCGGTGAAATTCCCAAAGTCTATTATCAACCCAAAATCCAAGACCAAGGTAGTCCTACCACGTCAGATATTGAACCACCGCTCTATACCGATCCGAGTATAAGAGGTATAAAATCCAACGAGGTTCATATTCCAGATCTTAAAGCTCTTGAAATTCTCTGGAAAGATCCCAAAAACAAAATCAAAAGGGATTGGTATTGTAATACCTATTCCAGACAACAATAAGTAGTTTACGGTTAGAACTAGATAGAGGACATGAAAATAATAACATGCGACATCGAATCCTTTAAATAGTTCGAAATTACAGGAAAGCTCGATAATCAGCAGGACACTCTTCAAGTCCTTGTTAACAAATGGTACACTCAAACCAATAAGGTTGTAGAGTCTACCACTCCACCACTTGAGGAAATTAAAATCCTTTTATAAACAAAATCATCAATGCTTCTCCATTCAAGCTAAAGAGCAATAAACCCCAAAGCATGCCTACCAACAAGGATATAGATAGAGTAGTTAAATAAAATAACTACACTAATCAACTCCTTCATATTGTCGCTCGATAAATTGAAGATTCAAAGGATAAGGTTTTTTTTCCTAGCCAGCCTAGTCCATCCAAAGCTAGTACTAGTAATACTATCAAACCCAGTCCTGCCTTCAAGATGATGGAATTCCCAAAGCTTAGTGAAAACTTTGATGTTTCAGGAAAAATCCTTGACAAAATCAATGAGAAACTCGCTAACTTTATCATCATGGAAATATCCAAAAACAGTGTCAAAATTATCTAGGAAAGTAATGACACTCTTCTCAAATTGTCCAATGATTGGTATCATAACCGAAAAAACTACTACAAGAGTCCTTTTTCGGATACTCAATACGAAGAGAATGCCTTATACTCAATGTCCTCTTATGGATGCAGCGAAATCATTTAATGGATTCTTGATGGTTTGACTGAACACCAGATCTACAATAAACTTCATGAAATGGGTGTTGCTATCACTGCCTATAAGATCAGGAACACTTCTAATAAAGAAGAAGATGCTATGATTATAGCAGGATTTACCGGCATGCTTAGACATTGGTAGGATAATTATTTCACCGATGATATAAAAAATGCCATCTTCAATGACTCATCCATTGAAAAGATCATTAAGATTGAGAATGGTACTGAAATAACCACTCAATCTCAAAGAGAAGATGCTTGTGCTACCCTTCTTTACCGCATAGCTAAGCATTTTGATGGAGAACCCAAACTCTTTCAAGATAGGAGCTTAGAGATCCTTAACAATCTTTCCTGTCCTAAATTGACAGAATTTAGATGGTACAAAGATACCTTTCTCGTCAAACTCATGATTCATCCTGATTGCGATAGTGACTTTTGGAAAGACCGCTTCATTAGTGGTTTACCTTCTCTGTTCGTAGACAAGGTTAGAACCCAAATTAAGGATAGGTGTGAAGGAAAAATCCCTTACAACCAAATAACTTATGGAGACATCATTAGTTTCATCAACACAATGGGCCTAGAGCTTTGCACTAACATCAAGTTGAAAAACCAACTCAAAAAGGAGAAAAAGTCCTTAGAAAATAAACTAGGAAGATTTTGTCCTAGTCAAAATCTCACCTCTTTCCAAAGGCAACTCCAAAGATAGCAAACCTCTATCTTACTTCAAGAAAATTCATAGGCCTAAGTCTAGGAGGGACCTTAAGAAATCCAATAGAAAGAGGCCTAAGAAACATAGATCTTCTAAAGAAGATACATGTTGGACTTGTAGAAAAATTGGCCATAGAGCCAACGAATGCAAATCCATTAGAAAAAAGAAGAAAATCAACCTTCTAGGGCTGAGCAAAGAAACCAAAGAAAAACTCTTCTCCATTCTAGAGGATAATAAATTATAAACCTCTAATTACTCTTCTTCCAAAGACCATAGTGACGAAGAAAATATTAACGTCGCCTATGATTCTGATAATAGTCAATCTGGTGGAGAATCCTTGTAAAGGTGCTTACTATACCTATACAAAGAAGGTTGTTAATGTCATCATTGGATATTCCAAGGAAATCTTGTTTGATGTCATAAAACACATTAAAGACGATGACTCTAGGAATAAATACCTCGTGGAATTGAAAAGGATTATCCTCAATTCTTTCGAAAAGGAAAAACCCTAGACCAAGCTCATAGAACCTTTTAGTATAAGGCATGTTATGTCTAGGTTTGAAAAACCCTCAGAACCTTCTATCTCAGATATTAAAGGAGAAGTCAACTCTCTCAAAAGCAAGATCAGAGATATTAATTCTAGATATGGAAGTATCAAACTTGACCTCCTCACTAATCAAGTCCTTAAAAGGGTTTTTTCCCCAAAAGAACCCTCTTCAAATCTCCCTAACAATGAACACCTGGTCGAACCAGTTTTTGATTTCCCAAGAAACCCCTCTAAGTCCACTTCTGAGAACCCAACAGGAGTTGTTTCCATTGCCACTGTCAGACCATTAAGTCAACACATACCCATCAAGATTGTGGTAAGTAAAGGCTTTGTAATAAACAAAGTCGCTCTTATCGACAGTGGTGCAGATTGAAACTGCATAATTAAGGGTTTAGTACCAACTAAATACTTAGAAAAAAGTACAACTCGTCTTTACTCCGCCACAAAAGAAAGAATGAATATAAACTATAAGCTTTCTAAAGCTCATATTTGCAATAACAATATTTGTTTTACTAATGAATTTGTTATCACAGAAGATATCAATGTAGATATCATTCTGGGTTTACCATTCCTTTCCAAAATAAAACCATATACTGATACTATTGAAGGTATATGTACCACAGTTTTGGGACAAGATTTGTTTGTCCCCTTCTTAAACATTCTTTCTCATGAAGAAAACACTTTTATAAAAGAAAAAACTATTTTTTAAAAATACATAAACTTTCTAGTCATATCTCCTTCTTACAAGAAGAAATTAAAATTAAGAAAATAGAATAAATTTTAAAAACCTCGGAGATGGTAACTAAAATTTCCAATCTTCAAAAACATTTTGAAAAAGAAATTTGCTCTGAATTTCCTAATGCTTTCTGGGAAAGAAAAAGACATTTAGTCAAACTATACATAACTGGCTTTGACGAATAGGCAATCCCTACTAAGGTGAGACCCATTCAGATGAACCATAAAATGGTGGAAGTTTGCAAAACCAAAATAAATTGTTTATTAAAAATGATATTATTCGTCCTTCTAATTCTCCCTAGAGTTGTTCTGTATTTTATGTTAATAACAACGCAGAGAAAGAAAGAGGAACTCCTAGACTTATAATTAACTACAAGCCCCTCAATTACAAAAAAGATAAATTCAACTTCGCCTTCAATGTATCCTTCGGTCATTATGAATGGAATGTTTTTCCCTTTGGGCTTAAAAATGCCCCATCCAAATTTCAAAACATAATGAACAATATTTTCAATCCTTACAGTTATATGTATATCGTCTATATTGATGATGTGCTTATTTTTTTTGAAAATATTGATTCTCATTTTAAACATCTTAGCACATTCTTTAAAATAATAAAAACCAATGGGTTAGTTGTAATTGCCAAAAAGATGAAGCTTTTTCAAACCACCATTAGGTTTTTAGGTCATGACAAGTTATAAACCTATTTGTAGTGCCATTGAGTTCTCCTCTAAGTTTCCCGATGAAATCAAGGATAAAACACAAATACAGAGGTTTCTAGGAAGCCTCAATTATGTTGTAGACATTATTCCTAACATAAGACAGGTCTGTGAGACCCTCTACAAAAGGCTTAGAAAAATCCCTGTTCCTTGGAATCTGGAACAAACTAATGCAGTCAAACAATTCAAGAAACTTGTTCCAAATATCCCATGCCTAAATATCTCTAAACTTGAGGCCTTCATAATTGTAGAAACTGATGCTTCAGACTTAGGATATAGAGGAATTCTTAAACAAAAGGTTAGACTAGAATCACCTGAGTAGCTTTTTAGATTTACTTCAAGAATCTGGAATTTCGCTCAATTGAATTATAGCACTTTAAAAAAAGAGATTTTATCTGTAGTGCTATGTATCATAAAATTTTAGGATGATCTGATTAACAAAGAATTCCTACTTAAAGTAGATTGCAAATCCGTAAAAGAAATTTTATAAAAAGATGTTAAAAATCTTGTTTCAAAACAAATTTTTGTTAGGTGGCAAGCTCTACTATCTAGTTTTGATTTTCAAATTGAAATTATCAAAGGAGAAAATAACTCCCTTCCCGATTTACTAACCAGAGAATTCTTGCAGGGAAAACATGAGGCCCGTAAGGGTTGATCAGCTCCTAAAAGGAGCAAAACAAGAAACAAAGAAAATGTATAGACCATTCGATATACCTATCCTCACCCCTTTAAGACCTTCCACTCCTAAAAGGTCGGACTTTGCTTTCCAAAATAGGTATACAACATTAGCTGAGTACCCCAAACTCCCAGCTCTAATACTAACCCCGTCCATGAAATTGGTTAACCTAAACATGGCTAAACCATTTGAGAAAGGACAAACCTTAAATTCCTCGGTTCAAACCAAAGAAAGTTATGTAATGAAGGCCCCTGAGACCTTTGCACAAGCGGTGAAACCAACAATTTCCCCAACACAGCCTCAAAAGGAAGAATTTGAGTTTATTACATTACAGGTGCCACCAATAATGGAATTAGATAAACATTATGAAGGTTTTAGAATTGAAGACCTCATTAAACCTTGCTACACTAATGGCAATTACGTGGATATAAATAATCCGATCAAAACCAAAAAATATTATAAGGCTATACTCATAGATACAGATTCAATCGAAATAGAACATACTCTAAGTCCCAAGAACCCAGAATACATCAATTACTTAAGATTTACCATTAGGAGAATGTTGAACCCTTTTGAATGGTTTACAGATCATCTATATACACCAATCGCTTTATCCAAGTCTCACAGGCCACAAACCTACAATTAGCATGATTACAGAGTAGCTTGGTTCAACTTCTTATATTAGGCCATGACATACTTGGTTCGTTAAATATTGTCCAGATATGGTTAAGACTGTTATTCCAAGATGGTTCCGCGAATGGTGGAGTTATTTCATAGGAAATAAGTAGATATTACCACAACAATTTCTCAACAGGTTTGAAGAATTTCAAACTAAAGAAGAAATTACTACTCTTCTGGAGCACATCAAAATATGCAAATATTTCATTAAAAAGAGAATATCTTTTATTATAAGTTGGAACTTTTCAAAAATAGATTCCAAGAGAATGAAGTATTTATCCAAAGAGATAAAGATAAAAGGTTGGACGCCGAAGATAACATCTAAACCACTCAAAGAAGATTCAAGAGCAGCCTCCCATAATGCATCTCCATCAAAGGCAGCATTAAAGGAGAAATTCAAGAAAGCTCTCAAAGATACAGAAAAACAGGAATATCCCAATTAGGAAGCAATAATGCAACTCCTAGAAGAATCCTCTTCTAGAGAAAGCAATAATGGAGATATGTTAGACCCTAAGGGAATAGCAGCAACCTATTTGGGTCCCTATTAGGAACAGGGAAATGACCTTTGGGAAAAGGTAGAGGTTCAAAGAACCAAAATTACTTTTTCCAAAAGGAATTCTACTATTCTTAAAAGGAATCTAATAATGGCTGTCCTTCCAAAGAAAAATATGAAGCCATCATCAACATCAACTTTATCAAAAGTAATCAACTCTATCATTGAAGATTGTCGACCACCCAATTGTCGGCATAATCTCAGCCCTCCACTTGTAAAACTTAGATGTACTTAGTCTTATTTTGAAGTCTATATATGACTTCTCTTCTCACTTGAGAAAGCATCAGAAAATTTACCCAAGATTTTCTATAGCCTTCTCTCCTATTGTAATATCCACTTCTCCTATGTTTGAATAAACAAATTTTCTTTTGTAAGTATTTTATCTTTTAATTCTGTATTATTTTATAATACTTGGATTCATTTTCTACTGGTATCAGAGCCATGATCGTAGTATACATGCTTAGCATGAGCAGCTAAGTATATATACTGTCTGGAGCATGGTAAAATTACTTTTCATAATATGATAATGTTGAAATAATTTATGATATATTTATATAATATTATTGTTTCATATTATCTTGTTCTATCTTACTTTTATTTAATATGAGGTATTCATTTCTCTCTATGTGTGTGAGGTACCCGAATAATACCTGGTTTAGACATTGACTAGCTAGACTGTAGGGTCGTTTCCAGGGTGAGCGTAGACCTAAGAGGTGATCCTATTGCCAAGATAACTCTAGAGAGAAACAAATGTAAGGATAAGAAGACTTATAGAAGTACTTAGACCTTCGATATTAAGTAACAATAATCTATAGATCTTTATCATACTTTTTATTTCTCCGTTTTCATATATGAACTGTATTTTTAACCTAAGTCACTAGACAGTATTTTATTTTAATGGATAATAATACAAACATTTTAAACAATATTAATGTTTCTTCTCAGGCAACTAGGATTGCCAAACTGGAAAACGATCTCCAAAACTGGAGTGTTTCAAATGAACCTTTTAAAAAGATTTACCAATTAGGTAATTTTAGCTTTGTTAAAAGGAATAACATTAAGACATATGAGTCTGCCACTGTTATTAATTATTCTTTAGAAATTATTAAGCTTCTGCATGAACAAGATATAAACAGGTCTAAAACCCAGATTAATTATCTTCATATAGGTCTTGTTCAAGTAGCCATAAAACCCCTTTTTAGAAAAGGTTTAGATATCCCTATTTGCACCCTTCTAAGAGACGTTCATCTGCATAACTTTGACAACTCACTTTTAGGAGTAATTCAAAGTAACCTCGCCGATGGCCCGATATACTTTAACTATTATCCCAATTACTCGGTTGATATTAACAACCCCAATGTCATGGATGCCTTGACCCTCAATGTCAAGACAAAAAACATGAATAAAAAAGTTAATACCAGAGAAATAGCCATAATCTACAAAGTTTATTATAGGATTATGAGCACTATATTAGCCCCAAAGGCTAGGATTGAAAGTGTTAAGGGAGTTACGATGCTCAAGGAAGCTAACAAAGAGCATAGTACTATTTTTGTACCAAAAACGCTCAAATGGGATGACATTCTTAGCAATAACGATTGGCACTTTGATGCCATCACTCAACCTCTCATCTCGCACCCAGAGAGATCTCAAATGGAAAAGGGTTATACAATACCTAGATGGTTCGATAGATCTCAAATTCTTAAACTCTAATGAAATTAGCAGAACTTCTTCATATAGAAGATCGTCATCTGCTAGACCATCTACTTCCTAACCCCCAGAGGGAAATGGGAGCAATTACGAGAAAGATAATAGAAAAGAGAAGATTAGAGGATTAGACTTCTCCGGTAAAATTCCTAAAGTCCATTATCAACCCACAATCCAAGACCCAGGTAGTCCGACCATGTCAGATATGGAACCATCACTCTATATCAATCCGCGTGTAAGAGTTATAAAATATAATGAGGTTCATATTCCCAATCTTAAAGCTCTTGAAATTCTTTTAAAAGACCCTAAAAAAATTAGAAGGGATTGGTACTGTAATACCTATTCCAGACAACAACAAGTTGTTTATGGTAAAAATTGGATAGCGAAGATGAAAAGAATAAGATGTGATAATGTATTCTTTAAATGGTTCAAAAGTATAGGAAAGATGGATAATCAGAAGGACTCTTTTCAAGTCCTTGTTAACAAATGGTACACTCAAACCAATAAGGTTGTAGAGTCTACCACTCCACCACTTGAGGAAATTAAAATCCATCATTCAAATGAAATCATCAATGCTTCTTCGTTCAAGATAAAGAGTGATAAACCCCAGAGTATTCCTACCAACAAGGATATATACAGAGTTGTTGAACAAAACAACTACACTAATCAACTCCTTCATATTGTCGCTCGACAAATTGAAGATTCAATGGTTAAGGCTATTTTTTCTAACTAGCCTACTCCATCCAAAGGTAGAACTAGTAATGCAATCGAACCTAGTCTTGTCTTCAAGATGATGAAATTCCAAAAGGATAAATTCCCAAAGCTTAGTGAAAATCAAAGATAGCTAGTAAACTTGCCACCTAGCAAAATTTTGTTTTGAAACAAGATTTTTAACATCTTTTTGTAAAATTTCTTTTACGGATTTGCAATCTACTTTAAGTAGGAATTCTTTGTTAATCAGATCATCCTGAAATTTTGTGATACATAGCACTATAGATAAAATCTCTTTTTTTAAAGTGCTATAATTCGATTGAGCGAAATTCCAGATTCCTGAAGTAAATCTGAAAAGCTACTCGGGTGATTTTGGTCTAACCTTTTGTTTAAGAATTCCTCCATATCCTAAGTCTGAAGCATCAGTTTCTACAATTATGAAGGCCTCAGGGTTAGAGCTATTTAGGCATGGGAGATTTGGAACAAGTTTCTTGAATTGTTTGACTGCATTGGTTTGTTCTAGATTCCAGGGAACAGGACTTTTTCTAAGCGTTTTGTAGAGAGGCTCACAGACCTGTCTTATGTTAAGAATAAAGTATGCAACATAATTGAAGCTTCCTAGAAAACTCTGTAGTTGTGTTTTATCCTTGATTTCATTGGGAAACTTAGAGGAGAACTCAATGGCTCTACAAATAGGTTTATAATTTCCTTGATAGAGGTCATGACCTAAAAATCTAATGGTGGTTTGAAAAAGCTTCATCTTTTTGGTACTTACGACTGACCTATTGGTTTTTATTATTTTAAGAAAAGTGCTAAGATGTTTAAAATGAGAATCAATATTTTTTGAAAAAATAAGCAAACCATCAATATAGACGATAGACATATAACTGTAACGATTGAAAATATTGTTCATTATGTTTTGAAATATGGATGGGGCATTTCTAAGCCCAAAGGGCAAAACATTCCATTCATAACGACAGAAGGGTACATTGAAGGCGGTTTCAAATTTATCTTTTTTAGAAATTTGTATATGCCAAAAACTGGATTTCATATCAAACTTGCTATAGATATTAGCTTTGTAAGTTCTTTTCAAAAGATTCCTTTTGTTGGGAATAGTATGGCAAATCCATTTTAAAATGAAATTGAGGGGCTTGTAGTTAATTACAAGTCTGGGAGTTCCTCTTTCTTTCTCTACGCTATTATTAACATAGAATGCATAATAGCTCCAGGGTGAATTAGAAGGATGAATAATACCCTTTTTTAATAAATGATTTATTTTTGTTTTGCAAACTTCCACCATATTTTGGTTCATCTGAATGGGTCTCACCTTAGTAGGGATTGACCATTCATCTAAGCCAGTTATGTATGGGAGTTTGACTAAATGTCTTTTTCTTTCCCAGAAAGTATTAGGAAATTCAAAGTAAATTTCTTTTTCAATTTTTTTGAAGATTGGCTATTTTAGTTACCATCTCCGAGGTTTTTAAAATTTGTTCTATTTTCTTAATTTTAATTTCTTCTTGTAAGAAGGAGATATGACTAGAAAGTCTATTTATTTTTAAAATAGTTTTTTCTTTTATAAAAGTGCTTTCTTCATGAGAAAGAGTTTTTAAGAAGGGGAAAATAAAATCTCTTCCCAAAACTGTGGTACGGATACCTTTAATAGTATCAGTATATGGTTTTATTTGGGCAAAGAATGGTAAACCCAGAATGATATCTTCATTGACATCTTCTGTGATAACAAAGTCATTAGTAAAACAAATACAGTAAAACCTCTCTAAATTAATACTCGGTAAATGAATAAACTCTCTAAGATAATATTTTTCTCCGATCCCGACTTGGTCCAGTGGAAAAAATCACCAATTTCGATAAGATAATAAGTTAATATATTTTTAGAAGACCCCTACATAAATATATGGTCCCATTAATATTATAAATGAATAATTCTTTAAAATTATAAAAATATCTAAGAAAATTTAGTGAAATATGATTCTAGTGTTTTTTGTTTTTTGTTTAAATTTAAATCTAGTTGAAGCTCATCTCTAACTTTTCTTATTGCATCCAAAAGTTCTGGTGTTGTCTTCTCGAACTGCATCAAAAAATTGTGAAGAGTTCTAGACACAATGAGTGCTTCCTTACGAGTAACTGGTTCCAAAGGTATTGTATCGTCTTCAACTTCATCATCAACACTGTTTTCTCCGATGGTAACCACAATTTCTTCTAAGCTCTGGACCTCTGAACATATATCATTTTCACCCGGGTAATCCAACAGGCTATTGACATCCATTTTACTTCGGTAACCGAAATCATGAATCATGACCACAAGTTCATAAAAGTTTTTTTCACAAGTGGTTTCATTTAAATACCCTGAGGCTTCATCCCCCGAATGAATTTTGCAGTGTCAAAAATAATTTACTATTGTCTCTTATTGAACATTTGTTGTCCAAGCCAAGATCGCAAGATTGATAGCATCCAAAACATTAATCTTTTCTAGATCAGTCTGTCCTAGCTCATAGCCTTCAAATATCCTACGGTAAAATCTACTGCGATAATGCATCTTGAAAGATCTAATTATCCCGCATCACAAGGTTAACTTTTTGATGTCAAGTTGGGTGGCAAGAAAAATAATTCAACAATGATTTTGATGTAATCAAAATTAACCTTCATTGAATATTGAAAGCACTCTTTAAATTAATAAATATTAATTTATCAATTAAATAATATCTCTATAAAATAATAATATTTCATGGTCCCAACAATATTAATTTAGAGAGGGTTTACTGTATTGTTATTGCAAATATGAGCTTTAGAAATCTTATAGTTTATATTCATTCTTTCTCCTGTGGATGAATAGTACTTTTTTCTAAGTATTTAGTTGGTACTAATCTCTTAATTATGCAGTTTCGATCTGCACTGCAGTCGAGAAGAGCGACTTTGTTTATTACAAAGTCTTTACTTAGCACAATATTGATTGGTATGTTTTGACTTAGTGGTCTGACAGTGGCAATGGAAACAACTCCTTCTGGGTTCTCAGAAGTGGACTCAGAGGGGTTTCCTGGGAAAAAGTCCTTACTTACCACAATCTTGATGGGTATGTGTTAACTTAATGGTATGACAGTAGCAATGGAAACAACTCCTGTTGTGTTCTCAGAAGTGGACTCAAAGGGGTTTCCCAGGAAATAAAAAATAGGTTTGACCAGGTGTTCATTGTTGAGGAGATTTGGAGAGGGTTCTTCTGGGGAAGAAACCCCTTTAAGGACTTGATTAGTGAGAAGGTTAAGTTTGACACTTCCAAGTATAGATTTAATATCTCTGATCTCGCTTTTGAGATAGTTGACTTCTCCTTTAAGATCTGAGATAGAAGCTTCTGAGGGTTTTTCAAACCTAGACATAACATGCTTCATACGTAAAGGTTCTATGACCTTGGGCTTGGATTTTTTCTTTTCAAAAGAATTGAGGATAATCCTTTTGAGTTCCAGGAGGTATTTATTCCTAGATTCATCGCCTTTAATGTGTTCTATGACATCTTTCCTTGGAATCTTCAGTGATGACATTAACAACCTTCGTTGTACAGGTACAGTAAGAACCTTTACAAGGACATTCTTCACCAGATTGACTCTGATCAGACTCATAGGCGACGTTAATATTTTCTTCGTCACTATAGTCTTTGGAGGAAGAGTAATCAGAGGTCTCTGATTCATTATCTTCGAGGATAGATGATATCAGTTGAAAATGGATCAAAGTATTATAAAATAATACTAAAGTAAATGATAAAATACTTACAAAAGAAAACTTTGTTTATTCAAACATAGGAGAAGAGGATATTATAATATGAGAGAAGGCTATAGAAAATCATGGGTTTTTCCTTTTTGGAAGAATTGAGGACAATCCTTTTGAGTTCCAGGAGGTATTTATTCCTATATTCGTCGTTTTTAATTTGTTCTATGAGATCAAATAAGATTTCCTTGGAATATTCAGTGATGATATTAGCAACCTTCTTTGTACAAGTACAGTAAGCACCTTTACAAGGATATTCTTCACCAGATTGACTCTGATCAAACTCATAGGTAACGTTAATATTTTCTTCGTCACTATAGTCTTTAGAGGAAGAGTAATAAGAGGTTTCTAATTCATTATCTTCGAGAATGGAGAAGAGTTTTTCTTTGGTTTCTTTCCTCAGCCCTAGAAGGTTGATTTTCTTCTTTTTTCTAGTGGATTTCATTCATTGGCTCTATGGGCAGTTTTTCACAAGTCCAATGGGCATCTTCTTTAGAAGATCTATGTTTCTTAGGCCTCTTGTTATGTGATTTCTTCAGGTCCCTTCTAGACTCAGGCCTGTGAATTTTCCTGGAGAAGGAGGTTTATTGTCTTCAGAGATACATTTGGAAGGAGGTGAGATTTTGAAAAAGCCAAAATCTTGACAAAAACTTCCTAGTTCATATTTTGAGGAGTTTTTCTCCTTTTGAATTGGTTTTTCAACTTGATGTCAATTCAAAGCTCAAGGCCCACTTTGTTGATGAAACTAATGAGATCTCCATAAATAATTTAGTTGTAAGAGAATTTTTCCTTCGCGCCTATCCTTAATTTTGTTTCTAACCTTATCTGTAAAGAGAGGAGGTAAACTACTAATGAATCCCACTTTCCAAAAGTCATTGTCACAATCTACGCAAATCATGACTTTTATGAGAAAGGTATCTTTGTACCATCTAAAGTTTGTCAATTTAGGACAGGAAAGATTGCTAAGGATCTCTAAGCTCCTATCTTCAAAGAGTTTGGGTTCTCCAACAAAATGTTTAGATATGTGGTAAACAAGGGTAGCACAAGCATATTCTCTTTGAGCTTGAGTGGTTATTTCAGTACCATTTTCAATATTAATGACCATTTCAATGGCTGAGGAATTGAAGATGGAATTTTAATATCATCGATGAAATAATTATCCCACCAATGTCTAAGCATGCCGATAAATTATGATATAATCATAGAAGTTTCTTCTTTATCAGAAGCATTCCTGATCTTATAGGCAGTGATAGCAACACCCATTTCATGGAGTTTATTATAGATCTGATGTTCAGCCAAACCATCAATATTCCATTCAGTGATTTTGCTGCCTCCATAAGAGGATGTTAAGAGAAAGACATTCTCTTCATATTGAGTATCCAAAAAAGAAGGACTCTTGTAGTAGTTTTTTCGGTTATGATACCGATCATTGGAAAATTTGAGAAGAGTGTCATTACTTTCTTGGATAGTTTGGACTCTATATTTGGATTTATCCGTGATGACAAAGTTAGTGAGTTTCTCGTTGATTTTGTCTAGGATTTTTCCCGAAACATCAAAGTTTTCACTAAACTTTGGGAATTTATCCTTTTGGAATTCCATTATCTTAAAAACACGACTGGGTTCGATAGTATTACTAATATTAGCTTTGGATGGAGTAGGCTTTCTAGAAAAAATAGCCTTATCTTTTGAATCTTCAATTTGTTGAGCAACAATATGAAGGAGTTGATTAGTATAGTTGTTTTGTTCAACTACTCTGTCTCTATCCTTGTTGGTAGGCATACTCTAGGGTTTATATCTCTTTATCTTGAATGGAGAAGCATTGATGATTTCGTTTGAATGAGGGACTTTAATTCCCTCATGTGGTAGAGTGGTAGACTCTACAACCTTATTGGTTTGATTTTACCATTTGTTAATAAGGACTTGAAGAGAGTCCTTTTGATTATTGAGCTTTCTTGAAATTTCAAACCATTTAAAGAATTTGATGTTGCATCTTATTCTTTTCATGTCTGCTATCCAGTTTTTACCGTAAATGGCTTGTTGTTATTTTGAATAGGTATTACAGTACCAATCCCTTTTGATTTTCTTTTTGGGATCTTTCCAAAGAATTTTAAGAGCTTTAAGATCTGGAATATAAACCTTATTGGATTTTATAAATCTTGTACTCGGATCGATATAGAGCAGTGGTTCCATATCTGAAGCGGTAGGACTACCTAGGTCTTGGATTTTGGGTTGATAATAGACTTTGGAAATTTTAACAGAGAAGTCTACTCATCTAATCTTCCCTTTGTTATTATCTTCTTCGTTACTGCTCCCATTTCCCTCTGAGGGTTACGATGTAGAATGTCTAGTAGATGATGATCTTTTATATGAAGAAGTTCTGCTAATTTCATTAGAGTTTAAGAATTTGAGATCTATCAAACCATCTAGGTATTGTATAACCCTTTTGATTTGAGATCTCTCTGGGTGAGAGGGGAGAGGTTGAGTGATGGCATCAAAGTGCCAATCGTTGTTGCTAAGAATGGCATCCCATTTGAGTATTCTTGGTACAAAGATAGTACTATGCTCTTGGTTAGCTTCCATGAGAATCGTGACTCCCTTGACACTATCAATCCTAGCCTTTGGGGCTAGTATAGTACTCATAAGCCTGTAATAAATTCTGTAAATTATGGCTATTTTGCTATAATAAACTCTGTAAATTATGGCTATTTTGCTGGTATTAACTTTGCTATTCATGTTTTTTGTCATGACATTAAGGGTCAAGGCATCCATGACATTGGGATCATTAATAGCAATTGAGAAATTAGGATAACAGTTAAAGTATATCGGGATATCGGCGCGGTTCCTTTGAATCACTCCTAAAAGGGAGTCGGCGAATTAAAGAGACGAGTGTCTCTTAGGAAGGCGCAACTAGGGATATCTAAACCTTTTCTAAAAAGAGGTTTTACGGCTACTTGAACAAGACCTATATGAAGATAATTAATCTGGGTTTTAGACCTGTTTATATCTTGTTCATGCAGAAGCTTAATAATTTATAAAGAATTATTAATAGCAGTGGTAGACTCATATGTCTTAATGTTATTCCTTTTAACAAAGCTAAAATTACCTAATTGGTAAATCTTTTTAAAAGGTTCATCTGAAACACTCCAGTTTTGGAGATCGTTTTCCTGTTTGCCAATCCTAGTTGCCTGAGAAGAAACATTAATACTGTTTAAAATGTTTGTATTATTATCCATTAAAATAAAATACTGTCTTGAGACTTAGGTTAAAAATACAGTTCATATATGAAAATGGTGAAATAAAAAGTATGATAAAGATCTATAGATTACTGTTACTTAATATCTAAGGTCTAAGTACTTCTATATGTCTTCTTGGCTTTACATCTGTTTCTCTCTAGAGTTATCTTGGCGACGGGATCACCTCTTAGGTATACACTCACCATGGCAACGACCCTACAGTCTGGCTAGCCGACGTCTAAACTGGATATTATTCGGGTACCTCATACACATAGAGAGAAATGATGTAACAACTGAATCTGTCATTAATATAAATCAACTTGGGGTTATTGTAGAGTCCCAGAATATTGGGACATTAATTAAAACGTATACGGGACCATGAGCATTAAAAATTAGGGGACTTAAACTTTTGGGTCGGGCTGACATCATTCCGCTATAGTGATAATTATTCTACTATAGTGGTATCGCTAAGGTGGTAGACCCACTACTATAGCGGTGTGATGCAACCAGTATAGGTTGTAGTTGAGTTTTATTTTCTTCCTTCTTATTAACTAACGTAGAAATGTGGGGATGCTCCAAATAACACTAAAGGCTACCTCCCAACCCTTTGAGCCATAGAATGAGGAGAAAAGAGTGCGTATAGATGCAAACCCAAGGATTTCCAGGGACTAACGCGTTTGTGAGATTAACTACAGGCTAGTATTTTACTTGGTTTGTCCTTTCTTCAGCTGAATGACATCCAGGTAAGCTAAGGTTTAATTAAGTAGCCCAGACTCATATTTGAAAGCATGATTATAATGTAGGTTGATCAAAGGTTGCATGTTTAGGCCTTCGGGCACAGGGTTATGGTGGTTTGTATCGGTTACAGCCCAAGTAGTGTTCGTTTGGGGGCTGCTTATATATTAAGTGTCATGCTGAGTTATTTGTATGCCATGAATTGATGTTCCTTATCCTATGTAGGTGATTAGGGGTAATATATGGGTAAACTTCCGGTCATGTACAATATTCCTTTAGAGGAATCATAACCATAGGTGAGGTAGGGTAGGTTCCTTAGTACTTAAAGTGGTATAAATTGTTATGGTCATCGGGGATT
Organism: Capsicum rhomboideum; assembly: GCA_031232105.1. NCBI lineage: Eukaryota > Viridiplantae > Streptophyta > Magnoliopsida > Solanales > Solanaceae > Capsicum > Capsicum rhomboideum. The sequence continues at coordinate 56,548,162 of CP124711.1, forward strand.
ATGTTTATGGGTGTAAGGTTGTGAGGTTCCAAACCGGTGGGGTAGGTGATGGTGGTGTAATTAATTCAACTTGTATTATATGTACATATTAACTACTTTGTATTGTGTTTGGTTAATGTATGCTTATGGGTGTGATCCATGCATTGTTAACTTGCTTTATGACTTGGCCTGCCTTATATTGTTAATTATGGAATGCTTCGATATTTGGGAGGTTCTCACAGGTTATGGTTGGATTAAGGATGAAAGACATTCATTTATGGTATTTTAGTACATGGACGATAATTGTCCCCTACTAGTTATGTCTAGAGGGTGGATGCATTACCCATAGCGTGTATTTACGAATGTATGTATAAGTTTGATTGTTCCATGAGTGAACCAGGGATTATTCTTACTTGTTGGATATATGTTTATTGAGATCCTTGTATGGTTCAGGTACTTGTAATATCCTTGGATGCCTTGTTGTTAGAGTCAAGGTATGTTGACCTTAAAGTTATTGAGGTCCGACTCCTTGATTGGTTAGGTTAGGCTTGGGTTGTTCGGTGTATGTCTTAAGGTGTAATTGTGTATACTTGATATTATTATTCATGTTTAAATTGACTTGGTGAACATTGTTGATTTGTTGCTCTTGATTATTCATATGTTTCTTATCCCATAATTCTTAAGGGTAAGTTGTTTAGGTATTTGTATCTTTGGATGTCATATTACTTTAGGATCAGTGAATACCCAACTCAAGCCATCTTCCTTGTCATGGCTATCATGTTACTATTCTGGGTAGCTGGGTACTTGTATGAATATGGTTGTTTAAGAGAAGTGAGGTTAGTAAACAAAGAGATGAAAGTCGACTTGGGTTAGGCTGGGCTGGTTTCTGTAAAGCCAAGAGGAAGGCCTTGTTCCAAATGGGTCTTTACTGGGTATATTAGGTTGCTGGCTAGACTCTTCGATTAGGTCTAGGGTGTGTCCGTGTGGTAGTTGTTTTTTTAGGGGTGATGTTAGCTTTTGGTATGAGGTCAGGCTTGGTGGTTTCGAGATAGAGAGAAAGCTTTGGGAAGGGATAACAAGTTTCATAAGTATGTATCTTTTCTTCTAATTATTTATGTTATAATTGTGTAATTCGATTCGGGTAGACCAATGAGGCTTACTAGTGCGTGTGGTTGTACTGATGCTACTCTTGCTATACCCTTTTTACTGTATAGTTTTTTGCAGGTTTCAGTTTTATTTCTTGAATGTTGCGGTAGAGATCATTCAGCAGCTCCCACTTTCTCCTTTATGGTGGAAGTTGTGTCTTGACTATTCCCTTTTTAGCAGCCATGTACCTGTTTAGACTAGGTCCTAGGGGTAAATTTCATTCCGCATTTATTGTTGTAAATCTATTGAAATAAGGTTTAGCATTGTGTTAATTAATAAAGACTTCCACATGTTATGTTGAAGGGATGGTAATGGGTTCTTCGATCTAGGTGGATTAGATTAGGTGCCCTCATGATCTGGTAGTTTGGGTTGTGACAATTTGGTATTAGAGCCTAGGTTATCGGTCTCCCAGTACAAGAGTAAATGTCGAGTAAATTCCTATGAATTGGTGTGTTGATGTCCAGATCTAATCTTCAGGAAGCTATTAGTCATTAAATGAAATGGTTTCACTTCTTTCTTTCTGCTCGTGCACTCGTTAAGTTGTTATATGGGTTAAGTTAAAATTGGTATCTCGTGATTCTAATTGGTATCTCGGCTAAGCAAGTGGATATCACTTGACTCTTTTTGAAAGTATATAAGCGATGCGAATTAGAACTGGAAAGGTTCCAATTGGTATCTGTCCCTCCAGGCCAAGTAAATTTACTAGACGACCCGCTTGGGGTACTCATATGCATAATTAGGTGTATGTTATGTACGACATAGGCAAGTGATGGTTGATTCTGGCTTTCCTTGATTTTATATGTGGTGATTGTAGTTACATAATTTGCTTGAGTCTATGCTATGTGAATGTTGTGAATTTTTATGTGCTGAGTGGTGGAAGATAAACCTTAGACTATGATTGTACTATTGTTTTATAGTGTTATAAGGCTCTAAGTTGGTGCTTAGGGATACAAAACATAACTTGTGGTTGATGTTGAACATTGAAAACCCTGTGCTAAGTTTAGTTAAAATGCATGGAAATTGCGTGGTTGTTGTTGTTGATAAGGCTGAGTTTTATAATATGAAAACAAGGTTGGGATTCGCAATGGCGGGGTTAGCTTAAAGGGGGTTATGTTGTGTTTTACGATTTCATATATGCTTTCTGTGTTGTGATGTAAAGTTGCAATTGACTGTAATTGGTTAAAAACTCATTGCGGGTAGCTTAGCAAGGTTTCGATGTTTTTTGGATTTGCATTAAGGGTACTAAGTATTTGGGGAAGAAAACATAGGAAAAAATTTTGAAAATCTGGGTAGCCTCTGGCTTAGGCAGCCACAGCAACGTGAGCACTGCTATGGCGGTAATTTCTGTGCTATAGTGATACTGCTATGGCAAAAGGTTCACCGCTATAGCAGTAAGGGCGGGGCAGTGAGCCTGCCCTGTTCTTCCCCTGTTTTTGACTTCATGTTTGCTTGATTTTTCTCGACACTAGGGTGCGGGGCATTGCATTAATAAGAAATAACATCAATATCATATAAGCGGGCTTATCATTTATTAATGCGAGAATAAAAATAACATCTATGTGCGGGAAATAAAAAAGGAAAAAGGTGGAATGTCTAGTACATACCCCAAACGGGGGCAACCCAAATAATCTGAAATAAAGAGGGAGGGGAAAAAGGAACCTAGCTAGATGCCCTGTCAATCGTGGGCTGCTGGGGCAGGGTCATATCCTTTCGCATCACTCAGGAAGGGAAACTCCCTCAAATCCACTGGCTTCAGCTCGGGAAGCTCCTAGTTAGGTGCTATGCACCTGAACATGACCTTCATCTTCCATATTTTGGCGAATAGGCGATCCTGGGAGCGTCTCTTCTTCCTTTCCTCATCAAGCTCTCAGCAAAGTGCTACATTATCCTAGACCATGGAGGGGGCTTTGGAATTGGAGAGGCGCTGCTCTATAGACCTCCTACCAGTGGCCAAGTTTGTCTCCAACTGGCTGCTATGGATAAGGGGCTGGGACTGGGAGGGAGCGGCCACATCATCATCATCCTCGTCTACTCCGCCACGCCATCCTTTCTCTTCTTTATTTTCTAGGACGAGGGCGCTCTCACCAAGCGAGGGTGAAAAGGGATGTCCATCTCCGCTACTATATCATTAGGCTCCTTTAGTACCCCCGCCCATCTGCATAGCTCCGACACCAACCCGTGGAGGAAGGCACCCCTCCTAGGACCCCAGTAGAATTCCTTCCACTCCATCACAATCTGCTCCCCCATGTTCAGACGAACTCCCCTAATAGCACAGGCCACCACCAAGGTCCGAGGATAGGTCACATTGGTGGTGGTGTTCGATGGATGAATCCTCTGGGTCACCAGGTTCAGCCACCTCCTTGATTCGGCCAAAAAGTAGGCATCGGTGACACCCTCATTCGTAGTCCAGTATACCCGATCCCAGAACTCCTCCAAAATCAGTATGTCCCTCAGCCACCCTATTTCCATCTCTCGGGCCTTCTCTAAGTAGTCAACATTAGAGATGTGGGGTACCCCGAACACCTCATTAATGGTGAGAGAGTACATGGGTACGTCCACTCCCCGAATATTAATAGTGGGGCTAGGAGAATCCCAGAGCACAGTAGAGAGTATCACAAAGAACTCCCTTATCCAAGTCGTGACCCCATCGGGAAGAGCTACCACTAGTGGGCCCCACTCAAATTCCTACAGCCGATTGTATAACTTTGGCGCTTTCTGCTCCACTTTTGTCACGTTAAAGCCTCGTTCAAAACAAGCCCCAATCGCTAGTACTCCCAAAATCATCCCCAACTAGCCTCGTTAGGAAATCTTTCATAGACGATGGCGTTAGCTTGGTTTTCGGCCATTGTATATGATAACCTATATTTTTTACCAAAGGATATTCGTTACAAATCATTGTATGTCAGTTAAAGAACGAGCTTTAAAAAGTAAAAAACACCAGTTTTGGGTTAGGGCGCCACTGCCTGCAGCCTCCCGGTATAGCGATAATTTCACCACCATAGTGGTACCGCTATAGCAGTGAAGACCACTATAGCGGTGGTGGTCTTCATCATTCTCGGCAGCCAAGGGGTGCAACAATGGAACCCCTTGACTCAAAATTCCCATTTTCAAAGTATGAACTCAGCTTAGTGTTCCAACAGTATCCTAGAACTGTTATATGTAAAAATTTGGGCATGATAACTCCCAAATCACCATTCAAACTCCAAAAAGGACCCCTCATATTCCCCTTTATTACAGGCCTATTAAGTCCGTAAACTTCGAGTTTCTTACGCCCAGAATGCAATAAAAGCATTGAGAATGTAAGGAAAGCAACCATAGTTTGATATATTGACACAACCAAGCCCCAAAGACCAAAACTCGAGATTTACTCTAAACTCTCAATTTCAACATAAATTCTAGCATAAAGCATGCAAATTTTAGAATAGCAAAGTGTTAGAGAGCAACGGAGTCGAGTGTTACGTATTTTTATCTATAAGAGCGTAGTGAGCAGGAAAGAAGAGGAGTATTTTTGAGTGGAAAGGGAAAATGAGGAAAGAAACTATTCCGTCCCCCCCCCTCCTATAATCTGCTTGGAACTGCTATAGTGGCGGTGGGCCTACCACCATAGCAGTGTGATGGCCGCTATAGCGGGGACCTGCCTCAGTTTCTGTAGGCCTTTAAATTTCAATCATTTAACACTTTGTCTGATGGTTATAGTTAGAATAGTTCCTGGTATTATTTCCTTAGCCTTCAAAAAATAAATTTCTTGGTCGCATCATGCTCATGAGGGTACGCAGGAGCTATTCCAAAGAGACCGGTGGTGAGGTATCAATTCGTGCATTTATTGAATCAAGGTTTGAGCGGTCATGATTCAATAAAATTTGCTAGGTAATTTTGAATTTTAAATTAGGATCTGAGAGTAGTAATTAGTGGCTCATAATCTCGCAAGTAGGTGTTAAGTCCAAGTATCTAGACTTGGACCATTCCTTCTTTGATTGTTCGAGGACGAACTATGGGTAAATTGGTATCTGTTGTAACGAGCAAATTTGTCATCATTAGAAATCACCTTAGGGTTAGTGTGGAGTCCCAAAATTATCAAGACGTTAGTTGAAACATATGCGAGGCCATGAGAATTAAAAATTAGGGGACTTAAACTTTTGGGTTGAGCTAACATCATTCTGCTATAGTGGTAATTATTCCTCTATAGTGGTACCACTATAGTGGTACTGCTGTGGCGGTAGACCCACCGCTATAGTGTTGTGATGCGACTAGTATAGGTTATAGTTGGGTTTTATTTTCTTTCTTTTTATTAACTGATGTAGAAATGTGGCGAGGCTCCAAATAAACCTAAAGGTTGTCTCCCAAGCCTTAGAGCCACTGAATAAGGAGAAAAAGGGTGTATGGGTGCAAACCCACAAATTTTTTGGGACTAACGCGTTCGTGAGATCGACTACAGTCTAGGATTCCACTTGGTTCGTCCTTTCTTCAGCTGGATGACATTTAGTTAAGCTAAAGTTTAATTGAGTAGAACAAACTCGGATTTGAAAGCATGATTATAATGTAGATTGACCAGAGATTTCATGTTTAGGCCTTCGTACATGGGGTTATGGTGGTTAGTGTTGGCTACAGTCCAAGTTGTATTCGCTTGGGGGTTGCTTATATATTAAGTGTCATGTTTTGTTATGCGTATGCCATAAATTGATGTTCCCCATCCTTTGTACGTGATTGGCGGGTAATGTATGGGTAAACTTCCAGTCATGGGCAATATTCCTTCAGAGGAGTCATAACCATTGGTGAGGTATGGTAGGCTCCTTAGTACATAAGGTGGTATAAATTATTATGGTCCTCGAGGCTCATGTGTATGGGTGCAAGGTTGAGAGGTTCCTAACCAGTGGGGTAGGTAATGGTGGTCTAATTAATCTAACTTATATTATATGTACATAGTAAATACATTGTAGTGTGTTTGGTTAATGTATGCTTATGGGTGTGATCCATGTATTGTTTACTTGCTTTATGACTTGGCCTGCCTTATATTATGAATTGTGGAATGTTTCGATATTTGAGGCATTCTCATAGGTTATGTTTGTATTAAGAATTACAGACATTCATGTCTGGGGTTTTAGTACATGGAGGATAATTGTCTCCTGCAGGTCATGTCTAGAAGGTGGATACATCACCTATAGAGTGTATGTATGAAGGCATGTATAAGTTTGACAGTTCCATGAGTGAACTAGGGATTATTCTTATATGTTGGATATTTTTTTGTTGAGATCCTTCTGTGGTTCAGGTACTTGTAATATCGTTAGATGCCTTGTTGTCAGAGTCAAGGTATGTTGACTTAGAAGTTATTGAGGTCCGACTCCTTGATTGATTAAGGTTGGGCTTGGGTTGTTCAGTGTATGTCTTAAGGTGTAATTATGTATGCTTGATATTATTATTAATGTTTAATTTGACTTGTTAAACATTGTTGATTTGTTGCTCTTGAGTATTCACATGTTTCTTATTGCATAACTCTTAAGGGTAGGTTGTTTTGGTCTTGGTATCTTTGGATGTCATATTTTCTTAGGATCAATGAATACCCAACTCAAGCCCTCTTCCTTGGCATGGACATCATGTTACTATTCAGGGTGTCCGGGTGCTGGTGTGAACAGGGTTGTTTAACAGAAGGGAGGCTAGTAAACAAAGGGATGGAAATCAGCTTGGGGTAGGCTGGGTTGGTTACCGAAAAGCTGGGAGATAGGCCTTGTTCCAAATGGGTCTTTACTGGGTATGTTAGGTGGCTAGCTAGACTCTTAGCTTAGGGCTAGGGTGTGTCCGTGTGGTAGTAGTCTCCTTAGGGGTGAGGTTAGCTTTTAGTGTGAGGTCAGGCTCAGTGGTTTTGGGATAGAGAGGAATCTTTGAGAAGGGATAACAAGTTACATAAGTATGCATCTTTTCTTCTGACTATTTATTTTATAATTGTGTAATCTGATTCGGGTCGACTGATGAGGCTTACTAGTGTGTGTGGTTGTATTGATGCTAATCTTGCTATACCCTTTTTGGGGTATAGTCTTTTGCAGGTTTCAGTTTGGTTTCTTGACTGTTGCGGTAGAGATCATCCAGCAGCTCCCACTTTCTCCTTTATGGTGGAAGTTGTGTCTTGACTGTTCCCTCTTTAGCAACTCTTGTACCTGTTTAGACTAGGTCCTAGGGGTAGATTTCATTCCGCATTTATTATTGTAAATCTGTTGTAATAAGGATTTGTATTTTGTTATATAATAAAGACTTTTGCATGTTATGTTAAACGGGTGGTAAGGGGTTCTCCTATCTAGGTGAATTAGATTAGGTGCCCTCACAATCCGGTAGTTTGGGTCATGACAAATGAATACCTCATACTAAATAGAAGTAAGATAGAACAAGATAATATGAAATAGTAATATTATAGAAATATATCATAAATTATTTCAACATTACCATATTATGAAAAGTAATTTTACCATGCTCCAGACAGAATATATACTTAGCTGCTCATGTTAAGCATGTATACTGCCTTCATGGCTTTGATACCAGTTGAAAACGGATAGAAGTATTATAAAATAATACAAAAGTAAAAGATAAAATACTTAGAAAAAAGTACTACTCGTCTCTACTCCGCCACAGGAGAAAGAATGATTATAAACTATAAGCTTTCTGAAGCTCATATTTGCAATAGCAATATTTGTTTTACTAATGACTTTGTTATCACAGAAGATATCAATTAAGATATCATTCTGGGTTTGCCATTCCTTATCCAAATAAAACCATATACTGATACTATTGAAGGTATCCATACCACAGTTTTGGGACAAGATTTGTTTTTCCCAAAACTCTTTCTCATGAAGAAAGCACTTTTATAAAAGAAAAAACTATTTTTAACATAAATAGACTTTCTAGTCATATCTCCTCCTTACAAGAAGAAATTAAAATTAAGAAAATAGAACAAATTTATAAACCTCGGAGATGGTAACTAAAATTGCCAATCTTCAAAAACATTTTGAAAAAGAAATTTGCTCTGAATTTCCTAATGCTTTCTGGGAAAGAAATAGACATTTAGTCGAACTCCCATACATAACTGGATTTGACGAATGGGTAATCCCTTCTAAGGCGAGACCCATTCAGATGAACCAAAATATGATGGAAGTTTGCAAAACCGAAATAAATCATTTATTAAAAAATGGTATTATTCGTCCTTCTAATTCTCCTTGGAGTTGTTCTACATTTAATGTTAATAACAACGCAGAGAAAGAAAGAGGAACTCCCAGACTTGTAATTAACTACAAGCCCCTCAATTCCATTTTAAAATGGATTCGCCATCCTATTCCCAACAAAAGGGGTCTTTTGAAAAGAACTTACAAAGCTAATATCTATAGCAAGTTTGATATGAAATTCGGTTTTTGGCAAATACAAATTGCCAAAAAAGATAAATTCAAAACTGCCTTCAATGTACCCTTCGGTCATTATGAATGGAATGTTTTGCCCTTTGGGCTTAAAAATGCCTTATCCAAATTTCAAAACATAATGAACAACATTTTCAATCCTTACAGTTATATTTCTACCGTCTATATTGATGATGTGCTTATTTTTTCTGAAAATATTGATTCTCATTCTAAACATCTTAGCACTTTCCTTAAATTAATAAAAACCAATAGGTTAGTCGTAAGTGACAAAAAGATGAAGCTTTTTCAAACCACCATTATGTTTTTAGGTCATGACCTCTACAAGGAAGTTATAAACCTATTTGTAGGGCCATTGAGTTCTCTAAGTTTCCCAATGAAATCAAGGATAAAACGAGGTTTCTAGGAAGCCTCAATTATGTTGCATACTTTATTCCTAATATAAGACAGGTCTGTGAGCCTCTCCACAAAGGGCTTAGAAAAAGCCCTATTCCTTTGAATCTGGAACAAACCAATGCAGTCAAACAACTCAAGAAACTTGTTCAAAATCTCCTATGCCTAGGTATCTCTAACCCTCAGGCCTTCATGATTGTAGAAATTGATGCTTCTGAATTAGGATATGGAGGAATTCTTAAACAAAAGGCTAGCCCAGGATCACCTGAGTAGCTTGTTAGATTTACTTCAGGAATCTAGAATTCCGCTCAATCTAATTATAGCACTGTGAAAAAAGATATTTTATCTATAGTGCTTTGTATCACAAAATTTTAGGATGATCTGATTAACAAAGAATTCCTACTTAAAGTAGATTGCAAATCCGCAAAAGAAATTTTACAAAAAGATGTTAAAAAATTAGTTTCAAAACAAATTTTTTGCTAGGTGGGAAGCTCTACTATCTAACTTTGATTTTCAAATTTAATTTATCAAAGGAGAAAACAACTCCCTTCCCGATTTCCTAACCATAGAATTCTTGTAGGGAAAACCTGAGGCCCGTAAAGGTTGATCCACTCCCCAAAGGAGTAAAACAAGAAACAAAGAAAATGTTTAGACCATTTGATCTACCTATCTTCACCCCCTTAAGACCTTCCACTCCTCAAAGGCTGGACTTTGCTTTCCAAAATAGGTATACAACATTAGTTGAGTACCCTAAAATCCCAGCTCCAATACCAACCCCGTCCATGAAATTGGTTAACCTAAACATGGCTAAACTATTTGAGCAAGGATAGACCTCAAATTACTCGGTTCAAACCAAAGAAAGTTACACATGACCCCTTAGACCTTTGCATAAGTGGGGAAATCAACAATTTCCCTAACCCAGCCTCAAAAGGAAGAATTTGAGTTTGTTACTTTATAGGTGCTACCAATAATGGCATTAGACAAACATTATGATGGTTTCAGAATTGAAGACCTCATTAAACCTTGCTACACTGATGGCAATTATGTGGATGCAGATAATTAGATCAAAATCAGAAAATTTACGTAAGATTTTCTATAGCCTTCTCTCCTATTGGCAACAACGAGTGGCACTTTGATTCCATCACTCAACCTCTCCCCTCACACCCAGAGAGATCTCAAATTTAAAGGGTTATACAATACCTAGATGGTTCGATAAATCTCAAATTCTTAAACTCTAACAAATTTAGTAGAACTTCTTCATTTAGAAGATTGTCATCTGCTAGACCTTCTACTCCCAAAGCCCCAGAAGGAAATTGGAGCAGTAACGAGGAAGATAATAGAAAAGGGAAGATTAGAGGAGTAGACTTCTCCGGTAAAATTCCCAAAGTCTATCATCAACCCAAAATCCAAGACCCAGGTAGTCCTACCACGTTAGATATAGAACCAGCGCTCTATATCAATTTGAGTATAAGAGTTTTAAAATCCGACAAGGTTCATATTCCATATAGTAAATCTCTTGAAATTCTTTGGAAAGATCCCAAAAACAAAATCAGAAGGGATTGGTATTGTAATACCTATTCCAAACAACAACAAGTCATTTTCGGTAAAAACTGGATAGCGGACATGAAAAGAATAAGATGTGACATCAAATTCTTTAAATGGTTCAAAATTATAGGAAACCTCGATAATCAGAAGGACTCTCTTCAAGTCCTCGTTAAAAAATGGTAAACTCAACAAGGTTGGAAAGTCTACCACTCCACCACCTGAGGGAATTAAAATCCCTCATTCAAATGAAATCATCAATGCTTCTCCATTCAAGCTAAAGAGCGATAAACCCTAGAGTATGACTACCAACAAGGATATAGACAGAGTAGTTGAACAAAATAACTACACTAATCAACTCTTTCATAGTGTCGCTCGACAAATTGAAGATTCAAAGGATAAGGCTATTTTTTCTTGCCAGCCTACTCCATCAAAAGCTAGTACTAGTAATACTATCGAACCCAGTCCTGTCTTCAAGATGATGGAATTCCAAAAAAGATAAATTCCCAAAGCCTACTGAAAACTTTGATTTTTTGGGATTAATCCTAGACAAAATCAATGAGAAACTCGCTAACTTTGTCATCACGGATAAATCCAAAAATAGTGTCAAAATTATCCAAGAAAGTAATGAAACTCTTCTCAAATTGTCCAATGACTGGTATTATGATCAAATAGACTACTACAAGTGTCCTTCTTTTCAGGATACTCAATATGAAGAGAACACCTTCCTATCAACGTCCTCTTATAGAGGCAACAAAATCACTTAATGGAATATTGATAGTTTGGCTGAACACCAGATCTACAATAAACTCCATGAAATGGGTGTTGCTATCACTGCCTATAAGATCAGGAATGCTTCTAATAAAGAAGCAGCTGCTATGATTATAGTAGGATTTACCTGCATGCTTAGATATTGAAGGGATAATTATTTCACCAATGATATATAAAATGCCATCTTCAATGCCTCAGCTATTGAAATAGTCATTAAGAACGAGAATGGTACTGAAATAACCACTCAAGCTCAAAGAGAATATGCTCGTGCTACCCTTCTTTTCCACATAGCAACCTAAGACGAGTTACTAGGTAGAAATTTCTCACGAAGTGCATCTCTCATTTTTTCCCGCGTATCACACTTGGGTCTACCAACACTTTCGTCATCAGCATTCTTTGCACGCAACCACAATACTACATCATTCCTAAAATTGAGAACTGTAATGGTCAACTTGTCAGTTTCAGGCACATGGACAGTAGCAAGGCAATGCTTTAAGTCCTACAAAAAATTTTCCAATTTCTTAGCACCACGAATACTATCAAAGTACTTTGGTTCCAAAATTTTGATTTTGGCATGTTCTTCACCTCCACACTTCGAACCAGCAACAGCCAGACGAAGGACCACCACCTTCATCTTTAAATCTTTATTTTCCTTTAAAAGGACTTCAATTTTTATGCCTACAATTTCACTAAAAGTTACAAGACCAGCCAATTAACTATCTACAACAACATAATTACTTGATAGTTCTGTGCTAATGCCATGGATTTGAGTCATGTCATTAACCAGTTCGTCTATGTCATCTGTCAATCTAACCAACATCTCCAGCCTTGCAACTTTCTCACATAATTCATTGTAATTTGTACCTCCAGCCATCACAACACAATGCTCTGATACCAATTGATAAAGGGTCAACCTGTTTGTTCAAACCCAATACGACAGCCACACGTACTATGGCTTCAGCCCTTACTTTTGTGCTCAACACTTAGTTTGCCTAGGCTTACAAATTTAAATAGACACAAGCATATACAGGAACAAATTCCCAACTTTGTATTTAACTCGTGCCATAAAGAAACACATAAAATAGCCTTACAAAAATCTGACCAACACAGCCAAATCTGGCCTTTGAGACAGCCTACCTTTGCCTATTTATAGGCCATAGCTTCTGTCACATGTCAGCCACATACCAATCACATGTCCAGTACATGACCCTATCCTAATTTATTTAACATCCCCAACTGATAGGATAATTCAAAATTCAAATACAACATTCAAATTTCATCAGCAACCAAGCTTTGCTATATGTCCAGGGCGGTTGTAACTGCCCAACTATTGTCATGCGTAAGGCACACGCCTAGTTCCAGCATATCCTTGGCAGCCTTGTGTTAATTTCACACCAGGGCCCTAGGCGTCTGTGCACTCACACAGGCCACTACCTTGTCAGCATCTAATCCACCTAGTCTCAGCCATGTCTAGCCCAGCTTGCCATGTCTTAGCCATGCCTCTATAACATGACTTGCCTTAGGTTAACTCAGCCTTAGACTTGATCTTCCTTAGCTTTCCAACCCTTTTCATGCCTTAGCCAAGCGTTGCATACCTTAGCCACGCCAATGCCAAGGTCTTTCCATGCCCTGACGACACCGTCATGCCATACTGACACGCCCATGCCGGCAGACTGGCCTTAAGAAAATCTGACTTTGGCCCTCACCATTTGATCTTGGCTAGGTTGATCATGTAAATCCTTAGCCAAGCCCGAGCCACTCGAACCATCAAGCTGGAAGTCTAACAAACTTTCCCCTCCAGATGAGTTCATCATCCTCGACGCGGTAGAATCTAAGTAGTCATTGACCTCATCTTCAAATTGCCACAATGATGACCTTTTCTCCCAAGTAGTATCACACACTTGCTTGCTCTTACATTAGATCAGAAATATTGTTTGCCTATTCTTCTTTCCTTGTCCCAAAGTTTGGTAATCCAAGATCTTCTCAATCTCCTCTTTATACTGCTGCCGCACAATAGGAGGAGCACGTCTTGTAGCCGACCTTGCTGGATCTTCAGCATCTTCACAAAAAGGCTCCAGAAAACTCACATGGAATGTAGTGTGGATTTTTAGCCTTTTCGGCAGATTCAACCGGTAAGCTACTTCACCCACCCGTTCTATCACTTTAAAGGGTCTATCATACTTTTAAATCAGCCCACGATGAATCATCTTGCTACTGATTTTCTTTTTGATTTGAGGAGTAAGCTTTAGCAATACCTTGCCACCAACCTGGAATTCTAAAGTATGTTGATGCCTGTCAACATACTTCTTTATTCATTTTGCTGCCTTTCTCAATATATCTTGCGCTTCATCTAGAAACTCTTGTTTGTCTTGTGCATACTTGTAGGCAGTAGGGCACTTGCCCTCTGTTTTGGATCTAGCAACTTCCAGAGGCGTGTTAGGCTTATGCCCAACACTAGTTCAAAGGGGGTTTTCTCAGTTACTGACGACCTATACAGACTATAATAAAACTGAGAATTGTCTAACAATTCCACCCAGTTCCTCTAACTTGCAGTCACATAGTGCCTCAAATATTCTTCAAGCAAATGATTGATTCTTTTGGTCTGTTCATCAGTTTGTGGTTGATTTGTAGTTGAGAACTTTAGTTCAATACCCATCATGTTGAACAATGCATTCCAAAATCGGCATGTGAACCTTGTGTCTCGATCACTCACAATATCAAGTGGAACACCAAAATTCTTCACCACAAACTTATAGAATAATTCAACAGCTATCTCAGAAGAAAAAAGAGTAGGAGTGGCAATGAAAATAGCATACTTTGAAAACCTTTCAACCACCACCATGACCGACGCTTTGTCATCAAACTTTGGAAACTTGCTAATAAAATACATAGAAATGGAAACCCATCGATGTTCTACAACAGTTAGAGGTTGCAGCAACCTAGCTTTCGTAATACCCCATACATTTCCGAACTCATGCGACAACCTTAGCATTGATGGAAGTATTTAAACTAAAGATAGTAAGTGAATCATGTATTAAATTTAATCGGCTGCATTAAGGTATATATTTATGGACTCAATTGAGGCCCAAATTTAGTAAATAATAATGGGCCCAAACGGGTAATGATCCATTTAAAAATGGACAAGTCAACACACCAATAATTTGGTTTCTCTTTGCCAATAAATTGGCTAAACTTGGCCATAAAGAGGTGGTGGAAAGGGAGTATTTAAATATTAAAAATCAGCTCCTTTCTATACATTACACGTAGAAAAAAATTAAATTTTCAACACAACACACATTTCTCCCTCAAACCATAACAAACCGCCCTATTTTGCTTAAGGGTTTTGGATAAGATCTTCCACTTGAAAGACTTGGTAAGTGTTTAACCTTGTATATTAATGTAACAAATGCATGATATATTGTGTAAAACATGTTGGTTATGTTTAAAAAGCATAGGGCAGTCCACTTTTTAAGTGGCAGTCCACCGGTGCTTCCGGTTAAGAATTTGCCTCCTATGTGGTTTACACTTGAAAAGGGACTTAAGGTCTTGAAGGAATTGAATTATATGGATGCAATTTCATTATATTAATGTGTGTTTATGTCCCTAATTTGTTCCCCTTGTGTATGGCTTGATGGAAATGTTTATAGGTGTTTGTATATGGAATGTTTGGCGTAGTGAAAAGAGAATACTTTCTTGTTATGTTAAAGTGAAATATGAAACTGTGTGGACTGTTTTTGGTATATTGTTGTGGAAGGTAATTATGTGACTTGATTGAATAATTATGTGTAGCATTAAGGTAAAATTGTGAAGTATGAACTTGGTATGAAATCCTATCGGTTTGTAACGTCTATGTTGATGTGCGGACTGTTTTGGTATTATTGGTGTTGTGAGGTAGTAAATTATATTGTAGGTGGGTGGAATGAAGTAATATGGCAGTATGAAGGAAGGTGTAATGATGTACCATGTGTTTGGAATGTTGGACGGGTTTTACTTCCCGTTAAGTGACTAATTACCGTCTTGTGAACTTGTAATGTAGTTAGTTGTTAATGTTAGCTCTGTTATGTACTTGTGTTGTAGAGTAACACATAAGGAAGGAGATGAATTGTTGTATTCACATTTTGGAAAGATAAGGTATGTAAGGTTACTCTTTTTCGTATCCTTTGGCCGCACCTATTGTTCACATCGTTGCGGAACTTGTTTCCACTCCGCAATGTTTTAAAGTATCTCATTTCATGTTTGTTAGCAACTGTTATTTACGTGTCTCTTATTCATTGAATATTTTTCCAAAGCTCCAATAATGTTATGACCACCAATGTAACAATCTCACAAAAATTAAAGAAATGAAGTAATGCATATGTGATTGAGTACGGGTGGTAACTTTGGGGGCGAAAGCCTAGCTCAAGCCGATCCCGATTGATTATTGGATACAGGGGGTAGCTCTGGGGGTGAAATCCTAGCTAGAGCCAAACCTGATTTATTGATTTATGGGTGGTAGCTCTGGGGGTATAAGCCTAGCTAGAGCGGATTCCAATATTATTTACCACTAATCAGTTTGTCCCAGGCATTGTATGATCGATATTGATAAATTGATATAAAGGAAAAAGTAAAGAAATGAATGTAATGTACATGGTTCCACATATACAGTATGGTGGTATATCAGTATTATATATTCACTTGTATTTGATTCCATTTGAGTTCCTATATTTCATACAGTTACTTATAGCCTTACATACTCAGTACATTCTTTCGTACTGACGTCCCTTGGAGGACCTACCTTACTTGTTGTAGGCAAAGGAACTATTATACCTTCACAATAGGGTATGGGTCATCCGCAGACTATTGGTGAGCTCCAGGCTGATTCGGGGCTTTCCGAGTCATTTGTATATATTTTTGGTTCTGTTTAGTAGTTGTATAAGGCGGGGACTTGTCCCGACCTTAGTCATGGTTATGTATGTATTTTAGAGGCTTTGTAGACCATTGTAAAGTTAAACGTAGAAATGTCGTACCTTTTTGATGTTGTGGCCCCAACGGCCAAGTCTCGTATCTATTTTGAACGTCTTTACATGACTTTCGTCATCGATATATTATTTCTACTTGTGACAGAATTTTAGTGCATTTAGTGACATACATATGAATTTTCACGGTGATAGGTTGGTTATCTCGGGCCTTAACGATTTCGGGTGCCGATCTGCCCCGTTTGGATTTGAGGCGTGAAAAAAATGGTATCAGAGCAGGTCTTCCTAGGGTGTCCACAAAGTCGTGTCTGAGTAGAGTCTTGCTTATGGATGTGTTGTGCACCACATCTATACGTAGGAGGCTATAAGACATTTAGGAGTTGTTTCGTTTCTTCATTTTCTAGATCGTGCAATAGAGCCAATGTTATAGGTGGAGTCATATTTAACCATTGAATTTGTTTTCTATTTTTTTGTTTCCTCAGTATCACAAAATGTCGTTTACAAGGAGAAATAAGGGTAAAAGTAAGAAGCTATCCAGAATTGCCAGAGAAGAAACCAGTAAATCACCACCTAAACAAGCTAATCAAGGTGAGGCTGAAGAAGAGTTTGCATCGTGGGCTTCTTCTACTCTTCCACCTCCCAGGGAGCCAGGAAGGAGACGAGTACCCCCAGAACCACTTGTTAATGCTACTGAGCAGGATTTAAGGAATGTGGTGCAAATGTTAACTCGTATAGTTGCTGTACAAAATCAAGGACAAGCAGGTCCAACTACAAGTAATGACGATGCGGATAGGGCAGCTAGTCGGTGGACACATGATTTTCTTAAGTTAGACCATCCCACATTCACTAGGTCAGATCTTAATAAAGACCCACAAGACTTCATTGACCAAATTCAAAGGTTTTTAGATGTTATGCATGTATCTGGTACAGAAATAGCTGAGCTTACAGTATATAGATTGAAAGGAGAGGCTAATTATGGTACAAAGATTGGAAACGATCTAGGGGTATCGGTACACTTCCAGTTAGTTGGGAAGAATTCAAAGCGGCATTTCTTGATCATTACCTTCCATATGAGATTTTAGAGGCTCGTGCAGACCAGTTCTTAAATCTTCATCAAGGTAATATGAGCGTCAGAGAGTACAATCTTCAATTTAACTCTTTGGCCAGGTATGCTCCTAATGTAGTAGCTACTATGGACGATAGAGTTCATCGGTATGTGGACAGATTGCATCCATATTTGGTGAGGGATTGTACTATTGCTACTTTGAATAGAGACATGGATATAGCCAGGATACAAGCTTTTGCACAGAAGATGGAGGATCAGAGGCAAAGGAAAAGAATGCAAGAATTTAAAAGAGAACCTTCAAAGAGGGCTAAACCTACGGGTCAGTTCATGGCATCCCAAGGAGAATTTAGGCCTTGGGTTTTTAATAGACCGCCTAGGCCATCATTTTCTTATTCTACAATAGGTACTCCATCCCAATTTAGAGGGTTTACAGGCATTCAAGTTGGGAAAAGTAGTGGGATTCAAGGTTCATAGACAGCAGGGTTTTCTCATCAGCCATGTCAGCACTGCGGAAAGCTTTATTTCTGTACATGTCATCTTGGGACAGATGCTTGTTTCTGGTGTGGTATGTCGGGTCATATAATGAGAGAGTGCCCACGGAGGGGCACGGGTAGTATGGCGCGACCTACGGGATCAGCCATTGCATCATTATCATCGGGTGTACAGCCCATTGGGCATAATAGAGTTGGTAGAGGAGCAGCTAATTCTAGTAGAGTCCAGAACCGTACCTATGCCTTAGCGGATCGTCAAAATTCAGAGGCTTCTCCTGATGTGGTTACAGGTACATTATCTATATGTTCACATAATTTATATGCATTGATTGATCTAGGCTCTACCCTATCATATGTCACTCCATTAATTGCTGAAAAATTCAAAAGAACACCAGAATTATTAGCTAAGCCATTTGAAGTATCTACACCTGTTGGTGAGTCTATTATAGCTAAGAGAGTCTATCGTAATTGTATAGTAACTGTTTGTGATCAAGATACATTGGCTGATCTTATTGAGCTGGAAATGGTAGATTTTGATGTTATAATGGGTATAGATTGGTTGGATTCTTGTTATGCCATGATAGATTGACGAGCTAAGAAGGTACATTTCCATTTTCCACAAAAGAACGTCTTTTAATGCAGGGGTAATGTTGGAGCACCGAGAGGTAAATTTATTTCTTATCTTAAGGCAAAGAAAATGATATCCAAGGGGTACATATGCCATCTAGTAAGAGTGCAAGATACCGATGTGAAGCCACCAACTCTTCAATCGGTTTCGGTGGTAAATGAATTCCTTGATGTATTTCCTGAAGATCTTCCAGGTTTGCCTCCAGAACGGGAAGTAGAGTTTGGTATTGATGTGATTCTAAGTACTCAGCCTATCTCTATTCCTCCGTATAAAATGGCCCCAGAACAGTTACAAAAATTGAAGGAGCAATTAAAAGACTTGCTGGACAAGGGATTCATAAGGCCTAGTATGTCCCCTTGGGTTGCACCAGTGTTATTTGTACGAAAGAAAGATGGCATGTTGAGAATGTGTATCTATTATCAGCAACTGAATAAGGTAACAGTCAAGAACAAATATCCCCTCCCCAGAATTGATAATTTGTTTGATCAATTACAGGGTGCCAAATGTTTCTCAAAGATTGACTTGAGATTAGGTTATCATCAAGTAAGGGTTAGAGAGAAAGAAATACCCAAGACAACTTTCCGAACACGGTATGGTCATTATGAGTTTTTAGTTATGTCATTTGGGCTAACAAATGCACCAGCAGTTTTTATGGATTTGATGAATAGGGTGTTCAAGCCATTCTTAGATGTGTTCGTGATAGTGTTTATAGATGATATTCTGGTTTATTCAAGATCAAAAGAAGACCATGCTAATCACTTACAGCAGGTGTTACAGATTCTTCGTGATCGTAAGTTATATGCAAAGTTCTCTAAATGTGAATTTTGGTTAAAATATGTAGCATTCTTGGGACATATTGTATTTGATGAAGGAATAAGGGTTGATACTCAAAAGATAGAAGTAGTGAAGTATTGGCCAAGACCTACAATGCCTACAGAGATTCATAGTTTTCTCGGGTTGGCAGGTTATTATAGAAGGTTTGTTGAAGGATTTTCTTCTATTGTTGCACCTTTAACAAAGCTAACACACAAGGCAACCAAGTTTCAGTGGAATGATGCATGTGAGAAGAGTTTCCAAGATCTGAAGAATAAGTTGACTTCTACACCTATATTGGTACTTCTAGAAGGCACAGAAGGGTATGTGGTATAGTGTGATGCTTCAGGAGTCGGCTTAGGATGTGTATTGATGCAGCACGGTAATGTAATAGCTTATGCCTCAATACAATTATGGCCACATGAGAAAAATTATCCAACACATGATCTTGAGCTAGCAATTGTGATATTTTCTTTAAAGATATGACGCCACTACTTGTATGGGGTTCATGTTGACATATATACCGATCATAAGAGTTTTCAGTATATTTTCAAGAAGAAGGACTTAAATTTGAGGTAGCGGAGGTGGCTGGAACTACTAAAAGATTTTGATATTGATATCTTATATCATCCGGGAAAAGCAAATGTGGTAGCCGATACATTAAGCCGCAAAGCAATAGAAGCACTGATGGCCAAC
This sequence comes from Capsicum rhomboideum, assembly GCA_031232105.1. Taxonomy (NCBI): domain Eukaryota; kingdom Viridiplantae; phylum Streptophyta; class Magnoliopsida; order Solanales; family Solanaceae; genus Capsicum; species Capsicum rhomboideum. The sequence goes on from CP124711.1 coordinate 56,568,033, forward strand.
TTATGGAAAAGCAAGGTATAGTCAAGGATCTACATCAACTACCCAGCTTGGGGGTTCGTCTTCTTGAAACTCTAAATGAAGGAATTATAGTGCAAAATGCGGCAAAATCTTTATTAGTAGCTGAAGTGAAGGAAAAACAGTATGCGGATCCTATTTTATTGCAGCTGAAAGAGAATGTACAACAAGGTTTGACAAAGGCATTTAATCTTACGCAAGAGGGAGTGCTTCAGTACTAAAGTAGATTGTATGAACCTGATGTAGATGAGCTAAGGAGACGGATTATGACAGAGGTGCATCATTCACGATATTCTATTCATTCGGGAGCCACCAAAATGTATCATGATTTGAAAGAAATGTATTGGTGGGGTAACATGAAGAAGAACATTGCAGAATTCGTAGCCCAATGTCCAAATTGTCAACAAGTAAAAGTAGAGCATCAGAAGCCTGGAGGTTATATGCAATGTATAAACCTTCCAATCTGGAAGTGGGACATGATCAACATGGATTTCATCACAGGTTTGCCTCGTACACTTCGGAAATTTGATTCCATATGGGTAATAGTTGATAAGCTTACCAAGTCAGCACACTTCCTACCGGTCAAGACCACCTACACAACTGAAGATTATGCACGGTTGTATGTTAAAGAGATAGTTAGACTACATGGAATTCTAATTTCTATTATATCAAACAGGGGAGCTCAATTTACTGTACATTTTTGGAAGTCTTTTAAGAAGAATTTGGGAACCCAAGTGAATTTAAGTACGGATTTTCATCCTCAAACAGATGGACAAGCAGAACGTACTATACAAACATTTGAAGATATGATGCAAGCTTGCACATTGGACTTTAAAGGTAGTTGGGATAACCATTTATTTCTTATTGAATTTGCCTATAATAATAGCTATCATACAAGTATCAAAATGGCGTCTTATGAAGCTTTATATGGAAGAAAGTATAGATCACCAATTGGATGGTTTGAAGCGGGTGAAACTGCCTTATTTGGGCCAAATCTTGGTCATCAAGCTATGAAAAAGGTTAAGGTGATACAACAACGGCTACAAACGGCCCAAAGTCGGCACAAGTCATATGCCGATGTTAGAAGAAGGGGGCTTGAATTTGCCATAGGTGATTGGGTATTCTTGAAAGTATCACCAATAAAGGGGGTAGTGAGATTTGGGAAGAAGGGAAAGCTGAGTCTACGTTTTATAGGGCCGTATAAGATTGTCCGAAGATTTGGTCAAGTTGCGTATGAATTAGAACTACCCCAAGAAATCTCTGCAGTTCATCCAGTGTTTCATGTTTCAACGCTTTGAAAGTGCATAGGAGATCCATCCTATATTGCTCCCACTGAGGATGTACAAGTTACGGAAGATCTCACCTATGAAGAAGTACCTATTGCTATTCTGGATCGACAAGTCAAGAGGTTAAGGAATAAAGACGTAGCTTCCATAAAAGTGCTTTTGGAAAAATCAGCAAGTAGAAGAAATCACATGGGAAGCCAAGGATATGATGAAGTCTAGGTACCCGCATTTATTTCAAACAGAAGAGAAAGTTCAAGATGCGAAATTGGAAAATAACAAGTAAGTATATATGAGTATTATGTGTATGTGATAATATGAAGAATGAACTTAAACTTGAACTTTTTTAGATTGGATAATGTTACTAACATTCGAGGACGAATGTTCCTAAGGGGGGAAGGATGTAACACCCCGTACATTTTCGAACTCATACGACGACCTTAGCATTGATGGAAGTATTTAAACTAAAGATAGTAAGTGAATCATGTATTAAATTTAATGGGCTGCATTAAGGTATATATTTATGGACTCAATTGAGGCCCAAGTTTTGTAAATAAGAATGGGCCCAAATGGGTAATGATCCATTTAAAAATGGACCAAGTCAACACACCAATAAATTGGCTAAACTTGGCCATAAAGAGGTGGTGGAAAGGTAGTATTTAGAGCTGAAAAATCAGCTCATTTCTACACATTACACTTAGAAAAAAATCAGATTTTCAACACAACACACATTTCTCCCTCAGGGTTTTGGACAAGATCTTCCACTTGCAAGCCTAGGTAAGTGTTTAAACTTGTATATTAATGTAACACATGCATGAGATATTGTGTAAAACATGTTTTTTATGTTTAAAAAGCACAGGGCAGTCCACTTTTTAAGTGGCAGTCCACCGGTGCTTTCGGTTAAGAATTTGCTTCCTATATGGTTTACATTTGAAAAGGGACTTAAGGTATTGAAGGAATTGAATTATATGGATGCAATTTTAGTATATTAATGTGTAGTTATGTCCCTAATTCGTTCCCCTTATGTATGGCTTGATGGAAATGTTTATACATGTTTGTATATGGAACATTTGGCATAGTGAAAAGAGAATACTTTCTTCTTAGGTTTAAGTGAAATATGAAACTGTGTGGACTGTTTTTGGTATATTGTTGTGGAAGGTAATTATGTGACTTGATGGAATAATTATGTGTAGTTGCATTAAGGTAAAATTGTGAAGTATGAACTTGGTATGAAATCCTATCGGTTTGTAACGTCTATGTTGATGTGTGGACTATTTTGGTATTATTGGTGTTGTGAGGCAGTAAATTATATTGTAGGAGGGTGGAATTAAGTTATATGTCAGTTGGAATGAATTTGTAATGATGTACCATGTGTTTGGAATGTTGGACGGGTTTTACTTCCCGTTAAGTGACTAATTACCGTCTTGTGAACTTGTAATGTAGTTAGTTGTTAATGTTAGCTCTGTTATGTACTTGTGTTTTAGAGTAACACATAAGGAAGGAGATGAATTGTTGTATTCATATTTTGGAAGGATAATGTATGTAAGGTTACTCTTTTTCGTATCCTTTGGCCGCACCTAGTGTTCACATCATTACCGAACTTGTTTCCACTCCGCAATGTTTTAAAGTATCTCATTTCAAGTTTGTTAGCAACTGTTATTTACGTGTATCTTATTCATTGACTATTGTTCCAAAGCTCTAATAATTTTATGACCACCAATGTAACAATCTCACAAAAATTAAAGAAATGAAGTAATGCATATGTGATTGAGTACGGGTGGTAGCTTTGAGGGCGAAAGCCTAGCTCAAGCCGATCCCGATTGATTATTGGATACAGGGGGTAGCTCTGGGGGCGAAAGCCTAGCTAGAGCCAAACCTGATTTATTGATTTATGGGTGGTAGCTCTGGGGGCATAAGCCTAGCTCGAGCCGATCCCAATATTATTTACCACTGATCAGTTGGTCCCGGGCATTGTATGATTGATATTGATATATTGATATAAAGGAAAAAGTAAAGAAATGAATGTAATGTACATGGTTCCACATATACAGTATGGTGGTATATCAGTATTATATATTCACTTGTATTTGATTCCATTTGAGTTCCTATATTTCATACAGTTACTTATAGCCTTACATACTCAGTACATTCTTTCATACTAACGTCCCTTGGGGGACCTACCTTACTTGATGCAGGCACAGAAGCTAGTAGACCTTCACAATAGGGTACGGGTCATCCGCAGACTATTGGTGAGCTCCAGGTTGATTCGGGGCTTTTCGAGTCATTTGTATATATTTTTGGTTTTGTGTAGTAATTGTATAAGGCAGGGACTTGTCCCGACCTTAGTCATGGTTATGTATGTCTTTAGAGGCTTTGTAGACCATTGTAAAGTCAAACGTATAAATATCGTACCTTTTTTACGTTATGGCCCCAACGGCCAAGTCTCATAACTATTTTGAACGTCTTTACATGACTTCCGTCATCGATATATTATTTCTACTTGTGACAGAATTTTAGTGCATTTAGTGACATGCATATGAATGTTCACGATCATAGGTTTGTTCTCTCGGGCCTTAACAGTTTCGGGTGCCGGTCCTCCCCGTTTGGATTCGAGGCGTGACAGCTTTCTTCTTTCTTTCAGTCTTGTCAAGTTGACAAACAAGGCAAGACTTCACATAGGCCTCAATGTCATCTTCCATCTTTGGCTAGAAATAGTTTCGGAACAATAATGCCATTATCCTTTCAACACCCGGATGACCAGCATAGATAGGATCATGTGTTTCTTTGAGGAGTTTTTGATGCAACCCATCACCTTGAGGTACAACAATTCTCCCCCCTTAAAATACAATAGATCATCCTTGATCCAATACCATCTAACAGTCCTTTCTTTTACTTGATCCATTAATTTTAGATATAATAAATCACATGCAACACTAAACTTTATCTTATCTAAGAAATCATAGTCTAGTCTAGTGATTGCATAAACTGCAGGAAATACCTCTTTTCAACTTAAAGCATCAGCAACTTGATTTTTCTTGCCTAGCTTATGTATCCAAACAAAGTCATATTCAGGAAGAATCTCCTGCCATCGATCCGAGCATATTTCGGACTCAATTTCTATTAAGTCTTGAAGTATGTATTAGCCACATTATCTGTCTTGACAACAAACTTTGTTCCCAGCAAATACACCAGCCAAATATGGAGACAATGGAGGACTGTCACCATCTCCTTTTCATGAGCAGAATACCTTTGCTCTGCAGGATTTAATTTTATTTTCTCAAAAGCAACCGGATGATCCTCCTGCACTAGCACACTACCGACTGCATAATTGAAAGCATCTGTGTGAACTTTAAATGGCAAGTCAAAATCAGGCAATCATAACATTGGTTCAGAAGCAATGGCCTTCTTTAAGGTCTTGAAAGCCTTGTCACTTTCTTCAGACCAATCCCACTTAACATTCTTCTTCAACAAGTCTGTCAATGGGGTTGCCTTTTTTGAATATCCAGCAATGAATTTCCAATAATAGTTTGCCAATCCTAAAAATGATCTCAATTCTGTAACACCCTGTATACTCCCAACTCTGTGTGACGACGTTGAACAATGGTTACTTAGGTGTCGAGATGCCATGAGTAAGAAATTTGTAATGTTAGTGATGAGAAAAATTAAAATTTGGCCTCGTACATGTGATTAGCCCTTCGTAGGGAGTATTTTGTGAATTTCGTGGAGAATTTGTGGGGTTCAAAATGAGGCTAAGAGTACCTCTAAACGAAGTATATTAAGGGTAAGAAGTAAGTTAAAGAATAAGACTTGAAGTATTTAACCAAACCCGCGAAGAAAAGTCGAAAAACGGAATTTTCAAAAAAATTAAGGTTGGGGTGCGCCAGAGGGAGTACCATGCCGCTCTGGGCTAAAATTTTTATTCCAGAGGCAGAGAGCTGGCGTGCCCAAGGGCGTGCCAGGCTGGTTTCGGCCACTTTTCAAAGTTGGAAATTTTCTTATGTCCCAAAGGTGCCCGGGGACGTACCAAGCCGATTTTTGTCACGTTTCTTATACAACTATGAGAATATACATGAAATTATTAAAGTATTATATTGGTATGATGAAATTACTCGAGAACGAATTTGGCATCAAAATGACGATTTTACCCTTGTAGTCAAAATAAGCCATGCGTGGCTAGAATTGCTTGTTTTTGGAATTGAGGCTACGAGTATAAATACCGTGAGTGGGAATATTGTATTAATGCGTATGAAATAAATTAAACATGAGAAATTATTGGTTTTATTGGGTTAAGTGAATTGGGCTCAAAAGGGCCCAAAATGTGAAAAAAAACATGGGCCAAGAATGGGTCAAATGACCCATTCTTCCATTGACTAAGCCAATACATTGCATTAAATTCCAAGAGTGGATAAGTATGACTTCAAAGGTCTATAAAAGGGTCCAAAAATCAGATTTTTAATCCACAAGCACACATACTTTTCTATCCTTTTTTTTTCTTAGGGCTCTCAAACCCTAAGTCATCTTTGGAGCAAGATCATCAAATTTCAAGCTTGGGTAAGTGATTATTCTTATGGATTAATCAATTATATGCATGGGAGAGTATGTAAATCGTGTTGGTTATGCTTGTAAGTGTTGGATATGGCACTTTGTATTTTTGTAAAAGATGTGTCATCTATGGAATTTAAACTTTAAAGATGACTTGTTGTCTTGATGAAAGAGCATGGTATGGATGAAATAACATGTATGGTGTTATTATGGTCCTAAACTTGTTATTTCTCTATAAGTGTAAATTATGGGATTTTGGCCGATTTGTTGTTGTGAGGTGTATTGAAGTAAATTGATAGCATAATTGTGATGTTGTGATAATGGAGAGTGGAAAGTATGAACTTTGTGTGACATGCTATTGGTTATCATTTATTGGTCAATGTATGGAATATTGTGGGATTATTGGTACAATAATTTCATAAATGGTATTGTCAAGGGGGAAATGACATGTTAAAGCCAAACATGTGACTTATTATTATTGTATGTCATTGTAAGGTAATTGGTGGTTAATGTTGGTTACGTTATGTACTTGTGTTGTAGAGTGAAACATAAGGACGGAGAGGGACTATTGTATGCACACTTAATATTGTAGAATTGTATTGCGAATACAAGGTATGTAAGGTTACTCTTTCCGTATCCTTCTACAACATATTGTTCCTATTGACATTGGACTTGTTTCAATTCCAAGAGGCTTAAAGTATAACAATTCAGGTTGAAGTATATTGTGTCCATATGTGTCCTATTCTTAGATGACTTATGATTCACTCATCTCTTATTCATTGATTGAAGTTCCTAAGATGTCATAACGTGGTAATTCCTAAAAGGGACTATCTTAAGAGAGTAATAACATAAGAGAATCTATTTATCCTTGAAAAGCATTTTTTTCCAATCATGTCATGTTCCAAAGTCCAATAATGTAATGATTATCTTTATACCAATCTTTCACAAATAAAAGTACCAATCTAATAAGAGTAATAAGAGAGGTGATGTGCAAGTTAATATATCTATTTCTCATAAGTGAAGATGTCAATCTCATGAAGTAAAGGAGTGAAGTGAAATGTGTATATGAGTGTGCTTCAAATAAGGCCACGATCCTCAATGTATCAATCTTTCAAGAGCAAAGGTAACAATCTCTCAAAAGAAATAAATTAAGTTATATATGTTTGTTGGTTGCAAAAGTGAAGGAAGATAATAGAGGGTGGACACAATTCCAAAGTTCCAACAATATTATGACTCCAAATTCCGATAATGTATGTTCCAAGTTCTAATAATGTTACGACTATCATTGAATCAATCTCATGAAAAGTGAAGAATGAAGTAATGTATATATGTGTTCCCAATAACGTTTCAATCATCAATGTATCATTCTCACATCAATGAAAAGGGAAAGAAGTATGCCTAGTAGTAATGTATGCATGGTTGCTTTATATTTCATTGATTATGGATCCAATAAAAAGGACATAAGCTCGGATGGAAAAATCCCAATATCATGCTATGGTATTATTATTATATTTATTTATTATGGCCCACTGATCAGCTGGATGTCTGGTTTATATTAGAGTCCACTGATCAGTTGGATGTTCGGTATTATTATTATTATATTTATTTATTATAGCCCACTAATCAGCTAGATGTTCGGTTTATATTAAAGCCCACTGATCAGCTGGATGTACGATATTATATTATGAACCACTAACTAGTTAGATTAACAGTAATGAAGATAGTAGTAAAAGAAATGTGAGTATATTCCTTGCATGATTGTATAATTATGAAGGTTGTAATAATAATGATGATGAGCGTAAAAGCAAGAAAGAATCTATTTCATATAAAGAATCTCTTGGAGGTAAGTCTCTTGAGTAAGAGTAACTCTCTCTTGAATAAGGGGGTATATAGAGGATGGTGAATTATAATAATAGAGGAAATATTCATGGTTCTTCACATACAAAAAGAGAGTTTATTCACAATTACTATTTCTGTTATATTGACTCTGTTGTTGTTGTTACTATGTATGATGAATTTCTTATGAGCCTTACATACTCAGTACATTCTTCGTAATGACCCCCTCGGGGGAACTTACCTTACATGTTGCAGGTGCAGGCATTAGTAGACCTCCTCTGTAGACTGGGGATCATTTGCAGAGTTTTGGTGAGCTCCACTCGGTTCGGAGCTTTTTGGGTCATAGTTGTATATTTGTTTTGATATTGTAAATATAGTATAAAGCTGGGAATTGTCCCGACTTTAAGTTGATCTTGTTGATACATCTGGTAGAGGCTTTTGTAGACATATGTGGGTATGTGGATGTAAGAGACGAATGTCCATTTGACTTAATGGCCCCAACGGCCAAGTTTCATAAAGATGTATTTATATAGCATGTGTTCCATGTCCATGACTTCCGCATAGTCGCATTAGTTATAATAAGATGCATACGAGGTTACACATACGAATGTTCATGAGCAAAGATTGGTTCTCTTGGTCCATATCGGCTTCGGGTGCCAGTCCGGCCCGAATGGGATTTCGGGTCGTGACAAATTCTTTAACCCTGCTTGGTGCCTACCAATCCACAATAGCCTGCACTTTCTTAGGGTCCATTCGCACCTGATTTTCACTAACCAAATGGACCAAAAATTTGATCTCGTGATAAGCAAACTCACATTTTTTCATCTTGACATAGAGTTGATATTCTCTAAGTCGTTGCAGCACCATTTTCAAATACAACAAATGATCTTCTAGTGTTCTACTATAAATGACTATATCATCTAAGTAAACAACTACACAGTAAAGGACATTACTAATTAAGTTACAGAAAGTAGCCGGGGCATTAGTCAACCCAAAAGGCATTACAAGGAATTCATAGCTACCATATCTAGTTACATAAGTGGAATTTGGGGCATCCTCCTCGGCTATACGTATTTTCTAGTAGTCAGACCTTAAGTCCAACTTAGAAAAGAAACTAGCCTTATACAGCCTATCCATCAAGTCTTGAACCAACGGCATTGGATACTTGTTCTTCACAGTCACCTTGTTCAGTGCGTGATAGTCAACACACATTCGTGGGCTTCCATCTTGCTTCTTTTGGAATAGAATAGGGGCACCATAGGGAGGCTTCGAAGGCTGGATCATTCTGACCTCAAGTAATTCAGAAAATTGCTTCATATATTCTACCAACTCTAATAGAAACATAAGATAAGGAGGGTGTGTCGGTGGCATTGATCTAGGAATCAGATCAATCCTGTGATCAATATCCCTCCTTAGAGGCAACTCTTTAGGCAGTTCTGGTGGCATGACATACTTGAATTCTTCCAGCAATATAGTAGCAATGTCTGGAACTTCAATCTGCACATCAGGATTCACTTCAACCAAGAAAGCAAGATAAGCAGTCTCACCCTTTTTCAAGCCTTTCTCAAAAGTTGTAGCAGGCAACATAGCAATGATTCCATCATGTTTACTCTTCTTTTCCTCATTATAGGGTCGAATACCTTTCACAAATTTAGGGTTAGTTCCCCTTATGAACATCAGACCATCCAAGTGAGGGATGGGGGCAACCTTGAATTTCTTCATAAAATCAATCCCAAGCAGAAGATTAAAGTCATCAAGAGGCACTACAGTCAAGTTGTGCAGTCCAGACCAATGAACTATGGTCAGTGGAACATCCAATGCCATGCCATAGTATGGCTGCGATGTAGAATTTACAGCCTTCATTCTCATAGCACAAGTAGTCACCTTCAGTCCATACGCCTTCATGAATTTTGAGGCCACAAAAGTGTGAGTAGCACTGATATCAACCATTGTCACTACACTCTTGTTCCTAATTTTCACATTCACATACATTAAAGAACCGTAGGCATGCAATAAATCATCAACATTTTTAGCGGTATTGATCAAGGTATCAGCATCATCATTTGTCTTTCCTTTCACCATATTCACGCTAAATAGCGTATTCAACAAACGAAATGGATTCACATAGGTAGCAATGTCTTGTCCTTTGGCTTGTTTCTCCTTTTCAGTAAGAAGAGCATTGATTTTCCCTTGCTTTTGACAGTTCCTTGCTTGATGTCCAGGTTTTTGACAAGTCCAACAGACTTTTACACCAGCTTGCTTACTTTGGTTAGACTGAGCAGCATCCATCTTTCCCTTGCCTTTGTCATTTCCCTCTTGCCTGTGATTATCTTTCTTCCAGTCTTGCCCTTTTCCTTTTTCTTTGTTTTGGAAGGAGTAGGATTAGGAGCAGCACTGTTAAAACAAAAATCAATCAAAGCATCCGCCGCTGTAATGGCACTAGGTAGATCTTAAACTTTTTACCTACGTAGTTCATTTTGTGCCCAGCCTTGCATTCCAGAAATAAAGTTATGCAACTAATCATCATCAGACATTATCTGAATATCAAACATCAAAGACGAAAATTCCTTTACAAAGTTTGAATGGAACCAACTTATTTCAACCACTTTAGTATGTCTCTAGCAACCCAAGACGAGTTACTAGGTAGAAATTTCTCATAAAGTGCATCTCTTAGTTTTTCCCACATATCACACTTGGGTCTGCCAGCACTTTCGTCATCAGCATTCTTTGTATGCCACCACAGCACTACATCATTCCTAAAATAGTGAACTGTTATGGTCAATTTGTCAGTTCACTGTCATGGTCAATTTGTCAGTTTAAGGCAAATGGGCAATAGCAAAATAATGCTCCAAGTCCCACAGAAAATTTTCTAGTTCCTTAGCACTACGAACACAATCAAAGTACTTTGATTTTGGCATATTTTTCACCACAATGCAATGAACCAGCAATGGCCCGACGAAGGACCATATCCACCTTCAAATATTTCTTTTCCCTCAAAAGGCCTTTAATTCGTGTACCCATAATTTCTCTGAAAGTGAAAAGACCAGCCAATTGACTCTCTACAACAGTATGATAACTTGAAAGTTCTATGTTAATGCTATGGATTTGAGTAATGACATCAACTAGTTCGTCTATGTCATCTATCAAGCCAACCAGCATCTCCAGCCTTGCAACTTTAATTTATTGTAATTCATACCGCCAGCCATCACAACACAATGCTCTAATACTAATTGACAGAGCGTCAACCTGTTTGTTAGAACCCAATGCAGCAGCCACACGTACTATGGCTTCAGCCCTTACTTTTTTCTCTCAACACTTAGTTTACCTAGGCTTACAAATTTAAATAGATACAAGCATATAAAAGAACAAATCCTCAACTTTCTATTTAACTCGTGCCACAAAGAAGCACACAAAATAGCCTTATAAAAATTTGACTAATACAACCAAATCTGGCCTTTGAGACAGCCTGCCTGTGCCAATTTAAAGGCCACAGCTTCTGTCACATATCATCCATATACCATTCAAATGTCCAGTATTTGACCCAATCCTAATTCAATTGACATCCCCAACTAATAGGATAATTTAAAATTTGAATATAACATTTAAATTCCATCCATAACCAAGCTTTGCCACATGTACAAGGCGGTTGTAACTGCCTAACTGATGTCATATAAAAGGCACATGCCCAGTGCCTGCTGTCATGTGAAAGGTACATGCCCAGTACCAGTACATCCTTGGCAGCCTTGTGCCAATTTTGCACTAAGGCCCTGGGCGTCTGTGCACTTGCCCTTGCCACTGCCTTGTCAGCACCCAAGCCACCTGGTCCTAGCCATGTCTAGCCTAGCTTTCTATGTCTTAGCCATGCCTCTGTAACATGACTTTCCTTAGCTCCACCTTATTTTGCCAGTCTTTGTAATTCCTTAGCTCCACCTTATTTTGCCAGTCTTTGTAATTCCTTAGCCATACCTTGTATGCTTTAGACATGCCAATGCCAAGGTCTTTTCATACCTTGCTTACACGCGCCATGCTATGTTGACATTCCTATGCCGACAGACTGGCCTTAAGCAAATTTGACTTTTGTCCCTCACCCTGTGGTCTTGCCTAGGTTGATCATGTAAATCCTTAGCCAAGTCCGAGCCACCTAAACCATCAAGCTGAAGGTCTAACAGTAGGCCAGTCTTGGCTACCAGATGAGCTTTAGTTGATGTTGAATGCGATGAGGTGTCATTTAGTGTGTGTAAGTCCATGAAGCAACCTACGAATTTGTAAGTTGTCTCCATAATTGATATGATTGATGACGAAGTGGCTAATAGAAGTGGCTAATACTATGGAGATTGATTTAGTTAGTAAGCCCTTGGTGGGAGCTTTGTCAAATCTTGAGAGTGAGACGATTGAAGGATATGATGAAGTAGTTGCATCTTTGAAAGGTCTTGGGTCCTACATAAAAAATCCTTGCAAGTTGGACCTTGACTTGAAAAATTGGGAACCTCGTACCGCAAGACCTTCAATTGAAGAACCACCACAAATTGAGCTCAAACCATTTTCACCTCACCTTCGTTATGTATTCTTGGGGGAAGGTGAGACTCTACCTATTATTATTGCGGGAGACTTGTCCTCTTGGAAAATTGAGGCAATAAAATCGGTGGTGATACAATATATTAGAGCTCTTGGATGGACCATAGCTAATATTATCGGGATCCCCCTGGTCTATGCATCCATAAAATAAAACTTGAACCCAAGTTCATAGTAAGTGTTGAGAACCAAAGGTTATTAAACCCTCCTATACAAGAGGTTATGAAAAAAGAAATCATCAAGTGGCTTGACATGGGTGTTATCTATCCTATCTTGGATAGTACATAGGTGATCCTGGTTCAATGTGTTCCCAAGAAAAGTGGTATCATGGTAGTTCCAAATGATAATAATGATCTCATACCCGTCCATCCGATCATGGGTTGGAGGGTGTGTATTGACTATTAAAAGTTGAATTCATAGACGAAGAAGGACCACTTCCCCATGCTCTTCATGGACCAAATGCTTGATAGGCTTGTGGGAAGGGGTTAGTATTGCTTCCTCGATGGATACTCGAGCTATAACAAAATATCAACAGCCCCAGAAGATCAATACAAAACTACGTTCACATATCCATATGGAACTTTTGCTTTCAAGCGTTTGACCTTTGGGCTATGCCATGCACCCACAACTTTTCAACGGTGTATGCTTTTTATATTTTCAGACATGGTGGAGTATTCGATGGAGGTATTTATAGACGATTTATTAGTTGTTGGTGATACTTTGAGGATTGCCTTGAACACTTGGAGAAGGTGCTTAAAAGGTGTGTGGAAAATAATTTGGTGTTGTATTAGGAGAAATTCCACTTTATAGTGAAAGAGGGGATTGTTCTTGGACATAAAATCTCAGGCCAACGAATCCAAGTCAATCAAGCTAAAGTAAAGGTCATTGCTAAGCCACATCCTCTAATATCTATCAAAGGGGTAAGAAGTTTTCTTGGCCATGCTGGTTTTTATAGGAGGTTCATTAAAGATTTGTCTAAAATTGTCCATCCTATGTGCAAACTTCTCAAGAAGGAAGTAAATTTTGAGTTTGATAGAGAGTGTTTGAGGGTATTTAATTTCCTTAAAGAGAAGCTTGTATTGGCTTCCATTATTGTGGCCCTTTATTGATCATAACCATTTGAGCTCATGTGTGATGCGAGTAGGTTTACACTAGGTCCGGTGCTTGGTCAAAGAAAAGAGAGACTTTTACATCCTATCTACTACACTAGTAAGTCATTGAATAATGCACAATGGAACTATCGGTTATGGAACAAGAATTACTAGTGGTTGTTTATGGGTTTGAAAAGTTTCGAGCTTACTTGTTAGGCACAAAGGTTATTGTGCACACCGATCATGCCGCCCTATGGTATCTAATAGCCAAGAAAGAAGCAAAACCTCAATTGATAAGGTGGATTCTTCTACTTCAAGAATTTAATTTTGAAGTGAAGGATTCAAAGGGTTGTAAAAACCATGTAGCGGACCACCTATCACATCTTGAGGTGAATGAAGAAAAGTCAGGCGAGATTAAAATTGATGATACATTTCCTGATGAGCTTGTCATGAGCTTAAAGGGGAGTGCACCACCATGGTATGCTGATTTTGCATATTATGTAGTGAGTGGGTTGCTTCCTGAAGATTTGAGCTACTATCAAAAGAAATAATTCCTCCATGATGTGAAAAGATACTATTAGGATGAACCCTATCTCTTTAGGGAGTGTGCGGATGGAGTTATACATTGTTATGTTGTGGATGAAGAGATGAAAGTTATTTTGGAGGCTTGCCACTCATCTCCATTTGGTGGACATCATGGTGGTGTGCGAACAGGCGCTAAAGTGCTTTAAAGTGGGTTTTATTAGGCTACCATTTATTTAGATACTTACAACTTGTTGAAAACTTGTACGCAATGCCAAATGCAAGGTAGTATTTCAAGGAGGCATGAGATGCCTTTGATATGTGGGGCATCAATTTTATGGGCCCTTTTGTGAGCAGGTATGGTAACAAGACCATATTGGTGGTCATTGATTACATGTCAAAATGGGTGGACGCCATTGCTTTTCCAAACAATGTGAGCAAAAGTGTCATGTTCTTCTTAAAGAAATACATTTTTACAAGGTTCGGGACTCCCCGAGCCATCCTTAATGATGGAGGCCCGCATTTTGGCAACCTAGTGTTTGGTGCTTTGCTTGATAAGTACGGGGTGAAGCATAAGGTGGCTACCCCATACCATCCGCAAACGAGTGGCCAAGTAGAGGTGTCCAGTAGAGAAATCAAGTCAATCTTGGAGAAAAATGTGAATGTGTGACATACAAATTGGGCACGACAATTAGACGATGCTCTTTGGGCCTATAGAACCGCATTTAAAATTCCTATTAGCATGTCGTCGTATGAATTGGTGTTTGGAAAAGATTTTCACCTCCCCATTGAGTTAGAGCACAAGGCGTTATGGGCTTTGCGTAAGTTGAATATGAATTGGGAGTATGCCTCCAAGTCTAGAGTGGCAAAATTACATGAGTTAAAGGAATTTTGAATTAAGGCATACGAGAGCTCAGTGCTTTACAAAGAAAGAATGAAGAAGTGGAACGATACTAAGATCTAAAAAAGAGAGTTCCAGGTGGGAGATGAAGTGTTACTTTTCAACTCAAGGTTGAAACTCTACGCAGGTAAACTCAAATCTAAGTGGTTGGATCCTTTTATGGTAGTGAATATATATCCTAGTGGAGCTATCGAATTGGAGGATCATGAAAAGAGAAGGTTCATGATGAATGGTCAAAGGTTAAAACATTTTTATATGGGTAGACCCGGAGCGTCTAAGATTGAGTTGCTCTGTTTCAAGGATTCTTGTTGATGTGGAACATCGTCGTGCCACGACAATAACCAAGACTCTTCTTGGGAGGCAACCCAAGGTTACTTATTTTGATTTTATATTTGTTTGAGTACTAATTTTAGGTAGTTTTGGTGAATGCAGCTGAAAGATTCTAAGTTGGGGGGCCGTTACACACTGTTTTGACCATATACAGGCACTCGTTAGAGCACATACCCATATGCCCACGCATATCAGGGTACATGTGGCTAGCAAGAGAAGTTAGTAAACTAGTTCGGGGGAAAGTAGCCACCTGTGGGTGCAGGATAGGCACCTGCGTGCACAGGTTGTCCATGCAGAAGGTACCAGCTAAACTTCCTCAAGCTCCCAGCTCACCTGTGTGCGTAGGCCACCACCTGCGTATGCAAGGTGGGGCGCAGGTGAGAAGGGGTCAAATATTCTTTTCTACTTATGTTTTGGGCTGACCCGACCCAATTGGCCCACTACTCTTTTTAAAACTATGCTCTTACTTATACCCATATAATTTAAACATCCACACCACACACACAAACATATACACCCAATTTCTCTTCCCTCTTTTCTCAAAGTTTCTCTTTCTTCACACTTCAAAAAATTCTTCAAATTTCTTTCAAGAGCACACTCATATAACATCAACTACAACTCTGGGGTTGCTATTATTTTGCATTTCTACTTGAGTTGGTAAGTTCCCTTTTTACAATTTTAACTTAATTTCTCTTGGGTTAGAATGGTAAAGCATCTCATATGCTTAATTTTTGTTCTTATGTGGTTGACTTGGGATGTTTATGACATAAACCTGTGGATTTTGTGAAGTTCTTGGAATGGGTGTTGATTTTACCATGAAAGTTGGGGAATTCTTGATTATCCAAGTTTATACACACCATGTATTTGATGAAATTCCCATATTAAATTCCTCTTTTGTTTTCTCTTTATGGGTAACCTAATGGAGCTTGTTGGGAGTTCTTGTGCATATTTAGAGTCAATCCCATCATAAAGTGATTGTTTTTTAAAAAAAAATGAGTTGATTAGTGTAACTTGGAATGCCCATAAAGTGTCATCTTCATTATTTACTTTATTTATTTTTTTGATGTGCACCATGTGTTCGTTGAAATGCTTATGAAAATTTTTGGCATGATCTTTAATAGTTGTTGATGTAATTAGTTTTGGAGCATATTTTGGCCATTGCTTGAGTAATAATGGAAACTAATTTGTCTTCTAAGGAGTGCGAAATATTGATTGAAGTTGATGGTGCGTTGTTATTAATATTGATTAACCATGACCTTTGTTGCTTTGATTGTTATGTGTTGCACTCTTGGATGAAGTCTAAGTAGCCCCGTTGATAGAAATGCATGTTTTTCCCGATGATAGATGGGGTGACGTCATTCTTAAGGGAAAATCATCATTTTTGTTAATGAAAGGGTCATGAGCTAAGTGTGTAGAGTGTGTTCATGTTCATTATAATGGTGTTAATTCCCTATATGCTTTCATATAATTTTACCTTGCATTCACCTCATCTAGAATAGTTTTCTTTTCTTTCACATATATAAAAAAAATATACAAAAACATGTTTTACCTTTTAGTTTTGTTTGGTTGTTTCTTTTGTTCTTTTTCAGACATGACTTCGAGGAAACCAATGCCACGAGCTGAAAAGAAGGACAACAAAAAGGATAAGGGCAAGGTCATTGAGACCATATATAACAAAAGGCACCGGTACAACAAGAGGCCCCTATTATCCCTGATGTTCAAAATACTATTGATCTTTTAAAGAGGTTGGAAAAGTAAGTAGACAAAATCTAGTTTGGACTTGAAGGGATGCGTGAATTATATGAAGATAGGGTTGACACTCGCTGTTTTAATTTGGAGAAGATATTTAGTTTGAAAGGGGTCCCAGAACACTTTCCAAAGATTGTACAACAAGTTAAGGAGCATGGATTGCAAGCTTTCACGGTTGACGTTGTCACATTACCACATCTTTATTTTCCAGAGATTGTTTGGGAATTTTATGCCTCTTACTACATTCGACATATGCAACACAAGTACAAAGGATCCGTTGATAAGCAACCATGTTTGTCGAGTGTCCTTGTTGGAAGAGTTAAGGTACCTTACACCCCCGAGGCTATCAACAAAGCCTATATTGACCACCATTCTGAGTGGGGTACTGAATGTAGAAAGAAAGTAAAAGGTGGGCAAGATCAATTCCAGTGGCTTACCCCAATCATTGTAAAGGGTCCTCCTTCATGGGCCGATGAGGTGGGACAAATTAAGGGAAGAGATCTTACTATTGAGTCCAAACATTGGCTTGGTTTTTTGGATAACTGGTTGCTTCCATCTACCAATAACCAAGATGCCACTATTGATTGGTCTATCATTGTTGGTTGCATCATGAGTGGCATTCACATTAATTTTAGAGAAATTATTGTTGATATGATCAAATTTTGAGCAAGGCAACCCGGGACTTTATTGCCTTTTCTGGCTCTCATAACGTTGTTGTGTTTCAAATCCAAAGTTCCTCTCTTCTCTAGGATTGAAAACAAAGTGATAAGTATGGGGGCCATTGATCTTACTAATTGTCAAAATGATGATAATTCGGTGGGAAAGAACAGGAATTTTGCTGAGGTTTTTGGTTCGTCTTTGTGTGAGATACCTATTATCAAGGGCACCCATACCCCTCTTGCGACTTCACTTTCATCAGATGCTCCCCAGGTTTCTAGTGATACTACTTCGGTGATTGATCCACCTATTACACCTCCTACCTCGAGCATTACACCTCCTACCTCGAGCATAGCACCTCCTACTCGGCCTACTCAGTCCATTCAGCCTCCACAGTCTTCTACTATTATGTTAGCTATAGTCTTTTCTATAACTTTGGTAAATAATAGTACCCTTGCTTGATTGGTTGTTGATATTCCCCAGTTCATTTAGATAGCTATTGAGTGGAGTCTTAGGCCTCTTCATGCTCAGATGATAAATTATGAGAGGAGATTAGCCGCGATTGAGGCTAGAGGGGATAGTGAGGTGGTTTCCACTTTGAGGACTGATCTTGATTGCCTGCATTCAGAGTTTCACTCAATCCAGCCCTCCTTTACTCTTGATGATGCTCAGGTTACCATCCCGTAGGTTGCTACTGGCCCAGTTTTACCATTTGCTGACTTTTTGGGCATTATACTATGGGATATGAGATGGGATTGATTTTAGTAAGGGGCTTATCAAGGACCAACAGGTAGAGTTGGCCAAGCATTTGTCCATTAACGAGCAGCATTTGAGGATGGTTAGTGTTAGTTCTAGCTCCCAGCCTCTCAAGGAGGTGCATATTCCTTCAGTTTCAGTTAGAGGTGCCTAGTCTAAGGAGTCTCCGAGTATTTCAGTTGTCAAGCAGTTACAGACCTCACATGACATGGATCCGCATATCTAGTGCACCTCAGGGAGTCTTTATCCTCCTCTCTTCTCATTCTATATTGTTGCATTGGGGATAATGCAACGTTCTTTAGTTAAGGGATGGGACATTTTATTTGATGGTTTGTAATATTATTTTGTTTCTACATTTTCATGATGTTATTCGAATATTGCCCTTATTGGGCCTACTTTGTGATGTTGATTTGGATATTGCCTTTATCGGGCCCATGTTTTGATGGTTATGCTTTTAGCCTTTGTCGGGCCCATGTTCCTACTTTGTGATGTTGATTCAGATATTACCCTTGTCGGGCCTATGTTTTGATGGTTATGCTTTAGCCCTTGTTGGACCCGTGTTTTGATGGTTATGCTTTTAGCCCTTGCTGGGCCCATGTTATGCGCTTGTTATTATTCGAGACCTATATATCATTTTTCTCATGTTGATTCCTGGCTGGGTGATGTCTATGTTGAACATGCCTATCATTCTATTCACCTTGCGTATATACGTGTCAAATAAACTCCAAGGGTTTTCTTAGAAACTCGGTTCTTTCCCAAGGAGCATCTTCTTTTTGTTATTTTGTTTTCTTTGTCGAACCGAGTGGTACTCCCCTATGATAGATGGATCAGGCGACATTCTGAGGAGAAACACCCATTGTCTTGAGTTAGAGTCAAGTGATAGTTGGAAAAGTTTGAAAGGTACCCCCTAAAAATTTGTCGTGGCAAGCAAATGATTTGTGAAAAGTAAACTAGTTTTTTGAAAATGGTTTTTGAAAAGGAAAGAGCAAAGAGGTTTTAAGCTTTCTCTTGAGTTGTGACCATTAAATTCAATTTTTGTCTCTATCTTCACAAAAGAAGAGTTTCCGACATGGAGTAGTTTGTCAAGTTCATTTACTCAAATTGTTTGGAAGACTAGCTTTCTATTTTAAGAAGTATGGTGCCTTGTGTAGTAAGGTATTTGATCAATTCTTATGCATACATTGTAGTCTATAACTTGCCCCAAGTGTATTCAAGGCAAAATCCAAGAGCACGCCTGGTTTGGAGGATGACCCGAGGCCATTCTTGAACCGTCACATGACCTAAATCCCACCTTAACATTTTTCCCTAGTTAACCCATTTGAACCTCTTCCCATTTTCCTTTTCTTAGTGATGACCATACTATGACACCCTAACCCTTTTTAAAATCCCTCTTTTAGCACCCAACCTTCTTGAACTCATCGTATGGTTCTAATATGGGCTAATGTAGGCAAATGCCTAAGTTTAGGGGTACATGATTGTGAGAACGATAAAGGTGAACTCAAAACCTAAGTTTGGGGAAACAGAGATGTTCAAGATTGTTTAACAGAGGTGTATGCTTGGTTGTCTCATTAAGTGCTTCATAAGACAAGAGATGTGCTTGTAAACAACAGCAAAGAGCCTAGCCTTTAGAAAATGATTCCAAAAAGTGAAAAAGTTTACCAAAAAGAGGGGCATGAATGTCTAAGGAGTAGAAAACCTCTTGAAAGAATTGAAGAAGTAAATAAAGAGGGAAGTTCATAAGTGTGTTTAGCAAAAGGAGGTTAGAGATTAAAAGAAACAAAAGAAAAGGAACAAGGGTGAATAAGATGGAAAACTTGAAAGAAGAGGGCCTAAGAAGTGATAAAGTAATTATGTTTAGAGAGATATTCTAGTCACTTGATCCATAAATTTCTTCCCTCACCCTAACCTTCATCAATGTCCCTAAGTCCTTGGTGACTTCAAACCTTGTAGGTCTACATTAGAGGTGAATAACACAAAGGGCAAGCCTATGGTTCTACTTGTTGTACTTGAATTTCTTTGTGAGAGTGAGCAAAAATTCTTTCTATCTTTATGCTCATTTTGAATTACATTGTTTTATGTGAGTATAGCAAACTCTTGAATGTGAGTGGCATCTATACCTTGAAGTGGAGAGTGATGTCTTACTTTTAATTAGGAAAAATGAGCAAGAAAAGCCGCAAAGTGAAATTGAGGCAATCTTTGAAAGTCTTGTGTCACACCTTGAGAAGAATCTTGATTTGAAACTCTTACTTGTTGATATATTACACCTTTGAAAAATGAAGATTTGCATCTTGAAAGGAGAAGTGTGAGTCACTTGTTTGTCCTGACTTGTTGGAGGAACCATTTGAACTTTGTGTTTTTAGTTGTCTAGTGTAGTTTTTTGTGGTTGTTTTGGAGTTAAGAATACCATTTTTCATTGTGAACGTCCTTGATTGAGCAATAATTTAAGTTTGGGGGGTCGATAAGTTGGCAATTTGCCAACTTCTTAGCACTTTTAAGCTTGAATTATCCCTTAATTCCCTTTGATTCGAGGTGATTCTCATGTTAAATTGTTCGTTTGGGCAGGTAATGGATGAATAGAAGGTCGAGCTAGCCATACGACTCAAATAGGATGCGAAAAATGAAGAATAGGAGCTCAAAACAACACTTGGGATGAAGTGGGGGCTACCTGCGCATGCAGGTCAAAAGGTGCACACACAGGTGGAAAGGCAGCCTGGAGAATCAGTATTTTCGAATGCCACATACACTAATACTACGCACACAGGTCCTCCTACTATGCTGGCACCTGCGCCAGCAGTTGACCAGTGCGGTGGCAATTTCATCATTTTGAAGAATGCAATTATGGGGCTTTAAAGGGGATTTTTCAGCTCTAAAACTCCATTCTTGTACTTTTTGAAGCTTGAGAAACATACAATGAAACCCAAAGAGTGAAATTAGTGACTTTCTTTAGCCTTTTATTGAATTTGGGTCTCAATTCTTATGATAATCTATGATTCAATGGAAGAATGGGAGAATTTGGGTAATTTTCCTCTTTCTCTCTCTATGAGTAGCTAATTGCTTTGCTTGGGGTCATGCTTGATTAAGGTGTGATAATTGTATGGGTCTTGTTTATTTGTCTTCCTAATTAGATAATTATTATGGGTTTTACTACAATTCCATGTTTTTGGTCTAAAATTAGAGGTTGCAAACTCTAATTAACTCTACAACCCTTATCATCCTTGACAAAGGGGAAGAGGGTGAGGAATAGGAGTGAACAATAACTTGATATTCATCATTTAATAGTGTCTCTTAGACACAAGGATGCTAATTGAGGTGTTTGATGGATCATATAGTTACACTTGTGAGGTGTTCGAAAGAACCCACTTGTGAGATTTTGGTGTTTGATTGACAAATTAACACTAAATACTCTTAATCTAGCCTACCCACGACTATTAGCTAAATCTGGACAAATGTTCAATCACCCATACATGCGTTTACCCTTAC
Source organism: Capsicum rhomboideum (assembly GCA_031232105.1). NCBI lineage: Eukaryota > Viridiplantae > Streptophyta > Magnoliopsida > Solanales > Solanaceae > Capsicum > Capsicum rhomboideum. Next base: position 56,589,767 of record CP124711.1, read on the forward strand.
ACTAGCATAACCCTAAGTCCCATTTCACACTTGATTTCAACTATATTTCTCTAATCTTTGAATTTTACAGTTCACTTATGATTAACTTGATAATTACAAAGTGTTCGAATTAAACCCCCAATTTACTTTCTTTTTTTATTTATCATAACATTACGAGCCAACTTCTAGTTGTCTATAACACTTGAGATTAAAGGTCGTGCTCTCATTCCCTATGGATTTGACCCCGACTCTTGTTGGGTAAAGTATATTCACGACGACCGCTTGTACTCTTGAAGTATAATTTGAGCATTATCAAACACTATCAAGGTCACACTTCCAAGGTTCAAAGGAAGTAGTGACCCCGATGAGTTCTTGATGGAAAATTCAAAGTGAGCGGATCTTTCTCACAAATAATATTTTGGAAACTTTGAAGGCAAAGTATTGCTCTCACGTAGGGGTGTCAAATGGGCAGGTTGGGTTGAAATTGGAGATACTAAATGGGTTGAATTAGATATTGGGTTGGGTCATGACTCACCAATGGGTTGAATTAGATATTGGGTTGGGTCATTACTCACCCAAATTTACTTTGAGTTGAAATGGTTTGGGTTGAAATGGGCTAAAAATCGGGTTGGATCTTGACCCGCCCAATTTGACCCGCTTAGTCTAAAGAATATTAACATATTAATATTTACCCCTTGTAACCACAATTTGAATACCAACTCAAAAAAATAAATTTGGGTGGGGTTGGGGTGGGTAGGGAGTGGGGGGATGGAGGGTGGGGTAAGATATTTAAAAAAAAAAAAAAATTAGGGGGGGAGGGGTTGGGGTAAGAATTTTTCTTAAAAAAAAATATTTTTTTTGTGGGGGGGGGGGGGGGGGGAGGGATGTGGGTAGGGGTGGCGGTAGGGAGGGGTTGGGGGAATTTTGATTGAGGTAAGAACTTTTTTAAAAAAAAATGAAATTTATTTTTTTAAAAAAATATACTTTTTGTCTGGGAGGGGGTATGCCGTATTGGAGGGGGGGGCAGAGGGTGTGGGGGTGGAAAGGGGTTAGGGGGGATATGGGAGTTGGGGTAAGAATTCTTTTTTTAAAAAAAAAAGAAATTTAGTTTTTTTTTTGGGAGGGGGTTATGTCATATGGGGGTGGGGGTGAGGGGGATATGGGGGTTGAGGTAAGAATTTTTATTTTTTTTAAAAAAAAAGAAATTTAACTTTTGGGGGATGGGGGGTATGTCATATGGGGGTGGGGGTGGGGATGCAAAGGGATTAGGGGGATATGGGGGTTGGGGTAAGATTTTTTATTTTCTTTTAAAAAAATAAATTTTTGGGGCGGGGGTATGTCGTATGGGGGAGGGGGGAGGGGTTGCAGGAGGGGGTAGGGGGTAGGGCATAGGGGAATATAGGGGTTGGGGTAAGAATTTTTTAAAAAGAAAGAAATTTATTTTTTTAAAAAAAATTATTTTTTGGGGGAGGACGTATGTCGTATGAGAAGGGGGGCAGGGGGTGTGGGGGGTGCAAAGGGGTTAGAGGGGATATGGGGGTTGGGGTAAGAATATATTTTTAAATAAAAAAATATTTTTTGGGGGGAGGTAGTATGCCGTATGGGGGGAAGGGTTGCGGGAGGGGGTAGGGGTAGGGGGATACGGGGGGTTGGGGTAAGAATTTTTTTAAAATATAAAAGAAATTTAATTTTTTTTTTTAAGAAAATATTATTTTTAAAAAAATTAATTTTTTTTGGGCAGGGATAAAGGTGTGGGGGAGGGGGAGGAGTGGGGTTGGACCGTGGGTTAAGAAAAGATTTTAAAAAAAATTTCAAAAATAAATAAATTTTGTTGTTGGGGGTGGGGGGTAGGATAGTGGGGGTGGGGCAAGAAAAAAAAATTGAAAAAGCTTTTTAAAAATTAAAAATAATTTAATTAAAGAAAGTCGGGTGGGGGTGGGGTAAGTTGGGGGTGTGGTGGTGTTGGCGTGAGGTGAGGTGGTTGATTTTAAGAGTGATATAAGACACATTGTCACTTATTTTCCCTACTTTCATTAAGGATATCATTTTCCTATTAAACGGGTTGAAATTGAGATTGAATTGGGCTCAGTTGAACCCAATTTAAAAATGGATTGGGGCTTAATGATTTGAGATTTACCTAATAGTAAATTATCTTGAACCCAACCCATTAAATTTTGGTCGGGTTAGGTGGGTCAACTCAATTTGGGCTCATTTTGACACCCCTACTCTCACGCAATTCGAAGGATATGCTTCCACTTGTGGGAGTCCAAGATGTGGGAAAGGGAGAGTCATCACAACTATGAGTTGCCTATGTGGCTAGAATTGATTACACTTATGGAAATGAGGTACTGGACTCCAAACTACTATCAAGAAGTGCTCAAGAAGGTGTATATGTTTAGGCAAAGTTCCAAAAGTATGGAAGAATATTACGATGAGTTCAAAAATTTGAGAATGAAGTCTAAACTTGAAGAAATCTTGAAATGTACGGTGATTCGATTCGTGGAAAAGTTGAGGTATAATATTTTGAATCCTTTGAAGCTTAAACACTATGATACTCTTGAAGCGGCCTTTCATGATGCCTCAAAGGTAGAAGCAGATTTGAAAGAAGAAATGTCCGACAAGGCCAAGGGTTCTTCCGCTTCCACATGGGACAAGAGTAGAGATAATTGGAAGACAATATCTTCTAAGGGGAAATCTAAGGGTGTTGGTAAAAATACTCAAGTCAAGCTTAATTACAAGTCCAAAGAAAGTGAGAAGACACAAGGAGGTAACTATGTCAAACCTAACTTTCCTCGAACTTCTACCATTTAATGCTTTAGATGTCAAGGAAGTGGGCATGTTGCTAGTGAGTGTCCCAATAGGAGAACAATTATTGCACTTCAGGGTGGGTATAGAATCGATGATGAAGAAAGGGTGATGAAAAGAGTGAGAGAGAGAGAGACAAAAGTGTGGAAGAGGGAGATGCTTCGGGGGATGAGGAAGAAAGGTTGGATGACAGGATGAATTTTGCTTGCTTCCTTGAAAATGGAAGACCTTTGCTTGATGATGATGAAGAATTGAAGGTGAATTCTAATCTTTCTTGTGTTGTGAGTCAAATTATGGGAGCCCTTGCCAAAGAAGAGCTTGATCAAAGGGAGAATTTATTTCATGCTAGGTGCAAAATCCAAAATAAGGTGTGTTCTTTGATTATTGATAGTGGGAGTTGCACCAATGTGGTAAGTAGTTCTTTGGTGGAGTGTATGAAAATTCCAACAAGAAAACATTCCAATCCTTACAAACTATTATGGCTTAATGAGAGTGGTGAGATAAAAGTCCTCAAACAAGCAAGTATTCGGTTTAGTGTGGGCAAGTACAATGAAGAGTTGATTTGTGATGTTATGCCTATGTTGGCTTGTTATGTATTATTAGGAAGGGTGTGGCAATTTGATAGAGATGTTGTGCACCAAGGGAGGTCCAACAAGTATACTTTTGTGATTAAGGGTAAGAAGTATGTGCTTGCACCTCTAACTCCATACCAAGTGAGTGACGACTATAGGGCTATGAAGTAGCTTCGGGAGAGGATAAGGGTGGATGAGGCGAAGAGTGAGGGTGAAAGTTCCACCAATGTTCCAAAGGAGGGAAGTGACTTGGCTAAAAATAACAAGAATATGTACATGAAAAAAAAGCCAAGCAAGTGTCTAAAGGGTGTAGATGAGGAACGCTATCTAGTGTGCCTTGTCAACACCAATATTTTATTGCATGTTAACCAAGATACTAGAACTTTGCCTAGTATTGTTTCTTCTCTTTTGTAGGACTATGATGATCTATTTTCGGAGGATATGCCCAAGATATTACTACCTTTGAGGGGAATTGAACACTAAATTAATTTTGTACAGGGTTCACAAATTCCAAATCGGCCGGCCTATAGAAGCAATTCGGAAGAGACCAAGGAACTACAAAGGTAAGTGGAAGAACTTCTTGAGAAGGGGTTGATCAAACAGAGGCTAAGTCCTTGTGCCATGCCGGTATTCCTTATTCCCAAAAAGGATGGAACTTGAAGGATGTGCATTGATTGTAGAGCCATGAATAAGATTACCATCAAGTATAGGCATCCAATTCCTAGACTTGATGACATGTTGGATGAATTGTGTGGATCAAGTGTCTTCTCAAAGATTGATCTTCGAAGTGGTTACAATCAAATTCTCATGAAATCGGGTGATGAATGGAAAACTACTTTCAAGGCAAAGTTTGGGTTGTATGAGTGGCTTGTCATTCCATTTGGGTTGACCAATGCTCCAAGCAGTTTCATGAGGTTGATGAACTATGTTCTTAAGCCTTTCATCAACAAGTTTGTGGTGGTTTATTTTGATGAAATCTTTGTGTATAGCAAGATAATTGAAGAGCATGTGATCCATTTGAAGCACGTGTTTGATGTCTTGCTATGAGAGAGGCTCTTTGATAATCTCAAGAAGTGTTCATTTTGTGTTGAGAAAGTCATCTTCTTGGGTTTTGTGGTTAGTGAAAATGGTATTGAGGTTGATGAATAAAAGGTGGAATCCATCAAGTCTTGGCCAACTCCAACTAATGCAACCAAGGTAAGAAGTTTTCATGGGTTGGCAAGCTTTTACCGGTGATTTGTAAAGGGCTTTAGTTCAATTGTTTCTCCTTTGACCAAATTGATCAAGAAAGATGTACCTTTTCTGTGGAGTTATGAACAAGAGAAGTTCTTTCAAGCCTTGAAATCAATGTTGAGTTCCTCACCATTACTTCAACTACCCAACTTTGATAAAGCTTTTGAGATTGAATGTGATGCTTCGGGTGTTGGTATAGGTGATGTATTAATGAAAGAAGGGAAAGCATTAGTTTACTTTAGTGAAAATCTAAAGGGGGATTCTCTTAGGTACTCAACTTATGACAAGGAGTTGTATGCACTTGTGCGGGTGTTGGCGCATTGGCAACACTACTTTTAGCACAAAGAGTTCATAATAAGGACCGATCATGAGTCCTTGAAACACCTTAAAGGGCAATCCAAGTTGAACAAGCGACATGCTAATTAGGTTGAGTTTATTAAGACCTTTCTATATGTGATCAACTACAAGCAAGGAAATGAGAATGTGGTGGCGGATGCTCTATCAAGAAGGCATATGTTGGTCAATGGTTTAGCTTCTAAGATGATGGGATTTGAAAGCTTGAACAAATTTTATTCTATGGATTTCGATTTCAAGGAGACTTTTTAAAGTCTTAATCAAGGGCAGTGGGTTGATAGGTTTTAATTGGTTGATGGTTTCTTGTTCAAGGATGGGCGGGTTTGTGTGCCCATGAGTTCATGGAGAGAGGTGTTCGTCAAGAAGGCTCATAGTGGTGGTTTGATTGGGCACTTTGGGGTACCCAAGACACTTGACATTCTCATGGAGCAATTCTATTGGCCCAAGATGAAGCATAATGTGGAGCAGATTTATGGACAATGTCTAGATTTCAAGCAATCCAAACCCATGACTCGGCCTCAAGGTAAGTACACTCCTCTTCCTACTCCTAGTGGTCCATGGATGGACATTTCTATATATTTTGAGTTAGGCCTTCCTAGGACTAAGAGAGGACATAATAACTTATTTGTGGTAGTGGATAGATTTACTAAAATGAATTATTTCATTCCATGCCATAAGTGTGATGATGCATCTCCTATTTCATCTTTGTTTGTCATCCATGTGCTTAAATTGCATGGAGTCCCTCAAACTATTGTGAGTGATAGGGATTCCAAATTTCTTAGCCATTTTTGGAAGAGTCTTTGGGGTACACTTAGTACCAAACTTATGTTTTCTACTTCTTTCCACCCCCAAACAGATGGGCAAACTGAGGTAGTCAACTGAACTCTTGGAAGCATGCTTAGGTGTATGATTAAAGGAACTCAAACTACTTGGGAAGACCATTTACCCTTGATTGAATTTGCATATAACTAGTTATTCCATTCTTATATTGGGATGTCTCCATTTGAAGTATGTTATGGTTTTAATCTTTGTTTCCATTAACCATGACTCCGTTGTCTAGTCATATTGTTGTGAGCCTAGATGCCAAGCAAAGGGCAAAAGAGATAATGAACATTCATTCCAAGGTAAGACAGGCCATTAAAAAGAATAATTCAAAGGTAGCCATGCAAAAGAATCGTGGGAGGAAAGAGGTGATCTTAAACTTGGAAGATTGGGTCCATCTCTGAAAGGAAAGGTTCCCAAAAGTCCAAAAAGGGGAGCTAAGTCCAGGAGGATCAATGATAATGCCTACATGATTGACTTTCCAAGTGAGTACAATGTGTTTAATGTTAGTGATCTTTCTCATTGTGTTGTAGGTGAGCCTTTGGATTCCAGGACGAATCCTCTTCAAGAAGGGGAGGATGATGCTAGTATGTAGGGCACGCACCTCTCAAGGCCTTTCACAAGGAGTCAAGTAAGGGAACTCCAAGGACTACAAATGATGCTTATACAAAAAAGAGCTTGGGATAAGCTTGAAGAATGTCAATGGAAAATTTACAATGAGTGGAAGATCCATATGGGTTATTTGGAGGAAGAAAAGGGACCATTTGTGCAAGTGGCTACCTCTTAAATTCAAGAATTCACAAGAAAGGCAACCAAACAAGGCCCTTGTCTCATTAAGGGTAATATTGTAAAAAGCCAATAGCTTCTTATTTTCTTTAGTATAAATAGGATATTTTTTTATTTTGAAAGGTAGATTTTGATAAATATTGAACCTTGAAATTTGTAGTTTCTTCTTAGAAAAATTCCCTTAAGGAATTTAGTGAGTACTTAGTAGTTGACTCTTCAAATTATTGTGAACTTATGTTGGTTTGATTAATCAAGGATTACCCATTTGTGGTTCTTGTTTTCTTTGAGTTTTAAAACTAGGATTTGCGTTTGAGTTGTTGAAATCAATTGAGAGGTGAGGGTTTTAGCCCCTTGTATTTGCGTTCGAATTGTTGAAATCAATTGAGAGGTGAGGGTTTTAGCCCCTTGTAACTTAGGTATTAACCCACATATTCCCTTCTTTGTTTTCCTTCTTTCTTCTTTGATTCTTATCACACTGTAAGGATTTAAACCCACAGAGAAATAGAATCAAGAAAGTGCTTGAATGTAATCCCACATCTCCACTTACTCTCACCTATATTGAGTCTATCGAAGCAAAAAAAAACATCAAGAAGCAAGTTCCAGACTTGTAGAGAGGGAGATATGGTCGAGCATCATCATTAATATCAACCTTGGCTTCACACCCGGTATCTACCTTGCTCTCATCATTGACTCTTCACAGTTGACAAAACCTACTAAGAAGGCAATTACAGGGATAAGATAGAAGGCGAATGAAAAATAAAGCAAGAGTTGCAAGCTCATCATAAAACCAAAGGAAGGAAAACGCCATAAAACAAAATTCTTTTCTTTTCTTTAAAGAACATAATACAAGAAAGATGTTCTCTATACTGAAGACAAATATAAAGAACAAAAAGGTTTTATGCAAACCTCAGAAAGAAACAACTCTCAAAGAATGCTTTGGAAGACAAAAAGACTTCTTAGAAAAAGGAGATACATATGAAAAGAAGATATCTCATCAAAGATCTTTTCACCAATCAATAAGACCTCAAAATCAAAGAAAAGGAGGCAAGAAAATTTGTTGGTAGTGCTTCAGGAGCCTCAACCACCCTTAGACTCCAGTCACATAGAGTTACATGGTCTGGAAAAGATTTGAACAAATAACTTGTGTCAGAGGAATTTAATGCAAAATAATGATTTATTTTCTTCCTAGAATATTCTGGTCGAAGTAAAATCAGGAATTTGATACACTAAAACATTGAGAAAACAATTCATTTGCATTCAGACTTAAAATCAAACTTGAGAAATATGGGGACTAACTGTATAGGGAGAAGTAAGCCTCAACACATGGATGAATGAGAAATATGCCATGTACTACCAAATAAATAGAATCCAATGACATGTCACAACTACATGGACCAGGACAATCAAAACAAAGTCACACATCGAGCACTAAAAGGTCCACACACCTCATCGAGAAGATATTTTGATTCGGAGAAAAGTCAACTAGCTTTGCACTAGTTATTAGCAGTCGTTACATAACCAACCTATGTACAATGACATGCATTATTTCTTTATCATTAAATAACATTTAATTAGATGTTAATTGATAGGGTTAATGTATAGAATTTAGTCATTGGATCTGAACCCCTATATAAGATCATTTAGTCATTATCTAAAGATAGAAAACAAGATAATTACAATTGTCTAAATACAAATCAATCATCTCTAAGCTCTATTAAAAATTTACTCTTTTTATTATCGTCTATCATCTTGTATATCCCCTTCAAGCATAATAGCCCTAGCTAGGAATTCTTCATGTTACTTACGATCTGGATCAACTTTGGTTCCATCATCCTTCGCCTTATTTACAACTTACATTGGTTTTATTTAACTTTATAATATTATATCTTGTTTTTGTCATGCCCGAGTGTATCATGACCTTTTATCCTTTAGACCTCACTAATAAATTCAATTGTACCTTTTTTAGGTCAATATAGATGCAACTCAAAAATCTAATAAAGTAGCAAATGTGTAAGGAGTCCATAATCAAGAATGTGGGCTCACCAACAGTCTATTCGAATAACAAGTTTCTAAGCATTGCAATCCTCTAGAACTTGCTTTTCTCCTATACGAAACATGCCACCAAAAAATGAGTGTCTTAGGATAAGAATTCATTTAATAAAATAATAATAAAAATAATAATAATAATAATAATTATAATAATAATAATAATAATAATAATAATGATAATGATAATGATGATGATGATGATGATGATCAAACTATTATAGTGAAATAGTTCAAATCCATTAACAGAGTAAATCATAAAACTTAGTAAAAATTAGTGATGATGAAAAATTAATCAACCTCAATTCATTTTGTTCAAAAATCAAGTCAAACAATTCAAGGTCAAAATTGAGGCAAATAGCTTGCTCAAAAGCAATTTTGTTAGGATCCATAACGGCTCTTTATCCTTTGGAATTGCATGCTGCCCATACAAGCTAAAGACAAATAATAGCAATCATGACTTATTAGCCAAAAATCTTCTAAAATCATCATATCATAAGTTGAAGTATATCAAATCATTACTTAAGTTTGAAAACCCATGTTTAAATCCATTAAATCATGTTTCAAATTAATAGTTCGTTCATAGAGCAAAAAGAATGTGAAAAATCATTGCTTCAAAGTCAATTCAACAATTCTCATAAATAGAGAAATAGGTATTTCATATAGATACCATAATTTAAGAAAAACATAAAGACTCGATGCGAGCTTGTATCATACGCACATAAAGTCTTGTTAAAACCTCTTTGTAGTGAAAAGTAAAAGACATACCTCAATTTCAATAAGAAGCCCTATTGTGCTTATAATCGTTCAATGAATGCTCTTGTGAGAAATTCCTAACAAGTCCCCTTTAATAATCTAGAACTGAACTCTCAGGATTTATAAATTATAATGCGAATTTATGCGTTAATTTATGGTAAAATCAATGTTATAATTGAGGAATTGGCAGAAACTTACCTTAGAGGTTTCAGAGAAGTCTTAAGGTTTTTCTCTCTAAAAAATCATCTAAAAATGTAGTTGAAGAGAAATCCTGGGTGAAGGTGTATTTGTAAAGCATAGTCCAAGTCTTACTAGTATCATGGAACCTTATCCTATGATGCCATTATAAGGGGATGGAACTCTCTTCACGAATCCTAGGGTGAGGTCCCACCTTTCTATGTGACTAGCTCTGCGAGGTAACCCTTTTATTTGGGCCTTGCTTTGTAAGGTCCTTTTTTGAGCACTTTGATGAATTTTTAACTTTTGCACGGTAATTTGGCAAAACACATATAACTTTTCATATGGGGCTCTGATTAGTGAATTGGTCAAAGTGTTGGAACCCAAAATCAATTTTTCCTCATTTGAAATAGGTATATAACCTCATACATGCAATTATCTATATTTTGGATTGAATCACACAGATTTATCTAGTTCAACATAACTCAAACTTACTTAAACTTACAGATTGTTATATTATCTACGCCTTGCATCATTCATGTCCGAATGTAGATCATAGCCTAAGGTCTAGTAACCTTTAAAGTTTTTCTCACAGCTACATTAAATTGATTGTTCCTTATAATGAGAAGGTCTCCACAAGGACCCTCACAAAAAGGGATTCATATTACTAGAAAAATACTGCAAAAATATGATAGCCAAAATGCTTAGCACATACCCAAAATAAGGAAAAAGTAAGGATATCTCTTCTTCATATCCGCATCCACTTTCCAAGTCGCTTCTACAGTACTATGATTATGCCACAAGAACTTAACTGATAAATTTTTATTTCTCAACCTTCTGACTTGTTAATCTAGAATTTGCACTGGTTTCTCTTTGTAAGACAATCACTTATTAACTTTAATCTCCTTATGAGACAGCATGTAAGGAGGATCAGGTCTATATAACCTCAACATAGATACATGAAAGAAGTAATGCATCGTGTATATCATGGATGGTAATCTCAACTCATATGCTACCTTTCCAACTCTTCTCAGGATTTCATAAGGGCTGATGAATCGAGGACTAAGTTTATCCTTCCTACCAATATGTATTATGTATTTCATTGGTGAAACCATCAAAAACACTTGGTCACCCATATTGAATTCCAAGTCACGACACCTCATATAGTTATAAGACTTTTGTGGACTTTGAGTGGGTTTGAGTCAACTCACAATAAGATTCACTTTCTTGATGACTTCATGAACTGAGTTAGGATCCATTAATTCAACTTTGGGTTTGAACCAACCAAATGGAGATTTATAATATCGCCCATAAAAAGCTTCATAAAGGAGCCATCTAGATGCTTGCTGGATAACTGTTATTGTAAGCAAATTCCACAAAGGAAGATGATCATCCTAGTTAACTCTAAAATCAATAACACATGCTCTCAGCTTATCTTCAAGAGTCTAAATAGTTCACTCTACCTGCTTGTCTGTCTAGGGATGGAAATCAATGCTCAAGTTTATTACATGAGTCCCCAAACCCTCTTAGAACGACTTTAAAAAATGAGCAATAAACTGCATACCTCAATTTGAAATAACAGACATAAGAATACCATGCAACATCACGATTTTCTTTAAGTACAAATTTTCATAATGAGTTGCAGTATTTATTGTTTTCACAGGAATAAAGTGGTACATGCTTGATATCATATCTACAATCAATCAAATTAAATCATACCTGGTCCTTGTGCAAGGTAAACCCACAACAAAGTTCATACTAATCATCTCCCACTTTCATTGTAGAATGTTGATATTCTGAGCTAAACCTCCATGGTGTTGGTGCTCTGCCTTCACTTGTTGGTAGCTCTAACACTTCGCCACAAAATTCGATACATCAACTTCTATACTCTTTCACCAATAGTCAGAGCTGTCAAAACAGGTTGCCTAGACCTATCCATCCCAAGCCTTATTGTCCAAAGAATTTGATGTGCTAGGATTGACCAGTCCTTCATTTTAAAGGGTTTTAAAATGTCTGGCCCAACCCATCCCTAAAAGGGGCGCAAGTTAGAGCGGGCTAGCCCTTCATATTTTTTTATCTTTTTTTAATTAGAAAATTTCCTTTCAATCTACATTTGAATTTATAGGTATGACAACTTTTTATCCTTTCTAATATATGGTTATACAAAAGGAGATAATTCTATGATAACTTATATTATATTCAACACCAATACATCATAAACTATATTTGAATTCATTGATAAAGTTGTCTTAATTAACATCATCTTTGTCTAAATGCATATGCAATTTAATTATTTAAACATTATCAAATAACTATACATAAAAAAATTAGTATTATTTAAATTCACAAAAAAATATTATTGCTTTGAATTTGAGTAGAGTCGTGTAACCAACTTCGAGTAGCAATAAGTGTTTTGGAAATTTTCATAATGGATGTAAATTTTATACTTGGTGATTAAAAATTTTAGTATTAGGAATTTAATGTTAAGTGAGTAAAGTATTTTATAAGATACTAGAACTTATTCAATAATCACTATTTCTAGTTTTAATTTCTTTTTGTCACAATTTTCTTTTAAATTTTAAGTTTAAATTGAGTAGCTATTATGAATGTAACTTCTATACTTGGTGATTAGGATTTAACCTTAAATGAGTAAAAGTATTGTCTAAGATATTAAGACTTATTCGATAAATACTATTCATAATTTTTTACTTCTTAGTCACAATCTTCTTTTAAATTTTTAATTTAAATGAAATAATCTTTCATCTCACGAGTCGTCCTAGCATAGCCTCGATCAGGCCTCAAGGGCTAGTGGGTTGTGCTGATAAGCGTCAGTTTAAATGAATTTTAAAAAGGGATGATTTCAAATATGTACAGTAAAATAATTAGTTTACAACAAATATAGACAAGTTTTCTTTACAAACAAAATAGCTCAAAAATGAACTAGCCATAATAAAATAGTCGCAAGTATATGTAATGTATCGATATTGTATAAAAGTTATGTAATGTATCGATATTGTATAAATGATATATAAACGTGTATCAGTATTATATTAATAAAATATAAATGTGTATCGATATTGTATAAATAATTATGTAATGTATCGATATCCATTTTTTTTAAAACACTAGCACAGAAAAAAAAAATCTTTTCTCTCCTGTCTCCTAAAAATACAAATTTCTCTCTATCTCTGCGGGTCACCACCCTTGCCGGAATCCGGTGAGAACCCACCACCACTGCCATCCTCCATTTCCCCTATTTCCCCATTTTTTTGGCCAAACTCCGGGCAAACAAACAACAACTATTCTCCTTTTTCTCAACCTATCCACATCCCTTTTTCAGAAAAACAAACCCCAAAGCTCCACCACACCACCACCCAAACAGTCCCTTCCACCCTCTGTCTTCTTCCTCAATTCAAACTAATGAACTCTGGCAAATCTCCCAATGCAAATTAGGCGGAATTAATTTGGTCGAATGGCCATATTTGGTAAGAACATTGGCCGAAAGGACATTTTAGGTAGGGAATGGTAAGTGGGGATATTTTTTGTGTAAGAAATTTAACTCAAGGAATATTTTGTATAATTTTTCCTTTTAAAAATTGTAACTCAATCCTATCCTACTAGCGGGCTGGGCTGGGTTGGACTCAAGGGTCAACCCCATTTTGACAATTCTAACAATAGTGTTGTTTCAAAGATGTTTACATCTTGGTAGATCCCAGATGCACAAAATATTTTGAACTACGTGCTTTCATGTCATGACTAGAAATCTAGAGAAGTTATGCACCTATCTCACTCTTATAACAGGTAAATCAATCTAAATAACCATAGTATAATCACTAAGATGAATATGTAGAATTAATAATAAAGAAAAATATAAGTCATAAAGTACCTTTTTCATAAAAACTCCAAATTTTTATGCATGAAACATCATCATTCTACAAATCCTCAAAATCTGAAAGTCACTAGTGTAAGCCTCTAAAGATTCAATACAACTTTCAAAATTCAAAACAACTCAAAGAAAATGATCAGAATAAAAAACATAGAGACCTTGTAAAGCTACTTAAACAACTACATCAGGATCTCGATAGACCGCTCCAATCAACTACCAGATCACCGATCAGAGGTAATAACCTCAGAACGTGCACACAAAGTGCAGAATAAATAAACATGAGTACAAAATCTATGTATACTCAGTAGAATACATTTTTAGAATTGAAAAACGCTATCTGACCTATATCTCTTCATACGTCAAAACCCTACTAAATCTACTGCCAGAAGCTACCATTAATGGACACTCTAACCACTAGCCAAACATTGATGAAAATGGTTGACCAACCCCTTTTAGCCATTCCACAAAAAACTACCCACCCCCGACATCCCTCACGCAACAATGAACCTTGACTATTTAAAGTTTTTGAAACCTGCAACAATGAATAATATGCAAACTGGTCCTGAAAGAGATTTACCTTCAATTGTAGTTAAACCTATATGGTGAGCCATACATTAAATAGTCTGAATCAGAAGTTGCTAGAATGAATGTTATTGAAAACTTGCAGCATGCTATTGTTAGGAAATTTTCATATAGTTAGCCTGATCTGGAGGAGTTAGGCACTATGATCCTTGCACAATGTAACATCAAAGGTGATTGTCAAATTGGGTATTTCAAATATAAGGCATATTCTGATTAGACTATCTATGAAAAAAGATTTCATCAACCTTACTTCGAAGGCTACTTTCTATATCAAATCTAAAGATGGTGCCTATTATCAAATGGGACCATTGATATATGACTCAAAGTACACTACAGAAGAAGAAACCATAATGAATATGGCTTAGATCTCATTTCCCAACTTATTACCAACTTTTTTTGTCAAGAAGTCACTATTTTCATTAGCATCTACTGTTGGAACTCCTATATATTTAGATACGGCTACAATCAATAAAACTAGACCTAGTTGAGCCAAAGTTAAGGTGTTAGTTAACTTAATGACCAATCTACCTGATCATGTGATAATGAAAATTGAAGATGAATCTACAAGTGCAATAAGGATTGTCAAAGTGAATATATAATATGACTATTTGCCTAAATATGGAAATGTATGCAAACTCCAAGCCATAACATATATGAGTGTCGGATAATTCACCCTGAATTAGCACAACTAAAGGAGGAAAACAAAAAGGATCCAGCTTTGAGTTTGAGAGTTGATAATACTAAGAAATCTTGACAAGTGAAAGGGGCCAAGGAATAGCAAACACAACCTACTGGTTCTTTCTATAAAAGATTAACTAGTGGAAAGATTGTTGAGAATCTTGAGGATTGGAAAGAAGTTGCCAATAGAAAAGGGAAATCAAAAGTTAACTAGAACTCACAGCCGACAAACAATTAAAGTGATTCTATGAGGTCACATAATTAGTTTGCGACCTTGGAATCCACCAATAATAAGGAGGGGAAAAGTATAGGAAAGCTATGGATATTAGCACGACAAAATCACCCATTGATCTAGATAAAACAAAGAAGATGGAATCTCCAGACATAGGTGCAATAAATAAATCACAGATAGATAATGTCAAGCAAAAAATGGTGGAGATAGATAACACAACAACAACATCTACTGACCAAAACAATGTTGAGGAAGATCTGCCAAATGGTAATGAGACTAGAAGATGGATGGAGAATTCTTTCTCTGAGTCTGTTAACAACTATAACAATAATCAAAATCAGGTGATAGAGAAACTAGATGATAAAGCTGCAATCACAAGAACCAATGGTGATGTTCAATAGTACTCAAAAGAAAATCAAAAGGAGTTATTGCAGAGTTCAATAGATCAGGATAAAGATGGTGTTTTTGGTAAAGGATTATTAATAGTGAGAGATACCTTTGAAAATTAGGAGGTTTCCAGCCAGCCTCTAGCAGTCCAATTATAGAATCAATGACTAGCTATAATCCCCAATGCTCAGCCAATTCGATCTTATAACACAGCATCCCCAAACAAAGCCCTGCATGACATAGTTACACATCAAATCCAAGAACAAAAGTCTGTAGATAAAGAAGACCACTATGTGAAGGAAATTGAAGATAAAAAAGAAGATGAAAGTAGTCTAATACTGGAGCAGGTGTTAAAAATTGCAAATGTATCACCAAAATCTCAAGCTAAAGGCATGAAAGGTAAAGGCAAAGAAAGTGATAGTCTCCTCCCAGCCAGGACTATCCCAAAAAGAGGTGTGAAAGCTAATTCTAAATGATGTTTAAAACTCTTATTTAGAACATCAAGTCTGTCAAAACTCAGCAGGCCTTTTATAGAGTTCAGATGTTACATAGACACCATAAATTCTTTCTTATTTCATTATTGGAACATTTTCAACAAGCAAGACATATTAAAAATACAAAAGGAGGTTGGGTATGCACTATGCAAATTACAATTAAAATGGTCAGATTTGGGAATTCATTTAAGATGGAATTGGTGTGGAAGTGCTACTTGACTCAGTCCAGCAACTATCATTGAAGTTAATTTTTCTAGACAATGGTAAAACCCTGATTGTCACATTGGTTTATGCCAAATATGATGCTTTAGAGAGAGTGAAGTTATGGGAAGACATTTATAACATGGCCAGTAATATAACTATTCCATGGTTGGTAGGAGGCAATTTTAATGTTATTATAAATAAGCAGGATAAAATAGGTGGTCTTCTTATCCTTCCTACAGAAGATGAAGACTTTACATTTTGCCTCAATTCTTGTGAGCTATTTGACTTCAGTTTTAAGGGTGGCCCCTTTACTTGATGGAATGGTAGGACAGATGAACAATGAATTTTTAAGAGACTTGATAGAATGGTTGGTAATCAAGAGTTTCAAGACTATTTTGGCATCACAGAAGTTGAACATTTATCTAGAACTAGATCTGATCATGCACCCCTTCTCCTCTCATGTGGAGTGCATGCACCTCAGGTGTCTAGACCCTTCAAGTTTCTCAAATTCTGGATAGAAAATAAAGAGTTTATGAAGGTGGTTAGATAAAACTGGGTGGCTAGCACAGATGCTGACATTTTTGTTCAATTCAAACAGAAGATGAAAAAGACCAAGGTTGCCCTATCTAGATGGAGTAGATCTTGCTTTGGGGATATCTTGAAGCAGCTGATTATCAAGGAGGATACTGTGAGGATAAAGGAGAAATTATTTGAAGATTTCCCTACCTCTTATAACAGGGTTGTTCTTCAAAAAGCATAGGTAGAAATAAAGCAATATATCACGACCCAAATAATCATGATTGGCACCCACCCTATCAGTACAGTGGGAGGATCATCTAACTCATCCCTTACCAAATAAGTCAACCAGTTATAATATTATTTTTAACAAACCTCATTCAATTCACTATCACAACCATTATCGTCTCAAATAATCTCTAATACCAAATCCAATATCATAGTCAAAGTAAACAGAGTGCAGAAAATCTCTATTTATTACAACCCACCGGACCTAAAGTCACCGTACAAGAACAACTAAGCATGTCCAAAATCATGGCTAAAAGATTATCCAAAATATGAAGTAAAATACGAAAATGTCTTAGTCTCGAAACAAGGGACATGAACACAAATCATAAGATTCAATGGTTGTCCGTTCATGGTGCTCACCCACCCTTGAATCAAAGTATTACACTGTTGGCTAGAGTCTAGGTCTCATCTCAAATGCTGGAACACGCTCTACACTCAACAGAAATAAGAGCACGGGTAGTATCAGTACATCAACTAAGTATTGGTAGGCATCAGAGGTTGACTTAACTCAACACTATACAAATATGCAAACCAAACATAAACCACATCGATCACAACAGAAGTTATAACTAATGACAAGCAACCATAATTATGGCACTTCAATTCAGGACGAATACAACTCACAATTCGTCTTTTATGCTTTGTTAATTCATCAACAAGATCCATCACAATATGTAGATATAAAAGTACATTTAAATGTATATGATGAATTTATGTATGCAATGTGTAAGAATCATATCATCATCATCTCATCATCTTCATCATCATTTCTCATCATTATCATTATCAACATCATCATCATCATAATCTCAATATCATCATCAATAACATCAATTCACCTCCACAACAACACCATATACATCATCAATATCAATGAGAATGCAATGCAGTTAATAATCATAAGTAGTGCCCGAAAGCAATTACAAACATTCAATTTACATATATGTATAGAGTCAAGCAAGTCTCATTGCTACAAATAATTTGTAACCTACCTCGATTACCTTCTTGAATCACTTCAAGGCCATAATTTGGCATTTTCTCTCTCTTTCCAGTCATTCTTAATCTATAACAACAAATTCACGCACCCATTTCAATTAATTAGTTCTCTCTAACCATTAGGAATCTGTAATTATCAATTTAAACTGTGAGTTTTCCCTAGTTTATTATTTGAGGGTTTTCTACTCTTTAATCCTCCTGAATTCAGCATGTTTTTAGCATGAACAACCAAATTCTACTCCAACTAGTATTTTCTAACACTCTAGGATCATTACCAATTGAAATTACTTAATTCCCATTAATTTTTCATTCAGATCATAAATTAAGGTTAAGCCCCAATTTCTACCAAGGCATGATGTTAGTGATTTCTAAGAGTTCTAGGAAGTAATTCAAGTTTAGAGAGTACAAAAACCTTACCACCAAAGATGAAAACCTTTAAAAGTGCAAAAAATTGCCTCTTACATTGCTTCAACTCGTTTTGGAAAAAGTAGGTGAAAATTAAGTTTTTTTGTTTTAAAAACCAGAATCCTGCATTTTTACCACTGTGGTGGTAAAGTTACCGATGTGGTGGTAAAGTTACCGCTGCAGTGGTTCGTAGGCTTATTAAGGTTACCGTTGTGACCGTACTTTTACTGTTGTAGCAGTTCTTTTATCGTCACAGCTGTCCTGAGGCAGTAACTCGGGGCCTCTTCTCAGTTTTAGCTATTTGCAACACACCCCTCAAAATATGACATTGCAGACCAACTCTTTCACAGTAAACTCTATAACTAGAGTTCTATTAATCCATACTTCATATCGAAAGTTGCTATGGCTTCCTAAATTCATCCTCTACCACAAAATCAAATCAAAAAAAAAATCCACCAATGCTCTAATTATTACCAGATTTCCTTAGACTATCACACCCTTAAAATACACCTAACACTAGGCTAGCCCTGAATATTTAAAAATTTGTCTAAGGAAAAACTAGCAAGGGTTCTACTCCTTATTTTAGATTAATGATGAATTGGGTCATTACACAATATATGCATTATGAAGAGGAATACTAAAGACAAAAAGGAAGGATGGTTTTCAGTGGGTGATAGACATACAAGATTCTTTCATAATCTTTAAATAGTAGAAGAAAAAGGTTGGAAATTACTAAAATTCAGACGACTGATGGTGAATGGGTTAAAGGGAATGCTTTGGTGGCTAAGGAAACTGTCTCATTCTTTCAGAATTAGTTTTATTGAACAATGGATACTTTTGATATGAAACTTCTTCAATATATTCCTGAGATTATTTCTGAAGATGAGGTGAAGAAAGTGTTTTTTAATTTAAATGGGGACAGTGCTTGTAGCCCTGATGGCCTTACTAACCACTTTTTTCAGAAATGTTGGGACATTATTGTTGCTAATGTGTTTAAAATAGTGAAAGTTTTTTTCATAGGTCACACTTTGCCTAAGTCCATCACTCATACTAATTTGGTTCTATTGACTAAGAATGAGAGAGTTTCATCCTTCAAAGACATAAGACTCATTAGTTTGAGTAATTTTTTGAATAAGGTAATACCAAGACTCATTCATAATAAAATTGAGGAATTTCTTCCTTCAATCATATCCCAAAACCAATCTGGTTTTGTTAAGGAGAGGAGCATTACAGAGAATGTTTTATTGGCCCAAGAGATAATCACAGATATCAGGAAAAGAGGCAAGCCTACCAATATAGTCATTAATCTTGGCATGGCCAAATTTTCTGACAGGGTCTCTTGGCAATTCCTAATTAAAGTTCTTCAGAAGCTAGGTTTTAACAGTAAGTTTGTAGATATGATTTGGAGGTTGAAATTGGTATTCAGTGTTGATCAATGATAAAGATTCTAGATTTTTTCATTATAGTAGGGGTGTGAAATAAGAGGATCCTTTTTCTCCTGCTTTGTTCATTATCACTGCAGATGTGTTATCTAGAGTTTTGAATGCTCTATTCCTTAATGATGATTTCAAAGAATATGGTATGCCAAAATGGAGTTCTGAAATTAATCATTTGGCATATGTTGATGATACTATCAGTTTATCTTTTGCTGATAAATTGTCTTTGCAAATGATTATGAATACTTTGGAGGAGTATGAAAGACAGCTTGACTAGAAAATTAACAAGGAAAAAAGTTTTTCTATGTTTATCATAAGACTAATAACCTAATCAGCCAACATATTGGAGATATCATTGGTTTTAATAGAGGTAAATTTCCTTTTACCTATCTGGGGTACCCTAATGGTGATGCAAGGAAGAGAAATAATTGACAACTCATACGTGGTTTTAATGATGAAATAATTGACAACTCATAAATTTGATATCAAAATTGGTTTACCCAAAACATAAGGACTTCAAATATGAAATTTTATTAAAAACCATGTTTGAATCAACCTCCAAATTGAAGAAATATGATTTATAGATCTAGGGCAAAAGATTTCAATTTTCTCCAACAAACTCACGGATAAAAATGAAAACTAACTAATTATGGAAAAATACCAAATAAAGATTAATTACCCCCTTATTAAATCGAGAAAAACACTGCAAAAAATACTCAATTTCGAGCTCTAGAACTCCAAATATGCCCAAAATACCAAATAAACAATGGTATGAAACTTAATACACTATTTACTTAGAGGACTGCACCAACAGCTTTTATTTTCACTAATATAGCCATAACTTCATCATACAAACTCAAAATATGACGTTTCTTTTTCCTATAATTCTTGAATAATGGTACAGACCTACTCATTCAATCAAAACTCCATTTTATGCTTGTATTGTTAGTCAGATAACATTTTTGGTTGGTTAAGAATTATTTCATATTTTGTGATAAAAATCCAATCTCAACTTATCAAAATTGCACCGAACTTTTTAAATTAGTCCTATAATTCATCTTAACAATTTTGAAAGTCTCAGAATAATTTTTTGATCTCTAGAACTAAAAAAGGACCTCCGAGATGTCATATTTTTATGCTTAAACAGGGCCAAAACACCTAAAATATTCAAAATTTATCCAAAACTTATTAAAATTAAATCAAAATTTATGGACAGGTTCAAATATCATCATACAAACCTATTGAAATTTTCAGATCATGAGTCGAAGCTCATTTTGATAATTATTTGACAGAGGTCAACTCTTAATTTTAAATTCAACTAGAATGCAACTCAAATATCCAAAATTCATTCAGAACCTTCTGGACGCGAACCAAATATGTTACTAGAATGGAAATGACAGTTCAAACCTATTAGAATCATCAAATCACCCATTTGGAGTCATCTTGACCAAATGTTGATCAAAGTTAACCCTTAATTTTTAAATTTTTAAATTTTCAACCAACGACTCAAAACTTATCTGAATTCCTTGACACCCGATTCAATAGTACAACTCACAAATCACTTTTCAGAACTAAGGAACTGTCATAATTTTATTATGAGCCTATCTTCTTTCAATATTGATTTTGGTCACCGTTTCAACTTTCCAATCTTTTAAAATGAAAAAACTCATCCAAATCTCATCCAATTACTTTGGTAACCATGACACCTACCCTCACATATCATAAATACTATAATATAACTACTAAAAGGGATAAAATAGTTAATACACACAAAAAAATCATAAAATGACTATGAGGGTAGTTACATCGTCTATCACTTACATATTTATTCATCGTCAAATGGGCAAGAACAATAGAATATCAAGAAACTGTGAATAATCATGGTAAACCTCATACAATTGCTCTCAAGAAAAAATTACATCTGTACTACCACTTGTTCACTCTAATTGTCAAATCCTCCTTTGTTTTTAACTCTTTAAGATTGCATCTCGAGTATTCAATTTCAAAGCTTATCCAAGTTTTTGTTTTCATATTTTTTGAAATGTATATGTATGCAATACTTGATTTAATTATAATCATTGTTATTAACATGGTCAATTCATCAAAACCCAACATAGTCATCACTATCTGATAACTATAGCCAAAATTTAGTGCTAACTCTGTACCAGTATATCCTGATCCTACAAATCCTTCATTCGTACTTCCAAAACCATCATTAGTACCAAAAACCTTTATAAAATACATTACTACTTATTGTAACTCTGAATCATGACTTTCCTTCTCCTAAAAAGGGATCTCTTCCTATTCTGAGTCAACTCTAAGCATTTTCATCAAAAACTGACTTATCCAAGGCCGGTAGCACTAATTCCAAGTTTGATAGTTCTATTTCATTGAGTTGAAACTACTGAGTCATAAATGATATCCAATTCCGTACAAAACTTCAAATATCAATCATATCCTTATGCCAAATTTGTAGAAAATAACTGATCACTTAAAAGTTTCAAATATCTATTCATATATACCCAATACATCACCAACTATTTGTAAAATTTCTTATAATTATCCGTGTAGTTTCCATGAACAAAATAATATCAATTCCACAAAAAATATTCAGTAAACCCATAGAACTATAAGTCTTTTATTAATACACCTATATTCCACCTGGCATAATACCATAGAACTGTAAGTCTTTTATTAATACACCTATATGCCACCTGGCATAATATAAACAATCTAACCTAGTGTAACATGCACAACTTCTCCTATATCATTGATTGTCATCCAAACCCAAACCAAAACAAAATCTTCAAAAAAGTCACTACTAAGCCCTTCATAAGTCTGTGGTGAACTATTAGCCCTTCCATTAATGAATATTTCCTCTTGTGTTGTTGTTCCTAAACTTAAAGTCTAAAATCCATACAAATCTTTAACTTTGCACCAAGGAACTATACATGATGTCTTGTTTCTTCATATTTCTCAACTCCTACCTATCATAAAATGTTGCTAGGACTTCATATAATTCTAAATACCTTAAACTCTCCAGTATATAAGCCTCTTATTCCTTCTCTTAACTCATTTACAATTTACTTCAACACAAGGCCCATGGCCTAATAGCCTAAACTCTAAATCATAATTTTTGAGTGCAATACTTCATTATGCCTTTAATAATTTCAAAAGTAATAAATATTTCAACCCATGTACGTTTTCATTCGCAAGTTATTCCAAGTTATAATTACCAATATCCTAAATATATTTTGCTTATCTTACCAATCCACACCCTAACATAATCTACTACCACTAATGTAGCCTTACCACATAAAATTTGAATTCTAATCCAAACCATGTACACAACTTCCTTTACCAATTAACTTTGGCCCATTCACTTAAAGATGCTATAAAATCACATACCCTAGTACACAAATCATCTTCCAAAATCTTATCATGTCAACCATCTGAAATTTAAACCTCACTGGTTATCAATCTCAAAACCACCATAGAACTTACCATAACTCTTAACTAAAAATGTCCATGGACTTTATTCTCCAAGAATAATCAACAATTTCCACCCTAACGGATTAACTCATGATAATACCACCATTATATATACAAGACCCAAGCAATCATCATTTTAAAGTCAAGTCTCACTTTCTTATAATGAGCCCTTAACCTTTCAAATCAAATTAGATATCCTAATTCTTATTTTTCAAATATCATATTCCATTTTCAATCACCTTTACCATCATAAATTGAAACTTCAAATCTACGCGAGGATTGTTTTAAATACCATATGCCTTTTTATAAAAGTTGAGCCAACCATGAGAGTAGTAATAAACCATAAGTTCTGGCACCTAAAAGTCTTCCATGCCTAGCTTGAACCTTAAAACTGAAAATCCTTCCAACTTAGTCTCATCACAAGTATAGTGTAATGACTCTTTCCGTCATTATGAATAAGTCTAGTGTACCAAAATTTGGGTTAAGGGTTTCCCCAAATTGAGAGTTAGAATTTCAGGCTAGGCTAGTTTAGGATGAAATCTGAGTATGGTATGGTCTAGGATAATCTAGGAATGGATTAGTTAAATTTTAAGTGGTTTGAGATGATTTTATAATAGCTAAGACGATAAGGAACTCGTAGGAACTTTCAAAAGTGAATTTGGGTGAGTAGAACTCCCGATATTGAATTTAAGGTAAAAAGGATTAGTCTGGGATGTCAAAATCTGAGGGAGTATTGTAAAAATTACAAAATTGGGAGAAATCCTGAGTTTCTACCTCGCCTATCCCACTATAGCTGGTGGCAAGCCACTAGAGCTGCACCACTATAGCAGAAATCTTTCTACTATAGCAGGAGTCAACTTTGGTCAATCCTGCCATAGTGGGTGGATCCACCTATAGCGAGTCCACTATAGCAGTATAGGGTGTAACACCCCATACCTTACCAACCCTACTTGATGATGTTGAATAATTTTTGCTTAGGTGTCGAGATATAAGTATGTATTTGGTAATGCTAATGACGAGAAAATTGAAATTTGGCCACGTACATGCGATTAGACCTTCGTAGGAGGTGTTTTGTGAGTTCGTGGGGAAATTGTGTAATACCCCGTACATATTACAACCTCATTTGGTGACTTGGAGTCATTTTTACTTGATGATTAAGATCACTAAGTAAGTATTTTGTAGTGTTTTGATAGGGTATTGGATAATATGCAAGTATTGAAAAATGTGGCCGAAAAATTCAGCAAAGTACCACGACTTGCGCCACTCCCTGTTTTAGGGGGTGTGGCGCAAGCCTCTGATTCAGAGGGGTGTCATTTCCTGTGCCACAATCTTGCTTTGCATCTACTGGCGCAAGGCACAAAGATTGTGCCCTTCCGTGCCCGTTTCGCAACGCAATGCTACGTCGATTCTTTTATGGTTTCTTTTGGTTCCTTGGAGTTATTTAAGCATTGTTAAAGCTTCAAATACCTCAATACACTCCTACATACTTCTACACGATCAAACCATGAAGCACAAGTAGTTATCAAAAATGTTCAAGGAAGCCATGGGCGACTAGAATTTCTATTTTTGCGATTGAGACGACGAATGAGAATCTCGTAAGAGAATATTGTCGTGACATTATGGAATTATTTAAACATGAGATATGTGGTGAATTATACATGAAATTTGGTGGGCTAAGTTGATATATGTTATTAGGCCCAATTTAAAGCCCAAAATGAGCCAAAATAAGAGGCCCAAAAGGGTCAAATGACCCATTCTTGTGTTGACAAGTAAACACAACCTTTATGACTAATTGGATGGATAGAGATGATAATGAGGGCCTATATAAAGCCACCACAAATCAGATTTTTATTTCTTAAAACACACATGCCTTTTTGGAGGTATTTCAAACATATTTCTCTCAAACCCTAAGTCCTCTTCTTGGGCAAGACCATCATCCTACAAGTATTGGGAAGTGTTTATTATTATGATTTAATATATTATGTACATGATAGGTTATGTATATCATGGTGGTTATGTTGGCAAGGTGTTAAATAGTGAACTTTTGCTTTTGTGATGTGCCATTTTTGTGAATTGAACTTGAAAAGTGACTTGTGGTTTTGGTGAAAATGCATGGTATGGGTGAAATATCAACATATATGGTGTGATTATGTTTCTAAACTTGTTATTTTTCTAAAAGTGTAAATTGTGGGATTTTGGCCGATATGTGCTATGAGGTGTATTAAGGTAATTTGATGGATTATTTGTGATGTGGTGTGGATAAGAAAGTGTAAAGGAGAAGTGTTGTGGTGAAATGTATTGATTATCATGTATTGGTCAATGTATGGAAAATTGGGAGATTTTTGGAATAATAATTGCATCAATGGTTTTGTCAAGAGGAAATGGCATGTTTAAAGGCAAACATGTAACTCATTGATGTTATATGCATTTGTAAAGAAGTTGATGATTAATGTGAATCCCATTATATATTTGTGTTGTAGAGTGACACATAAAAAAGGAGCAGGACTATTGTATGCACCTCTAGGATTGTATATTCGTATTGAGAATACAAGGTATGTAAGGTTACTCTGTCCGTATCTTTCTGCAGCAAATAGAAATCACATTGACATTACACTTGTCCTATTGCGAAATGTCCCAATGTATCCTATACCCAGTTATCAATTGTCATTAGCACATGTTTCCTACTCATTGATCAATGGTGAATCACATGTCTTATATTCATTGACTAATGTTCCAAAAGTCCAATAAGATTGTGTTCCAAAGTTCCAATAGTGGTTATACTCATGTGTCTCATTCATTGGTTATTGTTTAATGGTTCCAATGGTGTTATGTTTCCAATAAGGCTATGTTTCCAACAATGTCTATTCATATGTCTCCCACTCATTGATTATTGATCCAAAGTTTCATATAAAGTTATGCCTATCATAGTATCAATCTCTCAAAAGTAATTAAAGAAGTAATGTACAAGTGAATGTAGCAATCTCTCACAAGTAAAGATATCAATCTCAAAGTAATGCATATGTGGTTAATGAGAAAGTATGGGTGGCAGCTTTGGGGGAAAAATGCCTAGATCAAGCCAATCCCGAGGTTGTTGGATCAGGGGGCAGTCCTAGACGCATAAGCCTAGCTCGGACCGATCCTGACAGGGGGCAGCTCTAGGGGTAATAACCTAGCTCGAGCCGAACCTGAAATGTTGTATGGGTGGCAGCTCTAGAGGTACTAACCTAGCTCGAGCTGATCTCGATATATACATTGATTCATAGGGTGGCAGCTCTAGGGGCATAAGCCTAGCTCGAGCCGATCCCAACATAACACTATGCTATGTTTAAAACCCACTATTCAGTTGGGGCCCGGGTACAATATAGCACAGTCAAAGATGAATAAGCATTGAGGTAAAGAAGCAAAGAAAGTAAAGAAAGCAATACACATGATTCCCAAAGTGTAGAACGTTGACTTATTCATATTTATTATTCATTTGCATTTGAGTTCATTGAAATATTTATGTATTATACAGTTTCATTTGAGCCTTACATACTCAGTACATTCTTCGTACTGACCCCTCTTGGGGAATTTACCTTACTTGCTGCAGGCGCAGGTACTAGTAGGCCTCCACAGTAGGTTGCCAGTTGTGTGCGGATCATTGGTGAGCTCCAGTTAGTTCGGGGCTTCTCCGAGTCACAGTTGTTCATATGTTTTGGTATTGTACATAGTGTATAAAGCGGGGACTTGTCCCGACTTTCAGTTGGGTTTGGTAAATACATTTGTTAGAGTATTTCGTAGACGTATGTGGGTGTATGGATGTAAGGTGACACATGATGTCTCGACTTGATGGCCTCAACGGCCAAGTTTCACATATGTATATATATATATATATATATATATATCACATGTCCCATGAGTTCCGTTATTAGCATTTTAAAGTCCTTACTTGGTAATGGTGTTTCTTATGACATGCATATGAACGAATAGAAGCAAAGCTTGGTTCTCTCGGGACTTATCGATTACGAGTGCCAATCACGCCTCGTTGGGATTCGGGTCGTGACAAAAGTGGTATCAGAGCAGGTCATTCTACATGTGTCTACAAAGCCGTGTCTGAGTAGAGTCTTACTTATGGATGTGTTGCGCGCCACATTGATAAGCAGGAGGCTACGGGACATTTAGGAGTTGTTTCTTTTCTTCACGTATAGATCATACAATAGAGCCAAAGTTGTAGGTGGACACATATGTATGTATTGACATTGGTTTTCTTTTGTATAGTCAAATGCTGAGTCTCAGACAAGATAAAGACAAAGGTGAGCAGGTTGATATGCCTGCCGAAGTAGAAATGAGTAAGTCACCACTTGACCAAGGTAGCCAAGGTGGAGCTGACATGGAATTTTTTATACGGGTTTCTCTTATCCAAAAGGTAGAGAAGTATCCGCAGAACCACCTATAAATGCCACTGAGCAGGATTTAAGAAATGTAGTGCATGTGTTGACTCAGATAGTTGTTGTGTAATGTCATTGGCGAGCGGGCCCGATGATGAGTGATGATGGTATGGCTAGGGTAGTTAGTCGTCGAATACAGGATTTTCTAAAATTAAACCCTCCCACATCCACTGAGTCGGATATGAATAAAGATCCACAGGACCTTATTGACCAAATCAAAAGGGCTCTAGATGTTATGCGTGTGACTGTGTATTGATGTATTTCCAGCTAGTTGGGAGGAATTTAAAATGGCATTCTATGACTAGCATCTCCCATATGAGGTTCGAAAAGCTTATCCGAACCAAATGTTAAATCTTTGCCAAAGGACTATGAGTGTCAGAAAGTATAGTCTTCGATTTAATTATTTGTCTAGGTATGCTCCAAATGTGGTAGCTATTATGACCGATAGAGTGCATTGGTATGTGGACAGATGGATTGTATTATCGCAGCCTTCAAAGGAGATATGGATATAGCCAGAATACAG
This sequence comes from Capsicum rhomboideum, assembly GCA_031232105.1. Taxonomy (NCBI): domain Eukaryota; kingdom Viridiplantae; phylum Streptophyta; class Magnoliopsida; order Solanales; family Solanaceae; genus Capsicum; species Capsicum rhomboideum. The sequence goes on from CP124711.1 coordinate 56,617,843, forward strand.
GCTTTTTGCACAGATAATGGAGGATCAGAGGCAATAGAAACTAGACCTATGGGACAGTTCATGACGTCCCAAGGAGAATTTAGGTCTTGGGTGTTTAACAGACCGCCTAGACCATTATTTCCTTAATCTATAGTAAATGTTCCACCTCGATCCCAAGGGTTTACAGACAATCGGTTTGGCAAAGAAGTGGGATTAAGGATTCAGGGGCAATGAGGTATCAAGTACAGAACTATAGAAAGAAGGAACCAACCGAAGTCTCTTCATCAGCCGTGTTAGTGCTACAGAAGTTATCAGCTAGGTGAAGTGTTGGTTGGGGCCAAATGTTGTTATTGGTGTGGTATGTCGGGCCACAAAATGAGACTTCTCCTGATGTAGTTACAAGTATCGTATACGTAATGATTGACCCATAGAGCATATGTTATTTCAGTAATTGCTGAAAATTCAAAATAAAACCAGAAGTGCTAGTTATGTCACATGAAGCCTATACATCAGTTGGTGAATGTATTGTAGTTAAAAGAATATATCATAAGTGTATAGTAATTGTTTGTGGTCATGAGACACCGGTTGATCTTATTGAGCTGGAAATAGTGGATTTTAATGTTATAAAGGGATTGTGCCATAGTAGATTGCCGAACTAAGAAGTTATAGTCTCTTTCCCCAAAGGAATGTTTTTGAATGGCCAGGGGAAACGTGGAGGGCACCAAGAGGAAAATTTATTTCCCATTTTAAAGCAAAGAAAAGGATATTCTAAGGAATACATATGTCACTTAGAAAGAGTGAAAGATAATGATGTGACTCCACCAACTCTTTAATCAGTTCTGGTGGTAAATGAATTCCTCAATGTATGAGCTGGTATTAATGTGATGTCAGGTAGCATAGCCCTGTTAGAGTTACGGGAATTAAACGAGAAATTAAAAGACGTAATGAACAAGGGATTCATAGGACCTAGTACGACCCCTTGGGTTTCATCAGTGTTCACAGTACAAAAAAAATGGCACATTGAGAATGTGTGTTTACTATCGACAACCGAATAAGGTGACAATTAAGAATACATGCCTTTCCCCCGGAGTTGATGACTTATTTGATCGGTTATAGGGTGCCAAATTCTTCCTAAAGATTGACTTAAGGTCAGGAGATCATCAAGTAAGGGTCAGAGAAAATAAAGATACCAAAAATAATGGTCGTTATGAATTCGTAGTTAGGCCATTTGGGCTAACAAATACACCAGCTACGTTGATGGGTCTGATAATTAGGGTGTTTTATCCATCGCTAAGCGTATTCGTGATAATGTTTTAAGTGTTATACCAGATTACTCAAGATTACAAAAGGATCATGCTAATCACTTGTGACAGCTATTATGGATTCTTCGTGACCGTAAGATATATGTAAGTTCTTTAAATACAAGTTTGGTCATAATCCGTATTGTACTTAGGACACATTGTATAGAATGAGGAAATAAGGATTAATACACATAAAAGAAGTGGCCAAGGCTTACGACGCCTACGAAACTTCGTAACTTCCTTGAGTTGACCAGTTATTACAGAAGAATTGTTAAAAAGGGTTTTTTTCCATCACCCTTAATGAAGCTAACACACAAAGTAACTAAGTTTCAGCGAAATGATGTATGTGAGAAAAGTTTGCAAGAAATGAAAGATAAATTGGCTCCTACACCTGTACTAATACCTCCCAAAGGCACAGAAGAGTATGCAGTGTATTGTGATGTTTTAAAAGTTGGTGTGGGATGTGTATACATGTCGCATGAAAATGTGAAAGCGTATGCCTTAAGACAATTGCGTCCACATATGATTGTGATATTCCCTCCCCAGAAGTGACGATTTGTTAAATCAGTTATGGGATTAGAAAAATAAAAAAATGAATGAAACAATGAAATGAATGATGATGGGACGAGGAAATGAATGATGTTGATATACCCAAGACAGCATTACAAACTTGTATAAAACTTTAGGTGAAAGAATTATAATGTCAAATGTAGCCGAATTTTCATTGGTATCTGAGATAAAGGAAAAAGCAATGTGTAAGTCATATTCTTAGTTCAATTGAGAAAGAAAAATATGTACAGCGAAGTTCGACGAAGGTATTTGAGCAAACACAAGGGGGAGTACTTTAACGCCAATGTAGATTATGCGTACTGGGTATAGACGAGTTAAGACAATGAATTATGACAGAAGAACATCGTTCATGATATTTTTATTCGTTCGGAAATAACCAAAATGTACCATGGTCTAGTACGGAAGTCTTGGTAAGGTTACTTGAGAAGCACAATGTAGAACTTATAGCTCAATGTCCAAACGGTCACTGGTTAACAGTATGACATTAGAAATCTGTATGTTTTATGCCAGTGTATTACCCTTCTAGTTTGGAAGTGGAACATGAATAACATGGATTTAACCACAGGGTTGCCTCGTACACTGCGAAGGTTGATTCCATATAGATAATAGTTAACAGACTTATCGAGTCAGCGTATTTCCTACCAGTTAGGACTACCGGTATAGCTGAACAATTATGCAAAGTTGTATGTTACAGAGATAGTACGATTACATGGGGTTCCACTCACTATTATATCAAACAAGAGAGCTCACTTTATTGCACAGTGTTGGAAGTCCTTTCAGTAAAGCATGGGTACACAGGTAGATGTAAGTACGGCTTGTCATCCTCAGATGGATGGACAAACAGAACACATTATACGAACATTTGAAGATATGTCACAAGTTTGTACATTGGACTTTAAAGGTAGTTGGGATGAACATCTATTGTTTATTGAAATTGCTTACAATAAAAGTATCAAAAGGCACCTTAGGAAGCTTTATGTGAAAGAAAATATAGATCATCAATTGAATGGGTTACAGCTGACGGAATTTGCTTTGCTCGGGTCAGATTTTGTTCATCAAGCTATAGAGAAAGTGAAGGTGATATAACAGCAGCTACAAATGGCCCAAAGTCAATACAAATCATATGCTGAGATTAGAAGAAGGGAATTAAAGTGTGCCATAGGTGATTAGGTATTTTTGACAGTGTGACCAATGAAAAGGAAAGAAATAATGAGAATCAGAAAGAAAGGGAAAGTGTCCAAAGATTTGGGCAAATTGCGTATCTGTTAGCACTAGTCCAAGAACTCTTCACAGCTTATTCAGTATTTCATATTCGCTGCTTTGATAGTGTATAGGAGGTTATCTCGTATTGCTCCCAGTAGAGATATACAAGTTACGAAAGACCTCACATGTGAAGAGGTACTGCTTACTATTCTAGATCGATAAGCGAAAGCAATAAGAAATAAAGGAGTAGCTTCCGTAAAGGCAATATTGGAAATTAGCACGTAGAAGAAATTAGAAGGGAATCCAAAGAAATAATGGAATCTAAAAGTAATTGTAATTGTTGTCCATGAAAGAAAAGTTCAAGATACAGAATTGGAGTCATAATAAGTAAGTCTTTACAAGTGTTATATGTGTATACGATAATGTGAAGGATTCACCTCGACTTAAGTTGTTACAATGAGACAATGTTACTAACATTTGAGGACGAATGTTTCTAAGGGGGGAAGAATGTAACACCCCGTACCTTCCCAACCCTACTTGATGATGTTGAATAATGTTTGCTTAATTGTCGAGAGATAAGTATGTATTTGGTAATGCTAATGACGAGAAAATTGAAATTTGGCCACGTACATGCGATTAGACCTTCGTAGGAGGTGTTTTGTGAGTTTGTGGGGAATTTGTCATAGTATCAATCTCTCAAAAGTAAGGAAAGAAGTAATGTACAAGTGAATGTACCAATCTCTCACAAGTAAAGATATCAATCTCAAAGTAAAGAACAAAGTAATGCATATGTGGTTAATGAGCAAGTATGGGTGGCAACTTTGGGGGCAAAATGCCTAGCTCAAGCCAATCCCAAGGTTTTTGGATCAGGGGGAAGTCCTAGAGGCATAAGCCTATCTCGGACCGATCCTGACAGGGGGCAGCTCTAGGGGTAATAACCTAGCTCGAGCCGAACCTGAAATGTTGTATGGGTGGAAGCTCTAGAGGTACTAACCTAGCTCGATCCGATTCTGATATATACATTGATTCATAGGGCGGCAGCTCTAGGGGCATAAGACTAGCTCGAGACGATCCCACAATAATGCTATGTTATGTTTAAAACCCACTGTTCAGTTGGGGCCCGGGTACAGTATAGCACAGTCAAAGATGAATAAGCATTGAGGTAAAGAAGCAAAGAAAGTAAAGAAAGCAATACACATGATTCCCAAAGTGTAGAACGTTGACTTATTCATATTGATTATTCATTTGTATTTGAGTTCATTGAAATATTTATGTATTATACAGTTTCATTTGAGCCTTACATACTCAGTACATTCTTTGTACTGACCCCTCTTGGGGAATTTACCTTACTTGCTACAGGCGCAGGTACTAGTAGGCCTCCACAGTAGGTTGCCAGTTGTGTGCGGATCATTGGTGAGCTCCAGTTAGTTCGGGGCTTCTCCGAGTCACAGTTGTTCATATGTTTTTGTATTGTACATAGTGTATAAAGCGGGGACCTGTCCCGACTTTCAGTTGGGTTTGGTAAATGCATTTTTTAGAGGCTTTTGTAGACGTATGTAGGTGTATGGATGTAAGGTGACACATGATGTCTCGACTTGATGGCCTCAACGGCCAAGTTTCACATATGTATATATATATATATATATCACATGTCTCATGAGTTCCGCTATTAGCCTTTTAAAGTCCTTACTTGGTAATGGTGTTTTTTATGACATGCATATGAACGAATAGAAGCAAAGTTTGGTTCTCTTGGGCCTTATCGGTTACGAGTGTCAATCATGCCTCGTTCGGATTCGGGGCGTGACATAGGGCCACTATAGCGAGAGATGCGCTGATTTATACAAAAAATAGCCCAAAAATATTATTTTTATTCAACATTCATCTAAGGGCTGGGAGAGGCGATTTTGGGTGATTTCTACCTAAATTCCATCGTATTCTTTTGTAAAGGTAAGTTAATCCCTTCTATTAACTAGTTTTTCAATTATTAATCCTTAGAATCACCAGTTTTGGTGTTTTGAAAAGGATTTAACTTGACATAGGTAATTTATATGGTGCAATTGGGTGAATTAAGTAGAGAACGCTTGGATTTTAGTTAAAAGTTAATTTATAATTGCATGCTTAGAATTAACCATTAAATTTATGAAATTGGTATAATTAAGGTGGAATGATGATAGAAAACCTTAGAATGGAAGGAATGATCATGAATTTAACCTTGGGGTTATTGGATTAGGTTATAATCCATGCATGTACTAGGTCATTGTCTGACTAGTGATCATGTTATTTTTTTTAAGCCATAACCAAGCCGAAATTGCACGGAAAGGAAAGGCTCAAGTTCAATAGAGTGGTGATGGCTTGGATTGAGGTAGGTGATGGTTTAACGTAGTTTAAACCTAACTTGATTTATGCGTGCATGTTAACTATTTCTTTGTATACTTTTTACAATGCATTTCCAAAGAAAGTAAATGGTTAAATAATATCCTAAGTGTTAATCACATGCAATAAGGTTATCTTGAAAGCTTGTTGATTGTACAAGTATGGTTGTTGCTTTCATTGTGGTTTTGATTATTGTGATATACATTGATTATTGTGGGATGTATCGATATTTGGACATCTTCACGAGATTCATAATTGTTATTGTAGGATGTACCGGTATTTGGAAATCTTAACGGGGTTGGGTGATATAAAGTTGGCAAGTACTAGATGTCTGGGATTTTTGGTACATGGACAAGAGCTCATCCCCTGCAGGTCATGGATAGTGGCTGATTATAAGACCCTTAGCATGTGTGTACAAGGTATTGGTGAGTGTGACTGTTCCTTAAGTAAATCGAGTTTATGTGTTGACTTGTTATATTTAGTTCCTTGAGTGAATCGGGATCTATGATTATGGTCATTGTTGTTGTTGAGTTGGATCCTTTAGTGGTCCAGGCTAAATTAAAAATAATTGGCATATCTTTTTTATTGTCTATTCCTTTGTGTAATTGAGACATGGTTTAGCATATTATTGACGAGTCATGGTTTGTTGACTTAGATTGATACTAGTAGGTAGAGTTTTGACTTGAGTTATTGTCTATATTGACTGGTACTTGACTGAGCTCTGTGGTGTTGTTTGAAAGGCTAAGTGTCACATAATTTAAGTACAGTTATATGGTAGGTGTTCATGGTTGTTTCTTCTTTACTAAGTTATGGCTGCTTGTTCACATTTCTTATTTTGGGTTAGCGGATGACCCTAACAGTACACCATTGTTTCTTGTGTAATGAAACTGCACATGCTCTTCTTTTTGTTGACTGTAGAGCATTTTCTGGCGGCTGCATCAAGACCTCAGCTTTAAAGTAGACTACATTCTTAATAAAAGGTGAGTTACATCTTTTGGGAAGCCATGAGTCATTTACTTAGTTTTGGTCCATTTGTTTTGAACTCGAATATTTTCAGTTATTTTTGGGTTGAACCCGTTTATTGCTAGTTGTAGCATGTTGGTACAATGACTTTCAGATTTTAGGAGTTGTTTTAGATATTTATTTTATTTTTTCAGCTACTATTATTAGAACACTGGCAGATATTGGATTATTAAATGAAGCGATTAGTTTATTTGGAATGCCAGTTAAGTGTTGGGTTGAGCAGCCTGAGTTAAATAATTCTCCCATTAGAGGGTTAGTATGGGTGCCACTCACGATGGGATTGGATCATGAAAAAGTTTGTATCAGAGCCTTAGGTTCATTGATCTTATTGTACCAAAACAGGTCCAGTAGAGTCTTGCAGAACAGTATGGAGAAATCTGTACTTTTCTTTGAGTGGCTATAGGACTTTAGGAAACTATCACTTTTTTTCTTCTTTCATGCCATAACTTTATTCCAATTGGTATTTGGCAATCCAAATTAGTATCTGACCCCCTTTATTTTTTGTCTGCAGATGGTGAACAATACAGTAATGGAGCCAGAGCAACAGCCTCTCCACCAACAGTTCCAACTACAGAACTAGCTATTTGAGGTCAAGGAAGAGTTATGGAAAGGGAGAGAAGTAGGACAGCACCCGCTAGAGGTAGAGCTCGGGTAGCAGATAATCTGGCCCGTCATAATATGAGACACCTCTTCCACCCCCGTATCAGTACGAGGAGGTTATAAATGAGGATGTTATGGAACAGTAGGAGGTGGAACCAATTGGGGGTACAACTCTTCACCCGATGTCTCTTGAGATGATTCAGCAAGTGCTTTCTTTTCTGAGTGGATTGGCCGATACTGGAGCCACTCCTGCTATACCTGCTTATCAGTTTCCAAATGCTCAGCCGACTACCACTCTTACCTCTAGGATGGGTGGGGCCTTGGGGTCTGAGATTTTTCCTCATCCAGCATTAGGTCCTATCATGACTGGGACCGAACATGACATGCTAACTAAGTTTTGAAAAATAAAACCTCCTACATTTGTTGGTTTTGAGACAGAGAAAGCGTTCGAGTTCATTGTTGATTGTAATGAGAGTCTACATAAAGTAGGTATTGAGGAGTAGAATGGTGTTGAGTTTGTGACCTTTCAACTATAATGTGATACAAAGTAGTAGTGAAGGTTATATGTGGAGTGTCAGTCATCAGCTTTACCTCCATTGAGTTGGGCTCAGTTTCGTACTCTATTTTTGGAGAAATATGTACCCCATACTCTTTGTGTCACAAGAAGGATGAGTTTTTAGCCCTTGAGCAGGGAAATATATAAGTTGTAGCCTATGAGGCTAAGTTTCATACTTCTCCCATTATGCTACTCAGTTACTTAGTATAGAATAGGAGAGGATTCAGGTGTTTATTAAGGGTCTGAATACTGACTTGTAGGTTTTTTTGTGCATATGACTTCTGCTAGAAAGACCTACAATGATATTATTGATTATGTGAAAAAGATAGAAAGAGTCATATAGGTTGGTCAGGTTAAGGTATTAGCAAAGAAGTCCCAAAACGCGGGTAACTTTGGTGGTTCTTACTCCCAAGGTCATAGCCATCAGGCCTATTTGGCTTTCCCTATTCAGTCAGCTCTTCTAGCTTTTATTGTGGGTCAGTTAGGGGCCACTGAACAACCGTTAGTTGTGAGAATCCAAAGGGCTTCATATTCGTCAGCCATCAGGCCTTTCTTAGATCGAAGTTGTCATACTTGTGGTGTTATTGGGCACTTCAAAAGAGATTGTCCTTAGAGGTGGCAGAGGTAATGGTAGAGGTCATTCATGGGGTGGGTAAGGTGATCATCAAAAAGGCCATAGTGGAATTGAGGTGGTGGTAATACAGGGAGAGATGGTGTACAACCTTCTAAGGAGGTTGTCTAGATTGATGGCAAAGCTTATTATTATGCCTTCCCAGGAAAGATCAAGGCTGAGGCATCCGATGTTGTCATTATAGGTACTATTCTCATTTGTGACCAGACGGCTATTATTTTATTTAATTCGGGTTCCACCTATTCATATGTATCTGTTAAATTTGCCTTAGGATTGGACTTGGTTTGTGATTTGCTTGACTCTCCTGTATATGTGTCTACTCCTATTAGAGACTCTATGGTAGTGACCCATGTGTATCGTACTTGTTCTGTCTTGTCTACGGGTTTCCAGACATGGGTAGATTTGATAATCTTGGATAAGCTTGATTTTGACATCATCCTAGGTATGACTTGGCTATCTGTGTATCATGTTGTTCTAAATTATAATGCTAAGAATGTGACCTTAAAGACACCTGGGATGGATAAGTTAGAGTGGGAAGGTGTGTATAATCAGAGACCTATGAAAATTATATCTTTTATTCGGTCTAAGAAGCTAGTTGGGAGGGGATGTTTGGCCTTTTTGGCACATCTTCAGGATATTAGTGAAGAGTCTCCTTCTATTGAGTTAGTCACCGTGCTGTCAGAATTATAGGAGGTATTTCCCATAGATTTTCCTGGTATGCCTCAGGACTGAGACATTGACTTTTGCATTGATTTGGAGCCGTGCACTCGCCTAGTTTATATCTCTCCCTATCGAATGGCTCCGACTAAGTTGAGAGAACTCAAGACTCAGTTGTAGGAGTTACTTAGTAAGGGATTCATTTATCCTAGTGCCTTGTCTTGGGGTACTCCAGTGTTGTTCGTTAAGAAAAAAAATGGTAGCATGAGAATGTGTATTGACTAGAGACAATTGAATAAGGTTATCATCAGGAATACGTATTCTTTGCCCTAAATAGATGATCTTTTTCACCAGTTGTAGGGTGCTTCATTTTTCTCCAAGATAGACTTGAGGTCAGGTTATCACCAGTTAAAGATTCGGCCTAAGGATATACCCAAGACAACTTTCAGGACTTGGTGTGTGCATTACTAGTTCTTAGTGATGTCCTTTAGGTTGACTAATATGCCAACAACTTTCATAACTTTGATGAATGGTATTTTTAAGCCTTTCTTGGATTCGTTTGTGATTATTTTTATTGATGACATTTTGGTTTACTCCAAGAGTAAGAAGAAGTATGCATGTCATCTTCATATTATTTCGGGGATTTTGAAAGAGAAAAAGTTTTATGCTAAGTTTTCTAAATATGAATTTTGGATGTCCTCTATGGCCTTTTTAGGCATGTGGTTTAACAAAAGGGGTGATGGTAGATCCCCATAATATTGAGGCTGTCAAGAGTTGGGTCTGGCCTAGCTTTGTGACTGAGGTTAGGAGCTTTATGGGTCTTGCTAGTTACTATTGCAGGGTTGTCAAGAACTTTGCCTCCACTGCTACTCACTTGACGAGGTTAACTCAGAAGAACGTGCCATTTGTATGGTCGAAAAAGTGTAAAGAGAGCTTCTAAAAGCTCAAGACTCTTTTGACTACAGCTCTCATCCTCACCTTGCCAGTTGAAGGTAAGGATTTAACTGTGTTTTGTGATACTTCACGCTCTGGTTTGGATGTTATGTTAATGCAAGATAGGAATGCAATTATCCAACCCATGATTTAGAGTTGGTTGCAATAGTTTTTATACTTAAGATTTGGAGACACTACCTCTATGCTGTCAAGTGCAAAATATTTATAGACCATCATAGCTTGCAGCATGTTTTCACCTAAAAGGATTTAAACATAAGGCAGAGAAGGTGGATGGAATTGTTGAAGGATTGTTATGTGACCATCCACCATTCGAGTAAGGCTAATGTGGTGGAAGACGCATTGAGCCAGAAATCGGTAAGTATAGGTAGTCTGGCTTGCTTGAAGGTGTCAAAGAGACCTTTGGCTAGAGAGATCCGGACTCTAGCATCATAGTTCATATATTTTGGTCTTTCTAAAAGGGGTGGAGTGTTGGCTAGTGTTGAGGTAAAGTTAATATTCCTTGATCAAATCAAGGCCAAACAGTTTGAACATGTGAAATTGAATAAATTTCAAAACAACGTGGTGTGTGGTGAAGCTTCTGACACCATAACTGATGTGTGTGGGCTGTTGATAGTGAGAGGACGTGTGTACGTACCTCGAGTTTGATTCAAGGTTTACTTTTAGAAGCTCATGGTTCTCGATACTCTATTCATCTGGGTGTAACCAAGATGTACTGTGACTAAAAATAACTCTATTTGTGGCCCAAGATAAAGAGAGATATAGTGGAGTATGTGTATAAATGCCATAACAGTCAGCAAGTGAAATACGAGCATCAAAGGCCTATGGGTTTGCTTCAAATAATGCCATTCTTGAGTGGAAGTGGGAGAGGATAGCCATGGACTTCAAATGGGTTTTTCTAAGACCTTGGGGCAGCATGAACCAATTTGGGTCATAGTGGATAGGCTAACCAAGTTAGGTCATTTTATTCCAATTAAAGTGGATTACAGCTCAAAGCGGATAGCCAAGATTTATATCAAGGAGATATGGGATGCCATTTTCCATTATTTCTGATAGAGGTACGCAATTCACCTCTAAGTTTTGGGATAGGTTACATGAAGAGTTGGGCACCAAGCTTGATTTTTGCATTGGTTTTCATCCTTAGACTGACGGGCAGTTAGAGAGGATTATTCAGGTGCTTTAGGATATATTAAGGGTCTGTCTGATTGACTTTGGTGGACATTGGGATAAGTTCTTGCTATTGTATGAATTTTCATACAATATGAAGCCTTTGGGCAAAGACTTAGTAAAGGAAGCTCAGGAGAAAGTGAGGTTTATTCAAGGCAAGTTGTTGGTAGCCCAAAGTAGGCAAAGGAAGTTATGCAGTTTAGCAAGACAGGTAAACTTAGACCTCGTTATATTGGTCCATTTTAGGTCCTTAATGATGTGGGTCTAGTAGCTTCTAGGTTGGCGTTGCCACCAAGCCTGTCAGGGGTTTATTCGGTATTACATGTGTCAATGCTTAAGAGATACTATAGAGATGGGGATTGTATCATTAAATGGGATTTGGTTTTGCTTGATAAGAATTTTTTGTATGAAGAGGAGCCGGTTACAATTCTTGAACGGGACATTCGAAAATTGAGAACGAAGGAGATTCGGTTTGTAAAGGTCTAGTGGAAGTATCATCCTATTGAGGGAGCTACTTGGGAAATTGAGAGGGACATAGGGGAAAAGTACCCTCACTTGTTTAAGGATACAAGTACTCTCTTACATCTTACTTACCTTATTCTTCTTATTTGATTATTCGGGGAAGAACAACGGGTAAATTAGTATCTATTGTAATGTCCTTTTCCGTCGTTACGGGTAAGTCTAGCATGCCAAAATTTGGGTTAAGGTTTTCCCTGAATTGAGAGTTAGAATCTTAGGCTAGGCTAGTCTTGGACGAAATCTGAGCGTGGTATGGTCTGGGGTAATTTGAGAATGGACTAGTTAACAATTAAGTGATTTGAGATAATTTTATGATAGCTAAGATGATAAGGAATCCGTAGGAACTTCAGAAGTGAATTTGGGTGAGTAGAACTCCCGATATTAAATTTAATGTAAAAGGGTTGGTTCGGGTTGTCAAAATCGAAGGTGTGTTTTAAAAATGGAAAAACTAGAACACATCCCAAGTTTCTGGCTCGCCTACCCTGCTATAGTGGTAGGCCACTACCATTGCACCATTATAGCAGGAGTCATCTTTGGTCAATTCCACCATAGTGGGTGGATCCCACTATAGCGAGATATGTGTTGATTAATGCAGAAAATACCCCAAAAACTTTATTTTCATACCACATTATTCTAATGGCTGGGAGAGGTAATTTTGTGTGATTTCCACCTAAATTCCATCATATTCCTTCATAAAGGTAAGTTAATCCCTTCCATTAACTAGTTTTTCAATTATTAATCCTTAGAATCACTAGTTTTTCTTGACCTAGGTGATTTTTCTGCTGCAATTTGGTGAATTAAGTAGAAAACCCTTGGGTTTTGGTTAAAAGATTTTAATTTACAATTGCATGCTTAGAATTCACCATTAAATTCATGAAATTGGTCGAATTAAGGGGGAATGATGATAGAAAACCCTAGAATGGGTGGAATTATCATAAATTTGACCTTAGGGTTATGGGATTAGGTTGGAATCCATGCATGTACTTGATCATTATCTGAATTATGATCATGTTATTATTTTTAGACCACAACCAAGCAAAAAATTACATGGAAAGGCAAGGCTCAAGTTCAATAGAGTGGTGAAAGCTTAGATTAAGATAGGTGATGGTTGAACATAGTTGAAACACAACTTGATTTATATGTACATGTTAATTGTTTCTTCGTATACTTGTTACGATGCATATCCAAAGAAAGTAAATGGTTAAATGATATCCTAAGTGTTAATTACATACAATGAGATTATATTGAAAGCTTGTTGATTGTTCAAGTGTAGTTGTTATTTTCATTGTGGTTTTGATTATTGTGTTATCTTTTGATTAGTGTAGGATGTATCGGTATTTAGACATCTTCACAGGATTCATAATTATTATTGTGGGATGTACCAGTATTTGGACATTTTCATGGGATTCGGTGATATAATGTTGGCAGGTACTATATGTCTAGGATTTTTGGTACATGGACAAGAGCTCATCCCCTGCAGGTCATGGATAGTGACTGATTATAAGACCCTTAGCATGTGTGTACAAGGTATTGGTGAGTGTGACTGTTCCTTAAGTAAATCGAGTTTATGTGTTGACTTGTTATATTTGGTTCCTTGAGTGAATCGGGATCTATGATTATGGTCATTGTTGTTGTTGAGTTGGATCCTTTAGTGGTCCAGGCTAAATTAAAAATAATTGGCATATCTTTTTTATTGTCTATTCCTTTGTGTAATTGAGACGTGGTTTAGCATATTCTTAGTAAGTCATGGTTTGTTGATTTGGATTGATGCTGGTAGTCAATGTCTTGACTTGAGTGATTGTCTATATTGACTGGTACTTAACTGAACGATGTGGTGTTGTTGAAAGTCTAAGTGTCACATAATTGAAGTACACTTATATGGTAGGTGTTCATGATTGTTTCTTGTTTACTAAGTTATGATTGTTTGTCCATATTTCTAATTTTAGGTTGGCCGAGACCCTACCAGTACACTGTTGTTTCTTGTGTATTGATATTACACATGGTCTTCTTTTTGTTGACTGTAGAGCATTTTCTGGCGGCTGCATCGAGACCTCAGCTTTAGAGTAGACTACATTCTGAATAAAAGGTGAGCTATATCTTCCAGGCATCCATGAGTCATCTACTTAGTTATGTTCTATTTGTTTTGGACTCAGATATTTTTAGTTGTTTTTGGATTGAACACTTTTATTGTCAGTTGTAGTATTTTAGTACAATAACTTTCAGATTCTAAGGGTTGTTTTAAACAATCATTTTATTCCCTCAGCTATTATTATTAGAACACTGTGAGACATTGGATTATTAAATGAAGTGATTAGCTTATATTGAATTTCAGTTTAGTGTTAGGTTAAGTAGTCTGAGTTAAATGGTTTTCCCTCCGGAGGGTTAGTGTGGGTGCCATTCATGATGGGATTGGTTCATGACATATATCCTATCACAACTCTCTTCCCAAAAGGTTTATAGTAACCTTGGTCATCCCACGAAATAGATTTTTGTTATTGAGATGTGTAACAACCCTCATTTTGATTTTTAACTTTTGATGTATTTTGATTGTTGTACCCACTACACATAGTTATGTTATGGTATTTTTGGTCTATGGGAGTGAGTGGCACGGTTCTCAAGGTGGTTGGTTGAGTATTACAAGAGTTTTTCACTTTGGAAGATTTTGGAGTTGGTATGGTTGACTTTGGTCAGCATTTGGAGATTTGGAAGTCATATGGGAATTTCGGCAGTTCCATTAGCTCCAAAATATCATTTTTGGATTAGTAGCACCTTGAGTTTGGGTCCGAGTCATTCGGACGGATTTTAAGTAATTAGTTGAAAATTTGAAAAGTTAGGTTTTAGAGACATCGGCCAACATCCATTAATAACAACATTTTTTTGTTAATTTGATGGTTCCATTGAGTCCAGAATGTTGATTTGTGTCTAGTAGAATAGTTGGATTGTGTTCATAGGGTTCCAAACGAATTCTGAGGGTCTACTTGGTGAAATTTTGATCTTTTATTATTGCTGGTGAACCAAGTCTGGTGCAACTAGGATTCCTTCTATGCATTCATGAATGGCCATCTCATTCGTAAAAAATGAGATTTCCATTGGCCTTTCATTCGTGTGGTAGACACCGTATTTGCGAAGGGAATCGTTAGGTCGGGTTGGGGATTTGCTTATCGTATTCGTGATGGTCTGGTCACATTTGTGATAGTGTGCTAGGTTAGTCTGTCATGTTCGCGATGAGTCATTTGCGTTCGTGAAGAAGCATTGTGACCTGGATAGATTTAAATCCCATTTTTGACTCAAAACCCATAACTCAATTTTTGAAGCATGGAAGCTTAATTTTAGGAGATTCAAAAGGTGTTTTTAACAACTCTTTCTTGGTAAGATTCTTACACTACTTTTCACATTTTTCAATGATTATTTCACGATTTTATTTTCAAATTTTGGTTTTTCAACTTGGAAATCTAGGTTTTTTGGGTAAAGTTAAAGAATGATAAATTGATTATTATTTTCTAATAAAATTTTAATTTTGACCTTGGGTGCTCGGGGTTGAATTTTTAGATCCAAAATAAAAGTATAGCAATATGGGTACCGATGGACTCATAATTATGTGATCCGCATAGACCCATCCTTATTTTTCACAAAGAACACTGGAGTACCCCAAAGAAAAACATCAAAACTAATGAATCCTTTACTCAAAAGGTCATGCAACTGATCCTTAGACTCTTTCAACTCCGTCGTAGCCGTCTTATAAGGAAGAAAAGAAATAAGTTTGGTGCCCGGCTCCAAAACAATGCCAAAATCAATGTCTCTATATGGAGGAACACCTGGTAGATCCGTAGGAAATACATCTTGAAACTCTCTAACTAGCCTCACCGACTCCAAAGAAGGTGTGATGATGCTAGTCTGACAAATAAAAGCCAACTAAGAAAGACACCCCTTCTCAACCAAATGATGTTGATGAGTGGCGATTTTGCCACTTATTTGTATCTCTTTTCTTATAATTTTGTGTTATTAATCTATAAAATGAGGCTAATTATCCTTTGAATAGTGTTAATTTTAGGTAGAGTTATGATGAAAAGGAGTGAAATTTAGGCAAAACGGAGTTGAATTGGACAAGTTTGGAAAATTAAAAGAAAATACTCATCGCTATCATGATGGAGTAAGGTCACAATCACAACCTGGTCAAAGTCAATACCTCGCTATTGCATGAGAAACAGTCACGGTTGCGGTCAATCAATAGTTAATGCCTCACGACCGAGAGTACACCTAATCATGACAAAAATGAAAAAATATTACCAGGTGCTAGGGGCGGATCTAAAATTTCAAAAATTCGATCCCAATTCATCAAAACCAGATCCCTAGCCATTCAACTACATCTTTGGCTTATTTATCAACATTGGAGGTTAGGGTTCTTGACACAACACCCTTGGATTAAAGATTCGGATGCTTCATAGTGCTAAATTCTTACTCCTTTCCTCATTCCATAGCTTTGTATTGAATATTTGGGTATAGATAGATTCATATTTGAGTATTTATAGTTAGAGATAATACAATACTTTTGTGATGAATTTGGGTTTTGACTCTATCTTATGCTTTGTTATTAATTGATTACTCTTTGGTTTATGAAATGGGTTTTGCTTATCTAAGTTAGTTTCAGTCTTTACTTGATTTCCAAAGGGAGTAGCTAACCCGAGGACTCACCCATCTACTTCAATTAGGCTTGAAAAAGCTAATTGAGGTTGGAAAAGATTAATTTAGCGTAATTTGGGATGTATGACCCATCTTGTGGATTTGTTGCTAGACATAGTCAAATCTTAGTGTATCTATAGATTGGGACTGTTCGTTTTGTCACTTGGATAGTGTTTGAAAGAATCTAGCCAAGAAATATTCATCAATCGATCGAAATACATGGTGGCTAATTGAGGTTCCAAGGCTAATTTGCTAAATCCGTAAATTAATCTTGAGTAGTTGATTTAAATACTTTGGATCGTTGATAGAATTGATTCCCCGTATCATTTTTCTTGTTTTCCATTGTTGTGAAAGCCATTGATCAACTTGTTCATATTTTAATTGGTTCTATCCTTGTTTCACTTTTATACATCAAAAATCCCTAAAACACTTGTATCTTTGTTTATATTTTAGTGAGTTGCTTTTATTTCGTACTATCTCGATCACTAGTCTCATTGTTCCTCGTGGATTCGACCCCGACTCTAAGTTGGGTAAATATTTTGCTAACGATCGAGTGCATTCATATTCGAGAGTGTATTTGAGCATTATCAAAAATGGCGCCGTTGCCAGGGAACAATTTGGCGTATTGAGTTAGTTTAGAATTTTAGCTTACTTGCGTTGATTCAAGCTTGTGAATATGTGTTTGTGATTTCTTTTGCTTCTTTTGTTAGGTAGATTTTTTATTTTGTTATACTTGTTACTATGGCATCATGTAATGAAAATGAATTTGGTGGTTGTAAGTCTTATTTTGATGACCTATGTCCTTATTATGGTGGATCCCACCTTTGGCAAGATTATAGAAATGCTCCCAAGAGAGAGGTCTGTGCACCATCTCGATCCTATAGGGAGTATAATTGTTATTTTTGTGATGGTCGAGATGGACATTGGAGTGATTGTCCCAATTATTGTGCCCCCCCCCCCCCCCCGAGTTATGCTAACAAAAATGCTAGTTGTTCTTTTGAGTTTGATAAGTATCATGAGGTGGCAAAGGAAGAACAATGTGTCAGACACGAAGGTATTGAATCAATGCTTCAAACTATCTTAGACCGGGTGACTACAATGGGTGAGGATATGCATCTCTTGCACCAATCCATGGCGGCATTTGGAAAGGAAAGTGAAAAAGAAGAAGAACCTTGTGAAAATGCCAATCTCTCAAGTGCCATGGGTATCCCTAATTCTCAAAATAAAGTGGTTGAAGAAGAGAGTTCAAGCCATGGGGTTGAGCAAAAAACATGTGATGACCATAATGAAAAGCCCCAAAATGAAGAAAAACTTGAGATAGAAGAAATTGTGAGCCAAGAGTGGCGATTGAATCAAGATCAACTACTTGAAGTCAATGAGGATCAACTTGATAGAATGTTACTAATGGTGAATGAATCTCTCAAATTGCATGTTGAATGATGTCAAGTGTGGATTCAAATTGAAATGACTATCCAAAAAATGGAAACCGAATTGACTACAAAAATTGAGGCATGTGATGTTCCATGCCAAATGGTCATGAATAATTGTGTTGAGATGGTTTCAAATGAAGATGTGGGTGAGATTTGTTTTGAAGAATTCTTGATGATTTGTCAACCAACCAAGCCAAAAATAATGAAAGATGCCGAAATTGAAGAAGTGATACTAAAGTTGCAAGAAAAAGTTAAGCAAATCCTTTGTGAAGACTCTAGTTCATTTCGGGGTGAGAATGTCAAGAAAAATGCAAATTCAAAATGGAGAGACGACCTCATTCCAACCATTTTTTGACATTGTTCTTGAAAGATGTGAAAACTGAAATAACCGGGCAAATGGAGAATTTTGAAGATGAGGGACAAAGTCCGTACATTTTGGAGTTTATTATCTCAAGAGGGAAAAATGGCGTCCCTCACTTGAAGGCCAAGAAGTGCAAAATGTGAGGTTTAATAAATGGCCAATTGATGTTTTCATCAATGCCCAATGAGCCTACACAAAAGTTTGATGTGAAGTTGGGTAAAAGATTCAAGTCTTCAAAGTGGCGAGATAGAATTGGTCTCGCTGCTTCCTTACACTTGGCCCACAAGCGTCAAAAAGATATTTATATAAAGTTGGATTGAAGATTCAAATCCTTAAAGTGGAGGCATAAGTGGTAAGGTTGCTTGTGTTGTGCCGTGACATTAAATCAACCGCTTGGTGGGAGGCACCCCATCGATTCTCAAAATTATGTTTCCTTTTGAAATTTTAATTTTTAGAATAGCTTAGGAATTATTTTTGATTAATCCACAAAATTTTGGAGTTTTTTGGAAGTGATTTGAATAGGTTTGGATGCAAAAATTTGATTGGAATGGAGTTCGAGGTTGTACTACCTTGAAAGTGGGGCTTGGGACAATTTTTTGAAGTATTCGGATCGCCAAAATTGATGGTGTATCGCCAATAGTGACCTGGGCATCGCAAAAAGAAACAAAAACTGCTCAGGACTCAATAACAATTCAGCGCATCACAAAAATGTGTTTGGGTATCGCTAAAAATCACAGAAACTACCCAGGCTCGATTCTCATTTTTCCATCGCTATTGTGAAGAAGACACCATCATGATTGCGATGAGTTAATTTTGGTAACCTTGCGATCGCGTGAGTTTAAGAATTTTTAACTCTTTGTGATCGCGTGTTTCATCCTTGCGATCACGTAGGTATGGGCCAAGGTGAGAAGTTTGAAGGGTTAAGAATGGTTTTATTTTCCCAAATAACTTTATTTTCTTCACACTTCCATAATTTTCTCTCTTAAAACCCGAAAAGAAAAAGGAAATTTGCATTCTGAATTCTCCAATTCTCAAGTTTGTAGCACTCTCCTTTCATCATCCTCAAGATATGAACTATATCTCCTTCTTGTATTTCGCTTCTTGTTCAATCTTGTGGCGAGTTAAAGTGAATATTCATTTTTAGATTGTAAAGGTTGTGCTTAAAATCGAGTCCTTTCGATTGAATTGCTAAGTGAATTTAGTGTCTGTGAATATACTGATAGAATGGGTGTGTGTATATACTGATTTGGGTCAATGAAAGGCTCCAATTTTTCTGAAAATGGCAAGAAAAATCGATGCCCATGAACTATTTGATAAAATGGTTGTGTGAATTCTAGGTTGGTGATGAAGATGGCTATCGCAATCGCGAGGCCAAGTGACACGATCACGATAAATAAATTTGTCTTAAAAATTTATGCCTTTGCAATCACGATGAACCATACTGCGATTGCAATGAACAAGTTTCCTGAAAAACATTATAAGTCATGCAATTACGGGGCAACAATTCCGCAATTGCGATGAGCAACTGGGCACTGTGGCAAAATAGTAGCTCTGCCCCGGGCTATCTGGTGCCCCTTCCACTCATTTCTTTGGCCTAGTTGGGTGCTAATACATTGCTTTACGTACCTATGCACTTGTTTGACATGTTTTCTTCGTTTGTAGGAACTTATTCTTCAAAATGGCCAAGGAATCAAATGATAATGTGCCCAAAACTGTGGAACAAGTGGTGGATGATGACTTCTATGATCAAGAGACCTTTGTCTCATTGAAATGTTTGTGATTGTATGACCGCCTCTTGACCAAAAACTTCACAAGGGAAAGAGGCATCCTTTTAGAGAAGCTCCAAAACTGATGGCCTAGTTTTTATGAGAGATTGGTAGGTAGCGGATGAATATGTTTCGCCGAGCAGTCGATTGAGGTAAACTTGGCAATTGTGCATGAATTTTATGCCAACGCTGCTGAGACGGACTTTGCCAATGATTTGGTTGTGACAGTCTGAGGGAAACAAGTTGTAAGACCCTAAAATTCAAGCTAAGATTAGAATAATTCTTCAAGTACATGTAGAATCAAACATCATATTTTGGTAGTATGGGAAGTAAATTAGATGTGTATTTAGGCCACAAGTAACTCTTAGTTCATAGCCAAGTTGAAACCTTCCTTACCGATTGAGTTCTTGTGAAGAATCTTTCTATAGTCAACTTCAAACAATCATAACTCCTACCATATAAAGAATTTTTGGGCTCAAGACCACCAAATGAAAGTTCTTCGAGTCTTATTTCCAACGCCACTAACCGTTTTTCAATCAGTTATCGGAGTAAGAAGTTATGCTCAATTTACCAAAGGGTGTCTATTAGTCGAAGTGTGACGGCTTGGGTGACGAACTGTCACACCAGAGAGACCCGTCAAGTAAGACCAAAATTTGGCCATTTTGTGATAGTTTTAGTGACTGTCAGTCAAGGGTTTGACGGTTCGTCACTCGAACCATCAGACAAGACTGTTCTGCAATGTTAAAACATTTTCTAAGGGGTTGTTTGGTCTTTTTCCACACTTTAAATACTAAAACTACTTCATTTAAGCTATCATAAGGCTGAATATAAAGCCTAAACTACTAATCCCTCATTCACTCCAACACACGAAATTACTCAGAGAAACATGTGGCTTTTCTTCATCAAACACGAAATTAGGCTTTTTCATCTTCAAGCTCAAATTCTCAAGACTTCAGTCTGAGATTTCTTCAGTTCAGGTATGGGGGTATTTAATAAGGGATTCTTTTTAACCTTATTCCCAAAGTCTAGTTTTCAATTATGATTTCAGTTATGATTTATGAACTCATGATCTAGGGTTCACACCAAATTATGCCAAATCCTTGAATTCTAATTCCTTCATGTTAGTTTATCATTATGGTTCCCATTCAGAGATATTATACATGATTTTCATGGATTTAACTCAGTTATTTTAATACATGAAGAATTATGCATGTTTTAAAGATTTCAACCTTTTTCAGAATGAATTATCCATGACTTGGTGGATTTCAGTATATATTATTTGACATGCCATGTTTTCCAATGAAATTTATTATATTTACAGAATTTTCATCTTATGGATCCGCAGTCTATTGATATTTAGTATGATGGATTTGTGGTATGAAATTTCCCTTTTTCCTTTCGATTATTAAATTGTCATTATTAGTTGCATTCTTCAGAGATGGCGGGTTATGAATATCCGATGACCTAGGATATCATCCATTGTCAGTCAGGCACTCAGTCCTTCAGTTTTCTTGATTTAGAATACTTTCAAATAAAGCACTTATCTTTCAGTCTAATAACTTCAATATTATTGAGTTACTCAATATACCATGCTTATCATTATTTTCAGAGATAGTAATTGCATATAACTAGTTCCATGATTTCAATCATTCTCAGATACAACAAATTAAACTAGTTTATGTATTTTACCCAGCTTTCAGTATAAATATACGTATATATATATATATATGCGTTCTCATATCATTATCAAGAGCTTCAGCTCATAACAGTCAGATACCTGACATACATGACATCTAGTATGCCATCAATGCTCTTGAACACTTTTCTTATAAAAACAAAATTCACTAGTAGTATGGCAGTCAGATATGGCATCCATGATTATGGATAAAATTTTGAAGAGCTATCAGATATATTCAGTTGGGAGTAGTAATTAGCATCGAGAATACACTGGTTCAACGTACCCAAGTCTCAAACTACGTGCCACCGTAGGCTAAAGGGGTCCTCATGAGTTGAGAGTGTCTCCCCCTTATGGGCTCATGAGTGAGTTCACGTGAATCATGGTTCATACCCTTGGCAAGGTATAGAACACCCTTCCAACTTAGGTTACAGGTTGGATTCCATGTTTGCTCATATGGTCTATGTCGGTTACATAAACCTCCTACAGTTTCAGACTCAATATTCGTAAATGACCCTTAGTTTAATTTTACTTGCTTTTAAACTATGACTTTTTAGGTTATCATTGCATATTAATATTTGTCTATTTCATATAGGGTCATTGTACTCCGGCTCAGCTTTTTGCTTTCAGTTAGCAGTTAGTATAGTTTTACAGGATGTTCAGCATTAGCTTTAAATCATATGAAATATTTATGCTTCTACAGTTTTCCAGTTTTTAGAAATGTTTTAGCTCATGATTCATAGATTTCACTATGCCCCACAGCTTTTACGTTCAAATATGTTTTAAATGCTTATTTCAGTAAAAGGTTTATGTCTTCAATTTGAAAGCAAGTTTTAGTTTTTTTATGATTAATGCATATCTCACTTACTCAGTACATTCAAAAGTACTAATCGCATACCTTTTCTGCCTATATTTTTCAAATGATGTAGATTCAGGTGCTTACTATCATGATCATAGTCAGGCAGATCACAGCATCCAGTCAACAGGTGATGAGTTCTCTTATTTTGAGAACTCCAGTCAGTTGTAGATCCAATATTCTATTTTTATTCATATGTATTGATTAGGGATAGTTGGGTGTCATGCCCCGACTGCCTATAGTCAGTAATAGTAGAGGCTTCATATATAGTTAGTCAGAGTTGTCATATTCAGTTTCTCTTTCTTTTTTCAGATTACAGATGTTGTAAATAAACTTTCTAATAGTATATGTATTGAACCAGTTTATTCCATGATTATGTTTCCACTCAATCAGTTTAGCTCTTGTACATATTTTAATCAGTTGCTCATGCATTATGACAGTACCATGGGTTAGCTTGGGATCACTTGTGATTATAAGCATTGTGTTACAACTATGGGGTAGTCTCGAGTTGTGACACAAGTGAGGTTTGACCCATTACAACAGATTTGATATTTAACTATGAATTTTTTAGCTACGACACAAAATTCGTCACTAATTGTTAACTTTTTGTGACAAAAATCACATTTTGTCTTTAAATGTATGAGCAACATAGTTTTAGTGACAAAACATGTAGTTTCGTAGCAAAGTTTCGTCCACTAAAATTTCCCACCAAAAAATAATTTGGCGCCATTTATTAAGTACCATTAGCAACGAAGTTTCAGTTATCAATGACACATTATTTTGTCACTAACAATGTATTCAATTTGTGACAAACTATTATTTGTCTTAAAATTAGTTACAATTTTGGACGGAAAATAATTTTGTCACAAAAGATAAGTTATTAAAATAGCGACAAATGAGAGTTCGTAGATAAATGTCGTAAGTTTTAACCACAAAATTTTATATTTAATTGTGACCTTATTTTTTGTCACTAATAATACAAGCAATTAGTGACGATAATTTTGTTGTCTCTAATAAACCTGCGATTTAGTGACAAAATAGTTTTGTCACAAAATATCCAATGTTTAATTAGCCACGATTTAAATTTTGTAGCAGAATAATTTAACTTTTTGCGACGAAAAAAGTTTCGTAGCTAAATATAAAATAATCTTTGGTTACGGTTGCCTGTGATTACAAGTGACAAATGACAATTTTTATTTCAAGAGCTCTCTATATGACATAATAAGACGAAATATTTTTGGGTATCCTTTCCCCTCTTTGTGTTTATATTTGATGTTCTTTCACCTACTGGCTTATAAATTTGTTCCTAACTACCCATATGAATAATTAATGACGATTATTTTATTGTCTCTAAATCAACCTGCTATTTACTGACAACAAAATTTGTCACACTAGATCGAATATTTAAAATAGCAGTGATCTAAAATTTATAGTTGAATAATTTAATTATTTGCTACAAAAAAAATCATAGCTAAATGTAAAATTTGGCTTTGATTTTTAATAATTGCAAAGTAACAACTAACAAATATTTCTTCACCGATTGAATTCGGATAGAAAAAAAGTTAAAAACAAGTGAATGCAATCGATTTTGTAAAAATAAATTTTGAATTATACAATTATAAAATGAACCGACTAAGAATGGATGTCTTTAGGACTTTGTTGGATGGTTCAAACGGGTCCTAAACGCCTCGGGTCCATTATTAGATCGAGGTTGATTCCGATCCATTATTGATCCACTTTATTTTTCCACTACTATTTACTTCGGTCGAGGGAGATTCCAACCTTTTTTACATTGTTATGCTAATTTAGTCTCGAATTTATTCTCGGGCAATGGATTTACTAATTTATACTCTTTTAGTCTCGATTCTAGTCCGAGCACTTATTATACTTATATATATCTCCAGTACTAGACGGAGTAGATTGATTATGATGGTTACTGGAAGTCTTGGTTTGGGACTAGAAAGTGTATACATATATCCCGAGTCCTCTATGGACCTCTTCGTCCATGAGCCACAGTGCCGGAGAAGGATGGTCGTCGTAAGTCCTGCCTTTGTGAGCTACTGAGCTGGAGGAGGTGTATACACTTGGTATATTATGGCACTCGGATTGGATATGATTTTACCGGTTTATGTTGCATTCATTCACTTATATGCATCTCCTATCACCAGTATGATTGTTTGGTGCTTATATCTATCGGCCTTATGGGGGTTGTATAGGTATAAGCTATATTTACTATTTATTGAGTGCTTTTGTGAACCTTCCGGGTTTATGGGGGTCTGGTTAGGTTATTGTTTGTCCGAACTAGCCAGTTACTTTATTGTTAGTTATTATGGTTAGTTTGTGGCAGGATGATTATGGACTTGTACCCAAGGTTTGTAGGTACACTTCTGATTTCCCCTTTTACTATTTCGGTATGATGCATTATTGTTAGGTTACCTCATGATTAGTCACACTTTGGTACCATGGGTTTTGTATTCATACTATACTTCTGTAGCCTGCAGATCATAGTATGAGTACTTCTCGTCGTTGATATGTGCATCGTGCGAGGCAGCCATGGATCAGAGATTTAGGGTGAGCTCCTGACGTTCGGAGTATTCCTGCTCTCCCTCATATTATTAGTTTGATCTCTATTTTGTATATCAGAGACGACTAGTATATGTATTCATTCTGTAGTTCACTTGTACTCTTTTTGTTTTAGAAGCTCTTGTACTGACTTCACCAGGTCTTGACGTTGTAATTTATATTAGTCTCTTTATTAAATTCATTTTCGATGTTTTCTTCATTTCTTTGGGTAGTCCGTTACTTGCTGTTTCGGACTACGAGTCGACTTACCTACTGGTGGGTTATAGTAGGTGTCATCCTGACCTGAGAAATCGGGTCGTGACATATACCTAATTCACTCAATTTTTCTTGAGACATTATTGGTTTTACATAAGATTTTTCTAGTTGACATAATCAAATTGAATAAATGAATTCATATTTTCTAGATGACATATTAAATTTAAATAAACATAAAATAATAATATATGCTACTTAATAAACATATCAAAAAATAAATAAACTTTAGATGAAAAAATAATAAAAAGTAGTAATATAAAGAAAAGGATGACTGCTGTGAAAATCAAGAAAGGAAGTGTAATTTTAGACTTTTTTTTTTTAATCAAATCAAAGTTTAAGTTGTTTTTTCTTTCTAATAAAATAATGTAGTCCCTTGATTTCATATTACTTGACTCTTATTGACTTGACACATTTTTTAAGAAAGTTTTATTTTGTGTATTTTACTAAATTAATCTTGCTAATGGTATTTTGAAACTCTAAATTTTGATTACTATTATTTTATGTAGTTATTTAATATCAAAGGTTGTATGAAAAAATACTAATACTCTTTTAAATTATTATATTGGACAAGTAAAATGAAATATTTAATTTTAGTATATGGGTCAAGTAAAATGAGATAGAGGGAGATTATTTTTTTTAAAACAAAAATTCTGTATCTATATTTGGACAAAATCCCACCCCCCAACCCAAAAATAATAATAAAAAAAATTGGAGACCTAAAGTCCAAGCTTTAGAAGCTTTACCCCCTAGTTGGCCTTGAATATGGCTTTGAGGGATGTCTTCTCTTTAACTTATCAAGCAAGTCATACCTAATCGTCGTTGATGCCATCTTGATAATTGGACTGAGTGTCTCATCATAGTTAGAATTTTGTCATTTAGAATTTTGGAATGAATTATTGAACGATCCACAAAATTAGAATTTAACTCTGCTTCTTTTTAAGTTTCTTTCTATTCATAGATGATGTGGTGTCAAACTCTTGTATTTACCTTCAATTAGGGGCTATTGACTCACATCATTAGGACTTTGGGATATTTCGATTGTATTATTTAGCACTTATGTTATTTGTAAACATCTTTTACAACTTATCATGGTTTATGACAACTTTATGCATGTTAATATTGAAAATGAATTAAAATATAAAAATAATTCACTTATTGGGTTGAATATAAGTGCCATCATCAGTTAGAACTTTTTTGGATCCCAACAGTAAGCCCCACGAAACATTGATTTTTTTATTATTTTATATAAATTTTGGAATTATAAAAAAATAATACAACATATGAAAAAAAAAATACATAAAACTTATACATAATTCAAATGTTAACTCCCTTGGACTCATATCTAATTATTGAAGTGTTTTTTTAACATAAAGGGAAGTGATAATTTAGACTGATAAATGGAATAATGAATAACTGAAGTATGAAATAAATAAAAATAATTGTTTAAATATATTTTTGATCATTATTCTAAAATAATAATTAAAAAAAATACCCGTTTTGCTAAAATTATTAGAAAAAAGGGCGCCATTCTTTCCCCCTTATTTTCCAAAACTCCTCTTGCACCCACTAATACACCATCACCACAAAATCAGCAATTCAATTCCAAATTACTTCAACAGGTAAGTTTCATTCTCTTGATTTGTCTTAGTGGGTTTCGTTCTTCATCTCACCGAGGTAAGTAGCGGGCGCAGTGAACTGTAATTGTGAAAAGATTGGAAGATCTGGCCAAAGAAGGTTTCATTCTCTTGATTTGTCTTAGTGGGTTTCGTTCTTCATCTCGCCGAGGTAAGTTTCACGACCACTAACCTTGTTGCTCTAAATACTTTTTACTTGTTTGGGGTTTGTGTTTTCTAGGTTGTTTTTTGACCTTAGGGTTTGGAAACTTTTGTACATATAGCCAAAAATCAATTTTGATGTATCACCACGTTTTTGTTATAATTAATCTTCACAGATAACATCTATTAGCTTCTCACGATCAGTTAGTACTTTTTGATTATTTAATAATATGATTTTAGCAGCTAATTATTTGCTTATAATGGAAGGAAATATGTGTTTTTTTGTCTTTGATATGATACATTAGTTATTTGCTTACAATTTCTTGGTTTTGAGTAGTATTTGTACGTGATATTCAAAGGTCTTCTTTTCTAGAATTTCATTTGTATGTATGGACTCTTGACAGTCAATTTTTAGCACATCCAGAGTCCTACACAATTCTGAGTTCAAATTCTCAGATGCTATAAGCTTATGCTTGGCTTCCGCTTCCTGCTTGTCAATTAAGGTAGTTAAATAGTCCATATATTATGTGTCTGATTGTTTTCTTCAACAGAAAAGATCATTCAACAATAATTTAATGTCTACCTATTGGGTTTCTTGGGCACCTGATGTAATTTATTAACACAGGAAATAGTTTCTTCATAATAATTGTTGTACTCAATATTTTAGCTCCCACGTTTGTATTTATAGATATAGATATGATTTCAACTTTTGACTTAACACCATCCCATTTTAGTATTTAGTATAATATGTTATGGTTACTATTTAATATATAATAGTTAGATGTTTTACAACATTTTGACTTAGTGTAGGGGTAAAATGGTATTCCAACTTTGTATTTTGGCGCTTCCCACTTTTGGTATAGTATGATTCTTTTCTAGTGGAAAGTTCCAACTTCAAATGATCATTAGAGTCCCTGACTTCATGGAGCTCCTCTTCCAGCCTTTGAACTGATTCCTTCAGGAGCAAGTTTTCAGTTTCCTTCATTTCCAACTTCTCCTTTAATATTCCTATCTCCTTGTCAAAGTCACTGATTACACCATGAAGATTGTGCATATCTTCACATATTGACTTCAGTTCAGCAGATTTCTCACTACTAAAACTCATCCAATTGTAGAGAGATTGCTAAGAGCAAATCTATCGAGTAAAAGTGTATCATTTTCCTGCCCCACCATCCATTTCTCCTTCTTGGTCTCTATGGTCTTTTGCGACAAAGTTCTGTTCTCCACAAGAACTTGAGAGTATTTCTTTTTCTTAATTCAACATAAATTGTCTGCAACTGCTCATGTTTGACATAGAAACTCTCAACCTCTGCATCAAGTACAATGGTTAGTTGACTGCCTTAGCTCACTTCCTGTTCCAATTTCTTATTCATCTCTAGAAGTTTGTGATTTCCTTCCTGCACTGTGACAAGCTTCTATACCATGATGTTGAACTCTTTCTCTATTTTTTCTTCGCTGACTGAAGTTTAAGGGCCTCTGATTTCAGTTGTGCAAGTAAAGTCATTAGAACAGAGTTTTCAACTAAAATTGCTTCTTATCATCCTCACATTCTCTGAGCGAACATTTAGATCCTTGATATTTCCCAAAATATGATACAGAAATATGTGTTCATTTCTACCTTATCTTCAGATACAACATCTGATTCATTGTCAAGGGCCTGGAAAACCTGATATATCCCGTCTCAACCTTTCAATTTTGTCTAACAAAACGTCTGCTTCTACCTGTTGCTCAAGGCTCTCATTCTCTAACTCTGTTATCATCCTGTCAGCCAATTTTAATGCCTCAACATGTTTTTGACAATCGACTAATAAATTATAATTCTTCTTCCATGTCTTGTATGAATTTCTGTACGATGAAAATTTCACGCCAAGCTTTCACAAATCCGTCAAGCTCCTCTTCAAATTATTTCTTCCTCTACTTGCTTTCTTCTTGTTGGAGATGAATATAGTTCAAATACTAAGTAATCAGGTCACTCTGATGAGTAAGTTTGGACTTTTCTTGTTTCTCCATTCCAACTGCAACTCTCAGTTCTTCCACTAGTTGCTTTTTGGTCCTTCTCCAGGCAAGAACAAGGGTCAATTTTTCTCTATTGAGAATTTGACAAGACTATTGAACTGCTCTCACCTTTTGCTGCGATCCCTGCAACTCAACATTCACATCTGAGAGGGAACTCTCCAAAATAGCCTTCTATCTCAGAAGTTCATCCATGTCCTCCAGCTTTTTGTGAAGGACTTCTTTCTCCTTTTTGTCCTTCTCAGAGATTACTCTCAGCTTTGAGCTTTTGTTCCTGCAAGATCTTTATTGAAGACTAAATACACTGAGGGTTTAAACATGCACCCTTCACTTGCTCCACCAAACATGGTTTAGGTCCTTGATTTCCTCCTTCAAACATGAGATGTCTTTCTGAAGGATGTTATTAATTTCCACTTGTTCAACAACATCCTCTTCAAGTCTCATTTTCATCTTCTTCAGGCTAATGATTTCATTTTCCATATTTTCTTGTGAGAAGGTTGAGGACAATTTGAGTTCACTCAAACTTTTATTTTCATCCTTCATTCTCCGAAGTTCATCTTGCAAACTATTTTCCTGTGAGAAGGTTGAGGACAATTTGAGTTCACTCAAACTTTTATTTTCATCCTTCATTCTCCGAAGTTCATCTTGCAAACTATTTTTTCTTGCTTCCACGTCCTTCAAATGTTGAAGGCCATTTTTGAGCTCCAATGTTTGAGCTTTCTGCTCCTCTTGAGACCGAGAGTGCAAGTTTTACAGAGCCAAAAGCGAGGCTTCAATTTGTGCATGCCTCAAGTACTGATATTGCAAATCACTTTAAAGTTTCTCCAGGTCCCTTTGTTTCTGAGAAAGCTCTTGATCTTTCATAGTTATCTTCTTTGCCAAGTTAGCCGTCTCACAGTGCAATGACTGATTTGATGTATCCAGTAGAAAACACTTCGCTCCGGCATTTATAAACCTAGCTACAGCCACTGAAAGCTCACCACTAAGGTTTTACATTCTCTTGTGCACGAGAAAGTTCATTCTCAAGTTTAGATATTTTCTCCATACATTTTTATACACGCGGACTGCGACTTGTTCTTCTCAGTTAGCTCCATAACAAGCCCTTTCAATTTCTTTATCTCACTTTCATCTCTATCTGTTTTCTCACTGAGAAGTCTGGATTCTTCCTGAGACACCAAGAGTTTTTTCTCCAGTTCATATATCTTTTCCAGGCATTGTTTGTACTGATGAAAGCAACAATACTTTTCAGACTCTAATTTACATATCTCATTCCTCATATGTTGAGCTTCACTTTCTGCCTTAATTGCTTGCTCATTTACTCCTATTGTGTCTTCATGTTCTTGAGAAGCCTTATCCTCCAAACTGGATATCTATTCCAAATACTTCTTGTGTTTGCTCAAAGCAGCATTTCTTTCAGCCTCTAGTTTGATAAGTGAATAAGTGATTCCTTCAACTTCTGAGCTTTATTTCTTGTTTCACTGGCATATTCATTGAACTTAAGGGAGTCCTTGTGTGTAGCTCTGAGATCCCTCTCTACAGAAGACAACTTTTCCAGGCATTGTTGATATTATAGGAATGTAGTTTCTTTTTCCGGCCCTACACCATCTAGGGCTTCTTTCAGCAATTGAACTTCACCTTCAGCTTGACCTGCACGCTTTGACTCAGCAAGAAATTTGGCCTTGAGGTTTTCATTCTCAATTGATAATTCAGACACTTGTGAATGCACACTTTATTCTTTTTCTTCTGAATTTCCATTCAATCCTTTCTTTAACGTTTCCTCAAGGAACTTCGAGTTCTTTAGCATTTCATCTCCAGCCCCAAGCATCTTATGCACTTGTTTTAGACCCCATTCACTTGTTCCCTTATCATACCACTATAAGATCCAATCTTCTGTACCACATGCATTCTTGACAGCAATATCCCACTGCATGCTGATGCAAGTCACCTATATCAAGCAAAGCATGAGCTCCACGCAACACTTCTGGACTATGTGGTAGATGTGACTCTGCCACCTTTGCAAAAAAATTGTATTGTTGTAAAAGTTTGTAATGACGATCCATTAAAAAGAATTAATACAAATTTGTAATGACATACGAGTTCATTGCATTCTGATTTCTGTATCAGCATTTTGTATATGTCCTACATCTTGAACTTAGTTTGTGTCTTACTCGAACATGCATCTCTTTTAGTGAATCTATTGTCACAACCTTGCAAGACGATTGAAAGGTTGACTACTTTCTGTTGTATGCTATATTCTCTTATTGGTGTTATCGTTAACTTACTTTTCTTAATTTTTAAAATTGTAGGACAAAATAGCATCTAGAATATAGTTAGATGCAATAGATGATAGTTATGCTAATTAATAGTGGTCATCTCTAACTTCAATCAATGTATCTTCTCACTTCACTCTGCTTACTCTGTTGCGTCATAGTAAATACTACCAGTGTTCATAGTGAGAAAGTATTTATTTAAGTTGGTTCCTGTAAGAAGTTCAGTCATTGCTCCATGGAACTACTCAATTTTTGTGTATAAGAAAATGAAAATTACATGTCATGATTAAAAATCTATGGTGTGATTAGGTCTTGTTCCTCTCTAGTATCTATGTCATAAATTTGTATTATTTAGAATATGATAAATTAGTTTTAAAAATGTTTTAACCTTAAAATTGAGCATTTGTCTCTGTATTCTGGTAAAGATGATGTTTGGATTATACATATACTATCGCTTTGTTTGTGTTTTTTCAAGTATGACCACTGTTTTGAAATTTTTTGGCATATTTTAATTTTTACTAAATGGGATTTCTTTTATAAAAGATATATCTATCTCTCTTTGCAAATAATTGGGTTTAGTAAAAATTAAAATATGCCAATTTTTTTAATCTCTTGTGGTTATGCTTAGAATTGGTAGAATCAATATATTAGCGTTGAGCCCTTTATTGGTAGAATCAATATATTAGCGTTAAGCGCTATTTAGTAGCATCTTCAAGTAATTCTAATCTTTGAAGGTTACCGGAGTTTCTATGTTATCAAAGTCTTACGGCCTCATTGAAATTCTTATCAGTATCTAGTTTCTATTATATGTATCGTCTTGTCCTCCGAGTTTCATGGGTTTGATAAATTGTAATTGGATTATTATCAGAATTTCCTAATTTTTTCTATCTTTTGGTCCTTTGCTATTTGCGGGTTTTAAACAGAAAGGTTAAGATTCTTCAACAATGGGAAATGAAGTCCGCCACAACTAGGAGTTTGAAGACTAAGGGAATAGTTTGGAGACATTTTATGTTATTTTTTTGGGTTATGTATACATACAAAGAGAGTGTATTACAATGTATACTTTATGTTTGTATTTTTAGCAATGAAATATTCTTATATAATTCTATTTTCCAGAATCACCTCTTACTGACTATCAATTAATGTTGCATTTTATGATAACTGCAATTAATGATGACAACTTGTAGTGACGATTTTATTTGTCAGTAAAAACTTATATTTTAGCGACGATTTGCTAGTTTTACCTACAAAATTTTAAGCCTTGTGAATAAAAATAAAGTCATCACTAATTTATACATTTAGGGACGATTTTTGTGTGTGTGTGTGTGTATAAAAGGTAATCTTTAGTGACAAAATTATATTTGTTTTAACTACAAAAAAGCATATAAATTTGGAGACAATTGAGGTCGTCACAAATTAAATTAAATAATTAGTGACAAGGTAATTTCATCGGCATTAGAAACTTTTTTGGTGACGAAAATACACTATCAACTACAATTTTTTATATTTTTCTAGACAAACAAATTCGTCATAAATACTATATATTTGGTGACGGAAAAAAATGTCGTAGCTAATATAGTTCTTTTAGTGACGAAACACTAAGTTGTCTTTATATACTTTTAGTGACCCTCATTTAGGGACGAGTGATTGACAATTTTTTTTTCGTCAAGAAAGGCTTTTTGTGACAAAAATTGACTTTTTGGTGACGAAATAAATTATCACTATTGATCAAATTTGTTGTACTGACCCTTTGATCATCAATAGTTACTATGGTCTTCCCAATGCGGATAATGAGTTGTATTTGGCAAGAGCAGAGGAAATAGGACACTAGTGGTATGTTACTCATTTGCACAATGGCCATTTGCCTAAATGGATAGCAAACAACACACGGGTTGATTCCTCAGATTTCACTGCTGAAGACAAGTCTTGGCTTTCCATCATTTGTGCCCATATCATTCCTTCCAAGAATGAGATAGATCTCTCAATAGAGCAAGCCAAGATCATTTATGCTATTATAGAAGGGGTGGAGGTTAATATTGGGGCTATCATTGTGAAACAAATTCAGAATATAGTTATTAAGGAGTTTAAAAGTTTGTTATTTCCTTCTTTGATCACATGGTTGTGCAAAGAAGCTGGGATTAAAAGAAAGGATGATGACCGGTTGAAGGGGACCGAAATAATGATACATTCTTTGAAGAAGAAGGGAGTCGAGAATGTGCTTAAGAAAAGAAAAATTGATGTAGCCTCTCCAGTTTTTGGCACTTTCATCGAGGCTAGTGAGAGAGTTGACCCACCTAGAGCTTCACTGTCTTTTGAGCCACTCCAGACTGGACCTCCCACACTCTGATTCATATCCGATTAGGTGCATGGCATGGATGCCCAGATTTGACAACTTGTAGGTGGCCTTCCTACAGGAAAAGGAGAGAGCTCTTCTCGTCAAGCACCTGATGCCCCGACATTGTCCACCATAGCTCATAACCATAAATACATCAAATAAAGGTTATCTAAAGTTGAAAGGAGGCAAAAAAAGATGAAAGAGCATGAGAAGAAGAAGAAGACCAAATTCTTGAACAAGATGATGAGCACACTCCGTAAATTTTGTGGCACTGAGAACGATGATGATGAGGATAAAAAAGAGGATGATTATGTCCTAAAGGATCCTAGTAGTTCCAGTGATTGATACACATTCCAAGGAGCCCCCATTCTCTTTATGCTTTTGTGTTATGCAGTGAGGACACTGCACTATTTTTTAGTTAGGGGTGGTTTGTGTTGGTACTTATGCCATTGTTGGGTTTGGATTCATATGTTGTTTTATTTGGATATTTGTGTGCCCTTCTCAAGCCTTTGGTTTATGTTTTGGAGATTATTGTGCCCTTGTCAGGCTTTTTTTTATTTTATGGATACTTTGTGCCCTTGTCAGGCTTGATAGTTATGGATATTGTTGTGCGTTTACATTGATGATTTTTGTTCGATAAGTCATGTCTTTTGTTTTTATTGTGTTAGCTTCTTGTATTTTTTCCTTTAGTAGTTGTTTTGGGAGATTATTTCCCTGTGATAGATTGAGTGATGACATTTTTAAGGGAAAATCATCATTTTTGGGTGTTGGTGTCATTTAGGTAGGGGAAGTCTAAGTACCCGTAGCCATTATGAGTTGGGGTTGTGGTTGTTGATTATGGTGAAGTCTGAGTAGCCGTGGCATTATTGCCCTTGTTGGAGTCAAAATGTGAGATTGTGTCTTGTTTGGTGCTAATAATAGTTAGTCTTGCATTGTGAAATGTGAAGTGAGCATACCCCTCCGACCAAAAATTTTTGTGAAGAACAAGTGCATGGAAGTGAATGATATTATGACAACACTTTGACTCTTTTTATGACTCTTAGTTCTTTAGGTGGTGATAATGTGGAAAATGACTCTTTTGTTCTTGTTTAGGAAATGAAACTGATCTTTCTAGAATAGTTTGCATGCCATGTGCGGTGAGTTTTTGCTTAACAATTCTTGTGCTTACGTGTGTCATCTAGAACTTGCCCGGTTGGTCTTTTAATGCTAGTCTTGATTGTACTTGGGTGATGAAATGATCTTAGGTCCTCTTTGTGATTTTTGGAAACCTCTTTAGCCTTAAAAGCCTACCCATGCATAAATATTATCACTAGTTACCCCATTTGAGCCTAATAACCTTTCTTTGGCAACCGCATTACAAGCCTTGACCCTTTTGAAAATTTTCCCTCTCTTGAACCCTACCCTCCTTGAACTTGAAATTGCCAACTTGAGGCTAAAAGCCTAAGTTGGGGGTGTGGTGGATCTTGGAAGAGGTGATCATGTGATATGGTTTTGTAAGTGAGTGCCTTATCAATAAAGCAAGGATTAAATAAATCAAGATAAAAAGAAAAAGAAAAGAAAAGAAAATGAGAAAAGAAACGAAAAAGAGAAAGTTTTCAATAAAGTGCTGAACTACAATGAAAATGATGGGCACTTGTGTGGTATGAAAATAAAGAGGCAAATGATCAAAGTTTGTTTTGTAAGGTTTTTTGTGGAATTCAAGGAGGGTGTAGTCACTTTTATCCTAAATGCTATCCTACCCTTCCCTAAGCCTACATTACAAGCTAGAAAAAGTCCTTTGGGATCTCTAACCGATACTTTTGAGTTAGTGGAGATTGAAAATAAGGGCAAGCCTATGGCATGATACTTGCTTGCATTGGAAATTATTTGTTGAGTGTGAGTGTTTGTGCTTTTGTACCATGTGTAAGTATTATAAATATTGTGAATTTTGGGACTTTCTTTCGTGTGAGGGCATGTGAACTAGGTTAGATTGGTGAATTTGAAAAAATCCAAAAATAAGGCAAAGGAGCATGTTTGATTGACTATTAATTGAGAGTCACTTCTTGAGAATTGGCTGTTGTTACTTGATCATTCTTGAAATTCCATGGTGTTCCTAAAAGTGAGTTTGGTTTTGAGGGAGTTACTTGGGTAAGACTCACATGCTTGTTGACTAATTGTTGGTACCAACCAAAGTCATAGTCCTTGTACTTGTGTGAAGTGTTGAGCTTAAATTGATAGCCTCATTGAGTTTTGATTTTGTTTTGCTTGAGGACAAGCAAAGTTTTTAAGTTGGGGGTGTTGATGAGTGGCGACTTTGCCACTCATTTGTATCTCTTTTTTATGATTTTGTGTTGTTAATCTATAAAATGAGGCTAATTATCCTTTGAATAGTTTTAATTTCAGGTATTTTGAATTTACAAGGAGTTCTGACGAAAAGGAGTGAAATCGAGGCAAAACGGAGCTGAATTTGACAAGTTTGAAAAACTGGATGAAAATACTCATTGCTATCGCGATGGAATAAGATCGCGATACCGACCCAGTCAAAGTCAATACCACGCAATTGTGGTCGCGGTCAACAATTAGTCAACGCCTCATGAACGCAAGGCCACCTGATTGCGACAGCGATAAAGAAATGTTACCAAGCATCAGGGGCAGATCTGGAATTTCACAAATTCGATCCCCATTCATCAAAACCCGATCCCTAGCCATTCTGACACATCTTTGGTTTATTTCTCAATATTAGAGGCTAAGGTTCTTGACCCAACACCCTTGGATTGAAGATTTGGAAGCTTTGTAGAGTTAAATTCTTAATCCTTTCTTCATTCCATAGCTTTGTATTGAATATTTGTGTGTACTTAGATTCATATTTGAGTATTTGTAGTTAGAGATAATGCAAAACTTATATGTTGAATTTGGGTTTTGACTCTATCTTATGCTTTGGTATTAATTGATTACTCTTTGGTTTATGAAATGGGTTTTGCTTATCTAAGTTAATTTCATTCTTTACTTGATTTCCAAAGGGAGTAGCTAACCCGAGGACTCACCCATCTACTTCAATTAGGCTTGAAAGAGATAATCAAGGTTGGGAAAGATTAATTTAGCGCAATTTGGGACATATGACACATCTTATGGATTTGTTGCTAGACATAGTCAAATCCTAGTGTAGCCATAGATTGGGACTGCTCGTTTTGGCACTTGGATAGTGTTTGAAAGAATCTAGCCAAGAAATATTCGTCAATCGGTCGAAAGACGTGGAGGATAATTGAGGTTCCAAGGCTAATTTGCTAAATCCGTGAATTAATCTTGAGTACTTGATTAAATACTTTGGATCATTGATAGAATTGATTCCCCGTATCATTTTTCTTGTTTTCCATTGTTGTGAAAGCCATTGATCAACTTGTTCATATTTTAATTGGTTCTATCCTTGTTTCACTTTTATAGATCAAAAATCCCTAAAACACTTGCATCTTTGTTTGGATTTTGGCGTGTTAGTTTTATTTCGTACTATCTCGATCGCTAGTCATATTATTCCTCATGGATTTGACTCTGACTCTAAGTTGGGTAAATATATTGCTAACGATCGCGTATATTCATATTGGAGAGTGTATTTGAGCGTTATCAGTTGCACCCTAAGGAAAGAAATCACCCTTTTAGGATACAAACCCTAGGTACCCTTACACTCCAACCTTGGTACACCTGGCATAACCAAAATAACTATCTTAGCATGAAAATCCAAGACAACATGATACGGGAAAATCCAACCATATCTAAAATAATCAAATCTACCCAAGTATCATACCCCAAAAGAGTCACAACACAGTATCGGTACACTCAATCCACCATTAAGGAATCAACTACTATAGTAGAAACACGAATAGGCACAATAAGAGACTCACACATTATATCAAGACCAATTGCAAAACAAGCAGACACAAAGGAAAAGTAGAACCAGAATCAAATAACACTGAGGCAGGTCGATGGCATACTGGGATGATACCTGTAATAAATACATCAAAAGACTTTCCCTTGGGTCTACCTAGGAAAACATAACACTGACCACTATCGCCTTCTGCTTGGGTAACTCCTTTACCAGCTGGTGGTGCACTTCTACCTACCTGAGGCCCACCATGACCCCTAGCTGGTGGTGCTGCAATCTTGGCTGGAGCCTAAAAACCCTGTTGTGGACCTCTCTATCTGAACTATGGGCAATCCTTCTTATAGTGCTCGGGATCACCATATGTAAGATAACCGACATGAATAGGCGCCTAGTGAGACAAAATCAGATGACCAAAATACCCTTAATATCTAGAATGGCCACCACAATCCCATAGAACTGGAAGTCACTAAGTACAAGCCTCTAAGAGTAGCATCGTTATAACAAGAGTCCAAGTATCTCAAATGCAAAAATAAAATAAAATAATAAAGATAGATGAGACCTATTAGATATTAGAGTCACATCAATCGCTACCTCTAATTTCGAAGATAGACCAAGCATGAAACTAACTCAGTGCTTGAGGAGGACTGGATCGGTACCTGCATATAAAGTATAGAAATAAACAAGCGGGAGTATGAAATCATGTGTACTCAATAGTAACGTCGACTGATCCTAATTCAATATGATGGAGAGAACCACCTAATTCAACACAATCTAACTTAGATTGGATACACTTGCACTCAGGAAAGCCACACCCAGTCTAACAATGAATAATAACACCAATATACTCAATCCATCTTAAATAAATCCACACAATATGATAACTCATCTAGAGGAGAAATGTCACCACCACAGTCAAACAATCACTCACCACATCAAATCAAACTAAATAAATAATATGATGAGAATGATGCATGCCATGAAATCAATGGGGAAAATGATAATGATTAATATGATGCATGTGTGTCCTACCTGTATACACCTACTGCTTTGTATAGCTAGTTGAGACCCATAGAGGACTCACGAGGTCTATATACACCCTCTGGATCCGCCTCTAGGTCCAAAGAGTAAATAATCAATATTAGCTCAATCTGGATCCGCCTATAGGGCGACAGAGAGAATTCCAATAATCATGATACCTTAGTTAAATCACAACCTTCGGATCTGCCTAAAGGAGTTGAACCATGATAATATGCATATGTGGGGGGAGAGAAGATGGAACATAATAGAATATAAGTATCATTCCAACCCTATGAATATCAACAATAGATCCTCACTTCACAATTTATCCACAATATTATATGATAAAAACCCATGCTCCCAGCATACTAGTAAGTAAATCAAGGCACCAACAACTCAAATACTGGGCAACTAAAGCATAAAAGTCAAAGATCTCAAAAACCCAATTCAAATAATCAACAGTTGCTTTAATTCCTTTCATAATATACTGGTGCCCACATAAGTGTTTTTCATATCACCTATATAGGACCTCCCATATCTCTATTACTCTTCTTACATATAACTAACATATAAACACATCAAAAAAAGAGTCTAAGAAAGTCTCAACTTACCTTAAAGAAAGCCCAAAAAGTCAAACTAAAGCTTTGCCCTTTTGAAGAGCCT
This sequence comes from Capsicum rhomboideum, assembly GCA_031232105.1. Classification (NCBI taxonomy): domain Eukaryota; kingdom Viridiplantae; phylum Streptophyta; class Magnoliopsida; order Solanales; family Solanaceae; genus Capsicum; species Capsicum rhomboideum. The sequence continues at coordinate 56,656,908 of CP124711.1, forward strand.
CTGAACGAGCCCAATCTGGTTAAATATAGATTTTATATAAGAAAAAGAAACCATAGACACCCATATTACTATACTTATATTTCGGGTCCAAAAAGTCAATTCAAAAATCAACCCCGAGCCCATAAAGGCAAACCTAAAATTTTATTAGAAAATCACGTTACCCATAACTTAAGGAGTTAAAATATGAAATTTCTTTTAAAATGGAGCTAAAATCGAACTTGAAATCATCAATTTACCATTCTTTAACTTTACCCAAAAATTCCTAAATTTCCAATTTGAAAACCAAAATTTGAAGCTGAAATCATGAAATAATCATTAAGGAATGTTAAAATATTAGTTTAGAATCTTATCCAATGAAGAAATATTAAAAATCACCTTTAAATTTCCCCAAATAAGTTCCCAAGCTTAAAAATCAAGTTTTGAGGTTTTGAACCAAAAATAGGATTTTAAAACTGTCCAGGTGCACTACTCATCATGATCGCGACAGGCCCATCCGGTCGCGGGATTCATCCCACCCAAAAAATTGCGATCACAGTAACCCACCATGCGATCACAAAGTGTACTGATGCGACCCAGACCTGACTCCTTTCCCCTTCCCTGCGATCACGAGAAGCCCCACCACGCGATCACGAAGGTTCCCATTTCTCCAATGTGATCCCGAAGAGGGTATTGTAGCTGCACCAGAAAAGATAAACCAACAACTTCAAGACCAACTAAAATCACCATATGGATCCTCATAATTCATTTGGAACCCGTGAACACAAATAAACTATACTACTAGACTAAAATCAACATTGTGGACTCAATGAAATTGTCAGATTTATGAACGAAGGTCATTATCAATGGATGTTGAGCGAAGTCAATTCTAGATCTTAACTTCCTAATTTTCCAACCAACTACTAAAAATCCAACCGAATGCTTTGGGACCTAAACCAACAGTCCTATTAACCCAAAAGTGATATTTCAGAGATAATGGAACTGACATAAATCCCATACGATCCCTAAATCTCTAATTGTTGACCAAAGTCAACCATTCTAACTTCAAAGCCTTCAAAAATATAAATCTCTCGAAATATTCAACCAACCACCTTGGGAACTAAAACACCCACACCTCGCAGACCACAAATACTATAATGTATCTATAGGGAGGCTTAAAACAGTTAATAAGCACCAAAAATCAAATATCACTATGAGGGTTGTTACAACTAACTTTTAGAAAGCTCCTCGCCCAATAAGTATTAAAAATATAATTTATCAAAATCCATAGTAATCATATTTTTACTAGTAGAATTATCATTTATCCACATCTATTCTCTTAAGTTCAGAATTGGGTAAGACATTTCATAGTTTAAGTTTTGTAGGTTTAAATCCATCTATATCACCAATTATACAGGCCAAAATTGAGATGAGTTTTTCTTCGTTTTATGCAAATAGGTTTATGAATAAGGATATTTTGGTGGTGATGAGGCGATATATGGTGGCCGATGGTTGTTGAGGAAGAAAGGCCAAGGATTTGGGGAAAAGGATGATTGTTGAGGGGTGAGATAGGGTTGGTAGGGTCCATCGAATGGAGTTTGAAGAAGATAACTAGGGACCTCAAATAACTTTTTTTCTTTTTAAGCGGAATGACTTGAAAGACCCTTATACTTGGCTCGGGTTGTCAATTGGACCCTTCTACTTATGGCCTTGCCAACTGAACACTTAGGGTGCTTTGGTATAAAGGAAAATGTTTTCCATGGAAAATATTTTCATGAAAAACAAGTTGGTTTCTTACTTATTTTCTCACGTTTGGTTAGTGAGTGGAAAATATTTTTTCAAAAAATATTTTCTAGTATTTGAATGGTGAATGAAAAACATATTCCAGAAAATATTTTTTAGTTTTGGCTAAAGAGTAAAAAATAATTTTAGAAAAATAGTTTTTCATCGGGGAACCAACTCCGATGATGGATCCGAAACCCGAACCGAGAAGTAACCCCGACCCTAACTCTTGACTTGGGAATCGACCCCTAGACCTGACCCCGATACTCGACCTAGGACCCAACCCTGACTCTCAACCTCGACACCCAACCCCAACTCTTGATCCAAACCAGACCATGACTCCCTACTCCCGACTAGAGCAACGAGCTCGATTGCTGACCCCGACACCTAAATCTCAATATGAGACCTAACCCCGACCCTAAGATTCAACCCTGACACTCAATCTGGGACTCAACCTCGACTCTTGACCCCGACTCCAAACCCAGACTCCCTACTTGGACCAGACCATGACTCCCTTCCCCAGACTCAAGCACCAACCTTGATTCCAGACCCCGACATCCAACCTCGAATCCCAAACTGGGACCCGACCCTAACAACAGAATTAATACCTAACCTCAACACCATAATTAGGAACCGACCCCAACTCTCGACCCGAGACCTGACCCTAACACCTGAATCAGAACCCAACACCAACATTCGACCCAGGATCCAACCTTAACTCCAACACCCGACCCGAGACCTGACTTCGATACCTAACTACCTGAACAAACTCCCAACATGGGACCTGAACCAAATAATGAACCCCGAATCCCAACACGAGAGCAGACTTAGACACTCGAACCGGGACCCGACCCCAAAACCAGAACTAGACTTGACCCTGACACCAAAATCAATACCAGACCCCGATACTAGAATTAGTACCCAATCTCGAGAACCGACCCTGACCCCCGACTCGAGAGCCAACACCAATACTCGACTCGAGACCCAACCCCAATACCTAAATTAGTACCCAACCCCAACACTATAATTGAGACCCGACCCTGACTCCCGAACTGGGACCCAACCTCGACACCCGATCTAGGATCGACCTACGACTCGAACCGAGAACTGACCCCAAATCCCTACCCGGGACCAGACGCCAACACCAGAACCAAGACCCAACCCTGACCCAAAACTTGACCCCGACACCTTAACTAGGAACCAACCCCGACTCCCGACTCGGGACTCGACCCCTACTCCTAACCTAGGACCCGACCTCAATATATGAACTGGACCTGACCCCGATACCCAACTTTTGACTCGAGACCTGACCCCGATAGCCAACTCCTGACTCTAGATTCAACCCCGACACCCGAACCTGACTCTCGATCCAAGACCCAACCTCGACACTCGAATTAAAAACTGACCCCAACCCCATTCCACCCGACACTCAATATGAGACCTGACCCCAACACATTAATTGAGACCCCACCCGGACTCCTGACTTAGGATCGAACCTAACACCGAACCTCGACTCCCGACTCAGGACCCGACCCCGACACCCGAACCAAGACTCCCCCCCGACACTCAAATCGAGGCCTGACCTCGACACCTTAATTAGGAACCGACCTCAACTCCCAACCTGGGACCCGACCCCGACACTAGACCCCTGACCCCTGACCCGAGACCTGACCTCGACCTCGACTCCTGACTCTAGACCCAGGACCTAACCCCGACTTTTGAACCAATAAGGGTTGGGGTAAGGAGACGAATCCCAAGTCAGAAACAGAGTTAAAATCGGAGTTGGAGGTTGGGAGTCAGGTCGAGATCAGACCCTGATTCCCATTCAATATTGGATCCCAAGTTGGTGTCGGAATTTGTTCTCAGATCGAGTTCAAGTTCGGGTCTAGTCCAATGTCCCGAGTCGAACTTAGGCATTTGAACCCAAGTCAGATTTGGGAGTCGGGTCTCGAGTCGAGGTCAGATCTTAGGTCCTGTGTCTTGGACCAGGTTGAGAGTCTAGAATATGGAGTCGGATCATGGGTTAGTGTCCCGAATCAGTACCCGAGTTTTGGGTTAGTGTGGAAAGTTGAGATGTAAGGTTGAAAGAGCGCTTTGGAAAATGTTTTCCATAATTTTTGAAGGGAAGTCATTTTTCTTAATTTTGAGGAAAATAAGTTCATTTGAAAAATATTTTCCAAAACATTTAAGCCAACCAAACATGAGAAAATTGGAAACATTTTCCAAAAAATGATTTTCTTCATACCAAACACACTCTTAAACTCAATAAAACTATCCTTTTAAACCCCTTTCTCATCCGACTAGTGTTCGTGTAACACAACCTACTATACTTGAAATTCCACATCATTTCTTAAAGATACTAGATATAAGAACCCGTGCCAGTACGAGCTCAATATACATTCCTTGCTCTGTTTTAGTTTATGTGACGTAGATAGAATTGGAGTTAATCACTTTTTTATATATTTTTTTAAATGTTTAAATTTGTCGATTACTGTGATTTATAGTATTTTTTTACGTAATTTTCACATAATATATATTCCTCTATCTATCCCAATTTATGTGGCACAAATAAAATTTCGAGAGTCAATCAAATTTTAATATATTTCTTTATATATTGTATTTTGTTAGTTATTGTAATTTGTAATACTTTTTAAGTTCAAGGATAATAATTAAAGACCACTCAAAAAAATAATCAAAATGTCATATTATGTGATTGTTTTTTCTTTTCAATTTTTTGCTATTCAAATAGTAGTAGCAAATTTTGGAGAAGGGTTCAAGAAAGTTCATTTCGAATTGTAGCTTCATGGACATTAGTACAGTAATGGGGTCCATAAATTTTCAAGATAATTCAAACAAATATAGAAAAATAAAATGAGAACCACAGGGGAGAAAAGGCAACGACAAGTTTTCGGCTGACCGAGGTGATTAAGTAGAATATGGGCTGCCTTTTTAGTTCAAAATTGCAAAAGTACAAACATAAATTAAATTTGCACAATATCTACGAAACACCAGTAGTAATAAAATGACGGAATTGGACTTACTATATAGAAGAATGACAAGAAGCACACATGTCGACCATCAGTTTTTTTTTTTCATCGAAGTTGTGTGCTTCTTCACTCTTCTAAATAGTAGTAACATTAGAAATTAAATTAAAAAATAAGTTAAATCAAATAGGTCAATTTTGCAAAATCCTTAAAATTTTCAACATGTTCTGCATATTTTCACGCAAATTGAGTACCAGTTCATTCCAAATAGTTGAAATCCTTTCTCATTTTACTTTAATTTCAACTACAAGTTCACAAATACAAATCCAACGAACCCCAATCACAATTTCGAATTAATTTCACAAATTCACAAACCCTATTTGTTGTTCTTCAAGATTCCCCAACCTTATCAATGAATTTTTTAATTTTTAAATACCCACTATGACCCTTCACATTAACCCATATTCACACCTCCTTTTTGAACCTTTGGTTTTGGAAGACAAGAAATTAACTGTTGATTTTTCTTTTAGGTTTACAACCACATAATTTGTGAAGACGGAAGAACACCATTTCTTTATTAATGGTGATAAATGTTGTATTTTCTTTATGAAGATGTGAAGGTGTGGGTGGGTGGGGAATGACACAATGGGGTGGGGTGCAGGGACGATGAAAAGGGTAGCGGAGGAGGTGTGTGGCTGTCGGGGGGTGTTCAATGTGTAAAGAGGTAGGAGGAGATAAAGAAGAGGGAAGAGATAAAGAAAAGGGCGGGTTTTGGAATTTTTAACTTTATTTTTTAATTTATTTATTCTTGAATTTAATATTTTTAGTCAAATTTATTGCATTCACTCGCTTTAAAAATTGTGATACCACGTGCTACATCTGAGTCAGCAAGTAAATGCCACATAAATTCGATCAATGATCAAAGGTGTCTAAAATGTTAGGTTTCAAAGGGTTTAAGTGTTTAGTTGGAAAAATCATAATTAATAGGATCAAATTGACAATCTGAGCCAATTAGAAAGGTCTCCCAGGTCATTCCACCTTCTTTTTATTTAGAATTTTTTTATTAGCTGGACAAAAAAGCCACGTGACATTTTTTATATGTTATTGTTCCATGTCATTATGTGCATAATTTAAGGCTGAGTATTGTTTTAATTGGTTACACATGAAGGGTTTAGTGGGCACAAATTTTAATGATGTTGGAGTGCTTAATAGGTATTGAGAGGTGTCCAAATGTAATTTGAAGGCAAATTTAAAGGAGTATGTATTTGTCATTTTTAATAGAATAATTAACCAAATAGCCAAACATAAGGAGATTATTTACAAAAGTTTCCTTAACTTTAAATTAAATTACGAAACATACCGGGGTCGCATGTATCTTTGGTGTCGCGTGTATCTTAGGATACACAGGCTCACGTATATCTGAGACTGTGTATCTAGGACTGTGTATCTGAGACTGTGTATCCTTAGGATACACGGGACCTCAAAGATACACGCGACCTCAAAGATACACTTTCAAAAGTCACAAAAATAAAAAAAATCGTTGGTTATTGCTTGTGTATCGTTGGTTATTGCTTGTGTATCCTCTAGTTGTGTGTATCTCTAGATACACCCGATTTCTCCTTGTGTATCTATAGATACACACGGCTTTTTGCTGGTGTGAGGTTGGTACATCTTGTAATTATTGGTCAAAATTTCAGTGTGTTTTGTAATTATAGACCAAAGCTCCTATATTTTTTTTGTTTGCCCTTTTTAATACATTAATGTTTTTGATCTAATAAGTGAAGTAGATCTAATTTAATCTAATAAATTGAAAGAAAATATTTTTTAAACCATTCTAATATATTAAGAATATTTTTTTACCCTTTTTCCAATTTCCATAGTTAAATTGTGATGTACTAATCGAAAACTAGAAGAAAAACCCTTTTAAGTTTATAGATTGGGGGTGGTGTTTGCAAAAATTGGGAGCAGACACGTCCTCCTTTTCGGCGAGGCACACAAGCTGCGAAGAAGCATAACTTTTAGTGACAATTGGGGATTTCGATCTGTATATAGTAGTAAGTAACCGCATTTCTCCGTTATTTTAGTAAATTACTGATTTACAAATAACTAATTTTCTCTAGTTGAAAGGATTGTTTTTTGAAATCGCTATGTGGAGACTGGAAAGAGGAAACATGATGTGATTGAAACAAGAACTTGTCAAGTGGCACAGATATAAGTCACTGTTACGAATTTGTTGAATAGGGCTCCCAGTTTCAGTTTTAGAACCCCTTAATCAAATTTCCTTTCTTTTCTGCATTGCAAATACAGATCAGAAACGAGTTAATGTGCTATTGTATCCTGTAGGTAGGTAGCTACAGATTGTTTTACAAACTTAGCTTGCTGTTCTTTCCTCTGGCAGTGGATGAAAACAATAATGCAAGAGATGATGGAGAGATGGTAGAGGAGAGTTCAAGTGGAAAGGGGTTGACCACAATTGGTGTTGTTGAAGCTGAAGGAAGTTTGAATATGGAACCTTATGTGGGTATGGAATTTGAATCAGAAGAAGCTGCTAAAGCATACTATAGCACCTATGCAACACATTTGGGATTTATCATGCGAGTAGATGCATTTCGGCGATCTATGCGTAATGGGGAGTTGGTCTGGCGTCGACTTGTCTGTAATAAAGAAGGTTTCAGTAAAAGTAGACAAAGTCAGAGTGGAAAAAGGAAGTGCAGAGCAATTAGGGAAGGATGTAAAGCAATGATAATTGTGAAGAAAGAACAATCTGGAAAATGGGTTGTTGCTAAATTAGTGAAGGAGCACAATCATCCACTCATTGCCAAACCTGTTAATACCCGTAAAGGTGCAATCTTGTGTCAAACACCGGTAAGTAATTTAAACTAATTGATGAAATTTGAAATCAGGTTGTTGACCTATATAAAGAAATTTCTCTCTACACAGCTATTTCTCGAGTTTACTAGACTATGTTTTTTATCAAATACATTTCTCTTTATTGTCATTATTCCTTCTTTTATTCTTACATTAATTTGATCAGAAGTCGACAGATTTGTACCGGTTGAGACGTAAGTTGACAACTTCTATTTTCTTCTTCTGCTTTGTTGCTAAAACCATAATTGCCCCCTCAAGTCATTTGTCTTTGAGTTCTTAGCTGATGCAGTTAATGATCCTCATTTACAAATATTAGTTACTGTGATTTAGGGATGCTTGTTAGTGTGGCATGACCTTCTCCATGGAAAATATGCTCATTCTTGAAATGCATTGATTATTACCCCTTTCTTACTAGATATTCATATTTGCACCAAATTATTGAAGCTATTCAAAGAGCGATTTGTTGGATTCTCTTTGTCAATATATATTTGTAGCTTTAGGAATTTAAAGAAACTTCTAGTCCAAAATGTATGTCCTGCAAGTGGCTTCCTTGTAATGGGGCATGAAGTGCTTGTCAGTGAAGGAGATATTGCTCTATTCCAATCACATTGTGAAATGTTTTCTCTTATCATGTGGGAAAAGGCTAAACTACAGGAGAACCAAAAATTCGTTATTGTTTAGAGTCAAACAGAATAGATGTCTGTTACTGGTCAGGTGATCAAAGGCTTCTGAATCAAGAACCAGAGCCAAGAGACGAAGAACATATGAGACACTCAATTCTTAGGATTGATTGTCTGATTAGACCGTGGAATCTGTACTGATCTTAAGGTGGCAAACACAAACTTCACAAACTTTGACAGAAAGTTTTTAGGTGAACATGAACTTCGATATTTTCTTCCTCTGGCTCTGGATTCTTGTTTCAAAAGTTTGGATCACATTTCTCTCCATACTTTGTCAGATTCCAACTTTGCGAACCATCGTCATGTATCATTAGTCTTCGTCAGCAATCTAGTCAAGCTGGCAGCACGCGTATCTTTAAGTTCAATTGTCCCTCATATTTGATTGGAATAAAAATTCAATCGTCTCTTCTTGATTCATGGTAACATCATGGCCAAATCAATATCTTACAGCGCTAAGGTACTTAGTTTCATGGCAGTGCCAAGTTTGTTTTATTTCTTATAATGATATCATTAAACTGACTTTCAAAACTTTCACTATTTTACGTAACTGAAATCTCTCTTACGTAACAAGTCTTGCTTATAGTATAACTTATCTATCTCCTTTCTCAGCTCAAAAACATAAAAATAGGTACCATCATTTGAAGGGAGGCAGCAATCTGATCTACTATTTTTGCTTTTTGATGTAGCAGACAACCTGTAGTCTTTGACCCTAGTACATGCGTCTGATGTGAATTGGGCTATCTCTCTAGACCCGCTTTTTATTCCCCACATCCAAGCAGGGAACCAGACTTCCCTTCCCGGTTTCCGCGTTACGGCCAGTATGATCCCTATGAAGAACTTAAGAAAGAAATCAAATGATAAATAACGTATCGGTAGGAAATGACAAAGTGCAGTTTACCCCAATCTTAGGGTGGATTTCACCCAATAGATCATTTTCTTGCCTCAACTTCTTGGCAGCCGCATTCAGTAGCCTCCTTAACTAGGGTACTACAGGTGCAGTTTTGGTAGTCAAACAAAGGGTGATCTACTTGACTGGTGCCATATGTCTGCTTGACTAGGTAATGCTCTGTCGTTCAGTGGGCAGAGGCGAATTCAAGATTTCAAGATCATGGGTGCACCATTGCTTTTTAAGATTAAAATATAAAATTTATAGCAACAAAAACTTAACGGGCAAAATATTTAAACCTAGTGTTGTTTTTGAGTAAACATTTTTTAAAAAGAAAAAATAAAAACGAAGTGGGGCAGGCATGCAGCTAAGGCTTTTTTTTAGAAAAAAAAGTTTAAAAAAAGTAGTAAGTAGGATTTGATCCCATGACCTACTTAAAATAAGCTCTTAGGCAACGCACCTCTCAGCCTTAGAAATATTTTAAGAATTATACACATAATATATCGAGTTTAGTCGGATGACCACGGGTTCACGTGACCCGTTTTTAATACATAAATTTGCCTCTGTCAGTGGGGGATCACATATTTGTCTAATGTTCATTCTGGCCTCAGAAGGGGAGCCTTGGAGTAACTGGTAAAGTTGTTGCCATGTGACCAGGAGGTCACGGGTTCAAGCCTTGGAAATAGCCCCTTACAGAAATATAAGGTGGGGCTGCGTACAATAGATCCTTGTGGTCGGGCCCTTCTCCGGACCCTACGCATAGTGGGAGCTTAGTGCACCGGGCTGCCCTTTTTTTTTTTTTTTGTTCATTCTGGCCTCAACTTCTGCTACAAGTATTATGACCCATGTAACACATGTTTATAAATATCTTTGGCTCAAGGCCTCGTCCCACCTGGATCCTCACTGGGATTTATCCACAGATTAAAACCTTGCTTTTAGCCAATATCTAGGCTTGCACTTGCCTTCCTCTCTGTAGATAGAGGCTCAGATAGCTATTGGTTGTACCATGGACAGTGGTGGGAAATATGTGAAGGTATGAACCCGATCCATCAGGGATCTATTACAAATTCTTTCTTTGTCTTCGATATGATATGTGGCTACAGTTGAGTTATGGGGGATTGTATGAATTATTTGTGAGAAGTAATCCGTCCTCAAATTATATTCTTACTTGATTGATATCTCTAAGTTATTTGCCCCCCTTGTCATACATATTCAGCTAGATTAGCTAATCAGCTAGACTGTTTAATTGATTTTAAGTCTTTATCATGATCAATTGTATGCCCTAATCTCTTTCTTTCCAAAATAAAGTTCTTCTACCATCCCCTATTTTCATAATGTATTATGAGAATATATTCCATAAGAATCTAATATATTTCCAATTTCCAACTCTGTACGAGTGCCTTGGCTACAGAGCGCCTCCTTCTCAATCCCTATTGCAAAATTTTCAAAAGTACTTCATAAGAAGACTGTTGTGTGTACCCTTAGAGTTGACTTCCAAGCCTCATTACCACTTCCTACTTAACCAGATTAAGAGAATTTTTCTTGTTGTTTTCTTGCCACAAAAAAATCCCTCCTTAGTTCATCGATTGTCTACTCTTCTCTGCCTTCTTTGGTAAGAAAGAGTGATATAGTATAAGTCGGAAGTCAATCTAGAACACTATTAATTAGAACTGTAAAATACAGAGACAATGGAGCAATTTTCTTGTAGTTTTATTCCAAGAATAACAGGCTCTAGAACACTATTAATTAGAACTATAAAATACAGAGACAATGGAGCAATTTCCTTGTAGTTTTATTCCAAGAATAACAGGCTATTTGTAGGTGTACATGCAAATCTATCTAAGGAAACAAAATCAGAAAAATCCCCAAGTATCTCTATATATGGTTGTGCTATGTTTACTATATGCAAACATGTCTATGTACATTCTGCAACGCTACCCCTCATGTTGGAGCATAGATATTAATTATGCCCAACTTGTTACAAAGATATTCTACCCTAGTCCTATTTAAAGCCTTTGTAAATATATCACTCAATTGTTCTCGCATCTTCACATAGCCCGTGGAAATTACGTTCTCTTGAATCTTTTCACGGACAAAGTGACAGTCAACCTCAATATGTTTTCATGATACACTGGATTTGAGGCAATGTGCAAGGCAGTCTGATTATCATACCAAAGTTTTGCGGGAGAAAAAAGCTTCAAACCAACCTCAGCCAAAAGGTGATGTATCCTATGTTGCGCGGACTCTTTGCTTTTGCTGCCGAACCTATCTTGACGCGACACCGATGCTGGTGCGGGGTGCGTCTCGGATTCGGTCAAACGAATCTGGACACTTTGACCAAAATTAAAAACAAATTTGGGGGGAAATTGAGAATTCGATCTCAAAATAAAAATGAAATAAATTTATATCTTATCTTTGTCTCCCTTGTAGCTTTTCCTCTTGATATATATATATTAGTTGCTTAAAGTTTCAGGCCAAAACAGAGGGAAAAATTTCGACCTCTCGCGTCGTCTGGGAAAGACCGGCGACTATAATTTGGGAGTAAAGAGGTCGTCGGACTTTTGGGGAAGAAAGAGACAGTCGTCGAACTTTTAGGGAAGAAAGAGACACAGATCTCAAGGACTCTTTATTACTTATACTTCTATTAGAATTCATATTAATATAGTAGTAAAATAATACTTACTAGTAATAGAAATATAATAGAAATAGTAATACACTGCGTACACTTTACCCCTCCAGACCCCACCTGGTGGGAATACATTGGATATGATGATGATGATGATGATGATGATGAATAGAAATAGTAAAGTTAATGCTAGTATGTCGGCAATATGTCAAGGAAAATAGAAGGTCGACAATTTTATAATATTTGAATTTTTTTTAGCTGAATCCCTGCACCCGTATCCATACTCGGATTCGCCACCCCGAATCTTAAAATTTAAATTTTGATGAATCCGACTCTCGGATCTGCACCTATCTCGGATACTCGCACTCGGATCCGAGCAACTTAGGATGTATCCATAGTATTTCACTTGTGGATTGAGCCATAGCTCTATACTCCGATTCTGCACTAGATCGAGATACAACATTTTGTTTCTTGCTCCTCCAAGATACCAGATTTCCACCAACAAATACATAATAGCCAGTAGTAGATCTTGTATCCATTCTTGATCCAGCGCAATCAACATCTATAAAGCACTCAACACGAGTATGTCCATAATCGCTATACAATATGCCAAGGCTAGGAGCTCCTTTCAAATAGCACAAAATTTGTTCCAAAGCTGCCCAATATTTGATTGTTGGTGCAGACATGAATTGACTAACAATACTGACTGCATAGGCAATATCTGCACGGGTCACAGTGAGATAAATCTGTTTCCCAACTAACCTTTTATATCTATCCGTATCATCAAACAAATCAACATCATCCTTAGTAAGATGCACATTAGGAACCATTGGTGTGCCATATGACTTAGCTCCAATTTTCTAGTTTCTGCAAGTAGGTCAAGTACATACTTTCTCTGGGACAAGAAAATTCCTTTCTTGCTTCTTGCTACTTCTACACCCAAAAAGTATTTCAGCTGCCCCAAGTCTTTGGTATGAAACTTGGCGTGTAAAAACTTCTTGAGAGAAGAAATCCCTGCAAAGTCATCTCATGTAATAATAATATCATCAACATAAACAACTAGAAGGATAATACCAGACGCTGATTGTCTATAAAAGACTGAGTGATCACACTTGCTCTTTTTCAACCCAAATTCCTAAACTACATTGCTAAATTTTCCAAACCAAGCAGGAGGACTCTGCTTTAAACCATATAAAGATTTCCTCAGTTGACAAACTTTTCTATACTCCTCCTGAGCAACAAACTCAGGTGGTTGGTCTGTATATACTTCATGGAGACCACCATAAAGAAATGCATTCTTGATATCCAACTGATGTAAAAACCAATGTTGAGAAGCAACCAATGAAAATAAACAAACTGAAAGAGGTGAACTTGTCTACTAGGGAGAAAGTATAAGTCAGAGCATAGTCTTTAGCCACAAGTCTGGCTTTAAGTCTCGCAACAGAACCATCAGGATTAACTTTGACTGCAAAAACCCACTTGCATCCTACTACTTTCTTTCCTTTGGGTAAATCCACCAAATCCCAAGTGTGATTTTCATCTAAAGCATGTATATCTTCAAGCATTGCATTATGCCATCCAGGATGATTCAAGGCTTCTTTCACTGTTTTAGGGATAGTGACAGAGTCTAAAGAACTAATCAAACAACTAGATGTCGGAGACAAATGGTCACAAGAAACAAAGTTAGCTATCGAATATGTGGATTTGCACTGACCTGTACCTTTTCGAAGAGCAGTTGGAAGGTCCAGATTTTTCGAAGGACCAAGTGAAGAAGGATCTAATGCCGAGGGAGTTGATGTAGGATATGTATCATCAGTCTCTCGCCTCCTTGAGTAAACTTGAACAATTGGCGGCCTTGCTACTACACATGGAGCAAGTTCTGAAGGCACAGGAGATGGAGGAACAACATCATTTGATTGTTCTGTTATAGTATGAGTAACCTGATAGAGTAATCACTCATCTTCCTCCCCCTGACTTGTAGAAACGGTATGTGGTGTAGTCTCTGAAAATACCACATCAGTTGACACCAAATATTTACCAAGTTCAGCAGAATAACATCGATACCCTTTCTGAAGACGAGAATACCCCAAAAAACACACTTTAATGCCTTAGGGTCCAGCTTGATAACAGATGGTCGAACATCTCAAATATAACATGTGCTTCCAAACACCTTAGGTTCTACCGGAAACAATGATTTGTTCTGAAAAAGAACATTATAAGGCATATTACCTGCAAGCACACTTGGCAGCATACTATTGATTAGAAAACAAGCAGTTAGCATCAAGCCAAAATTGCTTAGGAATCTTCATTTGGAACAACAGTGCCCTAGCTGTCTCAAGTAGATACCTATTCTTTCTCTCGGCAACTCCATTTTGAGAAGGTGTATCAACACAAGAAAACTGATGGAGAAAACCATGTTGTCTCAGGTAAGACTGAAATAATTCTGACATATATTCTTTAGCATTATCACTCCTTAGAATACGCACTGAGACATCAAATTGAGTTTTGACTTCAGCACAAAAGGCAGAAAAGTGAGTAAACACTCCAGATCTACTCTTCATAAAGTATATACAAGTCATTAGAGAAAAATCATCTACAAAAGTGACAAAATATTTATGCCCAATTTTATAAACAATAGGACATGGTCCCAAACATCAGAATGAACTAACTCAAAAGTTGACTTAGCTCGCTTATTAACCCTCGGACCTAATGAGATATGATGGTGTTTTGCAAATTGACATGACTCACATTCTAATGAGGAAATATTCTGAAATTGAGGACAAAGCTTTTTCAGCAAAGGTAGCGAAGGATGTCCCAGTCATGACACTGGAGCATGCAACACACGGAGACTCCTGCTCATCAAGAATATAAAGATCATCTGCCATATGTCCTTTACCAATAACTTGATTTGTCACAAGATCACGGAACATACAATAATCGAAAAAGAACGAGATATAACAATTAAGCTCTCTGGTAATTTTACTAACAAAAATTAGATTAAAGGCCAGTTTTGGTAGACTTAATACAAATGACAGAGTAATAGATGAGGTTGGTTGAACAGTTCCATATCAAACACTGCTACAAGTTGATCCCTCAGCTGCAGTAATCGAAGAGGGTGTTTTGTGTGATTGAAAGCTAGAAAAAATATTTAGATTACCTGTCATATGATTTGTGGCACCTGAATCACTCAACCATTTATTGAAAGAGGAGATAAGACATGTTTTATCTGACGTAGCAAAAGTACTAACTGAAGTGGATTCGTTCAAGGATTTCTGATGTTGAGAAAATTTAATAAACTCCTCAACCGAAACCAAAACCAGTTTGTCAGATAATGATCTTGGAGCAGTACCATCTTTGATCTGATCAGACATTTCCCCAACCAAAAGAAAACTCATTTGTTTCTGAATAAATTAGTGTCGAGACCAACAGAGAATTCCAAGTAGGCTATATTGCAGAATCACACATTACCGAAAAGTAAAACAGTGCCTTAATAACCAGACACAATCAGAAGCTTGACAATAGCCAAACTTAATCTGATAACAATTTCCCAAATAAGCTTCAAATATCCTCCAACAAACAATATCAATTCACAAATTGCTGAGAACAATTTCAAATCATTGTTGCACTCGTAGGCAATCTCCAGACTCAAAGAATAATTAGTAACATACAGAGAAGACTCAGACCTGACCAAGAAGGCTTTGCAAATTCTGTTTCGAGGATTTTCTCCTCCAAAAAGTGGTCCTGCGATTAGGAGACCACCACAAATCCACCGGAAATGTTGATCCGATCTCGGAACAGAAAGCCGGACCAAAGTTGGTCAGCGCACGAGCGTCTCGAACCAGGCTATCTCCGGCAGTCACCCACATGGCTCTTTTGCTTCTATTGTATTTTGTTCTGTCCTTGGTCCGCATTGATTCTAATATTTCCTATAGCTTTTTGAATGCTGGTATACAAAAGTATCCTACTTAATGCTGGTACACAAAAGTATCCTACTTAATGCGCTTAAAAAAAATAGAATTTCGTGGCAAAATTGCTGACCTTTTTGGGCTGGTAGGTTAAAAGGCTTTACTTTATATAATCACGCTGTCTTCCTACTGATGTCTGTGCATTCTGCCTGTATGTTTTTTCACATGTAGCAACTGCTTTCTTTTCATTAATGAATGCATGTGGTCAAGTCATGCCAGAGGGGCTCTCTCGGTTATGTAAATGGCACCTTAGTTGGTTATACATTTAGTTAGCAAATATAGTATGAACCAAAAACTATGTGCAGTCACGGAAGCACAATGGATTCATGTATTTCAGTTAAAATCTTGGAAGAGTTAATTGCGAAATCCTTCTAAGATTTCCAGTATTGCTTTGTCATTGCTTTTCCTGTTCCCATATGCTCTTACTTATTAGGCAATATCATTTTCTTAAGGAATAATAGTTTGATTGTGTCATGTGTCTCTGCTGTTCTTGATATTCGGGACCAATTTCAGGATGATAAAGATGTCAAGATCCGGGAATTAACAGCAGAGTTACAGAAGGAGCGTAAAAGATCTGCTGCTTTACAGGAGCAGCTAGATATGGTTTTGAAAGATATGGAGGATCACTCAGAGCAACTGTCAAAGAACATTAATGACATTGTTAGAAGTGTGAAAGAATTGGAATCAAGAAAAATTGTCCTTCAAAATGGCGGGTAGCTTCTGTAGCCTTTTTTCTTTGGAAAATAGTAACATATGCCCGTAAATTATTTGGAAGTCTTAGTTAAACCTTTTGTACTGTTAATTGAAACAGAATCCTTATACTCCTGCTTCGTTGTTGTAAAATTCCTTGTCATTTACTATCAGCGAGGTGTCATGTGCGAGGGCATTTTGGCATTCAAGGGTGTAGCCTAATTGCAATGAAATGGGTGAAGACCTTATAGACAATGGTTTAAATCCTAGCAGGGACAAAAACTGTTAGGTGGTTTCTTTGTATTTGGCGAAGTTATTTGGGTACTTGTGTTGGTGAGGTGCGTGCAAAAAAGTTCTAGGGAATTTTTTACTTGCCTGAAGCTAGTAAAGTGGACCTTATTTCTTAATTCTTTGTTTTTGCTGGTCTGTTGCAGGGATGAAGTACCATTTTGCTTCAAGTCCATGGCTTGGATTTTTTTTTTTCTCCTCTTTCCTTTTAGTTTTAAATGGAATCATTATATACTTTCAGTCCATTTAGGCACAAAGGTGGTGTTCCCATTTGTCGTCACAGAATTAGGTTAGTGTTGGCTAATTTAACACCACAGAAGCTTGCCAGACAAGATGTCATGATCAAAAATCAAGGGTTGTTATTGGCACTGCTCAATTGAATCAGTATTCATTTTAGTTAAGTACCAAATATCAATAAAAGTTTTGGCAGATATAACAAGAGCATCCCAATAATTCCTATAGTCAACCAAACAACAATTCAACCACTACAGATTATCCACAATCATTATCAATACCAAGATAATGTCTCAAAGCCCAAAAAAAAACCCAAGTTTCAAAATCCACCCCCAACAGATTGGCCAAGAGCATTTAATATAAATGTGAATACAAGAGTTTAGGGACACAACCTGATAAAAACAAAAATAAAGAAGATAAATAGAATAAAGAGAAAATTATACAAAATATTCATTGAGTTAAATTTTTAGACAAAAAATAATCCACTTTTTGTCTTTTTACTTAAAATGACCAATCGACCTATATGTTTTCAATGGAACATTTCCTTACTTCCCAAATTGTTCGGCAACTATAATTTTAAAAAAATAAGAAATACATCCACACGCAATAACTGATGGTGGACTCTACATTGAAGGAGGGTGAAGAATGTGGGTCCCATGTTTTTTAGCACCGATATTTTTGCCCACCTACATCATTTCTTTTTGTTCTCTTCTTAACCTTCAATAATAAAATATTTAATGAATACCTTCTTTCTTGATCTCAAAATTATTTTATATTTTAGAAAATTAATGACTCGTTATTATTTGTCCTCAATATTTCTAATTAGTGTCGAATAATGTTAAGTTATTCGTCTTTTTTTAATGGGGAAAGGACACCCCATAGCCATTAGGACAAAGAAATTCCACTAAAATGACCATTTTCAAAGTAATGCCATCGGGTAGCCACACTTCTATTTTAATTCCACCAACTGGTCATTTTTAGAAATTGTATAGTTGTTATATAAAATATGTATCTGTAAAAGATATATATAGAAACTGTATAGGATGTTTATAGAAATTGTATAATTGTTGTATAAAATATATATCTGAGTAGTTATTGCAGCTAAAGGTTGTATAGGATATGTATAAAAATTGTATAATTGTTGTATAGAATATGTGTATATATATATATATATATATGTATATGATGTGTATAGAAATTATATCGTTGTTGTATAGAATATGTATATGTATAAGATGTGTATAGAAACTATATCAATATGATATAGGGGTAGTATTGTCACGACCCAAAAACTAGGTCATGATGATACTTATCACGACATAACGTTGATAAGTAAGCCGATCACCCAAAATGGAAGGAATACGAACAATTAAAGAAAATAAACTAGGGTGAGACTTCTGGAGAGAAGTCAGACGAACATGAGACATAATATAAGTAAGTCTGAAAGAAATAACATAAAATCTCCCAAAATCTGGTGTCAAAAGTGTAGAGCATCTAATACCAATTCGAACATCTGAAAATATTACATAAGTTTGTCTCTGATAGAAAATAAAGACATAAGATAGGATAGAGGAGGTCCGAAAGTCAACTCTAGTTCATAGAGAAACCCAGTACCTCGATCACAGTCTTCAAAAAGCACGATCAGCCACTGTGAGTCGTATTCGTACCTGGATCTGCACCGAAAGGGCATAGTAGGGGTAAGTACGGTCCACATGTACTCAGTAGGAATCATAGGCCGACTGAGCAAAGTAGACAATAATATAAGTCAAGAAGACTATGAGCACGTCACCTGCAAACAGAAAAGTTCCTAAACGGTAGCTCACATCGTCTCCACTAACAGTGCTAATATAATACTGAATTGAAACAACGCAGACATATACGAAAAGTATACAGAAACTAAAGACAAGTCAAGGAAAACTAAAGGAATTACAAAAGATGCATATGCAATGCAATGCAATGATGATGATGGGGAGGGACAGTGAAAGTCATCGTATTATTTTTTGTATACACCTACCGAGCTCGCATCCTCGCAATAGGACCCATGGAGTGTTCGCAACCCGTATACTATAACTTATATTTCAATCTCAACCCACCTCTCTGACTCATTTTTACAAAGAGGGTTTTTATAAAAATACCTCATTTTCTTTCAAAAACAATGTTCCTCAATGGTACCAGCATCTTATGAATGTGTATATATATATGGAATGAGGATGTAATGCTCACTATCAAATCAGTATGAAGATCTCTAATCAATTCAATAAATATATATATAAGTGAGCCCAGAATCAACTCAATATGTCCACAATTCATGATTATCAACTTTAATTAGGCACCATCGGAATAAATATGCGTGTAAGACATCATTAATATCATATCAACCCCTAACTCAGGTTTTTCTATCATGATAAAGGTAATCAATGCTCAATAAGCCCTATAATAATAATTTAAGCCCCCACACGAGCATCATATCTAGAATAAGGCATATAAATGCCCAAATATGGCCAATGATGTCAAATAAGGTCCCACTCTGGCAACACGCAATATCAGCTATCACAAGTCAACAACCACTAAACATAAGCCCCCACTCGGACACACAACAGTAATAATAATCTCAAAATACAAAACCCATAGTTATTTTCCCCAAACCATAGCATGCTTTACTTATTTATTAACTACCTAGCTCAATCTGAAAGAAGTTAAGCCATAACCTACCTCGAAATGAAGAAATTCGAGCCTAAAGTCCTTCAACACGGATCTTTTCCATTTTGAAAGACCTTAGAATCCACTAAAACATACAAATATAGCATCTACGCATTAAAAGAAAGACAACAATACCTATATTGCCCATATTTAAATCGGGTCCAAAACAAACTTGAAAAATGAGTTCGAAAACGAGAGTGATAAAACCAAAAATTTTGTTTAGAAACACATTCCCCAAGGTTATAGGAGTTTATAGAAGAAAACCCAAGCAAAAATGAGCTTAAAATGAGGTTCAAATCGAAGAAAAATCATTTTTAAGCTTTACCGGTAAAACCCCCAAAAATTCATTTCAAAACCGTGATTAAAAGGTGTTTTTGAAGATAAAATCAATGGGAAATAATGGGATTACGAGTTTAGAAGTTAACCACATGAGAATTGATGAAGAAACCCTCAAAAATCGCCTTTCCCGAAGCTTGGAGGTCCAAAAATGGAGTAAAATTGCGAAAATGACGAAGTTATACTACTTAGTGAACAATGCCTGGCGATTGCGGACCCCACCTCGCCATCGCGAGGCTCAAAGTTGACCGGCCATAAAATGGCCTTCGCGTTCGTGAAGAAAAATGAATCCGACCCCATACGAATGCCCTTCACAATCATGGCCACCACCTCGCGATAGCGATGAAGGGAAATTCCTTCTCCGCGATCACGTGTTGGGGCCCTCATTCGCGAAGAAGGATCTGGCATGCACCAGATATCAGTAAACCAACTGATTTTGCATGCTTTCAAATTCTCCGAACGGACCCTCGCGATTTGTTTGGGGCCCGACAAGAGTAAACCATATATGCTACTAGGCTAATTTTGATGTTCCAGACTCAATGGAGATGTTGGATTTTCAAAAAAAAGATTATTTTCAATAAATTAACCCCAGGACCCCCTTTTCACTATTTTTCACACGAAGGGTCGAAATGCAATATAATGGTCCCGAACTCGACTTAACCACGCTACTAACCCAAATTTGACATTCCAGATCTGTTGGCACAGTCCAAATCGTCATCCGAGACTCGAAACATGAAATGTTGACCGAAGTATTGGCTCATAAAGCCTCAAAACAACTTCAAACTCGCTCAAATCACTCTTAATTGCATTTGAAACTGTGCCAATCATCCCCATACCCCAAAACCAACATGTAGCAACTACGAGGAAGGGAAAAATGGTCAAAACATGTAAAAATCTAGTTTTTCAAAAAACAAGTCTTTACAATATCCACCACTAAGACTCTAGTTCGTCCTCGAACTAAAAAGCAACAAAATACCTGAATCGATAAAAAGCTGAGGGTAACTACTACACATATCGGACTCGATTTCCCAAGTAGCCTCCTCAATGGAACAGTGTCTCCACTGAACCTTTTCTACAAGAATACCTCTAGAGCGCAACCGTCTAACATCTCTGGCAAAAATGGATACTGGCTTCTCAACGAAGGTTAACCTCTCATCCAACTGAACCGAATCCCAACGAAGCACATGTGACTCATCCGGAATATAGCATCGGAGCATAGATACATGAAAAATTGGATGAACAACCGAAAAATTTGGAGGTAGAGCCAACTCATAAGCAACCTCTCCAACTGTCTGAAGAATCTCAAAAGGTGCGATATACCTTGGGCTAAGCTTGCCCTTCTTCCCGAACCTCATCACGCCCTTCATGGGTGACACACGAAGGAAAACCCGATCTCTAATACCAAATTTCAAGGCTCGAAGTCTGTAATTAGCATAACTCTTTTGCCTACTCTAGGCTACCCGAAGCCTATCCTGAATCACCCGAACTCTACCCAAAGACTCGCGAAGCAAGTCGGTGCCACAAGGTCTAGCCTCGAAAGTCTCAAACCAACCAATAGGAGATCGACAACGCCTACCATACAATGCCTCAAAAGGTGCCATTTTAATCCTCGAATGGTAGCTATTATTGTAAGCAAACTCTGTCAAGGCTAAATGCTGCTCCCACTGACCTCCAAACTCCATAACACACACGTGCAGCATATCCTCCAAAACCTGAATAGTCCGCTCCCACTGACCGTCATTCTGGGGGTGAAAAGTTATGCTAAGGTCGACCTGAGTACCCAACTCCTCCTAAAACGTCCTCCAAAAGCTAGAAGTGAACACTGAACCTCTGTCTGGAATAATAGATATGGGCACTCCATGAAGACGAACTACCTCTCGAACATAGATACGGACCAACCTCTCGGCACTAGATGAAATTTGAATAGGGATGAAATGGGCTGATTTGGTCAATCGATCCATGATGACCCAAATACTGTCAGAACCACGAGATGGGTAGTCCATAGTGATCTGCTCCCACTTCCACTCCGAAATGGGTAATCTCTGAAGTAAACCACCCGGTCTCTGATGCTCGGCTTTCACCTGCCGACAGTACAAACAACGAGCTACAAAATCTGCTACATCCTTCTTCATACCACGCCACCAGTAAAGCTGCTTCAAATCATGGTACATCTTGGTCACCTCAGGATGAATGGAATACTTGGAACAATGCGCCTCCTCCAAAATTAGTCTCACCCATCCACCAACTCTCAGCACACAAACTTGGCCACCAATCCTCAAAACACCATCAAGGTCAAGTGAAGCCTCTTTTGCCTCGCCACTCAACACCTTATCCCGAATAGCCCTCAAACCATTATCATCAAACTGGTGAGCTCGGATCTGCACCATCAACGAAGATCTAGCATCAATAAAGGCTAAAGCATCAAGCCTAACCATCTGGTTAGCTAAAGACTAAACCTCTAAGACTAAAGGCTGCTCCTGAGTCAAGAGATGGGTCAAACTCCCCATACTAGTCGATTTTTGACTCAAGGCATCCGCAACCACGTTAGCCTTACCTGGATGATACAGAATAGTGATGTCATAATCCTTAAGCAACTTAAGCCAACGCCGCTGTCTCATATTAAGCTCTCGCTTGGTGAAGAAATACTGAAGACTACGATGATCCGAGAAAATCTCACAATGGACTCCATACAAGTAGTATCTCCATAAATTTAACACAAACACAACTGCGGCCAACTCCAAGTCATAGGTAGGGTAATTCTTCTCATGAGGCTTCAACTGACGAGAAGCATAAGTAATCACCTTACCCTTCTGCATCAAAATTGCACCCAAACCAACACCGAAAGCATCACAAACATGGTCAAACCCATGCCCTCCTTGGGCAAAGTCAAGATAGGAGTCAAAGTCAACAACTCCTTGAGCTTTTGGAAGCTTTTCTCACATGCTTCCGACCACTGAAAGGTAATCCTCTTCTGAGTCAACTTGGTCAAAAGAGCAGCAATAGAATAGAAACCCTCAACAAAATGCCGATAATAACCCTTCAAGCCAACAGAACTCTGAATCTCGATAGGACTAGTAGGCCTAGCCCAATCACAAATTGTCGTAATCTTGGCTGGATTGAACATAATACTATCCTTGGTCACCACATGACCCAAGAAATAGATAGAATCCAACCAAAAATCACACTTGGAGAGCTTAACATACAACTTCTCATCATGTAATATCTGAAGTACAGTCCTCAAGTGTCTTACATAATCAGCCTCAGTCTTGGAATAAACCAACATATCATCTATAAATATAATCATAAAAGAGTCGAGATACTGTCGAAATACCCGGTTAATCAACTCTATGAACGTTGCTGGGGCATTGTTCAACCCAAATGACATGACCAAGAACTTATAATAACTGTATCGAGTCCAAAAAGCTATCTTTGGAATGTCCAAAGCTCTAATCATCAATTGGTGATACCCGAATCTCAAATTAATCTTAAAAAACATAGAAACACCCGAAGCTGGTCAAACAAATCATCAATACGAGAAAGAGGATACTTTTTCTTAATTGTCACCTTGTTTAACTATCGATAATCAATACACATGCACATAGAACCATCTTTCTTTTTCACAAACAAGACAAGCGCACCCCAAGGAGATACACTAGGCCTAATGAAACCTTACTCAACAAATCTTGTAATTTCTCCTTCAATTCCTTCAACTCAACTGGGGCCATCCTATAAGGAGAAATAAAAATGGCTTTGGTGCCCGACTCCACATCAATAGCAAAGTCAATATCTCGATCTGGAGGCATACCAGGAAAATCAGTAGGAAACATATCTATGAACTCGTGAACAACCCGAATAGAATCTATAGTAGGTGGTGAGGTAACACTAGTATCACGAACGTGATCCAAATAATACAAATAACCCCTTTCTACTATGCAACGAACACATAAAAAAGATATAACTCCCTTTGGACTCAAATTAAGCGTACCCTTCCAAGCTAAACTTGGCACACCCGGTGTAGCTAAGGTCACAGTCTTGGCATAACAGTCTAAAATAGCATGATGGGGAGCTAACTAGTCCATACCCAAAATAACATCAAAGTCAGCCAGGTCTAGGAGGATCAAGTCTACCCAAGTTTCACGCCCTGCAAATGTAACCACACAAGATCGGTACACCTGATCCACCATTAAAGAATCCCTTATAGGGGTAGATATATGAAGAGTCACAGTAAGGGGCTCACATGCAACACCAAAACTAGAAGCAAAATATGCAGACACATAGGAAAATGTATATCTAGGGTCAAATAACACAGAAGCAGATCTGTAGCAAACTGAGACGATACCTGTAATGACTGCATCAGAAACCTCTACCTTGGGTCTCCCAGGTAAAGCATAGCACTGTCCACGTTCGCTCCCTAACTGAGCAACCCCGCGACTACTAACACGATCTCTCCTACCTCTACCTTGAGCGCCTCTAGCACCACCCCTACCACTCTGTGAACCACCTCTAACTGCAGAAATAGGAGTAGGGCAAAGCTGAAGCTGAGATCCCTACTAAGGGGGTCCAAACACACGTCAAGGGTAATTCTTGGCCACATGGCCAAACTCATCAAAAATAAAACATTCTTTATAGCCCGAATCAATCTGAGAATGTGCAAATGAACCAGAACAACCACCCTGTCCTGAAGAACTAAACCTAGAACCTCAACTCACATGACTTGATACCTGGCTACCAGAAGCCATAGAACCTGAAGGTCTACCACCTGATCCCTGCAATGCGGCATGAACTGGCCTACCATGATAACCACGGGAACCTTGACTAGAGAAGTCTCTACCTCAAGAGGCGTGTCTACTAAACTCACCCTGATGACACACCTTCTTGGTGCCTCCCTAAGTAGACTGGATAATAGACTCGGTCATCTTGGCATGCTCAATAATACTCTACAACGAAGCCCCTGAAACTACCATCTGGACTAAAGCCAACTGATATGAACCCTTTAACCCCTTCACAAACTTAAGAATCCTCTCAGACTCAGTGGAGATGCTAGCGACTGAATATCTAGATAGAGTATAGAAACGTGCCTCATACTCGGCAATAGACATGAAACCCTACTCCAAATGATCAAACTCATCCCTCATCTAATCTCTCAAGCTATACGGTAAAAACCTCTCTAAGAATGCCTCAAAAAATCGAGTCCAAGTCATAGAAGGCTAACCCAAAGGTCTACAACTAGCAAGCAACCTCCACCAATCCCTAGCCACATCCGTCAACTAATAATTAGTATAAGCAACTCCGTGGGACTCAAGGGATCCAAGATTATGTAACTTCTCATGGAAATCAGTCAGAAGCTCATAGGCATCCTCGCCAATAGCACCACTGAACTTGGGCGGACCCAAGTGAATAAACCTCTCGAACCTCTTCTGATCATCAGAAGACATCACTGTACCCAAAGCAATCAAGCAAATAGTAAGTTTGGTATGCAAGGAATCCATACGTAGGGGTACCATAGATGATGGTTGTACCCCAGAAGCAGGAATACCATAAGCAGATGCCGGTATAGATGGCAGAACACCACTTGAAGTCTAAGGAATACCCGGTACACTCAAAGGAACACCATCCAATAGACTCAAAAGGTGAATCAATAAATCCTAAAGAACTGAGGTGTCAACTGAACCCTGTGGGACCTGACCTGGCCCCGCACCTCCTGTTTGATAATCATCTCTAGCATACTCAACCTCAGGCTGGGATAGGACTTTCTAGTATGTCTTCTAACTGGGGCAGCTCCTCGTGCCCATCCTCTACCTCTAGGTCTTCCATGACCCCTGCTTCGTCCTCAAACCGAGGCTCCTATGTCAGGTGCCAGCTTAACATCCTTTGTATCTTTGTACCTAGTCCTCACCATATATGCAAGAAAATGGAATACAAGTTTAGAACATTAGGTATAAATAACCCACACGATAAGCAATCAAATTAGAGAAGTTTTTCTTAAATACATCTTATAGCCTCTCAAAGATAGATACGGACATCTACGTACTGATCCGTGAGACTACCAGACATTATGCTCTTACACTTATGAGACCGGTGAACCTGATGCTCTGATATCAATTTGTCATGACCCAAAAACTAGGTCATGATGGCACTTATCGCGACACAACCTTGATATGTAAGCCGATCACCCAAAATGGAAGGAATACGAATAATTAAGAAAAATAAACTAAGGCGAGGCTTCTGGAGAGAAGTCAGACCAACACAAGACATAATATAAGTAAGTCTGAAAGAAATAACATAAAATCTCCCAAAATCTGGTGTCAAAAGTGTGAAGCATCTAATACTAATCCGAATATCTGAAAATATTACATAAGTCTGTATCTGATGGAAAATAAAGACATAAGATAGGATAGAGGAGGTACAAAAGTCAACTCTGGTTCATAGAGAAACGCAGTACCTCTATCAAAGTCTTCGAAAAGCACGATCAACCATTGTGAGTCGTATTCGTACCGGATCTGCACTGAAAGGGTACACTAGGAATGAGTATGGTCTATATGTACTCAGTAGAAATCATAGGCTGACTGAGCAAAGTAGACAATAATATACGTAAAGAAGACTATGAGCACGACACTTGTAAATAGAAAAGTACCCAAATGATAGCTCACACCGTCTCCACTAACAATTCTAATATAATACTGAATTAAAACTACACAAACATACACGAAAAGTTTATGGAAACTAAACACAAGTCAAGGAAATCTAAAGGAATCACAAAAAATACATATGCAATGCAATGCAATGATGATGATGGGGTGGGAAAGTGAAAGTCATAATATGACTTTCTGTATACACCTACCGAGCTCGCAGCTGCACAATAGGACCCATGAGGGTTCGCAACCCGTATACTATAAATCATATCTCAATCTCAACCCACCTCTTCGGATCGTGTTCATGGAGAGGGTTTTTATAAAAATGTCTTCTTTTTTTTTCAAAAACAATATTCCTCAATGGTACCAACATCTCATGAATGTATATATATATATATATATATATATATATATGGAATGAGGATGTAAAGCTCACAATCAAATCAGTATGAAGATCTCCAATCAATTCAATACATATATATAAGTGAGCCCAGAATCAACTCAATATGTCCACAATTCATGATTATCAACTGTAATTAGGCACCATCAGAATAAATATACGTGTAAGACATCATTAATATCATATCAGCCCCTTACTCAGATTTTTCTATCATGCTAAAGGCAATCAATGTTCAATAAAGCCTATAATAATAATTTAAGCCCCCACACGGGCATCATATCTAGAATATGGCATATAAATGCACAAATAAGGCCAATGATGTCAAATATGGCCCCCACTCGGGCAGCAACAATATCAAATATCACAAGTTAACAACCACTGAACATAAATCCCCACTCGGGCACACAACAATAATAACAATCTTGAAATAAAAAACCCATAGTTATTTTCCTCAACCCATAGCATGCTTTACTTATTTATTAATTACCCAGCTTAATCTGAAAGAAGTTAAGGCATAACTTACCTCGAAATGACAAAATTCGAGCCTAAATTCCTTTAACAAGGAGCTTTCCCTTTTTGAATGGCCTCAGAATCCACTAAAACATTCAAATATAGCAGCTTCGTGTTAAAAGAAAGTCAAAAATACCCATATTGCCCATATTTAAACCGGGTCCAAAACGGACTTGAAAAATGAGTTTGAAATTGAGAGGGGTAAAACTGAAAATTTTCTTTAGAAACACATTCACCAAGGTTATAGGAGTCTATATAAGAAAACCCATGCAAAAATGAGCTTAAAACGAAGTTCAAATTGAAGAAAAACCGTGTTAGGCTTTACAAGTAAAAACCCCAAAAATCCATTTCAAAATCATTATTAAAGGCGTTTTAGATGATAAAATCAATGGAAAATAGTGGGATTTATGAG
Organism: Capsicum rhomboideum; assembly: GCA_031232105.1. Taxonomy (NCBI): domain Eukaryota; kingdom Viridiplantae; phylum Streptophyta; class Magnoliopsida; order Solanales; family Solanaceae; genus Capsicum; species Capsicum rhomboideum. Next base: position 56,684,877 of record CP124711.1, read on the forward strand.
TTTAGAAGTTATCCACCTGAGAATCGATGAAGAAACCCTCAAAAATCACCTTTTCTGAAACTTAGAGGTCCAAAAATGGAGTAAAATCATGAAAATGACGAATTTATACTGTTCAGTGAACAGTGCCTTGCGATTACGAACCCCACCTCGCTATCTCGAGGGTCAATGTTGATTGGACGGCCATAAAATAGTCTTTGAATTCACAGCCAGGGCTTCACATTCGCGAAGGTTAATGACTCAGGCCTTCGAGTTCACGACAGCCTTGTCGCGTTCGCAAAGAAGAACAGACCTGACCCCACCCGAATGCCTTTCGCGATCGCGGTCGCAACCTCGCGATTACGATGAAGGGAAAATTCCTTCTCCACAATCGCGTCCAGAGGCCTACGTTCGCGAAGAAGGATCTAGCATGCACCAAATATCAGCAAACCAGCTGATTTTGCATGCTTTCAAATTCTTCGAATGGACCCTCGAGATTCGTTCGGGGCCTTAAAACTTATATGCTACTTGGATAATTTCAACGTTCCGGGCTCAATGGATACATTGAATTTTCAAAAAAAGATTGTTTTCAATAAATTAAGCCTCGGGACCTCTTTTTCACAATTTTCCACACGAAAAGCCGAAATGCAATATGAAGGTCCCGAACCCGAACCAACCACGCTACTAACCCAAATTTGAAATTTTGAATCTACTGGAGTAGTACAAATCGTCATTTGAGTCTCGAAACATGAAATGTTGACCAAAGTCAACTATTGGCTCATAAAACCTCAAAACAACCTCAAACTTTCTCAAATCACTCCCGATCGCATCAGGAACCGTGCCAACCATCCCACACCCCAAAACGAAAAACATGTAGTAACTATGTGGAAGGGCAAACTAGTCGAAATATGTAAAAAGCTAGTTTTTTATGAAACAGGTCTTTACATGTATCAATATGGTATAAGAACTGTATCAATAAGGTATAGACATTGTATCAATATGGTATAGGGGGTGTATCAATATGGTATAAGGACTCTATCAATATATATGATGTGTGGGTGTGTGTATATATATATGATGTGTATAGAAACTGTATCATTGTTCTATAGAATATGTGTATGTATAGAATGTGCATAAAAATTATATTATTGTTGTATGAAATATATATGTATATATATATATATATATATATATATATATATATATATATATATATATATATCATTGTGGTATAAAATATATTATTTTTATATAAAAAATAAAAATACATTATTTTGTATTTGATTAATAAAAAAGAGTAGCAATTATAATATTATAATTTTGCATGTAAATATTAACAAAAAAAAAAAAAACTACAAATTTCAAATGTTAAGAAAATGGAAGAGTTAATAAAGACCTCAAACAAAAAAGACAAAAAAAAAGGGTGAGAAAATACAAAAAACAAAAATTGAACAAAGCCAGCGAATTGGTGGATTTACAATCCTTAGGCTATTTGGTGGGATTACAATTTTTAAGGCTAATTGGTGAGATATGTATTGGCCGATAGGCTATTATTTTCCTTATCCCTTTTTTAATTAGGTGGGAGCGCATGATAGTCAAATAAATATTGATATTGATATATTACATATACATTACATAATTGCTTATATAATATCAATATATGATTATACACAATTTATACAATGTATATACATTACATACCTATATCTATACAATATCGATACACGTTATATACTATTTATACAATATTAGTATACTTTTATACACTATTTATACAATGTCGATACATTACACAACTATTTATACAATATCGGTATACTATATATACGCTATGCAACTATTTGTACATCATATATACATATTTATACACCATTTATATAATATGGATACACGTTTATATATTATTTATACAAGATCTATAAATTACATCAACACTAAATAACTATTTATGCAATATCGGTACATTATATATATACTACATAACTATTTGTACATCATATATACATGTTTATACACCATTTATACAATATTGATACATGAAAAAAAGTTGTATGAAAAAAGTTTGAAAAAAAAAAATGAAAAAAGTTTTTTTAAATAAAAAAATGCAGCAAAAAAAAGCTTTTTTAAAAAAATTACTACTGAAAAAAAAATAAAAAGGAAGAAAATGACCTAATGACCATTTTAAAAAAATGGTCTAATGGCCATTTTAAGTAATAAATAAAACCTTGGCTATGTTTGTTGTAAACTATTTACTTTATTTTTATATAAATGGAATTTTTCCAATAATAAATGTACCATGCATATCTCAACTGCCTCGAACCAGATCAGAGAGGATCAACTGCGGTACTAGAGCTAGGATCTGTACTAACAGGAATAACAATAAGGGTGAACATAAAACTCATCAGGATCATTGTTATTTGGAAAAAGTACACAAAATGGACCAAAATTCTAAAGTATTTACACCCCAATACCCCATCCCTTAATAACTCTAAATATAGCTAGGAGGCTCAAATTATTTACAGCTCGTGCCCCTTCAATTCAGTTTCAGGTCCTTTCTTAGTCAAATATTTCGGCGCCGCATCCACAACTTTAAATAGCAGCGCCTTTTTATTTCTTTTCCCATTATAAACTTTTCCAAGTTTACTGTTCTTTACTCTTCTTTTCCTTTTTCTCTATACTCTATTACGTTTGTACTTATTTATACCTTTTGTGTTATTTGTTATTTTTTATTAAAACATAAAAATAAATAAAATATTTAATTATTTTAAACTAATAAAAATATAAAAAAATAATTAGACTACAAAAAAGTAATTTAAAAAGAATATTAAATTCGTTAATTTATTTTATAAAATCCAAATTAATAGAAATGTATATTTATATTTTTGATTAGATTATCCCTTTTTTTAAAGTCATTTTCTTAAAAGATAAAACAAAATATTATCTAACTATTATTAGACTGATAAAAATATAAAAAATAATTTAAAAATCACAGTAACAAATAATTAAGAATGACTAGGTAATGTCACATTGAAGGACTGGAATAATCCTCTATGATACCATGTCAGTGTATAGATATACTGTGATGGTATCAGAGGTTTCACTAAAAGACTGAAGCAGACATCAAAAATACCACAACAGTATATAGATATACTGTGATGGTATCATTAAGGACAGAAGCAAACCTCAATGATATCATGACAGTATATAGATATATTATGATAGTATCATGGAGGTCTGACTGAAGTATTGAAGCAGACATTAATGATACCATGATAGCATAGAGATATATTGTAATAATATCATTACAGACTGAAACAAACTCTAATAATACCATATCAGTATATATACACTATGATGGTATCATGGAGGTTTGACTGAAGGATTAAAGCAGACATCAATGATATCATGACAGTCTGTAAATATAATGTTATAGTATCATGGAGGTCTCACTGAAGGATTGAAGCAGACATCAATGATACCATAACATTATATAAATATATTCTGATGGTATCATTATGGGCTGAAGCAAACCCCAATGATACCATGTCAGTATATATATACAGTGATGGTATCATTGAGAAATTATGAGTACCTCCCCTTCTAAGGACTGCTTATTAGTGAATGATATCATGCTATTATATTTATAATGTGTTGTTATCATTGAGGAATGAGTTAGTTATACATGAATGAATAAGGAAAACTTTAATACTAGTAATGGTATCATGCACAGGTGTGTGGTTCCTTTATGAATGACTTGGTCATTTCTTAATGATTTATATATCTAGATATATATATACTAATTTGGTATTATTCATAAGTGAGTGATTCCTTTATGAATCACTTGGTTTTTCCTCAATGATACCATGTCAGTATATATATACTGATTTGGTATCAAGCAGTGTTTTTACTTTTTATCAGTAGATGTTTCATATATACTTTATATTCACTTCATATTTACTTTATGAATATATATATTGTGGTGGTATCATACATCATATGAGGAGTGTTACTGATTATGTGAAACAGTCCTTAGTGACACCATGCCAGTATATGATATACTGTGATGGTACCATTGAGAAATTATGAGTAACCCCTCCTGAAGGACTGCTCATTAGTGAATGATATCATGGTATTATATAATATATATATATATATATATATATATATATATATATATATAATGTGCTGGTATCATATACTGTGATGGTATCATGCATAAGTGTGTGTTTTCTTTATGAATGACTTGGTCATTCCTTAATGATACCATGACAATATATATATACTAATTTGGTATCATGCATAAGTAAGTCGTTCCTTTATGAATCACTTGGTTATTCCTCAATGATACCATGTCAGTGTATATATACTAGTTTGGTATCATGTAGTGTTTTTGAGGACTGTTTGAATATACTTCATAGTTCGTTATGTGCATTATAGATAAATGATGATGCAAAAATTGAATACCATACATAAATGGCAGAACAAACACTTATATTAACAATATAAGAATTGTGTTTGAATTGAATATGGCAAACATCGAAAGTATATAACAACGCCTTGGAAATGTTTGACTACAAAAAATGAACAGTAATAATTTTAGGCGATCAAGCATTGGTGTATCTATTTTGATTGGTGTGTGATTGTCGGAGATTACTAAAGGATAGGAATCATTCTTCTTCTTCTTCTCCTTCTTCTTCTTCTTCTCCTTCTTCTTCTCCTTCTTCTTCTTCTTCTCCTTCTCCTTCTCCTTCTCCTCCTTCTCCTTCTCCTTCTCCTTCTCCTTCTTCTCCTCCTTCTTCTCCTCCTTCTTCTCCTCCTCCTCCTCCTCCTCCTCCTCCTCCTCCTCCTCCTCCTCCTCCTCCTCCTCCTCCTCCTCCTCCTTCTTCTTCTTCTGCTTCTTCTCCTCCTCCTTCTTCTTCTTCTTCTTCTTCTTCTTCTTCTTCTTCTTCTTCTTCTTCTTCTTCTTCTTCTTCTTCTTCTTCTTCTTCTTCTTCTTCTTCTTCTTCTTCTTCTTCTACTTCAATTAGATGTAGACTTTCACGCCTATATCATTAACTATCTTCAACGACAATAATTTAGGTATAATTACATAGTTGACATAGATGTTTGCAGTAGCAACAGTTTTGAGTTGATTTGAAATCTCTACTACTAAATTTTCATAATTAGAAGTAGAGTCAACCAATATGCCTCAACATCATTAGTGATGTACTATTGCTCTGAGTTTCAGCTCCCACGGTGCAATTTTGTGGAATCTAGGGCTAACTTCAATTGAGGAAGAAGAAAAATTAGAGAAGAAGGAAAATTGGAAAGATAGCAGAGTTTTTTCTTTTTTAAATTGTTGAAGGAAGGTCGTGTTAGTGCAAGAGATTCTCGCTTTAGAGGTATTAACTGTAATATGTTTTGGGGGTATATTTTGTATGGGGGAATTTGGTTGTAATTATTTTGCTCCTATGAGGCATGAATGTACTTTCTCCTTGTTATTTTATGTTTCCTCTTAGATACTGAAGAATCAGGTTCTTCAGCAATTCAAATAACAAGTGCAGAATTAAAAATAATTAATACAAGGTTTTACGTGAAAAAACTCCCCTTCCAGTAGTGTAAAAACCACAAACTCTCTCCCTTTTCCTTCTCCCCCCTCCCCTTCTCAAATGAACAATAAATTTGAGCCTTCCCAAGTTCTATATGCTAACCACTATAAGCATCAAAGGGGCTAACCACTATAGCACCTTCTCCGCTACCCTCTCTATAATGCACTTCAATTGTAGGCCTAAACTCTGCTTTATCAACTCTACCCAGTTGTTGAATCCCTAAAACAACACCTAATACAAGTCAACTAAAAAAATTAAAAGATTACAAACACTCAACAAAGTAACTTGTTACAACCCAAAATCCTATTAAGCCGTGAGGGCACCCACCATTCCCTATAGGCAAACTTTATTCATTATTAATCATTTAAGATAAGTGAAAAACAAAAATAATTATAACGGTAATAAGTCTGAGATCTGAATCATATCCTCAAAAGTACATGGAAATAAAAAAATCCCCAAGATTGGTGACACTAGTATAATAGAGACTAAGATTGAAATACAAGGCAGAAGTTCAATACGTAGCCTATTTAGAATGAAGAAGATAAATAAAAGATAGATCCAGATTCCAGTGTTGTGGAACAGCAAAGTAGCTCACCTAAACTGAGAATATCTCCTCAAGTCCGACGATAACTCAGTTGTCACTTGAACCTGTATGAAAAAGGTGCAACAAGTATTGAGAGAGTATGAAAAATACGTATACTCAACAACATCGTCGAGCGATACTTTTTAGAAGTGATGGAGAAGGTTGGTCCTACCACTACTTTTCTCAATAAAGATTAGTAAGATGAGATATAAACTCAATTAAGGCAATCCAATATTTAATGACAACTATAATCAAAATAAGAAGAATATCTAAATTCAGCAAAACAATGGAGTGATTTACAACTGCATCAAGAATTGCATACTAGTCTTTTTAATCATCTCAACCAAGAAGAGAGGAAAATAATTCACTTTCATACAACACTTCACCACTTCAAAACTAATATATAAAATGAGGATCAAATGAAATACAAATGCATATGCAGTGTATACACCTGCTTTCTCTGTCGGATAGTTGAGACCCACAGAGGACTCACAAGGTCCTTATACTAGCCCAAAATTATTTTTCATCAGGCATAAAACTCTTGTCCGAAATAATTTTCCATTAGACATACATCTCTCTTCCGAAATCATTTCCCATTAAACATGTAACTCTTATCTGAAACCATTTCCCATCAGAAATATCACTCCTCACAATATATGAATAATATTTCATCACATAAAGCATATCAATGATAGCATAAATGATCTCAATAGTACATGGATCTCAATTTCATAAAATATTCAGAGTGATGCATGAAATATGATCAAATAATCACAGTCTTTTTCACCGAGGTTCATGTCTAACCAAAGTAGCATTTCAACATCATAAATACCGTGAAACTGGTTTAATTCAAGTCAAATCAGGATATCAATATTATATACCACTTCAACTAATCCAGACAATCATACGAAACAACCAAATAGTCATTTAGTACCTATTCAAGCCACCGGATCCACATAAGTGCTCGTCATCTCACTTATACGGGATTCTCTTTATCCAATACTCTTAATTCAGTGATTAATTAATTTCAACACTTCATGAAGGGTCAATAAAGTATCAAGTTGCCTTAATCAGAGCTCAAATGATCAAATTATGAACTTTCCCTTTTGAACGCCTCTAAATGATCCCAATTTGGTCAAGTATGAAATCTATAAAGCATTTGAGTCTGTAGACACACATATTGCTATACTTCTAGTCTGTGACCAAAAGTCTATTCAAAAGTCAACCCCAATCCCTCAAAGTCAAACCAATAATATTTTTTCAAAATTAGTTACCTATAGACTAAGAACCGTATACACCAAAAATAATCAAAAAACAACCACACATCGACCCCCTAATCAAAGAATTATCAATTTTATAACATATGTCACCCCCCAATATCTAAACAAACTTTAGGGATTAAATCATGAAATAACCAATGGAATAGCGGGAAAATAGTAAATAGAAGGTTAGAATCTTACCCTAAGGTCAAATTAAGAAAACCCCCTATGAAATAACTCAAAATTAAGCTTTCAACCTACCAAAATTAATTTTAGAACAATGAAATCGAATAAGGGGAAATATCATTGTTCACATCCAGGGATTTGCATATATATGGAAACCATATTGCACCAGCGAGCTCGTTGAAGTGGGGAACAAGTGCAAAGGCAAGGCAACTTAACCTATGTCAACTTTGCAGAAACAGAAGGACTACATAAAGAATGATGTCGACCAAATTACACCTCAAAATGCGATATAAAGTGATCATTGACAAATTAAATATAGAATTCAACCAGGGTTGTGGTCAATCCAATAGGAAATAGGCTAGAATCTCAATCGATGCAGTTATCTAAGCTATTAGTAAATTATTTCCAGAAATTAGGAGTTTTTGAAAGTAGTCTTTGAAAATAGTTTGTGAACAAGTAACAATTGTGAATTTCTTCAAGTTGTAATCAATAGTAGGGAGACACTAGGACTGTGTTCCCCATGACTTCATAACTTTGTAGGTTCTTCGTACTAGTGATCTCTCCCAGTGCTTGGCATGCAGAATCAATAAGTTAAGTTCACCTAAACGACCGTCCATCCCCTATTAGATGACTATCCTCAATCACTTGTCCAAGTCTCATGAGTTTTACAATCTAACCCTTATAATGGATCCCAAATTAGCTTTCCCGCATACACGACTCAAGTTATTAAGTGAAGGTTAGTAGCTCCAAGTAGCTGTTATTTATTCTCCTTTTCCATTTATTACCCATTCATCCAAATCAAGTAAGAATAAGGTGAGTTCTAACGCGTGCACTAATTAGAAAGCAATCAAAGCAAAGAGAGCAACAATGCATGAATAAACACCATAAAAGAATCACCATGTACTTTGAACCCTACTTTGTTATTCCATCATGGTTCCCACAATCCTACTATTGGGGTTTAAATACTCATAATTTCAAGAACAGAATAATAATTCTAGGAAGAAAACATAATTATGCACTTACAAGAAGAAGAATAAAACCATAAATCTCAAGTATGAATTAATCTCTCAAAGAATGTGTTTACAACTCTCAAGAACAAGTATATGGACTCAAAAGATGTAAGAGTACGTAACCTTAATCATAAAAACTAATAGGAGTATTTATAGATAAAAAAGAAATCCTGTCCTAAACAAAATGAGTTGTTGGGTTAGGCCACGACTCATTACATGTATCCGTAGCCAGTTGGCTTGTTTCTGTGTTGGGTGGTGACTCCTCCTTGCGATGACCCATAGGGACTCCCGATGGGTCGTTGTGTCAATCATTACCACTGGAGCTAAGTTTGTGGATTTTCAGGACTTTGGGTTTTCTTGCTCAGAATGAGTCATGCAATGACCTGTCCGCTCTCATGACGACTCGTAGCCGCTGGCATTAATTTGCACCTCTGTGGGACTTTTGGACAATTCTATCAGGATGAGTCAGGTGACGACTCGTCGCCTTTCCCAATGGTTCGTAGTGTTAACCGTAGTCAATACCTTGAGTTGAATAATTTCAGAGTTTTGGGAATTGTCTTCACGATGATTCATGCCATGACTCATAGCGTTACCCAACGAGTCGTGGCCAGGCACCAGATGCTAATACTTAGCCAATTTCAATTCTTTTTTGTGTTTGTTTACTACCAGGACCTGTTTTCCTGACACTTAAACAAACACATCATATCCATAAATACACCTAAGTTCTTGCATAATTTCTTCACTTTAAGCACCAAAAGTGTAGTGAAACCACGGTACATCAATACCCTCAACTTAGAACATTTGCATGTCCTCAGGCCAATAAAACAAAACAAAAATATACAATGCTTAACTAAGAGAAACCTAGGAGACCTACGACAGTCAATTCATTGCTTTTAGCACAAACTTTTCAACCTTCTCCTATACAAGAATCAAAAACCCCTATGTGTATACATACAACCCATTACTATGACACAAAAGGAGTATGAGATGACATCAAATTATGAACAAGCAACAAAGCACATACGCAAATGACATCATCCGAACAAATAGCAACTAACAATGCAATCCATGTGCCCTCACAATAAAGAAGTTCCGTACGCTCACAATCTAAAGATACAAATATAAACAGGGACTGAATCAAAGTGCTCACTCTCACAAAGAAGTTCTAACAGTGTGCATGAAATACCATGGACTTGCCTTTATTTTCTATGCCTTAGTTTTTTGGACTGTTGGATTAGGATCACTCTAGGACTTTTATTGTCTTGTAATATAGGCTTGTAGACGGGTATGGTAGACATGGATAGTGACTCAACCCTCCTTGGTACTACACTATTTTTGGCTCTATTTTTTCAATCTCATTTATTTTCTCCTCCCTTCTTTTCCTTTGTTTTTCTTCAAATTTAGGGTGTGGTTTCCTTTTTACACTTTTTTTTTCTTTTTCAAACTTTATTCTTTTTTTTTTCTTTTTCTTTTTTCTTACCACACCCAAATCCCTTTTGATTTTTTTTACTAAATTCTCCTTCATACTTATGTCGCCCATATCACATCTCGTACTGAAGTATAAAGCGGTCGCTGTCAAATATAGAACCCAACTAAGGTTGGGGTCGATCCCACAGGAAATAGGTCAAAATATTAAACACAAAGTAGTCGAGGCAATCAATAATGGTCTCCAGTAAAAAAGGGGCTTGTGTAAATAAAGACTTCAATAGTAACAATTATTGATTTGTTGGATTTTTGATCAGTATGAGAAAAGCACTAGGACAGTGTTCCTCAATAACTTCATAAATCTGTAGGTTTTTCATACTTAGTAACTCCTCCTGGTGTTCGGTATGCAGAATCGATAGGTTATGTATACTCAGAATAGCTCTACGCTCTTGTCTAAACAATATCCTCAAGTAAGTTCTCTCTTCTCCTGAGTTTGCATTACAAACCCCTACGCTGGATCCCAGATTAGCTGTCCCGTATTATCGGCTCAAGCTATTAAGTAGAGGTTGATAGCTCCAAGTCTCTGTTGTTTATTCCCTTCTTCCCATCCGTACTCATCCTTTCATCCAAAATACAAATTAGGTGAGTTCTAATGTTGTACACTGCCTAAAAGCATTTAATCCCATGGAAACAATCAATGCACGTATGAACACCGGTTGAAGATTTCTCCATACTATGAATACTACTTTGTTAATTTGTCATGGTTCCCACAATCCTAGTTGTGGTGTTTAGCTACTCATAATTGCAAGAACACAAGAAGAAATCTGAGATGAAGACATAATCATACACTTACAATAATAAGACAATAAACTCCAAGATCCCACGTTGAATTAAAACCCTAAAATCGATGTTTGTGTAATTCCAAAGCCAAGAATATGCCTTAGAACCTTACAACAATGTAATAGAATATAAACTTGTACAATACAATGAATAAGAGTATTTATAGACAAAACAAAATGTGTCCTAAACATAACAGGATTTCTGTGTCGGTTGGCTCGGACGAAGGAAAGGTACGTTCGTGGTTTGATTCCATGATTGTCTTTGGTGCTCGTTGTTTGCTTGTGGACTTAATCATATTTAGGACTTCTATGGTATGCTCCTCAGGTACGATCGTGCTTTGCTTCAGTTTGATCTTCTTACACTTTAAACTTCTACAAACTACAAATCTGGACTTCCTTCCCACGACACCTTGATACGATCGAGCCTTCATTGCACAATCGTGGGTCATCGTCTAATCCCCTAGACTTAACACCTACAACACTATTTCCAAAGCCTTTCCCACGATCAGATTGTACAGTCGTATGATCATTTCATGATCGTGGGAGTCCCCGTCTTATTGACACCTGGGAGATCATTCTCTAGTTCATTCTACGATCACTTGGTACGATCGTGGTCAGATCCCACTGTCGTGGAAATGGATTGTCTGGTACACTTTTAGTCCAAACTTTAGCACTCCATTCCTCCAACTTATTTGATCTGCAAACACCCCAAATCCTATTATATCCACATAGAAAGACCCTCATCCTTGTAAATATTCACTATTTTAAGCGTCAAAAGTGTCGTAAGTCCATGACACATCAACAACCTCAACTTAAATCATTTGCATATCCTCAGGTAAACAAAAACACAACTACACTATCATGAAACTTAACCAAGAAAAAACAAAGATCACTAGGGCAGTCAAATATTCACAAAATCAGTTCCAGCATGCATTCCAAAAAAATTTCAAGTCACTACCCTTCATTAGCATTAAAAATCAACCTATGTTGTGTGCACACAAATCTTCAATCATAACATAATGGGATCAGGAAATGGCATCAAATTATCAATAGACAACCCAACACTTAAGCTAATGACACTACCCGAACAAGCAGTAACCGCAATACAACCCCTATGCCTCACAACAAAGAAGTCCCTAATACTCTCTATTTTTGTAGTAAATAACAACATTGGGACTGAATCAAATCTCTCACTCTCACAAAGAAGTCTGGCAGTGTGCATTTGATACCATAAGCTTGCACTTATTTTCTATGCCTTAATTTTCAAATAGTCGGATAGGATTGCTATAGGACTTTTATTGGCTTGTAATGTAGGCTCGGGGATGGGTTTGGTACATATGGGTACAATGACTTACTCCTCCTTGGCACTACACTATTTTTGGCTCCACTTCTCCTACTTTCTTTTATTCTTTTATTCTTTTCCTCTTTTCCAACTTTTTGGAATTCGGGTGTGGTTTTATTTTCACAACTCTCTTTTTTGTTTCAACATAATTTTTTTTCTTCTTTCACACCATACCGCACTCGAATACTTTTTCCCTTTTACTAGCATTTTCTTCATACCCAATCTTTTACATACCCCTATGATAGCCACCCTCAACTTAAGCAAATTGCCTGAGTTGAGGTGCACAGTGTCTTAGGAGAAACCAGGGCCAAAGTAGGTTAATTTATTAATAATTGGGAAGATGAGTAGGCTAGTTCAAAGAAAAGGTCTACTCAAGCTCAAATTTAGAATCAAGGGATATTGCATTTATTTGGTAGGTTTTTAGGCTTTTGAGTGAACTAAAATAAGAACGACCTATGAGTCTTTCCTAACCTTCTATCTTACAACTGTGGTGGGACTAGTACGGCAAGTTCTAGATCACACACACACTCCAACTAGGTAACACCTCACACTCACTTGGCTCAGGGCTATGTATTCAGTCACTACCTATTCGGTTTATGTCTAGGCTACGGTTGTCAGGTCCATAATCCTAATGCCATTTCGAGATCCACATTGGTCAAAATCCAGATAAGCACACAACATAGCACAAGAATTCAAAATTTTAGGAAGGGTATCATTTAAACAACAAAAACAAATTTGCATGCTCTTTTTATTTCAACTGCACTTAGTTCTCTCATTTTTCTATTGGTTACACAAAACACAAATTACACCAAAACAACAAAAGTAGTAAAATGACATAAATAAACTCCTAAACATGCTGGTTCTAACTAAGATAGCACAACAAAGGGAAAAAAACATGGCAACAAAAACCCTCGACTGTGGTACACTCCCACCCCCAACTTGTAAAGAATGTAATGTCCCTATTGAAAGACACCTAGATAATGTAAAAAGTAGGGTTAGGGACATACTTGGGGTTTACTAGATGTTAGTAGTACTCTCATCAGCTGGGGTCATAGATGGGACCCCTTCAGCATCCTATGCTCTCGTGGCCTCAGGATAAGTGGGGGCACTCTCTGATAAATCGGTGGCAGCCGGTGCACTCAATGATGTCGTAGAGGTAGTCTTCGCACCTCCTCCAGTCTGGATCACCACAACAGCAGGTGGGATATCAATAATCTCCATCGATAACCCTATCCCGGAGGTCTGCATAGTCTCTTTTTCTCTTTTCTTCTTTTTCTTCTCACTCTTTTCACCAATCCTTCTATTTCTCTAGGGCTGTAAATCCTCGCCTGTCTCTTTAATCTCTGAATCCTTGGCCCCACTTATCGGGGCCTGTGTGTAAAAATCAGGGACTAAGGAGTCCACATTAACAACTGAATCAACCAAGGATGTCATAGAGGGAGTTAGTGGAGGCACAACTGGGATGGTTTGCTTTGTAAGTTCTTTGACCGCTTTATTTAATACGGCCAAGTCCGTAGTGATAATACTCATATTTGGAGCTTGGACCTCCTTTAACCTAGCCGTCATCCAACTCTTAAAACTGTCAAAACAGGTTTAAACCACCTGTACCGTTGCCTTTATCTCATATGCTACATAAGGATTTACCCCTATCTCTAACTTGCAGATCCGAGCATCATACAACAACTGGTTCCATATAATCTACTCTAATTGAGCTATAGGAATTAGCGTATATCTGGCAGGCACTAACTGAAGGGCACCCATAGGTATTGTGGCCTGTTGTGATGATGGCGATGTAGCACAAATGCCATAATTTAACTAGACGGGGCACCCTCTGCTACCTCTAGTGGCAATTCTGGTAGAGGACCACGGGCTGGAGATGTCATGTTCCTCAAATCCTTTGTCAAAGCTATATCAGTACTCTTCATAGGCCAGATAAATTTGGCCACCTCTGGGATAGTCGGCACATGGGCATCCTGCATCAACTAAGTAAGTAGATACAAGAATGAGAGCGTGGTGCTGAACTGCAATACTCTATCTCCAATCTCCTCAGCAATAATCTGAGGGATGTTCAATTCCAACTCAGACATAAAAGTCGTGACCATGCATGCATTTGTAACACCAATGTATTGTCATTGACCGTGTGTGCTATGCGATGCCTAACAATGGACAACTATGCCTTGGATGAAAATTACAAAGTGTGTTTGTAGATGGTGGACCCATTCACCCAGACTACATTTTCCCCTGCTTTAGTAATATGGACCTCTAGCCACCTGTAGTGCATGTTCTTATCATCCGCAGTCAACTTCTTCACCCTCTTTAAATCATTCATTCGAAAGTCATATTCTAGAGTCTCATCCACCGGTACAAACTCAGCTCTAAATAAGGCCGCAGCAATGGCCTCGATTGAAATATCGACCTCATGATCCCACACTTGTACCATATCTAGTCTGGGCTACTTTCTAACATCTACATCTCTGCCCGAGGGAGTCATGTTTTTCAGCATCACCACATAATTAGCGTAGAATTCACTCACCATGTCAGCACTATAGTTGCAGAGTGACCTCGTCATCCACCCAAGCTTGTACCTATCAAACACCCGGCTCAGCTCCGGGACCCTCTCATAGGCACGAAGACGGAATTCATCCATATCGTTCAGCTTGTCTAGCCTTAATTTGGCCACATCGCTTTACTCCAAATTCAGCTTCTTCAGTGCCCACAATGCTTATACTCAAGCTCGATAGGCAAGTGGCATGCTTTACCATACATAAGCTGATATAGAGAAGTACCAATAGGGGTCTTGAATGTTGTCCGGTAAGCCCATAGTGCATCATCTAACTATCTAGCCCAGTTCACTCTATTGGCATTGACAGTCTTCACCAAAATGGACTTGATTTCATAATCGGAGACCTCAACCTGCCCACTTGTCTGAGGATTGTAAAGCGTTTCCACCTTATGTTTCACACCATATTTCTTAAGCAAGGCTTTGAATAGATGATTATAAAAGTGCAAGCCTCCATCACTAATGATAACCCTTGGTGTCCCGAATCTGGAAAATATGTTTTTCTTCAAGAATGCTGTGACACTCTTCCCTTCGTTGTTTGGAAGCGGAACTGCCTCCACCCATTTTGACACATAGTCAACATCCACCAAAATATACTTCATACCATGCGAACTCACAAAGGGTCCCATGAAGTCAACACCTCATACATCAAACAACTCCAGCTTTAAGATAGTGGTCATTGGAAGCTCTTACCTTCGCGAGATGTTTCCTTGACTTGGGCATTGGTCACAAGCTTTGGCATAGTCATGTGCATCCTTGTAAATGGTGGGCAAATAGTATCCACACTGCAAGATCTTATGCACAGTCCATGCACCACTGTGATGACCCCCAACTGGAGATAAATGGCATGCCTCTAAGATACTCATTATCTCAACTTCAGTAACACATCTCCGAATCACTTCATTGGAACAACTTTGGAATAAGTATGGCTCATCCCCAAAAAACTTCCTCACATCATACATAAATTCCTTCAGCTTTAGCATGGCCTCCTCCTCAAGGCATGATAAATGGTCGGCTACTTGGTTTCAAGTCCCCTTTCGGTCCTTGACCTCAAAATAAATTCTTGCAACAAAAGTACCCAATGAATTAACCTTGGTTTTGCATCCTTGTTTTCCATAAGGTACCTAAGAATTGGATGGTCAGTATGCAAGATCACTTTTGTGCTAAGCAAATAAGATCGAAAATTTTCAAACGCGAACACCACAGTAGGCAACTCTTGTTTAGTCACAGTGTAATTTTTCTACGCAGGATTAAGTGCTTTGCTAGCATAGTATATGGCATGTAAGATCTTCTCTTGCCTTTTACCTAGGACTACACCTAGCACCACACCACTATCATCACACATAACCTCAAATGGCATGGACCAATCGGGCAACACAATAATATGAGTTGAAATCAACTTCTCTTTCAGGCATTCAAATGCCTTTAGACATGCATCATCAAACACAAATTTTACCTCCTTTTCCAACAACTTGCACAATGGATTAGCAATTCTAGAGAAGTCCTTGATGAATCTTCTATAGAAACCTGTATACCCCATGCAGCTATGAATACCTTTCACAAAAATTGGTGGAGGCAATTTTTCAATCACCTCATTTTTTGCCTTATCAACTTCAATCCCTTTCTTCAAAATCTTGTGACCAAGCAGTATTCCTTCTTTAACCATGAAGTGGAACTTCTCCCAATTTAGGACGAAGTTACATTCCTTGTATCTCTTCAAAACATTAGCAAGATGTGCCAAACAATCTTCGAACTAATCACTTACAACCGAGAAGTTGTCCATGAACATCTTAATAGTATCCTCAACCATGTCAAAAAAAATTACCATTATGTAATGCTGAACTATTACGGGTGCATTACATAGATCAAAAAGTATCTTCTTGAACGTGATAGTCCTATATGGATAACTGAAAGTGGTTTTCTGTTGGTCCTCGAGAGTAATAGAAATCTAATTATACCCTGAATAACCATCAAGAAAATAATACCATCCTCTACCAGCAAGATGGTCTAACATTTAATCCATGGAAGGCATAGAAAAGTGGTCCTTTTCAGTCCATGCATTCAACTTCCTATAGTCCATGCAAACACGCCATCCAATAACTGGACATATAGGATTAAGCTCATTCTTCTCATTTGGTACCGCAGTGATTCCAACCTTCTTCGGCATATATTAGACTGGGTTTACCCACTTACTGTCTGTAATTGGATCTACCACACAAATATCCAACCACTTGATAATTTCTTTCTTCACCACCTCTTGCATAGGCTGATTCAATCTGCATTGATGCTCAATATTAGACACACAATCCGATTCAATTTGGATTTTGTGCGTGCAAATTTTAGGTGAAATCCCAATGATATCAACAATGGATATCTAATGGACCTCTTGAACATCTTCAAAATGGATACTAATGCCTCAACTTGCCAATCTACCAAATCTGTTGTAATAATAACCGGTAAGGTGTTGTTCGCTCCCAAGAATGTATAATGAAGATGAGATGGAAGTGCTTTGAGCTCTAAGACTGGAGGCTCTTTAATAAAAGGTTGAGCTAGTGGGGTTACTCTATTCTTCAAGTCAAGATCTATCTTTTTCAGTGCATATGTGTATGAACCCCTACCATTAAGTGTGCTCACCATCTCATTATAACTCTCAATCTCATCACCCTTAAAATTCATGATCACTGCTATGAGGGCCTCAAGTCTAACCCTCTCCTCAATAGGAGCAACCAAGTCATCCTCGTCGACAGTATCTATCACAAAAATCACCTGCATATTCTTTGGCTACTTCATGGACTGACATATATTAAAGATAACCTATTCTCTATTCAATCAAAACTTCATCTGTCCAGTCTCATATCAACCAATGCATGCCCAGTAGCAAGAAATGGTCTCCCTAAAATAATGGGAACCTCAAAGTCAACCTTACAGTCAAGAATGACAAAATCAATTGGAAAGATGAAGGATGCAACCCTCATCAAAACATCACGTAAGATTCCAACTGGCTTCTTTACAGTTTTGTATGCCATGAGAAGTCTCATCAAAGTGGGTTTGGGTGACCCCAATCCGGACTATTTGTAAAATGCTAGCGACATTAGATTAATGCTAGCACCCAAATCACACAAAGCTTTTGCAAAGTTGAAACACCCAATAGTGCATAGATTCATGAATGCTCCAGGGTCTTCTTTCTTTTCAACCAAAGATATGGACGCTATTGCACTACAATGGTGCACATTGTCAATGGGCTCAAAACTCACCATCCTCGTCTTAGTCCCCAAACCATTCATAAACTTTGCATAACCTGGCATTTGTTCAAGGGTTTCAACTATAGGGATATTCACTGTCAACTCTTTCAACATAGACATAAACTTTTGGTATTTTCCCTCTTCAGCTTTCTTCTTTAGTCTCTGTGAAAAAGGAGAAGGAGGTCATGGAATAGGTGTCAATACTTTTGGGACTTTCTTGTCCTTCCCTTTTCTTTCTCTTATCAATCAACTTGGGGCTTCTCAAGTGTATTACCATCCACCATCAAGTCTTCAAATTCGGCAGCCTTCTTATCATCAATAATTACCAGTTCTACCTCATTCTGGATAGTCAAGGGCATAGGTGGATAAGTGGTCATCTTAAAACTTTGAGTAGTAATCACTAAGAAATGACCATCATTCTTTGGATTTTGGATGGTGTTGCTCAGAAGTGTACCTTACTGACTCTAATTCAAAGCTGCATAAATCTGACTAAATTATTGCTCGAGCTATTTTATGACGGTAGCATGCTATTCAACTTTCTGATTTATCCCTGAAATATCTGCCTTAATCTCCTTAAGGTAGTCTTCTATCTTCTCTACCCCTTTCACAAACTTTGCAAGCATGTCTTCCATCCTCGAACTGTTCGAACCACCATTACGGTTCCTAGTTGGAACATAAAGGCCATTTGTATCCCTGTAATCGTCCTTTGTTCTCCAATCACCATCTCAGTCCCTAATCCTATCTTTATACCCAAACTTATTGTAATTGTTGTCTCTATAGTAGTTCTGACCTTGATTCCCTTGCCTCGACCTCTAAGTGTTTTGGTTAGACCCTTGGCCCTTGGCACGGAAACCCACTATTTCTCTGTCTAGATATTTTGCCTCCTTCTCAAAGTTTGAATCTTCATACCTGGGTGCCTTGCCTTGTGAACTGACTGCATTCATCTTTTTAGCTCCAACTGCCTCAAATTTTTTGGTCAACAACCCAATTTCAGTCCTCAGTTGTGCTACCTCTTGAGCTACCGTCTCATCTAGTACCTTTTGCTCTGCGGATGCCCCAATTATACATTTACCTACAAGCCTATTCACATCCTGAGTATACCATACTCTATTGGTTTTTGTAATCCAATCTACGATCTTAGAAGCATGCTCCTAATGCAAATTTATGTATGCTCCACTAGTAATAGTATCTGCTACAACCTTGGTGTTAGAATTCAAGGATCTGTAGAAGACCTCAAGCAAGTTTCTACTACTCATCCTGTGATTTGGAACACTCTGCATCTTCTTCTTGAACCTCAACCAGGTTTCATATAACGCCTCTGAATGTAACTGTCTGAAATTGTAAATTTCATTCTTCAACTGCAACATTTTGGAAGGTGGGAAGAATCTTTCCATGAGCTGAGTCTGCAATTCATTCCAAGTAGTGATCGACCCATGTGGTAGTTTTGGTAGCCATAAGGTGGCCTCTCCCGTCAAAGTGAATGGAAAGAGATGAAGTCTAACTGCCTCTTGAGTCACTCCAGGCAGATTGTTATATGTACAAATTCCAACAAAGTTCATTACATACATGTTTGCATTATCAATAGGAAGGCCTGCAAACACCCCTTTATGGTTCATCAAGTGAATCATGCACTCGTGATATCAAACTTAGTCCCTGGAGGTAACTCTGGTGGAATAATAGCACTAGTTTCAACCAGCTCCAAATAGTCTAAATCCTCCTTTGAATACTCATAGTGAGGCAGATACTGTTGTAAAGGCTGTTGAGGAGGCTACTGTCCCTTATGACTTCTCTCTCTCTCTCTCACGCTAATAAAGTGTAGCTAGACGGTTTGCCTCATCTTATCTAGCCCTTTCTTCTCTAGTTGCCCATCTGGCAGCTTTTTGTCTAGCATTCTCCTCAACTACTAACCAAGTCGTGATATGTTCTGCAGTCTCTTGACCACCATGCTGATGTATTGGCTGATTTAAGATTGTTGGATAATCATGAATGCCCTCAATCAGGGTTCTTTGATTATGAACTTCTTCATTAACCATCCTTTTGTTAGCTCTCAAAGTTTGCTCAAGTTCTGAATCAATTGGAATCAGGGTATTGCCTTGACTCTGCATATTAGGCATACACCGGTGTATGCCCTAGAAACAACAAAAAAGTAAATCAAGAAATAGAAGCCAACAACCCAGCACCCTTGATGAATCAATTCCGTAACCGTATTCCCCGGCAACAGTACCAAAATTTGATGTCGCCCAAATTACACCTCGTATTGAAGTATAAAATGGTCGCTATCAAATATAGAATCCAACTAAGGTTAGTCGATCCCATAGGGAATAGGTCAAAATATTAAACACAAAGTTTTTGAGGAAATCAATAATGGTCTCTAGTAAAAATGGGGGTTTGTGTAAACAAAGACTTTAATAGTAACAATTGTTGATTTGTTGGATTTTTGATCAGTATAAGAAAAGCACTAGGCTTGTGCTCCCCAATAACTTCATAACTACGTAGGTTCTTTGTACTTTGTAACTCCTCCTTGAATTCAGTATGCAAAATTGATATGGTATGTATACTCAGAACAGTTTTACGCTCTTGTCTTAGCAATATCCTCAAGTAAGTTTTCTCTTTTCTTGAGTTTGTGTTACTAACCCCTACCTTGGATCCCAGATTAGATATCTTGTATTATTGGTTCAAGCTATTAAGTAGAGGTTGATAGCTCTAAGTCTCTGTTGTTTATTCCCTTCTTCTCATCCATACTCATCCTTTGGTCCAAAATATAGATTAGGTCAGTTCTAACATTGTACACCGCCAGAAAGCATTCAATCCCAAGGAAACAATCAATACACGTATGAACATCGGTTGAAGATTACTCCATACTATGAATCCTACTTTGTTAATCCATCATGGTTCCCACAACCCTAGTTGTGGTGTTTAGCTACTCATAATTGCAAGAACACAAGAAGAAATCTGAGATGAAGACATAATCATGCACTTACAATAATAAAATAATAAACTCCAAGAACCCACATTGAATTAAAACCCTAAAATTGATGTTTGTGTAATTCCAAAGCCAAGAATATGCCTTAGAACCTTACAACAATGTAATTGAATGTAAACTTGTACAAAAAAATAAATTAGAGTATTTATAGGAAAAATAAAACCTTATCTAAACATAACAGGATTTCTGTGTCGGTTGGCTCGAATAAAAGGAAGGTACAATCTTGGTTTGATTCCACGATCATTATTGGTGCTCGTGGTTTGCTCATGGACTTAATTATCTTCAGGACTTCCTGGTACCCTCCTCAGGTACGATCATGCTTTCCTCTCGTCTGATCTTCCTACATTTTAAATTTCGGCAAACTACAAAGCTGGACTTCCTTTCCACGACACCTTGGTACGATCGTACCTTTATTGTACGGTTGTGGGAAGTCATCATCTGACCCCTTAACTTAACACCTGCAACACTATTTCTAGAGCCTTTCCTACAATCAGATTGTAAGGTCGTATTATCATTGCACGATCGTAGGAGTCCCCGTCTGGTTGACACCCAGGAGATCATTCTCTAGTTCATTCTACATCACTTGGTATGACCGTGGTCAGATCCCACAGTCGTGGATATGGCTCATCTGGTGCACTCTCAGTCCAAACTTCAGTACTCCATTCCTCCAACCTATTTGATCTGCAAACACATAAAAACCTATTATATCCATATAGAAAGACCCTCGTACTTGTAAATATTCACCATTTTAAGCGTAGAAAGTGTCATAAGTCCACGACATATCACACACCCACTTTGCACTATGCACCCCTATGATAGCTACCCTCAAATTAGATAATTTTCCTAAGTTGAGTTACACAATGTCCAAGGAGGGACCAAGGCCAAAACAGGTTCATTATAATCAAAAATGGAAAGGCGAATAGGCTAGTGAAAGAAATAGATCTATTAAGGCTCAAACTCGAGATCAAGGGATATTCATTCCATTTGGTAGAGCATTTAGGCTAAAAATGGATTATTTAAGAATGACCTATGATCCTTTCCTAACCAACTATCCTACAACCTAGGCAAGACTAACCGGACAAGTTCTAGATTGCACACACACAGTTGAACTTAGTAAATCCTCACACGCACATAGCACAAGGCTAAATTACTAACCACTACCTATCTAGTTCATGCATCGCTAAGATACTATTACTATGCCTATAATTCTAATGCCATAACAAGATCCACAGTGGTCACTATTCAAATCAGACATCACACAGAGTCTAAAATATTTTTCAGGAGGGGTATCCCTAAAACAAACAAAATCAAAACATCCAAATCGTTCAAAACTTGACTGCACTAAGGTTCCCCTATTTTCATCCTAATCAAACATAACAATAACAACATAAACAAAAAAATAAAAAAATAAAATCCTAAACATTCTAGTTTTACTATGATAGTATACCTGTAGGAAAAGAAACACAACAACAAAAAACCCCGAGTGGTGTTACACCCCACTCCCTACTTTGAGAACATACAGTGTCCTCACTACTTGAACATTGTCAAAAAATATAAGAACGAGGGGTAAGGATATACCTGTGGAGCTCTAGGCGCCGGATATAGAATCATCAGCTGCTAGGGTCTCAAAACTCACCCCAGTTTCCAATATCATAGAATATGCTATGACAGGTGCACTTAAAATAACAAAAACTGGCACCGATGGTGACTGGTGCACTCAAAGGTGTAGAACTAGTAGGGGAAACTGTCATACCCCCACCACTCTCAGAAACAACAATAGCATCAACTATCGAAACCTCACAAATTGTGAAACTCCTAGCTCCTCACTCTCTCTCTTGAATCTCCAATAATTGGTCCTTGGAGGACTTCTTTCTCTCACCCACAACTTTCTTGTAATCTTTTTTTAATCTTTTTTTCTCTTCTTTTTTCATTGGGCTGGCTTTGCACCATCTTTGGCACTCTTTCTTTTGCCCTTATCACCCCATATATAGGGTAACTTTATATGCTCAAACTCTTCTTTAATCATGGGCATGCTTGTTGGAGGGAATGCTAGAAATTATTGAGAGAAAAGATCCTAGAATGCAGCACGAAGTGAAGCAAGCTCCTCTCTAATCTCGTTCAAGTTCAGGGACTCAACACCCTCTAGCTTATCAATAAATATCTACTCAAAACTATCAAAATATGTCTACATCCTGTGCATCTCTGTCTGAATCTCATACTTCACCCATGTCTTGACCTTGACTTTGATCTTATCAACCCTTTACTTAACAGTGGTCAATCATTTCAGTAGTTTTTATAAGAACTCATTTGGGACTATAATATACCTAATGGAAGGTGTGCGACTCATGGCTAAACCTTAAGTAGGTGTCAGGGAAATAGGAAATGACGCTTGCTATGAAGTGGAGAAAGTGGTAGCATCAATAACAACATGGGTCTGGAGCCTTAAAGCCTCAGTCGGGGACTCAATAGGTGTGGCCTCAAGGTCATCAAATACAGGTGTATCAATCTCCATATGAATGCCCAACTAAAATGCCCTTTCTAATAAAGCCGCACCCTTCCAAATTAGCCCAAGATCAATAGTGCAACGAACCTCAATATAATGATCAATCTCGAGTAGTACAGGAACTCCAGCCTCCAAATATATCCGAGTAACCAAGCACGGGAATAGTATACTCGTCATGTCCTCAATAGCTCTATCCCAGATTTCTTGGGCAATCAATCTAGCAATATCAATCTCGTAACCCTCCATAATACCTGCCAATAAGGTCGCTTGGTTTGGGATCAGAATATTATCTCCGAAAGTAGCACCCAATATGTATGAACTAAGGTCTACCAAGATTTGGAGTGAAGTTCAATGCACCTTTCTTTATCTATGATTATTTACCGACTACCCATTCAACATCTTCATTTTCAATAGCAATAATATTCATCATCCATCGAAAGTGTACCATTTTATCATTAGTGCTAATTTGCTTCTGTTTCTCCTTCCTTATCTCATCTATCTGATAATCAATCTTTGTAGTGTCATTCGGAGGCTTAAAGTCTCGACCATAAAGGAAGCATGAAATAGTGCACTTTGAGCTATTAACCTGAACACCTCAAATCAAAATAGTAGGGAGTGGAGATTAAACCTTTTATAACAAACCCTATGGAGCCAACACCTTTAGGGTGGCCTAATAAGGAGTATAAAACTCATGAATAAGTGTAGGACTGTATCTACCCAACTTCTCAATCATCCATCCAAACTTATATTTATTGAACAACCTCTCAAACTCAGGCATCTCAAACATATCCATCGTGATCAATCTTGGCTCCTCATAAAACTCCCTCTTTAGTCAACCCGTGTTTTAATTGATTATAATGTCCTGATTATAGATAGCCTGCATGCCTCTAATACCCCATCTCTCAAACTGTGGAGTAACCTAAATCTAGAATGTGGGCTGATTCTGTGGTAGAGGACTCTCTGCGAGAGTTTTATCATTAGAATCACTAGATACCTGTGTACCCAACACCATACCTACTTCACCCTTTGAGGGACTACCAAATGCAATCCTATCTTCATTTCTGGAGTCGTTTTCATCATCATCTTCCTCAGACTCTGATTATCCTCCCACTTCATACTGGGGAGGTATTGGTGATGTGGTGGGGACACCCTTGCATTCTTCATTTGGGATACCGATCTCTTTATTCAAGGTAAACTTACACGTGGCTCAACTAGAGTTGAAAGTGAATACTCCTCGATTGAGCCACTAGATTTGTCAGTACTCTCATCCACTAAATGCCTGGTAGATGTTTCCTCAGTTTGGTCCTTAGTGGGGGTAGGCTTTCCGCCTTTGTTTGCTCCTTTCTTAGTTGAAGTATTCAATGCCATGGTACCTGTGGAGGGTAAACATCAGTACTCAAAAGATCAAGAAATAAAATACCAATATTTGTGTCACTGTTAGCCCCTATGTGTCAGGTAATGAGTCATTGCTAGATGGTACGACCCATCGGGTGACTCATTGGGTCTGTCGCCTGAAATAAATTAGCTGTTGTTCTCAATACGAGCCTACACTATGAGTCATTGGGTCTCCCTACAACTTGTCATGAGACTCATACTGAGTAGATTTCCAAGATTCAGAAACTTTGAAATTTTTGACCATAATGCCAGTAATCACGACTCACGTGATAGGTCATTGCCTTTGGGTATGAGTCATTGGGAGAGTCGTGACGACTGCACTGAGGTAGTTTCTTAAAACATGTACTTTCATCTCTTGTATTTCACCAAATAGGACCAAAACAAACTACGACGATCACTAGAAAAGAAAGAATACCAATTCCTCACAATCAACAGTTAAACCATATACCAGGATTACTCAGACATCATCCTGGATATACATTTACTACAAGTTTTTAGTAAATATCAACCATGAATCAGCCTATTCACCCATTATGCCAATTTTTAATAGATTACCAAGTTATTGAATTTTGCTAAACAAGCCCAATAATTTTCAAGCACAGTCATCTAGGGTTACGTATAATCATAGTCATGGTAGAATACCTATAGATAACTCCCAAAAATAAACAATCAAAGCAATTTAGATGTACACTTACTTTGATTTTGATTAATAAATCTTGAAGGAGAAAAGACCATGAAAAACAATCACTTTAATTCGAGGGTTGACTGGTGCGAGAGTGTAGAGAATGAACAATGCGATTATGATGTTAATTTGTAGTGATTTAATAGAGAATGTGGATCGTGGTGGTTGATTTTGACTATAAGGGAGTTATAATTTTCAAATTGGAGAAGAAGAGTCTGATCGGGTGTGGATTTGTGGTTTTATATATATGGATCGAGTCAGTCGGGTTGGGTCCTATAAGTTTGACTGATTTTGACCTAGTACCAATGACTAACTCAATAACTCATTTCGTGTGGGTACAAGTTGTCACCAACACCCATGACGTATAGGTTTAGAGAACTTACCTAGTTGATTCTCTGCTTTCCCTACAAGAGATGCGATGGCTCGTCATAAGGAGAAACAACTCCTTTTGAGTCGTCATGAGACTTATAGGGTGTAAGCTATATTGACTTACCTTCTCCAATCCCCGCGACTCAATGTGAGACCCTACGAGTCACTTCTTCTTGTTTTTAGAGTCGTGAGGTGGAGTTTCCATAATTTAGCAATTTCAAGTTTTACTCTTATTGGTGATGAGTTACCCTATGAGTCGTTACCAATGGCTATGAATCATTGTAAGGCCCGTAGGGTCTGTGCACCAGATTTTTCATCTCATTTTTAGCTTCAATCCAACAACCTCCTGCACACTTCAACACCCATTATTTATATACTACAAACTAATGATCAATGAAAAACAAAAATAAAATCCTTGCGTTGCCTCCCAAGCAACACTTGATTTAACGTAGCGGCACAACGTGATTAATTTGGCTACTTAGACTTCACCAAACTAACCCATGGGATTCCTCCATGTAATACTTGATTTAAGTCACATTACTCAGGTATCTTTACTACTTAGACTTTATCAAGACACACATCACACACCACCTTGACTTCTTCAACATTTCTGAGGTATTGTTTCACCCTTTGGCAATTCACTTTAAATCTTTTGCCATTGATATTCTCAAGATTAATGGCACCATAAGGAAAAACCTCACCACTTGATACGGTCCCATCCATCTTGACATCATCTTGCCAGGAAACAAGTGAAGCTTAGAATCGAATAACAGAACCATATCGCCAGCAGAGAACTCTCTTTTCTTGATCTTCCGATTATGGTACAACTTCATCTTTTCTTTGTACAAAGCTGAACTCTTGTATGTTTTAATATGGAACTCATCCATCTCATTCAATTGCTCAAGTATCAACATCCGCATCATTCCATGTCAGATTCACCTCTTGAGTGCCCACAACGCCTTATGCTCAAGTTCGACAGGTAAATGGAATGCTTTTCCAGACAAAAGTTTCTATGGAGAAGCACCAATAGGAGTCTTAAATGTTGTCTAGTAAGGCCATAAGGCATTATTTAAATTTCTATCCTAATTCGTTCTATTGGCATCCATAGTCTTCACCAAGATGGACTTGATCTCCAGATTGGAGACCTCGACTTGCCAGCTTGACTGAGGATGGTAAGGTGTTTCCACCTTATGCTTTAAACCATATTTTTCAAGCAAGGCCTTTAACAAACGATTACAAAAGTGAGAACCCACAATATTGATGATGGATTTTGGTGTACCAAACCTGGAAAATATATTCCTCCTCAGAAAAGTTGTGACACTCTTTCCCTCATTATTTGAAAGCATAACTGCCTCCACCCACTTTGTTACATAGTCAAAAACAACCAAGATGTACTTCATACTATATGAGATCACAAATGGGCTCATGAAATCAATACCCATACATCAAACAACTCAATTTCTAGAATTGGGGTCAATGGTAGCTCATGCCTTCGTGAGATGTTCCCTTGTCTTTGGCATTGGTCACAAGATATTGTGTACTCATGAGCATCTTGATGAATGGTAGGCTAATAGTACCCACATTGCAAAATCTTATGAGTCGTCTCCACACCATTGTGATGACCCCTAACTGGGATAAGTGTCATGCCTCTAAAATACTCATCATTTCAACATCTGGGACAAATCTAAGAACCATTCCATCCATATAAATCCAGAACAAGTATGGCTCATCCCAGAAAATTTTTCACATATCAAACATAAACTTCTTCTGCTATTGAATGGATAAGTCCTCAAGTACCACATCACTTACCAAATAATTGGCAAAATCTGCAAACCATGGAATCAAGTCTTGTGATGCAGCCAATACCTGCTCGTCTGGAAAAGTATCATCAATGTCAATCTTATTTTTTAACTTCAACATTGACTCTTCTTCAAGTAGTGACAAGTGGTCAGCCACTTGATTTTCTGTCCCCTTTCTGTCCTTAACCTCAAAGTTAAATTCTTGTAATAGAAGTACCCAACAAATCAATCTAGGCTTTGCATCCATTTTCGCTATAAGATACCTAAGAGCTGGGTGGTCTGTATACACAAACCCTTTCGTTCCACCAAATAAGATTGAAACTTCTCAAATGCAAAAACCGCATCAAGTAACTCTTGTTCTATAAAAGTATAATTTTTCTAAGCTAGGTTGAGTGACCTGCTAGCATAATAAATTAGACGAAGTATCTTCTCATACCTTTGGCCTAGGATTGCTCTTAGCGCCACTCCACTAGCATCACACATAACCACAAAAGGTATGGAACAATCAGGTGAAATAATAATAGGAGCCCATATCAATTTCTCCTTAAGGCACTCAAAAGCCTTCAGACACGCATCATCAAAAATGAACTTCACCTCCTTCTCCAATAATTTACACAAATGGTATACAATTTTAGAGAAATCCTTGATGAACCTATGATAATATCTAGCATATCCCAAAAAGCTTCGAATACCCTTCACAGAAACTAGTGGAGGCAATTTGTCAATCACCTCAAACTTTGCCTTATCAAACTCAATCCCTTCTTTGAATTCTTTAGACTGAGCACTATCCCTTCCTTTACCATGAAGTGATATTTTTCCCAACTAAGCACCAAAATGCATCTTCACACCTTCTCAAAACACTAGCTAGATGGGCTAAGCAATCTTCAAAAGAGTCACCAACTATCAAAAAATCATTCATGAATACCTCAATAGTGTCCTCCACCATGTCTAAGAAGATAGACATCATGCATCACTGAAAGGTTGTTGGCGCATTACATAATCTAAAAGCCATTCGTTTGAAAGCAAATATCCCATATGGACAAGTCAAAATGGTCTTCTCTTAGTCTTTAGGAGTAATCAAAATCTGATTATATCCCAAATAACCATCAAGAAGACAATACCACCCTATACCAGTAAGACAGTCTAACATCTGATCCATAAAAGGCATCGAAAAATGATATTTTTTAGTCCATGCATTCAGCTTCCTATAATCCATGCACACTCACCAACCAATGACCGATCTCATCGGAATAAGCTCATTCTTTATATTTGGGACCACAGTGATTCCACCTTTCTTTGGTACACATTGAATCGAGCTCACCCATTTGTTTTTCGTAATAGGGTAAACCAAACATACATCTAACCAATTGATTACATCCTTCTTGATTACCTCTTGTATAAGCGGATTAAGCCCACATTGATGCTCAATACTACGAATAGAATCTAGCTTGAGTTAGATTTTATGAGTGTAGATTTTGATCGAAATAAGAATAATGTCAGCAATGGACCATCCAATGGCCCTCTTGAAATTTTGCAAAACTAATACTAGAGACTCAACTTTCCATTCAACCAAATCTACTGCTATAATTACTGTCAAAGTGTTGTTGGCTCTCATGAAAGTATAGCGAAGATGGGATGGGAGAGCTTTGAGCTCCAAGACAGGAGGCTCCTCAATAGAAGGCTTGGTCGATAGAGTTTCCCTTTTCTTCAAGTCCAAGTCTAAATATTTTGGTGCATAAGTGTAAGAACCCGAACTAGTAAGTGCGCTTACCATCTTATCATACTCATCAATATCATCACCCTCAAAATTCATGATCACCGTCATTAGTTCTTCAACTCCAACCCCCTCTTCAATAGGAGCTATCAAGGACTCTTCATCAACTGTATCAATGACTGAGACCACCCGCATGTTATTTGATTGCTTCATAGATTAGCAAACATTGAAAGTTACTGCTTCATTGTTCAACCAAAACTTCAACTGTCTAGTTTCCATATCAACTAATGCTCATCCGATCGCGAGGAATGGTCTCTCTAGATGATGGGAACCTCAAAATCAATTTCACAGTCAAGGATGACAAAATTAGCTGGAAAGATGAAGGACTCAACCCTCACCAAAACATCATATAAAACTCCCACAAGCGTCTTTACAGTGCGGTCCGCCATAAAAAGTCTCATCGAAGTTAGTTTGGGCCACCCCAACCATAATTATATAAATACTGTTATCGACATCAAATTAATATTGGCACCCAAGTCAAACAATGCCTTGACAAAGTAAAGGTCCTAATGGTACATGGAATGGTGAATGCTCCAGGATCCTCCTTTTTCAGCACAAGAGAATAGTAAGCTATTGCACTATAATAGTGCAAATTATCAACTGATTCAAAACTCATAGTCCTCTTTTTCGTCATGAGATCCTTCATAATCTTTACGTAACCATAAATTTGCTCAAGTGCCTCAACCAAAGGGATGTTCATTGATAATTGCTTCAGCGTTGAAATAAACTTATGATACTTCTCTTCTTTGGCTCTCTTATTCAATCTCTATGGAAAAGGTGAAAGAGGTTATGGAATGGGAGTCAAAATATGTCAGACCTTATTTTTCTTTCTCTGTTTTACCATTAGTCTCCTTTTCAGTAACTAGAGATATCTTTTCAGATAAATTTTCATCAATAACTCAATCTTTGGATTCGACAATTTTTTTCAACATCACTCATCTCAGGCTCGGCCTTATCATCAACAACTATGGGCATAGAAGGGTTGACAATCATCTTGGAACTTCTAGTGGTCACAGTTATGTAGTGACTATCATTCTTTGAATCTATACAGTATTGTTTATAAGTGTACCTTTTTGATGTTGGTTCAATGCTAAAAAAATTTGGCCAAACTGCTGCTCAAGTTGCTTAATAGCTGTAGAATATGACTCCACCTTTTGATTTATCCCAAAAATATTTGTTGAATCTCCTTAAAGAGTTCATCAATTTTATTTACCCCTTTCAACACTTTAGAGAGTATCTCCTTCACCCTAGAATTACTCAAATCAGCATCATGGATCCCAGGCAGAATGTATAGGCCACTTGTGTCATTCTTATAATCAACCTTCCTCTTCTATTCACCATCTCTATCTCTACTCCTATCTCTATACCCAGATCGATTGTAGTTGTTGTCCTTGTAATAGTTTTGACCTTGATTTCTTTGAGCAAAGTGCCAATTGTCTTGATTAGACATTTGGTCTCTGGCTCAGAAACCTACCACATGATCATCAAAATATTTTGCCTCCTCCTAAGAATCAGAGTCATCATGTCTAGGCGCTTTACCTTGTGAAGCAACTGCATTTAACTTTTCCTCTCCCACTCCAGTGATCTGCTTTGCAATTATGCTCAATTTGATTCTCATATAGTCTACTTCTTAAGCAAGACCATCATCTACTCTTGGATACACTATGGATGCTCCAATTAAATACATGCCTGTAGGAACATCAGAATCTCGTCTATGCCAACCCTGTTGGTTTTAGTCATTCTATCCAATATCGTTGAAGCCTACTCCTAAGTTAGACTCACAAAGGCACCTTCTGTTACAGCGTCAGCTACAGCCTTGTTGTTAGCATTCAAAGATCTGTATAAGATTTCAAGCAAACAATGATTAGGCATTCTATGTTTTGGGACTTGTTGCAGTTTTTCCTTAAACCTCAACCATGTCTTATACAGTGCCAATAAATATAGTTGCCTGAAGTTGTAAATCTCATCTTTCAACTGCAATATTCTGGATGGTAGGAAAAATCTCTCCAAGAATTATGCCTTCAACTCCTGCCAGTTAGTTATTGATCCGCTTGGCAACTCCGTCAACCATAGAGTAGCTTCAATAGTTAAAGATAAATAAAACAATCATAGTCTGATAGCATCTCGATTCACCCCAGGTATTTTATGTAAATCCCTACAAAGTTTGTTAAATGAAAAATTTTGCATCAGTAGTAGCAAGGACAATGAATGCTCCTTTCAAATTTAGCAATTATATTATAGAACTGGTAATATTGAACTTAGTTCTAGCTGGCAGTGTGGGTGGAACAATAGCACCTGTTTTACCTATATCATCTAAGTCAGTGTCATTATCTTCATCATCAAACTGTGGGACTTGACGATGGGGGTGTTCATGACCCCTATTCCTTCTTTGCCTTTGTTGTTCATCTAATGCAGCTTGGAGAGCTGCCTCATCTTGTCTAGCTATTTCTTGTTTAAGATTTTCCTTTCTATCCTCTTTCTCTCATAACATTTGGGTTGTGGCTTGCTCCAGAGTCTCGTTCTCTCCTTGATCGTCAACTCCTTGAGGACTTCTTATTCATCTATTCTCCTCAAGTTTCTCAGTGTCCTTTCAATTTCAAGATCTCGTGGAATCAGGGGATTTCCTTGACTCCTAGTGTTGAGTATACACTGGTGTGCAACCTAGAAATAATACAAAAAAAACTAAAATCAGGAAATAAAGACTAATAAATAAATAAACACAATCGATATAATCCTAGATCATATTCCCCAGCAACGGCGCCAAAATTTGATGTCACCCAAATTACACCTCAGAATGAAATATAAAATAGTCGTTGTCAAATATAGAATCCAACTAAGGTTGGGGTCAATCCTACAGGGAATAGGCTAGAAGCTTGGTTGATACGGTTATCTAAGCTATTAGTAAATTATTTCTAGAAATTGAGGGAGGGTTGAAAATAGTCTTTGAAAATAGTTTGTGAACAAGTAACAATTGTGAATTTTTTTAAGTTGTAATCAATAGTAGAGAGAAACTAGGATTGTGTTCCTTATGATTCATAACTTTGTAGGTTCTTTATACTGGTGATCTCTCCCAGTGCTTAGCAAGCAGAATCGATAAGTTAAGTTCACCAAAACGACTGTCCAACCCCTATTAGATGACTATCCTCAATTACTCCTCCAAGTCTCATGAGTTTTATAATCTAACCTTTATCATGGATCCTAGATTAACTTTCCTACATCCATGACTCAAGCTATTAAGTGAAGGTTGGTAGCTCCAAGTCTCTGTTGTTTATTCACTTTTCCAATTCGTTACACCTTCATCCAAAGCAAGTAAGAATAAGGAAAGTTCTAATGCGTTCACTCGTTAGAAAGAAATCAAAGTAAAGAGAGCAACAATGCATGAATAAACACCATAAAAGAATCACTATGTACTTTGAACCCTACTTTGTCATTCCATCATGGTTCCCACAATCCTACTTATGGGGTTTAGCTACTCATAATTTCAAGAACACAATAATAATTATGGGAAGAAAACATAATTATGCACTTACAAGAAGAAGAATAAAACCATAAATCTCAACTATGAATTAATCTCTCAAAGAATGTGTTTACAACTCTCAAGAACAAGTATGTGGACTCAAAAGATGTAAGAGTACGTAATCGTAATCATAAAACCTAATAGGAGTATTTATAGATACAAAATAAATCTTATCCTAAACAAAATAGGAAAACAGTGTCGGCAGTGGCAATGAGTCATTGGGTTAGGCCACGACTCATTGCATGTATCTGTAGCTAGTTGGCTTATTTCTGTGCTGGATGGTGATGCCTCCTCGTGATGACCCGTAGGGACTCCTGATAGGTTGTTGTGTCAATTATTACCACTAGAGCTAGTTTTGTGGATTTTCAAGACTTTGGATTTTCTTACTCAGGATAAGTCATGCAATGACTCATCCAGTCTCCTGACGGATCATAGGGAGGACTAGTAGCCACTGATATGATTTGCAGCTCTATGGGACTTTTAGAAAATTCCTTTAGGAAGAGTTAGGTGATGACTCGTTGACTCTCCCAATGGTTTGTAGTGTGAACCATAGTCAACACTTAGAGTTGTATAATTTTAGAAGTTTGGGAACTATTGTAATGACCCTCCAGGTCATTTTCTATGTTTTCATACTTTTTATATATTTAGAGCTTTACTACAGATTCTCCAAGTCATTTTTGACTTACTGGGATTGACAGTTCGGTCACCGAGTAGTTTGTTTGGTTTTTAGAGTCATTTCTCTATTTTGGAGTTTTTGCTATTAAGAATAGGATTTTGAGCCTAAACTTTAGGTAAATGACTTTGGATGCCAATTTTGACAGTCTCATTATCTCTAAAATATCGATTTTAGACTAGGAGGACCCTTGATCAGGGTCCAGAGGCTTCAAAACTCATTTTGGGCTATTGGGTGGATCTTGGCTAAAACCGCCCTTTGGGTGTAAGGCCCACCTTTTATCGAAATGACCTTGGATGGAAATTTTGATGGCATCGTTGAGTACAAAATGTCAAATTTGATAGGGTAGCATAGTTCATTTTCATTCACGGAATTTCGAATGAATCTCGAGGGCCTGGTCGAAGTTTTGGCAACTTAGTAGAGCTAATGATGCAGGCCAAAAATATCCTTTGCATTAGTGAGGACTTGGCTGCGTTCGCGAGGGTCAATATTTTTGACCTCCACATTCATGGGATAGCCTTCATGTTTGCAAAGATGAGGATGGCTAGGCCGGTCTATCCTTATTCTTTATAATTATGGTGGACCGGTCACATTTGCAAAGGTCTGTCGGGGTCGGCACCTGCGTTCGCGATAAGGGTCCAGTATTTACCAAGAAAGACCCCTGGCAATATTTAAATGTTTCACTTTGTTTTTGCATCCATTTATTTTAAGTATAAAGACCATTAGAGAGAACATGAGCTCAGAAATTATGGGGAAATTGTGCATTTAAGCCGGGATTAGCTTGGGAAAGTGTTTATGGGTATTATATCGTCGATATTCCAAAAGTTTCCAGCTAAATTCCCATGTAAATTCTTTGATTTAATCCTTGATCCCTGATTAGGTGTGGGGCTGATTTAGTACTGATTTATGCTCGGATTTTGTCCATTTTTTAGGGCAAATGATCCTTGGGCTGAGAGGGACGCGGTGACGATTTTAATTTCTTGATTCCACAAGCATGCTCCATATGGGATTTCTAATTCGATTTCTAACGCAGAGAATTTATATGTAATATGGGTATCGATATTCTCTTTTTAATGTGTATATCATTATTTTGATAGTGTGGCAGCTGTCGGAGGCTTCTTAGAATGGAAAAACTCCGGAGAAGAGGATTATTCTAGCTGACGACGACGTCCAGGTAGGCTAGACTTACTTTCCTTCTGGAATGAGCTTTATTATGGTATTAGTGTAGTATGTTTCTAGCTATGGGTGGGTATTTATGGCTCGGTCATTGTTTTAGCATTTATTGCCTTATTTTAGCCGATTAGGGGCCCTTTTCCATAGAATTTGGCCTCGTCTCCTCATTATTAGTTCATGGTTATCCCTTAGGACTAGATTTATTATATTTAGTGCCTTGGGTCAAGATTAAGCAATCGTAGCCTAGGTTCCGGTAGGTGCTTGCCTTAGGGCAGATTTTTAGGATAGGTAATGGGCCCCACAGACCATTTTTTTAGATAAAATATCTAGAATAGACCCTCGTTGACGACCTAAATACCCTCTTTTTATTACCTTGTATTGACTCTTGAACTTTAGGATGACTTAGGCAGTTATGTGAGCCCTAGCTAGTCTTGTTACCTCGGTTGGAGTAGTATTTGACTTTAAACCATATCCTTAGACTTAGTGACTAAAACTAGTATCGCTTATGGACTTGACCGCCTGACTTGGGATTTTATGACTATTTAGACTTATTTAAAGCTATAATTTTTTATCGTTACTACCTTTAGCTTAGGTATCAGTATTGGTTTAAATTCGACACCTAGCAGCTCTCTTATTACTTATCAGATTTGGTTCGATTCTGACATTATTGACCTATACGCTGCATTTTACCACTAAGATACTATTCTCTAGTTTCAGTTCAATTTCGATATTTATGATCTATTTGGACACCAATTTGGCATTATAAACCCGGTAAGGATCGGTAAGACTTGGGTTATGATTGGAAAGGAGCATCAGGTATGCTTACTATGCATTGGCTTGCATTACGCTTAATATTGTCTTTACTTTACCGTTATAATTAGTGTTACTCTTTACTTGTACCCACTGAGCTTATGAGGGCTCGGTTGGGTTATTTTCTTCTTGCTTATGCCTTCTGGTCTTATAGATGCCCAGTTAGGTTATAGTTAGATTTATTTACTGCTTTCAGTTACTTACCTTGCATGTACATTGTAATCTCCCAGAACGATCTAGTATTTCCATTTCTAGCCCTATTTATTACCTTAGCTTTACATACTCATAATGTACTTACTGTTTTACTGTGATTTAGCTCGGTCGGCCTTTGATGCCTACTGAGTACCCATTGTATTGGTACTCATACTACACTTCTACATCCTTTTTCCCTGATGCAGATTTGAGTACGAGCAACCACCATTAACAATATCCTTAGGCTTATTGTTGATTCAGAGATGATAATTAAGAGGGGGTAAATTGAAATTCTTAAACTTTAAGTCGACTACTGCTATCAGTTAGTCAACTTCCCTACATAGAGATGTTAGTTCCAGAAACAATGATAACAGAATATAAATAATAGGAATTAAGTAAATAACACAATAAGATTTATCTTGGTTCAGAACACCCTTATGGTGCCTACTTCCAGTCCCCTTGGGTTACAAGAGGTTCACTTTAGAGCAACTTGAATATTTACAGAATGTTTCTCCAATAGCTTATAAACACTTCTCTGAGAAAGGTAGCATCCTCTACTCGTATAGCACCTAGTTTCTTCTCTCTTTTATGTTCAATATAATGTCTTACAATGAATTGTATAAGGCTAAAGAATTAACTAGAATATTGCTCAAGTGAAGATGTACAAGAATAAACCGATGCTGCTATGTTCTATTTATACAAGAGATTGAGTATTATGACCGTTGCATCTTCAGAATCTTGATTGATTTTTTCTTGTCATTGTAATTGACTCTGAGTTGATTTGGGGAATTAGAATTTCCTTTCTTCTAATTCCATGCTCTATTATATCGGGGAACTCAAGGGATTTGTGGGGTCATCTAGGTTAGGAATTGAATACCCAGATGACGTAATATGTTCGTATCAGGTACGTCTATATTTTATTCCTTATATTCATGTGTTGAATATACTTCTTCTTTTTGTGATGCACCCTTCCAATAGCTTTGAGATCTTGATTGATCTTGGACTGATTGCTTTATTTCTGTGATATTCCTCTTAACTCGTGACTTTTCCTTTTTGAGCATTGCTTTCTTTATTATCCTTGCTTCCTTTATTATCCTGCACATCATTTGGGATTAGCATCGTCATTATTAAATCTATATTTGGGGCTAACAATCTGCCCCTTTTTGATGATGGTAAAAGTAAAAACTTTATTCATTAAACTTCTGTGTAAGTTTCCTTTTGAATTGAGTTGGCTCCCCCTCAAATTGTGCATCTCTTTTTTACCTGTGCTTTCTCCCCCTTTAGCATATTTATAAAAGAAAGATTGTCTTATAGGGACAAACCCCTATTGAATCAAGGACTGGAAGAGTTATTTCTTTTTCAAGAAGTAGTTCAAGGTATTGATCACGTTCCTGCAGAAGGTGTCATAGGATTTTTGCACATTCTTTGAGAAGGTTGAATAAGATGTCTGAAAAGTGACAGCAAGTTCATTGTGAGAGGAGCTGGCTCCAGAATTGAGAGATTCAACTTGCTTGATCAACTTATTCACAGTCCAAATTCCTTCAACCTTCATATCTACTGCTAGCCTCAATAGTCCTACATCTGTGCCTATAACTTTAGTGACCTGACTGATTTTTCCAACAGTTTCCTACATAGAATTCATACCTTCTTCCAGAGCCATCAACCGTTCCTATATACCTTCTATTTTTTTTATCAACATTGCTGCAGAGTCAGCTGGGGCCTTTCCAGAGTTGGTTTTCATGAATCGTGCTTTGGCCCAGTCCTTCTTACACCACTAAAAATCAACTAGCACATATCCCATGCTTTTAAAAGCTCGGGTGTCATAAGTACCAGTAATATCCACAACAGGGAAACCATATAAATAAATCATTTAGTGAAGTCAAATACGAGAAATTATTGAACCGTCAGGCAAACTTGTAGAAAAACTAGAGTCCTGAGAATTTTCCAACATATACTTTTGAAACCATGCACTCCAATTCAGATGATACTTCTTAATCAGAAAGTACAACACAAACAAATCCCTAGTAGATATGCTACTCAGAGAACTCTTATGGGGAACCAAGGTCGTAGCAATTATGTGGGCTAAAATTCTATTTCAAACGCAGAGATAGGGGTCCAAAATCAGAGAGGTCATCCCCCGATTCGGCAACTACCTTCTTTGCTTCTTCGGATGGTACTTCAAAATTATCAGGCCAAACACCATTCATATAAAGAATACCTCTAGATGAGTCAATTTCAAACACTTTTTCAAACAAAAATTCACTCAACACAATTCTAGTGCCAAGCACTAGGGTTTCAAGTTCTCCACTTTCTCGAGATACTCGAATATTAGCATAAAACAACTAAACAATGTCCTCATAAACTTTTATACCACAAACCTTAAAAAACAACTATAGTTTCTGGGATTTGAAGATATCACTTACCGAGCAATAAGACTCCTTGAGTTGCTTCAAATTTATCACTCTTCCAGATACCACAAATCAATTTCTAAAAAGCTCAAATTTCTCCTTTTGCTCAACACCCCAAAACTTTTGCATGTCTTCCTGAGTAAAGGATCCATGGATTTCCACCCAGGGTTTCTTGCAGGAAGAACCTTTACCACAAGTGGACCACTTCTTAAATACCTTTTCTGTAGGGACATGGGATTCTCCTTCAGAGGAGTCTGAAGAGAGATTTAGAATATTTATGGAGGAACTTTTTAATAAGTCAGCTTGAGAAGAAAGAAGAGATGCCATAGATCTGGTTTTGGGCATTATGGAGGAGAGTGAGTAAAGATAAAATAGTAGAAGGGGTTTATATTAAGAGAGGGGAGAGGAAGATGAAGAGATGATTCTGTGAATCAACTGAAGAGACACTGAAAAAAGAGAAGAAATATTGAGAAGTGTGATGGTTTATTTGTGGAACAGAGTGAAATATATATATATATATATATATATATATATATGGGGATTGCGAGAAATAAGGTATTTGATTTCAATGAACACGCAAGGTAATTAATAACCATGGATTAATAAGTAAAGAAAATAAGGAAGAACGGAAATCAACTACAAAGTTTTTTTAAAAAAATAACGACACACAAAAACAAAACAATTTTTTTTTTAAATGCTTGTAATACCTAACCTTTTTCTCTAGAAAATAAAATCTTTCCTCCAAGAGAGGTTTTGTAACAATGTTGGCAAGCTAATTTTCAGAATCAACAAAATTTAGAACAAAATATACATTTTCTACATGATCTCTAATAAAATAATGCTTGATATCAATATGCTTAGCTTTTGAATGATGAACATTATACTTAGAAAGGCTAATAGAACTAGTGTTATGACACATAATAGGAACTAATTCATATGAAAGATCATAGTCAAGTAGTTGATGCATAATCCATAATAATTGAGTACCGCGACTACCAACAACCATGTATTCAGATTCCATGGTGGATAGTGCAACGGAAGTCTGCTTTTTGCTGTGCCATGCCACTAATGAGTCACCAAGTAATTGGCACGTTCTGATTGTACTTTTTCAATCATTTTTATCACCAGCAAGTCAGCATCTAAATATATAATTAAATCAAAAATTGAACAATGCGGATACCATAAACTAAGATCTTAAGTCCTAATGAGGTAACAAATTATCTTTTTTACTGTCGTGAGGTGGGGCTCTTTTGGAGCTGATTGGAATCTTGTGAATTTGCATACACTGAACATAATATCTGGATGAATTGCAGTAGGCATAGGAGTGAATCAATTATTTTGTGATAAGTCTTTTAGTCCACATTTTTTCCTTGGCCATCAGTTTCAAGACAGGTTGAAGGACTCATTGGCATTTTGAACGCCTTTCCCTTTTCCATGCCAAATTTATTTATTAGTTCCTTTGTATATTTTCTTTAGTTTATGAAGGTTTTGGAAGTTGACTACTTAATTTGAAGACCCAAGAATAAACTCAGTTCTCCTATGAGACTCATCTCAAATTCTCCCTTCATGAGATTAGCAAAATTCTCGCACAACGAGGTATTAGGACTTCCAAAAATAATATTATCCACTTAAATTTGTACAATAAGAATGCTTGACTCTAACTTTCAAATAAAAAGAGCAGTGTCAATTTTTCCTCTTTGAAAATTATTATTTAGTAAAAAGGAGTTAGTCTCTCAGACCAAGGTTTTGGGGCTTGCTTGAGACCTTAAAGTGCCTTTGAAAGTTTGAAAACGTAAACAGGACAAGAGGGATTTTCAAATCTACGAGGTTTTTTGAAAAACACTTCCTTATTGATAAAACCATTTAGGAAAGCACTTTTTACATCCATTTGAAATAGTTTTAACCATTTGAAAGAGGCAAAAGCTAAAAGAATATGAATAGATTCCAACCTTGCTACAGGAGCAAAGGTCTCATAATAATCAATACCTTCTTGTTGAGAGTAACCTTGAGCTACTAACCTTGCTTTGTTTCTGAAAACCTTACCTTCTTCATTCATTTTGTTTCTATAGACCCATCTAGTTCCAATGACTGAGCGGTTCTTTGGTCGCTTTACTAAGGTCCAGACTTGATTTCTCTCAAATTAATCCAGTTTCTCTTTCATGGCTTGAATCCACGATTCATCTTCAAGTGCTTCATCAATTTATTTGGGTTCAAACTGAGATATAAGGGCCACAGATGCTTGCTTTCTTAGTGAAGCTCTTGTTTACATTTGATCATTTGGATTTCCACTAATGAAGTCATTTGGAAAACTTTCACTGTGTGTATATTCCTTAGGAATATATGCTTTTATAGGATCGAAGGAGATAGTTGGCTCTTGTGTTGTTGTTGTCGATTCTGTTTTAATTTATGCCTCGATTTCTGTAGTACCCTTGACTTGAGAGTTATTTCCTTGTTCCTCATCATGGTTCATACTCACAATAATTGTGTTAGATTCATCAAATACAACATGTATAGATTCTTCCATGCTTAAGGTTCTTTTATTAAAAGCACTATATGCACGAATATTAGGAAAATATCCAAGAAAAATACCTTCATCACTTTGAGGATCAAATTTTCTCAAAGTGTTCTTACCATTGTTATGAATGAAGCATTTATAGTCGAATGGGTGAAAGTAGCTGATGTTTGGCTTCTTTCCTCTCCAGAGCTCATAGGGGGTCCTTTTCAAAATGGGCTTGATCAAATATTTGTTAAGTATATGGCATGCTCTGCTTACTGCTTCTGCCCAAAGTGGTCAGGCAGACTTTGTTCTAATAGCATGGTTCTGGTAGTCTCTTGAAGAGATCTATTCTTTCATTCAACTACTCCATTTAGTTGAGGAGAGCGAGGTGATGAGAAATTCTGAGTATAGCCATTTTGTGCACAGAAATCTTCAAATGCTTTATTTTTAAATTCTCTTCCATGGTCACTGTGAATGGTAGATATAAGCTATCCTGCTTCTCTTTGAACTCTTCTACAAAATATTTTAAAGTTAGTGAATGATTCATGCTTGTGAGCAAGAAACATTATCCATGTAAATCATGAGAAATCATCAACAATAACAAAAGCATATCTTTTTCCACCAATACTAGCTGTTTTGGTGGGTCCAAATAGATCCATGTGGATAGTTTGCAGTGGATTGAACATGCTAACGTTGTCTTTGACTTTGAATAATGTTTGAGTTTGCTTACTAAGTTGACAAGCATCACAGATGTGATCCTTTTCAAACTAAAGTTTAGGCGGGCCTTTAATCAGTTCAAGTCTAGAGAGCTTTTCGATAGCATATATATTTGCATGCACAAGATTTCTATGCCACAACCAAGGATCACATGTTTGAGCAGTAAGACAAGTTAAAGTAGGTAAATCAATATTATTCAAAACATAGATGTTCTCAACCCAATCACCAATAAGGGTGATATTTTGTAAGGCATTGCTGATGGTGCATTTAATAACATTGAACAGTAAATCAAATTCAGCATTACATAGTTGACTAATGCTCAGTAAGTTATGTTTGAGTACATCCACTAGGTACACTTTGATTAGATCATAGGAGGGGCTGATTTTTATAGAGACGACTCCCGCAACTTCTTCTTTAGCATTATCTCTGAATCTAACAGATCCACCATCTATTTTTTTTACAGAACTAAAACTTTTTCTCATTCCTATTATGTTCCTGGAACACCAGCGGTCTATTACCCATATTCCCTTCTTGTAGGTCTTTTGGGGTGTGCTCATGCAAAATAAGAAGCTTAGTTTCTTTTAGGTACCCAAGTGTTCTTGGGTCCTTGAGGGTTAGAAACAGTTTCCTTGGGTCTCCAAATCCATATTCCATGAGACTGTTTTCTGCAGTTATATGATTTATGACCTTTTATTTCACAAGAGTAGCAAGTAGGTTTATAATGAGAGAAGGATAATTTAGCAAAAAGAGATGAATTTAAACAAGACTCTATTTTAGTATTAAAATCATTAGATCTAAAAGAGCTATGACTTGGTGATTTTCTAATGCTATTAAGTTGCATCTTAAGTTTATTAAGTTCTTTTTGAAGTAAGTCAACTTTAATTTAGCTTGCTTCTAAAAGGATCTGCCAGTCCCTTTTTTCTTGAGTAATTTTGCTATTTAAGCTAGTCTCCCAATCTTTCTTTTCTTAAGTAATCTTGTTATATTCATTGATGATCTTTTGAAGTTCATCAGCTATCATATCAAGGTTTGATTCTAAGATATTACAGTTATGACAATTAAAAGGTCTTACCTTGCTTGATTCTCCCATAGCCATGAAACATATGTTTGCAGTTTCTATATCATTCTCTGTTTCATCTTCATCACTTCATGAGCCAAAGTTTGTGTTTTTCTTTGATGATCTCCTTCTCAACTTAATACAATTTTGTTTGATATGACCAGGCTTACCACAGTGGTAGCACCTAACATCATTCCTTGAGTAGTCATTGTTCTTAAAGTATTGTTGAGTTCTCTATTGTCTTTGTCTTAGGATGTACCTTACTCCTCGATTTATGAGAGCCATACCCTTACTATTTTCTTTATTTATATTTCCTTCTTCTTTAGGATTTACAACAATGAATGCTACGGTCTTCTTTTTCTCTTTTTTGTTGTACCTGTTAATATGATTCTGTTCATATGCAAGAAGGTTACCTCATAGTTTATCATATGTTATTTTGTATAGATCTCCATCTCTCAAAATGGCAGCCTTTATCTCTCATGCTTTTGAAAGGTTTCTCAAAAGCTTTTTGATTTGCAGACTATTTGAGTATATTATTCCCAATGATTTAAGTTCACAAACAATTTTTTTGAATCGTGAAAACATAGATTTCACTCCTTCATCATCACCTATTTTGAATAATTCATATTTGTTAGCAAGTGCACCAATCCTGGCTTTTTTTCACTTTTGTAGTGCCTTTATAAGTTACTTCAAGCTTGTCCCACATCTCCTTAGTTGTATCGCATATTGAGAACTTGTCGTACTCCAATCCATTGACTACATAATAAAGAAAACTTATAGCCTAGCATTAGTTTTAATTACCTCTTGTTGTTCCTTAGTGACCTCAAATTTT
Organism: Capsicum rhomboideum; assembly: GCA_031232105.1. Lineage (NCBI taxonomy): Eukaryota > Viridiplantae > Streptophyta > Magnoliopsida > Solanales > Solanaceae > Capsicum > Capsicum rhomboideum. Next base: position 56,728,268 of record CP124711.1, read on the forward strand.
TCAAGATCAATTATGTTGCTTGATTCCTTTTCTTTGTCCTTAAGTTCAGGAATCGATTTGGGTTCTTTCTTGATTACTACCCAGGCTAGGAAATTAGTTGATTGAACAAAGATTCTGAATCTGTTCTTCCAATGGAAGTAATATTGTCCATTGAAATAGGGAGGCCTATTTGATGAGTGACCAACTTGAAGAATTGCTCCTGGAATTTGGTAGTTAGTCATTTGATCATTTTTCATTCCCGATTAAGCAACGTTCTATACCAATTGATAATCAAGAGGGGGTGAATTGAAATTCTTAGACTTCAAGTCAAATAATGCTATCAGTTAGTCGACTTTCCTGCACAGAGATGTTAGTTCCATAAATGATGATAATAAACTGTAGCTAACAGTAATTAAGTAAATGCCACAATAAGATTTATAATGGTTTAGAACATCCTTGTGGTGCCTACTTCCAGTCCCCTTAGGTTACAAGAGGTTACCTATAGAGCAACTTGAATGTTTACAAAATGTTTCTCCAATAGCTTATAGACAAACTTCTCTAAGAAAAGTAGTAGCCACTACTCGTATAGCACCTAGTTTCTTGTCTCTTTTATGTTTACTATAACTTATTACAATGAATTATATAAGGCTAAAGAAGTAACTAGAATATTGCTCAAGTGAAGATGTACAAGAATAAACCTATGCTGCTATATCTATTTATACAAGAGATTGAATATTGTGACTGTTGTATCTTCAGAATCTTGACCAATCTTTTATTGTTGTTGTAATTGATTCCGCCTTGATTTTAGGAATTATAATTTTCTTTCTTCTATTTCTATATTCTATTATGCCAGGGAATCCAAGGGATTTATGGGGTCATCTAGGTTAGGAATTGAATACCCAGATGACGTAATATGACCGTATCCGATACGTTCATATTTTCTTCGTTATATTCATGTGTTGAATATACTCCTTCTTTTTGTGATGCAGGCTTCCAATAGCTTTGAGAACTTGATTGATCTTGGACTGATTGCTTCATTTCTGTGATATTCCTCTTGACTTGTGGATTTTCCTTTTTGAGCATTGCTTCATTTATTATCCTTGCTTTCTTCATTATCTTACATATAATTTGGGATTAACATTGTCATCATTAAAATTATATTTGGGTCTAACAGGAGATAGGGTGAGCATTCAGAGTCCAGAGTTGATCCTTCTCCTTCTGCTATTTTAAATAGTCTTTTGTATATTTGGAGACTATATTGTATATTTAGCACTGGCTAATCCTCTACTTTTTATTAGTGGCTCTTGTACAGACCTTACCAGTCGTGGGGGATCTAATTTTGTATATTTTACCCCTTTTTCTATGTGTATCGTATATTAGTATTTATTTATCATTACTTTTCGCTGCGTAGTATGTCTATTTTAGGTATTTTCCTGATTTTCCACCGGTTATCCCATTACTTGTACTTTCGGGATTTGGTATGGCTTACCTACTGGTGGCATAAAATAGGTGCCATCATGACTCAAGAAATTGGGTCATGACAGTTTGGTATTAGAGCCTAGGTTCTTTAGAATTATTGGTACTAGAGTAAGTGCCTCGTAGAGTCTTGCAGATTGGTGCGATAACATCCGTATCCTATCTTCAGGAGGCTACATGATATTTTTAGGAAAATCTTGCCTTTTGGTTTATTTTCGTGAATTGGGTCTATATTGGTTCCTAATTCTTATTTATTTCACTCTTTTGCAGGTGGCTAGGATGTGGGCTACGACGACCGGGATAGGGACCCCAAGCCTATAGCTAGGGCACCCGTTAGAGGTTGAGATCGACCCAGAGGTCAAGGCCAGGCTATAGCTACAGTACCAGCTAGGGGTCAGGACAGGGAGCCTTCACCAAACCTTATTATTGCTCCCGAGCCAGAGGTAGCTCTAGAGGTTCAGCCACTCCAGCAACAGGTTGTCCAGGGGGTAACCCAGGCCCCACCTAGGTTTATATCTTCCTCAGTTCTCAAATATGCTTTGGTTCAGCTATTGGGGGTTAGTAGGTGGTCTACCAATAGATGGGGCTCAGACAGTAGCCCATGTTGGTATTGGTTTAGGAGCACAGCCTACAGCTGTACCTCCAAGAGTAGAGGTCTTGCCGACACTGGTAGTTCCACTGCCAGCACTAGCCCAGCTAGTTATGACTGCAGAGGAGTAGAAGATACTGGGCTAATTTTTGAGATGGGCTCCACCCAGGTTTGCAGGGGCCCCAAGTGATGATGCACTCAAGTTACTGACTAGTTACAAGGAAAGGCTCCATAATTTGGGCCTAGTGGAGTCGCACAGTGTGGATTACACCACTTTTAAGTTTGATCGGGCAGCCAGATAATGGTGGAGAGGTTATATGGATTCTAGGCCAGCTTGATCTCCCCCTATGACATGGAATCAGTTCTCTGAGGCTTTCTTGGAGAAGTATATGCCTCATAACCTGTGCGAAAATTTGAGGGATCAGTTTACTGGCTTGGAGCTGGGTTTTATTTCGGTTGTTGAGTATGAGGTGAGGTTCTATGAGTTGGATAGGCATGCTACAATGATTTTACTGACCGGGTATGAGTGGATTAGATGCTTTATCAAAGGATTGAGACTTCCATTTTGCATGGCTACTCAAAATTTAGTTGTTGTGGGTAGGTTTTTCATAGATACTGCAGATTATACCCATACTATGGAAGAGATACATCACGAGGCCCAAGGGGGCGGCAATAAGAGGCTGCATTAACAGGGCAATTATAGTAGGAGACACAGAGGCCCATAGTTCAGAGGCCAAGGATTTTAGGAGAGGTACCCCCAGCATTAGTCTTCTCAGTACCAGGATTAGTCTAATATGTTGCCCGTTCAGGAAACACTTCAAATTTTTGATGGGAGTCATCCCAGATATAATGACTACAGTGGTCAGTCCATGAGAGGTGCATAGTCAGGGTATTCAGGGTGAGGTAGCCATCCAAATCAACCGAAGCCTCTAGACAGAGTAGGGTGCCTAGGGCATGTTATGATTTCGGTATAATCGTCCATTTCTCTAGAGAGTGTCCCCAATGTGGAATAATTGAGCCTTTATCTCAGAGTGCTTATCCGATTAGATCAGTATCGCCTCCAGCTATGGGTGGTGCACAGGGTCACAAGGGTGGTTTCTAGGGTTCTAGAGAAGTTCCTCAGGCAGGTAGGATAGGTGGTCGGCTAGGTGCCTAATTCGAAGGTGGACGAGGTCACTTATATGTTGTTTTGGGTAGGCCAGAGGCTAAGGCATCGGATGCTGTGATCATAGGTATGATTTTAGTATGCCATCAGCCAGCTTTTGCTTTATTTGATCTGGGTTCCACTTATTCGTATGTTTGTGCTTATTATGTACAACAGTTAGAGTTATCTTAGGAGCCATTATCTGTACCATTGCATGTAGCTACTCCCGTGGGTGATTTTTTAATGGTGGATTGGATTTATAGATCATGTATTATGACTTACGAGAGTATGATACGCAGACCGACCTTATTGCATTAGATATGATAGATTTTGATGTAATTTGGGGCATGGACTAGGTATCCTTCTATCATGCTGGCCTTGGTTTGCTTTACGAGGATTGTTACCTTATCCATGCCTAGCATACCCCTAATTGTGTGGTAGGGTTCTTTTAGCCATGCGCCTATGGGGATTATCTCTTATGTTCGGGCTAGGAGACTGGCATTATGGGGTTATGAGTCTTTTCTTGCTTATATTTGTGATGTTAGTGCAGAGAGTCCTTTGCTTGATTCCATTCCTATAGTTCATGACTTTCCTTATGTCTTCCCTACCGACCTACCTAGCCTTCCTCTTGCGCGTGATATTGAGTTTGCTATTGAGCTTGAGTTGAGCACCCAACCTATTTCTATGGTACCTTAGCATATGGCTCCTGTTGAGCTAAAGGAGCTAAATACTCAGCTTTAGGATTTTTTAGGTGAGGGTTTTATTAGGCCGAGTGTGTCGCCTTAAAGTTCTCCTATTCTATTTATGAGGAAGAAGGATGGTTCTATGCGTATGTGTATTGACTATAGGCAGCTGAATAAGGTGACAGTGAAAAATAAGTATCCTATGCCTCGGTTTGATGATTTATTTGACTAGCTTCAGGGTGCAGTGGTGTTTTCTAAGATTAATTTGAGGTCTGGCTACTATCAGTTGAGGATTTGAGCAGAGGACATCCCTAAGACAACCTTCAAGACTCGTTACGACCATTGCCCCAGCTGCGTTCATGGGCTTAATGAACCACTTTTTCAGGCCTTATTTGGACTTCTTTGTGATAGTCTTCATTGATGATATTCTAGTATATTCGAGGATTAGGGAGCAGCACAAGCAACATTTGAGGACTGTGCTCCACACTTTGAGAAATCATAGGCTTTATGCCAAATTTTCAAAGTGCAAGTTCTGGCTTGATTTTGTTGCATTCCTAGGACACCTAGTGTCTGAGAATGGGATTATGGTGGACCCGATGAAGATTGAGGCTATTCGTGATTGGGCCAGGCCTACATCTTCGACTGAGGTTTGCATTTTTATTGGGTTGGCAGGCTACTACCGAGGGTTCATTGAGAAATTCCCTACTATTATAGCCCTTATGACTAGATTAACTAGAAAGAAAGTTCTACTTTAGTGGTTTAATGGTTGTGAGGTGAGCTTTCTTAAGCTCAAGAACTTTCTCACTTCAACTTCTTTTCTGACTCTTCCAATTAAGGGCGAAGGGCGAGGGGTTTACGGTATATTGTGATGCTTCTGATGTTATTTTGGGATGTGTTATGGTGCAGTAGGGCCGAGTTATTAAATATGCATCGAGGCAGGTGAAGGTACACAAGCTTGGTGGCGGTAGTTTTTGTGCTTAATAATTGGAGGCATTACTTATATGGTGTTCGCTGTGAGATATTTACTGACCATCGCAGTCTTTAGTACATTATGATCAAGGGGGAGCTTAATTCGAGATAGCGCAGGTTGAGTTACTAAAGGACTATGATATCTCTATTCTATACCATCAGGGCAAGGTGAATGTGGTAGCGGATGCCTTGAGCCGGAAAGTAGTGAGTATGGATAGCTTGGCCTTCATTTCATTTTCGGAGAGACCATTGGCCTTGGACATTCAGTCCTTAGCCAACATGATGATTTCACCTAACATTTCAGACCCCAATAGGATTCTTGCTAGTGTTGTGGCTAGGTCTACCCTGTTAGAGCATATTCAAGGCCGACAGTTTGAGGATAGTAGACTTTGTAGCATTAAAGATTAGGTGCTGAGAGGTGAGTCCAGGAGGGCTACCTTAGATTTGGAGGGCATTTTGAGATTCTACAATTGCATTTTTGTTTTGAGGGTAGGAGACTTGATTTAGTTGATACTTCTGGAGGCTCATAACTCCAGATATTCTATTCACCCTAGGACAACTAAGATGTATAGAGATTTGAGGCAGCATTACTAGTGGATCGGTATGAGGAGAGATATAGCCAACTTTGTGGCCCAGTGCTTGTGTTGTTAGCAGGTGAAGGCTGAGCATTTAAGGCCTGGTGGATTGCTTCAAAGACTACCCATTCCTGAGTGGAAATGGGAGCCGATTACTATAGATTTCGTAGGTGGGTTGCCTTGCACTTCTCGTGGTTCTGATAGAATTTTGGTCATCGTGGATCGATTGATTAATTCTTCCCATTTCATCCTTATTCAAACTTCCTTCAGCACCAAGAGGTTGGCTCGTATCTATGTTTGAGAGGTGGTTCATCTTCACAGGGTGCCTGTGTCTATTATCTCAGATAGAGGCTCCTAGTTCACTTCTAATTTTTAGAGGGCCATTCAGGAGGAGTTGGGTACCCAGGTTGACCTTAGCACCTCTTTTCACCCCCAGACCGATGGGCAGTCAGAACGGACTATTTAGGTTTTAGAGGATATACTATGCGCATGTGTTATGGATTTTGGAGGTCAGCGGGAGCAGTTTTTAGCCTTAGCAGAGTTTTCCTATAATAACAGCTACCATTTAAGTATTCAGATGGCACCATTCAAGGTGTTGTATAGTAGGTATTGTCGATCTCCAGTTGGTTGGTTTGAGACTTCAGAGGTTAGGCCTTACTGATTTTCTTCATGAGTCCTTGGATCTAGTTAGGGTGATTTAGGCTAGGCTTCAAATAGCTCAGAGCAGGCAGAAAGTTACACAGACCGTAGACTTTGTACCTTGAAGTTTATATTGGTGACCAGGTCTTTCTTTAAGTATCGCTCATAAAGGGAGTGATGACGTTCGGGAAGAAGGGCAAGCTCAGCCCCAAGTATATCAGACCATTTGAGATAATTCAGATAGTTAGGGAGGTAGCATATGAGTTAGCTTTACCTCTAGCCTTTTCATCCATCAATCTAGTTTTTCATCTATCTATGTTGTGGATTTATATTCCGGATGAGTCTCACGTACTTCGGTGGGACTCGGTTCAGCTGGATAAGGGGTTGACCTTTGTTGAGGAGCCAGTATCTATCTTGTCCAGAGATGTTAGATGGTTGCCTTCCAGAGACATTCATGTAGTTAAAGTTCAATAGAGACACCATCCAGTCAAGGAGACTACCTGGAGACCGAGCGTGAGATGCGGGCCTAGTGTCGCTACCTGTTCGAGCCTTCAGGTACATCATAATCCTTTACTTTCGCGGACGAAAGTCCTTTTAGTAGTGGATATTGTAATGACCCTCCAGGTCATTTTCTGTGTTTTCATGCTTTTTCTTCATTTAGAGCTTTCCTACAGCTTCCCCAAGTCATTTATGACTTGTTGGGTCTGACAGTTTGGTCACCGAGCAGTTTGTTTGGTTTTCAGGGTCGTTTCCCTATTTTGGAGCTTTCGTTGTTAAGAATAGGATCTCGAACCTAAACTTTAGGTAAACGGCTTCAGATGCCAATTTTGATAGTCTTATTAGCTCTAAAACATCTATTTTAGGCTAGAGGGACCCTTGGTCAGGGTCCCGAGGCTTCCAGACTTATTTTGGGATATTGGGTGGATTTTAGCTAAAACGTTCATTTGGGTGTAAGGCCCACGTTTTATCTATGACCTCGGATGGAAATTTTGAGGGCATTGTTGAGTCCAGAATGCCGAATTCGATTGGATAACATAGTTCATTTGCATTCACGGGATTCCAAACGAATCTCGAGGGCTCGGTCAGAGTTTTAGCAACTTGGAAAAGTTAATGATATTGGTGCATCAGGTGCAGGCCAAAAATGTCCTTCGTATTAGTGAGGCCTTGGCCGCATTCTCGAGGGTCAAGATATTTGACCTCTGTATTTGCGGGATAATCTTCTCATTTGCAAAGAGGAGGATGACCAGGCCAGTCTACCCTTCTTCTTCGCGATTGTAGTGGACCGACCACGTTCATGAAGGTCTGTCTGGGCCGGCACCTGCATTGGCAACAGGGGTCCCGCATTCGCTAGGAAGGACCCATGGTAGTATTTAAATGTTTCTCTTTGTTTTTCCAGCTATTTCTTTTAAGTGTAAAGACCATTAGAGAGACCATGAGCTTAGAAACTATGAGGAAATTGTGCATTTTAGTTGGGAATAGCTCGGGAAAGTGTTTGTGGGCATTATATCATCGATATTCTGTAGGTTTCCTATTAAATTCCTGTGTAAATTCTTCAATTTAACCCTTGGTTCTTGATTAGGTATGGGGCTGATTTGGTCTGATTTATGCTTGTATTTCGCCTATTTTTTAGGACAAAATGATCCTTGGGTTGAGAGGGACGCGGTGACGGTTTTAATTTCATGATTCCCCCATATGGGATTTCTAGCTTGATTTCTAACTCAGAGCGTTTATATATAATATGGGTATCGATATTCTCTTTTTAATGTGTAGATCATTATTTTGATAGCGTGGCAGCGGTCGGAGGCTTCTCAGAAGAGAAAAGCTCCTGAGAAGAGAATTATTTGAGCTTACAGCGACGTCCAGGTAGGCTAGACTTACTTTTCTTCTAGACTGAGCTTCATTATGGTATTAGTGTAGTATTGTTCTAGCTATGGGTGGGTATTTATGACTCGGTCATTGGTTTAGCATTTATTGCCTTATTTTAGCCGATTAGGGGCCCTTTTCCATAGAATTTGGCCTCATCTCCTCATTATTAGTTCATGGTTATTCCTTAGGACTAGCTTTATTATACTTAGTGCCTTGGGTCGGGATTGAGCAACTATAGCCTAGGTTTGAGTAGGTGTTTACCTTAAGGCAGATTTTTGGGATGGATAGTGGGCCCCACATGCGCTTCTTTTAGATAAAATGCATAGAATAGACCCTCGTTGACCTAAATGCCCTATTTTTGTTACCTTGGATTGACTCTTGAACTTTAGGATGACTTAGGTGGTTATGTGAGCCCTAACTAGTCTTGTTACGCCGGTTGGATTAGTACCATATCCTTAGACATAGTGACTAAAACTAGTATCGCTAATAGACTTGACCGCCTGACTTGGGAGTTTAGGACTATTTAGACTTATGGAAATCTATAATCTTGGATCGTTACTACCTTTAGCTTAGGTATAAATTTTGGTTCAAGTACGACACCTAGCAACTCTCTTATTACTTATCAGATTTAATTTGATTCCGGTATTGTTAACCTATATGGGGCATTTTACTATTAAGATACTATTCTCTAATTTTGGTTCAAGTCCGGTATTTATGATCTATTTGGACACCAATTTGGCATTAGAAACCCGGTAAGGACCAGTAAGACTTGGGTTATGATCGGGAAGGAGCATCAGGTACGCTTACTACGCATTGGCTTGCATTACGCTTAATATTGTCATTACTTTACTGTTATAATTAGTGTTACTCTTTGCTTGTACTCACCGGGCTTATGGAGGCTCAGTTGGGTTATTTTCTTCTTGCTTGTGCCTTATGGGCTTATGGGGGCCCAGTTAGGCTATAGTTAGATTTATTTACTGCTTTGTGTTACTTATCTTGCATATACACCATATTCACCCGGCATGATCTAGTACTTCTATTTCCATCCCTATTTATTGCCTTAGATTTACATACTCGTACTTTACTTACTCTTTTAATGTGATTTAGCTCGGTTGGCCTATGATGCCTACTGAGTACCCATTATATTGGTACTCCTACTGCACTTCTGCATCCTTTTTCCCTAATGTATATCTAAGTATGAGATTCCGCCATTGACGATATCCTCGAGCTTGCTGTTAATTCAGAGATAGAGTGAGCGTTCAGAGTCTGGAGCTGATCCTTCTCTTTCTGTTGTTTTGGATAGTCTTTTATATATTCGAAGACTATTTTGTATATTTAGCATTGTCTAGTACTCTATTTTTTATTAATGGCTTTTGTATCGACCTTACCAGGTAATGGGGGATCTCACTTGTATATTTTGCCCTTTTTTCTCTGTGTATAGTATATTAGTATTTATATATCGTTACTTTTCGCTGCTTAGTATGTTTATTTCATGTATTTTCCTTATATTCCACCGATTAGCTCATTACTTGTAGTTCTAGGCTACAGTATGGCTTACCTACTGGTGGGATAAAGTAGGTGCCATCATGACTCGAGAAATTGGGTCGTGCAACTGTCTTCACGATGACTCTTGCCACGACTCGTAGCGTGACCCAACGAGTCGTGGCTAGGCACCAGATGCCAATACTTAGCCAATTTCAGTTCTTTTTTTCATCCATTTACTAGCAAGACCTATTTTCATGTAAAACAGTTAAACAAACACATCATATCCACAAATACACCTAAGTTTTTGCATATTTTCTTCATTTTAAGCATCAAAAGTATCCTGAAACCACAATACATCAGGAGCGACAACATCGGTGTGGAAAATCTTTTGCCGACATAGACCTACGAGCACAATGCCCCTTTTGCAGGAACAACAATAGAATCACAGAAGAATGTCCTAGGCACAAGAAACATTTGTAGGTGCAGCTAGCCTTAGCCCTGCCAAACTCGTAAAAGAGGGCCTTCCTTTGCTGAAGCACTTTCACAGGTGCAAAACATAGAGCATAAGTGTGATTGCATTAGACTCAGCTACACCAACAATGCTCAAAACCCACCAAACTTCAAACCGACCCTAAAAACTCATCCATAACCTCCCAAATAAAGCCACTCCTAAGACACATTTGAACTATTGGAATCATCAAATCATCGATCTGAGGTCGTCTTGACCAAATGTTGGTCGTGGTTGGCTCTAAACTTTTGAGGGGTGCATTTTTTCACCCCAATTCGCACTAGAACTTGCTCCGCGACCCCATGACTTTGTCTTGGCCTTTTCTTCGTTGAATTCAGCTATTTATGCTCCTTTTTTGTCTCATTTCACCTAAATACACAAAACACCTCATATAAGTGATATATCATGAAATCAAGCATAAAGCATAAGTATTAAGCTAATTATCCTAAAAACAAGGCACAAATGTAGAGGGTAGTGAAAAGACTGTATAATATCCCACATCTTGTTTCCACGTGTGAAACCTCTACTGGCACTACTGTATAACTTGATTTTACCCTGCATGGCTCTATCTACCAATAAGTCATACATGCACGTTCTTCAAATCACCATTTGTCTAGGACATCTCTATGGCACTGTTGTATACTTCATAACAAATATCTTGGAAAGGTAATTATTTATACAAACCCTGTCATTATTATGCTTACTATGACTTTACAAATTCCAATTGATCGTTACGATTTTTGCATTTTCTTATTAAATTTGAGTTTTACTTTTCTATTGAAGGAAAGTAAAAGTATTACCATAATTGTTTTTTACTTTTTCTAAAAGAAAAATATAATTGTTTGTCATATTTGGCTAACTTATTTCTTGGAGGAAAAGTTTGGACCTCCATAAATTGAAGATCTCTCTTCTCATACCAGAACACAATAGCATCAACAATGTAATCGTTTATAAAGCCTTGTTTAGGGGGAGATTTCTCTCACAATAGTTTAGGTTTTATATTAGTTTCTTATATGTAGGTCGCTTGACCAAACAATATTAATATATCATGATTGTTTTAGTATAGTTTTATTTGTCATCTGATTTATCGTCGTAATGATTTGCAACTATTAGCTTCCGTATGACACCCTGATAATTTCGATCCCAACACTGGTATGGATACCAATTCTCATAGTGATCCACTGCTGGATGAAGATATGTGCTACAATTTATGCACATAAGCACAAGACTAAACCCACTGAGCAACTTTATCTCGAAATGCATTTGCCTATAACTATGACCTCATCACTTCCCTACTATACTTTTTTTCTTCTTAACGTTGTATTATAAACAAACGATTGTAACTCACTATTAGGGTCAAATGTCAATCATTTCTCATTTTTTTTCTTTTTTTGCATTAATATGGGTCGGGTTTCTTTCCTCATATGACTATGCTTTTCAAGGTTTATGTCATTTAGGTTGTGCACCCTAGTCAAACTAGAAGTGGAAAATGTGGGCAGATCGAGTTGAATTTGGCCAGATCAAGATGAGCTAAGTTAATAAATGAGTGGGTTATCCAAAAGTTACTTAGGCTAAAATTCGAGTCAAAATCTAACCCGTCCAATTCTTATACTTAGTATGGAGTCTAAGAAAATAAAGAACACTCTCGAATCTTGTGGTCTTAAACTAAAGGTATGTTGAATATACCAAAATGTCATTTAATCTTATGGTTTTAAATTTGTCATGTGACAACAACAACAAAAATAACAACAACAAACCCAGTAAATTTCCACAAAGTGGGGTTTGGGGAAGGTAAGTGTACGCAGTCCATTCCACTACCTCAGAGGTGAGATCGAGAGACTATTTTTGATAGACCCCCGACTCAAGACAAAAAAGTCCAGAAATGAAATAGTAAAGGATCACGAAACAATATGTATTAACACACCAGATAATAACATAAACAAGACTAGCATCAAGTAATACAACAAATGATAACACACTTCAAAGCAAGACTAACACTGTGACTACTAGCACAGATATCATAAAAAAAGTCCTCCTACCTACTAGCAAGGACACACTCCTCCCTACTATCCTTCTACCCTAATTCACATCTTCCAAACGTTCCTATCTAGGGTCATGTCCTCGATAAGCTGAAGCTGCTTCATGTCATGTCTAATCACCACCCTACCCCCAATACGGTGAGTGACATCCTCATTAATCTCTCCATTCCCTCGGATCATAGAACCAAGATACTTGAAACTATCTCGCTTTTGAATGGCTTGGGTATCAAGCTTTACAACCACATCAGTCTCATGCGTCACCTCGCTGAACTTGCACTCCAAATATTCCATCTTGGATCTACTAAACCTAAACCTTTTATACTCTAGGGTTTGCCTCCATACCTCCAACTTAGCATTAACTCCACCACGAGTCTCTTTAATCAGGACAACATCATCTGCAAATAGCATACACCATGGAACCTCATCTTGAATTATTCACGTTGATACATCCATCACTAAGGCAAATAAAAATGGGCTAAGAGTCGAACCCTGGTGTAACCCCATCAATACAGAAAAGTGTTTTGAATCCCCTCCCATAGTTCTAACACGAGTCTTAGCTCTGTTGTACATATCCTTAATCTCCCTAATATACGCCACTAGTATACACTCTATCATAGACCTTTTCAAATTTGTCATGTGAAATGTTAGAATTAAAGAGTTTACCACAAAAGAAAAAAGAAATTCTCTTTTAAATAGATTTAAAAGGAAAGTAAGACAAACAAAATTAAAATGGAGTAATATTTTAGTACCTCATAAAATTATTAATTTTTTTTAAAAATTAAAAATAGTTTTACATGATTTCTCATGAATTCGTTTGGACTAAATTCCAACCCACTTTTTGATGGGCTGAAATTGGTTGGGTTGAATTTGGCTTCGTAATAACAAGAAATTACATGGAATGTCCCCCATAGTGGGTGGCTTTGTATTTTTGTCCCCCATAAGAAAAGTCTTTAAAGACTAGTTGTCCTTCATTTTTATGTATACAACATTTTTGCCCCTCTACACCTCAAATGTTTTTACTCTTTCCATGCTCATTTGTCTCTCAACTTTTTTTTTTCTTCTTTTTTTTTTTCTTCTTTTTTTTTTTCTCTATTTTACTGTATCTTGATTTTTAGTTTTTCTTTTCTCTTTTCTCTTTTTTTTTCTTGTTTTAATTCATTTGTCTCAATCTTTATTTTTTATTTTTTTTATTTTATTTCTCAAACATTATTTATTTTTCATTTCTCTTTTTTTAATTCATTGTCTCAACCTTTATTTTTTTTATTTTTTTATATTTTCTTTTCACTTTTTTTTTATTTTTCTCAAACTTTATTTTTATTTTATTTTTTCTTCCCATTTTTTTCTCAACTTTTTTTATTTTTCTCTTTTTTCTATTTTCTTAACCTTTATTTTTTTTTTCTTTTTTTCTCAATCTTTATTTTTTTCCTTCTCTTTTTTCTTTTTTCTTTTTTCTTTTTTCTCAGTTTCTATTATATTTTGCTAATGAATAGAAAGTTGGATAATCCACAAAAAAGATCTTTTTTTGACATCAAAGTAAACTTAAGGGCGTGACTTGTCGTTTGGAAGTCCTTTGGGATAAGTCTTGCCTCTAAGGAAAGAGTTATAGAACATGAACTTCTTGTTTGTAAATCCTTGAACTAAGTCTTTCCTCTAGGGCAAGAGTTATAGAGTATCTCATAAATTAAGACATAATGAAATAGTGTTAACTCTTGTCTATGGGGTGTAGTCTATTTTTTTGGGAGATTCTTGGGCTAAGTCTAGTTTTAGAGGCAAGACTTAAAGAGCATCTCATAAATCAAGACTCAATGTGGTAGTGTCAACTCTTACCTATGGGGCATAACTTGTTGTTTAAAAGTCTTTGGGCTAAGTCTTGCCTCTAAGGCAAGAGTTATAGAACATCTTATAAATAAAAACATAATATGATAGTATCAACTCTTGCCCATGGGGCGTAACTTGTTGTTTGAAAATCCTTGGTCTAAGTCTTGCCTCTAAGGCAAGAGTTATAGAACATCTCATAATTTAAGACACAATGTGGTAGTGCCAACTCTAGCCTATGGGGCATAACTTGTTGTTTGAAAGTCATTGGGCTAAGTCTTGCCTCTAAGGCAAGAGTTACAGAGCATTTCATAAGTCAAAACATAATATGGTAGTGTCAACTCTTGCCCATGAGACGTAACTTGTTGTTTGAATGTCCTTAGGTTAAGTCTTGCCTATAAGGCAAAAGTAATAGAACATCTCATAACCTAAGACACAATGTGGTATTGTCAACTCTTGTCTATGGGGCGTGACTTGTTGTTTGGAAGGAATCGAAGAAAAGAAAAGAAACAAATAAAAGTTACGAAAAAATTTAAAAAAAAAAGAAAAAAAATAAAAAAATAAATAAAGGTTGATAAAATAAAAAAAATCAAAGAAAATGAAAAAGAAAAAAAGGAAAAAAATAGAAGTTGAGAGAAGAAAAAGAAAAAAAATAAAAGAAAAAAAGAAACATTGAGAAAAAATAAAAATATAAAGAAAAAAGTCAAAATAAAAAATAAAAGAAATATAAAGGTTGAGAAAAAAAATAAGAAAAGAAAAAACAAAAACCAAAGAAAAATTAAAAAGAGAAAAAAAAAATAGAAGTTGAAAGGAGAAGGAAAAAAGGAAAAAAGGAAAAAAAGTAAAGGTTGAGAAAAATTTAAAAAAATAAAATTAAAAAATCAAAGTAAAATAAAACAGAGAAAAAAATTGAAGTTGAAAGATAAATGAGCATGGAGAGTTGTTTGAAAATATTTGATATATAGAGGGGCAAATATGTATTTGTTCCATAAATAAAAAAGAAGGAAGGCTAATTTTGTAGGACTTTTGTTATGGGGGACAAAAAAGCAAAGCCACCCACTATGGATGCTATTTATGTAGTTTACCCACACAACAAATGCACTGATCAATAATCAATCCTAACTTGAATGAATTGGACAAGTTATAATTTAATGGATGAACGAATTGGTCAAGTTATAATTTAATGGACTAATTTTGCCAACTCTATGTCAAACCTTGCATCAAATTTGGTACTCTCCCGTTTCAATTTGTATGTTTAGTTTTGACTTGACAAGAAGCTTAAAAAAGTTATTTTCAAAAATAAATTTTTAAATTATATAATCTTAAACTAAAGATATATATAATGTAGCAAAATGTTCTTTAATCTTTGTGGTTTTGAACATGTCATGCACAAAGCTGAAACTAAAGTGTGTCAAAAGAAAAAAAGACATTCTTTTTAAAAATGAATTAAAAAGGAAAGTAAGAAAAACAAATTGAACGCATGGAGTATATAATAAAACTAAGAGGCATCAAACCTACCATCAAATTTAGTATATAAAACTATCTTTCACGGACTATCAGAGTTGCAATTTGCCATCATTTTCAGCATTTCATTTCAGAGAACCATTAGTATTCACACTACTTATTAGTAGGAAATTGCAGAAATATTGAACTACAATGGTTTTCCAAAGCCAACAAAAGGACCATTACATCTAAACAAGGTGATAGAATACAGCTATGAAATTTGATGAGAAAACAAAGGGGAGGTGCTCATTCACCATGTCCTCGCATAAAACTGTTGCTTAATATCACCATCCATACTTCCCCTGAGTTTGAGCTTTTGTTAGCATCCCCTTGGCACGTCGCTCTGCCAGCTCCATTTCTTTTTGTTTCATATCAAAGTACAAAGTACCAATTTGATGCTTTCTTTTGAGAAGCTTAGAAGGCTTTCCCTTGCTAGAGACAGGCTACAAGAAAAGAAATGTACATGTGAGAAACTTGACACTTATCAACCTTAATCATTGACAAGAGGAAAGGAAAAATGGTGCAGGTAAAGCCTATAATTGGAATATTACACCTGATTTATTCTCCCTTCTTCTCCTTTTCATTAAGACAGGTACATTACTTACAATCAATATTTGGTTATCAATCATAAAAATAGAAAAGAACATTGATTGTTTAATACCGGGTATAGATAATCAAAATCATTTTTATAAGTCTAACCAGACCCAAAAACACCACCTACCTTCACTCCTTAAATGGAGGCAGGAGAAACATAATGAGATGAGATAATGACAAATCTCAGGTACTTTGAAAGTTATATCAACTATATCACGACAGCTCAGTGCACTACATTAAAGTTTAAAAATAAGCAAATAAAGATTCTTATATCGTAGTACCATATAAAGTTGCATGCTTTCTGCAGGATTGACACACAAACATGTCAAATTGGCTATATGGCAGTATATGCTATATGTGGGGTAAGGAAGAGGAAGCAGCAGCCACTTGTCCTCATTGCCCAGTTGCTAGACAATTATGGGAATTATTCCTAAGCATTTCTGGTGAGCAGTTGATAAGGCCATGGTCAATAACGGACCTCTTTTTTAGCTGGTAGCACTACAAGGGAGACAGAGGTTAAGGAAGATTGGGAGAACCATTCTCAAAGTAAGGCTACTACTGCGATGCTTATGTTAAAATACAGTTTTTTAGGACTTTTGGCCAGTATACATACACGAGAAAAGCAACATGATATACTTTATTAGATCTGTACAACATTGATTTTGTAC
Source organism: Capsicum rhomboideum (assembly GCA_031232105.1). Taxonomy (NCBI): domain Eukaryota; kingdom Viridiplantae; phylum Streptophyta; class Magnoliopsida; order Solanales; family Solanaceae; genus Capsicum; species Capsicum rhomboideum. The sequence continues at coordinate 56,744,800 of CP124711.1, forward strand.
AGGGGTTTCCGCCTTCTTTTGTCTTATCCAGCACCAACTTAGTGCCTGGATTCTTGTGTGAAAATGGAACATGAACCTTTAAGAATAGTTATAAAATGCAAATCAATAGGTGAAGAAAAGGGGAAGAGGACAAAATGCTTACAACATTGAATCAAGCAGCAAATGGAAATCAGGAAACAGGAGCATACAAAAGAGGAAACCAAAACGAAAAGCGGTGAAACCCATGTCCAACAGGAAAGCTAGGAGTGTCACGTGAGGGGTTGCCCGGCCCCTGATTTGGGCCCTGGTAAATCGGGGGGGGGGGGGGGGGGGGTTCAATTTATAGATCTTTATACACCCTAAAAGATGAAAATTTTAGTTCACTTGCAGAATGAGTTTGAATGAAGTATAGGATGCCAAAAATATGAGGATTAGAAAAACTTGTGGTTCAAATGGTATCCCTGTAGAGGTTTATAAGTGCCTCAAAGATCCAATCGTATAGCTAACCAAGCTATTCCTTGCTAAATTAATGTGTGTAAGAATGTCGAACAAGTGGTTTCGAAAAATAACAATAAAGGAGATATTCAAAGAGCATACTGCCGTGTCTTTGAATTTAGTATTGAATGAAATGGATTCAAATAAAGCAAAATGGATACAGAAGATTCATATAGTTGACCCAATTAAATGGGCATATGTAGTTAATTATATCAATAGATATTGTATAAATTCATAATTTTGTTAACTGTCAAACTTGTAGAACTTAAGAGTACCTTAATAGGAATTCTTCAAAAAGAAGTATCTTGATAAAAATTGGCAATAAAAGGATACAAAAGAGGTATTCTACCTGATGTTAGTCTTTGCCAATGTCACAATGCACCCTTCTAATTGCTCCGATCTCCATAATTCTTTCATGCCCTTCCCACCCACCTTATTATATGTACCCAAACTCATTCTCACCCCCACCCCACTCCCAAATCTCAAATACCATTGCTAATAGCTCAAGTTAACTTGTTCACCTTCCAAATCCCTCTCAGATGCTTGCACATGTCTCTTTCTATAAACCCAAGGGGCAGGGCAGATTTTATCAATGAGAAGGAAGATTATATTATTCTGGCTGTTATTTAAATAAAATCAGAATTTGTATAGACTTCCCAGTATCTCCACCTTTATACACATGATGACCCAGATTCAACGACCACTATCATAACCTAGGTGTCTACTGAACTAGATGACTCAATTTTCATCTAGGTTCATCAATTCTTCAATTCCAATAACATAGAGCATTCTTCTATTGGAGAGCATTTAAGATATAGACTACCACGAAGCTCTTTAGCTGTTGAAGTTAACATAACCAGTTGACAAACTATTTAACTGTTGCCTACGCTTTAACACGTGGCAGTATTGTGGAAGCTACTTCCATTCTAACCTGTAGACTTCCATAAGAAAAATGACACTAGGTCAAATCTGCCATCGATGGTAGGTAGAAACCACGAGATTTCCTGTTATCTTACAATCCAGATTAGTTGTGATTGTCTCATGCTATCATTATATTATCTACCCATACATTACTGTACTTCAATTTTTGTTCTAATATCCTCAGAACAAGCCTATCTAAAATTGAGATTTCATCATCTAACATATTGTTTATCTCCATCTCGCAACGCCTCTGGTATCCAGAAACAAAAGCTTGCACCGAGTCAAATCATGGCAATAGCACTAGAAACAACATACATTGAAAAAAACTATGCCAGAGGAAAATGCATAAATATTCATGTTCACGCCAGCTTGACTTAACTAATAATTAACAAATACATTTTTGCTAGTGTGTGAACATGCCAACAAGATGAATGAATAAGAGCATCGCGCAAGAAGCAAGAGTAAACATCTAAACTACCATTATCTCCCACTGGAATATCATTTGTCAACTTTTCATATTAAGGGCTAGAAGCTAGAATACAAGACTGTCTAAAGGAAAAATCAGCTAGAAACATGCATTATAACACTTGATGGATCAAGCAAATATATCTCACAATATCAGCTATCTAAATCTCTAAGATTCATTTTTATCCGGCTCAAAGCCAGCAGAAAGCATAATGGTCAAATTTGGATATAAAAAAAAAAAATATCCAAACTTAGCACAGACAGATGGTTAAAACCACAGGTCCAATAACAAACACCACATTCACAATAGTGTCCATCTTTTCAAAATTGATATGCAGTACTGAAAATTAACTACAATTAAACTTTAAGCTTCTTATAATTTAGTTGAAGAACAAGTAACTTCATAGACGTAGTAAAGATGTACCTGGTATGATGGCCCAAAGGCAATCCCGGTAAGCCTTGTCTGGTCTTCCCTTGGTCGATTCTTCATCAACTCGTCCTGGTTCACCTCAACAATATTTTGTGGAGCATCACTCCTGCCTCTCTTCCCAGGCAATCTAAAAGCGACTTCAGCCGTATCAGTAATTGTTGATGCTGCTGTTGCACTAGACCCTTCAGTAAAATTATGACCATACTGCTCATAACCAGTGTAAGTGCCATAATTAGTGTCATAGTCAGCATAATTCACATTTGGTGGAGCGGCATGAGAATAATCAGTAGCCCCATCATTACCATAGCCAGTATAACCTTCATAACCTTGTGCATTCCAATTGGTGTAATCACCTGCAATAGCATTGTGTTGTGAGGGTGCATCGAAACCTCCGACATTTGAACCCTCACTATACCCTGTATTGGAATTAACAAGAACTTCATTGGAGCTAGCTGGATTAGGAACAGGGACATCTGCTTCAATGGTTAAAGATCTTCTTCCGGAGCCCGAACCCAAAACACCCAAAGTGGTGGAGTTCTTTGGAGCAGGAATGCTTGACAAAAATGACTTAACTGAACAAGTTTGAGCAAAAGATTCAGACCTTTTTCTTTGTTTTTCCTTTTCATCCTCGTCCTCATCTTCATCCTCGTCTTCATCTACACTATTAGAGAAAGGGTTGACAGGAGGCTTAAATTGAACAACCCTTTTGGATTTAGGATCAGAGGAAGACAAAGGAGGACCTTGTTTGGTGGTCTTTGGAGGTGGAAGGACAGAGAAAAGCCAAGAAGAAGAAGATGTAGATTTAGGTTGAGGAAGAGAAGAGAAGGGTTTATCAGAAATTCCAACATTACGTGGCCTCAATTCATCATCATCATCCTCTTCAGTTTTTGACAGGGATTTAGGTGGGGGTAGTGAAAGGAAAGAAGAAGTTGATTTTGGGGGAGGAAGAGATGAGAAAGCTCGGCTGGGGTGCTCTACTTCATATTCATCTTCATCTGAAGAAGCATAGTTTGCAAACAAAGATTCCATTGGGGGTACAATAATAGGTTTTCACAATATGGTAAATCAAAGGCTTGAGGGGTTAGGGTTCATATACAAGAAGCTTACAATCGGAGATTTTTCAAAGGCCTTGTAGGATATCTCAACCGGATTCCGGTTATGAGCTCACAAACCCTTTTACGGATTTCCTAACATTAATTAACTTAAAGAAAATTGAAGGAAAGGTGTAAGTTTGTTTTTAAATACCGGTGACACTTGACAAAGCCTGAGAGTTAAAGACACTTAAAAAATTGATTAAATTAATTGAAAACTCAATTAATATTTTAAAAACTTTTTAATCTTTTTAAAAATATATATCAACCCACAACTATATTTAATAAAAATAAAAAAATCCAAAGAGAAAAATCTGTTTTCAAAAATCAGAACATCTCTCCTCTCAAACGTCTCTCGTCTTTCTCTCTCGCTCAAAACACCCAACAACTGCTGCCCTCCATCGACAACAGATCGATGAGACAGTCATCCTCCGGTGACTTTCAACTTCTTCGATCCCAATTTCGAGTTCTTCATCGTTCTTTTTCAATTTTCAACCATCAATTTCTCTCTCTTCACATGTAAAGACTTTTCTTTTTTTTGATCTTCAAAAAATTAGGAATTTTTAGTTATGAAGAAAAACAAGAACTTGAGTTGTCTTCTCTTCTAGTATGGGTTAACAAGAACGAGTTTTTGATGCTTAAAAAGGAAATGGGAACCCAAGAAAATCTTAATTTGTGGTATTTTATCTCTTAATATGATGGTTGATGTATATGTGGAATCTTTCTGAGTGAAATGCGATTTTTGTTGTTGTTGTTCTCGAACATTGTTGTATAAATAGTGAAATTTTAATTTTAATTTTTTTGGGAGACATATCTGTTGTGACCAAATCCAACAACTGTTGAGATTGTACCATAGATTAGATTTCGTGTTCTTAAATCGGTTCAAAAAGTTAGGGTTTTCAACTGAATATTGTTTGTTCTTAAATAATAGTTGATTTTGTTAGTGTTGTTGTATTGGTAAATGTTGGTGTTGTTCTTGAACATTGTTGTTCAAATGGTTATATTTGAGGCTTGTTGTTTGTGTTGTTGTATTATAAATGTTGGTGTGTGTTAATTTTGTTGGTGTTGTTGGTGTATGTTGGTGTTGTTGGCGTTCTTAGTATTGTTGGTGTTGTTGTTTTTGTTGGTTTTGTTGATTTTGTTAGTGTTATTGATGTTGTTGTATTGGTAAATATTGGTGTTGTTTTTTAAAATTGTTGTTCAAGTGGTAAATGTTGGTGTATGTTGGTGTTGTTGTTGGTGTCCTTGGTGATATATCTATATATGTGGTAAAAATGTTGTTAATATCCCAACAGATGTGTAATATGTTGCAACAGAATAAGAATCTGTTGGAACATATTAAGCATCTGTTGGGAACATATATACCATCTGTTGGTTTATTGTTATGATGTCTCCAATAAATGGGTCATCTGCTGGATACTCTTTTGATTTCTTCCAACAGATGACCTATCTGTTGCAACAGATGAGTGATTTGTTGGAAGAAATAAAAATATTAGGGTATACTGTTTTGATTTCTTCCAAAAGATGACCCATCTATTGCAACAGATGAGTGATTTGTTAGAAGAAATAAAATCAATAGGGTAGACTATTTGGATTTCTTCCAATAGATGACCCATCTGTTGCAACATATAAGTCATCTGTTGGAAGAAATCAAAACAGTATTGAAATTATTTTTATTTCTTCCAACAGATCATTCATCTGTTGAAACTATTATTTTACTGTGTTATACTTGTTAAATTCACTGTTACCCTTTTTTTTTAATGATACACAAATCAATTGTAATCTTTTTTATTTTCCTCTTGTTTGTAGATAAAATGGCTCCCAATAGAAAAGGAAGTAAATCAACTCCAAAAAAAGAAAGAAGTAAAGTAGTTAGGTTACATTCACCACTAGATGAGCTTGTTGTACAAGCAATATCTCAATTAGAAGCAGAAGTCCCTTCTCAATCTGTAACACTCTGTACCTTCCCAACCCTATGTGATGACGTTGAACAATGGTTACTTAGTGTTGAGATGCCATGAGTATGTAATTTGTAATGTTAGTGATGAGAAAATTGAAATTTGGCCTCGTGCATGTGATTACCCTTCATAGGAGGTGTTTTGTGATTTTCGTGGAGCATTTGTGGGGTTCAAAAGGAGGCTAAGGGGACCTCTAAACAAAGTATATTAAGGGTAAGAAGTAAGTTAAAGAATAGGACTTGAAGTATCTAACCAAATCCGCGAAGAAAAGTCGAAAAACTGAATTTTTTTGAAAAACTAAGTGTGGGGAGCGCTAGAGCGCGTGCCACGCCGCTCTGGGCTAAAATTTTTAGTCCAGAGGCAGCAAGCTGGCGCGCCCAAGGGCGTGCCAGGATGTTTTTTCCACTTTTCAAAAGTTGGAAATTTTCTTAAGTCCCAAGGGTGCCCGGGGACGTACCAAGCCGATTTTTGCCACGTTTCTTCTACAACTATGAGCATATACATGGAATAAGTGAAATATTATATTGGTATGATGAAATTACTCGAGAATGAATTTGGCATCTAAATGACGATTTTACTCCTGTAGTCAAACTAAGCCATACGTGGCTAGAATTGCTTGTTTTTGGGATTGAGGCTACGAGTATGAATTGCGTGAGTGGGAATATTGTCGTAACGCGTATAAAATGAATTAAACATGAGAAATTATTGATTTTAGTGGGTTAAGTAAATTGGGCTCAAAAGAGGCCCAAAATGAGGCAAAAGACATGGGCCAAATGACCCATTCTTCCTTTGACTAATCAATAATTGAGCAAGGTGGATAAAGAGGACTTCAAGGCTCTATAAAAGGGGCACAAAATCAGATTTTAACCCACAAAATACACATGCTTTTCTATCTTTTTTTTCTAGAATTCTCAAGAAAGCTTCTTTGGCTCTCAAACCCCTAAGGCACTTCTTGGAGCAAGATCATCCTTTCTCAAGATTAGGTAAGTGATTATTCTTATGGAATAATATATTATATGCATGGAAGAGTATGTAAATCATATTGGTTATGCTTGGAAGTGTTGGATATGACACTTTGTGTTTTTGTGAAAGATATGTTATCCATGGGATTTACACTTGAAATACTACTTGTGGTTTTGATGAAAGAGCATGGTATGGATGAAATATTAACATGTATGGTGTGATTATGTTATTAAACTTGTTATTTTGTTATAAGTATAAATTATGGGATTTTGGCCTATTTGTTGTTGTGAGGTGTATTGAAGTAAATTGATGGAATAATTGTGATGTGGTGGTGATGGAGAAGTGTAAAGTATGAACTTGGTGTGACATGTTATTGGTTATCATGTATTGGTAAATGTATGAAATATTGTGGTATTATTGGTATGATGATTTCATCAATGGTATTGTCAAGGGGAAATTTCATGTTAAAGCCAAACATGTAACTTATTGTCGTTATATGCCATTGTAAGATAGTTGGTGGTTAATGTTGGTTCCGTTATGTACTTGTGTTGTAGAGTGAAACATAAGGAAGGAGCGGGACTATTGTATGCACACTTAAGATTGTAGAATCGTATTGAGAATATAAGGTATGTAAGGTTCCTTTTTCCCTATCCTTCTGCAACATGTTGTTCACATTGACATTGGACTTGTTTCAATTCCGAGAGGCTTGAAGTATATCAATTCAGGTTGATGTATATTGTTATTCATATGTGCCCTATTCTTAGATGAATGATGATTCACTTACCTTTTATTCATTGACGGAAGTTCCAAAGATGTCATAACGTTGTAATTTCTAAAAGAACCATCTCAAAGAGAGTAGGATGTAAGAGAATCTATTTATTCTTGAGAAGCATTTTTTCAATCACGTCATGTTCCAAAGTCCTATAGTATGATGATTATCCTTGTACCAATCTTTCATAAGTAAAAGTACCAATCTCATAAGAGTAATAAGAGAGGTGATGTGCAAGTTAGTATAATTATTCCTCATAAGTGAAGATGTCAATCTCATGAAGAAAGGAGTGAAGTGAGATGTGTGTATAAATGTGTGCTTTAATGTCATGATCTTTAACATGTCACTCTCATAACTATGTAAAGGGTATAAGATTGTAAAGAGGTAATGCGCATGGTTACTATATGTTTCAGTGAGTATGGATCACATTCTAGAGGGTATAAGTTCAATATGGAATAATCCCAATATTATGCTTTGTTATTTATTATAGCCCACCAAAGGTGGAGGTCCGGTATCATATACTTACTTATATAAGATCTCATAGGATTAGTGAAGGAGGTAAAGTGCGAGCTAATATATCTATCCCTCCCAAGTTAAGGTGTTAATCTCATGAAGTATAAGAGTGAGGTAAAGCATTTTTGTGTGTTCAAATATTGTCATGATCTTCAATATATCAATCTCTAATAAGTTGATGTATCAATCTCTCCCATGTATGTTCTCCCACCATAGAGTGTATGTATGTTCTCCCACCATAGAGTGGATGTATGTTCTCCCACCATGAGAGTGGATGTATGTTAACCCACCATGAGAGTGGATGTAAGTTAACCCACCATGAGAGTTGATGTATGTTAACCCACCATGAGAGTGGATGTATGTCAACCCACCAAGAGAGTGGATGTACGTTAACCCACCATAGAGTGGATGTATGCTAACCCACCATGAGAGTGGATGTAGGTTAAACCACCAAGAGAGTGGATGTACGTTATATTATTAACCCCCTAATAGAGTAGATGTATGTTATATTGTTACCCCACCACTAGAGTGGATGTATGTGGATGAATGTTATTCTTTTACAACCTACTAACCAAGTAGATGAACAAAAGTGGTAATAAACATAGAAGCAAGAAAGAATCTCTTGGGTATAGAAGAATCTATTGGAGGAAAGTCTCTTGAGTGAAGGTAATTTCCCTTGAAGGAGAGTAATTATAAAAGATATTATATAAAATGATGGTTTATCCTCATTGACTATTCTCTCATATTTCATTCTATTGATATTCTCATGTATGATGCTATTTCTTATAAGCCTTACATACTCAGTACATTCTTCGTACTGACCCCCTCGGGGGACTTACCTTACATGTTGCAGGTGCAGGCATTAGTAGACCTCCTCCGTAGACTGCGGATCATTTGCAGAGTTTTGGTGAGTTCCAGTTGGTTCGAAGCCTCCTGAGTCATAGTTGTATATTTGTTTTGGTGTTATAAATGTTGTATAAAGCGGGGACTTGTCCTGAATGTTAGTTGGTCTTATAAATGCATCTGTTAGAGGCTTTTGTAGACATATGTGGGTATATGGATGTAAGAGACAAATGTCCGTTTTGACTTGATGGCCCCAACGGCCAAGTTTCATAAATATATATGTATAGCATATGTTCCATGTTCATGTTTTCCGCATAGTTGCATAAGGTTTAAGAAGATTCATACGAGGATATGCATACGACGGCTCATGAGCAAAGATTGGTTCTCTCGGGCCATATCGGCTGCGGGTGCCAGTCCGGCTCGGATGGGATTTTGGGTCGTGACAAAAGTGGTATCAGAGCAGGTCGTGCTAAGGGTGTCTACAAAGCCGTGTCTGAGTAGAGTCTTACTTATCAATTTATTGTGCACCACATTTATAAGTAGGAGGCTACGGGACATTTAGGATGTTGTTTCTTTTCTTCATTCTAGATCGTGCAATAGAGCCAGTGTTGTAAGTTGAATTGTATCTGACCATGGTGATTGTTTTTCTTTGGTATAGTAAACATGCCAATCACGAGAAGAGGTAGAGGTAAAGGGATATAGGTAGATATGCCTGCTGAAGAAGGAATGAGTAGATTACCACCTGACCAAGTTAGTCAAGGTGGAGCTGAAGCTGAAATTGCATCGCGGTCTACTTCTACCTTTCCAGCTCCGGAAGAGCCAAGAGGTAGAGAAGTACCCGCAGAACCACCAATGAATGCCACGGATCAAGATTTAAGAAATGCAGTACATATGTTGACACAGTTAGTGGCTGCACAAACCCAGGGATGAACTGGTCCAATGGTAAATGAAGATGACACGGCTAGAGCAGCTAGTCGGCGTACACAGGACTTTCTAAAATTAGACCCTCCCATATTCACAGGGTCTGATCCGAAAGCAGATCCACAGGATTTCGTGGACCAAGTTCAAAGAGCACTAGATGTGATGCACGTAACAGGTGTAGAAACGGTTGAGCTAGCAGCTTATAGACTGAAGGGCGAGGCTATCTTGTGGTATGAGGACTGGAAAAGATCAAGGGGTATTGATGCACTCCCAGCTGGTTGGGAAGAATTTAAATTGGCATTCCTTGATCATTACCTCCCATATGAGATTCGGGAGGCACGTGCAGACCAATTTCTAAATTTGCGTCAAGGAAATATGAGTGTTAGAGAATATAGTTTGCAGTTTAATTCCTTGGCTAGATATGCTCCAAATGTAGTAGCCACCATGGAAGATAGAGTCCATCGATATGTGGACAGATTGGAGCCTTATTTGGTACGAGACTGCACTATTGCTGCCTTAAATCGAGATATGGATATAGCTAGAATACAGGCCTTTGCGCAGAAAATGGAGGACCAAAGGCAAAGAAGAAAGACGCAGAAATCTGAGGAAGGGCCATCAAAAAGGGCTAGTCCTATGGGGCAGTCTATGGTGTTCCCAGGAGAATCTGAATCTCGAATGTTACCGCCTAGACCCTCATCCTCTTATTCCACAGCAGGTGCTCATTCTCAATTCCGAGGGTCTAGAGGTGGTCGATCTGAACAGAGTAGTGGAATTCATGGATCACAGGCAACCAGATTTTCTCGTCAGCTGCGCCCGCGCTGTGGAATTCCTTTCAGTGGGCATACTACATATTTCCCACACAAAATGGGAAGACAATCATTTGGTGGTGTTGCCTCTTTTAGCTCTTGTTCTTCATACAAATGTCAAGAATGCTAGCAAAAACATGATGTAGTGATTAATGCTCTTAATACATTGATTGGGGCAGTCAAAGAATTGACATCTAAGAGGGGCGTTATTCCATCAAAGAGGCCTAAAGAGCCCTATACTCCTTTGGAGGTTATGAAGAAGAGAAGAGAAATTTTCGAGGATCTTTTCTTTCCCATGATGTTGGTGCAGAGCATGTTGAGCTGAAGAAGGTCAACATCTACAAAGTGGTAAATCAAAAAAAGAAGGCTGAGTTGAACAAAGTACTCAAAGCAAAAAAGGCAAAAAATGTATACTTCATGCATGAATTTGGTTCTGATGATTTCAAAACCATGATGAGCACGCATAAATGATGGGAGGACTGAGTAAGTTTTCTATCCTTCAACAACCTTCATATGTTTAATAATTTTGTAATTTAAAACCTTGAAGTTGATGGGTAATATGTTAATAAGTTCAGAGATAAGTACAACATATTTGTCATTTGTTGCAACAGATTACATATCTATTGCAATAGATGTCCCATCTATTGCAACAAATTATCCATCTGCGACATAACTTGCATTAGCTGGGGTAATCTATTAACAAGTACAGAGATAAGTACAACAAATTTCTCATCTGTTGCAACAGATTTCTCATATGTTGGATTACCCATCTGCGGCATAACTTGTAGTAGATGGGGTAATCTATTAACAAATACAAAGATAAGTGCAACAGATGTCCCATCTGTTGCAATAGATTACCCGTCTGCTGCATAACTTGTAGTAGTTGGGGCAATCTGTTAACAAGTACAAAGATAAATAGATTACCCATTTGCTGCATATTCTTTATTTTAATTATATATAATTATGTAAAAAAAAATTTATTTCAGTATGTTGATGAAATTCTATATCTAATGTGTGAGAGACATGCCAAATACTCTGAGTACTATGATATAAAAGATAGAATCATGGATCTCAACTACTACAGTAACTTTCTATTGAGATACAACGAGCTGACCAAGGAAGCGACAACCAAAGGTGGAAAGCCACTTGACCAATTACTTGTTGAATTCAAATGGGATGATGATATGCTCAATTACTATAGAAGTAAAAGACCCTACCCAGGTGTCTTACCCTGGACAGGTGCTCGGAGGATTTTGGCAATAATGAACCTTGAAAATAATACACTTCGTGACTCTTGAGATAATCATCGAATAAGGAGTCATAAATGTGTATGATGGAAATATTCTAATCTTTGAAGCTGGGGCATTCTTGTGTCTAATGGAATGTGTCTTGGAGTTGTTTCCCAATTTATTGAAGCAAAATGGCATGTTTGATCACTTGCCAAAAAAATTACTCAATGAATGATGAGGTTTTAATGGGAGAACATCGAATCTCGCCAAAAATAAAATGGGTCATGCATGAACGTCATATTTGCTTTCCTTCATAGAACATTTGATAATCGGGACTAATGTGACAAATTCAGATAATTTAAAATGTGACAATTTTGTTTCAAGGATGCAAGTTGTATGGGTTGCTGGTGTAGTATGCAAGAGTTTGGTGCCCTGGTCAAACAATTTATAATTTGTAATGACTTTTATTTCTATGCAATTGTTGGTTCTGACAACATAATAATTTTTATATTTTAATGTTTTTGTTGAATTATTTTATGTAATTTGTGATAATTTGGATTTATTTTTTGTTATGAATTTTATTTTGTTATGAATTAATTTCTTAGATATATAAATTTATAGCATAATTTCTAATAGATCTATTGTATCTACTATAACAGATGTATATCTGCTGGAAATATTGCAACAGATATAGACATCTGCTGCAGATAAGTTCAAACATACTCTACATATATTGCAACAGATGAATAATCTGTTAGAACAAATTAAACAGATATAGACATCTATTGCAACAAATATACACATCTGCTGCAGCAGATCAATTATATGTTTGATTATTTCCAATATACTCTACATATGTTGTAATAAATGATTAATCTGTTACAACATATGAATAATCTGTTGGAACTAATCAAATAGATATAGACATCTGTTGCAACAAATAGACATATCTGTTGTAGTAAATCAATGATATGTTTGATTAGTTCCAACACACTCTACATATGTTACAATAGATCAGTAATCTGTTGAAACAGATGTTTAATCTGTTGGAACTAATCAAATAAATATGACATCAGTTACGACAGATATAGACATCTGTTGTAGTAGATCAATGACATGTTTGATTAGTTCCAACATATTCTACATATGTTACAACAGATAAGTAATCTATTGCAACAAATGTATAATCTGTTGGAAATAATCAAATAGATATAGACAACTGTTGCAATAAGTTATAATCTATTGCAACATATTATACACTTAGTTGAACATGTAATTACTATGAAATTCATTAAGATTGTAATTGAACGTATTAATTGAAGGCTAATTATAGTTAAATAACTTTGTTTATTACTAATCATGGTTTAATGAAATAATTCACATCAAATTAGTCGATTGATCACTCTATTTAAGACGAATACACTTAGTTGAACATGTAATTACTATGAAATTCATTAATATTGTAATTGAACTTATTAATTGAAGGCTAAATATAGTTAAATAACTTTATTTATTACTAATCAGGCTTTAATGAAGCAATTCACATCAAATTAGTCGATTAATCACTCCATTGAAGATGAATACACTTAGTTAAACATGTAATTACTATGAAATTCATTAAGATTGTGATTGAACTTATTAATTGAAGGCTAATTATAGTTAAATAACTTTGTTTATTACTAATCATAGTTTAATGAAGCAATTCGCATCAAATTAGTCGATTGATCACTCTATTTAGGACGAATACACTTAGTTGAACATGTAATTACGATGAAATTCATTAAGATTGTAATTGAACTTATTAATTGAAGGCTAAATATAGTTAAATAACTTTATTTATTACTAATCATGGTTTAATAAAGCAATTCACATCAAATTAGTCGATTAATCACTCCATTGAGGATGAATACACTTAGTTGAACATGTAATTACTATGAAATTCATTAAGATTGTAATTGAACTTATTAATTGAAGGCTAATTATAGTTAAATAACTTTGTTTATTACTAATCATAGTTTAATGAAGCAATTCACATCAAATTAGTCGATTGATCACTCTATTTAGGACGAATACACTTAGTTGAACATGTAATTACTATGAAATTCATTAAAATTGTAATTGAAATTATTAATTGAAGGCTAATTATAGTTAAATAACTTTGTATATTACTAATCATGGTTCAATGAAGCAATTCATATCAAATTAGTCGATTGATCACTCTATTTAGGACAAATACACTTAGTTGAACATGTAATTACTATGAAATTCATTAAGATTGTAATTAAACTTGTTAATTGAAGGCTAATTATAGTTAAATAACATTGTTTATTACTAATAATGGTTTAATGAAGCAATTCACATCAAATTAGTCGATTGATCACTCTATTTAGGACGAATACAATTAGTTGAAACATGTAATTACTATGAAATTAATTAAGATTATAATTGAACTTATTAATTGAAAGATAATTATAGGTAAATAACTTATTAATTGAACTTATGTTGGAAATAATCAACCATATCATTCATCTATTGCAACAGATGTGTATATATATTTGATTATTTCCAACAGATGAGACATCTGTTGAACAAATGAATAACCTGTTGCAACAGATGTATAATCTGTTGGAAATCATCAAACATATTAGACATCTGCTGCAACAGATGTCTAAATCTGTTTAATTATTTCCAATCGATGAGTCATCTGCTACAACAAATAATGCATCTGTTGTAATATATGTAGAGTCTGCTGGAAATAATCAAACATATTAGGCATCTGTGTCTATATCTGTTGCAACAGATGAGTATATCTGTTTGATTAGTTCCTATAGATAAACATCTGTTGGAATAGATTAAATATCTGCTACAACATATGTAGATTCTGTTGGAAATAATCAAACATATTAGACATCTGCTGCAACAGATGTCTATATCTGTTTGATTATTTTCAACAGATAAATAATTTGTTGTAACAGATTAATCATCTGTTACAACATAATTCATTATTCTAACTAATTTTACATCTGTTGCAACAAATATAACATATGTTGCAACAGAAGTTGTTCCCACACATACAACAATTGTTGAACCATAAACAAAAATGTATTTTATATAATAAATAACATACATCACCAACTAAAATGAGTTTAAGTTATCAAGTTCATAACAAAACCAACAAAAAGACTAATTACTATTATAATAATTATGGAGCATTTCGATCCGAGCATGTAGTTCTTTTGTGGCCAACCATCTTACATATGGAGCATTTATTTTTTGTCGTTAGAAATGATTCCCCGACTCCACACCTTCTCTTTATAGCCCTTCTTCCCAGTTTGCTTAGGTCAACATATGGAGGAGATATTTCTCTCTCTAAAATCTCCGAAGGAATAATCCACAAATCTTCAGAAGGCACCGGATTAATTTCCTCACAATATGCAATTACGTATTTTTCTACCAAATAATATGGAGATGAGTCCTCATAAATCTTATTTCCAAATTATGCACCATATTAGGCTCGAAGTGCTGCCATAGCATCTGGACAAGGTATTTTTGTCCAAGTCAAAAGCTCTACATGTACAAGTTCTCCTTTGAAGATCGACCGTGGCAACATCACCATGACCAGCGATAGTCAACTTGTAGTTGGATATTTGATGAGCTAATAACTTGCAAACCTTATGTTTATTTCGTCAAATAGAGCGAGAATGGAAAATTCTCTTTCAACCTCAATCATTGCATTCACCGACTCAACAATGTTTGACGTTATAATATTATACCTATACAAAATAAATCACTTAGTAAGACATAAAATTACAATAAACTCAAATAGGAAAAGACACTTAATTTATAATATTGTACCTATTTCTCGGGCAGAATGCCCTGTTCCATTTGTGGAATCTGATATGTTCAAGATGTTCGACTGCCTTGGGTACCATACCCCTTATTTGATTGAAATGGTCATAGAACTTAACTCTATCATGCACTTTCACTGCTTTATAAAAATAAGATATGATCTTTGAATGGTGAAAGTTGTTTTGAATATTTTCCCCAAGGTGCCTCATGCAACAACCATAATAAGTTGAAGGGTAGACAACTGAAACCATTTTTCCGATACTTGGATGCCTATAAAAAATTATGCACAACTCATCAGTATCATCTACATATCTTCTCATTTGTTCAAAAAAATATTGGTATGAGGCAACACATTCCTTGTCCACTACACAAAAAGCCACCAAAAATATATGATTCTCCTCATCTTGTGCCACCACCGATATCAAAACTCCTCCATACTTTCTCTTAAAAAATGTCCCCGTTGATTGTTATGACTTTTATCATTTGTTGAAAACCATGAATCCAAGTCGCATAGGCTATAAAAAAGTACTTGAACTTTCCATTTTCGTCAACCTGCAATGCCATCTTACTTCTTGGATTTGCGAACTCAAGCATATAACAGTACGCATCAAACACTGCATACCCGTGCTCATGTGTTCCCCTAACCAAAGACTTTGAAATCTCCATGCCCTTATAAATCTTCCAATAACTCACCTTACAACCCAATTCTGTACATATCTCTTGTAGACGGGCCTTTACCATTTGGGAATCTATTTTTAAAGTATTTATCGATGACCTTTGCTGTGGCGTGCGGATTATGGCTGCTAATATGCTCCAAACCACATGTGTGATAATTTTCATAAGTTCTAATGCAAAATCTGTCAGAACTTATGAATTTTACAACCCTCCACAACCACTTGCACTCCAGATGTGCAAATCTAAAATAATACACACTACGCTAATTAATCACCTTCTTGAGTCTAAAATCTTTTTTCAAGCAAGCAATATGCAATGAAGTGTCTAGTTCTTCCCTTCTTGAGTCTAAAATCTTTTTTCAAGCAAGCAATATGCAATGAAGTGTCTAGTTCTTCCTTGTTCTTGAATGTCATTCCTTTGTAAAATCCTATTTCATCATCTTGAAGATTGTTCAACTGTGTTGATTGAGAACTACCTACTGTATTACTCACAACAACAGATGTAGGTGTTTGGTCCTCCTTCATTTTATCTCCACTCTCATCATCTGGAAAATTCATGTCTACACCATTCAATTCATCGTTTAACATCTCTTGTTGGTCTTGTTCTACATTCTGATTCTCTATCAGTTTTTCAACCACGTAAACCCTTAAAATGGGCCTAGCTGCATCACTCAGATAAGCACTCAAACAAACCTGATCAGTTATCTTAAAAGGTAGGACCCTTTGATTTTCAAAAGAGCTATCCATGTAACAAGATCTTTTGGTTGGCACTTTAATTCACAACAACTGATGATTAAGTTCACAAAATCATCATACAATATATCTCTTTGGACTTTCATCGCTATCATCTTTAACATGTCACCATCCTTCCAACGCCAAATAAATCAATTGTTCTTCTCGATCCATTCACCATGACAATCAATCGTTATTGTTATTGATTCCTCCATTAAAGGTACCTAAAGAAATTTGTTAAAAAAATTAATAATAATAGAATAGTAAAGTTGAGTGGCTATATACAACAATAAAATTATATGCACTATTATTGTCTCAACAAGTAAGTCATATTTGTTGCAACATATGAGTCATCTGTTGTAACAGATGAGTCATCTGTTATGTCGGATGAGTCATCTGATGCAACAAATGACCTATCTATTGGATACATATTTAGAACCAGTAGCTCAATCCAACGGGTAAGTCATCTACTATAACAGATGAGTCATCTATTGTAATAGATAAGTTATTTGTTGCAGCAGATGACTTATCTGTTGGGTTTATCTTCTGGTACTGAACCAGCTTTACCAGTTGCTGTAATATCAATCCAATAGGTAGGTCATCTGCTGCAATAGGTAGGTCATCTGTTGTAATATATAACTCATTTGTTGCAGTAGATGACTTACCTGTTGGATAGAGCTACTGGTTCTGAACATGTATCCAATAGCTAAGTCATCTGTTGCAACAAATGAGTCATATATTACAATAGATGACTTATTTGTTGTAGCAGATAAGTTATTATTGCAACATATGACTTACCTGTTGTAGCAAATAACTTATCTGTTAGATTCAACTTCTGGTTCTGAATATGTGTCCAATAGCTAAGTCATCTATTACAACAGATGAGTCATCTGTTGCAGTAAATGACTTATCTATTGGATTAAGCTATAGTTTTTATCCTAGCTCTTATAAAATCTATCCAACAGCTAAGTCATCTGTTGTAACAGATAACTAATCTATTGGATTTACTTAAGGCATATGTTACAACAGATAGAAAATCTGTTGCAACAGATGAATTACCTATTGGAACTACTTTTACAGTAGTGAAACTATCCAACAACTATTGTAAATGAATACAACAACTGTTGGATACGCTACTGAAAATTATTGGAAAAACATCAGATATACCTAAATGAGAAATTGAACTAAAATTCATATATTACTTACCAAAATCACCGACGAAGTAATGCCCAGTAATATACGAACAAAATTTAGTCCAAAACTTTCCAAGCAAGAAGAAGAAGAAGAAGCAGTAGCAAGCAACAATTACAACAACAATGGCTAGAAGAACAAAAAGAGAAAGAAGAGAAGAAGAAGAAGAAGAAGAAGAAGAAGAAGAAGAAGCAACAACGAAAATAACAACAATAGCGCAGAAGGGAGCCGCGAGAGAGAAGCGAGGGAAAGGAAAAGGAAAGAGGAGTTGCATCGGGTTTTTCCCCTTCCTTTTTAGTTATTATTAGGGTTTTATAATATATGCTAAAGTGTAAAATAAAAAACTTTAAGGTCAACTTCCATACATGAGTCAAACCCCTTAATCCTTAATCTAATATTTGTCACCCCTATCCAATAATTAAAACTTGAGTCACCACAATTTTATTTTGAAGCTTTTTTTCCACCCTTAATTCATTGTCCCAATTAACTTAGATAATGTCAATTTTTTCAAACAAGTTGTCCAAAAATTGTAGTCATTATCCCAATAACTATTCAATTGTTCAATAACTACACATAATTGTTGTCTAACAATTGTAATAGTTGTTGGGGCAATCTCTACTTCTATAGTTATGGAGTAAAAGTGTAAAAATAAGAAGGTTGAGGATTGCTAAAATTTTTTTGTCACTTTTGCCCAATTTTTAAAACTCGAAGGACACTCACCTAATAAACAAAGTCATTTGTCCCTTTTAAAAAATCAGGGAAGTTCCGTAAGGGCATGTTTGAAAAACTACTTGGAATTGGAATTGAGTATAGTTATACCATTTGACAATTGTTTGTTGGGACAATGAATTAAGAGTGGTAGAAAAGTTTTAAATTAAGTGTAGGTGACTCAAGTCTTAATTATTGAGTAGGGTGACAACTTTTAGATTAAGGATTAAGGGGATGAATTTCACATCCCCAAGTTTTTTATTTTACACTTTATCCCATCTTATGTAAAACCCTAATAACTAAATGGAGGGAAAAAAAGGGGGAAAATGCGGCTTTGGGGCTCTCTTCTTGGCTTCTAAATTCGCCGTTGCTGCTGTTTTTCTTCTTCTTCTACTGCTTATCATCC
This sequence comes from Capsicum rhomboideum, assembly GCA_031232105.1. Taxonomy (NCBI): domain Eukaryota; kingdom Viridiplantae; phylum Streptophyta; class Magnoliopsida; order Solanales; family Solanaceae; genus Capsicum; species Capsicum rhomboideum. Next base: position 56,763,743 of record CP124711.1, read on the forward strand.
ATTGTTGTTATTGTTGTTACTGCCGCTACTGCTGCTATTGGATAATGTTCGTATATCATTGGGCATTATTTCATACGTGATTTTTGTAAGTAAAATAAGAATTTTTAGTTCAATTTTTCATCTGGGTATGTTTAGTGTTTTTTCAACAATTTACAGTAGCGTATCCAATAGCTGTTGTATTCATTTACAACAACCGTTGGATAGTTTTCACTACTGTTAAAGTAGTTCCAACAGGTAAGTCATCTGTTGCAATATATAAGAAATCTATTACAACATATGTCTTAAGAAAATCCAACAGATTAGTAATTTGTTGAATCCAATAGATTAGTATTTTGTTGCAATATAATCACTTAGTTGTTAGATAGCTTCTATCAAATCTGGGACAAAACAGAAGATGAATCCAACAGGTAAGTCATTTGTTGAAATAGATGGGTCATTTGTTGCAGCAGATAACTCATATGTAGCAGTAGATGACTCATATGTTACAACAGATGACTTACCTATTGGATACATATTCAGAAACAGAAGCTTAATCTAATAGGTAAGTCATCTGCTGCAACAGATGGGTCATCTGCTGCAACAAATGCTTCATCTATTGTAATAAATGACTTACCTATTGGATATATGTTATAGTAGTTGGCTAAGCTGGGATAGAACCAGAAGCTTAATCCAAAAGATAAGTCATTGTCTGCAACAAATGAGTTATCTGTTGTAACAAATGACTTATTTGTTGGATTCATCTTTTATTTCTAAACATGTATCCAATAGGTAAGTCATCTGTTGCAATAGATGAGTCATCTACTGCAATATATAACTCATTTGTTACAATAGATGACTTACAATAAATGGTAATACTGGGATAGAACCAAAATATAAATCCAACAGATTAGTCATTTGTTGCAACAAAATAGTGATTTATTGCAGCAGATGAGTTACTTGTTGGGACAATGATAGTGCATATAATTTTGTTGTTGTATATAGCCACTCAAATTTACTATACTATTATTATTAATTTTTTTAAACAAATTTATTTAGGTATCATTAATGGAGGAATCAATAACAATAGGGGTTGATTGTCATAGTGAATGGATCAAGAAGAACAATCGATTTGTTTGCCATTGGAAGGATGGTGACATGTTAGAGACGATAGCGATGACAGTCCAAAGAGATGTTTTGTATGATGATTTATTAAACTTAATCATCCGCTATTGTTGATTAAATTTCCAACCAAAAGATCTTTCATCAGTTACATGCACAACTCTTTTGAATATTAGAGGGTCCTACCTTTTAAGAAAAGCGATCAGGTTCATTTGCGTGCTCATCTGAGTGATGCAGCTAGGCCAATTTTAAGGGTGTATGTGATTGAAAAACCAATAAAGTACCAGAATATAGAACAAGACCAACAAGATATGTTAAATGATGAATTGGATGGGATGAACATGAATATTCCAAATGATGAGAGTGGAGATGAAGTGAAGGAGGACCAAACACCTACACCTATTGTTGCAAGTAATACAGTGGGCAGTTCTAAATCAACACAGTCGAGCATTGTTCAAGATGATGAAATGGGTTTTTATAAGGGAATGACATTCAAGAACAAGGAAGAACTAGAAACTTCATTACATATTGCTTGCTTGAAAAAAGATTTTAGACTTAAGAAGGTAATTAATTAACGTAGTGTGTATTGTTTTAAAAGTGCACATCCGAAGTGCAAATAGTGGTTGAGGCCTGTGAAATTCATAAGTTCTGACAGATTCTGTTTTAGAACCTATAAAAAGTATCACACATGTGGTTTGGAGCATATTATGAGCCATAATTCATACTCCATGACAAAGGTCATCGGTAAATACTTCAAAAATAGCTTTCCTAATGGTAAAGGCCCATCTACAAGAGATATGACCAATCAACTCCGTACAAAATTTAGTTGTAAGGTGAGTTATTGGAAGATTTATAAGGGCATGGAGATTGCAAAGTCTTTGGTTAGGGGAACACATGAGCACGGGTATGCAATGCTTGATGCGTACCATTATATGCTTGAGTCCAAAAATCCAGGACGTAAGACGACATTATATGTTGATGAAAATAGAAAGTTCAAGTGCTTTTTTATAGCCTATGCGTATTGGATTCATGATTTTCAACAAATGAGAAAAGTCATAGCCGTAGACGGGACAATCTTGAAAAGCAAGTATGGGGGAGTTTTGCTATCGGCGGTGGCACAAGATGCGGAGAATCATATCTTTTCGGTGGCTTTTTGTGTGGTAGACAAGGAATATGTTGCCTCATACCAATATTTTTTTGAATAAATGAAAAGCTATATAGATGATACCGATTAGTTGTGCATAATTTTTGATAGGCATCCAAGTATCGGAAAGATGGTTTTAGTTGTCTACCCTTCAACTTATTATGGTTATTGCATGAGGCACCTTGGGGAAAATATTAGAAAGAACTTTCAGAATTCAAAGGTCGTATCTCATTTTTATAAACCAGCAAAATCATATGATAGACTTGAGTACTATGACCTTTTCAGTCAAATAAGGGGTATGGTACCCAAGGCAGCCGAACAACTCGAATGTGTCGGATTCCACATATGGAGAAGGGCATTCTGCTTGGGAAATAGGTACAATATTATAAATTGAGTGTCTTGTTTGAGTTTATTGTAATTTTATGTCTTACTAAGTGATTTATTTTATATAGGTATAGTATTATGACGTCAAACATTACTGAGTCGGTGAATGTAATGTTTGAGGCTGAAAGAGAATTTCTCATTGTCGCTCTATTTAATGAAATAAGCATGAGGTTTGCAAAATTATTTCATGAGAGGCGTATGGAGTTGGTCAACTTACCAAACAAACTTATTCCTTCAATGGAAAAACAAATATCAAAATACATCAATTTGGGGAACAAGTTATTGGCCTATCAAATAGCCAACTACAAGCTCAGTATCACCGGTCATGGTGATATTTCCATGATCGATCTTCAAAGAAGAACTGTTACATGTAGAGTTTTTGACTTGGATAAGATACCTTGTCCACATGCTATGGCAGTGCTTCGAGCCCAATATGGTGCATAATTTGGAAACCAGATTTATGAGTACTCATCTCCATAGTATTCGATGGAAAAATACATAATTATATATTGTGAGAAAATTAATCGGGTGCCTCCTCAAGATTCAAGAATTGTTTCTTTGGAGATTTTAGAGAGAGAAATACCTCCTCCATATATTGACCCAAGAAAATGGGGAAGAAAGCGAATGAAGAGGAGGCGTGGAGTCAGGGAATCATTTCCAACAAGAAAAAATAAGTGCTCTCTCCATATGTAAGACAGTTGGCCATAAAAGAACTACATGCCCGAATTAAAATGCTCCATAATTATTGTAATAGTAATTAGTAGTGTTGTTGGTTTTATTATGAACTTGATAAATTTAGTTGTTGATGTATGATATTTATTAGACAAAATATATTTTTGTTTATGGTCCAGCAACTATTGTATGTGTGGGAACAACTTCCGTTGCAACATATATTATATCTGTTATAACAGATGTAAAATCAGTTAAAATAATTAATTATGTGCAACAAATGTCCATCTGTTGTAACATATTATTCATCTGTTAGAAATGATCAAACAGATATAGACATCTGTTGCAACAGATGTCTAATATGTTTGATTATTTCCAATAGACTCTACATATATTGCAAAAGATGAGTAATCTGTGGCAGTAGATGAATAATCTGTTGGAAATAATCAAACAGATTACATAATTATTGCAACAGATACAGACATCTGTTGTAGCAAATGTCTAATATGTTTGATTATTTCCAACAAACTCTACATATATTGCAATATATTCGTAATTTATTGTAGCGGATGAATAATCTGTTGAAAATAATCAAACATATATGCACATCTGTTGCAGCAGATACAGACATCTGTTGCGGCTGATGGCTAATATGTTTTATTATTTGCAACAGACTCTACATATTTTGCAACAAACTCTACATATTTTGCAACAGACGAGTAATCTTGTCACGACCCAATCCACCAAATCGTGAGGGCACCTACTATAATCCACCTAGATAGGAGAACCCCTTACCACCCAGCTAGCATACAGACAGAAGTCTTTAATAATTAGAAATAACCAGCTTTTATAATAGCTATTTAATGAAGGAGATATGGAAAATAGAAACTGCCCTAGGACCTAGTCTAAACAGGTACAAGAGATGCTAAGCAGGGAAAAGTAGACAAGGCACAACTTCCACCATGAGTAAGAGGAATGGGAGATGCTGAAGAGTCACTACCGCAAAAGTCAAGAAACCAACACTGATTCCTTCAAAAGACTGGTAAGCCTCATCGATTAACCCGAATTGGATTACACAAACATAACATAAATAGTCAAAAGAAAATATGTATTCTTTTACTCTCACTGTCAAACCCCTAGGACGACCCCATTTCCCTTAACTACACCCTAGACATGAACTACTCCTTCCCCTACGACTCTACTACCCCAAACCACTAAGTCTGACCTCATACTTATGATCAACCTAACTTTGAAAGGCAACTACGACAAAAGGGGAAAACCTAGGCCTAGATCTATAATTTTAATAAGTCACATAGGATCCTGGAGAAGACTCACCCGGACATGTAACCTGTCCACCTGCCCCCCCCCCTTAAGATCTAGCTTAACCCTTGACTTATACTGGTCTTCTCCTTATTCTGCTATCATAGGACTCTTTACCCAACCCCCACCTCCTTGGACATTCCACTACTCGATGCAATATAACAACTACGATAAATTAAGAAGTAAAAATTACACTATAAATAAACCACCCTTAACTAGATTCCAGTACAACAAGTTAATCCATATTCAAAGCTAATATATTCTTAGCACATCAAGAATCAAATTGGCCTACATATTATCACCAAATCAAGTTCAGGCAGGCTACACAGGTAATTCACAAAACTATCAGTTAATTCAAACCATGATCAAGTCAACACGATATCCAAGGCACTCCAATACAACATAGAAATCCATTTCATGAATACCAGTTGAAGGATCATATTTAATTCCAAGATCAATGTCAATATACCATGTCTCCATTACAAAAAAACCCAAAATATATGACAAAAATCAGACCACACAAAGATCCTAAACATATAGCAGTATATAAATATATTCCCACGTCCACTCATGGAACCATCAAACTCACTTGAGCCTTATACAAAAACACTGTGGGTGATGCATCCACCCTCTAGACATGACCTGCAGGGGACAATATCATCAATGTACTAAAACCCAGACACAAGTGTCTGCCAACCTTATTTTACCAAAACCCGTGAGGATGTTCTAAATACCGAACATCCCACAATAAAAAATGAGGTAAGTCAAGTTATATAATTACCACAGATATTAATTGCAATGACCACACCAAACAACCTGTACCAACAAGCCACACTATTAAGTAGGAAACATGTACACATAATACGAATTGATAAAACTATGATACCCTTACCTGCACTACCGGTTAGGCCCTTAGCCATGACACACCCACCAAACTATGCTCCTAAGACCACCTCAAGGATTACCACCTTAGATTCTACGGAGGCTCACTAACACCTTACTTGGTAGTATCATTTCCCTTAAGGTTTAACTAACAACTGATAATTTGCCATTTTAGGTACCCCAAATATAAGTATACAACCGTGAACCATCCAATTTTTAGCATAAGTATAGCATAAACATGATAATGTATATAGACAACCCTAATAATACTTTACCCAGACTTTGACAATTTTAGCCATCTGAACTTCGTACCTGATGTTGACACCTAATTTTTGCCCTCCACTATTTAATTTAATCCTTGAGATGCTTCGATTTTAAATAAATTCGAAGTATTTATTTCATCTCGAATGAAGGATTTTCTAAAATGATTTTTAGGCTAAATTTTGTCATTGAGTACTAATTATATATTCTCGTATTTAAATGTACGGGACCGTATATTTTTGTTATTCAAATAAATAATTTATCAAAAATGGGCTCTAAATCAAGACTCATCTTTCGTTCAGACAGGGAAATTCTTGGTCTAAATCTATTTCACCTTGAAAATAAAGCATTCGGGGAAATATTTATTTGATTTAATTAAATTAAGAAGCTCGAGATTCAGTTGGACATTGTTCATTTCAATTTTTACTCAATTTAGTCAATTTATTAAGAATAGACCTTAATTAAAGTCATTTGGTTACAATTGCAAGTCAATTGACTCATTGGCTCTCAATTGGGCTATGTCTTTAATGGATTGGGCTAATTCCTAAATTAATTCAGCTATTTGTAAAATAGCCTATTCTCACCCTATTACCTAATTAAATCTACCCAACCCAATAACAATTAAACCCGACCTAGGCCCAACCAGACATTTTCTCCTTCAAACATTGAACAACAACTCCAACATAACAACTACAACCGCATACAACTTCAACAACAACAGCGAACAACATTCACATACTCCAGCTCAGCCAAACAATTGAAAATATCCGCAAAATTACAACCTAGTCCCTAATTTCTTTCCTTCCCCTTGATTGATACGAGCTTATATGATTTACACGTGAGAGGTTGTACCCAAAGCTTCTAGAATGCCCAGGTGGATTGGATTCCGCAATTCAAGAAAGCGGTGGTATGATTTCATACCGATTCTATCTCACACTTATCCTCAATTCAAAATATCTTCAGAAAAATCCTAAAATTACCCTCAAAATCCCCCCCCCCCCACATCGATTGAGGGCTGAAATTCAACCCCCAATTATTTTTATATATACTTTCACTGTTGAGAGCCAAATACAAGGTCTTGGAGGTGAAAAACTTCTGAGCAAAAGTTTTGGAGGTGAAAAACTTTTGAGCAAAAGCCTTGGAATCAAAAAGTCATTCTGAGCAAAGTTGGGGATTTCTCCTTTAGTTTTAATTTTTTTTCTCGGAGACCTTGTGAGTCTCAATTTTGAGCTTAGGTTTCTCGTTTATAAGTGGTGTTCTGGTGGTGGCTAGAGGATTTCAATGACGGCTCGAGTCCTTGTTCGCTGCACATCAAAAGGTAATTCCCAGTCTCTTTATTTTTTGTTTTCTTTTTAGCTACGTGATAAGATAATTAATATTTAATTAGCATTGAGTTTGCTTATTGATTGTTGCTATTTTGTTTTGTTCTATTTCATAAGTTCAAACTTGCTATAGTTTTTAAATTGTTCTTATTCCAAACGATTTTTCCAGAAATTTCGATAAACACTTTGCACAATTCTGTTTGTTTGTTAACATTGTTTGAATTCATTTGTTTCTATGAATTGCTAGTCGTTTCCTGTATGGTATGAGGATATACAAAGCCTCCAGTTAATTTTTGTGACCTATCTGATATAAGGTCGTAAAGGGTTAATCAAGTGCACAGTTGGACTATTTTCTAGAGAATTTGGTTGATTTTGTCCAGCTTAAATTCATTGGCATTTTGCCCTTCATTTGTAGTTGTAATGTGTGTTTAAATTCTGTCCAAATTTGGCCATATTGAGCATGGTAAAAATTAATCTTCTTGAATTTTAGAGTGACATAAGAGCAATCTCCAAGAATCTCAGGTTTTTGTCTTTGAATAGAATGTGAACAAAAGTTGATTTGCTTTAAATAATGTGGGATTCTGTGGTTCAGAAATTCATGTTGTCGATGTGATATTTTTTCATGTTTTTGTTATTCAGCAAACACCCTATTTGTGTATGAGATAAGTATTCTCCATTTTGCTTGTTTTGATTTTGGAAAGAACTGGAAACCTTTTGCATTGGTGATCTTACACCAAATCTCAATAGCCTACACATCTGTTTAGTCATTTTTAGTCTCATGTTTAGGTTGTGAGGATTGATAAAGATGAAATTCGTAACATCTTTAAAGTTAAATTTTTCCACATGGGCATACATCTTTATTCTGCATAGTTTGCTAAAGTTTTGGTTCGTTGCAAATATTTTATACAAAATGCTTTCGTTAGGAATGGTTTCATCATGTTGGTTGTTCCTCTCTCGTATCTGTTTCTAACCTTTATCTATAGCTCTAATCAAAATACTTGCTAACATGATTGGCTTATCCTTTCTGATTCTTTGATGAAAGATTTTAAGACAATTAAAACCTTTGGTTCCCTTTTTGAATTCACTGAAATAGAAAATGCCAATTATGGTATCATGGTCTAGATTCTCTTGTCCTTTTAACAAATGTAGAATGAATAGTGTTAGCAAGTTTGAGCTTTTCTTTTACCTGTATTAATTTATTTCCCTTTGGTTTTATGTTCGCATGTGATGCTGCCTATGAGTTCTTATGAACCTCTCCTTGCATACTTCTCATTGGGCAAAGTCCAATACATCGAGTCACCCTCCTCCAAGGCCTTTGATGGACTGCTTTTTAGTCCCAAATAGCAGCTAATGCAGAGAACAAGGCTAGACGTGTAGCTGATCAGTATACCAAGGGTATACACATTGATGAACAAGTTGATCAAAAATGGGCCAAAGCCCACAATCAAAATAAAGTAAGCAACGACAGTCTCTCAAAAGGGGCATTTTAGAGTGAATTTGGGTCGAAGACTCAAAACTTTCTCGTATTAACTTGTATTTGCTTCATTATTTTAAATATTGTTTGTTTGGTACTAACCTTAGCATTTTTAATCTAGTAGAATCCTCAAGAGAGTTGCTATATTCTCACGTTGTTTCATTTATTTAATATTTTAAATGTCAATTGGTTCCTTTTACTGTTAGTTTTCGCCAATTTGGTTTTTAAAATCTAAGTCTTTACCCACTATCAGTTTTAGTTTCATATTTTAGAAAAATTAAAACATGCCTAAATCTTCTTTGGTTTTCTTCAAAATAAATGTCCCAAAAATAGTCTTTCTCAAGTAACCTTTTCTTTTTTTTAAGTTAGTCAACCAAGATTTAGTTTTCAAATAGATCGGACAACCGTGAGTTAGCAGATACTCTTGGTGCCTTAACAACCTTCAAAGAGTATTAATAGGAACCACTTACCCGGATACTCATGGTGCCTTAACAACCTTCAAAGAGTATTAACAGGAACCACTTACCCGAATTTCTTAAACTTTGAGATTTTTTCTGTTTTAAATCTTTAAAGTTCTCTTAAAGGTTTTCTTGATTTTCCTTTAAATTAATCACGTGACGACTCTGTTTTAAATTGAGTCTGAAACTTTTTTAAATCAACTCATTTTCTCGTAAAACAGAAATGGCGACTCTGCTGGGGTTCAACTAGGTTCTAACCATATGTTTGAAACTAACTCTTATTTGACTAACTATTTGGGTTTGTAATAATTATTTACTTGTTTTATTTATTTACTTGTTTACGTTTCAAAAATTATAAAATATTGCATTCATGGCATATTCCGTCACTTCTGGCCAAACATTAGGCATTAAGAAAAAGGGCGGTTATGTGGGTATCTGCACCTGCCTTTCCATATAACACTTTAACTTTCTTTGAACTGCCAAGTGAAGTAGCTGATTCGAGTCGGTCAACAGTCACTTGGTGCATTAGCCCGAAAAGTCCATTTCGGATTTCCTATCAATTTGAACAAACCACTCTAGTTAACTAGGATAGAGCAAAATCAAATCCTCTTGAATAGGCATTCTGACCTAAGTGATCTGATACCCAAGGTGTATCGGGTCTATTAGTGAGACCACCTTGTGTCGAAAAGGGCCCCAGGTTCGAAAAGACAATCATCCCTTATTTGTTTAATTAAAGGATGTGATGCCAATATGTACAGAACATTGTCCCTCGGGGTTAGAAAATATTTAGGTAGTGTCTTGGTTTGAAGATCTTCATTCGAAAGGCGTTCGGAGTTTTAAGAAGTTCAAGAAGTTCGAGATTGAAGAACTTTCCATGATGACCTAGTTTAGGATTGTACCCCTGCGTGGGACTGATATTTCTTTGTATATTCCCTTCCCTCATTTAGTATCCCCATTTGATTTATTCATAAATTTGTATAAATATGTTTTTGGGGCAATGGAACTTTTCACAAACGGCATACACATCCTTCAATCGTCAGGCCTACCATTGTCTCAAAAGGTCACATGTATGCTAGGATATGTCATATACTATTCATATTTTATGATATATAGTTTGCTTTATCCATGCTTATGTGATTGGGTGTTTAATGCACATTTTTTTCTTTAAACGTTACTTGTCCGAAGTTTTAGAACATCGTTGGGCAAATAAACTCAAAATATGAGTTTTCCTAAAGCATTTTTCAAGAGTCAATCCTCAAATTTGTTCAAAATCAACCAATTTCTGCTTTATGACATTTCAAAAAGAGGGTTCATTGTCTAATTCACGTTGACCGTGTCAATATTTTCAAATACTGAGTCATAGTTAGTCAACCGAATGTTCAATCGATAGATTTTAGGATTTCATCATTTTTAGAGGATTTTTCACAAAAAAAATGTCTGAACAATTTATAATCCATTATTTTCAAATGATCTTCCAATAAATATGAATCAAAAAGTCAATTTGTGTTAAATTTTCGAGTCTTTATGCCTTTCTTCAAATGCATGGTTTACTTAACAGAAGTCTCAAAACTAGTCCAATTACTAAAATCATCCACTCATCTTTTTGAGGTGGCTCGGTCTTTGAATTTTGGACAAGTCTACGGTTTAAAGCTAAACAAGTGTTGTCTGCTTTATGCATTATCTTTGGTTAATTACTGTGATCAACAAAACTCACATTTTTGCCTTTTGAGTTATTCTTCTTTCTTAGAGAGGCTAATTTGTATTGGTAACCGAGATCAAAGCAGACCAGTTTTAAAGACTCATTTCGACATAGAAGCCGATTTGATCAACACCATCATTTCACCGGATTCAATCTCTAATATGTCTGTCACAACCGACTCTACCGCTTGAAAAAAATCAGAACCATACTTGGAAGCCATCACCCTTCATGAAAAGTAATTGGTTGAACTAAGGTCCGTGACAATGCAAAACAATGCATATTGTCAGCTCTCACTAAGCATGAACACAGTTCTTAATGTTTATCAAGAAGGGCCTATGCCACTTTCGAATGAAGTTGACAAGTGAAATTATTTCACCTCTTAGCTAATTCAAGATACTCCTCTCATTCATCAAAATCATGATTTCCCAATGGATTAGAATATATCAATGATACACCATGCTCTCCTAGCGCACATCTATGTTGCTCCATGAATCCAATGGTTGTTTCGCCAAGATACTGATCCTTATGATGAGACTGAAAGAGATGCCAAGATGGTTAGTAATAAGCGTTGGACAAGAAGTTCAAATATTTGAAAGATCCTATGATAGGTAATCACAAGCTCGGTAGCAACCACAATATGTGGTATGAAAAGTTGTGTGTATTTCCTGACCTGAACTACGAGATACCTAGGTGGCCTATGTCGACTTCAGTAATATTCCCCGTAAGATTTCCATTCTCCTTTATAGTGGCAACTGGGGTGAGAAGATCTCAAAAATTCCACAACAAATAACCTTTTTCTACGAGGTTGAAAAGCTTAGTGGATTTTGGGCAGAGTTTCTGAGAAGGTCTCAAAAGTTCCATACGAAGCAGGATCGTGAAATACAACAATGTCCAAGGGTTTCTTTGTGTTCTAAACTGGGGTAGAATTTTTGAGGAAAATCCTCAAAAATTCCACCAAGGTTAGGCTTCAAGGCCAAATAAGTTTGCCAGACAAACACTGGAAGGAGCAACAGGACAACAAGGGAAAGCCAACATAATTAGTCTCTCAAACTAAGAATTTTCTTTGAATGCAGGGTTCAATGAAAGCCGATCTTTTTTCCTTTTACAAGAGCATCATGCAAACGAAGAAAGCTAAAATCTCAACCCCTTCCCTATATTAAAATGTTTTAGTTGGATGCAGGGAAACAATACTATCCTCGAAGCTCGTGGGAGAATTGCAAGGATCTTCGATTTGACGAGCTTCTTGGCCAAAAAGCCTGACTCTAACCCTTTTTTTTATCTCACAACTTAAGAATGATTCTAATATATTTCCTTTTTGATTTTATAGGATGCGGTCCCTGGAATGCATGGGAGACAACATTCATCTTTGAAACTCTATAACACATCAAACCCAATATGGAAGGCAAATCAGAGCCGTCTTTGACTATACCCTTTCGTTCTATCATTTTTGTGACTTTCCTACTTTCACTCGTTTCTTGTCTTTTTACAAGAGGGACATCCTCACCAATAGTCGAGGATGGTCATTATAATATATAGTTTCCAAAGATGTTCGAGAAATCCCATAATATCTAAAAATATTCTGGGAGAAAACAACATGTCGTTTTTATAAGCAATCATGGAACCACACTTACACAAAGCAACAAGTGTCCTCACAGATAATGGAGAGGCCACTTAATGTCATCCTTAAAAAATGGGTGACGATCATGTGAACAAATGGTCCCCATAAGACAACTAGGAGACTGCAACAATCCTTGCAAATGATCGGTAGACGCCTTTCGACGAAAAACGTTAAGCTTAGGAGGCACCATTCTGAGTTTGTATATACCTTTGCATTACTTTTGTGCATATATTTTATCATATCTGCACAAACTACTCACACCTGATTCTCATCCATTGGAGTGAGATACGTAGGCAACCCTCATCGGGTTCGGTACCTTTTATTAAAAAAAAAGAGTTTATTAATCAAAAATTTTAGGATTGTGTATTTAACTTGATTGGTGCCAACATGGTTAGGAACATGCATGTGGAAAAGAAAAATAATTGATTTGATAGAGAGGGCTAACTTCATAGTGAACCATAGATTCTTTTGGTACCTCTCATCATACTTTTTGTGACACTCGAAAATGTTCCTTGCATGCATCCAAGATAAGAATGAAACTGACCTTATTTCTTCACGTGCATTGTATGGTGAGTTTTTTTAGATTTAAGTCAATTGCATTACATTGTTGATCTAGAACTTGGCCTGAATGTTTGTTGAGGCAAAATCCTAGGTAATGGTTGGTTTGGTAAAGGATCGTAGGCCTTCTTTGACCCGATTGTGCATTTCAATGCCTACCAAATGACATTAATTCCTAGCATGTCCCACTTTGAGCCTAAAGCCTATTCTTTGGACAACCACATCTTAGCCTATACCATTCTAAGTGCTTACATGTACTAACCCTCTTTTGGCCCGACCTCCTTGAGCATGATTATAGACGAAGTTCAAGTTTGAAGCTATCAAAGGCAAAAGATGCAAAGCCCCTGAGGACAAGAATACAAAAAAAAAATGACTTCAAAAGTGTTGCGAGAAGAGTCAAAACTCCCACAAAGCATGGAAAAATCTCAATGAAAAACAAAGAAAAAAAAAATACTCCAACAAAAGGGGAGAAACTTCAAAAGAAAGAGGAAAAACTCCTCAAAAAAGAAATGAGAAAAAACTCAAGTAAGCGAAATTCAAAAGAAGTTGGAGCAAAATACAAAAAGAAAGGGACAACAAAGAAGAACGAGTACCAAAGGTGTACAAACGTCAAAGCACCAAAATCAATGCAATGTTCAAGGAGGGATTAAGTCGCTCTTATCCCAAATGAACACTCTACCCGTCCCTAAGCCGACATTACAAGCCATTAACAATCCCTACATGATCTCATTCCTAGCATTTTCACATTAGTGGAGACTTACATGAAGGCCAAGCATATGGCATCACAATTGCATGCATTGAACATCCTTCTGAGTGTGAGAGTACATTGCAAAAGTTCTCATATCAAATACTTTAAATGAGTGTGGAATAGGACATTCTTTGTGGTGAGGCAACCTGAAGCATGAGGGTAGGTGTAGTTCAAAACCTTTGTTCGAAGCATGACAAATAAATCTTGTCGATACTTAGGTGTGTTTGAGGTACCACTCGAATCTATTGGAATCATCTCGAAGCAGTAAGCAAGTGAGAAGAATTTCCATGCAAATACTAATATTTGGTACCAATTGCAATCAAGATTTGATTCTCTTCCCTTAAATTTTTGAAAATGGGCAGACGCCCACCTTTGACATCTGTCAAAGTAAATTGGTATTCCCTAACAAAGTTGCATTAGGACAATCTTGAAAGGGTAAGATGCCTATTTTGTTGAATCGGGTCGTCTGCCCCAAAACATGACCAATAGAAAAATCTTGTTGCTCTTTTTTTGAAGTTTACATTTATAATGTATTTTCTACTAATAGTTTCATTTCAGGTTTTACACCAGAAAGTTGAAAATACGTCTGACCTAATTCCTAACTCAATAGGATACGTAGGTGCTGTATTGGCTTGGTCATGTTCCCCATAAGATTTCTGTTTCTTTTTGTCATAGGAACTGGGACAGAATTTTAGGAGATCTCAAAAATTCACAAAAAGATATGTTTCTCCAGCAAGCCAAGGTTTGAGATCACGATAAAATATTCTCAACCAGAGTGCCAAGTTTGGAGAAAGCCTACAAATTACACAAGATGTGAATTTTTCCCCATCAACAATATGGGATTTGCCTTGAAGCATGCAACTGGGGAAGAATTTTTGAGGATGATCTCAAAAATTCCCCAAAGCATCATCAAAAAGGCCATTCAAAAATCACATTATCTGTCCGACAGACCAACAGATCCTAGCGATGGATCAAATTTTGGTTCCTTCAACGAACCAACACAAGTGTCCCTCCGACGGACATGCTTATATTTTTATTGGTTCCTCCGATTAACCAATGCAATTGTCCCTCCGACGAACATACTTATATTTTTATTGGTTCCTCCAACGAACCGACGTACCGGTCCCTCTGACAGACCAATATATATGTTCCCAATGGATCAATATGTGTCCCTCCAATGGGCCAACACATCCGCAATGATCCTCTCAAAGGGACAGTATTCATTCCTTAACTAATCTTTCAAAAATTATCTTTAATTTTGACTAAAGTCTCTAGCTAAAGTGGAAATGTGTCTACTAACTGTGTGCTCTAAGTGAAAGTAAACACAGGTCATCGCATATTTAATTTTTCCAATAGGGCTATGATATCTGTATTGCATCAAAATTAGAGGAGGTTGACGTCAAAAAGGGTATCCAAAAGTCACATCAAAACCAGATGAGGCTGATGTGCAGCTGAAGACCTATTATATCCAATATAGCATAGGGGAAGAGGAGTATAGCGTTGAGGGTATTAGGGCATGATATCTAATATAGCATAGAGGCGGAGGAGTCTGGTATCGAGGATATCTCTAAGTCGCATCAAAGCCACTGGAGGCTGATGTGCAACCAAAAACCAATTATATCCAATATAACGTAGAGGTGGAAGAGTCTGGCATCGAGGGTTTGAGGGCATGATATCCATTATAGCATAGAGGCGGAGGATTCTGGCATCGAGGATATCACAAGTCGCATCAAAATCGAAAGAGGCTGATGTGCAATCAAAGACCCATTATGTCCAATATAGCGCAGAGATGGAGGAGTCTGACATAGAGGGTATTAAGGCATGATATCCAATATAGCACAGAGGTGGAGAAGTCTAGCATCAAGGATATCACAAGTCGCATCAAACAGGAGGAGGCTGATGTTCAACTGCTGAGAGGGCCATTATAAATTCATATTGCACACACTTCATATCATCGCTGAGAAGGCCATGCCGAGAGGGTAATTACATATTCATATTACATACATTTCATATCATTGTCGAGAGGGACATTGCATATTCATATTGCATACATTTTATATCATCTCACCATTAAATATTCATACTACATACATTGCATATCATTGCCAAAAGGGCTATCATATTTAGAGAATTATTATTTTCACATCATTATAGATAACCAAGAGGGGTTACCATTTCAAACAGAAGATCATACGATTGCACGGACCATTTTACTCAAAATGTCCAAGAGAGCCACCTCATTTTGAAAAATTTTCAATTGCCACAAGGGCCATCATATTCAACAACCAAAAGGATTGTCATTTCTACGGTTGCAAAATATTTTTTACTCAAAATGTCATCGGTGTCCAAGAGGGCTACCCCATTTTGAAATATTTTCAAATGCCAAGAGGGCCATCATATCCAACAACCAAAAGGGTTATTGCCGTGAAAAGTTATTATCTTCCGAAATAGATTTTGTCGAGAACATCCAAGAGGATGAAATTCTCATTCCAAAACCATAAGTTTATCCCAAGAAAGACCATCTAAGAGGACGAAGGGAATAAATAAATTTATCAAAGAAAGTGTCATACGTATAGTATGATAAAAGCTGCATCGAGAAAGACGTAGCATACTGCGGAATTAAGGTAAAGACACTATCTCTCCATATGAATTAATTTTACTACTAACAATTTTATTTCAAGATGTTTTCGAGAGCATCTGAAAAGGATTAAAATATCAAACCAAAAACACATGTACGGACAACTCTAAAAAGGACGCAGCACAACGTGAAACTTTTCCTTAGCAACAAATCCAAATGAAGTTCGGATAGAAATATAAAACTATTTGGATGCGAACTAAAGAAAGATTGTCACCACCATCAAACCACACCCCTACCAGAAGGTATGTGGGTTTTTCGAGCTATTTTGGTTTTAGTTTCACTTTCGGGGTATTTCTAAACTCACACCAAATGTAACCTTCTCTCAAACTCAAGTAACAGTACACCTCGAGCTTTGGAGACTAGGTCCAGGTAAAATTTTACCTAAGGATGTGAAGGTCCAAAATTTTGTAATTGAGATAATTATAAGTCTTTTCTCCCTAGCTCAACTATTCGTCACTTATCCCGAGCCAAAGATTGTCTTAGCATAAAAGACTACCTTTTCTACCGATCGAGTCGAACTACAAGCAGTTTGATTCCCTAAATATTGGGATATATAGACGGGCTCTATGTTTTTGAAAACTCATCTGCATTCCAAACTCCCCCAATCCTCTCATTCCCCAGATTTTTGGTCTCTCTAAAATTCAAAACCGAGATAGTTTGTGAATTCTTTGAAAATTGTGCTTACAAATCAAGCATTATGAACTACAAGTGGCCTAAATTCTCATACAACCTGAGATATGTAGGAGACTCAATACCAGGGTCCGGCCATAATTCCTTTAAAATTCATATGAAAATCAACTAGTTTCAAGAAACGAATCTGTGGTTGGACAAAATTAGGACCGTCAAACTCCCTTTGCCCAGGGATACATGAATCCACCCTACCCAAAGAGAGGGGGCAGTTGTTGACACCTAATTTTTTCCCTCCACTATTTAATTTTATCCTTGAGCTTCTTCGATTTTAAATGAATTAGAAATATTTGTTTCACCCGGATGAAGGATTTTCTAAAATGATTTTGGGTTAAATTTTGTCATTTTGAGTACTAATTATATATTCCCGTATTTAAATGTACGGGCCCATATATTTTTGTTATTCAAATAAATGATTTGTCAAAAATTGGCTCTAAATCAAAACTCGTCTTTTGTTCAGACATGGAAAATCTTGGTCTAAATCTATTTCACCTTGAAAATAAAGCATTCGGGGAAATATTTATTTGATTTCATTAAATTAAGAATCTTGGTATCCAGTTGGACATTAGTTCCCTTCAGTTTTGACTCAATTTAGTCAATCTACTAAGCATAGACCTTAATTAAAGTCATTTGGTTACAATTGTAAGTCAATTAACCCATTGACTCTCAATTTGGCTATGTCTTTAATGGATTAGGCTAATTCCTAAATTAATTTGGCTATTTGTTAAAAAGTCTATTCTCACCCTATACCTAATTAAATCTATCCAACCCAATAACAATTAAACCCGACCCAGGCCCAACCAGACAACCCGCTCCAGCCCAACCTTACAACCCGCTCCAGCCCAACCTTACAACCCGCTCTTGCCCAACCTTACAACCCTTTTCCCTTTTCTCCTTCAAACATCGAACAACGACTCCAACATAAAATGAAAACAACTGAGATACCATTTGGAACCTCCTCGATTCCAATTTTGTTGCTTATACTTTTCCAAGTGGAGTCAAGCGACATCCACTTGCCTAGCTGAGATACCAATTGGAATCAAGAGATACCAATTGGACTCAACCCATACAACAACTGAACAATCGTACGAGAAGGAAGAAGGAAGTGAAACAATTTTTCCCAAAATGCCTTTTAGCTTCCCGAAGATTAGATGTGGACATCAACACACCAATCTGCAGGATTCGAATTGACACCTGCTTTTGTACTGGGAGACTGGTAACCTAGGCTCTGATACCAAATTGTCACGACCCAATATACCAGATCGTGAGGGCATCTACTCTAATCCACCTGGAGAGGAGAACTCCTTACCACCCAGCCATCATACATGCTGAAGTCTTTAATAATTGGAAATAACCAACTTTTATTACAACTGTTTAAAGAAGGAGATACGAAAAATAGAAACTACCCTAGGACCTAGTCTTAACAGGTACAAGAGATGCTAAGGAGGGAAAAGTAGAAAAGACACAACTTCTACCATGAGTAAGAGGAGTGAGAGCTGTTGAAGAGTCAGTACCACAACAGTCAAGAAACCAACACTGATTTCTACCAAAAACTATACCTCGAAAATGGTATAGCAAGAGTAGCATCAGTATAAACCATACGTAGTGGTAAGCCTTATCGGTTGACTTGAATTGGATTACACAAACATAAAATAAATAGTAAAAAGAAAACATATATTCTTTTACTCTCACTGCCGAACCCCTAGGATGACCCCATTTCCCTTAACTACACCCTAGACATGAACTCCGAGATACAACTCCTCCCCCTACGACTCTACTACCCCGAACTACTAAGACTGACCTCACACTGAAGATCAACCTAACTTCGAAAGGCAACTATGGTAAAAGGGGAAACCCTAGGCCTGAATTCATAATTTTAATAAGTCATAGAGCATCTTAGAAAAGATTCACTCGAAAATGTATCCTGTCCACCTGGCTCCCCCCCCCCCCCTCCCAAACATCAGATCGGGCTTAACCCCTAACTCACACCGGTCTTCTCCCTATTCCTCTAACATAGGACTCTTTACCCAACCCCCACCTCCTTGGCCATTCCACTACCCTATGCAATATATCAAGCCAAGACAAAATAAGAAGTAAGAATTACGCTATAAACGAATTACCCTTAAGTAGATTCCTGTACAACAAGTTAATCCATATTCAAAGCTAACATACACTTAGCACATTATGAAATCAAATAGACCAACATATTATAACCAAATCAAGTTCAAGAAGGCTACACATTTAATTCACGAAATCATTAGTTAAATCAAACCATGATCAAGTCAACACGATATCCAAGGCACTCCAATACAACATAGAAATCCATTCCATAAATACCAGTTGAAGGATCATATTTAATTCCAAGATCAACGTCAACATACCATTACTCTATTACCAAAAATCCCTAAATATATGACAAAAACTGGACCATACAAAGATCCCAAACATATAACAATATATAAATATATTCTCCGATCCACTCATGGAACCGTCAAACTCACCTGACCCTCATACATACATGTTATGGGTGATGCACCTAGCCTCTGGCTATGACCTGCAGGGGATAATATCTGTCAATGTACTAAATCCCAGACACAAGTGTTTGCCAACCTTATTTCACCAAAACCCATGAGTAGGTTCTAAATACGGAACATCCCATAATAAAAAATGAGGTAAGTCAAGTTATATAAATTACCGCAGATATCAATTGCAATGACCACACCAAACAACATTCACCAACAAGCCATACTATCAAGTAGGAAATATGCACAGATAATACGAATTGATAAAACTATGATGCCCTCACCTGCACTATGAGTTAGGTCCTTAGCCTTGACACACCCACCCAAAGGATTACTACCTTAGATTTTTTGAGGGCTCACTAAAACCTTACTTGGTATTATCATTTCCCTTAAGGTTCAACTAAAAACCGATAATTTACCATTTTAGCTACCCCAAATACAAGTATACAATCGTGAACAATCCAATTTATAGCACAAGTATAGTATAAACATGATAATGTGTACAGACAACCCCAAATTATACTTTACCCGAACTTTAACAATTTTAGCCATCTAAACTCCATGCCCGAACGCCTAGACATGAAATCTCCCATCCACTTACTTTATACTCATGCTCTCTAACCCGAGTCTATACTACTCAATTAACCATAGCTTACCTGGATGTCACCAGTTGTAGGAACAATGAATGAATGCGAATTCCACCCTTGCCAAGATTACGGGCACGTAAATCCTTGAAAAATTCATGTGTTTGAACCCTCTTTCTCCTCTCCTTCATGGTTCTAAGGAATGAAAGGAAGCCTTTAAGGTTTTTGCGACCTCCCACGTCATTTGTTTCAACCAAGGTAGAGAAGGAAATAAAACCCACCTAAGCACTATTTTGATCTACCTCATAAAGCCATAGCAACATACTCACCGTTATAGTGGCACAACTATAGCAGAATAAATCACGCTATAGTGGGATAATGTCAGCCCAACCCAGCTATATTTTATCCCTAAAATTTAATACATGTGGTCCCGCATAATTTTTCTAATAAAATCTCATCTATACCCATACTCCGCACTACTATTGTGGCATTTCCTAGTAACGACAAATTTGTTCATTACAAATTTGTTGCAGCAGATGAATAATCTATTGGAAATAATCAAACATATATACACATCTGTTGCAACAGATGAATGATATGTTTGATTATTTCCAACATACTCTACATATGTTTGATGTGGATTACTTCATTAAAGCATGATTAGTAATAAACAAATTTATTTAACTATATTTAGCTATCAATTAATAAGTTCAATTATAACCTCAATGAATTACATAAAAATTACATGTTCAACTAAGTGTATCCTAAATATAGTGATCGATTAACTAATTTGATGTGAATTGCTTCAATAAACCATTATTAGTAATAAACAAAGTTATTTAACTATATTTAGCTTTCAATTAATAAGTTCAATTACAATCTTAATGAATTACATAGTAATTACATGTTCAACTAAGTGTATTCGTCCTAAATAGGGTGATCAATTGACTAATTTGATGTGAATTGCTTCATTAAATCATGATTAGTAATAAACAAAGTTATTTAACTATAATTAGCTTTCAATTAATAAATTCAATTACAATCTTAATGAATTACATAGTAATTACATGCTCAACTAAGTGTATTCATCCTAAATAGAGTGATCAATTAACTAATTTGATGTGAATTGCTTCATTAAACCATGATTAGTAATAAATAAAGTTATTTAACTATAATTAGCTTTCAATTAATAAGTTCAATTACAATCTTATTACATAGTAATTACATGTTCAACTAAGTGTATAATCTATTGCAACAGATTATAACACATTACAACAAATATCTATATCTGTTTGATTATTTCCAACAAATTATACATCTGTTGCAACAGGTTAGTCATCTGTTGCAACATATGTAGAGTATGTTGGACATAATCAAACAAATTAAACATCTGCTGCAACAGATGTCCAGATCTATTGTAATAGATGTCTATATCTGCTTGGTTATTTCCAACAGATTATACATCTGTTGCGAAAGATTACTCATCTATTGCAACATATGTAGAGTATGTTGGAATGAATCAAACATATTAAACATCTGCTGCAACAAATGCCCATATTTGTTGCAACAGACGTCTATATTTGTTTGATTATTTTCAGTAGATTATACATCTTTTGCAACAGATTACTCATCTATTGCAATATATGTAGAGTATGTTGGAACTAATCAAACATACCATTCATTTTCTGCAATAGATGTCTATATCTATTGCAATAGATGATTATATCTGTTTGATTGGTTCCAATAGATAAATATCTGTTGCAACAAATGTCCACATCTGCTGCAACATTTGTTAAATTTAGTGTTGAACATTTTTAGTAATAATCTAATATTTTCCAAATCTAAGGATTTAAAATATAATTCATGACAAAAAAAACTGGACATCTATTAAACATAAAATATTGTCATCACCAAGATCATAAAATAATACACTAAAGATACTAAAAATAAAAAATTATTATGTTGTCTAGAAATTATCAATTACACAGTTAAGTCAACACAAATTACAACCCACATCAAGGCTCCAAACTCTTACATGCTACCCCTATAGCCCAAACCTCTTGCATCTTTAAAATTGAATTGTCACTCAATAATGTCTTGGGAGTTGTCATACAAGTGCCAATTATCAAATGCTCAATAAATACAAGAGAGTATGACCCGCACGCAACACTAGTCTTATTTTTGGAAAGGTCTATTTTCGACCTTCAAAAGCCCATCATTCATTGAGCAACTTTTTTGGCAAATGATTCATTATTCCACTTTACTTCAACAATCTTGGGAACAACTCCAACACAGGCTCTATGAAACAAAAAAATCACAATCTTCAAAAAGTGGTACGTTGCAGTCATAAACATTCATGACTCCCTCATTCATGATGATCTCAATAGTCATAAAATGTTTTTTTTTTCTAAGTTCATGACTACAAGAATCCTCTTATCCCCTATCCAATCCATGGCACCCAGATATGGTCTCTTTTCCTATAGTATTCAATCATGTCCTTATCTCATTCAAACTCAGTAAGTAACTCCTCAATTTTTCTGCCACCAGGTCTTGTCACTTCATCGCTGATTTGCTTGTACCTAATTTTGAAGTTACCATAGAAGTTGAGATCTGTGATTCTATCCCCGAGATCATAGTACTTAGTGAATTTCTGATGCCTCTCTTGCATGAGGTAAAAAATTTCATCAACATACTGAAATAAAAATACAATTTATATAAGTTAGTAACTTATAATAACAATTGAAAAGATACAACAGACGGGTAATCTGTTGCAACATATAACTTATCTATTGCAACAGATTACCCATATGTTGCAACAAATAAGTCATCTATTGGAACATATCTCTAAATTTATTAACAGATTACCCATCTACTGTAACTTATGCAACAGATGGGTAATCTGTTGCAACAGATGACTTATCTATTGCAATAGATGGGTAATCGGTTACAACAAATAAGTCATTTATTGCAACTTATCTCTGAATCTGTTAGCAGATTACCCATCTGCTGCAACTTATGCATCAAATGGATAATCTGTTGTAATAGATGACTTATCTGTTACAACAGATGGGTATTCTGTTGCAATAGATAAGTCATCTATTGCAACTTATCTCTGAAACTGTTAACAAATTACCCATCAACTATAACTTATACAACAAATGGGCAATCTGTTGCAATAGATAGGTCATCTATATAATTATTTACAAGTTTAAAAGACCTAAAAATTAATATAAATTGAAGGTTAGAAAACTTACCCAGTCCACCCACCAAACATCCATACTAGTCATGTTCTTGAAATCTTTTGCACCAAGTTTAAGCATGGAGTTGACATTTGGGGCCTATTTTGATTTCAACACTCTATTTAGCTCAACCTTCTTTTTTGTACTCACCATCTTGTAAATATTCACCTTCTTCAGCTCATGCTGCTCTCCTATGGCCCTTGGAAATTGCTCAACGGTGCAAGGAAGAGGAGTTGCAATTTTATTTTATTTGATATCTGATAGTATCTTCGAAATTGCTTTTTTGTCACAACCCAATTTCTTGGGTCATGATGGCACCTACCTTAACCCACTAGTAGGTAAGCAAAGCCATAGCCCAGAATGACAAGTAATGGGCTAACAGGCAGAAAGTAAGGGAAACAGAAAAGAAATTAATATAACAACAAAGTAAGCAGAAGTAGGGAAATACATATATATATATATATATATATATATATATATATATATATATATATATATACAAGAGGGGGAGAGGACAAAACGAACAAAAAGAATCCTTCCCAAGACCTAGTAAGGTCGGTACTAGAGCCACTATAATAACAGAAGAGTACTAGACAGAATCCAAACTATATATATAAGCCGTAGTCTTGGAATACAAAAGACTATAACTGAAATAGATGGAGGAGGATCAATCTCAAACTTTGGAAAGCTCACCATATATCTAAATCAGTGGCTGGGCCTGAGAATCACGTCAACGCCGATGGGTCGTACTCAAATCTGCATAAAAAAAAAGATGCAGAAGTGTAGTATGAGTACCAAAGAAATGGGTACTCAATAGACATCATCGACCGATAGAGCTCAAATATAGTAAAAGCATAAATATAATGTGAGTGTATAAGCTAAACAAGGGTACAAATGTAAATGTCTACTGAACGAGGCAAGTGCGATAAAGGAAATAAATAAGGGCAAAATAGGAGATAAATAACTCAAAAATTAAATAAATGCACTAACTAAAACCTAAATGGGCCCCCATAAGCCTAGAAGGCACACATAATAAAGCAATAAACCCTACCAAGCCCCCATTAGCTGGTGAGTGCAGACAATAGGAAACTAAGACAACAAATATAAAAATCCAGTAACTGAACCGATCCCAAGTACCCTCCTGATCCCAAATCCATGACGAAACATCCATATATGTACTGGGCTTGAACCAGAACCAATGGGTAATAATGAGAGGCCATACGCTGGATTTGAACAAAAAATAATGGATAATAACAAGAGGCTATATATAAATCATGTACAACAGAACTCCACACCACTACTAAACTCCCAGTAACAATCATGATTAATATCAGAACATACCAACCATTATTATAAATAGATGTCGGACTCAAACCGCAACTCATAATACCCCCACTGTGTCCAGAAATAAGAGATACCATAAGTAGCCAACCTCAACCATAACTGATATCAAAATCATATTGGAGCTCGTAAAAAGTAACCAAATCTTAACTTTATCCGGTTCCAGTATAGTTCCAGAACTCGTAATAATAATGTCAATAAAGCATATACCAAACTGAAATTTAAATACATCTACATAAATATAAGTGTAGCTAGCTAACAGGAAAAAGCTCATGGGTTCTAAGCCTATCTCCAAATCTCAAAGTCACAAATACTTATCTTAGGTGGGTAAGTCTACTACGGTAAGGCGGGTCCCAAATACTAGGTCAAGGAAGGGCGGTTCAGGTCAATTACTACTCTACTTGGGGAAAAAATGATCTAAAACTAGGCTAGAAACTAAGTCTAAGTCAACCCATCCCAAGAAGATAACCTAAAATGGTAGACAAGATTCAAATTAGGCCTAAAAGGTCTTCTTACCAAGTTCACCTGGTAAAAGGGGTAGTGGGGCCCATTACGGGGTCCCGATAACCATACCTTGGCTGGAACCTAGGCGAGTCTAGTCTAAGGCCTCCCATTCCCATCTCAAGGTACTAATAACACTAATCCTAGCCTTACATGATAGTACTACACTATACTACAGGAGAATGGGCCTGAATACTACCAAACGGGGCCCTAAATAGCTAAATGAGGCATAAAATTACTAAAATGATGCCCGAGCTACACCTACCTGCCCAAAACTAGCATAATAGTTACATATACCATAAATAAGCTCAATATAGGAGCAGGATAGTCCTAGCCTACCTGGACGCCACCGAACTCTCATCGAATCCTCTACACTAGAGCTTTTCCCTTTCAAGAGGCCTCTGAGAGCTACCATGCTATCAAAATAATGATCCATACGTCAAGATGAGAAAAATAATACACATATCGCGTATAAACGTTCTGGGTTAGAAATCAGACTAAAAATCCCACCCGAGGCCCGCTTGCCGAATCGCAAAATTGAAACTGTCATAACATCCCATGTAGCTCAAGGATCATTAGCCACAAGAATTCTAGATAAGTCCAAGCTTAAAACAACCCCAAACCAGCCCCAACAACAATTCAAAATAAATAATTAAAATTGAGAATTAAGGAAGAAATTAAGTGAAGGCTTACGGGAATTCAATGATATAGGGTCTACAACCACGTTCCCAAGCTAAACCCAGCTCAACATTACAATTATCTCACAATTTAAAAGTTTATATAGCCTACAATGGCATTTATACTTAGAAAAATGGCAAGGAAAAATGAAGAAGGAAGTATGTATACTACCAGAGGTCCTTTCTTCATAAATATGGGACCCTTACCAAGAACGTGGGTGCTGGCCCAGACAGACCTTCGCAAAAGCGGTCGGTCTACCGCAATTGGAAAGAAGAAGGATGGACCGGCCTGGTTGGCCTCTTCTTCCTAAATGTGAAGGCTGGCCTACAAATATGGATGTCCAAAATCTTGGCCCACGCGAATGAGACCAATGCATCGCGAATACGAAGGCCTTTTTTGGCCTGCACAAGGTGCTGATGCACTAATAATTTTGGCAAGTTGTAATTTTCTCGATCGGGCCATCAAAATTTTTTCAGAATCCCATGAATGCAAACGATCTATGTTACCCTATCAAATTCGACATTTCGGACTCAAGAGCGCTATCAAAATTTCCATCCGGGGCCATTTCGATAAAAAGTGGGTCCCACACCCTTAAGGGTCATTTCAACAAATTCCATCCAATAGCCCAAAATGAGTTTAAAAGCCTCAAAAATTGGACCAAGGGTCCCCGTAGCCTAAAATCAACATTTTAGAGCTGATGAGACTATCAAAAATGTCAACCAAGGCCATTTACCTGAGCTTTTGGCCCGAGATCCATTTCTCAACTTTAGAAGCTCCAAAGTAGGGAAATAGCTCTAAAAACCAAAGTGTCAGTCCCAGCAAGTTATATATGACTTGGGGCAGCTATAGAAAAGCTTTAAATGTAGAAAAAGCACAAAAATAAAAGAAATGACCTGGAGGGTCATTACAACATCCACTATTAAAAGGAGTTTCATCTGTAAAAGTAAGGGATCAAAAAGTACCTGAAGGCTCGAATAGGTAGGGATACTGGGTCCACATATCACGTTCTATCTCCCAGGTTGCCTCTTCAACTGGATTGTGATTCCACTGAACCTTAACTATAGGAATGGCCCTGGAGCGCAGCCGCCTGACATCTCTGGCCAAAATAGACACAAGTTCCTCTACGAATGTCAACATCTCATCTAACTGAACTGAGTCCCAGCAAAGCACGTGAGACTCATCTGGTATATCATATTGCAGCATAGACACATGAAACACCTGGTATATAGCTAAAAAACTAGAGGCAAATCTAACTCATACACAACCTCCCCAACTATCCGAAAGATCTCAAATGGTCCAATTTACCTGGGGCCAAGCTTTCCCCTTCTCCCAAACCTCATCACCCCTTTTATAGGTGATACTCATAGAAAAACCCAGTTACCTACTCTAAACCACAAGGCACAAAGTCTACGGTCAGCATAACTCTTCTACCTAGTCTGAGCTACCCGAAGCTTATCCTAAATCATCCGAACCTGGTCCAATGACTCAAGAAGTAAATTTGTACCATGGGGCCTAACCTCAGAAGTCTCAAACCAATCAACTGAAGATCGACATCGCCTACCATACAATGCCTCGAATGGGGCAGTCTGAATACTCAAATGAA
The DNA here is from genome assembly GCA_031232105.1 of Capsicum rhomboideum. Lineage (NCBI taxonomy): Eukaryota > Viridiplantae > Streptophyta > Magnoliopsida > Solanales > Solanaceae > Capsicum > Capsicum rhomboideum. Next base: position 56,791,171 of record CP124711.1, read on the forward strand.
AGTTGTTATTATACACAAACTCTACCAAAGCTAAAACCTGATTCCACTGACACCCAAAATCCAACACACAAGAATGGAGCATATCCTCCAAAACCTGAATAGTCCACCCAGATTGCCCATCAGTCTGGGGATGAAAGGCGGTGCTAAGGTCAACCTAGGTACCCAACTTCTTCTAAAATGTCCTCCAGAAGCTAGAAGTGAACTGAGAACCTTTGTTTGAAATAATAGACATAGGTAACCCGTGAAGGAGAACCACCTCCCAAATATAGATATGGGCCAACCTCTTGGTGTTGTCGAAAGTCTGAATAGGGTTGAAATGGGTAGATTTGGTCAATCGATCCATAATGACCCAAATGCTATCAAAACCATGAGAAGTGCAAGGCAAACCACCTAAGAAGTCCATAGTGACCAACTCCTATTTCTACTCGGGATTGGGCAGCCTCTGAAGCAATCCACTGGGTCTCTGATGCTCGGCCTTTACCTAATGACAACAAAGGCACCGAGCCACAAACTCGGCTATATCTCTTCGTAGACTACTCCACTAGTAATGCTACCTTAAATCCCTATACATCTTAGCTTTCTCGAGGTGAATAGAATACATGGAGCTATGAGCCTCTCGAAGAATCAACTGTATCAAATCTCCAACCCTCAAAACATAGATATGATCGCCAAGCCTTAGAATACCCTCTGAATCTAAGGTAGCCCTCCTGGAATCACCTCTCAGTACCTAATCTCGAATGCTACAAAGCCTGCCATCCTCAAAATAACGGCCCCGAAGCTGCTCCAACAAGGTAGATCTAGCCTCAACACTAGCAAGGACCCTCTTGGGGTCAGAAATATCAAGTTAGATAAGGACTGGATGTCTAGAGCCAACAACTGGTCTGAAACTGGAATGAAGGCCAAGCTACCCATACTCACTGCCCTCCGGCTCAAGGAATCCTCTACCAAATTCGCCTTGCCCAGATGGTATAAAATAGAGATATCATCGTTCTTCAAAAACTTAATCCATTTATGCTGCCTCGAATTAAGCTCCCTCTGGGTTATAATATGCTGAAGATTACGATGGTCAGTGAAGATCTCAGAATGAACACCATACAAGTAATACCTCCAAATCTTAAATGTAAAAACTACCGCAACCAACTTCAAATCATGAGTAGGGTAGTTGCGCTCGTGCACCTTCAGCTGCCTCAACGATATGCAATAACACAACCCTGATGCATCAGAACACACCCCAAATCAATGCCAGAAACATCACAATAGATGGTAAACCCCTCGCCCTCAACCAAAAGAGTCAATAGAAGTTAAAGTGAGCAAGTCCTTGAGCTTAAGAAAGCTCACCCCATAACTCGTGGACCACTAAAATAGAACCTTCTTCCTAGTTAATATGGTCATAGGGGATGTAATAGAAGCAAAACTCTCAATGAACCGCATGTAGTAGCCTGCCAATACAATAAAACTACAAACCTTAGTAGGAGACGTAGGCCTAGACCAACCATGAATAGCCTTAATCTTTGTTGGGTTCACCATAATACCATTCTTGGACACCACGTGCCTCAAGAAAGTGACAAACTCAAGCCAGAACTTGCACTTTGAGAATTTGGCATAAAGTCGATGAACTCTCAAAGTGTGGAGCACAGTCCTCAAATGCTACTCGTGATCCTCCTCACTCCTCGAATATGTCAGAATGTCATCAATAAAATTGATCATAAAGAAGTCCAAATAAGGCCTAAAAATGTGGATCATCAAGTCCATAAATGTTGCTGGGGCATTAGTCAACCCAAAAGACATCACCAAGAACTCATAATGGCTGTAATGAGTCCTGAAGACTGTCTTAGGAATGTCCTAAGCCCTAATCCTCAACTGATGGCAGACAAACCTCAAATCAATCTTAGAAAATACTGCTGCGCCCTGAAGCTAGTCAAACAAATCATCGATACGAGGCATAGGATACTTATTCTTTATTGTCACCTTATTCAAATACCTGTAGTCGATATAGATATGTATAGAGCCAACCTTTTTTCTTCACAAATAGGACTAGAGCACCACAAGAAGATATACTCTATCTGATGAAATCCTTACCCCAAAGATCCTGATGTTGGATATTTAGCTCCTTTAGCTTGGCAAGAGCCATACGATAGGGAGCCATAGAAATTGGTTGGGTGCTTGGCTCGAGGTCAATATCGAACTCAATGTCTTGCTCAGGGGAAAGGCTAGGTAAGTCGATAGGATAAAACATCAAAAAAATCACAAACAACAGGGACTGAGTCAAGTGAAGGACTCACAACACTAACATCCCAAACATAAGTAAGGAATGACCCACAACCCCTTGATATAAGTCTCCTAGCCCGCACATAAGAAATAATCCCCATCGATGCGCGACTAAAAGAACCCTACCACACAACCGGGGGTATGCTAGGCATGGCTAAGGTAACGGTCTTGGCGAAGCAATCCAAGATCCCATGGTAGGGGGATAACTAGTCCATGCCCCAAATCATGTCAAAATCTACCTTAGCTAACACAATAAGATCAACCTGAGTATCACACCCTTGAACAATCACCAAACATGATCTATATAATTTATCCACTACTAAGGAATCACCCATAGGGGTAGCTACATGCAATGACATAAGACTCCGAAGACAAACCCAACCTTGGTACATAATAATCAAAAATATACAAAAAGATGGACCCTGAATCAAATAAAGTAGAAGACGACTGATGGCATACTAAAATATTACCTATGATCACAGAATCCAATGCCTCAGCCTCTGACCTACCCAGTATAGTATACTGGTCCTTCCCGCTACTGGACTGGGCGCCTGCTCGACCACCTATCTTACCTCCCTGAGGAATACTTCTGGAACCCTGGGAACCACTCTTATGATCCTGCGGACCACCCCTAATCAAAGGCGACATTGATCTGATCAGCTGAGCACTTTGAACTGAAGAATCTCTAGCAAAGTGATCGATAACCCCACAATCATAACATGCCCCTGGCACTCTGCTCTGTCTAAAAGGTCCGGCTGATCCAGAATATCCACCTTGGACTGTAGACCCTGACAGAACACCCCTCTACGACTGACTACTGCCCTGACCACCGACACCACTATAACTAGTTTGACCCCCATTTGATATGTGAAGAGCTGCCTGAACGGGCCAACTAGACTGACCTTGACATTGATGTATCTACCCTAAAATCATCAGTCTCTGAATTGTGAGCCATTGTGGCTCCTACTATAATTTCCTTGATAACGAGGTCTCTTATAGTTGGCTCCTTAGGCCTCGTGATTTATCTCCTCTATAGAATAGAAGTGCTTAGCAATATCAAAAAAAGACTTTTCTGAAGTCACCAAACTTTGAGTATCCCTCAAAGAGATAGTCTCAAACCCCTAACAAAGCACCAAATTCACTCATACTCTGTAGGCAGAATCATAGTGGCATGTCTAGCTAGCTCGTAAAATCTTACCTCATACTCGGCCACACATATAGAACCCTGTCTCAAAGAAGAAAACTCATCTCTCTGGTGCACGAGCATTCTTTGAGGCATATACTTCCCCAAAAAAGCCTCGGAGAACTGAGTATAATTCACAAGTGGAGATACAACTGGCCTGGAATCAAGATAGCCTCTCCACCACCTCCTCAGTGCTGTGTCTAGCAGGTAGGTAAAAAATCCACTCCACACGACTCAACCAAACCCAACTTACAAAATTTCTCCTCACAACTGGTAAGGGACTCATAAGTATCCTTTCCTGGGGTCCCGACAAACCTGGGTAGAGTCAATCTCAGAAATCACCCCAGTATCTTTTACTCTTCCACAGACATAATTAGCTGGGCCACTATCGATTGTGGAACTACTAGTATAGGGAAAACCTCTGCTCTAGGAGTTACAGCTGCGAGCTGTGCCCCTAAACCAATACCACCATGTCCAGCTGGCTGAGCTTCATCGGTCGACGGACCACCAACTAAACCTAATAACTGAACTAAAGCATTAGAGAACTGAAGATGATATAATACCGGTGAGGCCTGGGAATCCCCCTGGCCCACTTACTGCTGTGGCGGTAAAATCTCTGGAACTATCTCAGGCTTGGGAGCTATAATAGGGTTTGGCGATGGCTTCTTAGCCTGATCTCGAACTGGGGCTGCAACTCTGGCCTGCCCTCGACTCGGGGTTGACTTGTGCCTCTAGTTGGAGTTCTAGCAGTCGGATCAAGGTCTCGAGCCTCGGTTGTCATACCCCATATCCTAGCCATCTTTAAAAAAGTACAACAAATAAGAATTTAGAAACTGATACAGACACAACACACAGAAGTGAACCAAAAAGATGAGATTTTCCTAATATTGCATTGTAACCTCCTAAAGATAGGATACGGATGTCTCCGTACCAATCCGTGGGACTCTACTAAACATTGGCTCTTGTACCAATAATATCGATGAAACCTGGCTCTGATACCAAGTTATCACAACCTAATTTTTCAAGTCATGATGTCACCTACTAATGCGAAGCTAAAAACCACCTAATTTTACCATCTTTTGTCTCACATTTACTCTCTCTTTGATGTTGTCTTAAGCTTAAATAATGTGATTTACACTTGTATTTCATGATTTGATTAAATAGGAGTGTATTAAGGAATTTAAAGCTTAAAAGAGAAGAAAAAGAGCACCAAGGAACCAAAAGGAATCAAGGAAGAATCTACATCGCAACGCGTTGCAAAATGAGTGTGGAATGGACAAAATTGTTGTGGCTTGTGCCACTGATGCAAAGCAAGCAGTGGCATGAGTTTTACATGTTCTCTAAAATTTGTTCTTCACGCCACACCCAGCAAAGCAAGGAGTGGTGCAAGAAACAACACAATGCTGAATTTTTGGTTGTTCTTCGCGCCATTGCTCTGCTTTTGGGTTGTGGCATGAGTCGGGACTTATCCTAACCCAATTGGGATTGGTTTTGGACATTCTAAGGGTTCCTAAACTCTATATAAACCCCCTCCCATGTTTTTAATCATAGACAACTGATTTGGGGTAGCCAAAAGCTAGGGCAAAGCTCAAGAACAAGGTTTAGTTTATTTCTTTTATTTTATTTTCAATTTTTGCCTTGTAAAATCATGAAATCTCTTATTCCAAAGAGATTCATGAGTATCTAAACCTCTCAATTTATCGGGTTGTGGTTGAACATGAAAGTTGTGGCTTGAACTTCATATTGTCTATTTTGATTTTCATCTATTAAGATATTTATTTCTTCTTGCTTTCAATTATTCGTTTGATTGATCATCATGGGAATATTATCTAGGGCTTGTTTGTTGGACTTAAAAAAAAGGAACGACAAGTGTAAAAAGAGGAAAAAGGGCTAGTTTGTGAACCTTATATGAAAAGGGAATCGATTCATCACTGAGGATAGAAATATACCTTGTGACCTTGCGTAGTTGATACAAACGATATCTTTATGCACTTCACCATTAACCGATGACCATAGAAATATAGGCGTTAGAGATAGTCAAGTAGGCTTAGAGTTGTTGGAAAAAAACTCAATATAGCTATAATTAACCTGCAACTAGTAATATAGGAAAGCAAATTAGATGAATGATTGGATAACGCAACTAGATTGTCAAAACACCATAATCCTAGATCTTTTCTAAAATTTGAATTACAAACCAACTAATCCACGACTTGTCTCCAATTGTTTTCATTTACATTGAAAATATACAAATCACTCTTAATTATTGGTTATCGACTGAATAACTCATATAAGAATTCAAACTAGGATTTCAATTCGTCAAATCCCTGTGGGTACGATATTTGTACTTATATCCTTTATTACTTGTATGACCACGTACACTTGCACGTGCTAAAGGATGCAATAAGTTTTTGGCACCATTTTCGGGGATTTGATTTGAATTGATACTATTTTGAGTTCTTATTAAATTATTCAGATTTCACTTTTGTTTGTTGTTTTTGTATCTTTCAGGGTACAATTCAGTTTATGCTAAATACCCAAAGTCAAGGCAATCCCTTGATTCTAATTGACCATAAGGTTGAACGTACTCTTAGAGGATTAAGAGCGTTAGGTTGATAACTTGAACAATCCAATTCTTTAAGACCCACTGAATGATGCGGAGGATATAGCTGCAACCCAGCTCCCTCCTGCACCACATGTCCCGGTGTTGAATTTTCCGAGGGTGAATCAACAATATGCCTCTAGAGCTATTGTGAAGCCGAATATCACTGGGAATTTTGATCTTAATGAAAAAATGGTGTGACTAGTGCAGAACATTTGTCAATATGAGGATAAACCACATGAAGATCCACACAAGCACTACTAGAATTTACTGAGTTGAGTGACAACTTTCACTACCAAAATATTTCAGATGAATATGTGAAGTTGACACTATTCCCCTTTTCACTGATTGAGGAAGTAAAACAATGGTTACAGAATGAACGGGCAGGATATATCACGTCTTGGGATGCTTTGTCGAAAAAGTTTCTCAATAGGTTCTTCTCATCTAGAAGAACAAAAGAGCTCAGAGGCAAGATTTTTGGTTTTTTTAAAAAAGATGTTGAATCCCTTCCCCAAGTTTGGGAGAGATAGAAGGGATACCTAAGAGATTGCCCACACCACCATCAACCCAAGGAGATTATTGGGCATAATTTTATTGAAGGATTAAGGCCAGACTCTAAGTCTTTATTAGATGCTACAGCTCAAGGGAAAATTTTGTCCAAGAGCTATGATGAAATAGAGGCGCTGCTCAATCTTATGTCTGCAGGTCACCAAGACTATTCAGGGCCCAACCGAGTGTTTACTACTACATAAAAAATGTCGATTAAGTTAGAGCTAGATGACATGTCAGCTATTCAGCCTGATATTGGGCAGTTGTGTGCCTTAATGAAGCAGAGTTTATTAGCTCTAAGTTCAAGTCAAGTTCAACAGGTACAACAGGTTCATATGATTGCATTATTTTATGAAAAGTGTGGTGAAAATCATGCCTACTCTAGATGTCCTTTGAATCCAGAATCTATATATTATGTGGGGCAGCAAAATTATAGAAACCACCCAAATTTCTCTTGGGGTGGAAATCAGCAGGTCCAAAGACAACAGTATAAACTACAAGCTCCACAATTGAGCAATCCGTTGGAGGAGACAATGAAGCCGTTTATGAGGCAACAAACTCAGATTGTGAATGAAATGCAAAAATCCATTCATGAACTTGAGCATCAAGTGGGCTAACCAGCTTCATCATAACACGCAAGACCTGCAGGTGCACTACCAAGTGATACAGAGAGTAATACTAAGCAGGTAATGACAGTCTCACTCAGTAATGGAAGAGAGTTGGTTGAAGCTCCTCCTAAACAGAGAAATCAAGATGCAAGTGTAGAGTTGCCAGATGTAGAGCCTCCAAAGATGAGATTAGTTAACTAGGATAACTACAAGCATCCACCTCAATTCCCACAAAGGTTAACTCCAGCACCAAATCTAGAGATTGAGCCTGTCCAAGTAGAAAGTTGAGAAAAAGAGGTTGTTGAGCAACCTGAGATTGCGGTTGAGAGACCCCCCCCCCCACCATTCCCACAAAGATTCTAGAAAAGCAAAGAGGATGTAAATTTTAAGAAGTTTCTTGATATCTTCAAGCAACTTAACATCAATATTCTCTTGATTGATGCTCTGAGGGACATGCCCAAATATGCCAAATACCTTAGAGAAGTGGTGAATGGAAAGAGAAGACTTATTAAATTTAAGACCATTGTACTCACTGAAGAGTGTAGTTCGAGGGTATTGAGAAAGCTTCCTAAAAAGCTCAAAGATCCTGGGAGTTTCTCCCTCTCCATACAAATTGGTGAAGATGAGGCTGGGCATGCATTGTGTGATCTTGGGGTAAGTACAAACTTAATGCCTTTATCTGTATTCTAGACACTTGGTTTGGGAGAGCCACACGCAACTACTATCACTTTATAATTGGTAGACCGCTCTCGTGTGGAACCAGAAGGATTGATTGAAGATGTGCTCATCAAGGTAGGTAAGTTTGTGTTTCTTGCAGACTTTATTATTTTAGATTTTGAAGCAGATAAACTGGTATCGATTATTTTAGGATGCCCATTCTTAGCTACGGGTGGAGCTTTAATTGATGTGCAAAAAGGGGAACTTAAGATGAGGGTCCATGATGAGGAGGAGATATTTAAAGTTTATAAGTCACTCTCCACTCCTTCACACTATAGAGACTTGTGCATGATCACATAGGTGGTAAATAATAAGTGTGGGGTGAAAGAGTGTGTATGATTCTCCTAGAGTGAAAAAGAGAAAGAAGTTGCATCATATAGGGAGGAAAAAATTGAGAGATTTGGTTGATCTATGACTGGCATAGTGCCATGACGTTAAATCAAGCACTGCTTGGGAGGCAACCCAAGTTGTAATAATGTAGTTTTATATTTATAATGTCACTTTTTTTCTTTGTTTTTGTTTTTGGTTTATGAAGATTTGGGGAAGTCTGAGTACCCGAACTTGGAAGATAAGAGGCATGGATGAAGCATAAGCGTGGGTTCATAAACCCTTTTGATGAAAGATTGAGAGAAGACATGCTACTAGCTAGGCCATAGAGGGCCTCAGGAAGTATTTCTAACCACTATTTTATGTTGTTTAATGCTTTGGGGACAAAGCATGACTTTAAGTGTGGGGTGAGATTCTTTTGATATTGGTTAAGGGCGAGGTATGCTATAGGAGTTGCTTAATTTTTTGTTACTTTCTTTAGTTGAAAAAAATCTGTGAAATTTTTTTTAAAAAATCCAAAAATCCAAAAAGATTTTTCTTAAGTTTTCTAGATTAGAATAGTTTGTGTTAGTCTTTAGCTTTTTAGTTCATTAGTAAAGCATACTTCACCTACTCCTTGGTTTTTCTTTTTGGTTCTTTTTTGAGGGGAATCCCTTTGAACCGACTATCCTTTTTATTTTTAGAATAGTTTTTCTTTTATTTTTAGGTAGAATGACTTTTGCCGATGATGGATGGTTAACGACCGTCTTGAGGGAAGAGTTAGTCATTAGGAGTTAGAGTGTCTTTAGGACAAATTGAATGTGAGGTGCTCTTGTTAGGTACTGCACATGACTGAATGATGCAAGTTGATTTTAAATTCAAGCATGCTATGAAGAAAATTTTTTGAACGACTTCTTTTAAGAAACCTAGACTCTTTTACTTAACTCATATATGCTTGTAGCTTAAATTTGAACTCTTGTTGTTTTCTTGATTGAGAATCTATACGGATCCTTCTTGAGTTGAACATGTGCTATGTATGTTAGGTGTTTGTTGATATTCAATGCTTTTATATTGATGTCTAGAACTTGTCGGGTGTGTTTGCAAAGCAAAATAAAGAATGCTGAGTTTAGAAGATGATATATGCATTTCTTTGATTAGCCTATTTTCTTATCCTTTGCTTTACCTACCTACAATGGATGATCCTTGTTAGCCCCGTTGAGCCTTTAGGCTATTCTTTGGTAGCCATATATGAAGGTTAATCCTTTTCATTCAATAGACCTTTAGTTTGATCCAAAACTCCTAAGCGCTTTAATTGAAAAATGAAAGTTAAAAGGAGAGAGAATTGAGAAAAGGGAGATAGTTGAGATGGAAAGCATGTAGAAAAAGCTAATGGTGCATGTGATTAAAATAAAAAAATATATATGTTGTTGGTAGGGAGTAGAAAAAGAACAAAAGAAAAGTGAAAAAAATGTGTTTGATAAATGAGTACTCCTTACTGGTGGCATGTGAACTTGCTTAAAGAGATGGAAAAACAAAGAAATCTATGGGTGGGAAGAGTAGAAGAAAGAGTTGGTTGATTGAAGAGTGTGAGAATGATGAAGAATTTGTGATGTATTAAAGTGCTTAGGAAAGTTAGTCACTATTTGAGCCAACATAATTCCTACCTATCCCTTAGCCTATGTTACAACCCGAAAAGTCCAATTTGATTTTAGATTTGACGTTCTTATATTAGTGGAGTAGCACACTAAGGGAAATCCTATGGTTCATCATATATTACATGTGAAATTCTTTTTGAGAGTGAGCAAAATCTTATTCTTATTCTCATTCTTTTGTTAATTTGTATGCTTGTGAGTAAATATGGGTAACTCTCTTGTTGTGAGGGCACATGGTTGATGAAAGATAGGTGAAGTATTTGATATCTTAGTTTGGTGAATTATATGAGTTTGCAAATATCATAGAGTAGGTTCTTGAGGCTTGGAGGTCTTGAGTAGTTGGTTAAATGTGTTGAACAATTGAAGCTTGCTTAATAAGAAGTTGTCATCTATTGAAGTCGTTGTAGTCTTAGCTTGAGTAATCTTTTTCAATTGGTTTAGTTGTAGTAGAGTTTATGTGATTTTTGTATAGCTTACTCGAGGACGAGCAAGGGTTTAAGTGTGGGGGTGTGGATGCGAGGCTAAAAACCACCTAATTTTACCATCTTTTGCCTCACATTTGCTCTCTTTTTGATGTTGTCTTGCGCTTAAATGATGTGATTTACAATTGTGTTTCATGATTTGATTATATAGGAGTGTATTGAGGTATTTGGATCTCAAAAGAGAACAAAAATAGCACCAAGGAACTAAAAGGAATCAAGGAAGAATCTACATCGCAACGCGTTGCAAAACGAGCGCGGAATAGCCAAAATTGTTGTGGCTTGCGCCACTGATGTAAAGCCAGCAGTGGCATGAGTTTTACATGTTATTTGAAATTTGTCCTTCGTTCCACACCCACCAAAGAAAGGAGTGGCACAAGAAACAACACAATGCTGAATTTTTGGTTGTTCTTCATGCCACAGCTCCGCTTTTGGGTTGTGGCGCGAGTTGGGACTTATCCTAACCTGATTGGGATTCATTTTGGATATTCTAAGGGTTCCTAAACTCTATATAAACCCCCCTACCACGTTTTTAATCATAGAAAACTGATTTGGGGAAGCCAAAAGCTAGGGCAAAGCTCAAGAACAATGATTAGTTTATTTCTTTTATTTTATTTTTGATTTTTTCCTTGTAAACTCATGAAATATGTTCTTCCAAAGAGATTCATGAGTAGATAAATCTCTCAATTTCTAGGGTTGTGGTTGAACATGAAAGTTGTGGCTTGAACACCATATTGTCTATTTTGATTTCCATCTATTGAGTTATTTTTTTCTTCTTGCTTTCAATTATTCATTTGATTGATCACCTTGCGAATATTATCTAGGGCTTATTTGTTGGACTTGAAAAAGGGAACGACAAGTGTAAAAAGAGGAAATAGGGCTAGTTTTTGAACCTTTGAACCTTATAGGGAAAGGGAATCGATTCTTCACTGAGAATAGAAATATACCCTGTGACCTAGCTTAGTTGATATAGGTGTTAGGGATAGTCAAGTAGGCTTAGAGTTGTTGGAAAAATGCTCAATATAGCTGCAATTAACCTGCAACTAGTAATTTAGGAAAGCGAATTAGATGAATGATTGGATAGCACAACTAGATTGTCAAAACACCACAACCCTAGATCTATTCTCAAATCTGAATTACAACACAAATAATCCACGATTTGTCTAAAATTGTTTTTATTTACATTCAAAAAATACAAATCACTCTTAATTATTGGTTACCGACTGAATAACTCATATAAATAAGAATTCAAACTAGGATTTCAATACGTCAAATCTCTGTGGGTACGATATCTGAACTTACATCCTTTATTACTTATACGACCACGTACACTTGCATGTGCTAAAGGACGCAATAGGTTTGTGGCGCTGTTACCGGGGATTTGATTTGGACTAATACTATTTTGAGTTCTTATTGAATTATTCAGATTTCACTTTTGTTTGTTGTTTTTGTTTCTTTCAGGGTACAGTTCAGTTTATGCTAAATACTCGAAGTCAAGGCGATCCCTTGATTCCAATTGACCCCGAGCTTGAACGTACTCTTAGAGGATTAAAAGTGATGGTTGATAACTTGAATAATCCAATTCTTTAAGACCCACTAAATGATGCGGAGGATACAACTGCAGCCCAGCTCCCACCTACACCACATGTTCCGGTGTTGAATTTTGCGAGGTCGAATCATTAAAAGGCCTCTAGAGCTATTCTGAAGCCGAATATTACCAAAAATTTTGAGCTTAAAGAGGGAACGGTGTGACTAGTGCAGAACACTTGTCAATATAAGGGTAAACCACATGAAGACCCACACAAGCACCTACTAGAATTTACTGAGTTGAGTGACAACTTTCACTACCAAAATATTTCATATGAATACGTAAAGTTGACACTATTCCCCTTCTCACTGATTGGGGAAGCAAAACAATAATTACAGAATGAACTGGCAGGACCTATCACATCTTGGGATGCTTTGTCTGAAAAGTTTCTCAATAGTTTCTTCTCATCTAGAAGAACAAAAGAGCTTAGAGGCAATATTTTTGGATTTGTTCAAAAAGCTACTGAATCCCTTCCCCAATCTTGGGAGGGATACATGGGATACTTAAGAGATTGCCCGCACCACCATCATCCCAAGGAGATTATTGGGCATAATTTTATTGAAGGATTGAGGCTAGACTGTAAGTCTTTATTAAATGCTATAGATCAAGGGAAAATTTTGTCCAAGAACTATGATGAAATCGAGGCGCTGCTCAATCTTATGTCTGCAGGTCACCGAGATTATTCAGAGCCCAGCCAAGTGTTCACTTCTACACAAAAAATGTCGTGTAAGTTAGAGCTAGATGATATGTCAGCTATTCAGGCTAATATTGGGCAGTTGTGTGCCTGAATGAAGTAGAGTTTATTAGCTCCAAGTGCAAGTCAAGTTCAACAGGTACGACAGGTTCATGCGACTGCATTATTTTGTGAGAAGTGTGGTGAAAATCATGCCTACTTTGGATGTCCTTTGAATCCAGAATCTATATATTATGTGGGGTAACAAAATTATAGAAACCACCCAAGTTTCTCTTGGGGTGGAAATCAGTAGTCCAAAGTGAAGAAAAAAATGTGTTTGATAAATGAGTACTCCTTACTAGTGGCATGTGAACTTGCTTAAAGAGATGGAAAAACAAAGAAATCTATTGGTGAGAAGAGTAGAAGAAAGAGTTGGTTGATTGAAGAGTGTGCAAATGATGAAGAATTTGTGATGTATTAAAGTTCTTAGGAAAGTTAGTCACTATTTGAGCCAACATAGTTCCTACCCATCCTTTAGCCTACGTTACAATCCGGAAAGTCCTACTTGATCTTAGATTTGATGTTCTTATAGTAGTGGAGTAGTATACTAAGGGCAAGCCTATGGTTCTTCTTATATTTCATGTGAAATTCTTTTTGAGAGTCAGCGAAATCTTATTCTTATACCTACTCTTGTGTTAATTTGTATACTTGTGAGTAAATATGGGTAACTCTCTTGTTATGAGGGCACATGGTTAATGAAAGATAGGTGAAGTATTTGATCTCTTAGGTGTGTGAATTGTTTGTGTTTTCAAAGATCATAGAGTAGGTTCTTTAGCCTACGAGGTCTTGAATAGTTGTTTAAATGTGTTGAAAAATTGAAGCTTGCTTAATAAGAACTTGTCGTCTATTGTTGTCGTTGTAGTCTTAGCTTGAGTAATCTTGTTTCAATTGGTTTAGTTGTATTAGAGTTTATGTGATGTTTTTATATATTAATCGAGGACGAGCAAGGGTTTAAGTGTGGGGTGTTGATCCAAGGCTAAAAACCACCTAATTTTACCATCTTTCTCCTCACATTTGCTCTCTTTTTGATGTTGTCTTGAGCTTAAATGATGTGATTTACAGTTGTGTTTCATGATTTGATTATATAGGAGTGTATTGAGGTATTTGGAACTTAAAAGATAAGAAAAAGAGCACCAAGGAATCAAGGAAGAATCTACACCGCAACACGTTGCAAAACGAGCACGGAATGGCCAAAATTGTTGTGGCTTGCACCACTGATGCAAAGCAAGCAGTGGCGTGAGTTTTACATGTTCTCTAAAATTGGTTCTTTGTACCACACCCGCCAAAGCAAGGAGTGGCGCAAGAAACAACACAATGCTGAATTTTTGGTTGTTCTTCGTACCACAGCTCCGCTTTTGGGCTGTGCCGTGAGTCAGGACTTATCCTAACCCGATTGGGATTGATTTTGGACATTCTAAGGGCTCCTAAACTCTATATAAACCCCCCTCCCACGTTTTTAATTATAGACAACTGATTTGGGGAAGCCAAAAGCTAGGGCAAAGCTCAAGAACAAGGTTTAGTTTATTTCTTTTATTTTATTTTCATTTTTTTCCTTTTAAACTCATGAAATCTCTTCTTCCAAAAAGATTCATAGTAGCTAAACATCTCAATTTCTAGGGTTGTGGTTGAACATGAAAGTTGTGGCTAGAACATCATATTGTCTATTTTGATTTCCATATATTGAGTTATTTATTTCTTCTTGCTTTCAATTGTTCATTTGATTTATCACCTTGCGAATATTATCTAGGGCTTGTTTGTTAAACTTGAAAAAGGAAACGACAAGTGTAACAAGAGGAAATAGGGCTTGTTTGTGAACCTTATAGGGAAAGGGAATCAATTTGTCAATGAGGATAGAAATATACCCTGTGACCTAGCTTAGTTGATACAGACGATATCTTTATGCACTTCACGATTAACCGACGACCATAGAAATATAGGCATTAGGGATAATCAAGTTGGCTTAGAGTTGTTGGAAAAACGCTCAATATAGCTACAATTAACCTGCAACTAGTAATTTAGGAAAGGAAATTAGACGAATGATTGGATAACGCAACTGGATTGTCAAAACGCCACAACCCTAGATCTTTTCTCAAATCTGAATTACAACACAACTAATCCACGACTTGTCTACAATTGTTTTTATTTACATTCAAAACATACAAATCACTCTTAATTATTGGTTACCGACTGAATAACTCATATAAGAATTCAAACTAAGATTTCAATTCATCAAATCCCTGTGGGTACGATATCTGGACATAATCCTTTATTACTTGTACGACCACGTACACTTGCGTGTGCTAAAGGACACAACACCTACCTTAACCCACCAGTTGGTAAGCCAAGCAATAGCCCGGAACGGTAAGTAATGGGCTAACGGGTGAAAATTAAGGGAAATAGGAAAGAAATTATTATAACAACAAAGTAACTGGAAGCAAGGAAATGCATATATATATTATGTACAAGAGGGGGAGAGGACAAAACGAACAAAAAGAATCCCTCCCAAGACCTGGTAAGGTCGATACTAGAGCCACTATAATAACAAAAGAGTACTAGAAACAGTAGTCTCAGAATACAAAATCCTATAACTGAAATAGATGGAGGAGGATCAGCCTCAGACTTTGGAAAGCTCACCCTATCTCAGGATCAGTGGTTGGGTCTGAGAATCGCGTCAACGCCGATGACTCTTACTCGGAGCTGCATCAAGGAAAAGATGCAGAAGTATAGATGAGTACCAAAGAAACGAGTACTCAATATACATCATCGACCGACTGGGCTCAAATATAGTAAAAACATAAATATAATGCGAGTGCATAAGCTAAACGGGGGTAGAAATGTAAATATCTACTGAATGAGGAAAGTGCACAAAAGAAAATAAATAAGCGAAATACAGGAGATAAATAACTCAAAAATTAAAGAAATGCTCTAAGTATACCCTAACTGGATCCCCATAATCCCAGAAGGCACACAGAAGAAAGCAATAAACCCTACCAGGCCCCCATTAGCAGGTGAGTGTAGACAATAGGAAACTAAGACAACAAATATAAAAATCTAGTAACTGAACCAATCCCAAGTAACCTCCTGATCCCAAATCCATGAAGAAATATCCAGATATGTACCGGGCTTGAATAGAAACCAATGGGTAATAACGAGAGGCCAGATGCCGGATTCAAATTAGAAATAGTGGATAATAACAAGAGACCATATAAAATATCATGTACAATAGAAATCCACACCACTACTAAATTCCCAGTAACAGTCGTGATTATTATCAGAACATACCAACCATAATTATAAACAAATGTTGAACTCGAATCGGAACTTTTATTACCACCACCATATCCAGAAATAAAAGATACCATAAGTAGCCAACCTCAACTATAACATATATCAAACTCATATCGGAGCTCATAAATAGTAACCGAATTGTAACTTTATCCGATGCCAGTATAGTGCCAGAACTCATAATAATAATGTCAATAAAGCATATACCAAACTGGAACTGAAATACATCTACATAAATATAAGCATATCAAGCTAACAGGAAAAATCTCAAAGGTTCTAAGACTATCTCCAAATCTCAAAGTAACAAATACCTATCCCGAGTGAGTAAGTCTACTACGGCAAGGCAGGTTCCAAATACTGGGTCAAGGAAGGGCGATTCAGGCCAATTACTACTCTACCTGGGAAAAAGGAGCTGAAATAGGCCAGAAACTAAGTCTAAGTCAACCCATCCCAAGAATATAGCCTAAAGTGGTATTCAAGAGTTTAACTGGTCCTAAAGGGTCTTCGTGCCAAGTACACTAGCTAAAAGGGGTAGTAGGGCCCACTACTGGGTCCCAATAACCATATTTAGGTTGAAACATAGACGAGTCTAGTAGGCCTTCCATTCCTATATCAGGGTACTAAGATCACTAATCCTAGCCTTACAGGATGATACTACACTATATTAGGGGAGCACGAGCCCAAAATCTACCAATCGGGGCCCTAACCTGCTAAATGAGGCATAAAACTACTAAAACGATGCCTGAGCTACAACTACCTATCTAAAACTAGAATAATAGTATACATATATCATGAATAAGCTCAATCCAGGAGAAGGATAAGCCTAACCTGCCTGAACTCCGCCGAACGCTCGGCGAATCCTCTACTCCAGAGCTTACCCCTTCCGAGAGGCCTCTAGAGCTGCCACACTATTAAAATAATTATCCATATGTCAGGATGAGAAAAATGATACCTATATCACATAGAAATGCTTTGAGTCAGAAATTGGACTAAGGCCTTGCTTGTGGAATCACGAAATTGAAACTGTCACAGCGTCCCATGCAGCTCAAGGGTCGTTAGCCACAAGAATTCTAGCTAAGTTCGAGCTTAAAACAACCCCGAACTAGCCCGAACAACAATCAAAAATAAATAATAAAATTGAGAATTAAGGAAGAAATTAAGTAAAAGCTTATGGGAATTCAGAGATATGGGGTCCACAACCACGTTCCCAAGCTAAATCCACCTCAACAATACAATTTTCTCACAATTTACAAGCTTATATAGCCTACAATGGCGTTTATACTTAGAAAAATGGCAAGAAAAAAATAAAAAAGGAAGTATATATACTGCCAGGGGTTCGTTATTAGAAAATGTGGGACCCCTACCGTGAATGTGGTTGCTGGCCTAGACAGACCTTCGTGAACGCAGATGGTCCACCGCAATCGCGAAGAAGAAAGCTGGATCTACCTGGCTGGCCTCTTCTTTGTGAATGCAAAGGCTGGCTTGAGAACTCAAAGGTACAAAATCTTGACCCTCGCGAATGGGGCTAAGGCCTTACGAACGCAAAGGAAATTTTTGGCCTGCACCAGGTTTCAACCAAATTCCACCCAATAGCCCAAAATGAGTCCAAAAGCCTCAGGACCCGGACCAAGGGTTTCCCTAGCCTAAAATAGACGTTCCAGAGTTGATGAGACTATCAAAAATGGCATATTAGGGTGTTTACCTGAGTTTTTGACCTGGAACCCATTTCTCAACTTTAGAAGCTCCAAAACATAGAAATGATTCAAAAAAACAAACAAACTATCCGGTAATCAAACTGTTAGTCCCAACAAGTCATATATGACCTAGGGAACCTATAGGAAAGCTTTAAACACAAAAAAAGTATGTAACCAAAGATAATAACCTGGAGGGTCATTACATTTTTTTCTCTTCTTAACCATCATTGGAGTGAATGGCTCTGAAATCTTCTTTGATGGAATGACACCCCTCTTAGATGTCAATTCCTTAACCGTAGCAGTCAATGCATCAAGATCCATAATCACTTGATTATGTTTGTCCTTGCATTCTTCACATTTACATGTAGAACATGATCTAGAAGAGGCAACACTACCAGCAAAACCACCAAAAGGGTGTATCCACCCCCAAAATCATTAGCATGTCCACTAAAAGGGGTGCATCCACCAAAATCAGCATGGACAGTATCTCTTATTTTAAAATCAGTAAGAAGATGAGCATCAACCAGCCCATCACCACCATCAACACCACCAGTAACACCAATAGCAGCACCATCACTAACAAAATCACCAAAAACAAGCTCACCTTCCCCGAGTGCTTTTGTTTTGATAGATGTTTCTCCAATCAATTCTTTTTTTATTCTAGCAATTACCTTAGGGTTCGGTAAAATTTCCACAGACTTTAAAGTAACAAGAAATGGCATCTTCAACTCTTGATTAGTTGGAACAAGCCACAGATGCACAATCTAAAACCAACAAGTACATGTTTTAGAATGGTTATTAGATCATTAAAATTAATCATTAATTAAATAAAAAAATTAATTAAAAGTAGACTTAATGCTTCCTTGGGGGCGAGGGGGGGGGGGAGGGCTTGAAAAGATCAAGAACTTTTACTTTCTTATCGTTCTTGGCCAATAACCATATCAGGATTCTTGGACTAAAAACCTCTTCTTTGTAGCCCTTCACTTGTTGTCGGAGATGAGGAATGACTTCAAATTCCCAAGCCTATACAAATTATTCCAAAAAATCAAAAGCATTATTCAATAAAAAATAAATGAGACACAAAAAAGAAATATTTACCATGAAAGCCCATGGAAAGCCATATAAGTTGACTGTCTTTGACGTTAATGGAGTCAACAAATATTTGACAGTCATTTTGAAGCTTTCATGACCCCAAGGATAGTTGTTGAATGCCTCAAGAACTTCAGATAGCTTTACTAAACCAAGTGCTATGTTGCTGTTAACGTCTCTGGCCCAAATAATATTATGTACAAACCAAACCAAGCACAATGATTGCTTGTGCTTCTTTGAAAGCCTTTTACATTTCAACCCTTCAATCAAATTTGTGTCTTTGAAGCTTGGACCAACAAAGGACACCAAGTCATCACCATCAGCTAACTTGCCTTTTTGGATTTTCTTGACAGTCTTAGCTGTTGACTTAGCTTCTTTCTTTGTTGTTGTCTTTGGTGTGCGGGGTGCTTTTTTTTGTGTAACAATAGAAATAGGTTGAGAGGGAGGATAACATTTTTGTCCAGTAACTATGGCAAACTCCTTCCAACCAAAACAAAGTGGCATGCCACAGTAATTTATCTATACCTCATCCATCTTATCTTTATTCTTATATAATAAATCTATGTTTGAGAAGACCATACACCATGGGCATTTAGAAACAAGCATTATTATCCTCTGGCAAATCAAGATACTTCCCAAAGCAGTTGTCCCTGAAATAAACATCAAATTTTTGTTCTCAAAGTATTTTCCTAAAGGTGTTAAAAGATTTTCCTATGGCTGACTTTACCACACAATTACCAGTTAAATTTGTGGCCCCATCATACTGCATTCTCACAGAAAAATTATCAATGCAGAAGATTTTGGTAAACTCTTCAGTGGAAGGGATGTTAGGATCAATATTAGAATTTAGATCATGTTGTCTTTTTCATCTAAATTCAGAATCTCTTGTGAAGCTTTCCTATTCCCCATGTTCATTTTCATCATCTTCTTCTTTATCTTCTTCTTCTTCCTCTTCTTCTCCTTCATTATTTTTATCATCTTCTACTACTTCATCATATTCTCCATCCCCTTCTTTATCTACATCTCCTTCCTCTACTTCCTTTTCATCTTCATCACTTTTCTCTTCTCCTTGTTTATCATTATTTAAATCTCTAGATTCTTTACTTTTTTCTACTTCATTCTCATACTATTTTTCCTTCTCTTTTTCTATATCTAGAGCTGATTGAGAAGGGACTTCTGCTTTTAATTGATATATCACTTGCACAACAAGCTCATTTAGTAGTGAATATAGCCTAGCTAATTTACTTCTTTCTTTCTTTGGAGTTGATTCACTTTATTTTCTTTTGGGAGTCATTTTATCTATAAAAAAGAGGAAAACAAATAAGATTATAATTGATTTGTGAATCATTAAAAAAAGGGTAGCAGGGAATTTAACAAATAAAACACAGTATAATAATATTTCCGATAGATGGGTCATCTATTGGAAGAAATAATAATAATTATGCTACTGTTTTATATTTCCAACAGATGACCCATCTGTTGCAACAGATGAGTCATCTGATGGAAAAAATAATAATAGTAGAAAAATTGTTTTGATGTTTTCCAACAGATGACCCATCTGTTGCAATAGATGGGTCATCTATTGGAAAAAATAAAAATAATAAACCAAAAGATGGTATAGTTGTTCACAATAGATGCTTAATATGTTCTAATAGATTCTTATTTTATTGCAACATATTATACATCTGTTGGGATATTAATAATATTTTTACCACGTATATACATATATCACCAAGAACATGAACAACACCAACACCAACAAGCCATATCACCACTTGAACAATAATTTTCAAGAATAATATAACCATTTACCAATACAACAACACCAGCAACACCAATAAAATCAACAAAACCAACAACATCAATAACACAAACATAACCAAGAACACTAACAACACCAACAAAAACCAAGAACACCAACAAAACCAACACAACCAAGAACACCAACAAACACCAACAAACACCAACAACTCCAACAACACTAACAAACACCAATATTTATAATACAACAACAATATTTATCAATACAACAACACCAACTAAACCAACAGTTGCTTAAGAACAAACAATCTTCAGTTAAAAACTCAAACTTTTTGAATGGGTAAAATATATAGTTTAAATAATATTTTTTGGAAACCTTTGGATGATTTTAAAATTCTGATGCAATTTAATAATTCGGGTGATGCTTGTGAATGAGAAGCTTTATTGGGCTAATTCTGCTAAGCATTTTGGTTATTATAATGATTGGGACATCATTTTTGTTGACTTGGTTGATGGTAGATGGGGAGAAATAAAGAAGCCTCACTGCGGAGAAGGAAATTTTGATTTTTCGTCGTGCCTCGGTGTGTTAGGAAATGATCTTTCTATGTTTTGTCGTCATCTGATGAGTCACACAGATTTGTGGGTTATGAAGGAGTACGAGGATAAATAATCTTAGACAAAGATTTTTATCATCAAGTATCTTTATGATCACGTGGGGTATAGTTTTTTGGTCCATCCTTTTACGTGTCAAGTGAAGGTGAAATTTTATTTAAGTATGCATCAGTTTTCATGATTTATAATCCAACTGATGACTAGATGAGATTTCCAGAGGTTACCAACTATGTTCACTTTGTTGAGGCAAAGCTCTACATTAACAGCCTAGTTTGTCCCTTGTTGCAAATTTTACCAGGAATGCAACAACATCAAAGGCAGTAAAAGCTCAGATGTTAGACAATCTTGTGACAAATAATATGTACAACATGATCTATTTAATAATGATGTAATTTTAAAGAGTATTTTTAAATTTTTTATATAGAAAAACTAATACTATTAAAGATTGGCCAAGAACACCCCAAAACAAGTATGATAAAATATGAAAATACAAGCTAGCATCCACAAAGAAAAAATCTTCTTGAGTAGATATTTAGAGACCAAAAAGATATTTCAAAACTTTGCAATAGAGAACTATGCTCATAATTTAAAATATGTACAACATGATCTATTTATATTATTAATTCATGAAGAAATTAAGCATATGCTTTGGTTTATCATTATTAGTTGGCAATTTGTAATTCGACCGATAAAAATTTGTGATCAACATTTAACAATTTATTTTGGCAGAGAAACACAAACAAGAATATAAAGTGCCGATGTCTGAAGCAGCAAAGCTAAAGAAGTAACTCACTGGCATAAACTTTCCTTTCTTTTATCTCTACAAAATCTCCAAAATAAAAAAAATGCTTGAATACTCCCCAAAAGAGAATCAAACCACGAAATTGATCATAAATACATATCAGTGAGTCCTAATAAGTTTCTATATATAGGAATATTTTTTGCTAAGTGAATAGAAATGATCAATTTACAGATATATAGGAAATAGATTTCATTAAGGAATTAGGATGAAATATAAGATAGACGTTACACTAACAATATGAAACTCTGACAATCAAGCACGAAAGATAGAAAAAGTGAGAATTGAAGACATCTATTTGAATAGGGTAAAGAAAATAAGAAGATGACTTCTTGGTGAAGGAGGAGTAAGAGCCTAACCCGAAGCAGTTAATGGAGAATATGAACCATGAATAGAGATAATAGTAGAAGAATTTGATTTTTTTCATGATACTGTAAATGTATGAAGACTTCATTATTTCTAGCAATAGATGGTACCTAAAGTAGCAAAGGTTGGAAACCAAATTAGGTAATTATGTTAATAAAAAGGGTAGTTTTGTAATTTTAACTCTTTAGTTTAGGTTTTTAATGTTGTGTAGGTGTAGATTAACTGGGGCAGCTCAACATAATTTGTGGCCTAAAGCAAAAAAATTTTGAGGTGCAAAGTTATGGATAAAATTGTTTTGTAACTGATTTATTCCAAAAATTCCTTTTCAATTGATAGGATACCTAATTCATTCGATTTGTCTTGAATTTTTTTTTCATCTTAATTAAGATTTTATAAATTTTAATTTTAAAAACTTCTTTAAGCTGAGGCAATTATTATAGGAACTCTATAAGCAATATATGCATTTCAAAAATAGTAAAATCATTTTAATTTGATTAAAATATATCTTACCTTTCAACTCCTTCAGTTCCACTTTAACCATTGCTTTAATTCTTTTCACGCCCATTAAGCAAAATAATAAGTACAAGGTATAGTGTACTAAGTTACCCCTAATATTAGATGTTCTTTTTAGAATTGAGAGTATTAAAAGAAATTTTCTTTAATTTTGAAGGTAAAGTTTAAAATAATTGTAACTATAATCTTGAATTTATAAATTAATATTTTTATCTAAACTAAAGAGACATTAAAATGAGACAGAGAAAATATTAAAAAATACTCAATATTTTATAAAGGAAAAAATCTATAAAACTATAAACCTATAATTGCTTTTAAAAAAATAGGGCCTCTAAAAATTGAAGGCCTAAAACCATTGCCTCAATCGCTTCACCTTTAATCCGGCCTTGTGTAGATATAGATAGATAATATATTGTGAGACATTTAATTGGGTGAATAAAAGGAAAAGAAATGTACAAGTGAAGTATTTTTTAATGTCACTTTGAATACCCTAATATTGAATGAGGCTTTGGCTACCAGATCTCAAAAAGAAAAAATAATGAAGTTCTCGATTAGAAAGTTGATTGTTCATGTTATAACTTATATGTGAGAAATGTTCTTCTTTATTTTTAATGTTCATGATAAATTTACTGCACCCAGCTATTGTGATTGTAACTATTGGTATACAATTTTAGACAATAAAATTCGAGTCGAGAAAATAATAATGAAGACAAAAAAATATCACAACAATCGTTGTATTTGATTTCAATATGTGAGTGATACAATCTCTATGAATCCTATGATTTTCCTTTTCAAATGTAAATTCAAGGGCTTTCGAGCTTGATCTTGAACATAGTGAATTTGATCTTGACTTGGGATCTAAATTTGATGAACTTTGATCTTGATTTGTGAATTTGGTGGTCTTGATCTTGACTTGTACTTGAATTAACGAGCTTCTGAACTTGATCTTCAATCTTGTGGTCTTGATCTTGACTTGTGAACTTGATGAACATGAATGCTTGACTTGTGAATTTGATGAACTTGATCTTGACTTGTTCTTGAATTCAAGGGCCACTGAGCTTGATCTTGAACTTGATGAACATGAATGCTTGACTTGTGAATTTGATGAACTTGATCTTGACTTGTTCTTGAATTCAAGGTCCACTGAGCTTGATCTTAAATCTTATGGACTTGATTTTTAATTTATGAACTTGAATGCTTGAATGCCTGAACTTAAGCTTGAGAGAAATCTGCAGTGTTTGATCCACGAGCTCTCTCTTGCTTTTTGTTAGAATTGTTGGTTCCTTTTTGAATTATGAGACCCCTATTTATAGTAGTAGGATGGAAGAGTTGTGATGAAGAAAGGCTTCTTTCGGCCAATCAAATTTCAGTAACATAGCGACATTTGATTGGTTTGAACATTTTACTTATACACATGGCATATTTTTATTGGCCTTTGATTTCACTAAGCGTGCTGCATTACTTTGACACATGGCGTGATCCTACCGGCTCCTCTATTTAACTTGGCATGCCACGTAATTTGATTCGTGGTACCAAATTGGGCCTCTAGAATAAGATGACACCTTGGGCTTGACTAAGTGGGCTCATTATCTATGGCCCAAGTTAATGGATCAGCCCAATAAAAATTGGACTTTACTTAAATCCATATTTATTGGGGAGCTCCTTTTTCTTTGAATAACCTTTCTAAATTTGTAGTGTATTAGGAGTAAGCATTGCCGCCTCAATTCGTCCTCTTTTGTTTAGGTTAGAATACTTTGCTGCCATAACTTTTCCTTTTTTGGTGAGGTTAGGATACCTCGGTCTCCTTATTCTCTCTAAAAATACATGTGACCAGCTATCACAATTCACCATTTGTATCATTGTAAGTTATATGGTTTTCGCTGATCGTTTTCTGTGTCGTGGATGGTAAGTGATTTTGTCAGTCACTTTTGTTTCATCCTTTATTTATTGTTATTTGGTCAAAATTTTACTATAACTTTTCCCTCTATTTTTGGACTTGTAATGACCTTTACAAATTAGTCAGTGTAGATGTTAATTTCTAATTCACTAACTGTTGCGGTCTTGAGCTTATTTTGATGATTTTATTTTTTTAGTGAGCACACCAATTTGAGAGAGAAACTAACCTTTGGTGATTAAGATATCCTCATACTTAGGTAAATATGTTTTTCCAAGTTTCCTTTCTTTCTATTCTTTTCCCTTTTTTTTTGTAGGGTTGAAACAAATAGCATTCATGAAGAATCGGATTAAGGTGTGAGAGTTTAACTTTGCTTCCGACACTTTAAGACCGACCAATTTGGCTTCAAGTTTGGTAACTATGAAACAATCGGCTTAAGGTGTGATAGTTTAACTTCTCCACCATACACCTTAAGACCGACAAATTTATCTTCACGTTTGGTGACTATGCAACATTGTCTTAAGGTGCGAGAGTTTAACTTTGCCTCCATACATCTTAAGACCGACCAATTCGGCTTCAAGTTTGGTGGCTATGCAACAATCTGCTTAAGGTGAGAGAGTTTAACTTCACCTCCGTACATCTTAAGATAGACCAATTCAGCTTTAAGTTTGGTGGCTATGTAACAATCTGCTTAAGGTGCGAGAGTTTAGCTTCGCTTCTGAACACCTTAAGACTGACCAATTTGGCTTCAAGTTTTGTGACTATGCAATAATCGGCTTAAAGTGTGAGAGTTTAACTTCACCTTCATACACCTTAAGACTGACCAATTCATTTTCACAAGATGAGCTAGTTGGTTCCAACATATGTGGTGATCTTTTTAAATAATGCCACAACAGAGGAATTTTCTGTTAGCAGTCATTCTTGCATGTGTTCGACCCAACTTCAACTTTGTATTTGACTAAGCTTCTTTTGTTTATGCAGTTTGCAGAGATGGTTCACTTCAAGGACTACACCTTTCCATCTTCTAACAACAAGTATCTCTTTATTGAGATCGAGGACGTTAGAGTTTTAACCAAGCTATTGACTCATACTCCAATGGTCGGCAGGTATGCGGATCCTTGGTCAACCTTGAGAAATCCCCTCCATATGCTAAATTGAAATTCAAAAAATGATATTGGTTCTAGTTGATTGCTTAAAATATGGTCTCTTTAGACTCCCAAACAATGCCAATTGAACATTACGACACCCTTTCATGCTTAGAACTTCGAGTACCCTAGGGAGAAATACGTTGTGGGGGGTGGGGGTGGGGGTGCCATAGAGATTGATAATGAATATCATCATACTCAATGATATTAGGAATAAGATGAAGACATATTGTTCGGAAGTCAATAGACCTTGAGGGCGGCAAAAACATATGACGCTATTTATGCTTCTTTGTTCACCTAAGACCAAAATTCAAACATATTGCAGGCCTTTCTCAAATCTTGGTGTCCAAATACAAACACATTGCTTACATCAATTGGAGAGCTATCTATATCCCTTTGGGATTTACATGAAATTGGGTTCCTACCCATTGGAGGTCTTTCATATGAAGAATTAACGCCCAAATTTAAGGAGCTCACAGGTGTTGACGAAAAGAATGAGAGATTCATCCCTTGTACTTTCGAATTCTTATTTGTAGCCTTCCAATATCTTAAAGAAGGAGAGTCTCATAATCTGAGAGTTACTCTAAGCAAATGGATAAAGTTTTGGTGCAAATTAGTCCTGAGATAAGAGCCAGCTCTATTGAGGAAGGAGAAAAAATCTATTCGCTTGAAGGTAATACATAACCCAATCGGGGCTATTCCTAAAGCAGCAAAGTGGTGAAGTGCAGATGATGCAACATTTTCTAAACTCAAAGTTGGGTAAGAAAAGAGGACTGATACATATTTGGCGGCCTTTTTATCATGTTAGCTATGCACCTTTGTATTTCCTTCTAAGGATGGTGATGTCATTCATTCGGGAACTTTTAGGATTGCAGCTATGATGGCAAATAAACAAACATTCAGTATTGTTGTTCCTATCTTGTCAAACATTTATAATGGTTTAAACAAGATTACCAAATCTTCGTAGCTTGAGCACCTCAAAGTATCCTTTCCAATTCATTGTGTGTATGGTTGGATTGCTTACTACTTCAAGACATATTTTCTTCTTTCTAATGGGCCATCCACTCCATTAATGGTAGCATATTTCAGAGAAGGTGTTGCGAGGTATTTTAATAAAAATCATGCCAGAAAACATATTCATTAGAAAGATAGCATTGCTTGGACTTTTACCATGCCAAACAAGTCCAATTTGTGCTATTTCGTGGACAATGATAAGGAATCAGAATCGGAAATAAGTTACTTTATGAGCCTCCATTTTAACTTTCTCCCTTTAAGATATGGCAACTTATTTATCCTTGAGCCATATAGTCCACATTGATTTAGCCTTCCATTTGGATTTTATCAAAATATCGATGGGAGCTTGGAAAGTGATTTTTGCAGTGTGACATTTGATGAAGGCCATAGATTTTATCAAATTTATGTGTCGTATGAATCTATGGCGAAAAAAACTTTCCCTATTATTGTACCCAATATGCGAAAGTACTTCTCCCCCGCATATAAATGTTGGTGGGACCAAACTCATGGGAGCTTTCTTGAAGTTAACTTGCAATCATTGGTGTATGATGTAGGTCCATTACCGACACTCCTCAAGAACATGGCGAGGAGGTCCCAATTGAGGATAAGCCTCTAGTTTATAAATATAGAGTAGTTGTTCCAAACAAAATTAAGGGACCTCTATATTTCAAAGCTTGTAAAGTGAAGCCCCCTGCTCAGATTCAATAGGCTTTCAATAAACAACCATCTCTAGATGAGAGAAATAGTAGTCATGGAGATCGTTGTTGGAAGAAGGTGAAACCATCTTTAGAGAAGCTAGGAGATACTAACTCACATGTAGTGGAGATTCTTGACAATGATGATAGTTCCTCGAGGACTTCGCTAGCCATTGAAGACGTAATGACTTAACTTCCCTACTATTTCATAGCATATGAATTGGCTTTATATATCTCCCTTATTATGCTTTTTTATGTGTGTGCAGCCAAGTAATGTTAAAATTTTAGAGGTTCCTCGCCAAAGTAAGCCACAAGATAGTAGTGAGTTCGTGGAAGGGCCGCCTGACTCAAGAGAATTACCTTTGCCATCCAAAGAGGTTACTTCTACTCCTCACAGTAAAGTTAAAGAAAATACAAAATCAAATTCCCACCAACAACCAACTGTAACCATGTCCATTTTTGATGGAAAGAATGTTTTCTCAGAGCTTAAAAGGTACTTCATCATGAAAGCTTGGTATAACATCCGCACCAAACTTGCAGGACTTTCTATGTACTGTGCTTCTTCTATCGAGATGAGGTCCAAGTCGTACTTAATGACATGAGTGGGACGGGTGTGGATATTTCCTCTTTGCAGAATTTGTTGGGGTATTTCTTCAAGCTTGCCACTTCCTACGACCAAGCACGATCCACCCTTGTTGATAAGGTCACAGAAATCAAAAAGTCAGAGCCATATTTGAAATCCAAGGAGCATCTTGAACTTGTGTTGAGGGAAAGAGATGGTAAATCTGGAGAACTATCTACTACCTGTAAATCTATTGAGAAGGGGAAAAGAAGGTAAAGAAGTTAAAAGCTCTCCAAAATACAACCAAGCAAGAGGCTAAAGAGGTTGAATCTAAGGTTTCAGCTGCTGAAGAAGCGTTCTACAAATGCTCTAACATTTCCCTGGAGACAACGAATGCCTCGAATGACGTAAAAAAGAAGAATCAAGGCTTAGAGGCTACTCTCCAAGATTTAATGAATTATAAGTTATGCTTAGATTAGCCTTAGGAGATGCTTCTTTTTCTCCAAACTTTCTACTCCTTTTTTATTTTTTAGTATTTGATTGATTAGTTGACATTATTAGTAGTAATAAAAACTACTTTTATTTTACGTTATATTGCATATTCCTTTTGATATTCCTCTTGTATTTCAGCTTAAAAAATTATTTGTTTATTATGTTGCATTGATGATGTAGTATTAACCCTTGACTTTCTTCAAACTTTGTTGATCATCGCATCTCACAACCGTAGTGGATTTGAAAATTCAATTTGAAGGCCTTAGGAATTGAAGCCTTTAATTTGCAAACTTGATAACTGTAGTCTTGGTAGATTTGCACCCTTAGCTATAGGCTTTGAGGACTTGAGTATTCCAAATTCCATTGAATAAACTCATTCTTTTTAAGAGTTCCCCCCATTGGGCCATAAATATTTGGTGTAAGTCCAAAGTTTGATGAGAATATTTGCAGACTTAACTTTCATGTGGTGGATCAAGTGGCAGCATGTATGTTTTTGACACTCATGTGGCTGAACGTAGAATGAATCTCTAAGCGCCTATGTACCTCGATGAAGAGGATCAATTCATAACATAGTTTTGGAGGAGTAATTTTTTTTGTGTCATAACTTTTTCCTAGGCCGCCTCTTTCGAGGTTTTCAACATAGCGGACGATTTTATTTGAGCCATACACAGTTTATACTCTTGCTAGCCAGGAGTGACATACAGTTTATGCTCTTGCCTTAAGGAGCGTCATCTTTCTTTAAGGGTAGTACTTCTTTAAGAACTTGACATTAATAGGACCAATTTTATGCTATCAACATCGACAAGCTTGTAAGCGTCATTTGAATATGCCTCTTGTATGATGTATGGTCCATCCCACTTTGAGGTGAATTTTCCCCCAGACTTAAGAGAAGTGATAATGGACCTCCTTTCTGCAAGGACTTGATCTCTAACTTGAAAGCACCTCAAGTGAACCTTTTTGTTGAAATTAAGAGATAGATGGGCTTGATAACATTCAAGATTTTGGTGAGCCTCTAGCCTCTTCTCATCAAGAGCTTCTAACTCTGCTTGATGCAGATGCACATTTTCTTCTTCAGTGAGCCATTCTTGAATAGCAAGTCTTAAAGAAGGTATTTTACGCTCAAGCGGTAGGACTGCTTCAATGCCAAAAGACAGTGAATATGGGATTTTCTTGTGTCGGTGTGTGATACGTCATCCTATATGCCCATAAAGTGACTTCCATTCATTCATGCCAATCTCCTTTGGATTTGGGGACAACTTTCTTCAACTGGTTAGGCAAAGTCTTATTGAATGCTTTGGCTAGACCATTGGTGGCAGCATGGTACATAGAAGACTTACGTTGCTTGAAACCAGAGAGATCACAAATATTGTTCATCATCTTGTTATCAAATGGCTTGCCATAGTCAATTATTATGTAATGAGAAATTCCGAAGTGATAAATAATAGTTACTTGGATGAAGTTTGCAATATTTTCCTTCTTTACTTCTTTAAGAGCAAATTCTTTGGCCCATTTTGAGAAGTAATTTGTTGTAGCCAAGATGTACAAATATCCACCAGAAGATTTTGGTAGTGGCCTAATGACATCCAATCCCCAAGCATTGAATAGTCAAGATGTGATAGTTGTGTGTAATACTTCAGGAGGCTGATGTATGAAATTTGCATGAAATTGGCAAGCCTTGCACCTTTTAGCGTAGTCCAAGCAATCTTTTACCATGGTCTACCAATAATATCCCATTCTTTTTATGTGAAAGTTTAGCTTTGGTCTAGACTGATGTAATCCACATACTCTCGAGTGTGCTTCTTACAAAGCTTGAACTGTTTCTTCCTCTCCCAAACATCACAAGAGTACTTCCTCAAATGATCTTATGTGTAATGTGTCATTTTAGTTAAGGAAGTGAGGTACATGAGGAAGGATGTCAGTCTTTCTCCTCGTATCTTCTGGAAGTATTCCATAACATAAGTAGTCAATGATAGGCTGTCTCCAATGTTCCTTCACAGTTTTAGACAAAACTACGAGATGCTCAATCTTATTTTCTGTATAATCATCCTCATCTTGTAGTGGTACTACCCATTCTTGGCAGATAGTAACTCGTGTTTGATTTGGAAGAGTTAGAATTAAAGCTAACGCAACCAATGCATTGACTTGTTTATTTTCCTTCCTTGACACGTATTAGAGGGTCACTTCTCCAAGCCATTCTATCAACTTCTGAGCATAATTATGATATGGGTGTAGCTTGGGCTTTTTGACTTCATAGTCTCCCAAGAGCTGCTTGATCACCAATTGGGAGTCACCAAAGACTTACAATTGTAGTTTCTTCATGTCGACGGCCATTTCAAGTCCAAGTATCAACGCTTTATATTCAGCGACATTGTTGGAGCAACATTGTGTCAAATAAAAGGAGTATGAGAAAACCTTTTCTTACAGAGTGACAAACACTACACCAGCACCAGCTCTACCATGATGTGTTGCACCATTAAAGTACATCTTCCAGGGAGGTCGAACTTTAATAACCATTGCATCCTCATCAGGAAGTTCATCAGTTAGCTTAGGTATCGCGTGGTCTGCCAAGAAGTCTGCTAATGCTAGTCCCTTTACGACCTTTTAAGGGATTTCTACTATTTATTTGTAATGGTTCCCAAGAATTAACTTCCTTTAACTTTTTAACTTTATTTCCTTTAAATGATGCACATGAGTAAACATAATCATACGTGCAGATTTTTTTCTATCCCTTGTTTGCAATTCTATACAAACAAAAAAAAAAAAAAAAAAAATCACTTCAAATATTCGCCCGTATTTAGCAGCAACGTTAAAAAAGAGGTTTTTATGAAAATAGCTACTTCCTCCGTCCCATTTTAGTTGGTCATCTTACTAAAAATAAATTTCCCATATTAGTTGGTCACTTACTAAATCAAGATAGAATTAATTAATTTTTTCCCATTTTACTCTTTCAATTAATTATAATTCCAATGTCCATTCTTATGCCCAATGAATATCATTATTATGGATAAAGGGTAAAATAGTAAAAATCATCAATCCATTTATAATTTTTTAATCATCGTGTAAAATAGAATATGCCCAATAAAATGAGACGGAGGGAGTACTTAGTTAGAAACAATTGAAGTGATAGAGATATCAATTGATGAGCTATCCTCTAAATAATACATTAACACAAATAACATCATTTCTTTGATTTTAAACCTATCAAATACCATATACTTTTATGTTTCCATATTTTAAAAACAAAGATGCATTCAAACTATAGCAGAAAGAAAGAATATGTTAGTGTCAATCCTAAAAGTAGCATTTGGAGAAAGCTACCCTGCAGTCAGTGGCGGTTCCAGAATCTTTTATCAAGGAGGCTTAAAAAGTAAAAATATAGTGCTAGAGACTTGAACTTATAGTCCAATTGAGCCAAACTGTAGTGTTTAATAGATTCAGACTCAATTACATGTACATAAAAAGTTTAAGCTTGAATATACAATGTAATTTTTTACTGAAGGGCTTTGAGTGAACACCCTCTTGACCACTAGATCCACCACTGCTCGTAACCAACATATGTATCACCAAAAAACATTGTAATATTGATAATTGAATCGGCCGGAACTTGACACTATGATTATCGTAATAATTTCCTTCATCATATGCTTGTTTTGAAGAATGATATAACCTCCGTGAAGATTGGAGCAGTATAATTTGAATCAAGTGAGTACTTCAAAAGAGAAAAATAATAAAGACAAAAAAAAAAAAAATTTAAGAAATAAAATTACTAAAACGTTAAAAAGCTCCTAGACGTGAGGGCCCATAAAGATGGAGTGGTTCACTTCAAGAAATGAAACTCCTTTTTTGGCTTTATACTATTCTTTCCTAGTAGGAAGTTCTTGAGATCTCTTTTCATACATGAATTATTAATAATTAATTATTAGTATTTAATTATTCTACCCAACTCTTCAAATTCTCCAGGACTGTTATCAATTTTGGGATAAATAATTCAAGTAACCTAATCGAAGAATTGTAACACCAAGTTAATCCTTAATAGTAATGATTAATCTAAAACTTATTCCAAATATTAAAGTGTAACACCTAATTTGGAAGAAAAAAGAGGCAACTAAATGGCGTGAGGTGTCTCAAAAATTTTACATTCTTACTTTCACGTGTTAGATGTTTTGATTATATCGTGATTACAGATGGTGGGGTTATATATATGGAAGGTCATATTTTTGTTTTATCTTCTTTAGTGCGAAACTTACGAAACATATTCAGCATGAAGGATGAATCACATTTCCCATTGAAATATAATGAGTTAATTAGTTATGTTATTAGGCGCAAATATGTGACATGATCGCATTGGACATAATTCTTCTTTATAAACAATATTTTTTTGGGTGTGTTCCACTTGATGTTTCAATTACGTTGTCATGATCGGAACTTTTATTGTAGCTACATTGATATCCCTCTAATTATTGCTATTTTCTATGTCATCTTGTCATGTTTCTAAATCCTAACTTGTTCCATGATTTTTCACATTAATACCTTTTTTTTTTTTTTACTTGAAGCTTTTCAAAAGATGGCATAAAGAAGAAGAATGTGTTGCTAAGCTAAGTATAAAATTTAACAATAATTAAAGAAGACTAAAGTCTAAGCCTATAACATCTATTAGAACAAAGATGGAGAAGATCTCTTTCTTTACAAAGAGAGACTATTCAGATGCCTAGCATCAAGTAAAGCTACGGAGAATAACAATTTGATAAGGTGATATTTGTATTTATGTTTCATTTGAATTATCCAATAACCAAATAGGATGTACCTTTCAGTTTGGGACAATTACGAAGTCATTTGATCTAAAAATCTCCAGCGGCAACTTTTCTTTTTTGATTTCTCATTCAGTATTTGAAAACCATATTAGAGCCTAACTAATCTGGATTGGAGGTGGATAGGACCCATCCTGATATGGATCCCAATCCAAAAACTAGGATCAAAATGCAGAATTAAAGATGGATGAGAAATTGGGGATGAGAAGTGAAGAAAGAGGGGTTCAATTGAGTTCACAATTGAACCAAAGGGGAAGAGACTTGAATTCAATGAATTGAGAAACACAAATGAATCCACAAATGAGCAACTCAACTATGAAAATCAAGGAAAAAAGTCCTAAATCAACAATGATAATCCACCTATTACTAACCTAGAATTAATTATCCTAAGCTAATCTAGCCTAAAGGGAATTCACCCTTGAACTACACTCTTAAAGGAGTTTCTTCAAATCTCAAGCAAAAACGATCTAAGTTCAAAAATAAGCTAAGGCATCTATTTATAGTATGCTATTTAAAAACATGACCTAAAAGTGACCATCGTTCTGAATTTAATGTGTCATCTGGACGAACCAAGTTTTCCATCGCCTAAGTGACATTTGGATCTCCCAAATGGTAGTCACCATCGCCAAAATGGACAGTAAGGTCCTTCCTTGGTGCTCTTTAATGTTCCGCCTAGGCTTTGCCTTTCTTCCAAGCTATCCCCTATATCTTGATCTGATTCACATGTGGGTCTTCGATCTCTTCCATCCAAGCTATATTCCATAGCTCGAGCGCTCCCACACATATACCTTCAATGGAATCCAAAGACTCCCTTTTCTCATTCAAGGAGTGTATAGCTTGGAGATATGTACTTAAGGATCTTTGAAGTACCTTCCGAACTCCTCTTTGCATCTTCAAAGTGAACATAGCTCGGATCCCATTGACTAGACCTTGAAGTACATGTCTAGCACGATTTGAGCTAAATATGCTTGTATCATCATCCATTTGTGGAAGCCCTCCTCTTTGTGATCGCCATGGCTTGTGAGCTCGGGGTATAGGTCTAGTACGGATTAAGCTAACCATGCTCGTATCATCCTTCCCTTTATCAAAAGGATTCATCCTCAAATCCAAACCTTGAAAGAACATAAGAAGGACAAACAACCAAACATTTCTCATAGTATAAGGGTCAGCGTAATGGTTAGCACAAAAATCATCACACTAATGATTCTCGGGGTCCAATGGGTAGAAGATCCATAAGGTTTGGCCACAACAACAAAGGGACCATCTAAAGAGACCCCTACCTCTATAGAAACCAAATCCAATACAAAAATGGACGTCATCATATGCAAAGAGGTAGTAGAGAAAGGTGTTAAAAACATTAATCTTCCTCATTGTGCCCTTAATTATGAGCTCACAAATAGAGTCACGACTCATATCAAGAACACTATCACAAGTTGAGACACAAGTAGAAGATAAGATGCCTTGTGGGTAAAGGACACCTTTCTTTTCCAAACAACCCTTCCTAAAGGGTGGGTGACCATATGGAGTCATGATAGTAGAAGGGTGGAGGGACCCACTAGACACAAGTTCATTTAGAAGCAAGTGGTTCTCTAAAGAGATTTTCTTCCCTCTACTCACAAGTGTAAGCATGCTCCTTAGAGTCCTACCTAATACTTAAATTTGCCTATCCCTGTGAAGGTGACAAGAAATACTAAGCATGGGTTTGGCAAAGCTCATATCAAAAGAATGCTCATGTCTCCCCTCTTTGAAGAGCATTCCTTGTCGTTGGAGATTCGACCCATACACAATGGAGATCCATCAAGTGGATTGTAAACCCTCAAGAAGGACTTTCCATCATAGGGAAAGGTGCCAACAACCACACCCAAGTCTTGCTTGTCATTTGGACAAAGCATCTCATCCCAAGCGCCACAACATAAATCATCGCCGGGGTGGGTCAAATGAACAGGAAATCCATAAGCATGGGTCAAGAATACACCCATTTTCCCAGTTGACACTTTCACTTCAACACAACATACTCCTCTCAAAGGTATGAGTATTATCATATGCAAGTAAATAGTATAGGAAGGTGTCACACAAGTCAAATTCATCCAAGATGTTCTCATGAGATGGTTCACTCATTGACTCAAGCACATTAAGGCCTTGACCAAGAATGAGAAGATAAAAAGATAAAGGGATAGTTTTAGAACATACCTCACATTCCCTTTAAAAATCATCCTTTTTAACAATCGTACTATCATCTTCCAAGAAGAATAATTATCATCGATAACTGTCATGCTCGATAAATCACCTTCCAACTCTTTACACAATAACCTAACTTTCAAAATTAGGGGAAAGTAGTCTAACCAAGTGTATTAATTATTTTTAATCCTTCACATAGCACTGGTACCCGTATAAATTCTCATCATCTCATCTATAAAAGACCTCCATCCTCATTACTCTCCATACTAGTAACTAGCACATAAACACTTCATAGAAGAGTCAAAGAAAGTCTCAATTTGTCTTAAAAAGAGTTTGCAAAGTCATAGCTAAACTTTATCCTTTTATAGAGCCTCCGAACAAACCCAATATGATCAAATATGTATTCTACATAAGAAAATAAAATTATAAATATCCATATTTCTATACTTAAATTCTATGATTAAAAAGTCATGCCAAACCCACAAGGACAAAACTATAATTTTATTTGAAAATCACACTCTCTATAACTTAAGAACTCAACTATGAAATTTTATTGAAAATAGAGTTAAAATCAACTTCAAATCATCCAAATACTATTTCTTAAATTTAGTCCCAAATTCTCCAAATTTTGCTATCTAAAAATCAAGATTTAAAGATGAAATCATAAAAACATCATTCGCGTAGACCAAATCAAACTCAACCCAAATTTCGCCAACATAACCCTTCACGACCTTGAAACCCCATGCAATCGCAATGGCCAAACCAGTTCCTTCTTTTCCATTATGATAGAGGTATCCCAACTGCAAAGTAGATTTGGAGGTTACACCAGCAACAGATGAAACCAACTACTCCAAGTCCAAAAATTCCTCCAATAGAACTCCTAAATTCGTTTAGAATCTCGTGAACAAAAACCAAATATGCTACTAAACTGAAAATGACACTCTGGACTAAATAGAACCATCAAAACTCCAAAGTCAAACCTTGGCCTTAAAGTTCCAACTTACCAATCAACTACTCCAAACCCATCCAAATGCCTCAGACCCAAATCAAAGGTCCTACTAACCCAAAAATTATATTCTGAAGCTATGTAACGATCAAAATTCTCATACAACCTTGTTATTGCCAAATATTGACTTTGGTTAACAAAACTAACTTCCAGACCTTCCAAAATGAAAACTCACATAATCCTCATTTAACCACCTCGAGAATTATGCCACCCATACCCGTAAACTATAATACTATAACGCAACTATGGAGAGAAGTAAAATGATCAAATATAGAGAAAATAAAAAATTACCATGAGAGTTACATATTTCATGGTAAAAAAGATACAATTTTTGTTTAAAAAACAAAAGGATAGGATCTAGGGATGAAGATAGGTTTTGAACAATGTGTTAATGCGATTATAAAAAAAGAATTGCACTATGTCTATGTGGTATTTGGAGTAAAATTATTACTCATTTTGGTCCATTTTTTAAATTCTTACTCGAAGAGGCTCAATTTGTGCCTATTTTTACTTTTTTTTCAACACCCGTTTCATTCACTCTTCAATAATGTCGAATTTATATTTCCAGATTTGTCTCTGCTATTGATGCTCTATTATATTGTTGTGTTTCATTTTTCACTTGAAGTAAGATTCTTGTTCCGTTTAATTATGGTCTTCACATTAGCAATTTTATTTTTGTTTTTAAAATTTGTGGCCTTTTCATTGAAATAATTAGTTACCCCCCCCCCCCTATTAGGGTCTTCACTATAGCCATTATGTATTTATTTTTGAGTTAAGACATCATTTTTTTTCTTTTGAAGTGTTTTTGATTTTATTTAGGGTTTAGGTGGGTCTTATTAATGGTAAGTTGGTTTTGATTTTCTAAGCAGATAGGAGTGTATATATCATACTTGCATGTATTATTTTAGTTGCTTACTTGTGTTTTATGTTGATTTCAAATGGTGATGGCGTCTTTGTGGATCTCTTTAGTTCCTTATTATTTAATTAGTCTTTTTTAGACGTTCTTGTTAGATTTTTGGACATCCTTATTTATGATCCTCATCTTTATATTTTTTTATGCCTCAATAGGATTAGTAAGTTAAGAGCTAGTCCCTTACTTGTTTTTTCTTCTTTGAGTTTTGCTTTTAAGAAATTAATAAAACTAATCTAGGCATTCCATCTTGTGAATTTGCTTTACAAGTTTTCATAGTTGGTTATCTTCTTTCTCCACTACTAACCCTTTCCTTTTTTTTTCTTTCCAGTAGGTATGCATGGAAATTTCATATCATTGTGAGATATTATTGATGAATACTATGATTTTGAGACTCTATTTCTCCTCCTAAATAGGAAAACACTAGACGACTCACTCGTAAGTGAAGTAATATGTTAAACCTTAATTTTAAGGCCAACAAGAAGAATGATCAGGATAATCGACGTAACAAATATAAAGAGAAGCGAGAATCCATTGTCAAATTTAAAAACAGAAAGGTCGACAACGATAGTGAAAGCAGTAAAAAGAAAAGGAAGAAGGTTCCCTATCTAATCGAAAAAAGATATTCTAGTTTTAATGTGATGATTCTTTGATTCACATATTTCATTCTTGTGTTATCTATTTATATTCATCTCAGTAATGATGATGTTCATCGGTCAAATAAACACATATCTGAACTAGTGCTATTGGAATTAGTTTCTTATGTTGCAGTTAGATTTTTACTTACATAAACTGGTATCAACATGTATATTTGAACTGGTGCTATTTGAAAGAGTTTCTTCTATTCTCGCAGGACCTATACTTGTATCAACTAATATAAATATGTATATCTAAAAAATATAATTAACAAGCTTAAAACTAATTAGAAGAATCATGTTAGTTACTACATCTATTATACTACTACTTTTTGTCTCGACCCAAATTATCATGCGGGCACCTACTCTATTCTTAACTAGATAGGAGAACCCTTACTACCCAACCAAGTATATGCGAAAAATGAATTGACAACTCTTTAATAAATAAACAGTATAATATTACTACCAACGTTATTATAAATAACACACATCTTTGCAAGTAATTACTTACAAAGAGAAACAAAACTCCAAAGATCTAGACTAGACATGTATAAGACCCTCTATATAGAACAGGACAAGAAAAGACACAACATTAGCCAGAATAGAGGTGCAGAAGTTGATGATGAATACTCCTCACTTCATATAAGAGACTCCTAGTCAATCTGCAACACACCTACATCCCAAAAAGGATGTAGCAAGAGTAATATTAGTATACCACATGTACCGGTAAGAATCATCAATCGATCAGGGTTAGATCACACAATATCATATAGAAATCACAAGTAGAAAACATGACAATATTCATATAAAGTTTAACCCCAAGTTTCACATTACTTTCTATGACTTTTTAGTAGCATAGAAGCTTCCAGTTATGCTTTATTAGCTTAATTAACCAATTCTGTAACAACAAACAATCCAATTTTTCCATTAGTAATTCTACTGACCACTGACTTCGTGAATGTTATCTAGCAGGCCCAATCACTCATAATTCTAGTTTAAGATCCAACCAACAATTACCTAATTCTATATCACGTGTATACAATGGATATCAACATCAAGTGTATACAATATATATCAACATCAAGAATAACCCAAAAAAGCATATAGTAGATACAATGTCACCATGAACCTGACCTCAATCCTTCTCGACCCTCAACAATTCAACAACAACATCACAATAACAATTAGAATACATAAGTCACAACAGGTGTCACATGTAGCCCCTAACTCCGCATTCACATCACTTATATCACTTTATCAATTGAGAAACATACCCATCATAGATCACTCATCACAACATCATGCTAGACCCTACAATCGTAGCCACTAATCATAATATGGACTCAAGTCTATATAAGTACCTCGGCCATATGTGTATATATATATATGTCACTTCTATATATTGCTCTCTAGTTTGTACACACATGCTATGAGACTTATTTCTGCCTATCTAGTCATGACCTCCAGAGGACACCCTTAGTTCATGTATCATACCGGCATGGTACCTGGTCTTTCATAATAATAATAATAATAATATTATTATTATTAATAATAATAATAATAATAATATCAATCTCCATATTTGTACCAGCACGACACCTGATCCTCCATGATATATGCATCTGTACTTTATCAATCTCACCATCTCTCAGGATATAATACAGTACACTAAATTTACAAGTACACTTACAAACATAATGCATCTCAATCAAGTACAATGTTGGGTTCTGGCCTTTCTTATTGTGTTCATGTTTTGATGATTGACAAACCTAGCTGAAGGACCAGTTACGTCAACTGGTGTCCCAATATGAGGTTGTACACTTTTGTCTTATATGCCATCTATGTGTATTGTCTGGCAGCTATAATAGAATAGTGGATCGTGCTCTGTAGTGGAATCCTTCAATGAGAAAGTTTCTCTCCAAATGCTCTCATATATATACATCATCTTGAGGAGAGAAGCTTAGTTTTACAAACATACACAAATGATTATTCGTTTCTAGCAAAAGTTGTCTTGGTGCTCAAATTTCTCAAGGATTTATTAACTCAGAAACTCTTGGACCACAATGAGATATGTCTTGTTTCTAGGTTAATTTAGTCCTTGTTTTTGCTCTCACAACTATAAACTCACCTCTTGATTAGAGATCTGTGTGAGTGTTTTTACTTTCAGTCTATGTTGACTTGTTGCTTTATCTAGAGTTATCTAATGTAGTCTATTAAGTAGAGTTACTGTGGAAAGGGTGTAGTAATAGAGTTATTGCTAGTGATTAGGGATTAATAGTTTAATTCTTGGATTGCATAGAGTTGTAATAGATTTCATTACTTGGTGATTAGTGAAGTGGATGGTGAAATCCTATTGGGGTAGGTCATGGTTTTATTCCTTTGAGCAAGGATGTTTCCACGTAAACATTTTTTGTCAATTACTTCACTGCTATTTACTTTATGTTCTTGTTGTTCATCATTTTTCTCACACAAGGACTAGGTATCAAATCAGGTCCTTGTTATCATGGTGGACTCTAAGAAACCATCAATTAGTATTAGAGTGGTACTTCCTATAAGGTTAACACCTAGGAAGATTCCTAGTTTCGATGGCAGGTCTACCTAGTCTTGAGGAAGGACAATCAACTATTCGACCACCAAGATTCAATGGCTAGTACTAGAACTGGTGGAAGACTAAAATGCATAATTTTATCATGGCAGAGAATAGTAAGTTATGGGATGTCATTTGTGACAGTCCCTACATGCCACCAAGAGAAGGAAAGACTTCAATAAAGGTGATAAAAAGAAGATTGAGAAAAATTATAAGGCAAAGAAAATCCTTGTGTATGGGATAAGACCTAATGAGTACAATCGGGTTTTTTCTTGTGAATCTACTAAGGAGATATGGGAAGCTTTACAAAATTCCCATGAGGGAAAAAGCCAAGTGAAGTAATTAAAGATTGACATGCTTATGACTCAGTATGAGCTGTTCAAAATGAGTGAAGGAGAATCCATTCAAGATATGCATACTCAATTCACATCTATTGTAAATGAACTCAAATGTCTTAGAGAAAACATCAAGATGTACAAGCTGGTCAGGAAAATTTTGAGTGTCTTGCCCTCTTCATGGAAAAGTAAAGTTAATGCCATCTCGGAGGAAAAGGACTTATAAACAATGACGATGGATGAGCTTATAGGAAATTTAAAGACATATAAGCTTAAACGTCAGCAAGATTTTGAAACAAATGAACCTAAGAAAGAAAGGAGTCGGGTTCTAAAAGATGGAAAAACTGACTCAAGTAAGGATGAACATGATATGGCTTATCTCACTCAAAGATTTTAGAAGATGGTGAGGAGTGAAGGCTTTCATAAAAGAGAAAACTCAAGAAATGGTTTTAGAGGGAATGATCTGTGTCACAAATGTGGAAAGACTGGTCATTATATCAAAGATTGTCTTCTTCTTTAGCAGGACTACGAGGATTTCACCAAGCAAAAATCAAAAGGGACTCACAAAAGGAACCAAGTCTCTGATAGAGTTAGAAGAAGGGAAACAACTAACAAGATAGTTAAGCAAGTCTAGCAGTATAGGGAGACTCCTCAAGTGAATCAAATGAATAAGGTAATGATACATCCATACTCATAATTGAAGACGAGTTAGAAAGATCTGATTCCTTGTTGGCCTTCATAACCAAATCCAATGATGGAACAGAATATGAGGTAACCCTCTTTGACATTCAAAAAAATTTGAGAAACCATTATAAGAAGGAGTTAAGATCCTTCTCTAATGTATTAATTGATGTTTTTCACAACCATGCTTTGGCTATGAAAAGTAAGGTTGAAACTTTCAGGTGTTCACTGTCTTTGCTAAACAAATTCAAGTAACAACGGGGACTATGATTATCAGTGTTAGATCATATCGAGGGATAGTTTTAGAAGGGTATTATCTGTATATAGTTCTGTCTAAAGGAGGACCCGGTTACTGATATCTTTATTAAAGCTCTTGGAAGGGAAATCTGTGAAAGGATCAGGACAAGGTTTGGTATAATCAAATTGCACTAATTCATCTCTCATGTTATGTCTATGAAAGGAAGGCAGGTATACAGGTCAATTCATGTGCAGTGTTTAACTCAATCTTTGGACCATTGTAGTTATACTCATGTGGAGAACACACTACTCAACTAGAGCAAAAATATGTTTTACAATGCTATAAGGGATTAATCAGACAGATCAATGAGAGACCTGATCTTTCTCTCAGGTTAGTGTCCCTGTCTTACTTTTAGAAAATAACATTTTACGCATGTGCCATGTCATTCTTTTGCTGCCTCTTCCTAAAAATGTTGTTATTTCCTACTTTCACGCAAAACATTTTCTTTCCTTCTAGCATAGACATATCACTTACACTCCTTTTTAAACTCATCTCATCCATTCATGCATACTTACTTCTTACTTGCCCTCTTAAAAATTTTCTGACACCCTCTTCTTATTCAGTTTCTTACTCTTATTCTCTATGACTTCTCACTGATACTCATCTTCCCCAACTTTTATTCAGAGATTTCTTCTAAACAAAATGTCTCTACTGTGTCATCTAATCCTATCACTACCCCTTTATCCCTAATCATATCTTTAAAAAAAAACCTAACTTCTGATACTTTCTTGGCTACTGAAGTCCCTCAAATTTTATGTAGAAAAATATCTAGGGATACGATTGAAGTGAATACTGAGGATCAAGGACTTGAAGTTTAAGTTAAATGGTGGTGTCAAAGGTGGTTTTGAATGAGAAAGACTTGGAAACTATGAATCCTCTTGTCGATAATGCTGTCATAAAAGAACCTAATATATGCTCT
Organism: Capsicum rhomboideum; assembly: GCA_031232105.1. NCBI lineage: Eukaryota > Viridiplantae > Streptophyta > Magnoliopsida > Solanales > Solanaceae > Capsicum > Capsicum rhomboideum. Next base: position 56,834,131 of record CP124711.1, read on the forward strand.
GGTTCCTCTGATGTGAAAATGTATGATACTTAGAAAAACTTGGAAGAAGGAGATATTGTAAATAATATAGTTGAAAAGTGTTGTACTGATGCTGGTGAGATTCCTACTCAAGATACTCAACTAGTGAAAGATTTTGCCACTATGATGGTTTTGACTAAGGAAAAGAAGAGTATTCCAAATAAACATGCTGAAGCACAATCAAAATCTGAGTCCTCTACTCACCTGTCTCCTTCTAGAAAGAATGGTACCCTGATGTCTCAAATGCCATTTAAAACCATGTATTGTGGCTTTACTCCTGCTCCTATGAATTTGATGGATGTTGAGAAAGATATATCCCTTACTGCTGTGTTTAAAAGAAATCCCGTATCCACCCCTACCAAGACTACTAAATACCCTAAGACGGGAGCAATTCACACTATGAGGTCCATAACGAGTAAGGTTATGGATGCTGCTCTCAAGGAGAATTAAATGACAACTACCAAAAGGAGAAAGCTAAAAAAGAGTGTTGCGATAAGGAAACTCTCTTCTGTGAATGTAATAGAAGTAGAAGAAAGGGACAAGTTAGAGAATGATGCTGAAGTTTTGATTCCTGTAAAAGAATCTATAAGAGGAAACAATGTGTAAATGAAGAAAGGAAAAATCTCTACAAGACCCTCTACAAAGCAACCAACTACAAAGTCAGCAAAAAGAAAGAGATCTGAAGGATCTAAAAAAATAAAAAAAGCAACCACTTCTAAGTCCAAAAAGAAGAATGGCGTGCAGTTTCCTCTTGAAAACCCTAAGTTTTAAGAGAAGGGTGAGAAATTACGTTGTCAAAAGGTGTTGAATGGGCATGTGTTTTATCCTAAGATTTCTAACATGTTTGGAATGGATTCCCTTATAGCCTTAGTGGAGGTGCAAGGGGGAAGAGCCTATTTAAGAAACCTGGTGATTTGTATGAAAAAGAAGTTTAGGATTTCTATGGTGATCTAATGATCTCCGTAAGGGAAGACTCTCTTGTTGCAACTATGAATAATGTTAAGTTTGTCTTAACTGAGTCAGTCCTTGGAGAAATTTTCAAAGTTCCTATGGTTGGGATTAACACAGTGGTGGATAAATTTGCATCTATGGAGTTTTTTAAGAAGATTTCTAAATCTACAAGAATTCTTGGTGGTAAAAGTCTGCAGAAGAAGGAAGGTTTGTTACCTCAATTACAGACCAATTCCTTATGGAGGTTCTCAATTCATGTGTCCCAATCAATCTCCCAAGGATAATGATTGAGCACATTGTCAAGATATGTAACTTTAACAAACTCAATCATGGTCTTGGGTATGGTTTTCTTCTTTCAAAAGTGTTTGATTATTTTGGGGTAAAGCCCAATGAAAGGATCTTCTCTAAAAATAAATAAACCTTCACTCTCACAACTCTAGAAGAATATGAGTGTGTGTCTAAGATAGGAGGAGTGAGACCAATATCTATGATTTCCAGCCTGATTACTACTCAAGAGAGGAGTACCATGGAGTTGGAAAAGATGTCTGATCCAGTAGCTAAGAAAGAATAAAAAATTGCTATTTTAAAGTCCTAAATCCTTCAGACCACTCATGGATCTGGACCTGGTTCAGGTTCCTTAGTAGTTCTTTAAGCCCAGAATGATCTACTAGTAGCTAAAAATGCAAAGCTCAAGAAGAAAGTTGTTGAGTTAACTCAACAGATAATTGATGATAGTCATGCTGCTATGCAGCGTCTTGATGCTATCATGTTCTAATCCTCATCTTCGTCCTAAGTCTCAAATAATTTCCCATCTGTGTCAGTTTCTTTTTATGTTGACTCTAATGTTATGTCCTAGCCATGTGCACTGTTTAATTTTCTATTAGTAAGACTTTGATATTGATTGTGGTATCTGCTCTCTTGGTTCTTGCTAGTACTTAATCATATCTCCATGTTCTTATATTGATTTTGTGTTTCTCTATGTGTACTGCCCTTGTTGGTCATGAGTTACTTATTGCTTTAGGCTTTTCATTAGGTTACTATTTGTCTTTTTAATTATGCCAAAATGGGAAAGATTGGAGTGTGATTAGAAAGTACTGATTGGAGTGTGATATGACTAGTCTTGCTTAGATGGTGCTGGTGAAAAGGGGAACTTGAAGTAATGGGAACATGGTGAATGAGGGAACTTAAAATAGTTGCATGTTGAAAAGGGGGTTATGTAAGTCTATGTTTGTCATCATCAAAAAGGGGAAAAATGTTGGGTTCTGGCCTTTTTTATTGTGTTCATGTTTTGATGATTGACAAACCTAGTTAAAGGACCAGTTATGTCAACTGGTGTTCGAATATGCAGTTGTACACTTTCGTCTTATATGCCAACAGTGCATACTATCTGGCAGCTATAATAGAATAGTGAACGTGCTGCATAGTGGAATCCTCCAATGAGAAATCTTCTCTCCAAATGCTCTCATATATATTCATCACCTTGAGGAGAGAAGCTTAGTTCTTACAAATATACATAAATAATTATTCTATTCTAGCAAAAGTTGTCTTGGTGCTCAAATTGCTCAAGGACTTATTAACTCAAAAATTGTTGGCTCACAGTGAGATATGTCTTGTTTCTAGGTTAATTTAGTCCTTGTTTTTTCTCTCACAACTGTAAACTCACCTTTTGATTAGATATTTGTGTGATTATTTTTACTTTCAGTCTATGTTGACTTGTTGCTTTAGCTAGAGTTAGCCAATTGAGTCTTTAAAGTATGAGTTACTACAAAAGAGGTGTATCAATAGAGTTATTACTAGTGATTAGGGATTAAGAGTTTCATTCTTGGATTACATAGAGTTGTAATAGATTTCGTTGCTTGGTTATTAGTGTAGTGGTTGGTGAAATCCTACTCATGGTTTTACTTTCTTGAGCAAGGAGGTTTCCACTTAAACATCCCTTTTCATTTACTTCACTGCTGTTTACTTTATGTTCTTGTTGTTTGTCGTTTTCCTCACACAAGGACCAGGTATCGAATCAGGTCCTTGTTATCAGGGTGGACTCTTACAAACCATGAATAGTCAATAAACTTATTCATTCAAACAGGAACAACCAAATCATTAATCAAAAGCATGTTCGAAGACCAATCGACAAGTATCCAATTCAGGAGCATACATATAATCAATCGAGTCTAAAACTCTAATTTAACCATAGCCCAGATTCATTTATTCAACAAACCTTCTTCTAATCACCCCAAGACTGATGTGTTATGTTTATTAACTAGTAGCCCTTATATTCAACACATTCCCAGGTTTTGAAATGTCACATCATTAATTGATTTTTCATCCATCTGATCATATTTAGTCTTACGGTTTTGAGTCTAGTTATACCCCTTTAGAAGTTTCATCATTCATACTTAGCCATACCATTCTTAGATTCCTTGAGTTACAACTTCGCATTCCTCTACCGTAATCAATTTTGATAACTAATTGCAGCAGTATAATAATGCATTCATTCTAAGTACAACATTAACATGACCCCTTTTAAGGTACTTAAGCCAGATTTTTATATTACAAGCTCTTACATACTCATTACCATTATATAAGATCACATAATTAACACTACAATTCAACATAAACATCTTACATACACATCACCCCCATCAAGGGATTCATATACTAACATATCAATACATAATTAACTCTTGTTATGTAATTTCATATTTTATCCAACCAAACTCCATACCCACAAGCCTAAACATGATTCTCCCATCAAATCTATACTACGTATACATATACTAACCATAATACACTACTCATAAACTATAGAATACCTTGGTGGTAAGCTGCTGCTACAGAAAGCATGAATCCTCATTCCTTTGTTCCTTTCTAGCGAGTTTGCTAAAAAATTTGTGAGTAAGAAAGTGGTGTCACCTTTCTTGTAGAGCCTTGCCTCTCTGTTGTTGTTATTTTTAGATTAGTAATAGCATTTTTAATTTGGATATTTTATCGCGGCTGTTTTCAATAACAATGAATTGGGTTGTTACTATAAATACCAATTTACCAATCGTTCATCCTCAAATAGACATGTGGAAATGAGAGCAGGAAGTCAAATTGATTCTAAGAAGAATTGCTAACTGTTTGATGGTTATTACGCCAACATCTAACAACCATTACTCGGCCCACTTATCGAGACCTTCCATACTTTCTAACATGTGAAGTCAATTATATATTTGGTTTAATTCAATTTTCTCATATATTGGTAGTTATGAAGAAAGATTCACCTACATCAGGTCCTTACATAACCCATGCTACCTAGAGATGGGAAACTAAACAATGATACACAACACCATATAAAAAATGAAAAGAGTGAGGAATTTGCATAGGTGGCTACTGTAGAAGCCAGGTGCTCATTACAACAGCACTGCAGTAGTGGATTACAGACTGCTACATTGGTCCCTTGGCAGTTTTAAAAGGGAAAAATGGGGATTCATTTTTGTCACACCCCAAATCCCATCGGGAAGTGATTGGCACCCGTTGCCGATAAGGCCCGAGAGAACCAAGCTTTGCCTATGTTCATTCATATGCATTCCATAAGAATATCACTACCATGTACGAACACATAATTCTAATGACGGGAAGCATGAAACATGTGATAGTTATATACATATGTGAAACTTGGCCGTCGAGGCCATCAAGTCAAGAATAACATATACCTCTTACATTTATACACCCACATACGTCTACAAAAGCCTCTAACAGAACATTTACCAAAACCAACTGAAAGTCGGGACAAGTCCCCGCTTTATACAACATGTACAACACCAAAACATATGTACATCTGTGACTCGGAGAAGCCCCAAACTAATTGGAGCTCACCGATGATCCGCAATAATTGCCAACCTACTATGGAGGCCTACTAGTACCTGCACCTGCAACAAGTAAGGTAAATTCCCCAAAGGGGGTCAGTACGAAGAATGTAATGAGTATGTAAGGCTCAAATGAAACTGTAGGAACCATAAATACGTCAATGAACTCAATTACAAAAGAATAACCAATATAGATACATCATCATTCCGTATTTTGGAAACCAAGTATATTGCTTGCATTACTTTCTTTGCTTCTTTGCATCTATGATTATTCATCTTTACCAGTGAACTGTGATACCCGAGCCCCGATTGAACAGTGGGTTTTTAACATAACATAATGATATGTTGGGATCGGCTCGAGCTAGGCTTATGCCTCTAGAGCTGCCACCCTAAGAATCAAAGCATTGGGTTCAGCTCGAGCTAGGTTATTACCTCTATAGCTGCCACCCATAAACCAACATATCAGGTTTGGCTCGAGCTAGGTTTATACCTCTAGAGCTTCCCCCTGTCAGGTTCGGTCCGAGCTAGGCTTATGCCCCTAGGACTGCCCCCTGATCCCACAACCTCGGGATCGGCTTGAGCTAGGCATTTTGCCCCCAAAGCTACCACCCATACTTGATCATTAACCACATATGCATTAATTCATTCATTACTTTGAGACTGATACAATGATATTCATAACTTTATTCGAAGCTTTGGATCATTAACCAATGAGTGAGAGACATATGAATAAACATTATTGGAAACATTGGACCATAATCAATGAACAAGATACATGAGTATAATCACTATTAGAACTTTGGAACACAACCTTATTGGTCTTTTGGAACATTACCAATGAGTATAAGACATGTGATTCACGATTGATCAATGAGTAGGAAACATATGATAATGACTATTGATAACCGGATATAGGATACCTTAGCACATTTCAGGATGGGACAAGTGTAATGTCAATGTGAATACTATTTGCCACAGAAAGATACGAACAGAGTAACCTTACATACCTTCACTTCCAAGTACGAATACACAAGTATGAACACAATTGTCCAGCTTCTTCCTTACGTCTTACTCTACAATACAAGTACATATCGGAGCTTACATTAGCAACTAGTTACTATACAGGCATACAAGACGATAATGAACTATATGACTGCCGTATATCGTCATTTTACCCCTGACAATACAATCCAATGCATTAACATATCAACAACACCATAACATTACGCAATTGACCAAGAGATCATGCTTCAATAGCATTTCACACCACACTTACCCTTTACACTTTTCTCTTTATCATTCCGTCACAATTACTCCTTCATAACAACATATGAACAATCATACATACTCAATACAGTCCAACATACCTCCATACGACACTTTAAAATCATTAAAACGACATCACAAGTTGATAATTACATCAAAAAAGGGTATAGGGGCCTTCGGGGACCAAGACGATGTGAAAACATACAAAACCAAACCTGGGGCTGACTTGCGAGCCACCTGTGCCCGTAGGTGGATGAGGTGAGACTGCAGGTGGCTGGTGGCAGATGCCAGTGGCACCTGCGTTGGCATATGCGCCCACAGGTGCCCTCGTCTGCGGGGGCGGATGCCCGTTTTGGTCTGAAATGGTTTCTTTTGGATATTTTAATGCCATGAATGGTCCATGATCATAACCAAACTTATTTTGACATATTTTTGATCATCTTGAACACCAAAAATCAGCCATGTTCTCACAACACACATAACACCCAAAACAGCACTTTACGGCCAATACGTCACCAAAACCATAACCAATTTCACAATAACAATACCAAACATCATACACAAGGATAAAACAAAGTAATACTCTAATAAAATCTCACATTTCAATATTTACTCCAACAAGTTCACTTCCTTCAAGACCACAAATTCATATTCAAGTTTAAAAGACAAAACCATCCTCCGATTTAGCAAACATGTAACATTTCACACATTGTGAACTTCTCAATACTCCACCAACATAACCAACATAATATACACCATATATCATGCATAAAATATATTAAACCATCATAATAAACACTTACCAAGTCTTGTACAAAAATGATCTTGTCCACAAGGAGTTGAGAGCTTTAGGTTTGTGTGAGAAAAAGGCTTTGGATAATTCTAGAAAAAGCATGAGAGTCTAAATGAAGTAAAAATCTGATTTTATCTCTTATATAGTCCCTTTAAAGTGATCCTGATCCACACACTTGGTGTGTTTACTTGGTCAATGGAAGAGTTGGGCAAGAATGGGTCAAATTCCCATTTGGGCCATGTCTTCCTTATAATTTTTGGGTTTCATTTAGGGCCCAATTGTACAAGACTTACTAATGCCCACAATTTAATACATAATCCTTCAAATCTCTCATGTTTCCATTTTTCCATAAATGTTACCGTGATCAGCTAGACTCAGAAACGTACGGGGTGTTACATTCTTCCCCCCTTAGGAACATTCATCCTCGAATGTTAGTGTTAACATTCAAATTAAAAAATTACAAATCTAGGAACATTCTTCATGTCATCATTTAGAGATATACTCAAAGCTTATAAATACTTACTTGTCGTTCTTCCCTTTGGAACAAATAAGGGTACTTGGATTTCATCATTTCTTCAAATTCCCATGTGACCTCTTCTATTTGCTGATTTCTCCAAAGTACCTTTACGAAAGCTATGTATTTGTTTCTCAACCTCTTCACTTGTCTATCCAGAATGGAAATAGGTATTTCCTCATAGGTAAGATCCTATGTAACCTATACATCATCAATAGGAGTAAAACGAGATGGATCTCCTATGCATTTTTGAAGCATCGACACATGGAATACTGGATGAACTGTGGAGAGTTCTTGGGGTAGCGCCAACTCATACACAACTTGACCAAATCTTCTAATAATTTCATATGGGCCTATATACCGTGGACTCAATTTTCCTTTCTTTCCGAATTGCATTACCCCTTTCATTGGTGACACCTTCAGAAATACCCAATCACCTATGGAAAACTCAAGTCCTCTTCTTCTAACATCGGCATATGACTTGTGTCGACTCTGGGCCATTTGTAATCGTTACTGAATCACTTTAACTTTCTCCATAGCCTGATGAACCAAATCTGGCCCAAGTAAAACAGCTTCACCCGCTTCAAACCATCCAATTGGTGATCTACATTTCCTTCCGTACAAAGCTTCATAAGGTGCCATTTTAATACTTGAGTGATAGCTATTGTTGTAAGCAAATTCAATAAGAGGCAAATGGTCATCCCAACTGCCCTGAAAATCTAACGTGCAAGCTCGTAGCATATCTTCAAGTGTTTGAATAGTACGTTCTACTTGTCCATCAGTCTAAGGATGGAAAGCCGTACTCAGATTCACATGTGTACCCAAACTCTACTAAAAAGATCTCCAAAAGTGCGCTGTAAACTGTGCTCCTCTATCTGATATAATGGAAAGTGGAATACCATGTAACCTCACTATCTCTTTAACATATAATTTTGCATAATCCTCATCTGTATAGGTGGTCTTGACTGGTAGAAAATGCGCTGATTTGGTAAGCCTGTTAGCTATAACCCATATAGAATCAAATTTCCGCAGCGTACGAGGCAAACCTGTGATGAAGTCCATATTAATCATATCCCACTTCCATACTGGAAGATTGATACATTACATGTAACCTCCTGGTTTCTGATGCTTTACCTTTATTTGCTGACAATTCGAGCACTGAGCAACAAATTCTGCAATGTGCTTCTTCATATTTCCCCACCAATACACTTCTTTCAAATCAAAGTACATTTTAGTGGCACCCGGATGAATAGAATAGTGCGAATGATGTGCCTCAGTCATGATTCATTTTCGCAGCTCATCTACATCTAGAACGCATACTCTACCTTGGCATTGAAGTACCCCTTCTTGTGTCAGATCAAATGCATCAAATTCTGTTCTACATTCTCTTTTAACTGCAATAACATAGAATCTGCAAACTATTTCTTTTTTACCTTAGCTATTAGTAAAGATTCAGCCGCATTTTGTACAATAACTCTTTCATCTGAGGATTCAAGAAGACGAACCCCCAAGCTGGCTAATTGATATAGGTCTTTGATTATCTCTTTATTTTCTGTCAATTGGTCACTAATAACTCCTGTTGCCTTGCGGCTCAATGCATCCGCTACCACATTTGCTTTTCCTGGATGATAAATAATGTCAATATCATAGTTTTTCAATAGCTCAAGCCACCTTCGTTGCCTCAAATTGAGTTCCTTCTACTTAAAGATATACTGCAGACTTTTGTGATCAGTATAGATATCAACATGAACTCCATACAAATAATGACGCCATATCTTTAAAGCAAAAACCACCGCTGCTAATTCAAGATCATGTGTGGGATAGTTTCTTTCATGTGGCCGTAACTGTCGTGAGGCATATGCTATGACATTACCGTGCTGCATCAATACACATCCGAGGCCAACCCCGAAAGCATCACAATACACTGCATAACCTTTGGTGCCTTCAGGAAGTACTAAAACTGGTGTGGAGGTTAATTTATCTTTCAACTCTTGGAAGCTTTTCTCACATGCATCATTCCACTGAAATTTAACTGCTTTATTTGTAAGCTTTGTTAACGGTGTAGCACTAGAGGAAAAACCTTCCACAAATCTTCGGTAATAACCTGCCAGTCCAAGAAAACTATGAATTTCTGTGGGTGTCGTAGGTCTTGGCCAATTTTTCACTTCTTCAATCTTCTGTGTATCAACCTGTATCCCTTTATCTGACACAATGTGACCCAAGAATGCAACTGATTTTAACCAAAACTCACACTTGGAGAACTTTGCCTACAACTTATGCTCACGGAGTATTTACAACACCTGCCGTAAGTGATTAGCATAGTCCTATGGTGATCTTGAATAAACCAGGATGTCATCTATAAATACTGTGACGAACACATCCAAAAATGGCTTAAACACCCTATTCATCAGATCCATGAACACAGCTGGTGCATTTGTTAGTCCAAATGACATAACTAAAAATTTATAATAGCCATACCGTGTTCGAAAAGCTGTCTTGGGTACATCTTCTTCTCTAACTCTGACTTGATGGTAACCCGACCTCAAGTCAATCTTGGAAAAGCACTTGGCACCCTGTAACTGATCAAACAAATCATCAATTTGAGGGAGGGGATATTTGTTCTTGATCGTTACCTTATTCAATTATCGATAGTCGATGCATATTCTCAACATGCCATCTTTCTTCCGTATGAATAGTATCGGTGCACCCCACGGAGACATACTCGGCCTAATAAAGCCTTTGTCCAGCAAATCTTTCAATTTCTCCTTTAATTCACGTAATTCTGCTGGAGCCATTCTATATGGAGGAATAGAAATAGGCTGAGTGCCTGGAATCACATCAATGCCAAATTCTACTTCCCTTTCTGGGGGTAAGCCTGAAAGGTCTTCTGGTAGTACATCTAGAAATTCACTAACCACTGGAACCGACTGAGGAGTTAGTGGTTCCACTTCAGTATCTTTCACCCGTACCATATGACATATGTAACCCTTAGCAATCATTTTCCTGGCTTTTTGATAAGAAATAAATCTTCCTCTAGGTGCCCCTACATCACCCTTCCATTCAAAAATATCCATTTGTGGAAAATGAAAATGTACCTTCTTGGCCCGGCAATCAACTGTGGCGTAACAAGAAGCTAACCAATCCATTCTCATTATCACATCAAAATCCACCATGTCAAGTTCAATGAGATCAGCCAGTGTATCATGACCACACACCGTTACCACACAATTACGATATACTCTTTTTACAACAATACATTCACCAACCAGTGTAGACACTTCAATTGATTTAATTAATAATTCTGGTGCCTTTGTAAATTTCACAGCAATCAACGGAGTAACATAGGAAAATGTAGAACCTAGATCAATCAGTGCATATACATTATAAGAGAATATGGATAATGTACCTGTGACAACATCAGGAGAAGCCTCTGAATTTTATCGGTCCACCAAAGCATAAGTGCGATTCTGGACCCCACTAGTACTGGTTGCTCATCTGGCACCCCTTCCCCGGCCAACAGACTGTACACCTCTGCCCAATGAAAGAACCGATGATGATGATGCAACGGCCGATCCTGTCGGTCGTGCTATACCCCCCATGCTCCTCTGGGGACACACTCTCATCATGTGTCCTGTCATACCGCACCAGAAGCAAGCATTTGTCCCCACTCTGCATGTACCTAAATGAGTACGTCGCAGTGCTGACACTGCTGATGGGGAAAACCTGTTGCCTGTGATCCGTGAACCCCACTACTCTATCCAGATAGACCACCTCTAGACCCTCGAAATTGAGAGTGAGCACCTGCTGTAGAATATGAGAACGATCGTCTAGGTGGTCTAGGAAACATACGAGGCCTAGATCCTCCTTGAGACATCATAGACGGTCCCATAGGTCTAGCCATTTTTGATTGTTCCCTGTCAAATTCATGTGCCCTTTTTCTCTGTCTTTGATCTTCTATTTTTTGGGCGAAGGCTTGTATTCTTGCTATGTCCATGTCCTTGTTCAAGGCAGCAATGGTGCAATCCCTTACCAAATATGGTTCTAATCTGTCCACGTATCGATGGACTCTATCTGTCATTATAGCCACCACATTTGGAGCATACCGTGCCAAAGAATTGAATTGTAAACTATATTCTCTGATGCTCAAATTTCCTTCATGGAGATTTAGGAACTGATCCGCACGTGCTTCACGGATCTCTAGGGAAGGTAATGATCAAGGAATGGTGCTTTAAATTCTTCCCAATTAGGTGACATTGCACCGATATCACGAGATTTCTTCCAATCCTCATACCACAGTATCGCTTCACCCTTCAATCTATATGCAACAAGTTCAACTGTTTCTACCCCCGTCACGTGCATAACTTCCAGAGTCCTCTGAATTTGATCCACGAAGTCCTATGGATCTGCTTTTGGATCCGACCATGTGAATATAAGAGGTTCCAATTTTAAGAAATCCTGTGTTCTGCGACTCGCCACTCTAGACGCATCATCTTCATTTGTCATTGGACCAGTTTGTCCTTGACTTTGCGCTGCCACTAACTGTGTCAACATATGTACTGCATTTCTAAGGTCCTGATCTGTGGTTTTCATTGGTGGTTCTGCGGGTACTTCTCTACCGATTGGCTCTTCCGGAGCTAGAAAAGTAGAAGAAGACCGCGATGAAATTTCAGCATTTGCTCCACCTTGACTAGTTTGGTCAGGTGGTAATCTACTCATTCCTTCTTCCACAGGCATTTCTACCTGCTTGCCTTTACCTCTACCTCTTCTTGTCATTGGCATTATTACTATACTAGAGAAAAACAATTACCATGGTCAGATACAATTCAACTTACAACACTGGCTCTATTGCACGATCTAGAAATGAAGAAGAGAAACAACATCCTAAATGTCCCATAGCCTCTTACTTATAAATGTGGTACACAACACATCGATAAGTAAGACTCTACTCAGACACGGCTTTGTAGACACCCTTAGAAAGACCTGCTCTGATACCACTTTTGTCACACCCCAAATCCTATTGGGACGTGATTGGCACCCGTCGCCGATAAGGCCCAAGAGAACCAAGCTTTGCCTATGTTCATTCATATGCATGCCATAAGAACATCACTACCATGTACGAACACATAATGCTAATGACGGGAATCATGAAACATGTGATAGTTATATACATATGTGAAACTTGGCCGTCGAGGCCATCAAGTCAAGAACAACATATACCTCTTACATTTATACACCCACATACATCTACAAAAGCCTCTAACAGAACATTTACCAAAACCAACTGAAAGTTGGGACAACTCCCCGCTTTATACAACATGTACAACACCAAAACATATGTACATCTGTGACTCGGAGAAGCCCCGAACTAATTGGAGCTCACAGATGATCCGCAACAACTAACAACCTACTGTGGAGGCCTACTAGTACCTGCGCCTGCAGCAAATAAGGTAAATTCCCCAAAGGGGGTCAGTACGAAGAATGTAATGAGTATGTAAGGCTCAAATGAAACTCTAGGAACCATAAATACGTCAATGAACTCAATTACAAAAGAATAACCAATATAGATACATCATCATTCCGTATTTTGGAAACCAAGTATATTGCTTTCATTACTTTCTTTGCTTCTTTACTTCTATGATTATTCATCTTTACCAGTGAACTGTGATACCTGGGCCCCGACTGAACAGTGGGTTTTTAACATAACATAACGTTATGTTGGGATCAGCTCGATCTAGGCTTATGCCTCTAGAGCTGCCACCCTAAGAATCAAAGCATTGGGTTTGACTCGAGCTAGGTTATTACCTCTATAGCTGCCACCCATAAACCAACATATCAGGTTTGGCTCGAGCTAGGTTTATACCTCTAGAGCTTCCCCCTGTCAGGTTCGGTCCGAGCTAGGCTTATGCCCCTAGGACTGCCCCCTGATCCCACAACCTCGGGATCGGCTTGAGCTAGGCATTTTGCCCCCAAAGCTACCACCCATACTTGATCATTAACCACATATGCATTACTTCATTCATTACTTTGAGATTGATACAATGATATTCATAACTTTATTCGAAGCTTTTGATCATTGACCAATGAGTGAGAGACATATGAATAAACATTATTGGAAACATTGGACCGTAATCAATGAACAAGATACATGAGTATAATCACTATTAGAACTTTGGAACACAACCTTATTGGGCTTTTGGAACATTACCAATGAGTATAAGATATGTGATTCACAATTGATCAATGAGTAGGAAACATATGATAATGACCATTGATAACCGGATATAGGATACCTTAGCACATTTCAGGATGGGACAAGCGTAATGTCAATGTGAATACTATTTGCCATAGAAAGATACAGACAAAGTAACCTTACATACCTTCACTTCCAAGTACGAATACACAAGTATGAACACAATTGTCCAGCTTCTTTCTTACGTCTTACTCTACAATACAAGTACATATCGGAGCTTACATTAGCAACTAGTTACTATACAGGCGTACAAGACGACAATGAACTATATGACTGCCGTATATCATCATGTCACCCCTGACAATACAATCCAATGCATTAACATATCAACAACACCATAACATTACGCACATTGACCAAGAGATCATGCTTCAATAACATTTCACACCACACTTACCCTTTACACTTTTCTCTTTATCATTCCGTCACAATTACTCCTTCATAACAACATATGAACAATCATCCATACCTAATACAGTTCAACATACCTCCATACGACACTTTAAAGTCATTAAAACGACATCACAAGTTGATAATTACATCAAAAAAGGGTATAGGGGCCTTCGGTGACCAAGACGATGTGAAAACATACAAAACCAAACCTGGGGCTGACCTGTGAAGCCACCTGCACCCGTAGTTGGCTGAAGTACGCCCGCAGGTGGCTGGTGGCAGATGCCAGTGGCACCTGCATTGGCATCTGCGCCCGCAGGTGCCCTCGTCTACGGGGGCGGATGCCTGTTTTGGTCCGAAATGGCTTCTTTTGGGTCTTTTAATGCCATGAATGGTCCATGATCACAAACAAACTTATTTTGACATATTTTTGATCATCTTGAACACCAACAATCCACCATGGTCTCACAACACACATAACATCACCCAAAATTGCACTTTACGGCCAATACGTCACCAAAACCATAACCAATTTCACAATAACAATTCCAAACATCATACACAAGAATAAAACAAAGTAAGACTCTAATAACATATCACATGTAAATATTTAACCCAACAAGTTCACTTCCTTCAAGACCACAAATACATATTCAAGTTTAAAAGACAAAACCATCCTCCGATTTAGCAAACATGTAACATTTCACACATTGTGAACTTCTTAATACTCCACCAACATAACCAACATAATATACACCATATATCATGCATAAAATATATTAAACCATCATAATAAACACTTACCAAGTCTTGTACAAATATGATCTTGTCCACAAGGAGATGAGAGCTTTAGGTTTGTGTGAGAAGAAGGCTTTGGATAATTCTAGAAAAAGCATGAGAGTCTAAATGAAATAAAAATCTGATTTTATCTCTTATTTGTCCCTTTAAAGTGATCCTCATCCACACACTTGATGTGTTTACTTGGTCAATGGAAGAGTTGGGCAAGAATGGGTCAAATTCCCATTTGGGCCATGTCTTCCTTATAATTTTTGGGCTTCATTTAGGGCCCAATTGTACAAGACTTACTAATGCCCACAATTTAATACATAATTCTTCAAATCTCTCATGTTTACATTTTTCCATAAATGTTACGGTGATCAGCTAGACTCAGAAACATACGGGGTGTTACAATTTTCTCACTTTTCCAACTTCATACTCTCAACAAACCTGAACTCTCCCTCTCTAATACTCTCTCCCATCACTGCTATCTAAAATAAATCTCTCCATTCTCTCTTTATTTCACTGATTTGTAACTTCTAACATATGATATCATGTGAGAATCATTTGATTCAGAAAAATATTGGGGTGGTTGGGACATATTTCAATTTTTCCCATTGGGATGAAACCTTATAGCATGCTATTTTCTATTATGTTTCCATCACTCTTATAGCATTCTGGACGTAAGATTTATGGAGTTCATGGGGGTTTTGAACTTGAAATTTGAATGGGTAGATGAGAAGTTGCTTTTCAAACATTTTCAAGCCAATAAGGCTTTATTTGGGTGTTAACCATCATAAAAATAATGTAAACTAGTCATACACTACTACCCCATGCCTGATCTACGTTAAAAATCAAGAAAATGAAGTAAAATTTCAAAAATAGGCTTGTTTGGGGTCTGGTCCCATTGGGGACGAAGGTACCGTTGCAGTAAGTCATAGCACACTGTAGCAATACCACTGTAGTGGAACCTTTTTGCTATAACAGCACCACTGTGGTGGTCTGGGTACCACTACAGCAGTCCCTAGGTAGTGAGTTCGTCTAGGAAAACTGGGAGTTTTCAAAAAAAATTCCATTTTACATTTCCCTTAGTTTTAAGTCAAATTTTGTCATTGTATCTTACAAGGATAACACTAACAAACTTTTCATTCCTCACTCAGGTACTACTACTATCATGGTTGCCGACACCAATGCTCCTCCTTACAAGAAATTTCTTACTAGCAACTGCAGGAGGCACTACTTAGATATGCAGATCAAGGGGGCTTACGCACGAGCGTGAGTTTGTGATGGATAAGATGGAGGAGGAGGCGCCAGAGTTATATACTAGGATATAGGAGTTAGGTTTGGGGCCTATAATGACCCATCCCATCATTAATATAATTACCACATCCAAGGGGCACATGGGTATTGGTAATTTAAAATTTTCTAGATGTTCATTAAAAATTCTTGGTAGATGATCTCCGGAGTCAGACATTTAAGGAAAAATATTCAGGAAGTAGACTATTACCATCCCACCATAGCAGGACACTCCCAACAATAGAGGTACCACTATAGCGGTAGTCGAGCTGCTATAGCGAGAAGTCACTTCTTATTTTAAAGCCCTTTTTCCTACCCAACTTTAAACTTATGACATTGCCTCCTTCTAAAAAATATTGTAGGGTTTCCCCTATGCCTGAGAATAGTATGAATGGACAGAAAACTATGTGAGGGAGTGTTTCCACAGTAGATTCATTGAATCCTTGTCAAAATTAGTATAACCCAGTCAAAGAAAGAGAGTTCCTACCTCCATAGCAGCAGCTTGGCACTTAGGTAGGCTAGGTTTAATTAAGTAGTCATATATTAAGGTTAAAAAAAGACATGAACATGGTATAGAATGATGAGAGATGTCATGCTTAGGTCTATGGGCATAGCTTTTGGTTAGATAAAATGGATTAACTAAAGTAGACATAAACTCTCTTAGTGCAGGTATATTTGATTAAGTTGTAGTTGATGCCTGCATGTTGCTATGTTCTCTTTCTAATTGAGTAATAAAGTATGTTTTAGGTGTGAAATTGATTAATAGAGATGGAGTTGTATTAACACATCCTTAGTGTCATTGAATTATCCAGATTTATTGATGATTATCCCATGTGATATGCTCTCTATGATAACCAAGGAGTTTCTTGTACTAGTGTTTCAGGTTAAAAGGAATTACAAAACATTGTACAGTAAAATGAATAATTATGGTGTTAGAATAAGAAGGGAGTTGGGAATTAGAATGTGTTCAACCTTAAATGATCGGTTTTGGTAGAGGAAATGGGTGTAGTAGTTGAAGAATAATAGGGTGTGGTCAGACTTAAGTGGTCAGTTAAGTGGAAGAACTTATATAAACTTTGTGAACCCCTATGTGTATCGTTGTATTGGAGTTGAGACTCATTTTGATTGCATATATGCTCATTAACTGAATATTTATTTATTTGTTTCAAGTTGTGCTTGTATTAGGTGCCAAATATGTTCTTGCTACTATGGTGGCTCACTGGCAGTGACTCCTGAATTTAATTTCCCTATATTGCCTTTACCTATTCCCATATAACGCTACCTAATAACTTTTACAAACATCTACCTGCTAATCCAGGACTGAAACCTAGTAACTTAATGGTATAAAAAATAACTGGAACACTTAATTATACACTCCAATTATCAGGTAAAAATCAAACATCAATGTACCTTTTTAAGCTTCTAAAAACATTCAGGTCTAGCGTACTTGTGCCAATGATATAGCGGACGCTCAAAACACAGATGACCTTAACAATCATTGCTTTCACTTACCAACCCTATATATTCTATATGTAATCGTACTATGAAAAAGTAATTCAACCACCAACAACATATTTACCCTTTGTTAACATTCAAACACTAAGAAAATACTTCACTACAACCATAGTTGCCTCTAAATGCTCAAGGGACACTGAGGGCTACGTGGAGTGGTGCTAGTATCTATACCCTTGCCAGTACTGCTACTCTCTACCTCGATCCCCTCCTTTCTCTTTATTATACTCTTTCCCTGTGCACCTTTCACCTTTAAAGGGTTGAAAGATAGGTCGCACTCTAAGTCATAATCATCATCCTCTCTAGGCACACCCGCACAGGCGCATAGCTCCATAATTAAGCCGTAAATAAAAGGGTCCTTCTTATTTCCCCAAGAGAAATCGTTACACTCTGCCACTATTTGGGACCCCACAATGAGCAAAATCCCCCGAATTACACAAGCCATTTTTAGTACCCGGGGATAAGTCATGTCTGTGGTGTTGCCTAAAGGAAAAATCCTCTGAGATACCAAATTACGCCACCACTGGGCCTCTGTACAAAAGTTCATACTCTTGATCCCCTCAATGCTATTCCAGTAGACTTTCCCCCAATTAGCTTCCTCTATCAGAGTGTCTCTTAGCTACCATAAATCCATCTTCATGAGTTTCTCCTCAAATTTACTATTAGGGATATTGGACATCCTTAATACCTCATTGATTACGTCCGCGTCCACAGGGATATTTATTTCTCGAATACAAATGATGGGGAAAGGGTCCTCCCAATGCACAATAGGGAGCATAACATAAAAATCCCAAACTCGGCCCGAAATTCCATCTCGAGCAGGCTTCACTAATATCATCAACCTGAACTCCTACAGTTAGGGATAGAATTCTAGTGCCTTTTCCTCTACATCCTTATTCACGAAAGCCCTCTCAGGATAAAACCCCATCCTCCAATAATCTCTATATCACTGCTAGCAAGATTTTTTAGGAAACCTTTGAAAAGGAGGGGAGATGATGTCTTGGTTAGGGTCATCCATTGTATTAGTACTCCAGTAAAATTATGCGAAATCGTGTTAGATGTTATATTAATAGTCAATAGGTTGTGATGTTTCAAAAGATATAAAGTTCAAAGTTTCAGGGTAGGTTACTACTAGAATTTCACTATAGTGGGAGCATGTCGCCATAGCAGTAACCATTATATTAGGAAGTATCCCTCTATAACGGCCTTCATCGTCCCATCCCACCTTTGACCCATCAATTACATCTTTTTTTGCAATTTTTCTAATTTTTAACTTAGATTAGGGTTGGTAAAGTAGTTGTATCACCCCTAAATGTCAAAATCCGACTGTATAAACCCAGATTCAAGACCCAATGGATAAGAAAATTTTTTAGAAGTAACTCTCCATATTATACCCCTTGTTCAAGCCCCAAATCCACCAAGAAATCTGTAAATCTTACGCCTAGAATTCCATAAAATCATTGGAAATGTAAGATAAGAAAGCATGCTTTCCAGTTCATCCCAAATTGTGCAAAATCAAACCATTCTTCAATCAACCCTAGTCTCTTCAATTTCTATGAATTTCTAGCCTTATTCTTTGAAAACAAGCATTATAAAGTAAAAAAATGGAGTTAGAATGGAAATTTACCTTGAATTTAGTATTGATAGAGAGTGGTTGATTGGAGTATATGAGGGAGTTTAAGATTTTTAAATAAGGAGAAATGGAAATTAAACCCATTTCTTTTCTTCTTAAAACTTCCAAGAGCCCGCTATAGCAGTCCACTTCTCGCTATAATGGTGGGGTCCTGTGAAGCCATGCACTAGGGAGGGATGGGAATTTTTATTCCCTTTTTTGTGTTTATTTAGAGGTTTGGGTGTATTGGCAAGGCCCCAGTTACCTTGGGTGCTCATGTGTTCTTCACTAAATCATTTTCTCATATTTTTGGTTATGGTGTATTTTATGAAGGTACATAGGATGGGAAAGTGTTTGTATATAAGTTCATATGACTCTGTTGTAAGGCCCGAAAGAGAAATCAAGAATAAGAACTCCCTAAATTGATGGGTAGGTAATTAATTATAACAACCCATTTCGTCATTACTAAAATTGCCGCATCCGTAAGGGCACGGGGTATGAGAATTTTGTTAATATTTTTGAAATAGGTGCTTAAAAGGCTTAGCTAACTAAATTTAGAATGGAAAATTTTAGAGTGGACTAACGTTATCCCGCTAAAGTGAGAATTTTCCCACTATAGCAGTGTCGTGGTAACAGCATGTAGGTTGCTATAGTGGGATGCCAAGAAGTAGAAATAGTTCACCCGAATTTTTAATTACCCTTCTCTTTTAAGTTGTAAACCAGAACAAGGCTTCATTCTAAAAATCCCTTAGGGGTCTCAAAACTCTGGAGCAATGGAGAAGAAGGGGCATGCTTGGACGAGGTAAAGCCCAATATTTGCTTATGGATTTCATAATGGAAATCACTAGAATAGAGTAGGGAGTGCAAGTCCATGCCTCCATAGTAGCTGTTTGGCGCCAAGGTAGGCTAGGTTTAATTGAACAACAAAGACTTGTGCAAGAAAATGTATGCATAATATAGATTGATAGGAGATTCCATGCTTAGGCCTGCGAGCCATTTTTTCGGATGGATAAAACTATAGATGAGGGATATGTGAATGAGATGGATATTTTGAATGAGTATTGCAATGTCATTGATGCTGCCCTAGTATTCCTTATGCATAAATAATTGGTTAGGCAGTAAAAACGTTTGCTTGTGGTAGTGTTTTGTGGTTAAATTGATATATGTCAGTATGTTGGATGTGAATGCCTTATCCTTTACTTAATGTATTGATTGTGTGATTGGGAGAGGACTTAGAGTTAATATGGAAGGTTGGAAGTAATAAAATATAGATTAGAAAAGTTGTGTGTGTGTTCTAAATATCAGTAGTTGGAGGGTTATTCTAAAACTAATATATGTGTTAATTGTTGTTAGTGTTATTCGACCCCAGATATGATTATTTGTGAAAGTAGGTAGGTGATGGTTGAATTGTAGTTAAAGACTCAATTTAGTTTATGTGTGTATGTTAACTTCCTCTTTGTCTACTTGTTGCAATGCATGTCATGTATGTTAACTTATTCCATAATATTACAAGTTTTTTAATCACCCAAAATGAGATTGTGTAAGAAGACTTATTTTAAAGTTCAAGTTGGGTTATTTTATATCATATTGTGGTTGTACATGTTGTGACATGGGTTTATATTATGACATGAACTGGTAAAGGTCATCGTCACAGAATTGGTGGAATTTAGGGAGTATAAGGGTGGGGACGTTGGAATAAGGTGGTATGACCTTTGGTTTAGGATAAGGTTGGCAGACACTAGATGTCTTGGTAATTTGGTACATGGACTGAGCTCGTACACTGCAGGCCATGGCTAGTGGGCATTTATAATACCCATAGCATGTGTGTATGGGGTATTGGTGAGTTTGACAGTTCTATGAGTGAATCGGGTTATGTTATGATTATTGTATTAGGTTATTTGAATAAACCTAGTTATAATATTGTTGTTATTTGGATCCAAGAGTGGTATGGGCTATTCATATATTTGGATTAAGTAATTATTTTTTGAAGCGCTATAAAAGGTAATCTTGGTACAATTAAGCTTAATGTTATGAGTTATGGTATTGACCTGGTTGAATAAATGTACTTATTTTATGCTTCCCTGTTATACTTGACTTGATTGTGTTATAGTAGCTGTGGTTTGGTGCAATAAGCTTGATATGTTGTTTTATTTCTAATTAAGTATTAATATGTGTGTGAAGGTGAATACGTGTGTTGACCCTAATTGGTGGGTATTCCTATTGGAATGGTTATGTATGACTTGAGTTAATTACATATCAATGGCTTGGGGGTTCGTAGTGACTATGTGTTTTTGGTTTCATAAATTGAGTGAATGATAGTGACTAGCTAGAAGTGAAATAAAGTGTTGAAGGGTAGTGAACTAGAGCTGAATATGGTATGGTGTTAATTTGTGGGCTAGTACAATTTGTTAAAAATTTTGTGAGGTTCCAATGGTGAGAGTATAAGTTCAGAAGAGTGGTTAATGGGAGTATGAGAGTTCAATTTGACTCACTTTATTAATTAAGTGCATGTTTAATTTTAGATATTTATGTTGTGTTTACATGATTTAACTTGGGTCAGTTGATGATGCTTAGTAGTACGTGTGGTTGTACTGATGCTACTCTTGCTATACCCTTTTTGGGGTATATCCTATTGCAGGATCAGTTCAGGTTTTATTGCTTGATGTAGATAGAGATGTTCATCAGTTTCTGTCTTCTCACTCTTATGGTGGAAGCCGAGTTTGGTTTAGCTTTTATTGTCTTATCGTAACTACCTGTCTAAGCTAGATATTCGTGGTAAGGGATTACTTTTGATGTATTTAAAGAAATTGTAATAAGTTTTATAGAATTTTTGAAGAGATTAATGATATTCTTTTATGACTTCTGCATATTTCTAATTGGGTGGTAAGGGTTATCCTATCTAGGTGGATTAGAGTAGGTGCCCACACGATTCTATTAGTTGAGTCATGAAAGTTTGTATCATAGCCTAGGTTACCAGTCTCGCAAGTACAAGAACAAATGTCTAGTAAAGTCCTACGGATTGGCATGTTGACATCCACATCTAATCTTTAGGGAGCTATGAGGCATTCTAGGAATTGTATCTATTTCTTCCTTCCCCTTGAGCTGTCCTAAATGATTGTTTGTTTGGGCTGAGTCTAATTGGTATCTTTTGATTCCAATTGGTATCTCGACCAAACAAATAGAGGTCATCCGACTCCATTTGGCAGAACACAAGCAACATAATTGGAACTTAGAAGGTTCCAATTGGTATCTAGCCATGAAGGCTGTGTTTAAATTAGTAGATGATCAATTAGTGGTCATCGAGGATACGAGGTGTATGTTATGGTTAGAGAAATACTGATTAATGAAATTATTAGAACTGATATTTGTGTGAATTGTGACTGATTTGATAATTGAAAATCTATGATATGTGAAGTGGTTGTAAGTTATCTACGTGTTATTGGTTGAGGACTTGTATGATGTGTGGTTTAAATGGAAATTTGGATGCTTGAGTGCTAATCATTATGGGTGGTACATGTGAAGATGGTAGATGAAATTATTAAATTGTTGTAACTTTCCTTGCTTCAAGAGGTTGTTAGGTGGAAAACATAAATACGACTAGTGTTAAATAGTAGTGGAAAGCCTATTATGATCATTGGTGTTGTCTTCGTAATCGATAACTGGTGTGTTAAAAAGTTGTGTTTCACTTAATTGTCAATCCTGTCAAACTGTTGGGTTTGATCTTAGAATTATGGTTTAACTGTCGTACAGATTATAATTAAAGTGTGCAGAAGGGAATGAGGGTAAGGGAACTGTAAGAAATGGGAAATTTTTTTGGGCCACTGCCAGTGGGGCGCTATAGTGGGCACTACCCTGTTACTACGACCCTGCTATAGTGGGAATATTCCCTTCATGGCAGTGCCACGGTAGCGATATGCAGGCCACTATAGCAAGATTTGCATGGGCAGAATCCTTGCCCTATTTTTCTATTTTCTTGCATTTCATTTCAAACCTATTCAAAAACAAGTATAAGTTGCTAGCTATCACGTAGTGTAACATGCATGATATAAGATAATAATAGTGCATTCATTATTAGATTAATAAAAACAAGAATCCAATGTGGGGAAATAAAAAAAATTATTTGTTACATGCCCCAAACGGGGGCACCCAAATCCAGAAATTGGTAATAAAATAGGGGGATGGGAAGGTAGGATGACCTGTACGCGGGGATCAATTTGGATGCCCTATCATATCGGTTGCTCATTGAGCCAAAGCCTCTCTTTCCAGGCTACTCAGGAAGGAGAAATCCTACACATCCTTCTTCTCCAGATCTAAAAGAGGATTATCAGGTACTGCGCACTTGAACATGACCTTAATGGTCTTCTATATGTGGGCTAGAATACGATCCCAAGAGCACCTTTTCTTCTTCTCTTCATCTAGCTCCATCCAAAGCTCTGTATAGTCCTGAGTAGTATCGAGTGGGGATGTGTAGCTGGAAGGGGTTGAAACCTAGGGAGGCAAGTGAGCATGCTGCAAAAAGATCCTTACGGCAGCCATATCATGCTCCAGACGCTCGTAGGAAATTGGGGGCTGTGTGGGAGGAGGATCATCATTTTCCTCCTTCTTTACTACTCTGTTGCTCCCCTATCAGTACCCATCTTTCTCTTTTTCTTGATCCAGGGTGGTGTACCCTTCACCTTGAGGGGATGGAAGGGTGTGTTACACTCCAAGTCCGTGTCAGCATTCTCCCTAGGCAACCTTGCATGCCTGCACAACTCAGAAATCAGACACAAAAGGTGGGAGCCTTTTTGTTGCCTCAATAGAAGTCTTTCCACTCCGAAATGATTTGTGCCCCCATATTCAGCTCCCCCACATAGCGTAAGCTATCACTAGAGCCCAAGGGTAAACCACATCAGAAGTGTTACAGGAAGGACGAATCCTCTAGGTCACTAGATTCACCATCTGCGAGCATCTGCTGTGAAGTGCGTAACCCTATTCCCCTCGGGACTGGTCCAGTAGACTTTATCCTAGTCAGCCTCAACAACTAGTGTGTCCCTCATCTACCTCATGTTCATCTCCTGGGCCTTGGTCTCATACTCATTATTAGGGATATCAGGCACCCCAGAACCTCATTGATTGTAGCAACGTCCACGGGGAAATGTACTCCCCGACTGTACATAGTGGGGTGTGGTTGTCTTAGAAGATAATTAGGAGGATAGCGTAAAACTCCCCGACCCAGCCCGAGACCCTATACCTAGGAGCATCCCCCAAGGTATCAACCCAAAACTCCTAAAGCCAGTTGTAGAACTTTGGCTCCACCTCTTCCACATCCCTCATGATGAATCCCCTTTCGTAGCAGAAGCCCATCCTCCAATAGTCCCGGTATCTATCTTGGCAATTCTAATCAGGAAATGTATGGAAGAAAGGCGGTGCGTTATCTTGATTATTATCCATGAAGTTAGTAGTCCAGAAATAATCATGTGAAAAGCAAGTTAGAATCTATAGATTTATTCAAATAATTATAAGTTTTAGAAAAAGCTAAGTTTCAAAATTTTAAGGGGGATTCTGTCTGCCTCCCGCTACTATGGGAGAACTAGAGCGATAATATTCCTTCTATATCGGGGCCACCATAGTGGGATAAGTCTGCTATAGTGGCTTTCATCTTTCCCTAGCTAGAACCGACGCATCAATAGCACCTTTCACCAAAATTATCCATTTTTGACTTTTTAAACATAGATCAGGGTTAGGGAAGTGTCATGGAACTATTATATAATAAAATTTGGGTGTTTAAACCACTAGACAAGCCTGAATTATCAAGAAAATTTTGAAAAATAACCTTTCACATTCTACTCTTGTTCAAGGCCCAAATAGGTCATGAACTCTGTAAATCTTATCCCTAGAATGACATGGGGACGTTTTACATGTAAGAGAAGGAACCATGCTTTGAAAATTCATTCATATTCAAGAAAATTTTCAATTTCAAAAAGCAACCCCAAACCCACATGTTCCTACGATTCCAAGTTAAAAAACAATGATATTGCGAGTAAAAGAGTAAAGAGGAGTTAGAACTAAATTTACCATAATTTCGGCGTAAGCGCAAGTTAACCAGAGAGGGGAGGGGAGTTTTATTTCTAAAATTTTGAGAAATTGGCAAGAAACCCATTTCTTACCCTTAAATCTGCCTCCATCCCACTATAGCAGGAATTTTTTTGCTATAGTAGAACCCAGTCCATTTCAGGGGCGGAAATTGTTTGATCATCCCTTTTAAATTAATTATGATTCTAGATGTATTGGCGAGGCTCTGATAATCTTGCGTACTCGTAAGATACTGTCAAAGGTGGCCTCGTGCGAATTACAGTTGCAATAAATTAAATGAGGAAGTTTAGTATTTAAATAAGCGTAGTGTAATTTGAGTGAACTCTTTTGTATAAAGTTCAGTGAAAGAAGTTTTGAGGTAGGAATTTCTAATCAACATGTGAGTGTTAATGACCCAGGTATGTTTTCATCTAGTTCTTTTCCTACCGTGATCGTTTGGGGATGAATAATGGGTAAATTTATATCTGCTTTAATGACTCGTTCTATCATTACTAAAATTGCCATGTCCGTAGGGGCATAGGGTATGGGAATTTTGTTAATATCTTTGAAATAGGCACATAAAAGACTTATTTAAATAAATTCAAAGTAGAAAATTTGGGGTGGACTGATGTCATCCCGCTATAGTGGGAATTTTCCCGCTATAGCGGTGCCGTGGTAATAGTATGTAGGTCGGCGTAGCGGGACGCTGAGAAGTAGAAATAATCAACTTGAATTTTTAATTACCCTCTTCTTTAAGTTGTAAACTAGAGCAGGGCTTTATTCTAAAAACCTCTTAGGGTTGCCTCAAAGTTCTGGAGCAATGGAGAAGAAGGGGCATGCTTGGACGGGGTAAAACCCCACATTTCCTTAATGATTTCATGATGGAAATCACTAGCATAGAGGTGGGATTGCAAGTTCATGCCTCCATAGCAGTTGTTTGGGGCCCAGGTAGGCTAGGTTTAATTGATTAGCAAAGACATGTGTTAGAAAACATATGTATAACATAGATTTATTGGAGATTCCATGCTTAGGCTTGTGGGCAAGGTGTTTTGATGGATAAAACTGGTAGATTAAGGCTATGTGAATAAGCTGGATATTTTTTAATGAGTGTTGTAATGTCATTGATGCTGCCTTGTTATTCCTTGTGCATAAATAATTGGTTAGCGAGTAAAAATATTTGGGTGTGGTAGTATTTTGTGGTTAAATTGATAGATGTTAGTATGTTGGATGTGAATGCCTTATCCTTTACTTAATGGATTGATTGTGTGACTTGGAGAGGAGTTAGAGTTAAGATGGAATGTTGGAAGTAATGAAATGTAGATTAGTAAGGTTGTGTGTGTACTCTAAATATCGATAATCGGAAGGTTATTCTAAAACTAATGTGTGTGTTACTTGTTATCTGTGTTATTCGACCCCAAATATGATTATTTGTGGATGGGTAGGTGATGGTTGAATTGTAGTTAAAGACTCAATTTAGTTTATGTATGCATATTAACTGCCTCTTTGTCTACTTGTTGGAATGCATGACGTGTATGTTAACTTGTTGCATAATATTACAAGTTGTTTAATCACCCAAAATGAGATTGTGTAAGAAAACTTATTTTAAAGTTCAAGTGGGGTTGTTTTATCTCATATTGTGATTGTATATGTTGTGACATGGGTTTATATTGTGAAATGAGCCGGTAAAGGTCATCGTCACAGAATTGGTGGAATTTAAGGAGCATAAGGGTGCGGACGTTGGAATAAGGTAGTATGACCCATGGTTTAGGATAGGGGTGGCAGACACTAGATGTCTTGGTAATTTGGTACATGGACTAAGTTTGTCCCCTACTGGCCATGCCTAGTGGGCATTTATAATACCCATAACATGTGTGTACGGGATATTGGTAAGTTTGACAGTTCTATGAGTGAATCGGGTTATGTTATGACTATTACATTAGGTTCTTTGAATTAACCAGGTTATAATGTTGTTGTTATTTGGATCCAAGAGTGGTATGGGCTATTGATATACGTGGATTAAGTAATTATTTGTTGAAGCTCCATAAAAGGTAATTGTGGTACAGTTGAGCTAAATGTTATGAGTAATGGTATTGACTTGGTTGAATAAATGTACTTATATTTTGCTTCCCTGTTATACTTGACTTGATTTTTTCTTCCCTGTTATACTTGACTTGATTGTGTTACGGTAGCTGTGATTTGATACTATAAGCTTGATATGTTGTTTTATTCCGAATTGAGTATTAATATGTATGTGAAGGTGAATACTTGTGTTGTCCTGCGAAGGTGAATACGTGTGTTGTCCCTAATTAGTGGGTATTCTCAAAAGTATGATTATGGATGAGTTGGAGTTGATTAGTTATCAATGGCTTGGGAGTTCATATTGACTATGTGTTTTTGGGTTCATAAATTGAGTGAATGATAGTGAATAACTAGAAGTTACATAAAGTGTTGAAGAGTAGTGACCTAGAGCTGAATATGGTATGATGCTGTTTTGTGGACTAGGGCGATTTGTGAAGAAGTATGTGAGGTTCCAATAGGGAGAGTATGAGAGTTTAATTTGACCCACTTTATTAATTAAGTGCATCTTTAATTTTTGATATTTATGTTGTGTTTATGTTATTTAACTTGGGTTGGCCGTTGATGCTTACTTGTATGTGTGGTTGTACTGATGCTACTCTTGCTATACCCTTTTTGGGGTTAGCCTATTGCATGATCAGTTCAAGTTTTATTGCTTGATACGAATAGAGATCTTCAGCAACTTCCATCTTCGCACTCCTATAGCAGAAGCTGAGTCTGGTTTAATTTTCCTTATCTTGTAGTAGCTCTTGTATGTGTCTATACTAGATCTTCAGGATAAGGGATTCCTTTTGATGTATTTAAAGAAATTGTTGTAAGTTTTATAGCATTTTTTAAGAGATTAATAATATTCTTTTATGACTTCCGCATTTTTCTAATTGGGTGGTAAGGGTTATCCTATCTAGGTGGATTAGTGTAAGTTCCTACATGATCCGATTAGTTGGGTAGTGACATTAATGACCCTAGAAATGTGTCGACTTAGTTTTCTTCTCTACCATTTTCATTGGGGATGAATGATGGGTAAATTGGTATCTTCTGTAATGACCCATCTTGTCATTACTATAATCAAAGCATCCATAGGGCATAGCGTATTGGTAATTAAAAATTATCTAGATGTTTGTTAAAAATTCTTGGTAGACAAACTCAGTGTCAGAATTTTAAGGAAAAATATTAGGGAAGCTGACTAACACCATCCCGCAATAGTGGGAAATTCCCTCCTATAGCAACGCCACTATAAAGGCAGTCGTGCCGCTATAGCGGGAAGCGAGCAGTCACTCCACATTTCATAACCCTTTCCTTCACAACTTTAAATTTATGATATTTCCACCTTCTAAAAATACCCTAGTATTGCCCTTAAGCTTCAGGACGACGTGAATGGAGAGGTCACTTTGTGATGGAGCATTTTCGTGGCAGATTCATTGTATCCTCGTCAGAATTGATAGAACCTGATCAAAGAATAAGAGTTCCTACCTCCGTAGCATCATCTTGGCGCCCATGTAGGCTAGGTTTAATGGAGTAGTCATAAACTATGGTTAAAAAAAGACATGACATGATATATAATGATGAGAGATTTCACGCTTAGGCCTAAGGACATGGCGTTTGGTTGGAAAAAATGGATTAATTAAAGTAGACATGAATTCTCTTAGTGTAAGTATATTTGATTGAGTAAGTTGTAGTTGATTCCTGCATATTGCTATGTACTCTTGCTAATTGAGTAACGACGTATGGTTTGGGTGAGAAATGATAAATGGAGGTGAAGTTGTATTAACCCAACCTTAATGTCATTGAATTATCCAGATTTACAAATGATTATCCCATGTGATATGCTCTTTATGGTAACTGGGGAGTTACTTGTACTAGTGTTTCTGGTAAAGGAATTACTGAAAACTGTAAAGTAAAATGAATAATTATGGTGTCAGAATAAGAAGGGAGTTCGGAATTAGATTGGGTTCAGCCTTAAATTATCAGTTCTGGTAGAGGAAATAGGTGTGGTAGTTAACGAATGATGGGATGTGGTCAAACTTGAGCGGTTTATTAAGTGCAAGAACTTATATGAACTATGTGAACCCCTGTGTGTATCACTGTATTGGAGTTGAGACTCAGTTTGTTTGCATATGTGCTCGTTCACTGAATATTTGTTTACTTGTTTCAAGTTGTTCGTGTATTTGGTGCCAAATATTTGAACGTAAACTATAAGTCTTGTTTAATGGTGAATCTTACTAGAGAATTGTGCTTGTGAATAACATATTATAGTTGTCGTTAATTGAGTGTTTTTAATGTATGGCCTGTGACTGAATTGGTGGATTCGGGTGAAATAAGGGTGGCAAAACACTTGGTTTGGGATAAGGGTGGAAAGGTACTTGGTTGACTTATAATATTGGTACATGAACTGAGCTTGTCTCCTATAGTTCATGGCTAATGGGTAACCATAAGACCTATATCATGTGTGTACACCACAATCAAATGTTTATGACTATTTTTGGTGCCATTGGTGGCATCTTGGAACAATGGCCTTGTAGGCCCGTACTTTTATGAAATTCGTGTTTCGTACTTGAAATCACTCCAGAATTGGGGGTCGAAGAAGATGGAGTTCTTAATATAGGTCTGGGGCAGCTTAGTGCCTAATGGTCGCTGCAACAGTCACCATCCTTCTGCAGTGATCTCACTATGGAGACCAAGGGCGGTTCACTGTAGTGGTGATTTCCTGTAGACCTACCCTTGCTATGGCAGGGATAAGGACCACAATAGAAGTCTCGCTGCAGTGGTACCTCTACCGCTGCAGCGGCCCTTAACCAATAGTTTGGGGAATTTTTTGGGTTTTTTCCCCCTTAACGTGATACGACAATACCAACACGACCTTGTTGTTCCTATTTCACCCACGACGGATATAACCAACAAAGATATTATTTTTGAACTACTCATCTCAAAATTTTCTACTACCA
Source organism: Capsicum rhomboideum (assembly GCA_031232105.1). Classification (NCBI taxonomy): domain Eukaryota; kingdom Viridiplantae; phylum Streptophyta; class Magnoliopsida; order Solanales; family Solanaceae; genus Capsicum; species Capsicum rhomboideum. The sequence continues at coordinate 56,864,427 of CP124711.1, forward strand.
CAATCATTAGGAAAGATTCATTTCGATGGAATACTCAACCGGGAACACTACTTTCATTACTTTACCAACCCACAAGACCTTTGTAACTATCAATGTATCACAAATCATTGTAAACCCAACGTTCTCCAGTTTTTGTTATCATTCACAATCCATAACAATAGTTAATCAACCATTTCATCATACTTCATACTATAATCGCAAGTAATGAGAGCTATAATGGCACGTACAAACTCTCATTAACAGATACTAGTTAGAAATGACTAGGTTCCAATTTTGAACTCTTCAAGATACCAATTGAAATAGACTAGGTTCCAATTGTGGTTATAGAGATACAAATTAGAATCGACTAGATACCGATTAGGCTTAACCTGGATAGACAACAAACTAAGGTAGCACTATAGAAAGGAAGGAAGGGAATAACTCCTAGATGCCTCGTAGTTCCCTGAGGATTTGATGTGGATGTCTACACACCAATCTGCAGGACTCTACTCAACATTGCTCTTGTACTTGTGAGACTGGTAACCTAAGTCTATGATACCAACTATCACGACCCAAAATATGGGATCATGCGGGCACCTACTCTATTCTTAATCAGATATGAGTACCCTTACCACCCAACCAAGTATATGCAGAAAATTAATCAACAACTCTTTAATAAATAAACACTCTAATATTACTACCAACATTATTATAAAAAACCCATATATTTAGAATTAATAACTTACAATGAGAAACAAGACTCCCAAGACCTAGACTAGCCATGTATAAGAGCTTCTATATAGAATAGGATAAGAAAATCCATAGCTTCAGTCGGAAGAGAGGTACAGAAGTTGATGATGAATACTCGTCGCTCCACATAAGAGATTCCTAGTCAACTTGCAACACACCTACATCCCCAAATAGATGTCGCAAGACTAGTATCAGTACACCGCACGTACTATTAAGCAATATCGGTCGACCAGGGTCATATCATGCAACATCATATAGAAATTACATGAAGAAAACATGACAATGTTTATATAAAATTTAACCCCAAGGTTCACATTACATACTAGGACTCTTCAATATCATAGAAGCTTCCAAATATGCTTTATTACATTAGTTAACCAATTCAGTTACAACTAACAATCTGATTTTCTGTTAAATAATTCTACTGACCTCTGACTCCGTGAATGTTATCTAGCAGGTCCAAGTGTTCATAATTCCAGTTTAAGGTCCAACCAAAAATTACCTAATTCTACATCATGTGTATACAATGGATATCAACATTAAGAATAACCCAAACAAGTAGATAGTAGATAACAATGTCACCATGCACCCGTCACCAAAACTTTTAGACCCTCAACAATCCAACAGCAACATCACAACAACAATAAGAATACATAAGTAAAATTAGATGTCAGATGTAGCCGCTAAGTCTGCAATCACAACCCCTTACATCATGTTATAAATTGAGAAACATACTTGTTTATGTCATGCTAGACAATAAAATTGTAGCCACCAATCACAATGTAGACTCAAGTTTGTATAAGTACCTTGACCATATATGTATATATCTGTATATCACTTTTTTATATTGCTCTCTAGTTTGTACATACATGCTAGGAGACTTATTTCTACCCATCTAGTAATGACCTGTAGTGGACACCCTTAGTCCATGTACTGTAATAGTGTGGTACCCGATTATCCAAAATACTAATAATTGTTTATGTATCCATATCTGTACCGGTGTGACACCCACCCTCTATAATATATGAATATATATTTTATCAATTTCACTATCTCTCAGGATATAACAAAGTGCACTAAATTTATAAGTACACTTAGAAATATAATGCATATCGATCAAGTTTTATAATCAATAAAGTTTTCATTCAATAAAGTTATTCAGGAACAACCAAATCATTAATCACAAGCATGCCTAAAGACCAATCGACAAGTATGTAATTCAGGAGCATACAATCAATCAATCAATCAATTCTAAAACTCCAATATAACCATAACCTAGATTCACTCATTCAACAAACCCTCTTATACTCACATCAAGACCAGTGTGTTATGTTTAGTAACCCTTATATTCAACACATTCCTAGGTTTTAAAATTCCACATCATTAACTGATTGTTCAACCATCTGATCCTATTCAGTCTTACAGTTCTAGCTCTAATTATACACCTTTAGACATTTCATAATTCACACTTAGCAACACTATTCTTAGATTGCTTAAGTCACAACTCTGCATTCCTCTACTGTAATTAATTCTCATAACTAATTGCAGCATTTTAATCATGCATTCATGTCAAGTACAATATTAACGTCACCCTTTTTAAGGTACTTAATCCGAATCTTTTTATTACAAGCTCTTACATTCTCATGACCATTACTTACGATCACATAATTAACATTACAATTAAACATGTAGGTCATATGATCACATAACACCTATCAAAGGTTTCACATACTAACATATCAACACACAATTAACTCTTGTTACGTAATTTCGTATTTAGTCCAACCAAATGCCATGCCCGCAGGACTAAACATGATTCTCCCATCAAATATATATTATGTATATGTTTACTAACCACAGTCTACTACTCATAAACCATAGTGTACCTCGGCGCTAATTTATTGCTACGAAAAGCGTGAATCCACATTCCTTGTTTCCATTCTAGCCAGTTTGCTGGAGTATTTGCTGGGAAGATGGTGGAGTCACCTTTCTTTGTAAGCCTTGTCTCTCTTCAGTAGTTTTTTTTTGCTTAGGAATAGCCCTAGGGTACTTTTAATAGGAGGCTACTATTTAAGAACAAGGACTGGAAAAAAGGATCAAAACCCACGTGGGTTACTACCCGGGAACCGCTATGATGGACCATGATCCACTACAATATACCGCTATAGTGACAAACAGACAACTACAATGGTCCTAAGGCAGTCTGCCCATGCCCATTTTTGTCTTATCCCTAAATTTTTTATTAATTGAATATTGTATAATCCCGACTTAAACTTGACTCAACATAATTTTAAATTCATGTATTTTATCTCGAGTATTTTCAATAATAAAAAAAGAGTCATTATAGTTTTAGTGTTTAACAAGCTTATATTTGAAGTATCATTTTTTCTTCTGATTTACTTTTCACTAATTTCTTGTTTTTTCATATCGAGGTTGGTGAGTTCTAATTTTAAATTCAAGATTAATTGTCATAATAACATGAAAATCATCAGCATTTGAAGTAATGCTTGATTGATATGCAATTACAAATGTTTTGAGATCGATATTTTGGCTACTTCCTCAACTTGGCACCATTCTCTATCAGAACCAATGGATATTTGTTTTTTTACAGAAGGATGTTTCCTTTAATTGTAAAAAAAGCTATGGATTAAATTCAACAATTATACTATACAGTTTGGCATCAGAGTAAATACTCTGATTATTGGAAATACAAGAAAAGTGGCTATTAAAGACATGAAAAATGATCCCTAAAAGTCTAATCTTGATCTCAAAAGGTCAATAGAGACCGATAAAACTATGTTTCCACTCATCCCTAAAAACTTCGTATTTAAAGGTTTTTATTGACGAATTTTGTGACTGGTCATCAAAGGTTATTACTGGTCAATAATTTTTGGGTCCCTAAAAGAGTTCTAGAGACTATATTTCTAATCTTTAAACTCTTTAGAGACTACTTGCTGCTGGTCCTAAAAATCTATAAAGACTAAAGATTTGATCTCTATTTTAATTTAATGAACCATAAATTTTTCTCCATGTGAATATACAATCTTTTACATTCTATTTTCTTAAAGTAGTATGCAACTTGAAATATATAAAATCAAATGCATACAGACAATATAGTCAATAACTTCATGCTTTTACATATTATAGTATTAAATGAGTTACATTACAGTAGTATCATTGTATGGCCATGATAAATTAGTATGATTTAAACATGCCCTTTGAGAAAACCCAATATACATAAGAAATAATGTAAGTCTTTTTCTCATAAGTCCTAGAAAATATATATGTTGTCAACTTCTATGAAATAATTCTTCAAAAGCTCCATCTCCCAATGCATACTCAAGTCTTCAAAACCTGCAAACATATCAATTATATTTTGTTATAAAAAAAAAACCATCACACTAGTATCTATAAATGATTCACATAAAAAGTTTTCAAATTATATAGAGCATATTCACATATGCTTCAAAAAATCAAAACATCAATGTGGAAGGATCTGCAAAAATATAGAAAATTATAATAAATTAGAATTCAAAATAAATAAATATGATTCATCTACTAGAAAACCAATTATCTCCTTCAATGAATGATACAATACGGGAAAAGCGGAAAATGAAACCCTAACTCTACGTTTTTTATTATTATTTTTGACCCTACAATGACAGAACCTAGAAAGCTGCTCTTTTTTCCCTGTCCCGTGGTTTGATACCGTCTAGCCTCTAGCTAGGAAGTCTTGGATTCGTATACCGAGCAAATTTAAAGATAAAAAGGATAGAAAGGTAGATATAAAAGACAATCAATACTAGGATAATAGACCTCTAATAAATATCTAATTAGTACCTAAACATATAAAATGAGCAAGTCATAAGTAAGAAAATCAGAAGAAACCAAAGATTATATTAAAATCTAAGACCTTGATTGATCCAAAACAAGCACCTATACTATAGCGATAACCCTCAAGAGAAATGATTTTCTCAAGCAAGCAATCCCATCAATAATGTTTAGCAACAAAGTACTTAACCTCAACTCTTACAAGAGTTTCACTCATAATCTCAATTATCTAAAATAGTCTAAGTCTAAAGAAGCTATTCTCCACTATTTATAGCCTAAGCTAATTATTACATGTAACGACCCATTCCATTGTTTTTGAAATATCCATAATAAAGGCATAAAAATTTAAAATTTTCATCGATACGAACTTGAGTTTGGGATGACCATGAATTTCGTTTAATGATCATGAATAAAATTTAGTCAAAAGAAGTGGGCTCGACCTGATGAAGACCGCCATAGTGGCCTATTTCCTGCAACAACAAACCCATTGTAGCGAGAATAAGATCGTTACAGTAAAGCACGTGAACCAATGTCCCAAATTTAGGTTAGTTTCTGAATTCTAGCTTTTATCCTAAAAGGATTCCTCTCCTAAAAATGCCCCTAGGATTATTCCTAAGATTGAACACCAAGAATAGAGAGGAAAAACTCTTAAGGAATGTGATTCCGTCCTCCTCCTCGTGGACTCTCTGTCAGCAACTCTTGATTAAGAATAAAGAGTAAGGTTGCATGCATCTTGTGGTAGAAGCTCAACATTGAGGTATGTTATGGTTTATTGAGTAGTAGACTCGGATTAGTGAATTATATGTACTGTGTAAAATTGATAGGAGAATGCATGATTAGGCCTTCGGGCATGGTGTTTGGATGGATAAACTTAGAATAACATATGAAAAATTACACGTGTGAATGTGTGTGTGTGTGTGTGTGTATATATATATATATATATATGGTTATCAGTTTGTATTTGTAATTTGAATAAGGCAAATGTGAGTGAGTATTGGTGAAAGATGATTTGCTAATACAACTATAAAACTGGTCTAATAATGTTATAGGTTGAAAAGGATTGCGGACTTGATAAATCTAAGTGCATGTGTTCTTGATGATGTATTACCTTAAGGTGATTTGTTCTTGTGTTCTAAAGATGAGGAGAGAAGTGGTGTCATAAAAAAGATATCTAAAAGGGAAATATAGTTAAATATTTAAGTACAGTTTGTAGTAAAAGAGGGATAAGTTAAGGATTGGTGTTCTACTTTGAATGCTGACAACTTGTCTTATAAATGGCTGATGGGATGGTTTTCATGAATGTAATAATAGTATTCAGGAATGGGTCCTCACACTTAGAACTGAATCCAATGATCCTTGATGTAATAACGGTTGTTGAATAACTGAAAGGAACCTATGGGTGTTCGTGTGGAGTTAGACTAGATTTAGTCTCTTGTACATGTTGTTATTGATACACATATTGATTGTCTTCCGACAAAATCTGTGGTTGCATATTTTTGGCTTTACAATGCTTGTATGAATAAGTTGTATAATTGTTTGAAGTTTGTCTTTAAATGACCTATAATTATAAAGTGCACTTGTTATATTTTGTGTACTTCTTGTCCTATCCTAAGAGATAGTTGAGTATAAGAATATACGGAGATATGTTAAAAGAGGTTTAGAATATGCATACTATTCTATTATTGAGTGGGTGAAGTCTGATGTGAGCTTACAATGAGCGATTATGTATAATATTCTATGAGATAGATGAATAAGAGAACATACTGAGTTATGTAGAAAGAAGTTGAGAATATACAAACTATCTGTCATTGCGTGGCTTGAGTCTGATGTGAGCTTATACATGAGTGATTGTGCTATGAACCAGGTACCATGTCGGAATGGTACATGGACCCTAGGTTGTTCCCTGCTGGTTATGACTAGTTAGGTAGAAATAAGACCCTTTAACATGTGTATAAAGATGAGTGATTCTGGTGATTTTTGATATGATACAGGGTGAGGCTGATGAGATACAAAAACTATATCGCTGTAAGACCAGTATGGATATAAATTCCATGTTTGTGATGTGACTTCATTATATTTGCAAGGTGTTCGTGATGACTTATTATCTATGTTGGGTGACTTATAGGTCCTTAATTGTTGACTTGTTATGTCTATTTGGTGACTTATATGTCCTTAATGGTTTGACTTGTTGTAGAAAAATTGTTGCACTGAGAATTCCATCGTTGCAGCAGCTCGTTCATTATCTCGTGTTATCATTTCATGGCTTATACGTTGGTGCTTAATCCTATTAGTTTGGTTATCGTGAGTCTTTGTAAGAACTTACAAACAGAAATTCTTCCCTAAAGTTTAGAAATTATGAAATAAACAAGTCGATTTGTGTGTAATACTTAATTCCACACTTTATTACCTGCGGGGTCTTGATAGAGAGACTGAGTGTGAGATGTGTGGTTTGATAAATGTGAGCAATACGAGTCAGGTAAGAATGCAAAGTAAGTGACCATAAAAGTATTTTTTTTCAAATTCTAACCTCTTACTTGAAGTCATCCAAGTCTATTCGAGGGTGAATAGGTGTTTAATTGATATCTGATGTAACGACCCATTCTATCATTTTTAAATCTTAGCGATAGGGGCATGAGAATTAAAAAATTTCATAGATACAAACTTGAGTTTGGGATGACCATTAATTTCATTTCATGACCATGAATAAAATTGAGTCAAAAGAAGTAGGCCCAAACTAATGAAGCCCACTGTAACTACCTATTTCCCAGCGCTGTAGTAAGAATACGACTGCTGCAATGAAGCATGCAAACCAGAATCCCAAATTTAAGTCAATTTCAAAATTCCAACTTTTATTATAAAAGGGGTCCTCTCTCCTAAAAATGCCCCTAGGGTTATTCCTTAGATAGAATGCCAAGAACAGAGAGGGAAAGCTCTCAAGGAACGTGATTCCATCCTCCTCCCCATGGATTCTCCATCAGAAACTATAGATTGAGAATAAAGAGCAAGATTGCATGAATCTTATGGCAGTATCTCGGCATCAAGGTTGGTTATAGTTTATTGAGTAGTATACTTAGATTAGCGAATTTTATATACTGCGTATAATTGATGGGAGAATATATGATTTGATTAGGCATTCAAGCATGGTGTTTGGAAGGATAAGCTTAGAATAACATAAGAAAGACTTCATGTGTGAATATATATATGGTTATCGGTGTGCGTTCATAATTTGAATAAGGCTAATGTGAGCAGTGGGTGGAAGATGATGTGCCTATGCAACAATAAAATTGGTCTAATAATGTTATGGGTTGGAAAGGATTGAAAACTGACGCTCTCTAGTCACCATCAAAAAACCCTAAACCCTATTATCATTGTTTTGCCATCGAAATGTCCGTCCCAGCCACTGGTCAGCCGACAGTGGCTGTCCAGTCTCTCTCTCTTACATCTCTTTCAAACTTCCCAAGTATATACCTCTCCAATTCCTCTAAAATACCCATTTTTCCTAACGACCATAATAGTTTGCCTATCGGGGTTCTTCACACTGCTGCAGTTACTGATGGGAAGGAACAAGATAAAGTCAAATATGTCGATTTGATGAAGCCTACTGTTAATATTCAACAGAGCAAATGGGATAGTATTAATCCAATCCCAACTAGGATAGTATCGTATAATAATGGAGTTCCTATGATTACATAAACGGAGGAGGTTCAAAATATAAACATAATGGAGAACTTGCAATTTCCTGTGGTTGGGAAATTCTCTTACGGATGGCCTGAATTGGAAGATCTTAGAAGCCAAATTCGAAAATAGTGCAATGTGAAGAGAATTTGTAAAATTGGGCTGTTGAGAAATAAACACATCATAAAGGGAGATTGTAAAATTAGGCTGTTGAGAAATAGACACATCTTGATGTGGATTAACCTAATGGAGGACTATGTGAATATGATGACTAAGAATGTATATTCCATAGTTGCAAAGGATAGGGTAGACTATAAAATGAGTCTCTTATCTACTCAAGCTATGGCTTGGATATCTTTTCCCAATCTTCTATCACCTTTTTTTGTTAAAGAGTCCTTGTATCTCTTGTATCGGCAGAGGGTAAAACAATTCATCTACACATGGCCACTATTAATAAAACCATACCAAGTTGTGCAAGGGTGAAGGTTCAAGTGTATTTGGAAATAGATTCACCATGTCAAGTAGAGGTGGAAGTACCGAACAGAGTACTTATGAGACAAGGGTAGAGTCTATCTAGATTCAATATGACATGTTACCTAAGTATTGCAAGACTTGTAAACTTCAACGACGTAGTGAATTTGAATGTAGGATTTTACATCCAGAATTAAGGGTCAGTTTGAACATGGTAATTAAGAAGGAGATAAAGATGGTAAGGAGAATAGTAATACATTCGCCAAGCAAAGAGCAGGCTCAAAAGGAAGGTCCAATGCTGGAAAACAGATCCCCATAAATAGGAGATTCAAATTAGAAAGAGATTCTGACAAATTTTTGAGGTATCTCCTCTAAATAAAGCCATTATCATTGGAAATGCTTTTGATGCTCTACTGGAGGAAGAAGAGGAAAACAGTAATACACTAGAGATGGATAGAATTACAAAGTAGTGGATGAGCAGATCACAGCTATTAAGGATGATACAAACACACAAGCAACAAAAGAAGAGAAAATCAAACATCAACACATCAGTCTTATCAGAAACACAAGGAGGTAAACAAAACAATCATAAAGGATGCCATTGAATCCCCACAATAGTAGTAGCAACATGATGTACTTTTTAAATTAGAGAATCATAGCCCTCAACCTAATGGAAACAACAAAGGAAGTTAGAGTTAGCAGCCATAGATAATAATAATAATAATCAAGAGATTCAAGATGAGAATAATAGCAGAGATGTAGGGAGGGACAATCACAATACTAAAAATACTAAAGCTTTGAGTCATACGGAAGAGATACATAATAATGCAATTGAGTTGAAGTCCATAGAAAAGGCCATACCTTAAGAGTTTATTGATGAGCAAGATGTACAAGAGGCATTAGCAACTGTAAAGTTTCATGAACCTTTATAAATTAATGTATCAAAGGTTGTGCATGATGTTGTTGAAGATGAAGAGGTCTCTAATATAGGAAGATATCCACCAGTCAACTCACAGGAATAGTTATTGATAGAAAAATAGAAGGTCAGCATAAGGAGATGGTAGCAGTAGAGATATAGACAGTTTTGGCTCAGGCACATACCCCCCCCCCCCCTTTAAAGGTTCTTCATGATATTGTTTCTGATAAGATAACAGGTGCAGGGGTACAGATAAGTGTGTAGGAAATAGAAAATAGAATAGAAGACAAAGAAGAAAAGGAAGACCAAAAAATTATTGCTCAAGTGTTAAAAGATGCAAGTTTATCCCCGCAGGCAAATACAAAAGGGAAAAAAGGCAAGTCCAAGTCTGATAACAATAAGCCTACAAGTGTGGTCCCTATGAGGAGTGTCAAAGCAAGTACTAAATGAGTATAAAGTATTATTTTAGAATATCATATCGGTGAGATCTCAGCATTCATTTCATAGAGTTTAAATGATACATAAACATCATTGTTTCTCTCTTAGGGGTCATTTGGTAGAGTGTATTAAAAGAAATAATGCATGCATTAGTCTTATGTATTATTAGTACCTTGTTTGGTACATTTTTTAGCCTATGCAGAACCAATGCTTGCATTAGTTATACACTCTATTATGTATTGAGGTGTGTATTACTAATACCTCAATATCCATGATATTAGTAATGCAATAGATCTAATGCATGCATTAGCATGATTAAAGACAAAAGTATCCCTCAAAATCTTTTCCACATCATTTCCACCAATATATGGAGGGCGTTTTTGTAAGGAAAAAATATTTTTTAGAAATTATGCAATTCATGTTATTTTTAATACATCAAACCAAACACTGAATAAGAAAATACAAGTATAACTAATGCAAGTATAGCTAAAATGAGCATTACTAATACATCGTATTTTGCATTATTCTTATACACTGTACCAAATGACCCCTAATTGCTTTGATGAAGCCATTTTAGGAGTCAAGACACACACAAAAAATACAAGAGGAGATTAGGCATGCAATATGCAAATATAATCAAAAAAGGAAAAATTTGGGATCCTTTGCAAAAGCATATTCAAGTGGAGGTATTGGTAGACTCAAATCAATAAATAACTATTCAGATTTCTTTTTAAGATGGTCAACAGTTAATTACTACTATTGTTTATGGTATGTGTGAAGCTTTTAAGAAAATAAATTTGTGGGATGATATCTATTCTTTGAGTCTGAATATGAGACTTCATTGGAATATTGGTGGTGATCTCAATGTTATCATGTATGAAGAAAAGAAGATTGGGGGACTTCCTATATGCCCAAATGAGTATGAATATTTTTCTTTTTGCATCAATTTCATGTGAGCTATTTGATATTAATTCAAGGATAGACCTTTTACTTAGTGGAATGAAAGAGCTGATAATGCTTGTATTTTTAAAAGGCTAGACAGGCTTGTTATTAATCAAGCTTTTTTGGGTTTTATGGGGTGTGTAGAGATGGAGCATTTTGCTAGAACAGGGTTTGATCATGCCCCCCTTTTATTATCTTATGGAGGGCAAAGTTCTCAATTTGTTAGACCTTTTAGGTTTATGATATTTTTGACTGAAAAGAGGATTTTAAGGATATGGTAAAATGGAATCGGGCTTCATAAGTGTCAGATGATATTTTCATTTGACTAAAGCAGAAGATGAATCAGACTAAATTGGAACTGACTACATAGAGCAGGGAGAGGCTTGGAGACATCTTCAAACAACTTAAAATTAAGGAAGGTATATTCAGTGTTAAAGAAGATCTCTTTGAGGAATTTCCCACTACTGCTAACAAAACTGTTCTTCAATGGGCTCAGGCTAAATTAAAATAATATCTATATTATGTAGAAGAATTTTGGAGGCAAAAGGTTGGAATATAATGGTTTACTGATGGGGAAAAGAATACCAGATTCTTTCACAGTTTGGTCAATAGATGAAGGAAAAGGTTGGCAATTAATAAGATACAAAAAAATGATGGGTCATGGGCTGAAGGGAATGATGAAATAGCTATAGAGGCCATTACATTTTATTAGGAGCAATTTACTCATATTTCAGAATATGATGAGCTATTTTTTATTAATTAGATCCCATGTTTGATCTTTCAATATGATAGCTATTTTGTGAATGGTTATCCAGCTATAGCTAAAATCAAGAAAGTAGTATTTGAATTTAATAGGGATAGTGCTAGTGGTATAGATAGGTTTACTGGCCATTTTTACCAAACTTGTTGGGATACTATTGGTGGAGATGTTTTTAAGTTTGTGAATGCCTTTTTTGCTGGTTCCACTCTTCCTAAATGTATTACTCATGCCAATTTGGTTTAATTACCCAAAAAGAAATGGTTTTGTCCTTTTATGATTTCAAACCTTTTAGTTTGATTAATTTTTGATTAAATTTATCTAAAGAATTCTACATGATAGGTTATAAGGTTTCTTGCCTAAGATCATCTCACAAATCCAACCTAGTTTTGTGAAAGGCAGAAGTATTATTGAGAATGTCTTACTTGCTTAGGAGATAACTACTGACATTAGAAAGAGAAGTAAGCCTGTAAATGTTGTTATTAACTTGACATGGAAAAAGCCTATGATAGGGTGGAGTATAATTTCATAGTTAAAGTTTTGGAGAAGATATTCTTTAACAACTTAGTTGTAGATAAGATTTGGAGATTGGTTTCCAATAATTGGTGTTTTGTTCTAACTAATGGCCAAACTCATAGATTCTTCCATTCTTCTAGGGGGTGAAGTAAGGGATCCTTTATCTCCTGCTCTTTTTATCTTAGTTGTTGAGGTGCTATCTAGGGCTCCTAACAATGTATTTTATCATAGTGATTTCAGGGGTGTTGGAATGCCAAAGTTGAGTAAGAATATCAATCACCTTGGTTATGCAGATGATACAATTATTTTTGTTGCTGCTAATAGGCTATCATTACAAGTAATTATGAGGACTCTTGGTAAATATGAGAAGCAATTAAGATAGAAGATCAATAAAGAAAAGGTGTTTTATTTATTTATTACAAGGTTGCACAGGATGACATTCAGGTAATTGAAGATAACACTAGTATTTTTAGAGGCAAATTTCCTTTCACATGTCCAATTGGACATGCTAGAAAAAGGAAAAGTCATTTTTCAGAGCTAATGTAGAAAGTACTAAACAAAATGCAATTACGGAAAGGTAAACTTCTCTCTTTTGGGGGTAAGTCTGTGTTGATCAATAATATGCTTTTGAGTATACTCATTTATCAATTATCCGTTATCATTCCCCCTAAAATGTGTTTTACATGACCTCCCTAGAGGTTTTGCTAGATTTCTATGGAATTTTAAAGAAGTTGGAAGAAACAAACATTGGGTATCTTGGTCAGAGATTTGCTTACGAGGAAATGAAGGAGGATCGGTCTTTAGATCCTTATTTGATATATCAAAGACTTTGTTTGCAAAGTTGTGGTGGATATTTAGAACTTAAAAAATTATGTGGACTAATTTCTTATGGAATAAATATTGTAAATGTCATAGACTTCCATTGGTAAAATGGAGAGGGGTTCCCAAACTTGGAAACATATGCTACAGGCTAGGGATTACATTGATTAAGAATTATGGTGGAAGCCAAAATATAGCCATTCTAGTATATGGTTTGACAACTGAACTCAATTGGGTGCTCTTTATTATTATTTACCAGTGAATTATTCTACTAATCTTTCTTTGGAGGATGTGAATCAACTAATGCTTCAGGGAAGGTGGAATGATAGTCTACTACATTAACTAATACCAGATAAGGTTAGCAATCATAGTATCAAGAAAGTTTTGAGTAGTAGATGATACATAAGAATGGGATAAGCTGTGGTGGATGTTACACAACTAAGGCAAATTCACTATTAGCAGTGAATAGGAACTATGGAGACTACCAGGAACTATGCAAGATGATTACAAGTTTATTTGGGAAAAAAGAATTCCTTTAAAAGTTTCCTTTTTTGGAGGTTATGGGAAAAAAGGCTACCAATTGGTGTATTTATTATGAGAATAGGTATGGAAGATGAAGCTATTTGCTGCCATTATGATACTTCAGCCCAAGATTCCTTTGACCACTCATTTATAACTTGTTCAGTAGTTGCCAGAATATGGCCTACCTATTCCGCAACTATAGGTCTGCAAGGCCCTTTTTACAGTTGATAGACACTATTTTTAAATGGTGGAATGCTACTTGTGTCCTTAAACTTAGGCCATTGTATAAGGCTATCCAAGCTTTTATATTATGGAAAATTTGGAAAAGGAGGAACATTATCAAGCATGGTGGTAATATGTATGTTTATAACATGCTGATAGAGTTAAATAGAAATATTCATTACTTGGCAACTAATACGTACCCTTGATTGAGGAATTTACCTAATAATTGGCCTATGTTGGTGAAATTATTAGAAGCTTATACCCTATCATTGATTACAAAGTGGTTATGTGGAAATTTCCTAATAAAGTTATTTATAAGTGCAATTCTTATGGAGCTTCAAAAGGTAACTCAGGGCCTAGTACAAGTGCTTTTTGTGTTAGGAATAGTGCAGGTGATTTCATCTTTGCAGAAGCTAAAAGTCTGAGAATTATTTCCTAGTTGAGGGCTGAAACTATAGTATTGAGGAGTGGAGTGGAATACTATGTATCACATAACTTATTTCTTATGGTCCTAGAAACTAATTCTATCACTCTCAAGAAGGTATTGGATGGGATTTGGGAAGTCCCTTGGTACATTGTTATAGAAATCAAAAAGGTTCATAGTTTGAGAGCAAATTTTAATGTGGAAGTTGAGCATACACTTAGGGAGGTCAACATGCTATCGGATTATTATTCTAATCAAGTTTTATTTTTTGCAGTTACACAAAGTTTAACTTATAATTCTATACAGGAAGTTCCAAATGAGGGAAGAACGATAATTAGCATGGATAAAAACCAAATCCATATTCTCTATTTGAAAAAATGTTAAAATAAGGATTTCAAGTTGCAACAATCAAGTTAATTGATAATACAAGGTTTTTTTTTCAAGTTATATCCTTATTGAGATAAGAAAACATGTGGTATCAGCTTACCTGGTAGAATTGAGAATTGATCTATTGCTTTTCTATCTTGAACAGTGGTACCAGCTCTTTTTGAGCTCAACCTGTTGAGAAAGTGAAGTAACAAAAATGTTTTCAGCTCAAATTGACCTTATTTTGTAAAGAGCGGGGGATAAGTACTTATTTTTGTGTTTGAAGGCCCGATTTGTATAGTGGAGTTGAAGAAGTATTCATTTGCACTAGATTACATGGCATATGTGGGACTTTGTAAATATGTTATGTGAAATCAATTCTGACACGACGTTGCTACAACATTCTGGTTTTGCTTAGTAAAGAAGGATCACTCATCTATTGCTTTCTCTCACTGTCCTCTTCACTATCGTTAATGGCAACTTGCAGATGTAGAAGATGACGAGACGAGGTTTGTTTTACTTTTTAGTTTCAGATATTTTCTAGTTTCTAGACTTCTCTTTCCTTTTCTATTTTTGTTTTGATTTCTTTTATTTTATTGCTTTTTTTTCTTTTCGCTTTAGGACTGGGTATTGTTCCAATTGGGCTAGTATGTTGTTCTGGGCCCTTGTACATATTTTGTTTTGTTTTTTTGTTAATAAAAGGGGCATTTGGTCTCGTTTAATTAAAAAAATGTTGGAAAGGATTGCATACTTGATAAATCAAATTGCAAGTGTTCTTGATGACATGTTCACCTTGAGGTGATTTGTGCTTGGGAACTAGATATGAGATGAGAAGTGGTGTCATAACAAAGATGTCTAAAAAGGAAATATGGTTTAATGTTTCAGTATAATTTGTAGTAAAAGGTGAATAAGTTAGGGTTTGGCATTGTTCGTCGAATGTTATACGACCTGTGTAATAAACGGATAATGGTATGGTTTTCATGAACTTAATAATACTCACACTTAGAGAGCTGAATGCAATGGTCCTTGATGTAACAACAGTTGTTGAGTAATTGAGAGAAACTTATGATTGTATATGTGGAGTTAGACCGCATTTAGACTCTTGTATGTATTGTAATTGATAAGCATGTTGATTGATCTTCGAAAAAAGTCTGTGGTTGCATATTTTTTGATTGACAATGCTTGTAGGAATAAGCTATATAGTTGTATGAAGCCTGTCTCTAAATGACTTATGATTATAAAGCGTACTTGTTATATTTTTGTACTTGTTGTACTATCCTGAGAGATAGCTCAATATGAGAAAATACTAAGATATGTTGAAAGAAGTTGAGAATATACATACTATTTTATTGTTGAGTGGCTCGAGTCTGATGTGATCTTACAGAGGAGAGGTTATGTATAATATTCTATGAGATAGATGAATAAGATAGCATACAAGATATGTTGAAAGAGGTTAAGAAAATACATACTATTCTGTCATTGAGTGGCTCAAGTTTAATAAGAGTTTATGGATGAGTGGTTTTTTTATGGAGTAGGTACCGTAACAGTACAGTACATGGACCTTAGTTTGTCCCCTACAGGTCATGACTAGTTGGGCAAAAATAAGACCCTTTAGAATGTGAGTACAGATGAGTGATTTCGGTGATTTCTAATATGATATAGGGTCAGGCTGATGAGATACAAAAACTATATCACTGTATGACCAGTATGGATACCAATTCCACATTTATGATGTAATATCATTATATTTCCAAGGTGTTTGTGATGATTTATTATCTCTATTGGGTGACTTATATGTCCATGATTGTTGACTTTTTATGTCTGTTTGGTGACTTATATGTCCTTAATGTTTTGCCTTGCTTTGTATGGATATTGGGCTACTACTTATTGTATGTGAACTACTGTGCTAATATTTGATGACACATTGGATGTGATCGCGTTTGTGTTACATATTTAGGAAAATGAGCCACAGTGAGAAAAATGTTGGAATATATTGAAAAGAAGAATATGAAGGCCCACTTGACGAACCGTTGATCATTTGATGGGCCATCATCCAAACCATCATATGAAAGTAGTGTATGATGCTAAGTGTTAGCAAGTCGACGAATCAGTTGATGAACTTTCAATACTCCAACAAACCATCATCCAATCCTTGGTACTGAACCAGTGAATAATGATAAAGAACATCAAGTGATGGATCATTCGACGGAATGTCATTACATTTTTGAATCATTAACCCAACCATGAGACAGGGGAAAATTAAGTGATCTTTGCAAGAACTGATCGACGGTCAAGGTGACGAACCATCACTCAGACAATAGGCCATCAATCTAGTCGTGGGATGTGACGTGGTCATTTTCCTAGTCTAATTAGGATTTGAAATTTCTACAGACTGTAATTACCTACTATTAGGTTTTGTTTCAGCCACTTTTCATTTTGTGAAGAAAAACAAGTGTTACATTTCACTCATTGTAGTTTCTGACAATTTACTCAATTATTGCAATACAATTTCAATTCTAGTGATTTCTATCTTGTAAGTTCTCACTTCTACTATAATTTCTATGGTTGTGGTTGTTTGTGAAGCCATGAGTAGTTAAACCCCACAACTAGAGTTATGGGAACCATAATGAATTATTGTCAAATATGGTGTAGGTCGAGTAGTGTTATTGCAAGTATTATCAATTCTTTCGTATTGTTTGATTTCTAATGATTGCTAATATTAAAACTTGCCTTAGGTCTAAACTTTCTTGAGAAAAGAGGTTAAGGTTAGGAAAAGGTACTAATAACAAGGATTCGAGGCTCCTAACCCTCGTCTAATGGTTGATACTGTAAATAGGTTAACCATATTGGGTGATTATCATAATATGTTTTAGAATCTCTCTTAGTTCGAAAGGATTTGAGTGATAGTTGTCTAAGTAGGTTGAGAAACACTTAAATGAAGTAGTGTGAGCGATAACTTAGTGAGCGTAACACTAGAAGAGACTACCACCGTCAATGACCCATATGTGTTATGAAACCATGGGGAACACAAACCTTGTTATCTCTCATTATTGAATTAATTTTCTAAATATTACGATTGTAACACATCTATGTTTGACATTGAAACAATATCATACTTTCAAACTCCCTCTTTTGGGGAAGTAACCGACTATTAGTGAAATAATAGCATTGAACTTAATTCTCACTTTATTCCTTGTGAGATTCTACCCCAACCTTGTCGGGTTCTATATTTGAACAACGAATAGTTTATTCTATAACTTAAAAGTGTAATTTGGGCGTATTAAATTTTGGCGCTGTTGCCGGGGAATACGATTTTGGATTAAGTGAAGTGTGTCTATTTGGCTCGTAGTCCTTATTTCCTAATTTTACTTTTACTTGTTGTTTCTATTTTCTTCAGGGTACATGTAAGTGCATGCCCAATACCCTTAGGTGGATGAATGCACAAGAGGTTGAGGAAGAACGACTTCGACAGATTATCAAGGATGAAGCTAGGTCCAACAATCTAAATGCAGGGAATGTATCCTACAATGATAATACAGGAAATGTGGTGGATGGGGCCAACAATGAGAATGTAAACTATGCTGCAGATGCAAACCATCCATGTCAACCCCAAAGGCCTAGGGGTCAGCAGTAGAGACCAGTCATTCTATATGATATTGATGAGAAAGATGAAGCTGATTTGGATAGATTTGGGCCATAGGTGACATAGTCCCTCCCACACTAGGTCCTAGAGCCAAGTTTGATTTTAGAAGCACCATGGTTCAATAGTTAAATCTGAAGGGCTTTTTCGGATGTGCTGCTGGAGATGATCAAACCCTCTATCTAATCAACTTTGTGGAAATCTGCAAGTCATATAAGGTATCAGGGGTCAGCAAAAATGTTATCCATTTGTGGTTGTTCCCCCTTTCATTATTTGGGGAAGTAACATTATGGTTAACTGACCTTCCAAATAACTTAATCACCAAATTGGGGGAAGCTAAAAGAGGCTTTCACAGAAAGGTTCTTTCCACCCTCCAAAATATTTCAGCTGAGGCACGAGATAAGCAACTTCAGGCATCTACCTAGAGAAGTTTTGCATGAAGCATGGTTCCAGTTTAACAAGAAGCTGAAGCTATGCTCCAACCGTAGATTGGCGGATGAAAATTTGATGGAGATATTTTATAGGTCCTTGAACTCAGTGACCAAGACAATAGTTGACTGCATTGCTAGAAGATATTTTATGTATCAAACATATGTTGATGCGGTAGTGATACTGGATATAGTTACTAAATCCACTAGGGCTTGGCTTACTAGAGACTCTGAGGTGTCAGGTGGTACTCATTTTGTGGTCATATTAGCTGAGCAGCGCTGCAAGGAGGAAAAGTCAGATTAGGACATGGAACATATGAAAACAGAAATGGACTTGCTCACAAAACATTTGCTTGCAGGTGGTTCAGAAAAGGTGAATGCAGTGGGTTCACAAGGTAAAGCAGCGAGGCATAAAGAGTATGATTCTGACTTGGAGGAGCCAATTATTTGAACAACCAAGGGGTAATTGAGCCAACGTCCAAGGGTCCAATAAAGACTCTTAGCATCAAGGTCAAGGTAACCAAGGTCGAAACACTAATAACTATGACCGAGATGGACAAGAGACTAAGATCAGGGTGAATGGAGAAATAAATATAGTTATAAGAATGACATGAGTGGGTTATATGTGCCCTCTAAAACACATGATCATATAGGTAATAATTTAGGAACATCGAAGGACGAGAATATATTAGCAAAGGTGTTGAGAAGAGTCGAATCTAAAGACTCTAAAATTAAGGAGATGAATGGTGACATATCAACTATTAGTCAGCTAATGGAGTCACACTCCACTTCTATAAAGAAGCTCACATATCAAATGGGGCAAATATCACTAGCCCTAAATCAGCGAAAGTATGGTACGTTACTTAGTGACACTGTTCAGAATCCAAAAAATAATGGTCAATGCATGGATGTCACAACCAGAAGCAAGAAAGTGTTCCCGCAACCTATACCTATCATTGATGAGAAGGCTTAGTATATAGCCTTAAATTCAAGAGTTTTAGTTGAGAAAGATTCGCAAAAGGGAGTGTCGATTAATTTTGAAAAGCGTTGTTGATGATGTTCATATAGATATAGATAAATATCCAGCTATAGCAAGAGAGCTTTCTGGTGGTAAAGGGCAGGAAAAGGAAGCTTTAAACCTTTTGACCCTGATTTATGGACCCCCACCTCCATTTCCTCATCGACTAAATATAAATATGGAAGACAAGAAGTTTTATAAGTTCATTTCATGAGTTTGCACTTCTTAGTTCAGAAGAAGGAAGATCCCGGTACTTTCACTATTCTGTGCACCATTGGAGCATTCAATTTGCTAAGAAATTATGTGACCTTGGTGCGATCATCAACTTTATGCCACTTGTAATTTATAGGCAATTAGGCTTAGGAGCCCCCAAACCGATGATAATATAACTATTGATGGTTGACCATTCTATTAAAAGATCAGTGCGGGGTATTATGTGATATGCTGGTGAAGGTGGAGAATTTTGTTTTCCCGACAGACTTCATGATTTTTGATAGCGAAGTTGATTTTTAAGCACCCATAATCTTGGGATGACCTTTCTTAACTATAGGTTGAGCTCTGATTGATATGGAGAGCGATGAGCTGAAGTTTAGGTTGAATAATGAGGAGGTCAAATTTAATGTAAGCAAGTTTATGGAGTAGCCGAGATAGATGATTTTGGTCTCTGTTATTGATGTAGGTTATGATGAGGTACTTGAAGTTCATATTAAGGAAAAATTTATGGTTGATACTCTAGCTGCAGTTATGATGAACTTTGATGGAAAGGATATAGATGATTATAATGAGATAGTAAAAGCTTTGTCTGGGATGGGCTCTTGTTCGTAATCCCCAAAAAAGATAGATTTGGATTTGAATATTAGAGTAACTCTTCTAGCTAAGCCTTCAATTGAATAACCAATGGTGTTGGAGTAGAAAGTCTTACCGAACCATCTTCGCTATGTATTCCTGGGAGCAAATAACACATTGGAGTCATTGTGGCAGCCAACTTGGCAGTATAACAGGTCGAGCCCCTTGTGTCTGTTTTGAAATTCTTCACAAAGGCAATTGGTTGGACCATTAATGACATTATTGGGATCCCACCAGTTTATGCACAGACAAAATTTAGTTAGAGGAAGACTGCATTCTAAGCATTGAACACAATGCAGGCTCAATCCACCAATGCAAAAAGTGGTAAAGAAGGAGATTATCAAGTGGTTAGATACAGGTGTAGTGTATCCCATTTTGGAAAGCAAGTGGGTATGCCCGACATAATGTGTACCCAAGAAGGGAGGTATGATCGTTGTTTCAAATGAGTGAAATAAGGTGATCCCACTTTGGACGATCACAGGCTGGTGTGTATGCATAAAATACAAGAAGCTAAAAAAATAGACACTTAGGGACCACTTTTTGATACCTTTTATGAACCAGATGTTGAAGAGGTTTGCAGGAAAAGGATGGTACTATTTCCTCGACGGTTTTTCTAGGTACAACCAAATTTCTATTGCCCTAAAAAATCAAGAAAATACCACCATCACTTATCCTTATGGGACATTTGTTTTCAACCGCATGCCAACTAGGTAGTGTAATGCACCTACCACTTTCCAGAGGTGTGTGACGTCCATTTTTTTTTGATATAGTGAAGACACCATGGAAGTCTTCATGGATGATTTTTGTATGGTAGGTGTTTTTTTGAAAAGTGTTTATCCAATCTTGGTAAAGTTTTACAACTGTGCAAAGAGACCAATCTGATGTTGAACTGGGGGAAGTGGTATTGCATGGTGAAGAAAGGCATTGTTATAGACCACAAAATTTCAGAGAATGGTATTGAGGTTGATCGAGCAAAAATTTAAGTGATTGCTAAGCTACCTCCACCAATCTATGTGAAGGGGATTCATAGTTTGTTAGGCCGTGTATGTTTTTATCGGACATTTATCAAAGATTTCTCCAAAATTGCAAATTCTCATTGTAAGTTGTTGGAGAAGGAAGTAAAGTTTTTTTTTGATGAGGTATGCTTGAAAGCAATTTAAATGCCTTAAAGAAAAGTTAACATCTACTCCCATTATAGTTGCTCTGGATTAGTCAAAGCCATTTGAGGTGATGTATGATGCAAGTAGGGTGGCACTAGGGGAAGTCCTAGGCCAGAAGTGAGGCCGAATATTTCACATAATTTACTATGGTATTAAGGCTTTGAATGATGCTCAAAAGAACTACACTATAACTGAGCAGGAGTTGTTTGCAGTAGTGTATGCCTTTGAGAAACACAGGGTATATTTTCTTGGCATGAGAGTTATCGTGCACACTTATCATGCAGCTGGGATACTTCATGGACAAGAAAGATACTAAATTTAGATTGATAAGATGAGTGCTCTTGCTTCAAGAGTTTTATTTTGAACTCAAAGATCGGAAAGGCTATGAAAATCAAGTGGCAGACCATTTTTCTAGGCTTTATAAAAAGGGAAGACCAAAGAATGGGATAGAGATTGATGTCTCTCTTCCAAAACAATAGGTATTAGTTGCTTCTCATGATCTAATCCCATGGTTTGCTGATATCGCAAACTATTTGGTTAGTTATATGATCCTAGAAGATTTGGACTATCAGTAAAGGAAGAAATTTCTGCATGATATGAGTAACTACTTTTTGATAAACCATACTTATCCTGGCTACGTGCAAACAATTTGATTCAAAGGTGTGTTCTAGAAATACAGGCATTGAGCATACTTGAGGTATGCTACTCATCCCCTATAGGGGGTCATCATGGGGGTGCATGTATAGCACAGAAAATATTATAGTGTGGATACTACTGGCCCACAATCCACCAAGACACTCATGATTTTGTGAAGGCATGTGACCAATGCCAAGGAAATGGAGTTATATCATAAAGGCACGAGTTGGCTATGACCCTAGTCTTTAAGGTAGAGTTGATTGATGTTTTGGGCTTAAACTTCATGGGCCTTTTTGTGAGCTCCTATGGCCAAATGTACAATTAGTTACAGTTGATTATGTATCAAAATGGGTGGAAGCTGTGGAGCTTCTAGATAACAATGGTAAGAGTGTTACTAAAAAGAAACACCTTCTCAAAGTTTGATACTCCATGGGAAATAATCAGTGACGGGGATTCACACTTTTGTAATAAAGTATTCAGTACATTGTTAGCAAAATATAGAGTAAAACAGCATTAAGTGGCCACCCCTTATCATACTCAAACCAGTGGCCAAGTCGAGGTATCAAATAGTGAGATAAAGAGTATTTTGGCCAAAATGGTGAATGCCAACTGAACAAATTGGTTTCGAAAGCTTGATGACACCATAAGGACATATCGAATTGTATTCAAAACTCTTATTGGTATGTGTTCTTACCAGTTGGTTTTTTGCAAGGCATGTCACTGGCCGGTCGAGTTTGAGCATAAGGCCTTTTGGGCACTCCAGAAACTTAACCTGAGTTGGAGTGATGCCTCATTTTGAGGCTTAAGTAGAGAAATAAGATATACAGGTTTCAGTTTAGGGTTTATGAGAGAGCAACTCGTTATAAAGAGAGAATGGAATTGTACCATGACCAGAAGATCAAGAAAAGGGAATTCAACTTAGGTGATTAGGTGTTACTATTTAATTCTAGACTATGCTTTTTTCCAAGCAACCTTAGGTATAAATAGTTGGGACCTTTCTAAGTTACATAAGTGTTCCCTTCTTGAGCTATTAAGATCAAAAATTATAAAGGGGAATGGCTTAAAGAGGATTGGCTACATGTAAAGCAGTACTTTGGATTCCAAATGAGGTAAAGTTAGCGGAAATCGTGTACCTTGATGAAATCTAAGTAATCAAGGAAACTGAGTGTTGCCACATCATTAAATCAGGCCCTACTTGGAAGGAAACCCAAGATTGTTTTATGTAAGATTTTTTTTGACATTTGATTTATGTTCTGGATGTGGTTGATGTGTGTTGAAGTGTACAGGTGCATGACTCAAGGAGGAAAAAATGGCAATAAGCATTGTAGCTATGAAGTGCACCACAAATCCCTTGACAGACCGTAAAACATCCCATAATCCATGGTGGCACCCGTCAGAAAAGGAAAATTCAAACAACATTCACCGAAAAGGAACAAAGGTTTATGTGACAAACGTTGGACATCTAATGGCTCATGAAATGAACCGTCACTTGTTTAACAAAAAATAAGTTATATTTTGGAAAGGTACAATGGTTCATGTGACATACTGTGCCTTTGTTTATGGAACATCTCAACACCCATCTAAATCGATAATCAGGTAACTAACCCTATAGATAAATTGATAAATCGTCAAGCAAGTGATGGTTTGTACGATCTTAAATTGGGATCCTAGGTAATTTTTCTTTTTTTCTATTAATTTACCCGACCCGATCCATACCCAATCTCTTTCCAACCTAATTCCAACTTTGCCAATCTAATTCTGACCTGATCCAATCCAATCCAACCTTAGAATAATTAAATGAACCATTTCAAATATTTTAAAAACCATTCTCTCTTTCCACTTCTTATACCCATATTCAAAGACCCTTCTTCTTCCATAACTTCCCTTTTCTTCTCTACATAACTCCATTGTTCCCTTCCATTGGCATAACTATCATCATCCCTCACTAGCATTCTTGCAAAATCAAGTATAAATTTGGCTATTTTATCGCTCTTATATGAAAAGGTAAGCAATAGCTTCTTAATTTTTCGTAAACTAATTTATGAGGGCAAGATTTTTGGTTCCTATGCCTTAATTTGATCCATTAATGGGAACCCTTTATTGTATTTATATAGATTGTTCATATGGGTTTGAAATGAAATTGAACAAAACCTTGTTTTTGAATGTAAATCATGTACATTGTGTTTTGTTTTTCATATGGGTGTTGATCGTGGGTAACTTTTACTTAATGAATGGGAGGGAACCACATTTTTGAATTCCATAAACGAAAATCTAGTGAAAATTATGTTTCCCACCAACTCTAAATGATGTTATGGATGTCTAACTAAAAGGTTCAGTCTGAGTAACCCTGCTCTCTACTTGATAACTGTGAACATTTCATCACACAATGAGATTTACGCCTTACTTTAGTCTGTAACCTTAATGGTGTGGAGAAGTTAAACTATTTGAATGATACGAGCATTCATGAAAATTGGGAAACTACCTCAAGACGATGGGTGAGTACACGAATCATTACATGGTCCATGAATTGTCAACCCACCCATCATCTATATTAAAGAAAAGAGTTTTCACTGGAAAGGGGCGATGGATGAATCCATGGATTGTCATCTACATGATGGACCATTGAGTCTACCGATCAACTGTCAATTACATTTTTCCTAAGAGCGACGGTTCTAACAATGAACTATTATCCATTTGACGGATCATCCCCTCATTCATCATTCACTTGATGGTTCAAGCTGCACACACACACACACACACACACACACATATATATATGTAAAATAATTTAGTTTTTCTTGTTTCATTATTTTGTATATTAATTCTTGTATTGATGACACTCCTCAATAGTTATTTATGGCTCCTAAGTTACAACCATCTAAAGCAGGGGCTCGCAAAAGGCCCATAAGGGCCGCTTCAACCCACCAACTTCAAGATGAGCCTTTCAAATCTGAGAAAGAGGTTGAGAAGGCTGAGGAAGCTCTAGCCTACCATACTAAACAAAGTTCTAGATAATAAGAAACCTTTCCAATCCAATCAGGGAGAAGATTCTTTAGAGAATGAGTCTAGTATGTAAGGCTCAGGCTCAGATTCAGATAATAAGAGTGGCACTAATGCCATGAATAGCCTAGATGAAGATCCTAAGCCCATGAGGGGCACTGTAATCAAAAGAAAAAATCCAGGGTTTAGAGATAGCATAAGGTGGTAGGTAAAGGGGTAAGAGAAGTACTTTCAGGAAGTCCTCTCGAGTATGTTCAAAGGAAACAAAAATAGGAGTATTACTACAGAAGCCAAGATCTTCTCATCAGAGCTAGCTGAGTACCCCAAGATCGAACGATGGTTCAATTATTACCACTTGGAGTGGATAGGTCAGGCACATGGGTACTGTTACCCCAACATGGTTCATAAATTTTATGCCAACTATACAACCACACTTGATAATAGTTGCAAAAAGGGGCAGACACCAATAGACATACCAACTCTTAATAATATGCAAATTCGAGGGGTCACAATTGATATTTTAGATTAGATAATAAATATGTTTCTATTTTGGCCCACTTATTTGGTATTGGATAGAACCCCATATCATGATCACAAAATAAGGAATAGGTTGAATCAGCACACGTAGTTGACATACATTTTAACTAAAAATGAGCCGCTATGGCTAAAAATGTGAAAGAAAAGATAAAGAAAGGTTTGTTGAGTTTCATAGCAAAGTTTTGGTGAGCAGTAGTGTGACCCTTCTTTGTACCAATAGGAGGATACAATGTGTTGAATGATGAGAGATCAAATCTAGTGCTCAGCCACATGTCTGACTTCAAATTAAACTTTGGCATAATTATAGTGAATGAGATATGGGTTTGAGCACAGAGGCCTACCACTTCATCGCCATTTTCTTATCTTGTGATTCAATTGTTCAAAGTGGCCAAAATTCCTATGTTAGTATGGATAGATGATCAGGTGATAGCTTCTAGGAAGAAGCATATTGACAAATCCATAGAGAGATCAAATCTGGTGCTCAGCCATATGTCCGACTTCAAATTAAACTTTGGCATAATTATAGTGAATGAGAAATGGGTTTGAGCACAGAGGCCTACCACTTCATCGCCATTTTCTTATCTTGTGATTCAATTGTTCAAAGTGGCCAAAATTCCTATGTTAGTATGGATAGATGATCAGGTGATAGCTTCTAGGAAGAAGCATATTGACAAATCCATAGAGAGATTAAATCTGGTGCTCAGCCATATGTCCGACTTCAAATTAAACTTTGGCATAATTATAGTGAATGAGATGTGGGTTTGAGCACAGAGGCCTACCACTTCATCGCCATTTTCTTATCTTGTGATTCAATTGTTCAAAGTGGCCAAAATTCCTATGTTAGTATGGATAGATGATCAGGTGATAGCTTCTAGGAAGAAGCATATTGACAAATCCATAGATGAGACACAGCATGTTCAAAGGGGGAGTATGTTGTTCCTAAAGAGGTATCAGGAGGGCCAGTGGTATGGAGTTAGCTCTCAAAGTAGTTCCAGTTACTACCTCCGCACCCTCTACATCCAGTCTTGTTGGAACCACCCAGCCACTGATTCTGTTGATACTATATCAACTGCAGCTCGAGCCTCAGTGATGTCGCCCAAACTATACCTCCAGGAAGTGTAGAGTTCAAGAGAGGTCTAGTCACTATTACATATGTTCTTTACCTATCCCAAAGCCTACATAAAAAGACTAGAAAAGCCCTATAGTGATCCTATCCTCGTTCTCAAACAACGATAAAAATAGAAAATAAGGGCAAGCTTATGGTATCATTCCAACAAAATTTGAAGTTCTTTGTGAATGCGGGAGTTTGTGTTACCATCTCATTCTAATCATTATCTTGTATGAGGAATCTTTTTTGTGTGAGGGAAAAAGGTGATATTCAAAAATTATATTGTGATATCATATGATACTAGTTTAGTACTATGTTGTCTACTAATATCGTAATGTCAGTCTTTGATCCTACATAGTTAGCTTGTTTAGCCTTAAGGGTTTGCACAGTAGCTTAAAATCATGGATAGGAACTTAATTTTGTATTCTCAGCAGGTTAATGCTAAATGGAATTGCGATAGATTTCCTAATTGTCTGATTCCTAGGGGTTTAGATTGAGTCTTATCTTAATTGCTTGAGGCCACGCAAAAATTTTAAGTTGGGGATGTTGACGTGTAGACATTTGATGACACATTTGATACTTTTGACCATGAATTATTACATGTTTTTTAGTAACTCTTGTTGGATTTGATCGTGTTTGTATTACAACAGTAGGAAAATGAGCCACATAGAGGTAAGTGTTAACATATGCTGAAAAGAAGAATATGATGGCCCACTTGATAAACCATTGATCCTTTGATGGGATATCATCCAAACCATTGTATGAAAGCAGTGTGTGATGCTAAGTGTCATCAAGTAGACAGATTAGTTAATGAACCGTCAACACTCTGACAAACCATCATTCAAGCTGTGAAACTGAACCAATAAAGAACTATAAAGAACATCAAGTGACAGATCATCTAATATACCATCATTACCTTGAAGGGTCATCGACCCAACCATAGGACAGGTACAGATTAAGTGATCTTTATTAGAATTGAATGATGTTCGAGGTAACGAACCGTCACTGAGACAATGGGCCGTCAACCTAGCCTTAGGATGCGATGCGGTCATTTTACTATTCTAATTAGGATTTGAAATTTATCCAGACTATAAATACCTACTGTTAGTTTTTTTGGCCACTTTTTGTTTTGTGAAGAAAAACAAGCATTACATTCCACTCATTATGGTTTTTGGTGATTTACTCAATTATTGCAATACAACTTCAGCTCTTGTGATTTCATTCTTGAGATTCCTCACTTCTACTATGAATTCAATGTTTGTGGTTATTTGTTAGTCCATGAGTATCGAAACCCCAAAACTAGGGTTGTGGGAACCTTGGTGAATTAACAATTTTAAGGTGAAAGATGGTGTAGGTCGAGTATTGTTATTGTATGTGTTATCAAAGCCTCTGTATTGTTTGATTTCTAATGGTTGTAAACATTAGAATTTACCTTAGGCCTAAACTTGCTTGAGAAAAGAGGTTAAGGCTAGGAAAGGTATTAATAACAAGGATTCAAGGCTCCTAACACTCATCTAATGGTTGAATTTATAATTAGGTTAACTAACTTGGGACGACAATCATAATATGTTTTATAATAATTCTTAGTGCAAAAGGATTTGGGTGATGATTGTCTAAGTTGGTTGAGACACACTTAGATGAAGTAATGTGAGACATAGCTTTATGAGCATAACACCAGAAGAGACTACCACCATCATTGACCCGTTTGTGTTATGAAACTATGGGGAACACAAACCTAGTGATATCTCATTATTGACTTAATTTTCTAAACACTGCGAGTAACTTATCTTTGTTTGGCATTAAAATAATAGCATACTTTTAAACTCCCCTTTTTGCAAAAGTAACTTGCTATTAGTGAAATAACCACATTGAACTTAGTTCTCACCTTATTCCCAGTGGGATTCAACCCCAACTTTGTTGGGTTCTATATTTGAACATCAATTTCTTTATACTTCAACTTAGAGGTGTAATTTAGGTGTATCATGAACCACGTGAATTCTGTCCTAATGGGTAACTTGGTTCTCGTGATTATACTCTTGATTGGTTTGTCAAGTCCTTACTTGTTTCTTGTTTTCAGAGAATGAATATATGTTATGTTGTGTCTCATTATTGGGTTGATTTGGGCTGTGGGTGAGTAATTGGTGGTAGGTGACTTGAGATTAATATGTAATATAGTTAAACTACATAGCATGATAATGTGTGTGCATAATCCTGATAAGGCTAAGTGTCAGTAACTGTGGTAGTAGTTATCTAACTTATCGCTTGTCAAATGGAATGCTTAGTAATGCTTACTAGGGCCTAATAAGAATAAGAAGGATAAATTGCAATCCTCAAGCTTGTTGAAAAGATGTAATAAGTGGTGTGAATTTACAATGTAAGATTGTTGCATTAGCTTGTCTTTTGATTTCGTTGGTTTGTATATGGTGTTGCATGAACTAATCCTAGTAAGTCGATTATGCCTACCAGTATGTATAGTGTATCGATAATACCTTTGCTACACTCTTTGGAGTAAGGTGTGTTGCAGGTAGATTGAATTTTCTTGAATAAAGTGGCGAGTATTCAGCATTAACTTTTGCATATCTTGTTCCTTAAGCAGAAGTTGTGTCTTTTATTTTCTTATCGTTACTCTATATTAGAAACTCTTGTATATGTCTAGACTAGGTCTTCGGTAACGTTGTATTTTTATTAAATTAAAGACTTGTAAATATTTTGATATCATTAATATGATTATGAGTTCACATTTAATTTCTTATTATAAAAATGTCACTTTCAAGAAATTTTGCTTAATAGTGATTGGGCAATAAGGGGTTCTCCTATTGAGTTAGAATCAAATAGGTGCCCGTATGATCTTGTAATTTAGGTTGTGATAGTTGGTATCAAGTCCCTCTCTAACCAGTGTAACAAGTACGAGAGCATTGTCTAGTAAAGTCTAGCATATTGGTATGTGGATGTCCATATCAAATATATGAGAAACTATAAGGCATCTAGGAGCTATATATTCCCTTTCTTCTTTCCTATAGAGATATCTCAGAGTATCACCTACTTGGGTTGAGTTAAATTGGTATCTAGTCTATCCAATTGGTATCTTGAAGAATTTAATTGTTATCTAGTCGATCTCAATTGGTATCTTGACAACTTCAATTGGTATCCAGTCGATTCCAATTGGTATCTTGACGAGTTCAAATTGGTATCTAGTTGATTCCAATTGGTATCTTAGTGAATTTAATTGGTATCTAGTCGATTCAAATTGGTATATTGATAAGTATAAATTGGTATCTAGTTGATTCTAATTGGTATCTTGATGAATTCAATTAGTGTCTAGTCGATTCAAATTGATATCTTGATGGGTTCAAATTGTTATATGGTCAATTCCAATTGGTATCTTGAGATAGAAGTCATGATTTGTGCATTGGTTGTATGATTATGTGACTATATATATTAATTATTGTTTGATGAGGTAATATAAAAATTTATGTGTGTTAAGGCTTTGATAAATTGTGTTGTGTTGTTATAATGCTGGCATATTCTGTGTATTGAAGAGATAATGAGAAAGACTTAAGCTTGCTAGAAGGTAAAATGTTTAGCCCTGTATTCTATCAATCTTTTCACTACAACGGGTTAATTTTTGAGCTAGTGTTCTCACTTCTGCGGGGATGTAACTATTGTAGTGCATGTATGAAAACATAGGTGTCCATCGTGGAAAATGAATTCTTACCACAGCGCCATCACTACAACAAAATACTATTCATTGCAGCAGAAAAGTTGGAGGCTAAATGCTCAGAATTCACTCCCTTATTTTTGGGACTTTGGTTTGTAATGCAATTCAAGAATTGTAATCATACAATAGCAATATTATAAAATGTGTTGGCCTACAAACAAGTCCATTATTCCAAAAGAACCACCATAGGCACTGTAATTCAAAACCAATAATAAAATTATAAAAATATGTAGAAATGTAAAGAGTTCGTCTAAAAAGGGCCCTACAGGGGCAAACAACCAACAAAGCTGAAAATAAGGGGGAATGAGGGGTGGGAGATACATTATACTGGGGCCTCGATAGATGCTCCCTTACTTTTGGTGCTTGAGTTGCCAGAATCTTCTTTATCCATCCCACTCAAGAATGAGAACTGTTGGGCATGGGCATCCTCCTACTTCACCTTAGGGACCTTCATACTCGGAGCTTGGGTCTTCAGGAGGGTTTTGACCCCTTCTTCATCTAGACTAGCGTCTTTTACTGGGAGGGCCTCTTTTCCTTCTCCACTTCCAGATCCACTTAGAGCTCTACATGAGCTTGGGATAGAGACTCAAAGGACTCTGAAGGGCATTGAATGGGCCCGCATTATTGGTTGATTCAAAATTCCATAAAGGCACTGGTAAACTATTCAACGTGTTCTTTACCTTAGCCAAGTCTAATCCTAAGTGCTCAAAAGGTCCTGCGTGCTATGAAGAGCCATTCCCAACTGCACCACACCCCTGACTGCCACTCATCTCTCCGTCAAAACCCACCTTTCTCTTTTTTTGTTCCACCCCAGTACACTTTTCTCCCTTAATGGGCTAAAGGGCATGTCACACTCAATAACCATGTCACCTTGCTCATTGCGTAACTCCATCTACTGGCATAATGTAGTAATTAGGAAAGGGAATTGAAGGTCGTTCAGAAAAGATGCGGCAAAGCCCTACAACTCCTCCATAATCTATGCCGTCATATTCACCTGCACCCAGTCTAGGACGCAAGCCCCACTAATGCTCATGGATTGGACATGTCAATAATATTTCCAAAAGGTTGATCCTCCTAGAAACCAGGTTCAGCCACCTACGAGCATTGGGGGTGAAATCGGTGCTCTTGATCCTTGTGTGTCTATTGACCCAATTGGTTTGACCATCTTATCTTCCAGTACTAGCATGTTCACTAACCACTGCCAATCATTTGGGTTATCCCTAGATTTAAGCTTATTCTTTTGGGGATTTGGCAACCCTAAAGATTCATTTATGGCCACTGCCCTAACCCAAACTTCCACATCTAGGATGCGAATGGTTGTCTCCAGAGTTTCTAGTATATGGTGGGGAGCATCGCATAAAACTCCCCCACCTAGTGATTTTACAAATGAGGGATGCTCTACCAGTGGGATCCACCCTGTTTTTTATAGCTGGCTGTAAAACTCTAGTGCTTCCTCTACCAATCCTATCGTTACAAAGCCCCACTAACGCGTGAAGCCTCAAACCTTGTTCTCCATATATCTTCTTTTACATTAAGACCTAACAAATCTCTCATTAGGGACATTGGTGCTTCTAACCATTATGATAATTTTTGCCTACAAGGAGGAAAAGAAGTGTGTTGGACAACGTTCTTGATGATCAATAATAAGGGTTTAAGAATAAAAGCAAGGAAACTATAGGAAAACTATTTTGTGAATTTAATTCCTCTAAGAAGTGATTCTACCTCCAGGATTTTTGACGTAGTGGGTGATTTTTCACTGCAGTGAGGGTGCTATAGCAAGGAAGAGCTTACTAAAGCATACAAGATTGTAATAGCGAGGCCCCATAAGATATGGCAAGTCCGCTACAGGGAAAGGACCTCTACCGTTGCAGAGCCATCATTCCTTGCAAGGTCAGAAACCCAAAAATGGTATTTTCTAATTTTTTTTTTCTCTATGTTTTACTAGAATTTAGCACATATCGGGCATTTTGTAATTGTTTATTACTTTTGCTCTTTGTTTTTATGATGATTAACGTCCAAATCAAGCCCCAAGGGCTCAAACAAAATTTTAAAAACCCTCTCTAGTCACCAACCCTATTTTTGCGTTCAAACCCCTATGAACTCCATAAATCTTATGGCAAGAACACTGTAGGAGTATTGAGAACATAAGATAAATTAGCATTCTTTAGATTTATTTCTTTATAAGAGAAACTCAAACCCTTACCCTAAAACCCCTAATTTTATTCAAATTAAGCAATTTAGGCTTAAATGATGTGATATAGAAGTCTTACGATAAGATAATGCAATGAAAGTAAGATTTACCTAGAGAAATCGATGTAGAAGGGGCAGTTGTAGAGAGGATTTTCAAGTTTAAGAGAGTTGTGTTCTTGATGCAATTTAACCTGATAGAAGACTATGTGAATATGATGGCTATTCCATAGTTGCAAAGAATAGGGTGGCCTATCAAATGAGACTTGTTATCTATAATGCTATGTTTAAACCTGAAAAGGAAACTACTAAAGCTATGTCCTGGAAATCTTTACCTCATTATCTACCCACCTTTTTTGTTAAGGAGTCTTTGTTTTCTTTTGCATCGACAGTGGGTAAGCCATGTCATCTGGACATGCAATTATTAACAAAGCCAGACTAAGTTGTGCAAGTGTAACAGCCCAAAAGTTCCTAAGATCATTTTTTATAATTATCATAGAAAACCAATTGAAACCAGCAAAAAAACATATATGACTACCCTGACGATGAGTCGTTATTATGTCAGACGAGTCATCCAGACCATTCATCCTTAGTGATTAGTCAAAAGTCCTAAAAGACTATTTCTACCTAGTGACAATGAGTCATCATGCATCATAACGAGTCGTCGTGCGTCATAATGAGCCGTTGTGACCACCCATCATCAAGAGGCCCAGAAGTAGTCCCCTCACAATAACTCAGACGATGAGTCATTGTAAGTGACAATGAGTTGTCTTGAGACTCATCTGTCGTGATGCAACAATTTTTAAATACATTTCCCCAAGAATATAATCATCTTTTCCTTAGCTTTTTACCCTTTCCCACGATGTTTTGGTCACCAAAGATATATATATGAGATCCTAAAGCCTATATTTCCCCTAATCTCTCAAAAATAAGTCTAGAACAAGTCCATAACAAGATCGTGCAAGCTAGGGTTCAAAATCAAGCATATTTCTTAAGTTCTCCTAGTTAAGTATTTGTCTTTGCTCAAGTACGCAAGATCCAGTGATGGATTCCTTTCATCCTCAAGGGTTTTATTTCAATTCTCTTCAAGCTATGATGTTTATGCAAAGTTAGAGTTTTTATGAAATATTGCTTATACATATCAATGAATTACTATAAACGACATGTTTTATTATATGAGTGTGATTCTCCAAGTATGTGTTAAGATTATTTATGAAGTTCTGAAATCTACTTTGGGTATTTACAAGTTATGCATGATTTCAAGTAAGTTTTCTCATATTTTAAGTTATATGCATAGAAGTAAAGATATATTTATAAAAGAGAGATTTGAGAATTGTTTCACACCACTATGATTTATGAACAGTTTTGGATCTGGATATGTCATGTTATGGTATGAGCTATATTGATATATTTTTGGGAGGATTATTTAGCACTGAGTAGACTTGCATTCTATATAACAGTTGTTCTAGAACTACGAGCCACCATAGGTTTATGTTAGCCCAAGAAGCTTAGATTGGATCCATAGATAGATAGGTTCTATACCTTGGTAAAGTATAGGGCAACCCTTTCCAATAGGGATTGTAAGCTTGTGCATCGTGAGCTCACATGGTGTATGTCGGTTAGAAGAAACTACCACCAAAGTTACTTATTTATGATTTATATATATATATATATATATATATATGCATCAAGAAAAGAAGTTTTATGCAGACTCCATGACTTATAATTCTCTTATGTTTTCAACATGTTTATGATATTTTAAAAGGCTTTCTCATGTTTTATGTTATAGACTCCACTTATGATTTTAAGCTACTATTATGCTTTCACATTCAGTTTCAGCTTATTGCTTTATATGTATATGTATGTGTATAACTTCAGTGGAAATACATTCATTGTATTGATTGTGTCTTGCACTATATTTTTCATGTGATGTAGATCCAGGTTCTCAGAGTCAAGATCACTGCTAGATGTTTTGTAGCATCTACACTTCATCCATTTGGTGGCCTCTCCCAACATTCAGAGATGAAGAGTCTTATTCTAGTTTTTTAATTCCAATTTTCTAGTTAGTTTATAGTTTTCTTTTGCTTTTCAAAAAAGGTTTTGAGGCCTTGTCTTAGTTAACTTCCTATCTTAGTAGTAGAGGCTTCATTAGACAAAGAGTTAGAGTTTTGAAGTCATTTAAATAGTCTCAGATTTATTAATAGAGTTGCTTTATCTCAATGTATGTTAATTTTAAAGTCTTATGTTGTAGTTCAGTACTTTTTTTAGCTTAGTTATGGTGTATCAAGGACCCATTTGGGTCGCATATGGCTACTAGTTTATGGTCGAGACTAAAGGGTAGCCTCGAATCATGACACACTTGGTATCAAAGTCAAAAGTTCAAGTACAATAGGATGCCTATAAAGTTGTGTATAGTAGAGTCTTGCTTATGTGTGTGTTGAGCACCACTTATAAATAGTTAGAATGGTAATCCTCCAGCCCCAGTGAATCAGCCTTCAAAATATGAGATTACTAATGTCGAGTTTTGCAATGCCATGCAAATGTTGGCTCATGCTATGACAAATTAAGTGAATCAGCAGGTAGTAGTCCTTCTTTACCTAAATAGGGTGTCAGCTGCTACCCAACTTAAGGACATTGTTCGTATGAATCCGCCTGACTTTTTTAGGTCAAAGGTTGAGGAAGACCCCTAGAACTTCATTGATTATGTGAAGAAGATTCTTTAGGTTATTCAGGTGAATAGAGTTAAAAGTACAGTGTTGGATTCCTATTAGCTCAAGGATGTGGCTCATTTATGGTTTACATAGTGTAAAGACAGTCGTCGTAAAAATGCAGCTCCTGTAGTTTGGGAAGTTTTGTTGATGCTTTTATTGATTGGTTCTTTAATAGAAAGTTGAGAGAGGTAAAGGCCAAGGAGTTTATGAGCTTGAAGCAAGGATTTATGTCAATCAAGGAGTATAGTTTGAAATTAAGCTAGTTGTCTTGTTATGCCCCAGAGATGGTAGTTGATCCAAGAGATAGGATGAGTAAGTTTACATCAGGGGTTGAAGAATTAGTGAAGAAGGAGTGTAAAATAGCTATACTGATTAGGGATACAAACATTTCTAGGCTGATGACTCACGCTCAGCAGTTAGTGTAGGGGAAATTAAAGGAGAGAGGGGAGCAGTAGTGTAAGAAGGCCAAGATGATCAATTTTGAGGGTAGCCAGCAGAGTATCGAAAATAGGGACAGGTCATTCCATCATAAGTTCAGACCCAAGAATGACCAAGTGTTTAGAGTAACAGGCTCCAACACCATATCTGTCTTGCAAGAAATGTAGTAAATCTTATCCAAATATGTGTCTTTATAGAAAGGATGGATGCTACAGTTGCAGTCAGCTTGGTCATATTTTAAGAAATTATCCCTCAGTAAAGCAAATTAATGGAGGATATAAGGACAATATTCCAAAAGACGCTGCTAAGAATTATTTCTATGCATTAACCAGCCAACAAGATCAGAAGAATCCTCTAGATGTCACAGCCTGTACATTATTTTGTTTCCCTTATATGTAGCTATGTTATAAGTGTGAGATGTGACTAGTAGAGACTTTGTGAAGTGTGTGGAAAGCTGGGATGATTGTAGGGGATTTGCTCGCAGACTTAGGATTTCTGACCTTATAACTAAAAAGGGGAGATAGTGGAGTCTTGAGTAAAGCCTAGTGTTAAAAAGGGTAGAAATAGTATCCTTTTTTAGATTTAGACCCTTTATGCGATTGCAGTTTATTCTTAACATCGCACGTTCTCTTTACCTCAGTCTCAATGTTAGTCTTTCCATAAAATGTTCCTAAGTTATTAGTTTTCATCCCACGGTTACTCTTAGAAGCTTGGGTTCTATATTCTCGTGCATACTCGTGTACTCCCTACTTAAGTTCCATAAAGAAAAAAATTGATATGATCTTGTTATGTTTAGCTTATGATAGTAATGTAAGTTCTATTCGTCTATCGTTCCAGCTTGAGGTAATAGTTTCCTCCTTTGTATTCCACTCAGTTTCATATCCCTCAATTGCTCTCATGTATTTGTTAGCATACACGTTTCATGAATCTAGTTCAGCTTATGCTTCAATGAGAAATCAGTTATTATGTCAGTATTCAGCTTTTAGAACTCCATTTTTGGATGTCAGCCTTTTCCCTATCTTTTCAGCCTAGTTAGTCTTTATCCAAGGATGAATGTTCCCAAGGGGGAGATATTGTAATACTTCAAAAGTTTCTAAGAACATATTTCAGACATAGCATAGAAAACCAGAAAAAAAAAAAGCTGAAAAACCCATAAGACGACTCTTACAATGAGTTGTTGTCAGTTAAGGTGTGTCATCCTAACCAGTCGTCCTGAATGATTAGTAAAAAGTCCCGAAGGACTATTTTCTACCCAATGACAATGACTATTGATGATAAGTCATCCTGTGTCATAATTAGCCATTATTACCACCCATCGTAAAGTGTACTAGAAGTATTCCCCTCACAAGGACTCAGATGACAAGTTGTTGCAGATGATGATGAGTCATCCTGAGACTTGTCCGTCGGAATTCACCAATTTTATATATGTTTCCCCAAGGGTAAAATCATTTTTTCCTTAGATTTTAACCCTTTTCCATGACGTGTTGGCCACCAAAAACTATATATATGTGATCCTAAACACTATTTTCCCCTAATCTTACAAGAAGAAGCCTAGAACAAGTCCATAAGAAGATCGAGCTAGCTAGGGTTCCAAATCAGTAGATTTCTAAAGTTCTCCTTGTCAAGTATTTTTCTTCGCTTAGGTACGCAGGATTTAGTGATGGACTCCTTTTATTATCAAGCCCAAGTATTTTAATTATATGATGAATTATGTTTAAAGCTAGGGTTTTCATGCAATTCTCTTTAAGCTATGGTTTTTAAGCAAAGTTAGAGTTTTTATGAAAGATTTCTTATGCATATTAATGAATTACTAAGAACAATATGTTTTATTATATGAGTATGATTATCCAAGCTTTTGTTAAGATTATTTATGAAGTTATGAAAGCTACTTTGAGTATTTACAAGTTATTCATGCTTTCAAGTAAGTTTTATGACGATTTAAGCTATATGCATAGAAGTAAAGATATGTTTATGGAAGAGAGATTAGAGCATTATCTCGCAACACTATGATTTAAGAATGCTTTTGACATCTAGATATGTTAGATGATATGGTATAAGCTATATAGATATGTTTATGGGAGGATTATTTATCTCCAAGCAGATTTGCATTCTAGATAAAAATTGTCCCAGAACTACGTGCAATCGTAGGTTTATGTTAGCCCAAGATGCTTAGATTGGATCCATAGATAGATAGTTTCTAAACCTTGGCAAGTATAGGGAAACCCTATCCAACTGGGATTATAATTTAGTGAATTATGAGCTCACATGGTGAATGTCGGTCAGAAGAAACTCCCACCAAAGTTATTCCTTTATGATTTCATTATATTTATATATATGCATCAAGAAAAGAAGTTTTATGAATACTCTATGATTTATGATTCTCTTCAGTTTTCAACATGTTTATGATACTTTGAAGAACTTTCTCATGTTTTATAATTTAGTCTTCACTTATGATTTTAAGCTACTATTATTCATTCATATTCAGTTTCAACTTATTACTTTATATGTATATGTATATGTATAACATACATACCAGGTCATTCCATTGTATTGACTGCGTCTTGCACTACATTTTTCATGTGATGTAGATCCAGGCTCTCGGACTCAAGATCACTGTTAGATGTTCGGTAGCATCTACGTTTTAGTCGTTTGGTGAGCTCTCCCATCATTCAGAGATACAAAGTCTTGTTCCAGTTTTCTAGTTAGCTTTGAGTTTTCTTCTTGCTTTTCAATAAAGGTTAGGAGGCCTTGTCTCATTTTACTTCATGTCTTAGTAGTTGAGGCTTCATCAGACAAAGTGTTAGAGTTTTGATGTCATTTAAACATTCTCAGATTTATTAGTAAAGTTAATCTATCTCATTGTGTGTTCATGTTAAAGTCTTCTATTGTAGTTCAATTCTTTTATTTATGTTAGTTATGTTGTACCAAGGACCCATTTGGGTCACCTATAACGACTAGTTCATGGTCGCGACTAAAAGGTAGTCATGGGCAGTGATAAACTTGGTATCATATCCCAAAGTTCAAGTGTCCTAGGGTGTCTATGAAGCCATGTATAGTAGATACTTGATTATGGGTGTGTTGTGCACCACACTTATAATCAGGAGGCTATGAAGCATTTAGGAATACTTCCCTTCTTTCCTGATCTATTTTCGTGTGATAGAGTTTAACTCTATGTATCTATTCTAACTCATTCTTTATGTGTCTTAGATCATTCCACAAAGGACCTATGAATGAAGAAATGGTCAGAATGATGATCCTCTAGCTCTAGTGTATCAGCCTCTAAATTATGAGATTACTAATGTCGAATTTTACAATGTCATTTAGATGTTGGCTCAGGCTATGGCAACTCATGTGAATCAGCTGGTAGAAACCCGTCCTTACCTGAACGTAGTGTCAGCTACTACATAACTCAAGGACTTTGTTTGTATGAATCCTATTGAGTTTTTTGGGTCAAAGTTTGAGGAAGACCCCTAGAACTTTATTGATGAAGTAAAGCAGATTCTTCAGGTTATGCAGGTGAATGGCATTTAAAGTGTAGAGTTGGCTTTCTATCAGCTCAAGGATATGGTTTATTTATGATTTATTCAGTGGAAAGATAGTCGTAGAAGAAATACGGCTTTGACAGTTTGGGAAGTTTTTGTTGATGCTTTTCGTGATCGGTTCTTTCCAAGAGAGTTAAGGGAGGAAAAGGCCGAGGAGTTTATAAACTTGAAGCATAGATCTATGTCAGTCAAGGTGTATGGTTTGAAATTCACCCAGTTGTCCAATTATGCCCCAGAGATGGTAACTGAGCCAAGAGTTAGGATGAACAAGTTTACATTGGGGGTTTCAGACTAAGTGAAGGAGTGTAAGATGGCCATGCTAACTGGGGACATAGACCTTTCTAGGTTGATGACTCATGCTCAACAGATAGAGGAGGAGAAGTTAAAGGATAGAGGAAAGTATTAGAGTAAGAGGGCCAAGACTGTCAATTTTGAGGATAGCCAATAGTGGACCCGAAATAGGGATCAGTCTTTCCATCATCTTTCCAACACAAGAAGTCATCCAGACCCACGATTGACCAAGAGTTCAGAGTAACAGTATCCCAATTTATACCATATTTAGCTTGCAAGAAGTGTGGTAAATCCCATCCAAGTGTGTGTCTTAATGGAAAGGATGGATGCTACAGGTGCGGCTAGATAGATCAGATGATATGAGATTGTCCCTCAGTAAAGTAGTGTAATGGAGGATATAAGGCCAAGATTCTAACAGACGCTGCTAAGAATCATTTCTATGCCTTAACCAGTATATAACAGCCGGTACATTGTTAGGTTTCCCTTGTATATAGTTGTACTATGAGTGTGAGATATGAATATTAGAGACCTAGTGAAGTGTGTGAGAATCTAGGGTGATTGTAAGGGATTTGATCTCAGACTTAGGATTTCTGACCTTAGAACTAAAAGGGGGATATAGTGGAGTCTTGAGTAAATCCTAGTGTTAAAAAGGGTAGAAATAGTGTCTTTTCTAAGATTTAGACCCTTGATGTGATTGTGGTTTATTCTTAACGGCGTACGTTCTCTTTACCTAAGTCTCGATGTTAGTCTTTCTAAAAAATATTCCTAAGTTATTAGTTGTCTTCCCATGGTTACTCTCAGAAGCTTGGGTTCCATATTCTTGTTCATGCTCATGTACTCGCTAGTTGAGTTCCATAAAGAAAAAAATTGATATGATCCAGTTATGTTTAGCTTATGATAGTAAGGTAAGTTTTATTCGTTTATCGTTCCAGCTTGAGGTAATAATTTCCTCCTTAGTATTCTACTCAGTTTCACGTCTCTCAGTTGATCTCATGTCTTAGTTTGCATGCATGTTTAATGAATCTAGTTCAACTTATGCTTCAGTGAGAAATCAGTTATTATATCAGTCAGCTTTTAGAACTCAGTTTTGGGATGTCAGCCCTTTCCCTACCTTTTTAGCCTAGTTAGTCTTCATTTGAGGATGAATGTTCCCAAAGGGGGAGACATTGCAACACCCCGAAAAATCCTAAGATCATATTTCAAACTTAGCACCAAAAACCAGTTGAAACCAACAGAAAAACCCACAAGATGACTCTGACAATGCGATATTGTCAGTTTAGACTAGTCATTCTAACTAGTTGTCCTAAATAATTAGTCAAAAATTCTAAAGGACTATTTTCTACCTAGTGACAATGACTTTTGACGATGAACCATCTTGTGTAGCAATGAGCCATTCTGACCACCCATCATGAAGAGGCTAAGAAGTAGTCCCCTCACAACGACTTAGACAACAAGTAATTGCAAGTGATGATGAGTCGTCCTGTGACTTGTTCATTGCGATTCAGCAGTTTGTAAATATGTTACCCAAGGGTATAATCATTTTTTCCTTAGCTTTTAATCCTTTCCCAGGACGTGTTGGTCACCAAAAACTATATATATAAGATCCTAAAGCCTATTTTCCCCCTAATCTTACAAGAACAAGTCTAAAACAAGTCCATAACAACAACTAGCAAGCTAGGGGTTCCAAATCAAGAAGATTTCTTAAGTTCTCCTTGTCAAGTATTCATCTTCGCTTAGGTACGCAAGATTTAGTGATGGATTTCTTTTATCCTCATGCCCAAGTATTTTAATTATATATAATAATTATGTTTAAAGCTAGGGTTTCACCCAATTCTCTTCAAACTATGGTTTTAATGCAAAGTTAGAATTTTTATGTAAGATTTCTTATGCATACAAAGTTAGAATTTTTATGTAAGATTTCTTATGCATACTAATAAATTACTATGAACAAATTGTTTTTATTATATGAGTATGATTCTCCAAGCATGTGTTAAGATTATTTATGAAGTTGTGAAAGCTACTTTGAGTATTTACAAGTTATGCATGATTTTGAGTAAATTTTCTCATGTTTTAAGTTTTATGCATAGAAGTAAAGATATGTTTATGAAAGAGAGGCTTGAGCATTGTCTCACAAGACTATGATTTATAAACATTTTTGACATCTAGACATGTCGCATGATACGGTATGAGCTATATAGGTATGTTTATGAGGGGATTATTTAGCACCGAGCGGACTTGTATTCTAGATAACAATTGTCCCAGAACTACGTGCCACCGTAGCTTTATATTAGCCGAAGAGGATTAGATTGGATCCATAGATAAATAGGTTCTATACCTTGGCATGTATAGGGAAACCCTCTACAACATGGATTGTAAGTTGGTGCATCATGATCTCACATGGTATATGTCGGTTAGAAGAAACTCCCTCCAAATTCATACTTTTATGATTTCATTATATTTATATATATGCGCATCAACAAATGAAGTTTTATGCAGACTCTATGACTTATGATTCCCTTCAGTTTTCAATATGTTTATGATGCTTTAAAAGTCTTTCTCATAGCTTATGTTATAGTCTCCTCTTATGATTTTAAGCTATTCTTCTTCTCTCAAATTTAGTTTTATCTTATTTGATTTATATGTATATGTATGTGTATAACACGCGTACCAATACATTGCATTGTATTGACTGTATCTTGCACTATATTTTTAATGTGATGTAGATCCAGGTTCTCAAACTCAAGATCGCTGCTAGATGTTTGGTAGCATTTACACTTCAGCTGTTTGGTGAGCTCTCCCATCATTCAAGATGCAGAGTTTTGTTCTAGTTTTCTAGTTAGCTTAGAGTTTTCTTCTTGCTTTTCAATAATGGTTACGAGGCCTTGTCTTTGTTTACTTCATGTCTTAGTAGCAGAGGCTTCATTAGACAAAGAGTTAGAGTTTAGATGTCATTTAAACATTCTCAGATTTATTAGTAAAGTTTATTTATCTCATTATATGATCATTTTAAAGTCTTTTGATGTAGTTCAAGTATTTTATTTAGCTTAATTATGTTAAACCAAGGACCCATTTATGTCACATATGACGACTATTTCATGGTCGCGATTGGGGGTAGTCTTGGATCGTGACAGCAAGAGTGAAGTATCAAGTGGATTTGGCAACAGATATACCAAGTCAATTAGAATTTGAAGTAGTGAACAATAGTACTAATGAAACAAGCGTAGTGTCTATAAAGATTCAACATGACATGTTACCTAAGAATTGCAAGACTTGTAAATTTCAAGGATATGATGAATCTGAATGTAGGATCTTAAATCCCAAACTAAAGGTTCACTTTTAACATGGTAATCAAGAAGAAGATAATGATGTTAAAGAGAATAATAATACATTCACCAAGAAAAGATGAAGCTCAAGAGGAAGGTCCAATGCTGGAAAATGGAACCCCACAAACATGAGATTCAAATTGGAAAGAGATTCTGACAAATTTTTGAGTGATAATGCTATTGTTGTATCTCCTCTAAATAAACCCATTATCACTGGGAAGGCTTTTGATGCTCTATTGAAGGAAGGATAGGAAAACAGTTCTACACAAGATATGGAAAGAAATGCAGAAGTAATGGCTGAGCAAATCACAACTATTAGGGATGATACACATACACAAGCAACACAAAAAAAGAGAAAATCAAATGTCAACACATTAGTCTTCCCAGAAATACAAGAAGGTAAGAAAAGCAATCATACCGAATGTCATAGGTTCCCCACAACAACAACAACAACATGGTGAACTTGTCAACTCAGAGAACCGTAGCCCCAACCTATTGGAAACAACAAAAGAAAGTTAGAGTTAGCAGTCATAGATAATAATAATAATAATAATAATTAAGAGAGTAAAGATGAGAGTCATAGAAAAGATGCAGGGAGGGACAGTAACAATAGTAAAAATACTTAAGCTTTAAGTCATACAAAGGAGATACACAATAATGCAATTTAGTTGAAGTCCATAACAAAGGCCATACCTGAAGAGTTTAATGATGAGCAAGATGTATAAGAGGCATTAAAAGCTACAATGTTTCATGTAACTTTCTAAATTATTGTATCAAAGGTTATGCATGATATTGTTGAAGAATAAGAGGTCTATAATACAGAAAGATATCCATTAGCAACTCATAAGAGTAGTTGTTGATAGAACCACTACCAAAAAATGGGCCTACGACAGTAGTACAAAAATCGTTGATGTAGGCTCCAAACCCATTGCACACATGTTATGGTAAAGAGGGTCATGACCATTTCACCAGCCCGCGCTAACATAGCTTAAGGCATACCTATTGCAACGGTTTTTCACGCCTAAAAAATATCTATTTCATATGCCAATTGGAGCGGTTAAAACTATTGCCTTTGATGTTTTGCAACAGTTCTCTTGTCTTTGTAGCAATAAATTTGTTAGCTCAATTGAAACAGTTAATGATATTTTGCAACAGCTGTTTAGTGTATGTTGCAATGAAATTGTTTGTTCAATTGCAACAGTTATTACAATTTTGCAACAGTTTTTTACTATATGTTGCAACGGATTTGTTAGCTCAATTGAGACGATTTTAAATATTATGGCAACGAGTTTTTGACATTGATCAAAAGAGATATTGCAATGGTTATTTGTTGCCTATTGTAACAGTTTTCATATGTTCATACAATTGGTTGCCTGTGTTTAGAAAATGCTATTGCAACATGTCTATTTCGCCTATTGGAACAGTTCATATATGTTCCAATAGCCTATGTTGTAATTATAAATATTTGAAATACGAAATTATAAATAC
Source organism: Capsicum rhomboideum (assembly GCA_031232105.1). Classification (NCBI taxonomy): domain Eukaryota; kingdom Viridiplantae; phylum Streptophyta; class Magnoliopsida; order Solanales; family Solanaceae; genus Capsicum; species Capsicum rhomboideum. The sequence goes on from CP124711.1 coordinate 56,909,126, forward strand.
CACAAAAGATGATAATTACTAAAATTGATTGATTCTAATTCAAAATATCCCAGTCAAACCAACATCCACCACAGGCGCAAAATATACAGTCATAGTGTCACCCGCCATAGTGGCGCAAAATGTAAAAGTCATAATGTCATCCGCCATCATAGGCACAAAAAATCAGTCACAATACGATCCATGGGCAAAAATATACAACAGTTGGCACATGTTTCAACTGGATAACAAAATAAGACTTCATAATTATATCAACAAAAGAGTTGGTCATCATACAAGAGCTTCGACCACTTTCAAGCATATATCAAATGTCGTCCTCCTTCATGCTTTCGTCATCACCACCCTGATTTTTTTCTCCACCTTCAAAAGTCGATGAAGAAAAGTTATGGACCAATTTTCAGCATTTATCTGCTAGAACTTCAATTTTAATCAAATTGAAGATAGGTAGTGACATGAGGTGAAAGGAAAAAAGCAATAAGTTTCCTACGACAAATAAAAGCATCACTACCAAGGCTAGGCTAACAGATTGTCACAATCCATTTTTAGAGTCATGATGACACCTACTATAACCTACCAGTAGGTAAGCTAAACCGTAACCCGGAATAATAAGTAATGGGCTAAAAGGCGAAAGATGGGATAAATATTAAAAAATAAGCATAAAATAATATCGAAGGTGATATTAGTATGAATAAAATCCTTAAATACCAAATAGAAAAGAGGAAGAATAAAAGAAACATCCCACGACCTGGTAAGGCCAGTACAAGAGCCACTAATCAAAAGAATAAGAGCACTAGTAGTATCAATATACAGATAGTCTCGAATATAAAGACTGTCCCAAAGTCTAGAAAGGAGAGGGGATCAGCTCCGACTCTGAAAGCTCACCCTATCTCCAGATCCTGTAAGCTAGCTGGAAAGAATGTCAGCGATGGCAGCTAGTACTCGGATCTACACCAGAAAAGGATGCAGAAGTGCATTATGAGTACTAAAACAATGGGTACTCAGTAGGCATCATCGGCCGACTAAGCTAAATCACAATAAAAGCATAGTAAAGTGCGAGAATGTAAGCTAAGTCAAGGACAAAGGGGCAAACATGAGATCATGCTCCAACACAGGAAAGTTAAATAATTAAACATGCGATACCGAAATTAAAGTAAACTAATTATAACCTAACGAGGCCCCTATTAGCCTAGAAGGTGAAAACAAGAGAAGACTAACCTAAACGAGCCCCCCATAAGCCCAATGGATTTAATCAAGAGGAGATCTATAGATGCTAAGCATGATATAACCAACCAATACTCTCATATCTTTGAAACCATTAGTACTGTGAAATACCAGACTCAAACCAAATTCAAAATATCATAGATGAACCATAAAGTGTCGGACTCGAAACGGTCTTTAATACCATAACTATATCATAGATGTCAGACTCGAACGTCTTTAACACCATAATTAAATAGTAGAAGGCCGAACTTGAATCGGTATAATAGAGTAAAGTCACAATAACTAGCCTAGCCCCGAACTAGGTGAATACTACATAACCTAAGGTGCAAGAGTAACTATAATGCTGTGAACGAAGGCCTCCTAAGTCTACAAGGAGCTAAAAGAGATTGCATAACCTAAAAGAGGGTCGACGGGGCCCGCTTCAAAACCCGAAAGTTCATACTAAGGTGGTTTCTACCCGAAAATGACCAAGTCTCCAAAATTCCACTACAAGTTATTACATAAGTCTAAATAAAGCCTAAAAACACCATTTGACCTAAATGAAGGGTAAATGGGTCGATTCTACACCCGAAACGGCTCCAAAATCGACCAAATAAATCAAACTTTACTAACTAAGCAACCAAACCATAATTTTCTAAGCTCCAACACATCCAAAATCAACCCATAAATTAATTGGGGATTTAAACCTAAAACAAAGAATCTAACTAGAAATTAGACAGAATTTATAAGGATTAAGATGAGGAAAAAGGCTTTGACGAACACTCCAACCTCCCTTGATCTCCCAAGAATCACCCCCTCTGTCTCTATCTCTCTAGGGATTTTAATGCCCAATACTTAAAGAATAATTAGAGAAAAATGGGTGAAAAGGGGATTTAATGCACTTCAGGTACCACTAAAGCGACCACTTGACCGCTAAAGCGGTCATCTCTAAAGCGGTTCACTACCGTTAAAGTGGTTGTAGACTAGGCCGGCCTCCACTAAAGTAGACCAAACTTCTCTTAAGCAGCGTCCACTAAAGCGTTCCATCTGGTACCAGTGCTAGCTGCTAAAGTGGCTTTCTCTTAAGTGGCCAAATGCCCGTTTAATCTGTCACACCTGTTATGACTTGGTTTTTTCCAAGTCTCCGACTCACCTTCGGGATTCGTTAGAATCCCATGAACTCAAACGAACTATGCTACCCTATCAAATTTGACATTCTGGACTCAACGACATAATCAAAATCTCTATCTGAGGTAGTTTCGATGAAAAGTGGGTCCCACACCCAAATGGCCATTTTCATCACTTTACATCCAGTAGCCCAAAATGAGTTCGAAAGCCTAGTGACCTGGACCAAGGGTTCCCTCGGATGGAACTGTCAGAATTGGCATACGAGGTCGTTTACCTAATTTTTAGGACCGGTATCCAAATTTGAACAATGAAGACTTCAAAACAAGGAATTGGCTCTAAAAATCAAATGAACTATCCGAAAACTGAACTATTAGCTCTAGCAAGTCATAAATGACTTGGGGCATCTATGGGAAAGCTCTAAAAGCAAATTAAAATGGAAATGCAGAAAATGACCTGGAGGGTCATTACAATATCCACTACTAAAAGACTTTCATCCGTGAAAGTAAAGGTCAAGAAGTACCTGAAGGCTCAAAAAAGTGGGGATATTGGGTCCGCATCTTGCTCTCGATTTCCCAGGTAGCCTCTTTGATATGACGGTACCTCCACTGAACCTTAACCACTGGAATCTCTCTAGAGGGCAACCGACTGTCATCCCTGGCTAAAATGAGGACTAGCTCCTCTACAAATGTCAACTTCTCGTCCAACTAAATCAAGTCCCATCGAAGTACATGTGACTCATCCAGAATGTAACACCACAACATGGAGACATGAAAAACTGGATGAATAGCTGTGAAATCTGGGGGCAAGGCTAGCTCATAAGCTACCTCTCCAACTATCTAGAGTATCTTGAATGGACCGATATATCTGGGACTGAGCTTACCCTTATTCTTTAACCTCATCATACCCTTCATAGGCGATACATGGAGGAAAACCCGATCACCAACTCCAAACTTCAAGGCATGAAGTCTATGATCAACATAACTCTTCTGCCTACTCTAAGCTACTCTCAACTTATCCTAAATCACCTACATCCTATCCATCAACTCATGAAGCAGGTAAGTACCACGGAGGCTAACCTTCGAAGTCTCAAACCAGCTAACCGGAGACCGACAACGCCTACCATATAAAGCCTCAAAAGGTGCCATCTCAATTGTTGAATGGTAGTTATTATTATAAGCGTACTCCTCTAAGGCTAAATGTTGCTCCCACTGAACTCCAAAGTCCATCACACAAGCACGGAGCATGTCCTCCAAGACTTGAATAGTCTAATTCTATTGACCTTCAGTTTAGGGATGGAATACTGTGGTAAGATCAACCTGAGTGCCCAACTCTTCCTGATAAGTCCTTCAGAAGCTAGAAGTGAACACTAAACCCCTGTCGAAAATAATGGACACTAGTACTCCATGAAGGCAAACTATCTCACGAACATAGATGCGGGCTAACCTCTCGGCACTGAAGGAAATCTGAATCAGGATGAAATGAGCCTATTTGGTCAACCGATCTACTATGACCCAAATACTATCAAAACCTCGGGAAGTACATGGCAAACTAGTCACAAAGTCCATAGTAATGCGCTCCCATTTCCACTCAAAAATGGGTAGCCTCTGAAGTAATCCTCTTGGTCGCTGATGCTCAGCCTTTACCTACTGACAACAAGGTAACGAGCAATAAAATCTGCAATATCTCTCTTCATGCCACTCCACTAATAATGATGTCTCAAATCTCTATACATATTGGTTGTCCCAGGGTGAATAAAATATCTAGAGCTATAAGCCTCCAACAATATCAACTGAATCAAGCCCCAATCCTTGAAACGTAAATATGGCCATCAAATCTCAAAATACCCTCTGAATCTAGGGTAGCCCAACTAAACACCCCTCAAAATTGATCACGGAGGCCACAAAGTCTACTATCCTAAAATTGGCAACTCTAAATTTGCTCGAATAATATAAACCTAGCCTCAACACACGCAAGGATCTTCCTGGAGACTGAAATATCGAGTTGAACCATCAAGTTAGAAAAGGACTGGACGTCCCAAGCCAATGACCCCTCTGAAACTGAAATAGAAGCAAACTACCCATAGTCACCACCTTCCGGCTCAAGGTGGCTTCTAACATGTTCGCCTTGCTCGGATGGTAAAGAATAGATATTTCATAGTCCTTCAGCAACTCAATCCACCTACGTTGTCTAGAATTAATCTCCTTCTGAGTCATAAGGTGTTGAACACTATGATGGTAAGTGAAGATCTCGCAATGAACACCATACAAGTAATGCCTCAAAATCTTAAGTGCGAAAACTACCGCCGCCAACTATAAGTCATGTGTGGGGTAGCTGCGCTCATGAACCTTAAGCTGCCTCGATGCATAAGTAATAACTCGGCCTTACTATATCAGTACATAACCCAAACCAACACAGAAAACACCACAATAAGCTATATACCCCTCACCCTCAAAGAAAGAGTCAATATAGGAGCAGAAGTGAGCATATCCTTGAGCTTTCGAAAGCTCAACTCACATTCAATAGACCACTGAAAAGGAACCTCCTTCCTAGTCAACTGGGTCATAGGCAATGCAATAGAAGTAAGATCCTCAACAAACCATCTATTATAACCTGCCAAGCCAATAAAGCTACAAACCTCGGTTGGAGATGTAGGTCTGGTCCAATCACGAATAGCCTCTATCTTCGTTGGATCCACCATAATCCCATCCTTAGACACCACATGTCCTAGGAATGTAACCGAATAAAGCCAAAACACACACTTTGAGAATTTGGCATAAAGCCTGTGATCTCTTAAAGTCTGAAGCGCAATACTCAAATACTGCTGGTCCTTCTCCTTACTCCTCGAATACACCAATATATCATTAATGAAAACAATCACAAAGAAGTCCAAATGGGGCCTAAAAACTCAATTTATCAAATCCATAAATGATGCTGGGCATTGGTTAATCCAAAAGACATCACCAGGAACTCATAATGGCCATACCGAGTCCTGAAGGTTGTCTTAGGGATGTCCTCAGCCCGAATCCTTTACTTATAATATCTGGACCTCAAGTAAATCTTAGAGAAAACTATTGCACCCTAAAGTTTGTCAAATAAATCATCAATGCAAGGAATAGGGTGCTTATTATGCACAGTCACTCTGTTCAGCTGCCTATAGTCGATATACATAAACATAGAACCATCCTTCTTCTTCACGAAAAAGATAGGAGTACCCCATGGCGATATGCTCTGTCTAATAAAACCATTACCCAATAAACCTTGGAGCTGAGAATTCAACTCCCTGAGCTCAGCAGGAGCCATAGAAATATGTCGGGTACCCAGCTCAAGATCAATGGCAAAATTAATGTCACGCTCAGAAGGAAGGTCAGGCAGGTCGGTAGGGCATACATCAGAAAACTCACAGATAATAAAAATAGAATCAATTGAAGAACTCTCCACATGGACATCATAGATATAAGCAAGATAAGACACGCAACCCCTCGACACCAATCTCCTAGCCCAAACATAAGAAATAATCCCCGTCGGTGCGTGGCTAAAAGAACCCTGCCATACAATCGAGGGAATACCAGGCATGGCTAAGGTAACAGTCTTGGCGAAATAATCCAAGTCCACATGATAAAGGGATAACCAATCCATGCCCAGAATCATATCAAAGTCCACCATATCTAAGACAATAAGATCAGCTCGAGTATCAAACTCTCGAATGGTTACAATACATGATCTATAAATCTGATTCACTACTAAAGAATCACCCATGGGAGTAGATACACACAATGGCACAGATAAAGGCTCCTAAATCAACTCTAACCACGGTGCATAATAATAAGAAACATACGAATAAGTGGATTTCGAATCAAATAAAGCAACAGCCGGCTGATGGCATACTGAAATTATACCTGGAATAACAGCATCCAAGGACTCTGCCTCTGGACTATCAGGTACAATATATAAATGACCTCGCTCACCACCTGGATGGGCGTCTCACCTACTACCCATCCTACCTGCCTAAGAACCTCCTTGAGAACCCTGAGGACCACCCCTACGACCATGAACAACACTTCTAGCTGGAGGCTATACTGATCTAATCAGTTAAACACTCTGCGTTGCAGACTGAATCGTTCCACGCTAGGGACACTCCCTAGTGAAATGACCAATCAATCCACAAGTGTAGTAAGGCCTAGAAACATTACTCTATCTAGAAGGTCCGGCTAACCCGAAATAGCTACCTCAATTGAAAGACCCAGAATGTACACCTATCGGAGACAGGCCGCCACTCGAGTCATGTTAATTACTAAAGCTGGACTGACCTCTTTCAATAATCTAAAGTACTACCTGAACGGGCCTACTAGACTGGCCCAAGGGCTGGAAAGACTGACGTGGAGGGTACCTACCCTAAGAACCTCTACCTCTGAACCGTGAGCCTCTATGGCTCCAACAAAAACTGCCCTGATGACGTGGTCTATTATTACTGCCCCCTTGGGCCTCGCGATGCATCTCCTTCATAGTCTGGGCATAATCAGAAATCTCAATAAAAGACCTACCAGCAGCAACAAAACTTTGAGTAGACATGAAAAGAGGAAATCTCAGTCTCCTAACATAACACCAAATCCTCACATACTCGGTAGGTAAGATCGCAGTAGCATGTCTGGTCAACTCATGAAATCGTGCCTTATACTTGAGAACTGTCATAGAACCCTGTTGTAATTGGGTGAACTGTCATAGAACCCTAGTAAGGTTAGTACAAGAGCCACTAATCAAAAGAGTAAGAGTACCAGTAGTATCAATATACAGATAGTCTCAAATGTAAAGACTTCCCAAAATCTAGGAAGGAGAGGGGATCTGCTCCTGCTCTGAAAGCTCACCCTATCTCAGGATCCTGTAAGCAAGCTGAAAGGAATGTCAGCGACGACAGTTAGTACTCTGATCTGCACCAGAAAAGGATGCAGAAGTGCAGTATGAGTACCAAAACAATGGGTACTCAGTAGGAATCATCGAATAACTGAGCTAAATCATAATAAAAGCATAATAAAATGCGAGAATGTAAGCTAAGTCAAGGAGAAAGAGGCAAATCTGAGATCATGCTCTAACGCAGGAAAGTTAAATAATTAAACATGCGATACCAAAATTAAAGTAAACAAATTATAACCTATTATTGAGGGAAAAGGATCCTTCATCCTTGAGGGCCATTTTGACTGTTTCAAATTTATGATTCCGTAAGTGGGCCCCACATGGATTTTTTTAGTTTGATTTTGGACCCAAAGCATTTGTATGCAATATGGGTATAATTGTTCTCGTCTTAGTGAGTAGATTATTATTTTGATAGCGTTGCATCATTCGGAGGCTTCTCGGGAGGGAAAAGCCCTAATTTAGTGGACCTTATCAAGCATTCTTCGACGTTCAGGTAGGCTAGGCTTACCTAACTTATAGAATGAGTTTTATTATGATATAAGTATGATATTGTGCTACTTTTAGGTTGTAAATTATGGTTTGTTTGCTTAGTTAGTGAAGTTTGATCTATTTGGCCGATTTTTGAGCCATTTCGGGGGTAGAATCGACCCATTTACCCTTCCTTTAGGTCAAGTGGTGCTTTTGGGCTTTATTTAAACTTCTGTTATAACTTGTAGTGGAATTTTTGAGACTTAGTCATTTTCAAGTAGAAATCGCCTTAGTATGGACTTTCGGGTTTAGAAGCGGGGCACGACCCTCTTTTAGGTTGTGCAATCTCTTTTAGCTTCTTGTACTGGCCTTACTAGGTCGTGGGATTTTTTTTATTCTTCCTCTTTTTTGTTTGGTATTTTAGGATCGTATTAATACTTATATCACCTTCGATCTTATTTTATGCTTATTTTTTCGTATTTATCCCATCTTCCGTCTTTTAGCCCATTACTTGTCATTTCGGGCTATGATTTGGCTTACCTACTGGTGGGTTTTAGTAGGTGACATCATGACTCTAAAAATAGGTCGTGACCCAGATGCATTACAAAGCCGCCGCCCTTCTCCCACTTTGTGATTTCTTTCAAAAAGCTATTTTTCGCGTCGGCGCGAGACCACGGTTTGCCGTGAAGTTCTTGCATCAGTTGTAATATTTTTTGTAGTTTTGGGGGGGAAGTTCTGTCTAAGTCGAGCTTCTCCTTGATCTCCTCAAGGGCTCGATTAAAGCCTTTCTCGCATAAAAGCGATCAGAATTCGAACACGCCGCGTTTTACTGGGATGGATCGAACCATGGGAACGAATCTTCTTTGGATGAATGAATTTAGGTATCGAAGTTTGACTGTTTGACACTCTATCTTTTGATGGCGAGGAGAATCGAAAAAATCATATTTTCATACAATATCTTAATTGAATTATATGTAATGATCAATAAATTAAGTTGAATCCTATATCTACACATACCAAAAACCTAGCAAAATCCCAGTACCAATCTAATCTATTCTATAGATATTTGGACTAGAGTTGACAAACAAACAAAACCAGCAATATACTTTTTTAGTATCGGATAGAAATCTAAATGGGGCATGGCCAAGTGGTAAGGCAACGGGTTTTGGTCCCGCTATTTGGAGGTTCGAATCCTTCCGTCCCACTTATATAAGGTAGTGAGGTGAAATTAGAAAACCAACATCTAATCTACTATTGCATTGCCAAGTCTTGTCCAATGCAGTATGGTGATAGTAGAAAACCAACATCTAGGCTACTGGTAACATTGAGCCTAGTTAGAATGTTATAAGTAACAATGTCATTGAGTTGTAATTCTACCAACATCTTGACTAAGAACCCATTTATATCAATTACAGCTCCACAAGTTAGAGTGTGAGATTGTTATTCCATTAGAAGTGTCAATGTCAAGTACCAACAAGGATAGACTAACATATACTTCAAGAAAGATGCATTTTAACATACTATAAGCGGATCAATGTCAATTGAACATACCAGCAAATGCATTTTAGCTTATAGAAGTGTGAATGTGAATTGAACATACCAATAGATGCATTTCAATATACTAGAAGTATCAAGGTGAAGTGCAAAACATACCAAAACATACTACAAGGTCAAGGGCAAGTGCACAACAACATATGTTCACTAAATCTGTCCTCCTTCCTTCAATACTTAACATATACATTACTATATTTTAATTTTCTAGATGCATTACCAAGTCTTCATTTTGCACTTACCCTTACACTCTCAAATTTCAAAGAGCTTGTTAAGTTGCTAAGTATTAATATCCAAAACATTAACCAAACAGATTCTAAATAAAATCATACATACAGAGAACCAAATCCAAAACCACAACATTTGAATACCAAAATCCAAACCGGTCACATCATTTGAATAGCAGTACCAAAACCAAAAGTCAAACCATATCATTTGATTACCAGTACCAAAAGCAAAAACAGAATCACATCATTTGAATACCAAAACACATACCACAACATTTGAATACCAATATCAAAACATAAACCACAATATTTGAATACCAGTACCAAAACCAAAAATAGAACCACATCATTTGAATACCAAAACCAAATGATGAACCAAAACCACTATATTTTAATACCAAAACAAAAACCAAAAACCCAAAACAAAATTATTTCAAATTTAATTTAACTTTACCAAAAAATCAAGACCTGTTCAAACTTAAACATGAGAATACTTGACCAAACAATTACTTTTTAATAAACATAAGAATATTGTACCAAACATGACAATGCTAGACCAAACAGTCCCTTTTTAATAAAAGACTATTTTTCAGTTTGTCATGAGCAAAGCATAATCCAAATCAATATTCACACACTTAAGTAGACATAGTAAGTAGAGACACTAAGTAGACACACAAAGTAGATGAAAAAGCTTAACTTCATGTTTAACACTCATACAACAACACTTAACAACAGACATCACTTTAATATAACAGATTCCGCACTAAGTAGATAAATGAAATGGCACCTAAAAAAACAATGAAAGCTATAACTACTACTTCATGGACTATTACTATTACTTCATGTTTAACACTCATACAGCGACAATCATATATGATTCACACATCAACTACTTTACCAAAAACTCATTTACATTCAACAAATATAATCATTTCAAATTTAATTTAACTTTACCAAAAAAATCAAGAATAGTTCAACTTAAACATAAGAATACTGGACCAAACAATCCATTTTTAATAAACATGACAATACTGAACCAAACATGAGAATGCTGGAGCAAACAATCCTTTTTTAATAAAAGACCATTTTTCAGTTTGTCTTAAGCAAAGCATAGCCAAAACTAGTAACTTAACAAGAGACATCACTTTAATATAACAGATTCCCCACTTAAGTAGACACACTAAGTAGATGAAAGATATGACACACTAAGTAAACAAACAGCGTCACCAAAATTAGTAACTTAAATGAAAGAGATGACACACTAAGTAAACCAACAACTTAGCAAAAACCAGTAACATACATAAAAGATATGACACAATAAGTAAACCAACACCAGCCAAAACCAGTATAAAAAAGAGATGTTACACTAAGTTAACCAAGAGCTTAGCCAGTTCTTGGACACTTCAAGTAAACAGATTTCATAATTATGTTTTTTGAATAAATAGTGTTAATTTCTTACAGAGAATCAGATACACTTTTATCTAACTTAACGAACATTCGAGAAAGGCGACATCGTCACACAAATTATCATCAGAAAATAAAAAGATATAGGTTTAAATCATGCCTCAGAAATTCTTTTCTAATCAATCATGCCTAAAAAATTCTTGTCTAATCAATCATGCCTCGAAAATTCAACATCAACGGCAAGAGAAATCTGATTCATAGTAACCAATTTCACAAATCTATTATCAAAAAGTAAAGAGAAATAGGGTAAAAACACACTACTAGATTTATTAAAACCTAATGCAATAAGAAATCCAACATCAATGTTACACTGAACAATCTACAAAAAAAGATTCTAACAACGACAAATTAAGACCACAAACAGTAGCTACTACAACACATACAACAACAAACTACCACAATTATACTATAACTAACAACAACAAATTAAGACCACACACAATAGCTAATTTAATAGCACATACAACAATAAAATCCCACAAATATACTATACCTAACAACAATAAATTAACACAAATACACATACATGCAATAGAAAAAATCAACAATTTCACCATATCTAACAACAACAAATTAATTACAACACATAGCACCAACTACTAGCAAAATCCAATAATTTCACTAACCCTAAAACAAACAAACAACAGACCACTCACAGTTGCAACCTATTAGCACATGCAATAACAAAATCTGACTACTTCATGAACCCTGTAGCTCAAAACTTAAAGAGAAAAGAAGAGATTAAAGAAAAAATACCTTAAAATACCAAACTTGTTGAAGAAAACCAGGTCCACCTCCAGTCACATATAGAAACACAAATAGAACTGAGAGATGTAGATAAAAACACGAAAACACCAACTTAAATCACCAATACACCAACTAAGTCACACAAACCCTCAATAAGATAAGAGAGGTTTGCAAATATTAGCTCCTAATAGTCAAATACGATCTTAGATTAGTGCAAATTTAAGAACATTAGCTCAGATTTGTAGTGGCACATTAGGTCTAAGAGGGGAAAAATTTAGAGAGAGAAGAGAGTATTTGGTCTAAATTCTGTGAGTGGACTTGCTAAAATGAATTAATAGAGTGGACTTGCTTCTATATCTTGTTTCTAAAACGAATAAAGAGAAATAAAAGAAAAATAACGGTATTGGCGGGTGATGAAAAATAAAAAGGGAAAATGGTGAAGGGAAAGTGGATGATTTAATGAACGAATGCAATACATGTTAATTTTCAGTTAACCATTACTATAGATGACTCTACTGCAATGGTTCAACAAATCCTTGCTATAGCTGGAACTATTGCAACAGTCATATTACAATGGCAATGGTCATATGGCTAAGTCGTATCAATAGCTATCAAACCTTTTTGTATGAGACTTCCTTGGCTGATTGGTGGTGATTTCATTGTTATCATGTGTGATGAAGAAAAGATTAGAAGACTTATTGTATACCCAAAACAGTATGAAGATTTTTCTTTTTGTTTCAAATCATGTGAGATATTTGATGTTAATTTCAAAAGTAGCCCTTTTACTTAGTTGAATGGAAGAGTTGATGATGCTTGTACTTTTAAAAGACTAGACAGGCTTATTATAAATCCATCCAATCTTGGTCTTATGGTGTGTGTAGAGATGGAGTATTTAAATAGAACTGTGTCTAATTATGCCTCTCTATTATTATAGTGTGGAGAGCAAACTTTTTAATTTGCCAGACCTTTTAGGGTTCTGATGTATTAGGCTGAAAAAAGAGAATTTCAAGAATATGGTATAATAAAATTATGTTTCAGTAGTTTCAGATGATATTTTAATTTCTCTAAAGTAGAATATGAAGAACACTAAATTAGCACTGACTACATAGAGTAGGGAGAGGTTTGGAGACATCTTCAAACAACTACAAATTAGGGAGGATATAGTTAGAGTTAAAGAAGATCTCTTTGAGGAGTTTCCCACTACTGCTAATAAAACAGTTCTGCAGAGGGCTCAGGCTGAATTAAAATAGTATCTACACTCTGAAAAAGAATTTTGAAGGCAAAAGGCTAGAATATTATGGTTTACTGATGGGAACACAATACTAGATTCTTTCAAAATTTGGTCTATGGAAGATGAAAGAGGCCGGATGTTAATAAGATTAAGAAAAATGATGGGTCATCGGCTGAAGGGATGGTCATTACATTTTATCAAGAGCAATCTACTAGTATTTCAGAACTTGGTGAGCTATCTTTGATTAATCCGATCCCATGTTTGATCTATGAAGATAATAAATATTTTTGAATGGTTATCTAACTGAAGTTGAAATCAAGAAAGTAGTATTTGAACTTAATAGGGAGAGTGCTAGTAGCCCTGATGGGTTTACTAGCCATTTTTACAAACTTGTTGGGATACTGTTGGTGGAGATGTTGTTAAAGGTCATGAATGACATTTTTATTGGTTCTACTCTTCCTAAATCCATTACTCACACTAATATATTTTATTGACAAATAAAAAAGGGGTTCTGCCCTTTTCTGATTTGAGACCAATTAGTTTGAGTAATTTTTTAAATAAAGTTATCTCAAGAATTTTACATAACAAGATTAAAGGTTTCTTGCCTAAGATCATCTCACAAAACCAAACTGGTTTTGTGAAAGGAAGAAGTATAACTAGGAATGTCGTACTTGCTCAGGAGATAACTACTGGCATTAGAAAGAGATGTAAGCTTGCAAATTTTGTTATTAAACTTGACATGACAAAAGCCTATGACAGGGTGGACTAGAATTTTCCAGTTAAAGTTTTATAGAAGATAGGCTTTAACAACTTGGTTGTAGATAAGATTTGGAGATTGGTTGCCAATAATTGGTATTTTGTTCTGATTAATGGCCAATCTCATGGATTTTTTCATTATTCTAGGAGGGTGAAGCAAGGGGATCCTTTATCTCCAGCTCTTTTTATCTTAGATGTTGAGGTGCTATCTAGGACTATTAAAAATTTATTTTGTCACAATGATTTCAGGGGTTTTAGAATGCCAAAGTGGAGTTGGAATATCAATCACCTTACTTATGTTGATGATATAATTACTTTTGTTGCTGTTAATAGGAAGAAGTCAGGACAAAAGATCAATAAAGAAAAAGCACTTTCTTTATTTATAACAAGGTTGCATAGGCTGACATTCAGGTAATTGAAGATATCACTAGTTTTTCTAGAGGAAAATTTCGTTTAACATATCTAGGTTGTCCAACAGGATATGCTAGTAAAAGGTGAAGAAAGTACATAACAAATTGCTATTATGGGAAGATAAACTTCTCTCTTTTGTTGGTAAGTCTGTGCTGCAGAGCAGAGGTGGACCTACATGGTTACAAGAGGATTCATATGAACCCGCTTCGTCAAAAAATTATACTATGTGCATATATAAATGTCATCTAAAATAGAAGAAATTTGGCTATATTAAATAAATTGAAATAAGACTACTCCGTGGCTCAGTGGTCATGCGGGTGAAAAAGATTATGGGCGTCAAGTGTTCGAGCCTCCACGCAATTGCCTTTTTATTAGCTTTTTTACAATTTTTGTTATACTTAAATGATGCTCACTTCAAACGCTTAAAACTTTGTTCAAAATTATACTCCGTAATTTGTTTTTCTCTCTTATAATTTCCAGTAAAATATGTAAGAACATATTTGAAATGATTTGTAATTTTTAGTTTAATTTAATTTGGTCTATATTGAAATTAATTATTTGTTAGTATATATGTATTTTTTTATTTACCCTATAATCTCTCTTTATTTAATTATTTGTTTTAGTTTGCTTGTTCACAAGTCTATTGTTTTATTTTTGTTTTTTTTGTAAGCAATAATTTTTTGGTTATATATAAATAGGGAAATGAATTAATATTTTGTTATATGTTTTACAATTTAATATATTTTAAACTTAGTCATGATTGTTAACTATCATTAAAATTTTAATGCAAAATTTCAGAAATTAAGTAGATATATTATTTAATGGCAAATGTAAATAGATTTTGTAGTGGTATTTTTTAAAAAGATTACTACATCAAGTAGGTAGCGAATAAAGAGGGCCGGCTTGAAATTAATAACTTTATTTTAAGGTAGCGAATAAAAAAAAGTAAAGTAACGAGCACATGTCGCTTTCTTTTCCTACGATTGATTTTATCGTTGACTCTCATTGTGATTATTTGAATTATTAGTTATCAGCTATCATTCCCCCCAAATATGTTTTACATGATCTCCATAGAAATTTTTCTAGATTTCTATGGAATTTCATAGAAGTTGGAAGAAACAAACACTGGGTATCTTGGTCAGAGATTTGCTTATCAAAAATTAAAGGAGGACTAGGTATTATATCTTTACTTGATGTAGCAAAGACTTTTTTTGCAAAGTTGTGGAGGATATTTAGAACTCAAAAAACTATATCGACAAATTTCATGTAGATAAATATTGTAAAAGACATAGACCTCAGTTGGTAGAATGGAGAGGGGGTTCCTATTAGCACTTCCCCAATAGGTAGACTCTGTTTGCACAGTCTCCAAAGGAAAAAAGAAACTTTGAAAGGCACTCTTTTTGTAACACCCCGTACCTTACCAACCATACTTGATGATATTGAATAATGTTTGCTTGGGTGTCGAGAGATATAAGTATGTATTTGGTAATGCTAATGTCGAGAAAAATTGAAATTTGGCCACGTACATGCTGTTAGACCTTCGTAGGAGGTGTTTTGTGAGTTCGTGGGGAATTTGTGTAATACCCCGTACATATTCCAACCTCATTTGGTGACTTGGAGTCATGTTTACTTGATGATTAATATCACTAAGTAAGTATTTTGTAGTGTTTTGATAGGGTATTGGATGATATGCAAGTGTTGGAAAAAGTGGCCGAAAAATTCAGCAAAGTACCAAGACTTGCGCCACTCCCTGTTTCAGGGGGTGTGGTGCAAGACTCTGAGTTAGAGGGGTGTCATTTCCTGCGCCACAAGCTTGTTTTGCAGCTAGTGGCGCAAGGCACAAAGATTGTGCCCTTCCGTGCCCGTTTCGCAACGCAATGCTACGTCGATTCTTTTATGGTTTATTTTGGTTCCTTGGAGTTATTTAAGCATTGTTAAAGCTTCAAATACCTCAATACACTCCTACATACTTCTACATGATCAAACCATGAAACACAAGTAGTTATCAAAAATGTTCAAGGAAGCCATGGACGACTAGAATTTCTATTTTTGCGATTGAGACGACGAATGAGAATCTCGTAAGAGAATATTGTTGTGACATTATGGAATTATTTAAAAATGAGATATGTGGTGAATTATACATGAAATTTGGTGGGATAAGTTGAGATATGTTATTGGGCCCAATTTAAAGCCCAAAATGAGCCAAAAATAAGAGGCCTAAAATGGTCAAATGACCCATTCTTGTGTTTGACAAGTAAACACAACCTTTTTGACTAATTGGATGGATAGAGATGAGCATGAGTTCCTATATAAAGCCACCACAAATCAGATTTTTATTTCTTAAAACACACATGCCTTTTTGGAGATATTTCCAACATATTTCTCTCAAACTCTCAAACCCTAAATCCTCTTCTTGGGCAAGAGCATCATCCTACAAGTATTGGTAAGTGTTTATTATTGTGATTTAATATATTATGTACATGAGAGGTTATGTATATAATGGTGGTTATGTTGGCAAGGTGTTGAATAGTGAACTTTTGCTTTTGCTCAAGATGTGCCATTTTTGTGAATTGAACTTGAAAAGTGACTTGTGGTTTTGGTGAAAATGCATGGTATGGGTGAAATATCAACATGTATGGTGTGCTTATGTTCCGAAACTTGTTATTTTCACATAAGTATAAATTATGGAATTTTGGCCGATTTGTTGTTGTGAGGTGTATTGAAGTAATTTGATGGCATAATTGTGATGTTGGAGAAGTGTAACGTATGAACTTGGTGTGACCTGATCTTGGTTATCATGTATTGGTCAATGTATGGAATATTTTGGGATTATTGGGATAATAAATTCATAAATGATATTTTGGTCAATGTTGGGCATGTTGTGGTATTATTGATATGACCACGCCGAAAATGGTATTGTAGCGAAAGACATGACATTTTTAAAGCCAAACATGTGACTCATTGTTATTATATGCCATTTTAAGGTAATTGGTGGTTAATGTTGGTTCCGTATGTACTTGTGTTGTAGAGTGAAACATAAAGACGGGGCGGGACTATTGTATGCACTTAAGTTTGTGGAATCGTATTGAGAATACAAGGTATGTAAGGTTACTCTGTCCGTATCTTTCTGCGAAAAATAGTATTCACATTGACATTATGTTTGTCGCATCCCGAAATGTGCTAAGGTATTCTATTTCCTGTTACCAATGGTCAATATCATATGTTTTCTACTCATGGATCAATTGTGAATCACAGGCCTCATATTCATTGATAATGTTCCTAAAGCCCAATAAGGTAGTGTTTCAAAGTTCCAATAGTGTTTAGTTACATGTATCTTGCTCATTGGTTATTGCCCTAAGCTTCCAACAATGTTATGGCTACAAAAGTATCAATCTCTCATAAGCCAAGGGTATCCTATTTCCGGGTACCAATTATGGTTCATCACATGTTCTTTATACATTGATCAATTGTCATTCACATGTCTCATATGCATTAGCTAATGTTCCAAAGATTCCATGGTTCCAATAAGGTTATGTTTCCAACAAAGTTATGTTCCAAAGTTCAAAGTGATGTTATGACTATCAAAGTATCAATCTCTTATAAGTAAAGAAAAGGAATGTGAAGTAAAGGACAAAGTAATGCACATATGTGGTTAATGATTGAGTACGGGTGGCAGCTCTAGAGGCATAAACCTAGCTCGAGCCGATCCCGAGATTTTTATATCAGGGGGCAGCCCTAGAGGCCTTAGCCTAGCTCGGGCCGAACCTGACAGGGGGCAGCTCTAGAGGTACTAACCTAGCTCGAGCTGAACCTACTATATTGATTCATGGGTGGCAGCTCTAGAGGCATAAGCCTAGCTCGAGTGGATCCCAGGGTGGCAGCTATAGAGGCATAAGCCTAGCTCGAGCCGATCCCAACATAACGATATGTTATGGAAAGACCCATTGATCAGTTGGGGCCCGGGTACAGGATAGCACAGACAAAGATGATTCAGCACTGAAGTAAAGAATCAAAGGAAGTAATGAACGCAATGGACGCAATGAATACAATGAATGAAATATACTTTTTTTCAAATGCATTGGTTTATTTACATTGACTACTCACTTGTGTTTAACTCCAATGAAGTCTTTATGTTATCTACAGTTTCATTTGAGACTTACATACTCAGTACATTCTTCGTACTTACCCCTCTTGGGGAATTTACCTTTCTTGCTGCAGGCGCAGGTACTAGTAGGTCTCCACAGTAGGTTGCCAGTTATTGCAAATCATTGGTGAGCTCCAGTTAGTTTGGGGCTTCTCCGAGTCACAGTTGTTCATATGTTTTGGTATTGTACATAATGTATAAAGCGGGGACTTGTCCCGACTTTTAGTTCGTCTTGGTCAATGCATCTGTTAGAGGCTTTTACAGACGTACGTGGGTGCATGAATGTAAGAGGGTACATGTCGTTTTTGACTTGATGGCCTCAACGGCCAAGTTTCACATACGTATATATATATCATGTTCCATGAATTCCATTGTTGGTATCTAAATCCATTATGTGATTATGGGTTTTTTGTGGCATGCATACGATTTAATAGAGACAAAGCTTGGTTCTCTCAGGCCTTATCGGTTACGAGTGCCAATCACACCTCGTTGGTATTCGGGGCGTGACACTTTTTTCCCATGTTGGCTTGAATTCTTCCTAAACATCTCCTTTTTGTCTTAGCAAGTCCCAAGCACTCCAAAAAGTAAATCTTTCTAAATTATTTAGAATCCACCAAGGCTTGTCCCAGTCTTCAATGTCCTCTACCTCACTATTTTCTTTAAAAATATGATTACAAACATCTTCCAGGAACATTTGGTATAGTAAATTAATATTTTAATTGCCCTATACATAAGCTGGCTCACATCTTCCGAACAATAATTGTTAGCATTAGACAAAGGAAAACAGAAATAAAGAGTCCCAAGTTGTTTTCAATTATCAAACCAAATACTAGAGTGCCAAAATTTGGGTTCCCACTAGATCTCATGGTCAATACAATTTCTGGCTTCTAGCAAATGCTTCGGAAGTTGAGAACCTGCTATCCTATTAACCACCTAAGCTCAACATCTTTTGCAATACTTGTTTCACATAAAATTTACCCAAAGTGACTCTTTGATTCTAAAGGTCCACCAAATCATTTTTAAAAAGGCTTTGGACACATAAAATAAAGATCTAAACCGCCATCATTTTTGTGTAAATAAATATCAGACCATGGCACCCAGTGTTTATTTCTCCCTTCTTTAAAATTCCATAAAAATATGACAAAGTTTTATGTAGATCATGTAAAACACATTTGTGGGGTTTATAGCAAGTAAGAAGTAAATTGGAATGCTCTGAAGCACATTATAAATCAACACCACCTTTCCTCCAAAAGATAAACCGCTCTACTGATTATCCCCTTCTTCATTTTCTTCAATCTTGGTTTCATTTAATCCTTTATCTCTTAAAATAACCTCTATATCTTGATGTTGGTGTGATACAATATCATTTAAAATTTTCACTAGAAATATCTTTTGTTGGATAATACTACCTATGGTACTGGATCGAACATATTCCCACCTTAATGAGTTAATAATGAATTATCAACCTTTATGACCTTATCTTGGAATCTTCCAATACCATAGTGGTCATTTATTGCTCTAAATCATCATATGCCCCTGAGTTATTCCACCTGTAAAGGTTCATGATAGCTTGTCACTTCTAAAGTCTTTATCTCATCTTGTTCTCCTTCACTTAACTAGGCAGAGAACTGCAACTCAGATGTCTTGTTGGTCTTAAATATTACAAGTAATTTCTTACCCTCAACTTCCCTGTTACTCCTATTTCCATCCTTGCTACTGGTAAATAAATTCTAGTATTTCTCTTGTTTTCCTTGCAGGTCACTATCTGTACTAGCATCTTTCCCTATCTAGTTGTTCCTGATTGGTTGAATGTTGTACTCCTTTGTATTACACTGTTCATCTTGTTGTTGTTGTCATAACTTTTTTTGTCATAACTATTGTATTCTTGTCATCCTTTATATAATTTTGTTTATTTGTATACCTATCCATCTCATCACTCTACGTCAAAAGATCATTCTCCTTACTATTGCTGGTCATCTGCATTGTCGGGGTATTCTTAATTGTGCCAACTATTTCTATTGTAACTTTTGTAGTTTCACCATCCTTCTCCTTACTATTGCTGGTCATCTGCATTGTCGGGGTATTCTTAATTGTGCCAACTATTTCTATTGTAACTTTTGTAGTTTCACCATCCTTTGGTTGAGCCTATTTATCATTATCTCCATCGACCTCATCAACCTTATTCTTAAGAACCTTCTCCTTACTTGTGTTGGTCATCTTCATTGCCTGGGAATCATCACCACGTTGGCTATTGTATTCCACTGAGAGAATCTCAAAAGCATTATCAGTAGAAATTCCTTTCCCTGGTGTATTCATAATAGTTGCCAAATCACTTAGGAACTTATCTGAGTCTTTCTCAATTCTGAATTTTCTATTAGTAGGATGCCCTTTCCCCCATTACCCACAGTTTTCCACACATGGAGGGAATTCTTGAGTGAGCATTATGATGTTCCGTTTCTCTATTATCTGCTTCTTGACTACTATTCTAAATAGGCTTTCCTAACTGTATATTTTCTTCTTCATTCCATTAAAGTATGCATTTTAAACAATACTTGGGCAAGAAATCATATGAAATTTTAATACTTTCTACCCTTGATTCACTGCTACTCCCATTCACTACTTCAATATCCACTTGCTTTGGAAGCATTGCTAAATCCACTTGGACCTTCACTTGGGCACAACTAGGCTTAGTTTTATTGATATTAGTCATATCTATATAAAGTGGCTTGCCTACTATTTAAGCAAGAGAAAATAGTGGTTCTTTGTAAAAAAAGTGGGCAATAGGTCGGGAAAGAGATCCATGTCCTAGCTTGAGTGATCTCCTCCTAAAAACTTAGCATCATATATTAGAGGTCTCATCTATTAAGCTCGTCTATATTTTGCCACTATGTAGTACACATTCTTGGACATGATATTCATAAAATCTTTCATCAGGCTAAATCTTATTAGAATGTGTCTGTTCCTTAGAAGGTCTATTTTTCAATCTCCTTTAATATTACATTATTTAGGATTACAACTCTAAGGTCCTTGATGTCGCCCAAATTATACCATAATGCCAACATTGACCAAATATAGAACCAAACTAGGTTGGAATTGATCCCACAGTAACTATAGCTAGAAACCAGGTCAATACAGATATTTAAACTAGTAGGCGGTTATTTCTAAAAGGGGATAGTAGTGTAGTAAGTAATAGTTTATAATCTTTAGTAAGCAAGTAGCAGAGTATTAGAGTGTTATTTATAGTCAATAATGAAAACGGCCTTGGACTATATTTCCCGTGATTTCATAACTCAGAAAGCATAGCGTACTAGTGATTATCCTAGTGCTCAACATGCAAAAGAGGTGGGTTTGGTTCACCTAAGCATATTTCGACCCGAATTAGATGAATATCATTCAAATTACCTCTCGTTCTACAAATGTTTGAATCTTGACCCTTATCCTTAATCTCAGATTAGCTTTCTCAGTTAAGGCTCAAGCTATTAGATGAGGGTTAGTAGCCTCAAATCTCCATTATTAATCTTTTTGCCTATTCTATACCTCATTTGTCAAGCAAGTTAAGAATAAAGACGAGTTCTAACATTTTCAATCATTAGAAAGTAGTCAATACAAAGACAAGAATAATACATGCATGACCACCATTCAAGAATCACTAAGTATATTAACCTAGTTCATTAATTCACCATGGTTCCCACAACTCTAGTTATGGGATTTAGCTACTCATGTTCACAAGAACAAAACAAAAATTTATGTTAGAAAACATGATTATGAACTTACAAGAAGAATAGATAAAATCTGGAATCTTGAATTATAAGAATGAAACCAATAATTAAGAATCAATGAAATTTATTGCTCAAAAAACTAAAGAGGGTTATGTTCTCAAGCAATACAAAATGTAAAAATATGTTTAGGATGCATTAATTGTAAATAAAAACCTAAGAAATGTATTATAGACAAAATAAATCCTATCCTAAACAAAATAGGATTGCAGCTCCGTCAACAATGTATGACTCGTACATTGAAGGTATGATTCGTGGTTTGAAGATCTCAACTCAAGGTTTGCCAAAAATCAGTAAAATTCTTTCATTTCCTATGAGTCATTCCATGATTTATAGTCTAGGACTATGACTTGTGGTATGATTTATGGTCTTGAGATCAATTTTACACACTTGAGGGTAACCACCTATGAATACACATTACAAACTCATACTATTGGTCAGGAGACATAGGATGACTCTTCCTGTTGAGATTGATTTCACTTCTTATGAACTTCCAAGAGTACAACTCGTACTATGTGTTCATGAGTCGTTGGACAAGTTGTGGTATCAATTTCAAATTCACACCATAAGTACGGGGCTGAGTATGGTTCATACTTCACCCTATGATTCATAATCTGCTTCTATGAGTCAGTACTTAGAGATTTTCAGCTTGCTTTCCAACATTATCTTTTGAGACTCGTTTTCCTGCACAACCATGCAAAAATACATCATATCTACTAAAATGTACTCAAGAACATGCACAATTTCCATGTTTTAAGCATCGAAGGTACCATAAAGTCACGGTACATTAACACCCTCAACTGAAAAGGTTTGCTTGTCCTTAAGCAACAAAAATGAAACTATACTAGCATGACGCTTATATAAAAGAAACCTTGGAGATTTACATCAGTCACATGGAATTTGGGAACACATATTTCACAAGTTCAAACTCCCCCCCCCCCCAATTTATAAAACAAAATAGATTGTGCAATCAAAAACTCATCAAACTGACACCAAAGGATCTATGAATGACATCATGCTATCAATAAACAATCATACAACCATAAGTGAAACACAACCCCACAACCTGCAGTCAGACAATGCTACCCTAGTGCCCTCATGACAAAAAAGTTCCACACACATATGATTCAATGAAACTAGAACTTACACTAATATGATCGCTCCCACAAAGAAGTTCAAACAATGCATGTACACATAACATACGCTTGCCCTTATTTTCTATACTTCTGCTTTTAGACAGTTGGACTACCATCACTATAGGACTTTACTCAACTTGTATGTAGGCTTGGGATGGGTATGGTAGATATGTGATAAGTTACTTGACCTTTCTTCGCACTACACTAAATTCGTTCCAATCCGACCTTTCTCTTTTTGTCCCTTTTCTCCTGTTATTTCTTTTAAACTAAGGGTATGGCTTTATTTCCAACATAACTCTTTTTTTCTTTTTCTTTTTCTCTTTTTTTCCTTTTGCAATTTTTTACATCTTTTTTGTCTTTTCTTCCTTTTTTAGCACATGCCACACCCATTTTTCTTTTGACGACATGACTTTTCTTTTCATATCGAGCACTATCTTTTATCTACCCCTACGGTAGTCACCAGGAACTTAGGCAATTTGCCTAAGTGGAGGCCTACTGTCTAAGGTGGTACTAGGGACAAAGTGGAGGTTCAAAACAAAATTGGGAAGCTGAATAGGCTAATCAAACAAAAGGCTTATTTAGGCTGAAATTAGGGATTGAAGGATTATTACATCATTTGGTAGGTCATTTAGGCTAACAGTGGACTTATTCAAAAATGGCCTATGATCCTTTTCTGACCAACTATCCTAAGACATCAACAAGACTAACCAAGCAAGTTCTAGATTGTACATGCAAAGTAAGAACTAGGTAATATAGTTCACACACAGAGCATACGATTATAGTGTCGACTACTAACTATTGAGTTCATGCCCTAGATTAAACACATTATTACATCAACTATTATAATGTCATGCAAAGAGCTATGAAGGTCAATATACCAAAGCAATGAAATAAACAATAAAAATTTGGAGGGGTCTTTATTTTCACAACTTTTTATTTCAAAAACCTATACTTACATGTGGCAGTTGCTTTATTCTAGACTGCCCTAAGTTCTCCTATTTTTCTTCTACCTAATCAAACAACAAAAACAAAAATATACAAAACAACAAAAACTACCTAAACACGTTAGTTCAACAAAAAATTAAAACACCCTTGGGAAAAGAAACAGGTTAAGAAAAATACTCAAGTGGACACACATATACAAGTAACCCCACACCATCAAAAGACATGCATTGTCCCCAATATATAAAAATGTAAACAAGGGAAGTAGGACTTACCTTTTTTTCCCTAGGTGCAAGTGTTTGGTGTTGACTTGGGGTCTGCAGATGCATCCTCAGCAGTATCCTAAGTTGTCATGGTACTGACAGTGACCAACATACTCAATAGTTGAGGCTTGGTTATAAGGCCTTTACCTAAAAACACTAGTACCACTAGGTGCAAATCTCATGGATTCTCCTCTAGCCTGCTCAAAAGAATCCTCCTCACACTGCCTATTCTCATCTAAGGAGGTTTGTTGGGCCTCAAAGAACCCTCTCCTATCTCTTCAGCGCCCTCTGTAGGTCTCTCTCCTCGATCTTATCCGTACTTCTCTTTATCCTCCCCATATTAGTAGGAGGCTCATCATCTATAAATAAGTCAAAAAATTATCTTTCCTCTTGCTCCTTAGTGAAAGGGATAGTGGGAGCAAGAATGGCCAGAGCATGTCGTGTAGACAACACTACAACCTCCGCTCACAACTAAGTAAGCTCCTCAAACATCTTTCCAAACTCAGGGACCTGTACAACCTGAAGACTCTCATTAATCATTACCTAGAAGCCATCCATACATCTATATAAGTCTTACATAGACTGATCAAGTGTCGCCTTCTATCTAGACTATAAAGCCCCAATAGAAATCCATACCCACGACTTTATTTGCTTTAACAGCTGCTCCAACTGTTTCTCTATAAAGGATTGCCGCCTCATTAAACCCTATGAGAAATCCTACGTGACTGTGATCATACTAGTGGCAGACAGATGGTGAACTGATGGTGCTGCAGTGGAAGCTGGAGTAAGGGTTGTAGTTGTGGTTATGGTAGAATCGGCCTCAATGGCTGTAGTCTTAGTCTTTGTCTCAGCGGTAGCCATATCAACATGTTCAAGCTGGATGGAGGTATCAACCTGCTCACCCCCATCCATCAGCCCCTTAAATAATACAGCTCTAGATAAGCTCTTAGGCTGGGCCTTTGTCCGAGCAACTAGATTCGTATCATCTCAAATCAAACTAATATCAGTTTTCAGAGTCATCTCCATACTCTGATCAACATCTATGAAGATCGATACATCAGCCTGATCATATAGAACACTGACAAGGCATGGGAATGGAATATTGGTGTCGTCCTTAAGTGCACTCTCTCGAATATCCTCCGCAATATATTAGGCTATGTTCAGGCATATGATACTCACCACTAGAACTGCGTGGTTAGAAGTTAAGGTGTTGTCATTGCTGGTTGGACCCAGCCTATGTCACATAATGGACCACCAAAACTTGGCAGTGATATATATAGAGACCTTTGTATTCCTCCCTCTACCAACCACCCAATCAATATCCTCTTTCTTCTCGCCAATTTTGTTTGCAATCCACTTTAACTATTTTATCCTCTTCTAAGGTTACATCTTCATTACATCTTTCACAGTATTAGTATGTTAAGCATACTCAGCAATATTTGTAGGGCCTAAAACTTAGGGCCAAATAAGAAGAGCTAGATGGTGCACTCAGAAATATCAGCCTACCTACCCAAACCTGTACTGTAGCTAATGCAAATTGAATTTTGAAACTTTACCCTTTTAGAGTCTGGTTCTTTAAAGTATCTATATACGTAGCATAAAACTCTTGCACCATAACATAGTTATACTTGCCCAAAGTTGTTTCCATCCAACAAAGTTTATCTCGGTTGAATAACACCTTTATTTTTAGCACCTCGCTCAACCTGAAAGTCCGGATTTATGATTTTTCTTAGGTGCTACTTTTCATATTCCCTTTTTAATTCAAGGCCAAGTCCTGCTGATAAAAATCCCACATACCCAAAATCATCCACCAAGCATCCTCTCTATGCTGGGCTAATATGCTTTATTTCTCTGCATGCCTCCTCTTTTTGTCGGAGGAAGTTTGGGCCTTAAAACTCTCATCATGAGTTCTACTTTCAAATCATTATTCACATGACCCAGTCTATTTTCTTCTAGATAACCCAGATGATCCCTCTCCCTATTCAGACTATGGAGGGGTAGCATATGCTTGAGCTGTATCTTTAGCCTTAACCTACTCTCTAGTCCGCAACTTTGTTGCCCAAGGGTCGTGCTGAGATTGTTATTGGTCAACCTTATAGTGATACTAAGAACCACTAGACTTATCCACTAAGTTTTTGTCTCGTTTAGCTGGTATAGATCTTCCACCTAGTTTAATGTTATTCATGGGAAGCATTGTACCTGTGGGTGAAAGGATTAGACCCGAAAATCAAAAAAAACAAAATTACATGTTAACTGAGTGATAGTATGAACAGGATTGAGTCCTAGTATTACATCACGACTCATACACAGACTTCTGAATAAGAATCTGGAACCCATTTTTTAAAGCCCCGATCAATATGAGTCAAACTATGACTCATGGTTTGAGACCACGACTCGTAAGATGAATCGTAATTAAGAGTAAATAATAATCACTTTTTAACCCTATCAGTTCTAGTCAAACTATGAGTCATGGAATGATACAATGATTCATAGTATGAATCATGATTTAGAGTCCAAAAAAGTGAAGTTCATGCATAGGTTACCATGACTATCAGTACAACTCATGACTTGAAAGTACAAATTATACTGATGTTCATGGTCTCTAAGAAAAAAGTTGACACTTAGAACAGGGACCACGATTGATACCACGACTCGTAGTTTGGAACCATGAGTCGTGAAGTCAATTGTAGTTCCTGTTCATTTCCCTTTTTCAAACTTTTCAGGTTTGAACTTGATGTAGTCATTCTGCATTAAGGTTCGACCAATGAAAGTGTGTCCAAATATCGTAAATCTCAATGTGGAGTGAAATTATCAAGTGTCAATTAGTCAAAATAGTCCATACATCAAGTACGATCATCAAAATTGCAAATTTTACAAATCCTTCTCATTTTCACATTAATGCACTTTGAGTAACTCAGACTTAACCCATATTATCAACAATCAAAATTGATGGGATTTGAGTGGGCAAAACAATCATTGCTTCATTTTAAAGGCAAATTTTGGATCGTAATGCCCGCCAACTCAATGGGTATTGTTGGGTTCAGACCCCTCATATATTTTACCTCTCATGTTTTTATTATTAACAAGCCTAGTTGAAGGACCAGGTATGTAAACTGGTGCTCCTAACTTCTGCAGTATAGAATTGTCTTTTGTCTTATATGCCAGATGTCTTGTATTGTTTGGTAGCAGCAGCTGAATAGTAGGACGTGCTCTACAGTGGTCCTCATCAAAGTCCTCTAATGAGAAAGTTTCATTTCTAATGCTCTTCCTATATATTTATCATCTTGAGGAGAGAAGTTTTTTTATTTTTGCATATTCTCAAAAGAGTCATTCTTCGTACAAAAGCTGTTGGTCTTCACCATTGAAGACAAAGTTTCAATAACCTAGAAATTAGCTTGCTCATAGTGTAAAATGTATCAGTTTCTAGGTTGATTGAGCCTTTGTATTTTGTGCTTAAAACTGTAAATCCACTCCTCATCCTGAGATTTATGCGGATAGTCATTTTCTATCTCTATTTTAATATGGTGGTTAGGTAGAGTAAACTTATATTTTCCCCTTTTTTGATGATGATAAACACAGATTCACACTTCCTTCTTACATCAGGAACACAACGGCCACAAGTTCCTTTTCTCACTAAGATCCAAGATCAGTTCCCCCTCTCACAAAGATAAATATGAGTATTAATAGATTAGGGACCTCCCTTATAGATCTACTCACTTGACATGTTCCCCCTCACACATAGATCACCCCAAATCCCAACTATTAACGTTCTAGTTGTTCCCCCTCACACTAAGAACATACCAGTTCTCCCTTCACTAATCCAAATCATACCTTTGTATTTCCCCTTTTGGCATCATTAAAAAGGAAGCATTGATAAGCAATGATAAGCCAACTCAAGAACAAAAAGTCAACACATCCATGAAGAGATAAATAACTCAGATAAGAATAGAAACAATCTCATAAATAACCAAGGAGAAAGTTCCCAGAACAGTTAAGAGTAGATAGTATCCAAGTCGTACAAAAAGATAACTAAACATGCAACATTGTGCCACGACCAACCAAGAGTTTAACCAAATATGGGTTAGAAAAAATACACGTAAGGATAGGGCTTAAGATAGAGAGGATGGAGAAATGGACTTGTAGAAGAGCTGATCAAAGCGTTTCATGGCAGCACGATTGTCAACAATCAATTGCTGAGAAAGATTAGCCATTTTTTAATTCATATCAGCAATCTCCGCTTTGTGTTGAGAATTTTAAGAAAGAAGAGAATCAGAGGCACTAGGTGCTTCATCAGGTTCCTTTGAAGAAACAGATGCTAAAGAAATGATATTTTCCTCACCTAGATCCTTAGACATCTCAAGATCATCTTTATTGAACAGACCTTTAACAAAATTTTCTTGATCTTCTTTAGATTGGAACGACACTTTTACACCAGTGTATTCCTCAGTAATTTTAACAGTATTTCTAGATAATCAACCCCCAGATTCAAGAGTTCTTTTTTCAACATGAGACTCAAAGATGTGAATAAAGGTAAAGAAAATATGGTGAGGAGATATGAACCGATAGGATTTAATGATGGAATAAGGAAAGCATGTGTCCCTTTTTGACAAAAAAATGATTGGAAGGAATGACAGGAAACAATGATGTTTTAGAGTGCTGGAAAATACAGGAATGACATGGCACACATGCACATTCAATCATCTTGATGTAAATACAGAGATACTAGCCAGTGAAGGGGACCAGGTCCCTCTAAAAGTTCTGACTGGTTATTTAAATGTTTCCCATTCATATTCAAGTATGAGTTCCTCCATGAGTGTATACCTGAAAAGTTATATTAGCTGAGTTAAGATTTTCTATCAATGAAAACTTCATATACCTACCCCCTCTAATTGTAGCCGTAGGAAGAGAAGATTAGAGTTGTTTGGTTAGCCCAAGCATTGCTCTAATCCTTTTAAGAGCCTTAGTGAAAATATCTGCAACTTGATCTTCTTTCCTTGAGGCATGCTCTAGGAGCTTGCTTCAACCCATAGAGAGCCTTGTCTGACCTGAATACATAATCTGGAAAATCATAACTTCCAAAACTAGGGGGGCTATTTAACATTGACTTCTTTCTTTAAATAGTCATTCAAGAAGACACTTTTGACACCCATTTGAAATAATTTGAACTCTATATAAGAGGCAAAAGCAATTAGAATTCAAATAGCCTTCATTCTAGCAACTGGAGCAAAGGTTTCATCATATTATATTCCCTATTCTTGATTGTAGCCTTGAGCAAATAGTCCTACATTATTGCTAGTTGTATTACCAAACTCATCAACTTTTTTTGAACATCCACCTAGTCTCTATAATAGTTCTGTCAGATGGACTAGGAACCAAGTGTTGAATCTTTCATGTTTTTAACTGTTGATGAGTTGATGTCTCTTTCATTCACTGTAGGTACATGCTTAAGAGTATATTATGATTCATCATCCTTCTCATCATGAGTTGATTTTGTACTAGTTGAGTCAGACAGATCAACTGAATCTCTATGATTTTGCTTTCCTTTAATACATGTATCACACACATTACAGTCCACAAACTTTCTGTTAGGCAAACCACACACCAGGTCCTTTGATATGAACTTATTAAGCCAAGATAAGCTTACATGTCCCAATATTTTATGCCATACCTTATCATCATTACTCACTATACTTACACATTGTAGATCTTTACCATAGATGGAGTCAATACCTGCGACATACACGTTTTTGTACCTATGAGCCACCAATATCAATTATCCTTACACTACATGAGGCTGAGATGTACTTTACTTTATTTTCTTTATTTTCTTTGTCACAGATTTGAGAGACACTTAGCATGATATACTTCAACCAAATGACACACTGCCTCCTTGGAATGTCTTGAGTGAGAGAAAATCTTCCATTATACCAATCATATGCTTAGATCAACCTCTATCCATGAACCATTTATATCCCATTTGGTTGGCTTCTCTCACTCACACCTTCAAGCATAGTTATTTATTATATTTAGAAACCCAAATAAGCATGGTTCCCTTAATATGGGAAAAGGGATGAATAAGGTTTCTTCTTGTCTAGGCTGGTAGAGTAGACTTTTTCATCGAGGGACCTAGTCCCTTGAAATTTCTGATGCATTCAACATATCTCAAGTTTCTCTTTCCAGCATTGATATAAGGTTGACAACTTCTCTTATAGTGGCCATTTTGACCAGAGTGGGTGCACAACGATTATTAGGGATAGAGATATACTTGTTATGAGGGTTATAACGAATTTTTTTCTTTTGAAAACCAAGACCCTCACTAGAATTAGATTTCAGACTACTTATACCAACAAAAATTTTTGAAGAAGCAGTCCAATAGAGGGATTTTTTAATCTCCTCTTTAGCTCTAATCAGATTCTCCTCAAGTTACTTGTTTCATTTTAATGAATCTGTAAGATTCAGGTTGAACTTACTAAGCTTCACTTCAAGATCAATCTGAATGTCACTAGCCTTTACCTTTCCTTTTGAGTAATTTTTAGAGTGGTTTGAGAGTTTTATCATTTAGAGCATCATTTTCACTTTTAACCTTCATTACTTCTTCTTCAAGTTCAAGGATCCTTGAAGATAATGAAACCCTTTTAATTCGGACTCATTCAGATCATTGATTAAAGAATCATTTTCACTAACAAGACCATGATAAGCATCTATTAACACATTAGCCAGTGACCTCAGCTCTTTTCTAGAATAATTCTTTAAATTTTGTTGAACATCAAGAAAACTTACCTCATCATCCTCTTCTTCATCAAATTTAGTCATCAGAGAAAATATAGAGTCAAATATTCTAGGTTCATCTTCAAGAGCCAGCATAGAAGCATCTTGTTCATCATTTCCTTCTTCAGATCCACTCGAAGTATCTCCCCAAGCGGCCAAGGCCTGCTTGACTATTTGTCTGTTGTTTCTCTTCTCTTGTGCTTGTCAGAGACCTGGTTCCTCCTATGGGTCTTCTCAGGATTATTCTTGATAAAAATTTTCTAATCTTTTTTTGTGAACAGGACATTCCTTGATACAGTGAATAGATTTTCCAAACTTATAACTAGTCGTTTTCCTCAAATATTTTTGCTAGAATTGCCTCTGCTTTAGAAGCCTCTACTTTTTATCATATTTTGAAATCTTCTGGTGAGATATGTGATGTCCTGTTCATCACTAATTGAGTCACTTTTATCAGAATTAAATACCATACTCTTTTTCTTCTTAGTCTTTCTTCTCTCTAGATCTTGTTATCTCTTCAGCTTTTACATTTTCAGATTCCCAATAAGTTTGTCTAGAGTTAATTGTTGGAGATCTTTGGCTTCATAGATTGCATTAGCCTTGCTCTCCCAAGATGGAGGTAAGATGGACAAAAATTTTCTGACCAACTTGTGCATTGGAATGATTTCTCCCAAACACTTGAGCTCATTTACAATGAGCATGAAACTAGTGTACATATCGTGAATAGATTCACCTGCTACCATCTCTAAATGCTCATACTGGGTTTAAGAATATCAATTTTTGATCGCTTGACTTGATTAGTTCCTTCATGAGAAGTTTGTAAGGCCTTCATTATTTCTTTAGTGTTTTCAAAAGCAGAGACCCGGTTGTACTCATCAGGTCCTATACCGCAAACAAGAATTTTCTTAGCCTTGTAATTTTTCTCAATCTTCTTTATATCATCTTCATTATAGTGTTTCCTGCTCTTGGGAGTAGATCATGAAATTTTATCTTCTTTAATCACCTTCATTGGCATATAAGGGTCATCACAGATAATGTCCCATAGCTCAATATCTTCAGCCATGATGAAATCATACATCCTTGTCTTCCACCTGCAATAGTATTGGCCATTGAACCTTGGTGATCTAGTTGTTGACTACCCTTTCTCAAGACTTGGTGGAGTTCCCATCGATAATAGGATCCTTCCTAGGTGTTAACCTTTTAGGAAGAACCTGCTCTGATACCAAATGAAGAGTTATGATAGTCCACCATAACAACAAGGACCTAATTCGATATCTAGTCCTTGCATGAGGAAAACAAAGAACAACAAGAATATAAAGTAAATAACAGTACAGTAAATAACAAGGGATTTTTACATAGAAATCTCCTTGCTCAAGGGAGTAAAACCACAACCTACCCCAGTAGGATTTCACCAACAATTTCACTAATCACCAAGCAATAATTTTTATTACAAACCTATGCAATCTAGGAATTAAACTCTTAATCCTTAACCCTTTTTGGAGTAACTGTACTGCAACACCTCTTCATAATAACTCTACTGCGAAGACCCCAATAGTAACTATAGCTAAATCTAGTCTAGGAATTAAAACTCTTAATCCCTAAACCCTTCGCAGTAACTCCACTCCAACACCTCTTCACAATAACTCTACTATGAAGATCCAATTAGCTAACTCTAGCTAACCACCAGATTGAAACAGAGATAGAAAATACTATCTAACAAACCACAGGATGAGGAGTAGATTTTCAATTTTAAGCAAAAATACAAAGGCTCAATCAACCTAGAAACTGATACATTTTTCACTATGAACAAGTTAATTTCTAGGTTTTTGAAGCTTTGTCTTCAATGGTAAAAACCAACATCTTTTGCAAGAAGAATGACCCTTTTGAGAAGATACAAAAACTAAAAAACTTCTCTCCTCGGGAGTCGGGATGATGAATATATAGGATGATCATTGTGAGTGAATCTTTCTTATTGGAGGACTCTGATGAGGACCACTACAGAGCACGTCTCACTATTTAGCTACTGCTACCATATAGTACAAGACAACTGGCATATAAGACAAAAGAAAATTTTGCACTGTAGAAGTTAGGAGCACCAGTTTACGTACCTGGTCCTTCGACCATCAACTCGATCATGAGAAGTTTACACACATACTAAGGAGTCATATATGCCCAATAGTCATGACCTGTAGGGAATGAGCTCAGTCCATATACCATACTGGCGTGGTCCATGACCTTTCAAATATTAATCGTAAGCAACACATATCGGCATGGTACCTGACCCTCCAAATATCACAATATGTGAACCTCAACCAATATAACCAAGAATATAATGAAGTGCACCAAATATGTTGTTACCCAATTTATCTAGACACTCAATCAAATTCAAGGTTCTTCATGTCATGAATGCAATCAATTACCAAGTCAATTCACCAATCAAAAATATGCCCAAAGGCCAACCCACAATTATTCAACTCATGGATAGGCATGGAAATCAAATTAAGTATATACCAATAATTTAAACCATACCTACCTCAAACGTAAGCCCAGAATGCTCTAATCTGCCAAAGCTTTCTCTTTTCTCAAAGTTTCAGACTGTTTTTGATCTAAAAATAGTAACTACAGAGAAATCAATAACTTATTCTTTAATTATAAGCATGAGGAACTAAAACCCAAAGGGGAATAATCCCTTAATCCATCCAATTTCCCCAAAACTCACATTAAAGGGGAATAATTCTATGTTAGGAAGTCAAGTATAGCAACCTAGAACCATTCACAATTGATTTTAGCCTCCCATGGGCAATTCTATCCCTCCCATGGGCAATTCTATCCAGTTCATCACTTTTAGGCTTAACCCATGAATTTCTTCCTAAACTTACCTTAATGATGGACCCATGAATTTCTTCCTAAACTTACGCATGAATTTCCATGAATTGACATTACTCATGATATACCCAGAATGCTATAGCGGTGGGGTGGACCACCATGGTGGAATAAACTTACCTCAATGATGGACATCACCCAAAATTATAGAAAAATCACCTCACAAAGCCCTAGGATGAATGTTGATGTTTTTAGGAGAAAATAATGTCA
Source organism: Capsicum rhomboideum (assembly GCA_031232105.1). Lineage (NCBI taxonomy): Eukaryota > Viridiplantae > Streptophyta > Magnoliopsida > Solanales > Solanaceae > Capsicum > Capsicum rhomboideum. The sequence goes on from CP124711.1 coordinate 56,943,333, forward strand.
AAAATCATAGAACACAGGCAATAAACTGCCCAACATCCACTATAGAAGCCCTCTACCTACTATAGCATTGCTGCTATAGCAGCCTAGAGGCCCGCCATAGCGGTCCTCGCATTATGCTACTAACTGCTATGGTGGTCCACCCCAGCGCTATAGCAGAGCTTAAATAATAGCTTTGGGAAACTTCCAAATTTCCCCCTTTTACAACATCGACATTGTTTTCCAACAAGACAGATTTATCCTATTGCGGAAAACACTATAACCAAAGTACTATACACCCAAATTTTGTTTCAAAAGTTTTTCTGGATCGCTAAACTCTTTATCTATCACTCCATACCTATAAAACCAACATGCCAACAACCACAAGATACAAAGGGCCCCTACACCATACGACACTTAGATTTTATCTAAATTCACCCTATCTTGAGATTTTCACAACTCTCATCCTAGGGACAACTCAAACTAAACTCTTACACCATAGGTAACACTATAAAAATGGTATGGGTCATTACATCAATACCAATTAAATATTTATTCATCCCTAAGTGACAACTAGAAATAAGAGAAGAAACTAAGGGAGAATTACCTAAATTAATGAACAACTAGGGATAATGCTTGCACATGTCTTCTTTAGTCTTCCAAGTGGGCTCCTCAATAGGATGATTCTTCCATTAGAATTTTATGAATGGAATCACTTTGGTTCTCAACTTTCGGATATCGCTATCAAGAATGGCAGTAGGTTACTCTTCATAAGAGAGATCCTCATCTAGCAATACCAAATCCCAACACATGATAACCACCATCTCCATAATACTTTTTGAGAATCAAAATATATAATATGAGATGGATTACCAACAAAATAGGAGGTAGAGACAACACATATTCCATGGGCCCCACATCTTCCAAAATCTTAAATGGTCCAATGTACCTTAGACTAAGCTTACCCTTCTTCCCAATCGCATTGTACCCTTCATAGATTAAACTTTAAGCAACACATTCTTGCCTTTCTTGAAATGCACATCTTACACGTTGAGATTCGTATACTCATTTTGCCAGCTTTGAGTCGCCACTAGCTTCAATTCAATAAACCTTACCTTCTCGTTTGACTCCTTTAAAAAATATGTGCCCAAAGGTCTCACCATAATGGTATCAAACCATTCAATGGGTGATTTATACATCCTTCCATACAATTTTTCAAAAGGATCCTTGTTTATACTTGAATGATAGCTATTTTTGTAAGCAAACTCACACAAGGGTAAGAACTAGTCCCAATGACTACAAAAATCCATGACACACGCACAAAGCGTGTCTTCCAATACTTGGATCATTCGCTCAGACTGAGTATGAAAGGTTGTACTTAGATCCAATCTAGTGCCCAACTCATCCTGAAATTTCTCCCAAAAGCTAGAGGTAAACTGCGTACTTCTATTCGACATAATAGAGATAGGCACTCAACGCAGTCGAACAATCTCCTTAACATAAATCTTGGCCAGCATGGCTACATTATGAGATACCTGGACAAGAATGAAGTATGCTGACTTAGTTAATCAGTCCATAATCACCCAAATAGAATTATCTTTCATCAAGTTTTTGAGAAGACCAACGACAAAATCCATGGCTATCTGCTCCCACTTCCTTTCAGGAATGGGTATCCTCTGAAGAGTACCTCTATGCCTTTGATGTTGATACTTCACTTGTTGGTAGTTTTAGTACTTAGCCACAAAATACACTATATCTTGCTTCATACACTGCCACCAATAGTGGTGTCTCATGTCACGGTACATCTTAGTTGCACCAGGATATATGGAGTACCTCAAACAATGTACTTCCACAAGAATAGTCAAAATTAAAACATCTACACGAGGTACACAAACTCATCCTCTAATCCACAACATACCTTCATTATCAAGGATGGCCTCCTTGGCCTCACCTTGTAATATTTTGTCGTGAATCTTACACAACTTCTCAATGTCGTACTATCTAGCTTTGATTTGGTCAAAAAAGGAGACCTCGCTTCAACATTAGCTAGCAGTCCTCCCCTCTTGGTCACCTGTAATCTCATAAATTTGTTAGCTAAGTTTTGAACCTCCCTAGACAACAGATGTCTAGAAACATCCAAACATGCCAAACTACCATACTTATTATCTTCCAATTTAACACATCCTCTACCACATTGGCCTTGCCCAGATGATAAAGAATCAAAATGTCATAATCCTTAAGTATTTCCATCCACCTTAGGTGTCTGAGATTCAAGTCCCTATGAGTGAAAATATGTTGCAAGCTACGATGATTAGTGAATACCTCATACTTTACCCCATACAAATAATGATGCCATGTCTTGAGGGCAAACACCACCACAGCCAACTCCAAATCACGGGTAGGGTTATTCTTCTCATGAACCTTTAGTTGCCTTGAATCATAGGCAATCATATTCTTTTCCTACATTAACATAACACTCAAACCACAATGTAAAGCATCACATTACTCAATAAAGTCCTTACCTTCAATGGGCAAGGCAAGAATAGGAGTCAAAGTTAGCAAAGTTTTGAGCTTTTGGAAGCTCTCTTCACACTCGTTAGTCCATACAAAAGGTACTTCCTTCTAAGCTGATCGAGTGAAATGTGAAGTAATAGAAACAAACCCTTTCATTAACCTGTGATAGTAACTAGCCAATCCATAAAGCTTAAGATTTTGGTCATAATAGTAGGCCTAGTCTAATTCTTAACCACCTCAATCTTTGCGGGACTACCATAAACCCCTTCAATAGAAACCACATTCCCCTAGGAAGACACTGAAGAAAACTGAAACTCACACTTAGAATATTTAGTGAAGAGCTTGTTCTCCTTTACCAAACCCAAAACAATATGCAAGTTAGTCTAATGCTCCTCCTTACTCTTGGAGTATACCAAAATAACATCAATAAAAACAATAACAAAATAATCCAAATATGGCTTAAAACCCCAATTTTTCAGCCCCATAAAAGTAGTTGGAGTGTTAGTTAATCCAAAGGACGTTACTAGAAATTCATAATAACCATAATGAGTTTGGAAAGCAATCTTTGGTATGTCCTCTACCCAAATCTTAAGTTGGTATTAACTAGTCCTCAATTTAATTTTGGAGAACATAGAAGCAATATGTAACTAATCAATCAAGTCATTTATCATGAACAATGGGTACTTGTTACGAATTGTAACATTGTTCAGCTGGCGGTAGTCTATGCACATATGTAGACTACCATCTTTCTTTTTAAAAAACAAGATAGGAGCACCCCATAGATAAGCACTAGGACTAATAAAACCATTACCTAATAATTTTTGCAATTGGACCTTTTGCTCCCTTAGCTCAGTCGATGCCATTTTATAAGGAGAAATAGAAATGGGACGAGTTCCAGGCTCTAAGTCTATGCAAAAATTGATGTCATAGTCATGTGAAATTTTAGGTAGATCATTAGGAAATACTTCTAAGAATTCACACACCATTGAAACTGATGCAATAGGAGGGGCCTCAGCACTAGTATCCTAAAGATGAGCTAGAAAAGCTCTACACCCTTTCCCATCTAACTTCTTGGCATGAATAAATGATATAAGTCTCAGAGTAGCAAGCTTATAATAACCCTCACACTCTAATCTATCCATCTTGGGCATATCTATAGTGACTGTCTTAGCATGACAGTCAAGAATCGCACAGTATAGAGATAACCTCATCCCCAAGATAATGTCAAAATCCACCATGTCTAGAATTATTATGTCAGCCTAAGTTTGATATCCCATGAATAATATAGAACAAGCCCGATTAACCTGATCAATAACTACCAAAACCACAACTAGTGTAGAACATACATAAGAGTATCAAGCATTTTACAAACTATATCCAGACCCAAAGCAAAACTTATAGAAACATATAAGAATGTGGAACCTAGATCAAATAAAATAGTAGCTATGTGATCACATATAAGAATAGCACCTATTATCACCGTATCTGAAGCCTCGGCCTCGGCCTCGATCTTATCGATAAAATCATAGAAGTGAGCCCTTTTAATAGTTTGAGCACCTTCTCTAATAGCCTGTGCACCACCTCGATCAGCATGTCCCATACTCTGGTTGCCATGGGAGCCACCTCTACCTGTCTAGTTACCAATTACCTCTACCTTTCTAGGTACCACCATGCCCACCCTATAGATGACCTCTACCATTACCTCCACCTTTTCTACCTGTTGGAACCAAGGCCTGGATAGTCTATTTCTGGCCTGACTAACCAATGTGTCTGAGATTAGGGCAATACCTCTTAATGTTACCAACACCACCACATTCATGGAATATATCGTCTAGAGTAGGTCGCTGAGCTGATGATACCAAAGGAACATAATTACCAGACCCTAAAAATAGTTGGTTGAACCTTGGTAGTCCCTCAACAGACATGGGCATCATGTATTAAATAGGTTGGGTAGGGTAGCCCTACAAACTATGGCCTTAAGAATAGGAACCACTAAAATTTCCCACCTTATGAGCCTTTTTCTACCCCATCTTAGCACAACAATCTTGTCTCACACCTTTTACCTTCTTTATGAAATCAACCATTTCCTATAAGGTCTTACCAAAAGATGTCATCTGAAGTGTAGAAACCTGAAGACCGGTATTCAACCCCTTTACAAACAAAGAAATATTTCAACCCCTTTACAAATTAATAATCTCATTCTCAGTAGTCAACAATTGTAATAAATACCTGGATAAAGCATAAACTCTAGCCTCATAGGCTGCAAATGACATTTCCCCTACTTGAGCCTAGTGAACTCATCCTTCTTTTTGTCTCTCAAAGTATGTGGCACATATTTCTCCAAGAATACCAAATGAAACTGACCCCAAGTCAATGGAGGCAAAACTGAAGGTCCACACTTAATGAATACCCACCATCATAGTTTGGTATCCCCCTGTAACTGGAACATAATGAATTCCATACCATACTTCTCTACCATTTACATATTGTTCAGATGCTTATGAGAATCAATGATAAAGTCATATGCATCTTCTGACTCAATTCCATAAAACACAGGAGGTTTTATCTTCAGAAATTTACAAAAAAAGTCATGCTCATCTACGGGCATCATTATACCCAACACCTAGTGTATGAGGGCACTTGTTTCTGACCCCTCATCCATCCTGGGTGCCACGACAGCAGAATGTGAAAACTCTAGATATTGAAAGACTAGAACTATTGAGGTAACACCTGTACTAACTAGCCCACTCAAAATCCCAAAACATGTTGAATCAACTCTGAGATCATATAATCTTGTGTTTCACCTCCTTGCACAGGCATAGCATGTCCCTGATTTAGTACCTCCCCATTCTTTAGTAGCACCTCCTAATTCTGAACCATATCTGAAGAATCCTTATATGGGAGAAAAGATAGTGATCTCTACCTAGTCGAGCCTCTCGCAGCCTGTGCTCTATCCTTGGTAGGTGTTGCTCCTCTACCTCCTCCTCTTCCTCTCCATCTTGCTTTGAATCTACCCTGAATAATGGCACCAGCAGTCGGTTTGTGTCTTGCTGCTGCTGCTACTCTATTTGTGCATGTATTTACCTTCTGTGAAACAAGAGTGAAAGAACTCAGATACCAATTTTGATCACCAGATATCAATTGGAATCAAGTACTAGCACGAAAGAAAAAACAAGAGTGAATTCTCCTAATGTCCTATAGTCTCTCAAAGAAAAATATAGACACCTCCATACCAGTCTGCAAAACTATACTAGACATGTTCTTCTATGACGAGATCAAAAAATCTAGGGCTTTAGTACCATGTTTGTCACGATTCAAATGGTTATGAGTGGAACCCACACTAACCCTCCAATGGGAGAACCATTTAACCCAAGTTGCCAACCTAATCATTTAGCCATTTTAGGTGATGATAAACAATAACCTTACTTAAAACAAATATTTAATCTCTATGATTCAAACAATCGATAATAGTTCAGAAATAACTGTTGATTACATTTTCCCAAGGACCAAGATGTCACTGTACAAGAACATTTTAAAAACCAAAATTGATTTCTGAAATAAAAGTCTCAAAACAACTAATAAAGGAGTATTATTGTTTGAAATGTCTCAAAACAACTAATAAAGGAGTATTATTGTTTGAAATGTTAGGGTATAGTTTTTATTATACCTTCTCTATATTTATAGGAATACAAGATGACCAAAAAGGAAAACAATTCAAAGGAATACATTAAAGGAATCAATGGCTACAAAGGATTAAATATGGAAAGCAAGTACCAAGAAGGAACAAATCAAAGGAGCCTACAAATTCAAAGATGGAAAAAAGAATTACTGAAGATACAACAATAAATTTACTAAGTAACAAGAATATAAATTGATATGAAAAATCAATTTGGAAGTTGAAATTCAAGGTGCAACATCAATTAAAGAATTGATATACTGCTAGAAAGGAATGAATTAATACTAGATCGAAAGTGAAGATGCGACTTTTCCTTATTCTTGGAAGAAGGATATTTCATTTCCTTCCACCAAGAATCGAATCTCATGGGTTGCCATCTCTTCAAAAATTCTCCAATGGCTAGCTACTACCACTACTTAAAGAGACCTTGGAGAATCAGTAAGATATAAAAATTATCTTGAACATCTATAGTCTTAAATCTACTTTTCAACAATCATTGCAATACTTAGTGTTTTACTATGAAATAATAAAAGAGATAAAAGAAAAATATTTTTGGTGAGACATTGTATCAAAGGGTGAAAAGAAAAGAAAAGAAAAAAAATTGAGAGTAGTAGTAAGAACTATATTCTCAAGTTTTAACAAACCCAAAACCTTACAAAGACTTAGAAGAGAACAGATTTCCAACCCAAAGAGACTGGACATAAGATCTACATTGGATCCCAACCAATATAACATCTGGTGTTATTCTTATCAGTATTTTACTCCCCAGAGTTATCTTTATAAATTTCTATTTATCAGTCTACTAGGGAAAGAAAAAATAGCAATTCACCCCCTTCTCTTTAATTTTCAATTGGTATCAGAGCAAGGACTCACATAAAATTGCTTAACAGCAAGTGAGAAAACATCATGGCTAAACAATCTGCAATTGGTGCTCTTTTTTAAGAAGAAACTTCTCAAACAAGACCCCTCTTATTTCAATGGCAAGCATTTCTCTCATTGGAATATTATAAAGGAGATTATTATAAAGTCTTATGATGTCAAAGTTTGGAGAGTCATCAAACTTGGTTATCTACCAATCCCTCTCTCAAAGAAAACTGAAAGGAATACTAAAATTGGCTAAGCATCAAAAGAAACAGTTGCATCTCTGGAGAATTATACTGATGAACAAATAGACATTATTCAGATAAACTCAAAGGCAAAGAATGTTATGTACAATGAGATTAGTGGTGAGAGGTATGAAAAGATCTCTTGCTATGAAACTTCCAAGGAAATGTGGGATAAACTAGAAGTCACCTACGAAGGAACTGAAAAGGTTAAGCAGACCTAAATTGGTATGGTGATTTATGAATATGAGTTATTTAAAATGAAAGAAAGAGAAGCAATTAAAGATACTTTTACTTGTTTTGGCAAAATCATTGGTGAACTCAAAGATGCTGGAAAGACTTATCTAATTTCAGATCAAATAACCAGGATACTCAGGAGTCTGCCTTCTCAATGGATCTCAAAAGTAGTTGTTCTTGAAAGTATGAATCCTAATACTCTGTCTTATAATGAAGTAAGAAGAGATCTCATTGCTTTTGAGAAAGGCCATCTGAACGAAAAAGATCAACATAATAACAAAAAGAAGACTATAGTCTTCAAAGATACAAATGATGAGGAAGAGGATGAACTTTTTTGTAAAAATGAAATTGCTCTAATCACTAGATATGTGGTTGACAACTTTAGGAATCTAGAAATCAAAGAAGGGGGAAGCTAAATTTTTTAAAGGGTGAACAAATTACAAAGTATTACATGAATGAAGAAAAATGCTACAATTATGGAAAATATGGCCGCATTGCAAATGACTGTCCAAAAGGTAAGAAAAGATTCTCCAAACGCAAGTCAAAGCACATGGGCTTCAGTTGTTGGAGTGATGAAGGCATCTAATGATGAAAATGACAATATTGGAGATGTCTCCTTCATGGAATTGGAGAAATAGGTGAGGTAAGAACTAAATTTCAAAATGAATGTTTTAATATGTGAAGATTGTTAGATCATGCTATAGCTGACTTGAACAAAGCTCATGATGAAAATAGAGTTTTGTTAAGATAAAGAGGAGACTAGAAAATAAAACTTGAATTTTATGAAATTGAAAGAGATTTTCTTTAAGATGAAATGGATGAACTAAAAATTAAAATCAATAGTTTTCATAAATCTCCCAGTCACAATGTTGTTAGATCAAATCAGTTGACTTTCTCACGTAAGTCAACTGAAAAAATCTCTGACAGTGATAAAACTGAGTCCAATAGAAATTATTATAGCTGTGAAAAGTCTCATAAGTCCACTAGCTCTGGTAAGTCGACTAATACTACTAATCACAATTATAATATCAATCATGGAAGGTTAGTCACTAAAAATCACTCATTTCTCTCTTGCTATTATTATGGAAAATATGGTCATAAATATTTCAACTGCAAATTTCATTCAAACAACCTTACTAAATGGATTTGAAGGCCCAAGGCTGGATCGACTGATCCTAACTCTAACTCAAAAGGATCTAAGAATTCATGGAATTCTAAGGATAAGTAACAAATTTGTGTTGCAAGGACACCACTCAAAAGCAAAAGGGAAATAATATCTAAATTGTGTGTGTTCAAATCATATGACAGGCAACAAAAATTTATTCAAATCCATAGTTGATTTTGATGGAGGAAGTATTGGATTTGGAGACAATTTAGAAGGAACTGTAGTAGGTATTGGAACACTTCCATTTAATAAATTATGTGATATCACTAATACTTATCTTGTAAAGGGATTGAAATATAATCTCCTGAGCATTAGTCAACTATATGATGCTTATCTTGAAATATTATTCAAAAAGACAGGATATGTGATAGAGGATAAAATTGGAAAGGTTTTACTTCTTGGAAATAGGGACAAAAATGTGTATATACTAGATTCTATCAAAAGAACTGAAGAACATATATGACTTGCCTCTATGTCGAAAGATCCATGGATATGGCATAAGAAGTTTGGTCATGCTAGCATGTGTCTCATTGGAAAACTTGTAAAACATGATTTAGTTATTGGATTACCTAAGTTGGATTATACAAAGGACTACATTTGTGATGCATGCCAGAAAGGTAAGAAAACCAAGAACTCATTTGTTCCCAAGGATATTGTGACCACCTCTTAACCTTTGCAATTGCTACATATGGATCTATTTTGTCCCACTAGAACAGCAAGCATTGGAGGAAAAAGGTACACATTTTCAATTGTTGATAACTATTCTCATTTTACTTTGGTTATATTTTTGGCTAACAAAGATGATACTTTGAAATTTTTTGATTTTTTTCTATGAAAAAAGTACAAAGAGACAGGGGTTACTACATCACTTCCATAATAAGTGATCATGGAGTAGGATTTAAGAACAAAACCTTTAAATATTTCTTTAATAATCAAGGATACAATCATAATTTCTCTTATCCATGTACTCCTCAACAATATGGAGTAGTTGAACAAAAAAATAGGACCCTTCAGGATATGGCAAGAACTATTATTTGTGAGCACTTTTTGCCACATCACTTCTGGGCAAAAGCTGTAAGTAGTGCATGTCATACTTTGAATCAATGTCTCATCAAACCTATTCTGAATAAACTATCTATGAGTTATGAAATGGAAAGAGGTCAAATATGGGATACTTTCACCCATTTCGATGAAGGTTTTTTTACACAATAATGGTAAGGATAGCATTGGTATTTTTATCCAAGAAGAGATAAAAGTATGTTTTTTGGCTATTCTAATTCTAGATCTTATAGAATTTTTAATAAGAATACATCATATGTTGAAGAATCTGTACATATTATTTTTGATGAATCTAACCATGTTGTTGAGAATAGAGTCCACTCTGAAAAGAAGTCAACTAAAAAGGTAAATCGATTCGGATCAAAAGTTGTTCCAAATAAATGAAAAAGTGAACCAAATTATTCAAACATGTTTATTATTGTTGATCCGAAGGAAGGAAGGAAAATTAGGGCTTCAAGTAAAAAGTCTGCAAATGTTGCCCTCATATCACAACTTGAGCCAAAGAAAGTTGATGAAACCTTACATAATAATGAATGGGTAAAAGCTATGCAAGAGAAATTGAATCAATTCAAGAGAAAAAAAGTATGGACACTGGTTCCTAAATAAGAATATACCTCTATAAAATTGAAAGTAAATGCATATTTAGGAATAAGCTGAATGAAGCTGAGAAGCGGTTCAAAGCCAAGCTCGTCTGGTTGCTCAAGGTTACTCACAACAGGAAGGAGTCGACTATGATGAAACTTTTTCTCCTGTTGCAAGGATAGAATCAATTTGAATACTACTTGAATATGTCTCTCATAAAGGTTTCTGATTATTTCAAATGGATGTTAAAAGTGCTCTTTGAAATGGTTTTATTGGAGAAGGGATGTTTGTAAAACAACCTCCTGGTTTTGAAGATCCAAAATTTCCATATCATATTTTAAACTCTACATGGAACTTTATGGTCTTAAGCAAGCTCCTAGTGGTTGGTATGCTCATTTGAGTACCTTCTTAATTGATCATGGTTTTACAAAAGGAAAAATTGGCACTATTCTTTTCATAAAAAAAACCCTCTCAGAAATCTTGTTCTTCAAATTTATGTTAGTGATATTATAATTTGAAGTGCTAATGCTCATCTTTATGAGGAATTTTAAAAACTTATGTAAATTGAATTTGAAATGAGCATGATGGGTGAGTTGACATTATTTTTAGGTTTACAAATCCATCAATCCGGTGAGGCATTTTTATATCCCAAAGTAAGAATGCAAAAGAGCTTATTCAAAAAGATTTGCATGGAAAATGCAAAATCTCTAAGAATTCCTATAAGTTCTACATGTTCCCTTGAAAATAATGATAAAGGTAAGACAATGGGAGATCCAAAATATTGAGGTATGATCGGCTCTCTTCTCTATCTTACTGCTAGTTGACCAGATATTATGTTCAGTGTTTGCAAGTGTGCTATATATCAGTCAGCTTCTAATGAATCCCATCTCACTGTAGTTAAAAGAATAATTTGATATCTTATTAGCAATACCTCCATAGTCCTATGGTGTCCCAAGATTAATGATTTCAAACTTGAAGGATTTTTAGATGCAGATTATGTAGGTAACAAAGATGACAAGTAAAGTACTAGTGGATTCTATCAAATGTAGGTCTCTAATCTGGTGAAACAATAAGAAAAAGGTATGTGTATCCTTATCAACCACTGAAGTTGAGTTCATAGACATTGGGCAATGTTGTGCTCAACTTCTATGGATGATTCATTAATTGAGTGATTATGGTATGTATTTTAAACATGTTCATATTTATTGTGATAGTTCTAGTGCAATTTGCCTTTCTAAAAATCCTATGCATCATTCTAGAGCTAAACATTTTTATATTAAATATCATTGTATTAGAGATCATATTCTAAATGGCAATATTGAACTTTCTTTCATTGGTACTGATTTTCATTTTGCTGATTCCTTTACTAAACCATTAATGGAAGAAAGATTTAGTTTTTTGAGAAAATCTCTTTGAATTATTTCAAATCCCTTTCAGAAATAAATTTATTTTCTTTCCTCATGTCTTTGTACTTGCATTTAATTTTTCCAGTTTGTTTTGTGTGTGTCAGACGCCTCTTTTCAATAAAGGTAATTATGGTGTCTCTTCTTCTTTCTCTTCCATTCACATCAATCCATCAAAAGTCTCTTCAACTGTTGAGTTTCTTCCTTCTCTCTTTATCTATCTTTTTTCTTATCTTTCCCACTACTAGTCTAAATTTTCTTTCTCTATCTCTTTCAATGGTAAAAACCCAAAAGGCCTCTCCTTGCTCCACTCAAAAAAGCATCTAGAACAAAGGCAAAGGAAAGGAATCTTCGCCTATTCCTATTGATTTAGACTTTTCAACTCGTTCCCCTTCCCAACAATCTCCATACTCCTCTTTCCCAATTCTGGGTAAAAACTGTGGTCCCTGTGATGATTCTGGAAGTTAAAAAAAGAAATTTAAAATTGATCTTGAAAGCTCCTTAGATATCAAGAGTGATTTTTGGAATTCCTCTCATGAATCCCTCTTTCAGTCCCTCAAGGACAAAACTACAGTGCACGGACAAATTGTTAATCTGGATCTTCTCTCATCTCTCTCATTCCCCATTAAGGAGTTCTTCAAGTTTCAAGGCTGGGAAACTCTTTTTTCAACCACTCTAAAGGTTATTTACGATCCTCTTATTCTCTTGTTCTATGATAATCTCAGATCCTACAAGCCTGATGAATAGGAAACTCTTATTCTAGGTAAAAGAATCTTTCTGGACAATTCACTTTTTGATGCTATCTTTTAGATTCACTACTCAGGGTATTCTCCATCTTCAAAATGTTCTTTCCCATCTGATTTTGATGTAGTTTTTGATCAAGCCAAAAGGAATATTGCTTTGGATCCCTCTGGTACTTTGCCTACTAAGTTAGGCCCTAAAGATCTCTCTTTTGAAACTCATGTTCTAGCTCATTACTGAAACTACCTTGCTTCCCCATGCTAGTTCTCATTCAACTCTATCCCAACATGATACTCTATTTATATTTTATCTTCTCAACAAGAGAAAGGTCAAAAGGTCCTCACTCATTACCAATTATATGGTCGATTCTGTAGTAAATTCCTCCATCCTCCCATATGATTTACTGATTACTCACATCCTAGATGCTAATAACATTTGTTTGGACAATTTCCCCCCTCTCACTATGAAACAATGTTACAATTCCAAAGCTTTTGAGTATGAGGTATTTTTTCTCTGAAAATACTTGGACTCTAAAAATGGACTGTGATGTTAATGTTGTTCCCTCTATCTCCAAGCATGTCATTTATTCAGATGTTCCCTTATCCTTCTCTACCTTTGATGTCTTTAAAAAATAAACGATCTGGATGGTAAGCTTAATGCATTAAAAGATTTGGTTCTTGCTACCCACTTCCAGATGGAAAAGTGGTGGGAAGTCACAAAAGATATAGGTACAGATGTTGCTCGCATTCGTCTCAAACTTGATCACATAATCAAGGAAGTTGTTAAGGTTGCTACAAGAATCCAAACAAACTGTGATGCTCTTTCGACCACTATGACTACTCAGTTCACTACACTTAAGGATGCTTATGTAGGGACTTTCACCTACTTTGTCAAGTGCTTTGAACCTCATCCCCCTTCCCAGTGATGTTTTTAAAGACAATCTTGGCTTGTTTTAGATGTTTTTAAAGACAATCTTGGCTTGTTTTAGATGACTATATGTGAGCATAAGCTCAAAACTATGGTTCTTTTGCTTAGTTGAAATGTTTCTCTTTGTTAGTATCTCTCTAGTTTTGTATGTCTATTTGTTTGTTTTCCTTTTTGCTGATATCAAAAGGGAGAGAAAATAGATATGCTCATATATAGGGGGATCACTTTAAATCAACTATGAACATCAAAGTTTGAATTCAACTACCAGAAGACACATATCCAGGGGGACCACATCAAGTCGACTAATAAGAAAGTAAACTACATTCAATATTTGTCATCATCAAAAAGGGGGAGATTTTTAGTGTATAGTTTTAAAGATGACTTGTCTATATTTGCTGGAATACAAGAAGACCAAAAATGAAAACCATTCAGAGGAATACATTAAAGGAAGCAACGACTACAAAGGATTAAATATGGAAAGCAAGTATCAAGAAGGAGCAAATCAAAGGAGCCCACAAATTTAAAGATGGAAAGAAGAACTACTAAAGATACAACAATAAATGTACCAAGTACTAATAATCAAAATTGAAATCACAAATCAATTTAAAAGCTTAAAATGAAGGTACAAAATCAATTGAAGAATCGATATGCTGCTGGAAAGGAAAGAAACTATACTGGACCAAAAGTCAAGGAGTTAATTTTCCTTATTCTTGGAAGAAGAATATTCCCTTTACTTCTACCAAGAATCAAATCTCTTGGGTTTCCATCTCTTCTAAAATTCTCCAACAGCTAGCTACTTGCCACTACTTAAAGAGACCTTTGGAGAATCAATCAGATATACAAATTGTCTTAGCCATCTATAGTCTTTGCTCTACTTTTCAACAAGCAATGTAATACTTAGTGTTTTGTTGTGTGGCAAAAAAAGAGAGGAGAGAAAAATATTATTGGTGAGGTATTGTATCAAAGAGTGAAAAGAAAAGAAAAGAATTTGAGTGTAGTAGTAGGAACTATTCTCAAGCTGTACCAAACCTAAAACCTTACAAAGACTTGGAAGAAAATACCCTTGCAACCCAAGGGGACAGGATGAAAGATCCATATTAGATCCCAACCAGTATAAAAACATCTGGTGTCATTCTGATTACTGTATTTTACTCTCTAGCATTATCTTTACAATTTTCTATTTATTAGTAGACTAACGTTCTAAGCAATCGACTAGGAAAAAGGAAAAATAGCTATTCACCCCCCTCTTGCACTTTTACAAGAGAGTGGACATCATCAATGAGAAGATACAATGGCTTCCTGAAGGTAGGTGCTCAACCTTGGATAGGTAAACTGCTGGTCATAAACTAAATCTGAGGTCTCGTTTCAGTCGTTGGAACACTTTCTGCACTCAACAAAAAGTAGGGCACATGTAGTATCAGTATAAATACTATATACTGGTAGGTATCATCGACCAACTTAACTAAAAACTCATACATAAATATAAATCAAATAAGAGCAACTAGCAATTGGGACATAAGTAATTGCACCCAAAAATACTACTTTCCATAGAATAACCTCTTACGTAACCAAATAACAAAATAATACAAATAATAGTCCTATTAACACCATTGTACTACTATCTCAAGCTAAGTTCAATCAAAATAAGGGAGCGCCTATGACCCTCTAATTATCACAAGTGTAACATACAAAGTCACATTCATCTAACCATCTCACAAGTAGTCTCATGCTACTTCTATTGGACACAACACTTATACAAAGCAATCCAACAATCAATAATTGAAGCATAGGAACAATGAATCACAACCATCAACTCGATCATGAAAAGTGTACACACATACTAAAGGGTCTTATATGCCCAATAGTCATGACTTGCAGGGATGAGCTCAGTCCATGTACTATGCCAGCGTGGTACTCGATCCTCCGAATATCAATCTATAAGCAACACGTACCAGTATAGAACCTGATCCTCCGAATATCACAATATGTGAACATTTTAACCAACATCAACAAGAATATGATGAAGTGCACCAAGTATGACATTACCCAATTTATCTAGACGCTTTGTCAAATTTAAGGTTCATCATTTCATGAATGCAATCAATTACCAAGTCAATTCAACAATCACATGTATGACCTAAGGACAATCATAATTATTCAACTTATGGATAAGCATGGAAATTAAATTAAGTCTATAACTATAATTTAAACCATAATATACCTCAAACACAAGTACGGAATGATGTGATCCGCCAAAGCTTTCCCTTTTGTCATAGTTTTGGACTATTCTTGGACTAAAAATAGTAAATAAGGAGAATTCAATAACTTATTCTCCAATAATAAGCATTAGGAACTAAAACCCAAAGGTTTTGACCTAGTTCATATCCTAAACCACCCATTTGGGGGTTTTCACCACTTAATCCACCCAATATTTCCATAACTCACATTAAAGAGGAATAATTCTACATTATGAAGTCAAGTCTAGCAACCTAGAACCATTTACAATTGATTTTAAGACTACCAATAGGCAATTCTCTTCAATTCAGCACTTTTAGGGCTTAATCCATAAATTTCTTCCTAACTTATAATTTCTAGTTATTCTAGAGATTAAACGAGTTAATCTATAATAGAATGGTGGAATAAAGTTACCTTGATGATAGAAATCACCCAAAATTGGAGAAAATTGTCTCACACATCCCTAGGATGTATTTTGGATGTTTTTGGGAGAAAATAACCTAAAATATCATAGAACCCAGGCATTAAACTACCCCACATCCGCTATAGCAGCCTCCTACCCATTATTGTATTCCTTACGTTATGCTGCTGACCGCTATGATGGTCCACCCTACCACTACTGTGGTCCCAATGTACAACCCCAGGGCCGCTACAGCGGAGCATAAATAGTAGCTCGGGGGAACTTCTAGATTTTCCCTTTTTACAAAGCAAACTTTATTTTTTAACAACACAGATTTATCCTATTGTGGCAAACATTATAATCGGAGTTCTCCTACACCCAAATTTTGTTCCAAAAGTTTCTATGGATCACTAAACTCCTTCTCTATTACACCATCCCTATAAAACCAACATACCAACCACCAAAAGACACAAAGGTTCCCTATACCATACGACACTCAGATTTTGCCTAAATTCACCCTAGCTTGAGATTTTCACAACTCTCATCCCAAGGAAAACTTTACCCAAACTCTTACACCATAGGAAATGCTATAGCAATGGGATGGATCATTACATCTTGAGTTAAACATTAAGACCAAATCACCAAGACTAAATTCTTACTTTTCAATCTATTGGACATGATACAACTTCATTTTCTCTTTGTAAAGGGCAACACTTTCATAAGATCCAATTCGAAACTCATCTATCTGATTTAGCTAATAAAGCCTCAAGTTAGAGGCATCACTCTAGTTCAAATTCATCTTCTTGAGTAGCCACATGACTTTATGCTTAAGCTCCACCAGTAAATGACATGTTTTATCACACATAAGCTGATATGGGGACATACCTATAGGGGTCTTAAAGTAGTTCGATACGCCCATAATACATCATCAAAATTTCTAGACCAATCTGTTCTATTTGCATTCAATGTCTTTGTAAGGATGGTCTTTATCTCCCAGTTGGAGACCTCTACTTGCCTACTTGTCTATGGATTATAAGGTATTGCCACCTTGTGCTTCACACCATACTATTCAAGCAAGAAACTAAACAAACAATTACAAAAGTGAGAGACACCATCGCTGATCATGGCTCTTGACGTACTAAACCTAGAGAAAATATTGTACTTCAAGAATGTTGTGACACTCTTGTACTCATTGTTAGGAAGTGTAAATGGCTCCATCCATTTAGAAACATAGTTAATAGCTACGAATATTTACTTCATTCTATGCGAACTCATAAACGGACCTAGGAAATCAATACCCTATACATCAAATAGCTCAATCTCAAGAATTAGGGTTAAAGGCAACTCATGCTTCCTTGATATTCTACCATACCATTTACATTTATCACATTCCCTCGCATAATAGTGTTCATCCTGATGAATGGTGAGCCAATAAAACTCATATATTAAGATCTTATGTGTTGTCTGTATACAACTATGATGACCCCCAATAGGGGATGAGTGGCACTCCTCTATAATGCTCATCGTCTCAACCTCGGAAACACACCTTTGTATCAGGTTGTTGGCAAAGACTCTAAACAAATATGGCTCATCCCAAAAGAACTTTCTCATATCATAAAGAAACCTTTTTTTACTGATAGATGTTCATATCTTCAAGCATCACATCACTTACCAAGAAATTAGCAAAATCAGCAAACCATGAGATCAAATTAGGATATATATCCAATAGTTGCTCATTAGGAAAATCATCATTTATTTCAACTTTATTTTTTAACATAGCCTCCTCCGAAAGTTTAAAAAAGTGGTGAGCCACTTGATTTTCTGTGCCCTTTCCGTTCTGGACCTCAAAGTCAAACTTTTGTAACAGAAGTACCTATCTAATCAACCTCGACTTTGCATCTTTCTTCACCACAATGACCAATATGCCAACCAAATAAGCCCAAAATTTCTCAAAAGCAAACACTACAGCAACAAACTCTTAATCTATCATAATGTAGTTTTTCTGTGCTGGATTAAGTTTTTCGCTAGTATAATAGATGGGATGTAGAATCTTTTTATGCCTTTGGCCTAGGACTACTCCTAGCGCCACTTCACTAGCATCACACATGTCTCAAATGGAAAAGATCAATCTAGAGCAAGAATAATAAGAGTTGTAGTAAATCTCTCCTTAAGGGATTCAAACGCCTTTAGACAAGCAGCATCAAAAACAAATTTCACCTCCTTCTCAAGCATTTTGTACAGAGGGTGTGCAATCTTATAGAAGTCCTTGAGAAACCTTCGATAGAACCCAACACACCCCAAAAAGCTACGAATACCCTTCATAGAAATTAGAGGGTCAATTTAGCAATAACCTCGATCTTGGATCTATCAACCTCCATACCTCTATTATAAATTTTGTGGCCAAGGAATATACCTTCTTTCACCATGAAGTGACATTTCTCTAAATTTTGTACAATATTCATCTCCTCACATCTTCTCAACACATTGCCAAGATGTGCCAAGCATTCTTTGAAGGAATCACCCCCTATTGAGAAATCATTCATAAACCCTTTAATAATGTCCTCCACTATATTTGAAAAATAGACATCATACACCGCTGAAAAGTAGCCGACGTATTATATAACCCGAATGACATATGCTTGAATGCAAAGGTCCCATATGGACAAGTGAAACTGGTCTTCTCTTAGTCCTCGAGAGCAATAGAGATCTAATTGTACACTAAATAACCATCAAGAAAACAATACCATCCTCTACCCATAAGACGGTCTAACATCTTATCCATAAAAGGCATCGAGTAGTGATCTTTCTTGGTCCATTCATTCAACTTTTTGTAGTCCATGTACACACACCTGTCTATGACTAGTCTCAATGGAATTAACTCATTTTAATCATTTGGGACTACTGTAATCTCATCTTTCTTCAACACATATTGAATTGGGCTCACCTATTTTCTTTCTGTAATGGCGTAAACCATGCTTGCATCGATCCACTTAATAATCTCCTTCTTCACAACTTATTACATAGGGAGATTCAACCAATGTTGATGCTCAATATTAGGAATTCAATCAGGCTCAAGCTAGATTCTATAAGTGCAAAAACTGGGAGGGAAACTGATGATGTCGCCAATGGTCCAACCAATTTCCCTCCTAAATCACTTCAAAACAGACACACGAGCTTCCACTTGCCACTTAAGTAAATCAAATGTAATAATCACTAGAAAAGTATGGTAAGCCCCGAGAAAGGCATATTAAAGGTGAGAGGGAAGAGCCTTAAGCTCCAAAACTAGAGGCTCTACAATAGAAGGTTTGGCTAGTAGAGTCTCACAATTCTTCAAATCAAGATCTAACTTTTTTTGTTCAAAAGAATAAGATCCCATACTGGCAAGTGCATGAACCATCTCATCATACTCATCATTGTCATCCCCATCAAAATTCATGATGATTGTGGTCAATGTCTCAACAACAAATCTATCCTTAATAAGTATATCAATAACTGCCTCATCAATCAGATCAATGATAGAAGGAATGCATATCTCACTTGCATTCTTCATCAATCAACACATATTAAACACCACTTCTTCATTGTTGAATTAAAACTTCATTTCACCATTTTCCATGCCAATAAGTGCTCTTTCGATATCCAAGAATGGTCATCCCAAAATGATAGAAGCCACAAAATCAACTTTGTAGTCCAAGATCACAAATTCAGTAGGAAAAAATACGGTCTCAACCTTCACCAAAACATCATACATTGTACCCATGGGAGCATAACAGTGTGATCCGCCATAAGTAGTTGCATAGTCATCGATTTGGGAGCTCCCATGCCCAACTATTTGAACACAACAAATGACATCATATTAATGCTTGCACCAAGTTCACACAACATCTTCACAAAATTGAACGTCCCAATAATGCAAAGAATAGTAAAAGCACTAGGATCCCCGTTTTTCTACACAAAAGAACAGGAAGATATTGCACTATAGTGGTGCAAAATATCAGCCAGATCAAAGCGCACAATTCTCTTCTTCATAACTAAATCCTTCATAAACTTTGCATAACCAGACATTTTCTCAAGTGCTTTCACTAATGGATTGTTCACAGACAAGTGTTTCAGCATAGATATAAACTTATGGAATTTACCATCTTCTGCATTATTTTTTCAAGCACTATAGGAAGGGAGGTAGAGGTCTAGGAATGAGAGTCAATAACTTTGGGACCTCTTTTTCCTTCCCTTTATAAATACTTGTATCCTTTGCATCAACTGGAGATTTTTAAGCTTCTTTTAGGACCTCATCAACAATAATTTTCTCTTCAGGATTGGTCATATTCTTTTGCTCAAGACTATTTTCCCAACAACCTCATCATCATCAATTACAACTATCTTGGGTTGCTCATTCACTTATTTTATGTTCCTAGTAGTGATTATCATTTCTCAAGTTTGGCACAGTATCACTATGCAAAGTACCATTCTTCCTTTGATTCAATGATGCAAAAATCTGACATATTTGTTGCTCTAACTACATTTTTTAAATCAAAATAGGCCTATAGAGGCCTTTTATTAAGAAAAAAAACAATATGTACAAAAAGTGTCCAAAACCCATAAACAAAGGCCCATCTAAATTTCAGACAAAACAATAAAAAACAACAAAAACAAATAGGAACCAAATCTAATCTAGAAAAATTGAGAAGGAGGTGACAAAAAAGTATTGAAATTAAAATTGGTGACAAGTTTGACCAACTCAAGTCAAATTTTTTGTTAATTAGTGATTAGGAAGTTGTTGTAGCAACTCTCAAAGTTGTTGTAGCAACTTCAAAGTTGCTACAACAACTACGATAGTTGCTGCAGCAACAGTCAAAGTTGCTGCAACAACTTTCAAAGTTGCTGATAGTTGCTGCATGTCATTAACAATAATAACAAAATTATCACCTCTACTTAATAATTAAAACTTGAGTCACCTTTTTTTAATTTTCAAACTTTTTTGTCACCTATAATTAAAAATCCCAAGCTACTGGGGTAAGATCAACGATAGCCAAGAAATGGAGCTCCAATTCTATGGAAATGAGGAGTTATGGTAGATTTCACACTAGATACTTTCAAGTCTCACAAGTGCCATGATATCGATCCACACGAAGACTTCTTCTACTCCTCGACATAGATCGAAGACATCAAACCTCAGATAAAAAATCTTACCCCAGACCCATCAATTTTTGTTATCTATTAAAAATTCATGATCTGTATCGCCTCCCTGATGGATTGAGCTCAACTTGGAACTAATACCACTGTCTCAGTTAACAACACAAATGATTCACCTTCAAATAGATCTGGTAAATAGATTTTATTCACCTTTATTGATTGCTGAATCTTGGGTTTTTGTTTCAAGTAACCCACTCTTTTGTGTTTTCAGCTGTATTTCAATCATGATTGAAGTGGCTCCTCTCTTCTCATATTTTCAGATTCATAAACAAGTAACTCCCTTTCTACCTTTGTAATGTTATTTTGTATGAACTCTTTGCTGTCGAGTTTTCTTACTTCTCCAAAATTACTGTAATAACTATAACTTGGGACTATTTTATGCTTGAAAAGTTCCATTCCTGCACTTCACAATCTTTATTGTTGGAATTTGATGCTTATCTAAGCTAATAAGAGCTCTACCTTCAGCTCAAATGTCATGAATTGAATTATAGATAATTTATGATATACATGCAAAAAAGAAAATTTCATTAGCTAAAAAATCTGCCACCTTATTTCCTTTTCTCAACATATGCATCACCACCACTTGACTATGTTTCATCAGGCTCCTGATCCTCTTTATTTCATTAACCATCTTCCATGGTACTTCCCAGATTCCATCTAAGATATTTTTGAGGATTAGAGCATCTGTCTCCATGATAATAGAAAGATAATTGTGATTAACACAAAATTCCAACCCTTTCAACATAGCTTTAGTTTCAGCTTCCAAACTAGTTAAGAAACCAAGATCATATGATGCTGCAGACTCCATTTTCCCTTCATGATTCCTTATACAAAATGCACCAGAACTTGGGCCTAGGTTTTTTTTAGATATACCATCAATGTTGCATTTAAACCACCCCTCAATAGGTATTTTCCACTGCACCACTTTAGCTTGACTGGTTGGCTTATATGATTCAAAGAATCTGATCAACATAGGTCAATTGTTTGGGCAAGTTTTTCAACCAAGGGTACCTACTCTTACCAAAAAGAAATAGGGTTTTGTTAACTTCCAGGAGGATACCATTAATGGACATCCTTTCTCCATGTTTAATCCTATTTCTTCTCTTCTATATCTGCCATAAAATAAAAGCAGGGACTGCATTAAAAAAAGGCCTGAGTTTAGCACCACATATTGTATTTCACCACTTGAATATAGTGTCTTTCAACTATATAAATGGACCCTGTAACCCTGCTGCTTCTGCAAAAGAAGACCACAAACCACTAGCAGCAGGACAATTAACAAAAAGATGTTCCTATGATTCATGAACATTTAAATCACAAAAAATGCAATTTGCCTCATCTTCCAACATTGTGCTAATTAAAAGGTCACCAGTTGGCTGCCTGTTCTTCCATAGCCTCCAAATAAAAAAGGAAACCTTGAAAGGTATGCCTTTTTCCCATATAAATTTCAATTCATTATGCACTGTTCCAAGCTGTCTCATTAGTTCCAACACTGTGCTAACATCTACCATGGTTTGTCTTCTTCATCTGATATCCTTTGTACCCTAATTCTACTAACCACATGATTACAAATCTCCTGTGGTAGAATCTGATGAAGTAGATTTTCATTCCACCCATTTTGATTCATCACTTACTGCACATCCTCAAATTCCACATTAGGATTGTATGAAACTGGTAAATAATAATGTAAAGCACCAAGTTGTGTCCAACTATTAAACCAAAAACTAGCATGACTGTACTTAGGCTCCCACCATATCTCTTGATCAATATAATCCCTAGCCTGTAACATACACTTCCAAGTTTGGGATCCCCCTTTCCATTCCACCAATTGAGGTCTATCCCTTTTACAATATTTGTTCCACATAAAGTGAGTCCACATAGTTTTTTGAGTTGTAAAAATCCACCAAAATTTTGTAAACAAAGCTTTAGAAATATCAAAAAGAGACCTAAATCCCAGTCCACCCTTACTTTTTGGAAAACAGACATCTGTCCAAGCAACCCAATGCCTATTTCTACCTACCTCCTTAAAATTCCATAAAAACTTAGCAAAAACTATATGCAAATCATGAATAACACATTTTGGAGGCATCAAGGCTGACAATTAGTAAATAGGAATGCTTTGTAAAACATTATTGATTAGAACAGCTTTACCCCCAAAAGAAAGCAATTTACTTTTCCATAACTGAAGTTTATTCTATACCGTCTTCATAAGTTCTGTAAAGTGATTTTTCCTCTTTATAGCATGTCTAATTGGACATCTAAGATATGTAAGAGGACATTTACCTTTGAAAAAACCAGTACATTCTTCCACCACTTGGATATCTGCCATAGCAGCCTTGTTGTACACAAAAAAACACTTTTTCCTTTGTTAATCTTCTGGCCTGATACCTCTCATAGTCGCCCAATATTTTCATAATTGGAAGGAATGAAAACCTATCGACAGAATCAAAAATAATAGTGTTGTCAGCATAAGCAAGGTGATTTATATTTTCACTCCATTTAGGTAATCCAAAGCTCCTGAAATTTCTTTCTGCAAATAAACTATTGAGGGCTCTAGACAACATCTCAGCTGAGAGTATAAAGAGGGAGGGAGATAAAGGATCCCCTTGTTTAACCCCCCTAGTGGAATGGAAAAAACCATGAGCCTGACCATTAACTAGTACAGAGCACCAATTATTAGCTACCAACCTCCAAATCATATCAATGAAATCTCACGAGAAACCTATTTTTTCTAATACAGCAATCAAAAATTTCCATTCTACCCTATCATAAGTTTTGGCCATGTCAAGCTTGATTACCACATTTGCAGTCCTACTCCTCTTTCTGATATCACAGATGATCTCCTGTGCAAGTAGAATATTTTCTGTGATGTTTCTGCCCTTAACAAAGCCAGACTGGTTTTGAGAAATAAGCTTGGCAAAATATGCTCCATTTTGTCATGTATGGCCCTTGAAACAACTTTGTTTAGGAAATTACTCAAACTAATTGGCCTAAGATTAGAAAATGTCACCACCTTCTCCTTTTTAGGCAAGAGCACTAAATTAGTATGAGTAATAAACTTAGACAAAGTTTCTCCATGGAAGAAAGCATACACCACCTTCACAATGTCATCTTTAATAATCTCCCAACATACCTGAAAGAAATGACCAGTGAAGCCATCCAGACCACAGGCACTATCACCATTTAACTCAAAAACTACCTTGTTGACTTCATCTTCATTGGGTTTAACTTGCAGACTCTGATTCTCTTCATCTGTGATCATTCTAGGGATCAAATTTATTCAGGACAAATCTTCTGTGGTAACATTACCTGTAAACTAATACTGATAGAAATCAATAGCTTGA
Organism: Capsicum rhomboideum; assembly: GCA_031232105.1. NCBI lineage: Eukaryota > Viridiplantae > Streptophyta > Magnoliopsida > Solanales > Solanaceae > Capsicum > Capsicum rhomboideum. The sequence goes on from CP124711.1 coordinate 56,967,888, forward strand.
ACAGCCACTTGATCTCTATTTTCAGCCCAAAAAAATCAGCTTTTGGTATCTTGTTAATCTCCAATCTTTTCCTTTTACCATTCACCAAACTGTGAAAATATTTGGTATTTCTATCACCTTCAAAAAACCATTGGATACCTGCTTTTTGCCTTCAAAATTCTTCTTCATAATGCAAATATTGTTTCAATTCACCCTATGCCCTTTGTAACACAGCCCTGTTTGCAGCAGTAAGGAACTCTTCAAACAAATCTTCTTTTATTTTTACTATATCCTCCCTAATAGCTAATTGCTTGAATATATCTCTAAATTTGTGCCTGCTCCATATTGTTAGATCCGTTTTAGTCCTTTTCATCTTTTATTTAGATCAATAAAAACATCACCTGAGTTATTGCTTATCCAGTTTTGCTGAACAATCTCCTTGAAATCCTCTCTAGCAGTCTAAAATTTCAAAAACCTGAATGGTTTATGAAACTGTTGATGCTGATTTCCACAAGATAACAATAAAGGGGCATGGTCAGACCCAGTTCTAGCTAAATGCTCCACTTCAACATTCCCCATAAGACCAAGAAAAGCTTGATTAGTGACAATTCTATCCATCCTTTTAAAGATACACCACTCATCAGCCCTACCATTCCACCATGTAAAAGGACTACCTTTAAAGTTAACATCAAACAACTCACAAGAGTTTATAAAAAGGCAAAGTCCTCATATTCATTAGGCTACACAGGAAGACCCCCAATTTTCTCCTCATCAGACATAATAACATTGAAATCTCCCTCAACCATCCAAGGCACACTAATATTCTGGCTGAATGAATATATATCATCCCATAATTCAAGTCTTTCATTTGCATCAGATTTTGCATATACAGCTGTGACGATCATCTGATTTCCATCTTGAAATGACAGTTGAATGGAAATTTATTGCTCAGAGTTTGTTAACCCCATTACTTGAATATGTTCTTGAACAAAAATCCATATTTTACCATTTACATTATAGTTTGTATAATGCATTCCTAATCTCCTTTTGTATCTCTGTAAATGACTTCTATCTTGAAAAGGCTCTATAAAATCAATCAAAGAGAAACTATGATATCTATGTAACATTTGCACCCTGTGAAATGAATGTTGAGACTTGACTAATCTGATGTTCCAAATGAATGCCTTCAAATTCATTGCTTACTGATTTTACCACTTCTTCTAGGGTTGACTCTGGTAGGCAGATCAACTTTAGTCTTTCCCTTCTTCCCTTTTGTATTTGTTTGTGGAGATATGCCTGCTTCTTTCATAACCTTCTCCAAGTTTGACTGGTTGTCACCTTCTTATTTTCCTCTACCATGTCTTCTCCCTTATCAGTATCAACTTTTTTTGTGTCCTCTAATATTTGATGAGATATAATGTCATGTAATAATTTTACTGGGGATGTATTAGCTAAACATAAATAAGAATTTCCTCCTGTTAAAGCTAATGCTGCAGTTTGAGTGTTGGCTAAATCTTTTCCTTCTACTGGTTGACAGATCCCTGTTGGATGGATTCTTTTCTTCATCTCATCCTATGTCACCTGATTCATAAGCTTGTCAAGGTTTATGACATATAGCATTTGCAAGTGCTATCTGCATAGCTTCATCATCCAATGCATCAGGTAAATCTTTATGTATATCCTTTATTTCATTTGATATATATTCAATTCCAGTTTCTTTTCCATGTATTTGAACCATTTCTACTGTTGCTAATGCTTGATTGTTACTGACAGTTTCATCCTTGATTATATCCATCTGATGGCTTTTATTATCCACAATAGTCTTCAAGACACTAGGTAAGCTACTCTGCAAAGCAACCTTTTCACTGACACCATTTTCTCCACTCCCTTCTCCATATTCTAAGTTTTGATGCCTATCTACAATATTATCTGTTGCTATAGTGGTTTCTCCAGTATTGCTATTCCCATTGTTACCATCTACTTGATTACCTTGTTGCTCCAGTTTATTTCTACTTTGCTGCACATGAAAATTTTCTGCATCTTGTCTGCTGTTATGCCTCATGATTCCTTTATCTTGCTGCTTTGATGGATTTTCCAGCTTTTGTGCATTATTCTTCTCTGCAAATGCTGTACTATTTTTGAGTATCTCATCCTTGTTATTACTGCTAGCCAACACCCTTCTTCATTGTCTGTTGCATTTTGTTGGTGAGGATCCCTGATGACCTCTCCTTTTTCGTGCAAGATATCAAAGGGATTGAGTGTGCATACTTCTTTATCATCCTGAGTTATTCCTTTCCCCTTGCCATATGTTGAGTCCTCACCCGTTGTAGGTATGAGTTTATTGGTTCCTTTTTCAATCCTAAATTTTTTGTTTGTAGGATTCCACTTAGACAATACTACCTTTCCATTGATATGCCTTTTTTCCACAGGTGTAGCATTGGACTCAAGACTTGTTATCAACATCACTATTCTGTTTGTCCTCCACGTATACTTTCAGCTCAGGATGAAGGCTTCTACATTCTGGTTTTCCATGTCCTTGTAACTTGCAGGTGAAAAAGCATTTTGGCAACATATCATACTTGATTCTGATGGTTTGAATCCTTTTTTCTTTAGTATTACTATTCACCACTTCAAATTCAATATGTTCAGGCAGTTTCCTAGCCAAATCAACTTGAACTTTAAATTTTGCACAACTAGGACATGTTTTATTAATCAAAGTCATATCTAGATGAATTGGCTTTCCAACAGCTGAAGCCAACAAAAAAAAAGACTCTTTCACAAAGAAAGTTGGTAATAAATCCGGGAAAGATATCCATGCCATAGCTTGCGTTTTCTCCTCGTCAGGCTTAAACTTAGCATCGTAAATGAATGGTAGCATTCGATATGTAATTCCATGTTTAGCAGTGATGTAGTACACATTCCTAGACAACACATTTACAAAGTCGTCCATTAGATTAAATCTCATCAAAATGTGTCAATTTCTTAGCAAACAAATTTTGCAATCCCCTTTAAATTTGCATTGCTTGGGGATTTGAACTCTAAGCTCCTCAATCTCCATACACCCATAAGAAAAATTCCCAATCACAGCAAAATGTAATTCTTCTATGATGTTCATCTTTTGTACCTCATCCTCCATCCATGTGACCTTGGGAATACCACTATTAAACTTAACTAGCTTCATGTCAATGGATCGTGTCTGGTTTTGTTTATTCATTTGCATTATTGTATTAGGGTTCACTATATCAGCATACTTTGTCTTAGTCGAGCCTTCTTCAGTCATGCTGTTTTGCCCTTTATCATCAAGGTTCTTGATAGGCAACTCTTTAGGACGATAGGCAAATCATTATGAACGATAGGAAAACTAGGGTTTGGTCGATTTCAGCAGGTTGACCGGTGTCCGATCCGGCCATGCTGGTGTCGGTTGTGATCTAGGGTTTTCAAACTTGAGAGCGTAAAGGGTAGTTAAAATAGGTTTTAAAACTCCTATTTTGCTCTAACTACTTAATGGTGCTGGAATGAGAATCAACCAACTAGGTTGATGTACTATGATTTTATGATACTTTGACACCTAAAACATAAAAATTAAGCATGTTCTTGAGTATGTTCTGTTAGATATGATGTATTTTTATGTGTTTGTGCAGGAAAATAGGTCCCAGAAGCTAAAGTTGAAAAGAATCTAAAAAATCCAAAATGTTGACTCGTGGGAGCTAAGTACGAGCGTTGCTCTAAAAGTACGAACTATACTTACAATCATACTAATGATCAGAGAAGTTGAAGTTTGATGTTGATACCGCAACTTGTCCAACGACTCATGAAATGATAGTACAAGTCATACTTTGACCAGTAGATTGAAGTTTAGAAAAATGTGAAATCAGCTCCAATAGTACGAGGCAACCTACGAACCATGAAAGTCAAACCACGAGTCATCCTGACTCATTCTGAGAGTCGTTAAGAGGAGGACCTAAAAAAGGTGAAATCTGGACCAAGGGATCACAAGCCTCAGTATGAATCGTAAGTCAAGACCATGAGTCATACATTAACTTATGGAATTCTGGACAAACTGCCAAAATACGAGTCATGAAGTCCAGACCATGAACCGTACTTCCAAAGTACGAGTTGTACAATGCTAACGGGCCTACTTTCCTAGTTCATTTTGGATAGGTTTTGTTTTGTTTATAAATACTTTTGTTATGTTTTTATTTATAGTTTATGAACCAGTACATATTGTTACTTATTTTATTACTTAGAAACAAAAACTCTTTTAGTTTTTGAGCAATAACATCAATCAATTATTAATTATTGATTGTTCTTTTATAATTCAAGATTTTGGATTTCTTAAACTTAATTTGTAAGTACATAATTATGTTTTCTTCTAAAAATTCAGATTGTGATCTTATAAACATGAGTAGCTAAATTTCATAACTAGGGTTATGAGAATTATGATAAATTAACGAAGTAGGTTAAAGAACTTAGTGATTTTTGAACGGTGTTCATGGATGTATTATTTTTTTCTTCATATTGATAGCTTTATAACGGTTGTAAATGTTAGAACTCACTTTAATTCTTACTTTTGTAAATGTTAGAACTCACTTTAATTCTTACTTGTTTGATCAAAGAGGTAAAGAATAGGAAAATAGATTAAAAATAGAGATGTGACTCTACCAACCCTCATCTAATAGCTTGAGCCTTGTCTAGGGAAAGCTAATCTGATATTAAGGGTAAGGGTTATTATGCAGACACTCAAACATAACAAGGGACTGAGTGATATTCATTTAATAGGGGCCAATAGTAATTAAGGTGAACCTATCTTACCAATTTTGCATGCTAAGCACCGGAATAGATCACTAGTACTCTACGTTTATGGAGTTATAAAATCACAGGAAATACAGTCCTAGTCCATCCTCACTGATTGATACAAACAATAATTTAATACTATGTTACTAGGTTACTGAAAGCTTACAAACTGTTACTTGTTAGTTTGAATCCCCCTTTTCGGAATTAAACGACTACTAGTTCAAATAACCGTATTGACTTGGTTTCTATCCATATTCCCTGTGGGATTGACGCCAACCTAGTTGGGTTCTATATTTGATAAATTATTATACTATACTTCATTGCAAGGTGTGATTTGAGAGACATCAAATTTTATCGTCGTTGCCAGGGAATATGGCTTAGAATTAGTTTAATTGTGTTTATTTGACTATTAATCCTTGTTTCCTAATTTAGTTTTTTGTTGTTTTTGTTTCTTTCAGGGTGTAGGTTAGTTTATGCCAAACACCCAAAGTCAAGGAAATCCCTTGCTTCCCATTACCCACTAGCTCAAACCTACTCTGAGAAATATGAGTGCCCAAGAACTTCAGGAGAAAGCAGTATCCTGACAGGCTAAAACAGAACAACTGGCTGTTGAGGCTAATTCCTATGCTAATTGTGAAAATGCAGAGGTTGCTATTAATACTGCTAATGCCGGTAGGAACCAAAAGCCCAAAGGCTATAATCAGAGATCGATTGTTCCTTATGATGATCTGAAAGATAATGATGATGACGTAGAGTTAGTACTATCAGTGCTATAGTCCCTTCACCACTAGACCCTAGCGCTAAATTTAATATCAAAAGTATGATGATACATCTATTGAATCTAAGGGTCTATTTGGAGGTGCTGCTGGAGATGGTCCAAACCTCTACTTGATCAATGTTTTAAGAATTTGCAAGTCTTGCAAGTTGCCAGGTGTGAGTCAGAATTCTATTAGACTATGATTATCTCCCCTCTCACTATCTGGGGAAGAAATCATTTGGTTGACTGAACTTCTGAATGACTAAATTACTAACTGGAGAGACCAGAAGGCAGCTTTCCTTGAGAAATCTTTCCCACTTTCTAGAATACTATAGTTGAGAGATAAGATCAATAACTTCAAGTAGCTTCCTAGATAAGCTTTGCATGAGGCTTGGTTGAGGTTCAATAAGAAGTTGAAGCAGTCCCCCAACCACAAGCTAACTTATGAAAATCTCTTGGATATATTTTATAGAGTGCAGAATTTTACAACAAAACCAGTAGTTGATACTATTGCTAGAGGTTCTTTCATGTCATATACATATACAGATGCAACTGTAATGCTGTATTGAGTTACAAAGACCAATAGAGCATGGCATACAAAGGAGTCTAAGGTATCTATTGGTACTTATTCTATGAGTATGTCGACTGAGTAACACTGAAGAGAAGAGGAGCCGGATCAGTATATGGTGCACATGGAAACTCAAATGGGCCTCCTTACAAAGTACTTGATAGGGGTTGACTCTAGAAAGGTAAATGCAGCGAGTTCATAAGGTTAATCATGAAGGCATGAGGATTATGATTCTAATTCTAATGAGGAGGCAAATTATGTGAACAACCAGATGGGGGGGATTTCTGGCCAATGTCCAAGGGTCTAACCAAGACTCTTGGCACCAAGTTTAAGTAAATCAAGGTCAAAACTATTACAAAGACACAACTATATCGTTCTTGGTATAGAGATAAAAGCAATGTAGAGATCAAGACAATTGGACGAACAAGGATGGGTATAAAATGATTGCAATGGTCTCTATATCCCTCTACAGGGCTGAAATCAAGGTAAGTTGAGTGGTTCTAGATTGGAGGACCTGGTCGTTAAGATGCTCAAACGGGTAGAATCTATTAATCCCAAGATCAAGGAGCCATAGTGATATTTCCATAATCATTTAATTGAATCTCACTCTACTGCCATCAAGAAGCTTAAGTAACAAATAGGGAATGTTTTTGCTTCATTGAATCAAATAAAGAATAGTACTTCATTGCATGGCAGTCACTACTAGATGTGGAAAGTAGTTAAATAAGCGACCCGAGTTGGTTGTAGTTGATGATGATGATTTAATTGTTGTGAAAAATAGTGTTGAGTAGAATAATGAGGCCAACAACGAAGAGCATATATTAGTTTATGAGTAACAAGAGGAAGCTATAAAGTCTCCAGTTGATGCAAATGAGGATAGTGTTGAAAAAGGGAAGTAAAAGGAGGTCCTAAAAATATTGACTCCCATTCCATAACCTCTACCTCCCTTCCCACAGTGCTTGAGGATAAAAGTGGAAGATATTAAATTCCACAAGTTCATCTTCGTGTTAAAACAATTATCTATGAATATCCCATTAGTTGAGGCACTTGGGTAGATGCAGGATAAGAAAAGTTCATGAAAGATCTACTGACTAAGAAGAGAACCATTAGTTTTGATCAGGCTGACAATCTGCACCACTATAGTTCAATAACTTACCATTCTTTTGTATAGGAAAAGGAGGATCCTAGATTTCTATCTTTTGCATTATTGGGGCATTCAATTTGGCAAGGCGTTGTGTGATATAGGTGCAAAAATAAGTCTTATGGCCCTTACTGTGTTCAAAAATTTAGGTTTGGGATCTCTTAAACCAATGAATATGCGGTTATTTATGGCAGATCACACTGTGAACTGCTATGTGGGAATTTTGTATGATGTTTTGGTGAAGAAGAAGAACTTTATTTTTCAAGTTGATTTTATCATTTGTACTACGAGATTGATTTTGAGGATCCTATAATCTTTGGGAAACCATTTATAGCTACCAGAACAGTATTTGTTGATATGGAAAGTGGTGAATTAAAGTTTTGGTTGAAACATATAGAATTAGTGTTTAATGTGTATCGACTGATAAAGAAGCCAAATGACATGAGAGTTGTTTCTATCATTGATGTGATTGATGAAGTGGTACCTAAGGTATGTATTAAGGTGCAATTTGTTGTTGAGACTCTGGTAGTAATCATCATGAATTTTGATGGAGATGACAATGATAAGTATAATGAGATGGTTCAAGCACATATCAGTATGGGATCTTATTCTTATGCACCAAAGAAGCTAGATCTTGATTTGAAAAATTATGCGATTCAACTGGCCAAACATTCTATTAAGGAACCTCCAGTTTTAGAGCTTAAGGATCTTCCATCTCATATTAGATATGTGTTTTTGGGAGCGGATGACACTTTGCCTATTATTATTGCAGCACATTTAGTTAAGTGACAAGTGAAAGCTCTTGTGTTTGTATTTAAGAGATTCAAGAGGGTGATTGGTTGGTCCATTGCTAACATCATTAGGATTCCACTAGGTATTTGCACTCATAAAATCCAGCTCGAGCTTGATTGTATTTCAATCATTGAGCTTCAACGTAGTCTGAATCCACTTATGCAGGAGTTGGTGAATAAAGAGATTACTAAGTGTATAGATACAGACATAGTTTACCTTATCTCAGACATTAAGTGGGTGAGCCCAGTCCAATATGTGCCAAAAATGATGGGTTCACTGTGTCCCAAATTCCAAGAATAAGCTTAATCCATTAAGACCACTCACAAGCTGGCGAGTGTGTATGAATTATAGAAAGCTAAATAAGTAGACCCAAAATATCATTTTTTGATGCTTTTATGGATTAGATGTTATACCATCTTGCTGGTAGAGGATGATATTATTTTCTTGATGGCTATTTGGGATACAATCAGAGTTTAATTACTCCTAAAAACTAAGAAAAAAACACTTTCACTTTTCGATATGAGACTTTTACATTCAAACGGATGTCATTCAGATTGTCCAGTGCACCGGCTATTTTACAGTAGTATATGATAGCAATATTCTCTAAAGTGGAGGACACTATTAAAGTATTTATGGATGATTTCTCTATAGTTGGTGATTAATTTGAGGAGTGTCTGGCTCATTTAGGTGATGTGTTGAAAAGATGTTAGGAGACTAACATGGTGCTGAATTGGAAAAATATCACTTTATGGTGACAGAAGGTATTGTGCTTGGCCATAATATCTCCAAAAAAGGGATTTGGGTTGATAGAGTGAAGATAGATACGATTGAAAAATTGCCTCCACCGGTTTCTGTGAAGGATATTCTTAGCTTTTGGGGGTATGGTGGATTTTATCGTAGATTTTTAAAGGACTTCTCTAAAATTGTACACCCTTTGTGTAAGTTTCTTTAGAAAAAGGTGAAGTTTGTTTTTGATGATGCTTGTCTAAAGGCATTCAAATGCCTTAAGGAGAAGTTAATCGTGGCCCCTATTATGTTGTTCTTGATTGGTTCATGCCATTTGAGATTATGCGTGATGCTAGAGGAGCGGTGCTAGGAGGGTTCCTATGCCAAAGGCTTGAGAAGATTCTTCATTCCATATATTATGCTGGCAAGGCACTTAATGCGGTTTAGAAAAATTACATTGTGAAGGTACAAAAGTTTCTTGTTATGGTGTTTACTTTTGAAAAGTTTAGGGCTTATTTTCTAAGCACAAAAGTAATTGTGCATACTAACCACTCAAATCTTACGTACCTTATGTCAAAGAAAGATGCGAAACCAAGATTGATCTGATGGGAACTTTAGTTACAGGAATTTGATTTTGAGGTCAACGACCGAAAAGGGATAGAAAATGAAGTTGCTGATCACTTGTCTGAACTTGAGGAAAAGGCTATGTTGAAGATAAAATAAGGAAATTAATGATGATGCCTTTCCTAATGAGTGAGCATTGGCTGAATCTCATGATTTAATTTCATGGATCGCGAATTATGCTAATTTCTTTGTGAATGATGTGATGCTTATGGATTTGACCTACCATCAGCAAAGGAAGTTTCTTCATGATGTGAAGAATTTCTTTTGGGATGAGCCATATTTGTTTTGAGTTTACACTAAAATTGAATTTGGAGATGTGTTCCTAAGGGGGTTATGATGAGTAACAGGGGAGGCTTTTCGCTCATCCCCTGTTGGCAGTCATCATATTGACATTGAACAGCCTAGAAGATCTTACAATATGGGTATTATTGGCCCATTATTCATCAAGATGTACATGATTATGTAAGGGCTTATGATCAACGCCTAAGGCAAGAGGTCATATAAAGGAAGCATGAGCTACCTCTAACCCTTGAGGTAGAGCTTTTTGATGTTTGGGATATAGACTTCATGGGTCTGTTTGTGAGTTCTAATAGAATGAAGTACATACTTGTAATTTTGACTATGTTTCCAAGTGGATGAAAGTGGTTGCGCTTCCAATAATAAAGGAAAAAGTGTCACAACATTCTTGAAGTGCAATATTTTCTCTAGGTTTGGTACATCGAGGGACATTATTACTGATAGAGGCTAATTTTTGTAATAGGTTGTTTTGAGCTCTACTTGAGAAGTATGGTGTCAATCATAGGATGGAAACACCTTATCATCCATAGTCAAGTGGGCATGTAGAGGTCTCCAACCGGGAGATAAAGATAATCCTTGCAAAGACAGTAAATGCAAATAGAACAGGTTGGTCTAGAAAGTTGTATGACTCTCTATAGGCGTACAAGACTACCTTAATGACCCATATAGGTATGTCTCCATATCAGCTCATTTTTGGAAAAGCATGTCATTTACTGGTGGAACTTGAGAACAAAGCCTTGTGGGCACTCAAGAAGCTCAATTTGAACTAGAGTTATACCTCTAACATGAGGCTTGATTAGCTAAATTAGATGGATGATTTTTGACTTGGAGCTTAATAATGTTCAGCACTCTATAAAGTAAAGATGAAGTTGTATCACAATCAGAAGATAAAGAAGCGAAAATTTACTCTGGGTGATTTGGTCTTGTTATTCAACTCAAGAATTTAGTTATTTCTTGGCAAGTTAAAGTCTAAGTGGATGTGACTATTTGTTTCTATATGGTGCTATTGAACTTGAGAACCATGATGGTAAGTGGTTTAAGGTAAATGGTCAGCATGTGAAGTTGCACTTAGGGACATATGATGAGATAAAGGTAGTAGATATTTGGGTCCTTGATGACGTCTGGGTAATTAAGGAACTCGAGTCATGCCACGATGTTAAATCAGGCACTTCTTGGGAGGCAATCCATGAGGTATCTTGGTGAAATCTAAGCAATCAAGATACTCGCATTGTGCCATGACGTTAAATCAAGCACTGCTTGGGAGGCAACCTAAGGTGTTTTCTTTTGGTTTGCTTTTTTTTAAATGACTTTAAAAAGAAAAGGAAGAAAAGAAAAAATGGGTCAAAACAGGGACCATGAGTCTATGCACGAATCGTACTATGATTGCACAACTCATGTATCCCTTCGTGGTCACTGGAGCCAAAAATGCACAAGTCAAGAGTGGACTTATGGTTGATCTTTATGAATCGTACTCACAAAGTATGGGTCATGTAATTAACTATATTAATCGACTCAAATTTGCATCCTTCTGGAATAGAGACCCACGAGTCTCAGTATGACTCGTACTTTGACATCACAAGTCGTACTGTCACTCGTGGGAACTAGGACAAATTAAATGCAAAAGTGCTTATCTACGGGCCATAGTACGAATCATGGTATCACACCACAAGTCGTACTATGCATCGGTGGATCCTAGGTAAGTTTATCAAACTTGTAACTTGTAGCTTGTTTGTACGACTCGTGGTAACTTACCATGAGTCGTTGTACGAGTCATGGTCAAACAGTCAAAGTTTTAAAAATCAATTCCAACACAACCCGATTCTAATTCCTTTTACCCAATACTCCTTCCCTCAAGCTTTAAATGGCTAATAGCTCCCTCCTTTTATTAAATTCTTGATCCCTTAATTTTTTTTCACTATTTACTCTCCATAATCCCAATCTAATTATAACTCCTTCCCAAATCCCTTCTCTTCCACAAAAAAATCTATACCATAACCACCACTTCACTATGTTTTCATCACCATCACTGTGTTTCCATTGTTCACCCTATCAAGCACTCACTTCTCCATTATGTCCATCAAGTTACTCTCATCACTAATTCCGCTAAGGTATGATCTTAATTTTTCATCCTTAATTGGATTTGGGTTTGAAATTACTTGACCTAAGGCTAGTTTATTTGTTTAATTTATATGTAATACACTTGGAATGATGGAAATAGAGTAAAAGTGGATTGTAGTGACTTAATTGTACAGGTAATATGTAATAAATTATGGGAATGAACTACTAATGAGGATATTAGCCAATCATGTGGTTGAAATTTGTTGTGATATTTTACGCTTGTCGATTGTTGGTTTGGGTATTCATACCTATTGAGTCAGCGGGCATTACGATCCAAAATTTTGCCTTAAAACAAAGAAAGGATTGTTTTGCCTATAAAACTCCCAACCACCTTGAATGTTGATGAACCGGGTGAAGTCTGAGTAACCCAAAGTGAGTTAATGTGACAATGAGAGAAATTTACAGAAATTACAATTCTGGTGATTGTACTTGATGTTTGAATTGTTTGGAATGATTGAACTTGGTAATTTCACTCGACGCTAAGATTTACAACCTTTGAAAACACTTTCATAGGTCGTAACCTTAATGTAGAATGAAAATATCAAGTTTAAAAAAAAGGTCCAAGAATAAGAAGTAGGATTGACTCCATGACTCGTGGTTTTGCACTACAAGTCTTGGTATCATTTATGATCATTGTTCTAAAGTGTAAAGTTTCATAGTAAGGATGACAAACCTCTGTAAGAGTCATAATTTTAAGTCGTGAGTCATATTGAGAGTTGTGGTAACCTATTCTGAAACTTCACTTCTTAGTCTCTACTTTAGGAGTCATCCTATGAGTTCTGGTTTCATACCATGAGTCATATTGTGACTCATACTGATGTAGGTAATTATGTGATTAACTCGTATTAAGTGGGGTAAAATTAAAGTGGTTTGATTATTGTTTACGAGTCAAGTCACGAGTCGTGATCTGCATCCTATGGCTTGTACCTTGACTCGTACTGCTACTACTATACCAAATTTTAAAATTTTATTTTGTTTCTTGGGTCTAATACTTTCACCCACAAGTACCATGCCTCTAAAGAACAACCCTAAATAAGAGGAAAGATTGACACCAGCTCCTAGGGACCACAACCTGGTAGATTATTCCAGTGTTTTTGAAGAGCAGTATGAAGCTGTCATTGATCAGACATAGCATAAGCCTCGAGCCACGGGGCAAAGAACAAAAGAGAAGGCTCAGGCTGCAGCCCTAGCACAGGCAAAAGTGACCCCATCCCCAGTTTGAATAGGGAGAAGGGTCGTCAGGATCAGCTAATGGTGAGGAGTCTGGGTTCGACGACTCTGGATTTCAAAATGGAACTTATATTAAGAGTTCTAAGGCCCAGACTTCATTGGATAAAAGAAAAAGAGAGGCTGAATATTGAGGAAAATTAGCCCAGTATCGTGAGGATCTTTAATGGCAAGTTAAAGGTATGTTATCCATCTATCAGCGGGACTCTGCCCTTACTAATAAGGGAAAGCCAAAGAGGTGCTTTTATGAGGAACCTTAGATACAGATAGCAAGGTTGAATGAAGTGCCCAAGATTAAAGAGCTGTTAGATCGATATAAGCTTGGTTTGACGGCAAGAGCTCTGGGAAGGTACAGTCCGAAAATGGTAAGAGAGTTTTATGTTTTATATGTAGCAACTATAAAGGACAAGACACTGAAAGGAAAAACATACAAGAGCCAGCCTAACTTAGCGATGGTACAGGTTAGGAATAAGCAAGTGGACATTTTGGAGCACCATCCAGTGCATCCTATTTGGTCCCACTTTCCTGGCCCTTAGTATATTTTTCAATATACTTACCACGCTGATGTGGTAAAAGAGATAAAGAAGATGTATCTAAAGGAGTGGCTCACATATTTCATGTGGATTCTAGGTACAATTGCTGAAAACAATGAGTAAGCTAACTGGGTAGTTAGAAAAAGTGAAATTAACAACACTTTTCTAAACTTTGTGGCCATGTTTTGGTGGTTTGTTGTATGTCCTACGCTTGGTCAAACAACCAATGACAACACCTTGTCTCTGGATCATTATAATCTAGTAGCTAGTCTCCTGGAGGGGTATGCATTGAACTTTGCCTGCTAAATTGCAGAGGAGATCTAGGAACATGCACTCAAGGACAACACCAATATTGTTTTCCCATGACTTATGAATGCCCTATGTGATTTGGTTGATATACATATCTTTACTAGAGTTGACCATAGTGTGAAGGTGACCTATCTTACTAATATCAGTTTTATTCACAATGAGACGCTTGCTCAAATGAAGTCCTAACCCTCGAGTTCTTCAAAGCAGTATTATTTATGGGCTAGCGGATAGGGGTGAGCAGATTGATACCCCCATCCCAAGCAATCACAGTGACATGGTTATTGCTGAGACACAAACTAAGATTTTACCTGTGAAGGTAGCTAGCATAGGTGATAAAGTAGATAAAACAATGGTTTAAGTCCGAGATAGAGGCTTTAGAGACTAGGCAGCAGGAGATACTTAATTAGGTAGTGTGGGGTTTGCATGGACATATGGATGGGTTCAAATAAATAATAAATAAGAATTTGAGGTTACTACAGGTCCCTAAGTTGGGGAAGATGATTGGAGAGCTGTATTCACTATGAGCAAAGGTTATAGAGTTATTGACCCAATATGCTCTTGTGATACCGATGCCTACTATCCCAGCTATTGAGGAGGAGCAGGATGATGGTGAATTTTTTAACCTTTTATCACATTATGCACCCCTAGTTGATAGGGTAAGAGGAAGAAAAATGAGGTTGAGGCTGATGAGAGCGACTATTAGAGTGCACTCAAGAGATCGGATGGAGATTTTTGTGTGGTCCTATGAGCCTCTAGAGATGAGTAGAGATTCCATGAGGTAAATATGATTGAGAAATATAGAGGAGAGTTATGAGTTTTGGCACCTGCTTGTGCTATTGCTATAAGAGGTAAAAGTTTTATGACTAAACCTCAACCATTGAGTGCACAACCCACTGCCAATGCCACGATAGCTATTGATACATTAAGTATGTTTGCCACCACCGGCGCCATGATTGCTACTTATACTAAGGGGGATGTATCTGCAGACCCAAAGTTGACACCAGACGATTGTGCCTAGGGCGCCATAGGTAAGTCCACTTTCTTTATTTACAATATTTATGCTTTTGGCTAATGCATGTCTTTTTTATGGGGTGGGGTAACTTATTTTTGTGTGTCCACTCGAGGGTTTTCCTTTTTGTGTTTCTTTTCCCAATGGTGTTTTAAATTCTATTGAACCGACATGTTTAGGTAGGTTTTACTTAGTTTTGTGTGTTTTGTGTTTTTGTATTTCTTTAGGTAGACGGAAATTTGGATAACTTAGGGGAGTCTAGAATAAGCAACGATGGTTCATTTAAATGATTGTTTTGAGATAAAATATTGTGAAAAAAGAGACCCCTGAAAATTTTTTATTATGTGCTTCAATGTTTTGATATATTGACTTTCATCGCTCTTTGCATGACATTGTGAAAATTGATTTGATAATCATTGCTTAAGCTAGGGCATGGACTTAATAGCTAGTAGTTGATAGTGTTACCCAATTTCATGTGTGTGTGAGCTACATTACTTAGTTCTTACTTTGTATGTATAATGTAGAACTTGTTCGGTTAGTTTTGCTAATATCGTAAGATAGTTGGTTAGGAAAGGATTATAGACCATTTTTTATTGTAGTCCACTTATCCTAAATGACCATCCAAATAATTCAATAATTTCTTGATCCCTATTTTGAGCTTGAATGACCTTTTGTTAGATTGGCCTATTCACCTTCCCAATTATATTGTGAACCTCCGTTTTGGCCCTGGTCCCTCTTTGGACACTTGACCTTAACTCAGGAAAATCACCTAAAATGAGTGTGGCTACCATAGGAGTAGATAAAAAAACGTTGGATATGAAAGGAAGAGACTAGTTATCAAAGGGAAAATAGGTGTGGCATGTGCTAAAATGAAAAAAAAAGTTGAAAATAATTGCAAAAACAAGAAAAAAAAAAGAGTTGAGTTAGAAATAAAGTCACACCCGTAGTTGAAAAGAAAAAAATAAGGGAAAGGGAAGAAAAGAGAAAGGTCGAAAGTGAAATAAAGTTAGTGTGGTGTCAAGGAGGATTGAGTCACTATTCTCAAATCTACCATACCCGTACCCAGCCCTACATTATAAGCTGAGAAAAGTCCTATAGTGATCCTAGTCTGACTGTCTAAAAATGAAAGCATAGAAAATAAGGGCAAGCCTATGGTATGTACATGAATTGTTGAACTTCATTGTGAGAGCGAGCGCATTAGTTGAGTGTCGGTTTTTACTAAACATGGGGGGGGGGGGGATATCTTTATTGTGAGTACACTAGGGTTGTATTGTCTGACTGCAAGTTATGGGGTTGTGTGTCACTTGTGTATGCATGGTTGTACATTACTAGTGTAATGTCATTCATATATCCTACTATGTCAGTTTGATAAGTTTATTAGTGCATATCTATTTTTTTTTTATCAACGACGGGAGTTAGAAATTTGTGAAATATGTGTTGCCAAGTGCCTTGTTATTGCTGTAAATCTTCTAGGTTTCTTTTACTTACAATTTGTGTTAGTATAATTTTATTTTTAATGTTTGAGGACAAGTAAACACTCTAAGTTGAGGGTGTTGATGTACCGTAATTTTATGCTACTTTCAATGTTGAAAACATGGAAATTATGCATGTTCTTGAGTACGTTTTGTTAGATATGATATGCTACTATGTGTTTGTGTTAGAAAACATGTCCCAAAAGCTAAAGTGGGTAAAGAAGTTGAAAAATCCTAAGTATTGACTCATGGGAGCTAAGTAAGAACTGTACTCTAAAAGTTTAAGCCATACTATAGTTGTACTGATGATCAGAGAAGTTAAAGTTTGATGTTAATACAATGACTCATCCAACAACTCGTGAAATGATAGTATGTGTAATACTTTGACCCATAGATTGATGTTCAGAAAGTGGGAAATCAGCTCCAACAATACGAGGCAATTCCCAAAAGCTAAAGTGGGTAAAGAAGTTGAAAATTCCTAAGTATTGACTCATGGGATCTAAGTAAGAATTGTACTCTAAAAGTTTGAACCATACTACAGTTGTACTGATGATCAGAGAAGTTAAATTTTGATGTTAATACAATGACTCATTCAACAACTCGTGAAATGATAGTATGTGTAATACTTTTACCCATAGATTGATGTTCAAAAAGTCTGAAATCAGCTCCAACAATACGAGGCAATCTTTGAACTATGATAGTCAAACCATGAGTTGTCCTGACTTGTTATGAGAGTCGTGAAGAGGAGGACCTAAAAAGGTACAATATGGACCCAAGGATCACGAGTTCCAGTACGACTCGTAAGTTAAGACCACGAGTCGTACATTGACTCATGGAATTCTGGAGAAATTTCCTGTAGCTAAATCACATTACTAAGACCACGAGTCGTACATAACTATCACCCATTTGGTGATTATTGAAGGGTTTTCATGCATATATTGTTCTTCTCTTTATATTGATTGCTTTTAATGGTTGAAAACGTTAGAACTTACCTTAATTCTTACTGATTGGCCAAAGAGGTAAATAATAAGAAAAGACATTAAAAATGGATATTTGAGGCTATCAACCCTCATCTAATATCTTGAGCCTTGTCCAGAGAAAGCTAATCCGAGATTAAGGGTAAGAATTAATATGCAAACACTCAAAGACCTAATCAGTGACTGGGTGATATTTATCTAATAGGGGCCAAAAGATGTTTAAATGAAGTTAACTTACTAATGTTGCATGCTAAGCACCGAGATAAATCACTAGTACGCTACGTTTATAGATTTATGAAATCATGGGAAACACAGTCCCAATCCATTTTCACTAATTGATATAAACAACAATTTAATACTTTGTATCATGGGAACACATTCCTAGTCCATTTTTACTTATTGATACAAACAATAATTTAATACTCTGCTACTTGGTTATTGAAAGCTTAGAAACTATTACTTGTTACTTTGAGGCCCCTTTTTAGGAAATAAATGACTACTAGTTTAAATAACCACATTGACCTGGTTTCTAGCTATATTCCCTGTGTGATAGACTCTAATCTAGTTGGGTCCTATATTTGATTAACGACTGTGTCATACTTTATTATGAGGTCTAATTTTGATGACATCAGTCACATTAGAAATATCACTATGAATCTCCTTGATTCCAGCATCACTAGGTTCTACCCATTTTAGCATCTATGCCATCATGTCCTCCAATCTACAACCACTTGTTTTATCTTGATCTCTACCCTTTGGAGGGACATAGAGATTGTTGTGATAATTTTTGTAACCATCGTTGTTCCTGTAGTTGCTTTGGTCTCTATCTCAAAATCTGTCTTTATACCCAAATGGGTCATAGTTATTGTCCTTAAATATTTCTGACCTTGATTTCCTTGACCTTGGCACTAAGAGTCTTGGTTTGTTCCTTGGGCATTGGCTTGAAAACCCCTCATCAGGTTATTCACAAAGTTTGGGCATTTGCCTGAAAACCCCCCATCTGGTTGTTCACAAAGTTTGTATCCTCCTCAGAATCAAAGTCACAATTATCAAGCCTTGGCACTTTACCTGATGAACAAACCATATTCACCTTTTCAGAGCCGACCCCCAACAAGTGCTTTTTAATCAGGTCCATTTGAGTTTCAAGATACGTCATATCCTGATCATGCTCCTATCATTTTTGGCACTGCTCAGCCAATATGCCCTTAGAATAAGAACATACAAAGACCTAAGATTCTCTTGTGTGCCAAGATCTATTGGTCCTTATAACTCGATCTAGCATCACCGCTATATCTGTATAAGTGTGTGACATTAAATAACTTTCAGCGTTAGAATCTTTTGTTGGCTTTGTTTCAGAATTTAGCGAACTAAAAAATATCTCTAGGAGATTGTCATCAGCTAGCTTATGGTTTGGGCACCTGCTTCAACTTCTTTTTGAACCTCTACCAAGCTTTATGCAAAGATTATCCACGAATTTGCCTGAAGTTATTGATCTCATATCTCAACTGCAGCATTCTAGAAGGTGGGATAAATCTCTCAAGAAAAGCTGCCTTCAGCTTCCTCCAGTTAGTAATGAAGTCATCTAGAAGTTCAGTCAATCATAGAGTTGCTTTCTTAGATAGTGAGAAGGGAAACAAACGTAGCCTGATAGCATTGACTAACACCTGGCAGCTTGTTCGCCTGACAAATACCCACAAAATTAATCAAGTGGAGGTTTGGATCATCTCTAGTAGCACCGCCAAACAGACACTTCAGATTCAGCATCTATATCATAGTACTTGTGATATCAAACATAGAATCAGGGTCTGGTGTTGAGAGACTATGGGACAAGTGGCGCCCACTCCATCAAAATCAACATCTTTTTCATCTTTTAGATAATCATACGGAATGACTAGTCTTTGATTATGGCCTTAGGGCCTATGGTTCTGATGGTCATTAGTAGCATTTGCAAAAGCTTCTCCATTTTCACAGTTAACACAAGATTCATCTTCCCTCACCAGTCTGTCTACTTCAGTTTGTAGGTCTGTCTCTTGCTCCTGAAGTTTTTGAGTATTCATCTTTCTAAGATTAAGTTTAAGCTCGTGGTTAATGGGAATCAAGGGATTTCCTTGACTTTGTGTGTTTGGCATAAACCAGCCTATACCCTAAATGAAACAAAAACAACAACAACAAAAAATTAGGAAAGAAGGGCTGCAAGCCAAATAAACACAATTGAACTTATTCCTAAACTGTATACCTCGGCAACGATGCCTAAATTTGATGTCACCCAAATTACTCCTTGCAATAAAGTATAATATGGTCATTGATCAAATATAGAACCCAACTAGGTTGTGGTCAATTCGACAAGGAATATGACTAGAAACTTGGTCAATGGGATAATTTAAACTAGTAGTTGGTTATTCTCAAAGGGGGATTGTAGTGTAGCAAGTAAAAGTTTGTAAACTTTAATAATCAAGCAATAGAGCATGAGAGTATTGTTTATAATTAGTAATGAGAATGGACTAGGACGGTGTTCCCCATGATTTCATAACTCAGAAAGTGTAGCGTACTAGTGATCTATCCCGGTGCTTAGAATGTAAAATTGGTAAGTTTGGTCACATAAACGTCTTTCGACCCTAATTAGATGAATATCACGCGAATTACCTCTCGATTTATGAGTTTTTGAATCCGAACCCTTACCCTTTATCTCGAATTAGCTTTCTTGGTTAAGACTCAAGCTATTAAATGAGGGTTAGTAGTCTCAAATCTCCATTGTTAATCTTTTTTCTATTCTATACCTCTTTTGTCAAGCAATTTAAGAATGAAGGTGAGTTCTAACGTTTGTAACTATTAAAAAGTAATTAATATGAAGAGAAGAATAATACAGGCATAAACACTGTTCAAGAATCACTATGTACTTTAACCTACTTCATTAATTCATCATGGTTCTCACAACCCTAGTTATGGGATTTAGCTACTCATGTTAGCAAGAACAAAACAAGAATTTATGCTAGAAATATGATTATTAACTTATAAGATGAATAGATAAAATTCGTACTCTCGAATTATAAGAACGAAACCAATAATCCAGAATCAATGAACTTTATTGCTCAAAAATCAAAGAGAGTTATGTTCTCAAGTAATACAAAATGTAACAATATGTTTAGGGTACGTAAACTGTAAATAAAAACCTAAAAAAAGTATTTATAGAAAAAATAAATCATGTCCTAAACAAAATAGGATTGCAGGCCCATCAGTAATGTATGACTTGTACGTTGAAGGTACAATTCATGGTTTGAAGATCTCAACTTGTGGTTTGCCAAAAATCACTACTAACAAAAGGCCAAAATACTTCGGCCAAAAGCGACGGACAACGTTATTTTTTTTGGTCAAAATCGACAAAAAAGCGACGCAGTCATTTGCGTCGTCAAAAGGCCCGTTGTTTTCTAAAAATGACGGACAGTGTCGCTTTTTTTATAATGGACATCGTCGCTTTTTGAAAAGACAATTAATTTTTTTCAGAAAAGCAACGCTGTCCATGGATTTATTAAAAAAATAGAAAAAGTGATGTTATCCGTCGCTTCATGAAGAACAAATGAAGAACAAAAGTGACGGACAGCGTCACATTTTGAAGAAAAAATATTTTTTTAGAAAAGAGACAGACTATAGAGTCACTGTCTGTCGTTTTTCTAGAAAAAAAACAAAAAAAATCCAGAAAAGCGACGGACAAAAGCGACCCTGTCCGTCGTTTTTCTAGATTATTTTGGATGAAGAAATTACAATTTTTTTGGATGCAGAAATCTGCATTTTCTCCATCCCACCTGCCAAATGAAAATACACTTCAATATATACAGCCCCAAGCAACATGCAATACTACTAAAACAATCATATAACACATAATACACTACATTATCAAAACACTTAAGAAATTCAAACCAACAAAACATAAATAATCAATCCAACAATATCCAAAACACTTAGACAATCACTAGTCCACTACTTCAATTCACATTTTTTAAGTCACTAGTTAACAATTTTAAGTCATTAGTTAACATTTCCAAGTCACTAGTTCACAACTTCAATTCACTAAACACTTTATATTTTTTAATTCACTACTTAACATTTCCACAATCACTAGTCCACAACATCAATTCGCTATACACTTCACTATTTCAAGTCACTATTTAACATTCTCAATTCATTACTTAAATATTTCAAGTCACTAGTTAACATTTTCAAGTCACTAGTTCACAACTTCAATTTACTAAACACTTTATATTTTTTAAGTCACTAGCTAACATTTACAAGTCACTAGTTCACAACTACAATTCACTAAACACTTCATATTTTTTAAGTCACTACTTAATATCATCCACAATCAATAGTCCACAACTTTAATTCACTAAACGCTTCACATTTTTTAAGCCACTAGTTCAAAACTTCAATTCACGAAACACTTCATATTTTTTAAGTCACTAGTTAACATTTTCAAGTCATTACTTAACATTTTCCAAAATCACTAGTCCACAACTTCAATTCACTAAACACTTCACATTTTTTAAGTCATTAGTTAACAATTTTAAGTCACTAGTTAACATTTCTAAGTCACTAATTCACAAAATCAATTCACCAAACACTTCACATTTTTTAAGTCACTAGTTAATAATTTTAAGTCACTAGTTAACATTTCCAAGTCAACAATTCACAACTTCAATTCACTAAACACTTCAGATTTTTTAAGTCATTAGTCCACAATTTTAAGTCACTAGTTAAAATTTTCCACAATAGCTAGTCCACAACTTCAATTCAATAAACACTTCACATTTTTTATGTCACCAGTTCACAATTTTAAGTCACTAGTTAACATTTCCAAGTAACTAGTTCACAACTTCAATTCACTAAACACATGATATTTTTTAAGTCTCTAGTTAACATTTTTAAGTCACTACTTAACGTTTTTCACAATCACTAGTCCACAACTTCAATTCACTAAACACTTCACATATTTTAAGTCACTAGTTCATAATTTTAAGTCACTAGTTAACATTTCCAAGTCACTAGTTCACAAACTAAACACTTCACATTTTATAAGTCACTAGTTAAGATTTTCAAGTCACTACTTAACAATCACTAGTCCACAACTCCAATTCTCTAAACACTCACATTTTTAAGTCACTAGTTCACAACTTCAATTCACTAGACACTTCACATTTTTTAAGTCACTAGTTAACATCTTCAACTCACTACTTAACATGTTCCACAATCACTAGCCCACAATTTCAATTCACTATACACATCACTATTCAAGTCACTACTTAACATTCTCAATTCATTATTTAATATTTTAAATCACTAGTTAACATTTCCAAGCCACTAGTCCACAACTTCAATTCACTAAACACTTCACATTTTTTAAGTCACTAATTAACATTTCCAAGTTAATAGTTCACAATTTCAATTCACTAAATACTTCATAATTTACAAGTCACTAGTTCACAATTTTAAGTCACTTGTTAACATTTTCCACAATCAATAGTCCACAACTTCAATTTACTAAACACTTCACATTTTTTTAAGTCACTAGTTCACAATTTTAAGTTACTGGTTAACATTTTCAAGTCACTAGTTCACAACTTTAATTCACTAAACACTTCATATTTTTTAAGTCACTAGTTCACAGTTTGAAGTCACTAGTTAACATTTCCTAGTCAATAGTTCACAACATCAATTCACTAAATACTTCACAATTTTAATTCACTAGTTAAAATTTCTAAGTCAATAGTTTACAATTACAATTCGCTAAACACTTCACAATTATAAGTCACTACTTCACTAATTCCAAGTCAATACAAAGTCATTTCTTCACTATTTCAAGTCACTACTTCACTAATTTAATTCTAGTACAATTTAAATAATGAAATAAGTAGAAGTGTTGCATGTCCCTGTAACGACCCTTTCCATCGTTACGGGTAAGCCTAGCATGCCAAAATTAGGGTTAAGGTTTTTCCCGAATTGGAAGTTAGAAATTTCAGGCTAGGCTAGTCTTGGATGAAATCTGAGTGTGGTATGGTCTAGGGTAATCCTAGAATGTATTAGTTAAATTTTATATATTTTGAAGTATTTTATGATAGCTAAGATGATAAGGAATCCGTAGGATCTTACGGAAGTGATTTCGAGTGAGTAGAACTCCGATATCAAACTTGATGTAAAGAGGTTGATGTAGAAATCTGAGGGTGTATTGCGAAAATGAAAAAACTGGGAGAAATCCTGAGTTTTTGCCTCACCTACCCTGCTATAGAGGGTGGAAAGATTCTACCACTACACCGCTATAGCGGGAGTCAGCTTTCGTCAATCCTACCAAAGCGGGCAGATCCCGCTATAACAAGGCTGCTATAGCGGGATAGGGCTGCTAAGCGGGATATACATTGATTAATGCAGAAAATACCCCAAAAACATTATTTTCATTCCACTTTTGTTTCAGGTTCCATCAAAATTCTTCATAAAGGTAAGTTAATCCCTTCCATTAACTAGTTTTTCTATTATTAACTCCTAAAATCACTAGTTTTTGAGTTTTGGAGAGGATTTAGCTTTACTTAACTGATATTTCTAGTGCAATTAGGATAATTAGGTAGAAAACCCTTGGGTTTTAGTTAGAAGATGTTAAATTACCCTTGTATGACTATAATTCACCATTATAATCATGAAATTTGTAGGATTAAGGTGGAATGATGATAGAAAACCTTATAATAGGAGGAATAATCATGAATTTGACCTTGGGGGTTATGGGATTAGGTGTAATCCATGCATATACTAGGTCATTGTTTGAATTGTGATCATCTAATTGTTTTTAGACCACAACTAAATGAAAATTGCATGGACCGGCAAGGCTCAAGCTCAATAGAGTGGTGCAAGCTTGGATTGAGGTAGGTGATAGTTTAACATAGTTGAAACCCAACTTGATTTATGTGTGCATGTTAACTGTTTCTTCGTATACTTGTTGCAATGCATGTTCAAAAAAAGGTAAATGGTTAAGTGATATCCTAAGTGTTAATCATATGCAATGAGGTTATATTGAAAGCTTGTTGGTTTTACAAATGTGATTGTTGTTTAATTGTGATTGTGATTGTTGTGATATCTGTTGATTATTATGGGATGTACCAATATATGGACATCCTCACGAGATTCATACTTATTATTTTGAGATGTACCGATAATTGGACATTTTCACGAGATTGGTGATATAAGGTTGGCAGGAACTAGATGTCTGGGATTTGGTACATGGACAAGAGCTCTGTCATGACCCAATTTATCAGGTCATGATGGCACCTACCATAACCCACCAGTAGGTAAGCCAACCCGTAGTCCAGAACAGCTAGTAGCGGAATACTAAGAAAAGCAGAAGTAAAACTAAATAAGAATGAGAAAGAAGATAAGAAGAAATTAAATATTCCCCCAAACCTGGTGAGGTTAGTACAAGATCCACTATCGAACAACAGTACAAGGTAAACATAGTATATATATATATATAGAATCGTCTTTGAAATACAAAATAAAAATCATCCCAGCAAAAGAGGAAGAGCAGGAACAACTCCGAACGCCAGGAGCTCACCCCGAATCACCGATCCATGGAAGCTCTGCATGATGCACACGTCAATGGTGAGAACTCATACTATGATCTGCAAGGTGCAGAAGTGTAGTATGAGTACCAACACGAGGTACTCAGTAGGCATTGGCCGACTGTGCTCCCAAGATAATGCAAGTATAAATAACATATAAAGTAGGAATATACATTACAGACAACTATCTAAAAAATGAGACATATTAATACTAATGGAAAGTAAAGATAAACTACCATACCCTACAAGTAATCCGGGACCAAGGTGCAATACCGTATGTAACTAGTCAATACACAAAAAAAAATGAAAAAGGATATACAGTAGTAGTACGGGGCAAGAAGGGTATATACAATAAGAATAGATAAGGAAAAAGAGGGATATACGATAATGCTAGATATATAGGACTGAACACAAAAGCCCTAATCTGAGGGAGCTAGCCTAACATCTCGAGAATCATAACCAAAGAGGAGAGATAACTCTAGCATAATCCGAGTCTCTAACCAAAATATGAATAATCATAAGATTGTCTAACAAGAATAAATCTTACCATAATACGGAGTAAAGGAACTCGAAAGTGTACCTACCACCTCGGGTACCAATTCATAACCAGCCTGGCACGAACTAATAATAATAACTGAACTATAAAGTAACCGGCTAGCCCAAAAAAATAGTAACCTAGTCGGGCCCCATAAGCCCATAAGGCACAAGCAGACACTCACCAAATAGCAACCATAACTTGTACCTATATAACCCCTCATAAGATCGATAGACCTCCACCAGCTCAGTAGCTCACAAAGGCAAGACCTACGGCGACTATCCTTCTTTAGGACTATGGCTCATCGGACGAAAGGGCCCATAGGGGACTTGAGATATCCATATATATTGCTTGGTCCTAAATCAGGACTTTCATATCCATATCCATAATAGTATCCATAACAAGAACCGAATTCAAACCCAAACCAGTAGATAATAATAAGAGGCCAGATGATCCATAACTCTACGGTAATGATAGCCGGATTTGAACCGGCACTATTGGGCAATAACAAGAGGCCTGATGATCTAGTTATAACTGCTAGAATTCACAAACAAAAACCATACACAACTTTCAGAAAGACCAAGCATTAACCATAACTAAGCACCAGAGCTCCCAAACTACAACCATAAATAGATGCCGGACTCGAATCGTAACTCATAAGCTTGAAATAACTAGCTGTAATCCAAGGGTCCTAAGCCTATTACCAATCCATTTACTTGTAAAATTCAGTCTTGGACGGTCAAATCATCTAAGGCCCAGCGGGTTCCAATTACTAGATCAGAAGGTGCGGTCAAAGATCAGTTACTATCCTCCCAAAGGGTAAAGAAGCTACATAGGCATGCAATCAAGTCTAAGTCAACCCAGACCTAAGATAATAGCCTTAGAAAGCAGTCATAAGCCCATCTAATCCTAAAGGAGAGTTATTTGAAGCATTCTATCTAAAAAGGGCAATGGGCCCTATTATCAAACCCTGATAACCCAACCTAAGGCAAGCACCTACCCAAACCTAGGCTAAGGTTTCTCAATCCAATCTCAAGTCACTAAAAGTGCTAAGGCTAGTCCTAAAGGTGAACCATATACTAGCCTAAGGGAAAATGGTCCTGAATTTTGCCAAAAGGGGCCTTAACCGGTTAAAATAAATATGAGAATGTGGATAATGTATACATCCCATCACCAGTATCCAAACAAAGAAAACTTAAGAGCCCAAGCATCAATAAACTAAGCCACAACTCCTTTAAAGCATAGATAACTAACCTGATGCCCATGGTCTCATAACTAAGGCCTCGGGCCCAATAATGTAATATACAAAACAATGAGAGTATCTAAGTATATGTAGAATTAAAAGCGGGATTAACGAGAGGCATTATTCTTCTAGGTGAATTTAATCGAGGAATATCATCGAAAAGGATACGTACTACCCCAACTCCGACACTAAGGATTACCAGTGCCAACCTAAGGTCCTAACAGGTATATAAGTGATCCTTACACAATCCTACAGCTATGGCAGGGATTCTAAACTATGGCTTATGCGTCTATATTATACTAAAGTTTCCCAAAGAAGGCCAAGTCGATAAAAAAATGATAAGGTAACCTAAAACCTATCCTATGATCCCTACCCCACATGCAATCAATATGATACACAATCTCATAGAGAAGAGGAGACCAAAGCCTACCTCATAGCCGAAAAGTAGTCTCGAACCATCCACGAACTGCTCGTCTTTACTCCATGATCTCTAAATGATATCGTACTATCAAAATCAAAATCTACACATCAATGCAAGTAAAATAAGAGCCATACTGTAATATAAAAGTTTGGGCCAAAAATTGGGTCAAGAATAGAACCGTGGGGCCTACAAATGGAATTCAAAAATTGAACCCATCACGAGGTCCCTCGAAGGACAAAGAATGCGTGCTCAAAATTTGAGCACAAACAGAGTCTCAATTGGGGCTCTATTCAGCCCCAAGATCTAGAGAAAATCAAGAATTTAATGGAGAATTAGGCCAAAAACTTACAAAGAAACTAACGGGAAATGATCACCTCAACGTCCTCTACTCTTCCCCAGCTCCAGTTTATGATCTCCCACAAGTTCTTGATGGAGGTTTTAAGCTTGGAACAAAGGCTGGAATTTTGAGGAGATGAAATATATAAAACTACCAGCGATGGTCGCTACAGCGGTCACCGCTAGAGCGGTGAGGTGGGTACTAAAATGATCGTCCCTTGGCTGGCAAGCCACCGCTAAAGTGGATACAGCTAAAGTAGTCATAGACTGCTAAAGTGGCTACTGCTAAAGCAGTCATGGGCTGCTAAAGTGGCTACCGCTAAAGCAGTCATTTGGCTGCTAAAGCAATTGTACTAGCAACTTAGGCACCAGTAAATTTGCTAAGTCTCAACAGACTCCAATCAAGTGCTCAATATTCATTCAGAACCTCATGTAGGAAAATGAACTATGATATCCTACCAAATTCAACATTACGGACTTGACAAATCAATCAAAATTTCCAACCGAGGTTGTTTTGATAAGAAGTAGGCCTCACACCCACTATTCCATTTTTTATCAAATTCCACCCAATAGGCCAAAATGAGCTCTGAAGCCTTAGGACCCAAACCAAGGGTCCCCCTAGCCTAAAATCCACATTTTGGAGCTAACGGCACTATCATGATTCTCATCCAAGACCATTTTTGTCATGACCCAAACCCATCGTGAGTGGAACCCACACGACTCACCCGGTTGGAGAACCAATAATCCTAGAAACATTGAACAACACTTAGGAAGAATATGAAAACTATCCCATAAATAGTTTAATAAGTAGCCAATCCAACAACTTAAGAAGAAATACGGAAACAAATTATCAAACTGAAATCCCCTAGAACTCGAAAGTCAATGTACCAAAACATATTATGAATGTCAACAGGAGATGCAACCCCCAAAACTAAAGGAAAGTAAAAAGTCCAAACAAAGGACTATGTCCAAGGAAGATAGATCTCATAGTAGCCAGATATGTTGTTCACCCTGAAATCCAGAAATCAGCTGCTGAAGTCACAAGCGAGGTCTCAAAGAATCCGCTGGAATATATGCTGCACTCACAGAAGTAAATGCAGGTGTAGTATCAGTTCACAATAAAACACAGTGTACTGGTAGGGTCATCGGCTAACCCAAAATGAAAATATGGACACTTAACCAAAATATAGTACATGCTCCAACATTATACATTCAACACACAAGTACAAATGGTATTTAAAAGGCAACACCAACAAGTCAACAAATATCACCAAGTTAAACATAGTCAATTAAAGTCTAGATAAATAAACTAATATCAAACATAGCAATTACAGTTTCCCCGGTCCACTCAAGGAATCGTCATACCATAGCATACCTTATAACCTATATATACATGTTAAGGGTTATAAACCCACCCTCTAGCCATGATCTGTAGGGGACAATTACCGTTCATATATGAAAACCCCAGACATGAATGTCTATAATCCTTAATCCAACAATAACCTATGAGAATGTACCAAATATGAAACATTCCATAATTCGTAATATAAGACAGGCCAAGCCATAAAACAAATAAACAATTCATGGAACACAATCATAAGCATACATTAACCAATCACACTATAAGATAGTTAATATATACATATAATACAAGTTGGATTAATTACACCACCATCACCTACCTCGAACCAAGCTTGCCCAACTCTAAGCCAGAGTTTTGCCTTCTCGTGCCTTTTTTGCTTGTTCGTAGTCTAAAACATACATACAAATATCGTATTAACGAAATGACCGAACATGGCAGGATTTGTAACTCACCCCTAGCCCCCTAAGGTCAGTTCATGATCGTTCCCTTATCGTTCTAGGGCTATTTTCCCCATAATTCACCTAAAACTACCAATTCCATAAAGCGTTCAATGAATTAACGGAATGCAAGGCCAATTTCATGGTTAATAAACAAAACCCATTAACCTAATGCTTATTTTCACCCCTTGCACTAGCAATCATCCAAAAATCCGCCCTAAAACCCTCCCAAAACTCCATAATTTAAGGATTCTAAGGATTAGTAAGTAATTACAAGTTAAAGGGAATGAAATCCTTACCTCAACGAAGTTAAATGGAGGAAAACTGATGATTTTTGCCCTAAATTGCCCCTTTTTTTTAATCCCAAAATGAGTTTAGAAAATATAAACTATTTTGGGGGAAAAATTCCATTAAACGTGGTTTCTACTGCTATAGCGGTACTTGACCTTTATAGGGGTAGCGGATCGCTGTAGCGATGTTGACTGCTCTTGACCACCGATATAGCGGTGTGCCAACTACTATAGTGGTGTCGATAAGATTGTAAGTCCATTTTCACCCAAAATTCCCACTTTTTACAACACACTCTGATCTCGGGACATTCCAAACGATGCCCTTTATGCTAGATCAATTTCGAGAGTTTTACTAACCCAAATTTAGTTTTGTAAAATCCTATGGGTTTCTTATCGCCATAGCTAACTAAGAATTAACACCATTCCTGCCGAACCGGTCTAAATCATTTTCATATTTCTCTAGATGACCCTTCGCTCTAGAATGGGGTAAAACTAGCCTAGCGTGAATTTTGTAACTTCCAAACTAGAAGGAATTTAGACACGAGATTTTAAATGTAGGACTAACATGTAACAATGAAGAGGGTCGTTACAACAAATACTAATATACCCATCGCTCATCCCCGAACGATCAAACAAGAAAAATTAGGCCAAAATGAGAAATAAAAAGAGTACCTGTGCCCTCAAATAGTTAAGGGTACTTGTCCTGCATATCCTTCTCAGTTTTCCAAGTGTCATATTCAACCAGAATATGCTTCCATTGAACCTTCACCAAACGAATTTCCTTCGTCCTCAACTTACGAATGTCACGATCTAGAATCGCTATAAGTTCCTCCTCATAAGCTAAATCCTTATCAAAAATCACCAAATCCCATCTAATAATGTAGTCCCTATCTCCATGGTACTGTTTCAACATAGAAACATGAAATACTGGATGAACCCCCGACAAACCCGGTGGTAGAGCTAACCTGTATATAACTGGACCCACTTCCTCAAGAACGTCAAAGGGACTAATATATCAAGGGTTGAGCTTGTTTTTTTTACAAAACCTCATGACTCCCTTCATACGAGAAACCTTGAGCAGCACTTGTTCCCCAGCCTTGAAGTACATGTCCCTTACCTTTCTATCTGCATACTCTTTTTATCTACTTTGGGAAGCCAATATCTTAGTTTGAATAAACTTTACCTTTTCTTGAACTTCCTTCACTAAGTTGGTGCTCAAAGGTTTGACATCACCCGTATCAAACCACCCAATAGGTGACTTGCACTTCCTCTCATAGAGTGCCTCAAACGGGGCCATATCAATGCTAGAGTGATAATTGTTGTTGTACGAAAAATTACACAATGGAAGGAACTGGTCCCAATAAGCACAAAAATCAATTACGCAGTCTCTTAACATATCCTCTAGTACCTGAATTGTCTGCTCTGACTGACCATCAGTCTGAGGATGGAAGGCAGTGCTAAAAGAAAGCTTGGTGCCCAACTCTTCATGCAACCTGTCCCAAAATTTGGAAGTATACTTCGCATCCCTGTCTAAAATGATAGAAAGTGGCACCCATGATGTCTGATGATCTTCTTGACATATATTTTTACCAACTGCTGAGAGCTATAATCTACCCAAACTGGCAAGAAATGAGTTGATTTTGTCAATCGATCAACTATCACCCAAATAGAGTCATACTTTCCCAATGTCCTAGGGAGCCCCACCATAAAGTCCATAGCAATATGATCCAACTTTCAGATAGGTATAGGTATCCTCTACAGTAAGCCTGCAGTCCTTTGATGTGCATACTTTACCTGCTGACATTTATGACACTTCAACACGTAATCCACTATGTTCCTCTTCATCCCCGACTACCAATAAAGTTGTCTCAAGTCGCGGTACATCTTGGTCATGCCCGAATGAATAGAATAACGGGAGCCATAGGCCTCTGAAATTATATCACTGATCAAGTCACCAACTCGAAGAACACATAACCTTTCTTTAAACCACAACATCCCTTTATCGTTGAGAGTGGAATCCGTCCCCTCCCCACTCACTACCTTGTTTCAAAGTGCATTCAACTTCTTATCCTTGAACTGTTTGGCCCTTAATCTAAGCCACAAATGCTGATTTTACCTCCACACTAGCCAACATTCCACCCCTATTCGAAACCCCAAACTGCATGCTCAAAGATGCTAGAGTTTGAAACTCTCTAGCTAATGATCACCTGGACACTCTCAAGAATGACAAGCTGCCCATACTTACGGCCTTTTGGCTCAATGCATCTGCCACCATATTGGCCTTACCCAGATGATACTGAATAGTCATATCATAGTCCTTTAAAAATTCCATCCACCGTCTCTACCTTAAGTTCAAATCCCTTTGGGTAAACACATGTAGCAGACTATGATAGTCCATGAAGACCTCACACTTGACACCATAAAGATAGTATCTCCAAATATTCAAAGAAAAAACTACCGCTGCCAACTCTAAATCATGGGTTAGGTAATTCCTCTCATGTGGCTTCAACTACCTCGAAGCATATGCAATCACATTCTTATCCTGCATCAACACAACATCCAAACCCAAAAGTGAAGCATCACAAAACATAATGAAATCCTTACCTTCAACCGACAGCAAAAGAATAGGCGCTGTAGTCAATAGTGTATTGAGCTTTTGAAAGCTCTCCTCACACTGATCTGACCAAATAAATGGCACCTCTTTTTGAGTCAACCTTGTCAAGTGAGTTGCAATAGCTGCGAAGTTCTTGACGAACCTATGGTAATAACTAGCAAGACCTACAAAGCTTCTCACCTTGGTCACTGAACTAGGCCGAATCCAACTATAAACTGCTTTAATTTTCTAAGGGTCCAACATCGCTCCCTTCTCCGAAACATGCCCCAAGAAGGCAACCGAAGACAACCAAATTCACTTTTGGAGAACTTAGCAAACAATCGCCTTTCCCTCAAAATTTCCAAAACTATCTGGAGATGGCCATCAACTCTTCTTTAGTTTTGGAGTACACAAAAATATCATCAATAAACACAATCACGAAGGAATCCAGAAAGGATTTAAAGATGTCATTCATCAAATTCATGAAAGTTGCAGGTGCATTAGTCAATTCAAAAGACATTACTATAAACTCGTAATGACCATACCGAGTTCTAAAAGCTGTCTTTGGAATATCCTTCAGTCTAATTTTTAACTGATGATAACCTGACCGTAAATCAATCTTTGAGAAAGCGGTTGCACCTTATAGCTGATAAAATATGTCATCTATACGAGGCAAAGGATATTTATTTTGGATGGTGACCTTATTCAACTGCCTGTAATCGATACACATCCTCATACTACCATCCTTCTTTTTGACAAAAAGAACCGGAGCACCCCAAGGTGAAGCACTTGGACGAATGAAACCCTTGTCAAGCAGTTCCTACAACTGAGTTTTGAGTTCTCTCAACTCTACAATAGCCATTCGATAAGGTAGAATAGATATAGGGAGAGGGCTCGACTATAAGTCAATACAGAAGTCAATATCCCTATCCAGAGGCATACTTGGTAAATCTGAAGGGAACACATCATGAAACTCGAAAACTACCAAAACTGACTCAATGGAAGGGGACCCTTCACCCACATCCCAAAGATGAGCTAGAATTGGTGAACACCCCTTCCCCACTAGCCTCCTAGACCGGACATATGATATAATCCTTACCGATTTGGTCTTATATACTCCCTCCCACTCTAGTTCCTTCATCCCAGGCATAGCTAGAGTTACTATTTTGGCATTACAATTTAAAACAACATGATACGGAGATAACCAGGTCATACCCAAGATTCTATCAAAGTCTAACATATCCAAGATAATTAAGTATACTCAAGTCTGAAAACCCACAATTAAAATAGGACAAGACCGATAAACATGGGTAACCACCACAGACTTCCCAATCGGAGTAGACACATGCACAGGATAGTCAAGAATATCACAAAACAGACTCAGACCCATAGTAAATTGAACAGACACATAAGAATAAGTATACCTTGGATCAAATAAGACAGAAATCATTTGGTCATAGATAGAAATACTACCCGTGATCACTTTGTCAAAAGCCACGACATCAGTCTTTCCCAAAAATACATAATAATGAGCCCGGTCATCAATTTGAGCTAACTTTTTACCCGATTGCGCTCTTGCGTGGCTATTACCACGACCACCTGCATGATTTCACCGTCCACCCCATGGACGACCCCTTCCATTACCTCTTCTTTTACCTACTGGAACCACTGCTCGAGCCTACTGCTGACTCTGCATATTCGCCTGTCTCACCAATCACTCCCTCTTAAAATGACCTACATTACTGCAATAATAACACCCACACTGTAGAGAAGGCCGACAGGCAGAAGAATAAGAAGCCCCTTGGCCTCTAACAACCTGAGTCTGAGAAAGCAGTACCACAGTAGAAGCTGGCATAGCTGACTGAATAGGGTGAGCTAAAAAGGCCTGCTGGAACTTAGAATAGGATCCACTGAAATTCCTAACATTTTGAGACTTCTTAGCTAACATCTTAGCCTGTCCTGCCTATGCCACACCTTCCAACTTCTTCACATACTCTGACACATCATTAAACCCCTTTCCCGCATAAGTCATTTGCACAGTCAAAACCTGAAGATCATAATTTAAGCCCTTAATAAAGAGGCGAATCCTCTCTTCCTCAGTAGTCAACAGCGGAGAAGCATAGCAAGATAAAGAGTGAAACTTTGCTTCATAAGCCGTAACAGTCATATCACCCTATTCCAAAGACAAAAACTCATCCTTCTTACGATCACGGAGGGAATGGGGCACATACTTATCCAAAAATAGAGCATGAAATTGCTCCCAAGTCAAAGGAGGCAAAGCAGGTAACCAACATTAAACATATGACCTCTACCACTACTTGGCATCCTTCTCCAGTAGAAAAGTCACAAACTCAACCCCATGTTGCTTCACAATACCCATCTTGTGCAACCTCTCATAGCAATCAATAATAAATAAAAGCATCCTCAGATTTTTTACCTTAAAATTTAGGAGGTTTCATTTTCAAGAACTTAGTCAGCAGATAATGTTCAGTACCAGTCATCACAGAACCTAAAATCAAGCGAAGAAAAGCATCTGTGCCTAAAGTCTCATCCATCCTAGGATCCATAGCAACAGTAGGGTGCACAACTGGAGCCTGGTAGGTCAAAACAGTGGGAATGGCTCCATTCCCAGCCAACCCGCAAAAAAGCTAACACCTACTGAATGACCTCAGCAGAAATGGGAGGTAGAGCTGTAACCCCAACTGGTGCTGCCACCTCGGGCTCCATGTCCTGCTCCTCTGCTACTTCCCTCTCCTCAAAATGATCCTGAGGCAGGGGAGGAGTTTGTGCACTCTCATTAGTCTAACCAGCAGCTGCGTGAGCTCCACTCCTGGCAGATGTGGTTCGTCCCCGTCCTCTCCTTCTTCTGCGCCCCTCACTCATCCCCTTTTTCTAATAGCTGGCTCCTCAGCTGGAGCGGCCGATACGGGGGCTGCTGCTCAAGTTCTGTTAGACCTAGTATTCACCATTTGCAGACAAAGAGTGAAGAGATCAGATACCAATTTGGATCACCAGATACCAATTAGAATCAAGTCATAGCACGAAAGAAGCAAGAAAGATAGATTTCCTAAAGCCCTATAGCCTCCTAAAGAAAAGTACAGACGTCTCCGTACCATTTCATGAGACTCTACTGGACCCATTTTAGCCCTATAGCCTCCCAAAGAAAAGTACAGACGTCTCCATACCGTTTCGTGAGACTCTACTAGACCCATTTTGGTACAATGAGATCGACGAAACCTAGGCTCTGATAACAAGTTTGTCACAACCTAAACCCATCGTGAGTGGCACCCACACTACTCACCTGGTGGGAGAACCAATAACCCTGGAAGCATTGAACAACACTTAGGTAGAATACAAAAACCATCCCATAACTAGTTTAATAAGTAGCCAATCCAACAACTTAAGAAATGCAGATACAAAATACCAAACTGAAATCCCCTAGAACCCAAAAGTCAATGTACCAAAACATACTATGAATGTCAACAGGGGATACAACCCACAAAACTAAAGGAAAGTAACAAGTCCAAACAAAGGACAATGTCCGAGGGAGATAGATCTCATGGTAGACCGGATATGCTGCTCACCCTGAAATCTAGAAATCAGCTAGTGAAGTCACGAGTGAGGTTTCGAAGAATCAACTGGAATATATATTGCACTCACAGAAGTAAATGCAGGTGTAGTATTAGCACACAATAAAACACGGTGTACTAGTAGAGTCATCGGCCAACAAAAAATGAAAATATGTACACTTAACCAAAAATAGTACAATTAGCTAACACATGCTCCCACATTATACATTCAGTACATAAGTACAAATGGCATTTAAGAGGCAACACCAACAAGTCAACAAATATCACCAAGTCAAAGATAGTCAATTCAAGTCAAGATAACTAAGCTAATATCAAACATAGCAATTACAATTTCCCTGGTCCATTCAAGGAACCATCACACCATTACATACCTTGTAACCCATACATACATGCTAAGGGTTATATACCCACCCTCTAGCCATGACCTACAGGGGACAATTACCGTCCGTATACTAAAACCCCAGACATGAATGTCTATAATCCTTAATCCAACCATAACTTGTGAGAACGTCCTAAATACCGAAACATTCCACAATTCGCAATATAAGGCTAGCCAAGTCATAAAGCAAGTAAAAAAAATGCATGGACCACACCCATAAGCATACATTAACCAATCACACTACAAGGTAGTTAATATGTATATATAATACAAGTTGGATTAATTACACCACCATCACGTACCTCGAACCAAGCTTGCATAACTCTAAGTGGGAGCTTTGCCTTTCCTTGCCCCTTACGCTTTTTTGTGGTCTAAAATATACATACAAATACCGTATTAACTAAATGACCAAACATGGCAGGATTTATAACTCACCCCCAGCCCCCGTAGGTCAGTTCACGATCGTTCCCTTATTGTTCTATGGCTATTTTCCCCATAATTCACCTAAAACTACCAATTTCATGAAGTGTTTAGTGAATTAACGAAATGCAAGGCCAATTTCATGGTTAATAAACAAACCCATTAACCTAATGCTTATTTTTACCCCTTGCACCAGCAATCATAAAAAAATAGTACTAAAACACTCCCCAAACTCCTTAATTTAAGGGTTCTAAGGATTAGTATATAATTACAAGTTAAAGAGAATGATA
Source organism: Capsicum rhomboideum (assembly GCA_031232105.1). Lineage (NCBI taxonomy): Eukaryota > Viridiplantae > Streptophyta > Magnoliopsida > Solanales > Solanaceae > Capsicum > Capsicum rhomboideum. Next base: position 57,004,703 of record CP124711.1, read on the forward strand.
TCCTTACCTCAACGAATTTAAATGGAGGAAAACTGATGATTTTTGCCCTAAATCGCCCTTTTCTTGACCCAAAATGAGTTTAGAAAATACAAACTATTTTGAGGGAAATATCCCATTAAACTGCGGTTTCTACCGCTATAGCAGTAGCCGACCACTAAAGCGGCGTTGACCGCCCTTGATCACTATTATAGCGGTAATTTCTCCGCTATAGCAGTGACCACTATAGCGGTGTTGAAGAGACAGTAAGTCAGTCTTCACCAAAAATTCCCACTTTTTAGGACACACTTTGATCCTAGGATATTCCAAACGATACCCTTTACGTTAAGGTCAATTCTGGGAGTTCTACTAACCCAAATTCAGTTTTGTAAAAGCCTACTAGTTTTTTGCTAACTAGGAATTAACACCATTCCTTGCTGAACCGGTCTAAATCATTCCCAAATTTCCCTAGACTGCCCCTCCCTACAGAATGGGGCAAAACTAGCCTAGCCTGAATTTTGTAACTTTAAAACTGGAAGGAATTTATAAAAGAGATTTTAAACATAGGACTTGCATGTAACGATGAAGAGAGTAATTACCCTCAACAAAGTAAAACGGAGGAAAACTGATGATTATCGCCCTAAATCGCCTTTGTCCCAAAACAAGTTTAGAAAATATAAACTTATTTGGGGGGAAAATCCCATTAAACTGCGACTTCTACTGCTATTGTGGTACCAGATCGCTATAGCGGCATTGACAGCCCTTAAACACTGCTATAGCGGTAATTTCTCCGCTATAGCGGTGTTGACGAGATAGTAAGCCTGTCTTCACCTAAAATTCCCACTTCTTCCAACACACTTTGATCCTGGGACATTCCAAACGATGTCCTTTACGCTAAGGTCAATTTTGGGAGTACTACTAGCCCAAATTCAGTTCCATAAAAGCCTGCGGGTTTCTTATCATCTTAGCTAACTAGGAATTAACACTATTCCCACTGAATCGGTCTAAATCATTCCCAAATTTTCGTAGAATACCCCTCACTCTGAAACAGGGCGAAACTAGCCTAGCCTGAATTTTGCAACTTCCAAACCAGAAGGAATATAGACACGATATTTTAAACGTAGGACTTACACGTAACAACAAAGAGAATAATTACAAGTTAAAAGGAATGAAATCATTACCTCAACAAAGTTAAACGGAGGAAAACTGATGATTTTTGCCCTAAATTGCCTTTTTCTTATCCCAAAACAAGTTTAGAAAATACAAACTATTTTGGGGGGGAAATCCCATTAAACTGCAGTTTCTACCGCTATAGCGGTACTAGACCGCCCTTGACCACCTCTATAGTGGTGTCGATGAGACAGTAAGTCCAACTTCACCCAAAATTCTCACTTTTTACAACACATTTTGATCTCGGGACATTCAAAATGATGCCCTTCACGCTAAAGTCAATTCCAGAAGTTCTACTAACCTAATTTGTTATTGACTTAGAAAACTAGGAATTAACACCATTTCCACCGAACGGGTCTAAATCATTTCTAGATTTCCCTAGACTACCCCTTGCTTCGGAACGGAGCGAAACTAGCCTAGCCTGAATTTTGTAACTTCCAAACCAGAAAGAATTTAGACAAAAGATTTTAAATGTAGGACTTACACATAACGACGAGGAGGATTATTACAGGTTTGTAGATGTTTTGGTCCAAGACCAATTTCTCAACTTTAAAAGCTCCAAAATAGGGAAACAGGCTTAAAACCCAAATGAACTGTCCAAAAACCAAACCGACAGTCCCGATAAGTCATAAATGACCTGTAGCCACTATGGAAAGACACAAACACCAAAAATATAGGGAAATAGAGAAATGATTGGAAGGGTCATTACAACATCCACTACTAAAAGGATTTTTATCCTCGAAAGTCAATGGATATAAAGAGCCTGAAAGCTCGAACGGATGAGGTACTAGTCCTGCATACCCTATAAGGCTCCCCAGACAACCTCTATCTCCCCAACCAATGCTTCAAAGGGATTTCGCTAAAGGTATCCCATTTTACTCACTTTCTTCCTTCACTTCCAAAATAACCACTAACTCATCTTCAAAAGCCAACTGGCCTCCAAATGAACCGAGCACGATAGAAGCAAAAAAACCCAAACCACGGCATGCTGACATCACACCAATACAGGCACGGCTAAGTAAAAACTCAACCATTCCAAAGACAACCAAACGTAAGAACCAAATAGCTAACCCCAACTCCAAATCTAACATTCGCTTGTCTCTCTAAACCTGTTGTCCACTTTGAACAACACAAAATTGCTTCAACATCATTCGAGTCCTATTCATGGAATCACACCACACTAACCTTGGAAGACTGAAGTTGACCCACTAAAAATCCACACTAAGTAGCATATGAATAATGTTTTATATGGTTTTACCTGAATACATAAATGGTGGTGACCAATGTCTGCAATCTCTACCAAAGCCACTAACTGGTCCCGACGACCCTCGAAACCAATAGTCATGAGTCTGAAGCACAATCTTTTAAAACTGAATGATCTGCTCCAAAATTCCCCACCAACTGTGGGTGAAACCATGCTAACCCCAATTAGGGTACACTTCTTCCGCTGATTAGACAATCAAAATTCTAACAAAAAGTGAGATCCAAGGTCAAAAGCAGTAGAAAGCAGCACTATGTGCCAATGAACCATCTCTCGAACATCTATATAAGACAATCTCCTTAAATTAAAGAAAACTAAGACAATGGGTAATGAGTAGGCCTAGTCATCCTATCAACAAATGCTTAACTAAATCAAAACCTCAAAATGGGGGCTGGAACTAAGTTACACAATCCATAGCCATAATCTCAACACCGGAGTTGAACCGCTTGGCCTCAACTATCCAAACAGATCCTATTGATGAGTAAGCGTCCACACACCAAAATCTATCACAACTCTCAAGCCGCTATTTTAAAAGTTTTAAATCACAACTGGAGCCAATAAGTCTTTACTAATGTCAAATACCCAAACAAATCTCACCTACAAAAACTAAGCATGCACCCAACGATTTCTGCAAAGGTTGAAACTGACATGTTGCCGAAGAACATAGTCACAATAGAGGAAAATAACTAGTTGAAGATACAAAAAATAAAATCCACATCTCCTGAGGGGAATGACACATCAAGGCATAACTAAGAACTTATTGGGACTGCAAAGAGTCCTGATGATAGTCAAATCTTGAGCAACACAGAAAATACAATCGTAGTTTGAATCTACTCAAACTAATACATAATCTATGGAAACGAATACTCACTTCCAAAAGACACCCACTTAGGTTACCGATAAGTGATGCACAAGCATATATCAGCAAGCAAAAGCATCCCACGAGATCACACTAGGACAAATAAATCTCAAAATAAGAAATTATAGAATTTACTTATTTAACTAACTTCAAACTAAATGGACCATGAACCACATCGTATAAAGAACTGAGTAGTCGACTCAACACCAACCCTAAAATTGATACCACTATTGGGGGATGAACTTGACAGACTAAAAGAACAAACCTCAGACTTATCAACCTTAGGAAAGGGCTATAGAAAAGGATCATCAATGCTAAAATCATAATAAAACAATGGAAGGTTAAACCTTCCTTCACTCCTCATACCTACTCAACAATCATCCTTACCTTACTAACAAAAAAGGAAAACCAATCAACCAGGGTAGCCGTCTAAGCCAAATAGACAAGACTCACAAAAAAGGGATACTAACCAGGTAACACTAGTCTAATCGTCTATCAAGTAAGGATCAATCAAGGTTAAAACAATACCAATAGCAATAATACTATAATGTGTGGGTGGAATAAAATAAAAAAATAACCAGTACCACTCTGGGATGACATCAAGGCCAATATGCCAAAGGAAATGGGATTTACCCAAATGCTACACCCCAAATCAAACACAATACCAATCCACTCAATCCACTACTAAAAGAAATATCTATAGGGGTTGTCATAAATGCAGAAGTCTACACAAAGGCATACAACAATCAATATAGTAATATCAAGGCATATAACTACCGATTGGTATGAAAACTCTGTCTCAATGCAAATAGAACTAAAAGCAAAGAAAATTAAAAGCACACCTATCACGATGGAATACAAAGTTAGTTTCCCTGACTTACCCATAGAAGCATGAATCTGAATGCGTATGATCTCAGACTGAGCATCTGAACGACCAATTGAATATCCAAGGGCACCACCTCTAGCCAAAAGTGTCATACCCCTATAAGACTAATCTAGCTGAACTAACCGCTCAATAATCCCATGCTGGAGACACTCTCTAGACAAATTATCAGTCTCTCTGTAGTCACAACAAACCCCTAAAGCTCTAACCTAGCGAGAAACACAAGCTGACCCCAACTGGCTAACCAACTCATACTTGAGGCACTTCCTAGACCAATGAACAAGCTCCCCACAATCAAACTATACGCCTTGAACTATCTGATGTAATGTACCTGCTGACCCAGAATGACTGCCATAACCTAAAAACGGTCGAGAACCCATAGTACCTGACTATAATTCTATCTACTAAGACCACTATGATCTATCTGAGAGCCACCTATCATTTAAAGCTCTACCTGTATGGACCTGATAGGATGCAAGTGATATTGACCTCTACTGGGAGGATCCCTACCTCTGGATGGAATATCACTAACACTATACTGTTGACATGGCCTCTTACCTCCACCTCAGTATGTCTCAATACATGCCCTCTCTATAGTCCTAACATAATCAACAACCTGAAGGGAAGTATACCAAGCTTCTATCAAATTCTCCGATGCTAAGTGGAGTGGTAAAGTTATTCTTTTGATAAATACATGTACTATCTCATGCTTGGTAGAAAAAAACATAGGAATATGTCTGGCCTACTCAAGAAACCTAATCTCATACTCTAAAACTGATAAAGAACCCTGTTGAACACCTACAAACCTAAATCTAGCCTGAGAACAACTCGATAAACCAAACACCACATCTTCCTGTGGTGTAACCTCAAAAAGGATCAAAATCCCTAACACTAAATCCTAAAGAACTAAAGCGGTCACAAATCCTGCCGGAGCCTGGGCTAGCCCTAGACCCTCTGGATGAGGTTGAAGATCCGTAATACTAAGATCCAACTTTTTGGAATGAATCTAAAATAAAACTTTGGCAACACGTGTAGAAGTCCCATCTGCATCTATCAACAGCGTTGTGCTATCCATCAAGGAAGGAGCGGAGTAAAATGAGGTACTTAGAAGTTAATAGAAGACAAGACACACAATAAAGAATCAAGAATTGGAATTTCCTAGAAATGCCCTATAGCCTTTCAAAGATTGGATACGAACGTCATCGTATCAATCTGCATGACTCTACAAGGCATCTTGCTCTTGTACCAACTACACCGTTGAACCTAAGCTCTGATATCAAACGGTCATGACCCAATTTCTCAGGTCATGATGGGATCTACCATAACCCACTAGTATGTAAGCCAACTCGTAGTCCAAAATAGCTAGTAGTGGACTACTAACAAAAGCGGAAGTAAAACTAAATAAGAATGTGAAAGAAGATAACAAGAAAGTAAATATTCCCCTAAAATATAGTGAGGTTAATACAAGATCCACTATCAAACAAGAGTACAAGGTAAACATAGTAGATATATATATAGAACCATCTCTAAAATACAAAATAAAAATCAGCCCACTAAAAAAGGGAGAGCAAGAATAACTCTAGACTCCAGGAGAACACCTCGAATCTATGATCCATGGAAGCTCTGCACGATGCACATGTCAATGGTGAGAACTCATACTATGATCTGTAAAGTGCAAAACTGTAGTATGAGTATCAACACGAGGTACTTAGTAGGTATCAGCAGACTGAGCTCCAAAGTCAATGCAAGTATAAATAACATGTAAAGCAAGAATATACATTGCGGACAATTATCTAAGAAATGATATATAATAATACTAATGGAAACTAAAAATAAACTACCATACCCAACAAGTAATCTAGGACAAAGGCTCAATACCATAGTATACTAATCAACACATAAAAAAGAGTGAAAGAAGGATATATAGTAGTAGAACAAGGTAAGAAAGGTATATATAATAAGAATAGATAAGGAAGAAGAGGGATATATACTAATTCTATATATATAGGACTTAACAAGAATGTCCTAACCTGAGTAGGCTAGCCTAATATCTTGAGGAACATAACCAAATAGGGGAGATAATTCTAGCACCAGAGGGTTAGTGTATGTGTCACTGACGATGGGTTTAGATCGTGACAAAGTTGGTATCAGATCTCTAGGTTCTTTGATCTCACTGTACTAAAATAGGTCTTATAGAGTCTTGAAAAATAGTACAGAGACGTTTGTCCTTTTCTTTGAGAGGCTATAGGACTTTAAGAAATTGTTTATTCTTTTGTGCTATAACTTGATTCTAATTAGTATCTGACCCTCTTCATTCTTTTATCTGCAGGAGGTGAACACTAGAGCTAATAGAGCCAGAGAGCAGACCTCACACCAACAGCTCTAACTATAAAATCAGTTGTTGAATGATAGGGAAGGGGTTGGTGAAAGAGGAGAGGTAGAGCAATTCCCACCAGGGGTGGAGCTCATGTAGCAACTAATCAGGCCTATCAGAGGTCAGTGATACCTCCCTCACCTTAGGATTATTATAAAGAGGTTGAGGTTATGAATGAGGATGTTACGTGTAGGAGGAAGAGGCACCAACTGGGGGTGCAGCTCTTCCTTCAATGTCTTTTTTGATGATTCAGTAGGTGCTTTCTTTTCTGATTAGGTTGGCCGGTACTGGAGACAATCCTACTTTGCCTACTTATCAACTTTCTGGTGCTTAGTTGACTACCACTCCTGCCCCTAGGATAGGTGATACTTTAGGGACTAAGATTTTCCCTCTTTCAGTGTTAATTCCTATTATAACTGAGACTGAACATGACATGCTGACTAAGTTCCTGAAAATAAAACCTCCTACTTTTGTTGGTTCGAGAATAAGGATTCATTTGAGTTCATTGTTGATTGTTAAGAGAGGCTGCATCAAATAGGAATTATGGAGCATTATGGTGTTGATTTTGTTACCTTCCAGCTATAAGCTGATGTAAAGCAGTGGTGGAGGGCATATGTAGAGTGTCGGTCACCAGCTTTACCTCCCTTGACTTAGGCTAAGTTTCATACTTTATTTTTGGAGAAATATGTACCCCGTACTCTTTGTGATTGCAAGAAGGAGGAGTTTTTAGCCCCTGAGCAGGGTAATATATCTGTTTCAGCCTATGAGGCTAAGTTTCATGCCTTTTCCTGTTATGCTACTTAGTTACTTAGGACAAAAAAGGATAGGATTCGGTTATTTATGAAGGGTCTGAACACTGACTTATAGGTTTTGTCTATGCATATGACTTTGGTTAGAAAGGCCTTCAATGATGTTGTTGATTATATGAATAAGGTATAAAGAGTCAAGCATGCTGGTTAGGCTAAGGTGTTAGCAAAGAAGTCCCAGAATACTGGTAACTTTAGTTGTTTTTACTCTCGGGGTCATATCCATAAGGCCTATTCTACTCGTCCTATTTAGTCACCTCTACCAGCTTCTACAGTAAGTTAGATAGGGACCACTCAGCAGCCCTCAGTAGTGAGAAGCCGAGGGGCTTCATATTCATCGGCCAACAGGCCTTCCTTAGATCGAGGTTGTTACATTTGTGGTGCTATGAGGCACTTCAAGATAGATTGCCCTCAGAGATAGGCTGGTGTTCAGGTATAGTAGTAAGCTAGAGTTGTGGTTCCTACTGAAATAGGTGGCAGAGGTAATGGTAGAGGTCATCCACTAGGTGGGTGGGGTAATCATCAGAGAGGCCTAGTAATGTAGGGAGAGGTGGTGTGCAGTCTGCTAAGAATGTTGCCCATATTAATGATAGAGCTTATTGTTATTATTTTCTAGGTAAGATCAAAGTAGAGGCTTCTAATGCTATCATTACAGGTACTATTGTCATATGTGACTGGATGGCTACTGTTTTGTTTGATTCGAGTTCCACCTATTCATATATATCTGTTAAATTTTCCTTAGGATTGGACATGGTTTGTGATTTGCTTGACTTTTCTATCTATGTGTCTACTCAGGGTTGGAGACTCTGTGGTAGTGACCTATGTGTATCATACTTATTCTGCCTTTTTTATGGCTTTCCAGACATTGGTAGATTTGATAATCTTGGATATGCTTGATTTTGACATCATCTTAGGTATGACTCTGCTATCTCCGTATCATGTTATTCTAAATTGTAATGCTAAGGCTTTGACCTTAGAAATGTCTGGGATGGATAAGTTAGAGTGGGAATATGTGTATAAGCTGAGACATGTGAAGATTATATCTTTAATTTGGGCTAAGAAGCTAGTTGGGATGTGGTGTACAGTTTTTCTAGCACATCTTTGAGATATTAATACGGAGTCCCCTTCTATTGAGTCTATTCCCATGGTGTCATAGTTTTAGGAGGTGTTTCCCACAAATTTTCCTGGTATGCCTCCAGACCAAGATATTGACTTTTGTATTGATTTGGAGCCCGACACTCACCCCATTTATGTCTTTCCATATCGAATGGTGTCGGCTGAGTTGAGAGAACTCAAGACTCACTTGCAAAAGTTACTTGATAAGGGATTCATTCATCTTAGTGCTTTACCTTGGGGTGCTTCAGTGTTGTTCATTAAGAAAAAGATTGGTAGCATAAGAATGTATATTGACTACAGACAGTTGAATAAGGTTACCATCAGGAATAAGTATCCTTTGCCCGGATAGATGATCTTTTTAACCAGTTGTAAGGTCCTTCAATTTTCTCCAAGATATACTTGAGGTAAGGTTATCACCAGCTAAAGATTTGTCCTGAGGATATACCCAAGATAACTTTTAGGACTTGGTATAGACATTACGAGCTCTTAGTGATGTCCTTCGAGTTGACCTATGTGCCAGCAACTTTCATGACCTTAATGAATTGTGTTTTTAAGTCTTTCTTGGATTCGTTTGTGATTGTTTTTATTGATGACATTTTGGTTTACTCCAAGAGTAAGGAGGAACATATAGGTCATCTTCGTATTGTGTTGGGAATTTTGAAGAAGAAACAACTTTATGCTAAATTCTCTAAAGGGGAATTTTGGATGTCCTCTGTTGCCTTTTTAAGGCAAGTGGTTTCAGAAAAGGGGGTGATAGTAGATCCCAGTAGATTGAGTCTGTCAAGAGTTGGGTTGGTCCGGCCTAGCTCTGTGACTGAGGTTAGGAGTTTTGTGGGTCTTACTAGTTACTATCGCAGGTTTGTCAAGATTTTTTCCTCTATTTCTACTCACTTGACAAGGTTGACTAAGAAAGAGGTGCCATTTGTATGGTCATACAAGTGTGAGGGGCGCTTCCAAAATCTCAAGACACTTTTGTCTACAGCTTCCATTTTTGCCTTGCCAATTGAAAGTAAGGATTTTATTGTATTTTGTGATGTTTCACGCTCTGGTTTGAGTATTATGTTAATGCAGGACAAAAATATGATTACTTATGCTTTAATGTAATTGAAGCCTCATGAGAAGAATTATCCAATCCATGATTTGGAGTTGGTAGCAGTAGTTTTTACACTTAAGATTTGGAGACACTACCTCTATGGTATGAAGTACAAAGTGTTGACATACCATCGTAGTTTGCAGCATTTTTTCACCCAAAAAGATTTGAATTTGAGGCAGAGGAGGTGGATGGAATTGTTGAAGGATTATCATGTGACCTTCTAATACCATCTGTGTAATGTAAATATGGTGACAGACGTATTGAATGGAATTGGTAGGTGTGGTTAGTCTAGCTTGCTTGAGGGTGTCAAGGCAACCCTTGGCTAGAGAGATTTAGACTTTAGCATCACAGTTCATGCAGTTTGATGTTTCAAAAAAGGGTGGAGTGTTGAGGTAAGGTCAACATTCCTTGATCAAATCAAGGCCAGACAATTTGAAGATGTGAAATTGAATAAACTTTGGAACAAGGTGGTGTATGGTGAAGCTTCTTGTCACAATCCAAGACTACCCCCTAGACGTAATATGGTGCTTCGAACCATAAGTGGTCCCAAGCTAACCCATAGTATTGGCATGATTCATGAGCAACTGAACAAAAAGATATAAAATTGGAAATACTAAGCATAACAAATATCATAACTAAACTTGTTCAATACAACACTATTTAAAAACATTTACAACATTGGATTATAAAAAGGAAACTAGAACTAAATACATCAACTCTGATTGACTATCTATGAAGCCTCTACTAACACTGACTACAGTTAGTCGGGATATAACCCAACCTTTCTCTAACCACTGTATAACTAAATTAACTGATGTGACTACTAACTGACTGGAGTTCCTAAAATAGAAGAACTCATCACCTGCTGGCTGGAGGTTGCAATCTGAACTAGCCAAGAGTATGAGAATGAGCACCTAAATCTACATCAAAATATAGGTGGAAGAGGTATGTGATTAGTACTTTTGAATGTACTGAGCATGGGAGAAATATAAATATGAAATATGCTGGTAAATACTGAAATGCCATACTGAGATGTAAAACTGGATTGAAGTACAATGACCCTATCTGAGATGTATAGGTATACATATAAACACTTATATAAAAAGATAATCTGAAAAGTCATGAGTTTAGGCATATATAATTGATCTAAGGGTCATGTACAATACTAAGTCTAAAGTTGTAGGGATGAAACTATAAACATGTTGAAAGTGGAAATGACTCACTATAAATCATAATTAAAACTAATGAACGTTAGATGGGTGCTAATATCACAATAAATCATAAAATAATCTTTTAGTGAGCTAGATGCACCTGTTTTCCAAATCTGTTTTACTGTGGGAGATTCTCTTAACCGACATACACCACGTGAGCTGAACATGGAGTTCAATGTATATACCCCATTGAGAGGACCTAATATACCTTGTCAGGATATAAAAGCATGACTAAAGTGGAGTCCAATGTATACACCCCATTGGAAGGACCCAATATGCCTTTTCCAAAGGTATAAAGGCATGACTGTTATATATGGATCCATTAACGTAAAGCCAAAAGGCTAGGTAAACCTTTGGTGGCACGTAGTTCTAGGACTTGGGTATGGTAAACCATATCCGCTCAGTGTTCAATACTATTCCCGAAATAATAAAGCTCATACTATATAAACTTTATCATAAAATAAGCATAACCAATTTGTAAGTCTGAAAATCAATTATGCTTCTGTTTCTATTCATGTCTACAAACTAACTCATGTCATTCGTAAAAGTCTAAGATCATGGGATTTAATCATGTCAAATGATTTAAATCATGCTAAAATCATGTAATGACTAATAACTCATAGGATTTCATGTCAAAACTTACAAAGAGTAAAGTATGTGTTCAAACAAGTAAATAGAGTCATTATTAACCTTAAAGTTCACGAATTTAGTAAGATTGTATAAACTATTTCATAAGGAAGAATAAAATTCAAGTTCATCATAAATTGGGTTTTAAACCCTAGTTGCTAGATTCGTAAATCATTCAAGAAGACTATATTTTTGGACACATGGATGAAAGGAAGTCCTTTTTAAAACCCCACATATCTAAACTTGATGATTTCTTAGAGGAAAGTTTGAGTTTGGAGCCTTGGAGGTTGAATTTTTAAAAGAAACCCTTACTTTAGTTTTCTTGAGAATTGGGAGGAGAACGAGAGCTTCTGAATATTTTTCTAAGTGTTATGGATGACTTTAGGGATTAATATGGGTTTGGGGAGGTTACATGTTGGTATAAGGATGAAATTACCCTTAGTTTTTAAAAGAAAAGCAAAAATTTTATGCCTGGGAAGGGGGCGTGCCTCGCACAGCCCATCGCGCAGCACCCAGTTGTTCCTCGTACGGCCTATCATGCGGCACCCAGTTATGCCTCGTACGGCCTTAACAGTGACCAATTGGGTGGTGTTCCGCGATGTGAGGCCTGAATCTAAGGTCCCTGTATGCGGCACACGGCCTCTTATTTTGGTTCATGACATTTTTTTTTTACCCAAGACTTACCTCAAATATTTTCCAACCTTCTTAAGGGTCAAATGACCTTATTTTATGACCCTAAATACATAGAAAACCCACTACAAACATGCAGGAACTTTGGGGTGTTACACCTTATGACCTTAATTCATATCCAAAACTCTTTCCACATTAAGAAATTGATCTTAACACCTATGTACAATTAGACATCATTAGATTTAGGCCTATACACATATGAAGAATGGTTTAGATCTTAACTTAGAAATTTTGGGGTGTTACACTTATGACATCATAGTTGATGTGTGTGGAGTTTTGATGGTGAGGGGATGCATGTGGGTGCCTCGGGTTGATGATTTGATTTCGAGTTTTCTTACAGAAGCTCATAGTTCTCGATACTCTATTTATCTGGGTGAAACCAAGATGTACCATGACTTGAGACAACACTATTATTGGCCCATGATAAAGAGAGATATAGTGGAGTATGTGTCTAAATACCACTACTGTCGGCAGGATAAATACGAGTATCAAAGGCCTGCGGGATTGCTTCAAAGAATGCCTATTCCTGAGTGGAAGTAGGAGAGGATAGCCACGGAATTTATAGTGGGTCTTCCTAAGATATTAAGGCAGCATGACTCAATTTGGGTCACAGTAGACAGGCTAACCAAGTCAACTCATTTTATTCTAGTTAGAGTCGATTACAGCTCGAAGAAGTTAGCTAAGATTTATAACAAAGAGATATTGAGGTTACATGGGGTGCCGATTTCCATCATTTCTGATAGAGGTATGCAGTTCACCACTAAGTTTTGGTATAGGTTACATGAAGAGTTGGGCACCAACCTGGATATCAGCACTGCTTTCTATCCTTAAACTGATGGGCAGTCAGAGAGGACTATTCAGGTGCTTGAGGATATGTTAAGGCCTATGTGATTAACTTTGTTGGGCATTAGGATAAGTTCTTTCCATTGTGTGAATTTTCATATAATAATAGTTATTATTCTAGCATTTATATGGCTCCATTCAAAGCACTCTATAGGAGAAGGTGTAGATCAACCATAGGGTAGTTCGAAGGTGGTGATGTAAATCCTTTGGGCACGAACTTAGTGAAGAAAGCTCAGTAGAAGGTGAGGTTCATTCAAAGCAAGTTTTTGGCAGCCCAAAGTAGGCAAAAAGAATATACAAATTTCAAGTGAGGGATATGTCATTCAAAATTGATGAGCAAGTTTTGTTAAAAGTATCTCCTATAAGGGCAGCTATGCAGTTTTGCAAGAAGGATAAGATTAGCCCTTGATATATTGGTCCATTTGAGGTTTTAGGTGATGTGGGCTCGGTAGCTTATATATTGGCATTGCCACTAAGTCTGTCAGGGGTTTATTTGGTATTTCATGTGTCAATGCTTAAGAGATATCATGGAGATGCGGATTACATCATTAAATGGGATTCAGTTTTACTTAATAAGAATTTTTTGTATGAAGAGGAATCGTTTGTAATTCTTCACCAGGACGTTCGAAAATTGAGAATGAAAAAGATTTGGTCTATAAAGGTCCAATAAAAGCATTGTCTTGTTGAGGAAGCTACTTGGGAAATTGAGAGGGACATACCGGACAAGTACCCTCACTTGTTTGAGGATACAGGTGCTATTTTCTTTCTTACTTGCCTTGTTTTTCTTGTTTTATCATTCGAGGATGAATAATAGGTAAATTAGTATCAGTTGTAATGACCAATTCCATAGGTATAGGTAAGCCTAGCATGCCAAAATTCATGTTAAGGTTTTCCCTAAATTAGGAGTCAGAAATTTTAGGCTAGGCTAGTCTCAGATGAGATCCGAGTGTGGTATGGTATAGGGTAATCTGGTAATAGATTATTTAAAGGTTATATAAGTCAAAGTAATTTTATGATAGCTAAGACGATAAGAAATTCGTAGGATCTTTTGGGAGTGAATTCGGGTGAGTAGAACTCCTGATATAAAACTTAATATGAAGGGGTTGGTTTGAGATGTCAAAATCTGAGGGTGTGTTACAAAAATGGCAAAACTGGGAGAAATCTTGAGTTTCTGCCTCGTCAACCCCACTATAGCAAGTGGCATGCCACTTCCATTGCGCTCTTATACCAGAATTTTTCCCGCTATAGCGTGAATCAACTTTGGTCAATCCCGCCATAGCAAGTGAATCCCTCTATATCAAGGTCGCTATAGCAAGATAGTGCTCCTATAGCAGGATATACGTTGATTAATGCAGAAACTACCCCAAAAATATTATTTTCATTCCACTTTCAATTTTGGGATAGGTGTGGTGATTTAGGGCGAATTCCACCTGCTTTCCATTAAAATTCTTTGTAAATATAAGTTAATCCCTTCCATTAACATGTTTTTTTTATTAACTCCTAAAATCATTAGTTTTTGGGTTTTGGGGAGGATTTAACTTGACCTAACTGATTTTTCTAGTGCAATTAGGTGAACTGAGTAGAAAACCCTTGGTTTTTGGTTAAAAGTTGTTAAATTACCCTTGCAAGAATGATGATAGAAAACCCTATAATAGGAGGAATGGTCATGAATTTGACCTTGGGGGTTATAAGATTAGGTGTAATCCATGCATATACTAGTTCATTTTCTGAATTGTGATCATGTGATTGAATTTAGACCACAACCAAGCGAAAAATTGCACGAAAAGGCAATGCTAAAGTTCAATAGAGTGGTGCAAGCTTGGATTGAGGTAGGTGATGGTTTAACATAGTTGAAACCCGACTTGATTTAGGTGCACATGTTAACTATTTCTTTGTATACTTATTACAATGCATGTTCAAAGAAAGGTAAATGGTTAAATGATATCCTATGTGTTAATCACATACAATGAGGTTATATTAAAAGCTTGTTGGTTTTACAAGTGTGATTTTTGTTTCATTATGATTGTGATTGTTGTGATATTTATTGATTATTATGGGATGTACCGGTATTTGGACATCTTCAAGGTATTCATACTTATTATTATGGGGTGTACCTGTATTTGGACATCTTTACAGGAATGGTGATATAAGGTTGGCAAGCACTAGATATCTGGGATTTGATACATGGACAAGAGCTCATCCCCTACAGGTCATGTCTAGTGGGCGACCATAAAACCCTTAGCATGTGTGTACAAGGTATTGGTGAGAGTGATGGTTCCTTGAGTGAACCGGATTTATATGTTAATTTGTTATATTTGGTTCCTTGTATGAATTAGGATTTATGATTATAGTCATTGTTGTTGTTGAATTAGATCCTTGAGGGATCCTGGCTAAATTAAAATGATTGTCATATTTCTTTAATTGTCTACTTACTTCTATAATTGAGACATGGTTTAGTGTATTATTGATGAGTCATGGTTTGTTGATTTGGACTGAATGCTAGTAGTCAGAGTCTTGACTTGAGTTATTGTTTATATTGACTTGTACTTGACTAAACTTTGTGGTGCTGTTTGAAAGAATAAGTGTCAAATAATTGAAGTATAGTGATATGGTAGGTTTTCATGGTTGTTCTTGTTTACTAAGTTATGGTTTCTTATTCACATATCTTATTTTGGGTTGGCCAATGACTCTACCAGTATATCATTGTTTCTTGTGTATCAATACTACGCGTGCTCTTCTTTTTGTTGAGTGCAGAGCATTTTCCAGCTACTGTATCAAGACCTCAGCTGTAGAGCGGATCACATTCGAACTCAAGGGTGAGCTACATCTTTCGGACTGCCATGAGTTCTTCACTTTGTTCCTGTCTAGTTGTTTCGGACTTGGATGTGTTCGTTTGTTTTTGGGTTGAACCCATTTTATTGACAATTGTACTGATTTAGTACAATGACTTTCAGATTTAGGGGTTGTTTAGACATTCATTCATATTCCGCATTTAGTATTTCTATTAGAATATTTGAGATGTTGGTTTAATTAATGAAGACAACTAGTTGCCTTATTTTGGCCAAGTGTTGGGTTTGACTAGTTTGGGGTTAGATGGTTCTCACACCGGAGGGTTAGTGTGGGTGCCACTCATGATGAGTTTGGGTCGTGGCGGTCCCTCTCACACCAAATAATCACAACAAAAATTCCAAAATTCCAATTATTCACAAGGTAAACAAGTATTCCAATTATTTATTTCTAGTACAAGTCAAACAATTCAATCAAATAAGTAGAGGCGTCGCATGTCCCTCTCACACCATATAATTCAAACAAGACCATAACCAAGTGAGATTCACATAATTTCAATACTACAATGTACATTTATAATCCATGGTGAAATATAACAAACTAGAGGGAAATCAATTTATCTTTATTTGACCGTAGTTGAAGAGAGGGAGAAGGAGAAGTCGGAGTTCCAATTCAACACCGTATCCATGTTTTAAAATATACCTAAAAATATTATTAGAAGGATAACATTAGAATTAAATAAAATTATCAAATTAACAACTCAAGAGTAGTGTGCTATGACAGGAAAAAGGAGAAAGAGGAGCTTACCAGCGTTGGGCTATTCCCAAACACATTTTCACTTGGGCTAGTCCCATGCCTATGTTTTTCCTATGTACTCTGTAAATCCATGACATTGTTTTATGTCCATGTATGCATGAGTATAAGAACTAAGAATTCAATTAAGAATTGTTTATTTAGGTCTCTTTAAGCTAGAACAATTAATTAATAAAATATATATGCAAACTGCACATACAATACGGTTTAGTCTTTGCTTCCTTTCACTAAAATCTATTTCACTACAGTAGCCATTACGTAGTAGAGAATATGAATTATTGCACTATTATTTTTATCCATATCTTAACAAAGTTTAGAGACTGAAAAATGGGGGTTGGGGGGGAGAACACACATATACAGATACATCAACGGAAGAGGAACTTACCAGTGGCGGCAGTGGAGGCGACAGCGACGACGATAGCGACCGGCGACGACGGCCACAGCAGCAACCAGGCGACGAGAGAAAGAGAAAGAGAGAAAAGAGACGCGACGGAGAAAGAGAAAGGGAGAAGAGAAAGGAAAAGAGAGGAGAGAAAGAAAAGATAAGAGTGTTGCCCTAATCATCTGTTGACTAAAAATTTGACCAAAAAAGTGACCCTGTTCGTCACTTTTAAAAAAATTTATATATATAATTTAATTTTTTAAAATATAAAAATTATTTATTTATTGATAAATTAAAAATGTCAAAAAATAATAGACAGTGTCGTTTTCATAAAATTAATTTTTCTTTATTTTTAACAAAACCAACCCTGTCCGTCGTATTTATAAAAAATAATTATGAATTATTTATTAATTATTTTGGCACAATAATTCGCAAAAAAAGCGACGGACATTGAGACACTGTCCTTCGCTTTTAGTAAAAAAAAAAAAAAATTAAAAAAAAAATTAAAAATGCATCGGACAGTGTCGCTTTTCAAAAATTAATTTTTTTTAAAAAATTAAATAGTGACGCTATCCGTCGCATTCATAAAAAAAATTATAATTATTTATTAATTATTTTTACACAATAATCCACAAAAAAAGTGATGGATATTGAGACGTTTTCCGTCTCTTTTAGTGAAAAATAAATAAAAATTAAAAATGCGACGGATAGCGTCACTTTTTTCGTCGCTTTTTTGGAGAGACGCTATCAGTCGCTTTTTTTGTCTGACGTTTTTTTTTACCATTTTGTAGTAGTGAATTAATGAAATTCTTCCAGTTCCTATGAGTCGTTACACGACTTATAGTCTAGGACTATAACTTGTGGTCTTGAGCTCAATTTTGTACACTTGTGGATATCCAACTACGAGTCAACACTACGGACTAGTATTCTTGGTCACGAGTCATGGGATGACTCATCCTATTGATACTGATTTCACCTTTTTTGAACTTCCATATACGGCCAAGAGTATGACTCATACTATGTGTTCACGAGTCATTGGATGAGTTGTGGTATCAACTTCAAATTCACACCATCTCTGGTCATCAGTACGGGGTTGAGTACGGTTTATACTTCACTCAATGATTTATATTCTTCTTCCACGAGTCAGTACTTAGAGATTTTTAGCTTGTTTTCTAACTTTAGGTTTTGAGACCTACTTTCCTGCACAAACACTCAAAACACATCATATCTACTAAAACGTACTTAAGAACGTGCATAATTTTCATGTTTTAAGAATCAAAAGTAACATAAAATCTAGGTACATCAGTCCTCCAATCTCAGCCACCCATTAGAGAATTTTTTAATTATAGCGTATTGAAGATTTTCTATAATGTTCATATTATTCTTTCATTCCTCCTTCCAAGTAACTCTGGGCACACCATTATTGAAATTCAAATTCTTAATAGGAATCGGATTCAACTTCACTCCTTTATTCAATTGTAGAGTGTTGAAAGATAAACTTTTCAACAAATTTGCATACTTGACTTTACCATTCTGAAGATCTTCAGGGATAACTTTGGTATCATGGAATTTGGCCTCATCGCTAGGTAAATAGTTAGGCTCGATAGGCAAATTTCTAGGTTTATTAAGATACTTAGAATGATAAAGATTGGTAAAAGAGGATGATAATGTCAAAGAGAAAACCTGTCCATCCTCTGAAGAGGGCTGACTAGTGGCCGGATTGGCCATGAACGATGGTGAATGTTAAAATTTATAGTTTGTTGAGGTTCAACATGAGAGAGAAACGAGCATTTTGATTAAAATAAAACATAGCTTGGTATCTTAATGGATTGAATTAAATGTATTAGTAATATTTCTATATAGGATACAAATTGAATTGAAATACAATTGAGAAAGAAGACATACCTGTAAACCAGCTATGCGACGCGCAAGTCAATATTTTTTTTAAAAATTTTCCTAGTTTATTTTGAACTTTGTTATTTAGTTTGGGATTTATTTATTTTTACACCTATAAATAGTCCATAAGAAGGTCTTTTACACAGTTTTTGACCTAGGGAGATCTAGGAGCCACCGTGGAGGCCAGAGAAAATTGGTTTCATCTTTTTTTCTTCATACTTATTTATATTTATGTCTTTCTTTAAATGATTTGTTGTAATTTTTCCATGTCTATGTGGAATTAAACTTCTCGTTCTAGGATTATGATGGCTTCATGATTGTTGTAGTAGACTCTTGATTCGATTTGTGAATATTATCATATTAGTTGTTCTTACATTCTTGAGAACACTATTTAATGTTTCGCGACCATTAGAATAAATTTATATTCTCATTGTGAACTCAGTAGAGAAATCATAAGTTATAACAAAGAATATAGGGAGTAAGTTCTTTACTTTAGTAAAATAAAGAACTGATTTGTGGCTAGGATAAGAATATACTTAGATCGTCTTACTTGGTTAAAAAATGGGAGAAACAATTGCATTTGCATGTTTATTCTTGATCATAATAATATAGACATAGAAGTGCATGTGAATAAATGATTAGACACTCGGAAGATAATAATTATGTTATTATATAACTACGTAAATCAACAACTAGACAAATCAAGGGAGTCAATGAAATTGATTATTCAACACGATTGTTAGCAATTCTATAACCCTAGATCAATTTCATCATATTTATTATAAAAAAAAATTCTCTTGATCATATGGTTGATTGTTCATTAGTTATTTTCTTTCTATTTTTAGTTTAGTTAATTCATAAATTCATCTTTGGGATCTACCACTTGAATAAATAATTAGCATTACTTTAATTTAGTAAATAGTTAATCAATAAGTTCTTAAAGGTACGATATCTGTACTGTCAATTCTATATTACTTGTACGAATGCGTACACTTGCGTGTGCGTTTCGATATGACAATGATATTAATGAGAAACCAAAATATGTGGAGAACATTTTTTGTTACCAAAGTTGGTTAATTTCCCAATACCTAAGCAATTACTCCCTCTATCATCTTTACTTGTCTAGTCCATGAAAATATCAAGAAATAATTTACTTCCTCCGTTCCTATTTACTTGTCACCTTTTTAAGTTGCACACCCCTTAAGAAAAGCATTGATTAGAAGGTAATTTGACTAAATTACCCTTATTTGTTACTCATTTTTATTTAATATTTCTCTTTTTTTGCACTATATTAATAACTCTCTATATTTATTACTGAGGGTAAAAAGGAAAACAAACAACTAATTATGCCTAGGTTTTGTGAAATGACAAGTATTAAGGAACATCTATTTTTAGTAAGGATGACAACTAATTAGGAACGAAGGGAGTACCATTTTATTTCTATTTTACACTTGTTATTAAATACTTCATCTCCCAATATTTAAATAACTTATAATTAATAAAGTTGATAAAGTAAAATTACTTTTTTATTTATTATTTTTTAAAGGATGAACCAAGTCACATATGAACAAGTAAAGACGATGGATGGAGAGAGTAACTATACGACCTTGAAAATTTGAAAAAAGGACTAATTTCTACTATATAATAAGTGGAACTTTTGGTGAACGACGAAGGGTACTTTTGCAGTATTATTTGTTTGTTATGGGCATTGCAAAAATTACCCTCACGACTATACACTTTGCCTTTTCGCTGACACCTATTTTTTGACGTGTCCATTGATTGTAAGAATTACACGTCTCTTTTAAGAGACTTTGATATGACCCACATATTTTTGGTAATGAAATATTATCTTGTCTCCCAAATAAAGTAATAAATCAGTCAATTAATTTTCCTCCAAGTTATGCATATATGGTATTTCTTTGATGGCAAGTAATAACTATGAAAGTCCCTAGGGTTAAAGTTATTTGGCTAAGAGTCCCTAGCCTACCTATAAATGCTCCTGTGACTCCATCAGTATGTCATACACTTTGATAGGCATAGACTAGAAGACTCTAGGATTATTCTTCTCTCTTTTAGGTTACAGTTCGGTGATAAACCAAAGAGAATTCATACACTTGAACAATCATGTTGAAGGTATATTCCTATTTATTTTTCCGTTTCATTTTGGCTCTGTGTATGTGTTGAAATTCAACATGTGGTATCAAGAGCCTGCCTTTATCTATGTTGTTTGGTATTTGTATCATCCAATTTAAAAAGTATCCTATACCCACAGGTATGGATTATTTTTCTTATTTTATTTGGTTTACTAGTCCAATAAAGTTAAGTAATTTTTTGCATGAGTTGCAACTTCTGCCCACAAGAAGGTTTAGAATTTACTTAAGAATCGGTATTTATGTGATCCACTTTGATGGTTATGTATTGCATAGCTTATGTATGTGGATTCTTGGTTTGCAGTTCAAAAAGTTTTTCCGACTGCAATATTTAATGAAAATGCTCGAATTCCAATGTTGTCTGGTGACAACTTTATTGAATGGAAGGAGAAAGTCCTTCTTACTTTAGGGTGCTCGGACTTGGATCTGGCACTCTATGTGAACGAACCACATAAACCCACAGAATCAAGTACGCTAGAGGCTAAGTTTTTTATGAGCGGTGGGAGCGATCTAATCGCTTGAGCTTAATTCTCGTAAAAGCTCATATAAGCCAAAGCATTAGGGGTCCTATCCCTAACAACCACAAGGTCAAAGCATACATGAAGACAATTGATGAATAATTTGTAAGCTCTGACAAGGCGTTGGCCAGCACCTTTATAAAGAGGCTCTCAAGTATGACATTTGATAGAAGTCGTATAGTGCGTGGGCACATTATGGAGATGAGAGATATTGTTGCTAAACTCAAGTCCCTTGAGATTGATATGCTTGCATCATTTCTTGTGCATTTTATTCTCAACTCTCTTCCTGCGGAATATGATCTGTTCAAGATATCTTACAACAAACATAAAGATAAATGGTCAATTAATGAGCTTTTGACCATGTGTGTTATCACAACCCAATTTCTTGAGTCATGATGGCACCCACTTTAATCAACCAGTAGGTAAGCCAAACTGTAGCCCGAAATGAAAAGTAATGGGCTAGTTAATGGAAGGTATAATAAATACCAAAAATAAGCATACAATATAATTGTAGGTGATAAAATGTACGGGCAACAATACAAATATCATAGGAGGGAGAGAAAATATGCAAGAATATTCCACAACCTAGTTAGGTCAGTACAAGAGCCACTAAATCCATAAGAATAAGAGTACTAAATAGTATCCAATATACAGGTTGTCTCAAAAAGCAAAGACTGTCCAAAAATAGTAAAAGGAGAGAAGATCAGTTTTGGCTCTGAAAGCTCACCATATCTCCGAAACTCAAAAGAAATATGGGATAAAACGTTAGTGGCGGTGACTCATACTCCGATCTGCATTATAAAAAAATGCAGAAGTATAGTATGAGTACCAAAGCAACGGGTACTCAGTAGATATCATCGGCTGACTGAGCTAAATCATAATAAAAGCATAATAGGATGCAAGAACGTAAGCTAAAGTCAGGGATCAAGGGGTGAACCTGAAATAATGCCAAGACTGACAAATCATAAGTAAATAAGATACATAATTCAGAATGAAAACAAGCTAACTACAGCCTAGCTGGGCCCCACAAGCCTAAAAGGCACAAACAAGAGATAACTAACCCAATCGAGCCCCCATAAGCACGATGGATACAATCAAGGAAAAATCACTGACGATAGTAAACATAAAGTAAGCAACAACCGAAATCATATCTGAGAATCCCTTCATACCATAATCACCAAACTCAAATCGAAACTTTAGTATCATATACGAATAATAGATACCGGAATCTTAAAGTAAATAATAAATAACAAGTCTAGCCAGAGGATGAAAGGATATCTATGTCATCCTAAGGTTCAGGATTATGTAAAATATGATGAAAGAAGTCCCCGTAGGTCTACAAGGAGTTAAATTAGATATTTGACCTAAAATAGGGTCGGTGAGGCCCGCTACTAATCCCGAAAGTCCATACTAAGGCAAGCTCTATCTCAAACTAGACTAAGGCTTTAAAGTGCTATTTCAAGGTATAAAATAGGTCAAAACTAATCTTAAGGTACAATCTAACTCAAAGGAGGAAGAATGAGTCAAATTCTATCTAAAACGACTCTTCAATCGGCTAAACAATCCAAAACTTGCTAAACATGCAACCAAGCCATAAGTACCAACTCAAATCTATTTATACCATAATAAAGCTCAATCTAGGAGAAAAGTAAGCCTAGCCTACCTAGACGCCAATGACGCTTGAGAAAGTCCACTAAACTGGAGCTTTTCCCTTTCAAGAAGCCTCTGTACGATGTCATGCTATCAAAATAATAATATGTGCATTAACACGAGAGTAACCATACCCATATAGCATATAAATTCTCTGAATCCAAAATTAAGCTAAAATTCTCATATGAGGCCCACTTTGAAATCACAACTTTGAAACCATCAACACGTCTCTCTAGGCTGAAGGATCATTTATCCTCAAAAATAGATAAATTTCGAGCACAAACGAACCCAAAATCAACCCACGAAGTGATTAGGGATCTAAAGTTAAATCAAAGAGTAAATCAATAAATTAGAAGGAAAGTTATGGAAATCATGATGAGAAAATGACCCCAAAAAAATCTCAAACTCACCCCAAAAGCCCAATGATCGATCTCTTATCTCTCTAAGCGCTCTAGGGTTTTATGGACTTGGAACTTGAAATAAATGAGTCAAAAAAAATCAGGTCTCCATCATTAATAGCAGCGGTAGCCGCTTTAGCAGTCAAATGACTGCTAAAGCGGTAAGGCACTACTTAAGCGATCCTGTCACACCGAGGGACTTCCACTAAAGTGGTCGAACGTCCCTTAAGCGACTACTGCTAAAGCGATATATTGGTCGCTTTAGCGACAGAAGGGTGACACGCAGGCTTCCGATAAAGCGGTACATTATTCACTTTAGCATCTTCTGCTTTAGAAACCAAATGGCCTTTTAAGCGGTCTCACCAGTTGATGCCTACACCAGCACGTAGCAAAAATTTGCCAAGTTTCGATCGGATCCTTGGGATTCGTTCAGAATCTCGTGAACTCAAAAAAACTATGTTACCCTACCAAAATCGACATTTTAAACTCAACGGCGCCATCAAAATTTTCATCTGAGGTCATTTTGATGAAATGTGGGTCCCACACCTAATGGCTATTTTAACCAAAATCCACTCAGTAGCCCAAAACAAGTCTGAAAGCCTTGAGACCAGAAACAAGGGTCCCCTTAGCATAAAATCAATGTTTTGGAGCTGATGGAACTGTTGGAATTGGCAAACAAGGTCGTTAACATGAAGTTTAAGCCTGATACCCAATTCTTAATAGTAAAAACTTCAAAATAGGGAATTGGCTCTAAAAAACAAACGAACTACCCGATAAACTGTCAACTCCAACAAGTCATAAATGATTTGGGGTAGATATGGAAAAGCTCTAAACAACAAAATAGTATGAAAGTACAAAAAATGACCTGAAGGGTCATTACATGTGTGCAAGAAAAGGAGAGGTTAAAACATGAGATACTTGAAAGTGCTAATTTGGCGACTCATGATAAGAGAAATGTAATGAAAGAAAAAAGTGTTCCTATGAAGAATAAAGGCAGTCTTGACAAAGATTCTTCATTTCTGCATAAAGAAGGGACACTGGAAGAAAGATTGTATGAAATACAAGAAGTAGCTTGAGAAGAAAGGCAATTTTACCTTTGTATGTTATGAATCTAATTTCATTAAAGTTTATGATAATACATAGTGGATCAATTTTGGTTCCACGACTTATATTTTTAAAACTATGCAGGGTTTTCTAACTCTAAGAAAGTCGATGAGAAGTGAGCAAAATATTTTTTTCTGGCACTAGGACGTCATTACATGTATAAGGCATGGGGACTTATAGTCTCATTTTAAAAGTTGATTTTCAATTAAATTTTTAAAAAAATTTATGTTCCACTGTATTCAATAGTTGGTTATGATTTCAATTTTCATTTGTCTACAGGTAAACTTTTGAAAGGCAATAAAGTTATTCGTTTTGGAAATGTGTATGGAAAGTTATTTAAATTTGAGTTATCCCTCACGATTGAATGTAATGTCATAACTCTGCATGATAAACAAATTGACACTACGTGATGTATTATCAATGAGAACTCATCAAGTTTTTGGCATAAAATATTAAGATATATCTCTATTGAAAGAACCAAAAGGTTAGTTAATGATGGAGTTCTTGAAGCTCTTAATTTTTCTGACTTTGGGACTTTTGTGGACTGCATAAACAGTAACAAGACCAACAAATCCACTAAAGGTGTCAAAAGGAGTTCTCAATTGCTTGAGATCATAAATATAGGTATTTGTGGACCTTTTCCTACCATTTGCTTGAATGATGAGAGATATTTTATCTCATTTATTGATGACTATTCAAGATATATGTATCTCTATTTTTTTTTTAATAAATTAGAAGCACTTGATGCTTTTAAAGTTTTTAAAAAAGAAGTAGAGAAACAAATTGGAACTCGGATCAAAATTGTAAGGTTTGATTGGGATAAAGAATATTATGGTAGGTACACAGAAAAGGGACAAGTTAAAGGTCCATTTGCTGATTTCCTTAAAAAAGAAAGTATAATTTCTCAATATACCATGCCAGGAAGACTACAACAAAATGGTGCGGCAGAAAGAAGAAATCGAACATTAATGGATATGGTAAGAAGCATGATTGCAGATCAAGTTTATCTTTATCCTTATGGAGTGAAGCCTTAAAACTACTATGCATATTTTAAATAGGGTTCTATAGAAGGTTGTCCCTATGACACCTTTTGAATTATTTAAAGGACGGAAATCTGTTTAAGTCATTTACACATTTGGTGATGTCTAACTAAAGTGAGGACTTATAACTCACATTTAAAAAAGGTTGGATGAACGAACTATAAGCGGTTTCTTTATAGGTTATGTGATTAACTCTAAAGGATTTAGGTTTTATTGTTCTTCTCATTCTCCTAAAATTATTGAGACTAGAAATGCTAAATTTCTTGAGGAACATGAAGTAAGTGGGAGTGGTTCAACTCAAGTGGTGGAACTATAAGACATAAGGGAACCACCCTTGGTACCTTTATATACTGAAAACTTGAATACGAATCAGACAAATTCTCATGAATTACCTGAAGAACAACAAGTTCAAGAGTCACCACCACTTGATGAGTCACATGAAGAATAACTCATTTTAACTGAATCCATTGTTGGAGGAGCGCCTGAACAAGTGGGAGTAATAAAATCCTCAAGAATAAGTAAATCAGTAATTTCTAGTGACTATTGTATATCTCCAAGAGTCTGATTATGATATTAGACTAAAATATGATCCATGTTCTTTTTAACAAGCCATGAATGGAGAAAATCCGCACTTTGGTATGATTCCATGAAAGAAAAGTTGGAATCTATGTCAAAAAATAAAGTCTGGAATCTTGTTAAATTACATAAAGGAGTCTCTACTATAAGATTCAAATGGATTTATAAAATCAAAAGAGGCTTATCTGGTAATGTTGAACAATATAAAGCTAGACTTGTAGCCAAGGGTTTCACTCATAAAGAAGGTATTGATTATCATGAAACTTTCTCTCCTGTATCAAAGAAGGATTCATTAAGAATAATCATGGTATTAGTAGCTCACTTTGATTTAGAGCTACATCAAATGAATGTGAAAATGGCTTTCTTGAATGGATATCTTGAAGAAGAGGTATGCATGCGTCAGCCTAAAAAATTTTGTGATAAGCATGAAAGTCACCTTGTTTGCAAGTTGAATAAATCTATTTATGGACTAAAAATAGGCTTCCCGCTAATGCTATTTCATAATGTTGTTTATTCATTCTGATTTACGGAGAACATCATTGATTGATGTATATACCTTAAGATAAGTGGGAGCAAATATATTTTTTCTAGTCTTATATGTGGATGATATTTTACTTGCTAGTAGTGATTTGGGGTTGTTGCATGAGACAAAATAGTTTCTTATCCAGAATTTTAAAATGAGGGATATGAGTGAAGCCTCATATGTCATTGGCATAGAGATTCACAGAGATAGATCTTAATGATTGCTTGGACTATCTCAAAGAGCCTACATTGAAAGAATTTTGGAAAGATACAGAATAAAAAAAGTGTTCACCTATAGCAGCACCTATCATTAAAGGTGACAAATTCTCATTGAATCAATGTCCACAAAATGCATTGAAACAAGAGCAAATGAAAGGCATTCCATATGCTTCACTTGTTGGAAGTTTTATGTCTGCATAGGTATGCACTAGACCTGATATTGTCTTTGTGGTAGAAATACTTGGTGGATATCAAAGTAACCCTGGTCTTAATCATTAGAAAGTAGGTAAAGATATTTGCAAGGAACCAAGGATTTTAAGCTTACATACAGATATTCTGACTCATTGAAAGTCATTGGATATTCAGGCTTCGATTTGGGTGGATTCAAAAATAGTGGTAAATCTACTTCTGGATATATTTTTCTTCTTGCTGGAGGTGTTGTGTCTTCGAGAATTGTTAAGCAAACCATTGTTGTAACATCCACAATAGCAGCTGAATTTATATCATGCTATGAAGCTACATCACAGGCGTTATGACTGAAGAATTTCATTCAGGTCTTAAGGTTGTCGATTTTATTGCAAGGCCATTAAGAATGTTTTGTGATAATTCAGCTGCGGTATTCTTTTCAAATAATAATAAGAGTGGCAGCTGAAGTAAGAACATCTACATAAAGTATTTGATGGTTAGAGACTATGTCAAGAAGCAAGATGTGAGTTTTGAACATGTTAGTACTATTATGATGATTGTTGATCCTATGACTAAAGGTTTACCAGCTAATGTTTTCAAGGATCATGCATCCCGTATGGGGCTTAGTAACTCATTGTAGTCTAGCTTTATTCTCTAACACTTTGTTTAGACACTATCGTTATACATGACTATGTATATTTTGGTTTTCATGTATTATATTGTGATCATTGGATCAAATAAAATTGGACTCTTAATGATTTATATTAAGCTCATTCATAAAGTTGTTGGACACTTTATTTAGAACATATTGTACATTATAATACATAGAAGGAAGTGTTAGCTTAAGAGCATGACCTGCATGACTCTTGTATTAATATATAATTGCTAAAGAAATTGTTACATAACTATTAAATTGAGTGAATATGCATTTTTGGCCATATTACTTATTTTCACTCTTAAAGAATTGTCTGATTTTGATATGTGGGCCAAGTGGGAGAATGTAAGAATTACACCTCTCTTTTAAGAGACTTTGATATGACCCACATATTTTTGGTAATGAAATATTTACCTTGTCTCCCAAATAAAATAATAAATCAATCAATATGTATGGTATTTCTTTGATGACAAGAAATAACTATGAAAGTCTAGGGTTATTTGACTAAAAGTTCCTAGCCTACCTATAAATACGCATGTGACTCCATAAGTCCTGACATATACTTTGATATGCATAGGCTAGAATACTCTAGGATTATTCTTCTCTCTTTTAGGTTACAAGTCGGTGATAAACCAAAGAGAATTCATACACTTGAACAATCATGTTGAAGATATGTTCCTATTTATTTTTCTGCTGCGTTTTGACTCTATGTATGTATTGAAATTCAACATCGATCACTATTATTGTATGTAGTTTATTTCTCACTCTCTGCTTGTTCTTCGGCTTTTGTTCTGGCTCTTTTTCACTCTCTTGTAGGTGCATCTTCTCCTCTCTTTTTCCTTTTTGTTCATTATTTTCTTCTTGGTATTTTTTATGTTATTTGCTTTTGGTGTTCTTCTTGGGTTTCATCGGCGACTTTTCAGTTTTCTTGCTATAGAGAAGCAGGAAAATAGATAGGATCTTTGTGTTTACTCTGTTTTTTCAACCATGCAAACATTAATTTATAGTGAAAAGCACTCGCTATGTAGTAGATTCTTCTATTTTGGCATGGAGACAATCAAACCCATATCTAGGCAAACCTTAGATACTATGTGATTTTTACAGGAAACTTGGCACGTCTCTATACCGCAGGTCCCCAGTGCTGCTCGTGGTTGACGCATGGTAACAAAATCTAACTTTTACTGCTACGGTGTGCTCTCTAAGGTATTTCATCACCGATTCCTCTGTTCTCTTTCTGCGAAATTTTCTATAGTTTCTCAAAGTCATCTTCTGTTTTGGTATTAAACTTTAGTTTGGGGCTCGAACTTGGGTATTTCGATATTCAATGGAAGTAATATCTCAGAGTTGGCCAAACATATGAAACTCTTCACTTTTTAATGCCAATTTTTCTGAGTACTTTTATCTCCTACTGTTTTAGATATTTATTACTTTTGTATATGAATGCCAATAAATTATACTATTTGCTTTCAAAGGACAGACAATCAAAATACAAATAGGTACTTGTTCTTTCCCTTGAGTGATTAAATTTTTTAAGTTTTGGGGTTTAAGTTTAGAGTACCGAGGTCTGAGAGGAGTTTGGACAGTAGCCGCAAAACTGAGAACTCTAGCGTTATTATGGGAAACAAATTACTTTTCCGATACACTTGAGTGTTCATCCATTTGGGCATATCATATTTCAATGTAAAGGAGGCCCCTCTACCTTCACGAGGTCATGGTAAAGTTTGCGTACGCTCTATCCTCCCCAGACCCCACTTGTGAAATTTCACTGGGTATACTATTATTGTATATTTTAATGTAAAGGAGACATCCTATACTTGCATATATACTCAATTTTGACAAAATAGTATCAACAACCTCACTGCAACTCTTTGATAAAGAAATACACATCTACATTTAGGTTCATTTAAGGTTGTAGATATCTTTCTGAGATTATTATAGCCATTATTTTTCCCCTTTAAAATTTATGTAGGAGATGATACGTAAGTAATGGTTCCACCACTTGCTTCTTTTGGTATGTATTAAGTGTTCCTGTACCACTTTGTTCTATGTGATGAAAAAGAATGTTCATTATTTTGTAGGTTCCTAAGGTGGTTGGAGTACTTACAACTGTGGTTCCCTTATCACTGGATCCTCCAAAATCAGAAAACATCCTCGAATAAACCCCGAAATTCATAATAAGAATGTCAAACTATGTAAAGAGTTCGATGATATGACCATGGCTGAAAAGAATGCACATTTGTCGCAATGATGCCTCAAAAAAACAGAGGCAAATGTTGGAGCAGTTAATCCGAACAGGTATGTAATATTAATCTCTCTCTCCTGCATTTGTATCATATAATGGTTATTAGTTGCTTCCACCACAAACAACTGAGATATTCTGCTGAAACAAATGTTACAAATGATTTGACCAAATGTTAAGATTCCTACCATTCCCAAGTTGATAGATGTTGCTGACCTATGAACCTAAAAAAAGTTTTTAACTCTACCAATATTCGACTTACTCTGTAGCACAGCCAGTTCAAAGTCCGGGCAAATGAAAACGGTTTTGTGGAAGCAAAAATGTTTGATGATAAGCATGGAAAAATTGAACACATTCTTTTTTTTTTCCCGTAACGTGAATAATTTTTTCTTTAGTCTTTCTTTAGGTGTTTTATGTGCATATAAGAAGTATTGCTTCCTTGGAAACTACATGAGTGTAATTGTTGCGATCAATTTCAAAAGTGCATTTACTGTGTTACATACAATGCATAGGCATATGTATTCACTTCGATCTCGCACTATTCTCATGCTTCCGGTTCAAGAATTGAACCTCAATCTCATTAAAGGTGAACCATTCTGTTAGAGCTTGAAAATTTCATTCTCTAGCAGAAATTATCTGTGAAGATGAATTTAGTATTCGAAAGTAATTTATAGCTCATGCCTGACCTTTTAGACCATGAAGGACATTCATTTTATTGATTGATGGGTTCAATTTAACTCGCTTTTTCGCCCAGTTAGTTTCACAAATTTAGTTTTTAAAAAAGTTTCTTTTTATGTGAAGTTACAGAAGCTGCGATTTTTTTAACTGATTTCTAAGACATGTGTGATTGTATTCCAAGGATGTCAAATATCATGTCTCATGCTTCTCAGTATATTACATAAGTTTTTAATTTAGGATTACATCTCTGATCCAGTAGATATTTCGAGAAGAGTTTGTACTTTAGTTGATTGATTCAATACCGATGTAGAGATTATCACCCAAAGACAATATGTAGCCTGTCTTGTTTCATACTAAAAAAAAAATTGTTATAAAGAATCTTTTGCATTCAATATTTCTTCAACTTTCTGCCTATAAGAAGTGTCTGCACTTCGCAGGGACAAACTATGAATGAGGACCAGATTAACTTAGAAACCACGAGTTAGGGAATTTATGGCCTAATGTTGACTGCAAAATATATTTAGCGTTTTGGGTTTCCTCCTCTACTTATGAGATTGCTACTTCAAGAAATGCTGCTTCAAGATAAACTAGATATGTTCCGGGAGTAACTGAATATTTTCCCATGGCATAGATGGACCCTTGCACTCGAGAACTCAAATGGGGGAAGAATTCTTCAACGTAGTCTCAAGAAGATGGTCTATCAAGAGGCTAATATTACACACACATACAAATCCAAGGAAAGATCTCCAGCAAGCTTTATTACAGTCATAGTGGGGTAATTGTCTCCTTGCCCTTTTAAAAACACCAAATGAGCGTCAATATTGTAATTGGTCATGCGTGGCAGTTGTTCGGTGGAAACCCATTTTCATTTCTTGTGAATTTCTCTCACAGAAAGCATTAATAAAAATGGTAATTATTTATTTATTCATTTTTCCAGTTTTGTTAGTGAACCCATGATTTCTTGCAGGAAAAAATTAATGTTGCTTTTTCTTTCTCTGGTTTCCAAAGATGCATGACGTTGTTGTTATTGTCTTATTGCATGATTATAATCTTTATCTAATTACTTAGAGTCTGTTTGGAATGCCACCTACTAATTGAAATTGGTGTAATTATTAGGGTAGTAATTATCAGTCTCATATTACACAGCCTAGTAATTACCATGATCTGTTTGTTTGCCATAATATAATTACAGTGTAATATAGGTGTACTGTTTGGTTGCACAAGTGTAATCACGTGGTTATATTAAATTTTTAAAATAAAAGTTAATTATCAAAAACTAAAAATTTATATTAGACAAATGAAGGCCTTTATAAATGGTATTCTATTAAATATTTAATATATATAGATATTGTCTTTTGAAAATATATTAATTAATAAACATATGTTCTTAACTAATATTATAAAAAAATAACTGATTTATATTTTTTAATTTAGTATATTTTAATTAAATTAATTATAAAAACTAAAAGTACATGATTTTTAAGAACATCATGAAATGCATGTTTGACAAAAAAATTAATATTATAAATATAATGTCATAAAATTATTAAAATATTTGACAAAAAGTGTCACGATCCAAAAACTAGGTCATTATAAATATAATGTCATAAAATTATTAAAATATTTTGACAAAAAGTGTCACGACCCAAAAACTAGGTCATGATGGTACTTGTCACGGCCTAGCCTTGACAAGTAAGTCAATCACCGAAACTGAAAAAGTAAAATAGAACTCAACACTTATACAATTAAGGCGAGAATCCTAGAACGAAGTCAGACTAATACAAGTACAATAATAGCGGAAGTCTGAAATAAATGTCATAACGAATCTCAAGACATGGTGTCATAAGGCAAGAGCATCTAATACAATTCGAATACTGAAATACAACTCTGTCTCAGAAAGTAAGTAAAGACATAAAAGGATAAGATGAGGTCCGAAAGTCAACCCCAAACTCTGGAGCATATCAGTACCTCGAATATCTACTCAACCTCGCATAAACTCAACTGACACATGTTGTACTCAGACCTGGATCTGCACCGAAAGTGCACAGTAGGGATGAGTATAGGTGCACTTGTACTCAGTAGGTATCATAGACCGACTGAACAAAGTAGAAAATAATATAAATAAAATAGACTATGAGCACGTAGCCTACAAGCAGAAAAGTTCTCAAACGGTAGCTCACACCGTCTCCACTAACAGTTCTAATATAATATCAAAAATAAACAACACGAGTATACACAAAAATACACAAAAAGAAAGCAAATCAAGAACTAAGAAATAACTGAATATGCGAATGAAATGCAATGCAATGATGATGATATGGTGGAATGGTGAAAGTCATCGCATGACTTTCAGTATATACCTACCGAGTTCACAACTCCAAATAGGACCCATGGGGGGTTCGCAACCCATATACTATATCTCATATCTCAATCTTAATCTCAACTCTCCTTTCCGGCTCGTGTTCATGGAAGGTTTTTGAGGAACATATCTCATTTTCTTGCAAAAATAATGTTCCTCAATGGTACCAGTGTCTCATAAATTTATAAATATGGAATGAGGATGTAATGCTCACAATCAAATCAGTATGGAGATCTCCAATCAATTCAATATGTATATATACGTGAGCTCAGAAAATCAACTCAATATTTCCATCGATTCATGATTATCAACTATAGATGGGTACCATTGGAATAATTAAGTATGTCAAACATCATTAATATCATATCAACCCCTAACTCGGATATTTCAATCATGATAAAAGCAATCAATGCTCAATAAGGCCTATAATAATAATTTAAGCCCTCTCAAGGGCATCATATCTAGAAACAAGGCATTTAAATGCACAGATAAGGCCATATGATGTCAAATAAGGCCATCACACGGGCGACACGTAATAACATATATCTCAAGCCAACATCAACACCAAATAAGCCCCCACACGGGCACATAATAGTAAATGAAATATCGAAATATAAACCCCATAACTATCCTCCCCAACCCATAGCATGTTTTACCTTTACGTTAACTATCCAGCTCAATCTGAAAGAAGTTAAGCCATAACCTACCTCGAAATGATGAAATCCCTGCCTAAAGTGCTTCAACATGGAGTCTTCCCTTTCGAACGGACACAGATTCAACTAAAACATACAAATATAGCATCTACGCATTAAAAGAAAGCTATTGATACCCATATTGACCATATTTAAAACGGATCCAAAATGGACTTGTTTTAAAAACGGAGAGGTAAAACTAGAATTTTTCTTTAGAAACACATTCTCCAAGGTTATAGGATTTTATAGAAGAAAACCCAAGCAAAAACAAGCTTAAAACGAGGTCCAAATAGGAGAAAACCCATTTTCAAGATTTACCGGTAAAATCCCCCCAAAATCCATTTTCAAATCGAGATTAAAAGGTGTTTTAGATGACATAAACGATGTGAAAAAGTGAAAATAGAGTTTGGGAGCTTACCCAAGCTCAAATGGTGGAGAAATCGACCAAAAACCCTTAAACCCGAAGCTCAAAAATGAAGGAAAAATCATTGAACGAGTTTTTATATCAACCCAGATCTGGCCGCTTAAGCGGTCATCGCTTAAGCGCTAAGTGATTGCTAAAGCGGTCCGGCCTGCGTGGCTAGTCCGCTAAAGCGGTCCCCTATCACTAAAGCGGTCAAGTGCCCGCTTTAGCGGTAGGCAACTGTTAGGGTTTGCCGCTTAAGCGGCTACCACTAAAGTGGTACATTGGCCGCTAAAGCAACTGCACCAGCTGAAACAACATCAGCAACTTAGACAAAATGCCAAGTTCCCGATCACACTCTCGGGATTCATTCAAATCCCGTGGACTCAAACTAATTATGCAACTAGACTAATTTCGAGGTTCCAGACTCAATGACGACGTCGGATTTTCAAAAGAAAGAAAGATTGATTTCAACAATTGAACCCCTGGTACCCTAATTCACTATTTTTCAAACTGAGGGTCGAAATGAGATATAGAAGTCCCAAACTCGAACCAACCACGCTACTAACTCAAAATCGACATTTTAAATTTATTGGCGTAGTCCGTTTTTTCATCCGGCACTCGGATCAAGAAATGTCGATCGAAGTAAACCATTGACTTTTAAAGACTCACAATAACCTCAAATCAACCAAAACTTTCCTAATTGCATTGGAAATTGTGCCCTTTATTCCCAAACTTCAAAATCAATATGAAGCAACTACGGGTAAGGCTACCCACCGGACCGGTATGTACCAGTACCGATCCGGTCCATTCCGATCCTTATCGGTTTGGTAGGTACCGGTACAGTATTCACCGATACCTGGACCAAAACTGTCACGCCCCAAATCCCAACGAGGTGTGATTGGCACCCGAAGCCGATATGGCCCGAGAGAACCAATCTTTGCTCACTTTCGTTCACATGCATGTCTCTTTATGAATAACATACTATCTCATGTAACTGATGAAATATAAAATGCCATTGGCAGAAGTCATGGAAAACATGTACATTATATACAACTATGGCCGTTAGGGCCATTTCGTATTAGACACCTCTTACACTCATGTACCCACGAATGTCTACAAAAGCCTCTAGCAGATGTAACTACCAACACCAACTGAAAGACGGGACAAATTCCTTCTTTATACAACATATACAAAATCAAAACACATGTACAACAGTGACTCGGAGAAGCCCCGAACTAGCTGGAGCTCACCAATGAACAGCGCACAACTGACAATTTACTGTGGCGGCCTACTAGTACTTGCGCCTGCAGCAAGTAAGGTAAATTTCCCCCAAGGGGGGTGAGTACGACGAAAGTACCGAGTATGCAAGGCTCATATAAAACTACATGAGGTAAAAATACTGCGATGGAAACAAATGTAAGCGAATAATCAATGTGAATAGGTCACAATTCTGTATATGTAGGGAACCATGTACATTACGTTCTTTATTTCTCTTGCCTTTACTTTACTTTACTTTTATATCACTCATATACTGTTTGGGCCCTCATCATGCAGGTGTTCTTTTTACCCCATGGATAAAATATCATCATCATGCAGGTATTCTTTTCACCTCATGGATAAGATCATATCATCATGCGGGTGTTCTTGCACCCCATGGATAAATGAACATCATTATGCGGGTGTTTGCACCCCATGGATAAATGAACACAATCAATGTGCATTACTTTATTCTTACTTCATTTCTTTACTTTTGAGATTGATACTGTTACTTGTGAGAGATTGATACTTTTGCTTATGAGAGATCGATACAATGATAGTCACAACTTTATTTGAAGCTTGGATCAATAATCAATAAGTGAGAAACATGCAAATAAACATTATTGGAAACATAGCCTTCGTGGAAACATAATACTATTGGAACCATTGGACAATGATTATTGAACAAGATACATGAGTCTAACCACTATTGAAACTTTGAAACACAACCTTAGTGGACTTTCGGAACATTGCCAATGAATATGAGACATGTGATTCACAACCGCTCAATGAATCGGAGACATATGAGTAACACTAGTCAACTACCGGATTCGTAATACCTTAGAGCATTTCGGAATCAAATGAGTACTATGAAAATATGGACACCATATGTTGCAGAAGAATATAGAAGAGTAACCTTACATACCTTGTCTTCTCAATACGATTCTACAATCTTAAGTGTGCCTACAATAGTCCCGCTCCTTCTTTATGTGTTACTCTACAACACAAATACATAACGGGATTTACATTAACCACCAACTACTTTACAAATGCATATAACGTCAATGAGTTACATGTTTGCCTTTAAACATGCCATTTTCCCTTGACATAACCATTGATGAAATTATTATTCCAAAAATCCCATAATATTCCCAACATTGACCAATACATGATCATCAATACATTTCACCACAACACTTTTCCTTTACACTTTCTTATCCACACCACATCAAAAATAATCCATCAACTTACCTTAATACACTTCATAGCACATATAGACCAAAATCCCACAATTTACACTTATAGAAAAATAACAATTTTAATAACAAAATCACACCATACATGTTCATATTTTATCCATACCATGCTCTTTCATCAAAGTTACAAGTTATAATTCAAGTTACAATCCCATGGATAACACATCTTTTTCACAAAACCAAAAGTGCCATGTCCAATACTTCCAACCATAACAAACATGATATACATAATCTCTCATGCTTATAATATGTTAATCCATAATAATAATTACTTACCTAAGCTTGAAAGATGATGATCTTGCTCCAAGAAGTGCCTTAGGGTTTTGGGAGCAAAAGAAGCTTTCTTGAGAATTCTCTAGAAAAAGATAGAAAAAGCATGTGTATTTCTCTTGAATAAAATCAGAATTTTGCCCCTTTATATAGGCCCTTAATTTTCATCCTTATCCACTCTTGTCATTTAATGCAATGTGTTGCATTAGTCAATGGAAGAATGGGTCATTTGACCCATTCTTGACCCATGTTTTCTTCTCATTTTGGGCCCTATTTTGAGCCCAATTCACTTAACCCACTAAAATCCATAATTCCTCGTGTTTAATTCATTTCATACGCGTTAAGACAATATTCCCACTCATGAAATTCATACTCGTAGCCTTAATTCCAAAAACAAGCAATTCTAGCCGCGTATGGCTTATTTTGGCTACAAGGGTAAAATCGTCATTTTGATGCCAAATTCGTTCTCGAGTAATTTTATCATACCAATATAATAATTTAATCATTTCATGTATATGCTCATGATTGTAGAAGAAACGTAGCAATAATCGGCTCGGTACGTCCCCGGGCACCCTTGGGACTTAGAAAATTTCCAACTTTCGAAAAAGTGGAAAAACCACCCTGGCATGCCCTGGGGTGTGCCAACTTGCTGCCTCTGGGCTAAATATTTTAGCCCAGAGTGGCCTGGCACGCTCTCTAGCGCGCCCCACACTTAAACTTTTCGAAAATTTCATTTTTCGACTTTTCTTCGCGGGTTTGAGTAGATACTTCAAGTCCTATTCTTTAACTTACTTCTTAACCTTAATATCTTTTGTTTAGAGGTCCTCTTAGCCTCGTTTTGAAACCCATGAATGTTCCACAAAAATCGCAAAACACCTCTTATGAAGGGCTAATCTCATGTACGAAGCCAAATTTCAATTTTTCTCATCACTAACATTACAAAACACATACTCATGGCACCTCGACACCTAAATAACCATTATTCAACGTCATCACATAGGGTTAGGAAGGTACGGGGTGTTACATTCTCCCCCCCTTGGAAACATTCGTCTTCGAATGTTAACGATGTCGTGTAATGTACAACACATGTATCTCTATATTCGCCTATACATATATTGACACGTGAAGCTCATAGCTACTTACTTGTTATTGGTCCACTTCCACATTTTGAACCTTTTCTTCCATTTGAAACAATTATGGGTACGTTGATTTCATCTTTTTTTTTTCTAGCTTACCATTATACACTTTCAACAATTTCACATGACATATTGTATAAGGTCACTTTTCCATTCTTTTTGAATTCCGTTATACCTTTCATGAGTGACGCTTTTACGAGTACTTAATCATATAAGATCATAACATCTACTATATCATTATGATAGGTTCTTTTACCTATACTATATTCACCGACAGGTAGAGACATTTCCATTGATTTAACTAATAACTCCAGTTCCTATTATATTCGAATTATAGTAGCCAATGGAATAACATATGATAGAGTAGAGCTCAGGTCAGTCAATACATATACATCATGTACCAATATGGTAATATACCTAAATACCTGTATCGTCATCAGGAGATGTTCCCTCATTCTGCCGGTCCACTAAAGCATAAGTGCGATTCTGGACCCCACTAGTACTGGCTGCTCCTCCGGCACCTCTGCCATGACCAACAGACTGCACACCTCTGTCTAAAGAAGGAACCGATGCTGATGATGCCACAGTGGACCTCGCAGGTTGTACAATACTACCCAAGCCTCGTCGTGGGCAATCTCTCATTATGTGAACCGACATACCACACCAATAACAAGCATTCGTCCCCCTCCGATATTCACTAACATGAAATCGTTTGCACAACTGGCACAGTGGGCGAGAAGACCCTGCTGTCTGTGAATCTGGCATCCTACCACTCTGCCCAATATGACTGCCCCTGAATCCTCGGGAGTGAGATAGAGCGCCTGTTGTGGAATAAGAGAATGAGGGTCTAGGAGGTAACATTCGAGATCCAGATCCTCCTGGGGACACTATAGACTGCCCCATGGATCTTGCCCTTTTTGATGGCCCTTCCTCAAATTCCTGTGTCCCTCTTCTCTGTCTTTGATCTTTCATTTTCTGGGCGAAGGCCTGAATTCTCGCTATATACATATCTTTATTTAAAGCAGCAATGGTGCAGTCTCTTACCAAATATGGTTCTAATCTGTCCACGTATCGATGGACCCTATCCATCATCATAGCCACCACATTCGTAGCATATTGAGCCAAGGAATTAAATTGCAAACTGTATTCTCAAACACTCATGTTCCCTTGGCGTAAATTCAGAAACTGATCTGCACGTGCCTCCCGAATTTCATAGGGGAGGTAACGATCAAGGAATGCTGTTTTAAATTCGTCCCAACCAGCTGGGAGTACATCAATACCCCTTGATCTTTTCCAGTCCTCATACCACAATATTGCTTCGCCTTTCAGTCTATAGGCCGCAAGTTCCACCATTTCAACCCCAGTCACGTGCATAAATTCTAGAGCCCTCTGGATTTGATCTATAAAGTCCTGTGGATCTGCTTCCAAGTCTGACCCAGTGAATATAGGAGGGTCCAATTTTAGAAAGTCTTGTGTTCTGCGACTCGCCACTCTAGCCGCATCATCCTCATTTGTCGTCGGACCAACTCGTCCTTGACTTTGTGCTGCCACTAACTGTGTCAACATATGTACTGCATTCCTAAGATCTTGATCTGTGGTATTCATTGGTGGTTCTACGGGTACTTCTCTACTGATTGGCTCTTCCGGAGCTGGGAAGGTAGACGAAGACCGTGATGAAATTTCAGCATTTGCTCCACCTTGACTAGCTTGGTCAGGTGGTAATCTGCTCATTCCTTCTCCAGCAGGCATATCAACCTGCTTACCTTTACCTCTTCCTCTTCTAGTGTTTGGCATTGTTACTATATCCAAGAGAAACATTTACCATGGTCAGACACAATTCAACTTATAACACTGGCTCTATTGCACGATCTAGAAGTGAAGAAAAGAAACAACATCCTAAATGTCCCGTAGCCTCCTACTTATAAATGTGGTACACAACACATTGATAAGTAAGACTCTACTCAGACACGGCTTTGTAGACACCCTTAGACCGACCTGCTCTGATACCACTTTGTCACGCCCCAAATCCCAACGAGGCGTGATTGGCACCCGAAGCCGATATGGCCCGAGAGAACCAATCTTTGCTCACGTTCTTTCACATGCATGTCTCTTTATGAATAACGTACTATCTCATGTAACTGATGAAATATAAAATGCCATTGGCAGAAGTCATGGAAAACATGTACATTATATACAACTATGGCCGTTAGGGCCATTTCGTATTATACACCTCTTACACTCATGTACCCACGTATGTCTACAAAAGCCTCTAGCAGATGTAACTACCAACACCAACTGAAAGACGGGACAAGTTCCTTCTTTATACAATATATACAAAATCAAAACACATGTACAACAGTGACTCGGAGAGCCCCGAACTAGCTGGAGCTCACCAATGAACAGCGCACAACTGACAATTTACTGTGGCGGCCTACTAGTACTTGCGCCTGCAGCAAGTAAGGTAAATTTCCCCCAAAGGGGGTGAGTACGACGAAAGTACCGAGTATGCAAGGCTCATATAAAACTACATGAGGTAAAAATACTGCGATGGAAACAAATGTAAGCGAATAATCAATGTGAATAGGTCACAATTCTGTATATGTAGGGAACCATGTACATTAGGTTCTTTATTTCTCTTGCCTTTACTTTACTTTACTTTTATATCACTCATATACTGTTTGGGCCCTCATCATGCAGGTGTTCTTTTCACCCCATGGATAAAATATCATCATCATGCAGGTATTCTTTTCACCTCATGGATAAGATCATATCATCATGCGGGTGTTCTTGCACCCCATGGATAAATGAACATCATCATGCGGGTGTTTGCACCCCATGGATAAATGAACACAATCAATATGCATTACTTTATTCTTACTTCATTTCTTTACTTTTTAGATTGATACCGTTACTTGTGAGAGATTGATACTTTTGCTTATGAGAGATCGATACAATGATAGTCACAACTTTATTTGAAGCTTTGGATCAATAATCAATGAGTGAGAAACATGCAAATTAACCAGTATTGGAAACATAGACTTCGTGGAAACATAACACTATTGGAACCATTGGACAATGATTATTGAACAAGATACATGAGTCTAACCACTATTGAAACTTTGAAACACAACCTTAGTGGACTTTCGAAACATTGCCAATGAATATGAGACATGTGATTCACAACCGATCAATGAATCGGAGACATATGAGTAACACTAGTCGACTACCGGATTCGGACTACCTTAGAGCATTTTGGAATCAAATGAGTACTATGAAAATATGGACACCATATGCTACAGAAGAATATAGAAGAGTAACCTTACATACCTTGTCTTCTCAATACGATTCTACAATCTTAAGTGTGCCTACAATAGTCCCGCTCCTTCTTTATGTGTTACTCTACAACACAAATACATAACGGGATTTACATTAACCACCAACTACTTTACAAATGCATATAACGTCAATGAGTTACATGTTTGCCTTTAAACATGCCATTTTCCCTTGACATAACCATTGATGAAATTATTATTCCAAAAATCCCATAATATTCCCAACATTGACCAATACATGATCATCAATACATTTCACCACAACACTTTTCCTTTACACTTTCTTATCCACACCACATCA
Organism: Capsicum rhomboideum; assembly: GCA_031232105.1. Taxonomy (NCBI): domain Eukaryota; kingdom Viridiplantae; phylum Streptophyta; class Magnoliopsida; order Solanales; family Solanaceae; genus Capsicum; species Capsicum rhomboideum. The sequence continues at coordinate 57,046,434 of CP124711.1, forward strand.
AAAATAATCCATCAACTTACCTTAATACACTTCATAGCACATATAGACCAAAATCCCACAATTTACACTTATAGAAAAATAACAATTTTAATAACAAAATCACACCATACATGTTCATATTTTATCCATACCATGCTCTTTCATCAAAGTTACAAGTTATAATTCAAGTTACAATCCCATGGATAACACATCTTTTTCACAAAACCAAAAGTGTCATGTCCAATACTTCCAACCATAACCAACATGATATACATAATCTCTCATGATTATAATATGTTAATCCATAATAATAATTACTTACCTAAGCTTGAAAGATGATGATCTTGCTCCAAGAAGTGCCTTAGGGTTTTGGGAGCAAAAGAAGCTTTCTTGAGAATTCTCTAGAAAAAGATAGAAAAAGCATGTGTATTTCTCTTGAATAAAATCAGAATTTTGCCCCTTTATATAGGCCCTTAATTTTCATCCTTATCCACTCTTGTCATTTAATGCAATGTGTTGCATTAGTCAATGGAAGAATGTGTTGCATTTGACCCATTCTTGACCCATGTTTTCTTCTCATTTTGGGCCCTATTTTGAGCCCAATTCAATTAACCTACTAAAATCCATAATTCCTCATGTTTAATTCATTTCATATGCGTTACGACAATATTCCCACTCATGAAATTCATACTCATAGCCTTAATTCCAAAAACAAGCAATTCTAGCCGCGTATGGCTTATTTTGGCTACAAGGGTAAAATCGTTATTTTGATGCCAAATTCGTTCTCGAGTAATTTTATCATACCAATATAATAATTTACTCATTTCATGTATATTCTCATGATTGTAGAAGAAACGTAGCAAAAATTGGCTCTGTACATCCCCGGGCACCCTTGGGACTTAGAAAATTTCCAACTTTCGAAAAAGTGGAAAAACCACCCTGGCACGCCCTGGGGCGCACCAACTTTCTGCCTCTGGGCTAAAAATTTTAGCCCAGAGCAGCCTGGCACGCTCTCTAGCGCTCCCCACACTTAAACTTTTCGAAAATTTCAATTTTCGACTTTTCTTCGCGGGTTTGAGTAGATACTTCAAGTCCTATTCTTTAACTTACTTCTTAACCTTAATATCCTTTGTTTAGAGGTCCTCTTAGCCTCGTTTTGAACCCCATGAATGTTCCACAAAAATCATAAAACACCTCTTATGAAGGGCTAATCTCATGTACGAAGCCAAATTTCAATTTTTCTCATCACTAACATTACAAAACACATACTCATGGCACCTCGACACCTAAATAAAAATTATTCAACATCACCACATAGGGTTAGGAAGGTACGGGGTGTTACAGAAACGATACCCATTTTCATACCGGTAATTTGGTACTGGTGGGTACCGATTTCGATTCGATCCATTTTGGTCAAATCGATTTTTTTTTTTTTTAAAAAAATTAAATGGCTACGAGCCATTGGGACAGTTGGAAACAGCTAGTGGACCTCCCAACGGCTAGTTTGACCCCTCCCCCCAGCCCCCCCACCCCCAGCCGTCATCGTCCCCTAAAATTCCTATCAATACCCTCTACCCCTTCACATTTTTATTCACTCTTATTTCAACTCTCATTCTCTCAATCTTTCTCAAATCTCAATTCTCAATATCTAATATTCTAATTGTTGTTATTATTTTGTAATTAAAGTATAATTTGGCGAATTTTGGAGGAGCAATCTTCTTCAAGTTTCAAGTTTCGGTTATCGTCTGCTTTTACGACAGACGTTTGGTACATTCATTCCATTCTCTAATATTTTAATTTATTTTTCGTGTTTATTAGTTGTAATTTGTTTATATTAATTTGCTAATTTCATGTTTTATTTCATTATATTATGGATTCTTCTAAAAAAAAATCTGATAAAAAATCTATTGCACAAAAAGCTAAAGGTTTAACGAAATTGGTGGTTGAAAAAGTAAAGGTTCTTCTAGCTCTTCTCGCTTTCCTAAAATTAAATTTAACACGGATGATTTTACGCATGTTAATTAAACTGATTTTATGCATGTCCTAGACGGTGTCATAGAAATTAATATCGATACTTCTATTCCCAATAAAGTTTTAGAGAGATCGTATAATGATTTTGAAGATGAATTATATAAATAAGTAGAATTACATGTGGATGATGGTTTAGATGACACACCGACTAGTTCCGCTCCTGCTTCCGCCCCCGTTAGTGTCGAAGCTCTAACTTAGGATAATCCTCAGGTTGGAGCTAGTTGTTCCCCTATTCCTCCTGTTAGGGGTAAGACCACGGCACAAAGTCCTTTAAAATCAGATATGTGGAAAGTTTTTTATTTGAATGATGAAAAAACTATTTCTACGTGTGGTCTTTGTAAACAAAAATTTAAATATGTATCTAGCGGGAATGGAGGTTCAACTGGGGGGTTTAGAACCCATTTGCTTAGGAAACATATGAGAGAATGGAATACACATTTAGCAAGTAAAAATGTCGGTTCTGGCACTGGACCATCCGTTACCGGGTCAAACATAGTTCAAAGTGAACTAAATCCTTCAAACCCTGCTGGTCCAGTTACACAACGGCTCTATAATAAGGATCGTGATCGTGAAAATTTTGCTAAAATGATTGTTGTTTGTGGTTTGCCTTTTAATTTTAGAGAGAATTCGAGTTTTATAACATATATTCGGGATACATAAATCCCAATTTTGAATGTTTTTCAAGAAGTATGGTAAAAAGAGATATTTTTGAATTTCAAACACAACTTATGCAATTTCTTCGTAGTTATTTTTACTTGATGGATAATAGGGTTTCTATTACCACTGATAGGGGTCATAGTAATAACGGTTTTGATTATTTAACATCTACTGTACATTGGGTTGATTATAATTGGAATATGCAAAAAAGAATTATCGGTTATAAAATTTATGAACAAAAGAAAATCATTGTTTATATTGCTACTACTGTAGCTCGTATTTTAGAATTTTATGGTCTTGCTGATAAAGTGACTAGTGTTACTTTAGATAATGCTTCTGCTAATTTAAATGCTATGTCTTTGCTAGAAACTAGACTTTGTCCACTTATTCCCTATTCTTTTCATGTTAGATGTATTGCACATATATTAAATTTAATTGTGAAGGATGGTATTAAACTATTTGCTAATAGTTGTGATAAAGGTGAAAATGCTGTGTTTTGGATTTTTCATATGCATAATAGTAGTAGAATTAGACAATATAAAGAATTTTGTAGTGGTTGTGAACTTCCGTATAGAAAAATTTCAAAACATGTTAAAACTAGATGGAATTCTTTTTATGAAATTATTGAAATTGCTTATAAATATAGACAACCTATTACTAAGACGTATAATTCGCATAATGCTTATCCTTATCATCAACTCAATGAAGATGATTGGATTAAAATGAATGAACTTAGAAAAAATTTTAAACCGTTTTATGATGCTACCCTCTTTTTTTCTGGAATGTATTATCCTACTATTATAAAAGTTTTATTACATATATGGGGTATTTCATACACTTTTTCTAAGTATATAACAAATGGATATTTTAAGGTTTCTATTGTAGCTATGATTGAAAAATTTTAAAAATATTTTTTTTCCTATCTCCCAAATTTATTTAACTGCTCTTGTTTTAAAATCGGAATATAAAGAGCATGGTGCAAAAGCTATGGGTAGAGGCATTTATCAAAATTTAGCTATTCAATCAGATGAAAGTCCGGATTTGATAACTGTTGGGTTCGAAATCGGGAGGGCGTCATGCAGAAGCTATTAGTTGCAAACCATGTAGACGATTAATCGGATGACAAATAAAAACATACTAAAAGCATAACTATTAAATAGTTTGACCAATTGGCCTACATATAAAAACTAATATAAACATATCATAAAAACTATGAGAGAAAATCTCCTCATAAATAAGACTCTTTAATGACTACATTGTGGATGTTATTGTGTTATGGTATGAGAAGAGGAGTCTTCTATTTATAGAGGTCCAAAATCTTTCCTACAATAAATAGGTTAGCCAAATATGGAAGAGTTTTATATTTTCCTTTTAAGAAAAGTAAAAGTAATTATGTTATTAATTTTATTTTCCTTCAATAGAAAATTAATACTCAAATTCGGTAAGAAATTCAGGGCAAAAACCCTAACAAATCTTCCCTTTTTGGCTGGATTTTCTTGGCAAAACTTGATCCGCCTTCTTCACTTGCATATATGATCTTTGCTCTTCACATAATATTCATCACTGCTGCTTGCCATTGTTAAAAATAAGGTTTTAATATCATGGTTAAAAATGGATTAAAAATTAATATTTTGTTTTTATTTTTAAGGATGCAGCAGCAGGAATATTGAAAATATGGTTGAAACTTGTTCTCCACATATAGTTAGACAAAAATCTTCATTATCATCAAATTGGTTGCAGCTTGATTTGAATCCAATTTGAACCTGTTTTTAATCTCGTTTCATCAAACCATTGGACCTTTGAACCGTAGGCTCTGATACCACTTGTTGGGTTCGAAATCGAGAGGGCGTCATGCGGAAGCTATTAGTTGCAAATCATGTGGACGATAAATCGAATGACAAATAAAAACATACTAAAAGTATAACTATTATATGGTTTGGCCAATTCGCCTACATATAAAAACTAATATAAAAATATCATAAAAACTATGAGAGAAAAATCTCCCCATAAACAAGACTCTTTAATGACTACATTGTGGATGCTATTGTGTTATGGTATGAGAAGAGGGGTCTTCTATTTATAGAGGTCCAAAACCTTTCCTACAATAGAGAGGTTAGTTAAATATGAAAGAGTTTTATATTTTCCTTTTAAGAAAAGTAAAAGTAATTATGGTATTACTTTTATTTTCTTTCAATAGAAAATTAATACTCAAATTTGGTAAGAAAATCAAGGCAAAAACCCTAACAATAACTTGTCAAGATAGCATTAACACTTGTGCGATGGAATTCTATGAATAATATTGCAACTTGGATAATATTGATCTTCCTCAACCGTGTAGCTCTCCAACAAATGTCCATAATTTAGCAAAAACATCACTTAGTATTGATTCTTCTAATAAATGTGAATTTATTAAATATCTTGAACAGGGTGCGTATACTATTACGGATAAGAAATGCGTCCCACAACTATTGAATTGGTGGAGGGCTCGTGGCCAACAATTTCTAAAACTTAGCAGGATGGTGAAGGACGTACTAGTTATTCAAGGATCATTAGTTGCTTCGGAGTAAGCATTCAGCGTGGCAAGATTTCAAATAGAAGATCATAGATATTCATTATCAGAAGACAGTTTGGAGGTATCAGTGTTGTTTACAGATTGGATCAATACCGAGCGAAGAAATAAAGGACTTCCAAAGTTAACTAAATTACAAGAAGATTACATAAATGCAATCCTTAATAGTGACTATGACAATGAAGTTGAAGAAACTCAACAAGCTATACCAAGATAGGAGATTGATAATGTTCAAATTTTAGAAGAGTTAGAACAAAACTTTATAGGACTTTACAATTATTAGTATTACATTCGAGACTTAGTTGAAACAGAACCCTTCCTACAAGGTGGTTGCGTAAATTAGGCACTCTACTTGTAGTTGTAAATTGTAATACAAATTTGAAATTTTGAATAAATTGAGTTGGTTTTTTATTTTTAATCATTGTTTTATACTTTTATTTAATACCTTTCTTTTAATTTGAGTTTTAATATTACTAACTTAGAAATTAAAAAAAAATATATATAAACTTAAAAACTTATAACTTATAAATTGAAAAACTTAAAAACACAAACTACCTTAACAAACTAATAATCTTCAAATATATAACTTCAAAAAATATAAACTTAAAAACTTATAACTTATAAATTGAAAAACATTAAAAAACAAAATACTTTAACAAACTAATAATCTTCAAATATATAACTTCAAAAAATATAAACTTAAAAACTTATAAGTTATAACTTATAAATTGAAAAAAAAATTAAAAAATAAAAATAACTAATAAACTTCAAAAACTATAAATTTTGTACGTAATTTAAATTTAAAAATAATTTAAAAAATATATTTTTTTAAAAAAAACTGACTGACCGTACCGGAATAAGATCCGGTCCGTACCAGTTCATATCGGTCTGGTATCGGAGTATACCGGTTAAGACCGGATTGGAATGGAATGTCGATTTCATACCAGTTATTCCGGTCCGGTTCATACCGGTATCGGTCCCATTCCGGTAAAGGACATACCGGTCCGGTTCGGTACCGGTCTATTTCGGTCTGGTCGTTCCATTTTGGTCCGGTGCACAGTTTTAACTACGGGGAAGGACAAAATGGTCAAAACACATAAAAATAGAAATCACAAGAACAGGTCTTTACAAAAAGATAATCTATTAATTCTAACTAAAAAATGAATGACTTGCAATGTAAAATATTAAGTCAATACTAGTAAAATAAATAAATTGGAACTGAAAATATAACATAAGTTCAAAATTCAAAACAAAAAAATTAACATAATACTCTTATATCAAATTTCAACATAATGTACATAAATATGATTCAAAAGAAAAGGAAAACGTAATTCTATAATCTTATTCAATAATGAATTCTACTTTAATTTAAAAATTAGAATACTAACGAAATTATGCTAAATGAAAAAAAAAAAAAAGACAGATAATACAAACAATTGCATGGAATCACAAGAAGTAAAACTTGAAAAATGAGAAGGATCAAATATAAATAAAAACTATATTTTTTAAAAAATATTAGAATAATTAAAATAAAAAAAATTAAAATAATAGAAATAAAATATAAATTAAAATGAAAAAAATAAAAATAGAAATAAACGGAAGAAATTAAAAAGTAACCAGCCTATAATTACACCATGTAATTACCAACAATTCACAGGTCCCCATGTGAATTGGAGAGTGTAATTACCCCCTGTCAATTACACCTAATTACCTGCTGACCAAGTAATTACCTGGTCGATCAAACATACGAATTTGTGTAATTACACCCAATTACACCAAATTCAATTCTCAGGATGACTTTTCAAACAAGCCCTTAGTCTTCCTAGGCTATGGTGATTTTGCAATCAGATTGCTCTTTAATTTTAGGATCTACTGGTTTACATCTTGCCACCATTCATAATTTGTGAATTTTAATTTTTCTATACATGACATTATGAATATTTTAAGATTTTATTTAGTTGGAATATGACGGTCGCAAAAATTTGATTTAACAGGTTTTTGAAAGTGGAAATTGCTCAAGGTGGGAGAAGGAACACTATTCCGATCACAAGCGGTACTTCCTACACTTCTTTTATTTGGATGTTATATGCTTAGCTATATGTTAAATGATTTTGCTTTATATTTCATACATATTGGACAGAAGAAAGATGTGTGTACTCTAAGAATAAATTAGATGTTAACGTTACAAAGTTTTAGACTTCAATATCGATAGCTTTTTGAACACTTGAAACAGATGCCTATCAATAAAAAAAATGCAAATTGATTAGATCGGTGAACGTCCATATCTTGGTGTCGGAAATAGTGTGGAAAATCTAAGCGACCCATCGCGTGCAAAGAAATGACATTCAAAAAATTCTAGAGGCAAAGAGATTGAACTGGTAGCTCTACATGAACTATCCAGTAGCACTAAAATATATCTATGACACAAAAATTATACTTGTGTTGTTGTACTAAGAGAATTTATGATCTCAAATTCTTAATATGGTTTTACTAAATCACAAAAAAATATAACCCGTCAACTAGAATTTGGTAGCACTTTAGTCTCCTCTTTCTTTGCCTATTGTAAACATTAAAGAACAATTGTCCGAAGAAAATTTTTGAGTGTATATTGTGAATTGTGATTGGAAGGGAAAAGAAGGATTTATTAGGGAGAAGCTGATAGTGTCTAATTTCAATGTCTGACAACTTGCAGGTAAAATGAGCAATAGACGAAAAAGGAAGAAGGCATCTCAAGCTCAATACTAAAGGAAAGAAGAATCAGTCAAAGAATAGAAATTCTTCAAAAGAGCCTAAAAGGAAAGAATCAATTTTGAACCACAACATTAATGCAACATCTTTCAGGGAAGGAAAGAAGACCCTTTCAATATCTCAAGAATCCCTATTTTCTGGATTAAGTATGCAGGCTTTTAGTGTCATTAAAAAGACTATTTATGGTCCAACCTTATTCTTGGAAAGAGGATATCTCACATCCAATTTCCAAGGATCAAATCTCTTGGGTTGTCTTCTAGTAGTAGTCCAATCACTACTATTTAAATGATGGAAGCCTAAGGAAGAGATATACACTTGTCTCAACCTTCTCAAGCTTTTTGCTCTACTTTCATTAAGCATTGTATTCTCTAGAAGTTTACTGTGTATTCAAAAAGAGAGGAAAGAAACACATAGTTGGTGAGGCTTTGTATCAAAAGAGAGAAAAGAAACAGAGTGAGAGTTAAAGCCAAAAAGCAACAGGAAAAACTTATCCTGTAACAGATCAAATTACAAGGATTCTTAGAAGTTTGCCTCCCCAATGGCTTTCTAAAATTGTGGCTCTTGAAAGTATGAATTTGAACAAGATGACTTATGATGAAGTAAGAGGAGATCTTATGCATTTGAAAAAGCTCATTTGAACAAGAGAGATCAACTGCAAGATGAGAAGAAAAAGACTGTTGTAACACCCCGTACGTTTCTGAGTCTAGCTGACTACCGTAACATTTATGGAAAAATAGAAACATGAGAGATTTGGTGAATTATGTATTAATTTGTGGGCATTAATAAGTCTTACACTATTGGGTCCAAATGAAGCCCAAAATCATAAGGAAGACATGACCCAACATGGCAATTTGACCCATTCTTGCCTAGTCTTCCATTGACTAAGTAAACACACCAAGTGTGTGGATGAGGTTCATTATAAAGGGACTATATAAAGAGAGAAAATCATATTTTTATTTCATTTGGACTCTCATGCCTTTTCTAGAATTATCCAAAGCTTTCCTCTCACACAAACTAGCTCTCATCTTTTTGTGGACAAGATCATTTTTGTACAAGGCTTGGTAAGTGTTTATTATGATGGTTTAATATATTTTATGCATGAGAGATGGTGTATATTATGTTGTTTATGTTGGTGGGGTATTGAGAAGTTCACAATGTGTGAAATCTTACATGCTTGCTAAATCGGAGAATGGGTTTGTCTTGTGATCTTGAACATGGAATTGTGGTCTTGAAGGAAGTGAACTTGATGGATTAAATATTGACATGTGATATGTGATTATAGTCTTACTTTTTTTAATACTTGTGTATGATGTTTGGAATTGTTATTGTGAAATTTGGTTATGGTTTTGGTGACGTATTGACCATGAAGTGTACTTTTGGTGTTGTTATGTGTGTTGTGAGACCATGGCTGATTGTTGGTGTTCAAGATGATCAAAAATATTTCAAAATAAGCTTGGTTATGATCATGGACCATTCATGGCATTAAAAGACCCAAAAGAGACCATTTCAGACCAAAACGGGCATCCGCCCCCGCAGACGAGGGCACCTGCGGGCGCAGATGCCAACGCAGGTGCCACTGGCATCTGCCACCAACCACCTGCAGGCGTACCTCAGCCACCTTCGGGTTTAGGTGTCTTCGCAGGTCAGCCCCAGGTGCGGTTTTGTATGCTTTCGCATCGTCTTGGTCCCCGAAGGCCCCTATACCCTTTTTGGATGTAATTATCAACTTGTGATGTCGTTTTAATGACTTTAAAGTGTCATATGGAGGTATGTTGGACTATATTAAGTATGGATTGTTGTTCATATGTTGTTATGAAGGAGTAATTGTGAAGTAATAATGATGAGAAAACATAAAGGGTAAGTATAGTGTGAAATGCTATTGATGTATGATATCTTGGTCAATGTGTGGAATGTTATGGTATTGTTGATATGAAAATCCAGTGGATTGTATTATAAGGGATGAAATGACGTTATACAGCAGTCATATAGTTCATTGTCGTCTTGTACGCCTGTATAGTAACTAGTTGCTAATGTAAGCTCCGATATGTACTTGTATTGTAGAGTAAGACGTAAGGAAGAAGCTGGACTATTGTGTTCATAAATAGGCTTGTGTATTCATACTTGGAAGTGAAGGTATGTAAGGTTACTTTGTCCGTATCTTTCTGTAGCATATAGAATTCACATTGACGTTACACTTGTCCTATTCCAAAATGTGCTAAGGTATCCTATTCCCGATTTTCGATGGTTATTATCATATGTTTCCTAATCATTGATCAATTGTGAATCACATGTATCATATTCGTTGATAATGTTTCAAGAGCTCAATAAGGTTGTGTTCCAAAGTTCCAATAGTGGTTATACCCATGTATCTTGTTCATTGATTATTGTCCAATGGTTTCAATAGTGTTATGTTTCCCATAAGGCTATATTTCCAATAATGTTTATTCAAATGTCTCTCACTCATTGGTTATTGATCCAAAGGTTAAGTAAGGTTATGAATATCATTGTATCAATCTCAAAGTAACGAATGAAGTAATGCATATGTGGTTAATGATCAAGTATGGGTGGTAGCTTTGGGGGCGAAAATGACTAGCTCAAGCCGATCCCGAGATTGTTAGATCAGGGGGCAGTCCTAGAGGCATAAGCCTAGCTCGGACTGAACTTGACAGGGGGTAGATCTAGAGGTATAAACCTAGCTTAAGCCGAACCTGATATGTTGGTATGGGTGGTAGCTCTAGAGGTAATAACCTAGCTCGAGCCGATCCCGATCTATATTTATTTAAAGGGTGGCAGCTCTAGGGGCATAAGCCTAGCTCGAGCCGATCCTAACATAACATCATGTTATGTTAAACCCACTGTTTAGTCAAGGCCCAGGTATCACAAGCCACAGGCAAAGATAAATAATCATAGAAGTAAAGAAGCAAAGAAATTAATGAAATACACATGGTACCAAAGTACAGAATGGTGACTTATCTATATTGAGTATTTTTTGTATTTGAGTTCATTGACATATCTACATATCATACAGTTTCTTATGAGCCGTAGATACTCAGTACATTCTTCGTACTGAAGTCCCTTGTGGGACTTACCTTACTTGCTGCAGGCGCAGGTACTAGTAGGCCTCCACAGTAGGTTGCCAGTTGTTGCGGATCATTGGTGAGCTCCAGTTAGTTTGGGTCTTCTCCGAGTCACAGTTGTACATATGTTTTGGTGTTGTACATGTTGTATAAAGCGGGGACTTGTCCCGACTTTCAGTTAGTTTTGGTAAATGTATTTGTTAGAGGCTTTTGTAGACGGATGTGGGTGTATAAATGTAAAAGGTACATGTCATTTTTGATTTGATGGCCTCAATGGCCAAGTTTCATATATATGTATATATCACATGTTCCATGAATTCCGTTGTTAGCATTTTAAGCTCTTACATGATAGTGGTATTTCTTATGTCATGCATATGAATGAGTATAAGCAAAGCTTGGTTCTCTCGGGCCTTATCGGCTACGGGTACCAATCCGTCCCGATGGAATTCGGGGCGTGACAAAAGTGGTATCAGAGCAGGTCGTTCTAAGGGTGTCTACAAAGCCATGTCTGAGTAGAGTCTTACTTATCGATGTGTTGTGCACCACATTTATAAGTAGGAGGCTATCGGACATTTAGTATGTTGTTTCTATTCTTCACTTCTAAAGCGTGCAATAGAGTTAGTGTTGTAAGTTGAATTGTATCTGACCATGGTAATTGTTTTTCTTTGGTATAGTAAGAATGCCAAACACGAGAAGAGGTAGAGGTAAAGGTAAACAGGTGGATATGCCTGCGAAAGAAGGAATGAGTAGATTACCACCTGACCAAGCTAGTCAAGGTGGAGCAAATGCTGAAATTTCCTCGCGGTCGTCCTCTACTTTTCCAGCTCCAGAAGAGCTAGTCGGTAGACAAGTACACGCAGAACCACCAATGAACACTACAAATCAGGATCTTAGGACTGTAGTACATATGTTGACATAGTTAGTGACAGCACAAAGTCAAGGATGAACTGGTCCAATGACATATGAGGATGATGCGGCTAGAGTGGCGAGTCGTAGAACACAGGATTTTCTGAAACTGGACCCTCCTATATTCACTGGGTCAAATCCAAAAGCAAATCCACAGGACTTCGTGGATCAGATTCAGAGGGCTCTGGAAGTTATGCATGTGACGGGGGTAGAAACAGTTGAACTTGTTGCGTATAGATTGAAAGGAGAGGCGATATTGTGGTACGAGGATTAGAAGAAATCTTGTGATATTGGTGCAAATCCACCTAATTGGGAAGAATTTAAAGCGGCTTTTCTTGATCATTATCTTCCTTATGAGATCCGTGAGGCTCATGCGGATCAATTTCTAAATCTTCGTCAAGGAAATTTGAGCGTCAGAGAATATAGTTTGCAATTCAATTCCTTGGCCCGATATGCTCCAAATGTGGTGGCTACAATGACAGATAGAGTCCATCGATACGTGGACAAATTAGAACCATATTTGGTAAGGGATTGCACCATTGCTGCCTTGAACAAAGACATGGACATAGCTAGAATACAAGCCTTCGCCTAGAAAATGGAAGATCAAAGACAGAGAAGAAGGGCACATGAATTTGACAGGGGACAATCAAAAAGGGCTAGACCTATAGGGTCATCTATGATGTCCCAAGGAGGATCTAGGCCTTGTATGTTTCCTAGACTACCTATACCATCGTTCTCTCATTCCACAGCAGGTGCTCACTCTCAGTTTTGAGGGTTGAGAGGTGGTTCATCTGGGCAGAGTAGTGGGGTTCACGGATCACAGGCAGCAGGTTTTCCTCGTCAGCAGTGTCAGCACTGCGGTCGTATTCATGCAGGCACATGCCGAGTGGGGACAAATACTTATTTCTGGTGCGGTATGACGGGACACGTGATGAAAGAGTGTCCCCAGAGGAGCATGGGTGGTATATCACGACCGGCAGGATTGGCCGTTGCGTCCTCAGCATCGGTTCCTTCATTGGGCCGAGGTGTACAGTCTGTTGGCCGTGGTAGGGGTGCCAGAGGAGCAGCCAGTATTAGTGGGGTCTAGAATCGCACTTATGCCTTGGTGGACTGGACCGACAAAATTCAGAGGCTTCTCCTGATGTTGTCACAGGTACATTATCCATACTATCATATAATGTATATGCATTGATTGACCCCAGTTCTACATTGTCCTATGTTACTCCATTGATTGCTGCAAAATTTTCAAAGGCACCAAAATTATTAATTAAATCAATTAAAGTGTCTACACCGGTTGGTGAATATATTATTGCAAAAAGAGTATATCGTAATTGTGTGGTAACTGTGTGTGGTCATGATACATTGGCCGATCTCATTGAACTAGACATGGTGGATTTTGATGTGATAATGGGGATGGATTGGTTGGCCTCTTGTTATGCCACGGTAGATTGCCGAGCCAAGAAGGTATATTTTTCCTTTCCGTAAGAAAATGTTCTTGAATGGCAGGGTAATGGGGGGGCACCAAAGAGGAAGATTTATTTCTTATCTGAAAGCCAGGAAAATGATTGCCAAAGGTTACATATGTCACTTAGTACGAGTGAAAGATATTGATGTGGAACCACTAACTCCGCAGTCGGTTTCAGTGGTCAATGAATTTCTGGATGTATTTCCAGAGGATCTTTCAGGATTACCCCCAGAACGGGAAGTAGAGTTTGGCATTGATGTGATTCCAGGCACTCAGCCCATCTCTATTCCTCCATATAGAATGGCTCCAGCAGAATTGCGTGAATTGAAGGAGAAATTGAGAGATTTGCTGGACAAGGGCTTTCTTAGGCCGAGTATGTCTCCATGGGGTGCACCGGTATTATTTGTATGGAAGAAATATGGCACGTTGAGAATGTGCATCGACTATCGGCAATTGAATAAGGTAATGATCAAGAACAAATATCCCCTCCCTTGGATTGATGATTTATTTGATCAGTTACAGGGTGCCAAGTGTTTCTCAAAGATCGACTTGAGATCGGGTTACCATCAAGTCAGAGTTAGAAAAGAAGATATACCCAAGACAGCATTTCGTACACGGTATAGCCATTCTGAATTTTTAGTTATGTCATTTGGACTAACAAATGCACCAGCTGTGTTCATGGATTTGATGAATAGGGTGTTTAAGCCATTCCTGGACGTGTTCGTCACAGTATTTATAGATGATATTCTGGTTTATTCACGATCACCAGAGGACCATGCTAATCACTTACGGCAAGTGTTACAGATTCTCCGTGAGCGTAAGTTGTATGCAAAGTTCTCCAAGTGTGAGTTTTGGTTAAAATTAGTTACATTCTTGGGTCACATTGTATCGTATGAAGGGATACAAGTTGATACACAGAATATTAAAGCAGTGAAAAATTGTCCAAGACCTACGACACCCACAAAAATTCATAGTTTTCTTGGACTGGCAGGTTATTACTGAAGATTTGTGGAAGGTTTTTCCTCCATTGCTGCACCGTTAACAACGCTTACACATAAAGCAGTTAAATTTCAGTGGAATGATTCGTGTGAGAAAAGTTTCCAAGAGTTGAAAGATAAATTAACCTCCACACCAGTTTTAGGACTTCCTGAAGGCACCGAAGGTTATGCAGTGTATTGTGATGCTTCCGGGGTTGGACTCAGATGTGTATTGATGTAGCACAGTAATTTCATAGCATATGCCTCACGACAGTTGCCGCCACACGAGAGAAACTATCCCACACATGATCTTGAGTTAGCAGCGGTGGTTTTTGCTTTAAAGATATGGCGTCATTATTTGTATGGAGTTCATGTTGATATCTATACTGATCACAAAAGTTTACAATATCTCTTTAAGCAGAAGGAACTCAATTTGAGTCAACGAAGGTGGTTAGAGCTCTTAAAAGACTATGATATTGACATTCTTTATCATCCAGGAAAAGCAAATGTCGTAGCAGATGCATTGAGCCACAAGGTAGTAGAAAGAACTAGTGGCCAATTGACAGAAAATAAAGAGATAATCAAAGACCTACATCAATTATCCATCTTGGGGGTTCGTCTTCTTGAATCCTCAGATGAAGGAGTTATTGTACAAAATGTGGCTGAATCTTTACTAATAGCTGAGGTGAAAGAGAAGCAGTTTGCAGATTCTATGTTATTGCAGTTAAAGGAGAATGTAGAACAGAATTTGACAAAGGCTTTTGATCTGACACAAGAAGGGGTGCTCCAATACCAAGGTAGAGTATGCGTTTCGGATGTAGATGAGCTGCAGAAACGAATTATGACAGAGGCGCATCATTCGCTCTATTCTATTCATCCGGGTTCTACTAAAATGTACCATGATTTAAAAGAAGTGTATTGGTGGGGAAATATGAAGAAGAACATTGCAGAATTTGTCTCTCAATGCCCAAATTATCAACAAGTAAAAGTAGAGCATCAGAAACCAGGAGGTTACATACAATGTATCAATCTTCCAGTCTGGAAGTAGGATATGATTAATATGGACTCCATCACAGGTTTGCCTCTTACACTGTGGAAATTTGATTCTATATGGGTTATAGTTGACAGGCTTACCAAGTCAACACATTTTTTACCAGTCAAGACCACCTATACAGCTGAAGATTATGCAAGACTATATGTTAAAGAGATAGTTCGGTTACATGGTATTCCACTTTCCATTATATCAGACAGAGGAGCACAGTTTACTGCACATTTTTGGAGATCTTTTCAGCAGAGTTTGGGTACACAGGTAAATCTGAGTACAACTTTCCATCCTCAGACTGATAGACAAGCAGAACGTACGATTAAAACACTTGAAGATATGCTATGAGCATGCACGTTAGTTTTTTAGGGCAGTTGGGATGACCATTTTCCTCTTATTGAATATTTTTATAACAATAGCTATCATTCAAGTATTAAAATGGCATCTTATGAAGCTTTGTACGGAAGGAAATGTAAATTACCAATTGGATGGTTTGAAGCGGGTGAAACGACTTTACTTGGACCAGATCTTGTTCATCAGGCTATGGAGAAAGTTAAAGTGATTCAACAATGATTAAAAATGGCCCAGAGTCGACACAAGTCATATGCCGATGTTAGAATAAGAGGACTTGAATACGCCATAGGTGATTGGGTATTTCTGAAGGTGTCACCAATGAAAGGGGTAATGCGATTCGGAAAGAAAGGAAAATTGAGTCCGCATTATATAGGCCCATATGAAATTATTAGAATATTTGGGCAGGTTGCTTATGAGTTGGCACTACACCAAGAACTCTCCACAGTTCATCCAGTATTTCACGTTTCAATGCTTTGAAAGTGCATAGGGGATCTATCTCGTTTCACTCCTATTGACGATGTACAGGTTACAGAGGATCTTACCTATGAGAAGATACCTATTTCCATTCTGTATAGACAAGTGAAGAGGTTGAGGAATAAAGATGTTGCCTCCGTAAAGGTACTTTTGAGAAATCAGCAAATGGAAGAGGTCACGTGGGAAACTGAAGAAATGATGAAATCCAAGTACCCTCATTTGTTCCAAAGGGAAGAATGACAAGTAAGTATTTATAAGCTTAGACTGTATATCTTTATATGATGAAATGAATAATGATCCTAGACTTGTAATTGTTTACTTTGAATAATAACACTAACATTCGAGGACGAATGTTTCTAAGGAGGAAAAAATATAACACCCCGTACGTTTCTGTGTCTAGCTGACTACCATAACATTTATGAAAAAATGGAAACATGAGAGATTTGGTGAATTATGTATTAATTTGTGGGCATTAATAATTCTTACACTATTGGGCCCAAATGAAGCCCAAAATCATAAGAAAGACATGGCCCAACATGGGAATTTGACCCATTCTTGCCTAGTCTTCCATTGACCAAGTAAACACACCAAGTACGTGGATGAGGTTCATTATAAAGGGACTATATAAAGAGATAAAATCAGATTTTTATTTCATTTGGACTCTCATGCCTTTTCTAGAATTATCCAAAGCTTTCCTCTCACACAAACTCTAAGCTCTCATCTCTTTGTGGACAAGATCATTTTTGTACAAGGCTTGGTAAGTGTTTATTATGATGGTTTAATATATTTTATGCATTATATATGGTGTATATTATGTTGGTTATGTTGGTGGAGTATTGAGAAGTTCACAATGTGTGAAATGTTACATGTTTGCTAAATCGGAGAATGGGTTTGTCTTGTGAACTTAAACATGGATTTGTGGTCTTGAAGGAAGTGAACTTGATGGATTAAATATTGACATGTGATATTTGATTATAGTCTTACTTTGTTTTATCCTTGTGTATGATGTTTGGAATTGTTATTGTGAAATTTGGTTATGGTTTTGGTGACGTATTGATCGTGAAGTGTAGTTTGGGGTGTTGTTATGTGTGTTGTGAGACCATGGCTGATTGCTGGTGTTAAATATGATCAAAAATATGTCAAAATAAGCTTGGTTATGATCATGGACCATTCATGGCATTAAAAGACCCAAAAGAGACCATTTTGGACCAAAACGGGCATCCGCCCCCGTAGATGAGGGCACCTGCGGGCGCAGATTCCAACGCAGGTGCCACTGGCATCTGTCACCATCCACCTGCGGGTGAACCTCATCCACCTTAAGGTGTAGGTGGATTCGCAGGTCAGCCCCAGGTGCGGTTTTGTATGCTTTTGCATCGTCTTGGTCCCCGGAGGCCCCTATACCCTTTTTGGATGTAATTATCAACTTGTGATATCGTTTTAATGACTTTAAAGTGTCGTATGGAGGTATGTTGGACTATATTAAGTATGTATTTTTGTTCATATGTTGGTATGAAGGAGTAATTGTGATGGAATGATGATGAGAAAACCTAAAAGGTAAGTGTAGTGTAACACCCCGTACGTGTCTGAGTTGAGTTGATAACCGAAACATTTAGGGAAAAATGAAAACATGAGAGAATTGATGAATTTTGTATTAAAATGTGGGCATTAAAATTTTTATACACTTGGGCCCTTAAATGAGGCCCAAAAATAACAAAGAAGACATGGCCCAATAAGGGAATTTTTGACCCATTCTTCCAATGTGATCCATTTGACCCAATCTTTCAATATTTGACCCTTGACCAATCAAACCATGCATTAATTACAAAATGGGATAAGTGAGACTTAAAGGGGCTTATATATATGAGAAGCAATCAGATTTTTATTCATTTTTGGACACCCATGCTTTTCTAGAAATTTCCAAACATTGTCTTCTCTCATACAAATCCTAGGCCTTCATTCCTTTTGGTCAAATATCATCCCTTGGTGAGTATTGGTAAGTGTTTATTGTTATGATATAATATATTTTATGCATGGGATATGGTGTATATGGTGTTGGGTATGTTGGTGGAATATAAGTTCACTATGTGTAAGTGTACATGTTTGCTAAATCGGAGAGTGGTGTTGCCTTGTAAACTTGAACATGGGTTTGTGATCTTGAATAAAATGAACTTGATGGATTCAATAGTGAGATATGAGATGTGATTATAGTCTTGACTTGCTTTATACTTTTGTCTAGTGTTTGGAATTTCTATTGCGAAATTGGTTATGGTTTTGGTGGCATATTGGCCGTAAAGTATGGTTTTGGGTGTTGTATGTGTGTCGTGAGACCATGGCTGGTAGTTGGCATGTTAAATTATCAAAAATATGTTAAAATGAGTTTGGTTATGATCATGGACCATTCATGGCATTAAAAGACCCAAAACGGAGCCATTTCGGACAAAACGGGCATCCGCCCCCGCAGACGGAGGCACCTGCGGGCGCAGATGCCAACACAGATGCCTCTGGCTGCTGCCATAGGGCACCTGCGTGCGCACCTCATCCACCTGCGTGCGCAGGTGGCAGCGCAGGTCAGCCCAGAGTTTTGTTTTTTATGTTTTCGTCTCCCGATGATCCCCCGAAGCCCCCGTACCCTTTGGATGTAATTATCAATTTGTGATGACTTTAAAGTATTGTATGGAGGTGTTTTGGACTGTATGAAGTATGGAAGGTTGTTCATATATTGTGATAAAGGAGTAAATGTGACGGAATGATAAAGAGAAAAGCGTAAGGGTAAGTGTGGTGTGCAATACTATCGATGTATGATTTTTGGTCAATGTGTGTAATGTTATGGTGTTGTTGCTATGGAAATGCATTGGATTGTATGGTAAGGGGTGACATGATGTTGTATGGTAGTCATATAGTTCATTGTCATTTTGTACATTTGTACGGTAAATGATCATTAATAAGAGTTTCATTGTGGACTTGTATTGTAGAGTGAAACATAAGGAAGGAGCTGGACTATTGTGTTCATATATAGACTTGTGTACTAGTACTTGGAAGTAAAGGTATGTAAGGTTACTCTTCTATATCTTTCTGCAACATATGGTGTTCACATGGTCATAGTACTCATTCGATCCCAGAATACTCTAAGGTATTTCGTATCCGATAGTTGACTAGAGTTACTCATATGTTCCTTATTCATTGGGCAATGGTGAATCATATGACTCATGTTCATTGGTTGACTTATGTTCATTAATTGACTTATGACCATTGGTTAACCCGCATTCATTGGCTAATATGTCAAGAGTTTCAAATGTTCGAAGGTATTGTATCTCAGGTTTGTGAGCAGTTGATATCCACATATGTCCTATTTAGTGCTCATTGTCCTAAGGTTCCAAACGTATACTATTCCAAAGGGGTTCTAGTATTCCAACTAAGGTTGATATATTGTTCTTCATATGCGCTTTACTCCTAGACGAATCATGACCCACTTAGTTCTTATTTACGATGGAAGTTCTTAAGTTGTCACATGTTGTAAAGTCTAAGAGAACTATCGCAACGAGAGTAATGAGATCAAGAGAGCTTGTTTAGTTGAATAGCATTGTTCCAATCATGTTATGTTCCAAAGTTCCAATAGAGTTATACACATGTCTCATATTCATTAGTAATGTTCCAAAAGTCCAATGAGGTTATGTTCCAAGGTTTCAATAGTGGTTATACTCATGTATCGTGTTCATTGATCATTGTCGAGTAGTTCCAACAGTGTTATGTTTCCATGAAGGCTATGTTCCAATAATGCTTATTCACATGTTTCTCACTCATTGATTATTAATCCAAAGCTTCAAATAAAGTTGTGACTATCATTGTATTAATCTCTCATAAGCAAAAGTATTAATCTCTTACAAGTGAATGAATCAATCTCTCTCACATGAATGACTCAATCTCTCACAAACAGTTGTACCAATTGCTCAAAGGTAATGAAAGAAGTAATGTGCAAGCTAATGTACCTATCCCTCGCAAGTAAAGATGTCAATCGTATAAGAGTAAATATTTGTGTTTCAAATTTCAAGAATGTTTCCATCATCAAGGTATCACTCATTGTATGAAAGCAAGATGTAATGTCTACCCACAACAAAGTGGATGCCCACCAAGAGTGGATGACTACCCACAATAAAGTGGATGCCCACCAAGAGTGGATGACTACCCACAATAAAGTGGATGCCCACCAAAAGGTGGATGATCACAATAACCCACCAATAAGGTGGATGCCCACCAAAAGGTGGATGATCACAATAGCCCACTAATAAGGTGGATGACTAATAAAGATGACGAAGGTAAATAAGGAATATCATAAACGTAATGTACATGGTTTCCCACATACAAAAAGAGAGTTTATTCACATTACTATTTCTCTTATATTGATTTCATGGTTGTTGTTATTATGTACGAATCATTGGAGATAATCATACAGAAAGAAAGGTACACAATTCCACATATAGAGTTTTTCTTATAATTACTTCCATTGAAGCTCTTATGTATTGATGCATTGATGTTGTTTTCTTAGGGCCTTACATACTCAGTACATTCTTCGTACTGACCCCTCTTAGGGACTTACCTTACATGTGCAGGTGCAGGTATTAGTAGACCGTCAGTAGGTTGCGGATCACATACAGGTCCTTGGTGAGCTCCAGTTGCTTCGGGGCTTCCAAAGTCACACGTGCATACTAGGTTTTGGTATTTTGTAAACATTCTATAGACATGGTCATGTATCTATTAGAGGCTTTGTAGACATATGTGGGAAGATGAAAGTAAAAGATGTACCTTCATTTTGACGTAATGGCCCTAACGGCCAAGTTTTATATATTGCCCTTATTGCCGTGACTTCCGCCATTGATATTTAATTACATGAAATAAAATGATAGGCATAAGTGGACATATGTATGAGAGTGCATGGACAACGATTGGTTCTCTCGGGCCACAACGGCTTCGGGTGCCAATCACGCCTCGATGGGAGTTGGGGCGTGACATGTAGTGTGAAATGCTATTGATGTATGATATCTTGGTCAATGTGTGGAATGTTATGGTATTGTTGATATGAAAATGCAGTGGATTGTATTATAAGGGATTACATAACGTTAAACGGCAGTCATATAGTTCATTGTCATCTTGTACGCCTGTATAGTAACTAGTTGCTAATGTAAGCTGCAATATGTACTTGTATTGTAGAGTAAGACGTAAGGAAGAAGCTGGACTATTGTGTTCATACATAGGCTTGTGTATTCATACTTGGAAGTGAAGGTATGTAAGGTTACTTTTTCCGTATCTTTCTGCAGCATATAGAATTCACAATTACGTTACACTTGTCCTATTCCGAAATGTGCTAAGGTATCCTATTCCCGGTTTTCGATGGTTATTATCACATGTTTCCTA
Source organism: Capsicum rhomboideum (assembly GCA_031232105.1). Classification (NCBI taxonomy): domain Eukaryota; kingdom Viridiplantae; phylum Streptophyta; class Magnoliopsida; order Solanales; family Solanaceae; genus Capsicum; species Capsicum rhomboideum. The sequence goes on from CP124711.1 coordinate 57,068,122, forward strand.
CTCATTGATCAATTGTGAATCACATGTCTCATATTCGTTGATAATGTTTCAAGAGCTCAATAAGGTTGTGTTCCAAAGTTCCAATAGTGGTTATACTCATGCATCTTGTTCATTGATTATTGTCCAATGGTTCCAATAGTGTTATGTTTCCCATAAGGCTATGTTTCCTATAGTGTTTATTCACATGTCTCTCACTCATTAGTTATTGATACAAAGGTAAAGTAAGGTTATGACTATCATTGTATCAATCTCAAAGTAACGAATGAAGTAATGCATATGTGGTTAATGATCAAGTATGGGTGGTAGCTTTAGGGGCGAAATGGCTAGCTCAAGCTGATCCCGAGATTGTTAGATAAGGGGGCAGTCCTAGAGGCATAAGCCTAGCTCGGACTGAACCTGACAGGGGGTAGATCTAGAGGTATAAACCTAGCTCGAGCCGAACCGAATATGTTGGTATGGGTGGTAGCTCTAGAGGTAATAACCTAGCTCGAGCCGACCCCGATCTATATTGATTTAAAGGGTGGCAGCTCTAGGGGCATAAGCCTAGCTCGAGCCGATCCTAACATAACATCATGTTATGTTAAAACCACTGTTTAGTTAGGGCCCGGGTATCACAAGCCACAGTCAAAGATTAATAATCATAGAAGTAAAGAAGCAAAGAAATTAATGAAATACACATGGTACCAAAGTACAGAATGGTGACTTATCTATATTGAGTATTTTTTGTATTTGAGTTCATTGACATATCTACATATCATACAGTTTCTTATGAACCTTACATACTCAGTACATTCTTCGTACTGACGACCCTTGTGGGACTTACCTTACTTGTTGCAGGCGCAGGTACTAGTAGGCCTCCACAGTAGGTTGCCAGTTGTTGCGGATCATTGGTGAGCTCCAGTTAGTTCAGGGCTTCTCCGAGTCACAGTTGTACATATGTTTTGGTGTTGTACATGTTGTATAAAGCGGGGACTTGTCCCGACTTTCAGTTAGTTTTGGTAAATGTATTTGTTAGAGGCTTTTGTAGACGGATGTGGGTGTATAAATGTAAAAGGTACATGTCGTTTTTGACTTAATGGCCTCAACGGCCAAGTTTCATATATATATGTATATATCACATGTTCCATGAATTCCGTTGTTAGCATTTTAAGCTCTTACGTAATAGTGGTATTTCCTATATCATGCATATGAATGAGTATAAGCAAAGCTTGGTTCTCTCGGGCCTTATCGGTTATGGGTGCCAATCCGTCCCGATGGGATTCGGGGCGTGACAACTGTGCTACAAGTGAAGAGGAAGATGATGCCTTAGATGAAGGTGAACTTGCTCTCATCACCAGGATAGTTGTTGACAATTACAAGAGATCTAGAAATCAAAGAAGAGGGAAAGCAAATTACTCAAAAGGAAAGTAAATTACTGAGTTCAATAAGAATGAAGGTAAGTGCTATAATTGTGGTAGATATGGTCACATTGCTTATGACTGTCCAAAAGCTAGAAAAGGACCCTCCAAAGGAGGTCAAAAGGCTTTCAATAATTGGGGTGATAAGACCACTCTAAAAATAAAAATGACAATATTGGAGATGTCTGCTTCATGGCTATTGGAGAATCCAGTCAGGTAAGAATAAACTCTTGAAATGAATGCTTAAATCTGTAAAATTTGGTAGATCGTGCCATAACTGATTTAAACAAAGCTCGTGATGAAAAAAGAGTTTTATTAATGAAAAGAAGCGACTGGGAACTTAAACTTGAAGTTTGTGAAATTGAAAAAGATTTTTTACAAAAATAAATTGATGAATTAAAGGTTAAAACCAACAGTTTTAAAAAATCTTCCAGGTACAATTTTGTCAGATCTAATCAGCCAACTAACTCTTCTAAGTCAACTGAAAAAAAATCTTACAGTGGTAGATCTACATATGATAATAGATATTATAGTTATGAAAGATCTCAACGGTCAACTAACTCTAGTAAGTCGACCAGAGAAATCAGTCACAGTCATAATACTTATCATACCTGTTCAACCACTGAAAATATTCTCATCTTTCCTGTTTTCACTGTGGCAAACCAGGTCATAAATATTATAATTGTAGATTTCGTTCTAGATATCTTGGTAAATGGATTTGGAGACCCAAAATTGAGTCTACAAATCCAAATACTAACTCCAAGGGACCCAAGACCACTTGGGTACCAATAAATTAGTGATATATTTGTTTTGCAGGAACACCACTCAAAGCCTAAAGGGAAATAGTATCTCGATAGTGGATGTTCAAATCACATTATAGAAAGTAAAAGCTTATTTAAATTTGTTGCTGACTTTCATGGAGGTGATATAAGCTTTGGAGACAACTCCAAAGGCAAATTAATAGTTATTGGTACTATCTCCTTTAATGAATCATGTGATATCACTAATGTTTATTTGGTTGAAAGCTTGAAGTACAAACTGTTGAGTATAAGTCAGCTATGTGATGCCGGTGTCATGGCCTAATTTCTTAGGTCATGATGGTACCTACTATAATCCACCAGTAGGTAAGCCAACCCCTAGTCCAGAACAACTAGTAACAGACTACCAATAGAAATGAAGAAAATAGTGGAAAGGAATTTAGTGAAGAGACTAATATAGATTACAACCCCCAAGACCTAGTGAAACAGTACAAAAGCTTCAAATACAACAGGAGTACAAAGTGAAATACGGAGTCAATATTTATACAAAGTCGTCTCTGAAATACAAAATAAAGATCAAACTAACAATATGAGGGAGAGCAGGAATACTCTGAACATTAGGAGCTTACCCCAAATATCCGAGCCATGGTTGCTCCGCACGATGTATACATCAATGGTAAGAACGTGTACTATGATCTGCAGGCTGTAGAAGTGTAGTATGAGTACCAAACACATGGTACTTAATAGGCATCGACCGACTGAGCTCCAAAGATAATGCAAGCATAAATAACATGTAAAGTAGAAATATAACCACAGGCAACTATCTAAGAAACTAAACATAATAATGCTCATGGAGAAATAAGGATAAACTATCCTATTCTAACAGGAATCAGGGATGAAAGCGCGATATCATAAGTAGCTAGACAATATACGATAGTAAGATGAAGAAAGAGATATACCATATATAATAGTAGTAGGAACGAAGGAAATGATATACAAGTCATGGATATATATATATATATATATATATATATATATATATATATAATAGCGCTATACCGACAACAAAATATGAAGGTACTACTCTGAAGGACTAGTCTACATCATAGAGAACATATATAAGGGAGCTATCTCTAGCATAATCATGGTCTCTAGTCAAAATATGACTAATCATAAGATAGTCTAACTATAATCAATCCTACCATAATAAAGAATAAGGGAATTCGGGAGCGTACCTACAACCTCAGGTACCAATCCATTGCCAACCTGCCACAAACTATAAGCTAATAGCCAAACAATAAGTAACCGGATAGTCCGGACAACTAATAGTCCCAACCAGGCTCTCATAAGCCCGGAGAGGCACAAACAAGCAATTGACAAACAACAACCATAACTTGTATCTATGTAGCCCCCCATAAGACCGATAGATACAAGATCCAAATAATTATACTGGTGATAGACGCTGTATATGAACGAATGAATGTGATGTAAACTAATAAAACCATATCAACAGAGTGCCATAACCTACCAAGTATATATATACCTCCTTCAGCCCACCGGCTAGCAAGGCAGAACCTATGAATCTTACCTCTTCCTGATACAACCCAAAATGCCTCCGAACCTTTTGATGGAATGATCACGACACAAGAGGTATTTGATGACCCCTTAGTGCTATCCAAAGGGTTCCATGAGTTAGAGATTACATCCAAGAAGGGTAGAGGGTCCTTGGAGAGGTCAAAGGGAAGCAAATATGAGCTAAAAGAGGCCCTGGAGGGACCTGTGAGCTCACCTGTGCCCGCAGGAGAAGGACCTGCGTCCGCAGGTGGAAGGAAGTGGCATCTGCACCCCTGACTCCTGTTTTGTTGGAAATAAGTCACTTTTGGGCCCATAGTTGTACTAATTAGCCCATGGCTATAAATAGTAGCTTCTTCTCGATTTTTAGGTTAAATTTTGATGATTATGAACAATTATACACTTGAGAGTATGAGTGAGCTTGGATTAGCTTGCGTTGAATTTTCATTTGGAAACATTGGTTGCTTGGGAGTTCGATTCTCTTGTGGTCTACGTAAGATTTAGGTGCTTTGTAGGATTAATTTATTTGAGGATTTGGGGTATAATATACCCTTTATTTGCTTTCAATTTCCGTCTTTGTGTCTATCTATTTCTCTATCTTTTATCTTTTCCCTTTTAGATTCCGTATTTATCTCATTTTTGTATCTTTTTCTTCTTTTCGTATTTTGAGGGCTATCATTTGGTATCAGAGCTGAGCTTGAGTTCTTTCTCACGAATTCAATCTTGGGTTTTGTTATCTAGAAAATTAAAAACAAAAAAAAATCAAAAAAACGTTTTCAACAAAAACCCCAAAAATATTTTTCTGTTTTTGAGTCCTTTTTGTAGTTTCTATACCAGATTTTTTCCATCTAGTACTATCAAGGTTGGAATCTTGAGTTTTGGGCGTGTTTTGGAAGAGATTGGAAGAAAAACTCCATTGTTGAGCAAAACTTGAAGAAAAAGAAAAAAGTGGGTTTTGAAATCTGAATGTTTTGGTGTTGATTCGGGTGTTAAAAATTGTTGGAAAGTGTTATCTAAGTTGAAGGGAACTTAGATCTGAAATTTCATGCAATTCAGAGCAAAAACGAGTTAGTTTGGAAATTTGGTGTTCTTCGTGTTCTTGAGGATCTTCATATCTTCAAGGGGAAGATTTATCAAAAAGTTGTTAGATCCACAAAGAAAGAAAGAGAAAGGTGTTTGGGTGTTAGTACATGAGAATATCCAAAAGAAAAGGGAATATTCTAAGAGAGAGAGTGCACAAAAGGCCCACAACGGCTGAAAAGCAAAAATTCCAGGTGTCTGTCTAGGCCACCTGCGCCCTCATCTGCACGGACAGGTGGGCATATGACCCAGCAGGTGACCCAATGCAGATGACACTGCTTCAACCTACGACCTTCACCTGCGAGGGAAGGTCATGACATGTGAGGGCAGGTCGACCAAACGCATTTCAACAACTCCAAAACTAATTTTGCTCAGGTTCCAACATCCTAATTCCATTCCTTGATTCTTAAACTCATTTGTTGATTCCTAACTAATTAACAACTAGTATTTTATCTACTTAGTTGAATAATTAGTCTTTGAGTCCGTTTTCTTTCTTTGTCCATTTCTTTTGTGCTTTTCTCTTTTTGTTTCGTTGTTATTTCTTGGTTCAAGTTCGTGTTTATTTGTTTGAGTCATTATTTATTCTTCAAACAAGAATCTATTCCGACCACGAGTAGTAATTGACACCACGTCTTCCATCGTAGTAGAAATGATCTTTCAACGCTAGCGACGCCTATTATGAGGCAAACAAAGGTGCGTACTTCGAAAGATTGTGAGGTTGATTTCTTAACGCTAACTTGTCTGTTATTTTTTTAATTTAGTGTTTCTACTTGCTAGGTACAATGGAAAAGGGGAGTGAAAGTCAAAATACCATGGGAAAGGTTAACATGGAATCCATAATGGCAGCCCTCTGGGGTATGAGACAAGACATGAATGAGCTAAGAGGTCAAATTACCACACTCCAATGAAGTATGTCAACCAAGATGGACAACATGGAGGGTCGTTTAAACTCCAACGACTCCACCCCCTAAAACTATCATGCTTCTTCTAGTGGTAATGCTCTAAAAACCTGCACTACTATGTTCATGGAAACACCTCACCAAATGTTCCATCCACTGAGGCAAGTACATGATCCCATCATCCAAACCACTACTTGTCCAAATAATAAAAACCAACTTGCTCAAGTCAATGGAGTAGAGAGAGAGGAAATTGAGAAAGTGGTTAAGAACTTGGCTCAAGAAAGGGAGTTGTGTGTGAATATTGAGCCAAGAATTGAATTGGAAGAGGTAGACAAGTAACACTTTGTTGTGGAACTTGTCAAACCCAAGCCCTTCTTACATGCTAACCATGGTTCTAGCATTTTGCCTAGCACCGATACTTCTCTTTTGCAGGATCAAGAGCAAATGTTCCTAATGGAGGATCCAAAGAAAATCCCTCACAAGCATAGGCTTGAAGGCCTAGATGAGTTCTTATCTAAGGACTCCCACATTGATGAAGGGAGGTTTCTAAATCAACTCCTAAGGATTGATGGATACTTGATGACAAGGGGTGAAACATTTAGCCCCATGGATCGAAAGAAAAAGTTCCCTACCAAGGAAACTCCTTTAGAGAATAAAGAGGACCAAGCATGGTCCAAGTTGGTGAATGGAAGTTCAAGGGTTTGTTTCCAAGGTATGTACCTACCCCCTCATATTCCTAGTGATCCTTGGAGGCATGATGATATTTTTCTCATATTGATTAGACCCTTGAAATTGATTGATATCATATCATACCATGAGAGTATAAGTGTCTCCAAGATTTCTTCATGGTGTATGTCTTATGTGCTTAAATTGTGTGGGCCTTGCAATCTAAATGCCCAATCTATTTGTTGCTTTGGGAAGAGTCCTTGGTGCATATTTGTTGTCCAACTCTTGTTTCCTAATCTTTGTCACACTTATGTGGTTGGACAAGTTGAAGTGAAAGGAAGGACTATTAGGAGTATGCTAAAGTTTGAGAATAGAGGCAACCCAACTTCTTGGGTATTCTCTAATTTCTCGAATAGCATGACTCCATTAGTGAATGCACTTCATTTGGGAAGTTGCTTGAAGGGAAAAGACGTGATGTGCTTAACTTTCCTTGTCTCATCTTCTTATGTACTTATGTTTGAGAGTAATTTAGATGAGAATGGTGTCCTTAACTCTTTTCTTTTCTATCTCTTTGCCCATGATGATAGCCATGATTATGTTGAAAATGTATTTTGTATAAGCATAGGTTGTCTTGAAAGGAAGGGTGATTTGCATCCTAATGACTTGACTCCATCCTTGGTTGTTCCAACTTATAGTGACTTGATTGCTAGATTTCTTGAGTACCATGATACTCTTACACATGGAAATACCTTGGATGAGACTCATTTTCTTCATACCTTCCTTTACTACTTCTTGGCATTCGATGACGTCCATGTTGATATTGGATTTATTTTAGATAGAGGTGGGAACCCTTGGGTATGGTCTAATGGTGGAATAAAGAAACACTTGTGTCTTACGACCTTGGTAGTTTCTTTGTTTCATGATGCTTCTAATAGCCAACACCTTTGTACCTTGTATGATGAGCTCTTTTCATTGAGCATGAAGGATAGATGGTTATACGTCAAGTGGGTGTCCCCTTGGCATGAATGTGTTGATGCTAACCCTCGTTCTTCAAGGAAATATTGGTTGTTTGTTCGTCTCTTGTGCTTTCAGGACTTAGATTAGAGGAAGAATCTTTTTCAAGAAGGGGAAGATGATACAATTCAAAATACCTCCGAACCTTTTAATGGAATGATCATGAAACGAGAGGTGTTTGACGACCCCTTAGTGTTATCCAAAGGGTTCCATGAGTTAGAGATAACATCCAAGATGGGTAGAGGGGCCTTGGAGAGGTCAAAGGGAAGTAAAGACGAGCTAAAAGAGGACCTGAAGGGACCTATGAGCTCACCTGCGCCCGCAGGAGAAGGACCTGCATCCGCAGGTGGAAGGAAGTGGCATCAGTGCCCCTGACCTGCGTGGGCAGATGCCCATCTGCATGGGCAGGTGGCCCAAATCAGCTGGGCCTCCTATTTTATTGGAAATGGGTCACTTTTGGGCCCATAGTTGTAATAATTAGCCCATGGCTATAAATAGTAGCTTCTTCTTGATTTTTAGGTTAACTTTTGATGATTATGAACAATTATACACTTGAGAGTGTGAGTGATCTTGGATTAGCTTGCATTGAATTTTCGTTTGGAAACGTTTGTTGCTTGGGAGTTCGATTCCCTTGTGGTCTACGTAAGATTTAGGTGCTTTGTAGGATTAATTGATTTGAGGATTTGGGGTTTAATATACCCTTTATTTGCTTTCAATTTCCTTCTTTGTGTCTATCTATTTCTCTATCTTTTATGTCACGCCCCGAATCCCATTGGGACGGATTGGCACCCGTAGCCGATAAGGCCCTATAGAGCCAGACTTTACTTATGTTCATTCATATGCATGCCATCAGAAACATCCTTATCACGTAAGAGCTTAAAATTCTAACAACGGAATTCATGGAACATGTGATATATATATATATGTGAAACTTGGCCGTCAAGGCCATCAAGTCAAAAACAACATGTACCTCTTACATTTATACACCCACATACGTCTACAAAAGCCTCTAGCAGAACATTTACCAAAACCAACTGAAAGTCGGGACAAGTCCCCGCTTTATACAACATGTACAATACCAAAACATATGAACAACTGTGACTCGGAGAAGCCCCGAACTGACTGGAGCTCACCAATGATCCGCAAACAACTGACAACCTACTGTGGAGGCCTACTAGTACCTGTGCCTGCAACAAGTAAGGTAAGTCCCATAAGGGACGTCAGTACGAAGAATGTACTGAGTATGTAAGTCTCAAATGAAACTGTATGAATCATAAATACGTCAATGAATTCAATTACAAATGCATAACCAATATGGATAAGTCATCATTCTATGTTTTGGGAACCATGTATATTGCTTTCATTACTTTCTTTGCTTCTTTGCTTCTATGATTATTCATCTTTGCCTGTGACCTGTAATACCCGGGCCCCGACTGAACAGTGGGTTTTAACATAACATATCGTTATGTTGGGATCGGCTCAAGCTAGGCTTATGCCTCTAGAGCTACCACCCATAAATCAATACATCGGGATCGGCTCGAGCTAGGTTATTACCTCTAGAGCTGCCACCCATAAACTCATATCTCAGGTTCGGCTCGAGCTAGGTTATCACCTCTAGAGCTACCTCCTGTCAAGATCGGTCTGAGCTAGGCTTATGCCTCTAGGACTGCCCCTTGATCCAACAATCTCGGGATCGGCTTGAGCTAGGAATTTCGCCCCCAAAGCTACCACCCATACTCAATCATTAACCACATATATGCATTACTTCATTCATTACTTTGAGATTGATACAATGATAGTCATAACTTTATTTGAAGCTTTGGATCAATAATCAATGAGTGAGAGACATGTGAATAAACATTATTGGAAACATAGCCTTATTGGAAACATAACACTATTGGAACCATTGGACAATAATCAATGAACAAGATACATGAGTATAACCACTATTGGAACTTTGGAACACAACCTTATTGGGGTTTTGGAACATTATAAATGAATATGAGATATGTGATTCACAATTGATCAATGAGTAGGAAACATGTGATATTGACAATTAGTAACCGGGTATAGGATACCTTATCACATTTCGGGATAGGACAAGTGCGATGTCAATGTGAATACTATGTGCTGCAGAAAGATACGGACAGAGTAACCTTACATACCTTGTATTCTCAATACGAATATTCAATCTTAGATGTGCATACAATGTACCGCTCCTTCCTTATGTTTCACTCTACAACACAAATACATAACGAAATTTACATTAACCACCAACTACCTTACAAATGCATATGACGTCAATGAGTTAGATGTTTGCCTTTAAAATGTCATTTCCTTCTCTACAATACCATTTTCGGCATTGTCATACCAACAATACCTCAATCATACCATACATTTACCACAACATCATATACCAATAACATTTCACCACAAAGCTTCTCCTTTACACTTTTTCATGAATACCATATCACAATTAATCCATCAAGTCACCTTAATACACCTCATATCACATATCGGCCAAAATTCCATAATTTATACTTATAGAAAAATAACAAGTTTAATAACATAATCACACCATACATGTTCATATTTCATCCATACCATGCTCTTTCATCAAAACCACAAGCCATAATTCAAGTTTAAGCTCCATGGATAACATATCTTTTAGCCAAAAAGCAAAAATGCATTATGTACACTTTTTGACATACCCATCATGATCTACATACTCTCCCATGCATATAATATATTAATCCATAAGAATAATCACTTACCCAACCTTGAGAAATGATGATCTTGCTCCAAAAGATGGCTTAGAGTTCTTAGGGTTTGAGAGAAAAATGGTTGAGAAATATCTAGAAAGCATGAGAGTTCCAAATGAATAAAAATCAGATTTTGGACCTTTATATAGCCCTTGGGGTCATCCTTATCCACTCTTGGCATTTAATGCTAAGTTTGGCTTAGTCAATGGAAGAATGGGTCATTTGACCCATTCTTGACCCATGTTTTCTTCCTCATTTTGGGCTTTTATTGAGCCCAAATCACTTAACCCAATAAAATCAATAATTTCTCATGTTTAAATCATTTCATACGCGTTACAACAATATTACCACTCACGCAATTTACATTCGTAGCCTCAATCCCAAAAACAAGTGATTCTAGCCACGTATGGCTTATTTTGACCAAAAGGGTAAGACCATCATTTGGATGCCAAATTCATCCACGAATAATCTTATCAAATGGAATGCCAATTATTTTAATTATTCCATGTATAGGCTCGTGTTTGTAGAAGAAATGTGGCAAAAATCGGCCCGGTACGTCCCCGGGCACCCTTAGGACTTAGAAAAATTTCCAACTTTTGAAAGGTGCGTACAAGAAGCCTGGCACACCCTTGGGTGTGCCAACTTGCTGCCTGTACCCAAAAAATTTGGGCAATAAGAGGCCTGGCACGCCCTCTGGCGCGCCTGACCTTTATTTTTTAAAAAAATTTTGTTTTCGACTTTTCTTTGCGAGTTTGGTTAGATACTTCAAGTTCTATTCTTTAACTTACTTCTTACCTTTAATATCCTTTGTTTGGAGGTCCTCAAAGCCTATTTTTTAACCCCACAAATGTTTCACGAAGTCACAAAACACTTTCTACGAAATTCTAATCACACGTACGAGGGCCAATGTCAACTATCTCATCAATAACATTACAAAATACATACTTGTGGCTCTCGACACCTAAGTAAACATTGTTCAACGTCGTCAAGTAGGTTCGGGAAGGTACGGGGTGTTACATTCTTCCCCCCATAGGAACATTCATCCTCGAATGTTAACAATATCGTTTCAATTACAACAAATGCATCTCTATATTAGCATACATATACATAAACACTTGAGGCTCATGGATACTTACTTTTAATTGCTCCACTTCCGCACTTTGAACTTCTTCGTCCATTTGAAATAGATAGGGATACTTGGATTTCATCATTTCTTCAACTTCCCATGTGATCTCCTCTACTTGTTGATTTCTCCAAAGGACTTTTACGGAAGCTATGTCTTTATTCCTCAACTTCTTTACTTGTCGATCTAGAATGGCAATGGGTACCTCTTCACAATTAAGATCCTCCGTAACTTGGACATTTCAATGGGAACAATACGAGATGGATCTCCTATGCATTTTCGAAGCATCAAAACATGAAATACCGGATGGACTGAGGAAAGTTCCTGGGGTAGTGCCAACTCATACGCAACTTGCCCAAATCTTCTAATGATTTCATATGGGCCTATGTAATGTGGACTCAATTTCCCTTTCTTTCTAAACCGTATTACCCCTTTCATCGGTGACACCTTTAAAAATACCCAATCACCTATGGCGAATTCAAGCCCTCTTCTTCTAACATCAGCATATGACTTGTGGCGACTTTGGGCCGTTTGTAGCCGCTGTTGGATCACTTTAACTTTCTCCATGGCCAAATGAACAATATCTATCCCAAGTAAAGCAGTTTCACCCACTTCAAACCATCCAATTGGTGATCTACATATCCTTCCATACAAAGCTTCATAAGGTTCCATTTTAATACTTGAATGATAGCTATTGTTGTAAGCAAATTCAATAAGAGGCAAATGGTCATCCCAACTTCCTTGAAAATCTAACGTGCATGCTCGTAGCATATCTTCAAGTGTTTGAATAGTACGTTTTGCTTGTCCATCAATTTGAGGATGGAAAGTCGTACTCAGATTCACCTGTGTACCCAAACTCTGCTGAAAAGATCTCCAAAAATGCGCAGTAAACTGAGCTCCCCTGTCTGATATAATGGAGATCGGAATCCCATATAACCACACTATTTCTTTGACATATAATCTTGTAGACTCCTCAGCTGTATAAGTGGTCTTGACTGGTAGGAAATGCGCTGACTTGGTAAGCCTGTCCACTATAACCCATGTAGAATTAATTTTCTGCAGTGTACGAGGAAAACCTGTAATAAAATCCATGTTAATTATATCCCATTTCCAGACTGTAAGATTGATAAATTGCATATAACCCCCTGGTTTCTGATTCTCTACTTTCACTTGTTGACAATTCGGGCATTGGGCGATAAATTCTGCAATGTTCTTCTTCATATTTCCCCACCAATACACTTTTTTTAAATCATGGTACATTTTAGTAGCACCCGGATGAATAGAATAGCGCGAATGATGCGCCTCTATCATGATTCATTTCCTCAGCTCATCTACATCCAATACACATAATCTTCCTTGACATTGAAGTACCCCTTCTTGTGTAAGCTCGAAAGCCACAGTCAGACCCTGTTGTACATTCTCTTTTAACTACAATAACATAGAATCCGCAAACTGCTTCTCTTTCACTTCAGCTATTAAGAAGGATTCCGCTGCATTTTGCACAATAACCCCTTCATTTGGAGATTCAATAAGGCAAACTCCCAAGCTAGCTAGTTGATGTAGATCTTTGATTATCTCTTGCTTTTCAGTCAACTGGCCACTAGTGCTTTCTACTGCCTTGCGTCTCAATGCATCAGCTACCACATTTGCTTTGCCTGGATGATAAAGAATGTCAATATCATAGTCTTTTAAGAGCTCTAACCACCTTCGTTGCCTCAAATTGAGTTCCTTCTTCTTAAATATATATTGCAAACTTTTGTGATCAGTATAGATATCAACATGAACTCCATACAAATAATGATGCCATATCTTTAAAGCAAAAACCACCGCTGCTAATTCAAGATCATGTGTGGGATAATTTTTCTCATGTGGTCGCAGCTTTCGTGAGGCATATGTTATGACATTACCGTGTTGCATCAACATACATCTGAGGCCAACCCTGGAAACATCACAATATACTGCATAACCTTAGGTGCCTTCAGGGAGTACTAAAACTGGTGTGGAGGTTAATTTATCTTTCAACTTTTGGAAGCTTTTCTCACATGCATCATTCCACTGAAATTTAACTTCCTTATGTGTAAGCCTTGTTAGCGGTGCAACAATGGAGGAAAAACCTCCCACAAATCTTCTGTAATAACCTGCCAGTCCAAGAAATCTACGAATCTCTGTGGGTGTTGTAGGTCTTGGCATATTTTTCACTGCTTCAATCTTCTGTGTATCAACCTGTACCCCTTCATCTGACACAATGTGACCCAAGAATGCGACTGACTTTAACCAAAATTCACATTTGGAGAACTTCGCATACAACTTATGCTCACGGAGAATCTATAACACCTGCCGTAAGTGATTAGCATGGTCCTCTGGTGATCGTGAATAAACCAGGATGTCATCTATAAATATCGTGACGAACACGTCCAAAAATGTCTTAAACATCCTATTCATCAAATCCATGAACACAGCTGGTGCATTTGTTAGTCCAAATGACATAACTAAAAATTCATAATGGCCATAGCGTGTTCGAAAAGATGTCTTGGGTATATCTTCTTCTCTAACTCTGACTTGATGGTAACCCGACCTCAAGTCAATCTTTGAAAAACACTTTGCACCCTGTAACTGATCAAACAAATCATCAATTCGAGGGAGGGTATATTTGTTCTTGATCGTTACCTTATTCAATTGCCGATAGTCGATGCACATTCTCAATGTGCCATCTTTCTTCTATAAAAATAATACTGGTGCAGCCCACGGGGACATACTAGGCCTGATAAAGCCCTTGTCCAGCAAATCTTTCAACTACTCCTTTAATTCACGCAATTCTGCTGGAGCCATTCTATATGGAGGAATAGAGATAGGTTGAGTGCCTGGAATCACATCAATGCCAAACTCTACTTCCCGTTCTAGGGGTAAGCCTGGAAGATCCTCTGGAAATACATCTAGAAATTCATTGACCCCTGGAACCGACTATGGAGTTAGTGATTCCACATCATTATCTTTCACTCGTACTAAGTGACATATGTACCCCTTGGCAATCATTTTCCTTGCTTTCAGATAGGAAATAAATCTTCCTCGTGGTGACCCTACATCACCCTTCCATTCAAGAATATTCATTTGTGGGAAATGAAAATGTACCTTCTTGGCCCGGCAATCTACCGTGGCATAACAAGAGGCCAACCAATCCATTCCCATTATCACATCAAAATCCACCATGTCTAGTTCAATGAGATCGGCCAATGTATCATGAACACACACAGTTACCACACAGTTACGATATACTCTTTTTGCAATAATACATTCACCAACCGGTGTAGACACTTCAATTGACTTAATTAATAATTCTGGTGCCTTTGCAAATTTCGCAGCAACCAATGGAGTAACATAGGAAAATGTAGAACCCGGGTCAATCAATGCATATACATTATATAAAAATATGGATAATATACCTGTGACGACATCAGGAGAAGCCTCTGAATTCTGTCGGTCCACTAGGGCATAAGTGCAATTCTGTACCCCACTAGTACTGGCTGCTCCTATGGCACCCCTACCACGGCCAACAGACTGCATACCTCAGCCTAATGAAGGAATCGATGTTGATGATGCAACGGCCGATCCTGCCGGTCGTGCTATACCACCCATGCTCCTCTGGGGACACTCTTTCATCACGTGTCCTGTCACACCGCACCAGAAGCAAGTATTTGTCCCCACTCTGCATGTACCTGAATGAATACGCCCACAGTGCTGACACTGCTGATGAGGAAAACCTGTTGCCTGTGATCCGTGAACTCCACTACTCTGCCCGGATGGACCACCTCTAAACCCTCGGAGCTGAAAGTGAGCACCTACTGTAGAATATGAGAACGATGGTCTAGGTGGTCTAGGAAACATACGAGGCCTAGATCTTCCTTGGGACATCACAGATAGTCCCATAGGTCTAGCCCTTTTGGACTGTCCTCTATTAAAGTCATGTGCCCTTCTTCTCTGTCTTTGATCTTCCATTTTCTGGGTGACGGCCTGAATTCTCGCTATATCCATATCCTTGTTCAATGCAGCAATGGTGAAATCCCTTACCAAATATGGCTCTAATCTGTCCACGTATCGATGGACTCTGTATGTCATTGTAGCTACCACATTTGGAGCATATCGTGTCAAGGAATTGAATTGCAAACTGTATTCTCTGACACTCGGATTCCCTTGACGGAGATTTAAAAATTGATATGCACGTGCCTCCCGAATCTCATATGGGAGGTAATGATCAAGGAATGCTGCTTTAAATTCTTCCCAATTTAGTGGCATTGCACCAATACCGTGAGACTTTTTCCAATCTTCATACCACAATATTGCTTTACCTTTCAATCTATAGGCCGCAAGTTCAACTGTTTCAACCTCAGTCATGTGCATAACTTCCAAGGCCCTCTGAATTTGGTCCACGAAGTCCTGTGGATCTGCTTTCGGATCTGACCCAGTGAATATAGGAGGGTCCAGTTTCAGAAAATCCTGTGTTCTGCGACTCGCCACTCTAGCCGCATCATCTTCATGTGTCATTGGACCAGCTCATCCTTGACTTTGGTCTGCCACTAAATGTGTCAACATATGTACTGCATTTCTAAGATCCTGATCCGTGGCATTCATTGGTGGTTCTGCAAGTACTTCTCTACCGACTAGCTCTTTCGGAGCTGGAAAAGTAGAAGAAGACCGCGATGAAATTTCAGCATTTGCTCCACCTTGACTAGCTTGGTCAGGTGGTAATCTACTCATTCCTTCTTCAGCAGGTATATCTAACTGCTTCCCTTTACCTCTACCTCTTCTTGTGATCGGCATTTTTACTATATCAAAGAAAATCAATTCCAATGGTCAGATACAATTCGACTTACAACACTAGCTCAATTGCACTATCTAGAAGTGAAGAAAAGAAACAACATCTAAAATGTCCCGTAGCCTCCTCCTTATAAATGTGGTGCATAACACATCGATAAGTAAGACTCTACTCAGACACGGCTTTGTAGGCACCCTTAGAACGACCTGCTCTGATACCACTTTTGTCACGACCCGAATCCCATCGGGACGGATTGGCACCCGTAGCCAATAAGGCCCGAGAGAACCAAACTTTACTTATGTTCATTCATATGCATGCCATCAGAAACATCCTTATCACATATATATATATATATATATATGTGTGTGTGTGTGTGTTTGTGTGTGAAACTTGGCCGTCAAGGCCATCAAATCAAAAACGACATGTACCTTTTACATTTATACACCCACATCCGTCTACAAAAGCCTCTAACAAATACATTTACCAAAACTAACTGAAAGTATGGAAAAGTTCCCGCTTTATTCAACATGTACAATACCAAAACATATGTACAACTGTGACTCGGAGAAGTCCCAAACTAACTGGAGCTCACCAATGATCCGCAACAACTGGAAACCTACTGTGGAGGCCTACTAGTACCTGCGCCTGCAGCAAGTAAGTTAAGTACCACAAGGGACATCAGTACTAAGAATGTACTGAGTATGTAAGGCTCATAAGAAACTGTATGAATCATAAATACGTCAATGAGCTCAATTACAAATGCATAACCAATATGGATAAGTCATCATTCTGTGTTTTGGGAACCATGTATATTGTTTTCATTACTTTCTTTGCTTCTTTGCTTCTATGATTATTCATCTTTGCCTGTGACCTGTAATACCCGGGCCCCGACTGAACAGTGGGTTTTAACATAACATATCGTTATGTTGGGATCGGCTCGAGCTAGGCTTACGCCTCTAGAGCTACCACCCATAAATCAATACATCGGGATTGGCTCGAGCTAGGTTATTACCTCTAGAGCTGCCACCCATAAACTCATATCTCAGGTTCGGCTCGAGCTAGGTTATCACCTCTAGAGCTACCACCTGTCAGGATCGGTTCGAGCTAGGCTTGTGCCTCTAGGACTGCCCCCTGATCCAACAATCTCGGGATCGGCTTGAGC
Organism: Capsicum rhomboideum; assembly: GCA_031232105.1. Lineage (NCBI taxonomy): Eukaryota > Viridiplantae > Streptophyta > Magnoliopsida > Solanales > Solanaceae > Capsicum > Capsicum rhomboideum. The sequence continues at coordinate 57,085,365 of CP124711.1, forward strand.
TAGGCATTTCACCCCCCGGGCACCCTTGGGACTTAGAAAAATTTCCAACTTTTGAAAGGTGCGCACAAGCAGCTTGGCACGCCCTTGGACGCATCAACTTGCTACCTGTGCCCAAAAAATTTGGACAATAAGCAGCCTGGCATGCCCTCTGGCGCGCCTCGCCCTTATTTTTTTAAAAAATTTCGTTTTCGACTTTTCTTTGTGGGTTTGGTTAGATACTTCAAGTTCTATTCTTTAACTTACTTCTTATCTTTAATATCCTTTGTTTGTATGTCCTCCAAGCCTCATTTTTAAACCCACAAATGTTCCACGAAGTCAAAAAACACTTCCTACGAAAGTCTAATCACATGTACGAAGGTCAATATCAACTATCTCATCACTAACATTATAAAATACATACTTGTGGCTCTAGACACCTATGTAAACATTGTTCAACATCGTCAAGTAGGATCGGTAAGGTACGGGGTGTTACATTTTATCTTTTCCCTTTTCAATTCCGTATTTATATCATTTTCGTATCTTTTTCCTCTTTTGTATTTTGAGGGTTACCAGTTCCGGCACGTAGGTCAGACAGAGGAACCCATAGGGGACTCGGGATGTCCAAATGTATACTGTCTGGCCTCAAACTAGGACTTTCAGTAACCATCATAACCAATCTACTCTGTCCAGTACCAGAGAGATATACGTAGCATAATAAGAAATGTCTAACTTGAACCAAAATTGAATAACTGTTTATCTGTAAATCCATTACCCGAGATCAAATCCAAGACTAATATAGTATAGTAATGTATAAAGGGTCGGAATCTCCCTCGATCGAAGTGAGTAAGTAGTGGTAAAATAATGGATTAATAATGGACCGGAATCAACCTAGGTCTAATTCCCAAAATATCACATTTTGTTTCAAAAGCTCATACTTCATTAAATAAGGTGGTACAATTCCCGTAGTAAAAGAATCAATTTTAAAAGTGAAAAGGTGTAATAAATTTCTTTTTAGAAAATAGTAGTAAAATTAAGGTTTTGTTTGGAATCGTGCCACTAAGTGAGCATAAATGCGCCTAAAAGTATGCATGCCATCACCAGTATCCAAACAATACCACCATAAGCGCCTAAGCATCTATAAACTAGAATCATGACGTCTAACTGGTATCGTAACCACGGCCTCGGGCCCAACAAAACATAACTAGCATGCTAATAGCACCATAATCCAGAAAACTATGGTCCAAATCACTAAGTCAAATAGTATGTCCTATACTGAAGGATCCTTAACATCAATCTATGGTTAACATATCTATAATCAAGGATAATAGGATTCTATGGCCTAGCGAGTATCCTATGCTAAGGTTTAGGTCACATTCCTATCCCAAATTCCCTAAATAGGTTAAGTCAAGATATACTAGCCATTATCCCCTCCTATAATCCCAACCTAGCATGCAATCTATACAATACATAATCTCGTAGAAAAAAGTAGACCGAAACTGTCACGCCCCAAATCCTATCGGGACGAATTGGCACTCGTAGCCGACAAGGCCCGAGAGAACCAAGCTTTGTCTCTATTCAATCATATGCATGCCATAAGAAACCTATAATCACATAATAGCGATAGATACCAACAATGGAATTCATGGAACATGATATATATAAACATATGTGAAACTTGGCCGTTGAGGCCACCAAGTCAAGAACGACATATCCCTTTTACATTTATACACCCACATTCGTCTACAAAAGCCTCTAACAAATGCATTGACCAAAATGAACTAAAAGTCGGGACAAGTCCCCGCTTTATACAACATGTACAATACCAAAACATATGTACAATTGTGACTCGGAGAAGCCCCGAACTAACTGGAGCTCACCAAAGATCTGCAACACTGGCAACCTACTGTGGAGGCCTACTAGTACCTACGCCTGCAGCAAGTAAGGTAAATTCCCCAAGAGGGGTCAGTACGAAGAATGTACTGAGTATGTAAGGCCATATGAAACTGGTAAGATATGAAAATATGTCAAGAACTCAAGTTCAAATGCATAACCAATATAGATAAGTTACAATGTAGATGAGTCACTATTCTATACTTGGAAACCATGTATATTACATTCATTCTTTCTCTTTCCTTTACTTTACTTTACATATATGTTGTCTGGTCCCTCATCATGAAAGTGTTCTTTTCACCCCATGGATAACATATCATCGCCATGCAGGTATTCTTTTCTCCCCATGGATAAGATCATATCATCATGCGGGTGTCCTTTGCACCCCATGGATAAAGTAACATCATCATGCGGGTGTTCTTACACCCCATGGATAGAATAACATCATCATGCAGGTGTTTGCACCCCATGGATAACACCCAAGAACACAACCAATATGCTTTACTTTATTCTTACTTTGAGATTGATACAATAATAGTCATAACTTACTTGAAACTTGGGATCATTAACCAATGAGGGAGAGACATGTGATTACACATTGTTGGAAACATAGCCTTATTGGAAACATAACACCATTGGAACCATTAGACAATAGTTCATGAACAAGATACATGAGTATAACCATTATTGGAACTTTAGAACATAACATTGTTGAGCTTTTGGAACATTATTCATGAATATGAGACATGAGATTCACAAATGATCAATGAGTAGGAAATATATGATAATGACCATTGATAGCCGGATATAGAATACCTTAGCACATTTTGGGATGGTAAAAGCATAAAGTCAATGTGAATACTATTTGCCGCAGAAAGATACAGACAGAGTAACCTTACATACCTTGTATTCGCAATACGAATATATAATCCTAGAGGTGCATACAATAGTCCCTCTCCTTCTTTATGTGTCACTCTACAACACAAATATATAATGGGATTCACATTAACCATCAACTACTTTACAAATGCATATAACATCAATGAGTCATATGTTTGTCTTTAAACATGCCATTTCCCCTTGACAAAACCATTGATGAAATTATTATTCCAAAAATCCCCCAATATTCCATACATTGACCAATACATGAGAATCAATACATTTCACCACAACACTTCTCCTTTACACTTTCTTATCCATATCACATCACAAATAATCCATCAAATTACCTTAATACACCTCATAGCACATATCGGCCAAAATCTCACAATTTACACTTTTAGAAAAATAACAAGTCTAATAACAAAATCACACCATACATGTTCATATTTTATCCATACCATGCTCTTTCATCAAGACATCAAGTCTCTTTTCAAGTTCAAATCACCAAGATAGCACATCTTTCACCAAAAGCAAAAATACACTACTCACCACCTTGCCAACATAACTATCATAATATACATAATCTTCCATGCATATAATATGTTAATCCATGAGAATAAATACTTACCAAGTCTTGGAATAGGATGATCTTTACCAAAGAGTCCAAAGGAAATATTTGCTTTAGGGTTTGGAACTAGAGAAAAGTTTGAGAAATATCTTTAAAAGGCATGAGAGTTTTGTGTGAATGAAAATCTGATTTTAAGTCCTTTATATAGACCCCAAGTCATACTTAGCCATTCCTTGGCATTAAATGTGGTCAAAGTGGAAGAATGGGTCAATTGCCCCTTTGGGCCAAGTCTTTTAATCCCATTTTGGGCCTAAATTTGGGCCCAACAACACATATCTATTTAACCCACAAAATTTCATGTATAATTCACCATATATCTCATGTTTAAATAATTCCATAATGTCACGACAATATTCTCTTACGAGATTCTCATTCGTCGTCTCAATCGCAAAAATAAGAATTCTAGTCGCCCATGGCTTCATTGAACATTTTGGATAACTATTTATATTTCATGATTTGATCATGTAGAAGTATGTAGGAGTGTATTGAAGTGTTTGAAGCTTTAACAATGCTCAAAGAACTCCAAAGAACCAAAAGAAACCATCTAAGAATCGCCGTAGAATTGCGTTACAAAGCGAGTCCGGAAGGGCACAATATTTGTGCCTTGAGCCACTGCTGCAAAGCAAGGCAGTGGCGCAAGAAATCATAGCCCTATGAATCAGTGGCTTGTGCCACACCCCCTGAAAAAGGGTAGTGGCGCAAGTTTTCATACCTTGCTGAATTTTTTGGCCACTTCTTCAATACTTGCATATCATCCAATACCTTATCAAAACACTACAAAATACTTACTTAGTGATCTTAATCATCAAGTAAACATGACTCCAAGTCACCAAATGAGGTTAGAATGTGTACGGGTTATTACACAAATGCTCCACGAAATCACAAAACACTTCCTATGAAAGGCTAGTCATATGTACAAGGCCAAATTTCAATTTTCCTCATCTTTAACATTACCAAATACATACTTATAGCTCTCGACACCTAAGTAAACATTATTCAATGTCATCAAGTAGGGTTGGAAAGATACGGGGTGTTACATTCTTCCCCTCTTAGAAACATTCGTCCTCGAATGTTAATAGTATCGCTTCAATTACGACAAATGCAGCTCTATACTAGCATACATATACATAAACACTTAAGGCTCATGGATACTTACTTTTTATTGCTCCAATTCCGCGCTTTGAACTTCTTGATCCATTTGAAAAAGATGGGGATACTCTGATTTCATCATTTCTTCCGCTTTCCATGTGATCTCCTCTACTTGTTGATTTCTCCAAAGGACTTTTACGGAAGCTATGTCTTTATTCCTCAATCTTTTTACTTGTCGATCTAGAATAGCAATGGGTACCTCTTCATAAGTAAGATCCTCTGTAATTTGAATATTTTCAATGGGAACAATACGAGATGGATCTCCTATGCATTTTCGAAGCATCGAAACATGAAATATCGGATGGACTGAGGAAAGTTCCTGGGGTAGGGCCAACTCATTCGCAACTTGCCCAAATCTTCTAATGATTTCATACGGGCCTATGTAACGTGGACTCAATTTCCCTTTATTTCCAAACCGCATTACCCTTTTCATCGGTGACACCTTTAAAAACACCCAATCACCTATGGCGAATTCAAGCCCTCTTTTTCTAACATTGGCATATGACTTATGTCGACTTTGGGATGTTTGTAGCCGCTGTTGGATTACTTTAACTTTCTCCATAGCCTGATGAACAATATCTAGCCCAAGTAAAGCAGTTTCACCCACTTCAAACCATCCAATTGGTGATCTATATTTCCTTTCGTACAAGGCTTCATAAGGTGCAATTTTAATACTTGAATGATAGCTATTGTTATACGCAAATTCAATAAGAGGCAAATGGTCATCCCAACTGCCTTGAAAATATAACGTGCATGCTCGTAGCATATCTTCAAGTGTCTGAATAGTACGTTCTGCTTGTCCATCAGTCTGAGGATGGAAAGCTGTACTCAAATTCACCTGTGTCCCCAAACTCCGCTGAAAAGATCTCCAAAAGTGTGCTGTGAACTGTGCTCCTCTGTCTGATATAATGTAAAGTGGAATACCATGCAACCGTACTATATCTTTCACATACAACTTTGCATAATCCTCAGCTATATAGGTCATCTTGACTGGTAGGAAATGCGCTGATTTGGTAAACCTGTCCACTATAACCCATATAGAATCAAATTTCCGTAATGTACGAGGCAAACCTGTAATCAAATCCATATTAATCATATCCCATTTCCAGAATAGAAGATTGATACATTGCATGTAACCTCCCGATTTCTGATGTTCCACTTTCACTTGTTGATAATTTGGGCATTGCGCGACAAATTCTGCAATGTTCTTTTTCATATTTCCCCACCAATACACTTCTTTCAATTTATGGTACATTTTAGTAGCGCCCAGATGAATACAATAGCGCGAATGATGTGCCTCTTCCATAATTCGTGTCCTCAACTCATCTACGTCTGGTACACATAATCTCCCTTGACATTGAAGTACCCCTTCTTGTGTAAGATCAAAGGCCTTGGTCAAATTCTGCTGTACATTTTCCTTTAGCTGTGATAAAATAGAATCCGCAAACTGCTTCTCTTTCACTTCAGCTATCAAGGAAGATTCTGCTGCATTTTGCACAATAACCCTTTCATCTGGAGATTCAATAAGTCAAACTCCCAAGCTGGCTAGTTAATGTAGATCTTTGATTATCTCTTGCTTTTCAGTCAACTGGCCACTAGTGCTTTCTACTGCATTGCGGCTCAATGCATCAGCTACTACATTTGCTTTGCCTGGATGATAAAGCATATCAGTATCATAGTCTTTTAAGAGTTCTAACCACCTTCGTTGCCTCAAATTGAGTTCCTTCTTCTTAAAATTATATTACAAACTTTTGTGATCCATATAGATATCAACATGAACTCCATATAAATAATGACGCCATATCTTTAAAGCAAAAACTACCGCTGCCAATTCAAGATCATGTGTGGGATAATTTTTCTCATGTGGCCACAACTGTCGTGAGGCATATGCTATGACATTACCGTGTTGCATCAATACAAATCCGAGGCAAACCCCGGAAGCATCACATTACACTACATAACCTTCGGTACCTTTGGGAAGCACTAAAACTGGCGTGGAGGTTAATTTATCTTTCAACCTTTGGAAGCTTTTCTCGTACGCATCATTCCACTTAAATTTTACTGCCTTATTTGTAAGCTTTGTTAACGGTGCAGCAATGGAGGAAAAACCTTCCACAAATCGTCGATAATAACCTACCAGTCCAAGAAAACTACGAATCTCTGTAGGTGTCGTCGGTCTTGGCCAATTTTTCACTGCTTCGATCTTTTGTGTATCAACCTGTATCCCTTCATTTGACACAATGTGGCCCAAGAATGCAACTGATTTTAACCAAAACTCACACTTAGAGAACTTGGCATACAACTTACGATCACGGAGAATCTGTAACACCTGTCGTAAGTAATTAGCATGGTCCTCTGGTGATCTTGAATAAACTAGGATGTCATCTATAAATACCGTGAAAAACACATCCAGGAACGACTTAAACACCCTATTCATCAAATCGATGAACACAGCCGGTGCATTTGTTAGTCCAAATGACATAACTAAAAATTCATAATGGTCATACCGTGTTCGGAAAGCTGTCTTGGGTACATCTTTTTCTCTAACTCTGACTTGATGGTAACCCCACCTCAAGTCAATCTTTGAAAAACACTTGGCGCCCTGTAACTGATCAAACAAATCATCAATTCGAGGGAGGGGATATTTTTTTTTGATTGTTACCTTATTCAATTGCCGATAGTCAATGCACATTCTCAACGTGCCGTCTTTCTTCCGTACAAATAATACCGGTGCACCCCACGGGGACATACTAGGCCTAATGAAGCCTTTGTCCAGCAAATCTTTCAATTGCTCCTTCAATTCACGCAATTTTGCTGGAGCCATTCTATATGGAGGAATAGAAATAGTCTGATTGCCTGGAATCACATCAATACCAAATTCTACTTCCCGTTCTGTGGGTAAGCCTGGGAGATCCTCTGGGAACACATCTAGAAATTCATTGACCACTGGAACCGACTGCGGAGTTAGTGGTTCCACTTCAGTATCTTTCACCCGTACTAAATGACACATATAACCCTTAGCAATCATTTTCCTAGCTTTCAGATAAGAAATAAATCTTCCTCGTGGTGCCCCTACATGACCCTGCCATTCAAGAACATTTTCTTGTGGAAAACAAAATCGCACCTTCTTGGCCCGGCAATCTACCGTAGCATAACAAAAAGCCAACCAATCCATTCCCATTATCACATCAAAGTCCACCATGTCTAATTCAATGAGATCGGCCAATGTATCATGACCACACACAGTTACCACACATTTACGATATACTCTTTTTGCAATAATATATTCACCGACCGGTGTAGACACTTCAATTGAATTAATTAATAATTCTGGTGCCTTTGCGAATTTCGCAGCAACCAATGGAGTAACATAGGAAAATGTAGAACCTGGGTCAATCAATGTATATACATTATATGAGAATATGGATAATGTACCTGTGACAACATCAGGGGAAGCCTCTGAATTCTATCGGTCCACTAACGTATAAGTGCGATTCTGAACCCCACTAGTACGGGTTGCTCCTCTAGCCTCTCTACCAGGACCAACAGGTTGCACACCTTGACCCAGTGAAGGAACCGATGCTGATTATGCCACAGTGGACCCAGCAGGTCATACCATACTACCCAAGCCTCGTCGTGGGCAGTCCCTCATTAGGTGACCCGGCATACCACACCAATAACAAGCATTCGTCCCCATCCGACATTTACCTACATGAAATTGTCTGCAAAACTGGCACAGTGGGTGAGAAGACCCTGCTATCTGTGAATCTGGAATCCTACTACTCGGCCCGATATGACTGCCCCTGAATCCTCGGGAGTGAGATGGAGTGCCTGCAGTGGAATAAGAGAATGCGGGTCTAGGTGGTCTACTAAAACTCCGTGGCCTAAACTCTCCCTAGTACGCCATAGACTGTCCCACCGATCTAGCCCTTTTTGATGGCCCTCTCTCAGAGTCCTGCATTCTCCTTCTTTTCCTCTGGTCCTCCATTTTCTGGGAGAAGGCCTGAATTCTCGCTATGTCCATGTACTTGTTCAAGGCAGCAATAGTGCAATCCCTTACTAAATATGGCTCTAGTCTGTCCACATATTTATGGACCCTGTCTGTCATCGTAGACACAACATTTGGCGCATATCGAGCCAAGGAATTAAATTGCAAACTGTATTCTTGGACACTCAGATTTCCTTGACGAAGATTTAGAAACTGATCCGCACGTGCCTCACGGACCTCATAGGGCAAGTAATGATCAAGGAAAGCCACTTTAAAATCTTCCCACGTAGGTGGATTAGCACCAATATCACGGGATTTCTTCCAATCCTCGTACCATAATATTGCCTCCCCTTTCAATCTGTACGCAGCAAGTTCAACTGTCTCTACCCCCGTCACGTGCATAACTTCCAAGGCCCTCTGAATTTGATCCACGAAGTCCTGTGGATCTTTTTTTGGATCTAACCCGGTGAATATAGGAGGGTCCAGTTTCAAAAAATCCTGTGTTCTGCGACTTGCCACTCTAGCCGCATCATCATCATGTGTCATTGGACCAGCTCGTCTTTGACTCTGGGTTGCCAATAACTGTGTCAACATATGTACTGCATTTCTAAGATCCTGATCTGTGGCATTCATTGGGGGTTCTACGGGTACTTCTCTATCAATTAGCTCTTCTGGAGCTGGAAAAGTAGACGAAGACTGCGATGAGATTTCAGCATTTGCTCCACCCTGACTAGCTTGGTCAGGTGGTAATCTACTCATTCCTTCTTCAGCAGGCACATCTACCTGCTTCCCTTTACCTCTACCTCTTCTCGTGATTGGCATTTTGACTATACCAAAGAAAAACAATTACCATGATCAGATTCAATTAAACTTATAACACTGGCTCTATTGTACGATCTAGAATGAAGAAACGAAACAACATCCTAAATGTCCCGTAGCCTCTTACTTATAAATTTGGTGCACAACACATTGATATGTAAGACTCTACTCAGACACAACTTTGTAGACATCCTTAGAACGACCTGCTCTGATACCATTTTTGTCACGCCTCGAATCCTATCGGGACGGATTGACACTCGTAGCCGACAAGGCCCGAGAGAACCAAGCTTTGTCTCTATTCAATCATATGCATGCCATAAGAAACCCATAATTACATAATAGCGATAGATACCAACAATGGAATTCATGGAACATGATATATATAAACATATGCGAAACTTGGCCATTGAGACCACCAAGTCAAGAATGACATTTCCCTTTAACATTTATATACCCACATTCGTCTACAAAAGCCTCTAACAAATGCATTGACCAAAATGAACTAAAAGTCGGGACAAGTCCCCGCTTTATACAACATGTACAACACCAAAACATATGTACAACTGTGACTCGGAGAAGCCCCAAACTAACTGGAGCTCACCAAAGATCTGCAACACTGGCAACCTACTATGGAGGCCTACTAGTACCTACGCCTGCAGCAAGTAAGGTAAATTCCCCAAGAGGGGTCAGTACGAAGAATGTACTGAGTATGTAAGGCCATATGAAACTGGTAAGATATGAAAATATGTCAAGAACTCAAGTTCAAATGCATAACCAATATAGATAAGTTACAATGTAGATGAGTCACTATTCTATACTTGGAAACCATGTATATTACATTCATTCTTTCTCTTTCCTTTACTTTACTTTACATATATGTTGTCTGGTCCCTCATCATGCAGGTGTTCTTTTCACCCCATGGATAATATAACATCGTCATGCAGGTTTTCTTTTCACCCCATGGATAAGATCATATCGTCATGCGGGTGTCCTTTGCACCCCATGGATAATGTAACATCATCATGCCGGTGTTCTTTCACCCCATGGATAGAATAACATCATCATGCAGGTGTTTGCACCCCATGGAAAACACCCAAGAACATAACCAATATGCTTTACTTTATTCTTACTTTGAGATTGATACAATAATAGTCATAACTTACTTGAAGCTTTGGATCATTGACCAATGAGGGAGAGACATATGATTACACATTGTTGGAAACATAGCCTTATTGGAAACATAACACCATTGGAACCATTAGACAATAGTTCATGAACAAGATACATGAGTATAACCATTATTGGAACTTTAGAACATAACATTGTTGAGCTTTTGGAACATTATTCATGAATATGAGACATGAGATTCACAAATGATCAATGAGTAGGAAATATATGATAATGACCATTGATAGCCGGATATAGAATACCTTAGCACATTTCGGTATGGGACAAGCATAAAGTCAATGTGAATACTATTTGCCGCAGAAAGATACGGACAGAGTAACCTTACATACCTTGTATTCGCAATACGAATATATAATCCTAGAGGTGCATACAATAGTCCCTCTCCTTCTTTATGTGTCACTCTACAACACAAATATATAATGGGATTCACATTAACCATCAACTACTTTACAAATGCATATAATATCAATGAGTCACATGTTTGTCTTTAAACATGCCATTTCCCCTTGACAAAACCATTGATGAAATTATTATTCCAAAAATCCCCCAATATTCCATACATTGACCAGTACATGAGAATCAATACATTTCACCACAACACTTCTCCTTTACACTTTCTTATCCATATCACATCACAAATAATCCATCAAATTACCTTAATACACCTCATAGCACATATCGGCCAAAATCTCACAATTTACACTTTTAGAAAAATAACAAGTCTAATAACAAAATCACACCATACATGTTCATATTTTATCCATACCATGCTCTTTTATCAAGACATCAAGTCTCTTTTCAAGTTCAAATCACCAAGATAGCACATCTTTCACCAAAAGCAAAAATACACTATTCACCACCTTGCCAACATAACTATCATAATATACATAATATCTCATGCATATAATATGTTAATCCATGAGAATAAATACTTACCAAGTCTTGGAATAGGATGATCTTTACCAAAGAGTCCAAAGGAAATATTTGCTTTAGGGTTTGGAACTAGAGAAATGTTTGAGAAATATCTTTAAAAGGCATGAGAGTTTTGTGTGAATGAAAATCTTATTTTGGGGGCCTTTATATAGACCCCAAGTCATACTTAGCCATTCCTTGGCATTAAATGTGGTCAAAGTGGAAGAATAGGTCAATTGCCCCTTTGGGCCATGTCTTTTAATCCCATTTTGGGCCTAAATTTAGGCCCAACAACACATATCCATTTAACCCATCAACTTTCATGTATAATTCACCATATATCTCATGTTTAAATAATTCCATAATGTCACGACAATATTCTCTTACGAGATTCTCATTCGTCGTCTCAATCACAAAAATAGGAATTCTAGTCGCCCATGGCTTCATTGAACATTTTGGATAACTATTTATGTTTCATGATTTGATCATATAGGAGTATGTAGGAGTGTATTGAAGTGTTTGAAGCTTTAACAATGCTCAAAGAACTCCAAAGAACCAAGAGAAACCATCTAAGAATCATCGTAGAATTGTGTTACAAAACGAGTCCGGAAGGGCACAATATTTGTGCCTTGCGCCACTGCTACAAAGCAAGGCAGTGGCGCAAGAAATCAGAGCCCTCTGAATCAGTGGCTTGCGCCACACCCCCTGAAACAGGGTAGTGGCGCAAGTTTTCATACCTTACTGAATTTTTCGGCCACTTCTTCAATACTTGCATATCATCCAATACCTTATCAAAACACTACAAAATACTTACTTAGTGATCTTAATCATCAAGTAAACATGACTCCAAGTCACCAAATGAGGTTAGAATGTGTACGGGTTATTACACAAATGCTCCACGAAATCACAAAACACTTCCTATGAAAGGCTAGTCATATGTACAAGGCCAAATTTCAATTTTCCTCATCTTTAACATTACCAAATACATACTTATAGCTCTCGACACCTAAGTAAACATTATTCAATGTCATCAAGTAGGGTTGGAAAGATACGGGGTGTTACATTCTTCCCCTCTTAGAAACATTCGTCCTCGAATGTTAATAGTATCGCTTCAATTACGACAAATGCAGCTCTATACTAGCATACATATACATAAACACTTAAGGCTCATGGATACTTACTTTTTATTGCTCCAATTCCGCGCTTTGAACTTCTTGATCCATTTGAAAAAGATGGGGATACTCTGATTTCATCATTTCTTCCGCTTTCCATGTGATCTCCTCTACTTGTTGATTTCTCCAAAGGACTTTTACGGAAGCTATGTCTTTATTCCTCAATCTTTTTACTTGTCGATCTAGAATAGCAATGGGTACCTCTTCATAAGTAAGATCCTCTGTAATTTGAATATTTTCAATGGGAACAATACGAGATGGATCTCCTATGCATTTTCGAAGCATCGAAACATGAAATATCGGATGGACTGAGGAAAGTTCCTGGGGTAGGGCCAACTCATTCGCAACTTGCCCAAATCTTCTAATGATTTCATACGGGCCTATGTAACGTGGACTCAATTTCCCTTTATTTCCAAACCGCATTACCCTTTTCATCGGTGACACCTTTAAAAACACCCAATCACCTATGGCGAATTCAAGCCCTCTTTTTCTAACATTGGCATATGACTTATGTCGACTTTGGGATGTTTGTAGCCGCTGTTGGATTACTTTAACTTTCTCCATAGCCTGATGAACAATATCTAGCCCAAGTAAAGCAGTTTCACCCACTTCAAACCATCCAATTGGTGATCTATATTTCCTTTCGTACAAGGCTTCATAAGGTGCAATTTTAATACTTGAATGATAGCTATTGTTATACGCAAATTCAATAAGAGGCAAATGGTCATCCCAACTGCCTTGAAAATATAACGTGCATGCTCGTAGCATATCTTCAAGTGTCTGAATAGTACGTTCTGCTTGTCCATCAGTCTGAGGATGGAAAGCTGTACTCAAATTCACCTGTGTCCCCAAACTCCGCTGAAAAGATCTCCAAAAGTGTGCTGTGAACTGTGCTCCTCTGTCTGATATAATGTAAAGTGGAATACCATGCAACCGTACTATATCTTTCACATACAACTTTGCATAATCCTCAGCTATATAGGTCATCTTGACTGGTAGGAAATGCGCTGATTTGGTAAACCTGTCCACTATAACCCATATAGAATCAAATTTCCGTAATGTACGAGGCAAACCTGTAATCAAATCCATATTAATCATATCCCATTTCCAGAATAGAAGATTGATACATTGCATGTAACCTCCCGATTTCTGATGTTCCACTTTCACTTGTTGATAATTTGGGCATTGCGCGACAAATTCTGCAATGTTCTTTTTCATATTTCCCCACCAATACACTTCTTTCAATTTATGGTACATTTTAGTAGCGCCCAGATGAATACAATAGCGCGAATGATGTGCCTCTTCCATAATTCGTGTCCTCAACTCATCTACGTCTGGTACACATAATCTCCCTTGACATTGAAGTACCCCTTCTTGTGTAAGATCAAAGGCCTTGGTCAAATTCTGCTGTACATTTTCCTTTAGCTGTGATAAAATAGAATCCGCAAACTGCTTCTCTTTCACTTCAGCTATCAAGGAAGATTCTGCTGCATTTTGCACAATAACCCTTTCATCTGGAGATTCAATAAGTCAAACTCCCAAGCTGGCTAGTTAATGTAGATCTTTGATTATCTCTTGCTTTTCAGTCAACTGGCCACTAGTGCTTTCTACTGCATTGCGGCTCAATGCATCAGCTACTACATTTGCTTTGCCTGGATGATAAAGCATATCAGTATCATAGTCTTTTAAGAGTTCTAACCACCTTCGTTGCCTCAAATTGAGTTCCTTCTTCTTAAAATTATATTACAAACTTTTGTGATCCATATAGATATCAACATGAACTCCATATAAATAATGACGCCATATCTTTAAAGCAAAAACTACCGCTGCCAATTCAAGATCATGTGTGGGATAATTTTTCTCATGTGGCCACAACTGTCGTGAGGCATATGCTATGACATTACCGTGTTGCATCAATACAAATCCGAGGCAAACCCCGGAAGCATCACATTACACTACATAACCTTCGGTACCTTTGGGAAGCACTAAAACTGGCGTGGAGGTTAATTTATCTTTCAACCTTTGGAAGCTTTTCTCGTACGCATCATTCCACTTAAATTTTACTGCCTTATTTGTAAGCTTTGTTAACGGTGCAGCAATGGAGGAAAAACCTTCCACAAATCGTCGATAATAACCTACCAGTCCAAGAAAACTACGAATCTCTGTAGGTGTCGTCGGTCTTGGCCAATTTTTCACTGCTTCGATCTTTTGTGTATCAACCTGTATCCCTTCATTTGACACAATGTGGCCCAAGAATGCAACTGATTTTAACCAAAACTCACACTTAGAGAACTTGGCATACAACTTACGATCACGGAGAATCTGTAACACCTGTCGTAAGTAATTAGCATGGTCCTCTGGTGATCTTGAATAAACTAGGATGTCATCTATAAATACCGTGAAAAACACATCCAGGAACGACTTAAACACCCTATTCATCAAATCGATGAACACAGCCGGTGCATTTGTTAGTCCAAATGACATAACTAAAAATTCATAATGGTCATACCGTGTTCGGAAAGCTGTCTTGGGTACATCTTTTTCTCTAACTCTGACTTGATGGTAACCCCACCTCAAGTCAATCTTTGAAAAACACTTGGCGCCCTGTAACTGATCAAACAAATCATCAATTCGAGGGAGGGGATATTTTTTTTTGATTGTTACCTTATTCAATTGCCGATAGTCAATGCACATTCTCAACGTGCCGTCTTTCTTCCGTACAAATAATACCGGTGCACCCCACGGGGACATACTAGGCCTAATGAAGCCTTTGTCCAGCAAATCTTTCAATTGCTCCTTCAATTCACGCAATTTTGCTGGAGCCATTCTATATGGAGGAATAGAAATAGTCTGATTGCCTGGAATCACATCAATACCAAATTCTACTTCCCGTTCTGTGGGTAAGCCTGGGAGATCCTCTGGGAACACATCTAGAAATTCATTGACCACTGGAACCGACTGCGGAGTTAGTGGTTCCACTTCAGTATCTTTCACCCATACTAAATGACACATATAACCCTTAGCAATCATTTTCCTAGCTTTCAGATAAGAAATAAATCTTCCTCGTGGTGCCCCTACATGACCCTGCCATTCAAGAACATTTTCTTGTGGAAAACAAAATCGCACCTTCTTGGCCCGGCAATCTACCGTAGCATAACAAAAAGCCAACCAATCCATTCCCATTATCACATCAAAGTCCACCATGTCTAATTCAATGAGATCGGCCAATGTATCATGACCACACACAGTTACCACACATTTACGATATACTCTTTTTGCAATAATATATTCACCGACCGGTGTAGACACTTCAATTGAATTAATTAATAATTCTGGTGCCTTTGCGAATTTCGCAGCAACCAATGGAGTAACATAGGAAAATGTAGAACCTGGGTCAATCAATGTATATACATTATATGAGAATATGGATAATGTACCTGTGACAACATCAGGGGAAGCCTCTGAATTCTATCGGTCCACTAACGCATAAGTGCGATTCTGAACCCCACTAGTACGGGTTGCTCCTCTAGCCTCTCTACCAGGACCAACAGGTTGCACACCTTGACCCAGTGAAGGAACCGATGCTGATTATGCCACAGTGGACCCAGCAGGTCATACCATACTACCCAAGCCTCGTCGTGGGCAGTCCCTCATTAGGTGACCCGGCATACCACACCAATAACAAGCATTCGTCCCCATCCGACATTTACCTACATGAAATTGTCTGCAAAACTGGCACAGTGGGTGAGAAGACCCTGCTATCTGTGAATCTGGAATCCTACTACTCGGCCCGATATGACTGCCCCTGAATCCTCGGGAGTGAGATGGAGTGCCTGCAGTGGAATAAGAGAATGCGGGTCTAGGTGGTCTACTAAAACTCCGTGGCCTAAACTCTCCCTAGTACGCCATAGACTGTCCCACCGATCTAGCCCTTTTTGATGGCCCTCTCTCAGAGTCCTGCATTCTCCTTCTTTTCCTCTGGTCCTCCATTTTCTGGGAGAAGGCCTGAATTCTCGCTATGTCCATGTACTTGTTCAAGGCAGCAATAGTGCAATCCCTTACTAAATATGGCTCTAGTCTGTCCACATATTTATGGACCCTGTCTGTCATCGTAGACACAACATTTGGCGCATATCGAGCCAAGGAATTAAATTGCAAACTGTATTCTTGGACACTCAGATTTCCTTGACGAAGATTTAGAAACTGATCCGCACGTGCCTCACGGACCTCATAGGGCAAGTAATGATCAAGGAAAGCCACTTTAAAATCTTCCCACGTAGGTGGATTAGCACCAATATCACGGGATTTCTTCCAATCCTCGTACCATAATATTGCCTCCCCTTTCAATCTGTACGCAGCAAGTTCAACTGTCTCTACCCCCGTCACGTGCATAACTTCCAAGGCCCTCTGAATTTGATCCACGAAGTCCTGTGGATCTTTTTTTGGATCTAACCCGGTGAATATAGGAGGGTCCAGTTTCAAAAAATCCTGTGTTCTGCGACTTGCCACTCTAGCCGCATCATCATCATGTGTCATTGGACCAGCTCGTCTTTGACTCTGGGCTGCCAATAACTGTGTCAACATATGTACTGCATTTCTAAGATCCTGATCTGTGGCATTCATTGGGGGTTCTACGGGTACTTCTCTATCAATTAGCTCTTCTGGAGCTGGAAAAGTAGACGAAGACTGCGATGAGATTTCAGCATTTGCTCCACCCTGACTAGCTTGGTCAGGTGGTAATCTACTCATTCCTTCTTCAGCAGGCACATCTACCTGCTTCCCTTTACCTCTACCTCTTCTCGTGATTGGCATTTTGACTATACCAAAGAAAAACAATTACCATGATCAGATTCAATTAAACTTATAACACTGGCTCTATTGTACGATCTAGAATGAAGAAACGAAACAACATCCTAAATGTCCCGTAGCCTCTTACTTATAAATTTGGTGCACAACACATTGATATGTAAGACTCTACTCAGACACAACTTTGTAGACATCCTTAGAACGACCTGCTCTGATACCATTTTTGTCACGCCTCGAATCCTATCGGGACGGATTGACACTCGTAGCCGACAAGGCCCGAGAGAACCAAGCTTTGTCTCTATTCAATCATATGCATGCCATAAGAAACCCATAATTACATAATAGCGATAGATACCAACAATGGAATTCATGGAACATGATATATATAAACATATGCGAAACTTGGCCATTGAGACCACCAAGTCAAGAATGACATTTCCCTTTAACATTTATATACCCACATTCGTCTACAAAAGCCTCTAACAAATGCATTGACCAAAATGAACTAAAAGTCGGGACAAGTCCCCGCTTTATACAACATGTACAACACCAAAACATATGTACAACTGTGACTCGGAGAAGCCCCAAACTAACTGGAGCTCACCAAAGATCTGCAACACTGGCAACCTACTATGGAGGCCTACTAGTACCTACGCCTGCAGCAAGTAAGGTAAATTCCCCAAGAGGGGTCAGTACGAAGAATGTACTGAGTATGTAAGGCCATATGAAACTGGTAAGATATGAAAATATGTCAAGAACTCAAGTTCAAATGCATAACCAATATAGATAAGTTACAATGTAGATGAGTCACTATTCTATACTTGGAAACCATGTATATTACATTCATTCTTTCTCTTTCCTTTACTTTACTTTACATATATGTTGTCTGGTCCCTCATCATGCAGGTGTTCTTTTCACCCCATGGATAATATAACATCGTCATGCAGGTTTTCTTTTCACCCCATGGATAAGATCATATCGTCATGCGGGTGTCCTTTGCACCCCATGGATAATGTAACATCATCATGCCGGTGTTCTTTCACCCCATGGATAGAATAACATCATCATGCAGGTGTTTGCACCCCATGGAAAACACCCAAGAACATAACCAATATGCTTTACTTTATTCTTACTTTGAGATTGATACAATAATAGTCATAACTTACTTGAAGCTTTGGATCATTGACCAATGAGGGAGAGACATATGATTACACATTGTTGGAAACATAGCCTTATTGGAAACATAACACCATTGGAACCATTAGACAATAGTTCATGAACAAGATACATGAGTATAACCATTATTGGAACTTTAGAACATAACATTGTTGAGCTTTTGGAACATTATTCATGAATATGAGACATGAGATTCACAAATGATCAATGAGTAGGAAATATATGATAATGACCATTGATAGCCGGATATAGAATACCTTAGCACATTTCGGTATGGGACAAGCATAAAGTCAATGTGAATACTATTTGCCGCAGAAAGATACGGACAGAGTAACCTTACATACCTTGTATTCGCAATACGAATATATAATCCTAGAGGTGCATACAATAGTCCCTCTCCTTCTTTATGTGTCACTCTACAACACAAATATATAATGGGATTCACATTAACCATCAACTACTTTACAAATGCATATAATATCAATGAGTCACATGTTTGTCTTTAAACATGCCATTTCCCCTTGACAAAACCATTGATGAAATTATTATTCCAAAAATCCCCCAATATTCCATACATTGACCAGTACATGAGAATCAATACATTTCACCACAACACTTCTCCTTTACACTTTCTTATCCATATCACATCACAAATAATCCATCAAATTACCTTAATACACCTCATAGCACATATCGGCCAAAATCTCACAATTTACACTTTTAGAAAAATAACAAGTCTAATAACAAAATCACACCATACATGTTCATATTTTATCCATACCATGCTCTTTTATCAAGACATCAAGTCTCTTTTCAAGTTCAAATCACCAAGATAGCACATCTTTCACCAAAAGCAAAAATACACTATTCACCACCTTGCCAACATAACTATCATAATATACATAATATCTCATGCATATAATATGTTAATCCATGAGAATAAATACTTACCAAGTCTTGGAATAGGATGATCTTTACCAAAGAGTCCAAAGGAAATATTTGCTTTAGGGTTTGGAACTAGAGAAATGTTTGAGAAATATCTTTAAAAGGCATGAGAGTTTTGTGTGAATGAAAATCTTATTTTGGGGGCCTTTATATAGACCCCAAGTCATACTTAGCCATTCCTTGGCATTAAATGTGGTCAAAGTGGAAGAATAGGTCAATTGCCCCTTTGGGCCATGTCTTTTAATCCCATTTTGGGCCTAAATTTAGGCCCAACAACACATATCCATTTAACCCATCAACTTTCATGTATAATTCACCATATATCTCATGTTTAAATAATTCCATAATGTCACGACAATATTCTCTTACGAGATTCTCATTCGTCGTCTCAATCACAAAAATAGGAATTCTAGTCGCCCATGGCTTCATTGAACATTTTGGATAACTATTTATGTTTCATGATTTGATCATATAGGAGTATGTAGGAGTGTATTGAAGTGTTTGAAGCTTTAACAATGCTCAAAGAACTCCAAAGAACCAAGAGAAACCATCTAAGAATCATCGTAGAATTGTGTTACAAAACGAGTCCGGAAGGGCACAATATTTGTGCCTTGCGCCACTGCTACAAAGCAAGGCAGTGGCGCAAGAAATCAGAGCCCTCTGAATCAGTGGCTTGCGCCACACCCCCTGAAACAGGGTAGTGGCGCAAGTTTTCATACCTTACTGAATTTTTCGGCCACTTCTTCAATACTTGCATATCATCCAATACCTTATCAAAACACTACAAAATACTTACTTAGTGATCTTAATCATCAAGTAAACATGACTCCAAGTCACCAAATGAGGTTAGAATGTGTACGGGGTATTACACAAATTCTCCACAAAACACTTCCTATGAAAGGCTAGTCACATGTACAAGGCCAAATTTTAATTTTTCTCATCTTTAACATTACCAAATACATACTTACAGCTCTCGACACCTAAGTAAACATTATTCAATGTCATCAAGTAGTGTTGGGAAGATACGGGTTGTTACATTAACCTACCTCATTGCTGAATCACAATCTTTAACAGCCCACAAATAGCTCGTCCTTGCTTGCTGATCCCGAAAATGAAGTCACACCAACAAAATAATAATCTACACATTAATAGGAGTAAAACGATACTCATATTGCAATATAAAAATTCGAGCCCAAAATTGGGTCAAAAATAGGCTCGTAGGGCTCGCTAACAAAATTCCAAAATTGAATGTATCACGAGGTCCCTTGAAGGACAAGGACTGTTTGTTTAAAAGTTGTGCACAAATGGAGCACGAACCGGGGCTCAATTCTGCCCCCAAAGCACAAAGAATCTAGACTTAAAACAAAGAATTAAATGGATTTTGGGATGAAATAACATGAGAATAAAGAGGGAAAAAGGCCAAGGAACGATGGGTTAACGTACCTGAGCTTATTGGGATGAAATCTCAATAATTTCCAAGCCCTTAGGTCCAACAATGGCTGAAATCGAGCAAGAAAATGATGAAAAATCGGGGAAGATGACTTATATACATTCAGGGATTAAGCCTTCGCAAACGCGGGGGGCCAAGGGCTATGAACGCGATGACCAAGAACAATACCCTTCGCAACTAAGGGCAACAAGCCGCGATCGCGAAGAAGGTAGTTGATCGGGTCAGGGCTGACCCATATCGTGAACGCGAGAGGTGAGGCTCGCAATCACGAATGTCAAGAACTTGACCCTTCGTGAATGTGACTTGTACCTCGCAAACGCAAAGAACAAAAAGTGGTTGCACCAGATGCTAGAAAACCAGTAATTTCACCAAGTCCTCATAGACTTCGATTGGGGGGTTCGAGATTTGTTTGGAACCCCATGTGCACAAACAAACTATACTACCATACCAAATTCAACATTTTAGGCTCAATAAAACTATCGAAACTTTTATCCGAGATTATTTCAATTAAATATGGGTCCGACACCTAGCTTTATTCTAACCAAATTCTACCCAATAGCCCAAATTGAGTCCAAAAGCCTTGGAATCCAGACCAAGGGTCCTCCTATCCTAAAATCAACATTTTAGAGCTAACGACACTGTTGGAATTTCCATCCGAGGCTGTTTGTTAAAAGTTTTGATCTGAGATCATTTTATTAACAGCAAAAGCTCCAAAACAGGGAAATAAGCCTAAAACCCAAACGAATTGTCCGATAACCAAACCGATAGTTTTGGCAAGTCATAAATAACCGGTAGCCTCTGTGAGAAGGCTAAAAATGCTGAAAATGCACATAAATCCAGAAAATGACCTGGAGGGTCATTACAATATCCACTACTAAAAGGACTTTTGTCCGCAAAAGTCAATGGATCGAAGGATCCCTAAAGCTCAAAAGGATGAAGTACTGGGCCTGCATGCTTCGAGCAATACTCCCCAGATAATCTCTAAGGCAAACCAACATTTCAAGGGATTTTACCAAAGGTATCCCGTTTTTACTAACTTCCTTACTTCACTTTCCAAATAACCAAAACCTCATTCTCAACCACCAACTGGCCTCCAACTGAACTGAGCACGACTGAAACACATAAACCCAAACAACACGCACTGACATCACACCAAAACAAGCACAGCCCAGAAGATACTCAACCAAGCTAAAGACAACCCAAGGCATGAACCATACGACCAACTTCAAATTTCAAATCTAACATTTTCTTGCCTTTCCAAACCTGTTGTCAACTCTGAATTATCAAAAATCTTCCCAACATCATTCGAGTCCTGTGCGTATAATCTCATCAGACTAATTTTGAAAGACTGAAGCAGATCCTCCAAAATCCATATGGACTAGCATAAGAATAAAACCCATAATGCTCTACTTGAATACTCAAATGGTGATGACCAACGTCTTCAATTTTTGCCAAGACACCAATTTCTCCAGATGACCTTTGAAACCAATAGTCATGAGTCTGACACTCAAGCTCTCAAAATTGAATGATCCGCTCCAGAATGCCCCATCAACTGTGGGAGAAACCATACTAATCATAACTCGAGCATACTACTTCCGCTGAGTAGATAATGAAAATTCTAACAAACATTGAGATATAAGGTTGAAAGTAATAGAAACCAACACCATATGCCAACGGAATATCCCTCAAGCATTTATCAAGCATAATCCATCTGAACTGAAAAAAACAGAGCCGGTAGGTGATGAGTAGACCTAGTCAACCTATCGATGAAGTCCCAACTGAATCAAACTTCAAAAATGGGGCTGCAACCAAGTTACTCAACTCATAGTAGTAATCTCTACATCAAAGCTGAACTACTCGATCTTAGTTATCCAAATTGATCCTGCTGACGAGTAAACGTTCATATTCCAAAATCTATCATAACCTTCAGGCCGCCATTCAAAAGAGTCAAAATCCAAAACTGGAGTCAATAAGTCTTCACAGATAACAAATACCCAAAACAATCTTACTATCAAACATCAAGCATATCCCCCAATAGTTCCCACAAGAACTAGAACTGAAATGTTATCGAAGAACATAAAACCAAGAAGAAGCATTTCACGAAGTCACATTAGGCTGAACAAGTATCGAGATGAGAAATTTTTGAATTTACCCTTTTACACCAGCTTTACCTCAACTAAACCATGTACCACATCATAGAAAGAATGGAGTGCCCAATTCAATAGCAACACCAAGATAAAGACTACTATCGAGAAGCAAACAAAACAAACCAAGCAGTCTCAGACTTATCAACGATAGGAGAAGGCTATAGGAAAGAATTACCCAAGCTAGAATCATGACAAAACTATGGAAGGCCAATCCTTCTTTTCCACACCGCTCTCAACAACTGATATAACCTTACCAACCAAAATGAAAACCAAACAACTAAGGTTATAAGCCAAAAGGACAAGAACCGTAAAAGAGGGATAATAACTAGATAACACTAGTCTAGTCGTCTATCAAGTAAGAATCAATCAACATCAAGACAATAACAATAACAACAACAATATAGTGGGCAGGTGGCACAGAATGAAAAACAACCACTAGTACTACTCTAGGACCATAATAAGGCCAATATAGCAAAGTAAAGGGACTTTAACCAAAATGCTGTACCCCAAGGAAATTATCCCACCAATCCACTTAATTCACTACTAAAAGAATTTATCTACGGGGGTAGTCACATATGCAAGAATCTACACAAAGGCATACAACAACCAATATAAAATATCAAGGCATATAATTATCGTTGGGTATGAAAACCCCAACTTAACTCAAATAAAAACTAAAGGTAGGGAATCAAAGGCTCACCTATCATGGTAGAAATCCGAAGTCATAGTCCTGGCCTACCTGAAGAAGTATGAATATGAACGCGTCCAAACCCGGACTGAGCATCTGAATGACCAACTGAGGCACTAAGTGCACTACTTCTAATCGAAGGTGCTACAACTCTATGAGGCTGATTTGGATTAGCTGAATGACTTATAATCCTACACTGGGAACACTCTCTAGACTAGTACCCTATCTCTCTATAGTCATAACAAACCCTTGAAGCTCTAACCTGGAGAGAAACACGAGATTTTCTCAATTGGCTAGCCAACTCACGCCTGGTGCACTCCCTAGACCAATGACCAATCTCACCATAATTGAAACATGCCCCTGGGACTCTCTGATATGCTATACCTGCTGACCCAGAACGGCCACCACGGCCTGACACCCTAGACAAAATAACACGTACTACCTGACCGAAACTCTATCCACTGAGACAACCACAATTTACCTGAGAGCTACCGATAAGCTGAGGTACTACCTGTACGAGCCTAATAGGTGGCGAGTGATGCTGACATCTGCTGGGAGGATTTTTACCTCCGAATGAAATACCACTAACATTGTACTGCTAACATGGCCTCTTACTGCCACTTTCATGTGTCTCAATACAAGCCCTATCTGTAGCCCACGCATTATCAACAACCAGAGAGAAAGAAAACCCCAACTGCTATCAAATGCTCTGATGCCAAACAAATTGGTAAAGCCAATCCTATGATAAATCTCTGCACCATCTCATGCTCTGTAGCATATAACATAGATATCTAACTGGCCCACTTGAGAAACCCAATCTCATACTCTAAAACCAATAAAGATCCCTTTCAAACACCAACAAATCCAACTCTGTCTTGAGAATCACTCGATGTACCGGGTATTATTACTGGCTGACGCTGGCGGTCCTTAATTTCTATCTCTAACTCCCTAGTCCAACGCTGAGCCAAAACTCTGACAACACTCGTAGAAGTCCCATCCGCATATATTGACAACCTCGTACGATCCATTTAGGAGAGAGTGGAGTTAAAAGAAGTACTTACAGGTTCATAAAAGTATGGACACACGACAAGGAGTCAAGAATCGAATTTCCTAAGAATTCCCTATAGCCTCCCAAAGATAGAATACAAACATCTCTCCACCGATCCACAGGACTCTACTAGGCACGTAGCTCTTGTACCAACAACACTGGTGAACCTATGCTCTGATACCAATTTGTCATGGCTCAATTTCTCAGGTCATGATGACACCTAATATAACCCACCAGTAAGTAAGCTAACCCGTAGTCCAGAACAGCTAGAAACAGACTATCAATAAAAATAAAGAAAACAATGGAAGGAATTTAATCAAGAGACTAATATATATTACAATTCCAAGACCTGGTAAAGTCAGTACAAGAGCTTCTAATACAATAGGAGTTCAAAATGAAATACAAAGTCAATATATATACAAAATAATTTAATATATATACAAAATAATCTCTGAAATACAGAATAGAGATCAGACTAACAGTATGAGGGAGAGCAGGAATACTCCGAACGTTAGGAGCTCACCTCAAATCTTCGATCCTTGGCTACTCCGTACGATGCACACATCAACAGTGAGAACTCGTACAATGATCTGCAAGCTACAGACGTGTAGTATGAGTACCAAACACATGGTACTCAGTAGGCATTGGACGACTGAGCTCCAAAGATAATGCAGGCATAAATAACATGTAAAGCAGGAATATAACAACAAGAAGCTATCCAAGAAACTAAACATAATAATGCTAATGGTGCACAATAAGGATAAACTATCTTATTCTAACATGAATTAGGTACGAAAGCGCAATATCATATGTAGCTAGACAACATACGATAGTAAAGTGAAGAAAGAGATATACCATATAAAATAATATTAGGAAAGAAGGAAATAATAAACAAGTCTTGGCTAGAGAAAAATATATATTTATATAATAGCGCCATACTGACAGCCAAATATGAAGGTACTACTCTGAAACACTAGTCTACATCACTGAGATCATATATAAAGGGGCTATCTATAGCATAATCAGGGTCTCTAGTCTGAATATGACTAATAATAAGATAGTCTAACTATAATAAACCTTACCATAATAAAGAATAATGGAATTCAAGAGCATACCTACAACCTCAGGTACCAATCCATAACCAACCTACCACAAACTATAAAATAATAGCCAAACAACAAGTAATCGGATAGTCCGGGCAACCAATAGTCCCAACCATTCCACCATAAGCCCGGAGTGGCACAAGTAATCAATCGACAAACAAGAACGATAACTTGTATCTATACAGCCCCCCATAAAATTGATAGATACAAGCGCCAATCAATTATACTGGTTATAGGCAATGCATATAAAAAATGAATGTCATGTAAACCAATAAAACCATATCAATAGAATGTCATAACGTACCAAGTATATATATACCTCATTCGGCCAGCCGGCTCGCAAGGCAGGACCTATGAATCTCACCTCTTTCGGCACATAGCTCAGACAGAGGAACCCATAGGGGACTCAGCATGTCCATATATATACTGCCTAGTCCCGAACCATGACTTTCATAAACCATCATAACCAATCTACTCCGTCCAGAACTGGAGAGATATAAGTAGTATAATAAGAAATGCGAACTTGAATCAAAACTGAATAAGTGTTTATTTGTAAATTCATTGCTCTAGATTAAATTTGGGATAAAAATATAATAGTAATGTAGAAAGGATCGAAATCTTCCTCGAACGAAGTGAATAAGTAGTGCTAACATAATGGATTAATAATGGACCAGAATCAATCTCGATTTAATTCCCAAAATATCACATTTAGTTTCAAAAGCTCATAATTTATTAAATAATGTGGTACAATTCCCTTAGTAAAAGAATCAATTTTAAAAGTGAAAAGTTGGAATAAATTCTTTTTTTGAAAACAGTAGTAAAATCAAGGTTTTGGTTGGAATCGTACCACTAAGTGAGCATAAATGAGCCTAAAAGTATGTATACTATCACCAATATCCAAACAATATCACCATAAGAGCCTAAGCATCTATAAACTAGAATCACGTCCTTTTTAAGGATAGAATACTCACCTGGAGTCCAACTGGTATCCACGGTCTCGGGCCCAACAATACATAACTAGCATGCTAATAGCACCATAATTTGGGAAACTATGGTCCGAATCACTAAGTCAAATGGTATTCCCTATACTGAAGGATCTTTAACATCAATCTATGGTTAACATATCTATAATCAAGGATAATAGGATTCTATCGTCCTAACGAGTATCCTATGCTAAGGTTCGGGTCATATTTCTATTCTAAATTCCCTATATAGATTAAGTCAAGATATACTAGTCATAATTCTATCCTATAATCCCTTTCTAGCATGTAATCTATACAATATACAATCTCGTAGAGAAAAGTAAATCCAAGCCTACCTCGTTACCAAATGGCAATCTTGAATCACCCACAAATCGTTCGACCTTGCTCTACTATCTTGAAAATAATGTCGCACTATCAAACTAATAATCTACAAGTTAATAGGAGTATACTGATACCTATATTGCAATATAAAACTCTGAGCCCAAAATTGGGTAAAAAATGGGCTTGTGGGGCCCGCTAATGAAATCTCAAAATTAAAGTAGTTACGAGGTTCCTCCAAAAACAAGGAATATGTGCTCAAAAGTTGAGCACAAATGGAGCATGCATCGGGGCTCAAATCAGACTCTCAAAAACACAGAATCTAGACCTAAAACCAAGAATTAAATGAATTTTGGGATGAAATAACACGAGAATAAAAAGGGAAAAAGGCCAAGGAACGGTGGGTTAACGTACTTGAGCTTATTGGAATGAAATCCCAATAATTTCCAAGCCCTAAGGTCTAACAATGGATGAAATCGGGCAAGAAAATGATGAAAAATCAGGGAAGAGGACTTATGTACTGCCAGGGATTTGGCCTTCGTGAACGTGGGGGCTAAAGGCCGTGAATACGATGACCACGAACAATACCCTTCATAAACGCGGCTAATGGGTAGCAAATGCGAACACAGAGGAATTGGACCATCGCGAACGCGGGTAACAAGCCGCGATCGCGAAGAAGGTAGTTGACCGATTTAGGGCTTACCTGCTTCGCGAACGCGAGAGGTGAGGCTTGCAATCGCAAAGGTCAAGAACTTGACCCTTCGTAAACTCGACCTGTACCTCACGAACGTGAAGAAAAAAATGTAGTTGCACCAGATGCTCAAAAACCAACAATTTCACCAAGTCCTCACAGACTTCGATCGGGGGTTTGGGATTCGTTTGGAACCCCGTGCGCACAAACAAACACTGCTACCATACTAAATTCGACATTCCGGACTCAACAAAACCATCAAAACTTTCATCCGAGATAATTTTGATTAAATGTGAGTCCCACACCTAGCTCCATTTTAATCAAATTCTATTCAATAACTCAAATTGAGTCCGAAAGACTTGGGATCCAGACCAAGGGTCCCCCAAGCCTAAAATCAACGTCCAGAGCTAACGGCGCTGTCAAAATTTCCATTCGAAGCCATTTGCCAGAAGTTTTGGTCCAAGATCAATTTTTTAATAGCGAAAGCTCCAAAATAGGGAAATGAGACTAAAACCAAATGAACTGTCCGATAACCAAACGATAGTTTTGACAAGTCATAAATGACATGTAATCTCTGTGAGAAGGCTCAAAATGCTTAAAATGCACATAAATTGAGAAAATGACCTGGAAGGTCATTACAATATTCACTACTAAAAGAACTTTCGTCCGCGAAAGTCAATGGATCAAAGGAGCCTTAAAGCTCAAAAGTACAAAGTACTGGGCCTGCATGCTCCGAGTAAGACTCCCCAGATAATCTCTAAGGCAAACGCACGTTTTCAAGGGATTTCACCAAAGGTATCCCTTTTTCACTAACTTCCTTTGTTCACTTTTCAAATAACCAAAAACTCATTCTCAACCACTAACTAGCCTCCAACTGAACTGAGCACGGCTGAAACACATAAACCCAAACAACACGCACTGACATCACACCAAAACAAGCATAACCCAGCAGATACTCGAGCAAGATAAAGTCAACCCAAGGCATGAACCATAAGGCCAACTTCAAACTCTAAATCTAACATCTTCCTGCCTTTCCAAACCAGATATCAACTCTGAATTATCCAAAATCTTTCCAACATCATTCAAGTCCTATCTATATAATATCCTCACACTAATCTCAAAAGACTGAAACTGATCTTCCAAAATCTGCATGGACTAGCATAAGAATCAAACCCATAATGCTCTACTTTAATACTCAAATGGTGATGACCAACGTCTGCGATCTTTGCCAAGCCACCAAATTGTTCGAATGACCTTCAAAACCAATAGTCATGAGTCCGATACTTAATCTCTTGAAACTGAATGATCCACTCCAGAATGTCCCACTGACTGTGGGAGAAACCATGCTAAGCCCAACTTGAGTATACTACTTCCACTAAGTAGACAATTAAAATTTTAACAAACACTGAGATCAAAGGTCGAAAGCAGTAGAAACCAACACCATATGCTAATGGAATATCCCTCGAGCATTGATCAAGAATAATCCATCTGAACTGAAAAAACCGAGTCGGTAGGTAATAAGTAGATCTAGTCAACCTATAGATAAAGTCCCAACTGAATCAAATTTCAAAAATGGGGCTGCAACCAAGTTACTCAACTCATAGCAGGAATCTCTACATCAAAGATGAACTAATCGATCTTAGTTATCCAAACCGATCCTGCTAGCGTTCATATTCCAAAATCTATCATAACCTTTGAGCCGCTATTCAAAAGAGTCACAATCCAAAACTGGAGTCAATAAGTCTTCACGAATATCAAATACCCAAAACAATCTTACTATCAGACATCAAGCATATTCCTCAATGATTCCCATAAAAACTGGAACTGAAATGTTGTCAAAGAACATAACACCAAGCAAAAGCATTTCACGAAGTCACATTAGGCTGAATAAGTAGCGAGATGAGAAATTTCTAAATTTACCCATTTACACCAACTTTAACTCAACTGAACCATATACCATACACAAGAAGAATGGAATACCCAATTCAATAGCAACACTAAGATCAAGACTACTATCTAGAAGCAAACCCAATAAACCAAATAAGCAGTCTCAGACTTATTAACGATAGGTGTGGGCTATAGAAAAGAATTGCCCAAGCTAGAATCACGACAAATTCATGGAAATCCAAGCCTTCATTTCCACACTCCTCTCAACAATCGATATAACCTTACCGACTGTAAGCAAAACCAAACAACTAAGGTTCTAAGACAAACGAACAAGAACCGTAAAAGAGGGATACTAACTAGATAACACTAGTTTAGTCGCCTATTAAGTAAGAATTAATTAACATCAAAACAATATAAATAACAGTATAAGGTGCGGGTGGCACAGAATGAAAAATAGCTGCTAGTACCACTCTAGGACCATAATAAGGACAATATTCCAAAGAAAAGGGACTTTAACTCAAATGCTATACCCCAAGAAAATTATCACACTGATCCAGTCAATCCACTACTAAAATAATTTATCTACGGGGGTAGTCACATATGCACAAATCTACACAAAGACATACAACAACCAACATAAAATACCAAGGCATAAATAATCGATGGGTATGAAAACCCCAACTTAACTTGAATAGAAACTAAAGGTAGGGAATCAAAGGTGCACCTATCACGGTGGAAATCCAAAGTCATAGTGTTGGCCTACCCGAAGAAGTATGAATCTGAATGCGTCCAAACCCAGAATGAGCGTCTGAATGACCAACCGAGACACTAAGTGCACTACCTCTAACTGAAGGTTCTACAACTCTATGAGGCTAATATATATGAGATGAATGACTAATTATCCCATGCGGGGGACACTCTCTGGACCAGTGACCTATCTCTTTTCAGTCATAACAAACCCCCCTGAAACTCTAACCTGGCAAAAAACATGAGCTTTCCCCAACTGGCTAGCCAACTCACGCCTAGTGCACTCCCTAGACCAATGACCAATCTCACCACAATCAAAACATGCCCCTGGGACTCTCTGATATACTATACTTGCTGACCCAGAATGGCCACCATGGCCTGACAACCTAGACTAAAAAACTGGTACTACCTAACCAGAACTTTGTCCACTAAGACCGCCACGATTTACCTAAGAACTTCCTACAAGCTAAGGTGCTACTTGTATGGGCCTAATAGGTGGCGAGTAATGCTAACCTCTACTTGGAAGATTCCTACCTCCAGACGGAATACCACAAAAATTATACTACCAACATGGCCTCTTACTGCCAACTCCATATGTCTCAATACAAGCCCCTTCTCTAGCCCTCACATGATAAACAACTTGAGAGAAAGAAGACCCAGCTGCTATCAAATGCTCTGATGCCAAACAAAGTTGTAAAGCTAATCCTCTGATAAGTCTCTGCACCATCTCATGCTCTGTAGCATATAATATAGATATTTGACTAACCTATTCAAGAAATCCAATCTCATACTCTAAAATCGATAAAAATCCCTATCAAATGCCAATAAACCCAACTTTATCCTAAGAATTACTCGTTGTATCGGGTATCATCACTGGCTGACACTGGCGGTACTCAATTTTAATCTCTAACTCCCTAGTCCAATGTAGAGCCAAAACTCTGGCAGCGCGTATAGAAGTCCCGTCTGCATCTATCGACAACCTCGTACGATCCATCTGGGAGAGAGTAGAGTCAAAATAAGTACTTACAAGTTCATAAAAGTAGGTACACACGACAAGGAGTCAAGAAAATAATTTCCTAAGAATGCCCTATATCTTTCCAAAGAAAGGATGCAAACATCTCTACACTAATCCGCAGGACTCTACTAGTTATTTAACTCTTGTACCAACAACATCGGTGAACTTGTGCTCTGATACTAATTTGTCACCGCCTGATTTCTCAGGTAATGATAGCACTTACTATAACTCACCAGTCGGTAAGGCAACTCATAGTCCAGAACAGCTAGTAACATACTACCAATAGAAATAAAGAAAATAACAAAAAGAAATTTAATAAAGAGACTAATATAGATTACAATCTCAAGATCTGGTGAAGTCAGTACAAGAGCTTCTTATACAACAAGAGTATAAAGTGGAATATGAAGTTAATATATATACAAAACAATCTCTAAAATACAAAATAGAGAACAAACTAACAATATGAGAGAGCAGGAATATTCCTAACGTCAGGAGCTCACCCAAATCTTTGATCAATAATTGCTCTGCAATTGCGCACATCAACAGTGAGAACTCGTACTATGATATGCAGGATGCAGAAGTGTAGTATGAGTACCAAACACGTGGTACTCAGTAAGCATCAGCCGAATGAGCTCCAAAGATAATGCAAGAATAAATAACATGTAAAGCAGGAATATAACTACAGGCAGCTATCCAAGAAACTAAACATAATAATGTTAATGGAGCAACAAGGATAAACTATCCAATTCTAACAAGAATCAGGGACAAAAGAACGATATCATAAGTAGCTAGACAATATACGATAGTAAGGTGAAGAAAGAGATATACCATATACAATAGTAGTAGGAAAGAAGAAAATGATATACAAGTCATGGCTAGAGAAGAATATATATATATATATATAATAGCACTATACCGACAACCAAATATGCAGGTACTACTCTAAAGGTCTAGTCTATATCACCGAGATCATATATTAGGGGGTTATCTCTAGCATAATCAGGGTCTCTAGTCGGAATATGTCTAATCATATGATAGTCTAACTATAATCAACTCTACCTTAATAAAGAATAAGGGAATTTAGGATCGTACCTATAACCTCAGGTACCAATTCATAACCAACCTGCCACAAACTATAAAATAATAGCCAAATAATAAGTAACCGGATAGTTCGGACAACCAATAGTCCCAACTGTAGCCCCATAAGCTTGGAGAGGCACAAGCAAGCAATCAACAAACAACAACCATAACTTGTATCTATACAGCCCCCCATAAGATCGATAGATACAAGCGTCAAACAATTATACTGGTGATAGGTTATGCATATGAATGAATGAATACCATGTAAACAAATAAAACCATATCAACAGAGTGCCACAACGTACCAAGTATATATACACCTCCTTCAGCCTGCCAACTCGCAAGGCAGAACCTATGAATCTTACCTCTTTCAGTACGTCTCTCAGACAGAGGAATCCATAGGGGACTCGAGATGTTCGTATATATATTGTATGGTTCTGAACCAGGACTTCCAGTAACCATCATAACTAATCTACTCCTTCCATTACCAGAGATATATATATGTAGTATAATAAGAAATATCAGACTTAAACCAGAACAAGTGTTTATCTATAAATCCATTGCCAGAGATTGAATCTGGGACTAAAACGGTATAGTAATGAAGAAAGGGTAGGAATCTCCCTCGACCGAAGTGAATAAGTAGTGGTATAATAGTGGATTAATAACGCACCGGAATCAACCTCAATTTAATTCCCAAAATATCACTATTTAGTTTCAAAAGCTCATAATTCATTACATAAGGTGGTACAATACCCGTGGTAAAAGAATCAATTTTAAAAGTGAAAAGTAGGAATAAATTCCTTTTTAGAAAATTGTAGTAAAATCAAGATTTTGGTTGGATTCGTACCACTAAGTGAGCATAATTGCGCCAAAAAGTATGCATGCCATCATCAGTATCCAAAAAATACCATAATAAGCGCCTAAGCATCTATAAACTAGAATCATTTCCTTTTTAAGGATAGAATACTCATCTGGAGTCCAACTGGTATCATAATAACGGTTTCTAGCCCAACAATACATAACTAGCATGCTAATAGCATCATAATTTGGGAGACTATGGTCCGAATCACTAAGTCAAATAGTATGCCCTATACTGAAGGATCTTTAACATCAATCTATGGTTAACATATTTATAATCAAGGATAATAGGATTCTATGGTCGTAACGAGTATCCTATGCTAAGGTTCGGATCATATTTCTATTCTAAATTCCCTATATAGATTAAGTCATGATATACTAGTCATAATTCCATCCTATAATCCCTTTCTAGCATGCAATCTATACAATACACAATTTGGTCGAGAAAAGTAGGCCAAAGCCTACCTCATTGACGAATCGCAATCTTAAATCGCCCACAAATTGCTCGTCCTTGCTCCACGATCCTGAAAATGACATCACACTATCAAAATAATAATCTACACATTAATATAAGTAAAACGATACCCATATTACAGTATAAAACTCTGAGCCCAAAATTGGGTCTAAATGGGCTCGTGGCGTCTACTAACAAAATCTTAAAATTGAATCAGTCACAAGGTTCCTCGAAGAAAAAGGAATGTGTGCTCAAAATTTAAACACAAATAGAGCACGAATTGGGGCTCAAATCAACCCCGAAAGTCCAAAGAATCTAGACCTAAAACCAAGAATTAAATGGATTTTCGGACAAAATAACACGAGAATAAAAAGGGAAAAATGCCAAGGAATGATGGGGTAATGTATATTATCTTATTGGGATGAAATCCCAATAATTTCCAAGCCCTAAGGTCCAAATATGGCTGATATTAGGCAAGAAAATGATGAAAAATTGGGTAAAAGGACTTATATACAGCCAGGGATTTAGCCTTCACGAACGCGGGGCCAAGGGCTGTGAACACAACTACCAAGAACAATACCCTTCACAAACACGGCCAACCCGCATCGTGAACATGGGCAACAAGCTGTGATAGTGAAGAAGGTAGTTTATCGGGTTGGGGCTAACCCACATCTCGAATGCGAGAGTTGAGGCTCGCGATTGCGAAGGTCAAGAAGTTGACCCTTCGCAAATGAGACCTATACCTCACAAATGTAAAGAATTAAAGGTGGTTGCACCAGATGCTGGAAAAAAAAACAATTTCACCAAGTCCTCACTGACTCATATCTACGATGCTTGTCAACTTGGTAAGCAAACTAGAAATTCCTTTCCTGTCAAAGATATTGTCTCTACTAATAAACTATTACAGCTACTTCATATGGATCTTTTTGGTCCCACTAGAATTGTTATTTTGGTGGTAAAAGGTATGCCTTTGTGATTATTAATGATTATTCTCGATTTACTTGGGTTATGTTTCTTTCTAACAAAGATGATACTTTAAAGAATTTTGAAGTTTTCTGTGAAAAGGTTCTAAGGGACAAAGGCTACTATATTTCTACTATAAGAAGTGATCATGGAGAAGAATTTGAGAACAAAGGCTTTGAAACCTTTTGTAACAACCAAGGTTACACTCACAACTTCTCTACTCCAAGATCTCCTCAACAAAAGGGAGTGGTTGAACGCAAGAAGAGAAATCTTCAAGACATGGCACGAATAATGATATGTGAACACTCCTTACCCCATAAATTCTGGGCAGAAGTTGTAAGTACTGCTTGTCATATTTTGAACAGGTGCCTTATCTTACCTATTCTAAAGAAAACTCCTTATGAACTATGGAACAATAAGAAACCCAATATTGGATACTTTCACTCTTTTGGATCCAAGTGTTTTGTCCATAACAATAGTAAGGATAATATTGGTAAGTTTTATCCTCAAAGTTACAAAGGTATATTTATGGGCTATTCTAACTTTAGTAGATCTTATAGAGCTTTTAATAAGAGTACTCTTTGTGTTGAAGAATCTGTGCATGTTATTTTTTATGATTCTAACCGTATTATAGAGAATATTAGCATTAGAAAATGAGGATGAACAAGGTAAAGCTACAAATATTACAACTATCTACTCTTCATTAAAGTCAACTAGTGCAGAGATCAATCAGCCAACCGCTGCTGCAAATGATCAATTTACCAAAAAAATAATTCCAAGCGAATGGAGATGTGAACCTGAATATCCAAAGAAGTTCATTATCGAAGATCCCAAGGAAGGAATGAAAACAAGAGCTTCCAGCAAAAGGAGTGCAAATGTCGCTCTCATATCTCAACTTGACCCCAAGAAAGTCAATGAATACTTAGAAGATGAAAGTTGGGGCAAAGCAATGGAAGAAGAACTTGAGCAATTTGATAAAAACAAAGTGTGGAGTCTAGTTCCAAAACCAGAGAATACCTCAATCATTGGAACAAAATGGGTTTTCAGAAACAAAATGGATGAATCAGGTAAGGTAGTTCGGAATAAAGCTCGTCCAGTCACTCAAGGCTACTCACAATAAGAGGGAGTCGACTAAGATGAAACTTTTGCACTTGTTGCAAGGTTAGAATCTATTCGAATCTTACTTGCCCATGCCTGTCATAAAGGTTTTAAATGATTTCAAATGGATCCTTTTTAAAATGGTTTTATTGATGAACAAGTCCTTGTAAAACAACCTCCAGGGTTATAAATTCCAAATTTCCTTATTACATTTTCAAACTTTCAAAAGCTCTTTACGGTTTAAAATAAGCTCCTCGAGCTTGATATGATAGATTGAGCAACTTTTTGACTAATCATGATTTTACAAGAGGAAAAATTGACACAACCTTATTCATCAAAAGAACTTCTTCTGAAAATGTCATTGTTCAAATATATATGGATGATATTATTTTTGGTCGGACTAATGCTAAATTGTGTAAGGATTTCTCTGAGTTAATGCAAAGCGAGTTTGAAATGAGCACGACGGGTGAGTTGACATTCTTTTTGGGTTTACAAATTCATCAATCAATAGAAGCAACCTTCATTTGTCAAAGTAAATACACCAAAGAACTCATTAAGAAATTTGGGATGAAAGATACTAAATCCACCAGATTTCCAATGAGCTCTACGTATATTCTTATATCTGATGATGATGGTAAGTTTGTTGATGAGACTATATATCATAGTATAATTGTCTCTCTCTTTTATCTCACTGTCAGTTGACCAGATATTCTATTTAATGTTTATAAATATGCTAGATTTTAGTCAGCTCCCAAAGAGTCTCATTTGACTGTTGTAAAGTGCATTATCAGATATCACATTGGAACCTCATCTCATGGTTTATGGTATCCCAAATCAAATGAATTTAAGGTAAAAGGTTTTTTAGATGCAAATTATGCATGTGACAAAGATGATAGAAAAAGCACAAGTGGCACTTGTTAACTCATGGGAAGCTCCCTTATCTCATGGAATAGCAAGAAGCAAAACTGTGTGTATCTATCCACTGCTGAGTCCAAGTATATTTCAATTGGACTATGTTCTACACAAATTCTATGAATGACTCATCATCCTGGTGATTATGACATCTTTGTTAAACCTGTGAAAATCTTTTGTGATAACTCTAGTGCTATTTGTTAGTCTAAAAATCATGTGCATCATTCTAGAGCTAAACATATTGATATTAAGCATCATTTTATTAGAGATCATGTTGTAAAAGGTGATATTTAGTTATTTTTTGTCAGCACTGAATTCCAATTAGCAGACATTTTTACAAAATCTTTGTTGGAAGAAAGATTTTATTTTCTCCGAAAATCCCTTGGCATTATTCCCAAATCATTTTGAAATCATTTATTTCCTTATCCAATGTCTGCGCATGAGTATAGAAGTAGGCATAATTAATGGTTGATTGTGATTGATGTACTTTCCTTTATTACTTCTCTTTAAATGTACTGTGTTTACTGGTTGATTTATGTACTTGCCTTGTCCATTCTCTTTTTCCTGGTGACACATATCTGTGCATATACTCATGAACAACTTTTCTTTTTCTCTAGGCATCTTTCCATCTTCCTCTCTCCCTTATAATGTTTTTACTTATCTCCCTTTTTTCTCATTCCTTTTCTTCATCTACTGTATCTCTCCCTTTCATTCATGGCAAAAAACCCTAAAAATGCCTCTATGGGTAATCGAAAGAGTTCCCAATTTAAGGGAAAGGGAAAATCTTTCTCTTCTATTTCTCTTGATTCTGATCCTTCTGACCAACAACTTCCTCAAGACTCCTCTGACTCTTTGTATTCTCTCTTACGCAAGCGTCTTTCAAACCCTGATGAGTCTAAAAGTTCAAAAAAGAAGGTTAAATTCTACTTCGACAATTCCTTAAATATCAAAACTAATTTTTAAAGGCCCTCCAACGAAACCCTCTTTCACTCTCTCAAGGAACAATCTATGGTTCACAGTATAATTATGAATCTAGATCTATTTGAATCACTGCATTGTCCTATTAAGCCCTTATTTGAAGTTCAGGGGTGGGCAAACATCTTCTCTACCACTACCAAAGTTGCTTATGAACCCCTTATCTGTCTTTTCTATGCCAACATGTGTTCTATTCATGCTGATGAGTTTGAAACACTGGTCTTGGGTAAGCATATCTTTCTTGACTGTGGTATGTGAAAGTGCAAGAGGGAGGGGGGGTAAATTGCTATTTTTTATTTTCTTGGTTGACTAGTCAATGAAGTTAGTCGACTGACAGACATAGAACTGTAAAAAGAAATGTTGGAAAGTAAATAGCAGGAATGTAAATGACACCAAATATTTTATATCGGTTAAGATCCAATATGGATCTTATGTCCAGTCCCCTTAGGTTGCAAGGGTGTTCTCTTCTAAGTCTTTGCAAATGTTTGAGTTTGGTACAACTTTGAGAATAGAGCTTCTACTACTACTCTTCATGTCTCTCTTCTCAATATTTTTTGTCTCTCTTTTTCTCTCAATCTTTTTCTTCTCTTTTTCTTTTTTCTTTTCTTTGATGCAATGTCTCACCAATAGTATTTTTCTCTCCTCTCTTTTTTGTTACACAGTAAAACACTAAGTAATACAATGTTTGTTTAAAAGTAGAGTAAAGACTTATAGTTGGCTAAGACTATCTGTATTTCTAACTAGTTGTCCAAAGTCTTCTTTATATAATGGTAGAAGCTAGCCGTTTGAGGACATGAAGAGATAGCAACCCAAGAGACTTTTGATCCTTGGAAAATTTCTTTTCCAAGAATAAAGTAGTCACACCTTGACTTTAAGTGGTAGATTTTGGACTTCAATTCTTGATCTTTGGAAATTGCATCTTGAACATGAATTTGTTAAAATAGATACTCCTAGTTTCCTGGAGCATTTATTTCTTCATTCTTCAATTTTCCAGTCTTCAATGAGCTTTCTTGAAAGTTGCATCTTTCTTGAACCATGAATTCTTTGAATACATGCTTCTAGTTTTCCTGAGCATTTATTTCTTCATTCTTTATTCTTCCTTCTTCATTCAAGTTTTCAATCATCAATGAGCTTTCTTGTATGTCGCATCTTTCTTGAATTTTTCTTCTTAGTTGGGTCAAGCACCTTGCTCCTTGGTACTTGTCCTTTGTTGAATTCTATAGTTATTGCTTTGACCTTTAATGAGTTTTCCTTTTTGCTGTTGTTCTGCACAAAAATCAAGTCATCATTAAAAACATAACTTCAACAATATCTCCCTTTTTGATGATGACAAATTTTGAATGCAATATCTCCCTTTTTGGTTATCTTGAGTTGATTGCTCATATAGTAACTTTAGTGAAGCACTGCTCATATAGTGACTTCAGTGAAGATCCCCCTGAGTTAATTTTCCTTGTATTCAGTGCTCCCTCTGCATGTTGCAATACTCCCCCTGCATGTTGCAATATCCATTCTCTCCCTTTTGATATAATCAAAAAGGAAAACACAAACAATAGACAAAAGAAACCAATACAGAATAAGGAGAGAGATGGTTTTCTCTTGAGTTAAACTCAAGAAGAGACTGAAATACTCAAAAATACGATGACACATGCCCATTAGATATTAATGCAACCACTGTTCATTCAAGAAAAGAATCATTTTTGAAATGGGCTGTCATTATTTCCAAGAGATTTTTGTAAGACACAGAATCTTTCTTCCATGAGAGGTTTAGTAAAAGAAATCTACTAATTGAAATTCAGTGCAAATAAAAGAGAGTTTAATATTACCTTTAAGAACATAATCTCGAATAAAATTATGCTTAATATCAACATGCTTGGCCCTTGAATGATGCACAGAATTTTTTGAAAGGAAAATAGCACTAGAATTATAACAAAAAATAGGAACAGGCTTAAATTCTAAATCATAATCACTTAATTGATGAATCATCCATAAAAGTGAGCACAACATTGCCCAATGGCAATGTACTCAGCTTTAGTAGTTGATAAAGATACACACCCTTGCTTTTTCCTATTCCAGGAGATTAAAGATTTTTCCAATATTTGACAGGATCCACTGGTGCTTTTCCTATCAACTTTATTTCCAGCAAAGTCAACATTTGAAAATCCTTCTAGTTTGAAATCATCACTCCTTGGATACCATAATCCGAAGGAGGGGGTGCCAATGATATATCTAAGAATTCTTCTAACAGATGTAAGATGTGACTCCTTGGGAGCTGACTGATATCTAGCGTACCTGCAAACACTAAACATTATATCTGGTCGACTAGCTGTTAGGTATAATAAAGAACCAATCATACCTCTGTATTTTGATTCTTCCACAGACTTTCCTTCATCATCTTTTTCAAGAGAGCAAGTGGAACTCATAGGAGTTCCTATGGCTTTTGGATTTTCCATGCCAAATTTTTGAATAAGTTCCTTGGTGTACTTACTTTGATAAACAAAAGTACCTTTTTCATATTGGTGAATTTGTAAGCCCAAAAAAAAGGTTAACTCACCCATCATGCTCATTTCGAATTCACTTTGCATAATCTTAGAGAATTCCTCGCAAAGAGAAGCATCAGTACTACCAAATATAATATCATCAACATAAATTTGTATAATAAGATTTTTAGATGAGCTTCTTTTAATAAATAAGGTAGTGTCAATTTTTCCTCTTGTAAAACCATGTTCACTAAGAAAATTACTGAGTCTATCATACCAAGATCTAGGAGCTTGTTTTAGACCGTAAAGTGCTTTGGATAATTTAAAAACATGATATGAAAATTCTGGATTTTCAAAATCAGGCGGTTGTTTACAAACACTTCTTCTTCAATAAAATCATTTTAAAAAGCACTTTTGATATCCATTTGAAATAGTTTAAAACCTTTGTGAGCACCATATGCAAGAAGTATGTGAATTGATTCTAACCTTGCAATAGGAGCGAAAGTTTCATCATAGTCGACTCCCTCCTGTTTTGAATAGCCTTGAGCAATAAGACTAGCTTTGTTTCTAATCACTTTTTCATCTTCATTCATCTTATTTCTGAATATCCATTTTGTGCCAATGATAGAGGAGTTTTTAGGTTTAGGAACAAATGTCCATACTTTATTCTTTTTAGGCTGATCTAGTTTCTCTTTTATTGCAGAAACCCATTCCTTTTCTCTTAGAGCCTCATCCACCTTCTTTGATTCCAGTTGTGAAATAAGAGCAATGTTTCTAGGTCTTTTGCTAGATGCTCTAGTCCTCATTCCTTCATTTAGATCACCAATGAGGAATTTTTTTGGATAGTTTGGTTCTCCTCTCCATTCATTTGGAATGACATCTAGTTCAACTTGTTTTTCAGTTGACTCAGTCTCTGGGTCGACTGTTTTTGAGGAATTAGCCACATGAGGAGTTTGTCCTTTCTCATCATCTGTACTGATTCCATTCTCAACAATGTGGTTAGATTCATCAAAGACAACATGAACTGATTCTTCAACACATAGTGTACGTTTATTATAAATTCTATAAGATCTACTGGAGTTTGAGTAACCAAGAAATATACCTTCGTCACTTTATGGATCAAACTTACCAATATTGTCCTTACCATTATTATGAACATAACACTTGCATACAAATGGGTGGAAATAACTGATATTTGATTTCTTACCATTCCATAATTCATATAGAGTCTTCTTTAGAATAGGCATGATGAGACATCTATTCAAGATGTGACATGCAATGCTCACTACTTCTGCCCAGAAATGATGTAGTAGAGAATGCTCATAGAGCATTGTTCTTTCCATATCTTGAAGGGTTCTATTCTTTCATTCAAATACTCCATTTTATGAGGAGTGCGAGGAGATGAGAAGTTATGAGTGTATCCTTGCTTGTTGCAAAAGCTTTTGAAAGCTTTGTTTTCAAATTCTCCTCCATGATCACTTCTATAGAAGAAATGTAATATCACTTGTCTCTTTA
The DNA here is from genome assembly GCA_031232105.1 of Capsicum rhomboideum. Taxonomy (NCBI): domain Eukaryota; kingdom Viridiplantae; phylum Streptophyta; class Magnoliopsida; order Solanales; family Solanaceae; genus Capsicum; species Capsicum rhomboideum. The sequence goes on from CP124711.1 coordinate 57,127,308, forward strand.
TACTTTTTCATAGAAAAACTCAAAATTCTTTAAAGTATCATCTTTGTTAGATAAAAATATAACCCAAGTAAATCGTGAATAATCATCAACAATAACAAAAGCATCTATTTTACCTCCAATACTTGCAGTCCTAGTGGAACCAAACAAGTCCATATAAAATAATTGCAAGGGTTTGGTAGTAGTCACAATATCCTTTGAAGGGAATGAGTTTCTAGTTTGTTTACTGTTTTGGCACACATCACAAATGTGATCTTTGGTGTAATCCAGTTTGGGTAGTCCAAGAACCAAATCAAGCTTAGCAAGTTTCTTTATCAATCGCATACTAGCATAATCAAGTTTCTTGTGCCATACCCATGAATCCTCAGATATAAATCAAGAGAAATATGTTCCTTACTCCTTTTGATGGAATCTAGGATGTAGACATTTCTTTCTCTGCTTCCTGGAAGCATAATTTTTCCTGATTTGTCTTCTATTGTAGATCTTGTCTTTTTTAACTTGACTTCAAGATTAGCATCACATAGCTGAGTGATGCTTAGCAAGTTGTATTTCAAACCCTTCATAAGATAAACATTAGTGATATCACATGAATCATTAAAAGGAATAGTTCCAATACCTATGACAGTTCATTTGGAGTTATCACCAAATTGAATGCTTCCTCCATTATAGTTAGTTACATATTTAAATAGATTCTTGTTTCCTGTCATATTATTTGAACACACACTATCAAGGTACCATTTTCCTTTAGCTCTTTAGTTGTGTTCCTGCAAAACAACCTTGTTACTTATTCTTAGGTACCCTAGCTTTCTTGGTTCCTTTTGAGCTAGAGTTTGGATCATTTGATCCATCTTTGGGTCTCCAAATCCATTTAGAAAAATTATTCATATGAAATTTGCAATTGTAATGTTTGTGCCAAGATTTTCAACAATAATAGCATGAGAAAGAGGAGTGTTTTTTCAATGATTGAGCTAGACTTACTATAATTACGATTAGTATTCTTAGTCGACTTTCCAGAGCTAGTCGACTTGGAGGACTGATCAAAACTATAGTACTTGTTACTGGATTCAGGTTTATTACTTTCAGTTCTTTTATCAGTCGACTTGGGTGAGGAAGTTAACTGATTAGATCTGACAACACTATGACTGGGTGATTTTTGAAAACTATTTATTTTAACATTTAATTCATCAATTTCTTCTTGTAAAAAATCTTTTTCAATTTCACACACTTCAAGTTTTATTTCCTAGTCTCTTCTTTCTCTTAACAAAGCTCTATAAACTTTGTTTAAATCAATTATAGCTTGATCTAACAATCTTTTCAAATTAGAGCAATCATTGCAAAAATTAGTCCTTACCTCACTTGTCTCTCCAATTGCCATGAAGCAGACTTCTCTAACATTGTCATTCTTACAATCATCTGAGTGATCTTCATCACTCCAGCTGCTGAATGCCTATGCTTGGAGTTTTCTTTTGAGGATCTTTTCTTCCTTTTTGGACAGTCTTTTACAATGTGGCCATATTTTTCACAAGTGTAGCATTTTCCATCATTTTTGTATTCAATCATCTTACCTTTTGAGAAGTTTTGTCTACCTCTTCTTTGACTTCTGGATCTTCTGAAATTGTCTACCACAGTTCTAGTGATGAGAGTAATTTCATCTTCAAATAGAGGTTCCTCCTCTTCTTCATCAGTTGTGGTTTTGAAAGCCACAGTCTTTTTCTTGTGTTCATCTAGATTTTTTTTTAGTTAATATTTCTCAAATACAATGAGATCTCCTCTAACTTCATCATATTACAAAGTATTGAGATCCATACTTTCAAGAGCAACTACCTTAGAGATCCATTGGGAAGGTAGGCTCCTGAGAATTCTGGTGATTTGGTCTGTCATAGGATAAGTTTTTTCAGCAGCTTTGAGTTCACCAATGATTTTTCCAAAACAAGCAAAAGTATCTTCAATTGATTCTCCTTCATTCATTTTGAACAATTCATATTGACATACTAACATACCAATCAATGTTTGCTTGATTTTTTCTGTACCTTCATATGTGACTTCCAATTTATCCCACATTTCTTTAGTAGAGTCACAACAAGAAATTTTTACATATTCTTCACCACTGATAGCATTATAAAGAACATTCTTTTCTCTTGAGTTAATCTGGATAATTTTTATTTGTTCATCAGTGTAATTCTCAAGGGATGAAATTACAACAGTTGATGGTTGACCATTTTCAATATTTGTCACAGTTTCCCTTAAAGGAGGACTAGGTAGATCACCAAGTTTGATCACTCTCCAAACTTTAACATCATAGGACTTTATGAATATTTCCATTCTTATTTTCCAATGTGAGAAATGCTTGTCATTGAAGTAAGGAGGTCTTGTTTGGGAAGTTCCTTCTTAAAAAAGTGCCCCAATTGCAGATGGTTAAGCCATGATCTTTTCTCAGTTGTTGTTAAGCAATTTAATGTGAGTCTTTGCCCTGATACCAATTGAAAGTACAAAAGGGGGGTGAATTGTTATTTTTTATTTTCTTAGTTGACTAGTCAATAAAGTTAGTCGACTGACAGAAACAGAACTATAAAAAGAAATGCTGGAAAGTAAAGAGCAGGAATGTAAATGAAACCAAATATTTTATATCGGTTAAGATCCAATATGGATCTTACGTCCAGTCCCCTTGGGTTGCAAGGGTGTTCTCTTCTAAGTCTTTACAAATATTTGGATTTGGTAAAACTTTAAGAATAGAGCTTCTACTACTACTCTCAATGTCTCTTCTCAATATTTTTCTTCTCTCAATCTTTTTCTTCTCTCTTTTTCTCTTAATCTTTTTCTTCTCTTTTTCCTTTTTCTTTTCTTTGATGCAATGTCTCACCAATAATATTTTTCTCTCCTCTCTTTTTTTGTTACACAGTAAAACACTAAGTAATACAATGCTTGTTTAAAAGTAGAGCAAAGACTTATAGTTGGCTAAGAATGTTTGTATGTCTAACTGGTTGTCCAAAGTCTTCTTTATATAATGGTAGAAGCTAGCCATTTGAGGACTTGAATAGATAGCATCCCAAGAGATTTTTGATCCTTAGAAAATTTCTTTTCCAAGAATAAAGTAAAGTTACACCTTGACTTTAAGTGGCAGATTTTGGTCTTCAATTTTTGATCTTTGGAAATTGTATCTTGAACATGAATTTGTTAAAATAGATACTCCTAGTTTCCTGGAGCATTTATTTCTTCATTATTCAATTTTTCAGTCTTCAATGAGCTATCTTGAAAGTTGCATCTTTCTTGAAACATGAATTCTTTGAATACATGCTCCTAGTTTTCCTAAGCATTTATTTCTTTATTCTTTATTCTTCCTTCTTCATTCAAGTTTTCAAACATCAATGAGCTTTCTTGTATGTCGCATGTTTCTTGAATTTTTTTTCTTAGTTGGGTCAAGCACCTTGCTCTTTGGTACTTGTCCTTCTTGAATGTTATAGATGTTGCTTTTGACCTTCAATGAGGTTTTCTTTTTGTTGTTGTTCTGCACAAAAATCAAATCATCATTAAAACCATAACTTCAACAGTATGTTCGATTCTATCTTTGGTATTCATTATACTGGTTTTTCAACTTCTTCTAAATATCCCTAGCCAGTTGATTTTGATATTACCTTTTAGGAAGAAAAGAAATTAATTGCTCTGGACTCCTTTGATCCCCTTCCCTCAGCCCTTGGCCCTAAAAATATTTCATTTGAGGCTCGTGTTATAGCCTATATTGTGGCCACTACACTCCTCCCTCGTGTTGTCTCTCTATCTACTCTTTCTTAGCGTGATACCTTGTTTACTTACTGTCTTCTCACTCAGCGTAAAATTAAGCTCTCTTCGTTCATCTTCAATTTTATGATTGAAGCATCTCTTGATCCCTTGAGTCTCCAGTATGGTTTGATTATCACTCATATTTATGAGGCAAGCAACATCTCCCTTGACAACATTTCTTCAGTCGCAGTCAAGCAGTGCTATAACTCCAAGGCTTTTATCAGCATGGGATATGTTTTCTTTGAAAATTCTTGAATACCTAAAATGGATAATTGTCCTGTCAGTACTCCTCCTTCTCCCAAAATCAGACCTTCCTCTCCCAGTAAAGCTAGTCCTTCTGTTGTATCGTTGATTACTCTCAATCGCATCAATAATCTTGAAGTTAAATTGAATGCCCTCAAGGATCTTCTTCTAGCCTCTCGCTTTCAGTTGGACAAAATTCAGGCCACAAGCAAGGAGACAAGTATAGATGTTGCGCGAATTCGACTCAAATTGGATCAGGTGATCAAGAAAGCTATCAAGATTGTTGAGAAAATTTAGACTGCTACTGATGCTCTCTCCCCCACTATCGTTGATCAGTTCACCAACTTGAAGGATGCTACTGCTCAAATTTTAGCATACTTCTTTGGTCGTGTTGTTCCTCCTCTTGCCTCTACCCTTTAAGCCTCTGTGTTATTTGGTTCTTTATGACTTATGTTTTTGTTATCTCTGGTCTGTATATGAGCATAAGCTCATGAATACTTGCTTTTATTTCCTATGACTATCTATATTAGCTAGTTCTATGTAGTTCTGCTTTGCCTCTTCCTTTTTGATTGATGTCAAAGGGAGAGAAAGGTTACAGGTACATAGCCGACTTTGAAGAAATGCAACTACTCAGGGGGAGCACTGTCCACTCTAAACTCCTCAGGGGGAGCTAAAAAGGGAAGTCGACTAAATTTTATTTTAAGTTGTCATCCATCAAAAAAGGGAAGATTTATAGTGTCTAATTTTAATGTCTGACAACTTACAGGTAAATTGAGCAATAGACGAAAAAGAAAGAAGGCATCTCAAGCTCAATACTGAAGGAAAAAAGAATCAGTCAAAGAAAAGAAATTTTTTAAAAGAGCCGAAAAGGAAAGAATCAATTTTGAAGACCACAACACTAATGCAGCATCTTTCAGGGAAGGAAAGAAGACCCTTTCAAGATCTCAAGAATCCTTATTTTCGGGATTAAGTACGTGGGCGTTTAGTGTCATTAAAGAGACTATTTGTGATCCATCCTTATTCTTGAAAAAGTCTATCTCACATCCAATTTCCAAGGATCAAATCTCTGGGGTTGCCTTATAGCTTAAATCTTTCCAACGGCTAGTAGTAGTCCAATCACTACTATTTAAATGATGGAAGACTAAGGAAGAGAGATGCACTTGTCTCAACCTTCTCTAGTTCTTTGCTCTGCTTTCATTAAGCATTATATTCTCTAGAAGTTTAATGTGTATTCAAAAAGAGAGGAGTGAAACACATAGATGGTGAGGCTTTGTATCAAAAAAGAGAAAAGAAAAAGAGTGAGAGTTAAAGCCAAAAAGCCTAACTCAATCCTTGTAACTTTGATTTACCAAAGAAGAGCTAGTAGAATCCCTTGCAACCCAAGGGGACTGGAGTAAGACCTATTAGAGATCCCAACTAGTATAAAACATCTGGTGTCATATTTATTTACGCAATTTCCTTTACAGTTCTTTTATTGCTTTCTCAATACTGTCTCGGAAGTCGACTGACTATTAGAGCTAGTCGACTGATAAACAGAAAAAAGAGTAATTCACCCCCCTCTTACTAGTTTCAGAAGCTTCGGGGTTTAATATATTCAAGTGTTTGCTTATTGATGCTGTACATTCACCAAACTGAGTTTACTATAATTCTACTATAAAGTCAAAGAAAAAAGCAACTAGCCAACTTCATTAACTAATAAATAGGTGAGCAGAAAAATAGAATTATTTTTTTGCTACAAAAGCATCTTATGCATAGTTCCATTCAATAAAAGGTTGATTCTGGTTGTACATAAACACTGAGGGAAGTGGATTCCAGTTCAAACACTTCTCGAAATAGAAAGATAGAATATTTATTTTTGAAATTTATATGTAAGAACTTAGGTGCATATGTGGCTGGAGAAGATATTGAACTGGCTTATGCTTTAGCATGAGGATTTCAAAGAAACAAGGTCAATCTTTGAATTGCTATATAGGTATACAAGAGGGGCTTAATTGTCTGCAAATGCTTGTGTTACCATTCTCAACCAAAAACCAAAAAAAATTGTCGATATCTATATTAAGATAGATGAAATATTCAAAAATCTCCAGCTTTTGAGATTTGAAAAACAAGGACTGCCTATTCAATTTGGACTGCTAACAGTTTACAGTCTTTCAAAATGAATTGTTTAGGCCTTTTTTATTTTTGGTGCGAGCAAAAACTATTACCTCAAACAGAAGATATTTTTAATGTTTTAGACTTTCTGTGAGTACAGATGTAAACGACAAGATGTAAGTTGTAATACTTTTGAAGGGGGACTACACCTTTGGTGGTAGTTACCTGTGGATATATAGAAGTAATGTTACCAGATTCAAACAAAAAGAATTTAAATAGTAATGCACATGGAAATGCTCTCAAAGTAAAGTAGTGGAAAGGAAGGAATAGAGGCAAAGAGAGGGACGGTGTAGGAATTATTCTGAACCATAGCAAAGCACACATCCTGTTTCTGGAGTTGTAAGAACTAGCACGTGTATGACTCAAAAGAGGAAGGAAAATGTAGTGAGGGAAAGTGGATTATAAAGAGTTAAAGACAAACAAGAGTTCAAGCTGCATAATGTGATCCTACTGAGATTTGTGTGTTATTGTTGTTAATGTGGGATAGATGAAAGATCTACCTCAAACCTGAGGTTATCTCAGTCATTCCTAAATGATCAGCGTATGATAAGATATGAATCTTAGTAACTACAATAATTATGAGATAAGTTGTTTAAATAGAAAGAGTGTTTATTCTATTTAATTAGTTAATCTTGAAAGGTAGAAATGGTGACTATTCCTGAAGGTAGGGAATGATAATTGCTTTATCAGTTAAATGTGTTAATTGTGATGTATAACGTTTTTAACTTTATTTTTCTCTTCTTTTTTTTCCAGTTAATACCCACACCCAGATGCAATATGTGCTGCCTGCTATAGCTGCTTGAATTCACATTTTATCTACTTGTAGGATCACCTCTTGTAATTGTTATGCCACCAACATGAATGGTTATGAATTATTACATAATATGAAGCATATTCTATTAATAATATTTAACTTGATAGTGTACTGTTTCCTTTTTAAACAAAAATCTCTAAATAATTACTACAAATATGAAAGTATCTTCTGAAAGTCTGATTACTTTTGTAAGCTAATTACAAAGATACTACCAAGCGTATTGAAGTAATGGACAGGAGTAGAATTCAATAAATACGTAATGTGTTGAACTTTACCTCTTTGGAATTTGCCAAAACTATGCTTTTTTCAAAGCCCCTAGCTTTACACTTGCTTTCAAGATTCCAAAGCATTTCACTTTGGATTTCCCAGGAGGGAGCGACAATGTCCAAACACATGAAGTATCATATCTTAATTAACGTCAATTTCTGGACACATCTTGCAACAAATTGAAATCTCAAGATAATCAATTATTATAAAGAAGAATACAAAACTCCAACTACTATACATATAGACCAAGGATAAACTCAAACAAGACTCAACAGTAAGGATAAAACTCCTTTACCGTTATTTGTTGTGGCGAAAAGAAAAAGCAGAAAAAATCACAAACATCCAATTAAACAGACTAGGAACTATCTGGTTCCTTTGGATGATGAATGGTAGCATGAGTAAATGCATACCAAGCAGCAAAAATATAAACCAAAAGACCTGATACGACTAAAATCACTAACGAAGTCACTGCAAGTATAGTAGATTTAGCTCCACATGACAACAACCCCAGCTTAATCTCAATCACATTCAACATTGAAACCATCAGAAACAAGCACCCCATCACTGAGGAAATAGCAGTGATCAGCATTCCCGTCCTCAAAAGTGTACGGTTAACGTGAACGCTGAATCCTTCAGCAAGTTCTGCACTGCTGAGAAGGCTGAGAGAGAGCTTTAGTGCCTGTGCGACAAGTGAAGAGAGAAGGAAGAAACTGAAAGAAAGAACTTCGGAGATTACGAGATGTTTCAAGGTTAAGATTCCGGGCTGACAACTTTGGCTGCTGTTGAGAGTACTTTTTTTACCGGGAGATGCAAATGATAAGCCCACGAAAATGGCTAAGGTAAAGAGAGAGTTTACGTTTATGACTCCGTCAAGTGCTGTCACGGCCACGCTGCTACTTTTACCATGACTAGGTGATGAGTCTGATGATGGCCTTGATGTTGATGATGTTCTAGTTTGGGGGTCCCTTCAAATTAATTAATGGCAACAATATGTCAGACTAAATATTGTTACAAGAACAAGAATAGCCTTTTGCACCCAGAAATTCGAAAGATCACTTATCAATTCATGCACATTCAGGTTTAGCAAGTGAAGTTATTTTTTTTTTAATTTCCCATCCGGTATCCGGTATTCATATTGGAGCCCGACTAAATCCAGATTCGCGCTGTGAAGTCCCACATTGGGGGGGAGGGGGGGTAAAGCGCTCCCTTACAAAGGCAACTCCGTACCCAGAGAGATTCGAACCCGAGACCTCTGGTTAAGGATAAAGGAGTGCATACCACTCCACCACAACCCTTGTTGGTAGCAAGTAAAGTTATTAACACACCATAGACTGGCTAGAAAAAAAATTTATACTAGATTATTTGAATATATATATATATACACACGCACTGACAATGTAAAGAATTTTACACTAATATCTTTAGGTGACGGATATTATAAAGACTTTATGCTGAAAGTATAGCATAAAAGTTAAGCTTAAAACGACATTAGAGTGGAGACGAATATATCTGATGTGCCAGACATCATCGATATATAATATGCATTATGGCTGAAAGATGCAATTATATTTTGGTAACCTTCGTATTCAATTAGTGGGACTAGGGGAAAAAGAAGAGAAACATGTACATAATCAGAAGCTACATTAATTGTTACGATCATTTAGTTAATGTATTGTAATAATCGGCCCATAACTAATGCTCCCTCCGTCTTTACTTGTCCATGTTATTAAAAATAGATGTCCAACAATACTTATTCAGTTTGAAAAACCAATGATAATTAACTCATTTATGCCCATTTTGCCCTTGATATTAAATATTATTTATTATCTAATTCATTTCCCAAATCATTAAATTTATTATATTGAAAGGGTGATATGGTAAAATTACCTCTATTACTCCCTCCGTTTAAAAAAGAATGACTTATTTTGATTTGGCACGGAGTTTAAGAAAATAAATAAGACTTTTGAATCATATGGTCATAAATTAAAATTGTATCAAATGTACCAAAATGCCCTTTAAACTTGTGGTCTTAAACATGCCACGTAGAAAGTTGGAATTAAAGTATTGTCAAAAAAGGAAAGGATCATTCTTTTTTAAAGAGACTAAAAAGGAAAGTAGGTCATTCTTTTTGAAACGGAGGAAGTATTTATTGTTTCATAATGTGTGTGTCAAGTCAATAGTGGACAAGTATTGGTGGACGGAGGGAGTAGCGTGTATCGACAGTATTAATCAATACTCACATTAACTCAATCATGCATGTGAGAATTACTCCCTCTATCCAATATTAGTTTCTCACTTTTTCTTTTACACAATTCTTAAGAAATCATAAATAAAAAGAATAGTTTTACTATTTAACCCCTAAGAAACTTTTTTGAAATTTTACAAATAACTTAATTTTTACTTTCAAGAAATATTAATTGTAGGGGTAAGGTAGAAAAATTACAATTAATTATATTTTAATAAATTAAGTGGATAAATAATTTGAGACGTATATATAATAATGTAAACAACTAAAATGGGATGGAGGGAATAGAACATGCATAACAAGAATAATTGTGTTAGCAGTGTTGGGATTAAAGTATACGTGTACAACAATCTCCTCATTATTAGCCACAACACTGCAATACTTTTTTTATTAATCACCACATAAACAATCAGTCCATTATAACTTCTGCGTGACTAATATGCCAACTGAGCAAGTAGAGAGTAGTGAAGATTAAATAATAAAAAAAGTGGGGATTATGAGGGTGTTGTACCGTGCATTTGACATGGTTGATGCCTGAAACAGAGTCGATTATTTGAAGAATTTTCACTCACTGTCAAGAGTGTTTTGCTGAAATGTCTCTTCTACGTGCTTTTTAACGTGTGTGTTTCCTTGAAATGGAGGTAAAGCATTTGCATATGCGTGATTTGCATGAGCATGAGCCAGCTGGAAAGAGTGCAATTTTGATATATATATATATATATGTCACATTAGCTTTGTGATACTCGGGAAAAGGTAAATTAAAAGCAGACTGGAGTGAGTTTGAATTAAAGAAACTATTCTGCAGAAAAGTAAAGTGAAATATAGTTATTTGAAGGGGAATGCTCCTTACTATCGATGAGCCCTGTAGTGTATTTCAAAATAATTAATGGACAAATGGCAATGATAAGTGCACAGATGGCTAACTCTTGAGAAGAGCAGCAAGTGAATAATACTTGGCAAAACGCATGTAAATATTTGGACAAGTGTCAACCTTCTAAGCTTATTTAACCACTATATATGGTCTTTCCTATTGCCATGCTCACTCAGCATTCTTATTACTCTCTCACTCTCCCTCACGTTTTCTCTCTCTCTCTTTTGCCTTCTTTTTATATTATTGTTTTGGGTTTGTTCCTTGTTTAGTTTGCTATTATTAATTAATTTTCTTAATTTTTATATCCTTTAATTAATTAGAGAAGTTTATTTAGTCCTACGGAAATATTACACACTATTAAAATAGTTTTTTAGGATAGTGTCCAATACAATTCAAGTATATTTATATAAATCTAAATACTTCCTTCGTTTTAAAAAGAATGACCTATTTTGACTTGGCACAGAGTTTAAGAAAATAAAGAAGACTTTTGAATCATATGCTTATAAATTAAAGTTGTGTCAAATGTATCAAAATGTCCTTTAATTTTGTGGTCTTAAATATGCCACGTGAAAAATTGAAATTAAAGTATTATTGCCAAAAAAGGAAAGGGTCATTCTTTTTTAAACTGACTAAAAAGGAAAGTATGTCATTCTTTTTAAAATGGATAGAGTAAATATTATAGCAGTAACATTTATTTTATTTTTAGTACTATTATTTTACTAAAAAATAATTATATTACTGTTATAATATTATATTAAGTTTTTAACCATTGTTTCCCAACAATCTATGAAACTATTTTAAGTAATACTGCTCCTGAATAATTGATTATATTGATATTGGTATTGCTCTAGTGGCTCTTATTCTATTCATGTTGTTAGAAGTTTATGGTATTGCGAAATACAAATAAGAAAATAGATCTGGTTACATAACAAATGCTAATAATAAAATCTTCATAAAAATGCATGTCAATGTAAGAGAATATTTGAAAGATAAGTGATAATCTCGTAAAGTCAAAAATGAATTTGACTAAATGAATTTGACTAAAATGAATAATATAATTATTGCGGTCATTTCAGAAATAAATATTGAGGTAAATGTGAGAAACTGGGTGACAGACTCCGATGCTACGAGACATATTTGTATAAATAAAAATAATTTTGTGTCATATATTCAAGTTGAGAAAGGAGAAGAAATTGTTTATCTTGGAGCCTTAAGGACTACTCAAATTCTTGGAAAAGGAAAAAATTTCTCAAACTCACATCTGGTAAACTTCTGATATTGAGTGATGTGTTGCATGTTCCTAATATCATAATCAATTTGATACTTGTGGAATTAATAGGAAAAGTTGGAAAGAAGGTTTATTTTTAAAATAATGAGGTCATATTAGGAAAAGTTAGAATGAAGGTTGATTTTGAAAATAATGAGGTCATATTGATCAAAAATAATATTTTTATGGGTAATAAATTTTGTAGCCATAACTTATTTGTGCTTAGTATTTATAATGATATTACTAAAAAATATATGTACTTCTGCTTATATGATTGAGTCTATTTTTTAACGACATGCTAGATTAGGATATGTTAATGTCTCTTACATAAAGAACATGTAGTCTCCTAGTTTATTATCTGATTTAGACTCAAATAATTTTGATAAGTGTGAAATATGTGTTGAAACTAAAATTACTAAAAAGACATATTTTTCAGTTAATAGAGAAACTGAATTATTATCTTTGATTCACACTGATTTGAGTGATTTAAAACAAATAATAACTAGAGGTGGTAAAAAAAATTACTATGTGACTTTTATTGATGATCTTTCTAGGTTTACTAAGTGTATTTGCTTAGAAATAAAGATGATGCATTTGATGCTTTTATATCATAAAAAATTGAGGTTGAAAATAAGCTTAGTAAAGAATTCAAGAAAACTAGATCTGATAGAGGTGGAGAATAGGGCATCCTGGTGCACTAAAGCTCCTGGTAGGTGCAGGGTACGGGGAAGGGGCCGACCAACATAAAAATTCTAAAATCATGCTTTAAAATATAAGCTCCAAGAACAATGTACAAGATAATGTCAAGAATAAAAAATGGCAACAAGAAAACCTTGCTAAGCATAAAAGGAAATACAATAGTCATAAAATCCATAATCATAAGTAAAGGCTTCAAGAAATCATGCAATTTGATAATAAAAATGGTGAATTTGAAAGTAGGTTTATAAACCCTAATTATGTAATTAAATTCATGAAAACTAGAAAGTTTTGGACATGAGGATAGAAGGAAATCCTCATCAAAGTCCTGAAATTGAAGGATTCTTGGAGAGACTCTTGAACTTGGAACCTTTGGAGATTTGGATTTTGAGAAACACTTCTAGTTGCTCTTGAACTTTGGGAAAAAGAGAACGAGAGCTTTTAGTATGATTCTACGTGTTTTTAGGACAAATTTAGTATTATAATCAAGGTTTGGGGAGGTTAATGTCAAGACCCAATTGGTCATGAGTTGAACCCACCCTAACTCTATAGCGGGAGAACCACCTAACCCAACCCTTAGCCAACTATTACGGACCTTCACAAGTCACTTTTCTCAAATACTTGCCATTTAACCCACTAAACACAATAAAAGCAAAACGAGTTCTTTATTAACTAAGTGAATGCTCCAAAAAAAAAAAATAGAGTCGGAATGTATCTCTACTTATTACACCCCCGAGAACTGAAAGTCACCATACAAAAACATATAAAACAGTGTCCAAAACAAAGTCTAAACAATATCCAAAATACTAAGTGTCGCGATCCTTATTTTCATAAGGCGTAACTTCGGGACTCAAAAAAAATCAATTAATTAATTTAATAAAAATTATGAGAATCGCCACCTAATTTTAGGAAAACTAGAAAATCAATTAATTAAATTAAAGAAAAATTAATCTGCGTAACCAATTAAATTCTAAGTAAGGGTTCAGATTATTTCAAAGGGAAGGTGTTAGGCATTATTCGGAATCCACAAAGGCGGGTCCCGTCTAAACTCATTTGTTCAATTGAGGAGGGGACAAAAAAGATCATTTGCATGTATAAGAAAAATAAAAACATGTACAAAATAAGGTAAAGAACGAATAACGAAGATGACCTAATATTTGCCTATCGTTAAATAAAATGATAAATACAATGGATAACTCAAAATGATTCTCGAATCTTGAATTCGAGTGTCTTCTTCGAGAAGAAGCTCCATATACCTGTAAAAATACTTGATAAAAGTGTTAGTAATGAATAAATATAAATCAAAATAAACTAAAGAAATAATAAACGAAAAGTAAACCCATCTTATATACATGGAAGCCTTGAAAATCGATGAAAATTTCTTCATCGGCCAAGTATTGACACTTGAATAAAATAGTTGAACTTAAAATAAAATCCGTCATTTGTAACGGGGATGCCTCAAAAATTCGACGGAGAGATTTTATCATTAGCCAAGTATTGAAACTGAATAAAATAATTGAACTTGAAAATACAATCAGTCTTTTATGATGGGGAGGCCTCGAAAATCCGACGGAGAGATTCTTTCATTGACCAAGTATACTAATAATTAAAATAAAACAATCAAACTTAAAATAAAATCAGTCTTTTATAATAGGGAGGCCTCAAAAATCCGACCAAAAAATTCTTTCATGGGCCAAGTATATTTGTAACATACTCGAATAAGTTTAATAAAAGATATTAAGGATGGCATTATCCAGAATAACACAACAATAAAAAACATGACAGTCAATCCAAATTGGCGAATTACCCAAAAAGCAATATCAATAATTAAATGGTAAAAACCAGCTACTAGAAAGCAACAAAATAAATTTAAGACAACCAAAAAAAATGGTCTACCGACCAACGACAACAAACTTGGCAGCAAAACAATACCCACTGGGAAATATTAGTTTAATAATTTAACAAATAGAGTAAAATTAGTTAGAGAATAATAGAACCTTCACCAACAATGTAACACATAATCTGTTGAAAAAATGTTAGGAATAGTAGCACAAAATTAAAAGAGTTATTGAGACAACCCACAATATTATAACAATGGCAAAACAGAGGAGCACGTCGTGGAAATGAGACAAAAACAAAGTCAATGAAAACTAAATTGATCATAAAAATTAATAAAAACAGTAATCAAATAAAGAAACAAGCAGTCACAGTAGAAGATACCCCATAAATGGAGCAAACAGTGATATTTGCCGGACGAGATGAATAGTTGCCAGAGAGAACTTTTCCCGGTCAGATCTGGTGGTTTCGAGATCGTCGGAGGAATCTGGAGCTTGTAACGGTGTTGTTGACATCGGAGCTCATCGTTGGTTGCTCATTTTGTCTAGCTTTGCTCCGGTGTGGAGCTATTTGTTGTCGCCGGAGATGGAGCTCATCGGAGCAGCCCCGAGATGAAAAGGGCGACGTTGTGGTGGTTGTTTGTGGTCTTGTTTCGCGGAAAAATGGAGGTGAAGAAGTTGTTCGATTGTTGATGTTGAGATGCTGGTTGCTCGTTTGTTGGACAGAGTTTCACCGGGGTTCACTGTTGTTGGCGCTCCATGATCGGAGATGGTGTTTATAGGTGAAAACAGTGGATTTTTAGGTGAATTTTCGGATGGGTTTCTCCGGCGTTGTGCGGTTTGAAGGGTGTTTCCGGTTGTGGTGTGGCGGAAGGAGGAGAGATGGTGGTGGTGTGGTATTTTTTGGTGGGTGGTGGACTGTTTACCGGAGTTAGATTCCGGCGGGTGGTTGCCGGAAAAAATAGGGGAAAAGAGAAAGACAATTATTTTGAGTTTTTGCCCATTTTGAAAATTTCCACCACCATTAATTATGAAGGAAGTGAATTGATTTTATAGAAAAAATTAAAATCACTCAAGAGCAAAATCGTGTGCTTAATAATATGATTTTGAAAAATCATGGATTATACAAAAGTATGAGTCATCCAAAATAATGACTATTTAAACTTATTCAAAATTATGAATATTTAACTTATTTGTGAAAAAATATCTTTTTCATTTTTTATGAATTAACGAACTATAGTAAAAAATAAATTAACAAATATATTTAATGTCACATAAGAATATGATTTTGAGTTTAAAATAAAATTGATGATTTAATAAAACTCAAATAACATTTATTTATAAAAATAACTGTGTAAAAAAAACAGTGACAGTCAATAATTAAATATTGTAATAAATTGATAAATATCCTAACATTTTCAAGAAAAAGGATAATTATCAATAACTTGTGTTAAATTAAACCAAAATATGTAAAAAAAAAAATTTAATTTTATGCTCTTTAACAAATAAAAAATACAAAAGTATTTATTTTAAAAATGTCGGTCCAAAATTGGATGTCAACAAGCCCCTCTTCATTCTTAGAGGATGAAAGAGTCTTTGGATGAAGACATTGATGTGTAGCCAATTTTTGCTAGATGAAGAAGAAAAAGAATGATATGTGCACAAAACAATGTCAAATGTTGATAAAATTTTGACAATATTTTTCGTCCGTTGAAAGGGATGGATTGTTTTTTGATAAAAAGGAAAGAGTTGTTCGAAGATAAAACATTCATGTACCTTCGACCCTGCTTTCAAAATTACCTCAGTGTTAAGCTTGGAAAATGCTGAGGATGCAAGATTGTGTATCAACTCATTAAAGGACGGACAACCCAACTTGTCTCATTGAAGGGCGGACAACCCAACTTGTCTCATTGAAAGACGGACGACCTATCTTGAATATGATATGTCATTTGAACGGTTGAAAACCCATCATGTTACTTGAACTTAACATGATATGTCATTTGAACGGGTGACAATCCAACTTGTCCCATTGAATGGCGGACGACGATCTTGAACTTATCATGCCACTTTTAACGGGGTGACTTCCCAACATGTCTCTTTGAAAGGTGGACGATCCATTTTGAACTTGATGTGTTATTTGAACGAGTGACTTTCCAACTTGTCTCATTGAAAGGCGGGCGACCCAACTTGAACATGATTTGTCATTTGAACGGGTGGCGTCCCATCTTGTTTAGTTGAAAGGCGGACAACCCATGTTGAACTTGATGTGTCATTTGAATGGGTGACTTCCCAACTTGTCTCGTTGAAAGGCGGACGACCTATTTTGAACTTTATATACCATTTGAACGGATGACAACCCAACTTGTCTTATAATCACCTGCACTAAACTTATTAGAAGCAAATGTAATATGTCACAATAAAGAAAATGACAATCCAACATAACATGTCACAAATATAGGAATGACGATCCAAAATGTCACAAATAGGAGGTGACGATCCAACAAAACATGTCACAAATATAGGAGTGACGATCCAACAAAATTTAATGTGTCATAAAATGAAGTGACAATCCAACATAGCTCAATGTGTCACAAAGATGGAGTGACGATCTAATATAACATAATGTGTCACTTTGGTAAAAGGACGAAACGAATTAAGAAAATGAACTGAACTCTGTCAAAGAAAGGACCAACGAGTTGCTTTGACAAATATTCAAAGATGGGTGCTTATTTCAATTTTATTTTTGAACAAAAAGGAGAATCAAATCCTGACTGTAGTTGGTACCAAAAATTAGCATAGTATAGAAATTTCTCTTTTGTTTCTCTTTTAACTGAGATCGACTTCGAGATAATTTCTATAGCTTTAAGTGGTACCTTAAATGTACCTAAGTGTCGAAAAGATTTATACGTCTTGCTTTAAACAAAGGTTTTGAACTAGATCTAACCTCATGTTTCAAGTTCCCTCACCATAAAAAAAGTCCTCGTTCACACTATTAAAGTATTTTTTCTTGAGGACATTCGAGAAGTACACTCACACTGGAAAGAAAGTTCAAAGCATGCAACTGTGATACCATATGTTTGACCTTCATGTAAGTCTCCACTAATATGAGAACATCTGAAATGGGATCATGTATGACTTGGTATCAGCTTGTAATGTAGGTTTAGGTATGGGTAGAAAATTAATTTGGGATAAAAGAAACTTAATCCCTCCTTCAGCGTCAAACTAAACTTGTGCTTTTGACATTTGTTGCGTCTTGACGCTTGATCTTCTTTATTGTCCCTTTCTTTGTTTTGACTTCTTTGAGTCTTTACATGTTGGAGAATTCTGATTTTTTCTTTTCTTTCAAAGTTTCTCCTCTTTTGTTTGGAGAGTTCTTCTTTCTTTACTTGAAATTCTCCTTGTTTTGACCTTGTGGAGAGCTTTTTGACTCTTTTCATTCGCTTGAAGTCATTTTTTGCATCCTTGACTTTCAGGAACTTTGTAATTTTTGTCTTTGACAACTTCAAACTTGAATCTTCTTCTGAAAGTTGCACATGTTCAGTGCATTCAAGAAGGTCGGGCCAAGAGAGGGATAGTGCATGTAAGCACTCAGAAGGGTATAAGTTAAGATGTAGTTGTCCAAAGAAAAGGCTTCAGGCTTAAAGGGGGACATACTAAGGATTAATGTCATTTGGTAGGCATTGAATGGCACAAACGGGTCAAAGAAGGCCTACAATCCTTTCCCAAATCAAACATTACTCAGAATTTCACCTCAACAAACATTCGGGCCAAGGTCTAGATCAACAGTCCAATGCATTTGAATTTAACCAAAAACTCGTCACACAAGACACATGAAACAAGGAGGTCAGTTTCATTCTTAACCTAGATACATGCAAAAGACATTTTCAAGTGTCACAAGGATACAAGTGAGAGGTACCAAAAGAACCTAAGGTTCACCACGAAGTTGACCTTCTCAATAATATAAATTATTTGCACACTTCTAATTGTTGGAACCATCCAAGTCAAAGGTATGATTCCAACAAATACTTTTTTAAAAAATTTTTAAACAAGGAATATCGAACCAAAAAGGGCTGCCTACGTAACTCGACTCGAAGGTGAGAATCAAGTGTTCGTATTTCGTGCAAATATTTTATAAAATATATGTAAAAAAATAATGATTGCAAAGATATAGACAAACTCAGAGCGATGCCTCATATTGTTTGGTGTCAACTGACATCTTCAGTCAAAGAGAATCTTTCAATCTTTTGTGAGGATAATTATTGTTGTGATCTCCCGTTGTTTTGAGGAGATAATGTGTCATGGCCTCTTAATTGTCTAAGAGAGACTCTTGTTATTGTGTCCTTTTAAAGGATGTCTTCAGGATTGTGGGGGTTTCCCAATTATCTATCAGAGTAACACATTATTATGACCCTCTTCGATTGTCGACGAGGATAATTTCCTACAAAGAGATGAGAAAAGAGTGAAAGCAGGGAAGTCATAAAAATTATATCAAAATGAAAGAGTGTGATTGTATAGTCAAACACTCTCCTGATTTGTTCTTCGGACTGGATATTGGTGCCTCGTGGAGTCCGAGACCAAATATAACTTGATTCTTAAAGTGCAAGCTTGGTGAAAATTTTGAGGACCTTCCTCAAAGATTTTGCCCCAGTTTAGAACACAAAAGAACTTTTATGAACTTCTTGAAGCTGTTTTGAGTGGAATTTTTGAGACCTTCTTAAAAATTCTGCCCCTATTTTAACTTCAACAAACTCTTGTGTTATATATGTAACAAAATATTATTTTTTTTTGTAGAATTTTTGAGACCTCAAAAATTCTGCCCCAATTTCTATTATAAAGGAAAATGGAAAGCTTATGGGGAATATGACCGAGCCTTTAAGGCACCTACGTATCCCGTTGAGTGAGGAATCAGATCAAACGTAGTTCAAAATTTTTTGAAATGAAATGAAGGACAAATAATGTTTAAAATAAAGCATGTGTATTGACACAAAACTAGATAAAAATGCGAAACATTTAAGACAAACAATATATAACGTGTCCTAATATACATGTGACCATTTTGAGCCAAAGGTAAGCCTAACGATTGAAGGATGTATATGTCATTTGTAAAACGCCTCATTGCCTCCCCCAAAATATATTATATACAAACCAATTAAATTGAATGGGGATACAAAATAAGGAAAAGGAATGTACAGTAAAATCAGTCCCACACAGGGGTACAATCCTAGACTAAATCCAACTCGAGGTCCTCCATTCTCAAACTTTTTGAAATTTTTGAACACTTTCGGATGAAGATCTTCTTAGATTACAATAAAAGAAACAATCTATATAAAATAATAAATTTGCAACCCCGAGGGACAATGGTTCGTACAACTTGGCATCACATCCTTCAATTTAAACACACAAGAGATAATCGTCTGTTATTGACTCGTGGCCAATAGACGCAAGGTGGGTTTTCTAATGGACCTGATACCCCTTGGGTACCGAGTCACACTAGGCCAATGCCTAAAAATGGGATTTGATTTTGCTCTAACCTAATTAACTAGAGTGGTTTGTTCAAATTGATTGAGAACCCGAAATGGACTTATCGGGATAATACACCAAGTGATTATTGACCGACTCGAATCAACTACTTCACTTGGCGGTTCAAAGAAAGTTAAGATGTTATACGAAAGGGCGAGTGCAGATACCCGCATAATCGCTCTTTTTCCTAATGCCTAATGCTTTGTCAGTGAGACTGAAGATGTCATGAAAATGCAACAGTGCATATATTATGAAAATTTAACAAATAATGAATACATGACTAAGTAATGTAAACAATATACAAGATACAAATAATCTAAAAAATATACATGCAACATTAAAATTGTAAAAAGTAAAAACTCCTCAATTGAAAAAATTAGTAAAAACTCCTCAATTGAAAAAATGAACTCATTATAGTTAGAATCTTTATATCCCTAGCAGAGTCGTCATTCTGTCGCGATCCCTATTTTCATAAGGCGCAACTTCGGGACTCAAAAAAAATCAATTAATGAATTTAATAAAAATTATGAGAGTCGCCACCTAATTTTAGGAAAACTAGGAAACCAATTAATTAAGTTAAAGAAAAATTAATTTGCATAACCAATTAGATTCTAGGTAAGGGTTCAGGTTATTCCAAAGGAAAGGTGTTAGGCACCCTTCGGAATCAACAAAGGTTGGTCCCAACTGAACTCATTCTTTCAATTGAGGAGGGGACAAAAAGATCATTTGCATGTATAAGAAAACTAAAAACATGTACAAAATAAGGTAAAGAACAAATAACGAAGACGACCTAATATTTGCCTATCGTTAAATAAAATGATAAATACAATGAATAACTCAAAATGATTCTCGAATTTTGAATTCAAGTGTCTTCTTCGGGAAGACGCTCTATATACCTGTAAAAGCACTTGGTAAAAATGTTAGTAATGAATAAATATAAATCAAAATAAACTAAAGAAATAATAAATGAAAAGTAAACCCATCTTATATACATGGGAGGTCTTGGAAATCGATGGAAATTTCTTCATCGATCAAGTATTGAAACTTGAATAAAATAGTTGAACTTAAAAGAAAATTCATCATTTGTAATAGGGAGGCCTCGAAAATGGAGAGATTTTATCATTAGCCAAGTATTGAAACTGAATAAAATAATTGAACTTGAAAATACAATCAGTCTTTTATGATGGGGAGGCCTCGAAAATCCGACGGAGAGATTCTTTCATTGACCAAGTATACTAATAATTGAAATAAAACAATCAAACTTAAAATAAAATCAGTCTTTTATAATAGGGAGGCCTCAAAAATCCGACCAAAAAATTCTTTCATTGGCCAAGTATATTTGTAACAT
The DNA here is from genome assembly GCA_031232105.1 of Capsicum rhomboideum. NCBI lineage: Eukaryota > Viridiplantae > Streptophyta > Magnoliopsida > Solanales > Solanaceae > Capsicum > Capsicum rhomboideum. Next base: position 57,148,339 of record CP124711.1, read on the forward strand.
ACTCGAATAAGTTTAATAAAAGATATTAAGGATGACATTATCCAGAATAACACAACAATAAAAAACATGACAGTCAATCCAAATTGGCGAATTACCCAAAAAGCAATATCAATAATTAAATGGTAACAACCAGCTACTAGAAAGCAACAAAATAAATTTAAGACAACCAAAAAAAATGGTCTTAGAGACCAACGACAACAAACTTGGCAGCAAAACAATACCCACTGGGAAATATTAGTTTAATAATTTAACAAATGGAGTAAAATCAGTTAGAGAATAATAGAACCTTCATCAACCAATTTAACACAAAATCAGTTGAAAAAATGTTAGATTAGTAGCACAAAATTAAAAGAGTAATTGAAACAACCCACAATATTATAACGAGAAAAGGGCATAAATGGTCCCTTATCTATAGGAATAGGTCTAAAATAGTCCTTTAGCTATACACTTATCGGTTTTAGTCCTTTAAATATCCAAAAATTTTAGACCCTTAACTATACACTTATCGGTTATAGTCCTTTAACTATCCAAAAACTTATCAAGTTTGGTCTGTATATTCTTATACAAACAACTGCCGTTTATACTAACAGGAATTCATACCTCCGTTAGGTTTTCTCTCTCCCGCTAATTTTTTTTGTGATTTGAAATTAACAACTGTCGTATAATTTGTTGCAGACAGATTCTCAAAGTGTGACTTCACTATATCAAGAATCATCTTCATCATGTCCTCCTACAAAGCTACCAGTACTTTCTTCTTTTATTTATCAATATTTTAGTTAATTCATTATATTAAAATTGCGCCAAGATTTTCACTTAATTCATTATATTTCACAGGTTAGAAGAGCTCCACATAGACAAGCTAATATAAATTTAGCAAAGTGAAGTGCTCATGTGATTGGTGTAGTTTGGTGCAATTCAATTTTTGGTATAAATTTAGGTTCGAGTGTTAGTTCTTAATGTTCTGTTGCTGTTTTTTAGTGGTTTGATGTTATTTTTTAAGCTGATTTTTGTGTTTTTTGGTGCAGTTTTTTGAGTAGTTTGACGCAGTTTCTTTCAGAAGTTTGGTGCTGATTTTTGGTGGTCTTATGTTGCTGTCTGGTGTTGTAGTTTGGTGCTGTTTTTTGTGCAATTTGTTGTTGTTTATCGGCGTTTTTGGTGCAGTTTTTTGTGAAGTTTCGCACGGTTTTTGGTGCAGCTTTTTTCTGAATTTTGGTGTTGATTCTTGGTGGTCTGATGCTGCTGTCTGGTGCTGTTTGATGCAGTTTTTTGTGTAATTTGGCGTAGTTTTTTGTGCAGTTTTTTTCTGAAGTTTGGTGTTGATTCTTGGTGGTCTGGTGCTGCAGTTTAATGTTGTTTTTGGTGCAGCTTGGTGATACTTTTGACTTAGTTTTTTATGCAGTTTGGTGACTTTTTGAGTGTTTTAGTGCTGTAATTTGGTCAAGTTTGTTGCAAGCTGTTTTTTTTTTTTTTTTTTAGTTTTAAGCTATTTTCTGCACAAAAACTGTTGAAAACAGGGCATTTTAGTTCAATTTAGTTGCTGTTTTTGGGATTTTTCTGCAGATTTCTTGGTGTAATGACTAATTATTGACATGAAAATAGAATCATATTTTTGGCTCAAGAAAATTACAAACTACCGGGACTATGCCCAAAATCTCCTTCCTGAATTTTGCTTTTTCCAAGTTGTCTTCAATGGTAATAAAAATTTGTTCTTGCAATGAACTTTGTCGTTATTGTCTTCTCCGAAACATAGCATATTCAAGCCGTTATCAGCAATAATATACTTCCTTTTATTCTCCATTGAATAACATTAGAGCTTGGATCTTCTTGCCTAAGGAAATTTATTTTGAATTGTAGAATCTCGAGAATTTTTACAAGAGGAATTTGAGGAAAAGGTGTCGAAGAGAGAGAAACAATTGAGGAATTGGTGATAGAGAAAATCTAACGGAGGTATGAATTTCCGTTAGTATAAATGGCAGTTATTTGTATAAAGATATAGAAAGATCAAACTTGATAAATTTTTGGATAGTTAAAGGACTAAAACCGATAAGTATATATTTAAGGGACTATTTTAGACCAACTCCAATAGATAAGGGATCATTTATGCCCTTTGCTCATATTATAACAATGGCAAAACAGAGGAGCACCCGTGGAAATGAGACAAAAACAAAGTCAATGAAAACTAAATTGATCATAAAAATTAATCAAAAACAATAATCAAATAAAGAAACAAGCAGTCACAGTAGAAGATACCCCATAAATGGAGCCAACAGTGATATTTGCCGGATGAGATGAATAGTTGTTGGAGAGAACTTTTCCCGGTCAGATCTGGTGGTTTCGAGATCATCGGAGGAATCTGGAGCTTGTAACGGTGGTGTTGACATCGGAGCTCATCGTTGGTTGCTCATTTTGTCTAGGTTTTCTCCAGTGTGGAGCTATTTGTTGTCGCCGGAGATGGAGCTCATCGGAGCAGCCCCGAGATGAAAAGGGCGACGTTGTGGTGGTTGTTTGTGGTCTGGTTTCGCGGAATAATGGAGGTGAAGAAGTTGTTCGATTGTTGACATTGAGCTGCTGGTTGCTTGTTCGTTGGACAAAGTTTCATCGGGGTTTCACTGTTGTTGGAGGTTCGTGATCGAAGATGGTGTTTGTAGGTGAAAATAGTGGATTTTTAGGTGGATTTTTGGATGGGTTTATCCGGCGTTGTGCGGTTTGAAGGGTGTTTCCAGTTGTGGTGTGGCGGAAGAAGGAGAGATGGTGGTGGTGTGGTATTTTTCCATGGGTGGTGGACTGTTTATCGAAGTTGGATTCCGGCGGGTGGTGGCCGGAAAAAATTGGGGAAAGGAGAATGACAAATATTTTGAGTTTTTGTGAAGGGAGTGGATTAATTTTATAGAGAAAATCAAAATCACTTAAGAGCAAAATTGTGTGTTCAATACTATGGTTTTGGAAAATCATAGGCTGTCCAAAATCATGAGTCATCTAAAACAATGACCATTTGAACTTATTCAAAATTATGGATATTTAACTTTCTGTGCAAAAATGTCTTCTTTATCTTTTATGAATTAACGGACTATGATAAAAAAATAAATTAACAAATGTATTTAATGCCACATAAGAGTATGATTTGAGTTTAAAATAAAATTGATGATTTCATAAAACTCAAACAACATTTGTTTATAAAAACGACTGTATAAAAAAAAAAAAAAGGTGTTAGTCAATAATTAAAAATTGAAACAAATTGATAAATATCCTAACATTTTCAAGAAAAATGATAATTATCAATAACTTGTGTTAAATTGAACCAAAATATGTAAAAAATTAAATTTTATGCTTTTTAACAAATAAAAAGTACAAAAGTGTTTATTTTGAAAATGTCGGTCCAAAATTGGGTATCAACACTAAGTAAAAAGAATGTATCTGTCACGAAACAAAGGACATAACCAATATAAGAATGATCCAATGATTGCCCGGACATGGTGCTCACTCTTGAATCGATGTTTGAATCACGGAGTAGAGTCGATGTCTCATCTCAAATGTTGGAGCACGCTCTGCACTCAACCAAAAAAAGAGTACATGTAGTATCAATATAATAACTAAGTACAGGTAGGCATCAACGACCGACTCAACTCAACACCATACAAATAGGCAAGTTAAATGCAAGTAACAACAATCAAAACACAACTCACAAATAATTGACAACCAAATACAGTCATAACACTTCACTTTATTAGGAATACAAGTACATACGTACATCAATTATACATATGCAGATTCTTCAAAAATGATCACCACAACATATGTATATTCAAATGAATGAAGATTGAATGGATGCAAGATGTACACACATGTTATAGTCAGCAGGGACTCTCAGTTATGACCTGCAGCGGATGAGCTCAGTACATGTACCAGTACCAGCGTGGTACCTGATCCAATAACAGTGTCAGTGTGATACTTGATCCATATAACAGTGTCGGCATGACACCCAATCCATATATAATAATCACAAGTAATGTCCAAAAGCATATCACAAACACCCAACTCACATATAAGAATATAGTCAAGTAAGTCTTTACTACAATTAAATCATAATCTACCTTAATTCCTTACTCAAAATCAACCACCTCACCTCACCCCAACACCCCCACACCCCCACACCCCTGCTTTCCTTAATTAAATTATTTTAATTTTTAAAAAGTTTTTTTAAATTTTTTTTCTTGCCCCACCCCCCACTATCCTACCCCCCCACCCCCAACAATAAAATTTATTTATTTATTTATTTTTGAAAAAAATTTTAAAATCTTTTCTTAATCCACGGTCCAACCCCACTCCTCCCCCTCCTCCGCACCTCTATCCCTCCCAAAAAAAATTAATTTTTTAAAAAATAATATTTTCTTAAAAAAAAAAATTAAATTTCTTTTATTTAAAAAAAAAATTCTTAGCCCAACCCCCATATCCCCCTACCCCTACCCCCTTCCGCAACCCTCCCCCTCCCCCATACGGCATACCACCTCCCCCAAAAAAATATTTTTAAAAAAAAAAAACCTTACCCCAACCCCCATATCCCCCCCTAACCCCTTAGCACCCCCATACCTCCTGCCCCCCTTCCCATACGACATACCTCCTCCCCAAAAAAAATATTTTTTAAAAAAAAATAAATTTCTTTTTTTAAAAATAATTCTTTCCCCAATCCCCTCCTGCAACCCCTCCCCCCTCCCCCCTCCCCCATACGGCACACCCCCTCCCCCAAAAAATTATTATTTTAAAAGAAAATAAAAAATCTTACCCCAACCCCCATATCCCCCTAACCCCTTTGCACCCCCCACCCCCACCCCCATACGGCATACCCCCCCTCCCCCAAAAGTTAAATTTCTTTTTTTTTAAAAAAATTCTTACCTCAACCCCATATCCCCCTCACCCCCACCCCCATACGGCATAACCCCCTCCCTCCAAAAAAATTTAAATTTCTTTTTTTTTTAAAAAAGAATTCTTACCCCAACTCCCATATCCCCCCTAACCCCTTTGCACCCCCCACACCCTATGCCCCTCCCCCTCTCCCCAATACGGCATACCCGTTCCTCAAAAAAAAAAATTTTTTTAAAAAAAATTAATTTCTTTTTTTAAAAAAAGTTCTTACCTCAATCAAAATCCTCCCCCCCCCCCAAAAAAAATATCTTTTAAAAAAAATAAATCTTACCCCTCCCCACTCCCCCCCCCCCCCAATTTTTTTTTTTTTTTTTTAAAAAAATGTCTTACCCCATCCCCCACTCCCTACCCACCCCCATCCCCATCCAAATTTATTTTCTTGAGTTGGTATTCAAATTGTGGTTACAAGGGTTAAATATTAATATGTTAATATTCTTTAGACTAAACAGGTCAAATTGGGCGGGTCAAGACTCAACCCAATTTTTAGCCCATTTCAACCCAAATTAAATTTGGGCGGGTCATGACCCAACCCAATATCTAATTCAACCCATTTAATAGCTCCAATTTCAACCCAACCCGCCCATTTGACACCCCTACTCGTAAATACTATATAACCACAAACTTGCCCTTTCTTTCGATTTCAGCTCGTTCTTGATGTATAAACAACAATTACATATTTCTTAACACAATATTCCACCCTTCCTAAATATTAGGAACTCATATTTATAAAATAAACACAAGAATTTGCCATAGTTCATCATCTTAGGGTTTTCTACCCTTAAACTCTTGAATTCTACATATTTTAACATTACAATCAAGAATTCTACCATAGAAAGTGTTTTCTAACACCCTAGGATCAATAACAACTGATAATAAACTAAATCTCCACTAATCCCTACCAGTTCATAATTTAGGGCTAATCTCCAAATTCCACCATGATTATGATTCTTATGATTTCTATGAATCTAAAGGAGTAATTCAAGTTTGGAGTATAAATCTTACCTCTAAAACCCCCAAAATTTGAAGAAAATTGCCCTTGCTAAGCCATTGAACATTTTTTTAGAAAAGTGGGAATGAAAAACTAGTTTCTGATTTATAAAAACTGATATACTGCATTTTCACGGCTGCAGCGGAGGATCTGCCGTTGCAGCGACACTTCTGCCACTTCAACGACACTTCTATTGCTACAGTGACCCCAAACCAGTAACTCGGGACTCAGTCCTGGTGTTGGCCATTTCAAAGCATACTTCTCCAAATCCGACATTACGAACTAACCTTTTTATGGTAATCGCTATAACCAAAGTTCTACTAACCCGTTCTACTCACCGAAAGTTGCTACGACTTTCTAAACTCGTCCTCTAATACAAAATCAAATCAAAACCACCAACCAATGCTATAATAACTACCAGATTTCCCTAGACCATTACACACTCAAAATACGCCTAAAGCTTGGCCAGCCCAAAATTTCCAAATTTTGATCTAAGAGAAGACTAAGCAAAGGTTCTACTATCTAATTCATCATAACGATGATTTGGTTCATTACAGTTAAAGTTGGGTGAAAGTATGAGATTGCTCTTAACTTGGAAGAGAAAAATAGAATTTTATGCTTAGGAAGGGTGGGGCACGCTGCACGCCTCAACACAGAGGTGTGCCTTGTGCGCCATGGCCCATATCATATAGGCAATCCAGTATCCACCTTAAATGTGCTCCATGGTGTGGAGCCCAAGGAAGAGGCTCCCGTTTGCAGCACATGACCTTATTTCTTGATTCATGACATCCTTTTACGACCCAATACTCAATCCAAATGATTTCTAACATCTTTAAGTGTCAAATGACCTTATTTTATGATGCTAAACACATAGAAAAGCTACTACAAACATTACAAAACTTTGGGGATGTTAAAGGTTTCCAAAAGTTGGATGTATAAAAACTTACAACTCAGGTAATAATAATAATATATCAAAAAAGGGAAGGAAATTGGTTAGTGTGAATATTTATGAGAATAGTTCCATGCTTCCGTAATGTTACCATTTGAAGCTATATCTCTGGTAAGGATGACCACAAATCTCTCCATCTAGTCACAGTCATAATCGGCATCTAAGCTTGAGATAAGGGATCTCACTCCCTGAAGTGTCAAATTTACAATCCCACCTTGAAAAAGTCATAACAAGTAGAGCATGATCAGGTTTGTGAGGGTAAATTCTAATTTGCCCTTAATAAATTGATATTAGAGGCATCATATTTCTCTCCATGTGGTAGGGAAAAATTGGGATAAACAAACCCAATATACTATGCATAATAATGGATCAATTTCTAAATGACCGAATCTAAGTGTGAAAGGGTATGTGTATACACACGAGTAGTCTGACTTTATGAATGTAGCCTTTTCAAATGGTTCAAGAGCCACAAACCGGATATGGCCTTCCTATTTTCAATCTATTTTGATGATGGGGAGGTGCACAGTCCTGCTTATAAAAATGTAATTGTCGTCCAACTTATCATGGTCACCGGTCTGCTTTACCAATGGTGTTTGATTTTGCAAGTCCCTGCCATAGGACTAGTGATATTATAGGATCGTGTCAATGGTGGGCTCAAACATGTTTCTCTTTTTACTAGCCTTTTTCCTTTTAGATATGCTTGGACCTTAACTAGCGAAGGACTGGCCGTCTACGAGGCTAGGTAATATCAATGGTTTCCCCCACCAATGGGAAACATATCTTGTCATAGTGAAGGTATAGTAGACATAATGAAAGGCTATTAAGGAGAGATTTAATAATTGAGAAGTGATGTTTTCTAATAAAACTCCAATTAGAATCTCAGAAACAAGGAATTTCAGAGAGGGTGCGCTCTTAAAGTTTGAAAAGTGTAAAAGGAAAATAAATGGTAAATTGTGGTTTAAATAGAACATAGAAGTGTAAAAATCCATCATTACTTTAGGTCAGGTATGGCTATACTTCATTGATAAGATGACATGTGGTCAGGGAGTTAAATGTAAAGGGATGCGCATCCCATCAAATGTCAGAAGATGTTTCAAAGTGCTTTCCTACTAAGAAATTTAAAAACTCTTCCACTTTCTAGTTTCAAGTCAATGAGTAACTGAAAAGTGGAAGGATTATTTGTATGGGGTAAAAATGATCTTAAAGTAGGTGGACAAATAATGCAATGACACGCGACATGATGGACAGTCAAAGAAGCCTATATAAAGAGCATTGAATACCATTTTTGTCAATGCAACTCAGTTCGAGAAGGTTCTAGAGTTGATACTATCGGGACTAGTATCATGATGATAAGGCCCATCTTACTATGGAGACACAAAATCAGATATTAAACCATATCCAAATAAGATAAGGATGAGATAGGCATGAAGGTTCATATATCATGAAAGAGGTCGAAATTTCTACCGGCCAATGCACAATCAAAGAGTCCATGATCAAGTGGGAGATCTAAGAGGGACAAGTTAAATGAAGGCTTCCCCCTAGGGTTTCCTACAGATAGTCACTTAGTTATTTGTAATGGGGTTTCACAATTTTTATCAAGTATTCTATACTTGCAATTATGCTCTACTTCAAAGGATCTCTATTTTCAAGCTCGTTGGTATTATTATCAAGATACAAGATTATAACACACATTTCACATTCTACTTTCTTGATTTATAGTTCTTGCACTTGTTATCATCCAATTGGTGCTTGTGTTACATAGTTATTTCATCACATGGTCAATTTAATCCGTGTGTCCTTAAATCATTGAGCATAAATTTAACTGTACCTTTTTAAGGATAGACCAATAGACCCAACAATATAGTTTGTGTAACACCCCGTACTTTTCTAACCTCACTTGACACCTTGGGATCATATCTACATAGGTGTTGAGATGCCATGCATATGTGTTTTATAGTGTCATTGGTGAAACATTTGATATCGGACTTAACATGTGCGATTGGATCTTCGTAGGAGGTGTGTTGTGATTTCGTGGAGCATTTGGGTAAGAACTCGTACACATTCTAACCTCATTTGGTGACTTTAAGTCATGTTTACTTGATGGTTAAGTTCACTAAGTAAGTATTTTGTAGTGTTTTGATAAGGGATTGGACGATACGTAAACATTGGATAAGTGGCCGGAAATTTCAGCAAAGTGCTGAAACTTGCGCCACTACCCTGTTTCAGGGGTGTGGCGCAAGGCACAACAAATATGCCCTTCCGGAGTCGTTTCGTAACGCAATTCTACGACGATTTCTAGATGGTTTCTTTTGGTTCTTTGGGGTTATTTGAGCATTGTTAAAGATTCAAACACTTCAATATACTCCTACATACTCCTACATGATCAAATCATGAAATGTGAATAGTGATCCAAAATGTCCAATGAAACCAAGGGCGACTAGAATGCCTATTTTTGCGATCGAAAGGACGAATGAGAATCATTTAAGGGAATATTGTCGTGACATTATGGAATTATGTAAACATGAGATATATGGTGAATAATAAATTAAATGTGATGGATATGTGTTATTGGGCCCAATTTGAGGCCCAAAATGGAATAAAATACATAGGCCCAAAGGGAAGTGAGCCATTCTTCCAATATTTGACCAACTGAACATATCCCTTAATGCCACATGGGGCTAAGGATGACCTTGGGTCTATATAAAGTCCCCAACATCAGATTTTATTCCCCAAAGCCTCTCATAACTTTTGGATATTTTTACAAACATTTCTTTCATTTCCAAACCCTAAGGCAATTAATTCCTTTGGACTCTTTGGACAAGATCATCCTATTCCAAGCTTTGGTAAGTGTTTATTCTCATGGATTAACATATTATATGCATGGGAGATTATGTATATTATGCTAGTTGTGTTGGCAAGGTGATGAATAATGTATTTTTGCCTTTGGTAAAAGATGTGTCATCTTGGTAATTTGAACTTGAATTAGGCCTTGTGCCTTTGATGAAAAAGCATGGTATGGACAAACTATGAACATGTATGGTGTTATTTTTGGTATTAAACTTGTTCTTGTCTAAAAGTGGAAATTATAGAATTTTGGCCGATATGTGTTATGAGTTGTATTAAGGTCATTTGATGGGTTATTTGTGATGTGTGATGGATAAGAAAGTGTAAAGGAGAAGTGTTGTGGTCAAATGTATCAATTATCATGTATTGGTCAATGTTGGGAATATTATGGAATTTTTGGAATAATAGTATGATCAATGGTTTTGTCAAGGGGAAATGACATGTTTAAAGACAAACATGTAACTCATTGACATGGTATGCATTTGTACAGTAATTGGTGGTTAATGTGAATTTCGTTATGTATTTATGTTGTAGAGTGACACATAAAGAAGGAGCGGGATTATTGTATACTCATCTAAGGTTGTATATTCGTATTGCGAATCCAAGGTATGTAAGGCTACTTTGTCCGTATCTTTCTGCGGCAAATAGTATCCATATTGACATGTCACTAGTCCTATCCCGAAATGTACTAAGGTATCCGATATCCGTATATCACTAGTCATTGTCATATGTTTTCTACTCATGGATCATTTGTGAATCTCATGTCTCATATTCATGGTTAATGTTCCGAAAGCTCAAATAAGGTTATGTTCCAATATTCCAATAGTGCTTATACTTGTGTCTCTTGTTCATGGATTATTGTCCAATGGTTCCAATGGTATCATGGTGCTAGTAATGTTATATTTCTCATGATGTTTATTCACATGTCTCTCACTCATTGGTTAATGATTCAAAGTTTCCAATAATGTTATGTTCCAAAGTTCCAAAGTAATGTTATGGTTATCCAAGTATCAATCTCAAAGTAAAGATCAAAGTAATGCAAATGTGGTCAATTATCAAGTACGGGTGGCAAGTCTAGGGGCGTAAGCCTAGCTCGACTCGATCCCGATGTATTGATGTATGGGTGGCAAGTCTAGGGGCATAAGCCTAGCTCGACTCGATTCCAACACAATGATATGATATGAAAGACCCACTGATCAGTCGGGGCCCGGGTACATTGTGACATATGTGATAACAAGTGAGTATTGAGATAAAGAAAGTAATGAAAGTAATCAAAGCAAACCACATGGTTTCCAAAATGCAACATGGTGACTTATTCACATTGATTATTCATATGTTTTGAGTTTATTGAAATATTCATGTGTTGTACAGTTTCATCTGAGCCTTGCATACTCAGTACTTATTTCGTACTGACCCCTCTTGGGGAATTTACCTTACTTGCTGCAGGCGCAGGTACCAGTAGGCCTTCCCAGTAGATTGCCAGTGTTAGCAGTTCCTTGGTGAGCTCCAGTTAATTCGGGGTTTCTCCGAGTCATAGTAGATATATGTTTTGATGATGTACAATAAAGCGGGGACTTGTCCCGACTTTTGGTTTGTTTTGGTCAATGCTCTTGCTAGAGGCTTTTGTAGACGGATGTGGGTGTATCAGTGTAAAAGACATATGTTGTTTTGACTGGATGGCCTCAACGGCCAAGTTTCATATGTATGTATAATGATGTCCCATGTTCTCCTTTCTTCGTCGTTCATATTATGATGCAATGGTGGTTATGATTATGAGATGCATATGATTGAACATAGGCAAAGGTTGGTTCTCTCGGGCCTTATCGGCTACGGGTGCCAATCATGTCTCGATGGGATTCGGAGCGTGACAGTTTGTTTGTATCATAACCATAAAAAATATTCATAATCCTATAACCTCTTTTTAAAATAAAATATCAAAAGTTCAACACAACACAATTTTAAAAAATAACTATGTGGAATCTACAAAAAAATTTAGTTAATTGCAAAAAGTAAACACCAAATTATCAATTAAAAATGCTTAGAAATATAATACATAAATACATACAAATTTAATAAAGAATATATGTAAATTGAGAAGAGAGGAGCATCACCTTGCATAGTAAAGTAATTAATACGACAAAAGCCTAATAGAGAAGAAGGTTCAGGGTGTGTTCGGTAGGAAGGAAAATAATTTTTTGTAGAAAATATTTTCTTAAAAAATAACTTTTAGGAAAATAAGTGGGTTCCCTATTGTTCAATACGTAAGCAAAAATTAGTATCCTAAAAATATTTATCTATACTCTAGACTAATATCATGGGAGATAAGGGGTATGGATGATAGAAAGGTTAAGGGTTCTATTTGTAGGATGCATAAGGGTAGGGCGACTGGGTCAGATGAGATTCTGGTGGATTTTTGGAAGTGCACAGGAGGGGCAGGTATGGAGTGGCTGACGAAGTTGTTCAACATCATTTTCAGGACAATGATGATGCCTGAAGCTTGGAGATGGAGCACTATGATTTCATTGTATAAGAATAAGGATGATATACAAAATTGCAACAACTATAGGGGTATCAAGTTGTTAAGCCACACTATGAAGATTTAGGAGAGGGTAATAGAGTTGAGGTTAAGAAAGATTATGATTATTAATGAGAATCAGTTCAGATTTATGTCAGGACACTAGAATATAGAGGACATTTATCTCATAAGGAGACTGGTGGAGCAGTATAAGGAGAGGAAGAAAAACTTGCACATGATGATCATCGTCTTAGAAGAGGCATATGACAAAGTCCCTTGGGAGGTTCTTTGGAGATGCTTAGAGGCTAGAGGTGTACCTGTGGCGTATACTAGGGTAAATAAGGATGTGTAAAATGGAGCCAAGACTTATATAAGAACTATGGGAGGAGAATCAGAGCACTTTTCCATTTTGATGGGGTTACATCAGGAAACAACTCTTAGACCATTTTTATTTTTCTTGGTGATGGATGTATTGATATGGCGAATCCAAGGTGAGCTGCCTTGGGGTATTCTTTTTGTGGATGATGTAGTTCTGATTGACGAGATTCGTGGTGGAGTTAATGCTAAGTTGGAGGATTGGAGACAAACCCTAGAGTCTAAAGAATTTAGGTTGAGCAGAACCAAGACAGAATATTTGGAGTGTAAGTTCAGTGAGGTGACACATCAGGTTGATGTGGTAGTAAAAGTTGAAACTCAGGCCATCCAAAAGAAAGATAGTTTCAAGTATCTTGGGTCTATGATCTGGGGAAATGGAAAGATTGACAAGGATGTCACTCACCGTATTGGTGCAGGATGGATAAAATAGAGGCTCGCGTCTGGATTTTTTTGTGATAAAAAGGTGCCTCCTAAACTTAAATGCACATTTTACAGAGTGGCAGTTAGACCAGCTATGTTGTATAGGGCTGAGTGTTATCCAATTAAGAACTCTCACATCTAAAATATAAATGTAGAGGATATGAGGAAGCTATGATGGATATATGGATTTACTAGGAAAGACAGTATTAGAAATGACCTTATTCGAGATAAGGTAAGAGTGGCATCGGTGGATGTCAAGATGCAGTAAGCGAGGTTGAGATGGTTTGAACATGTGATGAGGAGGGTAATGGATGCCCAGTACGGAGGTGTGAGAGGTTGGCTAGGAATGGATTAAGGTGAGGTAGAGGTAGACCAAAGAAATATTAGAGGGAGGTAATTAGACATGACATGAAGTAGCTTCAGCTTATTGAGGACATGACCCTAGATAGAAAGAAGTAGAGAATGCAAATTAGGGTAGAAGGATAGTAGGAACGAGTGCATCCTTTCTAGTAGGTATGAGTTCTTTGTTTGTTATACGTGCTATCAATCATAGTACTAGGCCTCTTTAGAGTGTATGGACTGCATATTGGGAAAAGATCCTCAAGGATTCCAGAACACAGTGAGTGGACTTCTTTTGAATGAATGATTCATGATGAATCATGAATATGGTTCCATCAAAGACACTTCCACCTAAGGACGTCTCGGGAGAGACACCATACAAAGGTGGCACCTCCATTTAAAGAATGAGGATAACATAGAAGAAGAGGACAAGGACAAAGGTGTCAAGACTATCAGGTACGCAAATGTACAATGTACCTTATTAACCCAGGCAGGCGATATTAGCTGGCACCTATAATAGATAAGGCGTATGGTTCTATATCATTAACAATAGTACTATAGGGGTACTCAAGAAAACCCTTCTCATGTCTTTTGATGTTACCAAAACTATAGCTCCAGGAAAGTATAACGCGGTCGATGTATCAAATATAGAACCCAACTAGGTTGGGGTCGATCCCATAGGGAATAGGACAAAATTCTATCAAGCGTGTGTATGAGTAATTGGCAAGTAAGTAAAAAAGGGTTTTTTTTGTAAACAAATAGTAACAGTAACAATTGTTGATTGTCGCATTTGTTATCAATATGAGAAAGGCACTAGGACTGTGATCCCCAAGATTCCTTAACTCCACCAGGTACTTGTGCTGGCAAACTGTCCCGCTGCGTTGCATGCAAAATCTAATAAGATAGGTTCATCTAAACATCTCTCAACCTTGGTTAGATGAATTTCACTCTTCTCCTCTCGATCTCCGAGTGTCGCTCTACTAATCCTTGTTCTTGATCTCAGATAACTATCCCTGTTATGGATCAAGTTATTAGATGAAGGTTGATAGCTTCAAATCTCTGTTGTTATTCCCTTTTCCCAATCTCTACTTCTCTTTCAAGCAAGTTTAGAATACAGGCGAGTTTCCAACGTTTGCAACAGTTTGAAGATCAATTATAACAAAGGAACTAATAATACATGCAGTCATACCGGTTAAGAATTGCTTGGCACTTAACCTATTTCATTAATTCCTCATGGTTCACACAACCCTAGTTGAGAGATTTAGCTATTCATGATTGCAAGAACACAAGAAGAATTCAATGACAAAAATATAATTATGAACTCACAAGAAGAATAAAGCTCTGAAATCTCAATATAAATCAAAACCCTAGAATCGATGTTTGAGATTAAAAGATTAATGTGTTTATGAACCTTAAAACAATGTAATAGAATCCAAAACAATGTAATAATTGCCTCCCTAACATAGGACAACGTAGGAGTATTTATAGATACAAAACGAATCCTCTCCTAAAACATGTAGGAGAAAAAAAATCGGCAACTTTCCACGGACCGTGACTTGAGGTCGTGGACTCAACCCACGAACCATGGGTCCAGGTCGTAGGATTCAGGCCTCCATTCACAACTGCATAAGTTGACTCATGGACTTGACCTACGGTCCGTAGGTCCACATACGGTTCATGAGTCATGACCGTGGGTCACTTGGTGAAATTCAACTCTGCTCTTTTATCTTCAAAATCTTTATTCCAGTGCATGGTACTTCCCATCTTCTCTATTTTGCCTCCAAAACCTATTTTGCTGCAAGATAGAACATAAAACACATCATACCTACCAACCATACCCAAGTTATTGCATATTTTTCTTGTTTTAAGCATCGAAAGTGTCATGAAATCATGGCACATCAACACCCTCAACTTATAATGTTTGCATGTCCTCAGTCAAACAAAACAAAACAAAACAAACACATTCGATACGTAACTAAGAGAAACCTAAGAGACCTTTGGCAGTCGACTCATTGCTTTTTGCACCAATTCTTTTCGACCCCTTCCTATTCACAAGTCAAACCCACTGTACGTATACATGCAGCATATTACAATGACACAGAAGGGATCAAGTGATGGCATTAGATTATGAACAAACAACTAAGCATATATGCAAATGACATTATCCGAACAAATAACAGCTAACAATGCAACCCATGTACTCTCACAACAAAGAAGTTCCATACACTCACAGTATACTAATGAATATTAACATAGGGACTGGATCAAAACACTCTCTCTCAGAAAGAAGTTCAAACAGTGTGCTGAAATACCATAGGCTTGCTCTTATTTTCTATGCCTTAATTTTTCGGACAATTAGACTAGGATCACTATAGGACTTTCATCTGCTTGTAATGTAGACTTGGGGACGGGTGTGGTACATATAGATACGGTGACTCAACCCTCCTTGACACTACACTATTTTTGGCTCCACTTTCCAACCATACTCATTTTATTCTCCTTCATTTATTTTTAGATTTTGGGTGTAATTTTCTTTACGATTTTAATTTTTTTTCCTTTTATTCTCCTTTTGTAAAGTCTATTTTTTTTTACTTCTTTTCTTTCTTCTTCACACCCTACATTGTTCTCATTTCTTTTACTAAGCCCTTCTTCATACCCATATCAAGCTAAGCACCCCTATGATAGCCACTCTCAACTTAAGCGATTTGCCTGAGTTGAGGTACATATTGTCCAAGGAAGGACCAGGGCCAAGATAGGTTCATTGTAAGTCGAAATGGGAAGATGAATAGGCTAATAAGAGAAAAAGGTCAATTTAAGGCTTAAACTTGGGATCAAGGGATACTTACTTCATTTGGTCGGGCATTTAGGCTAAAAGTGGCCTTATTCAAAAATGGCCTATGATCCTTTCCTAACCACTATCCTATAACCTAGGCAAGACTAATCGGGCGAGTTCTGGATTGCACACATAAAGTAAACTCGGTAATGACCTTAGGCACACATAGCACAGGGTTACACTATTGACTACTACCCATCCAGTTCATGCATTGCTAGCTACAGCCATTCTGCCTATAATACTAATGTCATAATAAGATCCAACAGCTGTCACAAACTAACATAACTACACACATAGTCCAAAACAAAAATTTCAGGAGGGGTAATCCTTTAAACACATAAAAAGCATCATCACACTTTCAAAACTTGTTCAAAACTGGACTGCACTAAGGTTCCCCTAGTTTCCTCCTACTTAAACATGAAAACACATAATAATAAAACCTAAACATGCCGGTACTATGATAGCACTTTGATAAAAAAGAAACACGTTAACAAAAAACCCCAAGAGGACATATAGACCCACAAGTACCTCTGTTCCCACCAAATAAGCATGCATTGTCCCCAATGCATTAGACCAAAGTAAAACAAGAGAGTTAGGAACATACCTGTGGCACCCTAGGTGCGTGGGTCTAATGTCGATCAAAATAACAAAAATCAAAGCAAATGTAAGAAGAGCAAGACACCTTGGGTTGCCTCCCAAGTAGCGTCTGATTTAACGTCTCGGCACGATGTGGGTGTCTTGATTACTTAGACTTCATCAAGATATCCCTTGGGTTGGCTTCCAGGGTCATCTGAACTATTTATTTCTGAAACCACCCTCATGTCCTTTGGTTGCTTCATAGTTCTACAAATATTAAACAAGACTTTCTTATTATTCAGTCTGAATTTCAGCTCATCCCGCTCCATATCCACCAATGCTCTGCCAGTTCTCCTTAAAATTATAGAACCTACCCTAATCTAACCTTGGTAAGTAAGCCAAAAGTTCACACCAAAATATGAACTACGAAAGAGAAACAAAATGAAGAAATACAAGACTTTTAGAACAAAGTCAGACCATAATAATCATAAATCCAAAATATATGAAATGAAATACAACTGAATTCCAAAACTTGGTAGTATAAGTATAAAGACCATCTAAGGTAATACTGAATCTGATAATACATCTTTGTCTCCAAAAAATAAGTAAATACATAAAGGATAAATGGAGGCTAAAATAAGGCTCCAGACGGGGTGCTCACCAATACTTTGAATCAGCTCTCAACAACACAAATTAGCTACCACGGGTCATACTCGTACTGGGATCTGCACCAAAAGGGCATAGAAGTAGGAATGAGTACGGTCCACTTGTACTCAGTAGGTATCATAGGCCTACTGAGCATACAAAAAACTAAATAAGTATAGAATACTATAAGCATGCTTCCACCTGCATACAGAAAAGTTCTCAACGGTGGCTCAAATTGTATCTCCTAACAATTTTACCAGTATAATATTGGTATCAGACTACACACAAATATATACATAAATGAAGGTTGAATACACGATATCAAACACATAAAATGAATGCAAATGATGCAATGTAATGCAATGACCATGATGTAAAGATTCAATATCACCTCGTATACACCTTCCGAGTGAAAGCTTTCAAAATAGGACCCTATGGGGGGTTCACAATCCATATATGTTCACAATCTCATATCCCAATCAACCTTGTCGGTACATTCATTGATCAAGGGTTTCATAAAGTGTCGCATTTTCTTTCAAATTAGTATTTCTGTATGGTTCCAATTTCATGTATGAAGATAATTAAAATGACCATGCATGCTCATTACCAAAACAATATTATATAATGAATAAATTTAATGATGGTAATAAATAAGCTCAAATCGCTTCAAATTTTAGTAAAACATGATATAAACCATCGCATGACACCACAGTAATGAATAGTCATGTAAGACACCAACTATATATCACTTTAAACCCCCACTCGGGAATCCTAATAATAATGAAGGAAAATAATGCTCAAACAAGACCAATACCAACCACTACTCGAGTATTACAATAATAATCATCTCTCAAGTCAAATATAATATTCACATAAGCCCCCACACGGGCATTACAATAATAATAATCTCTCAAGTTAATAATAATACTCATATAGGCCCCCCACACGGGCAACACGATAAAATAACTAGCTCAAAGTATAAACCTCCTGATGAAATCCCCAACTCATAGCAGACTTTAAATGAATGGTTAACTAGACAGCCCAGTCTGAAGAAATTTAAGCTATAACTTACCTTAAAAAGCCAAATCTCGAACCTGGACCCTTCAATATGGAGCCTTCCTTTAGGTACATCCTTAGAATAAACCAAATCTATTAAAAATATAATCTACACATCAAAAGAAGTTTAATGATACTCATATTAGCTACTTTTGTTGTGGGTCCAAAAATAGTTTGCAAAATCAACCCCAAAAGAATAAGGGTAAAACTGAAATTTTATTTAAGAATCATGTTTTTCATACTCTAAGAGTTCTAAATATGAAAACTCATTGAAAAACGATTTGAAATCGAGCTTGAAATCAAAGAAAAATTATTTTCTCTCTTTATCGGATAAAACCCCAAAAATCTAAGTTTTGAAGATGATTTAGTGAAATAATCAATGAATAAGGTTAGAAATCATATTTAAAAGCTCACCCAAGTCTAATTTAATGAAAAATCATCTTTGAAATCGCGAAAATCGAGACCCCAAAACTTGAAAATGGAAGAATGGAATAAAAGAGAAGAAAAATAGAATTTTTATCAGCGCGTCGCCTGGGAAGTAAAATGGTCGCCTGAGCGGCAAGACTACCGCTAAGGTTGTAGTCACTTGCCACGCATGTGACCGCAAAGGAGGCATCGCCAAGGTAGAAAAATCATCACTAAGGTGATGCTATATGGACCGGTTGACTACTGCTAAGGCAGCCCTTTGGTCCGCCTAGACGCTACCGCTAAGGCAACCAAATGGCCACTTAGGCTGTTGCACCAGAAATCAGCCAAAACATGAGGGACTAAAATGACTCCAAATGGACCCTTGAGATTCGATATAGATCCCATAAAAATAATCCAATAATGCTACTAGGCTAATTTTGATATTTCGTACTCAATCAAACCATCAAATCTATCAAAAGAGGTCGTTATCAATAAGTTAATTCCCCAGAACCTCTTTAGCCTATTTTAACTAGTTTCTCATCGAAGAGGTAAAAACTCTAAATAAAGGTTCAGAACTCGAACCAACCACGCTACTAACTCAAAATTGATATTTCGAATCTAATAAAATTGATAGAATCACCATCCAATGCTCGGATAACAAAATGTTGACCAAAGTCAAACTAATCACTCTCAAGGCTACTCAAAACCTCAAATTCACTCAAATCATCCCCTAATGCTTCAGGGACCATGCCAACCCACCCCATAACTCATATAAGGAATATAGCAACTATGGAAAAGGGAAAAACAATGAAAACACATAAAAAAAACTAAAATTCACAATAAGAGTTTTTATATATGTTTACCTATAGATCCATCCGGTTGATCCATCCGGTTTAAGTTTCTTTTTGAAAATTCATTTACAATCAATAGATTTTGTACTAGGATGTAAATCAATTAAAAATCATGTATTATTTTTCATGAATGAATCAATTTCAATTTTAATTGGCTCTTTCCAAAATTTATTATCGGGAGAAGATATAACTTCAAAATGATTTAATGATTCACTATCCACAAGAAAAGTTTGAAAATTATTTCCATAAAAAAAAATTCTTTTCTAGTTGTTTTACTCCTTCTCAGTTTCTCAATATTAGAGGTAGACCTATTTTCTCCTCTAATAGATGCATGAGAAATTTTATCACACAATGAAAAAAATATATTCAAAGAATTCAACATTCTTTGTTTCAATAATATTATTGCTATCAAGCATATCACTTTTCTGTCACAACCAAAATGGTCATGATTAGCACCCACCCTAAAGTTATGGCGGAAGAACCATCGAAACCAAACCCTCGCCAACCAAGTCAACTAGTCATCCATTAACTTTTCATTAACCCTATTTATTATAAAAGCACTAATTCCAAACTTTCATTAAAATAAATAAAGTTTCAACCTAAGCAACATCATGACTAAAATAAAGTGCGAAAATCCTCTATTTATTGCAACCCTAGGATCTGAAGTCACCGTACAAGAATAACTAAGAATATCCAAAAGTTGTAACTAAAAGATTATCCAAAAATATTAAAGAAGTACCGCAATATCTTAATCTCGAAACAAGGGACGTGAACAAAGTAAGATGATTTAGTGGCTACCCGTTTATGGTGCTCACCCTTGAATCAAAGTCCAAAACTACTGGCTAGAGTTGAGGTTTCATCTCAAACACTAGAACACACTTTGCACTCAACAAAAAGAAGAGCACAGGTAGCATCAGTATATCAATAAGTACTTGCAGGCGTCATAGGCTGACTCAACTCAACACCATACAAATAAGCAAACCAATTATAAGAAACAATGATCATAACAGAACTTATAACTAATTACAACCAAGCACAAATTATGACACTTCACTTCAGAGAGAATACAAACTCAGATTTACACCTTTACACTTAGTCAACTTTATCAACAAGTTTCATCATGACATATAAGTATAAATGTACATTCAAATGCATATGATGAATGTATGTATGCAAGATGTGTGTATCATCTCTCTTTTTTCTCAATACCATCAACCTTTATCATTTCATAATGATCTCATCATCATCATCATTATCATCAACTCATCATCATCAATATCATTATCAATATCATCATCATCATGATCTCACTACCATTATCAATATCATCAACTCATCTTCACAACACCATCATAAATCATCATCAACACGCATGAATATACAAATATAGTCAACAATCACAAGTAGCGCCCGAAAGCAATTACAAATATTCAATTTACATATAAGAGCAGAGTCAAGCAAGTCTAGTTGCTACAAATAAATTGTAACCTACCTCAATGTATGTTTGAATCACTTTAAGGCCACAAGTTTGTGTTTCCTTTCTCTTTTGATCCTTTCTTGATCTATAACAACAAATTTACACTCATTTCAATTATTTCATCTTTTTGAACTATTAGGAATCAATTTCAACCATAAATTTGCCCTAGTTCATCAACTTAGGATTTTCTACCCTTTAAACCCCATAAATTTTACTTTATTTAGCATGAACAACTATAATTCTACTCCAAATGGTATTTTCTAACACCCTAGCATCATTAACAATGATTTTACACACATTCCCGTCAATTTGTATTCAGTTAACAAACTAGGGCTAAACCCTAATTTCTACCATGAACATGATTCTACTGATTTCTAACAATTCTAAGAAGTAATTCAAATTTAGAATATTAAGGAACCTTACCTCCAAAGGTGAAAATCCTAAAAATTGGTAGAAATCGCCTTCCCTAGAGCTCTTGTGCATTTTTTTAGAAAATAAGAATGAAAACATGTTTCTGGTTTTTAAAAAGCTGGAAACTGCTTTTTACTACTGCGGCAGTAAAGTTACTACTGCAGCGGTACCACTGTTGTGGAAAGTTACTGTTGCAGCGGTTCACAATGTAATTGAGGTCACCGCTGCGATGGTACTTTTATCGCTACAGCGGTCTCGAGGTAGAATCTTGAAGTCTCTTCTCAAATCAGTTTATTTTATAATACATTCCTCAATATATGACATCGCGAACCAATCCTTTTAAGGTAAATTCTATAACCGGAGTTCTATTGATTCGTTTTATGTACTGGAAGTTGCTATGGCTTTCTAAACTCGTTCCCTATCTCAAAATCAAATCAAACACCCTCACCAACGTTCACATTAATACCAGATTTCCTTAGACTATTACACCCTCAAAATACACCTAATACTAGGCCATTCCTGAATTTTTAAAAAATTGTCTAAGGAAAAATCTAGCAATGATTCTACTCCTTAGTTTAGTGTAACGATGAATTGGGTCCTTACATTTTCAAAACAAAAAATATATATGCAATACTATGTTCAATATATCCAATAAGTATGCAATCAATCATTTTAAAACCAATTTTTCTCTTTTAGGTTCTGACAAAAGAACTTTAGCAAGGCACCCCCACACTTTTAAATATTTTAAATTAGGTTTATAACATTTTGACAATTCATAAGGAGTTCTGTTAGTTCTTTTATGAGAAACTCTATTTTGTAAGTGACGTGCAGATAAAATAGCTTCACCCCAGAAATTATCAGGTGCATTAGAGCTAATTAACATGAAATTCATCATTTTTTTCAGTATTCTAATTTTCCTTTCAGCTACTTGTTGCGACCCAGCTATACACGCAAGTATACGTGATCGTGCAAGTAATAGAGTGGCTCCTTTTAAAGAGCCGGATATCGAACCCAAGGGATTTTCGTCAACAGAAATCAACTCTGGACGTCAAACGATAATAAAAAGCTAGTGTTGCGAAAACGACAGTGGATTTGGGGCTTAAAATTTAATGATTGCGGACTAAGAGCTCCTATCTTCGCTACCGTAACTTTGGGTTTCGCAAATTTGCTTGAAAAATCAATGAAAAGTAGATTCCCAGGGCTAAGGCACCCTGAACATCATCTCTTGAGCATAATTGTTGTCGGTTTAAGCATTTTTGAGTAGTTTATCATGGTTATCGATCCCAAGGTTAATTTTACAACTATATTCGTCTCCAAATTATAATTGTCTACTAGAACTTAGAAACCTACCTACATCTGTGAGTGGTGATAAGCTTAACCAATTCTAGAGCATTCAAGCTTTCTTCCTGTAATTGACCAAGTGTGGGTGGTTAGGTACCTCTCGGTCCTAACCACAGGTCAATCCCTTAGAATTACTTCTCTGAGACAGACCACACTTCATATATTCAAGTTCTATCTCTCAGTTTCTCTCTTGAGTCACTTCAAGACAAGGAATATATTCCAATGGTGATCAAGCATCAAAATAATGAAGTTTAGAATATATGAATAACCACTTTATAATAAACTCCAGCAAAAACCAATACAATTAACCCAAGAGATTCATGTTCTTGGCCTTAACCCCAAGAATGAGGGATTTTAGCCACTCATAATGTTTATCAACATCCAAAAGTAAATAAATAACATAAAAATGCTCAAAAACTGAAAAGAAAAGGAATGGAACCTAATTAAGATGCCCAAAAATGCCCCAAATATTCTAAGGATGATGGATCCTCATACAATTACTCAAAAGCCCTATTTATAGACCCAAGTCGAGGCAAAAATCGGCCCAAAAGCGGCCCGGCACGCCATTGGGCGCGCCTAGCACTTAGGCAGATTTAGCCTCAGCAAAAAGGATGCACCCAGGCAGCGTGGCACGCTGGCCAGCGCGCCTGGGCACTGCCTAGACAGGTGACATTTTTGCCAAATGCGGCCTGGCACGCTGCCTAGCGCGCCAGGCCCCTTTTGTTTTTGTAATTTTCTAGCTTTCGTCGACTTCTCTTCACGGATTTGGATGGATTCTTCAAGATCAACTCTTTGGCTTGTCTCTTATCTTCAATATTCTTCACTCGGAGCTCCTCCAAGCCTCACTTTCCATGCCAAACATGCTCCAAAAAGTCGCAAATTCCACCTACAAGAGTCTAATCATATTGGTTAGCACATTATCTCATTTTCCATCAAAAACTTATATAATACACAAGTATTGTTCTCAAAACTAAGGTAATCATGGGTTAAAGTCGCTACTAAGGCATATAAATACGCCTCAGATCACCACCCCACACTTAAACCTTTGTTTGTCCTCGAACAATTAACCACACTCAACTCAGGGCGACTTTTAAACAATAGACACAAAATGAGCATTATTGCACAGCTTACACAACCATACTTATCACTTATGCACCACATACTAGGATAATACTCAATTAAATAACAAGTTGAAACTACCTACCTTATAAAACAACTTACTAGTTGCAAATTCATGCGTGACATATTATTAATAGATCACCAAACTTCACTAACCATGTGCCCTCACAACAAGAGAATCACACCTCAATTCTACAATGTAATTACTAACCGGGTGCATGAATGAAAGTCACTCACTCTCAAAAAGAATTCACGTGCAACACAAAGATGAACCATAGGCTTGCCCTTAGTGTAGTACTTCACTAATGTTAAAATGTTAAAGCTCAAGATCAAGTAGGACTTTGTAGGGGTTGTAATGTAGGCACAAGGACAGGTAGGAACTGTTTGGTCAAGAGTAGTGACTATCTTTCCTGAGCGCTTTGTTACACTACAAATTGCATTCAGGGCACCTTCAACCAACCTATTTTCCACTACTTTTCTCTTCCCAACTTTTCTTTGTTATGCCCCATATCTTTAAACTAGCTTCCGCACACTGGATAAGGAATACTGTTATCACCCATTGATTCCAGCAACAATTTTTATTTATTTATTTCTTCTCCTTTTTTTTTTTTTTTTTTTTTTTGAATATATTCCCCACCAACACGCACAAACTTTTTCACACACCTTTATGAGACATGCTTGAGGCTTTAACTTAACTCTTTCCTTCTCCCAAACTCTCGTACTCCTTCACCTCTCGATTTTCGATTTAAAGCGCTTAGGAATTATTGGATCAAATTCTGGTTCACTGAAAGAAGAGGATTGAGTTACATGTAAAGCTAACAAGGAAAAGGCTAAAGGCTCAATGAGGCTAACTAGGATTATGCACAGAGGGTAGGTAAAGTAGGTCTAAAATATGGCTATCAAAGAAATGCCTATATCATCTCCTAAACTTAACATCTCTTATTTCGCTTTGCACACACCCCGGGCAAGTTCTAGACATCATTATGCACATGGAATATCATACAAACCCTTACTCACACATGGCACATGTTCAGCTCAGCAGGTTCACCATAAACCCTCCTAAATCATGCATAAATTCAATATTAAGCAACTTAGCAAGTCAACTAAGTGAGAATTAGGCGTCTCAACACTTGCGATTATATATCCAGGCATGTTTCACACGTGTAAGAACAATTTTATAGCAAGCAAGAACACCCGACATGACACTACATGACTAATTTGCTCTTAAGACGGTCGTCATCCATCCATCATAGAGCAAATCCCTTAGTCCTCTGACTAAGTCGACTCAAAAGTAATAAACCCCAAAAACAACACAAAATAACATCAAAAATCCAAAATTTAACACTTTTTTTTTTGTACGGTTCAAAGGGACTCTCCTTAGTAAAAGAACCGAAAACAAACGCTAAGGAACCCAAAATAAAAGCATACAGCAGCACAGCAGCACACATATACATACATACAAGGGAAGTCCATCACACCACACCCCACACTTAAAATATTAGCACTGTCCCCAATGCTACCCAAAATAAACAAAGCAAGAGTAGGATGTAAGGAGCTCCCTGGTTAGTCGAGGTGGTCGTCATCCTCCGGCCCACGGACCTCTAACGGTGGATCATCTGCCTCAGCTTCCTCATCTTCAGAACCACTATGGAGGTCCTCTTCATCTGTGGGGATATCATCATCCACAGGCTCCACAAAGTCGGGACAAATCCTCAATAAGGCCATGGCATGCTCATTGAGAGGATAATATCTCTCTACCTGGCTCAGCTCATCCGCTGTGGAGGGTCTACCCCCAGTTTTGTGTCGCAGCATCTCCAATCCATACATGCGGGCTAGAATCCCGTCATCTCGAGCATGTCTCTCTGCTAATGTCAAAGTGGGCCCGAGTGAATCTGGCGCCTTAGTCTGGGTGACATCCACAGGCGTTATCGTCAAAGGAGGATGATAATCAAAATTTTCTTCGGGCACTTCGAATGCTCGCATTAATTTGGTCAATAGTCCACCGAAAGCATATCGAAGACCTCCATGAAGGCGAGCTCGTTGCATTGCTGACAACAAAACAGAACCAACATTAATCTCTGCATCAGTCATGAGAGAATATACCAGACAGACGCGATCTCTTGTAACTTCAGTCATGTGGCTCCCCGGAATTAAACAACAACACACAATCTTAAGCCAAATCCTAGCCTCTTTGTTGAGATGGGCAAAGGGTAGACTCTTGTGGTACCCTCGTTGGTGATGGCGAAGCCACCTCACAGTTGAACGTGAGCCGCACAGAGTGTGTCGAATTTCAGCATATAGAGGCCTGGCATTTAGCCTGAGTATGTCTTGAGGACCCCCCCGAGTGGGAACCCCCAATAATCCATTCAAGCTCAAGGAGTCAAGTATTACATCCGAACCTCGTACCACCACCGAGCATGTAGGTGCGTCAGGGTTCCAATTTGCGTACAATTCCCTCACCAGGTGGAGGTTACAATCTGTAGGTCTGTTGAAAACAAAGCCCATCCCCACTTGCTCAAGCCGAGCCAAAATTCTTGGGTAAGCCCGAGCAAGGCTTGCCCTATCAATACACTCATCGGAGAAATATTTAGCGTTCGAATGACTTTTGTACCAACTTTTTCCAGCACTGGAGACCGCGTGTAGCCCATACTTCCATTTTTGCCCTTTTGGGACTGGGGGAGCTGCGGGCACCTTATTACCCTACCAACGTCTCTTGTGAGAGCTAGAGGCTGCTACATTAGAATCAGACATAGTACCTGTAGCATAGGTCCACAACCAAGTCAAAAAAAAATATGTAACAAATGACTAACCGACTTGATGCGCAGTGACGTTGAGGGCCACCCCACACCTAGTCGCTTAGCACCAAGTCAAAATAAATATGGGCGGAGGGTACTCAGACTTCCCCTCATCACTCAATGCCCCAAAACCAATTTCCCACCATAAATAAATGTACATTCTTAATCAAGAAATCCAGCAACAAGCATATATATTCCACACATATGAGTTGTATTTGGTGATTTCCCCCACTAATTTGCTCAATTTTCACCAATAAAGATAACCCACTTCCACTTTATGCACCACAATAAGATTATTAACCACAATTGCATAGGCTTTCCAAGTTCAATGTAATGTCACCCCAGAAACCCCAATCATATGATAGTATGCAAGTCAACAAACCATGAAAATATGATGTTCATAAACAAAATCAAGAATACCCAAAATCGCATAATTCATGGCAACTTGTAGAAAGAGAAAGTGAAGGAGACATACCTTGAGAGCTTTGATTTGTGACTTGAACAAAATCCCCAAGTGAGAAAGCAAAGAGTCGAACTTTGTGTGGGCAAGAAGACAAAAATAATAGAGAAAATTTTTGAAGATAGGGGAAGAAAATCATGAGTTTGGGTGTGGGGTGTTGGAATATTTGTGAAGAATGAAGTAATTTGGGGATTTAAAAGAGGAGGGGTGGGGGGTGGATCGGTTGTCCTTTAAGAAAAGACTAAAAAATTTGATAAGGGGTAGCGGCGTGGCACGCTGCCTAGCGCGCTACCCCACTGCTCACCTTACCCAAAATTCGTGCACAGGCGGCGTGGCACGCTGCCTAGCGCGCCTGTGCACTGCCAACCTGAGCCAAAAATTGTGCACAGGCGGCGTGGCACGCTGCCTAGCGCGCCTGTGCACTGCCCATGAGTGCTGGCTTTTTGGGGAAGGCAGCGTGGCACGCTGGCCAGCGTGCCTCCCCACTGCCTCAACAAAAACTTTTTTTAGCTGTTTCATCCCGTCACGCTGGGTAGCGCACCCACAACTTATCCTCATACCTGAGCAATTTTTTACATTCTTTTCATAATCTTGGGGCTTTTACAAGTCCCAAAACTCGAAGCTCTGCTCCAGAACATGTCCTGCCTGCCTGGTACCTTCAATTAATCATCCATCCTCCAAATTTACCTTTGTCTTGTGGATTCTTAGACCAACATACTCCGTGCCTCTGCATGAACACAAAATCCTGGCACTACATTAGAAAACAAAAACTGTAAAAGAGATGGGTTGCCTCCCATCGAGCGCCTTAGTTTTGGTCGGGGCACGACTCTTCTTTTTGTAATTTTTTTTTCTTTATAAATCTAACTATTACAACACATGCATGGGTTGCCTCCCATGTAGCGCCTGGTTTAATGTCGCGGCTCGACCAATTATAAGAGCTCAGTTATCATCAAGGCGAAGCACGTCCTTCGTCTAATTCTCTTCCTCACCGAAGTAATGCTTCAATCTCTGGCCATTTACCATAAACCTTGTACCATCCGCCTTGTTTACAAGTTCCACCGCACCATGAGGTGTCGTGCGACTTACCTCAAAAGGCCCACTCCACTTAGATCTTAGCTTGCCCGGAAACAACCTAAGTCTTGAGTTAAACAAGAGTACCAACTGACCCGGCTCAAACGAACGAGGAAGAATATGCTTATCATGCCATCGCTTCATTTTCTCCTTGTAAATCTTCGCATTTTCATATGCATGGGCGCGAAATTCTTCCAACTCATGGAGTTGTAACAACCTCTTCTTACCTGCCAACCCCGAATCTAGATTCAACTTCTTTACTGCCCAATATGCTCGATGCTCAAGCTCAACTGGGAGGTGACAAGCTTTCCCAAAGACCAAATGATAGGGAGAAGTCCTATAGGAGTCTTATATGCTGTTCGATAGGACCAAAGAGCATCATCCAGCTTAAGTGACCAGTCTTTCCTCTGAGTATTCACTGTCTTCTGCAAGATTTGCTTTATCTCCCGATTAGACACTTCCACTTGGCCACTTGTTTGGGGATGATACGCTGTTGAGACCTTGTGTTTTACTCCATACTTTGCCAATACATTGTTCACCAAATAATTTATGAAGTGTGATCCTCCATCTCTAATAATAGCTCTTGGAGTTCCGAACCTAGTGAAGATGTGCTTTTGAAGAAACTTTACCACAACTTTGGTGTCATTAGTAGGAAGAGCTGCAGCCTCTACCCATTTGGATACATAATCCACTGCAACGAGTATGTATAGATTTCCATTCGACTGTTGAAAAGGGCCCATGAAATCAATCCCCCATACATCAAAAATTTCAACTTCTAGGATGTTGTTAAGGGGCATCTCATGTCTCTTGGCAATCGTTCCCATACGTTGACATTGATCACAATTCTTTACAAAGGCATGAGCATCTTTAAAAATTGAAGGCCAGAAGAAACCTGATTGCAATATTTTTCGGGTTGTTCGTTCACCACCATGATGTCCACCATAAGGTGATGAGTGGCATCTCTCTAACACTTGCTTAACTTCCGCATCCGAAATACATCTTCATATTATTTGATCAGGCCCTTGCTTGAATAAATATAGCTCATCCCATATATAAAAACGTGCCTCATATGCCAGTTTCTTCTTCTGTTGAGGACTCGAATCAGGAGGAAATAATCCACTTACCAATAGGTTCACAATGTCTGCATACCATGGAAACTCCTCGACCTCTAATACCAACAACTGCTCGTCTGGAAATTCCTCACAAATATGCTCATCATCCTCTATATGTGTTGAATTCTCAAGTCTAGACAGATGGTCGGCAATTTGATTTTCTGTCCCTTTTCTGTCTTTAACCTCTAAGTCAAACTCCTGTAGCAATAGGATCCATCTCATCAAGCGCGGTTTAGCATCCTTTTTATTGAACAAATATCGTATCGCTGTATGATCCGTGTATACAATAACACTTGTGCCGACTAAATACGATCTGAATTTATCAAATGCATATACCAAAG
The DNA here is from genome assembly GCA_031232105.1 of Capsicum rhomboideum. Lineage (NCBI taxonomy): Eukaryota > Viridiplantae > Streptophyta > Magnoliopsida > Solanales > Solanaceae > Capsicum > Capsicum rhomboideum. The sequence continues at coordinate 57,178,185 of CP124711.1, forward strand.
CTGGCATCTCTTTTTCCGTCACCGTGTAATTCATTTGGGCTGCATCAAGGGTCTTGCTCGCATAATAAATAGAGTGAAACACCTTATTCTTCCGTTGACCTAGAACCGCACCTACTGCCACATCACTTGCGTCACACATGAGCTCAAATGGCAAAGCCCAGTCAGGAGCAATGAGAATAGGTGCCTCTACCAACTTCTTTTTCAACACCTCGAATGCCTTCACACATGATTCACAGAATACAAACTTCACATCTTTCTCCAGGAGTGCACACATGGGACGTGCAATTTTGGAAAAATCTTGAATAAACCTTCTGTAAAATCCCGCATGACCCAAAAAACTTCGCACCCCTTTAACCGATACAGGTGGAGGAAGTTTTTCAATAGCTTCGATCTTTGCCCTATCAACTTCCAACCCCTGCTTTGACACTTTATGCCCAAGAACTATACCTTCTGTCACAAGGAAATGGCACTTCTCCCAATTGAGAACAAGATTAGTTTCCTCACACCGAGCAAGGACTTTATCTAGGTTTTGTAAACATACCTCGAAAGAGTTACCAAAGACTGAGAAATCATCCATAAAAATCTCTACAAACTCCTCCACCATGTCGTAGAAAATAGCCATCATGCAACGCTGAAAGGTAGCCGGTGCATTACATAATCCAAATGGCATACGCTTGAAAGCATATGTGCCATAAGGACATGTGAATGTAGTCTTCTCTTGATCTTGGGGATCTATAGCAATTTGATTGTAACCGGAATACCCATCAAGAAAGCAATAATACTCCTGCCCGGCTAAACGATCCAGCATCTGATCAATAAAAGGGATTGGATAATGGTCCTTCCTCGTAGCATCATTAAGTTTTCAGTAATCCATGCAAATACGCCATCCCGTCACAGTTCTTGTAGGAATCAGTTCATTATTGTCATTTGTGATCACCGTCATACCACCCTTTTTTGGAAAACATTGTACTGGGCTCACCCACATACTATCAGAGATAGGGTAAACAATGCCAGAATCCAGCCACTTAATTACCTCCTTCCTTACTACTTCTTTCATTATCGGATTTAAGCGTCGTTGGTGTTGCACACTCGGCTTGTGCCCTTCTTCAATGTAAATTTTATGCATGCATAAGCCAGGATTAATCCCATGGATGTCAGACATCTGCCAACCAATAGCCTTCTTTCTTCGTTTTAGAATCAATAATGCCGCATCAACTTGTTCTTGTGATAAATCTGCTGCCAGAATAATAGGAAGAGTCTTGTTTTCACCTAGGAAAGCATATCTAAGATGAGATGGAAGTTCCTTCAATTCAAGCTTCGGTGCTTCCTCAATTGAGGGCTTAGTTGTAGGACCGAGTGGATGATTTAATGGCTCCCATCTACCCTCTTTAGCATAGATAACCATAAGATCAAGAACTTGCACCATCTCACTAGCTTCTGCATCGCCAAACACATCTTGCCCCATCAAAACTTTTTCCAACGGATCTGTAGACAAAGTGTAGATGCTTTCAACCGCCGAATCTATAGCTGTGATAGCCGACAAGTTCTCATAAATCTCTGGAAGCTTCAAAGCCCTATATACATCAAAGAATTCAACCTTATCATAAGCTCGCATAGTAAGTTTCCCTGCTGCTACATAAATGATTGCACCTCCTGTAGCTAGGAACGGACGCCTCAAAATAAATGGGACTTCCGGGTCAGGCTCAAAATTCAACACCACAAAATCAATGGGAAAGATCAACGACCCCACTTGTACCAGAACATCCTCAACAATACCATCAGGTCTAGTCACAGATCGGTCTGCCAGCTGTAAAATAATAGTAGTAGGCTTCGGACGACCCAAACCCAATTCCTTGAAAATCGAAGTGGGCATCAGATTTATACTGGCCCCCAAATCACACAATCCACGAGCGCAAACACGATCCCCCAGAGTAATCTTCACAGTGAAACTTCCAGGATCTTTCAGCTTAGTAGGTAACCAGTTCTGAATGCGAGAACTAACCTCCTCAGTCAAAGCCACTGTGGCATACTCTGTCAATCTACTCTTGTTTGCTACAATGTCTTTCACGAACTTGGCATACTTTGGAATACCCTGCAAGATATCCACAAGAGGCAAATTAATGTGCACCTGTTTAATTTTTCAATGAACTTACCAAAGCATTCATCCTCCTTCTTCTTTTTGAACTTCTGAGGGAACGGAGGAGGCAATTTCACACTAAGTCTCACTTTAGCATCTTTGGAGCTTTTGGTAGGCTCCACTTGTTCGTCTTCTATCACCACTACTTTCGGCTCCAATTCTTTTGTTGGTGCAATAGTATCCTCTAACTGCTTACCACTACGGGTGACTATAGCATTCACCTGCTTGGGATTTGGCTCAGTATCTCCTGGAAGACCTCCTTGGGGCCTTGTATTCTGTGCATTAGCTAACTGGCCAATCTGCTTTTCCAAATTATGAGTAGCCAACTGATTGTTCCTCACATCTGCTGCTAGCTTCGCTTGTTCAGCCATAATCTGTTTTAACATATCCTCCACACTTATATCTCCCGGCTTAACACCCACTTGATTTCCTTGACCTTGCTGTTGGTTGTACTGAGGGGCATATCCTTGAGGCCTATATTGATTTTGATTTCCTCCCCATGAGAAGTTCAGATGGTTTTTCCACCCGGCATTATAAGTGTTACCGTAGTTCTGAGCTCCACCTCCCCTTTGGGCATTACCAACAAAATTTACTGAATTCGGATTAGCACTACATAATTCGCTGGTATGATCACCATTTCCACATATGCTACACATCACAGAAACCTGTTGCTGGACTGCATTCACGGGAGTTGGTTGTTGCCCCAAATTCAAACTATTAAAGTGATTGTTCATCATGTTTTGCATAGCTGAAATTTGGGCAGATAATGCTGTGACTGCATCCACATCTAGTTTCCCAGCAACCTTCTTTGTAGAATTCCTCGAATTATCACTATGCCAGTCTGAATTTCCCTGCGAAATATGATTTAACAGAGCATATAATTCATCATACGTCTTCTCTAAAGCCTGTCCACCTGCAGCTGAATCAAGTAGAATTTTAGTGTTGGGGTCGAGAGCCTCTATAAACGTATGCACCAACACTTCATTAGCTTGGTGGTGGTGAGGGCAATCCCTCAACATGGATTTGAATCTGTTCCAAGCTTGGTACAAATTCTCATCATCTCTCTGTCTGAAACTTAGTATCTCACTCCTTAGCTTTGCTGTCTTTCCAGACGGAAAGAACCTTATCAAGAATTTCTGAGCAAGATCATCCCAAGTAGTGATAGAATTAGCCGGCTCTGCATCTAACCACCTTCTTGCTTCCCCTAACAGAGAAAAGGGAAACAAAGTAAGTCTCACATAATCTGAAGACACCCCCGCAGGAATATATGTGTCGCTTATCTCTAGAAAATTCCGAATATGCCTCTGCGGGTCTTCATGAGCAAGACCAGTAAACTGTCCACTTGAATGCAAGAGTTGCACCATGTTCTGTTTAAGCTCAAATCTACCTCCAGCTGCCGGTTTGAGAATACTGGAGGTCACATTAGTGGCGAGTGGGATTGCCACATCGCGGACTGTTCTAGCTGCCATCACTTCCGTTTCACGTCTCTCTGCACCTAGTTCTTCAATTCTCACGGGATTACCCCGTATTCCTTCGCCAGCCAGTTCGACTTGTGGGATTGGGTAGTCTGCAGCCTGTCTCCTCAATTTATTGAAATATCTTTCAGGTTCAGACTGCGGGGCTACCAAATCCTTGTTCCTTGCCAGTGTTCTGATGAAGTAAACCTGCAAAAATAGAACAGCTAAGATCAAGTTGTCAACACGTAGCTGAAAATTAAAGTACAAATGTCAATAATTGAAATCTATCTATTTGAAAGTCCCCGGCAACGGCGCCAAAAACTTGTTGCGACCCAGCTATACACGCAAGTATACGTGATCGTGCAAGTAATAGAGTGGCTCCTTTTAAAGAGCCGGATATCGAACCCAAGGGACTTTCGTCAACAGAAATCAACTCTGGACGTCAAACGATAAGAAAAAGCTAGTGTTGCAAAAATGACAGTGGATTTGGGGCTTAAAATTTAATGATTGCGGACTAAGAGCTCCTATCTTCGCTACCGTAACTTTGGGTTTCGCAAATTTGCTTGAAAAATCAATGAAAAGTAGATTCCCAGGGCTAAGGCACCCTGAACATCATCTCTTGAGCATAATTGTTGTCGGTTTAAGCATTTTTGAGTAGTTTATCATGGTTATCGATCCCAAGGTTAATTTTACAACTATATTTGTCTCCAAATTATAATTGTCTACTAGAACTTAGAAACCTACCTACATCTGTGAGTGGTGATAAGCTTAACCAATTCTAGAGCATTCAAGCTTTCTTCTTGTAATTGACTAAGTGTGGGTGGTTAGGTACCTCTCGGTCCTAACCACAGGTCAATCCCTTAGAATTACTTCTCTGAGACAGACCACACTTCATATATTCAAGTTCTATCTCTCAGTTTCTCTCTCGAGCTCACTTCAAGACAAGAAATATATTCCAATGGTGATCAAGCATCAAAATAATGAAGTTTAGAATATATGAATAACCACTTTATAATAAACTCCAGCAAAAACCAATACAATTAACCCAAGAGATTCATGTTCTTGGTCTTAACCCCAAGAATGAGGGATTTCATAATGTTTATCAACATCCAAAAGTAAATAAATAACATAAAAATGCTCAAAAACTGAAAAGAAGAGGAATGGAACCTAATTAAGATGCCCAAAAATGCCCCAAATATTCTAAGGATGATGGATCCTCATACAATTACTCAAAAGCCCTATTTATAGACCCAAGTCGAGGCAAAAATCGGCCCAAAAGCGGCCCGGCACGCCATTGGGCGCGCCTAGCACTTAGGCAGATTTAGCCTCAGCAAAAAGGGTGTGCCCAGGCGGCGTGGCACGCTGGTCAGTGCGCCTGGGCACTGCCTAGACAGGTGACATTTTTGCCAAATGCGGCCTGGCACGCTGCCTAGCGCGCCAGGCCCCTTTTTTTTGTAATTTTCTAGCTTTCGTCGACTTCTCTTCACGGATTTGGATGGATTCTTCAAGATCAACTCTTTGGTTTGTCTCTTATCTTCAATATTCTTCACTCGGAGCTCCTCCAAGCCTCACTTTCCATGCCAAACATGCTCCAAAAAATCGCAAATTCCACCTACAAGAGTCTAATCATATTGGTTAGCACATTATCTCATTTTCCATCAAAAACTTATATAATACACAAGTATTGTTCTCAAAACTAAGGTAATCATGGGTTAAAGTCACTACTAAGGCATATAAATACGCCTCAGATCACTACTCCATTATATTGAGGTGAATAGGGCAAAGTTATTTCATGAATAATTTCTTATTTTTCATAAAAAAGTATTTAATGATAAATATTCTCCACCTATTTTGAAGGGGAGCCTTGGAGTAACTAGTAAATGATGTCATGTGACCAAGAGGTTATAGGTTCAAGCCTTGGAAACAGCCTCTGGCAGAAGTGCAAGGTAAGGCTATGTAAACTAGACCCTTGTTATTGTGAATATTTAAGAAGCTACAATAAACCCATAGAAGGGTAAAATTTATGATAGTTTCAAGATATGAATTTAGTAAAAATTTAATCTTTACAAATAGATAGATAGTGATTTAAATCTATTATTGAGAATGTGATAATATGAATTTGTTTTGGGAGAATTATTTAGCACCGAGTAGATATAGGTTTAGAAAACTAAAATCTCATAACTACGTGCCACCATAGGACTATGATTTCACCGCAATGTCAGTTGATCTTTAGCCGTAAGAGGCTCACTTAGTGGATCCACACATAAATAGATAGGTCCTATACCTTGGCAAGGTATAGGGTATCCCTCCCCACTGGGTTAGATATTGGACATCATTAGCTTAAGTAATGTACTGACCGCATATCTCTTTTGTGCTACATTTTCATTGATGTATATATAGGCAATCATTCTCAGGATCGTGGCTACATATTAGCAATTTAGATTTGAGTAGTAGTAAGTCCTCCTCATTTGGGGACCTAGTTTAGTTGTTCTTTCATTTATTTTAGACATTGTTTTATGGGTAGTTTGGGGCCTTGTCCCGGCATATTGTTTTAATTAGACTTAGAGGCTTGAAATACATTAGAGTATGGTTTATATTAGTCCTTCAGACTTCAATATTTTGTTCATTTAGACTTTCAATTGTGTTTTATAACTTATAAGTTATGATTGCAGTTACAGCTTCTGCTTTATGTCATTATTGTGCTTAGATATGCTATGTTAAGGGTTAGCTTGCTATTACTTATGGTTCTAAGCACCGTGTCTCATCTAAAGTGTAGACTCGAGTCATGACCAAAACCACTGATGGACCTTAAAATCCCTGAATGGGTCCAGCTCATCTTAGATATTTCTATGATGGAGAAATAGATTTGGAAAGAGATTTTCAAAGATAAAGGCTAGAAGGACAAGAACCACGGAAATATCTCTTACTATTATGTGTTAATTTTTCCATTTCCTTGATTCCTTATTACACTTTACCACTTTTGTAGGTCTTCCAAATGGATCTTCTCCCAATCCGAATGCCAAAGTGTCAACTGAACAAATAGTGGCCCAAATGATAGTAGATTAGTTCCTCGAGCACAAGAGGCTTCATGAGAAGGTTGTTATCACAAAGAGGCCTTTGGATTCTCTAAGATCTCAACCCATAGTCAACAAATCAAGGTAGAACTCATTTAGTAGCACTGGGGAGGAAATAGACAAGCCAATCACAAAGGCCTGATTTTTATCGTCGGTGATTGTAACCCTCAATAGTGATGATGGTGATGAGGAATTTTCCTTCCATGGGAGGAGTATGAACTTTTGGTCTAGAGAGATCAATGAGGTTAGAAAACTTTTTATGGATCCTAATGTTGCAAAACTACATCGCTCATGGCATCTCCTTTTGTTCACTTCTTTGGTACCATAAAAAGCTTAACTGGAAGCTACCTTAGTGGATACTCCCCCTCTTTCTCAATTGTAAATCTTTTAGTTCTCTCTGCTTCCTTGCCAACTCTATCCCTTAGGATCATTGCACCTCCAACCTGGTCAATTGTTTTCTTGCATTGATCTGACATTCTTTCGATATAAGTAGCATTACTTTCATAATCCCTGAGGGGACCATCTTCTTTCAAAAACCTATTAGTGTGCATAGCTATGTGAAAGATCGTATCACCAAAAAAGACCAAGGAAAGATGAATATTGTGTCTTTTGAATGCCTACTTAATGAGGCAATGCAAGTTGATGCCTGAATTTGTGTGTTTTGATGCTACCTCTCTCTACTTTTCTACTTAATTAGCTAAGTATTTTAACCGTTATTCTTTCCTTCATAGGATAATGCTCTAACAGCAAAAGGACTATATAGGATGATTAAGGAAAAGGCTATGCTGAGATATGATTCAGAGTTTTTATGTGAAAGTGCTTTGATTTTTGGAGTCCAAGTTGGCCCTAGAGGCTAGGCTTTCCCAAATGGAACAAGAAAAGGAGGCATATAGACAAGAGGTCAGCAAACTGAGTGTGGAGCTTCTTATATCTAAGAGTGAATGGACCACTAATAATTCTTAAGATATATCCTTAGATGATATAATATGATCGTATAAAACTATAGTAACTCAAACTAGGTTAGGATCGAATCCACAAGAAATAGGGAGAAAGTAGTTAGAAATTAGACTAGTACCAAATTGATGATTTGATTACTATTTTGTAAGAGTTGAAAAGAAGTAGTATAACTAAAACTAAAATTGTAGAAATAATTATATCATGTAAATTTATGAGATTAAAACACTGACGTTGTGTCCCAATAATGGTATGCTTAGTTCATTGATTTTTATGCAATTATAGATAATTGGGGTTCTAAATATGCTCTCAATCTTTATACCATCACTTCATCTTTCCAAGTGTTGAATGATATATATCCCTATCATATTCCCACAACTATATGAGATATTAATATATGAATGATCGATTATGTCATGTAAATTCAACTTATCCCTAAGTAAATCTATTAAATAAGAGTTAGCACCTTAAGTTTATGCAACTCTTCTTATACCAAATCCTAATACGTTTTCTCAAACAAAACTAAGATATTATGGTTCAGGTTAGTATTTCAACCACCAACCAATAATTAAGAATGAGAAAAAGGTTGATATTTTACTAGGAAAAAATCATGTAACACATGAAAATCCTATGAACTTTTCACCCTCAGTAGAGAAATTTAGCTACGCATGCTTGAAAGTAAACTACAAGAATAATAATATAATTTATTCATAGACATACTTTTGAAAATAAAAACTTTGAAGGAATAATGGTTTTCTTCGTTCTTCATAAAATGGAAAACTAGAGAGAATTTGAAACTTGAACTCCAAAAACTATACTACGCATTTTACTATAACTGACGCTTGCAAAAATAAACCTAAAAGGACTATTTATAATGGCCTATAAATTTGGAATCCTAAAAATGACAAACTACACTACCGCTACGGTCTGCAATTCAATTTACGATCGTAAATTGATTTTTGGTCCATGAATTTCCTTCAATGTCCTTGTCGATGCTAATTAGAGCTTCTGTACTATTCTCTATAGATTGACTTATGGATTGCATTTCATAAGTCCAACTTTCTTAGCTTGTCAAACTTCTTTCCTACATATGCGAAATGGGATAAAGATCTTCCCAATCTTATTCTAGTCATCGTAGGTTTTGTTGACTGCTTGAATTCTTCTTCTTTACGGGTCGTATATTAGACATGCGGCCATATTTTGTGTCGTATATTATCCAACCTATTTCTGGCAGTTTTCTATCTCTTCCTTCTTTTGGAAATTTTGACTTCCAACATTTTAATGTTAAAACACATAAAATCACATAAAAACAAGCGTAATAACATTTTCAACTCTAAGTAAACGACAAAGGATGTGCCTTAATTTCAAGGAACATTAGCACCCTCAACTTAAAGCCTTTATTTGTCCTCAAGCAAGTTTCAGAAGACTCTCTATGACATGTGTGATAATATAAAATAAAATAAGTTGTCCACAATAGTTTTATTAAGGTGTTTATTGCATTCATTGTCAAAACAATATTCTTGGCCCCTTGATTCAGTAATCTTTTAGAAATATCATTGACTTACTCAAAATAGACACCAGTAACAATGCATCCTCAATCTGTGACATCATACTCTATCAACTATAGAATGCACACAAGAGACATAGTCCAAGAAGTTAAGTCATTATGTTATTATTTATCCATGTGACCTCACAAAGGCTTCCAATTTGGGTAATTTGAAGTATTTCTTGTGTGCTTTAATGACCCTTCTAGTCGTTATATGGTGGTTAGGGCCTAAGTACCCTATTAGAGGTACCCTAGAGAGTTAAGTTAATAAATTATCGAGGTAGGATGGTTTAAAGCTAAAAAATACTATTGTGTATATTCAAGCTAATTTATGATTCAATATATTGTGTTTTGTGGTGTTGTATTCCGTTAGAGGGTGACCTAGTACTCTAGACCTTTGTAGGAAAAATTTGAGACTAAAAATGAAGTCGTAACATGTGATTTTAGTGGTTGTCAAATTAGGATAGCTTTGTGATTTCCTAAGTCTATGATTTGTATGGTGAAATAGGGGTAGAATACAATTGCTTTTGAGTTACTAGTTAAGAGCAGCTGCAGTGGTAGAATTTCCTGCTACAGCGAGACCACTGTAGCGGTTATAGCTCCAGCATAGTGGGACTGGGAAAGTTTGTTAGGGCAACCATAGCGAGCCTAATTTCACCACAGCAAACCCACTACAGTGAGAAAAGTGTCGCCATAGTTGATGACGTAAGGTAGAATGCCTGTTTAAGTGCCTTAATTCCGAGTTTCACCTCATAAACTCAAAAACCTCATTCTAGAGCTCTAGAGAGATGAAATTTCCAAGGCTAGGGTGAAATTTCTTCGTTGAGGTAAGTTCTTCTATCAATTACTTTATCTAGTGATCCGCTAACACCTTAGAATCATTAGAACACTGGTAATGGTAGAATTGTGGGTTAGAACCCTAGGTTCATGAAAAGTGTGGAAAAGCCTATGGGTAGATGTAAATATCATCTAGAGTTACTTCTAGGGTGTAAATTAGCACTTCCTAGCATGAATGTGTGGTTCATGAATATGAATTACGGTAATTGGGAACTTTGAGTTCTATAAAGATGAGATATTTAGCATAAAAACTACTTAAAAGGAGATAATAGAAGAAGAAGCTCTACGAATTAAGATAATATGAGTATTGTGGGACTAGTAGATAGTTAATTGACCCTTGGGTGATGTTATAAACCATTAATAAGGGTATAATTAGTGGGTTTGAATTCCCAAGACATTATTTGAAGAGTAAATGATTAATTACTCTTATAATTGCTTGTTTTAGATCATGAACGTGTTGAGGAATTGATGAAAGAAAAAGATTGTGCTGTTTAGCTTGCTTGTTCTAGATTCTTTGGTTGATGTAGGATATGGTATATGTGGAGTAAGACTTGAAATAGTCTCTGGTATGTTTTGTGATTTGATGAACATGTTGATTGGTCTTCGGACATGATTTGTGTTTGATTGTTTGTTGGCTTGGCATGTGCTTGAATGAATAAGCTTATTACTATCAAAACCTGTCTTTAAATGACTTGAAAGAATAGTGAACACTTATTATATTTTGTGTACTTGTTGAATTATCCTGAAAGATTACTGATTTTGAGAACATATTGAGATATGTTGACGAGTTGAGAATATACATACTATTCTGATTGTTGAGTTGCTTGATGTGCCAGTATTTTATAGCATATTTGATTCTTTTGACCATGAATTATTGCAAGTTCTTAAGTAACTCTTTTTGGATTTGATCACTTTTGAGTTACATGTATCGAAAAATGAGTCATGGAGAGAAAAGCGTTGGAATATGCTAAAAAGAAGGATAAGATAGCCCACTTGAAGAACCATTGATACTTCGAAGGGTCGTTATCCAAACTATCATATGAAATTAGTGTGTGATGCTAAATGTCAAGTCGATGGATCAGTTGATGAACCGTCAATATTTTGATGAACCATCATCCAGACCGTGATACTGAACTAGTGAATATTTATAATGGAAATCAAGTGATGGATCATCTTACGGACCATCATCACATTGATAGATCATTGAACCAACCATGGGAAAAATGCAGATTAAGTGATCTTTACTGAAACTGAACGACGATCAAGGTTACGAAGCGTCACTCAGACGATGGGTCATCAACCTAGCCGTGGGAAGCGATGTGGTCATTTTCCTAGTCTAATTAGGATTTGAAATTTCCCCAAACTATAAATACTTACTATTAGGTTTTATATCATCCACTTTTCGTTTTGTGAAGAAAAACAAGTGTTACATTACACTCATTGTGGTTTTTGGTGATTTACTTAAGTATTACAATACAATTTTAGTTCTTGTGATTTCATTCTTGTAAGTTCTCACTTCTACTATGATTTATATGGATATGGTTTTTTGTGAAGCCATGAGCAGCTAAATCACACAACTGGGGTTGTAGGAACTATGGTGAATTAATGATTTTAGTGTCAAAGATGGTGTATGTTCAAGCAGTTGTATTGCAAGTATTGTTAATTCCTTTGTATTTTTGTAATACCCCGTACATATTCCAACCTCATTTGGTAACTTGGAGTCATGTTTACTTGATGATTAAGATCATTAAGTACGTATTTTGTAGTGTTTGGGTGGGGCATTGGATGATACGCTAGAATTAGACGGAGTAGGAAAAAATTCAGCAAGGTGGCCAAACTTGTGACACTCCCTATTTCAGGAGGTGTGGCTCAAGCCCCCTGATTCAGAGAGCAGCCAAGTCTTGCGACACTTCTTGCTTTGCAGCAAGTGGTGCAAGGCACAACACTTTGGCCCTTCCCGTGCTCGTTTTGCGACGCATTTCAACGACGATTCTTTCTTGGTTTCTTTTGGTTCTTTAGAGTTATTTGAGAATTGTTAAAGCTTAAAATACTTCAATACACTCCTACATACTCCTACATGATCAAGTCATGAAACACAAGTAGTTATCAAATTAAGTTCAAGTAAGCCATGGGTGGCTAGAATTCCTATTTTTGCGCTTGAGGCTACGAACATGTATCTCGTAAGTGAATATTGTCGGAGCATTATGGAATTAATTACACATGAGATATATGGTGTAATACACATTAACTTGGTGGGCTAAGCTAACATGTGCAATTGGGCCCAAAATTAGAGCCCAAAATGGAATAAAAGACATGGCCCAAAAGGGCAAATTGACTCATTCTTCCACTTGACCAAGGGACCATAGAATTTAATACCAAGAAGTGGCTAAGGATGGAATTAAAGGCTTATATAAAGAACCAAAAATCTGATTTTTAATCACTTGAGACTTTCATGCTTTTTAGATATTTTCTCAACCATTTTTCTCTCAAAACCCTAAGAACTCAAAGCCAACTTTTGGAGCAAGATCATCATTTTTCAAGATTGGGTAAGTGATTATTGTTATGGATTAATATATTATATGCATGGATAGTATGTAAATCATGTTGGTTATGCTTGGAAGTGTTGAACATGGTACCTTGTGGTTTTGTAAAAGATTTGTGATCCATGGGATTTAAGCTTGAAATATGACTTGTGACTTTGATGAAAGAGCATGGTATGGATAAAATATGAACATGTATTGTGTGATTTTGTTATTAAACTTGTTATTTTCATATAAGTATAAATTATGGGATTTTGGCCGATATGTGCTATGAGGTGTATTAAGGTGACTTGATGGATTATTCGTGATGTGCTGTGAATGAGAAAGTGTAAAGGAGAAGTTTTGTGGTGAAATGTTATTGATTATCATGTATTGGTCAATGTATGGAATATTGTGAGATTATTGGTATGATAATTTCATCAATGGTTTTGTCAAGGGGGAAATGGCATGTTTAAAGGCAAACATGAAACTCATTATCGTTATATGCATTTGTAAGGTAGTTGGTGGTTAATATAAATTTCGTTATGTAATTGTGTTATAGAGTGAAACATAAGGAAGGAGAGGGACATTGTATGCACATCTAAGATTGTATATTCGTATTGAGAATACAAGGTATGTAAGGTTACTCTGTCCGTATCTTTCTGCGGCAAATAGTATTCACATTGACATTACTCTTGTCCCATCCCGAAATGTGCTAAGGTATTCTATATCCGGTTATCAATGGTCATTATCATATATTTCCTACTCATGGATCAATTGTGAATCTCATGTATCATATTCATGAATAATGTTCCAAAAGCCCAACAAGGTTGTCTTCCAAAGTTCCAATAGTGATTATACTCATGTATCTTATTCATTGATTATTGTCCAATGGTTCTAATAGTGTTATGTTTCCAATAAGGCTATGTTTCCAATAATGTTTATTCACATATCTCTCACTTATTGATTATTGATCCAAAGCTTCAAATAAAGTTATGACTATCATTGTATGAATCTCAAAGTAAAGAATGAAGTAATGCATATGTGGTGAATGATCAAGTATGGGGGGTGGTAACTTTGGGGGCGAAATGCCTAGCTCAAGCCAATCCCGAGATTGTTGGATCAGGGGCAGTCTTAGAGGTATAAGTCTAGCTCGGACCGAACCTGACAGGGGGCAGCTCTAGAGGTATAAACCTAGCTCGAGCCAAACCTGATATGTGAATTATGGGTGGCAGCTCTAGAGGTAATAACCTAGCTTGAGCCAAACCCAATGCTTTGACTCTTAGGGTGGCAGATCTGGAGGCATAAGCCTAGCTCGAGCCGAACCCAACATAATGTTATGTTATGTTAAAACCCACTGTTCAGTCGGGGCCCGGGTATCACAGGTCACAGGCAAAGATGAATAATCATAGAAGTAAAGATACAAAGAAAGTAATGAAAGAAAAATACATGGTTTCCAAAGTTTAGTATAGTAACTTATCCACATTGGTTATGCATTTGAATTTGAGTTCCTTGACATATTTACTTATCATACAAGTTTCATATGGCCTTACATACTCAGTACATTCTTCATACTAACCCCTTTGGGGAATTTACCTTACTTGCTGCAGGCGCAGGTTCTAGTAGACCTCCACAATAGGTTGCCAGTTGTTGCGGATCATTGGTGAGCTTCAGTTAGTTCGGGGCTTCTCCGAGTCACAGTTGTACATATGTTTTGGTGTTGTACATGTTGTATAAAGCGGGGACTTGTCTCGACTTTTAGTTCATCTTTGGTCAATGCATTTGTTAGAGGCTTTTGTAGACGTATGTGGGTGTATGAATGTAAGGTGGTATATGACGTTTTTGACTTGATGGCCTCAACGGCCAAGTTTCACATATGTATATATATATATGTCCCATGTTTCATGTTTTTCGTATTTTGCCTTTCATGTTCTTACGTAATGGTGGCGTTGCTTATGATATGCATATGAATGAATAGAAGCAAAGTTTGGTTCTCTCGGGCCATGTCGGCTACGGGTGTCAATCCGTCCCGATGGGATTCGGGGCGTGACAAAAGTGGTATCGGAGCAGGTCGTTCTAAGGGTGTCTATAAAGTCGTGTCTGAGTAGAGTCTTACTTATCGATGTGTTGTTCACCACATTTATAAGTAGGAGGCTACGGGACATTTAGGATGTTGTTTCTTTTCTTCACTTCTAGATCGTGCAATAGAGCCAGTGTTGTAAGCTAAATTGTATCTGATTATGGTATTATTTTTCTTTGGTATAGTCAAAATGCCAATCACAAGAAGAGGTAGAGGTAAAGGGAAGCAGGTAGATATGCCTACTGAAGAAGGAATGAGTAGATTACCACCCGACCCAGCTAGTCAAGGTGGAGCAAATGCTGAAATTTCATCGCGGTCTTCGTCTACTTTTCCAGCTCCGAAAAAGCCAATCAGTAGAGAAGTACCCGCAGAACCACCTATGAATGCCACGGATCAGGATTTAAGAAATGCAGTACATATGTTGACACAGTTAGTGGCTGCACAGACACAGGGACGAACTGGTCCAATGGTAAATGAAGATGATGCGGCTAGAGTGGCGAGTCGCAAGACACAGGATTTTCTGAAACTGGACCCTCCTATATTCACTGGGTCAGATTTGAAAGCAGATCCACAGGACTTCGTGGATCAAATTCAGAGGGCTTTGGAAGTTATGCACGTGACGGGGGTAGAGACAGTTGAACTTGTTGCATACAGATTGAAAGGAGAGGTGATATTGTGGTACGAGGATTGGAAGAAATCCCGTGATATTGGTGCAAATCTACCTAATTGGGAAGAGTTTAAAGTGGCTTTCCTTGATCATTACCTTCCCTATGAGATCCATGAGGCACGTGCGGATCAGTTCCTAAATCTCCGTCAGGGAAATCTGAGTGTCAGAGAATATAGTTTGCAATTTAATTCCTTAGCTCGATATGCGCCAAATGTGGTAGCTACAATGACAGACAGAGTCCATCGATACATGGACCAATTAGAATCATATTTGGTAAGGGATTGCACCATTGCTGCCTTGAACAAGGACATGGACATAGCTAGAATACAAGTCTTCACCCAGAAAATAGAAGATCAAAGACAGAGAAGAAGGGTACATGAATTTGATAGGGGAAAGTCCAAAAGGGACCATCTGCGATATCCCAAGGGGGATCTAGGCCTCGTATGTTTCCTAGACCACCTAGACCATCGTTCTCATATTCTACAGCAGGTGCTCACTCTCAGTTCCTAGGGTTTAGAGGTGGTCTATCTAGACAGAGTAGCGGAGTTCACGGATCACAGGCAGCAGGTTTTCCTTGTCAGCACTGCGGGCATATTCATGCAGGTACATGCCGAGTGGGGACAAATGCTTATTTCTGGTGTGGTATGACAGGACACATGGTGAAAGAGTGTCCCTAGAGGAGCATGGGTGGTATAGCACGACCGGCAGGATCGGCCATTGCGTTATCAGCATCGGTTCCTTCACTGGGCCGAGGTGTGCAGCCTGTTGGCCGTGGTAGAGGTGCCAGAGGAGCAGCCAGTACTAGTGGGATCCAGAATCACACTTATGCTTTAGTGGACCGACAGAATTCAGAGGCTTCCCCTGATGTTGTCACAGGTACATTATCCATATTCTCATATAATGTATATGCATTGATTGACCCAGGTTCTACATTGTCCTATGTTACTCCATTGGTTGCTGTAAAATTTGCAAAGGCACCAGAATTATTAATTAAATCAATTGAAGTGTCTGCACCGGTTGGTGAATATATTATGGCAAAAAGAGTATATCGTAATTGTGTGGTAACTGTGTGTGGTCATGATACGTTGGCCGATCTCATTGAATTAGACATGGTGGATTTTGATGTGATCATGGGAATAGATTGGTTGACCTCTTGTTATGCCATGGTAGATTGCCGGGCCAAGAAGGTACATTTTCATTTCCCACAAATGAATGTTCTTGAATGGAAGGGTAATGTAGGGGCACCACGAGGAAGATTTATTTCCTATCTGAAAGCCGGGAAAATGATTGCTAAGTGTGTTGCGACCCAGCTATACACGCAAGTGCACGTGATCGTGCAAGTAATAAAGTGGCTCCTTTTAAAGAGCCGGATATCGAACCCAAGGGACTTTCGTCAACAGAAATCACTCTGGACGTCAAACTATAATTGAAAACTAGTGTTGCGAAAACGACAAGTGTTTGGGTGCTAAAAATTAAATGATTGCGAACTAAGGACGCCTAACTTCGCTACCGTAACTTTGGTTTCCGCAAATATGCTTTAAAAATCAATAAAGAGTGAATTCCCAGGGCTAAGGCTCTTTAAACATCATCTCTTGAGTGTAATTGTTGTTAGTTTAAGCATTTTTGAGGAGTTTATCATGGTTATTGATCCCAAGGTTAATTTTACAACTATATTCGTCTCCAAATTATAATTGCCTTCTAGAACTTAAAAACCTACCTACATCTGCGAGTGGTGATAAGCTTTACCAATTCTAGAGCTCTTAAGCTTTTTTCTTGTAATTGACCAAGTGTGGGTGGGTGGGTACCTCTCGGTCCTAACCACGAGTCAATCCCTTAGAATTACGTCTCCGAGACAGACCACACTTCACATATCCAAGTTCTATCTATCCGTTTCTCTCTCGAGCTTACTTCAAGACAAGAAATATATTCTAATGGTGATCAAACATCAAAATAATGAATTTTAGAATATATGAATAACCACTTTAACATAAACTCCAGCAAAAACCAATACAATTAGTCCAAGAGGTTCATGTTCTTGGCCTTAACCCCAAGAATGAGGGATTTTAGCCACTCATAATGTTTATCAACAACCAAAAGTAAATAAATACCATAAAAGTACTTAAAAACTGAAAAGAAGAGGATTTGAACCTAATGAAGATGCCCAAAAACGCCCAAAATATTCTAGGGAGGATGGAATGTGTTATAATAACTCAAAAAACCCTTTTTATAGACCCAAGTCTAGGCAAAAATCGGCTAAAACGCGGCCCGGCACGCCATTGGGCGCTCCTTGTACTTAGGCAGATTTTTGCCTCAGCAAGCAGGGTGCTCCCAGGCGGCGTGGCACGCTGCCTGGCGCGCCTGGGCACTGCCTGGACTGGTGACAATTTTGCCAAAAGCGGCCTGGCACGCTGCCTAGCGCGCCAGGCCCCTTTTTTTTTGTAATTTTCTGACTTCCGTCGACTTCTCTTCGCGGATTTGGATGGATTCTTTAAGATCAACTCTTTGGATTGTCTCTCATCTTCAATCTTCTTCGCTCGTAGCTCCTCCGAGCCTCACTTTCCATGCCAAACATGCTCCAGAAATCGCAATTTCCACCTACAAGAGTCTAATCATATTGGTTAGCACACTATCCCATTTTTCATCAAAAATATATGAAATCAACAAATATTGTTCTCAAAACTAAGGTGATCATGGGTTAAAGTCGCTACTAAGGCATATAAATACGCCTCAGATCACCACTCCACACTTAAACCTTTGTTTGTCCTCGAACAATTACTCACACTTGACTCAGGGCAACTTTTAAGCAATAGACACAAAATGAACATTCTTGCACAGCTTACACAACCACATATCAACTTATGCACCACATACTAGGATATTACTCAATTACATAACAGGTTGAAACAACCTACCCTCACACAACAACTTACTAGTTGCAAATTTACGCGTGATACATTATTAATGGATTACCAACTTCACTAACCATGTGCCCTCACAACAAGAGAATCACCCATCAATCCCACAACGTAATTACTAAACAGGTGTATGAATGAAAGTCACTCACTCTCAGAAAGAGTTCACATGCAACACAAAGATGAACCATAGGCTTGCCCTTAGTGTAATACTCCACTAATGTTAGGATGTTAAAGCTTAAGATCAAGTAGGACTTTGTAGGGGTTGTAATGTAGGCACAAGGACGGGTAGGAACTATTTGGTCAAAAATAGTGACTATCTTTCCTAAGCACTTTATTACACTACAAATTGTATTTAGAGCACCTTCAACCCACCTATATTCCACTACTTTTCTCTTCCCAACTTTTCTTTGTTTTACCCCATAACTTTAAACTAGCTTCCGCACATTGGATAAGGAATACTGTTATTACCCATTGATTCCAAAAACAATTTTCTCTCTTTTTTTTTTTTTTTTTTTTTTTGTTATGATTTTTTTTTTTTTTTTTATATGTTATATTCCCCACCAACATGCACAAACTTTTTCACCCATCTATAAGAGATATGCTTGAGGCTTTCACATAACTCTTTCCTTCTTCCCAACTCCTGTACTCCTTCACCTCTTAATTTTCGTAATTAAAGCGCTTAGGAGATATTGGATCAAATTCTGGTTCACTGAAAGAAGAGGACTGAGCTACATGTAAAGCTAACAAGGAAAAGGCTAAAGGCTCAACGGGGCTAACAAGGATTATGCACAGAGGGTAGGTAAAGTAGGTCTAAAATATGGCTATCAAAGAAATGCCTATATCATCTCCTAAACTCAACATCTCTTATTTCGCTTTGCACACACCCCGGGCAAGTTCTAGACATCATTATGCACATGGAATATCATAACAAAACCTTACTCACACATGGCACATGTTCAGCTCAGCAGGTTCACCATAAAACCTCTGAAATCATGCATAAATTCAATATTAAGCAACTTAGCAAGTCAACTAAGTGAGAATTAGGCGTCTCAACACTTGCTATTATATATCCGGGCATGTTTCATACGTGTAAGAACAATTGTATAGCAAGCAAGAACACCCGACACGACACTACATGACTAATTTGCTCTTAAGACGGTCGTCATCCATCCATCATAGAGCAAATCCCTTAGTCCTCTGACTAAGGCGACTTATCAGTAATAAATCCCAAAAACAACACAAAATAACATCAAAAATACATATTTTTTTTTTAGAAATTTTTGTACGGTTCAAAGGGACTCTCCTTAGTAAAAGAACCGAAAACAAACTCTAAGGAACCCAAAATAAAAGCATACTGCAGCACACATATACATACATACAAGGGAAGTCCATCACACCCCACCCCACACTTAAAAGATTAGCACTGTCCCCAATGCTACCAAAATACACAAAGCAAGAGTAGGATGTAAGGAGCTCCCTGGTCAATCGAGGTAGTCATCGTCCTCCGGCCCACGGACCTCTAACGGTGGATCGTCCGCCTCAGCCTCCTCATCCTCAGAACCACTCTGGAGGTCATCTTCATCTGTGGGAACATCATCATCCACAGGCTCCACAAAGTCAGGACCAATCCACAGTAAGGCCATAGCATGCTCATTTAGAGGATAATCCCTCTCCACCTGGCCCAGCTCATCCGCTGTGGAAGGCCTACCTCCAGTCCTATGTCGCAGCATTTCCAACCCATACATGCGGGCTAAAATCCCATCATCCCGAGCATGACGCTCTGCTAATGTCAAAGTGGGGCCGAGTGAATCCGGCGCCTTAGTTTGGGTGACATCCACAGGGGTCGTCGTCAAAGGAGGATGATAGTCAAAATTTTCTTCGGGCACTTCGAATGCTCGCATTAATTTGGTCAATAGTCCGCCGAAATCATATCGAAGACCTCCATGGAGGCGAGCTCGCCGCATTGCTGACAACAACACAGAGCCTACATTGATCTCTGTACCAGTCATGAGAGCATATACCAGACAGACACGATCTCTCGTAACTTCAGTCATGTGGCTCCCTGGAATTAAGCAACAGCACACAATCTTGAGCCAAATCCGAGCCTCTTTGTTGAGATGGGCAAAGGGTAGACTCTGGTGATACCCTCGTTGGTGATGGCGGAGCCACCTCACAGTTGAACGTGGGCCGCACAGAGTGTGTCTAATTTCAGCATATGGAGGCCTAGCATTTAGCTTGAGTATGTCTTGGGGATTAGCCCGAGTGGGAACCCCCAATAATCCATTTAAGCTCAATGAGTCAAGTATCACATCAGACCCTCGTACCACGACCGAACATGTAGGTGCGTCCGGGTTCCAATTTGAGTATAATTCCCTCACCAGGTGGAGGTTGCAATCTGTAGGTCTGTTGAAAACAAAGCCCATCCCAAGTTGCTCAATCCGAGCCAAAACTCTTGGGTAAACCCGAGCCAGGCTTGCCCTATCAATACACTCATCGGAAAAATATTTAGCTTTCGGGTGGCTTTTGTACCAACTTTTCCCCGCACTGGAAACTGCATTTAGCACGTACTTCCGCTTTTGCCCTTTTGGTACTGGGGGAGCTGCGGGCACCTTATTACCTGACCTACGTCTCTTGTGAGAGCTAGAAGCTGCTACATTAGAATCAGACATAGTACCTGTAGCAGAGATCCACAAATCAGTCAATAAACCTTGTAAAAATAGCTAACCAACTTGATGTGCGGTGACATTGAGGGCCACCCTACATCTAGTCGCTTGGCACCAATTCAAAATAATTATGGGCGGAGGGTACTCAGACTTCCCCTTATCACTTAATACCCCAAATCCAAGTACAATCATGTATAAAGGCACATTCCTACACAAGATTAACAGTCTCATAACTAGCATTAGAATGACATACTCGTGGTACTTAAGAATTCCAACGAAAGTCATACATATTCAACACATATGAGTTTAATTTAATGATTGTCACCACCAAGTTGCTCCAATGTTACCAATGAAGATACACCCACTTCCAATCTTTTCCCTAGAATAAGATTAGCAATCACAAGATCACAGTCGTAGTAAGGCCACCCCATAAACCCAAACCATATGATAATAAGCAAGTCAATACACCACGAAATCTAGACAGCCCACACGAAATCCCAGAAGACTTCAAACTCACATCATCCTCTTAGCAACTAGAGAGAGAAAGTTAAGAGAACATACCTTGATATCTGTTAATGGAGACTTGGACACAATTCCAAGAGGAGAAGGCTAGACTTGGAGCTATTTGTGGCACAAGTAGAGAAAAGAAGAGAGAATTTTTTTTTTTTTTTTTTTTTTTTGGAATGCCTAGGGGAGAAATTCGGGTGTGTGTGTGGGGAGTTGAGAAAGATGGGGAAAAGTGATGAAAATTAGGGATTTGAAAGAAAAGGGTGGGGGTGGGTCGGTTATCATAAAAAAAAAAACTCAACCAATTTTAAAGGGGGTAGCGGCGTGGCACGCTGCCTAGCGCGCTACCCCACTGCCTTGCTAACAAAAATATTGTGCACAGGCGGCGTGGCACGCTGCCTAGCGCGCCTGTGCACTGCCTACGCGAGTCAATTTTTTTGGGGCAGGCGGCGTGGCACGCTGCCTAGCGCGCCTGCCCTCTGCCAATGTTAATTATTTTTTTCTCAATTTTACCCTGGCACGCCAAGTAGCGCGTGGGACACTTTACCTCATACCTGGGAGATATTTCACATGTTTGTCATGACCTTGGGGCTATTATAGGTCCCAAAACTCCAAACTAGCCCAAAAATATGTCTTACCTGCTCGGCACTTCCAAATAATCGTAAGTCCGCCAATTTTTACCTTTTCTTTGTGGGTTTCCATGTCGAAATGCTCCTTGTCTCTGCATAAACACAAGATACTAGAACTAAATTAGAAAAAACTGATCCAAAATTTAAAGGGGATGGGTTGCCTCCCATCGAGCGCCTTAGTTTTGGTCGGGGCACGACTCTTCTTTTTGAACTTTTACTTTATAAGGTCTAACTATTACAACAGATTCATGGGTTGCCTCCCATGTAGCGCCTGGTTTAATGTCGCGGCTCGACCAATTATCAGTGCCTAGTTATCAGCAAG
This sequence comes from Capsicum rhomboideum, assembly GCA_031232105.1. NCBI lineage: Eukaryota > Viridiplantae > Streptophyta > Magnoliopsida > Solanales > Solanaceae > Capsicum > Capsicum rhomboideum. The sequence goes on from CP124711.1 coordinate 57,200,492, forward strand.
GCGAAGCACGTCCTCCGTCTGCTTTCCTTCCTCACCGAAATAATGCTTCAATCTCTGGCCATTTACCATAAACCTTGTACCATCCGCCTTGTTCAAAAGTTCCACCGCACCATGAGGTGTCGTGCGACTTACCTCAAAGGGCCCACTCCACTTGGATCTTAGCTTGCCCGAAAACAACCTAAGTCTTGAGTTAAACAAGAGTACCAACTGGCCTGTCTCAAAAGTACGGGGAAGAATATGCTTGTCATGCCATCGCTTCTTTTTCTCCTTGTAGATCTTAGCATTTTCATATGCATGAGCACGAAATTCTTCCAACTCATGGAGTTGTAACAACCTCTTATCACCTGCCAACCCCGGATCTAGATTCAACTTCTTTACTGCCCAATATGCTCGATGCTCGAGCTCAACTGGGAGGTGACAAGCTTTCCCAAAGACCAAATGATAGGGAGAAGTCCCTATAGGAGTCTTATATGCCGTTCGATAGGCCCAAAGAGCATCATCCAGCTTAAGTGACCAGTCTTTCCTCTGAGTATTCACCGTCTTCTGCAAGATTTGCTTTATCTCCCGATTAGACACTTCCACTTGACCACTTGTTTGGGGATGATATGCTGTTGAGACCTTGTGTTTCACTCCATACTTTGCCAATACATTTTTCACCAAATAATTAATGAAGTGTGATCCTCCATCGCTAATGATAGCTCTTGGAGTTTCGAACCTCGTGAAGATGTGCTTTTGCAGAAACTTTACCACAACTTTGGAGTCGTTAGTAGGAAGAGCTGCGGCCTCTACCCATTTGGATACATAATCCACTGCAACGAGTATGTATAAATTTCCATTTGACTGTGGAAAAGGGCCCATAAAATCAATCCCCCATACATCAAAAATTTCTACTTCTAGGATGTTGTTAAGAGGCATCTCATGTCTCTTGGCAATTGTCCCCATACGTTGACATTGATCACAATTCTTCACAAAGGCATGAGCATCTTTAAATATCGAAGGCCAGAAGAATCCTGATTGCAATATTTTTCGGGCTGTTCGTTCACCACCATGATGTCCACCATAAGGTGATGCGTGGCATCTCTCTAACACTTGCTTAACTTCCGCGTCTGGAATGCATCTTCGTACTATTTGATCAGGCCCTTGCTTGAATAAATACGGCTCATCCCATATATAAAAGCGTGCCTCATATGCCAGTTTCTTCCTCTGTTGAGAACTAGAATCAGGAGGAAATAATCCCCTTACCAATAGGTTCACAATGTCTGCATACCATGGCAACTCCTCAACCTCTAATACCAACAACTGCTCTTCTGGAAATTCCTCGCAAATATGCCCATCGTCCTCTATATGTGTCGAGCTCTCAAGTCTAGAAAGATGGTCAGCAATTTGATTTTCTGTCCCCTTTCTATCTTTAACCTCTAAGTCAAACTCCTGTAGCAATAAGATCCATCTAATCAAGCGCGGCTTAGCATCCTTTTTGTTGAATAAATATCGTATTGCTGCATGATCAGTATATACAATGACGCTTGTGCCGACCAAATACGATCTGAACTTATCAAATGCATATACCAAAGCTAACATCTCCTTTTCAGTAACCGTGTAAATAATCTGGGCTGCATCTAGAGTCTTGCTTGCATAATAAATAGAGTGAAATACCTTATTCTTCCGTTGACCTAGAACCGCACCCACTGCCGCATCACTTGCGTCACACATGAGCTCAAATGGCAGAGCCCAGTCAGGAGCAATAAGAATAGCTGCCTGTATTAACTTCTTTTTCAAAACCTCGAATGCCTTTACACATGATTCACAAAATACAAACTTCACATCTTTCTCCAAGAGTGCACACATGGGACGTGCAATTTTGGAAAAATCTTGAATAAACCTTCTGTAAAATCCTACATGACCCAAAAAACTTCGCACCCCCTTGACCGATACCGGTGGAGGGAGTTTTTCAATAGCTTCGATCTTTGCCCTATCAACTTCCAGCCCTTGCCTCGACACTTTATGCCCGAGAACTATACCTTCTGTCACCAGGAAATGGCACTTCTCCCAATTGAGAACAAGATTAGTTTCTTCACACCGAGCAAGGACTTTATCCAGGTTTTGCAAACATACCTCGAAAGAGTTACCAAAGACTGAGAAATCATCCATAAAAATCTCTACAAACTCCTCCACCATGTCGTAGAAAATAGCCATCATGCACCGCTGAAAGGTGGCCGGTGCATTACATAATCCAAATGGCATACGCTTGAAAGCATATGTGCCGTAAGGACATGTGAATGTAGTTTTCTCTTGATCTTGGGGATCTATAGCAATTTGATTGTATCCGGAATACCCATCAAGAAAGCAATAATACTCCTGCCCGGCCAAACGATCTAACATCTGATCAATAAAAGGGATTGGATAATGGTCCTTCCTTGTAGCATCATTAAGTTTCCGGTAATCCATGCAAATACGCCATCCAGTTACCGTTCTTGAAGGAATCAGTTCATTTTTGTCATTTGTGATCACCGTCATACCACCCTTTTTTGGAACACATTGTACTGGGCTCACCCACGTACTATCAGAGATAGGGTAAACAATTCCAGAATCAAGCCACTTAATTACCTCCTTCCTTACTACTTCTTTCATTACCGGATTTAAGCGTCGTTGGTGTTGCACACTCGGCTTGTGCCCTTCTTCCATGTAAATTTTATGCATGCATAGACCCGGATTAATCCCATGGATGTCAGATATCTGCCAACCAATAGCCTTCTTTCTTCGTTTTAGAATCAACAATGCTGCATCAACTTGTTCTTGTGACAAATCTGCTGCCAGAATAATAGGAAGAGTCTTGTTTTCACCTAGGTAAGCATATTTAAGATGCGGTGGAAGTTCCTTCAATTCAAGCTTCAGTGCTTCCTCGATTGAGGGCTTAGTTGTAGGACCGAGAGGACGATTTAATGGTTCCCATCTACCTTCTTTCGCATAGATGCCCATAAGATCGAGAATTTGCACCATCTCACTAGCTTCTGCATCGCCAAACACATCTTGCCCCATCAAAACTTTTTCCAACGGATCTGTAGCCAAAGTGTAGATGCTTTCAACCGCCGAATCTATAGCTGTGATAGCCGACAAGTTCTCATAAATCTCTGGAAGCTTCAAAGCCCTATACACATCAAAGACTTCAACCTTATCATGAGCTCGCATAGTAAGTTTCCCGGCAGCTACATCAATGATTGCCCCTCCAGTGGCCAGAAATGGACGCCCCAAAATAAATGGGACTTCCGGATCAGGCTCAAAGTTCAGTACCACAAAATCAACCGGAAAGATCAACGAACCTACTTGAACCAGAACATCCTCAACAATGCCATCGGGTCTAGTCACAGATCAGTCTGTAAGCTGCAGAATAATAGTGGTAGGCTTAGGACGACCCAAACCCAACTCCTTGAAAACCGAAGTAGGCATCAGATTTATACTGGCCCCCAAATCACACAATCCACGAGCGCAGACTCGATCTCCCAGAGTAATCTTCACAGTAAAACTACCAGGATCCTTCAGCTTAGTAGGTAACCGGTTTTGAATGCGAGAACTAACCTCCTCAGTCAATGCAACTGTGGCGTACTCCGTCAATCTACTCTTGTTTGCGACAATATCTTTCATGAACTTGGCATACTTTGGAGTACCCTGCAAAATATCCACAAGAGGCAAATTAATGTGCACTTGTTTAAGTAGTTCAATGAACTTACCAAAGCACTCATCCTCCCTCTTCTTTTTGAATTTCTGAGGAAAGGGAGGAGGCAACTTCACACTATGTATCACTTTATCATCTTTGGGGCTTGTGGTACGCTCCACTTGTTCATCTTCAATCACCACTACTTTTGGCTCCAATTCTTTCGCTGGTGCAACTGTACCCTCTAACTGCTTACCACTACGGGTAACTATAGCATTCAACTACTTGGGATTTGGCTCAGTATCACCTGGAAGACCTCCTTGGGGCCTTATATTCTGTGCATTAGCTAACTGGCCAATCTGCTTTTCCAAATTATGAGTAGCCAACTGGTTGTTCCTCACATCTGCTGCTAGCTTCGCTTGTTCAGCCATAATCTGTTTTAACATATCCTCCACACTTATATCTCCCGGCTTAACACCCACTTGATTTCCTTGACCTTGTTGTTGGTTGTACTGAGGGGCATATCCTTGAGGCCTATATTGATTTTGATTTCCTCCCCATGAGAAGTTCAGATGGTTTTTCCACCCGGCATTATAAGTGTTACCGTAGTTCTGAGCTCCACCTCCCCTTTGGGCATTACCAACAAAATTTACTGAATTCGGATTAGCACTACATAATTCGCTGGTATGATCACCATTTCCACATATGCTACACATCACAGAAACCTGTTGCTGGACTGCATTCACGGGAGCTGGTTGTTGCCCCAAATTCAAACTATTAAAGTGATTGTTCATCATGTTTTGCATAGCTGAAATTTGGGCAGATAATGCTGTGACTGCATCCACATCTAGTTTCCCAGCAACCTTCTTTGTAGAATTCCTCGAATTATCACTATGCCAGTCTGAATTTCCCTGCGAAATATGATTTAACAGAGCATATAATTCATCATACGTCTTCTCTAAAGCCTGTCCACCTGCAGCTGAATCAAGTAGAATTTTAGTGTTGGGGTCGAGAGCCTCTATAAACGTATGCACCAACACTTCATTAGCTTGGTGGTGGTGAGGGCAATCCCTCAACATGGATTTGAATCTGTTCCAAGCTTGGTACAAATTCTCATCATCTCTCTGTCTGAAACTTAGTATCTCACTCCTTAGCTTTGCTGTCTTTCCAGACGGAAAGAACCTTATCAAGAATTTCTGAGCAAGATCATCCCAAGTAGTGATAGAATTAGCCGGCTCTGCATCTAACCACCTTCTTGCTTCCCCTAACAGAGAAAAGGGAAACAAAGTAAGTCTCACATAATCTGAAGACACCCCCGCAGGAATATATGTGTCGCTTATCTCTAGAAAATTCCGAATATGCCTCTGCGGGTCTTCATGAGCAAGACCAGTAAACTGTCCACTTGAATGCAAGAGTTGCACCATGTTCTGTTTAAGCTCAAATCTACCTCCAGCTGCCGGTTTGAGAATACTGGAGGTCACATTAGTGGCGAGTGGGATTGCCACATCGCGGACTGTTCTAGCTGCCATCACTTCCGTTTCACGTCTCTCTGCACCTAGTTCTTCAATTCTCACGGGATTACCCCGTATTCCTTCGCCAGCCAGTTCGACTTGTGGGATTGGGTAGTCTGCAGCCTGTCTCCTCAATTTATTGAAATATCTTTCAGGTTCAGACTGCGGGGCTACCAAATCCTTGTTCCTTGCCAGTGTTCTGATGAAGTAAACCTGCAAAAATAGAACAGCTAAGATCAAGTTGTCAACACGTAGCTGAAAATTAAAGTACAAATGTCAATAATTGAAATCTATCTATTTGAAAGTCCCCGGCAACGGCGCCAAAAACTTGTTGCGACCCAGCTATACACGCAAGTATACGTGATCGTGCAAGTAATAGAGTGGCTCCTTTTAAAGAGCCGGATATCGAACCCAAGGGACTTTCGTCAACAGAAATCAACTCTGGACGTCAAACGATAAGAAAAAGCTAGTGTTGCAAAAACGACAGTGGATTTGGGGCTTAAAATTTAATGATTGCGGACTAAGAGCTCCTATCTTCGCTACCGTAACTTTGGGTTTCGCAAATTTGCTTGAAAAATCAATGAAAAGTAGATTCCCAGGGCTAAGGCACCCTGAACATCATCTCTTGAGCATAATTGTTGTCGGTTTAAGCATTTTTGAGTAGTTTATCATGGTTATCGATCCCAAGGTTAATTTTACAACTATATTTGTCTCCAAATTATAATTGTCTACTAGAACTTAGAAACCTACCTACATCTGTGAGTGGTGATAAGCTTAACCAATTCTAGAGCATTCAAGCTTTCTTCTTGTAATTGACTAAGTGTGGGTGGTTAGGTACCTCTCAGTCCTAACCACAGGTCAATCCCTTAGAATTACTTCTCTGAGACAGACCACACTTCATATATTCAAGTTCTATCTCTCAGTTTCTCTCTCGAGCTCACTTCAAGACAAGAAATATATTCCAATGGTGATCAAGCATCAAAATAATGAAGTTTAGAATATATGAATAACCACTTTATAATAAACTCTAGCAAAAACCAATACAATTAACCCAAGAGATTCATGTTCTTGGTCTTAACCCCAAGAATGAGGGATTTCATAATGTTTATCAACATCCAAAAGTAAATAAATAACATAAAAATGCTCAAAAACTGAAAAGAAGAGGAATGGAACCTAATTAAAATGCCCAAAAATGCCCCAAATATTCTAAGGATGATGGATCCTCATACAATTACTCAAAAGCCCTATTTATAGACCCAAGTCGAGGCAAAAATCGGCCAAAAAGCGGCCCGGCACGCCATTGGGCGCGCCTAGCACTTAGGCAGATTTAGCCTCAGCAAAAAGGGTGTGCCCAGGCGGCGTGGCACGCTGGCCAGTGCGCCTGGGCACTGCCTAGACAGGTGACAATTTTGCCAAAAGCGGCCTGGCACGCTGCCTAGCGCGCCAGGCCCCTTTTTTTTTGTAATTTTCTGACTTCCGTCGACTTCTCTTCGCGGATTTGGATGGATTCTTTAAGATCAACTCTTTGGATTGTCTCTCATCTTCAATCTTCTTCGCTCGTAGCTCCTCCGAGCCTCACTTTCCATGCCAAACATGCTCCAGAAATCGCAATTTCCACCTACAAGAGTCTAATCATATTGGTTAGCACACTATCCCATTTTTCATCAAAAATATATGAAATCAACAAATATTGTTCTCAAAACTAAGGTGATCATGGGTTAAAGTCGCTACTAAGGCATATAAATACGCCTCAGATCAAAGGGTTACATATGTCATTTAGTATGGGTGAAAGATACTGAAGTGGAACCACTAACTCCGCAGTCGGTTCCAGTGGTCAATGAATTTCTTGCTGTATTCCCAGAGGATCTTCCAGGCTTACCCCCAGAATGGGAAGTAGAATTTGGCATTGATGTGATTCCAGGCACTCAACCTATTTCTATTCCTCCATATAGAATGGCTCCAGCAGAATTGCGTGAATTGATTGAGCAGTTGAAAGATTTACTGGACAAAGGATTCATTAGGCTTAGTATGTCCCTGTGGGGTGCGCCGGTATTATTTGTACGAAAGAAAGATGGCACGTTGAGAATGTGCATTGACTATCGGCAATTGAATAAGGTAACGATCAAGAACAAATATCCCCTCCCTCAAATTGATGATTTGTTTGATCAGTTACAGGGTGCCAAGTATTTTTCAAAGATTGACTTGAGGTCGGGTTACCATCAAGTCAGAGTTAAAGAAGAAGATGTACCTAAGACAGCTTTTCGAACACGGTATGGCCATTATGAATTTTTAGTTATGTCGTTTGGACTAACAAATGCACCCGATGTGTTCATGGATTTGATGAATAGGGTGTTTAAGCCATTTCTAGACGTGTTCATCACGGTATTTATAGATGACATCCTGGTTTATTCAAGATCACCAGAGGACCATGCTAATCACTTACGGCAGGTGTTACAGATTCTCCGTGAGCGTAAGTTGTATGCAAAGTTCTCCAAGTGTGAGTTTTGGTTAAAATTCGTCGCATTCTTGGGTCAAATTGTGTCAGATGAAGGGATACAGGTTGATACACAGAAGATTGAAGCGGTGAAAAATTGGCCGAGACCTACGACACCCACAGAGATTCGTAGTTTTCTTAGACTGGCAAGTTATTACCAAAGATTTATGGAAGGTTTTTCCTCCATTGTTGCACCGTTAACAAAGCTTACACATAAGGCAGTTAAATTTCAGTGGAATGATGCGTGTGAGAAAAGATTCCAAAAGTTGAAAGATAAATTAACCTCCAAACCAGTTTTAATACTTTCGGAAGGCACCGAAGGTTATGCAGTATATTGTGATACTTCCGGGATTGGCCTCGGATGTGTATTGATGCAACACGGTAATATCATAGCATATGCCTCATGACAGTTGCGGCCACACGAGAAAAATTATCCCACACATGATCTTGAATTGGCAGTGGTAGTTTTTGCTTTAAAGATATGGCGTCATTATTTGTATGGAGTTCATGTTGATATCTATATGGATCACAAAAGTTTGCAATATCTCTTTAAGCAGAAGGAACTCAATTTGAGGCAACGAAGGTGGTTAGAGCTTTTAAAAGACTATGATATTGATATTGTTTATCATCCAGGCAAAACAAATGTAGTAGCTGATGCATTGAGCCGCAAGGCAGTAGAAAGAACTAGTGGCCAATTGACAGAAAAGCAAGGTTTAGTCAAATATCTACATCAACTAGCCAGCTTGGGAGTTCGACTTATTGAATCTCCAGATGAAGGGGTTATTGTGTAAAATGCAGCAGAATCCTCTTTAATAGCTGAAGTGAAAGAGAAGCAGTTTGCGGATTCTATGTTACTGCAGCTAAAGGAAAATGTACAACAGAATCTGACAAAGGCATTTGATCTTACACAATAAGGGGTACTTCAATGCCAAGAAAGATTATGTGTTCCAGATGTAGATGAGTTGAGAAAACGAATCATGACCGAGGCGCATCACTCGCTCTATTCTATTCATCCGGGTGCTACTAAAATGTACCATGATCTAAAAGAAGTATATTGGTGGGTAAATATGAAGAAGAACATTGCAGGATTTGTTGCTCAATGCCCGAATTGTCAACAAGTGAAAGTAGAGCATCAGAAACCAGGAGGCTACATGCAATGTATCAATCTTCCAGTCTGGAAATGGGATATGATTAATATGGACTTCATTACAGGTTTGCCTCATACATTACGGAAATTTGATTCTATATGGGTTATAGTGGACAGGCTTACCAAGTCAGCGCACTTTCTACCAGTCAAGACCACCTATACAGCTGAGGATTATGCAAGATTGTATGTTAAAAAAATAGTGTGATTACATGGGATTCCGATCTCCATTATATCAGACAGGGGAGCTCAGTTTACTATGCATTTTTGGAGATCTTTTCAGCAGAGTTTGGGTACACAAGTGAACTTGAGTACGGCTTTCCATCCTCAAACTGATGGACAAGCAGAACATACTATTCAAACACTTGAAGATATGCTACGAGCTTGCGCATTAGATTTTCAAGGCAGTTGGATGACCATTTTCCTCTTATTGAATTTGCTTACAACAATAGCTATCATTCAAGTATTAAAACGGCACCTTATGAAGCTTTGTACGGACGAAAATGTAGATCCCCAATTGGATGGTTTGAAGCAGGTGAAATTGTTTTACTTGGGCCAGATATTGTTCATCAGGCTATGGAGAAAGTTAAAATGATCCAACAGCGGTTACAAATGGCCCAAAGTCGCCACAAGTCATATGCCGATGTTAGAAGAAGAGGGCTTGAATTCGCCATAGGTGATTGGGTATTTTTAAAGGTGTCACCGATGAAAGGGGTAATGCGGTTTGGAAAGAAGGGGAAATTGAGCCCACGTTACATAGGCCCATATGAAATCATTAGAAGATTTGAGCAAGTTGCTTATGAATTAGCACTACCTCAAGAACTTTCCTCAGTCCATCCGGTATTTCATGTTTCGATCGAAAATGCATAGGAGATCCATCTCGTATTGTTCCAATTGAAGATGTCCAAATTACGGAGGATATTACTTATGAAGAGGTACCCATTGCTATTATAGATCGACAAGTAAAAAGATTGAGGAATAAAGACATAGCTTCCGTGAAAGTCTTTTGGAGAAATCAACAAGTAGAGGAGATCACATGGGAAGCTGAAGAAATGATGAAATCCAAGTACCCTCATCTATTTCAAATGGAAGAAAAAGTTCACAGTGCGGAGGTGGAACAATAACAAGTAAGTATCTAAGAGCATTATGTGTATATGTATATGTATGTTAATATAGAGATGCATTGGTTATACATGGGACGATATTGTTAACATTCGAGGACGAATATTTCTAAGGGGGGAAGAATGTAATACCCCGTACATATTCCAACCTCATTTGGTAACTTGGAGTCATTTTTACTTGATGATTAATATCACTTTGTACGTATTTTGTAGTGTTTGGGTGGGGCATTGGATGATACGCTAGAATTAGACGGAGTATGAAAAAATTCAGCAAGGTGGCCAAACTTGCGCCACTCCCTGTTTCAGGGGGTGTGGCGCAAGCCCCCTGATTCAGAGAGCAGCCAAGTCTTGCGACACTGCTTGCTTTGCAGCAAGTGGCGCAAGGCACAACACTTTGGCCCTTCCCGTGCTCGTTTTGCGACGCATTTCAACGACGATTCTTTCTTGGTTTCTTTTGGTTCTTTGGAGTTCTTTGAGCATTGTTAAAGCTTAAAATACTTTAATACACTCCTACATACTCCTACATGATCAAGTCATGAAACACAAGTAGTTATCAAATTAAGTTCAAGTAAGCCATGGGTGGCTAGAATTCCTATTTTTGCTATTGAGGCTACGAACATGTATCTCGTAAGTGAATATTGTCGGAGCATTATGGAATTAATTACACATGAGATATATGGTGTAATGCACATTAACTTGGTGGGCTAAGCTAACATGTGCAATTGGGCCCAAAATTAGGGCCCAAAATGAAATAAAAGACATGGCCCAAAAGGGCAAATTGACCCATTCTTCCACTTGACCAAGGGACCATAGAATTTAATGCCAAGAAGTGGCTAAGGATGGAATTAAAGGCTTATATAAAGAACCAAAAATCTGATTTTTAATCACTTGAGACTCTCATGCTTTTTAGAAATTTTCTCAACCATTTTTCTCTCAAAACCCTAAGAACTCAAAGCCAACTTTTGGAGCAAGATCATCATTTTTCAAGATTGGGTAAGTGATTATTGTTATGGATTAATATATTATATGCATGGGAGAGTATGTAAATCATGTTGGTTATGCTTGGAAGTGTTGAACATGGTACCTTGTGGTTTTGTAAAAGATTTATGATCCATGGGATTTAAGCTTGAAATATGACTTGTGACTTTGATGAAAGAGCATGGTATGGATAAAATATGAACATGTATTGTGTGATTTTGTTATTAAACTTGTTATTTTCATATAAGTGTAAATTATGAAACTTTGGCCGATATGTGCTATGAGGTGTATTAAGGTGACTTGATGGATTATTCGTGATGTGCTGTGAATGAGAAAGTGTAAAGGAGAAGTTTTGTGGTGAAATGTTATTGATTATCATGTATTGGTCAATGTATGGAATATTGTGAGATTATTGGTATGATAATTTCATCAATGGTTTTGTCAAGGGGGAAATGGCATGTTTAAAGGCAAACATGAAACTCATTATCGTTATATGCATTTGTAAGGTAGTTGGTGGTTAATATAAATTCCGTTATGTAATTGTGTTGTAGAGTGAAACATAAGGAAGGAGCGGGACATTGTATACACATCTAAGATTGTATATTAGAATTGAGAATACAAGGTATGTAAGGTTACTCTGTTCGTATCTTTCTGCGGTAAATAGTATTCACATTGACATTACACTTGTCCCATCCCGAAATGTACAAAGGTATTCTATATCCGGTTATCAATGGTCATTATCATATATTTCCTACTCATGGATCAATTGTAAATCTCATGTCTCATATTCATGAATAATGTTCCAAAAGCTCAACAAGGTTGTGTTCCAAAGTTCCAATAGTAATTATACTCATGTATCTTGTTCATTGATTATTGTCCAATGGTTCCAATAGTGTTATGTTTCCAATAAGGCTATGTTTCCAATAATGTTTATTCCCATTGTAACATCCCTTACCTTCCTAACCCTACTTGACGACATTGAATAATGTTTACTTAGGCGTCGAGAGCCATACGTATGTATTTGTAATGTTATTAACAAGAAAATTGAAATTTGGCCTCGTACATGTGATTAGCCTTCGTAAGAGGTGTTTTGTGATTTTGTGGAGCATTTGTGGGGCTAAAAATAAGTCTAAGAGGACCTCCAAACAGAGGATATTAAGGGTAAGAAGTAAGTTAAAGAATAGGACTTGAAGTATCTAACTAAACCTACGAAGAAAAGTCGAAAAACGAAACTTTCAAAAAAAATAAGGTTGGGGCGCGCCAGAGAGCGTGCCAGGCCGATCTGGGCCAAAATTTTTAGCCCATAGGCATCAAGATGGCGCGCCCAAGGGCGTGCCAGGTTGGTTTTGCCACTTTGTCAAAAGTTGGAAAATTCCTAAGTCCCAAAGGTGCTCGGGGACGTACCGAACCGATTTTTGCCACGTTTCTTCTACAACCATGAGCATATACATGAAATGAGTAAAGTATTATATTGGTATGATAAAATTACTCGAGAGTGAATTTGGCATCAAAATGACAGTTTTACCCTTTTGGTCAAAATAGACCATACGTGGCTAGAATCACTCATTTTTGGGATTGAGGCTACGAATATGAATCCCGTGAGTGGACATATCGTCGTAACGCGTATTAAATGATTTAAACATGATAAATTATTGGGTTAATTGAATTGGGCACAATACAAGCCCATAATGAGACAAAAGATATGGCCCAATTAGGCCAAAAATGACCCATTCTTTACCCTTGACCACTTGTACATGTTATTTAATGCCAAGGAGACTTGAGGGACTATAAATAAGTGGAAAAATCTGATTTTATTCAAAGGAGTACACTACACATTTCTAGAAATTCCCCAAAATTTCTCTCAACTCTCAAGAACCCTAAGCCAACTTCTTGGAGCAAAATCATCAATTTTCAAACTTAGGTAAGTAATTATTCTTATGGAATAATATATTATATGCATGGGAGAGTATGTAAATCATGTTGGTTATGCTTGGAAGTGTTGGATATGGCACTTTGTGTTTTTTGTGAAAGATGTAAAATCCATGGAATTGTAACTTGAAATATGAATTGTGAGCTTGATGAAAGAGCATGGTATGGATAAATTACAAAATGTATGGTGCGATTATGTTATTAAACTTGTTATTTTCATATAAGTGTAAATTATGGGATTTTGGCCGATTTGTTGTTGTGAGGTGTATTGAAGTAATTTGATGGAATAATTGTGATGCTGTGGTTATGAAGAGTGGAAAGTATGAACTTGGTGTGACATGCTAATGGTTTATGCTATTTTGGTCAATGTTGGGAATATTGTGGGATTATTGGTATGATGCTTTTATCAATGGTATTGTCAAGGGGGAAATGACATTTTAAAGGTAAACATGTAACTCATTGACGTTATGTGCATTTGAAAGGTAGTTGGTGGTTAATGTAAATTCCGTTATGTATTTGTGTTGTAGAGTGAAATATAAGGAAGGAGAGGGACATTGTATGCACATCTAAGATTGTATAATCATAAGAATACGAGGTATTTAAGGTTCCTCTTTCCGTATCCTTCTGCAGCATATAGTGTACACTTTGTTATGGTACCTATTCATTCCCGAAATGTCTTAAGGCATCTCATTTCATGTTATCATCTAGTGTTGATCATATATATCTTATTCTTGATCTATTTTCATTCATGTATAACATACTTATAGACATGATTCCAAGTTCCAATAATGTTGTGTTCCAAAGCTTTCAATAATGTTACAATTATCAAAAGTATCAATCTCATGAAGTGAAGGATAACGAAATGCATATATGTGTGCTTATAAAAATGTCATAAGCCTCAATGTAATAATCTTTCATGAGTGAGTATATCCATGGGGTGAAATAAACACCTTCATGATGACGATTCCGATATTATGAGTGTATCCATGGGGTGAAATAAACACCTTCATGACGATATCCATGGGGTGAAAGAACACACCTTCATGATGACTATCCCAACATTATGGGTGTATCCATGGGGTGACATGAACACCTGCATGATGACATTATTTTCCCACTGATCAGTTGGGCCCGGGCAAAATATATATATATATATAACTAATGACTGGCAAGCAAGTAAGAAGAGGTACAAATGTGAGGTAAGTATCAAAAGTAATGCACGCAGTTCCAAATATATAGATTGATGGATATCCATACTGGGCATGTCCCTTGTGATTATTTTTCCATGAAAGTTCTTATATACTGATTTAGTTTCATACAGCCTTACATACTCAGTACATTCTTCGTACTGACCCCTCCTGGGGAATTTACCTTACTTGCTGCAGGCATAGGTTCTAGTAGACCTCCCCAGTAATCTGCAGGACATATACTGATCTTTGGTGAGCTCCAGTTGGTTCGGGGCTTTTCGTGTCCAAGTTGTACATTGATTTTGGTATTGTAAATATTATGTAAAGCGGGGCTTGTCCCGAACTTAGGTTGGTCGTGTATGTATTTCTGTTAGAGGCTTTTGTAGATGTATGTGGGTGTGCAAATAAATGTAGAACAAAGGGATGTATGTCCGGTTGACTTGATGGCCCTGAAGGCCAAGTTTCACATATATATATATGTCATCATGTTCCATGATCTCCGATATGGGCCTTTTATGTTCTTACGGGATAGTGGTGTTTCTTATGGCATGCATATGAACGAATGTAAGCATAACTTGGTTCTCTCAGGTCTTATCGGCTACGGGTGCCAATCCGTCCCGATGGGATTCGGGGCGTGCCAAAAATGGTATCAGAGAAGGTTGTTCTAAGGGTGTTTACAAAGTCATGTCTGAGTAGAGTCTTACTTATCAATGTGTTGTGCACCACATTTATAAGTAGGAGGCTACGGAACATTTAGGATGTTGTTTATTTTCTTCATTTTTAGATCGTGCATTAGAGCCAAAGTTATAGGTGGGATTGTTTCTAACCACAAGTATTGTTGTTCTTGTATATTATAGAAAAATGCCGATGACATGAAGAGGTCGAAGTAAAAGTAAGAGGATAGATAGAATTGCTTGAGAAGGAACCAATATACCACCACCTGATCAGGTTAATCAAGGCAAAACTGAGAATGAATTTGTGTCACGAGCTTCCTCCACTCCCTTTGTTCCAGAAGAGTCGAGTAGGAGAAGAGCACCTGTAGATCCACCAGCAAATACTACCAATGATCAGGACTTAAAGAATGCAGTCCAAATGTTGACTTGAATAGTTGTTGCACAGGTTTAGGGACAAGGTGGCCCAATGACAGGTGATGACAGTGCAGCGAGAGCAGCTAGTTGCAGAACACAGGACTTCTTGAAATTAGATCCTCCCACATTCACTAGATCAAACCCGAATGAAGATCCCCAAGATTTTATAGATCAAATCCAGAGGGCTTTGAAGGTGATGCATGTGTCGGGTATAGAAACGGTGGAACTTGCGGCCTATAGATTGAAGGGTGAGGCTATATTGTGGTATGAGGATTGGAATAAAGCTCGTGGTATTGGTGTAAACCCCTCTACATGGGAAGAATTTAAAGCGGCATTCCTGGATCACTATCTTCCCTATGAGATCCGTGAGGCTTGTGCGGATTAGTTCTTAAATCTCCGTCAAGGGAATCTGAGCATTAGGGAATATAGTCTGCAATTTAATTCCTTGGCTTGTTATTCTCCAAACGTAGTGGCCACAATGACAGATAGAGTACATCGGTATGTGGACAGATTGGAGCCGCATTTGGTACGAGACTGCACTATTGCTGCCCTAAATCGGGATATGGATATAGCTAGAATACAGGCCTTTGCGCAGAAAATGAAAGATCAGAGGCAACGGAGAAGAACACAAGGGTTTGAAGAAGGGCCGTCCAAGAGAGCTAGATCTACGGGACAGTCCATGGCGACCCAAGAAGAGTTCAGGCCTCGGAGTTTTAATAGACCACCTAGGCCTTCATTTTCTCATTCCATGGCAGGCACTTCCTCTAACTTTCGAGGGTCTCGAGGTTTTAATCAAGCCGGGCAAAGCAGCGGAAGTCGTGGTTCACGGACAGTGGGATCTTTTCACCCGTTATGTCAGTATTGTAGACGGTTTCATTCAGGTGAATGCCGGCGAGGGATGAATGTATGTTATTGGTGTGGTATGGCGAGGCACATGATGAGAGACTGCCCGCGAAGAGGCTTGGGTGGTGTGGCGCGACCTGCGGGATCGACTGTTGCATCATCATCATCGGTTCCTTCTTTGGGCCGAGGTGTGCAGCCTGTTGGCCGTGGTAGGGGTGCCAGAGGAGCAGCCCGTACTAGTGGGATCCAGAATCACACTTATGCTTTAGTGGACCGACAGAATTCAGAGGCTTCCCCTGATGTTGTCACAGGTACATTATCCATATTCTCATATAATGTATATGCATTGATTGACCCAGGTTCTACATTGTCCTATGTTACTCCATTGGTTGCTGCAAAATTTGCAAAGGCACCAGAATTATTAATTAAATCAATTGAAGTGTCTGCACCGGTTGGTGAATATATTATGGCAAAAAGAGTATATCGTAATTGTGTGGTAACTGTGTGTGGTCATGATACGTTGGCCGATCTCATTGAATTAGACATGGTGGATTTTGATGTGATCATGGGAATAGATTGGTTGTCCTCTTGTTATGCCACGGTATATTGTCGGGCCAAGAAGGTGCAATTTTGCTTTCCACAAGAAAATGTTCTTGAATGGCAGGGTAATGTAGGGGCACCACGAGGAAGATTTATTTCCTATTTGAAAGCCAGAAAAATGATTGCCAAAGGTTATATATGTCATTTAGTACGGGTGAAAGATACTGAAGTGGAACCACAAATTCCGCAGTCGGTTCCAGTGGTCAATGAATTTCTTGACGTATTTCCAGAGGATCTTCCAGGCTTGCCCCCAGAACGGGAAGTAGAATTTGGCATTGATGTGATTCCAGGCACTCAGCCTATTTCTATTCCTCCATATAGAATGGCTCCAGACGAACTGCGTGAATTGAAGGAGCAGTTGAAAGATTTGCTGGACAAAGGCTTCATTAGGCCTAGTATGTCCCCGTGGGGTGTGCCGGTATTATTTGTACGAAAGAAAGATGGCACGTTGAGAATGTGCATCGACTATTGGCAATTGAATAAAGTAACGATCAATAACAAATATCCCCTTCCTCGAATTGATGATTTGTTTGATCAGTTAAAGGGTGCTAAGTGTTTTTCAAAGATCGACTTGAGGTCGGGTTAACATCAAGTCAGAGTTAAAGAAGAGGATGTACCCAAGACAGTTTTCCGAACATGGTATGGCCATTATGAATTTTTAGTTATGTCATTTGGCCTAACAAATGCACCAGTTGTGTTCATGGATTTGATGAATAGGGTGTTTAAGCCATTTCTAGACGTGTTCGTCACGGTATTTATAGATGACATCCTGGTTTATTCAAGATCACCAGAGGACCATGCTAATCACTTACGGCAAGTATTGCAGATTCTCCGTGAGCGTAAGTTGTATGCCAAGTTCTCTAAGTGTGAGTTTTGGTTAAAATCAGTTGCATTTTTGGGTCACATTGTGTCAGATGAAGGGATACAGGTTGATACACAAAATATTGAAGCAGTGAAAAATTGGCCAAGACCTACGACACCCACAGAAATTTGTAGTTTTCTTGGACTGGCAGGTTATTACAGAAGATTTGTGGAAGGTTTTTCCTCAATTGCTGCACCGTTAACAAAGCTTACACATAATGCAGTTAAATTTCAGTGGAATGATGCGTGTGAGAAAAGCTTCCAAAAGTTGAAAGATAAATTAACCTCCACTCCATTTTTAGTACTTTTCGAAGGCATAAAAGGTTATGCAGTATATTGTGATGCTTCCGGGGTTGGCCTCGGATGTGTATTGATGCAAAATGGTAATGTCATAGCATATGCCTCACGACAGTTGCGGCCACATGAGAAAAATTATCCCACACATGATCTTGAATTAGCGGCGGTGGTCTTTGCTTTAAAGATATGGCGTCATTATTTGTATGGAGTTCATGTTGATATCTATACGGATCACAAAAGTTTACAATATATCTTTAAGCAGAAGGAACTCAATTTGAGTCAACGAAGGTGGTTAGAGCTCTTAAAAGATTATGATATTGACAATCTTTATCATCCAGGAAAAGCAAATGTAGTAGCTGATTGAGCCGCAAGGCAGTAGAAAGCACTAGTGGCCAGTTGACTGAAAAGAATGAGATAATCAAAGATCTACATCAATTAGCCAGCTTGGGATTTCGCCTTATTGAATCTCCAGAAGAAGGGGCTATTGTGCAGAATGCAGTGGAATCCTCCTTAATAGCTGAAGTGAAAGAGAAGCAATTTACGGATTCTATGTTATTGCAGCTAAAGGAAAATGTACAGCAGAATTTGACAAAGGCATTTGGTTTTACACAAGAAGGGGTACTCCAATGCCAAGGGAGATTATGTGTACCGGATGTAGATGAGATCAGGCAACGAATTATGATAGAGGCGCATCACTCATGCTTTTCTATTCATCCGGGTGCTACTAAAATGTACCATCATTTAAAGGCAGTGTATTGGTGGGGAAATATGAAAAGGACATTGCAGAATTTATCGCTCAATGCCCGAATTGTCAACAAGAGAAAGTAGAGCATCAGAAATCGGGAGGTTACATGCAATGTATCAATCTTCCAGTCTGGAAATGGGATATGATTAATATGGATTTCATCACAGGTTTGCCTCGTACATTGCAAAAATTTGATTCTATATGGGTCATAGTGGATCGGCTTACCAAATCAGCGTATTTCCTACAAGTCAAGACCACCTACACAGCTGAGGATTATGCAAGATTGTATGTTAAAGAAATAGTGCGGTTACATGGTATTCCACTTTCCATTATATCAGACAGAGGAGCACAGTTCACAGCGCACTTTTTGAGATCGTTTCAACAAAGTTTGGGCACACAGGTGAACTTAAGTACGGTTTTCCATCCTCAAACTGATGGACAAGCAGAGACATACTATTCAGACACTTGAAGATATGCTACGAGCATACACGTTAGATTTTCAAGGTAGTTGGGGTGACCATTTGCCTCTCATCGAATTTGCTTACAACAATAGCTATCATTCAAGTATTAAAATGGCACCTTATGAAGCTTTGTACGGAAGGAAATGTAGATCACCAATTGGATGGTTTGAAGCGGGTGAAACCGTTTTACTTGGGCCAGATATTGTTCATCAGGCTATGGAGAAAGTTAAGGTGATCCAACAAAGGTTACAAACGGCCCAAAGTCTCCACAAGTCATATGCTGATGTTAGACAAAGAGGACTTGAATTCGCCATAGGTGATTGGGTATTTTTAAAGGTGTCACTGATGAAAGGGGTAATGCGGTTCGAGAAGAAAGGAAAATTGAGTCCACGTTACATAGGCCCATATGAAATCATTAGAAGACTTGGGCAAGTTGCGTATGAGTTGGCACTACCCCAGGAACTTTCCTCAGTCCATTCGGTATTTCATGTTTCGATGCTTCGAAAGTGCGTAGGGGATCCATCTCGTATTGTTCCCATTGAAGATGTTCAAATTACGGAGGATCTTACTTATGAAGAGGTACCCATTTCTATCCTAGATCGACAATTAAAGAGGTTGAGGAATAAGGACATAGCTTCCGTAAAAGTCCTTTGGAGAAATCAACAAGTAGAGGAGATCACATGGGAAGCTGAAGAAAGGATGAAATCCAAGTATCCCTATCTATTTCAAATGGATGAAAAAGTTCAAAGTGCGGGAGTGGAGTCATAACAAGTAAGTATTTATGAGCATTAAGTGTCTATGTATGTGTATGCTACTATAGAGATGTATTTGTCGTAATTGAAGCGATATTGTTAACATTCGAGGACGAATGTTTCTAAGGGGGGAAGAATGTAACATCCCGTACCTTCCTAACCCTACTTGACGACATTGAATAATGTTTACTTAGGTGTCGAGAGCCATACGTATGTATTTTGTAATGTTATTGACGAGAAAATTGAAATTTTGCCTCGTACATGTGATTAGCCTTTGTAGGAGGTGTTTTGTGATTTTTGTGGAGTATTTGTGGGGTTCAAAATAAGGCTAAGAGGAACTCCAAACAAAGGGTATTAAGGGTAAGAAGTAAGTTAAAGAATAGGACTTGAAGTATCTAACTAAACCCGCGAAGAAAAGTCGAAAAATGAAACTTTCAAAAAAAATAAGGTTGGGGCGCGCCAGAGGGCGTGCCAGGCCGCTCTGGGTAAAAATTTTTAGCCCAAAGGCAGAAAGCTGGCGTGCCCAAGGGCGTGCCAGGCTGGTTTTGCCACTTTTTCAAAAGTTGGAAAATTCTTAAGTCCCAAGGGTGCCCGGGGACGTACCGAGCTGATTTTTGCCACGTTTCTTCTACAAACATGAGAATATACATGAAATGAGTAAAGTATTATATTGGTATGATAAAATTACTCGAGAACGAATTTGGCATCAAAATGACGGTTTTACCCTTTTGGTCAAAATAGACCATACGTGGCTAGAATCACTCATTTTTGGGATTGATGCTATGAATATGAATCCCGTGATTGTACATATCGTCGTAACACGTATGAAATGATTTAAACATGATAAATTATTGGGTTAATTGAATTGGGCTCAATACAAGCCCAAAATGAGACAAAAGATATGGCCCAATTAGGCCAAAAATGACCTATTCTTCACCCTTGACCACTTGTACATGTCATTTAATTCCAAGGAGACTTGAGGGACTATAAATAAGTGGAAAAATCTGATTTTATTCAAAGGAGTACACTACACATTTCTAGAAATTCCCCAAAATTTCTCTCAACTCTCAAGAACCCTAAGCCAACTTCTTGGAGCAAAATCATCAATTTTCAAACTTAGGTAAGTAATTATTCTTATGGAATAATATATTATATGCATGGGAGAGTATGTAAATCATGTTGGTTATGCTTGGAAGTGTTGGATATGGCACTTTGTGTTTTTTGTGAAAGATGTAAAATCCATGGAATTGTAACTTGAAATATGAATTGTGAGCTTGATGAAAGAGCATGGTATGGATAAATTACAAAATGTATGGTGTGATTATGTTATTAAACTTGTTATTTTCATATAAGTGTAAATTATGGGATTTTGGCCGATTTGTTGTTGTGAGGTGTATTGAAGTAATTTGATGGAATAATTGTGATGTTGTGGTTATGAAGAGTGGAAAGTATGAACTTGGTGTGACATGCTAATGGTTTATGCTATTTTGGTCAATGTTGGGAATATTGTGGGATTATTGGTATGATGCTTTTATCAATGGTATTGTCAAGGGGGAAATGACATTTTAAAGGCAAACATGTAACTCATTGACGTTATGTGCATTTGAAAGGTAGTTGGTGGTTAATGTAAATTCCGTTATGTATTTGTGTTGTAGAGTGAAATATAAGGAAGGAGAGGGACATTGTATGCACATCTAAGATTGTATAATCATAGTGAGAATACGAGGTATTTAAGGTTCCTCTTTCCGTATCCTTCTGCAGCATATAGTGTACACTTTGTTATGGTACCTACTCATTCCCGAAATGTCTCAAGGCATCTCATTTCATGTTATCATCTAGTGTTGATCATATATAGCTTATTCTTGATCTATTGTCATTCATGTATAACATACTTATAGACATGATTCCAAGTTCCAATAATGTTGTGTTCCAAAGTTTTCAATAATGTTACAATTATCAAAAGTATCAATCTCATGAAGTGAAGGATAACGAAATGCATATATGTGTGCTTCCAAAAATGTCATAAGCCTCAATGTAATAATCTTTCATGAGTGAGTATATCCATGGGGTGAAATAAACACCTTCATGATGATGATTCCGATATTATGAGTGTATCTATGGGGTGAAATAAACACCTTCATGACGATATCCATGGGGTGAAAGAACACACCTTCATGATGACTATCCCAACATTATGGGTGTATCCATGGGGTGACATGAACACCTGCATGATGATATTATTTTCCCACTGATCAGTTGGGCCCGGGCAAAATATATATATATATAACTAATGACTGGCAAGCAAGTAAGAAGAGGTACAAATATGAGGTAAGTATCGAAAGTAATGCATGCAGTTCCAAATATATAGATTGATGGCTATCCATACTGGGCATGTCCCTTGTGATTATTTTTCCATGAAAGTTCTTATATACTGATTCATTTTCATACAGCCTTACATACTCAGTACATTCTTCAAACTGACCCCTCCTGGGAATTTACCTTACTTGCTGCAGGCACAGGTTCTAGTAGACCTCCCCAGTAAGCTGCAGGATATATACTGATCTTTGGTGAGCTCCAGTTGGTTCGGGGCTTTCCATGTCCAAGTTGTACATTGATTTTGGTATTGTAAATATTATGTAAAGCGGGGCTTGTCCCGAACTTAGGTTGGTCGTCTATGTATTTCTGTTAGAGGCTTTTGTAGACGTATGTGGGTGTGCAAATGAATGTAGAAGAAAGGGATGTATGTCCGGTTGACTTGATGGCCCTGAAGGCCAAGTTTCACATATATATATATATATATATATATATATATTTCATCATGTTCCATGATCTCCGATATGGGCCTTTTATGTTCTTACGGGATAGTGGTTTTTCTTATGGCATGCATTTGAACGAATGTAAGCATAGCTTGGTTCTCTCGGGCCTTATCGGCTACGGGTGCCAATCCGTCCCGATGGGATTCGGGGCGTGACACACATGTCTCTCACTTATTGATTATTGATCCAAAGCTTCAAATAAAGTTATGACTATCATTGTATGAATCTCAAAGTAAATAATGAAGTAATGCATATGTGGTTAATGATCAAGTATGGGTGGTAGCGTTGGGGGCGAAATGCCTAGCTCAAGCCGATTCCGAGATTGTTGGATCAGGGGGCAGTCTTAGAGGCATAAGCCTAGTTAGGACCGAACCTGACAGGGGTCAGCTCTAGAGGTATAAACCTAGCTCTAGCCGAACCTGATATGTGAATTATGGGTGGCAGCTCTAGAGTTAATAACCTAGCTCGAGCCGAACCCAATGCTTTGACTCTTAGGGTGGCAGCTCTGGAGGCATAAGCCTAGCTCGAGCCGAACCCAACATAACGTTATGTTATGTTAAAACCCACTGTTCAGTCGGGGCCCGGGTATCACAGGTCACAGGCAAAGATGAATAATCATAGAAGTAAAGATACAAAGAAAGTAATGAAAGCAAAATACATGGTTTCCAAAGTTTAGTATAGTGACTTATCCACATTGGTTATACATTTGAATTTGAGTTCCTTGACATATTTACTTATCATACAAGTTTCATATGGCCTAACATACTCAGTACATTCTTCGTACTGACCCCTTTGGGGAATTTACCTTACTTGCTGCAGGCGCAGGTTTTAGTAGACCTCCACAATAGGTTGCCAGTTGTTGCGGATCATTGGTGAGCTCCAGTTAGATCGGGGCTTCTCCGAGTCACAGTTGTACATATGTTTTGGTGTTGTACATGTTGTATAAAGCGGGGACTTGTCTCGACTTTTAGTTCATCTTTGGTCAATGCATTTGTTAGAGGCTTTTGTAGACGTATGCGGGTGTATGAATGTAAGGTGGTATATGACTTTTTTGACTTGATGGCCTCAACGGCCAAGTTTCACATATGTATATATATATATATGTCCCATGTTCCATGTTTTCCGTATTTCGCCTTTCATGTTCTTACGTAATGGTGGCGTTGCTTATGATATGCATATGAATGAATAGAAGCAAAGCTTGGTTCTATCGGGCCATGTCGGCTACAGGTGCCAATCCGTTCCGATGGGATTCGGGGCGTGACAATTTTTTCATTTCTAATAGTTGCAAACATTAGAACTTGTCTTAGGTCTAAACTTGCTTGAGAAAAGAGGTTAAGGCTAGGAAAAAGAATTAATAACAAGGATTCAAGGTTTCTAACCCTCGTCTAATGATTGATATTGTAATTAGGTTAATCAACTTTGGGTAATTACCGTAATGTGTATTATAATCATTCTTAGTTCAAAAGGATTTGAGTGATAATTGTCTAAGTAGGTGAGAAACACATAGATGAAGTAATGTGAGTGATAGCTTTGCAAGCGTAACACTAGAAGACGCTACCATCATCAATGACCCATTTATGTTATGAAACCACAGGGAACACAAACCTAGTTATCTCTCATTATTGAATTAATTTTCTGAACAGTGAGATTGTAACTTGTCTATGTTTGACATCGAAACAATACATACTTTCAAACTCCCCCTTTAATAGAAGTAACCAGATATTAGTGATATAACCGCATTAAACTTAGTTCTCACCTTATTCCCTATGGGATTCAATCCCAACCTTGTTGGGTTCTATAGTTGAACAACGACCGCTTTATACTTCAACTTAGAGGTATAATTTGGGCGTATCAAATTTTGGCGTCATTGTTGGAGAATGCAGTTTTGGATTAAGTCAATTGTGTTTATTTTGCTCAGTCATTATTTTCTAATTTTACTTTTATTTGTTATTTATGTTTTCTTTAGGGTTCAAGTTAGTGTATGCCTAATACCCAAAGTCTTTGATTCCATATGACTCCGAGCTTGAAACTACTAAAAGGAGGATGAATGCACAAGAGGTATAGGCAAAACGACAACGATAGATAACTGAGGCTGAAGCTAGGGCCAACAATTTGAAGGCAAGGAATGCGGCCAACAATGATAATGCAGGAAATATTATGGATGGGGCCAATAATGAGAATGTAAATAAAACTTTTTAAAAAAACTTTTTAATTATTTTTTTTTGCTGTGCTATTTAAAAGAAAAATATTTGTTATTTAATTTTTTTTGTTGTTGCTCTTTTTTTAAAACTTTTTTTTTTAATTGTTTCACTTCTTCTGTGGAAAAATAAATATTTATGTTATTTTATTATTTTTTATTTATACTTTTATTTTGTTAAGGTGGGAACGCATGATAGTCAAATAAATATCGACATCGATACATAACATTACATAACTGTTTACATAATATTAATACACTATTATACACCATTTATACAATGTCAATACATTATATACCTATTTATACAATATCAATACACGTTTACATATACACATTATATACTATTTATACAATATTGATACACACTTATACACCATTTATACAATGTCGATACATTACATAATTATTTATACAATATCGATACACGTTTATGCACATTTATACAATGTCGATATATTACATATACACTACATAATTATCTGTACATCATATATACATCATTTATACAATATCGATATATGTTTATACATTATTTATATAGTATCAATACATTAAATATACATTACATAACTATTTATACAATATCGATACATTATATATACACTACATATCTATTTGTATATCATATATACATGTTTATACAATATTGATACATGAAAAAAATGCATGGAGAAAGTTTTTTTAAAAAAAAAGGGGAAAAGTTTTTTTTTATATATAAAAAAAAAAACAGCAAAAAAAAGTTTTTATTTAAACAAATTAACACTGAAAAAAAAAAAAAAGTAAAAATGGCCTAATGGCCTTAGGCCGAATTGAACTCTGTTGAACCTATGACTCTTTTAGCTATTTTTGCTGTAAATGAAAAGTGAGTTACTTTTTTTGTAAATATTTTATTTTTCTATATATAATTAAAAATTTTCCTTTTTATAATTACTCCTACTTTTTTATGTTCTCAACTATGTGGCAAATGGGAATGTTAAGTCCAAGAAGGATGTGCCTTATGTGATTTTCTTTGTCAAGAATATCACCGTAGAATGTGTAAAAACTTATATTTTATTTTTTCATCTCTAAATATTTACTCTAAGATTTGTCTTCATAATATTAATCTCATTTTTATAAAATTACATACTATATTAATTATATGTAGGGGTGAACAACAACAAAACGTAAATCGAGTCGAATAAAAAATAATTCGACTAATGATTTGGTTTGATTTAGTTTGGTATTGGGAAAAAAATTCGACTATAATTGGTTTGGTTTGGTTTGATTTGATTTTCACTTAAAAAAGCTACACCGAACCAAACCAATATTATATTTATACAATTTTTAAAAATATTTTATACATAAAAAATTTATTGTGATGTAATTTATAAATATTTTTTAAACTTTTTTCAGTGTTTTTATCTTTCAACATATTATTTCAAGTTTAAACTTAGAATTCTAAATGGTCCAATAAGTTTTATAACCCATAGATATTAGTAGCTTAAATAAAGCCCAAATCAATACTAATACTAACAAAAATAATAATATTGAAAAAATTATTTTTATTATGACTTATTAATATGCAATATTTATTTTGTGTGATTTCATATTTTTTTTGATTGAATATTTTATTGTCATCACTCATTTTATATTTTGTGAGTAAACACCTTAGATAGTTGTATCTTGCTAGTACTAAAGATATACTTAAAGCATAAGTTAATTATATGTTTGTATGAAGACTTTAAAAAACCTGTGAAAATCGAAAAACCCAAGAATGGAAAACCTGGATTTTATTGGTTTGATTTGGTTTATAGATTTATAAAGGAAAAAATTCAGAAATAGCAAGCTAGACCCATTAATTAGAAGGCACATATCAATCTTTTGTTAATTACCTTAAATAGTAATATGTATATGTATTTGATACGCAAGACAACATCAAATACATATAAAAATACAGTTAATTACCTTATCTTTAAGTAACAACTTGAGTTTAAAAAGACAAGAATTTCAGCTTCCATGTTCACCCAATTAATTAAAGATTCTATTTCTAAAAATAGGAAGCTTTTTTTTAATGAGTTTCAAAACAAAAAAAAAAAATCTTTTTCCATTTTTCTCTCTTTTTTTTTCTTTTTCAGTTTTTTCCTTCATTTTTTTCCTTTTTTTAACTGTTTCTTTTTTCTTTACATTTTCTTTGTATGAATCTTTTTCTATTTTTCTCTCTCTTCTTTTTTTTTTCTTTTTTCAGTTTTTTCCTTCATTTTTTTTCTTTTTTCATATTTTTTACTTTCTTTCTTTGAATTTTTTTTTGTGTGTTTTTTTTCTTTTTTGTTTTTGTTCTTTTTGCTTTTTTTTTCTCGTTCTTTTTTTGTTGTTGTATTTTATATTTATATATTTTTTATTTTATATTTATTTGTATCAAACTATATATTTTAAATAAATTTATTATTTATATTTGCATAAGTTAGCCGTGAATATGTACAATTTATCATTTGTATTTGTATACAAATAATAAGTATATGTATTAATTGTATTTACTTGAGTCTAAATATATAAATATGCAATGTATCATTTAATACAAATGTATCGTTAGTATTTGTATGTCAAATTTATCATTTGTAGTTGTATATAAACAAGTATCATTTGGATACGTATGCTTCAAGTTGTACAGACTTGTATCATTTGATACAAATGTAACATTTGTATTTGTATAATTTATCATTTGTATTGTTCAATTTGTATCTATAAAATACAATTCATATCAATGAATATAAATACAAGTGTTCAAAGAAAGAAAAATAACAATTTTTTTCACTTGTTTAAAAATACAAATGATGCAGTCAACTATAAATTTAAATACAAACAAATGAAATTACAAATACAAATATAAAATAGTTCTTTAAAAAATACAAGTGTATCGACAAAAA
This sequence comes from Capsicum rhomboideum, assembly GCA_031232105.1. NCBI lineage: Eukaryota > Viridiplantae > Streptophyta > Magnoliopsida > Solanales > Solanaceae > Capsicum > Capsicum rhomboideum. The sequence goes on from CP124711.1 coordinate 57,228,071, forward strand.
TAGAATACAAATACAAATATAAAATAGTTCTTTAAAAAATACAAGTGTATCGACAAAAATAGAATACAAATACAAACAAAATAAAACCACAAAATATAAATACAATGTGCAGTCAACTATAAAATACAAAATAATTCTTTAAAATACAAGGGCGAATTATATAAAATGTAAATGATGGTGCGAATTATAAAATACAAATACAAGTGCGAACTATAAAATACATACAAATACAAGTGCGAACTATAAAATACAAATATAATTGTATCAACGAATACATTTATGATGGTGCGAATACAAATACAATAAACGATTGTGATATTTTCACTATCATACATGGCTTGTGCTCGACGTAACCATATTTTTCGAAAATACAAAAAATATAAAATAGAACCAAAAAAATAAAAAAGGTAAAAAATACCAAAAAAGGGGGGGAAAAGAAAGAAATAGAAGCTAGATAGAAAAGTTAAAAAAAGAAGAGAAAAGAAAGAAACAAATTTATTTTTTTTAAAAAAAAACGAAAATTGGGAAAGAAAAAAAATAAGGGAAATTTTAGTAACTTAGTTGGTTGGTTATCTGAACTCTCACTTTGTTGGTGTGGGTTCGATTCCCCACATTGTAATCCTCTCCCCTACCCCCAATTTTTTTTTTTTTAAAAAAAAAAAGAGAAAGAAAATAAACAAAAAAAAATGAAAAATGAAATAAAAAAGAAAGAGAAATAGAAGAGATAAAAAAAATTGAAAAGAAAAAAGAAAAAAAATGAAAATAGAAAAAAAAAAAAAAAAGATAAAAAAACGGAAAAGGAAAAAAAAGGTTAGAGAGAGAAGATAGAGAGAAAGAGAGAAAAATAAGGAAGGATAAGGAGCCACTAAAATAATGCTATTTTGCTATGCCACTTAATATTTTTAAAATATTTCTATTTAGCTTAATTAATGGGTCAAGTTTGTTACTCTCTAGACTTTTTCCATTTAAAAATCTGACACAAATGGTTTGATTGATATTTAAAAACAAACAAACAAACCGGGTCCATGTACACCCCAACTATATCACTCGATGTAGACATGCAACCAAGAAACTATTATGAATAAAACAATAAAATCTCATTTTGGTAAAATTTACTGTGAACAAAATTCGAGTTTGAACTCCAAATCAATGAACCTTACCAATGAACCTCCGACATGGCTTTTTGCACTATGTTTTCAGTCCTAAAAAGAAGATCCAAGAAAGAAAACGAAATTAATTGGTTTACTTCATTGTTTGATAAGATTGTGATAAAAATTGAGTTACTTGAATAAACAAGCCTGGGAGAGTTGCTTCTTTCTTTGACTTGGTTTGCCCACTTCAAAAGGTTTCCAGAAGACCTTATCCCTCAAACCTCATGTGGAAAGAGAGATTCCTTAGGTTGATGTTTGAGAGAAAAGATATCTATTGGGACGAAGCTGACATGGCACCCGCTTTCTTAAGAATCCTCGCTAATTCAACTAGTTTTCATTTTCGGGAATGAACTAGCCTAAATAATGCGGAAACAAAAATACTAAGATTAAAATTAAGAAATTAAAGATATGTGAAATTTGAGAATAAAATTCCCAATTTTGAGATTAAGTGCTAAGAATCTTAATTGATCTTAGTATTCAAAAATTAGCGGATTAAGATTAATTATGATATTACTAGAGTCAATTCAAGAATTTAGATCAAAAGTGATCAAGACCCCTATTTTGAAGAAATTAAAAACAACAATTAGTATAAGACTAATCACCTTCTTTAATCAACTTTAATAGAAACCAAAGCTATCAAGTTAAGAATTAGTCTTACCTCCTAAAGATTCGTTCTTATAGGGTTGCAAGATAAATCCATGGTCACCACATACAAAGGTGTAAAGAGGAGAAACCTCTCAAATAATATTAATCATGTCTTATTGAAAATAACAAAATCTATCCCTATGTATAGGGAAAAACCTATCCCAAATAGCATGGGATTTGAATTCTACTTTTATGAAAATAAATAGAAAAATCTAACTAGGAAACTTTAAACTAAGAAACCTTAAACTAGGTAACTTTTAAACTAGAAAAATACCCAAAAATTACCTAATAAAAATTAAGGGGAAAAATAGCAAAGTTACACCCAAATCTCACGCGACCTTCATCCCATAATTAGGCCCTATGTGGCTGTGATTTTCGTCCCTTGTTGGGCAAGATTTCAGTCCATCTTGGACAGAAATTTCAGCTCTCTTTTGTGTTCCATGTTGGTCCTCCTCTTGGCCTTATGTGGGGCTCAATATTTCTTCTCTTGGACTCAAACTTGGACCACGAAATATTTGTAGCACTTAGTTCACTTGTCATAATTCTTGGGTCATTCTTAGGTTTTTCTTTGACGATAAATATTTTTTTGATTTTTCATTGAAGTCCATCAATCTTTAACGGAGGTATGCTACCGTAGATGCTATCATTCCCCTCTTCTTGAAAATAATTCATGCTCGAATTTAACTATCGCAAAATCAAGAAGATATGCATTACTAAACAACATCCATCACTCAAAAACAACAATGGTAAGAACAAAACAAGATAGTGACCATGTGTCCACTTAACCCAATTAATTCTAGCATGTACAAATACACCATTGTAAAGCATGCGGACATCATCATCCCAATAGAAAATTCTCATCTAGATGCCATTGCGAATGATACATTCAACTCCAATTTAAGTCTATCAATAAAGTACTCCAATGGGCATGACAAAGATGATACAAGATCCCTAAAACATGCATCAAATTGGACACTTTTATGATATAGCCAAGCATCCTCAATTACACTTCCGAAAGATTTTTTCACATAAAACCTATTCACATAACTATAGGAGTTTTCAAGAAGGTAAGAAGAACCTTTCAATCTCAAAATAGAATCTCCACTAAATTCTAGGTAATTGCTCAAATTCTCCAACAAGAAATCATAAATAGGTTCAACAAAGGGTATTTTATCACTAGTACCATAATAGTCATGTATTTCTCCATCGCTAGTAGAAAACACCTTTTTAATTTTACAATCACCAAGACTTAAAGAATTATACCTTATTCCATAGAAAGAATCATATTTCAATAAGTCATCACAAAAAAACTGTTTCGACACTAGAATAAGAGAAGAAGACTCATCTAACTCATTCATTATTCTCTCCACACAAGCCTCATGCTCCTTTTCAACAAGTGGGAATCCACAATCAATTACGTCATGCTCATGCTCCATATTGGTTAATGACTTATTATATAACAAAATATCATCATCCTCAAAATTAATAAAGTCACCAATGTAAGAATTAAGGGTGTACTTCATAACCTCCAGAAAGATCTTAGGTATTCTAGGAATCTGAAGGATGTGAATAGACCAACCAAAAATAGCGTACTTGGTCTTATGTGACAAAGAAACAATATCACCTTGTTTTTCCTTGCTCCTTGGCGTTAGATCCACATCTTCCTTGTTGGACTGCTTGTCACGAGTCTTATCTTAGATAGGTCCAAAAAAATTCTCTTTACCTTTATCCTTCTCATCAGCATATACTTGCTCAGTAAGATTTGTAGTTTTGACCACCTTAGGATCAAGTTCACCCAGTGATGTTTTTTTCATGCAAACTTTTCCATGAGTACCGACAATAGAGTCCAAACAACTAGAAGAAGAAGAAGGAATGCTAGAGTTGGAATAAGAAATAATCTTACTCAAACTCTCTTCCTTTTTTCTCTGTACCTCACAATCATCCCTCTCCTTTTTACTCTCATGAACATCTCTTTTTTCGTTTCTTTTGATCTCACTTTTTTCCTCACTTGACATTTCATTCTCTTTACGCAACTCCTCTTTATTTTCCTCTCTTGGCATATCAACATGCACTCGCTTACTTCTCTCATTCTTTTTTCTCTCAAAATTTTTCATTGCTTCTTTCACACAATTCTGATCTTCATAAAATTGGGATGGAGTTAAAGGTGCAAAGACATATTTTCTTTTATTTAGCTCAAGGAAACTCTATTCTTTTCCCTATCATAAACTGCATTCCTATCAAACTGCCATAGACTCCCAAGCATGATATGACAATCTTGCATTGGAATTACATCACAAAGAATATTATCGGAATGCCTTCCAATGGAGAAAGAAATCATTCATTGCTTAGTCACCTTAAGTTCACCAAAATCATTCAACCATTGTCGCTTATAAAGAGTAGTATGTTTGATGCATGTAAGTTCCAACTTCTCTACCACGTATGAACTTATCACATTAGCACCACTTTCAAAATCAATAATCATAATGCAAATATTACCTTTTATTCCACACCTTGTTTGAAAAATATTTTTCGTCCATAAATCAGCTACAGTGACATTCATATCCTCCAATTGTGTGATTGACACTTTAGCAAACTTGATGTCACTTTGGTCTCTTAATTCAGCCTCCTTATGTGATACAACCCAAATCTCCTCTAAACTATTCACAAGAAGCCAAGCCCAAGAGTTACAAATACTTTAAGGATTGTTCCTAAAGAGGGACGTATTAGAGCACGTTTTGATCGCACCTAAAGGATTTCATGTCATGATGATTGGGCTAGGGACTCAAAAGTAGGCAAAAGACTTTCTGCCTCAAGTGACGGCTCACTTAGTGGACCACCAAGGCCTTGACGGCTCACTTAGTGACCCGTCAAGAGAAAGCAAGGGAGGAGGCAATCTGCCTCAAGGTGACGGTTCAAGTGATGAACCACCAAGGCCTTGACGGTTCACTTGGTCGTTCGCCAAGAGAAGACAAACAAAGGGAGATTCTGCCATGCTGTGACGGTTTAAGTGACGAACCACCAACGCCTTGACGGTTCACTTGGTGGTTCACCAAGGACAACCAGTCCATCTTTTAGGCTATTTTCTTAATTGTTTCAAGGGCTATTGTTGGGTCACTTATGTAATATACTATAAATAGCTAAACCTAGGTTTTCATTCATTAGTTAGTCTTTGAATATTGATGAAGAACACTCCTAAGAGAGTTGGTAAGCTTTTATTGAATGCAAGTTTAGAAATGATTGGTTACGAGGGTGTTACGATTCCCTCTCGGTCAATGTAGGAGATTAGGTGCTTGTTGATAATCCAATTAGGGGTCTTTGAATTTGATATATTCATTGGTTCCTATTTTCTTATCTTCTTGTGTGTATCTATTTTACCTATCGATTTCTACTTTGTTTTCGTAGTTTATTCCTTCTTTCGTATTTTGGTTGCTATCATTATGAGTTCTATGTTAATCACCACAACCTGTTTTAGGCATCTCAAAAATAATATCAAAGATAACAAAGATCTCCAATTTAACTTTTTTTTCTCTCTCTATTGATCTCACTCTCTCTTGCCTCTTTTTTTTCCACTCAAATTACTACCTTTGGATGGATCCCTTAGAATTTATATATAAATGCAACTAGTACAACCCTTTAGAAGTAAGATGTAGAAAGAAAAGAATTTATCAATACCCAGAAGAATTGAGCTTGATTAGACAAGAAAAAGACCAATTTGTGTATCAAGAAAATTTTCCTTTTCTTGATTTTCCTCTTTGATGTAGGAAAGCAAGAATCAAAACAAATTCAGAGTTTCTTGAAAAATATCTTAATTCTCAAACAATTGAATTTCTCCCCTTTTTAAAAAAAATTTCATTTTGCTTTTTTTTTTTTTTTTTTTTTTTGGGGGGGGGGGGGGGGGTATGTAGCTTACCTTTGAAACTACCACAATAAAACGGGGGTGGAAGCAATTTTTTTTGTTTTTTTTGTTTTGAGACTCCCAACATTATCAAGAACGAAACTTTGATAGAACCGCTCTGATACCACTTGATAAGAATCGGATTACTTGAATAAATAAGAAAATAATGCAGAAGTGAAAATACTAAGATTAAAAATAAGAAATTAAAGATATGCAAAATTTGAAAATAAAATCTCCACTTTCGAGATTAAGTGCTAAGAATTTTAATTGATCTTAGTATTTAAAAATTAGCGGATTAAGTCTAATTATGATATTAATAGATTCAATTCAAGAAATTAGATCAAAAGTGATCTAGAACCCTATTTCGAAGAAATTAAAGGCAACAATTAGTATAAAATTAATCACCTTCTTTAATTAACTTTAACAGAAACCAAAGATATCAAGTTAAGAATTAATCTTACCTCCTAAAGATTCATTCTTATAGGATTGCAAGATATCATAGTCACCACACACAAAGGTGTAAAAAAGAGAAACCTCTCAAATAATATTAATCATGTCTTATTGAAAATAATAAAATTTATCCCTATGTATTGGGAAAAACCTATCTCAAATAACATGAGATTCGAATTCTACTTTTATGGAAAAAAATAGAAAAATCTAACTAGGAAACTTTAAACTAGAAAACTTTTAAACTGGGAAACTCTTAAAAAAACTACCTAAATCCCGACAGTTTGGTGCCTAATTACAGAAAATCCCAACATTTTGCATATTTACAGAAAATGCCCTTTTTTGGGTTGTCGAGATACATAATTTGTTCCCGATACATTCCGTTGAGATACATAATTACTCACACTGTAATCATTCAAAGATACATAGTGTATGTATCTTTTAAACAAAACTCACACTGACATACACAACGATACATAATTCGTTCTCGATACATTCTATTAAGATACATAACTGATATACAATTACAGGCTCAACCAGTGTGTCATAACCACAACCGATTACTATACAATTATGATATAGTCTTTTAGCTATCATAGGTTCACCACTAGTGTAGATACTTCAGACGGCTTACCTAGTAATTCTCATGTTCTTTTTTTTCAAAAAAAAAAAAAACATATGGAAGAACGTATGACAATGTAGAACCTGGGTCAACCAATGCAAATATATTATGTGAAAAAGACAGATAATGTACCTGTCACTATATCAGGAAAAGCCTCCGAGTCCTGCCGACCCGCTACGGCATAGGTACGGTCCTGAGTTCCACTTGAACTAGCTACCCCTCTAACATATCTGCCACTATCAGCCGGTTGTGCACCTCTACCTAGAGGAGTCACCAATGATATCAGTGCAACGGTTGGTCCTGTAGGTCGTGTCATGCCACCCGTGTTCCTTTGTGGACACCCTCTTACCTTGTGCCCTGGCACTCCACAATGATAGCAAATATTTGTTCCAACCAGGCATTCACCTGCATGAAATTTTCTGCAGCGCTGGCACAACTGAAGAAAATACCCTAGTTGGTTCACATCTCTGTGTGCTTGATATCCCACTGTTTGGAAATCCTGAGTCTCACTTCTTTGCCCAATCTGGTTACTTCTAAACCCTTGGAGTAGGGGGGAGCAATTACTGTAGAATGAGGAAATGATGGCCTAGACAGTCTGTGAGAACTCTGAGGCCCAAATCCTCTTTAGGACACCATGAACTGTCCCGTGGGTTTTACTTTCTTTGACAATCCTCCTTCCAATTCTTGCATCCTTTTCTTCTGCCTCTATTCCTCCATCTGCTGCCCAAGAGCTTGTCTTCGAGCTTGTGCAGTAACTACACGGGTCAATATCTGCACTGCACTCATTAAATCCTACTCAATAGTATTAACGGGCAGTTCCAAAGATTGTTCTCTCCTACTCGGCTCTTCTGGAGCTGGAAAAGCAGAGGAGGCCGGCGATGCAAGTTCAATGTCCGCTCCACCTTGACTAGCTTGGTCAGGTGGGAGTCTACTCGATCCTTATCCGGTAAGCCTAACTACCTGCTTTCCTTTATCTCTACCTCGGCTTGTCCTCGGCATTTTACTAGACCAAAGAAAACAATTACCATGGTCAGATATAATTCCACCTACAATATTGGCTCTGTTGCACGATCTAGAAATGAAGAACAGAAACAACTCCTAAATGTCCCGTAGCCTCCTACTTATAAATGTGGTGCACAACACATCGATAAGTAAGACTCTACTCAGACACGGCTTTGTAGACACCCTTAGAACGACCTGCTCTGAGACCACTTTTGTCACGCCCCAAATCCCATTGAGGCGTGATTGGCACCCGAAGCCGATAAGGCCCGAGAGAACCAATCTTTACTCCTGTCTATTCATACGCATACCATTAGAAACATCACCACCACGTAAGGACATAAAATGCTAATAAAGGAAATCATAGAACATGTGATATATATATATATATATATATATATATATATATATATATGTGAAACTTGGTCGTCAGGGCCATCAAGACAAAACATATGTTCCTTACATTTCCTTCATCTATCCCCATAACATATACAAAGCCTCTACAGATGCGTAACCATAACTATCCTAGAGTCGGGACAAGACCCCGCTCTATACACATATACAATACCAAAATAAATGTACATAGACGTTTCGAAAAGCCCCGAACCAACTGGAGCTCACCAATACTCTGCGGATTTCTTGTAGCCTACTGCGAAGGTCTACTAGTACCTGTGCCTGCAGCAACTAAGGTAAATTCCCCAAAGGGGTCAGTACGAATGATGTACTGAGTATGTAAGGCCCTAAGAAACTATATGATACATCAATACTTCAATGGAATCAAAAATAATTAAAGAACTAACATGGATGAGTCATCACTCTAAATGTATGGAAGTATGTATATTAAATGGATTACTTCTTTTATCTTTACGCTCAATCGTTCCCTCATCATTCACCTCTTCATTCACAACTCATCCTTCCAGTCTTACAACGCTCGGGCCCCAAGCTGATCAGTGGGAAAATAATATCATCATGAAGGTGTTTATTTCACCCCATGGATACACCCATAATGTTGGGATAGTCATCATGAAGGTGTTTCCTTCACCCCATGGATATCATCATGAAGGTGTTTATTTCACCCCATGGATACACTCATAATATTGGGATCGTCATCATGAAGGTGTGTTCTTCCACCCCATGGATACACTCGTAAAGCCTTACTTCATTCTTTAACTTTTACGAGATTGGTACCTTTACTTGTGAGAGATTGATATGCTCACTCATGAGAAATTAATACATTCGCTTATGAGAGATTGATACTTTGGTTTGTGAGAGATTGACATATTTGCAATCATAACCTTATTAGGAGTTTTGGAACATAACATTATTGGGATTTGGAATCCTGTCCACAATTATGTAACACATGAGCAACAACGACTAAAGAATGAGGAATATGTGACTTAACAATAGATAACAACCTGAAATGAGATACCTTAGAACGTTTCTGAAATGAGTAATAACCATAACAAGGTGAATACTATATGCTGCAGAAGGATACGGAAAGAGGAACCTTACATACCTTATGATCTCAATATGAATATACTGTCCTAGATGTGAATACAACAATCCAGTTCCTTCCTTACGTGTCACTCTACAACACAAGTTCATAACGGAGCTCACGTTAACAACTAGTTACCTTACAAGTGTACAAGATGACAATGAGTTACGTGACTGCTATATAGCGTCATTTCATCCTTTACAATACAATCCACTTCATTACCATGACAACAACATCATCACATTTCACACATTGACCAATACATCATAAACCAATAACATTTTACACCAAGTTTACCCTTTACACTTCCTCATTAACACTACGTTACCTTTTCTCCGTCAAGTCACTCGATAGCTTTCACAATAACACTTTTACATCAATCCATATTTTATACCATTCAAAATACCTCCGAGATACTCCTTTATAGTCATTTAAAAGGTACCATAAGTTGATAATTGTATCCATGAAGGGTATAGGGGTTTCGGGGGGCCAAAGGGATGCAAAAACAAGCAATTCGGAGTTCTGGGCCGACCTGCTAAGCCACCTGCACCCGCAGGTGGCTGACCTGCGTCCTCAGGTGACCTTTGGCAGTAGCCAGAGGCACCTGCGTTGGCACCTGCGCCCGCAGGTGCTTCGTCTGTGAGAGCGGGTACCCATTTCGGCCAAAAAGGGTCTCTTTTGGGTCTTTTTATGCAATGAATGGTCCATGATCATAACTAAACTCCTCTTAACATATTTTAGATCATCTTAGAGTCCAACAATCAGCCATGGTTTTACAACACACATGAACATCACTAAAACCACACTTTTCCTTCAATACACCACCAAATCTATGCACAATTTTGCAATAACAATTCCAACCATCATGCACAAGAATAAAACAAGTTAAGGCTATATTCACATCTCACATGTCAATATTGAACCCATCAAGTTCACTTCCTTCAAGACCATAAGTCCATTTTCAAGTTTACAAGGCAAAAACCTTCACCGATTAGGCAAACACAAATTGTTTTACACATAGTGAACTTCTCACACTTCACCAACATAACCAACATGATATAAACCATATTCCATGCATAAAATATATTTATCCATAATAATATACACTTATCAAGTCTTGCAAGATGATGATCTTGGTCCAAGGGATGAAGGTCTAGGGTTTGTGTTGAATAAGGAAATGTTGAGAGAATTCTAGAAAAGGCATGGGTGGTGAAATGAAATAAAAATCTGATTTTCTCATATACATAGGTCCCTCAAGTCACTCTTATCCATCCCTTGGAATTAAATGTCTTAGTTAATTAGTCAAATGGAAGATTGGATCATTTTGCCCCATTGGGCCAAGTCTTCCATGTGATTTTGGGCCTCATTTAAGCCCAATGGCTCATGACTCATTTAATGCCCAACAAATTAATGGATAATTCATCAAGTCTATCATGTTTTACTAATTCCATAAATGTAAACGTAGTCGTATAGGTTCGACAACATACGGGGTGTTACACCTCCTACAAAGGTCTAATCCCATGTACTAGGCCCAATATCAATTATCTCGTCAATAACCTTACAAAATACATACTTTTGACTCTCGACACTTAAGTAACCATTGTTCAACGTCATCAAGTAGGGTTTGGTAGGTACGGGGTGTTACATCTCCTTACTTTAATTTCTCTCCAAATCAATTTTACTTGTCGGCCTCGTTTAAAATAAATGGTCTAAAATATTTTTTTTGTTCATTTTTATTTACTTACTATAGTAAAAATTTGATGTCCTTTTTTACTTATTTAATTTAAAAAATTAAAAAATAATTTATTAATTCTTAATTTATCATTTTTATTAAATATAGTCATTTTACAATACATTTTTCATTACATTGATTTATTATATTCAGAGAGTGATATAATAAAGTTATCATTCTATTTGTAATGGACGATGGAGTGATCTTCTGTGTAAAATAGATATTAATGTGATGAAAAAAAAAGTTGTATTAATTGAGATCAAGTGATAAGTACTCTTTCATTCTCAACCAGAGGTCTCGGGTTCGAGTTTCCTTGAGTATGGAGTCGCCTTTGTTAGGGAGCGCTTACCTCCTAACGTAAAACTTTTCGGCGCGAATCCAAAGTTAATCGGGCTCCAATGCTGGTACAGAACATCACGTGGGAAAGCAAAAAGAATTAAAATAATAAGGATAATATATTCAAATTACCTTTTTAGTTCATATTTTCTTAAGAAGCGTGAAAAAAATATGACAAATAAAATAAATTGAAAAAAGTACTTTTATACAATTCTCTTGCAGATTTTCTATCCAGGAACATTGAATATGGACAATAGAATTCAGGTTCTGGTCAATAGAATCTATCAGAAAATGGCGAAAATTGAAGAAGTCATTAATGATAAAAGTTAGCAATTATTCAGTATCAGAGATACAATGGCTGACTTAGTTGAAAAAACCAAAAAATTACAGTATGAGTTAAGCCAGCTCAATACTGATCAAGCAGAAAACATGATGGAGTTTCAACTCCTATGTGAACATTTGGACACACGTCCAAAAGGGAATATAACCCCCAATAAGGTGGCAGGAGATGTCCCATCAGCACCCAGTGCCAAAAACATCTTAAAGGTAAGCTCGGATATGCCGAAACCTGAATCTTCGGATAAAGGTAAAGGCCGAGCATAGGGAAAGCACCCTATAGATAGTACATCAGCTAAGGCTGAAAAAATTATCTCTGGAAACCCAGAAAAAAGGGCTAACGAAAATCCTTTAGAAGAAAAAAAATTTGTTTCTTTTCAGATTGGAGCATCGCATCCAAAAGAAGCAGAATATCTCTCTTTCACGGAGATGATTTACAGCCTCCCAGCCGAAAGTGGTGAAATATTTAGAAGCTTGGGAAATAGTATTACCCAAGAATCTCAGTATTTTCGGGCGGATCGGCAAAATTCATCGCTCAATTATTTGATTTTGGTTATCTGGACAAGGTTTACAGTAGTCCAGATCTATCAGAATTAATGGGACTACCACTACAGTTGGTAGCATCCATAAGAACATATGCTGAGGGAGAAGGGGTATATTGCTGATTCTTCAGTATAGCACTAGAATTTCAGGATAACCAGTTATATTTCCCTACTGTTAATTATATTTCAGTGGAAAAATTAAAAAAATTCAGCAGCAGCTCACAGGAATCGGTAAGAAATTGTTGTACCTAAATCAAAAATGGATCAGGACCGGAAGAGCTCTGGGAATGAAAGCATTGTATCATATTATTAAGAAATTTGCTAACGAAAATTACAAAATTCTTAGTTGTGATGCAAACTGGACTCTCATAACTAGAGGGAGAGCCAAATCAAAACTCCTAATGGAAAGAGTCCAAGACTTCAGACATCACAAGTTCCAGGCAACAGAGGAAACCTGGAAAATAGCCTGCAAATTCTTAGGCCATGATCACCATACTCCAAGTGAAGAAACCAGCACTGAAGACGAATCTGACCGTATGTCAAAAAGCGGCTAAAGCAATGTAAACTGCAAGAAGACAATGGACAAAACATAAGCAGTTACGTCACAAGAAAACGACAAAACAAAATACACATGCAATGACGTCACAAGAAACAACAAGATAAAAAGAAAAGGAATCTTATTTTATCCTTGTCGGCCACAAATCATCAATCATCAAAAGCCATCATTGAAGGACCGATGAAACAAATATTTTTATTCCTAGGGATGCCCTTAGAAAAAAGAAAAATTTGTAAAGATATCCTTCCTTACTGATATAAAAGGAATGATAATCTCTGAAGAAAGATAGACTACATTTTCACTAAAAATCCATTAGAGAAAAATGATAGGTATCTTTTGAGAGTAACTCACTTTTTTCATCAGGGAAAGGTTTCTATGTAATTACAGAGTGTATGTATAAGAAAATCTGAATAAGATTTTCCCTGTGTAATATTGTTATGGGATAAAAAAGTTTGTTCTACATCCTTCTTTTCATGGAGTGACGTAAATGGAAATTGCGATTTTCAGCCTTTAGGAGGAACAGTAAGGGGATAGCCGTCGGACATGGTGGTCATATAGGCTAGAGACACTGTTCATTCAAAAGAAGAACAGTTGCGGTAGTGATATAACCATTCTGAAGAAGAAAAGGAAGGCAAAACACACTATTCTTTTTTCCATGACAATATTAGCATAGAGAAAACATTATTTAGAAATTCTTAATCATACATAAGTAATTAGATAGGAACTTAGTACCTATAGGGACTTATAAAACATGAAATCTACTTACAACATTTGTTTAAAACAATTTGTTTAAACAATATGCTAAAAGAAATCCAATTTCATCTACACCAAGTTAGGAAAAGAGCTTGAGAACATTACTCTACTATAAAGAGTTTAGATAAATCCATTCAGAAATTAATAAAAGCCTACGAAAACGTAGATCTACATGAAAGTATAGAAAAAATCATCCGAAAATTGGAAATAATCAGGGCACTTGAATATTTCTTATTCATTACTGCAAAGAAAATTCTTGATCAAAATATTCTCTATACTCCATGAGAAAAATTGCATGCTTTCCGCATATTTACCCTGTTAAATTTATATTTTATTTGCTTATTTTACAGTACAACCCCCTTATTGGTATCAGAACCATGGATATACTACTTATAATATAAACAATGGAACATCAAAATCAAGATCTTTTTGAAACTATTCTTAATTTAAAAGAAGAACTTCTAATTAGAAAGAACCGATATTCAAAAAATGTCTTTGCAGGAATTTGCAAAATATCGTTGGTTTCTCAAAAGAAAATAATATTTGAATTAGAACTCAAAATCCAACACCTAGAATATAAGCATCAAAATAATCTGGTTTAAATCATAAATATGAATCTTATATTACAAAAGCTTGAAGATCTCATAGAAATGCACAAGCAACTATCTGTAAGGATAAAAATCATAAAGCTAGAAGTAAAAACCTTTAAAGACAATCTACCTGGTAGAATTACAGGACTTATAGAAAAAACTGAAAAGTTTGATAAAGATGTAGGACAAAAGATGAAAAATGAAATTTTTTGAGAAAAACTTTTTAATGATTGTCCATATCAGAAAGAAAGTTTAGATGAAAAAAAAAATGAAAGAATTTCTAAATAAACAACAAGAAATAGAGGATCTAGAAAAATCTAGAAAAGGAAAAATGATAGAGAACACCAAACTAGAAAGAGAAGAATCTTCAAAGGAAGAATGAACGACCTAGACGAATTAGTCTATGCATTAGAAGATTTAGATCTTTCAGATCAAAATTTAAAAATCCTTACTAATCCAGGGGAGACAGGAGGACCCCAGGGAGAATTTAAAACTGAGACAGGAGAAACTTCTACAAAAAATGATTCAATGAATCAAGAAGAAAAGACAGAAGGATTTCAGCCTAGCTTTAAAACTAGTGGCTTCCCTAATTTCTTGGAGAAAGAATTAAAAGAAAATCTATCTTCAAAATCACATAAGAAAAAAGATTTCATGAAGGATTACCTTAATAATAGTAAGGCTAGATATACGCCTAATAGACTTCCGTTAGGAGATTCTGGATCAACCCAATTTCTTGACTTAGATTGTAAATTACACCCAGGAATGCTCTTAGATATTGGGGCACAAAACCTATGATTATTTTTTCTATTAAGCAAAGGAACTACATACAGCGAGGAAGAAAAAATTCTAATAGCCACAAATACTTTTTCAGGAAAGGTAAAAAATTGGTACGATGGATTATCAAATGAATCTCAAGGAGCAGTCAAACACTTGATCATAGACTGTTTTAAAAATTTCATTGATGAAGGAATTAATTGCCTTTTGAAATTCCTAGGATATGAGTTCATAGGAAATCAAGGAAGCCTAGAATTTGGAAGAGATAACTTAAGAGCTCAAGCATCAGAGCTATTAGAGAAACTCCAAATTCGTAAGATGAGCTTCATCCAAGAATATACTTGCGAATTCGAAGAATATTATTATAATATCTTCGACAGCAAGAAAGATATGAGATCATATATGGAAAAATATTTTAAAAAATTATCGGGCTTCTGGGCTAGTTATTTTAGAGAAGAATATGCCAAAGAAAACCAAGGTAATGACTCTTTAGGGAAAAGAATCTCTTTCCTAAAGCAAAGACTAAGCCAACTTTGTATGTCACATAATATAAAAGAAAAGCTAAAAGAATTAACACCCAGATTTGTTGTAAAGAAACAAATGCAGCAACTCAATGGGGATGTAAAAAAGAAAAACCCCACAAGAAGAAAAGAAAAATTGAAAAAAAGGGTTTAGTAAAAAGAAGAAATATTTCCAAGAAAGGTTACATACCAAGAAAAAGGTATTTTAAAAGAAAAAATGACTTCAAAAGAAAAACAACAGAAAAATGCAAATGTTATAATTGTGGAGAAGAGGGCCACAAAAGTTACGAATGTAACAAAAAAAAAAAAAGTAAAAAAATCTAAGATTGACAGAAGAGAAATTGATTCAGACCTAGAGTCAATAAAATCCATAGAAAGTGAAGATTTCTATGAAGAACTTTTTTGAAGAAATTTCTGATTCAAGCTATGATTTAAGAAGAATGAATCAAGAGATTGAAGAAAGAGAAGATGATAATGTTCAGATCATTGAATCTGAAGAAGATCAGAGAGGATATGCTCTGCAAGCAACATTCGATGGAGAAATACTAAAGAGAATCCAAGGCTTAAAGCTCAACCTCAGAACTAAGGATAATATTTTTAGCAGAATGCAAAGAATGTTTGCCAAAAATAAAATCTCATACCATGAATATCAGGAGATTGAAAAGGTAATAGAAATAACTCAAACAAATGGTAGACATAAGTAAACCTATTAACAAAATCAATGATCGATCAAATACTCAAAAAAAATTCCGAAAAGAAAAGGAAAAAGATGAACTATGTTCACTTAGGAGGAATTCAAATACTAGTAAAATTCATATTCAAAGAAGAGATAAATTGCCCAATTGTTGTCAATCTCTCAGACGAAAGATTCATAAATGCCAAAGAAGGTAATCTAGGTATAGTTGAAGAAAACTTGGCCTACACCAAGCTCTTATTTACCTATTACCCCAGGTATTGTATTTCACTCAAAGATACTGATTTCAACGATGCTTTGAGTTTACATTTCCAGGTGAAAAGAAAGGATCTCTTTAAACCAGGTAACCATATAATGAGTATTTATTACCAGGCTCTTTATACTATTACCAATTCAAATTATGAAAACATTTACAAAAACAAAAGTTTGGTCGAAATAGATTAAGAATATGCAGGAATTGCTAGGATTGTGGAATCAGAGATTCAACAAGCAGACATTCCAGATGAATACGAGATTCATTTTGGAAAAACACAGGACATAGGAGGAAGTACCAGAATAAATCCAAGACAAAATTTGGAATATGGGAGAAATTCCATAAGAAAAAGTACATCTCAAAGATATCCCCTGAGGATAGAAGGAAAAGCTAAAGTCGCTCAAGTAGTGGGAAGATTCTACAACGGGAGTGATTGGAGCAAACAAAATATATTAATTCAAACAGGAACAACCGCTAATCACGTCAAAGAAAGCATCCTAGACGGATTAATTATATACGAAGGTACCCCTTACATCTACAACACCTTTGAAGGTAACAACTATAGTTGTAAAAGAATGGTAAAATTACCAATACAATTAGACAAAATCAGGATTACGGTCCCTTGTTATGTGACTAATCATGAAAATGATTATAACATAATTTTAGGAGATCAGTTCTTAAATAGTCTAGAGGACTATAACATAGGGAAAGAAGGAATTGAAATCACTTGGGAGAATAGAACCTGTTTCATTCCTAAAATAGATGCCTAAAGACACATCCTTTAGGGTTTCGGTATTCATAGAATTTAGCACCTATGATACAAAATTAACAACCTGTTGTCAAATTGATAATGGATCCGAAGCCAGCTTGGCAAAAACCTTTCTATTTAACAACTGGAAAATTAATGCTACTAACGCCTCTGTTGTTGGCATTACAGGTGACAAAGAGAAGCTAACGCACTCAAAAGAAAATACAGAAATAATTTTGGGATCAAAAATTATTTCAATAAAAAATGCTTACGCAAATGATAAACTAGAAACTGATTTGCTAATCGAAAATGATTTTATCCAACAATTTCAGGATTATCATCAGACAATCTACATGATAAGTTTCAAAACCCTATGTAACTATTTTATTAAAATACCAAGAAAGCATAACCCATACATTCTAATAAAACAAAATGGGAATTTTAAAAGAAAATACTTGGAAAATCCAAAAAATTATTCTTGCAAATGTCTTAACCTTGAATGGATTAAAGAAAATTTGCAGAAATCCTATGGAGAAAATCCTTTGAAAAAATGGGGAAAAAAACATGAAGAAACAACTTTGTTACTCAAAGATCCTAGTGTCATTATTAGAGTAAGACCGATGCTCTATAATGAAGAAGACAAAGATGAATTCAAAATCCAGATTCGAGAATTGATCAATTTGGGATTAATTAGACCCAATAAAAGTCCTCATAGTAGTCCAGCCTTTATGGTAAAAAATCATGCCAAGGTAAAAAGAGGAAAAGCTCGAATGGTTATTAACTACAAAGAACTGAATAAAAACTGTGTTTTTGATGGATATTTTATTCCTAACAAAAATAATCTAATCAACCTGGCAAAGGGAAAAATATACTTTTCAAAATTTGACTGTAAAAGCGAATTTTGGCAAGTGAAATTGGCAAAGGAATCAATTCCTTTAACAACATTTAGTACTCCTAATGGGCATTATGAATGGATAGTAATGCCGTTTGGACTAAAAAATGCGCCACAGATCTTTCAAAGAAAGATGGACAAAATATTCTCTGAAAAAGAATTTTCATTAGTCTATATTGATGACATTTTGATATGTTCAAAAACCTACCAAGAACATTTAATACATTTAAAAATATTTTTTGAAATATGTGTTAAAAATGGAATTGTTTTAAGCCAAAAAAAGGTTGCAATAAACAAAATAAAATAGAATTCTTAGGAATGATCATTTCAAAAAATGGAATCGAGTTACAAGCTCACATTTCCAAGAAAATTGTGGAGTTTCCTGACAAACTAACAACCAAACAAGAAATCCAAAAATTTCTTGGTTGTTTATGTCGCGCCCCATTTCGAACCGGTCGAAACAACACACAATGTGTGGTGGTCGTTGTGACTCTCTCATTTTTTGAAAGTTCATTTTTTAGAGTCGCCACCTAACTTTTAGGAAAAAACTAGAAAAACCATTTTTTGAAATGTGAGACTCTGTTTTTTAGTCTTTGGAAAAACATTTGAGATTCTGGATAAGGTTTTGGTTACTCGAGGGGAAGGTATTAAGCATCCCTCAAAGCCTATCCGAAGATAGTCCTTAAACTTAATTTTAGAAAATATTTGGGAAAGAATATTTGTTTTATTATTTGCTAGAAAAGATGATAAGAAACCTTTATTATTTTCAAGAAAAATAAACTCAAGGTATATAAATATACGTCTACAAAACACAAAGGTATATGTATGTAAAATATGACCTTATGTATATGTATGCTTATTATAGAGTAAAATTATATGTGTATGTGGAAGTATGATTTCTTGAAGTGATATAAGAATGGAAAGTAATGGTAGTACATCATATGTAGTAAACGAATATGTAAGCATATGATAAGTATGTGAAAAATTAAGAACTTTACATATAAAGATATACAAATATAGGAAAATAGAGTTGAAATAAATGTATGTTATATACCTACAGTAACATATAGTGTGGCAAAATGATGTGCAAAAACAAATACGATAGGAATTAAGATAGTAAATATTCCTCATTGGTAGCATAAGAATACATATATACCTTGTGTTTTGGAGGCTTTTAAAATCTGAAAACTCAAAACAACTACACTTTAAAGCTCTTAAAAGTTGTGTTTCTACCCTAAAGAATATGCACTTAAAAAAATTTATAAAAAAAAGCTGTGTTTAAGTATCAAAAATCTGCATTTTCAAATTAAACTTGCACCTTAAAGCTCAAAAAAAGGGGTGCATTGTTTGGCCTAAAAATCTGCACTTTAAAACTCAAAGACCTGCCACTTTTAAGCTCTCAAAACAGTTTTTTTACCCTAAAAAATCTGCATTCTTACACTAAAAAAATCTGCACTTTTACACTCTTAAAAGGGTACGTTCTCACACCAAAAACCAGCACTTTAGGAGCGGTTATCATAGCCGAAAGAAGGCATGAAAACAGTCATTAAAACTGTCTACAAGTGAATAAAATTTTCAGATCTTTCACCTCATAGAAACTCAATCCTAGCAACATGAAAATGGATAGTAACAGCTGAGACTAATTAGAAGAACTATTACTATCCTAGATATCCCTAAGCTAAGCCAAGTTTAAATATTGAAAGAGGGTGGAAGAATAGGCGGTTATGTTCACTATCATGCCATATCACTAAGGTTCGTATAAAACTCAAACACGAGAAACAAATACATACATACACACACACACACACACACACATATATATATATATATATATATGCCGAATCCATAACACATTAGTCAAAAGGTAAACAACATATGTAAAAATTTGTGCCAAAGATATAAATTTGAAGAGAAGAAGAAAGGGCACTGAACACTCTAGGCGCGAAGATGGGCTTGCTAGACACGAGCCTTTGATGCAAGCATTGATCACTTCTCCGATTGGGATAGATTTGGAGTTGTATTACAACTCCAAATGCGCTCCCGAGTGTACATGTCAAATAAGAAAGGAGAAGGATTAGAAGCTGTTTTCAATGGTTAATAGCAAAACTAATAAAACCTCACATCTGAAAGAAGAAAGGATTTCCATAATCAAGAAAAGAAAAAAAAAACTAATCTGGTCCATTTAACAAACTCATGAATTTCCTTTTGTCTTTAAAACATGGAACCACTATTTTAAGCCATTAATGTAAATGATATAAGGCATGGTAAATGTATAAGATACTATGCTTATGGCTAAATGGAGCATGCAAAAGACCACAAATACTACCATCTAATATACATCCATATGTAAAGGTGTAGCTAGAGGCATTAGCAAAATGTACATTTAATAAACATAGAAAAAAAAAATGATCGCAGCATATGAATCTCAAATATGTAAGAAGAATAGTTAATTTCTGATTCTCAAATATTATCGGATTATAAACGAAGCTAATAGTTCTGTTCAAAATACACCAAGCAAATAATTTGTGAATCTGAAACAAAAGAGCAGACCAAAATCTATTTTTTGTTAACTTTTCTGTTTTACATTCTATATTGTTTTGCCAGTGATTCAAACTCATATCCGCTAATAATCACACATAGACGTAAGCAACCGTATATAGTAGCAAACAAGACGAGAAGGTTTGTATGTCCCTAAAATTCAATCCGTAAAGAATATAAAGAAGACAGCTGAAACAAGTATGCACTGGAAAGGGGCAACGCATAATCGCATGTCTTCAAAAAACTCATATTTGGTAAAAATAAAACAAGGGAGGATAAAATTCTCACGTCTCGCGCATTTAAGACACTAGTCAGCCGCATACAATGAAGTAATCAGAAATTTAAAATGAAATCGATATCTGAACTCGCTTCGGGGAAGAACAACACAACTCAAAACCGGAATCCGATCATGTTCAAAAAAAAAAAAAAAAAAAAAGATCAAAATAAAAGAAGGAGAAGAAAACGAAAGAGAAACATAGCTCTACACTTTTCATTTAAACACAGACCTCCCCAAACCATATTATTAATTCCAATCTACATGCTATTACATATTTAAAGGTGAAGCAGCCCTGCATCCTTACCCTATATTTTCCAGTTCTAGAGGTTACTGTTAAACAAAATTGCTAAAGATCCGTATATAAACTGCCCTACATCGTATGAAACAAAGCAGAAGAAAACGAGCAAGATTTCACACATTCCACTTTGAATGTCAAAACAACCACATATCAAGAAGAAGAGAATTATATTTTGAGTTTTTCACAAAGAACAATCAGCAACACCTAAACAGAATAGAAATATACATACATTTATTCAATAATCTATGTCGGACACATATAAAAGTGAAATAAATAAAGGATGACGGCTTACCTTATGTGGAGCAGCAAGCTGAGGCTTCGACGTCAAGATTGCAACTACTAACTTGAAACCCTCGTACTCAAACTCGCACCAAGAGAAATCAAGGAGATGATAGAGAAAGAAGTAAATTAATAACGAATTCTTTGTGACTGATAACTTGTGTGTTTTCCGAATGCAAAACTTGTTATTTTTTTTTTTTCTTTTTCCCAATCTGAAACTTGTGATTTTGAAAAATCTGTTTTCTGCCCAATTTCCCCCAAATCTGTAACCTTCCAAATCTCCAAACTTTTTTTTCTCTCTCTCTCTCCTCCTCAAAAGAGTGAAAAACGTTGGTATTTATAGGCAAATCCGAACTTCAAAATTCGGATTTGAAACAAAAATTCTGTGAAAATTGAAAGGGTATTTGAATTTTGAATTCAAATCTTTGAAAAGAATCACCTTTCAGACAATGATAGTGACCTTAGAGCCGTTGGAACATTGTTGGTGTTGTGACAGAGGTGACGCGGGTGGAGTGGTGTTGTGATGTTGTTGTTGTCGGGTTTGGAGGTGGAGGAGAGAGAAGGAGAGAAGAGGAAGGAGGCTAGGGTTCTGATTTTTGGGAAAAGGAAAAGAGAAAGGTCGATGTTTTATGAAAAGAAGGAAAACACTTTTCTGATTTTGGAAAAAGGAGAAGCATGCATTAAGTTGGAATTGTTGACATGATCTGAGCCGTCCGATCATTTGATCGGACGGTTTAGGAAATAAACCAGATTAAAATAATACCAATATAATATATATATATATATATATATATATATAATAGACCGAAAAATCCATGGCCATTGGATTAAAAGGGGTTTAATGGCCAAGATGCATTAAGAAGGCACAATCCATTGATGCTTATGTGGCATACACAGATTGGCCAGTATTTTGAGACTAGGAATGCCACATATTCTTGCTCAATTTGACTTATTTTTAAAATTTTAATTGTAGTCAATTTGCTATGTAACATAGCCACCATTGATTATATTGAAAATAGTTATATATATATATATATATATATATATATATATATAATAGACCGAAAAATCCATGGCCATTGGATTAAAAGGGGTTTAATGGCCAAGATGCATTAAGAAGGCACAATCCATTAATGCTTATGTGGCATACACAGATTGGCCAGTATTTTGAGACTAGGATTGCCACATATTCTTGCTCAATTTGACTTATTTTTAAAATTTCAATTATAGTCAATTTGCTATGTAACATAGCCACCATTGATTATATTGAAAATAGTTAATTGCAAAACTAATTTATTTATAAAATTGATCATTGTAAATATAAAATAAGATGATTTATCAATTAATGAGTTAATTAAGCTTCCCGATTT
Organism: Capsicum rhomboideum; assembly: GCA_031232105.1. Classification (NCBI taxonomy): domain Eukaryota; kingdom Viridiplantae; phylum Streptophyta; class Magnoliopsida; order Solanales; family Solanaceae; genus Capsicum; species Capsicum rhomboideum. The sequence goes on from CP124711.1 coordinate 57,250,814, forward strand.
GAAAGATTATGAAAGATACTTATTTGCAAAAAGTGAGAATTTTAAATAGCCAAAATTGATTTAAAATAAAAAAAAAAAATTTAAAAAAATCAAAAAGTAGTAAAACATGTATATATATATATGTTAATATTCAAAATTTATAAAAATAGTATTTACAGAATATTTTGCTAAATGAGATAGCAAATTACTAAAATATTTTTGAAAAAATTTATTTTCACATTATTCAGATATAGAAGCTTAAATAATATTAAAATATGAAGAGTCAAAATTGAGTGTCTACAGTTTAAATTATGCAGGGGAATTTATTCCGGACCTAGCAAGAAAAAAGACTATCCTTCATAAATTAATTCGAAAGTCCAAAGACTAGGATGGACCGAAGAACATACACAATGTGTTAAAAACTTAAAAGAAGAATGTTCTAAGCTACCTAAGCTTAGATTACCTGAAGAAGAAGACAATTTAATCTTGCAAACAGATGCATCCGATTATCATTGGGGCGCACTATCACAAACAGACCTAAATAAAATCTGTAGGTATACAAGTGGAACATTTAATGAAGCTGAAATAAAATATTCCACTAATGAAAAAGAACTTTTAGCCATTGTTAGAGGAATTAGAAAATTTTCAGCTTTCCTATTATCCAAACAATTCGTTGTCAGAACTGACAACACCTAAGTATCAGGTTTGATATCTAATAAACTTCCTTCTGAACCACAGTATAGAAGGTTACACAGATGACAAGTACTATTGTCATTTTATTCTTTCAAAATTGAAAATATCAAAGGAACTGACAATTCTCTTGCAGATTTTCTATCCAGGAACATTGAATATGGACAATAGAACTCAAGTTCTTGTCAATAGAATCTATCAGAAAATGGCGAAAGAAGTCATTAATGATAAAAGTCAGCAATTATTCAGTATTAGAGATACAATGGCTGAATTAGCTGAAAAAAACAGAAATTGCAGTATGAGTTAAGCCAGCTCAATACCGATCAAGCAGAAAACATAATGGAGTTTCAACTCCTATGTGAACATTTGGACACACATTCAAAGGGGAATATAACTCCCAATAAGGTAGCAGGAGATGTCCCACCAGCATACTTGTGTCTCAAACATAATAAAAATTTTCCATAGCTCCAACTTCACTTTTACTTTCACACATACATCTATGATTTACAAGAATATTAACCATTGAATAAGATAAACGAGTAATGCTACCTACCGCATCTAAAAAAGATTGGAAAGGTATTTGGTATCAAACCTATAAATTTCTACAGTGATAATCTAAATAAATGGCAAACTGTTTTTATAGAAGAATACAATGATTTGATAATGAAATAGAAAAATTAGGCGGAAACAGAAGAATATGAAAGACATGTTGTCTAGGGGATGCACACTTGTAGATGAAACATTCAAACAGAAATCAACATGGGTTGCGGTGCAGTGGTGGGACTGCTATACCCTTAACCAGAGGTCTCGGGTTCGAGCCCTGGGTATGGAAAAAATTTTGTTGGTAGCGCCACCACCAAAGTGGGCCCTACAGTACGCGATTCGAATTAGTCGAGGCTCTAATGCGGGTACCAGACACTGGGTGGGAAACCAAAAAACAAAACAAAAAAACATTCAAACGCAAGCTCTGCCATGAATTTATTTCTCCTTTTCGTCAGTCAAGTAATAATAATCTGTCAATTATGATCAAAATTTGTGACAAGGAAGCTAAACTTAACTCTCAAAGACTTTGAGCACTACTAGGATCAACAAAAATAGAGCATCAGACAAGACGTTTACTCATGTTGAAATAAATCAAGACGATCATATGCAGGACATACTAAAGTCTAATTTATTATTTTCTTTAGGGGGGGGGGGGTGCTACTAGGTTTCTGGTACCCAGATTAGAGCCTGACTAAATTCGAATTAGCACCGAAAAATCCCACATTGAGGGATAAAACGCTCCCTAACAAAGATGACCCCATACCTAGGGGGGCCCGAACCCGAGACCACTCATCCAATATGTTAACCAAAAATGATTCAGACCTAAAGTCTACATTTCTCATATATATATATATATATAGAAAGTGATTCAGCATTCTCCAGATAACTCTAAAGCATTCAACAATTGAAATGACGTACAAGCTTCTCTATTTCTACCCTGCATCAGGAAGTAACAATATACCACATTAAAGACCATCTTAAGCGAAAACTTCAATTAGGATGTCTCTAATACCTTATGGATGTACTTATGATATATTTTTTGAGAAAATGACATGATCCTGAATAAGGTTGTCCACCGGACTAGTATGTATCGGTACCAATCCGGTCCATTTCGATACAGGATTCGATCCGTACCAGTTCGGTAGGTACTCATACGGTACAATCTTTACCTATACCCAGATTGAAATGGTACCTATTTTCATACAGGTAATTTGGTACCGATTTCGGTCCGATCCATTCCGGTTAAATTGATTTTAAAAATAAAATAAAATAAAACGGCTACTAGCCGTTGGGGACCGTTGGCAACAACTAGTGGGCCCCCAATGGCTAGTTTGACCCCTCTCCCCCCCCACCCCCACCCCAGTCGTCCCCCTCCCCTAAAATTCCTATAAATACCCCCACCCCTTCACATTTTATTCACTCTTATTCTTTCAATCTCTCTCAAATCTCAATTCTCAATATCTAATATTCTAATTGTTGTTATTATTTTACAATTAAAGTATAATTTGGTGAATTTTGGAGGAGCAATCTTCTTTAAGTTTCAAGTTTCGGTTATCGTCTGTTTTTACGGCAGACGTTTGGTACATTCGTTCCATTCTCTAATCTTTTGATTTATTTTTCGTGTGTATTAGTTGTAATTTGTTTATATTAATTTGCTAATTTCATATTTTATTTCATTATATTATGGATTCTTCTCAAAAAAAATATGGTAAAAAAACTATTGCACAAAAAGTTAAAGGTTTAATGAAATTTGGTGGTAGAAAAAGTAAAGTTTCTTCTAGTTCTTCTCGCTTGCCTGAAATTAGATTTAATACGGATGATTTTACGCATGTTAATGAAACTGATTTTATGCATGTCCAACCCGATGTCATAGAAATTAATACCGATACTCCTATTCCCAATGAAGTTTTAGAGAGATTGTATAATGATTTTGAAGATGAATTAGATGAAGAAGTAGAATTACATGTGGATGATGATTTAGATGACACACCGACTAGTCCCGTTCCCGCTTCCACCCCCGCTAGTGTCGAAGCTTCAACACCGACTAGTCCCACTCCCGCTTCCACCCCTGCTTCCTCTTGTTAGGGGTAAGACCACGATACAACGTCCTTTAAAATCAGATGTGTGAAAATTTTTTTATTTGAATGATGAAAAAACTGTTTCTACATGTGGTCTTTGTAAACAAAAATTTAAATATGTATCTGACGGGACTGGAGGTTCAACTGGGGGGTTTAGAACCCATTTGCTTAGGAAACATCTGAGAGAATGAAATACACATTTAGCAAGTAAAAATGTCGGTTCTGGCACTGGACTATCCGTTGCCGGGTCAAACATAGTTTAAAGTGAATTAAATCCTTCAAACCCTGCTGGTCCAGTTACACAACGACCCTATAATAGATCGTGGTTGTGAAAATTTTGCTAAAATGATTACTGTTTGTGGTTTGCCTTTTAATTTTGGAGAGAATCCGAGTTTTATAACATATATTCGGGATACATATAATTTCAGTTTTGAAGGTTTTTCAAAAAGTATGGTAAAAAGAAATATTTTTGAATTTCAAACACAACATATGTAATTTCTTCATAGTTATTTTTACTTGATGGATAATAGGGTTTCTGTTACCACTGATATAGGTCGTAGTAATAATGGTTTTGATTAGTTAACAATTACTGTACATTGGGTTGATTATAATTGGAATATGCAAAAAAGAATTATCGGTTATAAAATTTGTGAACAAAAGAAAATCAATTTTTATATTGCTACTACTATAGCTCGTATTTTAGAATTTTATGGTCTTGTTGATAAAGTGACTAGTGTTACTTTAGATAATGTTTCTGCTAATTTAAATGTTATGCCTTTGCTAGAAACTAGACTTTGTCCACTTATTCCCTGTTCTTTTCATGTTAGATGTACTGAACATATATTAAATTTAATTGTGAAATATAGTATTAAATTATCTGATAATAGTTGTGATAAAGTTGAAAATGCTGAGTTTTGAATTTTTCATATGCATAACAGTAGTAGAATTAGACAATATAAAGAATTTTGTAGTGGTTGTGAATTTCCATATAGAAAAATTCTAAAACATGTTAAAACTAGATGGATTTTTTTTTTTATGAAATGATTGAAATTGCTTATAAATATAGACAACCTATAACTATAACGTATAATTCGCATAACGCTTATCCTTTTCATCAACTCATTGAAGATGATTGGATTAAAATGAATGAACTTAGAAAATTTTTGAAATCGTTTTATGATGCTACCCTCATTTTTTCTAGAATGTATTATCCTACTATTACAAAAATTTAATTTATTACATATATGGGGTATTTCATGCATTTTTGCTAAGTATAAAACAAATGAATATTTTAAGGTTTCTATTGTAGCTATGATGGAAAAATTCAAAAAATATTTTTTTCCTATCCCTCAAATTTATTTTACTACTCTTGTTTTAAACCCAAAATATAAAGAACATGGTACAAAAGCTATGGTTAGAGGCATTTATCAAAATTTAGCTATTCAATCAGATGAAAGTCCGAATTTGATAACTTGTCAAGATAGCTTTAACACTTGTGCGATGAAATTCTATGAAAAATATTACAACTTGGATAATATTGATCTTCCTCAACCGTGTAGCTCTCCAACAAATGTCCATGATTTAGCAAAAACATCACTTGGTATTGATTCTTCTAATAAATGTGAATTTATTAAATACTTTGAACAAGGTGCGGATACTATTATAGATAAGAAAGGTGTCCCACAAGTATTGAATTGGTGGAGGGCTCGTGACCAACAATTTTCAAAACTTAGCAGAATGGTGAAGGACATACTAGCTATTCAAGGATCATCGGTTGCTTCGGAGCAAGCATTCAACGAGCAAGTTTTCAAATCAGAGACCATACACATTCATTAGCAAAAGTCAGTTTGGAGCTATCGGTGTTGTTTAGAGATTGGACCAACACCGAGCGAAGAAATAAAAGACTTCCTCCAAAGTTAACTAAATTACAAGAAGATTACATAAATGCAATCCTTAATAGTGACAATGACAATGAAGTTGAAGAAACTCAACAAGCTATACCAAGACCGGAGATTGATAATGTTCAAAGTTTAGAAGAGTTAGAACAAAACTTTATAGGACTATAAAACTATTAATATTACATTCGAGACTTAGTTGAAACGACCTAGAAGGTGGCTGCGTAAATTGGACGCTCTATTTATAGTTGTAAATTGTAATACAAATTTAAAATTTTGAATAAATTGAGTTGATTTTTTATTTTTTAATCATTGTTTTATACTTTTATTTAATACCTTTCTTTTAATTTGAGTTTTAATATTACTAACTTAGAAACTTAAAAAAAAAAAAAACTTAAAAACACAAACTACTTTAACAAACTAATAATCTTCAAATACATAACTTCAAAAAATATAAACTTAAAAACTTAACTTATAAATTGAAAAACTTAAAAAATAAAATACTTTAACAAACTAATAATCTTCAAATATATAATTTTAAAAAATATAAACATAAAAACTTATAAGTTATAATTTATAAATTGAAAAACTTAAAAAAAACAATAAAAATAACTAATAAACTTCAAAAACTTCGAAAATCATAAATTTTGTACGTAATTTAAATTTTAAAATAATTCAAAAATCAATTATTTTTCTTAAAAAAATGACTGACCGTACCGGAATCCGATCTGGTCTGGACCGGTTCGGTACCGGCGTATACCCGTTAAGACCGGATCGGAATGAAATGCCGATTTCCTACCGGTTATTCCGGTCTGGTTCATACCGGTACTGGTCCCATTCCGGTAACGGTCATACCGGTCTATTCCGGTCCGGTGCACAGTTTTAATCCTGACCATTTAAGGGCAATTGTGCAGGAAAAGGAGAAAAAAGAGTAGGGTCGTAAAAGCTGATAAACAAAAACTAAATTAGAACAGTGAAGAATATCCAGAACATGCGTTTTTTAGAGACAACCCTCCTTACATTGTCACATCAGTAGTTGGTGGACGTTCCTTATGAATCACTTCGTCAATGGAACGATGATGACCTACTTTTCATTGCATACAACTTTCCACCTTGGATCGTTTTTTACAATGACAAAGAACTTAGTTTAAAGGGACTTTCTACAATTCCAGTCTGCAAAACGTTCAACAAACTAGAAGCTTCATTCAATCAGAACCATTTTGACCAGAAGTTTTGACACAAAGTTCTCCTAGGCAGGTACACAGAGGATATATGTCAACAGACAATGCTTCTCACAGAGGAAATGCACCTACCTGCTAGTCGACTAGCAAATCAAGTCAACTTCTTAACAGTAGTAGTGTATAATGTATGCAGCAAGTTTTATAAAAACAAAATCATAAGATATCAAGACAATGCAACTAGCTCACATAGAACCCAATCCAGTTAGTATCTTGAGCAGAAATAACATATATTAATTAAATAACATATATTAAACATGAAAAAGCTTTCTGCAAATTCCCATTTTTTGCTTAGAGAGCGGAAAATGCTTTAGAAAAGAGGGTTTTTTACAAATGACTCAGCTGTAGTTTATTCCATCAAAAGCGTAAAAAATTTCCTACATATAGCTGCTTATTTTTCAAGGCGAACATAGTTTACTATACCTCCATCCCATTGCATAACACCAACAGAAACTTTGTGAAATGTTCACTACAAGACCACTCTTCATCCCATTTAACAAACGCCAAAGAAACTATGGTGATCAAAAGTTCACAATAACAATGCCCTCCATCCCGTTTGACAGAGACACCTGAAAGAAACTACCTGGCACAATGGAATTCACTTGAACCAATAAATTCAAATAGTAAGGACATGCAAGCACTTGATGCATAAAAGAACCTGTAACCAACATTTGAAAGGTCAATTTCTGGAAACGTTACTATCTCTTAGCTAATTTAACTCAACAAAGGGGATGAATACGGGAAATCAGAAACAGCTACAAGGAAGAAAAGAGCCCTATGGTGGCCATCATGATGGAATAAAGTGTCTTGAGGAATCAAAAATGTGCTAGTCAGCCAGATTTTTCAGTGTATTCCCACAAGTCCCAAAACCTTGAGACTACGGGTTGAAATCCAGTCTCCACAACATCTTGTTTTGCCTCATATAGGACCACGGCTGCAGATTGTAATACTCCTAGATGACTTGTAATAGAATTTGGCTTTATTTTACTATATAAGAAAACGCTTACGGATGTAGAAAAATGGCAGTAAATGCAGAAGGAAGTGATAGAATCCACACAAGGAAAGGGGTGCGACAAATAGATACAACTTCGTCATCTTTCTGCACATTAGGTATAGCATAACAAATTGATAAAGTATCCAAGATCACATGAGAAATCAAAGGTTGGAGTTTCAGGTCCAATCCAAGAAATAACATTACAAAACCGATACTCCTCTCACATATGTAAAAAGTTCATAGGTTGCACTATTTTTTGAAACCGGAACTTGGTTCATAGGTTGCACTATAGAAACACTTAATTGAGTTTAGTGCAGAAATGCATATATAGCAGTAGAAATATAAACAACAAGAGCAGAAGTGACGAGAACGAGCAAGGCAGAGACAGCATGAATAGCAGATTTACTTCCACAAGATAACATGCCAAGGCGAATCTGGATGACATTAACAATTGAAAGCATCAAGAACAAACAGCCCATTACGGATCCAATAGCAGAGGCCATCATTCCAAGTCTAAGGACCTTCAAATTGATGTGAGCCCTGAAAACCTCATCAACATCATTGCTATTCAAGAGATTAATTGCCAATTTGAGTCCCTGTGCAACAAGTGAGGAGAAGAGAAAGAAGCTAAATGAGACCACCTCAAAAACCAGCAGTTTCTTAACGATGTCAATTCCAGCATCGCAAGCTGTGCGGTCCTCAAGACTTTTCTGTCCAGGTGTGGTTAGAGAGAGACCCACAAACACTGCAATGGTGAAAAGCGAGTTCACATTCACTAGCCCATCCAAAGCAGTCACATGGACACTCGTTGTTGCAACTGAACTAGAAGACGATGAGCTGCCTCTTCTTGGGTATTCTTTTGGGTATGTCTCAGATCTGCAAAAAAAATGTACAAGATCAAGAAACCAATGAACAAAAACAGAGACTCTATGAATCACAAAAGAAGCTACAACTTTACTCTTCCATCATCTACTTAACGTTGGATTCTGCTTCTTCTGCTTTATAGATGCTTGTAATATTGGTGTTTCAATTTCCCGGATGGATCGTTGTAGCAAAATGTAATGTTTTACTACTTTTACTTTTGGGGGTTTTCGATTCTTCTGATGTTATTGGGTTTCGAGTTTGCGGGGGTGGGGGGTTTGGATTCTTACATGTTTACTTGTTCACGAAAATAAAGAATTAATTGGGAGAAGGGCACGAATATGCATTTTTTATGTCGTCATTTAACTTTCTTTTTTTTTTTAATGAAAAGCTGCTTTGGGCCTTTTATTGAACAACACAAATATTTACAAAAACACAATGGCCCAAGGCCAGGCCCAAATCGGGCAGAAAAAAAAAAAAGAAGAAAAACACCTAAATCTACTCCTAAGCAACAAAACAAAAAATCTACTTCAAAATAGGAAAGTAAACCGAAGAGACACCACGCCGCCTTTATCGGAATCTCTGTCGGAGTTCAACGGAGCTACCTGAGCTGTAGTTCAAGAAGCTAGTGAGGATAACTCCAGCTAAATGGCCCTTCCTCTTCCTTTATTCGTAGTTATATATGTCGTTGTAAACAATCCTTTCACCATTCTAAATCAAGCTTTTGGGTAGAAACACTTAGTCAACCTCAACTCTCACAGGCGCCATGATTCTGTCCTAACATGAAGTCTTCTTCAAGCTTGATAAATGTCAGATCCAGTGATTGTTGCTTCTACGGGTAATCCTACTGAAAAGTTAAAGATTCAGGGTCTTTGAACACATTTTTTGTTGTTTTGTAGCAATATTTATAGTGTTTCTGATTCCTCTTCGGTGGGATGAACCTCAATCGAAGTTAATACCACCACCAAAAGAAAAATCAAATTCCCTGCAAATATGCTATGAAACTGTAATTGTTGTGATTGCCTTTCTACAAATTTAGGAAATTTGTTTCTAGGCTCCAACTTTGTATTGTTGCTTGTGGATTGAGCTCCCTGAACTTCTGATGCATTTCTCTCTTTGATTTGGATCTATTAGCGTGGATCCCATCTCCTGTTGCTTGTAATTCTCAAATAAGGAATCTGACTTTTATCTGTCATTAGTATTTGTTGTGCTTTGTGTGGTAACTCCTGATTATTATTGTATATCACTGTACCTGCAAAATGAACAGAATTGTTAGTTAAAAATCCTGTAAGCTGGTTCCCCTCTTTGTAGTTGTGCCTAACTTGTACATCTCCCATGTTTCTCCAATGCTTTATTAACTCAACTCCCATACTAATTGTCCATGGACAGTCCCAAACCTCATTGACCATTTTCTGCACAATCAATGAATCAGTCTCCACTATAAGTGGTAGTATTCTGTTTCTCACACAAAATTCTAGTCCCTCCTTTATAGCTAAAGCCTCAGCTTTCAAACAAGTAGTGGAGGGAATACCTTTAGCTTCTGCATGAACTAAATCACCTTGACAGTCCCTTATACAAAATATCACTAAACTGTAGCTTTCTCTAACTGAAGCATCAGTGTTGCATTTGTAATAACCACTAGGTGGTAGTTCTCATCTCAAAATCTTACCGTCTCTCCTCCCAATATCCCTGTGATTCTCCAGTTTATCAATCAACAATGGCCAACTGTTAGGGATTTATGATATTGTAGGGAATCTGACTTTTGCAAAAAGGTACAAATTTTAACTAATATCATGAATTACCCTATGCCTGAACATAGTCCCTCCATGAAGTATACAATTCCTTCCCTTCCATAATTACCACATAATGATAGCTAGGGTTGCCTGAATTAAGGGTTTTATTCTAGGAGAACTTTCAGCTTTCCACCACATAGTAATTGATTGATTAACCTGAATAAAATACCCTTGGATGTCTGTTGCATTTGCATAGATTCTCCATATGTTATTGGCAAATTCTCCAGTGAGAAATAAATGCTCCATGTTCTCCACTTGGAGGTTATCATCACAACATCTGCATCTAGAAACCATGTACACTCCATCTCTGGCCAAAACATCATCTACAGGTACTTTTTTCATCCACACTCTCCAAATAAAAAAGAAAATTTTGAATGGCATACCTGTCATCCACATCTGATCAAGAACTAGTGTTCCTCCTCCTTATGTCTTAGGAACTGCCAAGCGCTTTTAACAGAAAACTTACCATTGTTAGTTAGCAGCCACCAAGCTTTGTCCCTTACCTCTAATTGAAGTCTTCTAGGATATTCCTCCAGAATGTGATTAACCAACTGCATTGGTAGATGTTGTTTGAGCAAATCTGCATTCTATCCATCAGTTAAAAAAAGTTCTTCACTTCTGCAATGTTAGTAATCTGCCCTGATGGTATAAACTGATATAAAGGACCCAATTTGATCCAATTATCATACCAAAAACTAGTTGTGCCTTTCTTGGGTTCCCACCAGATTTGATGCTCTATTTCATCATTAGCTTCTAACATCTTCTTCCACAACTGTGACCCCCTTTTCCATCAGACCATAGTAGGGATTTTTTTTACAATTTTTATTCCACATAATTGTAGACCATATAGTACCAAATGTCCTAAATTCCACTATAGTTTGGCAAATAAAGCATATGAGATTTCAAATAAGGATCTGAAACCCATTCCCCCTTCCTCAATAGGTAAACACATCTTTAGCTAGGCTCTCCATGTCTACATCTCCCTTCTTCCTTATTACTCCAAAAACAATCTAGCAAATACTCTATGTAACTCCTGAATAGTATATTTGGTAGGTGTCATAGCCGAAAGTAGATAAAGTGGCATACTTTGTAGAACACTTTTGATAAGAATAGCCTTGCCTCCATATGATAACAACTTCCCCTTCCAATGCTGAAGTTTGTCTTTGATCTTTTTGATAAGATCATTATAGAAGGCTTTCCTCTTTCTAGCATGGAATGTAAGACATCCCAAATACTTAAAAGAAAAAGTACCTCTACATAAACCAGTAGTAACAGCCACCTCTTGAGTCAGACTTTCATCCACCTTCTGATGCATACAAAAGAAAGACTTATTAGCATTAATTTTCTGGCCAGAGATCCTTTCATATTCATGTAAAGTTGACTTGATCATATTTAGTGATGTAGAATCAGCAGATATGAATATGATTATGTCATCTGCATAGGCTAAATGGTTGATCTTGTCACTCCACTTAGGCATGCCAAACCCCTTGTATTTGTCATCCTCCATAAGTACATTAAGAGTCCTGGAAAGAACCTCGTGGGTCTCCTTGCTTTACACCTCTGGTAGAGTGGAAGAAACCTCTTGATTGTCCATCAAACAAGATAGAATACCAATTGATAGCTAACAGCCTCCAGATCATATCAATGAATATCTCATTGAACCCCATTTTTCTGAAAACCCTTGTGAGAAACAACTAAGAAACCATGTCCTATGCTTTGGCCATATCCAGTTTGATCACCACATTAGCAGGATTCCCTCTCAACCTAATATTGGTAACAATCTCCTGAGTCAATAGAATAGAACATTTTCCACAATACTTCTCCCCCTAACAAAACCAAATTGATTAGGGGAGATAATCTATGGTAGTAAACCTTCCATCCTATCATGAATTACTCTTGAAATAACCTTATTAATAAAGTTACTCAAGCTTATGGACCTAAGATCTGCAAAAGTTTTTACATTCTCCTTCTTAGGCAATAAAATAAGATTTGTGTGAGTGATTGTCTTAGGAAAAGTGTGCCCTTGAAAAAAAGCTTGCACAATTTTGGTAACATCTTCTCCTACAATCTCCTAACAAGTCTGATAAAACAGATCTGGTAGACCATCAGGGCCACATGCACTACTCCCTTTCAACAAAAATATAGCTTTCTTTATTTCCTCCTTGTCTGGTTCCCTGCATAAGAAGTCATTAGTATTTGCATATACCATGTCCTGGATGTGATCCTGGATGTAATCCATTAATGTGTAATCTGTAGATTCCTTCTCTTGAGTAAACTATTTCTGGTAGAAAGAAACAGCTTCCTCAGCCATCAACTCCTCATCCAGCAACCACTGTCCTTCCGTCTTTTTAATTTTTTTAATCTGTAATCTTTTTTATTTTTGTGTTTTTTATTTGTTAAAGAGCATAAAATTTGATTTTTACATATTTTGGTTCAATTTAAAACAAGTTATTGGTGATTATCTTTTTTCTTGAAAATGTTAGGATATTTATATATTTTTAATTATTGATTGTCACTGATTTTTTTTACACAGTCATTTTTTATAAACAAATATTGTTTGAGTTTTATTAAATCATGAGACGTCAATTTTATTTTAAACTCAAACCATATTCTTATCTGGCATTAAATACATTTGTTAATTTATTTTTATCACAATCCGTTAATTTATAAAAGACATAGAAGATATTTTTTGCACGGATAAGTTAAATATTTATAGTTTTGGATAAGATCAAATAGTCATGATTTTGGATAACTCATGATTTTGAATAGCCCATGATTTTCTCAAAACCATGGTATTGAACACATGGTTTTGCTCTTGAGTGATTTTAGTTTTTCTATAAAACTAATTCACTCCCTTCACAATTTAATGGTGGTGAAAATTTTCAAATTAGGGTAAACAATTATCTTCTTCCTTTCTATTTTTAGCTTAAGCAGTCGCCTCCCTCCTCTTTCACTTTTTCAATGAACTCCACCACCACTGCACCTGAAAAAAACTCCACCATCCACTATGAACAACCATTCGACCTCCAACCATGAACCCCTCTGTTTCTCTTTGTCTTGTCCTGCAAAGCAACACCAGTTTCAACTATATCATCACCGGAGAAGCCATCTTCGATGAAACAAACTCACTCTCCCTTTGTCTTTAATGAAGCACCAACAACCATTACTCTGACCAGATCCACGAACAACAGTAACGGTTCAATGATGAACTGAAGCTCCACTGGCGAACCCATCAGAGCACAACCGACAACAACAACAACACAACCACCAAAGCAGCAACGGACCAGCAGCAACAGCGTTGCTCACTCCGTTTCCTCCATCAACGATGAACCAGTAGCTCCGACGTGCCCCAATCACTGCTCCGACAAACAAATCTGACAAGAATACCTCGTTCCCGGTAAAAAACCTTACTCCCTTCGTTTATCTTTTACAACATTATCATTTTGGTGTTTGTTTTACGAATATGCTTCATTTTACCATGGGTGTATTGTTGTGTGTTGGTTTGATTCACTTTATACTTTTGTGCTACTATTTTGTTGTTTCTGTGTTCGTGTAAATTTGATTGATTAATATCCAATTATTTCATGTTAGTTTACTTTATTTGTTGGATGGCTCTTATTTTTCACTATTGAATTATTTATTGTTATTTTTGTTGTGACTTTAAATTCGAACTAACTCACCATTTTTCATTATTATTCCTTCCTTGTTTATTATTTTAAGTTGTATCACTGTTTTTTGTCTAATGTGTTTAAAAAATATTATAAATATCTTTTTTGGACAACACGTTGATGATCTATTGGATCCTTTTACTATATAATATTGCTTGAATTTTAATTTACTTAGCCAATGAAAGAATCTCTCTGTCGGATTTTTGAGGCCTCCCCCATTATTAAAGATGAAATTTATTTTAAGCTCAATTATTTTATTTGAGGTCAATTGTTTCATACCAAATATTTTAATACTTGGCCGATGAAGAAATTTCCATCGATTTTCAAGGCCTCCAATGTATATAAGATGGGTTTGACTTTTCGTTTATTATTTCTTTAATTCATTTTGATTATATTTATTCATTACTAACACTTTTACCAAGTGTTTTTACAGGTACATGGAGCTTCTTCTCAAAGAAGACACTCGAATTCACATTCAAGAAGCATTTTGAATTATTTATTATCTTTATTCATTTTGTTTAACGGTAGACAAATATTAGGCTGTCTTCGTTATTTTTGTTTTACTTTATTCATTATATTTTATGTTTGTTATATTTGTTAAAGTTATTTTATTTCCTCCTCAATTGAAAAAATAAGTTCAGTCGGGACCCATCTTTGTGGATTCTGAAGGGTGCCTAACACATTCTCTTTAGAATAACCTGAACCCTTACCTAGAATCTAATTGGTTTCGCAGACTGAAAGTTTTCATTAATTAATCGGTTTCCTAATTTTCCTAAAATTAGGTGGCGACTCTAAATTCTTTTTAAACTCTCAAATAATTTATTTTTGAGTCCCAAAATTGCACCTTATGAAAATAGGGATGCGATAGATGGCGAATCCGCTGGGGATATAAAGGTTCTAACCATTATGGATTCGTTTTTTCAATTGAGGAGTTTTTACTTTTTACAATTTTTTCTATTGCCTTTTATATTTTTAGATTATTTATATCTTGTATATTATTTACGTTATTTTGTATTTTACTCATTATTTATTAAATTTCTATAATATTTTAACCCTGTTGCATTTCAAGGCATCTTCCGCCTTCATGGCAAAGCATTAGGCATTAGAAAAAAGGCGGTTATACGGGTATCTGTACCCGCCCTTCCGTATAACACCTTATCTTTCTTTGAACCTCCAAGTGAAGTAATTGATTTGAGTAGTTCAACAGTCACTTGGTGTGTTATCCCGATAAGTCCATTTCGGGTTTTCGATCAATTTGAACAAACTACTCTACTCAAATAGGTTAGAGCGAAGCCAAATCCTATGTATAGGCATTAACCTAAGTTGACCAGACACCAAGAGGTATCGGGTCCAATAGAGACCACCTTGTGTCCAAAAGGCCCATGGCCTAAAAGGACATCATCCCTTATCTGTTTAAATTGAAGGATAAGATGCCAGATTGGATGAACCATTGTCTCACGGGGTTGATAATTTATTATTTTTTAGATTAGTTTCTTTTGTTATAATTAAATGAAGATCTTTATCTGAAGGTGTTCAAAAATTTCAAGAAGTTCGAGAATGAAGGACTTCCAAGGCGGTTTAGTCTAGTGTTGTTCCCCTGCGTGGGACTAATATTTATTGTATATCCTTTTCCCTTATTTTGTATCCCCATTTGATCTATTCATATTAATTTGTATATAACATGTTTTGGGGGGAGGGGACAGTGGAATGTTTCACAAACGACATACATATCCTTCAATCGTTAGACTTACCTTTGGCTAAAAAAGGTCACCTGTATATTAGGATGTGTTATATATTGTTTATGTGATTTTATTTATCCGTGTTTATCTGATTTTGTGTTTAATACACATGTTTTGCATTAAAAATTCCTTATCCATCATTCCATTTCAAAAAGTTTTTGAACTACATCTAACCTGATTCTTGGCTCAACGGGATACGTAGGTGCCTTAAAGGCTTAGTCATGTTCCCCATAAGCTTTCCATCTTTCTTTTTCAATGGAAACTGGGGCAAAATTTTTGAGAAGGTCTCAAAAATTCTACACAAGAATACATTTTGTTACAAATTTAACACAGGGGTTTGTTGAAGCCGAAATTGAGGTAGAATTTTTGAGAAGGTCTCTAAAATTCCACTCAAAGCATCTTCAAGAAGTTCAAGAAAGTTCTTTTGAGTTCTAAACTGGGGCAAAATTTTTGAGGAAGGTCTTCGAAAATTCCTCCAAGTTTGCATTTAAGAATCAGACTATATTTGGCTTCGGACTCCATAAGGCACCAATATCTAATGTGGAAGACAAATCAGGAGAGTGTTCTACTATGTAACCACTCTCTCTCATTTATTATCTTTTCATGACTTCCCTTCTTTCACTTTTTTCTCATCTCTTTGCAGGAAATCATCCTCTCTAACAGTCGGAGATGGTCACAATGATATGCAATTTTGATGGATAATCAGAAAACTTCACATTTCCCAAAAGTATCCTGGGAGGGAACACATCAACAAGAGGCTCTCTTATACAATCAAGAGGCTATAGTACATTGTCTCCCCAAAAATAATAGATGATCACAATAATATTGTCCCTACAAAAGATCGAGAGATTCTCTTTGGCTGAAGACGTCAGTCGACACTAGACATACGAGGTATCACTCCAATTTTGTTCTTATCTTTGCATTATTTTGTGTGCCTATATTTTATAAAATATCTGCATAAACTACGCACACCCGATTCTCATCCTTTGGGTTGAGATACTTAGGTAGCCCTCCTCGGGTTTGATATCCCTTATTTAATTTTTTTTTTAAAAAAATATTATATTTTTTAGAATCATGTCTTTGACTTGGTTGGTGCCAACATAATTAGAAGCATGCAAATAAGTAATATGATTGAGAAGGTCAACTTTATGATGAACCTCAAGTTCTTTTGGTACCTCTTATTCGCATTTTTGTGACACTCGAAAAAGTTCTCTTGCATGCATTCAAGGTGAGAATAAAACCAATCTCATTATTTTATGTACATTGTATGGTGAGTTTTAGATTAAATTCAATTGCATTGCACTGTTGATCTAGAACTTGGGCTGAATGTTTGTTGAGGCAAAATTCTAAGTAATATTTGATTTGGGGAAGGATCGTAGGCCTTCTTTGACCCGTTTGTGCCTTTCAATGCCTAACAAATGACATTAATTCCTAGTATGTCCCTCTTTGAGCCTGGAGCCTCTTCTTTGGTCCTTTCTGAGTGATTAAATGCACTATCCATCTCTTGGCCCAACTTTCTTAAGCGCACTGAAGGTGTACAAATTTTAGAAGATAATTCAAACTTGAAGCTGCCAAAGGCAAACGTTGCAAAGTCCCTGAAAATCAAGGATACAAAAATAACTTCAAAGAAAAGAAAGAGAATCAAAAAACTCTCCCACAAGGTCAAGTCAAGTCAAGGAGAATCCCAAATAACGATGGGAGAACACTCCAAACAAAAGAGGAGAAACTTTGAAAGAAAAGAAAATTCAGAATTCTCTAACATGTAAAGACTCAAAGAAGTCCAAAATAAAGAAAGGGACAATAAAGAAGATCAAGCGCCAAGACAACATGACAAATATCAAAAACACAAGTTCAGGTTGACGCTCAAGGAGGGATTAAGTCACTCTTATTCCAAATTAATATCCTACCTATCCCTAAGCCTACATTACAATGTTGTACCAAGCCCTACAAGATCCCATTCTAAATGTTCTCATATTAGTGGAGACTTACATGAAGGTCAAGCCTATGACATCACAGTTGCATGCTTTGAACATTTTTTTGAGTGTGAGAGTGTCTTCCAAAATGCCCTCAAATTAAAACATACTTCAAATGTGTGCAAGTGAGGACTTTCCTTGTGGTGAGGGCACTTGAAACATGAGGATAGGTTTAGTTCAAAATCTTTGTTTGAATCAAGACGTATAGATATTTTCGATACTTAGGTATGTTTGAGGTACCACTTGAAGCTATAGGAATTATCTCAAAGTCGATCTTAGTTACAAGAGGAACAAAAGAGAAATTTCTATGTTATGCTAATTGTTGGTACCAATTACAGTCGATATTTGATTCTCTTATCCCATTTTTCAAAAATGAAATTAGGGCAAACACCCACCTTTGAATACCTAAGTGACTTGGTGGTCCTTTCTTTGACAGAATTCATTTTCTTAATTCGTGTCATTCATTTGTCAAAGTGACACGTTATGTTATGTTGGATCGTCACCTCCTAGTGGTGATATTTTGGATCGTCACTCCTACATTTGTGATGTGTTTCGTTGACTCGTCACCCTCTATTTTGTGACATGTTATGTTGGATTGTCACATCCTATTTGTGATATGTTAGATCGTCACTCCTATTTGTGACATGTTATGTTGGATTGTCACTTCATTTTATGACACATTAAGTTTTGTTGGATCGTTAGCTCCTATTTGTGACATGTTATATTGGATCGTCACTTTTATATTTGTGACATATTTTGTTGGATCTTCACTCTTATTTGTGACATGTTTAGTTAGATTGTCACCTTCTTCATTGTGATATATTCCATCTGCTACTAATAAGTTTAGTGCAGGTGATAATGATTTACGTTGGGAAGTCACCCCGTTCAAAGTAACGTGTTGCATAAGGTATGCACAGTTCTTAGTTTTCCTTATATTTAATTTGCTACTAATAAGTTTAGTGCAGGTGGTTATGATATACATTGGGAAGTCACCCTCTTCAAAGTGGCATGTTAGGTCTCCGCCTTTCAATGAGACAGGTTGGAAAGTCACCCGTTCAAAGTGGCGTGTGGTATTCAAATGGGAGTCAAGGTGACTCCACTTTCTGGACCGTCATCAAAGTGATGATCATTTATTCAGATCGTCAAGGTGACGACTATTTATCCAGATTGTAATCAAGGTGATGACTACAATTCAAATTGGCATCAAAGTGACTCCACTCTGCAGACCGTCATCAAGGTGATGAAAACTAATCTAGATCGGCATCAAAGTGAAGTCTTCTTGTTCAGAATGGTATCAAGGTGATCCCATTTATCCAGACCATCATAAAGGTGATGACCATTTATTCAGACCGTCATCAAGGTGATGACCATTTATCCAGACCATTTATTTAGATCGTCAAGGTGACGACCATTTATCCAGACTGTCATCAAGATGATGACCAAGTATCCAGACCGGTGTTAAAGTGACTCCACAGATCATGTTCAAGTTGGTCGTCCACCTTTCAATGAGACAAGTTGGGTTGTCACCCGTTCAAATGACATATCAAGTTCAAAATGGGTCATCCTCCATTCATTGAGACAAGTTGGGTCGTCACCCTTTCAAATGGCATATCAAGTTTAAAATGGGTCGTCTGTCTTTCAATGAGATAATTTGGATTGCCACCCGTTCAAATGGCACATCAAGTTCAAATGGGTCATCCGCCGCCTTTCAATGAGACATGTTGGGTCGTCACCCGTTTCAAATGACATCTCAAGTTTAAAATGGGTCGTCCACCTTTTAATAGGTTAAATTGGGTCACCATCTCATTCAAAGTGGCATATCATGTTCAAGATGGTCGTCCGCCATTCAACGAGACAAGTTGGATTGTCATCCATTCAAATGGCATCTGCCATTTAATGAGATAAGTTGGCTTGTCACCCGGTCAAATTGCATATCAAATTCAAGTTCGGTTGTCCGCCTTTTAATGAGGCAAGTTGGGTTGTCACCCGTTCAAATGGCATATCAAGTTCAATTTGGTCATCCACCAATCAATGAGACAAATTGATTTGCTACCTTGTTCAAACAGGTACGCAACCTTGCATCCTCAGGGTTTCCTAAGCTCGACTCTGAGGTAATTTTGGAAGCAACATCAAACATATGTGAATATTTTATCTTCGAACAATCCTTCCTTTTTTATCAAAAGACAATCCATCCCTTTCAATGGATGGAGAGCACTGTCTAAGGTCTATTAATGTTTGACATTTTTCTTTGCATATGTCATTCTCTTTCTTTTTCATCTAGCCAAAATTGGATGCGCGTCAACGTCTTAATCCAAAGACTTTTTCATCCTCAATAAATGAAGAGGGGCAGTAGTTGACACCTAATTTTGGACCGACTTTTTAAAAATAAACACTTTTGTGCTTTTTTACTTGTTAAAGAGCATAAAATTTTATTTTTGCATATTTTGGTTCAATTTAAACAAGTTATTGGTGAATATCCTTTTTCTTGAAAATTTTAGGATATTTATCAATTTATTATAATTTTTAATTACTGATTGTCACTAATTTTTTTATACATAGTTATTTTTTATAAACAAATGTTGTTTAAGTTTTATTAATTCATGAGACGTCAATTGTATTTTAAACTCAAACCATATTCTTATCTGGTATTAAATACATTTGGTAATTTATTTTTTATCACAGTCCGTTAATTCACAAAAGACGGAGAAGATAGTTTTTGCACAAATAAGTTAAATATCCATAGTTTTAAATAAAATCAAATAGTCATGGTTTTGGATAACTCATAGTTTTGAATAGCCCATGGTTTTTTCAAAATCATGGTATTGAGCACACGGTTTTGCTCTTGAGTGGTTTTTTTTATTTTTTTTATTTTTTTATTTATAAAACTAATTCACTCCCTTCACAATTTAATGGTGGTGGAAATTTTCAAATTAGGATAAACAATTATCTTCTTCCTTTATATTTTTAGCTTAAGCAGTCGCCTCCCTCCTCTTTCACTTTTTCGATGAACTCCACCACCACTTCACCGGAAAATAACTCCACCATCCCCTATGAAAAGCCATTCGACCTCCAACAATGAACCCCTCTGTTTCTCTTTGTCTTGTCCTGCAAAGCAACACCGGTTTTAACCAAATCATCACCGGAGAAGCCATCTTCGACGAAACGAACTCACTCTCCCTTTGTCTTTGATGAAGCACCAACAACCATTACCCTGAACAGATCCACAAACAATAGTAACGGTTCAATGACGAACTGAAGCTCCACCGGCGAACCCATCAGAGCACAACCGACAATAACAATACCACAACCACCAAAGCAGCAACGGGCCAGCAGCAACAACATTGCTCACTCCGTTTCCTCCATCAATGATAAACCAGTAGCTTCAACGTGCTCCAATCACTGCTCCGACTAACAGATCTAACAAGAATACCTCGTTCCCGATAAAAAATCTTACTCCCTTTGTTTCTCTTTTACAACATTATCATTTTGGTTTTGTTTTACGAATATGCTTCATTTTACCATGGGTGTATTGCTGTGTGTTGGTTTGATTCCCTTTATACTTTTGTGCTACTGTTTTGTTGTTTCTGTGTTCGTGTAAATTTGTTTGATTAATACCCAATTATTTCATGTTAGTTTACTTTGTTTGTTGAATGACTCTTATTTTTCACTATTGAATTATTTATTGTTATTTTTGTTGTGACTTTAAATTCGAACTGACTTACCATTTTCCATTATTATTCCTTTCTTGTTTATTATTTTAAGTTGTATCACTGTTTTTCGTCTAATGTGTTTACAAAATATTATAAATATCTTTTTGGGACAACACGTTGATGATCTGTTGGATCCTTTTACTATATAATATTGCTTGAATTTTAATTTACTTGGCCAATGAAAGAATCTCTCTGTCGGATTTTCGAGGCCTCCCTCAATTAAAGATGAAATTTATTTTAAGCTCAATTATTTTATTTGAGGTCAATTGTTTCATATCAAATATTTTAATACTTGGCCGATGAAGAAATTTTCTTCGATTTCCAAGGCCTCCCATGTATATAAGATGAGTTTTACTTTTCGTTTATTATTTCTTTAATTCATTTTGGTTATATTTATTCATTACTAACACTGCATTCACATTCGAGAATTATTTTGAATTATTTATTCTATTTATTCATT
The DNA here is from genome assembly GCA_031232105.1 of Capsicum rhomboideum. NCBI lineage: Eukaryota > Viridiplantae > Streptophyta > Magnoliopsida > Solanales > Solanaceae > Capsicum > Capsicum rhomboideum. Next base: position 57,272,435 of record CP124711.1, read on the forward strand.
TTGTTTAACGATAGGAAAATATTAGGCAGTTTATATTTATTAAAGTTATTTTATCTCCTCCTCAATTAAAAAAATGAATTCAGCCGGGACCCATCTTTGTGGATTCTGAAGGGTGCCTAACACCTTCCCTTTGGAATAACCTGAACCCTTACCTAGAATCTAATTGGTTTCACTGACTAAAAGTTTTCTTTAATTAATTGGTTTCCTAGTTTTCCTAAAATTAGGTGGCGACTCTAAATTTTTTTTAAACTCTTAAATAATTTATTTTTGAGTCTCGAAGTTGCGCCTTATAAAAATAGGGATACGACACCAGTTGAGGCCTGCTTTTTGTCTCCAAAATTCTTCTTTCAGATGAAGATACCTTTTCAATTTTGCTTGTGCCTGGTGAAGTACTTCCCTATTTCTGACAGTTGGCTGCTCCTCAAAGCGCTGCTCCTTTAGCTTAACAATCTCATCTCTGATAATTAGCTTTTTGAAAATGTCACCAAAAGTATCCCTGCTCCACCTAGATAATGCCTTATTCACCTTTTCGATTTTTTGATTGAACCAATAAAAACAGTTTTCTTCTTCTTCATAGCTCCATTTGTTTCTCACAAATTCTATAAACCCTTCATTTTCTATCCAGAAAGCCAAGAATTTAAAGGGTTTATAAAATTAATGGTTGTTTTTTCTCATAGTAATCATCATTGGGGCATGGTCAGACCCAGTTCTGGTCAAGTGCTCCACTTCTACCTCTTCAAACCAATCTTGCCATTGTTGGTTTATGACTATTCTATCCAATCTCTTAACATACAGTCAAGAACATCTCTCCCATTCCACCATGTGTAGGGACTTCCTATGAACACAGTCTCAAAGAGTTCACAAGAGTTCAAGCAAAATGCAAAATCTTCATTCATAATCACATTGAAATATCCTCCAACAAGCCAAGGCAAAGTAATTGAATTAGCTAGTTGGTATATAAACTCCCACAAACTCAGCCTTTCTCTTTCAGTGCATTTGACATAGACTAAAGTGGTATAACAGATATTGTCAGGATATGTTAACTTCAAGGTAATCTGTTGGTCAGTGTCACTGATCACTTCAACCTAATATTATCATCCACAGAGTACCAAATTTTACCATTGCAGTTTGTACCTGTCTGATCCATGCCCAATCTTCTATTATACTTACCCATCTAGTTAGGTCTTTGAAAAGGCTCCGAAAGAGCTATAAAATTGAATTTGTGATGTTTATGAATCATTTGAGCTCTATTAAAAGCTTGATGACTTTTAATAGATCTAATGTTCTATATAAATGCTTTCATCATTGTTTCTAATTGAGTTTGGTTGTTGCACCCCTTATTATTACCCAGGAGGTAAAGTTTTTGTTGAAACATCATGCTTCTTGTTCCTCCTCCTTTTGTTTAAACTTGGGGAAGTTTCATTCTTATTTCCTCCACTTTCCATCTTCTCCTTTTTATTGATTGATGCTAGTTCATCTGCATTCAAGTCATGAGTGAAAATGGCATAAAGCTTTTTGTTTGGAGACAGTTCCTTCCTTGAATCCTCCTGGTCAGCAATTTGCACCAAAGTTGAACTTCCCTGGTCAGTAGTCTTCTCCAATTGAGGTTCCAGTTTTGCATCATAATCATTATCATATTCCTCATCCTTGTTGTATATTTCCCCCTATGCTCATGGGAGCTAATACAATCTCTTTAATCTGAGCTTCATCAATCTACATAAGGTTCATGTCCTACACCTGATTATCACTTTGTTTTTCCTCATCTTCTCCTTCTTTCATTCTATCCTCTCCACTGTTACCCCTAGACACTTCTCCTTCCTCCACACCATCATCTTCCTCTTCTACTCTGTCACCTCATTTCCTAGATCCAGAAGCAGAAGTTCCAGTAGTTGATTGACCACCCATCCCCTTGCCTACATCATATTGCATGGGAGTCATGCTTCCTATAGATTTAGTAGTCTTCTGGTTGAGTAAGTACATCTTATTGCTGTTTGATATTATAGGGCTTTGTTGAACTTAACTTGTCTTATTATTCTCCACTTCTTCTGTTAATGCTTTAAAGTTATTATGTGTCTTAATTTGTGTACTGGTACTAGTTTGCTGAGGAGAGTCTTGATTATTGCTTTCCTTGTTCTCCATTGTTACCACCTTCTTATTCTTGATTTCTTTTCACACTTCAGGATCACCAACAATCCTTCCATTTACCACTTCTTTGGAGGAAAAGAGTTCCCTTTCTAATGCTTCTGCTGTTGTGGAGACATTGCCATCTTACTACCTTATTCCTTAGCTTTAGGCCTCAATTCATGGTGCAAAGAGAGACAATTCTCCATGTTGTGTCCTTGTAGTTTGCATTCAAAACAATACTTAGGCAGATGATCATAGTGAATTTTAACTTGTGTATTCCTTCTAGCTCCTATTTTTTCATTGCAAATCTCCATCTTAACAATATGGGCAGGTTAGCTTTGAGGTCCACCAAAACTTTGACTCTAGGACAACTGGGTTGGATTTTGTTTATAGTTGCCATGTCCAACTGCAAAGGTTAGCCTACAGCTGAGGCAAGCGTAAATAAGGTTTCTTTAACAAAGAAAGTTAGTGCTAGATTAGGGAATGAAATCCAAGCAGTGGCTTGTGTAGTTTCTCTGTCAACTCTAAATGTAGAATTGTATATTAGAGGCCGCATCTACAAAAGAATTCCCATCCCTATCCTTGATGTAACAGGAGTTTTTGGTCATCACATTTACAAAGTCCTCTAATAAAGAGCATCTAACTAAAATTTGCCTGTTCCTCAATACTCCTATTTGACAAGTACCTTTGATGTCGATTTCTCCAGGTAAATGCTTTCTTATATCATCAATGTCAGGCCACCCTTGTGAAAATTTTCCTATAATCGTAAATTGCAGTTTCTCTATTAGATTCATACATGTGACTTCTGCTTCTGTCCATTTTACACAAGGAATACGATCTACTATTTCAACAGGATTTATTGGAATGGGTTCAATTGTGTCATTGGTGGGAGTAAGTCCTTGATTAAAAACTAAAGGATTGAATAACGTCCCATAGTTTAGAGGGGTACGTGTAGTAGAGTTGCTGCCATTAACATCAGTACTTTGGGTTTTTAATTCTGTGTTGATGGGGGTTACTTTGTGTGGAAGAGGGGGGAGTTTTTGTTAGGGAGTATAGTAAGAGTGACCGCTTGAGCATTATCTGCAATGGTTAGTGGTGGATGAGGTGGCGGCATGGTAGGGTTAGGTCAAAAGAGAGGAAAGAGGAGAGAATTTTGTTTGGTTTTGTCAACTTGCAGAAAATAGTAAAAATTCTTCAAGTCATTATTTAACTAATATCCACTTCATAATTTTATTTTTTTAGCTTACCAACTTTTGACAAGAAGTCAGACATACGCATAAACTTGGTAACTTCAGACATTCGCGTCTGAAAATCTGGTCTTATGAAGGCTTTAGTATAGCTTGTAAAGATACGATTTCGGATATTCATGCATACACTAAATCATGTATAAAAATAGGCTGAACTTTCAGGCATGTAAGTACGAAATTTTCTTTTCAAGAAAAATACATTTTTATTTTTCAAATTTAAACATCAAAATTTACTCTAAATAAGCTCAAATTTAAAACATTAGTTCGATATATTATAAAGAACAAAATACAATCATCAATTATCAAACATACAAATCTTACAAATTCATTTAACACCCTTTTTTTTTTTTTCAAATCTGCACTTCATTCCGACATACATGACTGAACCATTTGTAAAAATAGGCAAGTCTGAATAAAAATTCAAAAAAATAATTTTATTTTTTAAATTTCAACATTCAAATCTACTCTGAGCTAGTGTTTGGCTATAGATTCCCAAATATTTTTGGCAAGTCATTTTTGATTGAAGATTTGGGTGAAGTTTCACCATGTATTCAGTCATAGTATTTGGGATACATATTTCACTTTTAAAAGTTTACAAAAAATGGAATTTGGCCCCAATACTAGTATTTTCTAGTATTTGAAAATTTGAATTATTTACCAAAAATATTTGCTAAATAATGGCAAATTGTATGGTCAAACACTATTTGTCAAGTTTTTTCCCAAAAACTACTTGGGAAATCTATGGCAAAACGGTCCTAAATAATCTCAAATTTGAAACATACGTTTCATCTTCAATTTATCAATATAACAACAAATTTAACAAACCCATTTAACACCATTTCAATGTCTTTCATATATATATATGTGCTCAGTCATATATGACTGAAACACATGTTAAAATAGCTAAAGTTTCAGTCATATGTGGCTGATGTAGAAACGAAAAAGAAGAATATTATTTTTCCTAAAAGTTATCTAATATTATCTATTCATGCAAACATAAACATAAGGTGGATATTACTTAAATGGGGCGACCAAAATAGAATACCCCATGAAATTCTTATGAATTAATTTATCTTTTATGCCTAGTTTATTTTTAGGAAAATTTCATATATATATATATACGATAAAGTAATTAATTTGCAACAAATATAGTCATGTTTTTATACATAAAAAATAGCCCAAAATTGTACTAGCGAAAAAAAAATTACAACAAAAATGGCCGGATGTATATATAATGTATGTAATGTATCGATATTAGATGAAAGTTGTGTAATGCATCAATATTGTATAAATGATGTACAAACATATACCGATATTGTATAAATAGTTACGTAATGTATTAATCTTATAAAAGTGATGTAAACACATGTATATGTGATGTATAACTATGTATCAGAGATGTATACACGTCCATATACATTATTTATACAATGTATAAAAAAAGTAAACACAAATTATTTTTAAAAAAAATAAATGTGACCAGCAGACCACTTATTATATAAGTAAAACCAAATAAATATACAAAGTGGTCAAGTAGCCCAAAAAGAAAATCAAAAGAAGAGGGATAGGCCCAAATGAAGCTTAACCCAATTCAGACAATCTAGAAACAGCGAAACAGATAAGAAATGAAAGCTACAAGGGCCAAACCAGAAAGCTCTTCATCATCTATTCTTTCTGAACTGATCGGACGATAATGAATAGGAGAATGAATCTAAAGAAATTTCCATAAAGCTCAGTGAACCCAGATTTAGTGAAATCATGAAGCGTTCTTCCCTTATAACACGAATCGCCATCGAGTTTTAGACCACTGAGCTTGGATTGATTTCACCCAAGATACACTCAAGGCTCGCCGATGTCATGAAATCAATATCTATAAATAAAAAACAATTTAAGCAAGCTATACTCATCAATATTTACTTTAATCAATATATGCATGAGATTCATATACTCACTCATGCAAATCAATTTTCATATTGACTTCACTTTTAGCATAGAGTCAAAATGGTCACTAAGTTTCTAATTATCATTCACAGTCTAAATATTTAATCAAAAGTGAAAAATATTTCTTGGTGACTATTTTAATGATGACATTCAAGTAAGTCTCAATTCATTTAACTAAAATAAATGGGATTTATATAAAGAAAGACAAACAACTTAATTCATATATTGAAAATGTATATACACCCTAAAAGGTTGACTTATCCAAAATGTAAGAATATATCTTACTTGTGGCCCAAGTTTACTTGTGGTCCAAGTTTACTTGTGACCCAAGCATTGACCACAATGAAAGAATAGATCTCATTCGTACACTGGTTACTTGATGGACATACCGGAGTAAGTTCTGACCTCTATAAATTAGTCCTTTCTCTGTGTAATGAGCCTCTTGGTAGTTATGTAAAAGTCTTACATTTCAAATTTTGTGTCTAAATTCCTTCCGATTGGAAGTTGTAAATTTCAGACTAGGCTAGTTACACTTTATTTTAGGTGAGGGGTAATCTTGGAAAGTATGGGAATAATTTAGACTGGTATGGTAGGAACGGTGTTGATTCCTAGTTAGCTAAGGTGATAAGGAACCCGTAGAATTTTTCGAAACTGAATTTGGGTTAGTAGAACTCCCGAAATTGACCTTAGCGTAAAGGGCATTGATCGGAATGTCCCAGGATCAAGGTGTGTTGTAAAAAAGGGGATTTTTGGGTGAAGACGGACATTCTGTCCCGTCGACAATGCTATAGCGGTGGTCAAAAGAGATCAAGACCGCTATAGCGGTGGCCTACTGTTATAGCGGTCAGGTACTGCTATAGCATTAGAAATCGCAGATTAAAGGGATTAAATCCCAAAATAGTTTATTATTTTATAAACTTATTTTGGGGCAAGAGGAAGGTGATTTAGGGTGAAAATCACTGGTTTACCTCCGTTTAACTTTGTTAAGTAAGGAATTCACTCTTTTTAACTTGTAATTACTTTTTAATCCTTAAAAGGCATAAATTACGGAGTTCGGGTAGGATTTTTGGGTGGATTTTAGTATGTTTGACAGAGCAAGGGTGAAATTGAGCATTAGGTTAATGAGTTTTATTTATTAACCATGAAATTGGCCTTGAATTTCGTTAATTCACTAATCATTCCATGAAATTTGTAGTTTTATGTGAATTATGGGGGAAATAGCCCTAGAACGGTTAAGGAACAATCATGAACTGACCTTAGGGGGATAGGGGTGAGTTATAAATCCTGCCATATTCAGTCATTTCATTAATACAATATTTGTATGTATGTTTTAGACCACGAACAGGCGGAAAGGGCACGAAAAAGCAAAGCTCCGACTTAGAGTTGTGCAAGCTTGGTTCGAGTTAGGTGATGAGGTGTATTTAATCCAACTTGTGTTATATGTGCATATTAACTACTTTGTAGGGTGATTGGTTAATCTGTGTGGTGTGCTTGGTCATTGCAATGTCTACTCGTTTTATGACTTGACCTCTTTATATTTTAAATTGTGGAATGTTTCGACATTTGATTCGTTCTCACAGGTTGTTGGATTAAGGATTGCAGACATTCATGTATGGGGATTTTAGTACATGGACGGTAATTATCCCCTGTAGGTCATAGCTAGAGGGTGGGTATATAACCCTTAGCATATGTGTATGGGGTTCAAGGTATGTATTAGTATGACGGTTCCTTGAGTGAATCGGGGAATTTGTATTGTTGTGCTTGTCCTTGTTTGGTTGTCTTGAATTGAGTTGCATAGTATTGCCTTAATGACACTTGTTGACTTGTTGGCTTGCCTTTTGAATGCTACTTGTACATATATGTGGAATGTTTGATGTGTAAGCATATGTTGGCTAATTGTACTATATTTTGGTTAAGTGTTCATATTTCCATCTTGGGTTATTCAAATGATCCTACCAGTACACTGTGGTTTATTTGTGTACTTATACTACACATGCATTTACTTTTGTGAGTGCAGCACATACTCAACACATATTCCAACAGATTCATCGAGACCTTACTTATGATTTCAGTAGTCGATTCTGAATTTCAGAGTGAGCAACACATCCGGTCTACCATGAGATCTTTCTCTTATTTAGACATTGTCTTTTGTTTGGACTTGTTACTTCTTACAGTTTTTGGGTTTCATCTCCACTTGATATTCTTAGTATGTTTTGATACACCGACTTTTGGATCCTAGGTGATTTTCGCTTGGTATTTTGTTTCTGCACATTCTTAAGTTGTTAGATTGAATAGTTATTAACTATTTATGGGATAGTTCTCTTACTTTTACTTTAGTGTTGATCAATTCTTCTGGGGTTGTTGGCTCTCCCACTGGGTGAGTAACATTGGTGCCAGTCATGAGGGTTTGGGTCGTGACAAACTTAGTATCAGAGCCTAGGTTTCGTCGATCTCATTGTAAGAAAATGATCCAGTAGAGTCTCATGGAACGGTATAGAGATGTCTGTATTTTTCTTTGGGAGGCTATAGGGCTTTAGGAAGTCTATCTTTCTTGATTCTTTCGTGCTATGGCTTGATTCCAATTGGTATCTGGTGATCCTACTTGGTATCTGATCTCTTCATTCTTTTGTCCGCAGATAGTGAATACTAGGTCTAACGAAACGAGCAGCAGCCCCCGCACAGGCCGCTCTAGCTGAGGAGCCAGCAGTAAGGGGAAGGGGACGAGTAAGGGGGAGAAGAAAGAGAGGACAAGGATGAGCCATACCCACCAGGGGTGGATCTCTTGCATCTGCTGGTCAGGCTAATGAGAGGGCAGAGAGGAAAATGGCAGAGGAGCAGGAGATGGATCCCAAAGTGGCGGCACCAGTTGGGGTTGTAGCTCTACCTCCTATGTATGCTGAGGTCATTCAACAAGTGTTAGCTTTTCTGAGTGGGTTGGCTGGGACTGGAGTCACCCCCACTCTTTCGGCTTACCAGGCTTAAATTGTGCACCCTACTATTGCTATGGCTCTAAAGATGGATGAGACTTCAGGCATGGATATTTTTCCTCGTCTGATTTTTGGTTCTGTGTTGACTGGTACTGAACATTACCTGCTGACTAAGTTCCTGAAGATGAAACCTCCTACGTTTTAGGGTATAAAATTTGAGGATGCTTTTGAATTTATTATTAATTTCTATGAGAAGCTGCATAAGATGGGTATTGACAAGCATCATGGGGTTGAGTTCGTGGCCTTTCTGTCAGAGAAGGATGCTAAATAGTGGGGTAGAGCATATGTTAACTGTCGATCACCTATTTTGCCTCTTTTGACTTGGGAGCAGTTTCATGCTCTATTTTTGGATAAGTATGTACCTTGTGCTTTCACTAATCGTAAGAAGGATGAGTTCTTAGTTTTGGAGCAGGGTGATATGTCAGTTACAGCTGATGAGGCTAAGTTTCATGCCTAGTATCGTTATGTTACTCCGTTGTTAACTATGGATGAAGAATGGATTTGTCTCTTTGTTAAGGAGCTGAACTATGACCTTCAGGTGTTGACTGTGCAAATGACTTCTATGGGAAAGGGGTTTAATAATGTGTCAGATTATGTGAAGAAGTTGGAAGGTGTGGCGCAGGTGGGACAGGCTAATATGTTAGCCAAAAAGTCTCAAAATGCTGGGAATTTCAGTGGATCCTATTCTAAGGGCCAACAGGCCTTTTCAGTTCACCCTATTCAGTCAGCTATGCCAGCTTCTACTGTAATACCGGCTAAAGGACTTTCTCAGACTCAGGTTGTTAGAGGCCAAGGGGCTTCTTATTCTTCTGCCAGTCGGCCTTCTCTAGAGCGTGGGTGTTATTATTGTGGTGTTGTTGGTCATTTTAAGAGGGAGTTTTCGGTGAGATAGGAGAATGGCCAGACACAACAACAGGCTTGTACAATAGTTCCAGCAGGTAGAGGAGGGGGAAATGACAGGGGTCGTCCACGGAGTGGACGGGAAAATCAGGAAGGTGGTCGTGGTAACGGTGGCACAGAAGCGCAGCCGGGTAGAGAGTTTTCTTAGATTGATGACCAGACCCATTGTTATGTATTTCCAGGAATGACTAATGTTGAGGTTTCTAATGCAGTGATCATAGGTACTATTTCTGTCTGTGACCGGATGGCTTCTGTCTTATTTGATCCAGGGTCCACTTATTCTTATGTGTCTGTTCAGTTTGCTATGGGTCTGAGTTTGATTTGTGATGTTCTTGACTATCCTATGCATGTGTCTACTCTGGTTGAGAAGTCTGTGATAGTTACCCATGTTTATTAGTCTTGTCCTATTTTGTTTGTGGGTTTTCAGACTTGGGTAGACTTAATTATCTTGGATATATTGGACTTTGATATAATCTTGGGTATGACCTGGTTATCTCCGTATCATGCTATTTTAGATTGTAATGCTAAAACAGTGACTCTAGCTATGTCTGGGATGAGGGAACTAGAGTGGGAGAGAGTGTATAAGGCCAAACTGGTAAGGATTATATCTTATGTCCAGGCTAGGAGGCTAGTTGGGACTATTGCGTTGGTTTCAGTCATTTCTAAGTTCCAGGATATGTTTCCTTCCGATTTATCGGGTATGCCTCCGAATAGGGATATCAACTTTTGTATTGACTTAGAGCTGGGCACTCGCCCTATATCTCTTCCACCATATCAAATGGCTCCTGTAGAGTTGAGGGAACTTAAGGCTCAATTGTAGGAACTGCTTGATAAGGGTTTTATTCGTCCAAGTGCTTCACCTTGGGGCGCTCTGGTTCTTTTTAAAAAAAAAAGAAGGATGGTAGTATGAGGATGTGCATCGATTACAGGCAGTTGAATAAGGTCACTATCCGAAATAAATATCCTCTGCCTCATATGAATGACTTGTTTGATCAGCTACAGGGTGCAACAGTTTTCTCAAAAATTGTTTGCGGTTGGGTTATCATCAGTTATAAGTTAGACCGAAGGATATTCCAAAGATGACTTTTAGAACTTGATATGGCCATTACAAGTTTCTAGTAATGTCTTTTGGATTAACTAATGCACCTGCAACTTTCATGATTTTAATGAATGGAACTTTTAAATCCTTTTTGGATTCTTTTGTTATTGTGTTCATTGATGATATTCTTGTGTACCACAAAACTAAGGAAGAGCATCCAGGCTATCTCTGTATAGTTTTTGAGATTTTGAGGGAAAAGCAATTATTTGCTAAGTTCTCCAAATATGACTTCTGGCTATCTTCTGTTGCCTTCTTGGGGCACGTAGTTTTGGAGAAGGGAGTGATGATGGACCCTTAAAAAATTGAAGCAGTTAAGAGTTGGATTTGGCCTAGTTCAGTGATTGAGTAAGGAGTTTTGTGGGTCTTGCCAGTTATTATCATAGGCTTGTCAAGAACTTTGCATCAATTACAATCCACTTGACAAAGTTGACTCAAAAGGAGGCGTCGTTTGTTTGGTCAGACCAGTGTGAAGAGAGCTTTTAAAAGCTCAAGACACTTTTGACTACAACACCTATTCTTTCACTGCCGGTTGAAGGTAAGATTTCATTGTAAATTGTGATGCTTCACTTTTGGGTTTGGGTGTTATGTTGATGCAAATCAAGAATTTTATTGTGTATGCTTTGAGGAAGTTGAAGCCTCATGAAAGGGATTACCCAACCCATGATTTAGAGTTAGCAGCGGTGGTATTTGCATTAAAAATTTGGAGACAATATCTTTATGGTGTCAAGTGTGAGGTCTTCACTAATCATCGTAGTCTGCAACATATGTTTACCCAAAGGGATTTGAACTTAAGGCATAGACGGTGGATGGAATCGTTAAAGGACTATGATGTGACTATTCAGTATGATTCGGGTAAGGCCAATGTGGTGACAAATACATTGAGTCGAAAGTCCGTAAGTATGGGCAACTTTTCATTCTTGAAAATGTCTAGGAGACCATTATATAGAGAGTTTCATACTCTAGCATCCTTGAGCATTCAGTTTAGGTTCTTGGACAGGGGTGGAATGTTGGCTAGTGTCGAGGTAAAATCAACATTTATGGAGCAGATTAAGGACAAACAGTTTGAGGATAAGAAGTTGAATGCACTCCGGAACAAGGTAGTGAACGGGGAGGGGACAGACGCCACTCTTGATGATGGAGGGGTGTTGTGGTTTAAAGGAGGGTTATGTGTTCCTTGGGTTAGTGACTTGATCACTGATATACTTTCAAAGTCCTATGGATCGGGTTATTCTATTCATCCGAGCACAACCAAGATGTACCGCAACTTGAGACAGTTTTATTGGTGGCCAGGGATGAAGAGGGACATAGTGGATTACGTTTTCAAGTGTCATAACTATTAGCAGGTAAAGAATGAACATCAAAGGCCTGCGGACTTACTTCAGAGGATGCCTATACCTATGTGGAAGTTAGAGCATATTGCTATGGATTTTGTAGTAGGGCTCCCTAAGACATTGGGAAAGTATGACTCTATTTGGGTGATAATTGATCGGTTGACAAAATCAGCTCACTTTTTGCCAGTTCGGGTAGATTACAGCTCCCAGCAGTTCGCAAAAATATATGTCAAGAAGATCATCAGACTTCATGGGGTGCCACTTTCTGTCATTTCAGACAGGGATGTAAAGTTTACTTCCAAATTTTGGGACAAATTGCATAAGGATTTAGGCACCAAGCTTGCATTTAGCACTGCCTTCCATCCTCAGATTGATGGTCAGTCAGAACGTACAATTTCGATGCTAGAGGATAAGTTGAGAGCCTGTGTGATTGATTTTGGTGGTCATTTGGACCGGTTCCTCCTGCTGTGTGAGTTTTCATACAACAATAGCTACCACTCTAGCATTGATATGGCTCAATTTAAGCCACTTTATAGGAGAAAGTACAGGTCACCTATTGGATGGTTTGAGGCGGGAGATGTCAAACCTTTGGGCACTGACTTGGTGAAAGAGGCTCAAGAAAAGGTAAAGTTCATTCAGACTAAGATGTTGGTTGCCCAAAGTAGACAAAAAGAGTATGCGGACTGAAAGGTGAGGGACATGTACTTTAAGGATGGGGAGCAAGTGTTGCTCAAGGTGTCTCCTATAAAGGGAGTCATGAGGTTTGGTAAAAAGAGCAAGCTCAGCCCTCGATATATTGGTCCCTTCGAGGTTTTTGAGAAAGTGGGTCCAGTTGCGTACAGGTTAGCCCTACCACTGGGTTTGCCGGGCGTTCATCCAATATTTTATTTTTGCATGTTGAAACGGTACCATGGATATGGAGACTACATTATTAAGTGGGATTCAGTGCTTTTGGATTAGGACTTGACTTACGAGGAGGAACTGATAGCGATACTTGATCGTGATGTTCGTAAGTTAAAGGACGAAGGAAATTCATTCGGTGAGGGTTCAATGGAAGCATCGTCTGGTTGAGGAAGCCACTTGGAAACCAAGAAGGACATGCGGGATAAGTACCCTCAGCTATTCGAGGATACAAGTACTCTTTTTCTTTCTCATTCTGGCCTTTTTTTTTTCAATTTGATCATTCGGGGATGAATGATGGATAAATTAGTATCTGTTGTAATGACCCTCTTGGTTGTAATGTAAAAGTCTTACGTTCCAAATTTTGTGTATAAATTCCTTTCGGTTTGGAAGTTACAAATTTTAGACTAGGCTAGTTTCGCTTTGTTTTGGCTGAGGGGTAGCTTTGGAAAATCAAGGAATAATTTAGACTAGTATGGTGGTAATGGTGTTTATTCCTAGTTAGCTAAGGTGATAAGGAACCCGTAGGATTTTTTTGGAACTGAATTTGGGTTAGTAAAACTCCCAAAATTGACCTTAGCGTAAAAGGCATTGTTCAGAATGTCCCAGGATCAAGGTATATTGTAAAAAGGGGGATTTTTGGGTGAAGGTGGGCATTTTATCCCGTCGACACTACTATAGCAGTTGACACACTACTATAGCGGTGACTGCTATAGCAGAATAATTACTGCTATAACTGTGGTCAAAAGTGGTCAAGGCCGCTATAGCGGTGGCCTACTGCTATAGAGGTCAGGTACCGCTGTAGCGGTCAGGTACCACTATAGTGGTCAGGTACCGCTGTAGCAGTAGAAATCGCAGATTAAAGGGATTAGTCCCCAAAATAGTTTATTATTTTATAAACTCATTTTGGGGTAAGAGGAAGGCAATTTAGGGTGAAAATCACCGGTTTACCTCTGTTTTACTTCGTTAAGGTAAGGAATTCACTCTCTTTAACTTGTAATTACTTCTTAATCCTTAGAAGGCATAAATTACGAAGTTCGGGGAGGGTTTTAGGGCAGATTTTCGTATGTTTGCTGATGCAAGGGTGAAATTGAGCATTAGGTTAATGGGTTTTGTTTATTAACAATGAAATTGGCCTTGCATTCCGTTAATTCACTAATCATTCCATGAAATTTGTAGTTTTAGGTGAATTATGGGGGAAATAGACCTAGAACAGTTAAGGAACGATCATGAACTGACCTTAGGGGGCTGGGGGTGAGTTGTAAATCCTGCCATGTTCGGTCATTTCATTAATACGGTATTTGTATGTATGTTTTAGACCATGAACAAGAGAAAAGGGCATGCAAAGGCAAAGCTCCGGCTTAGAGTTGCGCAAGCTTGGTTCGAGATAGGTGATGGAGTGTATTTAATCCAACTTGTATTATATGTGCATATTTACTACTTTGTAGGGTGATTGGTTAATCCATGTGGCGAGCTTGGTCATTGCAATGTCTACTTATTTTATGACTTGGCCTCTTTATATTTTAAATTGTGGAATATTTTGGCATTTGAGACATTCTCACAGGTTGCTAGATTAAGGATTACAGACATTCATGTATGGGGTTTTTAATACATGGATGGTAATTGTCCCCTACAGGTCATAGCTAGAGAGTGGGTATATAACCCTTAGCATGTGTGCACGGGTTTAAAGGTATGTATTAGTATGACGGTTCCTTGAGTGAACAGGGGAATTTGTATTGTTGTGGTTGTCCTTGTTTGGTTGTCTTGAATTAAGTTGCATATTATTCACTTAATGACACTTGTTGACTTGTTGGCTTGCCTTTTGAATGCTACTTGTACATATATGCGGAATGTTTGATGTGTAAGCACGTGTTAGCTAATTGTACTATATTTTGGTTAAGTGTTCATGTTTTCATCTTGGGTTATTCAAATGATCCTACTAGTACACTGTGGTTTATTTGTGTACTGATACTACACCTGCATTTGCTTTTATGAGTGTAGCACATATTCCAGCGGATTCTTTGAGACCTTACTTATGATAGTCGATTCAGGATTTTAGGGTGAGCAACACATCCCAGCTACCATGAGATCCTTTTTTTATTTAGACATTATCCTTTGTTTGAATTTGTTGCTTCTTACAGTTTTGGGGTTGCATCCCCACTGGATATTCTTAGTATGTTTTGGTACACCGACTTTCGAGTCCTAGGGGATTTCCGCTTGGTATTTTGTTTCTGCACATTCTTAAGTTGTTAGATTGAATGGTTATTGCACTATTTATGGGATAGTTCTCTTACTTTTACTTGAGTGTTGATCAATGCTTCCGGGGTTGTTGGTTCTCCCACTGGGTGAGTAGTGTGGGTGCCACTCACTACGGGTTTGGGTCGCGACACTCCCTCATTAAGTTTATCATATACACTACTCTTTTTCCATCACTAAAGATTATGGTAATGTAAGGCTAGGGCAAGGAGGTTAAAACCAATTTTTGCACTAACCCTTCCGCTTCTCTATGCGCTAATGTCTTCCACATCAGGTATGTTTTCTATAACTTATCTCTGTCAGATTATCGTGTTCAAGCCTGGATATTTGAACTGATAATCCTCTCATAAGAAAGACTATATTGTGATGTATGTTGACCGTGTTGACAGGTTTTTGGCTTCTGTTGTTCTCATTTAATTGGAATTTGTGAAATTTCGGTGAACTGATATGGATAACATGTATCTTTTGTTTCCAGACACTAATGTACACTTGTGTTAATGTTTATATGATGGACTTATTAAATTTCATTAGGATTTTCTTAAAGTTAACAAGTACCATTCTTTAATAGCATAAAGGAATTAATGTTTCTCTGAAGTGAATGTCTATGGAAATAAATTACACAAAATTCCATCACTGTATATATATATTGTTTGGTTTACTTTGTTGGGTTCTACCTTTTTTAATATTTTAAGTCTTTAAAGTGATGGTGTTTAATTTTTCAAAGATTCTGGAATATGTATATTTTATACTTACACTCATGTAACCCCACATAGTACATGAATTGTGATTTATTCTTATATATGGATCATGAAAAGTGTTCCTTTTACTTTAAGTGATTGTATGTGTTTAAGGTTATATAGTTTGTTAGTCATCAAAGTGGCCAAACTAGAATATTGATATTTACACATACATTATCTTTTATGCATGTATTATGATTATATAGTTTATTAGTCATTAAAGTGGTCAAACTAGAAGGTTTAAAATTTAAAGTTATTCACATGCGTAAAATTTTATGATATTATGTGTGCATTTGTATTCATATAGTTTGTTAGTCACCAAAGTGGCCAAACTAGTATGGTTAAGAAAATATGCATACATAAAATTATCATTTATCCATGAAACTAATAAAATGCCTATTATTGAAAATAAATAGATAAATGAATTCTCATTATTGCTAGAACTTAAGAATTTACCCAAAGGTAAATCAATTATGCTATGAATTGTGGACATTATGAGGTAAATTAATATTCTTTAGTCGAATATATATTGTATATACAAAGATGTCATATATATTTGATTAAAAATAATTAATTGCCTATTAAAGTTAAAAAAAAATGGCATTTAAATTATGATAGTGTGTCGTAGTATCTATCCAAAGGAGAATTACGATATACTTTTATTGTTTTGCTGAATCCATTTTGTGAGCATGTAAATCTATTTTGTACCTATTCCTGTTCATTCGCTTGCTTCATCTGTTTCTGTGTTCAATGGATTGAACTTCTCTGAATGGCATGAACAAGTCCAGTTCCACTTAGGTGTAATGGATCTTAACTTGGCTGTTGAATGATAAACCTACTGCTATTATTGATACAAGCAATGAGGATGAGAAGTCTTTCTATAAAGCATGGGGATGCTTTAACAAATTGAACCTTATGTTCATGCAAATGACTATTGCTAACAACATTAAGAGTACTATCCCACAAATAGAAAGTGCCAGGGAATACTTAAAGTTTGTGGAAGAACGTTTTCATTCTGTTGATAAGTCTCTCACTGGTACATTAATGACTGAATGCACGACCATGAAGTTTGATGGATTGCATAACATGCAAAATCATATCATCAAGATGACTAATATTGCAACAAGACTTCGAACCTTGGGGATAAAAGTGGATGACACCTTCTCGGTTAGTTTATACTGAACTCATTGCCTCCTGAGTGTGGACCATTTCAAATTAACTGTCGAATGAGTTGGCAGATTGTGTCATAATCTGTTCCACCGATGAGCTGGCAGATTTGATTAAAATCTTCTCCACAAATGAGCTGGATATGATTGCAATCAGCTGCTGTAAATATGGGATTCATATATTGTTATTCTAGGAAAATAAATTAGAGGAAATCCCTTGATTCATGTATCTCCTAGGAATCAGGGGCTGATTAGATCATTTTGATCTTCTTGTTCACCTATAAATATTGTACAATTCTATGAATAAAAATATACTTTTGCAGTTTCTAAACTTTCATGGTATCAGAGCGAGACTTTTTTCCCTAATATCATATGGTCAAAACAGCTTTTCACGGAGAACACCTTTCTGGAACACCAAAAGAAGACAAAATGTCTTCTCTGGAAGTTCCAATAGAAAACCTGATGACTCAAGGAGGCAATGCTTCTCACATGCCCTTCCAGTTAACTTCTCATCGATTAAACGGGAAGAACACAATCCGTGAAGCTCGCAATCGATGGTCGTGGAAAGTTGGGACATCTGACCGGAGAGACAGAAAAGCCGAAAGTCGGAGACCCAAAGATGAACACCTGGAGATCAGAGAATTCACTCGTGATTGCCTGGTTAATAAATTCCATGGAGCCAGTCATAGGTAAACCTTATCTTTTCTTACCCACTGCTAAGGATGTGTGGGAAGCCGTTAGGGAGACATATTCTGATGTAGAAAATGCCTCCCAAATTTTTGAGTTAAAAATAAAACTATCGCAAGCTAAGCAGGGTGAGAAAGAAGTCACTGCTTATTATAATGAAATGGTGTCTTTGTGGCAAGAGTTAGACCAGTGTTACAATAATGAATGGGAGTGTTCTGTGGATAGTGTGAGAGCAAATGAAATGGAAGAAAATGAGAGAGTTTACCTTTTTTAAGCAGGATTAAACCGAGAGTTTGATGAGGTCAGGTCACGAATCCTAGGAAAAAATCCTCTACCCTCACTTCGTGAAATTTTTTCTGAAGTTAGAAGAGAGGAAACTAGGAGGAAGGTCATGTTAAAACCTAATTTAATTGCTGAACTAAAACCTGCTATAGACTCTTCAGCTCTTGTAACAGTGAAAAATGAAGATGAAAAAAAGAAAAGGCCATGGTGCGATCATTGCAAGAAACACTGGCACACCCGTGAAACATATTGGAAGATTCATGGGAAACCACCAAACTGGAAGAAGAAGGGAGTTGATAATCGTGGTTTTCAATATCAACATGATCAAGCCCTCCAAACAACTTATTTTGATCGGGGGCAGCAACCTTCTCCAGAAACGTCTCCATTTACAAGGGAACAACTGGAAATTCTACACAAACTCCTGCAATCCCCACAATTTTGTCCAAATGCACCAAATCCTTCTACTCACTCTTGTTCTTTTGCTGAAACAGGTAATGTACCGTCCGTTTTTCTTAGTGCTAACTCCAACCAAATAGATTTTTGGATCATAGATTCAGGAGCTACTGATCACATGACGGGAAGTTCCCATTTCTTCTCTACTTATACTCCTTGTGCAGGGAATAATAAAGTCAAGGTAGCTGATGGTTCCTTCTCTATAATTGCTGGAAAAGGAACTGTTAAACTATCACCTTCTCTTACACTTCATGATATTCTTCATGTTCCAAAACTCTCTTGTAATTTGGTTTCTGTCAGCAAATTAACCCGTTCTCTAAATTGTCGTGCTATTTTTGACTTTGATTCGTGTGAATTTCAGGAAAAGGTCTCGGGGAAGACGATTGGTAGTGCTAGAGAATATGGAGGTCTTTATTTTCTTGACAACGGGAGCAACTATCTACAGCTGAATCCTATTTGTTTGAACTCTAATTCTGTTTTGAATAAAGTCATGCTTTGGCACTATAGGCTTGGACATCCAAGTTTTTATTATTTAAGACATTTGTTACCTCAGTTATTTAGAAATAAAAATCCGTCCTTGTTCCAATGTGAATTCTGTGAAATGGCTAAGCATCACCGATCTTTTTTCCTTCTCAAAAATATCAGGCTTCAAAGCCTTTTATGATGATTCATAGTGATGTTTGGGGACCGTCTAGAATTTCAACAATGTCTGGAAAATGGTGGTTTGTAACTTTTATTGACGACCATACTAGACTGAATTAGGTTTTTTTTTATTGAAGGACAAATTTGAGGTTAAAAATTTGTTTGAGACTTTCTATGTTATGGTGGAAACACAGTTTAATGAGAAAATCAAGATTTTTTGAAGTGAAAATAGTCGTGAATTCTTTAATGAACAATTAGGAAGTTTTTTTAGAAAAGCTGGGGTAGTACACCAAAGCTCTTGTCCAGATACACCTCAACAAAATGGCATAGCAGAAAGAAAGAATAGGCACCTTTTAGAGGTAACAAGGGCTTTAATGTTTACTAGTAAAGTTCCACGGTACCTTTGGGGAGAGGCTCTCTTGACTGCCACTTACCTTATTAATAGGATTCCATCCCGTCCTCTCAAATTTAAAACACCTTTTAACATTTTCAAAGAGAGTTTTCCTAATTCTAGGTTAACTGCAAATCTGCCAGTGAAAGTTTTTGGGTGTACAACATTTGTTCATGTTCATAATCGCAGTAAACTTGAACCGCGGGCTAAGAAGTGTGTTTTTGTAGGATATGCTCCAAGTCAAAAGGGATATAAGTGTTATGATCCACACACTAGGAGGATAGTTGTTACAATGGATCTAACTTTCTTTGAGTCCCAACTCTATTTTACTACTAATCTTCAGGGGGAGTATCATGTAGGTGAAGATTCGCCTTTTTGGGATATTGAGGAACCTAGATATCAGGCAAATAAGGAGCTAGGTATGATAATAAATACTGATGTTAGGGATCTAGGAGAAGATGTGAATAAGTGTGATCCAAATGATGAAAAGGACAGCGATACGAGAGATGATAGGGACCAAAATGACTTAAATGATAAAAACTCTGATATTGAACCTGTAGAGTCTTCAAGTGACAAAAATAAAAATGAGAACAGAGAACAAACAAAAGAAATACATGTGTACTCGAGAAGGAACCGAACTCAAGACAAAAAGACCAACGATTCTCAACACTGCCAAAAGTCAGTTCCGCAAGACCTTACTGGAATTCAAGGTAATCTTCCAACTGATTCTTTTTCTAATTCCTTCTCTGATTTGGACCTACCTATTGCAAAACGCAAAGGTGTTAGAAATGCTCCTAAATATCCTATTTCTATGTTTGTGTCCCATAAAAAGTTATCTCCTAGTTTTTCAGCCTTTACTTCACAACTTTCTAGTGTGGAGATTCCAAAAACTGTCCAGGATGCTCTAGGAGTTCCTGAGTGGAAGGAGGCTATTTTGGAGGAATTGCGAGCTCTTGAAAAAAATGAGACATGGGAGTTGGTGGATTTACCCAAAGGGAAGAAACCAGTGGGCTGCAAATGGGTGTTCACCACCAAATTCAAATCAGATGGATCCTTGGAGAGGTATAAGGCCCGCCTAGTAGCTAAGGGATTCACGCAGACATATGGCATTGACTATCTTGAGACGTTTGCTCCAGTAGCTAAGCTAAACTCAATTAGAGTTCTATTGACAATCGCGGTAAACCTTGACTGGTCGCTTCAACAGTTGGATGTGAAGAATGCTTTCTTGAATGGACAACTAGAGGAAGAAATCTATATGGATTCCCCACCAGGTTTTGAAGAGAAATACAAGTCAAAAATATGCAGACTTAAAAGATCTCTTTACGGTCTAAATCAGTCCCCAAGGGCTTGGTTCGAAAGATTTACTCAATTTGTGAAGAAGCAAGGATATGTCCAAGGACAAGCAGATCACACAATGTTTACTCGACATTCACTAGAAAGAAAAATAGCAGTTCTTATAGTGTATGTCGATGATATCATCCTCACAGGAGATGATGTGGTTGAAATAGAAAAACTAAAGGAGCGTCTTGCCTCAGAATTTGAGATAAAGGATTTAGGCCCGCTAAAATATTTTCTCGGCATGGAGGTTGCACGATCGAAAAAGGGAATTATAATGTCACAAAGGACGTATGTTCTTGATCTGTTAAAAGAAACAAGAATGAGTGGCTGTAGACCAGCTGAAACTCCAATTGACCCGAATCTAAAGTTTGCAAAGGAAGGAAAATTGATTGATAGGGGCCAATATCAGAGATTGGTAGGCAAGTTGATTTACTTGTCACATACTAGACCTGATATTTCCTTTGCTGTGATCCTAGTTAGTCAGTTCATGCATTCTCCACGAGAAGAACACCAAGAAGCCGTGTATCAAATCCTAAGGTATCTAAAGAGTTCTCGTGGGAAAGGGTTGTTCTTCAGAAAAAATGAGCAAAGAAGTGTTGAGGCTTATACCGATGCGGACTGGGTTGGTTCATCTACTGATAGAAGATCTACATCTGGCTATTGTACATATGTTTGGGAAAATTTAGTGGCATGGAGAAGTAAGAAACAAAACGTGGTGGCTCGGAGTAGTACTGAGGCTGAGTATTGATCTATGGCACATGGAATTTGTGAAATATTGCGGCTCAAGAGATTTTTGGAAGAACTAAGAAGACCTATGAATTTGCCAATGAAGTTGAATTGTGACAATAAGGCTACCATAAGCATTGATCATAATCAAGTTCAACATGACAGAACAAAACATGTTGAAGTGGACAGGCACTTCATTAAAGAGAAGATTGAAAATGGAAGTGTGTACATCCCTTTTGTTCCAACAACTGAACAAGTTGCAGATATTTTCACAAAATTTCTTTTTAGAAATACTTTTGAGTCCTTTGTGAGCAAGTTAGGCATGTTCGATATTTACATGCCAACTTGAGGGGGAGTGTCGAATGAGTTGGCAGATTGTGTCATAATCTGTTCCACCGATGAGCTGGCAGATTTGATTAAAATATGCTCCACAAATGAGATGGATATGATTGCAATCAGCTGCTATAAATATGGGATTCATATATTGTTATTCTAGGAAAATAAATTAGAGGAAATCCCTTGATTCATGTATCTCCTAGGAATCATGGACTGATTAGATCATTTTGATCTTCTTGTTCACCTATAAATATTGTACAATTCTATAGATAAAAATATACATTTGTAGTATCTAAACTTTCATTAACTATAATACTATTAAGGATAAGTGGGATGCTAATGAATTGTCCAGTATGCTTACTCAGGAGGAGTCAAGAATTAAGAAACAAGAAGGTCATTCGATTAACCTCATAGGTCAAGGAGCTAGTAAAGGACTTAAAGTGAAGGCCAACAAGTTCAAGAAGAAGAAAATACCCGCTAAAGTCCTACAGGATGCTCATAGGGAACATAAGGCAGATGTGTGTCATTTCTGTAAAAAGAAAGGACACTATCAGAAAGATTGTCTGAAACGTAAATCTTGGTTCGAAAAGAAAAGTACATCTTGTGCTTTTGTATGTTTCGAATCAAATTTAGTAGAATTTCCTAATAATACTTGGTGTCTTGATTCTAGTGCAACTACTCATATGTTGTAGGGATTCATTACGATCCAAACTACAAATCTAAATTTAAGTTTGGACATGGATATTTCAATTTATATAAGAATACTAATTTATGGTTCTGGTGTTCTTATTGATGATTTATATAGATTGAAACTCGATAATATTTTTTCTGAATTCCTTCTTGATATTCATCAAAATATTGGAATTAAACGTAGTTCACTGGATGAAAGTTCTGCTTACTTGTGACACAAATGTTTGGGTCATGTTTCCAAAGAAAGATTGCAATGATTAGTAAAGAATGAAATTCTTTCGAATCTAAATTTTACTAATCTTGATATATGCTTGGATTGCATTAGGGAAAGTAAACCAAGCATACTAAGAAAGGTGCCACAAAAAGCACTCAGTTTCTTGAAATCATACACACTGATATTTGTGGACCTTTTGATGTTTCATCTTTTGGTGGAAAAAAATATTTTATCACCTTTATCGATGCTTTTTCCATGTTATGGATTTATCTATTTGTTGAAAGAAAATCTCAAGGAAAGGATGCTCTCAAAGTGTACATTAATGAGATTGAAAGACAATTAGATAGAAAAGTGAAAATCATTAGGTCAGATAGAGGTGATAAATATTATGAAAATATAATGAAATGGGACAATGTCTAGATCCATTTGCAAAGTTCCTCGACGAACATGGCATATGTGCACAGTATACTATGCGAGGAACACCTCAACAAAATGGTGTTACAAAAAAGCATAATAGAACACTTATGAATATGATTCAGAGTATGATCTGTAATTCCTCATTACCCAAATTACTGTGGATGTATACTCTTAAAACCGTTGTATATTTATTAAATAGGATTCCTAGTAAGGCAGTTCCAAAGACACCTTTTGAACTATAGACTGGAAGGAAACCTAGTGTAAGGTACCTGCATGTTTGGGGTTGCCCAGCGAAAGCTGGAGTTTATAATCCACATAAAAATAAATTAGATTCTCAAACTGTAAGTGGTTACCTTATTAGTTACCCAGATAAATCTAAAGGGTATTGGTTTTACTATCCAAATCATAGTTCGAGAATTGTTGAAACTGGTAATCTAAAATTCATTGATAATGGTGAAGTTAGTGAGAGTGTTGAATGACAAAGTGTGGAAATAAATGAGATAAGAGTTAATGTTCCATTGCCCATGAATGTGCCAACTTCCACGCTAATAACACTTCAGGAAGGAACTAACTCACAAATATCTAATACAAATGAACAATAAATTGTAACACCCCAAAAATCCAAGCTAAGATTAGAACCATTATTTAAGTACATATAGAACCAAACTTTATGTTTTGGTAATATGAGAAGTGATTTAGACATGTATTAAGGTCACAAGTAACTCCTAGCTCATATCCAAGTTGAAACCTTCCTTACTGATTGATTTCTTATTTAGAATCTTTCTAAAGTCAACTTCAAATGGGAATAACTCCTATATTATGACAAGTTTCGAGGCTCAAGCCCCAGCAAATGAAATTATTTGACTCTTCTTTCCAATGCATCCAAGTTTTCATTAATTTGATATTAGAGTAAAATGTTATAGCCATTTTACTGAAGCACTGTCCAGCAGTGAGATACCACGACCCAAGGTATGATCGTACCTTACTCTCATCTGATGAAAAACTGCCCCAAAATCTAGAGAATTGATAAGGATCCTTCAGTACCCACGAAAACCAACAGTCGTGGGTTGAAAGCACGATCGTGGGTTGGTTCGTCCGTTGTGAGGCGCAAAATTTTTAGCAATGTTTTTAAAAGGGTATTCCAGTCTTTTCTCATCTTTTAACCTCCTAAGCTACGTCATTTATCCTAAGGATGAATATTAAACCTAAACTAGTCCTAATCCCTCATTCACTTCAAAACATACGTAAACACTCAAAGAAACATGAGAACAACAACTCCTTCTTCTCCAAAGCAAGAAATTAGGGTTCTTCATCTTCAAGCTTAAATTCTCCAAACTTTAGTTCAAAAATCTTCATTAATAAGGTATGTTGGTATTCAATAAGGGATTTCTTTTACCCTTATAACCAAAACCTAGTTTTAAATTATGATTTTCAGTTATAATTTTTATGAACTCATGATCTAGGGTTCACACCCAATTATGCCAAATTCTTGAATTATAATTCCCTCATATTATTTTATTATTATGGTTCCCATTCAAGGTTATTATGTATGATTTTCATGGATTTAACTTAGTTATTTTAATACATAAAGAATTATGCATGTTTTATAGACTTCAGTCTCATTCAGAATGAATTATGCATGATTTGATGGATTTTACTCTATATTAGTTTGACATGCCATATTTTTTCATGAAATTTAGTATCTTTGCATACTTGTGATTCATGACCCCTCAGTATATTGAATAATTCATGATTTTGGACTGGTGTTAAGTAATTTCACATTCTATTCAGATTATGAAATTGTCATGAGTAGTTGCATTCTTCAGAGATGGCGGGTTATGAACACCCGATGACTTAGGATTTCATGCATTGTTAGTTGAACACTTAGTCCTTCAGGTTCACATAATTTAGAATGCTTTCAGCTAAAGCACTTATCTTTCAATCTTAGAACTTCAGTATTACTAGGCTATTTAGTATATCAGTTTATATTCAGTTGGTAGTAGTACTTAGCACCCAACGGACACAGGGATGAAGGCTCACCCATCAACCAGGTTGAGACCTTTAGTATAAGTACCTAAGTCCTAGAACTACGGTGCCACCATAGGTTCTAAAAGGTCACCCGTCAGATCAGGTTTGACACCTTAGTCCTTTTGGACATTATTTTAGTGGATCCATGTCAGTCAGTGTTCGTACCCTTGGTAAGGTACAGAGCACCCTTCCAGCTGGGGTTACAGATTGGGCCCTATTTAGCTCAAATGGGGTATGTATTAATAGTATCTCCCAGAGTTCAAACTAAGTTATTGTATGACCTTGTATTCAGTTTATACAGTACAATATTGTCAGTTACATATTTATTTACTTGGTCATTACATCAGTTTACATCCCACAGTTTCAGAGTCAGTATTTGTACATGACCCTCAGTTAAGTTTTAATTGTTTTTAAACGTTTTAGATTATTATTGCATTTTAGTACATGTGTATTTCATACAGGGTCATTGGGCTCTAGTTCAACTATTTGCATTCAGTACATTTTTACAGCATGTTCAACATTAGTTGAAATCATATGAAGTATTTATGTTTCTACAGTTTCCAGTCTCAAACATATTTTAGCTCATGATTCAGAGATTTTACTATGTCTCACAGCTTTTCAGTACAGACATGATTTAAATGCATATTTCAGGAAATGGTTCATGTCCTCTATTTTAAAGCATGTTTTAAGTGTTCTTCATGGTTAGTGTATATCTCACATACTCAGTACATTCAAAAGTACTAATCGCATACCTCTTCTGCCTATATTTTTTGTATGATGTAGATTCAGGTCCTTACTAGCATAATCATAGTCAGGCAGATCACAACTTCCATCCACCAGGTGATGAGTTCTCTTTATTTGAGGACTCAAGTCAATCGTAGTTCTAGTATTTTATTTCGATTCATATGTATTGATTAGGGATAACTAGGGGTCATGTCCTGGTCATCTATAGTCAGTATTAGTAGAGGCTTCATAGATAGTCAGTCAGAGTTATTATATGTAGTTTCAGTTCCTCTTTCCTTCAGATTACAGTGCTATAAATTTTTAATAATAATGTATTAAAATAACTTATCTCATGATTATGCTTCTGCTCAGTCAGTTTAGTTCTTATACATATTTTAATCAGTTGCTCATGTATTATGCCAGTACCATGGTTTAGCTTGGGATCACTTGTAGTTCTAAGCACCGTGTTACGACTAAGGGGTAGTCTCGGGGTCATGACAAACTTAGTACCAGAGCACAAGATTTAAGTTCCTAGGGTGTCTATGAAGTCGTGTCTAGTAAAGTCTTGCGGAATGGTACGGAGATGTCTGTACTTTTCTTCGCGGGGCTACAGGGCATTTAGGAAATGTTTTCCTTCTTTTATATCCCATATCGTGCAGTAGAGATGTTCTCTAAGAAATTTATACAGATCCAAGCATTGCTCTATTTCCACTAACAACGCCTAACAACACCTCATCTTCGAAGAAATAGAAACAATCAAGCTTAAATTTCTACTGATAAAGTTTTCTCAGATAGTCCCTATAGACAATTATGAGATTGCACACGGGCTTGAGAGGATCCCATCAGTGTCTTTAAGTTTATAAATTTTGAAAGAATTCACTCTTGTTCATGTAAATCAAGCGGTGAGCCAAAGTCAGATGTGCTCTCAGATCCCTTCTCAGAATTTTATAGTAGATGAACCTTAAAAAGGAAGAAGTAGGTATCCAGATCAAAGTA
Organism: Capsicum rhomboideum; assembly: GCA_031232105.1. Taxonomy (NCBI): domain Eukaryota; kingdom Viridiplantae; phylum Streptophyta; class Magnoliopsida; order Solanales; family Solanaceae; genus Capsicum; species Capsicum rhomboideum. The sequence goes on from CP124711.1 coordinate 57,299,046, forward strand.
TTCGGTAGTGCTTGCCCCAAAGTTATTGTGATTTGAGATATGTATAGTGCGATAGAAAGGAAAAGTAGGGTGGTTATGAAAAAAATTATGCTTGTAGACTGAAGTTATATAGAGGAGGTCTTTAAGATTGGTAATTTTCATAAATTTTTTAGTGGACTAGTGTTTCATGATTCCTATCCAGTAGTAGTAAGTTGGGATAGTGTATAAGGAGTTGTGGGGATATCCATGTTAAGTATTAGAGTCTAAGTTTGGATTGTGGATGATCAAGCTAATAGAGAGAAGAGTTTAGCTCAAATAGGGTATGTCGGTTAATAGTAGCTCCTACAGTTCAAACTCAATTATTGCATGACCTTGTATTCAGTTTATATAATACAACATTGATCAGTTACATGTTTATTTACTTGGCATTGCATCAGTTCACATCCCACAGTTTCAGACTCAGTATTTGTACATGACCCTCAGTTCAGTTTTAATTATTTCTAAACTATGATTTTTCAGATTATCATTGCATTTTAGTACATGTGTATTTCATGCTGGGTCATTTTACTCCAGTTCAGCTATTTGCATTCAGTACAATTTTATAGCATGTTCAACATTAGTTGTAAATCATGAAGTATTTATGTTACTACAGTTTCCAGTACAGACATGATTTAAATGTATATTTCAGGAAATAGTTTATGTCCTTAGTTTTAAAGCATGTTTTACGTGTTCTTCATGATTAGTGCATATCTCACATACTCGGTACATTCAAAAGTACTGATCGCATACCTCTTATGCCTATATTTTTCATGTGATGTAGATTCAGGTGCTTACTATCAGGATCATAGTCAGGCAGATCACAACTTCCATCTAGCAGGTGATGAGTTCTCTTTATTTGAGGACTCAAGTCAGTTGTAGTTCTAGTGTTTTATTTCAATTCATATATATTGATTAGGGCTTACTGGGAGTCATGTCTAGGCTACCTATAGTCAGTATTAGCAGAGGTTTCATAGATAGTCAGTCAGAGTTATAGTATGTAGTTTTGGTTTCTCTTTCTTTCAGATTACAGTGTTGTAAATTTTTAACAGTAATGTATTGAAATAGATTATCTCATGGTTATGCTTCTACCAAGTCAGTTTAGTTTTTATACATGTTTTAATCAGTTGCTCATGTATTATGCCAGTACCATGGGTTAGCTTGGGATCACTTGTGGTTATAAGCACCGTGTTACGACTAGGGGGTAGTCTCAATTCGTGACATAAATAGTGCCATTAAGAAGATCTCAAAAAGAAAGAAAATCGGTCATTTCAGATGATTGTGGTTTATTTGCAAGAGTCAGATTTTGACATTGGACTTAATAAAGATATGGTTTCATTTTCATAGGCCATAGAAAGCATTGAGTATGATAAATGAATTGGTGCCATGAAAGAAGAGTTAAAATCTATGGAATACAACAAGGACTGGAATCTCATTTATTTGCCAGAAAGTTCCAAAAAAATGGGTGTAGATGGGTCTTTAAGACTAAACGCAATTCAAATGGAAATATTGAACGATATAAGGTCAGACTTGTTGCCAAGGGTTATACTCAGAAAGGAGGCGTTGATTATAAAGAGACATTTTCACTGGTCTTGAAGACTCATTGAAAATTATTCTCGCTTTGGTAGCTCATTATGATTTAGAGTTACACCAAATGGATGTGAAAACTGTCTTTCTTAATGGAGACCTCAAGGGGGAAGTTCATACTGACCAAACAGAGGGTTTTGAAATTAAAGAAAAAGGTCAAATAATGTGTTAGATGAAGAAGTCAATAAATGGACTCAAACAAGCCTCGCGATAATGGTATACAAAGTTTAATGATACCATAACATCTTTTGGATTTAAGGAAATTACCGTGGATCGGTGTATATACCAAAAGATCAGTGGGAGCAAGTTTATATTTTTAGTCCTATATGTTGATGATATTTTACTTACTGCTAAATGATTTAGGCATATTACATGAGACAAAAGATTTTCTCTCTACGAAATTTGAAATGAAAGATATGGGTGAGGCATCCTTTATGATAGGGATAGAAATATTCCGTGATAGATCACAAGAATTATTGGGACTGTCTCAAAAAGGTTATATTGAAAGGGTTCTAGAGAGATTCAACATGAATAATTATTCTACAGGAATTGCTCCTATTCAAAAAGGGGACAAATTTAGTCTCATGCAATGCTCAAAGAATGATGTAGAACAAAAAGAAATAGAGTCAATTCCTTACTCTCCTATTGTTGGAACTTTGATGTATGTTTAAACTTGCACAAGACCAGATATTAGTTTAGCGGTCGGGATGCTTGGAAGATATCAAAGTAACCATGGAATTGATCACTGGAAAGCTGCAAAGAAAGTTTTGAGGTACCTAAAAGGAACGAAGGATTACATGCTCATGTATAGGATTCAATCACTTGGAAGTTACTAGATACTCGGATTCAAATTTTGTTGGATGTGCCGACTCTAGAAAGTCCACGTTTGGTTTCTTGTTCCTATTAACTGAAGGAAAAATATAGAGGAAATGTGCTAAGCAATCTATAATTGCTACATCCACAATGGAAGAAGAATTTTTGACTGTTTTGAAGCCACAATTCATATATTGTGGCTGCGAAACTTTATTTCAAAACTTGGGGTTATCAACACCATTACCAAGCTGCTGAAATTTTATTGTTATAATGTTGCAATAATATTCTTTTCCAAGAATGGTAAGTACTCTAAAGGTTCCAAATATATGAAATTAAAATACTTTAGCGTCAAGGAAGAAGTTCAAAATCAAAGAGTGTCATTTGAGAATATTAGGACTGATCTTATGATTGCAGGTTCGTTAATGAAGGATTTACAACCATAGACATTTAAAGAACATGTGTTGACACCCAATTTTGACCTCCCGATATTCCTCCCAAGCTGCTATTTTATCAAAAAATATTAGTTTTAAATTTTTAATTATTATTTTGGTATCAAATAAATTTTGACATTAAAGTTTCATGATTTTAAGGTATGCAATTTATTTTAGCGTTTAATTTATATCTTTTATATAATATATATAATTTACTAATTTAAATACAATATTTTACATGATTTTATAAATATTTATTAAATTATTTTCACAAATATGCATACTTATAATTTACAAACACGAGGTCCGTAGTTTTATTATTATTATTATTATTATTATTATTATTATTATTATTATTATTATTATTATTATTATAGCATTTCTTAAAATTCATAATTTATAGGTGTCTAATTTATTTAAAATTAATATTATCGTCGATTTTAAATAATCTATTACGTGTCATAATAAATTTGAGAATAACAATTTGACGTTGGTTGATTTTGTTGTTATTGTATATTTACTACTATATTTTATTAAAGAGCAGCCTAATTTAATTCAAAAATTCTAGCCATTTTTGTACCCAATTTTGTGGCAATTTTAGCTTAAATTGATTTTAATTTGACCCCAAATTGAAATCCCCAATTCAATTTTATTAAACCTAATTTTTGACCCAATTTCAACCCATATCCGACCCGGATCCATCAAATTTTGATCTCAACCGTCGATCAAATCCGATCAAACGATCCAGATTAAATCCCATTTTCTTTCCTTTTAACTAAACCAACCCCCCCAAAACCCAAAACCTAATCACTTCACACCCCCACAACCGCCTCCCTCTCTCTCTACCCGCTATCTCTCCTCTCTTCTCCGCCACCACTTTGTCGTCGGCTTCCATGGCCGGCGAGCACCAGTCGCCTCCCTTTTTCTCTCTCCCCACCATCTCTCTCAAATTATTCGTCGCACCACCACCACGATAGGGACAGCAGACCATGGACCACGCCGCTGCCCTTCAACTCTCTCTCCCTCACCAGCCATTGCGGAGCCGCACCGGCGACCTCCAAACCCAACCGCCTCCAACCAACAACCCAATGTCGCCGCTGTCTCCCCTATCTCCAGCCAAACTCCACCGAAAATATTAAAGTACGTGATGAATTCAGAGAATCCGCCCCGGGTTTGTACCCTTGTTTAATCTTATTAACATTATCATTCTCTTCTACCCCTTCTTTTCTTTGACAAATTTTTAGATCTGAAATTAATAAAGATTGGTTGAAAATTGTGGTCCGATTCATTGAGATTTGTGTTTGTTAATGTGCTTAGACTGTCATATGTTGAAAGCCCCAATTTTATTAACCTTGATTAACCCTAGATTTTCCAAAGTTTGGAATTGATTTTCGTAATATTTTTATCATGTTTGCTAGTTGAGAATTTGGTGCGATAAGCATGCTATTCTACTGTGCATCAAAATTTTCATGGAATTTCTTGATACGTGTTTACTGCCATTTGAGGTTGAATAGCTTTGAAATGGTTTATTCATCAACTCTAGCAAATTTGATTTACTGGATTGAATTACTCGCATGATTATATTGACTATAGATGTGTAAACGGCTTAGTGTTTGACTCTTTCGATAAACTTTGATTCTACTCATCTCAACATATTTCTACTCCCTTTAGTTGATTCTTCGTTAATTATGGTACGTGTGACTAAATTAATTGACTATAATTTGACTGATATGTATATTTTAATTGCCTTCCTTTGTCGTATTTTTGGGACAACTTTAGTGTTTGATTTTATATGGTAAACTCCGCGTGATATCATGCTCAATATTTTGGTGATTCTAGCTCGATTTTGTCTTAATTAAGACGATTTTCTTTTCATTGACTGATGATTTTGAATATTTTGTTTTCTTTACTTTTTGACTAAGTTTTACTCACTTAAATAAGGTAACCAAGCTAATTTCCCCCCTGAATTGATCTTACTGATTAATTAAAGGAAATTTTTTTCTATTGATTGATTTCACAGAATATTCCTTTCCTGTTATCTTTTGTGACTGCTCACTATATAAACAACCCTTCTCTTCTCTTTAGAGAGGGGCTTTCAAGCACTCCTGTTGTGGGACTTAAAATATTTTTAGTCTTTGGTTGGTCACATACAAAATACTTAGTTTTCATCTTGCTGGTATTCTGGAAAGACTGATCTTTGCTTGTTGTTTCGCTATTCCCATCTCGAGTACCATTAAAGTTTGGTTGTTCTCATCTATTTACTGTTATTAACCGGTTAGTTTTCCTTCAAGTGTTCCTTCATTTTCCTTACATGGTAGTTCAGTATGTATAAGTTTCCTACATTAGTATAAAAATAATAATGTATTTGCATGCTATCTGACTTATGTGATTATATTTGATACTTGTTTGTTTACACATGCCCTCACTATTTGCCTTACTAAGAGTTATAAGTTGGAAAGGCTGCTTTGCATTCCCTTTGGGATTATCCGAAATGATCTTGGTGCATCCCATAACCCCTTTGACGTGAGCCTGCCCGGGATCCACGAGGTCCTTGGGATCTCGACAGCGTCAAAGGTCGGTTATGGGTTGTCCGAGGCCATTTTCGGATGTTAGTGGTTGGGGTATTTTGTTTTTCTCTCAACAAGTTGGAGACAAACATGTCATGATTCGAAGAGTTCGCCTATGGGGAGGGAGCTAGAAGATTTAGTTCTATATATTCATTTTTTTAGTTTGATTTTTTTTTTTAGGGGGGGGGGGGTCTGTAATATTTTAGTATAAACACTTCTATAATAAAAGATTATGGGTATCGCTTAGTTGGGCGGGGGATTCCATGATTTGATTATTTTATCACCTAGATATCATGCCTATAAGTTTGTTTAATAGATTTCATGTGTTAGTTTAATTATTTTATTTCTTAGGCAAATATTCTAGGATCATTACTTGTCCTATCACTTAGAAAATCATGTCTTTAGGATCGTTAACTAACCTTCGACGTATTGTACTAATCTGAACATGCTAATTTAATTTAATCACGTCTAATGAACTTTGAGCTTATAAAAAAAATAATTTTTCAGTATTTTCTTATCTAGTTTCCAGCATATCTTTAATTTTCAGCATTAAAAATTTAGTTTCCTGCATTTTGTATAATTTTCAGCATTGAAAAATCAATTTTCAGCATTGAAAAATCAATTTTCAGTATGTTTTAAATAATTTCCAGCAATTTTAATAATTTCCAGAAATTTTTAATTAATTTCCAGCAATCTTTTAATAATTTCCAGCAATCTTTTAATAAATTTCAGCAGGTTTTAAATAATTTCCTAAAAATTTTAAATTACTTTCAGCAATTTTTAAATAATCTCCAGCATTTTTAACATTTTCCAGCAGCTTTTAATTAATTTTTCGGCACTTTGAAATTATCTCTAGCATGGTCAATTAATTTCCAGCACGGAATTAATCTTTCAGTATTTAAAATTAAGTTGCAGCATTTTCCATAACTAATTTCCTACAACTTAAATTGATTTCTAGCATTCTAATATAATGTCTATCATATTAATTCAGTCTTTCGGCATCTTGATTAATACGCATCGCTTAGACATCATGCCTATATGTTCTAATTAAACAACGTGAATAATTATTTTTTAAGCGTGTTAATCACTTAATTACTTTAATTAATCAAGAGGCTTCTATGAAACCATTAGGTGCTACTTGTAAGTCCTATGTGTTTTGTGTGACGCAAAGTCCGAGTCTAATTAGGCAACCTAAGAGTTCTTTTGTCTAGACCCAAATCCAAAATAGTAAGTCCAATGCCTCTTGGACATTAAGTTGGGACGGGTAGACATTTTTAGGTAACTCTAGTTTTATCCCTTTTTACCGCCTTTAAGATTAATAATCAAACTAGAGGGTAGAATATTAAGACATGATGGAAGTTGACCCGAGCAGAATCTGACAATGCGATATGCGACATTGTCATCTGTTAATAAGCCGGGCGCTGATCCGAATAAGATAAAATTAACCTTTGTCCAAACCTTTTAAAACTTCAGTTATATTTTACTCTTTGCGTGTTCCTTTTTTGCTTTGGGGTAGTTTAGGTTTACTTTCTAAATAAAAATTTCTTTTTATATAAATTGTGTCTCTTCTATCTTCTTGCTTATCTGATTTATCTTTACGTATTTTATTATCACTTAGATTATTGCTAAAAATTAAACTGTATGTTTAGTTTATTAATTATTTTAACACTTAGTTATTATGTAGTTAATAAAATAATTGATTTTTTGCTTATCACATAGAATTCCCCCACGTAATATATGAGTTTGGCCGGGATCCACATTTGTGAACCTCGAAAGGTGCCTAACACCTTCCTTTTGAGGTAATTTGAATCCTTACCTGAATTTCTGGTTGCCGTAGATTAATTAATTAATCGTAATTAGTTTAGAATGGTGTCCTAACGCACCTTAATTCGTTAGGTGACGACTCTTCTCTTAAACCATTCCAAAAAGAGCCTGTCACGTCGAATCCCACTTTTCGTGAGAAAAATGGGGCGCGACAGTATGTCGACTCCATTGGGGATACTTAGGTTCTAACCATTACGAATTTGTATGTTATGTGAGATTTTATTTTCATTTGTGTTTTTTCTTTTTCTGATTACCCTATTCCTTTTTCCTTTATTTGTTTCTTTAAATAATTATTTTGACATTTCGATTGGTCGTTGGTACATGTTAATCCTTTTGCCTTTCCCCTTTATTCGTTCTTTAAATAGTTGTTTTGAGTTATCGTTATTACATGTCAATCCCCTTCCCTTTTCTTTATTTGTTTCCCTAAATAGTGTCCCTATTTTTCATCCATTTCCCTTTCCCTTTCGCTCGTCTATGTGTTATATCTTATTTTCGATCTCTCTTTAATTGCGCATTTATTTATTTTATTTATATTGTTTAATTTGTTACTGCTTTTCATTATGTGCTTTGTGTTACTGCTTTATATAACTGACATTCCGCTCATATCTTCCTCCACTTGGAACCTTTTTTTTTTTTAAGAACGATTGTGTGGTTGCACGGACGTTCATATTCTAAAACACCTTATGGAAAATGTCTCGTGACTCGGTCGATCAGCGGTGCGTCGACAGTCATGAGCTTTCCCACTCTCAAGTTGTCCGCTTGAGGGAACCATGTCAAAAACCACTCTTATTCTTAGATCCTAACCATCTATTCCTTTACTAAGGAATATGCATCTCAAAGCCTAGGATACCTTGTTAAGAAAACCTTGCCTAAGTTCTAAGAGATTTCATAATTTATGTGCATATGCCTAATTTGTTACTTCTTTAAATTTTTCTTATATTTGTACTGGACTGCTCTCCTTAAGTATTTTATTCATCATACATTTTCATCCACTATTCGAATTTCTATAAATCTCATATTTTGAACTTCGTCGGACCTGATTCTTGTCCAACAAGATACGTAGGCAATCCTCTATAAGGATGCTCCTCCTTTTTCCATTCTTTATAAAATATCTCCGTATTTTAAAAGTGTGAAACAATATTTATCATTCAAATAATTTTTCTATCAAATCTTATATTCTTCCTTTCTTTCTCCTTTCCATATTGTTATAAGGGTGAAAACTAGAATATTTTTGAGTTATTCAAATGATTTTACGATCTTTTAAATTCTCAAATGTTTCAAACGAAATGTCTTGGTTAAGTTTACTCTTTAAAAACTTTTCAAATTTTTCACCATCCTGCTTTTTCAAAATAAAATGCCTTTAATATTCTCTGCGTATCTTTTAAAATATCTTGTCATTATGTACTTGTTGACCCCGTCAGCTTTAAGCACGAGCTTAGTATTTAGGTTTTTCTTAGATCCTATCTTCTACGTTTTGATATCGATTCACTTCTCAAGCTTAAATTCTAGCCCATCCATTTGTCCTAAAGTCCTATTTCATAAGATAACACATATTTTCACTCTATCTCTTTTTTTATTGGATGAACTGACTCTCGTTTTGTTCGATTTATTATTTTTTATTTAAAGGTTGTCTAGCATTTGAACATCGACTCGATTGAAAATCTGCAATACAACAACTATGCTCAATATCCAGAAAAATTCCATTCTTCTTCTTTCTCGTCCAATACAAACCCTCATTTGGACTGTAGCTCCTTATTCTCGTCTTACTCATACACCCCTCGATAGTTGCCTTCAGCACGCACCACTCTTGGAAATGAGAGAGTCGATTTATATGCAGCAGCAAAAGCTTCACGACTTAGAAAAGAGGTTGGACGAGAATCTACGCTCCAAAGGTATTCATGACTTGAGGTATGAGAAACTATGTCTACATCCAAGCGTTGAGTTGCCTCAAGTATACAAAGTCCCAAAGTTCAACATGTTTGATGGGCATGGAGACCCAATCACACATCGAAAGGATTATTGTGGCAGATTAGTTGGCATAGGGCATAATGAGGCCCTCTTGATAAGATTATTTATTCAAAGTTTGTCAGGGATAGCACTCACCTGGTTCTCCAAAAAAGACTTTGACAAATGGCGTACATGGGAAGACATGGCACAAGACTTCGTAGGACAATATAAGTTCAACATCACAGTTGATACGACAATGTGGGATTTGCTCGAAGAAAAGAGAATGACTCACGAATCTTTTGAGGAATATGAAATCCGATGGAGATTGGAAGCTTCTAAGATACGTCCTTCTGTGCCTGAAGAAGAGTTGGTCCAAACTTTCATCAGGTCGCTAGATGTAATATACTACCAAAAATTATGCTTCCTAAACAGTCACCGTTTCGAGAGTCTGATTTCAATCGAAAAAAAGCTAGAATATGATATTCGAACAGGGAGAATTATTGATGTGTCTGCAATGCCAACCACTTTCCAAGAATCAAAAAGTCCATCTGAGGAAGAGGAAGAGGATTTATCACCTCAAACACAATGCTATCAGAATAATGAAAAAGCCCTTGTTGTGTTTGAATCCCGAAATGAGTATCTCGAACCCTATGACTCACAAGATTCTCAACGCGAGGCTTATCAGATTCAACCCTACTCTTTTCAGCAAAATTTTGAAGATGAGGTGTATAATACACAATCTGACTTTCAACATAGATCTTATCCAGTACGAGGTAATTTTTATCAACCAAAGAGAATGAGGCCTCGTACCTTTACTCCTTTGACTGAGCCATTGGCGAACATATTTGAAAGATTGAGGGGCCAAGGTATTGTGCAACCAAGAAGGGGATGGATTCCTAAGTATCCATCATCTAACTTTGACCCATCCAAAAATTGTGCTTATCATTCAAATATCCAAGGCTATGATATTGAGGAATGTTCAGCACTAAGGTACAAAATTCAGAATTTGATTGAAAAAGGGGAGATAAAAGTGCAGCGAGGCCCAATAAGCAACATCTACAACCCCTTCACCGCAGGTGAAATCATTGTTCAATGTGATCCAACAAAAATATTTTTGAGACGTTCGCGAAGAAAGCGCAAAGCATAACACATGGACTGATAAGGACAGACCATCATCATACCATTATTTTTCTATTTGTCCGCCTTATGGGTAATAACATTTTCCTGCTTTATCTATCTTTTCCTTGTAATCTGAACTACGTTTGACCTAATTTCCATTTGGATATGTAGGCAGTCCATTATTGGACCCGATCTCAATTAATAAAAATTTCTTTTTTTCCCTCCATATCCAATTCAAACACTTCGCTCAAATTCAAATCTGAAATATCAGGCTAATAGGCCTGACTCTTGAGTATATAAAGACAGATTTTAATTGAGATCACGATTTTCAAATGTAAGGTAACCATTTCTTTTAAACTAATATCTTTTTATGAGTGAAGCAGGAATATAAGACACCAAAAGTGAAAACTGTAGCAGAATTTTTGAGGAAATCTCAAAAATTCCACAAGGAAGCAGTATGTCAATTCACAAGAACGTGCGAAAGGCATCTTTTATTCTAAGCTGGGAGTGAAATTTTTGAGAAGCTCTCAAAAAATTCACCATAAAGAATACAAGCCTCTATCTCTAAGATCAAAAAATGATGAGGAGCCAAGCCAAGCAAAGGTATGGGTCAACCTTACTTTTCGACTTATAATTTTTCTTTAAGTGCAGATAACAGGTACAAATGCAGCCACTGCCTTACAACATCATCAAAGGAAACCACCCACACTACATCCTCAATCTGGAAAATAAGCTAAGTCACTCTATCTCCTTAACTTTGACGACATTAAAATGAACAATACATTGCATTAACATTTTGGCATTGAGTTTCTCAAATGGACCTTAAAACGGCATTAGGTTCTTCAAATGGACCTTAAAACGGCATTGAATTTCTCAAACGGACCTTAAAACTGCATTGGGTTTCCCTCAGGACCTTAAAATGACATTGGTTCCCCGTAGGACCTTAAAACGGCATGGGGTTCCCCGCAGGACCTTAAAACTACATTGGATTTCTCGCAGGACCTTAAAATGGCATTGGGTTCCCCACAGGACCTTAAAACAGTATTGGGTTCCCCGCAGGACCTTAAAACGGCATTGGGTTCCCCGCAGGACCTTAAAACGATATTGGGTTCCTTAACGAACCTTAAAATAAGCATGAGCTCCTCTCCGGACTTTAAAACGAATGCTATTAGCTTCCCCATCGAATCTTGAAATGAGCACTACTGAGTTTCTCGACAAATACGAGACGACTAAACAATCACTCTCTCCCACTTTTGAAACTTAATTCTTCATCCCGATCATATTCACATTTTACATCCCAAAATTACTCATACTCCAGTCTTGCCAACTCGCGCTACCTTCATTCATCCATTTTCTTTAGGGATCTCATTCGTTCCTGAATCTAGAATTACACATCGCTTGATTCTCGTAAACCCGATATATGTAGGCAACTTAAAACCAAAGTCTCGGCCCTACCATTTTAATAAACCTCTCTTGTTTTCGATTCCAGCGAACCACCCTATCGGTCAGACAAAATTGGCTACTATGTCAGCGTTCGTTGCTCGACAATTCTTCCATCATTCTCAAACAACGAAGGGGTAGCTGTTGACACCCAATTTTGACCTCCCGATATTCCTCCCAGGCTGCTATTTTATCAAAAAATATTAGTTTTGAATTTTTAATTATTATTTTGGTATCAAATAAATTTTGTCATTTTGTATTCATGATTTTAAGGTATGCAATTTATTTTAGCGTTTAATTTTATGTCTTTTATGTAATATATATAATTTACTAATTTAAATACAATATTTTACATGATTTTATAAATATTTATTACATTATTTTCGCAAATATGCATACTCATAATTTACAAACACGTGGTCTGTATTATTATTATTATTATTATTATTATTATTATTATTATTATTATTATTATTATTATATTATTATTATTATTATTATTATTATTATTATTATTAAAATTATTATTATTATTATTATTATTATAGCATTTCTTAAAATTCATAATTTCTAGGTGTCTAATTTATTTTAAATTAATATTATCGTCAATTTTAAATAATCTATTATGTGTCATAATAAATTTGAGAATAAAAATTTAACGTTGGTTGATTTTGTTGTTATTGTATATTTACTACTATATTTTATTAAATAGCAGCCTAATTTAATTTAAAAATTCTAGCCATTTTTGTACCCAATTTTGTGGCAATTTTAGCTTAAATAGCTTTTAATTTGACCCTAAATTGAAATCCCCAATTCAATTTTATTAAACCTAATTTTTGACCTAATTTCAACCCATATCCGACCCGGATCCATCAAATTTTGATCTCAACCGATGATCAAATCCGATCAAATGGTCTAGATTAAATCCCATTTTTCTTTCCTTTTAACCAAACCAACCCCCCCAAAACCTAATCACTTCACACCCCCACAACCGTCTCCCTCTCTCTATACCCGATATCTCTTCTCTCCTCTCTGCCACCACTTCGTCGTCGGCCTCCATGGCCGGCGAGCAACAGTCGCCTCCCTTTTCTCTCTCCGCGTCGTCTCTCTCAAACTATCCGTCACACCATCACCACGATGGGGACGACAGACCATGGACCACGCCGCTGCCCCTCAACTCTCTCTCCCTTACCAGCCATCGCGGAGCTGCACGCGGACGACCTCCAAACCCAACTGCCTCCAACCAACAACCCAATGTCGCTGCTGTCTCCCCTATCTCCGACCAAACTCCACCAAAAATATTAAAGTACGTGATGAATTCATAGAATCCGCCCCGGGTTTATGCCCTTGTTTAATCTTATTAACATTATCATTCTCTTATACCCCTTCTTTTCTTTGACAGATTTTTAGATCTGAAATTAATAAAGATTGGTTGATAATTGTGGTCCGATTCATTGAGATTTGTGTTTGTTAATGTGCTTAGACTGTCATATGTTGAAAGCCCCAATTTTTTTAACCTTGATTAACCCTAGATTTTCCAAAGTTTGGAATTGATTTTCGTAATCTTTTTATCATGTTTGCTAGTTGAGAATTTGGTGCGATAAGTTAGATCTGAAATTAATAAAGATTGGTTGAGAATTGTGGTTCGATTCATTGAGATTTGTGTTTGCTAATGTGCTTAGACTGTCATATGTTGAAAGCCCCAATTTTATTAACCTTGATTAACCCTAGATTTTCCAAAGTTTGGAATTGATTTTCGTAATCTTTTTATCATGTTTGCTAGTTGAGAATTTGGTGCGATAAGCATGCTATTCTACTGTGCGTCCAAATTTTCATGGAATTTCTTGATACGTGTTTACTGCCATTTGAGGTTGTATAGCTTTGAAATGTTTTATTCATCAACTCTAACAAATTTGATTTACTGGATTGAATTACTCGCATGATTATATTGACTATAGACGTGTAAACGGCCTATTGTTTGACTCTTTCAGTAAACTTTGATTCTACTCATCTCAACATATTTCTACTCTCTTTAGTTGATTCTTCTTTAATTATGGTATGTGTGACTAAATTAATTGACTATAATTTGACCGATATGTATATTTTAAATGCCTTCCTTTGTCGTATTTTTGGGACAACTTTAGTGTTTGATTTTATATGGTAAACTCCGCGTGATATCATGCTCAATATTTTGGTGATTTTAGCTCGATTTTGTCTTAATTAAGACGATTTTCTTTTCATTGACTGATGATTTTGAATATTTTGTTTTCTTTACTTTTTGACTAAGTTTTACTCACTTAAATAAGGTAACCAAGCTAATTTCTCCCCTGAATTGATCTTACTGATTAATTAAAGGAAAAAAATTTCTATTGATTGATTTCACAGAATATTCCTTTCCTGTTATCTTTTGTGACTGCTCACTATATAAACAACCCTTCTCTTCTCTTTAGAGAGGGGGTTTCAGGCACTCCTGTTGTGGGACTTAAAATATTTTTAGTCTTTGGTTGGTCACATACAAAATACTTAGTTTTCATCTTGCTAGTATTCTGGAAAGACTGATCTTTGCTTGTTGTTTCGCTATTCCCATCTCGAGTACCGTTAAAGTTTGGTTGTTCTCATCTATTTACTGTTATTAACCGGTTAGTTTTCCTTCAAGTGTTCCTTCATTTTCTTTACATGGTAGTTCAGTATGTATAAGTTTCCTACATTAGTATAAAAATAATAATGTATTTGCATGCTATCTGACTTATGTGATTATATTTGATGCTTGTTTGTTTACACATGCCCTCTCTATTTGCCTTACTAAGAGTTATAAGTTGGAAAGGCTGCTTTGCATTCCCTTTGGGATTATCCGAAATGATCTTGGTGCATCCCATAACCCCTTTGACGTGAGCCTGCCCGGGATCCACGAGGTCCTTGGGATCTCGAAAGCGTCAAAGGTCGGTTATGGGTTGTCCGAGGCCATTTTCGGATGTTAGTGGTTGGGGTATTTTGTTTTGCTCTCAACAAGTTGGAGATAGACATGTCATGATTCGAAGAGTTCGCCTATGGGGAGGGAGCTAGAAGATTTAGTTCTATATATTCATTTTTTTAGTTTGATTTTTTTTTTTTTTGGGGGGGGGGGGGTCTGTAATATTTTAGTATAAACACTTCTATAATTAAAGATTATGTATTGCTTAGGGGGGCGGGGGATTCCATGATTTGATTATTTTATCACCTAGATATCATGCCTATAGGGTTGTTTAATAGATTTCATGTGTTAGTTTAATTATTTTATCACTTGGGCAAATATTCTAGGATCATTATTTGTCCTATCACTTAGAAAATCATGTCTTTAGGATCGTTAACTAACCTTCGACGTATTGTACTAATCTTGAACGTGCTAATTTAATTTAATCACGTCTTATGAACTTTGAGCATATAAAAAAAATAATTTTTCAGCATTTTCTTATCTAGTTTCCAGCATATCTTTAATTTTCAGCATTAAAAATTTAGTTTCCTGCATTTTGTATAATTTTCAGCATTGAAAAATCAATTTTCAGTATGTTTTAAATAATTTCCAGCAATTTTAATAATTTCCAGCAATTTTTAATAATTTCCAGCAAGCTCTAAAACGATTTCTGGTAATTTTTTTAATTTCCAGCAATCTTTTAATAAATTTCAGCAAGTTTTAAATAATTTCCTGTAATTTTTAAATTACTTTCAGCAATTTTTAGATAATCTCTAGCATTTTTAACAATTTCCTGCAGCTTTTAATTAATTTTTTAGCACTTTGAAATTATCTCTAGCATGGTCAATTAATTTCCAACACGGAATTAATCTTTCAGTATTTAAAATTAAGTTGCAGCATTTTCCATAACTAATTTCCTGCAACTTAAATTGATTTGTAGCATTCTAATATAATGTCTATCATATTAATCCAGTCTTTCGGCATCTTGATTAATACGCATCGCTTAGACATCATGCCTATAGGTTCTAATTATACAACGTGAATAATTATTTTTTAAGCGTGTTAATCACTTAATTACTTTAATTAATCAAGAGGCTTCTATGAAACCATTAGGTGCTACTTGTAAGTCTTATGTGTTTTTTGTGACGCAAAGTCCGAGTCTAATTAGGCAACCTAAAAATTCTTTTGTCTAGACCCAAATCCAAAATAGTAAGTCCAATGTCTCTTGGACATTAAGTTGAGACGGGTAGGCATTTTTAGGTAACTCTAGTTTTATCGCTTTTTACCGCGTTTAAGATTAATAATCAAACTAGGTGGGGTGGGTAGAATATTCGGACATGATGGAAGTTGACCCGAGCAGAATCTGACAATGCAATATGCGACATTGTCATCCGTTAATAAGCGGGGCGTTGATCCGAATAAGATAAAATTAACCCTTGTCCAAACCTTTTAAAACTTCAGTTATATTTTACTCTTTGCATGTTCCTTTTTTACTTTTGGATAGTTTAGGTTTACTTTCTAAATAAAAATTTCTTTTTATATAAATTGTGTCTCTTCTATCCTCTTGCTTATCTGATTTACCTTTTAATTTATTAATTATTTTAACACTTAGTTAGTATGTAGTTAATAAAATAATCGATTTTTTGCTTATCACATAGAATTCCCCCACGTAATATATGAGTTTGGCCGGGATCCACATTTGTGAACCTCGAAAGGTGCCTAACACCTTCCTTTTGAGGTAATTTGAATCCTTACCTGAATTTCTGGTTGCCGTAGACTAATTAATTAATCGTAATTAGTTTAGAATGGTGCCCTAACGCCCCTTAATTCATTAGGTGGCGACTCTTCTCTTAAACCATCCCAAAAAGAGTTTGTCACGTCGAATCCCGCTTTTCGCGAGAAAAATGGGGCACGACAACATGTTCAAAGAATGGGTCTTGGTTGTACCTATGATTGATGCATTTATGATGTTTTGACACTCTGAACTTAGTTATGTGTTTCTGATATACATTAATGAATTTTCTATGTCTTATAATGGTGTACACATTATTGTTTTTGGATATTACAGAATAAGTCTCAATGAGACATTATTGTGGATCATAATGTTATATGTTTTATAGCTTATGAACCAACTCTGACAAGTTGCTAATGTCATAGTGTCACGACCCAAATGGACGTGAGTGGTACCCGCCCCATTCTCTGGTGGGAGAACCAATAACCTTGGAAGCATTAACCATTACTTAGAGAAAAGGAAGAAAACTATCCCATTAATAGTTCAAGGATTATCCAATCTAACAAACTAAGAAGGGAAGAAATAAATACTAAAACAAAAACATCCCTAGAATCCAAAAGTCGATGTACCAAAACATACTAAGAATGTCAAGAAGGGGATACAACCACAAAACTAAGAAGAATGCAAAAGTCCAAACAAAGAACAATATCATAAAAGAAAGATTCCATGGTAGCCCAAATATGCTGCTCACCCTGAAATCCAATTCACACGCTAGAATCACAAGTGTGGTCTTGTAGGAGCTACTGGAATATACACTGCACTCAATAAAAGTAAGAGCAGGTGTAGTATCAGCACACAAGAAAATAAAAGTGTACTGTTAGGGTCATTTGGCCAACCCAAGATGAGAATATGAATACTTAACCAAAACATAGTACAAGAAGTTAATCCATGCTCATTCTAACCTACACCTAGCACCACAAGTATCAAATAAGCAACTTAGGATTACAAGCAACAAGTCAAGATATTTACAACCAAGTCAAGACAAGTTAAGCAATTATCAAATATAAAAATATATTCTTCGGTTCACTCATGGAACCATCAAACTCACCTGAACCTCGTACATACATGCTATGGGTATCATAATCACCTCTAGTCATGATTTACAGGGAACAAACTCCGTCCATATACCAAAATCCCAGACACAAGTGTCTGCCAACCTTATTCCACTAATAAACCAAGAGAATGTTCAAATACCAAACATTCCACATTAACAATAAGGCAGGTCAAAATCATACAATAAGATTAATTCATTGAATTGACCACACCAAACAATATACACTAGCAAGCCATACTAAGAAGTAGTTAACATGCACATATAGTACAAATTGAATTAAACTACAAAACCATCACCTACCTCAATTCAAGCTTGCACAACTCAACTAAGCTTGAGCCTTGCTTTACCGTGCAATTTTCACTTGATCTTGGTCTAGAAATACATATAAACAGATAATTAATGAAATGACCTAAAACATTGGAGATTATAACTCATACCCAACCCCTAAGGCCAAGTTCATGATCATTCCCTCCCCGTTCTAGGGCTTTTCTATCATAATTCACATAAAACTACCAATTTCATGAAATAATTAGTAAATTAACGACATGCAAGGGTAATTTAACTAACATTAACTGAAACCCATTAATTTTATATTTAAATTACTCCCTTGCACAAGAAAACAACTAAAATCAACCCTTAACCCTCTTCGAACTATGTAAACTAGCAATTCTAAGGCTAGATTATCAATTTATTAGTTAACGAGGATGAAATCCTTACCTTAATGAAGCAAAACAATGGCTAGAGTTGAAGCTCTCTCTCTCTAACTCCTGCGTCAAGACTATAAACTTTGAGCCTCAAAATGCACGTGTTGTAGCCAATGGGGTTGGTGTGAAATTGGGTAATTAGCAAGGTACGACAAACTTTACCGTCACAACAACAAATATCTTTGATATTATTCTAGGGCAAGAGTTCTTTAGACACTGTCATACTTTGATCAACCCCTACCTCAAATGTCTATTGGTCATGGAATGAGAAGGAACTTATATTGTGCCTACAATAACTATGCCATACAGACAGACCCAAGCACAGCTTTCCGCTAAGCAGTTAGTCAAGGGGCTCAAGAAGGGGGAACCGATGTTCATGGCAACCATTGCAAGTTTGGAGGAAGACAAGGGTTCCCAGGAGACATTGCCACCTAGAGAAGCTACTCGAGGAGAACAAATTTGGTATGCTTGATGAGTTACCTAAGCACTTGCCTCCTAGGTGTGAGGTGCATCATAAGATTGAGTTGGAGCCAGGGACTAAACCACCCTCATTTGCCCCTTATCTCAAGACACTTCCTAAGTTGGAGGATCTTAGAAAATAATTGAAAGAGCTACTGAATGTTGGTCACATCCGACAGTCGAAAGCGCCTTTTGGCGCACTGGTATTATTATTAAAAAAAAAGGATGGATCGTTGCGCTTATGTACTACTGGGCACTTACTAAAGTCATAGTGAAGAACAAATATCTGATTCCACTCATAGCTGCCTTATTTATAGACTTGGGCAAGACAAGTACTTTACCAAGGTGGACCTTTGCAAAGACTACTCCCAGGTTCACATCGCGGAAGGGGATGAGTCAAAGACATCATGTGTGATGAGATATAGAATCTTCGAGTAGTTGGTGATGCCCTTCGACTTAACCAATGCACCTGTTACATTTTGCACTCTCATGAATAAGATCTTCCATCCGTAGCTAGATGAGTAGTACAAATAGAGGAATATCCATTTGTAAAGTCATCAAGCAAGTGTTCAAGTTCTCTTTAATACAAATCTTCCTAGCAGCTCTCTTACATTTTTTGTACCAGTCTCTTAGCGATTCCTGGTGTCTTAGACTGACTTGGCATAGCAAGAACGTTAGCAATTGGTGCAAGAATGTAAGGAGTTATCAAGTGTTGCACGTCTGCTTAGTTAAAGACTAAGGACGTGACAATAAAGACTAAAACTAATTTACCAAGAATTTTTTATAAAAAAACAAGACTTAGTAAAAAAAAATTAACATTTCATTATTCATAAAATTTTAAAAAGTCATAACTCAACAGCAACAACATACCCAATGTATTCCCACAAAGTGGGGTCTGGGGAGGATAAAGTGTACACAGTCTATACCACTAACTCAGATGAAGTAGAGAGGTTGTTTTCGATAGACCCCTGACTTAGGACAAATAACAGTATAACAAGCAGAAAACATAAAAACAAACAACAAAATGGGGTAACACACCATTAGATAAAAGAAACAAAACACTCATGGAGTATTGCTATGAACTATCTATCCGAAATCACACACTTCACCAAAATACCGTAAATAAGAAACTACAAGACACATGCATAATACTATGACTACAGGTACATCAACAAACAAAGCACTCCTCCCTACATGTAAGAATGCACTCCTACTCACTAACCCTCTACCCTAATCCGCGTCCTCCACACCTTCCTATCATAGGTCATGTCCTCTGTAAGTAGTAACTGCTCCATGTTATGCCTAATCACTTTCCTCTAATATTTCTTCGGCCAACCTCTACCCCGTCTAAAACCATCTATAGCGAGCCTCTCACACCTCCGTACTGGGGCATCCGTGCACCGTCTCATCACATGCCCAAACCATCTCAATAAAAAATCATAACTCACTCATTTTAAATTTGTTTTGCATGCATAATATATCAACGGAAAGCTAATAAGAAGATTCTGAAAATATAAGTTTCATGCCAAAATTTGAATGACTAATCTCCAGAAAATATATTACAGGGGCAGTTTTTTCATAGATCTGTCAAAAATCTCAGCCTAAACTTCAAAAATTCATATCTCACTCGTTTGTAATCTGTTTTAAATGACTAATATATCAATGGAAAGCCCTAAGCAAATAGATTCTGAAAAAATAAGTTTCATGCCAAAAATCCAAATGACTTATTTCTAGAAAAAATATTTCATTAGCTGTTTTTTCATAAAATTGTCAAAAAATTCAGCCTAAATTCAAAAATCCATATCTCACTCGTTTTTAATTCATTTTAAAAGGATAATATATCAACATAAAACTAATAACGATTAATTTATGAAAATTAGGTTTCAATCCAAATTTTCATTTGAATATTTTTCATAAATTAAATAATTTTAACAATTTTTCAAAAAAATTACTTCACTTCTAAAGCAAATTGTAGTACTGCATTTATGTCACTACATATTACCTTTTGAAAGAGTCTTATTCTGTTAAGGCTTAGTAGGATACAAACTGCAGGTCAAATTTTTTTTCTTATCAGTGTTTTAATGGTAAGTTGGTAACAAACACCGGGTAAACATACCCTCAATATTACAACTTCTGTCTAGAGAAAAGGCCATGGTTCAGGTGGAACCAATTGAGTGCGAATCTCAATCTGGGTGGAGGAAATTCTCACGGCTTTCAATTAAAACAAAACTTCTTCTTTCCTTTTTATAAATAATTATTCCCAAAAAGAAAATATTTTAGTCCAAAATTAGGGATTCTATCAAACCGTGTATATTCTTGGAGGCAATCAATAATGAAAATAATATATACAGGCTTTTAACGATTTATTCAAAACAACAGAACACACAACAGATTCTCTAATGCTAATGAAGAAAAAATATGAAGCAAGAACAATGGATCTAATACTAATGAAGAAAAAATATGGAGCAAGAACAATGGATTTTGTACCTTAAAGCAGCGAAAGAATTGTTGAACTTGCTACCATAAAAATCTACCCCAAGTCAACCTTGAATTACTAAAAAAACAAAGTGATGATCTTCACCAACTAAATGTCCTAATTTTGTATATTAAGGATCTGTTTTGTGTTGAGAGATTTTTTCATAAGAAAGAGGCAGAAAGAAGCATAATTTATTCTCTCTTTTTGCTTCTTTATACAGAGTAGAAGGTAGTTTCTTAGCATAACTTCCATTCACTTTTTCATATTCAATTTTGAAGGAGTTTTAGGGATATGGTAACTCCTCTAAAACTGCTTCTTCTTAATTATCTCTCCAAACCGGGTCGAGTAAGCCCACATGGAGCGATCCATGACCCATAATCCAATACTATGTGAGACCATTTGGATGTCAAGATTCCAGCAAAACTCCCTTCATTACAAAATTTTCCGGGATGATCATTGTCATATCCTCTCAATTTGTATCTCTTTTTTTTTTAGTACGTACTATGTTCTTCTCCAACCTTCCTTTACCCGAGAAAACAAAAGAGGAGAGGAGTAGCTACATCGAGACATTTCTTAGAGTTCGGAGCCTAAAGAGTAATTTTATTTATTCAAAATTCCAAAAGGACAATAAGAAATTGAAAAATGCCAAAAGGGCAAAGGCGGACAAGGCATCCCGCCTTACCTTTAATCATTTAAGAGTGTCAGTTAAATGGTTAAAGGTAAGGTGGATGTCTTGCCTGCCTTACAAGGCGGTATCGGTTACCCGCCTTCCTTCTTCTATCAATTTCACCTGACAAAGCTACAAATCGTTCAAAGGAGAATAAATTCCCTGATTATACATTTAAAGTTGCAAATAGTTCAAACGTTAAATTTGTCCCTGATTATACGTTAAATTTGTCTTTGTCAAGAAGGATTCGGTAAATAAGAAAATGGGAGAGAATCTAAAAATTGATGGTTTTGCTTTGATTGGAAAAAAAAAAAAGATATTGAAAATAAAGCATTATACAAGCGAAGAGAATCACTTGAATCTCTGCAACTAAAAAAATTAGGAAAGCATTGATAATTAAGATGAACACTTTATAGTTGGCTAAGCATTGATGGAATCTATTCTCCTTTGAACGATTTGTAGCTTTGTTAGGTGAGATTGATGGAAGAAGGAAGGCGGGTGACCGATACCGCCTTATCTTTAACTATTTAACTAACACCGTTAAATGGTTAAAGGTAAGGCGAGATGCCTTGCCCGCCTTTGTCCTTTTAGCATTTTTCAATTTTCCATTGCCCTTTTGAAATTTTGAATAAAAAAAATTGTCCTTTAGGCTCCGAACTCACATTTCTTATCTTTCCGGTAGTGCAGTTTGTTTTTCTTCATTATACTTCCTTCCACCTATTATAATGAAATTAAATTTTGTGGAAAGAAATATATTCAATAAATGCACCATGTTGAAATTCATCTTAATTTAAATGTTGAATTATCTGTAGGAGTACCCCCTACCTGAATCGACCATGGTACACATTACATCCATGTGGGACTAGTGACTTGATGAAGCTACTTTTCAATAAGGCGGAGTCCATTGGCGGCCTCGTAAAGTTGACACCAATTTTCACTTAGACACCTCAACTAGGCCTTGCTCATTTTACCAATTGTGTCATTTTGACACTGTTTTTACGATCAACCAAATATATAAAGGTGTGTGTAATACACTCATTGTGACGTGTCAAAGTGACGAATTAAATGAAGACATGTGGCATATCTATCAAAAATAATTATTAAAAAATGTATTGTGAGAAAAATCTATTTTTAAAACTATTAGTTAATTACTTTTTAAAAAAAGTTACATATTAATAAAAAAGAAAAAGAAAAAGAATTGCAGCTCACTGTCGACCACCTCTTCTTCTTCGACCATCTCCTCCTCTTACCACCATGATCTTCGTCTTCAAATTTGAAGACTATCACTATCACTATCTCTTCCTTCAAATCCTGCTACCATAATCACTATCACCATCTGTTCCTTCAAATCCACCATTTCTTTTTCTTCTCTGACCATCTCCATATCTCCACTGTTGGAACTAAGCTTCTTCAATCAAATCATTTACAGCAGCTTCGATTTTTAATAATTTCACAATCCCATCATATTGTTGAGCCCAAATTATAACTGCAGGATTCTGATTATTTACATATGAATCTTGGTTCAAAGAAAGATTTAAGTTTTTTATACCTTCATCATAAGTACAACATTCATTGCCAAACCCAAAAGTACCAATTTTTTCTTTTCTATTAAATATTTGTTTTGAAAATAATTCTTGATTCTCCATCATTTCTCTATGTATTTTCCTATTTTGAAACCTTTTTTTATCATCTGAATTGCAATCCATTTTCTTATTGTTATAACTTCATCCAATTAATAAGCGTAAACTTAATTCGATCCCATTTTCAACTTCCTTAAACTTACCCTTCAAAAGCTCCAACATTTTACAATAAAAAACTTTGTTTTCATGTATGTAAATAAAAAGGCTAATCTTATGAAACAAAGATATACAAAGAAGATAAAAATAGAAGTACTTATTTAAGCAATAAATGTAGAGACACGGAAGGAAGCGGCGGAAAGACTTGATTTAGGGAACTTCAATTTTGCCAGTGCCGTGAATAAACTTAGTGAGTGTCCAAAACATCGAAAAGAATTTTGACACATCACTTGGTATCAAGGAGAAATCTTATTCTAGTAGCAATGAAGGTATCTTTTGGATCGCTATACTAATAGTAGTAGAAATGATGGTGTTGTGGTGGCAGGGTGGTGGTGGATGGTGGATGGTGGAGGAAGTGTTGGAAGGAAGAGAAGGAAGAAGAAGAAGTTAAAAAAAAATAAACATTTACAAAATTTAAGCCTTTCACGTGCTCAACATTAGTGAAACACACAATGTGCCAAGTCAGTTAAAAGAGTCAAAATGTTACGGTAAGCCCTACATGAGATGTTTAAAATGAACTAGTCCAAGTTAAGGTGTCTCAGTAAAAGCTGGTGCCAATTTTAGAGGCTGTCGATGATTTTCGCCTTTCAATAATGAACCTTCGATGGTGTTTCAAGGTGGAGATGTAGTTGAGAAATATCTAACCTTATGATTTTCAGTTGTATCGTCTATCTTTGGTTTTAAAATTTCCTTAAAGTTATCTCTACATTGTTTCTTCCAATGTAAATGTTCTTCAAAATGAAATCATCCATTAAGTTGCAAATTTTGTGCGAATTATATCGGATATAGAAATTTATTGGTTCTTTACACGTGAATAAGTCGATCTAAACTTTAAATTGTAATTTCTGTCAGAAGTGTGAGCATTTTGGATTTACTTCAATGAGCTTTTCTGACCTTAGGCTAGTGAGGATTACATTCACAGTTGCAAAATGTCAATATACGGGAATTCTTTTATATATTGAAATATATGATCACACTTGTATGTGCTTATTTACGTTTGCGAAAATTTACATTCTCTTTTGGTGTGTTCGATAGGAAGAAAAATATTTTTTTTTAGAAAAATAAGTATGTTTCTTACTTATTTTCTTGTGTTTTGGTACGTATACAAAAATATTATCCAAAAATATTTTATAGGTAATCTAGATAAATACTATGAGGCAGAGATATGAGGTGGGGGGATGGGGGTGAAGATGAAGTGTGTTGGAGGGTGGAGAGAGCACAATCAATGTGGAACACCAATTGCAAGACTTGTTTTCCTTACTTTCATTAAGAAAGTCATTTTCCTCATTTTTTAAGCAACTTATTTTTCTAGAAAAAATAATTTTCAAATTTTTTTATTAAACATGAGAAAATCGAAAAACATTTTTCCGCCATAAGAAACGCACCCTTGACCCTTTAAACTATTTACTAGCAGAATCTTGGTAACTTTTGATAATTCATAAACGATCAGATTTTAAAAGTGAATTCATTTACACTTGGGGTGCATTCCGAATGTGGAGTTCATTTGTTGAAAATGAAAACCAACAATAAATGGTCAAGAGAAAACTCATGGAGACCTTAGTGCGATCATGCATTTCTTGTCCAATTTTGAGCGATCCAAAGATGCAAGGGAACCCCAGTATTGCCTGTGTTAACAGATACCTGTATGCTAGTAGGCATTGGCAAAGGTAACACATAATTTTTCTTCTTTTTTTTTTTCGATACGCAATATGGACGTGCATTTCATTCCATTTCCGGCTAACCATTATATTAAATTAAACATGAGATTAGGGTAGAACACTCTTGCTATAAACTACATGTTTCAGATGGACTACAATTTCACCTTTGTAAAGCAAAAGCTACACAACATATGTTAGGAAATTTGATGGTGGACACAATCGATTTATCACAACTTGAATTTTATTATTACAAAGTAAAGACCCGCTTCGGTCTTACACTCACACTCCTAGGAACTCTCTTTGTTGCTCTCTCTTATTCCTCACTTGTTGCTTGCTTCAGCAACTCTTTATTTGATCACTCACTCTTGTACTTAAGCATTCACTCTTTAACTTGAGCCTACATACAACTCAAATGAACCACCTCTATTTATAGGAGGTGATGGAAGGATCTAGTGAAGGGTATTTCCTACTATATTCTAGAATCTTCCGTCAACTACTCAATTCTAGAACTACCATTTCTAGAATATTTCTAGACCTTTCTATCTAGAACACTCATTCTAGAGATCTTTATTTTATTCTCTAAAACTCTTGAATATTCTTGGTTCTTCTATAAAGTGTGACTTGGATACTAATTAAGTTAGTGATGAATTCTTAACTCCCCCTCAACACCAACTTAATTCGTTTGATGCCATCAATTCGAACGATTTCCCGAGCTTTGAAATCGTCCTGATGTCCAGGCACTTTATGAATCTCTTCCTCCTTTGACTTTCTCCAATCACTACTCTTTGAAGCTTCTTCAAAGGCGGTAGTTTCTTTGATCTTGACTACCTCTACTAATGCTGCATCTATATACTTAACATTTGGGTGCTTTGATCGTGTTGTCCTTCTTAGTTGAGGTTGCAGAACTTCTTGCCCTTCTTCTGAGGCTTTATGTACTTCAGTTTGTCATGGTCTCTTATTTTCTCCTTTTGAAGAAATTTCTTTTGTATGTAATTTATGTTTTTCACATACCTCTTGTTCTAATTTTGCCTTACTTACTTGTTCTTCTTCTTCAAGTTTATGTTGTAGCTCTTGCTCCAATTCTCTTGAATTTGGTAGGGTGACTTCTTTGTACCACCATGTTCGTGCTTCATCAAATACAGCATAAGTTGTTTCGGTTGGCATGCCATAAATTAACTCTAATCTTCTTCCCTCCATGATTGGCGAGCTTGTAATTGGAACATGGTAGACATTCTGAAGTTCCACTTGTCTCGAATTGTGATGAGGTATGAACACCATCTTGCCAATATGAATTATTGACATTTTTTAATTATTTTCTGTCACCACTACTTGATCGCCTTTGTATTCGCTCATGTTGATAAACTTTTTCCCATCGCCAGTCATGTGATTGGAGCATTCCTTATCAACGATCCAATTATGTTCATAATCGATTAGTTTCTCACTTATAGTTGCAAGTGCAAGCTCCTGTTCTTCATTAGAGTGAGAGGTAACGAGATATTGATGTTGATTTCTTTCTTCAACTGCGTAAAAAGTCTCAAAATCCCAGGCTTCTTCTTCATCTATCTCGTTTTGGGTAGAAGTGGCGACGTTACCTTCAGCTTTCCTGAACCAGCAGTCTCTTGCATAATGTCCTTTCTTTCTATAATTATAGCATTTCTCCATTTACTGTTTGTGGAAACCTTGGTTTGCCTGCATGTTATGTTGTTGACCTCTTTGACGTTGATTCTTCTGGTCTCCCCTAGACCGTGAGCTTTTCTCCTCGTCCCTTTTTCGATAGTCTTGCCTTTTGCTGAAGAGCGTCGTATCTTCATCTTTTGTAGAGAGTCTTGAAAATGGCTTCTCCAAGTCTTTTTCATTCGCCAACAGATTTTCCAACTCAGATAAAGTTGGTTCTGTGGCCCACCCCCGCGTGGCTGTGATTATGCCTTTGTACTCAGGCCTTAGACCATGAACAATGATTCTCCTCATCCTTGTCTCTGTGATAGAATTCTCTGGATCTAATTTTGAGATTTCATCAGCTAAAGATTTTACCTTTGAGAAGTATTGACTGATCGTCATGTTCTGTTGTGAGATCGACAAAAGCTCATTTTCAAGCCTTTGTAATCTCGCATCATTCTTCTTTGTAAAGATTGTCGCCAACGTATCCCAAACTTCTTTAGGAGTCTTGGCGTTCTTAATCCGTTGCAGGAACTCATCTTCGATTGTTACAGTGAGAGCATATAGGGCCTTTCCAGCTTTAACCGTCCACCTTTTTGTTGCTTCAGCATCAGTTGGTGGTGTAGTATCTGAGCCACCAATAATATCCCATAGTTCTTGATCGAGAAAGTAATATTGCATTCTTATGCTCCATGATCCGTAGTTGCTTGCGTTGAGCTTCTCAACGCTGTTGAGAGTGCTTGCAAAATCTGCCATTGATCACTGCCTCGTGATTTGTAATCTCCGACAATAGCTTGTAGGATCTTAGAGATGAATCTACCAGACTCTGATTCCACTTGTTGGAAATTTGATGGTGGACACAATCGATAAATCATAACTCGAATTTTATTATTACAAAGTAAAGACCCGTTTCGGTCTTACACTCACATTCCTAGCAACTCTCTTTGTTGCTCTCTCTTATTCCTCACTTGTTGCTTGCTTCAGCAACTCTTTATTTGATCACTCACTCTTGTACTTAAGCATTCACTCTTTAACTTGAGCCTACATACAATTCAAATTAACCACCTCTATTTATAGGAGGTGATGGAAGGATCTAGTGAAGCGTATTTCCTACTATATTCTAGTATCTTCCGTCAACTACTCAATTCTAGAACTACCATTTCTAGACCTCTTTCTAGAGCACTCATTCTAGAGATCTTTATTTTATTCCAACTCTTGAATATTCTAGGTTCTTCTATAAAGTGTGTCTTGGATACTAATTAAGTTGGTGATGAATTCTTAACAACATAAACTAGAAAGTCCAATCCCATCCTCCGGATACACTGTTCTCGTACAAGAGTGAAAAAAATAAAAGAATACTTTATACTGTTCCCTCTTCCCCTTTCAGCTAGTCCAAGAGTTTAGTAGACTTGGAAATGAAGGAAATTGGACCGGATCACCCATGTGGGTCAATCCGGATTCATCTAAATAAGAAATAATAAATAATAAATAAATCTATATTTGTTATATATTTAATTTAAATTAAAAGAATGAATAGACACAACCGTTAGGACTCTTCCTGAAACGGTGTGTCGCTTCTGTTGAATAAAAAGGGAGATTAACTTATCCTGCGAAGACAATCGAAAAAAAGAAAAACAACAGACAAACATTCTTCTCCTTCTTCCTTCTCCAAATCCTCTCAAGTTCGATTGAAGATTTCTTCTCCGAAAGTGTTGGAACAACTCTGTAACAAGGTACGGTTCATAGACTGTGATCTTTCGGTGTAGTTTGTGTTTATACATATGATTACACTATTAGACTAGTGAAACGAATTCAATGATCTTGTAAACTGTGTATTTGATTAGATTCATCATTGACATCAGAGCATAGGTTTTTTATTTATTTTTCTAGTCTATATGGTTCCTTGATGAAGAACAAATTACAGGAAGAAGTGATATTTTTTTGGCGAGTCATAATCTGAATAGGATTGCTAACCATATGTTTTTAACTAGTGTTTAATTCATAATTTGTTTGGAAGTGATGGACATGTGTAAGAATTGTTAAAACAATATAGAATTTCCCCCCTTCTTTTCTAACTTACACGGATCTTTTTTTTAAGTGGGAAAGAATGAAAATTTGACAACTCTATTTTGTTACTTTTTCATTCATAACATATTCATACATCTGTAACAAGTATTTGGTTGGTTGTTATACCATGTGTCATACGTTCCAATTCCTAAAAGACATGTGACATTGATTAAGATATAACAGTAAGTTATGATTTTTCAATCGGAGTCCCTCACAGGTGCTATTTTGGATAGGTGTTTTACGTGTTAATTTTTTTGGGTTCTTCTTATTTTTCTCTCTAAACAATAGCAGATGATATGAATTGTTAATATTGGGTTCTAAGTGTATTATGAATGAAAAATGGAGGGAAGAAAAAATGGAGGGAAAGTGAAAGAGTGAAATTTCACTTTAAGAAAGTTAAGTTCTCTCATATTGGTGGGAGAAAGAAACTTCTTAGTGTTTATATTGGAACACTCCCCTTCATATGGATAGTGAGACAAGAGCAAGACATGCCTCGCGCCGTCGTCCTCGCACGCTCGGCTTCGGATTTGGCAAATGATCAAGAGATTATCTTTTTGAACAAAATTCATTTGAAACTTGAAAAATAGTGATATGTTAATCCAAAAATCTGATAAGAAATAATTATTCTCCATTTCCGGACGCATGTCACAACGCACCTCGAAGGGAAGCGACTTCGAGGAAGCGACACACTGTTTCACATGAAAAAGGACGACCTGCGCGCGTAGGTCATCACCTACGGATGCAGGTGACCTTCGCAGATGGCAGTGATGTTTTTGGAAATTGTTGATTCACTACTTGCGGCCCGCATGTCCCCACCTGCAGGTGCAGGTGGAGTCCGCAGGTCTAGTGACATTTCAGAAAGTTATCGCTTTTCATGAACCATTGTTTCTTTTCAAAAGCAACTCTTTATGGCTATAAATACCTGATTTTTCCTCAGGTTTTGGTACGAAATTTCTGAAGGAAAAACATCTTCTTCTTCTTGAAAAACTCAAGTGTGATCATCAAATTGTTGAGTGAGTTCGTTATTCGGTAGAATTTGAAGTACGACTATTCTACTGAAGTGAATCATTTTATCCTGGGAGGAAAGATTCCATAACCTCGGGTACTTGAGGGGAATAAATTCCTTAAGGACACAACGTGAATTCGGTGGACTTGATTCTACATTTCTGTTTCATCTTTTTTCTTACGGTTTTGCTATTTTTCAGAAAATAGTAGAAACTTCATTTTTGTTAGCTCATAGTTGTTGAACTTGTGTATGAAGTTGTTGAACTTCTTTGTTGTTCTTGAACTTAAAGTTGAAGTTCTTGTTGTTTAAATACAGATTTTGTACCCGGAAACAACAGTTAATGCTTTAGTTTAGTTTAATTAAAAGTGGGTTAGTCTATTTTTCTTAAAGGACAGTGAATTAACATTCTGTAAGCCATTTTAATATATAAAGTTTTTCTTGGTAAAAACTTTATTGTCACTAATTTTACATATACATGTTTGGATATGTATCTCTGATTAGTACTAATTATTTTCTGTATGTGTTACAAAAAATTATGATGATGATAAGGACACCCAGACGAGTTTTCACAAAGCAACCGAAGGATAAGGTGAAAACTTTGATTGACAATTTGGTTAATCTCTTGCCAGAATCCAATGTTCAAGATGATGATCTTACAATTTTTGTGGAATACATAACGAGAATTAACAAGTTAATTCAAAAAATTGTGTGGGTTGGGGGTCTATTAAGAGTAGAGAAGAAATATATGGCTTTACGGTCTGAATTGCCTAATGATTTTCAAAAGAAATTACTCGAAAAATCTTGGCATAAGTTAGGTCTCAAAATGTCGAGATCTTACAAGTCATTAGTACAAGATTTTATAAATAAGTACATCGACTTAAAGCTTCAAAAGACTGTGTGTCATTCTCACTGGCTTCCTAAGAGGAAGTACTTGCCTATGGACTTGCGAATAGATCTTATTTTATATTTTCATGTTCACATTAAAATATTATCGTGATTATATGAATTTAGTTTGTATAATGATTGTTCGTATGTAACATCACTTGTATGAATTTATATTATTTATGCAATTATATTATTTAAGTGTTTCTATATTTGTTGTAGAATTTATGCTTGTTTAATCTTGAATTTATGTGATTTAAGATAAGTGCTTCTTAGATGATTGATTGTGTCATATGCGTGACATATTAAAATTCAGATGATGATTGGGAACTTAGTGAACTTTCAAATCTGAACCTGATGTGAAATGAATATTAACATAGTTGATTATTTTAAGAATTATTATGTATATGAATTTAGGCTATAATAATGTACATAGTTGTCTCATAATTCTTTATAATTGTTTAAATCAGTATGTCAACTACTGCAAAGAATATTGTTGCCGAGCTTAATAAAGGTGATAAGCTCAATGGTGATAATTATGAAATATGGAGCATGAAAATCCAATATGTCCTGGAAGACCAAGAAGTTGTTGAAGCTCTTAATGTGTCTATGACACTTCCTGAAAATGGTGATGCCCCCCAACATGTGAAAGATCTTGAGGCATATCAAGTTTGAAAAAAGAAAAATTCTCTTGCTCGCATTACGTTGCTAAGCAGCATGGATAACGATATCATGAAAGAATTTCGAAAGTATGACAATGCTAAGGACATGTGGTTTGAACTAAAAGAAAAATTTGGTCATACTTCAGTTGCTAAGTTAAGGGCTCTTACTATTAATTTTGATACTTATAAGAAACGTCTTGATCATACTATGCGTAAGCATCTGCACCATATGTCAAATATGGTAAATGAACTGAAAGATGTCGGTCATGTGTTAATCGAAGAGCAACAACTCCAAGTTGTGATTCGCTCCTTACCCCAAAGCTGGAAAAACATGAAAATGCACTTAACCCACAATGTTAGCATCAAAACTATGGAAGATTCTAAGCGTCATTTGGAACCCGACGAAGAGCTCCTTGGAGTAGACAATGCCGCTATAAATGCGTATATGACTAGTTCAGTTCCAAAAAAATGGACATAGCAACAAACGCAAGCGTGGTGAATTTTCTCAAAAGAAGGGGAAAGGAAAAGTCTCAAAGAAGCCTAAGAATAATCAACAAGGAGATGAAAATGTTTCTGCTCCAAAGAAAAAAAAAAGGTGAACATGGCTAAGCTCAAGTGCTAAAACTGTGAGAACAAGGGACACTTTGCTCGTGATTGTCCTGAGCCTAAAAAGGTACATGACCTTATTACTAATTTACATAGTGACGTAAATGTTTCTTGTATAGCTTTTTTAACTGAATTACTTCCTATGTGGATTGTAAACTCAGCAGCCACCGAGCACATAGCGATGGATAGAGATGCTTTCGTAAATTTTTGACGAATCCCATAAGGATCCAAATGGGTGTTTGTAGGAAATAACTCAAGAGAGGAGGTAAAAGGAATTGGTACCTGCAAACTTGAAATGCGTGGTGGTCGGACTCTATATCTACATGATGTACTATTTACCCCAACAATACGTCGAAATCTAGTCTCTGTCAGAATGTTGATTAAGTTATGATTTAATTTTTTCTTTTATGAACATGGTATGGATTTGTATTTGCCCAAGACAAAATATGGCACTGGTTATTTTTATGATCGATTTTTTGTATTGGATGTTGTTCAAAGTCCTAATAATAATAATATTAGTTTTCCTTGTTTATGTCAACTTCAAATTGCGAGAATGATGTAAATATATGGCATGCTAGGCTTGGCCATATTGGTCAACAAAGAATGAATCGCTTAGCTAAAGAAGGTTTACTTGGCACAATAGATAAAGTAGAATTGTCTACTTGTGAACCTTGTCTAGCCGAAAAAACCGAAAGAAAACCATTTGGGAAAGGCACAAGAGTTGATACTCCATTGCAATTAATTCATTCTGACATTTGTGATCCAATGAATGTAAGGGCAAGACATGGTGCTATTTACTTTATCACTTTATTGATGATTTTACTCTATTCGGTTATGTATATTTGATTTCTCACAAATCTGAAGATTTGAGTTACTTCATTAGGTTTATGAACTTGGTTGAGAATCAATTGGGTAAAAAAATAAAAGCTCTAAGAACCGATCGAGGAAGAGAGTATTTGTATGATGAGTTCAAACGATTGTGCGATGAAAAAAGAATTCAAAGACAATTAACTACTCCTTACACTCCATAATAAAATGGTGTTGTGGAACGACGAAATAGAACCTTGTTAGAAATGATTAGGTCAATGATGGCACAAGCAAAATTGCCTATTACTTATTGGGGTGATGTGTTGCTCACTGATGCGTTTGTACTTAATCTTGTCCCTTTTCAATCAGTTACAACCACGCCGTATGAGTTATGGACTAAACAAAAGTCCGATTTTAGCATTTTAAAGCCTTGGGGCTGTGCTGCTTTTATACATAGCCCTTCTTCCCAATATGAAAAATTAGGTCCAAGGGGAAAGAAGTGTATCTTTATAAGATACTCTGAACAGTCTAAGGGTTATGTTTTCATAGGTGAACAAGACAGTGGCACTATAACTGAAATTGAGTCACGTGATGTTATATTCATAGAGAATGATTTTCCTAAGCAGGGCAAGATAGGCCAGGATTTATCTCTTTATGAAACTACAGACCAAACCACTTCCGCTACCAACATTCCAATGGATTTGAGTGGGAGTCATGTTGATGAAATGGATCGGTTCCTATTTCCACAAATCCTAGTGATATTGCTGGTCCGAGTAAGAGTAACTTATCAATTGATAAATCAATTTGTCAATCTCAACCTCGATGAACAAGTCGTCCACAAGTTCCCCGGCATCGATTTGAGATCGAAGGGAAAACATTTATAGTTACTCCGGATGATGAAGATCCAAGAAACATAAATGAGGCCCTTACATGCCCCGCTAAAGAAAAATGGTTTAAATCAATGGAAGAGGAAATGGAGCCAATGAAATCTAACCAAGTGTGGGAATTGGTTGATCTACCTATAGGCCAAAAAGCTATTGGAAATAAGTGGATTCTCAAAATCAAGCGTAAGGCAGATGGTAGTATCGAGAGATTTAAAGCTCTCCTAGTAGCTAAGGGGTACATACAACAGGAAGAAATTGATTATGAAGAAACATCTTCACCTGTTGTACACTTTAGTTCAATAAGATTAATTTTGTCTATAGTGGCTATGTTGGATCTTGAATTTCATCAAATGGATGTGAAAAGTGTATTTCTCAATGGAGAACTAGAAGAAGAAATCTATATGGAACAACCTGTAGGTTTCGTGGAAAAAGGCAAAGAAAATAAAGTATGTCGACTCCGAAGGTCAATTTATCGCCTTAAACAATCTTCTAGACGATGGTACTTACATTTTCCATAATGCGATAATATCGTATGATTTCGTTATGATTCATTAAGATCATTGTGTATACATCAAAAAGATAAGTTCGTAATCTTATCATTGTATGTAGACGACATACTTATAGCTGCAAGTGACATCGAGTATGTAAAAGAAATAAAAGAGTGGTTATCATATACTTTTGAGATGAAAGATATGGGTGAAGTGTCATAAATTCTTGGAGTTAAGATTTCTAGATATCGTTTGAAGAGATTGTTATCTCTTTCACAAGAACCTTACATTAAGAAAGTTCTTGAACTCTTTAATATGAAAGATTGCAAACCCATAAACACTCTAGTTTCTAAAAGTGAAGCTTTAAACCAAATGATGTGCGCTCAGACTCCATAAGAGAAGGAACAAATGAGAAAAGTTCCTTATGTCAATGTAGTTGGAAGTCTAATTTATGTTATGATGTGTAGTAGACATGATATTTGTCATACTGTTGGGTTAGTTAGCAGCTATCAATCTGATCCAGGACCGCAACATTGGAAAGCAGTTAAAAGAATATTGAGGTATCTCAAAGGCACAATCGACTATTCCTTATGTTATCAAGGAAACGATCTGCAACTCAAAGGCTACATTGATGCTGATTGGGGAGGAGATTTAAATGAGAGAAAGTCCACCTCTGGATATGCTTACTTGCTTAACAATGGCGCCATATCATGAAGTAGCAAGAAGCAGTCATGTATAGCCTTATCTACGATGGAAGCTGAATTCATAACACTTTCATCTGTTGTGCAAGAAGCTATTTGGCTTAAACGTTTTTTGGTCCACTTGGGTGTGTATAACAATGTTGTTGAACCTGTCACAAATAATTGTGATAGTCATGCTGCAATAGCCTACACAAAGGATCCAAAGTATCATGGGAAGATGAAACATATTGACATAAAGTATAATTTTGTAAGAGACATGGTTGAACAAAAGAAAGTGAACGGGAAATACATATCTACGTATCAAATGATAGCAGATCCCTTAACAAAACCCATAACATGTGATGTTTATGAAAGACATGTAAAGTCTTTGGGTTTACGTAGATGCTGATGTATTTATTTTTATTTTTCCAATCATGTTCATATATATTCACATTATTGAAGTTAATGTTGATTTATGCTTAATTTTCCATCTTGTTGGTTTATATACATATATCATTTTTTATGTGATGTATATAAATTTCTGAGCATAAAAAGTATGTCAAACAAATAAAAAGATTAGCATATTCACACAGGCAATCGCCTCTATTGTTTAAGTGACAAGTAGAGATGAGACAGTTATAAACTTATTATTATCAGAAGTGATGATAAAAGAGAGCTGAAAGTTTATAATCAGAATGTCGTTTGTTAGATTTTGTTTAATCATATGTGATTAAAATGAGTTAGTCTATTTCTAATACCAGATGTAAGTTCTGAAAAATAAAATGATTGAGTAGATTTGTGAACTCAAAGTTAGACATGGGTTGTCTGAACTATCATCTGCACAATATTTAATTTATCAGCTCCATAGGAAAGGAGTCAACATTGTGATACATGTTTCATACCATGTATGCATATAGTGACTCATAAGGGCAATACAAGTTTAGTCTCTACTTGCTATCGTGTGAAGTCTTGAAAACTATAAGTAATTTTCCACAATTATACCCTCATAACTTTAATTAGTTTCTTGAGATTCAATTTGGTGTTTGCTATCTTAATATGTTGCCAAGAGATCATACTTGATTCAATTTGGCGGGACATTTCTAGAAAAGCATATCACGTTGAGATTAAGAGATTCATGAGATGAGGAAGATCATTGGATATTATCACATTAATTGTGTTCATTGACGTCCTTTATGTTTGTCTGTGAGACATGTACATAATGATGGAACTTAAAATTAAGAAAAAGAGATGATGAGAAATATGAATGTGATAAATGATCTAGGATACTGCATACTATAATCTGCTCTAAGTTTCATTTATCGAGATGTTGTATATTCCTAACAGATGTATAGCAACGATGCTCTCGAAGTATGCACTTGCCACACAGTCTAATCCTTAAGCATGAATGTTACAGAATAAGAATGAGAGTTGACCCACTATGTGTGAGTGGGAGATGAAGGAAATTGGACCGGATCACCCATGTGTGTCAACCAGGATCCATCTAAATAAGAAATAATAAATAAATATATATTTGTTATATATTTAATTTAAATTAAAAGAATGAATAGACACAACCGTTAGGACTCTTCCTAAAATGATGTGTCGCTTCTGTTGAATAAAAAGGGAGATTAACTTCTCCTGCGAAGACAATTGAAAAAAAGAAAAACAACATACATTCTTCTCCTTCTTCCTTCTACAAATTCTCTCAAGTTCGATTGAAAATTCTTTTAAGATTTCTTCTCTGAAAGTGTTGGAACAACTCTGTAACAAGGTACGATTCATAGATTGTGATCTTTCGGTATAGTTCGTGTTTATACATGCGATTACACTATTAGACTAGTGAAACGAATTCAATAATCCTGCAAACTGTGTTTGATTAGATTCATCAGGGTAGCCCTCAAGTTAAATGACAATTGGATATTTGGTTTTAATCGGTTGTCTCTGCAAGTGTAGTCATGCTAGCCATTGCTAAAACTTCAACATGTTCATCGTTTATAGACAGAGAAGAAGAAAGGACCACAATCAAAAGGCTCTCATAAAACTATCTAGCCTTCCGACTTCAAAATTATGCTTCCACGTAATTGATTAGACTCCAGCCACTCTAGAAGTTGTGTTCTTTAATATATGCATGTTTGATCCCAAATGTTACGTAGGCTTACTGTTTGTCAACTTCTTAAACTGATGACTGCTCATACATGGTTGATTTCAAATGTTAGCTAGGCTTACTGTTTCTCGACTTCTTCACCGATGACTGCTCGATTGAAGCAAGCTAGAAACTCTTTATTTCCTTCAGCTCCCTTCAACGGAGATTCAATCCAACCTATGCATTGAAATCCATGGTTTTGTACCCCATTTATGATCTTTTCGATCACCTGCACAGCAGTAATGGTAAGCATCTCGTGACAACAGTAAAACGAGGAATTTCTGTTGTAAGCAAGAGATGAGACTAGGAGTATTAAATTCTTTTTGTTCCAATTATTTTTTCTTGCTAAAAGTTATGGTATACCAAAATCCAAAATTAGTTTGATGATGGGAAAAAGGGATGGGGATGTTGAAGAAATGACAATAGACCCAAGTCGGATTCCCGCATCTCCAGATTCCCTCAAGGAAGTTATCGTAAAAATATCAATTTCATCGAACCAAACACAGCCAAGATTCCTGATGCCTCCTTTGATTGCAAAACTGCTCAAATCCCATTAAAAAATGGAAAATCTACTAAAGAGATCGAGAACTGATAACTCAATCAAAATTAACTTCTCCAAGAGTTCAGCCATATTACATATCCTGAGCACAAACAAGCAGACTAACAACATGCCCGTAAGACCTAGTCTATTCCATGACCCCCAAATAGCTAGATGTACAATCAAATGGAATGCTGCAATTTGTGAGTAAATCCAGCTCTTTTCTTTGCTGGTTGGAGTGGTTTTCCCATCCTACCTGAGTTGACAGAAGTTTCCGTTCTCTTTATCCAAATCCTTAATCTAGTCGGAATTCTCACTTCCTTTCACCAATTGACAGTTAACATCCATCTGATTTATAGAAAAACTTAAACCAGTTCCAAATGAAAAAATGTCTCCCACACCTATTCCCTGTTCCTCCTGGATTATATGCCCACGTACGTGACATTATGGGACTCAACCAGGGAAAAAAGAGAATTATGCAAGATACTGGATTGATTACTTTAAGTTGAAATATACTCTAAACTTATTGTATCTTTACTCCCTCCATCCCAATATATGTGATGCACTTTAACTTGCAATGGAAATTAAGAAAGAATTTTTTTTGAACTTGTGGCTTAAAACAAGTCATAGATATTTGAGTGGCTAAAAATCATCTCATTAAAGGTAAAATGGGAAGTTTAAAGTTAAATAATTTCTAAATACAGAAAGGTATCATTCTTTTTGGAACATACTTAAAAGAAAAGTGCATCACATAAATGGGGACAAAGGGTGAAAGGGAGTAGACTGTGACTTTACAAACATACTTTCATATAAGAAAACAAAATCAGTAGAGTGCTGAATGAAGTTGAGCAGTCTTACTGTCTACTTCCCTCCGATTGACCTACTTAGTCAGTAGAGCGGATTCATATTACTATTATCAAGTAGAATTATTTATGTTTGGCTTGGTTGGACTTGAAAAATGAAGTATCCAGGCTCAGTTCAGAAAAGAATTCTTGCGCCCCATCCACTCAGTTACTAGTGAGCAGCCAAGTTGAGGAGGATATTAACAATCAATGAACTACCCAATCCTAGCCATTAACAAAGGCAACTGAGATGCACTTTGTCCATGAGCTGCCAAACTCGGTTCAACAAAACACAAAGGTATCTATTTTTAGGAAATTAGAATGGTGGTTAGCTTATCTACTGCTTTCCCCAAGTGTGAATAACTGAAGGAATACATAGAATAAGTACCAAAACTTCATGGAGAACGATCAACCTTAACGTAAAAATGCTATGTAATATATATAGAGAAAAGGGTATACTATGTGTGAAGTAATATATAGGTTTCTGTACAGTTTTTTGAACAAATAAAAAAGAAGCATATTTTTGCTATACACGAGGATTCGTTTGCAATAGCATCATGTTAAGACAAGACATTAGGAGAATAAATCAACAAGAAACGAGAGATCTTAACACTGAAGCAAACAATATGAGCAAAGCATTCATAGCAATTTTCACAAATTAATGTAGCTGCTTGTCTAAATTGTTGTCCAAAAAAACATTATAGCATGGATTCAAATGTCATTTCTTGCAAAAAGAAATTTGGTTCTCCCACTAACCAAATGTTTTCTTGCCTTTTATACTTTTTGACTGATTATAAAAGTTGGAAAGACTATCAGTTGCTTTCAATATAGCCCATTGTTCCTCCTCAAAGTAGCCAAGATACTAATATCATCAGCATTAAAGCAAAAATCTTAATAACCAGCCTTTTTTCAAAAAGAAATAAATCCGAAAAGGTCTTAATAATCAGCTTTTGAGTAGGTCATAAAGCATCAAAAGTAAGCAAATGAAAAAGCTGGGGAAATGCTTACCTCTTGGTGGACCAAGGGATCCCTTACAATTCCAACTCCTCCAACCTAACATGTATATAAAAGTCTACATCAAAATACATAACTATCTTGCAAAATCAAGGTAACTCTTAAGAACACAGTAAAAACGAGTGCCTCTCGGAAGCAATACCAATACAAGAGACTTCAGATAAGCGCAAATAACTGAGCTGTCAGTGGATTATTTACAACTATTCATCAGATTGAATCAACATTCAACAGGAGGCTTGAAAGATATATTGACTAAGCCGATCCTTATACCCTATATTTCCATACATAGAATCCTTCACATGCAAAATTGATCACAAAATTAACATAGAGAACATCCTTAAGAGAAGAATAAAAGTCAAGGCATCTTGAAAGCAGTACTAACACAAGACTCTAGATACGCACAAATGATTAAACTTCAGTTGATCTGATTGAGTTATTACTTGGCTTGAAAGGACATTGATAAGCTGATGCTCATACCCTATGTTTCCATATGTAGAATCCTTCACATCCAAACACATATGACAGCACCACCTCAAGAAGCTCGTTTAATTGCATTTGCTAGGAGTGACTAAACTCAATTTAAGACAACTGAAAAAACTTCAATTATGACGAAACTTCAGCAAAATTGGTTTCTTTATCAAGTCAAAGTACTCCACCAAGTCTAGTCCACCCAAAATTCCCCATCATAGTATATTTGTTGCAGACCGATGTAAATATTACGCTTTTGGATGATGTCGTCACATAATTCAACATTGTATCAAAGCAAGAAGAGATCCTACATTGATATCTCACTGCAACCATCAACAAGAATACTTCTTACATGCTTGGTCCAAGAAAAGAATCAAACCCGCATAACAGGGATGAAGGTCATCTTGTAGACCTAATATAAATAAATAAAATTGTCATTTCTCTAATAGGTAAAGCTTTTAGATGAAGTATTCATGCAGTTAAGCAATGTTAAAAGACTGGTCAGCTTAGAAGGGTGACGGAGGAGAGTAGTGAGGTATGAAATTACTTTGGTAGAAGCATCTCAGCTTTCATTACCATAGACGCAGCATCTAATGTAATATAAAACATGGAAAAGACCGTCACCAATGAGGTCTATCAAAGGTGTAAAACCTGAATTTGCCTGGATACACAAGCCTTAGCTAGCGTTTGGCCATAGATTTCCAAATATTTTTGGCAAGTCATTTTTGGGTGAAGTTTCACCATGTCTTTGGCCGTAGCTTTTGGAAACATATTTCACTTTTTTAAGAAAAAAACATAAAATATGATTTGTACCCATAAGTTCTAAAAACCATTAAAAACACCCATAACTTTGTATTATCATTTTATAATGAACATGTTACACAGTAACTATGTTTCGTGATTAAAAAAAACCCATAGATTATAAACTCCAACCACTGTTGACTTGACCTATATGTATGAATTCACACTCTTCCATTAGTTCGCCAAGAGACAAGAATTAGTGGGTTTTTTTTTTATAAAATATAAAAAATTGGGGTACATTTGAAAATTTTAAAAATACCCAAGAACTAGAATTTGGCCCAAAAACTACTTTTATCTAGTTTTGGGAACATGGGTATTTTGCCAAAAAATGACAAATTGTATGGCCAAACAATTTTTGCCAAGATTTTTCCCAAAAACTACTTGCACTTTTTATGGCCAAGAGATCCTACATTGACATCTCACTGCAACCATCAACAAGAATACTTCTTACATGGTTGGTCCAAGAAAAGAATCAAACCCACATAACAGGGATGAAGGTCGTCATGTAGTTAAGCAATGTTAAAAAACCGGTCAGCTTAGGAGGGTGACGGAGGAGAGCAGTGAGGTATGAAATTACTTTGATAGAAGCATCTCAGCTTTCATTACCATAGACACAACATCCAATGTAATGTAAAACATGAAAAAGATAGTCACCAATGAGTCCGTCAGAGGTGTAAAACATGAATTTGCCTGGATGCACAAGCCTTAGACTTGAGCAATTTCCCTCTCTAACCAAGCGAATAAGAGCTTTGAGATTTAAAATGTTGTTACTGCTGCTTATTTACTAGTTTTTGGGTATGTGTCTTGTGCATGTACTCTGTTTTAATGAGTAACAAAAATTTTAAAAATCATATACATATTATAAAGACACATGGTTGAGTTACAAAATACAAACTAACAAAAAAAGTGTAAATTTTTGGAATATTAATCCTATTACCTAAATAGCTAACAATTTCTTGTGTCTCTTTGGTACAAGTATTTGCTTTTTCATGAAACTAGAAACACATATTTAAGGTTATCTTAGTTGCTCAATTGCTATAGAAAATTGTATGCTTCAGTTGTTTGTGAAGGCAATTAGGAGAATGTTGCACCCGTAAATTTCTATGTGATTTTTTGGCAAGAAGGAGCTTATTGGCTTTGACGGTTGACTTATGCCTACTGCAATTGTTTGAAGGATATAATTATATTTTGTGGTCCAAATAAAAAAGGATTTATAAAGGGCAAAATTTTAATTGAGTTAAAAGGCCTAAATATTAGGGCTCCCTACATTACTCAAATACAACAACATACTCAGTGTAATCCCACAAGTGGGGTTTGGAGAGAGTAGAGTGTACACAGTCCTCACCCCTAACTTGGGAGGTAGAGAGGTTGTTTCCGATAGACCCTCGGCTGAAGGAAAAACACATCAAAGCAGACCGTAAAAGGAATAACACAAGTGAAGAAATCATGGCAAAATACTATAGAAAGCATGACAAAGTATTCCGCAAAAAAAAAGGAAAAGTAACTATAACAAAATAGTGCGATGATCTAAGTACAAGAGAAAGTAGATAGTAAGAAAAATCATAAGACAAGAAACTAAATGAGAAATAGTACGACTACCAATATGGAAAGATAAGCAACACAATACTCTACTACCTATTAACCTTCTATCCTAACCCGTGTCTTCCACAACCTCCTATCTAAGGTCATGTCCTCGATAAGCTGCAACTACATCATGTTCTGTCTAATCACCTTTCCCCAATACTTCTACGACCTACATCTACCTCTCCTGAAACCATCCATAGTCAACCTCTCACACCTCTGCACTAAGGCATCTGTGCATCTCCTCTTCACATGCCTGAAGCATCTCAGCCTCGCTTCCTGCATCTTGTCCTCCACTGAGGACACTCCTGCCTTGTTCCGGATATCGACATGTCTAATCCTATCTCTCCTAGTATGCCCACACATCCACCGCAACATCCTCATTTCCACAACTTCAATCTTTTGCACGTGAGAGTACTTGACTGACCAATACTCTGCCCCATACAACACAGTTACTCTAACCACTACTTTGTAGAACTTGTCTTTAAGTTTTGGTAGTACATTTTTTCTGATAATCGTGGTGTCCAAGCCAACTTACCCACACCTCGACTAATTTCATGAGATACCTGCCACCTCCCACCTCCCACCTCCCGCCAGTAACATGTACCATGTAACTCTGTCCACCAAGGTTAGGACAGACAGAAAGAAATCACCTAGTGTTTTGTCTCTGATAGGGTTAGAACCTGACTCATGGTTCTCAACCCACTTCATTGACCAAAAGGCCACACCCTTGGGTGCATTTTGGTAGCATCTTCTTATCACACAATTCTCCGAATGCAAGACTTTATTTCATCCACCTGCACAAATATGATATGTGACATCATCATCAATCTCTCTGTTTCCTTGGATAATAGACTAATATATTTGAAATTTCCTTTCTTTTGGATGGCATATGCTCAGGCCTCTCTTCCACGCTAGCCTTAAGCTTCACGTCACTGAACTTGCACTCCAAGTATTCTGTCTTGGTCCTACTCAACCTGAACCCTTTAACTACAGGGTCGGTCTCCAATCTTCCATCTTAGCGTTTACTCCGTCGGGTCAATCAAAAGTATGTCATCTGCATATAACATACACCATAGCACCACACCTTGGATTCTCCGCGTTAATTCATTTATCACTAAGACAAATAAAAACGGGATAAGAGCTAATCCCTGGTGTAGTCCCATCACAACTGGGAAGTGCTCAGTCTCTTCCTACAATCCTTACCGAGTTTTCGCTCTATCCTACATGTCGTTGATTGCCCTAGTGTACGCCACACGTCCTCCTCTAACCTCCAAACATCTCCATAGAACCTCCCTTGGGACTTTGTCATATGCTTTTTCTAGGTCGATGAACACCATGTGTAGGTCCTTCTTCCTTTCCATGTACTGCTCCACCAATCTCCTTACAAGATGGATGACTTTTATAGTTGAGCGCCCCGACATTAATCAAAACTGGTTCTCGAAAATAGACATGCTCCTCCTCACCCTCATCTCAACCACTCTCTCCCAAACTTTTACTGTGGCTTAGAAGCACCTTGCGTAATAATCATACGTCTGTAATGCATTGTATGCCCCATAATAGGTCTCATTCTTCTACTCTTTCCTGAAAGTCGATGACTATTCATAGTTGTTCTTATACAAAGAAATCATTGTACTCAACTCCACTCCTCGAGCATTTTCATTGTCTTAAAAACGACATTAAACAATCTAGTCAACCACTCTATACGTCCCCTCCTATGCTTCCAAAATTCCACCGAGATTTCATCTGGCCCAATCGCTCTTCCCGATGTGCATCCTACAAATAACATTTTTAACCTCTTCAACCTTTATACACCTACAATACTCAAAATTGCAACCCCTCTCTGAGTGATCCAAATCCCCCAACACGATGTTTCTATCCCCCTCTTCGTTCAAGAGTTCATGGAAGTATGACCGTCATCTCCATCTAATAAGTGCCTCCTCTACCAGTACTTTGCCGTCCTCATTCTTGACGCACTTCATTTGATCTAGGTCACTACCTTCCCCTCTCTTGCCTTGGCTAGCCGTACAACTACTTATCCCCTCCTTTGACTCTAATTCTACATACAAGCATTCAAAAGCTGCCATTTTTGCCGCCGTAACTGCTAGTTTTGCTTCATTCCTCACCATCTTAACAGTTCCCTATATATTTGCTTTTCCTCCTTCTTTGTCCGTACTATCCACCAAATTCGCGCACGCAGGGCCGGATCGTCCACTATGCCACTTAGGCAATTGCCTAGGGCCCTATTATTTTCAAGCATATATGTGTGTTTACTATATACTCAATCAGATAAAACGACTCTATTCAATTCCAAATGCCTATATTATGTATAGAATAATGTTTGACAGTTCCTATTACGGTTACCTCAGCCGAAAGAAGTTTTTCAAAATTGAAATTGATAAACTCTTACATAATATCAACAATAATGTCTCAACATAGATTGAATGGATTAGCTATATTGTCAATTGAAAAAGAATTATTAGAAAATACTGATTAT
Organism: Capsicum rhomboideum; assembly: GCA_031232105.1. Lineage (NCBI taxonomy): Eukaryota > Viridiplantae > Streptophyta > Magnoliopsida > Solanales > Solanaceae > Capsicum > Capsicum rhomboideum. The sequence continues at coordinate 57,343,967 of CP124711.1, forward strand.
AAGAAAATTATTAGTGATTTTACGTCTCAAAAACTAGAAAAATAGATTTTAAATAAGTAAAAAGAATGCAAGTTAAGGCCCCCATTAGAGTTTGGTTTTAGGCCTCCGATATGGTTGAGTTGCCCATGCACATATGCCACTTTTGTTGCCTCCACTATCCCTTCTGACTTCTCCATTCCACCACCAGTCCCCTCGATGGTCACCCAATCTGCCTCTCAAGACCCCAACACCTCTCTAGTCGTATCCCTAATGCAACTAGCAGTCCTATCCTACATATTGTTCGTATGCCCACTACTCCCCCACACCTCCATAGCCATCAACTTCTCCCTCATCTTCTGGCACTAACCATAGTCAAGCTAACCGCATTTTTTTTTTTGAAACTGGTAACATTGTATTCCTCAGCATTAAGGGATATGCTGGCTACCACCAAAAGTATTACAAAGAAAATAAGAGTTAGAAATACTTACAGAGCTCCTATAAAGTCCACTAATTGGATCTCATCATCTATATCTTGTTCTTTACACCAAAATCCTAATGAAGTGGTAACTTTCCATTTAATTTTTTCTATAGTACATTCTTTCCCTTCAAAAATTCTCTGGTTTCTTTCTTTCCAAATGGTCCACCAAATGCAAGCTGGGACTGATCTCCACCATTTCTTCTGACTCTTACTGCCTCCCCTCCTAATCCAGCAGTTTAGTAGATCTGCTGTGTGTTCTGGCATGATCCAATTAATGTTGGCGATGCCAGTAAAAAGGGACCAGATCTGGGCTGTCACTTTACAGTGAAGGAAAAGGTGTTTGTTGGTCTCTAGGGCCTCTTTGCACAAAAAACATCTTGAGGCTATGTTGATGCCCCTTTTCTGCATTGCCTCATGTGTTAAACAAGCTCCTCTGGCAACCAACCAAGTGAAGCATTTCACTTTGGTGGGAGCCACACTCTTCCAGATTGTCTTCCATGGGGTAACTGATCTGCCTGCCCTTCCAAACAGCCCCCATTTATAATATCTACTTACAGAGAACTTCCCATCCTCATGATGCCCCCATTTCAGTCGGTCTGACTCCAGGTTTGCACCAGGACCTCCACCTATCACCTTTAAAAGTTCCGCCACATCTACAATTTCCCAATCATTGAGAAGTCTTCTAAAAACTAGGTTCCACCCTTGAGGAGACCACATCTCCTCTACTCTGAAATTTGGATTTGAACTTATAGAATAAAGTCTAGGGAATAGGTTCTTTAAAGTTCCTTGATTACACCACTTATCCGTCCAGAACTTTGCCTTATCCCCCCTCCCCACAAAGCTCTTAGTGTTGTCTTTTAGGTCTGTCCAGAGATTTCTAATAGTCTTCCATACTCCTACTCCATAAGTGTTTGTCACCTCTTTAGTGAACCAATTGTCTTCTTGCTCATATTTGTGTTGTATTATCTCTCTCCAGAAAGCTTGGTCCTCATGCACATACCTCCATAGCCATTTGATTAACAAACTCTTGTTCTGTAACTTCAAGTTTCTAACTCCCAGACCCCCATTTTCCTTGCTTTGTTGAACTACCACCCATTTTACCAGATTAAAACTCTTTTCAATTTTGTTTCCTTGCCACAAGAAGTTTCTTCTCAAAGCATCTAGTGCCTTGTCCACCTTCCCTGGAATTGGGAATAAAGATATCACATATGTTGGCATCGAGTCTAGCACTGAGTTAATCAAAGTTACTCTTCCTCCCAGGGACAAATATTGAGATTTCCATATTGCTAATTTTTTCTCAGATCTTTCTATAATGCCATCCCAAATCTCTACTGCTTTGTGCTTTGATCCCAATGGCATTCCAAGGTAAACAGTTGGCAACTTTTCTATCTTGCACTTCAAGATGTTTGCAAGAGTTTCAATCTGCAAGACCTCCTTTATTGGAAAAATGCTACTTTTCCTCCAATTTACTTTGAGGCCTGAGCATGCTTCAAAAATGACCAAGATTACCCTGAGATAACAAATCTGCTTCTGTTTCGCTTCACAAAAGACTACTGTATCATCAGCATACAGTAGATGAGTCACATACATGGTTTCATCTACCCTGTTCTTGATGCCAAACCCCCTTATCCAGTTATTTAGGGAAACAACTCTCATTAAGCTGTCCAAACCTGCCATGGCTATTATGTACAGGAAAGGGGACAAAGGATCTCCTTTCCTTATCCCTCTTCCTGCTGGAAAAAAACCTGTTGGTTCTCCATTTACAAGAATGGAGAACCTAGAGGTTTTGATGCAGAAAGACATCCATTTGAGCCATCTCCATCCAAATCCCATTTGTCTGAGGGTGTTGATTAGAAAGTCCCAGTTTAGGTGATCATAAGCCTTCTCAATATCTAATTTGCACATTATCCCAGGTGCTGCTCCTCTCATTCTGGTATCAATGCATTCACTTGCTATTAGAGCAGCATCCATGATCTGCCGCCCCTTGATGAAAGCCATTTGATGCTTGTTCACTACCTTACTGATTACCTTCTTTAATCTCTCTGCCAAAACTTTAGCAATTATTTTGTATACTCCAGTAATTAAACTAATAGGTCTGAAGTCTCTCAGTTCATCGGCCCCTACTTTCTTAGGAATTAATGCTACAAAGGTAGCATTAAAACTATTCTCAAATACCTGCTGGGAGTGAAAGTTGTGGAAAGTTTGCATCAAATCCTCTTTAATCAGGTCCCAAAAAGCATGGAAAAATGCCATAGTATAACCATCCGAACCGGGTGCCTTGTCAGCCGCATTGGATCCTTGGCTAATCATCCACAACCCTCTTCTTCCTTTTTCTCCTTATCTCCAAATCCATCTTCAAGAGATTCTCACTTGAGATAACCTTGCAGTCTTTACAAAGACCTCTATAATCCATCTTAAGAAGCAAATAGTTCTATCTACGTCTTAGCCACCGTACTATGGAATGTTACCAAGTGCTCCTCCTTATTCGGGAAACAAGAACTGGATATCGTTGACCCAAAAGCTCTTACGAAATCTAAAAGTGAGACTCTTTTGTTCCTGTTCTCGAAACCAAAACCTCCATGCACATCATCATAGCCACTCGGAGTTGACCTGATGTGTTCATTGAAATCTCCTCTTATGAATAACTTCCAGTGTGTGATATACCTCCCACTACCTAGTCCAAATCATCCTAAAAGCACTTCTTGTACTCCTCGCAGACTGCATTTATGAAGGGTAAAAGAGTCGATTAATATTTCACGTAGGGCCTTCGTGCTTCTATTATTGTATATAGATATATGGTCTGAGGGTCACTTCTCAAGGCATACTAATGCTTCACAAATGCAGGCAAGATCTCTAAGAAATGCTTACTTGGGATCTCCGAGCCTCAAACTGAGGTTTAACCAGAGTCACTAAAGTAGCTTCTTCCTTCATCAAATTGACAACTGCAGGCATCACCTGGATAGGAGACAATGAACATTTGAGTATTACTAGGTATTAATAAAGACTATCTATGTAAGAAACATTGCTGATAAACTATACATAGAAATGGAACAGCCTAGCTTTATATACTAAATCATTAATGTAGGAAACTACATTAAAGCAATTACATTGGTAGCATTTTCGGGAAGAAAAAGCTTACCAGAAGTATCGAAATAAAGGAGAGGTCCAAAGTTACTAAGTCAACCTTTTGCGGGAGTTCAGAAAGGTATCTCAAGTTCGTGCGCTCGATAACACTTACACGCTCATCTCGACGAATTTTATCTGCCACCTGTGAAGAAATCAGCGAGCCTTTAACAAATATAAATAACCAAATGATCAGCAAAGAAAATTGGATCCAGGATGCTTGGCCACTAATTAATCTCAAGGAAGATGTTGTTTAACGGCCAAAAGTAGAAGGAACATCTCTTTTTCAGGATTTTTAAACTTTTGAACTTATTGAAAGCATACTAGAAGTTTTTTCAAAATGACAGGACGTTCATACATTTGAATGGTTTCTTGCTCAATGCTCTAGGATTTTAGTGTGTGGAAATTTTCTTTACGGGCAGTCACTGCCACTAGTATACATCCCAAAAAGAGAACAGAAAACTGATTCTTCAAAACATTAACCACTGCTGCCTTGTTTTATATGAAAGTTCACCATTGCTGCCTTATTCCACCTGCACCGCTTATTTTATGCTAGAAGTAGTTTCAGGTTACAGTTTTGAGCTGCTACAGCTCAGCTTTGCTTCGTATAAAAAGCTAATTTTAATTATGATTTTTTTTATAACAATGGTATCTGAACCAGCTTGTGCGCACCACAACTATTCAATTATGATTTATATCTTTGCAGTTTAATTTTATTATAAGAGGTGTCTGGCAAGTGTTTTCCCTCCTTTTCCAACTTGCACATTGCAGTAGAATTTTGGCAATGCATTTGGACACAACGTTCCTTTTCTCCTCCATCTTTTGACAAATAAAATGTTATTCGCTAGAGCTGGTCCAACAAGCATGGCACCATGTATATTTAATATCTGTTCCATTTTGTCTCCGGACATCTCAAAGTGGACGACTCGGGACCTTAACTTACGTAATGGAAACCAATAAAAGAAAATTCAAAAAAGTAGAAGCTTTATGAGCATCAGCTTTTAAGTTCGGTGATGTTACCTGTCCATATCCTACATCAACTCCATAGACAAATGAAGCACCCTACTGAAGTAAACAATCAGTAAATCCTCCAGTAGACAAGCCTGAATCAAGAGCTACTTTTCTTGCAACATCAATCCCCAGGTTTTCAATCGCAGCCTCCAGTTTATGTCCTCCTCTGAGTACGCATCAACAAACAAGTCAGAGAGCTGCAGAGATCTCTGCAAAGTAAGTCAAAAAGAAAAATATAGGCTCAGAGGAGGAATATTCACCTGCATACGTATTTGGGAATTTCAGCCATGATCTCCACAACAGCTTTATCAGGGATTTGAGACCCTGCTTTGGTAACAACTTTTCCGTCCACAAGCACTTTGCCTAAGCTAGAAAATTGTTGGGAGTTACGGAGATGGAGGCAGAGTGACAAAAGCAAATCAACGCTAGTAAGGATATATCAACTTGAAAGTAAAGTTTAAGCAAAGAAGTTACAATAACTTGTCAGTCCGACATAAAGAAATAATTCAGAAACACTATAAAATGATTTGGATAAATTTTTGAAGTTGGAGATTAATGAGCTCGAAGAGGAGCTTTGGATTGTGTGAGGTTGAGATACAAGACAAAAGATAAAGAGAAAACAAAGTGTTGGAAAAAGAAACCATTATGTCCTACATTGGTTGAGGAAAGGGATTGTGGTCTCCCCCTCTTGGACAATCCTTCCTTCGTGAGCTAACTTTCAAGGTGGAGTTAGGCTAAGATCCATTTATTAACATGATACCAGAGCAAACAAAGGTCCATGCTTCGAGTCTCACTGCCACTCATTATGAGAAAGAATGTCCACGCACTTGGTCCATGAAAAAGAATTAGGCTTGCACTTTAGGGGGCGTGTTAAAGCCATAATTAAGTAAATAGAAGTGTATTCTCTCTAACTGCTTAAACTTTTAGGTAAGAGCACACTCCTGTTTACAAATACTATGTCTTTAATGATTATATTCTTCATGCTTTCTTCCGTGCTATGTTTCTCACAGGGTATCAGAGCCAGATTCAGATCCATCAATCTTTCATCCTTGTTATTACACTTATCAATGATGGTGCCCCATGTTATATTATCCACGCTCCAGTTGTCTTGAGTGAGCGGGAAATGTTAAGTCCCACATTGGTTGAGTAAATGCATTGTGGTATCTTTATATGATATTGGACAATCATCCTCTGATGAGCTAGTTTTTGGGTTTAGTTAGGCCCAACTTTCATTTCTTCACAGAAATGAAGGCACTCTTCAATAAGAGCAACTTGACATAGAGGTACAAAAAATGACACCCCAAAAAATATAATTAAGCATTGATAGATGTTTGCTATAGTATCATATTTCTTGAAACATTTCGTCTGAAATTTATGTCTACACTACTAGTGTGATGATCTCCTTTTTAATGATAGCTAGACTATTGCTATACAGCCTATACTCAAGTAAATGCTATTCTAACTCTAAACGGGTCAAACCAAATTATAAGAAAACAGATGGGAAGTCTCTTTACTGCAGTATGAACAGTGAAAATTAGGTTTGATTACCAAAACCTAAAGGTTTGAGCAATCCAGATGTTCTACTTATCATATAGGCAGCACTCAGCCACTGATAGAATTGATAGAAATCTGTGATAAATTATATTTCTTGAAACATTGCATGTAGATATCTGTTAGAGAATGATATATCTTGAAACATTGCATCCAGAAAATTTTAGTGTCTACTCTACTAGTGTGATGATGTCCGTTCTAATGATAGCTAGAGTACTAGACTATTATTACACAGACTATACTCAAGTAATGCTATTCTACCTTGTAACTCAGTCTCATTCCATGGAGAATAACATTCTAACGCAGCAATGAGAACAGTGTATCAAGTAATGCTATTCTACCTTGTAACTCATAGTCTCATTCCATAGAGAATAATATTCTAACTCAGCAATGAGAACAGTGAAAATCAAGTTTGATTACCAAAAGCTCAAGGTTTGAGCAATCCAGATGTTCTACTTAACATATAGACAGCACTCCAGGCACTGATAGAATTGATAGAAAGCTGTTATAAATTATATTTGTTGAAACATTGCGTGTAGATATCTGTTAGAGAATTATATATCTTGAAACATTGCATCCAGAAAATTTTAGTGTCTGCTCTACTAGCCTTTCTAATGATAGCTAGTGCTGACTATTGTTACACAAACTCTACTCAAGTAATGCTATTCTACCTTGTAACTCATAGTCCCATTCCATAGAGAATAACATTCTAACTCAGCAACGAGAATAGTGATAATCAGTTTTGATTACCAAAAGCTCAAGGTTTGAGCAATCCAGAAGTTCTACCTATCATATAGGCAGCATTCCAGCCACTGATAGAATTGATAGAAATTGGTTATAAACTATATTTCTTGAAAGATTGGTGTAGATATCTGTTAGAGAATTATATTTCTTGAAACATTGCATCCAGAAAATTTTAATGTTTACTCTACTAGTGTGATGATGTCCTATCTAATGATAGCTAGAGTGCTAGACTATTGTTACACAGACTCTACCCAAGTAATGCTATTCCAAACAGGTCAAACCAAATTATAAAACACAGATAGGAAGTCTCTTTACTCTGCAACGAGAACAGCAAAATTCAGGTTTGATTATCAAAAGCTAAATGTTACTGAGCAAACCAGATGTCCTACTGATCATATCGGCAGCAATCAAGACATCAAAAATATCAAATAGACTTGATGAATATCAGCTACCTTGAAGGATCCATGACTGTATAAATGTACGGCTGTATTGCTGAAATCTTTCAAGACACAATTCATCCAATCTTCTTTTCCTAATGAAATCATATGAAAACTTGTCAATGTGATGGTAGGAAAAGGACTGAAAGATATCAATAAATTACATACAAAAAGAGTTTAGACCTCTATTTGAGGAACATTAATACAAGCTTCAGTATAGTGATCAGCTACTGAAGCAGCTAAAAGCGTAACAATCCCGGGCAGAAGAAAGGACATCTATTGTAAGAGCCTTCAAAAAAGAAATGAAGTTCTATTGATGATGCTCATGTGAGCTTAGTTTACCTATGTGAGGAGGAAGACTTGCAGGTCTCCAGGATTGACATGTTTTTGGTGTCTACAGAGTGGGATGAAAGCTTCAAAGCAATCAAACAGGTAACAACGCCAAGAGCTATATCAGACCACAAACCTTTAATGTTGGAGTGTGGTGATTGGGATACAACTCATTCCTACTTCAAGTTCAAAAACATGTGGTTGCAGCAAAACAAGGTTTCATTGACATGATGAAAGTCTGGTGGCAGAACTTCAATATTACTTTCCAGGTACGTCATTGACAGAAAAACGAGACTACTCCAATTAATACTACCAGAAGGGTTCAACTCGCAGTTGATTAAACTCAAATCCCTCAAAGACGAATTTTTATATGCAAACTGAGGGAACTCATATCTTGGGTTACTTTCAAAGAAAAATCCAAATATAAAACATTCAATTAGCAACTTCAGTAGCAAAATGTACACATAAATCAACATGATGAACATAATTCTTGTCATACGTAAAGAGAACCCTAAGTTTTCGGATTTTGTGTCAAGACCTCCAATAATGAAACTCTCTAGTTGTTGGTATTGTGGGGATCGAAATCAAGTGATGCTGGAACGGACATCCAAAGAAATCGCCATCGCGTAGACAGTAGGCTGGTTCGCACAACTGATTTAAGGTCGTCCCACAACATAGAGAGAATGTAAATTAGAATTGATTCGGGCAAATCGCTGAGTCGGTCTTCTTCTTCTGTCGCCATCATTTTCTTCTTCTGCATTTCCATGGAAGGACAAACCTTCAGCTGCAGTTTGGTAAAGTTGAGGAAACTACTGTCGAAATCTGGGTCTGCATAAACCCCAAACTGTGACTACAAGTAGAAACACTAAGGAGAAAGTTGCAGTGAACCAAGGGTGTGTCTCAGTGGTCAGAAAAGTGGGTTAAAAACGTTAAAAACTATGCGGTCTCAGCAATATGTGATTTATTCCCATCTGGTCAAGTCTTGATAGACGAGTAATCTGGTAGCTATTATTGATGAAAGGTGACAGGTATCTGTAGAATTAATTGAGATGCACGCAAGCTATCCTTACACGCACGGTTATCAAAAAAAAATAAAGTCGATATTAATCTTCATAACATTATATAGCTGATGCATGAGAACACTATGTTAGCAGGTAAGCGGAGCCAAATGCATATCGGCAATATGTCATCCACAACTCAATCATCAGATCCAACTAGATGACCAAGACAACTGATTGCCCATACCACATTTGAGATATTCAATGCAAAAAATGTTCTTATGTACTACATCCTTTAATTTGAGACGGAGGGAGTAATACCTTTCTGTAATCCATCATAATTCAATAGTTACAATAACGACAAAGATAGGAAAAGGAGCCCTTCTCCCTCTTCTTTGTTCTATTCTCCACACACTTGGAATATATAATCCTAGAAACTACCTCCCACCTGCAGGCAGTATTATTCAATTCAATTGTTTTCTTTTGTTTGGAACATGCTGCGGTTTTTTATTGTGTGTTTTAATGTAGGTTAGGTGCTCCCTTACCACGGATTCTTGAGTCAGGCCTAAGTGTAATTTCAATAACCCCACATGTGCAGCTCAAGTAACTTTGGAAGGTTCAACAAAATAAGCCTAATATTTCAGCAAATTCATGTTAGCATTCAATGTTTTGATGTAAAAAGCTAAGTTACTCGGACTCTTCACTTTCGGTGCCGCACCCGTATCAACACGATATGGTCGTGGCTGTGGATGTGGGATCCATACTGGATTTGGTCAACCGATTTTGGATACTTTGACCAAAATCGAGAGAGAAATTCCAGACTGATTCAATGAAAAGAAGTGACCAATTATTGGTACTTCGAAGAAAATGGAATACCTTGTATATAGAAATTTCTATGCCGCTCCTTTTCCTTTTATCTCCTCGACTCCTTCTAGGATTCTCCTCTTGATCAATATTCTCTCCAAGTTCGCAAATGATATCTCATAATTTAGGTTTTAGAACTCCAATTTTATTTATTTGAATTATTTTTGGCCGAATCCCCGCACCCGAATCCATACCTAGATCCATATTCCCAAATCTAAAAATTTAGCTCATAAAGTATCTGACCTCTAGATCCGCACCCGTATCGGATACCCGCACCCGAGTTCGAGCAACTTAGACTATTAGAGGCAATCTTGATTTTCTCCTAAATTCAGAAATTGAGGAATCTCAAAAAGGACATTTCAAACGGGAACAGGGAGGTCTATGGTATGCTAGAAGACAAAAGGAACAAGGCCCTAGAGAAGGTTGCATCTCTAGAACAACTCACTGAAAGCAGGACTCCATCACAAGTTGAAAAACAGAAGCTATTGAGCCTTAAAGCAGATCTTGAAGAGATAGCCAACGCTGAACATACTTCATGGAAACGAAAGTCAAGGTGTCAATGGCTAAAAGCAGGGGAAATATTTCCGGTCATACCAAACTCACACATAAGACTCAACAATATAAGTAGACAATGAGATTATTGATTATAAGGCACCTATCAAAGAGGAGATACTATAATTTTACCCGAACCTATAAACCGAAAGCCCCAAATTGGGTGAGGGGTTGGGGGGAGGGGGGTTGGAGGAAAGGGAGATGTTAGAGAGTAAAAAAATAAAGTGCAAGCATTTATTCAATCACGTGCCTCAGACACAGACAAGGCCCCTGGCCCAGATGGTTTTACTATGGTTATTTTCCAAAAGTCAAGAAGTTCCATTAAACCAGAGGTTATGGGGACACTTAATCCCTTTCATCAATAGGGCCATTTGGTGAAATCATGCAATGCCTCCTTTATTGCCTTGATCCCTAAAAAGAAAGGGGCAGTAGAGCTCAGGGACTACAGACCAATCAGTCTGATTGGCAGCGTTTACAAGATAGTGGCCAAGTTACTTGCAGACAAACTGAAGGTTATTCGCAACTTGGTCTCCAACTTCCAGAATGCCTTTGTTAAAAGCAGACAGATCAGAGATGCAGTTCTAATAGCTAATGAGGCCTTGAACTGGAGACTAAAATCAGCGGAGCCTGGAATAACGTGCAAGTTTGACATAAAGAAGGCCTTTGACCAATTGAGATGGTCTTAACTAATTTCCATTTTGAAGAAGATGAGCATTGACATTAAATGGGTTAGATGGATCAGAGTATGCACACTGTTGGATACTCAGTGCTAGTCAACAGAGAACCAATTGAGTTCTTCACACCACAAAAAAAGATTAGATAAGGAGATCCACTCTCCCCATTTTTGTTCATTCTAGCTATGGAGGGCTTAAGTAAGATGCTGGAAAGGGCCCGAGAAAGGCAGTGGATTCAGGATTTCAAAATTGGCACAAACACTGGTAGTCCTACCATAACTCATTTTCTTCATGCTTATGACACCCTCATTCTTTGTGCGGCAGAAGTCACTCAAGTTAGGTACTTAAATCAAACTCTCATTTTTGAAGCCCTTTCAAGTCTAGATGTTAATGCTCTGCAAAGTATTATCTATACGGTCAATCCTAGCATTGAGATACTTTCAAGGATTTTGGGCCACAGTATTGAGTCATACCCCACCTTGTATTGCACAAAATTCAAGGATTTTGAGGCCTAGAATGATATTATTGGTAGATTCAAAAATAGGTTAGCCTTCTCATAGGCAGGATTTTCTTTGCGAAGGAACAACAACTCAGAAAAATTCTATTTAATTAATTGGGAGGTCACACAAACAAAAACAAATGGAGGTCTAGGTATCAGAGATCTAGCTTCACATAACAAAAGCCTTCTATTAAAGTGGCTCTGGAGGCATAACACAAGAGGAAGCAAGCCTATGGTAAGAAGTAGTAAAGGCCAAGCATGGAGAGAAAGATGGTTGGAGCACAAAAATTCTCTAATGCACCTTATAGAGTATGGCACTGGAAGTTCATTTGTATGTAATGAGTTTTTGTAGATAACTCATTTCAAACCGGGCAATGGAGTTGAAATCAATTTTTCGAAAGACAAATGGCTCAATAACACATCACCCATGGAGGAGTATCCAGCCATAACACAGAACAGGAATGGCAATGCCCGTGACATCCACCTGAGAAGTGTTGTGCAAGGCTGGGAGCTGTAAAGTTTGCTGGATTTACCAGCAAGAGTAGAAGCAGTCAATATTGATGTGAGCAAATCAGACATTATATGTTGGGGAGATAAGGGCAGATTTACCGTGAAAGATTGCTACAGGAATATTAGCATACAGAATCAAGTAATGTACAACTAACCCTGGAAGTTGATATGGATGACCAAGCTACCTCCCAAAGTCATTTGCTTCAACTGGATTGCCCTTAATGAAGCCTGTTTAACTCTAGATAACCTCAACAAGAGAGGATTCACCAGGTCAATAGGAACATCTTTGTTTGAACAGTCTGGAAACTGTTAACCACCTGTTTTTACACTGCCCAGGTGCCACTGATCTATGGGGTATGTTCTACTGTATTTTTAGTTTGAAGAGGGTCAAGCCACATAATATGAAAGAGCCACAAATGAGTTGGAGCTATGTGGAGAGTTGATAAAACCATAAAAAAAATCTGGATGATGATCCCTGCAACTATCTTTTGGAGTATATGGAATGAAAGGAATAGGAGATGTTTTGATGGACCTCAACTCCAAACTACTCTCTCAAAGCTAATTGCTTACACAGTCTTTTTTTTCTGGACTAAGTTAGCCACTCTAATTAGCACTGACCAATTTTTGGATTTTGTTAGCTCCCCTGTCTTAGATAAACTTGTAAAAGGGGATAACTTCTCTTTTATTTTGTATGACTTTTTCCTGTGACTATACATGTTCTTGATGCCCTTTTGTGAATGAGATACCCTTACTTCATCAAAAATAATTAGGCCGGTAGAATCTTTAGCTACATTGGTAGAATTAGGCCGACAAATGTAAAGGATGCCATGACAAATATGATAATTAGAAAAGCATATGGTCTAGATAGTATCCCAATAGGGATTTGGAAGTGGCTCGGAGAGGTTGGAGTATGATAGCTTACCACGCTACCTTATGCTATATTGAGAAGCGGTAGTACCTGATAACAGGAGAAAGAGTACAATTCTAATTTATAAAAACAAAGTAATCAGTCAAAGATGTGCAAACTATTGTGGCTTTGAACTTATGAGTCAATAGTCATACAATGAAACTCTTGAAAGAGGGATAAAGTGTATCCTTAGGTATACGACAAGAGTGACAAAGAACCACTTTAGATTTACGCCTAGTAGATCTACAAAAGAGGTTGTATTTTGCTAAGGAAATCGATAAAAGTTTATCGAGGGAGGAAGAAAGATCTGTGCATGGTGTTCATTGGCCTAAAAAAAGCATATAATAGAGTACCTAAAAAGGCCCTTTGGTGGGTGTTGGAGAAGAATGGAATTCATATTAACAATACAAATGCAATAAAAGACATGTATGAAGAATCTTCACTAGCCTGAGAACCAGTATAAGAGATATCAAAGGAGACTCCCATAACTATGAGTTTACACTAGGAGTTGATTTTGAGCCCGTAATTATGTACCTTTGTTATCGATGAGCTAACCAACACAATACAAAAATGAGGTCTCATGGTATAGGTTATTCGTTGACAATATTTGCTAATTGACGAAACCCGGTGAGGGTGTCAACCAAAAGCTTGATTTATGGAGAAGCACTCTAGAAAGTAAGGCTTTTAGGATAAGTAGAAGTAAAATTGAATATATGCACTACAAGTTAGCCAACATAAGAACAGCGAACCTGAGGTGAGATTAGATAGGATTGTTATGCCTAAATGTAAGCAATTCAGATATTTAGGCTTGTTATTCCAAGAGAAAAATCGAAATCAAATGATTGAAATGGAGGACATGCTATCAGGGTGTTACGTGATAGAAGGATGCCTACCAAAATTAAAGCTCCATAGAATAGTTATAAGATTAGCAATGGTATATGGAAGTGAATGTTGGACCACTACAGTCCAACACATCCGCAAATGTGTCGCAAAAATGTGGATGCGAAGATGGACATGTGCTCATACAAGACTAGCCAAGATTAGAAATGACCACATTTATAAGGTTCAGGTAGCACATATCGAGGAGAAAATGAGATAAAGTCGCTTGACATGATTTGGCCATTTTCTGCGTCAACCTTCAAATGCATCAATTTGTAGATGTGAAACCATGGCGAGTGAACATGTTTAAAGGGAACGAGGTAGATCTAAAATCACTAGGAAGTTATTTCGAAGGACCTACAATCTTTTGGAATCCATGTGGACTTAGCAAAAGATAGGGCACGATGCAAAAAAGATCTAATATAAGCGATATCTTTTAGTTGAGAATATGTTTCAGTCATATTAGCACTTTTACTTTACATCATAAGCTTTTTAGGAGTTGTTCAGCCTTTTAAAGATTTATACCTCTAAGAATTTATTTTATTTTTTTGAAATTGCTAAGTTTATATTCTTCAGCATTAGGATATGTTGGCCACCTTCAAAATATTCATCACAAAATTGCAAATTTTCGATCAAATCTATATTGTAATCTACATCCTCGGTACATAATACCTCAATAGAAAATATAAAGAACTTCTAGTACTTCTTATTTTTATTTGTGTAGTTGCTTTTGGATAACCTTATTTTTATTTGTGTAGTATTAGCATGTTATGATTTTATATGGAGTAACATGGTCAATGAGGATTCACAGAGCCGACTCAAACTTATTTGGAATTAAGGCGTAGTTATTTTACATTCTTAATTGAACTTTTTGACCAAAATGTGCATTCTTTGGAACAAAATTTGAACAACTTGACTTTTGTATCATATGAGCAATGCGACTTGAATGCCGGCATACCAAAACTTCTGGGGGGATAGCTTTAAAAACAAATCGCATGACGTTTTTAAGTTTTACAAATTTAGTATAGATTTTGTGACAGGCATGGCAGAAATTACTTTATTATAGACGCTGGTTAAAATTAAATATTTTACAATATATTTTTTTGATAACCGTGGTGTCCGGACCAGCTTGCGCGCGCCTCAACTAAATTCACAAGATACCTGCCACCTCCCACCAGCAACAGGTACCAGATAACTCTGTTCACCAAGGCTAGAACAGATGGGAAGAAATCACCTAGTGTTTGTCTCTGTTGGGAATTGAACCTAAGACCTCATGGTGCTCATCCCACTTCACTGAACCACTAGGACACACCCTTGGGTGCGAATATTTTGCAATATGAATACATACCATGGGATTGGTCTTAGTCATTCAATTGAACAATTCTCACACTCTTTGCAAAACATCATTTTACTATGGTCACGATTTAAGTATGAATTTTCTAGTTACACATTTTTGAAATGCTATTCATTGTTGGAGAGCAGTATAAGGAGAAGAAGAGAGACATACAACTAGTTTTCATTGACCTAGAAAAACTACACGACAAAGTCCCTAGGGTTTTTTAAGGAAATGTTTGGAGGCAAAAGGAGTATGTGTAGCTTACATTAGGGCGATTAAGGACATGTATGATGGAGTCCAGACACGGGTGAGGACGGTGGAAAGTGACTCAGAGCCCTTCCCGCTCGTGATAGGGTTGCACTAGGGATCAACGCTAAGTCCATTTTTATTTTCCTTGGTGATGGATTTAGTAACGAGAATATCCAAGGGGAGTTGTCAGGGTGCATGTGATTTGCAGATAACATAGTATTTATTGATGAGACCCGCAATAGGGTTGATGATAAACGAGAGATTTGGAGACAGACCTTGGAGTCTAAAGGCCCAGGTTGAACATGACTAAGATAGAGTACTAGAGTGCAAGTTCATATATGTTACCCACAAGGAAAATGTGGAAGTAAGGATCGATACTCAAGTCATCGCCAGGAGAGTAAGTTTAAAGTATCTTGGGTCTATCATCCAAGGAAATAATAAAATCAAAGAGGATGTCACACATCGTATTGGAGAGCAGGTGGATGAAATGGGGCTCATATTCGATGTCTTGTGTGATAAGAATGTGCCACCACGACTTAAAAGGTAAGTTTTATAAAGTGGTTGTTAGACTAGCTATGTTGTACGGGGTGAAGTGTTGGTCGACTATGTTGCTCTAACTCGTCAAAAATGCCAACAGATACGTGTTGAGTTCTCTAAATAGAGAATTTTTGGAGAATCTGACACACGTCAACATCAAATGTGAAGAGTCCACAACTTAGTTGGTCGGTCAAGAATTTGCATGTCCAGAAGATGGAAGTAGTAGCAGATATGGGGATGTTAAGATGGATGTGTGGGCATACTAGGCGAGATAGGATTAGGAGCGAAGATATTTGGGGCTAGGTAGAAGTGGCTTCTATGGTTGAAAGATGAGAGAACCGAGGATGAGATGGTTTGGGCATGTGAAGAGGAGATGCCTAGATGTCCCTATGAGAAAATATGAGAGGTTAGCTATGGTGGACTTAAGGAAGGGTAGGTAGGCCGAATAAGTATTGTAGAGAGGTGATTAGACACGACATGTGTAACAACCCAAATTTTTTTAACACAAACCCAGAATGTATTTATAATCACTGATTACAAGTTAAACTTAGAATCCGAACAACAAAGTTTCAAACTAAGGAGAGAATTACAGGGAAGAAGATAATCTAGAAGGGGATGAGATACGAAACTATAGAAGGGAAATGAGAGATATCAGACTAAGCCAAAGCTTTGACATAATATTTCATAATCCCTGAATCATAGATCATTACCACTTATAAAGAAATCATTCTCATGCCCACTACTCAACCCGGATCCCAAATTAACCTAGCCCTATTGCTTGTTCTCAGCCCAATAGCTCTTGTCAGCCCAATAAGAACTTGTGTGACCCTGGTATCGACATTGGGATGGAGTTGGTTCATAACAATACTTCTGTCTTTAATAAGAACCTTGTCCTCAAGGTTCAAGTCAAGAAATCCCACAACAAAGGACAGTGATAAGCTCGATGTAGCTATATAAACTTCCTCAGGTGCAAAGGCCACTGGTTGGCAGGTCCACTTGGATGTTAATAACAAATTGGTAGTCTCATTTGTGCTAACAACACCAGTACATGTAATGTTGTTCACAAATCCTTCAACATTAGACAAAATGATATGTACTTTTCTGGTGTGAGAAGTACAATTATAACTGCATAATATGCGGCGGCATTAACCTGTCCAATTGGATGCAATACCACTAAGCCAGCTCTAAATACCAGAGAACATGTATACTTCCTTTGGAGAAAATCAAGCATCTTAGCCTTGGAGAGTATTTGAAGGAGTGGTATGCATGCTTTCACTGAAGTAGTTGGTGGTGATATATTGACAGTGTTCCTTCTAAGATACTGCAGAGAAACTGATCTTGCTTTCCAATGGAAGTAAGCGATGATTAGCAGAATGCTAGTTAACCGAAAACTTGCAGTAATTAGAGAAAATGATAGCTTAAAGCTTGAACCTCTACAAATGAAATAGACACAAAGAGCCAAAGGGACAACATAGTTTCTCTTGACGAAGTGAGTATCGCTATAGCATAGTTGCTCTTGACGAAGTGAGTATCGTTACTATACAGATTGTCGACAGTAGGTGCAAGTCCAGAATCAACATTCCAAAGTAGTAGCGTGCAACAACTTGCTGAAACAATAACCGTGGGCACACACATATCTAAAGAATGCATATCCAGGTGTGGCACCTTATTTTCATCAACTAATGCTAACAACAAAATAAAAGATTTTCTTCTCCAAGTTAATACATTTGCCTTTGGTGCCAATACTGTCAGGTAGGAGGAAACGACTCTTTCAGCAATATAAAAGTGAGTAAAATTTGCAGCTAGTGTCGAACCAGATTGCAAGATGTAGGGATTCACACACCAAGACCGTCCGGGATCCCACACTCTAGACATAGAGTTAGTATGCACAATTAAGAAAAAAATGCCAAAACATTTCCGCAATTATAGTGCATCCATGGTAACTATGTAATCCGTTAGAGCCATGAATGTGAAACTTTTTCTCCGATCCCATATACAAAGATACGTTGCGGTGAAATGAATGGGTAAAGTAACAAATTTAGCCCCAGGATCCAAGGGAAATTGACTCAAATTAAGTTGATCATTGAATCTCGTTGTACTACCATTTCTTGTAGCCAGTGATCATTACCATAGGGAATGGGTGCCGAAATTGAAATGCAATATCGATAGTTGCACGAACTTCGTTTGCCTTTACTGCCTTCTGTAGTGAACTAGCCTGCTCAACTATTGTCTTTCGAAAAGGAAAAGCACCTCCATGTATAATAAAACCTACCTTGCCCTTTGGAGTTTGGAGAACATCAATGAGGTGGGCTAATAGTTCCTACAGGAATCAAAATAATTTTGGAAGACGTATACTATCATGAGTTACAGTTAGCCTTAGCTTTCCAGTCTTAACTTGTCGGGAACCTACACCAAACACCTGCTCTGCCCCGTAGTCTATATGATCCAATTCTGATTCCATCACCACCATCTCGTCCGCAACAACCAGCTTAGCGAAAGAGGCCCGAAAACCAGATGGAACCCTTTGAGGAAATTTGTCAAATATGTGGTTCTCGCTGTGTTCTAAACTTGTAGCTACTGCATCTTCCTCGACAATTGCAACATTATCTTCAACTATTGTCTTGGTAGGGGTGAGTAGAGGGTCAAAATTACCAATTGAGAGGTAGTTATTCTCGTCCTCTAACTTTTCCTCCTCCACAGTATCAGTTCCCATTGTTGTATCAATATTACACTTACAACCAACAGAAACCATTAAGGAAGTAAATTCGATGGAGTTTGAAGAATTACCTACAGAATGTTCTAACATTGCAGGAGGGATCTCGGAATTTTCTATAGGGTTTGAGTTGTCATTATCCAAATTAGAAGCAATGCCCGATACTGTGACCTCCTTTGTTTCGCATTTATCCGCCAAAGATGCAGTCACAGCTGAACTTACTTGAGCATCAACAAACTTTTCTGAGCAAGCAGAGAGGGTATTGTGGAAGTTCTCTAGGTGATGGTGCATACGAGAGTGAATCTGTAGATAAGTAATGGGAGACACTCCAATTTCTAGAGCAATGAGTCTGCTGTAATGGCAAGCCAATTTCACTGAAATATTTTCAATCATAGAACTGGTTATTGCGATACAACTAATTAAACCAAGTGAGGGCTTCACCATCGAAGTAAAGGTACGGAAGAGAAATCCATATATCCTTAAAAAAGTCATGGAAGTTGAAATACCGCTCTGCCCAAAAAACCCAAACTATCGGATCAGAATCTCCGCTAAAGCGACGCATCTCGATTGGAGCCGGTGTATGGACCGAAAATTTGAGGTACCCCTCAGCCATGGAGTACGAGTAATGAAAGCACCAATGTAGCAACCCAAATTTTTTAACACAAACTCGGAAGGTGTTTATAATCACTAATTACAAGTTACACTTAGAATTCGAACAACAAAGTAACAAACTAAGAAGAGAATTACAGGCAAGAAGATAATCTAGAAAGGGATGAGATATGAAACTATAGAAGAAAGATGAGAGATAATAGACTAAGTCAAAGCTTCAACATAATTTTTCATAACCCCTGAATGATAGGTCACTACTCCTTATAAAGAAATCATTTTCATGCCCACTACTCAACCCGAATCCCAAGTTAGCCTAGCCATATTACTTGTTCTTGGCCTAATAGCTCTTCTCAGCCCATTAAGAACTTATGTGACCATGGTATCCACATTGGGCTGGACTTGGTTCATAACAACATGACACACCTACAGCTTACCAAAGACATGATCCTAAATAAGAGGATATGAAGATTGAGGACTAGGGTAGAAGGTCAGTAGATAGTCGCGTGCGGTCTAGTTTTTCTTATCAATGGTATTATTTCTTTATTCTCTTACTTTCAAAGATTTTGATTTTATTATTACCTGTTGTTTTCCTTCTTCGGTTCTCATATTTATTTGCTGCTACCGGTATACTTTATAGTATTTTCTTTTCCTACTTGTTTGATAAGCTTTACTTGAGCAGAGGGTCAATCATAAATAGTGTTTTCAAAAGCAAAAAGCGCAAAAAAAATCTTAAAGGTCCGCTGGGGCTTTAAGCGCAAGTAAAGCACGAGCTTCAATAAAAAAAAAGCACAAAAGGAGAAAAATTATAAATATATATGCTTAGTCCAAGACTAAGAACTATAAGCATGAATGACAAATATATGAACAAATAAATTGAAAAAAAAAATGATAAAGTGAAATATCAATTGTTTAGTGTTGCCTCTTCAGAAGAGGCTCATTGGCAAGGTAAAGTATACCTTTAAACCTTGATGACGACACTGAATCACACATTAAGTGAGGCAAAGCTCTCAACACGTTTTGAGCCTCGCTTGCCTTTGATACAGTAGGGGTAAGGTTGCGTACACTCCACCCTCTCTAGACCCCACTTGTGCAATTTCATTGGGTATGTTGTTGTTGTTGCATTTATTGTGTTCAATTGTATGAATGTGGCCTCGAGATCGACAAAGTATAATGTACTTAAAGTTGCATGACATTTGTGTGGTACATATGTGCACAAGTGTGTATTTAAGCATGTGTAAACGAGGGAGGTTCTTGTATCCATATACAAATCTAACCAGATTTACAACTTAAGTGAGTTTTGGCTAAATTTTATAGCGTTAGGTAAAATTAGAAATTGGAAATATGGTATTCCTTAAGGTTAAAGAAAGGATGCAACCGACTCTGGTTAAAGTAGTAGATAACATCCCTCTATGCAAACCTCAGTCTTCATGTGCGACTTTTACATGATACTATATGTCACTCAGGTAACAACATTTTGTACAATTGAACATAGCAAATCACATCCATTATTTTTAATTGGTGTGTCAGTATTCAAATCGAAGTTGCATCGTTGTGGAAGTCGAAGTGAATGCAGATTTTGGGAGTAAATTCCTCAAATTGTCACTCAGCTATTACAAATATCCACTAAAGTCACTTATGATTTTTCTTGGCTAATATTGTCATTGAACTCTACAAATTGTTCCAAACTAACTAAAAGTCACCAAAAAGTTTAAAACTTAGCGGAGGAGTCCTTTTTTTCATTTTATTTTTTTTATTTTTTATGATCCATATTTTTTGAATAGTGGTAGACTAGTAGCATAGCAGTAATAATAAGGATAATACTCCCTTAACTTTAGATTTAATAATATTAACTAATAATATGTTTTTGTTTTCTTATTTTAACTTCTTTACAATAACTATTTTAAACTATTTATCATTTATTATGATAAGTATTCTTTTGAAAACTTTTCTTGCTTTTACCAAAAAAAAAAAAAAACATTTTTTGGAAGAAAATTTATGGGCACTTTAAAAAAGTTCTTGATATTTTAGACTACAGTAAAAGTTACGTGATCTTTTAATTATAAGAATTAATTTGATAAGTTTTTACACATTGATTATAAGTTTGATAATCATCTATGTAATTGTCTGTTATATAAAATATTTTAAAAAAAATTACTTTTAGTGGGTTCAAGATATAGGGTTATAAGTTAGTGGATATTGGGTGAAATATGGATTATAAAAAGTTGAAAAAAAAAGAAGAAAAAACACTCCTCTATTAAGTTTTAAACTTTTTTACGATTTTTAGTTAGTTTGGAACAATTTGTATTTGTTGAGTTCAATGACAATATTGTCCAAAATAAAATCATAAATGACTTTAGTGGAATATTTGTAATAGTTGAGTGACAATTTGAGGAATTTACTCCAGAGCAGGAAGCAAGAAAGAGAGAGATTACTTTTTCTTAGGTTGACCCTTGTCTGCAATCACGGAAGAAAAATTTCTTACAGAAACATAATTGCGGATTTTCAACTCCAACCATCTCGCTGAGAGCTTTGGAGTAGTATATGGTAATTTGCAGGAGAAAAAGCTGGAGCTATAAAAGCGCCATACTGGTAGCTTCAGCGCCATGTCTCTGAACCAAGAGGAAATTAGGGGATTTTACAACGAGTAGCGGTTTTATTTTTTTTCCGTGGGGCGTTGGGGGTGGGTTTAGCGGCTCATGGATAGCAGTCCAATACGATAGCCACAAATACCATCTTTTGCTTCTCAGGGTTCATTTGGTTGAATGTATAAAAATAGTACTGAATAAGGTGTATTAGTAATAGAGGAATTAGTAATGTTGAGATTAGTATTGATGTACTTAGTTATGCTGAGCTTATTTGTTATTTAGTATTTAGTTTGATGCATAAAAAATAACATGCATTGCTATATTTCTGAAAGGGAAAAGACATCAAATTCAAATTGAACTTGTCTCGAAAAGTGGATTACATACTCAAACTATTGAGATGACCTATTACACACATGTAATACTTAAAAGTGAATTTATCTACCCCTCAAAGCTGACCTGTTAAAGAATATGCTATCACATTCCTACACGTGCATAAAAAGCAAAACAAAATAAAGAAGTTAAAAGTTTATTAAAACATACACGTGTTGTTATTCAATTGAATTTTATCAACTAATTATATTTAATTACTTTTTGTTTTTGTTAATATTTATATAGTTTTTATTTTCTTTCTCCACTCTTTTATTTCTTTTTTCCTTTTCTTTTTTTCTTTTTTTTTTTCTCTTCTTCTATGCAAAGCTCTATATTATTCATTCTTAAAAAAAAAATAAAAAAAAATGGTATTCTCTCTTAAATTATTATGAGGCAAATTATCATCTTGATAAATTGAAAAGAAGTGATCCATACTAGGGGTGTTCACGATTTCGTTTTTACCCAAACCGAACCGCGAACCAAACCAAACCGATTAAAAAAGCCAACATTTGGTTAGGTTTGGTTGGGTTTGGTTTTGATTTTTAAAGACTGATACTTATTTGGTTTGGTTTTGGTTTTAATCTAAAATAACTGACAAAATAACCAAACTGAACCGACAAATATATATATATGTATATATATATATATATATATATATGTATGTATGTATATATATATATGTATGTATTATAATTATTTATAAATTATTCATAATTAAAATATAAATATTTGTTACATTTTAAATTTTAATCATGATTTAACTTTAGCCGTAGCACTTCCAGTCATATGTCTCCATCCAGTTAACAGTACCTTATAAGATTCTAAATGATTTTCGCACTTTGAATGACAAATGATACTAATTGTGGGAATTTACAAGTGATTTTCATTAGACTGTAGATAATCACTAGTTTTGAACTTTCTTTTTGGTCCCTATTGAGCAAGAAATTTATGTGTTCCACCTTTTGGGGGGGTTTATCATATCATTCTCTTATATGTAGTTTCTAAATTTTTGTTAGAAGCTTTCATATGGTGTTGTTCATGGTTTTACCTAGGTTCAAACTCGGTTGACGTCTTAGTTTCAAGGTTGAGGCACAACACTTGGTTGACATCTCATATGTTGGATTGGATTTTTTTTTTTTTAAATTTCAACTTTTATCATTAGCTAAATTTATAAACCGAACTAAACCGACAAGAACCAAATCGACGGTTATTTTTTTGGTTTGGTTTGGTTTGGTTTTAGAAATTTATAAACCGACTAGGTTGGTTTGATTATGGTTTTGACTAATAACCGATCCAAACCGACCCATGAACATCCCTAATCAATACTAGTATAAAAATAGAGCATGAAAAAAAAAATAGACAAATAACAAAAGAAAAGTACCCAAATCAATTGTGAGCTCAATGCATTGCTATATAAAAAATCACTTTATCACTTATTACTCTCAATAATTTGCAGGCAATCAATATCCAATAACATACAAAATATTGTCAAATCTCAAAATGAAATGACTAAAAAGAGAAATTAAAGAATGGTAATATTGATTTATCATTTCACGTAGTTGATTGTGTCACGACCCAAACCCGCCGTGAGTGGCACCCCCACTAAGCCTCGGTGGGAGAACCAACTAACTTAAATATTCAATCCAACATTTAGCCAAAAATTAGGCAACTAATCCATTCCCATTAAGAAAACCAATCATTCAATAGCTAAACCAAATAATAATTCAGAAATATGAAATCTAAACAAATCCCCTAAAACCTGAAAGTCATTGTACCAAAACTACTACATAGTCAATAAACGGATCCAATCCATAACAACCGAAATATGTCTAAGTCTGAAACAATGGACCAGAAACTAAATAAAGAACTCATGGTATCCCGGAAGATGTAGCTCACCCTTGAGTTTGAACACTATTTGAATCACAGCTGAGGTCTCGAAACAGTCGCCGAAATATGCTCTGCACTCAACAAAAGAAGAGCAAATATAGTATCAGTACACAAGAAACAACGGTGTACTGGTAGGGTCATCGGCCAACCCAAAATGAGAAATATGAACACATAACCATAACTTAGTAAAATAAGACAACCATGAATACCTACCATGTAACCTTACCTCAAGTTCATAACACAAAACCTTATTCAACAACATTATGGAACTTAGTCATTATAAGTCAACATGGATAACAAGTCAAGTCAAGACCATGACTGTGTCACACCCCAAAAATCCAAGCTAAGATTAGAACCATGCTTCAAGTACATGTAGAATCAAACATTATGTTTTGGTAGAATGAGAAGTGATTTATACATGTACTAAGGCCACAAGTAACTCCTAGCTCATAGCCAAGTTAAAACCTCCCTTACCGATTGATTTCTTGCTAAGAATCAAGCTATAGTCAACTTCAAACAAGAATAACTCCTAGATTATGAAGTATTTTGATCTCAAGACCCGCCAAATGAAATATATTTGAATTATCTTTCCAACGCATCCAATTTCTTGTTAATTCGGTATAGGAGTAAAACGTTATGGTAATTTTACTGAAGCACTGTCAAAGCTGTTAGTGACAACGACTCAGACACAATGAGTCATCGGGAGGCGCAACGAGTCATCGGGAGACGCGACGAGTCCTCGGGAGATATTATGAGTCATCGAGTGACTCGTTGTCAGGGCAGAGGGAAGCAAAAATCAAGTCCTAGGCGACGACTCAGGCCATGACTCGTAGCCAGACCCTACGACTCATCACTTGAGTCGTTAAGACTGATCCCACAACTTTTTAGATGATTTTAAAGGGGTTGTTTGGTATTTTTCTACTCTTTTAACACCAAAACTACGTTGTTTAAGCTATTCCAAGTCTGGTTAGTAAGTTTAATATTATCCTAAGCCTCTCACTCACTTAAAAACATTTAAAACTTAGTCAAAAATAAGAAAAGAGGTGATATTCTCCCCAAAAGCAGGAAGTAGGGTCTTTCACTTTCAGGCCCAATTTCAAGAAAATCCTTCAAGGGTCCCATCTTCAAGTATGCGAGAATTTATCAATGGGTTTTCTTTCACCCATTGAGTTCTAAAGTTAACTCAAATCCTCAGTTTAATTCCTTCCTTAGAGCCTAGGGTTCATGAATATTGTGAATTCCTTAATAATTCAGGTCCTTATTATCATTGAGATATAAACCCATGTTTACCATGAATTTTACTATCATTAAATGTCTACCATTGAAGTCCCTCATTATATTGTGTAATCCATGATTCTCAGACTGAAGTTATAAATTTCCTTATTTTATTTAGTTTATGAGAATTGTGATGGTAGTTGCATTCTTCAGATATGGCAGGTTATGAACACCCAATGACCTAGGATTTCATGCATATATTTATGAGTATTCAATCCTTCCAATTTTATGATTTGAATGCTTTCAGATAAAATACTTATTTCCAGTTTTTAGAATATTAATATTATTGAGCATTCCAGTTATCAGTTGTTATTCAGTTGGGAGTAGTACTTAGCACACAGTGGACATAGTAAAAGTCCCTATGTCCTAGATCTACGACGCCACTGTAGGTTCTGAAGGGTTACCCGTCAGACCAGACTTGATTCCTTAGTCCTTATGGACAATAGTTTAGTGGATCCACGCCAGTCAGTATTCATACACTCGACAAGGTACTGAACACCCTTCCAGCTGGGGTTACAGGCCCCTCGATTAGCTCAGATTGGGGTATGTTGGTTAACAGTAGCTCCCACAGTCCATAGTTCAGATTCAGATAGTTGCATGACCTTGTATTCAGTTATTCAACATATCATACAACACATGTTTATTAATTGGTCTTGCATCAGTTTATCATGTTACATGCATCATGTTCAGCCTATGTCAGTTATTTCCTATCTCACGTACTTAGTACATTCAAAGTACTAATCGCATACTTTCATTTGAGCTATATTGTCTTATAATATAGGGTCTGACGTTCAGCATCCGTATCATGCACAATATCTTACTACATTAGCAGCAGTACTTTGGTGAGTCCTCATCATGCGAGGGCTATTTATCAGTATTTTTCATCTATGTCCTTTTAGTTTTCAGACAGTTAGGGTTAGCTGGGGGCTTCTCCCAGCAACTCATCTTAGTAAAGGCTTACATACATACAGTTAGATTTTCAGCTTTGTGGTTTTAAACTCAGATATTATTGTTGGTTTTGCTTATTATTTCACCATTCAGTTCAGTTTCTGCACTATGTTTTTATCAGTTAATTCAATATTCATAGTTTCATGCCAAGCTATGGGTTAGCTTAGGGTCACTTGTGGCTCTAGGCATTACTACTTGGGGGTAGTCTCGGGTCATGACAAACTTGGTATCAGAGCACCAAGTTTAAAGTATCGTAGGGTGTCTGAAAGCCGCGTTAAGTAGATTCTTGTTCATAGGTGTGAAGTATTCCACACTTATGAGTGAGATGCTATGAAAAATTTTAGGAAAATTTCACTTTTTTCATGTTCATATCATGCGATAGAGTGTGAACTCTATTAAAACCTTCTTCTAAGTCGTGCTCTACGCGTTTACAGAAAATGCTTCTTAGAAAAGCCAATGGAAGGAGAAATGGAAATGGTAACAGGAACGGTAACCAGTAAGCACCACCAGCTCTAGCACACCCTTTGAACGTGCAAGTCTCTCATGCTGAGTTTAGGGCTGCGTTAACGGTGTTAGCTCAGGCCATGACCACTCAGGCTAATCAGCAGGTTGTTGCCCTGGTCAATCCCACTGGTATCGCAGCAGCAGCTAGAGTTCGAGGCTTCACTCGAATGAATCCTCTTGAGTTCCATGGTTCTAAGACTGAGAAAGATCCACAAGAGTTTCTTAATGATATTCAAAAGGTTACTGAAATTATTGATGTTACTCTAGTTGAGAGTGCTGAATTGGCTGCTTATCAGTTGAACGGAGTGGCTCACACTTGTTGCAAGCAGTGGAAGGATGATAGAGGTATAGATGCAGGACCGGTAGAATGGGATAAGTTTGTTGCTCCTTTTCTGGATAGGTTCTTCCCATTTGAGTTGAGGGAGTTAAAGGTTCAGGAGTTTATAAATCTGAGGCAAGACAACATGAGTGTGAAGGAGTATTCTCTTAAGTTTACTCAACTTGCAAAGTATGCTCCGATAATGGTTGCTGATTCCAGGGCTCGTATGAGTAAGTTCGTGACAGGTGTTTTTGAGGATGTGGTTATGTAACACCCCATACATTCCCAACCCTACTTGAAGACATTAAATGCTATGTACATAGGTATCGAGAGCTATAAGTATGCATTTGGTAATGCTATTGGTGAGCTAAGTGAATTTTGCTCTTGTTATGTGGTTAAACTTGAATAGAAGGTGTTTTGAAATTTTCATTGCGCATTTGTGGGTTTCAAAATGAGGCTAAGAAGACCTCTAAACAAAGTATAATAAGGTTAAGAAGTGAGTTAAAGAATGGGACTTGAGTATCTAACCCAAACCCGCGAAGAGAAGTCGAAAAATGGAATTTTTGAAAATTTTGAAGAGGGGTGCGTTTGGGACCGTGCCATGCCGCTCTGGGCTAAAATTTTTAGCCCAGAGGCAGTGGGTTGGCGCGCCCAGGAGCGTGCCACCTTGGGTTTTCCACTTTTTCGAAAGTTGGAAATTTCTAAGTCCCAAGGGTATCCGGGGTCGTACCGAGCCAATTTTTGCTACGTTTCTTCGACAACCAAGAGTATATACATGAAATGAAGGACATATTACATTGGTATGATAAAATTACTCGAGAACGAATTTGGGGCCAAAATGACGATTTTACCCCTATAGTCAAAATAAGCCAAACGTGGCTAGAATCACTTGGTTTTTGGATTGAGGCTACGGATATGAATAGAATGAGTGGAAATATTATTGTAATACCTATGAGACGACTTAAATACTAGAAATTATTGATTTTATCGGGTTAAGTGAATTGGGCCCAAAAAGGGCCCAAAAATGAAATGAAAGCATGGCCCAAAATGGGTCAAATGACCCATTCTTGCCAAGACCTTCTAGAATGCCACATTAATGACTTAAGGATGGACTCAAGGCCTATATAAAGGGTCAAAATGCTGATTTTTATTGAAGATAAACACACATGCTTTTTCTATCTTTTTCTAGAAATTTCCCAAGAACATCTCTTTGGCTTTCAAAACCCTAAGGCATATTTGGACAAGATCATCATCTTCCAAGCTTGGGTAAGTGAATATTATTGTACTTTAACATATTATATGCATGAGAGAATATGTATATCATGTTGTTTATGGTTGAAATGTTGGACATGGCACTTTGTGCTTTTGTATAAGATTTGTGATCCATGGGATTTGAGCTTGAATTTGGACTTGTGCCTTTGATGAAAGATCATGGTATGGATAATATATGAACGTCTATGGTGTTATTTTTGTTATTAAATTTATTATTTTCTATAAGTGAAAATTGTGAGATTTTGGCCGATTTGTGCTATGAAGCGTATTAAGGTGAATTGATGGATTGTTTGTGATGTGGTGTGGATAAGAAAGTGTAAAGGGGAAGTATTGTGGTGGAATGTATGGATTATCATGTATTGGTAAATGTTGGGAATATTGGAGGATTTTTGGAATAATGATTTTATCAATGGTTTTGTTAAGGGGGAAATGACATGTTAAAGCTAAACATGTGACTTATTGTTGTTGTATGCCATTATAAGGTAATTGGTGGTTAATGTTGGTTTTGTTATAAACTTGTGTTGTAGAGAGAAACATAAGGAAGGAGCAGGAATATTGTATGCACATCTAAGATTGTGTATTCGTATTAAGAAGACAAGGTATGTAAGGTTCCTTTTTCCATATCCTTCTGCAACATGTTGTTCACATTGACATTGGACTTGTTTCAATTCCGAGAGGTTTGAAGTATCTCAAATTCAGGTTGACGTATGTTGTTATTCATATGTGTCTTATTCTTAAACGCATGATGATTCGTTTGCCTCTTGTTCATTGAGTGAAGTTCCAAAAAATGTCATAACGTTATCATTCCTAAATGAACGATCTCAAGAGAGTAATAACATAAGAGAACCTATTTATTCTTGAATAGTATTTTCCAATCATGATATGCCCCAAGTCCTCAATTATGATGCTTATCTTTGTATCAATCTTTTACAAGTAAAAGTACCAATCTCATAAGATCTCATAAGAGTAATAAGAGAGGTGATGTGCAATCTAATATATCTATTCCTCATAAGTGAATATGTCAATCTCATGAAGCAAGAGTGAAGAAGTAATATCTATATGTGTGATTCCAACTATGTCATGATCCTCATTGTATCACTCTTAAGAATGGAAGTAAGAATAACAAGAGAAGTAAGAGGTGTAAAATTACGAAGTAATCATGGGTGGTATCCCAGGGGTTAAAATACCTAGCATGGGTCGATCCCAATAACACGGGTGGAATCCCA
This sequence comes from Capsicum rhomboideum, assembly GCA_031232105.1. Classification (NCBI taxonomy): domain Eukaryota; kingdom Viridiplantae; phylum Streptophyta; class Magnoliopsida; order Solanales; family Solanaceae; genus Capsicum; species Capsicum rhomboideum. The sequence continues at coordinate 57,373,332 of CP124711.1, forward strand.
GGGGCGACAGAAAAGCCTAGCATGGGTCGATCCCGATACATCCCAGGGGCGATATAAAAGCCTAGCATGGGTTATGATGGTACATCCCAGGGGCGACACGAAAGCCTAGCATGGGTTAATATAACATCCCAGGGGCGATAAGCCTAGCATGGGTTAATGATATCCCAGGGGCGACACGAAAGCCTAGCATGGGTTCACATAACATCCCAGGGGTCAAAGCACCTAGCATGGGTTAATCTCATCCCAGGGGCGACATAATAGCCTAGCATGGGTAGAACAATAAAGATGAATAAAAGATGAAGACAAGAGGAGTAAAGAACGTAATATACATGGTTTCCCACATACGGAAAGAGAGTTTATGCACATTTCTGTTTTCTTATATTGGTTCCATTATTGTTGTTATTATGTATGATGAATTTCTTATGAGCCTTACATATTTAGTACATTCTTCGTACTGACCCCCTCGGGGGAATTACCGTACATGTTGCAGGTGCAGGCATTAGTAGACTTCCTCTGTAGACTGGGGATCATTTGTAGCTATTTGGTGAGCTCCAGTTGGTTCGGAGCCCCCTGAGTCATAGGTGTATATTTTTTTGTGATGTTATATAACTTGTATAAAGCGGGGTCTTGTCCCGACTGTAAGTTGGTCTTGTTGATGCATATGTTAGAGGCTTTTGTAGACATATGTGGGTATATGGATGTAAGAGACGAGTATGTAGAAACGAATGTCTATTCTGACTTAATGGCCTTAACGGCCAAGTTTCCTAAATATATATATGTATAGCATATGTTTCCATGTTCAAGTTTTCCGCATAGTTGCATAAGGTTTAATAAGGTGCATACGAATGAACATAGGCAAAGGTTGGTTCTCTCGGGCCTTATCGGCTACGGGTGCCAATCATGTCTCGATAGGATTCGGGGCGTGACAGGTTAAGGAGTGTAGGACTGCGATGTTTGTCAATGAGATAGATATCTCTAGGTTGATGGTTCATGCCCAACAAATTGAGTAAGAAAAGATCAACGAAAGAGAAAGGGAAACCAAGAGGGCAAGAACAGGTAGTCTTAACTTCTCTTAGCAGAAGTCAGACGGAGGTAACCATTCTCAGTTTCTCCACAAATCTTCAATTCTAGCCCCATCTTTTACTAGTGCTCTGGTGCCCAAGTCCAGGCAAGATAATCGGGATAGAGCACCAGGCTCTAAGTCCCAGGGTAGTGTGAATAGTGGTTGTACTAACTCGGTTTGTAAAAAGTGTGGTAAGAACTACAAGGGTAAGTGTATGGCTGGTAGTGATGTTTGTTTTTGGTATGGCAAGCCAGGCCATAAATTAAGTGATTATCTAGTGGCTTCGTAGAGAGGCAGAAATACTCGTCAAAAGAATCACTTTAACTCTTCAGCAGCTCCAGTAGGTCGCCCGACTTAGTAGGGTGCTCTATCCAGTGCAACTGGTAGGCAGCGTCAGAATAGATTTCATGCCCTTCAGACCCGACAGGATCAAAACGGATCTTATGATTTAGCCACTTGTATATTACAGGTTTTCAATATTTGTATCTATGCATTATTAGATCCTGGAGCCACACTCTCTTTTGTAACTCCCTATATAGCAGTAAACTTGGGTGTCAGTCTCGAAACTCTTTCAAAACCTTTCTCAGTCTCCACTCCAGTTGGTGATTCATTCATAACTAGATGGGTATAAAGAAATTGCCCTGTCATAGTTTCTCAAAAAGTCACCTTAGTTGATCTTGTAGAGTTAGAAATGACCGATTTCAATGTCATTCTTGGCATGGATTGGTTACACTCCTGATATGCCTCAATTTATTATAGAAAGAGTGTAGTCTAATTTTAGTTTCCAAATGAGCCAGTCATAGAGTGGAAGGATAGTACCTCAACGCCTTTAGGTAGGTTTGTCTCTTACCTTAACGCTAGAAAAATAATTTCAAAAAGGTGCATCTATCATCTTGTCGGTTTAAGGATTCAAAGTCCGAGATCCTAACTCTTGAGTCAGTTCCTGTGGTAAATGAATTTCCAAAAGTGTTTCCTGAAGATCTTCCCGGAGTTCCACCTGAATGGGAAATTGACTTTGAAATAGATCTCCTCCCAGATACCCAACCTATCTCTATTCCACCCTAAAGAATGGCTCCAGCTGAGCTTAAAAAATTAAAGGAGCAATTGAAAGATCTCCTAGACAAAGGTTATATTAGGTACAACATTTCTTCATGGGGTGCTCTAGTTCTTTTCGTGCCCAAGAAAGATGGTTCTCTCAGAATGTGTATCGATTATCGCCATTTGAACAAAGTCACAATCAAGAATAAGTATCCCATTCCCAGGATTGATGACTTATTTGACGAACTTTAGGTTTTCAATTACTTCTCTAAGATAGACCTCAAGTACGACTATCATTATCTCAGAGTCAGAGAACATGACATTCCAAAGAGAGCCTTCAGAACTCGGTATGGTCACTTAGAATTTATTGTTATATCTTTTGGAACAGGGTATTCAAGCAGTACTTGGACATGTTCGTCATTGTCTTTATAGATGACATCCTCATTTATTCTCGGAATAAATATGAACATGCAGACTATTTGAGGATTGTTTTGCAGACTCTCAAAGATTGCCAGTTATTCGTTAAGTTTAGTGTGAATTCTGGTTAAAATCAGTGGCATTCCTTGGTCATATCATTTTCGGTGAAGGCATTTAGGTTGATCCTCAAAAGACCGAAGTAGTGAGAAATTGGACTAGGTCCATTTCTCCGTCAGATATCAGGAGCTTCTTGGGTTTATTCGATTACTACAGATGGTTTTTTGAAGGATTTTCCTCTATTACTTCTCCCATGTCTAGACTGACTCAGAAAAAAGTCAAATTTCAGTGGTCCGATTCTTACGAGAAGAGTTTTCAGAAGTTGAAGACTCGACTCACCTCCGGTCCAGTTTTGACTCTGCCAGAGGGTTTGTGGTTTATTGTGATGCTTCTAGAGTGGGAATTGGTTATGTGTTGATGTAGCATGGCAAGGTTATAGCATATTACTCTAGACAGCTCGAGCCTCATGAGAAGAATTACCCCGCCTCATGATCTTGAGTTGGCAACAATTGTTTTTGCCTTAAAAATTTGGAGGCATTATCTTTATGGGGTTCATGTTGATGTGTTAACGGATCATAAGAGCCTTTAGTATGTATTCAATCAGAAAGATCTAAATCTTCATCAGAGGAGATGGCTAGAGTTATTGAAGAATTATGATATGAGTGTCTTGTACCATGCGGGTAAAGCCAATTTTGTGGTTGACGCTCTTAGTAGGTTGTCTATGGGAAATGTTGCTCATGTAGAGGATGAGAAGAAAAAGTTAGTTTGTGAGGTTCACAGGCTGGCTAGATTGGGTGTTCGGTTGGTTAATTCTTTCGATGGTAGTGTCTTAATTTAGAATGGTTCATAATTCTCTTTGATAGCAAAGGTCCAGGAAAACCAAGATAGTGATCCTATTTTGCTTAAGTTGAAAGAAGCAGTCTAGAGTCAGAAAGTTGAGGTTTTCTCCTAAAGGAAAGATGGAGTTCTTCGTTGTCAGGGCCAATTATGTGTTCCAGATGTGGATGACTTGAGACAGCGGATGCTAATAGAAGCTCACAGTTCTCGATATTCTATTCACCCAGGAGCCACTAAGATCTACCATGATCTATGGGAAGTCTATTGGTGGAATGACATGAAGAAGAATATCGAAAAATTTATGGCTAAGTGTCCAAATTACCAACAGGTTACGGTTGAGCACCAAAGACCTGGTAGTATGCTTTAGGATATCAGTATCCCTACTTGGAAGTGGGAAGTGGTGAATATGGACTTCATTACAGGGTTGCCTCGTACTCGCTGATAACATGGTTCTATTTGGGTTATTGTAGACTGAATGACTAAGTCAACCCATTTTCTGCTAGTTAACACTTCAAATTCAGCCAAGGATTATGCTAGACTCTATATTAGGGTGTTGGAGAAATTAGATGGAGTCCCTTTGATATCGGGAGTTCTACTTACCCGAATTCCCTTTCAAAAAATTCTACGGATTCCTTATCATCTTAGCTAACATAAAAATATTCCAAACTTTATTACATTTACCCAATCCATTCTCGAATTTCCCTAGACCATACCTCACTCGGATATCGTCCAAGACTAGCCTAGCCTAAAAATTCTAACTTTCAATTCGGGGAAAATCTTAATCCAAATTTTTGTACGTTAGACTCACCAGTAACGATGGAAAAAGTCTTTACAATAGATAACAATTTGCCCATCGTTCATCCCTGAACGATCAAACAAAGAAAATGAGCCAAATTCAGAAGAGAAAAAGTGTACCTGTATCCTCAAACAAGTGAGGGTACTTGTCCCACATGTCCTTCTCGGTTTCCCAAGTAGCTTCCTAAAATGGGTGATGCTTCCACTGTACCTTTATGATCGAGTTTCCTTTTTTCTCAACTTTTGGACGTCCCGATCAAGAATAGCAACCAGCTCCTTCTTATAAGAAAGATCCTTATCTAGCAAAATCAAATCCCATTTGATAATGTAATCCCCATCCCCATAATATCTCTTAAGCATGGATACATGAAACACCGAATGAACCCTCGACAAGCTTGGTGGCAATGCCAACTTGTACGCTACCGGATCCACGTCTTCAAGAACCTCAAATAGACCTATATACCGAGGGTTAAGCTTTCCCTTCTTGCCAAACCTCATGACTCCGTTCATAGGAGATACCTTCAATAAAACTTATTCGCCAACCATGAATGATGTATCCCTTACCTTACAGTCTGCGTACTCTTCTTTCCTACTCTGGGCTGCCAACATCTTGGTTTGAATGAACCTCACCTTTTCCTGAGTTTATTTTACCAAATCCGTGCCCAAAGGTTTCACATCACCGACTTCAAACCATCCTATGAGTGATCTACACCTCCTTTCATAGAGTGATTTGAATGGAGCCATATTAATACTAGAGTGATAACTGTTATTGTATGAAAACTCATATAACGACAAAAATTTATCCCAATGACCATCAAAATCAATCACACAGGCCCTCAACATATCCTCAAGCACCTGAATAGTCCTTTGTGACTGCCCGTCAGTCTGAGGATGGAAAAGAGTACTGAAGTCGAGTTTAGTGCCCAACTTTTCATGTATCTTGTCCTAAAACTTAGAGGTGAACTGCATACCTCTATAAAAAATGATGGAAATTGGCAACCCTTGTAGCCTCAATATCTCTTTGACACAAATCTTGGCTAATTGCTTCGAACTGTAATCCACCCTAATAGGGATGAAGTGAGATGACTTGGTCAGCCTATCTACTATAACCTAAATCGAGTCATAATGACCCAAGGTCTTAGGAAGACCCACCACGAAGTCCATAACTATCATTTTCCATTTTCACTCGGGAATGGGCATTCTCAGAAGTAAATCTGCAGGCCTTTGATGCTCGTACTTCACCTGCTGACAATTGTGGCATTTAGACATATACTCCATTATATCCCTTTTTATCCCGGGCCACCAATAAAGCTTTCTCAAGTCACGGTATATCTTGGTTACACCCGGATGAATACAATATCAAGAGCCATGAGCTTATGCAAGTAATCCTGGAATCAAATCACCAAACCGGGGCACGCACATACGTCCTCTCACCATCAATAGCCCACACGCATCAAGTGTGGCATCAGAAGTTTCACCACATACTACCTTATTCCGAAGTTTGTTCAACTTCTCATCTTCAAATAGTCTGGCCTTGATCTGATCAAGGAAGTTGACCTTACTTCCATACTAGCCAACAGTCCACCTCTTTCAGAAACACCAAACTGCATAGACAGAGATGCTAGAGTCTGAATCTTTCCAGCTAATGGTTGTCTTGAAAGCCAGACTACCCATACTTACCACTTTCCAGCTCAATGCATCTGCCACCATATTGGCCTTATCCGGATGATGCTTGATGGTCACATCGTAGTCTTTCAATAATTCCATCCATCTTCTCTGCCTCAAATTCAAATCCCTTTGCATAAACACATGCTACAAACTGTGATGGTCTGTAAACACCTCACACTTGACACCATAGAGATAGTGTCTCCAAATCTTAAATGCAAAGACCACTGTCGCCAACTCTAAGTCATGGGTTGGGTAATTTTTCTCATGAGGCTTGAATTTCCTTGAAGCATAGATAATTACATTCCTGTCTTGCATCAACACTGCGCCCAAACCAGAAAGTTAAGCATCACAAAATATAATGAAATATTTCCCTTTTACTGGTAGGAAAAGAATAGGAGTTATAGTCAAAAGTGTCTTAAGCTTTTGGAATCTCTCCTCACACTTATCCGACTAAACAAAAGGCACTTTCTTCTGAGTCAACTTTGTCAAGTGAGTAGCAATAGATGCAAAATTCTTGACAAAACTGCGATAGTAACTAGTAAGACCCACAAAAATTTTAACCTCGATTATAGAGCTAGGACGAACCCAACTATTAACAGCCTCAATCTTCTGGAGATCTACTATTACCCTCTTTTTCGAAATCACATACCCTAAGAAGGCAATCGAAGACAACCAATACTCGCATTTCAAAAACTTAGCATATAACTGCTTCTTCTTTAAAACACCAACACATGCAAAGATGACCTACATGTTCCTTATTACTCTTCGAGTAAACCATCATATCATCAATAAAGATAATCACCAAAGAATCTAAGAAGGACTTAAAGATACCATTTATCAAGTTCATGAAAGTTGTCGATGTATTAATCAATCCGAATGACATCACCAAGAACTCATAATGTCCATACCGAGTCATGAAGGTTGTCTTGGGTATATCCTCAGGCCAAATTTTTAACTGGTGATAACCCAATCTCAAGTCTATCTTGGAGAAAATAGAAGCACCCTGTAGCTGGTCGAAAAGATTATCTATCCGGAGCAAGGGATATTTTTTCCTGATGGTAACTTTATTCAATTGCCTGTAGTCAATACACATTCTTAGGTTACCATCCTTCTTCTTAACGAACAACACTGGAGCACCCCAAGGAGAAGCACTAGGATGAATGAACCCCCTATCAAGTAACTCCTGCAACTAAGTGTTGATAACTCAGCAGGAGCCATTCTATAGGGAGGAGTAGAAATGGTGCGAGTACCCAAATCTAAATCAATACAAAAGTCGATGTCCCGGTCCGGAGGCATACCAGGAAAATCTGTGGGAAACACCTCCCAAAATTCTGACACCACGGAGACAAACTCAATAGAAGGAAATTATGCACTAACATCCCGGAGATGGGCTAGAAAAGCCGAACACCCTCTCCTAACTAACTTCTTAGCCAAAATGAAAGATATTAGCTTCACTTGCTTAGGCTTATACACACCTTCGCACTCCAACTTATCCATTCTGGGCATCTCTAAGGTAACTGTCTTAGTATTACAATTTAAAACAACATAATACGGAGATAGCTAAGTCATACCCAGGATAATGTCAAAGTCAAGCATATCCTAGATTATCAAATCTACCCAAGTCTGAAAACCCGTGAACAAAATAGAATATGCACGATAAACATGGGTCACTACCATAGAGTCTTTAACTAGAGTAGACACATAAATAGGAGAGTCAAGTATATCACAAATGAAGTCTAATCCCAAGACAAATCTAACAGATACATAAGAATAAGTGGAGCCCGAATCAAACAAAATAGTAGCCATTCGATCATAGATGAGAATAATACCTAATACACGACGTCAGATGCCTCAACATCGATCTTGACTGGGAAGGCATAGCAGTGAGCTCTATCACCAAGCTGGGCAACCTCCTTAGCAAGTTGCGCTCCACCCTTCCCTGCATTTCTATTACCTCAGTTTCCACCACGACCTTCTTAATTATTACCTTGCCCACCCTGTGGATGACCCTTACCATTACCATTACCTCTACCATCTCTACCAACAGAAACCGCAATCTTAGCCTACTACTGGCCTTATAACCCAGCTTGTCTCTGAGGACACTCTCTCTTAAAGTGCCCTACCGCACTATAAGTATAATAACCTCGTTTAAGAGAAGGCCTGTTGGCCGAAGAACAAGAATCCCTTTGGCCTCTAGCAACTGAGGGCTGCTGAATAGCCCATGAATGACCACCTGTAGAAGCTGGCAGAGCTGACTGAATGGGGCGATCCAAATAAGTCTATTGGCTATGACCTCTGGAGTTGAACCGCCAAAGTTACCCGCATTCTGGGACTTCTTCGCTATCACCTTTGCCTGACCAACTTGTTTCACCCCTTCCACCCTTTTCACATAATCAACCATATCATTAAAGGTCTTTCCGGAAGAAGTCATATGAATAGACAAAACCTGTAAGTCAGTGTTCAGGCCTTTCACAAACAACTAAATCCTCTCTTCCTCTGTACCAAGTAACTAAGTAGCATAATGGGATAAGGCATGAAGCTTGGCCTCATTGGCTGTAGAAGATACATTACCCTGCCCAATGGCTAAAACCTCATCCTTCTTGCGATCACGAAGAGTACAGGGTACATACTTCTCCAAAAATAGGGTATAAAATTGAGCCCATGTCAATAGAGGCAAAGTTGGTGACCAACACTTCACATACGCCCTCCACCACAACAAGTCCATGTCAAGTACAGAAACTCCAACCAGCGCCACCTCCTTCTACTACACAACATCCTCATTCATCTCCTCAACCTCCTTATAATGATCCTGGGGTGGGGTGGGGGGGAGTCACTGATTTCTAACGAGACTGATTAGCTGCTGCCCAAGCTCCTCTCCTGGCGGGTGTTACTTTCCTTCTTCCCCTTTCCCTACCCTTTTCGTGTCCTCATTTTCAGATAGTTGATTCCACAGCTGGAGTTGTAGGTGCAGGGGTTACGGTTCTGGCTCGATTGTGAACAAAATAATAAAGAAGGTCAGATACCAATTTGTATGACCTGATACCAATTGGAATTAAGTCATAACACGAAAGAAGAAAGACATGATAGTTTTCTAAAGTCCTATAGCCTCTCGAAGAAAAGTACAGATGTCTTCATACCATTCGGTAATACTCTACTAGTCCCATTTAAATACAATAGGATCAACGAACCTAGGGCTCTGATACCAAATTTGTCATGATCCAAACTCGTCGTGAATGGCACCCACACTAAACCCCCGTGGGAGAACCAACTAACCTAAATATTCAATCCAACACTTAGCCAAAAATTATGTAAATAATCTATTCCTATTGAGAAAACCAATCATTCAATAACTAAACCAAATAATAATGCAGAAATACAAAATCTAAACAAATCCCCTATAACCTGAAAGTCATTGTACCAAAACTACTACATGGACAATAAACAGATTCAACCCAAAACAACTGAAATATGTCTAAGTCCAAAACAATGGACCAGAAACTGAAGGAAGAACTCATAGCATCCCGAAAGATGTAGCTCACCCTTGAGTTTGAACACTATCTGAATCATAGCTGAGGTATTGAAACCGTCACTAGAATATACTCTGTAATCAATAAAAGAAAAACACGTGTAGTATCATTACACAAGAAACAACGGCGTACTGGTAGGGTCATCTGCCAACCCAAAATGAGAAATATGAACACATAACCATAACTTAGTAAAACAAGACAACCATAAACTCCTACTATGTAACCTTACCTCAAGTTCATAACACTTAACCTTATTCAATAACATTGTGAAACTTAGTCATTATAAGTTAACATGGATAACAAGACAAGTCAAGACCATTACTACCAACAAGACTCCAAGTCAATAACCATGATACCAAAAATTAAATCAACCATGTCTCTGTTACACAAGTAAATATACAATATAGAGTTATGCACCAGCTTACAATTAGCCTGGACTACTCAAGGATCCATAAGAATAACAATAATGAAAATTATCATACAATTCAGTTTACATAAAGAAATCACCTTTAGCAAATAAGCACATAAACCCGGTTCACTCAAGGAACCAATACAATAAGTCAACACTTAAGCCCAATTCACTAAAGGGACCAATCTAACAGTAAACACATAATCCTTGATTCACTCAAGGAACCGTCACACTCACCAATACCTTATACATACATGCAAAGGGGCTTATGGTAGCCCACTACCCATGACCTATAGGGGACGAGCTCTTGTCTATGTACTAAATCCCAGACATCAAGTGCCCGCCAACCTTATACCAACCAATCCCGTGAAGATGTCTAAATGCCGGTACATCCCAAAATAATGACAGATATCCCAACTATCACAACCATAATGGTAACAGAAACAACACTTGTAAAAACCAACAAGCTTTTATATAAGTTCATTGTAATAGATTAACACTTTGGATATCAAACAGTCATTCACTTTCCTTGAACATGCATTGTATAAGCAATACGAAGAAATATTTATCATGTACACATAAAACAAATTGGGTTTCAGCTGCACTAAATCATCACCTATTGGGTTTCAGCTGCACTAAATCATCACCTATCTCAATCCAAGCCTAAAATACTCTAATAAACTTGAGCATTCCTTTTTCTTACAACCTCAGCTTAATTGTGGTCTAAAAATAGAAATATAACACATAATCAACCAAATGACTTACAATATTGAGGATTATAACCTAATCCCAATCCCAAGGCTAATTTTATGATCATTCCTTCCATTATAGGGTTTTTCCACCACAAATTCACCTTAAACCTACCAATTTCATAGTTACATTAGTAAATTACAGTCATGCAAGAGTAAATTATCAACTTTTAACTAAAACCCAAAGGTTTTACACCCAAAGGTTTTACATTCAATTTATCCTATTGCAGCAAAAAAATCAGCTAGGTCAAGTTAAATCCTCACCAAAACCCGTAAGCTAGTGATTCTAAGGTTTAAAAATTGAAAACTAGTCAATGGGAGTGATTAACTTACCTTTACGAAGAAATTTGGTGGAAAACAGGTGAAAATTGCCCAAAATCGCCTATGCTCTCCCCAAAATGACATTAGAAATTAATAAACTGTTGTAGAGGCCCAATCCTTTATAGAGGAATATGCCTGCTATGTTGGGATTGACCGACTTTGATTCCCGCTATTGTCGGAATTATTCTGCTATAGCGGCGTCATCATAGCAACCTGCAACCCGCTATAGCGGGTGTGGCGAGGCAGAAACTCGGAATTGCTCTCAGTTTTGTTTTTTTTGAAACACACCCTCAGACTATAACATTCCGAACTAATTAATCAAGTTTGATATCGGGAGTTCTACTTACCCGAATTCACTTTCGAAAAATCCTACGGATTCCTTATCGTCTTAGATAACATAAAACCATGATAAACTTTATTATATTTACCCAATCTATTCCCGAATTGTCCTAGACCATACCTCGCTCAAATTTCATCCAAGACTAGCCTGGCCTAAAAATTTTAACTTCCAATTCGGGAAAAATCTTAACCTGAATTTTTGTATGTTAGACTCACCCGTAATGATGGAAAGGGTTGTTACAAATTGTCCCCATCATTGGTTTGGCTTAACATGTGTTTTGATAATACTTTATTATATGCTTTTATATGTTCTTGTTGCTATATGTATATCGTAGGATATTGATTTTTTGAGATTAATGCAAACCCAGTGGCTCTAGGAAAGTTGATTTAAAAAGAATGTATATTGGTCTTCCTAGTTATCCTTGTTAGGTGTTTAAGAGGTGTTAATAGAAAATGAATAGGTGTTTATTTTTACTAATACACCAAGAAAAACAATACAATCTGAATATGCACCTTTTCACTTTAGATGGTTGTGACTGTCGCACCCCATTTTTCTCGCAAAAAGTGGGATTCGAAGTGAAAAATCTTTTCAGATGTTTAAAAGAGAAGAGTTGCCACCTAACGAATTAAGGTGCATTAGGGCACCATTCTATACTAATCACGATTATTTAATTATTCGTCTACGTCATCAGAAATTTAGGTGAGGGTTCAAATTACCTCAAAGGGAAGGTGTTAAGCATCTTTTGAGGTCCACAAGTATGGGTCCCAGTATAATTCGTATATTATGCAGGGAATTATGTGGTAAGCAAAGGTCAACTGTTTTAGTAACCTAATTATTAACTAAGTGATTAAGCATGTAAACCTACTTATCAATTAAGCAAATGAGTAAAACTAGACAAGCGAAATTGGTTATTAATTCAAACAAATCTAAAAATGAACATAAAGCTAATTTTTTCTTCTTTTTTTTTTTTTTTTTAAAAAAAGGAAATAATAATTTTTGTAAACAAGTTCTTCACTACAAAATATATGTACAAGTTGAAGACAAAAAGCTACAAATAAAGTAGCATCATATCAATCCCAAGTAAATGCACTCAATAAAAGAAGTATAACAAACAAGATTAATTAGTTTAATAGACAGAGACATACCTATTTACTTACCGAAAATTACTTTAAAAGGGTGAAACCAAATAGGAAAAGGAAAGTACTACGCACACCAAATGCAAAGATGAGGAACAAAGAAACTATCCTAGCTACTTTTAGAATACAAGAACACTTCTAACTAGTGTATACATCACACACAGAGCGAAAAATACAAGAGATGTGAGAATGACCTTTTGCGATAAAAGTACCATAATTTGTGTATTATTCGTCTTCCTCAGATTACGGACTCTAGCGAACTCCTTTGCTTTGTAGCATGTCCAGTAGAGGAAATATTCAAGATTAATCAAAATAATAATAAAATACAAACAGTGAGAGACATGTTAGTAAGAAGTGCCACTTAATTTGGCGGCAAATTTTAATGTAAGAGAGTAAAGATAAATAAATAAATTGACAATCACAAAAAGTTAAAATTGATGGAGGGAGAGAGAGAGAGAGAGAGAGAGAGAGAGAGAGAGAGAGAGTGGGATCAGGGTAACGACAAGGCTAAAAATGGAACCAATACGATGTTATTCCCTCTATTACACTTTTTATGATCGACTCTCTTAAACGCCTTAAGACATGATGAAAGAAATTCTTAAAGGAACTTATTCAAGAGTACTAAAATAAAATATTTTAGAATTTAAAATTCATAGGAAGCTAAAAATATTTATGTATAATATATATACTGCATCAAAGCATGTGTATAATTTAGTCTACTTGTAAAAGTTGTCAAAGTCTTTGAGACTTTTAAAAGGATGACATATAAAATTAAAAAAAATGGAGTAATGAGGTGCTTTATATTTTCATAAAGCTATATGTGCTTCATATGAGAAGTCAGTTATTACCTATCTTTTTTGTCATTATTTCCCAAACGTATCTGATCCCCGATAGGGTGAAGACTCCATTTAAACTCTTCTTCACGCGTTGGCTTTGTCACTCCCGTGATTGGACTCCAAGTGCCGATAGTTTGTTGTAGTGTACAAGCAAAAGATTTTCAAATTGGTGAGGGTATGCCTGTTCTTAATGTTTTAATTAATTAAAATAATAAAGTAACAAACATTTTGATCAAAGTAAGCACGTAAGAAAAAAAGATTTTAAAAAAGAGTTTCCGATTCTTTCTTTTTACTAGAAAAGTTATTAAAATTAAATCCGTAACTCATCTCACTCAAACTCACAATTAATAACTACTTAAAATAATTAATTACAACCTCTCATTAGTGAGTGTCTTAATCTAACGTAACAATGAAAAGATAATGGTCAAACATTCTCATTTTCCTAATTTAATAACCAAAGAGAAGGTTAGCAGTTATAATTCTCCAATCATTGTTCTAAAATATCCACACGGTAATGATTAACATAAAGTTTTCCATTTTATATATTAAAAACATAAGCAACAAACTCATATATAAATCCAACAAAAAGACAATAAAAACACACACATTTGAGATCCAGCAACTTGACCAAAGTAGAATGAACAAATACGTCAACCCATTTTAAATGATCATTTTGAACTAAAGCCTATACAGACAGAAGCTAAGTAAACTCACCAACTAAAGGTTAATGAAATAAATTCTACCACCTCATGTGAATCGATAATGAAAACTAATTAAGAGAGAAAAGTAAGAACAAAACCTTAAAATAGAGCCAAAGATTTTTCATTTATAGTGGTGGTGACACGAGGAGAAATTGGAGCCGAAGCATGTCTAGATCAACTTGCCGATGAACTCGAATAGTGATCCTAAACTCGCATAAACCCCATGGTACCTCGAGCAGGAATTAGTGGTTCAGTTTTGTGATTTTCCAGAGCATTTGTAGGTGTTATATGTGTGGTTTATGGCTGAAGGAGTGGTGCCTCACGATTGTTTTTCTTTTCTTTTGATTAGACGGCTTGTATGGTGGAAAACAAGTGGTTTAAGAGCCTGTTTTCATGATAGAGAAAAAAGAAGTAAGGAAATTGTTAAGCAGCAGAGAAGACTACTCTCTGGTGCCTTCTGTTGGGTTCAAAGTGAAATGTGATTGGAAAATGAAGGGAATAAAAACTTTGTTGTTAGTATTAAAGATACTAAATTGGTTGTCTCTTTGTGACAGCAAAATGACTAATAAAAATCAAGTCAATGATGGAATGATGAATGTTGCAGCAACAAACATTGCTACTTCAAGCAGTTCAAATATTGCTCCTACCATGGCACCAGCGGAAAAACTAGAAAAATTTTCTGGTGTTGATTTCAAACGTTGGCAGCAAAAGATGTTCTTTTATCTGACTAGTTTGAATTTGCAAAAGGTCATCACAGAAAGCATTCCTGAATTGCCGGAAGAAACTCCGAAAAAGGATCGCTTCGTAGTAACTGAAGCTTGGAAGCAATCGGATTTCTTATGTAAGAATTACATATTGAGTGGCCTACACGACAACTTATACAACGTGTATAGTATGATGAAGAAGTACAAAACAGAGGACACCGGAATGAAGAAATTCATTATTGCCAAATTTTTGGACTTTAATATGGTAGACAGCAAAGCTGTAGTTACCCAATTACAAGAGTTGCAAGTCATAATCCACGATCTTCTCGCAGAAGGTATAAATTTATATAATACCTTTATTGAACATATTAAGTTTGTTCTTGATATTCACTTAACCTTTGATGTAGGTTTGGTGGTGAACGATGCATTTCAAGTAGCTGCGATAATTGAGAAGTTACCACCTTTATGGAAGGACTTCAAAAACTACTTAAAGAATAAACGCAAGGAGATGTATGTTGAAGATCTCATTGTGAGGTTGAGGATTGAAGAAGACAACAAGGCAGTGGAGAAGAGGTCTCGTGGGAACTTTGCAATAAATGGAGCAAATATTGTGAAAGATGATCCCAACAAATCAAACAAGAGAAAGAAAGCTCAAGCACAACAAGGCAATCCTCCTAAGAAGAAATTCAAAGAAAATTGCTTCAATTGTGGAAAAGTTGGTCACAAGTCTGCTGATAGTCAGGCTCTGAAGAAGGGCAAGAAAAAGGACCAAGCAAACATGACTGAATCCAAAGAAGAAATGGACAATCTGTGTGCTATGCTCTCGGAATACAATTTAGTTGGAAATCCTAGAGAGTGGTGGATTGATTTAGGTGCCACCCTCCACGTGTATGCCAACAAAGAACTATTTACATCATATGCTCCGGCTCAAGATGATGAGAAAATATTTATGGCAAAATCTGCAATGGAAAAAGTTGAAGAAACAGGAAAAATTTGGTTGAAGATGACATTAGGCAGGGTGGTGACACTAAACAATGTCCTTTATGTTTTGGAGTTGCAAAAGAACTTGATTTCTACTTCACTTCTGACTAAGAATGGATTAAAATGTGTATTTATTTTCGACTAAGTTGTAACTAGTAAGACTGAAGTGTATGTAGGCAAAGGTTACCTCACCGAGGGCCTTTTTATGATCAATGTAATGAATCTTGATATGAATAAAAGTTCTGGTTTTTCTTACTTACTTGAGTCAACTGAATTGTGGCATGAACATTTAGGACATGTCAACTGATTAGTTTGGAAGTTTTACCTAACTTTGAGTGTAGAAAATCAAAGTATCAAACATGTGTTGAATCTAAGTATGCTAAGCATCCTTTTAATTCTGTTGAAAGGAATTCAAATCTCTTAGACTTAATTCACACAGACATTTGTTATATGAAGTCGACACTATCTCATGGTGGGAAAAAAATATCATAACTTTAATTGACGATTGCACTAGATTTTGTTATGTTTATTTGCTCAATAGTAAGGATAAAGTAATAGAGGCATTTAGGCAATATAAAATTGAAGTTGAAAATCAGTTGGATAAAATGATCAAAATGATAAGAACCTATTCTTTTTTGCGGAGATATGTTTGGAAAATGGAATTATCCATCAAACTACGACAACATACTCACCTCAATCAAATGGAATTGCGAAAAGGAAAAACCAAACATTGAAGGAAATGATGAATGCCTTACTTATAAGTTCAGGTTTACTGCAAAACTTGTGGGGGAAAGCTTTCCTTACAGTAAATCAAATACTCAATCGAGTGTCCCATAGTAAGACACAATATATTCCATATGATAAATGGAAAGGAAGAAAACCTAACTTGAAATATTTCAAAGTGTGGGGGTGTCTAGCCAAAGTCCAAGTTCCTATACCCAAAAGGTTGAAAATAGGAGCAAAGACTGTGGACTGTGTTTTCATTAGATATGCTACAAACAGTAAAGTATGTTGATTTTTTGTTCATAAATCCAAACATCCGGATATCCATGATAATACAGTAATGCAATCAGATAATGTTGAGTTCTTTGAACACATTTATCCATATAAAACTAGACATGAATTGTCTAGTGAAGGGTCTAAACAACCTAAGGATGAACCAAGGAAGAATGTACATCATGAAGAGAATGCAAGGTGTTGTAAACGTCAAAGAACGTCTACTTCCTTTCGATAAGATTTTGTAATATTTCTTCTTGAAAATGAGCCTCAAACATTCAAAGAAGCAATGTCGTCTACAGACTCATCCTTTTGGAAAGAGGTAGTCAATAGTGAAATTGATTCAATCTTAAGAAACCATACTTGGGAGTTGGTTGATATTCCTCCAAAAAATAAATCTTTAGGTTCCAAATGGATCTTCAAAAGAAAAATGAAAGCTGATGGTACTATTGACAAATACAAGGCAAGACTTGTTGTGAAAGGCTTTAGACAAAAAGAAGGCCTTGATTATTTTGACACATACTCGCCAGTAACAAGGATATCATCCATTCGGTTGTTGGTTGCATTATCTGTGGTATATGGTCTTGAAATCCATCAAATAGATATGAAAACTGCATTCTTAAATGAAGAATTAGAGAAAGATATTTACATGAAACAATCTGAGGGTTTTGTGGTTCCTGGTAAAGAAAGGAAAGTGAACAAACTTGTTAAGTCACTTTATGGACTAAAACAAGCACCCAAATAGTGGCATGCAAAGTTTGACCAACCATGTTGGTAAATTTTTTTAAAATAAATGAATGTGATAAATATGTTTACATTAAAGACACTCCAAATCACAAAGTCAGTGTTTGTTTGTATGTAGATGACATGTTGATCATCAGTAGAGACATTTCTGACATATATGTGACTAAACGAATGCTTGAGAGCAAGTTTGATATGAAAGACCTTGGAGTTGCTAATGTGATCTAAGGAATAAGAATTCATAAAAATCCACAAGGGTTGGCATTGTCACAATCTCATTATATTGAAAAGGTGCTTGACAAGTTCAAGTACTTGGATTTTAATATTGTCAAGACTCTATTATACGTGAGCTTTGCACTTTAAAAGAATGAAGGTAAAAGTGACACATAATTGGATTATACAAGAGTGTTGGGAAGTTTGATGTATATCATGAATTGTACATGACCAGATATAGCGTGCGCTATTAGTAAATTGAGTCGATATACCCAATCAAACTCATTGGGTGGTAATGAAAAGAGTTTTGGGGTATCTAAAACATACTCAAGACTTTGCTTTGCATTATAACAAATATCAACCGGTAATTGAAGGATATACTGATGCAAATTAGATCACCGGATCAAATGAAGTAAAATCCACGAGTGGATATGTGTTTACTCTTGGTGGAGGAGAAGTTTCTTAGAAATCATCCAAACAGACATGTATTGCCCATTCTTCTATGGAATCTGAATTTATCGCATTAGATAAAGCCGGTGAAGAAGCTCAATGGCTCCGAAATTTCTTGGAAGATATTCCTTATTGGACCAAACTATTTGCACCAGTATGCATACACTGTGATAGTCAAGCGGCAATAGGTAGGGTAGGGAGCATGATATATAATGGTAAATCTTGTCATATAAGACGGAGATATAATATCGTTAGAGAAATACTCTCTAGTGGAATTATCATAATTGACTATGTGAGGTCAAAGGATAATGTGTCGGATCCACTTATAAAAGTTCTATCTAGAGAGGGAGTTGAGAGATCATCGAAGGGAATGGGTTTACAGCTTAGGACAAGTCATCACGACAGTAACTCTACCTAGTGGACTGGAGATCCCAATAGCTAGGTTAAAGGAGATCAAACAAAGTTATGAATGACGGTTCAACATTGTCAATTAACTCAATCCATTCTCATGATGAAGACAATATTCAGGAAATAAGGATAAGACTTATGGTTGAAAGCTTTTTAATGGTTTCTAAGTTTGGCAGGTTTGACCAAATTATTTGATCTATAGGATTAAATGTTTAGAAATCACCTATGTGAGAGTGAAGTAGAAGTCGCTTCAAAGAGAATGATAGTAAAGGCCTATTCTCTAAGCTCTCATGAAATCAGGTTGTGTTCATGGATGAAATGAATAAAATCGTGAGAACCATAAACGGTAAAAGATTGGTTGTGTGACTTATGTTGTCTAGGTGTACATTAAAGTTCGACGGTTCAAAGATATCACATCTACAGATTGACCGAGTGCATCCGATGCAAGTTCACTATGGAAAGTTCAAAGGGAAACCTACTTATCCAGATGCAATTAGTCTTTGTTTGTAGATCACACACTTGTCCTTAAATTTTTTATGAAATAGCCATTCCCCATTCATGTGGGGGATTGTTGGGTTCTAAGTGAAATGTGAATGGAAAATAAAGGGAAAGTGAAAATGAGTATTCACTTTATGAAAGAAGTATTCTTCCACATGGGTGGGAGACAGGAACTTCTTAGTGTTTAAGTATGAAAACACTCCTTCATTTGGATAGTGAGGCAAGAAAAAGACAAGGCTCGCTCCATCGCTGTCGTCGCTCACTCAACTCGTCTTCGAATTTGGATTTGGAAAATGATCGATCGAGCAATTATCTTTTTGGACAAAATTCATTCAAAACTTAAGAATTAGTGAAGTTTTTAATCCAAAAATTCGATAGGAAAATTTTCTCCATTTGCGGACGCATATGGCATGTGCGGACGCATGTCACAATGTATCTCGAAGGGAAGCGACCCTTCGAGACACTGTTTGAGAATAAAGTGGCGACCTGCGCACAAGCACCTGGCACCTGCGGACGCAGGTGACCAGCACAGGTCAAACCAGAGCTACTGGTTTTTGCCAAAATTGCAACCTGCAGATGCAAGTGGGCTACCTGCGGGTGTAGGTGGTCGTGAGATTAAAAAACAATGTGTTTTTTCATGGACCATTGCTTCCTTTCTGAAGCACCACCTTTTGACTATAAATACATAAAATTTTCCTCAGGTAAAGGCACAAAATTTGTGAAAGAAAAATATCTTCTTTTTCTTAAAACTCAAGTGTGATCATCAAATCGTTGAGTGCGTTCGAAGTTCAGCAAATTTGAGGTACCACTATTTGCTGAAGTGAATCATTTTATCCTAGGAGGATATATTCCATTAACCTTGGGTACTTGAGGGGAATAAATTCCTTAAGGACACACCATGAATTCGGTGGACTTGATTCTACATTTTTGTTTCATCTCTTTTCTATATGGTTTTGCTATTTTTCAGAAAATAGTAGAAACTTTATTTTGATAGTTCATAGTTGTTGAACTTGTGTTTGAATTTGTTTAAATATCTTTGCTATTCTTGAACTTTAAGGTGAAGTTCTTGTTGTTGAATATAAATTTTGTACCCGAAAAACAACACCTTCTTGGTTGTTATCGGGTAAAATTAAAATGCAGACGAAGGGAGTAGTAGACCAGAAGAAGAAGAAAGGGGTATGGTGGTAGAGTCATCAATTTCACCCAAGTAGAGAGAAAAAAGAAATAGGTTTGTCCATGATCGTATTGTGTATGTGTGGAGATGCCCTATACGTGAAATTTCTTCCGTGCTCTTATATGTTATGTAGGTATATGATGAGGTAAAAAGAGACATTGGGAGCTAGCCAAAAGGGAAAAAATTTCTAACTCCCAAAAATAGGTATCAAGTAAGAGTTCATGCATTTTTTGGAGTATCAAAATATATTCCAGTAGAGTATATTGATAGTATATGATATGATGGGAGTCCTTTGGGAGGTGGAGAGATGGAGTAGAAATAGGTAGGGAGATCTCTTAGTTTTGACAAGAGTTATTTTATACGAAAAGGAATGATAGATTGAAATTATTTTTGGAGAAAAGTAATATTCTTTAAAGTAAAGAAAAGATTTTTGGATTTGTAGGAGGATTTTATAGATATGAAAAGATTTGATCAAGTTTGAAATTTGAAAATGAAATTGAGCTTGTTTGGGACTAAATAAAATTCTACTAAAAACTATATAAAATGGGTAACTACTAAATTACTAAGTGAAGAAAAATACTACTAAATTTTTAAATCAACCATTATATTTTATAGTAAAAATAATTCACAATAAAAGAATAATAACTTTAAAAATATTTGATCAAATACTTATAAAACAAATTTTAAAAAAAATGTAAAAGAGTAAGTAAACAATACCTTTGCCAGTGAAGAATATTATATAATAATAATGATGATAATAATAATAATAATAATAATAATAATAATAATAATGATAATAATAATAAATATTAATCATAAGATGATATTAAAATAATACGAATTATATTTGTTAGCACAAAATTTGATAAAAATAAGTTAAAAAAAATAACGATTTTGATCTCGTAACAAAATAGAGGCTAAAATGAGTATAATGACAAAAAGGAGAGTTAAAATTGGGCGTCAACAGTGACCTTTTCGATGAGTTATGAATTTTCTGAATAGTTGCTCCTTTATGAAGAGTTGCACCTTTTCGAAGAGGTGCACCTTCCTGATCCATTGCTTGATTTGCTTCTTTTCTGAAGCAACACCTTGATGGTTATATATACATATTGAATCCTCCGATTTTCCATATGAATTTTCTGAACTTCTACTTTTCTTCTTCTTGCACTTTAAATCTTTCTTGCTTGATTTATTACCATTGAGTGAGTTTGTTGTTCATCAAAATTTGAGATACTGCTATTCTGCTGAAGTAAATCATTCTATCCTGGGAGGATATATTTTATTAAACTCGAGTACTTGAGGGGAATAATTTCCTTAAGGACGACACACTGTGAATTTCGTGGGCTCGATTTTTATCTTTTCTTTCATTTTACTATTTTTTTCAGAATTAGTTTGAATTTTATTTTGCTGTTCACATTGATTTGAATACAGATTTAGATACTACAATCTTAAGAAAATTATATTTATACTTGTTAAATCTATATTTTGGTTTCTTGAGATTAAAACCTTATGGTTTTCTACTTTGTTTGAATTTTATTCTGATTCAAAAATATAAACACTTTGCTAAGATTTAAAGTTCATTTGGTTAGCAATTTGTAGAATATAAAAACTTCGTTGTTGACTTGTAACAAGTTTGAATAAAGATTTAAGTCTTTATTGTTAGTATTCTTAGATACTAAGTTGTGTGTCAAATTTTGACAGCAAAAATGACTAATGAAAAGGATGTCAATTCTAGAATGGCAAATGTTGCGGCGACAAATATTACCTCGTCGAGTCGTTCAAATGCTGCTATTGCACTGGCATAGAAACAAGGAAAGTTTTCTTCTATCAACTTCAAAGGTTGACAATAAAGGATGTACTTTTGACTGACTACACTTGGAATGCAAAAGTTCATAAGTGAAGATCCTCCTGTTCCCGAAGAAGGAATGCATGAAAACAAGCGTTACATGGTAATTGAGGCTTGGACACATTCAAACTTCTTGTGCAAGGGATAAATCCTAAGTGGTTTAGAGCATGAATTATACAATGTCTACTCAAAAAAATTGTGGATGTCTCTTGAAAAGAAGTATAAAAGTGAAGATGCATGCTTGAAGAAGTTTGTAGTAGCCAAGTTTTTGAACTACAAAATGGTGGATAACAATTCAATTGGTGCCCAAGTAAAATAACTCCAAGTCCTTTTTCATAACTTTATTGCAGAAAATATGGTTATAAATGAGGCATTTTAAGTTGGTGCGATAATTGAGAAGTTTCCTCCTTCATGGAAGGACTTCAAGAACTACCTAGAGCATAAATACAAAGAAATGCCGCTGGAAGATCTTGTGATTAGTCTCAAGATAGAGGAGGATAAAAGAAATGTTGAAAAGAAGTTATATGGAAATTCAACAATATTGGGAGCAACTATTGTTGAAGATGAACCCACAAAGTCAAAGAAAAGAAACAAGACATCTAGATAAAAAAGCAATCTCCCTGAGAAAAAGTTCAAAGGCAATTGCTTCAATTGTGGCAAAGTTGGTCACAAAGCTTCAGATTGTCGGGTTCCAAAGAAAGGCAAGAATAAGGATCAAGCAAATATTGCTGAAACAAATGACGAAGTGGACAACTTATGTATGTGCCAACAAGGAGTTGGTTGCATCTTATGCTCTTGTTGGAACAAAAGTGACGATCTTTATGGCAAACTCTGCTACAACAAAAATTGAAGGAATATGGAAGATATGCTTGAAGATGACATCTAGCAAGGTGGTGACTTTAGCCAATGTTCTTCATGTTTCGGAAAGACTTAGTCTCAACATTACTTCTAACCAAGAATGAATTCAAGTGTGTCTTTGTTGTTAGTAAACTCATTCTCTTTGAAGCAGCTTCCACTTCACACTCATATAGGTGATTTCTAAACGTTTAATCCTATAGCTAAACTATTTGGTCATACCTTCCAAACTTAGAAACCATTAAAAATCTTTAAACCTTAAGTCTTATCCTTGTTTCCTGAACATTGTCTTCATTATGAGAATGGATTGAATTATTTTGAAAATGTTGAACCATCAGTCACAACTTTGTTTGATCTCCTTTAACCTAGCTCTTGGAATATCTAATATGCTAGGTAGAGTTACCGTCGTGATGACTTATCCTAGGCCTTAAACCCATTCTCTTAAATGATCTCTCAACTCACTCTCTAGTTAGGCCATTTGTAAGTGGATTCGACACATTATCCTTTGACTTTACATTGTCAATCATGATAATTCCACTAGAGAGTAGTTCTCTAACGTATTATATGACGAGATTTACCATTATACATCATGCTCCCTGCCCTAATTATTATTGCTTGACTATCACAGTGTATGCATACTGGTGCCAAAAGTTTGGGCCAAAAAGAAATATCTTCCAAGAAATTTCGGCATTCAACTTTTTTACTGGCCTTATCTAAAGCGATAAATTCAAATTTCATTATAGAGAGAGCGATACATATTTGTTTGATGATTTCCAAGAGACTGCTCCTCCACCAAGAGTAAATACATACCCACTTATGGATTTTACTTCATTTGACTCGGTGATCTAATTTGCATCACTATATTCTTCAATTATAACTGGATATTTTTTGTAATGCAAAGCATAGTTTGAGTATGTTTCAGATACCCCAATAAGTTTGATTGAGATTACTTGTGAATCGAATCAATTAACTAATAGCACATGCTATATCTGGTCTTGTACAATTCATAATATACATCAAAATTTCCAACACTCTTAGATAGTCCAATTGTGAGTCACTTTCACCTTCATTCTTTGAAGTGTAAAGCTCACATCTAATAGTGTCTTAGAAATATTGAAATCCAAATACTTGAACTTATTAAGTACTTTTTCAATGTAATGAGACTGTGACAATGCTAAACCTTGTGGAGTTCTATGAATTCTTATTCCTAAGATCACATCAAAAACTCCAAGGTCTTTCATATAAAATTTACTTTCTAGCATTTGCTTAGTAGCATTTATATCAGAAATGTCTCTACTGATGACCAACATGTCACAACATACAAACAATTAATGACTTTGTGATTTGGAGTGTCTTTAATATAAACACATTTGTCACACTCATTAATCTTAAATCCATTTGCCAACATGGTTTGGTCAAATTTTGCATGCCTCTGTTTGGGTACTTGTTTTAGTCCATAAAGTGATTTAACAAGTTTGCACACTTTTCTTTCTTTACTAGGAACCACAAAACCCTTGGGTTGTTCCATGTAAATTTCTTCCTCTAATTCTCTATTTAAGAAAGCTGTTGTAACATCCATTTGGTGGATTTTAAGACCACATACCGCAGCTAATGCAACCAACATCTGAATGGATGTAATCCTTGTTACTGGCGAGTATGTGTCAAAATAATCAAGACTTTTTTTTTTATCTAAAGCCTTTAACGACAAGTCTTGTCTTGTATTTGTCAATAGTTCCATCAGCTTTTATTTTTCTTTGAAGATCGATTTAGAACCTATAAGTTTATTTCCTGGAGAAAGATTATCCAACTCCTAAGTATGGTTGTTCACGATTAAATCAATCTCACTATTGACAATCTCTTTCCAAAAGGATGAGTTCGAAGAAGACATGGCTTTTTTGAATGTTTGAGGCTCATTTTCTAGAAGAAATGTTACAAAATCAGATTCGAAGGAAGTATATGTCCTTTGACATTTACTACACCTTGGATTCTCTTCATTAAGTACATTCTTCTTTGGTTCTTCCCGAGGTCATTTAGATCCTTCACTAGACAATTCATATCTAGTTTTATATGGATAAATATGTTCAAAGAACTCAACATTATCTAATTCAATTACTATATTATCATGAATATCCAAATGTCATATTTGTGAATCAAGAATCGACATGCTTTACTGTTTGTAGCATATCCAATGAAATCATAGTCCATAATTTTTGGTACTATTTTGACCCTTTTGGATATAGAAACTTGCACTTTGGCTGGACACCTCCTCACTTTGAAATATTTTAAGTTGGATTTCTTTTCTTTCTATTTCTTATATAGAATAGATTGTCTTGCTATGGGGCAGTCTATTGAGTATTTGGTTTGCTGTAAGGATAGTTTTCCCTCACAAGTTTTGCAGTAAACTTGAACTTATAATTAAGACATTCATCATTTCCTTCAACATTCGATTTTTCCTTTCTACAATTCCATTTTATTGAGGTGAGTATGGGATAGTAGTTTGATGCACAATTTTATTTCTCAAACATATCTCTGCAAAAGGAGATTCATACTCTCCACCCCTGTCATTTCTTATCATTTTTATCTTTTTGTTCAACTGATTTTTTGCTTCAGTTTTATTTTTCCTAAATGCTTCTATTGCTTCACTCTTACTATTCAGGAAATAAACATAATAATATCTAGTGCAATCTTCAATAAAAGTTATGAAATACTTTTTCCCACCACAAGATGGTGTTGACTTCATATCACAAATATCGGTGTGAATCATTTCTAAGGGACTAGAATTCCTTTCAATAGATTTACAAGGATGCTTAGCATACTTAGATTCAACACATGTTTGATATTTTAATTTATTTCACTTAAAGTTAGGCAAAACTTCTAAACTAATCAGTTTTCGCAAGATTTTGTAATTAACATGTCCTAAACGTTCATGCCATAAATTATTAGACTCAAGCAAGTAAGAAGAAGCCTTAACTTTATTCATTTCAATAGCCATTACATCAAGTTTGAAAGGCCCTCATTGAGGTAACCCTTTCCGACATATATTTCATTCTTACTTATTACAAATTTCTCCAAAACAAATACACACTATTTTTAATAAGAAGTGTTGTAGACACTAAGTTCTTCCTAAGAGTAGGTACATTTTGCTGGAAGTCATCTGTAGGAATATCTTTCCACTTCCTTAAATCTTGGTTGTTGCAGTATTTTCCATGAAGAGCACTTCTTCGGGGACCAGCGGTATCATAAGTAGAAAAAGCTTCTTTGTCCACATAAATATATCGAGTGGCTCTTGAATCAAACCACCATTCATTTGGATTTCCAATTAGATTGCATCCAGTGATCATAGCACATAGATTTTCAATCTCTTCATTTGCTTCCACCATGTTTATTTGATTTCTTTTTTTGTTCTTCTTCAGAACTTGACAATTCAGAGCTTTTGACCAACTTTACTACAATTGTAGCAATTGCCTTTGAACTTTTTCTTGTTCTGCTCTTTCTCTTGTCCAGAAGTTTTTTTCCTCTTCTTATTATGTGTAGCATAATCTTTAACAAGACTTACACCCATCATTATTGATCTTCCAAACTAAAAATTGGTTTTCAAGCATTCCTTGTTTAGGAATGTGAGGATCTTTGCTTGTGAACCTTTGTATTCCAAGTGTGGTCAGCCAAAAGAACATCATTTTGCTGCTAATCTTTGAAGTTCAAACCAGAAAATTTCTCTGGATTTTTACTGATTTCATTGATGGAGTAACATCTGAACGGCTTGATGATGCAATATTAGTTGCCGATAAGACAACACCATTCACAGCCGAAGCAATTTGTTGTTCATTTTCATTCGTCATTTTTCTGTCAATCTTTGACAAATAATTTAGTATTTCAAAATACTAACAATAAAGACTTAATCTTAATCTTTAAACAACTTGTTTCTAGTCAACGATGAAGGTTTTATGTTCTTCAAATCACTAACCGAACGAACTTTGAAACCTGATGAAGTTTTTATGTTCTTTAAATCATAATCAAAGTCAAACAGAGTAGAACACCAAAAGGTTTTAATCTTCAGAAACCAATATCGGTGAAGTATTTATATTCTTTGAATTGTATTCCCACACTGATTTCTCGGTGAGGTTTTTATATTCTTCTAATCGAGGGAGTAGAAAATTAAAAGTTTTTAGTCTCCACAAAATCAGACACAATACAGATTAAACAAGAACTTTTAATTTCCTTAAGATTTTTATTTATGGGTTTGTAAAATCTGTATTTAATGAACTTCAACAATATGTTCAAACTAAAGTATGAATAACCAAATGAACCAAGACTCTTCTTCAGACTTATGTTCTCTAGCTTCTATTCTCGGGGTACGTAGATCCACCCGTCTTCGTTTTCCTATTCATAGGTTTGTATCAACTAAGTCTCTGTCTACTTCCCACGAGTATTTTTTGCAATTTCATCCATCTTTTTTAACCTGATACCTTTGCAGAGGCCATATCTCAACCCTGCTAGTTCTAACTCTATAATTTCAAATATGAACTTCAACAATAAGCTCAAATCAACTTATGAACAACAAAGATGAAGTTTAAACCAACTATAAGTAACAAATGAAGTTCAAACTATTTCTGAAAAATAGTAAATCAAACGTTTGGAAAGAGATGAAGATTAGAAGATTCAAGTTCACTAAATTCATGGTGTGTCTTTAAGGAAATTATTCCCCTCAAGTACCCGAGGTTATGGAATATATCCTCCCCGAATAAAATGAATCACTTCAACAGAATGACGGTACCTCAAATTCTGCCAAACAATAAACTCATTCAACGGTAGCAAATCACACTTGAGTTTTTCAAGGAAGAGGAGTATTTTAACTTCAAAATTTCATGTCTATATCTGAGGAAAAATCAGATATTTATAGCCAAAAGGTGTTGCTTCAGAAAAGAAGTAATGGTTCATAAAGAGTATTACATTTTCAAAATGACGGGTCAATATGCGGACCCATGTACGTCTGCACATAGTCATTAACTATTAAGTTTCAAATGAATTTTTTCTAAAAATATAATCTCTTGATCATTTGACAAATCCAATTCCAAATCCAAATCCGAAGCTGAAACCGAAGTTGAGCCGAGTGAGTGATGACGGTGGTGCGAGGCTTGTTTTCTTTTTGCCTCATAAACAACAATGAGGAGTGCATCTATACTTCATCACAAGAATACCTCTTTATCCCACAAATATGGGAGATCAATTCACTTTTTTTCCCTCCATTTGTTCCTCAATTTTCCATTCACATGTTGTTAGAATCAAAAAGTAAATCACACAATTGTCCATATATTTCTTTCTTATAGCCATTATCCATTCATGTGGAGGATCGTTTTGTTGTGACCTTTTCGATAGGTTATTGTCACGACCCGAAATCCCATTCGGGCCGGACTGGCACCCAAAGCCGATATGGCCCGAGAGAACCAATCTTTGCTCATGAACCTTCGTATGAATATCCTCGTATGAATCTTATTATACCTCATGCAACTATGCGGAAGACATGAATATGGAAACATATGCCATATATATATATAAATAAAACTTGGCCGTTGGGGCCATTACGTCGAACTGAACGTACATATCTTACATTCATATACCCATATATGTCTACAAAAGCCTCTAACAGATGTATCAACAAGACCAACTAAAAGTCTGGACAAGTCCCCGCTTTATACTACATTTACAACATCAAAACGACAACTATGACTTAGAAAGCTCCGAACCAAGTGGAGCTCACCAAAACTCTGAAAATGATCCACAGTCTACTGAGGAGGTCTACTAATGCCTGTACCTGCAACATGTAAGGTAAGTCCCCCGAGGGGGTTAGTACGAAGAATTTACTGAGTATGTAAGGCTCATAATAAATAGCATCATACATAAGAATGTCAATATAATAAAATATGAGAGAATAGTCAGTGTGGATAAACCATCATTTTATATAATATCTTTTATAATTACTCTCCTTCAAGGGAAATTACCTTCACTCAAGAGACTTGCCTCCAATAGATTATGCTATACGCAAGAGATTCTTTCTTGCTTCTATGTTCATTACCACTATTGTTCATCTACTTAGTTAGTAGGTTGTAAAAGAATAACATTCATCCACATACATCCACTCTAGTGGTGGGGTAACAATATAACATACATCTACTCTATCGGGGGGTTAATAATATAACGTACATCCACTCTATTGGTGGTTTAACCTACATTCACTCTCATGATGGGTTAGCATACATCCACTCTATGGTGGGTTAACGTACATCCACCCTCATGGTGGGTTAACATACATCCACTCTTATGGTGGGTTAACATACATCCACTCTCATGGTGGGTTAACATACATCCACACTCATGGTGGGTTAAGATACATCTACTCTCATGGTGGGTTAACATACTTGGGAGGGATAGATATATTAGCTCGCACTTTACCTCCTTCACTATTCTTATGTGATCTTATATAAGTAAGCATATGATACCGGGCCTCCACCTTTGGTGGGCTATAATAAATAACATAGCATAATATTGGGATTTTCCATATTGAACTTATACCCTTTATACTGTGATCCATACTCAATGAAACATATAGTAACCATGCGCACTACTTCTTTACAATCTTATACCCTTTACTTAGTTATGAGAGTGACACGTTAAAGATCATGACATTAAAGGACACACTTATATACACATCTCACTTCACTCCTTTACTTCATGAGATTGACATCTTCATTTATGAGGAATAATTATACTAACTTGTACATCACCTCTCTTATTACTCTTATGAGATTGGTACTTTTATACTTGTGAGAGATTGGTACAAAGATAATCCTCATACTATAGGACTTTGGAACATGACATAATTGGAAAAATGCTTTTCAAGAATAAATAGATTCTCTTACATTGTTACCCTCTTGAGATAGTTCTGTTAGGAATTACAACGTTCTGACATCTTTGGAACTTCAATCAATGAACAAGAGATAAATGAACCATAAGTCATCTAAGAATAGGACACATATGAATAACAATATACGTTACCCTAAATTGATATACGTCAAGCCTCTCGGAATTGAAACAAGTCATGTTGCAGAAGGATATGGAAAAAGGAACCTTACATACCTTATATTCTCAATATGAATATACAATCTTAGACGTGCATACAATAGTCCCTCTCCTTCCTTATGTTTCACTCTACAACACAAGTACATAACGGAACCAACATTAACCACCAACTACCTTACAATGGCATATAATGACAATAAGTTACATGTTTGGCTTTAACATGTCATTTCCCCCTTGACAATACCATTGAAGAAATCATCATACCAATAATCCCACAATATTCCCAACATTGACCAAAATATCAAAAACCATTAGCATGTCACACCAAGTTCATACTTTCCACTCTTTATCACCACAACATCACAATTATTCCATCAAATTACTTCAATACACCTCACAACAACAAATCGGACAAAATCCCATAATTTACACTTATATGAAAATAACAAGTTTAATAACATAATCACAACATACGTGTTCGTATTTCATTCATACCATGTCCTTTCATCCAAATCACAAGTCATATTTCAAGCTTAAATCCCATGGATAACAAATCTTTTACAAAACCACAAAGTACCATGTTCAACACTTCCAAGCATAACCAACATGATTTACATACTCTCCCATGCATATAATGTATTAATCCATAAGAATAATCACTTACCCAAGCTTGAAAAATAATGATCTTGCTCCAAAAGTTGGCTTTGAACTCTTAGGGTTTGAGAGAAAATAAGTTGAGAAATATCTAGAAAGCATGAGAGTTTCCAAGTGAATAAAATCATATTTTTGCCCCTTTTTATAGGCCTTTAATTCCATCCTTATCCACTCTTGTGGCATTTAATGTTGTGTCTAGAAGGTCAAGGCAAGAATGGGTCATTTGACCCATTTTTGGCCCATGTCTTTTTCTCATTTTGGGCCCTTTTTGAGCCCAATTCGCTTAAACCAATAAAATCAACAACTTCTCATATTTGACTCATTTCATACGCATTACGATGATATTGCCACTCACGGGATTTATATTCGTGGCCTCAATCCCAAAAACAAGCAATTCTAGCCACGTATGACCTATTTTAACCAAAAGAGTAAAATTGTCATTTTCATGCCAAATTCGTTGACGAGTAATTTTATCATACCAATATAATAATTCACTCATTTCATGTATATGCTCGTGTTTGTAGAAGAAACATGGCAAAAATTGGCTCGGTACGTCCCCGGGCACCCTTGGGACTTAGACAATTTCCAACTTTTTAAAAAGTGGCCAAAACCAGCCTGGCACGCCCTTGGGCGCGCTAGCTTGCTGCCTCTGGGCTAAAATTTTTGGCCCAGAGTGGCCTGGCACGCCCTATGGTGTGCCCCACTCCAATTTTTTTCAAATTTTTGTTTCTTCGACTTTTCTTCGCGGATTTGGTTAGATACTTCAAGTCCTATTCTTTACCTTACTTCTTACCTTTAATATAACTTGTTTGGAGGTACTCTTAGCCTCATTTTGAACCCCAAAAATTCTCCACGAAAATCACAAAATACTTCTTACGAAGGGCTAATCACATGTACGAGGCCAAATTTTAATTTTTCTCATCACTAGCATTACAAATTACTTACTCATGGCATCTCGACACCTAAGTAACCATTGTTCAACGTCGTCACATAGATTTGGGAGTATACTAGGTGTTACAATCTCCTCCCCTTATAAACATTCGTCCTCGAATGTTAACGATGTCGCTTCAATTACAACAAATGCATCTCTGGCAAATTTCACATCCTTTCTTTCCAAATTCTCTTACCCTTTTTATTGGTGACACTTTTAGGAGTACTTAATCACCTATGATCACAAACATCTACTATGCCATTTCGATATATGTCTTTAACTCTAATAAATTTACCAACAGGTGGAGATAGTTCAATCGACTTAACTAATGACCCCGGTGTCTCATTAGCTTTTATAGTAATCAATGAAGTGATATACGATAGGGTATATGTATTATTTGCAAATATGGATAATATACCTGTATCTCCATCAGGAGATGCCTCCGCATCCAGACGGTCCACTAAAGCATAGGTGTGATTCTGAGTTCCACTGGAACTGGCTACTCCTCTGGCACCTCTACTGTGACCAGCAGACTGTACACCAGCTGTCGATGCCACATCGGCTGATCCGGTAGGCTGTGACATACTACCTGTAGGCCTCTGTGGGCATTCTCTTATCATGTGTCCTGGCCTACTACATACAAAGCAAACATTTGTATCAAACCAGCATTCGCCTGCATGAAATCTCCCACAGCGCGGGCACAACTGACGAGAAAATCTCATTGCCTTTGATCCATGAATCCCACTACTCTGTTCAGATCGACCACCTCTAGACCCTCGGAATTGAGAATGAGCACCTGCTGTGAAATAAGAGGATGAGGGTCTAGGCGGTAAAATTCGAGATCCAGATTCTACTGGGGACACCATAGACTGCTCCATAGGTCTCGCCTGTTTTGATGGCCCTTCCTCAGCTTTCTGTGTCCTCTTTCTTTGCCTTTGATCCTCCATTTTCTGCGCAAAGGCCTGTATTCTAGTTATGTCCATATCTTGATTTAAGGCAACAATAGTGCAGTCTCATACCAAATAAGGCTCCAATCTATCCACATATCGATGGACTCTAGCTTCCATGGTGGCTACTATATTTGGAGCATATCTAGCTAAGGAATTAAACTGTAAACTGTATTCTCTGACTCTCATATTTCCCTGACGTAAATTCAGAAATTGGTCTGCACGTGCCTCCCGAATCTCATACGGGACGTAATGATCAAGAAATGCCATTCTAAATTCTTCCCAACCAGCTGGGAGTGCATCAATACCTCTTGATCTTTTCCAATCCTCATACCACAAGATAGCCTCGCCCTTCAGTCTATAAGCTGCTAGCTCAACCGTTTCTACACCTGTTACGTGCATCATCTCTAGTGCTCTTTGAACTTGGTCCACGAAATCCTGTGGATCTGCTTTCGGATCGGACCCTGTGAATATGGGAGAGTCTAATTTTAGAAAGTCCTGTGTACGCTGACTAGCTGCTCTAGCCGCGTCATCTTCATTTACCATTGGACTTGTTCGTCCCTGGGTTTGTGCAGCCACTAACTGTGTCAACATATGTACTGCATTTCTTAAATCTTGATCTGTGGCATTCATTGGTGGTTCTGCGGGTACTTCTCTACCTCTTGGCTCTTCTGGAGCTGGAAAGGTAGAAGAAGACCGCGATGCAATTTCAGCGTCAGCTCCACCTTGACTAACTTGGTCAGGTGGTAATCTACTCATTCCTTCTTCAGCAGGCACATCCACCTGCTTCCCTTTACCTCTACCTCTTCTTGTGATTGGCATTTTACTATACCAAAGAAAAACAATTACCCTGGTCAGATACAATTCAACTTACAACACTAGCTCTATTGCACGATCTAGAAGTGAAGAAAAGAAACAACATCCTAAATGTCCTGTAGCCTCCTACTTATAAATGTGGTGCACAACACATCGATAAGTAAGAGTCTACTCAGAAACGGCTTTGTAGACACCCTTAGAACGACCCGCTCTGATACCACTTTTGTCACAACCCAAAATCCCATTCGGGCTGGACTGGCACCCGAAACCGATATGGCCCGAGAGAACTAATCTTTGCTCATGAACCTTCGTATGCATATCCTCGTATGAATCTTATTATACCTCATGCAACTATGCGGAAGACATGAATATGGAAACATATGCCATATATATATAGAAATAAAACTTGGCCGTTGGGGCCATTACGTCGAACTGAACATACATATCTTACATTCATATACCCACATATGTCTACAAAAGCCTCTAATAGATGCATCAACAAGACCAACTTAAAGTCGGGACAAGTCCCCGCTTTATACTACATTTACAACATCAAAACGAATATACAACTATGACCTAGAAAGCTCCGAACCAAGTGTAGCTCACCAAAACTCTACAAATGATCCATAGTCTACTGAGGAGGTCTACTAATGCCTGTACCTGCAACATGTAAGGTAAGTCCCCCGAGGGGGTCAGTACGAAGAATGTACTGAGTATATAAGGCTTATAATAAATAGCATCATACATGAGAATGTCAATATAATAAAATATGAGAGAATAGTCAGTGTGGATAAACCATCATTTTATATAATATCTTTTATAATTACTCTCCTTCAAGGGAAATTACCTTCACTCAAGAGACTTGCCTCCAATAGATTCTGCTATACGCAAGAGATTCTTTCTTGCTTCTATGTTCATTACCACTATTGTTCATCTACTTAGTTAGTAGGTTGTAAAAGAATAACATTCATCCACATACATCCACTCTAGTGGTGGGGTAACAATATAACATACATCTACTCTATCGGGGGGTTAATAATATAACGTACATCCACTCTATTGGTGGTTTAACCTACATCCACTCTCATGATGGATTAGCATACATCCACTCTATGGTGGGTTAACGTACATCCACCCTCATGGTGGGTTAACATACATCTACTCTCATGGTGGGTTAACATACATCCACTCTCATGGTGGGTTAACATACTTGGGAGGGATAGATATATTAGCTCGCACTTTACCTCCTTCACTATTCTTATGTGATCTTATATAAGTAAGCATATGATACCGGGCCTCCACCTTTGGTGGGCTATAATAAATAACATAGAATAATATTGGGATTTTCCATATTGAACTTATACCCTTTAGACTGTAATCCATACTCAATGAAACATATAGTAACCATGCGCATTACTTCTTTACAATCTTATACCCTTTACTTGGTTATGAGAGTGACACGTTAAAGATCATGACATTAAAGCACACACTTATATACATATTTCACTTCACTCCTTTACTTCATGAGATTGACATCTTCACTTATGAGGAATAATTATACTAACTTGCACATCACCTCTCTTATTACACTTATGAGATTGGTACTTTTATACTTGTGAGAGATTGGTACAAAGATAATCCTCATACTATAGGACTTTGGAACATGACATAATTGGAAAAATGCTTTTCAAGAATAAATAGATTCTCTTACATTGTTACCCTCTTGAGATAGTTCTGTTAGGAATTACAACGTTCTGACATCTTTGGAACTTCAATCAATGAACAAGAGATAAATGAACCATAAGTCATCTAAGAATAGGACACATATGAATAACAATATACGTCACCCTAAATTGATATACGTCAAGCCTCTCGGAATTGAAACAAGTCCAATGTCAATGTGAACAACATGTTGCAGAAGGATATGGAAAAAGGAACCTTACATACCTTGTATTCTCAATATGAATATACAATCTTAGACGTGCATACAATAGTCCCGCTCCTTCCTTATGTTTCACTCTATAACACAAGTACATAACGGAACCAACATTAACCACCAACTACCTTACAATGGCATATAATGACAATAAGTTACATGTTTGGCTTTAATATGTCATTTCCCCCTTGACAATACCATTGACGAAATCATCATACCAATAATACCACAATATTCTCAACATTGACCAAAATATCATAAACCATTAGCATGTCACACCAAGTTCATACTTTCCACTCTTCATCACCACAACATCACAATTATTCCATCAAATTACTTCAATACACCTCACAACAACAAATCGGACAAAATCCCATAATTTACACTTATATGAAAATAACAAGTTTAATAACATAATCACAACATACATGTTCGTATTTCATTCATACCATGTCCTTTCATCCAAATCACAAGTCATATTTCAAGTTTAAATCCCATGGATAACAAATCTTTTACAAAACCACAAAGTACCATGTTCAACACTTCCAAGCATAACCAACATGATTTACATACTCTCCCATGCATATAATATATTAATCCATAAGAATAATCACTTACCCAAGCTTGAAAAATAATGATCTTGCTCCAAAAGTTGGCTTTGAACTCTTGGGGTTTGAGAGAAAATAAGTTGAGAAATATCTAGAAAGCATGAGAGTTTCCAAGTGAATAAAATCATATTTTTGCCCCTTTTTATAGGACTTTAATTCCATCCTTATCCACTCTTGTGGCATTTAATGTTGTGTCTAGAAGGTCAAGGCAAGAATGGGTCATTTGACCCATTTTTGGCCCATGTCTTTTTCTCATTTTGGGCCCTTTTTGAGCCCAATTCGCTTAACCCAATAAAATCAAAAAATTCTCATATTTAACTCATTTCATACACGTTACTATGATATTCCCACTCACGGGATTTATATTCATGGCCTCAATCCCAAAAACAAGCAATTCTAGCCACGTATGGCCTATTTTGACCAAAAGGGTAAAATTGTCATTTTGATGCCAAATTAGTTGACGAGTAATTTGATCATACCAATATAATACTTCACTCATTTCATGTATATGCTCTTGGTTGTAGAAGAAACATGGCAAAAATCGGCTCGGTACGTCCCCGGACACCCTTGGGACTTAGACAATTTCCAACTTTTTAAAAAGTGGCCAAAACCAGCCTGGCACGCCCTTGGGCGCCCCATCTTGCTGCCTCTGGGCTAAAAATTTTGGCCTAGAGAGGCCTGGCATGCCCTCTGGTGCGCCCCACTCCAACTTTTTTCAAATTTTCGTTTCTTCGACTATTATTCGCGGATTTGGTTAGATACTTCAAGTCCTATTCTTTACCTTACTTCTTACCTTTAATATACCTTGTTTGGAGGTCCTCTTATCCTCATTTTGAACCCCCCAAATTCTCCACGAAAATCACAAATACTTCCTACGAAGGGCTAATCACATGTACGAGGCCAAATTTCAATTTTTCTCATCACTAACATTACAAATTACTTACTCATGGCATCTCGACACCTAAGTAAACATTGTTCAACGTCGTCACATAGGGTTGGGAGTATACGGGGTGTTATAGTTATGACTTTTTCAAAGGAGTTGCACCTTTATGAAGAGTTGCACCTTTTCTAAGAGGTGCACCTTTTGAACCTTTTCTTCTTTTCTGAAGTAACACCTTTATGGATTTATATACCAGTGAATCCTTAGATTTTCCATATGAAATTTTTTGAATTTCTACTTTTGTTCTTGTATTTTAAATCTTCTTATGTGATTTACTACCGTTGAGTGAGTTCACCGTTCATCATAATTTGAGGTACCACTATTCTGCTGAAGTAATCATTCTATCATGGGAGGATATATTCAATTGACCTCTGATACTTGAGGGGAATAATTTCCTTAAGGATACACTGTGTATTCAGTAGACTCGATTTTTATCTTTTCTTTCATTTCACTATTTTTTCAGAAATAGTTTGAGTTTTATTTTGTTATTCATATTATTTGGAATACAAATTTATATATAACACTTCTAAATAGGAATCGTAGTGAAAATTATAGTTGTTATACTTTAAAATATTTACTTGCAAAATATTAAATATGATCTTAGGGTATTTTTGTTTTTAACCTTACTTATCCCATGTATTAAAATCCTAGTATTACTAATATCACGGGTAACAATGTATTAGTTATATACCCTATAATATTTAATATGGTGTATAACTAATACATGTATTAGTTATACATAAGTCTAAAAATTCCGCCAAATAAAAGACTAGATAATCTCACACCTAATACATGTATTATTTCTTCTAATACATCCTACCAAATGACCCCTCAATGTACTACTTGAAAAAACTAGGTAATTTGCAATAAATGACCTCATTAAACGTACAAATTAAATACTAAAAAGCGAAAATGGTAATATTTACCCTTATACTATCAGAAAGGGCTATATTTGCTCTTCATTACACTTTTTCATATATTTGTTCCTATCATCAAACTTTGGGCTCATATTTGCCCTTGAATTGTCAAGTCTCATGTCACCACTTTTATCAGCTTACGTGGCCAACGTGGTGCCTACATGGCGCCTACGTGTGTATATATATATATATATATATATTTATTTCACTTAAATTTCCTTCTAACTTAATTATTATATCCCACTCAATATTATATCTAATCATCTAACCCGACCAAATATATACCCACCTATTTGACTCATAAAATCCAACTCCTAAATCTTTCATCTATCACTTCCTCAAGAGAAAACAAAGAGATTTTAACACAGAGAGTTGAGGATTTTTCATCCATGTCTTGATCAACAGAGAAGTTCATACAAAGGTAACTTTTTTACTATTAAATCTTCTCTTTACCTTTCTTGTGTTGTGTTTCTTGTATTAGCATAAAATATCCACTTGAATTTCTCCTCTTATCTTCACATTTTCTTTTCAGAAAAAGAACAAATTCAACACCCAACAATCTGTTAAATCTTTTCAAAATCCGTACAAAAGATTTAGGGTGAATATTTCATTTTGTGTATTTATTCTCATAATCCTATGACAAAAATTAGGTTTTGTTGATCTGATATTCATGGGCATTTCGATAATTGTTAGTTTCTTCTTTTTTGATTAGGATTTGATGTTTAGTGCTTTATATTTCACCGAGTTTGATTGATATATTTGTGGTTTATGTTTTGCTGCTATTATAAGTTAAAAATTGCTGGCTAAATTGAGCATGTGGGGTATCATATTTTTTAAGGTGAAATTGTCACCTAATTAAATGAACCAGTTGTGAATATTATAATATTAGTTAGATCTTTTTATTTTTTATTGTTTGTGGTTTCGTAAGCTCAAAATATGTCATAGCAAGACTGGATTACAAGATATTCATATTTTGACTTTATTTTTTGATGATATAGTAAGTGCAATATGTTAATTTGTTGACTTTAGTTCATACGAAATAGTTGCCTATTGATACTCCTCTTGATTACCTTTTCCTCGTCAATCCTTAAATCTTAAAGCCTTTGAAAAGCAAGGAATTTCAACTCAAAGAAAATGTCATTCTTCAAAGAAAGGAAGCAAATAAAATAATATCATTAGTTTTTCTAGCTTATGAGACTTAATGATAAGTTGGAAAAGCTAATTTAAGGTGTTTAAGATGTAGCATCTGATGCTTCTTTATTTTTCATTATTTTTTGGTCATTTTTTAATAAAAAAATTTCTCCTAGTTTTTTAGGGGCTTCTGCATTTTGGTGGCTATGGTTTTGACTATTTTCCTACAGTGTTGTGGTGTTGATATGTGAAGAGTTCTGAATAAATGCATAGGCCATTGTTTTGATAGTACTGCATAAATTTTTCTTGTCTTTATATGTGTGTACTCACTCTTACATATCATTATAAAAGCCAAAGTAGTATGTAAAATTATGATCAGTATAAAGGACATCTAAAACCCATGTCTACATAAAGTATGTCATTCTTTAATTTTTGGTTATTGAAGTAATAGATGATTTTTTCCATTTTATAACTATAGAGTTGATTACATTACTGATTAACGTTTTTTTTTTAGTTTTCCAATTGTATGTTAGTGTTTTGACTTTAGTTTTCCAGTTTTATGTCACCATTTTGCTAATACATATTTTTTTTTAATTATAGAACATTAAAAATGACTTTGATGGACATAATCTTCAATTATAGTGAAAAATGGATTAAAAAATCAAACGTCATGTATTCAAAGAAGGTGATTGATACTTGAACAAGTTATGATCTTGACCTCCTTTCCATT
Organism: Capsicum rhomboideum; assembly: GCA_031232105.1. Lineage (NCBI taxonomy): Eukaryota > Viridiplantae > Streptophyta > Magnoliopsida > Solanales > Solanaceae > Capsicum > Capsicum rhomboideum. The sequence continues at coordinate 57,412,779 of CP124711.1, forward strand.
ATTGATCTAGTAAATGAGTACACTAATAAGTTTGAATATTTAGGTGTTCAACAACTTATTATTATTGTTCCCTCGGATAATTATTATGAGATTGAAGGTGATGATGGTATACGACATTGATTATACTTAGTTTTTGAAGAATTTAACGTCCTTAACTATATGATGTAGATAAATGTAAGGAATCAATAGAAGTTCATAAAATTTTTCCAACATTCTAAGTCATATGCTGCAACAATTGAAGTTTGGACTGCAATAATTGAAGTTGGGACTGATGATAATCATATTGAGGTAGAGTATGATTCTGATGACTTGAACAAGATTGCCCTTTAGAAAAATAAGATCATTGATGAAATGTTGCTAGATTACAAGTACTTATACATGGGTATGAGCTTTAAGGACTTACTTGAAGCTAGATTATGGATTAACTTGTATGCTCTTGTAAATAAAAGACGTTTGAAGCAGTTGAAAATTTATTCATCAAAATTAAGGTATGAGTGTTTAGCAGGATGTCACTTTAAATTACACTTTTTGAAGATAATGACATGTCAGGGGTTAGGATAAAAATCCTGAATAATACACATGATTGTAATAAAGTCTTTGATGACAGAAGGATTGATCATATTACAATAGCGTATTATTTTAAGTCTAAATTATAAAATAATCCAAAATATAAGGTCAAAAGTATGAAGGGTGATTTGAAAAATAAATTTAATATCAATGCTAGTCATAGCAAGTGCAAGAGAGCAAAGAAACTGATTTTGAAAAAAACTTGAAGGGAGCTTTATAGATGATTATAATAGACTTGAGGCTTGTTCAAATGAGCTAAAGTCAAGTAATCCAGGAAGTGAGGTGATTATAATTTATCAAAGAATGCACTTGCCAGTGGCTAGAGAAGATTCTTGATGATGTTCATTTTCTTTCACATACTTCAGATGGATTTTAAGGATGGGTTAGGATCCTTTATTGGCTTGGATAAAATCTTTTCAAAAGGAAAAGCCAAGCGTCACTTGTTAATTGTTTTTGGTCTAGATTTTCAGAATTACAATTACCCTATTTCTTGGGTAGTTGTCGATAAAGAAACAAAAAGTACATGAAGCTGATTTTGGGCCTACTTAAAAGGTCATTGGATCTTAAGGAGATGGGTGAAAGAATAACCTTCATTTTAGACATGAAGAAGGTAACACATTTTTTTTTATTTCTGTCCATCAATTTTTTTGCATTATTTTTTCTATTTCATTTTTGAATTATCAATCATTGTCCAGTTATTCTTTTAGTTCTGTCTAGAACTTGAAATGAAAGAACTGTCTAATTCTGGGTAGAACTAAAAAAATGAAAGAATCAGACAGTTCTTTCATTCCATTTCAGGTTAACACAAATAAAAAACTAGAAATTTATTTCTTTGTTCATTTTTTTCATATAGGGATTACTTGAAGCAATGAAGGATGTGCTTTTTTAATCACATCATAGTTTTTTATGCTAGACATATTGAAGCAAAATGGGAAAAAATATGTAGGTCAGAGAAATTGCTGAAGATATTTGGTGGTGTTCACAAACCACTTATGAGGAAGATTTTGTAGATAACTTTAATATGATTGGTTCTTTGGATAACACAACTACTGAGAATTTGCTGAAATATCCTCTTAATTCTTGGTGTAGAGTCTATTTTGATACTATGTGCATAAAATATGGTGTGGAGAATAATTTCACAGAGTCATTAAATTCATAGATTCTAGAAGTTAGAGATAAACGATCATTAGAATGCTTGAAAAAAAATAAGAACTAAATTCATGAACCAATTAAGGGAGACAGAGGATGAAGTGAGCTTTTGGGATACTGAGTTTAGCTTGAAAAGCATGGAGTGAAGATTGCTAAAAATGCATGGTTAATTCCAATGGTGATTATGGGTATGCGATCACAAAAGGACAAGATAGGCACACTATAACTATGATTTTGAAGAGTTGCATATATAGGCAATGGGATCTTAATGGAATTTCATGCCCACATGTAATTTCAGTAATGTTGTACAAAAAATTGAACCTTTTGAGTGAAATGAGTTGGTGGTATCACAAAGAGACATTCCTGCTTACCTATAGACATAAATTACAATTTGTTAGAGGCAAAATTTTTTGAAAGGTGAATCCATCTCAAGCAATTAAACCACATAAGCTAGTTAAGATGGTTGGCCGATCCAAAGTTAAAAGGATCATACAAAATAATGAGCTAATTAAGAGACAAGGTGAGTGCGCAAGTTCAAGAAAAGGAAAACTTATGACATGTAACAACAGTGGAGAGCCAAACCATAATAGTAAAAGATGTAAAAAGGTAAAATATCTTCAATACTAACAACTTATTTTTTTCTGGAATTTGATTTCTATCTTGTGTTTCTTTCTTACAATAGCCAGTCAAGGCAAGGCCAATAAAGAGGAGCATAAAATTAATTGATGAACTTGAAGAGATAAACCTTACAACACCCCAATAAATCCATGCAAGTCAGGACATGAAATTCATACTAACACCAATATTGAAGCAACATGTACCACAACTTTCAGGTTCAAGACCAAATATTCCAAGACATTAATCAAACTTTGAATTTCTGGAATCTTAAAGGCAAAGATAAAGCATGTCATATGCTACTATGATGCAACATAAAATTCATTCAGATTTGACAATCAACTTTTCAAATCATAATCCAGATCCTACTATAAGGCCAAGGATAGCATAAAAAAATATAATATTTTAAGCCAGGTAATATGGACCACTTCCTTTGGGGACAAGGCTAATTAACTTCGTAGGTAATAACAATAGAGTGAGTATTTATACAAATCTTCCATACTCTCCAACCAACGTCACATGGAAAGAAAAAATTATTGTAACTCAAGGTCAATTGGAGATGCAAAGAAGACAAAAAATTAAGAAATTAAAGTCAAAAAAGAAATAAAACTGATCTATTGGGTTGAAAAATCTTTTTGATGTAATGTTTCATGGTTTGTAATTATTGACTATGAAAGTACTTCTTAGTTAATGTATTTATAATTTACTTTTTTTTAGTGGTGGACATTGAACATGGATGTGATATTATGACTGGTGATGTGCAAGTTTTTGGAGTTCTAATCTATCATTCAATCTACCAAAATTTGGTAGTTTATATTATTTAAGAATGTTGTTATTTAAATCATTTGTGTTGTTTCTATTAGTTATGAATTGTAATATCTCCAAAGTTTATACATGTTTGTAGTAGCCTTCCTATGCATTTAAATTTATAAAATGAGGTTATTTAACACTTATGATGTCATTTAACACTTATGATGTCTTCTTATGATGTTCAGAAAGGCACCAATTCAGCTGAAAGCAATAGTCAAAACCGCTTCTATGCCCTGCCTCTCGTCAGGATCAGGAGACTTTTCCTGATATCGTTTTTGGTATGTTAAAAGTCTTTGCTCTTGACATCTATGCCTTGTTAGATCCTGGAGCTACTTTACCTTTTGTCACTCTTTATGTTGCTGTGAATTTCAGAGTCCCGATCAACTCCTAGATCAGTTCTATGTTTCCACTCCAGTCAAAGAATCTATTGAAGTTGTCCAATTTTTATCCATCATAAGGATACTACAACTGATTTAGTAGAATTAGATATGATATACTTTGATATTATTCTGGGTATGGATTGGTTGTACTATTGTTATGCCTCAGTTGATTGTAGTACCAGAATTGTTAAATTCTAATTTCCTAATGAGTCAGTTTTAGAATGAAAGGGCAGTCCTGCATTATCCAAGGATCATTTCATCTCATATCTCAAAGCTAGAAAAATGATCTCCAAGGGCTGTATCTATCATCTAGTGAGGGTTAAGGATTTTACTTTCAAGACCCCAACTCTTCAGTCAATTCCAGTAGTTAATAAATTTCTAGAAGTAATTTCTCAAATATCTACTTAGAGTTCCTCTTGACAGGGAAATAGACTTTGGGATAGATATTATTCCTGATACACAACCTATCTCTATTCCACCATATATGGCCCTAGCTGAGTTAAAAAAGTCAAAGGAGCAGTTGAAAGATCTTTTAGATAAGGGGTTTATCAGGCATAGTGTTTCCTCGCGGGGTGCTCCAGTCCTCTTTATGCATAAAAATGATGGTTTCCTCAATATATGCATTGGTTACCGCCAATTGAACAAGGTCACAATTAAGAATAAGTATCTTATTTCTAGGATTGATGACTTATTCGACCAACTTTAGGGTGCCAGTTGTTTCTCTAAAATTGATATCAAGTCAGGTTTCCATTAGTTGAGAGTTAGAGAATGTGACATCCCAAAGACAGCTTTTCGAACATGGTATGGTCACTACAAGTTTTTTGTTATGTCTCTTTGTCTAACTAATTCTCCTATAGCTTTTATGGATTTCATGATTAGGACGTTCAAATGGTATCTCAACATGTTTATCATTGTGTTCATAGATGACATCCTGATTTACTCTCGAATAAGCATGCTGACCATTTTATAATTATTCTTCAGACCCTTAGAGATAGACAACTGTTCGCAAAATTTTCTTCAGTTGCTTTACTTGTTCATATTATTTTTAGTGAGGGGATACAGGTTGACTCACAAAAGATTGAGGCAGTCAAGAGTTGGCCTAGACCGACAACTCCATCAGATATCAGGAGTTTCTTGGGTTTAGCTGGTTACTATAGGAGATTTGTAGAAGGGTTCTCATCCATTTTAGCCCTATTAACTAGGCTAACTCAGAATAAGGTTAAATTTTAGTGGTTCGAGGCACGTGAGAAGAGCTTTCAGTAGTTGAAGGCTCGACTTACAACTACTCCAGTTTTGACCTTGACAAATTGTAGAGATGGTTTTGTGGAGTATTGTGATGTGTCTAGAGTTGGACTTAGGTGAGTTTGATACAGAATAGTAAGGTTATTTCCTACACTTCTAGATAGTTTAAGGTTTATGAGAGGAACTATCAGACTCATGATCTTGAGTTAGAGGCTGTAGTATTTGCTTTAAAAATTTGGAGTCATTATCTTTATGGTGTGCATGTTGATTTATAAACAGATCATAAGAGCCTGTAGTATGTCTTTACTCAGAAGGAGTTGAATCTTCAACAGAGGAGATAGCTTGAGCTTCTTAAGGATTATGATATGAGTGTGCTATACCATCCAGTTAAGGCTAATGTGGTTGTTAATGCTCTTAGCAAGTTATTTATAGATAGTGTTGCCCCTGTAGAAGAAGATAAGAAAAAGATTACAAAAGATGTACATAGATGTATGCGTTTGGGAGTATATCCCATGAATTTTGATGATGGTGGTGTAATGATAAAAAATGGTTCTTAGTCCTCATTTGTGATTGAGCTGAAAGAGAAGCAAGGTAGTGATGTAGTATTGCTTCAGTTATAGGATGTAGTCCATAAGCAGAAAGTTGAAGTCTTCTCTTATAAGGAAGGTGGTATTCTTTGGTATCAAGGTAGGTTGTGCATGCTTGATGTAGATTTTGTCTGAGGCTCACAGTTCTAGATATTTGATTCATCCAGGTTCCACTAAGATATATCTTGACTTGAGGGAAGTCTATAGGTGGAGTTGAATTAAAATGGACATTGCAGAATTTATAGCAAAATGTCATAATTGTCAGCAAGTGAAGATAGAACATTAAAGACCTAGTAGTAAGGCTCAAGATATTAGTATTCCTATATGGAAATATACAATGATAAATATGAATTTCACTATAGGTTTACCTCATATGCGTCACCAACATGATTCAATTTGGATGATAGTAGACAAGATGACTAAATCTGCTCACTTCTTGCCTGTCAAAACTACAAATTCAGTTGAGAATTATGCTAAGTTGTATATTTATGAGTTAGTCCGGCTTCATGGAGTTCTATTTTTTGTTATTTCAGATAGGGGTACCCAGTTTACATCTCATTTCTAGAAGTCATTTTAGAAAGGCTTAGGCACCAGAGTAGACCTTAGTACAACATTCTATTCGTAGACCAATGGACAAGCAGAGCGCACTATTCGGACTCTTAAGGATATGTTTAGGGCTTGCATTATTGAATTAAAAGGTAATTGGGATGATCATTGGACTCTTATTGAATTTGCTTATTATAACATTTATCATTCAGTATTCAGTTGGTTCTATTTGAAGCACTCTATAGGCTAAGATATAGGTTTCCTATTGGTTGGTTTACGTGAAGCTACTTTGATAGGGCCATACTTAATCCATCAAGTCATGGAGAAAGTCATGTCGATTGGAGAGTGGTTGAAGACTACTCAAAACCTGCAGAAGTCATATTCTGATGTGAGGCATTGAGACTTAGAATTTTAGGTTGATGACTGGGTCTTCTTGAAAGTTTCACTTATAAAAGGGATGATGCATTTTGATAAGAAAGAAAATCTTAGTCTTTGTTACATAGGTCCCAATCAAATTTTGAGTAGGATGGGAAAGATAGTCTATGAGTTGGAGTTGCCTACAGAGTTGGCCACAGTTCATCCAATGTTTCACGTGTCCATGCTTAAGTAGTGTATTGGAGATCCATTGCTTGTTATTCCTTTAGAAAATGTTGGGATCAAGGATAACCTTTCATATTAAGAGATTTCGTTCAAGATCTTGGATTGTTAGATTTGTAAATTGAGAACAAAAGAGGTAGCATCAGTTAAGGTGTTGTAGAGAAACCACGAAGTTGAAGAAGCTACATGGTAGGCTGAAGAAGCTATGAAGTCTAAGTAGCCACACTTATTCGCCCCTCATAATGATGACGTTTCAGTTAATGACCTTCTTTCTATAGAAATTCATTATAATTTTCATGTATAAGGTTCTTGACTTGTAGTTCTATGCTTATGTTTAATCCATGTATGCTTAACTCTAGTCCCATCTTGGTATCAATAAGTTTAGTTTATGATTAGTAAGAAAAGTTTGCTAGTTAAACCGTTAGTACTCCCGTTTACTCTTTTCTTATGACTTTAGGTTTCATTTGAGGATGAATGTGTAATACCCTGTATGTTTTAGACCCTATTTGACACCTTGGATTCATGTTTACTTAGTGTTGATATCAATAAGTAAGTATTTGGAAGTGCTTTGATGGTAGTATTTGGAAGTGCTTTGATGGGATATTGGAAGGTATGATAGTGTTTGCAAAAAGGGAAAAAAATTCAGCAAGGTAGCCAAACTTGTGCCACTCCCTATTTCAGGGGGTGTGGTGCAAGCCACCTGATTCAGAGGGCACACAGATCTTGCGCCACTGCTTGCTTTGCAGCTAGTGGAGCAAGACACAAGAAATTTGGCCTTCCGTGCTCGTTTTGCAACGCAATGCAACGTCGATTCTTCCATGGTTTCTTTTGGTTCCTTGGAGTTCTTTTAGCATTGTTAAAGCTCCAAATACCTCAATACACTCCTACATACTCCTACAATATCAAGTCATGAAACACAAGAAGTTACCAAAAATGTTCAATGAAGCCATGGACGACTAGAATTCCTATTTTTGCGATTTAGGCTACAAATGAGAATCTTGTAAGTGAATATTGTCGAGACATTATGTAATTAATTGCACATGATATATATGGTGGATTACACATTAAATTGGTGGTCTAAGTGGATATATGCTATTGGGCTCAATTTAAGGCCCAAAATAGAATAAAAAGACATGGCCCAAAATGGGTCAAATGACCCATTCTTGCCTTGACTTTCTAGAACATAACATTAAATGCCATAGAGTGGCTAAGGATGGAATTAAAGGCTTATATAAAGTACCAAAAATCTGATTTTTAATCACTTGAGACTCTCATGCTTTTTAGATATTTTCTCAACCATTTTCTCTCAAAACCCTTAGAACTCAAAGCCAACTTTTGGAACAAGATCATCATTTTTGAAGCTTGGGTAAGTGATTATTGTTATGGATTAATATATTATATGCATGGGAGAGTATGTAAATCATGTTTTTTATGCTTGAAAGTGTTGAACATGGTACCTTGTGGTTTTGTAAAAGATTTGTGATCCATGGGATTTAAGCTTAAAATATGACTTGTGACTTTGATGAAAGAGCATGGTATGGATAAAATATGAACATGTATGGTGTGATTTTGTTATTAAACTTTTTATTTTCATATAAGTATAAATTATGGGATTTTTGCCGATATGTGCTATGAGGTGTATTAAGGTGACTTGATGGATTATTTGTGATGTGGTGTGAATGAGAAAGTATAAGGGAGAAGTTTTGTGGTGAAATGTTATTGATTATCATGTATTGGTCAATGTATGGAATATTGTGAGATTAGTGGTATGATAATTTCATCAATGGTTTTGTCAAGGCGGGAATGGCATGTTTAAAGGCAAACATGAAACTCATTGTCGTTATATGCATTTGTAAGAGAGTTGGTGGTTAATATAAATTCCGTTATGTAATTGTGTTGTAGAATGAAACATAAGGAAGGAGCGGGACATTGTATGCACATCTAAGATTGTATATTCGTATTGAGAATACAAGGTATGTAAGGATACTCTGTCCGTATCTTTCTGCGGCAAATAGTATTCACATTGACATTACGCTTGTCCTATTCCAAAATGTGCTAAGGTATCCTATATCCGGTTATCAATGGTCATTATCACATAGTTCCTACTCATTGATCACTTGTGAACCACATGTCTCATATTCATGGTTAATGTTCCAAAAGCTCAATAAGGTTATGTTCCAATGTTCCAATAGTGATTATACTCATGTATCTTGTTCATGGATTATTGTCCAATGGTTCCAATGGTGTTATGGTTATAATAATGTTATGTTTCTCACAATGTTTATTTACATGTCTCTCACTCATTGGTTAATGATCCAAATCTTCAAGTAAAGTTACAACTATCATTGTATCAATCTCAAAGTAAAGAACGAAGTAAGGCATATGTGGTTAATGATCAAGTATGGGTGGTAGCGTTGGGGGCGAAATGCCTAGCTCAAGCCGATCCCAAGATTATTGGATCAGGGGGAATTCTTAGAGGCTTAAGCCTAGCTCGGACCGAACCTGACAGGGGGCAGCTCTAGAGGTATAAACCTAGCTCGAGCCGAACCTGATATGTGGATTATGGGTGGCAGCTCTAGAGGTAATAACCTAGCTCGAGCCGAACCCAATGCTTTGATTCATAAGGTGGCAGCTCTAGAGGCATAAGCCTAGCTCGATCCGATCCCAACATAACGATATGTTATGTTAAAACCCACTGTTCAGTCGGGGCCCGGGTATCATAGGTCACAGGCAAAGATGAATAATCATAGAAGCAAAGATACAAAGAAAGTAATGAAAGAAAAATACATGGTTTCCAAAGTTCAGTATAGTGACTTATCCATATTGGTTATGCATTTGAATTTGAGATCGCTGACATATTTACATATCATACAGTTTCATTGGTGCCTTACATACTCAGTACATTCTTCGTACTGACCCCCTTGGGGGAATTTACCTTACTTGCTGCAGGCGCAGGTACTAGTAGGCCTCCACAGTAGGTTGCCAGTTGTTGTGGATCATTGGTAAGCTCCAGTTAGTTCGGGGCTTCTCCGAGTCACAGTTGTACATATGTTTTGGTATTGTACATGATGTATAAAGTGGGAACTTGTCCCGACTTTTAGTTCATTTTGGTCAAGGCATCTGTTAGAGGCTTTTGTAGACATATGTGGGTGTATGGATGTAAGATGATACATGACATTTTTGACTTGATGTCCTCAACGGCTAAGTTTCGTGTATGTACATATATCACATGTTTCATGAATTCCGTTGTTAGCATTTTATGCTCATACATGATAGTAGTATTTCTTATATCATGCTTATGAAGGGACAGTAGCAAAGATTGATTCTCTCGGGCCATATCGGCATCGGGTGTTAGTCCGCCTCGTTGGAATTCGGGGTGTGACAAAAGTGGTATCAGAGCAGGTCGTTCTAAGGGTGTCTACAAAGCAGTTTCTGAGTAGAGTCTTACTTATCGATGTGTTGTGCACCACATTTATAAGTAAGAGGCTACGGGACATTTAGGATGTTGTTTCTTTCCTTCACTTCTAGATCGTGCAATAGAGCCAGTGTTATAAGTTGAATTGCATCTGACCATGGTAATTGTTTTTCTTTGGTATAGTCAAAATGCCAATCACAAGAAGAGGTAGAGGTAAAGGGAAGCAGGTAGATATGCCTGCTGAAGAAGGAATGAGTAGACTACCACCTGACCAAGCTAGTCAAGGTGGAGCAAATGCTGAAATTTCATCGCGGTCTTCTTCTACTTTTCCAGCTCCAGAAGAGCCAATTGGTAGAGAAGTACCCGCAGAACCACCGATGAATGCCACAGATCAGGATCTTAGAAATGCAGTACATATGTTTACATAGTTAGTGGCAGCACAAATTCAAGGACGAGCTGGTCCAATGCCATATGAGGATGATGCGGCTAGAGTGGCGAGTCGCAGAACACAGGATTTTTTGAAACTGGACCCTCCTATATTCACTGGGTCAAATCCGAAAGCAGATCCACAGGAGTTCGTGGATAAGATTCAGAGGGATCTGGAAGTTATGCACGTGACGGGGGTAGAAACAGTTGAACTTGCTGCGTATAGATTGAAAGGAGAGGAGATATTGTGGTACGAGGATTGGAAGAAATCCCATGATATTGGTGCAAATCCACCTAATTGGGAAGAGTTTAAAGTGGCTTTACTTGATCATTACCTTCCCTATGAGATCCGTGAGGCACGTGCGGATCAGTTCCTAAATCTCCGTCAGGGAAATCTGAGTGTCAGAGAATATAGTTTGCAATTTAATTCCTTGGCTCGATATGCTCCAAATGTGGTAGCTACAATGATAGACAGAGTCCATCGATATGTGGACAGATTAGAGCCATATTTGATAAAGGATTGCACTATTGCTTCCTTGAACAAGGATATGGATATAGCGAGAATTCAGGCCTTCACTCAGAAAATGGAAGATCAAAGGCAGAGATGAAGGGTACATGAATTTGACAGGGGACAGTACAAAAGGGCTAGACCTATGGGACTACCTATGATGTCCCAAGGAGGATCTAGGCCCCGTATATTTCCTAGACCACCTAGACCATCGTTCTCCTATTCCACAGGGGTGCTCTTTCTCAGTTTTAAGGGTCTAGAGGTGGTCCATCCCGGCAGAGTAGTGGAGTTCACGGATCCCAGGCAATAGGTTTTCCTCGTCAGCAGTGTCAGCACTGCGGACGTATTCATGCAGGTACATGTTGAGTGGGGACAAATGCTTGCTTTTGGTGCGGTATGACGGGGCACATGATGAAAGAGTGTCCCTAGAGGAGCATGGGTGGTATAGCACGACCGACAGGATTAGCCGTTGCGTGATCAGCATCGGTTCCTTCACTGGGCCTAGGTGTGCAATCTGTTGGTCATGGTAGAGGTGCCAAAGGAGCGGCCAGTACTAGTGGGGTCCAGAATTGCACTTATGCTTTAGTGGACCGACAGAATTCAGAGGTCTCTCCTGATGTCGTCACAGGTACATTATCCATATTTTCATATAATGTATATGCACTGATTGACCCAGGTTCTACATTATCCTATGTTACTCCATTGATTGCTGCGAAATTTGCAAAGGCACCAGAATTATTAATTAAATCAATTACAGTGTCTATACCGATTGGTGAATATATTGTTGTAAAAAGAGTATATCATAACTGTGTGTAGTCATGATACATTGGCCGATCTCATTGAACTAGACATGGTGGATTTTGATGTGATAATGGGAATGTATTGGTTGGCCTCTTGTTATGCCACGGTAGATTGCCGGGCCAAGAAGGTGCATTTTTCTTTTCCACGAGAAAATGTTCTTGAATGGTAGGGTAGTGTGGGAGCACCATGAGGAAGATTTATTCCTATCTGAAAGCTAAGAAAATGATTGCTAAGGGTTACATATGTCACTTAGTACTAGTAAAAGATAATGATGTGGAACCACTAACTCCGCAGTCGATTCTAGTGGTCAATGAATTTCTTGATGTATTTCTAGAGGATCTTCCAGGTTTACCCCCAGAACGGGAAGTAGAGTTTGGCATCGATGTGATTCCAGGCACTCAGCCTATCTTTATTGCTCTGTATAAAATGGCTCCAACAGAATTGCGAGAATTAAAGGAGCAATTAAAAGACTTATTAGGAAAGGGATTCATACGGCCCAGTATGTCCCCATGGGGTGCACCAGTATTATTTGTATAGAAGAAAGATGGCACGTTGAGAATGTGCATCGACTATCAGCAATTGAATAAGGTAACGATCAAGAACAAATATCCCCTCCCTCGAATTGATGATTTGTTTGATCAGTTACAGGGTGCCAAGTGTTTTTCAAAGATCGACTTGAGGTCGGGTTACCATCAAGTCAGAGTTAGAGAAGGAGATGTACCCAAGACAGCTTTTCGAACACGGTATGGCCATTATGAATTTTTAGTTATGTCATTTAGACTAACAAATGCACCGGCTATGTTTATGGATTTGATGAATAGGGTGTTTAAGCCATTTCTAGACGTGTTCGTGACGGTATTTATAGATGACATCCTGGTTTATTCAAGATCACCAGAGGACCATGCTAATCACTTACGACAACTGTTGCAGATTCTCCGTGAGCGTAAGTTGTATGCCAAGTTCTCAAAGTGTGAGTTTTGGTTAAAATCAGTTGCATTTATATCACATGTTCCATGAATTTTGTTGTTAGCATTTTGTGCTCATACATGATAGTAGTATTTCTTATGTCATGCTTATGGTGGGACAGTAGCAAAGATTGGTTCTCTAGGGCCATATCGGCATTGGGTGCCAGTCCGCCTCGTTGGAATTCGGGGCGTGACAAAATGATCCCAAAAGGGGGATATTGTAACATCCTCAAACTTCGTACATGTTCATAATATCCTTCCTATGTGTTTAGATTCATAAAATAAGGTCATTTAACACTTAGAAGGTTGTAAATCATTTAGGTTGAGTATTGGGTTGAAAAAGGACATCATGTAATGAGAAATAGGGCTGTGCACCATGCACGAGAGCATCCACTTTGCTCTCCATACTGCGGAGCACATGTTGAGGAGCTACTAGACAGCCTATATGATAGAGGATGCAGTGCAGGGCACTCATCCGTATTGGGGAGTGTGGTACACCTCCCCTTCCCAGGCTTAAAATTTTGCTCCTCCTTTTTAAAATTAAGAGCAATTAATGTCGCCCAAATTATACCTCACAATGAGATATAAATCAATCATTGAATCAAATAAAGAACCCAACTAGGTTGGGGTCGATCCCATAAAGAATATGGCTAGACGCTAGGTTAATGCGGTTATTTATACTATTAAATGATTATTTCAGTAAAAATAGGGGGAGTTTTATTGTAACAAGTATTTAACTAGCAAGAATTTAGTATCCAAGTAGCAAGTAGAAAATTTTATTTTGTTTTTGATCAATGAGAATGATGAACTAGGATTGTGTTCTCCATGATTTCATAACTCAGTAAGCGTTTCGTACTAGTGTTCTATCCTGGTGCTTAGCATGCAAGATTGGTAAGTTAGGTTCATCTAAACGGATGGTTGCCTATAAAGATGACTATTCTTAATTACCGGGTAGGTGTCATGAGCTTTGCATATTAACCCTTACCTTTGATCCCAGATTAGCTATTCTTGAACAAGGACAAGCTATTAGATGAGGGCTAATAGCCTTAGATCTCCATTGTTACTTCCCTTTTCCCGTTATCTACCTCTATAGTTAAGAAAGTAAAAACTTAAGGTTAGTTCTAACTTTTACAACCACTAAAAAGCAATCAGTACGAAGGTAAGAACAATACATACATAAAAACCTATCAAGAATCATTAAGTACTTTAGCCTACTTTGTTAATTCATCATGGTTCCCACAACCCTAGTTGGAGGATTTATCTACTCATGCTTGAAGAATCATAATTATAGACTGTAGATGAATTCATAATTATGAACTTACAAGAAATGAAAACCGGACATTTGAATTATCTAAGGAAATTCAATAATAAATTATATAAGTAATCTCTCAAATCTAAGAACAAAACAATGTTATATGTTTCTAAGACTTAAGAGTTAGTAATAATGCGTAAAGAAAAAAACAAAACCTAGGAAAGGTATTTATAGACAAAACAAAACCTATCTTAAACATAATTGGATTGCATGTTCGGCAGCTCTAATGGTAGGATAGCATGATTTGTGCTACAATCCCACGAGTCGTCCCTTCTGATCGTAGTTGGGCAGTCACTTTTACAGGTCCTTTGATGTCTGTAGGATGCTTCTTTAGGAAGACTCATCCTTTCTGGGTACGGCTCATGGTAGGTGGTCGTCATCACAGGCCTAGAGTTTAAGCTTTTTAGGATCTCAACCCACGACTCTCAGGAGGAGACTATGGTAAGAACCAACGGGTCATGGATTATGATCGTTCCGAATCACATGAGATTAACTTCCTTTGCTTCTCTCACCAGGCATCCTGGAACGACCCATGCCAAGATCCAACGGGTCATCCCAAGGATCATCTGCTCAGTTATGCTCCATTTTTATATTTTTTTGTACTCCAACTCCCAGAACTTGTTTCCCTGCGAACTATAAAAAAACACATCATATCCACATAAATGTGCCGTAGAACTAGCATATTTTCCATGTTTTAAGCATTGAAAGTGCCATAAAACCAAGTCAAATCAACACCCTCAAATTAGAAAATTTGCATGTCCTTAGGCAAACAAAATAAAACACAACAACGCTTAACCAATAGAAACATGGAAAAGTTACGACAGCCACAAAAACACTTGGCGTACATGATTTTTTTCAACTTTTGACCCCCTTCTATATTATCAAAAAAAAAATCGCAGTGTTTTCACGAAGCTGCATATCATGACACAAAGGGATCATAGAATGGCATTACACAATGATGGTTCGTAAGAGTCCACCACTATTGCTAAAATCGAATTCGGTACCATGACCCTATATAAGGATATTGAAGAACAATAAGAACACAAAGAGAAATTGTAGAAAGGTAAATAACAAGAGATTTTTACGTGGAAACCTCTTTGCTCAAGAGAGTAAAACCATGACCTACCCCAGTAGGATTTCTCCAAACTCTCCACTAATTACCAAGTAACAAAAAATTCACAACCCTTATGCAATCTAGGAATTAAACTCTTAATTCCTACTTACTAGTAATAACTTTATTACTACACATACTCACAATAACTCTACTGTGAGACTATACTAGCTAACTCTAGCTAGAAAACAACTCCACAGGGATTCAGTCACAAAACTACTCACTAGAATCTCCAAGATGAGATGTGATTTTATAGTTGTAAGATCAATGCAAAAACTCAATCAACCTAGAAACCACAACATATTTTATTATGAGAAAAGAGTTTCTAAATTGTTGAATCTTGCAATATCAACTGCAGTGAGGCTTTTGCTTCAGAAAATACTTTTTTGAATTTTTGCAAAAGTTTGAGCTTCTCTCTTCAAGGATGATGAGTAAATATGATGAGCATTAAGAGAAAATCATCCTCGTTGGTGGATACTGGAAAGGACCACTGAAGATTCATCCCACTACTATGCTGACACTGCCAGAGATAACTGGATAGCTGGAACACAAGACAAAATACTTGCAACAACAAAACTGCATACCCACCAGTTCATATAACTAGTCCTTCCACTAGGTTAGGCAATTATCAAAACAAGAATCATAATGTGACATGTATGGACCAGGTCTAGTGATGGAGTTTTTAAATCATCAAAATGTAGCATTCTAACATTTCCCCCCTTTTTTGATGATGACAAACCCAGACTCTCAGAGCAACAATCCATACATTGATTCATCACATATCAGTTCCCTCTGTCACCAGGATCATCTAATCAAGCGAACATCAGTTCACCCTGAAGCTAACATCAGTTCTCCCTATCACCAACTATCAACTATCTTCTCCCTTTTACCATGCTCCTTTCCTCCTCAAACTACACTAAATCTTCTCTCTTTTGGCATCAGTAAAAGTTAAAATAGTAAAACAAAGCAAAAATCCTTGCATTATATAGCTTCCCACTTTTATAGCTATGATATTGGAGTTGAATTAGTGGAATTTGATCAGACCGAGCCTAGCTCGAATCTTTTCAAAGATTTCCCTTTCAAGAGCTTTGGTGGACATATCATTAACCTGGTCCTCCATTCGATAAAACTACATGCTGATAAACCCCTTCTTAACATTGTATCTTAGAAAGTGATGTTGAATATCCATATACTTTGTCCTCGTGTGTTAAACAATAGTCTTTGCCATATTAAGAGCACTGGTGTTGTAATAGAATAATGTCACACTCTCAGTAATCACATCAAAGTCCTCAAGCTGTTTCTTGATCTATAGAATTTGAGCACCACATGAAGCAGTAGCTACATATTCATCTTCGGCTATAGAAAGGGCAACCGAGTTCTGTTTTCTAGTCTCCCATGAAATTAGTGAGGACCCAAGTAAGTGAGACGTTCCAGTTGTGCTTTTACTATCAATAAAAAATCCAACATAATCAACATTGGCATACCCAATTAGATCAAAGGTATCTCCAGATGGATAGACCAGTGCAAGATCAGTTGTTCCCTTTAAGTATCTCAAAATTCGTTTGGCTGCCTTCAAGTGAGACTCCTTTGGACATTCTTGGAATTTTGCACACATGCCAACACTAAACATAATTTCTGGACTACAGGTAGTTAGATATAAGAGAGAACCTATAATACCTTGATACGTGGTCTCATTCATAGAGGGACCAGGTTCATCCTTGTCCAATTTGGTGGAAGTGGCAATTGAAGTGTTTATTAGCTTAACATCTTCCATCTTGTATTTCTTCAATAACTCAAGCATATAATTTTGGTGACTAATTAGAAAACCATCAGATAATTGATTCACTTGCAGCCCAAGAAAGAACTTAAGCTCACCCATCATGCTCATTTCTAATTCACTTCCCATAAGCTTGGCAAAGTCATTTTACATAGAGTTCAGAGTTGATCAAAAAATGATATCATCCATATAAACCTGCACAATGAGTAGATTTTTTCCTCTAGATCTTACGTAGAGAGTTTTGTCAATCTTTTCTCTCTTGAATCTATTATCCAAAAAGAATTTGGATAATCTTTCATACCATGCTCTTGGTGCCTGTTTCAACCCATAGAGAGCTTTGTCAAGCTTGAACACATAATCTGGAAACTCATGACTTTCAAACCCAGGGGGTTTCTTCACATATACTTCTTCCTTTAGGTATCCATTCAAGAATGCACTTTTTACATCTATTTGAAATAGTTTGAACTCCATGTAGGATGCAAAATCAATGAGAATCCGAATAGCTTCCATCCTAGCAACTGGTGCAAATGTTTCATCATAGTCTATACCTTTTTCTTGATTGTAGCCCTGTACTACCATCCTAGCTTTGTTCCTTACTATGGTTCCAAACTCATCTAGTTTGTTTCTGTACACTTACCTGGTTCCTATAGCAGTTCTGTCAGAGGGTTTCGAAACCAGATTCTATACCTTGTTTCTTTTAAACTGATGAGGCTCCTCTTGTATTACAATTATCCAGTCTTCATGTTACAAGGCTTCCTTGATACTTTTGGGCTCAATTTAAGACAAGAATGCTGAGAAAGTAACCATGTTTTTGTCTTAGATCAAGTGTGCATTCCTGAATCAAGTGGGGAGACCAGATTTTCCAATGGATGAGACTTCAAGTGCCTCCGATTTGATAACTAAAATTTAGTTTGTTGTTGTCATGTACCTAGTTCCTCCACTGTTTATTCTTCACCTCCTTCAACAATAGGTGAAAAATCACTGAGATTCTTTTTAGAGGTATCAGGTTCTGGAGCATCTGGAACCTGAGTTAATGAAGAGATGTCCTCAATAGATTCAATTTTACCCTATTCATTTGTGGATGGGTTTACATTTGTTGAATTTGACAGATCAATTGATTCTCTGAGACTTTATAGGAGTTCTTCTATGTCTTCTTCATCTGGGCTTCCCTTTTAACCTAGCTCATTCATCTCATAAAAAATCATATGAATAGTTTCATTAACACATTGAGTCCATTTATTAAAGACTCTATAAGCTTTGATTTGAGATGAGTAGCCAAGAAACACTCCTTCATCACTTCTAGGATCAAATTTTCCCAAATTGTCCTTTCCATTATTTAGGACAAAGCACTAGTATCCAAAAAACCTAAGATGAGATACCTTAGATTTTCTTCCAAACATTAGTTCATAGGGGGTTTTATTTAGCAGAGACCTGATCAAGCACCTCTTCGTCACATAGCACGCTGTGTTCACTGCTTCTGCCCAAAAACTTTTGCACAAACCACTGGCAATAAGCATAGTCCTTGTAATATCTTCAAGAGTCCTATTCTTCCTTTCCACAAATCCATTTTGTAGAGGAGTTCAAGGAGCTAAGAAATTATGACTGATACCATTTTCAGTGTATAACTCATCAAAGTTGGCATTCGCAAATTTAGTCCCATAATCTGATTGAATTCTTACGATCTTACTGCCCATCGTGACTTGAGCTTGTTTAGCAAAGACAATAAAAATCTGAAGTGTCTCATCCTTACTTCTTAGGAACAAAGTCCAAGTATACCTTGAGTAGTCATCCACGATTACAAAGATAAATTTCTTTTCTCCTTGACTTTGATTCCTCATAGGTCCACAAAAGATCTATATGTAGAAGATCAAGTAGCCTAGAAGATCTAATCACTTTATTTGACTTGAATGAAGAATGAATTTGCTTTCCCTTAATACATACATCACACACCTTACAGTCCATAAATTTTTTATTGGGCGATCCACGCACCAGTTCCTTTGACATTAGCTTGTTGAGTAGTGAAAAGCTCACATGCCCCAACCTTTTGTGCCATAGCTCATCATCTTTTCTAATAACACAAAACTTAGACATTTTAAATCCTCACCATAGATAGAATCAAGATCTGCTGCTTATATATTTTTGCACCTTTTGGCAACTAAAATCACTTCACCAGTTTTAACATTTGTGACTGTACAAGAATCAGATACAAACTTCACCTCATTTCCTTTGTCATATATTTAAGACACGCTCATCAGATTATACTTTAGATCATTCTCATTGAAAACATCTTGAATAGCATGAGCAAGAGACTTACCAATCTGACCAACACCAAGAATATGCCCTTTCTTTCCATCCCCAAATGACACACTACCTCCTTAAAATGATTTCAGTGAGAGGAAATATTTAGTTTTACCAGTCATATGCATTGAGAAACCACTATCCATGAACCATTTTTGATTTTGATGATTGCCTCCTCTCACTTCTACCTTATTATCTGCTTCATCATCAGATTTGGCCGTGAAAGCTAGCAAGGAATTAGATTTGTTGACTCATCTTCCATCACGAACATGGATGAGTTATCACTATATACCTCTTCATATGAATCACTTGAGGAGTCTACCCAAGCTGCTAGAGCTTGCTTAACTATCTTTTCAGCTGCTTCCTTCTTCTAACTCTATCAGAGACCTGGTGCCTTTTCTAGTTACTTTTTGACTTTTGCTCGGTGAAATCCTTGTAGTACAGCTTGTAAAGAGGACAATCTTTGATATAATGACCATGTTTTCCACATTTGTGGCACAGATCATTCCCTATGAACCCTTTACTTGAGTTTTCTCTATTTTGAAAACCTTCGCTTCTTACTATCTTTTGAATCCTTCATGTGAGATAGGCCATGTCGTGATCATCTTCACTTGAGTTATTTTTTCTTGCCTTCAGAATCATGCTCCTTTCTTTCTTGGCGATCTTTTTACTAACTTTGTGTTTGATTTTGCAGGTAATTTTCAATATAATAGCTTTGGCGAAGTTCTAGCAAGATCCAAAAGTATTATCAATCTTGACAAAGCAGGGACACCACAAATAAGAAGGTCAATACAAGCCACATGGAAACAAGAATCATAACACATTTAAGCCTATAATTTCATTATTCTTACATACAAGAAAGCTTTTCTATGATTGGTGAAGCATCAAGGTGCAACATAAAAGTGCTACTATTTTTTCTAAACTACAAGAGGAGCAGGAGATACGAATGTACCTCAAAAGAAGTTGTTGTGGAAGTGACAGTGTATATAAAGCATAGCAGGTTTCATCAAGATTCCTCAACTTTAAGAAGCAAGATTAGAGCTCAGTTGTGTGTGTGAACATGTCGTATATAGGCATTAATATTCTGGAACAAAAAAGGATGTGAAATTACCTTTATTGGAAGTGAATTCCATGAATATAACAACCTACACCCAGTGAGATTTGTGGTGTCGTGGATTCGAGTATTCAAGCAAAGGTAAACTCAGGTTTAAGTGAAGCTCCAAATCTGGTGTCGTATACCCTGTTACACAAACACAAACGTAAACTGAGTTTCATCTCTTCGTCTTATCTTGAGTCATTTTTTTTAGATTAAGTGGTGGTATTAGCTTCATTTGAAGATCAATCCACTGGTTTAGGGAAGCGATGAAAGTAAGAGGAGAGGATAAGTCAACTTAGCTGAGCTGGAGTAGCTGGAGAATCTTTATTTGAGCTTGTTCATGGAAATCCCTCATGGATATGGAGGTTCTTGAGCAGTGTTTAATCAGAGCAGTTGATGGAAATTGGGAAAGAAGGAGAGACACCTCTTTAACTTTCCTAATTATGCTGAGACTAGGGTTTTGTTGTTGCTCTTGTCGGATTTGTTATTAATGGGCCAGGCCACTTTTGGGCCTGGTATTTGTATATACTTACTAGTTTATTTAATAAATGGGCCTATTGCCTGGTTTTAATTTTAAAAAAAATCTTTCTTGTGGTAATTTCTTTCAGAATCCTGCTGACGTTTCAGCTCATATGTCTTTAAATTTCCAATAAGCTCATCCATCGTCGTAGTTTGTAGATCCTTTGCCTCCGAGATGACATTCACTTTGATTTCCTATGAAGGAGGCAAGATACTCAAGATTTTCCTGACTAACTTATACATCTTGATTTTTCTCCAACACATTTGAGTTTATTCACAATAGATGCAAATCAAGTATGCATGTCTTGAATGGATTCTCCTTTGATCATCTTAAATAGCTTGTACTGAGTAGTAAGTATATGAATCTTTGATTGCTTCACTTGACTTGTTCCCTCATGAAAATTCTATAAAGCTTCCCATATTTCCATAGTAGATTCACAAGCGGAGACCCGGTTGTATTCATCAGGTCCTGTCCCACATACAAAGATCTTCTTATCCTTGTAATTTTTTTCAATCTTCTTCCTGTCACCTTTATTATAGTATTTCCTAGCTTTGGGAATAGATAGAGAGATTTCCCCTTCTTTAACCACTTCCATGGGCACATGAGGACCGTTACAAATCACATCCCACAACTTACTATCCTCCGCCATGATGAAATCGTGCATTCTAGTCTTTCACCGACTGTAGAATTACCCATTTAGGTCGAGTAGTTGATTGTCCTTCCTCGAGATTGGGTGGAGCTACCGTCTTGAACATGATCCTTCCTAGGTGTTAACCTTATAGAAGAACTACTCTGATACCAATTGATGGTTCATAAGAGTCCACCACTATAGCTAAGACCGAATTCGGTACCAGGTCCCTATATGAGGATATTGAAGAATAATAAGAACACAAAGAGAAATTGCAGAAACATAAATAACAAGAGATATTTACGTGGAAACTTCTTCAAGGGAGTAAAACCCCAACCTACCCTAGTAGGATTTCACCAAACTCTCCACTAATCACCAAGCAACAAAACGATTACAACCCTTGTGCAATCTAGGAATTAAACTCTTAATTCCTACTTACTAGAAATAACTCTATTTCTACGCACACTCACAATAGCTAACTCTAGCTAGAAAACATCTCAACTAGAATTCAGTTACAAAACTACTCACTAGAATCTCCAAGATGAAACGTGAGTTTACATTTGTAACATCAATACAAAAAATCAATCAACCTAGAAACAACATATTTTATTATGAGAAAAGAGTTTCTAAATTGTTGAATCTTGCAATATCAGCTACAGTGAGACTTTTACTTGAGAGATTACTTTTTTGAATTTTTGCAAAAGCTTGAGCTTCTCTCCTCAAGGAGGATGAATAAATATGATAAGCATTGGGAGAGAAGCATCCTCATTAATGGATGCTGGAAAGGATCACTGAAAATTTGTCCCACTAATATGCTGACACTACCATAGAGTACTTGACATCTGACACATAAGACAAAATGCATATAGCTACAAAACTGCATACTGGGACACCAGTTCACGTAACTAGTCCTTCCACTAGGTTAGGCAATCATTAAAACATGAATCACAATCTAATATGTATGGACCAGGTCCGGTGATGAAGTTTGTCAATCATCAAAACATATCATTATAACACATTATAAACAGACAACCGTGCACACCTACTAATGATACTTACCCGGACAACTAGCAGCTAACAACGTAACCCATATGCCCTTACAACAAAAAAGTCTCACACTACATATATTATCAAAATGGGGACTGGTACGGAGACACTTACTCTCACAAAGTTGTTCAAACTGTGTGTGTACAATACCAATGGCTTGCCCTTATTTTCTATACCTACTAAAGTTTTCAGACGGTTGGGTTAGGATAACTATATGGCTTTGCTCAGCTTGTAATGTAAGCTTAGAAATGGGTATGGTAAATATGGATAACGTGACTCAACCCTCCTTGACAGTACACTATCTTGGCTTCAATGTTTTTTAACCTTTATCTTTTTCTTCCCCCCTTTTCTCCTTTATTCTATTTCTAACTTCGGTTGTGGTATCATTTTTCTTCATTTTTTCCTTTTTCTCCTTGTTCACTCTTTTTTTCCATGTTTTTTTTCTTTATTTATTTTACTACTCACACCACACCCGAGTCTTTTTCAATAATCAACTTTTTCTTCATACACAACTTCTCTTATGCATCCCTATAGTATCCACCCGCATCTTAGGTAATTTGCCTGAGTTGAGGTACACAATATCTAAGGAGGGACCAGGGCCAAAATAGGTTCATTATAACAAAAGTGGGAAGGTGAATGGGCTAATCAAAGAAAAGGTCTATTTTAGGCTTAAAGTTTGGGATCAAGGGATACTTATTTCATTTGGTAGGTTATTTAGGTAAATAGTGGACTATTAAAAAATGATGTATGATCATTTCCTGTCACGACCCAATTGGTCGTGAGTGTCACCCACCCCATTCTCCAGTGGGAGAACCAATAACCCTGGAAGTATTAACCAACACTTAGAGAAAAGGAAGAAAACTATCCTATTAATAGTTCAAGGATCATCCAACCTAACAACTTGATAAATGCGGAAATAAGTACTAAAACAAAAACATCCCTAGAATCCAAAAGTCGGTGTACCAAAACATATGAAGAATGTCAAGAAGAGGATACAACCCCAAAACTAAGAAGAATTCATAAGTCCAAACAAAGGACAAAATCATAAAGGAGAGATTCCATTGTAGCCCGAATAAGATGCTCACCCTAAAATCCGAATCACACGCTAGAATCACAAGCGAGGTATTGTAAGAGCCGCTGGAATATGCGCTGTACTCAAAAAAAGTAAGAGCAAGTGTAGTATCAGCACACAAGAAAACAAAAATGTACTGGTATGGTCATTTGGCCAACCCAAGATGAGAATATGAACACTTAACCAAAACATAGTACAAAAAGTTAATCCATGCTCAATCTAACCTACCTCTAGCACAACAAGTCTCAAATAAGTAACTTAGGATTACAAACAATAAGTCAATACACTTACAACCAAATCAAGTTCAGTCAAGCCAAGTCAAAATAAGTCAAGACAAGGTAAGAAATTATCAAACATATAAATAAATTCCCCGATTCACCCATGGAACCGTCAAACTCACCTGAACCTCGTGCATACACACTATGAGTATCATAACCATCCAATAGTCATGACTTGCAGGGGATAAATTCCGTCCATGTACCTAAATCCCAAGCACGATTATCTGCCAATCTTATTCCACCAAGAAGTCGT
The DNA here is from genome assembly GCA_031232105.1 of Capsicum rhomboideum. Classification (NCBI taxonomy): domain Eukaryota; kingdom Viridiplantae; phylum Streptophyta; class Magnoliopsida; order Solanales; family Solanaceae; genus Capsicum; species Capsicum rhomboideum. The sequence continues at coordinate 57,436,779 of CP124711.1, forward strand.
GAGAATATCCCAAATACCAAAACATTCCACATTTAATAATGAGGTAGGTCAAAATGGTACAACAAAATAAATTGACCATACCAAATAACATGCACTAACAAGGCATACTAGGAAGTAGTTAACATTTGGGCGTTCGGTTTTGAAAAAATGAGCACCGAACACTGCACCAAACTAATTTGGTTCGGTTTGGTTTTTGAACTTTGGTTCGATTTTATTCGGTGTTTTTAAATCATTTTTTCAGTGCAAGTGATAAATAAAAATATCAAAATATATCCACAATTTCTTATATGGCATGGGCCATGGCAGCAACACTTACTAATTAGTTACTATTGTATGGACGACACTTACTATTGTATGGAATGTTTTGGCCTTACAATATTTACTATGCAGTATCTTACTACTGTATGGCACTTGCTATGCCAACATACAAAAGACAAAGAACATGGATGCATTTAAAAACATATTAGTAGGTAGTAGCTTTACTTACCATGGAAGCCAATGGAAAAGAAAACATGGAACAAACCATTGCAAGGCTGCAACACTTGAATAACATGGTAGCAACAACTATACTTAATTCGCAAGGCTGCAACACTTGAATAACATGGCAGCAATAGCTATACTTAATTCAAAAACATGGCTGCTAGCCATACTAAATTAAAAAACATGGCAGATTGGTACCAACTAAGGCTTGACAGTCGACAGTTAACATTAACACTTTTAGGTTGCATCCAGATTGGCAGATTCTATTCAATATAAATATGTATAATGTAATATAAATATTTGTTTTAAAAATTAATTAATAAAATTTTGGTTCTTCGGTGCTTCGAAGAACCATTACCCCCAAACCAAACAGCGAATTGAAGAACCAAAATGCCAAAAAAAAAAAACCCGACACCGAACCAAAGAATAGAAGAACGAAAACTGAAGAAACCAAACTAATTCAATTCGGTTTGGTTTTTTAGTTCTCCAGTTTTTATACCCACCCCTAGTTAACATGCACATATAGTACAAATTAGATTAAACTACAATACCATCACCTACCTCAATCTAAGCTTGCACACTCAACTAAGCCTAAGTCTTGCCTTTCCGTGCAATTTTTGCTTGATCTCGGTCTAGAAATATATACAAACACATAATTAATGAAATGACCTACCACGTTGGGGATTATACTCATACCCAACCCCTAAGTCCAAGTTCATGATCATTCCCTCCCTGTTCTAGGGCTTTTCTACCATAATTAACCTAAAACTATCAATTCCATGGAATAATCAGTGAATTAAGATCCAAGGGTAACTATAATTAACCAAATACCATTAATTTCATACTTAAGTTACTCCCTTGCACCATAAAAACAACTAAAATCATCCCTTAACCCTCCCCGAACTACGTAAATTAGCAATTCTAAGGCTAGATTATCAATATATGAGTTAACAGGGATGAAATCCTTACCTTAACGAAGCAAAATGATGGTTAGTTGATGATTTTTGCCCAAAATAGCCTCTCTCTTACGCTAAAATGTGTTTTATAAAAAAAACCATTTTGGGGGATTTTTAAAATAAAACTACAATTTTCATCGTTATAGCGGTCGTTGATCGTGTTGACTAGGCGCTATAGCAGGATTTTCTCCTCTTTAGAGACATGCACGTTGCTATAGTGACATGGTCAAGTCATAATACCTGTTTTTGCCCAAAAATCCCATTTTTAACAACACACCATAAATTCGAGACATCCCAAATAATACCCTTTATGCTAAGATCAATTTCGGTAGTTCTACTTACCCAAATTCAATTCCATAAAATCCTATGGGTTACTTATCATGTTAGATAACTAAAAATCAATTAAAACACCACCACACTTGCCCAATTCATTTACAGATTTCTCTAGACCACACTTCGCTAAGATTTTGTTCGATACTAGCCTAGCCTAAAATTTATAACTTCAAATCTGGGAAGAATTTTGATATGAAAGTTTAAAAAAGTGACTTATATTTAACGATGGAAAGGATTGTCACAACAAATACAAATTTACCCATCGTTCGTCCCCAAATGATCAAACGAGAAAAATAGGCTAAAACAAGAAAAGAAGAGAGTACCTGTATCCTCAAACAATTGAGGGTACTTATCTCACATGTCCTTCTCAGTTTACCAAGTGGAATCTTTCACTGGACAATGATTCCATTGAACCTTAACCAAACAAATTTCCTTCATCCTCAACTTCTGAGCATCCCGATCTAGAATCCTACCGGTTCCTCCTCCTAAGCCAAATCCTTATCTAATAGGACCGAGTCCCATTTAATGATGTAGTCTCCATCCCTATGGTATCATTTGTGCATGGAGACTTGAAATACAAAGTGGAATCCCGAAAACCCCATTGGTAAAGCTAATCTATACATAACCGGACCCACATCCTTAAGAATCTCGAAGGGACCAATATACCGAAGGCTGAGCTTGCCCCTCTTACCAAACCTCATGACTCCTTTCATAGGAGACACTTTAAGAAACACTTGTTCACCAACCTTGAAGTCCATGTCTCTTACATTACGGTTCACATACTCTTTCTATTTACTTTGAGTAGCCAATAACTTGGTTTGAATAAACTTTACTTTATCTTGAGCCTCCTTCACCAAGTCAGTGCTCAAAGGTTAAACATCTTCAATCTCACACCACCCAATAGGTGATTTACACTTCCTTCCATAGAGTGACTCGAATGGTACCATATCGATACTGGAGTGATAGCTGTTGTTGTATGAAAACTAACACAACGGAAGAAACTGGTCCCAATGACCACCAAAGTCAATCACACAAGCTCTCACATGTTCTCTAGCACCTAAATTATCCTTTCCTACTGTCCATCAATTTGAGGATGAAAAGCCATGCTAAAGTTGAGTTTGGTGCCCAACACCTCGTGAAACCTATCCCAAAATTTAGAAGTATACCTTGCGTCTCTATCAGAAATGATGATAAGGGGCACCCCATGAAGCCTCACTATTTCCTTGACATAGATTTTAGCTAACTGCTGAGAGTTGTAGTCTACTCGAACAGGAAAAAAGTGATATGATTTTGTCAACTGATCCACTATCACCCAAATGGAGTCATACTTTCCCAAGGTCTTAGGAAGACCCACCACGAAATCCATACCAATGTTCTCCTATGTCCACATAGGTATAGGTATTCTTTGAAGCAACCCCGCAGGACTTTGATGTTCATACTTCACCTGCTGACAATTGTGATAGTTGGACACATAATCCACCATGTCCTTCTTTATTTTGGGCCACCAATAAAGCTACCTTAAGTCACAGTACATTTTGATTGTACCCGAATGAATATAATAAATAAACCATGGGATTCTAAAAGTATATCACGATCCAAATCACCAACCCGAGGAACACATAACCTACCCTTAAACCACAACACCCCACTTGCGTCAAGAGTGGTGTCACCACCTCCCCACAAACAACTTTATTTCGGAGCGCATTCAACTTTTTGTCCTTAAATTGCTTGGCCTTAATCTGACTAGAAATGTTGACTTCACCTCAACACTAGCAAATGCTCCACCCCTGTATGAAACCCCAAATTGCATGCTCTGAGATGCTAGAGTTTGAAACTCTCTACCTAAAGGTCGCCTGCACACCCTCAAGAATGACAAACTACCCATACTTACAGTTTTTTGGCTTAATGTGTTTGCCACCACATTGGCCTTACCTGAATGGTACTGAATAGTCACATAATAATCCTTTAACAATTCTATCACTCTCCATTGCCTTAGATTCAAATCCCTTTGAGTAAACATATGATGTAGGCTACGGTGGTCTTGAATACCTCACACTTGACACCATAAAGATACTATCTCCAAATCTTTAATACAAACACCACCGCTGCCAACTCCAAGTCATGGGTTGGGTAGTTCTTTTCATGAGGCTTCAACTGCTCAAAGCATAAGCGATGACATTCCTATCCTGCATTAACATAACACCCAATCCCAAAAGTAAAGCACCGAAAAACACTATAAAGTCCTTACCTTCAACCGGTAAAGAAGGATATGAGTTGTAGTCAAAAGTGTCTTGAGTTTTTAGAAGATCTCCGCACATTGGTCTGACCAAATAAATGGCACGTCCTTCTGAGTCTGCCTTGTCAAGTGCGTTGCAATGGATACAAAGTTCCTGACAAACTTACGATAATAACTAGCAAGACTTACAAAGCTCTTTACCTCGGTCACTGAGCAAGGCTGGATCCAACTCTTAACTGCCTCAATCTTCTAGGGATCCACCATCACCCTTGTTTTGAAAACAACGTGACCCAAAAAGTCAAATGAAGACAACCAAAACTCACACTTCAAAAATTTGGCAAATAGCCGCTTTTCCCTTAGAATCTCCAATACTATGCGAAGGTGACTTACTTGCTCCTCCTTACTCTTGGAGTAAACTAGAATGCCTTCAATAAATACAATAACAAAGGAATCCAAGAATAACTTAAAGTTACCATTCATCAAGCTCATAAAGGCTGCAAGCGCATTAGTTAGCCTGAAAGACATCACTAGAAACTCATAATGGCCATACCGAGTTCTAAAAACTGTCTTTGGTATGTCCTCTGGTCTAATTTTTAGTTGATGACAATCCGACCGTAAGTTAATTTTGGAAAATACTGTTGCACCCTGTAACTGGTCAAACAAATTGTCTATGTGAGGTAAGGGGTATTTATTCTTGATGGTAACCTTATTCAACTGTCTATAATCAATACACATCCCCATACTACCATCCTTCTTCTTGGCAAATAGAATAAGAGCACCACAAGGTGAAGCACTTGGAAGAATAAACCCCTTGTCAAGTAGTTCCTGCAATTGAGTTTTGAGTTCCCTCAACTCTGCTGGAGCCATTCGATAGGGTGAGTACCCGGCTCTAAGTCAATACAGAAATCAATATCTCTATCTGGAGTATACCTGATAAATCTGAAGAAAACACTTCCTGGAATTCAAAAACCACCAGAACTGACTCTATAGAAGGGGAACCCACACTCACATCCCGGAGATGATCTAAAAATACTGAACACCCCTTCCCCACTAACCTTCTAGCCCAGACAAATGATATAATTTTTATCGGTTTGGCCTTACACACTCCATCTCACTCTAGTTCCTCCATCCCATGTATAGCTAGAGTCACTGTCTTAGCATTATATTTTAAGACAACGTGATATAGAGATAACTAGGTCATACCCAAAATTACATCAAATTACAACATATCCAGAATAATCAAATCTACGCAAGTATGAAAACCCACAAAAAACATACAACAAGAACAATAAACATGGGTTACTACCACAGAATCACCAACTGGAGTAGACAGATAATTAGAATAGTCAAGTACATCACAAACTAGATTTAGACCCACCGCAAACTAGACATATATATAAGAATAAGTAGACCTCGGGTCAAATAAAATAAAAGCCATACGGTCACAAACAGAAATGGTACCTATGATAACCGCATCAGAAGCCTTAACACTAGTCTTTTTTGTAAAAGTATAACAGTGAGCCCGGTCATCAATCTGAGCTAACTCTCTCCCTAGCTACGCTCCTCCCTCTGCGCCGCCATGTTATCATCAACCTCGACCGCCTGTATGGTTTCCCCATCCACCCTGTGGAAGACCCTTGCCATTACCTTCTCCTCCTCTACCCACTGGAATATAGCCCGAGTCTACTGATGTGCCTAGCCATTTCCCTGCCTCAAAGGACACTCTCTCTTAAAATGACCAACAACACAATAATAGTAACATCCCTTCTTGAGAGAAGGACGACTGGTAGAATCTTAAGAAGCCCCTTAGATCCTAATAACCTGCACATTGAGAAGAGACCTTAGTTGGAGCCACAGTAGAAGCTGGCAACACTAACTGAATAGGCAAGCTGAGTAGGCCTACTGACCGTGGCCCTTAGAGTAAGTACCGCTGAAATTCCCATCATTGTGGGACTTCTTAGCTAACATCATAGCCTAACCCACTTGCGCAACCCCTTTTACCTTCTTCACATAATCAGAAACTTCATTGAAACCCTTTTCTGCAGAAGTGATATGCATAGACAAAACCTAAAGATCATAATTCAAAACCTTGACATAGTGTAGAATCCTCTCCTCTTCAATATCCAATAGCTGAGTAGCATAGAAATACAAGGCATGGAACTTAGCCTCATAAGCTGCAACTGACATATCACCCTGCTCCAATGCCAAAAATTCATCCTTCTTGCAATCACGAATGGCCCAAGGCACATACTTCTCTAAGAACAAAGCATGAAACTATTCCTAAGTCAATAGAGGCAAGACCAGTGACCGACATTCAACATACACCCTCTATCATTTCTTAGCAACCTTCTCCAACCAAAAAGTCGCAAACTCAACTCCATGTTGCTATATAATACCTATCTTATGTCACCTCTCAAAACAATCAATGATGAGCTCAAAAGCATCCTCCGACTTAGTACCCTGAAAGGTTGGTGGTTTCATCTTTAGAAACTTGGTCAGCAGATCATGTTCAGCACCAGTCATCACATAACCCAAACTGAGATGAGGAAAAACATCAGTCCTTGAAGCCTCATCCATTCTAGGATCCATAGCAACAGTAGGGTAAACACCTAGAGCCTGAATAGTCGGGACAACAGGAGTGGCTCTGACACTAACAAACTCACTCAGAAAAGCTAACACCTATTGAACAACCTCAGCAGATATAGGAGGTAAGTCTGCAACCCCTGCTGGAGTCGCAACCTAGAGCTCTATTACTTGCTCCTTTACTGCTTCCATCTCATCAAGATGATCCTGAGGTAGGGGAGGTAATACTGACCATTTACGAGCCTGGCCAGCAGCTGCTTGAGCTCCACCCCTGGCGGGTGAGGTTTGTCCCCTTCCTCTCCTACTTCTTTCTCTCACTCATCCTCTTTCCCTTACAGCTGGCTTAACAGCTGGAGCGGCTAGTACAGGGGCTGCTGCTCTAGTTTCATTTGACCTAGTAATCACCATCTATGAACAAAAGAGTGAAGAAATTAGATACCAATTTGGATCACCAGATACCAATTGGAATCAAGTTCCAGCACGAAAGAAGGAAGATTGACAATTTTCCAAAAGTCCTATAGCCTCCCGAAGAAAAGTACAGACGTCTCCATACCATTCTGCGAGACTCTACTAGACCTAATTAGGTACAAAGAGATCAACGAACCTAAGCTCTGATACCAACTTTGTCATGACCCAATTGGATGTGAGTGGCACCCAACCCATTCTAAGATGGAAGAACCAATAACTCTGAAAGAACTAACCAACACTTAGAGAAAAAAAGAAAACTATCCCATTAATAGTTCAAGGATCATCCAATCTAACAGCTTAAGAAATGCAGAAATAAGTACTAAAACAAAAACATCTATATAATTCGAAGATCGGTGTGCTAAAACATACTAAGAATGTTAAGAAGGGGATTGCCCAAAACTAAGAAGAATGCATAAGTCCAAACAAAGGAAAAAATCATACAGGAGAGATTCCATGGTAGCCCAAATAAGCTGCTCACCCTAAAATTTGAATCACACGCTAGAATCACAAGTGAGGTCTTGTAAGAGCCGCTAGAATATGTGCTGCACTCAACAAAAGTAAGAGCAGGTGTAGTCTCAGCACATAAGAAAACAACAGTGTACTGGTATGGTCATTTGGACAACCCAAGATGAGAATATGAACACTTTACCAAAACATAGTACAACAAGCTAGTCCATGCTTAATCTAACATAGCTCTAGCACAAAAAGTCTCAAATAAGCAACTTAGGATTACAAGCAATAAGTCAATACACTTATAACCAAGTCAAGTTTGGTCAAGCCAAGTCAAGCCAAGTTAAGCAATTGTCAAATATATAAATAAATTCCCCGTTCACTCATGGAACCGTCAAACTCACCTGAACATCATATATACGCGCTATGGGTATCATAGCATGACCTGAAAGGGATAGATTTCATCCATATACCTAAACCCCAGACACGATTGTTTGCCAACCTTATTCCACCAATAAGCCATGAGAATGTCCTCAATACCAAAACATTCCACATTTAATAATAAGGTAGGTCAAAATCATACAACAAGATAAATTTATTTAAATTGACCACACCAAACACCATACACTAACAAGCCATATTACAAAGTAGTTAACATGCACGTGTAATACAAATTGGATTAAACTACAATACCATCACCTATCTCAATCCAAGCTTGCACACTCAACTAAGCTTGTGCCTTGCCTTTCCATGAAATTTCCACTTGATCTTGGTCTAGAAATACATACAAACACATAATTAATGAAATGACCTACCACATTGGGGATTGTAACTCATACCCAACCCCTAAGTTCAAGTTCATGACCATTGCCTCTCTATTCTAGGGCCTTTTTTTTATACCATAATTCACCTAAAACTACTAATTCCATGGAATAATCAGTGAATAAATTGCATGCAAGGGTAATTTAACTATCATTAACCAAAACCCATTAATTTTTACTTAAATTACTCCTTTGCTCCAGAAAAACATCTAAAATCAGCCCTTAACCCTCCCCTAACTACGTAAACTAGCAATTCTCAGGCTAGATTATCATTATACTAGTTAACGGGGATGAAATCCTTACCTTAATGAAGCAAACCGATAGTAAGCTGATGATTTTTGCTCAAAATCGCCTCTCTCTTGCCCCAAAATGTGTTTCAGAAAAATAAATCATTTTGTGGAATTTTTAAAATAAAACTACGATTTTCATCTCTATAGTGACATACGTTGCTATGGCGACACATGTTGCTTCATTGACCACATTGACTGGACGCTATAGTGGCATTTTCTCTGCTTTTGGGTATGTCGCTGTAGTGACATGTACGTCGCTATAGCAACATAGGCGAGGCAGAATGCCTGGTTTCTCTCAAAAATCTCATTTTTCACAGCACACCTTAAATCTGAGATATCCCAAACAATACCCTTTATGCTAAGATCAATTTTGGGAGTTTTACTTACCCAAATACAATTCGGTAAAATCCAAGGGTTCCTTATCATCTTAGATAACTAGAAATCAAGTCAAACACCACTACACTTTCCCAATTTATTCCCAAATTTTCCTAGATCACACCTCGCTCAGATTTCATTCGAAACTAGCCTAGCCTGAAATTTATAACTTCAAATTCGGGAAGAATTTTAGCATGAAATTTTAAATGAGTGACTTATACATAACCAAGGAAATGGTCGTTACATTTCCTATCAAACTATCCTACGACTTCGGTATGACTATATGACTAACGGGGCAAGTTCTAGATTGCTCACACAGAGTAGAACTAGGTAAGTACCTCACACACACATGGAACAAGACTACATTATAAACTACTAACTATCCAGTTCATGCATAGTCAATCAAAGGTTACCACATAGCTAATTCCAATGCCATGCAAAGAGCCACAATAGTCATGATTATCAAAACTAAACACACAACACAAAATTCTCGGAAGGGTATCATTAAGCCTTTCAAAACCAAAACATACTTTCATGCGCTATTTTATTTGGCTGCCCTAAGTTCTCCTATTTATCTTCTAATTAAGCACACAACACAGATACGAATTAAAAAACCAAATACAAACTAAAAACATAAAATAATCCTAAATATGTTGGCTCTATTAGATAGAACACTCGAGGAAAAATAAATATGATAACAAAAACCCTCGGGTGTTGGTACAACCCCACCCCAACTAAGAGAACATGCAATGTGCTCAATGCATCAAAATAAGAATGTAAAGCATAGGGTAGGGACATACTTGCGGTGAGCTAGGAGCTCAGAGTAGACTAATTAGTGGGGGTTGCAGATGCAACCCCTCCATGCTTTATAACTATTGGGGTCAAAACTATAGCCCCAACCTCAGATCTCATATTGCCAATAGTGGTCGACGTACTCAATGATGTGGTAATTGTAGCGGATACCTCAGTACCCCCACTAATCTCAGAAATAGTAACAACAATATCCATTGGAATCTGACTAGCTGCAGAGCTCCCAACTTCTCTCACCCTCTAAGTATTTATTTATATGTAGCTCGAATGTTTGATACATCTCCTCTATAACCCATTTCAAATCATCCTTATTTTTTTTTTACTTTTTCTGGGTTGGCTTCTCACTCTCATTGATACTCTCTCTTTTTCTTTTATCTGTATGTGTTGGAGCACAGAAGTCAAGCATATGAATATACTCAAATAACTCTTTAATCACGTACATACTAGGAGGATGTACCACTAAGAACTTCCTTAAGACATCTACTGAACAACTGCCCTATGTGAGCAAGCTCATGTGTGGTCTCGACCAAGTCTGGTGACTGAATGTCCGATAGCCTGACAGTTTGTGAACCTCAAACCTATCAAATATAGCCTTCATCCCCCATAAAACTTCTTTGATATCATCTTTTAACCATGTATTAACCCTTCCTATAGCTTTTCTATCTTTAGTTTAGCAACAACCAACTATTTGGCCATCTTCTGCAAAAAGGCCAAAACATAGCCTGCGGGTACGGGTTGAGGTGTACTAAAATGTATGGATGATGGCTGTGAAGAAGTGGCAGTGGTGGTACTAGGGTGGATGTTGTATCACCAATTTCAGTATCTAAAATCTCACTACTCGAATCAACATGAGTAGCCCCTTCAACTATCATTGGATCCATACCAATTGGTTGCCCTCGAACTTTGGCTACAAGGTTTATATAGTCTTTGATCAATGCAATATAAGCCGTCTTATTCATATTGATCATGTAGTCTATATCCAATAAGATGAGCACCTTAGAGTCCTAACACAATTGAAATATTAGACTCGAGAACGGGATGCTAGCTCTATACAAGAGGGACCGCTCCCTGATCTTATCGTCTATAATCCTGGAGATATTCATATTAAACTCTAACATGATAGATGATGTTAGATCTTCTCTTTTGGAACTTAAACTGTTTTCAATACTAGTCGGTGCCAACCGATGTCGAACTATTGTCCACTATGATTTTGCAATGAAATTCAGGGAGGCCTTTGTAATTGACTTTCCATTAGCCACCCATTCAACTTCTTCTTTGGATTTGGCTATGTGGTTTTCCAACCACTTGAAATGCATTTACTGCTCCTCAATACTCAACTGCTTCACCTTTTTCAACTCTACCATTCTATAGCCATATTTCATTGTAGCTGCTGGAGCCATAAAATTTCAACCATAAAGAAGCCTGAAAATGGTCTGCTTGGAGATTTCAACCACTCTCTCCCAATCCATCACCGTATCTAGTCTTGGTTTCTTCCTCATATCTCTCACCTTTCTTGAGGAGTCATTTCTTTAGAGTAGTCGTATAGTTGGCATAGAATTCTCTAACAAATCTCAGCATTGTACTTTTTAGGAGCCTTCACCATCCACCAAAAATCATATTTGTCAAACAATCTCCACAACTCCAATACCCTATTCAATGCCCCAGTCAGAATTTGGTTTTTTTTTGGATGCTCAACTTTAGGTTCCTCTTTTGAGTAATGGATAAGCCATCAAATTAGAAGGCTCTAGAACCTCAAACACCATACCAGACTATGTGTGATCCACTCAGAGAAGTAGTCTCTGCACTAGCTTTGCCAAAAGTTTCTTCACTAGCCTTTTCAAAACCCTTTTTCGACTCTTCATCTATAAATCCTCCTTCCTTATTAGATTCCTCATCCATGACTCACTCTTATTCTGACTTGATGATTTACCTTTCTTTTTAGACTGAGGAGACTCAATAGCAGTGACCATGGCCACAATAGCCTTGGATTTGGCCATGGATCTAGTGGTTTGAAGCTCGAGTTGTTCATTAGGGTTGTTTCATACTTCTCCTCAGAACCAGCAGAGTCTTTGGATTCAAATTCCAATTTAGTTAGTTGGTTTTTTAGCTACCACTTGGTAGCTATCTTTTTTCATCTGCCTCCTCTTACTACTTCTTATTTACTTTTGGTGCCATAGTACCTGTAAAATCTATATTCGCTCCAACGATCAAAGAATGAAATAGCAAAATAGTATATACAGACACAAAGGATGGACCTTAGGATGAGTCGTTGTTAGAAGGGACAACCCATCTTAGAGGTCGTGGTTTCAAAGTACTAAAACTATAAAATTAGCCTTTTGCAGGATAATTGCCTACCACGACTCATGGTGAGATACCATGATCATAGGATGGCTCATCTTAAGTCAGTTGTAACTTTCTCTTCACTTGGTTTAACCTAAATCTTTGTCCACTAAGTGGCTGGGAAGGAAGATGGAATAGAAAGTCAAAATTTTAGCATTAATCGAAGCTCGAACTTTATTGGGTTCTGCTGTTACTCTTTCCATTTCCAACCTACTTTCCAAAAATGTTGGAAACAGGTATAAAAGTGAGGTAGTAAAATCAAATGAGCTTCATGGATCCAAGTATAATGGAATGGCTACTCCAAACTCATTGACAGATGAAGTAGTTTTTGAACAATTGACAAGGAATAAATAGTTCTTTGGCCTTGAAGCCTAACAAAAAATAACTGCATCATATGTTCTGGTAATTGGTCTTGGAGGAGTTGGAAGTCATGCTATATCCATGCTTCTGAGGTCAGGGGTTTCTAGGCTACTTCTTGTGGATTTTGTTCAGGTGTCAGTCTCCTCATTAAATAGACATGTTGTTGCCATAAGAGAACATGTTGGTACCTCAAAATCCCTATGCCTTAAGAAGCACTTCCAATCAATTTTCCCAGAGTGCCAGATAGATGCAAAAGTTATGTTATATGATTCATCATCTGAAAAAGAAATTTTGTTTGGCCATCTTGACTTTGTCCTTGATTGAATTAATAATATCAACACAAAGGTGGCACTTCTTATTGTTTGTGTTCGAAAAGGTTTGAAAGTTTTATCTATAACTGGGAGTTCCTCAGACTTCACTCCAATAAAAAACCATTATTTAAGCACTGTACAAAAATAGACACAACACTTTACAACCTGTACACCCTCCAAAATCATTTTTCTAAGACTCTAGCCTCATTCAAGGTACTAACACTCATCCTTTTGCTTTTGATTTAAGGAACTCCTAATCTCTACTCCATTAATCTGATTCTAACATTTACAACCCTAGAAAAGAAAACAATAGAGAAGATATGATCATTTACTTACTTCATAGAGCTCTTAATTATAGAAGATAAGTAGAGTGGGTAATTGAGCACTCAATTCATTAATGGAGGGAGGAATCACTTAATTCTGAGTAGAAATCGAGTGAGGGAGTTTGGGAATTTGGAGCTGTGTGATTAGAAGAGAGTACAATAGAGTTGTAATTTGAATTAGGGAAGGTTTTAGGCTGGGTTATTGGGTAAAAAGGGAAATTGGGAATAAAGGACATGGGATAGTCGGGTCGAGTCAGATTCATTAATTAAAATCTAAGTGTTGATCATGACCAGTCCTATGGGCCATTGTATGTGCACATGGCCTATACAAAGTGCTCGTTCCATACATACTTAGAAAACTTACTTGAGAACCTACAAGTGCTCAGGATGGGCCATGGTATGATGCCATGATCCATTCTTTGGGCTTGTAGGTTCATATTCCTAAATGTTGGTTTTTAAGAATTGTCAGGATGATTAATTCCACAACCCATGCCACTAAGGTATGGTTTGTGATACTCAACCAGTAGACAACTTCTGAAAGATGTTCATTGCTTCTACTCATGCTGAATGGGACCACAAGTCATTGTATCATGGTATGACTCATTCCATTGCTTGTAGCTCCTGTTTGTGACCAATTTTTAGATTCTTGTCTAATTCATCCCTACATACTTTAGCAAACATTACTCCTATACTAATAAATCTAAGTAAAAAGAAAACAAAGTACAAAAGCTTGGGTTGCCTCCTAAGTAGCGTTTGATTTAATGTCGCGGCACGACGTGGGTATCTTGATTACTTAGACTTCACCAAGATACCCCCATGGGTTTCCTCCTATGAAGCACTTGATTTAACATCGTGGCACTACTCGGGTTCCTTTGGTTACTCAGACTTTACCAAGGGTCCATGCATCAACTTTTTTTATCCCCTCCTCAGTTCCTAAGTATGCTTTCACATGCTACTCATTTATCGTTTTCCTTTATGATTCTTAAGCTCAATTGCTCAATATGGGAACACATGTACCATACGAAATGGTCCCATCCACTTAGACCTCAACTCTCCAGGAAACAAACAAAGTTTTAATTGAACAGCAAGAACAAATCACCTGGATTAAATTCTCTCTTTTTTATCTTCTGGTTATGATACATATTCATCTTCTCTTTTTAAAGATATGAACTCTTATAAGCTTGTAGTCAAAATTCATCCAACTTATTCAATTGATCAATCCTCTAATTAGAGGCATCTCCTCAGTTCAAATTTGGCTTCTTGAGCACCCACATGGCTTTGTGCTCAAGCTCAACCAAAAAATAACATGATTTTCCATATACAAGCTGATAAACAAACATACCTACAGGGATCTTGAAAGCGGTTTGGTATGCCCATAAGGCATCATCCAACTTCCTAGAACAATCCGTTCTATTTGCATGCACAATCTTCACAAGGATTATCTTAATCTCCTGATTAGAGACCTCTACCTGCCTACTAGTCTGTGTTGAAACCCTATGCTTTTCACCATACTTTTTAAGCAGGCATGAAATAACCTGATATAAAAATGAGAGTCTTCATCACTAATGATTGCCCTTGGTGTACCAAACTTACAAAATTTATTCCACTTTAAGAACATTGTGATAATTTTGCCTTCATTATTGGGAAGCACAACCACCTCTACCCATCTGGACACATAGTCAACAGCTATAAGCATATACTTCATTCCATTTGAGCTCACAAATGAACCCATAAAGTCAATCCCTAAACATCAAAAAGCTTAATTTCAAGAATGTGGGAGAGATGAAGTTCATTCTTTCTTGATATACCTCCTTGCCTTTGGCATTGGTCACATGCCCTCGTATAATCATTGACATCTTAATAAATGGTTCGCCAATAGTACCCATAATGCAAAATTTTGTGGGCTATCCAAATACCACTATGATGACCCCCCAATAGGGGATGAGTGACATGCCTCCAATATGCTCATCATCTCGACCTCAGGCACACATCTATGAATCATTCCATATACACAAATATGAAACATGCATGGCTCATCCTAGAAAAATTTCTGTACATCAGAAATAAACTTCTTTCGCTGCTAGAAGGACAAATTCGAAGGCACCACATCACTCACCAAGTAATTAGCAAAATCCGTGAACCATGATATCAAGTCTTGTTATGCAGCCAATACTTGCTCATCTAGAAAACTGTCATTAATGGCACCCTCATCTTTCAATTTCAGCATTGCATCTACCTCAAGTCGTGACAAGTGGTGAGCCACTTGATTTTCAGTCCTCTTTTCAGTCCTTGACCTCAAAGTCAAATTCGTGCAATAGAAGTACCCATTGAATCAATCTAGGATTTGCATCTTTATTTACCATAAGGTGAAATAATAATAGGTGCCGATATTAATTTTTCCTTAAGGCACTCAAATGCCTTTATACATATATCATCAAACATGAATTCACCTCCTTCTTTAACAATTTACACAAAGGTTGTGCAGTTTTAGAGAAGTCCTTGATGAGCCTACAATAAAATCCAACATTCCCCAAAAAGCTCTGAATACCCTTCATAGAAACTAGTGGAGGCAATTTTTCAATCACTTCAATCTTTGCCTTATCAACCTTGATCCCCTTCTTTGAAATCTTGTGGTCGAGCACTATCTCTTCCTTCACCATAAAGTGACACTTTTCCCCAATTAAGTACCAAATTATAATCTTCACACCTCTTTAAAATACTAGACAAATTAGATAGACAATCTTCAAATGATTCACCTACCACTAAAAAATCATCCATGAATACCTTGATAGTGTCCTCCACCATGTCTAAGAAGATAGACATCATACAATGCTGAAAAGTCAGTAGCGCATTACATAATCCAAAAGGCATCCTTTTGAAAGCAGATTTTTCATATGGACAAGTGAAAATGGTCTTTTTTTGGTCTTCTGGAGTAATCAAAATATTATTGTATCCTAAATAACCATAAAGAAAATAATACCATCCTCTTCCAACAAGACGGTCTAACATATGATCTATAAATGGCATCGAAAAGTGATCTTTTTTAGTTCATGCATTTAGCTTCCTATAACTAATGCACACTCGCCATCCTGTGATTGGTCTCAGCGGGATAAGCTCATTCTTCAGATTAGGAACGACAATGATTCCACCCTTTATTGACACACATTGAATCAAGCTCACACATTTACTATTTGCAATAGGGTAAACCATACCTGCATCTTACCATTTGATGATTTTCTTTTTGACCACCTCTTTCATAGGTGGATTCATCCTACACTAATGCTTGATACTAAGAACACAATTAGGCTCGATCTGGATCTTATGAGTGTAGCTTCCTGGTGGAATACTAATAATGCCATTAATGGACCATCTAATGTCCCTCTTAAGCTTTTTCAACATAGAAATTAGAGACTCAACCTACTATTTGACTAAATCTCCTGGAATAATGACCGAAAAGGTATTATTGGTTCCCAAGAAAACATAGCAAAGATGGGATGGGGGAGACTTGAGTTCCAAGATTGGAGGCTCCTCAATAGAATGCTTGGTTGGTGGAGTTGCTTGATTCTTCAAATCTAAATCTAACTTTTTTGGAGCATAATGGTAGGACCCCATACCGGTGAGTGCACTTACTATCTTATCATACTCAGCTATATTATCCATATCAAAATTCATGATCACAGCTGGTAGTACCTAAACACCAAGTCTCTTCTCAATAGGAACTGTCAGGGCCTCCTCATTAAATATATCAATAACTGAGACCACACACATGTACTTCAGTTGCTTTATAGATTAACAAATATTGACTATCACTTCCTTATTATTCAACTAAAATTTCATCTGTCTAGTTTTCATACCAACTAGTGCTAGTCTAGTCGCTAGGAATGATCACTCCAAGATGATAAAGACCTCAAAATCAACTTCAATATCTAGAATGACAAAATTAGCTGGGATGATGAATGACTCAAGCATTATTAGAACAACATACAAAATACCCATAGGATTTTTTATAGTACAATTCGCCATAAGGAGTCTTATCAAAGTTGGCTTGGGTGCTCCCATTCCCAATTATCTAAGTACTGCTAGCAATATCAGATTAAAACTAGCACCTAAGTCATATAAAGATTTTGCAAAGTTGAAAGATCCAATGGTACATGGAAGGGTGAACGCTCCAGGATCTTTCTTTTTTTGTACAAGAGATCGGTAAGCTATTGCATTACAATGGTACAAATTATAAACATTATCAAAACTCATGGTCCTCTTCTTCGTAACAAGATGCTTCATAAACTTCGTGTATCTAGGCATTTTCTCAAGTGCCTCGACTAACAGGATGTTCACAGATAACTGCTTCAGCATTGAGATAAACTTGTGATACTTCCCTTCTTCAACCCTCTTGTTCAATCTCTGTGGGAAAGGTGGAGAAGGTCATGGAATAGGAGATAAAACCTGTAGGACCTCCATTTCCCCTTTTTGTCCACGCTCTCCTTTTTAGCAACTGGAGATAACTTTTCAGTCAAATTTTTAGTAACAACCTAATCTTTGGATTTGGTTAACTTTTCAATAGCAATCAACTCGAGCTCGACTATATCATCAATAACTAATGGAATAGAAGGGCCGACAGTCATCTTACCACTTCTAGTAGTCACAGCCACACAGTGACCATCATTTTTCAGATTTTTAATAGTGTGACTCGGTAGTGTACCTTTCTGTCATTGGTTCTAAGCTATAGAAATTTGGTTGAATTATGTCTCAAGTTGCTTAATTGTAGTAGCATGTGACTCCACCTTTTGGCTCATCCCAAAAATATCCGCTCAAATCTCCTTAAGGTGGTCATCACTAGCTTCTACCGTTTTTAATACTTTGGACAATAGGCCTTCCACCCTAGCATTGCTTGATTCAATTTCGCAACTCTTGGGAGGAATGTACAAACCACTTCTTTCATTCTTGTAACCATCTTTTTTCTTCCAATCACCGTCTCTGCCTCTACACCTATTTCTAAAACCTAACCTATTGTAGTTGTTATCTTGTAGTAGTTCAGACCTTGATTCCCTTGACCTAGGTTCCAAGTATCTTGATTAGACCCTTAAGCTTTGGCACTAAAACCCGCCTCCTAATCATCTAAATAGTTTGCCTCTTCCTTAGAATCAAAATCATCATATCTTAGTGCTTTTCCTTATAAATCAACTACATTTAGTTTTTTATCTCCTGCCCATGTAATGTACTTAGCAAGAATACTCAATTCAATTTTCATCTCAACAACTTCTTGAGTGAGCCCCTCATCTATCCTATGTTGCTCTATGGATACACCTATAACATAAGTGCCAGCAGAAACGTCAGACTCCTATATGTCCCAAACTCAATTGGTTTTTTTACTCTATCAAGTATAATTATTGTATCTGCCCATGTTTGACTCATAAATGCACCTCTTGCAACAACGTCAGCTACCACTTTGTTATTAACATTCAACGACCTATAGAAGATCTCTAGCAAACTATGTTCAAGTATTCTGTGATTAGGGACGTGCTGCAGCTTCTTCTTGAATTTCAACCATGTCTCAGGTAAAGGTTCTAAATAAAGTTACCTAAAATAATAAATCTCATCCTTCAGCTGCAAAACTCGAGATGACAGGAAAAATCTTTTCAAGAAAGCCTACTTCAAGTCTTTCTAATTAGTGATTGAGTCAGGTGGTAATTCTGCCAGCCATAGTGTTGCTTCAGCTACCAAAGAAAAAGGAAATAATCGCAATCGGATAGCATCTTGGCCCACACTGAGTATTTTGTAAGCCTTGTAGATCCCTATAAAGTTGATTAAATGCATATTTGTGTCAGCAGTAGCATGACCTGTAAATACTCCTTTCATGTTTAGCAATTAGATTATTATATTGGTAATGATGAACTTGACCCTAGTAGGAAGTGGGAGAGGAAAAATTGCACCTACATCATTGGGGTCAATATTATATCATCATCAACAAACTGAGGGGTGAATCAATGGTGTTGTAGTTCATGGCCCCTATTCCTTCTCTGCCTAGCCTGTTCATCTATTATTGCCCAACGAGCTTCTTTTTCATTCCTAGCGAGCTCATCAATGGCAGCTTGACGGGTTATTTCTTCATGTCTTACCTATTTCTTAACTATCATTCGGGATGTGGCTTGCTCCAGATTCTCCTGAACACCTTAATTATCCATTCTTCTCAATGTTCTCAATGTATTTTTGATTTTAATATCAAGTGGAATCAGGGGATTTCCTTGACTCTGAGTGTTGGGCATGCATAGGTATGCACCCTAGAAAAAAAACAAAAATAATAGAAAAATTAAATCAGGAAATCAGGACTAACAGTCAAATAAACACGGTCGATCTAATCCTAAACCGTTGTTCCCGACAACAACACCAAAATTTGATATCGCTCTAATTACACCTCACAATGAGATATAAAACAGTCATTGAATCAAATATAGAACCTAACTAGGTTGGGCTCGATCTCATTGGGAATATGGCTAGGCACTAGTTCAATACAGTTATATAGACTATTAATCACTTATTTCCGTAAATAAAGGGGGATTGATTGTAACAAGTATTTAATTAGAAATAGTTTAGTATCCACGTAGCAAGTAGCAAATTTTATGTTGTTTTTGATCAATGAGAATGATGAACTAGAATTGTGTTCTCCATGATTTTATAACTCAGCAAGCGTTTCGTATTAGTGTTCTATCGTGGTGCTTTAGCATATAAGATTGGTAAGTTAGGTTCATCTAAGCAGATGGTTGCCTATAAATATGAATATTCTCAATTACCTTTTAGGTGTCACGAGCATTGCATATTAACCCTTACCTATGATCCCAGATTAGCTATTCCCGAACAAGGTCAAGCTATTAGATAGGATTGATAGTTTTGAATATCCATTATTACTTTCCTTTTCCCATTCTCTACATCTATGGTTAAGAAAGTAAAGCTTAAAGCGAGTTATGATGTTTGCAACCGTTAAAAAGCAATCAATACGAAGGGAAGAACAATACATGCATAAACACCTATCAAGAATCACTAAGTACTTTAGACTACTTTGTTAATTCATCAAGGTTCCCGTAACCCTAGATACGGGATTTAGTAACTCATACTTGAAGAATCACAACTAGAGATTGTAGATGAATTCATAATTATGAATTTACTAGAATTGAATAGATAGAATCCGGAAACTTGAATTATCCAAGGAAATTCA
Organism: Capsicum rhomboideum; assembly: GCA_031232105.1. Lineage (NCBI taxonomy): Eukaryota > Viridiplantae > Streptophyta > Magnoliopsida > Solanales > Solanaceae > Capsicum > Capsicum rhomboideum. The sequence goes on from CP124711.1 coordinate 57,457,125, forward strand.
ATAATCAAGAATCAATTAAATGAGTAATCTCTCAAATCCAAGAACAAAATAATGTTGTATCATTCTAAGACTTTAGAGTTAGTAATAATGCGTGAAGAATAAAAAAGAACCTAGGAAAGATATTTATAGACAAAACAAAACCTATCCTAAATAAGATTGGATTGTACGTTCGGCAGCTCCAATGGTAAGATAGAATGACTCGTGAAAAAATCCCACGAGTTGTCCCTTCTGATCGTGGTTGGGCAATAACTTTTACAAGTCCTTTAATATCTCTAGAATTCCTTTTTAGGATGAATCATCCTTTCCTGGTATGGCTCGTGGTAGGTGGTCGTCGTCACAAGCCTGGAGTTTAAGCTTTTCAAGATTTTAACCCATGACTCTCAGGATGAGCTCGTGGTAGAACCAATAGGTCATGTGTTGTGATCATTCTAAATCACATGATATTAACTTCCTCTACTTCTTTCACCATAGCAGCCTGGAATAACCCCTACCAAGATCCAACGGGTCATCCAGAGGCTTGTTTGCTCACTTATGCTCCATTTTTATATTTTTCTGCACTCTAACTTTTGGAACCTGTTTTCACTGCAAAATCTATAAAAACACATCATATCCATATAAACATGCCTTGTAACTAGAATATTTTCCATGTTGTAAGTGTCGAAAGTGCCGTAAAACCATGAGACATCAGCAATCTAGAAATTCTACCCCGATTTAACTTCCTTAAACCTGATTATAAGCCTAAATTCATCCTAAAATCACTTAGAATCATTATAAGAGCTCTCATTGCCTTTTCCCCAAAACTCAAGAACAACTTTAAGGGTTTCTCAAAACTCAAAGCTTCCAAGGTTCCAAGTTCAAGATTCTCTCTAAAAATCCTTAAATTTCAGGTATTTAGGACTTCAATGAGGATTACCTTTCGTCATCATATCCAAAAATTTGTAGTTTTCATGAATTTAATTTTATTGATAGAGTTTATAAACCTACTTTCAAATCCACTATTTTTATTATCAAGTTTCATAATTTCTTAAAGTCTTTACTAATGATTATGGATTTTATGACTATTGTATTTCCTTTTACGCTTAACAAGATTTTCTTGTTGCTCTTTTTGATTCTTGAAATGATCTTGAAGCTTATATTTTAAAGCATGATTTTAGAACTTTTATGTTATTATGAATATTCAAGAAGATAGAATAAACCCATAAAAGAGTGAAATTATGATAGTTTTAGGATATTAATTTAATAAAGATTCAAGCTTTACAAATAGATAGATAGTGATTTAAATCTTTTATTAAGTATATGATTATATGAATATTTTTGGTAGGATTATCTAGCACCGAGTGGATACAGGTTTAGAAAACTCAAATTCCATTACTATGTGCCATCGTAGGATTATATTTTCACTATAATGTCAGCTGATCTTTATCCTAAAAGACACACTTAGTGGATTCACACATAGATAGACAGATACTATACCCTGGTAAGGTATGGGTCAGCCTTCCTAACTGGGTTAGATTTTAGACATCATTAGTTCAAGTGATATATGTGGATTATAAAAAACTCTCACCTAAAAGACTTTACATTATTTGATAGTTTATTTGATATGATCACTATATAGTTTTAGATAGTATGATTTCAGATATTCATGTTTCTGAAATCTTTACTTATGTTTTTTAACTGCATTCCTTCTCAGTTTGATATTTATGACTGTGATAGTCCCATTTTGCTCCTTTCCTCCATTTCTGATATAAATATGATTTCAGTTATTTAATTTTAATTCTGCATACTCAATACCTCCCTTGTATTGACCACATACCTCTTCTACACTACATTTTCATGGATGTAGATATGGGATATCATTCTAAGGCTCGCCGTTAAATAATAACAGTTCCGATTTTAACAGTTGTTGAGTCCTCCTGATTCGGGGAAATAACTTAGTTGTTCTTTTCTTCATTATTTCAGACTTGTTTTATGAGTAGCTGGGGGAATTATCTCGACAGTTTGTTTTATTCAGTTTAGAGGCTTTCAGACATTAGTATTTTGTTGTGATGAATCTTACTTCATTTGAATTCATAATACAGTTAAGGTGTTAGTTTATAACTTCTACTTTATTATCTCAGGTCATGCTTAGTTATGCTATGCCAAGGGCTTACTTGGGGCTATTAGTGGCTTCAAGTGCCTTGTCGCATCTGAGTGTAGACTCGGGTCATGACATGAATGTAGTTGTTATATTGTTGCTGAGTATGGTGCTGAGAATACACCAAATTTGTCAATTTAGTGTTAAAATAGTGTTGAAATAATAATTAAATTATGCTAATAGATTGCTGAAATTTGTATTGAAATTGTGTTCACAGGGTGTCAAATATGTGCTGATGTTTGTATTGAAATAGTGCTAAAATTTGTATTAAGTGCTGAAATGGTGGTTAAATTGTGTTTAAATGATGATGATAGGGTGCTGAAAGAGTGTTGATATGGTGCTGAAATTGTGCTTAATCTACTACTGCATTTTTATGTGTTGAAATAGTGCTGAAATTGTACTAAAATGGTGCCAAAATGTGTTGAAATAATGTTAATAGGGTGGTGAAATTATGCTTAATTTGTTGTTGCATTTGTGTGTTGTTGCATTTGTGTGTTGAAATAGTACTGCAATGGTTATTAATTTGTGCTAAAATGGTATTAAAATATGTTTATAAAGTGCTTAAATAACATCGAAATAGTGTTGATATGGTGCTTAAATTTTTGCTGCATTTTCTATGCTTAATTTGTGTTAAAAGGGTGCTAAAAATGGTCAAATGATACTGAAAGTGATGTAATTTATTACCAACATTAGTTGCTGAAATGAAGCCAAAAGTCACACGCAGATTGACTAATTTAATGCTACAATTTATGTTGTAATGTTGTCAAAAGAACTCATGTGTCATGATTCAAAATCCATGATGGCACCTACTATAATCCCTCCAGCAGGAAAGCCAAACCCCAAGCCATATATCGGAAGTAATATCCAAAAGATTATAAAGGGAGTAGAAATGAAGACAATTGGCCATTATGCATAGTTGCATATGTAACAGGTATAAAAATATACAAAATGAGCCCTAGAGAAATCGAAAAGACAAGACATTTAATAGAATCCAACCCCGAGCGTGGTTCCACTAGTACAAGAGCCACTAAGTACTGAAATAAGAACTACACTGATACGTGTCTATATAGAATACATAAAATATAGATACTAGAAAAAAGAAAGGAGATGAGTAAGCATCCTGACGCCAAGTGATCACTACGGCTCTATGCAAGGGACTCTCGAATGAGCAAAATCAGCAGGGAAGACTCGTACTAGGATATGCATTGGGAAAAAAAGATGCAGAAGTATAGTATGAGTATAAAAATATGTGTACCCAGTAGGCATCATAGGATGACTGAGCTTAGGACATAATATAAAACATAAATGACATGTAAAGATACGTTTACATGCAAAAGCCATCCTAGCAGTTGATGTAGCTCAAATTACACCTCCCAATGAGATATAAAGCGGCCGCTATTCAAATATATAACCTAACCAAGGTTGGGGTTGATCCCATGAAGAATATGGTTAGGACCTTAATCAATATGGTTATTTCAGCTTTTAGTCAGTTATTTCTAAAAAAAAGGGGGATTTAAAAGAACAAATAACAACTTGTAAATTAAGTAACAAGTAACAGAGTATCAATTAACGTTGTTTGTTATCAATGCGAATGATGAACGAGGATTGTGTTCCCTATGATTTCATAACTTAGTAAGCATGTAATACTAGTGATCTATCCTGGTGCTTAGCATGCAAAATCGGTAAGTTAAGTTCACCTAAATAGTTGGTCCCCTAGATAGATGAATATCACCACACAACTTGGTCCATCTATGGGTGTTTTCTTTACTAACCCTTACCTTTGATCTATGATTAGCTATTCCCAGATAAGGTCAAGCTCTTAGATGAGGGTTGATAGCCTCAAATCTCCATTATTAATCCCTTTTTCTATTCTTCACCTCTTTGGCCTGACAAGTAAAGAATTAAGGTGAGTTCTAATGCGTGCACTCATTAAAAGCCAATCAATACGAAGGAAAGAACAATACATGAATAAACATAATTCAAGACTCACTACGTACTATGCCTATTTTTTTATTTATTGGTTCTCACAACTCTAGTTATGGGATATAGCTACTCATGCTTGAAGAATCACAATTAGAAGTTATACACAAATTCATAATTATACACATACGAGAATTGCGTCGATGAAATTCGGACATTTGAATTATCAAAAAGAATTTAATATCCTAGAATCAATATATGAATAATCCTTCAAAACCCAAGAACATGCTTCCAATCTAAAAGAAAACCTAGGAAAGGTATTTATAGACAATAACAAAACCTATCCTAAATTCAATAGGATTGCAGGCTCGGCAATGGCAATGAATCATTGGTGGTCCTGATGACTTGTTATGTGTCGTCACGAGTCATTCTGTGAGTTTCTTCAATTCTGATGAATCCTCAAGGAATGACTCATTGGTTGATCAGACAAGTCGTTAAGTGAATCGTGACCCATCATGGGACTTGATTTGCTACACCTTTACAGTACTTCTACCTACGGCTACTCAAAATGAGTCAACGTCACAGTTGTGGCATCTTTATAACGGCTCATAGAATCCTCCTATGGTCACAGGGCCAAATTTTCACCTTTCAACTTTTCTACTATACGATCTCTCAGAACGAGTCAATAGGACTCGTTACGTATCATCATGAATTGTGTCCAGCAGTCATTTGTTTGCACTCAATTTTTAGTCTTAAGGACCTCATGTATTTTTCTCAAAATAGATCAGGGAATGCCTTATTTTTTGAACCAACGAGTTATCCCTTGGCTCTAACAGTTAACAATACGTTTCTAATTTTTTTGTGTTGCTTACTTTCAAAACCTATTTTCCTACATAAACTCACAAACACACATCAGATCTACCAAAAAGTACTTAAGGACATATAATAATTCCTTATTTTAGGTTTTGAAAGTGTCGTAAAACCATGACACATCAATACCCTCAACTTAGAACATTTGCTTATCCTCAATAAAAAAAATAAAACTAACACAATACTTAAGCAAAAGAAACCTGGGAAAACTACTACAGTCATATGGCACTTGGCAATTTCTTTCTCAAATTCAATTCCCCTTTTTTTCTAAGTCTGTATAAAAATCGTTGTGATCATTCCACACTTATCAAAACAACATAAAAGGGATATATGTATGACATCACACTGTTGAAAGATAATTATGCATAGACAAATGACAATCGATTAACAATCATTAATCAACAGGATAACCCTAGTGCCCTCACCATAAAGAAGACCCTTACACACATATGCTTATTCAAAAACAGGGACTCAACTAAGATGTTTGTACTAACAATGAAGTTCAAATGATGCTTGTACAATACTATAGGCTTGCCCTTATTTTCTATACTTCAATTTTTAGGATCACTATAGGACTTTACTCGTCTTGTAATGTAGGCTTGGGTACGGGTATGGTATATTTTTGAAATAGTGACTCAACCCTCCTTGGGGCTACACTTTTCTTCCTCTTCCACTCTTTTTTCTCCCTTTTCTTTTATTTTCTTTCAACTACGGATGTGGTTTTCTACTTTTTCTGCTCACTATTTTTTTCTTTTTCATTTTCTTTTTCATTGCTTCTTCTTTTTTCTTTTTCTTTTCAGCATACCACACCCGCTATCTTTGAAGACTAATCTATTCTTTTCATACATAACTTTTTCTTTTCTATTCCCTGATAGTAGCCACCCTCAATTTAGGTGGTTTGCGTGATTTGAGGTGCAAAATGTCCTAGGAGGGACAATGGCCAAAATAAAGGTCAAAGAAAATTTGGGGAGGTGATTAGGTTAATCAACAAAAAAGTAAATTTAGTCTCAAAACAGGGATCAAGGGATACATGCATTCATTGGACAATCGTTTAGGCTGGAGTGAACTATAAATCAATAACAACCTATGATCCTTTCCTAACCAACTATCCTACAACATCAATATAAATAATCAGAAAAGTTCTAGATTCCACACGCATGTAAGAACTAGGTAATAACATTTCACACACACATGGCATAGGGTTTTCTCTATCAATCACAAAATTTCAAATTCATGTCCTAGCTTAAGCACATATTAACACACCAACATACATGATGTCATGCAAAGATCCAAAGAAGTCATTTTATTAAAATATAAACATGCAACACAAGAAGGGAAGCCTTGGAGTAACTGGTAAAATTGCTACTATATGACCAGGAGGTCACGGATTCAAGCTGTGGAAACAACCCCTTGTAAAAATATAGGTTGAGGCTGCGTACAATAAACCCTTGTGGTTTCTCGAACCCCGCACATAACAGGAGCTTTAGTGCTTCTGGTTGCCCTTGTTATGAACATCAAAATAAATTTTTGGAGGGGGGGGTCTCCGATTTTCAATAAAAATTTGTGCAATTTATTTTTCTACCTAGACTGCATTCGATTTTCCTGTTTTTATTTTACTTTCAACAAAACACATAAAAACACATAACAATAAACACCACTATACACAAAAGTTAAAAAAACTCCTAAACATGTTGGTTCTACTATGATAACATACCCAGGGGAAAAGAATCACAACAAAAAAAATCCACAGATACACCCTCAACAAAAAGAGGTTCATTGTTCCCAATGCACATAAAAAGATGTAAGACAAGTGGTAGAGATATACATGTTGTGTCTTAAGAGCGTGAGTTGGGTGAACCAACATGGGCTGCAGATGCAGCCTTAGAATTAACAATGGTGGCGTCAGTGGTATCCATTACACTTACATACAGTACCCTCTGTAGCACCGATGCACTCACTGGTAAAGGTTCAGTCATGTGGCTTTCACCTCCAAAAATATGTACCCCTGAATCTGCAGGTGTCGAACTAGATGATTCTCCTAGCCGTATCTACTCCTGCCTAATCTGGTTGACATGATAATAAGTACAGGAGTCCATTGAGGCCTTATGAATATCTCTAAGCTTGTAGGCCCCAAACAACTCCTCCTCAATCCTTGCTCTCTTTCTACTTGCCTTTGCTATAGGCTGCTCAGTGATGAAATCAAATACATATAGTACTTCCTCTATCTCCTCCCCAACAACTGGAAGCATAAGCAGTGGTGGTATAGGTATCACAGGAATCTATCATGATGACAACTCCCTCACCTCAGCCAGCGATAACTCAAGCTCCTTATACTACGTAGTCAACTCTGGTGCCTTCAGTGCTGCTAGTCCCTAATCCATCCCCTTTTCAAGAGCATCTAAATGACCATAAAAAGTCCTCGTAAGTCCCTTAAGCTCCTGTGTAACCCATTCACTTGCTTCATCAAGACCTTAACTTGTAAGGCAATGTTAGCTTGCTGTTTTTCACTACAAGCTAGCCGCCTAGCCATATTAGCTAAGTACTCCTAAGTAATGGTGACTAAGCCAGCAGTCGAGGGACAAGGAGATGAAGATCCTGGTGTAGCAACTAGTGTAGTAGAAGAAGTAGGAGCTGAATTAGGGATAGCAGCGGCAACTATGGAAGTACTAGTCTGAGGGAAAGTGCCCATAACTTGTGAATCAATAGCAACTGTCTCAATCTTAACAAAACCTGGACTCTCAATATGTAGACCCCTCTGGAACAAATCTGCTAGTATAATTACACCAGCTAAAATGAAAAATTGAGTCTTTTCCTTGGACACAGGATTTATGTTATCTTGAATCAACCCAATGTCCGTAAACTTTGTTACCTCTATAACGTGATCTACGCTTGGCAACTGGGGAACATTCTTTTTCTGTCTTCTCTCCATAGAAAAAGAAAAGTATCGCCAATCCAATAAAAAATTACATGAGGTAAGGCTAAGGGCCTTGTGCGCCTTGTAAAAGATTACTAGGGGTCTCGGTACCTAGGGAGCAGGAATAAGAAACTCCAGTCAATAAAAGAAAGACAATAGGAGTCCTCTCAATAGACGAGGGACCACTTCTCTATATGCACTTATGGAAGGGGAAAAGCTTGATTCTCATAGATTAGACAATATACATGTGCAAACAAGAAATCAAACTATCTATATATTTACCCTTTCCCTTATAGATCCACCTTTCTTCAAAATAAAGATATAGCGACTAAAAGAAAGCTAAATAGAATTGGAATAGGATAAAGAAAACACAAAGGGGCAAAGAGAAAGAGGATTCTACTACAACTGCTTATTTCCTTTTATCAACAATACAACATCACATTTGACACTTAAGGAGGTACAACCTCTTTTTCTACTGTGAATGACCTATCTATTTATTTTCATGCTTGCGCTTCAAACTTGCCTATCGCTCTCCTCTACAAAAATTCTCTTCTATAATAACTCTCAATAAGACATCCATTCCCCTTTCAAATGAAAAGAGGACTAGACTCTTCTCTTTATCATTGAAATCTGCCATTCAACTGTAGTGTGGTGCTCTCAAAAAGCTCAATCCTCATTCGTTGAACCTTGGGGATCAACATTAGCATTAAGGTCAATCATCACACTACCTCTATCATGTATACGACATTACGCAAAGCGAGAGTACATGGTTAACACATACATAAAATGCCTATGTTTTACTTGCAGCCAATGCAACCATAAAGCAGGTTAAAGAGAGCTCTAACAGGCATTAGAGGATCGAACCCATGCATGTGGCCAAGCCAGGTTTCTTTTTTAAGAGTCCCAAGGAGGCTACCTTTTTTCAAATTCAAAATGTTTATAATTGAGGTTACACAAAATCGGAGCTAGAAAAGAAAAAAGTGACTATCCTAAAGATATAAAGCGCCCGGTCTTATTCTCTTGTGTTGAAGTGTAGTGTAGTATGGTGAGGTTTTACCTCATAGAAAGGAAAGTCATTTTGATCCAATCCATTCTTGGGGTCAAATAAAGACAAAAAAGGATATGTCAGTGACCTAGTATGACAAAGCACTCTTCTAGGGTTCAACATCAAGAAAGGAAAGAAAAATGCATGAAAAATTTGAGAGAAAGAGGATTCTAAAAGCTAAAAGCATAGAAAACTAAATTGTCAGACTCAGAGGTAGTAGTAAGACCTCTGTCTCCAAAGAAGGCATGAGGCTTTTCTAAAAGTCTCCTCTCATTACTTATGGATAAAGCTCTTAAGCTTAAGCTTTTACGAATGGAAAGATCTTCCCACTCTATATAAAAATGTGTGTCTTTCAACTAGATGTGCTCCTTTGAATGGGTTTGAGAAAGAGAGCATGAGATAGTTGGTGACGAAGATCTAGGCATGCAAATTCATGGAGAGGACAAGTGATCGGTTACAGTTCTGTAACAGGTGAAATCTTGGTTAGAAATACGTTCTTGGGGAATCAACAAGGACCAACTTGCAAGGCTAAATACTTTTGGGTGACCAATAAACGATATAGGTTGTTTAAGAAGAGAGAGTCATTGGTTCCAGTCGTGTCTGCCCTTGGCATTTGCAATGTCCTTATTTGATATTCTAATATGGGAGAACTAAAAGACTGACCCATTCGGTGACTATAATGGTCGTCCTTATTAAACCAACTTGAATCTGAACTATGATTCAGATCAAGTCTTACCGAAGTTGGATTTCCTTTTCGTTCCATATGCGCTTAGACTTTACTTTCCCCCCTCTTTTTCTTCCATTCTTTCTTGCAGGAAATCTAATTCTCATTTTTCCTTTACTTATTGATGTAAAATCATCTTCTATTCAATAGAAAATTCTTTCAATTCAATGAAACAGATTCTCATATTTCTACAATTATTGAAGATACGAGATATAGAAATTTGCCTTTCATAATTGTGGAAGTAGTTTTGTTGTTGGATTTTTTTAAGAAGAAGTTAATGGTCAAGTGACTAATAACAGTAGTAGATCATATTTGATAAAAGCAAAAATAAAAGTGATGACTTACTACTAGGAATTGTGGGTTCCATCGAGGGCCCCAAATCTTGGTAAAAACAAGTAAATCAGACACGGGAATGGAATACTAGTGCTATCCTGTATAGCTCTTTCCTATATCTCTTCAATAATGCACCTCGATATATTAATTTCATACCCCTCCATGATGTTCGTAAGACATGCAACATGATCCAAGAACACGATGTTGTCATTACTGGTCGGCCCCAATTGATGTCTTACCAAAGAGAACCAAACCTTTGCTTTGATGTTCAGGGTCTCCTTTCTTATTTGTGACTTATTACCTACTATCCATTCTACATTGGTCCCCTTTATGGCAATGATCCGAGCCAACCAAGTGTAGTGTATCCTCTTGTTATCTGTACTCAGCTTCTTGGTTTTTACCTATTTCAGTTCATCAGCCCTATAGTTGTATTCTACCGTGTTTGTTGGGGCCCTCATACTTATCACCATATAAGAAGTGTGAGATCATGTGATCAGATATATCAATCAGTGTACCCCACACTAGGACAACAGGCAGTGCATGATGGCTCTTACAATCTTGGTCTGAAAGAGTCTAATTTTTCATTGTCACTACATAGAATTCTCAGACCATATCTGGGATATATCTCCCTGAAGGCTCACTCATCCAGCTAAACCTATATCTATTAAACAACTCTTGAATATTGGGAAGGTCTTTGATCTCGACAGTCACTTGCTGAGGATTCTTATATAAACTTAACTTTGGGTTGCCTCTCATATTTGTAGCTAAGTCCCTATCATAAATGTCTTACATGATTGGGACTATCCATATTTGAACCAACTACTTAATCTGACATTGTGCCTTGATAGCCGGAGGTGGAGGATTAGAACCTCAATTCTCAATCCCTATATTTTTAGTATTGGAGTCCTCTGTGTTGGACTCACTTCCATCATTATCATTCGATTCACTACCCCCTTCTTTATTAGATGATTCCTTTACTTCTTCAGATTGGGGAGAGGGAACTAGAATCAGGGACAAAACCAATTGCTGAGTGACATTAACATTCTTTGTCCGTGGCCTGGAGGTGTGATGTTCTAGTTGGTTCTCTTTGATTGGATACTCCTCCACATAGCCATTTGAATATTTGGAGGTAGTTGGCTCATCCATCAACTAACATTTCATAGGCTCCTCTTGCTATGTTTTCTTAGAAGGTGCGTTGGCCTTACCCTTCTTTTTATTTCCCTTTGGAGGCATAGTACCTATATGTGTAAACATTAGACCAAAAATACCAAAAAATATACACAAGTATCATACTGTAGATGATTAGAATGAATCAAGTAATGAGTCGTTACTTGTGAGTATAACCTGTACCTTGACTTGTTAAGTCAAACTTCTGAAAACTGTCAATATGGCTTCACTTAGGATGAGTTAGGTAACAAGTTATTCTTTGTGGGTATGACTCATATATTGACTCGTGAGTTCCAATATCTGAAACCTATCAAAACATACCTACTCAAAATGAGTCAAATAACGAGTTGTTAGGTGACCTTACAACTTGTTAAGTAACTCGTTCTTAAAGGTTCTGAAACTTTACATTTTTACTTTATCAGGAGCAGTGGTTACTACTGACACCACGACTCATTACTGGAAACAACGATTTGTTGAGTCATTTGTGACCCTTTCTCTTGACTTTCTTTTTAGACAAAATTTAGTTTCCAAAAGTTTTTAATTATTAAAGACTCATGGGATACTCAGACTCCTCCCATGTTCAAGAATTTAATCAGAATTGTTGGGAGTTAGGTGGGCAAAACAATTCGAGCTTCATTTTTTAGGCGATTATGGATCATAATGCCTGTCGACTCAATGGGTATGAGACACCCAACCCAATAGTGACACACCAAAAAACCAAAAATCAGTTTCCACTTATTTTCACATAGCAAAATAGTAGACACATATAGGCACATAATCAGTTTAAAATCAATACAGAAAATAGGGCAATCCACATGGTATACACACACCAAAAATTTCCATCTCAAAATCAACCTTGGGCTCTTACAAATTAGCACAAAATACGGGAACCCATGGGTAATACTAAAATCACTAATCAAAGAAAATTAAATGTAGTTTACTTAGTTTCAGATTTGAGTGCTTGCGAGGATGAAGAATTGAAATCTATGTGATGCTTGAGCTACAAATTTGAAATTTCAAGTGAAATGGGTATTGAATCACGATTGTAGCAGGGATTAAGCATATTTGTGGAGTGATTAATGGGGAAATTTAATTATCAGTTATAGAGGGAGTATTTTAAGTTGAAATGGGTGAGGAAGAAGAGGAATTGGTTTTTAATTTGGGATAAAAGGGTAAAGGAATGGGTCAGGACAACTCAGTTAATTTTAAAAATATTTGACTAGTTGACCAAGACCCTACCTTATGAGTCATTGGTAGTCGCCACGACTCGTTCTGTCATGTTGCTAGTGAATAAAATATAAAAAAACTTACCTGAGACTTCACGAGTACAAGTTATGACTCGTGACATGACACCACAATTCATTCCTTAACTCGTATTCATAGCCAATTTGATAATATATGTCCCAGTCCCTATGAGTGATGGGACAAGTCATTGTGTGAATATACAAATTGTCCTTAGAATCGTAAGGAAAAGTTAATGTAGGATGATAAATTGGGTCCATTAGAATTGTTAAACTCACGACTCATTCCACTAGGGTATGATTTGTAGGAGTCAACCATCAGTAGACCTTTATTTTTCTTTAATTAGTTCAAGTGGTTACTTTTGTAGACCACATTTGGAGACCACAAGTTGTGCCTAGATGCAAGACTCATTCTGTGCCCCGTGGCTCTAAGTTTTTCCAGATTTTTCCTAACTCCTTTTTCCCTATTCTAAGAACACATGTATACTTAAGCTAACATTACCCCTCTACTAAAATCAAAATCAAAGGGAAAACCAAATACAAAAGCTTGGGTTGCCTCCCAAGTAGCGCTTGATCAAGCCTCAAGTTAGAGGCATCACCCCAATAAAAATTCAGCTTCTTAAGCGCCTACATGGATTTGTGCTCAAGCTCAACTGGTAGATGACATGATTTTCCATATATAATCTGATAAAAATACATAATTATAGGGGTCTTGAAAGCAGTCCGGTACGCCCATAAAGAATCATCCAACTTCCTAGACTAATTTGCTCTATTGCATTCACAATCTTTGTAAGGATTGTATTTATCTCCAGATTAGAGAACTCAACCTACCACTAGATTATGGAGATAAGGTGTTGCCATCCTATACTTCACACCATATATATCAAATTAGGCTCAAAACAACAGATTACAAAAATGAGAACCCCCATCACTAATGATTTCTCTTGGTGTACCAAACCTCAAAAAGATGTTATGCTTTAAGAATTCTGTGACACTCTTGCCTTCATTTTTGGAAATCACAACTTCCTTCAACCACTTGAACACATAATCAACAGCTACCAGTATGTATTTTATCCTATTCGATCTCACGACGACCCCATAAAATCAGTACCCCAAACATCAAACAACTCAATTACAAGAATGAGGGAGAGAGAAAATTCATGATTTCTTGATATACCCCCTTTCCTTTTCCATTGGTTACATGTCCTTGCGTAATCATGAGTATCTTGATGAATGGTCAGCTAATAGTAGCCATATTGTAAAATCTTATGGGCTTTTCGAATGCCACTATGATGACCTCCAATAGGGGATGAGTGACATGCCTTTAATATACTCATCATCTCGACCTCAGGCACGCATCTACGAATCATCCTATCTGTATAAGTATGGAACTAATGTGTCTCATCCCAAAAGAAATTTTGCACATCAGACATAAACTTCTTTGACTGCTAGAAGGATAAGTCTGGAGGCACTACATCACTCACCAAATAATTAGCAAAATCTGTGAACCATGAATCAGGTCTTGTGATGCAGTCAATACTTGCTCATCTAGAAAAGTATTATCAATGTCAATCTCATCTTTCAATTTCTGCATTGGCTCTTTCTCAAGTCATGACAAGTGATCAGCCACTTAGTTTTCAGTCCCCATTCGGTCCTTGACCTCAAAGTCAAATTCTTTCAACAAAAGTACCCATTGAATCAATCTAGGCTCTGCATATTTATTCTTCATAAGGTACCTAAGAGCTTATGGTCAGTGTGCACAATCACTTTATTTCCAATCAAGTAGGATCTAAACATCTCAAAAGAAAAAAACCCCAACAAGCAACTCTTATTTCGTCATAATGTAATTTTTCTGGGATGGAGTATGTTTTTTGATAGCGTAATAGATAGGATGGAGTATCCTTTCATGCCTTTGGCCAAGGACTTCTCCTACCTCCACTCTACCAGTGTCGTACATAATCTCAAAAAGCATGGACCCGTCGAGTGAAATAGTGATAGGGGTTGATATCAACTTTCCCTTAAGGCACTCAAATGCCTCATCAAACACAAACTTCATCTCCTTGTCCAATAATTTACACAAAGGGTGTGTAATTTTAGAGAGGTCCTTGATGAACCTATGATAAAATCCAGCATACCCTACAAAGAAACTAGTGGAAGAAATTTTTCAATCACCTCAATTTTTTCCTTATCAACCTCGATCCCCTTCTTCAAAATCTTACGGTCGAGAACTATCCATTCCTTCACTAAAAAATGACACTTTTCCCAATTAAGCACCAAATTACAGTCTTCACACCTCCTCAAAACACAAGGCAAATGAGATAGACAATCTTCAAAGGAGTCACCTACCACCAAAATTCATCCATAAATACCTTGATAGTTTCCTCCACCATGTCTGACAAGATAGACATCATACAATGCTAAAAATTCATCCTTTTGAAAGAAAATTTCCGATATGGATAAGTGAAAGTGGTTTTCTTTTGGTCTTCAAGAGTAATCGAAATCTGCTTGTACCCCAAATACCCATCAAGAAAATAATACATTTCTCTACTAGAAAGACGTTCTAACATCTGATCCATAAATGACATCAAAAAATGATCTTTTTTAGTCAACACATTTAGCTTCCTATAATCCATGCATACTCGCCTGCCTATGACTGGTCTCATCGTTATAAGCTCATTCTTTGCATTAGGAACCATAGTGATTCCTCCCTTCTTCGGCACACATTGGACCATGCTTAACCATTTACTGTCTGCAATAGGGTAAACTACACCTGCATCAAACCACTTGATGATTTTCTTTTTGACTACTTTTTGCATAGGTGGATTCAACCCAGATTAATGCTCAATACTAAAAATATAATCGGGATTAAGCTGGATTTTATGAGTGCAAATTCCTTACAAAATACCAATAATGTTAATAATAGACCACCTAATGGCCTTCTTGAACTTCTTTAACATAGATACTAAATCCTCAACCTGCCATTTTGACTAAATCTGCTACAATAATGACCAGCAAGATATTGTAGGATCCCAAGAAAACATATCAAAAGTGGGAAGGGAGAGACTTGAGCACCAAGATGGGAGACTCCTCAATAGAAGGCTTGGTTGATGGAGTTGCACGATTCTTTAAATCTAAATCTAATTTTTTAGAGCATAAGTGTTGTACTCCATATCCATGAGTGAACTCACCATCTCATCATACTCATCTATATCATACCCCTCAAAGTTTATGATCACAGTTTCTAGTACCTCAACACATAGTCTTTCCTCAATAGGAACTTTTGGGGCCTTGCATTCAATTGTATCAATAACTGAGACCACACATATGTCATTTGGCTACTTCATTGATTAGCAAATATTTAACATCACTTCCTCATTATTCAATAAAAATTTCAGTTGTCCAATTTCCATGTCAACTAATACTCTTCTGGTTGTTAGGAATTGTCTCCCCAAGATGATGTGAACCTCAAAATCAATTTCACAGTCTAGAATAATAAAATTAGCTAGAAAAATGAATGACTCAACCTTCACTAAAAATCATATAGAATACCCATAGGCTTCTTTATTGTATGATCCACCATACGAAGTCTTGTCAAAGTTAGTTTGGGCACTTCCAAACCCAACTGTCTAAACACTGCTAGTAGTATGAGATTAATACTAGCACCTAAGTCATACAAAGCCTTTGTAAAATAGAAAGATCCTACGGTGCATGTAATGGTGAATGTGTCAAGATCTTTCTTTTTTTGCACAAAAGACTAGAAAGCTATTGCACTACAATGGTGCAAATTATCAGTAGGCTCAAAACTCACAATCTTCTTTTTCGTAACAAAATCTTTCATAAAATTGAGGTATCCAGGCATTTGCTCAAATGCCTTGACTAAAGGGATATTCACAAATAATTGCTTCAGCATCAAAATAAAGTTGTGATATTTCCCTTCTTCTTCCCTATTCTTCAATTGCTGAGTGAAAGGTGGAGGAGGTCGCAAGATTTGAGTCAGAACTGTGTGACCTCCTTCTTCTCTCTTTACTAGCCACAGTCTCCTTTTCAGCAACTGGAGTCCACTTTTCTGTCAAACTCTCATCAATATTCTATTTTTCAGATTTAACCACTTTTTCAACATTAATCATCTTGGGCTCTACCATATCATTGACAACTATCGGCATAGGAGGGCCAACAGTGATCTTGCCACTTCTAGTGGTTACAACTATGTAGTGATAATTATTTTTTATATTTTGGACTATATTGCTAGGAAGTGTACCTTTTTGACAATTGGTTCAGAGCTACAGATACTTGGCTAAATTATTACTCAAGTTGCTTAGCCGTAGTAGCATATGACTTAACCTTTTAGCTCATCCCAAAAATATCCGCATAAATCTCCTTAAGGCTATTGTCACTAGCTTCTACCCTTTTTATCACATTGGCTAACATATATTCCATCCTAAAATTGCTTGACTCAGCTTCACGGCTACCAAGTGGGAAGTACAACCCACTTCTATCATTCTTGTATCCATATCTCTTCTTCCAATTATCGTCTCTATCTCTGCCTTTACTCCTATCTCTATACCCAGTCTCATTATAGTTATTATCCTTGTAATATTTCTGACATTGATTTCCTTGACCTTGGGGACAAGTGTCTTGATTAGACTATTGGGCATTGGCCCAGAAACCTGCCACCTAATTGTCCAAATAGTTTGCTTCCTCATCAAAATCAAAATCATTGCTCTCATGTCTTAACACTTTTCCTTGTGACCCAATTGCATTTACCTTTTTAGTCCCTACCCCTATGATATACTTTACAATAATAGTCAATTCAGTTCTCATCTTGGCTACATCTTAAGCGAGCTCCTCTTCTTTTCTACGCTGCTCCGTGGACGCACCTATAACATAAGTGCAGGCAGGAATGTCAAATTCCCATGAATGCCAAGCCCTATTGGTTTTGGTAACTCTATCAAGTATAACTGCTGCAACTACCCATGTTTGACTCATAAATGCACCTCTTGCAATAGTGTCAGTTACCGTTTTATTATTAGCATTCAAGGACCTATAGAAGATCTCTAGCAAACTATGTTCAGGTATCCTATGTTTAGGGACTTGCTGCAACTTCTTCTTGAATCTCAACCATGTCTCGTATAAAGATTTTGAATGTAGTTTCCTGAACTTATAGATCTCATCCTTTAGCTGCATTATTTTGGTTGAGGTTAGTTGCTTTACTTGTTCATATTATTTCTAGTGAGGGGATACAGATTGACTCACAGAAGATTGAGGCAGTCAAGAGTTAGCCTAGACCTACTACTCCATCAGATATTAGGAGTTTCTTGGGTTTAGCTGGTTACTATAGGAGATATGTAGAAGGGTTCTCATCTATTTTAGCCCTATTAACTAGGCTGACTCAGAATAAGGTTAAATTTCAGTGGTCCGAGGCATGTGAGAAAAGCTTTCAGTAGTTGAAGGCTAGACTTACAACTACTCCAATTTTGACCTTGACAAATTATACAAATGGTTTTGTGGTGTATTATGATGAGTCTAGAGTTGGACTTGGGTGAGTTTGATACAGAATAGTAAGGTTATTTCCTACACTTCTAGATAGTTTAAGGTTCATGAAAGGAACTATTTGACTCATGATCTTGAGTTAAAGGCTTTAGTATTTACTTTAAAAATTTGGAGTCATTATCTCTATGGTGTACATGTTGATTTATTTACAGATCATAAGAGCCTGTAGAATGTCTTTACTCAGAAGGAGTTGAATCTTTGTTAGAGGAGATAGTTTGAGTTTCGTAAGGATTATGATATGAGTGTGCTATACCATTTGCTTAAGGCTAATGTGGTTATTAATGCTCTTAGCAAGTTGTTTATAGATAGTGTTGCCCATGTAAAAGAAGATAAGAAAGAGATTACAAAAGATGTGCATATATGTATGCGTTTGGGAGTATATCCCATGAATTTTGATGATGGTGTGTGATAATACAAAATGATTCTTAGTCCTCATTTGTGATTTAGGTGAAAGAGAATCAAGATAGTGATCTTGTATTGCTTCAGTTAAATAATGTAGTCCATAAGCAGAAAGTTGAAGTCTTCTCTTATAAGAAAGGTGGTATTCTTTGGTACCAAGGTAGGTTGTGTATGCTTGATGTAGATGGGTTGAGAGCACAGATTTTGTCTAACGCTTAGAATTCTAGATATTTGATTCATCCAGGTTCCACTAAGATGTATCTTAACTTAAGAGAAGTTTATTGGTGGATTTGAATTAAAAATGACATTGCAGACTTTATAGCAAAATGTCATAATTGTCAACAAGTGAAGATAGAACATCAAAGACCTAGTGGTAAGGCTCAAGATATTAGTATTCCTATATGGAAATATGAGATGATAAATATGAATTTCATTATGGGTTTACCTTGTATGCGTCACCAGCATTATTCTATTTGGATGATAGTAGACAAGATGACTAAATCTGCTCACTTCTTGCCTGTCAAAACTACAGATTCAGTTAAGGATTATGCTAAGTTGTATATTTATGAGTTAGTACGACTTCATGGAGTTCTCTTTTCTGTTATTTTAGATAGGGGTACCCAGTTTACATC
Source organism: Capsicum rhomboideum (assembly GCA_031232105.1). Lineage (NCBI taxonomy): Eukaryota > Viridiplantae > Streptophyta > Magnoliopsida > Solanales > Solanaceae > Capsicum > Capsicum rhomboideum. The sequence continues at coordinate 57,476,054 of CP124711.1, forward strand.
TCATTTCTAGAAGTCATTTTAGAAAGGCTTAGGCACCCGAGTAGACCTTAGTACATTTTTCTATTCGCATACCAATGGACATGCAGAGCACACCATTCAGACTCTTGAGGATATGTTTAGGTCTTGCGTTATTGAACTAGAAAGTAATTGGGATGATAATTGGCCTCTTATTGAATTTGGTTATAATAACATTTATCATCCAGTATTCAGATGGCTCTGTTTGAAGCACTCTATGGGTGGAGATATAGGTCTCCTATTCGTTGGTTTGAGGTAGGTGAAGCTGTTTTGATAGGGACAGACTTAATCCATCAAGTCATGGAGAAAGTCATGTTGACTGGAGAGTGGTTGAAGACTACTCAAAGCCTGCAGAAGTCGTATTCTGATGTGAGGCGTAAAGACTTAGAATTATAAGTTAATGACTGGGTCTTCTTGAAAGTTTCTCTTATAAAAGGGATGATGCATTTTGGTAAGAAAGAAAAGCTTAGTCTTTGTTACATAGGTCCCTATCAAATTTTGAGTAGGATGGGAAAGATAGCCTATGAGTTGGAGTTGCCTACAGAGTTGGCCACAGTTCATCCTGTGTTTCATGTGTCCATGCTTAAGTAGTGTATTGGAGATCCATCGCTTATTATTCCTTTAGAAAATTTTGGGATCAAGGATAACCTTTCATATGAAGAGATTTATGTCAAGATCTTGGATCGTCAGGTTTATAAACTGAGAACAAAAGAGGTAGCATTAGTTAAGGTGTTATGGAGAAACCAAGAAGTTGAGAAAGCTACATGGTAGGCTGAAGAAGCTATGAAGTCTAAGTATCCATACCTAGTCGCTCCTCTTAATGGTGACGTTTCAGGTAACGACCTTCTTCCTATAGAAATTCTAATAATTTTCATGTCTAAGGTTCTTAACTTGTAGTTCTATGCTTATGTTCGTGCCATGTATGCTTAACTCTAGTCCTATCTTGGTATGAATAAGTTTAGTTTATGATTAGTAAGAAAAGTTTGTTAGTTAAACCGTTAGTACTCCCGTTTACTCTTTTCTTATGAATTTAGCTTTCATTTGAGGATGAATGATCCCAAAGGGGAGATATCGTAACATCATCAAACTTTGTACATGTTCATAGTATCCTTCTTATGCATTTAGAGTCATAAAATGAGGCCATTTAACACTTGAAAGGTTGGAAATCATTTAGGTTGAGTATTGGGTTGAAAAAGGACATCATGTAATAAGAAATAGGGCAGTGCACCATGCACGAGAGCCTTCACTTTAAGCTCCACACTGTAGAGCACATGTTGAGGAGATACTACATAGCCTGCCTGATAGAGGGTGCGGCGCAGGGCACTCATCTGCATTGGGGAGTTACGGTACACCTACCCATCCCAGGCTTAAAATTTTGCTCCTCCTTTTTAAAATTAGGGGCAATTGATGTCGGCCAAATTATACCTCACAATGAGATATAAAGTAATCATTGAATCAAATAAAGAACCCAACTAGGTTGAGGTCGATCCTATAAGGAATATGGCTAGGCGCTAGGTCAATACGGTAGTTAGACAGTTAAATGATTATTTTAGTAAAAAGGGGGGAGTTTGATTTTAACAAGTATTTAATTAGCAAGAATTTAGTATCCAAGTAGCAAGTAGCAAATTTTATGTTGTTTTTGATCAATGAGAATGATGAACTAGGATATTCTCCATGATTTCATAACTCAGTAAGTGTTTCGTACTAGTGCTCTATCTTGGTGCTTAGCATGTAAGATCGGTAAGTTAGGTTCTTCTAAATGGATGGTTGCCTATTAAGATGACTATTCTCAATTGCCGTCTAGGTGTCATGAGCTTTGCATATTAAACCTTACCTTTGATACCAGATTAGCTATTCTTGAACAAGGTCAAGCTATTAGATAGGGGTTGATAGCCTCAGATCTCCGTTGTTACTTTCTTTTTTCCCCGTTTTCTACCTTTATAGTTAAGAAAGTAAATACTTAAGGTGAGTTCGAACTTTTGTAACCATTAAAAAGCAATCAGTACGAAAGGAAGAACAATACATACATTAACACCTATCAAGAATCACTAAGTACTTTAGCCTACTTTGTTAATTCATCATGGTTCCCACAACCCTAGTTGCAGGATTTAGCTACTCATGCTTGAAGTATCATAATTATAGATTGTAGATGAATTCATAATTATGAACTTACAAGAATCGAATATATGAAAATCAAACATTTGAATTATCCAAGGAAATTTAATAATCAATTATCAATTATATGAGTAATCTCTCAAATTCAAGAACAAAACAATGTTATATGTTTCTAAGACTTAAGAGTTAGCAATAATGCGTAAAGAATAAAAGAATACCTAGGAAAGGTATTTATAAACAAAACAAAACCTATCCTAAAAAAAATTGTATTGCAGGTTCGACAACTCCAATGGTAGGATAACATGACTTGTACTACAATCCCACGAGTCGTCCCTTCTGATCGTGGTTGGGTAGTCACTTTTACAGGTCCTTTGATGTCTGTAGGATGCCTCTTTAGGAAGACTCGTCCTTTCTTGGTACGGCTCGTGGTAGGTGGTCATCATCACAAGCCTAGAGTTTAAGCTTTTCAGGATCTCAACCCATGACTCTCAAGACGACCCTATGGTAAGAACCAACGGGTCATGGGTCCTGAGAGTTCTGAATCACCTGAGATTAACTTCCTTTGCTTCTCTCACCAGGCATCCTGGAACGACCCATGCCAAGATCCAACCGGTCGTCCCAAGGCTTATCTGCTCAGTTATGCTCCATTTTCATATTTTTGTGCACTCCAACTCCCAGAACCTGTTTCCCTGCAAACTCCATAAAAACACATTATATCCACATAAACATGCCTTAGAACTAGCATATTTTCCATGTTTTAAGCATTGAAAGTGCCATAAAACCAAGGCAAATCAACAACCTAAAATTAGAACATTTGCATGTCCTCAGGCAAACAAAATAAAAAACCACAACGCTTAACCAAAATAAACTTGGAAAAGCTACGACAGCCATAAAAACACTTGGCGTACATGAGTTTTTTCAACTTTTGACCCCCTCCTATATTATCAAAAACAAAACCACTATGTTTTCACTAAGCTTCGTATCATGAAACAAGGGGATCATAGAATGGAATTACACTAAGATGGTTCGTAAGAGTCCACCATTATTGCTAAAACCAAATTCGGTACCAGGTCCCTATATAAGGATATTGAAGAATAATAAAAACACAAAGAGAAATTGCAGAAAGGTAAATAACAAGAGATTTTTACGTGGAAACCTCCTTGCTCAAGAGAGTAAAACCACAACCTACCCTAGTAGGATTTCACCAAACTCTCTACTAATCAAAAAGTAACCAACACAATTACAACCCTTATGCAATCTATGAATTAAACTCTTAATTCCTACTTACTAGCAATAACTCTATTGCTACACACACTCACAATAACTCTACCATGAGACTACACTAGCTAACTCTAGTTAGAAAACAACTCAACAGGAATTCAGTCTCAAAACTACTCACTAGAATCTCCAAGATGGGATGTGATTTTACAGTTGTAAGATCAATGCAAAAACTCAATCAACCTAGAAACCACAACATATTTTATTATGAGCAAAAAGTTTCTAAATTGTTGAATCTTGCGATATCAGCTGCAGTGAGGCTTTTGCTTGAGAGAATACCTTTTTGAATTCTTGTAAAAGTTTGAGCTTCTCTCCTCAAGGATGATGAGTAAATATGATGAGCATTAGGAGAGAATCATCCTCGTTGGTGGATGCTGGAAAAGACCATCAAAAATTTATCCCACTAATGTGCTGACACTGCCAGATTTAACTGAATAGCTGGAACATAAGACAAAATGTGTGTAACTACAAACTGCATGACTACTAGTTCACATAACTGGTTCTTCCACTAGGTTAGGAAATTATCAAAACATGAATCGCAATGTGACATGCATGTGCTAGGTCCAGTGATGAAGTTTGTTAATCATCAAAATGTAGCATTCTAACATTTTCTCCCATTTTTTATGCTGACAAACCCAGACTCTTAGAGCAACAATCCATACATTGATTCATCACATATCAGGTCCCCCTATCACCAACTATCAACTATCTTCTCCTTTTTGCTATGCTCTTTTCCTCCTCAAACTATACCAAATATTCCCCCTTTTGGCATCATTAAAAAGTTAAAGTAGTAAAACAAAGCAAGAATTTTTGCATCATATAGCTGCCCACTTTTATAGCCATGATATTGGAGTTGAATTAGTGGAATTTGATCAGACCGAGCTAGCTCGAATCTTTTCAAAGATTTCCCTTCTAAGAGCTTTGGTGGAAATATCAGCAACCTGGTCCTCCATTCAGCAAAACTGTATGCTGATAAACCCTTTCTCAAAATTGTCTCTTAGAAAGTGATGTTGAATATCCATATGCTTTGTCCTCTTGTGTTGGACAGTATTCTTTGCAATATTAAGAGCACTAGTGTTGTAATAGAATAATGTCACACTCTCAGTAATCACTCCAAAGTCTTCAAGCTATTTATTGATCTATATAATTTGAGCACAACATAAAGTAGCAGCTACATATTTATCTTCGGTTGTAGAAAGGGCAACTGAGTTTTGTTTTCTAGTCCCCCATGAAATTAGTGAGGACCCAAGTAAGTGATCCATTCCAGGTGTGATTTTCCTATCAATAATAAATCCAGCAAAATGAACTTTGACATACCTAATTAGATCAAAGGTATCTCCAGATGGATAGAAAAAAGCAAGATCAGTTGTTCCCTTAAGTATCTCAAAATTTGTTTGGCTGCCTTCAAGTGAGACTCCTTTGTACATGCTTGGAATCTTGCACACATGCCAACACTAAACATAATTTCTGGCCAACTGGTAGTTAGATATAAGATAGAACCTATAATACCTTAATACATGGTCTCATTCACAAAGGGACCAGGTTTATCCTTGTCCAATTTGGTGGAAGTGGCAATTGAAGTGTTTATTAGCTTAACATCTTCCATCTTGTATTTCTTCAACAACTCAAGCATGTAATTTTGGTGACTAATTAGAACTCCATCATATAATTGATTGACTTGCAGCCCAAGAAAGAACTTAAGCTCACCCATCATGCTCATTTCTAATTCACTTCCTATGAGCTTGGCAAAGTCATTTTACATAGAGTTCAGAGTTGATCAAAAAATGATATCTTCCACATAAACCTTCACAATGAGTAGATTCTTTCCTCTAGATCTTAAGTAGAGAGTTTTGTCAATCTTTCCTCTCTTAAATCTATTATCCAGCAAGAATTTGGATAACCTTTCATACGATGCTCTTGGTGCCTGTTTCAACCCATAGAGAGCTTTGTCAAGCTTGAACACATAATCTGGAAACTCATGACTTTCAAACCCTGGGGGTTTCTTCACGTATACTTCTTCCATTAGGTATCCATTCAAGAGTGTACTTTTTACATCCATTTGAAATAGTTTGAACTCCATGTAGGATGCAAAAACAATGAGAATCCGCATAGCTTCCATCCTAGCACCTAGAGTAAATGTTTCATCACAATCTATATATTCTTCTTGATTAGAGCGTTGTACCACCAGCCTATCTTTGTTCCTTACTGTGGTTCCAAACTCATCTAGTTTGTTTCTGTACACTTACCCGATTCCTATAACAGTTCTGTCAGAGGGTTTAGGAACTAGATGCCATACCTTATTTCTTTTAAACTGATGAAGCTCCTCCTATATTGAAATTATCCAGTCTTCATGTTATAAGGCTTCCTTGATATTTCTGGGCACAATTTGAGACAAGAATAATGAGAAAGTAACCATGTTTCTTGTCTTAGATCAAGTGTGCATTCCTGAATCAAGTGGGGAGACCAGATTGTCCAATAGATAAGACTTCAAGTGCCTCTGATTTGATAAATGTAATTTAGTTTGTTATTTTCTGGTACTTGGTTCCTCCACTGGTTCTTCTTCACCTTCTTCAATAATAGATGAAAAATCACTGAGATCTTTTTCAGAGGTATCAAGTTCTGGAGCATCTAGAACCTGAGTTGATGAAGACATGTCCTTAATAGAATCAATTTTACCCTGTTCATTTTTGGATGGGTTTATATTTGTTGAATTTTACAGATCAATTAATTCTTTGAGACGTTACAGGATTTTTTCTGTTTTTTCTTCATCTGGGTTTCCCTTTTAACCTTTCTCATTCATCTCATATAAAATCACATGAATAGTTTCTTTAACACATTGATTCCATTTATTAAAGACTCTATAAACTTTGCATTGAGATGAGTAGCTAAGGAACACTCCCTCATCACTTCTAGGATCAAATTTTCCCATGTTGTACTTGCCATTATTTAGGATAAAGCACTAGCATCTAAAGACCCTAAGATGAGATACCTTAGGTTTTCTTCTAAACATTAGTTCATAGGGGGTTTTATTTAGCAGAGACCTGATTAGGCACCTCTTCATCAAATAGCACGCTGTGTTTACTGCTTCTGCCCAAAAGATTTTGCACAAATCACTGTCTATCAACATAGTCCTTGCAATATCTTCATGAGTCCTATTCTTCCTTTCCACAACTCCAATTTGCTGAGGAGTTCAAAGAGCTGAGAAATTATTACTGATATGATTTTCAGTGCATAACTCATCAAAGTTGGCACTCTCAAATTTAGTCCCATAATCTGATCGGATTCTTACTATCTTTCTGCCCATCATGACTGAACTTGTTTAGCAACAAAAATAAACACCTAAAGTGTCTCATCCTTACTTCTTAGGAACAAAGTCCAAGTATAACTTGAGTAGTCATCCATGACTACAAAGATATGTTTCTTTCCTCGACTTTGATTCCTCATAGGTCCACAAAAGATCTATGTGAAGAAGATCAAGTGGCCTAGAAGAGCTAACCACTTTATTTGACTTGAATGAGGAATGAACTTGATTTCCCTTAATACAGACATCACACACCTTACAGTCCATAAATTTTCTATTGGGCAATCCATGCACCAGTTCCTTTGACATTAGCTTGTTGAGTAGTGAAAAGCACACATGCCCCAACCTTTTGTGGCATATCTCATCATCTTTTCTAACAACACAACACTTAGACATTTTAAATTCTCACCATAGATAGAATCAAGATCTACTGCATACATATTTTTGCACTTTTTGGCAACTAAAATCACTTCACCAGTTTTAACATTTGTGACTGTACAAGAATCAAATACAAACTTCACCTCATTTCCTTTGTCATATATTTAAGACACACTCATCAGATTATACTTTAGATCATTCACATTGAAAACATCTTCAATTGAATGAGCAAGAGGCTTACCAATTTGACCAACACCAAGAATATGCCCTTTCTTTCTATCCCTAAATGACAAACTGCCTTCTTAAAATGCTTTGAGTGAGAGGAAATCTTAAGTTTTACCAGTCATATGCCCTGAGCAGCCACTATCCATGAACCATTTTTGATTTTGTTGACTGCCTCTTCTTACTTCGACCTTATTATCTACTTCATTATCAGATTTGGCCATGAAAGCTAGCAAGGAATAAGATTTTATTGACTCATCTTCCATCACGAACATGGATGAGTTATCACTATCTACCACTTCATTTGTATCACTTGAGGAGTCTCCCCAAGCTGCTAGAGATTGCTTAACTATCTTGTCAGCTGCTTCCCTTCTTCTGACTCTATCAGAGACCTGGTGCCTTTTTTGGTTACTTTTTGACTTTTGCTCGGTGAAATCCTTGTAGTACAACTTGTGAAGAGGACAATCTTTGATACAACGACCAGGTTTTCCATATTTGTGGCACAGATCATTCCCTCTGAACCCCTTTTTTGTGTTTTCTCTATTTTAGAAACCTTTGCTTCTTACCATCTTTTGAAACCTTCATGTGAGATGGGTCATGTCGTGTTCATCTTTACTTAGGTCATTTTTTCTTGCCTTCAGAATCGTGCTCCTTTATTTCTTGGTGATCTTTTTACTAAGTTTGTGTTTTATTTTGCTGGTAATTTTCCTTATAATAGCTTTGGGGAAGTTCCAGCAAGAGCCAAAAATATTATCAATCTTGACAAAGCAGGGACACCAAAAATAAGAACGTCAATACAAGCCACATGAAAACAAGAATCTAACACATTTAAGCCCAGAATTTCATTATTCTTACATACAGGAAAGCTTTTCTATGATTGGTAGGGAATCAAGGTGCAACATAAAAGTGCTACTATTTTTCTAAACTACAAGAGGAGCAGGAGATATGAAGGTACCTCAAAAGAAGCCATTGTGGAAGTGACAGTGTATATAAAGCATAGCAGGTTTCATCAAGATTCCTCAACTTTAAGAAGCAAGATTACAGCTCAGTTGTATGTGTGAATAGGTCGTATATAGGCATTAATATTATGGAACAAAAAAGGATCTGAAATTACCTTTGTTGAAAGTGACTTCCATGAATATAACAACCTACACCCAGTGAGATTTGGGGTGTCGTGGGTTCAAGTATTCAAACGAAGGTAAACTTAGGTCTAAGTGAAGCTCCAAATCTGGTGTCGTATACCCTGTTACACAAACACAAATGTAAACTGAGTTTCATATCTTCGTCTTATCTTGAGTCATGTCTTTAGATTAAGTGGTGGTATTAGCTTCATTTAAAGATCAATCCACTGGTTTAGGGAAGCGATGAAAGTAACAGGAGAGGATAAGTCAACTTAGCTGAGATGGAGTAGCTGAAGAATCTTTATTTGAGCTTGTTCATGGAAATCTCTCATGGATATGGTGGTTCTTGAGCAATGTTTAATCAGAGCAATCGATGGAAATTGGGAAAGAAGGAGAGACACCTCTTTAACTTTTTTAATTGTGCTGAGACTAGGTTTGTTGCTCTTGTCGGATTTGTTGTTAATGGGCCAGACCACTTTTGGGACTAGTATTTGTATATACTTGCTAGTTTATTTAATAAATGGGCCTATTGCCTGGTTTTAATTTTTTTTTAAAAAAATCTTTCTTTTGGTTATTTATTTCAAAATCCTGCTGACTTTTCAGCTCATATGTCTTTAAATTTCCAATAAGCTCATCCATTATCGTAGTTTGTAGATCCTTTGCCTCAGAGATGACATTCACTTTGCTTTCCCAATAAAGGAGGCAAGATAATCAAGATTTTCTTGACTAACTTATACATCTTGATTTTTCTCCATCATATTTGAGCTTATTCACAATAGATGTGAATCGAGTATGCATGTCTTGAATGGATTCTCCTTTGCTCATCTTAAACAGCTCGTAGTGAGTAGTAAGCATATATATCTTTGATTGATTCACTTGACTTGCTTCCTCATGAAAATTCTGCAAAGCTTCCTATATTTCCTTAGTAAATTCACAAGTGCGGAGACCCAGTTGTATTCATCCTGTCACCTTTATTATAGTCTTTCCTAGCTTTGGGAACATATAGAGAGATTTCCCCTTCTTTAACCACTTCCATGGGCACATGAGGACCGTTACAAATCACATTCCACAACTTACTATCATCCAACATGATGAAATCGTGCATTCTAGTCTTTCACCAAATGTAGAATTGCCCATTGAGGTCGAGTAGTTGATTGTCCTTCCTCGAGACTGGGTGGAGATTCCGTCTTGAACATTATCCTTCCTAGGTGTTAAACTTATAGAGAGAACTACTCTGATACCAATTGTTGGTTCGTAAGAGTCCACCACTATAGCTAAGACCAAATTCGGTACCAGGTTCCTATATGAGGATATTGAAGAATAATAAGAACACAAAGAAAAATTGCAGAAAGGTAAATAACAAGAAATATTTATGTGGAAACCTCCTTGCTCAAGGGATTAAAACCCCGACCTACCCTAGTAGGATTTCACCAAACTTATCTCTAACAACCAAGCAACAAAACGATTACAACCCTTGTGCAATCTAGGAATTAAACTCTTAATTCCTACTTAGTAGCAATAACTCTTTTGCTACACACACTCACAAAAGCTAACTCTAGCTAGAAAACAACTCAACTATAATTCAGTCACAAAACTACTCACTAGAATCTCCAAGATAAGACGTGAGTTTAAAGTTGTAAGATTAATACAAAAAATCAATCAACCTAGAAACAACAACATATTTTATTATGAGAAAAGAGTTTCTAAATTGTTGAATCTTGCATTATCAACTGCAGTGAGACTTTTGCTTGAGAGAATACTTTTTTGAATTTTTGCAAAAGCTTGAGCTTCTCTCCTCAAGGATGATGAATAAATATGATGAGCATTGGCAGAGAAGCATCCTCATTAATGGATGCTAGAAAAGATCATTGAAAGTTTGTCCCACTAATATGCTGACATTGCCAGAGAGCACTTGACATCTGGCACATAAGACAAAATGCGTGCTACTACAAAACTGCCTACTGGGACACTAGTTCACGTAACTGGTCCTTCCACTAGGTTCGACAATCATTAAAACATGAATCACAATCTAACATGTATGGACCAGGTCCGGTGATGAAGTTTTTCAATCATCAAAACATATCATTATAACACATTATAAACAGACAACCATGCACACCTACTAATGACACTTACCCGGACAACTAGCAGCTAACAACATAACCCATATACCCTTACAATAAAAAGTCTCATACTCATGATATTATCAAAATGGGGACTGATACGGAGACACTCACTCTCACAAAGAAGTTCAAACTGTGTGTGTACAATACCAAAGGCTTGCCCTTATTTTCTATACCTTCGTTTTCAGACGGTTGGGTTAGGATCACTATAGGGCTTTGCTTGGCTTGTAATGTAGGCTTAGGGATGGGTATGTTAAATATGGATAATGTGACTCAACCCTCTTTGACACTACACTATCTTGGCTTCCATTTTTTTTTTAACCTTTATCTTTTTCTTCCCCCCTTTTATCCTTTATTCTTTTCTAACTTCGGTTGTGGTATCATTTTTCTTCATTTTTTATTTTTCTCGTTGTTCACTCTTTTTTTCCTTGTTTTTTTCTTTATTTATTTTACTACTCACACCACACTCGAGTCTTTTTCAGTAATCAACTTCTTCATCATACCCAACTTCTCTTATGCATCCCTACAGTATGCACCTTCATCTTAGGTAATTTACCTATGTTGAGGTACAAAATATCCAAGGAGGGACCAGGGCCAAAGTAGGTTCATTGTAACAAAAGTGGGAAGGTGAATGGGCTAATCAAAGAAAAGGTCTATTTTAGGCTCAAAGTTTGGGATCAAGGGATACTTATTTCATTTAGTAGGTTATTTAGGTCAATAGTGGACTATTAAAAAGTGGTCTATGATTCTTTCCTGTCATGACCCAATTGGACGTGAGTGTCACCCACCCCATTCTCCAGTGGGAGAACCAATAACCACGGAAGCATTAACCAACACTTAGATAAAAAGAAGAAAACTATCCCATTAATAGTTCAAGGATCATCCAATCTAACAACGTAAGAAATGTGGAAATAAGTACTAAAACAAAAACATCCCTAGAATCCAAAAGTCGGTGTACCAAAACATACTAAGAATGTCAAGAAGAGGATGCAACCCCAAAACTAAGTAGAATGCATAAGTCCAAAAAAAGGACAAAATCATAAAGGAGAGATTCCATTGTAGCCTGAATAAGCTGGTCACCCTGAAATCCAAATCACATGCTAGAATCACAAGTGAGGTCTTGTAAGATCCGCGGAAATATACGCTGCACTCAACAAAAGTAAAAGTAGGTGTAATAACAGCACAAAAAAACAACAACAATAGTATACTGGTATGGTCATTTGGCCAACCCAAGATGAGAATATGAACACTTAACCAAAACATAGTACAACAAGTTAATCCATGCTCAATCTAACCTACCTCTAGCACAACAAGTGTAACACCCCGTACTTTCCGAACCTAGATAAATTCCGTAACGTTCATGGAAATATTGAAACATGAGAGATTGATTGAATTATACATAAAAAATATGTGGGATTAAGACATTGGGCCAAATGAGGCCCAAAACAAGAGCAAAAGACTTGGCCCAATAGGGCAAAAACATGATCCAATCTTCCATTTGACTAATCAACCATGCATTTAATGACAAGAGATGGATAAGAATGACTTGAGAGACCTATATATATACATGAGGAATTATACATTGAAATTGATGGTCTAAATTAATCTTGAACTATTTGGCTCAATGGAGGCCCAAAAAGACATCGAAGACATGGCCCAAAGGGGGTATTTGACCCATTCTTGCAAGACCAAGTGGCTATATCATGATTGGACCAATTGTTTGGTAAATAAAGGACCTTAAATAGGCCTATATATATGAGAAAATCATATTTTAATTCATTTGGACACCCATGCCTTTTCTAGAATTTTCTCTAACTTTTCCTTGTCTCACAAAAACCCTAAGTCATTCATTTGGACCAAGATCATCATCTTGCAAGCTTGGTAAGTGTTTATTCTCATGGTTTAATATATTATTCATGGAATATGGTGTAGATGATGTTGGTTATGTTGATAAAGCATTGAGAAATTCACTATGTGCAAAATAGTCTATTTTTGCTAAATCGATAAAGGGTTTTGTCTTGTAACTTGAAAGGAGAATTGTGATCTTGAAGGAAGTGAACTTGATGGATTAAATAACAATATGTAACATGTGGTTTTGTCCTTAACTTGTTTTATTCTTGTGCATGATGTTTGGAATTGTTATTGCAAAATTGTGCATGGATTTGGTGGTGTATTGAAGGAGAAGTGTGATTTTGGTGATGTTCATGTGTGTTGTAAAACCATGGCTGATTTTTGGCATCTAATATAATCTAAAATATGTTAATAGGAGTTTAGTTATGATCATGGACCATTCATTGCATGAAAAGACCCAAAAGAGACCTTTTTTGGCCGAAACGGGCACCAGCCCTCGCAGAAGAAGCATCTGCGGGCGCAGGTGCCAATGTATGTGCCTCTAGCTACTGCCAAAGGTCACCTGCGGATGCATTTCATCCACCTGCGGGCGCATGTGTCTTAGCAGGTCAGCCCAGAACTCCGAATTGCTTGTTTTTGCATCCCTTTGGCCCCCCGAAACCCCTATAACCTTCATGGATGTAATTATCAACTTGTGATACCTTTTAAATGACTTTAAAGGAGTATCCCGGAGGTATTTTGGATGGTATATATTATGTATTATTGTTCATGTGTTGTTACGAAAAGTATTGAGATGACTTGAAGGAGTAATTGTGACGTAGTGTTAATATGGGAGTACAAAGGGTAAAGTTGGTGTGAAATATTATTAGTTTGTGATGCCTTGGTCGATGTGTGACATTTTATGGTATTGTTGGTTTGGTGATTCAATAATGGTAATTTAAGAGGGAAAAATGACGTTATATGGTAGTCATGTAATCCATTGTCGTTTTATGCACTTGTAACATGGTTAATGGTTGACTTGAGCTTCATAATGTACTTGTATTGTAGAATAAGAAGTAAGAAATATGATGGGATATTGTACTCACGTATAGGATTGAGTGTTCATATTAAGAAGACAAGGTATGTAAGGTTACTCTTTCCGTATCTTTCTGCAGTATAGAGTATTCACCTTGTTATTATACCTACTCAATTCCGAGGTGTCCCAAAGTATCCCAGTTCAGGTTGAGATATATTGTTGTTCATATGTATCCTGTTCTTAGATGAATTATGATTCAATTATCTCTTATTCTTTGACTGAAGTTCCAAATTGTCATAATGTAGTAATTCCTAAAAGAACTACTCAAAGAGAGTAAGGTGTAAAGAGAATCTATTCATGCTTGAGTAGTATTTCTAATCATGTCATGTTTCCAATTCTAATAATATTATGATTATGTTTGTACCAATCTCTCTCACAAGTGTAAAGGTACCAATCTCTCATAAGATCTCATAAGAGTAATGAAGGAAGTAATGTGCGAGCTAATATATCTATCCCTCACAAGTTAAGGTAAAGGAGTCAATCTCATGAAGTAAAGTGTTTGTGTTCCAATAGTAACACGATCCTCAATGTATCAATCTCTCAAGAAAAAAAGTACCAATCTCTAAAAACAAAGGAAGTAAGTAACGTATATTTGTGGGTTGCAAGAGTGAAGGAAGATACTAGAGGGTGGACATGATTCCAAAGTTCCAACAATATTATGACTCCAAGTCCCGATAATGTTATGTTCAAAGTTCTAATAATGTTATGACTATCATTGTATCAATCTCTCATAAGCCAATGAATCAATCTCATGGAAGTAAAGGAATGAAGTAATGTATTCCCAATAATGTTTCAATCATCAATATATCACTCTCCTAACAATGATAAAGAAAGAAGTATGCTTAGTAGTAATGTATGCATGGTTGCTTTATGTTTCATTGAGTATGGATCTAATCAAAAGGGCATAAGCTCGGATGAAAAAAAAATCCCAATATCATGCTATGGTATTATTATTCTATTTATTTAGTGTGGCCCACTGATCAGCTGGATGCCCGATTTATATTAGAGCCCACTGATCAGCTGAATGTTCTGTATTATTATTCTATTTATTTAGTGTGGCCCACTGATCAGATGGATGTCCGGTATTATTATTCTATTTATTTAGTGTGTCCACTGATCATCTGGATGTATGGTTTATATTAGAGCCCACTGATCAGCTGGATGTCCGGTATTATATTATGAACCACTAACTAGTTGGATGATCAGTAATGAAGATAGTAGAATGAAGAAACGAGAGTATATTCCTTGCATGAATGTATAATTATGAAGATTGCTATAAAAGTGATGATGATAAGAATGAGTGATTAAGTAATGAGAATAATGGAAGTAATGAACAGGATTCCACATATTTCAGAACAGAGGTCTATCCATATTGATTATTCTATTACGCTCGATTTCCTGAAGTATTTATGTATCATTCAGTTTCTTATAGCCTTACATACTCAGTACATTCTTCGTACTGACCCCCTCGTGGGACTTACCTTACATGTTGTAGGTGCAGGCAGTAGTAGACCTCCTCTGTAGACTGTGGAGCGTTTGCAGATTTTTGGTGAGCTCCAGTTGGTTCGGAGCTTTTCGAGTCACAATTGTATATTATTTTTGATATTGTAAAAATAAAGCGGGGACTTGTCCCGACTTTAAGTAGGTCTTGTAGATGCATCTTTTAGAGGCTTTTGTAGACATATGTGGGTATATGAAT
Source organism: Capsicum rhomboideum (assembly GCA_031232105.1). Taxonomy (NCBI): domain Eukaryota; kingdom Viridiplantae; phylum Streptophyta; class Magnoliopsida; order Solanales; family Solanaceae; genus Capsicum; species Capsicum rhomboideum. The sequence goes on from CP124711.1 coordinate 57,491,232, forward strand.
GTAAGATATGTATGTTCAGTTTGACGTGATAGCCCCAACGGCCAAGTTTTATATATATATATATGGCATATGTTTCCATGTCCATGACTTTCACATAGTTGCATGAGGTATAATAAGGTTCATACAAGGTTATGCATACGAGTGTTCACGAGCAAAGATTGGTTCTCTCGGGCCATATCGGCTTCGGGTGCCAGTCCGGCCCAAATGGGATTTCGGGTCGTGACAACAAGTCTCAAATAAGTAACTTAGGATTACAAGCAATATGTCAATACACTTACAACCAAGTCAAGTTCAGTCAAGCCAATTCAAAACAAGTCAAGACAAGTTACGCAATTATCAAACATATAAATATATTCCCCGGTTCACTCACGAAACTGTCAAACTCACCCGAACCTCATACATACACGCTATTAGTATCATAACCACCCAATAGTCATGACCTGCAGGGGATAAATTTCGTCCATGTACCTAAACCCCAGACACGATTGTCTGTCAATCTTATTGCACCAATAATCCATGAGAATGTCCCAAATACTGAAACATTCCACATTTAATAATGAGGTAGTTCAAAATCGTACAACAAAATAAATTCATTTAAATTGACCACACCAAATAACATTCACTAACAAGCCATACTAGGAAGTAGTTAACATTAGGGGTGGGCGCTCGGTTCTTCGATTCGATTTTGAAAAAATGAGCACCGAACTAATTCTGTTCAATTTGGTTTTTTGAACTTCGATTCAGTTTTATTTGGTGTTTTTGAATCGGTTTTTCGGTGCAAGTGAGAAACAAAAATATAAAAATATATTCGTAATTTCTTATATGGAATGGGCCATGGCAGCAACACTTACTAATTAGTTACTATTGTATGGACGACACTTATTATTGTATGGCATGTTTTGGCTATACAATATTTACTATGCAGTATCTTACTACTGTATGGCACTTGCTATGCCAACATACAAAAGCCAAAGAACATGGCTGCATTCAAAAACTTATTAGTAGGTAGTAGCTATACTTACCATGGAATCCAATGGAAAAAAAACATGGAACAAACCGCTGCAAGGCTGCAACACTTGAATAACATGGCAGCAATAGCTATACTTAAGTCACAATGCTGCAGAACTTGAATAACATGGCAGCATCAGCTATACTTAATTCAAAAACATGGTTGACATCCATACTAAATTTAAAAACATGGCTGATTGGTAGAAACTAAGGCTTGACAGTTGACAATAACACTTTTAGGTTGTATCCAGATTGGCAGATTATATTCAATATAAATATGTATAATGTAATATAAATATTTTTTAAAAAAATTAATTAATAAAATTTTGCTTCTTCGGTACATCGAAGAACCGTTACCCTCAAATCAAACACTGAATCGAAGAACCGAAATACCAAAAAAAAATTGACACCGAACCAAAGAACCGAAGCCAAAGAACCAAACTAATTCGGTTCGGTTCGGTTTTTTGGTTCTTCATTTTTTATACCCACCCCTAGTTGAAATTCACATATAGTACAAATTGGATTAAACTATAATACCATCACCTACCTCAATCCAAGCTTGCACACTCAACTAAGCCTGAGCCTTGCCTTTCCGTACAATTTTTGCTTGATCTCCGTCTAGAAATACATACAAGCACATAATTAATAAAATGACCTACCACATTGGGGATTATACTCATACCAAACCCCTAAGGCCAAGTTCATGATCATTTCCCTACCCGTTCTAAGGCTAATCTACCATAATTCACCTAAAACTATCAATTCCATGGAATAATCAGTGAATTAAGATACAAGGGTAATTTAACTATCATTAACCAAATCCCATTAATTTTATACTTAAATTATTCTCTTGAACCATAAAAACAACTAAAATCATCTCTTAACCCTCTCCGAACTACGTAAACTAGCAATTCTGAGGCTAGGTTATCAATATACTAGTTAACGGGGATGAAATCCTTACCTTAACGAAGCAAAATGATTGTAACACCCCATAAATTTCCGAACCTATAAGACTACGTTACCATTTATGGAATTATTTAAACTTGAGAAAGTTGGTGAATTATGCATTAAATTGTTGGGCTTAAGTGAATCATGTGCCATTGGGCGCAAATGAGGCCCAAAATCATAAGAAGACATGGCCCAAAAATGGAAATGATCCATTCTTGTGTTTGACCAAGCAAACATGCATTTAATTGGATAAGGATGACCATTAAACTATATAAAGCAAGGAGAAATCAGATTTTATTCATATCCATACACATGCCATTTCTAGATTTTTCTAAAACATTTCTCTCTACTCACAAACCCTAAGCCTTCATCCCTTTGGAAAATATCACTCATTGCAAGCTTTGGTAAGTAATTATTCTCATGGTTTAATATATGATATTCTTAATATGGTTTATAAATCATGTTGGTTATGTTGGCAAAGTGTTGGACAGTTTACTATGTGTAAAACTGTCTATTTTTGCAATCGGAGAAGGGTTTTGCCTTGTAAACTTGAAAATGGACTTGTGGTCTTGAAGGAATTGAAATTTATGGATTCAATAATTAAATGTAATATGTTATTATAGCCTTACTAGTTTTATCCTTGTACATAATGTTTGGAATTGTTATTGCAAAATTGTGCATGGATTTGGTGGTGTATTGAAGAAAAAAAAATGTGGTTTTGGTGATGTTCATGTGTGTTGTGAAAACATGGTTAATTTTTCGCATCCAATTTGACTTAAATTATTTAAAGGGAAGTTTATTTATGTACATGGACCATTTACTACAAAAAAGGACCTAAAAGAGACCCTTTTTGGCCGAAACGGTCATTCGCCCTCGTGTCTGGAGCACCTGCGGCCGCAGATGCCAATGCAGGTGGCTCTGTACAAGGACAGAGGGCACCTGCGGATGCATGTAAACCACCTGCTAGTGTAGGTGGCTTCGTAGGTCAACCTAGAGTTCCATTTTGTATGTTTTTGTCTCACTTTGATCCCCGAAGGCCCCTATACCCTTCTTGGATGAAATTATCAACTTGTGATACCTTTTTAATGACTTTAAGGGGTCGTATAGAGGCATGTTGGATGATATCAATTATGTATTGTTGTTAATGTGTTGTTATGAGGTGACTTGATTGAGTAATGGTGAAATAATGATAATGAGGAAGCATAAAGGGTAAACTTGGTGTGAAATACTATTGATATATGATGTCTTAGTCAATGTGTGGAATGTTACGGTGTTGTTGGTATTGTAAAGGGTTAAATGACGTTATATGCCAGTCATATAGCTTATTGTCGTCTTATACACTTGTAAGGTAAGTAGTTGTTAACGGGAACTCCGTTGTGTATTTGTGTTGTAGAGTAAGACGTAAGGAAAGAGTTGGACTATTGTACTCACGTATAGGATTGTGTGTTAATATTGAGAAGATAAGGTATGTAAGGTTACTCTTTTCGTATCCTTCTGTAGCATATAGTGTTCACCTTGTCATCGTACTTGTTCATTTCTGAAATGTTTTAAGGTATCTTACTTCAGATTATCATCTATTGTTATTCACATATTCCTTATTTGTTGATCTATTGTTATTAATGTGTCACGTAACTTTGGACATGGTTCCAAAGTTCCAATAATGTTCCATTCAAAAGTTCCAATAATGACATGACCATCGAATGAACTATTTCTACGATTAAAGAAGTGAGGTAATAAAGTCTCTATTCTTGGGTGGTATCCCAGGGGTTAAAATACCTAGCATGGGTCGATCCCAATATCTCAGGTGGTATCCCAGGGGTGAAAAGAACACCTAGCATGGGTCAATCCCGCTACTACGGGTGGTATCCCAAGGGCAAAAGAAAATCCTAGCATGGGTCGATCCCGAATTATTATTGCTTATTACCCACTGATCAGCTTGGGGCCCGGGCATTATATGAATGGAAGGATGAGTAACGAATGAAGGAGTGAGTGAATTAATGAATGAGCATAAAATTAAAGAAAGTAATCAACGATATGTACATGTTTCCATACATTCAAAATGGTGACTTATCCATATTGGTTATTCACTTGTATTTGATTCCATTGAAGTATTTATGTATCATACAGTTTCTTATGGCCTTACATACTCAGTACATTCTTTGTACTGATGTCCCTTGGGGGACTTACCTTACTTGTTGCAGGCACAGGTACTAGTAGACCTCCACAGTAAGCTGCGGGTCGTCTACTGATCATTGGTGAGCTCCAGTTGGTTCGGGGTTTTTCGAGTCACAGTTGTACCTTTGTTTTGGCCTTGTAACATTGTATAAAGTGGGGACTTGTCCCGACTTTCGGATGGTTATGTATATGCATCTGTTAGAGGCTTTAGTAGACGTATGTGGGAATATGAATGTAAAGGATGTATGTCCATTTTGACTTGATGGCCCTAACGGCCAAGTTTCTTATATATATATACCACATGTTTCCATGACTTTTGCTATTGGAATTGTATATTTCTACGTGATGGTGATGTTTCTTAAATGACAAGCATATTAATGGACATAGATGAAGATTAGTTCTCTCGGGCCTTATCGGCTTCGGGTGCCATTCCGCCCCGTTGGAATTCGAGGTGTGACAAAAGTGGTATCAGAGCAGGTCGTACTAAGGGTGTCTACAAATCCGTGTCTGAGTAGAGTCTTGATTATGGATGTGTTGTGCACCATATTTATAAGTAGGAGGCTACGGGACATTTAGGAGTTGTTTTTGTTCTTCAATTCTTAGATTATGCATTAGAGCCAATATTGTAATGGAATCAGATCTAACTATTGGACTTGGTTTTCTTTTGTATAGTAAAATGTCGATTACAAGACGAGGAAGAGGTTAAGGTAAGCAAGTAATATACTTGCCGGAGAAGGAACAAGTAGATCACCACCTGACCAAGCTAGTCAAGGTGGGGCTGACGCTGAGTTTGCATTGCAGGCTTCTTTTACTTTTTCAGCTCCAGAAGAGTCGAGAAGGAGAGAAGAACCTGCAGAACCACCTGTTAATTCTACTGAGCAAGATCTCAGAAATGCGGTGCAAATGTTGACCCAGATAGTTGCTGCACAAAGTCAAGGATGAGCTGGTCCAACAACAAGTGATGATGGTGCGACTAGGGTAGCTAGTCGGCGGACATAGGACTTTCTGAAATTAGACCCTCCCACATTCACTGGGTCAGATCTGAATGAAGATCCGCAAGACTTTATAGATCAAATTCAAAGGGCTCTAGATGTTATGCATGTGACTGGTGTAGAAACAGTTGAACTTGCGGCCTATAGATTGAAAGGTGAAGCTATATTGTGGTATGAAAATTGGAATAAATCTCGTGGTATTGGTGCAAATCCACCTAAGTGGGAAGAATTTAAAGCGGTATTCCTTGATCACTATCTTTCTTATGAGATCCGAGAGGCTCGTGCAGATTAATTCTTAAATCTCCATCAAGGGAATCTGAGTGTCAGAGAATACAGTCTGCAATTTAATTCCTTGGCTCGATATGCTCCGAACGTAGTGACCACAATGACAGACAGAGTACATCGATATGTGGACAGATTGGAGCCATATTTGGTAAGGAACTGCACTATTGCCGCTTTAAATAGAGATATGGATATAGCTAGAATTCAAGCTTTCGCACAAAAGATGGAGGACCAAAGGCAAAGAAGAAGGGTACACGAATCAGAACTAGGGTCGTCAAATATGGATAGACCTATGGGACAGTCTATGGTGTCCCAAGGAGAATCTAGACCTCGGATGTTTCCTCGACCACCTAGACCGTCATTCTCTTATTCCACAGCAGGTACTCAATCTTAATTCTGAGGGTTTAAAGGTAGCAATATTGGGCAGAGTAGTGGAATTCGAGGGTCGCAGACCGTTGGATTTTCTCGTCAGCCGTTTCAGCGTTGTGGACAGTTTCATTTAGGTAAATACTGGCTTGGGACAAATGTTTACTTTTGGTGCGGTATGACGGGGTATATGATGAGAGACTGCCCATGAAGAGGCTTGGGTAGTATGGCGTGACCTGCGGGATCAACCGTTGCATCATCACCATCGGTTCCTCCCCTAGGCAGAGGTGTACAATCTGCGGGTTGTGGTAGGGGTGCCAGAGGAGCAGCCAGTTCCAGTGGGACCCAGAATTGCACTTATGCTCTAGTGGACCGGCAGAATTCAGAAGCTTCTCCTGATGTCGTCACAGGTGCATTATCCATATTTTTGTATAATGTATATGCATTGATTGATCTGGGTTCTACATTGTCATACATTGCTCCATTGATTGCTACAAAATTTGAAAGAACATCGAAACTATTAACGAAGTCAATTGAAGTATCTACACTAATTGGTGACTATATTGTTGCAAAAAGAGTATATCATAATTATGTGGTAACTGTGTGTGGTCATGATACACTGGCTGATCTTATTGAATTGGACATGGTGGATTTTGATGTCATAATGGGCATGGATTGGTTGGCTTCTTGTTATGCCATGATAGATTGTCGAGCTAAGAAAGTACATTTTCATTTTCTACAAACGAATGTTCTTGAATGGAAGGGTGATGTAGGGGCACCGAGAGGGAAATTTATTTCCTATCTGAAAGCAAGGAAAATGATTGCCAAGGGGTACATATGTCACTTAGTATGAGTGAAAGATACTGATGTGGAACCACTAACTCCTCAGTCGGTCCCAGTGGTCAATGAGTTTCTTGATGTATTTCTAGAGGATCTTCCAAGTTTGCCCCCAGAACGGGAAATAGAATTTGGGATTGATGTGATTTCAGGCACTCAGTGTATCTCTATTCCCCCGTATAGAATGGCTCCAGCAGAATTGCATGAATTAAAGGAGCAATTGAAAGACTTGCTGGGAAAGGTCATCAGGCCTAGTTTGTCCCCATGGGGTGCACCGGTATTATTTGTATAAAGATGGCACATTGAGACTATGCATCGACTATCGGCAATTGAATAAGGTAACAATCAAAAACAAATATCCCCTCCCTCGAATTGACGATTTGTTTGATCAGTTACAGGGAACCAAGTGTTTTTCAAAGATTGACTTGAGGTTGGGTTACCATCAAGTCAGAGTTAGAGAAAAAGATATAACCAAGATAGCCTTCCGAACACGGTATAGCCATTATGAATTTTTAGTTATGTCATTTAGACTAACAAATGCACCAGCTGTGTTCATAGATTTGATGAATAGGGTGTTTAAGCCATTTCTAGACGTGTTCGTGACGGTATTTATAGATGACATCCTAGTTTATTCAAAGTCACAAGAGGACCATACGAAGCACTTACGGCAAGTGTTACAGATTCTTCGTGGGCGTAAGTTGTATGCAAAATTCTCTAAATGTGAATTTTGGTTGAAATTCGTAGGCTTATTGGGTCACATTGTGTCAGATGAAGGAATTCGAGTTGATACACAGAAGATTGAAGCGGTGAAAAATTGGCCAAGGCCTACGACGCCCACAAAAATCCGTAGCTTTCTTGGGTTGGCAGGTTATTATCGAAGGTTTGTTGAAGGTTTTTCTTCCATTCTGAAACCTTTAACAAAACTTACACACAAGGCAGTCAAATTTCAGTGGAATGATGCATGTGAGAAAAGTTTCCAAGAGCTAAAAGATAAATTGTCTTCGACACCGGTGTTAGTACTTTCGAAAGGCATCGAAGGTTATGCAGTATATTGTGATGCTTTCGGAGTTGGCATAAGGTGTGTATTGATGCACACGGTAATGTAATAGGATATGCCTCATGACAGTTGCGACCACACGAGAGAAACTATCCCACACATGATCTTGAATTAGCAGCGGTGGTATTTGCTTAAAAGATATGGCCTCATTATTTGTATGGAGTTCATGTTGATATCCATACTGATCACAAAAGCTTGCAATATATATTTAAGCAGAAGGAACTCAATTTGAGACAACGAAGGTGGCTAGAGCTCTTAAAAGACTATGATTGTAACACCCCGTACTTTTCTAACCTCACTTGATACCTTGGGGTCATATCTACCTAGGTGTTGAGATGCCATGAGTATGTGTTTTATAGTGTCATTGGTGAAACATTTGATATTGGACCTAATATGTGCGATTAGGCCTTCGTAGGAGGTGTTTTGTGATTTTGTGGAGCATTTGGGTAATACCCCGTACACATTCTAACCTCATTTGGTGACTTGGAGTCATTTTTACTTGATGATTAAGATCACTAAGTAAGTATTTTTTAGTGTTTTGATAAGGTATTGGACGATATGCAAGTATTGAAGAAATGGTCGAAAAATTCAGCAAGGTATGAAAACTTGCGCCACTACCCTATTTCAGGGGGTGTGGAGCAAGCCACTGATTCAGAGAGGGTGTATTTCTTGCGCCACTGCCTTGCTTTGCAGCAGTGGCGCAAGGCAAAAATATTGTGCCCTTCCAGACTCGTTTTGTAACGCAATTCTATGACGATTCTTAGATGGTTTCTTTTGGTTCATTGAGCATTGTTAAAGCTTCAAACACTTCAATACACTCCTACATACTCCTACATGATCAAATCATGAAACATAAATAGTTATCCAAAAAGTTCAATGAAGCCATGGGCGACTAGAATTCCTATTTTTGCGATTGAGACGACGAATGAGAATCTCGTAAGAGAATATTGTCATGAAATTATGGAATTATTTAAACATGAGATATATGGTGAATTATACATGAAAGTTGATGGGTTAAATGGATATGTGTTGATTGGGCCCAAAGTTAGGCCCAAAATGGAATAAAAGACATGGCCCAACGGGCAAAATGACCCATTCTTCCACTTTGAACACATTTAATGCCAAGGAATGGATAAGTATGACTTGGGGTCTATATAAAGGCCCCAAAATCAGATTTTATTCATCCAAAACTCTCATGCCTTTTAAGATATTTTCTCAAACATTTCTCTAGTTCCAAACCCTAAAGCAAATATTTCCTTTGGACTCTTTGGAAAAGATCATCCTATTCCAAGCCTTGGTAAGTATTTATTCTCATTGATTAACATATTATATGCATGGGAGATTATGTATATTATTATAGTTATGTTGGCAAGGTGGTGAATAGTGTATTTTTGCTTTTGGTGAAAGATGTGCTATCTTGGTGATTTGAACTTGAAAAGAGACTTGATGTCTTAATGAAAGAGCATGGTATGGATAAAATATGAACATGTATGGTGTGATTTTTTTATTAAACTTGTTATTTTTCTAAAAGTGTAAATTGTGGGATTTTGGCCGATATGTGCTATGTGGTGTATTAAGGTAATTTGATGGATTATTTGTGATGTGATATGGATAAGAGAGTGTAAGGGAGAAGTGTTGTGGTGAAATGTATTGATTATCATGTATTGGTCAATGCATGGAATATTGGGGGATTTTTGGAATAATAATTTCATCAATGGTTTTGTCAAGGGGAAATGGCATGTTCAAGGGCAAACATGTAACTCATTGATGTTATATGCATTTGTAGAGTAGTTGATGGTTAATGTGAATCCCATTATATATTCGTATTGTAGAGTGACACATAAAGAAGGAGCAGGACTATTGTATGCACCTCTAGGATTATATATTCGTATTGCGAATACAAGGTATGTAAGGTTGCTCTGTCCGTATCATTCTGCGACAAATAGTATTCACATTGACTTTACGCTTGTCCTATTTCGAAATGTTCTAAGGTATTCTATATCCGGTAATCCATGGTCATTGTCATATATTTCCTACTCATTGATCAATGGTGAATCTCATGTCTGATATTCATGAATAATGTTCCAAAAGGTCAACAATGTTATGTTTCGAAGTTCAAATAGTGGTTATACTCATATATCTTGTTCATTGATTATTGTCTAATGGTTCCAATGGCGATATGTTTCCAATAAGGCTATGTTTCAAACAATGTTTATTCACATGTCTCTCACTCATTGGTTAATGATTCAAAGCTTCAAGTGAAGTTATGATTATCATGGTATCAATCTCAAAGTAATAAACAAAGTAATGCATAGGTGGTCATTGATCAAGTATGGGTGGCAGCTTTGGGGGCAAAAATTCCTAGCTCAAGCCGATCTCGAGGTTGTTGGATCAGGGTGCATTCCTGGGGGCATAAGCCTAGCTCAGACCGATCCTGACAGGGGGCAGCTCTAGGGGTAATAACCTAGCTTGAGCCGAACCTGAAATGTCATATGGGTGGCAGCTCTAGAGGTACTAACCTAGCTCGAGCCGATCCCGATATATATATTGATTTATAGGGTGGAAGCTCTAAGGGCATAAGCCTAGCTCGAACAGATCCCAACATAATGCTATGTTATGTTTAAAACCCATCAGTCGGGGCCCGGGTATCATAGGTCAAAGGCAAAGGTGAATAATCATGGAAGTAAAGATACAAAGAATGTAATGAAAGAAACATACATGGTTTCCAAAGTACAGAATAGTGACTCATCTACATTGTGACTTATCTATATTGGTTTTTCATTCGAACATGAGTTCTTGACATATTTTCATATCTTACAAGTTTCATATGGCCTTACATACTCAGTACATTCTTCGTACTGACCCCTCTTGGGGAATTTACCTTACTTGCTGCAGGCGCAGGTACTAGTAGGCCTACACAGTAGGTTGCCAGTGTTGCTAATCTTTGGTGAGATCCAGCTAGTTTGGGGCTTCTCTGAGTCACAGTTGTACATATGTTTTGGTGTTGTACATGTTGTATAAAGTGGGGACTTGTCCCGACTTTTGGTTCATTTTGGTCAATGCATTTGTTAGAGGCCATGTGGGTGTATAAATGTAAAAGGGATATGTCGTTCTTGACTTGGTGGCCTCAACGGCCAAGTTTCGCATATGTATATATATATATATATATATATATATATCATGTTCCATGAATTCCATTATTTGTATTTATAGCTATTATGTGCTTATGGGTTTCTTATGGTATGCATATGATTGAATAGAGACAAATCTTGGTTCTGTCGGGCCTTGTCGGCTATGAGTGCCAATCCGTCCCCATGGGATTCGGGGCGTGACAAAAGTGGTATCAGAGCAGGTCGTTCTAAGGGTGTCTACAAAGCCGTGTTTGATTAGAGTCTTACTTATCGATGTGTTGTGCACTACATTTATAAGTAGGAGGCTTCGGGACATTTAGGATGTTTTTTTCTTCACTTCTAGATCGTGCAATGGAGCCAGTGCTGTAAGTTAAATCATATCTGACCATGGTGATTGGTTTTTCTTTGATATAGAAAATGCCGATGACAAAAAGAGGTCGAGGAAAAAGTAAGAGAATAGATAGGATTGGTGGTGAAGGAACTAGTATACCACCACCTGGTCAAGTTAATCAAGGTGATACTGAGCATGAATTTGTGTCACGAGCTTCCTCCACTCCCTCTATACCAGGAGAGTCGAGTAGGAGAAGCGTACCTGTAGAACCACTAGTCAATACTACGGACCAGGATCTTAGAAATGCAGTTCATATGTTAACACAGTTAGTGGCAGCCCAGAGTCAAGGACGAGCTGGTCCAATGACACATGATGATGATGCGGCTAGAGTGGCAAGTCGCAGAACACAGGATTTCCTAAAATTGGACCCTCCTATCTTCATAGGGTCAGATCCAAAAGCAGATCCACAGGACTTCGTGGATCAAATTCAGAGGGCCTTGGAAGTTATGCATGTGACGAGGGTAGAGACAGTTGAACTTGCTGCGTACAGATTGAAAGGGGAGGCAATATTGTGGTACGAGGATTGGAAGAAATCCTGTGATATTGGTGCTAATCCACCTACGTGGGAAGAGTTTAAAGTGGCTTTCCTTGATCATTACTTGCCCTATGAGATCCGTGAGGCACGTGCGGATCAGTTTCTAAATCTCCATCAAGGAAATTTGAGTGTCAAAGAATATAGCTTGCAATTTAATTCCTTGGCTCGATATGCGCCAAATGTGGTGGCTACGATGACGGATAGAGTCCATCGTTACATGGATAGACTAGAGCCATATTTGGTAAGGGATTTCACTATTGCGGCCTTGAATAAGGACATGGACATTGATCGAATACAAGCCTTCACCCAAAAATTAGAAGATCAAAGACAGAGACGAAGGGTACATGAATTTGATAGGGGACAGTCCAAAAGGGCTAGACCGATGGGACCACCAATGATGTCCCAAGGAGGATCTAGGCCCCGTATGTTTCCTAGACCACCTAGGCCATCGTTCTCCTATTCCACAGGGGGTGCTCATTCTCAGTTTTGAGGGTCAAGAGGTGGACCATCTGGGCAGAGTAGTAGAGGTCACGGATCACAGGCAGCAGGTTTTCCCCCTTAGCAGTGTCAGCACTGTAAGCGTACTCATACAGGTACATGCAGAGTGGGGACAAATGCTTGTTTCTGGTATGGCATGACAGGACACATGATGAGAGAGTGTCCCTAGAGGAGCATGAGTGGTATAGCACGACCGGCAGGATCGTCCGTTGCGTCATCAGCATCGGTTCCTTCACTGGGCTGAGGTGTGTAGCCTGTTGGCCGTGGTAGAGAGGACAGAGGAGCAGTCAGTACTAGTGGGGTCCAAAATCGTACTTACGCTTTAGTGGACCGATAGAATTCAGACGCTTCCCCTGATGTTGTCACAGGTACATTATCCATATTCTCATATAATGTACATGCATTGATTGACCCCAGTTCTACATTTTCCTATGTTACTCCATTGGTTGCTGCGAAATTTGCCAAGGCACTAGAATTATTAATTAAATCAATTGAAGTGTCTACACCGGTTGGTGAATATATTATTGCAAAGAGAGTACATCGTAACTGTGTGGTTACTGTGTGTGGTCATGATACGTTGGCCGATCTCATTGAATTAGACATGGTGGATTTTGATGTGATCATGGGGATGGATTGGTTGGCCTCTTGTTATGCCACGGTAGATTGCCGGGACAAGAAGGTGCAATTTTGTTTTCCGTAAGAAAATGTTCTTGAATGGCAGGGTAATGTAGGGGCACCACGAGGGAGATTTATTTCCTATTTGAAAGCCAGGAAAATGATTGCTAAGGGTTATATATGCCATCTAGTACGGGTGAAAGATAATGATGTGGAACCACTAACTCCGCAGTTGGTTCCAGTGGTCAATGAATTTCTAGACGTGTTCCCAGAGGATCTTCCAGGCTTACCCCCAGAACGGGAAGTAGAATTTGGCATTGATGTGATTTCAGGCACTCAGCCTATTTCTATTCCTCCATATAGAATGGCCCCAGCAGAATTGCATGAATTGAAGGAGCAATTGAAAGATTTACTGGACAAAGGCTCCATTAGGTCTAGTATGTCCCCATGGGGTGCACCGGTATTATTTGTACGAAAGAAAGATGGCACTTTGAGAATGTGCATTGATTATCGGCAATTGAATAAGGTAATGATCAAGAACAAATATCCCTTCCCTCGAATTGATGATTTGTTTGATTAGTTACAGGGTGCCAAGTGTTTTTCAAAGATCGACTTGAGGTCGGGTTACCATCAAGTCAGAGTTAGAGAAGAAGATGTACCCAAGACAGCTTTTCGAACACGGTATAGCCATTATGAATTTTTAGTTATGTCATTTGGACTAACAAATGCACCAGCTGTGTTTATGGATTTGATGAATAGGGTGTTTAAGCCATTTCTAGACGTGTTCGTCACGGTATTTATAGATGACATCCTGGTTTATTCAAGATCACCGGAGGACCATGCTAATCACTTACGGCAAGTGTTACAGATTCTCCGTGAGCGTAAGTTGTATGCCAAGTTCTCTAAGTGTGAGTTTTGGTTAAAATTAGTTGCATTCTTGGGCCACATTGTGTCAGATGAAGGTATACAGGTTGATACACAGAAGATTAAAGCAGTGAAAAATTGGCCAAGACCTACGATACCCACAGAAATCTGTAGTTTTCTTGGACTGCCAGGTTATTACAGAAGATTTGTGGAAGGTTTTTCCTCTATTGCTGCACCGTTAACAAAGCTTACACATAAGGTAGTAAACTTTCAGTGGAATGATGCATGCGATAAAAGCTTCCAAAGGTTGAAAAATTAACTTCCACACCAATTTTAGTGCTTCCCGAAGGTACCGAAGGTTATATAGTGTATTGTGATGCTTTCGGGGTTGGCCTCGAATGTGTATTGATGCAACACGGTAATGTCATAGCATATGCCTCACGATAGTTGTGGCCACACGAGAAAAATTATCCCACACATGATCTTGAATTAGCAGCGGTGGTCTTTGCTTTAAAGATATGGCGTCATTATTTATATGGAGTTCATGTTTATATCTATACGGATCATAAAAGTTTGCAATATCTCTTTAAGCAGAAGGAAATCAATTTGAGGCAGCGAAGGTGGTTAGAGCTCTTAAAAGACTATGATATTGATATTCTTTATCATCCAGGCAAAGCAAATGTAGTAGCTGATGCATTGAGCTGCAAGGCAGTAGAAAGCACAAGCGGCCAGTTGACTGAAAAGCAAGAGATAATCAAATATCTACATCAACTAGCTATCTTGGGAGTTTGGCTTATTGAATCTCCAGATGAAAGGGTTATTGTGCAAAATACAGCAGAATCCTCCTTGATAGCTGAAGTGAAAGAGAAGCAGTTTGCGGATTCTATTTTATTACAGCTAAAGGAGAATGTACAGCAGAATTTGACCAAGGCATTTGATCTTACACAAGAAGGGGTACTTCAATGTCAAGGGAGATTATGTGTACCAGACGTAGATGAGTTGAGGACACGAATTATGATAGAGGCGCATAATTCGCTCTATTCTATTCATCCGGGTGCTACTAAAATGTACCATGAATTGAAAGAAGTGTATTGGTGGGTAAATATGAAAAAGAACATTGCAGAATTTGTCGCGCAATGCCCGAATTGTCAACAAGTAAATGTAGAGCATCAGAAACCAGGAGGTTACATATAATGTATCAATCTTCCAGTCTAGAAATGGGACATGATTAATATGGATTTCATCACAGGTTTGCCTCGTACACTGAGGAAATTTGATTCCATATGGGTCATAGTTGACAGGCTTACCAAATCAACACATTTCCTACCAGTCAAGACCACCTATACAACTGAAGATTATGCAAGATTGTATGTGAAAGAGATAGTACGATTGCATGGGATTCCAATCTCTATTATATCAGATAGAGGAGCATAATTTACTGTGCATTTTTGGAGATCTTTTCAGCAGAGTTTGGGTACACAGGTAAATCTGAGTATGGCTTTCCATCCTCAGACAGATAGACAAGCAGAACATACTATCCAAACGCTTGAAGATATGCTACGAGCTTGCACGTTATATTTTCAAGATATTTGGGATGACCGTTTGCCTCTTATTGAATTTGCGTATAACAATAGCTATCATTCAAGTATTAAAATGGCACTTTATGAAGCCTTGTACGGAAGTAAGTGTAGATCACCAATCGGATGGTTTGAAGCGGGTGAAACTGCTTTACTTGGGCCAGATATTATTCATCAGGCTATGGAGAAAGTTAAAGTAATCCAACAGCAGTTATAAACAGCTCAAAGTCGTCACAAGTCATATGCCGATGTTAGAAGAAGAGGGCTTGAATTCGCCATAGGTGATTGGGTGTTTTTAAAGGTGTCACCGATGAAAGGGGTAATGCAGTTCAGAAAGAAAGGGAAATTGAGTCCATATTACATAGGCCCATATGAGATCATTAGAAGATTTGGGCAAGTTGCGTATGAGTTGGCACTACCCCAGGAACTTTCCTCAGTCCATCCGGTATTTAATGTTTCTATGCTTCAAAAATGCATATGAGATCCTTATCGTATCGTTCCCGTAGAGGATGTTCAAGTTACGGAGGATCTTACTTATGAAGAGGTACCCATTGCTATTCTAGAGAGACAAGTAAAGATATTGAGGAATAAAGATGTCGCATCCATAAAAGTCCTTTGGAGAAACCAACAAGTAGAGTAGATCACATGGGAAGCTGAGGAAATGATGAAATCCCAGTATCCCCATATATTTCAAATGGACCAAGAAGTTCACAGTGCGGAGGTGGAACAATAACAAGTAAGTATTTAAGAGCATTATGTGTATGTGTATACGTATGTTAAAGTAGAGATGCATTTGTTGTGTATAAGAAGATGTTGTTAACATTCAAGGATGACTGTTTCTAGGGGGGAAGAATGTAACACCCCGTACTTTTCTAACCTCACTTGATACCTTGGGGTCATATCTACCTAGGTGTTGAGATGCCATGAGTATGTGTTTTATAGTGTCATTGGTGAAACATTTGATATCGGACCTAATATGTGCGATTAGACCTTCGTAGGAGGTGTTTTGTGATTTCATGGAGCATTTGGGTAATACCTCGTACACATTCTAACCTCATTTGGTGACTTGGAGTCATTTTTACTTGATGATTAAGATCACTAAGTAAGTATTTTTTAGTGTTTTGATAAGGTATTGGACGATATGCAAGTATTGAAGAAATGGTCGAAAAATTCAGCAAGGTATGAAAACTTGCGCCACTACCCTGTTTCAGGGGGTGTGGAGCAAGACACTAATTCATAGAGGGTGTATTTCTTGCGCCACTGCCTTGCTTTGCAGCAGTGGCGCAAGGCAAAAATATTGTGCCCTTCCAGACTCATTTTGTAACGCAATTTTATGGCGATTCTTAGATGGTTTCTTTTGGTTCTTTGAGCATTTTTAAAGCTTCAAACACTTCAATACACTCCTACATACTCCTACATGATCAAATCATGAAACATAAATAGTTATCCAAAATGTTCAATGAAGCCATGGGCGACTAGAATTCCTATTTTTGCGATTGAGACGACGAATGAGAATCTCGTAAGAGAATATTGTCGTGAAATTATGTAATTAATTAAACATGAGATATATGGTGAATTATACATGAAAGTTGATGGGTTAAATGGATATGTGTTGATTGGGCCCAAAGTTAGGCCCAAAATGGAATAAAAGACATGGCCCAACGGGCAAAATGACCCATTCTTCCACTTTGAACACATTTAATGCCAAGGAATGGATAAGTATGACTTGGGGTCTATATAAAGGCCCCAAAATCAGATTTTATTCATCCAAAACTCTCATGCCTTTTAAGATATTTTCTCAAACATTTCTCTAGTTCCAAACCCTAAAGCAAATATTTCCTTTGGACTCTTTGGTAAAGATCATCCTATTCCAAGCCTTGGTAAGTATTTATTCTCATGGATTAACATATTATATGCATGGGAGATTATGTATATTATGATAGTTATGTTGGCAAGGTGGTGAATAGTGTATTTTTGCTTTTGGTGAAAGATGTGCTATCTTGGTGATTTGAACTTAAAAAGAGACTTGATGTCTTAATGAAAGAGCATGGTATGGATAAAATATGAGCATGTATGGTGTTATTTTGTTATGAAACTTGTTATTTTTCTAAAAGTGTAAATTGTGGAATTTTGGCCGATATGTGTTATGTGGTGTATTAAGGTAATTTGATGGATTATTTGTGATGTGATATGGATAAGAGAGTGTAAGGGAGAAGTGTTGTGGTGAAATGTATTGATTATCATGTATTGGTCAATGTATGGAATATTGGGGGATTTTTGGAATAATAATTTCATCAATGGTTTTGTCAAGGGGAAATGGCATGTTTAAGGGCAAACATGTAACTCATTGATGTTATATGCATTTGTAGAGTAGTTGATGGTTAATGTGAATCCCATTATATATTTGTATTATAGAGTGACACATAAAGAAGGAGAGGGACTATTGTATGCACCTCTAGGATTATATATTCGTATTGTGAATATAAGGTATGTAAGGTTGCTCTGTCAGTATCATTCTGCGGCAAATAGTATTCACATTGACTTTACGCTTGTCCTATTCTGAAATGTGCTAAGGTATTCTATAGCCGGTTATCCATGGTCATTGTCATATATTTCCTACTCATTGATCATTGGTGAATCTCATGTCTCATATTCATGAATAATGTTCCAAAAGCTCAACAATGTTATGTTTCAAAGTTCCAATAGTGGTTATACTCATATATCTTGTTCATTGATTATTGGGATCGGGGGGCAGTCCTGGCATAAGCCTAGCTCGGAACGATCCTGACAGGGGGAAGCTCTAAGGGTAATAACCTAGCTCGAGCCTAACCTGAAATGTCATATGGGTGGCAGCTCTAGAGGTACTAATCTAGCTCGAGCCAATCCCGATATATATATTGATTCATAGGGTGGCAGCTCTAGGGGCATAAGCCTAGCTTGAGCCGATCGCAACATAACGCTATGTTATGTTTAAAACCTTATGTTCAGTCGGGGCCCGGGTATCACAGGTCAAAGGCAAAGGTGAATAATCATGGAAGTAAAGATACAAAGAATGTAATGAAAGCAACATACATGGTTTCCAAAGTACAGAATAGTGACTCATCTACATTGTGACTTATCTATATTGGTTATGCATTCGAACATGAGTTCTTGACATATTTTCATATCTTACAAGTTTCATATGGCCTTACATACTCAGTACATTCTTCGTACTGACCCCCTCTTGGGGAATTTACCTTACTTGCTGCGGGCGCAGGTACTAGTAGGCCTCCACAGTAAGTTGCCAGCGTTGCAGATCTTTGGTGAGCTCCAGCTAGTTCAGGGCTTCTCCGAGTCACAGTTGTACATATGTTTTGGTGTTGTACATGTTGTATAAAGCGGGGACTTGTTTCGACTTTTGGTTCATTTTGGTCAATGCATTTGTTAGAGGCTTTTGTAGACGGATGTGGGTGTATAAATGTAAAAGGGATATGTCATTCTTGACTTGGTGGCCTCAACGGCTAAGTTTCGCATATGTATATATATATCATGTTCCATGAATTCCATTGTTGGTATCTATAGCTATTATGTGTTTATGGGTTTCTTATGGTATGCATATGATTGAATAGAGACAAAGCTTGGTTCTCTCGGGCCTTTTCGGCTACGACTGCCAATCCGTCCTGATGGGATTCGGGGCGTGACAATGATATTGATATTTTATATCATCTAGGAAAAATGAATGTGGTAGCTGCTGCATTGAGACGCAAGGCAATAGGAGGCACTAGTGGCCAATTGACGAAAAAGTAAGATTTAGTCAAGGATCTATATCAATTAGCCATCTTGGGGGTTCGTCTTCTTGAATTCTCAGATGAAGGGGTTATTGTACAAAATGTGTCATAATCTTTATTACTAGCTGAGGTGAAAGAGATGCAGTTTGCGGATCCTGTGTTATTGCAGCTAAAAGAAAATGTACAACAGGGTATCACCAAGGCCTTTGATCTTACACAAGAAGTGGTGCTTCAATGCCAAGATAGATTATGTGTACCAGATGTAGATGAGCTGAGGAGATGAATTATGACAGAGGTGCATCATTCACGATATTCTATTCATTCGGGAGCTACCAAAATGTACCATGATTTGAAGGAAATGTATTGGTGGGGAAACATGAAGAAGAACATTGCAAAATTTGTCGCTCAATGCTCAAATTGTCAACAAGTAAAGGTAGAGCATCAGAAACCAGGAGGTTACATGCAATGTATCAATCTTCAAGTCTAGAAATGGGACATGATTAATATGGATTTCATCACAGGTTTGCCTCGTACACTGAGGAAATTTGATTCCATATGGGTTATAGTTGACAGGCTTACCAAATCAACACATTTCCTACCAGTCAAGACCACCTATACAGCTGAAGATTATGCAAGATTATATGTGAAAGAGATAGTACGATTGCATGGGATTCCGATCTCTACTATATCAGATAGAGGAGCACAATTTACTACGCATTTTTGGAGATCTTTTCAGCAGAGTTTGGGTACACAGGTAAATCTGAGTACGGCTTTCCATCCTCAGACAGATGGACAAGAAGAATGTACTATCCAAACGCTTGAAGATATGCTACGATCTTGCACGTTATATTTTCAAGGTAGTTGGGATGACCATTTGCCTCTTATTGAATTTTCTTACAACAATAGCTATCATTAAAGTATTAAAATGGCACCTTATGAAGCTTTATATGAAAGGAAATGTAGATCCCCAATCGGATGGTTTGAAGCAGGTGAAACTGCTTTACTTGGGCCAGATCTTGTTTATCAGGCTATGGAGAAAGTTAAAGTGATCAAACAGTGGCTACAAACAGCCCAAAGTCGACACAAGTCATATGCTAATGTTATAAGAAGAGGGCTCGAATTCTCCATAGGTGATTGGGTATTTTTGAAGGTGTCACCGATGAAAGGGGTAATGCGATTCAGAAAGAAAGGAAAATTGAGTCCATGTTATATAGGCCCATATGAAATTATTAGAATATTTGGGCAAGTTGCGTATGAGTTGGCACTACTCCAAGAACTCTCCACAGTTCATCCAGTATTTCATGTTTCGATGCTTCGAAAGTGCATAGGAGATCCATATCGTTTTACTCCTATTAACGATGTACAAGTTACGGAGGATCTTACTTATGAGGAGATACCTATTGCCATTCTGGATTGACAAGTGAAGAGGTTGAGGAATAAAGACATAGCTTCTGTAAAGGTACTTTGGAGAAATCAACAAATAGAAGAGATCACATGGGAAGCTGAAGAAATGATCAAGTCCAAGTACCCTCATTTGTTTCAAATGGAAGAACAAGTCCAAGATACGAGATCGGAATAATGAAAAGTAAGTATTTATAAGCATTAAGTATATATATATGATAACATGAAGAATTATCCTAGACTTTCCATTGTGTTTAAATTGAATAATGTCACTTACATTTGAGGACGAATTATTCTAAAGGGGTAAGGATGTAACACCCCGTACATTTCCAAACCTATAAGACTACGTTACCATTTATGGAATTATTTAAACTTGAGAGGGTTGGTGAATTATTCATTAAATTATTGGGCTTAAGTGAATCATGTGCCATTGGGCTCAAATGAGGCCCAAAATCATAAGAAGACATGGCCCAAAAATTGAAATGATCCATTCTTGTGTTTGACCAAGCAAACATGCATTTAATTGGATAAGGATGACCATTAAACTATATAAATCAAGGATAAATCATATTTTATTCATATCCATACACATGCCATTTCTAGATTTTTCTAAAACATTTTTCTCTACTCACAAACCCTAAGCCTTCATCCCTTTGGAGAAGATCACTCTTTCCAAGCTTTGGTAAGTACTTATTCTCATGGTTTAATATATTATATGCTTAATATGGTGTATAAATTATGTTGGTTATGTTGGCAAAGTGTTGGACAGTTTACTATGTGTAAAATTGTCTATTTTTGCAATCAGAGAAGGGTTTTGCCTTGTAAACTTGAAAATGGACTTGTGGTCTTGAAGGAAGTGAACTTGATGGATTAAATATTTACATATGAGATGTTATTATAGCCTTACTTGTTTTATCCTTGTACATAATGTTTGTAATTGTTATTGCAAAATTGTGCATGGATTTGGTGGTGTATTGAAGAAAAAAAATGTGGTTTTGGTGATGTTCATGTGTGTTGTGAAACCATGGTTGAATGTTGGCATCCAATTTGACCTAAATTATGTAAAGGGAAGTTTATTCATGGCCACGGACCATTTACTACAAAAAAGGACCTAAAAGAGACCCTTTTTGGCCGAAACGGGCATCCGCCCTCGTGTCTGGAGCACCTGCGGCCGCAGATGCCAACACAGGTGGCTTTGGACAAGGCCAGAGGGCACAAGCGGCTCCATTTCAACCACCTTCAGGTGCAGGTGGCTTCTCAGGTCAACCCAGAGTTCCTTTTTGTATGTTTTTGTCTCTCTTTGATCCCCGAAGGCCCCTATAGCCTTCTTGGATGAAATTATCATCTTGTGATACCTTTTTAATGACTTTAAGGGGTCGTATGGAGGCATGTTGGATGATATCAATTATGGATTGTTGTTAATGTGTTGTTATGAGGTGACTTGATTGAGTAATGGTGACGTAATGATAATGAGGAAGCATAAAGGGTAAACTTGGTGTGAAATGCTATTGATATATGATGTCTTGGTCAATGTGTGAAATGTTATGGTGTTTGTATTGTAAAGGGTGAAATGACATTATATGGCAGTCATATAGCTCATTGTCGTCTTATACACTTGTAAGGTAAGTAGTTGTTAACGAGAACTCCGTTGTGTATTTGTGTTGTAGAGTAAGACGTAAGGAAGGAGCTGGACTATTGTATTCACGTATCGGATTGTGTGTTCATATTGAGAAGATAAGGTATGTAAGGTTACTCTTTCCGTATCCTTCTGTAGCATATAGTGTTCACCTTGTCATCGTACTTGTTCATTTTCGAAATGTTTTAAGGTATCTCACTTCAGATTATCATCTATTGTTATTCACATGTTCCTTATTCGTTGATCTATTGATAGTCATGTGTCACATAACTGTGGACATGGTTCCAAAGTTCCAATAATGTACCATTCAAAAGTTCCAATAATGACATGACCATCGAATGAGCTATTTCGAAGATTAAAGAAGTGAGGTAATAAAGTCTCTATTCTTGGGTGGTATCCCAGGGGTTAAAATACCTAGCATGGGTCGATCCCAATATCTTGGGTGATATCCCAGGGGTGAAAGGAACACCTAGCATGGGTCACTCCCTCTACTACGGGTGGTATCCCAGGGGCAAAAGAAAAGCCTAGCATGGGTCGATCCTGAATAATTGTTGCTTATTACCCACTGATCAGCTTGGGGCCCGGCATTATATGAATGGAAGGATGAGTAACGAATGAAGGAGTGAGTGAATGAATGAATGAGCGTAAAAGTAAAGAAAGTAATAAACGTAATGTAAATGTTTCCATACATTCAGAATGGTGACTTATCCATATTGGTTATTCACTTTTATTTGATTCCATTGAAGTATTTATGTATCATACAGTTCCTTATGGGCTTACATACTCAGTACATTCTTCGTATTGATGTCCCTTGGGGGACTTACTTTACTTGCTGCAGGCACAGGTACTAGTAGACCTCCACAGTAAGTTGCTGGTCATCTACTGATCATTGGTGAGCTCCAGTTGGTTCGGGGCTTTCCGAGTCACAGTTGTACATTTGTTTTGGCCTTGTAACATTGTATAAAGCGGGGACTTGTCCCGACTTTAGGATGGTTATGTAGATGCATCTGTTAGAGGCTTTTGTAGACGTATGTGGGAATATGAATGTAAAGGATGTATGTCCATTTTGACTTGATGGCCCTAACGGCCAAGTTTCTTATATATATATATATACCACATGTTTCCATGACTTCTGCTATTGGCATTGTATATCTCAACGTGATGGTGATGTTTCTTAAATGTCATGCATATGAATGGACATAGATGAAGATTGGTTCTCTCGGGCCATATCGCCTTCGGGTACCAGTCCACCTTGTTGGAATTCGGGGCATGACAATGATGGTTAGTTGATGATTTTTGCCCAAAATCTCCTCTCTCTTTCCCTAAAATGTGTTTTTGAAAAATAAATCATTTTGGGGGATTTTTAAAATAAAACTGCGATTTTCGTTGCTATAGTGGTCGTTGACTGGGTGCTATAGCAGGATTTTCTCCGCTTTAGTGACATGCACGTCGCTATAGTGACATGGGCAATGGAAAATGCCTGGTTTTTCCCAAATATCTCATTTTTTACAACACACCTTAAATTCAAGACATCTCAAATAATGCCCTTTACGCTAAGATTAATTTTGGGAGTTCTATTTACTCAAATTCAATTCCATAAAATCCTATGGGTTTCTTATCATATTATCTAACTAAAAATCAAGTCAAACACCACCACACTTTCCCAATTCATTTCCATATTTCCCTAGACCATACTTCGCTCAGATTTTGTCTGAAACTAGCCTAGCCTAAAATTTATAACTTTAAATCCGGGAAGAATTTTGGCATGAAATTTTAAACAAGTGACTTAATGTAACAATGGAAAGGATCGTAACAACAGACACCAATTTACCCATTGTTCATCTCTAAATAAACAAATGAGAAAAATAGGTTGAAACAAGAAAATAAGAGAGTACCTGTATCCTCAAATAATTGAGGGTACTTGTCTCGCATGTCCTTCTCAGTTTACCAAGTGGAATATTCAATTGGAAAATGCTTCCATTGAACCTTAACCAAAAGAATTTCCTTCATCCTCAACTTTCGAGCATCCCGATCTAGAATCGCTACTGGTTCCTCCTTGCAAGCCAAATCCTTATCTAATAGGACCGAGTCCTATTTAATGATGTAGTCCCCATCCCTATGGTATCGTTTGTGCATGGAGACTTGAAATACTATATGGAATCCTGACAACCCCAGTGGTAAAGCTAACATGTATACAACTGGACCCACATCCTCAAGAATCTCGAAGGGACCAATATACTGACGGCTGAGCTTTCCCCTCTTACCAAACCTCATGACTCCTTTCATGGGAGACACTTTAAGCAACACTTGTTCACCAACCTTGAAGTCCATGTATCTTACTTTACAGTCCACATACTCTTTCTGTCTACTTTGAGCAGCCAATAACTTGGTTTGAATAAACTTTACTTTATCTTGAGCCTCCTTCACCAAGTCAGTGCTCAAAGGTTAAACATCTTTAATCTCACACCACCCAATAGGTGACTTACACTTCCTTCCATAGAGTGACTCGAATGGTACCATATCGATACTGGAGTGATAGTTGTTGTTGTATGAAAACTCACACAACGGAAGAAACTGGTCCCAATGACCACCAAAGTCTATCACACAAGCTCTCACATGTCCTCTAGCACCTGAATTATCCTTTCCGACTGCCCATCAGTTTGAGGATGAAAAGTCATGCTAAAGGTGAGTTTGGTTCCCAACTCCTTGTGCAACCTGTCCTAAAATTTAGAAGTATACCTTGCGTCTCTATTAGAAATGATGGTAAGTGGCACCCCATGAAGCCTCACTATTTCCTTGAAATAGATTTTAGCTAACTGCTGAGAGTTGTAGTCCACCCAAACCAACAAAAAGTGATCTGATTTTGTCAATCAATCCACTATCACCCAAATGGAGTCATACTTTCCCAAATAGAAAGACCCACCATGAAATCCATAGCAATGTTCTCCCATTTCCACATAGGTATAAGCATTCTCTGAAGCAACCCCGCAGGCCTTTGATCTTCATACTTCACCTGCTGACAATTGTGATAGTTTTACACATAATCACTATGCCCCTCTTCATTCTGGGCCACCAATAAAACTGCCTTAAGTCACGGTACATTTTGATTATACCCGGATGAATAGAATAACATGAACCATGGGCTTCTGAAAGTACATCACAATCCAAATCACCAACCGAGGAACATATAACCTTCCCTTAAACCACAACACCCCACTTGCATCAAAAGTGGCATCCGCCACCTCCCCCCTCACAACTTTATTTTGGAGCGCATTCAACTTCTTGTCCTCAAATTGCTTGTCCTTAATCTGATCTAGAAATTTTGACTTTACCTCAACACTAGCCAACACTTCACCCCTTTCTAAAACCCTAAACTGCATGCTCTGAGATGCTAAAGTTTGAAACTCTCTAGCTAAAGGTCGCCTGGACACCCTCAAGAAGGAAAAATTACCCATACTTATAGTTTTTCGGCTAAATGTGTCTGCTACCACATTGGCCTTACCTGTATGGTACTGAATAGTCACATCATAATCCTTCAATAATTCCATCCATCTCCATTGCCTTAGATTCAAATCCCTTTGAGTAAACACATGATGTAGGCTACGGTGGTCTTGAATACCTCACACTTGACACCATAAAGATAATGTCTCTAAATCTTTAATGCAAACACCACAATTGCAAACTCCAAGCGATGGGTTGGGTAGTTCTTTTCATGAGGCTTCAACTGCTCGAAGCATAAGCGATGACGTTCCTATCCTGCATTAATACAACACCCAATCCCAAAAGTGAAGCAATTAAAAACACTATAAAGTCCTTACTTTCAACCGGTAAAGAAATGATATGAGTTGTAGTCAAGAGTGTCTTGAGCTTTTGAAATCTCTCCACACATTGGTCTGACCAAACAAATGGCACTTTCTTCTAAGTCAGCCTTGTCAAGTGTGTTGCAATGGATACAAAAATCTTGACAAACTTGCGATAATAACTAGCAAGACTCAAAAATCTCCTTACCTCGGTCACTGAGTAAGGTTGGATCCAACTCTTAACTGCCTCAATCTTCTGTGGATCCTCCATCACCCCTTTTACAAAAACCACGTGCCCCAAAAGGAAAAGGAAGACAACTAAAACTCACACTTCAAAAATTTAGCAAATAGCCGCTTCTCCCTTAGAATCTCCAACACTATGCGAAGGTGACTTACGTGCCCCTCCTTACTTTTGGAGTAAGCTAGAATGCCATTAATAAATAAAATAACAAAGAAATCCAAGAATAACTTAAAGATATCATTCATCAAGCTCATAAAGGTTGTAGGTTCATTAGTTAGCCCAAAAGACATCACCAGAAACTCGTAATGGCCATACCGAGTTCTAAAAGTTGTCATTGGTATGTCCTCTGGTCTAACTTTTAGCTGATGATAACTCGACAGCAAGTTAATTTTGGAAAACACTGTTCCACCCAGTAACTGGTCAAACAAATCATATATGCGAGGCAAGGGGTATTTATCCCTGAGTGTAACCTTATTCAACTGTCTATAATCAATACACATCCCCATACTACCATCCTTTTTCTGGATAAATAGAATCGGAGCACCCCAAGGTGAAGCACTTGGAAGAATAAACACCTTGTCAAGTAGTTCCTGCAATTGAGTTTTGAGTTCCCTCAACTCTGCTGGAGCTATTCGATTGGGTGGAATAGATATAGGGCGAGTACCTAGCTCTAAGTCAATACAAAAATCAATATCTCTATGTGGAGGCATACCTGATAAATTTGAAGAAAACACTTCCTGGAATTCAGAAACCACCAGAACTGACTCTATAGAAGGGGAACCCACACTCACATCCCGGAGATGATCTAAAAATGCTGAACACCCCTTCCCCACTAACGTTCTAGCCCAGAAAAATGATATAATTTTCATCGATTTGGCCTTACATACTCCATCCCACTCTAGTTCCTCCATCCCATGTATAACTAGAGTCACTGTCTTAGCATTACAGTTTAAGACAACGTGATATAGAGATAACCAGGTCATACCCAAAATTACATCAAAGTCCAACATATCCCGAATAGTCAAATCTACCCAAGTCTGAAAACCCACAAAAACATACAACAAGAACAGTAAACATGGGCTACTACCACAGAATCACCAACTGTAGTAGACACATAAATAGGATAGTCAAGTACATCACAAACTAGATTCAGGCCCACCACAAACTGGATATATACATAAGAATAAGTATACCTCAGGTCAAATAAAACAGAAGCCATACGGTCACAAACAGAAATGGTACCAATGATAACAGCATTAGAATCCTTAGCATCAGTTTTTTCTGGAAAGGCATAACAGTGAGCTCGGTCATCAATCTGAGCTAACTCTCTCCCTGGCTGTGCTCCTCCCTCTGTGCCACCATTTTCTTATCCACCCCGACCACATGTCTGATTTCCCCATCCACCCTGTGGATGACCCCTGCCATTACCTTCCCCTGCGCTATCTGCTGGAACTATAGCCCGAGTCTGCTGATATACCTAGCCATTTGCCTACCTCAAAGGACACTCTCTCTTAAAATGACCAACATCACCATAAGAGTAACTTCCCCACTTGAGAGAAGGATGACTGGGAGAAAAGTAAGAAGCCCCTTGGCTCCTAAAAACCTGCAACTGAGAAGAGACCTTAGTTGGAGCCACAGTAGAAGCTGGTAATGCTGACTAAATAGGGCGAGCTGAGTAGGCCTGCTGATCGTGTCCCTTGGAGTAAGATCCGCTGAAATTCCCAACATTGTGGGACTTCTTAGCTAACATCTTAGCCTGACCCACTTGCGTAACCCCCTCTACCTTCTTCACATAATCAGAAACTTTATTAAACCCCTTTTCTACAGAAGTGATATGCACAGACAAAACCTGAAGATCATAATTCAAACCCTTGACATAGCATCCAATCCTCTCCTCCTCAGTAGCCAACAATTGAGTAGCATAGCGAGACAATGCATGGAACTTAGCCTCATAAGCTGCAACTGACATATCACCCTACTCCAATGCCAAAAACTCATTCTTCTTGGGATTATGGACGACCCAAGGCACATACTTCTCTAAGAACAAAGCATGAAATTATTCCTAAGTCAAAAGAGGCAAGACCAGTTACCGATATTCAACATACACCCTCCATCATTTCTTAGCATCCTTCTCTAACCAAAAAGTCAAAAACTCAACTCCATGTTACTACATAATACCCATCTTATGTAACCTCCCATAACAATCAATGATGAACTAAAAAGCATCCTCTGACTCAGTGCCCTGGAAGGTTGGTGGTTTCTTCTTTAAAAAATTGGTCAGCAAATCATTTTGAGTATCAGTCATCACAGAACACAAAACCAGACGAGGAAAAGCATCAGTCTCTGAAGCCTCATCCATTCTAAGAGCCATAGCAATAGTAGGGTAAACACCTAGATATTGAATAGTCAGTATAGCAGGAGTGGCTCCGATACCAACCAACCCACTCAAAAAAGCTAACACCTGTTGAACAACCTCAGCAGACATAGGAAGTAAGGCTGAAACCCCAGCTGGTGCCACAACCTCGGGCTCTATTACTTGATCCTTTACTGCTTTTATCTCCTCAAGATGATCTTGAGGTAAAAGAGGTGATACTAACCCTTCACGAGCCTGGCCAGCAGCTGCTTGAGCTCCACCCCTGGCGGGTGTGGTTCGTCCCCTTCCTCTCCTACCTCTTTCTCTCACTCGTTCTCTTTTCCTTACGACTGGCTTAACAGTTGAAGTGGCTGGTATAGGGGTTGCTGCTCAAGTTTCATTTGACCTAGTAGTCACCATCTGTGAACAAAAGAGTGAAGAAATTAGATACCAATTAGGATCGCCAGATATCAATTGGAATTAAGTCCAGCATGGAAGAATGAAGAATGATAGTTTTCCTAAGTCCTATAGCCTCCCAAAGAAAAGTACAGACATCTCCGTTCTGTTCTACGCGACTCTACTGGACCCATTTTTATACAACGAGATCGATGAACCTAAGATTTGATACCAACTTTGTTACGACCTAATTGGACGTGAGTGGCACCCATCTCATTATCTAATGGGAGAACCAATAACCCCGAAAGCATTAACCAATACTTAGAGAGAAAAAAAAGAAAAAATATTCCATTAATAGTTCAAGGATCATCCAATCTAACAACTTAAGAAATGCGGAAATAAGTGCTAAAACAAAAAATCTCTAGAATTCGAAAGTCGGTGTGCTAAAACATACTAAGAATGTCAAGAAGGGGATGCAACCCCAAAACTAAGCAGAATGCATAAGTCCAAACAAAGGACAAAATCATAAAGGAGAAATTCCATGGTAGCCCCAATAAGCTGCTCACCCTGAAATCTGAATCACACGCTAGAATCACAAGTGAAGTCTTGTAAGAGCCGCTGGAATATGCGCTGTACTCAACAAAAGTAAGAGCAAGTGTAGTATCAGCACAAAATAAAACAACAGTATATTAATATAGGCATTTGTCCAACCCAAGATGAGAATATGAACACTTTACTAAAACATAGTACAACAAGTTAATCTATGCTCAATCTAACCTACCTCTAGCACAACAAGTCTCAAATAAGAAACTTAGGATTACAAGCAACAAGTCAATACACTTAGAACCAAGTCAAGTTTAGTCAAAACAAGTCAAGACAAGTTAAGCAATTATCAAACATATAAATATATTTCCCGGTTCACTCATGGAACCGTCAAACTCACCTGAACCTCCTATATACACTCTATGGGTATCATATTATGACTTGTAGGGGATAAATTCCTTCCATGTGCCTAAACCACAGACACGATTATTTGCCAACCTTATTCCACCAATAAGCCGTGAGAATGTCCTCAATATTAGAAATATTCCACATTTAATAATGAGGTAGGTCAAAATCATACAACAAGATAAATTCATTTAAATTGACCACACCAAACAACATGCACTAACAAGCCATACTAGGAAGTAGTTAACATGCACATATAATACAAATTGGATTAAACTATAATACCATCACCTACCTCAATCCAAGCCTGCACACTTAACTAAGCCTGTGTCTTCCCTTTCCATACAATTTCCACTTGATCTTGGTCTATAAATACATACAAACACATAAATAATGAAATGACCTACCATGTTGGTGATTGTAACTCATACCCAACCCCTAAGGTCAAGTTCATGATCATTCCCTATCTGTTCTAGGGTTTCTTTACCATAATTCACCTAAAACTACCAATTCCATGGACCAATCAGTAAATTAATTACATGCAAGGGTAATTTAACTATCATTAACCAAAACCCATTAATTTTTTACTTAAATTACTACTTTGCACCAGAAAAATAATTAAAATTAGCCTGTAACCCTCCCCGAACTACGTAAACTAGCAATTCTAAGGCTAAATTATCATTATACTAGTTAATGGGGATGAAATCCTTACCTTAAGGAAGTAAAACGATAGTAAGCTGATAATTTTTGACCAAAATCATCTCTCCCTTGCCCCAAAATGTGTTTCAAAAAAATAAACCATTTTGTGGAATTTTAAAATAAAACTATAATTTTCATTTCTATAGTGACATATGTTGCCATAGCGACGTCGCTATAGTGACCTGCATGTCGTTATAGCAACATAGGCGAGGCAGAATGCTTGGTTTCGCCCAAAAATTCCGTTTTCACTACACACCTTAAATCCGAGACATTCCAAACAATACCCTTTATGCTAAGATAATTTTTGGGAGTTCTACTTACCCAAATTTAATTCGTTAAAAATCAAGGGGTCCTTATCATCTTAGATAACTAGAAATCAAGTCAAAAACCACCACACTTGCCTAATTCATTCCTAGATTTCCCTAGAACAAACCTCGCTCATATTTCATCTGAAACTAGCTTAGCCTGAAATTTATAACTTCAAATTCGGGAAGAATTTTAGCATGAAATTTTAAATGAGTGACTTATACATAACGAGAAAAGGGACGTTAAATTTCCTATCAAACTATCCTACGACTTCGGTATGACTAACTGGGCAAGTTCTAGATTGCTCACACAGAGTAAAACCAGGTAAGTACCTCACACACACATGGAACAAGACTACATTATAAACTACCAACTATCCAATTCATGCACAGTCAAGCAAACATTACAACATATATAATTCTAATGCCATGCTAAGAGCCACAATAGTCATGATTATCAAAACAAAACACACAACACAAAATTCTCAAAAGGGTATCATTAAACCTTTCAAAACCAAAACAAACTTTCATGTGGCATTTTATTCGGCTATCCTAAGTTCTCCTATTTCTTTTCTAATTAATCACACAACACAGATACGAATTAAAAACAAAATACAAACTAAAAACATAAGATAATCCTAAACATGTTGTCTCTACTAGATAGAACACCCGAGGGAAAAGAAACACGACAAAAAAAACCCTCGGGTGTTGGTACACCCCCCACCCACAACTAAGATAACATGTAATGTGATCAATATATTAAAATAAGAATGTAAAGCATAGGGTAGGGACATACTTGCAGTGCGCTGGGGGCCCGAAGTAGACTAATTAGTGGGGGTTGCAGATGCAACCCCTCCATGCTCTATAACTACTAACCTCAATTCTCATAGCTCCAATGGTGGTCGACGTGCTCAATGATGTGGTAATCATGGGGGCTACCTCAGTACCCCCACCAATCTTAAGAATAGTGACAACAACATCCATTGAAACCTGACTAGCTGTATAGTCTCGACTTTTCTCACCCTCTTAAGTATCTCAGTCATATGCAGATCAAAGATTTTATAGCTCTCCTCTATAGCCCATTTCAAATCATCCTTATTTTTTTTTTCTGGGTCGGTTTCTCACTCTCATCGATAGTCTTTCTTATTCTTTTATCTATATGTGTCAGAGCACAGAAGTCAAGCATATGAATATCCTTAAATACCTCTTCAATCAAGGGCATTCTAGGAGGCTACACCACCAAGAACTTCTTGAATAAATCTACTAAACAAATGCCCTAAGAGAGTAAGCTCATACGTGGTCTCAGACAAGTCTGGTGATTGAATTTCTGATTGCTTGGAAGTCATACGAACCTCAAAACCTTCAAATCTAGCCTACATCCCCCATACCACTTCTTTGATATCATCTTTTAACTATGGATTTACCCTTCTTAAAGCTTTTCTATATTTAGTTTAGCAACAACCAACCGTTTGGCCATCTTCTGCAAAAACTCCTGGGGTGCCAAAACATAGCCTGAGGGTACGAGTTGAAGTGTACTAAAAGGTAATGATGATTGATGTGAAGAAGTGGATGTGTTGGCACTAGGTTATATGTTGTATTACCGGCTTCAATATCTGAAATCTCACTACTCGGATCAACATGAGCAGCCCCCTCAACTATTATTGGACCCATACCAGTTGGTTGCCCTCAAAATTTGGCTATAATATTTATTTAGTCTTTGATCAATTCAATATAAGCCGTATTAGTCATCTTGATCATGCAGTCTATATCCAACAAGAGGCGCACCTAAGAGTCCTAACACAATTAAAATATTAGACTTAGGAATGGGATGCTAGTACTATACAAGAGAGACTACTCCCTGATCTTGTCGGCTATAATCCTTGATATATTCAGATTAAACTCCAATATGATAGATGCTATTAGATATTCTCTGTCGACACTCAATGTGTTTTCATTACTAGTCGGTGCCAACCGATGTCAAACTATTGTCCATCATGATTTTGAAATGAAATTCTGGGAGGTATTTGTAATTGACTTGTCATTAGCCACCCATTCAACTTCTTTTTTGGCTTCATCCATGTGGTTTTCCAACCACTTGAAATGTATTTACTTGTCTTCTACACTCAACTGCTTCACCTTTTTCAACTTTACCATTCTATAGTCATATTTCATTATAGCTGCTAGAGCTATAAAATTTCAACCATAAAGAAACCTGGAAATGGTCTGCTCAGAGATGTTAACCACTCTATCCCAAGCTATCACTATATCTAGCCTTGATTTCTTTCTCATATCTCTCACCTTTTTTAAAGGAGTCATATTTTTTAGAGTAGCCACATAGTTGGCATAGAATTCTCTAACAAATCTCAGCATTGTACTTTTTAGGAGCCTTTGCCATTCACCAAAAATCATATTTTTTAAATAATCTCCACAACTCTAGTACCCTATTCAATGCCCAGTCAGAATTTAGGGTTCCTTTTAGATGCTCCACTTTAGATTCCCCTTTTGAGTAATTGATAAGCCATCAAATTAGAAGGCTCTGGAACCTCGAACACCATACCAAACTATGTCTGATCCACTAGGAGGAGGAGTCTCTTCTCTCTATCTATGAATCCTCCTTCCTCATTAGATTCCTTATCTGTGGACTCACTCTCATTCTAACTTGATGATTTACCTTCCTTTTCAGACTGAGGAGATTTAATAGCAGTGACCATGACCACAATAGCCTTGGATTTGGCCTTGGATCTAGTGGTTTGAGGCTTATGTTGCTCAACAGGGCTGCTTCATACTTTTCCTCAGAACCAGCAGAGTCTTTGGATTCAAATTCTGATTTAGTTTGTTGGTTTTTAGCTGGCACTTGGTAGCTATTTATTTTCAGCTGCATCTTCTTACTACTTCTTATTTACTTTTGGTGCAATAGTACCTGTAAAATCTATATTCATTCCAATGATCAAAGAATGAAATAGCAAAATAGTATATACAGACGCAAAGGATGAACATTAGAATGAGTCGTTGTTAGAAGGGATAACCCATCTTAGAGCTCATGGTTTCAAAGTACTGAAACTATAAAATTAACCTTTTCAGGACAATTGCCTACCACGACTCGTGGTGAGATACCATAATCATAGGATGGATCATCTCGAGTTACCTACAACTTTCTCTTCACTTGGTTTAACCTAAATCTTCGGCCACTAAGTGGATGGGAAGGAAGATGGAAGAGAAAGTCAAAATTTTAGCATTAATCAGAGCTGGAGCTTTATTGGGTTCTACTACTAATCGTTCCATTTCCAACCTACTTTCCAAAAGTGTTGGAAACAGGTACAAAAGTAAGGTAGTAAAATCAAATGAGCTTCATGGATCCAAGTATAATGGAATGGCTATTCAGAACTCGTTGACTGATGGAGTAGTTTCTGAACAACTTACTAGGAATATACAATTCTTTGTCCTTGAAGCCTAATAGAAAATAACTACATCATATGTTGTGGTTATTGGTCTTGGAGGAGTTGGAAGTCATACTGCATCCATGCTTCTGAGGTCAGGGGTTGGTAGGCTACTTCTTATGGATTTCGTTCAGGTGTCAGTCTCCTTATTAAATAGACATGTTGTTGCCACAAGAGAGCATGTTGGTACCTCAAATAAGCACTTCCAATTAATTTTCCCAGAGTGCCAGATAGATGCAAAAGTTATGTTATATGATTCATCATCTGAAGAAGAAATTATCTCTAGCCATCTTGACTTTATCTTTGATTGCATTGATAATATCGACACAAAGGTGGCACTTCTTGCTGTTTGTGTTTGAAGAGGTTTGAAAGTTTTATCT
Source organism: Capsicum rhomboideum (assembly GCA_031232105.1). Lineage (NCBI taxonomy): Eukaryota > Viridiplantae > Streptophyta > Magnoliopsida > Solanales > Solanaceae > Capsicum > Capsicum rhomboideum. The sequence goes on from CP124711.1 coordinate 57,525,871, forward strand.
ACAATTGGAGCTGGCGCAAGGGCTGATCCAACAAGAATTCATGTGTTTGACTTAAGAGAGTCTACCAATGATCCTCTATCTTGATCTTTATCTAAGAATAGATCATGGTATTGATGGTGGCTTTCTTGTGGTATTTGTCTAGACAAACCCAATTCAAAGTTACTTCCCTTTAAAGGACCAAGTGGAGAAGAAGAAAATCCTTCAGATTATCATGAGTCACCTGCAGCAAAGGTCATTGGACAACCCCAATGATCCAACCTATGAGACATTATAAGATACAATGGGTCATAGGTTGGCTCGTGAAGTCTGCCCTCCCTTTATCGATGTATTTATTATCAGTTTCTTCAAGTTTTAACACTTTTTGGAGTTACTCAGACTTCACTCCAATCAAAAACCATCATTTAAGAACTATACCAAAATAGACACAACACTTTGCAAGCGGTACTCATTACAAAATCGGTTTTTTTGTAGACGCTAACCTTATTCAAGGTACTAACACTCATCCTTTTGCTTTTGATTTAAGGAACTCCTAATCTCTACTCTATTAATCCAATTCTAACATTTACAACCCTAATAAAGAAAACAATAGAGAAGCTATGATCCTTTACTTACTTCACAGAGCTCTTGATTATAGAGGATAAGTAGAGTGGGTAATTGAGCACTGAATTCATTAATGGAGGGAGGAATCACTAAATTCTGAGTAGAAATCGAGTGAAAGTGTTTGGGAATTTGGTGTTGTGCGATTATAAAGGAGTACAATAGAGTTGCAATTTGAATTAGGGTAGGTTTCAGGTTGGGTCATCGGATAAAAAGGGAAATTGGGAATAAAGGACATGAGCAAGCCAGGTAGAGTCGGATTCATTAACTAAAATCTAACTGTTGACCATGACTTGTCCTATGGGCCATTGTACGTGTACAAGGCCCGTACAAAGTGCTTGTTCCATACATACTTAGAAAACTTACTTGAGAACCTACGGACGCTTAGGATGGGTCATGGTATGATGCCATGATCCATTCTTTAGGCTTGTAGGTTTAGATTCCTGAATGTTGGTTTTTAAGAAATGTCAGGCTGATTAATTTCACAACCCATGCCACTAAGGTATGGTTTGTGATACTCAACCGATAGACAACTTCTAAAAGATGTCCATTGCTTCTTCTAAGGATGAATGGGACCACAAGTCGTTGTATCATGGTACAACTCATCCCATTACTTGCAGCTCCTGTTTGTGACCAATTTTTAGATTCTTGTCTAATTCATCCCTACATACTTTAGCAAACATTACTGCTATAAAAAAATGTCTAAGTAAAAAGAAAACAAAGTACAAAAGCTTAGGTTTCCTCCTAAGTAGCATTTGATTTAATGTTGCTGCACGACGTGGGTATCTTGATTACTTAGACTTAACCAAGATACCCCTATGGTTTTCCTCCCATGAAGCTCTTGATTTAACATCGTGGCACTACTCGGGTTGCTTTGGTTACTCAGACTTTACCAAGGGTCCATGTATCAACTTCCTTTATCTCCTTCTTAGTTCCCAAGTATGCTTTCACACTCGTCCTATTTACGTTAAACCATTTTCCTTCATGATTATTAAGCTTAATTTCATAATATGGGAACACATGTACCATACAAAATGGCCCTATCCACTTAGACCTCAACTTTCCAGGAAACAAACAAAGTTTCAAATTGAACAGCAAGACCAAATCACCTGGATTAAATTCTCTCTTTTCTATCTTCTACTTATGATGCATATTTATCTTCTCTTTGTAAAGATATGAACTCTCATAAGCTTTTAGTCAAAATTCATCCAACTCATTCAATTGATCAAGCCTCCAATTAGAGGCATCTCCCCAGTTCAAATTTGGCTTCTTGAGCACCCACGTGGCTTTATGCTCAAGCTCAACCAGCTCAAGCTCAACCAGCAAATGACATGATTTTCCATATACAAGCTTATAGGGAGACATACCTATAGGGCTTTTGAAAGCAGTTTGGTATGCCCATAAAGCATCATCCAACTTCCTAGACCAATCCGTTCTATTTGCATTCACAATCTTCACAAGGATTATCTTAATCTCCCAATTAGAGACCTCTACCTGCCTACTAGTCTATTGATGATAAGGTGTTGCCACCCTATGCTTCACACAATACTTTTCAAGCAAGCATGAAATAACCTAATAAGAAAATGAAAGTCTTCATCACTAATGATTGCCCTTGGCGTACCAAACTTAGAAAAAATATTCCGCTTTAAGAACATTGTGATACTCTTGCCTTCATTATTAGGAAGCACAACCACCTCCACCCATTTGGACACAGAGTCAACAACTACAAGTATATACTTCATTCTATTTGAGCTCACAAATGGACCCATAAAGTCAATCCCTAAACATTAAAAAGCTTAATTACAAGAATGGGGGAGAGATGAAGTTCATTCTTTCTTGATATACCTCCTTGCCTTTGGCATTGGTCACATATCCTTGCATAATCATTGGCATCTTGATAAATGGTTGTCCAATAGTACCCATAATGCAAAATTTCGTGGGCTATCCAAATACCACTATGATGACTCCCCAATAGGGGATGAGTGACATGCCTCCAATATGCTCATCATCTTGACCTCAGGCACACATCTATAATCATTCTATCTGCATAAATATGAAACAAGTACAACTCATCCAAGAAATTTTTTTTGTACGTCAGACATAAAATACTTTTGTTGTTGGAAGGACAAATCCAAAGGCACCACATCACTCACCAAGTAATTAGCAAAATTCATGAACCATGATACAATACTTGGTCATCTAGAAAATTGTCATTAATGGCACCCTCATCTTTCATTTTCAGCATTGCCTCTACCTCAAATCGTGACAAGTGGTCAACCACTTGATTTTTAGTCCTCTTTTGGTCCTTGATCTCAAGTCAAATTCTTGAAATAGAAGTACCCATTGAATCAATCTATGCTTTGTATATTTATTTACCATAAGGTACGTAAAACTTGCATGGTCAGTGTACAAAATTACCTTTATGCCAAGCAAGTAGGATCTAAACTTCTGAAAAGCAAAAACCACATCAAGAAACTCTTGTTCCATCACAATATAATTTTTCTGAGATGGATTAAGTGCCTTGCTAGCATAGTAGCTAGGATAGAGTATTTTTCAAGCTTTTGGCCAAGGACTGCTCCTAGCACCACTTCACTAGCATCGTACATGACCTCATAAGGCAGGGACCAATCAGGTGAAATAATAATAGGGGACGATATTAATTTTTCCTTAAGGTACTCAAATGCCTTTAGACACGTGTCATAAAACATGAATTCACCTCCTTATTTAACAATTTACACAAAGGTTGTGCAATTTTAGAGAAGTCCTTGATGAACCTACAATAAAATCCAACATTCCCCAAAAATCTTTGATACCCTTCATAGAAACTAGTGGAGGAAATTTTTCAATCACCTCAATCTTCACCTTATCAACCTTGATCCCATTCTTTGAAATCTTTTGGTTGAGCACTATCCCTTTCTTCACCATAAAGTGACACTTTCCCCAATTGAGTACCAAATTATAATCTTCACACCTCCTCAAAAATCAAGACAAATAAGATAGACAATCTTCAAATGAGTCACCTACCACCAAAAAATCATCCATGAATACCTTGATAGTGTCCTCCACCATGTCTAAGAAGATAGACATCATACAATGCTGAAAAGTCACTGGCGCATTACACAATCCAAAAGGTATCCTTTTGAAAGCAGATTTACCATATGGACAAGTGAAAGTGGTCTTTTTTTGGTCTTCTAGAGCAATCAAAATCTGATTGTATCCTGAATAACCATACAAAAAAGAATATCATCCTCTTCCAGCAAGACGGTCTAACATCTGATCCATAACTGGCATCGAAAAGTGATTTTTTTTAGTCCATGTATTTAGCTTCCTATAATCCATGCACACTCACCATCCTGTGATTGGTCTCATCGGGATAAGCTCATACTTCACATTAGGAACGACAGTGATTCCACCCTTCATTGACACACATTGAACCTGGCTCTCACATTTACTATTTGTAATAGAGTAAACCACACCTGCATCTTACCATTTGATGATTTCCTTTTTGACCACCTCTTTCATAGGTGGATTCAACCTACACTAATGCTTACACTAGGAACACAATTAGGCTCGATCTGGATCTTATGAGTGTAGATTCCTGGTAAAATACCAATAATGTCAGCAATGGACGATCTAATGGCCCTCTTAAGCTTCTTTAACATAGAAACTAGAGCCTCAACCTACTATTCGACTAAATCTGCTACAATAATGACCGGAAAGGTATTATTGGCTCCCAAGAAAACATAGAAAAGATGGGATGGGGGAGACTTAAGCTCCAAGATTGGAAGTTCCTCAATAGAAGGCTTGGCTGGTAGAGTTGCTTGATTCTTCAAATCTAAATCTAACTTTTTCAGAGCATAATGGTAGGACCCCATATCGGTGAGTGCACTCACCATCTTATCATACTCAGCTATATTATTCCCATCAAAGTTCATGATCATAACTGGTAGTGCCTAAATACCAAGCCTCTTCTCAATAGAAACTATCAGGGCCTCCTCATCAAATATATCAATAACTGAGACCACACAAATGTCATTCAGTTGCTTCATAGATTGACAAATATTGACTATCACTTCCTTATTATTCAACTAAAATTTCAACTGTTTAGTTTTCATATCAACTAATGTTTGTCTAGTCACTAGGAAGCGTCACTCCAAGATGATAGAGACCTCAAAATCAACTTCACAATCTAGAATGATGAAATTAGCTGGGATGGTGAATGACTCAAGCTTTACTAAAATAACATACAAAATACCCACAGGATTTTTTACAGTATGATTTGCCATACGGAGTCTAATCAAAGTTGGCTTGGGCGCTCCCAATCCCAATTGTCTAAGCACTGCTAGAGACATCAGATTAATACTAGCACCTAAGTTATATAAAGCTTTTGCAATGTTGAAAGATCCAATGGTACATGGAATGGTGAACGCTCCAGGATCTTTCATTTTTTCCACAAGAGATCGAGAAGCTATTGCACTACAATGGTGTAACTGCTTCAATATTGACATAAACTTGTGATACTTCCCTTCTTCATCCCTCTTCTTCAGTCTCTATGGAAAAGATGGAGAAGTTCATGGAATAGGAGACAAAACCAGTGGGACCTCCATTTCCCTTTTTTGGCCACAGTCTCCTTTCAGCAACTAGAGACAACTTTTTAGTCAAATTTTTAATAAAACCCTAATCTTTGGATTTGGATACCTTTTCAATATCAATCATCTCGGGCTTGACCATATTATCAATAACTAATGGAATAGAAGGGTCGACAGTTATTTTATCACTTTTTGTAGTCACATCAATGTAGTGACCATTATTCTTCAGATTTTGAATAGTGTGACTTGGTAGTGTACCCTTCTGTCCTTGGTTCAAAGCTATAGAAATTTGGTTGATTGCTACTCAAGTTGCTTAATTGCAGTAGCATGTGAATCCACCTTTTAGCTCATCCCAAAAATTTCCACTCAAATCTCCTTAAGGTGGTCATCATTAGCTTCTACCCTTTTTAATACTTTGGACAATAGGTCTTCTACCCTAGCATTGCTTGACTCAATTTTGCAACTCTTAGGAGGAATGTACAAACCACTTCTATCATTCTTGTAACCATGTTTATTCTTCCAATCACCGTCTCTACCTCTACCCCTATTTCTATAACCTAACTGATTGTAGTTGTTGTCTTTGTAGTAGTTCAGATCTTGATTCCCTTGACCTAGGTGCCAAGTGTCTTGATTAGACCCTTAAGCTTTGGCCCAAAAACCTGCCTCCTAATTATCTAAATAATTTACCTCCTACTTAGAATTAAAATCATCATATTTTAGTACTTTTCCTTGTGAACCGACTACATTAGTTTTTCAGATCCGGCCCATGTAATGTGCTTAGCAGGAATGCTCAATTCAATTTTCATCTCAATAACTTCTTGAGTGAGTCCCTTATCTATCCTATGCTACTCTACGAATACACCTATAACATAAGTGCCAGCAGAAACATCAGACTCCTATATGTCCGAAGTTCGATTGGTTTTTTTGACTCTATCAAGTATAACTGTTGTATCTGCCCATATTTGACTCATAAATGCACCTCTTGCAACAGCGTCAGCTACCACTTTGTTATTAATATTCAAGGACCTATAGAAGATTTCTAGCAAACTATGTTCAAGTATTTTGTGATTAGGGACTTGCTGCAGCTTCTTCTTGAATCTCAACCATGTCTCATATAAAGCTTCTGAGTGAAGTTGCCTGAAATTATAAATCTCATCCTTCAGCTGTAACATTCGGGATGATGGGAAAAACCTTTTCGAGAAACCCACTTTAAGTCCTGCCAATTAGTGATTGAGTCAGGTGGTAATTCTACCAACCATAGAGTTGCTTCACCTACTAATGAAAAAGGAAATAACCGTAATCGGATAGCATCTTGGCCCATACCAAGTATTTTGTAAGCCTTGTAGATCCTCATGAAGTTTATTAAATGCATATTCGTGTCAGCAGTAACATGAATAGTAAATACTCCTTTCATGTTTAGCAATTGGACTATTATATTGGTAATGACAAACTTGACCCTAGCAGGCAGTGGGAGAGGAACAATTTCACCCATTGCACCTACATCATTGTGGTCAATATTACATCATCATCAGTAAACTAAGAGGGTGTATCAATGGTGTTGTAGTTCATGGCCCCTATTCCTTCTCTGCCTTACTTGTTCATCTGTTGTAGCCTAACGAGCTTCTTCGTCTTGCCTAGCAAGCTCATCTATGGTAGCCTGACTGGCCATTTGTTCTTGTCTTGCCTATTCCTCAGCAATCATCCGAGATGTGGCTTTCTCTAGAGTCTCTGTAACACCTTAATTATCCATTCTTCTCAATGTTCTCAATATCTTATTGATCTTAAGATCAAGTGGAATCAGGGGATTGCCTTGACTCCGAGTGTTGGGCATGCACCAGTGTGGACCCTAGAAAAAAAACAAAAATAATAGAAAAAGTAAATCAGGAAATAAGGACTACCAGACAAATAAACACGGTCGATCTAGTCCGAAACCGTAGTTCCCGACAACAACACCAAAATTTGATATCAGTCAAATTACACCTCACAATGAGATATAAAGTAGTCATTGAATCAAATATAGAACCTAACTAGGTTGGGGTCGATCCCACAGGGAATATGGATAGACGCCAGGTCAATGCAGTTATATAGACTATTAATCACTTATTTCAACGGGGCGATTAATTGTAACAAGTAATTAATTAGAAAAAGTTTAGTATCCAAGTAGCAAGTAGCAAATTTTATGTTGTTTTTTATCAATGAGAATGATGAACTAGAATTGTGTTCTCTATGATTTCTTAACTCAGCAAGCATTTCGTACTAGTGTTCTATCGTGGTGTTTTAGCATACAAGATTGGAAAGTTAGGTTCATCTAAGCGGATGGTTTCCTATAAATATGACTATTCTCAATTACTAGTTAGGTGTCATGAGCTTTGCATATTAACCCTTACCTTTGATCCCAGATTAGCTACTCTCGGACAAGGTTAAGCTATTAGATAGGATTGATAGATTTGAATCTCCATTGTTACTTCCCTTTTCCCATCCTCTACTTCTATAGTTAAGCAAGCAAGAACTTAAAGCGAGTTCTGATGTTTGCAATCGTTAAAAAGCAATCAATATGAAGGGAAGAACAATACATGCATAAACACCTATCAAGAATCACTAAGTACTTAAGCCTACTTTGTTAATTCATCATGGTTCCCACAACCCTAGTTGCGGGATTTAGTTACTCATACTTGAATAATCACAATTAGTTATTGTAGATGAATTCATAATTATGAATTTACTGGAATTGAATATATAAAATCCAGACACTTGAATTATCCAAGGAAATTCAATAATAAAGAATCAATTATATGAGTAATCTCTCAAATCCAAGAACAAAATAATGTTGTATCATTCTAAGACTTAAGAGTTAGTAATAATGTGTAAAGAATAAAAAAGAACCTAGGAAAGATATTTATAGACAAAACAAAACCTATCATAAATAAGATTAGATTGCAGGTGCGGCAGCTCCAACGGTAGGATAGAACGACTCGTGATACAATCCCACGAGTTGTCCCTTTTGATCGTGGTTGGGTAGTCACTTTTACAGGTCCTTTTATGTCTCTAGGATTCCTTTTTAGGATGACTCATCCTTTCCTGGTATGGCTCATGGTACGTGGTCGTCATCACAGGTCTCAACCCATGACTCTTAGGATGAGCCCGTGGTAAGAACCAATGGGTCATGGGTTGTGATCATTCTAAATCACATGATATTAACTTCCTCTACTTCTTTCACCATATCAGCCTAGAACAACCCCTACCAAGATCCAACGGGTCGTCCAGAGACTTGTTTGCTCACTTATGCTCCATTTTTATATTTTTTTCTACACTCTAACTTTTGGAACCAGTTTTCACTAGAAACTCTATAGAAACACGTCCTATCCACATAAACATACCTTAGAACTAGCATATTTTCCATGTAGTAAGTGTTGAAAGTGTCGTACAACCATGAGACATCAGCAATCTCGTCATTCCACCCCGATTTAACTTCCCCAAACCTGATTATAAGCCTAAATTCATTCTAAAATAACTTAGAATCATTCTAAGAGTGTTTATTCCCTTTTCCCCAAAACTCAAGAGCAACTTTAAGGGTTTCTCAAAACTCAAAGCTTCCAAGGTTCCAAGTTCAAGATTCTCTCTAAAAATCCTTAAATTTCAGATATGTAGGACTTCAATGAGGATTACCTTTCATCATTATATCCAAAACTTTGTAGTTTTCATGAATTTAATTTCATTGAAAGAGTTTATATACCCACTTTCAAATCCACCATTTTTATTATCAAATTTCATAATTTCTTAGAGTCTTTACTAATGATTATGGATTTTATGACTATTGTATTTCTTTTTACGCTTAACAAGGTTTTCTTGTTTCTCTTTTTGATTCTTTATATGATATTGAAGCTTATATTTTAAAGCATGATTTTAGAACTTTTATGTTATTATGAATATTCTAGAAGATAGAATAAACCCATAAAAGAGAGAAATTATGGTAGTTTCAAGATATTAATTTAGTAAAGATTCAAGCTTTACAAATAGATAGATAGTGATTTAAATCTTTTATTAAGTATATGATTATATGAATATTGTTTGTAGGATTATCTAGCACCGAGTGGTTACAGGTTTAGAAAACTCAAATCCCATTACTACGTGCCATCGTAGGATTATATTTTCACTATAATATCGGCTGATCTTTATCCTGAAAGACTCACTTAGTGGATCCACACATAGATAGATAGATAGATACTATACCCTGGTAAGGTATAGGTCAGCCCTCCTAATAGGATTAGATATTAGACAATATTAGTTCAAGTGATGTATGTCGGTATAAAAATTTCTCACCTAAAAGACTTTACATTATTTGATAGTTTATTTGATATGATCACTATATAGTTTTAGATAGTATGCTTTCAGATATGCATGTTTCTGAAATCTTTACTTATGTTTTTTAACTGCATTCCTTCTCAGTTTGATATTTATGACTGTGATAGTCTCATTTTACTCCTTTCCTCCATTTCTGATATAGATATGATTTCAGTTATTTAATTTTAATCCTACATACTCAGTACCCCCTTGTACTGACCACATACGTCTTCTACACTACATTTTCATGGATGTAGATATTTTGTTCTCAGGTTCGCCGTTAGATAATCGCAGTTCCTATTTCAGCAGTTGGTGAGTCCATCTCATTCGGGGACATGACTTAGTTGTTCTTTTCTTCATTATTTCAGACTTGTTTTATAAGTAGTTAGGGGCCTTATCTCGGCAGATTGTTTTATTCAGTTTGGAGGCTTTCATACATTAATATTTTGTTGTGATGAATCTTACTTTATTTGAATTTATAATACAGTTAAGTTGTTAGTTTATAGCTTCTACTTTATTATCTCATGTCATGCTTAGTTATGCTATGCCAAGGGCTTACTTGGGGCTATTAGTGGCTTCAAGTGCCTTGTCGTATCCGAGTGTAGACTCGGGTCATGACATGAATGTAGTTGTTATATTGTTGCTGAGTATTGTGTTGAGAATACACCAAATTTGTCAATTTAGTGTTATAATAGTGTTGAAATAATAATTAAATTATGATGATAAATTCCTGAAATTTTTATTGAAATTGTGTTGACAGGGTGTCAAATATTTGCTGATGTTTGTATTGAAATAGTGCTGAAATTTGTATTAAAATAGCGCTAAAATGGTAGTTAAATTGTGTTTAAATGATGATGATAGGGTGTTGAAATAGTGTTGATATGGTGCTGAAATTGTGCTTAATCTGCTGCTGCATTTTTGTGTGTTGAAATAGTGCTGAAATTGTACTGAAATGGTGCCAAAATGTGTTGAAATAGTATTAATAGGGTGGTGAAATTATGCTTGATTTGTTGTTGCATTTGTGTTTGAAATAGTACTGCAATGGTTATTAATTTGTGCTAAAATGGTGTTAAAATGTGTTTATAAAGTGCTGAAATAACATCGAAAGAGTGTTGTTATAGTGCTTAAATTTTTACTGCATTTTCTATGCTTAATTTGTGTTAAAAGGGTGCCAAAAATGGTCAAATGATACTGAAAGTGATCTAATTTATTACCAACATTAGCTAATTTATTACAAACATTAGTTGCTGAAATGCAATGTGGTACCCCCCATTTTACCCATTGGGTTTACCTTGTTCACAGGTCGACCCCATGTCAGCAAGAAAAGGTAATCCTGTGCTATACTCCGGTGATATCTTTCCTACCACCAAAAGTCACATGCAGATTGACTAATTTAATGCTAGATTTTATGTTGAAATGCAGTAGTAATAGCCAAAAGATAATAAAGGGAGTAGAAATGAGGACAACGTACCATTATGCATAGTTGCATACGTAATAGGTATAAAAATATACAAAATGGTCCCTAGAGAAATCGTAAAGACAAGACATTTAATAGAATCCAACCCCGAACGTGGTGTCACCAGTACAAGAGCCACTAAGTACTAAAATAAGCACTACACTGATACATATCTGTATAGAATACATATAATACAACTACTAGAAAAAAGAAAGGATATGATTAAGCATCCTGGCGCCAGTGCTAACCACGGCTATATGCAAGGGACTCTCGAATGAGCAGAATCAGCAGGGAAGACTTGTACTAGGATATGCATCAGGGAAAAAGATGCAAAATTGTAGTATAAGTATAAAAATATGTGTACCTAGTAGGCATCATAGGATGACTGAGCTTAGGAGATAATATAAAGAATAAATGACATGTAAAGAGGTGTTTACATGCAAAAGCTAGCCTAGCAGTTGATGTAGCTCACATTACACCTCCCAATGAGATATAAAGCGGTTGCTATTCAAATATAGAATGTAACCAAGGTTGGGGTCGATCCCACGAGGAATATGGTTAGGACCTTAATCAATGTGGTTATTTCAGCTTTTAGTTAGTTATTTCTGAAAGGGGGAATTTAAAAGAACAAATAACAGTTTGTAAATTAAGTAACAGGTAGTAGAGTATCAATTAATGTTTTTTGTTATCAATGAGAATGATGAACTAGGATTGTGTTCCCTATGATTTCATAACTTAATAAGAATGTAATACTAGTTATCTATCTTAGTGCTTAGCATGCAAAATCGATAAGTTAAGTTCACCTAAATAGTTGGCCCCCTAGATAGATGAATATCACCACACAACTTGGTCCGTATATGGGTGTTTTCTTTACTAACCCTTACCTTTGATCCAAGATTAGTTATTCCTAGATAAGGTTAAGCTATTAGATGAGGGTTGATAGCCTCAAATCTCCATTATTAATCCCTTTTCCTATTCTCTACCTCTTTGGTCTAAGAAGTAAAGAATTAAGGTGAGTTCTAATGTGTGAACTCATTAAAAAGCAATCAATACGAAGGAAAGAACAATACATGAATAAACACAATTCGAGACTCACTAAGTACTAGGCCTACTTTGTTAATTTATCATGGTTCTCACAACTCTAGTTGCAGGATATAGCTACTTATGCTTGAAGAATCATAATTAGAAGTTATAGACAAATTATAATTATACACTTACGAGAATTGCGTTGATGAAATCCAGACATTTGAATTATCAAAAAGAATTTAATATCCTAGAATCAATATATTAATAATCCTTCAAAACCCAAGAACATGCGTCCAAAAGTAAAAGAAATACTAGGAAAGGTATCTATAGACAAAAATAAAACCTATCCTAAATACAACAGGATTGCAGACTCGGCAGTGACAATGAATCATTGGTGGTCCTAATGACTTGTTATGTGTGGTCAAGGAATGACTCGTTGGTTGATCAGACAAGTCATTAAGTGAATCGTCACCCATTATGGGACTTGATTCACTACACCTTTTCAGTACGGCTGCTCAGAATGAGTCAACATCACTCGTGGCATCTTATAACGACTCATAGAATCCTTCTATGGTCACAAGGCCAAATTTTCACCTTTCAGCTTTTCTATTGTACGATCTCTCAGAATGAGTCAATAGGAATTGTTACTTATCATCATGAATCATGTCTAGTAGTTGTTTGTTTGCACTCAATTTTAAGTCTTTAGGACTTCATGTCTTTTTCTCAAAATGGATCAGGGCATGACTCATTTTCTGAACCAAAGAGTCATCCCTTGGCTCTAACAGTTAACACTTGATACTTTTTCAATTTTTTTGCATTGCTCACTTTCAAAACCTATTTTCCTGCATAAACTCACAAACACACATCAGATCTACCAAAAAGTACTTAAGGACATATAATAATTCCTTGTTTTAGGTTTCGAAAGTGTTTTTAAACCATGACACATCAATACCCTCAACTTAGAATGTTTGCTTGTCCCCAAGAAACAAAATAAAACTAACACAATACTTAATCAAAAGAAACCCAGGAAAACTACGACAGTCATATGGCACTTGGCACTTTCTTTCTCAAATCCAATTCCCCTTTTTTCTAAGTCTGTATAAAAATTGTTGCGATCATTCCACACTTATCAAAACAGCATAAAAGGGATATATGTATGACATCACGCTGTTGAAAGATAATTATGCATAGATAAATGACAATCGATTAACAATCAGCTTTCAACAGGATAACCCTAGCGCCCTCACCATAAAGAAGTCCCTCACACACATATGCTCATTCAAAAACAGGGACTCAACTAAGACGCTTGCACTGACAATGAAGTTCAAATGATGCATGTACAATAATATAGGCTTGCCCTTATTTTCAATACTTTAATTTTCGTACAAGTGGATTAGGATAACTATAGGACTTTATTCGGCTTGTAATGTAGGCTTGGGTGTGGGTATAGTATATTTTTGAAATAGTGAATCCATCCTCCTTGGAGCTACAGTTTTCTTCTTCTTCCACTCTTTTTTCTCCCTTTTCTTTTATTTTCTTTCAACTACGGATGTGGTTTTCTACTTTTTCTGCTCACTACTTTTTTTCTTTTTTCTTTTTCTTTTCAACATACCATACCCGCTATCTTTGAAAACTAATCTATTCTTTTCATACATAACTTTTTCTTTTCTATTACCCGATAGTAGCCACCCTCAACTTAGGTGATTTGCCTGGGTTGAGGTACATAATGTCCTAGGAGGGATAATGGCCAAAATAAAGGTCAAAGAAAATTTGTGAAGGTAATTAGGTTATCAATAAAAAAGTAGATTTAGGCTCAAAACAGGGATCAAGGGATACATGCATTCATTGGACGATCGTTTAGGCAGGAGTGAACTATAAATTAATAACAACCTATGGTCCTTTCCTAACCAACTATCCTACAACATCAATATGAATAATCGGGAAAGTTCTAGATTGCACACACATGTAAGAACTAGGCAATAACATTTCACATACACATGGCATAGGGTTTTCACTATCAATCACAAAATATCAGATTCATGTCCTAGCTTAAGCACATATTAAAACACCAACATACATAATGTCTTGCAAAGATCCAAAGAAGTCATTTTATCAATATATAAACATGCAAAACAAGAAGGGTAGCCTTGGAGTAACTGGTAAAGTTGCTACATATGACAAGGAGGTCACGGATTTAAGCTGTGAAAATAGCCCCTTGCAAAAATATAATGTGAGGTTACATACAATAAACCCTTGTGGTTTCTCGGGCCCCGCGTATAGCAGGAGCTTTAGTACTTTTGGTTGCCCTCGTTATGAATATCAACATAATTTTTTGAAGGGAAGGGGTCTCTAATTTTCAATAAAAAATTATGCAATTTATTTTTCTACCTAGACTGCACTTGATTTTCCTATTTTTCTTTTACTTTCAACAAAACACATAAAAAAAAAACATAACAATAAACACCACTAAACACAAGAATTAAACAAACTCCTAAACATGCTAGTTCTACTATGATAACACACCCAGGGGATAAGAATCACGGCAACAAAAATCCACAGATACACCTCCATCAAAAAGCCAATGCACGTAAAAAGATGTAAGACAAGTGGTAGGGACATACTTGTTGTGTCTTAAGCGCATGAGTTGGATGAACCAACATGGGTTGCAGATGCAGCCTTAGAATCAATAATGGTGGCATCTGTGGTGTCCATTACACTTACAGTACCCTCTGTAGCACCGGTGCACTCAATGGTAAAGGTTCAGTCATGTGGCTTTCACCTCCAGAAACATGTACCTCTTCATCTGCAGGTGTCGAACTAGATGATTCTCCTAGACTTCTCTACTCCTACCTAATCTGGTCAACATGATAATCAATACAGGAGGCCATCGAGGCCTTCTGAATATCTCCAAGCTCGTCGGACCCAACTAACTCCTCTTCAATCCTTGCTCTCTTTCTACTTACCTTCGCTAAAGGATGCTCAATGATGAAATCAAATACATGTAGTACCTCCTCTGTCTCCTCCTCAACAACTGGAAGCATAAGCGATGGTGGTTTAAGTATCACAGGAATCTATCATAATGACTCACCTCTACCCATAATAACTCGAGCTCCTCATACCACTTAGTCAACTCTAGCACCTTCAGTGCTGCTAGTCGCTCATCCATCCCCCTCTCAAGAGAATCCAAATGACCATGAAAAGTCCTCGTAATCCCTCAATCTCTTGTGTAACCTATTCACTTGCTTCATCAACATCTTAACTTACAAGGCAATGTTAGCTTGTTTTTTTTTTCACTACAAGCTAGCCGCCTAGCCATATTGTCTAAGTACTCCTAAGTAATGGTGACTAAGCCAACAGTCGAGGGACAAGGAGATGAAGATACTGGTGTAGCAACTAGTGTAGTAGAAGAAGTAGGTTCTGCATTAGGGGTAGTAGCGGCAGCTATGGAAGTTTTAGTCTCAGGGACAGTGCCTACAACTTGTGAATCAATGGTAGCTGCCTCAATCTTAACAAAACCTGGAGTCTAGATATGTAGACCCCTTTAGAACAAATCTGCTAGTATAATTACACCAGCTAAAATGGCAAGCCGAGTCTTTTCCTTGGACACAGGATTTATGTCATCTCGAATCAACCCAATATCCGTAAACGTTGTTACCTCCACAAAGTGATCTACACCTGGCAATTGGGAAACATCATTTTTCTGTCTTCTCTCTATAGAAAAAGAAAAGTACCGCCAAGCTAATAAGAAAGAAGAAATTACATGAGGTAAGGCTAAGGTCATTGTGTGTCCTGTAAGAGATTACTAGAGGTCTCGGTACCAGGGGCGCAAAAATAATAAACTCCAATAAATAAAAGAAAGACAATAGGAGTCCTCTCAATAGCTTAGGGCCCACTTCCCTATATGCACTTACAGAAGGGGGAAAGCTTGATTCTCATAGATTATACAATACATATGTGCAAACAAGAAAATCAAACTATCTTCTTAGTGATACTTTATATTTATCCTTTCCCTCATTGATCCACCTTTCTTCAAAATAAAGATATAGCGACTAAAAGAAAGCTAAATCGAATTGGAATAGGATAAAGAACACATGAAGGATCAGAGAGAAAGAGGATTCTACTACAGTTGCTTATTTCCTCTTATCGACAATACAACATCACATTTGATACTTAAGAAAGGTACAACCTCTTTTTCTGCTATGAATGACCTATCCATTTATTTTCAAGCTTGCTCTTCAAACTGGCCTATTGCTCTCTTATACAAAAACATTCTTCTATAATCACTCTCAATAAGACATCCATTCCTCTTTCAAATAAGATATCTATTCCCCTTTCAAATGAAAAGAGAACTAGACTTTTCTCTTTATCATTAAAATTCGCCATTCAATTGCAGTGTGGTTCTCTCAAAAAGCTCAATCCTCATTCATTGAACCTAGGGGATCAACATTAGCATTAAGGTCAATCACCACACTACCTCTATCATACATACGACATTATGTAAAGCGAGAGTGCATGGTCAACACATACTTAAAATGCCTATATTCTGCTTGCAGCCAATACAACCATAAAGCAGGTTGAAGAGAGCTCTAACAGGCATTGGAGGATCGAACCCACGTATGTGGCCAGGCCAGGTTTCTTTTTTAAGAGTCCTCAGGAGGCTACCTTTTTTCAAATTCAAAATGTTTATAATTGAGGTTACACAAAATCGAAGCTAGAAAAGGAAAAAAATGACTATCCCAAAGATATAAAGCACTCGGTCTTCTTCTCTTATGTCGAAGTGTAGTGTAGTATGGTGAGGTTTTGCCTCACAGAATGGAAATTCATTTCTATCCAATCCATTCTTGGGGTCAAATAAAGACAAAAAGGATATGTCAGTGACCTAGTATGACAAAGCACTCTTCGAGGGCTCACCATCGAGAAAGGAAAGCAAAATGCATGAAAGATTAGAGAGAAGGAGGATTCTAAAAGCTAAAATCCTAGAAAACTAAATGGTCAGACTCGGTGGTAGCAGTAAGATCTCTGTCTCCAAACAAGGCATGAGGCTTTTCTAAAAGTCTCCTCTCATTACTTATGGATAAAGCTCTTAAGATTAAGCTTTTATGAACGGAAAGATCTTTCCATTCTAAATAAAATGAGAGTCTTTCAACTAGATGTGCTCCTTTGGATGGCTTTGAGAAAGAGAGCATGAGATAGTTGGTGACGAAAATCTTGGTATAAAAATTCATGAAAAGGCCAAGCGATAGGTTACGGTTCTGTGATAGGTGAAGTTTTGGTTAGAAATACCTTCTTGGGGAATCAGCAAGGACCAACTTACAAGGCAAAATTCTTCTAGATGATTGATAGCAGATATAGGTTGTTTAAGAAGAGAGAGTCATTGGTTCCAGTCGTGTCTGCCTTGGGCATTTGCAATGTCCTTCTTTGATATTCTAATCTGGGAGAACTAAAAAAATGACCCATTTGGTGACTATCGCGGTCATCCTCACTAAACCAACTTGAATCTGAACTATGATTCAGATCAAGTCTTACCGAAATTGGATATCCTTTTCGTGCCATATGCACCTAGACTTTACTTTTCCCTCCCTTTTTCTTCCATTATTTCTTGCAGTAAATCTAACTCTCTTTTTTCCTTTACTTATTGATGTAAAATCATCTTTTATTCAATAGAAAATTCTTTCAATTCAACAAAAGAGATTCTCATATTTCTATAATTATTGAATATGCGAGATATAGAAATTTTTCTTTCATAGTTATGGAAGTAGTTTTGTTGTTGATATCTTTTTTTTAAGAAGAAGTTAATGGTCGAGTGACAAATAAGAGTAGTAGATCATATTTAATGAAAGCAAAAATAAGAGTGATGATTTACTACTGGGAATTGTGGGTTCCATCGAGGGCCCCAAATCTTGGTATAAATGAGTAATCAGACACGGGAATAGAATATTAGTGTTATCCTGTATAGTTCTTTCTTATATCTCTTCAACAATGTAGCTCAGTATATTAATTTCATACCCCTTCATGATGCTCATAAGCAGTGCAGCACGATCCAGGGACACGATGAAGTCATTACAGGTCGGCCCCAATTGATGTCTCACCAAAGACCACCAAACCTTTGCCTTGATGTTCAGGGTCACCTTTTTTATTTGTGACTCATTACCTGTTATCCATTCTACATTGTTCCCCTCTGTGGAAATGATCCGAGCCAACCAAGTGTAGTGCATCCTTTTGTTATATGTAATCAGCTTCTTGGTTTTTACTTTTTTCAGTTCATCAGCCTTGTAGTTTTATTCGACCGTGTTTGTTGGGTCCCTCATACTCCTCACCACATAAAAACATGAGATCATATGCTCAGATATATCAATCAGTATACCCCATACCAATATAACAGGCAGTGCATGATGGCTCTTGCAATCTTGGTTCAAAAGAGTGATTTTTCATTGTCGCTACATAAGCCACATAAAATTCTCGTACCATATCTAGGCTATATCTGCCTAAAGGCTTACTCATCAAACTAAACCTATATCTGTTAAATAACTCTTGAATATTGGGGCAGGTCTTTGATATCAACTGTCACTTGCCGAGGATTCTTATATAAACTTCACTTTGGGTTGCCTCTCATATTTGTAGCTAAGTCCCTATCATAAATGTCTTACGTGACTTGGACTGTCCATCTTTGAACTGGCTGCTTAATCTGACCTTGTGCCTTGATAGCTGGAGGGGAGGATTAGAACCTCAATTCTCAATCCCTATATTTTCAATATTAGAGTCTTTTGTGTTGGACTCGCTTCCATCTTCATCATTCGATTCATTACCCCCTTCTTCATTAGATGATTCCCCTACCTCTTAAGACTGGGGAGAGGAAACTAGAATAAGGGACAAAACCAATTGCTGAGTGATATTAACACTCTTTGTTTGTGGCATGGAGGTGTGACGTTCTAGTTAGTTCTCTTTGATTGGATACTTCTCCACATAACCATTTGAATATTTGGAGGTAGTTGGCTCATCCATCAACTAATGTTTCTTAGGCTCCTCTTGCTACTTTTTCTTAGAGGGTGCATTGGCCTTATCCTTCTTTGTATTTCCCTTTGGAGGCATGGTACCTGTAGGTGTAAATATTAGACCCAAAAGACCAAGGAAATATATACAAGTATCATACTGTAGATGATTAGAATGAATCAAGTAACGAGTCATTACTTGTGAGTACAACTTGTACCTTGACTTATTAAGTCAAACTTCTAAAAACTGTCAAGATGGCTTCACTGAGGATGATTAAGGTAACGAGTTATTCCTTGTGGGCATGACTTATATATTGACTCGTGAGTTAACATTTGAAACCCATCAAACCATACCAACTCAGAATGAGTTAAATAATGAGTTGTTAGGTGACCTTACAACTTGTTAAGTGTCTCATTCTTAAAGGTTTTGAAACTTTACATTTTTACTTTATTAGGAGTAGTGGTTACGACTGACACCATGACTCTTTACTCGAAGAAATGATTTGTTGAGTCATTCGTAACCCTTGCTCTTAACTTTCTTCTTAGACAAAATTTAGTTTCCATAACTTTTTAATTATAAAAGACTCATGGGATACTCAGACTCCCCCATGTTTAAGAATTTAATCAGAATTGTTGGGAGTTAGGTGAGAAAAAAAATTGAGCTTCATTTTTGAGGCAATTATGGATCATAATGCCCGTGGACTTAATGGGTATGAGACACCCAATCCAATAGTGACACACCAAAAAACCAAAAATCAATTTCCACTTATTTTCACATAGCAAAACAGTAGACACATATAGGCACATAATCAGTTTAAAATCAATACAGAAAATAGGGTAATCCACATGGTATACACACACCAAAAATTTCCATCTCAAAATCGACCTTGGGTTTTTACAAATAAGCACAAAATACGAGAACCCATGGGTAAGACTAAAAATCACTAATCAAAGAAAATTAAACATAGTTTACTTACTTAGATTCATATTTGAGTGCTTGCGAGGATGAAGAATTGAAATCTATGTGATGCTTGTGCCACAAATTTGAAATTTCAGTTGAAAAGGGTATTGAATCACGATTGTAGCAGTGATTAAGCATATTTGCGGAGTGATTAGTGGGGAAGTTTAATTGTCAGATATGGAGGGAGTATTTTAAGTCGAAATGGGTGAGGAAGAAGAGGAATTGGTTTTGAATTTGGGATAAAAGGGTAAAGGAATGGGTCAGGACAGCTCAGTTAATTTTAAAAATATTTGACTAGTTGACCACAACCCTACCTTATGAGTCATTGGTAGTCACCATGACTCGTTTTGTCATGCTGCTAGTGAATAAAATAGAAAACTTACCTGAGACTTCACGAGTACAAGTTATGACTCATGACATGACACCACAATTCATTCCTTGACTCGTATGTCATAGCCAATTTGATAATATATGTCCCAGTACCTATGAGTGATGGGACAAGTCATTGTGTGAATATACAAATCGTCCTTAGACTCGTAAGGAAAAGTTCATGCAGGATGATAATTTGGGTCCATTAGAATTGTTAACCTCACGACTCATTCCACTAGGGTATGATTTGTCGGAGTCAACGCTCAATAGACCTTGATTTTTCTTTAATTGGTTCCTGTGGCGACGTTTGGATACCACAAGTTGTGCCTAGATGCAGTGACTCATTCTGTGCCCCATGACCCTAAGTTTTCCCAAATTTGTTATAACTCCTTTTTACTATTCCAAGCACACCTACATACTTCAGCTAACATTACCCATATACTAAAATCAAAATCAAAAGGAAAACCAAATACAAAAGCTTGGGTTGTCTCCCAAGTAGCGCTTGATTTAACATCACGACATGATGTGGGTATCTTGATTACTCAGACTTCTCCAAGATACCCCCATGAGTTGCCTCCCATAAAGTGCCAGATTTAATGTTATGACACAACTTGGTCCCTTGGTTACTTAGACTTCAACAAGGGTCCAAATATCAACTACCTTTATTTCCTCATTCATTGCCAAATATGCCTTTACATGCTGACTATTTACCTTAAACCGTTTACCTTCATGGATATCAAGTTCAATTGCACCATATAGGAACACATGTACCAATTGAAATGGTCCCATCCACTTAGACTTCAACTTACCAGGAAACAAGTGAGGTCTTGAATTAAACAACAAGACCAAATCACCTATATTAAACTCTCTCTTTTCTATATTTTGGTTGTGATACATCTTAATCTTCTCTTTGTAAAGAGCAAAACTCTTATAAGCTTTCAAACCAAACTCATCTAACTCATTTAATTGATCAAGCCTCAAGTTAGAGGCATCACCCCAATACAAATTCAGCTTCTTAAGCACCTACATGGTTTTGTGCTCAAGATCAACTGGTAGATGACATGATTTTCCATATATAATCTGATAAGAAGACATACCTATAGGGGTCTTTAAAGCAGTCTGGTACGCCCATAAAGCATCATCCAACTTCCTAGACTAATCTATTCTATTTGAATTCACAGTCTTTGTAAAGATTGTATTTACCTTTTGATTGAAGTCCTCAACCTTCCCACTAGATTATGGATATAAGGTATTGCCATCCTATGATACACACCATATTTCTCAAGTAGGGCTCAAAACAACTGATTACAAAAATGAGAACCTCCATCACTAATGATTTCTCTTGGTGTACCAAACCTCAAAAAGATGTTATGCTTCAAGAACTCTGTGACACTTGCCTTCATTATTGGAAATCAAAATCCCCTCCACCCACTTAAATACACATTCAATAACTACCAATATGTATTTCACCCCATTCGATCTCACGACGGCCCCATAAAATCAATACCCCAAACATCAAACAACTCAATTACAAGAATAAGGGAGAGAGAAAGTTCAAGATTTCTTGATATACCCCCTTGCCTTTGGCATTGGTCACATTCCCTTGCATAATTATGAGTATCTTGAGGAATGGTCGGCCAATAGTACCCATATGACAAATCTTATGGGCTATATGGATGCCACTATGATGACCCCAAATAGGGGATGAGTGACATGCCTCCAATATACTTATCATCTCAACCTCAGGCATGCATCTATGAATTATCTTATCTGTATAAGTACAGAACTAGTGTGGCTCATCCCAAAAAAATTATGCACATCAGACATAAACTTCTTTCACTGCTAGAAGGATAAGTCCGAAGGCACCACATCACTCACCAAATAATTAGCTAAATTTGTTAACCATGAATCAGGTCTTATGGTGCAGTCAATACTTGCTCATCTGGAAGAGTGTCATCAATGTCAATTTCATCTTTCAATTTCAGCATTGCCTCTTTATCAAGTCATGACAAGTGATCAACCACTTGGTTTTAAGTCCTCATTTGGTCCTTGACCTCAAAGTCAAATTCTTTCAACAGAAGTGCCCATTGAATCAATCTAGGCTCTGCATCCTTATTCGCCATAAGGTACCTAAGTACTGCGTGGTCAGTGTGCACAATCACTTTATTTCCAATCAAGTAGGATCTAAACAACTCAAAAGAAAAAACCACAACAAGCAACTCTTATTACATCACAGTGTAATTTTTCTGGGTTGGATTATGTTCTTTGCTAGCGTAATAAATAGGATGGAGTGTCCTTTCATGACTTTGGCCAAGGATTGCTCCTACCTCCACTCTGCCAGTGTCTCACATAATCTCAAAAGGCATGGACCCATCGAGTGAAATAATGATAAGGGCCGATATCAACTTTCCCTTAAGGCACTCAAATGCCTGTAGACATGCCTCATCAAACACAAATTTCATCTCCTTCTCTAATAATTTACACAAAGGGTGTGTAATTTTAGAGAATTCCTTGATGAACCTATGATAAAATCCATCATGCCTAAAAAGCTTTGAATACCCTTCACAAAAACTAGTGGAGGCAATTTTTCAATCACCTCAATTTTTGCCTTATCAACCTCGATCCCCTTATTTGAAATCTTATAGCCGAGAACTATCCATTCCTTCACTATAAAATGAATTTTTTCCCAATTAAGCACCAAATTATAATTTTCACACCTCCTCAAAACACAAGGCAAATGAGATAGACAATCTTCAAAGGAGTCACCTACCACCAAAAATTCATCCATGAATACCTTGATAGTTTCCTCCACCATGTCTGACAAGATAGACATCATACAATGCTGAAAATTCATCCTTTTGAAAGCAAATATCCCATATGGGCAAGTGAAAGTAGTCTTCTTTTGGTCTTCAAGAGCAATCAAAATCTGATTGTACCCCAAATAACCATCAAGAAAATAATACATTTCTCTATCAGCAAGATGGTCTAACATCTGATCCATAAATGACATCAAAAATTGATTTTTTTTTAGTCAACACATTTAGCTTCCTATAATCCATGCATACTCTCATACCTATGAGTGGTCTCATCGTAATAAGCTCATTCTTTGCATTAGGAACCATAGTGATTCCTCCCTTTTTTGGCACACATTGGACCAGGCTTAACCATTTACTGTCTGCAATAGGGTAAACCACACCTACATCAAACCACTTGATGATTTTCTTTTTGACTACCTCTTGCATAAGTGGATTTAGCCCATGTTAATGCTCAATACTAGAAATATAATCGTGCTTGAGCTGGATTTTATGAATGCAAATTCCTGACAGAATACCAATAATGTCAATAATAGACCACCTAATGGCCCTCTTGAACTTCTTTAACACAGATACTAAAGCCTCAACCTGCCATTTGACTAAGTCTGCTACAATAATGACTAGCAAGATATTGTAGGCTCCCAAGAAAACATATCAAATATGGAAAGGGAGAGCCTTGAGCTCTAAGATGGGAGACTCCTCAATAGAAGGCTTGGTCGATGGAGTTACACGATTCTTTAAATCGAAATCTAACTTTTTGGAGAATAAGTCTAGGAATCCATACCCATGAGTGAACGCACCATCTCATCGTACTCATCTATATCATGCCCCTCAAAATTTATGATCACAGTTGCTAGCGCCTCAACACCTAGTCTTTCCTCAGTAGGAACTTTTAGGGCCTTGAATTTAACTGTATCAATAATTGAGACCACTTGCATGTCATTTGGCTACTTCATTGATTGGTAAATATTGAACATTATTTCCTCATTATTCAATAAAAATTTCAGTTGTCCAGTTTTCATGTCAACTAATACTCGTCTGGTTGTTAGGAATGGTCTCCCCAAGATGATGGGAACCTCAAAGTCAACTTCTTAATCTAGAATGACAAAATTAGTTAGTTGGAAAGATGAGTGACTCAGATTTTACTAAAATATCATACAAAATACCCACAGGCTTCTTTATAGTATGATCCACCATAAGAAGTCTTATCAAAGTTGGTTTGGGCACTTCCAACCCCAATTGTCTAAACACCGCTAGCAGCATAAGCTTAATACTAGCACCCAATTCATACAAAGCATTTTTAAAATAGAAAGATCCTATGGTGCATAGAATGGTGAACGTGTCAATATTTTCCTTTTTCTGCATAAAAGACCAGAAAGCTATTGCACTACAATCGTGCAATTATCAGTAGGCTCAAAACTCATAATCTTCTTTTTCGTAACAAGATCTTTCATAAACTTGACGTATCCAGGCATTTGCTCAAGTGCCTTGACTAAAGGGATATTCACAGATAATTGATAATTGCTTCAGTATTAAAATAAACTTGTGATATTTCCCTTCTTCTTCCCTATTCTTCAATTGCTAAGCGAAAGATGCAGGAGGTGACGGGATTTGAGTCAAAACTGTGTAACCTCCTTCTCCCTCTCTTTACTAGCCATAGTTTCCTTTTCAGTAACTGGAGACCACTTTTCCGTCAAACTCTCATCAATATTCTATTTTTCAGATTCAACCACTTTTTTAACATTAATCATCTTGGGCTCTACCATATCAGTGATAACTATTGGCGTCGAAAGGTCAATAGTGATCTTGCTACTTCTAGTGGCTACAACCATATAGTGATAATCATTTTTTTATATTTTGGATTGTATTGCTAGGAAGTGTACCTTTTTGACATTGGTTCAGAGCTACAGATACTTGGCTGAATTACTGCTCAAGTTGCTTAATCGTAGTTGTAACACACCGTACCTTCTCAACCCTACTTGATGACGTTGAACAATGTTTACTTAGGTGTCGAGAGCCATAAGTATGTATTTTGTAATGTTATTGATGAGATAATTGATATTGGGCCTAGTACATATGATTAGACCTTTGTAGGAGGTGTATTGTGACTTTGTGGAGAATTTGTGGGGTTAAAAATGAGGCTTGGAGGACCTCCAAACAAAGGATATTAAAGGTAAGAAGTAAGTTAAAGAATAGAACTTGAAGTATCTAACCAAATCCGCAAAGAAAAGTCAAAGAACGAAAATTTTTAAAAAAAAATAGGCCAGGCGTGCCAGAGGGCGTGCCAGGACGCTTTTTGTCCAAAATTTTTGGGCACAGGAAGCAAGGTGGCGCGCCCACGGGTGAGCCAGGCTGCTTGTGCACACCTCTCAAATGCTGGAAATTTTTCTAAGTCCCAAAGGTGCCCGGGGACGTACCGGGCCGCTTTTTGCCATATTTCTTCTCCGACCACGAGCCTATACATGGAATGATTGAAGTATTATATTGGTATTCCAATTTGGTAAAATTATTCGTAGACGAAGTTGGCATCTAAATTACGTTTTTACCCTTTATGTTCGAAATGAGCCATGATTGGCTAGAATCACTTGCTCTTGGGAATGAGGCGACGAATGTGAGTCTCATGAGTTGGAATATTATTGTAACACATATGAAATGATTTAAACATGAGAAATTTGGTGGATTGTACATTGAATTTATGAATTGGGCTCAATGAAATGAAGGCCCAAATGAGGCAAAAGACATGGCCCAAATGACCCATTCTTCCATTGACCTTCTAGAAATGGCATTTAATGCTATAAAGAGTGGCTAAAGATGAATTGAGGGATTATATAAAGGGCCAAAAATCTGATTTTATTCATTATAAACACACATGCTTTTCTAGACAATTCCAAGAAAACCCATTTAGCTCTCAAAACCCTAAGTCATCTCTTGGAGCAAGATCACTCATTTGCAAGTTTGGGTAAGTGATTATTCTTATGTATTAATATATTATATGCATGGGATAGCATGTAGATCATTTTGGTTATGTATAAAAGTTTAAGTGGTGCACTTTTATGTTATTGTAAAAGATGTGTCATTTTTGTGAATTAAACTTGAAAGGTGACTTGTGGTCTTGATGAAAGTGCATTGTATGGATGAAATATCAACATGTATGGTGTGATTATTTTTCTAAACTTTCTATTATTCTATAAGTGTAAATTATGGTATTTTGGCCGATATGTTGATATGAGGTGTATTGAGGTAATTTGATGGAGTAATTGTGATGTTGTGTTGATGGAATGTGGAAAGTATGAACTTGGTGTGACATGCTATTGGTTATCATGTATTGGTCAACGTATGGAATATTGTGGGATTGTTGGTATGATAATTTCATAACTAGTATTGTCAAGGGGGAAATGACATTTTTAAAGGCAAACATGAAACTCATTATCGTTATATGCATTTGTAAGATATTTGGGGGTTAATGTAAACTCCGTTATGTACTTGTGTTGTAGAGTGAAACATAAGGAAGGATCTAGACTATTGTATTCACGTATAGTATTGTATATTTGTATTGAGAATATAAGGTATGTAAGGTTACTCTTTCCATATCCTTCTGCAGCATATTGTTCACATTGACATTGGGCTTGTTCTATTCCGAGGGGTTTTGAAGTATATCAATTTAGGTTGACATATATTGTTATTTCACATGTTTCCTATTCTTAGATGAATTATGATTCACTTATCTCTTATTCATTGACTGAAGTTCCAAAGCTGTCATAACGTTGTCATCTCTAAAAGAACTATCTCAAAGAGAGTAAGATGTAAAGAGAATCTCTTTATTCTTGAATAGCATTTTCCAATCATGTCATGTTCCAAAGTCCAATAATATTATGATTATCTTTGTACCAATCTCTCACAAGTAAAAGTACCAATCTCATAAGAGTAATGAAGGAGGTGATGTGCGAGCTAATATAGTTATTCCTCACAAGTAAAGGTGTCAATCTCATGAAGTAAAGGAGTGAAGTAATATATATGTGTGTGCTTCAAATAATGTCATGATCCTCAATGTATCACTCTTAGAATGGAAGTAAGAATAATAAGAGATGTATAATTAATGAGTATTCATGGGTGGTATCCCAGGGGTTAAAATACCTAGCATAGGTCGATCCCAATAACACGGGTGGTATCCCAGGGGCAACAGAAAAGCCTAGCATGGGTCGATCACGATACATCCCAGGGGCGATATAAGAGCCTAGAATGGGTTATCACAGTACATCCCAGGGGAGACACTAAAGCCTAGCATGGGTTACGATAACATCCCAGGGGTCACAGTACCTAGAATGGGTTAATCACATCCCAGGGGCGACACGAAAGCCTAGCATGGGTTAATATAACATCCTAGGGGTCAAAGTACCTAGCATGGGTTAATCTCATCCCAGGGGAGACAGAATAGCCTAGCATGGGTAGAACAATAAAGATGAACATATGTGAAGACAAGAGAGTAAAGAACGTAATATACATGGTTCCTCACATACAGAAAGAGAGTTTATTCACATTCACTATTCTCTTATATGGATTCCATTGTTGTTGTTATTATGTATGATACAGTTCTTATGAGCCTTACATACTCAGTACATTCTTCGTACTGACCCCTCTTGGGGGACTTACTTTAATTGCTGCTGGTGCAGGTGCTAGTAGACCTCCTCTGTAGGCTGTGGATCATTTACAGATTTTTGGTGAGCTCCAGTTGGTTCGGAACTTTCTGAGTCACAGTTGTATATTTGTTTTGATGTTGTAAATGTTGTATAAAGCGGTAACTTGTCCTGACTTTAAGTTGGTCTTGTAGATGCATCTGTTAGAGGCTTTTGTAGACATATGTGGGTCTATGAATGTAAGAGATGAATGTCCGTTTTGACTTGATGGCCCCAACGGCCAAGCTTTATAAATATATATATATATATCATATGTTTCCATGTCCATGACTTCCGCATAGTTACATAAGGTATAATAAGATTCATACAAGGATATGCATACGAATGTACATGAGCAAAGATTGGTTCTCTCGGGCTATATCGGCTTCGGGTGCCAGTCCGCCTCAATGGGATTTGGGGCGTGACAGTAGTAGCATATGCCTCAACTTTTAAGCTCATCCCAAAAATATCCACATGAATCTCCTTAAGGCTATCGTCACTAGCTTCTACCCTTTTCAACACTTTAGCTAACATGTCTTCCATCCTAAAATTTCTTGACTCTGCTTCACGGCTACCAAGTTGGATGTACAACTCACTTCTATCATTCTTGTATCCATCTCTCTTATTCTAATTGTGGTATCTCTTCCTCTACTTCTATCACTATACCTAGACCCATTATAGTTGTTATCCTTGTAATAGTTCTGACCTTGATTTCCTTGACCTTGGGGCCAAACGTCTTGAATAGACAATTGGGCATTAGCCCAAAAACCTGCAACCTAATTGTCCAAATAGTTTACTTCCTTCTCAAAATCAAAAGCATTACTCTTATGTCTCAACACTTTTCCTTGTGTCCCAATTGCATTGACCTTTTTAGTCCCTGCCCCAATGATATGCTTTACAATAATACTCAATACAGTTCTGATCTTGGCTACATCTTAAGTGAGCTCTTCTTCTTTTCTACGCTGCTCCGTGGACGCATCTATAGCATAAGTGCAAGTAGGAACGTTAGATTCCCATGAGTGCCAAACCCTATTAGTTTTGGTGACTCTATCAAGTATAACTACTGCATATGCCCATGTTTGACTCATAAATGCACCCCTGCAATAGTGTTAGTTACCGTTTTGTTATTAGCATTCAAGGACCTATAGAAGATCTCTAGCAAACTATGTTCAGGTATCCTATAATTAGGGACTTGCTGCAACTTCTTCTTGAATCTCAACCATGTATCATATAAAGCTTTTGAATGTAGTTTCCTGAAGTTATAGATCTCATCCTTTAGCTGCAACATTCTGGACAGTGGGGAAAACCTTTCTAAGAAATCCTTCTTCAACTCCCTCCAGGTAGTGATTGAATCATATGGTAATTTTGCCAGCCGTAGAGTTACTTCACCTGCCAATAAAAAAGGAAATAATTATAATTGGATAGCATCTTATCCCACACCGGGTATTTTATAAGCCTTGCAGATCCCCATAAAGTTCATTAAATGCATATTTGCATCAGCAGTAGCATGAATACTAAATACATTTTTCATGTTTAACAATTTGGATCGTCATACTACTACTGTCGAACTTGACCTCAGCGGGCAGTGGGGGAGGAACAATAACACCCATTGCATCTAAATCATTTGGGTCAATATTACATTATCATCAGTAAAATAAGGGGCGTATTAATGGTGTTGTAGATCATGGCCCGTATTCCTTTTTTTTCTAGACTGTTCATACAATGCAGCCTGTTAGGCTTCTTCTTCTTTTCTAGCTTGCTTGTTAGTGACAGCCTCATGGGCTGCTGCTTCTTGTCTAGCCTGTTCCTCAGCTATCATCCAGGTTGTGGCTTGCTCTGGAGTCTCTTGAACTCCTTGATTATCCATTCTCCAAAATGTTCTTTTGATTTTATGATTGATTGGAATCAGGGGTTTGCCTTGACTACGAGTGTTTGGCATAGACAAGCATGAACCCTAAGAACAAAAAAACAATAGAAAAAGTAAATCAGGAAATAAGAACTAATGGTCAAATAACACAGTTGATCTAATCCTAAACCATATTCCCTGGCAACGATGCCACAATTTGATGTTACAAAAATTACACCCGCAATGAGATATAAAATGGTTCATTATTCAAATATAGAACCTAACCAAAGTTATGGTTGATCCCATGATGAATATAGTTAGGACCTTAATCAATGTGATTTTTTTGGCTTTTAGTCGGTATTTTTGAAGGGGGGATTTAAAAGAATATGTAACAGTTTGTAAATTAAGTAGCAAGTAATAAAGTATCAATTAACGTTGTTTGTTATAAATGAGAATGATGAACTAGAATTGTGTTCCCCATGATTTCATAACTTAGTAAGCAAGTCGTACTAGTGATCTATCCTGGTGCTTAGCATGCAAAATCTGTAAGTTTAGTTCATCTAAATGATTGGTCCCCATGATAGACGAATATCACCGTGCAACTTGGTCTGTCTACGGGTGTTTGCTTTGCTAACCCTTACCTTTGATCCCAGATTAGCTATTCTCGGATAAGGTCAAGCTATTAGATGAGGGTTGATAGCCTTAAATCTCCATTGATAATCCTTTTTTCTATTCTCTACCTCTTTGATCCAATACGCATGCACTCATTAAAAAGCTATCAATACAAAGGGACGAACAATACATGAATAACCATAATTCAAGACTCAATAAGTACTTTGCCTACTTTGATAATTCATCATGGTTATCACAACCCTAGTTGCGGAAGAATCACAATTAGAAGTTGTAGACAAATTCATAATTATGAACTTACGAGAATTGAGTAGATGAAATTCGGACACTTTAATTATCAAAAAGAATTTAATAGCTAAGAATCAATATATGAATAATCCTTCAAAACTGAAAAACAAAACAATGAGTATATTTCTAAGGCTTTAAAGAGCAAAGTAGTGTGTCCAAACTAAAGGAAAACCTAGGAAAGGTATTTATAGAAAAAAATAAAACTTATCCTAAACTCAATGAGATTATAGGCTCGGTAGTTTCAATGACTCGTTGGAGGTCCTGACAACTCATTTTGTGTGATCACAAGTCGTTTTGTGAGTTTCGTCAATTTTGATGATGCCTCAGAAAATGACTTGTTAGTTGATCAGATGAGTCGTTAAGTGGATCGTGACCCCTGGGACTTGATTTTTGCCTTTTTAGTACTTATGCCTATGGCTGCTCAAAATGAGTCAACATCACTCGTGGCGTCTCATAACGACTCGTAGCATCCTCCCATGGTCACTGGGCTTACTTTTCACCTTTCGGATTTTCTATTGTATGATCACTCTTAATGAGTCAATAGGATTCATTACTTATCATCACGAATCATGTCCAACAGTTGTTTGTTTACACTCAATTTTCAGTCTTCAAGACTTCATGTCTTTTTCCCAAAATGGATCAGGGCACGACTCGTGGTCTTACCCAACGAGTCATCCCTTCTCTCTAATAGTCAACGCTTGATACTTTTCAATATTTTTGCATTGTGTACATTCAAAAACTGTTTTCCTGTACAAACTCACAAACACACATCAAATCTACCAAAAAATACTTAAGGACATACAACAATTCCTTGCTTTAGGCTTTGAAAGTGTCGTACAATCATGATACATCAGTAGTCTAACAGGACAAGGATTAACTAAAATAGTAATAATAGCATACATAGAATACATATACAATTAGAAGAATACTCAGTGCAATATAGGATGATGCAATGCACCATGTGGCCAGTGCAGAAAAGTAAACCAACCGAAGAGTACTCTTCTGATCATGAGATACTACCCCAAACCAATACTAAGGTCCCCTAACCTAATCCTTACACTATAGTAAGAACCCTAATCTGAAGCTCAAGCAGATATTCTACTCTAAGATCCCTAAAGTAGGCTAATAATAACAAAAATGATGAAATAATCCTAAAACTATCCTATGCATCCCCTAACCCACTTAAAATTATAAAATAGACCATCTTAAAGTAGGCCGTAGCCTATATCAAAGATGAACAACATTCTCAGACTGGCAAGGAGCTGCCTTCGTTCTCTGCTCGGCCTCAGAAAACCACTGCACTATCAAAATCACAATTTACATGTTACTATGAGTAAAATGACAGCCATATGTCGTTTCAAGATTCGAGTCCAAAATTGGATCAAAAATTAACCCCTGGTGATGCAAGAAAGAAGAGGCGGAAGACTTTAAAAGAATAAAGGAAACAAAGAAACAAGATAAACAAAGATAAAAGGGATAGAAAGGTAGACACAAAAGTAGAATCAAAGGCAACCAATTCTATAAAAAGAAAAGACCTCCTTCAAATATCCAAATAAGCACCTAAACCTATGAGAAAGACCTTAAGGGAATTATATTCCCAAGCAACCCTCCTTTCTAAACTTGAAACAATCAAAAGCTTCAACAAGCTCTCAAACTCTCAAAAGAGTATTTAATATTCAATATTCATCAAGATAATCTACCCTAGAATGAGTTATTCCCCCTTATTTATAGCCTACACTAATAATTACAAAAATACCCTTAATGAAATAAGGGTCCTCTTTAGCATGAGGCTTTAATGTTAAGAATAGCCACTTTACGTCTATAGCCTCTCTCTTCCCTTTTCGCCTTTCTTTCTTGTACTTCCACTTTATCATATTCTTGAGCTTCAACTCTTGATTCCATGATGTTGATGAGGCTCGGCTTGCACCACCTGGGACCCATCGATGTAAATAAGATTTAAACCAATAATTGCCATCCCTATAAGATAAGGAACTTGTACCCAAAGATTGGGTGAAGACGAGGTTCATTTTAGGGCTCAAATCAACCCAAGAATTAGAATTCAAATTTAATGGAATTAAAAAATGGATTTTTAAGCGTAGAAACAATAGAAATTACACGAGGGGAGTTTAAAAAACTCACTCAAACATGATACTATGAAAAACCCACAAGAATTGAGCTCCTCCAAGTTTCCAAGGTGTCACGACTCGAGACTACCCCTTAGTTATGAGCCATATCTAGTTACTCACTAGTGGTGGTTGAGATCCTTGGCATAACATATCTATAGAATAATACAAATAATAAAACTGATGTTGATACATAGACAATGATAGTGGGATAAATCTGAGGAGAAACAATCTTTATTGAGATATGGCTGGAAATAAATGGAAGATTGGCAACTATTACATAACTGTTTGTCTAATGAACCCTCTACTACTAAACATGAGAGTCAACCCAGACAATAACCCATGACCTTTATTGAAACAAAAGTCTAAACCAAAAATGAAGAAAATCAAAAGCAACACCAAGCCTCCTAAATGATAGGAGTACTCACATATCAGTTGTATATCGGGTGCTACCGAATGTCTAGTAACAAACCTTTAGCTCAAGTACCTAAGTTTATATAACATGAAAAATATAGTGCAAAAACATAGTCAATACAATGGAATATATTGGTATGCAAGTTATATACATATATACATATATAATGAAAAGCTAAAAACTTGGCATGATGAAATGAGAGTAAAAGCCTTAAGTCAATAGTAAAGTATGAGTCATGGAGATCACGAGAAAAGTCTTTAAAATAACTTAAACATGCTGAAAATCTGATGAGAACCTGATAGTTAAAACATTTCATAAAAGCTTCTTTCTTTAAAACATATATAATGCAATCATAAAGTCATGAATCTGTGTGAAATCATGATAACTAAAGTCGTGCATAAAAAGTATTTTATGCATATGTAAATAAAGTCCTTTGTCAAGTTTATGCAGTTGGTTAGTTTCTCATAACCGATAAATACCAGGTAAGCTCATGATACCTAGAATCTTACCTAGACTAGAAGAGCCGCTCTAATCGGCCAAAGCTATAACCATGTACTGAAGGATCCTATAATCATGCATCTTGGGTGATACCTATGGTGGCAACGTTATTATGAAACTTGAGTTATCTGAACCCTTATTTTTTTGGTGCTAAATAATCCTTCCTAAATATTTAAGTGTTCTATATAATATCATGTGACATATATGGATGTCAAAACTTTCCATAAATCATAATGGACATATCTGAATGTCATACTATTCATAAATCTTACTCCTGTAAGCCTAAGCTCCATGTCATGTTATAAATCATTTGTTGAAAATTCATGTATTAAAAGTCTATATTTTCAAAATAGAGTTCATAGTTCATAAAAAAACCTTAGAACATGAATCTCGATGCATAAATCATAGTTTAAATAAAAATTATAAGTAATAATAAGTTCAAGAGAAAACCTTGTTCATAAAAATCATGTAAAACAAGTAAAGAATCAATTTTTAGTAAATTGGGCATAAACCCTAGTTTTATCATAATAGCATATATCTTAAAAGTTCTTGGGAATAAGAATGAAAGGAATCGATCACTGAAATCTTACATACCTTGATGGAGACAACTAAACTTGAAGAAGAAATATGTAAAACTCTGCTTGAACAAATCCTAGGTTGCTTGAATAACTTGGAGACTTGATCATGACTTTATTTGAAGAGACAAAAGTGCTAATGGGATTTAGGACTTTGTATTTACAGCTTTTGGTAGCTGACAAGTTGTGGGATTAGGAAATAAATACGAAATAGTCAATAAATCCCACTTTAAATAGAATTAGAATTTTTTTCGGATGGGTTCCAGGAATAATAGTATAGATCGTACATCCATTCCACGAGTCGTGGAATGGACTCATGGGAAACTAGAATATTTATCAAATCTTTTAGTGAAAGCAAACAGATAGTACGACTCGTATAGTGACTCGTAAAAACTGGAAAAATTTGCAAGATTTTTGGATCAATTCTATGGGTGAACAATATGACTCGTACATTGAATGTACGGCTTATATATTGAGTCATACAAATCTTGGGATCTATCTTAGGTTCTACTGGCTTCACATTTTGATCCACGACTTGTGGATATAATCTAAAGATTATGAATGGACTCGTGGTTGCCTGGAACTGTACACATGTCTAGGACTGAGTTTCATGAGTTAGTCTATATTTTGTGAACTGGCTCTACATGTATTAGAATAGTATGCGGATAAAAACCATGTGATTCTACCATCTTTTACCTTATATTTATTCTCTTTTTAGTATGTTCTAGGGCTCAAATGATGTGATTTACACCTGTGTTTAATTTTTTGTTTATGTAGGAATGTCTTGAGGTATTTGGAGTGAAAAAAGGCCAATTATGGTATGCCTTGCACCATTATTGCAAAGAAAGTAGTGGCGCAGAATTGTGATGCTTGCTGGAATTTTTTGTGGCTTGCGCCACTGCCCCAAGGAAAGGGGTGGGACAAGTGTGACAACTTCTCTAAAGTTTGGCTTGTTTCTTGAGCCACTGCTTGCTTTTTAGTAGTGGCACAAGTTGGGACTTCTCCGAACTCGATTGAGATTGGTTTTTGACATTCTAAGGATTCCTAAACCCTATAAATATCGCCCTCTCACGTTTTTTAAGAGAAACAACTAATTTGGGTAAGGCAAAAGTCATGGAAAAGCTCAAGAACAAGGTGTAGTTTTAGTTTCTTATTTTATTTTTGATTTCTACCTTGTAAACTCATAAAATATCTTTTCTCAAAGAGATTCATGAGTAGGTAAACCTTTTAATTTCTAGGGTTGTGGTTGAACATGAGAGTTGAATCTTGAACATCATATTATCTATATTAATTTTCATCTACTGAGTTGCTTATTTCATTCTTGATTTCAATTATTTGTTTGCTTGATCACTTTATGAATAGTATCTAGGGCTTGTTTGTTGGACTTGAAAAAAGGAAAGACAAGTGTAAAAGGTGGAAATAGGGCTAGTTTGTGAACCTTTTAGGGAAAGGGAATCAATTTTTCACTGAGGATAGAAATATATCCTATGACCTAGCTTAGTTGATACAGACGATATCTTAATAGACTTCACTATTAATCAATTACCATAGAAATATAAGCATTAGGGATAGTCAAGTAGGCTTAGAGTTGTTGGAAAAATGCTCAATATAGATAGAATTAACCTGCAACTAGTAACTAAGGAAATCAAATTACGTGTATGATTAGATAACTCAATTGGATTGTCAAAATACCACAACCCTGGATTATTTTCCTCAATTGAATCACAATACACAGCTCTCCTACTTATTTTTAATTGTTATTTTTTCCTTATTAAAACTCAAACACTCTCAATTACTTGTCACCTACTGATCAGTTAAAATAAGAATTCAAAGTAGAACTTTAATTCATCAAATTCTTGTGGGTACGATATCATGACTTACATCCTTTATTACTTGTACGTACACGTACACTTACGTGTATGAAAGGATGCAACAAGTTTCTTGCACCATTGTCGGGGATTTGTTAGAACTGATACTATTTTGAGTTTTTATTAAATTATTCAGATTTCACTTTTTTTGTTTTTTTGTTTCTTTTTAGGGTATAGGTTAGTTTATGCTAAACACCCGAAGTCAAAGCAATCCCTTGATTCCAATGGACGTCGAGATTGAATGTACTATTAGAGGGCTGAGAGCGATGGATGATAACGTGAACAACCAAAATAACCCAAATAAAGTGGTAGTTATGGATGCATTCCATCCCCCTCCTGTACCACATATTTGATGTTAAACTTTGCGAGGCCAAATCAATAAAATGCCTCAAAATCTCTATAGGCCAATGCCATGGGCCTCTGTGCTGCCTTGACCACCAAACCTTGCCTAAGCATGACGTTGAACAAGGCGATGCCTTGGGGAATTGAGGTCTATGCATTTCATCCATTGAAGGGTATTTTCATTATAGGGCTTTTGGGTATTTAGTAGATACGTTCAAAAACCCTTTTAAAAAGATAGAAAAACTTATAAACATATGCTTTTCCATTCCCATCTTCTCCTAATCTAAACTACAAGGGTATTAAGAAAATTATGCTCAGGACTCTAGAAAGATAAACCTCTCAGAATTCTTCTTCAAGCTGTAGCATCCTTCATTAACTAGGAGGATGTAAGGTATGTAAGGTTATCCCTCACCTTGTCCTTTCCTATGGACATCATTTTATGTCTTCAAATTATCCTTTACAAAGGAACTAAGGTTAGATTAAAATCCTCGTGTCTTGAATACTTATGATTTCTTATGAATCTCTAAGAACCCTCCATGAAATCCTCCCATTCTTAAGAAATTTCTCATTCTATGTGATTTTTATGGCTTCTCTACATGATTTTCTGAATGCCAATGAAATTACAATGACCTTTATGTTAAACACTAAGTCTTTATGATTTCCTTTGATAGCTTCTAAAAGTACATGATTCTTATGAACCCCAATTTGTGAAATCTCCTTAAGAATGTAACTTTCATGACTCTATGATATGGTATGATCTTTATGACTTCTAAACTATGAAACTACTTCAAGAATATAACTTTTATGATAATATGACATGGAATTTCTTGACTATGAATTATGACTTGATGATATGGTTTTGATGACTTCAAGCTATGGTACTTGAATGGCAAGAACTATGAATATGATCCAAAAGGCTAAATTATGAACATGAGTTGCAAGGGCTAAAATATGATCACATGAGCTTAAAGGAACTGTATGGTTAAACAAAAAGGTATAAGTCTAAATGAGGAACATCTGAAACTATATTTGTCGACATAGGTTATAGATCATATCATTGGTTCAGGCGACTCCTTTATGTGCCCCTAATAAGTGCTTATTATGGAACCTTTACTAGAAAAATTATGGCATGCATGTCTTGTAACTGAAAAGGCATAGGATGGCTTAGTTGAGATTAGAATCCATGTGCTCATATGGTGGTTTATGTCTGTTATATCATTAGACTCCCATAATGACCTAAAAGAGGATGAAAGACTTAACACTAAACAATCTAATTGATTTGGGTTTATATCTCTTCCATGTCATAATTTTTACTCTGTTGGTTGTTCCTATTTCTATTGATACATATATGTCATGTTTCTTTTTTCTATTTTAATAATAGTACATTTCATATACTTGCGCTATTTGGTGTTGCATCTTTTAATGTCACTCGTAGTACTCATTAGGCCTCCCATTAATATACCTGGCCAACATGGAGCCATGCACATGATTCTTCTTTTATAAGACATATCTCTTTAACATTTTTAAATCATATTTCCATTTATGTTTAGTTGTACACTCATGTTTTATGCCACGTTATGGGTATGCTCAACCCAACAATAGTACTGGGTGCCCTGTATGTCCAGGGTGTAGGCTCAAGGCATATGAAAATCATGATCGACTATAACAAGATGTAAGAATTTCAAGAGGGCCAACACCTACTACTTCTAATAGGATTCATAGTTCTTGGACTTGGCAAACTGTTGTAGACATTTTTGCATAAGATTTTCAAGAATAATAGCGCCACATATTAAGTTAACACATAATTAAAAAAGTTTTTCTTTGAGAAAATAATGTGAGAAAAGATTATATAAGCTCTATACATGTTTGATCACTTCACCATTGTCAACTTTACCATTAGATTCTAGAGGATTTACATTATTTTGTTATGCTTCATGTAATGACCCTCCATGTCATTTTCTCTATTTTTATGTGTTTTTTGTATTTCAAGCTTTCCATTATTTGCTACAGGTGATTTATGACTTGCTGAGATAGGTGGTTTGGTTCTTGGGAAGTTCGTTTTAGTTTTAAGTCAGTTTTCCTATTTTGGAGCTTTTAAAGTTAAGAAATTTGACTCATGTTAAAACTTCTAGTAAATGGCCTTGGATGAGAATTTTGACAATTTTTTTAGCTTAAAAACACGGATTTTGTGTTAGGGGTACCTTTCGTTTAGGTCCCATGACTTCCGAAGTCGTTTTGGGCTATTCGGAGAATTTTAGTTAAAAATGAAAAAGAATGAGTTTTGTCCCATATTTCATCTAAACAACCTCCGTTTAGAATTTCATCAATTCTGTTGAGTTTGGAATGCCATTTATAGTAGGGTAGCATATCTAGTTTGCCTGCACGAGGTTTCAAACTAATCTCGAGGACCCGTTGGAGAAATTTCCAACTTGGGAAAATTGCTGGTGCACAACACCAGGTGTAGGACCAGTTGTTCTTTGCATTCATAACCTAGTTGTCTCATTTGCAAAGGTCAAACTTTATTGACCTTCACAATCGCGATTGACCCATTGGGTTCGTGATGTAGGGTCAACAGGACCTGGGTCGGGTCCTTCTTCACATTTGTGAAAGGGCCATCACATTCTCAGCGGTCTGGCCTAGTGGATCATCACATTCACAAAAGAGCTCGTGTATTTGAGATTAAAAGACCCCTGGCAGCATATAAGTGTTCTCTCCTCTATTTTAAATCATTCTTGAGAGAGATTTTCTCCATTTTTGAGCTAAAATAAGATGGAATTGAGGGGTTCTTGATCATCTATTAGTGGGTAAGTAAATTCTAGTACTCAATTTTTGAGCATGCCTTCCATGTCCTACGACAAAGGCAATTAAGGGTTCAATTTTTCAATTTTGTTATCAGTCATTTCTTACCGATTTTAGCCTGAAGTATAAAATTACAATATAGGTATTTATTTTCTCATCTTAATGAGTATATTATTATTTTGATAGCATCGCAACTATTAGAGGCTACTCGAAAGGGAAAAGCTCCATTGTGATCGATCTTGTGTGCACCCATTTTAACTTTCAGATAGGTTACAACTCACGTTCTTTTAGACTTAGATTGGTTAAGGTATATGTATCATAAATTTCTTATTGGGGGAGGAACATTATGGTTTTATGGTGTATTATGATGGTATTTCTAGAACTTTTAGCTTACTTAGTGGCCTTAGAGTAGGATACCTCTTTCAAATCTAAGTTTGGGTTGTTACTTCCCGCAGGAGACTTAGTCTAGGATGCTTGGTAGTGTTATATCTATTATTGGAAGCCTTAGCCTAGGTTTGGTTAGATTGCTTATTTTAGGTCAAGTTGTTCAGGGATTATTATGGTAGTATTGATCTTTTAGATAGTTTGCCTTTAGGTAGTGTGTTTGTAGGGGCCCTCAAATCGGAGATATAATCAAACGAGGTCCGGCATTAGTTTATTGCCTTTTTATAGTGTGATTTTCCCTATTTATTGTAGTACTATCTATTTTGACTAGGTATCAGTTGATTGGTTAGTTTCCTGCTTTTATTTACGCATGTTATTCTTGCATATTCATGGTATGTGGTTGATTTGGGTTGAAAACACTGTTTTCAGTTTTAAAAAGAAACTTGGTGAGGTTTCACTTGGAATTAATTACAAAAAAAGGAATAAATAAACCATTTTAGTCCTGATTTGAGTCCGGGCACCTGTTATACCTTTGATCACTTTTGGTTCGAGTTCAAAAGGTACTTTTTACTTATTATTACTTGAAATCCCCGATTTGAGTTCGAGTAAAGTATACAGATATCGCGAGTCCCCCATAAGTCCTTTCTTTACGAGCCATAGATATTGGAGGAGAAGTATACAATAGCATGGGTCATAACATTCATCTCATGGTGTATTGCATGTTATTCATTTGCACTTACATATTCATATACATTTCTTGTAGGTTGTTTGCACCTGTCGAGCTTATGGGGGCCCGCTTGAGTTATTGTTTGATTATTATGATATGATATTTACTTAAATTTT
Organism: Capsicum rhomboideum; assembly: GCA_031232105.1. NCBI lineage: Eukaryota > Viridiplantae > Streptophyta > Magnoliopsida > Solanales > Solanaceae > Capsicum > Capsicum rhomboideum. The sequence goes on from CP124711.1 coordinate 57,566,296, forward strand.
TATCTGTTTGTCTAGCTATGACCTGTTTATTCTCTTCCTAGACTTATTAGATTTAGCATTAGCCTGTATTCACATTTTATTATATATATATATATATATATATATATTTCTATGTACTGTGGCACCCCCCATGTTTCAAGTCGTTTAATGTCATCCCATAAGTCCATTAAAGCTTAGAAATCAAGTTATTTGGACCAACAACCACTTAGGATTCAAGTGAGATAAGTTTCGAAACTTAAGACAAGTTTCTAGGCAAACCATTGAGTTGGTGCTTTAAGTGGCGTGCCAGAGCCAAAACTTTAGCCATCCAAATCTAGTGGCATGGATGGCATGGCACGCTAGGCCATGCCCAGTGATATATTTGGCCTTTTTCTTGTTTTAAAAAGGGCATTTTGGTCTTTTCTTTTTATGAAACCGGCCCCTCGGACTTAAAACCTTCCTTACCCGATCATTCACCCAATTTCATCGATAAAATACTCTCTTCTCTTTCCCAAAAATTCCAACTCCCAAGTTTCAAGAATAATCAATAACTAGGGTTTCTCTTCAAAGGTTCTTCCTCAAACTTCACCTCTAAGGTATGTAATAGCAAATCTTGTTCTTCCTATAATCAAGTTCAATTTTTAATTCGAGTCTATGAATCAAGTTAGAATTTTGAGAAATCAAGATCTTTAAGTTTAATTCCTCATTATCTTCCTCTCCTATTTTAAGAACTCCATAGACGGATTTCTCAAGTTCAAGCTACAAGGTTCCAAGCCCAAGGCTTTTCCCTAAGAATTTTTTTAACTCAGGTATTTAGGACTTTAATGGGGGGTTTTCTTTCATCCCCATGTCCAAAACTCTAGAAATTTAATGAATTCGAGATTATGGTTAGGGTTTATGAACCCACTTAATTTTCCCTTCATGTAAATTTCATTACTCTTTTGAAGTCCCTTTTTATGATTGTGGTTTTATGGATATTGTATTTTACTTATACACTTAGCAAGGTGTTTCCTTGTTGGATTTCTTATTCTTGACATGATGTCTACTCATTGTTTATGAAGTTTTTATTTTAAAGCATGATTTTTAGAGCCTTTGTGTTATTATGAAAGCTATTTTGAGAACCTACAAGTTATGCATGTTTTAGTAAATTTTTCCATGATTTAAGATATCAACATGATTTGAAAGTTATGTTTTAGAAAGAGATTTCAGCATAAGATTTTAGAAAGAAAGGTTTGAGTTTTGTCTCTTTGAGTTGAGCATAGTCTCATAGCAAGATATGTTTTAGAAACATATTTTGAACAAGACTCATGATAAGCTTCTAGATAAGCTTAATAAATATGAACTATATAGATAGTATGTTTTGGGAGGATTATTTAGCACCGAGTGGACATGCATTCCAGATAACACTTTTCCCAGAACTATGTGCCACCATAAGATTATATTTTCCCATAATGTCGGATAATTTTATCCTTAAAGGCTAACTTAATGGATCCACATATAGATAGATAGACCCTTTTCCTTAGAAAGATTGGGGGTATCCCTCCCAATTGGATTAGACGTTTGACATCATTAGCTCAAGTGATGTATGTCGATTGAAATAAACTCCCACCTAAAAGACTTGACTTCGTTTTTATATTACATGATGTGATCTTTATAAGACTTCGTAAAGTATGCTTTCTATAATGAATTATTTATAGAAAATCCTTAACTTATGGTTTTTAACTGCATTTACTCTGAGTTTGATATTTATATCTATAAAAGTCTCAATTTAGTTCTTTTCTCAAATTATGATATAATATGATTTAGTCATTGAGTTCCTCAGCTATTCAGATTCAATTTTAGTATGTATGCCAGTTTTCTTAAATTCCTTAGCCCTTGTCTTACATACTCAGTACCTTCCCTGTACTGATGCATACTTTCTTGTGCTATATTTTCATGGATATAGCTTACAGATATGCAGGTACGAAATCAAATTTCACAGTAGGCTTTAACTCTTCAGTTGTTGATGATGCTCTTCGTCTTTTCAGAAGGCATAACTTAGAATGTATGTTGGTAGCCAGTTACATTAGTAGAGGCTTCATAGATAGGCAATAAGTCAAGTCAATTGTAGTCAACTTGTAAATAATAATGTATTAAACTTATAGTGTTTTAATTTATTTTCAGTTTGCCCATTTTATTATGCTAAGCTTCCACTCAATTGTTTTTAAATGTATGAGTTCAGTTTTAGCTCCGTTTTATGTCACTTATATGCTCAGATATGCTATGCCAACTATTAGCCTGGATCACTTGTGATTCTAAGCACCATGTCCCTAGGGTGTAGACTTGGGTCGTGACATATATTTCTTAACTATGCTCAGTCGACCTATGATGCCTACTGAGTACATCATATTTTGATACTCATACTAAACTTCTACATCTTTTTCCTTGATACAAATCCTAGTACAAGTCATTGCCACTGACATTCTTCTTGCAGAGTTATTTTGATCAGAGACTTGGGGTGATCCTTTGGCATTTAGAGTTATACCATATCTCTCTTTTTTGGACTTATCTTTGTTTTGTACTCTTGGAGACAGTTTTGTTTATTTGTAATATCTAGTACTCCTCTCATATTTAGTAGCTTTTTTACTTACTGATACCAGATTTTGGTGTTTGGTTTTGTATATTGTCTCCTTTCATTCTCTCTCTCTCTCTCTCTCTCTCTCTCTCTATATATATATATATATATATATATATATATATATATATATATGGGCCTTGACCTCCTGTGTTGGTTATGTATTTAGCCTATTTACATTATAGTTGTGTGTTTTCTCTTATTAGTCTATTACTTGTCATTTTAGCTATTGGGTTTGGCTTACCTATTTGTGGGTTATAGTAGGTGCCATCATGACCCAAATTATTAGGTCTAGACAGTTTGGTAATAGAGCCTAGGTTCATTGGTATCACTGGTACAAGAGCAAAATGCCTAGTAGAGTTCCACGGATTAGTACAATGATGTATGTATCCTATTTTAGGAGGCTATAGGGCATTCTTAGGATAATTTCACCTATTGATTCCTTATCATGATCTCTTACTGCTATTGGTTCTAGAAATATCACTTGTTTTACTCTTTCATAAATGGTTAGAATGAGAGCTTCAGCGGGCGACAGAGAGCCCCCTGTACTTACAAATGGGGCTCCAACTAGGGATAGAGGTAGGGTTTGACCCCGAGATTGAAAACAGGCTTGAGCTGTAGCACCAGCTCGAGACCAGGCTATAAAGTCGTCACCAGAGCCTGAGGTTATTCCAAAGATAGTGATAGAGGACCTACCACCTCAGTATCTAGTAGGTTGGGGACCAGCCCAGACTCCATCAAAATTTATGACTATGCCAATACTACAGGATGTTCTGGTCCACTTAAGCATTCTCGGAGGTACACTACAGACATTAGCCCAGGGAGAAACACAGGATGTTTAGGATATAGGAGCACAACCTGCCACTGCGGCTCCCTATGTAGAGGTACAATTATTGTTGTATATTGCTCAGTAGATGGTAGCCTAACCAACTATGACTTCAGATGAGCAGAAAATATTGGGTCAATTTATTAGATTGGGTTCACCAAGATTTTCAGGTGCTCCAGGGGAGGATGCACATGGTTTCTTTGTCAGTTGTTATGAAAGGTTACATAACCTAAGTTTAGTAGAGTCACGTGGAGTGGATTATACCATATTTCAGATAGATGGGTTGGCAAAGCAATGGTGAAGAGCATATGAGGAGTGCAAACCAGTTGGGTCCCCTCCCATGACTTGGGTACAGTTCTCTGAGGCTTTCCTATAGAAGTATGTTCCTCATAGTATGCGAGAGAGGTTGAGGGATGAGTTCAGCAATTTGTAGCAGGTTTCTATGACAATGTCAGTATATGAGTCAAGATTTCATAAGTTGTCCAGACATGCTGCTATGATTATACCTTCTAAGCATGAGAGTGTACGCGATTTGTTAGGGTGTTGAGGTACTAAATTTGCCTAGCTACTAAGAAAATAGTATCTTCAAGTTGTCCATTTCTAGTGGTTATTGACAATGCTCAAACCATAGAGGGCATACATCACGAGGCTTATGGAGGCAGTGATAAGAAGCCTCACTGTCAGGGTAGTTTTAGTGGTTCCCAGTTTAAAGGCCAGGTTTCCTAGTTGGGGTCAATAAAAACAACATAGTTAGCCTAGTAGACCCATGCATATAACACTATAGTTTACAGATGAGGTTAGCCAGGGTATGGTAGTCACAATGGTTAAAGCTCTAATCAGACTTCATGGGTTTTTTGGGGGTCTTCAGACTATAGAGACCCGTTGAGATAAGTAGGTACTTCTCGCTAGGGTAGGGCCCTTAAGGGTTTCCATGAATACGAAGAGAGGGGACATTTTTCCATAGAGTTTCCCCAACATGGGTTTATTAAGTAGCCAGGTCAACTAGTTCAACCTCTTAGGATTGTAGCGCCACCGACTAGAGGTGGTGCTTAGGTAGTAGGGGTGGTCCCCAAGGTTCTCATAGAGATGCTTAACTAGGTAGGTAAGGTGGACGTATATGTGCCCTATCTGGAGGTATACATGTACAATTATATGTTGGACATCTTTGATACTCAGTTGGGGTTGACTAGTGAGCCTTTGCCTATGCTTATGCGTGAAGCTACTTTCATAGGCAATTTTCTAGTAGCAAATCAGTTATATAGGTCCTTTATGGTGACTATTGTGGAGTATAATACTTGGGTAGATTTTGTGGTTCCTGATATGGTTGATTTTGATGTGATTTTAGGCATTAACTGTTTATCCTCTTATCACGCAGTCTTGGATTACTTCACCAAGACCATTACCTTAGCCATTCCTTATATTCCCCTACTCATGTGGCGGGGCACGGATAGTCATCCACCGATAAGGATTATCTCTTATATTATGGTGAGGCAGTTGGTAGCGAAGGGTGTTTGGCTTATCTTGCCTATGTTTGTGATACTAAAGTCGAAACTCCTCCACTTTATTATGTTCCTATGGTTTGTAAGTTTGTTGATGTCTTTCCTATTGATTTGCCCAAGCATATTTTGACTTTGCTATTAATGTGGAGCCGGGCACCCAACTTATTTCTATTTCACTATACCGTATAGCTTTTAATGAGCTAAAGGAGTAGCTTCAAGATCTTCTGGGTAAGGGTTTCATTAGGCTGAGTTTTTCACCATAGGGTACTCCTATCTTATTTGTGAATAAAAAGGAGAGCTACATGCATATGCATATCGGTTACCGATAGCTAAATATGTTGACTATTAAAAACAAGTATTTGATGTTGCATATAGATAACCTATTTGATCAGCTTCAAGGTGCAGGTTTGTTTTCTAAGATTTATTTGAGATTTTCCTACCATCAGTTAAGGTTAGGGCAGCAGACATAACTAAGACAACCTTCAGGACTCGCTACGACCATTATGAGTTACTAATGATGTTTTTTGGGCTGACCAATGCCCTAGCAGTATTCATGGACTAGAGAACAGCGTGTTCAAGTAATATCTTGACTACTTTGTGATTATGTTAATTGATGGTATTCCAGTCTACTTGAGGAGTAAAGAGGAACACGAGCAATATTTAAGGATTGTTCTCTAGACTTTGAGAGACGAGCATCTTTATGCTAAATTCTCAAAGTATGAGTTCTAGCTCGAGTTTGTAGCATTATTAGGGCACATGTTATTTAAGAATAGGATTATGGTGGACTCGATGAAAATTGACACAGTTCGTGATTAGGCTAGGCTTACTTCTCCTACAAAGGTTTGTAGTTTTGTTGGTTTAATAGGGTATTATAGATGGTTTCTAGAGGGGTTTTCTTCTATCGCAGTGCTATTTACTAGAATGACTAGAAAGGATATCTCATTCCAATGGTTCGATAATTGTGAGGTGAGATTTTTGTAGCTCAAGTCCTTACTCCCTTCTAATTCTAACACTTCTTATTGATGGCCAGGGATTAACAGCTTATTGTGATGCTTCTGGGGTCAGTTTGGGTTATGTTCTAATGCAACAGGGTAGAGTGATAGCATATGCTTCCAGGAAGCTAAAGGGCCACAAGCGCAACAACTCCACCCATGACTTGGAGTTGGCAGCGGTAGTTTTTGCACTTAAGATTTGGAGGCATTACTTGTATGGCATTCATTGCAATTTATTCACTGACCATCATAGCCTACAGTACATTCTTAGCCAGAAAGAACTTAATTCAAGATAGCGCAACTGGCTGGAGTTGCTGAAGAACTATGATATTTTTATTTTGTACCATCCGGGCAAGGCAAACATGGTAGCGAATACCTTGAGCTAGAAGGTAATGAGTATGGGGAGTTTGGAATTTCTTACAGCTTTAGAGTGACCATTGTCTTTGGACATTTAGTCCTTAGCCAATACATTGGTTCAACTTGACATTTCTAATTCCAGGAGAGTTCTTACTCATTTTAAGGCTTAGTCTATGTTGTTGGAGCAGATTTGGGAGTGGTAGTTTGAGGATAGTACATTCGAGATGATTTGATATCGGGTGTTGAGAGGCAAGGCCGGAAAGACGACCTTGGATTCATTGGGTGTCTTGAGATTTAGGTGTCGTATTTATGTTTCGAGGGTTGGTAATCTGATTTTGCTGATATTGGAGGAAGCCCATTATTTAAGATATTATATTCATCTAAGGGAAGCTAAAATGTACAGGGACGTGAGCCAGCATTATTGGTGGTATGGGATGAAGAGAGATATAGTAGATTTTATGTCTTAATACTTTAATCGTCAGCAGGTAAAGTTTGAGCATCACAGGTCTAGAGGTTTGACTTAGAGGCTACCCATTCTCGAGCGAGAATAGGAATGGATCACCATAGACTTTGTGATAGGGTTGTCGTGCACTTTTTAGGGTTTTGATTCTATTTTGGTCATCATTGATCTATTGACCAAGTCTGCTCACTTCCTACAGGTTCAAATATCCTACAGTCTAGAGAGATTGGCCCATATCTATGTTTGAGAGATAGTTTGTTTTCACGGGGTGCCGGTGTCCATTATTTCTGATAGAGGTACCCAGTTCACCCCTAACTTCTGGAGGTCTTTTCAGGAGGCGATAGGTATCTAAGTTAATCTTAGCACAATATTTCACCGTCATACTGATGGCCAGTATAATCGGACTATACAGGTTCTAGAGGACATGTAGTATGCCTGTGTCATTGATTTTAGAGGTCAGTGGGACCAGTTTCTAGCCTTAGCAGAGTTTGCATATAATAACAACTATCCTTCTAGTATCTAGATGGCTCTATTTAAGGCATTGTTTAGTAGGCGATACAGATCTTTGGTCGGGTGGTTTAATACCTTTGAGGCTAGGCTGTGTAGCGCTGATCTACTATGTGATTCATTGTATAAGGTCTGGGTGATTCAAGATATGCTATGGGCAGCTTAGAGCAAACAAAAGAGTTATGCTGACCATAGGCTTTAAGCATTGGAGTTTTGGATTGGTGACTAGGTGTTTCTTCGAGTGTCGCCCATAAGAGGCGTGATGAGGTTTGGTAGGAGGGCCAATGTCAACCCCAGATATATTGATCCATTTGAGATTATAGAGCGGGTAGGTGATATGGCGTATGAGTTATCTTTGCCTCCAGCATTTTCTGGCATCCATTTTGTTTTTCATGTATCGATGGTACATCAATATATTCAACGTGAGTCTCACATGCTCCAGCGAAATTCAATCTAGTTATGTATAACTTTCAAAGAGAAGTCGACTGCTATTTTAGCCAGGATATCAGATGATTTATATCTCACAAGATTTCAGGTCATTTAGCCAGGAAGTCGGTTACTATTTAAGCCCTCAGGTACTTCTTATACCTTGACTTTCAAGGATGAAAGTCCTTTTAGTAGAGGATGTTGTAATGACCCTCCAGATTATTTTCTTTCTTTTCAAGTATTTTCTGTGTTTTGAGCTTTCTTGTAATTGCTACAGGTCATTTATGACTTGCTGGGATAGGTGGTTTGGTTTTCAAGCAGTTTTTTTGAGTTTTAAACCAATTTCCCTATTTTGGTGCATTTGAAGTTAAGAAATTTTACTCTATTTAGAACTTCTAGTAAATGGCCTAGGATTAGAATTTAGATAGTTTTGTTAACTCCGAAACATGACTTTTAGGCTAGGGGGACCTTTATTTTGGGTCACGAGGCTTTCAAACTCATTTTGGGCTATTTGGTGGATTTTAGTTTAAAATGGAAATGAATGGGCTTGGCCCCACGGTTCATTAAAATGACCATCGTTGGGAATTTTATTGATTTTGCTAAGTCCAAAATGCCATTTACGATAAGGTGGAATATTTGATTTACGTGCATGGGGTTCTAAACTAATCTCGAGAACTCATTTCGAGAAAATTCCAACTTGGGAAAATTGTTGGGGCACAACACCTTATGCAAGCACTAGTTGTTCATCGTGTTAAGGACATGGTGGTCGTGTTCGCGATGAAGGGTCAACAGGACTCAGGTCAGACCCTTCTTTGTATTCATGAAGGGGCCATCGTGTTTGCGGTAGTCTATCCTATTAGATCCTCGCATTCGCAACAAAGGTCTCGTGTTTACTATGAAGGGACCCATGGCAGTATATAAGTGTTCTCTCTTCCATTTTAAATCATTATTGTGCGAGATTTTCTCTATTTTGAGCTAAGAGGTGCTGGAATTAAGGGGTTCTTGATTATCTTTTAGCGGGTAAGTACATCCTACCCCTCGAGCGTCCTTTTCATTAGTTTTTTACCAAATTTAGTCCTTAATTTTTATAAGATTCAAGTTTATGATTCTTGAGCTTCAAAACTTGGTGGGCTATTTTGAGCCCTAATTTGGGCCCCATTCTTGCTCAATTTTTAAGCATGTGTTCTTTTTCTTAAGAAGAAGGTAATTGCGAGTTCAATTTTTGAATTCTATTTTTGGGCCCCATGGGTTGATTTTTGACCCAATTTTTAGCCTGAAGTATTAAATTGCAATATGGGTATCTATTTTCTCATCTTAATAAGTAGATTATTATTTTGATAGTGTTGCAGTAGTCGAGGCTACTCAGAAGGGAAAAGCCTCATTATGATCGATCATGTGTATGTTGTTTGACCTATAGGTAGGTTACAACTGCCTTTTTTTAGACTTAACTTGGTAGGGTATATGTATCATAAACTTCTTATTGGGGGGACATAATGGTGTTACTGTGCATTATGACAGTATTTCTAAGATTTTATGGTAGTACTGATCCTTTAGATAGTTTGCCTTTAGGTAGTGTGTTTGTAGGGACCTTCGGGTCGAGGATATGATCAGACGAGGTCCCCCATTGGTTATATTTCCCTTTAATATTATGATTTCCCTGGTTTATTACAGTACCGGCTATTCTCACTTGTTATCGATTGATTGGTTGGTTTTCTGATTGTATTTATGCATCTTGTTCCTGCATATTCATGGTATGTGGTTGATTTGGGTTGAAAAAACTATTTTTGATTTTAAAAAGGAACTTGGTGAGGTTTTACTTGGACTTGATTACAAAAAGGAAGCAATAAACCATTTTGATCGCGATTTGAGTCTGAGCACCTGTTATACCTTTGATCACTTCCAATTTGAGTCAAACAACCAAAAGTAAGAAGACGAATCTTGAATGTTATGGTATTCTTCAACTAGGTAATCAATTATATGTACCAGAGGTATATGGTTTAAGACAAACTATTCTTGAGGAAGTCCACAACTCTAGATATACTATATACTATATACCCTATGACATAAAATAATTGTACTGGTGGGAGGGTATGAAGTAAGATGCTGCTAATTTTATTTTTGGTTGTTAGACTTGTCAGTTGGTTAAAGTTGAACTACAATGACCCACAAAATTATTATGAAAGATCGAGATTTTTAGAGTGATAATGCATCGAGATTTTTGGAGTTTCTACCTCGCTCCCCGCTGTAGAGGGCAAGAGGGCCCTCTATAGAGGGATTTATTTTGCTATAGCGGGATCTTGGGTTGGTCAGCCTACTATGGGATGATCCTGCTATAGCAAAAATTGGGTTGCTATAGCAAGCTCGATGCAGATTAATGCCAGTTTCTGAACCAAAAATGTTATTCCATTAAAAATGATGTCCAAGTGTGGAGAGAGGGTTAGAGAGGAAATTGTTTGGAGTTCTTGAGCAATTTCCACTCCCAAGGTGCGTAAGTTCTACCTTTCTAACATAGATTACTTTAGTTAATCTTTAAAATCCCTTGGAATGGTTCATAATGGGGTTAAGGGTGTAACCTAGGGTTGAATAACCTGAAGTGATATTGTTAATTATGGATTAGAATCACTTAATAATCATTTAGAATTGTTGATCTATGGTCCTTAGATTAGGAATTGTTCTCTTAATCTCAATTCAAGTGGAATTTCGAGTAGAACAAGGGCAAAAAAACCCTAGAATGGTGAAATTGTTCATGAACTTGGGTAAAAATCAATGAATTTAGGTTTATAATGCCTAGAATTGGCAGAATATTAGTTGAATAGTTCTTTGTTGTAGTTTTTAGATTGAGATCAAGTTGAGGTTGCAAGAAAGGGAATGACTCAAGTAATTTAGAGCATTGCAAGGTTTGTTTTGAGGTAGGTTATAGTTGTATTGGAGTTGAGACTTAGTTTGATTGCATATGTGCTCGTTAACTGAATATTTGTTTACTTGTTTCAAGTTGTGCTTGTAATTGGTGTTAAATGATTGAGCATAAACTATAAGTGTTGTTTAATAGTGAATCTTATTAAAGAATTGTGCTCGTGAATAACATATTATTGTTGTTGTGAATTGAATATTGCTAATATATAGCCTATGGTTGAATTGATGGATTTGGGTAAAATAAAGGTGGCAAAAAACTTGGTTTGGGATAAAGGTGTCAAGGTATTTGGTTGACTTATGATATTGGTACATAGACTGAGCTTGTCCCTTACAGGTTATGGCTAGTGGGCAACTATAAGCTTCATAACATGTGTGTATACGGTAATATGGAGAGTTTTATGGTTCCTTGAGTGGATCGGGTAGTCTATTGTATATATGTTATTTTAGGTTCCTTGTGTGAACTACTTGTGTTGATAGTACCTTGATTTCCTCATGTGGGTTAGTTCTTTACATGATATCCATTGTTAGTGCTTTGTGTTAACTATTTTATGAGGTTGATGAGACAATAAAGATTTCTTGATATAAATGGCAACTGACTTGGTTATAAGTTGTTCTTGTTGGTTAGTACTAAATTAAGCATTACATGTCTAATTGGAACTTTGGTTACTTGATTTGGCTTGGTTGGTTTTAATATACTTGTTGTTGATTGAATATACCTGATTTGTTTGGCTCGTTTGTTGCTTTTTTACAATTATTTAATTAAGTGTTCATATCAGTTAAGTTGGGCCAGCCTATGAAACCTACCAATACATAGTGGTTTTGTACTGATACGACCCTGTGCTCTTCTTTTTTATTGAGTGCGGAACATATTCCAGCGGTTTCTATGAGACCTCAATTATAGACAATAACATGACATCTGATCCAAGGGTGACCATTTATCTTTCGGGAAACCATGGATCTCTCTACCTTGATCTTGTCCTTATTGATCCGAACAAAGACACTTTATTTAGTTTGTTAGTTTTGGTTGTAATAGACTTATTAATTAGAATTTTGGTACGTTGACTTTCAGTTTCAAGGGATGTTTTAGATGATTTTGATTTTTGCATTTAGTTTTGGATATTAAAATATTAGCCTTTACTAATAAATTATGTTTGGTTTTAAAACCTGTTAAGTAAAAGATGTAGATATTCGGGGTTAGATGGTTCTCCCACTGGAGGGTTAGTGTGGGTGCCACTCATGACAGCTTTGGTTCATGAAAAAGTTGGTATTAGAGCCATAGGTTCATTGATCTCATCGTACCAGAATGAGTCTAGTATAGTCTTGCGGAATGGTACGGAGACTTTAGTACTTTTCTTCAACAGGTTAGGGGACTTTAGGGAAAACATCACTTTCTTCTTACTTTCGTGCTATAACTTGATTCCAATTGGTATTTGGTGATCCAAATTGGTATCTAACCTTCATCGTTCTATTTCTCACAGATGGTGAATATGAGAGCTAACGGAGCTATATTAGAGGTTCCTACACCAGATACTCCAATTGTTGAGCCCACAGTTAGGGGTCGAGGATGGGTGAGAGGAAGAGAAAGGAGAGGAGTAGAAAATCAACCACTTTGTAAAAGGTTTAAACACAAATCTTTATATTCCAATACTTTAGATGACTTCCTCTGGCAATACGTTTCAGAAAATAGTAGATTTTGTGAAAAAGGTGGAGGGAGTGAGACAGGAAGGGTATGCAAAGATGGCTAGAAAGAAGGCCCAAAATATAGGCAACTTTAGTGGTTCATACTCTAGAGGTCACAATTTTCAGGACTTTCTGCTCGTCCTATTCAGTCAGCCTTGCCATTTTCGATCGGAGGTCTGTCAGGGATTATTCAGCTGTCTTTAGGTGCAGGTAGCCATGTGGCTTCTTACATTTTGACTCATTGCCCTTCCTTGGATTGTGCCTGCTTGTGGTGAGATAGGGCACTTGAAGATACATTGTCCTAGTGTGAAACAGTTGGGATTCTAGGGTCAGCAGCATCAGTTTAGACCTTTAGTTTCGACTGGTAGAGAAGGTGAAGGAAATGCAAAGGACCATCCACAGGGTGGATGTGATAGTTATCAAGCAGGTCGAGGTGGTAATCATATAGGTGGTAATACTGGTAGAGGTGGTGCACAACTTGCTAAGGGAGTCACTCAGAGTGATGATAGGGCGCATTGTTATGCCTTCTCGGGAAAACCTATGGCTCAGGCATCAGATGCAGTTATTACAAGTACCATTCTTATCTGTGACCGAATGGCGTCAGTTTTATTCGATCCAAGTTCTAGCTTTTCATATTTATCTGTTAGATTTGCCTTGGGATTGAATTTGGTTTTTGACATGCTTGATGTACCTATTTTTGTGTCTACTTCAGTTGGGGGTTCAGTAATAGTAACCCAGGTTTATCGTGCTTATTCAGTTGTGTTTATGGATATTTGGACTTAGGTTGATTTGGTGATGTTGGATATGCTAGATTTTGATATTATTCTTGGCATGACTTGGTTGTATCTGTATCATGCTGTTTTGATTTGTAAAGCTAAGATTGTAACTTTAACGATGCCGAGGATGGATAAGCTAGAATGGGAGGGTGTCAATAAACCTAGTCTTGTGAAGATTATTTCTTTTATGCGTGCTAAAAAGTTAATAGGTAAAGGGTGTTCAGCTTTCTCAGCTCATCTCCTAGACACTAGTGCAGAAGTCCCATCTTTTGAGTCAGTTCCTGTAGTGTGTGAATTTCAGGAAGTGTTCCCTATTGATTTGCTTGGTATGCCTCCGAATTAGTGTTGCGTCCAACTGCACATGCAAGTGTACGTAGTCGTGCAAGTAATAAAGTGGCTCTTGCGAGCCGAATATCGATCTCACATGGACTTGGTGTTTAGCAAATGATTCAATTCAAGTATTACTATCAAAATTAAATAAGCGCAATTTATAACCAAACGAGTTTAGGTTTTGTTTTATAAACTAAATGATAGAAATAACAACCATATGAAATTCGGATTGTAAACAATATATGGAGAGTTCCAAAGTTGAGGCATTTATGTCACATTCATGCATAACTATGGTTTCTAGCCGGTGTTGGTGTTTACCGTGATTATTGATCTACGAGGTTGATAGTATAACTTGGGGATGGTCACCCTCTAAGTTATCTTACCAAATTAGTCTCACAACTATATCATTGAGCGGGGATGTGAGTCTCTAATTTAGATACACTAAGTTATCTTCCCATTTTATTAACCAAGTGGGGCGTTCAGGTATATCTCTATCCTAACTGAAAATCATTCTTTAAAAATTAGCATCTAACTATCAAAGATATGATCCAAACTCCTTACGTTATGTGTTCCGTCCCTCCACTCCTATGGTTAATTCGTTTTGAGACTTAGATTTATCCTAAAGCTCATGACTCTTTAGAATAGTAAAGCAAGAACGCAAGAACAATCACATGACATGATAAACATATAAACCAACTATAAAACCATAATTAAGCAATCATGTTGTAGCCTCAAAACTAGAATGAGGGTGTTTAGCCACTCATATTCATACAAATAATCACCATTAATGAATTCGTAAGTAAAACTACAAGAAAACTAGAAGTTAAAGGAAGAAAAACCCTAGAGTAGAACCCTTGATGCCTTCTCCTCTCCCCAATCTTGTGTTGTTCGAAAGGTGTCTTGTAAATGTGTCTAAGTACTCCTTATACATTCCTTTAGGTCATCCATAAGCTGCCCCAAATGAATTATAAGCATTGATCACTTTTCCCTCAACTTAAACCAAGCAAAAACAAAGTTTTAGACTTTTTTTTGGGGAGGGAGAGAGGGATGCGCCGTATTGACTATAACATGGCTAAGTGGGGTGAGGCACAGTCCTATAGCATGGACCAAATAGTGTGCCCTCTCCCTAGGGGGTGCAGCGCATGGACCCCTCCCATGCTATGGGGGGGTGCGGCGCATGGCCACCTTCCTAAGGTGAGGTTTCTCCCAATTCTTGTCCCATTCTTCTCATTTACTTGTTCCTTGTTTCCCCACTACTTGTGCCTTATGTGTAGTCTTTATTTAGCTTCCATATCTTCTCCAATGGTCTCCTACAATATTTCATAACAAATACTAGTCCATACAACACAATAAAGCTCATCAAAGTACATTAGAACAAGCATAGCGTAAGCTAACCGAACTAGTTTTCTCGTCTAAACTCTATTTGATCATTTTGACTCTTGACTTGTTTCAAATGCACCTTAAACACTCTGAACATTTAACTTAGCACACAAATACACATTTTATATTTCATTAAGCAGATCAAGTTATCCTTAAAACTAAGCTAAACGAGAGTAGATAATGACACTTAGGTGTATAAATACACCGAAGATCATCTAGGATATTGTTTTTTGTATTGACTTAGAGCCAGGTACTCATCCCATTTATATTCCTCTATATATAATGGCTCATACTAAGTTAAGAGAGCTTAAGGCTTAATTGTAGGAGTTGCTTAATCAGGGTTTTATTTATCCTAGTGCTTCACTGTGGGGTGCTCCAATTTTATTTATTAAGAAGAAAGATGGTAGTCTTCCAATGCGTATAGATTACTAGCAGCTAAATAAGGTTAACATCCATAATAAGTACCTATTGGTTAGGATAGATGACTTATTTGACCAATTGCAGGGTGCTTCTGTATTCTCTACGATAGATATAAGGTCGGGGAACCATAAGTTGAAAATCTGGCTAGAGGATACTCCTAAGATAGCCTTTAGGAATCGTTATGGGCATTACAAATTCTTGGTGAAGTCATTTGGGTTGACAAATATACCGACAACCTTTATGAGTTTAATGAATGGTGTTTTCAAGTCTTTCCTAGATTCATTTATTACAGTGTTCATTAATGAACATTTAATAAAGAGCATGCAGGGCATTTGTGCATTGTTTTGGAGGTGTTAAAGGAGAAGAAGCTTTATGAAAAATTCTCCAAGTGTGAATTTAATATGTTTTCTATGTTCTTCTTGGGGCATGTGGTTTCTAAAAAAAAGGTGATGGTAGATCCCCAAAATATCGAGGTAGTTAAGAATTTGGTTAGGCCCTCCTCAGTGACTAAAGTTCGTGGCTTTGTGGGTCTGGATAGCTATTATCAAAGATTTGTTAAGAGCTTTACTTCGATTTCTACTCACTTGACAAGATTGACTCAGAAGAAGGTGCCTTTTATCTAGTCTGATAAGTATAAAGAGAGCTTCAAAAAGCACAAGTATCTTCTGACCACAGCTCCTATTCTTGCCTTACCTGTGGAAGGTAAAGATTTTATAGTATTTTATGATGCTTTACATTCTATTTTGGGTACTGTGTTGATTTAGGATAAGAACATGATTGCCTATGCTTTAAGGAAATTGAAAGTTCATGAGAGGAACTACCCGACTCATGACTTGGAGCTGATAGTTGTAGTCTTTGAACTTAAAATATGGATGAACTATTTATATGGGGTAAAGTGTGAAGTGTTCATGAATCATCGCAGCTTACAACATGTGTTCACCCGAAAGGATTTAAATCTAAAACAACGGTGATGGAGGGAGTTGTTAAAAGATTATGATGTGACCATCCAGTACCAGGAAAATCCAATGTTGTGGCGGATGCATTGAGCGAAAAATCGGTAAGTATGGGAAATTTAGCTTGTTTGAGGGTTACAAAGCATCCATTAGGTAGAGAGTTATAGACACTAACAAAGCAATTTATGCATTTTAGTATGCCAGTAAGGGGAGGAGTGTTGCCTAGTATTGAAGCAAGGTTGACATTCCTTGATTAAATCAAGGCCAGACAGTTTAAAGATGTGAAGTTGAATAAGCTTCAGAATAAGGTGGTGCATGGTGAGGCATGAGAGGCTGCTCTTGATGCTAGTGGCATGATGATAGTGAAGGGGTGAGTGAGTATGCCCTGTGTTGATGATATAATCCGTACTCAATTGGTGGAAGTCTATGGCTTGAGGGATTCTATCCATCCAAGTGAAAGCAAGATGTATCGGGACTTGAAACAACTTTATTGGTGGCCTCGAATGAAAAGAGATATAGTAGAATATATGTCTACGTGTCAAAATTATCAAAAAGTTAAGTATGAACATCAGAAGCCTATAGGTCGACTTCAGAGGATGCCCATTCCAGAGTGGAAGGGGAGAGAATCGCAATGGATTTTATTATAGATCTTCCTAAGACCTTGGGACAGCATGACTCCATTTGGGTTATTGTTGACAAGTTAAGCAAGTCTGTGCATTTTGTTCCAGTTAATGTGAACTATAATGTGGAGAAGTTAGACAAGATCTATGTTAAGGATGTCTTGTGGTTGTATAGGGTTCCTGTATCCGTCATAACTGACAAAGTTACGTAGTTTACCTTAAATTTTTGCAACAAGTTGCATGATGAGTTGGGTACCAAGTTAGATCTCAGCACTACCTTTCATCCTCAGATGGATGGGTAGTTGGAGAGGACTATTCAAGTTATGAAAGACATGTTTCAGGCATATGTGGCTAATTTTAGAGGTCATTGGGATCAATTCCTGCCATTTTGTGAATATTCATACAATAATAGTTATCACACTAGCATCGATATAGTCCCATTTAAGGTTCTATATGGGAGGAAATACAGTTCTCCCATAGGCTGGTTTGAAATAAGTGAGGTAAAGCCTTTAGGCACTGATTTGTTAAGGGAGTCACAAGAAAAGGTGAGGTTCATTCAAGGGAAGTTGTTAGCAGCTCAAAGCAAACAAAAGGAGTATGCAGATCAGAAAGTGAGGGTTATGTTCTTTAATAAAGGTGAACATGTATTGCTTAAGGTTTCACCTATGAAGGGAGTAATACAGTTTAGTAAGCGAGGCAAGCTTAGCCCCCAATACATTATTCCATTTGAGGTTCTTGAGGAGGTAGGTAAGGTGGCTTATAGACTTGCGTTGCCTTTGAGTCTAGCAGAATTTTATCCGGTATTTCATGTTCTATGCTTAAGAAATATCATTGGGATGGCAACTACAATGTTTATTGGGACTCGGTATTGTTAAATAAGAATATTTCCTACGAGGAAGAACCGGTTGCTGTACTTGATCAGATGTCCAAATATTAAGGACAAAAGAGGTTAATTCTGTGAAAGTCCATTAGAAGAACCGTATCCATTAGAAGAACCGTACTGTTAAGGAGGCCACTTGGTATACTGAAGTGGATATGTGTATCAAGTACCCTCACTTGTTTGAGGATTCAGGTATATCTTTTTTCCTTATTGGGTTTCCTTCTTTCTCCTTTTGTTGTCATTTGGGGATGAATGATGGGTAAATTGGCATCTAATTTAGTGACCTATTTTTTTGTTATGGTATAGCTTGGCATGGAAAAATTTAGGTTAATTTATCCACAGATGAAAATTTTAGAAATTTCAAACTAGGCTAGTTTCGAATAAATTTTAGGTATTGTGTGGTCTTGGTAAACCTGATATTTGATGGGGTGGTAGTTCATTGATTTGAGATGATAGCATGTTAGCTAATAGAATAGGAAGTTCATAGAAACTTTTAAAATGGAATTTGGGTTTGTAGAAATTTGGATATAGCATTTGACGTAAAGAGGTTAGTTCGTAAGATCAAAATCTAAGTATTATGTTGTAAAAATACCAAAACTAGGAACAAGTCCCGAGTTTCTACCTCACTCCTTGTGGTAGCGTGTAGGAGGGCTATTATAGCGAGCCTGCTATAATGGGATTTATACCGCTATAGCGGGAGCCTGGGTTGGTCAGCTCCCATTATAGCGATGCCACTATAGCGAGAATCGGGCTGCTATAGCTGGCTCGATGCAGATTAATCCTAGTTTCTGAACCAAAAGCATTATTCCATTCCAAAAAATGTCCAAGTGTGGAGAGAGGGTTATAGAGGCAATTTTCTGGAGTTCCTAACCAATTTCCACTCCCAATGTGTGTAAGTTCTAGCCTTCTAATGTAGATTACTTTGGTTAATCTTTAAAATCCCTTAGAATGGTTCATGGTGGGGTTAGGGGTGTAACCTAGGGTTGAAGAACCTGAAGTGATTTTACTAATTATGGATTAGAGTCACTTAATAATTGTTAGGAATTGTTGAACTATGATCCCTAGACTAGGAATTGTCCTCTTGATCTTAATTCATATGGAATTTGAGTAGAACAACGGCATAAAACCCTAGAATGGTGAAATTGTTCATGAACTTAGGTTAAAAGCAATAAATTTAGGTTTATAATGCCTAGAATTGGTAGAATAATTGTTGAATGTTCTTTGTTGTTATTTTTAGACTGAGATCAAATCGAAGTTGTAAGAAAGGGAAAGACTCAAGTAATTTAGAGCATTGCAAGGCTTGTTTCAAGATAGGTTATGTTTGTGTTATTGTATTGGAGTTGAGACTCATTTTGATTGCATATGTGCTCGTTAACTGAATATTTGTTTACTTGTTTTAAGTAGTGCTTATAATTGGTGTTAAATAATTGAGCATAAACCATAAGTGTTGTTTAATGGTGAATCTTATTCAAGAATTGTGCTCGTGAATAACATATTAATGTTGTTGTGAATTGAGTGTTGCTAATATATAGCATGTGATTGAATTGGTTAATTTGGGTGAAATAAGGATGGCAAAACACTTGGTTTTGGATAAGGGGTGGTAATGTACTTGGTTGACTTATGATATTAGTACATGGACTAATCTAGTCATGTAATAACCCAAGTGGTGATTTTTCATTTTTTTTGTGTTTTGACCATTTTTCCCTTTCCCGTAGTTGTTTGATTCTATTTATGAGTTTGAGGTTTTGAGTAGCATTTAAAGTGATATATTTAACTTCGGTCAGCATTTATGATCCAAGCATTGGATGAGAATTTCATCGATTTTATTAGATCTAAAACATCCATTTTTGGTTAGTAACGGGGTTGGTTTGGGTTCCGAGACTCTATTTTATATTTTGGGTATTCGGACGAGAAACTAGTATTTTAACCTAAAGGGATTCCCGAGGGGTAACTTTTTGATAACAACCTCTTTCATGAAATTCGATGGTTATGTTGAGTCAGAATAGTTGAAATTAGCCCAGTAGCACTATCGAGTTATATTTGTGGGGTCCCAAATAAATCCTGAGGGTTCATTCAGAATATTTTTAACTTGGAGTTATTGTTAGTGCCCAGTTTCTGTTGCACCAGTAATTTACTCATTGAGATCGTATGGAAGGGTGTTGCGATTGCGAAGAGTGGGTAGGTTGTGCATCGCGATTGCATAGTGGGCTGCCACGATCGCGTGGTCTGGTTCGGGTTGCTATTGTAATCACATGGCTTACTCTCGCGATCGCGATGACCATTTTAGTAATGGTTAGCTATTGACCTGGCAATCGTGTGGGATGGGTCGTGATCATGAGGTACTATTTACAAAAAAGTATAAATACCCCATTTTGTGATTCCAACTCTATTTTCACCATTTTTGAGCTTTGAGACCTCGGGATAGGCAATTTCAATGAGTGTTTTTCTTCAAACCTTCTTGTTTAAGCATCTGAACTTAATTTTTATCATTACCAATTGCTTATATTGCTTAAATACCTTCAAACTTTGGATTTTAAATTTGGGATTTCGGGTTTTATCTGGTTAAGTAAAAAATAGGTTTTCCAATGAAAACCCTTAATTTATGGGTAACATGATTCTTTATTAAAACTCCAGTTTTACCCTTTTTAATTCGGGGTTAATTTTCAGAGTGATTTTGGACTAGGAATAAAAGCATGCTAATATGGGTATCATTAAACTCCTATTTACATGTAGATTACATTTTTGATAGATTAAATTCATTCTGAAGCCGTACAAAAAGGAAAGGCTTCTTGTTGAAGAGTTCGGACTTGAGATTTCCGCTTTTGAGGTAGGTTATGGCTTAACTTTCTTCAGACCAGGGTGGGTAGTCAACTGTTATTGTAAAGCATGTTATGGGTTGGGGAAGTACCTTGATAATTACCCTTTAAAAATTGATTATTATTATTGTGTTTCCCATGTGGGGTTGGTATTGGACTTGTTAAAGTATTATCAGAGAGATTATTATATGTGTGATGCCCATGTGGGGCTGATATTGGTCTTGTTTGAGTATTATTGGTGTTTTGAGAGATTATTATATGTGTAATGCACGTGTGAGGGATGAATTTGATATTCTCTATCTCATTTACTTTCCTTAGCTATTGTAATACCCTTGAAGGTATATGTGTGGCCTTCTAGCATATCTTGACTTGTATCATGATTATTGAATAATTGATATTAGAGAATCATTTGCACATTGTCGAGATAGTTGTGATATATCATTGTATTCTCCATGATCATGTATACACACATATTGTCTGGTCGTTCATGAATCTGTTATTATCATTAATCTTGATTTCTTTACAAAAGAAACGTATTATTTTATAAACACCTTAGCCAAAGGAAGCTCCACCAAGGTAGATTTATGAGATTATGATTAGTATATGAGTTACGAACCTCCCATGGGTACTCTCTTACAAGCTTAGGCTCGAAGGGTGTATATGATGTAAGCATTGAGCATTGCATTTCATACCTTATTATTGAGATTGCACTACATTTCATCTCATTTACGTGTATGATTAAGTGATTATGCACTTCTTTATATGTGGTGTTGATATCATATTTTTGGTGTTGATATTGTATTATTAAACTGTTAGGAGTTGTACGGCTTGAACCACCATTGGAAACTTTTCTGTATGTAGGTGGAAACGCTGTTCATAGTTTCCTTTACATGTATAGTTCAGTTCGAGTGCGACCTGCAGTTCCTGATTTCATGCTGAGTTGAGAGTATTTTAAATTCGTGGTGAGCTCCTCATCGAAAGCATGTTTCAGACTTCCTCTTTATCATTATGTTGTCTTTATTTCTGTTATGAGACATACAGATGTTTGTATTATGTATTTCTGATGACAGTTAGAGTTGCACATTACTCTTGACACTAGTTTTTGGCGGGCTGTTGAGATATTTATTCTGAGATTTTCTTGATATCGTATTATGTTTGACTTTATTCTTAAGTCTTATATTTTATTCTTTTATTTATTGTCTTTTCCGCATTTGTTTCCTTTTTGGTGTTGGGCTTGCCTACTAAGGTTGGGACACGATAGGTGCCATCATGGGCCTTTGGGTCATGACAAATTGGTATCAAAGCACTGACTCACCAGTCTCATGAGTAAAAGAGTAAAATGTCTAATAGAGTCCCACAGATCGATACGATGACGTCCGATCTATATTTGGGAGGCTATGAGACATTTTTAGGAAAATTCTTTATTTTTATTCCTTATCGTGTGTGTTGTTCATACTCAGTATTCTAAACTTGTATCTCACTCTTTTGTATAGATGGTGCAATCTCGATGAGGAGTTGCTGGTGATGCTGAGCCAGCACCCAATGTAGGGACCCCAGTCAGGGGATGAGGCAGGGTTACAAGTGAGACTGTTGTAGAGGCAAGGAATAAGGAGCATCTCCATCTAAAGGACATACTAGGCAGCCTCTTCCGAGCCAGTGTTTGATCATGTTAAGGTGGCTTATCATCTAGGAAATGTGGGACCAGCCTAGGCTCCTTAGTGTTTCATTGCTACTCCAGTATTGCAGGAACTTTTGATTTGTCTTTTGAGCTATTTGGATGGCATTCCTCAGGTAGGTACTCTACCTGGTGGTTTGCATATAAGAAGGGGTGCTCAACCGCTAGGGCAAGTTCATATTCTGGTTTTCAAATTCCCCATGCATAACCAGCAGCTATTGTGGCCCCACTTATTGAGATGTTACCTACCAAACTTGTTATTCCGCCAGTGGTTCCTGGTCCTATGATATTTGTTGATGAGCATAAGAGATTTGAGAGATTTATGAGATTGGCACCAAGTGTAGTGGTGAAATTGTTGAGGATACATATGGGTTCTTGATCAGTTGTTATGAGAGGGTGCATAACCTTGGTTTGCTTAAGTCTCATGGTGTTGATTACACTACCTTCTAGTTGACTGATGTGGCTAAACACTGGTGGAGATTGTTTGTAGGTTGTAGGCCAGTAGGCTCCACTCCTTTGACTTGGACCCATTTTTTGGAGATTTTTCTTGAGAAATATGTGCCTTTAGCTTAAGGGAAAGCTTAGGTATGAGTTTGATGACTTGGTTCAGGGCTTCATGACTATTGTATGGTATGAGGCTCGTTTTTATGCCTTGTCTAGACATGCTATGAGAAGTATCTCAAAAGAGGATGAGAAACTTCGTGAAGGGATTGTCTACTTCTTTCAGTTCGCGATGACTTAGTTAGTGACTTCAGGTGGATCTTTTTAAAGTATTATGGATCATGCCAAGATGATCGAGACTATTTTCCAGGGTGCTCAGAGTGGTGATGGTAAGAGGGTATGTTGATAGGGCGGTTTTAGTAGTCATTCATCTCGAGGTAGGGATTCTTTACGTAGAGGTTCTCATGGTTACCATAGCAGACCAATTCAGGTAGCAGTACAGAGTTCTGATAGTGGGTTTGTGGGTTCTGAGCGAGTGGTCAAAAATTTGGTTATGTAGGCTAAGGGTCTCATTCTAGTTCTTTTGGTTATGATGGATGCTCTACTTCCTATGAGCCCTCTCAACGTGATTCATCTAGTAGAGGATGATATGTTTGTGATGAGTTTTGTCACTTGGCTAGAGATTACCCCAAACGCATGATAGGTCCTCTATAGCTGAGTGGACAACTTATATTTGTCCAGCTCCAGCTCCTCTGGCTAAAGAGGGTGTACAGAGCAATAGAGGTAGATCACTAGGTACTAGAGGTGGAGCTTAGGGATCTTATGGTTGTGGCAGAGAGGTCACTCAGTCGGGTAGTGGGCGTGGACATTGTTATTCTCTTTCTAGGAGACCTGAGGCAAAGGCCTCTGATGCTGTGATTACATGTATCATCCCAATTTACTATCATCCTACTTTCATATTGTTTGACCCTAGGTCTACATTCTCTTACGTATCTGTATATTTTGCTTTTGGTATTGATGTTATGTGTAAGCCCCTTGCTATGCCCATTTGTTTTTCTACCCCCGTAGGTGATTCTTTAGTGGTGGATCGGGTGTACCAATCAAGTGTGGTGACTTTTTCAAGGCGTGAGACTTGGGTAGATTTGATCATACTTAATATGGTCGATTTTAATGTTATATTGGGTATGGACTAGTTATCTTCTTATCACGCGGTTCTAGATTGGTATGCCAAGACCTTTACCATAGTTATGCCTAATGTGTTGAGGTTAGAATGGAAGGGTACTCCAAGTTCGTGCCCTAAAAGGGTTATATCTTTTCTTTGTGCTCGTCGCATGGTAAAAAAGGGTTGTCTTTCTTATTTGACCTATATGCGTGATACTAGTGTTGATTCACCACCTCCTTTGGATTCTGTGAGAGTTGTGAGGGAGTTCATGGATATGTTTCTGTCACGACCCGAATTCCAATGGGGCGGACTAGCACCTGAAGCCGATAAGGCCCGAGAGAACCAATCTTTGCTCATGTCCATTCATATGCATGCCATAAGAAACATCGCCATCACGTATAGAGATATAAGATACCAATAGCGGAATTCATGGAAACATGTGATATACACGTATAAGAAACTTGGCCGTTAGGGCCATCAAGGTCAAAATGGACATACATCTCTTTTAGTCATATCCCCACATATGTCTACAAAAGCCTCTAACAGATGCATATACATAACCAACTTAAAGTAGGGAAAAGTCCCCGCTTTATACAACATTTACAATACCAAAACAAATGTACAACTGTGACTCGGCAAAGCCCCGAACCAACTAGAGCTCACCAAAGATCTGCAAATAATCGGCAACCTACTGTGGAGGTCTACTAGCACCTGTGCCTGCAGCAAATAAGGTAAGTCCCCCAAGGGACATCAGTACGAAGAATGTACTGAGCATGTAAGACCATAAGAAACTGTATGATACATAAATATGTCAATGAACTCAAATGCAAATGAATAACCAATATGGGTAAGTCACCATTCTGTATGTTGGGAACCATGTGTATTGCTTTCATTACTTTCTTTGCTTCTTTACTTCTATGTTTGTTCATCATCACTTGTGTCACTATGTACCCGGACCCCGACTGATCAGTGGGTCTTAACATAATATAACGTTATGTTGGTATCGGCTCGAGCTAGGCTTATGCCTCTAGAGCTACCACCCATAAATCAATACATCGGGCTCGGCTCGAGCTAGGTTATTGCCTCTAGAGCTGCCACCCATAAACCTCAGGTTCGGCTCGAGCTAAGTTCTTACCTCTAGAGCTACCCCCTGTCAGGATTGGCCCGAGCTAGGCTTATGCCTCTAGGACTTCCCCCTGATCCAATAAATTCGGGATGGGCTCGAGCTAGGCTTATGCCTCTAGAGCTGCCACCCGTACTCTTGTAACCAACAACTATGCATTATTTCATTTCTTTACTTTTGAGAGATTGATACAATAATATTCATAACATTATTTGAACTTTGGAACATAACATTATTGAAACAATGGGATCTTTGGAACATTAGTCAATGCATATGAGACATGTGATGAACCATGAGTGATAACCGAAAATAGGATACCTTCGAACATTTCGAAATGGAACAAGTACGATTTCAATATGAATACTATGTGCTGCAGAAGGATACGAATAGAGTAACCTTAAATACCTTCACTTCCAAGTATGAATACATAAGCCTATATACGAACACAATAGTTCAGCTCCTTTCTTACGTTTCACTCTACAATACAAGTACATAACGGAGCTTACATTAACAACTAGTTACCGTACAAGTGTAAAAGACGACAATGAGATATATGACTGCCATATAACGTCATTTTACCCTTATAATATAATCCATTGCATTATCATACCAACAACACCTTAACATTCCACACATTGACCAAGACATCATAGACCAATAGCATTTCACACCACGTTTACCCTTTACGCTTTCTCATTATCATTCCGTCACAATTACTCCATAAAATTGCCACATAACAACATATGAAAAACAATCCATAATTAATATAATCCAACATGCCTCCATACAACCCCTTAAAGTCATTAAAAAGGGTATCATAAGTTGATAATTACGTCCAAAAAGGGTATAGGGGTCTTTGGGGATCAAAGAGAGACAAAACCATACAAAATGGCATTTAGGGGTGACATGCGAATCCACCTGCGCCTGAAGTTGGCTGGAATGCATACACAGGTTCCCTCTGGCCTTGTCCAGATCCACCTGTATTGGCATCTGCGCCCGCAGGTGCTCCAGACACGGGGGCAGATGCCCGTTTCGGCCAAAAAGGGTCTCTTTTAGGTTTTTTTATGTCATAAATGGTCCATGGACATGAATAAACTTCCCTTTACATAATTTAGGTCAACTTGGATTCCAACAATCAACCATGGTTTCACAACACACATGAACATCACCAAAACCGCACTTTTCCTTTAATACACCACCAAGTCCACAATTTTGCAATAACAATTCCAAACATTATGTACAAGGATAAAAAATTTAAGGATATAATCACATCTGACATTTCAATATTGAATCCATCAATTTCACTTCCTTCAAGACCACAAGTCCATTTTTGAGTTTATAAGGCAAAACCCTTTTTCGATTGCAAAAATAGACAGTTTTATACATAGTAAACTGTCCAACACTTTGCCAACATAACCAACATTATTTATACACCATATTAAACATATAATATACTAAACCATGAGAGTAAATACTTACCAAAGCTTTCAATATGATGATCTTGGCCAAAGGAATGAAGGCTTAGGGTTTGTGTGATATGAGAAATATTTGAGAAAAATCTAGAAATGGAATGTGAGTCTTTGTGAATAAAAATATGATTTGTAGTCCCTTTTATAGTCCCATTTATTCATTCTTATCCATATATTAGTCATAAATGTAAGGCTTACTTGTTCAATTGAAGAGTGGGTCAAATTCCATTTTTTCGGCCATGTCTTTTTGTCTAATTTTGGGCCTCAATTGAGCCCAATAGCACAAGAGTCATTTAAACCAAACAATTAATGCATAATTCACCAACACTCTCATGTTCAAATAATTCCATGAATGTTACGGTAATTAACTAGGTTCGGATACATATGGGGTGTTACATTCTTCCCCCCTTAGAAATATTCGTCCTCGAATTTTAGTGACATTATTCAATTTAAACAATGGCAAGTCTAGGAGCATTCGTCATGTTATCATATATATATACCCAATTCTTATAAATACTTACTTGTCATTGTTCCAATCTCGTATCATGAGCTTGTTCTTCCCTTTGGAACAAATGAGGGTACTTGGACTTCATTATTTCTCCAGCTTCCCATGTGACCTCTTCTATTTGCTAATTTCTCCAAAGTACCTTTACGGAAGCTCTGTCTTTATTCCTCAACCTCTTCACTTTTCTATCCAGAATGGTAATAGGTATCTCCTCATAGGTAAGATCCTCTGTAATTTGTACATCTTCAATGGGAGTAAAATGAGATAGATCCCATATGCACTTTTGAAGCATCGAAACATGAAATATTGGATGAACTGTGGAGAGTTCTTTGGGTAATTTCAATTCATATGCAACTTGCCCAAATCTTTGGACAATTTCATATGGCCCTATATACCGGGGACTCAACATCCCTTTCTTTCCAAATCTCATTACCCCTTTCATCGGTGACACCTTCAAGAATACCCAATCACCTATGGTAAATTCGAGCCCTCTTCTTCTGACATCAGCATATGACTTATGTCGAATTTGGGCCGTTTGTAGCCGTTGTTGAATCACTTTAACTTTCTCCATAGCCTGATGAACAAGATCTGGCCCAAGTAAAGCAGTTTCACCCGCTTCAAACCATCCGATTGGTGATCTACATTTTCTTTCATACAAAGCTTCATAAGGTGCCATTTTAATACTTGAATGATAACTATTGTTGTAAGCAAATTCAATGAGAGGCAAATGGTTATCCCAACTGCCTTAAAAATCTAACGTACAAGCTCGTAGCATATCTTCAAGTGTTTGGATAGTACATTCTGCCTGTCCATCAGTCTGCGGATGGAAAGCCGTACTCAGCTTCACCTGTGTACCCAAACTCTGCTGAAAGGATCTCCAAAAATGCGCAGTAAACTGAGCTCCTCTGTCTGATATAATGGAGATCAGAATCCCATGTAATCGCACTATTTCTTTAACATATAACCTTGCATAATCTTCAGTTGTATAGGTGGTCTTGACTGGTAAGAAATGCACTGACTTGGTAAGCCTGTCAACTATGACCCATATGGAATCAAATTTCCACAGTGTACGAGGAAAACCTGTGATGAAGTCCATATTAATCATATCCCATTTCCAGACAGGAAGATTGATACATTGCATGTAACCTCCAGGTTTCTGATGCTCCACTTTAACTTGTTGACAATTTGGGCATTGAGCTATAAATTCTGCAATGTCCTTCTTCATATTTCCCCACCAATACACTTCTTTTAAATCATGGTACAATTTGGTAGCTTTTGGATGAATAGAATATCGCGAATGATGCGCCTCTGTCATAATTCGTTTCCTCAGCTCATCTACATCCGGTACACATAATCTACCTTGGCATTGAAGTACTCCTTCTTGTGTAAGATTAAATGCCTTTGTCAAACTCCGTTGTACATTCTCTTTAGTTGCAATGACATAGGATCCGCAAACTGCTTCTCCTTTACTTCAGCTATCAATAAAGATTCTTCCGCATTTTGTACAATAACCCCTTCATCAGAGGATTGAAGAAGACGAACCCCTAAGCTGGTTAATTGATGTAGATCTTTGACCAAGTCTTGTTTTTCTGTCAATTGGCCACTAGTGCCTCCTATTGCCTTGCGGCTCAATGCATCCGCTACCACATTTGCTTTTCCTGGATGATATAGAATATCCATATCATAGTCTTTCAAGAGATCTAGCCACCTTCTTTGCCTCAAATTGAGTTCCTTCTGCTTAAAGATATATTGCAAACTTTTGTAATCAGTATAGATATCAACATGAACTCCGTACAAATAATGACGCCATATCTTTAAAGCAAATACTATAGCTGCTAACTCAAGGTCATGTGTGGGATATTTTCTTTCATGTGGCCACAAATGTCGTGAGGCATATGCTATGAAATTATCATGCTGCATCAATACACATCCAAGGCCAACTCCGGACACATCGCAATAGACTGTATACCCCTCTGTGCCTTCCGAAAGTACCAATACCGGTGTAGAAGTCAATCTATCTTTTAGCTCTTGGAAACTTTTCTCACATGCATCATTCCACTGAAATTTGATTTCCTTGTGTGTAAGCTTTGTTAAAGGTGAAGCAAGGGAAGAAAACCCTTCAACAAACCTTTGATAATAACTTGCCAACCCAAGGAAGCTACGAATTTCCGTAGGCGTCGTAGGCCTTGGCCAATTTTTCACCGCTTCAATCTTCTGTGTATCAACTCGAATTCCTTCATCTGACACAATGTGACCCAAGAATTCTTCGGATGTCAACCAAAATTCACATGTAGAGAACTTTGCATACAACTTACGCTCACGAAGAATCTGTAACACTTGTCGTAAGTGCTTAGCATGGTCCTCTTGTGACTTTGAATAAACCATGATGTCATCTATAAATACCGTCACGAACACATCTTGAAATGTCTTAAACACCCTATTCATCAAATCCATGAACACAGCTGGTGCATTTTTTAGTCCAAATGACATAACTAAAAATTCATAATGGCTATATTGTGTTCGGAAGGCTGTCTTGGGTACATCTTTTTCTCTAACTCTGACTTGATGGTAACCCGACCTCAAGTCAATCTTTGAAAAACACTTAGCGCCCTTTAACTGATCAAACAAATCATCAATTCGCGGGAGGGGATATTTGTTCTTGATCGTTACCTTATTCAATTGCAGGTAGTCAATGCACATTCTCAATGTGCCATCTTTCTTCCGAAAAAATAATATCGGTGCACCCCACGGGGACATACTAGGCCTAATGAAGCCCTTGTCCAATAAATATTTCAATTGCTCCTTTAATTCATGCAATTCTGCTGGAGTCATTCTATACGGGGGAATAGAGATAGGTTGTGTGCCTGGATTTACATCAATGCCAAACTCTACTTCCCGTTCTGGGGTTAAACCTGTAAAATTGTAACACCCCGTATATTTCTGAACCTAATTGATTCCCGTAATATTCATGGAATTAATTAAACATGGGAGTCTTGAGGTAATATACATTAAATCTTTGGTGGGCTAAGGTAGTCTTGAGCCATTGGGCTCAATTGAGGCCCAAAAAGTGAGCAAAAGATATGGCCCAAGAGGGAAAAAAAAGACCCATTCATAATTGGACCCAATAAACATGTCATCTTTTACTAAGAGTGGGATAAGTATGACTAAATGGTACTATATAAGGCTGAAAAATTCAGCATTTAATCACCATTACACACATGTGCAAAGTCTAGATTTTCCAACAAGAATATCTCATTTTTCTTTCAAACCCTAAGCTACCTTCCTCTTTGGACAAGATCATCCACTTCCAAGATTGGTAAGTGTTTATTATCATGGTTTAATATATTATATGCATGGAATATGGTGTAGATGATGTTGGTTATGTTGATAAAGCATTGAGAAATTCACTATGTGCAAAATAGTCTATTTTTACTAAATCGATAAAGGGTTTTCTCTTGTAACTTGAAAGGAGACTTGTGATATTGAAGGAAGTGAACTTGATGGATTAAATAACAATATGTAACATTTTTTTATGTCCTTAACTTGCTTTTTCTTTGTGTGTGATGTTTGGAATTGTTGTTGTGAAATTTTACATGGAACCGGTGGCGTATTGAAAGGGAAATGTAGTTTTGGTGATGTTTATGTGCGTTGTGAAGCCATGGCTTTTATTTGTCATATAATATGATCTAAAATATGTTATGATAAGATTATTTATGATCATGGATCATTCATGGCAAAAAAAGGACCCTAAAATGACCCCCGGAAGCTGAAACGGGCATCCGCCCTCAAGACTGGAGCACCTGCGGGCGCAGGTGCCAACGCAGGTGCCTCTGGATACTACCAAAGGTCACCTGCTGAATGCAGGTCATCCACCTTCGGTCTCATGTGTCTTAGCATGGCCCAGAACTCCGAATTTATTGTTTTTGCATCCCTTTAACCCCCCGATCAACTTCTCACAATCTCTCACAAGTAAAAGAATGAAGATGTTATAACTACCAATGTCTCAATCTCATGAAAGTAAAGGAAATGAAGTAATGTATATATGTGTTCCCACTAATGTTTCAATTACCAATGTATCACTCTCATAACAATGTAAAGGAAGGAAGTATGCAAGTAAGTAATGCACACATGGTTACTTTATGTTTCATTGAGTATGGATCACAAATCTAAGGGCATAAGCTCGGATGGATCAATCCCAATATTATGTTATATTATGTATACTATATATTATATTATAGCCCACCAAGTGTGGATGACGGTTATAGCCCACCAATAGGTGGATGACTCTTATTATTTTATAGCCCACCATGCGTGGATGACGGTTATTATATTATAGCCCACCAAGTGTGGATGACGGTTATAGCCCACCAAAAGGTGGATGACTCTTATTATGTTATGGCCTACTAATAAGTGGATGATTGATAATAAAGATGAACGTAAGCCAAGGTAAGTATGTCACGTAATTGAAAATATAAAGGAATGTTATTTCACAACTGAAATTGATATGAATAAATGATCAAGCAATGAGAGTAATGAAAGTAATGAAGGTTCCACACATGCGAGACAGTGATTAATCCATAATGGTTATTCACATGTATTGATCCCATTTGAGATCCTATGTTGCATACAATTTCTTATAGCCTTACATACTCAGTACATTATTCGTACTGACCCCACTTGGGGAATTTACCTTACTTGCTGCAGGCACAGGTACAAATAGACCTCCACAGTAGGTTGCGGATCATTTACGAATTGTTGGTGAGCTCCAGTTGATTCGGGGCTTCCCGAATTCATATGTATATTTGTTTTGGTATCGTATATGTATATAGAGAGGGGTGTTGTCCCGACTCTAGGTTGGTTATGGTTATGTATATGTAGAGGCTTTGTAGACGGTTGTGGGAAGACAAATGTAAGAGATGTATGTCCATGGTTATTCGATGGCCAAAACAGCCAAGTTTCTTATATGTATATATCACATATTTCCATAACTTCCGCTATTGACATTTTATACCTCTATGTGATGGTGTTGTTTAGTGAGTGACATGCATATGACTAGACATGAGCAAAGATTGGTTCTCTCGAGCCTCATGGGCTTCGGGTGCCAGTCCGCCCTTGGGGCGTGACAAAAGTGGTATCAGAGCAGGTCGTCCTAAGGGTGTCTACAAAGTCGTGTATGAGTAGAGTTTTGTTTATGGATATGTAACGCGCCACATTATTAAGTAGGAGGTTACGGGACATTTAAGAGTTGTTTCATTTCATTATTTCTAGATCGTGCAATAGAGCCAATGTTGTAAGTGAAATCATATCTGACCATTGACGTTGGTTTTCTTTTGTATAGTCAAATACCGATTACAAGACTGAATAAGGGTAAAGGTAAGAAGGTAGATATGCCTGTTGGAGAAGGAACGAGTAAATCACCACCTGACTAAGCTAGTCAAGGTGGGACTGAAACTGAAACTACATCTAGAGCTTCCCCTACTTTTCCAGTTCTAGAAGAGCTGAGAGGGAGAGAAGAACCTGCCAACACACCTGTTAATGATACTGAGCAAAATCTAAGAAATGTCGTACAAATGTTAAATCTAAAGTTACTGGTATAGTTGATGTATTGAATCAAAGGCAAGTAGGTCCCATGACAAGTAATGATAATGAGACTAGAGCAGCTAGTCGAAGAACACAAGATTTTCTTAAACTAGACCCTCCCACGTTCACCGGGTCAGATGTGAATGAAGATCCATAGGATTTCGTGGACCAAATCAAAAGGGCTCTGGATGTTATGCATGTGACTGGTACAAAAACAGTGGAACTTGCAGCCTATAGATTGAAAGGAGAAGCTATTTTATGGTATGAAGATTGGAGACAATTGAGGGGTATTGGTACAAATCTAGCTAATTGGGAGGAATTTAAAACAGATTTCTTGATCATTACCTCCCATATGAGATCCGAGAGGCTCGCGCGGATCAGTTTTTAAATCTCCGTCAGGGGGACATGAGTGTTAGAGAATACAGTCTGTAGTTTAATTCTTTGGCTCGATATGCTCCAAATGTAGTGGCCACAATGGCCGACAGAGTCCATCGATATGTGAGCAGATTGGAGCCATATTTGGTAAGGGACTGTACTATTGCTGCGTTAAATAGAGACATGGATATAGCAAGAATACAATCCTTTGCGCAGAAAATGGAGGATCAAAGGCAAAGGCGAAGGGCACACGAAGTTGAAAGAGGGGCTTCGAAGAGGGCTAGACCTATAGGACAGTCTATGGTGTCCCAAGGAGAATCCAGGCCTCGGATGTTTCCTAGATCGCCTAGACCATCATTTTCCTACCCTACAGTGGGTACTCCACCTCAATTTCGAGGGATTAGAGGTAGACAGGTTGGGTAGAGTATTGGAATTTGGGGTTCACAGACAGCGGGATCTTTTCGTCAGCTGTGCCAGCATTGTAGAAAGTTTCATTCAGGTGAATGCTGGTTTGGAATGAAAGTTTGTTTTTGGCGTGGCAAGTCAGGGCACATGATGAGAGAGTGCCCACTGAGGGCCACGGGTAGTACGACACAACCTATAGGATCAGTCGTTGCATTATCATTGTCAGGTGTACAACCTACTGGTCATGGCAGAGGTGTTAGAGGAGTAGCCAATTCTGGTAGAACACAAGACCGTACCTATGCCTTCGTGTCCCAACAGAATTCGGAGGCTTCTCCTAATGTAGACGCAGGTTCAACATTCATATTTTTACATAAGGTATATGCGTTGATCGACCCGTATTCAATATTACCATATGTTATTCCATTGCTTGTGGAAAAATTCTTTTGAAATAGAAAGGACTCCAGAATTACTAGTTACGCCATTTGAACTCTATATAGCAGTTGGTAAAGCAATTATAGCTAACAGAGCATATCATAATTGTATAGCGAATATTGATGATCCTGACACATTAGTTGACCTTATTGAATAGGACATGGTAGAGTTTGACGTTATAATGGGTACGGATTGGTTGGCTTCTTGTTAGGCCACAGTAGAGTGCCGAGCTAAGAAGTTACGTTTTCATTTTTCCATAAAGAATGTTCTCGAATAGATGGATAATGTCGGAACATCGAGAGGTAACTTTATTGCCTATCTGAAGGCAAAGAAAATGATACTCTAAGGGATACATGTGCCACTTAGTAAAAGTGAAAAGATACTAATGATTGAAAAAAAAGAATGAATGAATGATGAAATGAATGATAGTAATATACCCAAGACAGCATTACGAATGCAGTATGGTTATTACAAATTCTTAGTATGTCAATTTGGCTAGCAAATGCACCTGTAGTTTTTATGGATTTGATTAATAGAATGTTCAAGCCCTTCTTAGACAAGTTCGTGACAAAGTTTACGGATGCTATGGTGGTTTACTCAAAAACCATAAGGACCCATGCTAACTAGTTACAACAAATGTCATAGATTCTTCGTGACCGTACGATATAGACACAGTTCTCTAAGTGTGAATTTTAGGTAAAATCCGTCGCATTCTTGGGTCACATGGTATCAGATAAGGGAATAAGGGAATTCATAGTTTTCTTGGGTTTGGCTGGCTAGTACAGAAAGTTTGTTGGAGAGTTTATCTTCAATTACAATACCCTTACCAAGTTAACACAAAACAACCACGTTTCAAGGGAATGATGCATGTGAGAAGAGTTTTCAAGAGTTGAAGGAATTATAGTATAAAATACAGCAAAGTCTTCGCTTGTGGCTACGTTGAGGAAAAAGTAAAATACAAATCCTGTGTCATTCAGTTGAAAAAGAATGTACAGTAAAGTTCGACAAAGGTGTTTGGGCTTACATAAGAGGGGAGTACTTCAATACCAAGGAAGTTTTTATGTATCGGATATATATGAGTTAAATAAATGCGTTATGGTAAAAGCACCTCAATCACGATATTCTAGTGAGTAGGGAACATTGCGAAATTGATAATTCGGTGACCGAAACGACAACAAGTAAAGGTAAACTGTTTGAAATCTAAAGGTCATAGGCTATGTAGAGATTTTTCCAGTTGGAAATGGAACATGATTAATATGGATCATTGATTCCACATGGGTAATCATTGTCCTGACAGGTTTACCAAGTTTAGACATTTGTGGAAGTCTTTTCAGAAGACTATAGGAATCCAAGTGAATGTAATTATGGATTTTCATCTTCAGACATATGGACAAGTAAACCGTACTATGTAAATATGGAAAGATAGTACTATATAGCGTGCCTTATATGATTGTTTGACGATGTGGCCAATTCGCATATAAATTGGAGATACACCAAGAATTCTCCACGGCTCATATGCGATGCTTGAGAGTGTATTGGAGATAGATCTCGGATTGCTTCCAGTAAGGGTGTACGAGTTATGAATAATCTTACATATGACGAGGTACCGATTGCTAATTGAGATAATCACTAAGTAGATGAGATCACGTGGAAAGCGGAAGAAAAGATGAAGTCAAAGTACCCGTATTTATTTCACACGGAAGAGAAATACCAAGTAAGTACTTATAAGAATTATATGTATATATATGTTATCACAAAGATGTATTTGTTGTACTTGAGAAGATGTCGTTAACATTCGAGGACGAATGTTTCTAAGGGGAGAAGAATTTAACACCCCGTATATTTCTGAACCTAATTGATTCCCATAATATTCATGGAATTAATTAAACATAGGAGTTTTGAGGTAATATACATTAAATATTTTGTGGGCTAAGGTAGTCTTGAGCCATTGGGCTCAATTGAGGCTCAAAAAGTGAGCAAAAGATATGGCCCAAGAGGGAAAAAAGAGACCCATTCATAATTGGACCAAATAAACATGTCATATTTGACTAAGAGTGGGATAAGGATGAATAAATGGGACTATATAAGTCTGAAAAATTCAGCATTTAATCACAATTACACACATGTGCAAAGTCTAGAATTTTCCAACAAGAATATCTCCTTTTTCTTTCAAACCCTAAGCTACCTTCCTCTTTGGACAAGATCATCCATTTCCAAGCTTGGTAAGTGTTTATTC
Source organism: Capsicum rhomboideum (assembly GCA_031232105.1). NCBI lineage: Eukaryota > Viridiplantae > Streptophyta > Magnoliopsida > Solanales > Solanaceae > Capsicum > Capsicum rhomboideum. Next base: position 57,602,127 of record CP124711.1, read on the forward strand.
TCATGGTTTAATAGATTATATGCATGTAATATGGTGTAGATGATGTTGGTTATGTTGATAAAGCATTGAGAAATTCACTATGTGCAAAATAGTCTATTTTTGCTAAATCGATAAAGGGTTTTGTCTTGTAACTTGAAAGGAGACTTGTGATATTGAAGGAAGTGAACTTGATGGATTAAATAACAATATGTAACATTTTTTTATGTCCTTAACTTTCTTTTTCTTTGTGTGTGACATTTGGAATTGTTGTTGTGAAATTTTACATGGAACCAGTGGCGTATTGAAAGGGAAATGTAGTTTTGGTGATGTTTATGTGTGTTGTGAAGCCATGGCCGTTATTTGTCATATAATATGATCTAAAATATGTTATGATAATCTTAGTTATGATCATGGATCATTCATGGAAAAAAAAGGACCCTAAAATGACCCCCGGAAGCTGAAACGGGCATCCGCCCTCGAGACTGGAGCACCTACAGGCGCAGGTGCCAACGCAGGTGCCTCTGGCTACTGCCAAAGGGCACCTGAGGATTCAGTTCATCCACCTTCAGGCTCAGGTGGCTTAGCAGGTCGGCCCAGAACTCCAAATTTATTGTTTTTGCATCCCTTTAACCCCCCGAAACCCCCATACCCTTCATGGATACAATTATCAACTTGTGATACCTTTTAAATGAATTTAAAGGAGTATCTCGGAGGTATTTTGGATGTTATCAATTATGGATTATTGTTCATGTGTTGTTACGGAAGGTATTGAGATGACTTGAAGGAGTAATTGTAACATAGTGTTAATATGGGAGTATAAAGGGTAAAGTTCGTATGAAATGTTATTGGTTTGTGATGCCTTGGTCGATGTGTGACATGTTATGGTATTGTTGGTTTGGTGATGCAATAATGGTAATTTAAGAGGGCGAAATGACGTTATATGGTAGTCATGTAATCCATTGTCGTTTTATGCACTTATAACATGGTTAATGGTTGACTTGAGCTTCGTAATGTACTTGTGTTGTAGAGTAAAACGTAAGGAAGAAGCTGGATTGTTATATAGGACCGTGTATTCACATTGGGAAGACAAGGTATGTAAGGTTACACTTTTCGTATCCTTCTGCAGCATATAGTGTTCATATTGTCATTGTACTTATTCGATTCCGAAATGCTCTAAGGTATTCCATTTACGGTTGTTGACTAGTGTTACTCACATGTTCCTTATTCATTGGTCAATGGTGAGTCATATGACTCATGTATATTGGTTGACTTATGTTCATTGGCTAATATGTCTAAAGTTCCATAATGTTCTAAGGTATCGCATCTCAGGTTGGTGAACAGTTGACATCCACATGTGTCTTATTCATTGTTCATTATCCTAAGGTTCCAAAAGTGTTACGTTCTAAAGTCCTAATAATATTATGTTTCAAAGTTCCAACAATGTTATAACTAATGTATCAACTTCTCACAATCTCTCACAAGTAAAAGAATAAAGATGTTATAACTTCCAATGTCTCAATCTCATGAAAGTAAAGGAAATGAAGTAATGAATATATGTGTTCCCACTAATGTTTCAATCACCAATGTATCACTCTCATAACAATGTAAAGGAAGGAAGTATGCAAGTAAGTAATGCACACATGGTTACTTTATGTTTCATTGAGTATGGATCACAAATCTAAGGGCATAAGCTCGGATGGATCAATCCCAATATTATGTTATATTATGTATACTATATATTATATTATAGCCCACCAAGTGTGGATGATGGTTATAGCCCACCAATAGGTGGATGACTCTTATTATTTTATAGCCCACCAAGCGTGGTTGACGGTTACTATATTATAGCCCACCAAGTATGGATGACGGTTATAGCCCACCAATAGGTGGATGACTCTTATTATGTTATGGCCTACTAATAAGTGGATGATTGATAATAAAGATGAACGTTAGCCAAGGTAAGTATGTCACGTAATTGAAAATATGAAGGAATGTTATTTCACAACTGAAATTGATATGAATAAATGATCAAGCAATGAGAGTAATGAAAGTAAGAAAGGTTCCACACATGCGAGACGGTGATTAATCCATAATGGTTATTCACATGTATTGACCCCATTTGAGATCCTATGTTGCATACAGTTTCTTATAGCCTTACATACTCAGTACATTATTCGTACTGACCCCACTTGGGGAATTTACCTTACTTGCTGCAGGTACAGGTACAAATAGACCTCCACAGTAGGTTGCAGATCATTTATGAATTGTTGGTGAGCTCCAGTTGATTCAGGGCTTCCCGAGTTCATATGTACATTTGTTTTGGTATCGTATATGTATATAGAGTGGGGTGTTGTCCCGACTCTAGGTTGGTTAAGGTTATGTATCTGTAGAGGCTTTGTAGACGGTTGTGGGAAGACAAATGTAAGAGATGTATGTCCATGTTGATTCGATGGCCCTAACGGCCAAGTTTCTTATATGTATATATCACATGTTTCCATAACTTCCGCTATTGACATTTTATACCTCTATGTGATGGTGTTGTTTAGTGAGTGACATGCATATGACTAGACATGAGCAAAGATTGGTTCTCTCAAGCCTCATCGGCTTTGGGTGTCAGTCCGCCCCAATGGCATTTGGGGCATGACAAAGATTCTGTGGAAATACATCAAGAAATTCATTGACCACTGGAACCAACTGAGGAGTTAGTTGTTCCACTTCAGTATCTTTTACTCGTACTAAGTGACATATGTACCCCTTGGAAATCATTTTCCTTGCTTTCAGATAAGAAATAAATTTTCCTCTTGGTGCCCCCACATTACCCTGTCATTCAAGATCATTTTCTTGTGGAAAATTAAAATGTACCTTCTTGGCCTGGCAATCTACTGTGGCATAACAAGAAGCCAACCAATCCATTCCCATTATCACATCAAAATCCACCATGTCTAGTTCAATGAGATCGGCCAGTGTATCATGACCACACACAGTTACCACACAATTACGATATACTCTTTTTGCAACAATATGTTCACCAACTGGTGTAGATACTTCAATTGACTTAGTTAATAGTTTCGGTGTTCTTGTAAATTTTCCAGCAATTAATGGAGTAACATATGATAATATAGAACCCGGATCAATCAATGCATATACATTATACGAAATTATGGTTAATGTACTTGTGACTACATCAGGAGAGACCTATGAATTCTGCCGGTCTACTAGAGCATAAGTACAATTCTGGGTTCCACTGGAACTGGCTGCTCCTCTGGCACCCCTACCATGACTAGAAGGTTGTACACCTCGGCCTAAGGAAGGAACCGATGATGATGATGCAATGGCCGATCCCGTCGGTCGTGCTATACCACCCATGCTCCTCTGTGGACACTCTCTCATCATGTGCCCCGACATACCGCACCAAAATCAAGCATTCGTCCTTAACCGGCATGTACCTGAATGAGTATGCCCGCAGTGCTGACACTGCTGATGAGAAAATCCTGTTGCCTGTGATCCGTGAATTCCACTACTCTGCCCAGATTGACTACCGCTCAATCCTCGGAATTGAGCTTGAGTGCCTACTGTGGAATAAGATAATGAGGGTCTAGGCGGTCTAGGAAACATCTGAGGCCTAGATTCTCCTTGGGATGCCATAGATTGTCCCATAGGTCTAGCTCTTTTGGACTATCCTCTGTCAGATTCATGTACCCTCCTTCTCTGTCTCTGATCTTTCATTCTGTACGAATGCCTGTATTCTGGCTATGTCCATGTCTTTGTTCAAGGCAGCAATGGTGCATTCCCTTACCAAATATGGCTCTAATATTTCTACATATCGATGGACTCTGTCTGTCATTCTGGCCACTACATTCGGGGTATATCGAGCCAAGAAATTAAACTGAAGACTATATTCTCTAATACTCATATTCCCTTGACGTAGATTTAGAAACTGGTCTTCACGTGCCTCCTGGATCTTATATGGGAGGTAATGATCAAGGATTGCCATTTTAAATTCTTCCCAACCAGCCGAAAGTGCATCAATACCCCTCGATCTTTTCCAGTCTTCATACCACAATATAGTTTCACCTTTCAATCTATAGGCCGCAAGTTCAACTGTTTCAACACCAGTCACGTGCATAACTTCTAGAGCCCTCTGGATTTGATCCACGAAGTCCTATGGATCTACTTTTGGATCTGACCCAGTGAATATAGGAGGGTCTAATTTCAGAAAGTCCTGTGTCCTGCGACTCGCCACTCTAGCCTCATCATCCTCATTTGTCGTTGGACCAGCTCGTCCTTGACTTTGTGCTACAACTAACTGAGTCAACATATGCACTGCATTTCTTAGATCCTGTTCAGTGGAATTCATTAGTGGTTCTGCGGGTACTTCTCTACCTATTGGCTCTTCCAGAGCTTGAAAAGTAGAAGAAGACCGCGAAGCAATTTCAGTGTTAGCTCCACCTTGACTAGCTTGGTCAGGTGGTGATTTACTCATTCCTTCACCGGCAAGCATATCTACCTGCTTACCTTTGCCTCTACCTCTTCTTGTCATCGATATTTTACTATAAACAAAGAAAACTATGTACAATGGTCAGATATGATTTCCACTTACATCATTGGCTCTATTGCACGATCTAGAAATGAAGACAAGAAACAACTTCTTAATGTCCCATAGCCTCCTACTTATAAATGTGGTGCACAACACATCCATAAGCAAGACTCTACACAGACACGGCTTTGTAGATACCCTTAGGACTACCTGCTCTGATACCACTTTTGTAACGACCCTAATTCCAATGGGGCGGACTGGCACCTGAAGCCGATAAGGCCCGAGAGAACCAATCTTTGCTCATGTCCATTCATATGCATGCAATAAGAAACATCGCTATCACATATAGAGATATAAGATACCAATAACGAAAGTCATGGAAACATGTGATATACACGTATAAGAAACTTGGCCGTTAGGGCCATCAAGGTCAAAATGGACATACATATCTTTCAGTCATATCCCCAAATAAGTCTACAAAAGGCTCTAACAGATGCATATACATGACCAACTTAAAGTCGGGATAAGTCCCCGCTCTATACAATATTTACAATATAAAAACAAATGTAAAACTGTGACTCAGCAAAGCCCCGAACCAACTAGAGCTCACCAAAGATCTGCAAATAATCGGCAACCTACTGTGGAGGTCTACTAGCACCTGTGCCTGCAGCAAATAAGGTAAGTCCCCCAAGGGATATCAGTACGAAGAATGTACTGAGTATGTAAGATCATAAGAAACTGTATGATACATAAATATGTCAATGAACTCAAATGCAAATGAATAACCAATATGGGTAAGTCACCATTCTGTATGTTGGGAACCATGTGTATTGCTTTCATTACTTTCTTTGCTTCTTTACTTCTATGTTGTTCATCATCACTTGTGTCACTATGTACCCGAGCCCCGACTGATCAGTGGGTCTTAACATAACATAACGTTATGTTACAATTGGCTCGAGCTAGGCTTATACCTCTAGAGCTACCACCCATAAATCAATACATCGGGCTCGGCTCAAGCTAGTTTATTACCTCTAGAGCTGCCACCCATAAACCTCAAGTTCTGCTCGAACTAGGTTCTTACCTCTAGAGCTACCCCCTATCAGGATTGGCCTGAGCTAGGCTTATGCCTCTAGGACTGCCCCCTGATCCAATAAATTTGGTATTGGCTCAAGCTAGGCTTATGCCTCTAGATATTCCACCCGTACTCTTGTAACCAACAACTATGCATTATTTCATTTCTTTACTTTTGAGAGATTGATACAATAATATTCATAACATTATTTGAACTTTGGAACATAACATTATTGAAACAATGGGATCTTTGGAAAATTAGTCAATGCATATGAGACATGTGAATCACAATTGATCAATGCATAAGGAACATGTGATGAACCATGAGTGATAACCAGAAATAGGATACCTTAGAACATTTTGAAATGGAACAAGTACGATGTCAATGTGAATACTATGTGCTGCAGAAGGATACGGATAGAGTAACCTTAAATACCTTCACTTCCAAGTAAGAATATACAAGCCTATATACGAAGACAATATTCCAACTCCTTCCTTACGTTTCACTCTACAATACAAGTACATAGCGGAGCTTACATTAACAACTAGTTACCGTACAAGTGTACAAGACGACAATGAGCTATATGACTACCAGATAAAGTCATTTTACCCTTATAATATAATCCACTACATTATCATACCAACAACACCATAACATTCCACACATTGACCAAGACATCATAGACCAATAGCATTTCACACCACGTTTACCCTTTACACTTCCTCATTATCATTTCGTCACAATTACTCCATCAAATAGTATCATAACAACATATGAACAACAATCCATAATTAATATAATCCAACATGCCTCCATACGACCCCTTAAAGTCATTAAAAAGGTATCATAAGTTGATAATTACACCCAAAAAGGGTATAGGGGCCTTTGGGGATCAAAGAGAGAAAAAAACATACAAAATGACATTCTAGGTTGACCTGCGAAGCCACCTGCACCCGCAGGTGGCTGACATGCATCTGGAAGTTCCCTCTGGTCTTGTCCATAGCCACCTGCATTGGCATCTGCGCCCGCAGGTGCTCCAAACACGGGGGCAGATGCCCATTTCGGCCAAAAAGGGTCTCTTTTAGGTCCTTTTATGTCATAAATGGTACATGGCCATGAATAAACTTCCCTTTACATAATTTAGGTCAACTTTTATGCCAACAATCAACCATGGTTTCACAACACATATGAACATCACCAAAACCACACTTTTCCTTCAATACACCACCAAGTCCATGCACAATTTTGCAATAACAATTCCAAACATTATGTACAAGGATAAAACAAGGTAAGGATATAATAATATCTGACATTTTTATATTGAACCATCAAGTTCACTTCCTTCAAGACCACAAGTCCATTTTTGAGTATATACGGCAAAATCCTTTTCCAATTGCAAAAATAGACAGTTTTACACATAGTAAACTGTCCAACACTTAACTAACTTAAACAACATTATTTATACACCATATTAAACATATAATCTACTAAACCATGAGAATAAATACTTACCAAAGCTTGCAAGATGATGATCTTGGCCAAAGGAATGACGGCTTAGGGTTTGTGTGAGATGAGAAATATTTGAGAAAAATCTAGAAATGGCATGTGAGTCTTTGTGAATAAAAATCTGATTTTTAGTCCCTTTTATAGTCCCATGTAGTCTCATTCTTATCCACATATTAGTCATAAATGTTAGGCTTACTTGGTCAATTGAAGAATGGGTCAAATTCCATTTTTCGGGCCATGTCTTTTTATCTAATTTTGGGCCTCAATTGAGCCCAATAGCACAAGTGTCATTTAATCCCAACAATTAATGCATAATTCACAAACACTCTCATGTTCAAATAATTCCATGAATGTTATGGTAATTAACTAGGTTCTAAAACATACGGGGTGTTACAGTTTCACACAGATTTGCCTAGTATGCCTCTGAATAGGGATACCAATTTTGCTATTGATGTAGAGCAGGGCACTAAACCCATTCCCATTCCTCCTTATAGAATGGCCATGGCAGAATTAAAAGAGTTGAAGGAGCAATTGCAAGATTTTTTGAGTAAGGGTTTCATTAGGTCGAGTGTTTTGCCTTGGGGTGCTCTTGTCTTGTCTGTGAAGAAAAAAAATAGCACTATGCACATGTGTATTGATTATCAGCAACTGAATAAGGTGACTATTAAGAACAAGTATCTTAACAAGTATCTCCTTCCATGTATTGATGACTTGTTTGATCATCTTCAAGGTGCTTCGGTGTTTTTTAAAATTGACTTGACATCTGGTTACCATCAGTTAAAGATTAAAGCTTTAGTTTCGAAGATGGTTTTCAAGATACGGTATGGATACTATGAGTTCTTTGTTATGTGTTTTGGGCTGACAAATGCCCCGACGACGTTTATAGAGTTGATGAACAGAGTGTTTTGACCTTATCTAGATTCTTACATGATTGTGTTCATCAATGATATTTTGGGTTATTTCAAGAGTGAGGCCGAGCATGTGAAGCTTTTGAGACTCATGCTTTAGAGATTGAGAGATGAGCAGTTGTATGTTAAGTTCTCCAAGTGCGAGTATTGATTGGATTCTATGTCTTTCTTGGGTCACGTGGTGACCAAGAATGGTATTATGATCGATCCGGCTAAGGTAGCAGCAGTTTATGATTGGGCTAGGCCTATTTTTCCTACTAAGATTCAAAGTTTTATTGGGCTAGCAGGCAACTATCAACGATTTATAGAGGGCCTTTCTTCCATTGTGGACCCTTTGACCAAGTTGACTCAAAAGAAGATTATTTTCCAGTAGTTGGACAAGTATGAGAGGAACTTTCAAAAGCTTAAAGAGTTGTTGACTTTGGTTTCTATCTTGACTTTACCCGAGGAGGGCATGGGTTTCAACGTGTTTTGTGATGCTTCTGGATTTGGCTTGGGTGGTGAGTTAATGCAAAAGGATAAGGTGATTTCTTATTCTTTTTGACAGTTAAAGGTCCATGAGAAGAACTACCCTACTCATGATTTGGAGTTAGCTGCAGTTGTCGCGGCACTACTTGTATGGGGTTCATTGTAAGATTTTCACCGATCATCATAGCCTTAAGTACTTCTTCAGTCAGCGGGATCATAATATGAGGTAGTGTAGATAGTTAGAGTTGCTTAAATATTATGATCTCACCATTCTTTATCATCGGGGCAAGGCAAATATGGTAGCGTATGCCTTGAATTGGAAGGCGATTAGTATGGGGAGTTTCGTTCATAGCTTGACAGGAGAGCGACATTTTGCTTTAGACATTCAGTCCTTTGCTAACCAGTTAGTTCAACTTGATATTTCGGTTCTTGGATATGTTTTAGCTTGTGTTGAGGCTAGGTCCTTATCGATGGAGCAGTTCGTGCTCGACAGTTTGATAATGAAAAGTTGAGGGTGATTTGTGATAAAATTGAGGGGTGAGGCGAAGGGTTCATTCTTGATCCCGAGGGTGTTTTGAGGTTTAGTGGTCATTTTTGTGTGTCAAAGGTTTGTGATTTGATTAGATTGATCATGAAAAAGGCTCATAGTTTGAGATATTCGATCCATCCGGAGCAGCTAAGATATACCATGACTTGAAGCAACACTATTGGTGGTGTGGCATGAAGAAAGACATTGTGGATATTATGGCCAAGTGTCTTAACTATCAGCAGGTTAAGTATGAGCATGAGCAACCAGAAATTGCCCGTTCCAGAGTGGAAATAGAAGCGGATTACCATGGACTTTGTGGTTGGTATACCCCCAACTTTAGGGATGTTTGATTCCATTTTAGGTGATTGTGGATAGATTGACCAAATCAGCATATTCCATACCTATAAATGTGAATTACAATGCCATAAATTAGCCAATATCTACATTTGAGAGATTGTTCGGTTACATGGCATGCCTATCTCCGTCATTTCTAATTGAAGTACTCAGTTTACCTCAAATTTCTAGAGTTCTATGTAGAGTGAGTTGGGGACTCAACTTGAGATGAGTACGACTTTTCACCCTTAGATGGATGGTCAGTCAGAGCAGACCATTTAGGTGTTAGAGGACATGCTTCGAGCGTGTGTTATGGATTTTGGTGGTTATTGAGACCAGCTCTTGCCTTTGGTGGAGTTTTCCTACAATAACAGTTACCATTCCAATAATCAGATGGAACCTTTTGAGTCTTTGTATGGGAAGAGGTGTAGATCCCCATAGGATGGTTCGATTCTTATGAGGTTAGGCCTTAGAGTTTTGACTTGTTAAAAGACTCAATGGATCAAGTGAGATTAATTCAGATGATGTTTGTGGCTTCCCAGAGTAAATAGAAGAGTTACGTCGATCAACCAGTTCATGATGTGGTGTTCATGCTTGGTGAGCGGGTTTTGTTGAAGGTATCACCCATGAAGGGTATGATGAGATTTGGAAGGAAAGAAAAGCTTAGTTCGAGATTCATTGGACCTTTTAATATTCTTGAGAAGGTTGGAGATATGGCCTATAGGTCAGCTCTACCTCCGAATGTGTCAGCTATACATCTGGTATTCTATGTTTTGATGTTGAAGAGATACCATCCTGATGATGCTCATATGATCCGATGGGATTCAATTGCTTTATATCATGATTTGACCTTTGAGGAAGAGCCTATTGCTATCTTAGATAGACAGACTAGAAATTTGAGATCCAAGAATATTGACTCAGTTAAAGTTCTGTGGAGACATCACTCCATTAAAGAGTCTACGTTAGAGGTTGAGTCCGATATGCAAAGTAGATTCCCCCAATTTTTTACCGATTCAGTTACTTTGCTTGATTTTTCATTCAAGGAAAAACGTGTGTATTAGTGGTGGATAATGTAATAACCCTAGTGGTAATTTTTCAATTTTCCTAGGCTTTAACTATTTTGCCCTTCCTTATAGTTGCTTGATACTATTTATGAATAATAAGGATGGTTGGCACGGTACCCAAAGCATTCAGAAGGGATTTATATGAGTTTGAGGTTTTGAGTAGCCTTTAAAGTGATATATTTGACTAGGTTAACATTTGTGATCCAAGCATCGAGTAAGAATTTCACCAGGCTTGCCACTAAAAAAGGTTCAGAGAAGGAACCAGATCTCTGATAGAATTAGAAGAAGAGAAGCAGCTGACAAGATATACAAGCAAGCTTTAACACCATGGAGTGAGTCCTCAAGTGAATCTGATGAAGAAATGGAAGGTAATAATACATCCCTGGTCGCAATTGAAGACAAGCTAGCAAGATCTGATTCCTTGTTGGCAATCATGGCCAAATCCGATGATGATGAAAAAGATGAGGTAACCTTTTTTTACGTTAAAAAAAACTTAAGGAACAACTTTAAGAAGGAGTTAAAATCGTTAGCTAATGTCTTGATTGATGTTTTTCACAACCATGCTAGTGAAAAGGAGGCTTTAGCTAATGAATTGAATGATTTTGAAATAAAGAATATTTCTTTATCCTCAAGGAATTCTAAACTTGAAGTAGAAGTTTCTAAGACTAAAAATGAAAAAAAAATATTGAGTGACAAACTCAAGAGGATATTAGGCAAGGTGGAGGCAACTAAGACTTTTACAAATCTTAAAGAGAAGCTGAAAAAGGTCAAACAAGAACTTGATGCCTCTCTTGAACGAAATAGGGAGCTAAAAAAGAACTTGAAGAGTACTAAGTTTGAGCTAGAGAAATCTCTTTGTTGGATTGCTTCATCAAAGACTCTTACTAAGTTGAGCAGTATGAAGTCCAACCTCAGAGAAGGGATGCTTTTGAGAAAGACTATACTTTCTCCAATTCTCAAAATGAGTATGCATTTGGTTCAGATAAAAGGCTATGCACTCATTGTGGGAAGAATTATCCCTACAAGAAAAGTTGTCAAGGCCTTCTCAAAGCACAAAGAGCAAATTTAAATCTTCTCAAGTCAATAGAAACTCTGAGGGACCTGGTCTCCATAAGAAAAAACTCATTTTTCCTACATGGGCAAGAAGAAACCTTATCCATCCTTTTACTTACTCAACGGAACCCAAACTTATGTGGGTTTCTAAGATTAATAAATGATTATGTAGGTAGGTAGGAATAAGAGGGAGCAGTCAACAAGATCAAAAAATGGCTCATGGATAGTGGTTGCTTAAGGCATATGAATGGTAGAACTGAGGATCTCCTCTCACTCAAGAATTTGCAAGATGTTAGTGTGTTCTGAGGAGGGATTGGATCGAGGGATAGTATTGACTGTCAAATGGAAGGACAGGTTGTTGATATCCTTACTAAAGCTCTCAGATGGGAATTTTTTTTCAAGACAAGACTCGTGTGATAGAAATTACACAAACTTCTCTCTCTTGTTATGGCTATGAAAAAAAGGCAGGTATATGAAGAAAGGTCTCTTACAGTGTTTAATTCAATCCATATACCTCTGCAGGTACACATATATGGAGAACACAGTTATGATCAAAACAAGGAGAATGTTTTTTAATGCTATGATGGTCAAGCAAAATGAACAATGAGGGACCTAGTCTCTCACACATATTAGTATTCTTGCCTTACTCTTACAAAATAAAATTTTACATGTGTGCCAGTTCATATCAATTTTCCCGCTTCTTACCAAATGGGATTGCTATCCTTTCCTACTTTTACATGAAACATCATCTTCTTCTCCTAAAAAGACACGTCGCTCAAGCCCTTATTAAAATACATCCTATCCGTTAATTCAAATTCTGCTCTTCTTTGAATCTCTTAAATTTCTAACAACCCTTCTCTCAATGCAAATAACCCTCCTTCACATTTTGCTCTTTACTTTAGGTCTCTAATTCACTCCTTCAGTTTTCATCTCTCAGAAACAACTTTTGATTAAGATATCACCACCATTTCATATGCACCTTTGTATATTCCCTTATCCACAGTCGTCCCTCCAAGCGAAACACAAACTCCAAAAATTTCATTGCCTACTGAAAATCCAAATTCTTCACCCTTAGTATCCAAATTGACTGAACCTTCCCTGCCTAAAGAAGGAGATGTTACAATTTCCTCTCATGAAGGTGAAGCAATTCCTCCCGACTCCTTGGAAGAAGGGTGTGAAGTGACGTCTGGAGATAAGGTAGAAGTTTCAACTAAGGAATAGGAACTGAAGCTACAAGTCATAAATTAGACTCCAAAATGCTACGAGTGAGAAAGCTCTAGAAAATGTTGAATCCATTCCTACTACCACTCAGGTGTTAGAACCTACTGAGTCTTCAGGTTCGTCTGATATTGCCTACTGAAGTCAAAGTGGGCCTAGATAAAGGTTGATCTGAACAAGGAGTGGAGGCTGGTTCTGGATCTAGTGAGATTTCTTCCCAGGATACTCAATTAGTGGAAGAGTTAGACACTGCCGTGGTCCTAACCAAAGAAAAAAAGAACCTCTATAACCTTGAGTCCACTCTATTTGAGACTAGAGAAAATGTGTTTTTTCCTGCTCCTCTTAATATCTTCATCTTCGATGAAGAAGAGAATGAGGAAGTAATGTCTCTTGCTGCTGTGATTAAGAGAAAATCTACATCATCCTCTATTCCTAGTTATAGATACCATATGAAGGGACCTGCTCGTACTACTAGTTCCACTATTCAAAAAGTCATAGAGGATACGATGCTGCAAAATCAAAATCTACCACCAAAAGAAGAAAGTTGAAAAAGAGTGTTGTTGAAAATGAAATTTTTACTGCCAAAGTAGTAGAGTTGGAAGAATAAAGTGACTCACAAACTTAGCAAGAATTAGTGATTCCTGTAAGTAATCAAAAAGAAGAAACGCATTCAAAAGAAAGGATCCAAGAAAGGGAAACTATCTGAAGGGTCCTCTGAAAAACTCCCTCTAAGAAGACTCCAAAGAGGAAAAGGACTAAAGTATCTCAGGAAGGCACTGCATCAAAATCAAAGAAGAACAAGAAAGGTGTTAAACCTCCTCCTAAGGATCCCTAGTTTGAAGAGAAAAGTGAGAAACTTTGAAATCAAAATTTTCTAAATGGTCGTGTTTTTTATCCTACAATATTTGATGAATTTGAAATGGAGTCTCTGGTTGCTATGGTTGAATTACAGGAGTGAAAGTACCTATTCGAATAACCTGGTATGCTTTATGAGAAAGAAGTTCAGGACTTCTATGTTAATCTCTTCATTTCTGAAAAGGAGGATAGTCTTGCTGCAACTGTGAATGGTGTGAAATTTATTCTCACCGAATCAGTCCTAGGCGAGATACTAAAAATTCCTATGGTAGGGATTGATACAGTTGTGAAAAGGTTTGCATCATTGTAGTTTCTTAACCAAATTGCTATATTAAAGAGGATTTTTGGTGGTGAAAAATACAGAAAGAGGAAATGAAGCCAGAGTATAAGCTATTGTTTGAGTTGGTAAACAAAGTCCTACTCCCCAAAACTGAAGGCAAAACTATAACCTTAATTCCCAACCTATTCCTTATGGAGGCTCTTAACTCATGTGCCCCAATCAATTTACCAAAGATAATGGTTGATCATATGATTAAGATATGTGATATGATGGATCAAAATCATGGGTTCGGATATGGCTTTTTGCTCTCAAAGGTGTTTGAATTTTTTGAAGTAAAGCCTAATTCATGGACTTACTCCAACAATAAGCAAACCTTTTCTCTGAACACTCTGGAGAAGTGTGAGTGCAATGAAAAGAAGAAAGGTGTGGGTCCAAACTCTACTGTGTCATGTTTAATCACTGATCAGGAGAAGACCACTTTAGAGTTGGAGAACATGACTACCTTAGTAGATGAAGAGGACTCTAAAATTAAAGTTCTAAAGGCTCAAATTCTTCATACTACCAAGGAAACCGGTACAACTTCAAATCCTTCAGCAGCTTTTAAGGCCTAAAATGATCAACTTGTACCTAATATTGTTGAGCTACAGAAGAAGTTTACTGATCTAACTCAACAAACTATTGATGACAATCGTGCTGCTCTGAGGCGTATTGATCAATTTATGTCCAAAGCACCCTCCTCCTCTTAAAATCCTTTATTTTCTTTTTGTTTCAGTCTCATCATGGTTCTAGCACTGTGCACTATTTTTGAATTTTCTTATTGTAAAATTTGAATATTAATTATGCGGCACTATTTTCTTCTACTTCTTTGTTTCCCTATGGATGTTAGCTTATGCTTTTTGTGCAATTCACTGCTTAGACTTGTTGTTTTACTGTTTTAGCTTTTTAACGATGCCAAAAGGGGGAAGGTCAGTGTAATTGGTGAAAGAGCGAACTGCTGACTGATTGAAAGGGGGAACTAGGAACTGGTGGTTGATTGAAAGGGGAATAGGGAACTATTTGAAAGGGGGAACTGTGATCAACTGTGATGATTAGTTAAAGGAGAAACTTGAAAAAGGGTCTATGTTTGCCATTATCAAAAAAGAAGAAATATTAGGTTCTAGCCTACTCTTATTATGTTCATATTTTGAAAATTGACAAACCTAGTTGAAGGACCAGTTACGTTAACTGGTGTCCCAGTATGCAGCTGCACATATTTGTCTTATGTGCCAGCTGGCCAGTACTCTCTGATAGTGTCAGCAGAATAGTGGGACAAAATTTTAGTGGTCCTCTCCAACGTCCACCAATAAGGAGGCTTCTCTCCCTATGCTCATCATACATATATTCATCATCTTTGAGGAGATAAGTTCAAGCTTTTGCAAAATCTAAAAAACTACTCTCTCTCTAGCAAAACCTCACCGCAGCTGATATTGCAAGATTCAATAATTTAGAAACTCTTTGCTTATAGTGAAATATATTTTTGTTTCTAGGTTAATTGAGTCTTATCTTGGTTTTAAAATTGAAAACTCACTTGTCATTCTAGAGATTCTTGTGGGTAGTTTTCTTTAGGTTTCTTTGTTCAAATCTGAGTATTAGCTAAAGGTAGCTAATGGAGGTCTTACAGTAGAGTTTTTGTTAGGGTGTGTTGCAATAGAGTTATTTCAAGGTGGTAGGAATTAGGAAATTAATTCCTAAGTTGTAATCGAAGGTTGCTCGGAGTATAGTGAAGTTTGGTGAATCCTACTGGGGTAGGTTATGATTTTACTCCCTTGTGCAAGGAGGTTTCCATGTAAACATCCCTGGTAATTTACTTTACTGAAGTTTTTATTGTGTTTTTGTTGTTCGTTGATTTCCTCATACAAGGTCCTGGTATCGAATCAGGTCTTAGCTATAGTGGTGGACTCTTACAAACCATCAACTATATTCGCCATGATCATGCATACTCACATATTATCTAGTTGTTCATGAATCTGGTACTATCATTGATCTTTATTTCTTTACAAAAGTTTCATACAACAGAGTTGTTCCTTAAAAAAAATTATAGATTTATGTGTAGTTCCACGATAATGCCTTATCTTCGAGGTGTTAGAAATAGTACAGCTTCATCCTTATTAATATAGTTCTCTCATATAGATCCATCAAAATGTTAAGATTTGTACAAGGATTTGAGAGGGTCCATTAGTGTGTTAATCTTATTTGATTCGAAAGGATGCACCCTTATTCTTGTTAAATCATGCGTTGAGCCAAAGTATGATATTCTCTCAAACCCTATTGTATCCTTAGTATAAATGATACCTTTAAGAGTGTAGTATGTCTTAGAATCATTGGATAGTGTTGTCACTCGAAAGATAGAGTGATTTGTGGTGTTATGAGCCATGAGTGGTAGAATGACCCAGAGTTAGAAGTATGAATTTGGAAGTATAGTAGCCAATAGAGTGGGGATAGTATTTGATTAAATAGTATTTGATTAAAGCGAGTAGCTAGAGTCATGTAGACTTTAAGTGAGTAGTGAGGTGGTATGTCCTTATACGTGTGTTAAGTTGTAATGAGATGGTGAAGATTAAGTCTTGGTGTGGAATGGTTAGGAAATTGGCAGGCTTAGACAGTACTTTGTGAGTTGTAGAGGGAATCATGGTCTTTGCAATATTACGAACTAGTTTAAGAAGGAAATGTATGATGAGGTATTAAGGAAGAGTGGTAGTGTTGCGAATATGAATATACTTGTAGGCCGAAGTTATATAGGAGGTGCGGTTGAGGTTGATTATTTTTTGTCATAATTTTTTGGTGAACTCGTTTGCCTTGACCCTTACCTTATAGTTATAAGCCTATGAAGCATGTGAGAGGTTGTGTTGCAACACGTGTTTAGTACTAACAACTAAGCTTAGACTGTGGATAATCATTAAGGTAGAAAGAATGATGGTTTGGAAATGTTGATGCTAGTTTTAAGAAAGTGAACATGTAAGCTTGTCATAGCATGTAAAGGATTTTAAGTTTATAGGTTTGAAATAGTATGGTGATGCAGATATTGAAGTATATGTACCACTTAGATTAAAGAATAGGTCCATGGACTTAGAACCTTGACCTTCAATCTAAAGGGGGAGATGATAGTGAGTTCTAAAAAGGAGTCATGCTAAGGCTGCAACCCATTCTCATTCCATTATTCCCCTTGTACTTAGGTCATTATGACACTCTACTCATGTCTTGAATGATAGAATCATGCCCATAACCCAAGTTAATATAAATTCCTTTAGATTCATGTTCGTTCTTGGTTTTCAGAAAAGGAAGCAATAGCCTCAAACAACAGTTCTAGTCATACTCCATAGACCTATAGGTTTCAACCTTATGTCATATATCTCGTGATCCTATATAAGTTTTCCTGCCTACGCTAGTCCATACTCACATAACTCATGCTTTATAATTTTTTAAAGTTTGTGGTTAAACAACTATTGTTAGTATTGGTATAAGTTTAATCTTTTTGGTGAGTCCGATTCAAGACAAGTAAATAGAAATTAGTTCCATTTCAGTCCATGTGTTTCCTTCTAGCCAAGATTTGTTATTTAAGGACCATTGTGTAGTTCCATGTTTATGTTGCTCATATACTGTATATCCGAGCTCCAGGACTCAATATGATTCAGTTAAGTTCAGCTCATGATAGTTCCTTTCACGCTTTGATTCTAGCCATAGTTTTCATTCTAGGATGAATGATCCCAAGAGAGAAATATTATAACACCTCAGATTCCAAACCTAAAAATACTCAGTGCTTAGTACAGAAAACAAAAATCTGATACTTTAAGTCCCAAATCACCACGACTAAGTATATGAATCGTATAATGGGACCCAAAGTCATGGTATGACTTGTGGTATAAACCACCCAAGCTATCCCAAAATCACCAGGCACCATGACTCACACCGGGAGTCGTGGATGGGTATACGAGTCATACTGTAGACCCATGACACATGCTTGAGACATGACAAAATTCCCTCAAAACCACTACTCGATGTTCGAGTAATAGTGTCAATGTACGGGTCGTGAAATGGGGTCTATAAGTTGTATTGTTGAATCAGAGAAAAGATTCTGAAGTTTGACAGAACTCCCAAGGATCACGACTCAAACCAAGAGTCATACTATGAGACTACGAGTCGTACTTTGAAACCAAGAATCGTGGAATGAAACCACTGTTGCTACAATAATTCTACATTGAAAGTATTGGTGCTTGTTGAAAATCAATCTCTTGGAATCCCTTCCTCGAGTAAAGATCACGCTCCTTATATTCCACGTTCTATCTCTCAGTTTCTCTCTCGAGCTCACCTCAAGACAAGTGATTTATTTCAATGGTGACCAAGCATTAAAATAGTAAAATTAAGAATATAAGAATAACCAATAATTGATAAAATTCAGCAAAAACCAATAAAATTTAACCCACGAGATTCTTGTTTGTAGCCTCAACCCCAAGAATTAGGGATTTTAGCCACTCATACCTTGAATTAACATCATACTTTGATAGAAATTCATAAAAAAAAAAAAAATCAAAACTGAAAATAAAGAGTATTAAACCTAATTTGTATGCCCAAAGTTAGTCCAACAAAGATGGAATTCTGATACAATAACCCAAAATCCCTATTTATAGAAAAAAACTTGGGGCAAAAATTGCCAAAAAGCGACTCGGCACGCCCCTGGGCACGCCTGGCACTTAGCCAAATTTCTGCCCCTGAAAGGTGGTGCATGAGTGGCCCGGCATACTGCCTGGCGCGCCCCTCTGCTGTCCATGCTATCAAAATTTCTGTCAAAAGCAGCCCGGCATGCTGCCTGGTGCGGCTGCCACTTAGACTCCATTTGTCTTCCTTTCTTCGACTTTTCTTTGCGGATTTGGTTGGATTTTTCACGTTCAAATCCTTGTCTTGCCTCTTATATTCAATATCCTTTGCTCATAGCTCCTCCAAGCCTTGCTTTCCAAGCCAAAAACGCTCCAAATAGTCGTAATTTTCACCTACAAGGGTCTAATCACATTTATTAGCACAATATCAAATATTCCATCAAAACAATACAAAATACATACTTATTGCTCTCAAATCTAAGGTAAACATGGTTCAAAGTCGGCAATAAGGCATATAAATATGCCTTAGATCACCACCCACACTTAAGCCTTTGTTCGTCTTCAAACAATAACCATACTCAACTCAATGCGACTTTAGACAACCGACACACACTAGGTATTCTTGCATAGCTACACAACCACAATCATTGCATTATGCACCTAACACGCTAACATCACTAACAAGTGAATAGCAAATTGAAATGCCCTAACCTCACAAAACAACTCTACTAGTTGCAAACTCATGCAAGACATGTTACCAATAGATCATCACACTTTGCTAAACATGCGCCCTCACCGCAAGAGAATCACCCAATATTTCACACTAATCTTTCAGTCACCACTGAATGGGTTCATGAATAAAAGTACTCTCACTCTCGAAAAGAATTCACATGCAACACAAGATAAACCATAAGCTTTCCCTAAGTGTAGTACTCCACTAATATTAGAATGTCAAAGCTCAAGATCAAGTAGAACTTTAAGGGTTGTAATATAGGCTGAGGGACGGGTAGGAACTATTTGGTCAAGAATAGTGACTATCTTCCCTAAGCGCTTTAATACACTACAAATTCCATTAAGATCACCTCCAACCAACCTATTTTACACCACTTTTGTCTTCCCAACTCTCTTTTGTTTTGTCCCATCTCTTTGGGCTAGCTTACACATATTAGGCACGGAGTATTTGCTATCAACACATGATTCACTTCTTTTGGTCAATTTTTTTATTTTAGTTTTTTTAGTTTTTTTCTTTCATTACATTACTCCCTACCAACAACATATAAACTTTTTCACACACCCAAAAGCTATTTACTTGGGGCTTCAACTTCACTTTTTCCTTCTTCAATTTTTACACTCCTTAACATCTTAATTTCTCAACTAAAGTGCTTAGGATTTCTGGATCAAATTACAGTTAATTGAAAGAAAAGGATTAAGCTACATATAAGGCTACCAAAAAATAGGCTAAAGGCTCAACGGGGCTAACTAAGATCATGCAAAAAGGGTAGATAAAGTATGTATAAGACATGGCTATCAAAGAAATACCTATATCATCTCCTAAACTCAGCACCCTTTATTTCGCTTTGCAAACACATCGGGCAAGTTCTAGACATCAATATGCACATGGAATATAACAAAAACCTTACTCACACATGGCACATGTCTAAATCAACCAGGCTCACCATAAAGCTTATACAAAGTCATGCACGAATTCAACATTAAGCAACTTAGCAAGTGGACTAAGTGAGCATTAGATGTCTCAACACTTGCTATTATATGACTTAGCATGTTCCACAATTATACCAAATGTGTGTGCGTAATTACATACCAAGCAAGAACACCCGACAATAACATGACTAATTTGCTCTTAAGACGGTCATCATCCATCCATCATAGAGCAAAGCTCCTAATACTATGAATAAAAGAGACTTAATCTAAAAAAAATCTTTTTGTGCTTTTATACGGTTCAAAGGGACTATCCTTAGTAAAAGAATCAAAAACAAAGGCTAAGGAACCCAAAATAAAATAACTAAAAACACATATATACACATGTAAACATATAAAAGGAATCCCATAACACCCCACCCCATACTTAAAAGATAAGCATTGTCCCCAATGCTACATGAATTAAACAAGTCAAGAGTAGGGTGTAAGAAGCTCCCTGGTCAATCGAGGAAATCGTCATCCTCCGTCCCACAGACTGCTAGCGGTGTATCATCCTCTTCCACTTCGTCCTCATCGGAATCGAGATGGTGGTCATTCTCGTCTGTGGGGACATCATCATCCACGGGCTCAACAAAATCTGGCCCAATCCGCAATAATGCCATGGCTTGCTCATTAAAAGGATAATCCCTCTCAACCTGACTCAGCTCATCTTCCGTAGAGGGCCTAACCCCAGTCCTATGTCGTAGCATCTCCAAACCATAAATATAGGCTAAGATTCCATCATCAAGAGTGTGACACTCTGCTAACTTGAGAGTGGGGCCGAGCGTATCAGGTGCTTTGGTTTGGGTGACATCAATAGGTGTCGTCACCAAAGGAGGATGATAATCAAATGCCTCCTTATCCATGTTGAATGCTCTCATTAATTTAGTTAATACACCTCCAAAAGCATATTGAAGGCCTCCTTGTAGAAGAGCTCGGTGCATAGCCGACAGTACCATTGAACCTTCATCAATTTCAACATCAGTCATTAATGCATACACCAAACAGACTCGCTCCCTAGTGACCTCCGTCATGTGGCTACCCGAAATCAAGCAACAGCACACAATCTTCAACCAAATCCGTGCTTCTTTACTGAAATGATCATAGGTAGACTCATGTTGTACCCTTTTTTGTGGTGGAGAAGCCATCTTGCTGTGGAACGTTGGCCATAAAGTGTGTGTCGAATCTGTGCATAGGGAGGCCGAACATTCAGCTTATGCAGGTCATGGGGACTAGCCCGAGTGTGTGCTCCCAATAACCCATTTAGGCCCAGGGAATCCAATATAACATCTAACCCTCATACAACCACCAAGCTGGTAGGTGCATCTGGGTTCCAATTAGCATACAATTCTCTTACAAGATGAAGGTTACAATCAGTTGGTTTTGCAAAGATAAAACCAATACCCAATCGCATGATGCGCTCTAATATTTTTGGGTAAGTCCGAGCTAGACTGGCCCGGTCAATACACTCATCCGCAAAGTATTTCTCCTCAGGGTGGCTCTTGTACTAGTTCTTTCGGGCACTAGAGACAGCATTTAACCCATATTTTCTTTTCTGGATTTTAGGGACTAGGAGAGCCGCTGGAACCTTATTTCCTGACCGTCATCGCTTGTGTGAACTCGAAGCTGCCACGTTAGATTCTGACATGGTACCTGTGACAAAGATCCAAGAAGGATGTTAATTTTCCATGTAAAGATAGCTAACCAACTCAATGTGTGTTGGATGTAAGGGCCACCCCACACTTAGTTGCTTAGCATCAATTCAAAATATATGGGTGTAAGTGTAACACCCCGTACCTTCCCAACCCTACTTGATGATGATGATGAATAATGTTTTCTTAGGTGTCGAGAGATATAAGTATGTATTTGGTAATGCTAATAACGAGAAAATTGAAATTTGGCGGCCACGTAACTTGGAGTCATATTTATTTGATGATTAAGATCACTAAGTAAGTATTTTGTAGTGTTTTGATAAGGTATTGGACGATATGCAAGTATGGAAGAAGTGGCCGAAAAATTCAGCAAGGTATGAAAACTTGTGCCACTACCCTGTTTTAGGGGGTGTGGCGCAAGCCACTAATTCAGAGGGCTCTGATTTCTTGAGCCACTGCCTTGCTTTGAAGCAGTGGCGCAAGGCACAAATATTGTGCCCTTCCGGACTCGTTTCGCAACGCAATTCTACGTCGATTCTTACATGGTTTCTTTTGGTTCTTTGGAGTTCTTTGAGAATTGTTAAAGCTTCAAATACTTCAATACAATCCTACATACTCCTACATGATCAAATCATGAAATATAAATAAGTATCCAAAATGTTCAATGAAGCCATGGGCGACTAGAATTCCTATTTTGGCGATTGAGACTACGAATGAGAATCTCGTAAGAGAATATTGTCGTGACATTATGGAATTACTTAAACATGAGATATATGGTGAATTATACATGAAAATTTATGGTATAAGCTACATGTGCAATTGGGTCCAAAATTAGGGCCCAAAATGGAATAAAAGACATGGCCCAAAGGGCAAAATGACCTATTCTTCCACTTTGACCACATTTAATGCCAAGGAATGGCTAAGGATGACTTGGGGTATATATAAAGCCCCCAAAAATCAGATTTTTATTCTTCAACACACACTACCCATTTTGAGAATTATAATACATTTTCTTTTTGGTTCTCTCAAACCCTAAGAACCCTAAGCCTTTTCTTTGGTGAAGATAATCCTATTCCAAGACTTGGTAAGTATTTATTCTCATGGATTAACATGTTATATGCATGTTAGATTATGTATGTCAAGTTGGTTATGCTTGGAAATGGTGGACATGGTACTTTGTGTTTTTATATAAGATTTGTGATCCATGAGATTCAAGCTTGAATTATGACTTGATGTCTTAATGAAAGAGCATGGTATGGATAAAATATGAACATGTTGGTGTGCTTTTGTTATTACACTTGTTATTTTTCTAAAAGTGTAAATTGTGGGATTTTGGCCGATATGTGCTATGAGGTGTATTAAGGTAATTTGATGGATTATTTGTGATGTGGTGTGGATAAGAAAGTGTAAAGGAGAAGTGTTGTGGTGAAATCTGTTGATTATCATGTATTGGTCAATGTATGGAATATTGGGGGATTTTGGAATAATAATTTCATCAATGGTTTTGTCAAGGGGAAATGGCATTTTTAAAGGCAAACATGTAACTCATTGATGTTCTATGCATTTGTAAAGTAGTTGATGGTTAATGTGAATCCCGTTATATATTTGTGTTGTAGAGTGACACAAAAAGAAGGAGCGGTACTATTGTATGCACATCTAGGATTGTATATCCGTATTGAGAGTACAAGGTATGTAAGGTTACTTTGTCCGTATCTTTCTTCAGCAAATAGTATTCACATTGACATTACGCTTCTCATGTCTCATATTCATGGTTAATGTTCCAAAAGCTCAAATAAGGTTATGTTCCAAAGCTTCAATAGTGATTATACTCATGTCTCTTGTTCATTGATTATGGTTCAATGGTTCCAATAGTGTTATGTTTCCAAGAATGTTATATTGCCAAGTTATTCATATGTCTCTCACTCATTGATTATTGATCCAAAGCTTCAAATAAAGTTGTGACTATCAAAGTGTCAATCTCTCACAAGTAAATATATCAAGCTCAAAAGTAAAGAAATGAAGTAAGAATAAAGTAATGCATATTGATTGTGTTCATGGGTGTTATCCATGGGGTACAAATACCTGCATGATGATGTTATTCTATCCATGGGGTGCAAGAACACCCGCATGATGATGTTACTTTATCCATGGGGTGCAAAGGACACCCGCATGATGATATGATCTTATCCATGGGGTGAAAAGAATACATGCATGACGTATCCATGGGGTGAAACGAACACCTGCATGACGTATCCATAGGGTGCAATGAACACCTGCATGATGTCTATTCTGAATATCATGGGTTGTATCCATGGGGTGATATAAAAGCCTGTATGATGATATCCATGGGGTGAAAGAACACCTGCATGATGACTATCCCAACATTATGGGCATATCCATGGGGTGAAAGAACACCTGCATGATGATACTATTTTTTTTTCCACTGATCAGTCGGGCCCGGATACGAAAAATGAGTGACGAAGTAAGTAAAGTAATGTGTAAGAGAATCTATTTATTGTGATTAGCATTTTCCAATCATGTCATGATCCAAATTCCAATATTATGATTATGTTTGTACCAATCTCTCATAAGTATAAAAGTACCAATCTCATAGATTAATAAGAGAGGTGATGTACAAGTTAGTAAAACTATTCCTCAGAAGTGAAGATGCCAATCTCATGAAGTAAAGGAGTGAAGTGAGATGTGTATATAAGTGTATGCTTTAATGTCATGATCTTTGACGTGTCATTCTCATACCTTTGTAAAGGGTGTTAGGTTGTGAAGAATTAATAGGCATGGTTACTATATGTTTCAGTGAGTATGGATCACATTCTAAAGGGTATGAGTTCAATATGGAAAATCCCAATGTTATGCTATGTTATATTATATTATATTATTAACCCACCGAAAGGGTGAAAGCATATGATTTTATAACCTACTAACGAAGTGGATGAATAGCAAGGGTGATTAGCTTAGAGGATTGAAAGAGTCTCTTGAATAGAAGGATCTCTTGAATAGAGAAGAAGAATCTCTTAAGTGAAGGAAATCTCCCTTGAATGAAGATGTGTTTGAAAGATAGTATATGAATATTAAGGCTATAAATGAGTGATCTAGAATAACAGTAACATAAGTGATCTACATGTTTCCACATTAAGAATGATGATGGTAAGAGTGAATGAACAAGTAATGCAGATAATGGGAGAAATGAACCTAGTTCCCCACATACAGACAGAACGATAACCAAAGTAAAATTCATGATTTCAAACGTACAGGATGACTGTTTATCCACATTGATTATTCTCTTATCTTGAGTACATTGAAATTCATATCTTTTATACAGTTGCTCTTAGCCTTATATACTCAGTACATTCTCGTACTGACCCCCTCGGGGGACTTACCTTACATGTTGCAGGTGCAGGTACTAGTAGACCTCTACAGTAGACTGACAGTTAATTGAGGATCTTTGGTGAGCCCCAGTTGCTTCGGGACTTTCCGAGTCACAGTTTTATAGTTGTTTTGATGTTGTAAATATTGTATAAAGCGGGGACTTGTCCCGACTGCTAGTTGTTCTTGTAAATGCATCTGTTAGAGGCTTTTGTAGACATGTGTGGGTTATGAATGTAAGAGATAAACGCCCATTTTGACGTCATGGACCCAACGGACACATTTCCTAAATCTATATATAGCATATGTTTTCATGTTCATGTTTTACGCATAGTTGTATAAGGTTTAATAAGACTCATACGAGGATATGCATACGAAGATTCATGAGCAAATATTGGTTCTCTCAGGCCATATCGGCTTCGGGTGCCAATCAAGCCTCGTTGGGATTCGAGGCGTGACAAAAGTGGTATCAGAGCAGTTCGTTCTAAGGGTGTCTACAAAGTCGTGTCTGAGTAGAGTCTTACTTATCGATGTGTTGTACACCACATTTATAAGTAGGAGGCTATGGGACATTTATGATGTTGTTTCTGTTCTTCACTTCCAGATCATGCAATAGAGCCAGTGTTGTAAGTTCAATTGTATCTGACCATAGGAATTGTTTTTCTTTGGTATAGTAAAATGCCAAGCACAAGAGGTGGTAGAGGCAAAGGTAAGCAGGTAGATATGTACTGATTAATCCGAGCTCTACTCTATCGTATGTTACTTTATTGACTACCGTGAATATGACGGAACATCGGGGTTATTAGCTAAGTTAATGGAAGTATTTCCACCGGTTGGTGAATTTATGATAGTTGAAAGGGCACATCGTAATGGTATAGTAGATGTTTTTGATCAATGGGTATGAAGTGGTTGACTTCTTGTATGTCACGAAGATTGCCAAGCTACGAAAGTATATTTCTATTCTTCTTCCACAAAACACCATCCTTGAACGGAAAGATAAATTTGTTTCCTGACCTGACGTAAGGAAAGCTATGTCAAAGGTATATACATGTCAGTTGGTAAGACTTAGTCTGTTCCTGTAGGGTGCACCAGTGTTGTTGCACACAAAAGAGAAATGGCACATTGAGAATGCGTATTAATTATTGGCAACTGGATAAGGTAACAGTCAAAAAAAAAATTACAGAAAGGTTGGGTATACAAGTGAATTTGGGTACATTTTTTCATCCTTAAACAGGTGGACAAGAAGAACGTATCATCCAGACACTTGAAATATGTTACTAGCTTACACATTGTATTACAAAGGTAGTTGGGATGATCATCTACCCCTTATTGGATGTGCTTACAATAGTATCTATTATTCAAGTATCCAAAAATGGTACCTTACAAAAGTTTATATGGACGAAAGTTTAAAGAAAATGAAACCACCTTGCTTGGGGGTTAGATTTTGTTCACTAGGCTATAGAGAAGATTAAGGTGGTACAATAGTAGCTACAAGCTAATACAAATCATAAGTCGAGATCCATTGCTTTTATTGAAAATATGCAAATTATGGAGAATCTTACTTATTACGAGATATATATTGCTATGCTAGAGGGGTAAGTGAAAATATTAGGAAAGGTATGTTATAGGAATTGACAAATAGAAGAAAGCACATGGAGAGCCAAAGAAATGATAAAGTCGGAGTACCCGTAATGGTTTCAAACGGAAGAGAAAATTCAAAGTGCGGAATTGGAGCAATAACAAGAAAGTATTGGGAAGTAGTATGTGTATATGTATATATATGTGAGTATAGATATGCATGGTGTCACGCCCTGAGCCGAGGCCCTGGACAGGACACGCACTCGATACTATTGCTAGTACGAGCGAACAATCTGGCATATTACATGAGCATACATCTAACATAAATGAATAAAGCGGAAAGAATATGAATTTCATTAAAGTTTATTAGCACCACATAATGTCCAACAATACTAATAGTCATGATAAATAAAGACCGGAAAATTACAAAGTTTGTTTGACATCTACATCAGCCTGTGAAGCCTCTAGTAAGTACCAATACTGAAAGAAAAAAATATAAAGAAGTCATCATATTCCGTCTGGCCTCTAGGTAGAAAAGAGGCTCACCAATGGCAGAAGATAGAAATCCTAATGATGTTCCTGACCACGGACTTGAGAGCCAGAACCTACATCATGAAACAATGTAGCGCCAAAGACGATCAATACGTGGAATGTATTGGTATGTAAAACCATTTTAGGAGAATAGTAAAGCAAGAGATTATCAATGTCAATTAAAATTCAACGTTAAGTGATGATGAGCTGGAAAAGAACAAGAGTATAACTAAATTTATAATTGACCAAGTAAATTAAATTTAGTTCTTTTGTGGGAGCAAGTAGTGAACCGACATAAACCACCATATGAGTGCATGGAGTCTGATCTCGACCCGATCAGCTAAGCCATCCTATACCTTGCCGGGCGTAGGACATGACATGACATAATTTGCTAGCAAGGATCCATAATTAACCCTTTTCAAGATACATGAAAAAAAAGAGTCATCCGACTTTCGGAATAATCTCTATCCTACGTCGGCAAACGTAGTTTCAGGCATTTGTCGTTTAGACCTATGCCTTCTCGGTCAACTAGCTAACTCCCTTATGCTCATTACGTTATATTATTTATTTCTATTCAAAGTGTTAACCATGTTAGGCTCATGCTCATAGTTTAGCCTTTTTAGGCTCATGTTGGGAATTCAACCATTTTGGGTTCATAAGATTTTGATTGGTTACCATTTCATGTCTTTCTGGAAGAGTTATGATACATTCTGTTAAGGGTTTATGTCAAAGCTTTTTCATAGCATTTACAAGTATTATGGACCAAATTGAAACCTTACTGCTAGGAGTCATAGTTCCTATTCAAATGTGATGAAAGCTCCAGTTGGTTTGTTATAACGAAATAATTAAATTAAGGATTCGCCCCTTTACTGGTAAGAAAATAAAACAATTAAGGATTCACACCTTTACTTGTAAGAAAACAAAACCAACAGAGACCATAACAAAGCTTATGGAAAAATATTCCATCAAGTTCTCAAATCATGGCTTTTACAACACTCAATGAATTAAGGAATGATTATGAATGTTCCATTTAAGATTCATAACTTTCATCTAAACAATTGAAGTTTCCAGTTGGTGGCTTAGCAAAACAATTAAAAGGTTGTATTCTTTGGTTGCAAGAAAATCAGCGGAGAGTTCATGATAAAGACTACAAAACAAGCAACCCATCAATTAACAAGTTCCTGTCTTTGTTTTCACCTTATCCAGACTTAATGTTAGCTACTTTGTATACATAGATGCTGAACTTCATTATTGTTTTTTTTTTCCATCTGTTGTAATCTAAATCTGTTTCAATTTCTTCAGCTACATTAGTATGTGGATAACATAAAAGACTATATCAACGTCATGCTGGATGACCAGCAGAAAGATATTTTACAAATGGGGGTCATGCTAACAACGGCCAGGTTGGACAAGATTTCCCTAGAATTTATATAATCCATGCTAAGAATTCCAAACCATAAATCAATAACTACAAGGTTCATGATTCCAATAGTTTCAGATGTGCAGAATTCACAGATCTCGCAACAATTCATAGGATTTAATGAGTTTCACAAAGAAAAGGAAGAGTATTCATGAACTAGAGTGATTTTTTAGATTTTTGCAGAACCTATTTTTCCGTTCCCAGATTTTTCAGAAACCAATTGAAGGACAAATTTAATTGATAAAGATGAAAAAGTTCCTTCAACTCTAGACATCTTGAGAGTATTTTGATTTGGGAGAAACAATAAAACTTACCGAATATGAGAAGGGATGGTTCTACATACCTCGTAAACGTTGAAAGAATTTGAGATTGCAAGCAGGAATTTGAACTTGATTCTCACCAATTCTCTTGTGTTTCTTAGGAGTTGTGATTGAGAGAAGAAAAAGGGATATTTGCAGATGAAAACTTCTGAAAACTGATGGGAAGGTGTGGCTTTTATCGGGTGAATTGGAGGAAAACAGAGGGACCCTTTTAACGCATATAACTGATGAAAAATAGAGAGATGTATCTGGCTGGGAAACTAACGTTCTATTAGGAAAAATAACGTATGGGAACTGATTACTTACAAGGGTTTTAATTTCTTGTAATAAAGTATAAAAGTAAAGGACAAAATTACCCTTGAAATATCTCACAAAGTAATGGGCCTGATATGTTACACATGGAATGTAAATGAGACGATGTTACTAACATTCGAGAACGAATGTTTCTAAGGGGGGAAGAATGTAACACCCCGTACCTTCCCAACCCTACTTGATGATGATGAATAATGTTTTCTTAGGTGTCGAGAGATATAAGTATGTATTTGGTAATGCTAATGACGAGAAAATTGAAATTTGGCCACTTACATGCAATTAGACCTTTGTAGGAGGTGTTTTGTGATTTCGTGGAGCATTTGTGTAAAACCCCGTAAACATTCTAACCTCATTTAGTGACTTGGATTAATTTTTATTTGATGATTAAGATCACTAAGTAAGTATTTTGTAGTGTTCTGATAAGGTATTGGACGATATGCAAGTATGGAAGAAGTGGCCGAAAAATTCAGCAAGGTATGAAAACTTGCGCCACTACCCTGTTTCAGGGGGTGAGGCGCAAGCCACTGATTCATAAGGCTCTGATTTCTTGTGCCACTGCCATGCTTTCCAGCAGTGGCGCAAGGCACAAATATTGTGCCCTTCCGGACTCGTTTCGCAACGCAATTCTACGTCGATTCTTACATGGTTTATTTTGGTTCTTTGGAGTTATTTGAGCATTGTTAAAGCTTCAAATACTTCAATACAATCCTACATACTCCTACATGATCGAATCATGAAATATAAATAAGTATCCAAAATGTTCAATGAAGCCATGGGCGACTAGAATTCCTATTTTAGCGATTGAGACTACGAATGAGAATCTCGTAAGAGAATATTGTCGTGACATTATGGAATTATTTAAACATGAGATATATGGTGAATTATACATGAAAATTGATGGGCTAAGCTAAATGTGCAATTGGGCCCAAAATTAGGGCCCAAAATGGAATAAAAGACATGGCCCAAAGGGCAAAATGACCCATTCTTCCACTTTGACCACATTTAATGCCAAGGAATGGCTAAGGATGACTTGGGGTCTCTTGAATAGAAGGATCTCTTGAATAGAGAAGAAGAATCTCTTAAATGAAGGAAATCTCCCTTGAATGAAGATGTGTTTGAAAGATAGTATATGAATATTAATGCTATAAATGAGTGATCTAGAATAACAGTAACATAAGTGATCTGTATGTTTCCACATTAAGAATGATGATGGTAAGAGTGAATGAACAAGTAATGCAGATAATGGGAGAAATGAACCTGGTTCCCCACATACAGACAGAACGATAACCAAAGTAAAATTCATGATTTCAAACGTACAGGACGACTGTTTATCCACATTGATTATTCTCTTATCTTGAGTACATTGAAATTCATATCTTTTATACAGTTGCTCTTAGCCTTATATACTCAGTACATTCTCGTACTGACCCCCTCGGGGGACTTACCTTACATGTTGCAGGTGCAGGTACTAGTAGACCTCTACAGTAGACTGACAGTTAATTGAGGATCTTTGGTGAGCCCCAGTTGCTTCGGGACTTTTCGAGTCACAGTTGTATAGTTGTTTTGATGTTGTAAATATTGTATAAAGCGGGGACTTGTCCCGACTGCTAGTTGGTCTTATAAATGCATCTGTTAGAGGCTTTTGTAGACATGTGTGGGTTATGAATGTAAGAGATAAACGTCCGTTTTGACGTCATGGACCCAACGGACACATTTCCTAAATCTATATATAGAATATGTTTTCATGTTCATGTTTTACGCATAGTTGTATAAGGTTTAATAAGACTCATACGAGGATATGCATACGAAGATTCATGAGCAAAGATTGGTTTTCTCGGGCCATATCGGCTTCGGGTGCCAATCACGCCTCGTTGGGATTCGGGGCGTGACAGTAAGGTTACTTAGACTTCCCATCTTCACTTAACGCCCAATTACAAAGTGCAACCCATATACAAATTCATCATCCCCAACACAAGTTCCATATTTCCATATTTATCATTAGAATGGCTTACTTGTTTTAATCAAGAATTCAAACAAGTTCCATGCACATTCAACAATATATGGCTTATATCAAGTGATTTCAATAAGCAATTTTCTCAATTACCTCCATTTAAGCTAAACCCACTTGAAAGTTATTCAACTAAAAACATGATTAATTAGAACACTTCCACTTGCACTTCAAGTTCTTATTCATGACACCCCATAAATTCCAACTCTAGCATAATAATCAAGTCAAACTACAAAGAACATACAGGGCATCAAAAATTCGAATTTCAAGAATCCCCAAATTTGCAACATTCTCATAGCAATCTAGAGAGAGAAAGCTTAGCTTTAATGGATTCTTGCAATCACAATCCAAAGATGAGAATGGGAGAATCGTGCTTTGTGTAGGAAGGAGAAGAGAAAAGTAAGAGAGAAAATTTGATTGTGTGGGGAGAAAAATCGATTTTGGGGTAAGCTTTGTGATGAATTAAAAGAAAATTGGGGATTTTAAGAGATAGGGGGTGGGGTGGGTTGAATAGGGTAGGAGGGTATGGGGTCACCCTTTTTAAAAAAAAATCAGCCCCAAAAATTTAAGGGTGTAGCAGCCCAGCACGCTACTAGCCGCACTACCCCACTGCCGAGTGGAATAAAAAACTAGGAGAAGGTGGCCTGGCATGCTACCTGGCGCACCTGCCCACTGCCTATACAGAAAAAAATCTGGGCAGAAGCGGCCCAGCACGCTGCCTGGCGTGGTTGCCCACTGCCTATGCTAACCAAATTTTGGGCAAATGCGCCCTGGCACTCTAGGTGCTGCGCCCCATACTTAACATCATACCTGGGCGGTTTTCCACATTTTTCAACATATTTTAGGGCTTTTTCAAGTCCCATTATGCAAAACTTCACTCCAAGCATTTCTTACCTTCCCAGCACCTTCAAAAGATCATCAATCCTCCAATTTACCTTTTTCTCTTGGATTTCCATGGCAAAATACTTCTTGTACCTCTGCATCAACAATAAATCCTAGAACTAAGTTAGAAAGGAAAAAAAAAAATTGAAAGAAATGGGTTGCCTCCCATCAAGCGCCTTAGTTTTGGTCATGGCACGACTCTTCTTTTTGTATTTTTACGTTATAATTCCTAACTATTACAATACATTAATGGATTTCCTCCCATCATGCGCCTTGTTTAATGTCGCGGCTCGACCAAGCATGGCTCAATCATCATCAAGATGAAGCACGTCCTCCTTACGCTTCACATCTTCACCAAAATAGAGCTTCAATCTTTGGCCATTCACAAGAAATTTAGTACCATCACCATTATTCTTGATTTATACCTCACTATGAGGAGTTGTGCGACTTACCTCAAAAGAACCACCCCACTTAGATCTTAGCTTACCCGGAAACAACCTAAGTCCAGAATTAAACAGTAGTACCAATTGGCGGCTTGGCTCAAAAGTGCGTTGGAGAATGTGTTTGTCGTGCCATCGCTTCATTTTCTCCTTATAAATCTTTGCATTTTCATACACATGGAAACAAAATTCTTACAACTCATGTATTTCCAACAACCTCCTTTTAACAGCCAACTCCAGATCTAGGTTCAACTTCTTCACCGCCCAATATGCTCGGTGCTCAAGCTCAATCGGGAGGTGACATGCTTTCCCAAAAACAAGATGATATGGAGAAGTCCTTATAGGTGTTTTAAATGCAGTTCTATAAGCCCAAAGAGTATCATCTAGCTTAAGCGACTAATCCTTTCTCTGAGTATTCACAGTCTTTTGCAAGATTTATTTTATCTCGCGATTAGATACTTCAACTTGGCCACTTGTTTGGGGATGATATGTTGTTGAAACCTTTGTCTAACACCATATTTATCCAACACACTCTTTACCCAATAATATATAAAGTGTGAACCTCCATCGCTAATAATAGCTCTTGGAGTGCCAAACCATGTGAAGATGTGTTTTTGAAGGAATTTTACCACAACCTTGAATCATTTGTAGGAAGACCAGCAGCCTCTACCCATTTAGACACATAATCCACTGCTACAAGTATGTATTGATTCCCATTTGACTTTGGAAAAGGGCCCATAAAATCTATCCCCTACATATCAAAAATTTCAACTTCAAGGATATTAGTTAAAGGCATCTCGTGTCTTCTTGAGATCGCCCTCATACGTTGGCACAGGTCACAAATTTTCACAAACTCATGTGCATCTTTAAATAAAGAAGGCCAAAAGAAACCTGATTGTAGAATTTTACGGGTTGTACGTTCACCACCATGATGACCACCATAAGGAGATGTGTGGCAGCTCTCCAATACATGTTTCACCTCCGCATCCGGAATACATCTTCTCACCACTTGATCGGGTCCCTGCTTGAATAAATAAGGCTCGACCCAAATATAAAAACGTGCCTCATAGATAGCTTCTTCTTTTGTTGAGGACTCGAATCAGGAGGAAATAGCCCACTCACCAATAGAATCACAATGTCCGCATACCATGGCAACTCGTCAACCTCTAATACTAGCAATTGCTCATCTGGAAATTCCTCACAGATCCTCCCATCATCAGCTACATGTGTTGAGCTCTCAAGTCTGGAGAGGTGGTCGGCAATTTGATTTTCTGACCCCTTCCTATCTTTAATCTCCAAATCAAAATCTTGTAACAATAAAATCCATCTAATCAACCGCAGCTTAGCATCTTTTTTATTGAACAAATAACGTATTGCAGCATGCTTTGTGTATACAATGACGCTAGTGCCCACCAAATATAATCTAAATTTATCAAATGCGTACACCAAAGCTAGCATCTCATTTTCAGTCACCATGCAATTTGCTTGGGCTGCATCAAGAGTTTTACTCGCATAATAAATAGAGTGAAGTACCTTGTTCTTCTACTGCCCAAGAACTGCACCTACTGCAGTATCACTCGCATCACACATGAGCTCAAATGGTAGATCCCAATCCGGAGCAATAAGGATGGGAGCTTCAACCAACTTTTTCTTCAAGATCTCAAATGCCTTCACACATGATTCACAAAATATAAATTTAACATCTTTCTCTAAGAGCGTTCACATGGGCCGTGCAATCTTGGAAAAATCTTGGATGAACCATCTGTAAAAACCCGCATGTCCCAAGAAACTACGCACCCCTTTCATCGGCACGAGTGGAGACAATTTCTCGATAACTTCGATCTTTGCTCTATCAACTTCGAGCCCTTGCTTTGACACTTTATGTCCAAGAAGTATACCTTCCGTCACAAGAAAATGACATTTTTCCTAATTGAGAACAAGATTAGTTTCTTCACACCAAGCAATGACTCTATACAGGTTTTGCAAACATACCTCGAAAGAGTTATCGAATATCGAAAAATCATCCATAAAAATCCCCATGAACTCCTCCACCATGTCATAGAAAATTTCCATCATGCAACGCTGAAAAGTAGTCGGTGCGTTGCACAATCCAAAGGGCATACGCTTGAAAGCATAAGTGTCGTAACGATATGTAAATGTAGTCTTCTCTTGATCTTGAGGGTCTATAACAATTTGATTATACCCGGAGTATCCATCAAGAAAGCAATAATATTCCTGCCCGGCTAATCAATCCAATATCTGATCAATAAAAGGGATCGGATAATGATCTTTTCTCGTGGCATCATTTAGTTTTTGATAATCCATGCAAATACGCCACCCAGTCACAGTTCTTGTAGTAATCAACTCATTATTATCATTCGTGATCACCGTCATACCACCCTTTTTTGGGACACACTGTACTGGACTAACACATGTACTGTTAGAGATAGGGTAGATAATGCCCGAATCTAACAACTTAATTACGTCTTTCCTTATAACTTTTTTCATTACTAGATTCAAGCATCGTTGATGTTGCACACTAGGCCTATGCCCTTCCTCCATGTAAATTTTATGCATACACAAAACCGGATTAATACCATGAATGTCAGACATTTGCTATCTGATAGCCTTCTTCCTTCATTTGAGTATCACCAATGCTGCATCAACTTGTTCCCTTGATAAATTTGCTGTAGGAATAATAAGAAGGGTCTCATTTTTACCTAAGAAAGCATATTGAAGATGAGATGGTAGTTCTTTCAATTCAAGCTTCGGTGCTTCCTCAATTGATGGCTTGGGTGGAGCTCCGAGTGGATGATTTATAGGTTCCCATCCAACCTCTTTGGCATAGATTCCCATAAGATCAAGAAACTGCACCAATTCAATAGCTTTCGCATAACCAAAAATATCTTGCCCCATCAAAACTCTTTCCACAGGATCTGTAGACAAAGTATGGATGCTTTCAGCCGCCAAATCTATAGCCGTGATAGCTGACAAGTTCTCATAAATTTTGGGTAGCTTCAAAGCCTTATATACATCAAAGACCTCCACCTTATCATGAGCTCGCATAGTCAATTTTTCTGCTGCTATATCAATGATCGCACCCCCTGTGGCCAGAAACGGACGCCCCAAAATAAAGGGGACTTCCGGGTCAGGCTCAAAATTAAGCACCACAAAATCAACCGAAAAGATCAACGAACCCACTTGAACCAGAACATCCTCCACAATACCATCCAGTCTAGTCACTGATCGATCTGTAAGCTGCAAAATAATAGTAGTAGGTTTAGGACAACATAAACCCAACTCCTTGATAATTGAAGTGGGCATCAGATTAATACTAGCCCCCAAATCACACAAACCACGAGCACAGACACGATCTCCCAGAGTAATTTTTACAGTGAAGATTTTGGGATCCTTCAGCTTGGTGGGTAAACGGCTTTGAATGCGAGAGCTGTACTCCTCAGTAAGTGCAACTGTAGCATACTTAGTTAATCTGCTCTTGTTTGCCATAATATCCTTCACAAACTTAGCCTACTTTGGAATACCCTGCAAGATATCCACAAGTGGCAAATTAATGTGCACTTGTTTAAGTAATTCAATGAACTTACCAAAGCATTTGTCTTCCTTCTTCTTTTTAAACTTCTGAGGAAAAGGAGGAGGCAACTTTACACTTTGGACCACTTTTTCATCTTTGGAGCTTCTATTAGACTCAACTTATTCGTTTTCAACCACATCTTCTTTCGGCTTCAATTCTTCTGCTGGTGGAACTGTATCCTCTAACTGCTTACCACTACGAGTAACAATAGCACTCACCTGCCTTGGGTTAGGATCAGTACCACTTGGAAGACCTCCTTGAGGGCTTGTATTTTGTGTATTTGCTAACTGACCAATTTGTTTCTCCAAATTTTGAGTAGCGAACTGATTGTTCCTCATATTTGCTGCTAGCTTAGCTTGCTCTACCATAATCTACTTCAACATATCTTCCACGCTCATATTTCCAGGCTTAGCACCCAATTGATTACCTTGACCCTGCTGTTGGTTGTACTGTGGTGCATATCCTTGAGGCCTATACTGATTTTAATTATTTTGCCAAGATAAGTTTGGGTGATTTTTTCACCCAGCATTATAAGTATTTCCATAATTTTGTGCTCCACCTCCTCTTTGGGCATTACCCACAAAATTTATGAAATTCGAATTTGCACTGCACAACTCGCTGGTATGATCCCCATTCCCGCATACATCACACCACACTGGAACATGTTGTTGTACTGTATTTACGGGAGCTTGCTGCTACCCCAAATTTAAACTGCTGAAGTGATTGTTCATCATATTTTGCATGGCTGAAATTTGGGCAGATAATGTTGTGACTGCATCCACATCTAGTTTCCCGGCAACCTTCTTTGTAGAATTTTTAGAATTATCACCATTCCAATCTGGATTTCCCTGCAAAATATGATTCAACAAAGCATATAATTCATCGTAATTATTCTCTAAAGCTCATCCACCTGCAGCTGAATCAAGTAGAATTTTAGTGTTGGGGTCGAGACCCTCAATAAAAGTATGCACCAACACTTCATTTGCTTGGTGGTGATGAGGACAATCCCTCAACATAGATTTAAATCTGTTCCAAGCTTGGTACAAATTTTCATCATCTCTCTGTCTGAAACTTGATATCTCACTCCTCAACTTTGCTGTCTTTTCGGATGGAAAGAACCTTATCCAGAATTTTTGAGCAAGATCATCCCAAGTCGTGATAGAATTCGCCGGCTCTGCATAGAACAACCTCCTTGCCTCCCCCAACAGAGAAAAAGGAAACAAAGTTAGTCTCACAAAATCCGAAGACACACCTGCAGGAATATATGTGTCACTGATCTCCAGAAAATTTCAGATATGCCTCTGTGGATCCTCATGAGCAAGACCTGTAAATTGTCCACTTGAGTGTAAGAGTTGCACCATGTTCAGTTTAAGCTCAAATCTACCTCCAGCTGCCAGTTTTTGAATACTAGAGGTAACATTAGTAGCGAGTGGGATTGCCACATCGCGAACTATCCTAGCTGTCATAACTATTGGCTCACGTCTATTTCCCACTGGGTCCATAGGATCAACTGGATTTTTTGGATTTCTTAGGTGCTCCACTCGATCCTTAATTCTTACGGGATTACCTCGTATGCCTTCGTCAGCCAGTTCAACCTGCGGGATTGGGTAATCTACAGTCTATCTCCTCAATCTATGAAAGTATCTCTCAGGTTCAGACTGTGGGGTTACCAAATCTTTGTTCATTGTAAGTATTTAGATGAAATAAGCCTGCAAAATAGGATAGCTAAGATCAAGTTGTCAACACTTAGCTGAAAATTAGAGTAAAAACATCAATAATTGAAATCTATCTATTTGAAAGTCCCCGGCAACGGCGCCAAAAACTTATTGTGACCCTGCTATACATGCAAGTGCACGTGATAGTTCAAGTAATATAATGGCTTCCTTAAAGAGCCGGATATCAAACCCAAGAGACTTTCGTCAACAGAAGTCAATTTAAGATGCCAAACAATAATTAAAAACTAGTGATGTGAAAAGGACAAGGAATTTGTTGCTAAAAATTGAATGATTGCGAACTATAAACTACTATCTTCGCTACCGTAACTTCAGTTTTTGCAGATATGATATAAAAGTCAATAAAAAGTAAATTCCCAGGGTCAAGGCACTCTGAACGTCATCTCTCGAGCATAAATAGTACTGGTCTAAGCAATTTGAGTCATTTATTTTGGTTATTGATCACGAGGTCAATGTTATGATTATATTCATCTCCAAAATATAACCTTCTATTAGAAATTGGAAAACTAACTACATCATTGAGTGGGGATAGATTTAACCAACTCTAATGCCATTAAGTTGTCTTCCCGTATTTGAACAAGCACGGCGAATTAGGTACCTCTCGGTCCTATAGCATATCAATCTCTTGGAATCCCTTCCTCGAGTAAAGATCACACTCCTTATATTCCACGTTCTATCTCTCAGTTTCTCTCTCGAGCTCACCTCAAGACGAGTGATTTATTTCAATTGTGATAAAGCATTAAAATAGTAAAATTAAGAATATAAGAATAACCAATAATTGATAAACATTAGCAAAAAACAATAAAATTTAACTCACGAGATTCATGTTCGTAGCCTCAACCCCAAGAATTGGGGATTTTAGCCACTCATACCTTGAATTAACATCATACTTTGATAGAAATTCATTAAAAAAATCAAACTCAAAATAAGGAGTATTAAACCTAATTTTTATGCCCAAAATCGCCCAAAGTTAGTCCAACAAATATGGAATTTTGATACAGTAACCCAAAAGCCCTATTTATAGACAAAAACACGGGGCAAAAATTGCCAAAAAACGGCCCGACAAGCCCCTGGGTGCGCCTGGCACTTAGCCAAATTTCTGCCCTTGAAAGGTGGTGCATGACCAGCCTGATACTCTATCTGGTGCACCCCTCTGCTGTCCATGCTATCAAAATTTCTGTCAAAAGCGGCCCGGCACGCTGCCTGGTGCTCCTGCCACTTAGACTCCATTTTTCTTCCTTTCTTCGACTTTTCTTTGCGTATTTGGTTGGATTTTTCAAGTTCAAATCCTTGGCTTCCCTATTATATTCAATATCCTTTGCTCATAGCTCCTCCAAGCCTTGCTTTCCACGCCAAAAATGCTCCAAATAGTCGCAATTTTCACCTCCAAGGGTCTAATCACATTTATTAGCACAATATCAAATATTCCATCAAAACATTACAAAATACATACTTATTGCTCTCAAAACTAAGATAAACATGGTTTAAAGTCGGCAATAAGGCATATAAATATGCCTTAGATCAGTGCTACAGTAATTGTGCATTAAAATTACTGGTGCTAAAGTAATCGTACATTGAACATACTAGACGCTACAGTAAGTTTTTAGCAACATCTAAAAAAGGCCCTATTCTCGCTCAATTCTTGATCATGCGTTCCTTGTCCTATGAGGAAGATAACTGTGGGTTCAATTTTTGAATTCTGTTGTCGGGGCCCTATGGGTTGATTTTTGACCCAATTTTCAGCCCGAAGTACTATTTTCTCGTCTTAATGAGTATATTATTATTTTGATAGTGTCGCAGTAGTAAAAGGTTACTCAAAAGGAAAAAGCCCTGTTATGATCAATCATGTGAGCTCCGTTCGACCTCTAGGTAGGTTATGACTACCTTCTTTTAGACTTAGCTTGGTTGATGTATATGTGTCATAAATTGTTTTGGGGGCGGGACATGGTTTTATGGCATATTATGATGGTATTTCTGGGATTTTTATAATAGTATTGATCCTTTAGATAGTTTACCCTAAGGTAATGTGTTTTTAGGGGCCCTCGTGTTGAGGATATGATCGTAAAAGGTCTTGCATTGGTTATATTGCCTTTTAATAATGTAATTTCCCTGGTTATTTATAGTACTGGCTATTATGATTAGGTATCAGTTGATTGGTTGATTTCCTTATTGTATTTACGCATATTGTTCCTGCATATTCATGGTATGTGGTTGCTTTAAGTTGAAAACAGTGTTTTCAATTTCAAAAAGGAACATGGTGAGGTTTTACATGGACTTGATTACAAAAAAGGAAGAAATAACCATTTTAGTCCCAGTTTGAGTCTAGGCACCTGTTATACCTTTGATCTATTCCGGTTTGATTCTGGAAGGTATTTTTACTTATTATTACTTGAAAGCCTTGGTTCGAGTTTGAGCAATGTAGACGGATATCACGAGACCCTCATGGGTCCTTCCTTTGCAAGCCATAGATGTTGGAGAAGGAGTATACGGTAGAATGTGGCATGGCATTCATCTTATACTACATTGCATGTTATTCATGATTTGCACTTACTTATTTATATACATTGCTTGTAGGTTGTTTGTACCAGCCGAGCTTTTGGGGGGCCAGTTGGGTTATTATTTGATTATTATGGTATATCTTATGATAGGATATTTTCTTACATATTTACCCATGTGTTCAGATATTCCCTATTTATTCTCTTTCTAGCCTTATTAAATTTAATATTAGACTGTATTCACATTTTATTATATATATATATAAATATCTTATCTGAGCTAAGTCGGTCTATGATTCCTATTAAATACCACGTGTTTTGGTACTTATACTACACTTCTGCATATTTTTTCATGATACAAATCCTAGTATGATTCATCTCCGCTGACGACCTTCTCATGCGAAACTATTTTGATCAGAGACTTGGGGTGAGCTCTTGATGTTTGGAGTTGTGCTATCTCCCTCTTGTTTTGGACTTGTCTTTATTTTGTACTCTTATAGACAGTTTTGTATATTTGTACATATCTAGTACTCCTCTCGTATTTAGTAGTTGTGGTACTTAATGATACCAGGTATATTTTGTCCTTTCATCCTATATATATATGTGTGTGTGTGTGTGTGTGTGTG
Source organism: Capsicum rhomboideum (assembly GCA_031232105.1). NCBI lineage: Eukaryota > Viridiplantae > Streptophyta > Magnoliopsida > Solanales > Solanaceae > Capsicum > Capsicum rhomboideum. Next base: position 57,643,231 of record CP124711.1, read on the forward strand.
TGTGTGAGAGAGAGAGAGAGAGAGAGAGAGAGAGAGAGAGAGTGAGAGAGTGTGTGGGCCCTGCCTATTTACTTTACAATTTTGTCCTATCTCTTATTAGTTCGTTACTTGTTGTACTGGGCTATGACGTTTGACTTATCTACTGGTGGGTTATAGTAGGTGCCATCATAACCCAAATTTTTAGGTCGTGACACTTCAAGAGTGGGATTCAGTTGAGTTCTCACGCAAAATGATCTTGTGGTAGCTTATGCATTAAGAAAATTAAAAAAACATGAGAGAACTATCCTAATCAAGATTTGGAAATGGTCGCTGTGGAAATTACTCAAAAGAATTGGCGTCACTACTTATATGGTAAAACTTGTGTGATTTACATAAACCATGAAATTCTGAGGTACATTTTCCAATAGGTGATCTAAATTTTTGGCAACGTTAATGGATAGAACTACTGAAGAAGTCTGATTGTGTTATTTTGTATCATATTAGAAAAGCCAATGTTATGACTGATGCATTGAAAAAAAATCTATAGGCGTTTGGAACATTATGTTCTTCAAAGAGGCTTTTGGTAAAGATATGAACAGACTAAAGGGTACATGCACCAAAGGTATGATGGAAATTCAAAGGTATGTTTGCTTATGTTCAAGCTATGTCTTCATCAGTAGTGCATATATAAGCCACTTTAAATTTTGAGATGCGGTCCTAGTTGGTAAAAGTAAGAAGATGAATCCTGAATGTGATGGTATTTTTCAACTAGGTAATCGATTATATGTACCAGAGGTTTAGAGTTCAAGATAAACTATTCTTGAATAAGCCCACAAATCTAGATATACTATATACCCTGTGACATAAAACAATTGTACTAGTGAGAGGGTATGAAGGAAGATGCTGCTAATTTTATTTTTGGTTGTTTGACTTGTCATTTGGTTAAAGTTAAACATCAATGACCCACAAAATTATTATGAGAGGTTGAGATTTTTGGAGTGGTAATGCGAGAGAGTCACCATGAATTTTGTGACTGGACTATCACTAACCATCAAAGGTTATGACTTTATCTGGGAAAATCAATAAATCTTTTGTCGATAAAGACTACATATGGTAGAGTAAGGTATGCACAAATATATATATGAATGAAATTTCCAGACTTTATAGGGTTCATGTCCATAATCTCTGACAGAAGATCACAGTTCACTTCACGCTACTAGAAATCATACCAAGCATTGGGTGCACAAGCAGATTTTATTACTGCTATTTCATATTTGATGGGTAGTTCGAGTATGCATACATATATTAAGCACACGATGAGAGTTCACATTCTTGATTCCAAGTAGTTTTTTTAAAGGTAAACATTGATTTAGAGGTAGTTGAGATGGTTATCTACCTTAAGCTGAATTTGATTATAACAACATATTAGGACAAGCAATCCAATGGCACAGTATGAATCCTTACATAATATGTGTAATGACCTATTCCATCGTTATGGTATAGCTTGGCATGCAAAAATTTGGGTTAAGTCATCTCCGGATAATTTTTTTTAAATTTCAGGCTAGGCTAATTTGGGATGAATTTCCGTTGTTGTGTGGTCTAGGTAAATCTGGTGTTTGATGGAGTGGTCATTCATGGATTTGAGATAATATCATCTTAGCTAAGAGATTAAGGAGTTCATAGAAACATTCATAATGGAATTCGGGTTAGTAGAACTTCAGATATAGCGTTTGACATAAAGGGGTTAGTTTCTGAGTATTGTGTGGTAAAAATACAAATATTGGGAACAAGTCATGAGTTTCTGCCTTGCTCCCCACTGTAGTGGGTAGGAGGGCTGATATAGTAGGATTTATGCTACTATACGGGGAGCTTGGCTTGGTTAGTGCCGCTACAGCGAGAGGATCCCATTATAGCTGGCTTGACGCAGATTAATACCAGTTTCTGAACCAAAATGTTATTTCATTCCAAAAAATGTCCATGTGTGGAGAGAGGGTTAGAGAGGTGATTTTCTGGAGTTCTTGACCAATTTTCACTCCCAAGGTAAGTAAGTTCTACCCTTCTAACGTAGATTACTTCGGTTAATCTTTAAAATTCCTTGGAATGATTCATGGTAGGGTTAAGGGTGTAACCTAGGGTTGAAGAACCTGAAGTGATTATATTACATATGGATTAGAATCACTTAATAATGGTTTAGGATTGTTGAACTATGATCCCTAGACTAGGAATTGTCCTTTTAATCTCAATTCGTATGGAATTTTGAGTAGAACAAGGGCCTAAAACCCTAGAATGGTGAAATTGTTCATGAACTTGGGCTAAAAGCAATGAATTTAGGTTTATAATGCCTAGAATTGGTAGAATATTGGTTGAATAGTTCTTTGTTGTTGTTTTAGACCGAGATCAAGCTGAGGTTGCAAGATAGGACAACACTCAAGTAATTTAGAGCATTGCAAGGCTTGTTTTGAGGTAGGTTATGCTTGTATTGGAGTTTAGACTCTGTTTGATTGCATATGTGCTCGTTAACTAAATATTTGTCTACATGTTTCAAGTTTTGCTTATAATTGGTGTTAAATGATGGAACGTAAACTGTAAGTGTTGTTTAATGATAAATCTTACTCCCTCCGTCCCAATTTATGTGATGTACTTTGACTTGGCACGGAGTTTAAGAAATAAAGGAAGACTTTTGAAACTTGTGGTCTAAAATGAGTTGTAGATATTTGTGTGGCTCTAAATTATTTCATTAAGGGTAAAGTGGGTATTTTAAAGTTAAATTGTTACCAAATATAGAAATGTGTCATTCTTTTTGGGACTGACTAAAAAGGAAAGTGTGTCATATAAATTGGGACAGAGGGAGTAATAAAAAATTATGCTCGTGAATAACATATTATTGTTTTTGTGAATTAAGTGTTGCTAATGTATAGCCTGTGATTGAATTGACACTACAAGAAAGAAGGCATTTCCCAAAAAATAATTTTGTTGCCATATATCGAATGATGTTGCCAAAAGTACTTGTGGCAACAATAAAAAAGTTGTTGCATGTCGTTGCAATAAATGCCAATGGGAAAGGTTTTTGCAACAACAAAAATATTGTTGCCAAAATGACTTAACGCAACCAAAAAAATTGTTGTCTTACATTCGTATAGTTGTGGCTTATAAAAAATTTCGCAACAAAATTTAATGTTGCTATAAATTAATTTTTTTTACCAAAAATATTAGTTATTGCAAAAACTTGGCAAAAAGTTAGTTAGTAGGTTGTTAGAAAGCTTTTTAGCAACAACAATTTCTATTGCTATAAATCAAATTTTTTTTTGTACACCTTTAGCAACAACTTGTGAGCAGTTGCTACGTACACAATACATATTCTTTTAATAATTTTACACAAATATTGAAATTAAAAATTATATAAATTTACAAAGGTCAATACATAAGATACTAGATATTTTCTACTTTCAAAAAATTAAAAACTTCTACATGTCTTTACTTGTAAAAAAAATATATATAAACAAGGTCATTATATTCTAATCCTACTAATTAATTCAAAAAAGAATCTTCTCCCTGTAGCACTTGTATTTCTACTTGATTTCTTCATCTTTAGCTTTTTGATTTTTTTTCTCAAGTGATGCTTTTTCACGTAAAAGCCTCCTCTCTTTCTCTTCCGCAGTACGCAACATAGTACGAGCTTTCAGTTCTTCTTGGATCTTTTGTAAGATCTGCAAGTGAAAATCACATGAGTTTGTGTTTTGTAGGTTACTGAAAAATTTGGACAAAGAATAAAGATCAAACACAAATTCATAACTCTACCTGATTATTTGCTTCAACCAACTCTTTTGGAATATTTTCTTCAAACCTTGAGAACTCATCAACTTTGAAAATCGCATTTTTAAGTTTCACTTCTCCGTTAAGGCATCCTGTCAAGAATGGAGTAATAAAATGAGATGATTGTCACCTTAATAAATAAAATTTAATCACATTTAACAAATACCTGAAGCTCTGCATCTTTTTCATCGCATAAAGACCTGAATTTATCACAATCATAAGCAGCCACTTCTAAATTTTGCTTATCAAAAGTCAAGTTATATTTTAGTTGTCCAGTTCTTTTTGTATCTCAGTTTTTTTTTCTTTCTTTGTAAATCTTTCATCAACTGCTCATCAGTACAAAGACCATAAGTCAGAAGCAAATAGGTACCTAAAATATATTTCATTGTGTTTATCAATTGTAATTTAAAAAGATAGATGGATGCATAATGGGTAGAGCAAATAGGTGTCATGTACATTACATCAGAGAGATAGCTGATAGAAGGAAATGAAAAACCTATTGTAATATAGCTAAATCAGGAAAACTAAACTTGCATCTCAAATGAGCACCACATCCGCTATACAGGGACTCCTAATGATAGAATCATAGAAGGAAAATTGTTTTTGTTCTTGTATAATCTGTACAGACACAAGTTAAGTTGAATCTGTACATCGAAGGCATTAACAGTTTCTAGTATTATCATTTGTAAAGCTGCAAAACTTTCTAAGTGAAGCCAAAGCTCAAAGGTCCAAGTAAATGTTACAGTTGGACCTTTCATAAAGATCATGAGAATTTTAAAATCTCACTTATTAATTATATCATTGGATAATTTTGACATATCCTCCACTCTTCAAGAAAATAACAAACCAAAAAAAGAAACCAGTGTAGTTGCAAATGTACACAACTAAGTACTTCTGTAACTGAACAGAATGAATTCAACAATCTATTCTTTAATTCTAAAGATAATAAGTTTTTTTACATGAGTAATTTGAATCTCTATTAAATACTACCAGAGATCATCCCAAATGGAACCAATAACTTCACAATCCATTCAATAGTTCTAAGCCAAATATCTACAAATTTCTGACCTAGCTACAAAAAGCGATCCAACTTTATCTTACAACCTGTTAGTAAATTCTTGCACCAGATTCATTCTAGGACTGCAAAATCTACTAAAACAAACAATCAAACTAATGTCCTCAGTATCCTTTGAGCACCGTTAACCAGCCATCCAGTATAAGCAAAACCAAGAACAGTCCATGCATTCTAATCTATATGTCCAAGTAGAAGCCTAATATAAACATTCTAATTCTAACTTTGCATAAATAATAACTAGCTTAATTATTTTGTTGTTTTTAACAAGTAGATCTTGAAGGTATATCTACCACAAGATGTATCCCCGAAGATATGATGCTCCAATAAACTGATAACTTATCATGTGTAATCAATTAGCAGCATCCAACACTAGCACTAGTTCAATATGTATATGTAATAATAATACTAACATATACCAGATGTACTCAATTAAAGATATTCCAGACTCCCTTATTTACACAGGTTAAACTAAATACTCACCCAAATAAAGTTAAACCAATACCTGCTAAATACTATTGGTAGAGAACTTTACTAAAACGAGAATTAATTTATGAAGTTTACTTATTCAATTGTCATTCATAAGACTTGCAGGACTTGTCTCATATGACTAGTTGAATTTGTAACCATATTGAAAATTATAGCAAGAAGAGGAAGACCATCCTGTTAAACATAGTACAAATAAATAACTTAGTCTGCCGTACAAAGGAAAAATAGAACAAAAAAGAGGCAGAGATGCACAAAGAGAGTGAAAAAAAATTGAAGTAGTAATGCAACATTTAATAGTTTAGTAGCGTATCCTAAATAAATATCTTAGAATTTTGCATATGAGATACTAGTGCCATTATGCTCTCTTTTAACATTTTTTGGTCATTCACTAAACGAACTTTCATTACTTCCCAATTTTTTCGTTCCTTTTCACCTTGATTTTTAATTTCCAGTAGCTTGCTTTCTACACTCTCTCGTTTACGACATTCTTCTTCTGCTTCCTTTTGTTGTGCTTGAAGTTGCTCTTGAATTTCATTTGAATATATCCTACTTGCTGACTTAATTACAGATCCTTGACCAAGAATGTACTTTGATTTTTCTCCCACAATTTGCACAAATGCAATATTAATAATAGGATCCATATCGGTGCCCTCTTCAATTTCTTGAATTTTTTCAGCAATAACATCTTTCACTTTATCCTACAAAAAAACCTATACTAGCTTTAAATTTTAATATTTATTTAGAAAACTCATTCTATGAATAAAGATAAGATATTTCAGTGTACATTGACTTCAGCAGAAGTATTAGTAACCCAATGTTTATTTGTCTTCATATGAGTCATTTCCCAAAGTTTCTGATAGTTTGGCTCTTTTCCAGTATTTTTGTCCCTCTACCAAAACAAATAAAACTATGTTATTAAAAAAAAGACCATAATCGATCAAAAGAAAGAAAAATCTCACCGCTTCAGAAGATACTGCTTGAAAAGATTTTCTACCGCAAATATGATTCACTTCTTGTTTTACCTTGTTACTTTTGTGTCTTTCACTCATTTTCTGAATTGATTTTGCGTTAAAAAATTTATTTTGATCTAAGTATAAGAAGTCAAATAAGAAAATAAATAGTATAAAAAGTTAAATAATTTATACTTTTAACTACCTTAAAATCATCAGAGCAGAAGTAATCCATCAAGAATTTCCATTCAACTTCATTAACATCTGTTGGTATAATTTTCAAACTTTCTTCCTTTGTAGAAAATTTCTTGAAATGATCATGATGTCTACTATGACGATATCGATACAAATTTTTAGCCGTTTTAAGAATATCATCGCGATTGTGTTCGATATCCAGAAGCTGAAAGGTGTCCTACACTCAAAATAGAATCAAAGATTAAGACTACAAACTAAGGACAGGATAGCTTGTTGGGCAGATATTGAGGACGTTTCCTATCCCATGTATCTTGATGAAGACCTTGATAATTTGTTGTTCAAATGTTCTTGTACTACTAGCAAAGTATAGGACAGAATACTTCAGTGGCAAGGAGTACATTAAAGAGCTTATGATTAGCAAGGGGAAGTGGAGAGGGAAATCAAGCACGCAAAAGAGAAGAGTGCACAGCAGGATGTGTATAGAATTTGTCTTTAGCTGGTTGTGTCTATCATGTGTGGCAAGAGAGAAATGCTAGAAGCTTTGTAGGATTATAGAGGACACTCGAACATATTATCAAACAGGTAATAGTAGAGATACATTGTCAAGCAACTAGGAATAGTAGACTAGCTAGTTGCATGCAATCACTGAATTGCTACCATCTTAGAATTTTTACGAATGTAACTAGTTTTTCTTTATCTGTTACTGTGAATACAAGGTTGGGCCAACCTGCCCCTCCTGTGAACATGTTTTCTTCCTCATGAGATTTTTAGATGGTGTTGAACCTATGTAATCAGTGGTATAGATTGAAGGAATTGTGGTGGTTGGAATTGCAAAAGATATGCTTTGCCCCTAGAGCTCCAGTTGAGTGGTATTTTAGTGGAGAAAAGCATTGTTCCATTGTTCATTGAGTTCAAAGTATTCAAACTAATACAAGAATCATATTCTAGATTTGTAACGACCCTCTTCACTATTAAGTGTAAGTCTTACGTTTAAAATCTCATGTTTAAATTCCTTTTGATTTGAAAGTTACAAAATTTAGGCTAGGCTAGTTTCACCCGGTTTTGGAGTGAGGTGTATTTTAGGGAAATCTGGGAATGATTTAGACTGGTTCGGCAAGAATGTTGCTAATTCCTAGTTATCTAATGCGATAAAAAACCCGTAGGATTTTACGAAACTAAATTTAGGTTAGTAGAAATCCCGAAATTAACCTTAGCATAAAGGGCATCATTTGGAAAATCCCAGGATCAAAGTGTGTTGTAAAAAATGGGAATTTTGGGTGAATATGGACTTACTGACTCATCGACACTGCTATAACATTTGGCACACCACTATAGCGATGACCGCTATAGCAGAGAAATTACCACAATAGTGGTGGTCAAGGGCGGTCAACGCCGCTGGAGTGGTTGGCTACCGCTATAGCGGTCTGGTACTACTATAGTGGTAGAAACCGCAATTTAATGGGATTTTTTCTCCAAAATAGTTTATATTTTCTAGACTCATTTTGGGACAAGAAAAGGGCAATTTAGGGCAAAAATCATCAGATTTCCTCCATTTAACTTCGTTAAGGTAAGGATTTCTTTCCCTTTAACTTGTAATTACTTATTAATCCTTAGAATCCTTAAATTACAAATTTTGGGAAGGGTTTTAGGGTAATTTTTGGATGATTGCTGGTGCAAGGGGGAAATAAGCATTAGGTTAATAGGTTTTGTTTATTAACCTTGAATTAAGGGGAAAATATCCCTAGAACGATAAGGGCACGAGACCTTAGGGGCTGGGGTGAGTTATAAATCCCACCATGCTTGGTCATTTCATTAATACGATATTTGTATATATGTTTTAGACCACGAACAAGCAGAAGGGGCACGAAAAGGCAAAGCTCCGACTTAGAGTTGTGCGAGCTTGGTTCGAGGTAGGTGATGGTGGTGTAATTAATCCAACTTATATTATATGTACATATTAACTACCTTGTAGTGTGATTGGTTAATGTATGCTTATGGGTGTGGTCCATCCATTGTTTACTTGCTTTATGACTTGGCCTGCCTTATATAGTAAATTATAGAATGTTTCGATATTTGGGGTATTCTTACAGGTTATGGTTCGATTTAGGATTATAGACATTCATGTCTGGGGTTTTAGTACATAGACGGTAATTATCCCCTGTAGGTCATCGCTAGAGGGTGGGTATATAACCCTTAGCATGTATGTATGGGTTATAAGGTATGTAATGGTGTGAATGTTCCTTGAGTGGACCGAGGAAACTGTAATTTCTATGTTTGATATTAGCTTATTTATCTTGACTTGAATTGACTATCTTTGACTTGGTGATATTTGTTAACTTGTTGGTGTTGCCTTTTCAGTGCCTATACTTATGTGTTGAATGTATAATGAGGGAGCATGTGTTAGTTAATTGTACTATATTTTGGTTAAGTGTCCATATTTTTATCTTAGGTTAGCCTATGACCCTACCAGTATACTGTGTTTTATTATGCGTTGATACTACACCTGTATTTACTTCTGTGAGTGCAGCATATATATTCCAGCAGATTCTTTGAGACCTTACTTTTGACTTCTGCAACTGATTTCTGGATTTTAGGGTGAGCAGCATATCCTGGCTACCATGAAATCTATCTTTCTTGAGCATTGTCCTTTGTTTGGACTGGTTACTTTTCTTTAGTTTTGGGGGTAGCATCCCTTGTTGACATTCTTAGTATGTTTTGGTACATTGACTTTCGGGTTCTAGGGGATCTCAGTTGAGTATTTTGTTTCCTCATTTCTTAAGTTGTTAGATTGGCTACTTATTAAACTATTTATGGGATGGTTTTCGTATTCTACCTAAGTGTTGTTCAATACTTTTGGGGTTATTGGTTCTCCCATCGGGTAAGTAGTATGGGTGCCATTCACGACGGGTTTGGGTTGTGACAAACTTAGTATCAGAGTCTAGGTTTCATCGATTCATAATACCAAAATAGATCCAGTAGAGTCTCACAGAATGGTACGGAGATGTCTGTTCTTTTCTTCGCAAGGCTATAGGGCTTTAGGAAATCTGTCTTTCTTGATTTTTGTGTGCTATGAATTGATTCCAATTGGTATCTGGTGATCCAAATTGGTATCTAATCTCTTCACTCTTTTGTTCGTAGATGATGAATACTAGGTCTAACGGAACACAAGTAGTAGTCCCTGCACCGACCACTCTAGTTAAGGAGCCAACCGTGAAGAGAAGGGGATGATTAAGGGGGAAAGGAAAGAGAGGATGGGTATGGGCCATACCCGCCAGGGGTAGAGCTCACGCAGCTATTGGTCAGGCTAATGAAAGGGTAGCATCCCTTTCCCCACCTCAGGATCATTTTGAGAAGAGGGAAGCAACAGAGAAAAAGGAGATAGAGCCCGAGATGGCGGCACCAGTTGGGGTTACAACTCTAGCTCCCATGTCTACTGAGGTCATTTAGAAAGTGTTAGCTTTTCTAAGTGGGTTGGCTAGGACTAGAGCCACCTCCACTGTTTCGGCATACTAGGCTCCAGTTGTGCACCCTACTGTTGTTATGGCTCCTACGATGGATGACATTTTGGGCACAGATGCTTTTTGTCACTCAGTTTTGGGTTCTGTGATGACTAGTACTGAACATGATCTGCTAACAAAGTTCCTGAAGATGAAACTTCCTATATTTCAAGGTACAGGATCTGAGGATGCTTCTGAGTTTATTATTGATTGCTATGAGAGGTTTCACAAGATGGGTATTGTGAAGTAACATGGGGTTGAGTTTGTGACTTTTCTATTGGAGAAGGTTGCTAAGCAGTGTTGTAGGGCATATGTTGAAGGTCGATCACTAGTTTTGCCTCCTTTGACTTGGGAGCAGTTTCATGCTCCATTTTTGGATAAGTATGTACCCCGTGCCCCCTGTGATTGTAAGAAGGATGAGTTTTTGGCTTTAGAATAGGGTGATATGACTATTGTGGCTTATAAAGGAAAGTTTCATGCTTTATCTCACTATGCTACTCCATTGTTGACTACTGAGGAAGAGAGGATTCGTCTTTTTATTTAGGGCTTAAATTATGATCTTCAGGTTTTGACTGTATAGATGAGTTTTGCTGGAAAGGGATTTAATGATGTGTCAGACTATGTGAAGAAGTTGGAAGGTGTGGCGCAGCAGGACAGGCTAAGATGTTAGCCAAGAAGTCTCAAAATATTGGGAATTTAAGTGGATCCTATTCTAAGGGCCAACAGGCCTTTTTAGCTCACCCTATTCAGTCAGCTATGCCAGTTTCTACTGTGGTACCGGCTAAAAGGACCTTCTTAGACTCAGGTTGTTAGAGGCCAAGGGGCTTCTTATTCTTCTGTCAGTCGGCCTTGTCTAGAGCATGGGTGTTATCATTATGGTACTGTTGGTCATTTTAAGAGGGAGTGTTTGGTGAGACAGGTGAATGGCCAGACTCAGCAGCAGGCTCGGGCAGTGGTTCCAGCAAATAGAAGAGGGGGTAATGGCAGGGGTCGTCCACGGGGTGGACGAGAAAATCTGGCAGGTGGCCGTGGTAATGGCGGCGCAGGAGCACAGTTGGTACAGAGGTATTATTTCTGTCTGTGATCGAATGGCTTTTGTCTTATTTGATCTAGGTTCCACTTATTCTTATGTGTCTGTTTAGTTTGCTATGGGTCTGAGTCTGGTTTGTGATATTCTTGACTATCTTGTGCATGTGTCAACTCCAGTTGGGCAGTCTGTGGTAGTTACCCATGTTTATCGGTCTTGTCCTACTTTGTTTGTGGGTTTTCAGACTTAGGTAGACTTAATTATCTTGGATATGTTAGACTATGATGTAATCTTGGGTATGACCTGGTTATTTACGTGTCATGTTATTTTAAATTGTAATGCCAAAACAGTGACTTTAGCTATGCCTAGGATGAAGGAACTAGAGTGGGAGGGAGCGTATAAGGTCAAATCGATAAGGATTATATCATATGTCTGGGCAAGGTGGCTAGTGGGGAAGAGGTGTTCAGCATTTCTAGCTCATCTTTAGAATGTGGGTGCAGGGTCTCCTTCTATTGAGTCAGTTCCAGTAGTTTCTAAGTTCCAAGATGTATTCCCTTCAGATTTATTGGGTATGTCTCCGGATAGGGATATTAAATTCTATATTAACTTAGAGTCGGGAACTCACCCTATATCTATTCCACCTTATCGAATGGCTCTTGCAGAGTTGAGGGAACTCAAAACTCAGTTACAGGAACTGCTTGACAAGGGTTTCATTCGTCCAAGTGCTTCACCTTGAGGTGCTCATTCATTTTGTCAAGAAGAAGGATGGTAGTATGAGGATGTGTATCGATTATAGGCAGTTGAATAAGGTCACCATCAGAAAGAAATATCCTGTGCCTCGCATAGATGACTTGTTTGATCAGCTACAGGGTGCAATAGTTTTCTCAAAGATTGATTTGCAGACAGGTTATCATTAATTAAAAATTAGATCGGAGGATATTCCAAAAACAGCTTTTAGAACTCGGTATGGTCATTACGAGTTTCTAGTAATGTCTTTTGGATTGACCAATGTATCTGCAGCTTTCATCAGTTTGATGAATGATATCTTTAAATCCTTTCTGGATTCTTTTATGATTGTGTTTATTGATGATATTCATGTGTACTCCAAAACTAAGGAAGAGAATATAGGCCATCTCCATATAGTTTTGGGAATTCTGAGGGAAAGGCAGTTGTTTGCTAAATTCTCCAAATGTGAATTTTTGTTGTCTTTGGTTGCCTTCTTAGGGCACGTGGTTTCGAAAAAGGGAGTGATGGTGGACCCTCAAAAAATTAAAGCAGTTAAGAGTAGGATTCGGCCTAGTTCAGTGACCGAGGTGAGAAGCTTGTGGGTCTTGCCAGTTATTACCGTAGGTTTATCAAGAACATTGCAGCTATTGCAACTCACTTGACAAGGTTGACTAAAAAGGAGGTACCATTTTTTTGGTCAGACCAGTGTGAGGAGAGCTTTTAAAAGCTCAACACACTCTTGACTACAGCTCCTATTCTTTCACTGCCGATTGAAGGTAAGGATTTCATTGTGTTTTGTGATACTTCACTTTTGGGTTTGGGTGTTATGTTGATGCAGGATAATAATGTGATTGCATATGCTTCAAGGCAGTTGAAGCCTCATGAGAGGAATTATCCACCCGATGATTTAGAGTTGACAGTGGTAGTTTTTGCTTTGAAGATTTGGAGACACTATCCTTATGGTGTCAAGTGCGAGGTCTTCACGAACCATCGTAGTCTACAACATGTATTTACTCAAAGGTATTTGAACTTAAGGAAGAGACTGTGGATGTAATTATTAAAGGAAAATAATGTGACTATTCAGTATCATCCGGGTAAGGCCAATGTGGTGGCCGACGCATTGAGCCAAAAGGCCGTAAGTATAGGCAGCTTGTCATTCTTGAGAGTGTCTAGGAGACCATTAGCTAAAGAGTTTCAGACTATAGCATCTTTGAGCATGCGGTTTGGGGTCACGGACAGGGGTGAAATATTGGTTGGTGTAGAGGTAAAATCAGCATTTATGGCACAGAGTATGGCCAAACAATTTGAGGATAAGCAGTTAGTTGGATGCACTCCGGAATAACGTACTGAGCGGGGAAGGGGCGGACGCCACTCTCGATGCTGGAGGGTGTTGTGCTTTAAAGGAAGGTTATGTGTTCCTCAGGTTGGTGACTTGATCAGTAAAATACTTTCAGAGGCCCATGACTCGCATTATTCTATTTATTCGGGCATGACCAAGAGGTACCGCGACTTGAGACAGCTTTATTGGTGGTCGGGGATGAATAGAAACATAGTGGATTATGTGTCCAAGCGTCATAACTGTCAGCAGGTAAAGTATGAACATTAAAGGCATGCAGGTTTACTGCAGAGGATGCTTATACCTATGTGGAAGTGGGAGTATATTGCTATATTGCTATGGATTTTGTGGTGGGTCTCCCAAGGACATTGGGGAAATATGATCTATGAGGGTGATAGTAGATCGACTGACGAAATCAGCTCATTTCTTGCCAGTTCGAATAGATTACAGTTCTCAGCAATTGACAAAAATATATGTCAACGAGATCATCAAACTTCCTGGGGGGCCACTTTCTATCATTTCAGACAAGGATGCAAAGTATACTTCTAAATTTTGGGACAAGTACCCTCAACTATTTGAGGACACAGGTACTCTTCTTATTTCTTATTTTGGCCTAATTTTTCTCATTTGATCATTCAGGAATAAGCAATGGATTAATTGGCATTTGTTGTAATTACCCTCTTTATCTTTACATGTAAGTCCTACATTTAAAAACTCGTGTCTAAATTCCTTTTGGTTTGGAAGTTACAAAATTCAGGCTAGGCTAGTTTCACCCCGTTTCGAAGCAAGGGGTAGTCTTGGAAAATTTAGGAATGATTCAGACTGGTTCGGTGGGAATGGTATTAATTCCTAGTTAGCTAAGGCGATAAGAAACCTGTAGAATTTTACGAAACTGAATTTGGGTTAGTAGAACTACCAAAATTAACCTTAGCGTGAATGGCATCATTTAGAATGTCCAAGGATCAAAGTGTGTTGTAAAAAGTGAGAATTTTTGGTGAAGACGGACTTGCCTGCTAAAGAATTGACCACTATAGCGGAGAAATTACCATTATAACGGTGGTCAAGGGCGGTTAACGCCGCTATAGCTGTCGGCTACCGCTGTAGTGGTAAAAATCGCAGTTTAATGGGATTTTCCCCCAAAATAGTTTATATTTGCTAAACTCATTTTGGGATAAGAAAAGGGCGATTTAGGGCAAAAATTATCAGATTTCTTCCGTTTAACTTCGTTAAGGTAAGGATTTCTTTCCCTTTAACTTATAATTACTTACTAATCCTTAAATTATGGAGTTCGGGGAGGGTTTTAGGGTGGATTTTTGGATGATTGCTGGTGCAAGGGGGAAAAATAAGCATTAGGTTAATGGGTTTTGTTTATTAAACATGAAATTGGCCTTGCATTCCGTTAATTCGCTAATACTTCATGAAATTGGTAGTTTTAGGTGAATTACAGGGGAAATAGCCCTACAATGATAAGGGAACGATCATGAACTGACCTTAGGTGGCTGGGGGTGAGTTATAAATCCCTCCATGTTCGGTCATTTTGTTAATACGGTATTTGTATGTATGTTTTAGACCACGAACAAGCGGAAGGGGCACAGAAAGGCAAAGCTCCGGCTTAGAGTTATGCAAGCTTGGTTCGAGATAGGTGATGGTGGTGTAATTAATCCAACTTGTATTGTATGTACATATTAACTACTTTGTAGTGTGATTGGTTAATGTATGCTTGTAGGTATGGTCCATGCATTGTTTACTTGCTGTATGACTTGGCCTTCCTTATATTGTGAATTGTGGAATGTTTCGGTATTTGGGACGTTCTCATAGGTTATGGTTAGATTAAGGATTACATACATTCATATCTGGGGTTTTAGTACATAGATGATAATTGTCCCCTGCAGGTCATGGCTAGAGGGTGGGTATATAACCCTTAGCATGTATGTACAGATTACAAAGTATGTAATGGTGTGATGATTCCTTGAGTGGAACGGGGAAACTGTAATTTCTATGTTTGATATTAGCTTATTTATCTTGACTTGAATTGACTATCTTTGACTTGGTGATATTTGTTGACTTGCTGGTGTTGCCTCTTCAATGCCATTTGTACTTATGTGTTGAATGTATAATGTGGGAGCATGTGTTAGGTAATTGTACTATATTTTGGTTAAGTGTCCATATTTTCATCTTGGGTTAGCCTATGACCCTACCAGTATACTGTGTTTTATTATATGCTGATACTACACCTTTATTTACTTCTGTGAGTGCAGTATATATTCCAGCGGATTGTTTGAGACCTTACTTTTGACTTCTGCAACTGATTTCTGGATTTTAGGGTGAGCAGCATATCCTGGCTACCATGAAATCTATCTTCCTTGAGCATTGCCCTTTGTTTGGACTGGTTACTTTTCTTTAGTTTTGGGGGTTGCATCCCTTGTTGACATTCGTAGTATGTTTTGGTACATCGACTTTCGGGTTCTAGGGGATTTCAGTTGGGTATTTTCTTTCCGCATTTCTTAAGTTGTTGGATTGGCTACTTATTAAACTATTTATGGGATGGTTTTCGTATTCTACCTAAGTGTTTTTCAATGCTTCCGGGGTTATTGATTCTCCCACCAGGTGAGTAGTGTGGGTGTCACTCACGATGGGTTTGGGTCGTGACAGGATCACTCTTTTGTTTTTCTGGTAATGTTGTATTACCACAAGGATGAGGATAACGAAGGACAGATGTGGGCAAAAAGGGGTCATACATTTTGGTGTGTTTCAAAGGAGCTAGAGGAAGGCCTATCTTGTATAAAGAAGACATTGTTGGGAGCCTCAAAGTTTTGTGGTCGAAGCATGGATGTTGGATTATTGTTCTGAAGAGGTATAGAATTTACTCTAGTAGGGAAAGAACCTAAAAGATTTGGAGCTGGCCTAAAGTTCATAGGTTGTATTTGAGGGCCAGTGGGTGAAGTGGTTATGCCCTGATTAGAAAAAGTCGGGTGCCTAAATTGAGGGAGAAGACCAGCAGGTCGTCGAGCAAAGTCAAGTGACATAGGTGGTCCTGTCTGACTAATCTAATTCTTAATTGGGGTCTTTGAAATCCTTGGATGATTGGTGGGGGATTTCAATTATTTATTGTTGGTCGTAGATGAAGGCGCATCATTTGGTTTGAAGGTGAAGGTTCCTGAGATCCAAATTGAATAATTAACATAGAAGCAGATGGAGAGACTGAATTCTAAGAATTGTGAGGCTGGAATATAAAATTGCTACTGGGCTAAAGTGGTTTTGGAGTTACAAAGGAAGTAGGCCTCGTAAAATTACTATTACGAGAATTTTCAGGAACTGGATTAGGTGAGAGCCTAAGAATAACTAGCTGTCCACTAGACACAGAGAGGTGCAAAAAATATGCAGAGGTAGATCCTATAGATGGAAGCAATAGAGGTGCCATATGTGCTGATGGACCTGGAGGCAAAGTGGCTTAATTTGGAGACAGAGAGATAGACAACCATAAATACCACTACTGACCATTTACCGTTTCAACAAAGAAAGATGACAGAGCTACGATAACCAAAAACATCACAACTGTTTCAGGCGATATCCAATAATTACAAGACCTCTCTTTAACAAGCAGAAACTAGAACTAGCCAAAAAATATAAAGTAGAAAAAAAACTAACTAATCAGAGAACTAATCCAATTTCAAGATGATAAAAAAAGAAGGTCATTTAATCCAATTAAGAAGATGAAGAAACATTTTAGAGCTAAAGAAATATCAGAAGAATCAGAATTTCTATGCAAGAAGACAAGCTATTGTGATCTATGCTAAAAGAATCAGAATTTCTATTTGGATGATTTTGCTTTGTTTCCATATCAGTCAAATAGCTAGAGCAAAATGTCATGCACTCCTCTACAAGATAGCCCTCAGCAATTGATCCTTCCGCACGAGATTTATTGAGTACATAACCTTTCAAGGTTCGCAAAAATTTATGAAGTAAAATATATTAGTAATATTTTAACAAATTTCAATTAAGAGAATAGTTTAGAAAAGTAATAAGTCAACCTTTCAATGAAGTACATCCATCGAAATTGCACAGGACCATCCAACTTTGCCTCGTTTGCCAAATGAATTGCCAATTGAATAATGACATCAAAGAACGCCGGTAAGAACACACATTCTAATTTATATAATGTAATTTGTATGCTCTTATCTAGCTGATCCAACTTCTCCACATGCAACTCTTTAGCACACAAATAACTAAAGAATAATGACAATTCAATTAATGGATCATGTGCATTTTTTGGCAAAAGTTCTTTGATGATAAGTGATAAAAAAACACTGAAAAAGAACATGATGATCATGACTTTTAAGCCCAAAAATTTTAGCTTCCTTGATACAATGACTAATGTTAGAAGCATAGGCATCAGGAAACTAAACTTCTTTGATGAGTTGACAAAATTGAATACTTTCAACTTTAGATATTGTATAACTTGCTGGAGGAAGTATGTATTTATTCCCACTTTTTATGGGATGGAGGGACTTTTTTATTTTCATCTCTTGTAAGTCCAATCGAGATTTCAATGTGTCCTTTATTTTTCCTTCAATGTCCAACAGCGTTCCCAACACATTTTCACTAATATTATTTTCAACATTCATTACATCCAAATTATTTCTCAACAAATGTGAACTAAAATATTTGAGTTCAAATAATATACTTTTCTTTTTCCAATTATCACATCTTTTAGTATCTCATTTTCTTTATCTTGTGATGCCATCGACTGACCTTTGTGAAAAGGTATTAAGTTGCACAAGCACATCTTCACCACTCAAAGCTTCTGGTGCAAGTCTTTCTTTCTTTGTGTTATCAAAATAACGTTTATTCCGTCAATAAGGATGATTTATCTCCAAGAACCTACGATGACCCATGTAGCATTGCTTTCAATTATGTTTCAAGTAAACGAAACAAGTATCTAAATGACAAATTGGACAAGCTAGTATACCTTTAGTTCTCCAACCAGATAAAATACCATAAGCAAGAAAATCATTGATTGTCCACAATAAAGAAGCACGTAATTGAAAATTTTGTTTCATAAAAGCATCATACCCCCCATAAGGTATTCAAATCATCAATCAAGGGTTGGAGATACACATCAATATCCATGCCAGGATTTTTTGGTCCAAGAATAAGTAAGGACAACCAATGATTAGATTGTTTCAGGCATAGCCATGGGGGAGATTATATGGAATCAAGAAAAACGGCCACATGCTATATGAATTACTCATCGAACCAAAAGGAATAAATCCATCTGAAGCAAGTCCAAGTCTTACACTACGAGGATCTGAAGCAAAATTCGGATATTTTTCATCAAAATTTTTCCATGTCAATGAGTCAGCTGGATGTCTTAACACTCCATCATCAACTCGTTTGTTTTTATGCCACCTCATTTCTTCTGCGGTCCTTTTGTCATAAACAATCATTGTAATCTAGGTATTAAAGGAAAGTATCTAAGAATCTTTCTAGGAATTCCCCTCTTTTTCTTATTCAAATTACCTAAAGCAACCTCATCATTGGCATCTTTTTCTTTCCTTATTGTCCATCTTTTTTCACCACATTTAGGACATTGTTCAAGATCCGCATATTCCTTTCTATATAAGATGCAATTATTAACACATGTATCTATCTTCACATAATCTAAACCCAAATTTTTTATTATCTTTTGAGCTTCATAAATAGAATTCGGGAGCACATACTCTTTGGGTAAAGCATCACTCAGTAATTTCAACAAAGAGTCAAGTGAAGTATTACTCCATCCATGCATACACTTCATTTGAAAAATACGCACTATAAAAGAGAGTTTAGAGAACTTTTCACAATTTGAATACAACTCTTTTTCTGCATCCTTTAATAACCTATAGAAACTCTTAGCTTTTGTATTAGGCTCTTCGTGCCCTGACTCAGTTGTCTCATTAAATTCATGATTATTATTGAAAACACCATGATACATATCATGCAACATTTCAAAAATGGGAGCATCATCAGTTTCTAAATTTAAATCTTCACTGATATTTGTTTCATCATCTGAAGATAAATCTGGCTCACCATGATTAATTCACCTTTTATAAGTTTGATTTATACCCCACCTACGTAAATCTGGTCTACTTCATCTCGCATTTTCCAAATCACATTATTACATTTCGTGCACAGATATTGGATTCTTACACCAACCTCAAGATTGAAAAATGCAAAGTTCAAAAATTGTTCCACACCATTTAAGTATTGTGGTAACGTCCTATTCCCAATAAGCATCCAACTTTTATCCATTACATACTTACCTACAGAGAATTTCAGATCAATAAATATAAAATTATATGAATTTTTTTATTAAAAAATAAAGAAAGAAAATGTTAGAGAAAGACTTCATATTATGAAAAGTTAAAACAAAGACCAAAAAGTGCTGTCAAGACCAAAAATTGACTACTCAATTGGTTGAACTCAACATTTAAAACATATGTTAAGTAAAGGTGAGGATCCAGTGAAAGTTTAGTTGTAAAAAATTAAAGAATCTATAAACTTTACAAACAGTAACAAGAATCTAATTTAAGAAGAAGAAGAATAAATGGAAAAGAACCTGAGAAAGCCTTATTGAGAGTTATATACACATTAGTCTTTGCATGTTTTTCTGTTATTTTTCTCTGTTTTTTTAAAAAAAATTATCTTTGTATGGGTGAGGGAGCTAGAAATAAGAAGCATACAATTTAAAGCATTAGCTAGCTTAAAGCATAGAGAGACCATTTATGTCCCCTTTAAATTAAAAAAAAATAAAGACTCTTTGCTCTTAAAAAGGATTCACTTCACTATATCGTATCCCTTTGTATTGTCCAACATTGAAGTATTCTATTCCTTGAAATTCTTTTAGTCACTAAAGTTCTTGTTGTTAGATTCATTGCCAGAGTCTTAGTGAAACCACAAACCTTACTGCTCCTAACTACAATTTGTAAACATAGGCCTGAAAATGCTTACTGTTTGTTGCTTTGTTACTACCTTTTATTTTTGTTCATATTACTACCTTTTATTTTTTGTTCATGTTTATGTCTTTTCCTATGTTGTTTGGTCTCGAGCCAGGGGTCTATCAGAAACAACCTCTCGCCTCTAAGGTAGTGGTATCGACTGCGTACATTCTACCCTCCCAGACCTCACTTTATGGAAATATACTGGGTATATTGTTATTGTTGTTGACTATTTACTTGCTTGAATCTTGATAATTTAATCATGGACAGAAGGTCCAAAATTCATTTTGAGCTCAAAGCTCATTTTGTAAGGCCTTTTTTATACACACACATAGCCGCACTTTAATTAAATGAAAGGCCCTGTGTTTCCAGTATATAGCCATTGACCAACATCAAATTTTGTGAGATACAACATAGAAGGAAATCATAGATACTATTACATACCAGTACAAAGAAAAATAGATTTGGTTCAATGAAAAGTCTCAATTGTAAACTTTCTTTTTCAATCTTCTCTGAAAGACCTTGCAGATCAAGTGAAAGAAATGATGCCTGCAAATATACTAGTGACGTAGTTATAATTGAGTTTGACCATATGGTATCCTAGAAATCTAGATGGGACACATCGACATTTAAAGAAAATAACAAATCAAATCACAAATTAGAGAAGGCCTAATTTTTTTTTTAAAAAAAAAAATACTGATGTTTAACAGGATTAGCAATGAACAGATGCCATTGCTTCCTAGACAAAAGCGATTAGACGTGACATTAATATGATTTACTATCAACACAAGCAACAGTTCACTACAATAAACATATGATGTTTTAAGTGATATGGAATCATCATGAATAGCTAGTGATATTTTCTTGAAGTAGCTTTCTATGGTTAAATTTTCTACTAGCATTTCGTATGTAATCGAAAATTCAACATTATCATCATCTCATCAAACTATACTACCAAAGACCTACATAGTAGACATCTATCTTCGAATTGAGACATGAAGTTTATTTATAGCTTCTAATTATTGACATTCTTCATAAATACCAAAGAATCAAATTAAACGGAATCAAATCTAAGTATTTTGGTTCGGTATTTCGTACACACTATTGAAAAACTGAAAACCGAAGACCTCAATCGAAGTTTGAAAGAATCGAACCCACCCCTAGTAAAGATCCACATGAGGGTTGATGGTTCTCCCTTAATTTTTCATTTACTAGTGATTTCGTAAGTTCGATACAAAGGAAATTATTTTATTTTCAAGAGTTGTTTTTTGGAGCAAACTATAACAGTGAATTGTGAAGATTGACAACAATTCTCTAAAAATAAACTCAAATTTAGTTCTGCCATAGCCAGATTTAAAAACCTATAAAACACACAATAGACCAAAAATTTTGAGCTAAATCATAAGCGAGAATCTACAAATTAAAAAGAAGGAATTTAACAAACTCTTAAGGATTCACGAATCAAAAAGAACACAATAACTCAAGCAAGAATTCATCAAACTATATGTATAGACTAAATCATAAGTGATAACTCACCAAACTTCAAAGAAGCAATCAAAGAAATAGCTTGGGTAAAAAACTACAACAGAGAAATCCAGAGAAGAGAGGAGAGCTTGGGGTATAACAATGAAAAAAGAAGACCTAGCGTTATTTTGGAGGAAATTAAAAGTCCACTAAAATTTGGGAATTTGCCGCGTTTAATGAAATTTGAAGGAAAACTTTAAAAAAATTAATGAAAGTTTACGCCAAATTAAGTGGATTAGCAACAAAAAAAAAATTATTATTGCCAAATATTTTATGAAATAACAATAATTAAATCAGGTTGTTGCCATTTATTAAAACTAGGCAACAATATTTCGGTTGTTGGGAAAGAGTTGTTGCAATTTTTTTATATTTAAAATTTATTATATTAACTGTAGAATATAGCAAAAAAACTTTAATATTTGGCAACAATAAGAAAGTTGTTGTTAAAAATTACAAGATATAGCAACAATTAAATTACGTTGTTGCCATTTATCGATCTAAGCCAACAATATTGTTGTTGTAACTAAAAAGTTGTTGTGAGTTCTATATTTTCTTGTAGTGATGGATTTGTGTGAAATAAGGGTGGCAAAACACTTGGTTTGTGATAAGGGTGGCAAGGTACTTGGTTAACTTATGATATTGGTACATGAACTGAGTTTGTCCCCTAAAGGTCATGGCTAGTGGGCAACCATAAGTCCTAAAGCATGTGTATACACGGTAATATGGAGAGTTTGATAATTCCTTGAGTGGACCAGGTTATATGTTGTTTTGGGTTCTTTGCGTGAACTACTTGTGTTAATATTACCTTGATTCCCTCGTATGGGTTGGTTATTGACTTGATATCCATTGTTAGTGCTTTGTGTTAACTATTTTACGAGGTTGATGAGACAATGAGGATTTCTTGATATAAATGGCAACTGACTTGGTTATAAGTTGTTCTTGTTGGTTAGTACTGAATTGAACATTACATGTTTAATTATAGATTTGGTTACTTGATTTGGCTTGGTTGGTGTTAATACATCTGTTGTTATTGCTAATTGGTCCATCGAGCTAGTTAATATAGCTTGTAACTAGAAAACCGTATGGGTAGGCTCTAAGGCATGGGATGTGAACCGGTATAAGTTATGGTACTCGATAGGAGTGAGTAATAAGAATGGAGTAAGCATCTTAGTAGATAGTGAGTTAAGAGAGAAAGTGGTTGAGGTTAAGAAGGTCAACGATGGGATGATAGTGATTAAGTTGGTCATTGGAGAGTCCACCTTAAACATTATTAGTGCCTATGTTCTACAAGCGAGATTGGATGAGGAGATCAAGAAGCATTTTTGGGAGGATTTGGATGAGGTGGTGAGAGGTATATTGCATACTGAGAAGTTATTCATCGGAGGATATTTTAATAGACACATCGAGTCTACTCCAGCAGGGTATAATGATTTGCATGGTGGTTTTAGTTTCAGAGACAAGAACTCAGGAGGCGTCTCACTTATGGATTTTGTTAAAGCATTTGGGTTGGTGGTAGCCAATTTGCATTTCCAAAGAAGGATGAGCACTTAGTAACCTTTCATTTTATGGTGGCTAAGACTCAAATAAACTAGTTTCTTCTTAGGAAACATGATAGAGGTCTTTGTAAGAACTGCAAGGTTATTCCAAGTAAAAACCTCACGACCCAATATAAATCTTAGGGATGAATTTGGAGATTGGGAGGAAGAGGAAAAAGAGGGTTGTGGGAGACCAGCCAAGAATCAAATGGGGTAGCTTGACTATGGCTAGTGCTCAAGATATTAGAGAAAAATTGTTAGGTATTGGGGCTTGAGAAAATAGTAGTTATGCTTACCGTATGTGTGATAAGACTTCAAGTTTCATTAAGGAAGCAACTAGTAGGTGTTAAGGGTCTCGAGAGGTAGATCGAGATGGAATTTGAAAGGATTGGTGGTTGAATGAAGAAGTACAAGGGAAGGTAGGGGCTTAAAAGGTGGAATATGTAAAGTTGGTGGAAAGTAAGGATGAGTAAGAGACGATGATGAATGGGGAAAGGTATAAAATAGTAAAGAAGGAGGTGAAGTTAGCGGTTACGATGGAAAAGACAACGACTTTTAAACATATATTTGTGGAATTAGAGTATAAAGGTGGGGATAAAAAGTTGTACAAGCTAGTCAAGGTGAGAGAAAGGAGGGACCATGACCTGGATCAAGTGAAGTGCATCAAGGACGAGGACGGAAAGGTTCTGGTGGAAGAGGCACACATTAGACAGAGGTGGCACTCATACTTCCATAAACTCCTACAAAAGAGGGAGACAGAGACATTGTATCGGGAGAGTTGGAGCACTCAGAGAGGCATAGAGATTTTAGGTGTTTTGGGTGTATTTAGGTTGAGGAATTTGAGGGTGTTATCCATAAGATGCGTAAGGGAAGAGCAACCGAGTCAGATGAGATCCCATGGAATTTTGGAAGAGTATAGGAAAGTAGATTTGGAGTGGCTTACTAGGTTGTTTAATGTCATTTTTAAGACAATGAAGATGCTCGACGAATGGAGATAGAGTATCATGATTTCATTGTACAAGAAAAAGGTTAACATCCAGAATTGCAACAACTACAGGGGTATTAAGTTGCTAACTATGAAAGTTTGGAAGAGGATGGTGGAGATGAGGGTATGACGGGGCATGAGTATTTTTAAGAACTAGTTCGAATTCATATGAGTCGCTCAACTATAGAAGCTATTCACCTTTTAAGGAGACTAGTAGAGAAGTACAGGGAAAGGAAGAAGGATCTTCATATGGTGTTTATCAACTTAGAAAAGGCTTACGACAAAGTCCCAAGTGAGGTTCTATGGAGATACTTGGATGCTAAATATGTACTTATGGCATACATTAAGGTGATCAAGTACATGTATGATGGAGTCAAGACTCCGGTAATGATAGTGAGAGAGGACTCGGAGTACTTCCCAGTTATGATGGGGTTGCATCAGGGATCAGCTATCAACCTTTTTTTATTTGCCTTGGTGATGGATGAATTGACACACAACATATACAAGGAGTCGTGTTGTGGTGTATATTGTTTGCAGATGACATAGTTCTGATTGATGAGACTCGAGGTAAGTTAGAGGTTTGGAGAAAGACCTTGGAGTCTAAAGGGTTCAAGTTGAGTAGAACTAAGATAAAATACTTAGGGTGGAAGTTCAATGACGTAATGCCTCAGGCTGACGTAGAAGTGAGGCTTGATAGTCAGATCATTTAGAAGAGAGGAAGTTTCAAATATCTTAGATCTATTATCCAAGGAAATTGAGAAACTGATGATGATGTCACATATCATATAGAGGTAGGATGGATGAAATAGAGGCTCGCATCAGAAGTATTATGTGATAAGAATGTATTATCAAAACCTAAAGTCAAGTTATATAGAGCGGTGGTTAGACCGGCTATGTTATATGGAGAGGAGAGTTGGTTAGTCAACATGTTCAGAAAATGAAAGTTACGGAGATAAGGATGTTAAGATAGATGTGTAGGCATACTATGAGAGATAAAATTAGGAATGTAGATATTCGGGACAATGTAGGAGTAGCCTCGACTGAGGATAAGATGCGGGAAATGAGACTGAGATGGCTAAGAATGTTCATAGATGTATGGATGACGTAATTTGAAGATGTGAGAGGTTAGCTATGGACAATTTCAAGAGATGTATAGGTAGGAAGAAGAAGTATTGGGGAGAGGTGATTAGATAGGACATGATGCAGCTTGATCTTATCAAGCACATAACTTTAGATATGAGGGTATGAAAGACACAAATTAGGGTAGAAGGATAGTTAGATAGTTAAGCGTTCTCGCTTATTCTTTTATACTAACAGTCATATTATTAGTCGTAATATTACTCTTATAGTTGCTTGTTCTTTGAGTTTGGGTATTATCTGTGGTTCTCTTACACTTCAATTAGAAATAATGTTTAGGGTGATTTGTCAGGTTGTCTATAGTATTCTTCCATGACTTTCTTTGTTTAGTTCTCTCTCTCTCTCTTCTCTCTCTCTCTCTCCCTCTCTCTCTCTCTATATATATATATATATAGATAGATAGATAGATAGAGAGAGAGAGAGAGAGAGAGAGAGATATAGATATATAGATATATAGATATAGATATATATATATTGCTTTGGATCGTTTATTCTTGAGTTGGCTCTATCGAAAACAACCTCTTTTACCTTTGAGGTATTAGTGTCGTCTGAGTACATTCCACCCTCCTCAGATCTCAATTGTTTGGATTACATTAGGTATGTTGTTATTGTTGTTGTATAAAGTCGTTTGGTTTTCCTCGTTTTCTAGTTGGATTGTAAAAGATGCTACTACATCTTCTAACTCTTGAAGACTATCTATGCGTTAAAATAGTAAGGTTGTTTGCTGTGAAAAAAATTAATGAGTAATTGGAGAAGCACCAACCGATCAGCTAGAGCCTTTTGGCAATTAATAGTAAAACTTTTCATCCTATGATTTTGAAAGAAAAAGAAAACCCTTGCCATGAGATTATCATCCCGGCCTTTGGAGACTTGTAAGTCGCAGTGATGAAATACAATCATGTGAAAAGTATATGGTATAAACCGAATCCGGAAAAGACATCAAATACACCATCAACTTGTCCCAAAATGTTGATTTCACACCTAAACTAATCTGGCGACCCATTACACCCCTAATCTTATTCAAAGTGAAAAAACCCCTTTCTAAGACAAACCCAGATTTTATGTGAAGTGATGTTATACACACGCTTAACACGTGTATAGTATCATTTTTTACTTTTTTTTAATCTTTTCTCTTAATATTTCCTTCTTTGTTTTTTTCAAAATACTTCTTTTTTCTTTCTGGTTTCATCCTTCTCCATCATAACACGTCTCCTACTTTTAAATTTCACTTTTCTTCCCTCTCTATCATTAATAAATTGAAGGAAAAAGAAAAATCTAAAGACAAAAACAAAGAATAGTAAAATGGCCACTGAGGATAGAAGCTGTTGGCGGTGAAATTTCGATAGGCAACAGTAATGCCATTGTTTCCGATGAAGCAAATGAAAATTTTCAGATCTGTAAAATTGTTAAAAATTTTCAAAAACCTTGATAATTAAAGATTAATCAAGCATTTCAATTATAGTCTTTGCATGTATAAAGACTTAAGTATGTCATTGATTGCTTGGGATTGTAGCATTGTGGTGGTCGTGGGTGGTGCTCCGACGGAAATAGAGTAGACAAAGAGAGAGTAACATCTTCTCAGATAGATTTTTGATGAGTTTAGGTAAAAAAAATTATGAATTTTATGCATAGATATCATAGAGTATTCAGTAGGAATCATTGTCTTCCTCAATAATTTTTTGGGTAGTCTTCTCCGGTGGGTTTTTCGTTGAGTTTGAGCAAAATAATCATGAAATTTATTGAAAGGAATCATGAACTTTTCAATGGAAGACATCACCTTTTCACTTTTTTCAATTTCCTTCTTAAAACTCATCTTTCAAAGTTTCAAAAGAAAGATATTGGAGAAGCTTCCATGGGAGATTGGACAGGATTCCTCTGCTGAAGAACCAAATGAAAAAGAGATTTTTTTTTTTAAAAAGGTAGGACCCACATATAAAATGAATAAAAAAGAAGGAGAATCTAACATAATTAATATATAAATGAGTATTACGAAGAAATCAACAATACTTAATTATATAATGACCAATAAAATAGTGTTAAATGGGCAAATTTGTTATTTTAAGATTTTTTTTCCTTTTCTCTCACGCACCTTATAAAAGAAGAATATACTTTCTCTGTCATGTCATCTTCTAAGGTGGAAATAATTTCACTTTGAACAAGGTTAGAGATGTAATAGATCGTCAGATTAGTTCGAGTGTGAAGTCGACTTTTTGGTACAAGTTTATGATTCATTTGATGTCTTTTCCCAATCAAATCAAAGGACAAACTTGTAACTTATGGCTTGAGTTATCTACCTACAAAATTACTCATTCGTAACACCTTTCATCTTTAAATTTTCATTCTTTCAAGAGTAAAAAAATATTAATCTTTACTGAAATCTAGAAACTATCTTTTCTTTTTAAATTACAAAAGTGTGTAAACTTTAGTACTCCCTCCATTCTTTTTTATATGCTTCTATTTTTTTTAGAGTCAAATAATACAAATTTTGACTAGTATTTTAAGATGTATATCTTAATCAAATTGAAAATTTTTTTTACAATCTATAGTACTTTCATATAGTTTTTTGAATATTTAAATTTTAATTTTAAAAATTAAATTAATCTAATCTAATTTAATTTTGAAATTTAGTCAAATTGACTCATGAAAAACGAGAAAATCATATACTTCCTCCATTCTAATTTATGTGATATAGACTTGACACAGAGTTTAAGAAAGAAAGGGAGACTTTTGAAACTTGTGGTCTAAAATGAGTCATGGATATTTATGTGATTGTAAATTATTTCATTAAGGATAAAGTGAGTATTTTAAAATTAAATTATTATTAAATATAAAAATATATTATTCTTTTTTAGATTGATTAAAAAAAATATATCATATAAATTAAGACAAAGAAATAAAAAAAATGGAAAAAGTACTACTCGTACTACTTTTTTATTTGGTTTATAGTAATCGTGAAAAGATTATGGGTCTTTGAACCCGTTGTTGCACAAAGCAGAGTAAGCTTTCTGCAACGAGAGGTAGTAAATTGAATAGTCAACCCCAAAAATAAAATTAAAAAAAATATTAGTGTCTTAGGTCAGATTTTGGAGAAAAAAGTGTGCCTAATTTTTGTGTACCAAAATAGTGAATGATGAGAACCAGACACCCTATCCCCCTACGCAGAAAAAAGAAAAAGAAATGTTTAATTATTCTAAGTTAAGAAACAAAAGGGTCATACTGTCACATTTCTTCCATGGCTACTCTTTACAATTCTTCACTTCAATTTCAGTGTTGCCGCATGATCCCCTCTGCTAGGATCCCAAACTACTCTCGAGCTCAGACAAGGGTTTTGCGTTTCCACTGCAGATCGAGCAGCGATAGTAACGAGGTGCCTTTTCTTCTCATATGTATTTAAGGATTTATCTTTTAACTAAATTATGTATGTTTTAGTAAAATTGTTGACAAAATTATTCAGGAATATTTGTTGGATGCTCCTGTTTCAGTTGGGGACGGCTTTTCTTTTAGCGGAGGTTGGAATTCTCACTTATCTGCACAATCTCTTCTTTATTTTATTTAAAAATTACTGGTGTAATTTCAAGAATGTGGCATTCTCAATTTAACTATGGATTTCTTTTGCATAGGAAAGTATTCTGACGAGCCGAATCCTGCTGACGAATGGTTCAAGAAAGGAAAATTTGTGTGTTTTTTCTTCTCCGCATTTCCAATTTTCCGTGTTCTGAAACTAAAAAATCATTGTTGATTAAAATCACAAAGCAATTATGTTAGCTCATCTGAATTTAGTAATCTTTTTGTGAAATTCAGGTGAAAGCTCATCCTATCTCTGGGAGTGGGGAGAAGGCAAAGGATCCCATTTTTGGACTTACAATGGGTGGGAGTTCGCAGGCGTCATCTCATCTTTTCAGGTCAATCTGCCTGATTTATTATTCTATTTATGGGAGTTAGCATTCTTATATATATGCAGAAATTGAGGATGGGTTGTTTGCTGGAATGCTCTCTGTATAAATTTTTGTGCAATAGATGGTTTTGTGTAGAAAGTGGAAGTTCTGAGAATTCTCCCATTCTATTAATCCACGGGTTACCATCTCAGGTTAGCATGTTTCCTTTTACCAATGTAACCCTCAGAAAATGGAAAACCTAGTCAAACCTTATGTTTATTTTCATAGTCTTGCCTTTTGCCATGTAACACTTGTCTTGGTTGATACTTCGCTAACCATGCTTGAACTGCTACTTTACAGGCATACTCTTATCGCAAAGTTCTTCCCATTCTTGAGAAGAACTATCATGCTACAGCAATTGATTGGCTGGGTCAGTATTTTGCTACTTACTTTCTTGCATTATCTTCTTATATTCTTCGGAATTGTTTTCCATTCTCAATGCTACCTTAAGTATGCATTCATACCTCTACAGTTAGATTAAGTCTCTGTTTTTTTAAAAAAATCACTCGAGTTCCAGTATTGGAACCTTGAGTGTGAATTTCATATCCAAAAGAACATACTCCCTCCATCCCATTTTATCCTACGGGCACAAAATTTAAGAAAGGGATATTTTTGAAACTTGTGGTTTAAAACACACCATAAGTATTTGTGTGGCTCTATAAATCATCTCATTAAGGGTAAAATGAGAAGTTTAAAGTTAATATATTTTTAGATATAGAAAGGTACTTTTTTTTGGGGACAAACTAAAAAGGAAAGTGCATCACATAAATTGGGTCAGAGGGAATAGTATATTAGAGAGGGACCATGTCTTACCTCTAAGTGTGTTACAGCATAGATCGAAGTTCATAATGAAAATGTTTATGAAAGAGATGTGGTAAGACTCCTTTACATTTGTAGCTTTCAGCAAAATGATGTACATGATTAGCATTAACCTATACACCTAAATAACGAGATCTTTAGTTGTAAAATGGTCCTTGGCCGTATCCTAAAACTTGACGATTCCATTTGATCATTTTTCAATGCAGCTCTAACCACTTCTCTTTGAATGTGTTTCTATTTCTTATGATACTTAACATTTTTAACAGTGTCTCCATGTTATCTTCCATTCTAGCTTTCTGCTATTCTTAAAAGATGGTGCGATTCACATCCATCCGTGATTGTCTCAGGCTATTGAATAGTTTTACCTTCTCCTTACAGGATTTGGATTCTCAGATATGCCCCAACCAAAATATGGATTTGACTATACATTGGATGGTAAGTAATATTTTCTATTCACCTAGTAACTATGTTGCTTGGACTCTTCAAAAATATCTCCGGGTGTGTGTCGGATCCTCCCAAAGCTATCTATTTTTGCAGGATCCAACAGGGGCCCAAGAGGTTTTTTGATGGACCAAGCAACACAACCTAGTAATAAAATAATAATAATGATCAGATTTTTGCAATGTTGAAATCTTTCGTCAAAGAATGAAGAACTTCTCCCTCTTTTTTCAACATTCAATTTTTCATGTCTAACAGAATATGTGGCATCCTTGGAATCTGTGATCAATGCTCTTACCGATAAAAAGGTTACTCTTGTAGTGCAGGTATATTTATATGTATGGAAAAATTCTTTTATAGGACCAACATGCCGTTTAATCTTGGAAAACATATTCAAAACAAATCTGAGCCCCTCCACCCAACCCAACCCCACCAATTAAGTGGGAGGAAGCGCCCCTGTTTCGTCTGCCAGCATGGAAACACTTCCCTACTTATTCATCCATTTGCACTACTTTATTTGACTGTTAACATCTAACTTACTCTGTGTTACTTTCTTGTGTGATCTAATTTGAAGAACACCTCTGTTTTTGCCACTTACAGGGATACTTCTCATCAGTTGCAATCAAATATGCTAGCAACCACCAGGAAAAGCTAAACGGTCTTATACTTCTAAATCCGCCAGTAAGGATTAGTCAACAGATAACTGCAATCAGTACATGCATTTATTTGCTGAACATTTTTTTGTCATATTCTACAGATAACTTTATTATTCTGCAGATTTTGGAATTGCCAGCAAACTCCAGGATATAGAACATATTATGGTTTTCTTATTTCTCTGTCCAACCGTGTTTTTCCTTGGCTGGAGCCCTTTCGTAATTCTATGTTTCTTGGACCTTGCACCATATTTTTTTTTCGCTCCTTTCAGTCATTCGAAAGATAGAATTGTCTAATGTGTTAGATTAAGTTACTCTTGTTTCTTCAACTTCTTTTTCTCCTTCAAATTAGTTGAGTAAAGACATGTTCGGATTCACTAATCCATTCCTTTTCTTGGTTTACTGAAGCTAACTATAAAACATGCCAATCTGCCGTCAAGCTTATCTGTTCTGAGTAACATCTTGTTGGGCGAAATCTTTTGTCAGGTAGAGAACGCAAATATTTTCACTTCTATTCTGCTTGCTGACATGCATGGTTCTGTGCAAATTTTCTGCACTCATCCTTGGTTTTAAATATCTTGCAATCAGGACCCTCTTAGAGCCAGTGATAAAACATTGCTGAGTTGTGGTCCTTACCAAATCAAAGAAGATGTGGCAATGGTTTACAGAAGACCTTATCTCACATCTGGTTCTGCAGGGTTTGCATTAAATGCGATAAGCAAGTCAATGAAAAAACAACTTAAGGTGCGCTTTTTATCCAAGTATTAATTTTCTAATTAATTAGTTTTCAGGCACTGCCACAGGTCAATCTACTCAAAGTTTAATTTTCAATGGTTACCAGAAAAGTAATACATAACCAAAAGTATCTCTTCTCAGTGCTAGCCGGCTAGGATTTTGTTTGTTTCTTTTCTTCTCCTCCCTCTTGTCTGCTTTTCACTAGACCTGCCTCGAAGGGCAGAGGTAGGTGTGCGGTGCTTTTCTTCTTCTTTCACTCCCTATTCCATATTGTGGCTTTTGTTTTCTTTGTTATTTTCCAACAAAGGCAGTTAGCTGAGGGCCGTTGCCTAATCTAGACTCTGTCAAGTTCAAAGATCATGATTGCGTGAGACTATTGCTCATGCAAAGGTGAAATAAGCTAATACCAGAGAAAGCCAGAAAGATATCTTTGATATTGGAGATGCAACAGATAAACTTAGCTTATGATACATCAATGTGTGGGATGTCAATCTGTTTCTTTTACATTGTTCACCAGCCCCACTTGGATTGAAGGAATTGGTCTAATGTATATCAAATTCATGGGCTACAAATTTTTATATATCTGTATGGACTTGCTTAAAAATTTTGGGTTTGGAACACAAATTTTATCACAATTATTTCAACCGTTGTTTTTGTTCATTTCAAATGAAAACTTTAAAAAGATGTAATCTAAAATCTACAAAAAATTGAGATTTATAAATCTAAAATCTACTCCCTCTGCTTCATTACTTGGCCCCTGTTAACCTGGCACACCCCTTAAGAAAGTTTTAATTAGAGGTGTATTTTACTAACTAATATTATTAATGATGCTTTGGAACTCTAAATTTGACTATTAATATTTTATGTAGTTATTTAATACTAAGGGTAGTACGGGAAAAAAAAAAAACTTTGTTGATTTGCCAAAATGGACAATTAAAATGGAACATCTATTTTTGATATAGGGGTCATGTAAAATAAAATGGAGGGAGTATTTAAGAATCTAAATTTCTCAATCCAGATGGTAATGGGCATGTACTGTTGAGGCTTATATTTGTCAACAGAAATTCCATGAGTTAATTATGAAAAAACAATCAAATTCTCTTCTTCCTATTAGGTCTGTAAAAGAAGGTTAACAGAAGATGCTAGAGTTCAGTTACTTTAGTCTCTCTTCCTCTTTATTTAAAGATACAATCAGACCTCTCTATAACGGCCCCTCGTTATAACGGCATTTCACTATAGTGGCCTGATTTTCTCCGGAACCGATTTTTCATTTTATGTTTTACTTCTCTGTAACGACATTCTACCTATAACAACAATGACGTTTATTATAGTGGTACACTCTTTGAAAAATTACCTCTCTATAACAACATACTCAAATATTATGTAATATTAATATTTTACAAAAAAAAATATATTATGTACTGTATAAAATAAAATATTAAAATATTTATGGTAATCACCATTAAACTAAGCAAATTGTAAGCTTTTTAAAGTTCTTCAACCGTTATACTTTAGGACAAGATAACTTTAATGCCTAAAGTTTCCTTAATCTAATGAGAAATCACTTGGGGGGTAGCCATTGAATATCTTTTGCCTGGAAATTTGGACAAAAATCTTCATCAATTCAAGCGATATATTGTCACTAAGATATTAGAATTTTCGAAACAACCTACAACTATAGAATTCTTGCATCAAGTTTGAAATATTTAAACTTACAATTAATTTTAAATGCATATGTTCCTTAGATTTTAATTCTTCGTCGGTACGATATATCTAGTTATGAATTTTTTTAGTAATGTATTAGTCCTTTCAATAATGAAATATGAAGATCAATTGAGATTTTAAATTTAACAAGTATTTTGTTTTCGTTTATCCGGGGGTCTATCGGAAACAGCCTCTCTACTTCATCTGAGGTAGTGGTATGGATTGCGTACACTTTACCCTCCCCAGACCCCACCTGGTGGGAATATGCTGGGTATGTTGTTGTTGTTGTTGATTTTGTTTTCGTTTATAACATAAAAAGTACAAAGAAAGATTTTTTCATATTTTATTTAACATCTAAATGAGATTTAAACATCAAATGCCACTATACATGTATAACAACACCTCTCTCTAGTAACCATGAATTTTCCGGACAACCGTTGCCACTAAAGAGAGGTTTAACTATATATTGATCTAAGACTTCTTTTTGTGCTTTATAATGGGCAGGGCTATGTTGAGGACACGAGAGCAATACTTATGGACAATAAATGGTCAATCCAGACAACAGTTTGCTGGGGACAAAGAGACCGCTGGTTAAGCTTTGATGGTGTCGAAGATTTCTGCAAGGAATCAAAGCATCGACTAGTTGAACTTCCTATGGTAATGACACTATTGCATGACTCTTTTTCCTGGGAATATTATTACAAATGCAGAGATTGCTTTCGGGATGAATGTCATATTCTTGAAAATGCCTTCTGAACCGTCAGTAAACTAAAACGGGGACTTATGATCATTTGAAAGAGCATCGCTTATCAGAAGTTGATTTGTATTGACAAGCTAAATATTCTTTATATATTTCTTGTGTTTCAATGTGTTGTTGGGAGAAAAAGTGTATTTATTTTTGAATTATGCAGTCAGGACATCACGTTCAGGAGGACAGTGGTGAAGAATTAGGTCAACTCATTGCTGGAATTGTTGGAAAAAGAAGCAGCACTTCGTAATTGTCATAAGATCTGATCTCTGGATTAAATGGGTAGTCCATCTGTTAATCTATGTATTTGTTAATTGTACAACATGATGTATATCTAATAGTGTGATGCTGGATGAGATAACATCAGAAAATGGTTAAATTTCATTTTTAAGCTGCTTGACAGCTTTGTATTTCAGCAATTGTTTCAGACAGAGAATGAACTACAGGGTGAAAATCATAAGTTACTCTGGCTGTCTGAATTATTCTATTTGTTTTTATACGTGGTTGTATCTTATAGAAATTGATAATGGCCGTCTGTTATCACGAGCACTTGAAGTCCATAAGAATTATCTCAGCTTTCCAAATTTAGCTTGAAGACAGAGGAATAACCGTAATTTGTGTGTCTCAGCGTTAAGTTTGAAGATGCAGCCCCTTCAATCACCATTTTTGTTTCACAGGCTGCTGAAAGGGATCAACCCAACATTGGTCTTCTCTGGCAGCTTTTTTCCATCTATTCTTGAATCTTTCCAATTCAACAAGAGATTGTTTCCGCACCTGCAAAATGACTGGGTTTATCATAACATGGAACGGAACTTGGTCTTACTAGTTAGTCATGTGTTTAGCTTCATAAGCAATTTAGCATTAGAAGATTATCTTATTGCATTGTGTCTGTGGTGTAGATTACACTATGACAAGCATGTTAGAAAGACATTGGCAACTGCAAGAGCTAGTTACTAAGGTTCTTTTTGAAAGAGTTGATGGAACTTACAGCATTTCTTGCATCAGATGGATGAGATTCTGGCATTCCCTGCGGTGATATTTCAGTTACTTCATTCGATTCAAGCAGTTGATTGTTGAAAGCTAATTACTTTTGGTACATACCATTTTGTTTGGTGAGCTTTCCTGTTTAGGAGTTTGCCCTTGTGCTAAACTACTCTTCTACATAGAAAGACAATAGTTAGGATTTACTGAAAAGAGAGATGGAAACTTGTTTCCTTATTCAATTGTCTACTGTAAATTTATCCCCTTCGTTTTGCTGGACATACCGCATTTCCTGCACCACCTAGTGTTGGAAGACCATAGTGAACCAAATATTCTGAGTCAACAACCCCAACATTAGTGGTTCGGTTCCCCTATCAAAAATAGTTACAGATCAAACAGGAGAGTGGACTTTTTCTTTTTTTAATTTTTATTGATGATAATTTCTTCAAAAAAAAAGTAATTGATGGTGCAGGAGCTGAAACCTGCGCACAATATCCGAGTTGAAAGTCCACCCCCCATGCATGAACGAAGTCATTCTGGAATGGCAAACTTACCAAATTCAATAACACCAAGTAAGAAATTTGGTGTACATACAAGTCAATTAGATTTATTAAGATCTGAAACCACACCTGAATTATGTACCAGGCACAGCGCCACGATGCTCTTGAAAAAACAGGAGCCATCATTTCCACCCACCTGCATGTGCATTACATCTTTATCAGGAATTTAGAATGCAAAGATGGATAGGAAAGATGTGAACTGAAACTGAATTCTTTTTGCCCAATAAGTTTACCCAGTGCATGGAGGTTCAGTACCGTCTCCATAGCACCTCCTTCGAGGACCCTTTGTGGTTATTGTCCTCCTGTTTCAACCATAAAAGTTTGAGTTTGCAATATTTACAAGAAAGCCTTCCAAGAAGATCAATTTATTACGGATAAACCTGTTACTGATCATGAGTAATACCTGTGCACTCTTGATCCCTTTTTTCGTGCTGTAAGTTCGTGATGAATTTCTGATATATCTGCATCAATTGCTGGCTGTGATATCTGAAGACCTTCTTCTTTTATTATTGATAAATATCTGCAGTAAAGATCCAGGTGGAGATTATTTTTCTGGTTGACATCAATGCTCTTACTATGAAGATTTATTGCATCTTTTTGTATATGGGCTTAGCCCTATAATTACCGTCCAGCATTGAAATTTTCAACTCCAAGATCTTCATCCCACAGGAATATGTACGTATACTCTGCAACAATATCTGGGTGTAAGAACCTCTTGGCAAACCACCTAAAATAACAAGAGAATAAAGAGTCAGCTAATGCTTTTACCAACACACCCAAATCCCAATTATGGGTTCACAAGTTCGGTACAGCCTAGTGCTTTAGGGGTCGTTTGGTCGTTTGTTCACAAGTTCGGTACAACCTTCACTCTAAGGGGTTGTTTGGTAGAGTGTATAAGAATAATGCATTAGCTTTGTATATTGCTAATACATTGTTTGGTAAACTTTTTCATTCTATGTATTACTAATGGTTGCATTAGTTATACACTCTATTTGGTATTGAGGAGTGTATTACTAATACATTGAAATCAATAGTATTAGTAATGCAATGGATATAATACATGCATTAGTATGGTTAAAGTCACAATTATTCTTCAAAATCTTTTCTACATTCTTTACAATATATTTATGGAGGGTATTTTTGTAAAAAAATATTTTTTATTAGTAATTTTGCGATTTATGTTATTTTTAATACACCAAACCAAACACTGCATAAGAAAAATGCAAGCATAACTAACGCAAGCATTGCTAATACACTATATTTTGCATTATTCTTATACACTCTACCAAACGACCCCTTAGAGTGAAGGCTATATATATACATATAGTGGGGTGGGGGGTGGGGGGGGTGGGGGGGGGGGAACAAGTATAGATGGAGTTATGCTTCGATTTGAGAACACATACTCTCAACTCAGAACCTACAGTGTCTACATTCTGGATATAAAAACTCATACCATTTAGTTTGATTAATAGCAGAAATGTGAATAGCAGTGCTACTCCATTCTAGATCTTTCCATTCATCCACTACGCCATCATAATGAAAAAGCATAATGACAAAATCAGTATCTGGAAACTGCAAATGAGACAGAAAGTTGTTTTAGTCGGAAGCTGGGATGAGAAATGCGGATAAATTATGGCCTCTCACCTTCTTTACAATTTCATTTACATTCTTTTTCTGCTTAATTCCAACTGCCATAGCTAGTAAGCTCGTCGTTGATTTTGATTTCTGCAAAAGAAAAAAGAACAGAACTGCCTCTTAATGTCAAGGCCATTAAAAGACCAAGCAGTGTTATAATCCATGGCCATTCTAATCTGTAACCGAAAGAAAGAATATGTATACATAAACCATATTATTGTACCCTATTATTTGGGGGACCCCAGAGCGGATGCATCTCTAAATCAGATGTCTTAGCCACAATACCTCTGGGCAATGTCTCGCTTCCTTCAGGCCTGCACTCATTCTATAATATAATGCATCAAAATAGAAGTATAAAACAACAAATTTGGTATCTAGCACATTACACAGTTTTTAAAACTAAAGTTTTTTTTTTTTGTCAGAAAATTAAAGGTAGAGAGATGATCCGATCCCGTGGACTAACCTCACACATCCTAGGTTTCGTCATTCTGAAGGATTCAACCATTTGCCATCTTATTACTTTCTGTACGAAGAAAAACAAGAAGTTAACTCGAGCGAGATCCAGTAGAACTATGAAAACAAAATGTACTGTGGAATATATATATATATATATATATTAAATAAGAGTAATTTGAATTGATGAAAGAAGAAGATGAAGTATATTATATATTACCTCTTTACATTCGGTGATAATGAAGGCTCTTCCTATAAAGAAAGCAGCGGAAAGCAGAATTGCACAAGGTATTAGACAAGTCCAAGCTGCTAACGATGTCTTTTTCTTAGTATCAGAATTTGAAGCCATGGGATATATGGGGAAGTTAAAAGACGCTGGTGCAATTGCCAGCCAAGTATGTGTATATATATGATGATGATGAAGAAGGACGGCAGAAGGTGACGCATTATTGCATTTAGAAGTACAGTATTCCAATATAATATGCTTTCAAGAATTAATGGAGGTCAGCGGGAGATAGTAGTGGAAAGTTGCTTCAACTCTAGAAAAAGTATAGTAGGAAAAAAGTTGGCGGAAAGTAGAAGATATTGCTCAAACATGGAGTGTTAACAGATTTTGCACGACCTGCAAGGTAAAGACAGCAACGACGGGACTTGTTTTTTATTTAATCCCTCCGTTTCGTATTAGTTGACCCTATGGACTTGACACATCCATTAAAAAATTAATAAATAGAGGTGTATTTTACATATTTATCCTTGTATGTCTTTTAGAGTCCAATAATCAACGCAATGATTAAACATTAAAATTTGGTACATACTACTCCATTTCATGCATTATGTCTAGAACATTGAGTATTTATAATTAAAACTAGTAATAATCATTTAATTTTGATTTTGAGAATTGAGATCATTTATGCACCATTCAATAATTTTGAAAACTGTGAATGTATTTAGTATTTTTATCAAGGGTAAAATGGGAAACATGTGTATAAAATACTCTTAATTTTAGAACTTGGACAATTAAATTGAAACAAACTTTTTTAGAAAGAAGGTCAACTAATTCGAAACGAAGGGAGTATTTTTTTCCAAATTAAACAACTAGAAAATTATTTTACTTCAAAGTAACAAACACACCCTTAATTTAGATTTTTTTTTTTACTCGCATCTAATGTTCTATAGAATTTGGAGGCTTTGTGAGTGATGTATTCATTCTTAATTTATTATAGCTAGCAAGCCTTAATCAACTCAACCACAAGATTGAATCAACATCGACTACAATTATCTGCCACCAATAGAGAGCTTAATTTGGCAAAGGAGATCAATAATAAATAAAAAGATTACAGAGAACCCCAGATTGTATGGTATAATTTCACTTTACTGCACAATAGTATATCATTTATATATAGCATTGGATTAGGAATTGGATCATCAACAAATAGAAAAGTAGTTTTGCTTTAAACTACGAACACATGTTTTATCCTTAACCTGTACCGTTATCTTGATCTAAGAGTTATTACTCATTCATTGACTCACGTTATGGGTCTGTTTGGAAATTACTTTCTCCGTTCATTTTTACCTATACAATATTTCAAAAATAGATTTTCACTTTTACTTATATTAAAAAATAAAAATAAAAAAAAATAATAAAAAAAAAATAAAAAAAAAATAAGTAAAAGGTCCAATTATGGACCTGAGATTCATTGAAAAACTAGACCAACAACAACAACAACAACAACAACAACATACCAAGTGTAATCCCACCAGGTGGGGTCTGGGGGGGGTAAGTGTACGCAGTCCATACCACTACCTCAGGCGAAGTAGAGAGGCTGTTTCCGATA
Source organism: Capsicum rhomboideum (assembly GCA_031232105.1). Classification (NCBI taxonomy): domain Eukaryota; kingdom Viridiplantae; phylum Streptophyta; class Magnoliopsida; order Solanales; family Solanaceae; genus Capsicum; species Capsicum rhomboideum. Next base: position 57,682,969 of record CP124711.1, read on the forward strand.
GACCCCCGGCTCCGAACAGGTCACCATAACAGAGAAAACACAAAAACAAACACACAAAAAAAAAAACACGACACCCACAGCATAATACTATAAACTATTCATTCGGGAAACCCAAACATACCAAACCCATGCGAACAAGAGTCTGCCAAAAAAGCAACAGGCACAGAAACAAACAAAACAATCCTTCCCACCCTCCTCCCTACTAATACAAAAGCCTTACTACACCCTAACCCTCTACCCTAATCCGCGCTCTCCACACCTTCCTATCAAGGGTCATGTCCTCTGTAAGTACTAACTGCTCCATGTCATGCCTAATCACCTCCCTCCAATACTTCTTCGGCCTACCTCTACCCTGCCTAAAATCATCCACAGCCAGCCTCTCGCACCTCCGTACTGGGGCATCCGTGCACCTCCTCGATACATGCCCGAACCAACGTAACCTCACTTCTCGCATCTTGTCTTCCACCGAAGCCACTCCCAACTTCTCTCGAATAATCTCATTTCTAACCCTATCACTCCTGGTCAGCCCACACATCCATCGCAACATCTTCATCTCCTCTACCTTCAACTTGTGCGTGTGGGAGTTTTTAACTGGCCAACACTCCGCTCCATACAACATAGCTGGACGGACGACCACCCTGTAGAACTTACCCTTAAGCTTCAGAGGCACCTTCTTATCACACAAAACTCCCGACGCTAGCCTCCACTTCAACCATCCTGCACCAATACGGTGCGTGACATCCTCGTCAATCTCGCCATCCCCTTGGATCATAGATCCCAGATACTTGAAACTACCCCTCTTCTGAATAGTCTGGGAATCCAGCTTCACTACCACATCAGCCTCCTGCGTCACAGCACTGAACTTACACTCCAAGTACTCCGTCTTGGTCCTGCTCAGCCTAAGCCCTTTGGACTCTAAGGTCTGTCTCCAAACCTCCAACTTATCATTAACTCATCCCCAGGACTCGTCAATAAGCACTACATCATCCGCAAATAACATACACCAAGGTACCTCTCCTTGAATCCGCCGTGTCAAAACATCCATCACCAAGGCGAAAAGGAATGGACTAAGAGTCGACCCCTGGTGCAGCCCCGTCAGAACCGAAAAGTGCTCCGAATCTCCTCATACCGTCCTTACACGAGTCTTCGCTCCGTCGTACATGTCCTGAATCGACCTAAGGTACGCCACTGGCACACCTTTAACCTCCAAGCACCTCCACAGAACCTCTCTGGGGACTTTGTCGTACGCCTTCTCTAAATCGATGAAGACCATATGCAAGTCCTTCTTCCTCTCCCTATACTGCTCCACCAATCTCCTCACAAGATGGATGGCTTCGGTAGTCGAGCGACCAGGCATGAAACCGAATTGGTTTTCCAAAATAGTCACGATCCTCCTCAGCCTCGACTCTATCACACTTTCCCACACCTTCATAGTATGACTCAACAACTTGATACCCCTATAGTTGTTACAGCTCTGAATGTACCCCTTGTTCTTATGTAACGGAATCATCGTGCTCCACCTCCAAGCTTCCGGCATCTTCGTTGTCCTAAAAATGATGTTAAATAACTTTGTCAGCCACTCCAAACCTACCTCGCCAGCACTCTTCCAAAAATCCACCGGAATCTCATCTGGCCCAGTTGCCCTGCCCCTACTCATCCTACAAATAGCCCTCCTGACCTCCTCCACCTTAATACGCCTACAATAACCATAGTCGCGACATATCTCAGAGTCCTCCAAGTCCCCCAACACCAAACCTTCGACTCCCTCGTCATTCAAAAGTCTGTGAAAATACGACTGCCATCTCCGCCTAATGAGGGTGTCATCCATCAACACTCTGTCATCCTCACCCTTGATGCACTTCACCTGATCCAGGTCATGGCCCCTTCGCTCCCTAGCCTTGTCTAGCCTATACAACTTCGTATCTCCACCTTTTTTCTCTAAGGCCGCATATAGAAGCTTGAAAACGGCCGACTTAGCTGCTGTCACTGCTAGTTTCGCCTCTTTCCTAGCTAACTTATACTCCCCCCTTCTCATCCGCTTCTCCTCGTCGCCCTTGCTTTCTATCCACTTCGCATAAACTGCCTTCTTCGTCTCCACCTTCTTTTTGACTTCTTCATTCCACCACCAATCCCCTCGGTACTTACCAGGTTGGCCTCTCGAGACACCCAACACCTCTCTAGCTGACTCCCTGATGCAACTAGCAGTCGTCTCCCACATACTATCCACATCCCCTGCACTTTCCCAAGCCCCCAAGGTCGACAACTTCTCCCCTATCTCCAAAGTGCTGGCCAAATTCAAACTACCCCACTTAATCCTGGGCGACCCTCTATCGTCCTATTCTTTCTGCCCTCCTTGATATCCACATCCATCACCAATAACTTATGTTGGGTCGACAGATTATTGCTAGGTATGACCTTGCAGTCTTTACATAGCACTCTATCCCCCTTCCTCAGGAGCAAAAAGTCTATCTGCGTCTTGGCCACCGAACTACGAAAGGTAATAAGGTGGTCCTCCTTCTTGGGGAAATTCGAATTCGCTACCACCAAGCCAAAAACTCTAGCAAAATCCAAAAGTAAGGCTCCTCCCTCATTCCTCTCCCCAAAACCAAAACCTACATGCACATCGTCGTAGCCTCTAGAAAAAGACCCGATATGTCCATTGAAATCTCCTCCTAAGAAAATTTTCTCGGTGCTCGGAACGCCTCTCACCACCTCACCCAGAATTTCCCAAAAGTTCTTCTTCTCTTCCTCATCCCCACTTGCGGAGCATAAACACTAATAACGTTCCACGTAGACTCCCCAATGACCAACTTAATCGACATCAACCTATCGTTAACCCGCTTAACCTCCACCACCTGCCCCCTAAGCTCTTCATCTACTAAGATACCTACCCCATTCTTATCCATCGCGCTACCGGATAACCACAACTTATACCCGTCCACATCTCTCGCCTTAGTCCCTACCCACCTGGTCTCCTGGACGCAGGCTATACTAATCCTCCTCTTCCTAAGAATCTTCACCAGCTCTATGGACTTACCTTGCAACGTTCCTATGTTCCAAGACCCAACTCTCAACCTATAGACTCCCTTATCCCGCTCCCCCCTACTACCCTTCGCCCCCAACCCCGAGCTCCGCCCACCCCCCGACCCTAACCCAAACCCCGGCTGGCCCCCAGACCCCAGCCCTGACCTATGACATGATCCTAGTCTACCATCGACTGCCAGAGCCACTACTCCGAAAGAGAGGGGACTAACAAGGCGCGCAAAAGTAAGGCAAATCAAAAGACAGCGAAACCACAGCCAATGAAATAGGATCTCTCAATCTCCAACAAACATGCAGTAGGCAACCCAAAAACAACGAAACCTACAAAAGCTAAAAGAGAAGAACGAGGGAACTTGATACGCTGTGTCTACAGCGTACACCTGTGTCTTGGTCGAGTTGTTGAGTTCCGGCAACTTGGTGATGAAATTGGTCGCCGGAATCTATTGCCGAGACCGCTGTACTTCAGTCCAGCTACTGACCTGTGGATCTGGAATACATGTGAGAGAAAGGAAGCACACAAAAGGATGAAATGTCGTCTCCGGAGAGAATTTCGGTAGCCCTCGCCAGAGCCAGTAAGATCTAAAAAGGGTCGAAAATAGCCGGGCGAAACCATATCGGAACAGTACTAGATCGCCGGACTGTGGACTGGATCGCCGGAGAAGCGATCAGCTGAGGGAGGTCGCCGGAGCTTGCCAAAAAAGTTTGATCTGTTCCCTCTCGGACAGATCGCAGCCGTCAGAGTACAAGAAAAGGACAGCCCAAAAGGCCCGATCCATAAAATCTGCCTAATAAGAAAGAAGTAAAAAAGGGGATGAAAAATATAGAAACCAAGAAAATGAAAAGACAAAAATAGAAATAAGGAAAGCCACAAGATGAATCTGGAAGGTATGTTCTTAGCTGCAAATACTGATGGAGCTATCTCACCGGAAAATATGGACTCCAGCTATCGCCGAAGCTGCAAAGTTCTCCCTTGGTAGCTCCTTAACAACCATTGAAGATGAAGACGAAGAAGGTAAACCCGTGGCTCCTTTGCAACTTCAAAGTCTGTACTACTTATAAAATTGCTAAATCTTACCATTTAACGTTACCTACGAGGAAGATGATCTGATTTCTTGGGGTGATTCCATTTTTAGCGGTCTCAAAGCTCTCACCAGAAGCTTGGAATCAAATACCCAAAATCGATTTTTTTCTTACATCAACTCGAATGCTTCCTTGGTGTTGGTTATTTTGGTAATCTCTTGCGTTTTTATTTTTGCTCTAGAAGAAAGATGTGTAGTATCTCCAATTTGAGATTTGCCCCACTATGAATCTAACAAAGGGTTGAATCTTTGAGAAGATTAATACTACCATTAGTCAGAAACTAATTAGGACAAATATCAAAATCTTATGCATGTATTGTTGTTGTTGCTGTTGATGGCCCCGATGATGTATTGTTAGTCACCTATAAAATCTGTTTTTGAAGCTGGCATTAATCATTGTGTTGTTTGTCCTGCCCCATAGTATCTGCTTGATATATCTATTATTCTGGTTCCTTATTTCTGTAGATGTTGAATCTTAGTTGTGGAATTTGTTGCTTATTTTTGTCCTTCCCTACAGAGCTGTTAGAAAAATTACTTTGTATCTCAAAATTAAACAAATATAATTTCTATATTATTTGTTAATATATCTTAATCATGAGCTTTGACTTATATTAATTGTCATTTATTTTGTGGCTAATGACACATAACCGTTACCTGATGACTAATTATGTTGACAATTGAATTCTTTATTATCATTACCCTTAACCTCCTTTTATTAGCCTTTTAATTTCCTTTGATGACTACAACTAGAATGACCCTTTGCCTTATCAGAATGTTGGTGTCTTTTTGAGGGATATATATTTTCCTTTAACTTCACTTTTGGAGAGAGTATAATAGAGATACTCTTTCTTGATAACGTGCAAACTACGAGACGAGAGATAAAGTACGGAAATCACGAAATCACAAGGAAACGAATAAAAGATATAAAAGTGCAAAATGTAAAGGATAGATTGAATGACACAAATATAGGAGAATCAAGGAAACCAAAGGGTATTTTAAACCCTAAAACTCCTATTGAATTAATCCTACAAGCACCAATTCACTTACGTAAACCACGAGGGAATCAAAACTCCCACGTAACCAACGTTTCGAAACGATAATTCATTACAATCTAATCCTAGCTCTCACACTCTCAAGTGTATTTCTCATTATAAATTTAACCAAAAGTCCCTACAAATGAAAGACAACTACCTATTTATAGTCTCTGGCATTTAATACATTTAATGGGCTGAAAAAAGTGACCCCTTCAGCAAAATTGGGCATCCGCCCACACAGACGGGGTACCTGCGGGAGCAGGTCAGGACGCAGGTGCCTTTGGGAAGCCAAAATGGCCACCTGCTGGCGCAGGTGGCTGACCTGCGGCCGCAGGTCAGAACTCAGGTGACCCCAAGTCACCTTTTGACTCCTCTTGACTCTCCGACGACCTCTCCAATGGCTTTCAATCCTTTTTGAATGCATTGGGCAACATGTAACACTCCTTAAATGATGTTAAGATGGGTTCAAACACATCTAGCTTTATCAATGATCCTTGGGGTGTTCGTAGTTCTCGGGCTTGGCTTCTAATAGAGGTCTTGAGATGATTTTGGCTCCTGGCTCCAACCTATCCTCCACACATGGTGTTGAACTCTTGGGAGCTTGAAAAGGGTCCTCCAAACGTATCCTTGCATCTTTGAAATGATCGTGGCTTGGGCCCCTTTGTGTCGGCCTTGAATTATAGTCCTTGAAAGGTTAACGCCGATTTGGCTTGTATCATTTCTCATATGATTTTTCTCTTTGATATGTCTTCTCTATTTGTTAATCTTTGTTAGATTCTGGCTCCTAGTTTATATTAGAAGAACTTGTTGAATTTTGGGGGATACACCTATACCGGATGAAATAGCCTTAAGGACAGTGTCTGATACGCCTCAAGCTTTGGTGAATTCTCAACACCTGTTCGTGGTGGAGTATTTTTTGTAAGATTTACAACAATAGCTTTCTCTCGAATTTCCTCTGCTGGCCCCACCTATGTTGCATTTAAACCACCCAATGTCTGGCTTCTTCCACTGCACCAACTGTGACCTTATCTGAGGTCTGTCGCTTTCAAGGTGGTGCACTAGTTGTGGCCACTGGTTAGGAATCCCTCTCATCCAAGGATAATTCATTATAACTAGCTTCACTAGATTACTATTAATATCTTGAATTACTTTCCAATTACTCATTGTCCCTCCATGCACAATTATATTTCTCCTTTTCCATAATTTCCAACATATAATGGCTGGAACAACATGTAAAATGGATTGTAACTTGGCAAAACTCTTGACTTCGCACCATTTTTGTATTGCCTGATGAAGTTGGATAAAAGGATTTTGAAATCCTATTTCTCTTATGAAGTATTGCCAAATTGAGATTGTAAAGTCCCTTGTGATGAATAATTGTGCAACTATTTCTTCTTGTGGTGTAACTGTCACGACCTGAGACCACCCCCTTGTCATAAAACTGTGCTCAGAGTCACAAGTAATCTCAAGATAACCCATGGCCTGACATGACAGTAAGAATACTGTACAAACTGAATGAATATTGTACGGAAGCTGAAAGTCTGGGTAATATGATAATAATCAAATGAAATCCAATATTGAGTTAATACAGAAAATATCTGGCAAACCATAAAGCTGAAAACACTAATCTATTTGTTATCTGTCTGAAAGCCTCTACTAAGATGAGTTGCTGGGACAAGCCCCCAGCTAACTCTAATTGTCTGAATGTGAAATAATAACAAAATAAAGATACTAAGAACTAATCCTCGAATGATGAGGACTCACCAAACTCTACTGCTGAGATGGTATGGGATCGTGCTAATCGCGAGCTGGATGCTGAACATCTGAACCTATATTATAAAATAATATAGGACACAAGAAGGTATGTGGTCAGTACTTTGATTGTACTGAGCATGTGAGATATGCACTACACTATATATGCCGAACATGAGAGGATAAACTGAACATGGAACTGAGGCATGTAAACTAATGCAATGACCAAGTAAATAAACATGTAACTGAACAATAATATGTTGAATAAACTGAATACAAGGTCATGTAATATCTGATTCTAAATTGTGGGAGCTACTATTAACCGACATACCCCATTTGAGCTAAATGGGGCCCAACCTGTAACCCCACCTGGAAGGGTTTTTTGTACCTTGTCAAGGGTACGAACATTGACTGACGTGGATCCACTAACTGATGTCCAAAAGGACTAAGGTGTCAAGCCTGGTCTGACTGACGACCTTTTAGAACCTACGGTGGCGCCGTAGTTCTGGGATTTGGGGACTTCTACTAAAGGTCTCAGCCTAACTGATAGGTTAACCTTCATCCCTGCGTCCTCTAGGTGCTTAGTACTACTCCCAACTGAATTATACTAAATAACTAACAAGTTCATAGTACTGATATCTGAGACTGAGATAGTAAACACTTTATCTGAAAACATCCTAATACATGTGAAACTGACATACTGAACATTCAACCATTAATGCATGCGAAACTAAGTTATCGGGTGTTCATAACCCGCCATATCTGAAGAATACAACTATTCATGACAGTTTTTATAATCTAAATAGAAAATGAATTTATACAGCACAAGTCCAGAATGGTGAATTAACTATATATTGAGGGTTCACGAAATATAGACATGTAAAGGTACTGAATTTTCATGGGAAACATGTATTCATGAAGTATTCTTGATGAGGAATTGAAATACAAGGGAACTCATACTTTTCATGAAAACCTTAAGCTCTGTAGAACGAATTAACTGAAGAATTGAATTCACTTAGGGACTCAATGGGTGAAAGGAAACCCATTGATGAAATTCCATATACCTGGAAGTGAAGATCTTGAACTTAGTGCTTGAAAATTGATGAACCCTAGTTTCCCTCTTTGGAGAATAGGAAATCGCCTGTTGCTCTGAAATTTGCTAAGTGTCATTTGATTTTGAGTTAATATGGGGTTTAGGGTAGTTTTAGACTGAATAATCAGCCTTAGGATAGTTAAAACGACGTAGTTTAGGAGTTTAAATAATGGAAAAAGACTGGAATACCCCTCATAAATCGTAACTGAAAAATTTGAGTATCGTGACGGACGAATCTTCCAACAATCGTTGGATCTACCAATGATAGTTAGTTGGATCGTTGGTCGAGAGCTGGTTTTGATGGCTCGTTGGACCTTCCAACGTTCGTTCCTTGGTTGGTCGTTGGATGTCCAAGCCAAGCCAACCTTGGAACCACGATTGCCACCAACGATCATTGATAAAAGGTATTTTCATCAACTTGCAGGATTTTGGGGCTATTTCATGTAGATGATCACATAGGACGACCGCACATAGTACGGTCATCCTATCTACCAACAGTCGTTGGTTTGGTCGTCGTATCTCATTGCTGGACAATGCTTCACTAAAATGGTCATATCTCTTGCTCCGGAACCGGATTAATGAGAAATTGGATGTGTTGGAAAGAAAACTCAATACCTTTCATTTGATGGGTCTTGCGCCTCAAAACGCTTCATAATTTAGGAGTTATGCTCGTTTAAAGTTGACTCTAGAAAGATTCTCTATAAGAATTCAATCGGTAAGGAAGGTTTCGACTTAACTATGAGCTGGGAGCTACATATGGCCTTAATTCATATGTAAAACACTTCTCATGCCACCAAATCATTAAGTTTGGTTCTATATGTACTTAAAGTACAGTTCTGATCTTAGCTTGGATTTTCGGGGTGTAATAGTAACACAACATCTACATCTAGAAAGCAAGTTGATCTTTAATCTTTTTAGGACTTCATCAACTGGGTCTTTGTATTTCCACTCTCCATAAAAGAAAAGAGATTTTATATGGACCCCTTTTGTCTATATAAAATTATATTCTTCTCTTTCTTGGTAACTCTGTTTGATTTCTTCCCATGCACTCCCCACAGTAAATTTTCTAGAACTAGTCTTCATCTACCAGGGGTGATTTGGCAGTTCAAAGATGTATTCTAGTTGTAGCTCTTTTTTGACATGATCTGCCAATATTTCTGGTAGATATTCATGAAGTCTTTCAGTGTTCCAGACTTCAGATAACATAAAATCCTTAAATCTTCAGCATATGTAGCTCTTAACATTTCAGGATGAATTACTTTGATAGCTCCCAGTCTTGTTCAGTTATCTTCTCAAGTGTCAGAAGTACCACTTCTTGGTTCCCACCAAATCGTGTCATCTATTTGATTCCATCCTCTTAACAACTTCTTCCATATTTGTGACCCACTCCTCCAGTAAGTTTTTTACAATACTTGTTCCACATAAAGTTTGACCAAAAAGATGATGTTGTGAATCTCCTCCAAAGCTTAGCAAACATGGCTTTAGAAATATCAAATAGTGATTTAAAACCCAATCCTCCTTCCTTCCTTGGGATACATAATTTGGCCCATGACACCCAGTGCATGTTTCTGCCCTCTTCCATGGTGCTCCAAAAAATCTAGCTAAAATCTTATGAATCTCATTGAGAGTGAATTTTGTTGGTATTACAGCTGACAACAAGTATTCAGGAATACTTTGCAATACTCTTTCAATGAGAATTGCTTTGCCTCTAAAGAACAACAACTTACCTCTTCAATTCTGAAGCTTGTCCTTACCTTCTTTATCAAATCATTGTAGTATTCGTTCCTTTTCCTATTATGAAATATTGGACAACCCAAATATTTGAAAGGAAATTTACCTTTTTTGAAGCCTGTAATATACTCTACTTTTTAAATAATCTTGCATCCACTTTATGAAACATGTAGAAGGAGCTTTTCTCCGTTGACTAGTTGGCCTGAGATTGCTTCATATTTTTTCAAAACCTTTATTATCTGCTTTAGGTAATCTTCTTCGGCTAAAGGAAAAAATAATGGTATCATCTGCATATGTAAGATCTTTCGAGTTCTGGCTCCATTTAGGCCTACCATATCCCACAAAATTGTAATTATCAAACAAAGAATAGAGTGCCCTGGATAAGACTTTAGTAGATAATATGAAAAGGACTGGAGATAAAGGATACCCTTAACTCCTGCTGTAGAGCGAAATAAACCTATTGCCATTAAACAAGATGGAATACTAGTAATTTGCTAGCAGCCTCCAAACCATATCAACAAACTGATCTGCAAAACCCAACCTCACTAGTACTTTGATAAGGTCAAAAAAATGGTCCTCCTTTACATTCGCGAAGAAGAACCTCCGCACCTAAAAACCAACAATTGTTGTCCATACTAAAATGGTCATATTTCCCTCATACAAATATGAAATGTGTCGATTCTTTTTTACATTGGTTCCAAAATTTTGATATGTATCTAATGGTACCATCCAAACATCCAAAATAACTAATTTAATTCAGGTGATACTATTAAAACTCAACAATGTAAAACTACAAACTCCGAATAAGTATCCAAAATTCATTCGAGACCTCTTGAAAATAAACCAATAGTACAAACCACTTATAAATTACATTTTGGACATGATGAAATCATAAAAATACTCAAACAAGATCATCTTAACCGGAGGTTGATCGAAGTCAACTCTTAACTTAGAAATCTCTAAATTTTCAACAACTGCTCAAAAGTCATTCAATAACCTCGAAAACTGAATCAAATCTTTAACTAGACTAAATATCATTCTCTAGACCTACTGGAATCATCGAAACTTGAAAATTACCTTGCTAACCTCGAACTTTGACTTTGGTCAACTCTCTTAAATTTTGAACTTTTAAAAATAAAAAATCCTTCCAAAACTCATCAGAATGTCTCGAGACTCAAACCAATAGTCCTATTAACCCAAAATTCACGTTCTAAAACTGTGGCGCTAACGAAATTCAGGATACAAGCTCAGCTTCTATAAAAATTGACTAATGTCAACTATATCAACTTTCCAATCTTTCAAAATGAAAAACTCACATAATATCTAACCGACCGCCTCGAAATTGATTTTCTTTTTGTCAATTGTTTGGGGTATTGTTCCTGTTAGTGGTCCATTGGTATATATTGTCTTGATTTATTTTAAGAAATACTATTAGCCAAAATCACTAATATCATTGTTATTCTTGTCACTTTACAGGCATGGTAAGTAAATGGCTTCAACAATTGTGACTCTTCAAATGTACCATGGGGCTATTTTTTATTATACCCTGAGCTAGGTATGTCAATGGAATATGTAATCTTGTAAATATTAGAATAGATATAGATGAGTTCCTTATTATAGTATTTCACAAATTAGCTAGTGAATAGGGTGTTGATAAAGTTGAAACATTTGGGTGTAAAGTCAATAAAATGAGTGGTTATTACATGTTAAATGTTGATGTTTTAAAATGTCTTAATAACTTGAAGGGTGGAGACTTTGTTGATGTATGTGTCGTATATAAAATTAGTACACCTTTAATTATTGATAATGAAAATGAATTGTAACTAGCCAATTGTTGACTCCTAAAAAGGACAGCCAAATGTCCATAAGTCTAGGTTTGATGTGGCATACCCTCTCCCCCCCCCCCAATCTTTATTAATAAATGCTAGGGTTGATGTATCTTTCCCTCAACCACCTGATAAAAATATTGATGGGGATTTAATGTAGATCATCAATCTAAGGTAGATAAAGGGGAAAAAAGGTGAGGGTTGCTAAGGGGGTTTATTTGGAAGACTTAGATGAAGGTCAAGGTAATGACTTCTCTTCATACTACCTTCAAACTTCTAGTGATTTTGATGTAAATATAGATAAGTGTCTCTGATTTCAATTCACTTTATGATGTTGATAAAAACATTGATGATTTGAGTGACTTGGATGAGGAGTTGGTTGAAGCTAGATAGTCAAACATCCAAGAACAGGTTAAAGAGAAGGTTGATATGCTAAATGCATATGAGATACCCTATGATCCTGTAGGTATAGATGTTGATTTTAAAGCATTTATAAGAATAAGAGGGGAGGGTTTGAAGGAAATTTTGGTGCTCAGATCCTGCTAGTGACATAGATGAAGGGGAGCCTGTTGAGAATGATGAAGTGGTAGATCCAACACCTAGAAATTCAAGTAGCAAGATCTACTTTGACCTAACTGCCAAAAAGGTTATATTTCAGTTGTATATTGTTTTTATTTTGAATAATATTGAGTTTAAGGAGGCACTACAATATTACTCTAATCACAAGGGTGTGAATCTTAAATTAAAGCCTAATGTAAGGAATAGATAAGGGCAAAGTGTAAGAAGAAGGGTTGTTCTTGGCATATTCTTGGAAGTCTTGATAGTAACACTGGAAACTTTAGTGTGAAGACATGCTTTCCTATCAAGTGTTTTAAAAAGACAAGAAACAAGTTGTGTAACCCAGTGTAGATTAGTAAGGCTTACAAGGAGAGAATTATGAGTGAGCCTACCATCAAACTCCATCAGATTCAAGATTTGTTAAGAAAGTAATATCGATTGTATGTTAGTAAAACAAGTTGTAGAAAGGCAAAACTGAAAAGTTATAAATGATCATTCGAGTGATTACATAGAGAAGTTTGCAGGTTGTATGATTATGCTGAGGAGTTGAAGTCTACTAATCCTGAAACTAGTGTAGTTATTAGGACATCCAAGAGTACAATTTCTGGAAAAGAAGTGTTTATGGGCATTTATATTTGTCTTGGATCCTTAAAAGCGGATGGTTAGAAGGGTGTAGAAGGATAATTGGTTTAGATGGTGCATTTCTCAAGGGTGTATGTAAAGGTGAATTGTTGTCTTATATTTCCAAGGATAGAAATAATTAGATGTACCCTGTAGCATGGGCAGTAGTTGATAAAGAAACCAAGGACACATGGTATGGATTTATCAGGTGCATGAAACATGATTTGGAGCTGACACTAACTGAAGGTGAAGGACAGATAGTGATGTCTGATAGGCAGAAGTTATACCAATACTTTTTAGTTAAATTTATTTTGTCAATTTGTTGTAGCAATTGCTATTTAAAGCTTTCTAATACTTTTTGTTTAATAGGATCTTCATCTAGCACTTAGTGAATTATTGTCAAATGTTGAACATAGATAGTGTGTTAGACGTATATGGGCCAACTGGAAGGAGTGGAGGGTGAAGAAAGGAGAAGAAAATTTTGGCAAGTTGTCAAGGCATCATTTGAAGTCTATTTACAAGCAAAACTTGATGAAATGAGTATGATAGGAGAAGGCACTGTGGAAGATTTGTTAAAGTACAACAAAGAGGCATGGTGTAGAGAAATTTTTAAAGAACATAGCAAGTGTGATGTGGTTGAGAACAACATATGTGAGATATTCAATAGTTGGATTTTGGATGTTAGGTTCAAATCAATCATCACTATGCTGGAGAAAATAAGAGTCAAAAGTCATGGAGAGTGTGAATCAAATGAGAGAGTTTTCTGAAAGATGGGCTGATGTATCACCTATGGCTATGAAAGTTCTTAGAGAGAATGTTGAACATACAGACAAATATGAGGTGAAGTTTAATGTTCATATTGGCTTTGAGATTCATGATCCACCATATAAAAATAATGTTGATCTCAAGAAGAAGATGTGTAGTTGTCGGTCATGGCAACTAAAGAGAATGTCTTGTGCACATAGGATTACTGCGATGCATTACAAGGACTTGGATGTTGAGTCATTTGTTGATCATTAGTACAAGAAGAAAACATACTTGAAATTTTATAATGAGCTTATTCAACCTATGACAAACATCAAGATGTGGACAAAAAGCACAAGACCACCCATTGAGCCACCTGAAATTACTGTCATTTCAGGAGGACCAACTAAAAATTGGAGGAAAGACGGTGATGATCTTGCTAAGAAGAAGTTTGAAAAGGCTACAAGGAAGGGAAGAAAAATGAAATGTTCTATGTGCAAGACTTTTGGACATAACAAAGGATGTCCAACTTTTGTAAGTTGTGCTTTAACTTCTTCATATTAATGAATTTTACTCTTTTAAGTTGTGCTTTTGACTTTAATATGATGTTTGTAGAAAAATGGTTTCACTGTCGGAACTAGTAGAACTATTAGAGCATCTACTACATCAGTTGGCACTACTTCAAAAGTTTTTACAAGTGTTGCAATTGCTACTCAACCAAGTGTAACTGCAAGTCCAAGTGAAACAAAGCCTCACACTACTCCAGTAGATAGTGAAAGGCCTAGCACTGCTACATCAGCTAGTGTGGGGCTTGCAACTGCCTCAGTAGCTGGTGTGAGGCCTGCAGGTGCCTCAGCAAGTGGTGGAAGTGCTGCAATTATTTCTGCAGTATCTGGGAATGCTACTTAACCAACAAGTAAATTAGGTACTCAGAAGCCAACAGCCAACTGCTGGTGTTTGGTGGCCCAAAGCGGAAGATAGCTCAGTTTTGAGAGGTGGTGCAAATCCTAGATATAAGAGGCTGTAACACCCCGAAAATCCAAGCCAAGATTAGAATCATGTTTCAAGTACTTGTAGAATCAAACTTCATGTTTTGGTAGTATGAGAAGTGATTTAGATATGTATTAAGACCACAAGTAACTCCTAGCTCATAACCAAGTTGAAACATTCCTTACCGATTGATTTCTTGTAAAGAATCTTTCTATAGTCAAATTCAAACTAGAATAACTCCTAGATTTTGAAGTGTTTTTAAGCTCAAGACCCTTTTTTTCCAACACATCCAGTATCGCCTTAATCCGATTCTGGAGTTAAGAGTTATGACCATTTTAGTGAAGCACTGTCCAGCAGTGAGCTATTACAAACAGAAACCATGATCGTGGTTAGAAACCACAACCGTACAATGGTCTCGTTTGCATGAAACAACCCCAAAAACCTGCAGGTTGACAAGTATACCTCCTAACCATGAAAGGGTACCACGATCTTGGTTAGAAACCATGATCTTGGGCACGATCTTGGCTCCTAAAGTTGATCCGGCTTGGACTTCCAACCTACGAACCAAGACACGATTGTGCGTGGGTCCTACGATTGTACTAAGGCTCGTCTAATGGAGTCCAGAGAACCTAAATTCAGCCTCCCAACTAAGAGCACCACCCACGATCGTAGGTGGGTCCCACGATCGTGGGATCGTCCGTACGTCACATTCTGCAGCTTTTGTAGTTACTTTTTATAAGGGGTACTCTGGTTTTTTCCCACTATTTAGACCCCTAAACTACATCGTTTAAGCTATTTCATGGTTGGTTATTAAGTCTAAAATTACCCTAAGTCTCTCATTACTCAGAAATCATTCGACACTTAGTATCAATAGAGAAAAAGGGGCGATTCTTCTACCTTCCGGGAAAAATTAGGGTTCTTTAATTTCAAGCTCCAAATTCAAAGGATTCACCAAGGTTTCCATCTCAAGGTATGTGGGATTTCATCAATGGGTTTCCTTTCACTCATAGAGTCCCAAAGTTAACTTAATTCCGCAAGTTTAATTCACCCTTCAAGCTTAGGGTTCCCATGAAAAGAGTGAATTCCAATATCTTTCAGTTTCTTGCTTTGACTAAATCATGAATATATGTTTTTCCATAAGTTTGAGCATCTTTACATACTCATATTATGAACTCTCATTATATTGATAAATCCCTGATTTTGGGTTTGAGTTAAGAAATTTCGTATTACATTCAAATTATAGTATTACCATGTTTAGTTGCATTCTTCTGAGATGACGGGTTATGAACACCCGATGACCTAGGATATTATGCATTGTTAGTTGAATACTCATTCTTTTAGCCTTCATGATTTAAAATGCTTTTAGATAAAGCACTTATCTTTCAGTTTCAAAATATCATTATTGTTGAGCATGTCAGTATATCAGTTTACTTTCAATTGAGAGTAGTACTTAGCACCGAGATTACACGAGTTCAGATAATCCAAGTCCCAAACTACGTGTCACCGTAAGTTAAAGGGGTCCTTGCCAGTTGAGAGTGTCTCTCTTGCCCTAATGGGCTCATGAGTGAATTCACGCCAATCATGGTTCGTACCCTTGGCAAGGTATAGAACACCCTCCCAACTTGGGTTACAGGTTGGATTCCATGTTGCTCACATGGTCTATGTCGGTTACAGAAACCTCCCACTGTTCAGACTCAGATCTCGCATGATCTTGTAATTAGTTTATTTAACTCATTTTGCAGTTACATGTTTATACTTGGTCATTGCATCAGTTTACATATTTCTGCTCCATTTTCCTCTCATCATGTCATCTTCAGCATATTCAGTTCATATAGTGTAGTGCATATCCCGTATGCTCATTACATTCAAAGTACTGACCGCATACTTTTCTTTGCGCTATATTATCTTATAATATAGGTTCGGATCTTCAGCATCCTGATTGCGGTCAGCTTGATTCAGCATCACTTCAGCAACTGTGTTTTGGTGAGTCCTCATCATTTGAGGACTAGTATCAGTATTTTATTTTTTATCTTCATGTTAGTTTCAGACAGTTAGAGTTAGCTGGGGGCTTGTCCCAGCAACTCGTCTTAGTAGAGGCTTTTAGACAGACAATAGACATTCAGTTTTATGTTATGTTCAGTGATTTCCGTTTCGTTTTAAACATTGACATTTGGTTGTGATTATTCATATATCATTCAAATTTTAGCTTCCGCCCAGTGTTATTCAGTTTATACAGTATTTTTAGTGTCATGCCAGGTCATGAGTTAGCTTGGGGTCACTTGTGACTTTAAGCACCGTGTCGTGACTAGGGGTAGTCTCGGATCGTGACAGAGGCCAAGAAAATAGAAGTCTAGAACAACTGATTTTGGTGTGCTAGTTGGATCAGGTGGTAGTGTGATAGAGACGGTTAAGGACATTTAGTTGATATTAGTGCATCTTACACTGAAATTTTTATTGTTTTCTCAGTCTGAAACTACTGATAGAGTATTACATAGTCCTACATTGAAGAGTTCAGTGCCTATCAATATTGATCTTGGTTACAAACTCAATAGACTAAGGTGGAAGGGTAGAGCTGTAGTTACTCAAGGAAACTACAAGAAGAGAGTTACAAAATAGGTAACTCTTCTACGAGCACTTATGCCACACCAACTACTCAGGCCACACCAAGCATTCTGGGCACAAAGTAGATTTCTCTTTTGTCTAGCTTAATTGCTAGTTGTTTTGTTGACTTGATTCCAACTATTTTGGTTCTAGCTTGATTTCCAACTGTTGCTAAGTTGCGATGACAAACAATTTATTTTTGCTCATGAATTTGTGATTTGATAACAGTAATTACAAGACCTAATTTGAAGACTTGTATTTTTCAAACTTGTAATTGTCATGTCATTACATTCATTATCATTATACATTGTAACTAAATACAAATGATGAACTACAAATTATCAAGACATCTTAGCAATCACAATAACTTATTGTGATATCAATACTAATGCTTATCTCTTCTGCCTTCCATGTCTTCCATGCTTAGCATTTGTTTATGGGTTTGTCATGTAGTATTGTTCTTGGCATGTTGAATCAGTTGCATCAACCTATCGAAAGAATCCACATTCATTACCAGTTGCATATTTTTGACAGCCCCAAAATATTTTTACAGGAATAGTTGGTGTCTTTGACATCTTAAGTTCAGCATTAAGTCCACAATAGTAAAAACGAATTCTCATGGTGAAGAAGAATACAACTAATCCAGCGAAAAAAATTGAAGAAACAAATCAACTGAATACGCCTGAGTAGAAGAAGTATAACGGTAGAAACAAACAAAATGGGAAAGAAATTTGGACAGAGAAGATCGAGTTAGGCAAGAAAGAGCTCAAAAATTGTACAACAATGGTGTTAGAATAAATGGGGGAAGAAGATGGCCTTGTGAAGGTCTCAAGTGACTGTTAGCAACTTTTTAGAAGCTCTCACAATCCTAAAATGTATGTATCACATGCACCTTGGTTGCTTATGCCACATAGGATGCCAAGTCCAAAAAAATTATTTAAAATGTAGTTGTGTGCAACAAAATTTTATTGAATTTAAATCCGTAAGAAATTCGAATTATATTAAATTCAAGATATATTAGTCCAAATAAATATAGTGGATTAATATAATTGGATTAATTATTTAAGTCCAATTTTTATTGGGCTAGTCCATTAATTTAGGCTACAAATGACGAGCCCACTTTGATAAGCCCAAGATGTCATCATATTCTAGAGTCCCAAGTTGGTTTCACGTGTCAAGTGACGTGGCATGCCAAGTCAAGCAAAGGAGCCAATAGGATCATGCCACGTATCAAAATGATACAACATACCTAGTTAAATCAAGGGCCAATAGAAATGTGCCACGTGTACAAGTAACATGTTATGATCAATCAAATATCGTCATGTCACTTAAATCTGATTGATCGAAAGACGTCTTTCTTCATCACAACTCCTCCATTCCACAACTATAAATAGGGGTCTCATAATTCAGAAAAGAGGAACCAGAACAATTCTAACAAGAAGCAATAGAGAGCTCATGGATCAAACATCGCAAATTTCTCTACAAGCTACAAATTCAAACATTCAAAACCTCAAATTCAAAGACGACTCAAGATCAAGAGGAAAATTCAAGATCAATCCCAAAAGCCCTTGAATCCAAGCACAAGTCAAGATCCAAGTCATCAAGCTCACAAATCAACATCAAATTCATCGAATTCAAGATCAAGCTAGAAGGCCCTTGAATTCATATTTGAAAAGGTGAATCAGAGAATTCATAGAGATTGTAACACTCACTATTTGAAATCAAATAAAATAATTGTTGCGATATTTTTCTGTCCAAGTTATTATTTTCTCGATTCGAAAATTTTATTGTCTACAGTAGTGTTCTGATGGATTTAAGGGTTCAGTTGGCGAAGAAGTGAATAGGAGGGTCCAAAATACAAATATATACAAGTACAGGGGTCTACTAGACTGGCGGTTATAAAGCTGCTGCCCTGTTTTCAATCACCAGTGATGTTGTAGCAATCAAGTCTTAAAGCATGATTTTATTATCACAAAACAGATTGTTGGTGATCCGATCCTATAAATGTATGATTAAGAAATAATTTTATTAAAAAGCAAGAAACTCTTTTACTCAATATTTTTTGGCATAAAATAAATTCAAACATACCATTGCGGTATGCATGAAAATAAAACACCGGAACCTTGAAAAAGGAATTGTAGATAACATGAAAGTCGTAATGATGTCTTTTTTTGTCGTCCTTTTGAACCTTTAAAGGAAAATCATGACAAATTTATAGTTCAAAACAAATAAGAGATGAATAACACATCCTTTGGTACCTCAATGTTGTTATCACAATGGTTTGTTCTAGTTATCTGAGTAATGTATAGGTACCCATCAAGAACATGCACAAATCATCAGGCATTTGGAGGAGATAAAGCACACTCATTGCATGTTTAGCTTCTTATCATATCAAATCACGTAACAAAGTTGGGAAGCTATTTACACTTTCTGTTCCTCATCTTTTCTTGAACTTGGAAAAACTCATTCCAAATCCAGTGCAATAGACATTAATGCACAAGGAAAATCAGACGATTTCAAATACCTTTACAGAGCTATGAAAACCTTCTAGTCATTTGTTCAGAACACCAGTTTCTCTCAGTGTTAAAAGCAGATCATCAATCAATCATCTACAATCCGTGGGGTTTGTGTGGGTGTATGGGGAGAGGAAGGAAACGTACATTTGAGAGACGTAGGGGTTGTTTGGGATTGCTATTGGAAAGTCAAAAGTGCTTCTTTTTTTTTTTTTTTTGAAAAAAAATACTTTTTTTTAAGAAAGTAGGGTTTTGGGTTAATAGAAAAACTGCTTCTATTTAAAAGCAGTTTTTTTTGCTGTTGAGAAGAAGAAAATTTCTGTTTTTAAAAAAAAGCAGAAGCAGAAGAGAAAATTAATTTTTTCATTTCAAATATATCTCTATCACTTATACATATATACCAATATATCTCTTATTAATTAATAGCATATATCATAAGTTTGATTAAAGTTTTTTTTAAAATTTTATTTTTCATTTTACATCATAAATTCTTTCTTTTATTTTATGATTTATATATTATTATTATTATTTTACTACTCATTCTTTTTCTTTAAAATAATCGAAACATAATTGATGATGATGATAAATGAACATATAGTTTTCTATTTTTTATTATTAGTGACAATTTAATTAAAAATATTATAATAAACATTTAAAATAATTTCTCTCAATAAAATAATCTTAATAGTAAATATCTATTAATACATGCCTTTTTTTCGTAATATCCCTCTCAAAAGCACTTTTTAAAGAAGATTAACCAAACACAATTTGTTTATCAAAAACACTTTTCAAATGAATTAGCCAAATAGAAATTGCATTTTTTTAAAAGCACTTTTCTGAAAAAACATTTTATAAAAACACTTCTCAAATAAACAGTTTTCTCAAAGCAATCCCAAACGGGCCCTTATAGGCAGTAATTTGGTAACAGAGCTTTCTAGGCAGGAGCTAATTAAAAATCCTTGTTCAACATATTGTCAAAATCACAACTCGTACACGAAATAAGATTGACTAGTCTAGCAATGCCCAAAACTGGACTATACTAGTTATTATGTATTCCATGGTGATCGAGGAAAAATCAGAGCAGCCATTATTTGATTTGGTCTTTCAGCGAGTGTCTGTCACACACTCTTCAAGTTGAGACATGGCAAAGATTGCACCATTCACATGATCGATGAGATATGAGGCATCAAAGGAACGACATGCAACTGCCGTCAATTTTGAGGCTTTGAAGGAGTAGGGGACGATGGGGGCTTCAAATCTGGGTACTGCAAGATATATAAACAAATAGAGTCAATATCGCGAGCCTAAAGTTGTTCACAGCAAAAAGCATTTTGATGGTTCTGTGGAAAGAGGAGAGAGAAAAAAGAAGCTTTGCAGAACCATTCTAAGCATTAGTACATGACCTAAACTGACTGACAGTACCAAAACAGAGAAGGAAAGGAGATGTAAGAAATAAGTGTTCCACTTTGGTGAGTTTGGCACTGTCAAACTGCTGCCTACCTGCACGGTGGTCAGGTAATAATTTTCGAGAGAGTTTAGATCAATTGGGATGTGTACCAGACTCCCAAAAAAAGAACCACGAACTAAAGCATATAATGAATCCATCGCAGTGTCTACGAGACAGCCAACTTGGATACTGAAGAAGCAAGTGGCACATCTATTCAAGAATCGTCCCAAGCACAGCACCCTTACCACTACTCCTGTGGTGTAGTAAAGAATAAAGATAGTGCTTTGCAATCTCAGACACTTGCTCATGGTCATGGATGCGTAATCAAGGTGGGATGGTAGTATATGTGTGCAAGAGCAAGAGAGAGAGATCATACATTTGGATATGGGGATGATGACCAAGGACCACATTTTGTCGCTGAGGTTGAGTCAGCAGACTTCTTAATGGAACCATTGCTTATCTGCTCAACTTGGGTAACACCTATAGCAGATGGAGATTGACTATTAATTTCATTTGCTTCAATCACCCCATTATTGCTGTCTTGCTGTTGCAACCCTTTAACCTTCTTCTTGGGATAGATATGAACAGATGGAGGGAGAAGGGTTTCTTGGATCTCCTGCAAAGAAAAAATAAACATTCTAACTGCAAAAGATGAAATTATCTGCGCAGAGTTTCTGATAACTAAAATCATTGAGCTTCTGGTTTCATTTCAAGACCAGCAACATAAAGAAAGCGCCTAAGGCAACATTTATTAGATTGCCAATTAGGCCAGGTCGATGCAGGTTATCACAACCCAAAAACTTTTTGAGTCTCTTATCATTTGAGAAACGACAGAATTCTATGCAAAGAATACAAATAAGCAGAGTATTTGCAAGCTTAATTACGGAAAATGATACAGCTGAACGTGAATGAAGAGATAATCAGCCTAACTCAAACTACTTGGAACAAAGGAAGCATACCTGCCATCCTTTCTTGCCTCTTATCCCACCTCGGATAGCATAAGACTCTTTGAGACCATTTTTGACCAATAGTTCAGCCACTTTAATTGAGTTTCCATCAAAACTACCTTCCACATCAAAGAAAGATATCTGTCAAACTCTTTGAACTACTCAAATAGCCATGTGTTACTACGTCACTACCTGCTATTACAGCAGCTACCTTTAGAAGCATCCAGTGTTTGTCAGAGCAGAGGCCATAAAGGCAACTCTCAGTAGGTGAGAGACACTCAACAACTGCATGTTTATTAAGTGGGAAACATAATTATTATCTTTACCTCTTTAAAGCAGCTATCTGATCGTAAAACACAGCTATAAGGTAATTAGTAAAGACATTATATTGGGCTGCCATCTTGGTAAGCAAAAACACTCAGTATCCCCCAAGGAAATCATCAGATAGAAGGTGATGTAACTTAAAAAGGGAAAAAATTAGGTGGAAAGAGCATTTACACCTGCCACTACTTGGACAACCTGAAAGCGTCCAATCGCAGCTCCCCCCAAACCCCTCCAGCATCTACATTTAGTTGACCGTGTTGAGACCCTCCTGGCATCCAGAGGGGGATAGGTGCAAACATCCTTCTCAACCAAGTAATATAGTAGGATTGTACAGTCATGAAGAACAGACATACCGAGAGACACATTGGAGCTAATCCAAATCTATCCATAACCTCCTCAACTAACCATAAAGGTAATGGTAAGTTGACATTATAGAATATCTTACTTAACAATAACAATTGTGCCTTTCTTTAGAAAATTTTTATAATGATGATATTCAAGCCAACTTCCAGGCAATTCAATCATTCCACTGGGTACCAACTACAATAGCACTTGCCACTTGCACTTTTTGCACACAAAGGGAGTTATTTGATACAGTGGAGAAGGGTCACAAGAGAACTTGCACTATTATTTGGCAAATATAAGGGTGGACTCAAAGCTACTTTCCCGGTCACTCTACGTGTATATACTCTATAAATGATACAAAAATAAACAAGAGACAACCAGTCACACATTACGCACCAGAGACAGACGAGCACTCTAGTAAGTATAAGTAAATAGAAAATATTATTAATAATTTTATATGAAGATGTGGAAGACGCGTATTAGAGTAGAGGGTTAGTGGGTAGGAAGGAGTCCGTATTTTGTAGGAAGGAGTGTTTGTTTGTATCAATGCCTGTTGTTTCTTGGGCATATTCTTGTTTGTGTTGTTTTGGAGATGTTTGCAACTTCGAATAAATAGTCTTTAGGGCTACTTTGTGGGTGTCTTGCCTTTTTTCGTATATAGCGATGTGTTATCTCTTCTTGTTGTTTGTTTTTATGACTTTTGTTTGTTATTGTTATCTGTTCTAAGCCGGGGGTCTATCGGAAACAGCCTCTCTACTTCATCTGAGGTAGTGGTATGGACTGCGTACACTCTACCCTCCCCAGACCCTACTTGGTGGGAATACACTGGGTATGTTGTTGTTGTTGTATTATTAATAATTCTATATCTTTCATTCACTATGAGCCTAAAAATTTAAAAAGAAAAACTGGATATTGCCACACCTTTATTATGCCAAAGCAGCTAATATATATTTACATGGGAAAACATTGACAGTAAAAAGCTGAATAAGAAAAGGTCAACCAATTCTGCGACTGGAAAATTTTGCTTCACTTTGAACTCATCATCAGATGAAGCAGAGATGTAGAGAATTAGAAGTGGAGGACTCGAAGTTGAAAACAGACAGCTTAGTTTGGCCCCTTTACATTGTATGTATTTATGGTTATAGTGTACAACATAAGATGCCAAATGTGCAACTAAATAATCATCATCCACAAACTACTTATGTTTGTGTATGATAATTACCCCTACTATGCAATAGTGAAGTCTTGCAAGTCTGAGAAGAGTGAAGAAGCCGACTATAGCAACCTCAAAAAGAAACACACAAAATATACTATTTTCTATCTCACTAAGCGAAAAAATTAAAAAGGATATAGTGAAGCATGAGGCATCAAAGGCCAAAATGCAACTAAGAATTCGACTAAACAAAACACTTACTTGTCTATAACGCAAAACGTAGTATTTTGTGGGTCCTTGAAATTGTCAAACACCCTCTTAACAAAGGCATCTTCATCTCCTTGTCGGAACTCAACCTGCAACACACTCTTATTGAACATTTTCAAACTGGGAGAAGGCAAATAAGCCAAACTCTTGTTATCCCGAACATCTAACAGCTGGCAATTGGGGTCATCACGGAGCTTTCCGAAGGCATCAACGGCGGAGATGAACTTATACTTTTGTAAGTACTCTTCAGCTAATGGGATCACAACAAGCCAGGTAAACGTAACACCAGCAACAAAGAATGGATACTTATTGAAAAATTCATCAATAGAGACCAAGATTGCTTCTATATTGATTTTAGTGGGAGTGGGTACTGGTATTGTAGTTTCAGAGGCAAGGGAAGTAAGAGGAAAAGAAGAAAGACTCATACAAAGGAAAGATAGGTGGAATTTCGGATACATTTGTTGAATTGGGGCTTCTGTGGAAGACATTTTACTGGTTTTAGGGGAATTCAATTGGATTGAATTGGTGGGGACAGTGGGAGAAGATCTGGTAAGAGTAAATTTGGGAGAGGATCTGTAGGTTTGGTGGTGCTTTTTGACAATGAAACAAGTTGAAATGCCTACAGAGAGAGACTCCATTACAAGGAAGGAGCCTAAACTAAGATAAGACAACAGATGCTTCAGATGTGGCAAGGAAGAAAGACGATAAGATGTGGCTCCATTTATAACGCCAAATTACAATTTTACACCTTTTTTTTTTTGGGTGTATTATCTTTATCTGCACTCTCCTACAGTACTTTTCAGTAAATTGAATTAAATTTGCACTTTAATCATATTTAAAAAAATTGCAAGTCACTAAAGCTAATCAGAAGTTTCGTATAATTAGAGAGTGTAAACGGGTGATAATTTTGATGAAAAATGATGCACGTATAATTAGTTATAACTTCAGTTTTTTCATGGTAAATTGAATTCACATACATTTAGTTCAGGTCAGCCAACAAAAAAGCCTTTCATTTAGAAAACGTAACAACCACATTAAGCAAAAAATAAAAAAATAAAAAAATTGACATGTGATATTTGGCAGAGGGCAAGAGGCCTATGCCAAAAGAAAAAAGAAATATTGACATGTCATAATGTGATTATTAGGAAACACTTATTTTCTGAAACAAGAGACTTGCAAGTTATATACCTTACAAAAGCAACACAAATACTATAACAAGTGAATGTAACTGCGAATAAGTTTTTCCCCAACTTTGACTCCTAATCGTGTTGTTCCTTAACTTTGTCATGTAAACTAGACTAGTTAGACTATTATCAAGGAAGCCTTGGATGTAGACATCATAAACGAAGTAAATATGTTCTACAAGTCGTAATCCCTATAGCCGACTTTCACAAAATTACCACTTCTTTACTTGAAATCAATCTTTCCTTTGCCTAGTTAACTTTTTGGATGCATTCCTTAATAATTCTTCAGTTCCACACAGGAGCTATGATTCCTCTTTAAAGCTCATAGAGGAGAATATACAAAAAAAAAAGTCTTGCAATCATCGACAATAAATGCGTGGTTAACTTCAGCACCTGCAGTATCTATCCATGATCTTGTGTGCAGAGAAGAATTTAGTGTCTGGATGTTTCTACAAATTACCTGCTTTGACAATCATCATGCCCCTGATAATTTCTTCTCAAACCCTGCAATAAAATCTTCCATGCATGACCTGTATGTTTGCATCGCTGGGACTTTCTTGGCCAGCTCCAAACCTATAGACATCCACCTCTTTGCTTCATCCATATGCCCCATCCTCACAGGGACAGCTGCTCTATTCCATGCCGTTATGGAAAGCCATTTCGCTTCTTCAACCGGATATTTTCCTTCCTTCAAACCCACCATTATTCTATACGCTTCCTAGTACGTTTCCATTGTTGCATCGTCATTAGTATCAACTCCATGGATGCTTCTTAGACTAACAAGTTTCCTCAGTATGAGTGCCACACTTACATAATCAGGCGAAGGCAAGGACAGGAGGGTAGAGAGGCAGGTGCTTAATGCAAAAATGGCTACTTCGTGGTTGGAGCTTGGTCCTTGTGCAGCATCAATGCCAATCTGAAGTAGATGCTTCGGTTTGCAACATTTTGAGTTTGCAAAGCGCTTTATAAGGAGGAGCTGTTGGCTTCCCGTGTCATCAAGCCTTGAATGTAGATGGAAAGCACACCAAGTGTACACAAACAAGAAATTAGGCTCAACGGTGGCCTCTAACTTGTCATAATCTGTTGAGCTTGCCATTAACATCTGCATCAAGCATCATATGACAATTAATATCATAGTCTAGAGAAAAACAGGTCTCAGAGATCATAAACACAATAGCTCCATTATGAGGCAGCTGAGGAATCTCCAATGGGTAAGAACCAAAATAACAAACAAAAAAGCAATAAAATGTGAAGGGCAAGCAAATAAATGGAAAAGAACTATCCTATGATTGAAGTTGGTTACCTTTCCTGCTCTGTCTAGCAAAGAAATAGCTTCCTTCACTTCATTTTCCAATAACGTATTCGTTCTTTGCTTCTCATCTGAGATTATCGCAGATACTGTCATAATCAGTGATTTGCAAACCATTACATGGTTGCCTTCTTTCTCTTCATCAATTGAAGCACCATAAAACTCTGATGCCAATTTAAAGAACTCTGCACAAATTGCATATTGGTTCTCCTGTCCTGCTTTAACCCCTGAATTCCATGCATTAACTGAAAACCAATTTCTTTCCCTTCTTCCGATCTCACCTTTCCCAAAAAATTTCTCAGAGCTTATCTCATGTATACGGGAATGAGCTCTTTTCATCTGCTTTAGGATATCAGAGTCATTCTGAGGATCCTGAGATAAAATCATGACTAAAGACCTGAAAACTACAACCTCAGTTGTTGGCATCTGTTTCCCAGTGGAGTAGAAATTCAAGAGAAGTGACAGAGAAGCAACAGCAACTGGTAGACAACAGCAAGCAATAGCTTCATGAGCTGCTAGGGAGAGGAATTCAGTGGTGAAATCAAGGCAACTTGGCAATGCCTGCACCTGAGTGATAGCACCATTGCATTCGTTCTTTTGCAGGTAGATCTTAAACTGCAATATTCATGTATATCTCAAATTCACATAACCAAACAATTAGGAGCTTCAATTAAATACACAGCTTTCAGATAGGGAAGAGAAACCACACCTTCAGGAAGGCACTAGCTATATTAGGTTCAAGCTGTGAAAGAAGAAAAAGTATCAGATCAAGTTGGTGTTAGCAAATGTGCTTAATCTATTGAACACACCTTCTCTGCCTCGTTTATATATTCTTGAGCACGATCAAGCTGTGAAAGACCCATATAGCAGAGACATAAAACTCTAAATCCCTTTGCTCTGAGATTTCTGCTCTCTATGTCCGAAGGGACATAAAGCATAGATTTTTCAAATATGTCAGCACTGGTCTGGAGATCTTTTGATCGGAAGTGTTCTGCTGCACTGTGGAAGAAGTAATAGTAGATGTAAATGATTCATCAAAAGCATTGCCGTTTATATATACATTTGCAATGAGGTTAAAAAACAGAAAGAAGGTTTGCTCGATGCTTTCTTTTTTCTTTTCTATATGTGTACATTCTCTGCTAAGTTTTAAACAATTATTATAGGATGCCAGAAGCTTGCCATTTTTAATTAAATAGTTAAGCTTCTGCCCCAACTAGTTGAGGTTCGCTGTATGAATTTTTAATGACCATTAGGCAACATTTTAATAGTAATGCATAAATTAAATCGAGAAAGCAACTTGTTTTTTAAAAAAAAAAAAATTGCTTGAACTCATGATAACTTCTGAGACTACGCGAGTAGTGTTCAGTTGGGAATCGAAAACGATTGGATATACCAGTTCCAGAGAAGAGCATGCATAGCTGTTCTCTCCTTGGAAGCATCCTCTCCACTCAAGAGCGTCAGAATCCTGTCATCAGACACCAGGTCCGACACCACCTTTGCCCTCAACCTTGCCTCTTCACCACCACCAGAAGGATCCCCTATTACCTTATTCACCACCCTAATTGCTACATCAGCACTTACATGGCACCTTTCAAGAAGTCCTAAAAAAACTCTCTTCACAGCTGCTGCACCAGCAGCCCCCACAACTTGAAAGTATGACTCAACAGCTGATACCCAAACACCTTCAGGAATCCCCTTATCCACCACCATTCCTCTTAGCTCCTTCTCCGCTTCTCCGTACCTCCCCAATCCCAGCCATGCTTTCATTGCCAACACACTAAGACTCGGATGCTGATCCTTCTCACCATCTCTCAAAACCTTTACACATTTCAACACGCTCTCAAATTCATCTCTTTGCAAATGTGATGCCGCCAAAAATCTAAGCGTCTTGGATCTCAGTTCCTTCAAAGCTAACGTCTCCTCTGTCCTCTTAACTACTGTCAAACCCCTTTCACACAATTCCAGTGCGTCATTCATCAGTTTCAATGCTTCAGAAACTTCATTTTTTGATAGCATTGCTTTTCCAAACATCAAATACTGATTAGCTAAAGCTTTATAGTTCTGGGCAACAGCGAAGAGCACGTTTCTGGATCGACTCAATAGAGCAATCGCTAAATTTCTATCAGAGACTTCCCAAGCGGTTCGTGATCGAGCAATAAGGAGATCTAAGAGAAGCTTTTTCTCTTCATATTCTGAAATATTAGTGATGTCAACTTTGGACAACAGATCGGAAGCTTTCTCGAAGCAATAGTTGGCGAGTTCGAATTTTCGAAGGTCATGCCAAATAAGACCGGTTTTACAGAAGAAGGATGCGGATTTAATCGCCGGTGATGGAATGCCTTGGACATCACTG
Source organism: Capsicum rhomboideum (assembly GCA_031232105.1). Lineage (NCBI taxonomy): Eukaryota > Viridiplantae > Streptophyta > Magnoliopsida > Solanales > Solanaceae > Capsicum > Capsicum rhomboideum. Next base: position 57,711,882 of record CP124711.1, read on the forward strand.
GCGAGGAAGAGGAGGTCGGCTGAAACTTGACGGAGCTTTGCGTGTTCTTCATGGTGTTTTTTAAGAGCAACACCGGAAGCATTAGACAGATCGACACAAGCATTCCAAAGGCTGTAGGAGAGTTTCCAGATGTGGAGTTTGAGGGAATTAGGGAAAGGAGAGAGAGAATTCAGCTGAGAGATGCTACGCCTGAGATGTGTAGACAAGGAATCCGGCAACGCAGTACCAGCTACATGTTTTTCTATATCTTTGATGGATGATTCTATTTGAGAGCATAGTTGATTCTGGAGATCGTCCTGACGCTCCGGCGAAGAGATCTTGTCGATCTTCATAATGGTTATCCCCAATTTTGAAATGAATCGCGGTTTGTTTTGGAGGGAAATGCCTATAAATTGACCATTTCAATACTCAAAGACTCAAGTCTCAGCATCATGGCATGAGCGTTGCATACCCCTTTACCATTTTTGCTTATTCTACTCTTTAAAATTAGTAGTAATGTGGTGTGGTGTGAAAGGACTCAACGAAATGTATATACAACAAGAAGAAAAAAAAAATTCACATTCTAGTCCAACGTATTCGAATTCTAATTCATTTTATGCAATAAAGGGGATTAAACCCTAAGTTCAAGTACTCTTCATCAATGTAACAATTACGTATAATATTGGGTGAAAATGTGAAGATAATTCAATCAGAAAATGCAATATTGCAAAAATGGAGCCTAGAATCCTTTTAATTTACGTAGAGTGCATTCACACCAACGGAACGCATAATAAGTCGGTGGTAAAATGAGAACAATGGCTTGGCACTTACTCCCTCCGTTCACTTACTTGTCACTACTTTCTAAAATAAATTTTCATTTTTACTTGTCATTTTTGACATTGTCACTAATTTCTAAAATGAATTTCCATTTTTACACAATTTATTTTCCTATTTTACCCTTATCATTAATTGTTTATTCTCCAAACAATTTTTCAAAATATAATACTAAACATCAATTAATAGGGATCGTATGGTAAATAGTCATGTCAATAATTATTTCTCTTAATGGGTATGTCAAGTTAAAATGTGACAAATAAAAGCAAACGAAAGGAGTAATTAGTTTTAGATTTGATAAGCCTGAACAATGCATGTGGGTAGGGCTGACAATTTCAGCTCATATTAGTGAAATAAGTTCATTTAGCCCATATTTAATCAATTGGATCACTCATATTTAATTGGGTAAATATGGATTTCAACCTATATTAAAGCCCATAAAAATATGTATAAAGTGGGTAAAATATGGATATCCATATATACCCACAACAGATCGTCCACTTCTACTCAAAAACGCTGGCTAAAAAAATAAAGATTCCAAAGTTGAGGAATACTGCTTGCGCTATATCCCTGGCTACATAGAAACATTACTCCTTACTCTCAGTCTATTATTACAAAATAACAGAGAATGCTTTCAAGATTTTCATGCATCAAAATCTAGCTACGAACTTTCAACCCTATAAGAAGAAAATTAGGCAAGGACCTGGTGCACTTTTTACTGATTTTGGCAAGAAGGCTAGAAGTAATCTCCTAATCCACTGAGTTCTGATTCCTTCTTTTCCTTTCTTTCCTATACCAAGTCGCACAATTTATCGAACCAAAGAGAAAAATCATCCAAGTGCTTACACAATATAAACATCGAAACATAGTTCATACATTAGAAGTATCAGCTGTTACACCTGCAGAAGTGCAAACAGAATGCCAACTATGTGAGAATTTAATGTACATACGGCAACCTAAGTTACTGAGCACATGCAAAGAAATCATACAAATATGGTTCCCTACTGATAAAAAGTCAAAAACATAGATGTTGGTCCACACTTGAACATGGTAAGAATTGATGATGTGTTGCACCCTTAGGAAACTCTTTAACTTGCATAACCTCATAACACTGGCAACAAGGGCAGGAATAAGGGTGTCAACTGGGCCGGTTCAACTCGGAACCGGCCCATTTACCGACCGGACCGGACCCGGTATGGGTAATGGGCCTGGCGGTTTTTTAGTGGGCTGGGCCGGACACGGCATTGAAACCGGTGGACCGGCCCAGTTAGAAAACCGGACCGGGTCCACCGGTGCACCGGCCCGGCCCGGCCCGATTAGATTTTTTTTTTAAAAAAAAAAAAAAAAAAAAATACTGGGCCGTTGGGCCCCAGCCTGCAAAGGCTGTTTTGGTCCGTTGAGGCCCAACGGCCAAACAGCCTTTTTAGGCTTAAATTTAAAAAAAAAAAAAAAATCAATTTTTTTTTTTCCTATAAATACATGTCATTTCAAAAAATATTTCCTACAATCTCAATTCTCATTCTCTTATTCTCTCTCAAATTTGCTAAAATTATCTCATAAAGTGTTCTATATATTTTATTATTTTGCAATTACAAATACTACGTTGAAGTTTCCAAAAGTACTCAATTGACCAACTTTCGAGTACTTCAAAAATTTGGTATTATCGTTCCATCTCTTACTTTTAATTTTTAATTAGTGTATTATTTGTTGAATATTTATTTGGAATTTTTTTGTGTTTTTTGACTAATTGTTAGTTTAATTGGTAATATGGATAAATTAAGGAAAGTCGGTAAAAGTGTTAGAAATCTTTGTCCCGGAAGTGGTAGTGGTAGTGGTAGTAAGAAACAAATTGGTTCCGGTAGAGGTAGTTCACATGCTCGATATACTCGTGTGCCTCCGGTACCAATTAGCGAACCATTTGAGAATGAAATACGTGTAGGTGCTCACGATATGAATTATTTTGAGGCTCAAGAAAATTATGGTATAGAAGAAGATAATGAAATAGACTCTGTTGATTTAGATGAAAATGATGATGATGATGTTACACCCGAATCTGATAATGTTAATGTTCAATCTGAATCAGTTAATCTTCCTCCCCGGCCCCCTGTAAGATCTCGTAAAAAAACTAGTGTTGTGTGGAATTTTTATACCCGAATAGAAGGAACCACTCAGGTTGAATGCGATCTTTGTCAGGTAAAATACGAGCATAAGACAGGGGGTAATAAAGGAGGTACGGGTCAGTTGTCAAGACATTTGAAGGAGAAACACCCAATAGAGCTAGCTCAGGTAACTGGTGGTGAGACAGTTGGGGGCCCAAGTCAAACTAGATTGAACCCAAAAACCGGTCTATTAGTTAAGAATTATAATAAAATGAAGGATCGTGAAGAAATAGCCAAGATGATAGCTGTGGGTTGTTTGCCTTTCTCTTTTGCTTCTTCTGATGCTTTTATTCATTATATTCAGGCAATTTATAATCCTATGTTTAAGGGTATTCCTAGAAGTACTTGTCGGTCCGATATTTTTAGACTCCATGCACAATATGTTTACTATTTATCTGCATTATTAAAAAATCTTTCATGTAGAGTTTCTTTAACTTTTGATCTTGGTCGTGCTATTAATAAAAATGATTATTTAACAATTACTTGTCATTGGGTAGATAGTAATTTTGTTATGCAAAAACGTATTTTAGCATTTTTATATGATGAAGACCGTAGACACACTGAAAAATTTATTTCTGAATCTATTACAAAAGTTGCAAGATATTATGGTATTGACCGCAAAGTTTTATGTATATCTTTTGATAATGCATCTAACAACAACGCTGCTATTGAGTTGTTAAAAACTGAACTTTCTCCACCGTTATCCGAAATATTTCATGTTAAGTGTGCTTGCCATATATATAATTTAATTGTAAAGGATGGTCTTGCTTTTTTTGAGCCTGCTATTGAAAAAGTTAGACTTGCAGTTGGCTTTATTCAAGGAAATAATAGAAAAATTAGACTTACCGAATTTAAAAGAAAATGTCAGGAAAATGGACTTAGACCGAGATTAATGCCTGAAGAAATAGATGTGAGATGGAATTCTACGTATGATTTCTTAAATACTTGCAATATTTATAAAGTTCCTATTACTATGACTTTTAACCAATTTGCTAGTGATTTTTCCGATTGTATGTTATAAAATTCAGACTGGGCTGAAATTGATGATATTGTTAATTTTTTGCAAAAATTTTATCTAGCTACGGTTGAATTTTCTGGAGCTTATTATCCTACTGTTTGTAATATTTTAGCTTATTTAGCCGACATTTCTTTATTGCTTAACGAGTATAAGTCTAAACCAGGTTACAAATATGCTATTGAGGCAATGATTGATAAATTTAAAAAGTATTTTTTTCCGCTTCCCCCTATTTTCTTAGTTGGTGCTATAATAAATTCATGTATGAAATATAATACTATGTCCGAATTTACTTCTCTTATTTATTCTGCTTTAGGAGTAAAAGCTGATGAAGAACCTTCTTTGTATACGTCTATGTCTGATGCGAATAGTTACATGAACACATTATACAATCATTATGCTGATTTACTTGACAATGCTTTAACGTCACACATTACACCGACCCCCGCTCCCCATCGTTCTGAGGAACCATCATCTTCTAAAAGACAGGCACATAATATGCCTGCTTATTGTGTTTCTGATCTATCTGTTTGGAATAGATTGCAGCCTTCATCGCATAGAACCGTAAGTCGGGAAGAGCTTAAGTATTATCTTATGCAGCCTACAGAGGATCCTAGAGGTAGAATCAACACCCTGGAATGGTGGAAGAATAATGAAAGACAATATCCTTTACTTTCAATGTTAGCTAGAGATATATTGAATGTTCCAATGTCAACCGTTGCATCAGAGAGCGCTTTTAGTCAAGGACGGCAGCAGATTGGAGACAACCGACACACATTGGGAGGCAATGCCATGAATGTTTTAGTTTGACTTAGAGACTGGATTAGAGTAGAACGAAGAAATCAAGGAATGTTCGTGGAGCCGGAAGACGAAGAAGATCTTGAAGAAATAATGACTTCAAGAGAGAATTCAGCACAATCAAGTCCAATGCATGGCTTTAGTGCCATTGATTTTGACAATCCACAGCCAATTCCCATTAATGTTAACATGCGTGAATTGGAAAAAATGATGAAAAATTTGTAGAATTTATAATTAATCAATTGAATTTTCATTTTTCAATTTAACTTTGTGAAATTAGTGAAATGTAATTGCAACCTTGTAACTTGTAAGTTTTCAAACATTTTGCAATCAATCAAATATTAAATTCATTTACTCTTTATATATTTTTTCCATTTAAAATTTAAATTGAATATCTTGTATGAATTCAATACTTTTAATATAATAGTATAAAAATATATGTTGTTGAATATTGTATATATGTATGTATGTTCTTTAAAATAGTATATATTGAATGTTAATACATGTGTATATTTTTTAAAATAGTATATATGGAATGCATATATATATGTTTATTCTTTAAAGTAGTATATATTGAATGTATATATGTATGTGTATTCTTTAAAGTAGTATATATTGAATTTATATATGTATGTATATTCTTTAAAGTAGTATATATTGAATGTATATATGTATGTATATTCTTTAAAGTAGTATATATTGAATGTATATATGGAATGTATATATGTGTATGTTTATTCTTTAAAGTAGTATATATTGAATGTATATATGTGTATGTTTATTCTTTAAAATAGTATATATTGAATGTATATATGTATGTGTATTCTTTAAAGTAGTATATATTGAATGTATACATGTATGTATATTCTTTAAAGTAGTATATATTGAATGTATATATAGAATGTATATATGTGTATGTTTATTCTTTAAAGTAGTATATATTGAATGTATATATGTGTATGTGTATTCTTTAAAGTAGTATATATTGAATGTATATATGTATGTGTATTCTTTAAAGTAGTATATATTGAATGTATATATGTATGTGTATTCTTTAAAGTAGTATATATTGAATGTATATATGGAATGTATATATGTATGTGTATTCTTTAAAGTAGTATCTATTGAATGTATATATGGAATGTATAGATGTATGTTTATTCTTTAAAGTAGTATATATTGAATGTATATATGTATGTATATTCTTTAAAGTAGTATATATTGAATGTATATATGGAATGTATATATGTGTATGTTTATTCTTTAAAGTAGTATATATTGAATGTATATATGTGTATGTTTATTCTTTAAAGTCGTATTTTAAATAGTATATATATTGAATGTATATTAAAAAACAATCAAGGTTCAAAATACAATTTTTTTTAGTCGGGACCCGATAAACCGGCCCATTAACAGGTCAATAAAATTAAATGGGCCGGTGCTGGGCCGTTTGGGGGAATTTTACTGTTCACCCCGGCCCGGCCCGACCCAGTAAGAAATGGGCCCGGCCCATAACCGGCCCAAGACCGGGAAAAAATAATGGACCGGGTCCGGGTTGGCCCGACCCGGCCCAGTTGACACATTTAGGCAGGAATGAGGAAACATTTGATTTCTGTATAAAGACGCCTTTTTGGCTGCCGCTGAGAATTACTTTGATTTTTTTTTTTTTAAAACCGGTTAACTTAATAATTACTTGCATTTTACAACTGTTTATCAGATCCGAGGGGAAAAATGATGCAGGACATGATGAGAGATTGGTGACAAGATATATAAACCAAAATTACCATGCTTTTGTGAATGGCAATAATGGTTCACTAATCACAATGAATAAAAGGAATTATTGGAAAAACTCGGTATAGTTATCAAACAAGGTAAAAAATTTAGATTATCTATATTAGTTGTACAAATATTTAGATTTTAACTTACATGAACCTTGAATTCAAAAATTCTGGTAAATCAGTGATCGACTATATTTGTTAGTATTCAAATTGATTACAGTATTCTTGTGAGAAGCAAAGGAAGAAGCTATGAGTTGATATATCAAAATCGGGATTAAATGTGCATTGTTTGGATTTATGATTTTCATCTATATTTATTTTAGAATTTTATTCTATTTTTGCATCTATGTTTGAGGATTTCTGTATGAAAATATTTCTTCCTTCGTTAATCTAACTAAATATGATTAACATAAATCACTTTCAAGAACGTACACTTTTTTTTTTCTAATTTTCATTCTATAACTCAAACACATTATTTAATAATATTTATTTAATTTTTTAATTATTATACTATTTATTAAATTTTTTTTTTGCTCAAGTAATTATATATTTATCAATATAGGTACACGCGCAAAGCGCATACCCTAATACTAGTTTATTTACTAAACCGAAAGAGTACTATTTTTTATTGAAATGCAAAAGGTTACAACTTATAGCAATTTAATCAATAGTTCTAACGGACATAATTTTTGTTCATTTCACCATAAACATGAATAAAGTAAAACCACTAAACAAATGGACAACAGAACTGGACACAGGCAATATATAAAAGGTCAAAAACTGAAATGACTTAAAAGTAGAATAGGAGATCTGATTACTATTGGCATCAAACAGGTAGAGGCCAACTTCATACAAGGCAATTCACCTGGCACTTGAGTGCAAATGAATCAATATACAGGCTACATCTGCATTGCTTAACAATCTGAGTCTATACTGTGTGCAATGAACCTGAATAGGGTGATCCCCGACTTTATTCTAATAAGATTATTCTTCAGCTGTTGGTCAGTCAAATAATAAGGAGAAATAGAGAGAGGGGAAAACAGAGCAGCAGTAGGAGGAGAGGAAGTAGGTTAAAGGGTGCTTGCAAAACTCGTCAAAAATACTCAAAATTAAGTAGTAGAAGAATATTCGTGAACAGTAACTTAGATACGTTATGAAGACCCACCTGGCATTCTGTCAGACAGTCCAAGGGAACGGCAGAGATCAGCCGCTTGGCAACGACGTGAAACCATTGGAAGCAGCTTGAATAAATCGTCCTGGTAGAAGTTGGAATTAATATCAAAAGTAGCTAGAAGCTGTAAAAATGCATGAGCCTCCAAGAAATTCCCGTTATTTCCACCAATGTCAAGTTCATCTAACTTAGGTTTCCACTCCTTAGCTATCACCTTTGCACGTTCTTTTACATTTTCAGATATTATACTTGATATAGAATCGATTTTGAGGGTGGTTAATAAAATGCTAAGGCATTCCATTAGCATAATACAAGCTCGTCGAAGGCCTAAAAGATTTGCATCCTTTTTAGCATCTGAGATTGACACTTTTGAGGGATAGAAACCCTTGAGTGAGTCCAGAACAAGAGAGGCAGGGTCATATGAGGCTCTTAAAGCAAGTGGAATCTCCTCCCTTACAGCAGCCAGGTTCTTGAGGTTGTCTGATATAAATTTATGGAGGCCTTCTGAATCCATATCTTGGCATAGCTTCACTAGCTCTGGGTAAGGCTTGACTTCTGCAATTGCATTATCAGAATTTTTTCTAGTATCCTCTGTATAGTTCTCAGTTGCCCCGGAAACAATGGGTTTTGCCTCTAGAAAAAATGGGTCACCTTGCTCCTCACTATTAATCACTACAGGTTCTGCTGTACAAGGTTTCCTTTGCTTCTCCAGGACAATAGCAATGGCAGAAATAGCTGTATCCCTTTTCTCCTGGAGTTTCTCAAGTGAAGCTTGCTCCTTAGCAAAAAGAGCTGCTTGACGCTCCTCTACTAGCTCTTTAGATTGAACTATTTTTGTTTCAAACTCCTCCTCTTGTTCTTCCAGTTCAGTGAAACGCCTTTTCAAGGACCTCTGAAGCCCATCAAAGTGTTCTTCGAGTTGCTTCCATTTCAGGTTGAGAGTAATAGCACGATGACTTTCCAACTCAGCAAATGCTTTCTGTAGTTGATGTATCTTAGAGGTTGAAGAGTCCATCAATGTTGCAACTGATTGTGTATCTTCCATGGTAGTAAGCCCTAAAAGCCATTTCATACTTTCGGACAAGAAGTTTAGGATGAAATTTAATAACATGCCAAAAAGAACATTCATTTTTAATATCCAAGAGAGAACCAGGATGACTTTTATTTCTAAACTTCGCAACATTGCTGCATCATTTGAAGATAAGTTATTGAAAAGTGCATAAATATCCCACACCTACCAATCAGAAGATAAACCTAAATAAGATTTGAGGTCAGAATGTAAATTACACAGACTATTGCTACCTATCCGAAGTGGAAATTTAGTATATTGCATAACCTTCCATAAATGATCCTTAAATGTATCGTCTACCCATCAGGAAGAGCCTTTCCGACAATAAAAGACCCAACTGCTTTATTTAAGAGAATTTTAAGAAATGAAACCATGATTTAGTTATATCGAAAACAATATAAACCATCGAACCCCGTGAATAAGAAGAAAAAATAGAAATGCAGTGATAAAGCAGGAGAGCTCAAGAATCATAAACAACATAAATGCCAATGATGAAGCATGAGAACGTAATTTAGAGTTCTACTCATTCAATTGTGCTTATGCTTGATCATGCATATGACCTTTTCCCACTTCCCCTGGATAAAAATGATTGATCTTTTTAAATTTAATGAAATCTTCTGTTGTGACGTTGTGTTTCTTGCAAGAGTATCAGCTTTTACCAATGATCTAACCTTTTAGTATCTACATACTAGTCTGTTCACTCGACAATAATTGAAGGGAAAAAAGTTTCAGTCTTATGTTAAACTTCTTTTTTGTTTTGAATAAGTCAAAGCCTTGTGTTAATTAAACCTTGTTTTCTTTTTATGGGATAAAGCCTTATGTTTGATAAACAGAATGTATAGCATAGCCGAATTAGCTTAGTATATAGAATTAGTCTAGGATTAGGATTGGGATATAGAATCCTAACGTTAATATATTTGCAATAGATTAGTTTGATATAGTTTATAATTAGGATGTAGAATCCTAGTTCTATATTACAATAGATAGTTGTAGGTTTATATAAGAATCAACTATGTGCATGAACTAGTTGAGAAGAGAAACATAAAGAGTTGTATTTTTACACTCAATATTGTTCTATAAACTTTTTCATGGTATCAGGAGCTTTGGTTCTAACCTAAGTTATTCTGTATCTTGAACCCTGTTCCACGTTTTTAGGGGTCGTTTGGTAGAGTGTGTAAGAATAATGCTGAATATGGTGTATTAGTAATGCTTGCATTAATAATGCTTGTATTAGTTATGCCGGTATTAGTTATGCAGTCAATATTTCTTACACACTGTTTGGTTTGATGTATTAAAAATAATATAAAAAGTATAACTTTTATAAACTAATATTTATTTACAAAAACACCCTTTTTAGCTTTGTACACTCTTTTTCAAGTGGAGAAGAAGGTAGGCGGCAGCAACAGCTGTTGTAGAAATCTCATTTGTTTGATTGTAGTTCGATCTGGATTCTCTTGACTTTTTCTGTGTATATGTACTCTTAGAGGCGTCAATTCTTGAAAGAAATTATCAGAGTGAAAGTAAATGGACCCAGACCATGTTGTTGTTGAAGACCACCCTTGCTTTTCCATGGTGAGTTCATTCTCGGGTCGGAAAACCCATTATGGGTTTGCGTCGAATGAGGCATCGAAGAAATTGAGATTTTCTGTGAAGTGTGGTTGCACTTCTCTGCTATGCCAGTGATTTTCATTGATAACCAAAAAAATCAACAGCTAGGTATAGAAAAGAAAGAGGCAAAGTACAGAGAAAGTGAAGAAAAAGACGGAAATATCTAGAGGAATTTTAGGGGTAATTATGTCATTTACTAGGTTAATGCATGTGTTGAAATGCTTTGCATTACTAATGCATAGAAAATGGTGGTATTAATAATACACACCTTAATACACAATAGAGTGTATAACTAATGCTTGTATTAGTTATACATAAGCCAAAAGACTTTAATACACAATAGAGTGTATAACTAATGCTTGTATTAGTTATACATAAGCCAAAAGACTGTACCAAACAAGGTATTAGTAATACACACAGTTAATGCAAGCATTATTTTTTTTAATACACTCTACCAAACAGCCCCTTAATGACCGATTCATCTCCCACCACTTTCTCCTTTTCACCAGGATCTCTCCATCAATTAATAATATGTCCCATAAAACTGAAATCCTCAAACTATCTTGTTTGGAGGACCCAGATAAGCCAATTGATGCAGACCTTGAAGATTGGTGACATTATTGTGAGGGAACGGTCATCTTAGATTAATGTCGTAAACGAAAAGGGTGAAGAAGATGTCAACCCTAAATTCATAGAATGGGAAGAAAAAGACGTCTTGGTGAGAAGTTGGCTAGCTGGAACCATGACTGAAGAGTCAATGTTCCTTGTTATTGACCGCATTTCGACCAAACAAATTTGGGTGAATCTTGAGGATAATTACCTACAAGCTACCAAGGATAAGAAATTTCAATTGAAGCAACAAATTCAGAGTATCAAGATGAGATTAAACTCTATAGATGAAGACAGAAGAGTTCCGAGGATGTGATAGTCTCATCGCTATACATAAACCGTTAGACGAAGATAACAAGATTACAAATTTTGCTAAAGGTCTTGGAAATAAATACAAAATCTTAAAGATTGTTATGCTACGCAAGACTCTATATCCAATCTTCATTCAGTTTGTCAATACACTGAAAGGGTACAATATGAGAGAAGAGGATAGCGAGAAGGATCATATTGATCAAGTCATGATTTTTCAAGCCCAGAAAACACAAAGTTCGTTTACATTGACTCTGGAGCATTGCTTGGAGTTGTATCATTGCCAACGTCAAGCTTGAGGGAGGATGATAAATTGAACGTATAGCATAGCCGAATTAGCTTAGGATATAGAATTAGTTTAGGATTAGGATATAGAATCCTAACTCTAATATATTTGCAATAGATTAGTTTGATATAGTTTATAATTAGGATGTAGAATCCTAGTTCTATATTAAAATAGATAGTTGTAGGTCTATATAAGAATCAACTATGTGCATGAACTAGTTGAGAAGAGAAACATAAAGCATTATATTTTTACACTCAATATTGTTCTATAAACTTCTTCAATGAATGTTAAACATTTGTATGGAATTTATGGTTCTATCCCATCAAGGTGGTATCAATGAGAACAAAGCATGGATTATATTACAGATGACCATTTCAGTTAAGTGAAAGTAAAACACCTTTCTCTTATCCAAGAAGCAACTCATCAAGTATCAGGACATGTTAGCTGTTACAATGTCCTCCATCGATTGGAAATAGATGGGTCAGATCGGAATCACCAGTTGAACCCCAAGGAACAACAATCAAGGTTAGAGACAACAAGTGTGAGCGTTGGTGTGTGAATTTGATGCGCAGCCAAAGATTGGACTTCTGCTAGCGTATGCTGGTGCGTGAGAGGTCGGTTGCCGGAGAGGTTTACAGGGCTTTGCTCCTGGAGATGTCCCGAACCTTATGGTGGAGTTGATTTTTGCAAAACATACAAAACTAATGGGTGACACAAACAACACTGGGAGGGGCAGGAAAAATACACAGTGATTATCTTTTCATCTAATCAGACGTCGTCCGTTGGTTACTGTACAATGAGAATTTTATCAACAAGGCTTCTCCGGTGTATTTTCCTTTCTAACACGGTTTAAAAGCAGACAAAGATTCTTGGTTCAAATCTCATCACCACCCAAAAAAGCAAAAATATCTCCAATTGTTTGGCCCATTAAAAAAATCAAACCCAGACGTAGGGGCATGTTGAGATATAATACAGTAGTGTGTTCTCTCAAACAACTTAAGATTTTAGATGCCAAGGTCACACATTTCAACAATCTCCAATTCTATAAACATGGTATTAGAGTAAGACTCATTGATATTCCTGGGTTACCACATGTTGTACCCCTCAGTTATAATGTCCGTGGTCGAATGTCCAACCCTGCATGTGCAGCAGGGTTGTTAAAATGTCCAGCATTCATTGAAGTAATAACATTGTCTCTTTGTATGATCTTGGACAACCCTAACCTCAAAAACTAGCTTTAGGGGTGAGGCCTCTCAAGACTATATAGCAAGACAACAACTCCTTTCTACCAATGTAGGATATTCTAACATTAGAAACACCTGAAAATAATGTGGTAGTATTATGTCTTGCCATATTATATTTCCATGAGAACAAAGGCAACTTATAATTAACATTTAATTTGACAACAAATCAAGTTCTTCGGCAAGGGAAGTAAACAAATAAAGATAAAATAAAAAGAAAAGAAAACAATACAAAGGGGTAGGGAAGAGAGAGACAGAGAGGAAAATAGAGAGAAAACAAGTTAACTTTGACTCTTGCAATATTATGGAACAAAAGGACCTCCTATTACCTTCATCATATCATGACACCCTCTATTACAAGTACTACAAGGTCAAATTTGCACTACTGCCTAAGTTGCTCGGACTCGGGTACGGGTATCCGAAATGAGTGCAGATCCGAGAGTCGGATTCGTCAAAATTTAAATTTTAAGATTCGGGGTTGCGAATTCGAGTATGGATACGGGTGCGGAGACCGGCTAAAAAAATTCAAATATAAATAGCAGTACTAAACCAGTTACGTTACTTTTCTATTTTTAATTATACTTTTCCAGTTACTTACTTTTACTATATTAATATGGATTCTTTTAAATTCTAATAGACATATAATTTTATTAAAGAATAAAGAGTAAAACAACTGACGTCGACAACCGAGGTCTGTGGTCTCTTTCTTCCCCAAAGAATCAAGAGAACCGACGTCGACGGAGAATATAATTTGCTCTTCTTTCTGTGACGCGACATCTTTCTCCCTTCCATATTTCTGTCACCGGTCCAATTTTTCCTTCCAAATTACAGTCGCCGGTCGGACTTTTTCCAGTTTAAGGCATAAATTTGTTTTATTTTTATTTTAAGAAATCGAATCTCAATTTTCCCCCAAATTTGTTCTTGATTTTGGTCAGCGTATCCAGATACGTTTGACCGAATCCGAGACGCACCCCACACCCGCACCAGCATCGATGTCGCGCCGAGACGGGTTCGGTGGCAAAATCGAAGAGTCCGCGCAACCTAGACTACTGCTGGCTGTCTTAAAAAGTTGCTCCAACTTTTTATCTTGAGCCGAGGGTCTATTGAAAACGACCTCTCTACCTCACAAGGTAGGAGTAAGACCTAAGTACACTCCCCTCTCACCTTGTGGGATCACACTTGGTATGATGATGCAGTTTTATCAAAGGCGTGCTTAAGCCCTAAAGCGAGGCTCAAAATGTGTTGAGTACTTCGCCTCGCTTAATGTGTGCTTCATTGTCGTCATCAATGTTCTAAGGCATACTTTTCCTTGCCAATGAGCCTCTTTTGAAGTAGTGACACTAAACATTAATATTTCACTTTATCGTAATTTTTTTTTTCAATTTCTTTGTTCATATATTTGTCAGTCATGCTAATAATTATTAATCTTGGACTAAACATATATATATTTGTATTTTTTCTCCCTTTGCTCCTTTTTTCATTAAAGTGTTATGATTCATTGCAAAAATTCCCACATCGGTTCTACAAAGTATTGGTGTGGAGTATTTATAACCTTGGGCTCTCCCACCTTAATAGCTAGCTTTTGGGGTGTGGTTCTCCTGGGGCTATAACAGTGGTATCAGAGCCAGCCATCACCCTCCGTGCCTGGGATGGTGACGCCGGTAAGACAGTGTTCGACGGGGCTAGTAGTGTCTAGCACATAGCCGTCGAGGCACTTGAAAAGGGCTACCTGGGAAAGAGCTACCTACAAAAAGTAGAGTGAAAGCTACCCAGAGTGGAGCCGTAGAGGACGACGGATGCGGAGCGTGGTGGTTTGTTATGATTCATTGCAAAAAGTCCCACATCGGTACTACAAAGTATTGGTGTGGGGTATTTATAACCTTGGGCTCTCCCACCTTAATAGCTAGCTTTTGGGGTGTGGTTCTCTTGCGGTTATAACATAAAGCCCACGCCTTATTCACATTTTACGCTTAAAGCCCCAACGGACCTTAAATCTTCTTTGCATTTTTTGCTTTTGATAACACTATGATGATGTTGGGTTAAAATCAGCAAAAAGAGACTAACTTCCTTAGCTCATTGCACTTGACTTATCATATGCCTCAGAAATATGAAATTTCTAAAATTCCCACAATTGTTGTCATCCTCCTCCTGTGCTTTGGCATGAGAGAGGCAGCAAGAGAGTCATCTCCAATCAACAGTGATGTATCTTTGGGCAGTAGGTTCTCATACCCACTGCCTTTAGCTCAAACAACACTACCTGTTAAAATCATGGATTCGTCCCTACCTGTCATACCTTCTTTTGACATTTTCTTCCAAACAATAAAATTATCTAATGAAGCCAACAACATCTGATATGTTGGAAATGTGCCGTAACAGATGAAACTAATAAAAAAAGTAACTAAATCAGAATAAAAGAGGCAGCACGTATAATAGAAAATAATAAAAGGGGGAAAGGACAAGAATGAGAGGTCGAAATTAACATGAAGCAGACGACTAACTGCTAAGCATACCAGCCAATAAATAAATAAATATTAGGAGGAAAATGGGAGGTGAAAAAGAAAGAAATTAGCAAGATGAAATGTCAAAACCTAGCTAGCTAATAAGCAAAGATTGGAGAAGAAGTGGAGTTTTGGATGAAGTTGAAGTGAAGGAACTGAGTGGAAGTGGATTTACTGCTTACAAAATGATAGGTCGGCGTCGGAGAATCAGACCATTCTGGGGCGAGGTTTTTTTTTGGTCGCGATTCCGCAATTCTCTAGAGAAAGAGTAAAGTGTCAGTTGATTGTTGCTATTTTATGACACCTTTCTCCACACGCGGCCGCAGAGTGTCCTATTTTTTTGGTTTTTTTTTTTTCGCTAGTTAAGAAATAGTCCTAACTATTAGTGACCGTTTGATCATGAGAATTATTTCTTTTTTTTCAAAAGAAAATAATATAAATATAATACTTTTGTGTCAAAATATAATACTTGTATGACGAAAAAAATAATATAAGTTCAAAATTCAAAATAAAAAAAATTAACATAATACTCTTATGTCAAATTTCAACATAAAGGGCAGCCCGGTGCACTAAAGCTACCACTATGCGCGGTGTACCTTGCATTTCTGCCAGAGTCAAATTTCAACATAAAATACATAAATATAACCCAAAAGAAAAGTAAAACATAAGTCTATAACCTTATTCAACAATGAATTCTACCTTAATTTAAAAATTAGAATATTAACACAATTATGCTAAAAAAATAAATACAAAATAAATAAAAAATTAAATAATACGAGCAATTGCATGAAATCACTAGAAGTAAAGGTTGAGAAATGAGAAGAAAATGAAATATAAATAATGTAAAATAAAAAATATATTTATAAAAGTATTAGAATAATAACTCTGATCTATGGTGTAAACTTTAGAATTGATGCGGAGACTACCAAGACGATGGCTTGGATTTCTTTCCCAAACCTTTTTCCAACCTTTTTTTGGTAAGGACAGTTTGTTTGCATTAGCCACAACAGTAGGTAAACCATTACAGTTGGATCAGGCAACCTTCAACCAAACTAGACCTAGTTGTGCTAAGGTCAGAGTTTTGGTGGACTTGTCTAACAATCTTCCTAAATATGTAGTCATGAATGTAATTGATGAGGAGACGGGGGATACAAAAGCGGAGGAGATTTCCATTAAACATGACTACCTACCTAAGTATTGTCACGAATGCAAGATTCAGGGACATGATGAAAATGCATGCAGATACTTACACCCTGAACTTGTGGATTTTGGTAAAACAGACAAGGGTAAGGAGAAAGAAGATTTGCAAATTCAAAAACCACCATAATTTCAACCTGTTCAGAAGGGCAAAGCTAAAATCTTATCTAGTGGGAAGGTAGGTAGTGATCCAGGGAAGTGGAACATTGTGAGGGACAGGAGATATACTATGCAAAAAGGAGAACAACACATTACCACTAACAAGAAACACAATGCCTTGATGAATATTGAGGACAAAGAAGATGAAGCCAACAAAGATGAGATTGGAGAGACTGGTGAGCAGCAGGCAACAAGTTTAAAGAGAAAGATGCAGAGATTACCGTTAATTCAGGAGTAATTAAAGAGCAGCAGCACCAAGTTATCATTGGTGAGATGGGTAGAACTTCTGGCAACCTTCCTGAGGAAAAAGAAGCAGAGGTTAGTAAGTTAATCAACAATTCAGAAGTGGCAGCAATTATACCAGATGGGAGTAAGAAGCAACAACCTGTAGATGACATTAAGGAACTTGGAGACAATATGAACTCTCAGCAGAATGATATTAAAAAGCAGCAGCACCAAGTTATCAGTGGTGAGATAGGTAGAACATCTGGCAATTTTTCTGAGGAAAAAGAAGCAGAGGTTAGCAAATTAATCAACAATTCAGAAGTGGCAGCAATTATACCAGATAGGAGTGAAAAGCAACAACCTGCAGATGGCAATAAGGAACTTGGAGATAATATGAACTCTAAGCAAAATGATACGCCGCAACAACAGCCCATTAGTGGTGAGAATGGTCAGAATAATAGCACTTCTACCAACAGTACTGATGTGACAGAGTCCGAGTTTAGCAGGGCTAACCCAGAAAACAAGGAACATGGAGAAGTTAAGTCCCCAAAAGGGCAGAACTTACAACAAATACAGTAAGACATGCAGCAGCATCAACAACATCATTCAGTTCAAAGACCTGTATAAGTTCATATCAATAAGGACATGCCACATACTAGCAGTAGTAATGTGAAAGTGCAAAATTCAGAAATTCAAGACACAAATAGTATGGATGCAATGGAGGCTCGAATGGTAATGCAACATGTAGTAGAGAAAAATGTTATTTCACCCAACAAGGTTCTAAATGACATTGTTTATCATGCATCAGTAGAAGGTTCCCCCTCAATCATCACAGCAGAGCAGTTCAAATGAGAAGGGTGTGAAGTTAGTGGGAGAAGAGGACTCTATTGATGAAAGTAATTCTACAGCTCACAAGTCAGGTAAGAGAGGGAAGAATGCTGTTAATAAAGCAGGTTTACAACCTACAAGAACATTATCAAAGAGGGGGTCACAAAAGAACAAAGTTTAATGATGAAATTTTTCTTTTGGAACATCAGGTCTGTCAAAACCCAAAAAGCATTTCAAAGAGTTCAAATGTAAATAAAGCACATAAATTTATTTTTATTACTTTAATGGAGCCTTTTCAAAATGCTAGACACATCAATAAATATAGAAGGAGGTTGGGAATGCCCTTTGCAAAATCCAATGGTAATGGCAAAATTTGCCTTTCTGTAAAGGAAGGATATCAAGTGGATATTGTATTGGATGCACTGCAATATCTAACAGTGAAGATTCATGATACAAATCTGAATAAAGAGTTTTTTACTACATCAGTCTATGCAAAATGTGATAATTTGCAAAGATTGAATTTATGGGAGGACATTTATCAGTTGAATAATGGTATTAATTTACCATGGATCGTTGGAGGGAACTTTAATGTGGTTATGAATGGTGAAGAGAAGTTAGGTGGGCTTCCTATGCAACTAGCAGATATTGAAGATTTTGCTAACTGCATTGGATCCTGTGACCTAACAAAAGCAGATTTCAGGGGCAGCCCTTTCACTTGGTGGAATGGTAGTGCAGCAGAAGACTGTATCTTTGAAAGATTAGATAGAGTTCTAGTTAATCAAGAGTTGCAGAATTGATTCAATCATCTTGAAGCTGAACACCTTTAAAGAACTGGGTCTGATCATGCACCTATGCTACTAAATTGTGAAGCAAATGAGGTGTCTTTCACCAAACCATTTAAGTTTCTAAATTTATGAATAGAATATGAATCTTTCAAGCAAGTGGTTGCTCAGAACTGGAATGAATCTTATGCAGATAATCCTTTTTTTAATTTCAAGAAGTTAAAAAGGTTAAAAACTGCACTATCTGTATGGAGTAGAGAGGTATATGGTGATATATTTAAGCAACTTATTATTAGAGAGGACATTGTCAAGATTAAAGAGAAGTTGGTTGAAGATGTTACAACCAGTCAGAACAGAGAGTTTATGCAATAGGCTCAGGTAGAATTAAAAAAGTATATACGTTTTGAAGAGATACTGGAAACAAAAATCTGGTTAGACTTGGTTTGAAGAAGGAGATAGAAATACTAAATTTTTCCATAGTCTAGTAAAGGGAAGAAGGAAAAGATTACTACTCACAAAAATACATAATGATCAAAGAATGATGCTGGAGGAAAAGGATGAAATTTCTGATGAAGCTGTAAGGAACTATCAAAAACAGTTTACTCAACGAAGGGATTCCACTGAATTCTCCTTACTCAGACACATCCCTCAAATGATTACAGATGCAGAAAATGAAGAGCTCGGGTCTATGCCAGCAAAGAAAGAAGTAAAGAGAGCTGTTTTTAGTCTTAATGGTGATAGTGCAAGTGGGCCAGATGATTTTACAGGGTTTTTCTATCAGAGCTGTTGGGATATTGTAGGGGATGATTTATGGAAATTGGTAGTGGCTTTCTTTTCTGGAAATACACTACCTAAATCCATTACTCTCACAAATCTTATGTTGTTACCAAAGAAACATGATATTCATACCTTTTCTGATTTAAGACCTATTAGCCTGAGTAGTTTTGTCCATAAAGTGATTTCTAGAGTCGTGCATGACAGATTAGAGGTGCTGCTGCCAAAGTTAATTTCCTCTAATCAATCAGGGTTTGTGATAGGGAGGAACATCATTGAAAATGTGCTTCTCACTCAAGCGATTATTGCAGACATCACTAAGAGGGGCAAACCTGCAAATACCATTATCAAGCTTGACATGACAAAGGCCTATGATAGGGTTTCTTGGTTTTACTTGATAAAAGTGCTTAGGAAAATGGGATTCTCTGAAGATTTTGTGGATATCATATGGAGGCTTTTATCTAACAATTGGTATTCAGTTTTAATAAATGGTCAGACACATGGATTTTTTCATTCCTCCAGGGGAATGAAACAAGGAGATCCTTTGTCTCCTGCTTTGTTTATCCTTAGTGTTGAGGTTCTCACTAGAGCTTTGAATTCATTATTTGAAGATGTACAATATGTGGGATATGGCATGCCAAAATGGAGTGCAAATTTGAATCATCTGGACTATACAGATAATACAATAATCTTTGCAGCAGCTCATGAAAAGTCTCTCAAAAGGATAATGAAGGTGTTGAGTAGGTATGAAACTCAATCTGGACAATTAACTAACAAAGGGAAGAGTGCCTGGTATATGCATCATAACACTAGTGCACAACTAGTTATTTTAGTTGAGACTTGTAATGTATGAAGAGGACAATTCCCTATTACCTACTTAGGGTGTCCTATCACCCATGCCAAGAAGTGAAAGACTGATTATGCAGAACTCATCAAGAAAGTGAAAGATAAGATAAACTTCAAACATGGAAAGGTGAGATGCGGTTTTTTGGTGGTAAGGCCACTTTGATTACTAGTGAAAGATAAACTTCAAACATGAAAAGGCAAGATGCTGTCTTTTGGTGGTAAGGCCACTTTGATTACTAGTGTATTACAAAGCACTCCTATCCACATTTTATTAGCATTTGTTCCTCCCTCCAATGCGTGTGATCAAGGAATTACACAGGATTTTTGCTAATTTCTTCTGGCACAGCAAAGAAACAGGAAGAAGTAAGCATTGGGCTACTTGGAAAAGTGTGTGTCTGCTTAGAGAAGAAAAGGGATATGGTTCAGAATGTGTGTCTGCCCAGAGAAGAAAAGGGATTAGGGTTCAGATCATTATTTGATGTTTCTAAGGCTATATTTGCAAAGTTATGGTAGATATTCAAAATTACTAACTCTATTTGGGCAAACTTTATGTGGAACAAATATTGTAAGAAAGAAAGACCCACTCTAGTAAATTAGAAAGGGGGCTCACAGGTGTGGAAGAAGATGCTGGAGAATAGGGATATCTTAGAGAAGAATTTATGGTGGGAACCAAGAGGAGGTTCCACTAACATATGGTATAAAAACTGGACTAAGCTTGGTCCTCTCCATCAAGATCCTGAGTGTCAGATTAGACATGAAATAGAGGACTTATCACAGGTGATGAATGAAGAAGGTTGGGATTTTGTGAATCTGCAACATCTACTGCCTGGGAGAATTGTTACTCACATTCAAGAACATCTAGGAAATTTTGTTCCTTGTAATCTTTCTAACAGACCATGGTAGTTACTTAATAACACTGGTAAGTTCAAAGTCAGTAATGCTTGGGATCTGTTGAGAGTCGAACAAGAAGAAGATCATCAATTTAAACATATTTGGGTGAAAGGTTTGCCTTATGAGATGTGTTTTTTAGCTTTAAGTATTTGGGACAACAAAATTCCAGTGGCATCAACTGTGGCTAAATGGGACAACACTAAGTACAAATTGTTTATGTTGTACAGTTCCTTCTGCTGAAACTGTACAACACTTATTTCTTACAGGTGAAATGGCTAGAATGGTTTGGGAGTATATTCTAATGCTGCTGGTCTGCAAGGTCCATGGATTCAACTAAAATAGACAGTACAAAAGTGGAGAGATGCAGCTCGAAATGAGAAGATTAAAACATTTATGGTAGTTGTTCCCATAATTGTTTTATGGTTTCTATGGAAAAGAAGAAACACCATTCTTAATGGTGGTATTTTCCCTTATGAAAAGGTCATTAATGATATAAATGACACTATTCATAAGTTCACTTGTGTTACTTTCCCTTTTTTTTCACAATTTTCCAAAGAATTGGCCTCAAATGGTAAGAATATTGGAAAATTGGAAGCCAAGTTATAGTCATAAAATTGTGAGATGGGTACACCCTACTCCTAGATGGTACAAATGCAACATTGATGGTGCATCAAAGGGTAACCCTGGCCCTAGTGCTGCTGCTTTTTATGTGAGAAATAGTAAAGGTGATATTGTATGGGTAAAAGGAAGGGAATTGCCAGAATCTACTAACTTATGTGCAGGAGCTGTTGCAATAAAGGAGGGCATCCAGTACTGTATTGAAAGAAATTTGATCCCTCTGATAGTAGAAACTGATTCTCTCACTATGCTGAATAATTTGGAGGAAAACTGGGAGATACCTTAGAGTGTTGTTATGGAAGTTGAGGCAATAAAGAGAATGAGGGAAGGAGTCCCTATTCAATTAAAACACACTCTAAGAGAAGGAAATTCCCTGGTTGATTTTTTTGCTAACCTAGCTGTTAATTTTGCAGGTATCTATATGGTGGATAATTTTCAGGAAATGCCAATTGCAGCAAGAAAGATACTATACATGGATAAGATGAGTATGCCTCACTTAAGGCTCACTCAGCTTAACAAAAAATAATTCCAGCATCTGAGTAATTTATCAGCTACTTTGCTATACTTAGAAGAAACTAAAGATATACTTACCCTAAGGAAATGCTTGAAGTGATTTCAAATAGTCTTCTTATTGTGCCACATGGTAAGAGACTAAGGCATAAACATTTAGGTAAAATTATCTTTTAATGCTTTAAAGGTGCATTGTTCTGATTTTCTTATTTCAACAGTAATTAGTGACATCTGGACTTTGGTAGTTCACTAAAATTAGATCCTAATTTCTCTTATTGATGTGTGGTATTAATCTCTATGAGATTCAGCCTATCAAGAGAGAAAGAAGGAGAATGTTCAGTGGATGATTAGGGACCGGATGTCGGCTAATTAGTTTGTAAACTAATGGGTAATTACTTTTAAACTGGAACTTTGAGTTTACCTCTGATGTGTGGTATTAGTCTATTGAAGCTTATCGTATCAGAGATAAATGATAGGGAAAGATTTAAAGTTTTTATCTACGAAGTTTAATCAAAGAAGCTATGGATCTAAAGAGTCACAGAGGAAAAGTTACAATCTTCTACCAGATCTACAAAATCGTACCTAACATCATAAAGAGCTACTTCCTACTGTCACCAAACAAGAAACATACCAGATGTAAAGATTTAATCTGGTTGGAGCGACCAAAGAAGCTTAAACCATCGATGGTGAGAAGCTTCTTTGTTGGGAAAGGCAAGGGCACTAGCAATAGTGCACGACAGGGTAGCCGCGGAAGAATACCCAAGTCTAAACTTTCCCTTTCAATTTGAACCAAGAGAAGACAAACAAACCCAAGCACAATGATAATAAGGCAGCAAATATATCAACCAAAATAGATAAGCAAGGATAAAATAAACCAATCACACGAGACACCAGATTTACGTGAAAAACCCTTCAGTGTGAAGAGTAAAAAACCACGGGACCAAAAACCTCCACTATAATCACCAAGAGTTACAATAATGTTCTCCAAAATGGCCACCAAATAAATGTCAAACAACGATCAACACTACATAAAGCACAACACCAAAAACTAGAGGATTAAAGGAGCAAAAACCCGAAAATGCAGCTACTGTTCACAGATGCAAAAATGGATCTGCGGGGTACCAAATACAACTCTGTCAGTTCCTAATCAAATATTGAGATGAGAGGAACAATCTGTCCAAAAATCAGCTCAATCGGATAAAAAACGAAGCGGGAATCGCAATTTGAAGTTGGCAATTTAGGGCTGAAATTTTGGGCGAAAAAACTGCTCTCCTCTCTATATAACTGCTGATTTCACTCTTTTGTGGATGAGAAAATAAGACCTAAAAAGGTCTATATATATGCCCCATAGAATTAGGCCTATGGGCAAAGTGGGTTGGTCCAAATTTGGGCTTTTATTTATCCACATAGGAAGGGAAAAATACCTATAACCCAACAATTCCCCCCCTCACAACTATGTGGAGGAGACCGCCATCCCGGCGATCATGCAACAATCTTCAAACTTCCCTCTTGGCAAATCTTTAGTCATCATGTCGGAACCATTATCTTCTGTATGAATCTTCTCAAGTTTAAGCAACTTAGAATCCAACACATCCCGAATCCAATGATATCTCACATCAATGTGTTTAGACCGACCATGAAATATAGAATTCTTACCAAGATGTATAGCACTTTGACTGTCGCAATAAAGCACATACCTCTCTTGAACACAACCAAGTTCCCCTAAGAACCTCTTCATCCAGAGCAACTCTTTACAAGCTTCAACGGCAGCAATAAGCTCAGCTTCTGTAGTAGATAGAGCAACACATTTTTTCAACCTAGATTGCCAAGACACAGCTCCCCCAGCAAAAGTAATCAAATACCCTGAAGTAGACTTGCGAGTATCAACATCACCAGCCATGTCTGAATCAGTATAACCACAAAGAATAGGCTTTTCTGTACCAAAACACAAACTCAGACTAGAAGTGCCACAAAGATATCTCATAATCCACTTCACAGCATTCCAATGCTCTCTTCATGGATTAGAAAGAAAACGGCTAACAATACCAACAACCTGAGCAATATTTGGTCTTGTACAAACCATTGCATACATCAAACTACCAACAGCTGAAGCATAAGGAACTTTCTTCATGTCTTCCTTCTCATCATCACTAGAAGGACACTGCTTCGTGCTCAATTTGAAGTGCATAGCTAAAGGTGTACTGACAACCTTAGCCTTGTCCATGTTGAACCTGTGAAGTACTTTCTAAATGTACTTCTCTTGTGATAACCACAATTTCTTGGCCTTTCTGTCACAGACAATCTGCATGCCAAGAATCTGCCTTGCTGGTCCTAAGTCTTTCATAGAAAAAGACTTACTCAACTCTTGCTTCAACTTCTGAATCCTGCAAGCATTATGACCAACAACAAGCATGTCATCAACATAAAGCAACACAGTAATAAAGTCACCATGAGAGAATTTTTGCACAAAAACACAATGGTCTGAAGAAGTCTTTTTGAAGCCTTGCTGACTCATAAAAGAATCAAACTTCCTATACCACTGCCTGGGAGCTTGTTTCAAACCATACAAGCTCTTCTTCAATTTGCAAACATAATTCTCTTTTCCCTTGACTTCAAAGCCTTCCGTCTACTCCATATAAATTTCTTCATCTAAGTCACCATGGAGAAAAGCAGTTTTAACATCCATTTGCTCAACCTCTAAATCTAGACTTGCAGCCAAGCCTAAAACCACACGAATGGATGACATCTTCACAACTGGAGAGAATATCTCATCAAAATCAACTCCCTTTTTCTGGTTAAAACCCTTCACAACTAATCTAGCTTTGTACCGTGGAACTGGATTACCATCTTCATGTTTCACCCGAAAAACCCACCTATTTTTCAAAGCTTTTCTGTCTTTAGGTAGCTTAACCAAATCAAAGGTATGATTATCATGCAAAGATTTAATTTCATCTTCCATAGCATCAAACCACATTTCTTTTTCTTCACTTTCCATGGCCTCATCAAGACTCTCAGGTTCTCCCCCATCAGTCAAGAGTACATACTCATTGGGAGAATAAGGAGATGAAGGTAGTCTCTCTCTAGTAGATCGTCTGAGAGAACTCTCTGGAGCATCAATAACATTTGGTTGCTGATCAACCACATCAACTTGAACTGGAGAATCAACATCATCATTCTGAACATGATCACCATCTTCATTATCAACTTGATTTTCATCATTAAGAAGATTTTCTTCATGTGCAATAGTCAAAGGAACTGGATCAACATCAACTAGGCTCTCACTACTCTGAGAATCAACCTTCTCAGCTTTGTCAAAATCTTCAATTGTTTGGTCTTCAAAGAACACAACATCAGGGCTTCTAACAAGTTTCTTATCAACTAGATCATAGAAACGATAGCCAAATTCATCTTGACTATAACAATGAAGATGCACTGCCTAGTTTTAACATCCAACTTTGACCTTTCATCCTTAGGAACATGCACAAAGGCTTTACACCCAAAGACTCTAAGATGATCATAAGAAATATTCTTACCAGACCAATCTCTGTCAGGGACATCACCATCCAAAGCAATAGTAGGAGATAAATTGATAACATAAGCAGCAGTACTAAGTGCTTCTGCCCAAAAGAAATCTGGCAGCTTAGCATCTGAAAGCATACATCTAACTCTCTCAACTAGAGTTCTGTTCATCCTCTCTTCTAAACCATTTAACTGAGGAGTCTTTGGAGGAGTTTTCTGATGCCGAATACCCTACTCTCTGCAATATCTATCAAAAGGACCAATATACTCACCACCATTATCTGAGAGAATGCATTTCAATTTCTTCCCTGTCTGTCTCTCAACCAAGGCCTGAAAACCCTTGAACACATCAAGTACTTGATCCTTGGACTTCAAAGGAAATACCCAGAGCTTGCGAGAATGATCATCAATAAAAGTCACAAAATAAAGTGCACCACTATGAGACCTTACCTTAAAAGAACCACACAAATCAGAATGTACCAACTCCAGCAAATCAAGCTTTCTTGAAGGCGGATGACTCTGAAAAGAAACTCTTTTTTGTTTACCGGCTAAGCAATGAACACATCTCTTCAACTTTGCTTGTTTCACTCCAGAAACTAAATTTTTCTTAGCCAAACTGTCAATCCCCCTCTCACTCATATGACTCAGCCTTCTATGCCATAACTCTGATGAAGTATCATTGTCCACCAAGTTTATTGAGCCTCTAGAAGTGGAGCCCTGAAATACATACAAGTTAGACAACTTGTCACCACGAGCCACAACCATTGAACCTCTAGTAAGCTTCCACTGGCCAGCACCAAGGGTGTTAATATAACCCTCATCATCAAGGTTCCCTACAGAAATCAAATTCAGGCGAACATCTGGAGCATGTTTGACATTATTGAGAACAAGTTTGGAACCATTATTACTTTCCAAACAAACTGTGCCAATGCCAAGTACTTCAACCTCATCATTATTGCCCATTTTCAACATACCAAAATTACCAAGAGTATAAGAAGAAAATAATTCCTTCTTGGGCGTAATATGAGAAGTAGTACCAGAATCCACAAACCAGCTAGACTCATCACGAACAAGATTAATGGAATTTTCACCACAAGCAACAAAAAGATCATCATTAGCAACAACAACAACACGATTCTCATTATCGCCTTCTTTCTTTTGTCGTCTCATATCTCTTTTATGCTTGTAACAATATTTCATGATATGCCCATTCTTGTGGCAATAGTCACATGTAATATTCTTGTATTTGGACTTGGATTTGCTTCTACTTGTACCTCTGTCATTCGGACCTCTGGACTTGTTTCTCCCCCTATCTTCAGTAACCAAAACATCGGAGTGTGAAGCCGAAGAAGATGAGGCCTGAGATCTTCTTCTCATCTCTTCATTTAAGACACCACTCTTAGAATATTCCATAGTTACAACACCACTGGGAGCAGAATTAGTCAAAGAAACTCGAAGAGTTTCCCAAGAGTCTGGCAGAGTATTAAGAAGCCAAAGTCCTTGAATTTCTTCATCGAACTTTCCACCCATTCCGGACAGCTGGTCAAGAACACCCTGAAAATCATTAATATGATTAGAAATAGGAATTCTCTCTTTGTACCTGATATTCATCAACTGTTTCAACAGGAACAACTTGTTATTACTAGTCTTCGAAGCATACAATGTCTCGAGCTTGTCCCATAAACTTCTGGCATGTGTCTCATTTACAATATGATTTCTAACATTATCTTCAACCCATTGTCTAATATAGCCACAAACCTGCAAGTGCTCAAATTCCCAATCCTCATCTCTCATGGACTGAGGTTTATTAGAAGCAAAGACAGGCAAATGCATTTTCTTGACAAATAGGAGATCTTTCATCTTGCCTTTCCAAGTATGATAATTACTACCATTCAAACACACTATTTTGCTCATATTTGCCTCCATCATTCAAATCGACAATCAACAACAACCAACGCTCTGATACCACTTTGTTGGGAAAGGCAAGGACACTAGCAATAGTGCACGACAGGGTAGCAGCGAAAGAATACCCAAGTCTAAACTTTCCCTTTCAATTTGAACCAAGAGAAGACAAACAAATCCAAGCACAATGATAATAAGGCAGCAAATATATCAACCAAAATAGATAACCAAGGATAAAATAAACCAATCACACGAGACACCAGATTTACGTGGAAAACCCTTCAGTGTGAAGAGTAAAAAACCATGGGACCAAAAACCTCAACTATAATCACCAAGAGTTACAATAATTTTCTCTAAAATGGCCACCAAATAAATTTCAAACAACGATCAACACTACATAAAGCACAACACCAAAAACTAGAGGATTAAAGGAGCAAAAACCCGAAAATGTAGCTACTGTTCACAGATGCAAAACTGGAGCTCCGGGGAACCAAATCCAACTCTGTCAGTTCCTAATCAAATATTGAGATGAGAGGAACAAACTGTCCAAAAATCAGCTCAATCGGATAAGAAACAAAGCGGGAATCGCAATTTGAAGTTGGCAATTTAGGGCTGAAATTTTGGGCGAAAAAACTGCTCTCCTCTCTATATGGCTGCTGATTTCACTCTTTTGTGGATGAGAAAATAAGACCTAAAAAGGTCTATATATATGCCCCATAGAATTAGGCCTATGGGCAAAGTGGGTTGGTCCAAATTTGAGCTTTTATTTATCCACATAGGAAGAAAAAAATACCTATAACCCAACATGCTGGATACAAATGAAGCCTTATCGGAGCTGTAACATCATCCACAGTAGTGACCAACTCCATACCTTTCTCTTTTGACCAAAGCTACAAAAACTCGAGGTCACGAGATGAAGAACATGAATTCAGAGTTGAAGAAGAAGGAAGCTTACCTCATCGGAGCTCTGCCGGAGAAGACACTGCCATAACTTTCCAGATGCTTCTTGATTCTCTTACCAACTCTGTCTTTGAATTTTCTTTGTTATTTCCTTTTTATTGTCTTATTTGCTTTTGTTGTTTCTTTTTTTTTTTTGAAATGGGCCAGCTCATTTCTTAGTTTGTACAGATTTTCTAGTTCAATAAATGGGCTCCAAGCCCACTTTTAATTTAAGAAAATAAAAATAAAAAAGAATTTAAAATAATAGAAATAAAAATAAATTAAAACAAAAAGAAATAAAAATAAAAATAAAAAGAAGAAATTAAAAAGTAACCTTATAATTACACAATGTAATTATCAGCAATTCACTGCTCCTCCCTGAGAATTGGAGAGTGTAATTACATCCAGCCAATTACACTCAATTACCTGCTAACCAAGTAATTATCTGGCCAACCAAACAGCCAAATAGTGTAATTACATCAAATTCAATTCTCAGGGTGGCCTTCCAAACAGACTTTTAATAAAGGTAAATATAAAAAATCTTAGTAGATCAGTTGGTTAGATACCTAAAATTTCACCTTATTGGAGACAGTTCAATTCCCTACCATATAATTCCTTCCGTCATTTCTCATTACCCTACCTTCAATTTCAATGGGAAAAAAAAAGAAGAAGTAAGAATAATTATGGAAACTATCAGTTAATTATGAATCTTTGCTTTTTAATAAAAATTATTTTGAATCATCTATTAGGGAGACAAATAAAATAGATCGAATAGAGTAATTTATACGATCTCTCTCCTATTTGTTTTTTTTACTACCTAGTAAACAAGAAATAATTTCTGATATCTGAGTATTAAAAGAATGTTCATCCTTAAATTTAAATTTCAATTCATCTTTTTCTTTAACACTTAACATTATTTTTCATCACCTAAGAGAATAATTTACTTTTTGGTATATAGTTTAGATGAAACTATTCATGTTCCTAACTTTTATTATAAAATATAAGCAATATATAGAAAAATATAAAGCAAGATACATCGACAAGAGATATAGAAGGGAGAAAGAATTTTTCTTTTTTCAAATGTGTCATACAATGGTAAATAACATCCCAATTTATAGGATGAAAAATCACTCCAAAGGTCACTAATATTAAGTGTCCAAATTAAAGGATACATCATTATCCACAAAAGTTCAATTAACCTAGTGAATATGTATTGTCTAGATAGATATGAATGTAAGTAGTTCATGTCTGCGAATGGACAATCCAATTCAATTCAATGTATTCATAACACTCCCCTTGGATGTCCATAAATAATGTGTCTTGTTAAATTGTTACTAGGAAAAATTTGATGACAAGAAGTCTAGAGAAGAAAAAAGAGTACACACATCTTGTAATACACCTTTAGTGTTGTCTCATTACAAAACCTTACCAGGAAAACTCAATTGGGACAAAACCTTGGTAAAGGGAAAAAGAGTATAACACATATTTTACTCTCCATGATGTAAGAATTGTTTAAATTCTCGGAGACTATGCATCCCAATTTTGTATGTCGGCTTCTCATAAGTTGAGGTTGGTAATGCTTTAGTGAACAAATCTGTCAAATTATCAATCAATCGAATTTGTAGAATATCTATTTCACTTTTTTCCTCAAGTTGATGAGTGAAAAAGAACTTTGATGAAATATGTCTTGTTCTGTCTCCTTTAAAATATCCTTCCTTCAGCTGACCTTACATGCAACATTGGCTTCGTACATGTAGTTGGAATATCATTTTATTCTAAGAAAAATCACACATTTTCTGAACTGTTGAGTCATTGATTTCAGTCAAAAATATTCTCGACTTACCTTATGAATGACTATTATTTCTGCATGATTTTGAAGAATTGACAACTACTGTTTGCTTGATTAAATGTCAAGATATAGATGTACCTCCCTATATAAATAAATAGCTCATCTGAGATCGAGCTTTATATGGGTCGGATAAATATCCTGCATCTGCATAACCAATCATTTATGACTTGGATTCATTAGAATAAAATAATCTCATGTCAATGGTTCTCTGAATATATCTGAATATATGTTTAACACCATTCCAATGTCATCTCGTTGAAAGGAGATGAATCTCGCCAATAAACCTACTGCAATATAAATATCTGATCGGATATTGTTAGCAAGGTACATTAGTGTCACCATTGCACTAAGAAATCGAGTTTCATCATCAAAAAGCTCTTCATCCTTTTCTTGAGGTAGAAATGAATCTTTATTTATATCAACCAATCTTACAATCATTGGGGTACTCAAGACATTCCATTTGTCAAACATTCAAAGTACACATATGTAGCAATACGCATAGCTCGCTGCTCGTTAAAAACCTTGTCAGAAAAATCAGTGGGATAAGACCTCGGCTAAGAAAAAAAGAGTACAACGCCTATTATGCTTGCTCTAATTAAAACATCACTTGATTCTTGTACATGATGCCTCCAAATACATAAGTGCATGAATTGCACAAAAACATGGTACCTTCTAACTATTTTCATGAAATCAAAATTAATCTTTCTTTATGTTCAGAGATCTTAGAACTATTGGGGTATTCAATGAAATCACTTTAAAACCTTATAAATCCTTCAAGAATTTGATACAACCTTCACTGTCCAGCTAGACATGACAATAATTTATTATACGTATTCAACCTTTTCATTATTTTCAGAATGAAAAAAACTCCATTGCATCCACTACTAGAGAACATATCTCCCTGCAATACATGCTAGAAATTCTGCGAAAACCTTTATGCTCCACTGCACAAGCCGTACTTTATATCTTATGTTTTTACTTTTTGCATAATAACTCATTTGTACTCCACTGAAATTATACCTTGGTCTTTGAAGTATATGTCCAAATGTTCACTTTTTCAAGTGAAAAAAAGTACGTCAATTGCGTATTATTTATTTGGTCAATCATTTATCTGTCCACACTTTTTGACAGATTTGAATTCAAGATCCTCGACTTCATTTATAATTTTAAGAGCTACATTATCTCAAAGGTACCATCGACGGTCGTTTGATATCGATTCCAATATGACATAATTTGTCAAAATCTCTTTATATTCATCATTTTTTAGGTACTTGAACCTTTTTCAAGGTTTTATGAAGTGTTATGTCATGATGCTCTTTCAAAGCACTCATCTCATTATTATGAACATTTTGATTATTCGATGCTCTCCTTCTTCAAGGAGTTTTACTGTCACAACCCAGATGGTCGTGAGCGGCATCCACACTAATCCCTGATGGGAGAACCATCTAAAAATCCAATTTTTGTATTGCAATGGGTCATTATCTCTTGAGACAATACTCAAAAGCAGATCTAACAGAAGGTAATGCCTTTTTGAAACAATAGAATGTTAAATATATAAGAGAAATACAGATGACAGATGATGGTTTTCTTCTTTCTTGCAATTATATCCCCACTCTCACTAGAAGAAATTATGCGTCCAACATTAATATCACAAATCATGTCTTATTTTCCATTTCCCATTACTGCTGACATTGAGAGTCTAGTTGTTTTCTCTAATCTGAAAGTAAAGGGCCTTTTCAATGACTTCATATCCAACTTTGAGCCTCACATCTTGATCTTTTTTCACATCCATGATGTTCTAAGTAAATTCAGCAGCACCACTTGTTTTTTTCTCTAGAAGTTTTTCGTCCACGTCTTACTTACCTTTGATATGAAAGTTTACCGAATTATTTGTTGCCATTGGAAATGCCTTTTTACCATGAATATTATACCAAAGCTTTTGAAGCCTATAATACTACACTCCAACAGCAAGGCTGGCAAATTGATTCGAAAAGTATTGCCTTATCATAGCACTGAAATAAGTTGGAGATCCAATTTTGGTGTCTAGTTCTGCATGACCCTACAAGTGGGTAAAAATGTTGAGGGGGAATTTCTCCTTGGCATGAATGACCAGAACCTTTGAATCCACGTCATAACAAAGTGAGGTCTCCATTTTTTGTAGAAGAATCCCCACTCCCCAATAGGTTAAACCCTATATAAATATGTATGGAAGTGTGTGTTGCTATCCTGAACCATTACCCAAAAAACATAGCCATTTTAAGATAAGACAAACCATTAACCCACTATAAAACATAAAACATCTCGAAGACTAAGAAATAATATTAAGTGCGGAAATCAATGACTAGCTATTCCAATTCCCAAGACCCAAAAGTCATTGTACAAGAACTTCTATACCAAAATCATGTCTAAGAAAAATATCCAAACTAACAAAATAAATAAGATATTCTCATTGTTCGGAAGATGGACAAGAATCAATGCGAAGATCCACGAAATCCTAAAGAAGTAGTGCTCACCCTTGGATCGATACATTTGTAAACCGCTAGAGAAAAGGTCGTGTCTGAGCCTCTGGAATACTTTCTGCAATGAATAAAAAAAGAGTATAGGGTAGCATCAGTACAAACGACTATGTATTGGTAGGTATCAGAAGCCAACTCAACTTAATAATATGTACATAACATAAATCAAATAACAAGTAGACATGCATCAGCACAGAGAAGTAATTCAATGAATCAGTAAATACATCAACGACAGACCAACCATTCCTATAAATAAGCAATGTAACCAAAAAAAGTATCAACCACTTAATAAACAACCACAAAATCAATAATCATAGCATAAGCAAAAACTATATCCATCTCAACCTCACAATTAGAATATCATTAGTTCGTTATCAACTTATTAACTCTATAATCTCTGAATCACACTAATCATTACAGACATGCTAAGGGACTTATTTTTACTCATCTAGTCATGAACTGTAGGGGACCATCTTAGTCCATGTATCGTACAGACGTGATACCCGATCCATCAAAATATAAGTAATATTGATATTCATATCTGTAAGGTACTCGATCCTCCATAACCATACTATATGCATTTTATGAAACACACTATCTCAATAGGATACAACCTAGTGTACTAAATTAGAATACACTAACAACCATAACATTCCGATCAAATTCAATATTCAATAATTTATTCATACAAGTATTAACAAACCCCAACCATCATCAATTACAAACATGCCCGAAGACTAATTAAAAAGCATCCAATTTAGGAGCATACATACAAATCAAATTGAATCTAAACTCCAATTAAACCATAACCTACCTCAATCATAGAACCCAAAAGCAAGCTAGTCCGCAAGAGCCTTTTCTTTTCTTAACACCTCGAAATGTTTAATGTCTAAAAATAACAATGTAAGAGTAATAAATCACTTACTCTCCAATTTCAAGCCTTAGGGATTAAACCCCACTGAATTTATCCTTTTTCATAGCTTAAATCACAGTTTAAGGGTTTCTCAATCATTAACTTGCCCCAAATCCCTACAATTCACGTTCAAGGGGAGAAATTCTATACTAGGAAGTGTTAATTAACAACCTAGAATCATTATTAAATGATTTAGTGCTTACCCAAGGATTTTTCTTCAATATTCATGAACTTAGGGCTTAACCCCAACGATTCCACCATAAACCCTAGTGCTAATCACTCTATGAAATAAACAGATTAAACCATGTTACAAAGGAGTAACAATCTTACCGTTTTTGGTGGAAATCACCCCAACATAGTAGAAAATTACCTCTCTCAAACCTAAGCACGAACCCCTTAGCTTTTGAGAAATAAAACACTAAAAAACTACAATTGGAGCATTGAACTACTCGTCGGCCTCTGCAGCGGGCACCTGGCCGCTATAGCGGCCCCACTACGATAAGCTAGAGGCCAGCCACGGTAGTCTACCCTCCCTCACCCATGCCGCCATAGCGAATGGTCAACCGCCACAATGGCCTCGCTGCAGCGTTCACTGAATAATAGCTCGAGGGAGTTCTAGCACTTTTCCCATTTCACAACACACACCTAGATTTTTGACAACATATCTTAGTTCCAATGCGAAATCAAAGTTTTACCAACCCAAATTTCATTTTGAAAGTTTCTACGGAATTTTATAACTCTTTACTATCCATTAATGATCACTACGCCACCAAATACTACACCACAAGACACAAATCATCACTTAATTAGACAACACCAGGTTTTCATCAGAAACCAGCCTAGCTTGAGATTTCATCAACTCTCACCTTGGGGAAAACTCTACCCGGGTAGCTACACTCTTAACATATACTGTAACGATAGGATGGGTTGTTACATCAGATACCAATTAAACAATTGTTTGTCCTGAATGGAAACAAGAACAAAAAGGGAGGGAAACAAAGAATTAACTGAATCAGCAAATAGATGCAGATACTTGCTACACATATCCTCTTCGGTCTCCTAAGTGGCCTTCTCAGTAGGACGGTTCTTCAATTGGACCTTCACAAATGCAATCTCTTTAGTTCTTAATTTATGGACATCTCTATGAAGAATAGCAAACGGCTCCTCTTCATAAGAGAGGTTCTCATCTAACAAGACCAAATCCCATTAAATAATATAATCACCATCTCCATGGTACTTCTTAAGCATAGAAATATGAAACACTGGATGAACTCCCAATAAGCTCGAAGGCAAGGCCAATCTATAAGCCACTGACCCCATACCCTTAAGAATCTTAAAAGGTCCAATGTACCATAGAATTAACTTACCACACTTACTGAATCTCATAACACCCGTCATGGGTGATACTTCGAGTAACACTTGCTCTCTTTCTATGAAATGCACATCTTTTACCTTTCGATTTGCATACTCCTTTTGCCTGCTTTGAGCCACTAGAAGCTTTTCTTGGATGAACTTAACCTTATCCAATGAATCTCTCAATAGATCAATTTCCAACGGTCTCGTCTCAAAGGCATCGAGCCACCAAATGAGAGATCTACACCTCTTCCCATATAGAGCCTCAAATAGCACCATGTCAATGCTTGAATGGTAATTATTGTTATATACAAACTCTGCCAAAGGTAGATACTGGTTCTAATGTCCTTTGAACATGTCCTCTAACATCTGAATCATCTGCTCAAACTGCCCATCAATCTGAGCGTGAAAAGCCATAATAAGATCCAACTTAGTACCCAACTCTTCATACGACTTCTCTCAAAAGTTAGAGGTAAACTGAGTACCCCTATATGAGATAATAAGAACCAGGACCCCGTGCAATTGAACAACCTCTTTAGGGTAGATCTTGGCTAACTTTACTGCATTGTAAGTCACCTACACTTGAATAAAATGTGTAGACTTAGTCAACCTATCCAAAACAACCCATATGGAATCGTACTTCCCCAAAGTTTTGGGAAGACCAAAAAGAAAGTCCATAGTTATCCTCTCCCACTTTTATTTAAGAACGACATCCTATGAAGAGTACCACTAGGATTTTGATGTTCATACTTCGCCTGTTGGCAGTTCAGACACTTAGCCACGAAATTAACTATGTCTCTCTTCATTCAACCCCACTAGTGATGTTGCCTTAAATCATGGTACATTTTGGTCGTAATAGGATATATGAGTTATTTCAAAGAGTGAGCCTCATTTAGAATTGTAGGAACCAAATTATTAGCTCGGGGAATGCAAACTCGCCCCTTAATTCGCAACACACACTCACTATCAGGAATATCTTTCTTGAAATCACCTTGCAGAACCTTATTAAGAATCTTACTCAACTTTGCATCCTCGAATTGTCTAATCTTGATTTGATCAAGAAACGTAGACCTTGCCTTTATACTGGCTAGCAATCCACCTCTCTCAGACACCTCAAGTCGCATGAAGCTTTTAGCTAGAGACTGAACCTCCCTAGCCAACAGGCGCCTGGTAGCATTCAAGTAAGCCAAGTTACCCATACTGTCTGACTTTCTGCTCAATGCATCGACTACCAAAATAGACTTCCCCGGATGGTATAGAATGGTAATATCATAAGATTTGAGCAACTCCATCCACCTACAATGTCTTAGATTCAAATCCCTCTGTGTGAATATATGTTGTAGGATGCAACGGTCAGTGAACACTTCGCAACAAACTCCATACAAGTAATGCCTTTATATCTTAAGTGCAAACACTATTGCAACCAACTCCAAGTCATGAGTAGGATAGTTCTTCTCATGAACTTTCAGCTGCCTCAAAACATAAGCAAGAACATTCCTTTCTCGCATTAAAACAACACCTAAACCAGAATTTGAGGCATCACAATATATAATGAAATCCTTACCCTCAATCGACAATGCAAGAATAAGAGCGATGGTCAACAAGGTCTTGAACTTTTGAAAGCTCTCCTCACACTCATTAGACCAAATTAAATGTACATCCTTCTGAGTCAATCGGGTCAGATGAGTAGCAATAGAAGCTAACCCTTTTACAAACCTGCGGTTGTAACTGGCCAACCCCACAAAACTGCAAACCTTGGTTATGGAGGTAGGCCTAACCCAATTTTAACCACTTCAATCTTCTGTGGGTATACCATAACCCCTTATTCCAAAACCACATGCCCCAAAAAGAAAATCGAAGACAACCAGAATTCAAATTTAGAATATTTGGCATAAAGCTATATCTCCTTAAGTAAACCCAACACAATATGTAAATGATTCTCATGTTCCTTCGCACTCTTAGAGTATACCAGAATATCATCTTTGAAAACAATCACCAAGGATTCCAAGTAAGGCTTAAATACCTCATTCATTAAACCCATGAAATCAGCTGTGGTGTTAGTCAACTCGAAGGACATCACAAGAAATTCATAGTTCCCGTACCTAGTCTGAAATGCAGTCTTAGGAATGTCCTTCCATCGGATCTTTAACTGATGATACCCAAATCTCTAATCAATCTTGGAAAAGACTGATGCACCCTGCAACTGGTCAAATAAAATATCGATACGGGGTAAAGGATACTTGTTACGAATTGTAACCTTATTCAATTACCGGTAGTCTATGCATATACGCAAACTACCATTTTTCTTCTTAACGAACAACATGAGTACCCCACTGGGAGGCACTCGGATGAATGAATCCCTTATCAAGCAACTCTTGTAACGGAGCCTTTAGCTCCCTCAACTCAGTCGACGCTATCATATTAGGGGGAATAAAGATGGGATGGGTATCCGGCTCTAAGTTTATGCTTAAATCAATGTCATGATCAGGTGTCATGCCAGAAAAGTCAGCAGGAAAAACCTCTAGGAACTCGCACACCATAGGAACTGACTTAATAGGTGATACCTCTGTACTAGTATCCCAAAGATAGGCTAAGAACACCAAACACCCCCTTCCAATCAATATATTGGCACGAATAAAGGAGATAAGTTTCATTGTAGCAGGAAGTCACCCTTTCACTCTGGTTTATCCATCCCTGACATAGCCACAATTATTATCTTAACATGACTATTTAAATAGCATGGTATGGAGATAACCAACTCATCCCTAGAATGATGTCAAAATCCAGTATGTCCAATATCACTAAATCCACCCATGTTTGATACGCCATAAAAGAAATAGAGCATGAACAATGTACCTTATCAACAATAATAGAATCCCTAATAGGGGTAGACCCATGAACATGAGTATTAAGAATATCACACACCAATCTAACCCTATATCAAAGCCAATAGATATATATGAAAAACTAGAACCAGGACTAAGTTAAACAGTGGCCATCCAATCACAGACAAGAATAGTACCTATAACAATCATGTCTGATGCCTCAGCCTCGGGTCTTCCTGGAAAAATATTGAAATGGCCCTATCACCAGTCTGATCCCCTCCCCTATCAGGCTGAATATCACCTCGATCTGTATTTTCACCACCTCGGTGGGGCTGGTTGCCACCTCTACCTGCCTGGTGACAACCACGCCTATCATGTGGATGACCTCTACCCTTACCACCACCTCTCTACCTACCAAAGCTAGAGCTCGAGGAGCCTGCAACTAGCCTAACTAGCCAGACTATTTGAAATTAGGACAATACCTCTAAATGTGACCAACCCCACCATACTTATAACATATACAGTTCAAGGTGGGTTGCTGAGCTGAAGAAGTTAAAGTGAGATAACCACCAAAGTCTGAAGAGGTTGGGTGGCCCTTAACAAACTCCTGCAGACACCTGTATTGCTAACTGAATGTGGCTGGCAGGGTATCCTTGTGAACTTTGACCCTTAGAATAAAACCACTAAAACTGCCCCCTTTGCGGATCTTATTTCTTTCCATCTTTGCATAATCCTCTTGCTTTTCATCCTCCAACTTCTTAACAAAATCAACCATTGACTGACAAAACTTACCTGAAGGTGTCATTTAAAAAGCATAAATCTGGAGACCCATGATCAAACCCTTCACAAAGAGACAAATACTCTCCTCTTTAGTATGCAATAATTGAGTTGAAAACCGGGACAATGAATAGAATAAGGCCTCATAGGCCAAAACTGACATACTCCCCTGCTTGAGATTAGTGAACTCATTCTTTTTCCTATCCCTCAAGGTAAGAGGCATATATTTCTCTATAAATATCGAATAAAACTGAGTTCAGGTCAATGGAAGCAAACTTGCAGCCCTACACTCGATTTATGCCCTCCGCCACATCTTGACATCTCCATGAAACTGAAATGTGACAAATTCTACACCATATATCTCAACCACCCGCATTTTGTGGAGCCTCTCGTGACTATCATTTATGAACTCATATCATGATAAACTCGCAAAATAGATCATGCTCATCTCGGATCATCACTGGATCCACTACATGTCGCGGGAAAACACCCTTCTCTGATGCCTCATCCATTTCGAAAGCCACGAAAGCAGCATGCTGCATTCCCAGATACTGAATTATAGGAACTGCGTGTGTAGCCTCAGTCTCGGCCAACCCACTCAAGAATCTCAAAACCAGTTGAATCATATCTAAAGATATTTGAATCAGAGTTGCACCCCCTGTACTAGCGCTGCGTTATTCTAAACTGGCATTTCCTCTTCATGCACCACTATTATACTACCCTTTGTTATCTCTAGAATATCTTTAGGCGAGGGAGGAGATTCTGACCTTTTCTGAGCTGATCCCGCAGCCCGAGCCCTACCCCTAGCGGACGCTGCTCTCCTTTCCCTACCTCTTCCTCCTCTTGCCTGTCCTTTGCCATGAAATTCTATCCCAATGGCCGATTCAAGCACCTCTGATCTAGCTCCATTTGCTTATGTTCTCACCATTTATGAGAATAAGGATGAAAAAAGTCAGATACCAATTTGGATCACTAGATGCCAATTAGAGTCTAGTAATAACACAAAAGAAATAAGAATTTGAGTTTTTTCTTATGTCCGATAGCCTCTCGAAGAAAAGTACAGACGTCTCTGTATCATTAAGCAAGACTCTATTAGACATGTTCTTGTACGATGAGATCGACAAACCTAGGGTTCTAATACCAACTTTTTCATGACCCTGATAGCCGTGAGTGGCCCTATACTAACCCTCCAATTGGAGAACCATCTAACCCAAATCATTACACAAACACTTAGCCATTTTTAAGATAAGACAAATAATTAACCCACTCTAAAACATAAAACTTCTCAAAAAATAAGAAATAATATTAAGTACAGAAATCAACAACTAGCTATTACAATCCCCAAGACCCAAAAGTTATCGTACAAGAACTTCTATACCAAAACCATATCTAAGAAAAGTATCTAAACTAACAAAATAAATAAGATAGTATAGTTGTTCGGAAGATGGATAAGAATCAATGAAAAGATCTATGACTGCCTGAAAAAGAAGTGCTCACCCTTGGATCGATATCAACTGTCAAAAGCTAGAGAAAAGGTCATGTCAGAACCTCTGGAACACTTTTTGGACTCAACAGAAAAAGAGTACAGGGTAGTATCAGTACAAACCACTATGTACTGGTAGGCATCATAGGCCAACTCAGCTTAATGATGAGTACACACCATAAATCAAATAACAAGCAGACATGCATCAGCACATAAAAGTAATTTAATGAATCAGTAAATACATCAACGACAGACCAACCATTCCTATAAATAAGCAGCCTAACCAAAAAAAGTATCAATCACTTAATAAACAACCACAAAATCAATAATCATAGCATAAGCAGAAACTATATCCATCTCAACCTTACAACTAGAACACCATACATTCTTTATCAACTTAT
This sequence comes from Capsicum rhomboideum, assembly GCA_031232105.1. NCBI lineage: Eukaryota > Viridiplantae > Streptophyta > Magnoliopsida > Solanales > Solanaceae > Capsicum > Capsicum rhomboideum. The sequence continues at coordinate 57,752,543 of CP124711.1, forward strand.
TAACCATATAATCTCTCAATCACACTAATCTGTACAGACATGCTAAGGGACTTATTTTTACTCATCTAGTCATGAACTGTAGGGGACCATCTTAGTCCATGTATCGTACAGACGTGATACCCGATCCTTCAAAATATAAGTAATATCGATATTCATATCTGTAAGGTACTCAATCCTCCATAACCATACTATATGCATTTTATGAAACACAATATCTCAATAGGATACAACCTAGTGTACTAAATTAGAATACACTAACAACCATAGCATTCCGATCAAATTCAATATTCAATAATTTATTCATACAAGTGTTAACAAACCCCAACCATCATCAATTACAAACATGCCCGAAGACTAATTAAAAAGCATCTAATTTAGGAGCATACATACAAATCAAATTGAATCTAAACTCCAATTTAACCATAACCTGGCTCAATCAAAGAACCCAAAAGTAAGCTAGTTCGCAAGAGCCTTGCTTTCCTTAACACCTCGAAATGTTCATTATCTAAAACAACAATGTAAGAGTAATTGATTACTTACTCTCCAATTCTAAGCCTTAGGGATTAAAGCCCACTGAATTTACCCTTTTTCATAGCCTAAATCATAGTTAAAGGGTTTTCCAATTATTAACTTGCTCCAAATCCTCATAATTCACGTTCAAGGGGAGAAATTCTACACTAACCTACTGAATTTACCCTTTTCATTGCCTAAATCATAGTTTAAGAGCTTTCCAATCAATAACTTGCTCCAAATCCTAATAATTCATGTTCAAGGGGAGAGATTCTACACTAGGAAGTTTTAATTAACAACCTAGAATCATTATTAAATGATCTCACACATACCCAAGTTCTTTTTTATCTATAATCATGAACTTAGGACTTAACCCCAAGGATTCTACCATAAACCCCCGTTCTAATCACCTATGAATTAAATGGATTAAACCATGTTGGAAGGGAGTAACAATCGTACATTTTTGGTGGAACTCGCCCCAAGGTGGTAGAAAATTACCTCTCTCAAGCCTAAGCATGAACCATTAAGTTTTTGAGAAATAAGACACTGATATATAGGACTTGGAGCATTAAACTGCTCAATGATCATTGTAGGGGGCACCTAGCTGCTACAACGGCCCCACTACAATGGCTTAAAGGACCACCATGATGGTCTTTCCTCCCTCACACATGCCGCCATAATGACCGGTTAACTGCCACAGAGGCCTTACCCCTGGTCCTTATTACCACACTGGATTTTTGACAACACAGCTTAGTCCCAATGCGACAACCTCAATAATCAAAGTTCTACTAACTCAAATTTTATTTTGAAAGTTTCTACAGAATCCTATATCTCTTTACTATCCAATAATGATCACTATGCCACTAAATAATACACCAAAAGACATAAATCATCACTTAATTAGACAACACCAAATTTTCGTCAAAAACCAGCCTAGCTTAAGATTTCATCAATTCTCACCTTAGGGAAAACTCTACCTAGGTGGCTACACTCTAGTATATGCTATAACGATGAGATGGTTTGTTACATCAGTTACCAATTAAACAACCGCTCACTCCAAATGAAAACAAGAATAAAAAGAAAGAGAAAGCAAGGAATTACCTGAATCGGTGAACAAATGCGGATACTTTCTAAATGACGAGACCAATAAGTATAGAAATTTTGCTCGTACTTTGTCAAATTATTGTATAGTTTAAGATATTATTTCCACAGAGATTGGAAAATCTATGCTACAAACTTGTAATATTTTGACTACTATTTGAGAGTGTCAAATTGATGAAAGGAGAGTTTTTTTTTGAAATTATAAAGAACTTAAATTGCAACTATTACTTCCAAAAGTGTCACGGTCCCAAAACTCAGGTCATGATGGTACCTCCTATAACCCACTAGTAGGTAACCCAAACTCATTGTCCGGAATGATAAGTAATGGGCTAGTAAGCAGAAAAGAGCACGCTAGGTAAAATAATTAAATAAAGTGACTAACACAATATTTAATACCCAAACATTCATATAAAAGTAGGGAGAGAAGGAAAAAATATACAAAAAGATTATTAGTTGGTGGAAGAGCTACTATAAATACAGGAGTACAAGATAGAGACAATATATATACAGAACTATCTCTGAATATACAAATTAAGACTAGTTCAAAAAGTAGAAGGAGATGGGTCAACTTCGGTAACCAAAAGCTCACCCTAAAATGAGGTAATTTAAAGGAGGGCCAAAAGGAGAATCACATGTCAAAACTAGGCAATTAAGGAAATTAAAAGTAAGTACTTAAGAAGCGTGATGATAATAATCTAGATGGATAAAGGAGAAATATGTGAAACTACCTTGACAAGAATAATAGTAAGCTAGCTACAACCTAACCAAACCCCTCTAAGCCTGAAAGGCACAAACAACAATCAGTAAAACCCAACCGGCCCCCATAAGTACAGTGAATACAACCAACAAACAATACTAATTGCAACCAATTCATAATAGTAGATAAATATGAATAGATGCCAAGAGATGCAGTATGAAATAAACGTTAAGTCTAACAATACTGTATACTCCTCCTCCAGCACCTATAGCTTGCAAAGGTAGGACTTATGGGGACTCGTGATATTCGTATACCTTACCCATCGAACCGGACTCCCCAAATAAGAACTAGCAATATCAAATGCCTAAAATCTAACTGAGGCTAAAATAGGGAATAATCAGTAGTATCAATGATCAAAATCAAACTAGGACTAAAATAATCTATTTTCCGTCTTTAAAACCTCAAATTTTGTAAGATTTTTCTCAAACCTCATTTTTGAATCGAAAACAATGTTTTTTGGCCAAATTACCAAAATGTTGTGGATATGTAATCAAATAACATGCACAATAAGATGAGCACATTAACCCAATAACCACTAGTTAGTCCATCAATACACAATCAAGGTATCCCATGATCATATAGCTAAAAGACAGGGTGCTAACCTAGGGTAATCATCTTAACGAAGCGATATGCTAACTATAAAGCCTCGAGGAACCCGACCTATGGAAAGCAACTACCCAAACCTAAACCAAGGCTTCTGACAATAGGACCTTAGGCTACCAAGTATGTTAGACTAGCCCAAGCAAAGAAGTCACTACCTAAACTAAGGATTTATCGCATAATCCTACTCTAAAGCCCCTTAGTAAGTGAGTAAAGTGATAAACATCTAAGTAAAGCATATCTAAACCACAATGTCCCCCTCGATAATCAATGAATCATTATACAAATACCTTAAACAAACCAAGTCTAAGAGTAGGTACGCCATAACCTACCTGGAGACCGAATAACGCACACACGAACACCTAAACCAAAGCTTTTCTATTTTGAGAAGCCTCTTACTGCTACCATGCTACCAAAATAATAATCTATACGTTCATACGAGAAGAATAATACCCAATTTATGCTCTTGGTCAAAAATTGGGTTAAAAATCGCCCGTGGAGCCCTCTTACAAAATCCAAAAAATTGGACATATAATTATGTCCCTCGTAGGACAAGGATTTTGTGCCTAAAATTTGAGCATGACTAGCCCCCAATATCGACCTCAAATCAGTCCCTAAAGAGAAGGAAAAATTAAGAATTAGACTAGAGAATTAATGAATTTAAAGCCAAAAACTAACGAAATCAATGATGGAAATTGATCGCGGAACAAGAAATCAACGTCCCCAAGCTTTAATAGATGAACCCACAACAGTTTCTGAGCTTAGGTCTCTCAATAATAGTGGAAAATAATTTGGAGAATGAATTAAAATGAAGTAGAGAAGGGAGTATATAATTTGATACCACCGCTAAGTGGTGGTATAGTCGCATAAGCGGCATCCATTAAAGCAACGAAGCCTCCGCATAAGCGAAGGTCACAGTGCACACATACCTCTGCTTGAGTGGCGCTTTATAAGCTTAAGCAGCTCCGCAAAAGTAAAGGGATCTCCACTTAAGCAGAAGGAGCTGACATCATCCACTTCCGCACTAAGCGACCCAAAGGTCACAAAAGCGACTACACCAGCACAACAACACCAAACAAATTTGCTAAATTTTAAATTCTCTTAATGGGTCCTCGGGATTCATTCAAAACCCCACACATGCAAATGAAATATGGTACCCTATCAAAAATGGCAATTCGGACTCAACAGAATTGATAAAATTCCCAATAGATGTCGTTTCGATGAAAAATGGAACAACCAACCTTCCGTTTTAACTAAAATTCAACCAATAGCCCAAAACAAGCCCGAAAGCCTCAAACCTGAACCAAAGGTCTCCCCCCCCCCCAAGGCCAAAATCCATATTTTGGAGCTAACAAAACTATTGAAATTCTCTTCCGAGGCCATTTATAGGAAGTTTTAACCGAAGTCAGATTTCTCAACTTCAAAAGTTCCCAAATAGGAAAATTGGCATAGAAACTAAATGAACTACCCAGGAACCAAACTATCGATCCTAGCAAGACATAAATGACTTGGGATAGCTATAGAAAAGGTCTAAATATGGAAAACACATAAAACGAAGAAAAATGACCTGGAGGGTCATTGCAATATCCACTACTAAAATGACTTTCATCCTTGAAAGTTAAGGGATATAAGATACCTGAAGGCTCGAACAACTGAGGGTACTGGGTTCGCATCTCATGCTCGATTTCCCAGGTAGCCTCCTTGGTGGGATGGTGTCTCTACTAAACCTTTACTACTGTAATCTCCCTGAATCATAGCCGTATGACATCTCTGGCTAGAATAACAACCAACTCCTTCTCGAAAGTCAACCTATCAACCAGCTGAACCGAATTCCATTGGAGAACGTGAGACTCATTTAAAATGTAACACCAAAGCATTAATACATGGAAAATAGGGTGAATGCCAGGAAATGCTGGAGGCAAGGCTAACTCATATGCTACACCCCCACTCACTATAAAATCTCAAATGGACCAATGTACTTGGAGCTGAGCTTACCCCTTCTTTCGAACCTCATCACGCCCTTCATAGGTGGCACTCAAAGGAACACACGATCACCAACTCCAAACTCTAGTGTTTAAAGCCTGCGGTCAGTGTAACTCTTTTGCCTACTCTGAGCTACCTGTAGCCTATCCTAAATTACCCAAACCCTATCCGAAGAATCACATAATAGAGTAGTGTCCTACGACCTAGCCCTAAAGGCATCAAACCACCCAACTAGAGATCTACACTCTACCATACAATGCCTTAAATTAAGCCATTTAGATATATAAATGGTAGCTGTTATTATACACGAACTCTGCAAAGGCTAAAAATTAGTCTTACTGACCATCAAAGTCCATAGCACATGCCCAGAGCATATCCTCCAGAACCTGAATCGTCTGCTCACACTAACCATCAATCTGGGGATGAAAAGTAATGCTAAGATCGACCTAGATACCCAACTTCTCCAGAAAAGCTCTCTAAAAGTTAGAGGTGAATTGGGAACCTCTATAGAAATAATGGACATTGGCACCCCGTGAAGATGAACCATCTCTCAAACATAGATTTGAGTGAATCTCTCGACACTGTAGGAAGTCTAAAAGGGTAGAAAGTGAATAGACTTGGTAAACCAATCAATAATGACCTTAATACTATCCGAACCTCGAGAAGTGTATGGCAATCCAATCACAAAATCCATAGTAATGTGATCCAAATTCCACTCTGGAATGGGTAGTCTCTGAAGCAAACCACCAGGTTTCAAGTGCTTAAACTTCACCTGCAGATAATAGAAACACTGAGATAAAAAGTCTACTATATCCCTCTTTATTTAGAGCCACGAGTAATGCTGCCTCAAATCCCTATACATCTTATCTGCACAAGGATGAATGGAATATCTAAAATAATAAGCATCCTGCAATATCAACTAAATCAAATCACCACCCTCAAAATGCAAATATGACTTTCGAATCTCAAGACACCCTCTGGGTCCAAGGTGGACTTCCCGGCCTCGCCCTTCAATATCTGTTCTTGAATCCCACACAATCGACCATCCTCAAATTACCGCCCCTAAATCTTCTCCAACAAAATAGAATGAGCCTCAACACAGGCAAAAATCCTCCTGGGGGTCAGTAATATCAGGTTAAACCAACCTATTGGCTAAGGACTAGATGTCCAAGGCCAACAGTTACTCAAACACTGCAAGAAATGCCAAACTCCCCACACTCATCGCCTTCTGGATCAAGGTATTCAAAACCACATATGCCTTGCTCAAATGAAATAGAATAGAAATATTAGAAATATCATAGTCCTTTAGTAACTCTATCCACATATGCTGTCTCAAATTAAGATCCTTCTGGCTTAGAATGTACTATAGGCTATGATGATTGGTGAATTTCTCACAATGAACACCATAGAGGTAACACCTCCAAATCTTGAGCGCGAAAGCTATTGCCACCAACTCCAAGTCATGGGTGGGTAGTTGCGGTCGTGCACTTTCAGCTGTCTAGAAGCAAATACTTTCACTCGACCCTGTTGCAACAAAATATAACCCAAATCAACACCTGAAGCATCACAATAGACTAAAAACCTCTAGCCTTCAACTGTAAGTGTCAGAATTAGAGCTGAAGTGAGTAACACCTTGAGCTTTAAAAAGCTCGCCTCACACTCGGTGGACCACTGGAATGGGACATCCTTCCTAGTGAATCTAGTCAAAGGCACTGCAATAGAAGGAAACTCATTATCAAATGATCTGTAGTAACTTGACAACCTAACGAAATTGCAAATTTTGATAGGCGAAGTAGGCGTAGCCTAATCACGAACTAACTTAATCTTCACTGGGTCAACCATAATCCTGTCCTTAGATACCATGTGCCCTAAGAATGCTACAAAATCAAGCTAAAACTCCGACTTTGAGAATTTGGCATAAAGAAACTGATCTCTCAAAGTATATAGCATAATTCTTAAATGAAGCTCGTGCTCCTCCCTACTCCTTAAGTAAATAAGGATGTTGTCAGTTAATACAAACATGAAAAAGTCTAAATAAGACCTAAATATGCAGTTTATCGGGTCCATAAAAGCTTCTGGGGCTTTGGTTAGCCCAAAAGACATGACTAAGAACTCGTAGTGGCCGTAACGAGTCCTGAATGCTGTCTTAGGGATGTCCATTGCCCTAATCCTCAATTGATGGTAGCTAGATATTAAGTCAATCTTAGAAAACATGGCTGCACCCTGAAGCTGGTCAAATAGATAATCAATATGCAACATCAGATACTTCTTCTTTATAATCACCTTGTTCAGCTATAGATAATTGATACACATTTGTATAGTGCCATCCTTCTTCTTAATAAATAGGACATAAGCACCCCAAGGAGAAACACTCAGTCTAATAAAACCTTTACCCAGAAGATCCTAAAGCTAAAAATTAAGCTCTCTCAACTCAATAGGAGCCATGTGGTAAGGTGAAATGGAAATGGGCGTGGTGCCCATCTCAACATTAATAGCAAAGTCAATATCATGCTTAGGCGAAAGCCAGGCAAGTCAGTAGGAAAGACATCAGTAAACTCACAAACCATAGGAATATAATCAAGGGAAAGAGTGTCGGTACTAGTATTATGGACATAAGCAAGATAAGCCAAACACCCCTTTGATACCATCCTCCTAGCCCGAATATAAGAAATAATCCCCGTCGATACATGACTATTAAAACCCAACCACATAACGAGAAAATTCCAGGCATGGCCAAGGTAACAGTCTTAGCAAAGTAATTCAAGACAATGTAATAATGGGAGAACCAGTCAATGTCTAGAATAATATCAAACTCAACCATATTAAGTCCAATAAGATCAACCCAAGTGTCATACTACACAATAGTCACCAAAAAGGATCTTAAAACTCGATTCACTACTAAAAAATCACCTATAGGAGTAGCTAATCATCCCTAATCAGGAAGCAAAATATACCGACAAATAAGAATAAGTGAAACCTTTATCAAATAATATAGAAGATGGTTGTTGACACATTGAAATCATACCTGTGATCACTAAGTTTGATGCCCTCACCTTTGGCCTACCAGGAAAGGCATATAACTATCCGCGCCCACCAATGGGCAGAGAACCTAACTGACCACCTTTATAAGAACACTAAAAAATCCCTCTACAGCTTGAGGAACCACTTCTAGGCAATGGCGCAATTGCTCTAAGAGGCTGAGCTATTTGTATTAAAGGCTCAATCATCCCACACCGGGGACTCTCTCTAGCAAAGTGACCAACCACCCCATAATCATAGCAAGCCTGGGGTGCCCTACCTTAACAAGATGAACTTATTGACTCGGACTGGAAACCATGGCCTAAAGACCCAGAGTGAGAACCCTGCAATGGCTGATCAGAGCGTTAACCACTAAAATTACTATAACCTATCTAACCCTAATCGATAATCTAAAGTGATGCCTGAACGAGCCGACTAGATTGACCATGCTGCTGATACTGCTGCTAACCCCTGCTAGAATACCTTCTACTGCTATATCAAGAACCACTAAAATTGCCCTGGTAGTGGGGTCCCCTTATCGTTGCCCTCACAGGACATGCAATACAATTTCTTAATAGTACGTACATGATCAACAACATCTAAAAATGACTGAACCCTTGACAAAGTAACACACTCTCTCATGCTCGATAGGTAGAATCATAGTGGCATATCTGGCTAACTCGTGAAACCTAGCCTCAAACTTAGACACGGTCATGGAACCCTGCTCCAACCTCAAAACTTATCCCTCATTCACTCACATGCTTTGAAAGTCATATAATTCTCTAAGAAAGCCTTGGAGAATTGTGCCCAAGACATAAGAGGGGACCCAACTGATGTGCACTCAATATACACCCTCCACTACTGCCTCACTGAACCGTCAAATTGAAATATGTTATAATCCATACCATAAGAATCCACTAGGCCATGATTATGTAACCTCTCTTGGCAGCTAATAAGGATCTCATACGCATCCTCCCCTGGAACACCTGAAAACCTCGAAGGAGCCAATCTAAGAAACCGACCCAACATCTTCTACTCCTCATAAATTATGGCTAGTTGAGCTACCATTGGCACTGGCGCCATAACTATCTGCTGCTCTTTTATACCTAGTCACCTTGTGCTGCCCCCTAAGTGGATATTTGGGCATCATCCATCTACTAACCTCTAATAATGCTTAATAAGTAGACTAGAGAATCCCCTAAACTAACGAGGCTATAAATTTGGGTGGAGCCTGGGCAGGTCCCTGGACCATTAGCTATTATAGTGGAAGATCTGCTGGTGTTGGCAGTGGAGCAGTAGATAGCTTTGGCATAATAGCTGGCTTCGGTATTGGCGCTCTACTCTGGACCCATCCTTGTGGTCGGCCCTGACCTTAGCCATTAGTGGGGATCCTAGTTGCATGTGCAGGGGCCTCACTCTTGCCGGTTGTATCCTTCATCCTAACCATACAAAAAGAGTGAAATAAGTGAGAATCTAGAAAACAAAATAAATACAATTCACGATAAGGAATCAAAATGTGAGATTTTCCTAAGAATTTCTTGTAGCTTTTTGAAGATAGGATATATACGTCACCATACCGATAGAACACTACTCGATACTTACGATATTGGTAAGCCTATGCTCTGATTCCAAACTATCATGACCAAAAAACTCAGGCCACGATAACACCTATTATAACCACCAGTAGATAAGCCAAACTGATAGCCCAAAACAACAAGTAATAGACTAATAAGCGAAAGAGATTACGCAAGGTAAAATAATTAAATAAAGCAACTAACATAAGATTTAGTACCGGAACATACATATAAAAGTAGGGAGGGAAGGACAAAATATATAAAAAGATACTTTATGACCTGGTATCAGTTGTTGCAATAGTTAATAATAATACATGGAGTACAAGATAGAAATAGTATATATATAAAACTGTCTCCGAATATACAATGTAAGACTAGTCCAAAATTTAGAATGAGATGGGTTAACTCCTGTCGCCAAAAGCTCACCCTAAGTTTCCAAGTCCTAAAAGTTCTACACCAGGAAGGTTTCAGCGGTGATGACACATACTAGGATTTGTGTCAGGGAAAAAGATGTAGAAGTTTAGTATGAGTACCAAATATGCGGTACTCAGTAGGCTTCATAGGCTGATTGAGCTCAAATAAGATATAAGTATAATAAAATGCAAATATAACTAAGGTAGAGTAAAAGAGGGCCAGAAGGAGAATATTAGGTCAAAACTAGGCAATTAAGGGAATTAAAAGTAAGTACTTAAGAAGCATGATGATAATAATCTTGATAGATAAAGGAGAAATATGCGAAACTACATCGACAAGAATAATTGTAAGCTAACTACAACCTAACTGGACCCCATAAGTCTGGAAAGGACAAACAATAGTCAATAAAACCCAACTAACCCTCATAAGCATGGTGGATACAACCAATAGACAATACTAATTGCAAGCAATGCATAAGAGTAGATAAATGCGAATGAATGCCAAGAGATATAGTACAAAGTGAATGTCACATCCAATAATATCGTATACTCCTACTCCTTAACCTGTACCTTGCAAAGGCAGGACCCATGAGGGACTCGCGATATCTATATACCTAGGTCAAAATCTAACCAGACTCCAAAAATAAGAGCCAATAATATCAAATGCCCAGAATTAAATTGAGGCTAAAATAGGTAATAATCAGTAGTATCAAGTGTCCAAAATCGAACTGAGACTAAAATAGTCTATTTTCCCTCTTTAAAACCTCAACTCCAGTAAGATGTTTCTGAAATCTCATTTTTAAATAAAAAATAATGTTTTGAGGCCAAACTACCAAAATACCGTGGATATGTAATCAAATAACATTAAAAATAAGGTAAGCATATTAATCAAATAACCAATAGTTAGTCCATCAGTACAAAACCAAGGTATCTCATGATTATATAGATAAAATAGAAAGTGCTAACCTAGGGTAATCATATTAGAGAAGCGATATGCTAACTATAAAGCCTCGAGGAACCTGACATAAGGTAAGAAACTACCCTAACCTAATCTAAAGCATCCAACAATAGGCCATAAGGCTACCAAGCATGACAGACTAGCCCAAGCAGAGAAGCGACTACCTAAACTAAGGATTTACAGCATAATCAAACTCTAAAGCCCCTAAGTAAGTGATTAAAGTCATAAACACGTGAGTAAAGCATATTCAAACTATAATGTCCCCCAAAAAATTATCAAATCATCATAAAAATACCTTAAACGAGCCAAGTTTAAGAGTAAGTAAGCCATAACCTACTTGGAGGTTGAATAATGTGTTCACGAATACCTAAAGTGGAGCTTTTCCATTTCGAGAAGCCTCATACTGCTGCCACACTACCAAAAATAATAATCTATATATCAATACAAGAAGAGTGGTATCTATATTGCAAATTTATGCTCCAGGTCAAAAATTGAGTTAAAAAATCATCTGTGAGACCACTTACAAAATCTTGAAATTGGACTCGCAATTATGTCCCACGTGGAACGAGGCTCTCGTGCTCAAAATTAGAGTATGACTAGTTGATGTGCTGGTATTTGAAGGCATATTTGATACTTTTAACTATGAATAAGTGCAAGTTGCTATGATATTTTTTAGATTTGATCATTTTTATGTCTCATGTGAAGGAAAATATGCCAAGGCAAGAAAGAGTGTGCTTTGTACTGAAAAGAGTGACTTGAAGACAAACCCGATGGGTCATCAACCTTATGACATACCGTTTCCTTAAGAATGTAGGTTAAATAGAATGCAATGTTAAGTATAGGCAAGTCAACGACTAAGTTAATGAATCGTCAACCTCTCGACAAACCATCAACCTCCTGATGAACTGTCTCCCAAATCATTTCCCTTAAATGACATAAGTGAAGGAATTCAAGTGAAGAAAAAGCCAACAGATCGTCACTGCCTCGATGGACCATTTCCCAAACCGTGGGGCTAAAGTAGGTTTTAAGTAAATCTTACTGGATAACAACGATGGTTAAGGTGATAAACCATCACCTAGATGATGGACTGTCAACTTAACCGTGAGACTTGAGGCAGTTTTTTCTCCGACTTTAATTAGAATTTAAATTCCTTATACTATAAATATCCACTATAGGGTTTTATTTTAGACATCTTCCATTTTGGAGAGAAAGAAAATACGTTCTTACATTGTTTTGTGAATTTTGAGCAATTCAACTTAATTTTTTAATACAATTGGATTACTGATTTCATTTTTGTTAGTGAAATTCTTATCTTATGAATTCTATGATTTTGTTTGCTTCAAAAGTTATGAGTGTCTAAACTCCACAACTAGGATTGTGGAATCCATGTTGAATTGACATCTCCTAGGGTCAATAATGTTGTAGATTCATATAGGGCTGTCACTTGTATTGTTAATTCTTTCATTTTGTAAGATTTCTAATGGTTGCAAGCATTAGAACCTGCTATATGTTTAACTTGCTTGAGAGAAGAAGTTAAAACTAGGAAAAAGAGTTAACAACGAGGGTTTAAGGTTTCTAACCCTCGTCTAATGATTAATGTTGTAATAAGATTGGCCAACTTAAGTCAATAATCGAGTTTTGTATTACATCGCTCTTAGATTGAGAGAATTTGAGTGAAAATCATCTCAAAAGGTTGAGAAACATTTAGATGTATTGAAGTAATCGATAGCTTTACAAACATAGTACTAGAAGAGTCTACTATTATTAGCGACAAACCATGGTGAACACTGACTAGTTCTATCTCTCAATTGAATTCACATTCTCTAAAAACACTGCTATTGTTACTTATTCACAATTGACTTCAAAACAACTACACATTTTACAAACCCCTCTTTTATGGAAATAATTGGCTAACAGTTAAATAACCTCATAAAGCTTAGTGTTCACCTTATTCCCTATGGGATTCGAACCCAACCTATTTGGGTTCTATATTTGACAACGATCGCTTTATACTTCTAATTTTAGGTGTAATTTAGGCATATCAAATTTTAGCATCGTTGTCGGGGAATATGATTGTCGATTAAGTCAAGTTTGTTTATTTAGCTCTTTGTCTTATTTCCTAATTTTACTATTATTTGTTGTTTCTATTTTCTATAAGATACATGCCAGTGCATTCCCAATACCCGAAGTTCGGGTGAACCATTAATTCCTTACAACCTAAACTTGAGAATTCTTTGAAGAGAATGATGAATACACAAGAACGTGAAGCAGTAAGACTATAATAGGTTGCTGATGCTCTGGTTAGGACTGAAAATCAAAATGCACTCAACAATGAAAATGACTGAATTATTGGTAATGAAATCCATATGTAAAATATTGACAATGTTGCTCGGGAAGGGAGTTATCTCAGATTGATGACTGGGCTCACTGTTATATATTTTTGGGAAAGACTGATGCCAAGGCTTCTGGTATGGTGATCACAGGTACTATTTCTATTTTTGACCAGATGGCTTCCATTCTATTTGATTCGGGGTCTACTTATTCTTATGTATCTGTTCAGTTTGTGGTGGGTCTAAATCTAGTTTCTGATGTTCTTGATCATCCTATTTATGTGTCTACTCTAGTTGGTGAGTCTGTGGTAGTAACCTATTTTTTGTTCTTGTTTTGTGCTATTTGTCGGTTTTCAAACTAGGGTAGACTTGATTATTCTAGATATGTTGGACTTTGATGTAATTTTGGATTTGACCTGGTTATCTCTATATCCCCTTGTTTTAAATTGTAATACTAAGATAGTTACTCTAGCGATGTCAGGATTGGATAAACTAGAGTGGGAGGGAGTGTATAAGGCCAAACTAGTAAAAATTATATCATTTGTCTGGGCCAGAAGGTTAATAGGGAAGGGGTGTTTAGAGTTTCTATATCATCTTTGGGATGTAGACGCTGGGTCCTCTTTTACAGAGACAGTTTTCGTAGTTTCTAAATTTCAGGATATGTTTTCTTCAAACCTATCGGGTATGCCTCCAGATAGAGATATCGATTTGTGCATTGACTACAAGCAGCTGAATAAGGTTACTATTAGGAAAAAATATCCCTTACCCCATATAGATGATTTGTTTGATCAGTTATAGGGTGTGTCAGTGTTTTCAAAGATTGATTTGAGGTCGGGTTATCATCAGTTGAAAATTAGACAGGGGGATATACCAAAGACAACTTTTAGAACTTGGTATGGTCATTATGAGTTTTTGGTGATATCTTTTGAGTTGACTAATGCACCTGTAGCCTTTATGAGTTTGATGAACGAGATCTTTAAGTCGTTCTTAGATTCTTTTGTTATAATGTTTGTTGATGATATTTTAGTTTATTTCAAGAGTAAGGAAGAGCATGCAGGCCATCTTCGTATAGTTTTAGAGATTCTAATGGAGAAACAGTTAGTTTCTAAGTTCTTAAAGTGTGAATTCTAGTTGTCTTCAGTTGCCTTCTTGGAGCATGTGGTTTTTGAAAACGTGGTGATGGTGGATCCCCAGAAGATTGAGGCAGTAAAGAATTAGACTCAGCCTTGTTCAGTGACCGAGGTAAGGAGTTTTATGGGTCTTGCCAGTTATTACTGCATCTTTGTCAATAACTTTGCATCCATTGCAATGTACTTGACAAGATTGACTCAGAAGGAAGTGCCATTTGTTTGGTCAGACTAATATGAAGAGAGCTTTCAAATGCTCAAGACACTTTTGACTACAACGCCTATTATTTCATTGCTGGTTGAAGGTAAGGACTTTATAGTGTTTTGTGATGCCTCACTTTTAGGATTGGGTGTTGTGTTGATGCAGGATAGGAATGTCATTTTGCTTATGCTTGGAGGAAGTTAAAGCCTCATGAGAGGAATTACCCAACCCATGACCTAGAGTTGGTAGCGGTGGTGTTTGCATTAAAGATTTGGAGACACTATCTTTATGTTGTCAAGTGTGAGATCTTTACAGACCATCCTAGCCTGCATCATGTGTTTACTCAAAGGGATTTGAACTTAAGGCTGCGGAGATAGATAAAAATATTGAAGGATTATGATGTGAGTATTCAGTATCATCTGGGTAAGACCAATGTGGTGGTAGACGTATTAAGCCAAAAAACTGTAAGCATGGGTAGTTTGTCATTTTTGAGGGTGTCCAGAAGACCTTTAGCTAGAGTGTTTCAAACTTTAGCATCCCAGAGCATGCAGTTTGGGGTCTCAGACAAGGGTGGAGTGCTGGCTAGTGTTGAGGTGAAGTCAACATTTTGGGATGAGATTAAGTCCAAATAATTAGAGGAAAAAAAGTTGAATGCTCTCCGAAATAAAGTGGTGCCTGGAGAGGTGGCGGATGCCACTCTTGATGTGGGTGGGGTGTTGATGTTTAAGGGAAGATTGTGTGTTCCTCGAGTTGGTGATTTGATTTGTGATGTACTTTCAGAGGCCCATGGTTTGCGTTATTCTATTCATCCAGATACAACCAAGATGTACCATGACTTGGGACGACTATTATTGGTGGCCCGAGATGAAAAGGGATATAGTGGATTATGTGTCCAAGTGTCATAATTGTCAGCAGGTGAAGTATGAACATTAAAGACCTGTAAGTTTACTTTAGAGGATGCCTATACCCATGTGGAAATGGGAAAACATTGCCATAGATTTTGTGGTTGGTCTACCTAAGACCTTGGGTAAATATGACTCCATTTGGGTGATGGTAGATCGGTTGATAAAGTCAGCTCACTTCTTGCCTATTCGGGTAAACTACAGCTCTCAGCAGTTAGTTAAACTTTACATCAAGGAGATTGTCAGACTTCATAGGGTTCCACTTACTATCATTTCTGATAGGAATGCAAAGTACACTTCCAAGTTTTGGACATGTTGTATGAAGAGTTGGGCAGTAAGCTCTCTTTTAGTATAACTTTTCATCCTTAAACTAATAGGTAGTTAGAGAGGACTATTTAGGAATTAGAGGATATGTTGAGGGCCTGTGTAATTGATTTTGGTGGTCAGTGGGACCAGTTTCTTCCGTTGTGTGAGTTTTCATACAACAACAATTATCATTCCAGCATTTATATGGCACTATTTGAGGCACTTTATGGAAGGAAATGTAGTTCACCCATTGGGTGGCTTGAGGTGGGAGATGTTAAACCTTTGGGCACAAACTTGGTAAAAGAGGCTCAAGAGAAGGTAAGGTTCATTCAAACCAAGTTGCTGGCTCCTCAAAGTAGGCAAAAAAAGTATGCAGACCGTAAGGTAAGAGATATGGACTTCAAGGTTGGTGAACAAGTTTTGCTTAAGGTGTCTCAAATGAAGGGGGTCATGAGATTTGGCAAGAAAGGCAAGCTCATCCCTCGGTACATTGGTCCCTTTGAGGTTCTTGAAGATGTGGGTTCGGTTGTATACAGGTTAGCTTTACCACCGAGATTATCAAGAGTCCATCCGGTATTTCATGTTTTTATGCTTAAACAATACCATAGGGATGGAGACTATATTATTAAATGGGATTTAGTGCTTCTGGATAAGGATTTGGTTTACGAGGAAAAACCAGTAGCAATTTTAGGTAGGGTTGTTCGAAAATTGAGGATAAAGGAAATTCATTTGGTTAAGGTGCAATGGAAGCATTGTCCGATTAGGGAAGTCACTTGGGAAACCAAGAAGTACATGTGGGATAAGTACCCTCAACTATTTGAGGCTACAAATACTCTTTCTCTCCTCACTTTAGCAAATTTTTCAAGTTTGATTATTTGGGGACAAACGATGGGTAAATTGGTATCTGTTGTAATGACTCTCTTCGTTGTTAAGTTTAAGTCCTTGGTTTAAAACCTCGTGTACAAAATTCTTTCGATTTGAAAATTATAAATTTTGGGCTAGGCTAATTTTGAATGAAATCAGAGCTAGGTTTGGTCTATGGAAATTCGAGAAGGATTTGGGCAGGTTTGGAGGTTTCTGAATTGAATTCTAGTTAGCTAAGAAGATAATGAACTTGTAGGAATTTATGGAACCAGATTTGGGTAAGTAGAACTCACAGAATTGATCTTAGCTTAAATAGCATTGATTGGAATATCCCGAGTTAAAGGTGTGTTGTAAAATGTTGGATTTTTAGGCAAAAATGGAATTTTTGTCCCGTCGACGCCGCTATAGCGGCCGACACACTGCTATAGTGGTGGGCGCTATAGCAAAATAATTCCCGCCATAGCTATGGTCAAAGGCGGTCAACGACCGCTATAGCGGTGAATACCACAGTTTAATTAATATTCCCCCCCAAAATAGTTTATTATTTCAAAACACATTTTGGGGCAAAGAAAGGGCTATTTAGGGCAAAATACACCAAAAATTCTTCGTTTGGCCTTGTAAGGTAAGTAATTCATCCACGTTAATTATATTTCATGATTAAACCTTAGAATCACTAATTTATAGAGTTCGGGGAGTGTTTTAGGGTGGATTTTGGTTATTTTCTAGTTCAAGGGGTAAATTTAAGTAATAAGTTAATGGGTTTTGATTATTAATGGTTAATTTACCCTTGTATTTCGTTAATTCAATAATTTATCCATGGAATTGGTAGTTTTAGGTGAATTACGATAGAAAAGCCCTAGAAAGGGAAGTGAATGATCATGAACTTGACCTTAGGGGTTGGGGGTGAGTTATAAGTCCCAACATGATAGGTCATTTCATTAATTATGTGTTATTATGCATGGTCCACACCAAAAGCAAGCAGAAATTGCACGGAAGGGAAAAACCTCGACTTAGAGGAGTTGTGCAAACTTGGTTTGAGGTAGGTGATGGTATTATAGTTTAATCCAATTTGTATTATATGTGCATGTTAACTAATTTGTAAAATGGCTGATTAATGCATGTTGTTTGGTGTGGTCAATGCAATGATTTTACTTGTTTATTGATTTGACCTGCCTTATTTTAAAATGTGGAATATTTCCGTATTTAGGACGTTCTCAGGGGTTATTGGTGAGATAAGGTTGTTATACACTTATGTATGGGGTTTAGTACATGGATAGAATTTGTCCCTTGCAGGTCATGGCTAGAGGGTAGATGTATTACCCATAGAGTGTATGTACGAGATTCAGGTGAGTTTGATGGTTCCATGAGTGAACTGGATTATATATTTATCTAGGCTTGATAGTTTCTTAAGTTGTATTAACTTGGCTTGACTAAACTTGACTGTTGTTTAAAATTCTAAGCTGCTATTAGGGTTATGTGCTAAGTGTATAATTGTTTTAAGCATGGATTAACTTGTTGTACTATTATTTAGTGAAGTGTTCATATTTTCATCTTGGGTTAGCCAAATGACCCTACCAGTACACTTTTGTTCTTATGTGTTGATACTACAGTTGTAATTACTTTTGTTAGTACATCGCATATTCCAACGGCTCCTACACGACTCACTTGTGAACCCAACGATTGACTTCTGATTACAGGGTAAGCAGCTTATCCGGCCTACCATGGAATCTCTCATCATCAGCATAGTTCCTTGTTTTGAACTTATGTTTTTCATTCAGTTTTTGGGGTTGCATCCCCTTCTTGACATTCTTTAATAGTTTTGGTATAGACAACTTTCGGGTCTTAGGGATGGTTTGTTTAAGTACAATGTTTTGCTTTTAGTTGTATTTATGGTTTTATTTAGGTTGATGGCTATTTATTGATGGATTAGTTTAAATTATTTTCTTCTAAGTGTTGATTTGAGTTGGTATTTTGGGGTAGATGGTTCTCCCACCGGGTGAGTAGTGTGGGTACCACTCATGATAGGTTTGGTTGTGACAATCATACTATATTATGTTGGTGAGTCTCCCTCTTAGAATGACTTTCTTTACTTTGTCGATCATAAAATGATGTGTGGTGACTCACCTAGACTAATTTGCCTACCCTATTTAGTGATATTCCTTTAGCTATTTTGGCTAGGTTGTCCTGTTAGGTTGGGGTGGCATATTGACTAGTTATAGGTTTATTTGGGGTAAATTGGATAGTTGAGGTGGTGGTCCTTGCCATTATTTTGAATTAGGGTCGGGGTCGGTTATCGACGATGCTTTCTAAGTACATGCGTTTTGTACTCACCCTTTTTTCTTTCTTTTTTCCCTTTTTATGCACTCCGTACAGGTATTGATTTGAGTAATAGAGATTAGATAGTATTTCTTCAGTGTTAGCATTTCAGAGATCGAGGTAGTGGCTGACGGATCTCAGAGCTTACTCGGATCTTTTTTTTTTATCTTGTGCTTTATCCGCATTTAAGATACTTTAGTTTATGTGATATTACTCTGTATTAGAGGCTTGTACTAGTGATAACTAGACCTGGGGTGTTCTTTTAGAATTTGTAATGACCCTCCAGGTCATTTTGTCATTTTCCATGCATTTCCAGCGTTTTGAGCGTTTCGAGCCTACCCACAACAGGCTCATTTTCCTATTTTGGAGCTTTCGCCGTTAAGGAATTGGTCTTGGACCTAAACTGGTGCAAGCTGAGCCTCATCAATATCATAGAATGAAGAGTTGAAGCTCGAGAATATGCCAAAGTGGAAGTACAAGAAAGAAAGGCGAAAAGGGAAGAAAGAGGAAGACCCTTATTTCATTAAGGGTATTTTTGTAATTATTAGTGTAGCTATAAATAAGGGAGAATAGCTCATTTTAGGATAGATTATCTTGATGAATATTGAATATTAAATACTCTTTTGAGAGTTTGAGAGCTTGTTGAAGCTTTTGATTGTTTCAAGTTTAGAAAGGAGGGTTGCTTGATATTCAATATTCATCAAGATAATCTATCCTAAAATGAGCTATTCTCCCTTATTTCTAGCTACACTAATAATTACAAAAATACCCTTAATCAAATAAGGGTCTTCTTTAGCATGAGGCTTGAATATCAAGAATAGCCACTTTACGTCTATAGCCTCTTTCTTCCCTTTTCGCCTTTCTTTCTTGTACTTTCACTTTGGCATATTCTCTAGCTTCAACTCTTCATTCCATGATATTTATGAGGCTTGGGTTGCACCAAAAACTGCTAGTAAACAATTTCAGATGGAAATTCTGACAGTGCCATCAGCTCAGGAACGTTGATGTTAGGCTAGAGGGACCCTTGGGTCATGTCCCGAGGCTTTCGGACTCGTTTTGGGCTGTTGGGTAGATTTGGTGAAAAATGGAATTATAGGTGTAGGCCCCACATTTAATTGAAATGATATTGGATAAAAGTTTTGATGGTTCCATTGTGTCCGGAATGTCGAATTTGGTATGGTGGCATAATTCATTTGCTCGCACGGGGTTCCAAACGAATCCTGAGCACCCAGTCGAAGTCCATTTTGGACTTAGCTAAAATTCGGTGTCTGATATCTAGCTACTCGACTGAGGTCTGCTTTAGCGGTCAAGGTCCGCTTAAGAGGACGTCGCTATAGCAACCAAGTCCCGCTTTAGCGGCCTCCACCTTTCTTTGCCTAACCGTTTTAGCAGTAGTCGCTTAAGCGGCCAGGTGACTGATTTAGCGGTAGCCACTTAAACAGCCAGGTGACCGCTTTAGCAGTAGCCGCTTAAGCGGCCAAGTGACTGCTTTAGCGATACCTGGGGCTGATAAATCCCTTTCTTCCCCTAAAAATCCCATTTATTTCTTAACCCTTTTCCTCCATTCTTGAGAACATAGGTCGTGGGAAAATGGGGAAAATCTTCGATTGAAGCTAAGGTAAGTTAGCTCTACACTCATTGATCCTTATTCATCATTTTACCCGTTGGATTCCATTCTATTTCATTGTAAATTCTTATAATTTAGGTCTTTAAATCCTTAGCTTTGGGGACTGATTTGAGCCCAGATTTAAGCTCCATGTTTGCTCAACTTTTGAGGACACATTCCTTGTCTTTCGAGGGACCTCGTGGGGATTCAATTTTGGATTTTGTTTGAGGGCCCTGTAGGCCTGTTTTTTACCCGAATTTCAACCCGAGCTTTTATATAGCAATATAGGTATCGTTTTACTCGTTATGAGGGGTAGTTTAATATTTTGATAGCATGGTGGCATTTCGGGATCATGGAGCAAAGATGAGCGAATTGTGGATGATTCAAGACTTGGGATTAGGCATCGAGGTAGACTTTGATCTACTTTTTTCTATGAGATTGTGTATGGTATAGATTGCATGCTAGGTAGGGATTATAGGATGGACTTATGACAAGTATAACATGACTTAGCCCATTTAGAGAATTTAGGGTAGAAATATGACCCGAACCTTAGTATAAAATACTGGTCGTGGCTATAGAATCCTTTACCTTCTATTATAATCATGCTACCATAGTTTAATATTAAGGATCACTTAGTATAAGATTTATCATTTGACTTAGTGATTTGGGAGGTATTTCCCTGATTAGATCCTTGTAGTGGCTTTATGCCCTTGATTACTATGGATTCTCGAGTGATTAGGCTTGTTATGTTGATTATGTATTATTGGGCCCGAGGCCGTGGTTAAGATACTATTTAGAATCCAGTTGAGTATCCTATCCTTCTAAGGACGCGGTTCTAGTTTATTGACGCTTATGCATTATGGTTGTATTGGTTGGATACTGATGATGGAATGCATATTGTTAGGCACATTCATACCCACTTAGTGGTACGATTCCAACCCTAACCCTTGATTTTACTACTGTTTTCCAAAAAAAGGAATTTATTCCCACTTTTCACTTTTAAAATGGATTCTTTTATAATGGGAATTGTACCCCCTTATTTGATGATTTGTGATCCTTTGGAACACAAATTGATGTTTCAGAAGGTAGACTGAGGCTGGTTCCGGTCTGTTATTAATCCACTTATTTTACCACTACAATTTACTTCGGTAGACGAATATTTCGACCCTTTCTATATTATCATGATGATTTAGTCCCAAAATTGATCTTGGGGCAATGGATTTACAGACTTACACTCCTTTAGTCATGGTTAGAGCTTGTACACTTATTATATATATATATATATATCCTGTGTTGGACGAAGTAGATAGATTATGATGGTTACTTGAAGTCCTGGTTTTGGACCAGGCAGTGTATACGGATATCTCGAATCCCCTATGGGCCTCTTCGTCCATGAGCCGTAGTACCGGAGAAGGATGGTTGCCGTAGGTCCTGCCTTTGCGAGCTAGTTAGTTGGAGGGGGTGTATACACTTGTTACATTATGGAATTTATGATTATGTTGCATTCATTCTTTTTATGCATTGCCTATCACTAGTATGATTGTTTGACGCCTGTATCTATCAGTCTTATGGGGGGCTGCATAGGTACATGTTATGATTATTATTTCCTGAGTGCTTCCCTGAACTTTTCGGACTTATAGGGGTCCAATTAGGTATTTGTGTGTCCAGACTAGCAAGTTACTTTATCATTGGTTATCATGGTTAGTTCATGGCAGGATGAGTATGGACTGGTACCCGAGATTAGCGGTGCGTTTCTGATTCCCTTCTTTATTATAGAAACTTACATTGTTGATAAACCAGCTCATGCTTAGTTACATTTTGGTTAGAGGTTTGAGTATGCTACCATTAGCTCCCTTATTTAGCTATGATCCCTGAGATGTTAGGCTGACTCCCTCAGGTATTCACCTTAGAGTTAGTCCTTTATGTATGTATGTGTGTGTATATATATATATATATATATATATATATATATATATATATATGGCATTACCATATATCCCTCTCTTTCTTGTCCTCTCCAATTATATATGTATTCTTTGGCATTGTATACTACTATATATACTTCTTTCACTCTACATTGGTATATTGACTAGTGATATATGGTATTGTACTTAAGCTCTTGTGTACTGTTGGGATAGTGTAGTTATCCTTATCTTTCCATTAGTACTATTATGCCTAGTTCCATGGATAGTTGCCTGTAGTTAAATTCATGCCTTACATGTCATTTTATGCTTACATTATTTCTAGAGCTCAGTTGGCCGATGCCTACTGAGTACCACGTGTTTGGTACTCATACTACACTTCTGCAGCTTGCAGGTTATAGTATGAGTCATCGCCGTTAATGTGTGTATCATGCGGAGAAGCTATGGATCAGAGATTTGGGGTGAGCTCCTGACGTTCGGAGTTGTTCCTACTCTCTCTTTTATTATAGACTAATCTCTATGTTGTACTCAGAGACATCTTTGTATATATATTTATCCTGTATTTCACTTGTACTCTTGTTGTATTAGAAGCTTTTGTTCTGACTCCATCAGGTTTTGGGATTATATCAGTCTTTTTATCATGTTTAGTTCGCAGTTTCCTTTCTTTCTCTTGGTAGTCCGTTACTAGTTGTTTCGGACTATGGGTTGGCTTACCTACTGGTGGGGTAGAGTAGGTACCATCATGACCTGAGAAATTGGGTCATGACAGACTTGTATTTCATTTCTATATTATTTGGGATTACTTATATTCTTCTTCTTCTTCTTCTGTTTCTATTTCACTTTGATTATTGAATTTGGGTTGGGTTAGGCTTACCTGTACCAGAGGGTGTGACAAGTGCCATTACGGACTCTATTTTGGATCGTGACACCTAGTTAGTTGTTTTCTTTTATTCATTTTAGAAATTATTTTAAGGTTAGCTGGGGGCCTTGTCACTGCAGATTATGTTATCCAGTTTAGAGGCTTTCAGATATTAGAACATATTTATGTTAGCCCTTTGGGTTTGGTACTTGTTTATGTTGATTTTCAAAGAGGTTTTAGAATTTATCTTTGACTGCATTACAAAATCTACTTAAATTTCATATATTATGCTTAGTTATGCTATGCTAAGGGTTAGCTTGGGACTACTTGTGATTCTAAGCACCGTGTCTCAGCTAGGGTGTAGACTTGGGTTGTGACAAACTTGGTATTAAAGCACTAGGTTCAAGAGTCCTAGGATGTCTGAAATGTCACATTTAGTAGAGTCCTTTTTATGTTCGTGAAGCACACTTCACTTATAATGAGGAGGCTTTAAAGCATTTAGGAAATACTTGTCCTTCTTTCATACTCCAGATCGTGCAGTAAAGCTGCCCCTAAGAAACTTATGAAGATTTGTGCGATGCTACAATTTCCTCCAACTATGCCTTCTCTTCAAGGTAATGGAAGTAGTAAGACTCAGTTCCTACCAGTATGATGCTATCAGATGTAACTAGAAGAAATTTCAGAAACTTCACAAAGGGCTTGAGAGGTGCCCATTATTGCATTTTAGTCCAGCGATTCGAAAGCTTATGTCCTTATTTATGTGAATCATGTTGTTGGGCCAGAATACTTTCAAATTCTTCTCTAATCCTTCATTATAGATGACACTCATGAAAGGAAAAAATATGTATTTTGATTCTTGTTTAGTATTGTCCCCCGAGAGATAGTGTGGTTTAGGAGGTTATGATTTATAAGTAATAGAATGACCACCCCAAAATTAGAAGTGTGAATCTAGTAGTGTAGTAGCCACAAAGGTGGGGATAATGATTTATTAAACTATAATATATAGATAGAGTTATGTATCCATTAAGTTAATTATGGTGATATATCCTTAGGTGTTAACTAAGGGGTAGTAAGTATGGTGTAGATTTCATGGTGGAAGGTAGAGAAGGAGTTATTGGTTAAGATGACTTAGATTATGATTGAACTATGAAAGGAGTTTATGATGGCATATCATTTTTAGAAAAGTATAGGCCATCAATGAAAGTATAAAGTGGTTTAGTATTGATAGATCTAGGTTCACTTTGTGATTTCAAAAAGAAACCACTTGATGCTTATAGAGCTATGAATTTAATATAGACGTATGGATGGATAAGTAGTAGAGGTGTTTGATAGGAGGGTATGCTAATGTACTGTGATTAGATAGACTGTAAGATTAAGATAGACTATTGTTATCATGAGGTTTTAGTGGACACGTGTTTCCCAATTTTTATCTAGTAGCTGCTAAGCTAGGATAGTATATGACGTTATGTTGTTATACATGTTTGGTGCTAGACACTAAGTTTGAACTGTGAATGATCACCAAGGCAGAAATAAATGATAGTTTAGGGTTAGTGATGCTGGTTTAATGGAATTGATTTAGTAGGCTTGAAATCATATTTGCTAGAATTTAAGTTCATTAATTTTCAATAAGTGTGATGGTGCATGTATGATATAGATGAGATTCCTAGGTGAGACAATGAATGGTGACTAAGTCATTAGATAAAGGAGATCCTTACGCCTTAGGAAGATAGAAGTGAACCCAAGGTAATATGTGGTTGTATGATATTCTAAGATGACTAAGTGTTCCGTGTTCCTAGTTAACACCCTTGAGTTCTAGGTGTGTAGAAGGCTAAGTATAATATGTATTATATGGTGTTCTTACGAGCTTAATCGAGTAATTAGAGATAGCCGGTGATGAGTCTCTTAGTAAAGCTCTATTCTCCATTGATTTGGAGGGATATGAACTTAGAGGCGCAATGTCAGTAAAATAACAAGAAAGATCAAATTATGAGGTGGTAGGGGAATTGGGTATGTTTACTAGTAAGAGTTTAAGTTATAGGATGATGATTATAGAAGCTAGAGGAAGTAAGAGTGGTATCTCTGAAAGGAATATCCTAGAATGAATCTAGAATCTTTTAAATATAGTTTATCCGAGTAAGATAAGCATTCATGTGTATAGTGACACCCCAATCGTCAGGGCAAATGATACAAGCCGAATTAGCGCCAACCTTTTTAGACCAATGATTCAAGGTCAGCGTAAGGGGATCCAAGCCATGATCATCTTAAGGACGTAAAGACGTGTTTGGAGGACCCTTTTTGAGCTAGCACCAGAGTAATACCACATGTGGAGGGTATCTTGGAGAAAGAAAAGATCATGTTTGGACCTTTTATATAATAATTAGTCCCTTTGGGCTATATCTTAAAGGGGGCCTCTTTTGGGATACAACTTAGCCTAGGATTATAAATAGGTGGTTTTCTCTTTCATTAGGTAGATTTTGGTGACTATGGATATTGTGAAACTCTTGATAGAGCATGAGAGCTTGGAAAAGCTTTTGTTGATTTTTGATTAGAAATGGTGGTTGCAAGGGTGTTACAATTCCCTTTCGTTCATCGTAAGAGTTAGGTGCTTGTTGGTAATCAACAAGGGAGTTCGTTGGATTTGAAATATCCTTTGGTTGCCCTTTTCTTTATCTTCTTATGTCTATATATCTATCTTCATCATGTATCCTTTAATTTCTCGCATTTCAATTCTATCATTTTCCTTGTTTTCGTAGTTTGTTTCTTCTCTTCATAGTTTGGTTGTTATCATTTGGTATCAAAGCCGAGCTTAGGATCGTTCCAACTATTCTACTCTTGGGTTTGTTAGAAAAAAAAACTAAAAATTTATTTTTTCACAAAAAAAAAACAAATTGTGTTTGATTTGAGTCTTATTTGAAGTTTCTAGTACTAGATTTGCATTCTCTAGTGCATATCAAATCTAGATCTAAGATTTGGCTTGAATCAGAGTTGTTTTGATGAATCCACCATTGTTGGGTTTAGAAGCTTGAAGAAGAAGAAGAAATGGGTTCTTAGATCCGGGCTAAATTGGGAGTTGATTTGTATTGGAGTTTGTTCTCCTAATCATTTGGAGCTTGGATATGAAATTTGAGCAAAAACAGTGAAGAAATCCATTGGGGTTTAATTTGGTGTTCTTCTTGTTCATGGTGTTCTTCATGACTTGAAGAAAATGGCAAATGCATTTTAAAATCTGAAATTTTTGGCTTTGAATTGAGGGCTAAAAGGCATTGGGATTTGTTTCCCATATTGAGAGGAGCCTAGATTTAAAATTTCGTGAAATTCCGAGCTAAAATGAGGAAGTTGTGAATTTTGGATCTTCATATGTGTTCTTGGTGTTCTTGAAGAATTTTCATATCTTCAAGAAGAAGATTCATTGAAAAAGGTGTTTTCATCCAAAAAGAAGGTGAAAGGAAAATGTTTGGGTGTTAGTACAAAAAGAGAATATTCTAAAAGGGGAAAAGACAAGACAAGAAGTACAAAAAGGGCCTACAAAATCACAATTTTTGGAGGCTTCAGGTGTCTGTTGGAGGCCATGTGGGCTCGCACATGCTCCAACATCTCACCATCTGCATCAGCATATCAGAGGGCATGTCACCATCAGACTTTCTATCCTTGATGTGCGCCCTCATTTGCATAGGCAGATCAAGACATGCGCAAGCATATCACCAAAACACAGACTAAGTTTCCTCAAACTCCATTTTCTCAGGTTTTAACATTCTAGTTTCATTTCATTGATTCCTAATCACTTCCTTTGATTCTTAAAACTGATTTCCAACTATTAATCATCCTACTCAATTGTTGATTAGTTCTTGAATCCTTTTCTTTCTTAGTTCTTTTCTTTGTGCTTTTCTAGTTTTATTTAGTAGTTATTTCTTGATCCAAGTTCGTCAGTTTATAATCGAGTCATTCGTCTTTCTTGGAACAAGAATCCACTCCAGCCAAGAGTAGTTATGTGTACCACTGAAGTATAAGCAATCTTCAACATTAGCCGATCCAATTATGAGGCAATCAAAGGTGTGGAAACACGAGTGATTGCAAGATTTTATTTTGCTATGCTAACGTTGTTTGTTGTCTTGGTTGAGTGTTTTAATTTCTAGGTACAATGGCTTCGGAAAAAGAAACACCAAACCACACGGGAGGTGTTACTTTGGGACCTATAATGGAGGTGGATTTGATCTTATCTCGAGACTTAAGGAAAATTGTGGGGGCCCTTGTGAAAGAGGAACGTGACCAAAGTGTGAATTTGTTTCATGCAAGGGTTAAGGTGATGGAGAACATATATTCCTTAGTCATTGATGGGAGGAGTAGCACTAATGTTGTGTCTTACAAATGTGTTGACTTCTTGAAACTCCCTACACAAAGGCACCCCAAATCATACAAGCTTATGGGTTTTGATGAGAGTGTTCCAATAGAGGTGACCAAGCAAGCCATTATTAGTTTTGGCTTGGGCAAGTATCAAGATGAAGTGCGATGTGATGTGATACCCTTCCGAAGATGTCATATATTGCTTGGTAGATTGTGACAAGAGGATAAAGTTGTCCAATATAGAGAGAAGTCTAATAGATACTAGATTGTATTTGGATTCTAGAGTGATTTTAATTCGGACATTTTGAAAAAAACAAACAAAGGAAGTGTATGCTAGGATAGAGATTTTTAGTTGATAATGCACAACTTACCTATGTGTATTGTTCTACAGTGGGTGTACTATTTAAAATTGCTATTGTATTGGTTGCTAGGTGTTAAGGAATAGGGATACTTAAGATAACCATTGTTTATATTATTTATAAGTATATTTGGCAGTGGGTCTTTTAACTTTACCTTTCCAATAGAACTAAAATAAGAAGTAATAGCAATAGTACTACTACTCCTTTGGAACTTCTCTAGAATAGAGACCAAGGTACTAGATGATTTTCTATTTCTTCAGTGATTTAGCGAGAGAGTTTGGGGTATAAGGCATCGCTAATTCTTATGAAAGAGAGGCAAATGATGGTCCCAATTTAGTAGAAAACCATTAGATTATTCAAGAATTTTGAAGATTTTTCAAGAACTCAAGTTGGGGCTTATTTTCAAATAGGTAATTTCTCTCCCCAATACTTGAATATAATTATAGAATTCATGTTTGGGAGGTAGTATAAGGTAGTAATCACCATTTAATTTGCATTTCATACTAGTTCTTGAAATGAGTCATGTTAATTAGGGTTCTTGAAATTGGGGGGGGGGGGGAGGGAGGGGGCAAGATGAATTGTGATAAAAGAGTCATTTTTGGGTATTTCTATTTGCAAGGGCAGATTTACTATCGAACTATGTAGGTTGAAAAATTAAGAATCTCTCCGAATGTTTGTTGAGGAATTTGATTAACTTTATGCGGAAGGAAAGAATTTTGAAATAAGTTGTTAGGTGGATTTTCATATTATTGATGAACATATCTATGTATTGTATATGTAGTTGATTATGTTAGAGTGGTTGCTCATCATTTGGGTTGTTTAAGTTATTGGTTGGTTGTATAAAGACTACACCTAGGAGTGTCAAGATGTTTGAAACTGGTGATGCTATCGTTAGCTAGTAAGACATCCAAGGTACGTAAAGATAAAACTTCCTCCGCCGTTCAGGCACGACCATGAGTCACTTGTTTCTCCTAAAAGAGTTAATATATTTTACCTGATATATGTGAACAGAGCATTCCCTTTCTATACGTGTAACACATGACTATATTCCTAATATGGCCATAGTATCCACAATCCCTTTCAATTTGAAATTACTTGTCTCCTCCCTTCATGCGTCTAATTGTTGGATTCATAGTATTCATATTACTCTTTTCGAGTCAAGTATCTATAGAGTTTTATAGGATTGTATTCGTATTTATTAGAAATTCTTAGAATTCATATGATATGTCTAGCACACGCTATATATTAGAATAAATGGCCATACATATTCGCACTAATATATTGAATCACATAGCAATATAGTCAAATGAGGATATAAAGAACTATCGTTTGAATAGCTCGATACTATCAAAGAAATTAGTTGTATATATAAAGCACTACTTGAATGGCTAAATTATATTTATCGTAATATACTTATATAGGCCTATAAGACGTTTATATAATAAAAGTTTGCCATTATCTAAGGAGGGTGTTAGGTTTTACTTGGCTCACATGCGCGACGTAATTCTGTGCACAAGATTGAGACCATACCATTATAGTGAGACCAAGCATTGTGGAGTACCCGCCCTTGTGGCATCATTTGTATTTGGAGTCAGCTGGAATGTCATGTGCTGGTTCCCTTAACTCGAGCTAATATACGACATAAATGGCTAACCGACAGACCCTCATAGTGCGCTCATGGAGGCGTACCCTGTATAAGACCGCGATTATAGTTATATGTATAAAATTATAGCAATAGCTAATTGAGCAACATATGTCTTACACATGACACAGATCGTCTTTGGTAGGCCATCATATGATTATTTGAATTAAAGGTAGGCATAGGACATCACCTATGCAAATTATTAGGCGCTGGATAATGATGAATTACTCATAAGACGTTATATAGTGAGTTAATAAGGAAAATGCATAGGACATAGTTACATTATGTAACAGTCACTTGTACGCTCATAAGTCCATAGTTGCTCATGTTGTTATTCAATCCATTGAGCGTCCTTATTCGTCTACTTGTTATCCAGTTTGCTTTACATATTAGTACAAGTTGTATATGTACTGATGTGCCTACCTTCAGGGGAGCCACATCTTTGTATACACAGGATTTGGTACACCAAATAGTAGGCTTATTAGGCGCTCGTTATGATTTAGCAGAGCAGTTGGTAAGGTCTTCTCTCATCTAGAGCAAATAGATGTCAAGAACTCTTCAAGTCATTTATAGTTATAACTTGGGTATGTCGGGTCCTATCCTGAACGTCTGATGTTGTATAGTAACAAACTCTATTAGAGGCTTTGTGCATAAATGTAAAGTCGTTGCATGTAATCATAATTCCAGTTGTCTATTGTATTAGTGCGACCATTTGTCCAGTGCTACTTATGTACCACTCCTTTGATTGTCTCATAAAAAGTAGCTCATCCTCTTAGCACAGGTCATTTGTATAGGAGATATTCATATGGTCCCTTGTCTGCCCCTTCCGGTCTGGGGGCATGACAAACTTGGTATAAGAGCCTGGGTTTAGTTGTCCCAAGGAGTCTACAAAGTCGTGTCTAGTAGAGCCTCACTTATGAATGTGTTGTGCACCACATTTATAATTGAGGGACTGTTGAACATTTAGGAATTTCGTCCTTAGTTTATGATCTATATCGTACGACAGGCCAAAGTCATAAGAAGCTACTTCTTATTCACACTCTGCTTAATCATGATATAGATTCTGCCTATTAAAGTGAGGTCAAAGACCAACCTCTAGTATTGCCAAATGGCCAGTTTTCAGGTCAAACTCACTAGCCACATCGATGCTTATACATGGGCTTAAGATGGCTAAGTGAGTCTGATATTTCAGATTCCTAGTTATTTTACAGAGAAAAGGTATGCATAGATTCATCTCCCCTTTACAGTTGTAGATGTATTTGTATTACCCTCCGATTCATCTAAGTTGTTCATAAGGAAGGGATTAGTCAAAGAATTACTCCGTTAAGAGTTGTTTGACTATAAATTTAGGAGAGGACACCCCCCTGATGTAACTTTTACTGAAGCCTACGTATTTAGCATGAATAATACCCTGCTTCAATGCCAAAAACTCATCCTTCTTGCGATCACAGAGGGCCCGTGGAACATATTTTTCCAAGAACAAGTCATGAAACTGCTCCCTAGTCAAAGGAAGTAAAACCAGTGACTGACATCCAACATACGCCCTCCACCGTTGCTTAGCATCCTTCTCCAACAGAAAAGTCACAAACTTAACCCCATGCTGCTGAACAATACCCATTTTATGTGACCTCTTATAGCAATCAATGATAAACTCAAAAGCATCCTTAGACTCAGTACCCTGGAAGGTAGGTGGTTTTATCTTAAGAAACTTAGTCAGCAAATCATGCTTCGTACCTGTCATCACAGATCCCAACACTGGAAGAGGAAAAACATCAGTCCCTAAAGCCTCATCCTTCGTTGGAGCCATAGCAATAGTAGGGTGAACAATCGGAGCCTGGAAAGCCGGTACAGTAGGAATGGCTCCAGTCCCTGCCAACCCACTCAGAAATGCTAACACCTGTTGGACAACCTCAACAGACATATGAGGTAAGGCTGCAACACCAGCTGGTGCCGCTATCTCAGGCTCTACTTCCTACTCCTCTATTACTTCCCTCTCCTAAAAATGACCCTTAGGTAGGGGAGAGGATACTGACCTTTTATAAGAATGGCCAATAGCTGCTTGAGCTCCACCCCTGGCAGGTGTGGCTCATCCCCTTCCTCTCCTACCTCTCCCTCTCACTCGTCCTCTCCCCCTTATAGCTGGCTCCTCAGCTGGAGCGGTCGGTGTAGGGGATGTTACTCAGGTTTCGTTGGACATAGTATTCACCATCTGCGGACAAAAGAGTGAAGAGAATCAGATACCAATTTGGATCGCCAGATACCAATTGAAATCAAGTTATAGCACAAAAAAAAAGAATGACAGATTTTCCTAAAGTCCCGTACCCTCCCTAAGAAAAGTACATACGTCTCCGTACCATTCTGCGAGACTCTACTGGACCCATTTTGGTACAATGAGATTGATGAACCTATGCTCTGATACCAACTATGTCACCACCCAAATCCATCGTGAGTGGCACCCACACTACTCATCCGGTGGGAGAAGCATCTACCCCAAAATACCAACTCAAATCAACACTTAGAAGAAAATAATTTAAACTAATCCATCAATAAATAGCCATCAACCTAAATAAAACCATAAGTACAACTAAAAGAAGAACATTGTACTTAAACAAACCATCCCTAGGACCCTAAAGTCGTTTGTACCAAACTACTAAAGAATGTCAAGAAGGGGATGATACCCCAAAAACTAAATGAAAAACATAAGTTCGGATTAAGGAACTATGCTGATGATGAGAGATTCCATGGTAGCCCGGATAAGCTGCTCACCCTGAAATCAGAAGTCAATCGCTAAGTTCACAAGTGAGATCGCGTAGGAGCCACTGGAATATGCGTTGCACTCATAAAAGTAAATGCAAGTGTAGTATCAACACACAAGAACAACAGTGTACTGGCAGGGTCATTTGGCCAACCAAGATGAAAATATGAACACTTCACTAAATAATAGTACAAAAAGATAATCCATGGTCAAAACAATTATACATTTAGCATATAACACCAAATAGCAATTTAGGATTTTAAACAACAGTCAAGTTCAGTCAAGCCAAGTCAACATGTCAAGACAACTTAAGCAACTATCAAGCATAGATAAATATATTCCCCGGTTTACTCATGGAACCGTCAAACTCACCTAAACTTCGTACATACACGCTATGGGTAATATATCCACCCTCTAGCCATTACCTGCAGGGGACAAATTCCGTCCATGTACTAAACCCCAAACATAAGTGTCTGCCAACCTTATTTCACCAATAACCTGTGAGAACGTCCCAAATACCAAAACATTCCACATTTTAGAAATAAGGCAGGTCAAATCAATAAGCAAGTAAAATCATTGCATTGACCACACCAAACAATATCCATTAACCATCCATACTACAAATTAATTAACATACATATATAATACAAGTTGGATTAAACTATAATACCATCACCTACCTCGAACCAAGCTTGCACAACTCCTCTAAGCTGAGGTTTTGCCCTTCTGTGCAATTTTCGCTTGCTCGTGGTCTAGAACATGCATAATAACACATAATTAATGAAATGACCTATCATGTTGGGACTTATAACTCACCCCCAACCCCTAAGGTCAAGTTCATGATCATTTCCTTCCTGTTCTAGGGCTTTTCTACCATAATTCACCTAAAATTACCAATTCCATGGATAAATTAGTGAATTAACGAAATGAAAGGGTAATTTAATCGTTAATAATCAAAACCCATTAAATTATTACTTAAATTTACCCCTTTCACCAGAAAATAACCACAATCCGCCCTACCCAAACTCTGTAAATTAGTGATTCTAAGGATTAATTATTAACTACAAGTTAACGGGGATAAATTACTTACCTTTACAAGGACAAATGAAGAATTTCTGGTGTATTTCGCCCTAAATGGCCCTTTCTTTGCCCTAAAATGAGTTTTGAAATAACAAACTATTGTGGGGGAAAATATTAATAAAACTGCAGTTTTCACCGCTATAGCGGTACCTACAGCTATAGCGATCGTTGACCGCCTTTGACCACAGCTATAGCGGGAATTATTCTGCTATAGCGGTGTGCTAGCTGCTATAGCAGCATCAATGGGATAGAAAGTCCATCTACGCCCAAAAATTCTACTTCTTACAATACACCTTAAACTCGGGCTATCCCAATCAATGCCGTTCACACTAAGATCAATTTCGAGAGTTCTACTTGCCCAAATCTGATTCCATAAATTCCTATGGGTTGCTTATCATATAAGATAACTATAATTTAAATTAGACACCTCCAAACCTACTCAAATACTTCCTGAATTTACCTAGACCACACCACGCTCTGATTCCATTCGAAACTAGCCTAGCCCAAAATTTGTAACTTTCAAATCGGAAGGATTTTGGACACGAGATCCTAAATCAAGGACTTATACGTAATGAAGAAGAGGGTCGTTACAATGATTAATCATCATGTACAACCTATAATCAAGGATAAGTAGTGAGAGTGTATATTTATGTGTATATCAAGCGACCAATATGTAACACCTCAAAAAATTTTGAATTTAATTTTGTTACTTTAGATGAGCATAACTCTTAATTTATAAAGAATTGCATGGTACATCATTTATTAATTAATAATGCAGGAGTTTACCTTCTAGTGACGTATATAATTTGGTATTTAAGAATTATCGCGGATATATAAAGAATGATTTTGATTCAGATATTTTGGAAAAAAACAAAGGAAGTGTATGCTAGGATAGAGATTTTTAGTTCATAATGCACAACATACCTATGTGTATTGTGCTACAGTGGGCGTACTTTTTAAAATTTCTATTGTATTGGTCGCTACATGTTAAGGAATAGGGATACTTAAGATGACCATTATTTATATTATTTATAAGTATATTTGGTAGTGGGGCTTTTAACTTTACCTTTCCAATAGAACTAAAATAAGAAGTAATAGCAATAGTACTTCCACTACTTTGGAACTTCTCCAGAACAGAGACCAAGGTACTAGATGATTTTCCCTTTCTTCAGTGATTCAGCGAGAGAGTTTGGGGTATAAGGCATCGCTAATTCTCATGAAAGAGAGGCAAATGATGGTCCCAATTTAGTAGAAAACCATTAATTTATTCAAGAATTTTGAAGATTTTTCAAGAACTCAAGTTGGGGTTTATTTCAAATAGGTAAGTTCTCTCCCCAATACTTGAATATAATTATAGAATTCATGTTTGGGATGTAGTATAAGGTGGTAATCACCATTTAATTTGATTTTCACACTAGTCTTGAAATGGGTCATGTTAATTAGGGTTCTTGAGGGGGGGGGGAGATGAATTGTGTTAAAAGAGTCATTTTTAGGTGTTTCTATTTGCAAGGCCAGATTTACTATTGAACTTTGTAAGTTGAAAAATTACGAATCTCTCCAAACATTTGTTGAGGAATTTGATTAATTTTAGGTGAAAGGAAAGAAATTTGAAACAAGTTGTTAGGTGGATTTTCATATTATTGATGAACATATCTATGTATTGTGTATGTAGTTGATTATGTTGGAGTTATTTCTCATCATTTGGGTGTTTGAAGTTATTGGTTGGTTGCATAAAGACTGCACCTAGGAGTGTCGAGTTGTTTGAAACTTGTGATGCTACCGTTAGCTAGTAAGGCAACCAAGGTACGTAAATATAAAACTTCCTCCGCCGTTAAGGCATGACCGTAAGTCACTTGTTTATCCTAAAAGAGTTAATATAGTTTACTTGATATATATGAACAAAGCCTTCCCTTTCTGTACATCTAACACCCGACTATATGCCTAATATGGCTATAGTATCCACAAGCCCTTTCAATTTGAAATTACTTGTCTCCTCCCTTCATGCGTCTAATTGTTGGAGTCATAGTATTCATATTACTCTTTTCGAGTCAAGTATCTATAGAGTTTTATAGGATTGTATTCGTGTTTATTAGAAATTCTTAGAATTCATATAATATATCTATCACATGCTATATATTGGAATAAATGACCATACTATAGTCGCACTAGTATATTGAATCACATAGTGATATAGTCAAATGAGGATATAAAGAACTTGCTTTTAAATAGCTTGATACTATCAAAGAAATTAATTGTATATGTAAATCACTACTTGAATAGCTAAATTATATTTATCATAATATACTTGTATAGGCCTATAAGGTGTTTATATAATAAAAGTTTTCCATTATCAAGGAAGGGTATTAGGTTTTACTTGGCTTATATGTGCGATATAATTCTGTTCATAGGATTGAGACCAGACCATTATAGTAAGCCCAAACATTGTGACGTACCTGCCCTTGTGGCATAATTTCTATTTGGAGTCAGCTAGAATGTCATGTACTGGTTTGTAATGACCCTCCAAGTCATTTTCTACTTTTCCACATTATTTCAGCAATTAGAGATTTCCTATAGCTTCCCCAAGTCATTTATGATATGCTGGAGATGACAGTTCGGTTATCGGGCAGTTCATTTATTTTTTAGAGCCAATTCCCTGTTTTAAAGTCTTCGCTGTTCAAATTTGTCTACTGGTCCTAAACTTTAGGTAAACAACCTCGTATTCCAATTCTGATAGTTCCATCAGCTCTGGAACATCAATTTTAGTCTAAGGGGACCCTTGGTCTGGGTCCCGAGGCTTTTGGACTTGTTTTGGGCTGTTGGGTGGAAAATGATGAAAATGGCCATTTGGGTGTGCGACCCACTTTTCATCAAAATGGCCCCGGGTGAAGATTTTAATTGCGCCATTGAGTCCAAAATATCAAATTTTATAGGGTAGCATAGTTTTCTTGTATTCACGGGATTCTAAATGAATCCCGAGGGCCCGTTGGAAACTTGACAAAATATTGCCAAGTGCTGATGCTGCTTCAGCTGGTATGATCGCTTTAGCGGCCTAGGCACCGCTTTAGCGGCTAGCACCAGTACTATATGGTCCACTTAAGTAGAGACCTTACCAGTTTAGCGGATGCTGCTTACGCGATGTTTGGTCTGCTTTAGCGGAGGTCGACCTGGTCCATGGATCGCTTTAGCGGTCAAGTGGCCGCTTTAGAGGTACCTGCAGAGGATTTAATTCCCTTTTCACCCATTTTTCTCTCATTATTCTCTAAGCATTGGGAATTAAAGCCCTAGAGAGATAGTGAGAGAGGGAAGGCAATTCTTGGGTGATCAAGGGAGGTTGGAGAGTTTGTCAAGGCTATCTTCCTCGTCTTAATCCTTATAAGTTTTGTCTAATTTCTCGATATATTCTCCGTTTAGGTTTAAATTCCTAATTCATTTGTAGGTTGTTTTTGGATGTTTTGGAGCTTGGAATTTACCAACTCTTGAGGGTAAATGATCATTGAGCCTTGAGGGACATTTTGACATTTTCAAATTTATGATTCAGTAAGTGGGCCCAACATGGGATTTTTAGCTTGATTTTGGACCCAAAGAATTTATATGCAATATGGGTATCATTATTCTTGTATTAATGAATAGATTGTTATTTTGATAGCGTGGCATCGTGCGGAGGCTTCTTGGGAGGGTAAAGCCCTAATTTAGCGGACTTTATCGAGCATTCTTTGGCTTCCAGGTAGGCTAGGTTTATCTTACTTATAGATTGAGTATTATTATGGTATTAGTAGGATATTGTGCTAGTTTTGGGTTGGAAATTATGGTTTGGTTGCTTAGTTAGTGAAGTTTGGTTTATTTGGCCAATTTGTGAGTTGTTTTGGAGGTAGAATAAACCCTTTTTCTCTTACTTAAGTCAAATGATGCTTTTAGGCTTTATTTAGACTTATGTAATAACTTGTAGTAGAATGACTTATTTATTTTTGGGTAGCAATCGCCTTAGTGTGAACTTTTAGGTATAGAAGCAGGCCCGCTGGCCCTCTTTTAGGTTGTGAAATCTCTTTTAGCTACTTGTAGATGTAGGAGACCTTCGTTCGCAACATTATAGTTAATCTTGAACTTCAGGCTATCTAGCATTTACCTAGTTTGAAGATAGGCTAGTTATTGTAACTTTACCTTATTATACCAGTTCAAATTCAGCCTTCTACTATTTATTTATGGTAAAATTATACCGGTTCAAGTCCGACACTTTATGGTTCATCTTTGGTATTACAAATCTAGTTTGAGTCAGATATTGCATAGTATGAATGGTTTCATGGATATGGGAGTACTGGTTGGTTATATCATGCTTAGTGTCTATAGATTTCCTCTTGATTTTATCCATCGAGCTTATGGGGGCTCGTTTGTGTTAGTCTTCTCTTGTTCGCACCTTATAAGATTATGGGGGCCTAGTTAGGTTATAGTTAGTTTACTTTAATCTTGGCATCGCGTGTTTAATTATTTATTTTCCTTTGTTGGAGCATGATCTCAGGTTTGACACTTCCCCTTGACTTAGCTTACATTTTTGCATTTTATCATGCTATTTTTATGATTTAACTTAGTCGATCGATGATGTCTACTGAGTACCTATTATTTTAGTACTCATACTGCACTTCTGCATCCTTTTCTAGTGCAGATCCGAGTACTTTCTACCATCACTGATATTCCTTCCAGCTTTCTTATAGGATCCACAGATAGGGTGAGCTTTCAGAGCTAGAGCTGATCCCCTCTCCTTTCTAGATTTTTGGACAGTATTTATATTCGAGACTATCAGTATATTGATACTACTAGTACTCTTATTCTTTTGATTAGTGGCTCTTGTACAAGCCTTACTAGGTCGTTGGATGTTGTTTTGATCTTTCTATTTTCCGTTTGGTATTTTAGGATCGTATTCATATTCATATCGCCTTCAATTTTAATTTATGCTTATTTCCCGGTATTTATCTCGTCTTCCGCCTTTTTACCCATTACTTGTCATTCCAGGCTACGGTTTAACTTATCTACTGGTAGGTTATGGTAGGTGTCATCATAACTCCAAAATAGGTTGTGACATGGTTCCTCTAACTCAAGCTAATATACAACATATATGGCTTGCGGGCATACCCTTATAATGAGCCCATGGAGGCGTACCCTGTATAAGACCGCGATTTTAGTTATATGTATAAAATTATAGCAATGGATAATTGAGCAACATATGTCTTACACATGACACAGATCGCCTTTGGTAGGCCATCATATGATTATTTGAATTAAAGGTAGGCATAAGACATCACCTATGTAAATTATTAGGCCTTGCATAATGATGAATTATTCATAAGACATTATATGGTGAGTTAATAAGGCAAATACAAAGGACATAGTTACATTGTGTAACTGTCACTTGTATGCTCATAAGTTCATAATTGCTCATGTTTTTATTCAATCCATTGAGCGTCCTTATACGTCTACTTATTATTCAGTATGCTTTACATACTAGTACATGTTGTATATGTATTGATGTCCCTACCTTTGGGTGAGGATGCATTTGAATTCTTTACTATTTGCGAGGATAGGCTCCGTAATTTAGGCCTAGTTGAGGCTTGTGGGGTTGACTACACCACTTTTCAATTGGACTTGGAAGCTAGACATTGATGGATAGGTTATCTTGATTCCAGGCCCATTGGATCTTCCCCTATGAAATGGACTCAGTTTTCTGATGCTTTCTTGGAGAAGTATTTGCCTCGCAGCCATCGTGAGTGCCTGAGGGATCAGTTTACCCGCTTACAGCAGGGTTCTATGTCAGTGGATGAGTATGAGGTACAGTTCCACAAGTTAGCCAGACATACTACTGCGATCTTTCCTACTGATTATGAAAGGATTCGGTGTTATGTTAGGGGACTGAGACTTCCTCTTTGCATGGCTACTCAGAGTTTGCTTACTATGGGTAGGTCTTTTATTGAGAATTTAAATTATGCCCAGACTATTGAAGAGATGCATCTCTAGGCCCAAGGGGCAGCGATAAGAGACCACGTCATCAAGGTAGTTTCAGTGGGAGCCATAGAGGCTCATGGTTTAGAGGTAGATGTTCTCAGGGTAGGTACCCTCCACATCAGTCTTTCGAGCCCCTAGGTCAGTCTAGTAGGCCCATTCAAGCAATACTTTATATTACTGAGGAGGTCAGTCCAACTTCAGTAATTACCATAGCCCAAGCAGCGGCCAGTCTCCGAGAGGTGCACATTCTGGATCTTTCAGTCGAGGTGGCTATTTCGGGTCAGCCAAATCTTTTGGACTGGGTGGTGTTTCTAGGCCTTGCTACACTTATGAAGTGATTGGTCATTTTGCTAGGGAGTGTCCCCAGCATAGGACGATTCAATCGGCAGTACAGAGTGTTCAACAGATCAGATCAGTGCTGCCTCTAGCTAGAGGTGGTGTTCAGGGTCACAAGGGTGGTCCCCAGGGTTCTCGAGGTGGTTCTCAAGCAGGTAGGATGGGTGGTAGGTAAGATGCCCAGCCAGGTGGCAGGCAAGGTCATTTATATATTGTACCTGGTAGGCTAGAGGCAGAGTCTTCGGATGCTATTATTATAGGTACGATCTCAGTAAGTCATCAGCTAGTTATGACTTTATTTGATCTGGGATCCACTTACTCATATGTGTATGCTTATTATGCACCGCGGTTAGAGTTGTCTTGGGAGCCTTTATTTGTACCAATGTGTGAATCTACTCACGTGGGTGATTCTTTAGTACTGGATCTAGTTTATAGATCATGTATTGTGACCGTTTGAGAGTTTAATACCCGGGCTAATCTTATTTTATTAGATATGGTGGATTTTGATGTGATTCTGGGCATGAACTGGTTATCCCCTTACTTTAGATTATTTCGCCAAGACTGTTGCCTTAGCCATTCCTGACATTCCCTGGGTTGTGTGGCTCTTTTAGCCGTACTTATAGGGATTATTTCTTATGTTTGGTCTAGGAGATTGGTATCGAGAGGTTGTGAGTTTTATCTTGCTTATATCCATGATATCCTCGTGGAGAGTCCCTCGCTTGATTCTATTCCTATTGTCCATAAGTTTTCTGATGTGTTCCCTATCGACTTGCCTGGCCTTCCTCCTAAGCGTGATATTGAGTTTGCTATTGACCTTGAGCGGGGCACCTGACCTATTTCTATGGCTCCTTACCGTTTGGCTCCTACGAAGCTTAGGGAGCTGAATTCTCAGCTTCAGGATCTTTTAGGTAAGTGTTTTATTAGATCGAGCATATCTCCTTGGGTGCTCCTGTCTTGTTCGTAAAGAAAAGGATGGTTCGATGCATTTGTGTATTGACTATGTAACACCCCGTACCTTCCTAACCCTATGTGTTGACGTTGAAAAATGGTTATTTAGATGTCGAGGTGCCATGAGTATGTGTTTTGTAATGTTAGTGATGAGAAAATTGAAATTTGTCTTCGTACATGAGATTAGACCTTCATGAGAGGTGTTTTGTGATTTTCGTGGAACATTTGTGGGGTTCAAAATGAGGCTAAGAGGTCCTCCAAACAAAGGATATTAAGGGTAAGAAGTAAGTTAAAGAATAGGACTTGAAGTATCTAATCAAACCCGCGAAGAAAAGTCAAAAAATGAATTTTTCAAAAAAAAATAAGTGTGGGGCGCGCCAGAGGGAGTGCCAGGCCTCTCTGGGCTAAATTTTTTAGCCCATAGGCAGCAAGATGGCGCGCCCAAAGGCGTGCCAGGGTGGGTTTTGCCACTTTTCAAAGTTGAAAATTTTCTTAAGTCCCAAGGGTGCCCGGGGACGTATTGAGCCAATTTTTGCTACGTTTCTTCTACAATCATGAGAATATACATGAAATGAGTAAAGTATTATATTGGTATGATAAAATTACTCGAGAACAAATTTGGCATCAAAATGACAATTTTACCCTTGTAGCCAAAATAAGCCATACGTGGCTAAAATTGCTTGTTTTTGGAATTAAGGCTACGAGTGTGAATTGCATGAGTGGGAATATTGTTGTAATGCATATGAAATGAATTAAACATGAGGAATTATGGATTTTAGTGGGTTAAGTGAATTGGGCTCAAAATAGGGCCCAAAATGAGAAGAAAAAATGACCCATTCTTCTATTGACTAAGCCACACTTAGCATTAAATGCCAAGAGTGGCTAAGGATGACCCCTAAGTCTTATATAAAGGGTCCAAAATCAGATTTTATCACATAAAAATCTCATGTCAATCTAGAAATTTCCCAAAAGCCTTCTCTTTCAACTTCAAACCCTAAGAGCTCAAAGCCAAATTTTGGAGCAAGATCATCATCTTCCAAGCTTGGGTAAGTGATTATTAGTGTACTTTAACATATTATAAGCATGATATATTATGTATATCATGTTGGTTATGGTTGGAAGTGTTGGACATGGCACTTTTGGTTTTGTGAAAAAGATGTGTTATCCATGGGATTGTAACTTGAATTATGACTTGTGGTTTTGATGAAAGAGCATGGTATGGATGAAATAACAACATGTATGGTGTTATTATGGTCCTAAACTTGTTAATTTTCTATAAGTGTAAATTATGGGATTTTGGCCGATTTGTTGTTGTGAGGTGTATTGAAGTAATTTGATGGAATAATTGTGATGTGGTGGTGATGGAGAAGTGTAAAGTATGAACTTGGTGTGACATGATATTGGTTATCATGTATTATTCAATGTTGGGAATATTGTGGGATTATTGGTATGATGATTTCATAAATGGTATTGTCAAGTGGGAAATGACATGTTAAAGCTAAACATGTGACTTATTGTTATTGTATGCCATTATAAGGTAATTGGTGGTTAATGTTGGTTCCGCTATGTATTTGTGTTATAGAGTGAAGCATAAGGAAGGAGCGGGAATATTGTATGAACGTCTAAGATTGTGTATTCGTATTGAGAATACAAGGTATGTAAGGTTACTCTTTCCGTATCCTTCTACAACATATTGTTCCTATTGACATTGGACTTGTTTCAATTCCGAGAGGCTTGAAGTATATCAATTCAGGGTGACGTATATTGTTATTCATATGTACCCCATTCTTAGATGAATTATGATTCACTTATCCCTTATTCATTGATTGAAGTTCCTAAGATGTCATAACGTGGTAATTTCTAAAAGAACTATTTCAAGAGAGTAATAACATAAGAGAATCTATTTATGCTTGAATAGCATTTTCCAATCATGTCATGATCTAACTTCCAATAATATGATGATTATCCTTGTACCAATCTTTCATAAATAAAAGTACCAATCTCATAGGAGTAATAAGAGAGGTGACGTGCGAGTTAATATATATATCCCTCACAAGTTAAAGTGTCAATCTCATGAAGTAAAAGAGTGAAGTGAGATGTGTATTTAAGTGTGTGCTTTAATGTCATGATCCTTAACGTGCCATTCTCATAACCTAGTAAAGGGGTATAAGATTGTAAAGAAGTAATGCGCATGGTTCTATACGTTTCATTGAGTATGGATCACACTCTAGAGGGTATAAG
The DNA here is from genome assembly GCA_031232105.1 of Capsicum rhomboideum. Lineage (NCBI taxonomy): Eukaryota > Viridiplantae > Streptophyta > Magnoliopsida > Solanales > Solanaceae > Capsicum > Capsicum rhomboideum. Next base: position 57,795,584 of record CP124711.1, read on the forward strand.
TTCAATGTGGAATAATCCCAATATTATGCTATGTCATTTCTAACCCACCAAAGGTGGAGGCCTGGTATTATATATTATCATGATCCTCAATATATCAATCTCTCATAAGTGAATGAATCAATCTCTCCCAAATCAGAAATGATGTATAATCGATGAGTAATCTCCGGTGGCAGCCCAGGGGTGAAAATAACACCTAGCATGGGTCGATCCCACAATTTACCCACCAAAGCGTGGATGTAGTAATTTACCCACCAAAGCGTGGATGCAGTAATTTACCCACCAAAGCGTGGATGTAGTAATTTACCCACCAAAGCATGGATGCAGTAATTTACCCACCAAAGCATGGATGTAGTAATTTACCCACCGGAGAGTGGATATAGTTAATAACCCACCAAAGAGTGGATGTAGTTATGGATGTATGCTACCCAAGAAGATGAATAATAATGATGATGAGCGTAAAAGAAAGAAAGAATCTATTGCGTATAAAGAATCTCTTGGAGGCAAGTCTCTTGAGTAAAAGTAACTCTCTCTCAAATAAGGGGGTATATAGAGGATGGTAAATTTCAATAATAGTAGAAATATTCATAATCTCCTCACATACAAAAAGAGAGTTTATTCACACATACCATTTTCTCTTATATTGACTCCATTATTGTTGTTATGATGTATGATGATTTCTTATGAGCCTTACATACTCAGTACATTTTTCGTACTGACCCCCTCGGGGGACCTACCTTACATGCTGCAGGGGCAGGCATTAGTAGACCTCCACCGTAGGTGGACAGTTATTTGCAGATCTTTGGTGAGCCCCAGTTGCTTTGGGACTTTCTGAGTCACAGTTGTACAGTCGTTTTGATGTTGTAAATTTTCTATAAAGCGGGTACTTGTCCCAACTTTTAGTTGGTCTGGTAAGTGCATCTGTTAGAGGATTTTGTAGACATATGTGGGTATATGGATGTAAGATATGTCTGTTCAGTTAGACGTGATGGCCCCAACGACCAAGTTTTATATATATATTTATAGCATATGTTTCCATGATTCATGACTTACACATAGTTGCATGAGGTATAATAAGGTTCATACGAAGATATGCATACGAATGTTCAAGAGCAAAGATTGGTTCTCTCGAGCCATATCGGCTTCGGGTGCTAGTCCGGCCCGAATGGGATTTTCGGTCGTGACAGACTATAGGCAGCCGAATAGGATGATCGTGAAGAATAAGTACCCTATGCCTTGCATTGATAATTTATTTGACCAGCTTCAGGGTGCGGCAGTTTTCTCTAAGATTGACTTGAGATCCATATATCATCAGTTGAGGATTCGGGCTGAGGACATCCCTAAGACAACCTTCAGGAGTCGGTATGGCCGTTATGAGTTCCTGGTGATGTCTTTTGGGTTGACCAATGCCCCAGCAACGTTTATGGATTTGATGAATTGAGTTTTCAGGCCCTATTTGAACTCTTTTGTGATTGTTTTCATTGATGACATATTGGTGTATTTGAGGAGTAGAGAGGAGCACGAGCAATATTTGAGGATTGTGCTTCAGACTTTGAGAGATCACAGGCTTTATGCAAAATTCTCAAAGTGAAAGTCTTGGCTCGATTCTGTTATATTTTTAGGACATGTGGTGTGTAAGGATAGGATTATGATGGATCCAGTGAAGATAGAGGCTATTCGTGATTGGTCCAGACCTACATCTCCGACTGAGGTTCGTAGTTTCATTGGGTTGGCCGGTTACTACAGATGGCTCGTTGAGAGATTTAGTTCTATTGCCACACCTATGACCAGGTTGACTAGGAAGGAGGTTCCTTTTCAGTGGTCCATTGAGTATGAGTTGAGCTTTTTGATGCTCAAGGGGGTGCTCACTTCAGCTCTTATATTGTCTCTTTATATTGAGGGTGAGGGATATACTGTTTATTGTGATGCTTCTAGTATTGGTTTGGGTTGCGTTCTGATGCAGCAGGGCCGAGTTATTGCTTATGCATCAAGGCAACTTAAGGTTCATGAGCGCAACTACCCTACCCATGACTTGGAGTTGGTGGTGGTAGTTTTTGCGCTTAAGATTTAGAGGCATTACTTATATGGTGTTCATTATGAGATCTACGCTGACCATCATAGCCTTCAACACCTTATGACTTAGAGTGAGATTAATTCTAGATAGTACAGATGGATTGAGTTGCTAAAGGACTATGACATTTCTATTCTTTACCATCCGGGCAAGGCAAACGTGGTAGCAGACGCCTTGAGCTGGAAGGCGGTGAGTATAGGTAGTTTGGCCTCTATTTTAGTTTCAAAGAGGCCGTTGGCTTGGGACATTCATTCCTTAGCTAACTTAATGGTTCGACTTGATGTTTCGAACCCCAGGAGGATACTTGCTAGTATTGAGGCTAGATCTACCTTATTTGGGCATATTCATAGTTACCGGTTTGAGGACAGTAGACTTTGTGGCCTCCGTGATCAGATTATGAGGAGTGAGTCCAGTTGGGCTACCCTAGATTCAGAGGACATTCAGAAATTTGATGGTCGTATTTATGTTTTGAGGGTTGGAGACTTGATTCAGTTGATATTGTGGGAGGCTCATAGCTCCAGATATTCTATTCACCCTAGGATAACTAAGATGTATAGAGACTTGAGACAACTTTATTGGTGGAGCCGCATGAAGAGAGATGTGGCAGACTTTGTAGCTTGTTGCTTATGTTGTCAGCAGGTAAAGGCCGAGCATTAGTGATCGGGTGGATTACTTCAGAGGCTACCTATTCCTGAGAGAAAATAGGAGCGCATTATTATGGACTTTGTGACTATTTTGCCTCGTACTTCTCGAGGTTCCGATAGTATTTGGGTCATAGTAGATCAGTTGACCAAATCGGCTCATTTCATCCCAATTCAGATTTCCTTCAGTGCCGAGAGGTTAGCCCACAACAATGTTCGTGAGATAGTTTGCCTTCATAGAGTACCAGTGTTCATTATTTCAGACAAAGGCTCAGTGTTCACTTTTAGCTTCTAGAGGACTTTTCAGGAATAGTTGGGCACTCAGGTTGATCTTAGCTCCACATTCCATCCCCACACTGACAGTTAGTCGGAGTGGACTATTCGGGTCCTCGAGCATATTCTCCATGCATGCATGATGGACTTTGGAGGTCAGTGGGAGCAACACTTAGCTTTAGCAGAGTTAGCCTATAATAATAGCTACGATTCGAGTATTTAGATGGCACTATTTGAGGCATTATATGGTAGGCATTGTCGATTTCCAATTGGATGGTTTGAGACTTCAGTGGTTAGCCCCCGTGGTACTAATTTACTTCGTGAGTCATTGGATAGGGTGCGAGTGATTCAGGATAGGTTGAGGGTATCCCAGAGTAGGCAAAAGAGTTACGCTGATCGTAGACTTCATGCCTTGAAGTTTGGAGTTGGTAACTGGGTTTTTCTCTATGTATCACATATGAAAGGCATGATGAGGTTCAATAAGAAGGGTAAGCTCAGTCCTAGGTATATCGGTCCATTCAAGATACTGCGGATAGTTGGAGAGGTATCTTATAAGTTGGCCTTGGCCCCAAATTTTGCAACTGTTCATCCATTTTTACATGTCTCCATGTTGTGGAGTTACATTCCAGATGAGTCCCATGTACTTTGGTAGGACTTGATTCAGTTCGATGAGAGATTGACATTCGTAGATAAGCCAACCCTTGTTTTAGCCAGGGATGTTAGACGGTTACGCTCTAGAGAGATTACTATGGTTAAGGTTTAGTGGAGGCACCGTCCAGTCGAGAAGGATACCTGGGAGATTAAGAGTGAGGTGCGAACTCAGTATTCCCACTTGTTTGAGCCTTCAGGTACTTCTTAACCTTTACTTTTGAAGATGAAAGTCTTTTTAGTAGTGGATATTATAATCACCCTCCAGGTTATTTTCTAATTTTCCACATTATTTTAGCATTTAAAGCTTTCCTATAGCTGCCCCAAGTCATTTATGACTTACTAGAGCCGACAGTTTGGTTACCAGGCAGTTTGTTGTTTTTTAGAGCCAATTCCCTATTTTGAAGTTTTCGCTGTTCAAATTTGGCTACCGGGCCTAAACTTTAGGTAAACAACCTTGTATGCCAATTCTGATAGTTCCATTAGCTTCGAAACATCGATTTTAGGCTAAGGTTACCCTTGGTCCGTGTCCTGAGGCTTTCGGATTAGTTTTAGGCTATCGGGTGGAAAGTGATGAAAATAGTCATTTGGGTGTAGGACCTACTTTTCATCGAAACGGCCCCGGGTGGAGATTTTGATTGCGCCATTGAGTCCGAAATGTTTAATTTGATAGGGTAGAATAGTTCATTTTCATTCACGGAATTTTGAATGAATCCCGAGGGCCCATTGGAAACTTGGCAAAATATTGCCAAGTGTTGATGCTGCTTTAGCTGGTGCGACCGCTTAAGCCGAAGCCGCTTTAGTGGCCTGGGCACCATTTTAGCGGCTAGCACCTGTCCCAGATAGTCCTCTTAAGCAGAGACCTTACTACTTTAGCGAATACCGCTGCGACGTTTAGTCTGCTTTAGCAGAGGTTCGCCTGGTCCATGGATCACTTTAGCAGTAGTGTGCAGCTTTAGCGGTCAAGTGACCTCTTTAGCAGTACCTGCAGTGCATTTAATCCCCTTTTCACCCATTTTTCGCTCATTATTCTCTAAGTATTGGGCATTTAAGCCTTAGAGAGATAGTGAGAGAGGGGAGGCAATTCTTGGGTGATCAACGGAGGTTGGAGAGTTCGTCAAAGCCATCTTCCTCATCTTAATCCTTGTAAGTTTCGTCTAATTTCTCAATAAATTCTCTGTTTTAGGTTTAAATACCCAATTAATTTATACGTTGTTTTTGGATGTTTTGGAGCTTGGAATTTACCTACTCTTGAGGGTAAATGATCCTTGAGCCTTGAGGGACGTTTTGACTATTTCAAATTTATGATTCCCTAAGCGGGCCCCACATGGGATTTTTAGCTCGATTACGGATCCAAAGCATTTATATGCAATATGGGTATCATTATTCTCATATTAATGAGTTGATTGTTATTTTGATAGCGTGACATCGTGCGGAGTCTTCTCTGGATGGAAAAGCCCCAATTTAGTGGACTTTATCAAGCATTCTTAGGCATCCAGGTAGGCTAGGCTTATCTTACTTACATATTGAGCTTTATTATGGTATTAGTAGGATATTATGCTAGTTTTGGGTTGGAAATTATGGTTTGGTTGCTGAGTTAGTGAAGTTCGATTTATTTGGCCAATTTGTAAGCCGTTTCGGAGGTAGAATCGACCCTTTTTCCCTTCCTTGAAGTCAAATTATACTTTTAGGATTTATTTAGACTTATGTAATCATTTGTAGTGTAATTTTGGAGACTTAGTTATTTTTGGATAGCAATTGCCTTAGTATGGACTTTCGGGTTTAGAAGCGGGCCCGCCGACCCTTTTTTAGGTTGTGAAATCTCTTTTAGCTACTTGTAGTCATAGGAGGCCTTTATTCACAACATTACAGTTAATCTTAAACCTTAGGCTATATAGAATTTACCTAGTTTGGGGCTAGACTAGTTATTTTAACTTTACCTTATTATACCGGTTCAACTCCAGCCTTCTACTATTTATTTATGGTACAATTATACCAGTTCGAGTTTGGTACTTTATGGTTCATCTTTGGTATTGCGAATCCGGTTTGAGTCCGATATTGCATAGTACGAATGGTTTCACAAATATGGGAGTACTGGTTGGTTATATCATGCGTAGTGTCTATAGATCTCCTCTTGATTTTATCCATTGGGCTTATGAGGGCTCGTTTGGGTTAGTCTTCTCTTGTTCGCACTTTCCAGGCTTATGGGGGACTAGGTAGGTTATAATTCATTTACTTTAATCCTGGCATCACCTTTTTAATTAGTTATTTTCCTGTGTTGGAGCATGATCTCAGGTTTGCCCCTTTCTCCTTGACTTAGCTTATATTTTTGCATTTCATCATGCTTTTATTATGATTTAGCTCAGTCGGTCAATGATGTCTACTGAGTATCCATTATTTTGATACTCATACTGCACTTTTGCATCCTTTTCTGGTGCAGATCTGAGTACTAGCTGCCGTCGCTGATATTCCTTCTAGCTTGCTTATAGGATTCAGAGATAGGGTAAGCTTTCAGAGTCGGAGCTGATCCCCTCTCCTTTCTAGATTTTGGGATAGTCTTTATATTCGAGACTATCTGTATATTGATACTACTAGTACTCTTATTCTTTTGATTAGTGGCTCTTGTACTGGCCTTACTAGGTCGTGGGATGTTCTTTTGTTCTTCCTCTTTTTCATTTGGTATTTTAGGATCGTATCATATTTGTATTGCCTTCGATCTTATTTTATGCTTATTTTCCGATATTTATCTTGTCTTCTGCCTTTTAGCCCATTACTTGTAGTTTCGGTCTACGGTTTAGCTTACCTACTGGTGGGTTATGGTAGGTGCCATCATGACTCCGAAAATGGGTCGTGACATGGTTCCCCTAACTCGAGCTAATATACGACATATATGGCTTGCGGGCAGACCCTCATAGTGAGCCTATGGAGGCGTACCTTGTAGATGATCGAGATTATAGTTATATGTATAAAATTATAACAATGGATAATTGAGCAACATATGTCTTATACATGACACAGATCGCCTTTGGTAGGCCATCATATGATTATTTGAATAAAAGGTAGGCATAGGACATCACCTATGCAAATTATTAGACGCTACATAATTATGAATTACTCATAAGACGTTATGTAGTGAGTTAATAAGGCAAATGCATAGGACATTGTTACATTATGTAACTGTCACTTGTACGCTCATAAGTCCGTAGTTGCTCATGTTTTTATTCAATCTATTGAGCTTCCTTATATGTCTACTTATTATTTAGTCTACTTTACATACTAGTACATGTTGTATATGTACTGACGTCCCTACCATCGAAGGTGCCACATTTTTGTATACATAGGATTAGGTACGCTAGATAGCAACCTTCTATATTAGGTGCTTGTTATGATTCAGCAGAGCAGTTGGTGGGGCCTTCTCTCATCTAGAGAAAATAGATGTCTTGCACTCTTTAAGTCATTTATAGTTCTAGCTTGTGTATGTTGGATCTTATCCTGAACATCTGATGTTGTATAGTAACAAACTCTATTAGAGGCTTTCTGGATAATGTAAAGTTATCGCATGTAATCATTATTCTAGTTTTCTATTGTATTAGTGAGACCATTTGGCCAGTGCTACTTATGTGCCACTCTTTTGATTGTCTCATAAAAAGTAGCTCATCTGTTTTTCTTCCTAGGCTGCAGTAAGTAGATCGAGAGGTCGTTCCGCCCCTTGTTCCTCTTAGCACAGGTCATTTGTATAGCAGATATTCATACGGTCCCTTGTCCGTCCCTTCCGGTCTGGGGGCATGACAAACTTGGTATCAGATCTTGGGTTCAGTTATCCCAGGGAGTCTACAAAGTCGTGTCTAGTAGAGCCTCACTTATAAATGTGTTGTGCACCACATTTATAATTGAGGGACTACTTAGGCACTTAGGAATTTCGACCTTATTTTATGATCTAGATCCTTCGACAGGACAAAGTCATAAGAAGCTACTTGTCATTCACACTTTTCTTAATCGTGATATAGATTCTGCCTATTAAAGTGAGGTCAAAGACCAACCTCTAGTATTGCGAAATGGACAGTTTTTAGCTCAAACTCACTAGTCGCATCGATGCTTATACATGGGCTTAAGAAGGCTCAGTGAGTTTGATATTTCAAATTCCTTGTTATTTTTCAAAGGAAAGGTATGTATAGATTCATCTCCCCTCTATAGTTGTAGATGCATTTATATTACCCTCTGATTTATCTAAGTTGTTCATAAGGAAGGGATTAGTCAAAGAAGTACTCCGTTAAGGGTTGTTCGGCTACAGATTTAGGAGAGGACACCCCCCTGATGTAACTTTTACTAAAGGACACAATCGACTTTTAAGTTTGAAATCTTTTCTGCATGATTCCTCCGGTGCTTATAGGGTTTAAGCCTATAATGGATGTTCCATACTTTTTGGTGATATAATCAGTGCTTCAAGATTATGTTTATGCTTAGAATAGGGGAGACCGAATAAGCTCCTTTATAAGTTGAAGATATAATAAAGGCCTCAATATTTAACTAAATATGTCACACTAGTGTTAATTAGAGATGTTCTTAGTTGGCTGACAAGGCCTAAATTCTTTATTAGAAATTCTTTCTAAGCGAGAATATAGATGATTTCTACAAATTATAGGTCTTAGATTACCCTGATTAGGCAATGACCTGTGTAAATCTTTGGTGGTAGAAAGTTTGGGAATAAGTGTTTCAGCGGACTTATGGGAATATATTTATAGATATAACTCATGATGATTTATGTTAGAGTTAAGAAGGTTATTAGTATGCGACCAAAAAAGTTAGGGTCGAAGAATTCGAGGAGTTAGATATAAGTTAAGATTCATCAGAGTGCTTAGAGTAGGAAAGACATAGTTGCAGTTAAATGATTATTAACAAAGAAAAGTTGTTATATTTAAGGTATAGTTGAATATTATCTAAATAACCCAGACTAAGTATATAAGTGGAATGGATCTCCCAGTTTAGAGTACGACTCTTATGAGGGTTTAAGGATATTATAGAGGAATGATTACATAGCTTTAGCAGCTAGTGGTGTCGTATTATGAGAATAGGTGTTGATATCGATGTGATTTCTGGATACCTACTGTGTTAAGTTTTCATGAATCCATAATGTAAATTTATAGCTTACTTGCTTGTAGAATTATATGTGTTTGTCTAATAGCCTAATTGTTAACATGATATTTCTTTTCATAAATTTATTAGTTTATATGGTTATGTACCCTTTAGGGATTAATTGCCTATATGTTATTTGTATCAGAGACCATTTGTGTATAGGTTACATGTTATATGAATCATTGTTTGTATATGATAAGTATATTTTGGATCATTTTTCTTTAAGCTACATGCTACATAAACTATTTGCTTATATGCTACAAGTTTTGTAAAGAGTGTGCTCATATGCTATATGTTTTATATAATATTGATTAATAGTAGATGTTTCACAAATTATTTGTTTACATGTTATTTATATCCTAGATAATCTGCTTATAGGCTATATATATATTCTTGGTTATATGTTACATGTTCGGTAAAGATGGTGCTTATATGCTATATGTTGACCTACAAGATTAAGTGTTTTACAAATCACATATTTATACGCTATTTATTTTATAAAATATTTGATTACATTCTACGTAGATACGAATTAGAATTAGAGGATATTTTCTTTCATATGTCATATGCTATATATTTACATGTTATAGATCATAGCCACTCATTTCTATGTTATATATCTATATCTTGATTGTTTAAATGTTATATGTTTCAAAAGTTCATATAATTAGAATGAAAAATAAAAATTAAATTGAACTACTCATATAGCATTTGTTTAATAGTTTATAGGTTGTAAGGATATTTGTTTAGAGGTTATAGTTCATATGCTTATTTTTCATAGCCAAGTTATTCACATGCTATATGTTTTCAAAATTTAAAGATTTAAGAACCAAGTATTCTTATAGTTTAGTTGTCTATTTGATTATATGATAAATGTCACCTCATAGTCCACTGGTCTGTATGTTATATGCATCAAAAATTATGGTATATAGATTATTGGCTTTATGAGTTATATGCTTATACAACACCTTATTCATGGTATAGTTGTTTAAGTATTATGAGTCTCTCAACTCGCCTATTTAGAGATGTCAAAAGTCTATTTGCTTACATAATATATATTTACTTGATTTGAGTGAATGTTTCATTTAGTTCATGTATAGATAATGTGCTCGTCAGATGTTCACAATGAGTATTAGAGAGTGACATTTATTGAGCGAAAGTTGAAAAAAATGGTTTATGATTTTATTCTTCACTTTGGAAACTATGGTCATGTAGCAGGAAAATTGCATCTACTGATTCTTTCATTGTCTATGACCCACAGATAAAGACTCCAATAATGATTTATTAGCAAACAGAAAAAAACCTTGTTAGAACATCAATAGTTTGGAAGTTAAAAGCTAACAACAAGGTTATAAATGTATTTGATACATGCCCTTGAGGTTGATCTTGCTGCAAAATGGATTTCGTGTTGATTACAACCTTTGTTTGCTTCAATGCTTTACTCTCTTTTTCAGAAAAATGTAAAAAAAGAAAAATCACAGCTTTTTTCATCTCCTATGGTAGCCACCAAGGTGCTGGGTGTTAGCCTAATTCAAATTACATGTTTATGTGTGTAGCCAAATTTTCTCACTTACATGCTATGTACTTTTAGGGTTTTAGAGCCATGTATTAGGTACTTTTATAGTTTACATTCTTGTTTATCGCAATTAAAAAGCCACCATTGGAATAAGATATATAGGAGTACTCGACCATGACTTTTTAGACAATTTCCCAAAAGAGGATAAAAGATTTTCTATTTTTTGGGTGAATAATGGAGCGTATCCTTTCCCTGTGGAATCCATCCAAAAATATTTTCCTACTTGAATTGATTAATTTATATTCTTGATGGATTAAAGTTGTGTTGGCAGTACCTTCATAGGCTTGCCCTAAATTCTTCCAAAACAACTATGCATGTTTTATTTACAAGCTCTTCCTATGGTTTACCAGAGGCATGTTGTCTATGATGTATTATTAGTGTGTACAAGACCTGCAAAGTTATGGAATCTCTATGTATTTGGTTTACTTATATGCTATTCGTCTCTTTAGTTTAAGAGCCTATGTATTAAGTAATTTTATAGCCTACTTGCATATATAATTATATGATAGATTTTGTGTCATAAATCATCTATTTACATGTTATTTGTTTTATTCTGTTCACATGTCATTTATAGTTTATAAGTTCATTTTGTCATAGATTTTTACAGCTTACCCGCGCATAAGATTACATATTGTATATTCTTCTCTAGTTCATAAGTTACACATTCATAGGTTAAAGCACTTTTATGTGGCTCGCATGTTTACATGATTACATGACCTTTGTGTTTATTTGTCTACATATTATAATTTCTACACGGATTAATTTTATTTTTGATGTTGTTTGCCTCCATGTATACTCGCTAAGTAGAAAAGTAAGGGTTAAATTTATCCCTGAAGCAGAGGAAAACTAGGGTGACCTATTCGATTGTCCAGAAGATGGCCGAAGGACCTGAGTAATCGAGACCCCTTAAGATCTAGCATATGTATTTCTTAAAGAGTTGGAATTTGATATCTTTAACTAACGTTTTTAAGATATTGCCTATAAAAGGCATCACATAATTCTGCAGGAACAACAAGTGGAGCTTAAGTAACCATGAGCACATAATCCATTCCTTCAGTTATTATTTGATGCTTACATGATATGTATATGTACTTGAATTGTGCCTATTTCTGAGTTTTACATGGATGTAGCTTCCAGATGCAGAGTATAAGGTAAACTTCAATATGAATTTTAACTTTCTTATGAGTATAAGGCCAAATGGAGCCTTGTGTATTATCAGTTGGGTATTCTATATGTCGTGACGCTTTGTGGAGCGTATGTGTATGTATTCTGACTAGTTGACAGGTTCCCGATTAGCCTATTTACATAGGAAACTCAGTTGAAATTTCTGAAAATTTTAAGTGTTAGCCAAATTTTAAGGCCTTATGATGGGTAGAGTGAAATGAAAGTTGATTAAGTGATCTTAGGTATGTCTTGGATAATTATGGGTCTCAAAGTGAGATACAAGCATCATTCGAGGACGAACGATCCTAAGTGGGGAAGATTATAACACCTCGAAAAATTTTGAATTAAATTTTATTTCTTTAGACAAGCATAACTCCTAATTTGTAAAGAATTGTGTGGTACGTAATTTATTAATTAATGATCTCAGAGTTTACCTTCTAGTGACGTATATAATTTGGTATTTAAGAATTCTCGAAGATATATAAAGAGTGATTTTGATTCAGACATTTTGGAAAAATCAAAGGAAGTGTATGCTAGGATAGAGATTTTTAGTTGATAATGCACAACTTACCTATGTGTATTGTGCTACAGTGGGCGTAATTTTTTAAAATTGTTATTGTATTGGTTGCTACGTGTTAAGGAACAGGGATACTTAAGATGACCATTGTTTATATTATTTATAAGTGTATTTGATAGTGGGGCTTTTAACTTGACCTTTCCAATAGAAGTAAAATAAGACGTAATAGCATAGTACTTTTACTACTTTGGAACTTCTCCAAAATCGAGACCAAGGTACTAGATGATTTTCCCCTCCTTCAATGATTCAACGAGAGAGTTTAGGGTATTAGGCATCGCTAATTCTCATGAAAGAGAGGCAAATGATGGTCCCAATTTAGTAGAAAATCATTAGTTTATTCAAAAAATTTAAAGATTTTTCAAGAACTCAAGTTGGGGCTTATTTATAAATAGGTAATTTTTCTCCCCTATACTTCAATATAATTATAGAATTCATGTTTGGGAGATAGTATAAGGTGGTAATCACCATTTAATTTGATTTTCATACTAGTTCTTGAAATGGGTCATGTTAATTAGGGTTCTTGAAGGAAAGGGGGGGGGGGGAGATGAATTGTGATAAAAGAGGCATTTTGGGTGTTTCTGTTAGCAAGGGTAGATTTACTATCAAACTTTGTAAGTTAAAAAATTACGAATTCTCTCCGAACGTTTGTTTAGGAATTTGATTAATTTTAGGCAGAAGGAAAGAATTTTAAAATAAGTTGTTAGGTGGATTTTCATATTATTGATGAACATATCTATGTATTGTATATGTAGTTGATTATGTTGGAGTGATTGCTCATTGTTTGGGTGGTTGAAATTATTGGTTGGTTTGCACAAAGACTACACCTAGGAGTGTCGAGTTGTTTGAAACTTGTGATGCTACCGTTAGCTAGTGAGGCATCCAAGGTACGTAAGGCAAAAACTTCCTTTGCCGTTACGTCATGACCGTAAGTCACTTGTTTCTCCTAAAAGAGTTAATATAGTTTACTTGATATATGTGAACAGAGCCTTCCCTTTCTATGCGTATAACACATGACTATATTCCTAATGTGGCCATAGTATCCACATGCCCTTTCCATTTGAAATTACTTGTCTCCTCCCTTCATGCATCTAATTGTTGGAGTCATAGTATTCATTTTACTCTTGTCGAGTCACATATCTATAGAGTTTTATTGGATTGTATTCGTGTTCATTAGAAATCCTTAGAATTCATATATATATCTATCACATGCTATATATTAAAATAAATGGCCATACTATAGTCGCACTAGTATATTGAATCACATAGGGATATTATCAAATGAGGATATAAAGAACTAGCATTTAAATAACTCGATACTATCAAAGAAATTAGTTGTATATGTAAAGCACTACTTGAATGGCTAAATTATATTTATCATAATATACTTGTATAGGCCTATAAGGCGTTTATTTAATAAAAGTTTGCCATTATCAAGGGAGGGTATTAGGTTTTACTTCGCTCACATGCGCGACGTAATTTTGTGCACAGGATTGAGACCAGACCATCATAGTGAGCCCAAACATTGTGGCGTACTAACCCTTTGTCATAACCCGAGACTACCTCCTAGTCAAAACACGGTGCTTAGAGTCACACGTGACCCCAAGCTAACCCATGGCCTGGCATAACACTAAGAATATTGAAATAAATGGAAATCACTAATGTGGAAACTAACAATTTGAATAATAAGTTTAGTATTAACACCAAGTGAGAATATTTGAATAAAACTCATAAAACTCATAAAACTAAAAACATAATCTATCTGACTGTCTGAAAGCCTCTAAATAAGATGAGTTTATGGGATAAGCCCCCAACTATTCTAACTATTTGAAACTAAATAATACTAAAAAGAAATGCTGATAACTGGCCCTCAAATGATGAGGACTCACCAAACACTGCTGCTAATATGTGCGGAATCATACTAGCCTTGAGTGGGATGTTGGACGTCAGAACCTATATTATAAGATAATATAGTGCAAAGGAAAGTATACGATCAGTACTTTGGATGTACTGAGTACGTGAGATAGGAAATAACTAACATAAGATGAACATGATGCATGTAACATGATAAACTAATGCAAGACCAAGTAATAAACATGTGTTGTATGATATACTGAATAACTGAATACGAGGTCATGCAACTATCTGAATTTAACTGTGGACTATGGGAGATACTATTAACCTACATACCCTAATATGAGATAACCGTGGTCCAACCTGTAACCCAGATGGAAGCGTGTTCAGTACCTTTCTAAGGGTATGGACATTGACTGACATGGATCCACTAAACTGATGTCCAAAAGGACTAGGTTCTAGCCTGGTCTAATGGGTGATCCTTTAGACCTTATGGTGACGCTGTAGTTCTGGGACTTCGGGACTTCTACTATAGGTCTCAGCCTAACTGAAGAGTGATCCTTCATCCCTGTGTCCTCTCAGTTCTAAGTACTACTCCCAGCTGAGTAACAACTGATAACTGTATAGTTCATTAAACTGAATAGCTACCAATATCATAATACTAATATCTGAGACTTAAATAGTAGACATTTTATTTGGAAAGCATACTACATCATGTAAATATAGAGGACTGATTATTCATTAACATATGCATGAAATTCTAGGTCATCGGGTATTCATAACATGGCATCTCTAAAGAATGCCACTACAAATGACAATTTTGTAATTTGAACAAAATAAGGAAATTTCAAAACTCAAGCCAAAATCAAGAATTTATCAATATAATGAGAGTACATAGTAATAAGTATGTAAAGATGCTTAAATTTATGGGAAGACATATATTCATGGTTTAGTCAATACAAGAGACTGAAAGCTAAAAGAATTCACACTTTTCATGGATACCGTAAGCTTGAAGGGTGAATTAAACTTAAGGAATTGAGTTAACTTTAGGAATCAATGGGTGAAAGGAAACCCATTGAAGAAATTACACATACCTGGAGATGGAAACCTTGGTGAATTCTTTGAACTTGGAACTTAAAATTAAAGAACCCTAATTTACCTTGGAGGAAGAAGAATCGCCTCTTTCTCTGTTTTCTCTCTATGTGTTGACTGAATTTTGAGTTAATAGGAAATTTGGGGCGTTTTAGGCTTAGATTTTAGCCTTAAGATAGCTTAAATGACGTAGTTTTGGTGTTAAAAGAGTGGAAAAAGACCAAATAACCCCTTTGAAAATATTATAACAATGCAGAATAGTTTCGGCTGACGGTTCAGGTGACAAACCATCAATCCCTTGACTAACCATCTCAAAGTGACAAAATTTTGGTCTTACTGGTTAAGCCTGAAGGCTTGCCTTGATGGCTCATCACTGGTGTGACGGTTCGTCACCCGAGCCATCACACTCTGACAGACAGACACCCTCTGGTAAATTGAGCATAGCTTTTTAATCCGATAACGGATTAACGAACAGTTGACAACATTGGAAAGAAGACTCAAAAAACCTTTATTTGGTGAGTCTTGAGTCCTAAAAATCTTTATATTCTAGGAGTTATGCTCATTTGAAGTTGACTATAGAAAGATTCTTCAAAAGAACACAATCGGTATGGAAGATTTCAACTTGGCTATGAGCTAGGAGTTACTTGTGGCCTTAGTATATTTCTAAATCACTTCTCATACTACCAAAACATGATGTTTGATTGTACATGTACTTTAAGCATGTTTCTCATCTTAGTTTGAATTCTCGGGGTGTTACAATAACTCCCCTCGGGGTCATTCATCCCCGAATGAAGACTAACTAAGCTAAAAAGTTAAGGATAGAGCTGCAATCCCAACGCTGAATTTCTAAGAGCTGAATACTAATATGATAACTAAGTTTATAAATGAAACATGGACTGAACTGGACTCATGAATGCATACTATGACATGAGAATAATTGGGTGACATGAAACAGAAAGAATTAATTATAGGGGAAACTATTACCTCAAGCTGGAATGGAATTCGATGAGAAAAGATGGAGGTACTTAGTCATCATATACGCCTATGCTTCCCAAGTAGCTCCCTAAACTAACTGGTTCTACCAAATAACCTTTACTGAAGCGACCTCCTTATTCCTCAACTTACAAATCTAATGATCAAGAATCCCAATTAGGACCTCCTCGTAAGAAAGACTATCTTTCACGCCCACACTATCTAAAGGCACAACCGATGCAGGATCACCAATGCATTTCTTCAACTGAGACACACGGAAAAATAGATACACTGATGCTAAGTCTGCTGGCAAAGCTAACTCATAGGCTACATTACCAAATTGACCCACAATCTAATAAGGACCAACATAGTGGGTACTGAGTTTTCGTTTCTTACCAAATCTCTTCGCCCCTTTCATGGGTGCAACTTTCAAGTCAACCAAATCACCAATGGCAAACTCAAGCTCCCTCCTCCTCACATCTGCATAGGATTTCTGATGACTCTGAGCTATTTTCAACCTTTCTCTAATCAACTGGACTTTCTCCATAGCCTTGTGAACTGAATCTGGTCCTATCAATGTAGCTTCACCAACTTCAAACCAACCAATAGGAGATCTACACCTCTTACCATTAAGTGTTTTAAATGGGGCCATTTGAATACTGGAGTGATAGCTGTTTTTATAAGTAAACTCAATCAAAGGCAAATGATCATTCCAACCACCTTTGAAATGGATCACACATGCCTTCAAGATATCCTCTAAAGTCTGAATGGTTCGCTCTGCCTGACCATTTTTCTGTGGATGAAAAGCCATACTGAGATGAACTTGGGTACCAAGACCCTTCTGAAAAGTCTTCCAGAACTGAGAGGTAAACTGAGTACCCCTAGATGAGATGATAGTTAAAGGTACACCATGCAATTTCACCAACTCTCTAAGGTAGAGTCTAGCATAATCCTCGACTGAATCTGAAGTGTTAACAGGCAGGAAATGGGTTAACTTAGTCTTTTGGTCTACAATGACCCAGATAAAATCATGTTGTCTGTAAGTATGAGGCAACCCTGTGATGAAGTCCATATTCACCACTTCCCACTTCCAAGTAGGAATACTGATATCCTAAAGCATACCACTAAGTCTCTGGTGCTCAACCTTAATCTGCTAGTAATTTGGACACTTCACTACAAATTCCACTATATCCTTCTTCATGCCATTTCACCAATAGACTTCCCGCAGATCTCGATATATCTTAGTGTCTCCTGGGTGAATAGAATACCGACAACTGTGATCTTCTGTTAGCATTCACTGTCTTAAGTCATCCACATCTGGAACACATAGTCGGCCGTAATAATGAAGAATACCATCTCCTCCTTGGGAGAAAACCTTAACTTTCTGACTTTGAACCGCTTCTTTTTACTTAAGAAAACTAGGATCACTATCTTGCTTTTCTTTCATCTCAGCTATCAATAAAGATTCCGAACAATTCTGAACCAAGTTATTTCCTTCGGCTGAATCAATTAACCATCTCCTATATGAGCAACACTTCCCATCAACAACCTACTAAAAGCGTCATCCACCATATTGGCTTTACTCGAATGGTACAAGACACTCATATCATAATCCTTCAACAACTCTAGCTATATCCTTTGGTGAAGATTTAGATCTTTCTGACTTAACACATACTGAAGGCTCTTGTGGTCGGTGAATACATCTACATGAACCCCATAAAAATAATTCCTCCAAATTTTTAAGGTGAAAACCACTGCTGCCAACTCAAGGTCATGAGCTGGGTAATTCTTTTTATGAGGCTTGAGCTATCTAGAGGCATATGCTATAACCTTTCCATGCTGCATCAACACACAACTGAGGCCAACCCCAAAAGCATCACAATAAACCACAAACCCATCTAAACCCTCTGGCAGAGTCAAAACTGGAGAGGAGGTGAGTCGAGTCTTCAACTCTTAAAAACTCTTCTTGCAAGAATCGGGCCACTGAAACTTGAATTTCATCGGACTACTGAAACTTGACTTTCTTCTGAGTCAATTTGCACATAGGAGAGGCAATAAAAGAAAATCCTTTAACAAACCATCTATAGTAACCGGCTAAGCCTATGAAACTCCTGATATCTGATGGAGAAATGGGTCTAGGCTAATTCTTAATTGCTTCGATCTTTTGAGGATCAACCTGAATGCCCTCATCGAAAATGATATGAACAAGGAATGCTATTGATTTTAACCAAAATTCACATTTACTGATTTTAGTGAATAACTGGAGATCTTTGAGAGTTTACAAGACAATCCTCAAATGGTTTGCATGTTCATCCTCACTCCAAGAATAAACAAGGATGTCATCAATAAAGACAATGACAAATATGTCCAAGTACTTCTTGAACACCCTATTCATCCAATCCATAAAAGATGTCGGAGCATTTGTTAGTCCAAAAGACATAACAACAAATTCAAAGTAACCATACCGAGTTCTAAAGGTTGTCTTTGGAATGTTACATTCTTTGACTCTGAGCTGATGATAGTTGGATCTGAGGTCTATTTTAGAAAATCAATTGGCACCTTGAAGGTGGTCGAACAAGTCATCAATCCTGAGAATGGGATACTTATTGTTTACTGTGACTTTGTTCAACTGATGGTAGTCAATGCACATTCTGAGAGAACTATCTTTCTTGTGCACAAAAAGAACTGGAGCACCCCATGGAGAGATGTTGGGCCTAATGAAACCTTTGTCTAGGAGATTTTTCAACCGCCCCTTCAATTTCTTAAGCTCGACTAGAGCCATTCTGTAGGATGGAATTTAAATAGGTTGGGTATCTGAAAGGAGATCTATTTCGAAGTCAATTTCTCATTCGGGAGGAACTTCGGGCAGATCTTTGGGAACACTTCTAGTAAATCATTAACCACTAGAACTGACTTAAGAGTTGGGGTCTCAGAATTTGAACCCAAACAAGATGAAAGATGCACCCTTTGGAAATCATTTTTCTAGCCTTAATCTATGAGACAAACCAACCTATAGGCACTGAGGTACTACCCTTCCACTCTATGACTGACTCATTTGGAAACTGAAAAAAGACTACTCTGTTTCTACAATCAATTGAGGCCTAACAAGAGTGAAGCCAATCCATGCCAAGAATAACATTAAAATTGGTCATGTCTAACTCTACAAGATCGACTGAGGTGACTTTCTGAGAAACTGTGACTAGGAAATTTCTATATACCCATCTAGATACAACTAAATCACCGAGTAGAGTAGAGACTGAGAAAGTTTCTGAAAGGATTTTGGGACTGACATTGAAGTCTACAGCTATATAAGGAGTCATGAAAGAAAGTGTGGCTCCAGGATGCAATAATGGATAGATATAAATATGAAAGACCTGTAACGTACCTGTGACTACATCAGGAGAACCCTCCTGATCCTGTTGAGTCTGAGGGCATAGACCTTTTCTGATGCTGCCCGCCAGCTGCACTAGATGAAGCACCCTGCTGGAGCTGCTGAAGAGTTAGTGGACACTCCCTTAATCAGTGGACTGGCTTTTCACACCCAAAACAAACATCACTACCAGCCATACACTCACCCTTATGTTTTTCAGCACACTTCTTACAAACTAGGCTAGTACAACCACTAGTCGCACTACCCTGGGACATAGAGCTTGGTACTCTATCCCGATTATCTTGCCTGAACTTGGGAACTGGAGCACTAGCAGAAGATGGGGCCGAAGCTGAAGATTTTTGGCATAACTGAGAACGATTACCACCATCTGACCTCTATTGAGAGAAATTAAACCTAACTATTCTGGCCCTCTTGTTCTCCCTTAATCTCTCCTTGATCTTTTCCTCCTTAATTTGTTGGGCATGAACCATCATCTTGGAGATGTCCATCTCCTTAACAAACATAGTAGTCCTACACTCCTTAACCACATCCTCCTAAACACCGATCACGTACTTACTTATACATGCCCTAGAATTAGAAACCATTATCGGATCATACTTTACAAGTTGAGGAAACTTAAGATAATACTCTTTCACACTCATGTTGCCTTACCTCATATTTATGAACTCCTGAACCTTGGCCTCCCTCAACTTAAGTGAGAAGAACTTGTCTAGAAAAGCAACAACAAATCTCATCCCATTTTATCGGTCCTGCATCTGCACCTCTATCCTTCTTTCCACTGCTTGCACCAAGTGTGATCTACTCCCTTCAACTGATAAGTAGCCAAGTCAGCACTCTCAACTGGAGTGACACCCATAGTTTCATTAACCTTCTGAATATCATCAAGAAACACCTATGGATTTTCCTCAGTCTTAGAACCATAGAAGTCAGGAGGATTCATCTCCCGGACTCTAGCAGCTGTTGTGGTACCAGTGGGATTGATCTAGGTAACAACCTACTGATTAGCCCCAGTGGTCATGTCCTGAGCTAGCACCGTGAAAGAATCCCTGAACTCAGCGTGAGAGACTTGCCCATTCAAAGGGTCTGCTGGAGCTGGTGGTGCGTGCTGGTTCCTGTTCCTGTTACCAATTCCATTTCCATTTCTCCTTCTGTTGGCTCTTTTAGGAGGCAGTTTTTGTAAATGAGTAGAGTACAAGTTAGAATATTTTTAATAGAGTTCACACTCTATCGCATGATATAAACATGAAAAAAGTGAAACTTTTCCTAAAACTTTTCATAGACTCTCACTCATAAGTGTGGCGTACTTAACACCCATGAACAAGAATCTACTTAACACGGCTTTCAAACACCCTAGGACACTTTAAACCTAATGATCTGATACCAAGTTTGTCACTACCCGAGACTACCCCCTAGTCGTAACATGGTACTTAGAGTCACAAGTGACCCCAAGCTAACCCATGGCTTGGCATAACCCTAAGAATACTGAAATAAATGGAAATCACTAATGCCGAAACTAACAATTTGAATAATAAATTAAGCATTAATCCCCAGTGACAATATCTAAATAAAACTCATAAAGCTGAAAATATAATATATCTGACTGTCTAAAAGCCTCTTAACAAGATGAGTTGATGGGACAAGCCCCCAACTAACTCTAACTGTTTGAAACTAAATAATACTGAAAAGAAATGCTGATAACTGGCTCTTGCATGATGAGGACTTACCAAACACGACTACTGATATGGCACAGAATTGTACTAGCTTCAAGTGGGATGCTGGACATTAGAACCTATATTATAAGACAATATAACGCAAAGAAAAGTATGCGATCAATACTTTGAATGTACTGAGTACGTGAGATAGAAAATAAGTAACATAGGCTAAATATGATGCATGTAACATGATAAACTAATGAAAGACCAAGTAATAATCATGTGTTGTATGATATACTGAATAATTGAATATGAGGTCATACAACTATCTGGATCTAACTGTGGACTATGGGATCTACTGTTAACCAACATAACCTATTATGAGCTAATCGTGGTCTAACCTATTTCCCCAGCTGGAAGGGTGTTCAGTACCTTGCTAAGGGTATGAATATTGACTGATGTGGATCCACTAAACTGATGTCCAAAAGGACTAAGGTGTCAAGCTTGGTCTGATGGGTGACCCTTTATACCCTATGGTGGTGTAGTAGTTCTGGGACTTAGGGAAATCTACTAAAGGTCTCAACCTAACTGATGGGTGAACCTTAATCCCTGCGTCCGCTCGGTGCTAAGTACTACTCCCAACTGAATAACAACTGATAACTGTATAGTTTATTAAACTGAATAGCTGACAAGCTTATAATACTAATATGTGAGACTTCAATAGTAGACTTTTTTTCTGGAAAGCATACTACATCATATAAATGTAGAGGACCGAGAATTCATTAATATATGCATGAAATCCTAGGTCATCGGGTGTTGGTAACCCGACATCTTTGAAGAATGCCACTACAAATGACAATTCTGTAATTTGAACGCAATAAGGAAATTTCAAAACTCAAGCCAAAAATCAAGAATTTATCAATATAATGAGAGTTAATATTCCTGAGTATGTAAAGATGCTCAAATTTATGGGAAAACATATATTTATGGTTTAGTCAAGACAAAAGACTGAAAGCTAAAGGAATTCACACTTTTCATGGAAACCCTAAGCTTGAAGGGTGAATTAAACTTGAGGAATTGAGTCAACTTTGGGACTCAATGGGTGAAAGGAAACCCATTGATGAAATCCCACATACCTGGAGATGAAAACCTTGGTGAATTCTTTGAACTTGGAGCTTAAAATTAAATAACCCTAATTTTCCTTAGAGGAAGAAAAATCATCTCTTTCTCTATTTTCTCTCTATGTGTTGACTGAATTTTGAGTTAATGGGGAATTTGGGGCGTTTTAGTCTTATATTTCAGCCTTAGGATAGCTTAAATGACGTAATTTTGGTGTTAAAAGAGTGGGAAAAGACTAAACAATCCCTTTGAAAACCTTATAACTGCGCAGAACTATTTCGGTTGACGGTTCGGGTGATGGACCGTCAATCCCTTGACTAACCATCATTCGAACCGTCACAAAATGACCAAATTTTTGTCTTACTGGTTAAGCCTGATGGCATGCCTTGACTGGTCATCACTGGTGTGACGGTTCATCACCCGAGCCATCACACTCTGACAGATAGGCACCCTCTGGTAAATTGCATAATGTTTTACTCTAGTAACGGATTAACAAAGGTTGGTAACATTGGAAAGAAGACTAGAAGTCCTTTCATTTGGTATGTCTTGAGCCCTAAAACTCTTTATATGCTAGGAGTTATGATCGTTCGAAGTTGTCTGTAGAAAGATTCTTCACAAGAACTCAATCGGTAAGGAATGTTTCAACTTGGCTATGAGCTAGAAGTTACTTGTGTCCTTGCTACATGTCTAAATTACTTCTCATACTACCAAAACATGATGTTTGATTATACATGTACTTTAAGCATGGTTCTATTCTTAGCTTGGATTTTTGAAGTCGAGTGGAATGTGATGTACTGGTTTCTATGACTCGAGCCAATATATGACACATATGGCCTACAGGCAGAACCTCCTAGTGAGACCATAAGGGCATACCCTATATAAGACCGCAATTATAGTTATATATATAAAATCATAACAATGGATAATTGAGCAACATATGTATTACACATGACATAGATTGTCTTTGGTAGGCAATCGTATGATTATTTGAATTAAAGGTAGCATAGGACATCACCTATGCAAATTCTCAGGTGCTGCATAATGATAAATTACTCATAAGACGTTATATGGTGAGTTAATAAGGCAAATGCATAAGATATAGTTATATTGTGTATCAGTCACTTGTATGTTCATAAGTCCATAATTTCTCATGTTGTTATTCAATCCATTGAGCGTCCTTTTACGTCTACTTGTTATTCAGTCTACTTTACGTACTATTACATGTTGTATATGTACTGACATCCTTACCTTTAGGGGTGCCACATCTCTGTATACACAGGATCAGGTACACCAGATAGCAGGCTTTTATATTAGGCGCTTATTATGATTCAGTAGAGCAGTTGGTAAGCTTTTCTCTCATCTAGAGAAAATACATGTCTTGCACTCTTCAAGTCATTTATAGTTATAGCTTGGGTATCTCGGGTCCTTTCCCGACCATCTGATGTTGTATAGTAACAAACTCTATCAGAGGCTTTGTGGATAGTGTAAAGTTATCGCATGTAATCATAATTCCAGTTGTCTATTGTATTAATGCGACCATTTGGACAGTGCTACTTATGTACCACTCTTTTGATTGTCTCATAAATAGTAGCTCATCCTCTTAGCACAAGTCATTTGTATAGCAGATGTTACTACGGTCCCTTATCTGCCCCTTCCGGTCTGGGGGCATAACACAATAGGTGCGACACAATAGTCTCACTGATCAAGACATAGTCATACCCCACGTCTCATAATATCTCAACCTCTAAATCTACTAATAAATGGTACAATATGATATAATGTAGTGAAATGAATGTAAAATACACAATATCACAGATAAGATTCAATCGCGGTAATACAATAAGAAAAGAAATAATCAAACACACTATCAGCCATACAAAGGGATGCAATGTGATGATGGTAGGATAATGATAATGTAAGCCATTGCATGGCAGTTTTCACATGACCTCGTATACACCTTTCGAGCTAAAGCTTCTAGGACAGGACCCATGAGGGGTTAGCAACCCATATAGTTTTACAATCTAAATTAACCTTATCAACAAAGACCTCGGTCAAGGGTTTTACAAAGCATCTCCATTAACCTTGCTGGCAAAGCCCTCGGTCAAGGGTTTTACAAAATGTCTCAATCAACCTTGCCGGCAAAGACCTCAGTCAAGGGTTTTACAAAATATTTTCTCTCTTTTCAATATTAGAGTTTCTCAGTAGTATCAATCTAATGAATATATATGGATGAAATGAGGATGTAATGCTCACAACCAAATTAATATGAAGATAATAATCAATTCAATAATGGTATCAATGAGCTCAAAAATCAACTCAATAAGTCAATAATTCAAGATATAAGCCCTCGCATGGAACAACTGGGATAAATAGTCATGTAAGATATCAATAATATTAATCCAAGCCCCTCTCTTGGGTGTCATGATAATGATAGAGGCAAATAAGCCAAGATTCCTTTCTGAACTACTTAACTATACTATCTTCGGTTATATTTTAAGAGATTACTAACTCCAGTAATTACATCAACTAATACAACCTATTCATACTCTTAGTGTTTACTAAATCCCAATCATTCCATTAAATAATATAATAGCATAATTATCCCCCTAAATGGTTGCTAAACCCTGATCATCACATCAAAATCCACTAAACACAATTCAAGCTCTTAAATAGATACCCACTACCAATTTACTCAAGATCAATAAGTTACCTATCTACAAACTACTGCAAGCGTAATCGCAAGTATCGTGAATAAACAAGATAAACAATTACATTAGTGCATCCCATTAATAGACTCCAGTACCTACAAAGATGCTCGCCATTTCATCTGAGCGGGATCCCCAAACCCTTAGCAATTCATAAAACACAAGAAAATATGCACATAACACATAAACACCTTAGAAAAAAGTCAAGGTGCATCTCAACTTGTCTTAAAGAAGATCTGCAAGCCCAAAACATAGTCCAAAGCATCAACTGGAAGCTCTACTCCCTCAAATCACCACCAAATGCATCCATTCTAAAAAAATAAAAAAAAATAAAAAATGCATCCATTCTAATAAAAAATAACATCTTCATGTAAATACAAGACCAACCATACCCATATTGACATACATTGGTTCCGGGTCCAAAATCACTTTGAAAATCGACCTAAAAATAAAAGAGTAAAACTGAAATTTTATTAAAGAATCACTTTACCCATAGTTTAAGGGTTCTAAATCTGAAATCCCAAAGAAAATCGAGTAGAAGTCAAATTTGAAATCATCAAAATACTTATTTTTCACTTTACTGGGTAAATCCCAAAATTTTATTATCAAATGCGTCTTAAAATGAAAAATTTGGATAACTTTTTATCAAAATCAGTTTATCCATGACACAAGTACCTTAAATCCCAAAAATCAATAAAATTCCATCCCAAATCGACCCTCAAATCAAGAACTTTTGATTTCTTAACTTTGGATTTCAAATATCAACTTTGTGAATCAAAATTATGAAAAACGAAATGGGTATTCTAGGAAAATGAGTAAACTGAAGTTAGAAACACATACCCAATGATTGTAGGAGAAAATCCATCAAAAATTGCCTTACTCAGAGCTTCCTAGCTCCCAAAATGTTCAAAATACGAAATCCCCAAAATTGTCCTTTTTATAAAAGATCTGATACCTTTAGTGGAGACAAAAAGTCGCGACAAAAGACCCTTTAGCCAAAACGTTTTCCTAAAAAGGACATAACTCCCTCATATGGACTCCAAATGCGATGATTCCTTTTGCGTTGGTTTTAAAATTTTGATATGGATCTAATGGTGCCATACACATACCCAAAATAACTCATTTAATTCAGGTGATACTATTAAAATTCAATGACGTAAAACTCTAAACTCCAAACAAGTATCCAAAACTCATCTGAGACATCCCGAACACAATCCAACTACGCTACTAGGCTAAATTATACATTTCAGATCTAGTGGAACTGACAGAATCATCATCCAACGCTTGGATCACTGAATGTTGACCAAAGTCAACTATATCACTTTAAAGGCTACTTAAAATCAAAAACTCATATAAATCACTTCTGAACGCTTTGACGACCATGCAAACCATTCCCACAACTCATGAATGATGTAAAGCGAAAATGGGAAAGGACACAATGTTCAAAATACAAAAAACACAAAAAACTCACAACGAGGGTTATTACGTTCTTCACCACTAAGACTCACGTTCGTCCTCAAACGTAAAGGTAAGGTAAGTACCAAAAATAGACAAGGGACTGAAAATACCCTCGTAACCCTCATGCAAGTACTCTTAAGCAGAGTGACATCTATAGAACAACCGGTCTCACTAAAGTAATCATAAATTCTTCCTATTATGACCCTCAAGGTCACAATTCTAGCATCTGAAGCCAAATCTCTCAATGAAGCTGAGTTTCTTTATGTTCAAACTTCCCCTATACCCAAAGACTGAGTCGATCATAGTAGCATACTCGGATTACCTGAATCTATCAAAGACACTACACATCAATAACTATATGACAAAACTAATATCAGGCCTGAACCCATAAAATACCAAGAAACCTATGGAGCAGTATAACAACTCTCCAAAGTACCACTAGGCCAGAAATTGATATCAATTTCACACAAAACCTCAAAAGTCACACTTATCACACTTTAACCACTATTCAAATAGTCATATCCTTGTGCTCAACCCTTTGAGGAAACCAAGAATCATCATAAAACTCTGGATACCATAGACATGAACACTCTAAATGGCAAACAAATTCTCATACAACCTATAAAGGAAAAGCAACAATCACTATATCTCACTGATGAATGCCCAAAACACAAATCAATTCTCAGGAAAGTCACCGCTAATCTTCTCATAAGTCAATAATGAACCATACTGTTAGGACTTTGAATTTCCAACTCGTACCCATAGCTAAATATTGAATATATCAAAATTCCTTATGTATAAGTTCCTTATCTCTTTCCCATCTAAATTCCCATTCAATGTTCTTTAATACAAGAATCATGGAATAATAATGCATACTCTAAATCAAAACTCATGAGCGAAATACTTCATTAAGCCCTTTTAACTTCCAAAGTAATAAGTGCGAGAAACAAGTGCCTTTCTATTTGAAATCCTTCCAAATCAAAAGCAAGAATTCTTATAAGCTGAATTCCCTCAAGCCTAATCGAGGATAGTTTCAACACCATAACACTTTTCACACAAGCAAAACTAATCACCAAGGAAGTAACAAATCACAAGGCATGAATGCCTAAAAATCTTCCCTTATCCAACTAGAATCTTTTACTTGCAATATTTTTGAGTCAGTCATACCATGAGTCTAATCCATCACACGATCTTCTTACCCAAACAAATAAATATCACTAGACACCCCACAATCAAAATATACCAAAACCTATGATCGATCCACCACTATTCCACAACATAACCATCGAGAAGATCATACCCAAAACACACCAAACATTACAATACTCAAGGAAATCAAATCTAGCACAGCGACATACTCTAAATGAGTAACAACATAGGATCGGTACACCCGATCCACCACTTAAGAATCATCTATGGCGTAGCAATATCAATAGACACAGTAAAGAACTCACGAATAATATGAAGACCCAATGTCGAATGAGTAAACACATAGGAGAATATAGAACCAAAGTCAACCACTACCAAGACAATTCATCGGCATACTGAAACCATACCTGTGACTACTTTACCAAAAGCTCCTACCTCATGTCCATCCTGTGAAATATAATATTGAGACCTGTCATCTCCCTGAGCAACTGATGAGACATTTCTTTGTCTATGTTCTGGGTGATCCCTCCTATAGTGCCCGAGATCTCCATATATGAAGCAACCTAAAGAAGTAGGGGTTCGCTGAACTGAATATGAATAACTCAAACAACTACCACAACCTAACCATCTCTGAGAATAACTATGAGAAACCTTACCTCTACCATAAATACTATCACCACTGCCAAGTCCATGGGGCCTCTTGTCCACACATCTCTCACACCTCCACATAAACTCTTTTAGAATCTCCTGAGCAAAATAATCCCATGAGAGAAGGAGTGATCCATCTGGTCTACTTACAGCAAGAGTCCTCCAGCACTGTCTAGCTAGGCTAAACAACTGAAAGGTAGTGAAATCCACCCTAATAGAATCAACCGATCCAAACCTTTACAACCTTTCGTGACACCCAATTAAGAACTTATAAGCATCGACCCAAAGATCTCCATCTAGCTGAGGAGGATCTGTTCTCATGAACTCCACAAACCTACTTTGCCCCTCACTGAATATAGCATGTAAAGTCACTAGTTATGGGGCAATACCCGATAATATCACATCAATACTAGAGTAATCTGGAGCAATAGTCAACTGTGTATCTGGAGTCTAAAGCATCGAAGTAACACGTTGAATGAAAGTCTGATCCATCCCCTTAAGGAAACCCAACAACAGTACTAAAAAATCCTCAAACATAGATATAGAATGAAAATAGGTAGTATCTGAATGAGGCTTAACCCCTCTGTCTCAACAGACCCATTATCACGAGAAACTTTTAAACCTGAGGAGAAAACCCCAGCCTAACCTCTAACTAGTCTGGATGCTCTAGTACAACCACTCTCACGACCTCTGTCCTGGACACAAATCAAAGGCACGAGCTATAAGTCTTTAGGCAAAGAAGAATCATCCATGAGAGAGTGAACAAGAGGTTTTTGAGTCATATTAAGCTATGAACACATGACATAAAATAAAGAAATGGATTTCTCCTAAAGTCATGTAGCCTCTCAAAGATAGATAACAAACGTCTCCGCACCAATCCACAAGACTCTGCTAGACTCGGCTTGTACTAATGAGAATGATGAACCTGGGACTCTAATACCAATTTGTCATGACCCAAAATAGAGTCTGTGATGGCACCTGTCACACCCTCCGATATGGGTCAGCCTAACCCAAGTCAAACTCAATAATCAAAGTGAAATAAAAGCTGAAGAAAAAGAAAAAATATAAATAATCTCAAATGAAATAGAAATGAAATATAAGTCTCAAAGATACATCCCAAGTCTGGTTGTCACTAGTAGAAGCCTCTCATATATAGTAATATCAAATAAACTAAAGTATCTTAAATGAGGATAAAAAACAAGATTAAATAAGAGAGATTCGAGTAAGCTTTGAGATCCGTCATCCACTACCTCAATCTCTGCAATGCCAACACTGAAGAAATATGATCTATGCTCCATTACGGGGTACAGAAAAAGCAACCAAAAAGAAAGAAAAAGCAAGAGTGAGTACTAAACACATGTACTCAACAAGCATCATCGATAACCGACCCTAATTCATAGTGATGGCAAGGACCACCACCCTAACTATACAATTTACCCCAAATAAAACTGCAACCAGTCAATATGCCACCCCAACCTAACAGGGCAACCCAACTAAAATAGCTAAAGGAATATCACTAAACAGGGTAGGCAAATTAGTCTAGGTGAGTTAACACGCAAAGTAAAGAAAGTCATTCTAAGAGGGAGACTCACCAATACATTATAGTATGATCAATTGTCATGTACAACCTATAATCTAGGATAAGGTAGTGAGAGTGTATATTTATATGTATATCAAGAGATCAATAGGTGCGACACAACAGTCTCACTGATCAAGCCATAGCCATACCCCACGTCTCATAATATCTCAACCTCCAAATCACCCAAAAGATGGTACAATATGATGTAATGTAGTGAAATAAATGCAAAATACACAATATCACAAACAAAGTTCAATCGTAGTAATATAATATGAAAAGAAATAATCAAATGCAATATCAACCATACAAAGGGATACAATGCAATGCAATGGGATGATGATTATGTAAGCCATTGCATGGCCTATTATACACCTTTCCAGCTAAAACTTCCAGGATAGGACCCATGGGGATTTCACAACCCATATACTTTCACAATCTCAATCAACCTAGCTAGAAAAGACCTCGGTCAAGGGTTTTACAAAGTGTCTCAATCAACCTTGCCGGGAAAGACCTCGATCAAGGGTTTTACAAAGTGTCTCAATCAACCTTGCCGGCAAAGACCTCGGTCAAGGTTTTTCTATAAAATGTTTCCTCTTCTTTCAAAATAAGAGTTCCTCAGTGGTATCAATCTCATGAATATATATGGATGAAATGAGGATCTAATGGTAACAACCAAATCAATATGAAGATAATAATCAATTCAATAGTGGTATAAATGAGCTAAAAAAATCAACTCAATAAGTAAGTAATTCATGATATAAGCCCTTGTATGGCACCACTGGGATAAATAGTCATGTAAGACATTAATAATATCAATCCAAGCCCCTCTCTCAGGCGTCACGATAATGATATAGGCAAATAAAAATCAAATAAGGCCTAATATCTACTCAAGCCCCACTTGGGCAAAAACCTAGCTTGTTTCATACAATAAGTTCCATCTTTCCCAAGGATGACACCATTAAACTAAATTACTAAAAGGAGAACTCTACTAGTTAACAATATACCCCAAGGTTCATATTCATTCTCTTACATATGACTAAGATAAGATTCCTTTCTTAATTTCTTAATTATACTATATTCGATTATATCCTAAGAGATTACTAACTCTAGTAATTACATCAACCACTACAACCTATTCATACTCTAAGTGTTTACTAAATCCCAATCATTTCATCAAATGAAATAACAACATAATTATTCCCCTAAATGGTTTCTAAGCCTCGATCATCACATCAAAATCCACTAAACACAATTCAAGCTCTTAAATAGATACCCACTATCAATTTACTCTAGATCAATAAGTTACCTATCTACAAACTACTGCAAGCGTATTCACAATTTGCTAGAATAAATAAGATAAACGATTATATTACTACAATCCATCAATAGACTCCAGTAACTGCAGAGATGCTTCCAATTTCATCTAAGAAGACCCCCAATCACTTAGCGATTCATAAAACATAAGTAAATAAGCACATAACATATAAAGACCTTCGAAAAGAGTCAAGGTACAACTCAACTTGCCTTGAAAAAGATCTGCAAAGCCAAAACACAGTCCAAAGCATCAACCGAAAGCTCTACTCCCTCAAATCACCACCAAATGCATCCAATCTAATCAAAAATGAAATCTACATATAAATACAAGACCAACGATACTCATATTGACATACTTTAATTTTGGATCCAAAATTGCTTTGAAATTTGACCACAAAAATAAAAGGATAAGGTTGAAATTTTATTAAAGAATCACTTTACATATAGTTTAAGGGTTCTAAATATGAAATTCCATCAAAAAGCGAGTAGAAATCGGGTTTGAAATCATCAAAATACTTATATTTTACTTTGCCAGGTGAATTCCCAAATTCCATTATCAAATGCAGTTAGTTTAAAACAAGAGATTTTGATAACTTTCTATCGAAATTAAGTTTTCCATGATACAAGGACCTTAAATCCCAAAAATCATCAAAAATCCATAACAAATCGACCCTCAAATCAAGAACTTTTAATTTCTTAACTTTGGGATTTTAAATATCAACTTTTTGAATCTAAATCATGGAAAACGGAATGGGTATTCTTGAAAAATGAGTAAAATGAAGTTAGAAACACATGGCAAATGATTTTAGGAGAAAAACCCATCAAAAATTACCTCAATCGGAGCTTAATAGCTCCCAAAATGTTCAAAATACGAAATCCCCGAAATTGTCCTTTTCATAAAAAATCTGATACCTTTAGTGGCGACAAGAAGTCGCGACAAAAGACCCTTCAGCAATAACTTTTCACTAAAAAGGACGTTACTCCCTCATACGGACTCCAAATGTGATGATTCTTTTTCGTTGGTTCCAAAATTTTGATATGGATCTAATGGTACCATACACATATCCAAAATAGCTCATTTGATTTACGTGATACTATTAAAACTCAATAACTTAAAACTCCAAGCTTCGAACAAGTATCCAAAACTCATCAGAGACCTCCCGAACACAACCCAACTATGCTACTAGGATAAATTAGACATTCTGGATCTAATATAACTGATATAATCACCATTCAATGCTCAGATCACAGAATATTGATCAAAGTCAACTATATCACTTTAAAGGCTACTCAAAATCGCAAACTCATATAAATTACTTTCGAATGCTTTGACGACCTTGCAAACCATTCCCAAAACTCATAAATGATGTAAAGCAATAACGGAAAAGGGAAAAATTATCAAAACATAAAAAAATTTAAAATCATAATGAAGGTTGTTACATTATCCACCATTAAGAATCACCTTCGCCCTTGAATGTAAAGGTAAGAAAAGTACCAAAAAACAGACAAGGGATCAAAAATACCCTCGTAGCCCTCATGCAAGCACTCTCAAGCATAGTCACATCTATAGAACTACCAGTCTCACTATAGTAATCATAAATCCTTTCTATTATGATCCTCAAGTTCACAACTCTAGAATCTGAAGCCAAATTTCTCAATAAAGCCAAGTTCCTTTATTTTTGAACTTTCCCTATACCCAAAAACTGAGTTGATCACAATAGAAGTTCTGAACATGCCCGGATTACCTGAATCTGTTGAAGACACTACAAGTCAACGACTACATCAAAAATCCAATATCTGACACCAAACCTATAAAATACCAAGGAACCCATGGAGCCACATAACAACTCTCCACAGTACTGAATCAACCTTCTCAAGACTGATACCATGACTGTCAAATTAGAAAACACTATTTCCTCAAGTTGAAGCCACTAGGTCAGAAATCGATATCAATTTCATACAAAACCTCAAAAGTCACACTTAGCACACTTTGATCACTATTTAAATAGTTATATCCTCATACTCAACCCTTTGAGGAAACCAAGAATCATCATAAAACTCTGCATACCATAGACATGAACACTCTAAATGGCACCCAAATTCTCATGCAACCTATAAAGGAAGTACAATAATCACTATATCTCACTGATGGATGCCTAAAACACAAATCAAATTTCAGAAAAGTCACCACTAATCTCTTTATAAGTCACTGACTAACCATACTCTCAGGATTTCAAATTTCCAACTCGTACCTATATCTAAATTCTGAATATATCAAAATTCCTTATGTATAAGTTCCTTATCTCTTTCCCAACTAAATTCTCATTTAGTATTCTTTAACACAAGAATCATGGGATAATAACGCATACTCTAAATCAAAACTCATGAGCAAAGTACTTCATTAATCCCCTTAACTTCCAAAGTAATAAGTGCTACAAACCAGGTGCCTTTCTACTTTAAAATCCTTCCAAATCAAAAGCAAGAATCCTTATAAGCTGAATTCTTTCAATCCTAACCAAGGATTATTTCAACACCATAACTCTTTTTATGTAAGAAAAGATAATCACTAAGGAAGTAATAAAATCATATAAATCACTTTCGAATGCTTTGACGAAAGTGCAAACCATTCCCACAATTCATAAATGATGTAAAGCAATAACGGGGAGGGAAAACTGGTTAAAAAATAGAAAATTCTAAAAACTATAGTGAGATTTGTTACACTAGGTCCCTGGATGATGAGGAATCACCACTACTAGAAGATGTGCTATCAACTAGCCACGTGTCTGGGCTTGATCACCAATATCTACATCATTTGACAAATGTAGGCAAGGAGTATGCAATTAATAAATGTACTAAGTATGTAAGAATAATAATAAATGACTGAAAATAAATTTATCTAAAATCATAAGAAAGTTTTACGAGAGATACATAACTAAAATCATACTATCTAAAGACATAAAGATGATCATATTAAAATATTGTCAAAATAAAGTAAAGACTTTTAAGTGGGAGTTTCTTATAACCGATATAAATCACTTGAGCTAATGATGTCCAATGTCTAACCCAGTTGGGAGGCTGCCCCATAGTTTGCCAGGATATAGAACCTATCTATCTATGTGTGGATCCACTAAATAAGCCTTTTAAGCTAATGATCAACCAACATTATGGTGAAAACATAATCCTACAGTGGCATGTAGTTTTGGAACTTGGGTTTTCAAGACACATATCCGCTCAGTGCTAAATAATCCTTCCAAAATTATTTATTTAATCATATGCTCAATAAAAGATTTAAATCACTATCTATCTATTGTAAATATTGAACCTTTACTAAATTCATATCTTGAAAACTATCAAAACTTAACCCTTTTATGGGTTAAATCTACTTTTTTGAATATCTCTAATAAAACTACAGTTCTAATTTCAGTCTTTAAACATAAGCTTCAAGAAACATATACAAAATCATATCATAATTGAAAAACATGATAAGTAAGGCTTTTCTATTCACAAAAATCATTTCAATGTTCATAAAGGTCAAAACCATCAATAAACACTTTTAAAAATCAAGAATTTATTTCAAATAAGATCAGAATTAAAGATCAGTTTATAAGCCTTACTATGATTTTGAATTCATAAAAATCTCTAAAGTTTAGGCCATGGGGATGAACAAAGAACCCCATTGAATTCCTACAAACCTGAATTCAAAGAGTTCTTAGAAGAATTCTTGATCTTAAAATCTTTGGAGCTTTGGGTTTTGAGAAATCCTTCTAATTGTTCTTGAGTTTTGGAAAGAGAAAATGAGGGATTTTTTTGGGAATGATTCTAAGTGATTTGGGAGTTTCTAGGGTATAAAAGGGGTTTGGGGAGGTTAAAGGACCAAAATACCCCTCTTAGAATGTAAAAACACAAGAAAAAGTCAAAATTCTCATTTGGGTACATAGCTGGCATGCCACGCCACTCAGTATATCAGGTATGGCCAGTTGGAGTATGGCATTTCATGCCTCTCAGTATGCCAAACTTGGTTGGCTAGAGCATCTCTAGTAAAATGATCATCACAAATATATAGTTTGAACCTGTTCACTTTAAGATACTTGTATTATTATCAGATTTTAGTTACTTTTTATGATATTGTAAAATTGCATGATTTACACTTATATCATAATCATGTGTACTCAGTACCATCCATTTACTGATCACATACCTTTTCTGTGCTATATTTTTATTGATGTAGATAAGGGCGATTGTTCTTAGGCGTGTGGATATATATTAGTAGTTCAGATTCTAGCAATGGTGAATCCTCATCATTCAGGGACCTAGTTTAGTTGTTCTTCCTTTAATTTTAGACATTGTTTTATGGTTAGCTGGGGGCCTTGTCTCGGTATCTTGTTTTATTTCAGGCTTAGAGGCTAGACAGACATTAAAGATGTTTTGTGTTTTTCCTTCGAGCTCAATATTTTATTCATCAAAACTTCCAGTGGTGTTTTAGAACTTATAACTCATGATTTCAGTTAAATCTTCCACTTTATGTCATTATTATGCTTAGATATGTTATGCCATCAGTTAGCTTGGGATCACTTATGGTTCTAAGCATCGTATCTCGTACAGGGTGTAGGCTTAGGTCATGACAAACTTGGTATCAGAGCACTAAGTTCAAGAGTCCTAGGATGTTTGAAAAGCCACATTCAGCTGAGTCCTTTTTATGGGTATGAAGTATGCTACACTTATAACGAGGAGGCTACAGAGTGTTTAGGAAATATTTTTCCTTCTTTCATGCTCTAAGATCGTTTGATAGAGTTTAGCTTTATGAATTTTCTCTAACTTTAATCTTTGCATGTGTTTTAGATTATGCCTCTACATAGAGTTGTCGGACGCCTTAGACAGGCCAGCAATGAGGCACCTCCCCGTAAATCAGAATAAAAACCAGGAGGTTCTACCCATGCCAGTCAAATCGAGGGATCTCGATGACAGTAGCAGCCCTTGCTAATCCAAATGGTGGTTCTACTGCTGACAGGGTTAGAAACTTTGTTTATATAAAGTCTCCTAAATTTGCTGGGTCTAAGGTTGAGGAGGAACCCAAGAACTTCATTGATGAAGTAAAGAAGATCCTCCATATTATGCATGTGTCAGAAGTAGAAAAGGATGAGCTTGTATCCTATCAACTCAAGGATGTGGCTCATTTGTGGTTTACTCAGAGGAAGGATAGTCAAGGAAGAAATATGGCTCCTGCATTTTGGGATGATATTGTTGATGCTTTCCTTGATTGGTCCTTTCGAGGGAGTTGAGGGAGGCAAAGGTTGAGGAGTTTATGAATTTGAGATAGGGGTCCTTGTCGGTTAAGGAGTATGGGATAAAATTTACCCAGTTGTCCCATTATTCCCCAGAGATCATGGCTAAGTCGAGGGAAAGGATGAGTAAGTTCATTTTGAGGGTTTTCGACTTGGTAAAGAAGGAGTGTAAAACTGTCATGCTGATTGGGGACATGGATTTTTCCATGTTTGTAAATTATGCTCAACCGATTAAGGAGGAGAAATTAAAGGAGAGGTAGTGAGAGAATAAGAGGTCTAAAATAGGTAATTTTATGTTCAACCAGTAGAAAACCGGGGGAGTTAACCTCTTATCTTTTCTACAGAGGTCATCCAAACCAGCTCGATCATCAACTAGTGCCCCAACATCTAGACCTAAGCAGAATCAGAAGGGTAGGGTGCCAGACTCTTATTCTTAGGGTAGTGTTGCAAGGGGATACTCATTTCCTACTTAGAATAAGTGTGGGAAAAATCATACCAGTGAGTGTTTGTATGGTAGGGATGGTTGCTACAAGTGGTCAGACAGATCACTGGCTTAAGGATTGCCCCTTTGCTAAGCAGGGTAA
Source organism: Capsicum rhomboideum (assembly GCA_031232105.1). Taxonomy (NCBI): domain Eukaryota; kingdom Viridiplantae; phylum Streptophyta; class Magnoliopsida; order Solanales; family Solanaceae; genus Capsicum; species Capsicum rhomboideum. Next base: position 57,832,460 of record CP124711.1, read on the forward strand.
TGGAGGTAATTAACCTTAGACTACTTTATCATCAGCTCCAGTAGGTCAAAATGTTTAGAAAGGCACCACTTCAGGTGCAAGCTGTGGTCAGAACTGTTTCTATGCTTTGACTTCTCATCAGGATCAGGAGACTTCCCCGATGTTGTTACTGGTATTTTAAAAGTCATCTCTCCTGATGTTTATACCTTGTTAGACCCTGGATCTTGTTGCGGCCTACCGCACACGTAAGTGTACGTAGTCTAGCAAGTAATATAGTAGCTCCTTTTAAGAGCCGGATATCGAACCCACAAGGACTATTTACATAGCACTTTTCTTAATTATATTTCCAATTATACTTCGCACAAGTGATGAACGTTATCAAGAATGTTTGATAATTTTTAGTTTCCTATTGATGTACAAGAAGAGTAAAATAGACAATAGCAATTAATAAACAAGGGTATAAACAATATTTTGAGAGATTCCATGGCTACGACAATTTTCTCAATCACGCATAGAAATTATTTGCTTCAATGACTTTATTTCTCAGATTATGGGTTTCGAGGTTAAGTATAGATCAGGGAATGGTCATCCTCTAAATCACCTACTTGAATTAGTCTCGTAACTACATCTTTGAGCGGGGATGCGAGTGCTTAATTCAAGTGTCTTACGTTTTCATCCCGTTCATAACTGAATAAGGCAAACATAGGTATACGTTTATCCTAGTTGTAAATCAACCCTAACATACGTGAGAGATAATCTTATTTCTCTAGTTATTCATACTATTCATACAATCCCATGGTCAGTTCATGCACGAATTACCCATTTATTCTAATGTTGGCCAAACATTACAATAGTATAATCAAGAACAAGAGCATAATCGAATGAGAAACGACGTCATTGAATAAAACAAAATACTATGCAATCATGTTCTAGCTGTAACCCCAGAACAAGGGTATTAGCCACTCATAATTCTTGAGAAAACTACAATGAAATTGTTGTTCATACCAAGAATAAGCAAGTAGAAAAGTTTACAGAGGATGAACCCTTGAGCAAGCCCTTGTATTTTCTCCAAAATAATGCGTAACATCCAAGATGTGTGTAATTGTGGATAAGTACTCCTTTTACAGTGATTTTGGACGTCCTTAGTCTGATTCAAATGAATCCAATGCATTTACAACTTTTCCCTTACTTAAACCAAGTTTTTTACCAACTTCTGGGCCGAAAGGAGGCAGGGTACGATGCATGGTCCATCGCATGCCCAAGGAGGCGCGTCGCGTGGCCATCGTACACACCATCCAGTAGACTAGTGCACTACTTGGTATGGTACACAACCTCTCATGTACGATTTAGGGTGCGGCGTATGCCTTCCCACACGCCATGGAGGGTGCGGTGCATGCCCTCCTCTATGTGTGAGGGGTTGCGTCCATCCTTCTCGCGCTCTCATCCCTTGCTCCCGCACATATTGTGGCTTGTTTGTAGCTTTATTTAGCTTCCATATCTCCTCAACTGATCCCATAAAACATCTAAACACATCCATAAGTCCATACAACACAATAGAACCAATCAAAGTACACTAGAACAAGCATAGCTCAAGCTAGCAACACTAGTTTTCTCATCTAAGTTCTATTTGATCTTTTTGACTCTTGACTTGTTTCAAATGCACCTTAAACACCATGAAAATGTAATTTAACACACAAATACACATAAACACTTTTTATATCTCTAAAGCACATCAAATTATCCTCAAAACTAAGCTAAACAAGCATTGATGATGACACTTAGGTGTATAAATACACCCAAGATTAGATCTACTGTCTTTTGTCACTCCTTATGTTGCTATAAATTTCAGAGTCAGTGCTAAATAACTCCTAGATACCTTCTCTATTTCCACTATAGTCAGAGAATCTGTTATAGCTAAAAAAATCTATCAAAGTTATCATATTTCTATCCATTATAAGGACACAAAAGCTGATTTAGTAGAATTAGATATGATAGACTTCAATATTATTCTGGGTATGGTATGGTTTATGCCTCAGATGATTGTAGAATTAGAGTTGTTAAATTCCAATTTCCTAATAAACCCATATCAAAAGGGAAGGATAGTCATACAATACCTAAGGGTCATTTCATCTCATATTTCAATGCTAGGAAAATAATCTCTAAGGGATGTATCTATCATCTAGTGAGGGTTAAGGACTCTACTTCTGAGATCCAAACTTTTCTATCAATTACCGAAGTCAATAAATTCCCATAAGTCCTTCCCCAAGATCTTCCTAGAGTTCCTCCCAGATAGGGAAACAGACTTTGGGATAGACATTTTGCATGATATGCAGCCTATCTCTATTCCGCCATATAAAATGGCCCCAATCGAGTTAAATAAATTAAAGAAGTGGTTGAAAGATCTCTTAGATAAGGGGTTTATTAGGCCTAGTATTTCCCTATGGGGTGCTCTAATTCTCTTCGTGCATAATAATGATGATTCCCTCAGAATGTGTATTGATTACCACCAGTTGAACAAGATCACAATTAAGAATAAGTATCTTATTCCTAGAATTGATGACTTGTTCAACCAATTTCAGGATGCCACTTGTTTATTTAAGATTAATCTTAGGTCGAGTTACCATTAGTAGAAATTTAGGGAATGTGACATCCCAAAGGCAAGTTTTTGAACTTGCTATGGCCACTACGAGTTTCTTGTTATGTCTTTTGGGCTAATCAATGCTCCTACAACTTTTATGGACCTCATAAACAGGTTGTTCAAATTATATCTTGACATGTTTGTTATAGTGTTCATATATGACATCCTAATTTACTCCCGTAATAAAGATGAGTATGCAGACTATCTTAGAATTATTCTTCATACCCTCAGAGATAGATAGTTGTTCACAAAATTTTCTAAGTGTGAGTTCTGATTGAGGTGAGTTGCTTTTCTTGGTCATATTATTTCTAGGGAGGGATACAGGTTGACTCTTAGTAAATTGAGGCAGTCAAAAATTGGCATAGACTGACAACTCCATCAGATATTAGGAATTTCTTGGGTTTATCTATTTACTATAGGATGTTTGTAAATGGGGTTTCATCCATTTTATCCCCATTGACTAGGCTGACTTAGAAAAAGGTAAAATTTTAGTAGTTCGAGTATTGTTAGAAGAGATTTCAAGAGTTGAAGGCTCAACTTTCTTCTGCTCTAGTTTTGACCCTGCTAGAGGGTACAAATGGTTTCATGGTGTATTGTGATGCATCTAGAGTTGGCCTTGGTTGTGTTATGATGTAGAATAGTAAGGTTATTTCCTACACTTCTAGGCAGCTTAAGGTTCATGATAAGAACTATCCAACTCATGATCTTGAGTTAGCAGATGTAGTGTTTTCTTTAAAAATTTGGCATCATTATCTCTATGGTGTTCATGTTGATGTATTTACAGATCATAAGAGCCTAAAGTATGTCTTCACTGAGAAGGAGTTGAATCTTCTACAGAAAAAATGGTTTGAGATCCTCAAAGATTATGATATAACTGTTCTATACCACCCGCCTAAGGCTAATTTAGTTGTTGATGCTCTTAGCAGGTTGTTTGTGGAAAGTGTGGCCCATGTAGAGGAGGATAAGAAAGAGGTTATGAAAGATGTGCATAAACTTGCGCATTTGGGAGTCCATCTCATGGATTCCAATGATGGTGGTGTAATAGTACAAGATGGTTTTGAGTACTCATTGGTGATTGAGATGAAAAAGAGGTGATATAGGGATCTCGTATTACTTTAGTTGAAGGATGCAGACCATAGGCAGAAAGTTGAGGTTTTCTCTTATGAGGAAGGTGGTATTCTTTGGTACCAAGTTAGGTTGTGTTTGTTTGATGTAGATGGGTTGAGGGCATGGATTTTATCTGAGTCTCATGATTATAGATACTCAATTCATCAGGCTCCACTAAGATATACCGGGTAAGAGAAGTCTTTCAGTAGAGTGGTATGAAAAAGGACATTGCAGACTTTGTTGCAAGATGTCCTAATTGTCAGCAAGTAAAGGTACGACATCAAAATCGTGGTGGTAAGGATCAAAATATTAGTATTCCTAAGTGGAAATTAGAGATGATAAGTATGAATTTTATTATAGACTTATCTAGTATGCGTCGCCAGCATGATTTAATTTGGCTGATAGTAGACAAAATTACTAAATCTGCTCACTTCTTGCTAGTCAAAACTACATCTTTAGCAGAGGATTATGCTAAGTTGTATATTATATAGTTAGTCAGGATTTATGGGGTTCCCTTATCTATCATCTTAAATAGGGGTACTCAGTTCATATCTCAGTTTTGGAAGTCATTCCAGAAAGACTTAGGCACCCGAGTAGACCTCAGTACAACTTTTTATCCATAGATCGATGGATAGGCAGAGCACACCATTTAGACTCTTGAGGATGTTGAGGTCGTGCGTTATTGACTTCAAAGGTAATTAGGATGATCATTTTCCTCTTATTAAATATAATAACAGTTATCATTCTAGTATTCATATGGCTCCATTTGAGGCTCTTTATAGGCAAAGATGTAGGTCTCTTATTGGTTGGTTTGAGGTAGGTTAGGCTGCTTTGATAGGGCTAGACTTAGTCCATCAGTCCATGGACAAAGTCATGTTGATTAGAGAGTGGTTAAAGACTGCTCAGAGCCGGCAGAAGTCATATTTTGATATGAGGCGTAGAAACTTAGAATTTTAGGTTGATGATTGGGTCTTCTTAAAGGTTTCACTTATGAAGGGGTGATTTGATTGGGTAAGATAGGAAAGCTTAGTCCTCACTACATAAGTCCTATCGGGTCTTGAGTATAATTGGGAAGGTATCCTATGAGTTGGAGTTATCAGTAGTTCATCTTATGTTTCGTGTTTCCATGCTTAAGAAGTGTATTGGAGATCCATCGCTTGTCATTCCTTTAAAGAGGGTTGGAATTAAGGATATCCTTTCATGTGAAGAGGTTCCGGTTGAAATCTCGGACCACTAGATTCGTAAATTGATAACAAAAAAAGAGGTAGAATTAGTTAAGGTATTGTGGAGAAATCAAGAAGTTGAGGAGCCTACATGGGAGGCTAGATGTCACGACCCAAACGGTCATATTGGCACCCACCTTAAACTATGGCGGGAGTACCATGCTTAACCTAACCCTCACTAATCAATTTCAATGTTAAACATTTATTTTCTACCCTTCTTATCATTAATAAGTTCTAAATTCACTTATTGAATAACGGAGTAAAAATGTCAAATTCAACATAAACATCAGTCACTAATAAAGTGCGGAAATCCTCTTTTTATTACATCCTCGAAACCTGAAGTCACCGTACAAGAGTAACTAAGAGTACTAAAGTCTATAACTAAAACATTATCCAAAATAAGAAAATAAATAAAAGAGTGTCTTAGTCCCAAAACAAGAGACATGAACATAAAGCTGAAGATCCAAAGGCTGCCCGATCATGGTGCTCATCCATAAATTGAAATTCGGATTTGCTGGCTAGAGTTGAGGTCTCGTCTTAAATGCTAGAACACGCTCTGTACTCAACAAAAAGAAGAGCACAGGTAGCATCAGTACATCAACAAGTACTGTAGGCATCATAGGACGACTCAACTCAACACCGTACAAATAAGCAAACCAAACAAATGCAACAATGATCATTATAAAACTCATAATCAAAGACAACAACACATTTATTACACTTTACTTCAGGGAGAATACAGGTTCATATTTTTTGTAATTACACTTAGCCAATTTCAGCAACAAGTTGCATCATAACATATAATTATAACCAAACATTCAATGCATAGGACTGAATGTAGGAATGAAATATGTGCGCATCTTCTCTTTCTCTTCTCAATCTCATCAACATCATAAATATCATGATTTCAATTTCATCATCATCATCATCATCAACTTGTCATCATCAATATCATCAACAACATCATGAATATCATGATTTCAATATCATCTTTATCATCAACAACTCATCATCATCAACTTATATGAATATGCAAATGCAGTCAATAATCATAAGTAGTGCTCAAAAACGATCACAAATATTCAATTCACTTATAAGTATAGAGTCAAGCAAGTCGAATTTCTACAATAAACCGTAACCTACCTCGATTCTTTGCTCAAAATTACTTCTAGGCCACAATCTTTCCTTTTCTTTCTCTTTCACCTCATTTTTATCTATAACAACAAGGTTGCACACCCAATTCAATCATTTCATCCCTTTTAACCATTAGGGATTAATAATTAACAACTTTAACCATGAAATTGCCCTAGTTCATCATTTTAGGGTTTTCTACCCCTTAAACCTCATGAATTCTAATTTATTTAGCATGAACAATAATGATTCTTCTCCAAATAGTGTTTTCTAGCAACCTAGAATCATTATAAACTAGTTTTATACTCATTCCCACCAATTTGCATTAAGTTTATGTATTAGGGATAAACCCCAATTTCCACCATGAACAAGTTTCTAACAATTTTCAGTGATTCTAAGAAGTAATTCAAATTTAGAATGTAAAAAACTTACCTCCAAATATGAAAACTCCCAAAAAATTATAGAAAATCACCTTCCCCAAACCCTTGGTTTGTTTTTCAAAAAGTGGGAAATCAAAACGTGTTTCTAGTTTAAAAATTGTAAAACCACTGCATTTTACCACTGCAGCGATAAAGTTACCGCTGCAGCGATAAAGTTATTATTGCAGCGGTAAAGTTACCGATGTAACAATTTGTGATAATTACAGACTACCGCTGTAGCGGTTCCCTTTTTTACTGTAGTGGTCTCTAGGCAGAATCTCAAGGCCTCTCCCCAATTGTATCCATTTTACAACACATTCCTCGAAATACGACATTGTGAACTAACCCTTCCATGATAAACTCTATAAATGGAGTTCTATAACTCTATTTTACGTGCTGGAAGTTGCTACGACTTGTTAAACTCGTGATCTATCTAAACATTAAGTAAAACACCCCCTCTAAAACTCGTATTTTGAGAACTTTGCATACAAATACTTCTCCTTCAAAATTTCCAAGACAATGTGAAGATGACCTGCATGTTCCTCCTTGCTCTTGGAGTAAACCAAAATGTAATCAATAAAAACTATCATAAAAAAATCCAAGAAAGACTTGAAAATACCGTTCATCAAGCTCATAAAGGTTGCAGGCACATTGGTCAACCCTAAAGACATCACTAAGAACTCGTAATGCCCATACTGAGTCCTGAAAACTGTCTTGGGTATATCCTCAGGCCAAGTTTTCAGCTGATGGTAACCTGACCTCAAGTCAATCTTGGAGAATACCAAAGCACCCTGTAGCTACTCAAAGAGATCATCTATATGGGGAAATGGAAACTTATTCCTGATGGTAACCTTGTTCCACTACCTATAATCAATGCACATCCTTATGCTACCATTTTTTTTTTTACGAACAACACTGGATCACCCCAAGGTGAAGCACTGGGATGAATAAATCCCATATCAGTGAGTTCCTATAACTGAGTTTGAGTTCCCTCAACTCTACCGAAGCCATGTGATAAGAAGAAATAGAAATTAGGCGAGTGCCCGGCTCTATATAAATACAAAAATCAATATCCCTATCTGGAGGCATACCAGGAAAATTCATAGAAAATACCTCTTGAAACTCAGAAACCACAAGAACACACGCAATAAAAGGGAATTCCGCACTAACATCCCAAATATGAGCCAGGAAGGCTGAACACCCCTTCCCCACTAGCTTCCTAGCCCGAGCAAAAGATATGATTTTTACCGACTTAGACTTATACACTTCCTCCCACTCTAGTTTATCCCTCCCAGGTATTTCTAGAGTCACTATCTTAGTATTACAATTCAAGATAGCATGATAAGGAGATAACCAACTCATACCCAGAATAATGTCAAAATCAAGCATGTCCAAAATGATCAAGTCTACCAAGGTCTGCAAACCCATAAATAATACATAACATACACGATATATATGTCACCACCATAGAATCTTCAACCGGAGTGGGAACATACACCGTAGATTCCAGTACATCACAGATCAAATCCAGACGCAAAGCAAACCTAACAGATACATAAGAGTAAGTAGACCCCAAATCAAATAAAACAAAAATCATCCGGTCACAGATGAGAATAATATCTATAATAACAACGTCTGATGCCTCGACCTCAGTATTTCCTGGGAAGGGGAACAACAGTGATCTCTATCATCAAGTTAGGCAACCTCTCTAGCTGGCTGCACTCCACCCTTCCATGCATTACCATTACCTTTGTTTCCACCATGACTTCCCTGATCATTACCCTATCCACCCTGTAGACGACCATTACCATTACCACATCCACCTCTAACTATTGGAACCACAGTACTAGTCTGCTGTTGTGCCTGATTACCTGCCTACCTCAAAGGACACTCTCTCTTGAAGTGCCCTGCAGCACCATAATGATAATAACCTCTCTCAAGAGAAGGCCTGTTGGTCGAATAATAAGAAGCCTAGCAACTGAGGGCTGCTAAATAACCCCTGAATGACCACCTATAGAGTCTGGCAAAGCTAACAAAATTGGGAGATCAAGATGAGCTTTCTGGCTGTGACCTCTAGAATAAGAACCACTGAAGTTGCCCGCATTTTAGGACTTCTTGGCTAATGCCTTAGCCTAACCAACCTGCTTGACTCCCTCAAGCTTCTTCACATAATCAACCATATCATTGAAACTCTTTACTATAGAAGTCATATGAACAGACAAAACCTAAAGATCAGTGTCCAAACCCTTAACAAATAACTAGATCCTCTCCTCCTCAAAGCCCAACAATTGGGTAGCATAGCGAGACAAATCATGAAACTTAGCCTCATAGGCTGCAACTGACATACTTTCCTATTTAAGATCTAAAAACTCATCCTTATTATTCTCATGAAGGATCCGAGGCACATACTTTTCCAAAATTGAGGAATGAAACTGAGCCCAAGTCAATGGAGGTAATACCAGTTATGGACACTCTACATAGGCTCTCCACCACTGTTTGGCATCCTCTTACAGTTGGAAAGTCACAAACTCAACACCATGTTATTGTATAATCCCTAATTTGTGAAGCCTCTCATAACAATCAATGATAAATTCAAAAGCATGCTCAGTCTCAGCACCATGAAATGAAGGAGGTTTTATTTTCAAAAACTTAGTCAGCAACTCATGTTTGGTACCAATCATGATGGGGCCTAAGACAGGATGGGGGAAAACATCAACCCCTGAAGCCTCATCCATTCAGGGAGCTAAAGTGGTAGTGGGATGAACAACAGGAACCTAAAAATTTGGCAAAGTGGGAGTGGCTCCAGTACCCGCCAATCCACTTAGAAAAGCCAGAATCTACTGAACAACCATGACAGACATCGGAGGAAGGATTGTACCTCAAACCAAAATCGCTACCTTCGATTCCACACCATCCTCGTCCCCTACCTCAGCTTTCTCAAAATAATCCTGAGGTGGGGGAGGTGATACTGACCTCTGATAAACCCAGCCAGCTACTGCCTGAGCTCTACCCCTGGTGGGTGTTGCTCTTCATCTTCCCCTTCTTCTGCCCCTACCTCATCCTCATCCTCGAACAACCAGTTTCACAGTTGGATCTGCTAGTGTTGGGGCTGCTGCTCGTGCTTCATTCAATCTAGTATTCACCATCTACGGACAAAAGAATGAAGAAGATTAGATACTAATTTAAATTGTCAGATACCAATTGGAATCAAGTTACAACACAAAAAAGAAAGAACAGATAGTTTTCTAAAGTTCTATAGCCTCTCGAAGAAAAGTACAGACATCTCTGTACCATTCCATAAGACTCTACTGGACCCATTTTGGTATAATGAGATCAACGAACCTAGGGCTTTAATAGCAACTTTGCCACGACCCAAACCAGCTAACCCAATGAATCAACCCAACACTCATCCAAAACTAGGCAACTAAACCAATTCCATTAAATAAAATCAATATCTAATATCAATAAATGCAGAAAACCATCCCCTAGGACCTGAAATTCATCGTACCAAAACTCTAATAAATGTCAAAATGTGGGGATGCAACCCCCAAAACCAATGTAATGTCTGAGTCTGAAACCAATGGACCAGAAAATAGTAGATGAACCCATGGTAGCCTGAAAGATGTATCTCATCCTTGAGTTTGGATACGGTTTAAATCACAGCTGAGGTCTCAAAACAGTCGCTGGAAAATACTATGCACTCAATAAAAAGAAGAGCACGTGTGGTATCAGCACATAAGAAATAATAGTGTGCCAATAGGGTCATAGGCCAACCCTAAATGAGAATCATGGACATATCACCAAAATGTAGTACAACAAAACAACCATGAACCCTATCATGTAACTTTATTTCAAGTTCATAACACTTAGCCTAGTAACAAGTACAACATGAAGTTTAGTCAATATGAGTCAACAAGGATAACAAGTCAAGTCAACTAATACTACCAATAAGACTCCAAGTCAACACCCATGACACAACTATCATATAATTTCTGTCCTATTTTACATAGGTAATAGACAACATAGAGTCACATCATAACTTGTAATTAACCCAGACCACACAAGGATCCACATGTATAACAACAATGGCAAATATCACACATCCCGATCTACATAAAGAAACCACTTTTGGTAATTAAGCGCATAAACCCAGTTCACTCAAGGAACCAACATATAATGATAACACTTAATCCCGGTTCACTCAAAGAACCAATATAATCAAGAAATCACACAATCTCCAGTTCACTCAAGGAACTGTCACACTCACTTGTACTTTGTACACATATGCTAAGGGTCTTATGTATGCACCCACTAGTCATGACCTGCAGGTGACGAGCTCTTGTCCATATACCAAATTGAGAAATTATGTGCCTGTTAACCTTATATCAACTAATCCCGTGGAGATGTCCAAATATCGGTACAGTCCACAATAATGATAGATATCACAACAATCACAACCATAATGATAATAGAAACAACACTTATAAAAACCAACAAGCTTTCATGTAAGTTCATTACATGTGATAAACACTTAGGATATCAATAGTCATTCACTTTCCTTGAACATGCATTGTACAAGCAATACTATGAATTAGTTATCATACACACATAACAAAAATTGGGTTTCAACTATAATAAAACCATCAACTACCTCAATCCAAGCTTGCACCACTCTATTAAACTTGAGCCTTGACTTTCCGTGCAATTTCTGCTTGGTTGTGGTCTAAAAATAAGAATATAACACATAATCAACTAAATTACCTACAATGTCAAGGATTATAACCTATTCCCGAACTGCCAGTCTAAATTCATGATAACACACCCATTCTAGGGTATTCCCACCTTCAATTCACCTTAAAACTATCATTTTCATGGTTACATTAGTGAATTAATGACATGCAAGAGTAAATTAATGATTAACAACTAAAACCTAAGGGTTTTACACCTAATTTACCCCTTTGCACTAGAAAATCCACTAATTCAAGCTTAAACCCTCCCTAAAACCCATAAACTAGTGATTCTAAGGTTAATTAACCCAAAAACTAGTTACTGGGAATGAAATACTTACCTTTACGAAGAAAATCAATAGAAAACTGAGGAAAATTTCCCAAATTGCCTATGTACTTCACCAAAAATGAGTTTAGAATAATAAATCATTTTTGAGGAAATTTCTGCATTATTAGCAATTACCCCGTTATAGTGGCATTGCCTGCTATAACGAGATTAACCGGTGTTGACTTTCGCTCTACCAAAAACTTTTTTGCTATAATGGGAGTCACTATAGCGACATGTCACCCGCTATAGTGGAAGTGGCAAGGCAGAAAATCAGAAATCCTTCTAGTTTTGCCTTTTTACAACACACCCTCAACCATGATATCCCGGACTAACCCCTTTGCGTCAAGTTTGATATTGAGAGTTCTACTCACCCGAATTCACTTCCAAAAATTCCTACCAATACCTTAATGATTTAGCTATCATAAAATCAAGCTAAACTTAATAAATTTACCCAATCCATTCTCGAATTGCCCTAGACCATACCTCGCTTAGATTTTGTCTGAGCCTAGCCTAGCCTAGTCTGAAATTTCTAACTTCCAATCCAGGGAAAATCTTAATCCAAATTTTTATAGGTTGACTTAACCGTAATGATGGAAAGTGTTGTTATAGTACAAGATATAAAGGAAGAAATACAGTCCTTGGAAAATAACAGTACCTGGAAGGTTGTTTCACTGCCTCAAGGTAAGTCCACTGTTGGGTACAAATAGATTTATAAAGTCAAATACAAAGCAAGTGGAGATATTAATAGGTTTAAGGAAAGACTTGTAGCAAAAGGATATAGTCAAAAGGAAGGAATTGACTATCAAGAAATATTTTCTCCTGTTGTAAAGATGGTAATAGTGAGATCTGTTTTGGCTATGGCTGCTTCTATGAAATGTCACATCCATCAAATAGTTGTGTACAATGCATGTCTGTAAGGAGATCTGTATGATGAAATCTATATAGACATACCATAAGTTTTTCAAAGTCAGGGGGAGAAACAAATATTCAGACTTGTGAAATCCTTGTATGGCCTAAAACAAGCACCAAGTCAATGTAATGCTAAACTTTCTGAGGCCTTACTTAAGTTTAGTTTCAGGCAGAGTCAGTTTGATTACTCACTTTTTATCAAGCAGTCTGATCAAAGTATAATCATTGTGCTCATATATGTGGATGACATGCTTATAACTTATAGTAGCCTATAACTAATCAAGGAAACCAAAGCTTCACTTCAATAGGCTTTTAAGATTAAAGATCTTAGAGAGTTAAGGTATTTTTTAGGAATTGAATTTGCAAGATCAAGTCAATGGATAAAAATGCATCAAAGGAAGTATGCACATGAGCTCATATCTGAAATAGGTCTATCAACAGCCAAACCATTCACTATACCAATTGAAAACAACATCAAACATACCTCTACATATTATGGTCAACATGTTGATAACAAATCTGAGAATGATCCACTAGTTGATCAAGAAAGTTACCAAAAACTTATTGGGTATTGGGAAATTGCTTTATCTAATATTTACTAGACCTGATAATGCATATCCAGTGCAAACTCTAAGTCAATTTGTAAAGAACCAAAGAAATATAATGTAGATGCAGCTATCAGGATTGCGAGATATGTTAAATCACAACCAGGACAAGGCTTGTTGATGTCTAGTAGGTGCATTGATAAAGTAATTACATACTGTGATGCAGATTATGCAGCTTGCCTGTTACTAGGAAATCTATACATGCTTTCTAATTAATATTGGTGATTCTTCTGTATCTTGGAAGTCTAAGAAACAAACAACAACTTCCAAAAGCTCAGCTGAAGTTGAGTACAAAAGTTTGGCAACTACAATTGCTGAACTAACTTGGCTATTGGGGAAACTAAATGATCTTGGTATAACCATTACTCAACCAACTATAGTTTTTAGTTACAAAAAGCTCCTTTATAAATAGTAGCCAATCCAGTCTTCCATGAAAGGATAAACTATATTGAAATTTACTATCATTTTGTAAGGAAAAAATACAACAAGGTCTAATAACTATTCAATAGATTCACACTAAAGACAATCAGGAGATTTTCTCACAAAGGGTTTGACCAAGCTGCATCATGAACATCTCAAGAATAAGCTAGGTGTTATTAACATATTCTCCACACCCAACTTGATGGGGTTGGGTGTTGGTGTCACTTAATGTAGATGATGTATTAAGGGTAATTTAGTCACTTTACTCTTATCCGGTTGTTAGAGTAGTTAGTCAAGTAGTTAATATGTCAATCAGTTAGTTAGCCAATGTGAATGAAATCACACATTATGTATTGAAGAAGCAGACTAAATAAAAACTTCTCTAATCATTTTTCTTTCTCTTCTTCATCTCTCTCCTTCTCTCATTTTCTTTCAATCAAGAACTCACTATTGCAAGTATGGAATCTATATCAGTTGCTAAATAAAAACAACATTTGATAGTGAATTGGAGAGTAATTAATTTTATTTGAATGGATTAAATTTTTTCATTAATAATTACTATTCTTATATTTTACTATTTCTATTGATCCTCTCTTAGTTTTTAGAGATTTTATTAAATTGATGTACTCCCTTTAGTCCATTTTGATTGTCTTATTTTTCTTTATAAAGCTCTATCATTGTATGGTAAGAAAATTGATAGCTATCACTTGGACAAGAATTTTCAGTATGTTAGACCATTATCTATGTCCTTACTTTTATCTAAATTAGAGTATGGTTGGAGACAACAATAATCTCTTTGACTACCAATTGTTCATTCTAAAATAGAAAGCCTTAAAAGTTTATCGTGGTTTTTAGTATCTTATGTTTCTTATGTTTTTAAATTAGTTAATGTTATCCAATAAGATTATTGAGTTTGATTATTTTTCTCATTCTCTGCTTTTATCCAATTTTATAATTGATAATGTGTTTGCATATCAAGATGCATTAGGTCAGTAACTAAAAACAAAAAATAAAAATGTTTTTTAGTCCCTCTACTGATAAGGGAGACTTTTGCTATTGTGCATATTTTTTGTAGTCTAGCATTATCTTAGTGTTGTATATTGATAAAATTTATTACCTTTCTCTTAAAAAAATCATATCTCATGTCTCTTATGTTCTCTAAAATTTTATGAATATTACATTTGAGAAAATTAACAAGCCAAATAATTAAGCCAAGTAGTTTACTGACAAAAGGTTTCCATCTCTGGCAGATTGAGAGGTAGGTTAACTGTGATTGTATGTCACATTTTTGTATTCGTCAGCTATTACATATTTATGTATTTTATTGATCTTAAAGTTTAATCAATGATAATGTCTTTTCTTGCTACTATAGATATTTCTTTTTTTATAGAAAAAAGTGAAAATCACAAACCCTTTTAGATACATTTGTTTTCTAATGTCTCATGATTCTCTTCTCTTGGTTCTCTTATTTTTCTCCTGTTGAAGTTCTCTGAAAGTTTGATCAAACCTTGAAAGTTCATCAGGAGGTCTTGTTCTTAGTTGGTTTTATTTTGATTTGTTCTACAAGTAATCAAATTCTCATGACATGGAGATCTGTTTATTGTATGGAGTCAACATTCAAACTGAAAGAGCATATGTTAAGACAGACATCAATAGCACAATGCAATATTTCATTTATGATTGATATTTCAGCTAATGAAAAAGATTTATAGCTGCTTGAAAGCCAGTGTTTTCATGGTAGATGGTGATGATATTGTGTATGCATTAAGCACAAGATTCATGTGTGCAAAATATTTCTGGGGAAAAGCTAGATTTAATCCATCTGGTGTCAAAACTTATGTAAGAGTGTATTATCGTGCTTCTCCCCAAAACCTTTGAAGGGTCGTGATACACATAGTGGTGCCCATATATTTTTTTTTGTTTATATGTCCTTTATGAGAATCATGAAGAGTTCAGAGAAATAAGATAAATAAATTTTGAAAGCAATAGAGAACAAATGTACAACTCTTAGTTAAGAATTTTTCTGCCAATTAAATTGAGGCTAAGTTTTATGATGTTGATCTTTGTTGACATATCCTTTTTTTTTTTTGGATAAGTAATTGTGAATTATTAGATGATAATCCTTTTTATATTTTAAGAATCCAATAAATTTAGATTTGATCATTTTGTTTCTTTGTAATCTATAGATAAAGTGATTTTTTGGTACGGACTGGATTCTTCTAACCCATACTTTTAAATTTTAAACCTTTTTTGATATGATTAGTGGAATTTATAATTGTGACTATCATATAAAAAAATACCTTTTTAAGCTCTAAACTATATTAATTTTTGAATAGGTGATATACAAATTTTTAGATTCTAGAAATACATCACAATATTGAATCTCTTCATTTTTGTTCAAATATTATTTTAAATATCTTTACTTTTTACAAGAAATGAACTTTAAGTAATTTTTTATTATATATTTGGTTATTATAGATGGATTATTCTTAATCTTAAGGTCATTTATTACTACGCAAAGCGCAGATAGATTGCCTAGTACTGTAATAAATTATGTTGGATTTATAAGCAAATTATCACTAATGATACACCAATCAAACATGCCATAAGTAGACAAAAATATCCATAGAGAAGAGAATATCACAATTTTCTTTTGATCTTTTTTGATATGATTTTTATTTTCATATGTTATTATTCCCAAATGGCACTACTAACTTAAACGTAATAATATGACCTTTTAATGTGAGAAATACTTGTACATAAAAATCTTGAGAGAGATTGCTCAAAATATAGTTATTTGACAAACTCTACCTGGACTATAGTAAGATCATATTCACCTAGATTATTCAATGGTCATCCTTTTGGCCAAACATCTTAAATCAAGTTTTCTTTTTCTTTGGTTTGAAGACCATATTAAGAAATTAGCACATTCTTTCATTATGGCTAACACAACATTTAAACATGAAGGGCTACTATAATTCGAATATTTCAGTAGCTACCATCTATGGGAAGGAAAATTCTAAACATAGAGATAGCTCAGATACCAAAAATCAGAATCAAAAGAAGGAAAATCATCAACAAATGGAACCATTAGCATCACATAAACAAACATCACATAAGGACTCACATTTATTACATTTACAGAGGAAAATTTTGGCCACATCAAGGGTAAAATAACTGTGAGAAAACCATCCTAAGCTATATCAACTTACAAAAAGGTACACTAGCAAAATTAGAAGGTCTTGGAACCAGATGTGATACTGAAGACTCTGCCGAGAGTCTTAAAGAAAGGAGGTCAAGAGAGAATTCGATTACTCCAGTTTTACTTCAACTGCACAAAGAAGGAAAATCAGTGAGTAAAAGAGACAAATTGGGCAAAAGCAAAAGCAAATCAAGAAACTTACAGAGGGTTGCAACTCAAAGGCACACGATTCTGACCCTCTATAGAGTTCTTGTGGAACTCTGATCCATCCAATGGATAACAAACCCAATTACAGCAAGTATTAAAGAAACCACATAAGATTAAAAGGAGAAACATCAAAAGGATACAAAATTAAAGAGAAGGGGCTTCCATTTACTTCTACAAGCTGAGAAAAAAGCTCTTCCTCCACAAGAAAGGGCCATGAGTATTAATGAACCACAGGAGAAGATAACGAAAGCCATTGTTGATGAATATCTAACATGCCGCCATTCTATAATACTCAGAGAACTAATGACAGAGAGGACCCAAATTAGGAAACCCTATGTTTCCGCTTTTTGTTGTGTTTATTTGGATCAGGTCACGTTTGGATATGATTCTTTTTATTTTTCTTCCTTTTTTTGTTTGGGCACAATTGAGCCTTTTTTTGTAATTTTTCTCTCCATTAAATAAAAGGGCCCTAAGCCAATATTTGACCAAAATAGAGCTGTTGGTTAAAATAAAAAATTCCTTTCAAATCTGGGTTACTCATTCCTTAGGAAATTCATATATAAAGTTTCATCCCAAAGCGACTTCAAATCGATATCTAAATCATTAATTTCACTCTCATAATCTTTAGACTAAAATTCAAACTTTCACGTCAAATTCGCGAATCAAAACATGAAATCTTAATGGTTAACCTTGAAAAATGAATAAGGTAGAATCATGTATCCCACATTTATACGATAAAATCAATTTAAAAATTGCCTCAATCCAAGTTCACTAGATCCTAAAATGTGGAAAATACCAAATTATGATATGTGCCTTTTTAAACACTACCTGATATTTTTGTTTACCGCAATCTCGCTTTAACTTCTCAACCTCTAATTTTATTCTTTGCTATCAGGAGACCACCTTCGTGATCATGAAGAACACCCTTGACATAAGAAAAACTAGCAATAACATTTTACACTAAAATGATCATAACTTTCTCTTAGGACATCAGAATTTGACAATTCTTACACTTATGAACTCATTTGACTAGCATGGTACTACTTATTCTTAAAACGGTGTCCAAACACCAGATACAATCGCAACATGATTAAAACTCATTGAAATTTAACCAAAATTTGAAGATAAGTCCAAAATCATCATTCGAAGCTGTTGAAATCTTTAGTTTATGAATTCAGGCACTAAAGAGTTTTCAACTTAAGCATTTGAATCACCCCCAAGCCCTCTCGATATGCATTCAACCTATCCAACTAAGCACACATTTGGCTATGAAAACAAAAAAAAATTACTTTATTTGAAATTTTCAAAGTTGGAGTTGGAGTTATGTTTGACCATAGTTTTTGCAGTTAATATTTAGAATTAAATGTATATTTAAAAAAACTATAAAATAAGATTTGAATAGAAAATGAAATTTAAATGATGTTACTTTATAAAAATAAAAAATTTAGAATTGTTTTGAAAAAAAAATAATTAAAAAGTGAAAACAAGGTATTGATTGTTTTCTCAAATTTAGTTGTATTCAAATTTTCATGGCCAAACACTATTTTTCAAATAAAGTATAATAATTTTTTGAAAAATATTCATGGCCAAACAGGCCCTAAGTCCCAAATCATCATTTGAGCATGTAGAAATTTTTAAACCTCGATTTTGAATTCGTTTACTTCAAATGTTGACTTTGGTCAACTCTTTTTCTTTCAAAGTCTCCGATCTTTGATTTTTCTTCTCCAATATACATTTGAGTGCCTCAGACCCATGTCATCCCTTCCTGAAAGTCATAAAATATATGATGAATCCACGAGATGTCTCAATTAGGAAAAAAGGTTCTAATACTGAAAACGGTCGGATGATTCATTAGACAAATGATGAAGGGATAAAGAAGGTTGTATATTCTATGCTAAGCTTTATAGTTAAGAAATACTTATTTTCTCACCAAAGTTTGACCAAACACTCTACTTTTTAAAATAAGTATTTTTTGGCATCCCAAAAACTTGGTCAAACAAGCAATGATTCTTCTTAAAATATTAATTAAATATTATAATAAATTATTTTGGATTTTACACACAAATTATCACTGCTGGTACACCAACCAAATATGCCCTGAGCATGCCAAAATATCCCTAGAGAAGAGATCAGTATCACAATTATACTTTTACTCTTTTTCGATATGATCTTTTTTTTTCATTCGTTATTATTCTCAAACGTAATGTGCGAGATTGTTAACATCTTGAGAGAGATTGTTTGAAATATATCTATTTGATAAACTATACCTGGACTATGGTAAGATCATATTCACCTCGATTATTCAATGTTCATCCTTTTGGTCAACATCTTGCATCATATTTTCTTTCTTTTGTTTGAAGATCATGGTAAGACATTGACACATACTTTCATTATAAATTTAGGCTATGCATATCTTGTTTAGATTTTGGCCTTAATGCTGCATTTGAACAAACAAATCATTGAAACATTAGTACGTGGTTTAAAAATGAAAATAATATATAAAAATAAATCTAAAATTTCTTTCAAAACTAGGTTAATCATTCCTTAGGGAATTCATATATAAAGTTTCATCCCAAAGAGACTTCAAATCGATATCTAAATCATTAATTTTACTCTCATAATCTTTAGACTAAAATTCAAACTTTCACGTCAAATTCGTGAATCAAAACATGAAATCTTAATGGTTAACCTTGAAAAATGAATAAGGTATAATCATGTATCCCATATTTATATGATAAAATTATTTTAAAAATTGCGTCAATCCAAGTTCACTAGCTCCCAAAATGTGGAAAGTACTAAAATTTTGATATGTGCCTTTTTAAACACTACCCAATTTTTTTCTCTATCTAAATCTCACTTTAACTTCTCAACCCCTAATTTTCTTATTTTCTATCAGGAGACAACCTTCGTGATCACAAAGAATACCCTTGACATAAGAAAAAATAACAATAACTTTTTGCTCTAAAATGAACAGAACTTTTTCATACGACATCAGAATTTGACAATTCTTACAGCTATGAACTCATTTGACTAGCATTGTAACATCCCGTACCTTCCCAACCCTAATTGATGATGATGAATAATGTTTTATTAGGTTTCGAGAGATATAAGTATGTATTTGGTAATGCTAATGACGAGAAAAATGAAGTTTGGCCACGTACATGCAATTAGACTTTCATAGGAAGGGTTTTGTGATTTCGTGGAGCATTTGTGTAATACCCCGTACACATTCTAACCTCATTTGGTGACTTGGATTCATGTTTACTTGATTATTAAGATCACTAAGTAAGTATTTTGAAGTGTTTTGATAAGGTATTGGAAGATATGCAAGTATTGAGGAAGTGGCCGAAAAATTCAGCAAGGTGCTGAAACTAGAGCCACTACCCTATTTAAGGGGGTGTGGTGCAAGCCCCTGATTCAGAGGGCAAGGAAAACTTGTGCCACTGCCTTGCTTTGTAGCAGTGGCGCAAGGCACAAAGGTTTTACCTTCCCGGGCTCGTTTCGCAACGCAACTCTACGACGATTCTTAGATGGTTTCTTTTGGTTCTTGGGAGTTCTTTGAGCATTGTTAAAGCTTAAAATACCTCAATACACTCCTAAATACTCCTACATGATCAAGTCATGAAATATAAATAAGTATCCAAAATGGTCAATGAAGCCATGGGCGACTAGAATTCCTATTTCGGCGATTGAGACTACGAATGAGAATCTCGCAAGAGAATATTGTTGTGACATTATGGAATTATTTAAACATGAGATATATGGTGAATTATATATGAAAATTGATGGTCTAAGCTACATGTGCAATTGGGCCCAAAATTAGGGCCTAAAATGGAATAAAAGACATGGCCCAAAGGGCAAAATGACCCATTCTTCCACTTTGACCACATTTAATGCCAAGGAATGGCTAAGCATGACTTGGGGTCTATATAAAGGCCCCAAATTCAGATTTTAATCATCCAAAACTCTCATTCCTTTTAGGATATTTTCTCAAACATTTCTCTAGTTCCAAACCCTAAAGCAAATATTCCTTTGGACTCTTTGGTAAAGATCATCCTATTCCAAGACTTGGTAAGTATTTATTTTCATGGATTCACATATTATATGCATGGGAGATTATGTATATCATGATATTTATATTGGCAAGGTGGTGAATAGTGTATTTTTGCTTTTGGTGAAAGATGTGCTATCTTGGTGATTTGAACTTGAAAAGAGACTTGATGTCTTAATGAAAAAGCATGATATGGATAAAATATGAACATGTATGGTGTGATTTTGTTATGAAATTTGTTATTTTTCTAAAAGTGTAAATTGTGGGATTTTGGCCGATATGTGCTATGAGGTGTATTAAGGTAGTTTGATGGATTATTTGTGATGTGATATGGATAAGAAAGTGTAAAGGAGAAGTGTTGTGGTGAAATGTATTGATTCTCATGTATTGGTCAATGTATGGAATATTGGGGGATTTTTTTTGGAATAATAATTTCATCAATGGTTTTGTCAAAGGGAAAGGGCATGTTTAAAAGCAAACATGTAACTCATTGATATTATATGCATTTTTAAAGTAATTGATGGTATAATTATGATGTTGTGATGGTGGAGAGTGGAAAGTATGAACTTGGGGTGACATATGGTCAATGTTGGGCATGTTGTGGTATTATTGATATGACCATGCCGTAAATGGTATTGTAGAGAAAGAAATAACATGTTAAAGCCAAACATGTGACTTATTGTTATTGTATGCAATTGTAAGGTAGTTGGTGGTTAATGTTGGTTCCATTATGTACTTGTGATGTAGAGTGAAACGTAAAGAAGGAGCAAAATTATTGCGCTCACATAGTTGATTGTGTACTTACATTGGGAAGATAAGGTATGTAAGGTTACTCTGTCCGTATCTTTCTGCGGCAAATAGTAGTTACATTGACATTACGCTTGTTTCATCCCAAAATGTGCTAAGGTATCCCATATCCGGTTATCCATGGTCATTGTCATATATTTCCTACTCATTGATCATTGGTGAATCTCGTATCTCATATTCATGGTTAATGTTCCAAAATCTCAAATAAGGTTGTGTTCCAAAGTTTCAATAGTGATTATACTCATGTCTCTTGTTCATTGATTATGGTTCAATGGTTCCAACAGTGGCCATACTCATGTATCTTGTTCATTGATTATTGTCCAAATGGTTCCAATAGTGTTATGTTTCCATGAAGGCTATGTTTCCAAGAATGTTATATTGCCAAGTTATTCATATGTCTCTCACTCATTGATTATTGATCCAAAGCTTCAAATAAAGTTGTGACTATTAAAGTGTCAATCTCTCACAAGTAAAGGTATCAATCTCAAAAGTAAAGAAATGAAGTAAGAATAAAGTAATGCATATTGATTGTGTTCATGGGTGTTATCCATGGGGTACAAGTACCCGCATAATGATGATAGTTTATCCATGGGGTGAAAATGCCCGCATGATGATGGCCATTTATCTATGGGGTGCAAGAACACCCGCATGACGATATGATCTTATCCATGGGGTGAAAGAATACCTGCATGACGATGATATGTTATCCATGGGGTGAAAAGAACACCTGCATGATGTGGGCCCAGAAAGTGTATGAGTGATGTAAAAGTAAAGTAAAGTAAAGGCAAGAGAAACAAAGAACGTAATGTACATGGTTTCCAAAGTACACAGTAGTGACTCATCTACATTGTGACTTATCTATATTGGTTATGCATTTGAACTTGAGTTTATTGACATATTTTCATATCTTACAAGTTTCATATGGCCTTACATACTCAGTACATTCTTCGTACTGACCCCTCTTGGGGAATTTACCTTACTTGCTGCAGGCGCAGGTCCTAGTAGGCCTCCACAGTAGATTGTCAGTGTTGCAGATCTTTGGTGAGCTCCAGTTAGTTCGGGGCTTCTCCGAGTCACTGTTGTACATGTTTTTTGATTTTGTACATATTGTATAAAGCGGGGACTTGTCCCGACATTTAGTTCATTTTGGTCAATGCATTTTGTTAGAGGCTTTTGTAGACGGATGTGGATGTATAAATGTGAAGGTACATGTCATTTTGACTTGATGGCTCAGAAGGCCAAGTTTTACATATATAGCTATGACATATGATTCCATGTCTATGACTTCCGCATAGTTGCATAAGTTGTAATAAGATTCATATGAGGTTATGCATGCGAATGTTCTTGAGCAAAGATTGGTTCTCTCAGGCCTTATCGGCTTCGGGTGCCAAGCACGCCTCGTTGGGATTCGGGGCGTGTCAAGCATGGTACTATTTATTCTTAAAACGATGTCCAAACATTAGATACGATCGTAATACGATTAAAACTCATCGAAATCTAACCAAATTTTTTAGATAAGTCCAAAATCATCATACGAAGCCGTTGGAATCTTTAGTTCATGAATTCAGGCTCATTTAGTCAAATATTTGATCTTGGTCAACTTTTATTCTTTAAAATCTCTAGTTTTCAACTTAAGCATCTGAATCACTCCCGAGCCTTCTCGATACCTGTCCAACCTATCCAACTAAGTAGGTGTTTGGCCATGAAAACCAAAAAAAAAATTCACTTTATTTGGAATTTTAAAGTTGGAGTTAGAGTTGGAGTTGGAGTTAGAGTTGGAGTTGGAGTTGTGTTTGACTATAGTTTTTGCAGTTAATATTTAAAATTTAAATGCATATTCAAAAAATACAAAATGTGATTTGAACATAAAATATAATTTAAATGAGGTTATTTTATGAAAATAAGTAATTTTAATTTTTTTTTGAAAAAATATAAATTAAAAATAAAAAGAGTGAAAACAAGGTTTTGATTGTTTTCTCAAATTTAGTTGTGTTTGGAATTTTCATGGCCAAACACTATTTTTCAAAAAAAGTGTAATAATTTTTCAAACAAAAGTGAATAATACTCCTGGCCAAACAGGTTCTAAGTCCCAAATCATTATCTGAGCCTATAGAAATTTTTAAACCTTGATTCCGAGTTAGTTTACTTCAAATGTTGACTTTGGTAAACTTTTTTCTTTCAAAGTCATCTGTCTTTGATTTTTCTTCTCCAATATACATTTCAGTACCTCGGGACCCATGTTGACCTTCCGTGCAAGTCATAAAATATATAATGAATCTATGAGACGTTTCAATTGGGGAAAAAGTTCTAATACTCAAAATGATCGGACGATTCATTAGACAAATGATGAAGGGATAAACAAGGTTGTATATGTTATGCTAAGTTTTATAGTTAAGAAACACTTATTTTCTCCCAAAAGCTTGAACAAAAACTTTACTTTTTAAGGAGAAAATAGTCAAAAGCCCCTCCAACCTATATTCAGATTCTCAACTACACACTTCAACTTCACGGGAGGTCTATCACCCCCTGGATCATTTAAAACTTTAATTATTACCTCCCTGAATGCTTATGTGGAAAAGTGAGTGTATTTCACTCTCTTTGAGAGAATGAAGACCAAAAAACAGATATTAAAAATTTATTTTTATTAACTTTTTTCATAAATATATGTATTTTTATTTTTTCCTTTTTTATTTCTATATCATTTCTCTAATTTCTTTTCTTCTCATAGCAACTTAATGCACATCCATGGCAGCCACCAAATTTCACCACTACCACCATTACGTCAATTAACACACCATCAATAGTTGACAATAATTTCACCCGCACTCTCCATAATCATAAATTATGGACCCAAAATCTTTCAAACCAAAGCAAATTTAAGCTTGAGGAAGCTTAATACAGTGACACCCAATTGATTTTCTTCAATAAATTTTCAGTAAGCTTGAAAACTTTTGGTCCTATATCAATACCCAACATACCCACTAGAATTCTTGTAATCAAATGCAAATGGTGTGATCTAATTCACTCCAATTCGAAGCTCAAGCTCCATCAATGGTGTTTTACATATTTTCTTCAAGTTTCAAGAAAATAATAGATAAACTTAAATTCATCTCCAAATAATATTCCTCAACTGATTTCAACAACTAATCCGAAAATGTAGACCATGTACTTCATCTCCTTTGTACAGTTGCTCTAAAAATTTGATGCAAAATCACCTTAAATCTTCTCCAAATTATCCCAAATTTTAGATATGAGCTCTTCTCAACGTTTCAATTCTTTTGACATATTACCCACTCAAAATAGAACTCATTTGTGACAAGTCAAAATTGAAACTCATGCTTTTGAACAAGTTTTAATGGTGGTTTTTAGTTGGGCTTCACATTTTCAACCTCGAGCTTCGTTTCAGTCCATAAAGAGCTTCAAATAATGATACGGAACAAACAATGTAATCAATAAGTTTCAAATTTGAAGATCCAAGACACCCACCAACATATTTTTACCTTCAATTGAGTTTTAAAAATAATAATAAATCAAAAAAGGGGGAAGAATTTTTTAATAAAATTTACACTTGTTAAATATGTGTCAAACGCGTAGGTTTCACCAAACAATGCAAATGTGGTTGTGACTTTTTAGGGAGGCAATAATTTTGATTTTAAATAGTTTAGGGGGGTAATAGGACCCCCGTGAAGTATAGGTGTGTAGTTGGTAATTGGCTAATAGGTTAGGGAATTTTTGGCTATTTTCTCCTTTTTAAAATAAGTATTTTTTGACATCCCAAAATAATGGCCAATCAAGAAATAATTATTCTTAAAATACCAATTAAATATTATAAGAAATTATGCTGGATTTTATACACAAATTATCACAGCTGGTACACTAACCAAACATGTCATTTTTCTCATACGTTATTATTCTCAAACGTAATTTGAGAAATACCTGTACATAAAAATCTTGAGAAAGATTACTTGAAATATATCTATTTGACAAACTCTACCTGGACTAGGGTAAGATCATATTCACCTCGATTATTCAATGTTCATCCTTTTAGTCAACATCTTACATCATGTTTTCTTTTTCTTTTGTTTGAAGATCAAGGTAAGACATTAACACATTCTTTCATTATAAATTTGTGTTATGCATATCTTGTTTAGATTTTGGCCTTAATGCTGCATTTGAACAAACAAATCATTGAAACATTAGTGCGTGGTTGTAGAACTCCAGTAATAGAGTTTATCATGGAGGGGTTTGTTTGCGTTATCGAAAATCATGATGTGTGTTGTAAAATAAGGAAAACTGAGGAGGGGTCCCAAATTTTTACCTCAAACCGGTGCAGCGAAAAAAGTAATAGCTGCAGTGGTCATGGGAACAACAGCGACGACCTCCAGTAAAATGGCACAAACCATTGCAGCAGAAATTTAACCATTGTAACGGTACCGCTGTAGCGATAATTATCCAATGCAGCGGTAACATGCAGTAAAATTTTAGTTTTAAAACCCAGAAAATATTTTCATTTCCCACTTTTTGAAAAATATAATAGAGCTTCGGGAAAGGCGATTTTCAGGGGGATTTCAAACTTTTTCATCTTTGGAGGTAAGTAATTACATTCTAGACTTGAATTTGCTTCATTTAACATTAGAAAATCACTAGAAAATGGATTAATGGTGGGTTTTGGGGTTAAACCCTAGTTTATAGAAGTTGATGAAAAATGATGGGATTGTTTATAAAAATTTAGTATGTAACAATCCTATGGTGTTAGAAAACACTAATGGGATTAGAATTATAGGTATTTATGCTAATTCAAGTAGTGTTCATGAAGTTTAAATGATAAGAAAATCCTAAGATGATTAAATAGGGTAAGTTATAGCTAAAATCAGTGACTTTTGATCCTTAGTAGTTAACAAGGGATGAATTATTGAAATGTTGTATAGATCAAGAATGAATTGAACGAGAACAAAAAGGGAAAAGTGTGTCTTAAAGGTGACTTTGAGAAAAGGAGTTGAGGTAGGCTATGATTTGTGTAGCACTTAGACTTTCTTGGCTTTGTTCTTATTTGTGATTTAAACATCTATAATTTCTTTCTAGCATGACTTGTGATTTGATGACTACATTGCATTTCCATTTCATTGGGATAAGGTATTCAGAAAATAGTTCGGGTACCACGTCGGTACAATATGATATAATGTGAAAATGGGTCGGGTACCACGTTGGTATGTTATGATGTTGATGATAGGGATGATACGGGTAAGTGATGATGCGCACATCTTACATATATGCACCCATTTATATGCACTGAGTGCTATTTTGATAAATATATGTGATGATGAATGGTTGATGAAAATGATTATTTATGAATGCCTATGAAAGTGAACTTGTGAAATGTAATTATGTGGTGATCCTTGGTAAGTTGACTGATTGATATAATTGGTTATGAGTTTTGTTATGATCATTTTTATCCTTGTTTGACTTGCTTACTTGTACATTGTTAAGTTAGTCTATCTATGATGCTTACCAGTACTTGTGGATGTACTGATACTACATGTACTCTTCTTTTGTTGAGTACAACACATCTTCCAGCAGTTGACACATGACCTCGGCTCTAGATAGTGATCTAGACTTGATTTCGAGGGTGAGCACCATGTTCGGGCATCCTTTAGATCTTCTTATGGTGTTTATGTCCTTTGTTTCGGGACTAAGATGATTTTTTCTTTAATATGTTTGGATGTTTGTGTTGCTTTCAGACTTAGTTGATCTTTTTAGATGTTCTTGTATGATGACTTCAGGTCCCAAATATTGTAATAGTAGAGGTTTCCGCACTTTATTTCATTTTATGGATGACAATATTTTTGAATGATTATTGGTTATTGAATAAGTCATTTTTAGAACTTGTTAAAAAGCACGTGAGGTAATACTATAATGAATGTGGATGTGACACTTAAGTGAGTAAAGGTGAGCGTAGTATGGTTCTCCTGCCATAGGTTAGGTGTCAATCATGACCGTTTAGGTCATGACAAAGGTGGTATTAGAGCACTAGTTTTCTAGATCTCATTGTACACAAAATAGGTCTAGTAGAGTCCTGTAAAATGGTATGGAGACGTCTGTACTTTTCTCAGGAGCCTATAGGGCTCTAGGAAAAGAATTCCCTTTTCTTTCTTTCTTTCGTTCTATTACTTGATTCCAATTGGTATTTAGAGATCCAAATTGGTATCTAATCCTTTCACTCTTATTCATAGATGGTGAATACTCATTCCACCAGAGCAGTAGCAGCAACACCCTCATCACCACCTGCACCAACACCCGCACCGGCTATTGGGGCCGCAGGCCTCGAGTTAGAGGTAGAGTAAGAAGAAGAGGATGGGGAGCAACACCCATTAAAGGTAGAGCACAGGCAGCAGGGAGAACGAAAAGATAGAGATCACCGTCCCCTCCCTCATAATTGGATTCTCCAGGCCACGCTCAAGATGAAGAGGAGGTAGTTGAGGAAGAAGAGATAATGGCCCCAGAGAATGCAGTGCCAACACCAAATGGTATAGCTCAAGTGCCTTTTTCTGTAGAGGTGATTCAACAAGTGTTGGGATTTTTAGGTGGCTTGGCTGGCACTGGCTACACTCTAGTTGTTCCGACAGTTCCATCCATAGCCTTGCAACATGCCACTGTTGTAGAACCAAAGATAGATGCAGGCTATGAAACTGGGATGTATCCCCAACAGGTACTTAGACCGGTGATGACTGATGATGAACATGGGTTATTCTGTAATTTAGAGGATGCATCCCATCTTTTACTTCTCTTTAGGTTCCAAAGAAGGCCTCTAAATCTGAGGATGCTTTTAAGTTCTTAATAGATTGTCATGAATGTCTACACAAGACGGGTATTATTGAGAGGTATGGTATGGAGTTTATTTCTTTTCAGCTATAGAATGAAGCCAAGCAATGGGGGAGGTTATTTGTAGAGTGCAGGGTTGCCTTAGCTCCACTTACTTGGGCTCAATTTCAGAATGTATTTCTTGAGAAATATGTTCCCCACACTTATTATGACCAGAAGAAGGATGAGTTTCTAAGGTTGGAGCAGGGTAACATGTCTGTGGCGGCCCATGAGGCCAAGTTTCATGCATTATCCCTCTATGCACTATAATTGATTACCTCAGAGGAGCAGCAGATTAGGTACTTTGTAAAGGGTTTGAATTCGGGGATCCAGTTGGCTACTTTATCAGTGGCAGTGACTGGTAAGTCTTTTCAGGATGTTGTTGAATTTGCTAAGAAGGCTGAAGCACTTGAGAAATAGGGAGTGGTAAAGGCAGAAAATAATAAGGCTCAAACCTCGGGCCAATTTAGCGATATTTTTTCAAAAGGGCATGGTTCTTCTAAGCCCTACCATTCAGCTATGCCAATGTCTGCAGGGGGCCCATCTAGGGTCAGTCATTAGCCTACCCGAACCTGTAGTTACACGCCTTCTTTCTCTTTAATTTAGAGGCCTACTTTGGAACCTAAATGCTTTGAGTGTGGGGGTTTGGGACACGTCAGAAGGTATTGTCCTAACTTCTTGTCTGCAGGTTAGTTGACTCAGCAACCATCTTTTACTTCTCTAGTTCCAGTAGGTCATGGTGGAGAAGGAAATTATAGGGGTTATCCATAAGGTGGGTGTGGTGGCCAAGCTAGGTATGGAAACCAGGCTAACCAAGGTGGAGGACAAATTGGTAGAAATGGAGCTCAGGGTGGTAGAGGTGGCGGCCAGGGTGGTGACAAAGCACATCTTTATGCAGTTCTGGCTTGTCCTGAGGTGGAATCTTCCAATGCGGTGGTCATAAGTACTATTCTTGTCTGTGATCGTATGGCTTCTATATTATTTGATCCCGATTCCACCTTCTCTTATGTGTCTATGAAATTTTCTATGGGTTGGGACTTATACTATAAATATCTTGATTCTCCCATGTATGTGTCTACACCAGTTGGGGTGTATATGTATATTGATCAGGTATATCACACGTGTTTTGTGATGTTCATAGGGTTTAAGACCTTATTGGCTCCCAGGCGCACACGCAAGTGTACGTGGTCACGCAAGTAATAAAGTGGCTCTCCGTGAGCTAGATATCAACCCCACAGGGACTTGCTGAACAAACAATCTAACTTCAATTATTACTATTCAATTTAAACAAGCGTAAGTTGTAACCAAAAGAGAGTTTGAGATTTCTTTCTATAACTAAATACTAAAAGCAATAAAGATAAATAATTTGCTATGTGACAAATATATGGAGAGTTCCAGGTTTACGACAATTGATACAATCATGCGTGGTAGTTATTCTATTCAGCAAGCTTTATTTCTCAGATTATGGGTTTCGGGGGTTAGAGTTGATCTGGGAATTGTCATCTTCTAAATCGTCTACTTAAACTAGTCACACAACTCCTTCATTGAGTGGGGATGCGATTACTAATTCAAGCATGTTATTCTATCAACCAGTTCATAACCAAACAAGGCACATAGGTATACGTCTATCCTAAGTGCAAATCAACCCTAACAAAAGAGAAGATCTTACTCCTTAAGTTCCTCGTCCTATTCATACAACCCCATGGTTAGTTCATGCATGAATTACACATATATTATAATGTTGGCCAAACATCACAATAGTAAAAAACAAGAACAAAAGCATAATCGAATGAGAAACAATTGTTATTGAATGAAATAAACTACTACACAATCATGTTCTAGCCATAACCCTGGAATGACGGTGTTTAGCTACTCATGTTAATACAAACAATCTCCAAAATAAAGTTCATAACTTTGAATTACAAGAATGAAAAGTAAAGAGGATAAAACACTAGTGTAGAACTCCTTTCCTTCTCCTTTGCTCTCCAATTTGTGTGTAAGGTGAATCCCCCTTTTAATTGTGGACAAGTACTCCTTTTATAGGGATTTTAGTCTTCCAAGAGGTGCCTAAGTCGAATCCCAATCAATTACAACTTTACCCCAACTTAAAATAATATTAGAAACCAATTGCGGACGGGTTTGGGACTTGGTGCGTCGCTTCCTCCATCGCGTGGGAGTGGAGGCGCGACACGAGATCAATACAGGATCAAACCATTAGCTAATCGCTCTACCATGTGTGGATCACCCTTCATATTATGTATTGGAGGGTGCAACGCGCCTCTTGTCCAAGGCTCTAGCATTTTGCGTCCAGTCTTTTCGTGCTCTTGTCCCTTGATCCATAACGTCTTGTGCTTTGATTGTAGGCTTGATTTAGATGCCTTATCTCCTCCAATGGTCCCATAAAATATATTAACATAACCATAAGTCCATCCAACACAATAGAACACATCAAAGGACACTAGAACAAGCATCGCTCAAGCTAGCGACACTAGTTTCCTCGTCTAAGTTCTAATTAATCATTTTGACTCTTGACTTGATGCAAATGTACCTTAAACACTATAAGCAATTAATTTAATACACAAATAAACATATATACTCTTTATGGTTCACAAGCATGTTGAATTGTCCTCAAAACTAAGCTAAATCCGTATGAATAATGACACTTGGGAGTATAAATACACCCAAGATCACCACCCCATACTTAAAGCCTTGTTTGTCCTCGAACATATATTTACATTAATCACCATCAAGGAAGACTCTAACACCATTAATACAACTAAAACACTCAAGTTAGAACCACACAGACCACATGAATAGCAAGTTCTTCAATCAACATGTCATATTACAACTCCGAACACATGAATACTACTTCAAAATCTCCTAGCCTCAAGAATTGACTCTACCAAGTTGAAAAACTCATGCATACTACTCAACAAAGAGATCATATATGTCACCTATCTATCATCAAACATGCGCCCTCACCATAAGAGAGTCACCCATATTCACTTCACAAGTATGCCATTTAACACAAGAATGGGTGTAAGAATCAAATTTCGCTCACTCTCACAAAGAATTCACATTTCACATAAGATGAACCATAAGCTTGAATTTAGTGTAGTACTCCACCCATATTCACTTCACAAGTATGCCATTTAACACAAGAATGGGTGTAAGAATCAAATTTCGCTCACTCTCACAAAGAATTCACATGTCACATAAGATGAACCATAAGCTTGAATTTAGTGTAGTACTCCACTAATATCAGAATGTCAAAGCTCAAGATCAAGTAGGACTTTAAGGGTTGTAATGTAGGCTAAGGGACGGGTAGGAACTATTTGGTTAAGAACAGTGACTATTTTCCCTAAGCACTTTAATACACTACAATTTACATTAAACTCATCTCCAACCAACCTATTTTACACCACTTTTGTCTTCCCAACTCTCTTTTGTTTTGGCCATCTCTTTAAGCTAGCTTACACATATTAGGCAAGGAGTATTTTCATACAACACATGATTCACTTCTTTTGATCAATTTCTCTTTTCATTGCATATCTCCCTACTAATAATACATAAACCTTTTCAACACACCAAAAGCTATTTACTTGGGGCTTCAACTTCACTTTTTCCTTCTTTAATTTTACACTTCTTAACATCTTAATTTCTCAACTAAAGTGCTTAGGAGTTTTGGATCAAATTGTGGGCAATTGAAAGAAAAGAAATAAGCTACATATAAGGATACCAAAAAGATAGGCTAAAGGCTCAACGGGGCTAACTAAGATCATGCAAAAAGGGTAGATAAAGTAGGTATAAAACATGGCTATCAAAGAAATGCCTATATCATCTACTAAACTCAACACTCTTTATTTCGCTTTGCAAACACACCAAGCAAGTTCTATACATCAATATCCATATGGAATATCACAAAAACCTCACTCACACATGGCACATGTCTAAATCAAGGCGGATCCCTATATACTCTCAACCAAGCAATAGCAAAAATTCAGCATTAAGACAATTTCACAAGAGAGTCAAAAAAATGAGCCTAGGTGTCTCAGTAATAGTCATTTAGTTCACTACACATGCTTCAACATTCAACACCAACTTGCATCAAGTAATCATGTGTAGCATCTAACAAGAGCATTTCTAAAATTTTAAACTTACTCCTAAAAATAAAAGGGATACTGGGTTTAAAGGGTGTCCCCTCAGAAAAGAACCGAAAAAAACCCGAGGGGTGGATGAAGTGTGCTCTTAAAAGAAACTAAAATTTACTAAAAGAAAATCTTTTTGTATTTTTTCAAATTTTCATCAACATAAGAAAAAACATAAGCAAAATTAAATAACCAAAAGACTCCTATAGCACACTCCACCCTAACAGAATCAGAATATTTCCCACCCCACACTTAAAATCACACTTTGTGCCCAAAGTACAACTTAAAAGTAAGGATAGAAATACTCCCTGAGGCCTCTAGGCCTAGCCAGTAGCATCATGATCATCAAGGATGTCCGGGGGATCCCACACTTAGTGTTTGCCATGCTTCTTAGCTAAGATTTACGACACTCAGACTTCCCTTCAACCTGTAGACTCAACATACAAACAAAAGCAAATATGATACTAAAAAAATTGAAAATAAATAAAAACAACTATTTTAACTTAGGTTGCCTCCCAAGCAGCACCTGATTTAAAGTCGTGGCACGACTCACATCATAACTCTATCCACAGTCTCTCATTCTCTTCCTCCTACTTGGAGCCCATATCCTCCTTTTTTTCTAACCTCTCAAGTGCTCATGATCGAGGTCTGCATCTTTTAATACACCTAGCTTTTCAGCATGCCACTTAAGTTTTTTGGGTTCAGGCCTATGTTGGAAATAATCAAGCAGATATAGACACCTATTGCAATAGATGTCTATATCTGCTTGATTATTTCCAGCAGATATACATCTATTGCAGTAGAATACACATATATTTGAACAATTGTAGAATCTAGTGGAAATAATTATCTAAATTTATGCATCTAAGAAAATAATTCATAATAAAAAAATTAAACAGATAAATCCAAGGCATCACAAATTACGTAAAATAATTCAAAAAACCATGAATATATCAAAATTATTATGTTTTTAGAACCACCAATTACATAGAAATTCAAGCCATCACAAATTACAAATTATTTGATTAGAACTCCAAACTCTTGCATACTACACCAACAGCCCATACAGCTTGCACCCTTGAAATAGAATTGTCACACATTAAAGTGTCCGGAGTTGTCACATTGGTCCCGGTTAACAAATTCCCTATGAAGGCAAATGAGTATGACGTGCACGCGCTACTAGTTTCATTTTTGGGGTGATTCAATTTTCTCCCACTAAAACCCCATCGTTCATTGAGCAACTTTTCCTACAAGTGATCAAATATGTCACTTTACTTCAACAACTAGGGAAACAACTCCAAGACACATTCAATTAGACAAAAAAAAGTCACTTCTTCATAGACTGGAATAATTCCATCATACACATTTATAACTCCCTCTTTGATGATTATCTATGTCACAACCTAAATCCATCATGAGTAGCACCCACACTAAACCCCTAATGGGAGAACCAACTAACCCAATAAAACATCCAACACTTAGACAAAAAATAGACAAAAAAAACCAATCTCACTAGTAAACCAGTATTCAACATCTCAAAACGAAGATAAATGCGAAAATAAAAAACTTAATTAATCCCCTAGAACCTGAAAGTCATTGTACCAAAACTCTAATAATTGTCAAAAAGGGGATGCAACCCCAAAAGAGAAGCAATATCAAATTTCGATCAATGGACTAGAAAAATAATTGAAGAACTCATGGCAGCCCGAAAGATGCAGCTCACCTTGAGTTTGAATATGGTCTAAATCACATCTAAGGCCTCAAAACAGTCACTAGAATATGCTCTGCACTCAACAAAAAGAAGAACACATATAGTATCAGCACACAAGAAACAACGGTATTTCATTAGGGTCATCAGTCAACCAAAATGAGAAATATAGACACATAACAAAACGTAGTACAATAAGACAATCATGAACCCTATCATTCAACTCTATTTCAAGTTCATAACAGTTAACCTTTTAACCAAGTAAAACATGAAGTTTAGTCAAATGAGTTAACAAAGATAACAAGTCAAGTCAAACAATGACCACTAATAAGACTCCAAGTCAACACCCATGACACAACAATAATATAATCATGTCCTAATTACCCAAGTAATAGACAACACAGAGTTATGTTACAACTTGCAATTGACCCGGACCACTCAAGAAACCAAATATAATATCAGATAACACATAAACCCGGTTCACTCAAGAAACCAAATATAATATCAGATAACACATAAACCCAGTTCACTCAAGGAACCAAACACTCACCAATACCTTGTACATACATGCTAAGGGTATTATGGTCGCCCACTAGTCATGACCTGTAGGGTACAAGCTCTTGTCCATGTACCAAAATCCTAGACATCAAGTGCCTGCCAACCTTATATCAACCAATGTCGTGGAGATGTCTAAATACCGATACATTCCACAATAATGACAGATATCACACCAATCACAACTGCAATAATAATTGAAACAACACTTGTAAAAAGCAACAAACATTCATATAAGTTCATTGCATGCGATTAACACTTAGAATATCAAACAGTCATTCACTTTCCTTGAACATGCATTATACAAGCAATACTAAGAAATAGTTATCATGCACACACCACAAAAATTGGGTTTCAACTATATTAAAATCATCACCTACCTCAATCCAAGCATGCACCACTTTATTATACTTGAGTCTAACCTTTCTATGTAATTTTTGCTTGGGTATGGTCTAAAAATAGGAATATAACACATAATCAATCAAATGACCTACGATGCTGAGGATTTACAACCTAATCTCGAATCCCAAGGCCAATTCATAATCATTCCCCCCATTCTAGGGCTTTCCCACCATAAGTTCACCTTAAAACTTCCAATTTCATGGTTACTTTGGTAAATTATAGTCATGCAAGAGTAAATAATCCATCTTTAACTAAAACTCAAAGGTTTTACACCCAATTTACCCTCTTGAACCAGAAAATTTAGCTAGGTTATGTTAAACCTTTGCCAAGACCCATAAACTGGTGATTCTAAGATTAAGGAATCAAAAAACTAGTTAATAGGGATAAATAACTTACCTTTAAGAAGAAATCTGGTGGAAAATAGGTGAAAATCGCCCCAAATCGTCTGAGCCCTCCCCAAAACTTGTTAAGAAATAATAAACCATTTTTTGGAAAAATTTCTGGACATACAGTGATTTACCCTTCTATAGTGACTCGATCCTGCTATAGCAGGATTGACCGTCT
Source organism: Capsicum rhomboideum (assembly GCA_031232105.1). Classification (NCBI taxonomy): domain Eukaryota; kingdom Viridiplantae; phylum Streptophyta; class Magnoliopsida; order Solanales; family Solanaceae; genus Capsicum; species Capsicum rhomboideum. The sequence goes on from CP124711.1 coordinate 57,868,448, forward strand.
TTGACTTCTGTTATAGCAGGAATTTCTCCGCTACAGGGGTAGCCCCATAGCAGACTGCCACCGGCTATAGTGGGTTTGGTGAGGCAAAAACTTGGAAAAGCTCCCACTTTTGCCTTTTTCAGAATGCACCCTCAAACTATGATATCCCGAACTAACCCTTTTTGCGTTAGGTTCTATATCAGGAGTTCTACCCACCCAATTTTAGATATAAAAAGTCCTATGGATTCCTTATCATCTTAGCTAACATAAAATCAAGCTAAACTTTACGAAATTAACCCAATACATTCCCAAATTGAAATAGACTATACCTCGCTCAGATTTTGTCCGAACTAGCCTAGCCTGAAATTTTTAACTTTCAATTCGGGGAAAGACTTGACCAAAATTTTTGCATGATTGACTCACCCATAACAATGAGAAGGATTGCTACAATAGATACCAATTTACCCATTGTTCATACCCAAATGATCAAACAAGTAAAAATGAGCCAAGTCAAGAAAAAAAAAGAGTACTTGTATCATTAAACAAGTGAGGGTACTTGTCCCATATGCCTTTCTTGGTTTCCCAAGTGGCTTATTCAATCGGATGATGCTTCTACTGGAATTTTACTGATTGAATCTCCTTTGTCCTCAACTTTTGGATATCCCAATCAAGAATGGCAATCGGCTTCTCCTCATAAGTAAGATCCTTATCTAGCAAAACAGAATCCCACTTGATAATATAGTCCCCATCCCCGTGTTATATCTTAAGCACGGATACATAGATAACTAGATAGACTCCTGAAAAGCTAGGCAGCAATGCCAAACTATATGCTACCGGACTCACATCATCAAGAACCTCAAATAGACTGATATACCGAGGGCTAAGCTTGCCTTTATTGACAAATCTCATGACTCGCATCATAGGAGACACCTTCAATAATACTTGTTCACCAACCTTGAATGACATATCCCTCACCTTACAGTTTGCATATTCCTTTTGCCTACTCTAGGCTGCCAACTACTTGGTTTTGATGAATCTCACATTTTCTTGAGCTTCCTTCACTAAATTTGTGCCTAAAGGTTTCACATCACCAGTCTCAAACCATCTTATAGGTGATCTACACCTCTTTCCATAGAGTGCCTCGAATGGAGCCATATCAATGATAGAGTGATAATTATTGTTGTATGAAAACTCACACAACGAAATGAACTTGTCCCAATGGGTATCAAAGTCGATCACACGTACCCTCAACATGTCTTCAAGCACCTGAATTGTCCTTTTTAACTGTCCATCAGTCTGAGGGTGAAAGGTTGTGCTAAATGTGAGTTGGGTGCCTAAATCTTCGTTTAATCTATCCCAAAATTTAGAAGTGTATTACATAAATTTAGAAGTGTATTACATACCTCTGTCTGAAATGATATAAAGTGGCACCCCATGTAGCCTCACTATCTTCGTGATGTAGATCTTGGCCAACTTCTTAGAGTTATAGTCCACTCTAATCAGAATGAAATGTGCTGATTTTGTCAACCTGTCCACTATGACCCAAATCGAGTCATGCTTTCCCAAGGTTTTAGGAAGACCTACCACGAAGTCCATAGCTATCCTTTCCCACTTCCACTCGAGAATGAGCATCCTCTAAAGTAAACTTACAGGCCTTTGATGATCATACTTTACCTGTTAATAGTTGTGATAGTTGGATACATACTCCACTATGTCCCTCTTCATCCCAGGCCACCAATAAAGCTACCTCAAGTCATGGTACATTTTGGTTGCACCTGGATGAATAGAATATCGCAAACTATGAGCTTCAAAAAGCATATTTTGAATCAAATCACAAACTCAAGGAACACATACTAGCTCTCTAAACCACAAAACTCTACACACATGAAGTGTGGCGTCAGAAACCTCACCACATACCACTTAGTTTCGAAATTTGTTCAATTTCTCATCCTCAAACTGTTTGGCCTTGATTTCATCAAGGAATGTTAACTTTACCTTAACACTAGGCAACACTCCACCCCTTTCTAAAACACCAAACTATATGAACTAAGATGCTAGAGCTTGAAACTCCCTAGCCAAGGGTCGCCTTGACATCCTCAAACAGGCCAAACTGCCTATACTTACTGCTTTTCGGCTCAATGCATCAACCACCATATTAGTCTTACCCGAATGACACTGGATGGTCACATCATAGTCTTTCAACTACTCCATCCATCTCCTATGTCTCAAGTTCAAATCCCTTTGCATGAACACATACTGCAGGTTACGGTGGTCTGTGAATACCTCACACTTGACACCATAAAGGTAGTGTCTCCAAATCTTAAGTGCAAACACCACCGTTGCCAACTCCAAGTCATGAGTTGGGTAATTCTTTTCATGAGGCTTCAATTGCCTCGAAGCATAACTAATTACATTCCTGTCCTGCATCAACACAACACCTGAACCTAAGAGTGAAGCATCTCAAAATACAGCAAAATCCTTACCTTCAACTGGCAATGAAAGAATAGGAGTTGTAGTCAAAAGCATCTTGAGCTTTTGGAAGCTCTTCTCACACTTATCTGACCATACAAATGGCACCTCCTTCTGAGTCAACCTTGTCAAGTGAGTAGCAATAGAAGCAAAATTCTTGAAAAACCTGCGATAGTCATGCTAGAAGTTCCTAACCTTAGTCACTGATCTAGGCCAAACTAAACTTTTTACCGCCTCAATCTTATGGGGATCCACCATCACCCCTTTTTTCGAAACCACATGCCTTAGAAAGGCAATTAAAGACAACCAAAATTCACATTTTGAGAACTTTGCATACAATTGCTTCTATTTTAAAATTCCCAAAATAATGCGAAGAGGGCCTGCATGTTCCTCCATGCTCTTGGAGTAAACCAAAATGTCGACAATAAAAATATCACAAAAGAATCCAAGAAAGACTTGAAAATACCATTCATCAAGCTCCTGAAGGCTTTTGGCACATTGGTCAACCCAAAAGACATCACTAAGTACTCATAATGTCCATACCAAGTCCTAAAGTTGTCTAAGGTATATCCTCAGGACAAATTTTCAACTGATGGTAACCCAACCTCAAGTCAATCTTGGACAATACTGAATAAACCTACAACTGGTAAAAGAGATCATCTATACGGGGCAAAGGATGCTTATTCTTGATGGAAACCTTGTTTAACCGCCTGTAATCAATGCACATCCTTATGCTACCATTTTTGTTTTAACTAACAACACTAGATCACCTTAAGGTAAAGCACTGGGATGAATAAATCCCTTATCAAGTAGTTCCTATAACTAAGTTTTGAGTTCCTTCAACTCTGTCGGAGCCATACGATAAGGAGGGATAGGAATTGCACACGTGCCCAGCTCCAAATCAATACAAAAAGCAATATCCCTATCTGGAGGCATACTAGCCAAATTCATACGAAATACCTCCTAAAACTGTGAAACCACAAGAACCGACTCTATAGAAGGGGACACCGCACTAACAACCCAAAGATGATCCTTTAAGGCTGAACACCCCTTCCTCACTAGCTTCCTAGCCTGAATAAATGATATGATTCTCACCGGCTTAGACTTATACACTCCCTCCCACTCTAGTTTATCCCTCCCAGGCATTTATAGAGTCACTATCTTAACATCAAATTTCAAGACAGTATGATATGGAGACAACCAAGTCATACCCAGAATAATGTCAAAATCAAGCATGTCTAAAATGATCAAGTCTACCCAATTCTGCAATTCTATGAACAAAATAGAATATGCACGATATACATGGGTCACCACCATAGAATCTCAAACCAAAGTAGAAACATAAACAAGAGAACAGAGTATATCAAAGACCAAGTCTAGTCCCAACGCAAATCTAACAGATATATATGAATAAGTAGACCTCCGATAAAAAAAAATAGAAGCCATCTGGTCACAAACTAGAATAGTACTTGTGATAACATCATCAGACGTCTCGGCCTCAGTTTTGCTTGGGATGGCATAACAGTAAGATCTATCATCAATCTAGGAAACCTTTCTAGCAGGCTGCGCTCTACCCTTTTTCCTGCAATACCATTACCTTTATTTCTGCCACGACCTCCCTAATTATTACCCCGCCCACACGGTGGATGACCCTTACCATTGTCACTTCTACCTCCACCTACTAGAACTGCCACCCTGGTCTGCTGCTACCCCTAATTACTAACTGCCTCGAAGGACACTCTCTCTTGAAGTGCCCTGCATCACCATAATAATAACAACCTCGCTCATAAAAAGGCTTGTTGGCCGAAGAATAAGAAGCCTCATGGCCTTTAGAAAATGAGGGCTGCTGAATAGCCCCTGAATGACCACCTGTAGAGGCTAGAAAAGCTGAATGAATAGGGAGGGCCAGATATACCTGTTGGTTGTGAACCCTGGAATAAGAACCACTGAAGTTTCATGTATTTCGAGACTTCTTGGCTAATGCCTTAGCCTAACCAACCTGTTTAACTCCCTCAAGCTTCTTCACATAATCAGGCACCTCATTGAAACCATTTTCTATAGAAGTCATGTGAACAGCCAATACCTGAAGATCAGTGTTCAAACCTTTAACAAATAACTGGATCCTCTCCTCATCAGTGCCCAATAGTTGGGTAGCATAGAAAGACAAAGTATGAAACTTAGCCTTATAGGCTGCAACTGACATATTTCCCTGGTCAAGAGATAGAAACTCATCTTTCTTGCACTCACCAAGGGTTCGGGGCACATACTTCTACAAAAATAGGGCATGAAACTGCGCCCAAGTCAATAGAGGTAGGGTCGGTGACCGACAATCAACATAGGCTCTCCACTACTACTTGGCATCCCCTTATAGTTGGAAAGTCATGAACTCAACACCATATTATGGCATAATCCCCAATTTTTGTAGCCTCTCACAACAATCAACGATGAACTCAAACGCATCCTCAATCTCAGTACCATGAAATAAAAGAGGTTTCATTTTCAGAAACTTAGTTAGAAACTCATGTTTGGTACCAGTCATAACAGGGCCTAACACTTGATGGGGGATTACATCCATCCCCGAAGCCTCATCCACTCTGGGAACTAAGGTGACAGTGGGATAAGTACCCAGAACCTGAAAAGTCGGCATAGTAGGAGTTGCTCCAGTACCAGCCAACCCACTTAGAAAGAAAAAACCTGTTGAATAACCACGGTAGATATCGTAGAAAGAACTGCACCTGCAGCCGGCACTGCCACCTCCAATTTTATACCATCCTAGTCCATTGCCTCAGCCTTCTCAAAATGATCCTGGGGTGGGGAAGGTGATATTAACCTCTGATGATCCAGGTTAATTGCTTATTGATCTCCACCCCTAGCAGGTGTTGCTCTCCCTCTTTCCCTTCCCCTACCCCTACATAGTCCTAGTCTCTGAACAACCAATTCTACAGCAGAAGCTGCTAGTACTGGGGCTACTGCTCATATCCATTCGATCTAGTGTTTACCATCTGTGGGGAAGTGATATTGACCTCTGATGATCCAGGTTAATTGCTTCTTGATCTTCACCCCTAGCAGGTGTTGCTCTCCCTCTTTCCCTTCCCCTACCCCTACATAGTCCTAGTCTCTGAACAACCAATTCTACAGCAGAAGCTGCTAGTACTGGGGCTACTGCTCATATCCATTCGATCTAGTGTTTACCATCTGTGGGCAGAAGAATGAAGAAGGTCAGATACAAATTTGGATCATCAGATACCAATTGGAATCAAGTAACAACATGAAAGAAGAAAGAAAGGATAATTTCCTAAAGTCCTATAGCCTCTCAAATAAAAGTAGAGACATCTCTGTACCATTCCGCAAGACTCTACTAGACATATTTTGGTACAACGAGATCAAAGAACATAAGGCTCTGATACCAGCTTTGTCATGGCCTAAACCCATTTTGAGTGGCACCCACACTAAACCCCCGGAGGTAGAACCAACTAACCCAATAGAACATCTAAAACTTAGAAAAAAAAATAGGCAACAAAACCAATCTCATTAGTAAACCAGTATTCAACATCTCAAAACAATGATAAATGCAAAAACACAAAACTTAATTAATCCCCGAAAACCTGAAAGTCATTGTACTAAAACTCTAATAATTGTCAAAAAGAGGATGCAACCCCAAAATAGAAGTAATATCTAAGTCAGAACAATGGACCGAAAAAATAAGTGAAGAACTCATGGCAGCCTGGAAGATGCAGCTCACCCTTGAGTTTGAATATAGTCTGAATAACAGCTGTGGTCTCAAAATAATTGCTGGAATATATTTTGCACTCAATAAAAAGAAGAACACCTACAGTATCAGCACACAAGAAACAACGGTGTGCCAATAGGGTCATCGATCAACCCAAAATGAGAAATATGGACACATGACCAAAACATAGTACAATAAGTGCCTGCCAACCTTATATCAACCAATCTCGTGAAGATGTCTAAATACCGGTACATTCCACAATAATGACAGATATCACACCAATCACAACCATAACAATATTAGAAACAACACTTGTAAAAAGTAACAAGCTTTCATATAAGTTCATTGCATGTGATTAACACTTAGGATATCAAATGGTCATTTACTTTCCTTGAACATGCATTATACAAGCAATACTAAGAAATAGTTATCATGCACACAAAACACAAATTGGGTTTCAACTACATTAAAACCATCGCCTACCTCAATCCAAGCTAGTACCACTCTATTAAACTTGAGCCTTGCTTTATCGTGTAATTACCGCTTGATTGTGGTCTAAAAATAGGAATATTACACAAAATCAATCAAATGACCTACGATGTCGAGGATTTAAAACCTAATCTCAAATCTCAAGGCTAATTCATGATCGTTTCCATTATTCTAGGGATTTCCCACCATAAGTTCACCTCAAAACTACCAATTTCATGGTTACTTTAGTAAATTATAGTCATGCAAGAGTAAATAATCCATCTTTAACTAAAACTAAAAAGTTGTACACCCAATTTACCCCCATGCACTAAAAAAATTAGCTAGGTCAAGTTAAACCCTTCTCAGGACCCATAAACTAGTAATTCTAAAATTAAGGAATTGAAAAACTAGTTAATAGGGATAAATAACTTTCCTTTAAGAAGAAATCTGGTGGAAAATAGGTTAAAATCGGCCAATTGCTTGAGCCCTCCCCAAAACATGTTTAGAAATAATAAACTATTTTTGGGGAAATGTTTGTACATTCAGCGATTCATCTCACTATAGTGACCCGATCCTGCTATAGCAACATTGCTATAGTCGAATCCGCCTACTATAGCGGGATTGATCAACTTTGACTTCTGCTATAGCAGGAATTTCTCCGTTATAGTGGTAGCCCCATAGCAGCCTGCCACTCGCTATAGTGGGTGTGGCGAGGTAGAAACTCGGAGCTCCCACTTTTACCATTTTGGAATGCACCCTCAAACTATGACATCCCAGACTAACCCCTCCACGTCAGGTTCAATGTCAGGAGTTCTACCCACCCAATTTCAGTTATGAAAAGTCCTACAAATTCCTTATCATCTTAGCTATAACCCAATCCATTTCTGAATTTACCTAGACCATACCTCGTTCAGATTTTTTCCGAACTAGCCTAGCCTGAAATTTTTACTTTTCAATTTAGGGAAAGACTTAACCTAAATTTTTGCATGATTGACTCACTCGTAACGCTAAAAAGGGTCGTTACAATCTCAAAAGTCACAAAGTTTATTTTGTTTAGGTTCATCACAGTCAAAATAGGTTGAGCACCTGTCCAGTGTAAGCCACTTGAGTAGGGTATCATACCTCTACAGTAATAGAGTATATCCTCATGCGATTTAAAATCAGCAAATAGTTGCTTGAGTGGTTGTCTACCTAGGGTTGTTGCTTCCTTCGTCGGCTCATTGTGTCTCAATAGGATGTTACCATAGAAGTTGAGATCCATGATTCTATCTTATATATCATAGTATCAGAGTATTTAACATGCCTATGATGCATTAGAAGAAGGATTTCATCAACATACTAAAATAAAAATAGAATTAACATAGATATATATAATAAAAATTAAAAATATACAACAGATAGGACATCTGTTGCAACAAATGAGACATTTGTTGCATGTATCTCTAAACTTGTTAATAAATTACCATCTACTGTAAATTATGCACAAGGTGGGTAATCTATTGCAATATATGAAACATCTGTTGCAACAGATGAGACATTTGTTGCACTTATCTCTGAACTTGTTAATAGATTACCCATCTACTGCAAGTTATGCAACAGATGGGTAATCTATTACAATAGATAAGACATCTGTTGCACTTATATCTAAAATTTTTAACAGATTACTCATCTACTGCAAGTTATCCAATCGATAGGTAATTTGTTGCAACAAATACATCTGTTGTAATAGATAAAGAGATAAGAGCAATAAGTTTTTGAATTACAAAATTAATAAACATATGAAAGTTGTTGAAGGCTAGAAAACTTACTCAATCCTCCCACCATTAACGCATGTTCGTCATGGTTTTGAAATCATCATAATCAACTTCTTTCATAGAGTATATTTTTTTAGCCTTTTTTGCTTTAAGGACTTTGTTCAGCTCAGTCTTATTTTTGGGATTTATCATTTTGTAAATGTTGACCTTTTTTAGCTCAACATGCTCTACACCAATATCATGGGAAAAAAGAGTTGAAACTTTTCTTATTTTAATACTTGAAAGAACCTTGAAAACTTCTTTTCTCCTCTTCTTAACCTCCCAAAGGACTGTAGGGTTCTCTAAGCCTCTTTGATTGAATGACACCCCTCTTAGATGTCAATTCTTTAATAGCAGCAGTCAATGTATTAAGATCATTAATCACTCCATCATGTTTGTTCTTCATTCTTGGCATTTACATGTAGAACAGGAACTAGAAGAGGCACCAAAAAGGGTGGTATGCCCACTAAAAGGGGTGAATCCACCACCAAAATACCAGTATGACCATCATCATCACCAACTCTAACACCATCATAAACAATAACACCCACATCACTAACAACATAACCAGCATCACCACTAAGATCAACAACAGGATCAGCAAGAACAAGCTGACCAGCCTTAAGTGCTTCTCTTTTAATGGTTATTGCTCCAGCCAATTCTTTTCTTATCATGTGAACCTTAGGGTCTGGTTTTGTGTCAGCAAGCCCTAGAGCAACAAAGAATTACATTTGCAACTCTTGCTCTATAGGGACATGCCAGGGATGCACAACCTATAACCAAAATTAGATATATTAATATCAAATATTAATTAGTCACAAAAGTAGATATATTAAAATCAACCTATAAGTTGCAACAGATGGGTAATCTGTTGAAACAGATAAATGATATATTGCAATAGATGACCCATCTGTTGTATTAGTTTGCAATAGATTGGTTAATCTGTTACTACTTGTTCAGAGATAAGTGCAACAAATGTCCCATTTATTGCAACAGATTGGTAATCTGTTGCATAATTTATAGTATATTGGGTAATATGTTAACAAATTCAGAGATATGTTGCAACATATGACTTATCTATTGCAATATATAAGTTATTTATTGCAACAGATGAGATATTTATTGCAACAAATTACCCATCTGTTGCAATGTGTTAACTTAAGTAAAAATATTATATTTAAAAGAAGACTTAATGCATCAGTAGGAGGGTTAAAAAATCAAGGACATTCACTTTTGAGCTATTCTTGGTAGTCAACCACATAAGGATTCTTGAATGATAACTCTTCCGAGTAGTCCTTGACTTGCTGCCGGATGTGAGGAATGGATTTAAATGACCAAGCCTAAAAAACATGATGCTAACAAAAAATCTGTATATTTATTCAATAATAAAAATAAATGAAACACTAAAGAAAAAATCAGAAGTTTACCATGAAAGCCCAAGGAAAGCCATATAAGTTGACCATCTTCGATGATAACTTTGTCAATAAATATTTGATAGTCAACTTAAAGCCTTCATAGCCCTATGGATAATTGTTGAATACCTCCCTATCCTGACCGAACTTTAACAATTCAACTTCTATGACTTTGTTGGTTCTCTGGCCCATAGAATGGCATGCATAAACTAAACTAGGCACAATGCCTCCTTATGCTTCTTCAACAACTTTTTAAACTTGAGATCAAGTAACATTTCCTTGTCTTTGTATCTCTTTCCAATAATGGCCACCAACTCATCATCATTACATTTTATTTTTTCCTTTGTTGGTTTTAGTGGCTGTCTTGGTTGTTGTCTTACTGCCTGCCTTGGGTGTCTTGCCTTTCTTGCCTGCCTCTGTTTTAGATGGTTTGCCTACCTTTGACTTTTTTTGTTGGTGCAACAGTGGGAAGAGGTTCAGAAGGAGGATGACATCTAAGTCCAGTCACTATGGAAAATTCTTTCATGCTAAAACAAACCGGCATGCCACAGTAGTTTTTCCAAATCTCATCCATCTTCTTGTCCTCTTCCTTCTTATTTTCAATATCCTCACCCTCATACTTAATTCTGGGCTTGAGAAGACCATAGACTATGATCATTTAAAAGCGTGCATTGTTATCCACCGACAAATCAAGAAAGTGCTCAGAATAGCTGGCCCTAAAGAAATCCTTCAATTATTCCTCCCTCAGTGTCTCCCTAAAATTATCAAAAAATTTCCCCATAACTGATTTTACAATACAATCACCAATCAAATTTGTACGATTATCCATAGGCATCTCCACCTGGAACTTGTCAATACTAAAACTTTTGACAACATCTTGTAGGAATTTTGATCTACGTTCACGATCGGTCGCTGATTTCTCAACATCATCATCTTCATTATCATTATCTCTTTCCTTTTCATTATTTTCCCCACTTTCAGTATCATTTCTTTTCTCACTTTTCTTTTTATCTTCTTCCTCATCTCCTTTATCACTTCCTTTTCATCTTCTTCCTCACCTTTCTCCTCATCTCCTTTCTCACTTAATTTTTCATCTTCTTCCTCACCTTTCTCATCGTCTCCTTTCTCACTTTCTTCATAATCTCCTTCTTTACTTTCCTTTTCATCTCCATCCTCACTATTTATTTCATCTCTTGATATATTACCTACATCTTCCCCCTCGTCTCATTTCCTTCCTTTTCCACATCTCTAGATCCTCAATTTTTTTTCCTTCAATATCTTCTTTATGATCTATTTCCATAACTTTATTCCCTTACTATATATCTACAGATTGTAACACTTTACCTGTTTGAAAAAGGGCTTGTTCAGCAAGTTCATGTAAAGCTCGTTGTGATTTAGCTTTTTTAGTTGATCTCCTTGAAGTTGATTCATTTTCTTTTTTTTTGGGGGGGGGGGGGAGACATTTTATCTACAAACAAGAGGAAAAAAAAATATTACAATTGATTTGTGCATCATTAAAAAAAGGGTAGCAGTTAATTTAACAAATACAATATAATTAAATAATATTTTCAACAGATGAGTCATCTGTTGGAATAAATCAAAATAGTATTGAAATTATTTTGATTTCTTCCAACAGATGAGAAATGATAAGACATTTGTTGCAACAAATCAATCATCTATTGGAAGAAATCAAAGTAAGCAGCAAAGCTACTTTAATATTTTTTCCAACAAATGGTAATATGTTCCCAACAAATGGCTCATCTGTTGCAAAATAAAGATCAGTAACAATAGAGGACAACAACAAAAAATCAATAAAGACCATTCTCTAATTTTCGAGAACACCAACAACAAGCCACAAATATCACCACTTGAAAAATAATGTTCAAGAACAATACCAATATTTACAATACAACAACACCAATATTTACAATACAACAATCATATCAAATGTTAAGAGAGAACAAATACCATAAATTGATTAACAATCACTAACTTGGGACTACTTAACTTTGAAGAGAAGACGATCCTAACTTTTTATTAACCAAAACAAACAATATTTTATTGAAAACCCTAATTCTTTTAACCCATTTAAGAACACAAAATATAATCACAAGTAAGTGTTCAAATGTTCACTAAAATCTATGGTACAATCTCAACAGTTGTTGGATTACAGATTCCTTCAAAAAAATTCAAAATTCAAGTTTCACTATTTTTATAATAATATTCAAGAACAAAAAAAAAAAATAAAAAAAAAATCATATTTCACTAAAAAAGATACCACAAATACAACAATCACCATATTAAGAGAACAAAATACCACAAATTAGTGTTTCTCGTGTTCCTCTTTCTTTTTTAAGCATAAAATCTCAAAATTGTTAACTCATACTTTGAAGAAAAGACAACTCGGTTCTTCCTTTTCTTCATTAACTCAAAAGCCATAATTTTTGGAAACCAAAAAAAAAAAGCCTTTAACTAAGAAGAGAGAGAAATTGACGGTTAGAAAGGAAGAAGGAACGACGAAAAAGCCAAAATTAAGGTCGCCGGAGATTGAAGTTGCTGGAGGTGGCTGGTTGCGTCGATATGTTGTGAAACAAGGGCAACAACTTTTGGGACTATTAAGAGAGAGAGGGGGAGACGTTTGAGAAAAAAACGGTTTTGGTTTTGATTTTTTTGAAACTGATTTTGTTTTGTTTTTATTTTGGAATTTAATGAGTTTGGGTTGTTTTGTATTTTTAAAAAGTTTAAGAAGTTTTAAAAATATTAATTCAGTCCCCAATTAACTTAACCTATTTTTTGAGTGGCTTTGACCTTGCCTTGGTCAAAGTTGTCACCAAAATTACATTCAACACTTAAAGGACACCTTTTGTTCAATTTTCTCCAAAAACAATGATATATTTCTATTTTTAGTAACAATTTAACTTTAAAATGTTAATTTTATCCTTAATGAAATGATTTATATCCACACAAACATCTATCACTTATTTTAGACCACAAACTTCAAAATGGTTTTCTTTCTTTCTTAAACTCTGTGTCAAGTTAAATCAACTCATATAAATTAGGACGAAGGAGAAATAAATAAAAGGATAATTTTATTATATTAGCTTTATTAATTTTAGGTTATTTAAATATAGAAAAATAAATAATATTTAATAATAAAGATAAAACAAATAAAAAATAAAAAATTATCTTTTAATTTTTTAAATTGGATAAATAAAATTGAATAATTATTTTTAGTACTGATAGAAGAAGTGACTAGTATTGACTATAGAAAAAATTTGGAGAAAAAGAAAAGTCATGAGTTCACACAAGGAAAAGGAAAATAGCAAGTCAAGTCTTGTGTTTCTTCATTTAGTGCAAGTCTTAAATCATCGCTCTTCCTTTGTGGCGGCAAATAGCTCTTTTTTCTTTGACCCATCAATTTAACCTATTGTTAGACGAAGTTCAAAATTTGAACTTTGAACTTCCAATTGTGGTCCGTAAATGCTAATTTGAATTACCTGTAACTTCCATAAAACCGTTGCCGCCTATTTTCAGTAGCCACTCTTGATGGTCGAGCATTATAAGAGGGTAACACTGGTTGGTCCCTAAGTACAAAAAATCTTCTCTAAACTCACACCATCTATAGTGAGATATTCTGAGTGCTTAGAAGACTCACAGGAAGTGGAAAGTGGATGCCGACGATGCCAACACGCCGACGAACTCTGACTATGGCTGGAGGTACGCTAATCTTATTTTCACTGCACTATTACTCTGTGTTTTCTAACATTTGGTATCATAGAACTCAAAATTGCCTCTGACAATGGTTGGAGGTACGCCAATCTTTAAATTATGGTGTGCTATTGCTCTGTAATGTCTTACATTTGGTATCCGAGCACTCAAAATTGCCTTCGCCTTGTTGATTTTTGGAATTTACAGAAATCCTTCGAAATGGTTTTTAATTTTCAGATCTATTTTTTAAGCTTTAAAGCAATCTGATGGCAGAAATCATGTGAAAATAAAATTTCAAACATTTCTATGTTCCTAAATAAAATTTTCATGCTAAAATGGTGAATATGAATGGATCTGAAAACCATTCTAAAACTGGGTCGAATTGAACCCACTGAAGGTTGAAGATGACTCATTTTTTTAGGCAAGTTACATAATGAGTTCCTACTCTGGGCATGTGTAGAAAGCAAACTTTTTCGTTTAACTTTGTTGGGCCCATAGCAAACTATAGCAGTGATATATGTAGTAAGCAATATATTGCATCTTTTCACATGTGAAAGACATTATGCAGTGGGACCCATCCTATACTTGTAATAATGGCTATCTGTCATTAGAATGTTTTTGTTTTTATCTTTGTTGGTTAAATTTTTACAGAAACTTCTTTGGAAAAATAATTTTTGATATTTCTTGATACTATTTTATTAAATTCCTTAGTTGTAATGACCCTCCAGGTCATTTTCTGTATTTCCATATTATTTCGACATTTAGAGCTTTCCCATAGCTACCCCAAGTCATTTATGACTTGCTGGAGCTGACAGTTCGGTTACCGGACAACTCGTTTGGTTTTTAGAGCCAATTCCCTGTTTTGAAATCTTCGTTGTTCAAATTCGGCTACCGGGCCAGAACTTTAGGTAAACGACCTGGTATGCCAATTCTGACAGTTCCATTAGCTTTGGAGCATCGATTTTAGTCTAGGGGGACTCTTGGTCCGGGTCTTGAGGCTTCCAAACTCGTTTTGGGCTATTGGGAGGAAAGTGATGAAAATGGCCATTTAGGTGTGGGACCCACTTTTCATCGAAATGACCCCGAATGGAAATTTTAATTGCGTCATTGAGTCCAGAATGTCAAATTTTATAGGGTAGCATAGTTCATTTGAGTTCATGGGGTTCTGAACGAATCCCAAGGGTGCGTCGGAGACTTGGCAAAAACTAAGTCATAGCTGGTGCATGACTTTAGCTGGTGCAACCACTTAAGCGGGCATTTGGCCACTTAAGCGGAGGTCACTTTAGCGGCCAGGGAGTTGCTTTTGTGGCTAGCACTGGTCCCTGATGGACCTCTTTAAGGGAGACCATACCGCTTTAGCGGACACCGCTTAAGGGACGTTTGGTCCATTTTAACGGAGGTCAGCCCAGGTCTTTAGACTGTTTTAGAGGTGCATTGTCTCTTTAGCGGCCAAGTGGGTACTTTAGAAGTACCCGCAATGTATTTAATCCCCTTTCACTCATTTTTCTCTCATTTTCTCTAAGTGTTGAGACCATTAAAGCCCTAGAGAGATAGTGAGAGAGGGGAGGCGATTCTTGGGAGATCAAGGGAGGTTGGAGAGTTCATCAAAGACTTTTTCCTCGTCTTAATCCTTGTAAGTTCCGCCTAATTTCTTGGTAGATTCTCCGTTTTAGTTTTAAATCCCCAATCCATATATGGGTTGATTTTGGATGCGTTGGAGCTTTGAAATTGTCCATTCTTGAGGGTAAATGATCCTTGATCTTTGAGGGATGTTTTGATGGTTTCAAATTTATGCTTTTGTAAGCGGGCCCCACATGGGATTTTTAGCTAGATTTTGGACCCAAAGCATCTTTATGCAATATGGGTATCATTATTCTCGTCTTAATGAGTAGAATGTTATTAAGATAGCATGGCATCGTGCAAAGGCTTTTCGAGAGGGAAAAGCCTCAATTTAGCAGGCTTTATTGAGCATTCTTCGGAATCAGGTCGGCTAGGCTTACCTTACTTATAGATTGAGCTTTATTATGATATTAGTATGATATTGTGCTATTTTTTGGTTGGTAATTATGGTTGGGTTGCTTAGTTAGCGAAGTTTGATTTGTTTGGTCGATTTGTGAGTCATTCTGGGGGTAGAATCGACCCATTTACCCTTCCTTTAGGTCAAATGATGCTTTTAGACTTTATTTTTAGACTTATGTAATAACTTGTAGTGAAATTTTAGAGACATAGCCATTTTTGAGTAGTAATCGCCTTAGTATGGACTTTTGGGTTTAGAAACGGATTGTGCTGGCCATCTTTTAGGTTGTGCAATCTCTTTAATCTCCTTGTTGACTTAGGAGGCCTTTGCTTACAGCATTATAGTTAATCTTGAACCTTAGGCTATATAGCATTCACCTAGTTTGGGGCAAGGCTGGTTATTGTGACTTTACTCTATTAAAGACATGTTCGAGTCTGGCATCTATGATATGATTATGGTATTAAAGACCAGTTCGAGTCCGACATCTATGATATTATTATGGTATTAAAGACTGGTTTGAGTCTGGCGCTTTATGGTTCATCTATGGTATTACGAATTTGGTTCGAGTCTGGTATTTTACAGTACAAAGGGTTTCACGAATATGGAGTATTGGTTGGTTATATCATGCTTAGCATCTATAGATCTCCTCTTGATTGTATCCATCGGGCTTATGGGGGCTCGTTTGGGTTAGTCTACTCTTGTTTGCACCTTCTAGGCTTATGAGAGCCTAGTTAGGTTATAATTAGTTTACTTTGATTTTGGTATCGCGTGTTTAATTATTTATATTTCCTACGTTGGAGCATGGTCTCAGGTTTGCCCCTTTCTTCTTGACTTAGCTTACATTCTCATATTTTATTATGATTTAGCTCAGTCGGTCGATGATGCCTACTGAGTACCCGTTGTTTTGGTACTCATACTGCACTTTTGCATCCTTTTTTGGTGTAGATTTGAGTATTAGCTGTCGTCGCTGATATTCCTTCCAGCTTACTTATAGGATGCGGAGATAGGGTGAGCTTTTACAGTCGGAGTTGATTTCCTCTCCTTTCTAGATTTTGGGACAGTGTTTACATTCGAGATTATCTATATATTGACACTATTAGTACTCTTATTCTTTTGATTAGTGGCTCTTGTACTGGCCTTCACAGGTCATGGGATGTTTCTTTTGTTCTTCCTCTTTTCTATTTGGTATTTTAGGTTTTTATTCATACTTATATCGTCTTTGATCTTATTTTATACTTATTTTCCAGTATTTATTTTCGCCTTTTAGCCCATTACTTGTCATTCCAGGCTATGGTTTGGCTTACCTACTGATGGGTTATGGTATGTGCCATCATGACTCTGAAAATGGGTCATGACAAGTTGGTATTAGAGCCTAGGTTCACTGGTATTATTGGTACAAGAGCAAGTGTCTAGTAGAGTCCCGCGAATCAGAGAGATGACATTCGTGTCTTATCTTTGGAAGGCTATAGGACATTCTTAAGATGACTTCACTTTTTTATTTATCTCGTACGTTGAGTTTGTGTTGGTCTCTAAGGTTGTCATTATTTCATTCTTTTACATATGGTCAGGACGCGCGCTACTACGACCTATGACGAGGATCCCGAGCCTGCATCTAGGGCACCTGTTAGGGGACATGGCCGATCTAGAGGTCGAGGCCAGGCTAGAGCTATATCCCCAGCTAGGGGTTAGGATAGGGAGCCATAACTAGATCCTGCTATTGCTCGCGAGCCAAAGTTTCTGGCACCCCAGCCATTAGTGGGATCTGGGACAGCCCAGGCGCCATCGGGGTTTATTGTTTTTCATTGCTCAGAGATGTCTTAGTCCAGTTATTAGGATTAATTGGTGGTGCACCATCTGATGGTGCACAACCTGTGGGTCAGAGTGGTACAGGTATAGGGGCACAACCTGTAGCAATGAATCCCAGAGTTGAGATCCCTCTAGCACCGGTAGTTGCTCAGCCGGTAGCCGCCACTATGTCTATTAAGGAGCAGAAGATATTAGGTAAATTTCTGAAATTGACTCCATCGAGGTTTACAGGGGCTCCAGCCGAGGATGTATTTGAGTCCTTGACTGCACGCGAGGATAGGCTCCATAATTTGGGCCTAGTTGAGGCTCGTGGGGTTGACTATACCACTTTTAAGTTGGACTTGGTAGATAGACATTGGTGGAGAGGTTATCTTGATTCCAGGCTAGCTGGATCTTCCCCTATGACATGGACTCAGTTCTCCGAGGTCTTCTTGGAGAAGTATATGCCTCGCAGTCTTCGTGAGCGCCTGAGAGATCAGTTCACCCACTTAAAACAGGGTTCTATGACAGTTCTCGAGTATGAGGCATGATTTTATGAGTTGGCCAGACATGCTACTGCGATCTTGCCTACCGAATATGAGAGGATTCAGTGTTATGTTAGGGAACTGAGACTTTTTTTTTGCATGGCTACTCAGAGTTTGGTTGCTGCTAGTAGGTCTCTCATTGAGATTTCTGATTATGCCCAGACGATGGAGGAGATGCATCACGAAGCCCAAGGGGACAGCAATAAAAGACCACGTCTTCAGGTTCAGTGGGAGCTATAGAGACACACGGTTCAGAGGCAGAGGTTCTCAAGGTCAGTCTAGTAAGCCCATTCAGGCAGCACTTCAGATTAATGATGGAGGTCAGTCCAGCTTCAGTGATTACCATGGCCCGAGTGGCGGCCAGTCTCCGAGAAATGCACATTCTGGGTCTTTCAGTCAAGGTGACTATTTCGGGCTAGCCAAACCTTCTAGACATAGTAGTGTTTCTAGGCCTTGCTACACTTGTGGAGTGATTGGTCATTTCTCTAGGGAGTGTCCCTAACGTGGGATGATTCAGCCTGCAGTACAGAGTGTTCAGCAGATCAGATCAGTGCCATCTCCGGCTAGAGGTGGTATTCAGGGTCGTAAGGGTGGTCCCAAGGGTTTTGAGGAGGTTCTCAGGAAGGTAGGATGGGTGGTAGGTCAGATGCCCAGCCAAGTGGCGGGCAAGGTCATTTATATATTGTACCTGGTAGGCCAGAGGCAGAGTCTTTGGATGCTGTTATTACAAGTATGATTTCAGTATACCGGCAGTCGACTATTGCTTTATGTATTCGGGGTCCACTTATTCATATGTTTCTGCTTATTATGCACCGTGGTTAGAGTTGTCTTGGGAGCTTTTATTTGTGCCATTGCCTGCATCTACTTTCATGGATGATTCTTTAGTAGTGGATTAGAATTATAGATCATGTATTGTGACCATTTGAGAGTTTGATACTCGGGTTGATCTTATTGTGTTAGATATAGTGGACTTTGATGTGATTCTGGGCATGGACTGGTTATCCCCTTATCTTGCGGTCTTGGATTATTTTGCCAAAACCGTTACCTTAGCCATGCTTGGTATTTCCTCGGTTATGTGGCAGGGTTCTTTTAGCCATGCACCGATGGGGATCATTTCCTATGTTCAGGCTAAGAGATTGGTGTTGAGGGGTTGCGAGTCTTATCTTGCTTATATACGTGATGTCCGGGCGGAGAGTACCTTGCTTGATTCTGTTCCTATTGTCCATGAGTTTTTTTATGTGTTCCCTACCGACCTGCCTGGCCTTCCTCCTGGGCGTGATATTGAGTTTACCATTAATCTTAAGCCGGGCTCCCGACCTATTTCTATGGCTCCTGCTGAGCTCAGGGAGATGAATTCTCAGCTCCAGGATTTATTAGGTAAGGGTTCTATTAGATCAAGCGTATCGCCATGGGGTGATTTTATCTTGTTTGAGAAGAAAAAGAATGGTTCTATGCATATGTGTATTGACTATAGGCAGCTGAATAAGGTGACCGTGAAGAATAAGTACCCTATGCCTCGCATTGATGATTTATTTGATCAGCTTCAGGGTGTGACAGTTTTCTCTAAAATTGACTTGAGATTTGGATATCATCAGTTTAGGATTCGAGCTAAGGACATCCCTAAGACAACCTTCAGAACTTGGTATGGCCATTATGAGCTCCTGGTAATGTCTTTTGGGTTGACCAATGCCCCAGCAGCATTTATGGATTTGATGAATCGAGTTCTCAGGCCCCATTTGGACTCCTTTGTTATTGTTTTCATTGATAACATATTGGTGTATTCGAGGAATAGGGAAGAGCACGAACAACATTTAAGGATTGTGCTTCAAACTTTGAGAGATCACAGGCTTTATGCCAAATTCTCAAAGTGTGAGTTTTGGCTCTATTTGGTTACATTCCTAGGACATGTGGTGTCTAAGGATGGGATTATGGATGATCCGATGAAGATAGAGGCAATTCGTGATTGGGCCAGACCTACATCTCTGACCGAGGTTCGTAGCTTTATTGGTTTGGCAAGTTACTACAGATGGTTTGTTGAGGATTTTGCTTCTATTGTCACTCCTATGACCAGGTTGACAAGGAAGAAGGTTTCTCTTCAGTTTTCTATTGAGTGCGAGTTGAGCTTTTGAAAGCTCAAGAAGATGCTCACTTCAGCACCTATATTGACTCTTCATGTTGAGGGAGAGAGGTATAGAGTTTATTGTGATGCTTTTGATATTGGTTTGGGTTGTGTACTGATGCAACAGGGCCGAGTTATTGCTTATGCATCGAGGCAGCTTAAGGTTCATGAGCGCAACAACCCCACACATGACTTGGAGTTGGCGGCGGTAGTTTCGTGCTTAAGATTTAGAGACATTACTTATATAGTGTTCACTGCGAGGTCTTCACTGACCATCATAGTCTTCAGCACCTTATGACTCAGAGGGAGCTTAATTCTAGACAGCATAGGTAGATTGAGTTGCTAAAAGACTATGACATCTCTATTCTTTACCACTCCGGCAAGGCGAACGCGGTAGCGGATGCCTTGAGCCGAAAGGCAGTGAGTATGGGAAACTTGTCTTCTATTTCAGCTTCATAGCAGCTGTTGGATTTGGACGTTCGATTCCTGGCTAACATGATGGTTCAACTAGATATTTCGGACCCCAGGAGGATCCTTGTGAGTGTTGGGGCTAGATCTACCTTATTTGAGCAGATTTGGAGTTGCCAGTTTGAGAATAGTAGACTTTGTGGCCTCCATGACAAAATTTTGAGGGGTGAGTCCAGTTGGTCTACCTTAGATTCAGAAGGCATCCTAAGATTTAATTGTCACATTTTTGTTCTGAGGGTTGGGGGCTTGATTCAGTTGATATTATGGGAGGCTCATAGCTCTAGATATTCAATTCACCCTGGGACAACCAAGATGTATAGAGATTTAAGACAACATTATTGGTGAAGTGGCATGAAGAGAGATATTGCAGATTTTATAGCTCGATGCCTATGTTGTCAGCAGGTAAAAGCCGAGCATCAGAGACTGGGTGGATTACTTCAGAGGCTACCCATTCCTGAGTGGAAATGGGAGCACATTACAATGGACTTTGTAACTAATTTGCCCCGTACTTTCTGAGGTTTCGATAGTATTTGGGTCATAGTAGATCGGTTGACCAAATCGGCTTATTTCATCCTGATTCAGATTTCCTTCAGTGCCGATAGGTTATCCTGTATCTATGTCCGTGAGATAGTTTGCCTTCATGGAGTACCAGTATCCATTATTTCAGACAGAGGCTCAGTGTTCACTTCTATCTTCTGGAGGACTTTTTAGGAGGAGTTGGGCACTCAGGTTGATCTTAGCACCTCATCCCTTCCCCATACTAATGGTCAGTCAGAGCAGACTATTCAAGTCTTGGAGAACATACTCTATGCGTGCGTGATGGACTTTGGAGGTCAATGGGAGCAGTACTTAGCTTTAGCGGAGTTCGCTTATAATAATAGCTACCATTCAAGCATTGAGATAGTACTATTTGAGGCATTATATGGTAGGCGTTATCGGCCTTTGATTGGCTGGTTTGAGACTTCAGAGGTTAGCCCTCGTGGTACTGATTTACTTCGTGAGTCCTTGGATAAGGTGGGGTGATTCAGGATAGGTTGAGAGCAGTTCAGAGTAGGCAGAAGAGCTACGCTGATCATAGACTTTGTGCCTTGAAGTTTGGAGTTGGTGATCGGGTTTTTCTCCGTTTATCAACTATGAAGGGCTTGATGAGGTTTGGGAAGAAGGGTAAGCTCAGTCCCAGGTATATTGGTCCAATCGAGATACTGCAGATAGTTGGAGAGGTAGCTTATGAGTTGACCTTGCCCCCAGATTTTATAGCTGTTCATCTAGTTTTTTATGTCTCCATGTTGCGGCATTACATTTCTGATGAGTCACATGTACTTCGGTAGGATTCGATTCAGCTGGATGAGAAATTGACATTCGTAGAGGCGCCAGTCGTCATTTTAGCCAAGGATGTCAAACGATTGCACTCTAGAGAGATTTTTATGGTTAAGGTTCAGTGGAGTAAGGAGGCTACTTGGGAGATCAAGAGTGAGATGCGGACCTAGTATCCCTACCTGTTTGAGCCTTCAGGTACTTCTTGACCTTTACTTTCACAGATGAAAGTCTTTTTAGTAGTGGATATTATAATGACCCCCCAGGTCATTTTCTGCATTTTCGCATTATTTTGGTGTTTATAGTTTTCCCATAGCTGCCCCAAGTCATTTATGACTTGCTGGAGCTGACAGTTCGATTATCGAGCAGTTTGTTTGGTTTTTAGAGCCAATTCCCTGTTTTGAAGTCTTCGATGTTCAAATTTGGCTACCGGGCCTAAACTTTAGGTAAACGACCTCGTATGCCAATTCGAACAGTTCCATCATCTTTGGAGCATCAATTTTAGGCTAGGGGGACCCTTGGTCCGGGTCTTGAGGCTTTCAAACTCGTTTTGGGCTATTGATTGGAAAGTGATTAAATGGCCATTTGGGTGTGGGACCCACTTTTCATCGAAATGACCCCGGATGGGAATTTCGATTGCGTCGTTGATTCCAGAATGTCGAATTTGATAGGGTATCATAGTTTGCTTTCGTTCATGGGATTCCAAACAAATCCCAAGGGTGTGTCGAAGACTTGGCAAAAACAAAGTCATAGTTGGTGCATGCCTTCAGCTGGTGCAACCGCTTAAGCGGAGGTCTCTTTAGCTGCCTGGGCACCGCTTTAGCGGCTAGCACTGGTCCTTGATGGACCGCTTTAGCGGAGACCATACCGCTTTAGTAGACGCCGCTTAAGCGACGTTTGGTCTGCTTTAGCGGAGGTCAACCCAGGTCTACAGACCGCTTTAGCTGTGGGTTGCCGCTTTAGCGGCCAAGTGGGCGCTTTAGCGGTACCTGCAGTGTATTTAATCCCCCTTCACCTATTTTTCTCTAATTTTCTCTAAGTGTTGAGAGCATTAAAGCCCTAGAGAGATAGTGAGAGAGGGGAGGCGATTCTTGAGAGATCAAGGGAGGTTGGAGAGTTCATCAAAGCCTTTTTCCTCGTCTTAATCCTTGTAAGTTCCGCCTAATTTCTGGATAGATTCTCCGTTTTAGGTTTAAATCTCCAATCCATTTATAGGTTTATTTAGGATGTGTTGGAGCTTTGAAATTACCCATTCTTGAGGATAAATGATCCTTGAGCCTTGAGGGACGTTTTGACGGTTTCAAATTTATGATTCCGTAAGCGGGCCCTACATGGGATTTTTAGCTCGATTTTGGACCTAAAGCATGTTTAAGAAATATGGATATCATTATTCTCGTATTAATAAGTAGATTATTAGTATGATAGGGTGGCATCGTGAAGAGACTTCTCGGGAGGGAAAGCCCCAATTTAGCAGACTTTATCGAGCATTCTTCGGCATCCAGGTAGGCTAGGCTTACCTAAATTATAGATTGAGCTTTATTATGATAATAGTATGATATTGTACTAGTTATGTGTTGGTAATTCTGGTTGGGTTACTTTGTTAGTGAATTTTGATTTATTTGGTCAATTTGTGAGTCGTTCCGGGGGTAGAATCGACCCATTTACCCTTCCTTTAGGTCAAATGATGCTTTTAGATTTTACTTAGACTTATGTAATAACTTGTAGAAAAATTTTGTAGACTTAGCCATTTTTGGGTAGTAATCGCCTTAGTATGGACGTCCGGGTTTAGAAGCGGGCTCCGCGGGCCATCTTTTAGGTTGTACAATCTCTTTTAGCTGCTTGTTGACTTAGGAGGCCTTCGTTCTCAGCATTATAGTTAATATTTAACCTTAGGCTATATAGCATTCACCTTGTACGGGGCTAGGCTAGTTATTGTGAATTTACTCTATTAAAGACCGGTTCGAGTCCGGCATCTATGATATGATTATGGTATTAAAGACTGGTTTGAGTCTGGCGCTTTATGGTTCATCTATAGTATTGCAAATCCGGTTCGAGTTCGGTATTTCGCAGTACAAAGGGTTTCACGTATATGGGAGTATTGGTTGGTTATATCATTCTTAGCGTCTATAGATCTCCTCTTGATTGTATCCATCGGGCATATGGGGGTTCATGTGGGTTAGTCTTCTCTTGTTTTCACCTTCTAGGCTTATGGGGGCCTAGTTAGGTTATAATTAGTTTAATTTGATTTCGGTATCACGTGTTTAATTATTTATCTTTCCTGCGTTGGAGCATGGTCTCAGGTTTGCCCCTTTCTCCTTGTCTTAGCTTACATTCTCGCATTTTATTATGTTTTTATCATGATTTAGCTTAGTCGGCCAATGATGCCTACTGAGTACCTATTGTTTTGGTACTCATACTGCACTTTTGCATCCTTTTCTGGTGCAGATCCGAGTATTAGTTGTCATCGTTGATATTTCTTACAGCTTGCTTACAGGATCCGAAGATAGGTTGAGCTTTCAGAGCCGGAGCTGATCCTCTCTCCTTCCTAGATTTTAGGACAGTCTTTACATTCAAGACTATATATATATTGACACTATTAGTACTTTTATTCTTTTGATTAGTGGCTCTTGTACTAGCCTTACTAGGTCGTGGGATGTTTCTTTTGTTCTTCCTCTTTTATGTTTGGTATTTTAGGATCGTATTCATACTTATATCGCCTTCGATCTTATTTTATGCTTATTTTCCTGTATTTATCCAGTCTTCTGTCTTTTAGCCCATTACTTGTCGTTCTGGGCTATGGTTTGGCTTACCTACTGGTGGGTTATGGTAGGTGTCGTTACGACTCTGAAAATGGTCGTGACATTAGTTGGCTCACTTGTCTGGAAAATTCTTACATATGTAATCATGATTGAATTTTCAATATGTGATGCAAAATTCGAGAATATTTTAGTGATGTTAATATCACAATGTTTATATGCTTAAATTGTTACATTCGTTGTATGTATAATGGTTATTAACTTTTTACGTACAAATATCGTTTAAGCACATGAAATTTAATTTTATTGCATAATGTTTCGTAATAAAATATTGTATTTAATGTCTAGTGATTCATATAATTTTATTAAATTAAGACTTAGCCACAACAATCTTGACTAAATAAGATTATATATTTTGTTTAGAATCACATAAGAAAATTATAGACATTAATTAAGGACTAATGTCTAAGTGATCTATAGTTTTGTTTAATTGAAGATTAGCTACATCATCCTTAATTAAATAAGATTTGAAAGTTAAAGATCACATAAAGAAATTGTATACATTAGAATTGTGATTAGTTATGCACGATATAATAACTCAAAAACTTTTATTATTGGGTTACATAATTAATTTGGATAAAATATTAAATACTTTTCATAATTACCCACAGGGATTATGAATGAGAAATAGTTTATCGTAAAAATA
Organism: Capsicum rhomboideum; assembly: GCA_031232105.1. Taxonomy (NCBI): domain Eukaryota; kingdom Viridiplantae; phylum Streptophyta; class Magnoliopsida; order Solanales; family Solanaceae; genus Capsicum; species Capsicum rhomboideum. The sequence continues at coordinate 57,893,717 of CP124711.1, forward strand.
GAATACCATGCTAGCAAACAATAATTCTATCATAAGGAATGAGTCTAATTGTATTAAAAATTTAGCCCACAGGCCATTTTTATATCAGTAGATTCAATTTTATATGCCTCAAATTCATTAAGCATATATGTATAATTTTGCAGTTATGTAATCTGTAAATTTCTCTGATATTTGTGATATTCCCAAATTGAATGGTGAGAACTATAAGATGTGGAAAGAGAGAATTCTCCTTCACTTAGGGTGCGTGGACATTGATTAAGCAATCAGGAAAGATGAATCACCTATTGATGAAATTAGCACTCAGACTGAGATTGCTCTTCAAGAACAATGAGAATGCTCTAACCACTTGAGTGTTATATTTATTAAGATCAAAATCTTTGCACGTATTCGTGGTTCTGTCAAACAACATAACAATGTCAAGATATTACTGAAGTCTATTGAAGAACAATTTGAGACTTCAGATAAGGCACTTGCCATCACCTTAATTATTAAATTCTCATCAATAAAGCTCACCTGTGTGAGAGGTGTGCGTGAGCACATCATGAAAATGTGAGACTTAGCGGTTCAACTAAAGACTCTTGAGGTCAAAATGTTTGAAACTTTTCTTGTGCACTATATTTTGAATACTTTGCCTACACAGTACGACCCTTTTAAGATCTTCTATAACACACATAAGGATAAATGATCTATTAATGAACTTATGGCTATGTGTGTTCAAGAGGAGGGTCGATTGCTGAAGGAAACAGGAGAAAGTACATTCATGACTACTCAAAAGAAGAAGACCTATTAAGCCAATATGAAGTTGGAAGGTAGGCACCATTTGACACTTACATCAAGAAAGAATCCAAGTGCTACTTCTGTAAAAAGAAGGGGCACATAAAGAAGGATTGTGTCAAGTATCAACAATGGCTTAAAAAGAAAGGTATTTTAATCTCTCTTGTTTGTTATGAAGCTAATATAAATGAATATTCCTTTATTTTGTGGCATCGGTGATTGAGACATATCTCCATAAATAGAATTAAGAGATTAGTAAATGATGGAGTACATAATACTTAAAATTTTACTAATTTCGATACTTGTGTGGACTGCATTAAGTGAAAGTAGGCAAACAGGTTAAAGAAAGGTGCTAAGAGGAGTTCAACCATATTAGAAATCATACATTCAGATTTATGTTATCTAGATATAGACGGACATGGTCAAAAATACTTTATCACCTTTATAAATGATTACTCATGATATATGTATCTCTACATGCTTCATAATAAAAGAGAAGCATTAGAAGCCTTTAAAGTTCTCAAGGCTGAAGTAGAGAAACAATGTAGAAAGCAAATTAAGATTCTGAGAACTGATAGAGGTGGTGAGTATTATGGTAGATACATTAAGGATGGACAAGCACAAGGTTCGTTTGTGAAATTTCTTCAAGAAAATGGGATTGTTGCTCAATACACCATGCTTGATTCTGTAGATCAAAATGGTGTAGCAGAAAAAAGAAATCGAACATTATTGGACATGGTGCATAGTATGTTAAGTAGCTCTAAGCTACCTAAGTCCTTGTGGATTGAAGGTCTTAAAACAACAGTGTATATATTAAATCGAGTTCCAATCAAGGCTATCCCAAAGACACCTTTTGAGTTGTTCATCCCAAAGACACCTTTTGAGTTGTTCAAAGATTGGAAACTGAGTTTAACATATATTTGCATATGGGGATGCCCGTCTGAAGTAAGAATCTACAACGCACAAGAAAAGAAACTGGATCCTAGGACCATTAGTGGATATTTTACTAGAGACGCTGAAAGGTCTAAAGGATACAGATTCTATTGTCTATCTAACAACACTAGGATTGTGGAATTAAGAAATGTAAATTTTTTTGAGAATGACTTGATTAGTGGGAGTGATCAATTTCAAAATGCAATTTCTACAAGAAATCGACCCACTACTTCAAGTCAATAATTAATTATCGTGTATAACACCCCTCAAGTACAATTGGGTGTTGCACAAACAATCAATGAAATTCCACAAGCTACTGAAAATGTTCAAGTTGATCAAGTTGTTCAAGTGATTCCAGAAATTATTTAACAACCAGTTGAACAACACGATCCTCCGTAAAATGTTGGTGCAACATTAAGAAGATCTACTAGAGAAAGAAAATCAGCAATTCCTAGTGATGTTGTTGTGTATTTACAGGAATCTGACATTGGAGTTAAAAATGATCCTGAGTCTTTTTCACAAGCCATGAATTGCAAGGAATCAGAATTGTGCTATAATTCCATGAAAGAAGAGATGAATTCCATGAAAAGTAACGAAGTCTGAGATCTTGTCGAGTTGCCTAATGGTGTAAAAGTCATTGGATGTAGGTGGGTCTTTAAAACTAAAAAAAGACTCATCAGAAAATATTGAAAGATATAAAGCAAGACTTATTGCTAAAGAATTCACTCAAAAGGAAGGAATTGACTACACAGAGACCTTTTCTCTTGTGGCTAAAAAGGATTCCTTGCGTATTATGTTGCCATTAGTAGCTCATTTTGACTTAGAATTGCAACAGATGGACGTGAAAACTGCATTTCTCAATAGTGATCTAGAGGAAAATGTTTATATGAAATAACCTGAAGTTTTCTTCTCTAGTAATGGTGAACACTTGGTATGTAAGTTAAAAAAATTCATATACGGACTAAAACAAGCCTTTCATCAATGGTATTTGAAATTTCACAATGTTATCTCTTCATTTGACTTTGTTGAGAATATTATGGATCAATGTATATACCAGAAGGTCAGTGGGAGTAAAATATGTTTCTTAGTTCTATATGTGGATGATATCTTACTTGCATTCAATGATAAGTGAATGATATATGAAGTGAAATAATTTCTCTCTAAAAGTTTTAATATGAAAGTCATAGGTGATGCGTCTTATGTCATTGGCATTAATATTCATCGAGATGGACATCAAGGTACCTTAGGTCTATCTCAAGAAGCCTATATCAGTAAAATTTTAGAGAGGTTTCGAATAAAAGATTGCTCACCAAGTGTAGCTCATATTGTAAAAGGTGACAAGTTCAACTTGAATCAGTGCCCGATGAACAACCTTGAGAGGGAACAAATGAAGGACATTCCACACGCTTTTGTTATTGGAAGCTTGATGTATGCTCAGGTTTGTACCTGACATAGCATTTGTTGTTGGAATGTTAGGAAGATATCAGGGTAATTCGGGTCTTGACTACTAAAAAGCTGCAAACAAAGTCCTAAGATATCTTCAAGGGACGAAAGACTACATGCTTGCTTATGTACAAATGATCAAATGACTTGAAAGTCATTGGCTACTCTGATTCAGACTTTGCTGGTTGTGTTGATTCACGAAAATCAACCTCAGGATACACAGTTATGTTAGCTGGTGGAGCTATATCTTGGAGGAGTGCCAAACGACTTTGATTACTACTTACACTTGGAGGCTGAGTTCATTTCTTGTTTTGAGGCTACCTCACATGGTGTATGGTTGAAGAGTTTCAGTTTTGGGATAAGAATTATCGACGCTATCTCTAAGCCATTAAGGTTATATTGTGACAATTCAGTTGTTGTCATTATGGCTAAGAATAACAAAAGTTGTAGTCAAAGTAAGCATATCGACATAAAGTATCTAGCCATAATAGAACGTGTTAAAGATAAGAAAGTTGTCATTGAACGTGTTAGCACTGAAGTGATGTTAGCTGATCCTTTGACTAAAGTCATGCCGCAACAAAAATTTAAGGATCATATAGTCACAATGGGACTTAGTTTCACTATGTAAAATTTTGTTGTAACAATGAATTTTTGTGAAACTCTATTTTATATGATATTTCTTATATTTGTAACTGTGTGCACATTCAGTTTTATTTTGAGAAATGTCACTAAAGTATGGACCTAGAATAAATATTAAATTTAATCGATATGGGCTAAGGTTTAGAGGCATAATACATTGTGATACATGGAAGGTACCACTCGCTCTAAGAGGGACTATCGCTATGATTCATGCATTATGCTTCTCTTAAGTATTATGACATTTGGCATTATGTATATGGAACAAGTGGGAGAATGTTAGACAAATATCAAAATTTGAACTTTGAACTTCCAATTATGGTCCATAACTGCAAACTTGAATTGCCTGTAACTTCCATAAAATCGTTGCCGCCCATTTTCAGTAACCACTTTTGTAACCGCTCTTGATGGTCGAGCATTATAAGAGGGCAACACTGGTTGGTCACTAAGTATAAGAAATTTTCTCTAAACTTACACCATCTGTAGTGAGATATTCTGAGTGCTTAGAAGACTCACAAGAAGTGGAAAGCAGACGCCGACGATGCCAACACTCCAACGAACTCCGACAATGGCTGGAAGTATGCTAATCTTATTTTCGCTGTGCTATTGCTCTGTGTTTTCTAACACCTATGTCATAAGTTCTCTCCTATGAAGCTTTCTTTTGATTTATTAACCCTCTACATCCTCCTGCAGGCTGCAATCCCAATTCCTACGCCAGTTCTTTTAATATTTTAAACTACACTTTGTTATTTCTTTCTTTAATTAGTTTGTTTATATGAATGAGGAAACATTGAAGGAAGCTCTGAGTATTGATTTTTACTATTACCCTTTCTGATTGGGTTGTGAGCTTTTGTGCTTGTGCTAGTGGAACTTAAATTGTTTTTCTATAGTTTATTTTGGTCTCTGAAACGCAAGTGGAGGGTATTCTCCAACTATTTTTGAGGCCTAGTTGCTTTACTACTCTTTCATATATATATATATATATATCCACTTGGATTGATTGCTATTACTTATTTTAACGTGTTGACAATCTTGTTTCTCTTTCCTTTCTGTTGGAAGAGGAGGATTACTTTAATAACTAATTTCCTTGGTTGGCTTGCTCTCTATATATATTCTTCTCTGGATGTTGCCTAGTGCCCATGCATGTTCAGGGTGGTCTATGAAAAATAAACGTGTGCTTGAAAGCGAATTGGTCCCTTCACTTCTTAATACTTTCCTTTTTAAAAATATTTTTGCACATTGTTGTATATATCAAATGCTTTAGGCTACTAATCTATAGAGATGTTAAAATGATTGGGCCGTTCATAAATATGGTGTCAAATTGTGGAGCCCTTATCATTCCTTTGATCTATCTGCTCTTGAGTTGAATTGTCTGCTCTACACTTCAAAGTGACATTGACTGTCTGAAATCTATTCAAAGTTCCTTAGAAGACCCATCAAATATCTTAGCCTCTACATGGAATTTCAATAATCAGACTGAAGGTTTTATATGCAAATTCACTGGAGTTGATTATTGGCATTCTGATGAAAATATGGTTCTGGCATTTATCTTCCCGACATAGGGCTCAAGGGAAAGTTCCCACGTGTTATTCAGATTTGCTCATCTTTGACATTATTGGATCGCTCAAACAATAACCTTAATAGAAGTATTCCATCTAATATCTCCAAATTTATAGGTTTCATGGTGAATCTTGATCTATCTTCCAACCAACTATCCGGAGATATACCTGAGAATCTTGTAAACTACTCTTATCTGAATGTCCTTAAACTAGATAACAATCAATTAACAGGTCACATTCCTCTCAAGATTGGCCTTCTTGGTCGATTGAAGACGTTTAGTGTAGCAAACAATCAATTGACTGGGAAAGTTCCAAACTTCATAAATGATACGACTTTTCCTACTGGGAGTTATGCCAAGAATTTAAGACTGTGTGGATTTCCTTTGCCTGTCTGTTGGGTCCTGCAAAGAAAACTTCTACTGGACTCATTGCTAGTACAACGATTGGTGGGGTGACTATAGCTGCTATAGCCATGACCATTGGTATGTTCTTCTATCTAAGAAGGCTGCCCAGGAAGAAGAAAAAGGATGAAGATCCTGATGGGAATAAATGGGCGAAGAGTATTAAGGGTGCCCAAGCAATAAAGGTAAGTAGTTTTTTCTATGGTAAATCATTATAAGTTCTCTCTCCATTAAGATTTTGTCTGACTCATCTTTGCTTGATTAATCAAACTATTGGTTACGCATCTAAATCGAATATAGAACCATACTTGTTCTCTTTTTCTTACAAGTTCTCTCTCTTTATTTTTAGTCCTTATCAAGAAAATGATTTTTTTACCTGCTTCAGTGTGATTTTTCAGTCACTCTAGTTAATTCCTCGGTTCTAATAATTTAGCATTTGGTATTCCTTTTATTTTTTTCAGCTTTCAATGTCTGAGAAGTCTGTTTCAAAAATGAGACTAAGTGATCTCATGAAGGCCTCTGACAACTTTCGCAAAAATAACATTATTGGGTCAGGAAGGACAGGAACTATGTACTTAGCAATACTTGATGATGGCACTTCCCTTATGGTTAAGAGGTTGCAAAATACATAACACTCGGAGAAAGAATTTATGTCTGAGATGGCTACTTTGGAAAAGGTAAAGAACCGTAACTATTAAATTTGACAAGATTCTAGAACTAGTGTGAACAATTGACTAGAGCTAGTGTGAACGTTTTGAAAAAGGAGAATTCTTCTTAGGGAAGAAATGTCCAAGTTCAACTTGTAGTCAAAATATTTGAATACCATTAAATGATTTCACACGTTGAACTTTGACATTTGATAGTAAATGAGACAATAATAAAAGAACACCAAAAATTTTATGAGGTTCGGCAAAACTTTATTTTCTGCCGACTCCTCGAAATTTTATTTCACTCCAAAAGAATACAAGTTAAATACTACAAGAGAGAAAGGAGATTCAAATGCCTTCAAAGATAAGAAGGCAAGTGAGAGAGGTAATTTACAAATGAACTAAGTACCCCTATTTATAGGCTCAATACAAAGTCAAGAACAAGTCTAAGGAAAATCAAGCAATCTAGGGTTTCAGTTTCAACAAGCTCTTTTGAGTTTTTCTTAAAGTTTAGTTGTCTTCTTCAAGTACGCAAGATTTCAAAGGTGGATTCCTTTTATCGTCACATCCAAGTACTTTCTAGACATTATGAAATTATGCTTAAAGCTAAGGTTTATGCCCAAACCATTAAAGTTGCTTTTTTTATATGCTTAACTTGATTTCTATGAAAAAGGTTTATATGATCTTATGATTTCTACACAAAATTTCCTATTTATGCATTGAAACTCATGATTTAAGATTCACTTCATGCACATGATTCATGATATGAAATTGAGCATATGCTCACAACAATATAGTTTTACAACTATGTTAAGCACAGACTCAAACCTATGATTCAGCTATGTTATAGAACACTAGAATGTTTTGGAAGGATTATTTAGCATCGAGAGGACAAGGGTTCAAACAAACCAAGTTCCATAACTATGTGCCACTATAGGTTCTGCCCAAGAGGCATAATTATAGGATCCTTATGTGTATGGTTCTATACCTTGCCCGGTCAGAACAACTTTTCCAGTATGGGTGTAAGGCGTTGAGCATCACAAGCTTGCATGGTGTTTTTCGATTATAAAAAACTCCCCAAATGCATAGACTTTATGAAATTTACTATTTATATACCCATGCAACACTTTTATGTAGACTTTATCCCTTATGATTTTCATCTCAGGTTTTAATTGTTTTAAGCTATTCATGTCTTCATATCCTTTAGTCTGAATACCTATCTTTATATATTTTCCAAATTCTGATGCATTGATCATATAGTTTGGACTACAGTAAAATATTCTGTCATTATCAGTCATGTCTACTTCAGTTAATCCTATAAGAGATTTTCTAGAGTCTGACCATCTATCGTCGTAAATAGTGATTAATACTTTCGTTCCTAAATTCTTTCTGGTTAATCCTTTTAATCCTATTATTATTAAACCCATGTGCATTAAATTCATATTTCTTTTTCTTATTTCTGCTGAAGATTCTGGACTAATTAATGTAAGGTTTTCTTGATTGTCTCCTGTGACACATATCTGTTCTTCTCTATAGTTTCTATATAACTGAGCTTTTGGTGAAAATAAGCCTGCACTATATAATACTTTTGGATTTAACAAATTTAACTTGTTCTGTTGAAAAATTTGAATATCTTTATCAATGTCTATTATTTCATCTAATTGTTGAGAAGTGTTTTGTCTTCCTGAATTCATTATATTTGATATAATATTATTACCTAGTCTGTTTTGGGTGTAACTATGTCGTGGTCTTTCTTGGTCTGATCTCCTACCTGATAAAAAGTCCATGGTTTTCTTTTCTAACTACTGATGTTCTTTCTTTTAATGGAGTTACTTCTGTCTTTTTTAATTGATCGATTAACTCGTTTAGATTGTCTTCCGGAACTGGTGGATATTTAATCTTATTTATTTCTTCTAAATGTTGTTTTAATATGTCTTGATGGTCTAGTTAAGTGTTTCCTTTTACTAATTTTTCTATGCTTTCGTTAAGTTTTAGAAGTAGTAATATTATGGTATTATTTTGTTTAATGATTACTTGGTCTATTTTACTTTGAGATGAATAGTTACTTAAACCTTCTGGATTTAGTGTTATTTGTTCTCATTGTTTGAGTATTTCGTTATATAATAGGCCATTCATGAAAGGATTATTGCTTTTATCTGATCTATAGTTTGTTTTAAATCTTTAAGGTCTTTGTGAAGTATTTTTATATTTTCTTGTGGTTCCTTACTAAGTTGCCTTTTTTCTATCTCTAAATATTGATTTTTTTAGAAAATCTAACTTGTCTTCTATTTGATTAAAGATCTTTATCTGCTTAACTAGTATTTCTCTAAGAATTTTGAGTATTAATGTATTATCTTTATGAATATTGTCTCCTAGATTTAACAATAAATTTACAATACTATTTAATTGTGGGTCTTCGTTATGTAAACTATGTTCTCCGTTACTAAAATTACACCTAATTTGTGAATTATCTTTTAGTCGTTTATATTTCTTTTCTGGTATTAATTGTAAGTCTAAATATTTTAATTTCTTTAGATTGGTTACCTTGTCTATTTTTTCTATCCTAGTGCTATCCAGATTGGTCTAGTTTTATACCACTCTAACCACTTTTTATATTCTTCTATATCACTTTCTATACCTTGTGTTTCCCAACTGATTTTACTTGCTATTTGATCTAAATTTTGTAGCTTCAGAGTTTTTAATTTTATTAAAGATTGTTCTAAATTTCAATACTTCTTTTTTGCGTAAACTAATCTTACTACTTGGATATTAAATAGAAGATTATTAGCTTGTACTTCTTTAGCAAAAGGGTGTGTTTTCATTAATTTATCTATCCTAATGGACAATTATCTAAATATTCTTTAAAAAGTAACCTATGACTTATCCCACTTCTAATATCTCTATTTATATTATTAAGTTGTAGTTTAATTCTATTCTGTTTTCCACACCTTCGATGATGTGCTTCTACTGATATATTTGTGTAGTCTAAAGTAGATGTCTTATTATCAAATTATTGTAAACGGGTTACTAGTTGTTCTCGTAGCCTTTTTAGTCGTTTTTCGTTAATATAAGTATTATATATCTGAGTATTGTAATTGTTTATATAACTATGATAATTATCGTTCTGCGCATATAGCGAGATTACAATTGCTTGTATTAAATATTCTTGGGCTTGTATGTCTGTTTTAACTTGATTTATTTCTTTCTTTATATAGTGATAATAATCTGTTATTTGTTTGGTTAAGTGAACTTCTATGTCTAATTCTAGTTATATTTTAAATCTAGTTAAAAATTCTACTAGTTTTTGTTCTAAGAAATGTATATAATTCTAACCTTGTTGTATAAAAAGTAGTCTTTTACTTAGTTCTTTGTATTTTTTACGGTATTTTTTAATTGTTCTTTTGGAATGTTGCATAAAACTTTATCCTAAAGGAAAATATCGTACTCTGTTCTTTAAATATTTTATATAATTTTTTATAGCTATAATTTCCTTTTCGATATGTCTTAACTTACTTTGTTGATTATCTAGTAAAGATTCTTTAATTATTATTGCTTGTCTTAAGTCTTGTTGAAAATCGTATATTTCTCTATAACAATATGAAACGTGTTTAGTGTAAAGATGTTGTTTCATAAACTTAAATCTATATTTAAACTTCTTAAAATTCTAGTGTATGAGTTAAGACTGTATAAGGTCTAGTGTATATAAGTCTTGATTTATTAATTTTTTCTTATTTTTTCTAATTTCTAGTATGCAATAAGGAATTCTACCGTTCTGTATTATACCGACTTTTACTTCGGGATTATAATATAAGGCTTGAAGTTCTAAAATTAATAGTTTTAAGTTTCTTATTGAATTTTTATAGTCTCGAGTATTTCTAAGTGGTCTACGCATATAAGTTAGCCTAAAGGATAGTAATTAATTTCTCTCTTAATTCTTTTAATTCTTTTTGGTAAAATTTTTATTTGTTTACTAATTCTTAGAATTCTATCTATATAGAAATGTACTAGTTCTACAATTGGTGGATATTTCTGATTGAATTCTTCTTCAAAATTATTTTCGTAATAATTATACTGTACTTGTAACCTATCACGTTCTTTTTCTAAGTTTTTAAGTATATCTTTATTTATTAGTAGCTGTTCTCTAAGATGTTTAATATATTTAGCTAGTCTAGTTCTTTTCATATAATTTAATTATCCTAAAGGGTATTAAGTAAGCTTATTTTTTATCTGTTTTATTACTTTTTGTCTAAACTTTATTTGAGCAATAAGGTCTATGGTTGGTTGATCTTTATATTGTCTTTCTAAATCTTTTTAAATTATTTTATTATCTAGTAGAAAGGATCTAAGAGCTTTTATGTATTTAGCTAATTTGTCTTTTTCATGTACTAGGGCATAGAAACTTCTTGCTCTGATACCAATAAATTAAAACACTTAGATATTTAAAGGTTATCTTAAAGTTATTTCAAATTGATTGAGATTTGTGGTTGGAGTTGTTTGATTTGTATGGGTGGAGTTCTTATAGTTGTAAAATTCCTACTCGGTACTTCCTCTTCCTGGTATCTACTTATATAGTTAGGTATATTTTTTCTAGAATTCTAAGTATATTCCCCGAAATTTAACTCTTTTTTTTAAAAAAAAAAAAAAAAAAAAACAATCCATAGTCATACCCTGTTCATCTCTTCTTCTTAGACTTATGCTTAAAAACTGTTTCTTTAATCACACCCCAGAACATGCTAATTATTTTAGCCTATCCATAGTTGTACCCTTTTCATCTCTTTCTCTTAAATTTATTACCTAAGAACCACTTCTTTAACTGCACCCTGGAAAACACTGTCCTGCGGCTCTCAGGCCATAACGGACTTCAACATCCTAGGTTTTACCGGTTAATCCATCGGGGTTCATTAAGCATTTAAGAGAATAACCATATACTAAGGGTAGTTATGGATCATCCTAGCAATTTACAGATTAATCTATGGGAGTTGTTTAAGCATTTAAGAAGCTAACCATATACTATGGGTATACCTATGACAGATCATAACTTAAAAACATGATATCAACATGATATTAACATAATTCAACATGATATTTATATTAACATAATTTATCATGCTGTACATTTATATAAAACTAATTTACATACATATGGGGAAAATACCTAGTTCTAAGAAAGTCATAACCTACTTACATAATGTAGAGGAGAGAAGGTTCCCTTTCGGGAGTCCCCGAGGTGCCCCTGGCTGAACTGGAAAATAAATACTCACAACACACTTACTTACAAACACTCACACTCTTTATTATATTTTACAATAGCTCACACTTGATAATATGTAGTTGAATATTCTGAACTTCAAACTTGCTAATGGACGATTGCCTCAATCGATTCATGCTTCTTTCAGAATGAAATGGAAGGTATATATAGAGAAGACTGTAAGAGGCGGACTTTAAAAATTTCTTTCAATTTGCTGAAAGAATCTGAATTATTGAGCTTGGGTCACTGTCGTGGGTCCCATGTTTACTGTGCGTCTGTTGAATTTTCTGTAAATAATTGAAAATGGTTGTCGCTTTCTTCTTTTTCTTTTTGAAATTTGAGGCTGCCTGTCTGCTATAAGTCGTCACTGCTTATGTCTGTAGTAGAGTCCAAAATAGCTGATGTCATTGTTGATGTTTTAACAAACAGTGTCTAAATTGTGTAAGGCCTCGGAATCAAATTCCATTCCTGAGTCATCACTTGCATTGGGGTCTTGTGTAAATTGTTCCATAGTTGGATCATAGTCTGAATATGAATTAGGAACATCTTCTGAGTCTTTTCTTTTTGGACTGATCCTGTCTTTTGTTTCTTCCGTGGCAACATTAGATGTAGCATCTTTTAAAAGTCTCATTAATGTTTTCAATTGTCTTTGTACTAGTCTTACTCTGTCTTTTGATTTTAGTCATCCTTGTCTTTGAACTTGAAGCTTCTAAATTAAAACTTGCAGGGAGTCGTCTTACACTTTTTGGCAAAGTGTCAGCCATCAACGAGCTTGATGAGTCTTTACCGGTTGCCGTTTGAACCGGACTAGCTGTACCTTTACCTGATACAGTAGGTCTTTCTACATTCACTGGGGAATGTACACCCATCTGATCCATGTTTTGTAGAGTTGGAGAACTCATTTGTGTCTGAAAATCAGTTTGTGTGGTGGAGTCTTTAAAAGATTTAACAGTATTTTGCTGAATTAATTCTAAATTTCTTATATATTCTTGTAACATCATATTTTGTCTGAGTAAATTGTCCCTTTCTTTTTCTAAAAGTTCATTTTTATGGTTTAGTCTTTTAAAACCTTCAGTCATTGAGCTGCAGTGATCGCAGAAAATAATTTTATTTGAGTCTTTTTGAATATTATATTGAGGAAAATTTGTCTGGTTTCTGAGTTCTGGGACTATAAAAAAGTTTGGTCCTAAATTTCCTCTAGCATAGTCTAAAGCTTCATTAAAATTATTAAAACCTTTATATAAAGGATCCTTAAAACCTTTAATAGTGTCTATTACCTGTATCCATGTCTGATATATGCCTGGTGTCTTTCCCTGTATAATCACATAAAATTTAAACTAGTTGGTTAGATTTTTGTCTGTGAAATATTGTGTAAGGGCATTCATAACAACTAAGAAATAGCTGACATCCCCTGGAGTCTTATTGTATGAAATCCATAAATTGTTTAAGAGACATTTCTGGTTTCTGTCAACCCGTGCTTCGGGCCTTGTCTTGAAGCTGAAATTTGATTCTGGATAATAAATTAAATTTTGTCTTCCAAAATGTATTCTTTCTATTGTCTGACCAATAGATGTCTGAGAAGTATTTAACATAGTCTGGGGCCGAAAATGAGTATTGCTTAATAAAGTCTTTAAATAATTATCTGCACTGGAGTCTGAGGTGGAAACCTTAGCTTTCCCTTTGTCTGTATTCATGCTGCAAAAGAAATTAGTTAGTAGTTCGTATCATTAAATGACTTAATTTATCTGCTAATCCACTATCTTTGCCTTTGACATGTTCAAATTTAAGAGTATAAATGGAATTAGCGTCTATAAAATTTAGCCATCTTCGTTTACTACTAGTCTTTTCATTTATTCTTTCATGGAATTTAACAATGGCTTCACAGTCTGTCCTAATTAATACTTCTGGTTTATTTAGAATATATATTTTGAAACTATTTAAACCGTAAATGACTACCAAAATTTCCATGTCTATACTACTCATATTACCTCTTTCTTTATAAACTCCGCTTTGATAAGTGCAAATTATTTCTTCTTTCTTAGTACTATATTTGTTTTTTCTAGCTTTAAGGATAGCTCCCCATCCTTCGGCACTACCGTTTGTCTCTATTATTAAATAATCTGTTTCTAATGGTAAAGTAAGTTCTGGAATTTGTCTTACCATTTCTTTGAGTTTTTGGACTAATTTAATATCTTCTGTATTAAAAGATTTTTGTCCTTTAGAACCGGTCTTTCCATATAGTGGTCCGGAAACTTTTCCTAAATCCTTGATAAATGGTCTTGCATAATTTAAAATTCCTAAGAATTTTTGTAAATCTTTTGTTTTATCTAGTTTGTCTGGCATATCTAAAACCTTTGTTGCTCTATGAGGATAGAGCTTTATCTTTCCTTCTCCTATCGTTATTCCTAAAAAAATTAATATATGGCTTACATAATTCCATTTTCTTTTTACTAATAATTAAACCATTGTCTATGAATAATTGGAATACTATCTGTAGATGTTCTAAATGTTCTTTCATATTGTTGCTGAATACCAAAATATCATCTATATAAACTAATACGAAATGTTTATATTTACCAAATATATTATCCATTTTTCTTTGAAAAATTGGAGGGTCTGTCTTTAGTCCAAATGGCATTACTAGCCATTCAAAGTGTCCTTCTGGACAAGTAAATGTTGTCAATTCTATACTGTCTTTATGCATTCTAACTTGTCAGTATCCTGATTTACAATCAAATTTACTAAACATTGTCTTCTCTTGAATTCTATTTATTAATCATATCTTGTCTGGTAATTTATATGCATCCATTATAGTATTGTCGTTTAGTCTTTTGTAACTTATTACCATTCGTGCTTTTCCTCTAACTATTTCGCTGTGATTTCTTGCCATAAAAGTTGTTGATCTATGTTTTGATGTAGATCGTCTAATTACTCCTAAATTCAGTAATTCTTTAATTTGTATTTCAAAGTCTTTTAGGTCTTCATTAGTAGCTTCTATTGCTGCAGTTTTAACTAAGTATTCTGGATTTATGATTTCTAATTTACATTTTAATTGGTTTTTTCCCCAATGTTCTAGGGGCTTTTCTCCTATTATTTCTAGCTTGTCTAATTTTTGTATTATTTTTTGTAGGTCGTTTTGATCTTTGATAATTCCTACATGTTTTATATTTCTCCTAAGATTGTAGCCTTCTATATTAGTTTCTACTAAATTGTAATTTTTGTTTATATCCTCATCTATATCTATCCACTCTTGTTCTCCTAGTACTTCTGATAATAGATTTTGATTGCAGGTACAATCTAAAATGGTTTGAACACCCTATTCTTCAAATCCATAACAACTGTTGGTGCATTGGTTAGCCCAATGGCATAACTGAAAATTCATAATGGTCATACCGTGTTTGAAAAGCTGTCTCGCGTATATCGTTTTCTCTAACCCTTGCTTGATAACAATTCGATCTTAAGTTAATCCTTGAGAAGCATTTGGCACTTTATAACTGATCAAATAGATCATCAATTCTGGGGAGGGAATATTTATTCTTAATTGTTACCTTACTCAGTTGACGATAGTTAATACACATTCTCAATGTGCCATGTGCACCCCAAGAGGGCATACTAGATCTTATGTATCCCTTGTCCAAAAAGTCTGTTAATTGCTCTTTTTAATTCCCGTAACTAGCCATTCTATACGGAGGAATAGAATACCTGGAATCACATCAATACCAAACTCTACTTTCCGTTTCAGGAAACACATCCAGGAATTCATTTACTACTGGAACCGATTGAAGTGTTGGTGACTTCACATCGGTATCCTGTACTTTTACTGGGTGGCTATATACCCCTTGGATATCATTTTCTTTACCTTAATATAGGAAGTGAATTTTCCTCTCGGTACTCCCACATTATCCTTCCATGTGGAAAAATGAAAATGTATCTTCTTAGCTCGACAATCTACTGTGGCCAAACAAGAAGTCAGCCAATCCATACCCATTATAACATCAAAATCGACCATTTCCAGTTCAATAAGATCAACCAGTGTCTCATAACCACAAACAATTACTATACAATTATGATATACTCTTTTAGCTATAATAGATTCACCTTTTGGTGCAGATACCTCAACTGGGTTAGCTAATAATTCTGGTGTCCTTTCAAAAAAATTTCAACAATCAATGGAGTAACTTATGATAGGGTAAAACCCGGATCAATCAATGCATACACCGTATGTAAAAATAAGAATACTGTACCTGTGTCTACATCAGGAGAAGCCTCCGAATTCTGTCGATCCACTAAGGCAGGGGTACGGTTCTGAATTCTACTAGAACTAGCTGCTCCTATAACACCTCTGTCACGGCCAGCGGGTTGTACACCTGACAATGATAATGCGACGGTTGACCCCGTAGGTCGTGTCATACTACCCATGGCTCTTTATGGGCACTCTTTCCTTATGTGTCCCGACATACCACACCAGTAACAAACATTTGTTCCAAACCAGCATTCACCTGAATGAATATTCCCACAGCGCTAACACAGCTGACGAGAAGACCTCGAGTGGTTCATACTTCCTTGTGTTTGATACCTCACTGTCCGTGAATCCTGAATCTCACTTCTTTTCCCAAACTGGTTGCCTCTAAACCCTCAGAATCGAGGTAAAGTATTTACTGTAGAATGAGGAAATAATGGTCTAGGCGGTCTGTTAAACACCTGAGACCTAAATTCCCCTTGGGACGCCATAAACTGTCCCATAGGTCTAGCCCTCTTTGACGGCCATTTTTCAAATTCTTGTGCCATTCTCCTTTGCCTTTGATTAACCCTCTTTTGTGCAAAGGTTGGACCAATCTGTCCTTGATTTTGTGCGACGACTATCTGAATCAACAGGTGTACCGCATTCCTTATATCCTGGTCAGTAGTATTAACAGATGTTTCGGCAGGGTCTTCTCTCCTTCTCGGCTTTTCTGGAGCTGGAGAGGTAAAAGAAGCCCGCGATGCAAATTCAGTTTCTGCCCCATCCTGACTAGCTTGGTCAGGTGGTGATTTACTAGTTTCTCCTCCGGCAAGAATATTTACCTTCTTACCTTTGTCCCTATCTTGTCTTGTAATCGGCATTTTACTATAACAAAGAAAACCAACTTCAATGGTCAGATATAATTCCATCTACGACATTGGCTTTATTGCACGATCTAGAAATGAAGAAAAGAAACAACTCCTAAATGTCCCGTAGCCTCCTACTTATAAATGTGGCGCGCAACACATCCATAAGCAAGACTCTACTCAGACACGGCTTTGTAGACACCCTTAGGACGACCTGCTCTGATACCACTTTTGTCACGCCCTGAATTCCAACGGGGCGGACTGGCACCCGAAGCTGTTGAGGCCCGAGAGAACCAATCTTTGCTCATGTCAATTCATATGCATGTCATTCAAGAAACATCACCATCACATATAGAGATATAAGATACCAATAGCGGAAGTCATGGAAACATGTGACATATACATATAAGGAATTTAGCCGTTAGGGCCACCAAGTCAAAATGGACATACATCCCATACATTCATATTCCCACATACATCTACAAAGCCTCTAACAGATGCATACACATAACCAACCTAAAGTCGGGACAAGTCCCCGCTTTATACAATATTTACAATACCAAAACACATGTACAACTGTGACTCGGAAAGCCCCGAACCAACTGGAGCTCACCAAAGATCTGCAAATGACCTGCAACCTACTCAAGAGGTCTATTAGCACCTGTGCCTGCAGCAAGTAAGGTAAGTCCCCCAAGGGACGTCAGTACGAAGAATGTACTGAGTATGTAAGGCTCATATGAAACTGCGTGATATATATATATATATACTTCCATGAAATCAAATATAAGAGAATAGTCAATGTGAATTCACCATCGACCTACATATGTGGAACCATGTACATTACATCCTTTACTTCTTTTGCCTTTACATTTATTCATTTTT
Organism: Capsicum rhomboideum; assembly: GCA_031232105.1. Taxonomy (NCBI): domain Eukaryota; kingdom Viridiplantae; phylum Streptophyta; class Magnoliopsida; order Solanales; family Solanaceae; genus Capsicum; species Capsicum rhomboideum. Next base: position 57,911,328 of record CP124711.1, read on the forward strand.
ATCGTTCTAACCATGCTAGGCTTTATGTCGCCCCTGGGATGAGATTAACCCATGCTAGGTATTTTAACCCCTGGGATGTGATTAACCCATGCTAGGCTTTTCTATCGCCCCTGGGATGTTATTATGATAACCCATGCTAGGCTTTTATTTTGCCCCTGGGATGTTATTAACCCATGCTAGGTACTTTGACCCCTGGGATGTTATATTAACCCATGCTAGGCTTTTATGTCGCCCCTGGGATGTTATTAACCCATGCTAGGTACTTTGACCCCTGGGATGTCACTCAAGAATATACAAACAATTATCCATCACTTCATTCTATCATTATAAGACTAATACATTACTTCATTTCTTTACTTCTGTGAGATTGACACGTTGATAGTCATAACATCATTGGAATTTTAGAATGTAATGTTATTGGAAATGCTACTCAAGAATGAATAGATTCTCTTTACATCATTACTGTCTTTGAGATAGTTCTTTTAGTAGTTACAACATTATGAGAGCTTTGGAACCTTGGTCAATGAATAAGAGACATGTGAAACACAATTTGGTCTAAGAATAAGAAACATGTGAATAACAATATATGTCAACCTGAGCTGGGATACTTTAGAACACTTCGGAATGGAACAAGTACCATGTCACTGTGAACAATATCTGCTGCAGAAGGATACGAAAAGAGTAACTTTACATACCTTTTTTTTTTCCAATATGAATATACAGTCCTATATGTGAATACGACAGTCCAGCTCCTTCCTTACGTGTTACTCCACAACACAAGTACATCACGAAGCTCCCGTTAATAACTAACTACATTATAAGTACATAAGACGACAAAGAATTACGTGACTGCCATATAACGTCATTTCACCCTCTTATAATACCATTTATTGCATCACCATACCAACAATACCATAACATTCCACACATTGACCAATACACCATAAACCAATAACATTTTACACCAAGTTTATCCTTTACACTTCCTCATTAACACTACGTCACAATTACTCCATCAAGTCATCTTAATACCTTTCACAATAACACATGAACAACAATACATAATTTATACCATTCAAAATACCTCCGGGACACTCCTTTAAATTCATTCAAAAGGTACCATAAGTTGATAATTGCATCCATAAAGGGTTTAGGGGCTTTGGGGGGTCAAAGAGATGCAAAACCATGCAAAACGAACTTCTGGGTTGACCTGCGAAGCCACCTGCGCCCGCAGGTGGATGAGGTGCGGCCGTAGGTGACCCTTGGCAGTGTCCATAGTCACCTGCGTTGGCACCTACGCCCGCAGGTGCTCCAGACGCAAGGGCGGATGCCCGGTTCGGCAAAAAAGGGTCTTTTTTAGGTCCTTTTTTGTAATAAAAGGTCCATGATCATAACTAAGATTATATTAACATATTTTAGATCATATTAGATGCCAACGAACATCCATGGTTTCACAACGCACATAAAAGAACATCCATGGTTTCACAACGCACATAAACATCACCAAACTACATTTTTCTTTCAATACGTCACCAATCCCATGCACAATTTCACAACAATAATTCCAAATGTTATACATAAGGAGAAAGCAAGTTAGGGACATAAACACATCATACATATTGATATGTAATCCATCAAATTCACCTCCTTCAAGACCACAAGTCCATTTTCAAGTTTACAAGGCAAAACCCTTTTTCGATTGCAAAAGTCTTTTTCGATTGCAAAAGTAGATAGTTTTACACATAGTAAACTGTCCAACACTTTGCCAACATAAATAACATGATTTATGCACCATCTTAAGCATATAAAATATTAAACCATAAGATTAAACACTTACCCAAGCTTGCAAAGTGATGATCTTGTCCAAAGAGGTGGTCACCTTAGGGTTTGAGAGTAGAGAGAAAATATCTCTTTTTGTGGAAAAGTCTAGAATGGAATGTGTGTCTCTAATGAATAAAATCTGATTTTCCACCTTATATAGTCCTTTTAATCTTATCCTTGGTGTGACTTTGATCAATAATGAATGGTTTACTTGGTAAAAAGAAAGAATGGGTCATTTTTCCTTGTTGGGCCAAGTCTTTTACTTAATTTTTTTGGGCCTCAAATTGAGCCCATGAACACATGTGAATTCAGCCCAACCAAATTAATGTGTAAAACCCCTACAAATCTCATGTGTAATTAATTCCATAATTGTTACGGTAATTATCTAGGTTTCGAAATGTACGGGGTGTTACATATGAGTCCCATCCATTTGCATGGATATTTGGGGTTCTTTGAAATTGTTTATAAGGTGTTTTGGTAAAATGTTCTGATTTATTATGCATTGTGTACATCCAGAGTCTACTATACCTAAAGTTTCTATTTCATAATCTTGTATTATTATTTTTGTCATTACTTTAATAGCGCTTAATTTTTTTTCTTCGTTACATACTAATCCATCAAGAGATTGATTTAATAATTCTGTTTCTTCTAGATCTTCTATAATAATTCCCTTTGATTCTTGGGAAATTTTTTTACCTTTTTCTAAGTATTTTATTCTATCTTCTAATTCATTTATTTTAAATTCTAGTTTACTTATTCTATTTTCTACTGCATTATCTTCTGTAGTTATGACAGTCTGTTTATGTTCTACTGGTTATATTTGTATTGCCTGTATTACCTGCTTTCCTATAGTCTTCTCTATGCATGGTATACATTCTTCTATATAACAATTTTTGCACTTTGCTCGTCTTGATCTACTAGGATACCAATGACAAACATAGCATTGGGTACTATCTACATTCTACTCCTTTGTGTCTTTCAAATTCATGTAAACATTTTTCTTCTTTGATATTTACCAGAGAAAGGCTAGTTATTGCTTCATTTAAATTTTCTAATCCGATTTCATCTTCGGAGTTTGAAGAGTCTTGATCTTTATCATAATCTATGCTGATAATTGAATATATACTTTCTGTATCTGACATATGTTCGTCTACATTTATTAAAGTTTCATTAAAGTCTTCAATTAGCTGTGAATTTCTTGTTCTAGTATTATTTCTTTTGGGGCATGTGTTAGCTAAGTGGTCTGAACTCCCACATGTAAAACATTCTAGAGTATTTTTATAACTTCTGTCATCTTTTAATTTTCTTACATATTTATTTTTATTCAAATAAGGTTTTCTGGCTGATGATTTTCTTAAATAATAATTTTTCTTTCTATAATCATTTCTTTTATAAGGCTTTCTATATATTTTTATTATACTTATTTTTCTTTTTGTAATTCTCGTTATAACTTTGTGTAGTATAAATTGTTTTACAGAAATTTGTTTCACCTTTCTTTAATTGTTTCTGTATTTGTACATTTTTCTTGTAAAATGTCTATTATATGTTGTATTTTATGTCCTATTGACCATATGGAATTAGGATTCTGTACTACACCATCTCGTTTTTCCCATCTTTCTTCTATTTCTCTACCTATGGCTCCTGGTAATTTATTAAACAATTTCTTACCTAAGCTTTGGTCAAAAGCATTACCGCTTATACTTGTATAATAAAAATAGTCTAAAAGAAATGGCTTAATATGGTGCCAACTACTTATGCTTAACTGTTCTAATTTTATTAATGTTTTTCTTTGTAATACTAGTAATCCACTATTTGGATCTTCTCCAGTTATTAAACTATGTATTTTATTTGTAAAATTATATGGGTTAGCTCCCATATCTATTAATTCTTTAAATTCCTGAGGAAATTCTCTTTTAAAACTTTCCCATAAACCTTTGATAGATTCTCCTAGAAATGTTTTCATATATCTATACATGGTTATATATATATATATATATATATATATATATATTATTTTTATTATATAGAAGTAGTGGTTTCAACATGTCAGCTTGTTGACATTTACTAAAAGGATTAGAGGATATTAAAGTCATAAAAAGATTTTGAAAGATCAGCTCGCTTGGACAAGTTATTTTTTCTGCACTGTAAGTTAAACCTCATCAAAAACACTAGAAAAAGCCCATTCTTTTTTATTTAATTACAGATCATACCCTGCCAATGAACTTTCCTATTTGTCATGGGCCCGTAGTCTTTCATCTTCTCCATTTGATTGGACAATGGTGAAGGTAAGTATACTATTTTATTTAGGTTTATATCAAGTTGTTAAAATTTAATATATTTAAGTAAATTAATAACATGATAATTCATACTAATTAAATATAATTAACAAAATTAAATAAACTTTATTTTTCATTTAGATTTTAAATTAAAAATATTTTCTTACTTGTTCCTTTATTAAATTAAAAAAGATTTATTATTTTCATTTGATATTATCTTTATCATTAAGTAAGTGTAAATCAAATTTAAAATTTAAAATTACAATTAATAAAGTTAATTTAGTAAAATAAAGGCCTAATAAATATTTTCTTAAGGTTTATATCAAGTCAACATAAACCAAAATAAATAAAAAACTAAAGATAAATACCTAATAAGATTTCGCTTTTGTGAGGGTTAAATATAATTCACTGTTAAATAACACATAATAATTAGTTATTCTTGTATATACAAAATATATATGATCCCGTATTTAATTAAGTATACTACTTCTATGAGTTACTTATGATTACTACAAGAGAGTTAGAACTAAATTAGTTTCAATAGGAGTAACATCAAAGATTTTGAAATAAAGTTTTTGGGTGTTAATCATCTATGGCCTTGTATCCATTTTCATTGCCTCAAACACAAAGCAAAACTTTTAATCTCTCATTATTTTAAACATATTTTACTCATATAAAATTATTTGGTTGATTCAATGTTTTTCCGCTTTATTTTTCTACAACTAAAAACCTACCTAACACATGATTTTAATTGAGGAAGCCTAATAAATTGTCTCAATATGGTTTAGTTTGGTCTGTTACTTCGATTTCTAAAAATCGATCCGTTACTTCGATTTTTTAAAATTCATTAACACCGTTAGAATCAGTTGTGAGGTTGAAAAACATCTTCACCCAAGGCTTACTATACTTTTAAATAATAAAAAAGATTAGAATTTATTTAGAACATCAATAAACTATGTATATATTCGCACCAAAAACAAACTATGCATATTTTCTCTATTTTTATCCTAATTGTTGTTTTGAAAAAAAAAATATTAATAATTTCAATTTTTACAATATTGGGCCCGTGTTGACACGGACTGTTTCCCCTAGTGTATATATATATATGTGTGTGTGTGTGTGTGTGTGTGTGTATATACTTGCTTACCAATACATTCCATTGTATTAACTGCATTTTGCATTATATTTTCATGTGATGTAGATTTAGGTACTCGAGCTTATGGTTTGCTACTAGGCATTCGGTAGCACCTAACGTTCATCTGATTGGTGAGCACTCCTATCATCCAGGAGTCTTAGAGTTGCTTTTAGTTTACTTCTTAGGTTAATTTAGACTTTTAATTCAATAAAGGTTGTGGGGCGTTGTCCTGGTTGACTCTTATGTTAGTAGTAGAGGCTTCACTAGATAGATAGTATTTAGTAGTTAACAGTATTTCATTCATTCTAGTCATGTCTTAATAAAGATTGTCTCTTTTCATATTTAGCCCATTGTTATTGTTTATGTTTCTGCTTCAGTTTCATTATTCATAATACTCTATAGATATGATCTACCAAGGGTCCTTCCAGATCATTAGTGAGCAACTAGTTATGGCTCACGGCTAGGGTGTAAACTCAGGTCGTGACATTACATGTGCTTGAAGCATCAAATATTTAGTTGGACTAGAATCTAACTTATGAAGAGGAGCCAATACTTATAATAGATATACAAATAAAGAAGTGCGTTAGAAAGAGATTGCGGCGGTGAAGGTAGCATGGAAAAATCATTCTAATGAGGAGGCAACATGGGAAGATGAAGAAGTGATGTCATCCAAGTATCCTCACTTGTTTACGTCATAAGGTTCATATACATTTAAAATTCAGGGGCCAAATTTTCATAAGGGGGAGAGATGTAATGACTTGAAGAATTGGGCTTGGCCCATTCAATAGGAAGTTATTAAAACATAACCCAACCCATTAAACTACTCCAGCCTTAAGATAAATCCACCTCCTTCATACTAATATTAATAATATGTCTTTTTAAAAAAAAAAAAAAGAAAAGAAATTGGCGCTGTCTAAGGAATTAAACCAACATTGCAAGTTCAAATGCAAATGGTCGTCAATTTTTCTCAGAAGAAAAATAAAACGATGGAGAGGAGAGATACTTTTAAAAAATAGACAGAAAAAGGCGATGTCCAAGGAATAAAACCAACATCATTGGTTCAAATGCAAGTAGTCCTCGGTGTTTAAAATGAGGGAGGGGAGATATACAAAAGAGAGAAGGGAGGAAAAGAGAAAGATTGGAGAGCCAAAATCAATAGTAAGGAGACCCAATTACCTTCCTCCATTCTTGACTTCTGCAAGTAAGTTCTTGACATATATATTTTCCGTTAAATTCATCCCCTTGTTAGGATAAGTAGTCATAAAAATTGAGACTTAGGATTAAATAAAATTTGAAATTTTCTGTAATTGTCTTATCTTTGGGGAGACAAACTAAAAAACTGAAATTGGTATCGAAACCAAGGGATAATAACCTTCTGGGAATCTTGAACTAATGCATCATAATTTGTATTTAAAAATTGCTGAAATCATGCTCCTAAGATAGAGAAATAGTGGCTTGGGGTGGAATTATAGAAGGAGAAGGGCAGTTATAAACCTTATTACTAAAAGTATTCAATTTCTTGAGTTTTAAGGATAAAGTAATATTCAAGTGTTATATTATATTTCTTTAGATAATTGATTCTCTAGCGACACGGTAGTTGGAGGCAAGTTTGGAGCCATTTTATGGAAGTATTGTGAGTGATAATTCTTCTGTAGTTGGTTTTTAATATATCATGTTTTGAATTTGTTTCTCGCATTGAATTAATTATCTGGAACTGATTTTTTGTACGTTGACAAGTGATAGTATGATCAATTATTTGAAAATCTATTGAAGTACCTTACCATGACTTTACATATCGATTACTTTGGATATATGATATTTATAAGTTATCATATATTGTTGGATTCGAATTTGACACAAGAGGAATATGAAATATATGTTGTATTATAAAAAAAAATATTTTAGGAAGTAACCTTGTCAGTTTCGCGGTTATCTAGCGTCGGGATTGTTAGACCTGGTGCACCTTGTAGGAGGACTAATGTTGTAAAAAGACCATCTAGAAGGGAACCTAGCTGACGGGTAGTCAGACGGCTATGGAAAATCCATAGTGTTAAAACTATACTTGATACTGGAATAGGATTCTCCTAATAAATAATAATGTGTTATTTAAGTAGCTCGAAATAGTTTTCATACATGAATTGCCAACCTGATTGAATCAAGCTACGATTGATGATTTATAAACTGCATGATTTTTTATATATGCTTGTCCTAGGTAAAATGCTATGGTTGATATTATTAGTTACTCAGTCTGTGAGACTGACCCCACTCCCTCTTCTTTTTTTCTTTCAGATATCTTAACTGAGGGTGGCCACTGACTTGACAAGGTGATAGATAGAGTTGACGTCGGATCAAGTTAGCCCCGCACTTGCTTCGCATGGGTCATCATTTTTTTAAGATTAATGAGTATATTAGTTTAGTTAAATGTTAGAATTTGCTCCTTGAGTCGGGTCTTGTAAATTTGATTTTGGCTTGTATTATTAAAGACGTGACTTGGAACTTCTAAAGTTTTATGGAAGTAACTGACTTTCGATTTTAGTGGTATTTTTAGACTTAATATGTTGGCATTGTAGTATGTTGGTTTCTTGTTACTGAATTTGGACATGTTTAAATTTATGATTGCTCCCGATACAGAGGAAACTCTACCAAATTTTTAGCGTGAACTTGGTCAAGCTTACTTGGTAGGTGTTTACTGAGTGTCGGTCATGGCCTAGGTGGGTCGGAACAAGAACTCTCTCACTAAGGGCCTATCAAAATATGAGTGTGGTAAAACAGTGAAAAAATTCACCACATATACAAAAAAAAAATAAAAAATACAAAAGGAAGCTGAGGAGATTTGAAGATGCAAGGAACACAACAACAACCAACATACTCTTGACACTCAGGTTCACTTAGCATTTAGCAAATATTTACTTAAAATAGATTAAGACAACATACATTAAGAACCAAGTTCCTACACTCTTTTAAAATCAAATGGGCATTAGAAAAAGTGTACACTGCCAATTTTTTAAAACCAAAATAAGGTCATTAAAAGCCTATCATAAAAGATAAAATCCTCTTAAATAATCATTATGATGGTCACATTACTCCAAACCACTCTCTCACACGGCTAAGAAAAAAAGAACAAGTCTTCCTTATCTCCAAAATCAAGTTACCTTAAGACTCTCAAAGAAAACCTACGACTCTGAAAATCATCCTTGTAGTTATGCGAAGTATATGGTCTTACCTTTATTAGAAATACCAACGAACTTCATTCTAAGAGACACAATGCCATCCTTCCAATCTCATTTAAAAGCTATCATAGCTAAAGAAGAATCTATCAAAACCCTCCCACACCAAAAGCCCAACCATCCATGAAAAAGAATCCTATAAACCTTGAACCATTCATTGAGTTGGAAAATCTCAAATCTAATGCTAAGGATAGTAAAAAAAACAAACAATTAGAATAGGTGATATGAATCATAATAAGGAAAGGGGTCAAAGAAATATGAAAAATCTTATCGAGATAAAAATTAATGATAAAACTTAAAGGGAATAAGTGCCAACTAAGAAATTAGTTGAGAAAGGAGGCCAAGAAGTGAGAAATACCAATAAATGGAAAGATAAGCAGGAATCCATTGTTGTTGAGGCAATAATATGGAAAGAACAAGAATCAGTAATTGAAAAAGAAGAAGAAACAGTCTGGACATCTTTAGAAGATGAGAAAATATTTTCCACCAAAGAACCAGGTTCTCTAGACTTAAATGCTGAGGAAAATATTAAGTCACAAAAACTAGGCCTTGAAGGTGAGGAAGCTAAGAGTGAAAAATTAACATTGACAGAGAAATCGATAATTCTTATGGAGGGGGAATAATTAAAGAAGAACAAGAAGTTCATGAAAACGACGTTTGTAGTTCCTCTTAGAAACTCCATAGTTAGAAGAACTAGAAGCAAAGGAAAGATAATTATTGAATGGATTTAAGGATCTGATATTTATACCTTTAGATAGTCAAAACATCGTAGGATAGAGTAGTAGGGTAAGTAAGAGTCAAATTTACCCTTTTAAAAATGTCGTTGAAATTTTTGGGACAGGGCTCATGACTCGTAGACCATTCCACGACTCGTGGACCTAGTCGTGGTTCCCTGGGAGTTTTGTCAGACTTTTGGAACGCTTCCAAGGCTTGAAAATACGACTCATGAACTCATTTTTAGTCCATACTGAGATTGTGGTTTTGAGGGGATCTTGTCAAGTTTCAGGCATGGTTCCATGAGCCATACCATGACTCATGGTCCCACTCCATAAGTCGTTGGTAAAAAGTGTGCTGACTTTGTCAATCGGTTTATGATCACCTATATAGAATCATAAACCTTAAGAGTCTGGGGTCATCCAATTATGAATTCCATGGTGATTCAATTCCACTTCTATTCTAGTAAAGTTGTTGCACTAACCCTGGGGTCTTTGATACTCAGCCTTTACTTGTTGGCACGTCAGACATCAAGTGACATGATTCGTGATATCTTTTTTCATCCCCTACCACTAGTACAACTGATGAAGGTCCCAATACATCTTTGTGGATCCAGGATGAACTGAGTACTTAGAGCCATGTGCTTCTTTGAGCAAGGTTTATCTCAACCCATCAATATCTAGTACACAAATGTGATCACCAAGTTGTAATACCCTGTGAGAATCTAGGACAAAATCTTTATTCTTGTTGTCAAGACATTCGTCTCTAATTTCTCACAATCGTGAATCTAGGTATTACTTTGTCTTTATATCCTCTATTAATAATGACTTGGCTTGAACATATGCTAAAAATGAATCTGTATGTCCCAAACTGAAGACTTGTCACAATCCAAATTACGAGATCATGCGGGCACCTACTCTACTTTAGATAGATAGGAGAACCCTACCCACAACCCAGATATGCAGAAATAATCATAATATTTTTAAGCAATAACTCAATAAAGTTAAACAAATCAAACCAAGACATAGTCTAGACATGTACACGAGCTCTAAAATAATGAAGACAAAATAAAGACACAGCTCCCACCTTAGGAATAGGATGAGCACTAGTCGCTGGTGAATACTTACTGCATTAAATGAGAAACCACAACTGATCCTGCAACATATCAATATCCCCAAAAAGGGATATAACAAGAGTAGTATCTGTACAACCAAATGTATTGGTAGGCATCATCGGTTGACCAGGGTGAGAAACATATAACAACATATGGAAAATCAAGGAATTATACATGGCATCTTTGATTTAATATGTAACCTAATTTTAACATTTGACCCTCCCCTTGTACTGCTTCCAATTAACCTTATTTCGTAAATCACCCAAACCATTACCTATTAACGCTATGATTATGGTGTCCTACGACAACCCACTTACCTATCCATGTTACCTCAATCATTCTTTCTAATACCTTCAACAACTTTTCTAATTCTCCGCTTATTACATCTATCTTCTTATTTAAACAAGTACACATAGGGTAACTACACAAACAGCGTTAAGATACAACTTAGACAATTTCACAATAGTTATTATTCACAAGTGAGGGGAGGGGGGAAGACCCATGACTCTTCTAACACCATAACGTAAAACATACCAATTTACCTCGTCACTTAACCAACTCACAAGAGTGGACTCATACTACTTCTATTGGACATAACACTTATACAAAGCAATTAAACAATCAATGAATAAATGAAATGAAATAATACATCACGACCATCCACTCGATTATGAAAAGTGTACACACATACTAAGGGGTTTTATATGCCCAATAGTCATGACCTGCAGGGGACGAGCTCAATCAATGTACCATACTGACGTGGTACTCAACCCTCTGAATATCAAGCTATAAGCAACATGTACCAACGCAGTACCCGACCCTCCGAATATCATAACATGTGAACATATCAACCAATATCAACAAAAATATGATGAAATGCACCAAATATGCCATTACACAATTTAGCTAGACACTTAGTCAAATTCAAGGTCCATCATTTCATGTAAGCAATCAATTACCAAGTCAATTCACCAATCACAAGTGTGCCCGAAGGCCAATTCACAATTATTCAACTCATGGATAGGCACAAAAATCAAATGAAGTACATAACTACAATTTAACTAATCAACCAATCCCCTTCAACACATAACCATACCCATATACCCAATAATACTCAATAGTCCTCCGATAAGATGTCACCCTTAACCTATGAACTACTTAGCCAATTATTAATAAATACAACCTACGCATCGTTACCGTTTCTTACTACAACTTCGTACCTTACTTAGCTTTCTTCTAGCACGTCATTAACCTTATTCAAAATCCATAGATTATGATATCCCCTTCCCTTATCAAACATATTGCCAATATACTAATCTATAATTGGGCCAAACCCTCACAATATCATTACACCGATTTACGTTCACCCATAAGAAAACTACCCCATCTCTTACTATTTTGCACTCATCTTCATACCTTTTTGTTATTCTATCATTACTCAACTTCCATAGTTTGCAAGATAACCATAAGTATTATCGTTAATCATTTACTACTACAATAACAATCTTATTACACATGTTGAATAACAATATTGTGCCCCTTCCGCCCTTCTCAGGATGTTTATCTAACCAGACTATATGCTCGTAGGCCTAAACATGATATCTCCTATCAAAACTATAGTATGAACATTTAACTAACCCAAATTCTACTACAAATTAACCATAACCTACCTCGTTTGCCAAGCTGCTGCATTTGGAGTGCGTAAATCCAAGTTCCTTGATTCTGGGGGACGAATTTAATAGAAGAATCACTAGGGAGAGCTTGGAGATACATCACTTAAGTGTTAGCCTCCTTTCTCATATATTTTTACTTTGAAAATAGCCTAATGCCTTTTTAGGGTGGGGCTGCTTAAGTAGAAAGAAAATAGAAAAAATAAAGGGTTTCCCACCTAGGCTTACTGCAAAGGCGCTGCTATAGCGGTACCGCTATAGCCGCTTAAGGACCCTTATCAGGCAGTAAGACTGGGTCCCTTTTTGCCTTGCTCCAAATATTTTCAAACGCATTCCAAGGCTTACCCCAGCTCTACCTTGACTCGATATAACATTAGAAATAGAATATTTTAAGTTAAGAAAATTTTTAGTAACAACGGAATGGGTCATTACTATAGATACCAATTTACCAACCGTTCATCCCTGAATGGGCATATAAAGGTAAAGTGAGATATTTTCTAAAAAAGGTAATTAACGACATGACATTTACTATACCACTCCTAATAACACAACCACTTAGACTTCACAAGCATTCTAAGTCAATTCTTATGTGGATTAATTCACGAATTCCCATACACTAGTAGTTAGGGAAACACTTCACTACCCTAGATTATTAATACATATCACGATGCTCGGAGATGGAAAAAAATTGAAATAATATGCAATTCCATATGAAAATGAGACACATACAATGACTTATGGGTGACCGTTGCAGTGTCCAAGAGGCCCGCTATAATGAGAATGAGGCTGCTACAACGGTCCCTTGGCAGATTTAAAAGGGAGGAAATTGTTCCCCTTCCCCATTTCAACTTCACACTCTCACAATTCAAAGTTCTCTCGGCCAACTCTCTCTTTACCAAATTTTCAAGGTAAACTCTAACTCTTTGCTCTATTACGTTGATTACTACTTTTTATCATGAATCGTAAGTAGAAAGACGAAGAATCAAACCCCCAAAGTTGGTTTCTTGGGTATGGCTTGATTTAATTCTTGTTGGATGAATTCAATTAACATACTCGTCTTTCTTACATTTCTAACACTTTTATAGCATTGTAGGTGTAAGATTTATGGAGTTCATGAGAGTTTTGAACTCAAAATTGAAGGGGTAGATGAGCGGTTACCTCATCAAAAAGTTTGAGCCTATTATGATTGATTTTTAGTGTAAATCTCCGAAAACAACTCAGAATAGATCTATGGTAATATACCTTGCCCGATCTATGATAGAAATTGAGGAAATAATGCAAAAATATCAAAAATTAGGTTTTTGAGGTCGGGGGCATGTTGGGGACGAAGATACCGCTACAACAACCCGACACTAGTGTTGTGGTATTGTTATAGTGGGTACCACCGCTATGGAGATACTGCTATAGTGGACCCTTCCACTTTGGCGATGCTGCTATAGTTGTTGGGGTACCGCTATAGCGGCCCCTAAGCAATGAATAATTGGGGAAATTTTGAGATTTTTCATAATTTTTTCCCTCTACTGAACCCTTTATTTTTAAGCCCAATTTTCATACTTAACATACAAGACATCGACTAACAAACTTTTCTTCTCTTTATATAGGCACAAATACAAACATAGATACCAGTGGCAACATTCTCCCTACCTTTGAGAAGTTTGTAGACACTCGCTGCAGGCAACGCTTCTTAGTCTTATAGATCAAGAGACTCATGCACAAATGTAGATTCGTAATGGACAAGGTGGAGGAGAAGGCACTCAAGTTCTATACCGTGTTACAGGAGCTCCGGTGGGGGCCTTTGGTACAGTTTACTGGTTTTTGTTATGAGGAGTGGGTGAGGGAGTTCAATGCTAACCTCCCCATAGTGAAGTGAAACTCCCCTAATCCCACCATCTACTTGCGGGCTGTTGATGCCCAATTAGGGCTGAGGTTGTAAATGAGATGCTAGGGGTGCTGAGTTAGTCAAATGCGACTTTCATATCAAAGGAGTTAGAGAGTGATACTGAATGAATGGCTTAGAAGCTACTAATTTCAAACAAGATTTCTTTGTCTGCTTGGGTCCATACTTCGAAGGCAATCACGTGTGCCAATTTTAATATCAGAGCCAAACGATGGTTGAACTTTATTTCTTTGAGGATTCATCTCTCCTCAAATATGACTAACGTGACCTTTCAGTTGGCCCTTGTGATTTCTTGTGTGTTAGATAGGGCATGTTTAAACGTGAGAGAGCAGATAATGAAGGAGTGGAAGGGTTTCTACAACCAACCAAAGGATATGTTTCTCTTTTTACTGATCATAGAGCTGTATTGGTGAGCTTATGTACCGAAGGAGGTAGAGTATAACTGGTCTCTATGCGATTAGGCCTACATTCTATCGAGAGCGAAGGGCCACCATGTAACACCCCGTATCCTACGTGTACTAGTTCTACTTATATGTCACTTGATATAGCCTTATAGTACGGGTAATGGACTCGGTTTCCTATATGACTAGCGACGATAAAATGGGTTGGAAGGAACTGCTCGTACATTTTAATATGACACGACTAAGTTAACGTCGATGTAACTATTTAAACATGGGATTGTGAGTAGCTATTTGGATCTAAAGTTTAAAGTGACCAAGTCTACACAAGCTGTAAGTTAAATTAAAGGGATTAAGAACCGAAAATGGAATTAACTATTGAGGTGCTTGCTTGACTTAATTAAGCTAGTAGGTGAATCACCTACTTGAGATATATGGATCAAGTTAATGGACCCAAGGTTATGGATCAGATTTGGGCCAAGTTAAATGTTCCAAAGAGGTGTATTACCTACTTAAGCTATTGGGCTGCATTTGGACATATATTAATAGACTCAATTGAGGCCCAAAACTAAGTACACAATATGGGAAAGATGACCAGCCCAATACCTAAGCATCACCTACTTAGACTATTGGACCAAATTGAGGCATATTAATGGATTCATTTGAGGCCCAAATTAAAGGAAAGGATGACCAGCCCAACACCTAAGATTTACTACCCAAATTAAGTACATAAAATGGGAAAAATGACCAGCCTAACACCTAAGATTTACTAAGGCCCAACATGACATAATCCAACTAGAAATAGCCCAAATAGATGGGCTGTTTTGGACAGCTTAAGTAGACCAAGTAGGTTCATCACCTACTTGGACTTTTTGAGCAGCTTAAGGAGCCAAGTAGGTGCATCACCTACTTGGACTATGTTTGACCAATATGTGGCTGGAAATGAGCCTAAAAAGGTAGTCTAGAAGCCTTCTTATAAGATCAATATTGGCTGATCTCTTTACTCATTTTAACACACCAAATTTCTGATTTAATTCCAAAACTCTCTCCTCTCTCTCAAACCCTAACTATCCACCCCTATTTCCCTTTATGGTTCTTGGACAAATCCTCCACTTTACAAGCTTTGGTAAGTGTTTATACTTATAGCTTAGTGTAATATTTTCATAAGGGAGTATAAAAAACATGTTCTTTATGTTTAAAAAGGATAGGGCAGTCCCCTTTAATTGTGACAGTCCACTTGTGTTTGGTTTTAAAGGATTTACCTTCCTTGTGGTTTAAACTTGTAAAGGAGCTTAAAGTATTGAAGAAATTAAGTTGGAGGGATGAAATTTCAGTAGTTTAGGTTGTTGTTCTGTCCCTAATTGTTCCTTTTTATGTACAACTTGGTGGAAATGTTTATACGTATTTATATATGGGACGTTTGGTGTAGTGAAAAGAGAATACTCTCTTGTTATGTTAAAGTAAATTCTGAAACCATTGTGGATTGTTTTTGGTATGTTATTATGGAAGGTATTTTTAGGTTTCTTGATGGGAGAAATATGTGGAGTTGCATTGAGGTGGTAATGTGAAGTATGAACTTGGTAGGAAATCCTATCGGTTTGTAACATTTGTGTTGGTTTGTGGACTGTTTTGGTGGTATTGTTGTGGTGAGGCAGTAGGTTATAGTGTAAGGGGGTGGAATATGGTTATATGGCAGTATAAAGAAGGGAGGGAGTGATACACCATATGATTAGGAGTTTGGACAGTTTTTACTTCCCGTTAAGTAACTAATTACCGTCTTGTAAACTTGTAATGTAATTAGCTTTTAATGTTAGTTCCACTATGTACTTAAATTGTAGAGTAACACTTAAGGGAAGAGTTGAATTGTTATAGGCATGTGGTGGGAAAATAAGGTATGTAAGGTTACTCTTTTCTGTATCCTTTGGCATCGTATACTGTCCACATAGTTAATGACCTTGTTTCCACTCCGAAATGTTCTAAAGTACCTCAATACATGTTTATTATCAAGTTCCAGGTGTTCTCTTTTGTTGTTCCAAAAATATTCAATAATGTTATAAACACCACTACAACAACTTTGAAGATTAATCACATTAAGCAACTCGATATGGTTGTACGGGTGGCAGCTCTAGGGGCGAAAGCCTAGCTCGAGCCGATCCCGATTTGTTATTTATGGGTGGCAGCACCAGGGGCGAAAACCTAGCATGGGCCGATCCCAGATTATTTACCACTGATCAGTTGGGTACGTATATGGCATGGCTTATCAAGATTATAAAGGAAAAAGGAAAGAAATGAATGTAATATACATGGTTCCACAGATACCGACAGATGGTGGTTTAGTAGCATTACCCATTTACTTGTACCTGATTTCATTTGAGCTCTTATATTATGTACAATTATTTTTGCCTTATATACTCAGTAAATTCTTTCGTACTGTCGTCCCTTTTGGGGGACCTACCTTTCATGCTGCAGGCACATGAGCTAGTAGATCTCACCAGTAGGAGTACAGAACATCTAAAGGCTTTTGGTGAGCTCCAGGTTGATTCGGGGCTTTCCGAGTTAGTTGTTTATATTTTTGGTATTGTGTAGTAGTTATATGTAAGGCGGGGACCTATCCCAACCTTAACTAAGTCTATGTATCTTCTTGAGGCTTTGTAGACATTGTAAAGTTAAGCATGGTAGTGTCTTGTCTTTTAGAAGTTGTGGCTCCAATGGCCAAGTCTTGTAAATCTATTTTGTATTTACCTACATGGTTTACTTTATCGATACATCATGTCCATACACTGCAACACATTTGTTAGCTCCATTAAATGCATAAGAAGTATATGATCATAGGTTGGTTCTCTCGGGGCCTTTACGGCTACGGGTGCCTGTCCGCCCCAATGGAATTTGAGGCTTGACAAAAGTGGTATCAGAGCGGGTCATCTTAGGGAGTCTATAAAGCCGTGTCTATGTAGAGTCTTGCTTATGGGTGTGTTGTGCACCACAACTATAAGTAGGAGGCTACGGGACATTTAGGATTTGTTTCTTTTTCTTCATTTCTTAGATCGTGCGATAGAGCCAATGATGTAGGTTGATTTGTATTTAACCTTAAATAATTTTTTTTCTCTATATAGTGAAAATGCCGATTACAAGAAAGAGTAAGAATAAAAGTAAGCAGATGGATATGGCTGCCGGAGAAGGGACCAACAAGTCACCACCTAGAAGAACTAATCAAAGTGAAGCTGAAGATGAGTTTGTATCCCGGACTTGTTCTACTCTTCCATCTCCAGAAGAGCTAAGAAGGAGATGAGTAACTTCCAGAATCACCTATTAATACCAGTGAGCAAGATTTAAGGAATGCGGTGCAATTTTTGACTCGTATAGTTGCTGCACAAGGTCAAGGACAAGCTGGTTCAACTACAGGTACAAGTGGTATGGATAGGGCAGCTAGTCTAAGGACACAGGATTTCCTCAAATTGGATCCTCCCACATTCACCGGATAAGATTTTAATAAAGACCCACAAGATTTTATGGATCAAATCCAAAGAGCTTTGGATGTAA
The DNA here is from genome assembly GCA_031232105.1 of Capsicum rhomboideum. Taxonomy (NCBI): domain Eukaryota; kingdom Viridiplantae; phylum Streptophyta; class Magnoliopsida; order Solanales; family Solanaceae; genus Capsicum; species Capsicum rhomboideum. The sequence goes on from CP124711.1 coordinate 57,929,120, forward strand.
TGCATGTATCTGGTATAGAGGCAGTTGAACTTGCAACATACAGATTAAAGGGGAGGTTATATTATGGTATGAAGATTGGAAATGATCTAGAGGCACCGGTGCACTTTTAGCTAGTTGGGAAGAGTTTAAAACGACATTCCTTGATCATTACCTTCCATTTAAGATCCGATAAGCTCGTGTAGATCAGTTTTTAAATCTTCATCAAGGTAATATAGGCGTGAGGGAGTACAGTCTTTGGTTTAACTCATTATCTAGGTATGCTCCTAATGTAGTAGCTACTATGGATGATAGAGTTCATCAATATGTGGATAGATTGGATCCGTATTTGGTTAGGGATTGTACTATTGCTGCTTTGAATAGAGATATGGATATAGCAAGAATACAAGCTTTTGCACAAAAATGGAGTATCAGAGACAAAGGAGAAGAACACAAGAATTTAAAAGAGGACCTTCCAAGAGGGCTAAACCTACGAGGTAGTTCATGGAATCCCAAGAAGAGTTTAGGCATCGGTTTCTTAATAGACCGCCTAGGCCATTACCTACCTATTCTACAACAAGTGCTCCACCCTGATTCCAAGGCTTTAGGGGCAACCAATTTGGGCAAAGAAATGAAATTCAAAGTTCACGGACAATGGGGTATCAAGAACAAGGGAGTCTGAACCAATTAAGGCCTCCTCGTCAGCCATGTAGGCAATGCGGAAAGCTTCATTTAGGAGCATGTTGGTTTGGGACAAATGCTTGTTTTTGGTATGGTATGTCAGGGCATATGATGAGAGAATGCCCACAAAGGGGCACGGGTAGTATGGCACGACCTATTGGATCAGCCATTGCATCATCATCGTCGGTTACTTTCTTAGGGAGAGGTGTACAACTTACTGGTCGTGGAAGAGGTAGAAAAGGAACAACTAGTTCTAGTGGAGCCCAGAATCGTACCTATGCTTTAGCGGATTGACAAAATTCGGAGGCTTCTCCGGATGTGGTTACAGGTACATTATCTATCTTTTCACACAATGTATATGCATTAATTGATCCAGGTTCTACACAACCGTATGTCACTCCATTAATTGCTGGAAAATTCGAAAGAACACCAGAATTATTAGTTAAGCCATTTGAAGTATCTACACCAGTTGGTGAATGTATTGTAGCTAAGAGAGTCTATCTTAATTACATAGTAACTATTTATGATCATGATACGTTGGCTGATCTTGTTGAGCTAGAGATGGTAGATTTTGATGTTATAATGGGTATGGATTGCCTGGCTTCTTGTTATGCCACAGTAGATTGCCGAACGAAGAAGGTACATTTTCATTTCCCTAAAGAGACAGTCCTTGAATGGAGGGGTAATGTTGGAGTGCCAAAAGGTTAGTTTATTTCTTATCTTAAGGCGAAGAAAATGATATCCAAGGAGTACATATGTCACCTAGTAAGGGTGAAAGATACAGATGTGGAGCCACCAACTCTTCAATCTGTTCCAGTGGTAAATGAATTTCTTAATGTATTTCCTGAAGATCTCTTGGGTTTGCCTCCAGAACGAGAAGTAGAGTTTGGCATTGATGTGATTCCAGGTACTCAACCTATCTCTATTCCTCCAAATAGAATGGCCCCGACAGAATTACGGGAATTGAAGGAGCAATTAAAAGACTTGCTAGAAAAGGGATTCATAAGGCCTAGTATGTCCCCGTGGGGTGCACCAGTGTTATTTGTACGCAAGAAAGATGGCATGTTGAGGATGTGTATTGATTACCGACAATTGAATAAGGTAACAATTAAGAACAAATATCCCCTCCCTAGAATTGATGATTTGTTTGATCAATTACAAGGTGCTAAATGTTTCTCAAAGATTGACTTGAGGTCGGGTTACCATCAAGTAAAGGTCAGAGAGAGAGATATACCCAAGACAGCCTTTCGAACACGGTACGGTCATTATGAGTTTTTAGTTATGTCCTTCGGGCTAACAAATGCACCAGCAGCCTTTATGGATCTGACGAATAGGGTGTTCAAACCGTTTTTAGACGTGTTCGTGATAGTGTTTATAGTTGATATTCTTGTCTATTCAAGATCAAAAGAGGACCATGTTAGTCACTTACGACAGGTGTTGCAGATTCTTCGTGATCGTAAGTTATTTGTAAAGTTCTCTAAATGTGAGTTTTGGTTAGAATCTGTAGCATTCTTGGGTCATATTGTATCTGATGAAGGAATAAGGGTTGATACTCAAAAGATAGAAGCTGTGAAGAACTGGCCAAGACCTACAACGCCTACAGAGATTCATAGTTTCCTCAGATTGGCAGTTTATTATTGAAGGTTTGTTGAAGGATTTTCTACTGTTGCTGCACCTTTAACAAAGCTGACACACAAGGCAACCAAGTTTCAATGGAACGATGCATGTGGAAAGAGTTTCCAAGATCTGAAGAATAAGTTTACTTCTACACCTGTATTGGTGCTTCCAGAAGGCACAAAAGGGTATGCGGTGTATTGTGATGCTATAGGAATTGGCTTGGGATGTGTATTGATGCAGCATGGTAAAGTGATGGCTTATGCCTCAAGACAATTGCGGCCACATGAGAAAAATTATCCGACACATGATCTTAAGCTAGTCGCGGTTATATTTGCTTTAAAAATATGGCGCCATTACTTGTATGTGGTCCATGTTGACATATATACTGACCATAAGAGTTTACAATATATCTTTAAGCAGAAGGACTTAAATCTAAGGCAACGAAGATGACTTGAGCTATTGAAGGACTATGATGTTGGTATCTTGTATCATCTGGGGAAAACAAATGTGGTAACTGATGCTTTAAGTCGTAAGACAATGGCAAACACTTATGGGCAGTCCACGAAAAGGCAAGGGATGACTAAAGAACTACACCAACTAGCTAGCTTGGGAGTTTGCCTTCTTGAATCTCCAGACGAAGGGGTTATTATGAAAAATGCGACAGAATCTTCAATAGTAGCTGAGGTGAAAGAGAAGCAGTATGCAGACCCTATTTTATTACAGCTTAAGGAGAATTTACAACAAGGTATGACAAAAGCATTTTACCTTACACAAGAAGGAGTACTTCAGTGCCAAAACAGATTATGTATACCTAATGTAGATGAGTTAAGAAGAAGGATTATGACAGAGGCACATCATTCCAGGTATTCTATCCATCCGGGATCAACTAAAATGTACCATGATTTGAAAGGAATATATTGGTGGGGTGACCTGAAGAAGAACATTGCAGAATTTGTAGCCCAATGTCCAAATTGTCAACAAATAAAAGTAGAGCATCAAAAGCCTGGAGGTTATGTGCAACGTATGGATCTTCCAATTTGGAAGTGAGACATAATCAACATAGATTTCGTCACTGGTTTTCCTCGCACAATTCAGAAGTTTAATTCCATATGGGTAATAGTTGACAGACTTACCAAGTTAGCATACTTCTTACCTGTTAAGACTACTTATACAACCGAAGAGTATGCGAAATTGTCTATTAAAGAGATAGTTCGACTACACGGAGTTCCAATCTCTATTATATCTGATAGGGGAGCTTAATTTACTACAAAATTTTGGAAGTATTTCCAGAGGAGTTTGGGTACACAAGTGAATTTAAGTACAACTTTTCACCCTCAGACGGATGGACAGGCAGAACGTACCATACAAACACTTGAAGATATGCTGCGAGCTTGTGTATTAGAATTTAAAGGTAGTTGGGAAGATCATTTACCTCTTATTGAGTTCGCCTACAATAATAGCTATCATTCAAGTATCAAGATGGCGCCTTATGAAGCCTTATACGGGAGAAAATGTAGGTCAACGATTGGGTGGTTTGAAGTAGGTGAGGCTGTTTTATTTGGACCAGATCTTGTTCATCAAGCCATGGAGAAGGTTAAGGTGATACAAGAACGGCTAGAAACAGCCCAAAGTCGACACAAATCATATGCTGATGTTAAAAGAAGGGGGCTAGAGTTTGCTATAGGTGATTGGGTATTTTTGAAAGTGTCGCCAATGAAAGGAGTGATGAGATTTGGGAAAAAGGGAAAGCTAAGTCCATGTTATATAGGACCATATAAGATTATCCGAAGATTTGGCCAAGTCGCATACGAGTTAGAACTACCTCAAGAAATCTCCACAGTTCATCCAGTGTTTCACGTCTCAATGGTTCGAAAGTGTATAAGAGATCCATCTCATATCACTCTTACTGAGGATGTACAAGTTACGGAAGATCTCACCTATGAGGAAGTACCTATTGATATTCTGGATCGACAAGTTAAGAAGTTAAGAAATAGAGAAGTAGCTTTCATAAAAGTACTTTGGAGGAATCAACAGGTTAAAGAAATCACATGGGAAACTGAGGAAATGATGAAATCTAAGTATCCTCAGTTATTTGAAACCGAAGAGGAAGACTTAGATGCTGAATTGGAGCAATAACAAGTAAGTATATAAATATAAATATTATGTTGTTACAAGAGCCGGGTCTATCGAAAACAACCTCTCTACTTCATCTGAGGTAGTGGTATGGACTGCATACATTTTACCCTCTCCAGACCCCACCTGGTGGGAATACACTGGGTATGTTGTTGTTGTTATGTTGTAACAAGAAGATTAGAATTAGGCTTGAACTTGTTTAGGTTGGATAATAATGCTAACATTCGAGGACGAATGTTCCTATGGGGGGGAGGGGGAGGATGTAACACCTCGTATCCTACGTGTACTAGTTCTACTTATATGTCAATTGATACAGCCTTATAGTACGGGTAATGGACTCAGTTTCCTATATGACTAGCGACGATAAGATGGGTTGGAAGGAACTGCCCGTACATTTTAATGTGACACGACTAAGTTAACGTCGATGCAACTATTTAAACTTGGGATTGTGAGTAGGTATTTGGATCTAAAGTTTAAAATGACAAAGTGTACACAAGCTGTAAGTTAAATTAAAGGGATTAAGAACTGAAAATGGAATTAACTATTGAGGTGCTTGCTTGAATTAATTAAGCTAGTCGGTGAATCACCTACTTGAGATATATGGACCAAGTTAATGGACCTAAGGTTATGGATCAGATTTGGGACATGTTAAATGTTCCAATGAGGTGTATTACCTACTTAAGCTATTGGGCTGCATTTGGACATATATTAATGGACTTAATTGAGGCCCAAAACTAAGTACACAAAATGGGAAAGATGACCAGCCCAATACCTAAGCATCACCTACTTAGACTATTGGACCAAATTGAGGCATATTAATGGATTCATTTGAGGCCCCCCAAATTAAAGGGAAGGATGACCAGCCCAACACCTAAGATTTACTACCCAAATTAAGTTCATAAAATGGAAAAAATGACCAGCCCAACACCTAAGATTTACTAAGGCCCAACATGACATGGTCCAACTAGAAATAGCCCAAATAGATGGGCTGTTTTGGACAGCTTAAGTAGACCAAGTAGGTACATCACCTACTTGGACTTTTTGAGCAGCTTAAGGAGCCAAGTAGGTGCATCACCTACTTGGACTATGTTTGACCAATATGTGGCTGGAAATAAGCCTAAAAAGGTAGTCTAGAAGCTTCCTTTGCTCGGGTTCATGTAGAGCTCCAAAAGGACCTGGATGTGGAGAATAAAAAAAAGGCATTCCTGGGAATAATTGCTCGTCAAGGTGTGGAAAGGAGTGAAAATTCTTAGAAAGCTATTTGCTTCGGATAAAAAGGCTCCCATGGTTTGGACTTCAGTTTCATAGGAGTTCTGCTTCGTGAGTGAACTAACAAGGATGGTTCAGAAACATCAAGTCTTGAGCATGATGCATAGAGATAGACCCTGGCATGGTATTCCCCATCCTTACCTTTTTTATTTAGATACTCTTGGTTTTCTTTCCGCAGCGTGGCTTTTTATAGACATCCTTATTTTATCATATTTTTGGATAATTTTAACACTTTTCTTGGTTGATTTTTGGTGTCGTTGGTGCATCTTGGAACAATGGCCTTTTTTATGGGCTCGCACTCTTATATAATTATTTTTAGTGTCAAGAAATTGCATCAAAATTAAAGAGTTCCAAGAAAGTGGTTGAGGACTGCAGGACAAGGCACTCACTGCCTTGTGACCGCTGTAGCGGTCCCCTCAGTCGCTACAACGGTACTGCTATGGCGACCAAGTGGCCGCTCTAACAGTCCACAACAATTGGTACATAGCCCCTATAACGGCTATGGACTGCTTTAGCGGTCCCGTTGTAGCAACATCCCCTCCGCTGCAGTGGCCCTTAACTAGTAGCCTAGGGAAATTTTTGGTCTTTCCCCCCTTTCTTTTATTATATACGACTATGTTGGCATGAGATCCTTATAGTTCCCACTTCGCCCACGATGTACGTAACTACCCACTACCGAATTTCTCTACGATAATTATAAATTAGGACATACCTTAACTGATCATTTAAAATGAATACTCAGCTCATCACCTCACCTCATACCAACAATAAATTCTCATTTAAGATACAACACTAAAAACAATCAACACATGATTCCATCCCATCAATTTCATTTAAAAAATTTATATCAACTCACTTAGTAAAAACAAACAACATTTGGAGCACAAAGTAGCAACATTCAATCAAACCAAGGGCAATCAGTACTAAAATACCACACCTATGCCTCCTCTTTTTTTACACCAGTTATAAGCAACTATTTTCAGCTTCAAAACACTATCAAGATACTAATTGGGACTGATGAGGTTCTAGTTGTGTTTATGGAGATACCGATTGGAATCGTCTAAATTCCAATCGTGAACTTATTAAGATACCAATTGGGCTCAACCCAAATAGGCAAAAAATCGAGTTCCATGATAGAAAAGAAGAAAGGAGCGACTCCTAGATGCCTCATATCTCCTTGAGGATTTGATGTGAACGTTTACACACTAATTCATAGGACTCTACTTGACATTGGTCTTGTACTTGTGAGACCGGTAACCTAGCGCTCTAATACCAACTGTCGTAGCCCAAATTACGGGATCATATAGGCACCTACTCTACTCTAGCTAGATAGAAGAACCATTACCACCAACCAAGATATGTGGAAATAATCATAATCTATTTAAGAAATAACTCAATAAAGTTAAACAAATCTAACAATAAAAATATCTTTTACAACTTCAGTAATAAACTCTACCTAAGACCTAGTCAAGACATGTACAAGAGTTCCAAAACAATGAAGACAAAATAAAGACAAAGCTTCCATTGTAGGAATAGGATGACCACAAATCGCTGGTGAATACTTGCTGCATCAAATAAGAAACTATGGCTGGTCCTACAACATATTTATATTCCCAAAAGGGGATATAACAAAATAATATCAGTGCAACCATACACACTGGTAGGCATCATCGGTTGACCTGGGTAAGAAACATATAAAAATATATGGAAAATCAAGGAATTACACATGGCATCTTCGATTTAATTTTTAACCTAATTTCAATATTTGATCCTCCCCTTGGACCGCTATTGATTGACCTTATTTCTTAAATCACCCAAATCGTTGCCTATTAATGCTATGATTATGGTGTCCCATGATAACCCACTTACCTATCCATACGACCTCAAACATTCTTTCTAATACCTTCAACAACTTCTTTAAGTCTCCTCTTATTACATCTATCTCCTTATTACACAAGTACACACACAAGCAACATTAAGACGCAACCTAGATAATTTCACAACAGTTATTATTCACAAATGGTGGGGGGTAGGGGAAACCCATGACTCCTCTAACACCACAACATAAAACATACTAATTTACCTCATCACTTAACCAACTCACAAGAGTGGACTCATGCTACTTCTATTGGACACAACACTTATACAAAGCAATTAAACAATCAATGAATGAATAATAAACCAAACAAGGCATTACGACCATCCACTCGATCATGAAAAGTGTACTCACATACTAAGGGGTCTTATATGCCCAATAGTCATGACCTGTAGGGGACGAGCTTAATCAATGTACTATACTGGCATAGTACTCGACCCTCTGAATATCAAGATGTAAGCAAAACATACCGATGTAAAGAGATCTTGGAGATGCATCACTCAAGTGTTAGCGTCCTTATTCTTGTATATTTTTTTCCTTGGAAAATAGCCCTAATGTATTTTTAGGGTAGGGCTGCTGAAGTAGAAATAAAATAGAAAAAATAAAGGGTTTCCTGCTTGGGTTACTGCTATAGTGGTCCTTAGTTAGTAAGCTTGGGCCCTTTTTTCCTTTCTCTAAAATTTTTTAAATGCGTACCAAGACTTATCCCAGCTCGACCATCACATAATATAACATTAGAAATCAAATCTTTTAAGTTAAGAAAGTTTTTAGTAATGATGGAACGGGTCATTATAAGACTACTCCACCTTTTTCAATTTGAGAATTTTCTCTTGCTAGGCGTCTTCTTAATAGGGTAAGGTGGGCCAAACATTTCATAGAATTTTGACTTAATGTGTCAGCCACTATATTAGTTTTGCCTAGATAGTACACAACTGCACAGTCATAGTCTTTCAATAGCTCCACCCATATTTGTTGTTGAAAGTTTAAATATTTATATTGGAATTTGTATTAGAGGCTCTTGTGATCAGTACATATCTCGCATTTCTTCCATAAAGATAATTTTGCCAAATTTAGAGAGCAAAGATAACTTCGGTCGTCTCTAGGTCATGCGTAGGATAATGTTTCTTGTGATTTTTCAACCGACTCAAATCATATGCTATGAACCATACATTTTACATAAGAACACACCCAAGTCCCACTTGAGAGGCTTCACAATAAACTGCCAATCCTATGGTCCTTAATAAAAATACAAATACTGGATTTATTGTCATACTTTCCTTGAGCTTCTAAAAACTCTATTTGTATGCCTCTGACCATTAAAATTTCACATTTTTCTGTGTCAATTTATTCAAAGGTGCAACTATCTTGAAGAAATCATGTATGAAACAACTATAATAAGCCACGAGGCCCAAGAAGCTTTGTATCTCGATTACTATGATTGGCCTTGGCCACTTCTTTACTGCTTCCACTTTCTTTGAGTCAACCAAGATCCCTTATTCAAGTATGATATTACCTATAAAGGTAAATTGGTTCAACTAAAATTCGCACTTGTAGAAGTTAGCATTCAACTTATGTTCTCGAAGTGCTTACCGTCCTCAAGTGTTGTTTGTTATCTTCGTATGTCTTTGAATACACAAGGACATCATCTATTAATCAAAATCTTGTACATTTATGTCTTGAACACCATATTATTCATATCCATGAATGTTGCTGGTACATTCGTTAGCCTAAAAGGCATTAATAGAAATTTATAGTATACTTGGTCCAAAAGGCAGTCTTAAAGATGTCCTCGTCCTTAATAGGTAATTGATGGTATCCAGATCTCATGTGCATCTTGGAGAATCATTTTGCACCTTGTTGTTGGTCAAATAGATCATCAATGTGTGGCAACATATACTTGTTGTGCACTATGACTTTATTTACTGTCGATAATCTATGTACAATCCCATGGCTCCATCTTTCTTCTTTATGAACAAGACTAGTGTTCCCCATGGCAAAGTTCTAAGTCTAATGAACCGTTTGTTTAATAGGTCTTGTAGCTATTCATTCAATTTTTTCAACTCTGTTGGTGTCATTCGATACAGAGGTATCAATATGCACTGTGTTCTGGGTACTAAATCAATGCATAAATAACATATCAATACACACTGTGTTTTAGGTACTAAATCAATGCTTAAATCATTTTCTCTAATGGGAGGTTACCTAGGTAGATCTTCTGGAAACACGCCAGGGCCCTAATAACATAGACAAACTCTAATTTTGGTGCTACGATCTTTGTATCTTTGACAAATGCCAAAAAGACTTGGCAACCTTTGCTTAGCATCTGTTTTGCACCTATGAATGATATTCTTATATTACCTTGTAAAATAAAACTCAACTCACTTGGTATGTTAAATTGAACTATTTTAGAGTAGCAATTAACGATCGCATGAAATAAAGTTAACCAATCCATTCATCTGATTACATCAATATATATATATCTAGCACATACAAGTCTTTTAATGTGCCTTTCCTCTAGACACTGAGTTGACAAGAATGATACACTCACTCAACCTGTAAGGATTCTCCAACCGGTGTAGCGACCAAAAAAGGATTTTTCAACAAGTTTGGTTGTCTATCAAACCTCATAGCAAAATATAGAGACACATAAGAATGAGTGGATCCAAGATCAATTAAAGGAATAACATCAAATAAACACACTGAAAGTATACCTATGATTATTGGGTTAAATGTAAAATCATATGACAAAATAGAGAGCACATGTAGATATACCAAGTTCTAACTTAGTTAAATAATTTTATTTGATAGGCGAGTTAGAAGTATACCTGCGACAACTGCATTTGATTCCTCAACATCCTGTCTAGTAAGAGGAAACACTCAGGATTTGCCTCTATTGACCTCTTCTGACCCTCTACCATTAGTAATTTTGTTCCCAGTGCCTCTACCTGCTGGCACAAAATTATCCTAGTGATATAGGCAACTGAGTTTCTTGGTACCCTAGATGTTGATGTTTAATTAAATTTTCTGAGATAATGCAGGTAATCCCTTTTAGAATGTCCCAACTATCTGCATAGAAGGCATGCACCAATCTTTCTCTAACACTGGCCTGAATGAGCCTCGTGACAGATAGGATAAGTAGCTGTAGTGTGGTTAGTTTGTTCAATGGTATGGGACCTCTATGGCTCTGCATTAAGGTGGAAGCATTGTTAGATGACTGGAAGACGGATACATCTAGCTTGTGTGATCCTCAGATGGTCCTAGGATCCAAAAGCCCCTTCTTGTACTGTTACCCCCTTCGAAGGATCATATGGTCCTTGTTCTCTTATGGAGTCCCACCGTAGTAGAGCTAGGAAAATCGCCAGGGCTCACCATAATGAGTTGTATTTTGCCATAATAGATCCACCACAATGAGAAAAGGTCTACTGTAGCGGATGACCCGAGGCAGAATGCCTGTTTAAGTTACTTATTCCGAGTTTCGTATCATAAACTCCAAAACTTTGTTTCATGGCTCCAGAGAGCAAATTTTCCCAAAACTAGGGTGTATTTTCTCATTGAGGTAAGTTATTCCATCAATCTCTTTGCCTAGTAATCTATTAACATCAAAGAATCATTAGGAAGATTGTAATGGTGGAATTATGGGTTAGAATCCAAGATTCATGAAAAATGAGGAAAAACATACGGGTAGATGTCATAATAATCTAGAATGCTTTTAGATTGTAAATTAACACTTTTTAGAATGAAATTGTTGTCCTAAAACATGAATTGTGGTGATTGAGAACCTTGAGTTCAATAAAAATGGGATATTTAGCATAAAAAAATTCTTTAAAAGGGGTAATTGGAGTAGAAACTCCATGAATTTAAATAATATGAGTGTTGTGGAACTAGTTGATGGTTGATTGACCTTTGAGTAATATTATAGACCATGAATAAGGATAGAATTAGTGGGTTTGAATTTCCAAAGCGTATATTTGAAGAGTAGATGATTAATTATTCTTATAATTGTTTGATTTAAACTTTGAATGTTCTGAGGCATTGAGGAAAGGAAAGCTCATGTGATTTAGCTTGATTGATTTTGATTCTTTGATTGAGGTATTTTACGATTTATGTGGAGTTAGACTTAATTTAGTCTCTTGTATGTGTTTGAATTGATAAGTATGTTGGTTGGTCTTCAGACAGAAACTGTGGTTGATTATTTGTTTGGCTTGACAATGCTTACGTGAATAAGCTTATAACCGTCAAAGCTTGGTTTTAAATGATTAGTGAGAATGATGTACATTTACTAAACTTATTATGTACTTGTTGATAATATCCTGAGAGATAGTTGAATATGCGAACATACTGAGATATATTGAAAGAGGTTGAGACTATAGATACTATTTTGTTTTTGAGTGGCTTAAGTCTTATGTGAGCTTATGGATGAGTGATTATGTAATGGTGTGGGTACTATGATGGTATGGTACATGGACCCTAGGCTATACCCCATAGTTCACAACTAGGTTGGCAGGAATAATACTGTAACACCCCAAAAGTCCCTAGAATCCAATCCTAGACTTAGAACAGAAATAAAAAAGAAACCAACAAAAGTTAACCTCAGGACTACCCTGATCATGAGTCATGGATAGGTCTGATGAGTTGTCACCAACACTCGTCCTGAGTGTATCACCATAAAGCCTAGAGGAATGGAAATTCATCCCAGTGGTCACAATTCAGACCACGAGTCATAGTATCAACCTACCAATCGTAGTATGACTTAAAGAGTGCCTATGTAGTTTTATCAGTCATTTAAAATAGTCCTTTCCCAATCCCATGGCATGTCAACTACCAAGAATATATATATAGAAGTGTAATGATAGTATTAGAAGTTATTTGAGGTCATAAACTCCTCTTCCGACCAAGTTTTAATATAAGATTCTTCTTGGATCAACTTCAAACAATCATTGATCCTAGTGTATGAAGAGTTAGATGGCCTAATATTCACCAAATTAAAGGTATTTGAATCCTCTTTCTTATGCCACTGACCGTTTATCAATCCAATTCTGAAGTAAAAAGTTATGGAAATTTTAGTGGAGCATTATCAAAGTTGCCAGTGACCACGACTCAACAGTACAAGTCGTTGGTTGAGGCTATGAATCGTACCTTTGACTCATAGGGACTGTACAGAGAAGTGAAAAATGGGTCTGAAACAATGACTTGCACCATGAATCGTCCCCCAAGGCCATGAGTCATCATATGAGCCATTGTAACTGACACCAATAACTTTCCAGACAATTTTTAAAGGGTTGTTTGGTCTTTTCCTTCCCTTTTAACCCCTATAATACATCGTTTTGACTCTTTTAGAGGGGATTAAAGGGGAAATCAATTTACTTATCCCTTATTAACATCAATTAAACTTCCAACATCAGAAAAGAATCAATTCAAAAGCTATCAAGTTCTCTCAAGGTTCCATAACCTAGGGTTCATCCTCAAGCTCAAATCCTTCATGTTCTAGTTCAAGAATCTTCAGTAATCAGGTATGTGGGTATTAAATGAGGGTCTTCTTTCACCTTTATGCCCAAAAAAGTTTTCAGAGTTTAGTTTTTATGAAATCCATGAATTAGGACAAATTCCCAAATATCCCAAATTTATGATTCTTTTAGTACTCATAATTCAGGACATCTTATGACTATGAATATTATTTTATGCATGATTTTAAATATGGCTTTCATATATGTTTGGCGTGTTATGAACATGTGATCCTAGATTCTTGTAAAATTTGCATGAAACATTCAATTGAAGCATAATTTCAGATAAGTATTTAGTAAACCATGTTCCTCAAGATTTTCATCAGATAGTAAGATGTATATTACTAGTTCCATGATTTTAGTCATATTCAGTAATAGTAAACTGAACTAGTTCTTGTATTTTACTCATATTTTAGTATAATCATGAGCATATGTACATGATTATGGGACTAGTACTTAACACCGAGAGGACACGGGTTCAGACAATCCAAGTCCCAAACTACGTGCCACCGTAGGTAAAAGGTGTCCTTGCCAATTGAGAGTGTCTCCTTGGTTATGAGTGAATTCCTTCCAGTCATGGTTCTTAACTTTGTCAAGATATAGAACACCCTCTAAACTTGGGTTACAGGTTGGATTCCATGTTTACTCACATGGTCTATGTCGGTTACGAGAACCTCCCACAGTTTCAGACTCAGTATTTGTAGATGACCCTCAGTTCAGTTTTACTTACTCTTATACTGTGACTTTTCATATTATCATTACATATCAGTATATACATATTTCATATAGGATCATTATACTATAGTTCTCCTCTTTGCATTCAGTATAGTTTTACAGCATGTTCAATATTAGTTTTAAATCATGTGAAATATTTATGTTTCTATAGTTTTCCAATTTTCAGAAATTCCTTAGCTCATGATTCAGAGGTTGATATGATTTAAATTCATATTTAGTAAATGGTGTATGTCCTCAGTTTTAAAGCATGTTTTAAGTGTTTTTCATGGCTAGTACATATCTCACATGCTCAGTATATTCAAAGTACTAACCGCATACTTTCTTCACGCTATATTGTTTCATAATGTAGGTATCAGTTCTAGCTTACAGGATCATAGTCAGACAGATTGACTCTTCTCGTCAGCAGGTGATGAGTTCTCCTTTTTTGGGAACTCTAGTCAGTTAGTAGTCATAGTAATCTTTTTAGTTCATATATATTGATTAGAGACAACTGGGGTCATGTCTTGGCTAACTATACTAAATAGTAGTAGAGGCTTTATAGATAGTTAGTCAGAACTATTGTATTCAGTTTCAGCCTCTTTTCTTTTTGTAATACAACTGTTTTATGAAACTTTTAGTCTTTCAGTAAATTTTTAGTTTTTGCCTATTTTATCATGCTTAAGCTTCCCAAAGTATTTTATTTTCAGTCAATATGTTTCTATTTAGTTGCTCATGAATTATGCCAGCATCAAGGGTTAGCTTTTGACTACTTATGGTTCTAATCACCGTGTTAGTTCTAGGGTGTAGACTCGGGTCGTGACAAAGACCCTTTAGGATGTGTGTACAGATGGGTGATTCTTGTGAGTTCTGAAATAGTACAGTGTGATACTGATGATATACAAAAACTATACAACTGTAAGATCAGTATGAACACAAATCTATGTTCGTGATGTGACTTCATTATATTTGTAGAGTTTGTAATGATTTATTATATCTATTGGGTGACTTATATGTCTATTTTTTGACATTGATATATCTGTATTTTGGTGATTTGCCTAGCTGATGTAACTACTTGATTATGTACTGATGTACCTGTCTACTTGCCTTACTTAATTCATGAGATATACTTGCTATTATTTTAAGTCAGCCTATGATACATAGTATTTGTATTGATGCTACTCCTGCACTTCTTTTTTTGAGTGCAGACTGTGTTCTAGAGACTTTGATGCAAACTCGTAGCTTAGACTGTTCAGTTGATCGATTTGAGAGTGAGCTGCTCCCATTCAGGCTCCCATTTATCTTCTTAGTTAAATATGTCTCTTTCTTCATATAATGTTTATTTATTAGTGATTTTGGATTATTCTTAGGCACTATTTTGTTTGCTTCCTTTGTATGATGACTTTTGAATCTTGGGGATGTAATATAGTTAGATTTTCATATGTTATTTTATTAAGTTTAAAATTTTGATCATTATGTCTTGCAAATGGCCTTATTTTTACTAAATGAATTGGTTAAGGCTTGGGTTAGATGGTAATGTATGGTTTACCCATCGGAGGGTTGTTGTGGGTTCCACTCACGATCATTTGGGTCGTGACATAGTTAGTATCAAAGCGTTATTTTTGTCGATCTTCTTATACAAGGACATATCTAGTAAATTCACTTGAAACAGTACAGAGACATTTGTACTTTTCTTCAAGAGGCTACATGACACTAGGAAATCTCAATTCTTTCCTTCTTTTATGCTATTACTTGATTCTAATTGGTATATGGCGATCCAAATTGGTATCTGACCTCTTTCATTCTTTTATCTCATGGATAGCGAGGACACATGTAGCAAAGGTGAGAGCTGAGCCATTCAGGCCTACCACTTGAACCACATCTCATGGTAGAGGACACGTGAAAGGAGGTGGTAAAGGTAGGGTACAAGGAGCAGTGCTCGCAGGATGTCTGGGAGTATAGGTTGCCTAACTTTTTTGGAGGCTATAAGGTGTCCATTGTCTAGGAAGATTTAGACTCTAGCTAACAATTTTATACTGCTTAATGTGTCCAAAAAAGATGGAGTGTTATCTTGTGTAGAGACAAGGTCTTTATTTCTAGAGCAGATTTAGGCCAGACGGTCTGAGGATGTTAAGTTAAGTAAGATTTGTGATAAGGTATTGCAAGGAGAAGCCAAGGAGGCCATGATTGATGATGAGGGTGTCCTGTGGATTAAGGGGCGTGTATGTGTTCCCCATGTTGATGATATTGTCACACCCCGAATCCCAACGAGGCGTGATTGGCACCCGAAGCCGATAAGGCCCGAGAGAACCAATCTTTGCTCATGTTCGTTCATATGCATGCCATAAGAAATATCATTACCACGTGAGAATTTACCATGCTAATAACAACATTCATGAAACATGTGCTAAATATATATACATATGTGAAACTTGGCCGACAGGGCCATCAAGTCAACATGGACATACACCTCTTACATTTGTCTTCCCACAACTGTCTACAAAGCCTCTACAGATACATGACCATGTCTATACAATATTTACATAATACCAAAAACCTAGTGTTCACATGTGACTTGGGAAGCCCCGAAGCAATTGGAGCTCACCAGAGACCTGTATAAAATCCGCAGCCTACTGTGGAGGTCTACTAATGCCTGCACCTGCAGCATGTAAGTAAGTCCCCAAAAGGGGTCAGTACGAAGAATGTACTGAGTATGTAAGGTCGTAAACAAACTGTATCAATGCACAAGAATTTCAATGGAAATGATTATAAGAGAAAATTTCATTTATGGAACCATGTACCTTTCTTTCTTTGCTATCATCTCCAATGTGTCATACATAACAACAACAATAATGAATTCAACATAAAAGAATTAAAGCAATGTGAATAATTTCTCTTTCTGTAGGTGGGATACCATGTACATTACGGTCTTTCTTTCCTTTGCCTTTACTTACATTACTTTTACAATGCTCATAATCAATATGATTAATCATTCAACATACATCCACTCTTTGGGTGGGTTAACATACATCTACTTCATGGGTAGGCCAACATACATCCACTCTATGGCGGGTCAACATACATCTACTCCATGGGTAGGCCAACATACATCCACTCTATGGTGGGCAATAACATACATCCACTTTTTGGTGGGCAATGACATACATCTACTCCATGGGTAGGCCAACATACATCCACTCTATGGTGGGCAATAACATACATCTACTCCATGGGTAGGGTTAACATTACATAACATTGCTTCCTTTTCTTTCATTATTCATTACTTCATTTCTTTTCTTTCGTACAATGAGTGATACCATGATGATAGAAACATTCTTGAAACTTGAAACACAAATATACATTACGTCACATCTTTACGAGACTGACATCTCAACTCGTGATGGATAGGTACATTGATTGTTCATTACTTCTTTCATTACTTGTGAGAGATTGGTATTTAGTAGTTACAATGTTATAGAACTTTGGAACATGATTGGAACATTAATCAATGAGTGAGAATGATCAATTGGAAACATGGCCTTCATGAAAACATAACGCTATTGGAACCATTGGAAAATGATCAATGCATAAGAGACATATGTATAACTTCTATGGGAACTTTGGATCATGACACTAATTGAAACACACCAATATGCTTTACCTTGCTCTTATACTTCATGAGATTAACACCTTAACTATGCACGCACTTATATGCACATCTCACTTCACTCCTTTACCTCATGAGATTGACAATTTTACTTATGAGGACTAATTATACTAACTTGCACATCACCTCTCTTATTACTCTTATGAGATTGGTACTCTTACTTATGAATATTTGGCACAAGGATAATCATCATACTATAGGACTTTGGAACATTGCTAATGAATATGAGACATGTATATAACTCTATTGGAACTTAGACCATGACATGATGGGAACAAGGTTATTTAACTAAACAGGCTCTCTTGACCTCCTTACGCTCGTTGCGATAGTTCTCTTAAACTTTACAACATATGACAACTGAAGAACTTCCATCCATGAATAAGAACTAAGTGGGTCATGATTCGTCTAGGAGTAAAACACATATGAATAACATTACATCAACCTTAGTTGGAATACTATAGAACCCCCTTGGAATAGAACACTTTTGGAACCTTAGGACAATGAGTACTAAATAAGACATATGAACATAACCACTATTGAGCTTTTGGAGCCTTATCAATGCATATGAGACATGTGATTCACAAGTGAGCAATGTGGAAGAAATATGAGACCATTACCCTTGGTAACCGGAAAGAGGATAGCTTAGAACATTTGGACCTTTTGACATGTTAGTCAGTGAACACAATTCAACCAATGGTCCTGAGTCATATGATTCACCATTGACCAATGAATAAGGAACATATGAGTAACTCTAGCCAATTCTCGAATACGGAATACCTTAGGGTATTTCGGAATCAAATGAGTACCATGACAATGTGAACACCATACGTTGCAGAAGGAAATAGAAGAGTAACCTTACATACCTTTACTTCCAAGTATGAGTACACAAGTCTATATACGAACACAACAGTCCAGCTTCTTCCTTATGTTTCACTCTACAATACAAGTCCACAATGGAACTCTCGTTAACAATTATTTACCGTAAAAGTGTACAAAACGACAATGCACCATATGACTGCTACATAACTTCATTTCACTCCTTCCAATCCAACTCACTGAATCATCATGTCAATAATACCATAATATTACACTTATTGACCAAGATTTCATACAACAATAGCATTTCGCATCATACTTACCCTTTATGCCTTCTCATTTTCATCCCGTCACATTTACGCTTATCAATTTGACTCATAACCACATATGAACAACCATACACATTTAATACAGTCCAACATACCTTCACACGACACTTTAAAGTCATTAAAACGACATCACAAGTTGATAATTACATCTATGAAGGGTATAGGGGTTTCGGGGGGCCAAAGGGATGCAAAAACAAGCAATTCGGAGTTATGGGCCGATACGCTAAGCCACATGCGCTCGAAGGTGGATGAACTGCGTCTTCAGGTGACCTTTGGCAGTAGCCAGAGGCACCTGCGTTGGCACCTGCGCCCGCAGGTGCTTCGTCTGCGAGGGCGGGTGCCCGTTTTGGTCCAAAATGGTCTTTTTGGGGTCTATTTATGCAATGAATGGTCCATGATCATAAACTAACTTAGTTTAACATATTTTTGATCATCTAACATGAAAAAAACCAGACATGGTCTCACAACACACATAACATCACCAAAACGACACTTTACGGCCAATCCGCCACCAAAACCATAACCAATTTCACAATAATCATTCCAAATGTTAAAAACCATGACACATCAAGGAAATACTATAATCACATCTCATATGTCAATATTTACTCCATCATTTTCACTTACTTCAAGACCACAAGTGCATAATCAAGTTTACAAGACAATACCATCCTCCGATTTAGTAAACACAATTTGTTTTGCACATAGGGAGTTTCTCCCACTTCACCAACATAACCAACATAATATACACCATATCTCATGCATAAAATATATTAAACCTTCAAAATAAACACTTACCAAGTCTTACCACTTGATGATCTTGGCCAAAGGAGTGATGAGGGTTCTTGAGAGCAAAGGAGTTTTTGTTGGAAAATTCTAGAAAAGTTATGAGAGTTCAATGCCAATAAATCTGATTTTTTTCCCCTTATATAGCCTCCTAATGGTGCCTATTAACCACCCACTTGGTCCAATCCTCTTATTTTAACTTGGTCAATGGAAGACTAAACAAGAATGGATCAAAATTCTCTTTTGGGCCATGTCTTCCTCATAAATTTGGGCTTTCTTTAAGCCCCAATTTGCACAAGATTTTTACATGTCCAATATTTAATACATCAAGCCCACAATTTAATACATAATTAATCAAATCTCTCATGTTGCCATATTTTCCATAAACGTACATGTAGTCGTATAGGTTTGACAACATACGGGTATTTCACCTCCTATAAAGGTCTAATCTCATGAATTAGGACCAGTAGCATTTATTTCATCAATAACCTTACAAAGTGAATACTTTTGCCTCTTGACAACCATTGGTCAGCGTCGTCTCATAGGGTGTTAGTAGGTACGGGGTGTTACAGATATGATTCAGACTATCCTTACAGAGGATTATAGTTTGAGGTACTCTGTACATCCTAGTGTGACCAAGATGTATTATGATCTGAGACAACATTATTGGTGGGGTAAGATGAAGTGCGATATTGTTGATTTTATTACCTAGTGTCCAAATTGTCAACAATTAAAGTATGAGCAAAAGCGGCCTGGAGGGACACTTCTAAGAATACTCATTCCAGAATGAAAGTGGAAAATAATTACAATGGAGTTTGTGGTTTGTCTTCCATAGCCCTTAGGGAGGTTTGATTCAATACATGTGATTGTTAATATATTGACCAAGTCTGCACACTTTATTCTGATTCAGGTAACTTATAATACAGAGAAGTTAGCTAAGCTTTATGTCTGCAAGATTGTTCGATTGCATGAGTTACTATCTCCATCATCTTAAATAGAGATACGAATTTTACTTCTAACTTTTGGAGCACATTTGCAGGATGAGTTGGGTACTAGGTTGGACTTTAGTACAAAATTTCACCCTCATACCGATAAGCAGTCTGAGCAGATTATTTAGGTTTTGGAAGATATGCTTCGCGTGTGAGTGATAGACTTTGGTGGTCATTGGGACCATATTTTTCCATTGATAGAGTTTGCATACAATAATAGTTATCACTCGAGTATTGATATGGATTTGTTTGAGGCATTGTATGGGAGGAGATGTAGATCCCCTAATGATTGATTTGATACTTTTGAGGTGAGACCATGGGGTACCAATCTTTTGAGGGAATTGTTAGAAAAGGTAAAATCCATTAAAAAAAAAACTCATAGTTTCCCAGAGTAGAGAGTGTTGCAACCTAGCTATACACGCAAGTGCACATGATCGTTCAAGTAATATAATGGCTCCTTTAAAAGAGCTGGATATCGAACCTAAGGGACTTTCGTCAATAGAGGTCAATTTTAGACGTCCAACAGTAATTAAAAACTAGTGTTGCAAAAAAGAAGAGGGATTTGTTACTAAAAATTAAATGATTGCGGACTATAAACTACTATCTTCGCTACCATAACTTCAGTTTTCGCAAATATGATTTAAAAGTCAATAAAAAGTAAATTCCCAGGGTCAAGACACTCCGAACGTCATCTCTTGAGCATAAATGTTACTAATTCAAGCAATTTGAGTCGTTTATCTTGTTTATTGATCACGAGGTTAATGTTACAATTATATTCGTCTCCAAACTATAACCTTCTACTAGAAATTGGAAACCTAACTACATCATTGAGCGGTGATAGATTTAACCAATTCTAATGCCTTTAAGCTATCTTCTCATAATTGAACAAGCACGGAGAATTAGGTACCTCTCGGTCCTAACCGCCTATCAATCTCTTGGAATCCCATCCTCGAGTAAAGATCATGCTTCTTATATTCCACGTTCTATCTCTTAGTTTCTCTCTCGAGCTCACCTCAAGACAAGGGATTTATTTCAATGGTGATCAAACATTAAAATGGCAAAATTAAGAATATAAGAATAACCAATAAATGATAAACTTCAGCAAAAACCAATAAAATTTAACTCAAGAGATTCATGTTCATAGCCTCAACCCCAAGAATGAGGGATTTTAGCCACTCATAACTTCAATTAACATCATAAAGTGATAAAATACCATAAAAAGAAATAAAAACTGAAAAGAAGAAGAATGAAACCTAATTTCAATCCAAAAAATGCCCAAAATAGTCTAGTGATGATGGAATAATGATACAATAACCCAAAAATCCTATTTATAGACAAAAACTCGGGGTAAAAATTTGCCAAAAAGCGGCCCGGCACGCCCTTGGGCGTGCTTGGGACTTAGGCAAATTTTAACCTCTTAAAAGGTGTGCCCAAGTGTCCTGGCACGCCCTTGGGCGCTCCCCTATGCTGTCCACTTGAGTAGAATTTTCGTCCAAAGCGGCCCGGCACGCCAGTTGGCGCGCCTGACACTTAGATTCTGATTTTCTTTCCTTTTTTGACCTTTCTTTGTGGATTTGGTTGGATTCTTCAAGTTCAAATCCTTGGCTTGCCTCTTATCTTTACTATCCTTCGCTCTTAGCTCCTCCAAGCCTCACTTTCCACGAGATAAACGCTCCAAATAGTCGCAAATTCTACCTACAAGGGTCTAATCACATTTGTTAGGACAATATCACATATTCCATCAAAACCATACAAAATACATACTTATTGCTCCCAAAACTAAGGTAAACATGGGTTAAAGTCAGCAATAAGGCGTATAAATATGCCTTAGATCAGCGAGAAAAAGTATGCTGATCGAATGGTCAAGGATATGAAATTTATGGTAGGAGAGAAAGTGTTGCTCAAGGTTTTACCCATGAAGGGTGTGATGAGGTTTGGTAAGCGAGGCAAGCTTAGTCCTAGGTTCATTATGCCATTTGAAATTCTTAGGTATGTGGTGGAGATAGCCTATGAATTGGCTTTACTTTCAGGTTTTTGGGGAGTTCACCTGGTGTTTCATTTGTCCATGTTGAATCATGGTGATGGAAATTATATTATTCATTATGATTTGGCCCTGTTTGATGAGAACCTGTCGTATAAAGAGGAACCTGTGGATATCTTAGATTGAGAGGTCCACAAGATGAGGTCAAAAGAAATTGCGCCCATGAAGTTCCAGTGGAAGAACCATCCTGTTAAGGAAGCCACTTGGGAGACCGAATTAGACATACATAGAAAGTTTCCCCAACTTTTTGAAAAGTTAGGTAATCTTCCCTTATTTTCTTTCTTGTCCATTTGGGGATGAAAGTTTGTTTAATTAGTATCTGATGTAATGACCCTCCCAGTTATAATAGAGTGGTTAGGGCCTAAGTACCCCGTTAGAGTTCCCCTAGTGATTTGAGCTAATAAAATCTCAAGGTGGAGTGGTTTAAAGCTTAAAGCTTATGTTGTGTTTATTCGTGGTGAATTGTGATTCACTGTTTAGTGTTTTGTGGTGTCTTGTTCCGTTGGGGGTAACCTAGTGATCTAGACCTCCGTAAGAAATTTTGAGACTTTGAGTAAATTCGTAGCATGTGGTTTTAGTGGTTGTCGCATTGGGATTACTTCGTTAAATCTTAAGTAGAAAGTTTGTGTTGTGAATTAGGGCAAGAGTTTAGTTTTCCCAAGCTATTGGTTAAAGGCTGCTGCAACAATGGGATTCCCGCTTGTAACACCCCAAAAATCCAAACTAAGATTAGAACCATGTTCAAGTACATGTAGGACCAAACATCATGTTTTTGTAGTATGAGAAATTATTTAGACAAGTATTAAGGCCTCAACTAACTCCTAGCTCATAGCCAAGTTAAAACCTCCCTTACCGTTTGATTTCTTGTGAAGAATTTATCTATAGTCAACTTCAAACGAGCATAACTCCTAGATTCTGAATTATTTTTGAGCTCAAGACCTACAAAATGATAAATATTTGAATTATCTTTCCAACGCATCTGATTTATTGTTAATTTGGTATCAGAGTAAAATGTTACGGTCATTTTACTAAAGCACTGTCAAAGCTGTCACTAATGACGACTCAGACATGATGAGTCGTCAGGAGACCCGACAAGTCATCAGGTGACCCTACGAATTGTAGGGTGACTCGTGGTCAAGACATAGGGAAACAAAAATCAAGTCCTAGGTGATAACTCAGGCCACGACTCATAGCCAGACCCTACGAGTCGTCACTGATTCCAACAACTTTCCAGATGATTTTAAAAGGGTTGTTTGTCTTTTTCCACTCTTTTAACGCCAAAACTACATCGTTTAAGCTTTTCCAAAGCTGGTTATTAAGTTTAATATTACCCTAAGCCTCTCACTCACTCAAAAACATCCGACACTTAGTCAGCTACAAGAAAAGAGGCGATTAGTTTCTCCAATGGCAAGAATTAGGGTTCCCTAACTTCAAGCTCCAAATCCAAAGGTTTCACCAAGATTTTCACTCTCAGGTATGTGGGGTTTCATTAGTGGGTATCTTTTCACCCATTGAGTCCCAAAATACATTCAGTTCCTTAGTTAATTTATGATCTTGAAATTAGGGTTTCCATTACAACCATGATTCTTCTTGTACTTCAATTCCCCATAACTTGTAAACTATAAATACATGTTTCTCCATGAAATTCAGTACGTTGATAGTATCATGTCTATGAACCCTAAGTATAATGATATTCCATGATTTTTGGTCTTGTATTATGTAATTTCATAGTCCATTCATATTTTAGAAGCTGTCGTGTATAGTTGCATTCTTCAGAGATGGTGAGTTATGAACACCCGATGACCTAGGATCCCATGCATTATTAATTAAACACTCGCTTATTCATGTTTACATGTTTTGGGATAATTTCAAATAGAGGGTCTGTTACTTATTCTCAGTTTAATCGTACTTTCAGTGTTACTGACCTGCAGAGTGTTTTCAGATAAAGTATATTCTAAATGACGTTTTCAAATAAATTCACCCTATTAGACTATTAGTAGTCGAGTCAGGATTCAAGGTTCAGTTCCAACCTTATAGATTTCTTCCAAATCTCAGTCCTCATATGTTTCTTTTGTGCATTTACTCCAGCCATCTCATGTCCCCCATAAATGTAAAGTCTCATAATTCAGAAATACATGATCTATCTCTCTCTATATATATATATAAGCTATAAGCCCATATCATAGTTAGGAGCTTCAACTCATATCAGTAAGATGCATGACATCCAGATATGCCATCAAAGCTCTAAACAGTTTTCCCAAAAGTAAGGTTCCTGATTAATATGGTATCCGAAATGCTATCAATGATCGTGGATCAGTTTTCTTATAAATACAAGGTTCACTAGTAGTATGGCAGTCAGGTATGGAATCCATTATTATGGATAGGTTGACATCCATATATGTCATCTCAGGTTGACATCTAGATATGTCATCTCATCGAGCTATCAATTATGTTCAGTTTGGAGTAGTAATTAGCACCGAGCGGATGGGGGGATGAAGGCTCACCCACCCTTCCCTCTAGGCTGAGACCTTTAGTAGTAGTCCCTAAGTCATAGAACTATGTACCACCGTAGGTTTATTTATACCACATTAGATCAGCTCAGCCTTTATACCCTGACAGGGTATATTGGGCCCTCTTCGATGGGGATTATACATCAAAATCCATGTTTAGCTCACATGGTTATATGTCGGTTAAGAGTATCTCCTACAGTTTCATACTTTGGGTTTTTCATGACCCTCAACTCTGTCTAGTTTACAATATCTTAGTTATATCAAAATATTCATGCACTCAGTATTTATAATTATCTGGATGGATCCGTACGTCTTAGTGTACCCCAGTATTACTTTTGATTTAACTATGCCATCATCAGTACGTCAGTTTGTATATCCCTTTAGGGCTTCAGAATATCCTTGTATTCAGTTTACTCAATATTTTATTATTATTATGTTACCTGTTTACTTTACTTGGTCATTGCATTAGTTTACGTTCCTCACTCCATGTTCAGTTCATTTTCTCATGTTCAACACATATAGTGCAGTACATATCTCACATGCTCAGTACATTCAAAGTACTGACCGAATATTTTTCTTTGCACTATATTATTTTATAATATAGATTCTGACGTTCAGCCTCCATATCGTGCATAGTATAATCTCCTACTACATCAGCAGTAATACTTTGGTGAGTCCTCATCATTCGAGGACTAGTTATCAATATTTTTCATTTATGTCCCTTTCAGTTTTTACACAGTTAGATTTAGCTGGGATCTTGTCCCAACAACTTGTCTTAGTAGAGGTTTTTATACATACAGTTAGATGTTCATCTTTGTTGTTTTAAACTCAGATATTATTGTTGGTTTTTATTATTATTTCATCATTCAGTTCATCTTCCGTATAATGTTTTTATTAGTTATTTCAGTATTCTTAGTGTCATGCCAGGCCATAGGTTAGCTTGGAGTCACTTATGATTTTAAGCACCATGTTACAACTAGGGGTAGTATCGGGTTGTGACACCACTGTAGCGAAACTGCCGTAGTGGAGCTAGACAAATTGCTAGGGCTCGCCATAGCGAGTCCTATTTTTCTCAGATCATATATTTGATAAGTAGATAATTAATTACTCTTATAGTTATTTGATTTTTAATTTGAACGTTTTGAGGCACTGAGAGAAGGAAAAGATCATGTGATTTAGCTTGCTTGATTCAGATTCTTCAGTTGAGGTAGGTTACGATTTATGTGAAGTTAGACTTAATTTAGTCTCTTGCGTATGTTTCAATTGATAAGCATGGTGGTTGGTCTTCAGACATAAAATGTAGTTGATTATTTGCTTGGCCTGATAATGCTTGCGTGAATAAGCTTATAACTGTTAAAGCTTGTCTTTAAATGACTAGTGAGAATGATGTACACTTATTAAAATTATTATGTACTTTCTAATAATATCCTGAGAGATAGCTGAATATGAGAACATACTGAGATATGTTGAAAAAGGTTGAAAATATACATACTATTCCGTTGTTGAGTGGCTTGAGTCCGATATGAGCTTATGGATGAGTGGTTATGTTATGGAGTAGGTACCACGCTGGAACGGTTCATGGAACCTAGGCTATCCATGCAGGTTATGACTAGTTAGGAAGAAATAAGAGCCTTTAGCATTTGTGTACTAATGAGTGATTCTTGTGAATTTTGATATGGTACAGAGTGAGATTGATGAGATATAGAAACTATACAACTATAAGATCAGTATGGACACGAATCTATGTTTGTGATGTGGTTGCATTAGATTTGTAGAGTTCGTAATGATTTATTATATTTGTTTGGTGACTTATATGTCCTTTATTTGTTGACATTGATGTGTCTGGATTCAGGAGATTTACCTGGTTGATGTAACTAGTTGATTATGTGCTGATATACCTGTCTACTTGCCTTACTTGATTCATGAGATATACTTGCTACTATATTGTCACATCCCAAATTCTTTGGTCATGATGGCACCTACCATAACCCACCAGTAGGTAAGCAAACCCATAATCCAGAATAACGAGTAATGGACTATCAAGAGAAAGGAAGAAAGCAACGGAAAATGAATTCAATAAAGAAACTAATATAGAGAAATAACCCAAAACCTGATAAAGTCAGTACAAGAGCTTCTAACACGACAAGAGTACAAGGTAAATTATGGAGTAAATATATACAAAGCCGTCTCTGAAATACAAAATAGAGATCAGTCCAACAAAAGAGGGAGAGCAGGAATAACTCTGGACGTCAGGAGCTCACCCCAAATCTCTGATCCATGCCAGATCTACACGAGGACAAGTCAGCAGTGAGAACTCGTACTATGATCTGCAGGGTGCAAAAGTGTAGTATGAGTACCTAACACGAGGTACTCTGTAGGCATCGACCGATTGAGCTCCAAAGATAATGCAAGTATAAATAACATGTAAAGCAGGAATATATGCTACAAACAACTATTAGGGAAACAAAACATAATAATACTAATAAAGTAATAAGGATAAACTATCCTATTCGATCCATAATTAGGGACAAAAGCGCGATGCCATACGTAGTTGGCCAATATACAATAGTAGAATGAAGAAAGGGATATACAATATACAATAGTAGTAGGAAGAAAGGAGATGATATACAACTAATAGCTAGAGAAGAAAGGATATACCACCGCGCTATACCGATAACCAAACATAAAGGTACTACCCTGAGGGAGCTAGTCTAACATCACAAAGATTGTAAGCAATAAAGGGACTAACTCTAGCATAATCAGGGTCTCTAACCATAAATGTGCATAATCATATAGTTATCTAACAGTAATAAATCCTACCATGATAATGAGGAAGGGGATAAAAAACATACCGACAACCTCGAGTACCAATCCATAACCAGCCTGCCACAAACTATACCATAATAACCAAACAATAATGTAGCCGGCTAGGTCGGACAACCAATAACATAATCGAGTCCCCATAAGCCTGATAGGCACAAGCAAACACTCAACAAAAAACAACCATAACCTGTACCTATACAGCCCCTATAGGACCGATAGCTACAAGTTCCAAACAATTATACTTGTGATAGGCGATGCATATGAATGAATGAAAGTCATAAAAAGAACTAGATGATGCAAGATAAAACAAGTACCATATCCAACACAAATGTATATACCTCATCCATCTAAGTAGCTCGTAAAGGCAAGACCTACGAAGACCATCCTTCTCCAGTACTATGGCTCATCGGACGAAGGGGCCTATAGAGGACTCGAGATATCCGTATACACAACCTGGTCCCGAACCAGGACTTCTATAACAATCATAACAAATCTATTCCATCCAATACCAGAGAGAAATAAGAGTTTCATAAGTGCTTAAAATTGAATTGAGACTAAACTAGTATAAATCTAAAAGTCCATTGCCTGAGATCAAATTCGGGACTAGAATGGTAGGATAGTATAGAAAGGGTCAGAATCTTCGTCGATAAAAGTGAATAAATAGTGGTAAAAAGAGTGGATCAATAATGGACCAGGATCAACCTCGGTATAATTTCCAAAGTAGTAAGTTTAGTTTGAAAGGTTCATAAGTCATTAATAAAGGTGGAACAACTTTCATTTTAAAAGAATCAATTTTAAAAGTGAGAAAGTAGGAATAAATCCCTTTTTCAGAAAAATAGTAGTAAAATCAAGGTTTTAGTTGGAATCATTCCACTGAATAAGCGTAAATGCATCTAAATGTATGCATGCCATCGCAAGTATCCAAACAATACAACTGTAAGCATCTAAGCGTCTAAGAACTAAACCACGTCCTCTCAAAGGGTAGAGTACTAACCTGGTGTCCGACTGGTCTCGTAATTATGGCCTCGGGCCCATCAATGTACAATTTACAATGATATCAAAATTATAACTTGGAGCTAAGGTAAATCACGGGCATCAAGCTACTAGAAGAACCTAATCAGGGGATATCGCCCAAATCACTAAGTTTTACAATAAATTTTATACTAAGGGATCCTTCGTGTCAGCCTAAGGTCAAGCAAGTCTATAATCAGGCATACTAGAATTCCAAAACTATAACAGGTATTCTAGACTAAGGATCACTTTACATTTCTAATCTAAATCCCCTAAACATGGTAAATTCAGGATATACTAGTCATAAGCCTATCCTATAATCCCTACCTAGCATACAATCTATACAATACACAATCTCATAGAAAATAGTAGACCGTAGCCTACCTCGAAGCCAAGCCACAGTCTCAAATCATTCACGAACTACTCATCTCTACTCCACAATCTCTGAATGATGTCACTCTATCAAAATCATAATTTACATATTAATACGAGTAAAATGATACCCATATCGCAATATAAAACTCTAAGCTAAAATTTGGGTCAAAAATAGGTTCGTGGGGTCCGTAAATGAAATTCCAAAAATTGAATTCGTCACGAGGTACCTCGAAAGACAAGAAATGCGTGCTCAAAATTTTAGCACAAATGGAGCACAAATCGGGGCCCAAATCTGCCCTATAAGCTCAAAGAAACTAACCCTAAAACCAGGAATTAAACAAATTCTAGGACGAAATAACACAAGAACAAAAAAGAAATGACCAAGGAATGATAAGATAATGTACTTGAGCTCAATGAGATGAAATCCCAACAATTTCCAAGCTCCAAGGGTCTCTAATGGATGAAAAAGGTTGGGAAATAAATGAAAATCAGGAAAGAGAAATATATAAAACTTTTAGCGATGGACGCTAAAGCGGTCAAATGGCCACTAAAGCGACCACCGCTAAAGCGGCAAAATGGTCGCTAAAGCGACCATGTCTCCTGACTAGCCACCGCTAAAGTGGTCATTTGGCCGTTAAAGCGGCCACTGCTAAAATGGTTATAGGCTGCTAAAGCAGATACCACTAAAGAGTCTATCACTAAAGCGGTCATTCGACCACTAAAGCGGTTGCACCTACAACTTAGGCACCAATAATTTTACTAAGTCCAAATGGACTCCGATCGGGCGCTCGAAATTCATTTGGAACCCCGTGAATGCAAATGAACTATGCTACCCTACTAAAATTGACATTATAGACTCAATGAAACCATTGAAATTTCCATATGAGGTCATTTCAATAAAAAGTGGGCCCCACATCCATAGTTCTATTTTGATCAATTTCCAACCAATAGCCCAAAATGAGTTTAAAAGCCTCGAGATCCGGACCAAGGGTCGTCCTAGCCTAAAATCCATGTTTTAGAGCTAACAATGCTGTCAGAATTCTCATCCAAGGCCATCTACTAGGAGTTTTGGTCCAAGACTAATTTTTCAACTTCAAAAACTCCAAAATAGGGAAATGGGGTTAAAACCCAAATAAACTGCCTGAAAACCAAAACGACGGTCCCAATAAGTCATAAATGACATGTAGCCACTGTGGAAAGTCACAAAACACAAAAAATGAGTGGAAATCGAGAAAAATGACCTGGAGGGTCATTACACTATCCACTAATAAAAGGACTTTTATCCTCCAAAATTCAATGGATATAAAGAGCCTAAAAGCTTAAAAGGATGAGGTACTGGGCCTGATAGGTTAGTTTGACTTGACATTTCTGACCATAAGAGCATTTTGGCCCATGTTGAGGCTTACTCTACTTTGTTGGAGCAGATTTGAGGCTGATAATTTGAGGATAGTCATTTGTGTGACTTTCGAGATCAGGTGTATAGCGGTGAGGCCAGGAAGGCCACCTTGGACCTAGAGGGAATCTTGTGATTTAAGGGTCATATTTGCATTCTGAGGGTTGGTGATTTGATTTAGATAATATTCCATTCATCCTGGTACAACTAAGAAGTATAGGGATCTGAGGCTGCATTACTGGTGGTGCGGGATGAACAGGGATATAATAGATGTTTTATATCTCGGTATTTATGTTTTCAGTTGGTAAATTCTGAGCACTTGAGACCTGGTGGTTTGGTTCAGAGACTACCCAATCCTGACTGAAAATAAGAGCAAATTACTATGGATTTCATGATTGGATTGTCGCGCACTTATAGAGGTTCTGATAGCATTTGGATTATTATTGATTAGTTGACCAAGTATTCTTACTTTCTACCCATTCAGTTTTCTTACAGTGGTGAGAGATTGGCTAGAATCTTTGTTCGAGAGGTTGTTCATCTTCACGGGGTGCCAGTGTCCATTAAATCTAATAGAGGTTCCTAGTTCACCTCTAGCTTTTGGAGAGATTTTCAGGAGGGGTTGGGTATCCAGGTCAACCTTAGCACAACTTTTCACCCCCAGACTAATGGCTAGTCTTAGCAAAATACTTAGGTTCTAGAGGATATACTCTAGGCATGTGTTATGAACTTTAGAGATTAGTGGGACCCATTTTTAGCCTTACCAGAGTTTGACTATAATAATAGCTACTATTTGAGTTTCCAGATGGCTGCATTCGAGGCATTATATAGTACGTGGTGTAGATCTCCCATCAAGTGGCTCGATCCCTTCGAGGCTAGGCTGCGGCGTACTAATTTGTTATAGGAGTCATTGGATAGAGTTTGAGTGATTTAGGATAGGCTTCAGAATGCTCAGAGTAGGTAGAAGATTTATGTTGACCATAGGCTTCGTGTATTAGAGTTTGGAGTTGGTGATTGTGTGTTCTTTCAAGTGTCGCCCATGAAGGGCGTGTTGAGATTTGGGAAGAGGGCAAGCTTATCCCCAGGTATATTGGGCCCTTTGAGATTCTATAATAAATTGGGGATGTAACATATGAGTTAGCCTAGCCTCCAGTATTTTCTGCCATTCACCATGTTTTTCATATATCGATTCTCCGACATTACATTCCAGATAAGTCTCATGTGCTCCAGTGAGATTTGATTTAGTTGTGTGGTATGTTGACTTTCGAGGAAGAGCTAGTTGCTATTTTAGCCTGAGATGCTAGATGGTTGTTATCTAGGGAGATTTCAATGGTAAAGGCTTAGTGGAGACATCGTCCAATTGAGAAGGTTACCTGGGAGACTAAGCATGATATACGGACCTAGTATCCTCACTTGTTTGAGCCTTCAAGTACTTTTCGACTCTTGACTTTCGAGGATAAAAGTCCTTTTAGTAGTCGATGTTGTAATGACCTTCTAGGTCACATTCCCCCTTTTCATGCATTTTCTATGTTTATAGCTTTCCTATAGTTACCCTAAGTCATTTATGACTTGCTGGGACTGGTAGTTCAATTTTTGAGCAGTTTATTTAGTTTTTATGTCAGTTTCCCTATTTTGGAGCTTTTGAAGTTGAGAAATTGGTCTTTGACCAAAACTTTAAGTAAACGGCCTAGATGAGAATTCCAATAGTTTTGTTAGCTCTAAAATATGGATTTTGGGATAGGAGGACCTTTGATTCAGGTCTCGAGGCTTTCAAACTCATTTAGGCTAGCAGTTGATTTTTGGTTAAAATAGAGGGTTGGGTGCGGGGCTTATTTTTAAACAAAAAGACATCTACTTGGAATTTCGTCAATTTCATTGAGTCCGAAATGCCATTTTTGGTAGGATAGCAATTTTTTTGTGCATGCATGGGGTTCCGAATGAATATCAAGCACCCAATTGGAGTCTTTTTTGACTTAGTAGAAAGTTGCTGATGCACCCTTTTGGTCATTTAAGCGGAGCTGCTTATGCGGCCAAAGCTGATGTCAGCTCCCACTGCTTAAGCGGGCTCTCCTCCAATTAAGTGGAGGGTCGGGTAAATAATGACCACCACTTAAGCAGTTGGTTAGTCTCTTAAGCAAAGCCGCTTAAGCGGCCAAACCTCTGCTTAAGCGGAGGTAGCTATATATATATACTCTCCACTTTGAGTTTTCCTCTATTTTCACCCAAAATTCCTCCATAGTTGATCCATTTGAGCTTGGAAAACCCTGTGGAAACATAGTTTGAAGCTGTGGCTAGTTGTTTGCTTGATCCTTGATCACTTTCCCATCGATAATTCATAAGTTCCCAACCTAAATTCTGATTTAATTCATTAGTTAAATTCTCATTTTTATATTTGTGGGGCTATTTTGGGACTCAATTTAGGGCCTGGTCATGCTCAATTTTTGAGCACATGAATCTTGTCCCACGAAGGACATTATTGCATGCCTAATTTTTGGATTTCGTAAGTGAGCCCCATGCATGATTTTTAATCTAATTTTTGACCCAGAGCATAAATTTGCATGTGGGTATCATTCCTTAAGTCTTAACGTGTTAATTATTATTCTTGGTAGTGTGGCAACAATCCGATGCTTCATGAAAGGGAAAGGCTTTGGTTTAGTGGGTTGTGAGCGCGATCTTCAGTGTCCAAGTAGGTTATGGCTTACCTACTCTTCGACTTAGCTCGTTTAAGGTATTTGTATGATAACTTGCTAATTGTTGGTGGGATATTATGACTTGAATTCATCTTAATTAGGTATTATTGATTCTTATAGCTTGTGTAGCAGCCTTAGAATAGACCTACACTATTAATCCTTAGTTCAGATAGTCGTTCCTCTATTAGGATTAGTTTGGCTAGCTTGGTAGTTGTAGACATTTTCTTGGATGCCTTACTTTAAGCTCAGGTATCTGCTTGCTTTAGGTTAGGTTTCTCGAGGCTTGTAGCTAGTTTTACCACTCCTTTAAGATGATTCACCTTAGGATAATGTAATTTCCTATAGTAAATGACTATAAAACACTTAGGTTACGTGTTGATGGACCGATTATTGGTATTTGATTTGTTTGCTTGCCAGTTATGCTTGTTTGATTGTATATCCATGGTATATTGGTATTTTGGCCTAAAAACACTTTTTTTAGAATATAAATGGAATTTTGCATTACTTTAATAGTGATATGGCTTTTTAAAAGGAAAATGGACTATTTAGTCTTGGTTCAATTCCAGGCACTTAATTTTACTACTAATTACATATTTAGCCTCGATTAGATTCTGTGTATGAATTATCATTGATTTCTGTTTGGGAGTCTGGTTCGATTCTGGGCAAAGTATACATATATGGCTGTAGGGGAGTATATGGTACGGTTGGGCGCTTCATTCATCTCATATTGCATATCATGGTATTCTTCCACATTTATCTACTATCATGCTTGATTTATATTTAGTATTACTTGTTGTCTGCATCTACTGTGCTTATGGGGCCAGTTGGGTTTATTTATTATTGTGTGTACCTTCCGGGCTTATGGGGATCCGGTTAGGTTATAATTAGATGCTTACTTTACTTTTTTTTGAGTTGTTTACTTATATTCTCGTAATTATCTAGCTTTAACCTATTACTCTCTTTCAGACCCCTATTTTCTTACCTTTAGCGTATATTCACACTTTATTATACTTGTATCTTATTTGAGATCAGTCGGCCTATGATGCTTGTAGAGTATCATGTATTTTAGTACTCACACTATACTTCTGCATCTTTTTCACTGATACAGATCCTAGTACGAGTCATCGTTGCTGACGTCATTCCTCATGCAGAGTTGTTGTCCAGAGATATAGGGTGAGCTTTTGGCGACCAGAACATATCTATCTCCTTTTATTTTTTGACTAGTCTTGTTTTGTCTTTTTGTAGACTGTTCTATATATATTGTACCTATCTAGTACTCCTTATGCTATAGTGTCTCTTTTACCGATTATACCAATTCTTGGGGGATCCTCTTTTTATATTTTATTCTTTCCCTTCTCTATTTGTATGCATTTTCCGTCTATTTTCTTTATTATTTGCTTTATTTAGTGTTGTTACCCTATTTTTCTCTCTTCCGCTCATTAGCCCGTTACTTGCCGTTTCGGGCTATAGATTTGGCTTACCTACTGGCAGGTTATAGTAAGTGCCATCATGAACTGGGTTTTTGGGTCGTGACATCATCTAATCAATAGAGGTATTTCAAAGTCATGAAATAGCTAAGACAGTGTGTTCAAATCTTTTAAATCATGTTTCAATTCAATGGCTCATTCATAGAGCAACAAACATGTCAAAGGCATTACTTTAAAAGCAAATTCAACAATCACGGTCATAGGGCAAAACATGTGTGTATCACTATAATAAATATGATATTTTGCTATGAAATTACTAGTTACATTGCAAAATTTGTCACTATCTATTTATTTTTTATAACAAAAATTAATTTCGTATTTAAATACTTGCAACACATTTTTTTTGTGACAAAACAATATTTCTACTAAAGTTTTGTCCACTAATGTTTTTCTCTACATAATAAGATGGCGTTATTTATTGAGTACTATTAGCCACAAATTAAAAGTTATTAGGTACATAATATTTTGTCACGAATGATGTACCCAATTTGTTATAAACTAATTTCTTTCCAAACATTAGTTAAAATTTAGATACGAATTCGCAAAAACTATGTTGATACATCAGGGACAAATTATAATTTGTAGTTATTTACTGTAAACTTTAGCTACAAAATTTTATATTTAATTCTAATTTTAGTTTTTTCACTAATAGTTCAATCAATTACTGATAACTAGTATTAATACTCGTGCGATTTACTATTAATATTAAAATAAATTAATGTTATAGGAGACCTTCTATCTCCATCTTTGTTTATACTTATTATAGAAGTGCTATCTAGAGCTTTGAATGCTTTGTTGCACAACCACTTATTTAGAAGCTTTGGAATGCTAGTGGAGTTTTGACCTAAACCATTTAACTTATGTTGATGATACCATAGTATTTGTATCATCACATAAAATGTATTAACAAATGATTATGAATACTTTGGGGGACTATGAGAAGCATCTTGGACAGAAAATCAACAAAAAAAAAAGTTCTTTGTCTATTAGAAGATAGCTACCAACATCATTTAGCAAGTAGAGGAGGTTGCTAGTTTTACTATAGGTAATTTACCTCTGCCTACCTTGGATGTTTTATTTTTCACTCTTTGTAGAGAAAGAACCACTTCAATGACGTCATCAAAAAGGTAAAGAATAAGTATAGGCTTAGAAGGGGAAAATCTTACCTTCTGGATGGAGGTTGTTCTGATAATTAATGTTCTTTAGAGTATGCCCATATACTTGCTATCAGCAGTTAACTCCCCAGTGTGTTTGACCCATGATCTTCTTAAGTTATTTGCAAGGTTCTTTGGAATAACAAGGAGGATAGAAGAAGCAATCATTGGGTTTCCTAGGCTAATATGTGTTTGCCAAAAACATAAGGTGGTTTGGGATTAAGATTTTTGTTTGATATGTACAAAACTCTATTTGCAAAGCTTTGGTGGATATTTAGAACCAGAAAGCCCATATGGATAAATTACGTATGGAACAAGTACTGCAAAAGATAAGTTCCTCAAGTGGTGAAATGGAAAGAAAGGATCTCTGGAAGCAAATGTTAGAGGCTAGGGATAGTATAGGAGATTTGATGGGAACCTAGGTATGGGTATTCTAATATTTGATTTGATAACTGAGCAAAGTCGGGAACCATATATTATGTCCTCCATCTTTTCTTTAATTTTGATAGATTTATGAAGGATGTTAAGCATCTGACGTAACAAGGGGGATGTGACACCGTTTGATTGCAACAAATATTGCCTCAGGAAATAATATAGTAAATTCACAAGGAATTGGTTTTATAGAAGACTAAAAAGACTGGAATAAACCATGGTGAATATTGACTAGCTTTAGCAAGTTTGCAGTAGCAGTGCATGGGAGGTGTTAAGACATACTAATGAGAAACATGATCATTTCTTCAAAATATGGATTAAAGGAGTACCTTTCAAGGTATCTTTTTTTCTTTGGATACTGAAAGAGTTGGTTTGGTTTTTGTGGGGTCTAATCCATGTGGAAGAAAACTCCATGTGCCAATTTAATTGGCAAGGAAGTAAACTTGGAGAGCAAGCAAAAATTTGTGAAGGACAAATTTTGTATTTATTTTTCCTTTTCTTATTTTGTGCTTGGAGCCCAAGTTTGGCCATCCATAAAAAGGTGGCCATTCTTCATTGTTGAAACCATCCAAAATTCATAGTTAAATACATTGGAAGAGTAGATAGTTGAGAGAGCAATTCTCTTAGGTGTATTTGAGATCTCTCCCCTTTCTTTATTAATATATTAAGGCAATTGTTCTCTAGTGGATGTAGGATCATTCGGATCTGAACCACGTTAAATCTTGTGTCTTTCTCTTGTTCTTTATTTCACGTTTCTGCAAATAGATACTATGGAAATAGAGACTTCCCATTGGGGAAGTGCTTATCAAAAAAGTAGTTGTAGTGGACTCACAATGTTGTTATTGTAATGGATCCTATCAAGAAACAATTGATCACTTGTTTCTAAATTGTTTCTTTACTGTACATGTTTGACAAATGATACATGAAGGTACATCCCTAAGATTAGGGCTATGTATCAGTTCTTCCATTTTGGTTTTGAATATTATTGATTCTACTTATTGGTTATAGGTTTATAAATATGCTAAATCATTAAAAAACTGTTAAGATATCAATTAATTGATTATCAATTAATCGATTATTGATTTTATCAGTTTGATTATTAGGTTAACCATTAAGAGTTCACACAAAAAACATTCATTTTGAATCACGTATAGACAAAGTGTAAGGATCTCTAGATAAATATTGCAAGTTCATTATATTTGTTTCACAACACATGTTAGACTAAGACAAAGAAGCACAAACTATTGTATTAAAATTTCAATCTGCATAGTCATTCCAGTAGGCAGCATATGAAAATAGAAATTATAACCTAAGAAATATGATCTCAGTTAGGAGTAATTGGCTTGAGATTTATTGGCAAGAGTAACCACTAATGAGAGTGAATATTGAACTTTGAAGTGAGAATGAGAAATAAACTAAAATATACCCTAACTCCTCTAAGTAAATTAGTCAAGTGAGGGTAGAACTATAATAATATAAATGATTAACACGTTATTAGTTCACCCAATAAGAAACCTAGCCTAATAGAGACCCGAACCATTAACACAATAATCATAGGAAAATAAATCGAGACTCGAATCGTAAAACTAATAACCTGAAGTATTAACCCAATAACTCAATTATCAATTCGAGTTATTGGTTTGAACAAAATTTGTACAGATCTACCTCAAATGATGCAACATGATAGTATGCAAATATAGTAACCCAAACTAGGTTAGAGTCAAATTCCACAGGGAATAGGGAGAAAATAATACAGATTGGACGAGTACCAGATTGATGATCTGATTTCTAATTCATAATAGTTGAAAATAAGTTATACTAAACTAGAATTTACAGTAATAATTAAAATATGTAAACTTATAAAGTTACATCACTGATATTATGTCCATATATTAGAATGCTCAGTCTGTGTAATGACCCTCCGAATTATTTTTGTGTTATTTGTGTTCTTTTTCTATTTTGAACCTTCCCATAGCTTAATTAGAGTGTTGCTGGTCTGTGGGGATGGGTGGATTGGTTCTCAGGGTATTTAGTCGAGTTTTTGGTGAGTTTTTCTATTTTTGGACTTTTTAGTTAGAAAGGGTTGACTTGGATCAATATTCTTGCAAAACAAACTCAGATGGGAATTCCATTAGTTCTGCTAGCTTTGGTAGGTGGTTTTTGGGTTGGTGGGACCTTTGGTTTGGGTATCGAGGCTTTCAAACTCATTTTAGGTTTGTAGTTGGTTTTTTGAAAATTTAGTTAAATTTTGAATTTGATCAACATTTGATCAAGACAACTTCTGTTAGCCATTTTGACGATTCCATTGAATTTGAAATGCCATTTGTAGTTGGTTAGCGTGCTTAATTATGTTCACGTGATTTCGAACAAATCCAATGGTCCACTTAGGACATGGTTGGTTTGGAGTAAGCTGCTGATGCTGTTGTATCTAGTGCAGCCACATTTGCAGAGCTTGGCCTGCTCCTGTGGAGCACCTCCAACAGTGAGATGGCTGCACCAACAATGTTGGGTGACATCATGTGAAAGATGGTTTGGTGGGGCCTTGGCCATTGATGTGGAGCCTATGGAGCTGGCCCTGCGGCTGCGGGCTTGCGCCTATATATCATGGGCCACTCCTATGGATCCTGGTGCCATAAATGGTTTCCTCTCCTGTGGAAGGTCCACTACAGCTGTGGCATCGCACCTGCAGTAAATCTCTCACAGGTGCGAGGATTGCGGGGTCCTAAAGACCATTCTTCTCCAAATTATTTCATTTTTCATTCCTAAGTATTTAAGAGCTCAACTAAGGGGGAAATTTTAGCGTTTCTTGGAGATTTTTATTACTAGTATGTCTATTCTCTTCTCCATTACATTCCTTCACTTCTAATAGTGTAATTCTCATCTTTAATTCTCAATTTGGACCATTAAATTCTTGGTTTTCCTTCCAATTGTAGTAGATTTTTCTGGGCCAATTAAGGTCTGAATAAGAGTACCGTCTTGCCTAAATTTTGGGCATAGATTCCTTACCCTTGGAGTAAGGTAATTGTGACAAAAATTTGCAAATTTGTCGACGATCCCTGAGGGTCGGTTTTGACTTAATTTCTGGCCCGAATTATAAATTACAAATAGGGGTATAATTTATCTTGTATTTATAAGTAGATTATTTTATTGATATATTGGCAGCAATCTAAGACCATACGAAAGGGGAAAGCATCCTTGTGATGGCACAAGGATTGCTGTTTGACCTTGATGTGGGTTACAACTTTCTTTTCTTTAGACTTAGCTCAAATAGATGGTATATGATATAAATTAAACGTTAGTTAGGGGAATTGCTATGTAGGAATAGGTTTATCTCAAATTTCTAAATTATTGGTCTATTTTTGGGACTTTAGAATAGTGTTCTCGCTTGAGACAATGGTATAGGTTGCTTGGTTAGTACTATGCTTAGGTTAGGGGTCCTTAGATTAAATAGCAGGGTAGAATCTCATTGTAGGATATGTTTGTGATTGGTAGGACTCTTTGAGAGGCTTGTTCTTTAGCATTATCTCTTTTGTTGGGATTGTAGGGCCTAGGGCCCGAGATTGTGTTATACCGAGTTTTTTGGTGGATCACAACTATGGTATGGATTATACTTCCCTATTCGTGTATACACACACACACACACACACATATATTTGTACATGTATTTACATACTTATACATTCATTCGAATGGATTATGGTTTGGATTTGAGGAAAAATATCAATTTTTGTTTTAAAAAGAAATTGTACTAGAAAATGTTTTCCAATTTTCTCATGTTTGGTTGGCTTAAATGTTTTGGAAAATGTTTTCCAAATCAACTCATTTTCCTCAAATTGAAGGAAAATGACTTCCCTTCAAAAAGTAAGGAAAACATTTTCCAAAACTCTCTTTCAACCTCACACCTCAACTTTCCACCTTAACGTAAGTCTCGTTACAGATTCCCGACATTAATATGGGATTCGACTCCCGACCCTGACTCCCGATTCTCGACTTGGGAATAGGGGTCGGGAGTTGGGGTCACATCTTGGGACGGTAGTCGCGGTCGGGTCGTGGGTCGGGAGTTGGAGTCGGGTCTATGGTCAGGAGTAGGGGTTAGGTCTCGGATCAGGAATTGAGGGTAGGTCTGGGGTCGAATGTTGGGAACGGGAGTTAGGGTCGGATTTTGGGACTGGTGTAGAGGTCGGGTCTTGGGGTCAGGTTCGGGTGTCGGGGTCGGGTTTCGAGTTCAAAGTTGGGCTCGGGTCTCGGGTAGGGAGTTGGGATCGGGGTCGGGTCTCGAGTCCAAAGTCGTGGTCGGGTCTCGGGTCGGGTGCCGAGTCTCAATTTGATTATCGGGTTCGGGTCCTAGATTGGTCTTTGAGGTTGATTCCCGGGTCAGAAATTATTTTCCTAAAAAGTATTTTTTACTCTCTAGCCAAACACTTAAAGATATTTTCTGGAAAATATTTTTCATTCACCAACCAAACACTAGAAAATATTTTCTGGAAAATGATTTCCACTCACCAACCAAACATGAGAAAATAAGTAAGAAATCAACTTGTTTTCTATGAAAACATTTTCCATGGAAAACATTTTCCTTCATACCAAACACACCCCTAATCTGGGGTAAGACTGACACCTTTTTCTTTGTACGAGGTAGGATCTCGAATTGTAACACCTTTTACCCAGCGCTTAGGTAAGATTCTAGTCCTTCTTTTACTCGATTGCTTTGTGATTACGTTTGAGATGAGATGTTAGGCGCCTTGAGGTATGATTCTGGGTCTCATTGTTATTACGTTGAAAGTGAGATTCCGAGCGGCCCAAGAGATGATTTCGGGTCTCATTATTACGTTTTAGGTGAAATTTTGAGCAGCTCGAGGTAAGATTTTGGGTTCCACTACATTGGTCACATATTGCACTACATCATTCCATAATGCACCTCATCATACACACACACATACACACACACACACATATATATATATATATTAACTACATATATATTATTATTATTATATTATGGTATAGACTGGTGGGAGTTTTCTATGAGCAGGGTTACTTTTTTGGTAATTTATATTATATATTTTTCTCCTGAGCTCTATGATGCTTACTGACTTTCCGTGTTTTCTAATCACGATACATTTATGTATCTTTTTGTAATGTAGGGCCTAGTACTAGTCACTCTTGCTGATTCCACTCATTCGGGAGACACGCTGATGGAATTTACAGTGAGCTCCTAGCGTCCACAGACTTTCCCATTTCCTTCTGTATTTACTGTCCATATGTTGTACTTTTGGATAGATCTGTATTAGATTAGCTCATACATTAATATCTTAGTAGTTCTTGTACTGGTGACGCCGAGTTCGGGGATATTTTTTGTCCTAGTACCAGCCCAAGATCTACTAAGATTTATGGCTACACGAGTCCTTCAAGATACCATGGTTAGGATATTGAGCTTTTTGGTGGGCATGTCACAGGCGGGGGTTTTCCTAGTACTTTTAGGTCCTAGATGTGGCTTAGACTTTTGCCTAGGTTGCCGCATAGAGTGTTTAGATTCCAGGGGTGCAACCTACTAATATATCTCCCTATTTAAAGGTTTAACTAGTGCTAGTCATCATTTTACCTATTGCAGCCAGGCCACTAATATCTATAGAGATGCAAAAGATGTTTGATAGGTTTATTAGATTTGGGCCTCCTAAGTTTGCTGATGTTTTGGAGGAGGATGACTATGAGTTTCTAGTGAGTTTTCAAGAGAGGTTGCTTAACCTCGGGTTAGTGGAGTTACTTGGTGTTGACTACACCATATTCTTGATGGTGGGGCCAACTAAACATTACTGGAGAGCCTATCTTGATTGTTGGTTTGCTGGTTCTTCTCTGATGACTTAGTCACAGTTCTCCAAGGCCTTTTTAGGGAAGCATGTGCCCTACAGTATGAGAGAAAGGTTTGAGAGATGAGCTTACCAATATGTACTAGGGTTTTGTGACCATTTCTGAGTATGGGATGAGATTCCATGAGTTGGCTCATCATGTTTGTATTATTCTACCGACAGAGCACATGTTAGTTTGGAGATTTGTAAGGTGGCTGACTATACCACTCCACATAACAACAGAGCATCTAGTAGCGGTAGGGTTTCATTTCTACAGGTTATTGACCATATGAGGACTATACATGGGATCCATCATGAGGCCTATAAAGGTGTCAATAAGAGGGTTTGCCGTTAGGGCAGTTTTAGTGTTTTATCATTCATAGGTAGGGGTTTTATTGGTAGAGATTATCAGTTCCAGCCTTACAGGCCCCTTTAGGTAGTACTATAAATTAAAGATGGTAGTTATTTGAGGTATAATAGATAGAGTAACCCAAGTTCAGGTCAGACTTCACGAGGTTCATATTTTAGGTATTGAAGTTGTGGTGACCATTTTAGTTTGGCAGAGCCATCACATCAAGTTATGTACAATAGGGTATATTATGACTACGGTGAGTTGGGGAATTTTACTAGGGAGTGTCCCAGGTTCAGGTGCTCAAGGATTCATTGCCACCAGCCAGAGGTGGTGTATAAGATATTAAGGGTGGTACCCACGGTGCTAGTGGTGGTCCTCAGCCAAGTCGAGTAGGTGGTTGTTTGGGTGCTCAATTCAAGGGTGGACGTGGCCATCTTTATGATTTTTCATGCAAACCAGAGGTTGAGGCTTTAAATACAATCAACACAGGTACTATCATATTTTGTCATTATCCAGCTTCTATATTATTTATTTTGAGGTCTACCTATTCATTTTATCTGCCTACTTTGCTACTCCTTTGGATTTGTTATGTGATCCTTTAGATGTGCCTATTCATTTATCTACTATCGTAGGTGAT
Source organism: Capsicum rhomboideum (assembly GCA_031232105.1). Classification (NCBI taxonomy): domain Eukaryota; kingdom Viridiplantae; phylum Streptophyta; class Magnoliopsida; order Solanales; family Solanaceae; genus Capsicum; species Capsicum rhomboideum. The sequence goes on from CP124711.1 coordinate 57,972,219, forward strand.
TCTTTTATAATGGATTGAGTGTATCTCTTGTGTTGTGACCATCTTGGGGCATGACACCAGGGTAGATCTTGTCATCCTAGATATGGTAGATATCGACGTGATTCTGGGTAAAGATTGGTTATCTCCCTACCATATGGTCTTAGATTGATTTGCCAAGACTGTTATGCCTGGTATATCTTAGATAGTATGGAAGGGTACCGACAGTCACGTGTCCAAAGGGGTGATATCATTTTTAAGGACACGATGATTGGTAGAGAAGAGGTGTTTAGATTATATAAAACATGTTTGGTAGACTAGTGCTGACACTTCTTTACTTGAGTCAGTTTCTGTGGTCAATGAGTTTGCAGATGTGTTTCCTACAGATCTACCAAGTATTTCACCCGATTGTGATATTGATTTTAACACCAACCTTGAGCTGGGCACTCAACCCATTTCTATTCCACCATATCTAATGGCATTGATAGAGTTGAGAGAATTAAAGGAGCAGTTTCAGGATCTTTTAAATAAAGAGTTTATCAGTCCTAGTGTTTCTTTATGCGGTGCCCTTATTCTGTTTATGAATAAGAAAGATAGTTCCTTGAATATGTGTATAGAGTATCGATATCTGAGTAAGGTGACTATTAAGATTATGCATACGATGCCCTGTATTGATTACTTGTTTACTAACTTCAATGTGTGTTAGTGTTCTCAAAGATTGACTTGAGATCAGGCTACCATCAGTTGAGGATCAGGGCAGCAAATGTCCCTAAGACCACATTTAGGACTCGTTATGGCCACTATGAGTTCTTGGTCATGTCTTTTGTCTTGACTAGTACCTCAACAACATTTATGGAGTAGATGAATGGCGTGTTCAAACCCTATTCATACTCATTTGTGATAGTGTTCATCGATGAAATGTTAGTCTACTTAAGGAGTGGAGAGCAACATGAGCAACATTTGAGAGTTGCGCTCTAGACTTTGAGGGATCAGTAGTTGTATGCCAAATTCTCTAAGTGTGAGTTCTGGCTTCAGTAAGTGGAAATCTTAGGATAGGTGGTGTCCAAGGATGGGATTATAGTGGATCCCACGAGATTGAGGCAATTCGTGATTGGGCTTGGACGATTTCTCCTATTGAGGTTTCGAGTCTCATTGAGTTAGTAGGCTACTACAGATGGTTTATGGAGGGGTTTTATTTGATTTTAGAACCATTTACTGATTGATTTAGAAGAATTTCCCTTTCTAGTAGTTCAATGAGTGTGAGACGAGCTTTTTGAAGCTCAAGGCTTTATTGAATTCAGCTTCAATTCTGACTCTTTCTTTTGAGGGTCGGGGTTTACTATTTATAGTGATGCTTCTAAAGTCAGTTTAGGTTGTGTGTTGATGTAGTAGGGTAGATTAATTACATATGCCTCTAGGTAGTTAAAGGTCTACGAGAAGAACTACCCACTTATGATTCAGAATTGGCATTGGTATTTTTCTGAAGATTTGGAGGCACTATATGTATGGAGTCTATGATGCGCCATGGTTACATGGAACTTTTGATGCTTAAAACAAGGAAAATATGCAATAACTTGGGTGTATTTGGTTGGTATGATGTGGTTTCTGTCCTACATTGTAGGAAAATAGGTTTTGAAGGCAACAAATGATCAAAAGGAAGAATCAAGCTTGAGAACAAAGTGTCTGAAGATGAAGAACAAGAATCTGCACCGGAGAGGAAGTCACTACACCACTCACATGCCGTGAAGTACACTCACGTGATGTGAGTGGATGTCGTGAGTCAACTTCAAAGATTATGAAATGTGGTCTGATTTCCACGGCAGCAGTCACGTGGCGTGAGTCAACTTCTGAAGATATCTAATTGAGCTTGATTTCCATGCCATTCACCTAAGTGACGTGGCTTGGTCCCATGACACCAAGTCACAACACTATGGAAGTTTGTCGACTCTGTTCTCCTGTGTTTATTAGGATAGGATTAGCCTTGTATCTATAAATACCCTGTATAGTCCTATGTGCGAGAGGAGTCATACATTGTTTTGAGAGATATTTTCTATTGTTTATGAGTTCATAAACATATTATTGGTTTTGTAATCAAAAACCCTAGATTCGAGTTTTATTCATAATTGAGATTTTAGTTCTTCTTCATTATTGTGAGTGTGCAATTATGTTTTCATCTTTGAATCCTTCTTGTATTCTTGCAATTATGAGTAGCTAAACTCATCAACTAGGGTTGTGTGAACCATAAGGAATTAACAAAATGGGTTAAGTGCAAAGCAATTCTGAACTACTGTGAATGCATGTATTGTTATTTCTTTCATTGTGATTGATCTTCTAACGGTTGCAAATGTTAGAAACTCGCATGTATTCTAGACTTGCTCAAGAGAGAGGTAGAGATTGGGAAAAGGAAATAATGACAGAGATTTGAAGCTATCAACCTTCATCTAATAACTTGAGCCTTAGCGGGAATAGTTATCTGAGATCAAGGACACGGGTTAGTAGTGCGACGCTCGAAAACTGAGAGGAGAAGAGTGAAATTTGTCTAAACAAGGTCGAGAGACGTTTAAATGAACATAACTTGTCAGATTTTGCATGTAACACAGCGGGAAAGTTTTGCCAGTACCAATAACCGGTAGAGTTAAGGAATCATTGGGGATCACAGTCCTAGTGTACTTCTCATATTGACTACAAACTCTATAATCAGAAATCATTACCGTTATTGCTTACTTACAACCCCCCCCCCTCCCCCCCAGTTTTTACTTAGTTGCCAACTACTCGAACAAGAACTTAACCTACTTCCGTCCTATTCCCTATGGGATCGACCCCAACCTAGTTGGGTTATATATTTGATACAACGATCGCTTTATACTTCTTAGGAGGCATATTTTGGTTAACATCAAATTTTGATGCCGTTGATGGGGAATACAGTTACGGAGTTGATTTGTACTGGTTGGAGTTGATTGGTATTGTTTTTCTATACTTTTAAGGGCACACGCAATACTAGGAGTCAAGGCAATCCCCTGATTCCACTTGATCTTGAAATAGAAAGGACTCTGAGGGCTAATCGAAGAATGGTAAATACTGAAGAAGTTCAGGATCCTACCGCCATAGGAGACATTCATAATCAACCAATTCAGCTAGTTGGTCATGAAACAGCGGATCAAACTACTGCTCAATTGACACGAGAAGAGCATGCTAGACAAGCTGCTCTTAGGCAAGCAGAGAGGGATAATCGAGCTATACAAGAGGTATCTCAGAGACTGGCTGAGGCTGAAGAGAGACAAAGAAGATTGAGAGCTTAACAACCACTTCAAAGACTGCATGTTCCAGTTTATGATGATCCTGAGGAAGAAGACGTGGCCTACTTCGAGCCAATAGAGACTGGTACCATTATTCCACCTGAGTTACCTCTGGACACTAAGTTTGACATTACTAGTGCCATGATTCACCTACTAAACTTGAAGGGTGTGGTCTCCGGACTTCCTACTGATGATCCAAAGATGCACGTGATGAATTTTATGGGGGTCTGCACTTCGTATAATCTGCCTGGAGTTGACCAAGAGGCTATTCTATTGCGATTATTTCTGTTCTCTTTAACAGGAGAAGCTACTTTGTGGTTGGCCGAGTTGCCACGAGGTTCCATCACTACTTGGCAAGAATTAAGAAATCAATTGCTGGAAATATTCTTTCCACCTTCCAAGATGCTACAGTTGAAGGATGAAATTTATAATTTCAGACAACTACATTCTGAAGCACTGTACGAGACATGGCTAAGGTTCAAGAAGAAGCTACAGAATGTGCCAAATCACAGGATGAGTGGTAGGAACTTACTTGAAATCTTCTACAAAGCTTTAAATACCAACACAAAGGCGGTAGCAGATACTATCACTGGTGGAGCATTCATGAGTATGAGATGGGAACGAGCTTCGGATATATTAGATCGTATCACTAAGACCAACCGAAGCTGGCATACTCGGGAGGCAGAAATACCTGCTGGCATATATGCTATTGGAGCTTCAACAACACAACGGGCTCTGGAAGAATCTGTAGCTCAAGAGGTCACTCAGCTGAGGACAGAAATTGGTCTTCTGGCCAAACAGATTGCGGCTAGAGATGCTGAAAAAGTGCATGCCGTAGGTACAAAAGGTAAAATGCCTAGACATGACGATAGTGAATCTGATGAGGAGGCTATATACTTGGATAGCGAAGTGGCGGGTTTCCGAGCCAAGGGACAAGGGTTTAATCAAAACTTTTGGAAGTCAAGGCAAGGAAATCAAGGTTGAAACTATTATGGAGATAAACAACAAGTCGAGAAACAAAGATCGAGAATGAGATTGTGATGGTGATTGGAGATGGAAGGATGATTATAGAGAGAAGAGTGTCCTTTATGTACCACCAGGAAGCAGTGATGATGAGTCTGGAAATTCAAGGATGGAGGCCCTTCTTAATAAACTGGTCAAAGGGTCAGAGAGCCAGGAAAATTGCTTGAAGGAGATTAGGTCAGACATTTCGGGAATAAGTCAGAAAGTGGAGTCTCATTCAAATGCCATTAAACAGTTGGAGAAACAGTTTGGGAGGATATCATTAGCACTGAATCAACGTCAGCTAGGAACCCTTCCTAGCAACACCGTCCAAAATCTGAAGAATAATAGCCATTGTCTAGCCATTACTACTAGAAGCGAGAAATGCACGACAGATCCACCTATACCTGCCGACAGTGGTAAGACCAATGAGCCGATGGTTATTGATGTATAAACTGAGTTAGAGCCAAAAAATTCAAAGGGCAAAACAATTCCAGAGCATCATGATACTAGCAAAAAGGAGAAAGCTGAAAAGAGGTAGGAAAAGAAGGTCCCACAAAAGTTGAAGACTATACCATGACCTCCTCCTCCTTTTCCTCAAAGGTTGAAAAAGAAAGTTGAGGAAGGCAAATATCAGAAGTTTATTACAATGTTGAAGGAGCTGTCAGTAAACATCCCTCTTGTTGAGGCATTGGAGCAGATGCCAGGTTATGCGAAGTTCATGAAAGACTTGGTGACAAAGAAGAGAACTGTCAGTTTTGAGCCAGCAGATAACTTACATTATTGTAGTGCAGTTGCCTCGCGTTCCCTAGTTGAAAAGAAGGAGGAAGGAGGATCCAGGAGCTTTCACAATTCCTTGTACGATCGGGTCCTACAAATTTACTAAAGCATTGTGTGATTTGGGTGCTAGCATTAACTTAATGCCGTTAGCCGTTTTTAGGCAGTTGGTGTTGGGAGCACCAAAACCAACCTCTATGAGACTTCTCATGGCCGATAGGACTGTGAAAAAGCCGGTGGGCATTCTGTATGATGTTTTGGTAAAGGTTGCATCTTTCATATTTCCAGCTGATTTTGTAATCCTAGATTGTGAAGTTGACTTCGAGGTTCCCATCATATTGGGAAGACCATTCCTTGCCACTAGTCGTGCACTGGTCGATATGGAAATAGGGAAGATGAAATATAGGTTAAATAAACAAGTCACTTTCAACGTTTGTCGTTCCATGAAGCAACCGAAAGATAAGCAGGTGATTTCGGTAATAGATGCGGTTGATGATAGTGATGTTGTTGTGTCTCTTGAAGAAAGGTTGGGGGTAGAAGCTCTTGCGGCCGTGATTATGAATTTTGATAGCAACAGTATTGAGGAATATGATGAGATAGTTGGTGCACTCACTGTAAAGGGAGCATACACTTATGCTCCAAAGAAATTTGATCTCGATTTGAAGAATAGGGTGACCCCACCAGCTCGTCCATCTATTGAGGAGCCTCCAGTTTTGGAGCTTAAGGATCTTCCAGATCACCTTCGCTATACATTTTTGGGAGCTAACTATTTTTGCTAAATTGGAGGAGTGGCAAGTAGAGACTCTGGTTTCGGTATTGAGAAGATTTAAGAGGGCCATTGGTTGGTCCATTGCTGATATTATAGGAATTCTACCCGGTCTTTGCACTCACAAAATTCAACTTACTCCTGAGTGCGTACCGAGCATTGAGCACCAACGTCGTCTAAACCCACCTATGCAAGAGGTTATGAAGACAGAGATCATCAAGTGGTTAGATCCAGGAGTGGTTTATCCTATTGCTGATAGAAAGTGGGTGAGTCCAGTTCAGTGTGTGCCGAAGAAGGGAGGAATCACTATGGTTCCAAATGAAAAGAATGAGTTAATCCCAATGAGGCCGATTACTGGATGGAGAGTTTGCATGGATTATCGAAAGTTAAATTCTTGGGAAGAAAAAGATCATTTCCCTATGCCCTCATGGATCAGATGTTAGACCGTCCTGCCGGTAGAAGATGGTATTATTTTCTTGATAGCTATTCGGGGTATAATCAGATTTTTATTGCTCCCGAAGACCAAGAGAAGACCACTTTCACTTGTCCATATGGTACATTCGTATTTAAAAGGATGCCTTTCGGTCTATGTAATGTACCGGCCACTTTCCAATGTTGCATGATGTCTATTTTCTCCGATATGGTGGAAGACACTATTAAGGTTTTTATGGATGATTTTTCTGTTGTGGGAGACTCATTTGATGATTGCTTGGCACATCTTGCTAATGTGCTGCAAAGATGCGAGGAGTACAACTTAGTGCTAATTGGGAAAAGTGTCACTTTATGGTCAACGAAGGTATCGTATTGAGGCATCAAATTTCAAAAAAAGGTATTGAGGTTGATAAGGCAAAAATTGAGGTGATTGAAAAGTTACCTCCACCTATATCCGTGAAAGGTATTCAAAGTTTCTTAGGTCATGCTGGCTTTTATAGAAGATTCATTAAGGACTTCTCTAAGATTGCACATCTTTTATGCAAACTTTTGGAGAAAGAGGTGAAGTTCGTGTTCGATGAGGCATGTCTAAAAACATTTGAGTGTCTAAAAGAGAAGTTGGTTTCAGCCCCTATTATTGTGTCACCAGATTGGATGATGCCTTTTGAGGTTATGTGTGATGCTAGCGGAGTGGCTTTGGGTGTAGTCCTTGGCCAAAGACGTGAATATCAACAAATAGCCTCCACATCTCAATTTTTTCCATTGAACCCTTTGACAAAACATATGCAAAACCCATCAGGCATAGTTGAATCTACTACTCCTATTGGCAACTATGCAACAATAACGAATCCGAATTTGAATATCAACAAAGCTACAAAGGCAAAGATAGAGGTTGATCCAATTCCTATGAAAAAGGTTGATTTTGTAGATGAAGTACCCATGGTGAAATGGATAGAAAAAGAAGTTAATAGGATGGCCTGCATTTATCATAAATAAGGGAGCAAATCCCTAAGTAGTGTGGAGTTAAAGGTGATAGTAAAATTGGTTTTCTTCGAAATAGACATATATTGATGAGATTTGAACTAGTAGAATATTTCATTAGTATTATGTCAAAAAATTATTGTTACTTTGCTACTAAGGATGGAAACTCATATCAAATGTGTCCCCTTATTTATGATGCAAACTTTAGAATGGGAGAAGAAACATCATAGGCCACTGCTTGGATCTGCTTTCCTGATCTTCTACCAACTTTCTTTGTTAAAGAAGCTTTGTTTTCTTTGGCATCTGCCATTAGTAAGCCTTTGCATCTTGATCTTGCAGCTATAAACAAAACATGCCCATGATGTGCAAGGGTTAAAGTGCTATAGGACCTTCTTGCAGAAAGACCATAATTTGTTCAGATAGAGATAGAGGATGAATTGACTACAAAAAGAATAGTAACGATCAAGATATAATATGATTCTATTCCCTCTTACTATAAGAAGTGAAAGCTATAGGGGATATAATAAAGGTGATTGTAGAGTGCTTCACCGAGAATTGAAGAAGGATGTAGAAAAACATAAAGGAAAAGCACAATCTGATCAGCAAGTACAAATGAGACATAGAAAAAGAGCAGTGGTTAGCAGATGGAATCCAACAAAATGATTTTTCACAAGAAACAAAGATGCAGATATTGAACAATTTTTAAGTGAAAAAACAATTGAGAAGGTGAAAGCATAAACACAAGTAATCCATTTGATATTCTAGCTGATGATACACAAAAGAAAGTGCAAGACATATTCAACAAGAAGAATAACATCGCAACAAGTCCTAGAGAACACAAGGAAGTTACAACAAGGGAGTGGGTTGATAAATCTTTTAAAGATAGTACTAGGTCACAAAATTCTCCCTCACCAAAGAAAGTAATCACTAGTGCTTCACCTTGCAGTCATGACAACAGCAAAGAAAAACTTCTTCTGTGAAAGGAGAAATAAGTATTAAATAGGGTGATAGAGTTGATAAAGAGAATGATATAGACATGGAGGAAGGTAAAATAGAGATAAGTCGATCAAAATTACAATGTCATGATATAGTGGTCTCCTTACAACCTATAGTCTGGCTATTATAAATGTTGATAATGATGTTTCAAAAGAGAATATGGATGGTCAAGTGATAAAAGTAGTATCAGAGAACAATAGGGAAATTGAAGACACATGTCAAGGTGAAAAAGAGTCATAATTCCAGCTGGTGGAATCACCTTACTGCGAAAGTTCTTTTCAAACACTACATGTCATTGGTACTCACCAGGTAGGAGAAACATAAGACACAGAAAAAAAAGGTAATATGACAAAGTCTGTTGAGGTTGTTACCAAAGATATAGAGTAGGATGAAACACTTTGAGAGCATGTAGGCATGAAATGTGATCTTTCTCCAAAAACAATAAGTAAAAACAACAAGATAGGCAAGAAGCAAACATGTTCAGAGAGTCAACTACCTAAGAGGGTGGTGCCAAAAAAAGAGATTCCAAATAAAGCCGTTAGATGATGAAGAAGGCTATATTTAGGAATATCAGATCTATTAACACACAACAAGATTTTAGTAGGTAGAAAATGTTAAATAGACACCATAAATACTTTCTTATAGCTTATGAAGTTATTCCAATGTAGTAAACATCTGTAAAGGTACAAAAGAAAGCTGAATCTGCACATAGCAGGAACAAATGTCAATCCCAAGATCTGATTTTTGGTTAGGGAAAGGATAGATGTAGAAGTTCTTAGTGATAAAGAACAACAAGTCACTATCAAAGCTACTTTCATGGAGGATAAAAAACACATGATTATTACAATGATATATGCCAAGTGTACGAAAGGGTAAATACTTGCATTGTGGAATGATATTTACAGGTATGCTGATACTATATTCCTTTGGTTAATTAGTGGATACTTTAATTATATACTTAATAAATAAGAAAAGATAGGGGGATTATCTGTTACTCAGTAAAATGTGGAAGATTTTACCTTTTGTATAAATTCTTGTGAACTTGAAGATATACCTTCTAAAGGTAGTCCTTTCACTTGGTAGAATGAGAGAACAGGAGCTGATTGTATTTTTAAAAGGTTAGATAGGATAATGGTTAACTCTCATTTGCTGGAATGGATACCTACTATGGAGGTGGAACAGTTGCCAAGAACTGGGTCAGAAGTGCAGAAGATCAATCAATCATTATACCTTTCAAGTTTCTTGCATTCTAGGTGAAAGATGATACTTTGAAAAAAATGGTTCAATAACATTGATAGATTGATGAAATAGGGAATAGCTTTTGAATTTTTAAACATAAGTTAAAAAACCTAAAGAAGGCTTTGAGGTCATGGAGCAGGGAGAGATTTAGTTATATATTCCAGCAGCTATCTATTAGAGAAGAGATCATGAAAATGAAGAAACAGTTATTTGAGGAAGATCCATCTTATATTAGTAGAAAGGTCATGCAGAAGGCTCAAGTAGAGATGAATAAATATCTTCATATTGAAGAAGAATTCTAGAGGCAAAAGGCTGGAATAACTTAGTTTGAGAATGGAGATAGAAATACAAGGTTTTTCGATAGCCTTGTAAAGAGAAGAAGAAAGAGATTACAGATTAATAGGATCGAAGGTTTTACTAGAAATTGGACAGAGGAAAAAGTTTTGGCTGCTGATGAAACTATACAATTTTACTAGGGATGATTCCCACAAGAGGAAGAGGGTACCAATTGTCACGCCCCGAATCCCCATTCGGGTCGGACTGGCACCCGAAGCCGATATGGCCCGAGAGAACCAATCTTTGCTCATGAAAATTCATATGCGTAACCTCGTATGCATCTTATTTTACCTCATGCGACTATGCAGAAGTCATGGACATGGAACACATGCTATATAAATACATCTTTATAAAACTTAGCCGTTGGGGCCATTAAGTCAAACTGACATTCGTCTCTTACATCCACATACCCACATATGTCTACAAAAGCCTCTACCAGATGTATCAACAAGATCAACTTAAAGTTGGGATAAGTCCCCGCTTTATACTATATTTACAACATCAAAACAAATATACAATTATGACCCAAAAAGCTCCGAACCGAGTGGAGCTCACAAAAACGCTGGAAATGATCCCCAGTCTACAGAGGAGGTCTACTAATGCCTGCACCTGAAACATGTAAGGCAAGTCCCCCGAGGGGGTAAGTACGAAGAATATACTGAGTATGTAAGGCTCATAAGAAATCATCATACATCACAATGAAATCAAATATAAAAGAATTAATGAATGTGAAAAAACTCTCTTTCTGTATGTAGGGAACCATGTATATTACATTTTTTTACTCCTCTTGTCTTTACATACTTTCATCTTATTTGTTCTACCCATGCTAGGCTGTTCTGTCGCCCCTGGGATGAGATTAACCCATGCTAGGTACTTTGATCCCTAGGATGTTATGTGAACCCATGCTAGGCTTTCGTGTCGTCCCTGGGATGTAATTAACCCATGCTAGGTACTGTGACCCCTGGGATGTTATCTTAACCCATGCTAGGCTTTCGTGTCGCCCCTGGGATGTACCGTCATAACCCATGCTAGGCTTTTTATATCGCCCCTGAGATGTATTGGGATCGACCCATGCTATGCTTTTCTGTCGCCCCTGGGATACCACCAATGTTATTAGGATCGATCCATGCTAGGTATTTTAACCCCTGGGATACCACCCATGATTACCTATTAATTATACATTACTTCTTTCTCTTGTTATTCTTACTTCCATTCTTAAGAGTGATACATTGAGGATCATAACCTTATTTGAAGCACACTCATAAACACATTTCACTTCACTCCTTACTTCATGAGATTGACACATCACCTCTCTTATTACTCTTATGAGATTGGTACTTTTATTTGTGAAATATTGGTATAAAGATAATCATCACATTATTGGACTTTGGAACATGACATGATTGGAAAAATGCTTTTCAAGGATGAATAGATTCTCTTATGTTATTACTCTCTTGAGATAGTTCTTTTAGAAATTACCATGTTATGACGTCTTCGAAACTTCAATCAATGAATAAGAGATAAGTGCATCATAATCATCCAAGAATAGGACACATATAGATACAATATACATCAACCTGAATTACTATACTTCAAGGCCCCTCGAAGTTGAAATAAGCCTAATGTCAATATGAACAATATGTTGCAGAAGGATATGGAAAGAGGAACCTTACATACCTTGTATTCTCAATACGATTCTACAATCTTAAGTGTGCATACAATAGTCCCTCTCCGTACTTATGTTTCACTCTTTGACACAAGTACATAACGGAACCAACATTAACCACCAATTACCTTACAATGGCTTACAATAACCATAAGTCACATGTTTGGCTTTAACATGTCATTTCCCCCTTGCTAATACCATTTATGCAATTAGTGTACCAATAATCTCACAATATTCCATACATTGACCAATAGATGATAACCAATTTCATGTCACACCAAGTTCATACTTTACACTTCTCCATCACCACCACATCACAATTATTCCATCAAATTACTTCTATACACCTCACAACAAAAAATCGGCCAAAATCCCATAATTTACACTTATAGAAAAATAACAAGTTTAGGACCATAATCAAACCATACATGTTGTTATTTCATCCATACCATGCTCTTTAATCAAACGCACAAGTCATATTTCAAGTTACAATTCCATGGATAACACATCTTTTAGCAAAAACACAAAGTGCCATATTCAACACTTCCAAGCATACCCAAAATGATTTACATACTCAACCATGCATATAATATATTAATCCATAATAATAATCACTTACCCAAGCTTGAAAGATGATGGTCTTTCTCCAAAGATGGCTTAGGGTTTGAAGAGCCCAAAGGGGTGTTCTTGAAAAGTCTAGAAAAAGAGATAGAAAAGCATGTGTGTTTATGAGAATAAAAATCAGATTTTTTGACCCTTTTATAGACCTTTAATTCCATACTTATCCACTCTTGTGGAATTTAATGTTTGGTTTAGAAGGTCAAGGCAAGAATGGGTCATTTGACCCATTTTTGGCCCATGCATTCTTCTCATTTTGGGCCCTTTTTGAGCCCAATTCACTTAACCCAATAAAATTCATAATTTCTCATGTTTAATTCATTTCATACACATTACAAAAATATTCCCACTCACTCAATTCATACTCGTAGCCTCAATTCCAAAAATGAGCAATTCTAGCCATGTATGGCTTATTTTGACTACAAGGGTAAAATCGTCATTTTGATGCCAAATTTGTTCTCGAGTAATTTGATCATACCAATATAATACTTTAATAATTTCATGTATATGCTCATGGTTGTAGAAGAAACATGGCAAAAATCGGCTCGGTACGTCTCCGGGCACCCTTGGGACTTAAGAAAATTTCCAACTTCGAAAAGTGGCCGAAACCAGCCTGGAACGCCCTTGGGCGTGCCATCTTGCTGCCTCTGGGCTAAAAATTTTAGCCTAGAGCGGCCTAGCATGCCCTCTGGCACGCCCCCCCTTAATATTTTCCAAAAAATTTTGTTTTTCGACTTTCCTTCGCGGGTTTGGTTAGATACTTCAAGTCCTATTCTTTCACTTACTTCTTACCCTTAATATCATTTGTTTGGAGGTCCTCTTAGACTCATTTTGAACCCCACAAATGCTCCATGAAAATCGTAAAACACCTCCTACGCAAGGTTAATCACATGTGCAAGGCCAAATTTCAATTATCTCATCACTAACATTACAAATTACATACTCATGGCATCTCGAAACCTAAGTAACCATTGTTCAATGTCGTCACATTGGGTTGGTAAGGTACGGGGTGTTACATTCTCCCCCCTTAGAAACATTCATCCTCGAATGTTAACGATGTCGCTTCAATTACAACAAATGCATCTCTATATTAGCATACGTACACATAAACACTTAAGGCTCATGGATATTTACCTAGTATTGGTCCACTTCCACATTTTGAACCTTTTCCTCCGTTTGAAACAAATATGGGTACGTCGATTGCATCTTTTTTTTTTTCCAACTTCTCATGCGATCTCTTCGACTTGTTGATTTTTCCAAAGAACTCTTACAAAAATTACGTCTTTACTTATTAGCCTTTTTCACTTGTCGGTCTAGAATCACAATAATTATTTCAATGGGACCACTATGAAATGAAACTCTTATGCGCCTCTGGCAAATTTCACATCCTTTCTTTCAAAATTCCCTTACCCCTTTTATTGGTGACACGTTCAAGAGTACTTACTCATCTATGATGACAACATCTACTGTACCATTACAATATGTTCTTTTCACTATACTAAACTCACCGACAGGTGGAGTTATTTCTATTAACTTAAGTAATAACCCAGTGTACTATTAAATTCACGGTAGTCGATGGAGTCACATACGATAGAGTCGAGCTCGGATCAGTCAATACATACACATCATGTAAAATATGGTAATATACCTAAATACGTGTACTATCATTAGGAGATGCTTCCTTATTCTGCCGGTCCACTAAAGCATAAGTACAATTTTGGGCCCCACTGGAACTAGCTGCTCCTCTCATATCTCTACCATGACCAATAGGCTGAACGCCTCTGGCTGGGGAAGGAACTGATGCTGATGATACAACGGTTGATCCGGTAGGTCATGCTACACCACTCGCACCCCTTTGTGGGCATTCTCTCATTATGTGCCCCTCTGTGCCACACCAAAAGCAAGCATTCGTCCCCAATCGGCATTCACCTAAATGGTACCTTCCGCAAAGCCGACACAGAGGACGAGAAAATCCTGATGTCTATGAGCCTTGCACTCCACTACTCTGTCCAGATGGACTACCTCTAGACCCTCGGAATTGTGAGTGAGCACCTGCTGTGGAATAAGAAAATGAGGGCCTAGGCGGTAACATTCGAGATCTAGATTCTCCTGGGGATACCATAGACTGCCCCATAGGTCTCTCCCTTTTTGCTGGCCCTTCCTCAGATTCCTGGGTCTTTCTTCTTTGTCATTGGTCCTCCATTTTCTGCGCAAAGGCCTGTATTCTAGCTATGTCGATATCCTTATTCAAGGCAGCAATGGTACAATCCCTTACAAAATATGGTTCTAACCTGTCCATGTATCGATGGACTCTGTCTGTCATTGTAGCTACCACATTTGGAGCATATCAGGACAAGGAATTGAACTGAAGACTATATTCCCGAACACTCATGTTCCCTTGACGTAAGTTCAGGAACTGATCTGCACGTGCCTCCCGAACCTCATATGGTAGGTAATTATCAAGAAAGGCTGTTTTAAATTCTTCCCAACCATCTAGGAGTGCATCAATACCCCTTGATCTTTTCCAGTCCTCATACCATAATATGGCCTCACCCTTCAGTCTATAAGATGCTAATTCAACTGTTTCTATACCTGTTACGAGCATCACCTCTAATGCTCTTTGAACCTGGTCCACAAAATCCTGTGGATCCGCTCTCAGGTGTGACCCAGTGAATATAGGAGGGTCCAATTTCAGGAAGTCCTGTGTACGCCGACTAGCTGCTCTAGCCGCGTCATCTTCATTTATCATCGGACCAGTTCGTCCCTGTGCTTGTGCAGTGACTAGCTATGTCAACATATGTACTGCATTTCTCAAATCCTGATCGGTGGTATTCCTTGGTGGTTCTGCAGGTACTTCCCTACCTCTTGGCTCTTCTGGAGCTGGAAAGGTGGAAGAAGACCGTGATGCAATTTCAGCGTCAGCTCTACCTTGACTAGCTTGGTCAGGTGGTGATCTACTCATTCCTTCACCGGCAGGCATATCTACCTTCTTACCTTTACCTCTACCTCTTCTCGTGATTGGCATGTTTACTATACCAAAGAAAAACAATCACTATGGTCAGATACAATTCAACTTACAACACCGGCTCTATTGCATGATCTAGAATGAAGAAACGAAACAACATCCTAAATGTCCCGTAGCCTCCTACTTATAAATGTGGTGCGCAACACATCCATAAGTAAGACTCTACTCAGACACGGCTTTGTAGACACCCTTAGAACGACCCGCTCTGATGCCACTTTTGTCACGCCCCAAATCCCCATTCGGGCCGGACTGGCACCCGAAGCCGATATGGCTCAAGAGAACCAATCTTTGCTCATGAAAATTCGTATGCGTAACCTCGTATGCATCTTATTTTACCTCATGCGACTATGCGGAAGTCATGGACATGGAACACATGCTATATAAATACATCTTTATAAAACTTGGCCGTTGGGGCCATTAAGTCAAACGGACATTCGTCTCTTACATCCACATACCCACATATGTCTACAAAAGCCTCTACCAGATGTATCAATAAGATCAAATTAAAGTCGGGACAAGTCCCCGCTTTATACTATATTTACAATATCAAAACAAATATACAACTATGACCCAGAAAGCTCCGAACCGAGTGGAGCTCACCAAAATGCTGCAAATGATCCCCAGTCTACAGAGGAGGTCTACTAATGCCTGCACTTGGAACCTGTAAGGTAAGTCCCCCGAGGGGGTCAGTACGAAGAATGTACTAAGAATGTAAGGCTCATAAGAAATCATCATACATCACAATGGAATAAAATATAAAAGAATTAATGAACGTGAATAAAACCTCTTTCTGTATGTGGGGAACCATGTATATTACGTTTTTTTACTCCTCTTGTCTTTACATACTTTCATCTTATTTGTTCTACCCATGCTAGGCTGTTCTATCGCCCCTGGGATAAGATTAACCCATGCTAGGTACTTTGACCCCTAGGATGTTATGTGAACCCATGCTAGGCTTTCGTGTCGCCCCTGGGATGTCATTAACCCATGCTAGGTACTGTGACCCCTGGGATGTTATCGTAACCCATGCTAGGCTTTCGTGTCGCCCCTGGAATGTACCGTCATAACCCATGCTAGGCTTTTATATCGCCCCTGAGATGTATCGGGATCGACCCATGCTAGGCTTTTCTGTCGCCCCTGGGATACCACCCATGTTATTGGGATCAACCCATTCTAGGTATTTTAACCCCTGGGATACCACCCATGATTACTTATTAATTATACATTACTTCTTTCTCTTGTTATTCTTACTTCCATTCTTAAGAGTGATACATTGAGGATCATAACCTTATTTGAAGCACACTCATAAACACATTTCACTTCACTCCTTACTTCATGAGATTGACACATCACCTCTCTTATTACTCTTATGAGATTGGTACTTTTATTTGTGAAATATTGGTATAAAGATAATCATCACATTATTGGACTTTGGAACATGACATGATTGGAAAAATGCTTTTCAAGGATGAATAGATTCTCTTATGTTATTACTCTCTTGAGATAGTTCTTTTAGAAATTACCACGTTATGACGTCTTCGGAACTTCAATCAATGAATAAGAGATAAGTGAATCATAAGTCATCCAAGAATAGGACACATATAGATACAATATACATCAACCTGAATTACTATACTTCAAGGCCCCTCGAAGTTGAAATAAGCCTAATGTCAATATGAACAATATGTTGCAGAAGGATACGGAAAGAGGAACCTTACATACCTTGTATTCTCAATACGATTCTACAATCTTAAGTGTGCATACAATAGTCCCACTCCATCCTTATGTTTCACTCTACAACACAAGTACATAACGGAACCAACATTAACCACCAATTACTTTACAATGGCATACAATAACAATAAGTCACATGTTTGGCTTTAACACGTTATTTCCCCCTTGCCAATACCATTTATGCAATTAGTGTACCAATAATCTCACAATATTCCATACATTGACCAATACATGATAACCAATTTTATGTCACACCAATTTTATACTTTACACTTCTCCATCACCACCACATCACAATTATTTCATCAAATTACTTCAATACACCTCACAACAACAAATCGGCCAAAATCCCATAATTTACACTTATAGAAAAATAACAAGTTTAGGACCATAATCACACCATACATATTGTTATTTCATCCATACCATGCTCTTTCATCAAACCCACAAGTCATATTTCAAGTTACAATTCCATGGATAACACATCTTTTAGCAAAAACACAAAGTGCCATATTCAACACTTCCAAGCATACCCAACATGATTTACATACTCTACCATGCAAATAATATATTAATCCATAATAATAATCACTTACCCAATATTGAAAGATGATGGTCTTTCTCCAAAGATGGCTTAGGGTTTGAAGAGCCCAAAGGGGTGTTCTTGAAAAGTCTAGAAAAAGAGATAGAAAAGCATGTGTGTTTATGAGAATAAAAATCAGATTTTTGGCCCCTTTTATAGACATCTAATTCCATACTTATCCACTCGTGGAATTTAATGTTTGGTTTAGAAGGTCAAGGCAAGAATGGGTCATTTGACCCATTTTTGGCCCATGCATTCTTCTCATTTTGGGCCCTTTTTGAGCCCAATTCATTTAACCCAATAAAATCCATAATTTCTCATGTTTAATTAATTTCATACACATTACAACAATATTACCACTAACACAATTCATACTCGTAGCCTCAATTCCAAAAACTAGTAATTCTAGCCACGTATGGCTTATTTTGACTACAAGGGTAAAATCGTCATTTTGATGCCAAATTCGTTCTCGAGTAATTTGATAATACCAATATAATACTTTACTCATTTCATGTATATGCTCATGGTTGTAGAAGAAACATGGCAAAAATCGACTCGGTACGTCCCCGGGCACCCTTGGGACTTAAGAAAATTTCCAACTTCTAGAGTGGTCTGGCACGCCCTCTGGCGTGCCCCCCCTTAATGTTTTCCAAAAATTTTGTTTTTCGACTTTTCTTCGCGGGTTTGGTTAGATACTTCAAGTCCTATTCTTTCACTTACTTCTTACCCTTAATATCATTTGTTTGGAGGTCCTCTTAGCCTCATTTTTAACCCCACAAATTCTCCATGAAAATCGCAAAACACCTCATACGCAAGGTTAATCACATGTGCAAGGCCAAATTTCAATTTTCTCATCACTAACATTACAAATTACATACTCATGGCATCTCAACACCTAAGTAACCATTGTTCAACGTCGTCACATTGGGTTGGGAAGGTACAGGGTGTTACACCAATTTTGATTTGCTTAATTTCTTACCAGAAATTATTACTGCTGATGATAACATGTTACTGTGTGTAATTCCTACTATGAAGGAGGTTAAACATGCAACTTTTTAACCTAAAAGAAAGTAGTTCATGTTGCCCAAATGATTTTTCAAGTCTTTTCTATCAACACTATTGAGAAGTAGTGAACCAAGATGTGTATTGTCACGACTTAAGACTACACCCTGGACGTAATACGGTGCGTATATCCAAAAGTAACCCCGAGATAACCCATGGCATATTATAAAAACTAAAACACTGAATATGAGATATACCAAGTGGAAGCTAAAACTGAATTCATTATATAATAAGGGTTTGAACCAATACTATACTAATACTAAAATAGAAAACTAAAGTGTCTGACATAAACCATGAAGCTGAAATATCTAACTGTCTGTCTGAAAGCCTCTACTAAATGATGAGTTGTTGGGATGAGTCCCTAGCAAACTCTAAACTATCTGAAAACTAGAAAGAAATACTGACATAGATAAAGACTCTCATCCTCGAATGATGAGGACTTACCACTGTCAACTGCTGGGATGTCATTGGAATATATTGACTGCGAGGCTAATGTTAAGCATTCGAACCTATATCATGATACAATACAATGTAAGTAAAGGTATGCGATCAGTACTTTGATGTACTGAGCATGTGAACTATGCAAATATAAAACATATTGGAAAATACTAAAATATTATACTGAGATGTAAACTAAACAGAATTATAATGATCCTATATGAGATGCATAAATATACATATAAACACTTATATGAAGTCATAATATGAAAAGTCATAAGTTTAAGAAAATAAAAATTGAACTAAGGGTCATGTACTATGTTGAGTCTGAAACTATGGGAGGTTCTTGGAACCGACATAGACCATGTGAGAAACATGGAATCCAAGTTGGGAGGGTGTTCTATACCTTACCAAGGGTAATATTCACGACTGGTGTGAATTTACTCATGGCCCCATTTAGGCTAAGGGAGACACCCCCTTTTTAACCTATGATGACATTAGTATGGGACTTAATTTATCTAAACCCATGTCCTTTCGGTGCTAAGTACTACTCCCATGATCATATATATATGCTCATAATTATACTAAAAGCTAAAAAAATACATAAATTAGTTCAATTTACTAGTACTGAATATGACTAAAATCATGGAACTAGTTATATGCAAGTTTACTATCTTTGAAAATCATGATAAACATGGTATACTGAATAACCATCTAAAATTCATGCTTCAATTGTATGTTTCATGCTAATTTTATAAGAATCTAGAATTGTGCATTCATAACACGTCAATATATATAAAATCCCTATTTAAGATCATGTATAAACTGATATTCATGGTTATAAGATGTTTAGAAACACAAATACTAAAAGAAATCATAATATTGGAATAATTTGGAACTTTCCCTAATTCATGAATTTCCTAAAAACTGAACTTGGAATGAATCTTTGGGCATGAGGGTATAAGGATACCCTTATTGAATACCCATATACCTAAAATTTGGAGAATTATTGCCAAGAACTTGAAGCTTTTGGCGAAGAACCCTAACTTCTTGGGACTTTAGAGAAAAGAATTGCTCTTTTATTGTGTTTTTTGAGTGATTAGGATGGAATAATGGTAAATAAATATTTAATCCCTTTTAACCCCTTCCCACTAGGCCTTAAAATAATGTAGTATAGGTCTAGGAAATAGGGAAAGTATGAAAATACCCCAAATAAAATGTAACTAATTCTGCTACACTAGTCTTCACGGGTTGTCAGGATGAGTCATCGTGTCTGACAATGAATCATCGTCATACTTGTTATGACTAGGCAGAGTTAATGGCTTTGGGGATGAGTAGGACACAACAACTCGTCGTCACTAATGATGAGTCGTTGTGTGGACTCATTGTGACTGGACCCAAAATGTTAACTCTTAGGTCTTTCTTAGAACGGGTGACCTGATGAGTCGTCCTTGGTAACAATGACTCACACCATCTAATCATTGTCACTGGGAAGGAAAAATCAAGTTTCAGGACTTTGTTCTAGGCTAGTTAGGATGAGTCACACGACGGCTCGTCGTGACTAGCAATGACTTATCATCTGGAGTCATTATCACTGGGTTAAAAAAAGTCCTTCAAGACTTTTGGCTAAGTTCTCTGGACAGCTAATCCAACGAGTTATTGGCACTACGATGACTCGTTGTCTAAGTTGTTCTGTGAAGAATTTTTGAGTTTTCTGACTGGATTTCTATGCTAAGTTTGAGACATGATATTAGGGACTTTTGAGGTGTTACATGTATAACATAGTGAAAGACTTCGTTGTGGGTAATACTCTTTCTAAAAGTGTCACTCATCCTAATTTGGTACTCATTACAAAGAAATAGATTGTAGAAAGCTTCATAAATCTGAGGCCTATTAGACTCAACAACTTTATTAATAAAGTCATTTCTAGAGTGCTGCATGAGAGGTAGAAAGGTTTGTTACTCAAACTTATTTCCAGAAGTCATTCAGGTTTTATTAAAGAAAGAAGCATTATAGAGAATGTACTATTTACCTAGGAAATAGTCACAAATATCAGGTTGAGAGGAAATCTATATAAGGTCATTATCAAGCTGGATATGTCAAAGGCATATGACAGAGATTCATGGATGGCTTTTTTCTCTAACAAAGTTCATTAGGAAGATAGGTTTTACAGAGCTGATTATTGATATGATTTGGAGGTTGATTGCTAACAATTGGTATTCCATTATTATTAATGGACAATTATATGGTTTCTTTCATTCTACAAGAGGAGTTAATCAGAGTGATCCTTTATCACCTACTCTTTTCATTCTCACTACTGATGTTCTTTTTAGAGCTCTCAATGCTCTCTTTAAAGATGGTAGATATAAAGGCTATGGGTTGCCTAAATAGAGTTGGAATATCAATCACCTTTCGTATGCAAATGATACTATTATATTTACCTTTACTGATAAAGTTTCTCTAGAGATGGTGAAGTTTGTGCTTAAAGATTATCAATATTTGTTTGGACAACTTATCAATGATTATAAAAGTAGTTCTACATGTATAGGAAGGTGTCTACTGATTTGTTGAATAAAGTGAAGGAAGTTACTAGTTTTAACCATAGGGAATTTTCTTTTTTATACTTAGGCTGTCCTATTACTCATGCCAGAAAGAGAAAAAAATACTACAATGAGTTGATTAAAAAGATGAAGGGAGGCTTCAAAATTAGAAGAGCAGATTATTATCTTATGGGGGTAAGGATATTTTAATTAATATTGTTCTGTAGGGAAACAACAAAAAAAACCAGTATCTTCCTACAAAGTGGGGTCTAGAGAGGGTAAGTATACGCAGTCCATACCACTACCTCAGAGGTGAGATCGAGAGACTGTTTCTGATAGTCCCCTGACTCAAAACAAAAAAAGTCTAGAAAAAGATAAAAGGAACAAGAAACAATAGGTATTAACACACCAAATGATAACATAAACAAGACTATCACTAAGTAATACAACAAACGATACCACACTCTGAAAAAAACCTAGCATCTACGACCCCTAGAATGGATAACAAAACAAAGTCCTCATACCTACTAGCAAGGACACACTCCATCCTTCTGCCTTTCTACCCTAATCCACCTCTTCCACACCTTTCTATCTAGGGTCATTTCCTCGGTAAGCTGAAGGTGCTCCATGTCATGCCTAATTACCTCTCTCCAATATTTCTTTGGTCTATCTCTACCTCGTTTGAAACCATCCCTACCCAACCTTTCATACCTCTGCACTGGGGAATATGTGCACCTCCTCATCACATTCCCGAACCATCTCAACCTCTCTTCCCTCATCTTGACTTCTACCAAAGCCACTCCTACCTTATCTCAAATAACCTTATTTCTAATCCTATCTTTCCTAGTAAACCCACACATCCATCGTAACATTCTCATCTCCACCACCTTTATTTTTTGGATGTGAGAGTTCTTGACTAGCCAACACTCCACCCCATACAACATAAATGGTCTAACAACTACTCTGTAGAACTTGCCTTTGAGTTTAGGAGGTACCTTATTATCATACAAGATTTCAGAAGTAAGCCTCTATTTCATCCACCCTGCCCTAATATAATTAGTGACTTCCTCATCAATAGCTCCATTCCCCTAGATTATAGAACCAATATACTTGAAACTGTCTCTCTTTTGGATGGCCTGAGTATCAAGTTGTACAACCTCATCAGCCTTATGTGTCACCTTGTTGAACTTGCACTCTAAATACTCCGTTTTGGACCTACTTAACCTAAACCCTTTAGACTCTAGTGTTTTCCTCCAAACCTCCAACTTAGCATTTACTCCACCACAGGTCTCATCAATCAGGACTACATCATCCGTAAATAGCATACACCATGGTACCTCACCTTGAATTTTCCATGTCAACACATTCATCACCAGGGTAAACAAAAATAGGCTAACGGTTGATCCCTGGTGTAACCCCATCAAGATAGAAAAGTGCTCTGAGTCCCCTCCCACAATCCTAACACGAGTCTTGGCTACTTTGTACATATCCTTAATCACCCTAGTATACGCCACATGTACACCTCTAGCCTCCAAGCACCTCCAGAGAACCTCCCTTGGGACTCTATCATAGGCCTTTTCTAAGTCAATGAACACCATGTGCAAGTCCTTCTTTCGCTCCCAATACTACTCTACCAGTCTCCTCATGAGATTGATGACCTCATTAGTAGAGCGTCCTGACATGAATCTAAAGTGATTCTCAAAAATAGTCACAATCCTTCTTAACCTCAACTCAACTACCCTCTCCCAAACCTTTATAGTATGGCTTAACAACCTGATACCCCTATAATTATTGCAATCCTGAATGTCACCCTTGTTCTTATACAATAGAATCATCGTACTCCATCTCCAAGCTTTAGGTATCTTTGCCGACATGAGAATGATGTTAAATAACCTAGTCAGCCACTCCATACCTGCCCTTCCGGCGCACTTCCAAAAATCCACCAGAATCTCAGCCTGCCCAGTCGTTCTACCCCTATGAATCCTACAAATAGTGCACTTATCCTCTTCAACCTTAATACGCCTACAAAAACCATAGTTACAAAGCCTCTCAGAGTGCTCCAAATCAGTGGCGGAGCTACCCTTTCTCCAGGGGGTTCATCCGAACCCCCTTCTACGGAAAATTATGCTACTTATACATGGTTAAAATTATATTTTATGTATATATAATAGGTATTGAACCCCCTTCGGTTAGTTCGTACGTCTACTTCTGAACCCCCTTGTTGAAAATCCTGGCTCTGCCACTGCTCCAAATCCCCCAACACAATTCTAGTATCCCTTCCTCCATTCAAGAGTTTATGAAGTAGGACTGCCATCTCCTTCTAATAAGAATCTCATCCACCAAAACTTTGCCATCTGCATCCTTTATGCACTTCACTTGGTCAAGATCTTGGGCCTACCTCTCCCTAACCTTGGCTAGCCTATACAACTTTTTATCCCCCCTTTACCCTCTAGTGATATGTACAAGCTTTCAAAAGATGCAACCTTTGCCGCTATAACCGCCAACTTATCCTTTTTCCTAGCAATATTATACTCCTCCCTATTCTTCCACTTCTCCTCCTCATCCCTACTATCAGCCCACTCTATGTAAGCCCCCTTCTTAGTATCCACCTTCTATTTGACCTCCGCATTCCACCATCAGTTCCCTCGGTGCTAGCCAGAGTGGCCTCTCGAGACACCCTACACCTCCTTAGCTGTCTCCTTGTTGCAACTGGCAGTCGTATCCCACATACTATTTGTGTTCCCACTACTCGCCCATCCCCTCCTATCCATCAACTTCTCCCCTATCACAAGTGCACTTTCCATAGTCAGGCAACCCCATTTAATCCTCAGCCGGTCAACCACCCTCCTTTTTTTCCCCTCCTTCTTGATCTCTAAGTCCATCACCAAAAGCCTATGCTGGGTTGAAAGATTCTTACTTGGTAAAACCTTACAATCTATACAAAGACCTCTATCACCCTTCCTAAGGAGCAAAAAGTTAATCTGAGTCTTGGCCACCAAATTAGAAAAGGTGACCAAGTGAACCTCCTTCTTCTGGAAGCTAGAATTAACTACCATCAACCCAAAAGCCCATGCAAAATCCAAAAGTGCAGCTCATCTTTTGTTCCTCTCACCAAAACCAAAGCCACCATGCACATTGTCATAACCCCTCAAAGATTCCCTTATGTGCCTATTAAAATCCCCTCCTATGAAAAGCTTCTCATTGTTGGGGACACCCCTCACCATCTCATCCAAATTCTCCCAAAAACTATTTTTCTCTTCCTCATCCAATCAAATATGTGGGGCATAAGCACTAACAAAGTTCAAAGTAAACCCCCCAATGACTAATTTAATCGACATATCCTATCGTTGACCCTCCTAACCTCTACCACATGAAGTAATAGAGAAATGGAACCAGTAATCCAACAAGAACAGTCAAGAGAATCAGATAAGAACCAAGAGAGAAGGGACTAAAAGACAAATGTCAAAAAAGACAAGATGTAATCGCCACCAATAATCCAAAAACTAAAAAAAATACTAGATACTAGAAGAGATGGCATGAGTGAAACTGATCCGAAGAGAGGACGAAGTTAGGATGATTTTCTTGATGGATTCATCGGATTCCGACAAGTTGGTGTGGAAATTGGTCGCCGAAATTTACTGTTGCTGCCTTTACCTGCTGCTGCGTACCATCTCCAAAATTTGTCACCAAAAAATGGATTCCATGAGCCACCGAAGGAGATACACCAGATTTGAGCTTGTAGTACCTGAAAGGGATTAGCAAGAAAAGACATGAGAGAAGAAAGAAGAAAAAAGAGTATCGATATGCTTATCAAAAAAATAATTGAAAGACGCTGTTCTAGTTAGATCTGTGCCTTACCATATAGATATGTATACGGTCGAGTAATTTCTGGTTGCAGTGCGTGTCTAAGTAAGAGACGGAGAAGATAATGACGGGGGTGGTAGAGAAGATGGCTAGAAATTACTCACCGAAAAGTTAAACAACGTTGTCAAAAAATTGAATGGGCAACGTCACCAGTGAATACTCTCTTCATGGTATAGAGATTGTTGGAGAGAGAGAGAGATTATCGAAATTGATCAGAAAATATGGCTCACAATCACCGGAGATGGAACAGAGATCAATATTGTTCTGTAGAGCATCACACTTTATTTACTTTTTACTGTGGTTCCTCCTAAGTTCATTTTATATGAACTACATAAGATATTCAATAGATTCATTTGGAGCAATAAGGATAAGGGTAAGAGAAAACATCGGGTGGCCTTGGACAAGATGTTTCATCCCAAAAAAGAAGGAGGTTCGGGTTTTAGGTCACTTTTTGACATTTCTAGAGCTTTGTTTGCTAAGCTTCGGTGGGTGTTCAAAACTAAAAGATCCATTTGAACTTACTATATATGGAATAAATACCAAATAGATTATTCCTACATTAGTTCAATGGAAATAGGCATCTTAAATTTGGAAGAAAATGCTTAAGGCCAGAGATTTTATAGACCAAGTGTAATGACCCAAATCATCATTATGTTTAAAACTGTCCCAAAAAAATGTTTCGACTAAGAAATTCTTATTCAGAACCTTATAGGAATTATTTTATGGGAAAAAGCAATGGCCCAAACCAAATTTGGACCAAAATTAGAAAGAATTAGGCCAGGCCACTGACCTACCACTGCAGTGACACTTCCATCACCATAGTGGTAGTTGGGCAGTAAATAGCTTGAGGGTTAATTAAAACCCTCATTTAGTTAAATCCTTTTGTGTTGTCCTCCTCTTCCAAAATTCCCCAAGTGAACCCTATACTTAGAACAAAAAGGATTTAGAGGCCAAGATCCATGAGGGCAATTTCTGAAGTATTTTGGATGAAGTTTTTGGTGTTAGTAAAGAGCAAGACATGCGTGGGATTACTCTGCGCTCTCCGTAGCAGTGGAATTCATCTGCAAGGTAGGTTATGGTTTAATTATAGTAGACTTAGGCTAGATGTACATAATAATGATGATGTCGGGAGATATCACGCCTTAGGCCTTTGGGCATAGAGTTTGGTTGAATTGAATAATTATCGGACTTGGAAAATGAATTGATGTTACCGAAGAATGAGTTGTTGAACTATATTGCTCTTTTAATTGCCTAAAGGTATAAGCTTTGCATGAACTAAAGGTAGGTCGATGAATGGAAGTGTATTTATGAGTTAGAAGAAGGGTTAGGGAGACTATGAAGGTAATGAACGTGAGTTAGGGACATAGTATGCATTTGGTAGGTTCAAAAGAGTATAGTAGATCTCGAAATGAGAGTGGAGATAGTAGGTGGAAGGTTCCTAGATGTTGTAGTAAGTTGAGATGAGTCATAAGAGTTGTAAGTGTGTGAGCACTATGGTTTTGGGTAGTTTCTCATAGTAGAATGGGTATAGCCATAGTGGAGAGGAAGGGAAGTGAGGTGTAGACATAGTATTTGGAATTGACATCATCAATTGGTATAAGTATAGGTGATGGCTAGAGGGTATGGTTATTATGTTGGGTGAGTATGAGTCATCGGGTGTAACATGGAATCGATTTACTCTATGCTTATATATATATATGTGAATTCTTTAATAGCCTTCGGGCACTACATGAGTTTAATAGTAGCAAAGACTTGCTTGACTCTGTGCTTCTATGTGAGTTGGATGTTTGTAATTTTATTTCAGGCATTACTTATGATTATTGATTGTATCATGCATTGAACATTTGGTTTTGAGATGATATTGAGATGATATATGGATCAGGTATCACACCGACACTGTTATATGGATTGGATGTCACACCGACATTATTAGATTAGGTACCATGCCGATATTGGTACATGGACTGAGCTTGTCCCTTGTAGGTTATAGGTGAGAGTCCCTGCCGACTCTAGTATGTGTGTACATCTTGCATGCATGCAGTCATCATTTTATTTGAACATATTCATTATGGTGACCATTGTTGAAAGAATTTGCCTGAGTGTAATAGATGAATTTGTGTAGCTATATATATTTTAATACAAAGGGTTATGACTGTACTTATTTTGTGTTGTGTATTTGGATTGTGGGAATGAGTAGTTGAAAGGAATGGGTAGGTGAATGTAAGGTATGCCTTGGTTTGATTATTTATCTTAACCTCAGTATGTGTAGATACACATATATACAAGTGGGGTATTGGGTGGTCTAGTTTAGTCCTTATAGTATTCTAGATGGTTAGGCTAATGGCCTTATTGGTATAATTCAGAGGTGGAATAGTGAGTTATAATCGTGTCGGAATAGAATCATAAAGCTATTAGAGAAGAGTTAAGATAGGAGTTAGGGAATTTATGAAAGGGAATGGAAAGGTTAGTTATCGGAGTTTGACTGCTGCCATGATTTCCTACTTATTTTCTATTGTTGTTATTTGTTTCTAAGACTTGTTGGCCGATATACCTACCAGTACATATGGTTGTATTAATACTACACTTACTATATCTCTAATTGGGGATATAGCCATGTTGTAGGTCATTGGAGCTTCTATAGGTACGATGGTTGTTATTCTTCAGTAGCTTCTGTCATCTTACTCTCACATGGATGCTGTGTCTCGAAACTTCTTTTTATTGCTTAGTGCTCTTATACCGATTTAAATAAGGTTTTAGGGGAAACTATTATTTTATTTACATAATGTAATTAGTTAACAAACGTATTTGGATAAGAATCTTGTTTTGATTAAGGGATTATTTATTTTAAAAACTATTTTGTCTAATTTTTGCATTGAATGGTTGGGTAGTAAGGGTTCTCCTATCTAGGGTAGAGTTGGGCAGGTGCCTGCATGATTCGTGAATTGGGTCGTGACTGATAAGTGGCGGTTTTGCCATTTATTTGTACCTTTTTTCTTCTATTTTTTATGTTGTTAATTCATAGTATGAGGCTAATTATCCTTTGATTGGTGATCATCTCAGGTACTTTGGGTTTACAAAGAGTTTTGATGAAAAAAAGTGCAAAAATAAAGGATAGGGGCTTAAAATGATACATGGATCAAAAATTGGTCACCCGCCCACGCAGATAGGGACCTGCCCAGGCAGATGAGGCCACAGATAGCCAAAACAGTGAGCTAGAAGGGGCTGAAACCTCACCTACGCCCTGACCTGCGGGGGAAGATGCCCACCTGCGGGGGCAGATGCCTCACCTGCTCCCTGACCTGCAGGGGCAAATGGCCACCTGTGGGGGCAGATGGGAAAGCAGATGACAAATGCGGTGACATTTTCATAATTACCTGAAACACAATTTTTGAGCTATAAAAGGGATTTTTCATATCTGAAACTGGATCTTTGGCATATTTCTCAACCTTGGAGGCTAGGGTTCTTGACCCAACACCTTTGGAGTGAAGATTTGGAAGCTTTGTAGTGAATATTTCTTAATATTTTCTTCATTCCATTGCTGTGTGTTGAATATTTGGGTGTAGTTAGATTCATTCTTGAATGTTGTTAATGGACACAATGCAATGTTTATGTTTTGAATTTGGGTTTTGATTTTATCTCATGCTTTTGTGTTAATTGATTACTCTTGATTTATAAATCAGTTTTGCTTGTTTAAATTAATCCCATGCTTTATCAATTTCTACTCTAGTTGAGCTTGAAAGAGGAGATTAGAGTGAGAATAGCCAATCTACTTCAATTAATTCTTGAAAGAGCTAATTGAGGTTGGGAAAGATTAATTTAGCGCGATTTGGGACATATGACCCATCTAATGAATTTGTTGCTAGACATAGTCAAATTCTAGTGTAGCCATAGATTGAAACTACTTGTGTTGACACTTTGCTAATGTTCGACGGAATTTAGCCAAGAAATATCCGTCAATCGATCGAAAGACGTGGCGGATACTTGAGGTTCCAAGGCTAATTTGTTAATCCGTGAGTAATTCATGAGTAATTAGTTAAATACAATGGATCGTTGGTAGAATTGATTCCCCGTTATCATTTTCCTTGTTTTCCATCGTTTGTGAAAGCCATTGATCAACTTGTTCATATTAAAATAGGTTCTATCCTTTTTTCATTTTTATATATCAAAAATCCCCAAAACACTTGTATCTTTATTTGGATTTTAGCGAGTTGCTTTAGTTTCGTACTCTCTTGATCGCTAGTCACATTATTCCTCATGGATTCGACCCCGACTCTTGTTGGGTAAATATATTGCTAACGACCGCGTACACTCATTTCTAGGGTGTATTTGAGCGTTATAAAAAATGGCGCCGTTGTCGGGGAACAATTTGGCGTATTGAGTTATGTGGACTTTTAGCTTACTTGCTTTGATTCGGACTTGTGAATATATGTACGTGATTTTATTTTGTTTCTTGTGTTAGTTAGATTTTTTTTATTTTTTTTAGTTGGTACTATGGAATCATGGAATGAAAATGAGTTTGGTGGTTGTAAATCTTATGTTAATGACCCATGTCCTTATTGTGAAGGACCCCACTTTTGGCAAAATAGTGAAAAAGCTCCCGAGAGAGAGGTGTGTGCACCATCTTAATCTTATGTAGAATATACTTTTTGTGAATGTGGTGGTCAAAGTAGACATAGTGATGCTTGTGAAAATGTCCCTTCCCCCTCCCCAAGCTCTAATGAATTTTCTAGTTGTGCTTTTGAGTTTGATAAGAGCAATAGCACGGAGTTGGAAGCACAAAGAGCCGGTCATGAAGGCCTTCAAGTAATGCTTCAAACTAACTTGGACCAGGTACCTAAAATGGGTGAGGAGGTACTTCTTATGCATCAATCCATGATGGCATCAAAAGTAGGTAGTGAAGGAGAAGAAAACCCTTGTGAAGATGCCATTCAAAATGAAGAAACATATGACAAATTGGAAATTGTGAGCCAAGATTGGCTCTTGAATCGAGCTCAACATCTTGAAGCCTATGGGAAAATAAGTGAGGAAATCTTCCTAATAAAGGATGATTTTTTACAAATGCATGTTGAGAAATGTCATGAAGTGATCCAACTTGAATTTGTCATTTATGAGTTAAAGTCTAATATGAAAGCAAAACTTGAGGCATATGATGCTCCTCTTCAAATGGTCAAGGATAATGATTTCAAGTTGGGTTCCAATGAAGATGTGGGTGAGATTATTATTGAAGAATTCATGGTGATTTGACAACCAACCGAGCCAAAAATAATGAAGGATACCGAAATTGAAGAAGTGATACTAGTGTTGCATGAAAAAGTAAATCAAATTCTTTGTGAAGATTCTAGTTCATTTCGGGGTGAGAATGTCAAGGAAAATGCAAATTCAAAAATGGAAAGGCGACCTCATTCCAACCATTTTTCTACATTGTGCTTGGAAGATGAGAAAATTGAAATAACTGGGCAAATGGAGAATTTTGGAGATGAGGGACAAAGTCCTTACATTTTGGAGTTTTTCATTCCAAGAGGGAAAAATGGCTTCCCTCAATTGAAGGCCAAGAATTTTAAAATGTGGTGTCTAACAAGTGGCCTAATGATCTTCTCACCAATTCCCAATGAGCCTAAACTAAACTTTGATGTGAAGTTAGGTAAAAGATTTAAGTCTTCAAAATGGCGAGATAGAGTTGGGCTCGTCGCTTCCTTACATTTTCCCCACAAGCTTCATCGAAATCTTGATGTGAAGTTGGGATGAAGATTCAAATCCTCAAAGTGGAGAGATAAATGGTAAGATTTCTTGCGTTGTGACGTGACGTTAAATCAAGCGCTTGATGGGAGGCAACCCATCGTTCTAAAAATTTTTTTACATTACTTTTGAAATTTTAATTTTTAGAATAGCTTAGGAATTTATTTTTTTTGACTAATCCACAAAATTTTAAAGTTTTTTGGAAGTGATTTGAACAGGTTTGGATGCAAAAATTTGATGGGAATGAAACACGAGCCCAGTCTAAGGAGGCTCCTAGTATTTCAATTATTACATTACTACAGGCCACTCTTATGTCGATCATCGCACCTAGTGCACTTCAGGGAGTCCATTACCTCCTTCTCTACTTTATTTTGCTTGAATTGGGGACAATGCAATATATTTCAGTTGGGAGTGGAATAGCTTAGTTTTCATGTGGGTGTGCACTATTGATATATTTTGATACATTTGTGTCCTTGTCCGGCGTTGTTGAAGATTGTTGCGCCCTTGTTGGGCTTGAAATGAATTATGTGGCATAAAAAATTATGGTCTTTGTGAATGGTTTAGTATGGGTGTCACATTTGACATGAATTTTGGGGAATTCTTGAGTACCCACTCTTGACTACCCACTTTAATACCCACCATATGTTTGATAAAAGTCCTAAGTGAAACATCCACCTTGTTCTTTGTTACTCCATGTTCCAATTGCTAATGTGAAGTGTTTTTGTTATTGCGTGGAGCTAATATCAATATATGGGATGTGTTGTTAGTTGTTTGAAGTTGAGTTATGCCAATTTTTGTAATTCTTGAGTACCCACACCACTCTTAATGATGTTTACTTTATGATGCCCACCATGTGTTCGATGAAATTCCTAAGTGTAGTTTTCTCTACTTTCTTCCATTGTTCATGTGCTAATTGCTATTAGGAAATATTCTTGCTACTATGTGCCCTCAATTACAAGTTGTCAAGTCTTCTAAAGAGTGTTTTGCTGGTAGCTCCAGTTGAATGATATTTTTTTTTGGTTATGAATGTTGTGTGCCCTTGTTGGGTTTGACCTTAATTTTGATTTTGTTGGATTAGTCATTTCGCTTGTTTTTACTTCTAGATTAGTTTCTTTATCGTGCTAGCTTCTTATAGGTCTTTTTTTTGGTAGTTTTTTTTGGCGACCTTTTCCCAAATGATAGATTGAGTGATGAAATTCTTAAGAATAAATCGTCGTTATTATTGTTTTTGGGTGTTGGTGTCATTTGTGCAGGGGAAGTATGAGTACCCGTGGAATTATTGCCTTTGTTGGAATCGAAATGTAGGATTGTGACTTGTTTGGTACTAATAGATTTAGTCTTGCATTGTGAAATATTGGAATGAGCATGCCCCTCCAAACTTTTTTTGT
Organism: Capsicum rhomboideum; assembly: GCA_031232105.1. Taxonomy (NCBI): domain Eukaryota; kingdom Viridiplantae; phylum Streptophyta; class Magnoliopsida; order Solanales; family Solanaceae; genus Capsicum; species Capsicum rhomboideum. Next base: position 58,004,674 of record CP124711.1, read on the forward strand.
GAAAACAAGTGCATGGAAGTGAATTATGCTTGTGACAACACTTTGACTCTTTTTGTGACTCCGTACTCATTAGGTGGTGATAATGTGGAAAATGACTCTTTCGTTCTTGTTTAGGAAGTGAAACCGATCCTTCTAGAATAGTTTGCATGCCATGTGTGGTGAGTTTTGTGGAATAATTCTTATGCTTACTTGTGTCATCTAGAACTTGCCCTGTTGGTCTTTCAATGCTATTCTTGATTGTTTTTGGTTGGAGAAATGATCTTAGGACTTCTTTGTGATTTTTGAAAACCTCTTTAGCCTTAAAAGCCTACCCGTGCATAAATGTTATCGCTAGTTACCCCATTTGAGCCTAATAACCTTTCTTTGGCAACCAAATTACAAGCCTTAAACCTTTTGAAAATTTTCCCTCTGTTGAACCCAACCCTTTTTGAACTTAAAATTGCCAAATTGAGGCTAAAATCCTAAGTTGGGGGTGTGGTGGAACTTGAAAGAGGTGATCATGCGCGTGGTTTTGTAAGTGAGTGCCTTAAAAAAATGATTGAATAAAATGAGAGAAAATTAGAAAAGAAAAGAAAATGAGAAAAAGAATTCAAAATAAGAAAAGAAAAGGAAAAGAGAAAGTTGTCAATAAGGTGGTAAACTAGAATGAAAAAGATAGGCACTTGTGTTGTATGAAAATGAAGAGACAAATGATCAAAGTTTGAATTATATGGTGTTTTGTAGAGTTCAAGGAGGGTGTAGTCACTTTTATCCTAAATGGTTATCCTACCCTTCCCCAAGCCTACTTTACAAGCTAGAAAAAGTCCTTTGAGATCTTCAACCGATACTTTTGAGTTAGTGGCGATTGAAAATAAGGGCAAGCCTATGGTATGATACTTGTTTGCATTGGAAATTTTTTGTTGAGTGTGAATGTTTGTGCATTTTTCCCTTGTCTAAGTGTTGTAAATATTGTGAAGTTTGGGACTTTCTTTCTTGTGAGGGGCATGTAAACTAGGATAGATTGGTGAAGTTGATAAATTCCTAAAATAAGGCAAAGTAGCATGTTCGATTGACTATTGATTGGGAGTAACTTCTTGAGAATTGGTTGTTGTTACTCGATCATTCTTGAAACTCCATTGTATTCTTCAAAGTGTGTTTGATCTTGAGGGAGTTGCTTGGGTAAGACTCACATGCTTGTTGACTAATTATTAGTACCAACCAAAGTCATAGTCATGGTGCCTAATTGAAAATTATGATATGAAAGTGTTGATGTTGTGTTTTGAGCTTAAATAGATAGCCTCATTAAGTTTTGAAGGTCTCCTAAGTCTACAAGGAGCTAAAAGAGATTGCACAACCTAAAAGAGGGCCGACGGGGCTCGCTTCTAAACTCGAAAGTCCATACTAAGGTGATTTCTTCCCGAAAATGAATATGTCTCAAGAATTCCACTACAAGTTATTACATAAGTCAAATTAAATCCTAAAAGCATCATTTGACCTAAAGGAAGGGTAAATGGGTCGATCCTACCCCCGAAACGGCTCACAAATTGGCCCAATAAATCAAACTTCACTAACTAAACAACCAAACCGTAATTTCCAACCTCAAAACTAGCACAATATCATACCAATATCATAATAAAGCTCAATCTATAAGTTAGGTACGCCTAGCCTACCTGGATGCCCAAGAATGCTTGATAAAGTCCTCTAATTTAGGGTTTTTCCCTCCTGAGAAACCTACACACAATGCCACATTATTAAAATAACAATCTACATATTAATACGAGAATAATGATACCCATATTGCATATAAATGCTTTGGGTCCAAAATCCAGCTAAAAATTCCATGTGGAGCCCACTTACGGAATCATAAATTTGAAACCATCAAAACGTCCCTTAAGGCTCAAGTATCATTTACCCTCAAGAATAGGTAGTTCCAAGCTCCAACACATCCAAAATCAGCCCAAAAATGGATTGGGGATTTAAACCTAAAACGGAGAATCTATCGAGAAATTTTGGGAACTTACAAGGATTAAGATGAGGAAAAAGGCTTTGACGAATTCTCCAACCTCCCTTGCTCTCCCAAGAATTGCCCTCCTCTCTTTCTTTATCTCTCTGGGGCCTTTAATGCCCAACACTTGGAGAATAATGGGTAAAAATGGGATTAAATGCACTGAAGGTACCGCTAAAGTGGCAACCCATTGCTAAAATGGTCCGAAGACCTCGACTGACCTCAGCTAAAGCACACCAAACGTCGTTTAAGATATGTCCACTAAAGCGGTATGGTCTTATCTAAAGCTATCCATCTAGGACCAGTGCTAGCCACTAAAGCGGTGCCCAGACCGTTAAAGTGGCGGCTTCTAATTAAGTAGCCAAATGCCTGCTTAAGCGGTGGCATCAGCTGAAGCATTATTAGCACTTGGCAATAATTTGCCAAGTTTCCAACGGGCCCTCGAGATTCATTTGGGATCCCGCGAACTCAAATGAACTATGCTACCCTATAAAATGTGATATTCAGGACTCAATGGCACAATCAAAATTCCCATCCGGGGTCCTTTTGATGAAAAGTGGCTCCCACACCTATATGGCCATTTTGATCACTTTCCAACGAGTTCGAAAGCTTTGGGACCTGGACCAAGCCTAAAATCAACGATTCAGAGCTTATGGAACTATCAAAATTAGCATACGAGGCCATTTATCTAAAGTTTAGGCCCGACAGCCAAATTTGAACAACGAAGACTTTAAAATAGGGAATTGACTCCAAAAACCAAACAAACTGCCTGGTAACCAAACTGTCAGCACCAGCAAGTTATAAATGACTTGGGGCAGCTATGGAAAACTCTAAAAACTGAAATAAAATGGAAAAGTAGAAAATGACCTGGAGGGTCATTACACACGGTCATCCTTATCAACCTCTTCCTCCTCCACCACAGGGTCAGTATAATTACCAGGTACAAAAATTGGAGGTGGTATCTTAGATTGAGCTCCCCATAGACGTGTAACATCAGGGAATCAGAGCTTATCCACATGCTTCTAAAGGAAATCCAGCTCATCTACATCTTGGTTACACTCTCAGGCATAAAAAGTTGTGGTGCAGCACTCAACTCATCCAACCTCCTCCAAAAATGTCGAATGGTCTCACAAAAATCTTGCTTCTCCTCATGTACTAGATCCATGGCGGCTTTCACCATAACAACAATCATCTCAGGTATCTCTTTCTCTAATCTAGCCGACCTTATAATGTAATCCAAGTTGCCTCCAAGACAAGACCTTTTACTAGAAGTCAAACACGAGAGCTCCAAGCACTCCAAGGAATGTTCATGAAGCGAGAGGTACTTGACGACATCCTACAACCATCAAAAGGGTGTTATGTGTTGGTAATTACATCTAAAAAGGATCAAGGGGCTCTGGAGGGGTCAAGGGAAAGTGAATAAGAGCTAAATAACACATTGAGAGCACCGACGAGCTCACCTGCACTCGCAGTAGAGGAGATACGCCAGCAGATGACCAAAATAGACCAGACAGAGGCATCTGTGCCCTGACTTGCTTGGGCAGATGGTCCACCTACGTAGGCAGGTAAACTTAGGTGGACACACTTGTTTTTTGATGTAAATGGGTCACTTTTGGGTACATGTTTTTAATAATTGGCCCATGGGTATAAATACCCTAACCTTGGTTTATTTTCCTTAGTCTTTCTTGAATATTCATCTCTTTGAGAATGTTTGGTAAGCTTTTGTTGATGGTTTTCTTAGAAGCATGTGGTTTCGAGGGCTTCCAATTCCCTCATTGTCACCTTAGAAATTTGGTGTTAGTTGGTTAATTTAATTTGGGGACATCCTATTGTTCTTAATTCATTACCTTCATGTGTCTAATTTTTATTCTATCTATCGATTTTCTCTTTGTTTCCATAGTTAATTCTTGTTCTCGTAGTTTTTTTTTATCATTTGGTATCTGAGCTCGACTTGGTTTCGTTCTTAAGTTTCTAAATCTTGGGTTGTGATATTGAATAAAAATAAAAAAAATAAAAAAAATTAGAAATTTCTTTTTTCTCAAGAAACCCCCAAAAATATTTTGTGTTTTGAGTTCTTTTTGTATTTTCTATACTAGATTTTTTCCATCTAGTATTACTTAGGTTGGATCTTGAGTTCTTGAATGTTTAGAGTAGATTTGAAGAACTCCATTGATAAGTTCTTGAACTTGAAGAAAAACTAAAGTGGGGTTTTAGATCTAGTCATTTTGGTATGGATTTGATGGATAAAAATAGTTGGAAAGTGTTCCCCACATCAAAGGGAACCTAGATCTGAAGTTTAGTGTAATTTTGAGCAAAAATGAGTTAGTTTGGATAATTTGAGTTAATGGTGTTCTTACAGAAGTTCATATCTTCAAGAGGAAGATTCAACCAAAAGTTGTTGTTAGATCCAAAAAGGTACCAAGAAAAACAAGAAAAGATGTTAGTCCCAAGGAATATCCAAAAGGAAAGGAATATTCTTGCAAAGAGAGTGCAAGAGGGCCCACAGAGAGACAAAACACAGAAGTTTCAGCTACTTTGTCCAACTCTATCTGTGCTCACACCTACCCACGTAGGCCAGCACCTGCTGATGCAGGTCACCACACAGGTGACTTTCCAGCAACACTGGATTGACCTGCGAAGTGCCACCTATGAGGGCATGTGCCCAACTGCGCCCACATTCCAGAAAACGTATGTCAATCAGTCCAAATCCAATTTTTCTCAGGTTCCAACATCCAAATTTCATTTGTTGATTCCTAATCTCATTTCTTGATTCCTAGACTAACTAACAACTAGTAATTGATCTGCTTAGTTGATTGATTAGTCTTAGAGTCCTTTCTTTCTTCGTCCTATTTTCTTTTGTGCTTTTCTAGTTTATACTTCATCGTAACTTTTTGGCTCAAGTTCGTAGGCATTTCTTTGAGTTATTTCAAACAAGAATCTATTTTGACCAAGAGTAGCAATCAATACGACATCTACCATCAGAGTATAAGCAAGCTTTAAACGCTTGCTGATCCAAGTGTGAGGTAATACAAAGGTGTGTAGAGATTGTGAGGTTGACTTCTTAACGCTAACTTATTTGTTTTTTTTTTTGTTTAGTGTCTATTTTAGTAGGTAAAATGGCTCCAAAAGGTGAAACACCACCCACTATAGATGTCAATGCTTTGAATGCAATCTTAGAGGCAATTAAAACCTTAAGCCGTAAGATAGAATCCACCGAAGGTCATATGACCACTCTCCAAGAAAGTGTGTCCACATGGATGGAAGATAGTTAACTTGGAAGGTAGTCTAAAATCCACCCAATCCACTCCCCAAAACTCCCATGCCTCATCTAGCGGAAATGTTCAAAACACACCGCCCACTATCTCTTCGAAAATACACCACCAAATGTTCAACCCATAAAGATAAACACAAGACTCTATTACCTAAGCCACTACATACCCAAATAACTGAAATCCCATTCGTCCACTATAACTCCACTTCAATCAAGCTACCCAAGAATCTCCCCAAAACCAAATACCCCAAGACCAAGGCCAACCCCAAGCCCCACTAAACCAAAATCTACCACTCCAAATGCCACATAACCAAAACCAACCCATCTAAGTCAAGGGAGTAGGAGAAGAGGAACCTCGAGATGAGTTTGAGGAGTATAACGAAGCGGCTATGTTTACGGAGTACATGAGGAATAGACCAATAGGTCAAGAAGGGCATAGAGGTTAAGGCTGAAGATTTGGTCCGATATCACATGAAAGAGGATACTTGGGAACTCATCTGTACGATGAGGCTCAATGGAACTATAATGATAACCAAGGTGGCAATGGAGGCTGGGATGTAGGAATCAACTTGTCACGCCTCGAATTCCAACGGGGCGGACTGGCACCCGAAGCCGTTAAGGCACGAGAGAACCAACCTTCATTCATTCATATGCATCTCTCTCAATGAACAACACTTATAGATACAAGAGGTCAAAGACGAAAATCATGGAAATATATTCACATAGATATGAAACTTGGCCGTTAGGGCCAGTGCGTCAAAAGCATACATTTCTCACATTCCTTCATTCATCCCACAACGTCTACAAAAGCCTCTAACTGATACATAACAAAGCCTAAAGTCTTGACAAGTCCCCGCTTTATACAACATTCACATAATACCAAAACAAATGTACATATGTGACTCGAAAAGCCCCGAATTAACCTGGAGCTCACCAACAGTGTGCAGATGACCTGTATCCTATTGTGGAGGTTTACTAGCACCTGTTCCAGCAACAAGTAAGGTAGGTTCCCCAAGGGACGTCAGTACGAAGAATGTACTAAGTATGTAAAGAAACTGTATGAAACATAGGATCTCAAATGGAATCAATTACAAGTGAATATACATTTTGGATAAACCACCGTTCTGTATGTGTGGAACCATGAACATTACATTCATTACTTTTTTTGCTTTTACGTTCATCATCATTACTATTCATCAAGTTGATCAGTGGGCCATAGCATAATCATCCACCTTATTGGTGGGCCATAACATAATCATCCACCTTATTGGTGGGCCATAACATAATATAGCGTATCATATCAACAATCATCAGGATCATCTCTAACGGGGATTTCACCCCTTTGAGCTACCACCCGGCCTCTAAGAAACACATATATGCATTTTTTCATTCCTTTACTTGTGTGAGATTGATACATTGGTGGTTATAATATCATTATAGGAGCTTCGAAACATTAGTCAATGAATAAAAGACATGTGGATCACAATTGGTCAATGAATAAGAAACATGTGAAAAGCAATATATGTCAAACCTGACTGAGATACTTTGGAACATTTCGAAATGGAACAAGTACGGTAACGATGAGAGCAATAGGTGTTGCCAAATAATTCGAGAAAGAGAAACCTTACATACCTTAACTTCCCAATATGAATACAATAATCCAATATGTGAATACCACAGTTCATCTTCTTCCTTATGTTTTACTCTACAACACAAGTACATAACGGAGCTCACGTTAACAACTAACTACATTATAAGTGCATAAGATGACAATGAACTACGTGATTTCCATATAACGTCATTTCACCCTCTTACAATACCATTTTGCATCATCATACTAACAATACCACATCATGCAACACATCCACCAATACATCATAAACTAATAGCATTTCATACCAAGTTTATACTTTACACTTCCTCTTCAATGCAATGTCACATTTACCTCACTACGTCACGTAAACACCTTTCACAACAGCACATTAAAGACAATCCATAATTCATACCATTCAAAATACCTCCGGGATACTCCTTTAAAGTCATTCAAAAGGTACAATAAGTTGATAATTGCATCCCAGAAGGGTATAGGGGTTTCGGGGATCAAAGAGAGACAAAAACATGCTGCACCCGCAGGTTCCCATATGGCCCTGTCCAGGGCCACTTGCATTGGCATCTGTGCCCGCAGGTGCCCCGCCCACGAGGGCGGGTGCCCATTTCAGCCTCCAGGGGTTATTTTCGGGTCCTTTTTCGCAATGAATGGTCCATGGTCATAATTAAGCTCCCCATTTAATATTTTAGGTTAAGTTGTATGCCAATGAACAACCATGGTTTCAACATGCACATGAACATCACTAAAACTACATCCTCCTTTCATTATACCCCCAATTCCATGCACAATTTTCACAACAATAATTCCAAATGTTATACACAAAGAGAAATCAAGTTAGGGACATACCCACACCATACATGTTGATATTTTATCCACACCATTCACTTCCATCAAAAACTCAAGGCTCCTTTCAAGTTCAAGTCACATAGATGATAAATCTTTTAGCAAGGAAGCAAAAGTACACCACTCAACACTTTTAGACATAACCATCATGATCTACACAATCTCTCATGCATATAATATATTAAATCACAATAGTAAACACTTACCCAAACTTGCAAGGTGATGATCTTGTCCACAAGAGATGGTTGCCTTAGGGTTAATATGAAGAGAAATGAAATATCTCTTTTTTTTTGGAAAAGTCTAGAATTGGCATGTGCCCTTTAGTGAATAAAAATCTGATTTTCCACCTTATATAGTCCTTTTAATCTTATCCTTAGCCACACTTTGATCAATAATTGATGGTTTACTTGGTCAAAGAAAGAATGGATCATTTTCCCATTTTGGGCCATGTCTTTTGCTCAATTGTTGGGCCTTTATTGAGCCCATTAACACATGTGAATTCAGCCCACTACAATTAATGTGTAATACCCCAACCATCTCATGTTTAAATAATTCCATAAATGTTACGGTAGTCTCATAGGTTCGGAAATGTACGGGGTGTTACATCCTTCCCCCTTAGGAACATTCGTCCTCGAATGTTAGTAACATTATCCCATTTAAACAAAGTTAAGTCTAAGTTTATCCTTCATGTTATCATATATACATAATGCTTGTAAATACTTACTTGTTATTTGTTCAAATCCGCACCTTGAAATTTTTCTTTCGTTTGAAACAAATACGGGTACTTCGACTTTATCATTTCTTCGGTTTCCCATGTGATTTTTTTCTACTTGTTGATTTCTCCAAAGTACTTTCACGGAAGATACTTCTTTATTCCTTGACCTCTTCACTTGTCGATCCAGAATGGCCATAGGTATCTCTTTCACAGGTGAGATCCTCCGTAACTTGTACCTTTTCAATTGGAGCAATATGAGATGGATCTCCTATGCACTTTCGAAACATCAAAACATGAAACACTGGATAAACTGTGGAGAGTGCTTGGGTAATTCAAATTCATACGCGACTTGACCAAATCTTCGAACAATCTTATATGGCACGCTATATAGGGCCAACTTTCCTTTATTTTCAAATCTCATTACCCCTTTCAGTAGTGACACTTTCAAGAATACCCAATCACCCATGAAAAATTCTAATTCCCTTCTTCTAACATCAACATATGACTTGTGTATACTTTGGGCCATTTGTAGCCTCTGTTGTATCACCTTAAAGTTCTCCATACCTTGATGAACAAGATCTGGCCCAAGTAAGGCAGTTTCACCCGCTTCAAACCATCTGATTGGTGATCTACACTTCCTTCCATATAAAGCTTCGTAAGGTGCCATCTTGATACGTGAATAATAGCTATTATTGTAGGAAAATTCAATAAGAGGTAAACGACCATCCCAACTATCTTTAAAGTCCAATGTGCAAGCTCGTAGCATATCTTCAAGTGTTTGGATGGTATGTTCTGCTTGTCCATCTATCTGAGGATGAAAAGTCGTACTCAGATTCACTTGAGTTCCCAAACTCTTCTGAAAAGATTCCCAAAAATGTGCAGTAAATTGAGCTCCCCTATGTGGTATAATAGAGATTGGAATTCCGTGTGGTCGCACTTTCTTCAGCTGTATAAGTGGTCTTGACCGGTAGGAAATGCGCTGACTTGGTAAGCCTGTCAACTATTACCCATGGGGAATCAAAATTCCGAAGTGTACGGGGCAAATCTGTGATAAAATCCATGTTAATCATGTCCCACTTCCAAACTGGAAAATTTATACATTGCATATCACCTCCAGGTTTCTGATACTCTACTTTTACTTGTTGACAATTTGGACATTGAGCTACAAATTTTGCAATGTTCTTCTTCATATTTCCCCACCAATACATTTATTTCAAATCATGGTACATTTTGGTTGCTCCCGGATAAATAGAATATCTTGAATGATTTGTCTCCGTTATAATCCGTCTTCTTAGCTCATCCATATCAGGTACACACAATCTATTCTGACACTGACGTACTCCCCCTGGCGTAAGGTCAAATACCTTTGTCGAACCTTGTTGTACATTCTTTTTCAGCTGCAATAAAATAGGATTCGCATATTGTTTTTACTTCACCTCATCTACAAATGAAGACTCTGCCGCATTTTGCACTATAATTCCTTCATCTGGAATTTCAAGAAGACGAACTCCCAACTGGCTAGTTGATGTAAATCCTTAGCTATATCTTGCTTTTCTGTCAACTGGCTATTAGTGCTTCCTATTGCTTTGCGGTTAATGCATCAGCTACCACATTTTCTTTCCCCCATATGATATAAGATATGAATGTCATAATCTTTTAGGAGTTTCATCCAGTTTCGCTGCCTCAAATTTAGGTCCTTCTGCTTAGAAATGTAGTGCAAACTTTTATGATCAGTATAGTGGCGCCATATCTTTAAAGCAAATATCACAGCTGCTAGCTCAAGATCATGTGTGGGATAATTCCTCTCATATGGTCGCAACTATCGTGAGGCATACGCTATTACATTACCGTGCTGTATCAATACACATCCTAAACCAACTCCTGAAGCATCACAATATACTGCATACCCCTTTGTGCCTTACAGAAGTACCATTGTGGGGGTAGAAGTCAAGTTGAAAGTGAAAGCCGCCAAGAACTGGCGGAATGCTCTCGAAACCAATTCACTTGAGTGAGACAGAGGAGAGTGGAATTTCGTGTGTAGGGGTGAAATCCAGAGATCTACGAAGGAACGCTCTTCTTCAGATCTTGGAAACCCTTCTCACATGCATCATTCTATTGAAACTTGGTTGCCTCATGTGTTAGCTTTGTTAAAGGCGCTGCATTAGAAGAAAACCCTTCAAAAAATCTTCTATAATAACCTACCAATCTAAGAAAACTACGAATCTCTGTAGGCGTCGTAGGTCTCGGCCAATTCTTCACTGCTTCTATCTTTTTGCATATCAACCTTTATTCCATTCATCTGATACACTATGACCCAAGAATGCTACAGATTTTAACCAAAATTCACACTTCGAGAACTTTGCATATAACTTACGATCACAAAGAATTTGTAATACCTGCTGTAAGTGATTAGCATGGTCTTTTCGTGATCTTGAATAAACCAGAATATCATCTATAAACACTATCACAAACACATCTAAGAATGGATTGAACACCCTATTCTTCAAATCCATAAAAACTGCAGGTGCATTTTTTAGCCCAAATGACATCACTAAAAATTCATAGTGACCATACCGTGTTCGGAAAGCTGTCTGGGGTATATCTTTTTCTCTAACCCTTACCTGACGATATCCCAATCTCAGGTCAATCTTTGAAAAACATTTGGCACCCTGTATTTGGTCAACCTAAATCACCAATTCTGGGGAGGGGATATTTATTCTTAACTGTCACCTTATTCAGTTGCCGATAATCACTACACATTCTCAATGTGCCATCTTTCTTTCGTACAAATAACACTGGTGCACCCCAAGGGGACATACTAGGCCTTATGAATCCCCTTGGATATCATTTTCCTTGCCTTAAGATAGGAAATAAATTATCCCCTCGGTACTTCAATATTACTCCTCCATTCAAGGACGGTCTTTTGTGGAAAATGGAAATGTACTTTCTGAACTCGACAGTCTACCATGGCATAACAAGAAGCCAACCAATCCATACCTACTATAACATCAAAATCCACCATGTCCAACTCAATAAGATCAACCAATGTATCATGATCACAAACATTCACTATAAAATTACAATATACTTTTTTAGCTACAATATATTCACCAACAGGTATAGATACTTCAAATGGCGTAACTAATAATTCTGGTGTTCTTTCAAATTTTGCAGCAATCAATAGAGTAACATATGATAAGGTACAACCCAGATCAATCAATGCATATACCTTATGTGAAAAGACATATAATGTACCTGTAACCACATCAGGAGAAGCCTCCAAATTCTGTCGATCCACTAAGGCATAGGTACAGTTCTGGACTCCACTAGGACTAGCTGCTCCTCTAGCACCTCTACCACGACAAGTAGGCTGTACACCCGACAAGGATGATACAACAGCTAATCCCGTAGGTCGCGCTATACTACCCATGCCCCTTTGTGGGCCTTCTCTCATCCTGTGCCCCGTCATACCACACCAAAAACACATATTTGTCCCAAGTTGGCAATCACCTAAATTAAACCTTCCGCAGTGATGACACGACTGACGAGAAGATCCCATGGTCTGTAGACCTCGAATTCCACTACTCTGCCCTACTGGGCCACCTCTAACCCCTCGAAATTGGGATGGAGTACTAACTGTAGGGTAACAAAATGATGGTCTCGGCTGTCTATTAAAAACCCGAGGCCTAAATGTTCCTTGGGATGCCATGGACTGCCTCATAGGTCTAGCCCTCTTTGACGACCCTCTTTCAAATTCTTGCGCCTTTCTCCTTTGACTTTGCTCGTTCTTCTTCTGCGCAAAAGCTGGACCAACTTGTTCGTGATTTTGTGCAATGACTATCTGAGTCAAATAGTGCACTGCATTCCTTATATCCTGCTCAGTAGCATTAACAGGTGGTACAACAGGTTCTTCTCTCCTTCCCGGCTTTTCTGGAGCTGGAAAAGTAGAAGAAGCCAGCGATGCAAATTTAGTTTCAGCCCCACCCTGACTAGCTTGGTCAGGTGGTGATTTACTAGTTCCTTCTCTGGAAAGTATATCTACCTTCTTACCTTTTCCCCTACCTCGTCTTGTAATCGACATTTTACTATACAAAAAAAAAAACCAATTTCAATGGTCAGATATGATTCCACCTACAACTTTGGCTCTACTGCACGATCTAAGAAATGAAGAAAAGAAACAACTCCTAAATGTCCCGTAGCCTTCTACTTATAAATGTGGCGCGCAACACATCCATAAGAAGACTCTACTCAGACACGGCTTTGTAGACACCCTTAGGATGACCTATTCTGATACCACTTTTGTCATACCTCAAATTCCAATGAGGCAGACTGGCACCCCGAAGTCGTTAAGGCCCGAGAGAACCAACCTTCATTCATTCATATGCATCTCTCTCAATGAACAACACTTATAGATACAAGAGGTCAAAGACGGAGGTCATGGAAAGATATTCATATAGATATGAAACTTGGCCGTTAGGGCCATTGCGTCAAAAGCATACATTTGTCACATTTCTTTATTTATCCCACAACGTCTACAAAAGCCTCTAATAGATACATAACCAAGCCTAAAGTCGGGACAAGTCTCCATTTTATACAACATTTACATAATACCAAAACAAATGTACACATGTGACTTGGAAAGCCTCGAATCAACCTGGATCTCACCAATAGTCTGCAGATGACCTGTATCCTACTGTGGAGGTTTACTAGCACCTGTGCCTGCAACAAGTAAGGTAGGTCCCCCAAGGGATGTCAGTACGAAGAATGTACTAAGTATGTAAGGCTATAAGAAACTGTATGAAACATAGGATCTCAAATGGAATCAATTACAAGTGAATAAACATTTTGGATAAACCACCGTTCTGTATGTGTGGAACCATGTACATTACATTCATTACTTTCTTTGCTTTTACATTCATCATCATTGCCATTCATCCAGCTGATCAGTGGGCCATAGCATAATCATCCACCTTATTGGTGGCCATAACATAATCATCCACCTTATTGGTGGGCCATAACATAATATAACGTATCATATCAACAATCATCGCGATCATCTCTAGCGGGGATTTCACCCCTTTGACCTACCACCCGGCCTCTAAGAAACACATATATGCATTTTTTTCATTCCTTTACTTGTGTGAGATTGATACATTGGTGGTTATAACATCATTATTGGAGCTTCGGAACATTAGTCAACGAATAAAAGACATGTGGATCACAATTGGTCAATGAATAAGAAACATGTGAATAACAATATATGTCAAACCTGACTGAGATACTTTGGAACATTTCAAAATGGAACAAGTACGGTAATGATGAGAGCAATAGGTGTTGCCAAAGAATACGGGAAGGAGAAACCTTGCATACCTTATCTTCCCAATATAAATACAATAATCCAATATGTGAATACTATAGTTCAGCTCCTTCCTTATGTTTTACTTTACAACACAATTACATAACAGAGCTCACGTTAACAACTAACTACATTACAAGTGCATAAGATGACAATGAACTACGTGATTGCCATATAACGTCATTTCACCCTCTTACAATACCATTTATTGCATCACCATACCAAAAACACCACATCATGCCACACATCCACCAAGACATCATAAACCAATAGCATTTCATACCAAGTTTATACTTTACACTTCCTCTTCAATACAATGTCACATTTACCTCACTACGTCACGTAAACAACTTTCACAACAACACATTAAAGACAATACAGAATTGATACCATTCAAAATACCTTTAGTCTACTCCTTTAAAGTCATTCAAAAGGTACCATAAGTTGATAATTGCATCCAAGAAGGGTATAGGGGTTTCGGGGATTAAAGAGAGACAAAAACATGCAAAACAAGGTCCTGGAGGGACCTGTGGGGTCACCTGCACCAGAAGGTGGGTGACATGTGGCCACAGGTTCCCATCTGGACCTGTCTAGGGCAGCCTGCATTGGCATCTGTGTCCGCAGGTGCCCCGCCCGCGAGGGCGGGTGCCCATTTCAGCCCCAGGGGTCATTTTCGAGTCCTTTTTCGTAATGAATGGTCCATGGTCATAATTAATCTCCCCATTTAATATTTTAAGTTAACTTGGATGCCAAAGAACAACCATGGTTTCAACATGCACATGAACATCACCAAAACTACATCCTCCTTTCATTATACCACCAATTCCATGCACAATTTTAACAACAATAATTCCAAATGTTATACACAAAGATAAATCAAGTAAGGGACATAAACACATCATACATGTTGATATTTCATCCACACCATTCACTTCCATCAAAAACTCAAGGCTCCTTTCAAGTTCAAGTCACATAGATGACAAATCTTTTAGCAAGGAAGCAAAAGTACACCACTCAACACTTTTAGAAAAACCATCATGATCTACACAATATCTCATGCATATCATATATTAAATCACAAGATTAAACACTTACCCAAACTTGCAAGGTGATGATCTTGTCCACAAGAGATGGTTGCCTTAGGGTTTGTATGAAAAGAAATGAAATATCTTTTTTTTTTGGAAAAGTCTAGAATTGGCATGTGCCCTTTACTGAATAAAAATATGATTTTCCACCTTATATAATCCTTTTAATCTTATCCTTAGCCACACTTTGATCAATAATTGATGGTTTACTTGGTCAAAGAAAGAATGGATCATTTTCCCATTTTGTGCCATGTCTTTTGCTCAATTATTGGGCCTTTATTGAGCCCATTAACACATGTGAATTCAGCCCACTACAATTAATGTGTAATACCCCAACCATATCATATTTAAATAATTCCATAAATGTTACAATAGTCTCATAGGTTTGGAAATGTACAGGGTGTTACACAATTCCATCAAGACTAGCCTTAAAACTTTGAAAGGAGAGAGTGATCTCGAGGCTTATCTCATATGGGAGTCTACATGTGAGAGAATCTTTCAAGTCAATGATCTCACCTATGTCAACAAAATTTGCTATGCCATAGCCCATTTTAAAAAATTTATTTTAAATGGTGGGAATATGCCAAAAGGTATCAACAAGTCCTTAAGGAGGGACAACTACCACCATGGGATGTATTGAAGGGCCTCATGAGACAAAAGTATGTGCCGAAAAGATATTGACATGAGTTGCTTATCAAGTTATATAACTTTAGGAAAGGAATCAAGAGTGTTCTGGCTTACTATGATGAATTTAAACAATTGATCTTGAAGCTTAAGTATCAAGAGAATGTGGAACACACCGTCATCCATTTTATGGTCAGGTTGAACAAGGAGATCTCCTCATCGATAACTTGTCAAAAGCTTGATACTATAGAAAAAATATTTCAAGAGGCTTTGGAAGTTGAGAGAGACCTCAAGGAGAAGACATCTTTTAAATGCAAGGGGTATTTACCGACCAACTCTTGGGGAAAGACCAAAGAGGTAGCCCAATCATCATCGGGTTGGAAAAAGAAAAAAAATTCAACAAGTCCTTTGACAAGAAGCCCGTTGAGAAGATTGTTACAAAGTACCCACCAAGTAATGAAGGTAACAATTATCCAACCTCTAATTCTAAAGGTTTTTAATGTTTTAAATGCCAAGGATGGGGATACCAGGGGATTGAATGTCCTAATCAAATGGACTACATGAACGTAGTCCTTAGATAAGGAAAGATATATTACCTTAGAGACGAGGTGGGACAAGAGGATGATGATGAAGGAGAGACCCAAGAAGGAGAGATATTTAAAGAAGATAAGCATGTGAGGGAAGAAAATGAGGATGCTTTGCCTCAAGATGGAGGTTTTGAGGTTCCAAACTTTTTTGTGAGGAAAGTGATGATTAGTAAGGCATTAGATGACCCGAGTCAAAGGGAAAATATATTCCATTCCAAGTGCCTTATTAAAGAAAAAGTTTGCTCATTAGTCATTAATAGTGGGAATTGTACTAATATAGCTAGTGCGACCATGGTTGATTTCTTGAAGTTTCTCACTACTAAGCATGCAACATCGTATAAGCTCCAATGGTTATATGAGTGTGGAGAATTGAAAGTTAGTCAAGAAGTTATGATTCAGTTAAAAATTGGGAACTATCATGAAGAGGTACTATGTGATGTGATTCCCATGCAAGCTTGTCATATTTTGCTTGGAAGACCATGGCAATACAATTGTTTGACCAAGCGTTACGGAAGAACCAATTGATATTCTCTTGAGTTGAATGGTTGAAAGTTTACCCTTTACCCTCTCTCACCTTCACAAGTGAATGAGGAACATCTAAATATGAGAGAATTGAAGGAAAAAGGTAAGAAAAAAGGGGGAGGAACCCCATGGAGAGGAGCTTGATGAAGGAAAAGCTAGGAGAAAATTGAAAAGAAAGGGTAAAAAGGTGATGTTGGCTAAAAACAAGTATCTTTTCCAAGAATATGATAATAAGGAACCCATGCTCCTTTTAGCCCATGTTTTTCATGTTAACCCCTCTAATTCTTCTATTCCCCATTCTATCTTCCTTATTTTGCAAGATTATAAAGATGTGTTCCTAAAGGAGCTTCCAAAAGGGTTACCCCCACTTTATGGATTTGAGAATCAAATAGATTACGTGTTGAGCTCTCAATTTCCAAACAAACTGTCTTATCAAAGTAACCCAACGAACACCAAAGAGCTCCCAAGGAAAGTTGTGAAACTTCTCAACAAAGGATATATCAAGGAAAGCATGAATCCTGTGCGGTCACGATATTATTGATGCCAAAGAAAGATAGGACTTGGTACATATGTGTTGATTACTAGGCAATCAACAAGATAACGATAAAGTATCACCACCCTATCCCTAGATTAGATGACATATTAGATGAATTAAATGATTTTTGTGTATTTTCAAAAGTTGATCTTAGGAGTGGTTACCATCAAATATGGATGAATCTCGAAAATGAATGGAAAACCACATTCAAGACCAAGTTTGGTCTATATGAATGGATGGTGATGCCTTTTGGACTCACCAAAGCTCCGAGTACCTTTATGTGGTTAATGAACCATGTGATGAAATCATTCATAGGGAAATTTGTTGTGGTGTACTTTGATGACATTTTGGTTTATAACAAGTCCATATATGACCATGTTAAACATTTAAGGTGTGTTTTTGATATGCTTAGAAAGGATTAATTATTTACCAATCTTAAAAAATGCTATTTTTGTGTTGATGAGGTTGTCTTTTTGGGATTTGTTATAAGTTCCTAAGGTGTTGAAGTAGATGAATCCAAGACAGACTCTATAATAAATTAGCCAACTCCATAATCCATTGGTGATGTGAGAAGTTTTCACGGATTGGCTAGTTTCTATATAAGGTTTGTCCAAGTGTTTAGCACCATAGCAGCCTCATTAACCATGCTAATTCGAAAGGATAAGCCTTTCAAGTGGGGTGATGAGCAAGCAAATATGTTTGAAACTTTGAAATAATGCTTAGCTCCGCTTCTTTGTTGCACTTACCCAATTTTGATAAAATATTTGAAGTTGAATGTGATGCTAGTAAGGTAGGCATTGGAGTCGTCTTAATGTAAGACCAAAATCCCATTGCTTCCATTAATGAAAAGCTCAAAGGAGCAACCTTGAGCTACTCCACGTATGATCTTGAGTTGTATGCCTTAATCCGAGCTTTGGGTAATTGGCAACACTATTTATGGCCCAAGGAGTTTGTGATTCAAACCGAACATGAATCCTTGAAACACCTCTAGGCCCAAGATAAATTGAATATACGGCATGCCAAGTAAATTTAATTCTTAGAAACTTTTCCCTATGTAATCTAATACAAAAAGGGTAAACAGAATGTTGTGGCCGATGCCTTGTCTAGAAAACAAGTTTTAATCAATACCTTATCTTCTAACTTAGTTGGGTTTGAATGTTTGAATACCTTGTATCCGAAGAATCCCAAATTTGCTCAAATATTCAAAGATTATGAGGAATGGGAAAGGGAATGATAGATTAGGGATAGGTCATCTATACCCTATTCTAAGTTTGATAGGTGTTTCTTTAAGGGAAATAGGTTGTGTGTGACCTCAGGTCATGAAGGGAATTGTTTGTTAGGAAGGAACACGATGGGGTTATGATGGGTCACTTTGGAATCGATAAGACCCTTGGAATCCTAGAGGAATAATTTTATTGGCC
This sequence comes from Capsicum rhomboideum, assembly GCA_031232105.1. NCBI lineage: Eukaryota > Viridiplantae > Streptophyta > Magnoliopsida > Solanales > Solanaceae > Capsicum > Capsicum rhomboideum. Next base: position 58,023,226 of record CP124711.1, read on the forward strand.
TAAAATGCGACATGATGTTGATGAATTTGTGGCCAATGTATAGATTATAGGAGTGCCAAGTCGTGAATCCTCACTCATGGATTGTATCCCCCGCTCCGCACTCCCCAACGCCCTTGGCTTGACATATCTATGGACTTTGTTTTGGTCTTACCAAGGATGAGAAGGAGAAAAGATAGCATTTTTGTTGTTGTGGATAGGTTCTCAAAAGTGGCTCACTTTATCCCTTGTGACAAGTGTGGTAATGATCCCCATGTTGCATATTTGTTCATTAATAATGTTTTCAAATTGCATGGGATTCCCCAAACCATCATGAATGATAGGGACTCGAAGTCCTTAGTCACTTTTGGATAGAATTGTGGGGTAGGCTTACTACCAAGTTTCTATTCTCTACTTCTTGTCAACCACAAACCAATTGTCAAACTGAGGTTGTGAATAAAACCTTGGGTTTGATGATATGCACCGGGGTTAAAGGAAAAATGGCTTCATGGGAGGACCACCTACCTTTAGTTGAGTTATCTTATAATAGATTTATTAATTCAATAATCGGTTGACTCCTTTTGGATGTATTTATGGTTTTAACCCCTAACCCTTGGATCTTACTCCCTTGCCTAGTGATGTTGTGTTAAGCTTATATGGAAACAAAAGGGCGGAAGCCATGAATAAGCTACATGGGAAGGTGAAACTTCGCCTTGAAAAGAAGAATAAAGAGGTGGCCAAAAGGGTGAACAAAGGGCATAAGCGACTTGTTCTCTAATCGGGTGATTGGGTATTGGTACACCTCCTAAAGGATCAATTCCCAACTCATAGAAAGACCAAGTTGATGTCACAATGGGATGGACCTTTCCACGTCCTTGAGAGGATAAATCATAATGCCTACAAGATTGGTCTCCCACCCGAATATCAAGTACACAACACCTTCAATATGTGTGATCTTTCCCTATTTTACATACTTGAGGATGATGATCCCGTAAATTTGAGGTCAAATTCTTTTTAAGAAATAGAGGATGATGCAATCCAAATTGCCTCCAAGATAAAAACTTTCACTAGAAGTCAAGCAGGAGAGCTCCAAGCACTCCAAGAAATGTTCATGAAGTGATAGGTACTTGACGGAATCCTACTACCATCAAAAGGGTGTTATGTGTTGGTAATTACATCTAAAAAGGATCAAGCGAAAGTGAAGAGGAGCTAAACAAAACACTGAGAGCACCTGGAGCTCACTTGCACCCACAGGTAAGGAGATGCACCAGTAAGTGACCAAAATAGCCCTGTTAGAGGCATATGCACCCTAACCTGCATGGGTAAATAATCCACCTGTGTGGGCTGGTCAGCCTAGGTGACCACACTTTTTTTTAATGGAAATGGGTCACTTTTGTGCCCATGTTTGTAATAATTGTCCCATGTGTATAAATACCCTAACCTTGGCTTATTTTCCTTAGTATTTCTTGAATATTGATGAACAAATCTCTTTGAGAGTGTTTGGTAAGCTTTTGTTGACGGCTTGCCTAGAAACATATGGTTTTGAGGGCCTTCGATTCCCTCTTTGCCACCGTAAGAATTAGGTGTTAGTTAGTTAATGTAATTAGGGGTTCTAGGGTTTGAAACATCCTATTGTTCTTAATTCATTACCTTCTTGTGTCTAATTTTTATTATATCTATCGATTATCTCTTTTTTTTTCGTAGTTATTTCTTGTTCTCGTAGTTTTTCCCTTATCACCTCATATCTCTCAAATAAGCTAACGGCCCCATCTAGATAATGTCAACCTGAGTCAATGGGGCTCATGAAGTACTGAAGGTAGTAGAAGGCTGAGGATCGGGGTCACTAGGGTAAGGTGGCTGCGATGCTGTAACTAAGGATGAAAGTTGAGGAGTGGTAGTGGTAACAGACCCAAGAGGGGCAGGAACTAAAGTAGAATCAGGAGTGGTCTGGTTGGCACCACTATCAATAGAACCAAAATCAACTACCGAGGAAACATCCACCTGGGCTTTCTTCTGCTGAATCTCTTGCACAAGCTATATCTTAGTATTGTCCAATGTAGAGGAAGGGGTATACTCAAAATCTTTCTTCTTATAAAAGGGAACCTTGGCATGCCAAAACAACTCAATAATCAAACACAAAAATATGATGAAGGTCTGCTTTTGCTGGGCATGGCAAGCATTGTCTGGGATAATAAGAGAACATAAATTCAACTTCTTCTTTGCAATGATGGAGCCTACAAGTAATTCCCTAGGACTTAAAAGCATGGACTGATTTTGGGAGGACAATATATCACTACAAATAAATCTTAACCAATATCTAGCCTCCAGATGAATGCCAGCCTTTTGAATTTGTACCCTCGGTGCAAGCCACGAGGGCGTACCATTACTCAGCAAAGGGGCTAACCAAGCCCACACATTCTCCACAGGGTCCTTAATTCTAGAAGCAAAGTAGTGGCTACAAATTATCTTATACCCCAAGACCTCATTAATTGTTGTCTTATCACAAACAACATTCACACCTCTCACTTTAACAACATCCTTCGTCTCTTGTGGCCCTCTCTTCCTCCTTTTCGGCAAAAGATTCCCATAAGCGATGTGAAATTACCTAACCCAATACCCATGATATTTCAATATCGATAACACTCAAGGATGCTTGATATCCAAGCCATTCAAACTTAATCACTGTTTCTCAATAATTGAGCATTGATTCGGGACAATGAGATAGTTGAACACATGGTAGCCTCCATGAGGAAGCAGAGGTCGCTTTTCTGCCATAGTAGAAGGTTTCTCAACCCTTTTTATCTTAGTTGGATCTACCTTAGGAGTGTGAAAAGGCTCATAAATTTATGTGGTGTCCCACTCTTTGGAGGAATCAAGGTTGTACCTTTAAGAGTTCAAGCTGTGCTCCGAGCTCTCTTCTCTAACTATCGGGCCTTTAGATTTTCCCTTATCAACACTCTTATGCTTGGAGACCTTGTATGGCATCTTTCCTTTATGGATTATGATTCCCTTGGAAAGCTTTGAGGTGGGAGGATGAGATTTGGATAGTTTTTTAGACACATTTTTTGGACACGTGCTTTGTATAAGGCATATCGTTAACTTTTAAGTTTGACAGTTTTGGCGATTCTTTTTCCATCGTGAAACACATTGGTGATGCATAGATTTGGAGCTCTGTCGCCAAATATAACAACATTTAATAGCTAGGACCTTTTTTTTGGGAAGCAGTTCGATCCATCGCCAAACTTGTCGGTGCAGAGCCATTTACCTCATACATCGCTGATTTTACCAGTTTGCTTTATGGTGGGATATCATTTCATCAAGGGGCTTCGGTGATGGATTGAATTGCTCTGCACATCTCTAAAGCCTTCCACCTAGAGCTTTGTTTATGATCTGCTCACTTCTTTCTCTTTTCCCTGTGTTAAGTCATGTTTCCCGCTTTCCAACTCAATCACATATCTCCACAAATCAACAAAGGTTATTCAAAGTGACATAAATAAACTTGGGTTGCCTCCCAAGAAGTGCCTTAGTTATCATTATGGCATGACGTTGTTCTCCATCAATCATGCATCATCAAGGTAGATCACCTCCAAGAAATCTGCCTTTGGGAGTAATCTATGGTGAGTCTTAACTAATTAACCATTCATAGTAAATTGGGATCCCATGTCATTCTCCAATTAAACCGCTCCACTAGGGAAACATTGCACCACTTTAAAGGGACCTGACCACCTAGTTTTTAGTTTACCTTAAAATAACTTATACCTCAAGTTAAACAATAAGACCTCATCACCCACCTTGAACTCCCTTTTTAGAATCTTGGTATCATGCCACTTCATCATATGCTCCTTGTAGAGAGTAGAACTTTCATAAGCTCTCAATTGGAATTTATCAATATCTTGAAGTTGGGTCTATTCTTAACTTGGAGGCATCCTCCAAATTAATATTCAACCTCTGCAAGGCCCAAGAAGCCTTGTGTTCTAACTCGACGGGAAGATGACAAGCTTTTACAAACACCAATTGATATAGAGACATACCAATGGGGGTTTTAAATGTGGTACTATAGGCCTATAAGGCATCAACAAGTTTTTGTTCCTAATCTATTTGTCACACCCCAAATCCCATTGAGGCGGATTGGCACCCACAGCCGATAAGGCCTGGGAGAATCAAGCTTTGCTTATATTCATTCATATGCATGCCATAAGAAATACCACTATCACGTAAGAACATAAAAAGGCTAATAACGGAAATCATGGAACATGTGATATATATACATATGTGAAACTTGGCCATCAAGCAAAAATTGACATACATCTCTTACATTCACACACCCACATACGTCTACAAAGGCCTCTAATAGATGAATTTACAAGACTAACTGAAGGTCGGGACAAGTCCCCACTTTATACAATATGTACAATACCAAAACACATATACAACTGTGATTCGGAAAGCCCCGAACCAACTGGAGCTCACCGAAGATCCGCAAATAACTGGTAACCTACTGTGGAGGCCTACTAGCACCTGTGCCTGCAGCAACTAGGTAAGTCCCACAAGGGACGTCAGTACGAAGAATGTACTGAGTATGTAAGGCTCATAAGAAACTGTATGATAAGTAAATACGTCAATGAACTCAAATACAAATACACCAAAAGCAAGCATTTGTCCCCAACCGGCATGTACCTGAATGAATACGTCCGTAGTGCTGACACTGCTAACGAGGAAATCCTACTGCCTGTGATCCGTGAACTCCACTACTCTGCCCAGATTGACCACCCCTAAACCCTCAGGATTGAGAGTGAGCGCCTGCTGTGGAATAAGAGAATGATGGTCTAGGCAGTCTGGTAAACATCCGAGGCCTAGATTCTCCTTGGGACATCATAGACTGTCCCATAGGTCTAGCCCTTTTGGACTGTCCTCTGTCAGATTCATATGCCCTTCTTCTCTGTCTTTGATCTTCCATTTTCTGGGTGAAGGCCTGTATTCTGGCTATGTTCATATCTTTTTTCAAGGTAGCAATGGTGCAGTCCCTTACCAAATATGGCTCTAATCTATCCACATATCGATGGACTCTGTCTGTCATTGTGGCTACCACATTTGGAGCATATCGATCCAAGGAATTTAATTGCAAACTGTATTCTCTAACGCTCAAATTCCCTTGTCGGAGATTTAAGAATTAATCCGCACGAGCCTCTCGGATCTCATAGGGAAGATAGTGATCAAGGAATGCTGCTTTAAATTCTTCCCAATTAGGTGGCATTGCACTGATACCATGAGACTTCTTCCAATCTTCATACCACAATATTGCCTCTCCTTTTAATCTATATGCCGTAAGTTCAACTGTTTCAATACCAGTCATGTGCATAACCTCTAAAGCCCTTTGAATTTGATCCACGAAGTCCTGTGGGTCTACTTTCAGATCTGACCCACTGAATATAGGAGGGTCCAGTTTCATAAAATCCTATGTTCTGCGACTCGGCACTCTAGCCACACCATCCTCATTTGTCGTTTGACCAGCTCATCCTTGACTTTGTGCCGCAACTAACTGAGTCAACATATGTACTACATTTCTTAGATCCTGGTCAGTGGCATTCATTGGTGGTTCTGCGGGTACTTCTCTACCGATTGGCTCTTCTGGAGCTGGAAAAGTAGAAGAAAACCGCGATGCAATTTCAGTATTTGCTGTACCTTGACTAGCTTGGTCAGGTGGTGATTTACTCATTCCTTCACCGGCAAGCATATCTACCTTCTTACCTTTGCCTCTACCTCTTCTTGTCATCGACATTTTTACTATATCAAAGAAAGTCAATTCCAATGGTCAGATACAATTCTACTTACCACATTGGCTCTATTGCACGATCAAGAAGTGAAGAAAAGAAACAACATCCTAAATGCCCCGTAGACTCCTACTTATAAATGTGGTGCACAACATATCGATAAGTAAGACTCTACTCAAACACGGCTTTGTAGACACCCTTAGAACGACCTGCTCTGATACCACTTTTGTCACACCCAAAATCCCATTGAGGCGGATTGGCACCCGCAGCTAATAAGGCCCGAGAGAACCAAGCTTTGCTTATATTCATTCATATGCATGCCATAAGAAACACCACTATCATGTAAGAACACAAAAAGGCTAATAACAGAAATCATGAAACATGTGATATATATACATATGTGAAACTTGGCCGTCAAGGCCATCAAGCCAAAATTGACATACATCTCTTACATTCACACACCCACATACGTCTACAAAAGCCTCTAATAGATGCATTTACAAGACTAACTGAAGGTCGGGAAAAGTCCCCATTTTATACAACATGTACAATACCAAAACACATATATAACTATGACTCGGAAAGCCCCAAACCAACTGGAGCTCACCAAAGATCCGCAAATAACTAGCAACCTACTGTGGAGGCCTACTAGCACCTGCGCCTGTAGCAAGTAAGGTATGTCCCACAAGGGACGTCAGTACGAAGAATGTACTGAGTATGTAAGGCTCATAAGAAACTGTATGATACGTAAATACGTCAATGAACTCAAATACAAATGAATAACCAATATGGATAAGTTAACATTCTGTATGTTGGAAACCATGTACATTTCTTTCATTACTTTCTTTGCTTCTTTACTTCCATGCTTATTCATAATCACTTGTATCACTATGTACCCGGGCCCCGACTGATTAGTGGGTCTTTACATAACATAATGTTATATTGGGATCAGCTCGAGCTAGGCTTATGTCTCTAGAGATACCACCCATCAATCAATACATCGGGCCTGGCTCGAGCTAGGTTATTACCTTTAGAGCTGCCTCCCATAAACCAACATATCAGGTTCGGCTCGAGCTAGGTTATTACCTTTAGAGCTACCCCCTGTCAGGTTCGGTCCAAGCTAAGCTTATGCCTCTAGGACTACCCCCTGATCCAATAATCTCGGGATCGGCTAGAGCTAGGCTTTCGCCCCCAAAGCTACCACCCATACTCAATCATTAACCACATGTGCCTTACTTCATTCATTACTTTTGAGATTGATACAAAGATAGTCATACATTATTGGAAACATACATTATTGGATTCATGGGATCTTTGGAACATTAGTCAATGAATACAATACATGTGAATCACAATTGTTCAATGAATAGGAAAGATGTGATAACTACAATTGATAACCGGGAATAGGATACCTTAGAACATTTCGGAAAGGAACAATTAAAATGTCAATGTATCTACTATGTGTTGTAGAAGGATATGGATAGAATAACCTTACATACCTTCACTTCCAAGTATGAATACACAAGCCTATATATGAACACAATAGTCTAGCTCCTTCCTTATGTTTCACTCTACAATACAAGTACATAACAGAGCTTACATTAGCAACTAGTTACTATACAAGTGTACAAGATGACAATGATCTATATGACTGCCGTATAATGTCACGTCACCCTTTGTAATACAATCCACTGCATCCTCATATCAACAACACCATAACATTCCACACATTGACCAAGACATCATACATCGATATCATTTCACACCACGTTTACCCTTTATGATTCCTCATTATCATTCCGTCACAATTACCCTATCAAATTGCCTCATAAGAACTTATGAACAACAATACATACTTAATATAGTCCAACATACCTCCATACGACCCTTTGAAGTCATTAAAACGGTATCATAAGTTGATAATTACATCCAAAAAGGGTATAGGGGCCTTCGGGGATCAAAGAGAGACGAAAACATACAAAACCAAATTCTGGGATGACCTGCGAAGCCACCTGTGCCTGAAGGTGACCTTTGGCAGAAGCCAGAGGCACTTGTATTGGCATCTGCGCCCGCAGGTGCCTTCGTCTGCGGGGGCGAAAGCCCGTTTTGGTTAAAATGGGTCTCTTTTGGGTATTTTTATGCAATGAATGGTCCATGATCATAACTAAACTTCTCTTGACATATTTTTTATCATCTTGGATGCCAAAAATCAGCCATGTACTCACAACACACATGAACATCACCAAAACCTCACTTTCCTTTCAATACGTCACCAAATCCATAACCAAATTTACAATAACAATTCGAACCATTATGTAAAAGAATAAAACAAGTTAAGGATATAATCACATCTCACATGTCAATATTGAATCCATCAAGTTCACTTCCTTCAAGACCACAAGTCCATTTTCAAGTTTATAAGGCAAAACCCTTCTCCGATTGCAAAAATGACAGTTTTACACATAGCACACTGTACAACACAACCAACATGATTTATACACCATCTTAATCATATCATATACGAAAACATTAGAATAAATACTTACCAAAGTTTATGAAAGAGTGATCTTGTCCCAACAAGTGTATTTGCCTTAGGGTTTGTGTGTAGAGAAAAGGTTTGGATAATTCTAGAAAATGGCAAGTGTAATGTGTTGAATAAAAATCTTATTTTTAGTACCTTTTATAGTCCCATGAAGTCTCATTCTTAGCCACATATTTAATGTGTTTACTTAGTCAATGAAAGAGCAATGAAAGAATGGGTCAAATTCCATTTTGGGCCATGTCTTTCTTATGATTTTGGGCCTCATTTGGGCCCAATGGCACAAGACTCATTAATGCCCAACAAATTAATGTATAATTCATTAAATCTCTCATGTTTAACTAATTCCATAAATGTAAACGTAGTCGTATAGGTTCAGAAATGTACGGGGTGTTACACTATTCTACTTACATTCAGGACTTGTACCAAAATATCCTTTATCTCTTGGTTAGACACTTCCATCAACCCATTATCTTGAGGGTGGTATAGAAAATCCACCTTATGCATGACTCCACATTTAGAAAGCAAGGACCCAAATGATTGGTTGTAAAAATGAGAACTCCCATCACTTATGATAGCACAAGATGTCCCAAACTGGGTAAAGATATACTTCTTGAAGAATTAAGTAACACTCTTAGCTTCATTATTCTTCAATATAATGGCCACAACCCATTTGGAAACATAATCAACTGCTACCAAGATGTAATGATTTCCATATGAGCTCATAAAGGGTCCCATAAGGTCCAACCCCTATACATCAAACAACTCCACATCCAGTTATAGTTCCAAGGGAATTTCATGCCATCGTGAGATCTCCCCTTACCTTTGGAATTGCTCACATGTCCACACCAATTTATGTGCATCACGATACAAAGTCGTCCAATAGAATCCACTTTGGAGAACCTTTGCATATGTAAACACACAACCATGATAACCAATAATCAGTGACGAATGACATGCCTCAAGAATAGGCTTCCTTTCCCCTTCCATGACTCAATGATGAATCACTACATCCGCACACTTCCTAAATAGATAGGCTTCATCCCAATAATATCTTTTCACATCATGGAGGAACTTCAACTTTTGATAATAATTCAAGTCTTTGAGTAGTGCCCCACACACTATATAATTTGTAAAATTTGCATACCATGGCACCATTTTCCCTGAAATTGCCATGAAAATCTCGTTGGGAAACTCGTCATTGATCTCCAATTCCTTTATTCTTACATCATTAAATTCAAGGTGATACAAGTGGTCCGCCATTTGGTTTTTGCATCCCTTTCGATATTTGACTACGAAGTCAAATTCTTGTAATAGTAAAATCCACCTTATCAACCTTGGATTGCCCTCCTTATTTTCCATAAAATACCATAAGCGGCATGATCGGTATGTACAATAACCTTCGTGCCTAAAAATAACCATGAAACTTTTAAAACTCATAAACTACCGCTAATAATTTTTGCTTCGTAACTATATAGTTCCTTTGTGCATTGTTCAATGATGTACTAGCATAGTAGATAGGATGAAAAAGTTTCTCCTTTCTTTGACCAAACACCATACCTAGTGAAAACCCACTTGCATCACACATAAGCTTCAAGGGTTGTGACCGATTGGGGGCTACAAAATGGTGTCCAAGACAAGATTCTCTTTGAGGAAATTGAATGCTCTCACACACTCCCCATCAAACTCAAATTTTTATTTCTTCTTGAGAATCTTACACAAAGGGTGAGCAATCTTAGATAAGTCTTTAATGAATTTCCTATAAAAACCTGCATGGCCAAGGAAACTTCTCACACCATTGATAGATATAATAGGGGGTAACTTGGAAATAACCTCCACCTTTACATGATAAGCTTTGATCCCTTGGTTCGATATCTTATGTCCAAGCACTATCCCTTCCTTTATTATAAAGTGATATTTCTCCCAATTCAAAATGAAATTGGTGGCCACACACCTTTCAAGCACTTTTTCTAAATATTCAAGGTAACCCTGGAATGTAACACCAGAAACTGAAAAATCATCCATAAATACCTCCATTGAGTACTCCACCATGTCCTAAAGAGATATAAAGCATACACCATAAAAAAGTAGCGGGCACATTGCATAGCCCAAAAGTCATGCGCTTGAAGGCAAATAATCCATAGGGACATGTGAATGTGATTTTTTCTTTGTCTTCTGGGGTTATTGAAATTTGATTGTAGCTTGAGTATCCATCGAGAAAACAATACCAACCCCTTCCCGCTAGTCTATTAAGCATTTGATCCATAAAGGGAATTGGGAAGTGATCCTTCTCCGTCCATGAATTCAACTTCCAATAGTCAATACACACTCTCCAAACCATGACTGGATGGATGGGTATAAGATCATTGTTTTTATTTGGGACCACCTTTCTTGGGAACACATTGAATAGGCTATGGTCCATCTAAGAGCCCTAATATACCATCTCACCACCGACTTCAATGACTTAACTTTATAAGACAATAAGTCTCCCATAACAATAATGGGTAAGGTCTCACCTTCCCCCCAAAATACATAATGAAGATGAGGTGGAAATTGTTTGAGCACAAGTTGTGGTGTATCTTTAATTAAAGGCTTCGCGAGGGGAGTTTTCCAATTTTTCAAGTCAAGGTCCAACCTGCAAGGACTTCTAGTGTAGGACCCAAGACCTTTTAAAGATGCAACTATTTCATCATATTATTCAATCTCCTTGCATGGTTCCATAAGGCTCTCACCAAAGTCTCACTAACGAAACCTTTCTCCATAACATTAACCACTTCATCATCAATTACATTACTTATGGAGACGACTTGCAAATCCATATATTGCTTCATATACTTGCATACGTTGAATGACATCTCTTCATTGGTTACTCAGAATTTCATTTCACCATACTCAACATTGACTAAAGCCTATCCGATAGCCAAGAATGGCCTACCAAGAATAATAGGGACCTCATGGTCAATTTTATGATCCAAAATTGCAAAATTGGCCAGAAAAATAAAACATTCCACCTTTACTAGTACATTGTACAACACTCCCACGACATTTTTTATGGAATTATCGACCACTAAAAACCTCATTGTAGTTGGCTTGGAGGCACCCAAACCTAGATTTTGAAACACGGCCAATGGAAACAAATTAATACTCGCCCCGAGATCATATAAACTTTTTCTAAATTTGTATACCCCAATAGAACATAGGATGGTGAATGCTCCCGGATCCTCTTTCTTCACAACCATTATGCTAGACATGATTGCACTACAACTATGTGTTACTTCAATTGTTTCAAAATCCATAACTCACTTCTTTGTTACCAACTCCTTCAGGAATTTAGCATACCCGGGCATCTCTTGTAAAGCTTCCAACAATGGTATGTTAACAAATGGGTTGCTAAATTTTGAAAGAATTTTTTTGAACATTAAATCATCCTCCTTTTTCTTGAGCCTTTATGCAAATGGAGAAGGGATTTTGATTTGTGGCCTTGAGACAATCGGACTACTATCCGATTTTGAAACATTATCATGAACCACTTGTGGTACTTTTTCAACTTCAGCCTTCTCTTCTACTACTCTCGACTTCTCAACAATTGGCTCATTTGCTATAGTAACATCTTCATTTGACTTATCAAGCTGCTTTCACTTTCCACTAGCTTGTTCATCAACTCTCTTCTCAGTTAGGTCTTTATCAAGACTCATCACATCATTACAAAGAGTTCTACCACTCCTAGTGACAATTGCCATGATGTGAGCATAATTTTATAGATTCACTACGGTCTGACTAGGTAAACTACCTTTTTGCCTTACATTTAGTTGGTCAAAGATTTGGCCCAATTGTGTTTCAAGATGCTTGATTGAGGTCGAATGTAAAGTGACCATTTGGTTAAGTTGCGAAAAGTCGCTTTTCATCTCCCTTAACATCTTATAGCTTTTTTCAATTCCCATAAGGATATGTATAAGTACATTTTCATTTTTATAATTCTCTAGATCAATAAAGGTTGCCTCTTTACCTTTGGCCCGATCATGTAGAGGAATGTATCTATCACGATCATGCTCTTTGTCTCTCCAATCACAGTCCCTATCTCTCTATTTATCCCTTCAATCTCTATTACGATCATGGTCTCTCCAATCACGATCTTTCGACTCTCGATCTCTTTCCTTCCAACCTTGATACCCGCCCTTCATTTGATAGGTAGGTCGGGAACCAACCATTTGGTTTGACAAATACCAAATTTCTTCATCAAGAATCTCTGCATCATCATCTTCATAAGCTTTAGTGCTCTTAGAGACAATGTCATTGACCTCTTTTGGAGTTGAGCCTATTAAATGTTTAGTGAGGATATCTAATTATGTCATTTCCTTGGCCATATTATTATCTCTCTCCTCATCCTTCTTCCTTTGTTCTTGGCTCACAAAAGATGCTGAAGGAGCCTTCACGGCCACCCCAATTTCTCTTGTGTGCCATGCATGGTTTTGTTTTATCACTTGATCTAATAAAGTCAATGCAACTCCATAAGTTTGTTTAATCATAGATCTTCTGGCCACATTATCCTATACCATCTTGTTCAATTGATCTAATGCTCTGTAGAAGATTTGGAGAAGCATATTTTCTGGAACCTCATGGTTTGGGCATCGCAACAACTTCTTATTGAACCTTTTTCATGTTTCATGCAATGGCTCTCCACTCAATTATCGAAAGTTTATGATTTAATTCCTCAATTGGAGCATACAAGATGATAGAATGAATCGGTCTAGAAACACTTCCGTCATTTCAAACCATAAAGTTATAGAACCTACAGGTAATTCACATAACCATAAAACTGCATCACCCATCAACGAAAATGGAAAAAGTCTTAACCGGATGGACTCTAGTGAGATATGAGGGATGTAGAATAGGAGACACACATCAATAAAGTTATTTAAATGAAGTTTGGCATCTTCATGAGCTTGACCACCAAATAGAGCCTTCATCTAGAGCAAGTAGAGCATTGCGCTTGTAATATGAAACACTCCATTACCCTCCCCAGGTGGGATGTGGATTGCACTTGCCCTTTCAACATCTCCTAGGTGATCCTCATCATCAAGATGTCCATCAAAGGAGGCAGCATATCTCCCATTTAGACTCACTATTTCGTGAAGACCTAGATTATTACCTGAATAAAACAAAAATAACAAAGAAAGTAAAGTTTACACTATGGATAACAAATGTAACTTATAACATTACAAAGAATGAAAATTACATTTCATTCCTCGGCAATGGTGCCATTTTAGATAACTCTCAAATACACCTTATACTTGAATTGTATTCCCCTATACATTGTGGTCCCCCTATACTTGAATTATATTCCTGTAACACCCCGTACATTTTCGAACCTAATTGGGTGTCTTAACATTTATGGAATTATTTAAACATGAGATTGTTGGTGTATTACACATTAATTTTAGTGGGCTGAACTAACATGTGCTAATGGGCTCAATAAAGGCCCAAAATTAAGCCATAAGACATGGCCCAAATAGAGAAATGATCCATTCCACCTTTGACCAAGTAAAAATAATATTTATGACTAAGTGTATGGCTAAGGATGACCATGAGGGACTATAAAAGGAACAAAAAAAATCATATTTTAATCAACAAAACACACATGTCTCATTTCTAAATTTTTCCACAACATTCTCTTCTCTAACAAACCCTAAGAAACCATTTCCTTTGGACAAGATCATCCTTTTGAAAGCTTTGTTAAGTGTTTAATATTATGGTTTAATATATTATATGCATAATATGGTGTGTAAATCATGTTGGTTATGTTAAAAAAGTGTTGAGCAGTCCACTATGTGTGAAACAGTCTACTTTTGCTCAATCGGTCAAGAGTTTTGCCTTGTAAACTTGAAAGTGGACTTGTGGTCTTGAAGGAAGTGAACTTGATGGATTAAATGTCAACATTTAATATGTGGTTATGTCCTTAACTTGATTTCTCTTTGTGTATAACATTTGGAATTGTTGTTGTGAAAATTGTGCATGAAATTGGTGGTGTATTGAAAGGAAGGTGTAGAGTAACACGTAAGGAAGGAGCTGGATTATTGTATTCACATATAGGATTGTGTATTCATATTGGGAAGATAAGTTATGTAAGGTTACTCTTTCCGTATCCTTTGGCAGCACCTATTGTTCTCATTATTACCGCCTTGTTTCCATTTTAAAATGTCCCAAAGTATCTCATTTCAGGTTTGACATATATTATTATTCACATGTCTCTTATTCATTGATTATTTTTCCAAAGTTCCAATAATATTATAACCACCAATGTATCAATCTCACAAAAGTAAAGGAATGAAGTAATGCATATATGTGTTTCTTAGAGGCCGGGTGGTAGCTCAAAGGGGCAAAAGCCTAGCTAGAGACGATTTCGATGATATTTAGATACAGGGGGAAATCCAGAGGGGTACAAACCCTGGTTGGAACAAACCTGATCTATTGATTTATGCTATGTTATGTTATGACCCACCAGTAAGGTGGATGTATGATAATGATGATGTTATGTTATGACCCACTGATCAGATGGATGAATGATAATGATGATGAACGTAAAAGCAAAGAAAGTAATGAATGTAATATACATGGTTCCACACATACAGAATGGTGGTTTATCCAAAATGTTTATTCACTTGTATTTGATTCCTTTTGAGATCCTATGTTTCATACAGTTTCTGATAGCCTTACATACTTAGTACATTCTTCGTACTGACGTCCCTTGGGGGACTTACCTTACTTGTTGTAGGTACAGGAGCTAGTAGACCTCCACAGTAGGATTTGGGTCATCCGCAAACTATTGGTGAGCTCCAGCTTGGTTTGGGGCTTTTCGAGTCACTTGTGTACATTGTTTTGGTACTGTGTAACAAATGTATAAAGTTGGGACTTGTCTCGACTTTAGGCTTGGCTATGTATCTGTTAGATACTTTTGTATACATTATGGGACAAATGAAGGGATGTAGGAATGTACGCTTTTGAAGTGATGGCCCTAACGACCAAGTTTCATATCTATTGAATGTTTTTCCATGACTTACGCCATTGGTATCTTGTAGCCATATATGATAGAGTGTTGTTCATTTAGTGACATGCATATGAGTGTACATGAATGAAGATTGGTTCTCTCGGGCCTTAACGACTTCGGCTGCCAGTCCGCCCCATTGGAATTCGAGGCGTGGCAAAAGTGGTATTGAGCCGATTGTCCTAGGGTATCTACAAAGCCATGTCTGAGTAGAGTCTTGCTTATGGATGTGTTGCATGCCATATTTATAAGTAAGAGGCTACGGGACACTTAGGAGTTGTTTCTGTTCTTCATTTTCGAGATCGTGCAGTAGAACTCAAGTTGTAGGTGGAATCATATCTGACCATTGAAATTGTTTTCCTTTATTATAGTAAAATGCCGATTACAAGACGAGGTAGGGGCAAACATAAGAAGATAGACATGATTTCTGGAAAAGGAACTAGTAGATCACCACCTGAACAAGTTTTCAGGTGAAACTGAAAATGAGTTTGCATCGCAGGCTTCTTCTCCTCTCCCAGTTCCAAGGGGGCCACAAAGGAGACAAGTATCCCCCGAATCACCTGTTAATGCTACTGAGCAAGATCTCAAAAATACGATGCAAATTTTGACTCGTATTATTGCTGTACAACATCAAGGACAAGTTGGTCCGACTATAAGTAATGACGGTGCGGATAGGGCAGCTAGTCGAAGGACACAGGATTTTCTAAAATTAGACCCTCCCATGTTCACCGGGTCAGATATGAATGCAGACCCACAAGACTTCGTGGACCAAATTCAAAGGGCTCTAGATGTTATGCATGTGACTTGTATAGAAACAGTTGAGCTTGCAGCCTATAGATTGAAAGGAGAGGCTATACTGTAGTACGAAGATTGGAAACAATCACGGGGTGTTGGTGCACTTCTAGCTAGTTGGGAGGAATTCAAGGTGGTATTCCTTGATTAATATCTTCCATATGATATCCGAGAGGCTCGTGCGAACCAGTTTTTAAATCTGCGGCAAGGAAATATGAGTGTTAGAGAGTACAGTCTTCGGTTTAACTCTTTATCTAGGTATACTCCAAATGTAGTAGCCACTATGGACGACAGAATCCATCGGTATGTGGACAGATTGGAGCCATATTTGGTGAGAGATTGTACTATTGCTGCATTGAACAGAGATATGGATATAGCGAGAATACAAGCTTTTGCACAAAAGATGGAGGATCAGAGGCAAAGGAGAAGGGCGCAAGAATTTGAAAGAGGGCCGTCAAATAGGGCTAGACCTATGGGACAGTTCACAGCATCCCAAGGAGAATCTAGGCCTTGGGCTTTTCCTAGACCGCCTAGACCATCATTTTCTTATCCTACAGCAGGTACTCCATCCCAATTCCGAGGGTTTAGAGGTAGCCATGTTGGAAAAAGTAGTGGGATTCGAGGTTCACAGACAGCAGGAGTTTCTCGTTGGCTGTGCCAGCACTGCAACAAGTTTCATTCAGGAGAATGTTGGTTTGGATCGAATGTTTACTTTTGGTGTGGTATGTTAGGGAACATAATGAGAGAGTGTCCACGAAGGGGTACGAGTAGCATGGCGCGACCTAAGGGATCAACTATTGCATTATCCTTATCGGGTGTATAGCCTACTGGTCATGGTAGATATGTTAGAGGAGCAGCTAGTCCTAGTGGAGTCCAGAACCGTACCTATGCCTTAGCGGATAGACAGAATTTGAAGGCTTCTCCTGATGTGGTGACAGGTACATTATCCGTCTTTTCACATAATGTATATGCATTGATTGATCTAGATTCTACCCTATCATATGTTACTCCATTGATTGCTAACAAAATTTGAAAAAAACACCAGAATTATTAGTTAAGCCATTTGAAGTATCTACACCCGTTAGTGAGTCTATCGTAGCTAAGAGAGTATATCGTAATTATATAGTAACTATTTGTGATCATGATACGTTGGCTGATCTTATTGAGTTGAAAATGGTGGATGTTGATATTATAATGGTACATATTGGTTGGCTTCTTGTTATGCGACGGTAGATTGTCGAGCTAAGAAGGTACATTTCCATTTCCCACAAAAGACTGTCCTTAAATGGAGGGGTAATATTGGAGCACCGAGAGGTAAATTTATTTCCTATCTTAAGGCAAGGAAAATGATATCGAAGGGGTACATATGCCATCTAGTAAGAGTGCAGGATACCGATGTGAAGCCACCAACTCTTCAATCGGTTCCGGTGGTAAATGAATTCCTTGATGTATTTCATGAAGATCATTCGGGTTTACCACCAGAATGGGAAGTAGAGTTTGGTTTTGATGTGATGCCAGGCACTCAGCCTATCTCTATTCCTTCTTATAGAATGGCCCCAACAGAGTTTCGGGATTTAAAGAAGCAATTAAAAAACTTTCTGGATAAGGGATTCATAAGGCCTAGTATGTCCCCGTGCGGTGTACCAGTGTTATTTGTACGGAATAAAGATGGCACGTTGAGAATGTTTATTGATTATCGGCAACTGAATAAGGTAACAGTCAAGAATAAATATCCTCTCCCCAGAATTGATGATTTGTTTGACCAATTAAAGGGTGCCAAATGCTTTTCAAAGATTGAACTGAGATCGGGATATCATCAGGTAAGGGTTAGAGAAAAAGATATATCCAAGACAGCTTTCCGAACACGGTATGATCATTATGAGTTTTTAGTGATGTCATTTGGGCTAACAAATGCACCTGTAGTTTTTATGGATTTAATAAATAGGGTGTTCAAGCCATTTTTAGATGTGTTCGTGATGGTGTTTATAGATGATATTTTGGTTTATTCAAGATCACAAGAAGACCATACTAATCACTTACGGCAGGTGTTATAGATTCTTCGTGATCGTAAGTTATATGCAAAGTTCTCTAAATGTGAATTTTGGTTAAAATCTGTAGCATTCTTGGGTCATATTGTGTTGGATGAAGGAATAAGGGTTGATACACAAAAGATAGAAGCTGTGAAGAATTGGCTAAGGCCTAGGACGCCTACAGAGATTTATAGTTTTCTTGGATTGGTAGGTTATTATAGGAGGTTTGTTGAAGGGTTTTCTTCCATTGCAGCACCTTTAACAAAGCTAACACACAAGGCAACCAAGTTTTAGTGGAACGATGCATGTGAAAAGAGTTTCCAAGAGCTGAAGGATAAACTGATGACTACACCTGTATTGGTAATTCCAGAAGGTACAGAAGGATATGCAGTATATTGTGATGCTTCCGGAGTTGGTCTAGGATATGTATTGATGCAGCACGGTAATATAATAGCCTATGCCTCATGACAGTTGCGACCACATGAGAGAAATTATCCCACATATTATCTTGAGATAGTAGCTGTGATATTTGCTTTAAAGATATAGCGCCACTTCTTGTATGGGGTTCATGTTGATATATATATATTGACCACAAAAGTTTGCAATATATCTTTAAGCAGAAGGACTTAAATCTGAGCCAGCGGAGGTTGCTTGAACTATTAAAAGATTATGATATTGATATCTTATATCATCCAGGGAAAGCCAATGTGGTAGCCGATGCATTGAGTCGCAAAGCAATCGAAAGCACTAATGGCCAATTCGCGGAAAAGCAAGATATAGTCAAGGACCTATATCAACTAGCCAGCTTGGGAGTTCGTCTTCTTGAATCTCCAAACGAAGGGGTTATTGTGCAAAATGCGGCAGAATCTTTATTAATAGCTGAAGTGAAAGAGAAGTAATATGCGGACCCTATGTTATTGCAACTGAAAGAGAATGTACAATAAGGTTCGACAAAGGCATTTGATCTTACGCAAGAGGAAGTACTTCAGTGCTAAGGTAGATTGTGTGTGCCTGATGTAGATGAGTTAAGGAGACGGATTATGACAGAGGCACATCATTCACGATATTCTATTCATCCGGGAGCCACCAAAACGTATCATGATTTGAAAACAATGTATTGGTGGGGTAATCTGAAGAAGAACATTGCAGAATTTATAGCCCAATGTCCAAATTGTCAATAAGAAAAAGTAGAGCATCAGAAACCTGGAGGCTATATGCAATGTATAAATCTTCCAGTCTGGAAGTGGGACATGATTAACATGGATTTCATCACAGGTTTGCCTCGTACACTTCGAAAATTTGATTCCCTATGGGTAATAGTTGACAGGCTTACCAAGTCAGCGCACTTCCTACCGGTCAAAACCACCTATACAGCTGAAGATTATGCACGGTTGTATGTTAAAGAGATAGTGCGACTACATATAATTCCAATCTCTATTATACCAGACCGGGAATCTCAATTTACTGCACATTTTTGGAAATCTTTTTAGAAGAGTTTGGGAACCCAAAGTGAATTTGAGTACGGTTTTTCATCCTCAGACAGATGGACAAGCAGAACGTACTATCCAAACACTTGAAGATATGCTACGAGCTTGCACATTGAACTTTAAAGGTATTTGGGATGATCATTGATTGCTTATTTAATTTTCCTACAATAATAGCTATCATTCAAGTATCAAAATGGCACCTTATGAAGCTTTATATGGGAGGAAGTGTAGATCACCAATTGGATGATTTAAAGAGGGTGAAACTGATTTACACGGGCCAGATCTTATTCATCAAGCTATGTAGAAAGTTAAGGTGATACAACAACGGCTACAAAAGGCCCAAAGTCGACACAAGTCATATGCCGATGTTAGAAGAAGGGGACTAGAATTTTCCCGAGGTGATTGGGTATTCTTGAAAGTGTCACCAATGAAAAGGGTAATGAGATTTTGAAAGAAAGGAAAGTTGGCACTATATAACATGCCATATGAGATTGCACGAAGGTTTAGGGTAGTGGTGTATGAATTAGCACTACCCCAAAGAACTCTCCACAGTTCATCTAGTGTTTCATGTTTCAATGCTTAGAAAGTGCATTGGAGATCCATCTTGTATTGCTCCTACTAGAGAGGTACAAGTTATGGGAGATCTCACATATGCGAAAGTACCTATTGCTATCTTGGATCAACAAGTGAAGAGGTTAAGGAATAAAGAAGTAGCTTCCGTAAAGGTACTTTAGAGAAATTAGGAAGTAGAAGAGAATCACATGGGACCCCGAGGACATGATGAAGTCTAAGTACCCGCATTTGTTTCAAACGGAAGAGAAAGTTCAAAATGCAGGATTGGACCAATAAAAAATAAGTCTTTACAAGCATTGTTTGTATATAGTAACATAAAGGATAAACTTAGACTTGAATATGTGTAAATTGGATATGTTACAAACATTCGAGGACGAATGTTCCTAAGGGGGGAAGGATGTAACACCCAATACATTTCCAAACCTAATTGAGTTTCTTAAAATTTATGGAATTACTTAAACATGAGATGGTTGGTGTATTACACATTAATTTTTGTGGGCTGAATTAACATGTGCTAATGGGCTCAATAAAGGCCCAAAATTAAGCCATAAGACATGGCCCAAATGGAGAAATGATCCATTCCACCTTTGACCAAGTAAACATAATATTTATGACTAAGTGTATTGATAAGGATGACCATGAGGGCCTATAAAATGCACAAAAAAAATCAGATTTTAATCAACAAACGCACATGTCTAGATTTTTCCACAACATTCTTTTCTCTTACAAACCCTAAGCAACCATTTCCTTTGGACAAGATCATCCTTTTGCAAGCTTTGTTAAGTGTTTAATATTATGGTTTAATATATTATACGCATAATATTGTGTGTAAATCATGTTGGTTATGTTGACAAAGTGTTGAGCAGTTCACTATGTGTGAAACAATCTACTTTTGCTCAATCGATAAAAGGGTTTTGCCTTATAAACTTGAAAGTGGACTTGTGGTCTTGAAGGAAGTGAAATTGATGGATTAAATGTCAAAATTTAATATGTCTTTATGTCCTTAACTTGATTTATCTTTGTGTATAACATTTGGAATTGTTGTTGTGAAAATTGTGCATGAAATTGGTGGTGTATTGAAAGGAGGGTGTAGTTTGGTGATGTTTATGTACGTTGTGAAACCATGATTGTTTGTTGGCATCCAAGTTAACCTAAAATATGAAAATATAATCTTACTTATGGCCATGGACCATTTATTACAAAAAAGGACCCAAAAGAGACCCATTTTGGCCGAACCGGGCATCCGCCCTAGCGGATGGGGCACCTGCGGGCGCAGATGCCAACACAGGTGGCCATGGATAGGGATATATGGGCACCTGCGTCCGAACCTTACCCACCTGCGGTCACATTTGGATTCACAGGTCTAACCAGAATTCCATTTTGATTGTTTTTGCATCTCTTTGACCCCCAAAGGCCCCTATACCCTTTTTAGATGCAATTATCAACTTATGGTACTATTTGAATGGCCCTAAGGGGTAGTACGGAGGCATTTTGAATCGTATCAATTATGAATTGTTGTTTTATGTGTTATGGTGAAAGGTATTGAGATGACTTGATGGAGCAAATGTGACGTAGTGTTAATGAGAAAGTGTAAAGTATAATCTTGGTGTGAAATGCTATTGGTTTATGATATCTTGGTTGATGTGTGGCATGTTGTGGTGTTTTTGGTATGGTGATTCAGTAAATGGTATTGTAAGAGGGTGAAATGACGTTATATGGCAGTCATATAGCTCATTGTCGTCTTATGCACTTGTAATGTAATTAGTTATTAACGTGAGCTCCGTTATGTACTTGTGTTGTAGAGTAACACGTAAGGAAGGAGATGGATTATTGTATTCATATATAGGATTGTGTATTCATATTGGGAAGATAAGGTATGTAAGGTTACTCTTTCCGTACCCTTTGGCAGCACCTATTGTTCTCATTGTTACCGACTTGTTTCCATTTCGAAATGTCCTAAAGTATCTCATTTTAGGTTTGACATATATTATTATTCACATGTCTCTTATTTATTGATTATTTTTCCAAAGTTACAATAATGTTATAATCACCAATGTATCAATCTCACAAAAGTAAAGGAATGAAGTAATGCATATATGTGTTTCTTAGAGGCCGGGTGGTAGCTCAAAGGGGCGAAAGCCTAGCTAAAGACGATCCCGATGATCATTAGATACAGGGTGAAATCCAGAGGGGTGCAAACCCTGGTCGGAATGAACCTGATCTATTGATTTATGCTATGTTATGTTATGACCCACCGGTAAGGTGGATGAATGATAATGATGATGTTATGTTACGACCTACTGATCAGATGGATGAATGATAATGATGATGAACGTAAAAGCAAAGAAAATAATGAATGTAATATACATGGTTCCACACATACAGAACGGTGGTTTATCCAAAATGTTTATTCACTTGTATTTGATTCCATTTGAGATCCTACGTTTCATACAATTTCTTATAGCCTTACTTACTTAGTACATTCTTCATACTAACGTACCTTGGGGGACTTACCTTGCTTGATTTAGGTACAGGAGCTAGTATACCTCCACAGTAGGATTCGGGTCATCCGTAAACTATTGGTGAGCTCCAGCTTGGTTCGGGGCTTTTCGAGTCACTTGTGTACATTGTTTTGGTACTGTGTAACAAATGTATAAAGTGGGGACTTGTCCCGAATTTAGGCTTGGCTATGTATATGTTAGAGTCTTTTGTAGACATTGTGGGACAAATGAAGGAAAGTAAGGAATGTATGCTTTTGATGTGATGGCCCTAACGGCCAAGTTTCATATCTATTGAATTTTTTTCCATGAATTCTGCCATTGGTATCTTGTAGCCATATGTGATAGAGTGTTGTTCATTTAGTGACATGCATACGAGTGTACATGGTTGAAGATTGGTTCTCTCGGTCCTTAACGGCTTCCGGTGCCAGTCCGCCCCATTGGAACATGAGGCATGACAATTCCCTTTCTTAGTAGTTTGCCCTTTTTGGTAAATGCCCTCTTGTACTAAATATATTCCACCTTCATTTTTGGATCAAACAACCTTTTGAGATTCTTCTTCTTCAAGCTAAGAACAATATGAAGAACAAGATGAACACCCAAAAATATTAGCTCACTCAATTCAACTCAGTTTTCACCAAATTTCAGATTTGAGTTCCTTATGGTAACACGAACAAAGCCCGATAACTTTGAACCTTCAATTCCACTCCATTTTTTCTAGAAAATTAAACCCATTTGCTTTGTTCTTCAAACCTTCAAACTCAATAATGGTGAAAAATCACAACACCTCTGAATCAACACGAATCTCAAATTTAGACCCTAAAAACACTACAAATTTCAAATCTAGTGCTAGAAACTCAATCAAGGACTCAATTCAATCCTAATTTGTTTTGAGTTTTTTTTTAATATGTGATTTTAAAAAAAATTGTGACTAATTTTTAGATATATGAACCTAGGATTGAGATTCGTGAATAAAAATCTCTAGCCTAAGCTGTAATACCAAATGATTAATCCGAAAACTAGAATCAAAATTAAAATGCAAAATCAAAATAAGAAAATGTATGAGGACTACAATCTATCAATTTTATTTATGGTCAACAAGGGAATTTATACCCTCACCTCCCAATTTAATCTAACTAACAAATGACAATTCAACCCAATCAATAATTGAAAAACCAAATGAGATCCACAAATAGATGACTCGATGATCGATAAAGCAAAGAAGTTAACATGAGCAATTTAGAGAATCCACCCTAAACACTCAATTATGATTAGCTAAAATTAACTAATTGATTAATCTATAGCTAGAGTATCAACCACAAGATTGAAAGCTTTCATAATATCCACCATCAAAATTTAGTAATGAAATGACTAAGGCAAGTATTATAGTATTGCATTTAGACTCTTAATATTATTTAAAAAGTAGCCCAAAATGGTTTATGTGGGACTCCTAGACTATAAAAAGTTCCCTCATGCATCACTAAGTTTCTCACTAAATCACCAATTCATCAAGGTTCTTCTCCATTACCAAACTGCCCTTGATCTCACCCAAGTAGTCTTTATGCTTGGCACCGTGGGCAGTGTTCCTATCTGAAGTTGGGTGACCTCTTCTCCACTTTGGGGAATAGCCCTTGACTTTGGAAATATCATGATGTGTCGCCAAAGTGGACAGTTTGATGTCCTCTTCTATCCTTATTCCATTGTTCTTTCATATATTAGAGGTCTTCCCTTGGTGCATTTTTAGCTCTTCCAATGTTTCTCCTTCCATAGTCATAGCTTGGAGCTTATTGAGATCTTTGGCTTAGCTTTGTATAAGTGACCTTAGAATATGTGTGCTACCTATGCTCATATCACTTATTTTTAAATTAGATGTCCTATATTTTAGAGAGGTTGGCTCATATCTACATCCTGGAAGTAGTCCATTTGTACACGATGCTTATTTCCATTATTTTTTACTGTGGTGATCAGTTCACACGATTTTTCTAGAGGTTAATTTAGAGGGATTTAGGTACCTAAGTTTTTCTTAGGACAACTTTTCACCTGCAGACTGATTGATGGTTAGTCCGAGTGGACTATAGGCTTCATACAACTTAGAGCAAGAAAAAGAGCTATTCTGACCAGATAGTTAAAGAGTTGGAGTTTATGGTTGGGGTTAGAGTGTTTCTTTTATTGTCACCCATGAAGGTCATGATAAGGTTTCGGAACAAGGACAAGATCAACTATAGGTTCACCAGTCCATTTGAGATCCTGCAGCGTGTAGGTGATGTGCCTTGCTAGTTAGCTTTACGTATAGCTCTTTCGGATGTTCATTATGTATTCCATGTACCTATGCTAAGGCACCATATTCCTGATGAGTCTCACGTGCTTTTATGGGATTTGAACAGTAGCATGAGACTTTAGCTTTAAAGGAAGAGTCGGTAGCTCTTCAAGGTAGGCAAGTCTGAAAGCTAAGATCTAAGAAAATCCCATTGGTGAAACTTTAGTGGAGACATTCTCTAGTCAAGGAGGCTACTTGGGAGACAAATCTAGACATCCAGGCCAGATATGATCACCTTTTGGATCCTTTAGGTACCTTCTAACTATGTCTTCCAAGGAAAAAATTCTTTTTTTGTAGTGGATGATGTAATGACATTCCTTGTTATTTTTTAAATTTTCCTGCATTTTTCCCATTTTGATCTTTCCCATAGTTTTATTTAGTTTTTGTGACTTGCGGTGATGGGGGGATAATTCCTTAGGTGTTTAATTGGATTTTCTGTGAGGATTTTAGTTTTGGTGACTTTTAGTTATTAAGGGTTGAGTTGGGTCAACATTTACAGAAAACACGCTCCAATGGAAATTCCATTAGATCTTGTTGGTGGTTTTAAGGCTAGTTGGATCTTTGGTTCAGGTTCAGAGGCTTCCAGACTCATATCAGTTACTTGGATGGATTTTAAATTTTTTAGTAAAAGTGTTGACTTTGGTCAACATTTTCTCAAGAAGACCTTGGTTGGTCATTTCAATGATTTCATTGAGTCCAGAATGTCATTTTCAGTAGGGTAGTATGTTTCATTTGTGTTCACAGGAATTCGAATGAAGCTTGGGGGTCCATTCTGGACTTAGAATGTATAATGAAAGTTGCTACTGAGGCTATTTTGGGTGCAACAACATTCATGAAACTTGGCCCACTTCTATAGAACCGCTCCTATGGTGGGCTAGCCGTACAAAAAATGGAGGAGCCACTTTGGTTCAGCTTTTTTTACACCTGCGAAGGGATGTTCGCTCCAGAAAGGGGTGTAGTGTGCACCCGACTGCTTCTGGTTGACCACCTCTATGTAATTTTCCTTGCATCAGTAGAGCCTCAAACTCTTAGTGGTTTCCACTCCTAACAAAGATCCACCACTTAAACGGCATCAAACCTGTGGTGAATTCTCCACAAAATCTATGATTGTTGGGCCTTTTTTAAGACCCTTATACCTCAAAATTCTATTTGCATGCAATCTATTATGAGATCTCCTAGGAGAAAAGTGATCAATTATTGGAGCTTTTAGCAGCTAGTAAGTCCAACTTCTTCAACATTATGTTCCTTCACCTCTTCTAGCGTAATTTTCATCCTTAATTCGTGAATTGAGTCTTTGAAATTCTTTGTTTTCTTCCATTAAGGTGGACTCTCCAAACCTATTGAGATCTTAATTCAATTTCATCCTAGACCATCTTTCGAGCATGGATTCCTTACCCTTAAGGGAAGGTAATTGTGGTGGAAAATTATGGATTCATCGTCGGGCCCCGATGGTCTAATTTTAACATCATTTCTTGTACAAATTATAAATTATCAATACGGGTATCTATGACAACCCAGAATCTAAGGTTAGGATGACACCTACCTACACCTACCCTTGGTAGGTAAGCCTGATTCCACAAGAGATATGAAAAGATGAAAAGAAGATAAATAATAATCAAATAGGAGACTTTACGATAGAGTCAGGCCAACAATATAAAACTACTCAAAAATATGAAATAGATACAACTCAAATCCCAAAATCTAGTGTCATGAATAATGAGCACTTTAAAACCAACATGGCGTACTAAAATACATAAAACTCTATCTTTGAATGTAAAATCAGGACATCATAATAATAAAGTGGAAGTCTAGAACATGCTCCGCATAGGAGCTCACCGTACTCTAAAGCACTCTCAAATCAACACAAACTCAAGCTCTGCAGGTCATACTTGAATTGGGATCTACACCGAAAGGGTACAAAAAGTAGGAGTGAGTACGGTATACTTACACTTAGTTGGCATCATAGGCCGACCATGCAAAGTAGCAAACTAAACATATATAGGAAACTATAAGCAATGCTTCCACCTGTATACTGAAATGTTCCCAATGGCAACTGAAGCAAGTGATATACATAAAATAAATTCTAACTACACAACGAATATACATAAAAGAAATTATAAATTACACGATATCAAACACCTAAGAGAAATGCAGGTGATGCAATGATATGATAAGGATGTAATGTCTCAATGTCACCTCATATACACCTTCTGAGCATTAGCTTACAGGAAAGGACCCAGAGTGGGATTACAACCCATATACTATCACAATCTCGTCAATCAACCATACTAACACATCCCTTGATTAAGGCATTTTATAAAATGTCTCATTCCTTTCAAAATGAATATGGATGAATGAATGATGATACATGCTCATAACCAATTGAGTCTCAATTTGTGCTCAATATAGTCTTCCTATTGGCAAATTTTCAGCCATTTTTAAGTCCCATTTCACCATTGATGGACCCTTAAGCTTGGAAAACTGTGGGATATCATAAATTGGAACTGGGAATAACTAGGGGATGTTGAGGTGATCATTTCCCGTTAGTTTCTTCATAAGTTTTTGGCCTAATTCTTTGTTTAATTCATAAATTTCACTTTTGTTTACGTTAGATTTTGGGGCTATTTTGAGCCCAATTGAGTCAAAATTTGTGCTTAATTTTTGAGAACATATTCCCCATCCTTTGAGGGACCTAACGATGGATTCAATTTCTAAAATTCGATAATGGGTCCCATTGGCCTATTTTTGACTTGATTTTTGGCTCAAAATTTTATATTGCAATATTGGTCTTGTTTTACTTGTATTAACGCGTAGATTATGAATTTGATAGAACGACAACATTCAGAGATTGTGTGGAGGGATCGAGCAGCTTGTGGACTGTTCGAGGCTGTTATTCGACATCCAGGTAGGCTATGGTCTGCTCTTCTCTATGAGATTGTGTATTGTATAGATTGCATGTGGGACAGGGGTTATATGATAGGTTATTTCCTCATTCCAACATCCTTAGCTTCTGTTTGGAGCCTTAGACTAGATACATATTCTAGGACCCTTAGTTTAGAATATCGACTATAGCTGTAGGATTATCATAAAACTTCTTATATACCAGTTATGACCTTGGGTTGAATCTAACAATACTATTTGTAGATTGTTGTCAATATTTGACCTATTTAGGGGACCTTTATAATAGAATTGTAGTTTGAGCAAAAACCTAGAATACTCGCTATAGCTATAGAGTTATGTTAAGCTTGCTTACTTACTTTCATGAACTTAGGTTGGCATTAGAAATCTCGAGTGTAAGATTTGTTGTGATACTTAATACCTTGGGTGATATTTTTTGGCTTGATCCTCCAGGTAGTTTGATGTCCTTTTTTACCTTAGTTTGTGAGTTTAATAGTGATATCATTTTTCCTTGTACATTGTTGGGCCTGAGGCCTTGGTTATGAGAAAACTTGGACATCAGGTTAGTTTTCGATACTATGAGAGAGTTATGTCTTTAGTTTATAGATGCTTGGGTGCTTAATTTTCTATTGTTTGAATACTGGTGATGGCATGCATATATTTATACGTGCTCATGCTTTGTTAAGTGGTACGATTCTAACTAAAACCATGGCTTTTCTATGGTTATTTCCAAAAAAGGGATTTATTCCCTCTTTTCACTTTTAAAATATATTTTAAATGGAAATCTTACCACCCTTGTTGTTGGTTTATAGTATTTTAAACTAAACTTATAACTTTAAATACTCGGACTGAGGAAAATTCTGGTCCATTATCTATTTTTTGCCTATCATTATTAACTTATTTTGATTGAGGAAGATTCTAATCCTTTCTATACTATTCTCAAATTCAATTTCGGGCACTAGACTTTAAAGATTTCTACTTATTTTAGTCTCAGTTTAATTTCAAGCACTTATTACATACATTAACCTCAGGTATTTGATGGAGTGGAGTGATTATAGATTATATATGGAAGTCCTGGTTTGGGATCAGGAAGTGTATATGGATATCTCGAGCCTCCTATGGGCCCCTCCGTCTGATGAGCCATAGTACCGGAGGAGGATGGTAGTTGTAAGTACTGCCTTTATGAGTTACTGAGCTGGAGGAGATGTATACACTTGTGTTAGATATAGTACTTTGTTTATCCCGCATCGCCTATCACCAGTATGATTGTTTATTATTTGTACCTACCGATCATATGAGGGACTGGTTAGGTTATGTTTGTTGTTGTACCTTTTGGGCTTATGAAGGCCTAGTTAGGTTATTGTTTTGTCTGATCTTATTTGGTTGTTTTATTGTTTGATTATTATTGTATAGCTCGTGGTAAGGTGGATATTGGCATGTGCTGGATTTTTAGGTACGTCTTGTGGTCCCTTTCTCCTTTAGCACTACGAGTCGTGGTATTAGATTATCTTGCTGCTCTTTTACTTTACGAAGGATACTTGGTGCATACCACTATGATTAATTTACCTTGGCATAATTCCTATAATGATTTAGGTTGTTAGGCTAGCTCTTTTAGGTTAGTACCTTCGTGTTTAGCCTCATGTACAATATTGTCATATATTCATTTCTTCTCTTGTTACTCTTTTGTATATTACCTTATTTCTTCATACTGCTATTGTATATTGTTTAGCCATCTATTGTATAGAAATCTCATTCCTAGTTACTGGTAGAAAATGGTATTTTATCTTTACCCCTCATTTACCCTTATGCTTTGTTTCTTAGTTTCATGTATTTTATATTCTTGTCTCATGTGTTATTTATACTTGCATTATCTTTGGAGCTCAGTTGGCCAATGCCTACTGATTAGATCGTGTTTAGTACTCATACTACACTTCTACACTGTGAAGTTCAAAGTACTAGTTCTCATCGCTGATGTGTGCATCATGTGGAGCTACCATGGAGTGGAGATTTAGGGTGAGCTCCTAGCGTTCGAAGTTGTTCATGCTCTCCCATTTTTGCTGTACTGATTTTTATTTTTGTATTTTTGAGATAGTTTTATATATATATATATATATATATATATATGCTCACTTTGTACTCTTCTTTTGTTAGTGGGTCTTATATTGACCTCACCAGGGTTTGGGGGATATTTGCTTTCTTTTTCTTTTCTTTCTCCTTTTTATTTGGTTTTCATTTCCATTTCTATTATTAGCTAGTAACTCGTTGTTTGGTCTATGGGTTGGCTAAACTAGTGGGCTATAGTAGGTGCTATTATGACCTGAGAAATTGGGTCATGTCAGTTTGGTATCAAAGCCTAGGTTCACCGGTGTCATTATTACAAGAGCTAAATGCCTAGTAAAGTCCTGCGGATTGGTACGATGACGCCCGTATCCTATCTTTGGGAGGCTATAAGTCATTCTTAAGAGATTTCATTTCTTGATTCTTTATCTTGTGTCCTTACTTCTATCAACTTCTAAGTGTTTCTTATGGCTCTGCTCTCTCTCAGATGGATTGCACGACAGTGGCAATAGACGCGGACAAGACTTCAGCATGTGTTACCTATGTTTTAGCTCAGGGTCAGGGTAGGGAGTCAGAGCATGATATTGGGGACTTACAACGTCAGCTACTGGATCTAGGTATAGCCCAGGCTTCAGTAGGATTGATGATTGTGCCAACTCTTCAGGACACCGTGTTAGGGATTTTGACCCTTTTCATGGATACGTCACAGTCAAAGGTAGTGTTCGATACATCAATTAGTTCTTAAGCTAGAGTTGGGTTTGTTGGTATTTAGCATGGTTCTTTATCAATTTTAGAGTTTGAGATAGGGGTCTCAAGTAGGCCAAGCATACTTTCATGTTATTTCCTTCAGAGTATGAGAAGGTACAAGATTATCAGAGGATTAACTTTACCATTCTATTTGGCGTTGGAGCATTTAATAGTAATTGGATCTACCTTTTTCCCAATTATTGGGCATGTGAGGACTACAGAGTGGGAATGTTTTAAAATATATAGAGGTAGAGTTAAGAGGCCCCACTATTAGTACAATTTTAGTTGTATTTGATCTGATGGTAGGGATCCTCTTGGTAGGGGTCACCATCACCTTCAGCCTATTAAGTCTGTACAGGTAGCACCTCAGGTTATAGGTGACTCTCAGACAATTCATAGTGGTCACAACGAAAATGGTTTTGACCAGGCATTATGAGGTTCTCAGTCTAGGTTTTCAGGGCAGGGTGGCTACTCTAGATTAGTAGGTATATCTCATCAGAGCATTTTTAGAGCATGTTATGATTGTGAAAAAACTGGTCATTGGTCTAGAAAGTGACCCATGCGTGACTTGGTTAGCCAGTCAGGGTAAGCTGTGTTCCTTGCTAGACTAGAATTTCTAAGGGATGTTATGATTGTAGGGAGAATGATTATTTCTATAGGGAATGTCCTCAACATGGGATTATTGAAAACTCAACGTAGCTAGATCAGTCACTTAGAGATATGACACCTTCCTTTAGTAAAAATACCCTGGGTATTAAGGGTGGTCCCAATAGTGTTTGGTGTGATTCTTGACTAGATATTACAAGCGGTAGTATGGATGCTTAGTTCGGGGTCGGATATGTTCAGTTTCGTACTTCTTCAGGCAAGCCAGGGGCTATCGTTTTAGATTTCATTATTATAGGTGGAATTTAAATTTGCTATCTTTTAGTTTCTATGTGATTTAGTTTGGGGTTTTCATACCCAACTTTGTATATATATTTTTCTATTATTTTGTTGATTTTTATGAGCTTTTGTGTAGGTCTATGCGTATATGACTATCCCCGATAGATATTTTCTTTTAATAGTGGATTGAGTGGATCAGTCACATGTTGTTTCTTTCTTTAGGGTGCAGTGCATGAATAATTCCTTTATCCTTGGCATAGTGGTTTTGATATGATCCTAGAGTTGGATGAGATATCTTTCTTTTATTCTACTTATATTATATGTTATTTCTATTTGGTGTATCATTAATTGCTATTGACCCATGTTTGATATACAACTAGACTAGTGTTATATGGTTAGTATCTCTTTTCTTGTGATTCTTCTCCGCTTAGCTTAGACGGTTACCTTGGTTGATTGGATTTCTTTCATCTGTAAGGTGAGAGGTCGGATGTTGAGAAGGTTGTGTGAAGGAAGGTTTAGCCTTCCATGGTTATGTTGAAATTCTAGCATTGATGATTTATTCCTATAGTCAGTTACTAAGGTTGGTAAGATTGAGGGTTGTTCCTCCGGTTTGTCTAGTTCATCACTTGATAGCGGTCTTGATCTTTGGTCTTGATATTAAGTCAGGTACTTAGTTCTCTCTGCAATGATGTCCAGGGTTTAGTTGAGTTTAGGTTGGTTAAAATGAGTGGGTTCAGTAGCTTCTTATTGCAGGATATATTCAGCCTAGTGTGACTTTATGGGGATACTTTAGGTTGGTGTGGGTGAAGGAAGGATGGTTGTATGCTTTTGTGTATCAGTTGTCGGCAACCAGAGTGGGTGTCTATCGGGGGTAAGTATTTATTGTTAGGTATTAGGTATCTATTCGACCAGATATAAGATAAGGTTGTGTTCTTAAGTTAGTCAAGGTTTGGCTATCTTTAGGACTCTTTGCTATTCCCGTGAGTTCTTAAACTATGTTATGGCATTATGGATGCCCCACAATATATGTGGATTTCTGTGATAATATGCTTCGCCCATGGTATGACTCATTTGTGATTGTGTTCCTTGGCGGCACCTTAGCATCAACTCTTGTGAGAACTATTAGGTTTATACTTAGTTTTTGAGGGTGAGATTGGCTTGGGTTATGACATCCTTGAAGACTTATCATCTCTAATTTGCATTTTAACTCTTTCGGATGATGGTTTAGGAGTCATATTAGATTTTATGTTCAGACGCTTGTCCTTCAGCATGATCGGTTTGGGCAATTAAGGCAGAGCAATTCAGTTTTGGTGTTAAGCTCATAGCTATAGATTATGTCACTTGTTGCGGCCTACATTTTGAGGTTTGATTCAATTGAGACATCGTCGACAGGCTGATCAGGCCTACTCACTACCTACCGATTTAGTTTTCTTCAGTTTATATAGATTAACTTAGATGGAAGTTTGGGATAGTTTGTTGGCACACAGTATTGGTTTCTACTGCTTCTGACCTTGGTTCTTAGTTTTTGTCAGGCTTTTGGAAGTTTACTTAGTAGGAAATGGGCATCCGAATTGAGTTGAGAGTGTTTTTTCACCCTTTGATGGGCATTCAATTTCAATGGATTGTTCAGGTTCTAGAGGTTGTGTTTTGGAATGATGATTTTGGTTTCAAGGTCATTCAGACCTATTTTTGTCTTTGGTAGAGATCATGGATGTTAGTCACAACTGTTTGGGTATTCAGGTGGAACCTTATGAGGCATTGTTCATATGCTAATCCATGTGGATTATTGGTGGGTCAGCTTTACTCTTTTGAGGTTATTTGTGATGTGATTATGCGAAAAAGACTCGAATGATGCTGGAAAAATTCTGTGTTGTTTGGAGTAGACAATAAGTTTGAAAGTACAAAAAGAGGTTAGATTAGGAGTTTGGAGTTGGCTGTATAGTTCGTGCATTGGGTTGTCTTTAGCCTAGTTGAGTATTCACCTATTTGTGCTCGTATCAATGTGATGTCAGTAAGCTTTGGTTTGGGTCTTGCATATGTTAGTCGAGCTTAGTTTGGTTGGAGGTTAGTCGGCTTTCGCGGATGAGTTTAAAGTTATTTGGAAAGTGATGTAAGGAAGTGAGCGTCAAAGGGATACCTTTAGGTAAAACCCTTTGAAGCATTATTTCGCCTTGGAGGTTATCTAGGAAGCCTTGTGGGGGATGTAGGACCAGTGCCTTATTCTTTCGAGGTTTTGGGCTCTTTCTATCCATTGACTTTTGACGACGAAAGTCCTTTTAGTAATGGATGTTGTAATGGCCCTCTAGGTCATTTTCTCTATTTCTGTGTGTTTTCTGTGTTTCACACTTTCCCATAGAGGCTACATGTCATTTATAATTTGTTGGGACCGTCAATTTGGTTCTCGAGCCACTCGTTTGGGATTTAAGCCCATTTCCCTATTTTGGAGCTTTTGAAGTTGAGAAATTGGTATTTGGCCCAAACTTCAGGTATATGGCCTCGGATGAAAATTTTGACAGGTTCTTTAGCTCTGGAACATGGATATTAAGCTAAGGGGACCCTTGGTTTGGGTCCCAAGGCTTCCAGGCTCATTTTGGACTGTTGGGTGGATTTTTCTAAAAACAGAATAGTATGGACTCATATTTTGTTGAAACGACCTCTGTTGGAAATTTCAATGGTTCCATTGAGTCCGGAATGCCGAATTTGGTAGGGTAGCATAGTTCATTTGCGTGCATAGGGTTCTGAATTAATCCCAAGCATAATATCGGAGTCCGTTAGGACTTAACATTTTTGCTGGGCTCAGCACTTGGTGCAGGCCATATATCCTTTTCGCGTTCGCGGCAGGGGGTCCTCATAATAGTGATGATAAACCCCTGACAGTATATAATCTTCTCCTTTGCAATTTTTCAGCCATTTTTAAGTCCCATTTCGCTATTGATGGACCCTTGAGCTTGGAAAATCGTGGGATATCATAAATTGGAGCTTGGAATAAGTAGGGGACATTGAGGTGATCATTTCCTGATATTTTCTTCATAAATTTTTGGCCTAATTTTTCATTTAATTCTTTGTTTTCACTCTTGTTTACCATAGCTTTTGGGGCTATTTTGAGCCCCAATTGAGTCTCAATTTGAGCTTAATTTCTGAGCACATATTCCCCGTCCTTCGAGGGACCTAATAAAGAATTTAATTTTGAATTCTGATATCGGGTCCCACAGGCTTATTTTTGACCCAATATTTGGCCCAAAATTTTATATTGCAATATCGGTCTCAATTTTTTTGAAATCCATGAATTATACAAAATCCCAAGTATCTTAATTTTATAATTTCTTTCAGTAATTGTGTTTCTAAATATCTTATGATCATTAATATCAGTTTATGCATGATTTTGAGTAAGTCTTTTGTATATGTTGGCGTGTTATGAACACACGATCCCATGTTTTTTGAATAATTAGCATGAAACATCTAATTGAAGCATAATTTCATAAAAGTATTCATTATACCATGTTTATCACGATTTTTAGAGATAGTAAATTGCATATAACTAGTTCCATGATTTCAGTCATCTTCAATTATAGTGAACTGGACCATTTTATGTATTTTACTCAGCTTTCAGTGAAAATTATGAGCATATGTATATGTTTATGGGAGTAGTACTTAGCACCAAGAGGATATAGGTTCAAAAAACCCAAGTCCTAAACTACATGCCACCATAGGTTAAAGGTGTCCTCGCCAGTTTAGAGTGTCTCTCTTAGCCCGAATGGGCTCATGATTGAATTCACGCTAGTCATGGTTCTTACCCTTGGCAAGGTATAGAACACTCTCCTAACTGTGGTTACAGGTTGGATTCTATGTTTCTCACATGGTCTATGTTAGTTATGAGAACCTCCTATAGTTTTAGACTCAGTATAGTACATGACCCTTAGTTCAGTTGCATTTACTTAAACTAATGACTTTTCAGACCGTGACATCATATTAGTGTTTATACGTATGTTTATACATTTCAGATAGGATCATTGTACTTCAATTCAGTTTTACATATCAGTAAACCACTTCAGCATTTATTAGTATATTTTATATTTGCATATCTCACATGCTTAGTACATTTAAAGTACTAACCACATACCTTTTCTTGCGCTGTATCATATCGCGATATACGTTTGACCGCCAAGCATTAGTCCCACAACAATACATTCCAGAACCTTTCCAGCAGCTGACATGCCTTTCCGAACACAAGTCGATAAGGGGAAATACCTATTGGTGACTTATAGGCAATCTGGTACGCCCATAGAGTATCATCTAACTTTCTTGACCAATCCATCCCATTCGCATTCACAGTCTATGCGAGGATGGTCTTTATATCTCGTTAGAGACCTCTACTTGCCTACTTGTCTGCGGATGATAAGGTGTTGCCACCTTATGATTTACACCATATTTCTCAAGTAAGGCACTAAACAAATGATTACAAAAGTGAGAGCCACCATTGTTGATTATGGATCTTAGCATACCAAATCTAGAAAAGATATCTTACCTCAAAAATGTTGTGACACTTTCCCTCATTATTAGGAAGTGCAACCACCCCACCCATTTAGAAACATAGTCAAAAACAAAAAGTATAAACTCCATCCCATGTGAACTCACAAATGAGCCCATGAAATAAATACCCATACAATAAATAACTCTACCTCAAGAATTGGGGTTAAAGGAAACTCATGCTTCCTTGATATACCACTATGCCTTTGACATTAATCACACGCCCTCGCATAATCATGTGCGTAATGGTAGGCCAATAGTACCCACATTGAAAGATCTTATGTGATGTTTGTATGCCACTATGGTGACCCTAATAAGGTATGAGTGACACAACTCTAAAATGCTCATTATCTCAACCTTAAGAATATAATTCCAAATCATGATGTTAGCACAGACTCAAAACAAATATGGCTCATCCCAAAATAACTTCCTTATATCATAAAGAAACTTTCTCCGATGATGGAAGCTCAATACTTGCTCATGAGGAAAAACATGGGATCAAATCATGACATGTAACCAATACTTGCTCATCAGGAAAAACATCATTCATCTCAACTTCATTGTTCAACATAGCCTCTTCTTCAAGTCTTGACAAGTGGTTAACCACTTAATTTTCTATACCCTTTCGGTCCTTGACTTTAAAGTCAAATTCTTGTGATAGAATTACCCACTAAAGAAATCTAGGCTTTGAATCATTCTTCATCATAAGGTACCTTAGAGTTGTCTGGTTGGTATGAATAATGACTTTTGTGACAAACAAGTAAGCCCTAAGCTTCTCAAAGGAAAACACCACAACAAGCAACTTTTTGCTCCATCACAGTGTAATTCTTTTGGGCTGGATTAAGTGCTTTGCTAGAATAGTAGATGGGATAAAATCTTCTCACACCTTTGGCCTAGGACTACTCATAGAGCCACTCAACTAACATCACAAATAACCTCAAATGGCAAAGACCAATCTGGAGCAACAATAATAAGGGCAGAAGTCAATCTCTCCTTAAGGCATTAAAACTTCTTTAGACAAGCAACATCAAAGATGAACTTCACCTCCTTCTCAAACAACTTGCGCAAAGGTTGTGCAATCTTAGAGAAATCCTTGATAAATTTGCGGTAGAACCCAACATGCCCCAAAAAGCTATGAATACCTTTCACAAAAATTGGAGGGGGCAATTTAACAGTAACCTCAATCTTGTCTCTATCAACCTCCATACTACTAACAAAAATTTTGTGACCAAGCATTATACCTTCTTTCACCATAAAGTGACGTTTCTCCTAATTTAGCATAAGGTTCATCTTCTTACATCTTTATAACATATTACCCAAATGGGCTAAGCACTCCTCAAAGGAATCACCCATTACTGAAAAATCATCCATAAACACCTCAATAGTTTCCTCCACCATATCAAAAAATTAGACATCATACACTACTAAAAAGTAGCTAGTGCATTACACAATCCAAACGAAATCTACTTGAATACAAGGTCACATATGTAAAAGTGAAAGTGGTATTTTCTTAGTCCTTTGGAGTAATAGAGATTTGACTGTACCCTGAATAACCATCAAGAAAATAGTACCATTCTTTACCTACGAGATGGTCTAACATATGATCCATAAAAGGCATCAAGAACTAATCTTTCTAGGTCTATTCATTCATCTTTATATAGTCCATACTCACCCGCCATCCCATGATTGGTCTCAATGGAATAAGCTCATTTTTATCATTTAGGACTATAGTTGTCCTACCTTTCTTCAGCACATATTAAATAGTGCTTACCCATTTGTTTTTTGTGATGGGGTAAACCACGCCTGTATCAAGCCACTTAATAATCTCCTTCTTCACAATCTCTTGCATAGGTAGATTCAACCTATACTGATGCTCAATAATAGGAATACAATCAAGCTCAAGTTGGATTCTATGGGTACAAATATTGAAAGGGATCTCGATGATGTAGGTAATAGTAAAACTAATTTCTCTCTTAAACTGCTTCAAAATAGACACAAGAGCGTCTACTTGTTACTCAACTAAATCAACTACAATACAACTAGAAAAGTGTCATTAGCTCCAAGAAAGGGATAAGGCTTAAGCTGTAAAACTAGAGGATCCTAATAGAAGGTTTGTCCAGTGGAGTTTCATGATTCCTAAAATCAAGATCTTACTTCTTTGGTGCATAAGAATAAGATCCTATGCTGGCAAGTTCATGAACGAGCTCATCATACTCATCATTATCTTCCCTATCAAAATTCATTATAATTGCATCCAATATCTCAGTAACAAATCTCTGTTTAATAGATGCCTCAGGCAACACCTCATCAATTACATCAATGTTAGAAAAAACACTCATCTCACTTGGCTACTTCATCGATTGATACACATTAAACACCACTTCTTCATTGTTCAACCAGAACTTCAATTCACCACTTTCCATGTCAATAAGTACCCTTCCAGTAGCCAAGAATTATTGTCCTATGATAATGGGAACCTCAAAATCAATGTTGTAGTCAAAGATCTCAAAGATCACAAAATCAATAGGAAAGATAAAGGTATCAACCTTCACTAACACATTATATAGTATGCCCACAGGACAGTTAACAGTTCAATCTACCATAAGTAGCCACATCGTTGTCGGTTTAGGGGCTCCCAAGCCCAACTATTTGAACACAGCAAGTGACATCACATTTATACTTACACCAAGATCACATAATGCTTTAGCAAAAATTAAATTCCCTAATAGTAAAAGGAATAGTGAATGTACTAGGTACCTCCTTTTTCAGCGCAAGAGAACAAAAAACTATTACATTATAGTGGTGTAGATTGTCAGTCGGCTCAAAACTCATGGTCTGGTTTATTGTAACTTGATCCTTCATAAAATTCATGTAATCAGGCATCTGCTCAAGAGCCTCTGCTAATAGTATGTTTGTAGACAACTGTTTAAACATAGATATGAACTTACAAAATTTACCATCTTTCACCTTCTTCTTCTTTAAGTGCTATGGGAAGGGACACAAATACCTAGGAATCGAAGAATGGATTTAACACCTTATTTTCCTTCCCCTTATCAACATTAGTCTTCTTTTTAGCAACTGGAGACTTTTTACCCTCTTTCTTGCCCTCTTCAACTGTAATTTGCTCTTCAAAATTGCCAACTTTTTTTGCTCTTCAACCTCATTAGTAACAACTACATCATCATCAACAACTACCTATTTGGGTTGCTCATTTACCTACTTTCCACTCCTAGTAGTGACTGTCATACAATGATTATTATTTCTTAGGTTTAGCGCACTATGACTCAATAGTGTACTATTCTTTCTCTGATTTAATAATGCAGAAATATGTCCCATTTTTTTGTTTACATATTTTACAGTAGTGGAATGAGATTCAATTAGTTATCACATTAGATATATCTCCACACATCTCCTTAATGCCAGCATCAGTGGATTCTTTCCTTTTTAGCACCTTCACAATTATATGCTTTATTTTAGAACCACTTGCTTCTCCTTGATCTTGGCCCTGTGGAGGAACATAGATTCCACTTCGATCATTTTTGTAACCATCTTTATTTCTCCAGTTTCCTTGATCTCTATCTCTACTTCTATCTCTATACCTAGACCTATCATATTTGTTGTCCTTATAATAGTTCTGACCTTAATTCCCTTGACGTTGGAGCCAACAGTCTTAGTTAGATCCTTGGCCATTAGCCCAAAAATGCCCCATCAGATTGTTGACAAAGTTTGCATTCTCTTAAGAATTAGAATCCTAATTATCATGCCTTGTCACTTTACCTTGTGAACCCACAGTGTTCATTTTTTTGTAACCAACCCCCATTAAATACTTTGTAATCAGGACTATTTGTGTCTTCAGATAAGCCATATCCTGATCACACTCTTCTTCTCTTTGGTGCTACTCAGTCGACATCCCCTTAGGGTAAGTACCAATAGAAACCTCAAACTTTATAGTGTGCTATGCTTTATTGGTTTTTGTAACTTGATCCAAAAACACAACATCTTTATAAGAATGTGGCATCAAAAAACCCCCAACTAATATATCAACTACCGACTTAGTTGCAGAATTCAAAGACCTGTAGAATATCTCTAAACGACTCTCATCATCTAGCTTGTGGTTAGGGCTCTACTTCAAATTTTGATTAAACCTGAGCCAAGCTTTATGTAAAGCTTCTCTAGACTACTGCCTAAAGTTATTAATCTCATCTCTCCACTGAAGCATTTTAGAAGTTGGGAAAAATCTCTCTAGAAAAGCCACATTTAGCTCCCTTCAGTTAGTAATAGAGTCATCTGAAAGTTCTGTCAACCAAAGAGTTACTTCACCAGACAATGAGAAGGGAAAAGACCAAATTCTAATGGCGTCTTGACTAACATCTGGCAACATGTACGCCTTGCACATTCCCAAAAAATTACCAAGTAAAGATTTGATCATCTCTAGTGGTACCTCTAAATAATCCTTTCATATTCAACAGTTATATTATAGTATTAGTGATGCCAAACTTAGCACCTGGGGCTAGTGGAGGTGGGACTGTGGCACCTGTAGCACCTACTCCATCGAAATCTATGTCCTCCTCCTAATCTTGAGCGACATATCATAGATATACTTGATGAATGTATCCCATAGGCCATCAATTCCTAGGAGAATTAGCATCTACTGTCACAACTTCATAGCCCATAAGATCATCATCCCCCATAGCCAGTCGGGCTACTTCAGCTTCTTGGGCATCCCCATCTTGATCATTAATCTCTTAAGTGCTCATTTTCCTAAGAGTACATTCAAGCTTATGGTCAATAAGAATAAGGGGATTACCTTGACTTTATCTATTTGACAATAACTAACCCCTATATCATGAAATAAACAAAAACAAAAAATAAAAGTAAAATTAGGAAATAAGGACTACAAGTCAAATAAACATACTTGACCTTATTCCTAAACCGTATTCTTCAGCAATGACGCCAAGATTTTATGTCACCCAAATTACACCTCCCAATTAAGTATAACTCAGTCATTGATCAAATATAGAATGCAACTAGGTTGGGGGAAATCTCACAGGTAATACAGCTAGAAACTAGGTTAATGCGGTAATTTAAAATAGTAGTCAGTTATTTCAAAAGGGGGAATGTAAAGTAACAAGTAATAGTTTGTAAATTTCAGGAAAACAAGTAATATTGTATTAAGAATTTGTTTGTAATAAATTAATGAGAATGGAATAGAGTTGTATTCCCCATGTTTACATAAGTCTGTAAGCGTAGCCTACTTGGGATCTATTTGGTGCTTTGTATGCAAAACGGATAAGATTGGTTCACCTAAATGTCTTTCAACCCTAATTAAATGAATATCACTCCAAATATCTCTCTGTCATTAAGTTTTTTTAATTTTAACTCTTACCCTTGGTTTTGGATTAACTTTACTTGTTAAGCTCAAGCTATAAGATGAGGGTTAGTAACCTCAAATCTCCATTGTTAATCTCTTTTCCTATTTACTGCCTCTTTTATCAAGCAAGTTAAGAATTAAGTCAAGTTCTAATATTTGAAACTATTAAAAAGCAATCAAAGCAAAGATAATAACAATACATGAATGAACGTCGTTCAAGAATCACTAAGCACTTTAACCTACTTTGCTAATTCATCATAGTTCCCACAACCCTAGTTATGGGATTTAACTACTCATGTTTGTAAGAACAAAAGAACAATTTATGGTAGAAAACATGATCATGAATGTATGAGATGAATATATGAAATCCAAAATCTTGAATTATGAAACAAACTAATAACCAAGAATCAAAGTATGTTTATTGCTCAAAAACTAGAGAATATTTTCTCTCTAAGCAACACAATATGTAACAAAATGGTATAAGTGCGTAAGCTATAAATAAAAACCAAATAAAAGTATTTATAGAAACAACATATAATGTCCTAAATAAAATAGGATTAAAGGCCCGTCAGTAGTCCACGAGTCATGGTTTGAGAGTATGACTCGTGGTATGTGGATCGCAACCCATAACTTACAAAAATTGGTGAAACTTCTCCAGGTTGTCATATATCATTCCATGATTCATGGTCTTAGACTATGACTAGTGGTATACTCGCAGTCTTAAGGCTCAATTTGCACTCTTTCATATATGGAATGTATGACTCTTAGAATGGCTCATTGTTTCACTTCACGAGTTGTACATTGATTCATGAGAATTGGGCTACTTGCACATCTTTAGATCTCTATATACAGACAATAGTATTACTTATACTCTAAGTTCACGTGTCATTGAACAAGTTGTGGTATCAACTTGAGTTTTCATTTCTCTGATCACCCTCTATGTGTCTTAGTAAAACTCATACTTTGGTTCACAAATCAAGGATAAGTGGTAATAGCTTTAGAAAGCACCTGAATTCGGCATGAGTGACTTGTTCATTTAGAGGATCTGCTAGTGCTGGTGGGGCTTGCTGGTTACCATTCCTTCTTCTGTTTGGTCTTCTGGGAGGCATATTTTGTAAATTTATAGAGCACAAGTTATAAGAATAAATAGAGTTTATGCTCTATCTCACCATATGAACATGAAAGAAATGAGATTTTTCTAAAATGTTTTGTAGCCTCTCTCTCATATGTGTGGCGCACTTCATACCCATGAAAGAGACTCTACTTAACGCAACTTTCATACACCCTAGGGCACCTTATAATTGATACTCTGATACCAAGTTTTACATGACCTGAGCCTACACCCTAGATGTAACATGGTGCTTAGAGTCATAAATAGTCCCTAGCTAACCCATGGCATGTCATAATACTACACAAACTGAATAACTGGTGTAGAAGCTAAACTAAATTTAGAATAAATATCTAAAATGGTCTAAAATAAATCTAAGTCTGAATAAAACTGTAACAACCCAAATTGTCATTACTCTGAATGAGGGGGTAAAATTTGCACTTAGCCTTCCCTTAGCCAAATTTTGATAAATTCAAGGCTAGTCTAAGTTTGGATGATTTTTGAGGTGTATTAGTAAAATGAAATTTGGTACTAATGTGGTAGTTGGTAGCAATTTTCGATACATAATTGGAAAGGCAACGAGTTTAGGAAATAGCAACTTTTGGCACCTTAAACGGAGTTATAGAACTCCAATTATAGAGTTTACCGTGGAAGGGTCGGTTTATGATGTTACGATTCGTGGTGTGTGTTGTAAAATGAGAAAAATTGAGAAGAGGTCCCGAGTTTCTTCCTTGGACCACTGCAGTGGAAAAAGTAACCGCTTCAGCAGTAATAGAAACCGCAGTGGTGACCTCCGTGTAAAAGGCGAGAACCACTGCAACAGAACTTTAACCGTTGCAGTGGTAGCGCTCAGTAAAATTATAGTTTAAAAACCAGGAAATGTTTTCATTCCCTATTTTTTTAAAAAATGCAAGGGAGCTCTAGGGAAGGAAATTTTCATAGGTTTTTTGGAGTTTTTCATCTTTGGAGGTATGTAATTACATTCTAGATTTGAATTTACTTCGTTTAACCTTAGAAAATCACTAGAAATGGATTAATAGTGGAAATTGAGGTTTAACCCTAGTTTAAGGAAATTGGTGAAAAGTGGTGGGAATGTGTATGAATTTGATATATAATGATTTATAGGGTATTAGAAAACACTGATGAGATTAGAATTACGATTGTTCATGATAATTCAAGTAAAATCCATAAGGTTTAAGAGATAGAAAACCCTAAGATGGTGAAAGAGGGTGAATTT
This sequence comes from Capsicum rhomboideum, assembly GCA_031232105.1. NCBI lineage: Eukaryota > Viridiplantae > Streptophyta > Magnoliopsida > Solanales > Solanaceae > Capsicum > Capsicum rhomboideum. Next base: position 58,067,079 of record CP124711.1, read on the forward strand.
ATGGCTAAAATTAGTAATTTTTGATCTCTTATAGTTAAAAGGAGAGGAGTTATTGAAATGCGTGTATATTTTTGTTGTTATATATCAGGAACGAGATCGAAAGGTAAAAAGTGTGGCTTAAAGGTGACTTTGAGCAAAGGAATTGAAGTAGGCTATGGTTTTGTTAGAGCACTTAGACTTTCTTGGCTTTGTACTTGTTTTTAAACTGAACATCTATGATTGCCTTCTAGCATGACTTGTGATTTATGGACTGCATTTTATTTCATATGCATTGTGATGTTGTTGGATGATAAAACGGTTGGTTACCACACCGATACGGTTATGATATGATTGTGATAAAGGGTAGGGCACCACACCGGTACAACATGATGTGTTGATGATGAGAAGAAAAGTAATAGATGATGCGCACATCTTGAATTCATGCACTCATTCATATGCATTGAGTGCCTTTATAATAATTATATGTGATGATGAGTTGTTGTTGAAAGTAACTAAATGTAAAAGCTTGTGGAAGTGAACTTGTGAATTTTCCTTACATGATGCCTTTGGTCATAGATGTCTAGATTATGAGTTTTCTTATGATTGCTTTTATACTTATTTGGCTTGCTTACTTGAACATTGTTGAGTTAGTCAACCTATGATGCTTACCAGTACTTGTGATTGTACTGACGCTAGTTGTACTCTTCTTTTTGTTGAGTGCAGAACATCTTTTAGATGTTGACACGTGACCTCAGCTCTAGGTAGTGTTTCATACTTGATTTTGAGGGTAAGCACCATGACCGGTCAACCTTCGAATCTTCTTGTTGATGTTGACGTTCCTTGTTTTAGGACTAGGACAATTTTTCGTATTTCTTATGTTTTTGGATATTCCTCTTATTGTTCCAGACATAGTTTACTCTTAGATATTCTTGTACAGTGACTTCAGTTCCTGGGTATGTAATAAGTAGATGTTTTTGCACTCTAATATTAAAAATTGATGTTGGTTGACAAGTGGTTTAAATTTATTGAATAAACTTCCTTTTTGCAGTTGAATACAAACTAAAAAGTGATATAAGTGAATACAAGAGTAACACTCGAGATGGTAAGGGTGAGATTAGTATGGTTCTCCCTACATAGGTTAGGGTGGGTGCCAATCATGACCGGTTGGGTTGTGAAAAAAACACAATTGCTGAAAAGAAACTAAAAAGCTGGAATATCTAACTCTATGTCTGAAAGCCTCTACTAACTGATGAGTTGCTGGGACAAGCCCCCTAGCTAACTCTAAATGTCTGAAACTAAAATATTGAAAGAAGATAATAAAATCCTTGTCCTCGGATAATGAGGACTCACCACTGATAATTGTTGATGCGGTACTGGAACGTGCTAATCGCGATGCTGTGACTAAGCGCCCGAGCGTATATTAGAAGACGATACAATACAAAATAAAATATGTGATCAATACTTTGAATGTACTAAGCATGTGAGATATGCAAGATATGAAATAAAACTGATAATGTTTATATACAATATTGAATGAAAATTGAACTGAATGTACGAGGACCCATAATAATGTGCATAGGTACTGATATGTAAAGATATTCAGAAAATCATAATACAATGCAAGTAAAACTGAGTTTGAATTTGTGGGAGAGTCTATTAATTAGCATAAACCACATGAACTAAACATAGAGTTAGATGTAGATGCCCTATCGAGAGGACCCAATATACCTTGCCATGGGTATACAGGCATAACTGGCATAATCACTAAAATGATGCCCAAATTGGGAGGGTTATATAATCCTACGGTGGCACGTAGTTCTGGGACTTTGCATAAAACTGAGGCCCTAGTCCAACTTGGTGCTAAGTACTACTCCAAAACTTAAAAAATAAGAACATACTCAATGCATGCCCATAAAGTGGGGTATGGGGAGGGTAAAGTGTAGGCACTCCATAACACTACCTAAGATGAAGTAGAGAGACTATTTCCAAAAGACCCCCGACTCAGAACAAGAAACAATATAAAAAGACATAATAAAAATAAAAAATAAGATGGAATTACACACCAATAATTATAACAGAAACAAGACACCCACAGAGTAATACTAGAGACTATCTATCCAAAAACACAAACAATACCGAAACTCCACAAACAAAAAACTACAAGACACACACATAGCACTACGACTACTGGCACGACTACAAACAAAGCATCCCTTCCTACTAGAAAGGATGCACTCCTACCTACTAACCCTCTACCCAAATTCGCATCTTCCACACCCTTCTATCTAGGGTCATGTCCTTAGTAAGCTGTAAGAATAAAGAAAAGAAAGATAAATTTTTTGCATAACCCTGATGAAACATTTACTCTTGATTATTTGGTCATCTTCATATAATGCACATGTTTCTTTTAACCAGGATTCCAATGTAATTTGACAGTTGTCAAACGTGTCCTCAACCTTAGCCTTTTGGCTAATGTCATTTATAACAGATATTCTTAAGTTTTACCCATCTTCTGGAGGTTGTTTTATAGAGAATTAGGAGAGCGACTAGCTGCAAAAATGTGCAAAATCCCATCAATAAATTAAATCCTCCAGAACAACTACTTTCTGTAAGTATCACGACCAAGAGAGAAGGCTTGAAAGGCACCCAATCGAACCAATATGTGCATTCATATTATTCAAGGGTTTAAAAGATAAAAAAAAACTCAAGCTTGCCTCTTTTTCTTTTTTCTCTTATCTGATAAAGCAAAATTGCCTGTTACTAACAACTATATTACTAACTATACAAATAAATCTGTTAAAACCAGAAAAAAAAAAATCTTAAAGTAACCCATCAACAACATCTATGTTACTAAATATGCAAATGAATTAGATAAAACCATACACAAAAAACTTAGAGGCATCTATTTACATCTCAATGCTACATCTCGAACAGTCTTGTATTTTAACTTTATTGCAATTTTTGTATACTTAGATATGTTGTTCTTTGTTGCATATCTACAAAAGTAAAGTTTCTATCTTCATTTAAACATTCATGAGAATAGAAGTCAACTATGATACAAATTACTAAGAATGTACAATTAGCATAAGTGATATTGTTTCGTAATGCATACAACAAATTGAGGCAAATACTGATAAACCAACAAGAAAGAGTTGTCATGTCACGCCCCGAATCCCATCGAGACATGATTGGCACCCGTAGCCGATAAGGCCCGAGAGAACCAACCTTTGCCTATGTTCAATCATATGCATCTCATAATCATAACCACCATGTCATAATAATATGAAAGACGAATAAAGGAAAACATGGGACATAGTTGTACATACATATGAAAACAACATACGTCCTTTACACTGATACACCCACATCCGTCTACAAAAGCCTCTAACAAGAGCATTGATCAAAATGAACCATAAGTCGGGACAAGTCCCCTTTTTACACATTATGTACAATACCAAAACATATATACACTCTGACTCGGAGAAGCCCCGAATGAGCTGGAGCTCACCAAAGAACAGCTAACACTGGCAATCTACTGAGGAGGCCTACTGGGACCTGCGCCTGCAGCAAGTAAGGTAAATTCCCCGAGAGGGGTCAGTACGAAATAAGTACTGAGTATGCAAGGCTCAGATGAAACTATACAACACATGAATATTTCAATGAATATGTCAATGAACTCAAAACATATGAATACTCAATGTGAATAAGTCACCATGTTACTCTTTGGAAACCATGTGGATTGCTTTCATTATTTTCATTACTTTCTTTATCTCAATGCTCACATGCCATTACATATCACAATGTACCCGGGCCCCGACTGATCAGTGGGTCTTTCATATCATATCATTGTGTAGGGATCGAGTCGAGCTAGGCTTATGCCCCTAGACTTGCCACCCATACATCAATGCATCGGGATCGAGTCGAGCTAGGCTTACGCCCCTAGACTTGCCACCCATAAATCCAAACCTCGGGATCGAGTCGAGCTAGGCTTACGCCCCTAGACTTGCCACCCGTACTTGATCATTGACCACATTTGCATTACTTTGTTCATTACTTTGAGATTGATACCTTGATAATCATAACATCACTTTGGAACTTTGGAACATAACATTGTTGGAAACTTTGAATCATTGACCAATAAGAAGTGAAGGACATGTGAATAAATATCAATGAGAAATATAAAATTACTAGCACCATGATACCATTGGAACCATTGGACAATAATCCATGAACAAGAGACATAAGTATAGTCACTATTGAACCATTGGAACATAACCTTATTTGAACTTTTGGAACATTAACCATGAATATGAGAAATGAGATTCACAATTGATCAATGAGTAGAAAATATATGACAATGACTAGTGATAGACGGATATCGGATACCTTAGCACATTTTGGGATAGAACTAGTGACATGTCAATATGGACACTATTTGTCGTAGAAAGATACGGACAAAGTAACCTTACATACCTTGGATTCGCAATATGAATCTATAACCTTAGATGCGTAGACAATAATCCCGCTCCTTCTTTATGTGTCACTCTACAACATAAATACATAACGAAATTCACATTAACCACCAAGTACTTTACAAATGCATACAATGTCAATGAGTTACATGTTTGCCTTTAAACATGTCAATTCCCCTTGACAAAACCATTGAGCATACTATTATTTCAAAAATGCCATAATATTCCCAACATTGACCAATACATGAAAATCAATACATTTCACCACAATACTTCTCCTTTACACTTTCTTATCCATAACACATCCCAAATAATCCATCAAAGCACCTTAATTCAACTCATAACACATATCGGCCAAAATCCCATAATTTTCACTTTTAGACAAGAACAAGTTTTATACCAAAAATAACACCATACATGTTCATATTTTGTCCATACCATGCTTTTTCATCAAAGGCACAAGGCCTAATTCACACTTGCATTCCATATACCACAAATCTCATACAAAATCACCAAGTACCATGACCAACTTTTCCAAGCACAACCAACATGATATACATATTCTTTTATGCCTATAAGATATTAATCCATGAAAATAAATATTTACCAAGGCTTGGAATATGTTGATCTTGTCCAAGGAGTCCCAAGGAATTATTTTGCTTTAGGGTTTGGAAATGAGAAATGTTGAGAAAAATGTTTTAAAGGCATGAGAGGTTTTGTACAATAAAAATCTGATTTGCCCCTTTTTATAGGCCTCTCATGTTGTCCTTAGCCAATTCTTGGCATTTAATAAGGTGTCTAGAAGGTCAAATGGAAGAATGGGTCTTTTGACCCATTTGGGCCATGGATTTCTTCCACTTTTGGGCCTTAATTTGGCCCAAGAAGACATATCCATTTAGCCCAACAATTTTCATGCATTATTCACCATATCTCTCATGTTTATATAATTCCATAATGTTACGACAATAGTCTCTTAAAAGATTCTCATTCGTCGCCTCGATTGCAAAAATTGGAATTCTAGTCGCCCTTGGCTTCATTGAACATTTTGGATCACTATTCACATTTCATGATTTGATCATGTAGGAGTATGTAGGAGTATATTGAAGTGTTTGACGCTTTAACAATGCTCAAATAACTCCAAAGAACCAAAAGAAACCATCGAGAAATCATCGTAGAATTGCGTTACGAAACGACGCCGGAAAGGGCAAAATTTTTGTGCCTTGCGCCACACCCCTGAAACAGGGTAGTGGCGCAAGAATGCAGCCTTATATGAAGTTTATTCAGGCTTGTGGCTTGCGCCACACCCCTAAAACAGGGTAGTGGCGCAAGTTTCAGCATTTTACTGAAATTTCCGGCCACTAATCCGACGTTTACGTATCGTCCAATCCCGTCTCAAAACACTACAAAATACTTACTTAGTGATCTTAACCATCAAGTAAACATGACCTAAAGTCACCAAATGAGGTTATAATGTGTACGAGTTCTTACCCAAATGCTCCACGAAATCACAACACACCTCCTACGACGATCTAATCGCACATGTTACGTTCCGATATCAAATGTTTTACCAATGACACTATAAAACACATATGCATGGCATCTCAACACCTATGTAGGGATCAAGTGAGGTTATAAAAGTACGGGGTGTTACATTCTTCCCCCCTTAGAAACATTCGTCCTCGAATGTTAACAACATGTCTTATACACAACAAATGCATCTTTACTTTAACATACCGATATACATAATGCTCTTAAGACTTACTTGTTATTGTTCCACCTCCGTACTGTGAACTTCTTGGTCCATTTGAAATAGATGGGGGTACTTGGATTTCATCTTTTCTTCCGCTTCCCATGTGATCTCCTCTACGTGTTGGTTTCTCCAAAGGACTTTTACGGATGCTACGTCTTTATTCCTCAATCTCTTTACTTGTCGATATAGGATAGCAATGGGCACTTATTCATAAGTGAGATACTCTGTAACTTGAACATCCTCTACGGGAACAATACGAGACGGCTCTCCTATGCATTTCTGAAGCATTGACACATGAAAGACCGGATGGACTGAGGAAAGTTCTTGAGGTAAGGCTAATTCATATGCGACTTGCCCAAATCTTCTAATAACTTCATAGGGGCCTATGTAACGTGGACTCAATTTTCCTTTCTTTCCGAACCGCATTACCCCTTTCATCGGTGACACCTTTAAAAACACCCAATCACCTATGGCGAATTCAAGCCCTCTTCTTCTGACATCGGCATATGACTTATGACGACTGTGAGCCGTTTGTAACCTTTGTTGGATAACTTTAACTTTCTCCATGGCTTGGTGGACAATATCTGGCCCAAGTAAAGCAGTTTCGCCTGCTTCAAACCATCCAATTGGTGATCGACATTTCCTTCCATACAAGGTTTCATAAGGCGCCATTTGTATACTTGAATGATAGCTATTGTTATATGCAAATTCAATAAGAGGCAAATGGTCATCCCAACTACCCTGGAAATCTAACGTACAAGCTCGTAGCATATCTTCAAGTGTCTGAATAATACGTTCTGCTTGTCCATCAGTCTGAGGATGGAAAGCCGTACTCAAATTCACCTGAGTACCTAAACTTCGCTGAAAAGATTTCCAAAAGTGTTCTGTGAACTGTGCTCCTCTGTCTGATATGATCGAAAGTGGAATACCATGCAATCGTACTATCTCTTTCACATACAACTTTGCATAATCCTCAGCTGTATAGGTCGTCTTGACAGGTAGAAAATGCGCTGACTTGGTAAGTCGATACACTATGACCCATATGGAATCAAACTTCCGCAATGTACGAGGCAAACTCGTAATAAAATCCATATTAATCATATCCCACTTCCAGACTGGAAGATTGATACATTGCATGTACCCTCCTAGTTTCTGATGTTCCACTTTCACTTGTTGACAATTCGGGCATTGCACGACAAATTCCGCAATGTTCTTTTTCATGTTGCCCCACCAATACACCTCTTTCAATTCATGGTACATTTTAGTAGTACCCGGATGAATGGAATAGCGCGAATGGTGCGCCTCTGTCATTATTCGTGTCGTCAGTTCATCTACGTCTGGTACACATAGTCTCCCTTGACATTGAAGCACCCCTTCCGATGTAATATCAAATGCCTTGGTCAAATTCTGCTGCACATTCTCCTTTAGCTGTAATAAAATAGAATCCGCATACTGTTTCTCTTTCACTTCAGCTATCAAGGAGGATTCTGCTGCATTCTGCACCATAACTCTATCATCGAAGGATTCAATAAGGCGAACTCCCAAGCTGGCTAATTGATTCAAATCTTTGATTATCTCACGCTTTTGATTCAACTGACCACTAGTGCTTTCGACTGCCTTACGGCTCAATGCATCAGCTACGACATTTGCTTTGCCTGGGTGATAAAGAATATCAATGTCATAATATTTTAAAAGCTCCAACCACCTTCGTTGCCTCAAATTGAGTTCCTTTTGCTTAAAAAGGTATTGCAAGCTTTTATGATCCGTATAGATGTCAACATGAACCCCATATAAATAATGACGCCATATCTTTAAAGCAAAAACTACCGCTGCCAATTCAAGATCATGTGTGGGATAGTTTTTCTCATGTGGCCACAACTGTCGTGAGGCATATGCTATCACCCTACCATGCTGCATTAACACACATCCGAGACCAATTCCGGAAGCATCACAATACACTGCATAGCTCTCTGTACGTTCAGGAAGTACTAACACTGGTGTGGAAGTCAACTTATCTTTCAAGTTTTGGAAACCTCTTTCACATGCGTCATTCCATTGAAATTTAATTGCCTTGTGAGTTAACTTTGTCAATGGTGCCGCAATAGAAGCAAAACCTTCTACAAATCTTCGGTAATAACCTGCCAAACCCAGAAAACTGCGAATCTCTGTGGGTGTCGTAGGTCTTGGACAGTTTTTCACTGCTTCTATCTTTTGGGTATCAACCTGTATGCCTTCATCTGATACAATGTGACCCAAGAACGCGACTGATTTCAACCAAAACTCACATTTGGAGAATTTTGCATACAACTTACGCTCACGGAGAATTTGCAACACTTGCCGTAAGTGATAAGCATGGTCTTCTGGTGATCTTGAATAAACAAGGATGTCATCTATAAATACTGTCACGAACACGTCTAGGAATGGCTTGAACACTCTGTTCATCAAATCCATAAACACAGCCGGTGCATTTGTTAGCCCAAATGACATAACTAAAAATTCATAATGGCCATACTGTGTTCGAAAAGCTGTCTTGGGTACATCCTCCTCTCTAACTATGACCTGATGGTAACCCAACCTCAAGTCAATTTTTGAAAAACACCTGGCACCCTGTAACTGATCAAACAAATCATCAATACGAGGGAGGGGATATTTGTTCTTGATCGTTACTTTATTCAGTTGCCGATAGTCGATGCACATTCGCAAGGTGCCATCTTTCTTTCGCACAAATAATACAGGTGCACCCCACGGGGACATACTAGGCCTAATGAAGCCTTTGTCTAACAAATCTTTCAACTGCGCTTTTAATTCACGCAGTTCCGCTGGAGCCATTCTATATGGAGAGATAGAAATATGCTGAGTGCCTGGAATCACATCAATGCCAAATTCCACTTCCCGTCCCGGGGGTAAACCTGGCAGATCCTCTGGAAATACATCAAGAAATTCATTGACTACCGGTACTGCCTGTGGAGTTAATGGTTCCAAATCATTATCTTTCACTCGTACCAAATGACATACATATCCCTTGGCAATCATTTTTCTGGCTTTCAAATAGGAAATAAATCTCCCTCGTGGTGCCCCTACATTACCCTGCCATTCAAGAACATTCTCCTGCAGAAAACAAAATTGCACCTTCTTGGCCCGGCAATCTACCATAGCATAACAAGAGGCCAACCAATCCATTCCCATAATTACATCAAAATCCACCATTTTCAATTCAATGAGATCGGCCAACGTATCATGACCACACACAGTTGCCACACAGTTACGATATACTCTTTTTGCAACAATATATTCACCAACCGGTGTAGATACTTCAATGGACTTAATTAATAATTCCGGTGCCTTTGCAAATTTCGCAGCAACCAATGGAGTAACATAGGAAAATGTAGAACCTGGGTCAATTAGTGCATATACATTATGTGAGAATATGGATAATGTACCTGTGACGACATCGGGGGAAGCCTCTGATTTCTGGCGGTCCACCAAAGCATAAGTGCGATTCTGGACCCCGCTAGTACTGGCTCCTCCTCTGGCACCTCTACCTCGACCAATAGGCTGCACCCCTCGGCCCTGTGAAGGAACCGATGCTGAAGACGCAACAGCCGACCCAGCTGGTCGTGCTATACCACCCATGCTCCGCTGTGGACATTCTCTCGCTATATGTCCCGGCATACCACACCAAAAGCAGACATTCGTCCCTGTCCGACATGGACCCGTGTGCATACGGCCGCAGTGCTGATACTGCTGACGAGGAAACCCTGCTGACTGTGATCCATGACCCCCACTACTCTGTCCAGCTGAACCACCTCGAAACCCTCGAGACTGAGAATAAGCACTCCCTGTGGAATAAGAGAATGACGGTCTAGGTGGTCTAGGAAACATGCGGGGCCTAGATCCTCCTTGGGACATCATAGGTGGTCCCATAGGTCTAGCCCTTTTGGACTGTCCCCTATCAAATTCATGTACCCTTCGTCTCTGTCTCTGATCCTCCATTTTCTGGGCGAAGGCTTGTATGCGAGCAATGTCCATGTCCCTATTCAAGGCCGCAATAGTGCAATATCTTACCAAATATGGCTCTAGTCTGTCCACGTATCTATGGACCCTGTCTGTCATCGTAGCCATAACATTTGGCGCATATCGAGCCAAGGAGTTAAATTGCAAACTATATTCCCGAACACTCATATTCCCTTGACGCAAATTCAGGAACTGATCTGCACGTGCTTCCCAAACCTCATATGGAAGATAATGATCAAGGAAAGCCACCTTAAACTCTTCCCATGTCGGTGAATCTGCACCAATGTCACGGGATTTCTTCCAATCCTCATACCACAGTATTTCCTCTCCTTTCAACCTATACGCAGCAAGTTCCACTGTCTCTACCCCTGTCACATGCATAACTTCCAAGGCCCTCTGAATTTGATCCACGAAGTCCTATGGATCTGCTTTTGGATCTGCCCCTGTGAATATAGGAGGGTCCAGTTTCAAGAAATCCTATGTTCTGCGACTTGCCATTCTAGCCGCATCATCATCATGTGCCATTGCACCAGCTCTTCCCTGGCTTTGTGCCGCCACTAACTGTGTCAACATCTGTACAACATTCCTAAGATCCTGATCTGTGGCATTTGTCGGTGGTTCCACGGGCACTTCCCTTCTTCTCGGCTCTTCTGGAGCTGAAGAAGTAGAAGAAGCTCGCGTTGCGAACTCAGTTTCAGCCCCACCTTGATCAACTTGCTCAGGTGGTGGTCTACTTGCTCCTTCACCAGCAATTCTATCTGTCAGCTTCCTTTTACCTTTTCCTCTTCCTCTTCTAGTGTTCGGCATTTTTGACTATACCAAAGAAAAACAAGGACCAGGATCAGATACAATGCAACTGACAACATTGGCTCTAGTGCACGATCTAGAATGAAGGAAAGAAACAACATCCTAAATGTCTTGTAGCCTCCTACGTATAAATGTGGTGCACAACACATCGATACGTAAGACTCTACTCAGACACAGCTTTGTAGACATCCTTAGACCGACTGCTCTGATACCACTTTTGTCACGCCCCGAATCCCATCGAGACATGATTGGCACCCGTAGCCGATAAGGCCCGAGAGAACCAACCTTTACCTATGTTCAATCATATGCATCTCATAATTATAACCACCATGTCATAATAATATGAAAGACGAATAAAGGAAAACATGGGACATAGTTGTACATACATATGAAAACAACATACGTCCTTTACACTGATACACCCACATCCATCTACAAAAGCCTCTAACAAGAGCATTGACCAAAATGAACCATAAGTCGGGACAAGTCCCCTCTTTACACATTATGTACAATACCAAAACATATATACACTCTGACTCGGAGAAGCCCCGAATGAGCTGGAGCTCACCAAAGAACCGCTAACACTGGCAATCTACTGAGGAGGCCTACTGGGACCTGCGCCTGCAGCAAGTAAGGTAAATTCCCCGAGAGGGGTCAGTACGAAATAAGTACTGAGTATGCAAGGCTCAGATGAAACTATACAACACATGAATATTTCAATGAATATGTCAATGAACTCAAAACATATGAATACTCAATGTGAATAAGTCACCATGTTACTCTTTGGAAACCATGTGGATTGCTTTCATTATTTTCATTACTTTCTTTATCTCAATGCTCACATGCCATTACATATCACAATGTACCCGGGCCCCGACTGATCAGTGGGTCTTTCATATCATATCATTGTGTAGGGATCGAGTCGAGCTAGGCTTATGCCCCTAGACTTGCCACCCATACATCAATGCATCGGGATCGAGTCGAGCTAGGCTTACGCCCCTAGACTTGCCACCCATAAATCCAAACCTCGGGATCGAGTCGAGCTAGGCTTACGCCCCTAGACTTGCCACCCGTACTTGATCATTGACCACATTTGCATTACTTTGTTCATTACTTTGAGATTGATACCTTGATAATCATAACATCACTTTGGAACTTTGGAACATAACATTGTTGGAAACTTTGAATCATTGACCAATAAGAAGTGAAGGACATGTGAATAAATATCAATGAGAAATATAACATTACTAGCACCATGATACCATTGGAACCATTGGACAATAATCCATGAACAAGAGACATAAGTATAGTCACTATTAAACCATTGGAACATAACCTTATTTGAACTTTCGGAACATTAACCATGAATATGAGAAATGAGATTCACAATTGATCAATGAGTAGAAAATATATGACAATGACTAGTGATAGACGGATATCGGATACCTTAGCACATTTTGGGATAGAACTAGTGACATGTCAATATGGACAATATTTGCCGTAGAAAGATACGGACAAAGTAACCTTGCATACCTTGGATTCGCAATACGAATCTATAACCTTAGATGCGTAGACAATAATCCCGCTCCTTCTTTATGTGTCACTCTACAACATAAATACATAACGAAATTCACATTAACCACCAAGTACTTTACAAATGCATACAATGTCAATGAGTTACATGTTTGCCTTTAAACATGTCAATTCCCCTTGACAAAACCATTGAGCATACTATTATTTCAAAAATGCCATAATATTCCCAACATTGACCAATACATGAAAATCAATACATTTCACCACAATACTTCTCCTTTACACTTTCTTATCCATAACACATCCCAAATAATCCATCAAAGCACCTTAATTCAACTCATAACACATATCGGCCAAAATCCCATAATTTTCACTTTTAGACAAGAACAAGTTTTATACCAAAAATAACACCATACATGTTCATATTTTGTCCATACCATGCTTTTTCATCAAAGGCACAAGGCCTAATTCACACTTGCATTCCATATACCACAAATCTCATACAAAATCACCAAGTACCATGACCAACTTTTCCAAGCACAACCAACATGATATACATATTCTTTTATGCCTATAAGATATTAATCCATGAAAATAAATATTTACCAAGGCTTGGAATATGTTGATCTTGTCCAAGGAGTCCCAAGGAATTATTTTGCTTTAGGGTTTGGAAATGAGAAATGTTGAGAAAAATGTTTTAAAGGCATGAGAGGTTTTGTACAATAAAAATCTGATTTGCCCCTTTTTATAGGCCTCTCATGTTGTCCTTAGCCAATTCTTGGCATTTAATAAGGTGTCTAGAAGGTCAAATGGAAGAATGGGTCTTTTGACCCATTTGGGCCATGGATTTCTTCCACTTTTGGGCCTTAATTTGGCCCAAGAAGACATATCCATTTAGCCCAACAATTTTCATGCATTATTCACCATATCTCTCATGTTTATATAATTCCATAATGTTACGACAATAGTCTCTTAAAAGATTCTCATTCGTCGCCTCGATTGCAAAAATTGGAATTCTAGTCGCCCTTGGCTTCATTGAACATTTTGGATCACTATTCACATTTCATGATTTGATCATGTAGGAGTATGTAGGAGTATATTGAAGTGTTTGACGCTTTAACAATGCTCAAATAACTCCAAAGAACCAAAAGAAACCATCGAGAAATCATCGTAGAATTGCGTTACGAAACGACGCCGGAAAGGGCAAATTTTTGTGCCTTGCGCCACAACCCTGAAACAGGGTAGTGGCGCAAGAATTCAGCCTTCTCTGAAGTTTATGCAGGCTGGTGGCTTGCGCCACACCCCTAAAATAGGGTAGTGGCGCAAGTTTCAGCATTTTGCTGAAATTTCCGGCCACTAATCCGACGTTTACGTATCGTCCAATCCCGTCTCAAAACACTACAAAATACTTACTTAGTGATCTTAACCATCAAGTAAACATGACCTAAAGTCACCAAATGAGGTTAGAATGTGTACGAGTTCTTACCCAAATGCTCCACGAAATCACAACACACCTCCTACGACGATCTAATCGCACATGTTACGTTCCGATATCAAATGTTTTACCAATGACACTATAAAACACATATGCATGGCATCTCAACACCTATGTAGGGATCAAGTGAGGTTATAAAAGTACGGGGTGTTACATGTCATTTCTGCTGAAATGCATGGTTCAGTTAACCATAACAAGGAAAAATTATTTTTTTGATAAATATAATATATGGGCCATCTTGTGTCACCTCGACTATTTTCATGGGATACCTGGCTTTTTCCCACCACAATAACTATCAGGTATCAAGTAACTCTGTCCACCAAATGAGTTATCAAGACTAGAGTAAATGGAGAGAAATCACCTAGTATTTTTGTCTCTACTAAAATTTGATGTGAGACCTCATGGTGCTCAACCCTTGGGTTTCATATTTATAATAACTAATAAGCCTTCATCAAAATCTTTAAACAGGAAAGACGAACAAAGTAGGAGATGATATTTGTGCATCTTGAAATAGAACGATTGTTAACTACAACAAGAATTCTAAATCCATCTAATTTTATAGCAAGAACTGGTGATATATTTCTAAGTTGATTCGGTGACATAATGAAATGGTCATTGTCATTATAGATACTTCTAAAATAATGAAATGAATTACAACTAGCAGAATACAATATACAAGAGGGGAAGACATGATTATTTGTCATAGAAAATTAACTAATCCATAGAATTAGTTTACAACTTGTCTAATTTATTCAAGAGAGATACATCCACCACCCAAAGGTTCCCAAAATTTTTCTAGAATAAAGAATGAGCAAGTAGAAAATATCAAGATACAGGAAATGTTATTTTCAACAATCAAATTTCAAGAATATAAATTCAGAAATGGTAAAACTCGAAAAAGGGAGGAAGTATTTAGACAGACTTGGCGAGAAATTCTTCGAGGAGGGATTGTTCGTCGGGAGTCCAATCAACAGAAAGGCCTGGATTGTGTCGTAGAGCCGCCTGTGTGGGGCCAACCACAGAGTTTTTGGGAACAGAGAGACCATTACTGGTTGCGCCATTCCCATTTATGGTAGTGCCTTTTTGACCACTATTATTACTCTTTGAAGGGTTAGCGCTCGTAGCCATCAAATTGGAAACAATTGAAGATTCAACTACAAGGAGTGGATATAGCTAATCTGAATCATTTATATACAGGGAGTTTGGAACCAGGAAGCTAGAAGAAAGGCAGAGCTAGATTTAGAGAGAGAGAGAGGAGAAAATCAATATGAAATAGTTTCTAAAGGATTTGGGTACTAATTGACTTGGATAAAGAGGGAAATCATTTTATACTACTCCCAACTATATATATGAGCTATCAAAATCTGATGGATAACTAAGTCAGAACCTATTTAATCTTAAAGTATATTTCTGAAAGCCTATATACTTAAACTAATAATACTTTGTTATATTGAATTCAAAAGAATATTTGGATCGTGTGTTCATAACATTCCAAATTTGCTGAAGGAAGCAAATTATGTGAAAATAATATAAAATTAGTCTACATATTAAATCATAAAAATTCTAAGTTATGCAAGATACCAAAATCATAAAAAATATTTAATTATCATATAATGATCATGAGAGTACTGAATTAGAAGAAAATTCTCAAACTAGATAAGAACCCTAGAAGCATAATATCTGAATTTAAAGTTTAACTGAAAGCTTTTGGGGACACAAGGCTGAAAGGATACCCATTGTTGAAATCCCACATACCTGGATGAAGAATTCTTACAGGATACTTGAATTCTTGAAGCTTTTGGTCAAGAACCCTAGTTTCTGACTTTGAGAGTTTAATCGCCTTCGAAGTTTATTTTCTAAGTGTTTCTTATGGAATTGGGAAAAGTAATCGACTATTCCCCTTAAATCCCACTTATAATAGTCTTAAACGACGTGGTATAGGGAGTTAGAGAGTGGAAAAATATGAAAATATCCTCATTAAAATGTAAATGATTTTCTAGAAATAGTCATCATGGATCTGGGTACAACTCTTTCCCTAAACCAATGATTCATCCCCTGACTCATGTAGACTAGACTAGTTTGCAAGTTTTAGAGCACGACTGCTACCCTACGACTCATGGGGTATGCCAATGAGTCTTATCTAGGACTCTATAATGACTCAAATCATTATTATGCTAAAATAAAGAGTAAAACCCTCTCCTAATTTCTCCTTAAACCAAAATTTGAAAATGTTGGGTTGGTCTAGTTTTAGGTGTATTTTGAGTGTGTGGTAGTCTAGAAAAATATAAGAATTATTTAAGAGTCGATTGGTGTTTTTGATTATATTTTGTGTTAAAGGATGAGTTTAGAAAGTCATAGAAACTTTCTGTGCGTAAAAAAAGTTAGTAGAACTTTAGTTATTTACGGTGAAAAGGTCAGCTCGTAATGTCGAATTTCAAGAAATGTGTTGTGAAATGGCCAGAACTAGGACCAAGTCCTATGTTACTAGTTTAGGGTTGTTGCAGTGACAGAAGTGTCTCTATAGTGGTGCCGCTGCAGTGATAGAAGTGTCATCACAGTGGCAACCCCATTTGGCCTATGAGCCGCTACTACGATAGATCCTTCGCTGCAGTAGCCAAAATACAGGTTTTCAATTTTTAAGTCAGAAAAATATTTTTTATTCCTTTATTTCAAAAACTCATTCAAGGGCTTAGCAAGGGCAATTTTCATTAATTTATAGGATTTTCCATCTTTGAGGTAAGTTCCTTTTACACTTCAAGCTTGAATTACTCCTTTAGATTCTTAGAATTATAAGAATCATAACCATGGTTCAATTTGAAAACTAGCCCTATGTTTATGAACTAGTGGGAATTTGGGGGGAATGATATTATTATCTATTGTTATTGATTCTAGGGTGTTATAAAATACTTTTTATGGTAGAATTCATAATTGTTAGTTGAATAATGAAGATTTCAAAGAGTTTAAAGGGTAGAAAAACCGAAGATAATGAACTAGGTTAACTTCATGAATTAATTTGTTAAATGTGACGTTCCTAATTCTTAGGAAGAGTGAATTGTTATGTTAAATCTATGTAATTGTTGTTTATAGAACAAGAACGGGCTGAAATTGAAAGGAAGGGCAAGTTTGTGGCTATATAGTGTTTACGAATAAGGAATCGAGGTTGGTTATTGTTTAATAGTAGTAAATACTTGCTTGACTCTATGCTTATATGTGAGTTGGGTGTTTGTGATTTGATTTTGGGAATTACTTGTGATTATTGATTGTATCATGCATTGAACATATGCTTTTAAGATCATATTGAGATGATATATAGATCGAGTATCACACCAATACTGTTATATGGATTGGGTGTCATGCCGGCACTATTATTGGATCAGGTACCATGTCGGTACTGGTACATGGAATGAGCTCATCCCCTGCAGGTCATAGTTGAGAGTCCCTGCTGACCCTAGTATGTGTGTACATTTTGCATGAATGCAATCATCATTTCATTTGAGTATATATATATATATGTGTGTGTGTGTGTGTGTGTGAGAGAGAGAGAGAGAGAAAGAGAGAGAGAGAGAGAGTGTGTGTGTGTTGTCATGATTATTGTTGAAGATTCTGCCTAAGTGTAATTGATGTACTTGCATACTTGTATTTCTAATGAGATGAAGTGTTATGATTGTATTTGGTTTTCAACTAATTATAAGTTGTGTCTTGGCTGTTGTTACTTGAATTTAACTCTCCTATTTGTATGGTGTCGAGTTGAGTCAGCTGATGATACCTACCAGTACTTAATTTTGGTACTGATAGTACCTATACTCTTTTTTTGTTGACTGTAGAGTGTGTTCTAGTGTTTGAGATGAGACCTTGACTCTAGTCAGTGATTCAGACATCGATTCAAGGGTGAGCACCATATCTAGGTAGCCGTTAGATCATTCTTATATTGGTTATGTCCTTTGTTTCAAGATAGATGTATTTCTTTTTCTTAGTATTTTGCATTTTTCTTAGACTTGGTTTTAGACACTGTTTTAGATGTTCTTGTATGGTAACTTTCAGGTCCCAAAGTTTGTAGAGTAGAGATACATTCTACACTCTTTTTTTTTCGAGCATTTAGTTATTTAATAAAGAAATTGTTTTGCTTTTATTGTGTTTTAGTGAGTTAAATGGTAAGTATTTGAGAAAAGTGACTTGTGAAGGTACGTAATTATTGGCTAAGGATTGGGTTAGATAGTCCTCCTGCTGTAGAGTTAGGGTGGGTGTCACTCATAACCAATTGGATCGTGATAAAGATTGTATCAGAGCACTGGGTTCATTGATCTCATCATACAAGAACAGGTCTAGTAGAGTCTTGAAAAATGGTACAGAGACGTCTGTACTTTTCTTTGAAAGGCTATAGGGATTTAGGAAGTAATTTTCACTTCTTTCTTTCTTTCATACTAGTACTTGATTCCAATTGGTATCTGACGATCAAAATTGGTACCTAAACTCCTTCACTCTTATTTTGCAAATAGTGAACACTCATTTAACAAGAGTAGCTGCAGTCATAGTAGCCACGCTAGTAGTAGGATCACTACCGATCTCTGAGGACGAGAGGTAGCACCTATCAAAGGTGGAGCCCAGGCAGTCAGAGGACTAGTTAGGTAGAGATCACTGTCCATTTCCCCATAGCAAGATGCTCCAAATTTGGTCCAGAATAAGGAGGTGATGGTTAAGAATGAAGAAGTGGTAGTTCCAGAGAATGTGGTGCCAGTACAGAATAGTGCAGCTTAGGTACCTATGTCCGCAGAATTGATTCAGTAAGTATTGGGGTTTGTGAGTAGTTTCGTTGGCACAAGGACTACTCTAGCAGTGCCTGCATTTCCATCTCCAGCCTTGCAGTATGTTATTGTTATAACACCCTGTATAGATGAGGGCTATGAGACAGGAGTGCTTCCCCAACAAGTATTGGTACTGGTGATGATTGATGATGATCACGGACTATTTTGTAAGTTCATGAATATGAAAACTCCAGTGTTTCAGGGTACTGAGTAAGAGAATGCATTTAAGTTCTTGATTGAGTGTTACGAGCGTATGTACAAGATAGGCATTATGGAGGGTTGTTTTTGATATGGTCATATTGCTTATAGATTAAGAGATTACCCCTAGATGAGGAAATATGGGTAACAAGGCTCAGTCTAATACTTCAGCAGCCCATTCAGGTCACCTAGCTCAATAGGGTGCTTCTACTAGTGGAGGTGGTGGTCAGTACCAGAACCAATTCTATGCCTTTTCTTCTTATCTGGATCAGGAGAGCTCTCTAGATGTAGTCACTGGTATGTTAGAACCCTTTCATATAGATGTATATGCCTTGTTAGATATAGGAGCCACACTTTTCTTTGTCATGCCTTATATTGCAGTAGATTTTAGTGTCAGTCCCAAAACCCTTTCAAAACCCTTCTCAGTCTCTACTCATATTGGTGACTTAGTTATAGACAAGCAGGTATACAGAAATTTCCCAGTCTCAGTTTTTAAAAAAATCACCATAGTTGATCTAGTAGATTTAGATATGACTGATTTTGATGTCATTCATGGCATAGATTGGTTACATTCTTATTATGCCTCAGTCGACTGCAGAACCAAAGTTGTTAAGTTTAAGTTTCCAAATGAACCAGTCTTAGAATGGAAGGGTAGTACCTCAGCACCTATAGGTCAGTTTGTCTCTTGCCTGAAGGCCATAAAAATAATCTCCAAGGGTTGTATCTAGCATTTAGTTCAGGTCAAGGATTTTAAGTCTAAAACCCTAACCCTTTAGTCTTTTATAGTTGTTAATAAGTATCCAGAAGTGTTTCTTGAGGATCTGCCCGGAGTCCCTCCCAAGTAGGAGATCACTATTGGAATATACCTTTTTCTAGATATCCAGTCTATTTCAATTCCTCCTTATAGAATTGCTCCAGGTGACCCTAAGGAATTTAAAGATAAGTTAAAGGACCTCATAAAAAAATGTTTCATCAGACCCAACATCTCTCCATAGGGTGCTCCGATTCTCTTCATGCATAAGAAAGACAGTTCCATCAGAATGTGCATCGATTACCACCAGTTGAACAAAGTCACAATCAAGAATAAGTAGCTTATTCCTAGAATTGATGACTTGTTCAACCAACTTCAAGGTGCTAGATGCTTCTCAAATATAGACCTCGTAGAGTCGGAGAATGTGACATTCTGAAAATAACCTTCAGAACTCGGTATGGTCACTATGAATTTGTTGTTATGTCTTTAAACTAACGAATGCTCCTGTAGCTTTTATGGACTTGATGAATAGGGTGATCATACAGTATTTGGATATGTGCGTCATTGTTTGTATAAATAACATCCTTATTTATTCTTAGAGTGAGGATGAACATACAAACCATTTGAGGATTGTTTTGCAGACTCTCAAAGATTGTCAGTTATTCACCAAGTTTAACAAGTGTAAATTCTTATTGAAATCAGTAGTATTTCTTAGTCATATCATTTCTATTGAGGGAATTTTGGTTGATTCTCAATAGACCAAAGCAATTAGGAACTGGCCTATACCCATCTCTATATCAGATATTAGGAGTTTCTTAGGTTTAGCTGGTTACTACAGGCGGTTTGTTAAAGGTTTTTCCTATAGTGCTTCTTCTATGTCTATATTAACTTAGAGTAAATTCAAGTTTCAGTGGTATGATACTTACGAGAAGAGTTTTCAGGAGTTGAAGACTCTACTCACTTCTGCTCCATTTTGACTCTACTAGAGGTCTAAATGGGTCTGTTGTTTATTGTGGTGCTTCTAGAGTGGGACTTAGGTGTGTGATGATGCAACATGATAAGGTCATATCTTATGCTTTTAGATAGTTCAAAGTTCATGAGAAAAATTACCCGACTCATTAACTGGAGTTGACAACTATAGTTTTTGCCTTAAAGATTTGGAGGCACTATCTTTATGGAGTTCATATGGATATATTTATGGATCACAAAAGACTTCAGTATGTGTTCAATCAGAAAGATTTCAATCTTCATCATAGGAGATAGTTAGAGTTGTTGAAAGATTATGACATGAGTGTTTTGTACCATCCGAGTAAAGCCAATGTAGTAGTTGATGCTCATAGCATACTTTCTAGGGGTAGTGTTGCTCATGTTTAGGATGAAAAGAAAGAGTTAGTTCGTGATGTTCACAGACTTGCTAGGTTGGGAGTTTTTCTTATTAACTCAACCGAAGGTTGTGTTATGGTTTAGAATCTTCATTAGTGGTGGAGGTAAAGATGAAGTAGGATAGTGATCCTATTTTGCTTAAGTTGAAGGAAGTAGTTAGCAATCAGAAGGTGGAGGTTTTCTTCTAAGGGGGAGATGGTGTGCTTCATTATCAGGATCACCTATATGCTCTAGATGTCAATGATTTGAGATCGTAAATACTGACAGAAGCTCACAGTTCTTGGTATTCTATTTATATAGATACCACTAAGATGTACCGTGATCTATGAAAAGTTTATTGGTGGAATAGTATGAAGAGGGACATTACATAATTTGTAGCTAAGTGTCCAAATTGCTAGTAGGTTAAATCTAAGTACCAGAGACTAGGAGGTATGACTGAGAATACCAATATTCCTACTTAGAAGTGGGAAGAGATAAATATAGACTTTATTATAGGGTTACCTCGTACGTGCAGACGATATGATTTGATATGGGTTATGTAGATTTGATGACTAAGTCAACATATTTTCTGCCAGATAATACTACAGATTCAGCTGACAAATATGCTAGACTTTACATTCGAGAGTTGGTCAGGTTGCATGGAGTTCCCTTGACTATAATCTCAGTTATGGGTACTCACTTTACTTTACAGTTTTGGAAGTATTTTCAGAAGGGTCTCGGTATCCATGTTTATCTCAAAACATTTTTTCACCCGCAAGCGGATAGTCAGTGTCACGCCCCAAATCCTATTGAGGCAGATTGGCACCCAAAGCCGATGAGGCCCGAGAAAACCAATCTTTGCTCATGTCCATTCATATGCATGTTATTCAAGAAACCTCATCATCATGTATACATACTAGATGCTCATAGCGGAAGTTATGGAAACATGTGTTATATACATATAAGAAACTTGGCCGTTAGGGCCATCAAGTGGACATACATCTCTTATATTCATATACCCACATACGTCTACAGAGCCTCTAACAGATACACATACATAACCAACCTCATGTAGGGACAAGTCCCCGCTTTATACAACATTTACAATACCAAAAAAAATGTACGCTATGACTCGGAAAGCCCCGAACCAACTGGAGCTCACCATAAATCTGCAAATGACTCGTAGCCTACTATGGAGGTCTACTAGCACTTGTGTCTACAACAAGTAAGGTAAGTCTCCCAAGGGGGTCAGTACGAAGAATGTACTGAGTATGTAAGGCTATATGAAACTGTATGATACATAAGTACTTCAATGGAATCAGAATATAAGAGAATAGTCAATATGGATACACCACCGGTCTATTTGTAGAACCTTGCTCATTGCTTTCGTTACTCTCATTATTCGATCACTCATTATCTTTCATATACCAACATTCATAAATACTTTTATTTAAGTAATACACTTTCTTTACTTTTACGATCCTCATCCTTATTAGTCATCCACCTTATCGGTGGGTAGTCATCCACCTTATTGGTGGGTAGTCATCCACTGTATTAGTGGGTAGTCATCCACCTCATTGGTGGGTCAATATAAATAGTATTAGGGTCCTCTCGAGCTAGGCTTATGTGCCCCTTTGAGTTGTCCCGGTTCTCAAACAATAAACCATCTATGCATAACTTTATTCCTTTACTTTTGCGAGATTATACATTTTCTTGTGAGAGATTGATACATTTTCTTATGAGATATTGATACATTGGATGCCTTAGCATTATTGGAACTTTGGAACATAAAATTATTGGACAACTCAAGAATGAAAAGATTCTCCTTACATCATCACTTCCCTTGAGATAGTTTCTTTTGGTAGTTACAACGTTGTGAAAGCTTAGGAACTTCAATCAATGGATAAGAGACGTATGAATCACCATTGGTCTAAGAATAAGAAACATGTGAATAACAATATATGTCAATCTGAGCTAGAAATACTTTAGAATACTTCAGAACGGAATAGGTACAATGTTACTATGAACACTATGTGCTGCAGAAGGGTACAGAAAGAGTAACCTTACATAACTTCACTTCCAAGTTTGAATACGCAAGCCTATATATGAACACAGTAGTCCAGCTCCTTCCTTACGTTTCACGCTACAATACAAGTACATAACGAAGCTAACGTCAACAACTAGTTACCGTACAAGTTTACAAGACAACATAAGCTATATGACTGCCATATAACGTCATTTTACCCTTTATAATACAAAACACTGCATTATCATACCAACAACACCATAACATTCCACACATTGACCAAGACATCATAAACCAATAGTATTTCACACCACATTTACCCTTTACGCTTCCTTATTATCATTCCGTCACATTTACTCCATCAAATTGCCTCATAACGACATATGAAAAACAATCCATAATTAATATATTCCAACATGCTTCCATAAAACCCCTTAAAGTCATTAAAAAGGTATCATAAGTTGATAATTACATCCAAAAAGGGTATAGGGGCCTTCAGGGATCAAAGAGAGACAAAACCATACAAAATGACATTCTGGGGTGACCTGCAAAGCCACTTTCTCCCAAAGGTGGCTTCATGCTTCCGCAGGTGACCCTTGGTAGTGTCCAGGGGCACCTGCGTTGGTATCTGCGCCCGCAGGTGCCTTCATCTGTGGGGGCGGATGCCCAAATCGGCCAGAAAGGGTCTCTTTTGGGTCCTTTTGTGAAATAAATGTTCCAAGGCCATAAGTAAGCTTTTATTTACATATTTTTGGTCACTTGGATGACAAAAAACACCCATGGTTTCACAACACACATGAACATCACCAAAACCACATTTTCCTTCACTACACCACCAAGTACATGCACAATTTTTCAATAACAATTCCAAACATTATGTACAAGGATAAAACAATTTAAGGCTATAATCACATCTCACATGTCAATATTGAATTCATCAAGTTAACTTCCTTCAATACCGCAAGTCCCTTTTCAAGTTTAGAAGACAAAACCCTTCACCGATTAAGCAAAAACACACTGTTTCACACATAGTGTACTGTCTAACACTTTACCAACATAACCAACATAATGTACACACCATATTAAGCATATCATATACTAATTCATAAGCATAAACACTTACCAAAGCTTCCCAAGGACTGATCTTGTCCAAAGAGAATGGCGGCTTAGGGTTTGAGAGAATAGAGAAATATCTCTTTTGTGGAAACTTCTAGAAAATGGCATGTGGATTTTGTGGAATAAAAATCTGATTTTTGTCACCTTAAATACTACCACTTCAAGTCTATCCTTAGCCCCATTATTTGACCAAGAATGGGTCACATTAGAATGTGTCAATTCCCCTTTTGGGCCATGTCTTCTTGGTAATTTTTGGGCTTAAATTGGGCCCAATTGCACATGTTAATTCAGACCAACTAATTAATGTATAATACCCCAACAATACCATGTTTACATAATTCCGTAAATGTTAAGACAATCAATTAGGGTTGGAAAGGTACGGGGCGTTACATCCTTCCCCCCTTAAAAACATTCGTCCTCGAATGTTAGTAACATTATCCAATGTACACAGATGGATCATTCTTTATGTTATCATATAGATACATAATGCTCATAGATACTTAATATTGCTCTAATCCCGCACTTTGAACTTTTTCTTCCATTTGAAACAAATACGGGTGCTTCGACTTTATCATTTCATCAATTCCTCATGTGATTTCTTCTACTTGTTGATTTCTCCAAAGTACCTTCATGGAAGATACTTATTTATTCTGTAATCTCTTCACTTGATGATCCTAAATAGAAATAAGGATTTCCTCATAGGTGAGATCCTCTGTAACTTGTACATCGTTAATGGAAGCAAAACGAGATGGATCTCCTATGCACTTTCGAAGCATCGACACATGAAATACCGGATGAACTGTGGAGAGTTCTTGGGATAGTGACAACTCATATGAAACTTTCCCAAATCTTCTAATTATTTCATATGGGCCTATATAACGTGGACTCAATTTTCCTTTCTTTCCGAATCGCATTACCCCTTTCATCAGTGACACCTTCAAAAATACCCAATCACCTATGGCAAATTCGATCCCTCTTCTTCTAACATCAGCATATGACTTGTTTCGACTTTGGGCCGTTTGTAGCCGTTGCTGGATCACTTTAACTTTATCCATAGCCTGATGAACAAGATCTGGCCACGTAAAGCAGTTTCGCCTGCTTCAAACCATCCGATTAGTGATCTACATTTCCTTCCGTACAAAGCTTCATAAGGTGCCATTTTAATACTTGAATGATAGCTATTGTTGTATGCAAATTCAATAAGCGATAGATATTTATCCCAACTACCTTTAAAATACAATGTACAACTCGTAGCATATCTTCAAATGTTTATATAGTACGTTCTGCCTATCCATTTGTCTGAGGATGAAACACCGTACTTCATTTCACTTGGATTCCCAAACTTTCCTGGAAATATTTCCAAAAGTGTGTAGTAAATTAAGCTCCCCTGTCGGATATAAAGAGTGGAATCCCATGTAATCGCCCTATCTCTTTGACATACAACCTTGCATAATCGTTAACTGTATAAGTGGTCTTGACTGGTAGACAATGCGCTGACTTGATAAGCCTGTGATGAAATCCATGTTAATCATGTCCCATTTCTACTGGAAGATTTATACATTGCATAAAACCTCCAGGTTTCGAATGCTCTACTTTCACTTATTGACAATTCGGATAATGAGTTACAAATTTTGCAATGTTTCTTTCATGCAACCTTACCAATCTATCCCTTCCAAATCATGGTACATTTTGGTAGCTCCCGAATGCATAGAATACCATAAATGATGTGCCTCTGTCATAATTCGTTTTCTTAATTCATCTATATTCGGTACACACAATCTACTTTGGCCCTAATTCACTCTCTCTTGCGTAAGATCAAATGCCTTTATCAAATCTTGTGTGCATTCAATTTCAGCTTAAATACAATAAGATTCACATATTGCTTTTTCTTCGCTTCAATTACAAAGAAGTGACAAATGAAGATTCTACCGCATTTTACACTATAATTCATTCATCTGGAGTTTCGAGAAGACGAACTCCCAAGCTGGATAATTGATGTAACTCCCTGACTATACTTTGCTTTTCGGTCAACTAGCTACTAGTGCTTTCAATTGTTTTACGACTTAACGCATAGGCTATTACACTTGCTTTTCCCGGATGTCATATCATTATCATGGTCTTTAATAGTTCCAGTCACCTTTGCTGCTTCAAATTTAAGTTTTCTACTAAAAAGATATTGCAAACCCCTTTTTGGTGATCCGTATAGATTTAAACATGACCCTATGCAAATAATGGGGCCATATGTTTAAAGCAAATGTCACAACTGCTAGCTCAAGGTCATGTGTCGAATAGTTCCTCTCGTGTGGTCACAACTGTTTTGAGGCATAAGCTATTATGTTACTATACTGCATCAATACATATCCAAAAATGACTCGAACACCCTATTTATCATACCCATAACAACTGCGGGTGCATTTGTTAGACCAAAATACATAACCAAAAATTTCATAGTGACCCTACCACGTTCGAAAAGCTATCTTAGGTATATCTGTTTCTCTGACCCTTACCTGATGATAGCCCGATCTCAGGTTAATCTTTGAAAAGCATTTGGCACCCTGTATTTGGTCAAACAAATCATCACTTTTGGGGGAGGGGATATTTATACTTGACTGTCACTTTATTCAGTTGCCGATAACCAATGCACATTGACTCCCCTTGGATGTCATTTCCTTACCTTAAGATAGGAAATAAATTTACCCTTTCGGTACTCTAATGTTACATCTTCATTCAAGGATGGTCTTTTGTAGGAAATGGAAGTGTACCTTATGAGCTTAACAATCCACCGTGGCATAACAAGAAGCCAACCAATTCATATCCATTATAACATCAAAATCCACTATTTCCAGCTCAATAAAATCAATCAATGTATCATGACCACAAACAATTTCTATACAAGTATGATATCCTCTTTTAGCTATAATAGATTCACAACTAGTGTAGATACTTCAAATGGCTTAACTAGTGAATCTGGTGTTCTTTCACATTTTTTTTTGCAATCAATGGAGTAACATATGATAATGTAGAACTCGAATCAATCAATACATATACCTTATGTAAAAATATGAATACTGTACATGCATCTACATCAGGAGAAGCCTCCAAATTTTGTCGATCTGCTAAGGCATAGGTACGGTTCTGGGTTTCATTAACACCAACTGTACCTCTAGAACCTCTGCCACGCCCCATAGGTTGTACTCTTGAAGATGATAATGCAGCGGTTGATCCCGTAGGTCGTGCCACACTACCTGTGCCCCCTTGTAGACATTCACTCATCAGATGCCCTGACATACTGCCCCAAAAGCAAACATTCGGTCCATACCAGCATTCACCTGAATGAAACTTCCCGCAGTGCTGGCACAACTGACTAGAAAATTTTGCTGTCTATGAACCTCGAACCACACTGCTTTGCCCTGCATGACTGCCTCTAGACCCTGCAAATTGAGGTGGAATACCTGCTGTGGAATAAGAAAATGATGGTCTAGGCGGTCTAGAAAACATTCGAGGCCTAGATTCTCCTTGGGACACCATAGACTGTCCCATAGGTCTAGCCCTTTTTAATGGCCCTCTCTCAGACTCCTGTGTCCTTCTTCTTTGCCTCTGGTCCTCCATTTTCTGTGCGAAAGCCTGAATTCTGGCTATGTCCATATCTTTGTTCAAAGCAGCAATGGTACAATCCCTCACTAAATATGGCTCTAATTTGTCCACATATCGATGGACTCTGTCTGTCATCGTGGCCACTACATTTGGAGCATAACGAGATAAGGAATTGAACTGCAGACTGTATTCTCTAACACTCATATTCCCTTGGTGAAGATTTAGAAACTGGTCTGCACGTGCCTCTCGGATCTCGTATGGGAGGTAATGATCAACAAATGCCATTTTAAATTATTCCCAACCTGCTGGAGGTGCATCAATACCCCTCGATCTTTTCCAGTCTTCATACCACAATATCACTTCTCCTTTTAATCTGTAGGATGCCAGCTCAACTATTTCATCACCAGTTATGTGCATGACATCTAGAGCCCTTTGGATTTGGTCCACAAAATCCTGTGGATCTGCTTTAGGATCTGACCCAGTGAATATGGGAGGGTCTAATTTCAGAAAATCCTACGTCCTACGACTAGCTGCTCTAGCCTCACTATCATTGCCTATCATTGGACCAACGTGTCCTTGAGTTTGTGCAGCAACTAGCTGAGTCAACATATGCACTGGATTTCTTAAATCCTGATCAGTGGTATTTACAGGAGGTTCTGCCGGTACTTCTCTACCCCTCAACTCTTCCGGAGCTGGAAAAGTAGAAGAAAATCGCGATGCAATTTTAGCGTCAGCCTAACCTTGACTAGCTTGGTCAGGTGGTGATTTACTCATTCTTTCTTTGGTAGGTGTATCTACCTTCTTACCTTTGCCTCTACCTCGTCTTGTAATCGGCATTTTACTATAAACAAGAAAACCAATTCCAATGGTCAGATACGATTTCACTAACAACATAGGCTCTATTGCACGATCTAGAAATGATGGAAAGGAACAACTCCTAAATTTCCCGTAGCCTCCTACTTATAAATGTGGTGCACAACACATCCATAAGCAAGACTCTACTCATACACGGCTTTGTAGACACCCTTAGGACGACCTGCTCTGATACCACTTTTGTCACGCCATAAATCCCATTGAGGCGGACTGGCACCCAAAGCCGATAAGGCCCGAGAGAACCAATCTTTGCTCATGTCCATTCATATGCATGTTATTCAAGAAACCTCATCATCGCGTATACATACTAGATGCTCATAGCAAAAGTTATGGAAACATGTGTTATATACATATAAGAAACCTGGCCGTTAGGGCCATCAAATGGACATACATCTCTTACATTCATATACCCACATACGTCTACAAAGCCTCTAACAGATACACATACATAACCAACCTCATGTCGGGACAAGTCCTCACTTTATACAACATTTATAATACCAAAAAAAATGTACGCTATGACTCGAAAAGCCCCGAACCAACTGGAGCTCACCATAAATTTGCAAATGACTTATAGCCTACTATGGAGGTCTACTAGCACCTGTGCCTACAGAAAGTAAGGTAAGTCCCCCAAGGGGGGTCAGTACGAAGAATGTACTGAGTATGTAAGGCTATATGAAACTGTATGATACATAAGTACTTCAATGGAATCAGAATATAAGAGAATAGTCAATATGGATACACCACCGGTCTATTTGTAGAACCTTGCTCATTGCTTTCGTTACTCTCATTATTCGATCACTCATTATCGTTCATATACCAACATTCATAAATACTTTTATTTAAGTAATACACTTTATTTACTTTTACGATCCTCATCCTTATTAGTCATCCACCTTATCGGTGGGTAGTCATCCACTTTATTGGTGGGTAGTCATCCACCTTATCGGTGGGTAGTCATCTATTGTATCAGTGGGTAGTCATCAACTGTAGTAGTGGGTATTCATCCACTGTATTAGTAGGTAGTCATACACCTCATTGGTGGGTCAATATAAATAGTATTAGGGTCCGCTCGAGCTAGGCTTATGTACCCCTTTGAGTTGTCCCGATTCTCAAACAATAAACCATCTATTCATAACTTTATTCCTTTACTTTTGCGAGATTATACATTTTCTTGTGAGAGATTGATACATTTTATTATGAGAGATTGATACATTGGAGGCCTTAGCATTATTGGAACTTTGGAACATAACATTATTGGACAACACGAGAATGAAAAGATTCTTCTTACATCATCACTTCCCTTGAGGTAGTTTTTTTGGTAGTTACAACATTGTGAAAGCTTAGGAACTTCAATCAATGGATAAGATACATATGAATCACCATTGGTCTAATAATAATAAACATGTGAATAACAATATATGTCAACCTGAGCTAGAAATACTTTAGAATACTTCAGAATGGAATAGGTACAATGTTACTATAAACACTATGTGCTGCAGAAGGGTACAGAAAGAGTAACCTTACATACCTTCACTTACAAGTATGAATACACAAGCCTATATATGAACAAAATAGTCCAGCTCCTTCCTTACGTTTCACTCTACAATACAAGTACATAACGGAGCTTACGTCAACAACTGGTTACCGTACAAGTGTATAAGACGACAATGAGCTATATGACTGGCATATAACGTCATTTTACCCTTTATAATACAATCCACTGTACATTATAATACCAAAAACACCATAACATTCCACATATTTACCAAGACATCATAAACCAATAGCATTTCACACCACGTTTACCCTTTACGCTTTCTTATTATCATTCCGTCACATTTACTCCATCAAATTGCCTCATAACAACATCTGAACAAAAATACATAGTTAATATAATCCAACATGCTTCCATACGACCCCTTAAAGTCATTAAAAAGGTATCATAAGTTGATAATTACATCCAAAAAGGGTATAGGGGCCTTCGGGGATCAAAGAGAGACAAAACCATACAAAATGACATTCTGGGGTGACCTGCAGAGCCACTTGCTCCCAAAGGTGGATGAAATGCTTCCACAGGTGACCCTTGGCAGTGTCCAGGGGCACCTGCGTTGGCATCTGCGCCCGCAGGTGCCTTCATCTGCGGGGGCAGATGCCCAAATCGGCCAGAAAGGGTCTCTTTTGGGTCCTTTTATGAAATAAATGGTCCAAGGCCATAAGTAAGCTTTTATTTACATATTTTTGGTCACTTGGATGCCAAAAAACACCCATTGTTTCACAACACACATGAACATCACCAAAACCACACTTTGCCTTCACTACACCACCAAGTACATACACAATTTTTCAATAACAATTCCAAACATTATGTACAAGGATAAAACAAGTTAAGGCTATAATCACATCTCACATGTCAATATTGAATTCATCAAGTTAACTTCCTTCAATACCAAAAGTCCCTTTTCAAGTTTAGAAGGCAAAACCCTTCACCGATTAAGGAAAAGTACACTGTTTCACACATAGTGTACTGTCTAACAGTTTACCAACATAACCAACATAATGTACACACCATATTAAGCATATCATATACTAATTAATAAGTATAAACACTTACCAAAGCTTCCCAAGGAGTGATCTTGTCCAAAGAGAATGGTGGCTTAGGGTTTGAGAGAAGAGAGAAATATCTCTTTTGTGGAAAATTCTAGAAAATGGCATGTGGATTTTGTGGAATAAAAATCTGATTTTTTTTACCTTAAATACTCCCACTTCAAGTCTATCCTTAGCCCCATTATTTGACCAAGAATGGGTCCCATTAGAATGGGTCAATTCCCCTTTTGGGCCATGTCTTCTTAGTAATTTTTGGGCCTTAAATTGGGCCCAATTGCACATTATAATTCAGCCCAACTAATTAAATGTATAATACCCCAACAATCTCATGTTTACATAATTCCATAAATGTTAATACAATCAATTAGGGTCGGAAAGGTACGGGGCATTACAGTCAGGCTAAGAGAACTATTCATACCTTAAAAGATATGTTGAGAGCACGTGTGATCCACTTTAAAGGTAATTGGGATGATCACTTACCATTCATTAAGTTTGCCTATAATAACAACTTTTACTCCAGTATTCAGATGGCTCCATTTAAGGCCCTTTATGGTCGGAGGTGTAGATCTCTTATTGAACAATTTGAGGTTAGTGAAGCTACTTTTATAGGTCCTGACTCAGTTCATGAGGCTATATAGAAAGTTCAGTTGATTAGAGAAAGGCTAAAAATAGCTTAGAGTCATCAGAAATCATATGTGAGGAGAAGAGAACTTGAGTTCGCAATCGATGATTGGGTTTATTTGAAAATTTTGCCTACTAAAGGGATAAGGAGGGGAAGCTTAATACTTGATATATTAGTTTTTATAGGATTCTGAGGTGCACTGGCAACGTGACCTATGAGTTAGATTTTCCCTTAGATTTAGCATCAGTGCACTCAGTCTTTCATGTGTCCTTGTTAAAGAAGTGCATTGGTGATCCAACCTTAGTTATGCCATTAGAGAGTGTGGGTGTGAAAGGAAGTATTTCTTGCAAAGAGGTCTTAATTGATATTCTAAACCGTCAGGTTCGTAAGTTGAGAAATAAGGAAGTTGTTTTGGTGAAAATCCTTTGGAGAAATTAGCTAGTTGAGGAAGCTACTTGGGAAGTAGAAAAAGATATGATGACCAAGTAACCTCACCTCTTCCCTCCTAGTTCAGTTCTAGTTTGAGGTAATAGTTTCCTCTTTAGAAATCTTATCAGTCTCATGTCCAATCAATTGTTCTTACACTCATAGTGTGCATACATATCTCAGCTCAGTTATGTTTCATTCAGAAATCAATTACTATATCAGTATTCAGCTTTTAGAACTCAATGTTAAGATTGCAACACTTTCCCTACCCTTTTCAGATTACCTAGTCTTCATTAGAGGATAAATGTTTCCAAGGGGGAGATATTATAACACCCCAAAAGTCCCTAAGATCATAGCTCAGACTTAACATAGAAAACCAGTTGGAAACCAACAGAAAATTCAACTTTTTGTCACAAAATGAGTCACTGCACAAGTCGTGTAGTGAGGCCATGAGTCGTGCACTAACTCATGGTGAGCAGTACAGTCCAGCCTAGTTCCCACTGGTCATAACTTAGACTATGGGAAGTGGGCTGAGAGAAAGAGTCGTTGTGTCAACCATTCTGAGTGGCAAACCAACAGTCCTAAAAGATGTAATTTTCATCCTAGTGGAAATGACTCAAGGGTATGAGTCGTTAGGTCAGACCACGATTCGTTAGGTGAATCATTTTGATGAAGGACTTGATAGTTCACATTTTGGCTCAGAGGACACGAGTCCTATCTATGAATCATTAGTAGACCACATGAGTCGTAGGGTAGTAGTTGTGCCCCAAAGCTTGCAAACTATTCTAGTCTACACGAGTCAGGGGACGACTCGTTGGTTCAGGGAATGAGTCTTACCAAGATCTATGACGACTGTTTCCAAAAAATTAGCTATGTTTTAATGAAGGTGTTTTCATCTTTTCCCACTCTCTAACTGCCTATACCACATTGTTTAAGACTATTCTAAGTGTAATTAAAGGGGAATAGTCAATTACATTTCCCCATTCCATAAGAACACTTAGAAAATAAACTTAGAAGGCGATTAAACTCTCAAAGTCAGAAACTAGGGTTTTTCACCAAAAGCTTCAAGAATTCAAGTATCTTGTAAGAATTCTTCATCCATGTATGTGGGATTTCAACAATAGGTATCCTTTCACCTTTGTGTCCCAAAAAGCTTTCAGTTAAACATCAAATTCAGATATTATGATTCTAGGGTTCTTATCCAGTTTAAGAATTTCCTTCTAATTTAGTACTCTCATGATTATTGTTGATAAACACATGTTCTCTATGATTTTGGTATCTTGCATAACTTAGAATTTTCATGATTTGATACGTAGCCTGATTTTACATTATTTTCACATGAATTAGTTTCCTTCAGCAAGTTTGGCGTGTTATGAACATACGATGGGTATTCTTTTGAATTCATTATAATGAAGTATTATTAGTTTCTGTATATGGACTTTCAGAATACTTTCATATTAAACAGGTTCTGACCCATGTTATCAGAATAATTTTTTTTTAAAAAGCTATCAGTATACATATTTATATATATATATCATTTTGGGAGTAGTACTTAGCACCGAGTTGGACTAGGACCTCAGTTTCACCCAAAGTCCTAGAAGTATGTTCCATCGTAGGATTATTTCATATCTTGCATATCTCACATGCTCAGTACATTCAAAGTATTGATCGCATACTTTCTTTTGCACTGTATCATCTTATGATATAAGTTCGGATGCAAAGTTATAGCATAGGGGTTAGCACATTCCAGTACCGTATCAGTAGTTATTAGTGGTGAGTCCTCATCATTCGAGGAAAAGGATTTTATTATCTTCTTTCAATATTTTAGTTTCAGACATTTAGTTAGTTAGGGGGGGTGTCCAACAATTCATTAGTTAGTAGAGGCTTTTAGACATATAGTTAGATATTCCTGCTTTTTAGTTTCTTTTTAGTGATTGTGTTTTATTCAGACTTAGATTTATTTCAGACTATTTCAGATAGTTATTCTAAATTTAGTTTAGCTTCCACACCAGTTATTCAGTTAATTCAGTTTATTTAGTATTATACCATACCATAAGTTAGCTCGGGGTCATTTTTTACTCTAAGCAGCGTGTTACGCCCAGGGTGTAGGCTTGGGTCCTGACAAGGTTTTAGCTTTACATACCTTTGGTGCTTTCCTAGCTAATGATAGTACCATAAGTCCAACAGCTCAACCTACGGGAGTTTTGCCTTTACATCGCCAACCATTATGTTCTACTATCTGATAGGCAACCAATTAATTACAAAAATAATATACATTTATCAATAACCCATAGGTTCATACAACAATTTATATCAATATTCTTTCCTTATGCCCAAAAACTAATCAGATTCCATAATAATCAGTCAGAGTGAATTTTCTTATTTTCCAACTTACAAAATTCAATATCAAATCTGTCTCGCTTATGGTTACCCAAAAACTTCATTTTTATCACAATTTCATTCTTTTTCAATATAACAAGACCCATTTTAAGAACTAGTGTGAAATTCAATATAAATGGTGAGTACCACCTTCTACTACATCCCAAACATGTATTTCATAATTATATTTGAGTGTAGAGTAAACAAATTACCTATTGAAATCAAATTCCAACTTGAGATCTTGATAGATTTCCACAATTCTTGAACACTGACCAATAGTTATCTGAGATTTAGGGTCACTGCACGCCTCCTATTTGTGAGAGTTATTAACTGCTGGGTAAGCTCAAACCTCACATTACAACTATTGAAAAGGAAGGGTAGAGAGTATTTTGTTGTTTCTTAGAAATTCCAGGATAAAAATCCTTGGATTTTACATACAATAAAGTGATCCACTTGCCCCCAATTAATAATCAATTAATT
The DNA here is from genome assembly GCA_031232105.1 of Capsicum rhomboideum. Lineage (NCBI taxonomy): Eukaryota > Viridiplantae > Streptophyta > Magnoliopsida > Solanales > Solanaceae > Capsicum > Capsicum rhomboideum. Next base: position 58,102,365 of record CP124711.1, read on the forward strand.
ATGAGGATTTCGCACTTTCTTTTATTACTTTCTTGTAATCCCACCTAGCAACAAATATAAGGGTAATAAGGTTGTCTATACCCACTAAAAAGTACTTAAGACATATACATATAAGAAAAGTAGGTGTTACAACCCAAAATCTGGCCATGATGGCACCTATTATAACCCCCAAGTAGGTAAGTCAAACCCCAAACCATATACCAAGAGGAACGACTAACAAAATAGGTAAAAAGAACTCAAATGAGACAATAAGGCCGTCACGTATAGATATATACATAACCAGTACAAAATATACAAAATAGGTCCCTAAGGGAATATGAAAGACAAAATAGACAAAGAAATCCAACCCCCACACCTGGTGTCACCAATACAAGAGCTACTAGATATAGAGATATGCCCTATACAAGTACACGTCCATACAAAAACAAAATACAGAAACCAAATATAGGATGAAACTGGGCAGGCATCACGACACCAAGTGCTCATTACAACTTCGAGAAAGGAACTCTCAACTGAGCAGAATCAGCGGTGAAGATTCATGCTAGGATCTGCATAAGGAAAATGATGCAGAAGTGTAGTATGAGTACCAAAACATGCGGTACTCTGTAGGAATCTTATGTCGACCGAGCTCAGAAGAATAATATAAAGTATAAATAACAACTTAAGGAGACTATATATAGGAGGATAACCTACAGTCTAAAACAAAAATAAATATAGAGATAATAATATACATGGAGTATTTATAAATATATGAATGGCAGGTGCAGGGCAATATAAGATGATGCAATGTAGTGCGTGGGTATGCAGAATCATAATACCCGCTTGGAAATCTGTCGATCTCCTCTCATATGCTGGAAAATACAAAAAACACAAAATATGTACCTCAGACCGCCCAAAACCGTGCCTCGAGCTCAACTATGGAAAAATAATTGGGAAATGGGCCATAGCATACCTCCATCTAAAGTGTAAAGGTGATACAAAATTTCAAAACCCCAAATCTATGAAATATATTGAAACTCCAAAGTATATAGTAAAACATTAAAATTTCCACTTAAATATCAAAAATCAATAGTAAGGGTGGTATGATTCCCTTTTCAAAACCAAGAGCAGCGATTTACGTTGAGTCATACCCCATATCCAAGCATATGTATAAATGAATGAATACATGACAGCATAGGTATCTATATGTATAAGCATACACTAATTTGGGTAAATCACCATCCACAACAAATTAACATGAACCTTATATCCCTTCAAAGCAACTTTATGGCCTCTAACCCATATTTCTATGACATGACAAGAAAATATAAAAGAGAAATAATAAAAGGACAAATCGTTCAAATAAAGTTTATTATACCATGAAATAATTACCAAACCTCCACTAAGGTTCCTAAAGTAGTCCTAATACCCCAACAAGCAACCTAATCTAAGGCTCAAGAGGCTACTCTATTCTAAGGTTCTGAAATAGGTCAATACACTGAGAAAAAATGGAATAAACCTAAACCTACCCTACTAACTCCTAACCAACAAGCAATTCATAAATTACATCCTCTCACTGAGCTAAGTCTAACAAAAGGGAAGTTATAACCTACCTTGAGGCTGACTGGCAAATCCTGAGTTGTCATACTATAGTTTTTCCCTTCCAAAGAGCCTCTGCATGCTTCCACGCTATCAAATTCACCATCTACACGTTAAGATGAGAAAAACAAGACCCATATTGATAATACAAAATTGGGCCTAAAATCATGTAAAAAATTTACCCTTGGGGCCCGCTGATAAAATCAGAAATAAAACTCAGAATTATCCTCCCCCAAGAGTAAGACACCCATGCCCGGCAAAGACGAAAGTGAATTCGGACCTTAATTGGGTTCAAAAGCTCACTTTAATGGGGCAACCAAGAAATCAAGCTAAATTTTAAGGATTAAAGACGGGTTTGAAAGGCGACAAAGTAATATAACGTAGTTTAGAAGAATTTGAGCTTACCAGGTGATGAATCTGTCAAGAATCCCTTAATTAACATTCAAGTCAAATTCTACACTAAGAAGAAACAAGAATAACGTGTTTGCTTTTATAGAGGTTTGGCCCCAAAAGCAGCATTGCTTAGGCGATGCAAATTTGGCAAAAAGCAGAAGTCATTAAGATTTTGGACCTTCACCAAGGCTAAGAACATTCTACAAAAGCAAAATCACTAAAAGTGGGCAAAAATCCTCTTAAGCAGTAGGCGCTAACATCAGCAGCCTCTGGAAAAGCAAACCTCACCAACAAAAGTGGCTCCGTTGGTGTTAGCCCACCTCTAGAAAAGTGGCTGCACTAATAGCTTTGGCTAATTCAGTAAAGTCCTTAACAAACCTCTGGGATTCATTTAGAGTCTCATGAACACCAACCCAATATGTTGCCTAATTGGAAACGACATTTCAGACTCAACGAAATCCTCGAAATGACCAACAGAGGTTGTCTTGATGAAATGTAGATCAAAGTTGACACTTTTCCTTATTTATACCAAAAACTCAACCAAGTGCCCAAATGAGTCTAAAAGCCTCGAGACCCGATCCAAAGATACCCTAGCCCAAAATCCATAGCTTGAGCTAAAAGAACTGTCAGAAATTTTATTTGACGTCGTTTACTATAAATTTTGACCAAAGTCAAACCTCTTAACTTTAAAAGCTCCAAAATAGGGAAATTGGTTTAAAACCCAACTGAACTCCTCAAGAACTAAATCTTTGTCCCAACAAGTCATAAATACCCTATAACAACTATAGAAAAGCTAAAAACAAGAAAACCATATGAAAAAAAGGAAAATAACTTGGAGGGTCATTACAACATCCTCTATTAAAAGGACTTTCGTCATCGAAAGTCAAGGAGTAGAAAGTACATGAAGGCTTGAACAAGTGAGGATATTGGGACTGCATGTCCTACTCGATCTCCTAAGTAGCCTCCTTGAATGGATGGTGCCTTCAATGGACCTTATCCATAGGAATGTCTCTAGACCTCAATCTTTGAACATCTATATCAAAAATGGCTACTAACTGCTCCTCGAAATTCAAGTTGTCATCCAACTGAACTGAATCCCACTAGAGCACATGAAACTCATCTAGAATATACCGCCACAACATAGATATTTAGAAAATAGGTAGAACACACATAAAAGCTAGATGTAATGCTAATTCATATGCCATATCACCAACCTACTGAAGGATCTCAAATGGCCTAATATACCTAAGGCTTAGCTTGAACTTCCTCCCAAACCTTATCATGCCCTTCATGGGAGACACTCGAAGGAATACTTGTTCACCAATTCCAAACTCTAAGACTTGCACCCTATGGTTAGCATAACTTTTCTGTCTGTTTAGAGATGCGTGAAGTCTATTCTGAATCACCCAGACTCTATCCATAGAATTTTGCAATAAGTTCTTGCCCCATGGCCTAACCACAAAGGCAACAAACCATCCAACCAAAGACCTACACCTCTTACCATATAATGTCTTAAATGGTGATATCTCTATACTCGAATGGTAGCTGTTATTATATGAAAACTCCACCAAGGCTAGAAAATGGTCCAACTGACCTCCAATATTAATAGCATAGGCCTAAAATATGTTCTCCAGAACCTGAATAATCCACTCAAGCTGACCAACTTGGGTGCCCAACTCTCTTTGAGCATACCCCTAGAATCTAGATGTGAACTGAGTACTATGATGAGAAGTGATAGAAACTGGAACCCTATGTAAATGGACTATCTTTCAAACATAAATCTGAGATAATCTCTCTGAACTGTAAGATATCTGAATCGACAAGAAGTGAGTAGACTTAGTGTCTTTGAGTCAAACCACTAGGTCTCAAGTGCTCAAACTTCGCCTGATGATAGTTCAAGAACCAAGATATAAAGTCTATTATATTCCTCTTCATCATGCACCACCGATAATGCTGCCTCAAGTCTCTATACATCTTAGCTTCCCCAGATAAATGAAATATCTGGAACAGTGGGCCTCTTCCAAAATCAACCTGATCAGATCTCTAACTCAAGAAACAGAAATACGCCTCTCAATCCTTAAAACACTTTTTGGATCTAGGGTCGCCTTCCAATCCTCACCACTCAAGACTTTATCCTGAATTACCCTCAATCTATCATTCTCAAACTGTCGCTCCCAAATATACTCCACTAACATAAACATGGCCTCAATACAAGCTAGAATCCTCCTGAGGTCTAAAATATCAAGTCAGACCAACTGATTAGCTAAGGACTAGATGTCCTAGGACAATGGTTTCTTTGAAGCTAAAAGAAAATCCAAACCCCCAATACTCACCGCCTTTTGGTCATTTTCTACCAAATTTTTCATGCTTGGATAGTACATAATAGAGACATCGTAGTCCTTAAGTAACTATAGCCGCATGTGCTACCTCAAATTAAGATCTTTTTGGATTAGAATATACTATAAGCTATGATGGTTAGTAACTATCTCACAGTATATACATAAAGATAGTGCCTCTAAATCTTCAATGCAAAAATACCACCACCAACTCTAAGTAATGGGTGGGGTAGTTCTGCTTGTGAACCTTCAGCTTTCTGGAAGGGTATGTTATAACCCTTCCTGGTGAATCAATACAAAACCCAAACCAATGCTTGAAGCTTTACATTATATAAAAAAGTCCTGGCCCTCAACAAGAGGAGTGAAAATCAGAGTTGAAGTAAATAACACCTCACATTCATTGGACAACTAGAAAAAAACATCTATCCATGTCAATCTAGTCAATGGCGCTGCAATAGAAGAAAATCCCTTGATAAACTATCTATAGTAACCTGCTAACCTGACAAAACTACAAGCTTAGGTAGAAGAAATGGGCCTATCATAATCATAAACTGCCTTAATCTTTACCAGGTCTACCATAATCCCATCTTTGGACTCCATATGCCCCAAGAAGGCTACAAACTCGAGCCAAAACTTACACATAGAGAATTTTGCATACAACTAGTGACCCAGAAAGGTCTGGAGTACAATTCTCAAATACTACTCATGCTCCTCCTTACTCCTCAGGTAGACTAGAATGTCTCATTGAATACTTGCACAAAGGAGTCTGGATAAGGCCTTAACACATGGTTCATCAAGTCTATGAATGCTATTGGGCATTGGTCAAACCAAAATACATGACCAAAAGCTCGTAGTGACCATAATGAGTCCTAAAGGTAGTCTTAGGAATGCCCACTACCCTAATCCTCAATTGATGGTAGCCATATCTTAAATCAATCTTAGAAAACATGGTCATGCCCAAAAATTGGTCGAATAGATCATCAATACACATCATCGAGTACTTATTCTTAATAGTTACCTTGTTCAGTTGTCAGTAGTTAATACATATAAGCATAGAGCCATCCTTTTTCTTCACAAATAGCATAGGAGCACCCCACATAGTAATACTAAGCCAATAAACCCCTTACTCACAAGATCTTGGAGCTGCTCCTTAAGCCCCTTCAACTCAGTTGGAGCAATGCGATATAATGGAATAGAAATAGGCTGGGTGCCTAGCTCAACATCAATATCAAAATCTATATCATGCTCAGGCGAAAGACTAGGTAAATAAGTAGGAAAAATATCAGAAAACTCATAAACCACAGGTATTGACTTAAGTTAAGGAGTGTCGGCGCTAATATCACGAATATAAGAAAGATAAGACAAACACCTTTTCACTACTAACTACCTTGCCTGAATATAAAAGATAACCCCTCTTAGTATATGACTATTGATGCCCTACCACATAATTAGAGGGATACCAAGTATGGCCAAAATAACTATTTTAGAAAAGAAATCCAAGATCGTATAATAAGTGGATAACCAGTCTATGCCTAGAATCATGTTAAAATCAACCATATCTAACATAAAAAGGTCTACCCAAGTGACATACTCTTGAATATTCACCATAAATGACCTATATACCTAATCCACTACTAAAGAATCACCTATGAGAGAAGCTACAAGCATAGGCACAAGTAAAGGCTTACTAGACAAATCCAGGCGAGTAGATAAGTAGGTAGCCACATATTAATATGCAAAACCTAGATCAAATAACATAAAATCCAGCTGATGACAAATTAAAATCATACCTGTATTGATAGAATCTAAAGCCTCCGCCTCTAGCCTACCCAGAAAGATGTATAAGTGTCCTTGTTCACCTTCAAATTAAGAACATGCACAACCACTTTCTCTATCTCTAGCACCCTAGGGACCACACATGCTACCATATGCACCATCTTTGGCTAGTGGTAATGGAGCCTTGGGGGCCTGAACATACTGACCCTGTCGTCTGTCATAACTAAGCCAGGGATAATTCGGGGCAAAGTGTACCCACTCTCCACACTTATAACAACCTTTTTAGGAGCACCCTAATGTGATGACCTTATTGAATAAAATTACCACTACAACCAGAATACCTATAATGCAAACCTCATAAAGTCTGACCAAAGGTTTGACCACTATGATCGCTATAACCCATCTGAACCCATATGTAATTTGAAGTTTGCCCTGAACAGGCCTACTAGGATGAAAATGTTTTTGCTGATAACCCTTACTAAGGAAGCTCCTACCTTTAGAATGAGAACTACTAAATTCACCCTGATAACAGGGCCTATTATCACTGGCTCTAAAGACCTCACAATGTATCCCCTCAATGGTCTGTACATGACCAACTACCTCTAAAAATGTATGCCCAAAAGATACCATATGCTTAGTAGACAATGAAGTTATAACCTTAACCCTTTGACAAATTTGTGCACTCGTTCGTGCTTGGTTGGTATATATATATAGTAGTGTGTTTGGCCAATTTATGGAACCTCAATTCATACTGCAACACTGACATAGAACCCTGCTGAAGATCTATAAAATCATCCCATAACATCTCCCTCATGCTACAGGGCATATACTTTCCCAGGAAAGCCTTAGAGAACTGAGCCCAAGTCATTAGAAGTGATTCGGCTAGCCTGCACTCAATATAAGCTCTCCACCATTGTTAATTTGACCCGTACATCTGAAATATAGTATAATCGACTCTACATGACTCCACAAGCCTAAGGTTATGCAAACTTTCCTGGTAGCTCACTAAGAACTTTTAAGCATCCTTTCCCAAAGCCCCTGAAAACCTAGGAAGACCTAATCTAATAAATTGGCCAAACATCTTATACTCACGCTCCTCAGAAGTCATCACTTTCCTGGCTATAATAGGCTGATCAATAAGCAACACTGGTACCTATGCATAGAGTTACAACTGAAAGTTGAACTCCTGCACCCTGATCACCTGTGCCACTCCCTAAGCTGATGTCTGTGCCACATCTCTTTCCTAGGGACCACATAACGTATCGAGTATCACCCCTACCTTAGACATGTCCTTTAGAAAGCTCAATATACAAACCATGCTTCCTGAAATACTGGTGTGGCCACAAATCCTGGTGGAGTATGGGTTGGTACCTAACCCACCGGCTATTGTAGTGGTAAATCCTTTGTCACTATCTCAAGACCAATTGTAAGCTCTGGTAATGGCTCCCTGGCTTGGCCCTAAGCTATTATTGTATCTCAACAGGGCCTCGACCACGGGGTCGACCTATACATCGACCCCTAGTTGGAGCCCTAGCTGCAGGAGTAGATATCTCGCCCTCACGTGCTATATACCTTATCCTAACCATCTGTAAAAAAGTGAAACAAATGAGATTTATGAAATTTGATAAGGATAAGAACACACGAAAAGGAGTCATAGGATATAATTTTCCTAAGAATTCCCTATATCATCCCAAAGATAGGATTCAGACATCATTGTTTGATCTGCAGGACTTTACTAGGAATTTTCTCTTGTACCAGTAAGACTGATAGACTACTTAGCACCAAGTTGGACTAGGGCCTCAGTTTCATGCAAAGTCCTAGAACTACATGCCACCATAGGATTATTTAACCCTCTTAATTAGGAATCAATTTAGTGATTATGCCAGCTATGCCCTTATACCCATGGAGAGGTATATTGGGTTCTCTTGATGGGGCGTATACATCAGACTCTATGTTTAGCTCACGTAGTTTATGTTGGTTAATAGACTCTCCCACAAATTCAAACTCAGTTCTTAGTTGCATTGTATTATGATTTTCAGAATATCTTTACATATCAGTACCTATGCACGTTATTATAGGTCCTCGTACATTCAGTTTAGTTTTGTATTCAATATCACATATCAATAGTTCACCATTATTAATTTTATTTCATATATTGCATATCTCACATGCTCAATACATTCAAAGTACTCATCGTATACTCTCTTTTTTATTGTATCATCTTATGATATAGGTTCGAGCACTCAGTCACAGCATCGCGGTTAGCACATTCCAATACTGCATCAACAATTATCAGTGGTGAGTCCTCATTATCCGAGGACAAGGATTTTATTATCTTTTTTTAATATTTAGTTTCAGACATTTAGAGTTAGCTGGGGGGCTTGTCCCAGTAACTCATCAGTTAGTAGAGACTTTCAGAAATAGAGTTAGATATTCCAGCATTTTTAGTTTCTTTTCAACAATTATGTTTTTGTCATGACCCAACTGGTCATGATTGACACCCTTACCATCTCGATTATTACTCTTGTATTCACTTATATCAATTTTCAGTTTGTATTCAAGTGTGAAAAGGAAGTTTATTCGATAAATTTAAACCACTCATCAACCAATATCAATTTTTAACAATAGAGTGCAGAAACCTCTACTTATTACATCCCCGAGACCTGAAGTCACCGTACATGAACATTTAAGAGTATCTAAGTCTAGAACAACAAGTAAGATATCTAAAAACATACGAAATATGGAAATCATATTAGTCTCAAAACAAGGAACGTCAACATCAATAAGAAGATCCAAAATTTGCTCGGTCATAGTGCTCACCCTCAAAATCAAGTCTGAACCACTATATAGAGTCGAGGTCATGTGTCAACTGCTGAAAGATATTCTACACTCAACAAAAAGAAGAGTACAAGTAGCATCAGTACAAGCATAAGTACTAGTAAGCATCATAGGTCGACTAACTCAACAATATACAAGTAAGCAAGCCAGACAAATATAAAAGAAATCATAAAAGAACTCATAATCAATACATAAATGACTAAAGGCATCATAGAAGGAAAATTCACAAGTTCACTTCCACAAGCTTTTACACTTAGTCACTTTCAACAACAACTCATCATCACATATAATTATTATAAAGGCACTCAATGCGTTTGAATGAGTGCATGCATTCAAGATGTGTGCATCATCTATTACTCTTCTCCTTATCATCAACACATCATGTTGATTGGCGTGGTACCCGACCCTTTATCACAATGATAGCATAACCGTACCAACATGGTACCTGACCCTTTTATCATCCAACACCATCACAATGCATATGAAATGAAATGCAGTCCATAAATCACAAATCATGCTAGAAGGAAATCATAGATGTTTAGTTTACAAACAAGCACAAAGCCAAGAAAGTCCAAGTGCTACAACCAAACCATATCCTACCTCAATTCCTTTTCTCAAAGTCACCTTTAAGCCACACTTTTGCCCTTTCAATCTTGTTCTTGAACTATGACAATAAGAATATACACTCATTTCAATAATTCAACCTCTTCTAACTATTAGGGATCAAAAATCACTGATTTTAGCCTTAAATTCACCCTATTTCACCATCTTAGAGTTTTCTGTCTCTTAAACCTCGTGGATTTTACTTGAATTAGCATGAACAACCATAATTCTAATCTCATTAGTGTTTTATAACACCCTAGGAATCATTATATACCGAATTCATACACATTCCCACCACTTTTCACCAATTTTCTTGAACTAGGGTTAAACCCCAATTTCCACCATTAATCCATTTCTAGTGATTTTCTAAGGTTAAACAAAGTAAATTCAAGTCTAGAATGTAATTACTTACCTCTAAAAATGAAAAACTCCAAAAACCCTCTGAAAATCGCCTTCCTTAGAGCTTTCTTGTGTTTTTCAAAAAAATGGGGAATGAAAACGTTTCTTGGTTTTTAAACTATAATTTTACTGTGCATTACCGCTACAGTTGTTAAAGTTCTGCTACAGTGGTTCACGCCTTTTACAGGGAGGTCGCCGCTGCAGTTTTCGTTACCGCTGCAGAGATTACTTTTTCCACTGTAGTGGTCCAAGACAGAAACATGGGACCTCTTCTCAATTTTGATTATTTTACAACACACACCACGGATCATAATATCATAAACCAACCCCTCCACAATAAAATCTATAACCAAGTTCTATAACTCTGTTTCAGGTGTCTAAAGTTGCTATGGCTTTCTAAACTCATTGCCTATCCAATTATACATCAAACATCGCTATAAGCTACCACATTAGTACCCGATTTTTATTTTGCTAATACACCTCAAAAATAATCCCATCATAGATTAGCCTTTAATTTCTCAAAAATTTGCTAAGGGAAGGCTAAGTGCTAATTTTACCCCCTCATTCAGCGTAACGACAATTTGGATGGTTACAGTTTTATTCAGACTTAGATTATTTCATAACATTTTAGATATTTATTCTAAATTCAGTTTAGCTTATTATAGCCAAGTTGCTCGGGAGGGGTATGGGTAGGAGTGGGTAAATCCTTACACTATCCTAGAGCCAGTCAAAATTATTTTACTCTTGAGATAATAATTTCTATGTTTGGTAGCTATTGTTAGTCTTCTTATATTTTCTTAGTTTAAATCCTTAAGTTGGTTCATTTAATCGCGGTCTAGATGTTGGCAAGCCTGTATTTTCCGTTGGATTAGCTCTAAATATGTTGAGTAATAGAGCCAGACCCGGAGGGTATTCCCCTGCCAAACCTAAAGGAATAAAATAAAAGAATATTAGAGAAGATAATCAGTAAATACTATACAAAGAAATAATTATTAAGGGGTAACATCTAAAGTAGATATTGGTCCAAGGATAGCGCTAAATTCTCTTTGATACATCAAAATTAATTTTTAAATCATATTCTTACACATCCTTTCACAGAACAAATAAAATATCATAATAGAAGAAAATGGATTTGTTTGAAATACCAAAGGAAGTATAAAAAGCAAAGAACAAAAATATTAAAGGACCTTGATTATTATAAACGTCTACTTCCCTCTAGAACATTAGATAAATATTCTAAAGAAATAGCTAGTAATTTAATCATTAATAATATTATCAAATCATATAATAAATTATATATCATTTTCCTTAATTCATCCGTTCAAAGAAGACAATTGTATGAAATAACACAAAACAGAAAAGGGTTACGCAAATAATAGTGTCAGAAGTTCGTGAGCTAATTTTGAGCTAGATAGTGGATTGATGTTCACTGTAGCACTATCTGACCTTGAAGGTTAAGTTAGTGTACCATGACCTCCATCCCACATATTTTGGATGTTGTGGAATCAGTTATCTAGCTACATTCTATTATCGGTTGACACCATTTTGGAAACCTTTGATTCCGATTACTGCTTGTTAAATTCCGTTAGGTTCTTTGTCAAATACTAACTGATTTGAGTCCATATTCTTTGGGGGTCTAACTTTGGTTGTTCTTTCCTCAAGCTAAGATAGACCCTTTGATTATTTAATCCCAACTATCTACACAATTTTAATGGATGCTCCTATAAATCAAAACATAATTAATAGTGTTAATATTTTCGCTACTTCTAATAAAATAGCAAAAATAGAAAGTATTTACAAAATTGGAATATTCCAAGGAAACATTTTAAAAAAGGGACTACAAAATTGGACATTTTGATTTTATAAAAAATTAAAATATTAAAACTTCCGAGTCTACGATTGTCATTAATAGGAACATTGAAACTATTAAATTATTAGCAACAAAAGATATTAACAGGTATTGGAAAAATTATAAGTTTCTTCACATAGGACTTGTCCAAGTAATAGTTAAACCATTATATAGATTAGGTTTAGATGTACCTATATGTCTCCTCTTAAGAGATAATAAGTTATTAAACTTTGATGATTCATTATTTGTTGTATTACAATGTAACCTAGCCAATTACCCGGTATACTTTAATTATGTCACGACCCAAACTGCCAGATCGTGAGGGCACCTACTCAAATCCACCTAGATAGGAGAAATTCATACCATCCCTTTAAGATAGAAAGCGGAAAACTTTAATTAAGTAAAGAACCCAACATTATTACAGAAAATTCTTTCCACAGTATAGAATACAACTACCCTAGGATATAGTCTAAACAGGCACAAGAGCTGCTTAAGGAAGAGTAAAACTAGACACAGCTTCCACCATGAGTGAGAGATGTGGGAGCTGCTGAAGAATCACTACCACAACAATCAAGAAACCTTCACTGATTCTTGCAAAAGACTATACCCCAAAAAGGGTATAGCAAGAGTAGCATCAGTACAAACCACACATACTGGTACACATCACCGGTTGACTCGAATTGAATTACACAAATATTACATAAATATTAAAGAAACATGCATACTTTTAGAACCGTTACCCAACCCCAAATGTTCCCTTCCACCCTCTTACTAACCTCCAGTTTTGAATTTTGAGACACCGATCTTTCTCTTATGACCCTACCACCCTAGACCACTAGGTTTGGCCTAACCCGAGGGTAAATATAACTCCTAAAAGACAACTACTATAGGGGAAAGCATTAAACCTAAGTCAAGAACCAGATAAGTCACCAATCATACCTGGAGAAGACCCATTCATACATGTAACCTATCCATCAGGCCCCTCGCACATTAGATTGGCTTTAACCCATAACTTACCCCCGGCCTTCTCCCTATCCCGCTGAGATAGAACTACTTTCTCAACCCTACCCTCCTTGGTCATTCCGCCACTTAAGGCAATATAACGAGTCAGACCACAATAAAAAATAAATATCTACGTTGTAAGCAGACCAGACTTAACTAAAATATAGTGCTATAAGTTAATCCATGCTCAAAACTAACATACACCTAGCACATTAAGAATCAAATAATAGTTTAGGGTATTTAATCAACAATCCATATATTATTACTAAGTCAGGTTTACTCAAGCTAAATCAGGACAAGTCAAGAGACAACAAGTCTAGTCAAACCTTAACCCAGTCGACAACCCTGACTTTAACACTATCCTAGTCACAGACCATGACTCCAATAACAAGAATCCCAAGGTACATGACAAGAATCCGGACCACACAAGAATTCCAAATATATCAAGCATATAAATATATTCCCAAGTTCACTCATGGAACCGTCAAACTCACCTGACCCTCATACATACACGCTATGGGTGATGCATCCACCCTCTAGTCATGACCTACAGAGGAAAATTTCCATCTATGTACTAAAATCCCAGACACAAGTGTCTGCCAACCTTGTTTCACCAATAGCCCATGAGAACATCCCAAATACCAAAATATTCCACATTTAGAAAATAAGGTAGGTCAAAATCATACAACAATGTAAAATCCTTTGCATTGACCACACCAAACAACATGCACTAACAAGCCGCATTACAAAGTAGTTAACATGCACATATAACACAAATTGGATTAAACTACAATGCCATCCCAGACACTACCGTTTAGGACCTTAATCATGCCACCTACCCCAATGATTTGTCCCAAATTATAATAAGGATTACCACCCTAGATTATTCGAAAGCTCACCCACACCCTACCTAGTAGTATCACTTTTCTCATAAGGTTTAACTAATAACTGGTAATTTGTCCTTTCCACTACCCCAAGTATAGGTCTACAATAGTGAACCATCAATTTATCGCATAAGCATAACATTACATGATAAGGTATACAAACAGCCCATACCCGTACGCTACCTAGACTTTAACTAGTTTTTAACCATCCCACTCCGCGCCCAAAGGCCGAGACATGCAATCTCCCATCCATCTACGTTACATTCAAGCTCTCTAACCCGAGTCTATGCTACTCAATTTAACCTTAGCTAACCTGGATGTCAACCAGTTGTAGGAAGAACGAACAAATGTGAAATCCACAAGATCATGGACATATTAATCCTTGAAAATCCATGGGTTTGCATCCATCCACACCCTCTTCTCCTCTCCTCCATGGTTCCAAGGCATGGGAGGCAACCCTAAGGGTTTTTAGAGCCTTTCACGTCGTTTATTTCAACCCAATAGAGAAAAGAAATAAAACCCACTTAAGTGGGTGTTTTGGTCTGTATCATGTCTCTATAGCAGCATGCGCACCGCTATAGCGGAATAAATCCCGTTGTAGCAGGCTGACGTCAGCCCGACCCAACTTCTTTTAATTTTAAAATTTTAACACATGTGAACCCACATAAGTTTACTAATGAAATCCTAATAATATCCATACTCTGCACTAATATCAAGGCATTTCCTAGTAACGACGGATTTGGTCATTACAACAGATACCAATTTACCCATCGTTCGTCCCTAAATGATTAAAAAGAAGGAATGGTATGTGTCTAGATTGTTAAACTTTACACCCTCACCGCTAGATCATAAACAACTTATTGTCGATTCCTGGATTCTAATTTAAACTTGAAATACCCGGAGAATTTACAGATACACAAATACCTAAACCCTAAATCACTAAACTACTAGCATCGAAACCCTATCACCAGTCTAACTGGAATAGGTCCTTCGTGCTCATACAGGCATGCTATAAAAACAAGGAACCCATTCTCCAAATGCTCAAAATACCCGAAAACTCATCAAACTATAAACATCGGACAGGGTGTTTAAAATTTTTAAACTCAAAAATTTCGTGGAACCCGAGGTGGGACACTGCTATAGCGGCATTTATCCTGATATAGTGGCGAAACTATCGCAGCCCCAAGCAGTTTAAGAGAGGAGAAATGGGTTCATTGCCCATTTCTCTTTTTTTACTCAAAAAACACTCTCCCTCACTCCTGATTACTTCACTCTCACAGCCAAAACAAGGTAACATTTGATTTTGTACCTTCTAGAATTACATTGAATAGAATGGGTTTTGGTTTTGGTGGAATCAAATTTTTGAACCATGGTTACCTCTCTTACGTTCACAATGCTTCTATTGCGTTCTGAGCATAAGAAGCTCGAAGTTTATGGGCTAAAAGAGCCTGAAATAGAAGAGAATGCAAAGGGTTGTTTTTGGGTTTGAATTGATGATTTGGATATGATTTAGGAGTTACCATGCCCGAATTTTAGTGTAAAATAGTTATAAGGCACTTTTGGAACACTGATCAGAGTCCAAAACTGAAGAAGGGGATGTTTTGAGTCAAGAGGCGCCATTTTTGCACCCTCTGACTGCTGTGGATGATGAAGGTTGCTATAGAGGCCTCATATATATAGCAGAGAAATTCCCACTATAGCGACATTGCTATAGTGACATGCACGCCGCTATAGTAGGCGGCTGCAGATAGTAGCCTCCCAGCTAAAGGATGAAATTTTTTAAACTTTTTAGTTTAATCCTTTCTTAAAGCTTGATGATTTCTAATGAGTTCCCTTGTTGAATTTTGTAGGTTAAACATCTACAATGGCTAGAAACCAAGATAATGCCCCTGCTTATGAAAGATTTCCCGATGAAGCTAATCGAGAATGATACCGTGATACCAGAGGATAGAACTTTTCTAAGAGCGGGGCTTCAATATGAGAAGGGTGGAGGAAAAGGCATCAGAATTCTACAATCAGCTGCAGGAGTTCGGTAGGGGCCCAGTGGTGGTAGCTCCCCCTGACGGAGTCTCGAGCAGGGTAAGGGAGTTCTATGCTATATTCTCTATTGTGCTTTTGGATTCCCCCAACCCCACCATCTGTATCCAGTGAGTGGATGTCCCAATTGAGGCCCACATAGTCAATGAAGTGCTTTTGTTGCCCCACGTCTCCAATGCCGGCTACATGGCTAAGGTTAGGGAGATGAACATGACATGGCAGCGAGACACTCTAGTTTCGAAGGATTTTAGGGAGCAGATCTATTGGCCTTCCATCTAGGGTGTTACCAGTATTTACTTTACAGTCCATGATATTAGGTGGCTGAACCTAGTAACCCAAAAGATTAGTCCAACGAACAACACTACCGACGTGAACTACCCTCGGGCTCTGGTGGTAACATGTGCTATTCGGGGCATTTGGCTGAATGTAGGGGCCCAGATAGTGATGGAGTGGAAGGACTTCTACCAGGGCACCAAGAAGGGTCCCTTTCTTCCCCGGTTGGTATCGAAGTTGAGCAGGTGGGCTGGAGTACCCGAGGAGCCAGATGATATGGTGGTGGAGATGGACATTCCCTTTCACCCTCTCTTAGTGAGAGCGCCTTTGTCCCAGAAGAGGAAGAAGAGGAAGGTAGGTGGGGCGGAGAGTAGCAGAGCAGCGGAGGAGGCCTTTGAGGCAGATGAGGACTACGATGATGTCCCTCCCTCCTAGTCCTAGCCCCCGATCCCTAGCAGCCAGCTAGAGGTAGATTTGGATGCGGTTAGGAGGTACATGGAGCAGGGCCCCTCTAGTTCTACAGCCTCTTCCACTGCCCAGAATATTGCAGTGCTCCACCGAGAGCTCGACGAAGAGAAGAGGAAGAGGCTCTCCCAGGATTGTTTGCTTTCCCGAATATGGAAGATCATGAAGGTCATGTTCGGGTGTGTGGCACCCAACCAGGAGCCTCCCCAGTTGGAGCCAGACGACTTGAGGGAGTTTCCCTTCCTGAGTGATGCGGAAGGAGATGACCCGATCCCAGCAACCCATGACTGACAGGGCACCCAACTAGGTTCCTTTGTCCCCTTCCCCTCTTTTATTTGATGATTGATTGGGTTGCCCCCGTTTGGGGTATGTACTAGACATTTCACTTTCCTTTCTTTTATTTTGCACACATGGATGCTAATTTTTCCCTTTTTGCATTAATAATATAACATGCTTTTATGGAATTTATACGATTTTTCTACTCATGCAATGCTCCATACTCAAAATGTCAAAATAAACAGGCCAAATACGAGGGTAAAAAATAAGGGAAAATAGGGAACTGTCACTGCCTCGCCTGTACCACTATAGCGGTTTGCACGTCGCTACAGCGGCACCGCTATAACGGAGAAAATTCCACTATAACGACATGGTCGGTATAGAGACCGTCACGCCGCTATGGCAGCACCAACAGTAACCCCCCAGATTTTGCCATTTTCAACACATTTCCTTTTTGAACCCCCATTAACACCAGTAATGCAATTGTAGACTCGTTTATGCCTTGTTAATTTCCCAAAAATGTGTTAAGCCGCTTTATAACAGACCAATAACACCACTTTATACTCATAAAGTTTCAAGAAAACACAATTACAGGAGAAATTCCTTTTTAAATTACCCCCGCTATTGCGGACTCAAGCCTTGTTTTCCTGACATGCAATTTAGCCTTATAAACAACAACCACAAAAATTCTAAGTGTTTGACTAGGCTTAACATAGATTCTCGATTTTTCAGCACAACAAGAAGTCAAAATCCATATAATTGTACCTTTTCACAATTATTCAAACAGGTATGATTTCACAAGAGTACCCAGCTCTCTTAGCCTCAAGCACCAGTTTAAACCGTTATATTACCATCAACTAACAGTATGATCACAGTCAAAGTTTTACTTAACACCGCACAACATATGACAACTTACAACATTTGCATAGCATAAGTTCAAGGAATCAAGCCACTACAATGACAACATATAAAAATCATGAAAAGTCACAGTCAAAGTTTTAGTTCACACCGCACAGTATATGGAAACTTACAACATTTGCATAGCACAATTTCAAGCAAATCATGCCACTACAATCATAACGTATGAAACTCAGGGAGAGTCAAAATTAGTTATCCTTGGTTCCTGTCTCATTAAGAACTTCTAGTGTTGCCGTAATGACCCTGAGTGGGTCATCTAGTATGCCTTACATAGCTCGTATGGCCAGATACCAATTGGAACCTTCCCGATTCCAATTAGCATTTGCTTGTATTTTTCCAAGTGGAGTGAAGTGACATCCAATTGCCTGGTTGAGATACCAATTGGAATCAAGAGATACCAATTGGTCTCAACTCATACATTAACCACACAACTGCACGACAAGTAGGAAGGAAATGGAACCATTTCCTAAAATGTCTCATATCCCCCCCAAGATTAGATATAGACGTCAACACACCCATCCGTAGGACTCTACTCAACACACGCTCTTGTACTGGGAGGTAACCTAGGTTCTGATACCAAATTATCATGACCAAAACTACCATATCGTGAGGGCACCAACTTAAATCCACCTAGATAGGAGAACCCCTTACCATCCCTTTAAGAAGTCAAGCAAAAGACTTTAATTAAGTAAAGAACCCAACTTTATTATAGAAAATTCTTTCAATAGTATAGAATACAACTACCCTAGGATCTAGTCTATACATGTACAAGAGCTGGTAAAGGAAGAGTAAAACTGGACACAGCTTTCACCATGAGTGAGAGATGTGGGAGGTACTAAAGAATCATTACCGCAACAATCAAGAAAACGACATTAATTCCTGCAAAACACTATACCTAAAAAGGTTATACAAGAGTAGCATCAATACAAACCACACATACTAGTAAGCATCATCGGTTGACCCAAATAGGATTACATGAATATAACATAAATATTCAAAGAAACATGCATACTTTTAGAATCATTACCCAACCCTAAATGTTTCCTTCCACTCTCTTACAAACCTCCGGTTATGAATTCTGAGACACCGCTCATTCTCTTATGACTCTACCACCCTGGACCATAAGATCTGGCCTTACTAGAGGGTCAATATAACTCTAAAGCCAACTACTACATGGGAAAGTCCTAAACCTATGTCAAGAACCTAATAAGTCACCTAGCATACATGGAGAAGACCCATTAAGACATATAACCTGTCCACTAGGCCCCCAGAACATAGATCGCCTTTAAACCTTAACTTGTACTAGGCCTTCTCCGTATCCCACTGACATAGAACTATTTACTCAACCCTACCCTCCTTGGCCATTCCGCCACCCGAGGCAATATAACGAGTCAGACCACAATAAGAAATAAATGACTACACTGTAAGCAGACCACACTTAAATAAAATATAGTGCTATAAGTTAATACATGCTCAAAACTAATATACACCTAGCACATTAAGAATTAAATAACAGTTTAAGGTATTCAATCAACAATCCACATATATTACTAAGTCAAGCTAAATCAGGACAAGTCAAGAGATAACAAGTCTAGTCAAACCTTAACTCAGTCGACAACCCTGACTCTAACAATATCCAAGTCAACAAACCATGACTCCAATAACAAGAATCCCAAGGTACAAGACAAGAATCCCGACCATACAAAAATCCCAAATATATCAAGCATATAAATATGTTCCCCGGTTCACTCATAGAATTGTCAAACTCACCTGACCCTCGTACATACACGCTATGGGTGAAGCATCCACCTGACCTGCAGAGAATAATTTCCGTCTATGTACTAAAATCCCAAACACAAGTCTCTGCCAACCTTGTTTCACCAATAACCAATGAGAACGTCCCAAATACCAAAACATTCCACTTTTAGAGAATAAGGTAGGTCAAAATCATACAACAATGTAAAATCCTTTGCATTGACCACACCAAACAACATGCACTATCAAGCCTCACTATAAAGTAGTTAACATGCACACATAACACAAATTAGATTAAACTACAATGCCATCATAGACCTTACCATTTAGGGCCTTAATAACGCCACCTACCCTAATGATTCATCCTGAATGATAATAAGGATTACCATCCTAGATTATTCAGAAGCACACCCACACCCTACCTGGTAGTATTACCTTTCCACTAAGGTTTAACTAATAACCTGTCATGACCCAAACCTATCATGAGTGGAACCCACACTACTCATCCGGTGGAAGAACCAACTGCCCTGAAGACCAACCCATAATCAACTATTAAAATAAATAAGCAGAACTAATCCATCAACAAAATAATATCCATTCTAAACCAAAAATTATAAGTACAACTTAAGCGGAAAATGTACTTAGCAAAACATCCAAAGGACCCAAAAGTCGTCTGTACTAAAACATCTATGAATTTTAAGAAGGGGATACAACCCTAAAACTAAGATAAATATAAGTTCAAAAATAGAGGCCAATGTCAAAAGAGAGATTCCATGGTAGCCGGATAAGCTGCTCACCCTGAAATCTGGAATCAACAGCTGGAATTACAAGTGAGGTCTCATAAGAGCCGCCGGCATATGCATTGCACTCACAAAAGTACATGCAAGTATAGTATCAGCACACAAGAACAATAGTGTACTGGTAGGGTCATTTGGCCAACACAAGATAAAAATATGAACACTTAACCAAATGATAGTATAACAAGCAAATCCATGCAAAAAACATCATACACTCAGCACATAAACACCAAGAAGACAGTTCAAGATTAAATACCAGCAAGTCAATAATTATCACTAGGTCAAGTATACTCAAGTGAAGTTAAGACATGTATACCATTATCAAGCATAGATAAATACATATTCCCCAGTTCACTTATGGAATTGTCAAACTCACCTGAACCTCATACATCCACTCTATGGGTTATATATCAACCCTCTAGCCATGACCTGCAGAGGAAAAATACCATCCATGTACTAGAACCCCAGACATAAGTGTCTGTCAACCTTATTTCACCAATAACCTGTGAGAAAGTCCCAAATACCGAAACATTCCATATTTTAAAAATAAGGAAAATCAAATCAATAGGAAAGTACAGGGCAGAACAAAATGTCCATCTTCGCCCAAAAATTCCACCTTTTATGACACACCTTGAACCGGGGACATTCCAGATAATGCCTTTTATGCTAAGATCAATTTTGGGAGCTCTACTTACCCAAATTTGATTTCGCAAATTCCTATAGGTTCCTTATCATCTTAGCTAACTAGAAATTAATAAAAGTTCCACGAAACCTGTCTAGATAATTCCCAGATTTCCTAGACCACACGTCACTCCAAATTTGATCAAACTAGCCAAGGGTGAATTTTGTGACTTCCAAACCATAAGGAATCTGGATGTGAAATTTTAAATGTAGGACTCAAGAATAACGATGAAGAGGGTCTTTACAACAGATACCAATTACCCATTGTTCATCCTTGAATAATTAAATAAGAAAAATAGGCTAAACAAAGAGGAAGAAAGAGAGTACTTATATCCTCAAACAATTGAGGGTACTTGTCCCGCATGTCCTTCTCAGTTTCCCAAGTGGCTTCCTTAATCGGACGATGCTTCCATTGAACCTTTACCGAACGAATTTCCTTCATCTTTGATTTCTGAATATCCTAATCTAGAATCGCTATTGGTTCCTCCTTGTAAGCCAAATCCTTATCTAGCAGTACTGAATCCCACTTAAAAATGTAGTCTATATCCCCATCATACCATTTCAGCATAGAAAAATGAAATATCAGATGGACTCCTAACAAACCTGGTTGTAGAGCTAACTTGTATGAAACTGAACCTACATCCTTAAGAACCTCAAAGAGACTGATAGACCGAGGGGCTAAGGTTGTCCCTCTTACCAAATCTCATGACCCTCTTTATGGGAGGAACTTTAAGAAACACCTACTCCCCAACCTTGAAGTCCATGTCTCTTACCATACGGTTCACATACTCCTTCTATCTACTTTGAGTAGCCAACAACTTAGTTTGAATGAATCTTACCTTTTCATAAGCCTCCTTTACCAATTCTGTGCCCAAAGGCTTAACATCTCCCACCTCCTCATGCAACCTATCACAAAATTAGAACTGTACTTCGCATTCCTATCATAGTAAGTGTTACCTCATGAAGTCTAACAATCTCCTTAACATAGATTTTAGCTAACTACTGATAGTTTTCATCCACCTGTCGATCCACTATCACCCAAATGGAGTCATACTTTCCCAATGTATTATAAAGACCCACACAAAGCCCATGGCAATATGCTCCCATTTACACTCAGGAATAGGCATCGTCTGAAGTAAACCCGCAGGCCTTTGGTGTTCATACTTCACTTGCTGATAATTAAGACACTTGGACACATTATCCACTTTATCCCTCTTCATCCTAGGCCGCCAATAAATTTGCCTCAAGCCACAATACATCTTGGTCTTACCCGAATGAATAGAATAACGCAAACTATGGGCCTCTGAAAGTATATCATGAATCAAATCACCAGTTCGAGGAACACATAACCTTTCCTTAAACCACAAAACTCCATCCACATCGATAGTGGAGTTTGCCACCTTTTCGCTCACCATTTTATTTCGGATGTATTCAACCTATTATCCTCTAATTGCTTGGCCTTGATCTGTTCCACAAATGTCAACTTTACCTCAACACTAGACAACATACCACCCCTGTCTGAGACCCTAAATTGTATGCTCAAAGATACTAGATTTTGAAACTCTCTAGCTAACGGTTGCCTGGACACTCTCAAGAATGACAAACTACCCATACTTACGGATTTTTGGCTTAAAGTGTCTACCACCATATTGTCCTTACCCGGATGATATTGAATGTTCACGTCATAGTCCTTCAATAATTCCATCCACCTCAGCTGCCACAGTTTCAAATCCCTTAGGGTAAACACATGTTGCAGGCTACGCTGGTCTATGAAGACCTCACACTTGACACCATAAAGATAGTGTCTACAAATCTTTAATGTAAACACCACCGCTGCCAACTCAAAATCATGGGTTAGGTAATTCCTTTTATGAGGCTTCAACTAGGTAGAAGCATAAGCAATAACATTCCTATCCTGCATCAATATACACCTAAGCCCAAAAGTGAATCATCATAAAACACAATTAAATCCATACCTTCAACCGACAATGGAAGGATAGGCATTGTAGTTAAGAGTGTATTGGCTTTTGGAAGAACTTCTCACATTGATCTGACCAAACAAATGACACTTCCTTCTGAGTTAACCTCGTCAAGTGTTCTACAATGGATGCAAAGTTCTTGATAAACATGCGGTAATAACTGGCAAGACCCCAAAACTCCTTACCTCGATCACTAAACTGGGCCGAGTCCAATTCTTTACTGCCTCAATCTTTTGGGGATCAACTATTACCTCTTTATCAGAAGCCACGTGCCCCAAGAAGGCAACTGAAGACAACCGGAATTCACACTTTGAGAACTTAGCAAATAACCACTTCTCTCTTAGAACCCAAAACTATATGAAGAAGGCTTATATGTTCTTCCTTACTCTTGGAGTAAACAAGAATATCATTAATAAACAGAATAACAAAAGAGTCCAATAATGACTTAAAGATGCCATTTATCAAACTCATGAAGGTTGCAGGTGCATTAGTCAACCCGAAAGGCATTACCAAAAAAACATAATGGCCATACCAAATTCTAAGAGTTGTCTTTGGTATATCCTCTGATCTTATTTTCAACTGATGATAATTCGACTGCAAATCAATCTTATAAATACTTACGCACCCTATAATTGATCAAATAAGCCATCTATGTGAGGTAAAGGATATTTATTTTTGATAGTAACCTTATTCAGTTGTCTATAATCAATGCACGTCCTTATGCTACCATCCTTCTTCTTAACAAAAAGAATCGGAGCACCCCAAAGTGAAGCACTTGGATGAATAAAACCCTTGTCATGTAATTCCTGCAGTTGAGTCTTGAGTTCTCTCAACTCTGCTGGATCCATTCGATAAGGTGGAATAGATATAGGGAGAGTGCCCTGCTCTAAATTAATGCAGAAATCAATATCTCTATTCGGAGGCATGCCCTGTAAATCTGAAGGAAACACTTTCTGAAACTCAAAAACTACTAAAACTGAATCAATAGAAGAGGACCCCACGTCTATATCCAAAAAATAGGTCAATAACGCTAAACACCCCTTCCCCACTAACCTTCTGGCCTGGATAAATGATATAATTTTCACTGGCTTGACCTTTTACACTCTCTCCCACTCTAGTTTATCCTATCCCGGCATCGCTAGAGTCACTGTCTTAACATTACAGTTTAAAACAGCCTGATATAGAGATAACCATGTCATATAGTAAATTACATCAAAGTCCAACATATCCAGAATAATCAAGTCTACCCAAGTCTGAAAACCCACAAATAACATAGAACAAGCACGAAAAACATGGGTTACTACCACAGACTCACCAACTGGAGTATACAGATAAACAGGGTGATTAAGTATATCACAAACTAGAGTCAGACCTATCACAAACTTAACAAATGCGTAAGAATAAGTAGACCCCAGATCAAATAGGACAGAAGCCATTCGATCACAAATAGAAATAGTACCTATAATCACTGCATTAGAAGCCTCGACATCAATTTTTCCTAGAAATTTATAATAGTGAGCCCCATCATCAATATGAGCTAACTCTTTTCTCAACTGTATTCCTCCCTCGGTGCCGTCGATTCCTCAACCACCCCGACCACCTGTCTGATTTCCCCACCCACCCTTTAGATGACCCCTGCCATTACATCCTCCACCTCTACCTAGTGGAACTATAGACCAAGTCTGCTGTTGTATCCGGCCATTTTCCTACCTCAAGGGACACTATCTCTTAAAATGACCCACAACACCACAATATTAACATCCACACTCAAGAGAAGGATGACTGGCAGAAGAGTACGAAGCCCCTTGACCCCTAGAAACCTGTGTTTGAGAAAAAAACCTTAGTTGGAACCATAGTAGAAACTGGCAAGGCTAACTGAATAGGATTGGATGAATAGGCCTACTGTCCGTGGCCGTTAGAATAAGATCTACTAAATTCCCAACATTGCGGGACTTCTTGGCTAGTATCTGAGGCTGACCCACTTGCGTAACCCCCTCCAACTTCTTCATATAATCTGCAAAATCATTGAACCCTTTCCCTACAGAACTCATATAAACAGTTAATACCTGAAGATCATAGTTCAACCCCATGACATACAGTCGAATCCTCTCATCCTCAAAAATAAACAACTGAGTAGCATAGCGATACAATACATGGAACTTGGCCTCATAGACGGTAACTGACATATCACCCTGCTTCAATGCCAAAAACTTATCCTTCTTGATATCACGGAGTGCCCGTGGCACATATTTATCCAAGAACAAGACATGAAACTGCTCCCAAGTCAATGGAGGTAAAACTGGTGACCGTCATTCAACATATGCCCTCCACTATTGCTTAGCATCCTTCTCCATTAGAAAAGTCACAAACTCAACCCCATGCTGCTGAATAATGCTGTCACGCCTCGAACTCCAACGGGGCAGACTGACACCCGTAGCGGTTAAGGCCCGAGAGAACCAATCTTCTTTCATGTATATTCATATGCATGTCTCTGAGTGAACAACATTCTCTCTCATGTAATTACAAGACACCAATGGCAGAAGTCATAGAGAACATATGATATATATGAAACTTGTCCGTTAGGGCCATCAAGTCAAAATGGACATACATGCCGTCAATGTATAACAACATCTACAAAGCCTCTAACGGATACATTTACATAACCATCCTAAAGTCGGGACAAGTCCCTGCTTTATACAACGTTTATACAGTACCAAAACCAACATGTACACATGTGACTCGAAAAGCCCCAAACCGAACTGGAGCTCACCAATAATCAGTAGATAACCCACAGCCTATTGTGGAGGTCTACTAGTACCTGTGCCTGCAGCAAGTAAGGTAAGTACCCCAAGGGATGTCAGTATGAAGAATGTACTGAGTATGTAAGGCTATACGAAACTGCATGATACATAAGTACTTCAATGATATCAAGTACAAGTGAGTATTCGATATGGATAAACCTCCGTTCTGTATATGTGGAACCATGTACATTGCTTTCGTTATTTTCATTTTCGATCATTCATTCATATTGTTATTATTCATATAATGTCATTCATATATACTTTCATTCAAGTGATATACTTTCTTTGCTTTTACGTTCATCATTATCACCATTCATCCAGCTGATCAGTGGGCCATATACCATTCATCCAGCTGATCAGTGGGCCATAGTACAATCATCTACCTTATCGGTGGGCCATAACATAATATAATGTATTATATCAACAATCATCCACCTTATCGGTGGGCCATAATATAATATAATGTATTATATCAACAATCATCCACCTTATCGGTGGGCCATAATATAATATAGTGTAAAATATCAATAATCATCCACCTTATCGGTGGGCCATAATATATATTTATATACATTACTTCATTCCTTTACTTGTGTGAGATTGATACCTTGGTAGTCATAACATCATTATTAGAGATTCATACATTAGTGGTTATAACATCATTATTGGAACTTGAGTTAATATTGTTGGAACTTTGGAACAATGTCCCCAATTATGTGACACATGAATAGCCAATGGTCAATGAATAAGAAACATCTGAATAACAATATATGACAACCTGAAATGAGATACCTTCGAATATTTCAGAATGGAACAAGTACAATGACAATGTGAACATTATGTGCTGCAGAGGGATACGAAAAGAGTAACCTTACATACCTTATCTTCTCAATATGAATATACAGTCCTATATGTGATTACAATAATCTAGCTCCTTCCTTACATTTTACTCTACAACACACGTACATAACGGAACTCACGTTGACAACTAACTACATTACAAATGCATAAAACGACAATGAGTTACATGACTGCCATATAACGTCATTTAACCCTTTACAATACCATTTACTGCATCACCATACCAAAAACACCACAACATGCCACACATAAACCAAGACATCATAAATCGATAGCATTTCACACCAAATTGATACTTTACACTTCCTCATTAACACCACGTCGCATTAACTCCATCAAGTCATCTCCATAGCTTTCACAATAACACATTAAAGACAATACATAATTGATACCATTAAAAATACCTCTGTTCCACTCCTTTAACATTATTTAAAAGGTACCACAAGTTGATAATTGCATCCAAGAAGGGTATAGGGGCCTTGGGGGGTCAAAGAGAAGCAAAAACAATCAAAAAGGAGTTCTGGGCTGACTTGTGAAGCCACCTGCACCCGAAGGTGGGTGAGGTTCGTCCGCATGTGACCATTGGCCTAGTTCAGGTCCACCTGCGTTGTCATCTACGCCTGCAGGTGCCCTGCCCGCGAGGGCGGGTGCCCGTTTCAGCCTCCAGGGGTCATTTTTGGGTCCTTTTTCGCAATGAATGGTCCATGGTTATAATTAAGCTTCTATTTTCATATTTTAAGTTATCTTGGATGACAACGAACATCCATGGTTTCACAACGCACATAAACATCGCCAAACTACATCCTTCTTTCAATACATCACCAATTTCATGCACAATTTCACAACAACAATTCCAAATGCTATACACAAAGAGAAAGCAAGTTAAGGACATAACCACATCATACATTTTGATATTTAATCCATCAAGTTTACTTCTTTCAAGACCACAAGTCCACTTTCAAGTTTATAAGGCAAAACCCTTTACCGATTAAGCAAACATAGACTGTTTCACACATAGTGGACTGTCCAACACTTTGCCAACATGATTTATACACCTTATTAAGCATATAATATATGAAACCATAAGAGTAAACACTTACCAAAGCTTTCAAAGAGGTGATCTTGTCCAAAGGGAATAGTTGCTTAGGGTTTGGATTAAGAGAGATATCTTTGGAAATGTCTAGAAATGGCATGTGTGTTTTGTGGATTAAAATCTGATTTTTTTTCCTTAATATAGTCCCTTGAATTCATCCTTAGCCAACTTTTGGTCAATAATTGAGGGTTTACTTTGATCAAAGCAAGAATGGATCATTTACCCATTTTGGGCCATGTCTTTTGCTCAATTATTAGGCCTTTATTGAGCCCATTAACACATGATTAGTTTAGCCCAATAACTTAAATGAATAATATACCATATATCACAACTTAATTAGTTCCATGAACATTAGGGTAGTCGCGTGAGTTCAAAAATGTACGGGGTGTTACATCCTTCCCCCTCTTAGGAACATTCGTCCTCGAATGTTAGTAACATTATCCCATTTACACAAATTTAGGTCTCAGTTTATCCTTCATGTTACTATATGCACATATTGCTTGTAAAGACTTACTTATTATTGCTCCAATTCTGCACCTTGAACTTTTTTCTTCCATTTGAAACAAATACGAGTATCTCGACTTCATCATTGCTTCGGCTTCCCATATGATTTCTTCTACTTGTTGATTCCTCCAAAGTACTTTCACGGAAACTATTTATTTATTCCTTAACCTCATCACTTGTCGATCCAGAATGGCAATAAGTGTCTCTTTCATAGGTGAGATCTTCCGTGAGTTGTACCTCTTCCATGGGATCCATACGAGATGGATCTCTTATGTACTTTTGAAGTATCGAAATATGAAACACTGGATGAACTGTGGATAGCTCTTGGGGTATTTTAAATTCATACACGACTTGACCAAATCATCAAACAATCTTATGTGGCACGCTATATAGGGCCGACTTTCCTTTCTTTCCCAAACCTCATTACCCCTTTCATTGGTGACACTTTCACAAATACCCAGTCACCTGTATAAGCTCGTAGCATATCTTCAAGTGTTTGAATAGTACATTCTGCTTGCCCATCTGTCTGAGGATGAAAATCCATACTTAAATCACTTGGGTTCCCAAACTCTTCTGAAAAGCTTTCCAAAAGTGTGCAGTAAATTAAGCTCCCCTGTCTAATATAATAGAAATTGGAATCCCATGTAATCTCACTATCTCTTTAACATACAACCTTGCATAATTTCCAGTTGTACAAGTGGTCTTGATAAGTAAAAAGTGTGCTACTTGGTAAGCCTGTCAACTATCACCCACATGGAATCAAATTTCTGAAATGTTCGAGGCAAACTTGTGATGAAACCCATGTTAACCATATCCCTCTTCCAAACTGGAAGATTCCTACATTGCATATAACCTCCAGGTTTCTGATGCTCTACTTTTACCTATTGGTAATTCGGACAATGAGCTACAAATTCTGCAATGTTCTTCTTCTTTATATTGCCTCACCAATACATCTATTCCACACCATGGTACATTTTGGTTGCTCCCGAATGAATAGAATACCTTAAATGATGTGCTTCTGTCATAATTCATTTCCTTAGCTCATCTATATCTGGTACACAAAATCTACCTTGGCATTGAAGTACTCCCCCTTGCGTAAGCTCAAATACCCTTGTCGAACTTTGTTTTACATTCTTTTTCAACTGAAATAAAATAGGATTTGCATATTGCTTTTCCTTCTCTCAGCTACAAGTGAAGACTCTACCGCTTTTTACACTATAATTCTTTCATCTGGAGTTTCAAGAAAATGAACCCCCAAGCTATCTAATTGGTTTAACGCATCAGCTACCACGTTTGTTGTCTTCAATGTGGGTCCTTTTGCTAAAAAATATACTATAAACTTTCACGATCAGTATATATATCAACGTGAACCCCATACTAATAGTGGCGCCATATTTTTAAAGAAAATATTATGACTGCTAACTCAAGATCATGTGTTGGATAATTTCTTCCATGTGGACACAATTGTCTTGAGGCATAGGCTATTACATGACCGTGTTGCATCAACACACATCCTAATCCGACTCCTGAAGCATCACAATATACTGCATACCCTTCTGTGCCTTCGACAAGTACTAATACAGGTGTAGAAGTCAAGTTATCTTTTAGCTCTTGAAAACTCTTCTCACATGCATCATTCCACTGAAACTTGGTTGCTTTGTGTGTTAGATTGTTAAGGGTGATGAAATGGAAGAAAAACTCTTCAACAAACCTTCTGTAATAGCCTGCCAACCCAAGAAAACTACGAATCTCTATAGGCGTTGTAGGTTTTGGCCAATTCTTCACGGCTTCTATCTTTTGTGTATCAACCCTTAGTCCTTCATCTGATACCATGTGACACAAGAATGCTACAGATTTTAACCAAAATTCACACTTAGAGAGCGTTGCATATAACTTACGATCACGAAGAATCTGTAACACCTGCCGCAAGTTATTAGCATGGTCCTCTTGTGATCTTGAATAACCCAGAATGTCATCTATAAACATGGTCACGAATACATCTAAAAATGGCGTGAACACCCTATTCATCAAATCCCTAACAACTGCTGGTGCATTGGTTAGCCCAAATGGCATAACTAAAAATTCATAATGACCATACCGTGTTCAAAAAGCTGTCTCGGGTATATCTTCTTTTTTTTTCTAACCTTTACCTGGTGATATCCCGATCTCAACTCAATCTTTGAAAAAATATTGGGCACCCTGTAATTAGTCAATTAAATCATCAATTCTAGGGAGTGGATACTTATTCTTAATTGTCACCTTATTCAATTATCGATATTTAATTTCACAAACACAATGAAATCCTTACCTTCAACCGACAATGAAAGGATCGGTGTTGTAGTAAAGAGTGTCTTGAGATTTTGGAAGCTCTCCTCACATTGGTCTGACCATCCAAATGGCACATCTTTCTGAGTCAACCTTGTCAAGTGTGTTGCAATGGCTGCAAAGTTTTTGACAAATCTGCGGTAATAACTAGCAAGACCTACATAACTCCTTACCTCGGTCACTGAATTAGGCCGAGTCCAATTCTTTACTCCCTCAATCATCTGGGGATCCACCATCACTGCTTTTTCAGAAATCACGTGCCCCAAGAAGGCAACTGAAAACAACCAAAACTCAAACTTTGAGAACTTAGCAAATAACCGTTTCTCCATTAGAATTCCCAAAACTATGCAAAGATGGCCTGCATATTCTTCCTTATTCTTGGAGTAGACAAGAATATCATCAATAAACACAATAACAAAAGTATCCAAAAATGACTTAAAGATGTCATTCATCAAACTCGTGAATGTTGCAGGTGCATTAGTCAACCCAAAAGATATTACTAGAAACTCATAATGGTCATACTGAGTTCTAAGAGTTGTTTTTGGTATATCCTCTGATCTTTTTCAACTGATGATAACCAAACAGTAAATCAATCTTTGAAAATACTGACACACCTTCTAACTGATCAAATAAGTCATCTGTGTGAGGTAAGGGATATTTATTTCTGATAGTGACCTTATTCAGCTGCCTATAATCAGTGTACATTCTAATGTTACCATCCTTCTTCTTTATAAAAAGGACCGGAGCACCCCAAGGTGAAGCACTTGGACAAAGAAAACCCTTATTAAGTAATTCCTGAAACTAGGTCTTGAGTTCCCTCAACTCCGCTGGAGCCATTCGATAAGGTGGAATAAATATAGGGCTAGTGCCCGGCTCTAAATCAATGCAGAAATCAATACCTCAACCCTGAGGCTTACCCGATATATATGATAGAAACACTTCCTGAAACTCAAAAACTACTGGAACTGACTCAATAGAAGGGGACCCCGTGTCTACATCCCAAAGATGGGATAAGAACGCTAAACACCGCTTCCACACTAACCTTCTTGCCTAGACAAATGATATAATTTTCGTTGGCTTGGCCTTATACACTCCCTCCCACTCTAGTTTATCCAATCCCTATATCGCTAGAGTCACTGTCTTAGCATTATAGTTTAAAACAGCATGATATGGAGATAACCAGGTCATACCTAGAATTACATCAAATTCCAACATATCCAAAATAATCAAGTCTACCCAAGTCTGAAAAGCCACAAATAACACAAAACAAGCACGAAAAACATAGGGTACTACCACAGACTCACCAATCGGAGTAGGCATATAAATAGGGTGATTAAGTATATCATAAACTAGAGTCAGACCCATCGCAAACTTAACAGAAACGTAAGAATAAGTAGACCCCAGATCAAATAAGACAGAAGCCATTCGATCACAAAAAAAAAATAGTAACTGTGATCACCACATCAGAAACCTCGGCATTAGTCTTTCCCAAAAATGCATAACAGTGAGCCCGGTCATTAATATGAGCTAACTCATTTCTCGACTAAACTTCTTCCCTGGTGCTGTAGTTTCCTTGACCCCCCGACCACCTGTCTGATTTCCCCGCCCACCCTGTGGATGACCCCTGCCATTACCTCCTCCACCTCTACCTGCTGGAACTAAAGCTCGAGTCTGCTGCTATGACTGGCTATTTCCCTGCCTCAAGGGATACTCTCTCTTAAAATTACCAACAACACCACAATAGTAACATACACGCTCAAGAGAAGCATGACTGGCAGAAGAGTAAGAAGCCCTTTGGCCCCTAGCAACCTGTGCCTGAGAACAAACCTTAGCTAGAACCACAGTAGAAGCTGGCAAGGCTGACTGAATAGTCCTGCTGCCGGTGCCCTTAGAATAAGATCCACTGAAATTTCCAACATTGCGGGACTTCTTGGCTAACATCTTAGCCTGACCTGCTTGTGTAACCCCCTCCAACTTCTTCACATAATCTGCAACTTTATTGAACCCTCTCCCTGAATAAGTCATATAAATAGTCAAAACCTAAAGATCATAGTTCAACCCCTTGACATACAGTCGAAAAGTCACCCTACTCCAATGCCAAAAACTCATCCTTCACCATTGCTTAGCATTCTTCTCCAACAGAAAAGTCACAAACTCAATCCCATGTTGCTGAACAATGCCCATTTTGTGCAACTTCTCATAGCAAGCAATGATTAATTCAAAAGCATCCTCAAACTCAGTACCCTGGAAGGTAGGTGGTTTCATTTTAAGAAACTTAGTTAGCAGATCATGCTTTGTACCTATCATCACAAAACCCAATACCGAACAAGGAAAAGCATCAGTCCCTGAAGCCTCATCCATCCTTTGAGCCATAGCAACAGTAGGGTGAACAATCGGAGCCTGTAAAGTTGGTACAGTAGGAGTGGTTCCCGTCCCTACCAATCCACTAAAAATGCTAACTCATGTTGAAAAACCTCAGCTGACATATGAGGTAAGGCTGCAAACCCAGTTGTTTCCATCACCTCGGGCTCTATTTTCTGCTCTTCTGCTGCTTCTCTCTCCTCAAAATGATCCTAAGGTGGGAGAGGGGATACTGACAATCTATGAGCATGGCCAGCAGCTGCTTGAGCTCCACCCCTAGCGGGTGTGGATCGCCCCCTTCCTCTCCTTTCTCTCCCCCTCACTCTTTCTCTCACCTTTACGGTTGGCTCCTCAACTTGAGCGGCGGGTACAAGGGCTGCTGCTCGGGTTCCATTAAACCTAGTATTCACCATCTACGAATAAAGGAATGAAAGATCATATGCCAATTTGGATAGCTAGATACCAATTGGGATTAAGTTATAGCACGAAAGAAGCAAGAAGGACTGATTTCTTAAATTTCTATAGCCTCCCAAAGAAAAGTACAGACGTTTTCGTACCATTCTGTGAGACTCTACTAGACCCATTTTGGTACAACGAGATTGACGAACCTAGGCTCTGCTACCAACTTTGTCATGACCCCAACATGTCATGAGTGGCACCCACACTACTCATCAGGTGGGAGAACCAATTTCCCCAAAGACCATCCCATAATCAACACTTAAAATAAATAAGCAGAACTAATTCATCAATAGAATAATATCTATTCTAAGTCAAAAACCATAAGTTCAACTTAAGCGAAAAAAAAACTTAGCAAAACATCCATAGAACCCGAAAGTCATTTGTACCAAAACATTTATGAATGTCAAGATGGGGATACAACCCCAAAACTAAGATAAATGTAAGTCTGGAAATAGAGAACTATGTCAAGAGAGAGATTCCATGGTAGCAGGATAAACTGCTCACCCTAAAATCTGGAATCACTAGTGAGGTCTTGTAGGAGCCGCCAAAATATGCCTTGCACTCACAAAAGTAAATGCAAGTGTAATATCAGCACACAAGAACAACAGTGTACTGGTAGGGTGATTTGGCTAACCCAAGATAAAAATATGAACACTTAACTAAATTATAGTATACAAGCTAATCCATGCTAAAAACATCGTCCACTTTGCATATAAACCCAAAGAAAATAGTTCAAGATTAAAAACCAGCAAGTCAACAATTATCACTAAGTCAAGTACAGTCAAGTCAAGTGAAGACACGTATACCATTATCAAGCATTGATAAATATATTCCCCGATTCACTTATAGAACCGTCAAACTCACCTGAACCTTGTACATACACACTATGGGTTATACATCCAGCCTTTATACATGACCTGCAGGGGACAAATACCATCCATGTACTATAACCTCAGACATAAGTATCTGCCTTGTTTCACCAATAACCCGTTAAAATGTCTCAAAGACCAAAACATTCTACATTTTAGAAATAAGGCGGTCAAATCAATAAGTTAGTAAAATTATTGCATTGACCACACCAAACAACATGCATTAACTAGCCACACTACAAAGTAGTTAACATGCACATATATTACAAGTTGGATTAAACTACAATACCATCACCTACCTCAAATCAAGCTTGTACAACCCTTTAAGCTGGAGCTTTACCTTTTCGTACAATTCCTGCTTGCTCGTGGTCTAGAACATATATATAAATACATAATTAAAGAAATGACCTTAACCTGTCGGGATTTACAACTCACACCCAAGCTCAGGATCATTCCCTTCCCGTTCTAGGGCTTTTCTACCGTTATTCACCTATAACTTATAATTTCATGGATAAATTAGTGAATTAACAAAAGGCAAGGGTAAATTAACCGTTTATAAACAAAACTCATTAACTTATTCCTTAATTTTCCCCCTTGCACCATCAATTAACCAATGTCCACCCTAAAACACTCCCCGAACTGAATTAACAATTCTAAGGCTTAATAATTAAATACGAGTTAACGCGGATGAATTCCTTACCTTAATGAAATCGAACAAAGAATTTCTGGTGTATTTCACCCTAAATCACCCTTCACTTGCCCCAAAATGAGCTTTAGAAAAATAAATATTTTGGGGAAATATTTTAATAAATCTGCAATTTTCACCGACCGCCGTTATAGCGGGAATTTCTCCGCTGTAGCGCTTTCCGCTATAGCGGTGTGCCGATAGCTATTACAGCGTCGATGGGACAGAATGTCCATCTTTGCCCAAAAATTCTACTTTTTGCAACACATCTTGAACCTGGGACATTCCAAACAATGCCATTTACGCTAAGATCAATTCTGGGAGTTCTACTTACCCAAATTCGATTCCATAAATTCCTATGGGTCCCTTATCATATTAGCTAACTAGAAATCAATACAATTTCCATCAAACTGGTCTAAATCATTCCCAAATTTTCTAGACCATACCTCGCTCTGAATTTGATCAAAATTAGCCTAGCCTGATTTTTGTAATTTCCAAACCATAAGGAATCTGGACGTGAAATTTTAAGCATAGGACTCATGTATAACGACAAAGAGGGTTGTTACATAACCTGTATATTTTCCTTTCCACTACCCTAAGTATAGGTCTACAAGAGTGAACCATCAATTTATAGCATAAGCATAACATAACATGATAAGGTATACAAACAGCCCATACCCTAATGCTACTCAGACTTTAACTGGTGTTTAGCCATCCCACTCAGTTCTCAAAGGCCTATACATGTAATCTTCTATCCATCTATGTTATATTAATGCTCTCTAACCTGGGTCAATGCTACTCAATTTAACCTTAGCTTACCTGGATGTCAACCAGCTGTAGAAAAAATGAACAAATATGAAATCCAACCTTGCCAACATCGCTGACACATTAATCCTTGAAAATCTGTAGGTTTGCACCCATCCATACCATTTTCTCTCTCCTCCATGGTTCCAAGATAGGGGAGGCAACCTTAAGGGAATTTAGAGCCTCCCACAATGTTTATTTCAACCCAAGTGGAGAAAAGAAATAAAATCCGCTATAGCAGGCTGACATCAGTCGGACCCAACTTCTTTTAATTCCAAAATTTTAACAAATGTGGTGTCACGACCCAAACCCATCGTGAGTGGCACCTACACTACTCACCCGATGGAAGAACCAATAACCCCAAAAGCATTGAACAACACTTAGGTAGAATAAACTATCCTATAAATAGTTTAATAAGTAGCCAATCCAACAACTTAAGAAATCCGAAAACAAAATACCGAATCAAAATCCCCTAGAACCCAAAAGTCAATCTACCAAAACATACTACGAATATCAAGAGGGGATGAAACCCCCAAAACTAAAGGAAAGTAACAAGTCCAAACAAAGTACAATGTCCAAGAAAGATAGATCTCATAGTAGCCCGGATATGCTGCACACCCTGAAATCCAAAAATTAGTTGTTGAAGTCACAAATGAGATCTTGAAAAATCTGCTGGAATATATGTTGCACTCACAAAAGTAAATGCAGGTGTAGTATCAGCATATAATAAAACACAGTGTAATTATAGGTTCATCGGTTAACCCAAGATGAAAATATGGACACTTAACCAAAATATAGTATAATTAGCTAACATAGGCTCCCACATTATACATTCAGCACATAAGTACAAATGGCATTTAAGAGGCAACACCAACAAGTCAACAAATATCACCCAGTCAAAGGTAGTCAATTCAAGTTAAGATAAATAAGTTAATATCAAACATAGCAATTACAGTTTTCCCAGTCCACTCAAGGAACTGTCACACTATTGCATACCTTGTAACCCGTACATATATGCTAAGAGTTATACACCCACCCTCTAGCTATGACCTACAGGGGACAATTACCGTCTATGTACTAAAACCACAAACATGAATGTTTGTAATCCTTAATCCAACCATAACCTGTGAGAACGTCCCAAATATCGAAACATTCCATAATTCACATTATAAGGCAGGCCAACTCATAAAGCAAGTAAACAATGCATGGACCACACCCATAAACATACATTAACCAATCACACTACAAGGTAGTTAATATGTAATATAATACAAGTTGGATTAATTACACCACCATCACCTACCTTGAACCAAGCTTGCACAACTCTAAGCTAGAGCGTTGCCTTTTCGTGCCCTTTTCACTTGTTCGTGGTCTAAAACATACATACAAATACCATATTAATGAAATCACCGAATATGGTGGGATTTATAACTCACCCCCAACCCCTTAAGGTCAGTTCATGATCGTTCCCTTATCGTTCTACAGCTATTTCCCCATAATTTACCTAAAACTACTAATTTCATAAAGTGTTTAGTGAATTAATGGAATGCAAGGCCAATTTCATGGTTAATAAACAAAACCCATTAACCAAATGCTTATTTTCACTCTTGCACCAGCAATCATCCAAAAATCTTCCCTAAAACCCTCCCCAAACTCCATAAGTTAAGGATTCTAAGGATTAGTAAGTAATTACAAGTTAAAGGGAATGAAATCCTTACCTTAACAAAGTTAAACGGAGGAAAACTGATAATTTTTGCCCTAAATCGCCCTTTTCTTGTCCCAAAATAAGTATAGAAAATATAAACTATTTTTGGGGAAAATCTCATTAAACTATGGTTTCTACCACTATAGTAGTACCAGACCACTATAGTTGTACCGCTATAGTGGTAGCCTACCGTTATAGCGGCGTTGTCTACCCTTGACCACCGCTATAGTGGTAATTTCACAGCTATAGCGGTGACCGTTATAGCAGTGTAGATGAGATAGTAA
The DNA here is from genome assembly GCA_031232105.1 of Capsicum rhomboideum. Lineage (NCBI taxonomy): Eukaryota > Viridiplantae > Streptophyta > Magnoliopsida > Solanales > Solanaceae > Capsicum > Capsicum rhomboideum. The sequence goes on from CP124711.1 coordinate 58,139,955, forward strand.
GTCCGTCTTCACCAAAAATTCCCACTTTTTACAACACATTTTGATCTTGAAATATTTCAAATGATGCCCTTTACGCTAAGGTCAATTCTGGGAGTTCTACTAACTCAAATTCAGTTTCGTAAAAACCTACAGGTTTCTTATCGCCTTAGCTAACTAGGAATTAACACTATTCCATTTGAACAGGTCTAAATCATTCCTCAATTTCCCTAGACTATCCCTCACTCTGGAATGCGGTGAAACTAGCCTAGCCTGAATTTTATAACTTCCAAACCGAAAGGAATTTAGACAGGAGATTTTAAATGTAGGACTTGCACATAATGATGAAGAGGGTCATTACACATGGCCCCACATAAGTTTACTAATGAAATCCTGTTAATATCAATACTCTACACTAATATCGAGGCATTTCCTATAAACGATGAATTTGGTTGTTATAAATTGCTATCTCAATTTTTCTATAGATATTAATGATCAAAATGTTATGGATACATTAACATTAAATGTTAAAACAAAAAAACATGAATAGTAAAGTAAATACAAGAGAAATAACTATTATATATAGAGTATATTATAGACTAATGAAAACTACCTTAGCCCCCAAGGCTAAAATTGTAAGTAATAAAGGAGTTACCATGCTTATGAAAGCCAATCATACTCTCAATAACACTTTTGTCCCAAAAATGATAAAATGGGATGATGTATTAATGAAAGATAATTGGCATTTTGACTCCATAAGGGAGCTAGAAATTGAAGATGACAATTCAAACATTGAACAGGTAATTCAATTTTCGGATGGATCTATAGATTTAAAATTTTTAAGATCTCAGTCTTTTAGTCAAGCCCCTTTAAGTAGAAGAATGTCCTTTTCTAGACCACCAATTTCCAAAACTGCAGAGGAAAAAGAAGTAACTATAGAAGATATAAAAAGAAAATTAAAAGGAGTAGATTTCTCGGAAACAATATAGAAAGAAAATTAAAAGGAGTAGATTTCTCGGAAACAATTCCTAAGGTAAAATATGAACCTAGAAATTTTAAACCCAAAAAATCAATAAGTCCCACGGCTAGCAACATGTTAGGAGTAAAAGATTCTTTATGCATGATTAGGTTAGATGAAGAATTTGAACCTAACTTTGAATATTTAGATAAACTATGAATTAATTCAAAAACTTTCATAAAAAGACAATGGTATAAACAAAAATATTCATTAAAGGAAAGTTTATCTTTTAGAGAAAACTGGTACACCGATATGAAAAGAATCAGATATAATATCAAATTTTATAAGTGGTTTGAATATACAGGAAAATTAGACAATCAAAAGGAATCATTAAACATGATTGTTAATAAATGGTATACTAACGACAAAGTAGTTGAATCTATAATTCCCCCATTAGAAGAAATTAGTCTACCAGTAGAGGGTAGAGTTGTTACTGCTTCACCTTTTAAATAGGATATTGTAGATGTTAAAGGTGATCCTAAAAATAAAGATATAAACTGAATACTCCAACAAAATTATTATACAAATCAACTACTACATGTAGTTTCCAAACAAATTCTCGAAGCCGAGAATAAATAAACATTTAAAAATAAACCAAGTTCTTCCTGCCATGATAAAAAGTTGGAAACTCATCCAATATTTAAATTACCAGAATTCTCAAATGATAAATTTCCTAAATTTCAGGAAAAGTTTGAAATCATAGATGATATTATAGGAAAAATTAATGGAAGATTAAAATCCGAATGAAAAGTCACCGATGATAAAGTCATAAGAACTCTATCTGAACATAATAACAATAAAATTAATAAGTTAAGCTCTGATACCATATAGACAGATCGTGAAGACAACTAAAAGGTAGTGGCAAAACTACTAAAAGTAGGAGCAAGACAACTTTAAACAAGTAAAGTACTTAAAAACTTATTTTAAAAACAATTTTAAATTGCAAAGAAGATGCAGAGAAACTAAAGTAGAAGTAGAAAAATATACTTACAAAAACTTTTATTGATTTGAGGGAAATAAAGGGAACATGGAAATGAAAAAGATGGGCAATATGGAAGTAAGTACGGGTATTTTCTAATGCCCCTTATTGATACAAGTTGAAAGCCTTAAATAGGCCTCATAGTGCTGACTAATATATCTAATGCATGCTATCTGTCCATTAACTAATACATTCTATCTATTTATTTTACACATGTCTATGACTAAGTTGATTTATTCTACACGGCTCCTCTTCATTCGCATCTTGAAAATGTCTTTTTATCTCTTTATGGTGTGCTGATTTTTGAGAAGCTTTTGGCCTTTTATTTCTTGAAGATTTGTGCCTTTGTATTCTAGCTGCATGATTCCTTTTTGTCTTATAGTTGCATAACAGTTTGTGAATTATGGGGTCCACCTTTTGTTGTAGTAGCTTTTAAATTCTAGAAAGAGTGCTGGCTCTTTTCTCTTAATTGAGGAGATATGCGTGTGCTATTCCTTGTAGATCCATCATATCTCTATTAATTAGTTCACTGGCATGTGAAACTGCAGTGTCTATTAACTCTATTATCTTCTTTGGTTCTGTATCCTTATCAAGACTTGATAAAGTTTCTTTGAGCCTTTTTTTTAATTCCTCTTTGGAAAGGTGGGATCCCTTTCATGAGGATGAACTTGATGACGTCTTATCTATTGGTTCCCATCCTTTAATTTTGATGGTCTTACTTAAATATTTGATCCTTTCAAATTCGTGAATATCAAAGGACCAATAAATAATATATAAAATTCTTTTCGCAATAAAAAGTTTACACCATTTAATATTTTCCAATAGTGTAGAGATATTATACTCTACCTAGAACTTTGCAAACTGTTTCTGAAATTGTGTTGACAATACCTGTTTATTTCCTCTAAATTGGCTCCACCATTCGTAAAACTATCAGGGAATTATGAAATTTTTTATCTGCTTAGAATATTTTAAGAACCAAGAATGTGTGTTGAGCCTAACATACATAAAATTGTACCAGGCCGCCTTATTATCATACTAATTATACGTCTGAGGTCGATGAGGTCTTGATAGGGGAATGGGGGTATGTAGATGATCTACATACTATTCAAAAGGTCTTAAAATCCTTTTAATTGTGAACTTTGAATACTGAATACTTTTGGGATTATTTATATCTGCTTATTTATGCTCAATTTGTACTAAATTGGTATTTGTTAATATGAACTCATAATACCTGCAGTTTTGAGGGGATCCTCTGTATCCACATAATTTTGATCTGTATAACAAGGTTTTAATAATTTTCATACTCTAAAACCTTCATATTTTTGTCAAGTGCCATGATTGGTAGTACTTGCAAAACTGTTATCTCAAATTGCTTTTTATTCGGAGTAATTTTTTCCGTCTCTTTTCTGAGGTAGTTGCAAAGACCACCTGCGTATATGTCTCCGGTGGTTTCATTTTATAACTATCCTTTGTTTGGATAGAAATACTTTTATTGCCTGATGGAGAGGAGTCTTCCTTAAAGACTTGTTTAAGTGGTTGTAATTTTGGTAAATTGGTTATGGGTTCTTTTAATCGTAAGGTAATAGTACTTTTTTGGCAGAGATGGAAATTCTGCCAAGACTGAATATTTGTTTTCTGACTTTCTACCCCCTTCTTTGAAGGGCCTTTTCATTTTTTCTTTAGGTTGGAATAGTTGAAATTGAGGCCTCAAAGGCCTTATTCCTAGTGTTTTAGGTTTCATTATATTGCTATAGAAATTCTCTTGTCAAAAATCTGGGAGAGAATTATTTTCTCCCTTTATAAATTCTATTTGATAATTAAAGCTGGACAATAAAGCTTGCCACGTGGGAAATATCTATTTAGAAATTAAATTCTTAACATCTTTTTGTAAAACATCTTTGGCAGCTTTGCAGTCTACTCTTAGTAAAAATTCTTTGTTTATTAAATCATCTTGAAATTTAGTAATACATAATACTATAGCCAAAATTTTCTTTTTTAATAGTACTATAAGTTTTTTGAGTATCATTCCAGATTCCTGAAGTAAATCTCACTAATTGTTCAATGAACTCTATGGAAATTTTTTGTTTAAGGATGCCTCCATATCCTATGTCTGAGGCGTCAGTTTCTACAATCATAAGAGCCTCTAGATGTGGTATTTCTAGACATGGAAGGTTTTGAACTATTGATTTAATTTTAAACTATATTAGTATGCTCTAATTCCCATGGTACTGGATTCTTCTTAAGACATTAATAAAAAGGCTTACAAACCTGTCTAATATTAGGAATAAAATCTGCAACATAGTTAAAACGTCCTAAAAATCTTTGGAGTTGAGTTTTATCAATTAATTCATCCAAAAACTTAGATAAGAACTTTATGGCTCTACAAATGGGTTTATAAGTTCCTTGATATAAATCATGGCCAAGAAATCTAATAGTTGTCTGAAATAATTTAATCTTTTTAACACTCACTACTAATCTGTTCTGTTTAACAACCTTTAAAAATGTTTGGAGATGTTTAAAGTGTTGGTCAATATCTTCTTAATATATTAATACATCATCTATATCGACAATAGAAATATGACTATATTGGTTGAATATATTATGATATTTTGAAATTTAGACAGAGCATTTTTTAGTCCGAATGACATTACATTCCATTCATATTGTCCAAAAGGAACATTGAAGGTTGTCTTATATTTATCTTTTTCAATGATTTGTATTTGCCAAAATCCTAATTTCATATCAAACTTACTATAAATAGTAGCTTTATAAATTCTTTTAAGAAGGTCATGTTTGTTAGGTATTGGGTATCTAATACATTTTAATACTTTATTAAGTGGCTTATAATTGATAGCTAGTCTTGGGGCACCTCTTTCTTTTTAAGCACTATTATTGACATAAAAGGTTGAGCAACTCCAAGGTGATTTGGAAGGTCTAATAATTTTTTTATCAAGCAAATCATTAATTTCCTTTTTGCAATATTCCATTAATTCATGGTTCATTTGAATGGGTTTTGCCTTAGTGGGGATAACCCTTTCATCAAATCCCTCAATATAGGGTAATTCAACAATATACCTTTTTCTTTCCCAAAAGACAGTAGGAAAATCCGAACAAACTTCTCGTTCTATGACTTCTTGCAAATTTTTAATTTTAACGTCTACCTCCGGGGGTTTTAGAGAGGATTCAATTCTTTTATTTTTTATTTCATCTTTTAAATAGTTTATCTGTTGTGAAAGTAAATTTACCCTAAAGATAGTTTTATCTTTTATAGAATCGCTTTCTTCTTTTGATATACTATTTAGATAGGAAAAAATAATCTTTGTTCCTAATATAGTGGTGTGGATGCCATCTAACTCGGCAACATATGGTTTTATTTGGGTTATAAAGGGAATATCTAAAATTATTTCTTCATTTATATCTTTGGTTATTACGAAATCATTAATAAACTAGAATCCATTAATACATATGTGTGCCTTGTGGAGTTTATAAGTTATTTTTAATCTTTCCCTTGTTGCGGAGAATAACCTTGTAGTACTTTTTTTGAGGTACTTAATATGAATTATTCCTTCAATGATGCAAATTTGATCCGCACCTGTATCTAATACTGCAATCTTATAAATCATATAATTTTTATTTATAACTAATGTAATGGGTATATGGTAACTTTGGGCTTTAACTATTGTAATTGTATTAATTCCTGATTTGCTTATTAGAGGTACTTCTAAAGATTCTAGTTCCTTGTTATCTTTTTCCAATTTTGATGTTTCTCCAAGCTCAAATTAACATGATTTTGGTTCTTAGTTAGATGTTAAATTATTTAGTATTTTATTAGCAAATGATTCTGCTTCAAAATTGCTAAGTCTTTGCTTAAATTCTTTTTTTAGGTGAACTAATTTTGTTTGAAGATCTTGTATTGTTGTCTCCGACTTTTGTTCTTTAAATTTATTTAATACATTTTTCATGTTAAAAGGTTTGATGATTTCTTTATCGGATTGTTGATTAAAAATAATCTCTTTTAATGCTATTAAATACTTTTTCTTAAACGCTGGATCTTTAATATGATCAATCATATCAAAGAAGACCTCATTTTTACTACTGGTAATGACATTTATAGAATGAGTATCGCAAGTGCAAATTGCACCCTGAATTTACAATGGTCAGTTGATTCACTATCGTCTGAATTGTATGTTATATTGAGCTGGTCATCATTACTAAGACTTTCTTCTAAAGAAGAGCTATTTTTATTTTCTTCAAGAATAGACTATAATTTATTCTTAACTTCCTCCTCTAGTTCTAACATATTTATCTTATCTTTCTTTTTATTAGGAGATCGACAATCTCTTGTCCTGTGTCCTATTTTTTCGTTGTTCCAACATGTATCATTATTATTTTTATGTGATTTGAATTCACCTTTATTAGTGTTCTGTTTAGATTTTTTAAATCGTCTCTTATAATAATGGGATATTTTAGATTTATCCTTATAACTTTTATGTTGTCTTTTAATTTTCTTGGAAGCTTCTTTTGAGGGGGCGGATAATTTAATGTAGCCAAAGTCCCGACAAAAGTCTCCTAGCTCATTTTGTGATATCTTACTGTCTCTTTTTAGTTGATTTTTAAGTTTCATAGCTGTACATAGTTCAAGTCATGTGACATTCATAAAGCTTATGAGATCACTATAAGTTAAATGACTATAAGGAATTTTTCCATCACACTTGTCTTTTAATTTTATTCTAACCTTTTCTGCAAATAATGATGGTAAACCGCTTATAAATTTTTCCTTTCAATAATCATGATTACAGTCTTCTCTAATCATGACCTTATTGAGAAAAACATCTTTATACCATCAAAAATCCTCTAACTTTGGACAAGGTAGATTTGATAATATTTCTAAGCTCCTATCTTGGAAAATTTGAGGTTCTCCTATAAAATATTTAGCTATACTATAAATTAATGTGGCGGTGGCATCTTCCAAGATTTGGTTGTCCACTGTGTGCCCCGCGAACTCAGTCTTAATAACTTGGATAATGGTTGTAGCATTTAATATATTTTGCTTATTATCCTCAGTGAGGTAGTTATCCCATAAATATTTTAATTTACCTATAAATCCGGCTATAATTAATGTAGCTGCTTGTTTATCTGTACATTTTTCAATTTATATGTTGTAATGGCCAATCCCATTTCGTGTAGTTTATTATATATTTGATGTTCTGCTAGTCCATAAATATTCTATTTGGCGATTTCACTTCCAGAATGTGAAGTAGGAGATAAAAATTCATTTTCTTCATACTGCATATCCGAAAAAGAGGGTTTCTTGTGATAATTTTTTTTGATCATGCTCTTCTTCTCTTCAGTGTTGCTCAATCGACATCCTGTTAAGGTAAGTACCAATAGAAACCTCAAACTCTCTGGTGTTCTATGTTGTATTGGTTTTTGTAACTTGATCTAACATCACAACTGCATCTACATAAGAATGTGACATCAAAGAACCCCTAGCTAATATATCAGATACCGACTTAGTTACAGAATTCAAAGACCTGTAGAATATCTCCAAAAGACTCTCATCATCTAGCTTGTCATTAGGGCACTACTTCAACTTCTTATTAAACCTGAGCCAAGCTTTATGTAAAGCTTCTCTAGGCTGTTGCCTAAAGTTATTAATCTCATCTCTCAACTGAAGCATTTTCGAAGGTGGGAAAAATCTCTCTATAAAAGCCACATTTAGCTCCCTCCTGTTAGTAACAGAGTCATCTGAAAGTTCTATCAACCAAAGAGTTACTTCCCCAGACAATGAGAAAGGAAAAGACCAAATTCTAATGGCGTCTTGACTAATATCTAGCAACATGTACGCCTTGTACATTCCCATAAAATTTATCAAGTGAAGGTTTAGATCATCTTAAGAGGTACCTCGAAATAATCCTTTCATATTCAGTAGCTATATCATATTACTAGTGATGCCAAACTTAGCACCAGGGGCTAGTGGAGGTGGGACTATGGCACCTGTAGCACCTACTCCATCAAAATCAATGTCCTCCTCCTAATCTAGAGTGACATATCATAGATATACTTGATGAACGTGGCCCATATACCATCAGTTCCTAGGAGAATTAGCATCTACTATCGCAGCTTCATAGCCTATAAGATCTTTAGCCCCTATTGCCAGTCGGGCTACTTCAGTTTCTTAGGCATCCTCATCTTGATCATTAATCTCTTAAGTGTTCATTTTCCTAAAAGTACATTCAAGCTTATGGTCAATGAGAATCAGGGAATTTCCTTGACTTTAGGTGTTTGACATAAACTAACCTATATATCTTGAAATAAACAAAAACACCAAATAAATGTAAAATTAGGAAATAAAGACTACAAGTCAAATAAACATACTTGAACTTATTCCTAAACCGTATTTCTCAGCAATGGTGCCAAAATTTGATGTCACTCAAATTACACCTCGCAAATAAAGTATAACACAGTCATTGATCAAATATAGAATCCAACTAGGTTGGGGACAATTCCACCGGGAATATGTCTACAAACTAGGTCAATGTGGTAATTTAAACTAGTAGTCAGTTATTTCAAAAGGGGGGATTGTAAAGTAACAAGTAACAGCTTGTAAATTTCAATAAAATAGGTAATATTTTATTAAGAATATTGTTTGTAATTAATTAATGAGAATGGAATAGAATTGTATTCCCTATGATTTCATAAGTTTGTAAGCGTACTAGTGATCTATCTGGTGCTTTGTATGCAAAACTGATAAGATTGGTTCACCTAAATGTCTTTCAACCCTAATTAGATGAATATCACTCTAAATACCTTTCACTCATTGAGTTTTTAAATTTTAACTCTTACCCTTGGTCTTGGATTAACTTTACTTGTTAAGCTCAAGTTATAAGATTAGGGTTAGTAGCCTTAAATCTCTGTTGTTAATCTCTTTTCCTATTTACTGCCTCTTTTATCTAGAAAGTTAAGAATTAAGGCAAGTTCTAATATTTGAAATTGTTAAAAAGCAATCAAAGCAAAGATATTTACAATACATACATGAACATCGTTCAAGAATCACTAAGCATTTTAATCTACTTCGCTAATTCATCATAGTTCCCACAACCCTAGTTATGAGATTTAGCTACTCATGTTTGTAAAAACAAAAGCAAAATTTATGGTAGAAAACATGATCATGAACTTATGAGATGAATATATGAAATCCAAAATCTTGAATTATGAAACAAACCAATAACCAGGAATCAAAGTATGTTTATTACTCAAAAACCAAAGAATATTTTGTCTCTAAGCAACACAATATGTAATAATATGGGATAAGTGCATAAACTGTAAATAAAAACCTAATAAAAGTATTTATAGACATAACATATAATGTCCTAAACAAAATAGGATTACGGGCTCGTCAGTAGTACAAGGGTCATGGTTTGAGAGTATGACTCATGGTATGTGGATCGCAACCCATAGATTACAAAAATTGGTGAAACTTCTCCAAGTTTTCACATGTCATTCCATGATTCATGGTCTTGGACTACGACTAGTGGTATACTCATGGTCTTAAGGCTTAATTTGCACACTTTTAGATATGGAATATATGACTTTAAGAATGGCTTATTATTTCACTTCATGAGGTACATTGATTCGTGAGAACTGGGCTACTTGCACATCTTTAGATCTCTTTATACGGGCAATAGTATGACTCATACTCTAAGTTCACGTGTCGTTGAACAAGTTGTGGCATCAACTTGAGCGTTCACTTTCTCTAATCACCCTCTATGTGTCTCAGTAAGACTCATACTTTGATTTACGAGTCATGGATAGGCTTTCAAGAGTCACACTAAGCAATTTCAGCATATTTTCCTAGTTTTGCTTCCAAAAACTATTTTCCAATACAAACACACAAAAACACATCATAAATAGTAAAACATACTCAAGAATGTACAAAATCTCCATGTTTTAAGCATTGAAGTGCCGTGAAATTCCATCACCCACTGTAATGACCATCTAGGTTATTTTCTTTCTTTTTATATGTTTTCCAATTTTGAATTTTCCTATAGTTGCTATAGGGTATTTATGACTTGTTGGGATAGGTGGTTTGATTCTCGAGAAGTTTGGTTGGGTTTTAAATCAATTTTCCTATTTTGGAGCTTTTAAAGTTAAAAAGTTTGACTTTGATCAAAATTTCTTGTAAATGGTCTCAGATGAAAATTCTAATAGTTTTGTTAGCTTTGGAACAAAGATTTTAAGTTAGGCGGACCTTTAATTTGGGTCATGAGTCTTTCAGACTCATTTTGAGCACTTGGTTGAGTTTTTAGTAAAAATTAGAAAAGTATTAACTTCGGTCAATATTTCATCAAGACGACCCTCGTTGGTTATTTAGATGATTGTTTTGAGTCTGGAATGTCATTTTAAGTTGGGTAGCATATTTAGTTGGTGTTCACAAGAGTTCAAACGAATCTCAGATGTTCATTTATGACATGGCTGAATTGGCGAAAGATGTTGGTGTAGCCGCTTTCACGACGGTGGGCTCACACCAGTAGAGTTGCTTTTGTGGGCAAGGTTTGCTTTTGCGGAGGATGTTGAAGTCATCACCTATGTGGTGCTTTTCCCGCTTTAAAGATTCCACTTTTGTGGAATGTCCTCCATTTTTTAAGAGATCTAAAATGTTAATGACTTCCACTTTTGTGGAAGTTACATCACCTAAGTGACACTGCTTTTGTGGCCAAACCTCTACAAAAGCAGTGGTCACTATATATAATACCTCTCTCTTCTCTAAAATAATTTATTCTAATTTCTTCTAAGTTTGGAGCTCGGCGTGGATGCTGATTAAGGGATTCTTGACAAATACATCATCTGGTAAGCTCAAATTCTTCGAAACTATGTTATATTACTTCATCTCTTTTCAATCCCATTTTTTTATCCTTAAAATTTAGCATGAGTTCTTGGTTCCCCCCATTAAAGTGGGCTTTTGGACCCAATTAAGGTCCAAATTCACTTTTGACTTTGCCCAACTTTCGAGCATGGGTTTCTCACCCTTGGGGAAGATAATTGCTAGTTTTATTTTTGATTTTATTGGTGGACCCTGAGGGTCAATTTTTGGCCTAGTTTTTGTATTATCAATATGGGTCTTGTTCTTCTCATCTTAATATGTAAATGGTGAATTTGATAGCATGAAAGCATTTAGAGGCTCTTTGAAAGGGAAAAGCTATTTTGTGATGATTTGGAATTTATCGATCGGCCTCAAGGTAGGTTATGACTTCCCTCTTCTTAGACTTAGCTTAGTGAGAGGATATAATTTATGAATTGCTTGTTAGTTAGGAGTTGGTTGGGTAAGTTTAGGTTTATTCCATTCTTTCTCAATGTATTGACCTATTTTGGAACCTTAGAATAGAATAATCGCATGAGCCTTAGATTAGGTTGCTTTTGGGGGGTATTAGGACTAGTTTAGGAACCCTTAGTATAGGTTTGGGTAGTATTCAATGGTAGAATGGACTTTATTGACTAGGTTATCTTTTTGTTTTTCTCCTCCATATTCTCTTGTCATATCATACAAATATTGGCTCGAGACTGTGAAATTGCTTTGGAGGGACCTCAGGTTTGTGTTAATTTATTATGGAGGGTGATTTACCCTAATTGGTGTATGCTTATACATATAGATAGATATATGAGCTGGCATGCTTTCATTCATTTATTCATATGTATGGATATAGGTTACGATTTGGAGTAAACATTGATCTTGGTTTTGAAAAGGGAATCATAGCACTCTTGCTACTAATTTTTTATTTTTAAATGGAAATTGCACCATTTTAACATGGACTTCAGATTTTCAAGAGATTTGGATCATTTTCACTGATTTCTAGTTTTGAAATGTTGTATCACCTTTACACTTTGGATTGAGGTATGCTTTTGGGCCATTTCTCAATTTATTTTTTATAGTTGAGCTCAAGGCATAATTCCAGGTGGCCTGAGGTATAGGTTCTGGGTTTTCTTTATTTTTCAACATATGAGAGGAGATCGAGGGGTTACTGAGTGGTTATTATGATTCTGCATAGCCACATACCGTATTGCATCCTCTCATATTGCACTACACCTACCTTTATATATATGTAAATACTCCGCATATGCTATTATCTCTTTGTTTATTTCTATTTTTGTTATGCTTAAACTATTAGGTTAGCTTCCAACATATCGTCTCCTTAATTTGTTAGTTATATTTTATATTATTCTTCTAACAGTCGGTCTATGATGCCTACTAAGTACCATATGTTTTGGTACTCATACTACACTTCTGCATCTTTTTCCTGATGCAGATCCTAGTACAAGTCTTCATCGTTGATTCTACTCATTTGGGAGTTTCTTGATAGGAGTTGTGGTAAGCACTTTTCCAGATGCTTGCCTAGTTCCTTCCTATATTTGGTTTCTATATTTTGTATATTTTGTACATACATGTACTCATATAGGAGTATTGGTGACACCAGGTCTGGGGGTTGGATTTCCTTGTGTACTTTATGTTTTCTATTCCCTTAGGGTTGTATGTTGTATATTTTGTATCGGTTATATATATATATATATACTTGATGGCCTTGTTGTCCTATTTGAGTTCTTTTTTTACCTATTTTCTTTAGTTGTTACATTGGTATATAGTTTGGGGTTTTAGTTTACCTACAGGGGAGGGTTATAGTAGGTGCCATCATGGCCCAGTTTTAGGTCATGACAGATTAGTATCAGAGACTAAGTTTACCAGTTTTACTATTACAAGAGAAAATACCTAGTAAAGTCTTGTAGATTGATACAATGACATCTGAATCCAATCTTTGGGAGGCTATAGGAAATTCTTAGGAAAATTATATACTTTGACTCATTTTCGTATGTCCTTATCCTTATCAAATTTCATAAATCTCATTTGCTTCACTCTTTTGCAGATGGCTAGGATAAGGTATACAACAGGTGAGGGAGAGACATCTACACCTGCAGCTAAGACTTCAACTAGGGGTCGAGGTAGAGGTCGACCCCATGATTGAGGCCTGGTCGAGCTACAGTACTAGCTCAGGTCCAAGCCAGGAAGCCATCACCAGAGCCTAAGATTGATCCATAAATAGTGATAGAGGATTAACTACTATAGCAGCTGGTGGGTTAGGGACCAATCCATACTCCACCTGGATTCGTGGCCACACCAGTATTTCAGAAAGCATAGTTTATATATTGAGCTTTCTAGAGGGCATGTCTAAGGCAAGGGTGATGGTTGATACTTTGAGTGGTTCCTAGGTCAGGGATATGGCACAAACACCGGTTTAAGGAGTGGCACAGGGTGATCAGGGTTTAGGAGTGCATCTTACAGTTACGGCTCCATGCATAAGTACCAGTGTTGTTTGTTGCTCAGCCTATTGTAGACAGGCCGGTGATGACTTCTGAGGAGCGGAAAATTCTTGGTCAATTTATTATATTGGGTCTTCCTAGGTTTTTAGGCGCCTTGGGAAAGGATACTTATGAGTTCTTAGTGAGCTACCATGATAGTTTGCATAACCTTAGGCTTGTTTAGTTGTGTAGAGTTGAATATACTATATTTTAGATAGATGGGTCAGATAAACAATAATGGAGAGGTTATATTGAGTGCAGGTTAGTTGGATCACCTTCGATGACTTGGGCATAGTTCTTCGAGGCTTTTCTGGGAAAGTATGTACACCAAAGCATAAGGGAGATATTGTGGGATGATTTTATAGATATTCAATAGGGTTCTATGTCAGTGTCGTAGTATAAATTAAGGTTCCATAAGTTGGCCAGACACACTGCTATAATTATATCGACCAAGCACGAACTAGTGCACAAATTTGTCAGAGGATTGAGGTTATAGCTTAATTTGGCAACTGAGCATATGGTATCTTTTGGGCATATATTTTTGGAGGTAGTTGGTCATGTACAAACCATTAAGTGGATACATCACAAGAACTATAGAGGCAGTGATAAGAGGCCCCATTATCAGAGTGAATTCAACAGTTTTCAGTCTAAAGGAAGGTGATTCCATAGTAAGGGTTATCAGTAATAACATTTTCATCCTAGTAGGATTGTTCAGGCCATACTTCAAACTACATATGGGGTCAAATGGGTTGTAGCGGTCACAGTGGTTAAAGTTTTGGTTAGACTTTGTGAGGTTTACATTATGGGTATTCTAGCTTTGGTGGCCATTCTAGTTCAACAAGGTCATCAAATCAAGGTGCTCCTAGCAAGGTTGTTATAAGTATGGAGAGTGGGTACACTTTGCCCCAAATTATCCCTGGCTTAGTTATGGAAGACGACATGGTCAGTATATTCAGGCCCTCAAGGCTCCATTACCACCAGCCAGAGATAGTGTACATGGTAGCATGTGTGGTCCCTAGGGTCCTTAATTTAGAGGTGAATGCAGTCACTTATACGACTTTCAAGGTAGGTCAGAGATGGAGGTTTTATATGTCATCATTATAGGTATGATTTCAATTTGTCATCAGCTGGATTTTGTGTTATTTGATCTGGGTTCTACATACTGATATGTGTCTGCCTACTTATCTACTCGTCTGGATTTGTCTGGTGAGCCTTTACTTGTGCCTATACATGTAGCTACTCTCATATGTGATTCTTTAGTAGTGGATTAGTTATATAGGTCATTTATGGTGACTATTCAAGAGTATGACGTTTGGGTAGACCTTGTTATATTAGATATGGCTGATTTGACATGATTTTAGGCATAGACTGGTTATCCCCTTATCATGTGGTCTTGGATTTCTTTTCCAAAACCATTATTTTAGCCATGCCTGGTATCTCTCTAATTATGTGGCAGGGCATTGACAGTCATGTACTAAGAGGGATTATCTTTCATATTCAAGCAACGTAATTACTAGTGAAGGGGTGTTTGTCTTATCTTGATTATGCTCTTGATACTAGCACCTACACTCTTTAACTTGAGTCAGTACCTGTGGTTTATGAGTTTTCTGATGTGTTTCCTACTTATTTGCCTAGTCTTTCGCCCCAGTATGATATTGATTTTGGTATTGATGTTGAGCAAGGCACTCGGCCTATTTCTATTCCACTATATTACATTACTCCAACTGAGTTGAAATACCTTATAGAGCAGCTCTGTAAGGGGTTTATTGGCTTAGTATTACTTCGTGGGGTGCACTTATGTTATTTGTGAAGAAAAAAGATGGCTCTATGCGTACATGTATTGACTGCCAACAACTGAACAAGGTAACTATTAAGAATAAGTACTCGTTGATATGTATTGATGATCTATTCAACCAACTTTAGGGTATGGCAATGTTTTCTAAGATTGATTTAAGATCTGGCTACCATCAGTTGAGGATCAAGGTAGCGAACATACCTAAGTTTGTATTTAGGACTCGTTATGATCACTACAAGCTTTTTGTCATATCTGTTGGTATAACCAATGCCCCAGTAGCATTCATGGACTTTATGAACCATGTGTTAAGGGTTTACGTAGACTCATTTTTTGTGAATATTCAATGAGACATTCTAGTCTACTCGATGAGTAAGGAGGAGCACGAGTAGCATTTGAGGATTATACTCTAGACCTTGCAGGATCACTGGTTGTATGCAAAATTCTCTATTGTGAGTTTTAGCTCGAGTTTGTAGCCTTCTTAGGGCATATGGTGTCCAAGAATGGGATTATGGTAAACCTGGTGAAGATTAAGGCAGTTCGTGATTATGATTGGCATATTTCTTCTACCTAAGCTTGTAGTTTTGTTGGGTTAGCAGGTTACTATGGATAGTTCATCAAGGGATTTTCTTCAATTGCAATGCCATTAACTAGATTGACATGGATGGATGTTTCTTTCTAGTTATCTAATGAGTGTGAGGTGTTATTGACTTCAGCTCTGATTTTGAGTCATCTTGTTGAAGGCCAGGGCTTTCTTTATATTATAAAGCTTCAATCATTGGTTTGGGTTGTGTATTGATGTAGTAGGAAGGGTTATAACATACTCTTCCAGAAAGCTGAAGGTTCACAAGCCAAACTATCCCACCTATGACTTGGAGCTGGTGGTGGTATATTTTACGCTGAAGATTTAGAGGCACTATATTTATGGTGTGTACTGTGAGATAGTTACCAACCATCATTGCTTATAGTTTATTCTAATCCAAAAAAATCTTCATTTGAGGTTGCGTATATGGCTAGAGTTACTTAAGGACTACGATATCTCTATTATATACTATCCAAGCAAGACAAACATGGTTGCAAATGACTTAAGCAAAAAGGCGGTTAGCATGGGTGTTTGGCTTTCCTTTGAGCTTCAAAGAGACCATTGTCCTAGGACATTCAGTCCTTAGCTAATTAGTTAGTCTGACTTGATATTTTAGACCTCAAAAGGATTCTTGCTTATCTTAAGGCCATGTCTATATTAGTGGAGCATATTTGGTAGCGACAGTTTAAGGATGATAGATTAAGGGTGATTCGGGATAAAGTGTTGAGTGGTGAGGCTTGGAAGGCGACCATAGATCCAGAGAGTGTTTTGAGGATTGAGAGGAGTATTTCTATTTCTTGATTTAGAGATGTGATCAGGTTGATTTTTTAGGAGGCCCATTGTTCCAAATATTTTATTCATCTAGGGAAACTAATATGTATAGAGACTTGAGGTAGCATTATTGGTGGTGCATGATGAAGAGGGATACAGTAGACCTTATATCTTGGTGCTTGAACTATCAGCAGGTGAAGTTCAAGAATTTGAGACCTATGGTTTGACTCAAAGACTACCCATTCCTGAGTGGAAGAGGGAATGAATAGCCATTGACTTTGTGATTGGTTTACCATGTATATTTTGAGGGTTTGATTCCACTTGGGTTATTGTTGATATGTTGACTAAGTCTTCTCACTTCTTATCGATTCAGATGTCTTATAGTTCAGAGAGATTATCTCAGATTTATGTTTGAGAGATAGTCTGTTTAAATAGGGTGCTAGTTTCTATCATTTCTCACCGTAGTGGTCAATTTACATTTAGCTTCTAGAAGGATGTTTAAAGAGAGTTGGGTACCCAAGTTAAGTTTAACACAAATTTTCACCCTCAAAATGATGGTCAGCTTGAGTGGATTATTCAGGTTTTAGAGGACATATTTCAGGCCTATGTTATTGATATTGGAGGTCAGTCGGGGACTAGTTTCTAGCCTTAGTTGAGTTTTCATATAATAACATCTACCATTCGCGTATAGAAATATCACCATTTGAGGCATTGTATGGTAGGAGGTGCAGGTCTTCGGTGGGCTGGTTTGTTGCCTTTATGGTTAGGTTGTAGGGCATAAACTTGTTGCATAATTCTATCAATAGAGTCTGGGTAATTCAGAATAGACTTCATGCATCCCTAAGCAGACAGAGGAGTAATGTTAATCGTAGGGCGAGTCTTAGAGTGTGGAGTTGGTGAATAAGTATTCCTTTGAGTGTCACCCATGAAGGGCGGGATATGATTTGGGAGAAAGATCAAGCTAATCCTTAAGTATATCGGGCCATTTGAGATCCTTCAGTAGGTTGGTGATATGGCGTATGAATTAGCATTACATCTAGCTTTTACGGGTGTTCACCCTATTTTCCAAGTATCTATACTATGATGGTATATTCTAGATGAATCTCATGTGCTATAGTGGGATTTAGTTCAGTTTAATGATAAATTGACTTTTGCGGAGGAGCTAGTAGACATTTTGGATAGAGATGTTCATAGATTAAGGTCTAGAGACATTTTTATGGTTAAGGTCTAGTTGAGGAACCATCCAGTCAAGGAGGCTACCTGGGAGATAGAGCAGGACATACGGGACTAGTATCCTCACTTGTTCGATCCTTCATGTACTTCCTACTCCTTGACTTTCGAGGATGAAAGTTCTTTTAATAAAGGATGTTGTAGTGACCCTCTAAGTTATTTTCCTTCTTTTCACATGTTTTTCTTGTTTCTAGCTTTTCTGTAGTTACTATAGGGTATTTATGACTTTTTGGGACAGTGGTTTAGTTCTTGAGAAGTTCAGTTGGGTTTTAAACCAATTTCCCTATTTTAGAGCTTTTAAAGTTAAGAGGTTTGACTTTGGTCAAAATTTCTAGTAAATGGCCTCAAATGAAAATTGTGGCAGTTCTATTAGCTCCAAATGTGGATTTTGGGCTAGGGGATCTTTGGATCGGGCTTTGAGGCTTTTGGACTCATTTGGGAACTTGGTTGAGTTTTTGGTATAAACAAGGAAAAGTGTCAACTTCGATCTACATTTCATCAAGACAACCTCTGTTGCTCATTTTGAGGATTTCATTGAGTCTGAAATGTTGTTTCTAGTTGGGCAGCATATTGGGTTGGAGTTTATGAGACTCTAAATGAATCCCTAAGGTCTGTTTAGGACTTTACTGAATTAGCCAAAGTTATTGGTGCAGCTGATGCTAGTACAACCACTTTTCCAGAGATGGGCTATCACCAGTGGAGCCACTTTTGCTGGCGAGGTTTGCTTTTGTGGAGGTTACTGATGTCAGCGCCTACCGCTTAAATGGAGTTTTTCCCACTTTTAGTGATTCTGCTTTTGCAGAATGTTCTTAGCTTTGGTGAAGGTCCAAAATTTTAATGACTTCCATTTTTTGCAGAAGTTGCATCGCCTAAGCAATGCTGATTTTGCGGCCAAACCTCTGTAAAAGCAAACACGTTATTCTTATTTCTTCTAAGTGTGGTTTGACATGAATGCTAATTAAGGGATTCTTGATAGATTCATCACCTGGTAAGCTCAAATTTTTCTAAACTACGTTATATTATTTTGTCGCCCATCAATCCTGTCATTTAATCCTTAAAATTTAACTTAATTTCTTGGCTCCCCCATTAAAGTAAGCTTTTGAACCCAATTGATGTCCGAATTCACTTTCTTCTTTGTCCAACTTCCGGGCATGGGTGCCTTACTCTTGGGGGAGGATAATTTCGGATTTTATTTTTGATTTAGTCAGCGGACCCCAAGGGCCAATCTTTTACATGATTTTAGGCCCAATTTTGTATTATCAATATGGGTCTTGCTTTTTTTGTCTTAACATGCAGATGGTGAATTTGATAGCTTGGAGGCATTCAAAGGCTCTTTGGAAGGGAAAAATGTCGTAACAGTTCAGGATTTGGCCGTCGGCCTCGAGGTAGGTTACAACTTCCCTCTTGTTAGACGTAGCTTAGTGAGAGGATATAATTTATGAATTTCTTGTAGGTTAGGAGTTGGTAGGGTAGATTTAAGTTTATTCCATTTTTTCTCAGTGTATTGACCTATTTCAGAACCTTAGAATAGAGTAGCCACTTGAGCCTTAGATTAGGTTTCTTGTTGGGGTTTTAGGACTACTTTAGGAACACTTAGTGAAGGCTTGGTAAGTATTCCATGGTAGAATGAAATTTATTTGACCGATTTGTCTTTTTATTATTTCTCTTTCATAATTTCTTGTCATTTCATAGAAATATGGGTCTGAGGACATAAAGTTACTTTGAAGGGATAGTAAGTTCATATTAATTTGTTGTGGTTGGTGATTTACCCTAATTGGTGTATGCTTATACATATAGATACCTAACCTGGCACATATTTATTCATTTATACATATGTTTGGATATGGGGTACAATTCAGAGTAAATCGCTGATCTTGGTTTTGAAAAGGGATTCATACCACCCTTACTACTGATTTTTGATATTTAAGTGGAAATTGTAACGTTTTACCATATACTTTGGATTTTCTATATATTTTCATGGATTTGGGGTTTTGAAATATTGTATCACCTTTACACTTCAGACGGAGGTATGCTTACGGCCCATTTCCCAGTTAATTTTCCATAGTTGAGCTCGAGGCATGGTTTTGGGGTGCCTGAGGTACATGTTTTGGGTTTTCTATATTTACCAACATATGATAGGAGCTTGAGGGATTGCCAAGTAGGTATTATGATTCTACATAGCCATGCACTACATTGTATCATCCCATATTGCCCTGCACCTGCCATTCATATATTTGTAAATACTCCATGTATATTATTATCTCTATATTTATTTCTATTTATGTTATGCTTAGACTGTAGGTTATCTTCCCATATATAGTCTCCTTAACTTGTTATTTATACTTTATATTATTCTTCTGAGCTCAATCGGCCTAAGATTCCTACGGAGTACCACGTGTTTTGGTACTCATACTATATTTATGCATCTTTTTCCTGATGTAGATCCTATCATGGATCTTCACCGCTGATTCTGATCATTGGGAGTTCCTTTCTCGAAGTTGTCGTGAGCACTTGGTGTCTTGATGCTTGCCCAGTTTCATCCTATATTTGGTTTCTGTATTTTGTTTCTATATGGACGTGTACTCATATAGGTCATATCTCAGTATCTAGTAGCTCTTGTATTGGTGACACCAAGAGTGGGGGTTGGATTTCTTTGTTTATTTTGTCTTTCATATTCCCTTATGGCCCCATTTTGTATAATTTGTACCGGTTATGTATATATATAGTTAGTCGTTACTCTTGGTATTTGGTTTGGGGTTTGGCTTACCTACTGGGGGGTTATAGTAGGTGCCATCATGGCCGGATTTCGGGTTGTAACACCCACTTTTCTTATATGCATATATCTTAAGTACATTTTAGTGGGTATATACAACCTTATTACCCTTATATTTATTGCCAGGTGGGATTGCAAGAAAATAATAAAAGAATGTAAGAAATCCTCATAATTAATTTATTAACAATTAGGGGCTAGTGGTCACCTTATTCTATGTAAAATCCAAGCATGTTTATCTTAGAATTTCTAAGAAACAACAAAATGCTCTCTGCCCTTCCTTTTCAATAGCTATAACGTGAGGTTTGAGCTCACCCGGTAGTTAATAACTCTCACAAATAGGAGGCGTGCAGTGACCCTAAATCTCAAATAACTTTTGGTCAGTGTTTAAGAATTGTGGAAATCCAGACCCTAAATCTCAAATAACTTTTGGTCAGTGTTTAAGAATTGTGGAAATCCATTAAGATCTCAATTTTGATTTCAATAGGTACTTTATTTACTCTACACTCGAATATAATTATGGAATACATGTTTGGGAAGTAGTAGAAGGTGGTAATCCCCATTTATATTGAATTTCACACTAGTTCTTAAAATGGGTTTTATTATATTGAAAAAGGATGACATTGTGATAAAAATGAAGTTTTTGGGTAACCATAAGCGAGACAGATTTGATATTGAATTTTGTAAGTTGGAAAATTAGGAATTCACTCTGACTGATTGTTATGGAATTTGATTAGTTTTTGGCATAAGGGGAGAATATTGTAATAAATTGTTATATGAACGTACATGTTATTGATAGATGTATATATTATTTTTGTAGTTAATTGATTGCCTATCGGATAGTGGAACATAATGGTTGGTGATGTTAAGGATCCTTAGCTAGGAAAGCACCAAAGGTATGTAAAGCTAAAACCTTGTTAGGACCCAAGCCTACACCCTGGGCATAATACGGTGCTTAAAGTCAAAAATGACCCCGAGATAACCTATGGCATGGCATAATACTAAACAAACTGAATTAACTGAATAAACTGAAAAACTGGTGTGGAAGCTAAACTGAATTTAGAATAAATATCTAAAATAAATCTAAGTCTGAATAAAACACAATCGCTGAAAAGAAACTAAAAGGCTGGAATATCTAACTATATGTCTAAAAGTCTCTACTAACTGATGAGTTGTTAGGACAAGCCCCCCAGCTAACTCTAAATGTCTGAAACTAAAATACCGAAAGAAGAAAATAAAATCCTTGTCCTCGGATGATGAGGACTCACCACTAATAACGATTGATGTGGTACTGCAACGTGCTAACCCCTATGCTATAACTATGCACCTGAACCTATATCATAAGACTATACAATGCAAAAGAAAGTATGCGATCAGTACCTTTAATGTACTGAGCATGTGACATATGCAAGATATGAAATAATCCTACGGTGGAATATAGTTCTACGACTTTGGGTGAAATTGAGGCCCTAGTCCAACTCGATACTAAGTACTAATAGCTTTTTAAAAAAAAATTATTCTGACAACTGGGTCAGAACCTGTATAATCTGAAAGTATACTGAAAGTCCATATACAGATTCTAATAATACTTCATTATACTGAATTCAAAAGAATATTGGGATCATGTGTTCATAACACGTCAAACTTACTGGAGGAAACTAATTCATGTGAAAATACTGTAAAATCAGAGCACGCATCAAATCATGAAAACTCTAAGTTATGCAAGATACCAAAATCATAAAAAACATGTATTTATCATATAATGATCATGAGAGTAGTGAATTAGAAGGAAATTTCTAAACTGAATAAGAACCCTAGAATAATAATATCTGAATTTGATGTTTAACTGAAAGCTTTTTGGGACACAAGGGTGAAAGTATACCCATTGTTGAAATCCCACATACTTGGATGAAGAATTCTTGCAAGATACTTGAATTCTTGAAACTTTGGTGACTTTGAGAGTTTAATCGCCTACTAAGTTTATTTTCTAAGTGTTCTGATGGAATGGGGAAAAGTAAACGACTATTCCCCTTTAATCCCACTTAGAATAGTCTTAAACAACGCGATATACGGAGTTGGAGAGTGGGAAAATATGAAAACACCCTCATTAAAACGTAACTGATTTTATGGAAACAGTCGTCATGGATCTTGGTATGACTCATTCCCTAAACCAATGAGTCATCCCCTGACTCGTGTAGACTAGACTGGTTTGCAGGCTTTGGTGCACAACTGCTACCCTATGACTCATGTGGTTTGCCAATGAGTCATAGCGAGGACTCGTGGCCCTTGATCCAAAATGTGAACTATCAAGTTCTTCATCAGAATGAGCCACTTAATGAATCGTGGTCTGACCTAGCGACTTATGCCCTTGAGTCATTTCCACTAGGATGAAAATTACATCTTTTAGGACTTTTGGTTTACCACTCAGAACAGTTGACACAATGACTCATCCTATCAGACCACTACTTATGGTCTAAGTCATGACCACTGGGAACTAGGCTAGACTGGACTGCTCACCATGAGTTAGCGCACGGCTCGTGGCCTCACTATATGACTCGTGCAGTGAGTCGTTCTGTGACAAAAAGTTGAATTTTCTGTTGGTTTTCTATGTTAAGTCTGAGATATGATCTTAGGGACTTTTGGGGTGTTACAATATCTCCGCCTTGGAAACATTTACCCTCGAATGAAGACTAGCTAAGCTAAAAAGGGTAAGGAAAGTGTTGCAATCCTAACACTGAGTTCCAAAAGCTGAATACTGATATAGTAATTGATTTTTGACTGAAACATAACTGAGCTAAGATATATATATACACACTATGAGCATAAGAACAACTGATAGAACATGAGACTAATAATATTTCTAAAAAGTAAACTACTATCTCAAACTAGAACTGAACTAGCAGGGAAGAGGTATGGGTACTTGGTCATCATATCTGCTTCTTCTTACCAAGTAGCTCCCTCAACTAGCTGTTTCTCCAAAGTACTTTCACCAAAGCTACTTTCTTATTTCTAAACTTACGAACCTGACGATCAAGAATCTCAATTTAGACTTCTTCATACGAGAGACTACCTTTTACACCCAGACTCTTTATTGACACAACTAAGGTTGAATCCCCAATGCACATGAAAGACATGGTGCACTGATGCTAAATTTGCGGGCAAATCTAACTCATAGGACACATTGCTAATACAACTCAGAATCCTGTAAAAACTAACATATTAGGGATTAAGCTTCCCCTTCTTTCCTAAACTCATTACCTCTTTAATGGGCAAATTTTTCAAATAAACCCAATCATTGATTGCGAACTTAAGTTTTCTTCTCCTTACATCTACATATGATTTTTGATGTCTCTGAGCTATTTTCATCCTTTCTCTAATCAGCTGAACTTTCTCCATAGCCTCATGAACAGAGTCAGGACCTATCAAAGTATCTTACCTGACCATAAATCATTCAATAGGAGATATACACCTCTGACTATAAAGCACCTCAAATGGAGCCATCTAAATACTGGAGTAAAAGTTGTTATTATAGGCAAACTCAATGAAGGTAAGTGATCATCCCATTTACCTTTAAAGTTGATCACACATGCTCTCAACATATCCTTTAAGGTATGAATAGTCCTTTAGCCTGACCATCTGCCTGCGGATGAAAAAATATATTGAGATGAACCTAGGTACCAAAACCCTTTTGAAAAACTTCCAAAACTGCAAAGTAAATTAAGTACCCATATCTGAGATGATAGCCCAGGGAACTCCATGCAACCTGACCAACTCTCAGATGTAAAATCTAGTATAATTATCAGCGAGTCTGTAGTATTAACTAGCAGGAAATATGCTGACTTAATCATTTGATCTACATAACCCATATCGAATCATGTTATCAGAACGTACAAGGTAACCCTGAATATAGTCCATATTTATCTCTTCCCATTTCCAAGTAGGAATGTTGGTATTCTAAATCATACCTCTTAGTCTCTGGAGCTCAGCTTTAACCTGGTGGCAATTTGGACACTTAGCTACAAATTTTGTGATGTCCCTCTTCATTCCATTCCACCAATAGACTTCCCATAGATCACGGTACATCTTGGTGGCACCTAGATGAATAGAATACCAAGAACAGTGAGCTTCTGTCAGCATTTGATTTCTCAAATCATTAACATCTAGAACACATAAGAGACCCTGATAACGAAGCACACCATCTCCCCCTTGGAATAAAACCACCATCTTTTGATTGCAAATGACTTCCTTCAACTTAAGCAAAATAGGATCACTATCCTGCTTCATCTTTACCTCCGCCACTAATGAAGATTCTGAACCATAATACTATCTTTGATTGAGTTAACAAGACAAATGCCCAACCTAGCAAGTCTGTGAACATCACGAACTAACTCTTTCTTTTCATCCTAGACATGAGCAACACCACCCCTAGAATGTATGCTAAGAGCACCAGCCACTACATTGGCTTTACCCGAATGGTACAAAACACTCATGTCATAATCTTTTAACAACTCTAACCATCTCCTATGATGAAGATTCAAATCCTTCTGACTGAACACATACTTAATTCTTTTTTGATCCGTAAACATATCCACGTGAACTCCATAAATATAGTGACTCCAAATCTTTAAGGAAAAAACTACAGTTGTCAACTCAAGATTATGAGTCGGGTAATTCTTCTCATGAACTTTGAGCTTTCTAAAAGCACAAGCTATGACCTTACCATATTGCATCAACCCACACCCAATGCCTACTCTAGAAGCACCACAATAAACAACAAACCTATTTGGACCTTTACTAAAGTCAAACTTGGATCTAAATTGAGTCGAGTCTTCAACTCCTAAAAACTCTTCTCGCAAGTATCGTAACACTGAAACTTGACTTTCTTCTGAGTCAATCTAGACATAGAAGAAGCAATAGAGGGAAAACCTTCAACAAACCGCCTATAGTAACTAGTTAAACCTAAGAAACTCCTAATATCTGATGGAGAGATAGGTCTGGGCCAGTTTCTAATTACTCTGGTGTATTGAGGATAAACCTAAATGCCCTCACTAGAAATGATATGACTAAGAAATGCTATTGATTTCAATTAGACTTTACACTTATTGAACTTGTCGAATAACTGGCAATCTTTGAGAGTCTGCAAAACAATCCTCAAATGGTCTGCATGTTCATCCTTACTCTAAGAATAAATGAGGATGTCATCTATGCAAACAATGATGGCTTTTATGGACTTGATAAATAGGGTGTCATCTATGTAAACAATGTTGCATATGTCCAAATACTATATGGTCACCCTATTTATCAAGTAACAACAAATTCATAGTGACCATATCGAGTTCTGAAGGCTATTTTCACAATGTCACATTCTCTGACTCTAAGCTAATAAAAGAAGGATTTGAGGTCTATCTTTGAGAAGCATCTAACACCCTAAAGTTGGTCGAACAAGTCATCAATCCTAGAAATAGGATACTTATTCTTGATTGTGACTTTGTTCAACTGGTGGTAATCAATGCACATTCTGAGGGAATCATCATTCTTATGCATGAAGGCAACTGGAGCACTCCATGGAGAGATATTGGGTCTGATGAAACCTTTAGCAATTTTGTAAGGAGAAATTGAGATAGACTGGTATCTAGAAGAAGGTCTATTCTAAAGTCGATCTCCCGATCGGGAGGGACTCTATGAAGCTCCTCAAAAAACACTTCTAGATACTTATTAATAACTAGAACAGACTAAAGGGTTGGGGTTTCAGACTTAGAATCCTTGACCTAAACTAAATAAAAGATACAACCCTTAGAGATTATTTTTCTGGCCTTAAGGTAAGAGACAAATTGACCTATAGGTGCTAAGGTACTACCCTTCTATTCTAAGACTGGTTTATTTGGAAACTAAAACTTAACAACTTTGATTCTGCAGTCGACTGAGGCATAATAGGAATGTAACTAATCCATGCCAAGAATGACATCAAAATCAGTCATATCTAACTCTACTAGATCAACTATGGTGATGTTTTGAAAAAATGAGACTGGGCAATTTCTGTATACCTGCTTGGCTATAATTAAGTCACCAATAGGAGTAGAGACTGAGAAGGGTTCTGAAAGGGTTTTGGGACTGACACTAAAATCTACTGCAATATAAGGCATCATAAAGAAAAGTATGGCTCCTGTATCTAACAAGGCACATACATCTACATGAAAGACTTGTAATGTACTAATGACTAAGTATGGCAAGCTCTCCTAATCCTGATGAAAATACAAGGAATAGAAGCAGTTCTGGCACTAACCACCGCCTGCACTAGTAGAAGTACCCTGCTGAGCTGGGTGAGCTGAATGGGCTGCTGAAGTAGTAGACTGAGCCTTTTTACCCCTATTTCCTTATCTACCTGAGGGGTAATCCCTCAACCTATAACCAGTATGACCACATCCAAAACAACCCTCCTTACTATCAAGGTACTCACCTAGATGATTTTTATCACACTTAGGACATGCTAAAAAAGTATGGTTGCCTATAACACTGCCCTTAGATTTAGAGCCTGATGCCCTATTCTTATGATCATGATAAGGTTGAGGGGATAGAGCACTGGCTGAAGAACGTGCTGGAGCTGAAGACCTATGCTAAAACTAAGAGGGACTACCACCGCCCGACCTTGCTGAGAATAGTCAAAGTTACCTATTCTATCCCTCTTGGTATCCTCTCTTTCTCTTTTATCTTCTCTTCCTCTATCTATTGGGCATGAGTCATAAGTCTGGATATGTCTGTTTCTCTAATAAGCATAGCAGTCATGTACTCCTTGACCACTAACTCTGAAACACCCAAAACAAACTTACTCATTCTTTCTCTCGGCTCAGCAACTATCTCTGGAGCATACCTGGAGAGATGGGTAAACTTTAGAGATTACTCTTTCAAAGATATGTTACCCTGCTTTAAGTTGATGAAATCCTTGACCTTAGTTTCCCTCAACTCATAGGGAAAGAACCTATCTAGAAAAGTTGTCACAAACTTATCGCAATTAACGAGGCATGCATCTCTACAAAGTCTCACAATCTTTGTCACATAGATCTTAGACAACTTCGCTGCATTATAGTCCACCCTTACCAAAATAAAATGTGAAGACTTGTTCAATCAAAATACGATCACCCATATGGAGTCACACTTTCTTAGGGTCTTAGGAAGACCAACAACAAAACCCATAGTTATTCTTTCCCACATCCATTTTGAAATGGGCATCCTCTAAAAAGTGCCACCAAGTTTTCAATGCTCATACTTGACATGTTGATAATTTTGGCACTTGGTCACAAAATCCACAATATCTCACTTCATTTTGCACCACTAATAATGTTGCCTCAAGTGTCTATACACTTTGGTTTCACCCGGATGTATAGAGTACTTCAAATAGTGGGCCTCTGCAAGGATGGTAGGAATGAAGTTACCCACACGAGGAAAACACACACGCCCTCAAATCCTTAACACCCCCTCTTCATCAAGAATGGCCTCATTGGCCTCACCCTGTAACACTTTTTCTCTAAGGTTGTTCAACTTCTTGTCTTCAAACTGCCTACTTTTAATCTTCTCAAAGAAAGTAGACTTAGCCTCAATATGGTCTAACACCGCTCTTTTGATAGTCACCAATAATATCATGAAACTATTATTCATAGTTTGTACCTCTCTAGCTTATTAGATCCTCAACACCTCTAACCATGCCAAAATTTCCATGCTTGCCGACTTTCGGCTTAATGCATCTACCACCACATTGACCTTGCTCAGATGATACAGAATTGAGATGTCATAATTTTTTGTCAACTCCATCCACCTTCTCTGCCTAAAATTTGAATCTTACTGAGTAAACATATGTTGTAAACTATGGTTATCTGTGAACACTTAACACTTCACCCCACAGAGGAAGTGTCTCCAACTTTTTAATGAAACGACCACTGTTGCTAATTCCAAATCATAGGTGGGATAGTTTTTCTCATACATTTTTAGCTGCCTCAAAGCATAAGCAATTACATTCTGACCCCGCATCAAAACAACACCTAAACCAGATCATAAAGCATCACAATACATAATGAAATCCTTACCTTCAATAAGCAAGGTAAGAATAGGTGCTGAAGTTAGCAAGGTCTTTAGATTTTGAAAGTTGTCCTCACACTTATCATCCCACATAAAAGGTACCTTTTTCTGAGTCAAGTAAGTCATATGTGAAGCAATAATGGTGAACCCTTTGATAAACTGATGATAATAACTGGCCAACCCTATAAAACTACAAACTTTTGTCACATTGGTCAGTCTAGCCCAGTGTTTAATAGATTCCACCATCTATGGGTTTACCATAAGCCCTTACTTAGACACCATATGCCTAAAAAAGGACATTAAATACAATCAGAATTCACACTTTGAATACTTAGCATAAAGTTGCTTCTCCTTAAGCAACCCCAACACTGTATGCTAGTGAGCTTCATTCTCCTCCTTACTCTTTGAGTAAACCAGAATGTCATTGATGAAAACAATAACAAATGAATCCAAAAAATGTCTTGAATACTCTATTCATCAAGCTCATAAAAGTTGTTGAGGAATTAGTCAAACCAAAGGATATAACCAGAAACTCGTAATATCCAAAACGAGTTTCAAAGGAAGTTTTTAAAATGTCCTCAGCCCAAATCTTAAGCTGATGGTAACCTGACCTCAAATAAATCTTTGAGAACACCGTTGCTCCCTACAACTGGTCAAATAGATCATTTATTCTAGGTAAAAGATACTTGTTACGAATTTTCACTTATTAAATTATCGGTAGTCTATGCACATCTGCATACTACCATTATTCTTTTTCAAAAATATCACAAGAGCACCACAAGGCAAAATACTCAGAAGAATTAAACCCTTCCCCAATAACTCTTGCAATTGGGATTTGCAACTGGGATAAATAAAACCCTACACCTTTCCCCAAGAACATGGTTGGTTAGAACAAATCCCAGTTGAAAGAGTTGTGGGGGAAGGGTATAATTTGTTCGACTGTTTTACCTTAGGGTGATCTTGTGCTTTTTCTAAAAAAAAGGATGGTAGTATGCGGATATGCATAGACTACCGATAATTGAGTAAGGTTATGATTCGTAACAAGTATCCTTTTCCTAGTATAGATGATCTATTTGACTAGTTATAGGGAGCCACGGTGTTCTCAAAGATTAATTTGAGGTCAGGTTACCATCAGCTTAAGATTCGGGATGAGCACATTCCAAAGACTGCCTTTCAAACTTGTTATGGATATTATGAGTTCCTCGTTGTGTCCTTTCATTTGAATAATGCCCCAACAACTTTTATGAGCTTGATGAATAGAGTATTCAAGCTAGTTTTTGTTTTATTTTTTATTGCTTTCATCAATGACATTATGGTTTGCTCAAAGAATAAGAAGGAGCATGAAGCTTACTTGCGTACAGTGTTGGAGTTGCTTAAGGAGAAGCAACTTTACGTTAAGTATTCAAAGTGTGAATTTTAATTGTCTTCACTGTTCTTTTTTGGGCAAATGGTGTCTAAGAAAGGGGTTATGGTAAACCCACAGAAGGTGGAAACTGTTAAAAACTGGCTAAACTGACCAATGTGATAGAAGTTCATAGTTGTATAGGGTTGGCCAATAATTATCGTCAGTTTGTCAAAGGGTTCACCTTCATTGCTTCACATATCACTTTCCTGACTCAGAAAGAGGTACCTTTTATGTTAGATGATAAGTGTGAGGAGAAATTTCAAAAGCTTAAGACCTTGCTAACTTCAGCACCTATTCTTACCTTGCATATTGAAGGTAAGGATTTCATTGTGTATTGTGATGCTTTACGATCTGGTTTAGGTGTTATTTTGATACAGGGTCAGAGTGTAATTGCTTATGCTTTAAGGTAGCTGAATACATATGATAAGAACTATCCCACCCATAATTTGGAATTAGCAGCAATGGTCTTTACTTTGAAAGTTTGGAGACACTACCTCTATGGGGTGAAGTGTTAAGTGTTCACAGACAACCGTAGTTTGTAGCATATGTTTACTAAGTCAGATTTGAATTTGGGGCAGAGAAGATGGATGGAGTTGACCAAAAATTATGAAATCTCAATTTTGTATCATCCGAGCAAGGACAATGTGGTGGCAGATGCATTGATCCAAAAGTCGGCAAGCATGGAAATTTTGGCATGGTTGGAGGTGTTGAGGCCTCCATTAGCTAGAGAGGTACGAACTCTAACTAATGGTTTCATACGATTGTAGGTGACTAGCAAAGGAGGGGTGTTAGCCCATGTTGAGGCTAAGTCTACTTTCTTTGAGAATATTAAAAGTAGGCAGTTTGAAGACAATAAGTTGAACAACCTTAGAGAAAAAGTATTATACGGTGAGGGCAAGGAGGCCATCCTTGAGGAAGAGGGGGTGTTGAGGATTCGAGGGCGCACGTGTGTGCCTTGTATGGGCAACTTGATTCCTACCATCCTTGGAGAGGCCCACAATTTGAAGTACTCTATACATCCGGGTGTAACTAAAATGTATAGACACTTGAGGCAGTATTATTGGTAGCGCAGAATAAAGTAAGATATTTTGGATTTTGTGACCAAGTGCCAAAATTGTCAATAGGACAAGTATGGGTATCAAAAACCTGGTGGCACTTTTCAGAGGATGCCCATTTTGGAATGGAAGTGGTAAAGAATAGCTATGGATTTTCTTGTTGGTCTTCCTAAGACCCTAAGGAAATATAACTCCATATGGGTGATTGTCGATCGATCGACCAAGTTTGCATATTTTATTTCGGTAAGGGTGGACTATAATGCAGCCAAATTAGCTAAGATCTATGTGAAGGAGATTGTAAGATTTTATGGGGTGCCAGTCTCCATAGTGTCATACAGAGGTACTCAATTTACCTCCAACTTTTGAGAGAAGTTTAAGTCAAAATTAGGTACTAGATTGGACCTAAGTACAACTTTTCATCTACATACCAACGGGCGGTCAGAACGAACAATCCAGGTACTTGAAGATATCCTTCAAGATTGTGTGATGGACTTTGGTGGTCATGGGACCAATATCTCCCTTATGTGAATTTGCTTATAACAATAGCTACCACTCCAATATTACATAGTTCCTTTTGAATCTTTGTATGGAAGAAAATATAGGTCACCGATGGAATGATTTGATGCTTTTAAGGCTAGACCTTAGGGCACTGATATACTAAAGGAGTTGATAAAGAAAGTGAGGTTCATCTAGGAGAATTTGGTAGCGGCTCAAATTCGACAGAAAGAATATGTAGACAATAAGGTAAGGGATGTGCAATTCGAGAAAGGTGAGCAAGTTTTACTAAAAGTGACACCCATGAAGGGTGTAATGTAATTCGAAAAGAAGGGGAAGTTGAGTCTGAGGTATATCGGACCGTTTGAAATTTTGAATGGAGTAGGGTAAGTGGCGTAAAGATTGGCCTTGCCTCCTAATTTGTCTGGGGTTCATATTGTGTTTCATGTGTCAATGCTCAAGAAGTGCCAGAGAGATGGAGATTACATCATTTGTCGGGATTCAAAATTGTTTGACAAGAAGCTCTATTATGAGGAGGAACCAATTGCGATTTTGGATAGGGATGTGAGAAAGTTGAGAACTAAAGTCATTCCATCGGTGAAGGTTCAATAGAGAAACCATCTGGTTGAGGAAGCCGCATGGGAGATGAAGGGGGATATACGCAAGCGCTATCCATACTTGTTCATCGACTCAAGTAATTTGTTTGCTTGTTTGTTGTGACTTCTTGGCTAGTTATCATTCAGGGACGAACGAGGGGTAAATTGGTATATAATGTAATGACCCAAATCATTGTTACACTGAAATAGAGAGTAAAATCCTCCCCTAGTTTTCCCTTAGACCAAAATTTAAAAATTCAGGGTTGGCCTAGTTTTAGGCGTATTTTGAGTGTGTGGTGGTCTAGGGAAATCTGGGAATTATTTAAGTGTCTAGTTTTTTTTATTATATTTTGTGTTAGAGGATGAGTTTGGAAGTCATAGAAACTTTTAGTGCATAAAATGGGTTAGTAAAACTCTGGTTATAGCTGTTATCGTAAAAAGGTTAGTTTGTAATGTCAAATTTTGAGAAGTGTGTTGTGAAATGGACAGAACTAGAAACAAGTGTCGAGTTAATGGTTTGGAGTTGTTTCGGTGTCACCACAGCAGCAAAAGTATCGCTGCAGTAGCAGCCACATTTAGCCTAGGAGCCACTGTAAGGAAAAATCCTCCGGTGCAGTGGTGTCGCCGCAGCGACAACAGTACCACTGCAGCGGCCAAAATGTAGGTTTTCAGTTTTTAAGTCAGAAAAACATTTTTCATTCTCATTACTTTAAAAACTCATTCAAGGGCTTCGTAAGGGAGATTTTCATCAATTTTTGGGATTTTCCATCTTTGAGGTAAGTTCCTTTTACACTTCAAACTTGAATTACTCCTTTATATTTTTAGAATTGTAAGAATCATAACCATGGTGGAATTTGGGTATTAGCCCTAAGTTTATGAACAGGTAGGAATTTGTGGTGAATGATGTTATTATCCTTTATTATTGATTCTAGGGTGTTAGAAAACACTTTCTATGGTAGAATTCATGATTGTTAGTTAAATAATGAAGATTTCAAAGAGTTTAAAGTTGTAGAAAACCATAAGATGATGAACTAGGTTAAGTTCATGAGCTAATTTGTTAAATGTGAAGTTCCTAATGCTTGTTGTGTTAAATCTATGTAATTATTGTTTATAGATCAAGAATGGGCTAAAATTGAAAGAAAGGGCAAGTTTGTGGCTATATACTGTTTACAATCAAGGAATCGAGGTAGGTTATGATTTAATAGTAGTAAAGACTTGGTTGAATCTATGCTTATATGTGAGTTGGGTGTTTGTGATTTGCTTTGGGGCATTACTTGTGATTATTGATTGTATTATGCATTGAACATATGGCTTTGAGATGGTATTGAGATGATATATGGATCGGGTGTAAAGCTGACACTATTAAATGGATCGTATGTCATGTCGATATTGATTGGATTGGGTACCATACCGGTATTGGTACATGGACTGAGCTCATCCCCTGTAGGTCATAGCTGAGAGTCCCTGCTGATTCTAATATGTGTGTACATCTTGCATGTAAACAGTTAAGTAATTAGACATGTAGCACATATAATCTTATAGCAAATAAGCTTTAACATATACATATATGGATTTCTAATGGCTTAAATTTTATGGGCATCCAATGCCTCTACAAACTATGGGCATTCCATGAGCCATCTTAATCACAATTTATGATCTGTAACACATTTAACATATAGATCGATATATGACATTTACGCATTTCCCATATAGAACAGGTGGCATGTGAATAAATGATATGATGTAGCATATAATAAATGGTCTAATGACTTATGGTGCGATTATTGTAAACACAAAATTTGGCCCGATAATTTTTAAAAAAATACTTTTAGGCCTCTTATTCATTAAATTGAACAAAATACAGTTTTACATATTTTTTAAATTTTAACATAGTTTATTGATATTTATCCTTATTTCTGAAAATATTAGGATTTTATCAATTTATTATCATTTTAGTTAGATTTTGGTCACAGTCATTATGTGTATAAACAAATATTATTTCAGTTTTATTAAATCATCATTTCTCTTAAATTCAATCAAATTTTCCTTTAAGATATTGGGTACTTTTTTATATTTATATTTCATAATTTATTATATTTTATTCTTTTTAGCACAGTCTATTAATGTGTGAAATCGAAAGGAGATATTTTCAACACTGATAAATTAAATAGCTCATAATATTGGGCACATGGTTTAAAAAAATAATCATGGTATTAAGCACACGATTTTGAATTTAAGATGGTTTGCCTTGTTTATAAAGATTGTTTATTCTCTTCACAATTTTGGTGGTAAAGTAATTTTCAGATTTGGCATAAGCAAAAAAAGAATTTCCTCTCTCTCCCATTTTTACTTTTACCGGCCTTTTTCCTTTTTCGGCCACCACCATGTAAGAATCCAACAAAAACAAATAACCCCACTATTTTTTCCCTTCTTTGTTCCACAACTGTCACTCCATGCTGAAGCTTGGAGCTCTAGTATACCAGAAAAGAGCTCCACCACCTCTCCTTTTTCAACCACCACTAAAAACCACCCATATAGCACCACTAGAAACTATTCGACTAACTCCGTACAAATACCCACCCATCCATTTTACTATCTTTTCCAGAAAACTCAGTCCAAAGAGACCACCACCACCTCTACCACCCTCCATATTAGGAAAAATCAACCAAACAACCATCCATCACGAGCTCAAACATCCGTCACTCACCGATCTTGATCTTCTTCGATGAACTCGTGATATTGGAGAAATAAATGACGAATTTGGCCACCACCTCTCCCTTGTCCAAACATCCAAACAAACCCCTACAATATAAAACCAACCAGTCCATTTATCCTCTTCATTGCTCTAACGAGCTTTGACGAATCGGAATACCATTCCAATATCCTCACAAACCAGTCGTTGTCACAAACCCACATTGTTGCTCCATCAGAAATGATGAACTAAAACTCTGATGCACTAGTGCTTCTCCCTTATCATCGCTATGATGCGAAATAACCAAATCTGAGCCAGAAATTTAAGTTCCATCAAATTGAAGTTTGCACAGAAAAAAGTAAAATAGTAATCTCATGCCATATATCTTCTTATCTTCTAACATTGTTTCATTTTTTGTCATGGGAAGCTAAAGCTGCTGGATTTTTTTTATTTTTACTTTATTTTGGTGTGATTTATTATTGCATTTGATTTTTGAGTTATGGTTTGGACTGATTCATGATTTTTTCAATGATGCTACAAATTTCTAGCAAATCTATGACAATTTTTTTACCTCAGTATTTTTGTTATTGAATTGTGATCTATTCAAAACATTTTTTATTTTGTTGATACTCTTTACTATCAATATTAATTTATTCAATAATTTACTATGTTTTTTGAAATCTTTTGTTTGGATTTGATAGCGTTATTATATTGGAATGTTATTTTCTTCGATATTTGATATAGTTTCTATGCAACTGCCATGTTTTGTTAGTCTTAGGATGATTTTTGCCTCTTTTCCTGATTCTCTTAATTTTATATTGATATTAAAAGCAATTGGCAGATGAAGAAATTTTTGTTGATTTCCAAGCCCTCATATGTACATAAGACGGGTTTTACTTTTTGTTTATTTTTCTTTAATTCATTTTGATTTATATTTATATTTGATTATTAGCACTTTTATTAAGTGTTTTTTGCACGCACCCATTTTTACTTTTAAAACACGACATTCAAATTAAAATTTGAAGATCCTTTTGAATTATTTATTGTATTTATTTTTTCAGTTAAAGATTGACAAATATTAGGCCGTTTTTATTAATGCTTTACTTTAGTTTTGTACATGTTTTATTTTTATTATACTTGTGAAAATAATTTTTTATCTCCTTCTCAATTGAAAAAGGGAGTTCAATTGGGACCTACCATTATGGATTTCGAAGGATGTCTTACCCCTTTTTTAAAAAATAACTTGAACCTTTTCCTAGAATTGGTTTCTTAGTCTAAAATTTTTTGTTAATTAAGAGGTTTCTTAATTTTTCTAAAATTAGGTGGCGACTCTCTTAATTTTTTAAATAATTATTTTTGAGTCTCAAAGTAGTACCTTATCTAACCTTATGGTAAAAATAGGAATATAACAAAATAACAACTGTGCTGGGGATAATCAAGGTTCTAACATCATGGATTCATTTTTTCAATTGAGGGGTATTTTATTTTTATAATTTTTTTGCTCATATTTTTAATTCCTTATTTGTGTCATATATTTCCTTGATTATTTTTTTAATTATATATACACTATCTTTTCATATTTATGGTATTTTTGCCTCTCAGCAAAATTAGAATACATTTAGAAAAAGGAGATTATGCTAGTCTTCATGATTTTTCTTCACTATAAAACTCTTTTCTGAAATAAACAAGTGAGTAGTTAATTTGCAGTGGTCAACAATCAGATGATGTTTTCTCCTGAAAAAGTCCCTTTCAAGTTCCTTTTCTTTTCAAACAAAGCATTCTAGTCTACCTAGCATAAAGTAAAAGCAAATTTTTTATCTAGGCACTGACTTAAGCTTACCGATACCCAAGGTATATCAGGCCCATTATTAAGACCACCTTGTGTCCAAAAAGGCCCACTGCTTAAAAGAACAATCATCTCTTATGTGTTAAATTGAAAGGATATGATGCTGATTGTAATCATTTCCATCTATGCTAGTAGGCAAGTTTTAGAAATCAGACAGGTAGTAAAAGTAGCTCCTTCTTTTTCAGTCCACCTTATCCTTCATTCAAGGATGAATGATTCCAAGGGGAGATATTGTAACACCTCGGGTTTTGTGCCTATGAAATATATATTTCTTCATCCTCTCCAACAATTCGTATTTTCACTCTCTAAGTGTTTGATTAGCTTGGTTCTTAGGTAATTTGGAGTTCTTGTCAGATTCACTACATGGTAAGCTTATATTCTCCTCCATTTCTTCTTCTTACTTATTCCGGATCAATTTATGTTCTAAACTCTTGAATTTGGTCTTAGTTTCTTATTTTCTCTTCGAATTAAAGTAAGCTTTTTAGACCCAATTAGGGTCCGAATCTAGTTCTATCTTTGCCCAGCTTCTGGGCATGGTTTTATGACCCTTGGAGAGGATAATTGATGGTTTAAATTCAGTTTTTATTGTCAGGCTCTAAAGGTTGATTTTTTATCCAATTTTCATATTATTGATATGGGTCTTGTTCTTCCTGTCTTGATGCGTAGTTTATGTTCTTGATAGCATGGAAACATTCTAAAGCCTTACAAAAAGGAAAGGTTTCCCTGTGATTGCTCGTGACTCAATCGTTCAGCCTCTAGGTAGGTTACGACCTAACCACTTTTAAACTTTGCTCGTGTAGACTATATATTGTATAAAATGCTTATGAGATTGGGAATTTGTTCATTTGACTGAGTTATTCGAGATTTCTGAGTTACTGGCTTTGTCTGGGGGCTTAGAGCGAATTCAATTTGAGCTTTAAATTAGGTTGTTTATTAGTCAGTGGACTCAGTTTAGGTTGCTTATTTAGTTCGTGGGGCCTTAGCATAGGTTTCTACTTAGTTTTAGGTATAGATTAGAGATATGTAGTATAGTTTAGGGTATAATTTCACTGTAGAGAGGACTTTTTTTTTATTACGTGGTTATGTCTGTATTAATTTCCCTTTGAGTTATCTTTACAGTGTGGGATTGGTAGACCTACAGGTCCAGAATTATATTGATGGGACTTTCTGCTTGAATGATATTTTAAAGAGAGAACTATTGCCTAGTTTTCGAGCATAATTATACTCACAAACCTCTATTGGGTGCTATACTTTTACTTAATTCTACATATGCATATTCATACTTACACTTTCATGGTACATGTGTGGAACCAATGGAAAAACAGGACTTTCAATTTTAAAAGGAAAGGATGGAAAAAGAAAAATGATTTAGCCCCGATTAGAGTTCAGGCACCTGATATACTGAGTTCTAGTCTCGATTAGAGTCTGGGAAATTTATTCATTAGTTGTTGATTACAAAAGTCCTAGTTAGAGTCCAGACTTTGTATATGGACCTCGCATGTCCCCCATGGGTACCGTCTTTGCAAGCACAAGTTGTTGTAGGTGGTGTATATGGTAGGCATCAGTCATTGCATTCAATCTGTACTGCATCGCATTCGCTCATTTACCTTTATACATTTATATGAATTGTGTGTATGCTATTACTTACTTATTTACAATTTCTGTTAGGAGGTAGACTTCTAGCTCTAATTTGGTTTTTCTATGATTAGATGTAGGTTGTATGTGCGCTTATATCATATATTGTTCTTCTGAGCTATGTCATCCTATGATGTCGATTGAGTACTACGTCTTTTGGTACTCATACTCTTTTGCATCTTTGTCTGATGCAGATACTAGTATGAGTCTTCTTCGTTAATCTCCTACTCGTTCACAAGCTATTTTGGATTGGATTTAAAGAGAGCTCTAGGCGTTCAAAGTTGATATTTCCCTTTTTTGGTTACTGTAATGACCCAAAACATTGTATGCTGAAATAAAGAGTAAAACCTTTGCCTAGTTTCCCCATACACCAAAATTTAAAAATTCTGTGTTGGCCTAGTTTTAGACGTAATTTGAGTGTCTAGTGGTCTAGGGAAATCTGGGTTGGTTTGTGTTTTTGATTGTATTTTGTATTAGAAGACGAGATTAGGAAGTTGTAGAATCTTTCGATGCATAGAATGGGTTAGTAGAACTCCCGTTATAACGATTATCGTAAAAGAGTAAGTTTGTAATATCAAATTTTGAGAAGCGTGTTGTGAAATGGCCAGAGCTGGGATTGAGTACCGAGCTACTAGTTTAGGGTCGGTTTAGTGACAGAAATGCTGCTATAGTGGTATTGCTGCAGCGGTAGAACTGTCTCTGCAGAGGCAACCCCTTTTGGCCTAGGTGTCATACAGCAGCAGATCCTCCGCTGCAGTTGTAAAAACATAGTTTATTAGTTTTTAAACGTTCAAGAGCTTAGCAGGGGCTTAGCAAGGGCAATTTTTCACAATTTTTGGGGTTTTCCATCTCTAATGTAATGTTCCTTTACACTTCAAACTTGAATTACTCCTCTAAATTCTTAGATTGTAAGAATCACAGCCATGGTGGAATTTGAAAATTGTCCCTAAGTTTATGAACTGGTGGGAATGGGTGGGGAATGATATTATTATCAGTTGTTATTGATCCTAGGGTGTTAGAAAATAATTCCTATGGTAGAATTCATGATTATTAGTTGAATTATAAAGAATTCAAAGAGTTTAGAGGGTAGAAAATCCTGAGATGATGAACTAGATTAAGTTCATGAGTTAATTTGTTAAGTGGGAGTTCCTAATGCTTAGGAAGGGTAAATTGTTGTGTTAAAGTCTATGTAATTGTTGTTTATAGATCAAGAACGGGCAGAAATCAAAAGAAATGGCAAGTCTGTGGCTATATAGTATTTTCGGGCAAGTAATCAAGGTAGGTTATGGTTTAATAGTAGTAAAGACTTGCTTGACTATGTGCTTATATGTGAGTTGGATGTTTGTAATTTGTTTTCGGGCATTACTTATGATTATTGACTATATCATGCATTGAACATTTGGTTTTGAGATGATATATGTCATAGCTGAGAGTCCCTGCCCACTCTAGTATGTGTGTACATCTTGTATGCATGCAATCATTATTTCATTTGTATTCATAATTGTAATGACTATTATTGAAGGAATCTTTCTAAGTGTAATTGATATACTTGTATACCTGTATCCTGATGAGATGAAGCGTTATAACAGTAATTGGTAGTCAACTAATTATGAGTTTATGTGTTTTGATTGTTGTTACTTGTATTTAACTTGCCTATTTGTATAGTGTTGAGTTAAGTCGGCCGATGATGCCTACCAGTACTTAGGGTGTTTCGGTATGAAGGAAAATGTTTTCTGGAAAATATTTTCCTATTTTCTCATGTTCGTTTGGCTCAAAGTTTTGAAAAATATTTTCTCTAGGAAAACAAGTTCGTTCAAATTAAGGAAAACGACTTCCTTAATCAAAGTAGGAAAAACAAGTTGCAATGTTCATTTCACTCGCAAAATCACTCACCCCACCTCAAAATAAAAACTTTTTACTTACCCCTATCCCAAAGGCCACCCCCCCCCCCTCAAAAATTTTATTTAAAAAGAATTTCAAATTTCTTTCTTACCCCTCCCCCCTCCCCCCCCCCAAAAAAAATAATTTTTTAATTTTGTTTTTATTAAAATTTCAAAAAAAATTCTTACCCTACCCCAACCGCCCTCCCTCCCCCTTAAAAAAAAAATTTTTGCCCCAACCCCACCCCCTACAAGCCTTCTCCCCCCACCCCCGAAAAAAATTGAAACTATTTTTAATTTGTTTTTTAAAAATAATTCAAAATTTTTTTCTTATCCCACCCCCTATCACCTACCCCAACCCCCACCCCTTACCATACCCCCCACGCCACCCTACCCTACTAAGCCCAAAAAAAAATTAAAATATGTTTTTTAAAAAAAAATTCAAATTTCTTTTCTTACTCCACCCCCTTACTCTATTCGTTCTAATTATTTTGTGTTAAATATATACAAATGATTTTAGAAAACATTTTCTCTACTTACGTAACAAACAAAAGAAAAAAGTAAGAAACAACTTGTTTTCCTAGAAAATATTTTCTTGCCTCCATACCGAACACACCCTTAGTTGATATACTGATACTACTTGTACTCTTTTTTTTGTTGAGTGCAAAGAAAGTTCCATCATTTTAAATGAGACATTGGCTCTATTTCGTGGCTCAGACATTCATTCAAGGGTGAGCACCATATCCGGGCGACCATTGGATCATCTTTATGTTGGTTATGTCCCTTGTTTCAGGACAGAGATTCCTTTTATTCTGT
Organism: Capsicum rhomboideum; assembly: GCA_031232105.1. Taxonomy (NCBI): domain Eukaryota; kingdom Viridiplantae; phylum Streptophyta; class Magnoliopsida; order Solanales; family Solanaceae; genus Capsicum; species Capsicum rhomboideum. The sequence continues at coordinate 58,180,913 of CP124711.1, forward strand.
ATTCTGGATATTGTTTAGACATGGTTTTTGACATTCTTTAGAGTTCTTGTATGGTGACTTTTGGGTCCCAGAGTTGTATTAATTAGAGATACTTCCTTACTCTCTTTATTATTGGATATTAAATAAGTTAGTAATGATTTGGTTTTTATCAATATTGTGTTTAGTGAGCTAAATAGTAGTGGATTAATGAAGATAGTTTGGGTGAGCTCTTAGTGATTGGTTATAGGTTGGGGTTAGATGGTTATCTTATCATAGAGATAGAGTGGGTACCACTCATGACCAATTGGGTCAAGACAAAGATGGTATCAGAGCTCTGGGTTCATCGATTTCATCGTACAAAAATAGGTCTAGTAGAGTCTTTCAGAATGGTACAGAGATGTCTGTATTTTTCTTCAAGAGGCTACAGGGCTTTAGGAAATAATTTTCACTTTTTTCTTTCTTTCGTGCTAGTACTTGATTCCAATTGGTATCTGGTGATCCAAATTAGTATCTAACCTCCTTTACTCTTATTTTCGCAGATGGTGAACACTCATTCATCTAGAGCGACAGTAGCACCAGTGCCAGCCGTTGAGGCCGTGCTTCAAGGCAGACCTCGAGTTAGGGGTAAAGCAAGAAGGGGAGGATGAGGGGCAGCACCTGTCAGGGGTGGAGCCCGGGCTGCCAGAGGACTGGGTAAGCAGAGATTATCATCCCCTCCCCTATAGTAGGGTGCTCTAGATTAGGATCGAAATGAGAAGGTGAAGTGGTAGTTCCAGAGAATGTGGTGCCAGTGCGCTCGGGTGCCTATGTCCACATAGTTGATTCAGCAGCTGTTGGGGTTTTTAAGTAATTTGGCTGGCACAGGTACTACTCCAGCAGTTCCTACATTTTCATCTCCAGCCTTGCAGTATGTCGCTACAATAGCACCTCAGATGGATGAGGGCTCTAAGACAGAAGCGTTTCCCCGACAGGTATTGGGATCAGTGATGAGTGATGATGAGCATGGACTATTTAGTAAGTTCATGAAGATAAAACCTCCAGTGTTTCTGGGTACTGATTCAGATGATGCATTTGAAATTTTTGATTGACTGTCACAGTTTTTGTGTAAGATGGGAATCATAGAGAGGTATGGTATAGAATTTGTGACATTTCAGCTACAGGCAGAGGCTAAGCAATGATGGAGGTCTTTTATAAAGTGTAGAGTTGCCTTACCTCCACTTACTTGGGCTCAGTTCTAGAATGTGTTCCTTGAGAAGTATGTTCCTCGTACATATCGAGATCAGAAGAAGGATAAGTTCCTGAAACTTGAGCAGGGTGATATGTCTCTGGAATCCTATGAGGCCAAGTTTTATGCCTTGTCTTGCTATGCACTCCAGTTGATTAATTTAGAGGAGAAAAGGATAAGGTATTTTGTGAAGGGTTTGAACTCAGGTCTTCAAGTAGTTACACTGCAAGTGGCTACAGATAGAAAGATTTTTAAAAAGTGGTTGAGTTTTTAAAGAAGGTGGAAGGGATTAAGAAGAAAGAAGACATCAAGGCAGAGGAAAAAAAGGCCCGAAAGTCAAGTTATTTTAGTGGTACTTATTCGAGGGGCCATGGTTCGCAGGATTACTCCTCTCGGTGATTCCATTCAGCTATGCCTATGTCTACAGGAGGCCCATCAGGGGTCAGTTATCAGGCCTCTCAGATAGATAGTTATACACCTTTAGCATCTTCAGTTTAGCGGCCTACCTTAGACATTAGATGCCATGAGTGTGGGGGATTGGGTCACATTGGGAGGTTTTGTCCTAACTACTTATCTGTAGGTCAATTAACTCAGTAGCTGGATTCTAGTGCCTTAGTTCTAGCAGGTTGTGGTGGTGGAGGATATAGTAGGGGTCATCCACATAGTGGGTGTGGTGTTCACAATGCAGGGAAGGGTGGCTACCAAGCCAACTATGGTGGAGGACAGGTTAGTCTAGGTGGCGCACAGGTTGGTAGATGTGGTGGTCAGGGTACTGATAAGGCCCATCTATATCTTGGTCCATACCATTATGAATCTGAAGCATCTGATGCTATGATCACAGGTACTATTCTTGTCAGTGATCGTATGGCTTCTGTGTTATTTGATCTCAGATATACGTTCTCTTATGTATCTATGAAATTTGCCATGGGTTGGGACTTAAAATGTGAATTTCTTGATGCACCCATGTATGTGTCTACACCAGTTGGGGTTTCTGTATGTGTTGATCAGGTTTATCGAGCATGTCCAGTGATGTTTATGGGGTATAGAACTTTGGCAGACTTAGTGATCTTAGAAATGGAGGAGTTTGATATTATTTTGGGGATGAGTTGGTTGTCTCCTCATCGTGATATTCTTGATTGCTATACTAACTTTGTCACTGTAGCTATGCCTGAGATGGATTAATTAGAGTGGGAAGGTACTTTTAAGCCACCCCAATTGAGAATTATATCAGTTATTCGTGCCCAAAAAGTAGTTAAGCGGGGGGTGTAGGGTGTTTCGAGCTCATCTTTGGGATTATAGTTAGGCAATCCCTTCTGTTGCTTCGATTTCAGTAGAGTGTGAATTCTTAAAAGTGTTCCCTGATGACCTCCCCGGTATGCCTCTTGACCATGAGTTTGACTTTTGCATAGATTTAGAGTCGGGAACCCACCCCATATATATCCCTCCTTATAGGATGGCACTGACAGAGTTAAGAGAATTGAAATCCCAATTGCAAGAGTTGTTGAGCAAGGGTTTTGTTCGTCCAAGTATTTTGCCTTGGGGTGCTCCTATGCTTTTTATGAAAAAAGAAGGATGGTAGTATGCAGATGTGCATAGACTATAGACAGTTGAATAAGGTGACTATTCATAACAAGTATCCTTTGCCTAGAATAGATGATATATTTGACCAGTCACAGTATTCTCAAAAATTAATTTAAGGTCAAGTTACCACCAACTTAAGATTCAGGTTGAGGACATTCCAAAGACTGTCTTCTAGATTTGTTATGGACATTACAAGTTCTTGGTTATGTACTTTGGTTTGACCAATGCCCCAGCCACTTTTATGAACTTGATGAATGGAGTATTCAAGTCATTTTTGGATTTGTTTGTTACTGTTTCATTAATAATATTCTGGTTTACTCAAAGATTAAGGAGGAGTATGAAGCTCACTTGCATACAATGATAGGGTTGCTTAAGGAGAAGCAACTTTATGCTAAGTATTCGAAGTGTGAATTTTGGTTGTCTTTAGTTTCCTTTTTGAGGCATATGGTTTCTAAGGAAGGGATTATGGTAGACCCGTAGAAGGTTAAGTTGTAAAGAATTAAGCCAAACTGACTAATGTGACAGAAGTTCATAGTTTTGTGGGGTTGACCAGTTATTGTCGTCTGTTTGTGAAAGGGTTTGTCGCCATTGCTTCACAGAGGACTCACTTGACTCAAAAAGAGGTACCTTTTATGTGGAATGATAAGTGTGAGAAGAGATTTCAACAGCTCAAGACCTTGCTAACTTCAGCTCTTATTCTTACCTTGCCTATTGAAGGTAAGGATTTCATTGTGTATTATGATGCTTCACGATCTAGTTTAGGAGTTGTTTTGATGCAAGGTCAGAATGTAATTGTTTATGCTTTGAGGCAGCTGAAGTCGTATGAGAAGAACAATCCCACCCACGATTTGGAATTGGTAGCAGTGGTTTTTTACTTTAAAGATTTGGAGACACTACCTCTATGGGGTGAAGTGTGAGGTGTTCACAGACCACCGTAATTTGTTGCAGGTATTTACTCTGAGGGATATGAATTTAAGGTAGAGGAGGTGGATGGTGTTGATCAAAGATTATGACATCTCAATTATGTATCATCCAATCAAGGCCAATGTGGTGGCAAACGCATTGAGCCAAAAGTCGATGAGCATGGGAAATTTGGCATGGTTGGAGATATCGAGACGCCCAGTGGCTAAAGAGTTACAAACTCTGACTAATGGTTGTATGAGTTTTCAAGTGACTAGCAAGGGAGGATTGACCAAGGAGGTCATTCTTGATGAAGAGGAAGTGCTGAGGATTCGGGGGCATGTGTGTGTGCCTCATGTGGGCTACTTGATTCCCACCATCCTTGCTAAGGCTCACATTATTAAGTACTCTATACATCGGGAGTAACTAAAATGTATAGGGACTTGAGGCAACATTATTTGTGGCGCCGAATGAAGTGTGATATTGTGGATTTTGTGATCAAGTGTCAAAATTGTCGGCAGGTTAAGTAAGAGCATCAGAAACTTGGTGGAACTTTTCAGAAAATGCCCATTCCGGAGTAGAAGTGGGAGAGAATAGCCATGGACTTTTTTGTGGGTCTTCCTAAGACTCTAAGGAAGTGTGACTCCATATGGGTTATCGTTGATCAATTAACCAAGTCTGCACACTTTATTCTAATAAGGGTGGACTATAATGCAGTCAAGTTAGCTAAGATCTATGTGAAGGAGATTATGAGACTTCATGTGGTGCCTGTTTCCATAGTGTAGGATAGAGGTACGTAGTTTACCTCCAATTTTTGGGAAATGTTTCAGTTAGAATTGGGTACTAGGTTTGACCTAAATACAGTTTTTCATCTGTAAACTGACGGGCAGTTAGAATGGATAATTCAAGTACTTGAAGATATGCTCCGACCTTGTGTGATGGACTTTAGTGGTTTGTGGTACCAATATATGCCTTTGTATAAATTTGCATACAACAACAGCTACCACTCCAGCATCGACATGGCTCCTTTTGAAGCTTTGTATAGAAGAAGAAGATGTAGATCATCGATTGGATAGTTTGATGCTTTCTAGGTGAGAAATTGGGGCACCAATATGCTAGAGTCGATGGAGAAAGTGAGGTTCATCCAGGAGAAGTTGGTAGCAGCTCGGAGTTGACAGAAAGAATATGCAGACAATAAGGTAAGGGATACATAATTCGAGAAAGGTCATAAAGTGTTACTGAAAGTGTCAACCATGATGGGTGTAATGTGGTTTAGAAAGAAGGGGAAGTTGTGTCCGAGGTACATTGAACCCTTTGAGTGTTTTGAATAGAGTAGGTTCAGTGGCATATAGGGTGTCTCTACTTCCCAGCTTGTCAGGAGTTCATGTTATGTTTCATGTGTCAATGCTCAAGAAGTATCATGGAGATGGAGACTACATCATTTGTTGGGATTCAAAATTGTTTGACAAGGAGCTCTCTTATGAAGAGGAGTCAAATGAGATCTTTGATAGGTATGTGAAGAAGCTGCATACTAAAGTCATTTCGTCTATTACGGTTCAATGGAGAAATCTTCTGGTTGAGGAAGCCACATGGAAGAAGGATGCGGATATACGCAACTGCTATCCACACTTGTTCATTGACTTAGGTAATTCTTTTGCTCATTTGTTGCATACTTTTGGTTAGTTTTTATATGAGGACAAACGAAGGGTAAATTAGTTTCAAATGTAACGACCCAAAATATCGTTACACTGAAATAGACAGTAAAACCTTCACCTAATTTCCCCTTAGAGCAAAATTTGAAAATTTTAGGTTTGCCTAGTTTTAGGCATAATTTTAGTATGTGGTGGTTTAGGGAATTCTAGAAAGTATTAGAGTGCTGGTTTGTGTTTTTTATTATATTTTGTGTTGAAGGATGAGTTTAGGAAGTCGTAGAAACTTTTGGTGCCAAGAACGGGTTAGTAGAACTCTGCTTATAGCGATTACTACAAAAGGCTCAGTTCGTAATGTCGAATTTTGAGAAGTGTATTGTGAAATAGCCAAAGCTGGGACCGAGTCCAGAGCTACTGGTTTAGGTCCACTGCAATGATAAAAGTACTGCTACAATAGCATCGCTACAGCGGTAGAAGTACCGCCACAGCGGCAGAACTTTTTGGCCAAGGTGCCACTACAGCGGCAGATCCTATGCTGCGACGTCAAAAATGCCGCTACAGCGGAGAAAATGCAGTTTATCAGTTTTTAAAATTAGAAAACCCATTTTTCATTCCCACTTTTCTAAAAAAAAGTTCAAGGGCTTAGCAAGGGCGATTCTTCACAACTTTTGGGGTTTTCCATCTTTGAGGGAAGGTTTCTTTACACTTCAAACTTGAATTACTCCTCTAAATTCCTAGGTTTGTAAGAATCACAGCCATGGTGGAATTCGGGAATTAGCCCTAAGTTTATGAACTGGTGGGAATGATGTTATTATCAGTTGTTATTGATCCTAGGGTATTAGAAAATACTTCCTATAGTAGAATTCATGATTGTTAAATGAATTATGAAGAATTCAAAGAGTTTAAAGGGTAGAAAACCTTAAGATGATGAACTAGGTTAAGTTCATAAGTTACTTTGTTAACTGGGAGTTCCTAATGCTTAGGAAGGGTAAATTATTGTGTTAAAGTCTCTGTAATTATTATTTATACATCAAGAACGGGCAAAAATCAAAACGAAGGGCAAGTTTATGGTTATATAGTGTTTTTGGACAAGGAATCGAGGTAGGTTATGGTTTAATAGTAGTAAAGACTTGCTTGATTATGTGCTTATATGTAAGTTGGATGTTTGTAATTTTCTTTCAGGCATTACTTGTGATTATTGACTGTATCATGGATTAAAAATTTAGTTTTGTGATGATATTGAGATGATTTATGGATTGGATGTCACACCGGCACTGTTATATGGATCAAATGTCACGTCGACATTGCTATAGATTAGGTACCATATTGGTACTGGTACATGGATAGAGCTCGTCACCTATAGGTCATAACTGAGAGTCCCTACCGACTCTAGTAAGTGTTTACATCTGTCATGCATGCAATCATCATTTCATTTGTATTCATAATTGTAATGACTATTGCTAAAGGAATCTGCCTAAGTGTAATTGATATTCTTGTATACCTGTGTCCTGATGAGATGAAGTGTTATAATTGTAATTGTTTGTCAACTAATTGTGAATTGTGTTTTGATTGTTGCTACCTGCATTTAACTTGCCTATTTGTATGATGTTGAGTTGAGTCAGTCGATGATGCCTACCAGTACTTAGTTGAGGTACTTATACTACCTATACTCTTATTTTTGTTGAGTGGAGAGCGTGTTCCAGCATTTGAGACGAGACCTCGACTCTAGTTCGTGACTCAAACATCAATTCAAGGGTGAGCACCATGTCTGGAAAACCATTGGATAATCTTTATGTTAGTTATGTCCCTTGTTTTTTGACAGAGACATTTCTTTTATTCCGTATTCTAGATATTGTTTAGACTTGGTTTTTGACATTTTTTAGAGTTCATGTACGGTGACTTTCGGGTCCCGTGGGTTATAATAATTAAAGATACTTATGCACTCTCTTTATTTTTGAATATTAAATAAGTTAGTAATGATTTGGTTTTGATCAATATTGTGTATAGTGAGCTAAATAGTAGTACTTTTAATTAAAACAAAATAATAGTGGGTTAATGAAGATGGTTTGGGTGAGTTCTTGGTGATTGGTTATGGGTTAGGGTTAGATGGTTCTCCCAACGTAGAGTTAGGGTGGGTGCTACTCATGACCAATTGGGTCGTGACAGTTATCTTTATTTTTGTACAATCCAAGACAGACTCGTGTATTTATACTTATTAGTACCATTCATGTGTTAGTAGCTCTTGTACTAGTGACACCAGGTCATGGGGATGATTTGTATATGTATTTTGTTCTTCCTTCCACTTCTTATAGGCCTTTATGCTTGTTTTTATTACATAGTTGGCCCAACTTGGAATATTATCCTGTGTTCATATCATTAGCTACTGCCTTTTCGTATGCGGCTAGTGGGGTTGGGTTACCTACTGGAGGGTTATAGTAGAACCATTTAATGCTCGATTTCGGTCGTGACATCCTTCTTACCCATAATCCACGTTCCAGAACTAACGGAACTGTCAAAATTTTCATCTGAGGCCATTTACTAAAAATGTTGACTAAAGTCAAACTTCTTAACTTCAAAAGCTCCAAAATAAGAAAATTAATTTTAAGCCCAACAAAACTCCTTGAGAACCCAACCGCCAGTCCTGACAAGTCATAAATACCCTCTACCAACTACATGAAAGTACAAAATAGGAAAACGTGCAAAAAGTAAGGAAATAACCAGGACGGTCATTACAACATCCACTATTAAAAGGACTTTCATCCTCAAAAGTCAGGGAATAGAAAGTCCCTGAAGGATCGAATAAGTGAGGATAATTGGCCCACATGTCCTACTCAGTCTCAAGATAACCTCCTTGATTATAGTTCCTCTACTGGACCTTAACCACAAGAATCTCTATATATCTCAGTCTCCTGACATCTTTGTCCAAAATAGCAACTGGCTCTTCCTTGAAAGTGAAACTATCATCCAACTGAACTGAATCCCACTGTAGCACGTGGGACTTATCTGAAATATATCATTGCAACATAGATACATGGAAAATAGGGTAAACACCCAAAAAGGATGGAGGTAAGGCTAATTCATATGCTACATCACCAACCCATTGAAGGATCTCAAAAGGTCCTACATACTAAGGACTGAGCTTGCCCTTCCTCCCAAACCTCATCACGCCCTTCATGGGCAACACTTGAAGGAATACACAACTATAAGCTCCAAACTCTAAGGCTCTCACCCTACGGTCAGCATACCTCTTCTACCTACTCTAGGCTGTACAAAGCTATCCTGAATCACCTGAACCCTGTCCATAGAAATATGCAACAAGTCTGTTCCCCACAGCCTAACCTCAAAAGCATCAAACCAACCTAGAGAATACCTGTACCGTCTACCATACAATGCCTTGAATGGAGACATATAAATACTTGAACGATACTACTATATACAAACTCTGTCAAGGCTAGAAATTGATCCCATTGACCTCCAAAATCAAAAACACAGGCCCAAAGCATGTCCTCAAGAACTTGAATAGTCCGCTCAGACTAATGGAAAGTTGTGCTAAGCTCAACCCAAGTACCCAACTCTCTCTGAAAAGACCTTTAGAAGCTAGATGTGAATTGACTACCATGGTAAAAAATAATGGAACAGACACCCCGTGCAAATGAACTATCTCCCTAATATAGATCTGAGTCAATATCTATGAACTGTAAGAATATTAAACAGGCAAGAAGTGAGTAAACCTAGTCAAACAATCAACAATCACCCAAATAGAACCAAATCCCCAAAATGTACATGAAAAAGCGATCAAGAAAGCAGTAGCTATCCATTCCCACTTCCACTCGAGAATTGGTAGCCTCTGATTCAAACCACCAGGCCTAAAGTGATCAAACTTCACCTGCTGACAACTCAACCACTGAGATACAAAGCTTTCTATATCCCTCTTCATCGCACACCATGAGTAATTTTGCCTCAAATCTCTATATATCTTACTGCCCTCGGATGAATTGAATATCTAGAATAATGGCCTTCTCTAAAATCAACCTGATCAAATCTCCAACTTTAGGAACACAAATATGCCCTTTGATCCATAAAACACCATTCGAATCTAAGGTCGCCTTCCTAGCCTCACCACTCAGTACCTTATCCCAAACCATCTGTAATCTGTCACCCTCGAACTATTGCTACCAAATATGCTCCACTAGCATAGACCAATTCTCAACATGAGTAAGAATCCTCCCAAAGCCAATATTATCAAGCCAAACCAATCGATTGGCTAAGGACTGGTTGTCCAAGGCCAATGGTCACTCCAAAGTTGAAAGGAAAGCCAAACTCCCCATACTCACCACTTTCCAGCTTAAGGCATCTGCTACTATGTTTGCCTTGCCTGGATGGTAAAGAGTATAGATATCATAGTCCTTAAGTAACTCTAGCCACCTGTGGTGCCTCGAATTAAGATCCTCTAGGCTAATAATGTATTGTAAGCTATTATGGTTGGTGAATATCTGACAATGCACACCATAGAGTTAGTGCCTCTAAATCTTAGTGCAAAGACTATAGCCGCCAGTTCCAAGTCATAGGTGGAGTAGTTCTGGTAATGCAACTTCAGCTGCCTAGAAGCATGCACTATAACTTAGTCCTACTGCATCAAAACACAATCCAAATTAACATCAAAAGTATCAGAATATATTGTAAATCCCTAGCCCTCAATAGAAAGAGTCAAGATCTGAGTTAAAGTGAATAATGCCTTAAGTTACAGAAAGCTCGCTTCACACTCGTCAGACTACTAGAAAGGAACATCCTTCTATTTCAATCTAGTCAACAGTGTTGCAATAGAAGAAAACCCCTCAATGAACCATTTGTAGTGACCCGCTAACTCGATGAAACTATAAACCTCAATAGGAGAAGTTGGTCTATCCCAATCACGAACTGACTCAATCTTCACTAGGTCTACCATAATCCCATCCTTGGACACCACGTACGCCAAGAATGCAACATACTCAAGCAGGACTCACACTTGGAGAACTTGAGATACAACAGCTAATCCCACAAAGTTTGGAGCCCAATCCTTAAATGTTGTTCATCCTTCCTATTCCCCAAGTAAACTAGGATGTCATCAATGAATACTATCACAAAAGAGTCTAAATAGCGTATGAACAAATGATTAATCAAGTCCATAAACATTGTTGGTGTATTGGTCAAACCAAAAAACATGAATAAGAACTCGTAGTGACCGTAACGAGTCCTAAAGGGAGTCTTAGGTATGTACACTACCTTGACCCTCAATAGATGGTTGATGTCGCCCAAAATATGCCTCATAAGAAGTATAAAGCAGTTGTTGTATCAACTATAGAACCCAACTAGGTTGGGGTCGATCCCACAGGGAATAGGACAGAAGTAGGTTGAGTTCTTGTTCGAGTAATTGGCAAATAAGTAAAAGTGGGGGGGGGGGGGGGGGGGGGGGGGGGTTTGCGAGTAAATAGTAATAGTAATAATTGTTGACTGTATCGAGTTTGTAGACAATAAGGGAAATACACTAGGACTGTGATCCTCAATGATTCCTTAACTCCACCGATTACTTGTGCTAACAAAACTGTCCCGCTATGTTGCATGCAAAATCTGACAAGATATGTTCATCTAAACATCTCTCAACCTTGGTTAGATGAATTTCACTCTTCTCCTCTCGGTCTCTGAGTGTCGCACTACTAACCCTTGTCCTGCATCTCAGATAACTATTCCCGTTAAGGCTCAAGTTATTAGATGAAGGTTGATAGCTTCAAATCTCTGTTGTTATCTCCTTTTACCAATCTCTACCTCTCTTTCGAGCAAGTCTAGAATATAGGCGAGTTTTTAACATTTGCAACCGTTAGAAGATCAATTACAATGAAGGAAATACCAATACATGCATTCACAGCGGTTCATATTTGCTTTGCACTTAACCTATTTGGTTAATTCCTCATGGTTCACACAACCCTAGTTAATGAGTTTAGCTACTCATAATTGCAAGAACACAAGAAGGATTCAAAGATGAAAACATAATTGCACACTCACAATAATGAAGAAGAACTGAAATCTCAATTATGAATAAAACTCGAATCTAGGGTTTTTGATTACAAAACCAATAATATGTTTATGAACTCAGAAACAATAGAAAATATCTCTCAAAACAATGTACTGAGTAACTCTCGCACATAGGACTATACAGGGGTATTTATAGATACAAGGCTAATCCTATCCTAATCAAAACAGGAGAACAAAGTCGGCAACTTCCATGGTATCGTGACTTGGTGTCGTGGAACCAAGTCACGCCACGTAGGTGAATGTCATGTAAATCAGGATCAATTAGACATCTTTAGAAGTTGACTCACGCCACCCTTTCACGCCACGTAGGTGGACTCACGCCACGTGAGTGTTGCCGTGGAAATCAGACCACATTCGATCATCTCTGAAGATGACTCACGACAGCCACTCACATCACATGAGTGGACTTCACGGCACGTGAGTGGTGTCGTGACTCCCTCTCTGGTGCAGATTCTTGTTCTTTCACTTTCAGACACTTCGTTCTCGGGCTTGATTCTTTCTTTTGATCATTTGTTGCCTTCAAAACCTGTATTCCTACAATGTAGGATAGAAATCACATCATACCAAACAAATACACCCAAGTTATTGCATATTTTCCTTGTTTTAAACTTCGAAAGTGCCATGTAACCATGGCGCATCAACACCCTCAACTTAGAACGTTTGCATGTCCTCAGGCGAATAAAACAAAAACCGATGCTTAATTAGGAGAAACCTAAGGGACTTATGGCGGTCGACCCATTTCCTTTGGTACAAAACTTTTCCGACCCCTCATACTTGCAAATCAAGACCACATTGTGTATACAGGCAGCATATTATTATGACACAAAAGGGATCAAGTGATGGAACCAGATTATGAACAACTAACTAAGCATATATACAAATGACATTATTCGAACAAATAACAGCTAATAATGCAACCCATGTACTCTCACAATCAAAGAAGTCCCATGCACTCACAGTATGCTAATGAATCTCAAATTAGGGACTCGGTCAAAACACTCTCTCTCACAAAGAAGTTCAAACAGTGTGCATGAAATACCATAGGCTTGCCCTTATTTTTATGCCTTAGTTTTTTTCGGATAGTTGGACTAGGATCACTATAGGACTTTACTCGGCTTGTAATGTAGGCTTGGGGACGGGTATGGTACATATGGATATGGTGACTCAACCCTCCTTGACACTACACTATTTTTGGCTCCAACTTCCAACCATTCTCATTTTTACTCTCTCTTATTCTCCTTTCTTTTATTTTCAGATTTCGGGTGTGATTTTTCTCAAACTTCACAACACAATTTTTTATTTTTCTTTCTTTCACTTTATATATTTTTTTCTTTTTCTTCACACCCAAATCTATTTTCTCTTTTTCTTTTATTACCCCCTTCTTCATACCCAAATCAATCTACGCACCCCTATAATAGCCACCCTCAACTTAGGCTATTTGCTTGAGTTGAGGTACATAGTGTCCAAGGAGGGACCAGGGCCAAGACAGGTTCATTGTAATTAAAATAGAAAGGTGAATAGGCTAATGAAAGAAATTGCTCAATTTAGGCTCAAAATCGAGATCAAGGGATATTTAATTCATTTGTTCGGGCGTTTAGGCTAAAAGTGGACTTATTCAAAAATGGCCTATGATCCTTTCCTAACCACTATCCTCTAACCTAGGCAAGACTAACCGAGCAAGTTTTGGCTTGCACACACAAAGTGAACTAAGTAATGACCTCACACACAGAGCATAGGGTTCCATCATCAACTACTACTTATCCAGTTCATGCAATGCTAGCTACAGTTATTTTGCTTATAATACTAAAGTCATAACATGATCCAACAATCGTCACAAACTAACATACTACACACACACTTCAAACCAAAAAATTTTAGGAGGGGCGTCCTTTAGACATTCACAAAGCATCCTTAATATTCAAAATTTGACTGCACTAAGGTTCCCCTATTTTTCTCATAATTAAACACAAAAAAACATAATAATATAAATAACAACCTAAAACATGTCGGTTCTACTATGATAGCACACTCGGGGGAAAAGAAACACGGCAACAAAAACCCCCAAGTGGTGGTACACCCCCACCTCTAACTAACAATGGTGCACAGCCCTTAGTGCGCAACTATCAATAGAATAAACGCAAGGGAGTGAAGATATACCTATAGCGCCCTAAGTGCCGGAAGTGGGCTCGCCCATAGCGAGATCATCAGTCTGCCCTCTGGGATCTCAACTAGGTGCATCCGGTGGAGGGGGTGCCTGACTGGAAGATGCATCGCGTGCCCTCTGCTCCTCCGCTATCTGTCTAGCATGGTACTCCATCCTAGAGGACTTAACTGCTCTCCGGAGATCACCCTCATACTGGTCACCACTGTCAACCTGGTCTTCTGGACTGCGTGGTCTCTTGCCTCTATCAATCGGAGGCTCCTCGTCGGCAAATAGATCCACCTCAAAGGCTAGTCGCATCGGTGCCTGAACAGGCATAGGTGGGATAACAGGAGTGCTACTCGATGCCAAAGCTCTAACCTCCTCTCTCAATGCTGCCACCTCCTGTGTCAATCCGATCATTTCAGGACCCTGTGCGGAATTCATTCGGGAGGCCATCCGTGCCTCAAAGCTATCAATCCTCCCATGCAGCTCTCTCATAAACTGATCCATCATAACAGTCATTCGAGCCTCCACCCTAGCCTCTGAAGCCTCTACCATGGTCCTAACCCATGGCTTAAACTGGGATACCAACTTAGCTATCTGGGTCTCAGCGTGGGTCTGCCGCTCGAACATTTGCATCTGTCTATCAATCAACTGCTGTAAAAAGTCCCTCAAAACTGAAACCATACCAGAGGGAGGCGGTGGACCTGTAGTACCGGGTACCGCATCATCAATAGGGCCAGTGCCCTTAACCGATACATGAATAGTCTTTGGTACCCTTACCGGTACTGGAATAGGCATAGGTGTACTAATCGGCTCATCTCTAGCTCCAAGCCCTTCAAAAAGGGCTGCTCCTGATGACTCGGAAGGCTGAGACCCTGTGGAACAATGGGGTGAGATCCCCGCTGTTGCATCAAACCAATATCCTCTATATGGGTCACCTCTATATAATGATCGAGGGTAGGTAGCCTAGCCACACCCGCCCTATCACATAGACTCTAGATCAAGCAGGGGAATGGTATACTGGTATGGTCTTGAAAGGCCCGCTCATGAATCTCCCGTATGATGTATCTAGCAATATGAATATCATAACCCGCAAGGATACTGGCTACCACCACAGCCCGGTCCAATGTAAGTGAATTGTCAGCATTATTGGGACCCAACCGATGCCAAACAACTGACCACCAAAATCTATTGGCAAAATGGAGTGTTGACTTCTTAATATCCAGCTTCCCAGTCACCCAACTCGCAGCAACACCGTTCTCTGCTATATACCCCGTAATCTATTTCAGAAACTCCAACTTATGATCTGTATCCCGCATCTTAATTCGATTTATGACAGTGTCCATATGGTGATCAAACTCAGCAGTCGTAGCTGGCAGTGGACGGTCTGCACCAAACAAGAAGTGGTGGATGGTCTACTCCGATATATCAACTTTGGTACCTCAAACCAAAATATGTGTCAATAATGGTTGATCCCTGTACCGCTGCCCAATAGGTGTACTCAAATCAACCGACGCAGCATATGAGGCATAAAATTCTCAAACCAATTCCAAGTTATAGCGACCAGGAGGCTCAGCCATCCATCTAAACCCATACCGCTCAAACACAGGCCAAATATCAAGCAATGCCTTCAGCTCCTCCAATCGATATTGGGGTTCCTCTATAATACTTCGTTGACACATGCCCCGTTCAGTCAACTCAGCGTCCCTGTCATAAAAATCCCGCATGCCCTGAACACACCAGCTCTGGATATCCCTTCTCTGTGAGGGGGTCGGGGCACTCTATTCACCAGTGCCTGAAACAGATGCTGTAGCCTTAGCCACTGAAGTACCCTATCCTATCGCATTATCCGCAGAGCCTGAAACTGAATCATCCTCCCCTTGTTCAGACTGGGGTGTGGACTCGAAAGACTGACCTAAAACAACTGGCGCTACAGGGGGTGAAATTGGCTAAAATGCATCCCGAGCAGCAGCTTGGGCCCGAGTTTGTAACCTCGTGGTACGAGGTACTAATGCAATATCATCATGTCTAATCTCAAACTCCTCCACGGACCCATTTTTTTAGATTCAGTCAGTTCATCACTCAAATGGGCTGGTAATTCTAGATTTTTGGTGCGAATTCTGGACAAAGAATAAAGGTGGTCACTTTTGGGGTTTGATTTGGGAGGTATGGTATCGGGTTTGGGTTGGATTTTGGGTATTTGGGTCGGGTTGGGTTGAATTTGCGGGTAGGGTTTGAATTTTAGGGTTTTAGGTGATGAAGCTTGTGAGAAATTCAAAAATTGGTAAGGGGGGATTGGATGATTTAGGAATTGGTATTTGGGAATTTGGTGAATTTGGGAAATGAGGGTTTATGTTTATGAGTATAAAGTAGAGAAAGAGTGAAGTGGGGATGCGAATTTCGGTCGGGTTTTGAAGGAGGAGACTGAAATTTATATAAAGAAAATGGTTGGGTCAGGTCGGGTCTTTGGATTATTTGAGTTCAACCCACGTCACGTGTGTCTCTATCGTAGCTCACTTCTACAGGTGGCAATGTTCTCTTATTTTCACGATACAACCCACGTGATGTGGGTCAACCTACGTCATGTGGGTACCCTGTCATAGGTCAGGTTCAGAAAGACAAAATATTTCTCTGATTTTCACGGAACCTCCCACGTGACATGGGTCAACCTATGTCACATGGGTACCCTGTCGAAGGTAGTACTGACAATATTGACCTGCAAACGTGTCTTCCAATGCTCAAATCACAACATCATCAGATCTTGGGTTGTCTCCCAAGTAGCGCCTGATTTAATGTCGCGACACGACACGGCTAACTTGGATACTCAGACTTCACCAACTAGCCCATGGGTTGCCTCCCATGAAGCGCCTGATTTAACATCGGGGTACGACATAGCTAGCTTGACTACTTAGACTTCATCAAGCTCAAGCTCCTCACATGTCCTTATCTCTTCCGTGATTCCCACATAATGCTTGACACGCTACCCATTGACCTTGAAGAGTACATTATCGGCTCCTTTTAGCTCAATTGCTCCATGTGGGAATATCCTGACTACCGTGAATGGTCTGGACCATTTGTACTTTAACTTTCCAGCAAACAAGCGAAGCTTAGAGTTATAAAGTAGCACCAAATCTCCCCGATGAAACTCTCGTTTCTCAATGCGTCGATCATGAGATGATTTCTTCTTCTCTTTATATATTGCTGAACTTTCATAAGCCCAGAGATGAAATTCATCCATCTCATTCATCTGCTCAAGTCTCAATTTAGCCGTTTCACTCCAGTCCAAATTCAACCGTTTCAAAGCTCATAAAGCCTTATGTTCAAGTTCGACAGGCAAATGGCAAGACTTTCCAAAAACTAACTGATATGGTGATGCACCGATTGGCATATTGAAAGTAGTGCGATATACCCATAATGCATCATCCAATCTTCGAGCCCAATCAGTCCTATTGGCATTTATTATTTTTGCCAAAATAGACTTGATCTCATGATTTGACACCTCAACTTGCCCGCTTGTCTAAGGATGGTAAGGTGTTGCCACCTTATGTTTAACACCATATTTTTCCAGCAGGTTCTTGAACAGATGATTGCAGAAGTGGGATCCTCCATCACCAATGATAACTCAGGGTGTACCGAATTGTGAAAATATGTTCTTCTTCAAGAATGCCGTGACACTTCTTCCTTCATTATTGGGGAGCGCAATTGCCTCCACCTACTTAGAAACATAGTCAACGGCTACCAAAATGTATTTCATCCCATGTGAGCTCACGAAAGGGCCCATAAAGTTGATTCCCAATACGTCAAACAATTCAAGCTCAAGTATAGTTGTCATGGGAAGTTTGTGTCTGCGTAAGATATTCCCTTGCCTTTGACATTGGTCACAAGCGCGAGCATAATCATAAGCATCTTTATAAATACTGGGCCAAAAGTACCCACATTGTAAGATCTTATGAGCAGTCCGCGCACCTCCATGATGACCCCCAACTGGAGATAAATGACATGCTTCCAAAATACTCATCATCTTGATATCTGGAATACATCTCCGAATCATGCCATCTGCACATACCCAAAATAAATACGGCTCATCCCAGAAGAATTTTCTCACCTCATGCATGAATTTCTTTCACTGCTGATACGACATATCTTTCGAAACTAGATCACTTGCCAAAAAGTTGGCAAAATCAGCAAACCAAGGGATTAAATCTTGCGAGGCTGTCAATACCTGCTCATCTGGAAAAGTATCATCAATCTCAAGATCATCCCTTAATTTAAGCATGGACTCCTCTTCAAGGCATGACAGATGGTCAGCGACCTGATTCTCGGTTTCCTTACTATCCTTGACTTCAAAGTCAAATTCTTGTAGTAGGAGCACCTACCGAATTAATCTTGGCTTAGCATCCTTTTTTGACATAAGATACCAAAGAGATGCATGGTCTGTATGCACAATCACCTTTGTACCAATCAAGTAAGATCTGAATTTCTCAAAAGCAAAGACCACAGCCAAAAATTCCTGTTCAGTCACAGTATAATTCTTTTGAGTTGGATTAAGCACTTTGCTAGCATAGTAAATCAGATGAAAAATCTTCTCATGTATTTGGCCAAGGACTGCACCCAAGGCCACTCCGCTAGCATCACACATAACCTCAAAAGGCATCATCCAATCTGGTAACACAATAATAGGGGCTAAAATCAACTTCTCTTTTAGACACTCAAATGCTTTTAGACATGCCTCATCGAACATGAACTTCACCTCTTTCTCCAAAAGTTTGCATAAAGGATGTGCAATCTTAGAGAAATCCTTGATGAATCTTCTATAAAAGCCAGCATGACCTAAGAAACTTCGAATACCTTTCACGGAGATAGGTGGAGGTAACTTCTCAATTACCTCTATCTTTGCCTTAACAACTTCAATACCTTTCTTTGAAATCTGAAGACCCAATACGATACCCTCGTTGACCATAAAGTGACATTTTTCTCAATTTAGCACTAAGTTGCACTCCTCGCATCTTTGCAGCACATTAGCAAGGTGTGACAAGCAATCATCAAATAAGTCTCCCACAACAGAAAAATCATCCATAAAAACCTGAATAGCGTCGTCCACCATGTCGGAGAAAATAGACATCATGCAACATTGAAAAGTGGTCGGTGCATTACACAGACCGAAGGGCATCCTTTTAAATGAAAATGTCCCGGATGGAAAAGTGAAAGTGGTTTTCCACAGACCGAAGGGCATCCTTTTAAATGAAAATGTCCCGGATGGAAAAGTGAAAGTGGTTTTCTCTTGGTCTTCGGGAGCAATGAAAATATGATACCCCGAATAGCCATCGAGAAAACAATACCATCCTCTACCGGCAAGACGGTCTAATATCTGAACCATGAAGGGCATAGGAAAATGATCTTTTTCTGTCCTGGAATTCAGCTTTCGATAATCCATGTAAACTCTCCATCCGGTAACCGGCCTCATTGGGATTAACTCATTCTTGTCATTTGGAACCACAGTGATTCCTCCCTTTTTTGGCACACACTGAACTGGCTCACCAACTTGCTATCAGCAATGGGATAAACCACTCCTGCATCTAACCACTTAATGATCTCTTTCTTCACAACCTCTTGCATAGGTGGGTTTAGATGACGTTGATGCTCAATGCTCGGTATGCACTCAGGAGTAAGTTGAATTTTGTGAGTGCAAATGTCGGGTGGAATTCCTATAATATCAGCAATGGACCAACCAATGGCCCTCTTAAATCTTCTCAATACGGAAACCAGAGCCTCTACTTGCCACTCCACCAATTTAGCAGAAATAATCACTGGCAAGGTATTGTTGGCTCCCAAAAATGTGTAGCGAAGGTGAGCCGAAAGAGCCTTAAGCTACAAAATTTAAGGCTCCTCAATAGACGGATGAGCTGGTGGGGTCACCCTATTCTTCAAATCGAGATCAAGTTTCTTTGGAGCATAAGTGTATGCTCCCTTCCCAGTGAGTGCACCAACCATCTCATTATATCCCTCAATACCGTTGCTATCAAAATTCATAATCATGGCCGCAAGATCTTCTACCCCCAACCTTTCTTCAAGAGACATAACAACATCACTATCATCAACTACATCTATTACCAAAATCACCCGTTTATCTCTTGGTTGCTTCATGGAACAACAAACATTGAAAGTGACCTGTTTATTATTTAACCTGAATTTCATCTGCCCTATTTCCATGTCGACCAGTGGCAAGGAATGGTCTTCCCAATATGATGGGAACCTCGAAGTCAACTTCACAATCTAGGATTACAAAGTTAGCCGAAAATATAAAAGATGCAACCTTTACCAAAACATCATACAGAATGCCCACCGACTTTTTCACAGTCCTATCGGCCATGATAAGTCTCATAGAGGTTGGTTTTGGTGCTCCCAACCCCAACTGCTTAAAAATTGCTAACGGTATTAAGTTAATGCTAGCACCTAAATCACAAAGTGCTTTAGCAAAGTTGTAGGACCCGATAGTACAAGGAATTGTGAAAGCTCCTGGATACTCCTTCTTTTCAACTAGGGAATGCGAAGCAACTGCACTACAATGATGTAAGTTATCTGCTGGCTAAAAACTGACAGTTCTCTTCTTTGTCACGAAGTCTTTCATGAACTTCGCATAACCTGGCATCTGCTCCAATGCCTCAACAAGAGGGATTTTTACTGACAGTTCCTTCAACATTGTAATATACTTCTTATATTTGCCTTCCTCAGCCTTCTTTTTCAACCTTTGAGTAAAGGGAGGAGGACGCCGTGGGATAGTTTTCAGCATTTGTGGTACCTCCTTTTCCTGCCTCTTTTCAGATTTTGTCATTTTGCCAGTATCATGATGATCCAAAATTGTTTCGCCCTTTGAATTTTTTGGCTCTAACTCAGTTTCTACATCAATAACCATCAGCTCATTGGTCTTACCACTGTCGGCAGGTATAGATGGATCTGTCATGCATTTCCCGCTTCTAGTAGTAATGGCTATACAATGGCTATCATTCTTTGAATTTTGGACGGTGTTGCTTGGAAGGGTGCCTAGATGATGCTGGTTCAGTGCCAATGATATCTGCCTGAACTGTTGCTCCAACTGTTTAATGGCAGTCGAATGGGAATCTACTGTCACACCCCGAAATCCCATTCGGGTCGGACTGGCACCCGAAGCCGATATGGCCCGAGAGAACCAATCTTTGCTCATGTACATTCGTATGCATAGCCTCATATGAACAACATACTATCTCATGTAACTGATAACATATAAAATGCTTATGGCGGAAGTCATGAAAAACATGTACAATATGTGAAACTTGGCCGTTAGGGCCGTCAAGTCGAGTGAACATACATCTCTTGCATCCATATACCCACATACGTCTACAAAAACCTCTAACAGACGCCTATACAAGACCAACTTAAATTGGGACAAGTCCCCGCTTTATACAACATTTACAAAATCAAAACAAATGTATAACTGTGACTTGGGAAGTCCCGAACCAACTGGGGCTCACCAAAAATCTGCAATTACTGTCAACCTATTGCGGAGGTCTACTAGTGCCTGCCTGCACCTGCAGCATTTAAAGTAAGTTCCCCAAGAGGGGTCAGTACGAAGAATGTACTGAGTATGTAAGGCTCAATGAAACTGTATGATATGTAAACATGTCAATAAACCCAAATACAAATGAGTGATCAATATGGATAAGTCACTATACTGAACTTTGGAGAGCATGTATTTTGCTTTCATTATTTTCTTTGTATCTTTGCTTCCATGATTATTCATATTTTTGCTTGTGACATGTGATACCCGGGCCCCGACTGAACAGTGGGTTTTAACATAACATCATGTTATGTTGGGATCGGCTCGAGCTAGGCTTATGCCCCTAGAGCTGCCACCCTAAGAATTAATACATTGGGATCTGCTCGAGCTAGGTTTTTTATTACCTCTAGAGCTGCCACCCATAAATCAACATATCAGGTTCGGCTCGAGCTAGGTTTATACCTCCAGAGCTGCCCCCTGTCAGGTTTGGTCCGAGCTAGGCTTATGCCTCTAGGACTGCCCCCTGATCCTGGGATCGGCTTGAGCTAGGCTTATGCCCCCAAAGCTGCCACCCATACTTGATCATTAACCACATATGCTTTACTTCACTTCTTTACTTTTGAGAGATTGATACCTTTACTTGTGAGAGATTGGTACATTCACTTGTGAGAGCTTGATACATTCGTTTGACATGGCATTTTTGGAAGCTTTGGAACCATAGCCAAAAGAGAAGTTATGTGAATAAACATTATTGGAAACATAGCCTTATTGGAAACATAACACCATTGGTACATTGTACAATCATCCATAAACAAGATACATGAGCATAATCACTTTTGGAACTTTGGAAAACAACCTTATTAAGCTTTTGGAACAATATCCATGAATATGAGACATGAGATTCACAATTGATCTATGAGTAGGAAACATATGATAATGACCATTGATAACCAAATATAGAATACCTTAGCACATTTCGGGATGGAACAAGCGTAATGTCAATGTGAATACTATTTGTCGCAGAAAGATACGGACAGAGTAACCTTACATACCTTGTATTCTCAATACGAATATACAATCCTAGATGCGTATACAATAATCCCTCTACTTCTTTATGTGTCACTCTACAATACAAATATATAACGGAATTCACATTAACCACCAACTACCTTACAAATGCATATAACGTCAATGAGTTACATGTTTGCCTTTAAACATGCCATTTCCCCTTAACAAAACCATTGATGAAATTATTATTCCAAAAAACCCCCAATATTCCATACATTTACCAATACATGATAATCAATACATTTCACCACAACACTTCTCCTTTACACTTTCTTTTCCACACCACATCACAAATAATCCATCAAGTCACCTTAATACACCTCATAGCACATATTGGCCAAAATCTCATAATTTATAATTATGTGAAAACAAAAAGTTTAATAACAAAATCAAACCATACATGTTCATATTTTATCCATACCATGCTCTTTCATCAAAGTCACAAGTCATAATTCAAGTTACAATCCCATGGATAACACATCTTTTTCACAAAACCAAAAGTGCCATGTCCAACACTTCCAAGCATAAACAACATGATATACATAATCTCTCATGCTTATAATATGTTAAAGTACAATAATAATCACTTACCCAAGCTTGGAAGATGATGATCTTGCTCCAAGAAGTGCCTTAGGGTTTTGGGAGCCAAAGAAGCTTTCTTGAGAATCCTCTAGAAAAAGATAGAAAAAGCATGTGTATTTCTCTTGAATAAAATCAGACTTTTGAACCTTTATATAGGCCCTTAATTTTCATCCTTATCCACTCTTGGAATTTAATGCAATGTGTTGCATTAGTCAATGGAAGAATACCCATTCTTGACCTATGTTTTCTTCTCATTTTGGGCCCTATTTTGAGTCCAATTCACTTAACCCACTAAAATCCATAATTCCTCATGTTTAATTCATTTCATATGCATTACGATAATATTTCCACTCACGGGATTCACACTCGTAGCCTCAATTCCAAAAACACACAATTCTAGCCACGTATGGCTTATTTTAACCATAAGGGTAAAATCGTCATTCTGATGCCAAATTTTTTCTCGAGTAATTTTATCATACCAATATAATATTTCATTCATTTCATGTATATACTCGTGGTTGTAGAATAAACGTGGTAAAAATCGGCTCAATACGTCCCCGGGCACCCTTGGGACTTAAGAAAAATTCCAACTTTGAAAAGTGGCCAAAACCAGCGAGGGTGCGCCAACTTGCTGCCTCTGGACTAAAAATTTTAGCCCAGAACGGTGTGGCACGCCCCCTATCTCTCCCCAGACTTAATTTTTTTGAAAATTTCGTTTTACGACTTCTCTTCGCGGGTTTGGTTAGATACTTCAAGTCCTATTCTTTACCTTACTTCTTACCTTTAATATAACTTGTTTGAAGGTCCTCTTAGCCTCATTTTTAACCCCACAAATTCTCCCCGAAAATCACAAAACACCTTCTACGAAGGGTTAATCACATGTACAAGGCAAAATTTCAATTTTCCCATCACTAACATTACAAATTACATACTCATGGCATCTCGACACCTAAGTAACCATTGTTCAACGTCTTCACATAGGGTTGGGAGTATACGGGGTGTTACATCTACTTTCTAACTTATTCCCAAAATATCTGTCTTGATCTCCTTTAGACAGTTTTCTTGGCTTTCTGACCTCGTAACCAATTTATTAAGAAGGTCTTCAATCCTTGAATTACCAGACTCAGCATCACAGCTACCTGGTGGTATGTATAGACCATTCTTCTCTCTATAATCATCCTTTTGCCTCCAATCACCATTATGATCTCGTTCTCTATCTCTATATCCTGATTTGTTGTAATTGTCTCCATAGTAGTTTCGACCTTGATTCCCTTGCCTCGAGTTCCAAGAGTCTTGATTAGACCCTTGTCCCTTGGCTCAAAAACCCACCACTTCGCGATCCAGGTATTTAGCCTCCTCATCAGATTCACTATCATCATGTCTAGGCATTTTACCTCGTGCTCCTATAGCATGTACCTTCTCAGTATCTCTGGCCGCTATCTGTTTAGCCAGAAGACCGATTTATGTCCTCAACTGAGCAACCTCTTAAGCTACAGATTCGTCCAAAGCCCATTGTGCTGGTGAAGCTCCAATAGCATATGTGCCAGCAGGCGTTTCTGCCTCCCGAGTGTGCCAGCCTTGGTTGGTCTTAGTGATACAATCTAATATCTCTGAAGCTCGTTCCAATCTCAGACTCATGAATGTTCCACCAGTGATAGTATCTGCAACCGCCTTCGTGTTGGCATTCAAATCCCTGTAGAATATTTCAAGTAAGTTCCTACCACTCATCCTATGATTTGGCACATTCTGTAGCTTCTTCCTGAACCTTAGCTATGTCTCGTACAGTGCTTCAGAATATAGTTGTCTGAAATTATAAATTTCATCCTTAAACTGTAGCATCTTGGAAGGTGGAAAGAATCTTTCCAGAAATTGATTTCTTAACTCTAGCCAAGTAGTGATGGAACCTCGTGGCAACTCAGCCAACCACAAAGTAGCTTCTCCTATTAAAGAGAACAAAAACAATCGCAACTGAATAGCCTCTTGGTCAACTCCAGGCAGATTATACGAAGTGCAGACCCCCACAAAATTCATCATGTAAATGTTTGGATCATCAGAAGGAAGACCGACGAACACATCCTTCAAGTTTAGTAGGTGAATCATGGCACTAGTAATGTCAAACTTAGTGCCCGGATGTAACTCAGGTGGAATAATGGCACCAGTCTCTACTGGCTTGAATTAGGCCACGTCTTCTTCCTCAGGATCATCATAAACTGGCATATGCGGTCGTTGAAGTAGTTGTTAAGCTCTCAATCTTCTTTGTCTCTCTTCAGCCTCAGCCAGTCGCTGAGCTGCCTCTTGCATAGCTCGATTATCCCTCTCTGCTTGCCTAAGAGCAGCTTATCTAGCATGCTCTTCTCGTGTCAATCGAGTAGTAGTTTGATCTGCTGTTTCATGACCAACCGGCTAAATTGGTTGATTATAAATGTCTCCCTGGCGGCAGGATCCTGAACTTCATCGGTATTTACCATTCTTCGATTAGCTCTCAGAGTCCTTTCTATTTCAAGATCCAGTAGAATCAGGGGTGTCACGCCCCGACTTCCAACGAGGCGTGATTGGCACTCGAAGCCGATAAGGCCCTAGAGAACCAATCCTTGCTTATGTTCGTTTATATGCATGCCATAATAAATACCATTACCACATAAGAACTTATCATGCTAATAACGGAATTCATGAAATATGTGATAAATATACACATATGTGAAACTTGGCCGACAGGGCCATCAAGTCATCATGGACATACACCTCTTACATTTGTCTTCCTACAACCGTCTACAAAGCCTCTACAGATACATGACCATGTCTATACCATATTTACATAATACCAAAACCTAAGGTACACATGTGACGTGGGAAGCCCCAAAGCAACTGGAGCTCACCAAAGATCTGTATATGGTTCGCAGCCTACTGAGGAGGTCTACTAGTACCTGCGCCTGCAGCATTTAAAGTAAATCCCCCCAAGAGGGGTCAGTACGAATAATGTACTGAGTATGTAAGGCCATAATAATTACATCATACTTCATAACAACAATAATGGAATCAATAGAAGAGAAATGGTAACTGTGAATGAACTCTCTTCTGTATTTGGGGAAACTATGTACATTACGTTCTTTACTTCTCTTGTCTTTTCATATGTTCATCTTTATTGTTATACCCATGCTAGGTTGTTCTGTCGCCCCTGGTATGAGATTAACCCATGCTAGGTACTTTGAACCCTGGGATGTTATGTGAACCCATGCTAGGCTTTCGTGTCGCCCCTGGGATGTCATTAACCCATGCTAGGCTTTTCTGTCGGCCCTGGGATACCACCCGTGTTATTAGGATCTACCCATGCTAGGTATTTTAACCCCTGGTATACCACCCATGAATACTCATTATTTATACATTACTTCTTTCTCTTGCTATTCTTACTTTCATTACTTAGCGATACCTTGTGACTTGGAACACATACATACATTACT
The DNA here is from genome assembly GCA_031232105.1 of Capsicum rhomboideum. Taxonomy (NCBI): domain Eukaryota; kingdom Viridiplantae; phylum Streptophyta; class Magnoliopsida; order Solanales; family Solanaceae; genus Capsicum; species Capsicum rhomboideum. The sequence continues at coordinate 58,207,104 of CP124711.1, forward strand.
TCACGTCTTTACTCTTATAAGATTGATATATTTACTTTTTAGGGATATTTAGCTTGCACATTACTTCCCATATTACTTTGATGAGATTGGTACTTTTACTTGTGGGAGATTGGTACAAAGATAATCATCATACTATAGGACTTTGGAACATGACATGATTGGAACAATGCTATTCAAAATAAATAGATTCTCTTTACATCATTACTCTCTTTCTGTATAGTTCTCTTAGAATTTACCATATCATGATAACTTAGGAACTTCATTCAATAAATAAGAGATAAGTGAATCATCATTCATCTAAGAGTAGGACACATGTGAATAGCAAGATATGTCAATCGTAGTTGGAATTCTATAGAACCCTCATGGAGTGTAACACTTTTGGAACCTTAGGATAATGATCCATATTATCTAATGAACTTGAGTCAACCACTGGACATGAGTGATATGATTCACCATTGACCAATGAGTAAGGAACTTATGACTAACACTAGTCAACTACCGGATAAGGAATACCTTAGAGCATTTCGGAATCGAATGAGTACTATGACAATGTGAACACCATATGCTGCAGAAAGATATGGACAAAGTAACCTTACATACCTCACTTCCCAGTATGAGTACACGAGTCTATATATGAACACAACAGTCCAGCTTCTTCCTTATGTCTTACTCTACAATACAAGTACATAACAAAGTTCATGTTAACAACCAACTCCCTTACAAACGTATAAATGTCACAATGAGTTACGTGACTGCTACATAGCATCATTTAGTCCTTCACAGTACATTCCATTGCATTATCATACCAACAACACCATAACATTCCACACATTGACCAAAATATCGCACATCAATAGCATTTCACATCACACTTACCCTTATGCTTTCTCATTAGCATTCCGTCATAATTTCTCCTATCAACTTGCCTCATAACAACATATGAACAACAATCCATACTTAATACAGTCCAACATGCCTCCATACTGTCACGCCCCAAATCCCATCAGGATGGATTGGCACTCGTAGCCGACAAGGCCCGAGAGAACCAAACTTTGCCTCTATTCAATCATATGCATGCCATAAGAAACCCATGATCACGTAAGGGCTTTAAATACCAACAACGAAATTCATGGAACATGTGATATATATATATACCTATGCGAAACTTGGTCGTTGAGGCCACCAAGTCAAAAATGACATATACCTTTTACATTTATACACCCACATACGTCTACAAAAGCCTCTAATAGATGCATCTATAAGACAACTTCAAGTCGGGACAAGTCCCCACTTTATACATCATCAAAACAAATATACAACTATGACTCAGGAGGCCCCGAACCAACTGGAGCTCACCAAATATCTGCAAATGATCCACAGTCTACTGAGGAGGTCTGCTAATGCCTGCACCTGCAACATGTAAGGTAAGTTCCCCCAAGGGGGTCAGTACGAAGAATGTACTGAGTATGTAAGGCTCATAAGAAATAGCATCATACATGAAAATGTCAATCGAATAAAAATATGAGAGAATAGTCAATGTGGATAAACCATCATCTTATATAATATCTTTTATAATTACTCTCTTTCAAGGGAAAAATTACCTTCTCTCAAAAGACTTGCCTTTACTAGATTCTTCTGTATGCAAGAGATTCTTTCTTGCTTCTAGGTTCATTACCACTATTGTTCATCTACTTGGTTAGTAGGTGGTAAAAGAATAACACTCATCCACATACATCCACTCTAGTGTTGGGGTAATAATATAACATACATCTACTCTATTAACGTACATCCACTCTATCGGTGGTTTTAACCTACATCTACTCTATTGGTGGTTTAGCATACATCCACTCTATTGGTGGTTTAGCATACATCCACTCTCATGGTGGGGCAACATACATCCACTCTCATGGTGGGGTAACATACATCCACTCTCATGGTGGGGCAACATACATCCACTCTAATGGTGGGGCAACATACATCCACTCTCATGGTGGGGTAACATACATCCACTCTCATGGTGGGGTAGCATACATCCACTCTCATGGTGGGGTAACATACATCCACTCTCATAATGGGGCAACATACATCCACTCTCATGGTGGGGTAGCATACATGGGAGAGATTAATATATTAACTTATAAGAGATTGGTACATTAAGGATCATGACACTATTTGAAACACAAATATACTTTACCTCACTCTTATACTTCATGAGATTAACACCTTAAGTTGTGAGGGATAGATATATTAGCTCGCACTTCACCTCCTTCACTATTCTTATGAGATCTTATATAAGTAAGGATGATACCGGACCTCCACCTTTGGTGGGCTATAATAAATAACATAGCATAATATTTGGGATTTTCCATATTAAACTTATACCCTCTAGAATGTGATCCATACTTACTGAAACATATAGTAACCATGCCCATTACCTCTTTACAATCTTATACCCTTTACGTAGTTATGAGAGTGACACATTAGAGATCATGACATTAAAGCATACACTTATATACACATCTCACTTCACTCATTTCCTTCACGAGATCGACATCTTCACTTATGAGGAATAATTATATTAACTTGCACATCACCTCTCTTATTATTCTTATGAGATTGGTACAAAGATGATCCTCATATTAATGGATTCTGTAACATGACATGATTGGGAAAATACTTTTCAAGAATAAATAGATTCTCCTTATGTCCTACTCTTTTTGAGATAGTCCTTTTAGAATTTACAACGTTAAGGCATCCTTGGAACTTCAGTCAATGAATAAAAGATACGTGAATCATCATTCATCTAAGAATAGGAAACATATGAATAACAACATACGTCAACCTGAATTGATATACTTCAAGTCTCTCGGAATTGAAACAAGTCCAATGTCAAGGTGAACAACATGTTGCAGAAGGATATGGAAAAAGGAACCTTACATACCTTGTATTCTCAATATGAATATACAATCTTAGACGTGCATACAATAGTTTCTTCCTTATGTTTCACTCTACATCACAAGTACATAACGGAACCAACATTAACCACCAACTACCTTACAATGGCATACAATAACAATGAGTTGCATCTTTGGCTTTAACATGTCATATCCCCCTTGACAATACCATTTATGAAATTATTATACCAATAATACCAAAATATTACATACATTGACCAATACATGATAACCAAGAGCATGTCACACCAAGTTCATACTTTTCACTCTCCATCATCACAACATCACAATTATGCCATCAATTTACTTTAATACACCTCACAACAACAAATCGGCCAAAATCCCATAATTTACACTTATAGAAAAATAACAAGTTTAGGACCATAATAACATCATACATGTTGTTATTTCATCCATACCATGCTCTTTCATCAAAACCACAAGTCATAATTCAAGTTACAATCCCATGGATAACACATCTTTTTAACAAAAACCAAAAGTGCCATGTCCAACCCTTACAAGAATAACCATCATGATTTACATAATATTTCATGCTTATAATAAGCTAAAGTACAAGAATAATCACTTACCCAAGCTTGGAAGATGATGATTTTGTCCAAAAATGCCTTAGGGTTTGAAAAGCTTGAGAAAGGTCTTGTGGAAATGTTGTAGAAATGTCTAGAATGGCATGTGCCCCTTTGAGATTAAAAATCTGACTTTTTGTCCACCTTTTATAACCTCTTAAAGTCATCCTTATCCATTAATTCCAACATTGACAAGTCAAGGCAAGAATGGGTCATTTTGACCCATTGGGCCTTTCATGTTTTGTTTATTTTGGTCTCAAAGTAGGCCCAATAGCCCATATCATCTTAACTCACTAACATCAATGTGTAATACATTATATATTCATTACAACGATATTCACACTCACGATATTTATATTTGTAGCCTCAATCCCAAAAGCAAGAGATTCTAGCCATGTATGGCCTATTTTGACCAAAAGGGTAAAACCGTCATTTTGATGCCAAATTCGTTCTCGAGTAATTTTATCATACCAATATAATATTTCACTCATTTCATGTATATACTAGTAGTTGTAGAAGAAACGTGACAAAAATCGGCTCGGTACGACCCCGGGTAACCTTGGGACTTAGAAAATTTCCAACTTTCGAAAAATTGAAAAATCCATCCTGGCACGCCCTTGGGCGCGCCATATTGCTGCCTCTGGGAACAAAAATTTGGCCCAGAGCATCTTGGCATGCCCTCTGGCGCGCCTGGGCCTTAGTTTTTCCAAAAATTTTGTTTTTCGACTTTTCTTCGCGGGTTTGGTTAGATACTTCAAGTCCTATTCTTTAACTTACTTCTTAGCCTTAATATACTTTGTTTAGAGTTCCTATTAGCCTCATTTTTAACCCCCCAAGTGCTCTACGAAAATCACAAAACACCTCCTATGAAAGGCTAATCACATGCACGAGGCCAAATTTAAATTTTCTCGTCATTAATATTACAAAATACATGCGTATAAATCTCGACCCCTAAGTAAACATTATTAAATGTCGTCAAGTAGGGTTAGGAAGGTACGGGGTGTTACATTCTACCCCCCTTAGAAACATTCGTCCTCGAATGTTAACCATGTCGCTTCAATTACAACAAATGCATCTCTATATTAGCATATGCACGCATAAACACTTAAGGCTCATGGATATTTACTTGTTATAGATCTACTTCCACACTTTGAACTTTTTCATTCATTCGAAACAAATATGGGTACGTCAGTTTCATCATTTTTTTTTTCTTAACTTCTCATGCAATCTCTTCGACTTGTTGATTTCTCCAAAGAACTCTTACAAAATTTACGTCTTTACTTATTAGCCTTTTCACTTGTTGGTCTAGAATAACAATAGGTATTTCAATGGGAACAATATGAAATGAAGATCTTATGCACCTCCGGCAAATTTCACATCCTTTCTTTCCAAATCCCCTTACTTCTTTCATTGGTGACACTTTTAAAAGTACGTACTCATCTAGACTTACAAACATCTACTATACCATTTCGATATATGTCTAGAATTCTAATAAATTTACCAACAGGTGGAGATAGTTCAATCGACTTAACTCATGACCCCGGTGTCTCATTAGCTTTTATAGTAATCACTGAAGTAATATACGATAGGGTATATGTATTATTTGCACATATGGATAAGATACCTGTATCTCCATCAGGAGATGCCTCCATATCCGGACGGTCCACTAAAGCATAGGTGCGATTCTGAGGTCCACTGGAACTGGCTGCTCCCCTGGCACCTCTACCGCGACCAGCATACTGTGCACCAGCTGCCAATACCACATCGGCTGATCCTATGGGTCGTGTCATACTACCCGTAGGCCTCTGTGGGCATTCTCTCATCATGTGTCCTGGCCTACTACATACAAAGCAAACATTCGTATCAAATCGGCATTCGCCTGCATGAAATGTCCCACAGCTCGGGCACAACTGACGAGACAATCTCGTTGCCTGTGATCCATGAATCCCACTACTCTATTCAGATCGACCACCTCTAGACCCTCGGAATTGAGAATGAGCACCTGCTGGGGAATAAGAGGATGAGGGCCTAGGCGGTAACATTCGAGATCCAGCTTCTCCTGGGGACACCATAGACTGCTCCATAAGTCTTGCCCTTTTTGATGGACCTTCCTCAACTTTCTGTGTCCTCTTTCTTTGCCTTTGATCCGCCCTTTTCTGCGCAAAGGCCTGTATTCTAGCTATGTTCATATCTTGATTTAAGGCAGCAATAGTGCAGTCTCGTACCAAATAAGGTTCCAATCTGTCCACATATCTATGGGAACAAAAATTTGGCCCAGAGCGGCCTGGCACGCCCTCTGGCGCGCCTGTACCTTAGTTTTTCCGCAAATTTTGTTTTTCGACTTTTCTTCGCGGGTTTGGTTAGATACTTCAAGTCCTATTCTTTAACTTACTTCTTAGCCTTAATATAATTTGTTTAGAGTTACTCTTAGCCTCATTTTGAAACCCACAAGTGCTCCACGAAAATCACAAAACACCTCCTATGAAAGGCTAATCACATGCACGAGGCCAAATTTAAATTTTCTCATCATTAATATTACAAAATACATGCGTATAACTCTCGACACCTAAGTAAACATTATTGAATGTCATCAAGTAGGGTTAGGAAGGTATGGGGTGTTACACATACGACACTTTAAAGTCATTAAAACGGTATCACAAGTTGCTAATTATATCCATAAAGGGTATAGGGGCCTTCGGGGGTCAAAGGGGGACAAAAACATGCAAAACGGGGTTCTGGAAGTGACCTGCGAAGACACATGCGCCAGAAGGTGGATGAACTGTGTCCGCAGGTTCCCTTTGGCAGTAGCTAGGGGCATCTGCATTGGCACCTGCGCCCGCAGGTGCCTCACCTGCGAGGGCGGGTGCCCTTTTTCGGCCAAATTGGTCTCTTTTGGGTCTTTTTATGCAATGAATGGTCCATGATCATAACTAAACTTCTTTTAACGTATTTTTGATCATATTACATGCCAACAACCATCCATGGTCTAACAACACACTAAAACATCACCAAAACCTCACTTTCCTTTCAATACGCCACCAAATCCGTAAACAAATTTACAACAATAATTCCAAACATTATATACAAGGGTAAAACAAGGTAAGACTATATTCACATCTCACATGTAAATATTGAATCCATCAAGTTCATTTCCTTCAAGATCACAAGTCCATGTTCAAGTTTACAAGACAAAACCATCATCCGATTTAGCAAACACAAATTGTTTTACACATAGTGAACTTCTCACACTTTACCAACATAACCAACATGATATAAACCATATTCCATGCATAAAATATATTAAAACATAATCATATACACTTACCAAGTCTGGAAAGATAATGATCTTGGTCCAAAGGATGAAGGTCTAGGGTTTGTGTGAAATAAGAAAATGTTGTAGAGAATTCTAGAAAAGGCATGGGTGTTACAAATGAATAAAAATCTGATTTCCATCATATATATAGGTTCCTTTAAGTCTCTCTTATCCCATTCTTGACATTAAATGCATGGTTGATTTGGTCAAAGGGAAGATTTGTTCATTTTGCCCCATTGGGCCAAGTCTTCCATGTGATTTTGGGCATCATTTAAGCCCAATGGCTCATGACTCATTAATACCCACCAAATTAATGTCTTAATTCATAAAGTCTCTCATGTTCCAATAATTTCATGAATGTTACGGAATTTAATTAGGTTCGACATCATACGGGATGTTGCACCTCCTACAAAGGTCCAATCCCATGTACTAGGCCCAATATCAATTATCTCATCAATAACATTACAAAATACAAACTTTTGACTCTCGACGCTTGAGTAACCATTATTCAATGTTGTCAAGTAGGGTTTTGTAGATACGGGGTGTTACAAGGGGATTGCCTTGACTCCTAGTATTGGGCATACACTGGCGTGTGCCCTTAAAAGTGTAGAAAAACAAAACCAATCAGCTCCAACCAGTACTAATCAACTCCGTAACCGTACTTCCCGGCAATGGCGCCAAAATTTGATGTCGCCCAAAATATGCCTCCTAAGAAGTATAAAGCGGTCGCTCTATCAAATATAGAACCCAACTAGGTTGGGGTCGATCCCACAGGGAATAGTATGGAAGTAGGTTGAGTTCTTGTTCGAGTAATTGGCAAATAAGTAAAACTGGGGGGTTTTGCGAATAAATAGTTACAGTAACGATTGCTGATTGTATCGAGTTTGTAGACAATAAGGTAAATACACTAGGACTGTGATCCCCAATGATTCCTTAACTCCACCGGTTACTTGTGCTATCAAAACCGTCCCTCTATGTTGCATGCAAAATCTTACAAGATATGTTCATCTAAACGTCTCCCGACCTTTTAGACGAATTTCACTCTTCTCCTCTCGGTCTCCGAGTGTCGCACTACTAACCCTTGTTCTGGATCTCAGATAACTATTTCCTCTAAGGCTCAAGTTATTAGATAAAGGTTGATAGCTTCAAATCTCTGTTGCTATCTCCTTTTCCCAATCTCTACCTCTCTCTCGAGCAAGTATAGAATACAGGCGAGTTTCTAACGTTTGCAACCGTTAGAAGATCAATCACAAAGAAGGAAATACCAATACATGCATTCACAGAGGTTCAGAATTGCTTTGCACTTAACCTGTTTCGTTAATTCCTCATGGTTCACACAACCCTAGTTGATGAGTTTAGCTACTCATAATTGCAAGAACACAGGAAGGATTCAAAGATGAAAACATAATTGCACACTCACAATAATGAAGAAGAACTGAAATCTTAATTATGAATAAAACTCGAATCTAGGGTTTTTGATTACAAAACCAATAATATGTTTATGAACTCAGAAACAATAGAAAATATCTCTCAAAACAATGTACTAACTAACTCTCGCACATAGGACTATACAGGGGTATTTATAGATACAAGGCTAATCCTATCCTAATCAAAATAGGAGAACAAAATCAGCAACTTCCACGATATAGTGAATTGGTATCGTGGAACCAAGTCACTCCACGTAGGTGAATGTCATGGAAATCAGGCTCAATTAGGCATCTTCAAAAGTTGACTCACGCCACCCTTTCATGCCACGTAGGTGGACTCATGCCACGTGAGTGCTACCAAAAGATGACTCCCTCTCTGGTGCAAATTCTTGTTCTTTCATCTTCAGATACTTCGTTCTCGGGGTTGATTCTTCCTTTTGATCATTTGTTGCCTTCAAAACCTGTTTTCCTGCAATGTAGGACAAAAACCACATCATACCAACCAAATACACCCAAGTTATTGCATATTTTCCTTGTTTTAAGCATCGAAAGTGCCATGTAACCATGGCGCATCAATGGTAGCAGATCTCAAATCAATTTTAGAAAACATGGGTTCACCTTAAAGCTTGTCGAACAGATCATCAACACACTGCATCAAATACTTATCTTAATAGTCATCTTGTTCAGCTGTCGGTAGTCAATACAAATATGCATAGAGTCGTCCTTCTTTTTCACAAACAAAATAGGAGCACCCCATAGAGAAATTCTAGGCCAGATAAACCCCTTACTCAGAAGGTCCTGGAGCTGCTCTGTGAGCTTCTTCAACTTAATTGAAGCTATACAATACGGTGGAATAGAAATGGGTAGGGTGCCCAGCTCAACATCAATACCAAAGTCAATATCATGCTCAGGCGAAAGACTAGGCAAATCATTAGGAAATACATCAGAGAACTCACAAACCACAGGTATTGACTCAAGTGAAGGAGTGTAGGAGTTGGTGTCACAAACATAGGCAAGATAAGGCAAGCACCCCTTCGCTACTAACCACCTCACATAAATATACGAGATAAACCCTCCCAATACATAATTATCAGAGCCCTTCCACATGACCGAAGAGATACCAGGCATGGCCAGGGTAACAGTTTTGGCAAAGTAATCCAAGACAACATGATAAGAGGTTAACCAGTCCATGCCCAAAATCACATCAAAATCAACCATATCTAAGATAACCATATTTATACAAGTGTCATGCTCCCTAACAGTACAACGCAAAACCTATATACCATATCCACTACTAAAGCATCATCTACGACAGTAGCTACACACATTGACACTGGCAAAGGCTCATAAGATAAACCCAAATAAGTAAAAAAATAGGCAGCCATATATGAGTATGTATAACCCAGATCAAATAACATAGAAGTTGGCTAATGACAAATGGAGATCGCACATGTAATAATGGCATCTGAAACCTTCACCTCTAGCCTACCTGGAAAAGCATACGAATGTCCATGTCCACAACCAGATTGAGTATCCGCACGACCTCCTAATCTACCTAGCTAAGCACTACCACCACCCCCTCTATTACCCTAGAAACCACCCTAGCTACCATGTGAACCACCTCTGACCAATGGGAAAAGAGTCATGGAGGCTTATACCTACTAATATAAACCTAAAAATGAAAAATAAGATGACAAAAAGAAATAAAGCACGATCTAGATTAATAACCAAAAATTAGTAAAGAAGCAAGAGAAGATAAGTAGATAGACATCACACACATCCATAAGAGAAATATCACAAATATGGAACGTGTTGTGCACTTGGTAATCCGAGGGAAGATCAACTTTGTGTACATTCTCATTAATCCTTTCAAGAACTTTAAATGGTCCATATCCTCTAGGTATTAGCTTGGTCTTTCTTTTGTTGGGAAAACTCTTTTTTTAAAATGGACCCAATCCCAACCACTTGTTCAAGCACCACCCATTTTCGCCCCTTGTTGACTCTCTTAGCCATTTCTTGATTCTTCTTCTCAAGTTAAAGTCACATTTTATTATGCAAAGCTTTCATGGCCTCGGCCCTATTATTATCATCCAAACTCAACACAACATCTTGAGACAAAGGAGTTAGATCAAGAGGGGTTAGGGGGTTGAAACCATAAACAACCTCAAATAGAGACATGCCAATAGGATTATGAATGACATGATTATATGCAAATTCAACTAAAGGCAATTGCTCTTCCCAAGATGTGGGTTTTCCCTTAACCATGGCCCAAAGCATAGACCCAAGAGTACGATTCACAATCTCGGTTTGACCATCGATTTATGGGTGACATGATGTAAAGAACAACAATTTGGTCCCAAGTCTACCCCACAATTCCTTCCAAAAGTGGCTAAGGAATTTAGGATCCCTATCACTCACTATGGATTGAGGAGTACCATGCAACTTGACAACATGCTCAACAAACAAGGATGCAACATGAGGAACATCATCACACTTATGACATGTAATAAAATGAGCCATTTTGGAAAATCGATCAACAACCACAAAAAAGCTATCCATTCCCTTCCTAGTCCTCAGCAAGCCCAACACAAAATCCATAGAAATGTTCTATGGGAAGTAGCCTAGACTTAGCACTACAACATTCAACATATTGACCACAAAATTTAGCAGTATCACTATGCATTTTAGGCCAATAGAAATGTTCTTCAAGGATCCTAAAAGTCTTGTTGCTACCAAAATTCCCCATCAAACCCCCCATCATGTGCCTCTCTCACAAAAAGTTCCCTCCAAGAGCTCATGGGCACACAAAGCCATTTGTTCTTGAACAAGTAATCATCAAATTTAGCAAATGGGGTGGTCGGTTTATCCTTAAGCTTATGGTCCCTTGCCCATGCTCCACAAACTTGGTAGATTTGAGAAAAAATGGGGTCCTCGATATACAATGATTTCAAGCTCTCAAAACCCAACAACTTAGAAGTCAAAGTAGAAACCAAAACATGTTTCTTTGACAAGGCATATGCCACTACATTATCCTTCCCCTTTTTGTATTGAATCACATAAGGGAATATTTCAAGAAATTCAACCCATTTGGAATGCCTCTTATTTAACTTTCCTTGTGACCTAAGATGTTTCAAGGACTCATGATCGGTCCTAATGACTTACTCTTTAGGCGACAAGTAGTGTTGCCAATTACCCAAAGCCTGAATTAAGGCATAAAGCTCAAGGTCATAGGTGGAGTAATTCAATGTTGCACCTCTAAGCTTCTCATAAAGTAGGCAATAGGTTTTAATTCTTGCATCAAAATAGCCCCAATACCCACCTTACTAAAATCACATTCAATTTCAAAGGTCTTATTAAAATTAGGAAATTGCAACAATGGTGCGGAACTAAGTATTTGTTTCAAGATGGCAAAAGATCTTTCTTGTTCCTCACCCCAAAAGAAGGATCTATCCTTTCGGATCACCTTAGTCAAGGGGGCGGCAATAGTGCTAAATCCTTTAACAAACTGCCTATAAAAACTAGTCAATCCATGAAAACTACGCACATAACCAATGGATGTGAGAGTTTGCCAACTCTTAATAGCGTCTATTTTGGGTTCATCAACCTCAACTCCCCTTGAACTCACAACAAAAACCCAAAAAAAAAAAAAACTTGATCAACACCAAAAGAACATTTAGACACATTAGCGCAGAGTTGTTCTTGCCTAATCACGTCAAACACACACTTTAAATGATCAACATACTCATCTATGGTCTTGATATACACTAACACATCATTAAAGTACACAACCACAAATTTACCAATAAAAGGTTTCATCACATGATTCATCAATCGCATAAAAGTATTAGAAGCATTGGTGAGACCAAAAGGGATCACCAACCATTCATAGAGACCAAATTTGGTCTTGAATGTTGTTTCCACTCATCCTCGGGTTTCATCTAGATTTGATGGTAACCGCTCCTAAGATCTAGCTTAGAGAATATGCAAGAAGCACTCAACTCATCCATTATGTCATCAAGTCAAGAAATGGGATGGCGATACTTTATCATTATTTTGTTGATGGCTCGACAATCCACACATATGAACCAAGTGTCATCCTTTTTGGGAACCAAAACCACCGATACCGCACATGGGCTCATGCTCTCTTGCACTACCCCTTTTTCAAGGAGTTCATCCACTTGCCTTTGGATTTTCTTGGTGTCCTCCAGATTAGATCTATAGGCTGACTTGTTTGGCAATTGGGACCTCAGTATTAAATCAATTTGATGCTCAATTCCCCTTATAGGGGCCAATCCCTTTGGAAGGTCCAAGGGAAACACAACCTCATATCCCTGCAAAAAAGAAGAAATAAAAATAGGAAGAGGAGGGATTAGTTCATTAGTATGCAAAGAATAGTCCCTATGCGTGAGAAGGTCCATTGGATGCCTCTCCTCCAACTCATCCTTAATCTTCTTAAAACTCGCCAAAAGAGCCACTTTCTCTTTCCCCTTAGAACTACTTTTCCCTTCACTCTTCTCTATGGTACCCTTGACCTCACTACTAATATCCACACCCTTTCCCTTCTCTTCCAACTCCCTCAACTTGTGGTACATATCACTAACTTGTACCGGTTTCATAGGATGTAGGATGTAGGATGTGTTTATGCCCTTCATGTTCAAAGGAATACATTGGTCCAGACATCATGATTAGTAGCTCTATCATATTTCCATGACCACCAAGTAATAGGTGACAAGATTTCATTGGCACCACATCACATAAAACTTCATCTTGATACTTGCAACCTTAAACTTGATCACAACTTGCCTATTTACCTTCAAATCCCCATATTCACTCAAACATTAAAGTTTATAAGAGGTAGAGTGTTTGGTAGTAAGAAGGTGAAGAAAATCCACCAAAGTATTACTTGAAACATTAGCACAACTCCCTTCATTGATTATCAAGGATTACACATTTTCCTTGATGAGGCACATAGAATGGAAAAGGTTTTCCCTTTGGTTCGGATCATCCAGAGTATTGCTCACCATTGTCCTCCTCACTATATAGTTTAGGAAGGTCAGCTCAGAGATCTCAATAGCAAGAAGATTCAATCATATTGTGTGACCTAATCAAGAAACACATCAGGGTTTTTATCACCCTTAAAAGATGGAAGAGTTACCTTGATAGAGTTAAGACTCTTGTATCGACCCACAAAATGAACATGAGGCCCATTATTCCTATAAGGATCCTCTCTATAGTTGTCATCACAAAATTCCCAGCCTTGAAGGCCCCTTTGCCTACCCATTTGAGGGATAGAACTATGTCTTCCTCCTCTACCTCTATGAGCACAATAAATTATATGCGTTGACCTCTCATTCAATTTTCGTATGCATCCTCTACACCCTCGAACTCCTCTTGGAACTCCTCTAGTAGGTCATCACCCAAGGGTTGGATATTTCAAAGTAGTATGGCATTTTGAAGTAGTTGGTGATCATTTGGTGGCGGTGGGGGTCTATTTAGCAGTGGTTGGGGTACTTGTTGGGTACGGGGAGGAGAATTTTGAAGTAGTTGATGATTTTGGTTGGTGGAATTTATGGGTTGGGTGACAATTGGTGGAGCAGTGGATGTGGGATAGATCATTCGGTGAAGAGTGTCGGGCGATATAAGGGTTGAGAAGTCATGGCGAACTCCGCTTGTGTTTCCATAATGTTGAGTGGCTGGAGGAGTCAAAGAATAATCCCTAATACTTGCTTCAATAGTATCAACTTGATTACCCAATCTATCCAACCGCTCTCCATTCGGGATGAGAAAGCGGTGAACATGTTCAACAATTCAAGTATTGCGGGATCTATTGTTGTAACCGAGTCACCTTCTCCTTGGTTCGACATAGGTACCTAGTGAAAAAACTCAAACAAGTCAATCAAACACATTAAGTTAGTGAAAATAAAAGCTCACAAACACTCAAGAAATCACACATTCATTTGCCTCATGAATCGCCTCGGCTAATGGTTGTAACTCGTTTAGTTTCGATGAGTTGAAAGGGTCCAAGCTCTATTTGAGGTCGAGAGTAGATTCTTGTTGACTCAAGAATGAAACTCAAAATCTAAGGATGAGAACCAAGAACTTTCAATGAAAATAATGAAGAAAAGTTAAAGAAAAGGTAGCACAAAAGAAATTGGACTCAAGAACGAAGTAACAAAGGTAGAAGGAGTTACTTGTTGTTACTTAGTTTGAGGAATCAAAGAGGTGAATTTGATATTTAAAACTAGTTAACAAGTGATTAAATATGTTAATTACTGGTTAAATAGTTGAGAGATCAAAGGAAAAAGAGTATTGAAAAAGAACCGCGAAGTTTGGACACTTAGAAAAAAATTTGGGTACTAAGTTTAAAACCAAGTGTCGGAATTTCAGCTCTCTGAAAGTTCTGAACACACACCTCTCAGGCTTTTGTTACTGATTTGCTGCTTCAGCTGCTGATGTGGCGGGTTGGTAGCTGTTGCATCAGCGTTGACCATTGACCTGCTGACATGGCAGTCCATGTGGAATTTTTAATTTTTTTTCAAATTTCCACAAGTGGACCCACAAATACCCTGACCAACTTTGACTTGAAAATTTATTGGATCAAAGTGTACTTTTTCTCTTCTCCTTCCTCAAGAACAATTTGAAGAAGAAAAAAACACTAGGAACGCACACCAAACTCTAACACCTCCAAATCAACTCGAAATTGGCTCAAATTTAGGGAACAAACCCTAATAGTTTTTGAGCCTAAATTTCTCCTCAATCAACAAACCCATTTTCCAAGTTTGAAAAGTTCAAAAGCTTGAAAACCCTTTAATGGTAACTTCCTTTCTACAACTCCAAATTGAATGAAATTCGAGATCTAGACTCTAAAAATACTAGGGAATCAAGATCTAGTGTCAAAAACAATAAATCAAAACAAAAAAAAATCTAGATTTTTTTGGGAGATTTTAAAAAAAAAAAAAATACCAAAACCCAAGACTTAGATTTGCAAAAACAAACCCAATCCAAGCTCTTGATACCAAATTATATAAACCTAAAAATGAAAATAATGTGACAATTAGAAATAAAGCATGGTCTAGAATAATAACAAGAAATTAGTAAAGAAACAAGAGAAGATAAGTAGATAGACACAAAATGAGAATCAAAGACAACCAACTTTACTAAGAAAGTGACCTTCTTCAAATATCCCATAAAGCACCTAACTCTAAGAAGAACCTCAAGGGAATTGATATCTCAAGCAACTCTTATTTCCAAAATAAGGAACAACTAAAAGCTTAGCAAGCGCTCATAATCTCTCACTACAAAGAGTTTTTGGTTTATGAAAATTCTAAGACTTCAAAGGCATAAAAGCAGCTATTTATACTAGCAAATAAAGAAGAACTTATGTTATTACATTTCTACCCTTAATAAAGTAAAGGCCTTGTTTGGATGTCCCCTTTTGTGATGAATTCAAGAATTCATCAAAAGGTAAATTCCTCCTTCTTCTCTTCAACATGTGCTCCATCAAATGCTATCACGAACACATGGAATCTCCGAGAGGACTCCAGAATGCACTCAAGTGCACACTTATAGCAACATCTTGAAGCCCTGCCTGGTGAGAAATCTTTGTTGTACCAAAATTGCCACCATTGCCTGAAGACCCTAAATGTGAACCCTATAAAGTCTGACTTGAGCCCTGACCACTAAGATCACTATAACCTATCTTACATCTAATTATTATTTGAAGTGCGGCCAGAACATGCCAACTAGGCTTAAAATGTTGCGGCTGATAACCTCGACTAGAGAAGCCCTTACCTCTCGATAGAAAACCACTAAATCTGCCCTAACGATAGGGCCTTTTGTCACTACCTCCATAGACCTTACTATGTATTCCCTCAATGGAGCACACATGGTCAACTACCTCCAGAAATTTATGCCCAGAAGATACCATATGCTTAGTGTCCAAGCAAAGTTATAGCCTTTGCCCTTTGACAAATCTACGCACCCGCTCTTGCTCGTTCTATATAATCATAGTTGTGTGTCTGGCTAACAAATGGAACCTTGACTCATACTCAAAAACTGGCATAGAGCCCTTCTGAAGGTTTGTAAACTCATACAATAATTGGGGGATAATAGAAATCATAATAATAATAAGTCCTCTTTAATGTGAAATTCTATTATAAACTATACTAAGGATCTCTAATCTACACCTAAAACTAAGCAGCAACCTAAAGTAAGGCTCGAGAAATAAGAAAATATCCTAAGTTAAGGCCCAACGGACTAAATAAGCGACCTAGACTAAGGCTCAACCTAAATTATACTCTAGATCCCCAAAGCAAGTCAAATGAACCGAAAATTGAGACAACCCATACATATTGAACACATTCCCTTAAACGATAAGAAATTTATATGGTATAATGTCTAACCAAGAAAAGTCTTAAATTAGGTAAGCCTTAACCTATCTGGAGGCTGAATGGTTGAATCACGAGCAATCACATGGAATCCTTAGGCTTCAGAATGTTGTCACACAATCAATAACATAATCTATATATCACTATGAGTAAAATGATACCCATATTACAAATTTATATTTTGCATCAAAAATCAGGTCAAAAATTGACCCTCGAGGCCCGATAACAAAATCAGAAAATTGGACCCGCAATTATCTTCCTTGTAGAAAAGGAACATATGATCAAAATTAAGCCAAAATGGGGTTCGGTTTGGAGCCTACATCAGTCGGTAAAGTCCCAAAATCCATAGAACCAAATTTGAGATTTGATGGGAATTAGAGAGGAAATTAGTATAGAATCGATAGAATTACACTAGGGACATAGAATTAAATTATTCAAACTCAAAACAATGAAACAAATTAGCTCCCAAGTGTCGCAATCTCTATTTTTTACAATAAGGCGCAACTTCGAGACACAAAAAATTAATTTATAATTATTTAAAAAATATGAGAGTCGCCACCTAATTTTTAGGAAAATCAGGAAACTTATTATTTTAAACAAAAAACTTTTAGTTTGTGAAACTAATTAGATTTTAGGTAAGGATTCAAGTTATTCCAAAGGGAAGGGGCTAGGCACCCTTCAGAATTTACAAATATGGGTCCCAGCTGAACTCATTTTTTTAATTGAGGAAGAGATAAAATAATATGTTACAGTTCTTCAGAGTTAGAGAAAAGACTATCCAGAACTCTAAAAATCCAAGACAAACTTTTTAAAAGATGGTCTAATATTTTTCTATCGTTAATCAAAAATGAATAAATACACTAATAAATATAATAAATATTTCAACGAATCTTTGAATTTTAATTCTAATGTCTTCTTCGGAAAGTAACTCTGAATACCTATAAAGACACTTAGTAAACTTTGAACCCACATAAGGAGATGGAGTTTTTTCAGCGGAGAAAACTTCATTCTAGCCGGATCTAGTGTGATGGTGTGGTTTTCATTCACCGAAGATAATGACATGACATCGTGGGTCTGGTGGTGGTGTGATAGTGGGAGATCTGGATACTCACCGGAGATCAGATTTCGGTAAGGGTGATGGGGCGGCAGTGAACAGAAAAGAGAAAGAGAAAGAAAATATTTTAGGGTTTTGCCAACTTTAGAAATTTACACCAACAAATAGTTGCAGAGGGAGAGAAAATCTTTTATAGACATAGATCCATTCTTCAAAGAGCACAAGCTGAATTAAAATAATACCTACACTATGAGGAGGAACACTGGAGGCAAAAAGATGGAATCAAATGGTTCTCAGAAGGAGATAAAAACACTAGGTTTTTTCATAATCTAGTGAATGGGAGAAGAAAGAGACTCAGCATTAATAGAATTCAAAAAATGGATGGTGGGTGGGCTTAGAATAATGAAGAAGTGGCAACAGAGGTTGTTAAATTTTTTAATAATCGATTCTCATCTGAAATGCTTCCTTCATATTTTTCCCTTCTTCATCATGTGCCTATGATGATAGATCAGGTGAGTAACAATTACTTGGTTTGTAGTCCTAGTTTGGAGGAATTCAAAAGGGTGGTCTTTAAATTAAATGGAGAAAGTAGTAGTGAACCTGATGGTGTTACATGTTGTTTTTATCAAACCTGTTAGGAGATTATTGGAGTGGATGTTCTGAATGTGGTGAAGGCTTTCTTTGAGGGTCAAACTCTTCCTAAATCCATTACTCATACTAATTTGGTTTTAATTCCAAAAAAGGAGAGAGTTCTGACTTTCTCGGATCTTAGACTAATTAGTTTGAGTAATTTTATGAATAAGATAATTCTAAGAGTCATTCATGATAGATTAGAGAATTTGCAGCCTAGTCTAATATCACAAAATTAATCAAATTTTGTGAAAGGCAGAAATATCATAGAGAATGTCCTTCTTGCTCAGGATATTATTACTGATATTAGGAAAAGAGGTAAACCTGCTAATGTGGTCATCAAGCTTGATATGGCTAAGGCATATGATAGAGCTTCATATGATTTTCTTATTAGAGTACTACAGAAAATGGGATTCAACAGCATTTTTGTAGACATGACATGGAGAATTGTGGAAAATAACTGGTATTCTGTATTGATTAATAGACAAACACGTAGTTTTTTTCACTCTACTGGAGGGGTGAAGCAAGGAGACTCTTTGTCTCTAGCTTTGTTTATTCTTAGTGCAGAGGTTCTTTCTAAGGCTATGAATACTCTATTTGATAATGATGATTTCAAAGGGTTTGGCATACCTAAGTGGAGTTCAAATTTGAACCACCTAGCATATGTTAATGATACTATCATATTTGCTTCTGCTAATAAAACTACATTGGAGATGATTATGGATACTTTGCAGTTATATGAGAATCAATCTAGGTAGATGATCAACAAGGACAAGAGTTCATCTTTTGTGCATAGGAACACTGTCAATAATCTTGTTCAGCAAATAGAGGAGGTGCATGGTTTTAATAAAGGTAATTTTCCTTTTGTTTATTTGGGATATCCTATTTTCCACTCAAACAAAATGAAAAGTTACTACACTGATTTGATTAAGAAGATAAAGAATAAAGTTCAAGCCTAGAAGGGTAAAAAAATTTCCTTTGGGGGGAAAGCAGTATTGATTAATAATGTGCTACAGAGTATCCCTATCTATTTATTGTTAATTGTTAACCCCCCCCCCCCCAAAGTGTGTTGTTCATGATATCCACAAATTGTTTATAAGATTTCTCTGGAATAGTAATGATAAGGGTAGAAGAAGGCATTGGGTTTCATGGAAAGATATTTGTTTGCCTAAAGAAGAGGGCGGTCTTGGCTTTAGATCACTATTTGATGTCTCCAAAGCAGTATTTACAAAGTTGTGGTGGATTTTTAGGAAAAAGAAGTCCCTTTGGACTAACTTTATGTGGAACAAATATTGCAAAATTTATCTGAAATAAAACATAATCAACCCCATGTGACCCTACAAGTCGAGGCTAAGCAACCTCTCTTTGCAGCTCTCTATGAACTCATAAGAATCCTCCCCTAGGGCACCTAGAAACCTTGGAGAACCCAATCTAATTAATCAGCCAAGCATCTTCTGCTCCACAAAAGTCATCACTATCCTGGTTGGCATATGTTGAGAAACCACTAGTAAGCCGCAGCTCAGGTTGTGCACCTACACCCTGTGCCACTCCCTGAGCTAAAGTTTGTGCCCATTTTCTGGTCTAGGGACCACTAGAAGTACTGAGAAACTCTCTTATTTGTGATATGCCCTTTAAAAATCTCACTTGAAAAAACATGGCATCCTAAAATAACTGTGTGGCGATGAATCTAGGTGGAGTCTGGACTTGTCCTGATCCATCAGCTGTTGTGGTGGTAGGTCCTCTGTCATTACCCCTAGATTAATCTCAGGCTTTGGTGATGGCTCTCTAGCCTGGTCTTGAGCTAGTGTTATAGCTCGAGCATAGCCTCAGCCACTGGGTCAACCTCTACCACTGCCCCTAGCTAGAACTCTAGCTGCAGACATGGAATCCTCACCCTCGCCTGCTATAGACCTCTTCCTAACCATCTGTAAAAGAGTGAAACAAATGAGATTTTAGGAACTGATAGGAATAAGAACACATGATCATGAGTCAAAAGATAGAATTTTTCTAAGGTCTTATAGCCCCCCGAAGGTAGGATATAGATATCATTGTACCAATCCACAGGGCTTTACTAGGCATTTGCTCTTGTACCAGTAAGACCAGTGAACTAAGGCTCTGATACCAATCTATCACGACCCGAAATTGGGCCATGATAGCACCAACTATAAACCTCTAGTAGGTAAGCCAACCCCACTAGCCATATACAGAAAATTAGTAGCAAATAATATGAAATACCAAACAATATACAAAATCCTACCAACTATACAATAAATACAAGTAAAAAAAGCCCATAAAAAGTGGAAGGAAGAACAAAATATATCTGTACAAACCATCCCCACGAACTGGTGTCACTAGTAAAAGAGTTATTAATATAGGAATGGTACTAAATAATATAAATATACAAGTTTGTCTCTGAATATACAAAAATAAGGATAGAAACCAAAAGAGGGAAATGGATCAACTCCGAAATCTCACCCCAAATATTATCCAAAATAGCCTCTGAATGAGTAAGAGATCAACGGAAAAGACTCATACTAGGACCTGCATCAGAAAAAGATGTAGAAGTGTAGTATGAGTACCAAAATACGTGGTACTCAGTAGGCATCATAGGTCGAGTGAGCTCATAAGAACAATATATTGTATAAAAAGCAAATATGGCCTACAACTATGCAAAGGAAAGCTAATAGATAGCTCAAAGTCTACAGCCCAACAAAAACAACTATAAGTGAATAAAAGCATGCACGCAGTTCGTACAAACAAATACTCCCTCCATTTAAAAAAATGACCTATTCTGACTTGGCACAGAGTTTAAGAAAATAAAGAAGACTTTTAAATCTTGTAGTCTTAAATTAAAGTCATGTCAAAAGTTCCAAAATACTCTTTAATCTTATGGTCTTAAAGATGGTAGTAGTCCTCTTTTTATTATACCAACTCAAGCAAGCCCATCGACATAATTCTGGACCCATAGGTCTCCCAATCCCACAATATAAAAGTAACCCAAAAGTAAACAAATACGAACGTAATTGGGGGATAATAGCAATCATAATAATAATAAGTCCTCTTTAGTGTGAAATTCCATTATAAACTATACTAAGGATCTCTAATCTACACCTAAAACTAAGCAACAACCTAAAGTAAGGCTCGAGAAATAAGAAAATATCCTAAGTTAAGGCCCAACGGACTAAATAAGCGACCTAGACTAAGGCTCAACCTAAATTATACTCTAGATCCCCAAAGCAAGTCAAATGAACCGGAAATTGAGACAACCCATACATACTGAATACATTCCCTTAAACGGTAAGAAATTTATATGGTATAATGTCTAACCAAGAAAAGTCTAAAATTAGGTAAGCCTTAACCTATCTGGAGGCTGAATGGTTGAGTCACGAGCAATCACATGGAATCCTTAGGCTTCAGAATGTTTTCACACAATTAATAACAGAATCTATATATCACTATGAGTAAAATGATACCCATATTACAAATTTATATTTTGCATCAAAAATCAGGTCAAAAATTGACCCTCGAGGCCCGATAACAAAATCATAAAATTGAACCCACAATTATCTTCCTTGTAGGAAAGGAACATATGATCAAAATTAAGCCAAAATGGGGTTCGGTTTGGAGCCTACATCAGCCAGTAAAGTCCCAAAATCCATAGAACCAAATTTGAATTTTGATGGGAATTAGAGAGGAAATTAGTATAGAATCGATAGAATTAAACTAGGGACATAGAATTAAATTATTCAAACTCAAAACAATGAAACAAATTAGCTCCCAAGTGTCGCAATCTCTATTTTTTACAATAAGGCGCAACTTTGAGACACAAAAAATTAATTAATAATTATTTAAAAAATATGAGAGTCGCCACCTAATTTTTAGGAAAATCAGGAAACTTATTATTTTAAACAAAAAACTTTTAGTTTGTGAAACTAATTAGATTTTAGGTAAGGATTCAAGTTATTCCAAAGGGAAGGGGTTAGGCACCCTTCAAAATTTACAAATATGAGTCCCAGCTGAACTCATTTTTTCAATTGAAGAAGAGATAAAATAATATGTTACAGTTCTTCAGAGTTAGAGAAAAGACTATCTAGTACTCTAAAAATCCAAGACAAACTTTTTTAAAAACGGTCTGATATTTTTCTATCGTTAATCAAAAATGAATAAATACACTAATAAATATAATAAATAATTCAACGAATCTTTGAATTTTAATTCTAATGTCTTCTTCGGAAAGTAACTCTGAATACATGTAAAGACACTTAGTAAAAGTGTTAGTAATGAACAAATATAAATCAAAATGAAATAAAGAAATAATAAACAAAAAGTAAACCCGTCTCACGTACATGAGAGGCCTTGGAAATCGACGAAAAGTTCTTCATCGGCCAAGTATTGATACTTGATATAAAACAATCAAGCTTGAAAATTAAAATTCATCTTTTATTATAGGGAGGCCTCAAAAATCTGACGGAGAGATTTTTTCCTTGGCCAAATGACTATAGCATATGTCTATTATCGATTAAGCAAATAGTAAATGTCAAAACAGTCCAAAATAGCATTATACAGTGGCAAAATGGGATAGCAGTAAAACAATAAGAATCACTGTGAAAGTCACCAAACAATAGTCCAACGCATATCAAAAACAAACCAAAAGATAATAATAAAACAATAACAGTAACACCAACAATAGAATAAAACGACAACTACAAAATAACGATAATAATCACACCAACAATAAAAACAAAATATAACAATAACATAATGGTACCACTAATAGTAATTAAAGAGATGATAACAAAATATAATGATAACCTCAAAAGAGGCTCAAATATAGCGATTATATGACTACAAGAAAATAAATCAGCAAAAGAAAAAATATTCATAAAGAACTGATCCAAGACACACATATAGAGATAAAATAAAGGGAGAGAGAAATACCAGTGGTGGTTATTGATTTTGATGAAATTGTAGGAGTCTCTGATTCTAATCGTTGGAGTTGCAAAGACGAAGCAATTATGACTCATTCACCGAACAGAAGCTCATTTCACCGTAGATGGTATCATGGCTACATGGGTCTGTTCGGAATCTTATTCGGCAATAGGTCATCAGAGAACCTATAAAATACACAAATAACACAATAAATAATGTGAGAGAAAAAGAGGGGAAAGGGGCTGGCATTATCGTAATGGTTATTTCTAGTCGGATTTGGGTAGTGTTCGGCCAAAGTTGTTAGTTCAAGTTACTCCGACATAGTGAATTCGCCGGAGAAGACAAGGAGGATGGAAGAGGTGTTGTAGTGACATTGGGTTTTCACTAGAGATGGAGTTCGTTGGTGGTATGGGTCTATTTAGTGGAGAGTTGTGGTGACTGAATGATGGTTGTGGAGCTGGTAGTTGGTCGGAGATGGAGTTTTTTCACAGGAGAAAACTTCATTCCAGCCGGATTTAGTGTGATGGTGAGGTTTTCATTCACCGAAGATAATGACATAACATCGTGGGTCTGGTGGTGGTGTGATAGTGGGAGATCTGGATACTCACCGGAGATCAGATTTCGGTAAGGGTGATGGGGCGGCAATGAACAAAAAAGAGAAAGAGAAAGAAAATATTTTAGGGTTTTGCCAAATTTAGAAATTTACACCAACAAATAGTTGCAGAGGGAGAGAAAATTTTGTATAGACATAGATCCATTCTTCAAAGAGCACCAGTTGAATTAAAATAATACCTACACTATGAGGAGGAACACTGGAGGCAAAAAGATGGAATCAAATGGTTCTCAGAAGGAGATAAAAACACTAGGTTTTTTCATAATCTAGTGAATGGGAGAAGAAAGAGACTCAGCATTAATAGAATTCAAAAAATGGATGGTGGGTGGGCTTAGAATAATGAAGAAGTGGCAACAGAGGTTGTTAATTTTTTTAATAATCGATTCTCATCTGAAATGCTTCCTTCATATTTTTCCCTTCTTCACCATGTGCCTATGATGATAGATCAGGTGAGTAACAATTACTTGGTTTGTAATCCTAGTTTGGAGGAATTCAAAAGGGTGGTCTTTAAATTAAATGGAGAAAGTAGTAGTGAACCTGATGGTGTTAAATATTGTTTTTATCAAACCTGTTAGGAGATTATTAGAGTGGATGTTCTGAATGTGGTGAAGGCTTTCTTTGAGGGTCAAACTCTTCCTAAATCCATTACTCATACTAATTTGGTTCTAATTCCAAAAAAGGAGAGAGTTCTGACTTTCTCGGATCTTAGACTAATTAGTTTGAGTAATTTTATGAATAAGATAATGCTAAGAGTCATTCATGATAGATTAGAGAATTTGCAGCCTAGTCTGATATCACAAAATTAATCAAATTTTGTGAAAGGCAGAAATATCATAGAGAATGTCCTTCTTGCTTAGGATATTATTACTGATATTAGGAAAAGAGGTAAACCTGCTAATGTGGTCATCAAGCTTGATATGGCTAAGGCATATGATAGAGCTTCATATGATTTTCTTATTAGAGTACTACAGAAAATGGGATTCAATAGCAATTTTGAAGACATGACATGGAGAATTGTGGAAAATAACTGGTATTCTGTATTGATTAATAAACAAACACGTAGCTTTTTCACTCTACTGGAGGGGTGAAGCAAGGAGACTCTTTGTCTCTAGCTTTGTTTATTCTTAGTGCAGAGGTTCTGTCTAAGGCTATGAATACTCTATTTGATAATGATGATTTCAAAGGGTTTGGCATACCTAAGTGGAGTTCAAATTTGAACCACCTAGCATATGTTAATGATACTATCATATTTGCTTCTGCTAATAAAACTACATTGGAGATGATTATGGATACTTTGCAGTTATATGAGAATCAATCTAGGTAGATGATCAACAAGGACAAGAGTTCATTTTCTGCGCATAGGAACACTGTCAATAATCTTATTCAGCAAATAGAGGAGGTGCATGGTTTTAATAAAGGTAATTTTCCTTTTGTTTATTTGGGATATCCTATTTTCCACTCAAACAAAATGAAAAGCTACTACACTGATTTGATTAAGAAAATAAAGAATAAAGTTCAAGCCTAGAAGGGTAAAAAAAATTCCGTTGGGGGGAAAGCAGTATTGATTAATAATGTGCTACAGAGTATCCCTATCTATTTATTATCAATTGTTAACCACCCTTCCCCCCCCCCCCCCAAGTGTGTTGTTCATGATATCCACAAATTTTTTGTAAGATACCTCTGTAGTAATGATAAGGGTAGAAGAAGGCATTGGGTTTCACAGAAAGATATTTGTTTGCCTAAAGAATAGGGTGGTCTTGGCTTTAGATCACTATTTGATGTCTCCAAAGCAGTATTTACAAAGTTGTGGTGGATTTTTAGGACAAAGAAGTCCCTTTGGACTAACTTTATGTAGAACAAATATTGCAAAAATTATCTCTCAAGAGGTGGAATGGAGGGGAGGATCTCAATTTTGGAAGTATATGCTTGAAGCCAGGGATTATGTGGACCAGGAAATATGGTGGCAAATTAAATGTGGTCACTCCAATATGTGATTTGATAATTGGACAAAGTTAGGAGCTCTTTACTATGTATTACCTCCACATGTTCATGTTGATGGACACTTTGAAGATGTACAACAATTAAGGGCATAAGGGGAGTGGGATAATGAGAGGTTACAGGAGTTGTTTCCACAAGATATCATAGCTCACATTCATAGTGATATACAATGTCCAGCAGAGATAGAAGAGTAGGAAAAACCATATACTGCCAGGGGTCCTTAATCGTTATTGCAAGGACCCCTGTCGCAATTGCAGGACACGACTGGCCTAACTTATTACAATCGTGGTGAACTTCCTCTTGATTGTGAAGAACAACTCGATCTAGACTTGATAGATCCCTTCATCGCTATCATGATCCCTACCCTACAATCACGATGACCAAACAACCCTGACCTTCGCGATTGAGAGGGTCTCATTCCAACCCCAATGAAGGAAATGGGGCTTCACCAGATGCTAAAAATCAGCAAAAATCCCATGTTAAAAAATACTCTAAATGGATCCTTTGAATTAGTTTGGGACCCCGTAAAAATAAACCAAATATGCTACCCAACTGGGAACGACATTTCGGACTCAACAAAATTATAAAAATGACCAACAGAGATCGTACCAATGAAATGTCGATCGATGCCAACACATTTCCATTTTGCATTAAAATCCTCCCAAGCGCCTAAAATGAGCCTAAAAGCCTCGAGACCCAAACCAATGCTCCCGCTAGCCCAAAATCCATTTTCTAGATCTAGTGGATATGTCAGAATTTTCATCTGAACCTATTTACTAAGATATTTGACTAAAGTCAAACTTTTTAACTTAAAAAGCTCTAAAATAGGGAAATTGGTTTAAAACCCAACCAAACCCCAGTCCCGGCAAATCGCAATGTCACGATCCAAAAACTCAAGTCATGATGGCACCTATTATAACCCCCTAGTAGGTAACCCAAACCCATAGCCTGGAATGGCAAGTAACGATATTAGGCAAAAGAGAGAAGAACGGGATAAAAATAGGAAATAAAGCAATAAATAACAAAAATAGATGAGAAAACCATACAAATAGAAAGGAGAGATAACACAATATACAAAAAGATCCCCCAAGACCTGGTAGAGTCAGTACAAGAGCCACTAAAGCATAAGGAGTACTAGGCAAGTGCAATATATACAGAATAGTCTCTGAAAATGCAAAATAAGGCTAATCCAAAATAGCAGGAGATAAATCAGCTCCGGTTGCCAAAAGCTCACCCTAAATCTCTGATCAGCAGCTCCGCACGAGGCTGGCGTCAACCACAATGACTCATACTAGGATTTGCATCAGGGAAAAAGATGTAGAAGTGTAGTATAAGTACCAAAACATGTGGTACTCAGTAGGAATCATAGGTTGACTAAGCACAAATACGATAAAAGTGTAATAAAGTGTGAATATGCGCTAAAGGTAAGAAAAAAAGGGTCAGAAAGAGAGTAATAGGTCATGATATAGAATATTGTACCATATACTCCTCCTCCAACCATATCTATAAACCAAGCCCGGAATCGAACATGACTTCCAAATAGATATCAATAATAATGCATGACCAAAATCAAACTGAGGCTAAATATGTAATGAGTAGTAAAATTAGGTGCCCGAACTCGAACCGGGACTAAATAGTCCATTTTCCTTTTTAGAAAACCAAATTCATTTAAAGTGTTCAAAATTCCTATTTATCGAGTCGAAAATAGTGTTTTTAGGCCAAAATATGAATATGCCAAGGAAATGAAACCAACAAGTACAACGGAGCGAACAAACCAAATTAAATACGAATAATCAGTCCATCACTACACAACCTAAATGTTTTACAATCATTTACAATAGGAAAGTATGTTATCCTAAGGTGATACCAACAAGGACAATAGAGCGAACAAACCAAATCAAATACCAATAATCAATCCATCACTACACAACCTAAGTGTTTTATAGTCATCTACAATAGGAAAGTATGTTATCCTAAGGTGATCCACCTTAAAGGAGGGGTAACACTAGCTACAAGTCCCGAGAAGCCCGACATAAGACAAGTTACTACCCGACCCTGGACTAAGGCATCCAAGACTAATGTCTAACACTACCAGTCACACAAAACTAGGCCTACTAGGGTAGCTACTAACTAAATTAAGAATCCAAGGAGAATTCTACCCTAAGGCCCCTAAACTGGCTCTAAGGATCATAAACACCTAAAGAGATTATTCAAGCCATAATATCTCTCCAATAATTAGAAGATTACCACATAAATAACTTAATCAAGCAAAGTCTAAGAGTAGATAAGCCATAACCTACCTGGACGCTGAAGAACGCAATAAAAATATTAATCTAGGCCCCAATACAAAAGAAGGATACCCATAGTGTGAATTTATGCTTCGGGGTCAAAAATCACCCATGGGGCTCGTTTGCAGAATTTGGAAATCAAACCCGCAACTGTGTCCCTCGTGGGACAATGATCTCATGCTCAAAATTTGAGCATGACCAGCCCTCAATTTTAAGTCCAATTCAGTCTAAAAAGATAATCGAAAAGCAAAAACTTAAGCTAGGATTTAACCCAAATTTGAGCGTAAATCGATGGAGAAACTAATGGAAAATGAACACATAAAGAGGGATTATCGTACCTTTGATCAAAGAGACGATTGCCAATAGTTTCCCAAGGTTCAAAACCACAAAAATAGTGAAAATAAGAGTTTAAAATGGGTTTAAATCTTGAAGGACAAGGTTTATATAGTACCAGCACTGGTCGCTTAAACGGCCAAATTTATCGCTAAAGCGGCTCTGCTTAAGTCGATATTTGACTGATAAAATGGTCCTTGCCATGCTGGCCAGCTCCTGCTAAAATGGTGCCCCAGCCACTCAAGCGGCTCTGCTAAAGCGAAGAAGGGACCACTTAAGCGATGGATGTTGACATCATCAGCAATCGCATAAGCAACTCCGTTTAGGAAATAAAAGGGTCGCTAAGGTGGTTACACCAGAATTTTCAGCTAAGCCCGAAAGGACTCCGATAGGGTGCTCGGGATTTGTTCAAAACCCCATGCATGTAAATGAAATATGCTACCCTACCAGAAACGACATTCCAAACTCAACAAAACCATTGAAATTCCCAAAAGAGGTTGTTTTGACAAAATATGGGCCCTACACCCACTGTTTTATTTTTACCAATTTCAAACCAATAGCCGAAAGTGAGCACAGAAGCCTCGGGACCCAAACCAAAGGTCCCCCTAGCCTAAAATCTATATTCCTGAGCTAATGAAACTGTTAGAATTGTCATCCGAAATAGGGAAATAGGCATAGAAACCAAATGAACTACTCGAGAATCAAACTACCAGCCCCAGCAAGTCATAAATGACTTGGGGTAGCTATAGAAAAGCTCTAGACACAGAAAAAGCATGGAGATAAGGTAAATGACCTGGAGGGTCATTACAACATCCATTACTAAAAAGGTTGTTGTCCTCGAAAGTCAAGAGTCAAGAAGTACCTGAGGGCTCGAACAGGTGAGGATACTAGGACTTAAGTTATGCTCAGTGTCCCAGGTAGCCTCCTCGACTGGATGGTGTCTCTACTAAACCTTTACCACCTAAATCTCCCTAGAACGCAACCATCTAACATCTCTAGCTAGAATAGCAATTGGCTCCTCCACGAAAGTTAATCTATCATCTAATTAAATTGAATCCCACTGGAGCATGTGGGACTCATCTAGAATGTAATGCCAAAGCATTGATACATGGAAAACAGGGTGAATGGTAGAAAATGCTAATGGCAAGGCTAACTTATATGTTAAATACCCAACCTTCTGAAGAATGTCAAATGGCCCGATATTACTGGGACTGAGATTGCCCCTCTTCACAAACCTCATTACGCCCTTCATGAGTGACACTCAAAGAAACATTTTTCACCAACTCCAAACTCCACTACGTGAAGCCTACGTTCAGCATCACTCTTTTGCCTACTCTAAGCTACCCAAAGTCTATCCTGAATTAACTAAAGTCTATCCAATAACTCTCACAACAAATCAGTACCCCATGGTCTAGCCTTGAATGCACCAAACCATTCAACTGGAGATCTACACCGCCTACCATACAACGCCTCAAATAGATCCATCTAGATACTTAAATGGTAGTGGTTATTATAGGCGAACTCTGCTAAGGCTAGAAACTGCTCCCACTGACCTTTAAAGTTCATAACACATTCTCGGAGCATGTCCTCCAAAACTTGAATACTTCGCTCTGACTAACCATCAGTCTGGAGTGAAAAGCTCTGCTAAGGTCGACATGGGTACCGAACTCCTCCTGAAAAGCTCTCCAAAAGCTAGAGGTGAACTAGAAACCTCTATCAAAAATAATAGACACTAGCACCCCGTGAAGATGAACCACCTCTAGAACATAGATCTGAGCCAACTTCTCGGCACTGTAGGAAGATTGAATGGGTGGAAAGTCAGCAGACTTGGTCAACTGGTCAATAATGACCCCGATGCTATTAGAACCTTAAGAAGTGCATGACAAATCAATCACAAAGCCCATAGTAATTCGCTCCCACATCCACTCAGGAAATGGGTAGCCTATGAATTAAACCAACAGGTCTCAAATGCTCGAACTTCACCTGCTGACAACACAAACATTGAGATACAAAGTTTGTTATCCTTATTCATCCTGCACCACCAGTAATACTGCCTCAGATCCCTCATCGATGAATACTATCATGAAGGAGTCCAAATAAGGCCTGAACACATGGTTCATCAAGTCCATGAATGTTGTTAGGGAATTCGTCAACCCAAAAGACATCACCAAGAACTCGTAATGGTCATAGCAAGTCCTGAAGACTGTCTTAGGGATTTCCACCGCCCGAATCCTCAATTGATGGTAGCCAAATCTTAAGTCAAACTTAGAAAACATGGAAACACCCTGAAGTTGGTCAAATAGATCATAAATTTGCTGCATTAGATACTTATTCTTTATGGTCACCTTATTCAGCTGCCGGTAATTAATACACATATACATAAGACGTCCTTCTTCTTCACAAATAGAACAGGAGAGCCCAAGGAGAAACACTCGGTCTAGTGAAACCCTTACCCTAAAGATCCTAAAGTTAAACATTAAGCTCTCAACTCAGTAGAAGCTATGTGATAAGGTAGAATATAAATAGGCCTGGTAACTTGTTCAACATCGATAGCAAAGTTAATATCACTCTTAGGTGGGAGGTCAGGCAAGTCGGTAGGAAAGATTAGTAAACTCACGGACCATAGGAACAGAGTCAAGGGAAGAAGCATCAATACTAGTATCGCAGACATAAGCAAGGTAAGCCAAACACCCCTTTAAAACTATCCTACTATCCTGAATATAGGAAATAATCCCTATCGGTACGTGACTATCAGAACCCCTCCACATGACTAGGGGAATGCCAGGCATGGCTAAGGTAATAATAGAGAAGCAATTCAAGACTATGCGATAAGGGGGTAACCAGCCCATGCCCAAAATAGCATCAAAATCAACTATATCAAGCAAATTAAGATCAACCAAAGTGTCATACTCTGTAATAGTCACCAAACAGAACCCCAAAACCCAATCCAGTACTAAGGAATCACCTATTGGAGTAGCTACACACATGAGCAGAGATAAATGCTGGCTAATCATCCCCAACTGGGAAGCAAAATACTCTGACATATAAGAATAAATGGAACCCTAATCAAACAACACAGAAAATGACTGGAGGCATACTAAAATCATACTTGTGATCATTGAGTCTGATGCCTCCATCTCTACTAGGAAAGGTATATAGTTGTTTATGCCAATTGTCGGATTAAGAACCTGATCGACCACTTGTCCTGCCCGACTGGCCACCCCCACAAGTACCCTGTGAACTACCATGCTGCTCTGGGAACCACCTTTGGTCAATGGGGCCACTGATCTAAGTGGTTGAGCTACATGTGTTAAAGGCTCAACCATCTCTCACTTGGGACACTCTCTATCAAAAGGACCAATAAAACCATAATCATAACAAGCTCGGGGTTTCCTACCCTAACAAGATGAATCAACTACTCTAGGCTGGCCACCACGACTTGAAGACCCAGAATAAAAACCCCGTAATGGCTGACCGGCGCTCTGAGTGCTAAAATCACTATAACCATACTGATCCCCATTGAAAATCTAAAGCGATACCTAAAAAGGCCGACTAGACTGACCATGTTGTTGGTACTGTTGTTGATATAGTAGCTGACCCCTGCCCGAGAAACCCCTACGGAGTATAACCAAACCAAAGATACCATAGCCTCAGTGGCTATACAGAGCTGAAGTCTCAATCCCCTGATGAAGCAATGCACCTTCTCGTGCTCATTAGGTAGAATCATAGTGGCGTGTCTGGCTAACTCATGAAATCTAGCCTCATACTCAGACATGGTCATGGAACCCTACTCCAACCTCAAAAATTGATCCCTCAGACGCTCGTGAACACTGCGAGGCATATATTTCCCTAAGAAAGCCTCAGAAAAGTACACCCAAGTCATAAGACGGGATCCATCTGGCCTACACTCAATGTACTTTTTCCACCGTTTCCTCACTAGACCATTAGGCTAAAATGCTGTGTAATCCACACCATGAGAATCCATTAAACCTAGGTTATGTAACTTCTCCTAGCAGTTGTTAAGGAACTCATGTGCATTTTCTCTTGAAGCTCCCAAAAACCTTGGTGTGGCCAATCTAAGAAACCGACCTAGCATCTTTTGCTCCTCAGAAGTCATGGTTTGTCGGGCTGCCACTGGTTGCATAACTAACGGTGCTGGTGGAACCTCTACTCGAGGAGCCGCAGCTGTAGACTGCACTCCTATACCTGGTCCACCCTGTGCTGCACCCTAAGCAGATATTTGGGCCCTATTCATTGGATGACCCCCCCCCCCCAATCATACCTAATAACTGGACTAGGGCATCTCGAAGAATATACGAGGCTATAAATCTGTGTGGAGCCTGGGCTGGTCCTTAGCCCACTAGCTATTGTGGTGGCAGATCCTATGGCACTACCTCTAGTGCAATCTCTGGCTCTGAATTGACAACCAACTTTGGTGATGACTCTCTGGCCTGGTCCCAAGCTAGTGTTGTAGCTCGAGCCCAACTTCGACCTCGAGTCGTCCTCTACCTCTGTCCCTAACTAGAGCTCTAGCTGCCAGCTTAGAGGCCTCGCTCTCGGTCACTGCAGCCCTCATCCTAGCCATCTGCGAAAGAGTGAAACAAATAAAAATCCAGAAACCAACATAGACACAATGCACGATAGAGAATCAAAAGGTGAGATTTTCCTAAGAATATCTTGTAGCCTCCCGAAGATAGGATAGGGACGTCATCATATCAATTCGCGGGACTCTACTAGATACATGCTCTTGTACCAACAATACTGGTGAACATAGTCTCTGATACCAAACTGTCATGAAACTCATGTCATGATGGCATCTAATATAACCAGCCAGTAGGTAAGCCAAAATCATAGCCCCGAATGGAAAGTAACAGACTAAGGGTGGAATAGAGAGGAACAAGGTAAAAAAAGGAAATAAAGAAACAAATAACGAAAATAGATAAGACATCCACACAAATAAAGAGGAGAGAAAACACAATAAATCCATTAAAGCATAAGGATTACTAGACAAGTGCAATATATACAAAATAGTCTCCGAAAGTACAAAATAAGACTAATCCAAAATAGAAGGAGATGGATCAGCTCCGATCGCCAAAAGCTCAACTTAAATCTCTGATCAGTAGCTCTGCATGAGGATAGCATCAACGTCGATGACTCATAGTAGGATATGCATCATGGAAAAAGATGTAGAAGTATAGTATAAGTACCAAAATATGTGGTACTCAGTAGGCATCGTAAGCCGACTGAGCTCAAATAAGATAAAAGCATAATAAAGTGCAAATATGCGCTAAAGGTAGGAAAATAGGGGTCAGAAAGAGAGTAATATTTCAAAGCTAGACCATAACATAAAATATAAGAAAATAACTCAGAAAACATAAAGAAAGAGTCTAACTATAACCTAATCGAACCCCCATAAGCCCAGAAGGTACACACAAATAATAAATAAACCCAACCGGCCCCTATGAGCATAACAAATGCAAACAACAAGAAATATTAACATAAACCAATTACAATACTAAGAAAATGTGAAAGAATGCCATGATATGCAATAACGTACCGTATACTCCTCCTCCAGCCAT
The DNA here is from genome assembly GCA_031232105.1 of Capsicum rhomboideum. Lineage (NCBI taxonomy): Eukaryota > Viridiplantae > Streptophyta > Magnoliopsida > Solanales > Solanaceae > Capsicum > Capsicum rhomboideum. The sequence goes on from CP124711.1 coordinate 58,241,193, forward strand.
ATCCATAAACCAAGCACCGAATTAAATCGGACTTCCAAATAGAATTAATAATGATACATTCCCGGAATCAAACTGAGGCTAAATATGTAATAAGCAGTAAAATCATATGCCCAGACTTGAACCAGGACTAAATAGTTCATTTTCCTTTTTAGAAAACCAAATTTATTTAAAGTGTTCAAATTCCCATTTATCGAGTTGAAAATGGTATTTTAGGCCAAAATACCAATATGCCAAGGAAATAAAACCAGCAAGTACAGTGGAACGAACAAACCAAATTAAATACCAATAATCAGTCCATTTCTATGCAACCTAAGTGTTTTACTATCATCTACAATAGGAAACTATGCTATCCTATGGTGATCCACCTTAAAGGAGGGGTAACACTAAGGCAAACAACTATGTGAGCCTAGACTAAGGCATCCAAGACTAATGTCTAAAGCTACCAGGCACACTAAACTAGGCCTACTAGGGCAGCAACTAACTAAATTAAGGATTCAAGGTACAATTCTACCCTAAGGCTCTTAAGCCGTCTCTAAGGATCATAAATACCAAAATACATTATTCAAGCCACAATATCCCTCCAATAATTAGCAAATTATCACACAAATACTTAATCGAGCAAAGTCTAAGAGTAGGTAAGCCGTAACCTACTTAGACGCCGAAGAACATGATTACAACTCATTTTACCAGAGCTTTCCCTTTCCAATAAGCCTTCGACCGCTGCCACACTATCAAAATAGTAATCTAGACGTTAATATAAAAAGAAAGATACCCATATTGCAAATTTATACTCTGGGTCACAAATCGAGTCAAAAATCACCCATGGGGACTACTTGCAAAAGTCAAAAATAAACCCGCAATTTTGTCCCTTGTGGGACAAGGATCTCATGCTCAAAATTTAAGCATGACCAGCCCTCAATTTCAAGTCTAATTCAGTCCAAAAAGATTAGATAATAGTAAGAACTTAAGCTAGGATTTAACACAAATTTGAGCATAAATCGACGGAAAAACTAATGGAAAATGATCACGGGAAGAGGGATTATCATACCTTTATTCAAAGAGATGATCCCCGATAGTTCCCAAGCTTCAAGCCCACAACAATGGTGAAAATAGAGTTTGAAATAGGTTTTAATTGTGAAGGAAAAGGTTCATACAGTACTAGCACTGGTGGCTTAAGCGGCCAAATTTACCACTAAAGGGCCTCGCCTAAGCGGACATTTGACCATTAAAGTGGTTCCCCAGCCTCTTAAGCGATGGACGCTGACATCACCAGCAGCCGCATAAAAGGCCCTCCAGCCGCTAAAGTGGCTCCAATTAGGCAATAAAAGAGGCGCTAAGGCGGCTGGACATATGCTTTACACCAGCATTTTTATCTAAATTTGAAGGACTCTGATCGGGTGCTCGGAATTCGTTCGGAACCCTGTGCATGCAAGAAAAATATGCTACCCTACCAGAAATGACATTTTGAACTCAGCGAAACTATGAAATTCTCAACAGAGATCGATTCGACAAAATATGGACCCCATACCCACTATTCTATTTTTACCAAATTCCAACAAATAGCCCAAAATGAGTTTGGAAGCCTCGGTACCCAAACCAAAGGTCCCCCCAGCCTAAAATCCATGTTCCGGTGCTAACGAAACTATCAGAACTGTCATTTAAGGTCATTGACTAAGAGTTCTGGCTAAACACTAGTTTCTTAACTCCAAAAGCTTCAAAATAGGGAAATGGGCATAGAAACCAAATAAACTGCACATAAACCAAACTACATGTTCCAGCAAATCATAAATGACTTGAGATAGCTATAGAAATGCTCTAGACGCAGAAAAAGAATGAAGATAAGGAAAATGATCTGGAGGGTCATTACATGTAAATATCCTGTAGCAACTACTTGAAAGCTCAAAATGGAAAAACACGCAAAAAAAAAAAGAAAATGACCTGGAGAGTCATTATATTTTGACTCGTGGAAAGTGGAAAGGCAGAAGCGTCGGCTAGTCAGTTAAAGACGTCTTCATGCTGAAGTCCATCTTTAGTTCATATTATTAATGAAAATTTATCAATATCAGCAACATATCTCTATCTAAGAAGATTCAGTTATCTTATATTTGTCATAAAGTTTCAGAAAAGTCAGAGACAATATCGAACATGGATTAAGGCCATGTTATCTCCACTACTTCAAGGATTCAAGAATCCATGATGTCACCCAAAATATACCTCCTAAAAAGTATAATGCGGTCGCTTGTCAAATATAGAACCCAACTAGGATGGGGTCGATCCCATAGGGAATAGGTCGAAGTTGTTTAGAATACTAGATGGAACAATCGGACAGTAAGTAAAACTGGGCGGGAGTTGTGAATAAAAAATAACAGTAACAATTGTTGGTCGTATCCAGTTTGTAGACAATAACAGAAATATACTAGGACTGTGATCCCCAATGATTCCTTAACTCCACCAGTTATTTGTGCTAACAAGACTGTCCCGCTGCGTTGCATGCAAAATCTAACAAGTTAGGTTCATCTAACTGTCTCTCGGCCTTCATTAGACCAATTTCACTCTTTTCCTATCGGTCTTCGAGTGTTACACTACTAACCCTTGTCCTGGATCTCAGATAACCATTCCTACTAAGGCTCAGGTTATTAGATGAAGGTTGATAGCTTCAAATCTCTGTTGTTATCTCCTTTTCCCAATATCTACCTCTCTTTTGGGCAAGTCTAGAATACAAGCGAGTTTCTAACATTTGCAACCGTTAGAAGAGCAATCACAATGAAGGAAACAACAATACATACATTCACAGCGGTACAAAATTGCTTTGTACTTAACCGATTTCGTTAATTTCTCATGGTTCACACAACCCTAGTTGATGGGTTTAGCTGTTCATAATTGTAAGAACACAAGAAAAATTCAGAGATGAAAACATAATTATGATCTTACGACAATGAAGAAAGACCAAAATCTCAATTATCACTAAAACTCGAATTAGGGTTTGTAACTACAAAACCAAGAATATGTTTATGAAATCCAAAACAATATAAAATGGCTCTCAAAACAATGTAATGACTCCTTCTCAATCAATCTCGGACATAGGACTATACAGGGGTATTTATAGATATAAAGCTAATCCTATCCTAAGCAAAATAAGAGAACAGAGTCGGCAACTTTCACGGTGTCATGACTTGGTGTCGTGGAACCAAGTCACGCCACGTAGGTTGATGTCGTGGAAATCAGGCTCAATTAAACGTCTTCAAAAGTTGAGTCACGCCACCTTTCCACATCACGTAGGTGGACCCATGCCACGTGGATGCCTGGCGTGGAAATCAGGCACTTTTTTCACACTGGGAGGTGACTCACGGTACCACTCACGTCACGTGAGTGGCACTCAAGGAACGTGAGTGGTGTCTTGACTCCCACTCCGGTGCAGATTCTTGTTCTTTCATCCTCAGACACTTCGTTCTCGGGCTTGATTCTTCCTTTTTGATCATTTTTCCTTCAAAAACCTGTTTTCCTGCAAAGTAGAACAGAAACCACATCATACCCACCAAATACACCCAAGTTATTGCATATTTTCCTTGTTTTAAGCATTGAAAGTGCCATGTAACCATGACGTATCAACACCCTCAACTTAGAACGTTTGCATGTACTCAGGAGAACAAAACAATAACATATATATACGATGCTTGATTAAGAGAAACCTAGGGACCTATGGCAGTCGACTCATTGCCTTTGGCACAAAACTTTTCCAACCCCTCCTATTTGCAAATCAAAACCAAAGTGCGTATACAGGCAGCATATTATCATGACACAGAAGGGATCAAGTGATGGCACCAAATTATGCACAAACAACTAAGGCTATATGAAAACAACATTTTTCGAACAACTAGCAGCTAATAATGCAACCCATGTACTCTTACAATCAAAGAAGTCCCATCCACTCACAGTATACTAATGAATATCAAAGTAGGGATGTGGTCAAAACACTCAATCTCACAAAGAAGGTAAAACAGTGTGCATGAAATACCATAGGCTTGCCCTTATTTTCTACGCCTTAGTTTTCAGACAGTTGGACTAGGATCACTATAGGACTTTACTCGGCTTGTAATGTAGGCGAGGGGACGGGTATGGTACATATAGATATGGTGACTCAACCCTCCTTGACACTACACTATTTTTGGCTCCAACTTCCAACCTTTCTCATTTTTCTTCTCCCTTATTCTCCTTTCTTTTATTTTCAGATTTTGGGTGTGATTTACTTCACTTTCAAAACAAAACTTTCTCTTCTTTTTTTTCTTTCTTTGCAATTTCTCTTCTTTTTTTTAATTTATTTCACACCCAAACCTGTTTTCCCCTTTTTCTTTTATTAACCTCTTCTTCATACCCAACTCAATCTACGCACCCCTATAATAGCCACCCTCAACTTAGGTGATTTGCCTGAGTTGAGGTACACAGTGTCCAAGGAGGGACTAGGGCCAAGACGGGTTCATTGTAATTAAAATGGAAAAGTGAATAGGCTAATGAAAGAAATAGGACAATTACGGCTCAAAGTTGGGATCAAGGGATACTTATTCATTTGGTTTGTCATTTAGGCTAAAAGTGGACTTTATTCAAACACGGCCTATGATCCTTTCCTAATCCCTATCCTCTAACCTAGGCATGACTAATTGGGCAAGTTCTGGATCGCACACACACAGTTAACTAAGTAGTGACCTCACACACACATAGCACAGGGTTGTATTATCAACTACTACCTATCCTGTTCATGCAATGTTAGCTACAGTTATTTGCCTATAATCCTAGTGCCATAACAAGATCCAACAGTTGTCATAAACTAACATGCTACACACACTTTGAAAACAAAAAATTTCAGGAGGGGTATCCTTTAGATAATCAAAAAGCATCAACTTCAAAATTGGACTGCACTAAGATTCCCCTATTTTTCTCCTAGTTAAACACAAAAACACATAATAATATAAATATAAACCTAAACATACCGGTTCTACTATGATATCACTTGAGGGAAAAGAAACATGGCAACAAAAAACCCCAAGAGGACATATAGACCCACAAGTATCTCACACCCTCAACTTATAATCATGCATTGTCCCCAATGCATTAGACCAAAATAAAACAAGGGAGTTAGGAACATACCTGTGGCACCCTAGGTGCATGGGTCTAATGTCGATCAAAATCCAAAATCAAAACAAATGTAGGAATAGTAAGACACCTTGGGTTGCCTCCCAAGCAGCGCTTGATTTAACGTCGCGGCACGACGCGGGTATCTTGATTACTCAGACTTCATCAAGATCCCCACTGGGTTGTCCTCCAGGGTCATCGAAAATATTTATTTTTGAAACCACCTTCATGTTTTTTGACTGCTTCATACTTCTGCAAACATTGAATGTGACTTCCTTATTATCCAACCTGAATTTCAGCTCACCCCGCTCCATATCTACTAATGCTCTGCCGGTGGCTAAAAATGGTCTTCCCAAAATTATAGGCATCTCAAAATCGACCTCACAGTCTAAGACAACAAAGTCAGCAGGAAAGATAAAGTTTTCAACCTTGACCAAAACATCACATATTATGCCCACAGGCTTCTTGATCGTACGATCCGCCATCAATAACCGCATCTTTGTTGGCTTGAGGGCTCCCAAACCTAATTTCTCAAATACTGCCAGCGGCATCAAGTTAATGCTCGCACCGAGGTCACACAAAGCTCTGGTAAAGTGAACTGACCCAATTGTGCATGGAACTGTGAAGGCACCTGGATCATCTTTCTTTTACACAAGAGAACGGGATGCAATTGCACTACAATGGTGCAAATTATCAACAGACTCATAACTAACAGTTCTCTTCTTTGTGACCAAGTCCTTCATGAACTTCGCATAACCTGGCATCTGTTCCAATGCCTCAACAAGAGGAATGTTTATAGAAAGTTGCTTCAAGATGGACATAAACTTCTGAAATTTTCCATCCTCCTTCTTCTTCTTCAATCGCTGAGGGAATGGAGGAGGAGGCCTAGGAATGGGACTTGTGGGGTTTCCTTTTCTTTCTCAGTTTTAGCATTTACCTTGTTTTCACCAGTTTAAGGCTTTTCCACCTCTTTCATGATCTCCCTACTAACAATTTTTTTTTTATTCACCTTTTTCTTGAGACGTTGAGGGAAAGGTGGAGTAAGCCTTGGGAATGGAACATATTTCTTTATGGCTTCCTTTACTTTTTCTGTGGCCTTAGTCTTTTCTTCCAGTGGAGCATGAACACCCTCAACTTGATTGGGTGCCTCAATGAGAGTCATGCCACTTCTTGTTGTGATTGTCATACAATAAGCATCATTATTCGAATTCTGTACGGTCTTGCTTGGAAGGGTACCTGGCTGACGTTGATTCAGTGTCAATGATATCTGCACGAACTGTTGCTCCAACTGTTTAATGGCAGTCGAATGGGAATCTACCTTCTGACTTATTCTTGAAATATCTGCCTTGATCTCTTTTAGACAGTTTTCTTGGCTTTCTGACCTTGTAACCAGTTTATCAAGAAGGGCCTTCATCCTTGAATTTCCAGACTCCTCATCACGTCTTCCTGGTGGTACATAAAGGTCATTCTTCTCTCTATAATTCTCTTTCCGCCTCCAATCACCTTCACGGTCTCATTCTCGATCTCTATATCCTGATTTGTTGTAGTTGTCTCCATAATAGTTCCGACCTTGACTCCCTTGCCTTAATTTCCAAGAGTCTTTATTATACCCTTGGCCCTTGGCTCAAAAACCCTCCACTTCTCGATCTAGGTACTTAGCCTCTTCATCAGACTCACTATCATCATGTCTAGCCGATTTACCTTGTGTACCTACAGTATGCACCTTTTCAGCATCTCTGGTCGCTATTTGTTTAGCCAGAAGACCAATTTTTGTCCTTAAATGAGCAACCTCTTGAGCCACAGATTCATCCAAAGCCCTTTGAGCTACTGAAGCTCCAATAGCATATGTGCCAGCCGGCATATCTGCCTCCCGAGTATGCCATCCTTGGTTGGTCTTAGTGACACGATCTAATATCTTCGAAGCTTGTTCCCATCTCAGACTCATGAATGCTCCTCCAGTGATAGTATCTGCTACCGCCTTTGTGTTGACATTCAAAACCCTGTAGAAGATTTCAAGTAAATTTCTACCACTCATCCTGTGATTTGGCACATTCTGCAGCTTCTTTTTGAACCTCAGCCATGTCTCATAGAGTGCTTCAGAATGAAGTTGTCTGAAATTGTAAATCTCGTCTTTCAACTGCAGTATCTTAGAAGGTGGGAAAAATCTTTTCAAAAATTGATTTCTCAATTCTTACCAAGTAGTGGTGGAACCTCGTGGTACCTCAGCGAATCACAAAGTAGCTTCTCCTGTAAGGGAGAATGGAAACAACCTCAACCGAATAGCCTCTTGGTTAACTCCAGGCAGATTGTACGACGTGCAGACCCCCACAAAATTCATTACGTGCATGTTTGGATCATCAGTAGGAAGACCCGCGAACACACCCTTCAAGTTTAGCAGATGGATCATGGCACTAGTAATGTCAAACTTAGTGCCCGGAGGTAATTCTGGTGGAATGATGGCACCAGTCTCAATTGGCTCAAAGTAGGCCACATCTTCTTCTTTAGGATCATTATAAACAGGCACATATGATCTCGGTTGTTCTCTTAGTCGTATTTGTCGCTCTTCAGCATCATCCAGACGCTGTGCTGCTTTCTGCATAGCTCGATTATCTCTCTCAGCTTGTCTAAGAGCAGCTTGTCTAGCATGCTCTTCTCGTGTTAATCGAGAAGTAGTTTGATCCGTTGTTTCCTGACCAACCGGATGAATTGGCTGGTTATAAATGTCTCCCGCAGCTGCGGGATTCTGAACTCCTTCAGTATTCACCATTCTTCGATTAGCTCTCAGAGTCCTTTCAATTTCAAGATCAAGTGGAATCAGGGGATTGCCTTAACTCGTAATATTTGGCATACACCGGCGTATGCCCTCAAAAGTATGTAAAAACACAACCAATCAACTCCAACCAGTAATAATCAACTCCATAACCGTATTTCCTGGCAACGGCGCCAAAATTTGATGTCGCCCAAAATATACCTCCTAAAAAGTATAATGCGGTTGCTTGTCAAATATAGAAACCAACTAGGTTGGGGTCGATCCCACAGGGAATAGGTCAAAGTTGTTTAGAATACTAGATGGAACAATCAGAAAGTAAGTAAAACTTAGGGGGGGGGGGGTATGAATAAAAAATGACAGTAATAATTGTTGTTCGTATTGAGTTTGTAGACAATAAGAGAAATACACTAGGACTGTGATCCCCAATGATTCCTTAACTCCACCGGTTACTTGTGCTAACAAGACTGTCCCGCTGCGTTACATGAAAAATCTAACAAGTTAGGTTCATCTAACTGTCTCTCGACCTTCATTAGATGAATTTCACTCTTTTCCTCTCGGTCTCCGAGTGTCGCACTACTAACCCTTGTCCTGGATCTTAGATAACCATTCCCGCTAAGGCTCTGGTTATTAGATGAAGGTTGATAGCTTCAAATCTCTGTTGTTATCTCTTTTTCCCAATATCTACCTCTCTCTCGAGCAAGTCTAGAATACAGGTGAGTTTCTAACGTTTGCAACCGTTAGAAGAGCAATCACAACGAAGGAAACAACAATACATGCATTCACAGCGGTATAAAATTGCTTTGCACTTAACCGGTTTCGTTAATTCCTCATGGTTCACACAACCCTAGTTGATGGGTTTAGCTATTCATAATTGTAAGAACACAAGAAGAATTCAGAGATGAAAACATAATTATGATCTTACGACAATGAAGAAAGACCAAAATCTCAATTATCACTAAAACTCGAATTAGGGTTTGTAACTACAAAACCAAGAATATGTTTATGAACTTCAAAACAATATAAAATGGCTCTCAAAACAATGTAATGACTCTTTCTCAATCAATCTCGCACATAGGACTATACAGGGGTATTTATAGATACAAAGCTAATCCTATCCTAAGCAAAATAGGAGAACAGAGTCGGCAACTTTCACGGTGTCGTGACTTAGTGTCGTGAAACCAAGTCACACCACGTAGGTTGATGTCGTGGGAATCAGGCTCAATTAGACGTCTTCAGAAGTTGAGTCACGCCACCTTTCCATGTCAAGTAGGTGGACCCACGCCACGTGGATGCCTGGTGTGGAAATCAGGCATTTTTTTCACACTGGGGAGGTGACTCATGGCACCACTCACGTCACGTGAGTGGTGTCTTGACTCCCACTCTGGTGCAGATTCTTGTTCTTTCATCCTCAAACACTTCATTCTCGGGCTTGATTCTTCCTTTTTGATCACTTTGCCTTCAAAAACCTATTTTCCTGCAAAGTAGGACAGAAACCACATCATACCCACCAAATACACCCAAGTTATTGCATATTTTACTTGTTTAAGCATTGAAAGTACCATGTAACCATGACGTATCAATCCACTCCTAGCAAATCGTTTTCCTCTTTTAGTTGGTTAATAGTTGTAGTTTTTGTATTTGAAATTATTCCTATTTAATTTTAGATGAAAATTTTTAATGATTTTTTTAATTATGAAATTGAAATTGTGTGGTGCTTACACTTAGCAGAACATGAGGCTTTTACCTCTCTTTAACACTATATATAAGGGAGAACATCCAATTTTTGTAGTCCTCACAAGAATTTGGTTTGGCTATTTTACCCCTAATTAAAGTTCTAATGACTTTTCATGATCTCACCCATTTTGATAAATTTGAATAATCATATGTGCTCTTTAATGCTATACAAAAAAGTAATAAGCAGGTTTTTAAGAGGCGGGGGTGTAAGGCAAGGCGTTTTACCTGTCACGGGCGAGGCGTAAGCCCCGAGGCAATGGGGCGTAAGCCTCATGGAACTTTAATTTTAAATATTTTATAAATTAAGATTATTAGAAAAAATATTTTAAAAAAGGATAAATCACCAAAAAAATAAGTAAAACTACATACACAAATTATAAAAAATAAATAGAGTATGTATCTCAAACTATCTCAGGTAAAAATACTAATCAAAGCAACACAATACACTCAATATATAACGTCAACTTTTTATATAATAAAGTAATAAACCATTATATGTCCTCAAAAATACAAGTTTGTCCAAAAAAAAGTGCCTAATTAATCAACCCCCACGCCTATTTGGGAACAAAATAGATAATTCTGAATTTCTGATTCAACATTCAGTCACCATCAAAGAAGAGCTCTTCATCATCATCCATATTGCCAATCAAATTTTCAGAATTTGTTGTAGTATGTCTAACTTCATCAACAATCTGAAGACCCTTTTAATTTGTTTCACTTTGGGTATTGTAGAAATCAAAGAGTTTAAATACTCTTTAAGTTTAAGTGTTTAATAAGTAAAATATTTTAGTCCTTTTGCTCTTTAAGCTTAAATTAAAGATTAAATAGGAAAATATATTTTAATTTTTAGTAGTTCACGGGGCTTACGCCTTGAGAAAAAAGCATGCCTCACGCCTAGGCGTACGCCCCAAGTGGTGAGGCGTACGCTTTTAGGTACTTTCGCCCCCCCACCCCCACCCCCCACCCACAACGCCTCGATGTGTTTTAGCTTCGCCTCGCCCCGAGGCTCGCCCCGCGAACGCCTTTTAAAACACTGGTAATGAGCCATAAAAAAAAAGTGACAGTGACACTACAAAAGATCTATTTAAATCAAATTAAAAATTAATTTAAAAATTTGTGGTCTTAAACATGTCACGTGAAAAGTTGAAATTAAGGAGTTCCCAATAAATAAAAAAGAGATTTTTTTTAAACGAACTAAAATAGAAAATAGGAAAAAAAAATTGAAACAGATATATAATTTAATATTGTAGAAATATTGAGAAATTGTCGAACTACCTTTAACTAATATAATATTACAGAAACAAACAAAAAGTAAAAGTAGCAAAAAACAGGGGGAAATTTATAAATGTAAATGCTAATATAGTTTGGTCCGTGCTAACTAGTATTATTATACACATATATAAGAGAGAATAAGATAAGATTGGTAGTCCTCACAAAAAAATTTATACAGTAGAATTGCTATATGTGTCTATTACGTTTCTCTTCACAGTATTATTTTTGTCCTCATTCATTATTTAATGATAATTTTCATTTGGACCTTTATAATTGGATTATATATAGTAATTTTCTGTAAATCTTTTACTATTCCTTTATTAGATTACTTGATTTTTTTTACATATTTCTTATATTAAAATTTAATTATTTTTTATTTATTTATTTTAGCAATCACGAATATTTATTATTTTTTCTATATTATGTTTTCCATACAAAATTTTATATGTTTTACTCCTAATATATAATCTCTTAAGTGAATATATATATATACATATATCACAACTATATATATGGGAGAATACCAACTTTTTATAGTCCTCACAAGGTTATTATAGTAATATTAATGAATTTCTTAATCCTCTAAAATTGTGGCATTGTTGTGAAATAGTGACTGTCATGTCTCTAAATGAATGTGTGACATGTGGCTTAGATAGGACAACAAATTTACTTGGTCAAAACTTGTCCACCACCGCCTTACTGTAGTAACAATTTGGTCTATAAGTAGTCACACCTATGTATTGAAATAGATGGACAGAAAAGTGAAAGGAACAATTATATTAGGCTTGGATTCTTGTTTCCCCTCTCGCCTCTTTTATTACTTTTAATTTGTTTTAGCTTTTATTTATAACACGTTATCAGCATGAGTCTCTAAATTTATTCTAAGTAGTAAAGAAGTTTGGTTCAAAGGAGAACATAAGAGATACACCAGGATAATTGTGCAAGATAAGTATTTTACTTATATTATTTCACTGTGACAAAATTAAATTTGTGTGGTATTTATTTGAGTTACTACGGAATTTGAAGATATCACCGTAGTCTTACAGGAAATTTGTGGTGAGATCTTATGCTATATTCCATTTAACATTACTCCAAGGAGTTAAAGATAATTGGTGATATGCCTTGATAATTAATAAGCTAATCAATCCGTTCTGATAATTTGATTGGAATAATTTCTTTCTCTATTAATTTATTACTTTGTACTATTAAATCTATATGTCACGATCCAAAAATAGGCACGTGATGGCACTTGTCACACCCTCTGTACAAGTAAGCCTAACCCATCCCAAAGGACACAATTTAAGGAAAAAGAGGCGGAAGCAAAAGAATAGAAGCAATCCCAAATATATATATACGAGACACAAGTCTCAAATATACATCCCAGATCTGGTTGTCACTAGTACAAACCTCTAATACAGATTAAGAGTAATAAAAATCGTCTAAAGTATCTTAAATGTGAGAAAAAGCATAAAATAAAAAGAGGAGAGATCTGGGTAAGCTTGGAGTCTACCAGCACTACTTCGATCTCCGCATACGTCAATATCGAAAGAAAATAATCTACAAGCTTCTACTCGGTCCAATACCTACACGGAGTGCAGAAAATAAGAAAAAAGAAAGAAAAGTAAGGGTAAGTACGAAACTACGTGTACGAAGCAAGCATCATCGATAACCGACACTAATCCAAAGCGATGGCGAGAACCACCACCCCAACTACCCAAGGTTTCTCAAACAGTCTATCACCCGTAATTATAGCACTTCATCCTATCAGGGTAACCCAACACAATGGTTCACAGATTTACCAAAAATAGGGTAGGCACATTAATCTAGGTGAGTCAACACTATTCACTTCATGATCAACAAATAAGAAAAGTCATTTATGAAGAAGGCTCACTAATACGATAAATCAGGCTTATTCAATGATAATCAACCAATAATATGGGATCAAAACAGGGAGAGTGTACATATATAAGAGTGTATAATAGGCTACCAAAAGGTGCTACACCACTATCCCTCCGATCAAGCCACATTCATACCCCACGTCTCATAATACCTCAACCTTCCAACCAATATAAGAAGATATAAGATAATGTAATGAAGTGAAATGAATGCTCAAACACAACATCACAAACAAGGTTTTATCACAGTAATACAATACAAGAGTAAATACTAGCACAATACCAAACCATACCAAGGAATGTCAATGCAATGCAAATGATGCAATGCGATGTAGTGATGATGATGGGATGATGATGAATATTTAAAAGTTATCGCATAACTTTCTGTGTACACCTACCGAGAAACGCTGCTCCCAATGTAGGACAGATGGGGTGTTTGCAACCCATATACTTTCCATAATCTCAATCTCACGTCTCAAACCAACCTTACCGGTATATCCCTTGGTATGGGCGTTTTATAAAGTGTCTAATTTTCTTTTGAATGGGGAAAACAACTCTGTGGTATCAATCTCATAGACATGTATGAATGATATGAGGATATAATGCTCACAATCAAACAGTATGAAGCTATGAATCAATTCAATACAAGTATAAGTGAGCTCAGAATTAACTTTATATGACAATGTTCCATGATGTAAGCCATCGTAGGGCACCACTAGTATAAATAGTCATGCATGACATCAATAATATCATTTAAAGTCCCTCATTCGAGTATCATCAAAATGATAAAGGCAATTTAATGAACTAACATGCCTATGTTAGCAAGTCAAGCCCTTACTGGGTGACATAAATATAAATATGGCAATTAAATGCGCACTCATAGCCAATAATATAAACTCAACCCCCCACTTGGGCATCATCACCATACATATACTTCAAATCAGTAATAATATGCACATAAGCCCCCAATCGGGCATACGATAATAAATAATTTCTCAAGGCAATAATAATATTCACATAAGCCCCCACACGGGCAACACAAAATTAACAACAATCCCAATAACAACATATATAGCGAAACTACCCAAACCTAGCTTATTCCATACAATAAGTCTCATCTACTATTACAAGTCCTTTTATACTCTAAGTATTCTATAAAATTCACTAATCCCCGATCGTCCCAATAAATTCTACTAAACAAATATGACATCTACAAGTCAAAAGGAGTCCAATGATACACATATCGTCTATATTTATTTCGGGTCAAAAATTCACTTCAAAAATTGTTTTCAAAAACACAAGGGTAAAATTGGGATTTTATTTAATAATTGTTCCTCATATCAATAGAAGTCTACATTTTAAAAACCATGCAAAAATAAGGTGAAATCAGACTTGAAATCGAAGAAAACCCAATTTTGTGCTTTACCGGGTAAAATCCCCAAAATCAAGTTTAAAATAAAAGATTTGAAGATGCAAACATGAATTAATCAATGATAAATAATTACATACTAGTTTAGAAGCTCACCTAAAGTTCAAATCTTGAAAACACACGTTAAAACTCTTAAAAACGAGCTTGGAAGCTTTGAAAATGGTGGAATGGGGATTTTGAATCTCAACTTTGGCTAGAAATCTTGAAACATAGAATGGATATTCTTGGAAAATGAGAAATATGAAGGTATAATCACATATATAATGATCATACGAGAACAATGCATTGAGAATTACCCAAAATGGAGCTTCCTAGCTCCCGAAATGTCAAAAATACTAAAACTTTGCGATCTTCTGATTTAAACACTGTCCAGGTGTAATTATTGTTCTTCGCATTCGCGGGACCCTCACCGCATTCGCGAAGAAAAATTTTGGGGCTGAAAGGTCAAAAAATGGTCCTTCTTCACCTTCGCGGGACCCCCACCGAGTTCGCGAAGAAGAACCTACGCACCAGAAAACTAGCAATTTTCAAAACTTGTTTTTGACCCTCAGAACTCATCCAAAACCCTATGAACATGAACTAATAGTGCAAATTTATAATAAAACATGTTACGGACCCAATGGAATCATTGGACTTACAAAAAAGGTTGTTTACAATAAATTGACCCCCGGGACCCCTTATAGGCTATTTTAACTAGTTTTCGAATGGAGGATCGAAATGCAAAACAAAGTCTCGGGACCCAAACTAACCATGATACTAACCAAAAATTGACATTCCAAACCTAATGGAACTATTAGAATCATCATCCAAGGCTCGTATCACTAAAAGTTGACCAAAGTCAAACTAACCCTTTAAGGATGATCAAAACCACAAATTCATTTAAAACGCTTCCAAACGCATCGGGAACAGTACCAACAGTCCCCACAACTCGTAAATGAGATAAAACAACCTAGGGGGAGGGGAAAATCATCAAAAAATCGAAATTTTTAAATTTCAATTTGAGGGTCATTACACTATACATATCATATATTGTATTTTATATTTTATATTAAAAAAAAAAAAAGTATCGATCTCATAGTGATTCAAAGCAATTGTTACTAGGAGGATATAGTAATTGTGGTCTCATGATATAAACAATGTTTTTAATGGGTTGAATTTGAAATACATAGTATTAGACGTAGTTGAAGCATGTGGTAAAGTCTGTGGGTAGTAATATTTCTAATTATGAATATTGCTTATAACCATGAGTACTATTTGAGTTTATACATGAAAATTGCTACTAATATAATGGTTAGTGTCAGGAATGATACTCGGCAAGATTTGATTTATATACAAGTTATTTGGTTCTTGAAGCGGTTGAAACACTTTTGTAAAAGTGAAAGGTATTATATCTTGAGACAAATATCGGTAAGCTATGGCCTAAGATGTTTTTATATGGGTAAGATGTTGGGTTTAAGTCCTAATGCACCATAGTGATGATATAATAATAAATAAGGCAAAATAATATGCCTTTGATGAAAAGTCATGAAACATGTCCTATTGAATATGCTTCATTCCCTGAAGTGAATGTGGTAGCAGTGTATAATATGTTTGAAAGATGACAAGCGATCATATATATGAATATGAGTGTGAAAGGACAAAATGATGATAATCAAAAGTGATAACACCTGCTTATTGTGATTATAATGAAATATATGTTAGAGAAAGATTCTCTACATCATATGTATG
This sequence comes from Capsicum rhomboideum, assembly GCA_031232105.1. Lineage (NCBI taxonomy): Eukaryota > Viridiplantae > Streptophyta > Magnoliopsida > Solanales > Solanaceae > Capsicum > Capsicum rhomboideum. Next base: position 58,257,148 of record CP124711.1, read on the forward strand.
CCTCAAAAGGGCTATTGAAGTAGCAATATCTTGAAAGAGATTCTAAAGCTGTCATAATTTGATAGGCTCAAGGCATGAATATATTTAATTCCTGGGGAATAAGAATTTTCATTGTTATAAGTACAGATCCATTTTCTGGGGTGAATGTGACAAGTATTTAGTAAAGCTTATAAATACGAATGTGTTCTTAATTGTGAAGATATCACAACTCACCTCCAAAGAGGTAGAATAATTGAGAAGAATTATTCTGAAATTTACTCTGGAGTAGTAAATCTAAAATTTGCTTCTGAATTAGTAAATACAATGAACTTACTCCCGAAGTAATAAGACTACGCAATAAAAAATCTTGTAATCTACTTTCGAAATAGTAGGACTCTAAAATTTACCCAAGCAAATAGCACATGTTATAGTAAACTTGGAGTTTACAAGTAAAAATAATTTTATCAGTTGGCATGAATGATTTTGTCATCCCAACGATATGCACATTGAGTATTATTCAATATATATTAAAGAATTAGAAGATTCTTCAAAGAACATTATGAGTTCTCAAAATGATCCTTCAAAAGGTGAAGATAATTTTCGCCTTTAATGGGCAAGTATGAAAGGTCATTGGGCACGTGATTGTTGTGCGACCTAATTTGATCCTCCATCAAAATAATGGGAATATAAAGTGGTGCTACACTTTACATTTCAAAGTGATGTTGAAGTGTGTCATATAAATATGATAAATTTTATGGTATGAGAATGAGATTCTTATGAAAATTTATGAAGCACATACATATGATTATAGTCCATTGCTAGAAGAGAATGAGACATGTGATAAGCATCATAGATGCTCGACCATTCTTGAAAGTGAATATGTCAAGATGTGATAAAGAAAATTATGAATAAGAACAATCACATGCATGGTTGAATAAATGTCACATCTCACCTCTACGAGAGGTTTGACAAAAATAAAGAAAGTTTATATTGGCATAAACGGTCATTAATCTCGTACTTTTAGTATGCCATAAATATTATGGTGTGTTTATCATGAATTATCAAAGGGTAAAAGCAAGAACAAAGTCTTGCCTATGATGTTTTAATGATCATGACCGTAATTATATGATTTTCTCTTTGAAGGAGATGATCACCATATAAACGGTGTGTGAAATATGTGGTAGTATACAAAATTAATTGAGAGCTCCGAAAAAGATAAAGTGTTACTACTCGGAGGAATGAAATTATTCATAATATTGAGATTGTAGTAAGTCTCAAAAGAAACTTATTACGTTTCAAAGGTATTGACCAAAAATAAATTATATTGAGACAATAAAATTATGAGAATATTTATTATATTACTACAATAGGAGTGGGTTAAATTATATGTAATAGATTTCCCTCTTGTTTGTAGTACTTAATTATGGACATGGTGATAAAATCACATGCAGTAGTAAACTAGAAATTTACTGAAATAAATATCAGTTGGCATGACCGGTTGACCATCCCAGTTCAAACGTGATGAAAATAATTAAGAATTCATGTGGTCATATATTGAAGAAATAGAAAGTTCTTCACGAATTCTCTTGTGTTGCTTGTTCTCACAATAGATCATTGTACCAACTAAGGTTGGGATTATATCCCAAAAATTTTGGAATATATAAAAAGATAAATATGGGACCATTCACCTACCATGTGGACTGATTATTAAATGGTTTAATAGATGCATCTATGAAATGGTCACGTGTTCTTTTCTATCAACTTGCAATTTGATTTTTGCAAGATTGTTTGCTCGAATTGCTAAATTGAGAGCACGTTTCCAAACTATAAATTATGTTGATAATGATGCTTGGTTTAGAAGAAATTGTATGCCTCCAATTATAGCTAAATCATCGGTTATGAGAACAAATCTCCCAAAAGAAATTTGGTATGAGATGTGCTATTTAAAATATAGCAGTATTTGTATGCACCAATCCAACAAGGCTCCCCTATAACTATTGGTTCAGGGTCAGGAACCAAATAATTCCCATCTGAAAATTTAAATGTGCGTTATATGATTCAATTACTCCACCACAATGCACAAAGATGGATCCCCAAATGAGTTTGCGGGGTAAATGTTACATTTCCTAACATTAGGAGGGAGATGATTAATAGTTGAAAATTATGTGTGGAATGAATTATCTAGATCCTCGTAAAAAAAAAGAACTTGAAGTTCAAGAGATAATTCACTTGCAAAGTGTTGCAAAAATAATTGCCAGATATGTTTGTTGATCTTATGTTATAATTCAGTTGTAAATGCTCCAATTAAAGTCCTTAAAGAACAGATTCTATGGCACGCCTGAAGCGTGATAGATTAATCAATTTCAAAGGTGAAACTCCTTGAAGAAGGAGAGGAGAAAATAATCAAGATGGTCATCATAATGAGGCAAGTGCTTTGAAAAAGCACCAACATAACACTTCATAAAACTTTGGCAAAGGTTCAGTCACCTGAATAATAATGAATAGAAAGGGATCTTGATAAGTTATGTCTTATTGAAATCGATAACAAATGATTGTCGACGATATTTTTGATATAATGTAGCGCTTAACATTATACATGTAGCGAGGATCTTGAATACAAATCTGTCAAAGAGTATGGACAGATAAATGATTGGCCAAATAAAAGTACGTAATTCAAGTATTTTATTTCACTTGAAAGGTGAACATTTGGACTTATAATCCAAAGACCAAGGTATGATGCCAGTGGGGTACAAATGAATTATTATGCAAAAAGTAAACCCGTAAGATATAAAGTACGACTTGTGCCGTGGGACAAAAATATTTTTCACAAAGTTCCTGGCATTATTGTAGGAGAAGTGTTCTCTTCTGGTGAATGAAATGAGGTTTATTTCAGTCTGACAATACTGAAAAGCTTGAATACGTATAATGAATGGTTGTCATGTCTACCTAAACAATGATGTTTATATATAAATCCTAGAAAGATTTAAATTGTCTTGAAGCATATAAAGGGTCCCAGAAATTTGTTACATTAAGCTTCAACAAATCTTTATATGATTAAAGTAATTCCATTGAGTACCCCAATAGTTGTGAGATCACTTAATATAAATAAAGATCAATTTTGATCTCATAAAAATGGTTAGAAAATATCATGTTTTAGCACAATTAATGCCCTTTATGTACCCTACTATTATTATTTATGAGATAATTTTATTATGTGCAGAAAATATAATTTCACATTTATGTGAAGATATAAATATTGATATGAATTTATTATTTCTAACCAATATTGTCAAAGGATCATCGATTATGCAAATGCAGGAAGGTTACGTGGTTTACATAAATTCGAATCACACAGAAGTTATCTATTTGCATATGAGAATATTTCCATAGTGATGATATTTCACAAGACAATCAATTTTATTATCATACAAATGAAAGTGCCCACCACTTGGTTGTTGCTATGAACAAGTTGAATAAGCAATTTATCCGTGACGACGAGATCACGAATAAAGTAATCGTCAAGAATATATTTTGTTGCGCTCAAAGACTCAACATATCCAAGAAACAAGAATATGATATATCAAGATGAGTTCAAGAATGCAACATCTTCATGAATGTGATTTGGTCTCAAGGACACTGTAAATATCAATTTTTGAAAGGTTGATATATAAGATTGGAAGTCATTATTACAAGAATTAAGTGATGTTTTAATCAGGGGAGTATAATACGTGTTGTACTCTTTTTTCCTTGATCGAGGTTTTTTCCCATTGGGTTTTCTTGACAAGGTTTTCAATGAAGCGGCTATACATGCGTATTCAAGATATGTGTACTCTTTTTCTTTCACTAGAATTTTTCCCACTTGATTTTTCCTAATAAAGTTTTAACGAGGCACATCATCTATCAAGGCATGGACGTCCAAGGAAGAGTATTATGAAGCTAATACAGTATTACGAACAACTATGTATTCTTTTTCTTTCACTAGAAATTTTTCTTTACATGGACATTCAAGGGGGAGTGTTGTGAAATAGGTGAATGTCATGTGGCTAAATGAATGTGTGACATGTGTCATAGATAGGACAACAAATTTACTCGGTCAAAACTTGTCCACCACCACCTTATTGTAGCAACAATTTGGTCTATAAGTAGCCACACCTATGTATTGAAATAGATGGACAGAAAATTGAAAGGAGCAACTATATTAGCCTTGGATTCTTGTTTCCCCTCTCGCCTCTTTTATTACTTTTAATTTTATTTTAGCTTTTGTTTTATAACAAGCATGTGATTGATAAAGATGAAGTATTTCCTTCTTGCCACATGAACCTTTGCACTTGGTGGTGTGTCATAATATGAAAAATTACTATTGAATTTTTCCTTGTGGTTTCAATTGCTTAACTAATCTTTTAAAAAAAAAAAAAAATGGGAGTAGGGAAATTACTACTTTACTTTACTATATATATATATATATATATATATATAAAGGAGAATGAGGAGCTTTTGTAGTATTCACAAGGTTATTTTGTCAATTTTATAAAGTTAATATTTTTTAATAAGTGACGTGTTATTATCTAACTTTAAAATTTTGCTTTATTACTCTTTTATGTTACCCCTTGATTAGTTAAATATTACTTCAATTATCTTCACATAATTTGATAAATAAGAAAACTTTTAAGATGTTTTGCAAGACTTAGTGCCTGTTTGAGATTGATTTTTCCTCAAAAATAACACCTTGTTTTTTTTTTTAGAAAAAAGCACTTTTTAAAAAAAAGATGGTGTCTGGTAAACTTGTAAAAATACTTTTAAGAAGAAGTAGAAGCAGTTTTTCTACGTTTGGAAAGAAGCAGAATATTTCTGCTTTTCAAAAAAAGCAGAAGCAGAAAATTATTTTTTTCATGACAAAAATATCTCTATCACTAATACATACACACACACACACACACACACATATATATATATGAATATCCCTTATTAATTAATTAGCATATTTTATAAGTTTGATTTTCAAATTTTAAATATTGATTAGAAATTTTATAGTACGTATTTTTTAATTAAATAAAAATAAAAAATTTAATTAAAAATATTATAATAGATATTTAAAATAAATTTCATCTAGAAAATGATTTTAATAGTAAAAGTCTATTGATACATGTTGTCACGATCCAAAAACAAGGTCATCATGGCACTTGTCGCGGTCCAGCCTTGACAAGTAAGCCAATCACCAAAGAGGAAAGAAAAACCCAACAAGTAATGAAAATAGTCAGACGATACTTCTAGAACGAAGTCAGGCCAACACAGAATACAAATAAAACTGAAGTCTGAAAGAAATGACATAAACTACCCAAAATCTGGTGTCATAATGTAAGAGCATCTATGTACATAACTGAATCTGAAAATACATAGTGTCTCTGAGATGACATAAAGACATAAATAAAGATAGGATGAGATATGAAATCCGCTCTAAACACTAGAACGATCCAGTACCTCGAATTTGATCAACTCCGCCCGATACCTCAACTGCCACGCGTAATACTCAAGCTAGGATCTACATTGAAAGGCACAGTAGGGGTGAATACGGTCCACTTGTACTCAATAGATATCATAGGCCGACTGAGCAAAGTAGAAAATAATACAAGTAAAATAACACTCTGAGCACGTCACCTGCAAGCAGAAAAGTTTCCAAACGGTAGCTCACACCGTCTCCACTAACATTCAAATATAATACTGAAATAAAAAAACACAAATTATATACAAAAAGTATACGAAGCTAAATACATGATAAGACAAGCAAAAGAATCATGAAAAATGCATATGCAATGCAATACAATAATGATAGGATGAATAGTGAAAGTCATCGCATGACCTTCTATATACACCTACCGAGCTCGCAGCTCCCAAGATAGGACCCATGGGGGGTTCGCAACCCATGTACTATATCTCAAATCTCAAATCTCAACCCAACTTGTGTTCACCGAGAAGGTTTTTATAAAATGTCTCATTTTCTTTCAAAAACAGTGTTCTTCAAGGGTACCGATATCTCATGAATGTATATGTATGGAATGAGGATGTAATACTCACAATCAAATCAGTATGAAGATATCCAATCCATTCAATACGTATATAAGTGAGCCCAGAAATCAACTCAATATGTCCATAATTCATGATATCAACTTTAGTTAGGCACCATCGGAATAAACATGCATGTAAGACATCATTAATATCATATCAACCCCTAACTCGGGCATTTCTATCATGATAAGGCAACCAATGCTCATTAAGGCCTATAATAACAATTTAAGCCCCCGTATGGGCATCATATCTAGAATAAAGGCAATTAAATGCACAGATAGGGCCAATGATGTCAAATAAAAACCCCACTCTAGCAACACGCAATATCAATTATCACAAGTCAACAACAACATATTATAAGCCCCCACTCGAGCACACAACAGTAATAATAATCTCGAAATATAAACCCCATAGTTATTTTCCCCAACTCATAGCATGCTTTACCTATTTATTAACTACCTAGCTCAATCTGAAAGAAGTTAAGCCATAACCTACCTTGAAATGACAAAATTCAAGCCTAAAGTCCTTCAACACGATGTTTTCCCCTTTCGAATGGCGTCGTAATCAACTAAAACATACAAATACATCTACTCATTAAAACGAAGCTATCGATACCTATATCGACCATATTTAAAATGGGTCCAAAACGGACTTGAAAAATGAGTTTGAAAATGAAAGGGGTAAAATTAGAATTTTTCTTTAGAAATACATTCCCCAAGGTTATAGGAGTCTACAGTTGAAAACCCACGTAAAAATGAGTTAAAAACGAGGTCCAAATCAAAGAAAACTATTTTTCAAGCTTTACCGACAAAAACCTCGTAATTCCATTTTGAAATCATGATTTAAAAGTATTTTTGTAAGATATAATTGATAGGAAATAATAGAAAGATGATTTAGGAGCTTACCCAAGCAAGAATGCTGATAAAACCCTATGAAATCGCCTCTTCCAGATGTTTGGAGGTCCAAAAATGGAGAAAAATTGTGAAATTGAAGTATTTATATTGTTTTGTGAACAGTACCTAGCGATCGTGGACCCCACCTCGCGATCACGAGGGTCAATGTTGATCGACCATTAAGTTGGTCATTGCGGTCACGTAGCTGGGCCTCGCGATCACGATGAGTCAACCTGACCCAGTCCACCGATTAACCCATAGCGATCGCGGCACCCCCACTACGCGATCACAATGAAAACCATCATCGAGTCCCGCGATTGCGATGAAGGGCCTGATGCACTAGAAAATGTTGCACCAGAAAATTTTCCAAGTGATGAAATATCTCCGAATGGACTCTTGAAATTCGTTCGGCGCCCCACTGGAACAAACCATAGATGCTACTAGGCTATTTTTGACGTTATGGACTCAATGACGATGTCAGATTTTTGAAAAAAGATTACTTTCAATAAATTAACCCCCGGGACCCCCATCTAGCTGATTTTCCAAACGAAGGGTCGAAATGTAAAATAAGGGTTTTGAACCCTAACCAACCCCGCTACTAATCCAAATTTGACATTACGGATATAATGAAACTGTCCAAATCGTCATCCGAGACCCGAAACATCAAATGTTGACCAAAGTCAACTATATGGCTTTTAAAGCCTCTAAAAACCTCAAACTCGTCCAAATCACTCCCGATCGCATCGAGAACCATGCCAACCATCCCCACACGCCAAAATCAACATGTAGCAACTACGGGGAAAGGCAAAATGGTCAAAACTCATAAAAAGTAAAGTTTCACAAAACAGGTCATTACACATGTCCTTTTTCGTCAGTTGTCTTTCAAAAGCACTTCTTGAAAAAGATTATCCAAACATATTTAATTTGTTTATCAAAAGCACTTTTCAAATGAATTTACCAAACACAAATTATTATTTTTCAAAAGTTATTTTATAAAAGTGTTTCTCAAATAAGCAGTTTTCTAACAGCAATCCTAAACGGGATCTTAAATTCAATCTCTAACCCCCCCCCCCCCCCCGTAATGCGGTAAATATATATGTGTTGCAAGTATTTAACTTTTTATAAATTTTGTAGAAAAAAAAATTAATCTCAAAACATATATTGATTCACATAGGAGTGCAACTATTCAAGAAATTAATCTAACATATGATTAAGTTCAATTTGAATTATTGGATGCTATATTCTCAAAAACATTCAATGAAAACAACTTTTATATTACGTATCGATTAGAAAATACAAAGAAATTCTTCTTTAACTTACAAATACTTTTATACAATGATTTAATTTTTAGGAGTTTGCAGGAAATCTTGAACTACTCTTTCAATAACTTAATGTCGCAAATAGCGAAAAGATAAAAAGTAAGTAGGTGTCAAATGCAAAACTTTAATAGTTATGAAAATTTATCGACAAGATATGATTAACCTGAATAACATTTAATTAATTATGTAGTTGGAAAATATGGAACAAATTATACTTATTTGATAAATTATGTACTATTTTTATATCTTGAGGTTGGGCCTAGGCTTAGCACGGGCCAGGCAGAACTAGTACTTTACTATATGGATCTGGAGATTTTGGTAGTCCTCACAAGGGCTTTTTTGATATTTCAATTTTTTGGTGAAATAAAATTATTACACATGGCAATTAATAATGTCTTTTTATTACATATTTCCATTTTCATCCTTATTCTTTTTGGTAAGACCATTCCCTTGGATTTTTATGTAATGACCTTCCCGGTCATTTCCTTCGTTTTCATGTATTGTCAGCGCTTAGAGCTTTTCTATAACTGCCCCAAGTTATTTATAACTTGCTGGGACCGACAGTTCGGCTCCCAGACAGTTCGTTTGAGAATATTATTTAGACCGAGCACGTTGTAAAATATTAAATTAAATTTGAATTTGGTAAAATGAAATAGTTAATGACCTTTTGAAAATATTTTTGAAATTCTTTAGGTATGATATATCTATACTATTTTATAATAGTTTTATAATTTATTAATAACTTAAGCGGAGATAGTGAATTTAAATATGTTAAACTAATATTTTTCTTTTATAGAGATTTTGTTAGAAATAATTTTCTATTAATTATGGTATATTCAAAAAGTTGTATTTATTTTACCACGAAGCTATACAATACCCGAATATATATATAACGGGATTCGAATTAATGGGATAGTGCTACCTCCACTTCCACGTGGAAGTGGAGGAAAGAGTACAACAATCTTAAGTGATGTCGTGGTGGCAGCATTAGTCATTAGTAGTTATATGACAAATCATATCACTATGTAAAACATAGTTGACAATTCAAATGTCATAAAAATGTTACTTTTTCAAATGTGTTTTGCCACTTTCAGAAGCTGAAAGATCATCATCGGCAATCCTTGGTTCTATTCCGATTATATTTTTGAGTCCGTGGACTCGTCCTCGTCATTTCTACGGTATGTTTTCTTATTTTTACGGTAATTTTCGTTTACGATGGTATATTTTAGGATTGGTATTGATGTTTGAGCTACATATTGGGCTCAAATTGAGCGGTGTTAGTTGTGACTATTAATCACGGGGTAATTTGGGACGCGGTGACGGTTTTAATTTTGCGATACCGCAAGTGGGCCCCACGTGGACTGTTCGAACATTTTTTTGAACTAATGCAATATGGGTATCAATAGTCATGTTTTGACATGTAGTTTATTATTTTGGTAGCTTGGCAATATTCGGAGGCCTCTCGAAAGAAAAAGGCTCCTATTTAGCTGGTTTTCTTGGCAGGCTTGCGGCAGACGTCCAGGTAGGCTAGGTTTACCTTCCTTTACACTTAGACTGGGCTTATGTGTGATATATGTATGCTATTGTGCGGGTATTGTGGGCTGGTATTATAGACTTGGTGGTGGTGGTTTGCTGTGATTTAGGCCTTCTAGGCCGGATAGGGCTATTCGGATATTATTCCAGGCCCGTTATCCTCGTGGTACCCCACAGATGACCTATTTGGGGTCGGATAGTATTGTTGTTGTTGTTGCTAGTCTGGGAATGTTATTGTTGGACCTTAGTCCAGTCTTAGACAGACTTAGCCCAGACTTAGACAAGTATAACCAGACTCGGTTTTCGGGACCCGGTAGCTGGCCCCGTTACCCTTTTTTGTCGGCTTGTCGAAACTTTGACATCTTTGGGCTTAGATAAGCCCTATATGACTATTAGGGTTATGAAGGGATTGAGTCACCCCGATTATACCCGGTTGGACTGTCTAGCTTTGTTCGTCTCTGATAGCACCGTAATTGATTGGGGTCGGCTAGTTTGACTTAGAACGCTGAACCGCCTTTCCATGACTTGTAATGTATACCCAGACTTTTATATACATATTATTTACAGTAGGTAGTTGACCTAGAAGGACCCCGAGATTGACTTGTAGCATGTTGTAGAGTTAGCTTCTGTACCTATATAATAGTAATGACTTGGCACTAAGGCGTTCCCCGTTTATTTGATATGATATGACCTTTGATTCTGTTTTGGTTACTGGATATGATGAGTTCCGGTTCGAGTCCGGCTACTGATTCAGGTATGATGATTTTGGTTATCGACTATTGGGTGTTCCGGTTCGAGTCCGGCCCCGGATTGTGGTACACTATGAGTTTCGGTTCGAGTTCGGCCACTGATTATTATGAGTTTCGGTTCGAGTCCGGCATCTGGTTATGATATAATTGGAGAGTTTTGGTACTAGGTACCGTGATTATGATGTTGTTGTTCTATGAGTTTCGGTTCGAGTCCGGCAGATATGATATATATGTGGCCTCTTGTTATTACCCACTGCTTCCGGTTCGACTCCGGCGTCTGGCCTTTTGTTATTACCCATTGGTGCCGGTTCAAGCCCGGTGCACTCCTGTTGGTTATTGTGGTTACTGGATACTGATACAGCCTCGAGACACTGGTGACTATGCATTTACTTTTCTTGTGTGTCCCGCTGGTTTATGGGGGCCAGACTGGGTTATTGTTTTCTTCCGTGTGCCTATCGGGCTTATGGGGGCCCAGATAGGTTATGTTTGACTTGTGTGTTTACTTACGCATTTATTTACTCGTTATTATGTATCGCACTTATATTTTCCCTGAGCATATCTATACGCCTCGGCCGTTACTTATGTATCTATTACTTGTACCCCGGACTTAGCATGCCCCCTGCACTTTAGCTTGCTTATATTATATTAAGCTCAGTCGGCCGATGATGCCTACTGAGTACCCGTTGCCCTGGTACTCATACTGCACTTCTGCATCTTTTTCCCGATGCAGATCCAGGCACCAGTCGACGATTTTGACGTGACTCTTTTCTCAGCACTGATTTTGGAGCAGGGTGAGCTTACTGACGTCCGAGGCAGATCCTACTCCATCCTCTACTGTATAGTCTTTTGCTCTCAAGACTATTGTACTTATTATACATGTTTGGTTTCTGTCTTGTATTTTGGGTATGTTAGTAGTGGCTCATGTACTGACCCCACCAGGTCTTGGGAGGGGTTCTGGACTTTATATACGTTGTCCTCTTCCTTCTCAGTCTTAGCATGTTTATAAATATGGTTATAGTTACTTCCACTTCTTCTCTGTTTTATGAGATTCCGCCCGTTAGCCCGTCGCTTGTTGCTCCGGACTAGGGTTTGGCTCGCCTATTGGTGGGTTACGATAGGCGCCATCATGACCCAAATATTGGGTCGTGACAGCTTGGTATCAGAGCCTAGGTTGTATAAGTAGTGTCGGTACATGGGCCAATGTCTAGTAGAGTCCTGTGGATCGGTGCGGGGACGCCTGTATCCTATCTTCGGGAGGCTACGGAGCATTCTTAGGGGAGTCTCTTATTTTCTTGCCTCATGTCCGTGCGTTGAGTCTATGTTGGTTTCTGATTTTCATTTTGTTCACTCTTTATGCAGATGGTTAGGACGCAAGGTGCGAGACCCGAGGGTCAGGACCCCGAGCCTACAACGAGGGCTCCTGTTAGGGGCCGAGGTCGACCCAGAGGTCGGGGGCAGGGCAGAGCAGCAGCCCCAGGCCGAGATCATGCTAGGGATCAGTTACCCGATCCCGTTATAGCTCCAGATGTTCCGCCTCCGCAGCAGCCGGTGGACCAGGGAGCAGCCCAGGCTCCACCTGGATTTATAGATGCTTCTTTGCTTCGAGGTACATTACTTCAGTTGTTGGGGATAGTTGGAGGTCCGTCAGCCGAGGGAGCCCAACCAGCAGTACAGGGAGTTGGTGTTGGGGCGCAGCCTGCAGCTGCAGCACCCAGAGTTGAGATTCCGCCAGCACCGGTAGCTCCACAGCCAGTTATAGATCAGCCTGCTATGTCTGTCGATGAGCAGAAGATGTTGGGGCATTTCTTGAGGTTGACTCCACCGAGATTTGCTGGTACTCCGGGTGAGGATGCATATGAGTTCTTGTCCAGCTGCGAGGATAGATTGCAGAATTTGGGATTGGTACAGTCTCGTGGTGTTGATTTTGTGGCATATCAGTTTGATACTGCAGCGAGGAGATGGTGGAGGGGATATCTTGATTCCAGGCCAGCAGGATCTCCGCCGGTTACTTGGACCCAATTCTCTGAGATTTTCTTGGGAAAGTATATGCCCCGTACTATGCGGGAGCGACTTAGAGATGAGTTCTCCAGATTGACTCAGGGTTCGTTATCTGTCGCCGAGTATGAGGCGAGGTTTCATGATCTTGCTAGGCATGCTACTTCTATTTTGCCTGATGAGTATGAGAGAGTTAGATGTTTTGTCAGGGGACTGAGATTGCCACTCCGCAGAGCTACCCAGAGTTTAGTGACTTCAGGGAAGTCATTCGCAGAGATTACCGAGCATGTATACTCTATTGAGGAGATGGATCGCGAGGCCCAAGGGGGCAGCGATAAGAGACCTCGTGTTCAGGGTAGTTTCAGTGGGAGCCATAGTGGTTCGCAGTTCAGAGGTCGTGGGTTCCAGTTTCAGGGTAGGTACCCTCAGCAGCAGCAGCAGTCTTTTCAGCGACAGGGTCAGCCCAGTAGGCCCGTACAGTCAGCTTTGCAAATATCTGATAGGGGTCAGCCCACCTATAGTGGTTCTGTTAGCCAGCCTCAAGGACGTGGTCAGTCCAGTTCATCGACTAGAGGTGGTCATACTAGCTCAGTCGGACCTTCTAGGCCGAGCAGGGAGCCAGGAGCATGCTACACTTGTGGGGTTGTCGGTCATTTTGCGCGTGAGTGTCCTCAGCGCATGGCGATTGAGCCTTCAGTTCAGACAGCACAGCCCCTCAGATCTATACCTCCAGCAGGTAGAGGTGGTGCACAGGGTCGTCGGGGTGGTCCCCAGGGTTCTCGAGGTAGAGCGCAGGGAGGTCAGACTGGTGGTCAAGGCGGTGCTCAGACTAGTGGTAGCCAGCGTCAGTTGTATGCCGTGCCGGCTAGACCGGAGGCTGAGGCTTCGGATGCAGTGATTACAGGTACGATTTCCGTATGTCATCAGCTAGCCTCTGTATTATTTGATCCTGGATCCACGTTTTCTTATGTATCTACTTATTATGCACCACGGTTGGGTTTGTGTTCTGAGTTATTATCTATGCCCTTACGTGTATCTACCCCCGTTGGTGATTCCTTAGTAGTGGATCGGGTATATAGATCTTGTCTGGTGACTATTCAGGAGTTTGAGACTCAGGTTGATTTTATTGTATTGGCCATGGTAGACTTTGATGTGATTCTGGGCATGGACTGGTTGTCTTTTCATCATGCAGTCTTGGATTGCTTTACCAAGACCGTTACCTTAGCCATGCCTGGTGTACCCCCGGTGGTGTGGCAGGGTTCTGTTAGCCGCACACCGACAGGGATTATTTCATATGTTCGTGCTCGTAGATTGATGTCGAGGGGATGTGATTCATTCCTTGCTTATGTTCGGGATGCTAGCATTGAGAGTCCGTCACTTGACTCCGTCCCAGTTGTTCGTGAGTTTCCTGATGTATTCCCGACTGACTTACCTGGCCTTCCTCCTGAGCGTGAGATAGAGTTCATTATTGACCTTGAGCCGGGCACCCGACCTATTTCTATAGCTCCTTATCGTATGGCTCCTGCTGAATTGAGAGAGTTGAGTACTCAGCTCCAGGACCTTCTGGGGAAGGGTTTTATCAGGCCGAGTGTGTCTCCGTGGGGTGCTCCAGTTCTGTTTGTAAAGAAGAAGGATGGATCTATGCGCATGTGTATTGATTACAGGCAGTTGAATAAGGTAACTGTGAAGAATAAGTATCCTATGCCTCGTATCGATGATTTGTTTGATCAACTTCAAGGTGCAGCGGTATTCTCAAAAATAGATTTGAGATCTGGATACCATCAGTTGAGAGTTAGGGCTGAGGACATCCCAAAGACAGCCTTCAGGACTCGGTACGGCCATTATGAGTTCCTGGTGATGTCTTTTGGGTTGACTAATGCCCCAGCAGCTTTCATGGATTTGATGAATCGTGTATTCAGGCCATACTTGGACTCCTTTGTGATTGTGTTTATTGACGACATCTTGGTTTATTCGAGGAGTAGCGAGGAGCACGAGCAGCATTTGAGGATTGTGCTCCACACTTTGAGAGATCATCGGCTTTATGCCAAGTTCTCAAAGTGTGAGTTTTGGCTTGAGTCTGTAGCTTTCTTGGGGCACGTTGTGTCCAGACACGGTATCATGGTAGACCCAGCAAAGATTGAGGCTATTCGAGGTTGGGCTAGGCCCACGTCACCTACCGAGGTTCGCAGCTTTGTTGGGTTGGCAGGATACTACAGGCGATTTGTTGAGGGCTTCTCGTCTATTGCATCTCCTATGACCAGACTAACCAGGAAGGAGGTTCCATTTCAGTGGTCTGAGGATTGTGAGGCAAGCTTTCTGAAGCTCAAGGATCGACTTACTTCTGCCCCTGTGTTGACTCTTCCAGTTGAGGGCGAGGGTTTTATCGTGTATTGTGATGCGTCTGGTATTGGTTTGGGATGTGTTCTGATGCAGCAGGGTCATGTTATTGCTTATGCATCGAGGCAGCTGAAGGTGCACGAGCGTAACTATCCCACTCATGATTTAGAGTTAGCAGCGGTTGTGTTTGCACTACGGATTTGGAGGCATTATCTCTATGGTGTTCATTGTGAGATCTTTACAGACCACCGCAGTCTTCAGCATATTATGACTCAGAGGGATCTTAATTCGAGGCAGCGCAGGTGGATTGAGTTGCTGAAGGACTATGATATCTCTATTCTCTATCATCCGGGCAAGGCGAATGTGGTAGCAGATGCCTTGAGCCGGAAGGCAGTGAGTATGGGTAGCTTAGCCTTCATTCCAGTCTCTCAGCGGCCGTTGGCTTTGGATATTCAGTCCTTAGCTAACTCGATGGTGCGTTTGGATATTTCTGACCCCAGAAAGGTTATCGCTTGTGTTGGTGCGAGATCTACTTTGCTGGAGCAGATTCAGAGTCGTCAATTTGAAGATAGCGGTCTCCGTAGAATTCGAGATCAGGTATTGAAGGGTGAGTCTGAGAGAGCTACCTTGGGTTCTGATGGTGTTCTGAGGTTTGACGGTCGTATTTGTGTTCCGAGGATTGAAGATTTAATTCAGTTGATTTTGCGTGAAGCTCACAGTTCTAGATATTCTATTCACCCCGGGACAGCTAAGATGTATAGAGATCTGAGACAACACTATTGGTGGAGCGGTATGCGGAGAGATATAGCAGGGTTTGTAGCCCGATGCCTTTGTTGTCAGCAGGTAAAGGCCGAACATCAGAGACCCGGTGGTTTACTTCAGCAATTACCCATCCCCGAGTGGAAATGGGAGCGGGTCACTATGGATTTCATTGTTGGATTGCCTCGCACCTCCCGTGGTTTTGATAGTATTTGGGTTATTGTGGACCGGTTGACTAAGTCTGCACACTTTATCCCTGTTCGAGTCTCCTATAGTGCTGAGAGGTTAGCTCGTGTATATATTCAGGAGGTGGTCCGCCTACATGGAGTGCCAATATCCATTATCTCAGACCGAGGGTCTCAGTTTACCTCCAGTTTCTGGCAGACTTTCCAGGAAGAGTTGGGTACCCAGGTGGACCTCAGCACTGCATTTCACCCTCAAACAGACGGGCAGTCGGAGAGGACGATTCAGGTATTGGAGGATATGCTCCGCGCTTGTGTGTTAGACTTTGGGGGTCAATGGGATCAATTCTTACCTTTAGCCGAGTTCGCGTATAATAATAGCTTCCACTCCAGCATTCAAATGGCTCCGTTTGAGGCTTTATATGGCAGACGGTGTCGATCTCCAATTGGCTGGTTCGAAACTTCAGAAGTCAATCCTCGTGGCACAGATTTACTCCGAGAATCTTTGGACCGAGTTCGAGCGATTCAAGATAGGTTGCGGACAGCTCAGAGTAGACAAAGGAGTTATGCTGACCGTAGACGTCGTCCGTTGAAATTCAGGGTGGGTGATAGGGTCTTCTTACGAGTATCGCCCATGAAGGGCGTGATGCGGTTTGGTAGGAAGGGTAAGCTTAGCCCCAGGTATATTGGACCCTTTGAGATTTTGCGGACAGTTGGAGAGGTGGCTTATGTGTTAGCTTTACCTCCGGCATTTTCAGCTATCCACCCAGTATTTCATGTTTCTATGCTACGACAATATATTCCAAATGAGTCGCATGTGCTTCAGTGGGACTCGGTTCAGTTAGACGAGAAACTAACATTTGTGGAGGAGCCTGTGTCCATTTTAGCCAGAGATGTCAGACGGTTACGCTCCCGGGACATTCCAGTGGTTAAGGTACAGTGGCGTCACCGTCCGGTTGAGGAGGCTACTTGGGAGCTTGAACGTGACATGCGAGCCCAGTATCCCTACTTGTTCACATCTTCAGGTACGTGCTTATTCTTGACTTTCGCGGACGAAAGTCCTTTTAGTAGTGGATATTGTAATGACCTTCCCGGTCATTTCCTTCGTTTTCATGTATTGTCAGCGCTTAGAGCTTTTCTATAACTGCCCCAAGTTATTTATAACTTGCTGGGACCGACAGTTCGGCTCCCAGGCAGTTCGTTTGAGAATATTATTTAGACCGAGCACGTTGTAAAATATTAAATTAAATTTGAATTTGGTAAAATGAAATAGTTAATGACCTTTTGAAAATATTTTTGAAATTCTTTAGGTATGATATATCTATACTATTTTATAATAGTTTTATAATTTATTAATAACTTAAGCGGAGATAGTGAATTTAAATATGTTAAACTAATATTTTTCTTTTATAGAGATTTTGTTAGAAATAATTTTCTATTAATTATGGTATATTCAAAAAGTTGTATTTATTTTACCACGAAGCTATACAATACCCGAATATATATATAACGGGATTCGAATTAATGGGATAGTGCTACCTCCACTTCCACGTGGAAGTGGAGGAAAGAGTACAACAATCTTAAGTGATGTCGTGGTGGCAGCATTAGTCATTAGTAGTTATATGACAAATCATATCACTATGTAAAACATAGTTGACAATTCAAATGTCATAAAAATGTTACTTTTTCAAATGTGTTTTGCCACTTTCAGAAGCTGAAAGATCATCATCGGCAATCCTTGGTTCTATTCCGATTATATTTTTGAGTCCGTGGACTCGTCCTCGTCATTTCTACGGTATGTTTTCTTATTTTTACGGTAATTTTCGTTTACGATGGTATATTTTAGGATTGGTATTGATGTTTGAGCTACATATTGGGCTCAAATTGAGCGGTGTTAGTTGTGACTATTAATCACGGGGTAATTTGGGACGCGGTGACGGTTTTAATTTTGCGATACCGCAAGTGGGCCCCACGTGGACTGTTCGAACATTTTTTTGAACTAATGCAATATGGGTATCAATAGTCATGTTTTGACATGTAGTTTATTATTTTGGTAGCTTGGCAATATTCGGAGGCCTCTCGAAAGAAAAAGGCTCCTATTTAGCTGGTTTTCTTGGCAGGCTTGCGGCAGACGTCCAGGTAGGCTAGGTTTACCTTCCTTTACACTTAGACTGGGCTTATGTGTGATATATGTATGCTATTGTGCGGGTATTGTGGGCTGGTATTATAGACTTGGTGGTGGTGGTTTGCTGTGATTTAGGCCTTCTAGGCCGGATAGGGCTATTCGGATATTATTCCAGGCCCGTTATCCTCGTGGTACCCCACAGATGACCTATTTGGGGTCGGATAGTATTGTTGTTGTTGTTGCTAGTCTGGGAATGTTATTGTTGGACCTTAGTCCAGTCTTAGACAGACTTAGCCCAGACTTAGACAAGTATAACCAGACTCGGTTTTCGGGACCCGGTAGCTGGCCCCGTTACCCTTTTTTGTCGGCTTGTCGAAACTTTGACATCTTTGGGCTTAGATAAGCCCTATATGACTATTAGGGTTATGACGGGATTGAGTCACCCCGATTATACCCGGTTGGACTGTCTAGCTTTGTTCGTCTCTGATAGCACCGTAATTGATTGGGGTCGGCTAGTTTGACTTAGAACGCTGAACCGCCTTTCCATGACTTGTAATGTATACCCAGACTTTTATATACATATTATTTACAGTAGGTAGTTGAACTAGAAGGACCCCGAGATTGACTTGTAGCATGTTGTAGAGTTAGCTTCTGTACCTATATAATAGTAATGACTTGGCACTAAGGCGTTCCCCGTTTATTTGATATGATATGACCTTTGATTCTGTTTTGGTTACTGGCTATGATGAGTTCCGGTTCGAGTCCGGCTACTGATTCAGGTATGATGATTTTGGTTATCGACTATTGGGTGTTCCGGTTCGAGTCCGGCCCCGGATTGTGGTACACTATGAGTTCCGGTTCGAGTCCGGCCACTGATTATTATGAGTTCCGGTTCGAGTCCGGCATCTGGTTATGATATAATTGGAGAGTTTTGGTACTAGGTACCGTGATTATGATGTTGTTGTTCTATGAGTTCCGGTTCGAGTCCGGCAGATATGATATATATGTGGCCTCTTGTTATTACCCACTGCTTCCGGTTCGACTCCGGCGTCTGGCCTCTTGTTATTACCCATTGGTGCCGGTTCAAGCCCGGTGCACTCCTGTTGGTTATTGTGGTTACTGGATACTGATACAGCCTCGAGACACTGGTGACTATGCATTTACTTTTCTTGTGTGTCCCGCTGGTTTATGGGGGCCAGACTGGGTTATTGTTTTCTTCCGTGTGCCTATCGGGCTTATGGGGGCCCAGATAGGTTATGTTTGACTTGTGTGTTTACTTACGCATTTATTTACTCGTTATTATGTATCGCACTTATATTTTCCCTGAGCATATCTATACGCCTCGGCCGTTACTTATGTATCTATTACTTGTACCCCGGACTTAGCATGCCCCCTGCACTTTAGCTTGCTTATATTATATTAAGCTCAGTCGGCCGATGATGCCTACTGAGTACCCGTTGCCCTGGTACTCATACTGCACTTCTGCATCTTTTTCCCGATGCAGATCCAGGCACCAGTCGACGGTTTTGACGTGACTCTTTTCTCAGCACTGATTTTGGAGCAGGGTGAGCTTACTGACGTCCGAGGCAGATCCTACTCCATCCTCTACTGTATAGTCTTTTGCTCTCAAGACTATTGTACTTATTATACATGTTTGATTTCTGTCTTGTATTTTGGGTATGTTAGTAGTGGCTCATGTACTGACCCCACCAGGTCTTGGGAGGGGTTCTGGACTTTATATACGTTGTCCTCTTCCTTCTCAGTCTTAGCATGTTTATAAATATGGTTATAGTTACTTCCACTTTTTCTCTGTTTTATGAGATTCCGCCCGTTAGCCCGTCGCTTGTTGCTCCGGACTAGGGTTTGGCTCGCCTATTGGTGGGTTACGATAGGCGCCATCATGACCCAAATATTGGGTCGTGACATTTTATAATTGGTTTCTTCTTGCCACTTGTTAGATTACTATTTAATTAAAACTCCCTTCATTTTACATCAACAATCACTTTAACTCAAAAAAAAAAAATCTAGCTAACTTTTAATACAAAATTAAAGTTTGCAATGATTTTCAACTACAACCTCATAGTTCTTTTTGAGAAATGGTAAGATTATAAGCATTGTGATGTAATTTCATATTATTAATATATATATATATATATATATATATATATCTTGTATTTATTGTTTCTCTTAATGGACATGAAATAAATATAAAACAATAATCAAAATAGGACGAATAGGGTACTCTTGTAAGGGGCGTGTAAAACATAAACATGATAAGTAAATGGACCGAATGGAGTAATCTATTAATGTAGTTTAATTATCATTTAATATCCTTATAGAACATTATTAAGTTAATTTATATAAAGGCGCTTAATTAAGATTATAATTATTATAATATATACTTGAAATAATTGACTTTGTTTTAGATGATTCTATAAGATGAAAAAAAATGTATTTTGCAAAAACTATTGCCACTAAAATTATGGGCGAAATTAAAACTCAATAAATATCAAATAAATTTATTTTTAGCTATAACTAAGAAATTACATACTCGCAAATTTTATAAGAATATCAATATTTTTTTCTATTTATGATCTTCATCGAAGAGAAATTATTAAATATTTTAAATCATGTCATTATACAAAATATCGAATTACTTATAGCCTTTGTATATATTCTAATTCTCTGGTAATACTTTCTTCTTCATAAATAATGTTTTTTATTTAAAATTATCCAATTATGTGATTAACAACTTTAATAATTATGAAAACTTATCAATAAGACTTGTTTACATACCATTAGATTATACTGATTATAAAGTAAAAATATATATCATATAAGTTGTATTTTTAAATTAAAATTATTATTTTTATACTTTGAGTTTGGTCCGGGTTTAGCACGGACCTCGTGAAACTAGTATTTTTATTATTATATGTAATAAGGGAAAATCTAAAGATTTGGTAGTACTTAGTTGGATTGCAACTAATGCTTATCCAAATATTGTCATCTTTAGTTACATTGCAACTAATGCTTATCAATTACTTCAAAAAAGCTTCTTCCAAATTCACCCTTTGACACGTGTTTTTAACTTATTATTAATTATTCTACATTAATTTGTTTTGTTTCTCTTTTATATTGCCCTTGATTTAGTTCAATGTTACTTCACTTGCCATCATATAATTTGATAAATAATTAAAAAAGCATTTTTGAGATATTTTACAATGCCTTAATTCGATACCCCGCTCCCCTCACCACCACCACCACCTTTTTTTCTTTTACCTTACATATAATGATGTTTAGTCGCCAATTTCGTTAAATAAATATATGTTGCCTGTATTTATTTTATTTTAAAGTTTTTGACAATAAAAAATAATCCTAAATAGGGTTGTTCATGGTTTTGGTTAAAAACCAAACCGAACCGCAAACCGATTAAAAAAACCGACATATGGTTTGGTTTGGTTAGGTTTGGTTTTAAATTTTGAAAATCGTTACTATTTGGTTTGGTTATGGTTTTACTAAAAACAAAACCGAAAAAATAACCAAACCGAACCAATAAGTTGTATATATAAATTTTATAATTATTTATATATTATTCACAAAAAAAATATAAATATTTTGTTAAATTTAATCATAGATAAATTTAAGTCTTTTAACTCTAGCACTTACCAGATTATTTTTTAAGCCCAACTACCCAAACTCAAGCCCAACAATACATTACTCAGCCTTTACTATATATTAATACCCTAACTCCCCAAGTCTCCCAACCCTACACAAATTTCACATTTTCACTCTCTTTCTGGACAACTTTTTCTTCTTAGTTCTTAGAGAAGCAAAGGAAAAAACCCTAGCTGGCTTTCTCCGTCCAGCTTTTTCACTCTCTCTCTTCGTTTTTTTTTATAGCTGGTCTTCACATTTTTACTGCAAATTAAGATTGAACAGGTCTTCTCAGTTCAATTGGTTGAAAAGTAAAAACTTTAAATATTTTCTGGCACTTGTATTGAATTAAGGCCAATCAACAGAAGCTTTTATGGAAGAAGGAGTAGTTTTACAATCTTAGTCGCTAGTTATAAGTACTGACTTGAGGCTACAAATAGAGAAGACAGCTGCAATGATATGTAGTTAATTTCTCTAGCTCCTAAGTCATAACCAATCAATATTTTGAAATATTTAAGAATCTTAATGTTACCTTATATTTTAGGTTTCTTAACATAAAAACTTGCATTTGGAATAGAAATTCTTTTCACAAATATTTTTCATTATCTCGGGTTTGGTTTCCATTAGCCTCCTGTTTTGTAAAAACCTGCAGTTTGTATGATCAGTTAGTATGTATGATTTGAAATTTTATATTCAAGTTTGGCTAGTGTTGTGGGAAGGTTAAGGCAGTAGCAGATCCCTAGTCATAACCGAAAAAACCAAAAAAAAACAAACCAAACCGACAAGAACCAAACCAAAGGTTATTTTTTTTGTGTGGTTTGGTTTGGTTTTAAAAATTTAATAACCGACTAAATTGGTTTGGTTATGGTTTTAACCAATAACCGATCCAAACCGACCCATGAACACCCCTAATCCTAAATATATAATGATTCGCATTACATTACTTCTATATATAAGGGAGAACACCCAATTTTTGTTGTCCTCACATGAATTTATTATGTCCATTTTACCCTAAATTAAAGTTTTAAAGACCTTGGAAGATCTCACCCATTTTGATAAATTTAAATAATTATATTGACATTTAAAATGTTATACAAAAAGCGATGAGTCATAAAAAAGAGTGATCGTGACACCATAAAAGATCTATTTATCCAATCAAATAAAAAATTAATTAAAAATTTTGATGTTTCTTTTATATGGAAAAAATAATAAGAGAGAACACCCAACTTTTTTTTTTATCCCCTAATTGAAGCTTTAATAATCTTGTAAGACTTCATCCATTGAAGGAACATCTACAAAAGTATTTTGCTGAATCAGACTTTTAATTATTTAATTTAATGTTATCTTTATTTATAAATTAACTTTATTGACGTGATCATACAATAATTTGTAGCATCAAATACTTTTTATATTACTTAACTATTGTATTTCTTCAAAATAAAATGGGTTAGTCAATAAGTTTAATTGAGAAAAAGATAATGAAGGTAATTCAACATAAGACAACAATCATTTTAAATTGTTAAAGACTTTAATTTTAAAAAATTCAGTAAAATAAAAAGGAGAACAGATTTAGTGCATGCATTTGTTTGAATATTTAAAAGAAAGTCTAAAATATATTTTAAGAAAAATGTTATTTTTTAACTTACAAAAACTATTACTCCTTTTGTTTCAATTTGTTTGTCTGATTTTGACTTAGCCCGAAATTTAAAAACGAAACGAAGATTTTTTAATTTGTTGGTCTTAAACTGAAGATATATGTGGAAAAGATAAAAATATCTTTTAATCGTGTAGTCTTAAACATGCCATATGGAAAGATGAAATTAAGGAGTCTCAAAAAAAGGAAAGAGATTCTTTTTTAAACCAACTAAAAAAGAAATAGGACAAAAGAAACTAAAACGGATATATGATTTAATATTTTAACAGTATTGAGAAATTGTCGAATTGCTCTTAACTAATAACTATAATGTTACAAAAATAAACAAAAAACAAGACTAGCAAAAAAAAAAAATTACAGATATAAATGTTAATGTAGTTTGGGCTCGAGCTTAGCATGGGCTAAATGACACTAGTATATATAAGAGAGGATCTTGAGATTTTGGTAGTCCTCACAAGGGCTTTTTTGGTTTTAATTTTTTGGTGAAATAAACTTATTACACATGACAATTAATAGTGTCTTTTTATTACATATTTCTATTTTCGCCCTTAATCTTTTTGTTAAGACCATTCCACTTGGGTCTTTATAATTGGTTTCTTCTTGCCACTTGTTAGATTACTATTAATTAAAACTCCCTTCATTTTAAATGAACAATCACTTTAACTAAAAAAAAATTCAAGCTAACTTTTAATACAAAATTAAAGTTTGCAATGATTTTCAACTACAACCTCATAGTTCTTTTTGATATTATTCAGTTCTCAATTTATATAAAAGCTCTTAATTAAGGTTATAATTATTATAATTTAAACTTGAAATCATTGACTTTGTTTTAGATGATTCTAAAAGATGAAAAAAAATGTATTTTGCAAAAACTATTGCCACTAAAATTATGAGCGAAATTAAAACTCAATAAATATCAAAATAAATTTATTTTTAGCTATAACTAAGAAATTACATACTCGCAAATTTTATAAGAATATCAATATTTTTTCTATTTATGATCTTCATCGAAGCGTAATTATTAAATATTTTAAATCATGTCATTATATAAAATATCGAATTACTTATAGCCTTTTGATATATTCTAATTCTCTGGTAATAATTTCTTCCTCATAAATAATTTTTTTTATTTAAAATTATCCAATTATGTGATTAACAACTTTAATAATTATGGATACTTATCAACAAGACTTGCTTAACATACCATTAGATTATACTGATTATAAAGTTAAAAAATATATAATATAAATTATTATTTTTATACTTTGAGTTTGGGCCCGGGCTTAGCACGGGCCTCGTGAAACTAGTTCTATATAGATATAGCAAGGATATGACCAAACCCAAAAAATTATCGGGGATTTATAGAAGATGAATTAGTGTTAGAAATGTCTTTTTATAATACCCCTTTTTTTAAAAAACTAGTTTAGAGTAAGTGTGTTGCACGTGTATCATGCGTTTTCGGTCAGAATCCGAATGAACCTAAATTGACACAAATCCTATTGTTTTCGCTATTTTATATGTTTAGGTTTAATTTTTCTTGAGAAATCGACATGCAAAACTAATCATAAAACACGTTTAAGACAAAATTAGTGTTTTGAATGGATCAAAATCGCTTATAAATCAATCTAACAACGCAATAGTTTTAACAATGTTCACGTGAACTGCGTCAATTTAGTGAGTCCAAGTTGTTGATGCACTCATAGAATACGATTGAACGAAAATTGTGAGCATGTTGTTGGGGATGAAACAACTGGCGAATAAAAAAACCTTGAACGATGATAACAAAGAAAATTTATAAAAAGACTAATAATGTATTTAATTTATTTTGTAATGTTATTTGAATTTTTGTGAGTAAATTTGAATGAAAGCAATATTTTTGGTGTTTCAAAAATTCCTCAAAATTCTCAAATTTTATGGAAAAACGTGTTTGTATGCCTGAGTTCATGGTTAAAATGAAACTGTATGATTATCAAAATTTAAACTGCACCACATAAATTGGATCAGGGAGTATCTTTTAATGCTTAGCACTAAGGGTGGCAATTGGGCGGGTTGGATCAAATTTGGACGGGTCAAAACGGCTCAAGATCCAATCCGACCCAAATTTATTTGGGTCAAAATGGGTTGGGTCCAAACGGGTTAGGTAACGAGTTATAACTCAACCCGCCCAATTCTTACTAAGTTTTAATTACCTTATTTATTCTTTTATAAATTTTTAGTACCAAATAAAATTATTTTTCTTTACTATGACTAAATATAACATATCAAATTAAAAAAAAAAAGCTTTTAAAAATATTTTAGCAAGATTTCTCAAAAATTAATTTGGGTTACATATCAACCCAAATTTTAACGGGTTGAAACGGGTTGGGTTGACATGGGTTGAGCTAATAAATGGACGGGTCAATAACCAACCCATACTTGAACGGGTTGGATCGGGTTGGGCTGGTTGATTTTGATATTGCCACCTCTACTTAGCACTTTCTTATTGCTATTTCTGCATATGTACTGCTTTTCAGAAATGGATGAGAATAAGGGGTACCTCTACTTAGCACTTTCTTATAGCTATTTTTGCATATGTACTGCTTTTTAGAAATGGCTAAGAATAAGGGATAATAGATGTATCCATTATTAATTAGTAAAGCAACAACTTTATTAAATACAATATAGGACTCTTCTTGCTACACTGGGCGATTAACAAGTAGAGATCCTTACAACAAATAAACAAATCACTGTACATTGACTAAACTATTTTCAACTTTCAAAAAAAGAATAATAATAATATAAATATGAACCCAGAGAGACAAATGAAACCTAGAGAAGTATGTGTATTTATCTTTAGTTGGATATATGCTATTAAGAGTTGTCTGTACATAGCCAAGGTTGGTGGTCTAAGAAAAGAATACAACGTGTAAAAACTCACAACGACACCTGCAGTTTTGTCAATGGCCCTATCCTAAACTTCTCCGCAGCAACTGCTGACGCCAATGATGCAAAGAGGACAGGTTGCAATCATATATAGCCATTTGTCGATACAAGTACATTGAAAAAGATGACCACAAGGAAGTTGCCAAAGTTCATCTCAATCATCATAAGTAGACAGACATATGGAACATCCCTATTCACAATATATGGACATGCTATAAGCACATTTTGCCAGAAACAATTAACACACGAGAGTAAAACAAGGTAAAAGAAAGAATAGCAAGGCTACATACAACATAATCTATGAAAAATGAGCGCTCATCCGCTGGTGTATCTCTCCCACACAGGGTCATGAATCCAACAAATATTCCTTGAATCTCACTAGTACAATTTTCAGTATAGCCATTGCATCGAAATATGTCCTTTGACAGTAGTTCAATATCGTCTTTGCTGAGTCATTTTTGTAGAAAATATTTAAAGGATCATTAAAAAAATATCGCACAAATATTACTAAAGTTATACTCTAGTATGCAAAAAAAGAAGGTCAATATTCCACTATTTTCATAGATATGTTTGCAAAGAGAATCCGATGGGAGAAATCCTGACCTAATGTCAATCATCAATTAACACGTGTGTTTACGAAACAGAGAATACTTTCTACTGAATGAGTTGCTGAAATTTGCAACATATTGAAATAATGGGTATGTATAACTTCTTTCTACCAATCATGTTCTTAGAATAGAAGTTGATAGATCTTGTTCCACAATTTTACATCAACCTAATATGAAGACCCTAATGAGAATTTTTCTAGACACTCTGTCTAGTGGTATTAATTCAAAAAAAAAAAAGAAGAAAAAAGACCGACACTTTATTGAATTGCCAATTTTCTTGGTTAACAAAAATTTTCATTCCTTTTTTCTTCTAAAAGAGCATCCCAAAAAACATATATTTTCAGGGAAATTGAAAGTATATGGACCACTTTTTTTATACTCCTGGTTACGTAGTTTACTCATGCAAACCTTACATAGGTTACTCACACAAACCTTACTTTATTGCCAAACTATTTCTTCTGCTCCATCCCTGTAGCTATTGAATGAGTTAAGGGCATCATAAAACACAATCAATCACTTTAGTTCTTTTAACAATAAGGGTCCGTAGCAAGCTTACAGAAATAAGAGTAAGGATCATATACGCATAGATAGCGTAATTGTGTGTATATATGGAATACAAAAACTGCTGAATCCTCGTATTGTTCAAATAAGCTCGTAATTTCTCAAAACATAGATCAGAACGATGCTAAACTCCAACTAATAGAATTCTATTTTCTATTCAGAGTTATTTAGAGATTTATGGAACTACAATAACTACACGACTATCCAAACTACACATACATTACTTTTTACCTATTTTCTGAATTTCCAATTAGTGTCAATACTGAATTTAGCAAAGGAAAACAAGACATGGATCTAATAATAGATAAAATCATAAAGTAATAGAACAATAATACAAAAATTATTGAAAATATAACTAAAAATACCTGACTATAAATTGCAAAGAAACTGCACATTCCTATAAGCAAATAGAAAAAAAGAAGAAGAGGAGGTATATATTATGAATACAAAAACAGAGAAAGATGAAGAAGAATACACAAATTTGTTCTTTAATTTTTCTTGAAGACCTTGCCCTAAGTATTCTAAAAGCCTCTTTACTACTATCCCAGGTCCATTTTGTAGTTACCCCTGAAATATTTTTCGAATCAAAGTGTCAAAGATGTGATCTTCTCAATACAGTGAAGTAGATTATAGTCCAGAAAGAAGTAAATCACCATCACAACCCATTTTATCAAATCAATCAATATCAATAAAAAACCTTATTTAGGTTCCAAACTCTTAAAAAAAATAGCTACCTTGTTGTGTCATTTCTATCTTGCAGAAGCACAAGCAGAAAAAGATATATATATATACATATATATATATATATATATATATATGGCCAAACGCCTAGAGTATCTTTTTCATTTTCTCAAAGGGATGTTGGTTTTTTGTGAATGGAGAAAGAAATCATGGACATAGCAGAAAGGGGCAGCCACCCTTTACAGAAACTCCCAGCTCTCTCTGAGGTCTCATTTTTATATCTGAGTTTTATTGTAAGAATGAAAATTAATTCCTCTATCATAGTTTAAGAAAATGCCAAGGCCAAAAAGGTGTAATCAAGAAAAGCTGTCAAATAGAAAAAACAAAAGACATCTTTTTCCTCCTTACCACCATAGCCGTCACCGAAAACTGAAAATCACCGCAAATATTCTGCAGGGTGGTAGCAACAGTAACTAAATCAAACAATGGTAACTTCATGTCATCCGTTCCAACTTACCTACCTATATGATGAACAATCAAGTGGTGTATATATATTATCCTGATACAAATAGAACATTAGAAACACGATCTTTTGAGAACGGTGAACAATAGTTGTTTATCTATTGTTTTTTTCTTCTGTGGAATTTTGCACACCAAGCTAGAAGGTTGAGTACACAAATCACGGATACTGCTGATACGATTGCAATCAGCCTTGACTTCTTTCTCTTTCATTTACGGATACTGCTGATAAGATTGCAATCAGTCTTGACTTCTTTCTCTTTCGTTTCTTGTCTTGATTTGTTAATAGTTAGTCCATAATCAATCAGAAAATTTCAACATTGTCATAAACAATATGATTAACATTCAAATTTTTTTTTTTGGAAGCTCTCTAATAGCTAGGACCAGAATATCACTCGATTTGTTGGCCAAAAGAAACAGGTAAGTTTCTTGACCAACAAATCTTTGAGCAAGTCTTTACATATTCGCAGGTTAGACAATGATAACATGTATTCTTTAATGTACATAAGCCTCAAATTTCTACAGATAAATCATAATGATATAAAACAATCAATGATGGAATGTAAAAAATAGAGACCTAATCAAGCAACTGAACGTTGCGATTTGTCACTTACTGTAAAGCTGATGGATTAAATACACTTCTCAAGGCTTACCAGAGAAAACAGAAATTTGTAGAGAATTGTGTCAGAACTCCCGCAAGTAGGCCAGCTGACATTCCAATATTCCAATAGCTCTACGTACCTATCTCATTCAATTTTACAATTACACGTCGTTCATTATCCAAGTTACGGACATCCTTGACCTTCAATTTAACCCCCTTATTACATGATGTTCATCTAAAACAAAAGAAAAATAAAGTGAAAAAAATTAACAAAGGAAAACAAAACAAAATACTCAATCAGTTGTATAGATTAAATAAAACAAAATATTCAACCAGGTATATGCCCCTAAATCCAACTAAACAACTTGCAAAAGACACTTATTCATCTCTTAAACTAACTTAGGCAGTCACTTATATGATTTTTATCAAATAGTTCATGTGCACACCTTCAACTCTTGTTGCGATTAATCAACAATATCCAAAAATCAGAAAAGACAACAAAATTCCACAGGAATGACATTCACACACTTATCTGTGATCTGAAAGTTCAACCTTGATACGCTAATGTCAAAATAATGCAATACTTGTACCAACAACAAAAATTCCAGCATATGCTTCACAAACAATGGAGCTTGGAGATAGAGAATTTTCGACCATCGAACTGAGACAATACTGAGAGAGCCAAAAACTAAGCCAAAATTGTTGACAAAAAAAATATAAGTGCATGGTTTTCATAGACGCAATATGACCTTTTTTGTTTAGAAAAAGTGAACCAAACCTATTTAATTTGAAAAGGGTTTTTTGACAATTTTTTTGTGCATAATAGACGTAGCCTTTTTTTTTTTTTTGGAAGAGTCAACCAAACCTATTTTATTTGGAAAAGATATCATAAAAATAATTGGAAAAAAGGGGAAAAATACGATTTTGTCTAAAGCAGAGACTTTTAATGAAGGACAAAAAGTTTGATTCACTTTTCTAAGGGTCTTCACACTTTTAATATATTATAGATTATAGATATAGATTATAGATTATAGATTATCGATAATTATTATTGTTCTTGAAATCAAAACTCGAAAAAAAATAAATTTTTGAGGTAAAAAAAAAATGTCATAACATTTTATCCTTGTCAATCCTATAAACTTTTTTTTGGGCTTGGATTGAATAGTATTTATTTTACACTTTTGAATAAACTGAAAATCACTTTGAAAATATTGGAGTTAGCGAATTCATTCTCAAAATGATACATTATTTTTACTTAAATTAATCTTGAAATTTTCTAATTATAAAGAACATTGTGGTTTTCTTACTATATATAAAAAGCCTCTATAACAAGTAATCTTAAAATATTTTGGGCCTTTTGATAATTGGTTAGAATTATGTAGGTACTAGTCTATGGGAACGTGCATTACACGTTTATCCCAAATTATTCAATAAAAAACTTGAATTCTCGACGACAAATATTTGCTTGATGATGAAAACATACCCCATCTAAATACCATTATATATCTCAAACATACAAATCTGTCATAGCAGTATCAAGAAATAAAATATAATAACATCACAAAATGAAAAGGTGATTATGCAAGTTCTTTTCATCCTACGAAACACAAAGTATGAAAAGTTTATTACATGCATATAATTGTAGATAAGATAGTGTTTATACACAAACCTCAACAATTTCTCATATTACGACATAAAGGCAGGTCAAATTTGAGCATTGCAAGTTCTTATTCTTCCAAATCAAGTGGATTTGGTCAACAACAGTTCGGGTAACTCCTGTTTTCTTAATCTTCACCCACTTCCTAATCCTTTCAGCCTCACCCCTCAATCTCTCAAGCAACATTGCATCAAGATTCGACTCAGCAGTCGTAAGAACTTTCTCCTTCTTCATTCTCCTATACACCATTCTCTTCTCATTCTCCTATAACATCCCCCCCTCCCCCCCCCCCCCCATTTTTTCTATTCCCTCTTCCTTCACTCTCTTGATAAAATATCAAATTCCACTCCTTCACGTCTTTCCACATTGTCCTGCTTTCCAAATGAGTTTTGCTCCTCAATTCATGCCCCACATCTATCTCCATTCAGCTAAAGAATCTGCTGGGAACTGAAATTCAACCTTTGCATCTGGTTCCTCTTGTTTACATTCCTAAATTTGTGTTTCTTAGTGTTTATCAATTCACAAAAATTAAAATCCGTAAATCACAATTATTTTACCATGAATAATAACCTTTTTATAATTTATAGGCAAAAACTAAATTGCGCTTAAAGTAACTACTTCTAATTTTTCTTCAAAGAAACAAAGTAGATATTCCTTATAATACATTAAATATATTTATAAGAGTGTAACTATATTTTCTTTTTCCTTTATTCTCTTTTTCATAATATAAATTATTTCTTAAAAAAAAAGAAGAAGAATTCAACGTGAGTATAGGATTCATCGATAGATAAGGTGATGTAATGTGACGTTAGATAGATAAGGTGATGTAATGTGACGTCCAAATTTAATTTTTCTTAAAGCGATTTTATGTTGTTTTCTAATTTTTGTGATATATATAATGTGATTTTATGTTGCTCTTCAAGAATCTTCCAACAAACTTTGTCACTATAGAGAGGTGTTGTTATACATATTTAATGACATTATATATTTATATTATATATGTATAACAACATCTCTCTATAGATAGATAGATAGATAGATAGATAGATAGATAGATAGATAGATAGGTGATGTAATGTGACGTCCAAATTTAATTTTTCTTAAAGCGATTTTATGTTGTTTTCTAATTTTTGTGATATATATAATGTAATTTTATGTTGCTCTTCAAGAATCTTCCAACAAACTTTGTCACTATAGAGAGGTGTTGTTATACATATATAATGACATTATATATTTATATTATATATGTATAACAACACCTCTCTATAGTAGCCATGATTTTTCCTTAAAGTGATTTATGGGGTTAATTATCATAATATACGTTCTAATAATAGTGAAGAATAAGCACATCACTTTTTCAATATCATATTTCAGAAATATGAAAGAAATATTCATCAATGATACTTTAATAGGAAAAATATGACTAATTCGTAAATTAATACTATGAACTTCCTTGTTACTGTAAATTTAAAACTTCATAGGAATTTCTTCGTGATAAATAGATCTTCTATTTGCAAGTTCATATAGCGGATAGTTTCTATAAAGAATTGGACTAATGACGTATACAATACTTGAATTCTCAAGGTAGATGCTACATAGTTGGTAAAGTCTTTTGACAAAATAGGTACTTAACATTAACAAACACTGAACCAAGAGACATAATCCAGTTGGTGTCTTGTAGTTGATCCACACATAATTGAAAGGAGACACAAATCTCGTCCAACCTGAGATAACCTCATACTTTTTTTTTAAAACTCTCCCTAAGAGCTTCCACCTTTTTTTGCTTCCTTAGTGACTCAAATTCAGCAACTTCCTAGTATCGAAATAACCTCAAACTGAACAAAAAAAAAATTCTTTTTCACATAAAAATTCAGAAGATCACATAATAAATCCTAAAAGTAAAGATACATCTAATTAGATTGCATATAGTCACTATTGATACATGTAGATGGTAAAAAAAAAGTTGGTTATGCTGAGATGTTCACCTTTATGGCAGAGGAAGATCAAAACTTTGGTTCACAATATGCTGGGAAGCCAATGACTATATGCAAACAGTTTCATCCTTTAGAATTTAATATGTATTTCTGTGAAACAACAATCCAAAATATTAGAATATGAATCTCATTAGGTGAAAAAAAAAAAGTTGAAAAATCTTATACAAATTAAAATAACAACAGTAGTAATTAGTATTATTATAAAAAAATCTAACCAAAATAGAATAACTATACCAAACCGGCCGGCGTCCAACCCTACAATCCTATCGCTGTACAACCCAAATTGAAATATGAAATAATAACTAAAAATTTATTTTTCATACGGTATATTTTAGGAATCTTTTTTCTAATATTCTTTTCCATATATTTTAGGACTCATATATTTATTTTATTAAGGTTCTTTCCATATATTTTAGGTGTCCTTAATTAAATAAAATAATAATTGAAGGAAAATAGTAAAAAGACGATTTTATCTAAAGCGGAGACTTTTAATGAAGGGCAAAAAGTTCAAACAACATTTCTAAGGCCCTTCACACTTTTAATATATTAGAGATAGAGATTAGAGATTAGAGATTAGAGATTAGTAATGCAGAGAATAGTAATGCAGTAATTTGTGTATTAGTTATTTCACGTTATATCCGTCATAAAATAATACATAGATTCCCCCATAACTTATACATATATTAATTATGAGGGTTTTTGAATTACAAACCAAACACTGCATTAATTTAATTCATAAATAACTTATCTTTTGACCAACTACCAAACATAATATTACTTATATAAGATTTAATACTTGTATAATTTACCTTCAAACCAGCTATCAAACAACCCTTAAGTTTAATAAAAAGAAGTTAGATTTGGTATCATTTGTTCAGGTATAAGATACATTTAATTCATCTGTTATATTAGGTATAATATATATTTAATTTATTTTGTATGTATTTTATGTTAATTAATTAACGCGACATACACATGCAATAATAATTTGCTTTAACGCGATACACAGTACAAACACAACAACAAAAATTAAGTAAGCGTTTGGCCATAAGTATTATTTACAATATTCCGGAATACGTTTTCACTTTATTCCGGAATACTTGTTTGACCATAAAAATCAAAAACATATTCCGGAATACGTTTTCATAATTTTTGATCTTTTGAAAAACACCTCTTGAGGTGTATTCACTATTTTTGGACTCACTTTTTCCTATCACTTTATTTTTAAATACTACCCCAACTTTTTATTTTGTACAAAAACCACCAACCAAATTTAAAACAATGTCAACTACAACTACCAACCAAATAAAGAATAACTACTTACTAGTGTTATTAATTTATGCGTTAATGAATATTTGTAATAGACTGATTTCATACGGAGCATGTATGCTAATTTTGGGTGGTGGAAGATAAGGATTTGACGTGGTGTAGATTTTGGTTTATTGGTGAAGTTATTGGAGACGAAAACAGAGTTCTATGTGGATGTTTTTAATGTTCAATACTAATGTTGTTTACTTTTTGTATTATATTGGAGTTGTAAAAGTTAATTCGGGTTATTTTGTTAGTTTTTAGAAATTGAGGGTATAAATCATATTCATAAAAAAGTGTATCAAAAGTCAATATTTTTGAAAATATTATGGCCAAACACAACTCTAACTCTATTTTTAACTTCAAAAATATTAAATAAAGTGAATATATTTTTTATTTTTATGGCGAAACGGTCCTAAAATTGAATGTACAAATAAAATTTATGATTTCAAAGGACACATTTTCTCTGCTGGAGTGACAATAGCCGTAAGGGCAATAAAGTCAAAATATATTATTAGGATGGATGTACGAGGGTTTTTGTTTAGATATTTGAGGTTTCTCTAGCAGCAGTAACTGTTCTCTTCACAAACAGGTTCTCCTCATTTGCCCGCCGCCGGAGGAACAATGGTAAGATTCACTGCTTGTTCTGAAGATTATTATATGTAACATTTCGCCATTTCCTCTTTCCCTCGAGTTTTGCTAAGGTAAAACAGCAGAAATACTACGTTACTGTTGTACTAAAACGTCTTAGGAATGTCCATTGTGAAGTTTATAAAGATTAATCAGCCGTATTCTCCATTTATGTGCTCTTAACTTCTTTTGCCTCTTTTAAAAATATTAATTTTGAGGAGCATGAAACCATGAACCTGTGGTTGTGTTTGTATGTATGCATATGTATGTGGGTAATCTTAATAGCTCAGTTGGTTAACTAGTTTATTTTGCTACCTGAATTTTCACCTGGTTGCTTGGGGTTCGATTTCCCACCTTGCCTCATTTCCCCTAGCCCAATTTTTCCTTTTTTTTGTTAAAGTATACGTATGTGTCTGTGTGTCTCATGATTATATGCTTACCAGGAACTATTGGTTTTTATTGGCATATGGTCGTGTTTGACACATATTTTTCTTTTGCTTAATTAGTCTCTTTGGAGCTTGGAATTCTTGTACCAGTCTCATTTGACACTTAAAACACATTATTTTGTAATTGGTTCTGGACTAGAAGGTTTAATATTCTTTATCCAATGTTGATCTTTATCTTATTCTCTGCATTTAGACTGAAATACATATCCAAAATTGAAGCCTGCCTTACTGCCCAATATTGTTGGCTATAATTTTTTTTAAACTTATCCCTCTACTTCTGTTAATCTAAGTATGCATGTATTCTTGTTGATGCTTACTAAAACTGTGTGCAGGCATTCATCAAAGTCCAGAAGACTAGGGCTTACTTTAAGCGTTTCCAGGTTAAATTCAAGAGAAGGAGAGGTGTGTAGATTACTTTTCTTTATCCATTATATTTTCACTATCAAACCTCTTTTCTCTGCAGCTCATGAACTTTTTCTATTGTGCAGAGGGAAAGACTGACTACAGAGCAAGGAATCACCTGATAAATCAAGACAAAAACAAGTACAACACTCCAAAATATCGTTTTGTTGTCCGATTTGTATCCTAAACATTTCTCTACCTTTAAAAGCATCAACTTTGACCTATGCTGCTCACTTTAGTGACCTACTCTTGGGATGATGCATTTATTTGTGACAGTATATCCACTTCAAGATCATGTTGCTTTTAACAACAACAACAACAACAACAACATACCCAGTGTAATCCCACTACGTGGGGTCTGGGGAGGGTTAAGTGTACACAATCCATACCACTACCTCAGCTGAAGTAGAGAGGCTGTTTCCGATAGACCCCCGGCTCAGGACAGATAACAGTATAACAAATCAGAAAACATAAAAACAAACAACAAAATGGGGTAACACACCACTAGATAAAAGAAACAAAACACCCACGGAGTAATGCTATGAACTATCAATCCGAAAACACACACATCACCAAAAACACTACAAACAAGAAACTACAAGACACAGGCATAACACCATGACTACAGGTACATCGACGAACAAAGCACTCCTCCCTACTAGTAAGGACAAACTCCTACTCACTAACCCTCTACCCTAATCCGCACCTTCCACACCTTACTATCTAGGGTCATGTCCTCTGTAAGCTATAACTGCTCCATGTCATGCCTAATCACTTCCTTCCAATATTTCTTCGGCCTACCTCTAACTACTTTACAGAGACAAAAAGATCATTCCATTCGGAGGATATCAAAACCTATCAATCCTGGAAGCCTGCACTGAGTTTTGACCTCTGGACCGTGTGCAGAAAGCTCCCTGGAAAGGAAAATCAACTACTCCACCTATGGTGCTTATCCTTTAAGAATAATTATATACATCAAAGAAAAAAATTCAAAACTATCAGCTTGTACATATAGCGATTTTGGTCATAGCCATCTTAGTTGTGCTTTTTGAGGATTGAACCCTCAACCTTTCAGAGACCTTAGGCACTCTTTACCGCTGAACCAAGTGACATTTGCGCTCATAGACATCTTTGTTAAGCTTTAGAGGAGGATTTATCCAAGACATCTTGGCTTAAATAGTAGGGATTGCATTATAAAGGGTATATCAACATGCTGAAGGTATATCTGGAAAATCAATATTTTAGCACAATCTAGTTCTTTCCACCCTCTAAATTTCTTTGGGAAGTCACTTGTACTAGGATATGAGGATTTAGGTCAGAGTCCCAGAGCCATTTCTAGATAACGATCACAGTAAAATACTGCTGGACTACAAAGTGCAGAGTGGGTTAGAGGAGGCCATAGCCGGATGACAAACCTGGACGATGGGGTGAAAGACGAATCTCTGACTGTCAGCATGAGGAATCAAATAGTTGTTTTTTAACAATAAAAAAAATTCAGATCTTGACGCTATTACAGCTAGTTCATTTCCTGTTAGTCTGTAATGCAGGATGGGTGAAGTTGCTAAACTTGACATCTACTGTGCTATATTGCTTTATTTACCTTAACATTCATGCAGACTAATAAAGACATAATTGCCCAAATTGTGTCTGCTAGCATAGCTGGTGACATGATTCTTGCCTCTGCATATGCTCGTGAGCTGCCTCAATTTGGCCTTGAAGCTGGACTAACAAATTATGCTGCTGGTATTTACATAACCTCTTCTTGTCGGGTCATATCACCTGAAATTGTGTAACTCTTCTCTGATCAGTGCTTAATTCATTAAATGTTAATTTAGCTTACTGTACCGGACTTCTCTTGGCAAGACGAGTTCTCAAAAAACTCGAAATGGATGAGGAGTATCAAGGGAACCCTGAGGTAAATCGCAGCTACAATATCAAGGTGCATGCATTTTGTTGTCTGTAGCACCAGATTTTATTTTGTAATGGTTGTTATAAATCTTTACAGGCCAGTGGGGAGGATTACTCAGTTGAACCTGCTGAAAGCAGGAGGCCTTTCCGTGCTCTCTTGGATGTTGGCCTTATTAGAACTACTACTGGAAATCGTGTGTTTGGTGCTCTCAAGGTATATTACTACTTTGCTGTTCGTTCTCTTTTACTCTGTTATAGTCTATATTGCATTAAGTTGTGATTTGGAGAAGTTTTTGATGAAGCAGCCTCTTTGTTATTTCTTTCAACCTCCTTCAACCTTTAATGAATGGATTCCACTTCGCATAACCCCTGAAATGATATTACAGACAATGGTTGCCATTGTCTGAGGAAATTAAAGAGTTGTTGTTTGTCTATTTAAATATTGCTGGGTTAGTTGGTCCATTTGATGTGTCTAGCGGATGGCCTTCAAATGCACGTTTTCTTTCTTCTTGTTGAGGGCCTGTCTCTGAAGAATTTGTCCTGCCATTTGACTGATTATTTTGTTCTGCACACATTTACTATTCTTTGCTTCTGTCCAGGGTGCATTGGATGGTGGACTTGATATTCCTCATGGCGAGAAGAGGTTTGCTGGATTCAGCAAGGACTCCAAGCAACTTGATGCTGATGTTCACCGCAAGTACATTTATGGTGGCCATGTTGCAACTTATATGAAGGTGAGACAAAAAGGAGTATATTTGAATCGTTTTTCGGTTACAAAATCCATGGACAATATTTGTGCTAATCTGGATTAATGAGGTTCATTTTTTATAGTTCTGGTGTCTTCCTATTGTCCATCTCTAAAATGTTGAAGGTGTGTGTTTTCAGACTTTGATAGAAGATGAACCTGAGAAATATCAGTCTCACTTTAGTGAGTACATTAAACGGGGTCTTGAGGCTGATGATCTCCAAGAGATGTACAAGAAGGTTCATGCTGCCATACGTGCCAAACCAAGCCCAAAGAAATCTGAGAAGCAACCTCCCAAGCAGCACAAGAGGTCGGGTTTTACTTTTAGTTTGTTTAACCTTGTGAGCCATTATGTTTTATTTATATTAGTGAAAAGAAGTTTAAGTTGCACTTGTAAAAAAATGTATCGAAGTGCACAAATTTCAGGGTGATTTTTAAGTCCTCAATTACATTGGTTTTGTTTCCTGTGTGCATGAAGGCTCTATACTTCCTGTTTATGTTATGTGAACGTGGGACTTTTTTTAATTGTTGTCTAGTGGATCTTATTAATATTGTAGTGCCATGTATCATGTTAACTGACTGGTCCAGTTATAATGCTCTACGATTATCAGTGTTCTAATTATAATATAACGTTCACGGGCAAGACCAATTAAAATGCTGTGATTATCAGCATTTTAAATGATTCACTCTCTATGCTATCTCTTTATTTTATTTATGCTCATCTCACGCATCAAATTCTTTGGGCTTCTGTTGCAGGTACAATCTGAAGAAGCTGACTTATGAAGAAAGGAAGGCTAAGTTGATTGAAAGACTGAATGCTTTGAATTCAGCTGCTGGAAATGATGATGATGGGGATGATGATGAGTGAACCACTAGAATTATGAAATTTTGGTGCTTATGGTTTTGTTATAATGTCATTTCTTCCTAGACAGAAATATCTGTTCTGTATGCGTTAGTAGAATTGTTCTTCCTGTTTGACAATGTGTGAGGTTAGATTTGCAAGTGCACAAATCCCCTTAAGTACTATTGAATACTGAATAGCAGTCAGTAATTTTGGAATTTTGACTCATCGCTTTGGATCTAGAAGTGCAGTGGGAAATGCTCTTTGATTATTATTATTATTCTTATTTTTTCTGAAGAAATAGCTGGTTTCGTTATGATCAAAATCAAGCATTATGAAGTGCACATCATTTATGTTGTGAAGTTAGCTATCAAATTTCTTAAAAAGGCTTTTTTGGCAGAGGCATTTTGGCTTTGCTTGCTAATCTCCTGATCTTGTAATTTGCTATCTGATGCGTCGTCTGCTTTATATTTTGCCATCATATTTTTCTTGCAACCTTGCTTAAATCACTTTTCTTTTGAGTCGAGGATCTATCGGAAACAACTTCAACCCTTCAAAGGTAAGTAAGGGTAAGATTTGCGTCCATCTTATCCTCCCAAGACCTCAAGTTCCCACTTGTGGGATTACATTGGCTATGTTATTATTGTTCAGAGGGTAATGTTGGGATGACTTTGTCATTTGTTTGCCCTTCTGCAGATGAAATTTGAACTTAACTGTTTCTGTTCTTTAGCAGACAATTTGAATAAGTAAAGAAGAATTAGGCCGGATTTTAGTAAATTCTAACCATGCTAGGGAAGTAAGTAAGAGTAGGCTTGATAGTTGGTGAGGGCTTAATGAGATATTTTAGTCTTTTAGTCAAATTTTGTTAAGTTTGCTAATTAACACCGTTACGAGCTCTACACTGTTTGAAGTCTGTTAGGGAGAAACACGTGGATGTCACGAGAGCAACCTAAAGTCGGTTAACAGTGGCCTGCTGTAAACGAAGACCGATGAAAATAAGAATTCCCTCCTTTTTTTCCTCTTCTAAAGTTTTCTCTAGTACGAAATTGTCCCTCACATTTGTTATTGCATGTGTGTTGATTGTGTGGTTGCAAAAAGTTAAACATGGTATCAGATCTTCTGGTTGAGATCAGGAGGCAAACTGCGAAAATGGCGGCACCTGAAAATGCAACAGTTCCTGAGTCATCTTAGGTAGATAAATCTGATCCTCTTCTTTTGCAAAACTCAAACATTCTAGGTGCAACATTGATCTTCAAAAAGCTCACATGTCGCTAGAATTACGGAATGTGGAGTAGATATATGAGATCGACACTGTTTGTTAAGAATAAACTAGGTTTTGTGGACGGAACTTGTGTAAAAACTCATACAAAGGGAGCCGAGAAACATAGTGGGAAAGATGTGATGTAGTTGTCATGTCTTGGATCAGTGGAACAGTAGCTCCAGAGTTGATGACTAGCATTCTATATGCTTCAAATTCGAGGAAGATCTGGAATGATTTCAAGGAAAGATTCGATAAATTGAATTTGACCAGAATTTTTCACTTACGGAAAGAAATAAGTTCTCTTGCACAGGGGATGGATGCAATGACCAACTACTACTCAAGAATAAGGGATCTATGGGATGAATTAGATGTTATGGTGCCTTCACCTGGGTGTGACTGTGAAGAATCGAGGCCTTTTATGGAATACATGCACAACTTCGTTAGTTGCAATTTTTAGTTGGACTTAATGAAAGTTTTAGCCTACTCAGACGTGATATATTGTTGAGGCATCTGCTCCCAGTGTTAACCAAGCATATGCAATGATAGTTCAAGATGAGAGTAAAGGAAATTGGGAATGATTGACTCAGGGAAAGAGGCTCTAATAATGTCAGCAGGATTCTTCAGAACCCTGGGAAAAATTTAGAGAGAGTATGTCAACACTCTGGGTTTAAGGGACATACACAAGAAGACTGCTATAGATTGATGGGATATCCACTAGATTTTAAGAGTAAAAGGAAGCCACAACCCTAGTAACTACAAACCATACACTAACAATCAAGCTGAGGTCATGAGCACATACAATAATATGGACAAGCGTGGGCAACCTGGAGGTTTTAACCATATGCTAATAATTCCATGGAAATGGCTAGTTTAGAGAAACATTAAATGTAATACGAATGGTTTAGACCTTATGGTGGCAACTCTATCATGGAGACAGAAAGCACCTCAGAACAACATCTCTGGGATAGACATTTCTCTAAAGGACCAATGCAAGTATAGTTCTATGGAGGACATTTCTCTGAAGAATAGTACAACCAGTTGGTGGGCATGATGAATAAAGAACCTGGAAAGGACTATAAGTCTAATATGAAAGGTATGATCCCATTGCAACGTAATAGTACAAACATTGAATGAATTATTGGTTCAGGAGCATCACACCATATAAAAACATTGTAACATGCATTGCATAATGTTAGTTCAGTAAGAAACTTAACGTATAATAATGTCCAGGTCCCGCAGAAAACAAAATCTAGATAGAACATACAGGAAGTGCAGAATTGTTGAGAAATTTCAGTCTGGAGGATGTCCTACATGTACTAGGCTTCAAATTCAATTTACTTTCAGTTTCATAATTGGCCAAGTATCTCAATTGCTTTGTTTCTTCTATCATAATTTGTGTGTATTACAGATGGATTATACATTTTGAAGAATCATGTTACAACATAGCTAGAGCTTTGATGAATAAAACAAGAAATTCACAAGAACATGGACTATGTCATTTGAGGTTAGGACACATTTCCCATAGGAGCCATGAAGCAAATAACATCACTAAAGAATAAAGTAGATAATGCATAACAGAAGTGCATGATTTGACCTTTAGCAAAGCAATGCAGGTTAAAGTTTCCAACTAGTAGTATTAAGTCAACTAGAGGACTGGAACTAATCTATCGATGTGTGGTACCCCATAAACACCCCACACATGATAGAAAGCATTATTTTGTAACTATTGTTGATGAATTTAGTAGTACTTGGATCTATTTGTTACAATTAAAAGCTGAAGTGGTAGCTGTTTTGAAAGATTTTATCTCGATGGCGTTTAATCAATTTAACACTGCAGTAAAGTTCTTGAGGTCTGACAATGGAATTGAGTTCTTAGTTACTCAAGTTAATAGGTTATTATCTGATCATGGGATTAATTATCAAAGTAGTTGTTTCTACACACCACAACAAAATAGTGTAGCTGAAAGAAAACATATGCACATACTTAAGATGGGTAGAGCATCAAAATTGCAGTCTCATAGGCCAGCTAGATTTTGGAGAGAATGTGTAAAAACTATAGTATACTTAATCAACAGAGTTCCCAATATAGTGTTGAAAGGGAAATCAACTTATGAGTTGATGCATGATGCTTCTACTAAACTAGACTATCTCAGGGTCTTTGGATATTTGCGCGCTTTGCCAGTATCTTATCTAAGGGTGACAAGTTTGCACCCAGGGTCAGAGCCACTGTTTAATATGGTAATCAAAGACACAAAAGGGATACATATTGTATGACTTTGAAAGCAAAAA
The DNA here is from genome assembly GCA_031232105.1 of Capsicum rhomboideum. Taxonomy (NCBI): domain Eukaryota; kingdom Viridiplantae; phylum Streptophyta; class Magnoliopsida; order Solanales; family Solanaceae; genus Capsicum; species Capsicum rhomboideum. The sequence goes on from CP124711.1 coordinate 58,299,763, forward strand.
TTTTCTTGTGAGAAGAGATGTCCTCTTTAGAGAGCACATCTATCCTTTTAAAGACATGCATTACAAAAGACTAATGGACCTCTTATCTCACCATTTTGTCCTATTGCAGGTACTCAGATTGATGGTGTACAAAACCATGCTATTCCACCAAATTCCATTCTTACTATAGATCCCATGAATAACGTTAATGAGGGTGAACTAGTAGTAGCTGAGTCTGATGAAATATCAATATTACCTGATAACATGCCTCAAAATATTGATGGTGACCTTGAGGTGCCAGATATAGTTCAGACTGAGCATTCTCAACAGAAATAACCAAGTAGAGCAATAAAGCCTCATGTGTGGATAAAGGATTATGTTGTGCCCACCAAGCCCAACTTGTATTCTATAGTAGACCATGTGTTTTATGGACATTTCTCAATGAAGTATCAAGCCTATCAAGTGATTTCTCCTCCATGCTTGAACCTTGGTCTTAAAAGGAGGATTTCTAAGATTTCAAGTGGATTGAAGCTATGAAGGAAGAAATTCAGGCATTATAAGACGACTACATACTTGGGACATAGTTGATCTCCCTGCAGGGAAGAAAGGTGTACAAGATTAAATACAAGGCCTTAGGTGAAGTGAAAAGGTTCAAAGCTAGGTTGGTAGCCAAGTTTACAACTAGAAGGAAGGTTTAGAATACCATGAAATATTTTTTCCGGTTGTCAAGATGGTAGCTGTGAGAATTGTTATCAGTGTAGCAGCTTCTCAAGGTTGAAACTTGTTTAAAATGGATGTTAACAATGCATTCTTATGAGGAAGTTTTTATGGACTTGCCTCATGGCATTGCTGGACAAGGGGTAGTGCAAGGTTTTCAAATTGGTTGAGTCACTATATGGGCTTAAATAGCCCTTTAGACAATGGAACATAAAGCTCACATATACCTTATTGGGCATTGGTTATTGTCAAAGTGTCTATGATCACTCTTTATTTACTAAGAGAAAGGGTGTCATTATATTGATATATGTTGATGACCTCTTTCTAACTAGGAACAACACAGTTCTACTTGATGAAGCAAAGAAGACTCTGAATCAACATTTCAAGATGAAAGACTTGGGAAATCTTAGATATTTCTTGGGATTGAGGTTCTCAAATCCAGGGAATGGATACAAAGAAAATATGCCTTGCAAATGATTTTTGATGTTGGTCTTAGTGGTGCTAAGCCACCGTTGGAGTTTAACCTCAAACTTGCTTCATTGGACTATGATCAACAAATTGGGAATTCCAACAAATCATGAACTGAAGGATGTGTCAAGTTATTAGAAGCTTGTTGGGAAATTGCTTTTCTTGACCATCACAAGTCCATACATCTGTTGACATCCAATTTTGGCTCTTCGTACTTTAAATTAACGTCTTCAGGCTTCCTGATCGTTAAAGAGCACAAAGTATAATTTTACACATTTTTTTTTATAATTTATTGATAATTATCCTTATTTTAGAATTTTTATCAATTTATTGTCATATTTTTATTTTTTTATAATTTATTAATAACCATCCTGAATTTCGTAAATATTACGATTTTTATCAATTTATTGTCATTTTAAAATTGTCACAGTCATCTGCACAGTACACAACATAACATTATAATTTTTATAGTACACTACAATTTTAATTATTTACAGCACAATACATTTTATTATTTGCATTTTTTGTAATTACATATCAATAAACTTACATATTTTGTACAATTAGTTAGTGCAATTCGCAAATACAAAAGTCAAAATAATTACTTTCTACATAGAGCGACAAATTAATCGAAGTTAAGATCTCATCACCTTTTTAAAAGTTGACACTTGAAGTGATAGGTTGGGTTTTCATCTTTTGGTTAAAAAAACTTTATATTTTGGTTAAAACGATGAAAAATCTCTTAGATAATAACCTATGGAATGATACATGCATTAAGGGGACAAGAGGAGGAGACCTTTTATTTATTGGGTAAATGAAAGGGTCATCTTTTATTATTATAAATAAAAGGGAGAGGAAAATTTTCATGAATATAAAAATAAACAACACACACATCTTCTACTCCTCCTCCCCCCGCCACAACACACACACATAATTTTTAAATTATTGTACCCCCCTCCCACCCACATAATTTTTAATTTATTGTAACTATATTTTTTCTTTCTCTCGTTGCTTTCTCTTAAAAAAAAGAGCCAACACCTCACATATACATACTCCTTGTTTTTCTTGATTTGCAGCCACTCATCATATATGTTTTTTAATTTTTATTTCATTTAAGTATTTTTTCATTATTTTCACCTTTTTGACTTTTCCCATCTACCTCCCCACAATTAAGGAATTTGTTCCTTTGACATTTTGGGGGAGGGAGATTCGATGAGATTTTCTCTTTAAAATGGAGTAACTTCTTTAACTCAAGCTTCTCATCTCCCTCATATCTCTTTTTCTTCCCTCACGTCACTCTCTTTTTGGCAGCTTCAGTGAACTCACGACGTCGGAGCAACAATCAAAGCACCTCCATCATGACACCCTCCTTTTTATTTTCTATTCCCTCTCCCTTTACCACTGTTTGCCTGAAAAATGGGCCAAATCTGGCCATACTCGTGCCTTTTCGGCGTTGTTTCGGTGAAAATTGTGGAGCAACACCCCTCTCCTCTTTGCTAAGATTTGTCGGGAAACGCGCTACTCTGCGTTCCATTGTCATTAAAGCAGTGATATTATTTGGGTTTTTGCCTCTTTCAATGCTTACTCACTATTTTAATTATGTTATTCTTGCTTCAAATCTGACCGGAGTTGGTCAACCAGACTAAAAAATATTTTTCGATGACTTTGAATTTTCCGGCAAGATCTTGGTTTTCTCCAATGAACATCACTATCTTGGGCTCCATTTATATTGCTTTTGACTGATTGTTGCTCTATTTTACTACTGATTTTGACATTTGGATTGATTCTTGTTTTGTTTACATTTTTGATAACTTTGTCAATTTTTTGATGGTCCTGTTTTGCTCTATTACTGTGTTTGCGTATTTGGGGACTATTTTAGGTGGCATTTCCCCCCCTTTTTACTGATTTCTGGATATGCTTGACTGATAACAAACATACACTACACAAAGTGGCCAATGAAAAAATTTTCGTCGATTTGTGAGGCCTCCACAAATAAAAAGACGAAAATATGTATACAAATACGTAACAATAAATAAATAAATTTGGGCGATGATGAAATCTTTATATTATCAAGACAACACAAAAGTTTTACGATTTGTATCTTGGCAAGGTGATTTAGGATGGTCGATAATTCGATCAACCACTTCGTAGCCATGACGTATCTAAAACTTAATCTGAGCCCACTCTATAACAAAATTCTATTTTTTATATATACATTTATATACATATATGCACACATATTTTTTCAATTTAATTTGATAATTATTTGTTCATTATTAATGTTTCTACCAAGTGTTTATACATGTTTTTGGAGATACTCCCCGAAAATAGTATTCAAAAAGGAGTTTGAACTTTATGTTTGTATTTTTATTTCTTATTCATATAATTGTACACAAAGATAAAAGTATAGTGAAAACTTTACTTTTGGGGTATCGGGCGGAAATGTCATTTACTTACGTATGCATTTACACTCTCTTAGGGAAAACTTAGGCAATTAATACTTATATAAATTAGTTAAATTGATTTCGGTATTTAATCAGTTAATTCACACTTTTACATTAGAAAATATTGTGTAGTTTCTTTTTGTCACGACCCATTTTCAGAGTCATGATGACACCTACCATAACCCACTAGTAGATAAGCCAAACCGTAGCCTGGAAAGACAAGTAATGGGATAAAAGGCGGAAGACTGGATAAATATAGAAAAATAAGCATAAAATAAGATCGAAGGCGATATAAATATGAATACGGTCCTAAAATACCAAACGAAAAAGAGGAAGAACAAAAGAAACATCCCATGACCTGGTAAGACCAGTACAAGAGCCACTAATCAAAAGAATAAGAGTACTAGTAGTATCATTATACAGATAGTCTCGAATGTAAAGACTGTCCCAAAATCTAGAAAGGAGAGGGGATCAACTCCGGCTCTGAAAGCTCACCCTATCTCCGAATCCTGTAAGCAAGTTGGAAGGAATATCAACGACGACAGCTAGTACTCAGATCTGCAGCAGAAAAGAATGCAGAAGTGCAGTATGAGTACCAAAACAACGAGTACTCAGTAGGCATCATCGACCGACTGAGCTAAATCATAACAAAAGCATAATAAAATGCGATAATGTAAGCTAGGTCAAAGAGAAAGGGGCAAAACTGAGATCATGCACCAACGCAGGAAAGATAAATAATTAAACACGCGATACCGAAATTAAAGTAAACTAATTATAACCTAACTATGCCCCCATAAGCCTAGAAGGTGCAAATAATAGAAGGCTAACCCAAAAGAGCCCCCATAAGCCCGATGGATACAATCAAGAGGAGATCTGTAAACGCTGAGCATGATATAACCAAACAACACTCCCATATCCGTGAAACCCTTCGTACTGCGAAATACTAGACTCAAACCGAATTAGCAATATCATAAATGAATCATAACCATATCATAGATGCTGGACTCGAATCGGTCTTTAACACCATAATTATATCATAGATGCAGGACTCGAACCGGTCTTTAACACCATAATCATATCGTAGATGTCGGACTTGAACCGGTCTTTAATAGAGTAAAGTCACAATAACTAGCCTAGCCCCGAACTAAGTGAATGCTTATAGCCTAAGGCGCAAGATTAACTTTAATGCTACGAACGAAGGCCTCCTAAGCCTACAAAGAGCTAAAAGAGATTTCACAACCTAAAAGAGGGTCGGCGGACTAGCACAATATCATACCAATATCATAATAAAGCTCAATCTATAAGTTAGGTAAGCCTAGCCTACCTGGACGACGAAGAATGCTCGATAAATTTTGCTAAATTAGGGCTTTTCCCTCCCGAAAAGCTTCTGCATGATGCCACGCTATCATAATAATGATATACGTATTAGTATGAGAATAATGATACTCATATTGCATATAAATGCTTTGGGTCCAAAATCAAGCTAAAAATCCCATGTGGGGCCCGCTTACGGAATTATAAATTTGCAACTATCAAAACGTCCCTTAAGGCTCAAAGATTCTTTACCCTCAAGAATGGATAATTTTCAAGCTCCAACACATCCAAAATCAACCCATAAATGAATTAGGAATTTAAACCTAAAACGGAGAATTTATCGAGAAATTAGACGAAACTTACAAGGATTAAGAAGAGGAAAAAGGCTTGATGAACTCTCCAACCTCCCTTGATCTCCCAAGAATCGCCTCCCCTATAGCACTATTTCTTTAGGGCTTTAATGCTCTCAACACTTAGAGAAAATGAGAGAAAAATGGGTGAAAGGGGATTAAATGAACTGTGGGTACCGCTAAAGTGCCCACTTGGTCGCTAAAACGTCAACTCACCGCTAAAGCGGTCTGAAAACCTGGGCTGACCTCTGCTAAAACGGACAGGTGAAGCTTAAGCACACCTCACTAAAGCGGTCCATATGGGACCAGTGCTAGCCGCTAAAGCGGCGCCCAGTCCGCTAAAGCGACCTCTGCTTAAGCGGTTGCACTAGCTGAAGGCATGCACCAACTACGACTTGGTTTTGCCAAGTCTCCAATGCACCCTCGAGATTCGTTCGAAATCCCGCGAATGCAAAAAAACTATGCTACCCTATCAACTTTGACATTCCAAACTCAACGACGTAATTGAAATTCCTATCCGGTTTTTTTTTGATGAAAAGTGGGTCCCACATCCAAATGACCGTTTTCATCACTTTCCACCCAATAGCCCAAAACAAGTCCAGAAGCCTCGGAACTAGGACCAAGGGTCCCCCTAGCCTAAAATCGACATTTTGAAACTGATGGAACTATCAGAATTGGAATACGGGGTCGCTTACCTGAAGTTTAGACCCGGTAGCGTAGCCAAATTTGATCAGCGAAGACTTCAAAACATGGAATTGGCTCTAAAAACCAAACGAACTGCCTGGTAACCGAACTGTCAGCTCTAGCAAGTCATAAATGACTTGGGGCAGCTATGGGAAAGCTCTAAACACCAAAATAATGTGGAAATGCAGAAAATGACCTAAAGGGTCATTACAATATTCACTACTAAAAAGACTTTCGTTCGCCAAAGTAAAGGTCAAGAAATACCTGAAGGCTCAAACAGGTGGGGATACTGGGTCCGCATCTCGCTCTCGATCTCCCAGGTAGCCTCCTTAATTGGATGGTGCTTCCACTAACCTTAACCACAGGAATCTTTCTAGAGCGCAACCGTCTGAAATCCCTAGCTAAAATAAGGACTGGCTCCTCTATGAACGTCAACTTCTCATCTAGCTAAATCGAATCCCACCGAAGTACATGTGACTCATACGAAATGTAACGCCGCAACATGGAGACATGAAAAACTGGATGAACAACTGCAGGATCTGGGGGCAAGGCCAACTCATAAGCTACCTCCCCAACCATCCGAAGTATCTTGAATGAACCGATATACCTAGGACTGAGCTTACCCTTCTTCCCGAACCTCATCACGCCCTTCATAGGCGATACATGGAGGAAAACCTGGTCACCAACTCTAAACCTCAAGGCACGAAGTCTACGATCAACATAACTCTTTTTCCTACTCTGAGCTGCCCTCAACCAATCCTGAATCACCCGCACTCTATCCAAGGACTCACGAAGTAAATCAGTACCACAGGGGCTAACCTATGAAGTCTCAAACCAGCCAATCAGAGACCGACAACGCCTACCATATAATGACTCAAATGGTTCCATCTCAATGCTCGAATGGTAGCTATTATTATAAGCGAAATTTGCTAAAGCTAAGTGTTGCTCCCACTGATCTCCAAAGTCCATCACACAAGCACGGTGTAACACCCCGTAGATTTCCGAATGTATGCGACTACGTGACAAAATTTGTGAACATGTAATAAAGGGTATATAATACATGCAAAGTTTTGGATTTAATGTATATTGGGTATTGGGCTCTAAATTGGCCCAAAAATGACAAGGAAGACATGACCCAAAACAAGGGAAAATGACCCATTCTTCCTTGACCCACTTGGACACCTCATCATTGACTTAAAATTGACTAAGGATGATATATATATAGCTCAAAAATCAGATTTTAATCACAAGGAACACCTTGCCATTTCTTGAAATTTCTAGACTTTCCAAGAAGACCAAAAAGAAACCCTTTCAAGCCTAAGGCAACTATACTTGTTTTGGCCAAGATCATCACCTTGTAAGTGTTGGTAAGTGTATATTCTTGTGATTTAATATGTTATGTGCATGAAAAATTGTATGGGTTGTGATGGTTATGTTTAAAAGGGGTTGATTGGTGCACTTTAGGTTATGTGACACAAGTTGTGTATTTTGGTGATTTGAACTTGAAAGTGGCCTTGTGGTCTTGAATAAAGTGATTTGATGGATTGAAAATCAACAAGTATGATGTGGTTATGTCCCTAATTTAATTTCTCTTTGTATGTTATTTTTGGAAATTGTTGTTATGGAAAAAGTGTGTGGAATTGGTGACGTATTGAGAGGAAAATGTGATTTTGGTGATGTTTATGTGTGTGGTAAATGTTTCCTCTTGCAGATTACTATATTATATGCATAAGAGGGTGTGTAAATCATGTTTGTTATGTTGAAAAAGTGTTGAGCAGTCCACTATGTGTAAAACAGTCCACTTTTGCTAAATCGGTAAAGGATTTGCCTTCTATGTGATTTAAACTTGAAAGGGGACTTAAGGTATTGAAGGAATTGAATTATATGGATGAAATTTCAGTATATTTAAGTATGGTGCTGTCCCTAATTCGTTACTTTTGTGTATGGCTTGATGGAAATGTTTTTACGTAATTGTGCATGGAACGTTTGGCGTAGTGAAAAGAGAATGCTTTCTTGTTATGTTAAAGTGAATTATAAAATTGTGTGGGCTGTTTTTGGTATATTGTTGTGGAAGATATTTATGTGACTTGATGGGATAAATATGTGGAGTTGTATTGAGGCGGAAATGTAAAGTAGAAACTTGGTGTAAAATCCTATCGGTTTGTGATGTTTACGGTGATGTGTGGACTGTTTTGGTGGTGTGTGGACTGATTTGGTGTTGTCGTTTTGCTAAAGTAGTAAGTTATAGTGTAATGTGGTGGAATAATGTGATTTGGTAGTATAATGAAGGGGGGAGTGATGCACCATGCGTTTTGGAGGTTGGACGGTTTTTACTTTCCGTTAAGCACCTACTTACCATCTTGTGAACTTGTAATGTAGTTAGTGGTTAACGTGAGTTCCGTTATGTGATTATGTAGAGTAACAAGTAAGGAGAAAGCTGGAGTGTTATATTCACGAATAAGATTGTGTATCCATATTGGGGAATTAAGGTATGTAAGGTTACTTTTTCCTTATCCTTCGGCGGCACATAGTATCACATTATCATTATACATGTTCCATTCCGAAATGTCCAAAGGTATTCCATTCCCGGTTGTTAATCATTGTTACACACATGTTCCTTATACATTGATCAAATGTAATTCATATGACTCATGTTCATTGATTAATGTTCCAATAATGTTCCAAAGTTTCAATAACATTGTAACCACTAATGTACCAATCTCATAACAAAAGAATTGAAGTAATAAACACTTGTTGAGAACGGGTGGCAACCCAAAGGGGAGGAAAGCCTAGCTAGGGTCTATCCCGAATGATTATTGATTTATGGGTGGCAGCTCAAAGGGGCATAAGCCTAGCTAGAGACGATCCCAATGTTATTTCCCACTGATCAGTTGGGCCCGGGCATTACATGATTGATGATCACTTGATTGACGACGAAGTAAAGCAAAGTGAAATAAAAGTAAAGAAAGTAATGCACATGATTCCACATGTATACCTATGGTAATTTATTCACATGATGTGTTCACTTGTACTTAGTTTTATCAAAGTTTCTATATCTTATACATTTACTTATAGCCTTACATACTCAGTACATTCTTCGTACTGACGTCCCTTGTAGGATTTCCCTTACTTGTTGCAGGCACAGGTACCAATAGGCCCCCACAGTAGTACTTGGAATCATCTTCGATTTTGTTGGTAAGCTCCAGTTTGCTTCGGGGCTTCCCGTGTCCTATGCACATATTGGTTTTGATAATGTATCACAGTTGTCTAAATCGGGGACTTGTCCCGACTTTAGGATGGTTATGTTCATGTATGTATAGAGGCTTTGTAGACGATGTTGGACAAACGAAATTTGTATGTCATGTCATGATGGCCCTAAAATCCAAGTTTAACATATGTATAAATAAATCACATGTTTTACCATGATTTACGCCATTGGTGTCTTGCGTCTATACATGGTAGTGATGGTCAATGAATGAAGTGTGTATGAATGTACAGGGTGATAGTTGGTTTTCTCGAGGCCTCAACGGCTTCGGGTGCCACTCCGTCCTGAATGGGGTTCGGGGCGTGACAAAAGTGGTATCAGAGCGGGTCATCCTAGGGTGTCTACAAAGCCGTGTTTGAGTAGAGTCTTGCTTATCGATGTGTTGTGCACCACATTTATAAGTAGGAGGCTACGGAACATTTAGGAGTTGTTTCATTTCTTCATTTTCTAGATCGTGCATTAAAGCCAAAAATTGTAGGTGGAACCATATCTGACTGTTGAAATTGTTTGTTCTTATATTATAGTAAAATGCCGATGACAAGAAGAGGAAAAAGTAAGAGGTTAGACAAAATTGCTGGAGAAGGAACCAGTAGAGCCCCGCCTGAATTAGTTAATCAAGGCGGTGCTGAACCAGAGATGGCACCACAGGCTTCTTCTACTCTTCCCATTTCAGAAGAGTCAAGAGAAAGAGAAATACCTGCAGAACCACCAGTGAATACTACTGACCAGGACTTAAAGGATGCAGTGCAGATGTTAACCCGAATAGTTGCTGCACAGGTTCAGGGACAGGGTGGTCCAACAACACATGATGATAGTGCAGCTAGAGCAGCTAGTAGATGGACACAGGATTTTCTGAAATTAGACCCTCCTACCTTTACTGGATCAGATCCGAATGAAGACCCGCATGATTATATAGATCAAATCCAAAGGGCTTTGGAGGTGGTGCATGTGTCCGGTGTGGAAACGGTTGAGATTGCGGCCTATAGATTGAAGGACGAAGCTATCCTGTGGTATGAAGATTGGAGACGGTCGAGGGGCATTGATGCACTCCCAGCTACTTGGGAAGAATTTAAAATGGCATTCCTTGATCACTATCTCCCCTATGAGGTCCGAGAGGCTCGTGCGGACCAATTCTTGAATCTGCGACAGGGTAACATGAGTGTTAGAGAGTACAGCCTGAAGTTTAATTCCTTGGCCCGGTATTCTCCGAATGTGGTTGCGACTATGACCGATAGAGTTCATCGGTATGTGGACAGATTAGAGCCATATTTGGTTCGAGATTGTACTATTGCTGCGTTAAACAGGGACATGGACATAGCTAGAATACAGGCCTTTGCGCAGAAAATGGAAGATCAAAGGAAACGAAAAAGAACACAAGGGTATGATGAAGGGCCGTCAAAGAGGGATAGATCTACGGGACAGTCTATGGCGTCCCAAGGAGAGTTTAGACCCTGGAGTTTCCACAGGCCGTCGAGACCCTCATTTTCTTATTCCACGGCAGGTACTCCACCTCAATTTCAAGGGTCTAGAGGCAGTTATGTCGGGCGCAGCAGTGTAGTTTGAGGTTCGCAAACATCAGGATTTCCTCGCCAGCCGTGTCAGCACTGCGGGAGGTCTTATTTAGGTGAATACTGGATTGGGAGGACTGTTTGTTATTTTTGCGGTGAGCCAGGGCACATAGTGAGAGAGTGTCCACAGAGGAGCATGAGTGGCATAGCACGACCTGCGGGATCAGCCGTGGCATCATCATCATCTGTGCCTTCCTTAGGTAGAGGAGCACAACCTATGGGATGAGGTAGAGGTGCTAGAGGAGCAGCTAGTTCCAGCGGGACTCAGAATCGTACTTATGCACTAACTGACCGTCAGAATTCGAAGGCATCACCTGATGTTGTTATAGGTATCTTGTCCATATTTTCACATAATGTGTATGCATTGATTGATCCGGGTTCTACATTATCATATGTTACTCCCTTGATTGCTGAAAAATTTAAAAGAACGCTGGAATTATTAGTAAAGTCAATTGAAGTAACGACACCGATTGGTGAATCTATTATAGCAAAGAGAGTTTATCGGGATTGTAAAGTCACTGTTTGTGGTTATGATACATTGGCCGATCTTGTTGAACTAGACATGATAGATTTTGATGTTATCATGGGAATGGATTGGTTAGCCTCTTGTTATGCCACGGTAGATTGCCGAGCTAAGAGAGTACAATTTCATTTTCCACAAAAGGATGTTTTTGAATGGAAGGGTAACGTGGGAGCACCGAGAGGCAAATTTATTTCCTATCTTAAGGCTAGGAAAATGATGTCCAAAGGTTATATATGCCACTTAGTGCGGGTGCATGATGTTGAAGCCAAACCACCAACTCCTCAATTAGTTCCAGTGGTAAATGAATTGCTTGATGTATTTCCTGAAGATCTTCCAGGTTTACCTCTAGAACGTGAAGTGGAATTTGGCATTGATGTGATTCCAGGCACTCAACCTATTTCTATCCCTCCATACAGAATGGCTCTAGCAGAATTGCGTGAATTGAAGGAGCAACTGAAAGATTTGTTGGACAAAGGGTTCATCAGACCTAGTATGTCTCCGTGGGGTGCGCCGGTATTATTTGTACGAAAGAAAGATGGCACTTTGAGAATGTGTATTGACTACCGGCAACTGAATAAAGTAACGATCAAGAACAAATATCCTCTTCCTCGAATTGATGATTTATTTGATCAGTTACAGGGTGCTAAATGCTTTTCAAAGATTGATCTGAGATCGGGCTATCACCAGGTGAGGGTTAGAGAAGGAGATATACCCAAGACAGCTTTCCGAACACGGTATGGACACTATGAATTTTTAGTTATGTCATTTGGACTAACAAATGCACCTGCAGTTTTTATGGATTTGATGAATAGAGTGTTCAAACCATTTCTGGATGTGTTCGTCACGGTATTTATAGATGACATCCTGGTTTATTGAAGATCACCAGAGGACCATGCTAATCACTTACGGCAAGTGTTGCAGATTCTCCGTGAGCGTAAGTTGTATGCCAAGTTCTCTAAATGTGAGTTTTGGTTAAAATCAGTTGCATTTTTGGGCCACATTGTGTCAGATGAAGGGATACAGGTTGATACACAAAAGATTGAAGCGGTGAAAAATTGGCCAAGACCTACGACACCCATATAAATTCGTAGCTTCCTTGGGTTGGCAGGTTATTATCGAAGGTTTGTTGAAGGGTTTTGCTCCATTGCGGCACCTTTAACAAAGCTTACACACAAGGCAGTCAAATTTTAGTGGAATGATGCGTGTGAGAAGAGTTTTCAAGAGTTGAAAGATAAATTAACCTCCACACCAGTCTTGGTACTTTCTGAAGGCACCGAAGGTTATGCAGTATATTGTGACGCTTTCGGAATTGGTCTAGGGTGTGTATTAATGCAACACGGTAATGTCATAGCATATGCCTCACGACAGTTGCGGCCACACGAGAAAAATTCTCCCCCACATGATCTGGAATTAGCAGCGGTGATTTTTGCTTTAAAGATATGGCGTCATTATTTGTATGGGGTTCATGTTGATATCTACACTGATCACAAGAGTTTACAATACATCTTTAAATAGAAGGAACTCAATTTGAGACAACGAAGGTGGTTAGAGCTCTTAAAAGACTATGATATTGATATTCTTTATTATCCAGGCAAAGCAAATGTGGTAGCTGACACACTGAGTCGCAAGGCAGTAGAAAGCACTAGTGGCCAGTTGACTGAAAAACAAGAGATAATCAAAGATTTACACCAACTATCCAGCTTGGGAGTTCGCCTTATTGAATCTCCGGATGAAGGGGTTATTGTGCAGAATGCAGCAAAATCTTCCTTAATAGCTGAAGTAAAGGAGAAACAGTATGAGGATCCGATTTTGTTGCAGCTGAGAGAGAATGTGCAGCAAGAGTTGACAAAGGCATTCGATCTTACGCAAGAGGGAGTACTTCAATGCCGAGATCGATTATGTGTACCGGATGTAGATGAGCCGAGGAAGTGGATTATGGCAGAAGCACATCATTCACGGTATTCTATTCATCCGGGAGCTACAAAAATGTATCATGATTTGAAAGACGTGTATTGGTGGGGAAATATGAAAAAGAACATTGTGGACTTTGTAGCTCAATGTCCAAATTGTCAACAGGTTAAAGTGGAACATCAGAAACCAGGAGGTTACATGCAATGTATCAATCTTCCAGTCTGGAAATGGGATATGATTAACATGGACTTTATTACAGGTTTGCCTCGTACACTGAGGAAAGTCGATTCTATATGGGTTATAGTGGACAGGCTTACCAAGTCAGCGCATTTTCTACTAGTCAAGACCACCTATACAACTGAAGATTATGCAAGATTGTATGTGAAGGAGATAGTGCGATTGCATGGTATTCCACTTTCCATTATATCAGACAGAGGAGCACAGTTTACAACGCATTTTTGGAAATCCTTCCAGAGGAGCTTGGGAGCACAGGTGAATTTGAGTACGGCTTTCCATCCTCAGACAGATGGACAAGCAGAGCGTACAATTCAAACACTTGAAGATATGCTTCGAGCGTGTGCACTAGACTTTAAAGGTAACTGGGATGATCATATACCTCTTGTGGAATTTGCCTACAACAATAGCTATCATTCAAGTATTAAGATGGCTCCTTACGAAGCGTTGTATGGGAGAAAATGTAGATCACCTATCGGATGGTTTGAAGCAGGAGAAACTGCTTTATTTGGACCAGATCTAGTACATCAAGCTATGGAAAAAGTTAAAGTAATACAACAGCGATTACAGACAGTTCAAAGCCGCCATAAATCATATGCTGATGTTAGAAGAAGAGGGCTTGAATTTGCTATAGGTGATTGGGTATTTTTGAAAGTGTCACCAATGAAAGGAGTGATGCGATTCGGAAAGAAAGGAAAGCTAAGTCCACGGTATGTAGGGCCATATGAAATTACTCAAAGATTTGGTCAAGTGGCGTATGAATTAGCTTTACCCCAAGAACTCTCCGCAGTCCACCTAGTGTTTCATGTTTCGATGCTTCGAAAATGCATAGGAGATCCGTCTCAAATTACTCCCATTGAAGATGTGCAAATCACGGAAGATCTTACATACGAAGAAGTGCCCATTGCTATTCTAGATAGACAAGTCAAGAGGTTAAGGAATAAAGATGTATCTTCCGTTAAAGTACTTTGGAGGAATCAACAAATAGAGGAAATTACATGGGAAGTCGAAGAAAGAATGAAAGCAAAGTACCCGTATTTGTTCCAGACCGAAGAGAAGGTCCAAGAGGCCGACTTGAAGGACTAAAAAGTAAGTATATATGAGCATTATAAATATGTGACGGTGTGACAAATGTATGGAAATTTATATTGTTTAGGTTGAATACTACTACTATTAACATTCGAGGACGAATGTTCTTAAGGGGGGGGGGGGAGAATGTAACACCCCGTAGATTTCCGAATGTATGCGACTACGTGACAAAATTTGTGAACATGTAATAAAGGGTATATAATACATGCAAAGTTTTGGATTTAATGTATATTGGGTATTGGGCTCTAAATTAGCCCAAAAATGATAAGGAAGACATGGCCCAAAACAAGGGAAAATGACCCATTCTTCCTTGACCCACTTGGACACCTCATCATTGACTTAAAATTGACTAAGGATGATATATATATAGCTCAAAAATCAGATTTTAATCACAAGGAACACCTTGCCATTTCTTGAAATTTCTAGACTTTCCAAGAAGACCAAAAAGAAACCCTTTCAAGCCTAAGGCAACTATACTTGTTTTGGCCAAGATCATCACCTTGTAAGTGTTGGTAAGTGTATATTCTTGTGATTTAATATGTTATGTGCATGAGAAATTGTATGGGTTGTGATGGTTATGTTTAAAAGGGGTTGATTGGTGCACTTTAGGTTATGTGACACAAGTTGTGTATTTTGGTGATTTGAACTTGAAAGTGGCCTTGTGGTCTTGAATAAAGTGATTTGATGGATTGAAAATCAACAAGTATGATGTGGTTATGTCCCTAATTTAATTTCTCTTTGTATGTTATTTTTGGAAATTGTTGTTATGGAAAAAGTGTGTGGAATTGGTGACGTATTGAGAGGAAAATGTGATTTTGGTGATGTTTATGTGTGTGGTAAATGTTTCCTCTTGCAGATTACTATATTATATGCATAAGAGGGTGTGTAAATCATGTTTGTTATGTTGAAAAAGTGTTGAGCAGTCCACTATGTGTAAAACAGTCCACTTTTGCTAAATCGGTAAAGGATTTGCCTTCTATGTGATTTAAACTTGAAAGGGGACTTAAGGTATTGAAGGAATTGAATTATATGGATGAAATTTCAGTATATTTAAGTATGGTGCTGTCCCTAATTCGTTACTTTTGTGTATGGCTTGATGGAAATGTTTTTACGTAATTGTGCATGGAACGTTTGGCGTAGTGAAAAGAGAATGCTTTCTTGTTATGTTAAAGTGAATTATAAAATTGTGTGGGCTGTTTTTGGTATATTGTTGTGGAAGATATTTATGTGACTTGATGGGATAAATATGTGGAGTTGTATTGAGGCGGAAATGTAAAGTAGAAACTTGGTGTAAAATCCTATCGGTTTGTGATGTTTACGGTGATGTGTGGACTGTTTTGGTGGTGTGTGGACTGATTTGGTGTTGTCGTTTTGCTAAAGTAGTAAGTTATAGTGTAATGTGGTGGAATAATGTGATTTGGTAGTATAATGAAGGGGAATAATCTCCTAGCCCAAACATAAGAAATGATCCCCATCGGTGAGCGGCTAAAAGAAACCTACCACACAATAGAGGGAATGCCAGGCATAGCTAAGGTAACAGTCTTGGTGAAATAATCCAAGATCGCATGATAAGGGGATAACCAGTCCATGCCCAGAATCATATCAAAGTCCACCATATCTAACACAATAAGATCAGCTCAAGTATCAAACTCTCGAACGGTCACAACACATGACCTATAAATTGGATCCACTACTAAAGAATCACCCATGAGAGTAGATAAATGCAATAGCACAGATAAAGTCTCCTAAGACAACTCTATCCGCGATGTATAATAAGCAGAAACATATGAATAAGTGGATCCCAGATCAAACAAAGAAATAGCCGGCTGATGGCATACTAAAATCATACCTGTAATAACAACATTCGAAGAATCTACCTCCGGCCTACCAGGTATAACATATAAATGACCTCGCCCGCCACCTGGCTGGACATTCGACCTACCGCCAATCCTACCTACCTGAGAACCTCTTTGAGAACCCTGAGGACCACCCCTGCAACCCTGAACACTACCTCTAGCTAGAGGCGGTACTGATCTGATCAGCTGAACACTTATTGTTGCAGGCTGAATCGTCTCTCTCTGGGACACTCCATAGCGAAATGACCAATCACTCCACAAGTGTAGCAAGGCCCAAAAACACTACTCTGTACAAAAGGTCCGGCTAACCCGAAATAGCCACCTCGACTGAAAGACCTAGAATGTGTACCTCTTGGAGGCTGGCCGCTACTCGATCCATGGTAATCACTGAAGCTGGACTGACCTCTGTCAGTAATCTGAAGTGCTTCCTGAATGGGCCTACTAGACTGACCCTGATTATGATAAGACTGACGTGGAGGGTACCTACCCTGAGAACCTCTGCCTCTGAACCGTGAGCCTTTATAGCTCCTATTGAAACTGCCTTGAAGACGTGGTCTCTTATCGCTGCCCCCTTGAGCCTCGCGATGCATATCCTTCATAGTCTGGGCATAATCAGAAATCTCAATGAAAGACCTACCAACAACAACCAAAATATGAGTAGCCATGAGAAGAGGAAGTCTTAGTCTCCTAACATAACATCGAATCCTCTCATACTCGGTAGGCAAGATCGCAGTAGCATGTCTGGACAACTCGTGAAATCGTGCCTTATACTCGAGAACTGTCACAGGACCCTACTGTAAGTAGGTGAACTGATCTCTCAAGCGCTTGATAACGCTCAAATACACCCCAGAATAGAATATAACCGGTCGTTAGCAATATAATTACCCAACTTAGAGTCGGGGTCGAATCCACGAGGAATGAATGCGATAGCTTTCACCTCTAAGTGTCAGAAGCAACTAGTGCTACACGAGATGCTATGAAAATAATACATAAAAGTAAATGGGGGGGGGGGGGTTATCATCTGTTAATTTGTAACTATTTAGACTTTTGTAACTTGGGACACACAAGTTCAATAGTAGAGAAGAGGAGTTAAAACCAAGAGTATTACGAGACTTGGGGTTATGCCGTCGTAAGAGTGAGATTGTGTATGGGTAAATTGAGCATTTGACTACATTTAGCTAAGAACCTTGGGTAGGTTAGATCACAGGTGCTTGGTGTTGATTTGTCAACCAAACACCAAGGTTTCACAATTGGGTTCTTTTGAACACCTCAAAAGTGCAGATTATAAGACCAATCCAATACCTCAATTAACACCCTTATGTCTAAGAGATGCTATTAAATGACACACATCAAGTTGTTGTTCACATCATTCCTCACCCTTGTCCCCTTTGTCAAGGATGACAAGAGCTCTAAAATTAATTAGAGTTTGCAACCCCTAATTTGAATGAAAACATGGAATGGGATTAAAACCCATGGCAATTATCTAAACATAAATCAAATAAACAAAACCCATACAATTATCACATATTATTCAAGCATAACCCCAAGTAGAGAATTTAGCTACTCATAAAATAAGAGAGAAGAAAATCACCCAAATTCTCTTCCCAAACTTCCATGAATCCAAATGTTTTCACGAAATTGACCCAAAAATGCAAGAATGTAACTTGTTTTTCCTTAGGGTTTCACTCTCCTTTCCTATATCTTTACAAAAATGCCCCCAAAGATCCTTTTCAATGGAGAAATTACATTTTATAGCTAAAAATTGCGTCCCTAAAAATTATGAAAGTGCCACTGCACTGGCCATCTGCTGGCGCAGGTTCTAGCGCAGATGGCTGACCTGCGTGCGCAGGAGGCTAGCGCCGATGACACTGCCTTGCGCCGCTCAGCTCCTCAGTCAGCCACCTGCGTACGCATCTCATGACTTGCGTGCGCAGGTGGCTGTTAGTCTCCCCGGGTGTTAATTCAAGCATCTTTTCTTTACTTTTCGAACTCCCATTGACTCGCATGGTTAGCTCGGGCTCGAATTCATCCATTACCTGCATACAAGAGCCATATAACATGAGAATTTATATCGAATCAATGCGAATTTCAAGATAATCCAAGCTCAAATGTATTAAGAATCGGGTAAAATGTCAACTTATCAACTCCCCCAAACTTAAACTATTGCTTGTCCTCAAGTAATCAAGAACGCCTAAAGTGAAAAGAAAAGGATAATCTTAACCATGAAACAACTATAAGGGACATCACTAGACTATTAAGCTTATAAAGTTCAATCGGTTCCTCCAATACGTCATGACAAACAAGCGAATCATGCTTTTTTTTTCACACGTCAATCCTCATCAACCAATAGCATAAAAAAAATAAAAAATAAAACAAATTCCTCAAACAAATAATTTTCAGGTTGGGCTGATTCTCAAGGTTTGACACAAGATTTTTCAGAGTTTGTCTCATCTCCAAATTGCAAATTGTCTTTCTCATTTTCCCAAATTGAAGGTAGGACATCACTCTCTCTTTCAAGGTATCCATGCCTCTCACTTGCAAAAGTTTTCTCCACCCCCACAAGGTAATGTGATTCACTAGGGGGGTAAGGATAGAAAGAACTTTCTCTCACTCTCACAAAGAATTTCAAGTACCACACGTAGAACCATAGGCTTGCCCTTTGTGTCATTCGCCACTAATGGGGACCAACAAGGTTTTAAGTCACCAAGGGCTTGCGGGTAAGGATGAAGGTTCGGTTGAGGGAAAAAGGTTATGGATCAAGTGACTAGAAGATTTCCCTAAACACACTCGCATTATCATTTCTTAGGCCCACTTTTTTCAAGATCTTCAGCGTATTCACCTTTGCTTGCTTTGTCTTTGCTTTTCTTCTCTCTTCTTTTCTCTTTTTATATATATAGCCCTCCAACCGACATTCCCTCTTCAATTGCTTTTCGGGGCCCTTTTATTTACTCTTTAGCAACTCATGCCTCACTTTTCTTTCTACAAATTTTTCTCATCATTTTATTTCTTTATTCATTTGTTTATGTAACAACCAAGCATACACCCCCTTTTACAATCTTATACATCTCCTTTTTCCCCAACTTAACTTTTAACTCCATCTCAACCCTTTTCACATTCATGCTTCTCCAAGTTCAGGCCTTTGCCTATGTTGGTTCACATTAAAACCATGCGATGTGTTTACAGAGATTGAGTGATAGACAAGAAAAGAAGATTTGATAAAGATGAAGGTGGGGTGTCATAGTATGGTCATTATCCAAGAAGAAAGTGGTGAAAGGCTCAAGTGGGTTAACTAGGGACAAATGTTAAGATGGTAATTTAGGTCAAATGGTGGATCAAGATGGCCTCGGGTCATTCTCCAAACCAAGTTAGGTCCCAGATTTCGCCTCGAATACACGCGGGGCAAGTTCTAGACTATCATGTGTGTACAAGAATTAATCAAAAACCTCACCACACTAGCCACTTTTTCTTTAAAATAGAAAGCTAGTGTTTCCCCCAAACTTGAGCAAATGAACTTGACAACCTACTATAAGTCAAAGACTTATGAAGAATGAGCCAGAAACTGAATTAACAGGTCACACACAAGAGGAGGCTTGGAATCACTTTGCTATTTTCTTTTCAAAAATCATTTTATCAAATCATTTTTGTTTGCCACAAAAATTTTGGAGGGGCCTTTGAACCTCTTCAACTACTACACAACTCTGAATTAGGACTAGCATGTAGAAAAAGCCCGGCAAGGGCACTATCCAAATCACAACTCACAAAAATGGGCGGCAAAAGGGCAATATTCGAATCAACAAAATTGGCCCGGCAAGAGCAATATCCGAATCAACAAGAATGGCCCAGCAAGGGCAATATCCGAATCAACAAAAATGGCCCGGCAAGGGCAATATCCGAGTCACAACTCATAAAAAGATGGCATCCAAATAGAATCATCAATTAATATTACATACCATAAAGTAAAATGAATTGGCCCACCCCCCACTAAAGAGTATTGCATTATCCCCAATGCAATCAAGATAGAAAAAGAAGAAAGGAAGTGAAAAACAAAACTCCCTGAGGCGCACTAAGCTCTCGGATCTGTATCATGTAAAGGTTGTGCCGGTGCTGTGGCCGTAATGGTAGAAGCCTCCTCAGACTGAGCTCCTGAATGAACCTCCTCAAGAGGCCGAGAACTAGGGCCAGCACCAACTGACCATTCATGCAGCTCCTCAATAGACTTCCTTTTAGCCAACTCCACCTGATGATCCTCCGAGAGCTCTATGCTGAAATCTATCCCTGTCTCTTCCTCCACAGGAGAATACCCAAACAAGTCTGCAAATGAAAGGATAGGGCCAGTCTCCGCCTTTGGGATAGTGAACTGGGCATCATCAAAAGAGATGGAGGGCTGCATCGACCGCATCTTCTCACGCAGACTATCAAGATCTGTCCTGAGAATAGTAACTGCCTCACTATCCCCCCAGGACTCAACCGCGGATAATCTCCCCTCATAGTTTAGCATCTGAGCACGTAAAGGACCAAGGCTCCATTCAATAGCTACCTGAATAAAATGAGGAATGTAGGCCACCAAGCGAGAGATAGAGCTGTCATTTGCTAAAGTCATGGCTGCAACCTTAGCAAATGTCAATGTGGAAGACCGAGGAGGCTGCGCCGGTTGCGTAGTGTGTGAGGGAGGTGGTGCCTGAGGGAGATCACGATCTAGAGTAATGTCACCATGGACAGAAAGAGCCTCGGATGCATGAGAAGTCATAGGGGAGGTACTAGTAATGGGTACCTCTCTCATGGATGAACCGGTACTCTCACCCAACTTTTTCTTTAGGCCCACTAGGTTGTCATCATCTTGGATTGTTCGAATATCAATGACTCCCGGACACTTAATTTTTTTATCAATCTTTGGGAAGAGAGGAACCTTGTGGACTGCACATAATGCTGATATAAGAGCGGGGAAAGGTAGTAAAGTGCCCACTTGCTTTGATCGGAGTTTTATTACTTCAGCAATAATCTCTCCCGGATTTATATCCAACCCATCCATAATGCAACCCACAAGTATAGCCCGTTCGATAGTGACATCTTGATCATTGGTGGAAGGAAGCAACCGATTTCCCACAAAGCCAAGCCAATGCTTGGCTTGAATAGAAAGATCCCGTCGTTTGATTTGTCCAATCCCATTCGCCCGTAATGGAAGACCTTTGGCAATTGTTTTGGAAAGCCATGGAAAATGAGCACGTCCCTCTAGCACTCGCCTCTTGCTCTCAGCCCCAGGTGCACGGTCACACCCAAAATATAACTTGTTTATTCTGGAGGCAGAGCAAGGCACCTCTACTCCCCTAACAAGCACACTACGTAGGCAAGGTTGGTCAGCCACCGACGATTTATACTTGTTTTGATTGTGTCGGATGACGTAGAAAGCATAAAACTCTCTGACAAGATCAGGATAATAAGCCTCAGGTGGAGATTCGGGATTGATGTCTGTGAATATCTCCCAAGCATACTTGTGGACTTGTCTGACGATATCTTGGAAATGATCATGGACGCCCTTCAAGGAAAACACCTTCTCGAGATTGAAACCCCGAGTATACACCCAGTTACTATAAAGGTCACGCATTTCTTTGCTAGCAAATCTGATTTTGTCAACATCTTTGGCCAACCCCTGTGAGATATCAAGTGTGTTTTGCACATCGGGGGTGTTAGGGTGTCCTTGTTGTGTCGGAGCTTTTCTTTGTGATGTAGTAGCAATGGCCTTGCCTTTGTATTTGTGCTGATCTTTCTTTGCACCCCGCGACATTGATTTCCGAGGAGACATTCCCTAAAAAGAACAAGGAAACAAACCACACAAAACAAAAAAGGTAAAACATGTTTTTGGATTTTCAATATGTAAAAGAAAATGAAAACTATGTTAAATTATGTGAATGCAAGGCAAACTTCTATATGAAAGCACATAGGATTATATTTGGACCATTATATCTCAAACACAATCCATTACATCTCAAAGTGCACAATCCATCATGAACCTAATGAGAACAAAAAAGACGTTTAACCCTTAAGAATGGTTTCACCTAATCTATCATAGGTCAAACCATGCATTTTTATTATGAACAAGTATGCTTACTAACTCATATTGCCAACAAGAATCACCAATTATGCCCCCATGAAGTGGAGAAATACATTAAGAATCATGGCCCTTGAAAAAGCATGTAATTCACACATCTTTACTACAATATTATAACACATCATTTAGGGATGGAATAATGCTCAAGAGAAGGTCAAGAAACCATGTGTAGGTCTCTTAATTCATGCACAAGAGAAAATACAAGGAAATGCTCATGTGGGAATATAATCAAACGCATGGTCGCCATGAATTTTTGGGTACTCAAGACTTCCCCAATTGTATATGAAGCATCACCCCAACTCAAACAAGCCACAACAACATCAATACTATACCATAGGAAGCCCATATGAATCAATTCTTCACAAAAATCTAGCACAAACCATGGGCGTGTGAAGGTGAGATTCCTTAATGTGTGCAATCCTCTTTGAAAGTGAAGGTGAGATGAAGACAAGAGAGACTTTGAATTTAGAGAGGAAGATGAGTCGATGGATGTGTTGTGAGGAGGAGTTGATCTTTTAAATTAGAAGGAATTAGGTTGTGGGTTATGGGTCATGATTTAAAGAAGGGAATGGGTTAACCTGGGTCGGGTCGACCCAATCTTTTTTTAAAAAAATTCGGAGGTTCAACCCCCACCTGCGCCCCACCATGCGCACACATGTGGGGAGATGCGCACGCAGGTGGGATTCCTTACCTGGGCGTACGGAGCAAATCTGTAGCCACCTACGAAGGGTCACCTGCGCACGCATGCTGGGACCTGCGCACGCAGGTGAAGAAGCTGGCTCGAAGTAGGCACAAGGCAGAGCCTCCTGCGTTGCTAGCCTGCGCACGCAGGTGGCTTCTTGCCCCCAGGAAGAATGTTTCCCTCCACCTGCTGGCCTCATGCGTCCCAACAAGCGTGGGCATGTGCGCTAGCAGGTGACTAATTTAGCTCAAAAAAGTGTATCCAAGCTCCCACACTTAGTATTATTCACCTGTTTTCACCAAAACAACTAAGAATTAGCAATAAAACAAACTTAAAAATGACCATAAGTAACCTTGGGTTGCCTCCCAAGAAGCGCCTTGGTTATCGTCATGGCTCGATGTTGTTTCTAATCATCACACATCCTTAAAACGGAGCAACTCAACCTTAGCTGCTCCAGGTCCGCCCTCATAAAAATGTTTTAATCTTTCACCATTCACCATGAACCTCCTTTGATCATGGTCCTCGAGCTCAATAGCACCACTAGGAAAGACATTAACCACAACAAAAGGGCCAGACCACTTGGATTTTAGCTTTTCCGCAAAGAGTTTCAACCTCGAATTGAATAGTAGCACTTTATCACCCACATAGAAATCGCTTTTTAAGATCTTATCATCATGCCATTTCTTCATTTTCTCCTTGTATAATGCTGAGCTCTCATATGCCTTAAGTCGGAATTCCTCCAACTCATGAAGTTGATCTATTCTTGATTTTGAGGCATCCACCCAATCCATATTCAATTTACGCAAGGCCCACAAAGCTTTGTGCTCTAATTCAACCGGGAGGTGACAAGCCTTTCCAAACACTAACTGATAGGGCGACATGCCAATAGGAGTCTTGAATGCAGTCCTATATGCCCACAGAGCATCATCAAGTTGTCTTGCCCAATTTGTACGCCCTACATTTACAGTTTTCTCCAAGATCGATTTGATCTCCCAATTAGAAACCTCTACTTGGCCACTCGTTTGAGGATGCTATGGGGTTGCCACCTTATGCCACACCCCATATTTTTCAAGCAAAGCTTCAAATAGCCGATTGCAAAAATGAGAACCACTGTCACTAATGATAGTTCGAGGAGTGCCAAACCTGGTGAAAATGCATTTTTTAAGAAGAGAGTTACACTTTTACCTTCATTGGTTGGTAAGGCAATGGCCTCGACCCATTTGGACAAGTAGTCAACAGCCACCAATATATACTAATTACCATATGAGCTCACAAACGGACCCATAAAATCAAGGCCCCATACATCGAATAGCTCCACCTCAAGATTGGGTCTTAAAGGCATTTCATGCCTCCTCGAGATACCACCATGATTTTGACATTGAATGAAAGTCTTCACCAATTCGTGAGCATCACGGTGAATGGTAGGCCAATAATACCCACATTGAAGGACTTTTGCTGCGGTTCTCACACCACCATGGTGTCCACCAAAAAGAGAAGAATGGCATGCTCTAAGAATGGATTTTATCTCCTCTTCCATGACGCATCGCCGTATAATTCCATTAGCACATTCCCTAAAAAGATAGGGTTCATCCCAAAAGTACCGTTTCACATCATAGAGGAATCTTTTCTTTTGATAGTAACTCAACTCATCTGGAAGAAGTCTACTCACTATATAGTTTGCAAAATCAGCATACCATGGCGGAGTGCTCTCTTCCAAGCTCATGACAAGTTCGTCTGGGAATGTATCATCAAGATCAAAATCACCCCAAATTTTCTCATTTGTCTCAAGCCGTGATAGATGGTCGGCTACTTGGTTTTCACAACCTTTTTGATCTTTTACTTCAAAATCAAATTCCTAAAGTAGTAGAATCCACCTTATCAATCGAGGTTTTGCTTCTTTCTTTGCCATCAAATACCGGAGAGCAGCATGATCAGTGTGTACAATGACCTTAGTGCCTAACAAATAAGCTCAAAATTTCTCAAACCCATAAACCACGGCTAGCAATTCTTGTTCCGTAACAGTGTAGTTCTTTTGAGCATCATTCAATGACTTGATATCATAATAGATGAGATGAAAAAGTTTCTCTTTTCATTGTCCAAGCACAGCTCCCAATGCCAGCCCACTAGCATCACACATGAGTTCAAATGGTTGTGACCAATTTGGGGTCACTATAATTGGGGCTGAGACAAGCTTCTCTTTAAGGCAATGGAATGAATTCAAACACTCTTTATTGAATTCAAAAGTGACCTCTTTCTCAAGAATTTTGCACATCGGATGGGCAATTTTAGAGAAATCTTTAATGAACCCCCTATAAAAACCCGCATGGCCAAGGAAACTCCGAACCCCTTTGACAGATATTGGAGGTGGTAGCTTAGCAATGACTTCCACCTTGGCTTGATTGAATTGGATTCCTTGGACTGATATTTTGTGTCCAAGAACAATCCCCTCCTTAACCATAAAGTGGCACTTCTCCCAATTCAACACAAGATTATTCGCCACACATCTTTCAAGCACCTTCTCCAAATGTTCGAGGCAATTTTTGAATGTATCGCCAACCACTGAAAAATCATCCATAAACACCTCCATAGAACTCTCTACCATGTCAGAAAAGATAGAAAGCATACACCACTGAAAAGTGGTCGGTGCATTGAATAGTCCAAAGGGCATGCGCCTGAAGGCAAAAGTTCCATAGGGACAAGTGAAAGTAGTTTTTTCTTGATCTTCGGGAGCTATGGAGATTTGGTTATAGCCTGAATATCCATCGAGGAAGTAATACCAACCCCTACCCCCCAACCTATCAAGCATTTGATCCATGAAGGGCATGGGGAAGTGATCCTTCTCAGTCCATGAATTTAACTTTCTATAATCAATACACACTCTCCAACCCGTGATCAGACGGACGGGTATAAGATCATTATTTTTGTTTGGGACTACCGTGATACCACCTTTCTTTGGAACACATTGAATTGGACTCACCCACGTTCTATCCGAGATAGGATAAACTACACCCACGTCAAGCCACTTGATGATTTCCTTCTTCACAACTTCTTACATTGGAGGATTTAACCTTCTTTGATGTTCTACACTTGCTACAAACTCGGGCTCAAGCTTGATCTTATGAGTGCATATGCCGGGTGGAATCCCAATAATATCCGCTATAGTCCAACCAAGTGCCCGAATATACCGACTTACCGCTGATTTCAACACCTCAATTTGCCTAGATGACAAATCACTTGCAATAATAATGGGTAGAGTCTCCCCTTCTCCCAAGAACACATACCGGAGATGAGGTGGCAATGGCTTGAGCTCGATTTGTGGTGGATCTTCAATTGAAGGCTTCGCAGGAGGAGTTTCCCGATTTTTCAAGTCAAGATCCAACTTACAAGGATTTTTCGGGTAAAACCCAAAACCTTTCAATGATGCAACTTCTTTTTCATATCTTTCATGCCCTTCGCTTTCAAAATTCCACAAGACTCCCACCAAAGGGTCTGTAACAAATTAAGCCTCCATAGTATTAGCCACTACATCATCAACCACATCGATTATGGAGACAACTTGTAAATCCATAGGTTGTTTCATGGACTTGCAGACATTGAATGACACCTCTTCATTGTTTACTTGGAATTTCATTTCACCGCATTCAACATCAACTAAAGCTCAACCGGTATCCAAAAATGGTATACCAAGAATAACTTCACGGTTAATTTCACCAAGAAAAATGAAACGATCCACCTTCACAAGCACATCACACAACACACCCATGGGTCTTTTAATAGAGCGGTCGGCCATCAATAGCCGTATTGTCGTTGGTGTCGGGGCTCCCAAACCCAACTTCTAAAATACGACTAATGGCATCAAATTAATACTTGCTCTAAGATCACATAAGGCTTTCCCAAATTGATACACCCCAATAGTACATGGGATAGTGAATGCCCCCGGATCATCCTTCTATACAACCATCATACTAGACATTATAGCACTACAATTATGAGTAACTTCAATTGTTTCGAAGTCCTTGGTTCTCTTCTTTGTTACCAATTCTTTCATAAACTTAGCATACCCGGGCATCTCTTGTAGGGCTTCCAACAATGGTATATTTACCTAAAGGTTGCTAAATTTAGAAAGGAATTTCTTGAACTTCGAATCATCTTCTTTCTTCTTAAACCTTTGTGGGAATGGAGGGGGAATTTTAACTTGTGGCTTAGAGACAACCAAGTTTTCATTCGATTTTGCATTACCATGATCAACCACTTGTGGGCTTACCTCCTTCGCTTCCACCTTTTTTGACCCGTCAACACCTTGCTCTTATGACATTTGAGTTTCCTCTTTTGAATTATCAAGCCGAGTTCTTGTTTTGCTCACTTGGCTCCCAACACCCTTATCACAAGGGTTGTCATCAAGATTTTCAACATTATTTCCAAGGGTTCTCCCAATTCTAGTAACAATGGCCATGACGTAAGCGTCATTTTTGGGATTCACCACCGTGTCACTAGGGAGTCATCCTCTTTGTCTTGCATTTATTTGGGAGGAGAGTTGACCCATTTGGGTTTCAAGTTGCTTTATTGAAGCCGAATGTGAGGTGACAGTTTGGTTGAGATGCGACAAATCCCCTTTCATTTCCCTCAACATCTTATCGCTTCCTTCAAATCCCAAGAGGATACGAGCAAACACATCTTCATTCTTATATTTCTTCAGATCAATAGAGGTTGCTTTATTATTCTTGGTTCTATCATGTGGAGGAACATACCTATGATAGTCCCGATTTGCATCTCACCAATCACAGTCTCTATCTTTATCCCTCCAATCTTGGTCTCTATCACGATCTCTATCACGATCCTTCCACTCACGATCTTTCCAATCACGGTCTTTATCCATCCAACCTTGATTCCCTCCCTTCCTTTGATAGGTGGGGCGAGAACCCCCCGCTTGATTTGACATAAATCGGATTTCTTCATCAAGAGTCTCCGCTTCATCATCCTCGTAGCTCTTAACATCCTTGGAGGCTACGACGTTAACCGCCTTTGGTGTTGAACCCATTACATGCTTAGTGAGGAGTTCTAGTTGTATCATCATCTTAGCCATACTCTCGTCTCTCTGCTCATCTTTCTTTCTTTGTTCGCGGCTTACAAAAGCTGCATTGTCCGCAACCATTTTGTTCAATTGATCTAGTGCTCGATAAAATATTTGGAGGAGCATCTTATCCGGAACTTCATGAGTCGGGCATTGCATCAATTTTGTGTTAAACCATTGCCAAGCTTCATGTAATGGTTCACCATTCAATTGACGGAAGTTAATAATCTCATATCTCAATTGTAACATCCGGGATGGTGGGAAGAACCGATCCAAGAATGCTTCCGTCAATTCCGACCATGTAGTGATTGAACCCGCAGGCAATTGTCTCAACCACAATGCAGCCTCGCCCATTAATGAGAAGGGAAAGAGTCTCAATTGGATGGACTCTTGTGATATGTGGGTGATATCAAACGGCATGCACACCTTAATGAAATTTGTCAAGTGAAGATTTGCGTCTTCATGCGCTTGACCCCCATATAACCCCTTCATTTGAAGGAGGTGAAGCATCACACTAGTAACATGGAACACTCCATTGCCTTCTACGGGTGGGATACGGATGGCACTAGCTCTCATGGCATCTCCCAAATTGATGCATGCATGCCAAGCCAAGAGAAAGAGTTCAAGAGCTTTGGCTTGAATCAATACTTTGGAGGCGTGGAAGGAGTTTGGAACAAGGGATTGAAGCTTAGGAACGTGCTCAAATGGAAGTACAAGGCTCCAAGAGGAAGACTACTCGAAGAAAGGAAAGAGGCTATGTACGCAAAGTGGCTATTATTTAAATGTAAGCCTCTTAACTAAGAAGACCCTTAATTCATTAAGGGTATTTTTGTAATTAGTAGTCTAGTCTATAAATAGTGGAGCATAGCTCATTTTAGGGGAGATGATCTTGATGAATATTGAATATTAAATACTCTTTGAGAGTTTGAGAGCTTGTTGAAGCTTTTGATTGTTTCAAGTTTAGAAAGGAGGGTTGCTTGGGAATGTAATTCCCTTGAGGTCTTTCTCATAGGTTTAGGTGCTTATTTGGACATTTGAAGGAGGTCTCTTCTTTTTATAGAATTGGTTGCCTTTGATTCCACTTTTGTGTCTACCTTTCTATCTCTTTTATCTTTGTTAATCTTGTTTCTTTGTTTCCTTTGTTCTCTTTTAGCTTCCGCATTTTCTTTCTTGTATCATTTGGTATCAAGAGCTTGGATTGGGTTTGTTTCAACAAATCTAAGTCTTGGGTTTTGGTATTTTCTCAAAAAAAAAAAAAAAAAAAAATCCAAAAATTTTTTGTTTTAATTTGTTGTTTTTGACACTAGATCTTGATTCTCTAGTGTTTTTGGAGTCTAAATCTCGAATTTCATTCAAATCGGAGTTTGGAAAGTGAAGTTACCATGAAAGGGTTTTCAAGCTTTTGAACTTTTCAAACTTGGAAAGTGGGTTTGTTGATTGCGATGAAATTGAGGCTTAAAAATCATTGGGGTTTGTTCCCTACGTCTTGGGGAAGCTACTCCTAAATTTTGAGTCAATTCCGAGTTGATTTGGAGGTGTTGGGATTTGGTGTGTGTTCTTGGTGTTCTTAAACATCTTCATATTGTTCTTGGGGAAGAAGAGAGAGGAAATACACTTTGATCCAAAAATTTCAAGTCAATTTTGGTCAAAGGTGTTTGTGGGTCCACTTGTGGGAAAAAAAAAAAAAAATTCCCCACCCACCCCTGCAGGCGCGTGGGGCTCAGATTCAGAGAGCAGAAATTTCCAACACTTAGTTTTTTTTTAAGTGTCCAAACTCCGTGATTCTTTTTCCTACGCTTTCTTCTTTCAATTTCTCAACTATTTACCAAGTAATTAACATTTTTAATCACTTGGTAACTCATTTATAACATCAAATCACTTTTTTTTTATCCTTCAAATTAAGTAACACAAGTAACTTTTCTACTTTTGTTACTTAGTTTTTTTTTGAATCCGATATTTTTCGTGCTACTTTCTTTTAGCTTTTCTTCTTTATTTTCTCTTGCAAACTTCTTGGTTCTCGTCCTTACCTTTTGAAATTCCTTTCTCGAGTCAACAAGAATCCATTCTTGACCTCAAGTAGAGATTGGACCCTTGCTACTCATCGGACTAAACAAGATACAATCATTGGCCGAAGCAATTTGTGAGGCAAACAAAGGTGTGATTTCTTGAGTGATTGTGAGTGTTTTTTTTTACTAACCTAATGTGTTTGCTTGCTTTGGTTGAGTGACTTCAATAGGTACCAATGGCGGGTCATGAAAAGAAAAATCAAGTTCCCATCGGGGAACCCACTTTGGGTAAATTGTTAAACTTGTTCACCACTCTCTCTACCAGAATGGAAGGACGGTTGGATCGGTTGAGTACTCGAATTAATCGATTGCAACTTATCTTTCCACCAACTTTCCCTAATCCTCATCAAGGATTTGAAGAGTGTACCAATGCATTGAGGGGATTCTCATCCCAAGGTAAAGAAGACCATTCTCATGAGCTTCAAGGTAACAAAGCTAACTCTTGTACTTTAGTAAACATGAATGAGCATTGTGTGGCTAGTAGCCAATTGAGTGCGATTGATAGCTTGTTTATTTGTGAGTCTAATGATTCTTTGCCTCGTGTTGACAATGTACATGTTGAATGTGTGGATACACTAGTTGATCCTATTGATGACCAAATTGACTCTTCTTGTAAGATCAATTTGTGTCCACCTAGTGTTGAAGCCTTGGTATTGAATGATGATACATTGTCTTATGACAATTGTATTGATCAACTTGCTTGGGAATCTAGTCCACTACTTGAGGGTGTTTGTGATGTGATTAATGAACCTCAAGTTAGTGATGATGTTGATATTGTTGGTCAATCCAATAGGAGTGACCCTTTGAGCATGCCTCTTAATGAAGATCCTATTGCTTGCTTGGCTCATAGGGATGATCATGCATTTGAAACTTTTTTGAAACTTGATAATTGTCTTTTTGAGAGAGAACTTACATGTTCTAATCCTCCTTATTGGATTGACCCTTCTCTCTTTAAGTATAATGTCTTGTTTGAAGAGGATGAAATCACTCCTAGTCCGCTACCTAGTGGTGTAGATCATGTTAATGATGTAGCTCTTCTTGAGGGCTATATTCTATATAACAACCCACTATGGTGTGACAATATTCCTCCTAAAGATGGAAATCTCTTCTTGGAAGATGAGAATACTCTTATGGGAATGGAATGTGAAGAAATGGAAGGTGCTCTTTGTGTCCCAACTATTTCTTCTTCTTTGAGTGTTCCAATTCTTGAGCATACTCTTGATAATGTTCTTGCACATAATAGTGAACATGTTCTTGAGGACACCTTAGAGGAAATCACTTTGCGTAACACCTTTCTTTACTCTCTATTTGCTTATGATATTGCCAATGGTTGTGTAGAGAGTATGTCTTTTTGTGATCGAGGCATATTTAGGAAGAATGAGCATTAAATTGACTCATGCTCATGGATACTTCTCCCATTTGACCCCGGTGACCATTTGGAATGTGGTGGGTTTTATACCCCAAACTTGGTGTTTGGTCAAAAGGGTACATCTTTGTGTGGTACACATAGTAGCAACACTTTTTTTCCTTCATGTGATAAATGCTTGGTGTTACTACTTAATTATATTATGAGCTTAAATGCAATATGTTTGTTAACTTGTGTGTGGGATACTTTTGTATTTGACCCCGATGATGATTTGGGGGTAATCCCATTCTTGGAGATAGCTAGTGCATTGAGTGGACTCTTAATTTGGAATGATCTTGTTCATGACCTTGCACTTAGCTTTGAAAATTATCATGTGACTTTTGACTTAAAAGGGGTTTTGTGCTTGTTGAAACATAGAACCAATAAGGGTTTTTATGTGTGGTTGACTAATTGCCATGATTCTTATGATTTTTCACTTTGTCAAAGTCTTTTGAATGGCCAAGTAGCATTTATTTTATTGGGTTACAAACCCTTTATGAATTATTTTGATGCCTGGTCATATAACAAGTTTGTGCATCCTTGGTGTGTTGGTAGAATTGTTTCCACTAACACTAACCCTCATGCCATGAGGTCCTTGTTTTTGTTTGTTTTCCCTATGGTTTTGCTAGGTTCGGATTCGAGGACGAATCCTTTTCAAGAAAGGGAGAATGATGCATGCACGCCAAGCCAAGAGAAAGAGTTCAAGAGCTTTGGCTTGAATCAATACTTTGGAGGCGTGGAAGGAGTTTGGAACAAGGGATTGAAGCTTAGGAACGTGCTCAAATAGAAGTACAAGGCTCCAAGAGGAAGACTACTCGAAGAAAGGAAAGAGGCTATGTACGCAAAGTGGCTATTATTTAAATGTAAGCCTCTTAACTAAGAAGACCCTTAATTCATTAAGGGTATTTTTGTAATTAGTAGTCTAGTCTATAAATAGTGGAGCATAGCTCATTTTAGGGGAGATGATCTTGATGAATATTGAATATTAAATACTCTTTGAGAGTTTGAGAGCTTGTTGAAGCTTTTGATTGTTTCAAGTTTAGAAAGGAGGGTTGCTTGGGAATCTAATTCCCTTGAGGTCTTTCTCATAGGTTTAGGTGCTTATTTGGACATTTGAAGGAGGTCTCTTCTTTTTATAGAATTGGTTGCCTTTGATTCCACTTTTGTGTCTACCTTTCTATCTCTTTTATCTTTGTTAATCTTGTTTCTTTGTTTCCTTTGTTCTCTTTTAGCTTCCGCGTTTTCTTTCTTGTATCACAAATGATCTTCATCTTCAAAATGTCTATCAAATGAAGCGGTATGGCTACCATGTTGAGTCATTGAATCGTGAAGACTTTGTTCGTCACCTATGAAGAACAAAAACAACAAATAAAGTAAACTTACACCACGGTAAACACAAGTAACTTAAAACACTAAAAGAAATAAACGCTACGTTTCAATCCCCGGCAATAACGCCATTTTTGATAACGCTCAAATACACCCCAGAATAGAATGTAAGCGGTCGTTAGCAATATAATTACCCAACTTGGAGTCGGGGTCGAATCCACGAGGAATGAATGCGATAGCTTTCACCTCTAAGTGTCAGAAGCAACTAGTGCTACAGGAGATGCTATGAAAATAATACATAAAAGTAAATGGGAGGGGGGGTTATTATCTGTTAATTTGTAACTATTTAGACTTTTGTAACTTGGGACACACAAGTTCAATAGTGGAGAAGAGGAGTTAAAACCAAGAGTATTACAAGACTTGGGGTTATACCGTCGTAAGAGTGAGATTGTGTATGGGTAAATTGAGCATTTGACTACATTTAGCTAAGAACCTTGGGTAGGTTAGATCACAGGTGCTTGCTGTTGATTTGTCAACCAAACACCAAGGTTTCACAATTGGGTTCTTTTGAACACCTCAAAAGTACAGATTATAAGACCAATCCAATACCTCAATTAACACCCTTATGTCTAACAGATGCTATTAAATGACACACATCAAGTTATTGTTCACACCCATTCCTCACCCTTGTCCCCTTTGTCAAGGATGACAAGAGCTCTAAAATTAATTAGAGTTTGTAACCCCTAATTTGAATGAAAACATGGAATAGGATTAAAACCCATGGCAATTATCTAAACATAAATCAAATAAACAAAACCCATACAATTATCACATATTATTCAAGCATAACCCCAAGTAGAGAATTTAGATACTCATAAAATAAGAGAGAAGAAAATCACCCAAATTCTCTTCCCAAACTTCCATGAATCCAAATGTTTTCACGAAATTGATCCAAAAATGCAAGAATGTAACTTGTTTCTCCTTAGGGTTTCACTCTCCTTTACTCTATCTTCACAAAAATGCCCCAAAAGATCCTTTTCAGAGCTGGAGAAATTACATTTTATAGCTAAAAATTGCGTCCCTAAAAATTACGGAAGTACCACTGCACTAGCCATCTGCTGGCGCAGGTTCTAGCACAGATGGCTGACCTACGTGGGCAGGAGGCTAGCACAGATGACACTACCTTGCGCCGCTCAGCTCCTCAGTCAGCCACCTGCGTGCGCATCTCATGACCTGCGTGCGCAGGTGGCTGTTAGTCTCCCCAGGTTTTAATTCAAGCATTCTTTCTTCACTTTTCGAACTCCCATTAACTCGCATGGTTAGACCGGGCTCGAATTCATCCATTACCTGCGTAGAAGAGCCATATAACATGAGAATTTATATCGAATCAATGCGAATTCAAGATAATCCAAGCTCAAATGTATTAAGAATCGGGTAAAATGTCAACTTATCAGCGCTCACGAAGACTGCGAGGCATATACTTCTCCAAAAAGACCTCGTAGAACTGAGTCCACTTCATAGGGGAAGATCCAGCTGGCCTGGAATCAAGATAACCTCTCTACCAATGTCTAGCTGCCAAGTCCAACTAAAAAGTGGTGAAGTCAACCCCACGAGCCTTAACTAGGCCCAAATTATGGAGCCTATCCTTGCATGCAGTCAAGAACTTAAATGCATCCTCACCCGGAGCCCCTGTAAACCTCGGGGGAGTCAATCTCAGAAATATACCCAACATTTTTCGCTCCTCAACAAACATACCAGGCTGGGCGGCTACCGGCTGAGCAACTACCAGTGCTGGAGGGATCTCAACTCTGGGAGCCACAGCTACAGGCTGTGCCCCTATACCTATACCACTTTGAACTGCAGACTGTGCACCATCATACGGTGCACCACCAACTAATCACAATAACTTGACCAAGGCATCTCTGAGCAATGAAGAAGAAATAAACCCCGATGGCTCCTAGGCTGTCCCCTGGCCCACCAATAATTGGGGTGGCAGAAACTTTAGCTCGGGAGCACTAGGAGGATCTGGTGATGGTTCCCTATCCTGACTTCTAGCTGGGGCTGCAGTTTTAACCTGGCCTCGACCTCTAGGTCGGCCACGTCTCCTGACGGGTGCCCTAGTCGCAGGTTCGGGATCCTCGTTGCCGATCGCAGTAGCACGCATCCTGACATCTGCGAAAGAGTGAACAATGAGAACCCTAGGGACCAACACAGACACAACGCACGAAATAAATAAAGAAAATGAATTCATCCTAAGAATATCCTAGAGCCTCTCGAATATAATACACGGACGTCATCGCTCCGATCCGCTGGATTGTACTAGACACTTGCTCTTATGCCGACAATACCAGTGAACATAGGCTCTAATACAAACTTGTCACGACCCATTTTTAGAGTCATGATGGTACCTAGCTTAACCCACCAATAAGTAAGCCAACCCGTAGCCCAGAATGACAAGTAATAGGCTAAAAGGTAGAAGACTGGATAAATACAGAAAAGTAAGCATAAAATAAGGTCGAAGGCGATATAAATATGAATACGGTCCTAAAATACCAAATGAAAAAGAGGAATAACAAAAGAAACATCCCACTACCTGGTATGGCCAGTACAAGAGCCACTAATCAAAAGAATTAGAGTACTAGTAGTATCATTATAAAGATAGTCTCAAATATAAAAACTGTCCTAAAATCTAGAAAGGAGAGAGGATCAACTCTGGCTCTGAAAGCTCACCCTATCTTCAGATCCTGTAAGCAAGTTGGAAGGAATATTAGCGACGACAGCTGGTACTCGGATCTGCACCAGAAAAGAATACAGAAGTGTAGTATGAGTACCAAAACAATGGGTACTCAGTAAGCATCATCGACCAACTGAGCTAAATCATATTAAAAGCATAATAAAATGCAAGAATGTAAACTAGGTCAAGGAGAAAGGGGAAACCTGATATCATGCACCAACACAGGAAAGATAAATAATTAAACACGCTATACCAAAATTAAAGTAAACTAATTATAACCTAACTATGCCCCCATAAGCCTAGAAGGTGCGAACAAGAGAAGAATAACCCAAATGAGCCCCCATAAGCCCGATGGATACAATCAAGAGGAGATCTATAGACGCTGAGCATGATATAACCAACCAATTCTCCCATATCCGTGAAACCCTTCATACTGCGAAATACCAAGCTCGAACCGGATTCGTAATATTATAGATGAACCATAACCATATCATAGATGCTGGACTCAAACCAGTATTTAACACCATAATCATATCATAGATGCCGAACTCGAACCGGTCTTTATCACCATAATCATATCGTAGATGCTGGAGTTGAACCGGTCTTTGATAGAAAGTCATAATCTAGCCTAGCCATGAACTAGGTGAATGATATATAGCCTAAGGTGCAAGATTAACTATAATACTACGAACAAAGGCCTCCTAAGCCTACAAGGAGCTAAAAGAGATTTTACAACCTAAAAGAGGGTCGGTGGGGCCTGCTTCTAAACCCAAAGTCCATACTAAGATAATTTCTATCCGAAAATGCCTAAGTCTCCCAAAATCCACTACAAGTTATTACATAAGTCTAAATAAGGCCTAAAAGCACCATTTGACCTAAAGGAAGGGTAAATGGGTCGATTGTACCCTCGAAACGGCTCACAATTCGGCCAAATAAAACAAACTCCACTAGCTAAGCAACCAAAATGTAATTTTCAACCCAAAACTAGCATAATATCATACTAATAACAAAATATAGCTCAATCTATAAGTTAGGAAAGCCTAGCCTACCTGGACACAGGAGAATGCTCGATAAAGTTCGCTAAACTGGGGCTTTTCCCTCCCGAGAAGCCTCTGTACGATGCCACACTATCATAATAATGATCTATGCATTAATACGAGAATAATGATAACCATATTGCATATAAATGCTTTGGGTTCAAAATCAAGCTAAAAATCCCATGTGGGGCTCACTTATGAAATCATAAATTTGAAATCGTCAAAACATCCCTTAAGGCTCAAGGATCCTTTATCCTCAAGAATAGGTAATTTCCAAGCTCCAACACATCCAAAATCAACCCATAAATGAATTGGGGATCTAAACCTAAAACGGAGATCTTATTGAGAAATTAGACGGAACTTACAAGGATTAAGACGAGGAAAAAGGCTTGACGAACTCTCCAACCTCCCTTGATCTCCCAAGAATCGCCTCCCCTCTCTCACTATCTATTTAGGGATTTAATGCTCTCAACACTTAGATAAAATGAGAGAAAATGGGTGAAAGAGGATTAAATGCACTGCGGGTACCGCTAAAGCGCCCACTTGGCTGAAGACCTGGGCTGACCTCTGCTAAAACGGACATGTGATGCTTAAGCACACCTCGCTAAAGCGGTATGGTCTCCGTTAAACTGGTCCATATGGGACATGTGCTAGCTGCTAAAGTGGTGCCCAGGCTGCTAAAGCGACCTCCACTTAAGCAGCCAAAGGCCTGCTTAAGCGGTTACACCAGCTGAAGGCATGCACCAGCTATGACTTGGTTTTTGCCAAGTCTCCAACGCACCATGGGGATTCGTTCGGAATCCCGGAAATGCAAAAGAACTATGCTACCCTATCAAATTCGACATTCCGAACTCAACGTCGTAATCGAAATTCCCATTCGGGGTCGTTTCTATGAAAAATGGATCTCACACCCAAGTGACCTTTTTCATCACTTTCCACCCAATAGCCCAAAATGAGTTCGAAAGCCTCAGAACTCGGATCAAGGGTCCCTCTAGCCTAAAATCGACATTTGGAAGCTGATGCAACTATCATAATTGGCATACGGGGTCGCTTACCTAAAGTTAGGCCCGATAGCCAAATTTGAACAGCGAAGACTTCAAAACAGGGAATTGACTCTAAAAACCAAACGAACTGCTTGGTAACCGAACTGTCAGATCCAGCAAGTCATAAATGACTTGGGGAAGCTATGGAAAAGCTCTAAAGCCAAAATAATGTGGAAATGCAGAAAATGACCTGGAGGGTCATTACACTTTTTCTTTAAAATAAATCTTTATTTTTTTTAGTTTTTTCTCCCATTAACTTTTTGTCAAATAAAAAGTATTATTTGAAATCAATTTTCCTTTGTATAATACAAAAAAAACACTTTTATTTTCATATATTACATAAAGTGATTTCTTTTTATAAAAAAACACTTTTCTTTACATATTTTTATACATTCTTTTTGTATATTGCTTATATATCTTTACATACTTCTATACACACATTTTACAATAATATATTTTATTTATATAATTGATATACACTCTTTACACATAATATTTTTATATTATTTTTATTACATATTTTTTTTATTTTAATTTTAAAAAATTAATTTTTACCACCTTCCTCTTTTGATAAATTTAATCTAGTCGGGTAACACATTTGTGGATTCTGAAGAATGCCTAACCCCTTCCCTTTAGAATAATATGAACCCTTGCCTAGAATCTAAACTGGTTTTCATAAATTAAAACACAAGTTATATATGTCAATAATGGGATCGGTTTCCTAATTTTCCTTAAAATTATGTGGCGACTCTGTACAAAATCAATTCTTTTAGAGTTCATAAGTTGTGCTTTATTTCACCTCGATAAAAATAGCGCATGACACATCTATTTTGGAGTACATGTTTTAAGTTAATTCATGAAACATCCCAAAGTATCACATTGGAAAGCAAAACTGAGGATAGTGAGATACATTAAACGGTCACCTGGTTCGAAATCATTCTAAAGAGAAGAAATATCACTATCTCATAGGTTATCGTGACTTAGACTAGGCTTCATGCCCCGACTCTAGGAGGTCAGTAACATGCTATGTCATCAAATTGGTAGAATCATTAACATCCTGGAGATCCAAGAAACAACATATAGTTAGTAGAAGCTCAACTGAGGTAGAATACAAGAGCATGGCTACAACATTAGCATAACTGATTTGGTTGACTGGGTTGTTGCAGGATCTTAATGTCCAAGTTGAGAGGCTTATCAAGCTACTTTATGATAGCAAGGCAGCTATACACATAACAAGGAATCCATTGTTTCATTAGAGAATGAAACATATATAAATTGACTGTCATTTTATAATGGAAGAGGTGAAGTCAAGATTGCTTAATCCTCAGTATCTAAGTACTACCACTCAACTGGTTGATGTTCTTACTAAAGGACTTGGAGCTGACCAGCACCACCTACTACTTTCTAAGCTGGGAGTGTTTGATGTCTATCACCCGCCAACTTGAAGGGAGTACTGAGATATTTTAGTCTTTAGTCAAACTATATTAAGTGTGTTGATTGAAACTGTTAAGAGTTAACAATGTTAGTAAGGATAGTAGAGGTTGGTAGAGAGAAGCACGTAGATGTCACGTGAGCAATCTAGAGTTGGTTAACAATCTATGTAAACACCAGCCAACTGTAAACAAAAATGGATGAAAACAACGAAGACTGACTTTATGAAATATTCCCTATATTTAAAGTGTACTCCTTCCATTTCATTTTACTTGGCCCTTATATCAAAAATAAATATTTTATTTTACTTGTCCATTTTAGCAAATGTAAAATATTTTCTTACTTTTTTCCCGGACTACCCTTAACATTAAATACCTACATAAAGTAGTAGTAGTAGTCAAACTTAGAGTTCCAAAGTATCATTAATAAGATTAGTTTGGGAAAATACACCTCTAAGTAAAGCTTTCTAAAGGAATGTACCACGTCAACAAAGTGTCACAGACTTAGAATTTCACTAAGCACACTGTGTGGAACCTAATAACTCACTCATGAATCTTTCACGATCTTGCAATCTCAAGTAAGCCTTTTTAATTCGAGATTGCTAAGAAAATACTAATTTGAAGAAAGACAAGGATTTCTAAAGAAAGTTTTTATATTTCTCAATACTTGGAAAATTTTTGCTTGATAATTTTACAAATGAATGTCCCTCTATTTAGACTACTCACCTAGGGGCCAATGTGCAAATAATAATTACTACACAAGTTCCTTGTCTTCATGGTATGGCAGGATGAACCTTAAGATGAGATGGTAATTCTAACTTATATAAGATCTTTCCCACCTTGGCAATGATCTTAAAAGGTCCCTCATACTTTCATACCAAGTTCTAGTGATGCCTCGTAGTGCCTTAATTGCCTTGGGTTAAACTTTATCAAAAACATGTACCCAACCTTATAATCTATAGGACGACGCTTGCGATCTGCAGACTTCTTTGTCTTCTTTTCTGCCTTGTCCAAGTAGGACTTAGCAAAGTTAAGCTGCTCTGTGAATTCAGGTAAATTCATGTGATATGGGAATATGAGAGTGGCTTGGCTCCAGAATCCAGCTTAACCATATGATCCACTTCATGCCTAGGAGGTAAATGCTTATGTAGCTCCTCAGGCATACCATCTTCGTTCTCCTTAAGTAATTTCTCTATACAAGGCGGTAATGTCTCTTGAGAACCCTTGTCTTCCTCCAATTTGCAATGGTTGCTATAAACGTCGGCTCCCCCTTCTTGAGGCCCTTCACAAGATGAATGGCTGATAATTGTGCTTGTCCTCCCATTTTTGGCACATTAAACATAGACACTATATAAGATCCATCTCGCTCCATAATCAAGGTACATAACATGACACGTTTGGAAGAACTCTTGCCTTGAATTATGTCAAAAATATCTAGAGAACGACAGTGAAGTTGGTCTTACCTTATCACTTACCTAGCGTAATGCTTACTCCATTAGCGACTCCGCACATAGGAGTCAGTGGTGCATTGAATGTCTTGAGATGGGTATTACTTGGACTGTACATTAGCCCCAATTTGTTCGCTATTATCTTGGTTATGACATTGGCCTCTGTACCTGAGTCGACAATAGCACAAAGTGTGTTGTATGTTTCCTACTCTTCTGATTACTTTGCTATAGCTCTGCATAGTTCAATCATGCCCAATTGCGTCGTACCTGATCCTTGCCCTTGTTCTTGTGTAACTTTCTCCTTTTGCTCTATGATATAGCTCCAAGGGTCTTCAGATTAGGGCACCTTGCATAGCCATGCGACCCACCACATATGTAACAACCATTTTCCTTTGTAGTTTGAGTCTTCCTCGAATCATAATTTTGATATCTAAACTTCTTGCTATCGCACTTATTGGTTTCATGATTCTTAGGATGCGACTATTGCTCCTTCATTTTGCCACGATCTCCCCACCTTTGGCATGACTACTCTTTATCTCCTAGCATTTACTTTTGTCATGCTTGTCATGCCTAAAGTCAGTCAAAGCTTTGGCCTATATGATGACTTCATTAATAGTACTAACCTGTCGGCATTCCAACTCCATCTTGGCCCAATTTTGCAACCTATCTATAAAATGGAACAACATGTCTTCATCTGTGAGGTTGGTAATATGAAGCGTGCAACAGGTAAACTCATTCACGTATGCACGTACGCTGGCTGTCTGCTTCAACTCCCGAAACCTTTGCTTCACCTCATAGATGATGTTATTGGGAAAGAAAGCCATTTTGAATTTAGCCCAAAATTACTCCTATGTATTGATGGTGCAAAGCCCCTTTTCCATTTTAGACTCATTCCATTTCCATCATAGCATCGCCATCTCCGAGTGGTACAACACATTGGTGTTGGTTTTGTTGTCATCACTCTTCACCTTGTTGCAATTGAAATAATTCTTTAAATGCCAAAGAAAATTCTCTACCTCTTGTGCATCATGAGAGACTTTGAACATAGGCGGCTTGGGAGACTCAACCTTGGCCTTTCTCTCCTTGTCGGATGTCATGGACCCTCCAACTTTAATCTCCCCTTGAGTGCTTCCATCTTAGCCTTCATGCTCTCAATCGTGCTTAATGCTTCCATTAGCCGACACTCTAAGGAACTGACTATTGTTGACACCCAATTTTGACCTCCCGGTATTCCTCCCAGGCTGCTATTTTATATATATATATTAGTTTGAATTTTTAATTATTATTTTTGGTATCGAATAAATTTTAAAATTTCATATTCATGATTTTAAGGGTATGCAATTTATTTTAGCATTTAATTTTATATCTTTATATAATATATATAATTCACGAATTTAAATATAATATTTTACATATTTTTGTAAATACTTATTAAATTATTTCCGCAAATATGCATACTCATAATTTACAAACACGCAATCTATTATTATTATTATTATTATTATTATTATTATTATTATTATTATTATTATTATTATTATATATGCATATATTTATCATTATTATTATATATGCATATATTTATCATTATTATTATAACATTTCTTAAAATTCGCATACGCAATTTACTTCCAAGTTATTATTATTGTCAATTTTATACGATATTATTTACGTAACAATAATGTTTTGAAAAACAGCTTATTATTATTATAAAGTTATTATTTTACAAAATAGCAGTCGGGTTCAATTCAATTTCCCCAATTTATTTAAATTCTGGCAATTTTATACCCAATTGTGTGTCAATTTTAACCCAATTCGATTTTAATTTTGACTTAATTATAACCCCTGATCCAACCTATTTTAATTTTAATCACAACCATTGATCTTTCAAGATCAACGGCTGAGATCAAAACATCGTTTTTCTTTCCTTTTTCAATTAAAATCAACACCCCTAACCCTAAAATCTTTCATGCTACCACCCTCATAGCCGCAACATTCCCTTTCTCTCTCAACCCTTCTCTCCCGATCTCCCTCAACAGACCCCCACGCCGGCGCCGGCGCCGCCCTCTCTCTGTCCCGATCGTCTCTCTTAACAGCCGGCCAGACCCCAACTCCGGCCAGCAGCCAACATACCCCCACAGCCGTCAAACCCCCACATCCCTCTTCTCTGTTCTGTCGCACCAGCCCCCATACCACCGGAAAATCTCCGTCGGTGGACGACGAACACACCCCACCAGTCGCCTCAACCCTCTCTCTCTCTTACCGACTAGCCATCTTTGCCCTCTTTCCCCGATCTCCCTCGTCTCTTCACCTCCCTTCTCCGACCAACACCACTACGAACCAAACCAGCCTCCGGCGGCCAGACTCCTCCTCTCTCTGATCTCCTCTCCAAACCAGCGAACACCGCACCACCACCAAGTCAGCAACCTCAACTTCAGTCTCCTCCATCGCCAAACCGCCCCTCATCCAACTAGATATGAATTTCGAAAGCTCCGAAGAAACCAGAATCAAGTCAAATGTCAAAGGTATTTCACGGATGACCAAGGTGATGAGAAGTCACCCATGTCGTTTTTGTCTCGGCTTCGATAGGGGGTCCTAATTTTGAGGCGAATTCTGATGAATTCGTCCTAGGTATGACTCCCTTTGGTCCTCATTATGCCTAATTGATGTCTTCAATTCATCTTTCTTTCTTTAGATAGATTACTAGAGGTGAAATTCGTGATGTTTGACTTCGAACTTTAGCTTGATTCTTTCATTTTTATGTTCATTCATAATTTCAAATCAGCATGTTTGAAAATCCCCAGTTTTTTTATAAACATCGGTTAACCCTAATTTCTGGTTGATATTGATTTGAAACATTTTTGAAGCATGTCTCTTTTTCTTGTTGATTGATTACGGTGGCATCGACAAGGTCGAGTCTTGCTATGAGGTTCGAAGTTAGAGTTTGTTTTTCTTGAAGGCTTTTGCTCTCTCGATATTTGTTTGATAATTCGAATTGGTCCAGTCTTTCATTACCA
The DNA here is from genome assembly GCA_031232105.1 of Capsicum rhomboideum. Classification (NCBI taxonomy): domain Eukaryota; kingdom Viridiplantae; phylum Streptophyta; class Magnoliopsida; order Solanales; family Solanaceae; genus Capsicum; species Capsicum rhomboideum. The sequence goes on from CP124711.1 coordinate 58,343,530, forward strand.
CCATTGAATTTGAACGTGCTCTGTTGATTGTTTGTTTGGTAATATAGCTATAGATGTGTTGGTAAATAATTTGATGGGGTGAGAAGAATCTTCCGTGATTCACGATGGGTATTTAATTTACAGCTTTAATTGATCTGTGCTAAGCCTGGCTTCAATTTGCATCATGATATGGGCCTTTACTTTGACTAAAAAAATGATTTTTCTTTCCTTATCAAAATTTGTATAGCTTTTACTATTCATATATTTTGGCAAATCGATATACCTTGGGGTTTACTTATTGAGCCTCCTACCTTATTTAGAAAACAAATTCTTACTCTTTTATTTATGGTAATACATCGTGACTTTCTCTCTTAATTGATTTGGTATACTTGATTAAGGAAAAGTAATTTCTTTGATTGATTTCAGAAAATATATATATATTTTTCCTTCCTTTTTTATTTCTAATTACCTACAACTCTCTACTATATAAATAAACCCATCTCACTATTCAAGGCAGACGTTGGACTCCTCTCTTAGATATACTCAAAAGGTTTTAAGCATCTACTCCCTCTCAAAAGAAAAAATAAGATATATTCTACTGTTTTGCTTTCGCTTCGGAAGGATCAATTCGGGTTTTCCCTTCACTGTTTTATCCCTCTACTGTGGGCTGCTTAAATTTTTCTTATCATTATCTATTATTGCCAACCGGTGAGTTCTCTTGACGATGCATTCAATACTCATGTGTCAAGTCTATATAACTTCAAGTATTGCTTTAATTGTTTTCCAGACGTTTTTTTAAGCCTTGAATGTCCTCGTTGTGTTTTTGTGTGTCCTTGGAATAGACTGTTACGAGTCACCCCGATCCTTGTCTTTTGTGCATTTTTGGTGTGTGTATTTATGTTTGACAGGTTATATTAGAGCATGATTTGAAGAGCCACTAAGGGATTATGCAAAGGCTGCCTATTTCATTTTTTGTATTTTTCTTTTCTTTATTTCCTATTCATTTTTGTTATGTAATAAATTTTGTATAAACTCTATGCATAGTAAAAATATTGGGATGCTAGGGGGCGGGGATGTTATATGTTAAATATTTTATCACTTAGAAACCATGCCTATAGGATTATTTAATAAATTTCGTGTTACTTAGTTAAATTATTTCATCACTTAGGCAAACAATCTAGGATAATTAATTAATCATTTTTATCGCGTAAAATTTTTTTTTTTAGATCATTAAGTAACCTTCGGACGTATTAGATTAATTTTGGTTTGTGTTAATTTAATTTAAGCGTGCTTAATTAATTTTTATTTGTGGCATATTAAAACTGATTTTCAGCCTATTTAATTTAATTTCAGATTATTTACTTAATTTTCAGCATTTTAAAATATAAATTTCTAGCATAGTAATTTATTTTCCAGCAATTAAAATTAACTTCTTGCATCTAAAATTCATTTTACAGTAATTAAAATTAATTTCCAGCACCTTAAGTTAATTCCCTGTACTTATAATTAATTTCCTGCATATGTAAAAATAATTTTTGTACAAGGAAATAATTTTTCTGCATACTTATAATTAATTTCTGCATATGTAAAATATTTTTCTGCACACATATAATTAATTTCTGCATATGTAAAATATTTTTCTGCACACTGATATTAACTTCCTGCATATTAAAAAATAATGTTTCTGCACATGTAAAATATTTTTCTTCACACTTATAATTAATTTCTGCATATGTAAAATATTTTTCTGCACACTTATAATTAATTTCTGCATATGTAAAATATTTTTCTGCACACTGATATTAACTTCCTGCATATTAAAAAATAATTTTTCTGCACACTTATAATTATTTCCTGCATATTAAGAAATATTTTTCTGCATATGGAAAATATTTTACTGCACTGATATTAATTTCTTGTATATCAAATTAAATTTCCGCATATTTAAATCAATTTTCAGCATTAATACACTTCGCCTAGAAATTATGCCTATATGTCTTAATCCCAAAAATGAATAATTGTCCTTTTAAGCATGTCATTACCTAATTAACTTTAATTAAATAAGAGACATATTTGAAACATTATGTGCTAAGTGTTTAAGCTTTTTCTTTTCTTAACTATTATATTTAGTTTTCTTCCAAACTTATATTATTATTCACCTTTTCACAACTTCCAATTCTCAAAGCTAAAACCACTGTTTGATTTTTAACTATTTGAACTAGACAGTGTTGATTCTCTTAAAATCATTAACTACATAAATGCTATCTCCTAACCTATAGTTAGCGGGAAAGTGAAAGGAATTACGAGGCCTAATTCCGAAATTTTTAAACTAAGCCGACGCATCCCCGAGAGTATCATCTACCAAAACTTTGCAAAAGAGGATATGTGTACTTATACATAAATATGTTATGTGTTTATATTCAAAACTCAAAAATTTTCAATTGTCTTTAAAAATGCTAATATTACTATTTTATAACTTAAGACCGACCTCCAATTAAAAATGTTGCTAAGGTCAAACGAACGTGATTATTAATATCGTGGCATCATTCCTATAAAGCAACAAATATTTTATTTCTTCTAAGAAAATAAAACACTCTTGATTTTATTTAAATTCTGAAGAATTTTAAATCAAGTTATTTACTCTGTTATTTTTATTCCTTTACTGGTTTGGGGTAGTCTAGGTATGACTTAATGAATTTTTCATTATAATTTGTGTCTTGTCTATCTTCTCGCTTTTCTAATTCCTTTCTTTATTTATTTTCACATTTTTACTACTTTATCACGTAGTTAATTATTAATTAGAAAAATAATTAAGTCGTATGTTTAACTTGTTTATTTTATCTTTCAAACGCCTAGTTAAATGCTAAGTTAATAAATAGAATAGACATTTACTTATCACATAGAATTCCCCACGTAATATATGGATTCGGTCGGGACCCACATTTGTGGACCTCGAAAGGTGCCTAACACTTTTCTTTCGAGGTAACTTGAACCCTTACCCGAATTTCTGGTTGACGTAGGCTAATAATTAAAATAAGTTCGTAATTAGTGTAGAATGGTTCCCTAACGCACCTTAATTCGTTAGGTGGCGACTCTTCACCCTTTAAATCCCAAAAAGAATTTGTCACGTCAAATCCCGCTTTTCGCGAGAAAAATGGGGCGCGACAGCATGACGACTCTGCTGGGGATACTTAGGTTCTAACCTATACGATTTTGTATGCTATGTGGGATTTTTAAGCTATTTGGGTCTCTTACTTTATTATTAACTCCGTGTTTTTAATTTATTAGTTTTTAATATTGATCATTCTATATCCCGTCCCTTTTACCATTATTTTATTTAGTTTCTTCCACGTCAAGCCCTTTCCGTACCCTTTTTTTATTGGTTTATATGCAATTTCTTATTATGCATTTATCTTTCTTTTTTTATCTGTTTATTTCTACTCAAGCATGCTGTTATTTGCTACGTGTTACCGTTTTATATAACTGGCATTCCGCTCTTATCTCCCTCCACTTGGAACCTCTTTGTTTTTTTTAAGAACGGTTGTGTGGTTGCACGGACGTTCGTATTCTAAAACACCTTATGGGAATGTCTTGTGAATCGGTCGATCAACGGTGCGTCGACAGTCATGGGCCTTCCCACTCTCAAGTTGTCCGCTTGAGGGAACCGTGTCAAAATCACTCTTGTTCCTAGATCATGTCCGTCTATTCCTTTACTAAGGAATATGCATCTTAAAGCCTAGGATAATTTTCCAGGAAAATCATGCCCTAAGTTCTAAGGGATTTCACAATCTCGAAAAGGACGCCCTCATAATTTATGTGCATTTTTTAGAGATAAATATGTCTAAATGTTGTCATTTTCTCTTTAGGGGTAGGGTAGGCTAGCCTTTTTGTTCTCTAGGTTCAATGGCACCACCTACTTCATATCCAAGGTTCAGTATGGTTTGGTGCATGCCAAAGCAGATGGAGTCGTGGTGGCTAGACTTGGGTTTAGAGGGACAAGCCGCAGTAAGAAAGGTATTGGGAAGCTTGCCATCTCTTATGGATGTCACCCCGTGCAGGGAACTTATTGAGGCCGCTACTGCATTTTGGGATGAGAAAAGGTCCGTGTTCAGGTTCGGTGACGTTGAGATGACCCCCCTTCTTGAGAAAATCGGAGGTATGTCGAAGATATGAATTTGTTGCCAAAAAATAGTTGGCCTAAAATTGAGGTCATTATTCCAAAAAGTGTCACCTTAGAAGACGTTCGAGACAAGTTAGGGCTTCAAGGCAGCATGATGGTGTCATATGTGATGAAATCTAAGATTTCAGGAAGTCATTTGTTTGATAAATTTGGACACCGTCATAGTCGGCAAGTGTATGAAGCAGAGAGCCCTGATCCTAAGTCATGGGAAAGTAAAAGGGTTTTTACATTTATCGTCTACTTCTTAGGAATGGTGGTCTTTCCAAATGGGGCAGACGAAGTCATACACACCTGCTTAATTACGGTGGCCAATGCTTTGTGTAATGGGATTGACAACGGCCCGTGCACGATCGTACCCATGATCCTAGCTGATATCTATCGGGCCCTGGGTTGTTGCAAGAATGGAGCCAAACGATTTGAAGGATCTAATTTGTTATTGCAATTATGGTTGATCGAACACCTTCAAAAGGTGCATGGGTTGAAAAGAATGCGTACGCCAACTGGGACTGACAATATTGCTGCACACCAATTTTGAGTTACCATGGGGGTCACAAGAATCAAACGACCAAATGAGGTAGAAAAGTGGGGACATATGTTGAGTGCTTTGACTGAAGAGTCTGTTCAATGGATGTTTGACTGGTTTCCAAGTACGAACTTTGTGATATACACTCAACATCAAGTCTACTTGATTTTGATGGGACTCAATGGCCTTCAACCATATGCTCCTGCAAGAGTAATGAGGCAAGCAGGCAGGAAACAAATAATACCAAAGGTGACCAACATGAATGAACATCGGGTGGATTATCAAAATAACAGAATTCCACATGCCACTGATATTGCCAAAACTTGGGGCAAGAAGACTTCTTCGGACAAAAAGAGTATCGAAACAGACAGATATCAAGCAGGTTACGTAGTAGGCTATATTGAATGGTTGCACGCTAACTTGAAAAATAATGTGACTTCGAGCGTTAAAAGAGGCAAACAGGTTAATGACAAAGAAGCTGAGGCCCAAGTCCTATACCGCAAGTTTAAGAAAAGGGCTTTGGAATCTGAGACACAACATTGCCAATTGCATGATGATAATGCAAAGGAGATAGCAGAAATGGGCAAAGAACTAGAATTTTGGAGGCAACGCGCTCTAAGTGTGGAGAAAAAGGTGCAAGAACTTCGTGAAGAGTTTGATCGACAAGGCAAAGAATGTCTTAGCATGGGAAACCTGGGAGGAGCACTAGCACTATCATATCTCCTGACTGGCTGCCATCGCTTTGACAAAGCTTTAGATGCCTACAAAAAAGAAGACAAAGAGGAAGATGTTTTCAGAATTTAGTTTATTTCTTTAAATATTGCTTTGTATATTCGGTTTTTGAGACAATTTAGTTTCATGAATTTTTCAATTTTGTTGGGGTTTATTTTATGAGCAAATGGCATTACTTTTATGACATATTTATCTCTCAAACAACGATAGGCCCACCTCTGGCTCAAAAGAGGCACCCAAAATATTAAACGTCGAACAATGTGTCTAATGTGTGTTTTCCTTATGCCACTAACGCACTAATTTTGGATCTTGTTGTTTTTGTCTTTCCCTTTCCTAAAGGTTGATTTGTGCACTCTGGCCTATCACACACGATCAAAAGGGGCTCCTCCTCATCTTCCTCCTCCTCTTACAAGTTCGAAAGATAAAGAGAAAACGGAAGATAACAATAGCGCTACAGATAAAAGCACAGAGGGAGAAAGTGTCATGGGACAAAATGAAATTATTATAAGAATGGGACAACAGATTCTCGAACTGCAAGGAGAATTAGTGCAAGTGCGCAACTTGGCCAATCTTTCTGTTACCCTCAATACTCCTCTCGAGCCACAAGTGGATGGTCACACTGGTGCAAAATCCCAAACCTCTACCCCAAGCCATCAATTGCCCTCAACTCAAAACTTCCAAAATCTTCCTCATCCTCAAAACATCCAAAACCTCCCTCTTCCTCAAAACATCCAAAATCTTCCTCTTCCTCAAAACATCCAAAATTTTCCTCCTCCCCAAAACATCCAAAACCATTTCTTTTCTCAAAATATCCAAAATCTTCCCCTTCTTCAAAATACCCACAATACTCCAAATCCCACATATCCCACTCAGCATGTCCAAAATACTAAATATCCCACCTACCTACATACGCCTTTCGCTAACGTATCCTACAACCAAGCATCCGATAGCAACTCTTTGAACCCCATCTATGTCGAAACAACCCTATTTACCTACCCTCAGTATGCACCTGATCCTTCAGAAAAGGACCCTGTGATGCAATCTGTGGTTGAGAGGCTGAAGCAAATTGAGGGAAGCAAAGGGTAAAGGGGGCTCAGTTATGAAGACTTATGTGTACACCCTGATGTGGAGTTACCGGAGGCGTACAAACCTCCAAAGTTTGAATTGTATAATGGGACTGGAGATCCCAAGGCGCATTTGCGTATGTATTGTGATAAGCTGGCTGAAGTTGGGAGAGACGAGAGAATAAGAATGAAAATGTTCATGAGAAGTCTCACTGGAGAAGCCTTAACATGGTATATTGAGCAGGATGTAAGGAAATGGAAAGGCTGGATCGATATGGCGTCAGATTTTATGGAACGGTTCGGGTTCAACATTGACAATGCTCCTAACTGGTTCTATAAGCTGACTTTGAAGAAAAAGCCTAATGAGTTATTCAGGGATTATCCTATAAGATGGAGGTCTGAGGCTACAAGAGCTAGACCCCCGATTGAAGAATCTCAAATGAAGGAGTACTTTATTCGCGCGCAGGAGCCGCAATATCTTGAGAAAATGATAACTGTTGTGGATAAGAGTTTTGATGAAATCATTAGGGTAGGTGAAATGCTTGAGAAAGGTCTTAAGAATGGAAGCATCATCAATCTAGAAGCTTTATAGGCTGCCAACAAAGCTCTACAGTCTGGAGGAATTACTGAGAACAAGAAGAAAAAAGAGGTAGGTACAGTGATGTTAGCCCAGCCTTCAAAAAGTGTGCCCAATTACCAAACTTCTATCACAACTCCACCTCCCTACCCACAATCTCCAATGCCATACCCAATATCTCCATACCATATGCAAACTCCAATGCCATATCATTCCCCTCTATACCAAGCGCCTACCCCATATCCACTATATCCATAATTCCAAAGCCCTGCTTATCCCGTGTATAATGTCCAACCCACTCATGTCCAAACACCCCAGCCTTCTCCCCAACAAAATCAAAGACCCAGAGCCAATTTCCAGAAAAAACAATACACTTCCTTAGCCGAACCTATTGCCCAACTGTATGAAAGACTCAAGGAAGCGGGCTATGTCACGCCTATTGCTGCCGGACGTGAGAATACTCAAGCCAAGCATTTTGATCCTACCAAGGTTTGCGCGTATCATTCTGGGATGAGGGGTCACACCACAGAAACATGCTATACTCTGAAGGACAAAATCCAGATATTGATCGACACTAAGGCCATTCAGTTGAAAGATCCAACGCCGAATGTCACCAACAATCCGTTACCGGATCATCAAGTAAACATGCTCGATGTTGATGAATTGGTGTACCTGGAAAACTCTATTTGGTTCATTGAAAAGGCAAATGGTACGCCCATCAGTACACCAAAGCGGGCACCATTTGAGGTTGAGGTAGCAGTACCTAAGACTCCTTTCATAGTCATTAAAGCCTCCCCAATTGCTTATAACTCCCATGCAGTTCCTTGGAATTATGAGCAGAATACTCCAGGTAAAGCAAGAGTGGCTGAAGCAGACATCACCCAAGGCGTCACTAGATCTGGGAGAATATATACACCAAAAAATTTGACCAGGGAAGTTCTAGTAAAAGCAAACCATCCGTGATAGAAATGGAGGAGAGTGGTGCTTGGAAGAAGATACAGGCTAAAGAATACTCTGTGATCGAGCAGCTGAACAAGACCCCTGCTCAAATATCCATTCTGACACTGCTACAGAATTCTGAACACCATAAAAATGCTCTGATGAAGGTGTTAAGTGAAGCCTATGTACCATCTACTATAGCATGGGGAGAGATGGACCACATGGTCGGGCAAGTATTCGAGGCATACAAGATATCCTTTCACGAGGATGAGCTGCCACCTGAAGGAAGGTCACATAACAAAGCCTTGCATGTTACAGTGCAGCACGGGGAAAAGGTTGTATCTCAAGTGTTGATTAATACAGGTTCAGGATTGAACATTTGTCCTTTAGATACACTGACAAGGTTGGAGGTTGATTTGGCTAAAATGCAAAGTTGAAAGATGAACGTGAAAGCGTTTGATGGCTCCCAGCGAGATACTATTGGGGAGATTACATTGGACATGGTAATGGGTCCCGTTACTTTTCTCGTGACATTTTAGGTGATGGACATCCCTGCTTCCTACAACCTCTTGCTTGGTAGGCCATGGATTCACATGGCTGGTGCAGTACCCTCCATACTACACCAATGTCTCAAATTCGAGTACGATCACCAAGAGGTGGTAATACATGGTGAAAGAGGATATCCCATATATGCTGTCGAGGGAAAGGGAGTTCTTGATGGATAAATGTTTCACACATTAGAGATGGTTGGAAACGTGGAAGAAAAGCTGAGTTGGAAGATTAAAGGTGAGAAAATGCTCAAGTCGGGATATGAACCAGGTAAGGGTCTTTGGGCCAGATTGCAAGAAATAGTTGAACCCATATACCATTCTGTGCAGAATGACACTTCCGATTTAGGCTACATGGACAAGGGTCAGGATCTTGATCTTTCTCTATTATTGTATCAGATTTTCCACTCTGCCGGGTTTCTTGATGACGGTGAAGATGAAATACTGGAAAGTTTGAAGAATTTGTTTTTGACTGAAGCTGAAAGAGAAGATTGTAACGTCATCATCAGCAAGGAGAGAGGAGCCCCTAGTTAGAACGCTGAACGAAAGTCTACACTTAGCAATTAGACTGCCGCTCCTTCCAGGCCTCGCCGAGCACTTGGGTAGATTCGAAGATTTTGATTTTTATATTATTGTTTGAAATAAATGGACTCGATTTCAAGCCAATTTACATCTTTTAGTTATTTTGTTATGTTTAAAGACCTTTAAGTTCTTTGAATTAATAAAAGCTCTCTTTTCATTTTATTGATATTGTTTATTTCTATTTCTTTCAGCAAAATCACTTTTAAAAATGTTGAGTCTAAGATTGTGACACATAATGAGATTGCGCAAGATAATATAAGTGAATTAGAAGAGGTAGAAGAAAGTGAAGTGCCCGAGGAATTTGTTAGTAAGGTTGAGGATTTTGAAGATAAATCCAAGGCAAACTTTGTAGAGTCAGAAATAGTGAACATAGGGAATTCTGAGACAGTAAAAGAAACCCGTGTTAGTATTTATATGCCAAAAGATAAGAAGGAGGAATATATCCAGTTTCTGAAGAAACACCCGGATGTTTTTGATTGGTCGTATGCCGATATGACAGGACTAAGCACATCAATTGTAGCTCACTGGTTGCCCACTGATCCATCTTGTCCTCCCATTAAGCAAAAGCTGAGAAAATACAAACCTGATCTGAGTCTGAAAATTAAAGAGGAGATTTCAAAGCAAATTGAGGTTGGTATCCTCCAAGTAACTAAGTATCCAACCTGATTGGCCAATGTCGTGCCTGTCCCCAAGAAAGATGGGAAGGTCAGAGTTTGTGTGGATTATAGGGATCTCAACAAAGCTAGTCCAAAGGATGATTTTCCGCTCCCGAATATACATTTCTTAATCAATAATTGCGCCAAGCATGAAACACAGTCATTTGTGGATTGCTTAGCCGGTTATCATCAGATAAAGATGCATGATGATGACGCTGAGAAAACTGCTTTTATTACCTCTTGGGGAACCTATTATTATAAGTTTATGCCCTTCGGGTTGAAAAATGCTGGAGCTACATACATGAGGGCCATGACCGCTCTATTCCATGACATGATCCACAAGGAAATTGAAGTTTACGTGGATGATGTCAATATTAAATCCAAAAAGGGATCAAATCACCTGGACGACTTGGAAAAGTTCTTTAACAGACTAAGGAAGTACAATTTGAAGTTGAATCCTGCGAAATGTGTCTTTGGGGTCCCTACCGAAAAATTATTGGGCTTCATTGTCAGTCGACGAGGTATAGAATTGGATCCAACCAAAATCAAAAATATTCAGGATCTTCCCCCTCCAAAAAGCAAGAAAGAGGTAGTGAGTTTCTTGGGTCTCCTTAACTATATCAGTCGCTTCATAGCTCAGTCTACTATTATTTGTGAGCCGATTTTCAAGCTACTGAAGAAGGATGCGACTATAAAATGGACGACAGAGTGTCAGCAGGCATTCGACAAAATCAAGGATTATTTATCAAATCCTTCCGTTCTGGTTCCTCCCGAACCTGGTAGGCCGTTATTGCTATATTTATCCGTGATGGATAACGCTTTTGGTTGTATTCTGGGGCAACATGATGAGACAGGCAGAAAGGAGCAGGTAATTTATTACATGAGCAAGAAATTTACATCGTATGGGGCTCGGTATTCCTTGATGGAACGCACGTGTTGTGCCTTGACCTGGATAGCTCAAAAATTGACACACTATCTCTCGGCAAACACAACCTATTTGATCTCCAGAATGGATCCTTTGAAGTATATATTTCAGAAACCAATGCCTACAGGGAAGCTAGCTAAATGGCAAATATTATTGAGCGAGTTTGACATAGTCCATGTCACGCAGAAAGCTGTGAAAGCACAAGCCTTAGCAGATCATCTGGCCTAGAATCCCGTGGATGAAGAGTATAAGCCCTTAAAAACTTACTTTCCTGATGAAGAAGTAGCATTCATAGGGGAGGATATCGCTGAAAAATATGATGGTTGGAGACTATTCTTTGATGGAGCGGTAAATTTCAAAGGAGTAGGTATTAGCGTCGTTCTAGTCTCGGAGACTGGTCAACATTATCCTGTATCAGCCAAGCTCAGATTCCCCTGCACCAACAATATGGTTGAATATGAAACTTGCATTTTCGGACTTCGTTTGGCAATCGATTTGAATATCCAGGAAATATTGGTGATTGGAGATTCGGACTTATTGATTCATCAAGTACGAGGTGAGTGGGCAGCAAAAAACACAAAACTCCTACCGTACTTAGATTGTATACAAGAGTTGCGCAAGAGATTTCACAAGATAGAGTTCAAGCATGTTCCAAGAATCCAGAATGAGTTCGCAGACACTTTGGCCACTTTGTCTTCTATGATCCAGCATCCAGACAAGAATTATATCGACCCCATCCCCGTTCACATACAAAAGCAACCTGCATATTGCTTTCATGTAGAGGAAGAAGTGGATGGAATACCATGGTATACTGATATACAGGGATATTTAAAAAACGAGGATTATCCAGAAAATGCAACGAGTATTCAGAAGCGCACCATTCGGAGGCTAGCCAACCAATTCTTTTTAAATGGAGAAATCCTATATAGGAGAACTCTAGATTTGGGTTTGCTAAGGTGCATCGAAGCTAGGAAAGCGTCTAGGTTAATTGAGGAGATACATGCTGGAACATGCGGTCCTCACATGAATGGATTTATGTTGGCAAATAAGATATTGAGATCGGGCTACTTTTGGTTGACTATGGAGACCGATTGCATTCGCTATGTACAGAAGTCATCAGTGCCAAACTCATGCTGACATGATTCGAGTTCCTCCCAACGAACTCCACGTCACTAGCTCCCCTTGGCCTTTCGCAGCTTGGGGCATGGACGTCATTGGTCCTATTGAACCATCCGCGTCTAATGGACACAAGTTTATTCTTGTTGCAATTGACTACTTCACTAAGTAGGTTGAAGCCACTTCTTATAAGTCAGTCACAAAGAAGGTTGTAGATGATTTTGTTCGAAATCACATTATTTGTCGATTTGGAGTACCTGAGTCTATCATCACAGATAATGGTGCCAACCTCAATAGCGATTTGATGAGAACAACATGTGAGATGTTCAAGATCAAACATCGAAACTCCACAGCGTACAGACCATAAATGAATGGAACGGTGGAAGCTGCCAATAAGAATATCAAGAGGATACTTCGAAAGATGATTGATAATTACAGGCATTGGCATGAAAAGTTACCTTTTGACCTGATAGGATATCGTACTACTATCAGAACCTCTACGGGAGCCACACCTTATCTTCTAGTTTATGGTAGTGAAGCAGTGATACCTGCTGAGGTAGAAATACCCTCTCTCAGAATCATTCAGGAAGCAGAATTGAGTGACGTTGAATGGGTGCAAGGTAGATTTGAGCAACTGGCACTCATAGACGGAAAGAGGATAAACACAGTCTATCACGATCAACTCTATCAAAATAGAATGGTTAGAGCTTTCAACAAGAAGGTTAAACCGAGGCACTTCTCGCCCGGGCAGTTGGTTTTGAAAAAGATCTTTCCACACCAAGATGAAGCAAAAGGTAAATTCTCACCGAATTGGCAAGGACCCTATGTGGTTCATCGTGTTCTGATAGGAGGAGCACTCATACTCGCCGAAATGGATGGCAAAGTTTGGTCCAAGCCTATCAATTCAGATGCTGTCAAGAGATATTATGCTTAAGCTTTATTTCATGCCTTCTTACCTTGTAATTGGAACTACGTTTGACCTGATTCCCGTTTAAGAGGGATACGTAGGCGCTCCTTTGGAGCTCGGTCCTGTCATAATAAAATTCTCTATTTCCCCTTACAAGCATATAACTGGGGCAGAATTTTTGAGAGGACCTAAAAAATTCCATGAAATAGCATTTGTGCAACTATGATACTAGGGCAGAATTTTTGAGGAAATCTCAAAAATTCACAGCAAGAAACCTTCACCTACCAAAGCAATAAAATCTACACTGGGGCAGAAATTTTTGAAGATCAAAATTTCTAAGATATTCACTTATAAGAAGTTGTGTTGTCTCGAAACGTGTCACAATCAATGATTCAATAATATTTTAATTTCCTTTTTCATTTCTCATTTTTCAAGAGCAAACATTTTCGAAACATGATTTTTAAAACTTGTTTTATTTCTACCCAAGGAAAAATAGGACGAAGCCTATTATCGGCCCACAATGTCAAGCGAGGAAGAAGCACGCCAGTCATAGCAGAGGCACAAATCAACCTCCCCCTTTTTACAAACTTACATTTTTTCTTTGAGCGCAGAAACAACAGGTACAAATGCAGCGGCTACCTCGCAACACCTGAACAATCATCATCAAGGAAGCCCACTATACATCCAACATAGGAAAGCAACTAAGCTACTCTATCCTCTCCTCAACATTGCATGGCTCCTGCAAGGGTTAATATTGCATGGCTCCCGCAAGAGTCCACACCGCAGTACATCTAAAGAAATCCATATTGCACGGCGCCTGCAAAGGTCAATATTGCATGGCTCCCACAAGAGTCCATACCGCTGCGCATCCGCAGAAATGAACATTGCATGGATCCTAAAAGAGTCAATATTACATGGCTACCGCAAGAGTCCACACCGCAGTGCATCCGAAAAATAAACATTGCACGGCTCCCGCAAGAGTCCACTCCGCAGTGCATCCGTAGAAATTAACATTACACGGCTCCCGCAAGGGTCGATATTGCATGGCTCCTGCAAGAGTTCACTCCGCATCGCATCCGCAAAAATCTACATTATATTGCACCTGTAGAATCCACAATCGACACATTATGCCATTCAAGACAGATACGCTTTCTTTAATCATTATATACTTACCCTAAGGCGTCATAGTTCAAAGGCATCATCTTCATAGCCTGCGGACATCATCTCATGGCCTTAGAATTTAATTTATGTTTATCATGCTCCGAAGGCATCATGGTCTAAAGGCATCATTTTCATGGCCGGCGGACATCATTTCATGGCCTAAGGATTTACTTTCTGTTTCTCATGCTCCAAAGGCGTCATAGTCTAAAGGCGTCATTTTCATGGCCAGCAGACATCATTTCATGGCCTTAGGATTTACTTTTTGCCATCATGGCTTAGAGACATCATCCTTGCCGTCTCAAGGCAAATGCTCATAGTCGAACGGGGAAATTGCATCATGTTTAAATAAATACAATAATTACTCATCATTTATTTTATCCACATGCTCTAACCAATTTATTTAGTGATACTAGAAAGCACGCAGGTAACTAAAGAAGAACGAGACAAAATGGGAGTAACTCCCACTCCCATTTTCGAGATACAATTCCATTTTCTCTCCGTCACTTCCAACACAGTTTGAAACATATTCACCTTTTATTCTCACATTTCTCAATCAACGACTATTTTGAATTCCACCCACTCCAATCTCATCGGCTCATACTACCTTTGTTGTTGCCTGTATACCGTATCATTGACATTCTTTAGGAATATTGTTCGTTCCTAAATCTAGAACTACACACGGCCTGATTCTCAAAAACACGAGATATGTAGGCGACTTGAAACCAAGTCTCTGCCCCACTATTGTGAAAAATTCCCTATCGCTTTTAAGATTCCAACAAAACATCCTTTCGGTCGGACAAAATTGGCTACTACGTCAACGTTCGTTGCTCAACAATTCTTCTATCATTCCCAAGCACCGAAGGGGCAGCTGTTGACACCCAATTTTGACCTCCCGGTATTTCTCCGAGGCTGCTATTTTATATATATATATATATATATATATATATATATAGTTTGAATTTTTAATTATTATTTTTGGTATCGAATAAATTTTGACATTTCATATTCATGATTTTAAAGGTATGCAATTTATTTTATATCTTTATATAATATATATAATTCACTAATTTAAATATAATATTTTACATATTTTTGTAAATACTTATTAAATTATTTCCGCAAATATGCATACTCATAATTTACAAACACGCAATCTATTATTATTATCATTATTATTATATATGTATATATTTATCATTATTATTATAACATTTCTTAAAATTTGCATACGCAATAGTTATTATTATTGTCAATTTTATACGATATTATTTACGTAACAATAATGTTTTGAAAAACAGCTTATTATTATTATAAAGTTATTATTTTACAAAATAGCAGTCGGGTTCAATTCAATTTCCCTAATTTATTTAAATTCTGGCAATTTTATACCCAATTGTGTGTCAATTTTAACCCAATTCGATTTTAATTTTGACTTAATTATAACCCCTGATCCAACCTATTTTAATTTTAATCACAACCATTGATCTTTCAAGATCAACAGCTGAGATCAAAACATCGTTTTTCTTTCCTTTTTCAATTAAAATCAACACCCCTAACCCTAAAATCTTTCATGCTACCACCCTCACAGCCGCAACATTCCCTTTCTCTCTCAACCCTTCTCTCCCGATCTCCCTCAATAGACCCCCACGCCTGCGCCGGCGCCGCCCTCTCTCTGTCCCGATCGTCTCTCTTAACAGCCGGCCAGACCCCAACTCCGGCCAGCAGCCAACATACCCCCACAGCCGTCAAACCCCCACATCCCTCTTCTCTGTTCTGTCGCACCAGCCCCCATACCACCGGAAAATCTCCGTCGGTGGACGACGAACACACCCCACCAACCGCCTCAACCTTCTCTTTCTCTTACCGACTAGCCATTTTTGCCCTCTTTCCCCGATCTCCCTCGCCTCTTCACCTCCCTTCTCCGACCAACACCACCACGAACCAAACCAACTTCCGGCGGCCAAACTCCTCTTCTCTTTGATCTTCTCTCCAAACCAGCGAACACCGCACCACCACCAAGTCAGCAACCTCAACTTCAGTCTCCTCCATCACCAAACCGCCCCTCATCCAACTAGATATGCATTTTGAAAGCTCCGAAGAAACCAAAATCAAGTCAAATGTCAAAGGTATTTCACGGATGACCAAGGTGATGAGAAGTCACCCATGTCATTTTTGTCTCGGCTTCGACAGGGGGTCCTAATTTTGAGGCGAATTCTGATGAATTCGTCCTAGGTATGACTCCCTTTAGTCCTCATTATGCCTAATTGCTGTCTTCAATTCATCTTTCTTTCTTTAGATAGATTACTAGAGGTGAAATTCGTGATGTTTGACTTCGAACTTTAGCTTGATTCTTTCATTTTTATGTTCATTCATAATTTCAAATCAACATGTTTGAAAATCCCCAGTTTTTTTATAAACATTGGTTAACCCTAATTTCTGGTTGATATTGATTTGAAACATTTTTGAAGCATGTCTCTTTTGCTTGTTGATTGATTACGGTGGCATCGACAAGGTCGAGTCTTGCTATGAGGTTCGAAGTTAGAGTTTGTTTTTCTTGACGGCTTTT
This sequence comes from Capsicum rhomboideum, assembly GCA_031232105.1. NCBI lineage: Eukaryota > Viridiplantae > Streptophyta > Magnoliopsida > Solanales > Solanaceae > Capsicum > Capsicum rhomboideum. The sequence goes on from CP124711.1 coordinate 58,359,985, forward strand.
GCTATCTCGATATTTGTTTGATAATTCGAATTGGTCCAGTCTTTCATTACCACCATTGAATTTGAACGTGCCCTGTTGATTGTTTGTTTGGTAATATAGCTATAGATGTGTTGGTAAATAATTTGATGGGGTGAGAAGAATCTTCCGTGATTCACGATGGGTATTTAATTTACAGCTTTAATTGATCTGTGCTAAGCCTGGCTTCAATTTGCATCATGATATGGGCCTTTACTTTGACTAAAAAATGATTTTTCTTTCCTTATCAAAATTTGTATAGCTTTTACTATTCATATATTTTGGCAAATCGATATACCTTGGGGTTTACTTATTGAGCCTCCTACCTTATTTAGAAAACAAATTCTTACTCTTTTATTTATGGTAATACATCGTGACTTTCTCTCTTAATTGATTTGGTATACTTGATTAAGGAAAAGTAATTTCTTTGATTGATTTCAGAAAATATATATATATTTTTCCTTCCTTTTTTATTTCTAATTACCTACAACTCTCTACTATATAAATAAACCCATCTCACTATTCAAGGCAGACGTTGGACTCCTCTCTTAGATATACTCAAAAGGTTTTAAGCATCTACTCCCTCTCAAAAGAAAAAATAAGATATATTCTACTGTTTTGCTTTCGCTTCGGAAGGATCAATTCGGGTTTTCCCTTCACTGTTTTATCCCTCTACTGTGGGCTGCTTAAATTTTTCTTATCATTATCTATTATTGCCAACCGGTGAGTTCTCTTGACGATGCATTCAATACTCATGTGTCAAGTCTATATAACTTCAAGTATTGCTTTAATTGTTTTCCAGACGTTTTTTTAAGCCTTGAATGTCCTCGTTGTGTTTTTGTGTGTCCTTGGAATAGACTGTTACGAGTCACCCCGATCCTTGTCTTTTGTGCATTTTTGGTGTGTGTATTTATGTTTGACAGGTTATATTAGAGCATGATTTGAAGAGCCACTAAGGGATTATGCAAAGGCTGCCTATTTCATTTTTTGTATTTTTCTTTTCTTTATTTCCTATTCATTTTTGTTATGTAATAAATTTTGTATAAACTCTATGCATAGTAAAAATATTGGGATGCTAGGGGGCGGGGATGTTATATGTTAAATATTTTATCACTTAGAAACCATGCCTATAGGATTATTTAATAAATTTCGTGTTACTTAGTTAAATTATTTCATCACTTAGGCAAACAATCTAGGATAATTAATTAATCATTTTTATCGCGTAAAATTTTTTTTTTTTAGATCATTAAGTAACCTTCGGACGTATTAGATTAATTTTGGTTTGTGTTAATTTAATTTAAGCGTGCTTAATTAATTTTTATTTGTGGCATATTAAAACTGATTTTCAGCCTATTTAATTTAATTTCAGATTATTTACTTAATTTACAGCATGTCTATTTAGTTTTTCAGCATGTTTAAATATTTTTGATATATTCACTAATTTTCAGCATTTTAAAATATAAATTTCTAGCATAGTAATTTATTTTCCAGCAATTAAAATTAACTTCTTGCATCTAAAATTCATTTTACAGTAATTAAAATTAATTTCCAGCACCTTAAGTTAATTCCCTGTACTTATAATTAATTTCCTGCATATGTAAAAATAATTTTTGTACAAGGAAATAATTTTTCTGCATACTTATAATTAATTTCTGCATATGTAAAATATTTTTCTGCACACATATAATTAATTTCTGCATATGTAAAATATTTTTCTGCACACTGATATTAACTTCCTGCATATTAAAAAATAATGTTTCTGCACATGTAAAATATTTTTCTTCACACTTATAATTAATTTCTGCATATGTAAAATATTTTTCTGCACACTTATAATTAATTTCTGCATATGTAAAATATTTTTCTGCACACTGATATTAACTTCCTGCATATTAAAAAATAATTTTTCTGCACACTTATAATTATTTCCTGCATATTAAGAAATATTTTTCTGCATATGGAAAATATTTTACTGCACTGATATTAATTTCTTGTATATCAAATTAAATTTCCGCATATTTAAATCAATTTTCAGCATTAATACACTTCGCCTAGAAATTATGCCTATATGTCTTAATCCCAAAAATGAATAATTGTCCTTTTAAGCATGTCATTACCTAATTAACTTTAATTAAATAAGAGACATATTTGAAACATTATGTGCTAAGTGTTTAAGCTTTTTCTTTTCTTAACTATTATATTTAGTTTTCTTCCAAACTTATATTATTATTCACCTTTTCACAACTTCCAATTCTCAAAGCTAAAACCACTGTTTGATTTTTAACTATTTGAACTAGACAGTGTTGATTCTCTTAAAATCATTAACTACATAAATGCTATCTCCTAACCTATAGTTAGCGGGAAAGTGAAAGGAATTACGAGGCCTAATTCCGAAATTTTTAAACTAAGCCGACGCATCCCCGAGAGTATCATCTACCAAAACTTTGCAAAAGAGGATATGTGTACTTATACATAAATATGTTATGTGTTTATATTCAAAACTCAAAAATTTTCAATTGTCTTTAAAAATGCTAATATTACTATTTTATAACTTAAGACCGACCTCCAATTAAAAATGTTGCTAAGGTCAAACGAACGTGATTATTAATATCGTGGCATCATTCCTATAAAGCAACAAATATTTTATTTCTTCTAAGAAAATAAAACACTCTTGATTTTATTTAAATTCTGAAGAATTTTAAATCAAGTTATTTACTCTGTTATTTTTATTCCTTTACTGGTTTGGGGTAGTCTAGGTATGACTTAATGAATTTTTCATTATAATTTGTGTCTTGTCTATCTTCTCGCTTTTCTAATTCCTTTCTTTATTTATTTTCACATTTTTACTACTTTATCACGTAGTTAATTATTAATTAGAAAAATAATTAAGTCGTATGTTTAACTTGTTTATTTTATCTTTCAAACGCCTAGTTAAATGCTAAGTTAATAAATAGAATAGACATTTACTTATCACATAGAATTCCCCACGTAATATATGGATTCGGTCGGGACCCACATTTGTGGACCTCGAAAGGTGCCTAACACTTTTCTTTCGAGGTAACTTGAACCCTTACCCGAATTTCTGGTTGACGTAGGCTAATAATTAAAATAAGTTCGTAATTAGTGTAGAATGGTTCCCTAACGCACCTTAATTCGTTAGGTGGCGACTCTTCACCCTTTAAATCCCAAAAAGAATTTGTCACGTCAAATCCCGCTTTTCGCGAGAAAAATGGGGCGCGACAGCATGACGACTCTGTTGGGGATACTTAGGTTCTAACCTATACGATTTTGTATGCTATGTGGGATTTTTAAGCTATTTGGGTCTCTTACTTTATTATTAACTCCGTGTTTTTAATTTATTAGTTTTTAATATTGATCATTCTATATCCCGTCCCTTTTACCATTATTTTATTTAGTTTCTTCCACGTCAAGCCCTTTCCGTACCCTTTTTTTATTGGTTTATATGCAATTTCTTATTATGCATTTATCTTTCTTTTTTTATCTGTTTATTTCTACTCAAGCATGCTGTTATTTGCTACGTGTTACCGTTTTATATAACTGGCATTCCGCTCTTATCTCCCTCCACTTGGAACCTCTTTGTTTTTTTTAAGAACGGTTGTGTGGTTGCACGGACGTTCGTATTCTAAAACACCTTATGGGAATGTCTTGTGAATCGGTCGATCAACGGTGCGTCGACAGTCATGGGCCTTCCCACTCTCAAGTTGTCCGCTTGAGGGAACCGTGTCAAAATCACTCTTGTTCCTAGATCATGTCCGTCTATTCCTTTACTAAGGAATATGCATCTTAAAGCCTAGGATAATTTTCCAGGAAAATCATGCCCTAAGTTCTAAGGGATTTCACAATCTCGAAAAGGACGCCCTCATAATTTATGTGCATTTTTTAGAGATAAATATGTCTAAATGTTGTCATTTTCTCTTTAGGGGTAGGGTAGGCTAGCCTTTTTGTTCTCTAGGTTCAATGGCACCACCTACTTCATATCCAAGGTTCAGTATGGTTTGGTGCATGCCAAAGCAGATGGAGTCGTGGTGGCTAGACTTGGGTTTAGAGGGACAAGCCGCAGTAAGAAAGGTATTGGGAAGCTTGCCATCTCTTATGGATGTCACCCCGTGCAGGGAACTTATTGAGGCCGCTACTGCATTTTGGGATGAGAAAAGGTCCGTGTTCAGGTTCGGTGACGTTGAGATGACCCCCCTTCTTGAGAAAATCGGAGGTATGTCGAAGATATGAATTTGTTGCCAAAAAATAGTTGGCCTAAAATTGAGGTCATTATTCCAAAAAGTGTCACCTTAGAAGACGTTCGAGACAAGTTAGGGCTTCAAGGCAGCATGATGGTGTCATATGTGATGAAATCTAAGATTTCAGGAAGTCATTTGTTTGATAAATTTGGACACCGTCATAGTCGGCAAGTGTATGAAGCAGAGAGCCCTGATCCTAAGTCATGGGAAAGTAAAAGGGTTTTTACATTTATCGTCTACTTCTTAGGAATGGTGGTCTTTCCAAATGGGGCAGACGAAGTCATACACACCTGCTTAATTACGGTGGCCAATGCTTTGTGTAATGGGATTGACAACGGCCCGTGCACGATCGTACCCATGATCCTAGCTGATATCTATCGGGCCCTGGGTTGTTGCAAGAATGGAGCCAAACGATTTGAAGGATCTAATTTGTTATTGCAATTATGGTTGATCGAACACCTTCAAAAGGTGCATGGGTTGAAAAGAATGCGTACGCCAACTGGGACTGACAATATTGCTGCACACCAATTTTGAGTTACCATGGGGGTCACAAGAATCAAACGACCAAATGAGGTAGAAAAGTGGGGACATATGTTGAGTGCTTTGACTGAAGAGTCTGTTCAATGGATGTTTGACTGGTTTCCAAGTACGAACTTTGTGATATACACTCAACATCAAGTCTACTTGATTTTGATGGGACTCAATGGCCTTCAACCATATGCTCCTGCAAGAGTAATGAGGCAAGCAGGCAGGAAACAAATAATACCAAAGGTGACCAACATGAATGAACATCGGGTGGATTATCAAAATAACAGAATTCCACATGCCACTGATATTGCCAAAACTTGGGGCAAGAAGACTTCTTCGGACAAAAAGAGTATCGAAACAGACAGATATCAAGCAGGTTACGTAGTAGGCTATATTGAATGGTTGCACGCTAACTTGAAAAATAATGTGACTTCGAGCGTTAAAATAGGCAAACAGGTTAATGACAAAGAAGCTGAGGCCCAAGTCCTATACCGCAAGTTTAAGAAAAGGGCTTTGGAATCTGAGACACAACATTGCCAATTGCATGATGATAATGCAAAGGAGATAGCAGAAATGGGCAAAGAACTAGAATTTTGGAGGCAACGCGCTCTAAGTGTGGAGAAAAAGGTGCAAGAACTTCGTGAAGAGTTTGATCGACAAGGCAAAGAATGTCTTAGCATGGGAAACCTGGGAGGAGCACTAGCACTATCATATCTCCTGACTGGCTGCCATCGCTTTGACAAAGCTTTAGATGCCTACAAAAAAGAAGACAAAGAGGAAGATGTTTTCAGAATTTAGTTTATTTCTTTAAATATTGCTTTGTATATTCGGTTTTTGAGACAATTTAGTTTCATGAATTTTTCAATTTTGTTGGGGTTTATTTTATGAGCAAATGGCATTACTTTTATGACATATTTATCTCTCAAACAACGATAGGCCCACCTCTGGCTCAAAAGAGGCACCCAAAATATTAAACGTCGAACAATGTGTCTAATGTGTGTTTTCCTTATGCCACTAACGCACTAATTTTGGATCTTGTTGTTTTTGTCTTTCCCTTTCCTAAAGGTTGATTTGTGCACTCTGGCCTATCACACACGATCAAAAGGGGCTCCTCCTCATCTTCCTCCTCCTCTTACAAGTTCGAAAGATAAAGAGAAAACGGAAGATAACAATAGCGCTACAGATAAAAGCACAGAGGGAGAAAGTGTCATGGGACAAAATGAAATTATTATAAGAATGGGACAACAGATTCTCGAACTGCAAGGAGAATTAGTGCAAGTGCGCAACTTGGCCAATCTTTCTGTTACCCTCAATACTCCTCTCGAGCCACAAGTGGATGGTCACACTGGTGCAAAATCCCAAACCTCTACCCCAAGCCATCAATTGCCCTCAACTCAAAACTTCCAAAATCTTCCTCATCCTCAAAACATCCAAAACCTCCCTCTTCCTCAAAACATCCAAAATCTTCCTCTTCCTCAAAACATCCAAAATTTTCCTCCTCCCCAAAACATCCAAAACCATTTCTTTTCTCAAAATATCCAAAATCTTCCCCTTCTTCAAAATACCCACAATACTCCAAATCCCACATATCCCACTCAGCATGTCCAAAATACTAAATATCCCACCTACCTACATACGCCTTTCGCTAACGTATCCTACAACCAAGCATCCGATAGCAACTCTTTGAACCCCATCTATGTCGAAACAACCCTATTTACCTACCCTCAGTATGCACCTGATCCTTCAGAAAAGGACCCTGTGATGCAATCTGTGGTTGAGAGGCTGAAGCAAATTGAGGGAAGCAAAGGGTAAAGGGGGCTCAGTTATGAAGACTTATGTGTACACCCTGATGTGGAGTTACCGGAGGCGTACAAACCTCCAAAGTTTGAATTGTATAATGGGACTGGAGATCCCAAGGCGCATTTGCGTATGTATTGTGATAAGCTGGCTGAAGTTGGGAGAGACGAGAGAATAAGAATGAAAATGTTCATGAGAAGTCTCACTGGAGAAGCCTTAACATGGTATATTGAGCAGGATGTAAGGAAATGGAAAGGCTGGATCGATATGGCGTCAGATTTTATGGAACGGTTCGGGTTCAACATTGACAATGCTCCTAACTGGTTCTATAAGCTGACTTTGAAGAAAAAGCCTAATGAGTTATTCAGGGATTATCCTATAAGATGGAGGTCTGAGGCTACAAGAGCTAGACCCCCGATTGAAGAATCTCAAATGAAGGAGTACTTTATTCGCGCGCAGGAGCCGCAATATCTTGAGAAAATGATAACTGTTGTGGATAAGAGTTTTGATGAAATCATTAGGGTAGGTGAAATGCTTGAGAAAGGTCTTAAGAATGGAAGCATCATCAATCTAGAAGCTTTATAGGCTGCCAACAAAGCTCTACAGTCTGGAGGAATTACTGAGAACAAGAAGAAAAAAGAGGTAGGTACAGTGATGTTAGCCCAGCCTTCAAAAAGTGTGCCCAATTACCAAACTTCTATCACAACTCCACCTCCCTACCCACAATCTCCAATGCCATACCCAATATCTCCATACCATATGCAAACTCCAATGCCATATCATTCCCCTCTATACCAAGCGCCTACCCCATATCCACTATATCCATAATTCCAAAGCCCTGCTTATCCCGTGTATAATGTCCAACCCACTCATGTCCAAACACCCCAGCCTTCTCCCCAACAAAATCAAAGACCCAGAGCCAATTTCCAGAAAAAACAATACACTTCCTTAGCCGAACCTATTGCCCAACTGTATGAAAGACTCAAGGAAGCGGGCTATGTCACGCCTATTGCTGCCGGACGTGAGAATACTCAAGCCAAGCATTTTGATCCTACCAAGGTTTGCGCGTATCATTCTGGGATGAGGGGTCACACCACAGAAACATGCTATACTCTGAAGGACAAAATCCAGATATTGATCGACACTAAGGCCATTCAGTTGAAAGATCCAACGCCGAATGTCACCAACAATCCGTTACCGGATCATCAAGTAAACATGCTCGATGTTGATGAATTGGTGTACCTGGAAAACTCTATTTGGTTCATTGAAAAGGCAAATGGTACGCCCATCAGTACACCAAAGCGGGCACCATTTGAGGTTGAGGTAGCAGTACCTAAGACTCCTTTCATAGTCATTAAAGCCTCCCCAATTGCTTATAACTCCCATGCAGTTCCTTGGAATTATGAGCAGAATACTCCAGGTAAAGCAAGAGTGGCTGAAGCAGACATCACCCAAGGCGTCACTAGATCTGGGAGAATATATACACCAAAAAATTTGACCAGGGAAGTTCTAGTAAAAGCAAACCATCCGTGATAGAAATGGAGGAGAGTGGTGCTTGGAAGAAGATACAGGCTAAAGAATACTCTGTGATCGAGCAGCTGAACAAGACCCCTGCTCAAATATCCATTCTGACACTGCTACAGAATTCTGAACACCATAAAAATGCTCTGATGAAGGTGTTAAGTGAAGCCTATGTACCATCTACTATAGCATGGGGAGAGATGGACCACATGGTCGGGCAAGTATTCGAGGCATACAAGATATCCTTTCACGAGGATGAGCTGCCACCTGAAGGAAGGTCACATAACAAAGCCTTGCATGTTACAGTGCAGCACGGGGAAAAGGTTGTATCTCAAGTGTTGATTAATACAGGTTCAGGATTGAACATTTGTCCTTTAGATACACTGACAAGGTTGGAGGTTGATTTGGCTAAAATGCAAAGTTGAAAGATGAACGTGAAAGCGTTTGATGGCTCCCAGCGAGATACTATTGGGGAGATTACATTGGACATGGTAATGGGTCCCGTTACTTTTCTCGTGACATTTTAGGTGATGGACATCCCTGCTTCCTACAACCTCTTGCTTGGTAGGCCATGGATTCACATGGCTGGTGCAGTACCCTCCATACTACACCAATGTCTCAAATTCGAGTACGATCACCAAGAGGTGGTAATACATGGTGAAAGAGGATATCCCATATATGCTGTCGAGGGAAAGGGAGTTCTTGATGGATAAATGTTTCACACATTAGAGATGGTTGGAAACGTGGAAGAAAAGCTGAGTTGGAAGATTAAAGGTGAGAAAATGCTCAAGTCGGGATATGAACCAGGTAAGGGTCTTTGGGCCAGATTGCAAGAAATAGTTGAACCCATATACCATTCTGTGCAGAATGACACTTCCGATTTAGGCTACATGGACAAGGGTCAGGATCTTGATCTTTCTCTATTATTGTATCAGATTTTCCACTCTGTCGGGTTTCTTGATGACGGTGAAGATGAAATACTGGAAAGTTTGAAGAATTTGTTTTTGACTGAAGCTGAAAGAGAAGATTGTAACGTCATCATCAGCAAGGAGAGAGGAGCCCCTAGTTAGAACGCTGAACGAAAGTCTACACTTAGCAATTAGACTGCCGCTCCTTCCAGGCCTCGCCGAGCACTTGGGTAGATTCGAAGATTTTGATTTTTATATTATTGTTTGAAATAAATGGACTCGATTTCAAGCCAATTTACATCTTTTAGTTATTTTGTTATGTTTAAAGACCTTTAAGTTCTTTGAATTAATAAAAGCTCTCTTTTCATTTTATTGATATTGTTTATTTCTATTTCTTTCAGCAAAATCACTTTTAAAAATGTTGAGTCTAAGATTGTGACACATAATGAGATTGCGCAAGATAATATAAGTGAATTAGAAGAGGTAGAAGAAAGTGAAGTGCCCGAGGAATTTGTTAGTAAGGTTGAGGATTTTGAAGATAAATCCAAGGCAAACTTTGTAGAGTCAGAAATAGTGAACATAGGGAATTCTGAGACAGTAAAAGAAACCCGTGTTAGTATTTATATGCCAAAAGATAAGAAGGAGGAATATATCCAGTTTCTGAAGAAACACCCGGATGTTTTTGATTGGTCGTATGCCGATATGACAGGACTAAGCACATCAATTGTAGCTCACTGGTTGCCCACTGATCCATCTTGTCCTCCCATTAAGCAAAAGCTGAGAAAATACAAACCTGATCTGAGTCTGAAAATTAAAGAGGAGATTTCAAAGCAAATTGAGGTTGGTATCCTCCAAGTAACTAAGTATCCAACCTGATTGGCCAATGTCGTGCCTGTCCCCAAGAAAGATGGGAAGGTCAGAGTTTGTGTGGATTATAGGGATCTCAACAAAGCTAGTCCAAAGGATGATTTTCCGCTCCCGAATATACATTTCTTAATCAATAATTGCGCCAAGCATGAAACACAGTCATTTGTGGATTGCTTAGCCGGTTATCATCAGATAAAGATGCATGATGATGACGCTGAGAAAACTGCTTTTATTACCTCTTGGGGAACCTATTATTATAAGTTTATGCCCTTCGGGTTGAAAAATGCTGGAGCTACATACATGAGGGCCATGACCGCTCTATTCCATGACATGATCCACAAGGAAATTGAAGTTTACGTGGATGATGTCAATATTAAATCCAAAAAGGGATCAAATCACCTGGACGACTTGGAAAACTTCTTTAACAGACTAAGGAAGTACAATTTGAAGTTGAATCCTGCGAAATGTGTCTTTGGGGTCCCTGCCGAAAAATTGTTGGGCTTCATTGTCAGTCGACGAGGTATAGAATTGGATCCAACCAAAATCAAAAATATTCAGGATCTTCCCCCTCCAAAAAGCAAGAAAGAGGTAGTGAGTTTCTTGGGTCTCCTTAACTATATCAGTCGCTTCATAGCTCAGTCTACTATTATTTGTGAGCCGATTTTCAAGCTACTGAAGAAGGATGCGACTATAAAATGGACGACAGAGTGTCAGCAGGCATTCGACAAAATCAAGGATTATTTATCAAATCCTTCCGTTCTGGTTCCTCCCGAACCTGGTAGGCCGTTATTGCTATATTTATCCGTGATGGATAACGCTTTTGGTTGTATTCTGGGGCAACATGATGAGACAGGCAGAAAGGAGCAGGTAATTTATTACATGAGCAAGAAATTTACATCGTATGGGGCTCGGTATTCCTTGATGGAACGCACGTGTTGTGCCTTGACCTGGATAGCTCAAAAATTGACACACTATCTCTCGGCAAACACAACCTATTTGATCTCCAGAATGGATCCTTTGAAGTATATATTTCAGAAACCAATGCCTACAGGGAAGCTAGCTAAATGGCAAATATTATTGAGCGAGTTTGACATAGTCTATGTCACGCAGAAAGCTGTGAAAGCACAAGCCTTAGCAGATCATCTGGCCTAGAATCCCGTGGATGAAGAGTATAAGCCCTTAAAAACTTACTTTCCTGATGAAGAAGTAGCATTCATAGGGGAGGATATCGCTGAAAAATATGATGGTTGGAGACTATTCTTTGATGGAGCGGTAAATTTCAAAGGAGTAGGTATTAGCGTCGTTCTAGTCTCGGAGACTGGTCAACATTATCCTGTATCAGCCAAGCTCAGATTCCCCTGCACCAACAATATGGTTGAATATGAAACTTGCATTTTCGGACTTCGTTTGGCAATCGATTTGAATATCCAGGAAATATTGGTGATTGGAGATTCGGACTTATTGATTCATCAAGTACGAGGTGAGTGGGCAGCAAAAAACACAAAACTCCTACCGTACTTAGATTGTATACAAGAGTTGCGCAAGAGATTTCACAAGATAGAGTTCAAGCATGTTCCAAGAATCCAGAATGAGTTCGCAGACACTTTGGCCACTTTGTCTTCTATGATCCAGCATCCAGACAAGAATTATATCGACCCCATCCCCGTTCACATACAAAAGCAACCTGCATATTGCTTTCATGTAGAGGAAGAAGTGGATGGAATACCATGGTATACTGATATACAGGGATATTTAAAAAACGAGGATTATCCAGAAAATGCAACGAGTATTCAGAAGCGCACCATTCGGAGGCTAGCCAACCAATTCTTTTTAAATGGAGAAATCCTATATAGGAGAACTCTAGATTTGGGTTTGCTAAGGTGCATCGAAGCTAGGAAAGCGTCTAGGTTAATTGAGGAGATACATGCTGGAACATGCGGTCCTCACATGAATGGATTTATGTTGGCAAATAAGATATTGAGATCGGGCTACTTTTGGTTGACTATGGAGACCGATTGCATTCGCTATGTACAGAAGTCATCAGTGCCAAACTCATGCTGACATGATTCGAGTTCCTCCCAACGAACTCCACGTCACTAGCTCCCCTTGGCCTTTCGCAGCTTGGGGCATGGACGTCATTGGTCCTATTGAACCATCCGCGTCTAATGGACACAAGTTTATTCTTGTTGCAATTGACTACTTCACTAAGTAGGTTGAAGCCACTTCTTATAAGTCAGTCACAAAGAAGGTTGTAGATGATTTTGTTCGAAATCACATTATTTGTCGATTTGGAGTACCTGAGTCTATCATCACAGATAATGGTGCCAACCTCAATAGCGATTTGATGAGAACAACATGTGAGATGTTCAAGATCAAACATCGAAACTCCACAGCGTACAGACCATAAATGAATGGAACGGTGGAAGCTGCCAATAAGAATATCAAGAGGATACTTCGAAAGATGATTGATAATTACAGGCATTGGCATGAAAAGTTACCTTTTGACCTGATAGGATATCGTACTACTATCAGAACCTCTACGGGAGCCACACCTTATCTTCTAGTTTATGGTAGTGAAGCAGTGATACCTGCTGAGGTAGAAATACCCTCTCTCAGAATCATTCAGGAAGCAGAATTGAGTGACGTTGAATGGGTGCAAGGTAGATTTGAGCAACTGGCACTCATAGACGGAAAGAGGATAAACACAGTCTATCACGATCAACTCTATCAAAATAGAATGGTTAGAGCTTTCAACAAGAAGGTTAAACCGAGGCACTTCTCGCCCGGGCAGTTGGTTTTGAAAAAGATCTTTCCACACCAAGATGAAGCAAAAGGTAAATTCTCACCGAATTGGCAAGGACCCTATGTGGTTCATCGTGTTCTGACAGGAGGAGCACTCATACTCGCCGAAATGGATGGCAAAGTTTGGTCCAAGCCTATCAATTCAGATGCTGTCAAGAGATATTATGCTTAAGCTTTATTTCATGCCTTCTTACCTTGTAATTGGAACTACGTTTGACCTGATTCCCGTTTAAGAGGGATACGTAGGCGCTCCTTTGGAGCTCGGTCCTGTCATAATAAAATTCTCTATTTCCCCTTACAAGCATATAACTGGGGCAGAATTTTTGAGAGGACCTAAAAAATTCCATGAAATAGCATTTGTGCAACTATGATACTAGGGCAGAATTTTTGAGGAAATCTCAAAAATTCACAGCAAGAAACCTTCACCTACCAAAGCAATAAAATCTACACTGGGGCAGAAATTTTTGAAGATCAAAATTTCTAAGATATTCACTTATAAGAAGTTGTGTTGTCTCGAAACGTGTCACAATCAATGATTCAATAATATTTTAATTTCCTTTTTCATTTCTCATTTTTCAAGAGCAAACATTTTCGAAACATGATTTTTAAAACTTGTTTTATTTCTACCCAAGGAAAAATAGGACGAAGCCTATTATCGGCCCACAATGTCAAGCGAGGAAGAAGCACGCCAGTCATAGCAGAGGCACAAATCAACCTCCCCCTTTTTACAAACTTACATTTTTTCTTTGAGCGCAGAAACAACAGGTACAAATGCAGCGGCTACCTCGCAACACCTGAACAATCATCATCAAGGAAGCCCACTATACATCCAACATAGGAAAGCAACTAAGCTACTCTATCCTCTCCTCAACATTGCATGGCTCCTGCAAGGGTTAATATTGCATGGCTCCCGCAAGAGTCCACACCGCAGTACATCTAAAGAAATCCATATTGCACGGCGCCTGCAAAGGTCAATATTGCATGGCTCCCACAAGAGTCCATACCGCTGCGCATCCGCAGAAATGAACATTGCATGGATCCTAAAAGAGTCAATATTACATGGCTACCGCAAGAGTCCACACCGCAGTGCATCCGAAAAATAAACATTGCACGGCTCCCGCAAGAGTCCACTCCGCAGTGCATCCGTAGAAATTAACATTACACGGCTCCCGCAAGGGTCGATATTGCATGGCTCCTGCAAGAGTTCACTCCGCATCGCATCCGCAAAAATCTACATTATATTGCACCTGTAGAATCCACAATCGACACATTATGCCATTCAAGACAGATACGCTTTCTTTAATCATTATATACTTACCCTAAGGCGTCATAGTTCAAAGGCATCATCTTCATAGCCTGCGGACATCATCTCATGGCCTTAGAATTTAATTTATGTTTATCATGCTCCGAAGGCATCATGGTCTAAAGGCATCATTTTCATGGCCGGCGGACATCATTTCATGGCCTAAGGATTTACTTTCTGTTTCTCATGCTCCAAAGGCGTCATAGTCTAAAGGCGTCATTTTCATGGCCAGCAGACATCATTTCATGGCCTTAGGATTTACTTTTTGCCATCATGGCTTAGAGACATCATCCTTGCCGTCTCAAGGCAAATGCTCATAGTCGAACGGGGAAATTGCATCATGTTTAAATAAATACAATAATTACTCATCATTTATTTTATCCACATGCTCTAACCAATTTATTTAGTGATACTAGAAAGCACGCAGGTAACTAAAGAAGAACGAGACAAAATGGGAGTAACTCCCACTCCCATTTTCGAGATACAATTCCATTTTCTCTCCGTCACTTCCAATACAGTTTGAAACATATTCACCTTTTATTCTCACATTTCTCAATCAACGACTATTTTGAATTCCACCCACTCCAATCTCATCGGCTCATACTACCTTTGTTGTTGCCTGTATACCGTATCATTGACATTCTTTAGGAATATTGTTCGTTCCTAAATCTAGAACTACACACGGCCTGATTCTCAAAAACACGAGATATGTAGGCGACTTGAAACCAAGTCTCTGCCCCACTATTGTGAAAAATTCCCTATCGCTTTTAAGATTCCAACAAAACATCCTTTCGGTCGGACAAAATTGGCTACTACGTCAACGTTCGTTGCTCGACAATTCTTCTATCATTCCCAAGCACCGAAGGGGCAGCTGTTGACACCCAATTTTGACCTCCCGGTATTTCTCCGAGGCTGCTATTTTATATAAATATATATATATATATATAGTTTGAATTTTTAATTATTATTTTTGGTATCGAATAAATTTTGACATTTCATATTCATGATTTTAAAGGTATGCAATTTATTTTATATCTTTATATAATATATATAATTCACTAATTTAAATATAATATTTTACATATTTTTGTAAATACTTATTAAATTATTTCCGCAAATATGCATACTCATAATTTACAAACACGCAATCTATTATTATTATCATTATTATTATATATGTATATATTTATCATTATTATTATAACATTTCTTAAAATTTGCATACGCAATAGTTATTATTATTGTCAATTTTATACGATATTATTTACGTAACAATAATGTTTTGAAAAACAGCTTATTATTATTATAAAGTTATTATTTTACAAAATAGCAGTCGGGTTCAATTCAATTTCCCTAATTTATTTAAATTCTGGCAATTTTATACCCAATTGTGTGTCAATTTTAACCCAATTCGATTTTAATTTTGACTTAATTATAACCCCTGATCCAACCTATTTTAATTTTAATCACAACCATTGATCTTTCAAGATCAACAGCTGAGATCAAAACATCGTTTTTCTTTCCTTTTTCAATTAAAATCAACACCCCTAACCCTAAAATCTTTCATGCTACCACCCTCACAGCCGCAACATTCCCTTTCTCTCTCAACCCTTCTCTCCCGATCTCCCTCAATAGACCCCCACGCCTGCGCCGGCGCCGCCCTCTCTCTGTCCCGATCGTCTCTCTTAACAGCCGGCCAGACCCCAACTCCGGCCAGCAGCCAACATACCCCCACAGCCGTCAAACCCCCACATCCCTCTTCTCTGTTCTGTCGCACCAGCCCCCATACCACCGGAAAATCTCCGTCGGTGGACGACGAACACACCCCACCAACCGCCTCAACCTTCTCTTTCTCTTACCGACTAGCCATTTTTGCCCTCTTTCCCCGATCTCCCTCGCCTCTTCACCTCCCTTCTCCGACCAACACCACCACGAACCAAACCAACTTCCGGCGGCCAAACTCCTCTTCTCTTTGATCTTCTCTCCAAACCAGCGAACACCGCACCACCACCAAGTCAGCAACCTCAACTTCAGTCTCCTCCATCACCAAACCGCCCCTCATCCAACTAGATATGCATTTTGAAAGCTCCGAAGAAACCAAAATCAAGTCAAATGTCAAAGGTATTTCACGGATGACCAAGGTGATGAGAAGTCACCCATGTCATTTTTGTCTCGGCTTCGACAGGGGGTCCTAATTTTGAGGCGAATTCTGATGAATTCGTCCTAGGTATGACTCCCTTTAGTCCTCATTATGCCTAATTGCTGTCTTCAATTCATCTTTCTTTCTTTAGATAGATTACTAGAGGTGAAATTCGTGATGTTTGACTTCGAACTTTAGCTTGATTCTTTCATTTTTATGTTCATTCATAATTTCAAATCAACATGTTTGAAAATCCCCAGTTTTTTTATAAACATTGGTTAACCCTAATTTCTGGTTGATATTGATTTGAAACATTTTTGAAGCATGTCTCTTTTGCTTGTTGATTGATTACGGTGGCATCGACAAGGTCGAGTCTTGCTATGAGGTTCGAAGTTAGAGTTTGTTTTTCTTGACGGCTTTTGCTATCTCGATATTTGTTTGATAATTCGAATTGGTCCAGTCTTTCATTACCACCATTGAATTTGAACGTGCCCTGTTGATTGTTTGTTTGGTAATATAGCTATAGATGTGTTGGTAAATAATTTGATGGGGTGAGAAGAATCTTCCGTGATTCACGATGGGTATTTAATTTACAGCTTTAATTGATCTGTGCTAAGCCTGGCTTCAATTTGCATCATGATATGGGCCTTTACTTTGACTAAAAAAATGATTTTTCTTTCCTTATCAAAATTTGTATAGCTTTTACTATTCATATATTTTGGCAAATCGATATACCTTGGGGTTTACTTATTGAGCCTCCTACCTTATTTAGAAAACAAATTCTTACTCTTTTATTTATGGTAATACATCGTGACTTTCTCTCTTAATTGATTTGGTATACTTGATTAAGGAAAAGTAATTTCTTTGATTGATTTCAGAAAATATATATATATTTTTCCTTCCTTTTTTATTTCTAATTACCTACAACTCTCTACTATATAAATAAACCCATCTCACTATTCAAGGCAGACGTTGGACTCCTCTCTTAGATATACTCAAAAGGTTTTAAGCATCTACTCCCTCTCAAAAGAAAAAATAAGATATATTCTACTGTTTTGCTTTCGCTTCGGAAGGATCAATCCGGGTTTTCCCTTCACTGTTTTATCCCTCTACTGTGGGCTGCTTAAATTTTTCTTATCATTATCTATTATTGCCAACCGGTGAGTTCTCTTGACGATGCATTCAATACTCATGTGTCAAGTCTATATAACTTCAAGTATTGCTTTAATTGTTTTCCAGACATTTTTTTAAGCCTTGAATGTCCTTGTTGTGTTTTTGTGTGTCCTTGGAATAGACTGTTACGAGTCACCCCGATCCTTGTCTTTTGTGCATTTTTGGTGTGTGTATTTATGTTTGACAGGTTATATTAGAGCATGATTTGAAGAGCCACTAAGGGATTATGCAAAGGCTGCCTATTTCATTTTTTGTATTTTTCTTTTCTTTATTTCCTATTCATTTTTGTTATGTAATAAATTTTGAATAAACTCTATGCATAGTAAAAATATTGGGATGCTAGGGGGCGGGGATGTTATATGTTAAATATTTTATCACTTAGAAACCATGCCTATAGGATTATTTAATAAATTTCGTGTTACTTAGTTAAATTATTTTATCACTTAGGCAAACAATCTAGGATAATTAATTAATCATTTTTATCGCGTAAATTTATTTTTTTTAGATCATTAAGTAACCTTCGGACGTATTAGATTAATTTTGGTTTGTGTTAATTTAATTTAATTTAAGCGTGCTTAATTAATTTTTTTTTATTTGTGGCATATTAAAACTGATTTTCAGCCTATTTAATTTAATTTCAGATTATTTACTTAATTTACAGCATGTCTATTTAGTTTTTCAGCATGTTTAAATATTTTTGATATATTCACTAATTTTCAGCATTTTAAAATATAAATTTCTAGCATAGTAATTTATTTTCCAGCAATTAAAATTAACTTCCAGCATCTAAAATTCATTTTACAGTAATTAAAATTAATTTCCAGCACCTTAAGTTAATTCCCTGTACTTATAATTAATTTCCTGCATATGTAAAAATAATTTTTGTACAAGGAAATAATTTTTCTGCATACTTATAATTAATTTCTGCATATGTAAAATATTTTTCTGCACACATATAATTAATTTCTGCATATGTAAAATATTTTTCTGCACACTGATATTAACTTCCTGCATATTAAAAAATAATGTTTCTGCACATGTAAAATATTTTTCTTCACACTTATAATTAATTTCTGCATATGTAAAATATTTTTCTGCACACTTATAATTAATTTCTGCATATGTAAAATATTTTTCTGCACACTGATATTAACTTCCTGCATATTAAAAAATAATTTTTCTGCACACTTATAGTTATTTCCTACATATTAAGAAATATTTTTCTGCATATGGAAAATATTTTACTGCACTGATATTAATTTCTTGTATATCAAATTAAATTTCCGCATATTTAAATCAATTTTCAGCATTAATAAACTTCGCCTGGAAATTATGCCTATAGGTCTTAATCCCAAAAATGAATAATTGTCCTTTTAAGCATGTCATTACCTAATTAACTTTAATTAAATAAGAGGCATATTTGAAACATTATGTGCTAAGTGTTTAAGTTTTTTCTTTTCTTAACTATTATATTTAGTTTTCTTCCAAACTTATATTGTTATTCACCTTTTCACAACTTCCAATTCTCAAAGCTAAAACCACTGTTTGATTTTTAACTATTTGAACTAGACAGTGTTGATTCTCTTAAAATCATTAACTACATAAATGCTACTCCTAACCTATAGTTAGCGGGAAAGTGAAAGGAATTACGAGGCCTAATTCCGGAATTTTTAAACTAAGCCGACGCATCCCCGAGAGTATCATCTACCAAAACTTTGCAAAAGAGGATATGTGTACTTATACGTAAATATGTTATGTGTTTATATTCAAAGCTCAAAAATTTTCAATTGTCTTTAAAAATGCTAATATTACTATTTTATAACTTAAGACCGACCTCCAATTAAAAATGTTGCTAAGGTCAAATGAACGTGATTATTAATATCGTGGCATCATTCCTATAAAGCAACAAATATTTTATTTCTTCTAAGAAAATAAAACGCTCTTGATTTTATTTAAATTCTGAAGAATTTTAAATCAAGTTATTTACTCTGTTATTTTTATTCCTTTACTAGTTTGGGGTAGTCTAGGTATGACTTAATGAATTTTTCATTATAATTTGTGTCTTTTCTATCTTCTCGCTTTTCTAATTCCTTTCTTTCTTTATTTTCACATTTTTACTACTTTATCACGTAGTTAATTATTAATTAGAAAAATAATTAAGTCATATGTTTAACTTGTTTATTTTATCTTTCAAACGCCTAGTTAAATGCTAAGTTAATAAATAGAATAGACATTTGCTTATCACATAGAATTCCCCATGTAATATATGGATTCGGTCGGGACCCACATTTGTGGACCTCGAAAGGTGCCTAACACCTTCCTTTCGAGGTAACTTGAACCCTTACCCGAATTTCTGGTTGACGTAGGCTAATAATTAAAATAAGTTCGTATTAATCTAGAATGGTGCCCTAACGCACCTTAATTCGTTAGGTGGCGACTCTTCACCCTTTAAATCCCAAAAAGAATTTGTCACGTCAAATCCCACTTTTCGCGAGAAAAATGGGGCGCGACAATTATCTCCCTTATCTCTAATTCCGCATGCTTGTGCCCTCCAATTCTTTTTGCATATTGTCATTCGCCTCAAGGGTGCAGTCTTCATAAGTCTTGAACTTGTCGTCTACCTCATTCAAATATTTACGGAAAATCTCCATGCTTGCCTTGCAGTGTCAACCCTCACGATCCACCCTATTTCGGGTGTGACGTCTTTGGACACATCCTCATGTTTGTCGTCACTCGCCTCAGTGGCCAAAGGTGAGTGGGATGCCAACACTTTGCTTGGTGTAGGATCGGGCATAGTTCCTCACTCTTCTTATATTCTTTCTCCTATTTCGAAGATTCTCCCCAGTATTCTGTCTAACGTTGGTGGTGCTAGCAACATTAATGTCTCCCTCGTTTTCCATTCCCCTAGTATTAACCTTTGCTCTGATACCTCATTGTCACGAACTTAGACTTTCACTAAGAACACCGTGTGATACTTGACAACTCGCTCACGAATCTTTCACGATCTTGCAATCTTAAGTAAGCCTTTTTAATTTTAAATCGCTAACGGAATGCTAATTTGAAAAAAAACATAAGAGGATTTCTAAAGAAAGCTTTTATATTATTAAAGAAACTTTTGAATTACTTAAGACTTGGAAGATTTTTTCTTGATGATTTTACAAATGAATGCCCCTCTATATATACTACTCACCTAGGGGCTAATGTGAAAAAATAATTACTACTACACGAGTCAATAAATATTTATAAATAAGCCCTTTTTCTAGAAGACTCTACAATGCTAGAAAGTTCCAAGGACTTTCTATGCAAATCCAAGGATTTTAGGGTCTTTCATGAGGAATTTCCCTATTTCTCTAGAATATTTCGCTAAGGGCTAGTCTTCCTCTTATGTAGGCCTTCCAGATGGGAAACTTTATTCCATGTGGCTC
The DNA here is from genome assembly GCA_031232105.1 of Capsicum rhomboideum. Classification (NCBI taxonomy): domain Eukaryota; kingdom Viridiplantae; phylum Streptophyta; class Magnoliopsida; order Solanales; family Solanaceae; genus Capsicum; species Capsicum rhomboideum. Next base: position 58,380,720 of record CP124711.1, read on the forward strand.
ATACATGGCATAATAATGTGGCGGATCATCACAAAAAGCCAAGTAATATAAAACAGAGCGAATACAAATTTACTCTATGAGATATTTTTTATTAATAAAAAATGCATTTATTTTAAAGCCCAATAATACTAAACAAATGGAATATAAACAAGGGTTTATTACATAACTGCACATGTGACAAAAAAACTCAACAAAAATGGCCACATATATATGTAATGTTTCGTATTGTATAATAGTTATATAATGTATATGTAATGTATCAATATTGTATAAATAGTGTATAAATAATGTATATATGATGTATAACTATGTATCAGAGATGTATATACATCCATATACATTATTTACACAATATGTATACACTAGATTGATAACATAACTTTTTTAATATATATCAATTTTATATGAAATCTACATTAAACTCCTTAAAATATACAATTTATAAGGATTTTCTCATCTTCTCTAATCCCTCTATCAATAACAATTCCATGAACTATCGCCAAAAAGGGCACACCAAAACTTCTCAACTAACTATTACATATTCAAAACTTTGCCTCGGTCTTCCTTCACACTTATAACCTTAGATAGAACGAGCACGTAACAATTTTCCATTTATTTACTCTCTCCCATCTAAACCATAGTACAACCACTTTCATCACCACAATCTTCACATAAAGGGAGGGAGGGGGGGGGGTAACTGAAAGGCTAGAACATGAGGACCTAAAGCATGAAAGAATACTATACATAACTTTGACACTTAACTATGGGCTGAGGAATATAGTATCATAGGTAATAATTCCTTAGAGAGATCTAAACTGAGGACATACATGGCATAATGTGATTTCACTAGTCATTAAGGGTGTATCATGAGTTCATGGAGCTGAGCATACTAAAATATCTTGATTGCATGAGTCATGAGTTGTATGACATGGGACTGAAATTCATGGATTAATGGAGTATGGCTAGGACTGATGAGTGAGACTTTTACTTCCTATGCTAGGAACAATAAAACTGCTAATATGTATAAATCTGCATGAAGTGCATGAGTAAGAAGTATGATCATGACGCTAACATGTAAGACATGAGTAGAGTATCGTATTGATAGGAGCACGCTGAAGATGTTAAGATAAAAATAAGTCTATGCGTTCCCTTAACTCTGCCTTAGAACTCACTAAACTTACTACATGAATCTGAAAAGTTGATTGGTTCTACCCTTTATCATCTCCCCCTTAGATTAGTGTTGCCTTCCTAAGTTTGCAGATATTCTTAGTAAGCTCTAAACTAACCCACATCATCCTACTCTAATGGTGGGGGTATCTTTATACACATGGATACTAAGCCCTCTCTAAAAGACTACATACGAAGATACAAAACTTGTGCTGGGGCTTCCTTCTAAAATACTACACCATAACTAACTACTCCATATAGAGATAACTTAACCCTCAAACTTGCACCACCGTGATCACTAGCAATATAATCAACTTAGATTCATGCATATGCTAGTTTAACCTACTAGATTTATTCCATAAAACTAAAACCATCATACCCACATAGTCATTATCTTTATCTTATTTAGCAACTACAATTCAAACTTAGAGTCTAATATTCATCATGGACAACCAGTTAACTTCTCATACACTAAACCAACCTTCAACTACTAGATAGGGATCAAGGAAACACTAGTCCACCAAAATTCATAACAAAGTATAATCAATTTAAACCAACCCTGCCATCTAACTTCATTCTACATACATATTCTTCTTTCATGGACTTACTAATCTCCCTTACCACCACACAATACACTATACACCTATTCACTCATAAGATGCTATCTAAACCTGTCAATCTTCTAGCCACTCTATAAGTGCTACACTGCTAGACTCATACTTCCAACATTGGGGTCATTCTACCATAAGATTCTGAAAATGGGTTTGAGAACATATTTTACTTTGGCTGAAACGCATGAATTACATAGATAAGAGTGACTTTTTTTTTTTGAATCAGTGAACTTGGAAGCATTGACGGGCTTCTCTCAAGCCTTTATGCAGTCTCATAACTATCTGTAGGCCTTATCTGAGAAACTTTATCAATAGAGATTTAAGCATGATAGTTTCTATTACGTTGAAAATGAAGCGTAGTCACTGGAATTGGACAAATGATCGTATCTTCATATACATGGTAGAGACTAACTCTATGGCACGATTTGGAATACGAAAGAGGGAAAACATTTTCTAAATGCCCAATAGCCTCTCGAAGAAAAGTACAGAAGTCTCTATACCATTCCGCAAGACTCTACTAGACACGACTTCGTAGACACCCTAGTACACTTGAACTCTGTGCTCTGATACCAAGTTTGTAACCCCGAGACTACCCCCTGGATGTAACACGGTACTTAGAACCACAAGTGTTAACCCATGGTACTAGTATAATGCATAAGCAATTGTTTAAGCATATATAAGAACTAAACAGAGTGAGCGGAAGCATAATCATTAGCTAAACTTATTCAATACAACCCTGTTTAAAAATATTTACAACACTGGATTATACAAAAAGGAAACTGAAACTAAATACATCAACTCTGACTGACTGTTTATGAAGCCTCTACTAATACTGACTATAGGTAGCCGGGATATGACCCCCAACTATCCCTAATCAATATATACGAATAGAAATAAAATACTAAACATACAAACTGACTTGAATCCTTGAATAAAGAAAACCCATCACCTGCTGGTTGGAAGCTATGATCTATCTGACCATGATTTTGTGAGCTAGAACTGATACCTATATTATGAAAAATGTAGCCACACAGACATATATGTGGTCAGTACGATAGAATGTACTGAGCATGAGGGAATGCATGTGCGATGCATAAGTAAAACGAAAGTAGTAAATCATGCATAGAATTGAAAACATGTCGACAAGTATAAATGGTTCACAATTGTACATGAATGACGAAAACATAGTAAGAACTGACATGATAAGGAACTATGAATACCTGTGCAGTGAACCAATTATACTAGTTTAGAAATTATGCATAAGACCTGGTCATGCTAATAAGTACAAATGACTCACGTTAAACATGAAGTAAACTAGAAAGCATAATGAAAATCATAGTGCAGTGAGCAATTGTATACTTAGTTAAAATCTTGTCTTTCTGTAGGAGATTCTCTTAACTGACATAAACCATATGAGCAACATGGAGTTGTATACGTCCCTATTGAAAGGACCCAATATGCCTTCCTAGGGTATAAAGGCGTATCTATGTGATCATCTGTCTGAGCCCATTTGGGCAAGCTTAATACCTACGGTGGCACGTAGTTTCTCGGACTAGGATACGCTAAACCCTCGCCCACTCGATTCTAAATACTACTCCCAAAACCATGCTAATGCTCATTAGATATAAAATTCATCATGGAAAGAAGTATGAAACTAATTTTAAAGTAAACTAATGACCATAGTCCGGACATGCTGAAAACTAGTCATGCTTCTTTACTGTTTCATAGATCACTGATGGCATATCAAGATGTCATACTACATAAGCATTGATGGCATACCTGACTGTCATACTAATTATGAATCATATACTTGAAAACTATTGGTCATGATAAACTGAGACCATAAGGTCAAATTATGTCAAACTCATATAATTCATGCTGAATCTTGAAATTCATATCATCTTGTGTAGTTCATGCTAATTTTTGTTGTAAAACCCCCAAAGTCTCGTAGCTTATGCAAAAACATGGAAATTTTATGTAAACTGTCTTATATCATGTACATGGTTGAAGTTCATGCTAAATCATGCTAAGTTATGCTAAATCAAAGTAAGAACATGAAAATCCTTGTAAATTCATATTCATGGCATGCACTTGCTTGAAATTAAAATCCTTGTAAATTCATATTCATGTCATGCACTTACTTGAAATTTGGGCTAAATCATGTCAAAGGAAAGAACTTGTTTTCAATTTATGCTTGAAATGTTGAAATCATACTAAGGACATGTAATTCTTGCACATTTCAAAGGTTCAATACCAATTTATAGGGATTTCATGAACATTCCATCAAATCTTAAACAATGGTTTGAAAACATGTGAATAAGGATGGAATTAAACCATGGGAGTTCATGAACATTATCAAGTACGTAGGAAAACTCATAAATGAAATATGGAAATTTGAATTAAAAGCTTTGTGGTTAAACCCTAATACAAGAGTACATATTTATAAAACTAAAAAACTTGAATTTGGGCACAAGGACGAAAGGATTATCCTTTCATTTGGTGGGTCTTGAACTCCAAAATTCTCCACAACCTAGGAGTTATACTCGTTTGAAGTTGACTATAGATAGATTCTATACAAGAATTCAATCGGTAAGAAAGCTTTCAACTTGGCTATGGGCTAGGAGTTACTCGTGACCTTAGTTCATATCTAAGGCTATTCACACACTAAGAAATTGATCTTAACACCTATGTACAATTAGGAATCATAAGATTTGGGTCTATACACATTCGTTGAACGGGTCGGTTCTTAGCTCGAAAATTTCGAGTGTTACACATAAGCTACCAATTGTCATGCAAAAAATACACAAGACTTGAAGAAATACAATCTGTCAATAATTCAAGTTGTACTTAATTTATCTGGTATCAAAAGATGTTTGAGAAAAACCTAAAACGTTTGTGGTAAATATTAGTATACCAACCGAAATCTAAAAATATGAAAGCATAAGCTACCAAATATCATGTAAAAAATACACAAGACTTGAAGAAATACAATATGTCAATAATTCAATATGCATTTAATTTATCTGGTATATTAAGAGATGTTTGAGAAAAGCCTAAAACGTTTGTGGTAAATATTAGTATACCAACCGAAATCTAAAAATATGAAAGCATATGCTAATGCAAAAAATACACAAGACTTGAAGAAATGCAGTATGTCAATAATTCAAGTTGTACTTAATTTATCCGGTATTAAGAGATGTTTGAGAAAAAACTAAAACTAATCTTAATTACTGAATTCCATGAGCCATGAAAGTTAATTAACAAAAAAAATTAAGTTACAAAAAATTCTATTTGTTCATGCTCTAAACAAAGGAAAAGGAAAAATGAACTATATCATATGAGCATAATAATATAACACAAGTACTTATAATAAATTAACAATAACAAAAATGATTATGATAAAGTAATAGTTGACAAACTGAAAAAATATAACCCAATGAATATTTTGTCTAATTCTCCTACAAACAATGTATAATTAAATTTGACATAATAATTTATCATGCATTTGGTATCTAATGAACTTTCATCTACTATTACTACGGAAGTAGTAAATGGTGCACAACATTGGAGTTCAGTGAGAACACCATTACAGTTAACTTAGTATTCAAACTGCAGTTGACCTCTAAGAAATTAATTTTGAAAAATTATGTGAAACAAACTTATACGAAACAGATCAAAAACAAACACTTTTGCTATGTGGAATGGGGTTAAGTGGTCTGGAATCTTTATAAGTTTTCGTGAGTTAGTCCCACAAGCTCCTGCACCATTTCCCATCCCCAAATGGACAGGGAAACCATCATTCTGGAAAGCTACTATGGAACTTGCTTTCTCTATTTGCATTATAGAAGTCATTTCCTTAATTTTAAGGAACTTATTTTCCTAGAAAAATATTTTTTAAAATTTTGACCAACCAAACCTAAAAATTTTAAAAACATTTTCCCTTCGTACCAAACACACGCTTAGAGGCAAAAGTCTTTTACGTTCTACCTTCATTTCCTGTTGACTGACCACTCATTTTTCTTACTGTCGTGACTGTCAAGTCAAACAAACTTCAAAGAGCTAAGAGGGTCGTTTGGTTGATGATTAGGGGGTTATTTGTTCATGTATTAAATCATGCATAATTCGTGCTATGTTTGGTCACATCTTTTTGCTATATATATACAAGTTGTGAGAAAATCTATATACTATTTTATGCAGGATAAGATTACATAACTATACCATGTATAACTGATCATGCATTACTAATACCTGCAAAACTCTAACCAGCAACCAAACGACCCTTAAGAGCATATAACCATATTTCATCGGATTCATCCCGCACTAGAAAGAAAATTGCCCGGTAGATAGATACTGAAATAGCAGCGTAACCATCCATATCAACCCAAAATAAAAGAAGAGAAATGTTACTTAAACGTAATGCCCAACAAGTTGTGATTTGAACTGGGAAAACTCCAGAGAATAGCAAGTCTTTTTACCTCAAAACATGTTATAATGCAGAATGAGCAGAAGCTCCAAAAGGTACTCACAAAAGACACTTGTTAATACATTTTCACCACCCGCCACAACATGCCTCCCTAGAGCTTGTTGATTTTAGAACGAGTCAAGAAAAATTAACTTTTAATCATCCTCCTCTTGGTCAAAATCTTTAACCTTTACATCAGCGTCCTCTCCATACTGGATACAGTTGTCAATCTGCGATAGATGTACTCTATGCTGCAAAATGGTAGAGAACATAGGTCTTTGTCATTAAGACTACATAGCACAAAAGGGCCTTTCTACGGGCTATATACACAACACATATGCACAAACGAGTTATCATTCAACTGATGGTTCAAACATCTAATGTATGTATCCCTCAAGTCAGAAAGTTCTTTGTACTCAATAAGTTTACCAATCAAGCAATTTCAATAAGAAAAGGCTAATATCTGGAAAACTGAACGCACATATATCACACTACTGACATCTTCGCATTTTTATTTGAGAACATACTATGAAAACCCAGATCGTAAAGCATGGAATGAAACAAGAGCACCTGGTGCATATTGACAGAATCGAGACACTAAAAACATCAATACATCCACATTTTCCATAAGTAAATCAAGCTTTAAAATTCAATCTACGGGCCAAACAAACCTCTGCTTCCATGTAGAATACTTAGGACCCGCTGGCCAAAAAAATTAATCATTTTTTTCAAGAATATTTTCACTTTATTTGAGAATCAGTATTTGGTCATGAAAATCCTAAATCCAACTTGAAGTTGTATTTCATATTTGGAAAGTCGCATTTATTTTTCTTTTTTTTTTTAAATTTTGCCCTTAATTTTTTTATTTTTATAAATCATGCATATGATGAAAGATTTTGAAAACAACCCCATTTATATCAGTCACAGAAACCTTTGTTATTTCAATTGGTGCTCTGCTGAAAGATCGTCTTCAATTATGTATTATAATCTCTAGCATTGTTGTAGCTCTTCACTCGGTTCATCTACAATATATTAAAAGTGTGAAGACCCTTAGAAAATTGATTTGAACTTTTTACTCTTCATTAAAACACTTCACAGTAGATAAAATCATCTTTTCGCTATTTTCTTTAATTATTATTTAATTGTCTTTGTAATATTTCAACTAAAATATTTAAGAGTTTTAAATTGATTAAGATTCTTATATAAAAAGTTTTCTTATTTAAGGAAAATATTTAGGAATTTAAAATTGATTAGGATTCTTATATAAAATATTTTCTCATTTAAGAAAAATCTTTTCCTCTAAAAATAGTATCATACGATATGATTGTTTTGTAATTCTAAAACCCAAATTGTATACAAATAAAAATAGAAAAAAATCTCCACGTGGGTTTCCAAGAGAAATTGGACTTTGAGAGTGGAATTTCATTGAAACTAACCACCTCAATTTTTTCTCTATAAATTTAGTGATTCTAAGGATTATATTTGAACATAATTTGTTTTAGGTCGCCACTTTTCTACTTTTTCTATGGTTTTTAATTTCGTTTCTTTTCTTATTCTTTGTCGTTTTAATGTTTCTCTATAAATTTAGGGATTCTAAAGATTATATTTGAACGCAATTTGTTTTAGTTTGCCGTTTTTGTACTTTTCCTATGTTTTTTTTAATTTCGTTTCTTTTCTTATTCTTTGTCGTTTTATTGTTTTGCATTGCAGTTTGATATCCTCGGACAGAGCTTGCAGAAGGGGATTTCATTGAGGTTTGTGCTATGAAATGGTTCTCAAAGGATTAGCTTCTCCATTGTTGTTTGGCATAAATTATTAGCTTATATTGAGTTGGATAACTTTTTAGGTTTTCATGGATATTCCTTTGCATGTATGTAAGGCAAGGGATTCTAAGGGGTTGTACAAACTTGCTCTAGCTGGGAAAATAAAAGGTATTGTTTGTTAAAGTCGGAATACGATCAATGCTAGGAGGAAGTAACGCATTTGGGAGGCATCAAGGGAAGAATGATCGAGAGAGAGTGCTTATCATGTTCCAAAGTGATTCTGGTCTGCCCACAGTCAAAAGATCTCTTTTATTAAGGAGTTCGAAAATATATGGTAAGAGAATATACGATATCAAGTATTAGAAAATATATAGTTGGAATGCAAAATTGTTCTGCGAAGTTAAGAAGCAATTAAGTTTTTTTTGTTTCGGAATTTTTTTGCTTTGTTTGTAAGTTCTTGGATTTGGTTTTGGGAGAATTAATTTTGTTATTGGTTGGAAGAGGAATTTTGATAGTTGTTAGTGTTGTTGTTTTAGGTTTTACGTTAAAAATTAGTCTCAGTTCTGACAAATTATCTGTTCTTTTGCTCAGAGATATCGGTGCATATTTTGGAGCACAGTGTGAAAAGTACGGGATGTTGGTACGACTTGCTGGTGATAACATAATGATGTCTCCTCCCTATATTCTTAGTTTGGAAGAAATTGACGAGGTATGCTCCTATCACTCTGCATCTGCTAGAAATATTTGCAGAAATCGCCACCACATTTGTATTTCAATAAGCTCAGGACTTGGTTTGTTTTTATATATCGCGTGACATGAACATAAAAACCATCATGTTTATATGATCATTTAGGAGCCATTTGTTGCAACGGTGAAGTTGCTTCCTTGTACCAGCCATAAACATTAACGTTTCATAAAAACAACATACCTAGTGAAATCCCACAAGTAGAGAAACATTAAACGTTCCACCATATATAGATAAGTTCGACACTAATGGTGCATATTAATTGCAAATAAGGTTTGAAAAAAGTTTGTGTAAAAACATGAGTTTTTTTTAGGAAATAGTGGAAAACATTTCGTGCGTTTATGGGAAAAAAAAACCTTCTCCTAATATTTTGAAATTCTTGGTTTGAGTTTACTTTTCCATTCTTTTTAGTTGTCATATTTTGCTTTTCAAGAATCAATTTGACTAATTTTTTAAAAAGTCATGTTATGATCTTCAAGAGTCAATTTGACTAATTTTTAAAAGCTAATTTCCTAATTAAATATGTACCTAAAGGAACAGCAACAAAAAAAAAGACAATTGAGAGTCAAAATACTTTACAGACTAGGAAAAAAATTACTCCTCAAAGTTTAATGATAAACTAGGATAAGAACTAAATAAGGCTAATTATCCTATTATAATTATTAAAAATCTTCACTTATTTGTAAGATGTAATTAGAACTCTTAAATATAATTGGTATTTAGTTATTTTCTTTAATACTTAATACTTTAAAATTAATTAAAGTTAGTAACTATTAAATTTTTACTTATTTGTAAGATGTAAACTTTTAAAATAATGGAAAAATAACATATATACCTTTAACTTACCATATTTACACAAATCCCACCCTTACAAAGTAATTACAAAAATTCCATCTATCAGTCACGTATCTCAATGGAATGTATCGGGAACGAATTATGTATCGCTGTGTCTATCAGTTTGAGTTTTGTTTAAAAGATACATACACTATGTATCTTTGAATGATTACAGTGTAGGTAATTATGTATCTCAAAGGAATGTATCGGGAACAAATTATGTATCTCGACAACCCAAAAAATGGGATTTTCTATAAATATGTAAAATATCAGAATTTTCTGTAATTAGACACCAAACTGTCAGGATTTATGTTGTTTACCCTAAAATAATTAGTGTTTAGATATTTTCTTAATATTTAAGACTTCAAAATTAATCAAAGTAATAGCTATTAAATTTTTACTTATTTGTAAGATGTAATCACTCTTAAAATAATTGAAATTTAGTTATATTCTTGACCCGTTTGGCCATAAAAATAAAAAAAACGTATTCACTTTATTTGATATTTTTGAAGTTGAAAATAGAGTTGGAGTTGTGTTTGGCCATAGTATTTTCAAAAATATTTTAGACTTTGGATGTACTTTTTTATAAAGTGATAGGAAAAATTGAGTTCAAAAATTGTGAAAACGTATTTCGGAATATGTTTTTGATTTTCATGGCCAAACAAGTATTCCAGAATAAAGTGAAAACGTATTCCAGAATATTGTGAAGAATATTTATGGCCAAACACCTACTTAATATTTAAGACTTTAAAATTAATTAAAGTTATAACTATTAAATTTTTAATTATTTGTAAGATGTAATAACTCCTAATATTTAGTGCTTTGTTACCTGGTACCACTATTATCCTCATTTAAACATAGTGTAACAGGCTTTAAAAAATTTCCACCACATTAAATATTAGTTAAACTATTTTTTCTAACGAAAAAGGGACAAATATACCCCCGAACTATGATAAATAATACGGGTATACCCTCTATCATACTTTGGGTACACATATGCCTCGACAGTTAGTGTGAGGGGCATATACGTGTCATTTCATTAACGGTAGGGGCATATGTGTACCCAAAGTATGACGGAGGATATATACGTACCATTTAGCATAGTTCGGGAATATATTTGTCCCTTTTCCATTTTTCTAATTAAATACATACCTAAGGCAACAACAACAACATACCTAGTATATTGCCACCACGTGAGGTCTGGGAGGGGTAAATGTACGCAGTCCATACCACTACCTAAGGGAACAATAAAAAAGACAACTGAGAGTCAAATTAATCTTACAGACCAAAAGAATAATTACTCTTCAAATGATTAATGAAAAATATGGGTAAGAACTAAGTAGAGCCTAATTGTCTTATTTATTTGTATGATGTAAGAACTCATATTTTAAAAATTAAGGAATCTTAAAATATATAGTAAGAGGAAAGTATATGGCATGAGGTATTAGGAGAATCAAGAACTAAAGAGTCCTAAAATATATGGTAAGAGCAAAATATATTTTAAAATTAAGGAGTCCTAAAATTTATGATAAGAGAAATATATGTTGAGAGTTTTGAGCTTTTCTCTTATCAACATGTATGTATAACAAAGGAGTAACCAACAACCTTAATTTCTTCATATTTCGTTTCTTCAAAGAAATAAAATTGCGAGCATTTAAGGAACAAAATCCACAGCTTGATGCAGTCGCTGGTTCAATTGTGGTCAACATCCTTTCTTAAAGGAATTATACAAAAACAAGAAAGAGCGTGTATTTGAGTCAAGACGAAGTACTTGAAACAACGACTAAGATAAGAAATTCGCTTTGGCAGAAAGGTGATGAAGATGAAGACTTGGCATGTCACAAAACGATCAAGCGTTCAAGTACATGGTCAATAGCATTGTAGTTTCTAAGCCAAAAGCAAAAGTGCAATGCAGGTTTTTGTTGAATTATTAGTTTTTATAATTTGAATCTGTAAGTCATAGATATAGTCTTTGGGACTAATAAGATATTAATTTTATATGGTCTATATGTATGAGAAGGTATAATTTCTCAATTGGCAATGCACTCAATTATGTAATAATTTACTCGTGATGATAATCTTGAAAGCCTCTCTATCTCTATGAGGTAGGATAAAGACTACATTAAAAAAAGGACACTTTGAATGTATTCTTACTGACTATTTATATACTTATCCACCAAACTTTGAATAATGATTGAAGTATTAGATGACATCTATTTAAATTAATCACTCAAGATTTATAGAAATTGATTCCCATAGTGTGCTACTCCCTCTGTTCCAATTTGTTTGTTTGGTTTTAATTTGACACGAAGTAAAAAAAATAATGAAGACTTTTGAATTTTATGGTCTTAACCAAGCAACTCAACTTTCTATTATTAATGTTTTTAATATTTGAAAAAAATATTTCTACTTCACAACACTTGAACAACAACTATTATTCTATAGAATTTAAAAGACTAACCTTTTCATTATCATATTTTAAAAAAATTAAGTGCATGGCTAGTTTTTTTGGAAAAATTGTCATAAAAGTATATTTCAAACAATATTTAATAGTTTTTCAAATTTACATGTTTAAACAAAATATGATGATTTTGATTAAGAATAAAACCAATGGAAGTATAATAATTTTTCATAAATATTTTTAAAATATACTCTTTAAATTTAAATTAAATGTATATTGAGGGCCATTCATCATTGTTCTACTTAGAATTGTGTTGGATGGGTATGAAAAAAGTTCTTGGTTGGAACTAGGGAGTACTACCCCTGAATGAGCATTACTCGACGCAAATAGGCTTTAACGTGGTTTTGGACACCAGATGAAAATTTAAAAAAAAATTGTGTTGGCTTATAATAATATTCAGAAATTTCAAACATCTACAGTATTCAAGTTAATAATATTGATGTGACACACACGTGCGTAAAAGTAAAATTAATATAGCTAATAAATTATTTAGGATCATTTTACAAGTCTCTTCTTTAAAGAAACATGGTGAATGTGTTTTCCTGTGCCTGCACTTGAATGTTAGAAGAACATAAGGTGATGACTAATATCTAATGCTAAAAATGGGAAACCTGATGAAGCTGGAAAACCTAATAAAATTGATGGAGGTAGGTAAAAACTCCAATGATGTGCTTAGTGAATGCTTCTTCTGCTTTCAAGTGACGCTCTATAACAATATTATTTAAATTGATGTTCTATTTTTTTTTTTCGGGGCCCAAATATCTTTTGTGTGTGTTTGATGTAATTAATAGATTCACTGACATTTTAATTTTCTTAAATAGGAGTTCATTACACAAAACTGTACTTACAATCTTGATATATAAAAAACACTTCTATTTTTTTGTTTTGTGATTGCATTTTATTTTTTGATAAAGTTTATTTTTGATGTGTGTGTGTGTATATATATATATATATATATATATATATATTTTAATTTTTTTTAAAAATAACTTTGTGTCAAATTTCTTATTTCAATAAATATGCAAAATACACGTGCAACGCACGTACACTAAACTTGTATCTGATAAATGCATAATCCAGTTCTATTTCTGCCAGGTTTGGTTAATTTGTATTTTTCTCTTCCAAGTCAATCTATTAAATTTTCTACAAGAAAAGCTGCTATAATCATAGTGCTATGCACCTAGTGGTGTAGAGCAATTTTAGGAATGATTTTGTTTTGCTAGCTTTTACAATGTCATTATAATCACCAACTAGAAAACTGGACCAGAATCATTTAAACAAAGAGCAATGCAGTTAAAGAGTTGTTTGAGATATTATTAGTCAAGTTGAGTGACTTTGCTAGTTTTTAGAAATTGGGAATAAATTATATTTCATGTTTTTCTAGGAAAAAAACATACAAACATAAACATTATTTCAAATATTATTTGCAAAAAGTAAAATCAAACACAACTTCCATCTTCGACTCCAATTTCAAAATTCCAATAAAGTGAATTTTTTTGGTTTTTATGGCCAAACACCTACTTAAATTTACCACCAGAGTATATTACCTACTCTCTTTTCTCAGGTCAAGAGGGAGAAAGCTCACCATGCTATACTGGTCCACCTGTACACAAGAAAATAACAGCCATTATGAATCACTTTCTTCTTATATCTTTTGATTCAAAAGCCATGAGTCAAGTACAGCAGAATCAGTGGCACACAAGGCATATTCTACGAGCCTGCACAATCTTGTATCTAACTTAGGAGAAAGAAACTCTTCAAGTTGTCATTAAGTACCAGTTTCAAAGAGAATAATAGAGGTACACAACGCATATGATTGTCAATTCAATAACTGATACACAAATTCTAGGAAACATCATTTCTATGAGAGCTTCCCACTTCAATCAATGATTTATTAAGCTTTTGAAATTGTGGAGCCATTCGCTGATTCAGTTCTGCCAGTAACAGCTGAGGCTCTGGATTTAAGTAACTAAAGGGAAAATATATTTTAATAAACTCTAAAACAACCAAGGACCAAAGACATAAAGAAGATGGTTATAGTAGTACTAACTTCTCAACTTCCTTTTTGTTTGTCACAAGATCCATTTTTGAGAGAAAGTTAACATGGGGTAGTTCAAGTTGAACCATAGCAGAGAGTGAAGCCATACAACCACTTATGAATTTGGTCACATCTGTAATAAACTGAGATACCAAAAGAACATAATATCCATGGTCAACAACAGGGGAGGGAAAAAAGAAGAAGAAATTTGACTTGTAAAGACCACGCATCTGAGAATCAAGTAAATATACAACACAAACATTAAAATTTTTACGCCTTAGTGTTCCACAAAGTTCTTCAGCACAGGAACATGTGAGAAAAGTTCAATCTGGCCTATATAATGATGAGAAGTCAGAGTAATCTTTATATATATATGTGTGTGTGTGTGTGTGTCTGTGTCTGTGAGTGCATCTGCACATATCTGTCTACAAAAACATGAATATTTTTGTCAAGAGACAAGACTACTTGTCAGTATAGAAGTTTACATTATGGGTATTCATAATCGGCAGACAGATGTCCAAAGAGCAAAATATAATGATGTAGAATACAGTTAGGGAAACTTTAAAAGTACTTTCTCTGAGTTAAGTAGGGATTACATGAGTGCAATAAACTAATGTGGAATTGCTTGATCATATTTAATCTTTAGTAACTTGATGAAAAAAGAAGAGAAAACACCATAACCATTTCCTTAGGATAGAGAAATGGAGTCCAAGGAGTGGACAAGGCAGGAGGTTCTCAGTTTGACGTAAGCCTTAAGTAATGCATTTAGCAAAAAATAGATGTTCTCATCTCATATCTATAAAAAGGCAATCATGGACCAAGATCCAAATGGATCAATCTTGTTGGGAGGTATTATTCCTTCATTGTCCAATAGAGTAGAAGCGTCTTAATCATGTAAGTGGGTGTTTGGATGGGCTTATAGCTTTTGATGTATAAACCAAAAGCCATTAGTTAGGAATTCTAACTTTTGAGTTTTGGCTTATTTTTGCCTTTTCAGCTTAAAAATAAGTGCTTAAAAGCACTTTTTTGGTTTACCAAAACACTAGAAAAGTTCTTAAAAGCTATTTTGGCTTAAAAACACTTAAAATAAGTCAACCCAAACAGGCACCCAAGGGTGTGACCTAGTGGTCAATGAAGTGGGTCGAATCCCAGCAGAGGCAAAAAACACTAAGTGATTCTTCCTATCTGTCCTAGCCTTGGTGGACAGGGTTACCTGGTATCTGGTATCTGTTGTTGGTGGGAGGTGGCAGGTATTCCATGGATTTAGTTGAGGTGCACGCAAGCTGGCCTGGACACCACGGTTATAAAAAAAAAAAAGCCAATCCAAACAGGCCCTAATTTCCATAACCCATTTATCTCAACATTGAAAGTACGATATAACAGAATCTCAAACTCTGTCTCATCTCACCAACTTTTCTTTTACTAAAACAACTGTCTCCTATCCAGCAACAAGATATGCAATCAGTTTCTAAGATTAGTCAACATGAACTCTATCCTTGACTAATCATCAAGAGTAAATATATCTAGCATACAATACTCATTCACTGATAATGTACTCATGAAAACAAGGAGGGATATCATGGACATGAGCATGACATTAAGAATTAGACAGGTGACTCAAAATCAATCCAGATGCTTTGATTCAAATGTGTGCAGTAGTATAACATTCCAAAGTCATTTAACAAGAAACAGATAATCCTTGATTTTAATCCGTGAACTATCTAATTGGCAAGCATCTGTAAAGACAATTTAAAGGAAAATCACAACTGCTAGTCAAGCTCTCAAAGAGGGTCCACCACCCCACGTCCCCAGAGTATTTACTTACATGAGAAAATTGAGTGTAGGGTGACAAATAAATTTTGAAATTAAAATTGGTGACAAGTTTGACCAACCCAAGTCAAATCTTTTTTAATTCGTGATTAGGAAGTTGCTGCAGCAACAGTCGAAGTTGCTACAACAACTTCGATAGTTGCTTAGTGTCATCAACACTAATGACAAAATTGTCACCTCTACTCAATAATTAAGACTTGTGTCACCTTTTTTTAATTTTCAAACTTTTTGTCACCCTTAATTAAAAAGCCCTACTTACATGAAGTTATGTTAGTAATATTCTAGGTTAGCATCTTAGCCAGTACTCCCTCTGTCCCAAATGTAGCACCTTTTCCTTTTTAGTCCGTTCCAAAGAATGTCATATTTCCTTATTTAGCAACTATTTAATGGCACCATTCCATTTTACCCTTATTGGGTCCCACTTAACACTTTATTGTGAAGAAAAATCAACTAAATAAGGCGATTTGGTAAACATAACAAAGTCTTCCCTTATTTCTTAAACTTTGTGCCTAGTCAAACGGTGCCAAATAAATTAGGACAGGGGGAGTAATGAAATTCTGTAGTTTACACATGAGAATTAGCAGTAATTGTGTAAAGGAAAAATATTACATACCTACACGATGATTGTACTACTGCTAATAAGAACAACAATAATGAGGGGGGAAAAGTACAAGTACCTGGGCAGTCAAAGACTAGGTAGTCATTATCCAAGTAGCTGTCCAACTCTTCTGTTAGCCACTCGTCTAAATTTTCTTCAAGATGTCTGAGATAACCATCAAGGGCTTACAAATTCGACAGGGAAAAAAACAGAATGTTAAAGTTTTCATTCAAAAGAACTGGGACTCAAAAAATGACAGTCTTCTAAGGAAAGGATACTCCATGCAATACATAAGGCCACCATTTTGTCCCAGACCAAGTTCTTCCATAACATAGTCCAGCGAGATGAGTTCTTTGATGCAATGTTCAAGGAAGCGTGATGTGGAAAAAAGCGACAAGGCTCCACATCACGCATTACGCGAAGCGTGAAGCTATGCGAGCGTATCATTGAAGTGAACAATATATATAAGCAGAAGTTTAAATTAAACACCAAAATCACAAGTTTGACCACTGAATCACCTGCGGCGAAATAGACCAACAAAACAACACATACCACAATAGCAAAACAATTCAACAAAATAGAAAAATAAACCAGAAAAAATAGTGGTAGTCGCAGCAGTGAAGAAGAAGAAGTCGCAGCAGTGGACTTCAAAGTTAACCCTAGTAAATCGCAGTAGGGGTAGTTGCACATTTTTTTTAATTTAGAATTGACCTTAAAAATAAAATCAACATGATGCACTCGCTTCTCGCATCGGCTCGCATCTCGCATAACCCTGTGATGCACCCACTTTTGTAAGTTTGGCTTGCATCATCCACACGCAGCGAGAGGGGCTCACATCGCTTCGCATCATCGCATTATGCCATGATGCGAGCGCATTCCTGAACACTGCTCTGATGTCTGCAGCTAATATCACTAAGTTAATTCTACAATTACAACACACATAAACAACAAACTAATTACTTAAAATAATTTATCTCCACTCTAATTACTTAAAAATACTTTATCTCCACTCACCCATAGCCACTGGATAGTCAAAATTCTCTGCAGCAGGATCTAGGTTCGCAATATGGATAGTGCGTCGTGTGGTCTCACAATGTTGATACAAACTAGAGCAGTAAGTGGACTGTAAAAAGAAAAAAGTTATCTAGCTGAAACTAGCCATAGCAGGACATCCAAGTATAAAACAAGGATAAGTCCAATACAAAATATTACAGTAACGTGAGGCAGTCAAATTCAGCTATCACCTTTCCACTACCTACAGGGCCAATAACCAACTGTGCATAGCCCATGACCACTCCCTTTTCTGTTCCTTGTACACGTGGCCAGATTCAAGAGATCAACTAAAGACAGAGGTTCTGAGAATATTGAAAATCTGAAAGACGCCAAGAACTGCAACTAACATGTATGTTGCACACCACACACCGGCCACGAACAACAAGCTTAGTACATCAGCGTGTCCCATAAGCATTATCACGAGAAAAGAAACATCATAATATCACCTAAACTACCCATTAATAGAGTAAAAAAGAAAACAGTATTGTTGAAAACGGCTAAAAAGAATTTCTATGAGATAGCCTGATAACAGTCCCTGAAAACTTTACAGCTTGTTTGGATGGTTGTTACCTATTGTATTGTTAGTTTAAATACAATGTTTGTTTTGATTGTTACTTGAATTTTATTGTATAGTAAAACTAAATTCATTGTTATGTAACAACAAAAAGTCTCATTTTATGTAACTACCTATTTGGTGTCACTGGGTTGCAACTTTTTGCAGCAGCTTTACCACATACTCTACTAGGTTTATCCTTCAAATTAATTGCTGATGTGTAACATAAACAATACCGTAACAGCAGCAAAAGGAACAAACTAACAGAGATATCAGGAAGAAGCATTCAATTTAGACTTGAAAGATTAGTTAAACTCACTCTCGATAAAGGAAAACTAGCACATAATCACATTGGGGCAGAAGGAGTAATATGAAACCTGATTGTTGGGAATGAGTAGAGAGAAGAGCGAGTTACTAAATGTGAAAGCAGAGGAAGATTCTAAAAGGTAAAGATGAGAAAGAAAATAGAGTTTGGGGGTAAACGATCCTATTATTGTCGCCTTTTAGCGAAGGGGAGTAAAAGAAGAATAAAGCCACATAACAAAGACATTTTACGATACGAAATAGGCATAACAATCAAAGAGAAAATCACAAAAGTCATCAATTCCGCAGGAGGGCCTTCCTCTTCCTCTTCCACCTATTAGCCCTCTTTTCTTTACCTTCTCTTCCGCGTCAAAAAGCTGCAAATATAAAGTAGCTGATTTTATTTGGGCTGGGCTGCTCTTGAAGCCCACCCACACCTATTCGGGTCGGTTGAAGCCCCTTTAGAAAGGGGAGCCATATTTTATTTTGCCCAAAAATTCCTCCGCGCACGGCGTCTCCTCGGATATCGTCTCAGGTAAAAACATTACGTTTTTGTTTTCGTTTTCTCCTATTTCTCTTCATTCAATCGATTGTTTTACGTTCATTCAGTTTGTGCTCGCACATACTCTTATCTTTCTTCTTTGGGAATGTGCTCATATACATTTGTGCATGTGAAAACTTTAGAATCATCTGCACAAGTGAATATGCTTTGGTATAGCCATAATTATTTTAGAGGTAATATTAAACTTATGTGGCATTTTACTCTTTCAAAGTTCCTAAGTTTTGTAGCTGAGATGTCATAGTAGCTGATAACTTGGAGTGCTAAGACAGATCGTTTTATCTCCTCAAGTTGATACCTTCATTCGGGACATTTTTTAAATGAGCTGTTTAATTATTAGCATTTTCTTGAGATTTCTTCTCCAGTATTCTTGTGTATGAATAATGTAACCTCATTTTCATGAATTTTCTTTTACTTCCAGTTTTCCGTAAAGTCAAGTGATTGGGTTGTTGTATCATTATATGTTACTACCCTAGATATGGGCAACACTAAGAAGGAACTTGGTGGAGCGCTCGGAGACCGTTTGTGTTGACCGATTGAAAATAGGTGATAAACATTTAGTGTTGACAAATCACCTTTTAGTGCTGAAACTGATTTTATATAAAGAGTTACGTATTTAGGTACAAGTGCTGAAAATGATAATAAGCAGTTGGATGTGTTTGGTTAAAAAGTGCTTATAAGTAATTTTTTTTTGTCAAAATGACTAAAATGTCCTAAAGGTTAAAAATGACCAAATTCACCGGAAGGCACAAGTAGCATTATTGAAGATAAAATGCAAGAAGGTCGCTTGAGAAGTTCGGACATGTTTTGTGTCGAACCTACAGATGCACCGATTCATAGGTGTGAAACTGTGGCAGTGAAAAAGTTAAAAGAGGAGGGGTAGACCTAAATAACATGGCAGAAAGTTGTATCAAAAGATCTACAAATTCGTGGTATGAATGTAGGCTTAGCTAAAGATAAGGCACAATAGAAGAAAAAGATTCATATCGGTGATACCGACTTGTTGAGAGAAGCATAGAAGATTCACTGCAAAATATAAACAATGGCGATTAGGGTTTTGGATTGATCCCTATATGGTGCAGGTTAGTTCCGTTCATTGTTTACTCGAAAAATCGTTGCTTTATAACCCTTAGGACTAGTTTCACACTGATTAGCTCTTTCTTTTTTCGTTTAACTCAATCCTTAGAGAATTGATTACGTCTCAATCCCAAACTAGTTGGGATGGGATATTTAACTAGAATTTGACTATATAATTTTATTTTAACTATTTTAAGTTGGCTAAAAGGTATTGTGGGACCGGCTATATTCTGTAACCATAGGTTGAGTTGGAGTTCACTTTTTTTAATTGGGTTTGAAGATTGAAATAAGAAGTATGAAAAACGTCTTATGAAGTTAGGAAGGGTAGAGGGCCGGGCCAATTATACTGTTTTGCCTCGGTATCTTATTCTCTCTTTTTATTTCTTTTGTTGCTATTGCCTCTTTTTCATTGTTTGTTCATCCGAGGGGTTTTCAGAAATAGCCTCTCGACCTTCTCAAAGGTAGTGGTAAGGTGTACCTAAACTCTACCCTCCCCAGACTCCACCCGTGGGATCACACTTGGGGTTGTTGTTGTTTTATTATTATTATTTTTATCCGTTATGTATTTTATATATATGACTTATTTTCTACTTTCATTTTATTTAGTATGATGATATGAAAATGGATTTAAATGAAGAAGTGGGGATTCATATAGCTAACCTCAATTTATTTAAGGCTGAGGTATAGTTGTTGCTGTATAAATTAAAAAGTATATATCCAAGGAGAAGAGCAAACAATGAAATTGGAATTGAGAGGGAATATGGAGTCTTATTTTAAGAAGAGTAATTTCAAAATTAAAAATATTAGGGATAAAATAGCAAATAACTGGTCAAACTAAAAGTGCTTATGAGCCGAAAAGCCATAAGTTGGACTTGGGGGTGACCAACTTAATGTTTTGGCTAATTTTGGCTTAATAGCACTTGGTTTATTTGCAGTTTAGTTGTTTACCAAACACGTAACCAAGTTAAAAAGTGCTTATAAGCTTATTTAACCACCTTATAAGTTCACCCAAGCACCCTCTCAGGTTTTTGCTGTTTTAGTTCTTAAAGTAGAGAATAAAATGGTTAAGTATGAGGCCAAACAAGGGGAGTCGGTGAAAACTACTTGTTTATCTAGTTATATACTTATACTAACACTCTCTTTAGTTCTATTACCTTTTTGGAACTGCTGTCACTTCAACATGAATGACACATCTTCATCCTTGTATTGTGTGATTTCCTGTATACCTGTATTATACTATTGAATGGTGCTCTACAGCCCAGCGAGATGTGTGTTTAGATTCAAGTACAGGGAAATACCTGAATTTTAAAATTTATGATGTTTGAGTTTGTCCTTAGCCTTTCTACCTCCAAGGTAGGGGTAAGGTCTGCGTACACTTTACCCTCCCTAGACCCCACTTTGTGGGATTATGCTGGGCATGTTGTCGTTGTTGTGGAGTTTGTCCCTAGTTCTTTCCTTAAAACTGAACTCTTTGATTACCACTGTTTTTGTATTCATTGAAAACTTAGTTTGGACTAACCTGCTCCTCTGTCAATGTGTGATTTTTCAGATAAAATGCTGCAGTTATTTCTATCTGAACCATCTTGGAAGGAAAATGCAACTGATGAATCAGTTGAGCAGAGAAAAGCTCTTCTGAATGAGCTAGAATCAGTAATCTGGTCACTGATGTTGGTGGAAGGGCGATCTGAGTCTCGTCTTTGGCTTTGTAATGCAGTCGCAGAGATGAGGTCTGTAACACCACGTAATCAACGTGAGTTATTCATGACTTTATTGAGGTCTAAGCCTCTAAAACGGCCCTTAGTTGGACAACTTCTACAATTGCTTTTCCAGAAGGAACCTCAGAAAGCAGGGCATATCATTGCAAAGAAATGTTTTTTATTAGAAGATTTCTTCAAAGGCAAGGTTTTACTATTTTACTTGAGTTAGTGGGTGAAGTTCATCTTGATTTTTTCGTTTTCTTTAAGTTGGGTATTAAGCTTCTTTTTGCTTGATCCATGAGCTTTGGCTTCTGATTTTTCCCATGAAGTTTCTCTGATTTTAGCTTGTTTTCATGTCCGAGTTATCAATACCTTACTGAATTGATTGACTTTTTCCATGAGATATATTATCTTTTACAGCTGAATCAATATACTACTCAATATATTATATTGAAGTTATCAATATCTTACTCTGGCTGTTCCTTTTTTAGTATGCTTTGTCAGGCTTTCTTTAGCATTTTGTCTTGGCTTCTTCACTCCCATTGTTTTTCTTTTTCGTACTGCTTTGTGATGCTTTTACTTGAGCCGAGGGTCTATCGGAAACAACCTCTCTACCTTGTAGGGGTAAGGTCTGCGTACACACTATCCTCCCCACTTGTGGGATTACACTGGGTATGTTGTTATTATTGTATCAATATCTTACTGAATCATTGTATCAATATCTTACTGAATCAAAATTGAACTCTTTCCAAGATATATTAACTCTTGTCACCTTTGAAGGGTTCCTTCCCAACTATATTTTGTTCTTAGCTCAGCACTAGCTTGGTACTGAGTTTATTAATAAAAATTACTTTTTCCTGATAAAAAAGTAAATTTAAACAATGCATGACATACTACAATTTTGGTTAAGACAACTAGAAAAACGAAAGGAAATGCTTTAAAATCCATCAGCTTCAAATTTGAAATAATTAAATGACTTTGGAAGTGTAGCTAACTGTATGCCTTTGAAGTGGACTTTATAAATGACAATTGATAGCTTAGTGTTAAGGCCCTCCTCATCTAACAATGAGGTTCGGGTTCAAGTCAGTGAGGGAGCAAAACTGTGAAAAATCGATGTTCAGCTCTGGGTAAGGGGGATATACCATTTACAAACCTATGTTGCTCAAACTCGGGTGCTAGTCTAGAGATTGGATCCTTCATCACATAAAATTTAGGATTAGGGAGTATGGACCTTGAGTGCAGATATGACCAATAAATATTTGTATGTTACTACATTTAAGTATATATTTTGATTGCTAATAAAAAAGTATATATTCGAGTAATTTAAGCTGTTGAACTAAAACCAATCAAATTTAATTCCTTATAAAAACCTAATATCTTATTCATAAGATATCTCGTGTAATAGCAAAACGTTCTCATAGTTTATATATGTGTGTGTGTGTGTGTGGTAATTTCCCATTAGTCCAGCCTTTGTGGACATGGTTATTCGGTGCTATGTTGATGGGAGGTAGCCCGTTGAATTAGTTAAGGTGTGTGCAAGTTGGCACGGACACCACGATTACCAAAAAGAATGTATGTATATATATTATTCAAAGCACCCGAGGTAAGTTACAATTCCGGTGCTGGTGCCACACCCACAAATTGTGTCATTTGAGTCAGATCGACACAGGTGTGGCAGGGATTTGGGGGGTTCGAGCAACATAGATATAAACTACATGAAATTGCCAGATACATTCGTTCTAGGGTCATCTTGTTCAAGAGTTACTGAAGGAACGATAAAGTGCATGCAATTTCTTCTATGTACTTTTCCTTCTCAAAATTTTTGAGGGAAATGAGAATCTAATGTTGATAACTAGTGTTCATTGTCAAAAAAAATGTTGATAACTAGTGTTCCTAATCGTTGTTCTAATATTCTTTATATCAAATTGACTCCAGTATGATTTTTTGCCTTGTGATTTGGATTACTGTAGAGGTTAGGTATGTGGTACACCACCTCTGTTCTCGCTTATTAAGACATTCTCTGGACTAATTATCTAATCTCAGTATCTTGTTTTGTGTGTGCAAATTATTGATCATGCAGGAAACAGAAATCGTATTTTGCAGTGGTTCTCTAATTTTGCTGGTACTGGTTATGTGGACCATACAAAGGGGGCTAAGGCACTGTCCCAGTTTGCTTTTGTGAATAGAGACATCTGTTGGGAGGAGCTCGAGTGGAAGGGGAAACATGGGCAATCACCTGCAATGGTTGCCACAAAGCCTCACTATTTTCTTGATCTGGATGTCGAACGAACAGTGGAGAATTTTCTTGAGTATGTTCCTGAATTTTGGTCATCTAAGGAATTTGCCGAGTCACTAAAAGATGGTGATATTCTGACCATTGATAATAACTTTTTTATCAATATGTTTATTGACTTGATGTACAAGGATGATTTGAAAGAAGTGTGGGAAATTATAGATGAGTTTCTGATTGAGCAATCTTTCTCTTTCTTATGTCAACACCTTCTCATCATTCTTGGGAAACAAGATCTAATGGTTTTCTTGGATTTACTCCAAAATTATGTTAAACCAAGGTTGCAAAAGATGGATTGCCATGATTCTCTTGATCAATTGTTGGAAATCATCCTCTCCAAGTGTGATGGCAATAATTCTCTTGATCAATTGCTTCTCTTGAATGCAGTTGCTACTCAAAGTCGGCAGCTTATGCGATTTATACGTGAAGAAGGTAGTCAGGAGCAAAAGGAAAAGGTTAAGCATGTCGTTTTCCAAATTTGTAAACCAACAAACCCTAAAGATAGCTTTACACCAATTCTGAGAGAATGCTTAAGAAGAAAATCCTTAGAGACTATCAAATGGTTGGGACTGCAGTCTTGGGCTTTCTACTGTTATTTATCCGAGGATTTCCAAAATTCCAGTTCCTGGGAAAATTTATTTGTTGGTAACGACATAAACTTCCGCAAATCCAAGACTTATCCAATATTAGATCATGATCAGCTTCTGGAAGAAAGTGAGTCTGAGCAGGATAGGTCAGCCAGAAATAAGCGCAAGAAAAGGCAAAAACACAGAAAGAAAAAGAGAAGGGATCTTGAAATTGAGGAATTAGATGGGGATGAATTTGCCGATGTAATTAAGAATAGATTGGAGTTGCATTCGATATCTGGTGACTGGTTGCTTTCTACTGATGGGTATTCTACTACTTGGAGCAGCGTAAGTTCAAAATACATTGTTTTCATGCAAGGTCTAGCCATATTTTTCCATTTGTATCTTGACATTTGACATATGAATCCTGAATCTTTAGGACCTGTGCTGTCCATCTCTTCCATGCATAGCTGTTAGGGCATTTGACATTTGTCATATATAATTTAGACTGTTACCTGGGCAACTAACTGGTTTGAGGATTGTGTCCATCAGTAGCAATTTGAATAGCAAAATCATGCTGATTTGCTCATCTTTCTCAGGTGAAAGAATAGGATTTTGAGCAGTTAGTTACATGCATCATGTTACTTCTGCTAGATCATTGTTTTATATCGATTGAAAGAGGAGTATGGGTACCTCATGGGTAAATGTTGGTAGACAGCGTGCAATAGCCTTATTTGATATGTTAAAATAATTTTTGTCTCTGGTTTTCTACTATCATTTACACTGGTTATGTTGTTTTCTACTATCATGATTTATACAGGTGGATCTACCTGAACATATATCAAAACATTGCTTCTTCACGTGGATGAAGTGGGTTTTTGCAGAATGAATAGATGACTTTTCACTCTTCGCATGGAGTTGTTATGAAACGACAAAAAGATTATGGTCTCTTTCTGCATCCGCCTTCTGATGGAATAATTTGAAGGTTTAGTTGATCAGAGCTTCAACTGCTCTCTTTTCTGTCTCCATTTAATTTTTTTCTTTTTGGGGTTTTCTTTAGCAATAGACTCAGTGGTACTACTCAAAGCGAATTTGCGATATGCTCGTGGCTATCATGTTACCTTATTTTGTATTTGATTTTTTAGATTGCAGGTGGATTGGACAGGTGAGGCAAAAGTGCCGGTTCGTGATTTCACTCTGGTTCTACGTAGAGGAAGAATCTGTTAAAAATGGTTTGCCGCGACTTCTTTTTCCTTACCTTGGAATCCTGCCTGTTAGTCAAGTTTATCTGCCCAAGTAGTGATTGTGAAGGTAACACTGAGTATGTGGACATTGTAGGTTTAAGTTCAGCTTCTTCCTTGGCTGCTGCTTATGTGCTTAAGGCTCAGCCTTTCTTCCTACCATGTCTCCAATGGGCAGAGTTCCATTATTACCATTTGCCAGTGCCCAGGAAATTCCGGGAGTTCCTTTTCCATCTAGTTTAGGTAACAATTACAAGTTTACAACTACAACATCCACATGGTCTTATTAACTTAAAAACAAGAAAGTAATTAAATTGGCCAGCTTTGACTCCTTTAGGTTGTATTCTGGTTGCAACTTAATTCACCTCTAGGTTCTTAGCTTTCTATTGATCTTGATTAGTTAGTTCAAGTTTAGTTTTTTTTGTTGTGTGGTCAGAGTTATCTTCCTGGACTGAACCGCATATGCTGTTAGTAAGTTTCCTTAGGGTCTGTTTGGAAAGCCACCTGGTAATTGGAATTGGTGTAATTACTAGGGTAGTAATTAACAGCCTAGTAATTACGATGACTTGTTTGTTTGCCACAATGTAATTACAGTGTAATTACAAGTGTATTGTTTGGTTGCACAAGTGTAATTATAAGATTGTTTTAAATTTTTAAAATAAAAGTTAATTATCAAAAACTAAAAATTTATATTAGCCAAATAAGGGTCTTTATAAATGATATTAAATTATATATATATATATAATAAACATATGTTCTTATAAAAAATAATTAATTTATATTTTTCAAACTAATATATTCTAATGAAATTAATCACAAAAACTTAAAGTACTTGGTTTTTAAGAACATCATGAAATGTATGTTTGACAAAAAGATTAATATTATAAATATAATATTATAAAATTATTAAAACATTTGACAAAAAAGTAATCTATAAATTCTAACTAAAAAATGAATGGTATGCAATGTGAAATATCAAGTCAATACTAGTAAAATAAATAAATTGGAACTGAAAATATAACATAAGTTCAAAATTCAAAAAAATAATAATACTCTTGTGTCAAATTTCAACATAACGTACATAAATATGATTCAAAAGAAAAGGAAAACCTAAGTCTATAACTTTATTCAACAATGAATTCTATTTAATTTAAAAATTAGAATACTAACTAAATTATGCTAAATGGAAAAAATTAACATAAAATAAATAAAAAATAGATAATACGAAAAATTGCATGGAATCACAAGAAATAAAGGTTGGGAAATGAGAAAGAAATATAAATAATATAAAATAAAAAATATTTTTTAAAAAATATTAGAATAATAAAAATAAAAAGAATTTAAAATAATAGAAATTAAAAATAAATTAAAACAAAAAAATAAAAAAGAAGAAATTAAAAAGTAATCAGCTTGTAATTACACTATGTAATTACCAGTAATTCGTAGTTCCCCCTGTGAATTGGAGAGTGTAATTACCCTCTGCCAATTACACCCAATTATCTGCTGACCAAGTAATTATCTGGTCAACCAAACATGCCAGACAGTGTAATTACACCCAATTACACCAAATCCAATTATCAGAGTGGCTTTCCAGAAAGGCCCTTAGTGTTGGTGGAAGTCCTGGAGACAACTCTGCGTTTCTTTTTAGTAAAACTTACATAAATCCCAACAATTTTACCTCTAATTACTCTCTATCCCTACTCGTTGCTAAATTACAAATAATCCCTTATTTTACAATTTTCGAATACATTATCAACATCCAGATACATAATTTTAAAGTTGAGATATATAATTTTTAACTTAAGAATGTAGCAGTTAATTGCTCCATTTTTGCTCGGATACATAATTAGCATCCAGATATATAATTTTGAAGTTGAGATGCATAATTTTGATTACTGAGATACATCCATTTCTGAAACTATTTGGTCGAGATACATAATACATTAACTAGACCAAAGGGAGATACATAATTAAAATTATGCATCCGGAAATATTATGGGTTTGTGGATGTATCCAGCTGTTTTTTTTTTTTTAAAAAAAGGGATTTAGGTAATAAAAAGGATAGGGATTTTATGTAGTTTAGTAAAGATAAGTTGTGGTCTTATATAATTTTTCCTTCTTTTTAATTCGTTTGTGCATCTCGAATCCTGCATGTTGTGCTTGATATGATTCCTTGTGAAAATTTCGGTTTATGACCTTTTCTATGCACTGGCTTTTCTGTTGGAGCCAAAAATCGTGTTGTTGATGGTTAAGTTGTACATTTGTACTGCATGGATTGTTATACGGTGTAATGTAACACAAGGATTGTCATGTGGAGAATAACAATACGGAGAATAAAAATGATCGGATTGGTATATGGTGAATAAAACATATTTAGATTGTTATTTAAGGATTGCCTAATGTAAGCGTAATTTTGTCTTCAGATGTTCTTACCATCGTATGGCTATTATGGGGACGTTTTCTTTTGATTCAAGTTATGCAAGAATTAATAATGTGGGTTGTAATATAAGGATTGTAATGCAGGAATTAATAAAGGCTCTATTGTAATGTAGGCTTTGAAATGATTTTTGTGTATTTTTAGAATAAATTGATTAATACATGAGGGCTATTTTGTTCATTTTGGCTGGGTTTATTCATGACTTACCAATTCCTGTATGTTTATTCCACTTATATATATGCCATAAGATGCTACATAAAGATTTTCATAACTTATGTAGGCAACAATTAGGTTAGTGTTTCAAGAACTACTTTCGGTATAAAATTCAGCACAAAATATACCTGTTTTGTTAGTTTTTTTTTTTTTTAGAAAAGGAGAGATTCTTCGTAAGGAGTACCCGCCTAAGTTGATAAAATTCGTGTATTTCTCTTCTTTTCTTTTCTATATATTAGAAGAGTTGGTTTCAACAGGTGTGTTTTTAGTCAAAAAATTTTATACTAAGGGCATTTTTGTCATTTCATCTACCAACCTTAGTCATTTTACAAAATTGGGGCGAAAGTGACGTGTGCTGCCTTACTTCTTAAATGTTTTTAGTGCTTTGACATTTTTATCCTTTACACATGGATAGTATTGGCAATTCAAATGTTCATTATGTCATAGTGGGGTCATTTTCCTAATTTGTCATTTGAACTTGAAAGGTAAATACTTTTCTCGATAAATACGAGTATTATTTGTACGCAGATTTTAATCAAATTATTTAAATTTAATATAATTAAGTAATTTTAAAAAATAAAAACTTATATTAATGAATTAGGATTAAATATTAAAAATAAATAAAATTCATATAAAATACTCTATTTATTCATTTTTATTTGTCACTTTTTACTTTACGGAAAAGGGCCTAAAATGCCCTTCAACTATTTGAAATGGTGCAAAAATGCCTTTCATCTACCTATTGGGCCTGAAATGCTCCTCGTCTACCTATTGAACCTGAAATGCCCTTCTCGTATACCTATTGGGGCTGTTTTGCCCTTTCATTTAACAGTTGACCACTGAAACCACTTTATTAATGACGTGATATATTTCTATTGGTCAACTAATATTTAATTAAAATAATTAATTTCTTTTTTAAAACCCGACCCGCCCAACCTAATAACCCACCCCACCTAATTGTTGATATATTTTATTATCATCTTAAAACTAGTCAAAATATCTTAAAGTGTAAACCATATTGATATTTATATACTAGGGACATATTAAAGAGTAAACCATATTGATATTCATATACTAGGGACTTTACAAAAGCTTCCATTTTTTCAACATCTACAGGTAGAGTTGCCGTGTCTCATTCTTCCTGCATTTTCGAGCTTAAAAAAAAAATACTTTTTCTGTTTCAATTAGTTTGTTTTACTTTTCTTTTTAGTTCGTTTCAATTAGTTTGGGTGGGGCGGGGTTTTTAAAGGAGAAATTAATTATTTTAATCAAATAATAGTTGGCCAATAGAAATATGTCACGTCATTAATGAATTGAGGTCAGTGGTCAGCTGTTAAATGAAAGGGTAAAACAGCCCCAATAGATAGACGAGAAGGGCATTTCAGGCCCAATAGGTAGACGGGAAGGGCATTTTAGGCCCAATAGGTAGACGAAGGGCATTTTTATACCATTTCACATAGTTGAAGGGCATTTTAGGCCCTTTTTCCTTTACTTTATGAAAGTCAATGTGACCAAACTTCGAAACTAAATTTAAGTAGATTAATATAATATTTTAAATTTTAAATTTAAATATTTAAAAACTATACGAAAAATGTTATAAGTTGCAATCTTTCTTATATTAATAATGCTATTAAAAAATATATTTTAAAATATTAGTCAAATTTCATGCGATTTGACTCTCGAGAA
Source organism: Capsicum rhomboideum (assembly GCA_031232105.1). Taxonomy (NCBI): domain Eukaryota; kingdom Viridiplantae; phylum Streptophyta; class Magnoliopsida; order Solanales; family Solanaceae; genus Capsicum; species Capsicum rhomboideum. Next base: position 58,410,904 of record CP124711.1, read on the forward strand.
GTGTAAAGTGATAAATAAAAATAAATGGAGAGAGAATATTAATAGTTTCACTTTTCACAATATTGGCACGGGCCATTTCCCCCTAGTATTATTTACACTACAAGAGAACAGGCTATTAGCTACGGAATTTAGCTAGAGAACTCCATTCCTAGCTAATTTGCATCATTAGCAACGGATTTAGCTAGAAATGCCTTGTTTCCTAGCAAACATTTTAGTCAGAAAATTTAGTCAAATAATAGCTAGGAATTAGCTATGAACAATCCCTAGCTGAAACATAGCTAGGGACTTATCCTAGCGAAATTCCTAGCAAAATTTTAGCGGGAAATCAAATTTGGCGCCAATTTTTCTCCCTCCAAAAATTATAATTTTACTCGGAAAATAATCTGTAGCTAATCCCTAGCTATGATTTAGCTAGGGAAGTTGCCTAGCCAAATCGATAGTAGCTAGGAAAGTTTACCTACAAACTCTATATTTAAGTTTTAGTGGAAATTTTAATTTTTTTCCTTCAGCTGCTTGAATCCCTACATTTCTTCTTCTTCTTCTTCTTCTTCTTCTTCTTCTTCTTATAATAATAATAATAATATAGTGTTGCCATTATAATGGAAAGATCTCTAAATACCGATGAGGTCTCAGGTTCAAGTTCCATTGGAGATAAAAACGCTAGGTGATTTCTTTCCATCTATCTTAGCCTCGGTGGAGAGAGTTATCTGGTACCTATCGCTAGTGGAACGTGGCAGGTATCTCGTGAAATTAATCGAGGTGAGCAAAAATTGGTCCGGACATCACAATTATATATTAAAAAAATAGTTTAATAAATATTTTTGAACTTCTTAATGTAGTTTACTATGTTACTAAATTATTTACTTTAATTTCTCAATTTACATTGTGGTGGTCCCGACAAGTAATTTAAGAAAGAAACTATAGAAATTAAAACTTGTAGTTTAAAGTCAGTTAAAGATATTTATAAGATATGTAAATTATCTCATTATGAATAAAATAAAAAAATTTAAGTTAAATTATTTCTAACTATAAAATGTTGTCAATTTTTTAGTACAATGGGAGGAGACAGAGCACTTTCTAGTTGTGACAGGATTGCATCAGGGATCTAACTCTAACTCCATTTGTGTTTGCCTTGGTGATGGATGAATGTATGTGACATATGTAAGGAGAGGTGCCATGATACATGCTATTTGCAGATACCATAACAATTCTGATATGCAAAACATGTGACAAAGTTAATGCTAAGCTGGAGGTTTGAGATAGACCATAGAATCTAAAGGGTTTATGCTGAGTAGAACCAAGATAAAACACTTAAAATGCAAGTTTAGTGATGTAGCGCTTGAGGATGGCGTGGAAGTGAGACTTGACACATAGGCAATTCAAAAGAGAGGAGATCTTGGATTTATTATCCAATGAAATGGGAAGATTGGCGATGATGTTGCTCACCATATTGATGCATGGTGGATGAATTGAAGGCTTGCATCCGGAGTCCCATGTGATTAGAAGGCGTCCCTGAAACTTAAAGGCAAGTTCTCTATAGCGGTGGTTAGACCGGCTATGTTATATGGATGAAAGTGTTGGCCAACCAATACCTCTCATGCTCATAAAATAAAAGTAGCTAGCGGAAATGAGGATGATGAGATTGATGGATGCGTGGGCATACCAGTAGAGATAAAATTAGGAATGAAAATATCCAAGACAAGTTAGGAGAGACCTCGATAGAGGAGATGATACGAAAAACGAGTCTAAGATGGTTCAAACATGTGTAGAGAAGATGTATGGATGCCCCAACACGGAGGTGTGAGTGATTGACCATGGATAATTTTAATAAAGGTAGAGATAGGCCAAAGAAGTATTGGGGAGAGATGATTAGAAAGAACATGACACAGCTTTCAGGTTACCGAGGACATGAGTAGATACGAGGTTATTGAGGAGACAAATTAAGATAGAGGGCTAGTTAGATAATCAGGTGTTGTCTCGCCTATCCTTCTATCCAAGTTGATCAGTTGCTCCTTCTGTCTACCTTCAGAACACTTCAATCTTGCACTATTGAAAATTTGAAAAATTAATACAGTTTTAATTTAATAAATTATCAAAATCGTAGTGGTACTAATCCATATTTTGAAAATGTTTATTCTATGTATAATTAAAACAACAATTTAGACCATGTTTAATTTTTAATTTTATTTTATTTTCTCCAAAATAGAATGTCAAATTTGGTTCTTTGTCTCTGCTATCCTCTAGTTCCTCACTTTTTCCCATCCTAATTAAGTTCATGGAGAACTTCTTATGTTAGAGAGGATGAAGAGGGCCGAAGGAAACCCCATTCAATTTTGATGTTATAGTTGTATAATATTTAGTCTCTAGTGGGACAAATTTATCTTAAAAACAAAAATGATGTTTGCAATTTGGTCATACCAAAGAAGTGTGCCACGTCTTGCATCTTGAGTTAAGTATTTTTAATCAGAACGTCAATGATATGGATCTCCACAATCCTTTATCACTTGTTTTAATTCAATGCTTCTTAATATAAGCTCCTTCGACTTCCTTTGTTTTCAAGTTAGTTTGTAAATTTATACTTAATTTAGTTTCAAAGTCTGATTAGTTTGTTTAGATAAAATGATTCTGATAAGTTTTTATTTAATTGATAATTTCGATTAACATTTTAAGATGAAGCAATTCTACATACATTTCATGTATTTCTTAAGTAGTGCAATTCATTTCCTAAAAAATGTAAAGTAATTAAAATCTCATTAAAAAGAAGGATAAATTTGAAAAATAATAATTAATATTCTTAAATTTTGAGAAATTCACTTATTTTGGACTATAGAAAGAGTCTCAATTATTCACTTGTGTTAGACTAAGAGAACTATAAATTAAATAAATAATGAACAACATTATAAAAATATTTACACCTATTTTAATTTTTAAAAAAATGTTTACACCCTCAATTGCGCCAGCTGTTTAGCATCTAACTCATTTTCTTAATTTCTTAAAAGATAATTACAGCTTAAAATCTCTTAATATTAGCCTTAAACTACTCTTCACACACCTCTCTATTCCCATAAACATGCACGATCTTCACGTCTCTTTTTATGCTCTCAATTCGAACAATTTGTTTCAGTCTATGGAAGCTTGAAATCATAACCGATTACCGTCGTCTACCTTCTGGTAAGAATTTCTCCTAACCTAATCCATGTTGAAAAAGTAGTCTTTCATATGTTTTTGTTAGATATGTGATAGCAATTCAAAAACATATATATCTTGTTTGGGGGTTTCAATTTGTATAATTCATCTTATTTTGGGGTTTCGGTTTGTATATTCAATTTTGGGTATGGTTGTCTATTGCTTAGCCAATTTGAGTGGACTCTTCACTTTTGATGCCGCATCCGTGTTGGATTCTACAAAAATAAACTACTTTTGGAGAACCCGACACTCACCCATTGACATTTTTGAAGAGTCCGAGCACCACATTTTCTTAGTATGATACTTTATTGTGTTTTCTTAGGAACTAACGATGAAGTTTTTGTTCCTGTTAATAATGTATAAAGAAAGGAAATAAGCCATAAAAAGTATATATGTAATCGAAAAGTTTAGAAACTTATTGAACACTTCCGAAATCTTGATTGTAGTTCAAAATATTGTATGCTTCAAAGTTGAACTTACTGAAAACTTAGTAAATCACTTTAGTTACAGATGACTGTTTTAAAGTTATAACTTAAAGAAAACATACTAAAACATTAATTACTGATTTCTGAATCAGTAGTATCTAATTAGTTTTATTGGCATTGCTAGTTTCTTGAAAAATCATGTGCATGTAAAAGGTTTACTTAAAACAGAAGAACCCTCTTTTCATGGCCTCTTAACAGTGTATGTGTTTGAGAATGACTGGACTTATTGTTCTCTCAGTTCCTTCCAATGAAGCTTGCGACTAAAAACCTGTGGCTGAATTTTAATATTGATGCGCTCCTTGCAAAAGATGTAAGAACCAGTGCACTTTTCTGGGAGTTACATGAATCATAACATGGTGCATTGTTTCTAGTTTCTAAAGAATGGCATTTACTTGTTTGCCTCTTCCCTTTACGAAAAATGAAACAAAGGACCGATGAGCCATGTTTTTTCCCTTTGACTTTTTGATAAAGATCAACATAATCCGGCTCTAGATCATAGATAGTGTCATGAATCATGGCATAGCTCCGTGGTTCTGATTCTTTAATTTGCTTCATCAACTCCCAATATGGTCCTTCAGGGTTGGTTTTCAAATCATCTGGTTGTTGAGATTTTTTCCTTTCAATCTTATCAGGTAATCCTGGAATCAATAAACTTTTTGAATCTGAACTTACCTTCTCATGAGGTGTATACATCTTCAAACAATGTTCAGTACAATGGAACATAACTTGTCCAGTCCATGGGAAAAAATGTCTGAAACAATGCAATGAGGACGAAGCTTAAAAATAAGACTTTCCATTGGTTGTTGAAGCAGAGCAATTCCCATAAATACACTCGTTGCCATTTTTTCTACTCTAACCATCCTCTTGCCATTTTTGGGATTTTCTCTACGTGAAACTATTGCATTGTTACCCTATGGTTGTTTAAGTGACCTTATCCTTATTTAAATAGATAAAAGAGGGTTGTAGTGACATTGTCATCGTGACTTTGATCAAACAAAATTATCAAACAAATATTTGTGTTAATTATCCTTTCATACTAATAGTCGTTATATTTTTTCTGAAGTTTCTTGTCCTCTGATTCGGTTACTGTTTATTGTTTCTTGTACTCTATGTATCACACTATTTTGTTGTAGTTATTGTTCTATTTATAGAATTCGTTGACATGCTTTTCATATTAACTAATTCTGAATATTATTTACTTGAGTATTAACTAATGAATATTTTATTAAATACTAAGAATAGTGTTTTGTCATTGTTTGTTAGATAGGAAGAATGAGTTCCTTCAAAGCTGATCGTGTATGGATGTATAACAGACTAGTGCCAAGTCGAACAGGAGTCACTGATGAGTTCAAAGAAGGTGTGCGTGGATTTAATGCAACCTGACTTTGTTCTAATGGAAGTATAAGGTGTCCTTGTTCAAAATGTAAGAACAACAATGGGTTTCTTGAACCTCATGATATTAGATCACATTTATACAACAATGGTTTCATGCCCGACTATCATCAATGGGAATCACATGGGGAGCCTTTTGTACCAATTTCTAGGCCTCAACCTAGTACCAATACATGTGATAAGATGGATGCTGACAGAACACCAATAAATCCATACCGCACTATGGTCTGGGATGCAATTGGTCCTGGTTTCAACTTAGACAATGATGTAGTCGATATGGATGATGATGAAGAAGAACCTCCTAATCGAAATGCTCAAGATTTTTTTGAAATGCTAAAAGCTGCTGAAGAGCCATTGTTTGATGGATGTGTGACTCATTCTCCCCTGTCAGCAGTGTGCAGGCTCTTGAACATTAAGTATGAGTTCAACATGAGCAACAATTGCTATAATCAAATTTTGCTATTTTTGAAGGAGCTCTTACCTGAAGATGCTAAACTACCCAATGATTACTATAGGACTAAACAAATGGTTGCAAAACTTGGGCTGGGATATGAAAAGATAGATGTATGCCAGACAGGTTGTATCCTATATTACAAGGATAACAAAGACAAACGACATTGTCCAAAGTGTGGTCAACCACGCTATAAGCCTAAAAAAAAGGGCAATGGTAGGCAAAAGATGTTCCATATAAAGTAATGTATTACTTTCCTATAACTCCGAGCTGCAGAGATTATATATGTCAACAAAGACAGCTGAACATATGATATGGCATTGGAAATATCGTCGAGAACCTGGGGTAATGAGTCATCCAAGTGATGGAGAGGCATGGAAAAAGTTTGATCAGTGTCATCCTAGCTTTGCAATTGAGCCCCGAAATATAAGGCTTGGACTTGGACTTGCAGCTGATGGGTTTAGTCCTTATGGGCAAATGGCCCATCCTTATTCTTGTTGGCCAGTAATCATCACACCGTACAATCTTCCACCCGGAATGTGCATGACTAGCCCTTATATGTTCTTAAGTCTTCTCATTCCTGGTCCAAAAAGCCCTGGGAAGAATATAGACTTGTACTTACGACCTCTTATTGATGAATTAAATGAGTTATGGGTTGACGGGGTTGAGACTTATGATTCTCATAAGAAACAAAATTTTCAAATGCAAGCTGCACTTATGTGGACTATCAATGACTTTCCAGCCTATTGAATGTTGTCTGGTTAGAGTACACATGGTCTTTTGGCATGCCCTTGTTTTATGGGAAAAAGTAAGGCATTTTACTTAAAAGATGGGAGAAAAGGTTCATTTTTTGATTGTCATCGTCAATTTTTGCCTATGGATCATCCATTTCGACGGGATAGAAAATCATTTTTAAAAGGAAAGATTGAGCACTCTGCTCCTCCTCTTATGTTGTCAAGTGAAGAAGTTTGGAACAAAGTGTGTGCGTTACCAAAGACTTTTGATGACCATGCATCTGATAAGTTACCAGGGTTCGGGGATCAACATAATTGGACAAAGCAAAGCATTTTTTGGGAACTGCCATATTGGCCTACAAATACTATTCGGCATAATCTTGATGTGATGCATGCTGAGAAATTTTTTTTTGATAATATATTCAACACAGTAATGGATTTGAAGGATAAAACAAAAGACAATTTGAAAGCTAGAAGGGATGTGCATAATTATTGTAATCGTCCAGAGCTTGAATTGATGGAGCATCAAGGAAAAGTTTTGAAGCCAAAGGCAGCCTATACATTGACAAAAGAACAAAGAATGTTGATATGTAAATGGGTGAAAAACTTAAGGTTCCCAGATGGTTATGCTTCCAATTTGTCTAGATGTGTCGACATGGAAGATTGCAAATTATCAAGGATGAAGAGCCATGATTGTCATGTATTTCTGGAAAGGTTGCTACCAATTGCATTTCGAGATTTTTTGCCAGAGCCTATTTGGAATGCCATAACAGAGATTAGTTTGTTTTTTAAAGGTTTATGCTCAACTGTGTTGAAAGTAGAAGATCTTCAGAAGCTTGAAGAAAGCATAAAGGTTACACTTTGCAAGATGGAGAAAATATTTCCTCCTGGTTTCTTTGATCCCATGGAACATTTGCCAATTCATTTACCATATGAAGCAAAAGTTGGTGGCCCTGTCCAGTTTCGATGGATGTACCCTTTTGAGAGGTAAAAATCTAAACTAAATCTTTTATTAGATAATTAACTTAATTACTTAACATCATATTAAAACATATATATCAATGTAGGGAGCTACATCGTTATAAGAAGACGGTGAAAAACAGAAATCGTGCCGAGGCATCAATATGTGAAGCTTATATCATTAAAGAAATTTCAACATTCAGTTCCTATTATTTTCGGCCTAATGTGCAAACTAGGCTTAACAGGGCTACTCGAAATGATGATGGAGGTAAAGTTGATGCACCTGATGGTTGTCTATCCATATTTTTGCATCCAGGACGTCCGAGTGGGGATATGATCGGTCGCTATTTGACTGATGAGGAGTGGGATGCGGCACAGATATATGTTTTGTTAAATTGTGAGAAGATTCAGCCATTCATTCTGTAAGTTTAGCTTTTTTACCTATATAATGTATATGTACTGCATGAATGGACAATTTAACAAAAAAATTATTACTTATATAGTATATTTGAAGCTGAATTGAAAAGGAATTCAGGAAATATTAGTCTCGAGGATATTGATAAAGAGACAACTAGCAGATTTGCCAACTGGTTCGAAGCTTATGTGAGTAAAATATAATTGTATGAAGAGATTCCTACTCTTTATTTCTATCAAGTTATAATTTATATGTAACTAAGCATATCATTGGTCTATTTGGTATTTTTGATAGGTTTTTAATTCAGCTAACAACATAACTGATGAGTGTTTGAAAGACTTGGCGTCTGGTCCTTACAAGTGGGTGCAAACCTGGCCTCAGTATTTCACAAATGGCTATAGGTTCGACACTCTTACTTATGGTTCTAACAAATCAACTATGAATAGTGGTGTGTGTATAAAAGGAACAAGTTGGAGTGACTATGAAAGTGACTATTATGGATTGCTCGATGAGGTGATACAACTAGAGTATTCCAATCCAACAAATAAAAGAAATACTCTTGTGTTGTTCAAATGTGATTGGTTTGATCCAACAATGGGCCGAGGTTGGAGGGTTCATAATCAGTATGGTCTAATTGATATCAACCATACGAAAAAGTTCTCAAGCTATGTCTATGAACCTTTTGTGTTGGCTGAACAAGCACAACAAGTCTATTTTGCAGAATATCCTAGTAAAAGAAAAGATAGTGTTGACTGGTGGGCAGCGTGTAAAATAAAAGCTAGAAACCGAATTGATTCCCCAAATGTCCCATACCAAGAAGATGAGATTTCACCCGCAATACTCCCTAATATCACTGATGATCTTGATAGCTTACGTCATGAAAATGGTGAAGTGGAAGTACATGACTTTGAAAATGAGACTGCTGAAATGAATCAAGAGCCTAATATAGATAATCTTGAAGATGACAAAGATATAGAAGAATCTGATTTTGAATCATCTAAAGATGAAGAGATAGAGGAATCTGATTTTGAATCCTCTGAAGATGAAGGAGATGAACAAAATGATGAAAACTTTGAGCAATACTTTAGTGAAACTGATGATGGTGAATGCTAACAAGATCTTGAGTATAGCAGATGTTTTTTTTACTGCAATTTCTTTCCTAGTGTGTTTTCTTTTATTCCTATTGCTGCCATTTTCTACTGCTTGGTGTCATTTATGAAAGCTTAAGTATTATTTTTCTGAAGTTCATTCATCAATCTGTTAAATTGTTCATTTAGCACTCTTTTAAATGCATTTTTTTCCAGTGATGCCATCTACTAAGAGTGACTATATTGGATTAAGGCTCTTTATATTGCTTAGCAGTCATCAATTAAAGTTTCTATTACACTTTTAGTACAATATTTGACTGTTGAAGACTTTCTCATATTTACTCGGTCGTATATAGATACTCTTCCCTAACTAGTTGAGTTAGAAAAAACTACCTTAGTATATTTACAGTAACTTATCGTCGTTTTATATATGCAAATGAGCTTCATTATTTTCTATACATTATAGCATGAAATGTTGCACATGTTTTATTGACTCCTCATGTATTATTCAATAGTTTTTGTTAGATTTTGATCAGGAAATATGATAAGGGGAAGAGGCATTGAACATAGTTGGGGAGGTCGTGGGGGAATGTCTAGCAAATGAGGAGGCTACCAGCAACTACCAAACACTTCTCAGGAAAAGTTGCTACCAAAAAACAAGAAAAGTTGCTAAAATTAAATCAGTCTCTTTCCAAAATGGAATAGGAAAGTTCAAGCGACCTCTTGTCTTCTTTAAGCGATTCCTCCAATGGTAAATCGACTGGCACAGTGAAGCTTCCGGCTTCTCCAAAGCGAGAAACAACATATCAACTAAGAAATGAGGCTCCTTTGGAAGGTTCCAGTATCTTTCCTTGTCAGCACCTCTTCATCATCCTCAGCGGGCTCGTCCAAGGTCTCCGACCAGGTAAGCTTCTACTCTAACCATCCTCTTAACTTTTTTTGATCTCCTACAACCACTGTAAAAGTGACAGTTCTACCATAGCAGATCTAGAAAAGTAAGGAACTGAGCTGAAAATCAAAGGAAAAAGATCTGAAGCAACACTTGATTTGTTGATAAGGTTGAGTTCTATTTAACAAGAATCTGGGTAGATGACACTTTAGTAGCCTCTAGCTCTCATATAAGCACTGTGTTATTTGTCCTAGAATGGAGATTCCTCCAAATTTTGCAGTCAATAACTTTATCCTTCACAGATCAGGTAACTTCAAACCTCTCTCACTCCCAGTAGCGCTTAATAGAATCTATGTAAATTCTGATCATAATATCTATTACTTTCTCCTAATGGGTTGAAATTCTTTGAAGTTAATACCATTATCTAGATGATGGTAATATATCTATGATAGAATACGCTAGTGAGAAGCCCCGAAAGATATGTAGCTTGAAATTTCTGCTCCTGTTCTGGACAGTGTAAATGCTAAAATATTAAAATGTTCAAATTATTTGTACAAGTAAAATTTGTTGCTGCTAGCCTGCTGTGTTGTCAGTCTGGTTCTCTTGCCCTCGGTATTCTTAGCCTTAAAATCCTATAGAATAAAAATATTCTAAATTTCCATAACTGAACTGCTCTTCTCCAACTCAAACCCCATAAACGCACGATGTCATACTTCACGTTTCGTCATGCTCTCAAAACTTGAACTATTTGTTTCAGTTTACAGAAGCTTAAATCACAACTGATTACTGTTGTTGTCTGCTTTCTGGTAAGATTTTTTCCTAAACTTAATGCATTTGTACAGTGAGATGTTGAAAAATTAGTCTTTAATTTGTTTTCGTTAGATGTGAAAACTGAAATAGCATTCTCTGTTTTTCTTATAAAGAAGGTACTTTATTTTTGTTAGATATGGAGGACAAATTCTAAAATAGATTGTATTATCTTATTTGGGGGGTTTGATTGCTATAATCTAATTTGGGTGTCTCGTTGTGTGTTGCTTAGTATTGGTTTTTTAATTGTGTTTTCTCATGAACTAAACATAAATTATTGGGATATCAAATTTATGACCCTATTAATAATGTGTAAGAAAGGTACTAAGTCATAAAAGGTATGTACGTGATTGACAATTGATATAGCAAGCATATGCAAGTTATTTTATAGTTGAAGTCTTTGGCAATATTTATTTCACAGAGGATTTGACAGTTCTACTTCTCATCCGCGATTATCGAAAAATTAGGAATGATAAATGATCTTATTACATATGTAGAAACTAGGATATGAGAGTAAGCAATAATAAAGTTCTCATTTTTCAATGTAGTTGGCGATAAGAAATTCTTATGAGCGTGAATGTCATCTTTACCTTAAAGTTGCTTAAGATTATTAAACTTAACTATTCGACTTGATGAGCTGAGAGCAATGAAAAAGAATTTTTGGAATAACGGAGACCAAAATTTATAACCTTGAGATTGATACTTATCCTTTTGTTCATTAGGAAAGAGCTGGAACCATTTGGACATCTTTTTCTCTATATTCTTCTAAAAAAGAGACACGTCAGTGAGAAAGTCACAAGTTTGCCAGGTATGTATCTGTTTGTGTTATCCAATTTAAAGTTTATGTTGGCTCCTCGAGTATTATTCTACTGTTCTTGTTAGACTTTAATCAGGAAATATGCCAAGGGGAAGAGGCATTAAACGTAGTTTGGGAGGTCGTGGGGGCATGTCTAACAAAGGGGGAGGAGGCAACCAACAACTACCAAATACTTCTCAGGAGGATATACGTGAACTATCAACTCCCACATCTCAACAAGCTGGTTCAAACCATCATATTGTCTCATCACGTGAAAGTAATTTTCAGCAGATTGTACATACATCTCAAGATGCCAGTGCTCAGCAAACAACTCCTGCTCTTCGAGACGTTGGTGGTCCACAAGAAACTCCTACTTCTCTGGATGTTGATCGTCAACAAGCACCTTCTTCTCAGAATGTTGTTCCTGAGCAAGCAAATCCTCGAGATGTTTCTCTTGGACAAACACTTACATCTTTTGGATGTAGTAACCCACAGGAACAACGGGATACTCATGGTGGCATAAGATCCTTGAAAGTAAATGGAGATACGTAAGTAAATCAAATTATACAACTTGTGGCTAAGTATGTTCTCATTTAATAATCTTCACATAAAATATTGCACTAATTATTTTGTAGATTTTGTCCACATGAGGCTGTTCGAGATGTCTCGTTAGCCTTTAAGAAAAGCTTCACTGGACCATGGCATTGTTGGAGTAAAGTTCCGAAGCATGTACAAGACAAATGGTTCAATGACTTTGAGGTATTTATACTTTAAACCAGAATATGCGAATTTAACTTAAATGACAGATTTTTGCAATGGCGTAAGCCAGAATGCCTCTCTGAGTATGTGTATATAAATTTTATATTAGAAATCTTGGAGATGGTAACAAAGTGGTAAAAATTTTCATTAAGACTATTCTAATTATAATTCACTACAACATTGAAAATATCAAATGAGTTCGACCAACAATACACATGCAATAACAATTTTTAAGCTTTATAATATTTCAAGTGTAGATAAGCATACTGGATACAAGAAAGCTGAGTTCAAATTAAATAAGAGTAACAAATCACATTGGAATAGTTTTATACCATCCAGTAAGATAACACCAAATACTAGGATGAAAATATCAAGCATTACAATCCAACTTCACAAAAGGCTTCTATAATGAAATAAGACAAAAAATGACACAAACTATAAAGCAGTCTATCACAGAAGGTTGACCATCCATTTTGGATCCTTACGTCAGGGAATTCAGTTTTCATCAACAAAAAGATCAATTCCATTATCTGTATTTTGAGTTGTGACACAGAAGACTTGAAGTTTTCAAATCTACATGTGCATCTCCTTTTCTGTAGTTCCCAACAAATCACTGTAGGTAAACATTGAAAAATAGATGCGTGGACCTTGTTCTTTGGTTTCATCAACCACCAGGCCATTATATTCTGCCTCAAATTCCCTGGGTTGTATTTGATTCCAAAAGAATCATGGAAATAATTCCATATTCTACCAGAAATGTAGCTTTGTGCAAAAATATGGTCCAGGTCCTCTCCACAATTAGGATTCGAGTAGTAGCTACAAATTGAAGGACCATGAACTCCAAATTTTATAATCTTGTCGTCGGTAGGAAGCCTGTCTTTTAAAAGTTTCATCATAAATAAAGAAACCTTAAAAGACATCTTCCTATGCCATATATTCCTTCGAGTGATTGTGTTGTTCCTTTTCTTCCTATGCCATAATAAGGCTATTTTTTATTATCAATTCCTTCAATTGCATAACAAATTTGAGTAATTCATTACGCTTTTTGTTACTTGACAGCTTTGTTATTCTCTGTAGTAACTAATTACTTTATTCTTTTTTAGAATTCATTTACAAAGATTATCAAGGAGAAGGTGGGTGAGACTTCAACATTAAGGAATGAGGAAGGTCTTGAAATAGATGATGGAGACATGGAGAGAAACACGACAACAAATGGAGAAGGGGTAGGAGAAGAAACTAGCGAAGACAATGATGTGAATTTATTGAAAACTATACTGGAGGATCAACTACTGAAAACTTGCATAGAAACAGTTGGAGGAACGAAAAAAGGAAGAATATATGGTCTTGGTCCCAAAAATTGCTTGCTGGCAGATTCATCCAATGATAATTGTGCTTCCTCTAGTGCTCCAGATTCTTCAAATGTTCCTACCCAACAAATTTTTGAATCACCCGAGTTTCAACAACTTCTTGAGTGTGTGTTGGAGCAACAGATGTCGAATATGCAGGAACATATGCAAGCAGACATTAGGGAAAATATGGAAGCTGAAGTAAATGTGATGGTTCGTGCTGCTATGGCTCGAATTCTTGGTTTCACTCCTCAACCACCAACAAATGGCTCTGGTTATCCCCCAAAAAAATCTTAAATAGTTTATGTTATTGATTTTTAAATTGAAGACATGTTTTATTTACTAGTAGACTTGTTCTTCATCATTCAAGGATTAATGGTACTATGATTGTGCTTATTTCAAAATTTGAATGGATTTATTATTTATTTCATCTTCTTGCAAATTATATAGAAATTATATTTGTATTTGATCATATGCAATTTGTAGATTTACCCAGGAAAATATACCTAGCCACACACTTATATAGGCTAGGATATTTGTCAAATTAGCTAGAATGTCCTTGATAAAATATTCCTAGCTATTTTTAGCTAGTCATTTAGCTATAGAAACATTCCAGGCAAAATGTAGAAAAAGGCTAGAGAATTTGTAAGTTTTGCTAGGGCCATCCCTAGCTAGGTTTTAGTAAAGTCAACATTGACCAAACACATTTTGCTTGGAATTTAGCTAGCAGAAATCCTAGCAAAATGTTTGCTAGGAGTAGTACCTAGCAAAGATATCCAAGCTAAATTAGCTAGGAATGACAATATCTTCTAGCTAAAATTTAGCTAAGAGCTTATTAGCCACGGATGTTTGCTAGGGTCTTTTTCCTAGCTAAATTGAAGTTAGCTAGGGATTTTGCCACTTTAGCTAGGATTTGTGTCTCTAGCTAAATGCATGTTCTCTTGTAGTGTTATACGAGGTAGAATATAAAATAAATAAGTGTATGTTAGATAATACCTATCTTGTCAATTTTAAATGCTGCAATTTATCTTGTTCAGATTATTTTTATTTATATTTTTTTAGCTTGAATTGTCATAACAATGGAGTTTATATTATACATAGCATGGGAAGCAATCTCTCCATTTAGAAATGATTAAAAGAAGTCTTTTGGTGTCGTGTCTTTAATATTACTAATTTACATAGCATGGGAAGCAATCTCTTTGGTGTCGTGTCTTTAATATTACTAATTTACGTAGCATGGGAAGCAATCTCTTCATTTAGAAATGATTAAAAGAAGAGTCTTTTGGTGTCGTGTCTTTAATATTACTAATTTCTTGACACATCTATGTCGCATCTCGTAGGAAATTGAGTATTGAAAATTCAAATCTTTAGTTTACTTATAAACATAAACAACTGGACCAATTACTTTCCAATAGCAGTTGCATACACAATCTAATTAAGTGACATGAACTTGTCAATCATTCTCAAGTTAATTTGATACTTGGATCGAATGGGGTATTGCTTTTTTTCTTTTTAATCTTTAAGCGTCTAAATTTATTACATTCTCAATATAACAAGATTGACTAAATATAAGTTTATGTGACTAAATTTATTTAGCACTTCCAATTTTGATTACCTAATATGATATCAACTCTTTCAAATTCCTTTCTTTCTTTTTTCTTTTCAAATGTGTAAGAAACCTCTTCGTTTTTGTCATGCCCTTTATATTAGTTTTGTTATGAAATTAAAATTAGTGCTAAAGTAAATAACAAGAAGCAAAGAGATAGGGGGAGAACTACTAATTATATTACTTTTCTCTTTTTTGTACATTTGTAACTTGATGAATGAAACAAGGGCTATTTATACGACAAATATACACAACCACTTGGGTAAAAGAGATAACAAAATTGTAGTTGACTACTTAATCACCAAGTTGGAAAAGTAACTTAGCAAATAAGTTTGCTATCATGCATAAGCTACATGGTCATCCATCTATTTTTACAATACACCCCCCTTGGATGTCCATGTAAAGAAAAAAAGATTCATAGTTATTCGTATTACTCATAGCTTGCTGCCTCATTAAAAACCTTACAAGAAAAATTTAGTGGGACAACATCGTAAGGAAAAAAGAGTACAACACGTATTAATTCCCCCTCATGAGAACATCCTTGAACCTCCTCATCCCGATCTTGTGCATCATCTTCTCAAAAAATGCAGCTAATAGGGACTTGGTGAATAGATCAACCATATTATCACTCGAATGAATCTGTTGCACATTGATGTCACCGTTCTTTTGGAGCTCATGTGTGTAAAAAAGCTTTGGTAAAATGTGTTTCATTTTATCTCCTTTTATGAATTCGTCCTTTAATTGCGCTATGCATGCTGCATTGTCCATACAAAGTTGCGGGTATTTTATCACATTTTAAACTATATTTTTCTCAAATGGGGTGCATCATGGGCCTCAACCTCATACATTCTCGGTTTGCTTCATGAATAATTATTATCTCAACATGATTTGATGAAGTAGCCATGATAAAATGCTTTGTAGATCTCTAAGATATAGCAGTACTCCCACATATGAACACATAGCCTATTTGAGACCGAGCTTTGTATGAGTCAGATAGATATCTTCCATTTGCATACATGCTTGACACCATTTCAGTGGCTTCACATGCTTACAAGAAGCTCTTTATCATTTTCTTGAGGTCAAAATGAAAATTTATGTATGTCAAGTAATATCCCAATCATCGGAGTACTCAATAGATGTGACTTATCCATATAAAATGGCCTCAAAATCTTTTTGAATATATGTTAATTGATGGACAAATATTCGATTTGTCAAATACTCCGAGTACACATATGTAGTAATACGCATTTCTAGCTGCATCATTAAAAACCTTGCTAGAAAAATTCAGTGGGACAAAACCTCGGCTAAGGAAAAAAGAATACTACGTGTATTATACTCACACTGATTAAAACATCACTTTATTCTTGTAAATGATGCTCCCCAATATGTACATAAGTGCACTAACTGTACTAAAACATGCTACTGTCTAACCATTTTCATAAAATCAAAACTGATCTTTATTTATGCTAAAAAATCTTAAAACCATTAGGGTTAAATGGAATCACTTTATAACCTTTTAAATCTTTCAAGGATTTCCATATAACCTTTGTCATCCACCTAAACATGACAACAATTTACTATACGTATTCAGGCATTTCAATATTGCTAGACTAAAACAAACCTCATTGCATCCACCACAGGAGAACACATCTTCATTTAATAATGCCAGGAATTTTATGAAACAGCTTTATGCCCAAGGCACAAACCGTACTATATATCTTACGGTTGTATTTTTTGCACAATAACTCATTTGTACCACACTGATATTATATCCTGATCTTTGGATAAGTTTAAAACATCAATTTTTCAAGTGAAATAAATTACTTGAATTACGTATTTGTTATTTGACCAATAATTTATCTGTCCATATTTTTTGAAAGATTTGAATTCAAGATCCTCAATATTATTATAATATTGAGCGCTGTATTATATCAAAGATATCATCGTCGGTCGTTTGATATCAGTTCCAATACAACATAACTTACCAAGATCTCTTCATATGCATCATATTTTAGGTACCTGAACCTTTGTCAAGGTTTTATGAAGTGTTATGTCATTGTGCTCTTTCAAAGCACTCGCCTCATTATCATGACTATCTTGATCATTTGCTCCTCTCATTGTTCAAAGAGTTTTACCATTGAAATCGATTGGTCTATCACGCTTCAGGCGTGCCATAGACTCTGTTCTTTAAGGACTTCTCATTAGAGCATTTACAATGAATTATAATAGTGGGTCAGCAAATATATCTGGCAATTAGTTTGAAACATTTTGAAAATGAATTATCTCTTAAACTTTGAGTTCACCCTTTTTTTGGGGATATAGATAATTTATTCCACATATAATTTTCAGCTGTAATAATCTCTACCCCTAATATTAGCAAATCTAATATTTACCCCCAACCTCATTTGGGGACCCATCATTGTGCATTGTGGTAGAGCAATTGAATCATATACCACACATTTAAATTTTTAGATTGGAATTATTTGGTTTTTGACCCTGAACCAATAGTGATAGGGGAGTTTATTGGCTTGATGCATATAAATGCTGCTATATTTTAAATGACACATCTCATACCAAATTCTTTTGGGAGATTTGTTCTTATAACCAATGATTTAGCTATAGTTGGAGGCATATAATTTCTGCTAAACCAACCAGCGTTATCAACATAATTTTAGTTTAGAATCATGCTCGTAATTTAACAATTCGAGCAAACAATCTTGCAAAAATTAAATTACAAGTTGATAGAAAATCACATGTGACCATTTCATAGATGCATCTATTAAACCATATAATAGTAATCATTCCACATGGCAGGTGAACGGGTCCATATTCACCTTTTTATACGTTCTAAAATTTTAGGGGAATAATCTGTAAAGACCTATTTTTGTGATAACTAGCTTTTTACATGATTTGACCATTTTGTCCTTCTTCGTAGTTGCTACATGTTGGCTTTGGGGTGTGGGGATGGTTGACATCGTTCCCGATGCGATCGGGAGTGTTTTAAGTGAATTTGAGGTTGTTTTGAGGCTTTATGAGCCAATAGTTGACTTCGGTCAACATTTCATGTTTTGAGTCTTGGATGACAATTTGGACTGCGCCAGCAGATCTAAAATGTCGAATATGGATTTGTTGTGTGATTGGTTTGGGTTCGAGACCTTTATATCTCATTTCAACCCTCCGTTTGGAAAATAGTGAAAATGGGGTCCCTGGGGTTAACTTATTGAACACAATCTTTTTTCAAAAATCTGACATCGCTATTGAGTCCGAAACGTCCAAAATAGCCTAGTAGCATAGTTCGTTTGCATTCAAAGGATTCTGAATGAATTTCGAGGACCCATTCGGAGAATGGTTGGCTTGCACCAAAATCAGCATTTCCTGACATCTGGTGCAGGTGAAAAACCTTCTTCATGAACTCGGGCCTTGGCCGCGAACGCAGAGAAGGGTGTTTTCCTTCTTTGCGAATGCGACAAGGCTGTCGTGAATGCTTTAATGGTCGGTCAGCATTGACCCTCGTGAACGCGAAGGGTTGACTGCGGTCGCGAGGCATTGTTCACTGAATAGTATAAAAGCTCTATTTTCGCGATTTTACTCCATTTTTGGACCTCCAAGCTTCGGGTAAGGCAATTTTTGAGGGTTTCTTCATCAATTTTCATGTGGGTAACTTCTAAACTCTTAATCCCACTATTTTCCATTGATTTTATCTTCGAAAACACCTTTTAATCGTGATTTCAAAATGGATTTTTGGGGTTTTTATCGGTAAAGCTTGAAAATGGTTTTTATTTGATTTGGATCTCGTTTTTAACTCATTTTCAATTATAGACTCCTATAACCTTGGGAAACGTGTTTCTAAAGAAATTTTTTGGTTTTACCTCTCTCGTTTTTAAATTCGTTTTTCAAGTTCGTTTTGGATCCGGTTTAAATATGGGCAATATGGGTATTGTTTGCTTTCTTTTAATGAGTAGGTGCTATATTTTTATGTGTTAATTGATTTCGAGGCAGTTTGAAAGGGGAAAGCTCCACGTTTAAGGACTTTAGGCTCGAATTTCATCATTTCGAGGTAGGTTATGGCTTATCTTCTTTCAGATTGAGTTGGGTAGTTAATAAATAAGTAAAACATGCTATGGGTTGGGAAAAATAACTATGAGTTTTGTATTTTGAGATTATTATTACTGTTGTTTGCCCGAGTGGGGGCTTATGTTCGGTGGTTGTTGACTTATGATATCTGATATTGCGTAATACCTGAGTGAGGGCCTTATTTGACATCATTGGCCTTATATGTGCATTTGAATGCCTTTACTCTAGATATAATGCCCGTACGGGGGCTTAAATTGCTATTATAGGCCTTATTGAGCATTGATTGCCTTTATTATGATAGAAAAACCTGAGATAGAGGTTGATATGATATTATTGATGTCTTACATGTATATTTATTCCGATCGTGCCTAATTAGACTTTATAATCATGAATTGTGGACATATTGAGTTGATTCTGGGCTTACTTATATGCGTATTGAGTTGATTGGATATCTTCATACTGAATCGATTGTGAGCATTACATCCTCATTCCATCTATACATTAATGAGATGCTGGTACCATTGAGGAACATTATTTTTGAAAAAAAATGAGAGATTTTCATCAAAACTCTCTCTATGAACACGAGCCGGAGAGGTGGGTTGAGATTGAAATATGAGTTAGAGTATACTGATTGCATGTAACACCCCGTACATTTTCGAACCTAGTTGATTACCGTAACATTCACAGAATTATTTAAACATGATATTGTTAGGGTATTACACATTAATTTTAGTGGGCTGAATTAACATGTGCTAATGGGCTCAATAAAGGCCCAAAATTAAGTCATAAGACATGGCCCAAATGGGGAAAATGACCCATTCTTGAGTTGACCAAGTAAACACACATTTAATGTTTAGCTAAGGATGACTTGAGGGACTATATAAGACACAAAATCAGATTTTTATTCATTACAACATACATGCCATTTCTAGAATTTTCCAAAACATTTCTCATCTCTCACAAACCCTAAGTTATCACTCTCTTGGACAAGATCATCCTTTTGCAAGCTTTGGTAAGTGTTTACTCTTATGGTTTAATATATTATATGCATGAGAGGGTGTATAAATCATGTTGGCTATGTTGACAAAGTGTGGAGAAGTTCACTATGTGTAAAACAGTCTATGTTTGCTTAATCGGTAAAGGGTTTTGCCTTATAAACTTAAAAGAAGACTTGTGGTATTGAAGGAAGTGAATTTGATGGATTAAATATCAATATGTAAGATGTTTTTATGTCCTTAACTTGCTTTCTCTTTGTGTATAACATTTGGAATTGTTGTTGTGAAATTGTGCATGGAATTGGTGACGTATTGAAAGAAAAATGTAGTTTTGGTGATGTTTATGTGCGTTGTGAAACCATGGTTGTTCGTTGGCATCCAATATAACTTAAAATATGAAAATATAAGCTTAATTATGGCCATGGACAGTTTATTACAAAAAAGGACCCAAAAGAGACCCATTTTGGCTGAAACGGGCACCCACCCTCGTGGACGGGGAACCTACGGGCGCAGATGCCAATGTAGGTGGCCCTGGACAGGGCCAGATGGTCACCTGACGCCGCATCTCATCCACCTGAGGGCGTAGGTGTCTCCATATCCCAATCCAGAATGTTTGTTTTTGCTTCTCTTTGACCCCCCAAGGCCCCTATACCCTTTTTGGATGCAATTATCAACTTATGGTACCTTTTGAATGACTTTAAGGGGGTCGTACGGAGGCATGTTGAATTATATCAATTATGGATTGTTGTTAATGTGTTATTGTGAAAGGTATTGAGATGACTTGATGTATTAATTGTGACGTAGTGTTAATGAGGAAGCGTAAATGATAAACTTGGTGTGAAATGATATTGGTTTATGATGTCTTGGTCAATGTGTGGAATGATGTGGTACTGTTGGTATGGTAATGCAGTGAGTTGTATTGTAG
Source organism: Capsicum rhomboideum (assembly GCA_031232105.1). Taxonomy (NCBI): domain Eukaryota; kingdom Viridiplantae; phylum Streptophyta; class Magnoliopsida; order Solanales; family Solanaceae; genus Capsicum; species Capsicum rhomboideum. The sequence continues at coordinate 58,431,812 of CP124711.1, forward strand.
AAGGATGAAATGACGTTATATAGCAGTCACGTAGCTCATTGTCGTCTTATGCACTTGTAATGAAGCTAGTTGTTAACCTGAGCTCCATTATGTACTTGTGTTATAGAATAACACGTAAGGAAGGAGCTGGATTAGTGTATTCACATATAGGATTGTGTATTCATATTGTAAAGATAAGGTATGTAAGGTTACTCTTTCCGTATCCTTTGGCAACATCTCTTGTTCTCATTGATACCGTACTTGTTTCTATTCCAAAATGTTCTAAAGTATTTCATTCTAGGTTGTTACCAATGGTTATTCATATGTCTCATATTTATGGACTAATGTTCTAAAGTTCCAAAAATGTTATGACCACCGAATGAACTATCTCAAAGATTAAAGAAGTGATGTAATGAAAGTCTTTATTCTTGGGTGGTATCCCAGGGGTTAAAATACCTAGCATGGGTCGATCCCAATATCTCAGGTGGTATCCTAGGGGTGGAAAGAACACCTAGCATGGGTTGATCCCACAACCACGGGTGGTATCCCAGGGGCAAAAAGGAAAGCCTAGCATAGGTCGATCCCGATTGATTATTATTATGACCCACTGATCAGCTTGGGGCCCGGACATTATATGAATGAATGATGAAGGAATGAATGAACGTAAAAGCAAAGAAAATAATGAATGTAATGTACATGGTTCCACATATGCAGAATGGTGGTTTATCCATATTGATTATCCATTTATATCTGATTCCATTTGAAGTTCTTGTATTTCAAGCAGTTTCTTATAGCCTTACATACTCAGTACATTCTTCGTACTGACGTCCCTTGGGGGACTTACTTTACTTGCTGCAGGCACAGGTGCTAGTAGACTTCTATAGTAGAGTACAAGTCATCTGCAGACTATTGGTGAGCTCCAGTTTGGTTCGGGGCTTTTCAAGTCACATGTGTACATTTGTTTTGGTATTGTATAAATGTTGTATAAAGCGGGGACGTGTCCCGACTGTAGGCTTGGGCCTGTATCTGTTAGAGGCTTTGTAGATGTTGTGGGACAAATGAAGGAAATATAAGGAATGTATGCTTTTGACATGGTGGCCCTAACGACCAAGTTTCATATATATCATACGTTTTCCATGACTTCGTCCAGTGATATCTTGTGTCTAGATATGATAGAGTGTTGTTCATTTAGTCACAAGCACACGAGTGTACATGTATGAAGATTGGTTCTCTCGGGGCCTTAACGGCTTCGGGTGCCTGTCCGCCCCGTTGGAATTTGAGGCGTGACAAAAGTGGTATCAGAGCAGGTCGTCCTAGGGTGTCTACAAAGCCGTCCCCGATGTAGAGTCTTGCTTATGGGTGTGTTGTGCACCACATTGATAAGCAGGAGGCTATGGGGCATTTAGGAGTTGTTTCTTTTCTTCATTTCTAGATCGTGCAATAGAGCCAATATTGTAGGTGGAATCATATCTGACCATTATAATTGGTTTTCTTTGTTATAGTAAAATGTCGATCACAAGACGAGGTAGGGGCAAAGGTAAGGAGGTAGACATGCTTCCCGGAGAAGGAACTAGTAAATCACCACCTGACCAAGCTTGTCAAGGTGGGGCTGAAACTGAGTTTGTATTGCGGGCTTCTTCTACTTTTCCAGCTCCGGAAGAGCCGAGTAGGAGAGAAGAACCTGCTGAACCACCTGTTAATGCTACTGAGCAGGATCTAAGAAATGCGATGCAAATTCTGACTCGTATAGTTGCTGCACAGAATCAAGGACAAGTTGGTCCAACGACAAGTAATGATGGTGCGGATAGGGTAGCTAGTCGAAGGACATAGGATTTTCTGAAATTAGACCCTCCCACGTTCACCGGGTCAGATCTGAATGCAGACCCATAGGACTTCGTGGACCAGATTCAAAGGGCTTTAGATGTTATGCATGTGTTTGGTATAGAAACAGTGGAGCTTGCAGCATATAGATTGAAAGGAGAGGCTATACTGTGGTATGAAGATTGGAAACGATCAAAGGGGTGTTGGTGCACTTCCTGCTAGTTGGGAAGAATTTAAAGCGGCATTCCTTGACCACTATCTTCCATATGAGATTCGAGCGGCTCGTGCAGACCAATTTTTAAATCTTTGTCAAGGGAATATGAGCGTCTGAGAGTACAGTCTGCAGTTTAACTCTTTAGCCAGATATGCTCCTAATGTGGTAGCCACTATGGCCGACAGAGTTCATCGGTATGTGTATCGGTTGGATCCATATTTGGTAAGAGATTGTACTATTGCTGCATTGAACAGAGATATAGATATAGCCAGCATACAGGCATTTGCACAGAAGATGGAGGATCAGAGGCAAAAAAGAAGGACGCAAGAATTTGAAAGAGGACCATCAAAGAGGGCTAGACCTATGGGACAATCCATGGCGTCCCAAGGAGAATTTAGGCCTCGGAATTTTAATAGACCGCCTAGACCCTCATTTTCTTATTCTACAGCAGGTACTCCATCCCAATTTCGAGGGTTTAGAGGTAGTCAAGTTAGGCAAAGTTGTGGGATACAAGGTTCACAGACAGCAGGGTTTTCTCGTCAGCCGTGTCAGCATTGCGGAAGGTTTCATTTAGGTGAATGCCGGCTTGGGACAAATGGTTGCTTTTGGTGTGGTATGATGGGGTACATAATGAGAGACTGCCCACGAAGAGGCTTGGGTAATATGACGCGACCTACGGGATCCATCGTTGCATCATCATCATCGGTTCCTTCCTTAGGCCGAGATGTGCAGCCTGCTGGTCGTGGTAGAGGTGCTAGAGGAGCAGCCAGTTCTAGCGGAGTACAGAACCGTACCTATGCTCTAGCGGATCGGCAGAATTTGGAGGGTTCTCCTGACGTAGTGACAGGTACATTATCCGTCTTTTCACATAATGTATATGCATTGATTGATCCGGGTTCTACCCTATCATATGTTACTCTATTGATTGCTGAAAAATTTGAAAGAACACCTGAATTACTAGTCAAGCCATTTGAAGTATCTACACCGGTTGGTGAATCTATTGTAGCTAAAAGAGTATATCGTAATTGTATAGTGAATGTTTGTGATCATGATACGTTGGCCAATATTATTGAGTTGGAAATGGTGGATTTTGATGTTATAATGGGTATGGATTGGTTGGCTTCTTGTTATACCACGGTAGATTGCCGAGCTAAGAAAGTACATTTCCATTTCCCACAAAAGACCGTCCTTGAATGGAGGGGTGACGTTGGAGCACCGAGAGGTAAATTTATTTCCTATCTTAAGGCAAGGAAAATGATATCCAAGGTTTACATATGCCACCTAGTACAAGTACAGGATACCGACGTGAAGCCACCAACTCTTCAATCGGTTCCAGTGGTAAATAAATTCCTTGATGTATTTCCTGAAGATCTTCCAGGTTTACCTCCAGAATGGGAGATAGAGTTTGGTATTGATGTGATTCCAGACACTCAACCTATCTCTATTCCTCCGTATAGAATGGCCCCAACAGAGTTACGGGAATTAAAGGAGCAATTAAAAGACTTGTTGGACAAAGGATTCATAAGACCTAGTATGTCCCCTTGGGGTGCACCAGTACTATTTGTATGGAAGAAAGATGGCACGTTGAGAATGTGTATTGACTATCGACAATTGAATAAGGTAACGATCAAGAACAAATATTCCCTCCCCAGAATTGACAATTTGTTTGATCAGTTACAGGGTGCCAAATGTTTTTCAAAGATTGACTTGAGATCGAGTTACCATCAGGTAAGGGTTAGAGAAAAAGATATATCCAAGACATCTTGACGAACACGGTATGGTCATTATGAATTTTTAGTTATGTCATTTGGACTAACAAATGCACTAGCAGTTTTTATGGATTTGATGAATAGGGTGTTCAAGCTATTCTTGGATGTACTTGTGACCGTATTTATAGATGACATTCTGGTTTATTCAATATCACAAGAGGACCATGCTAATCACTTACAACAGGTGTTACAGATTCTTCGTGATCGTAAGCTATATGCAAAGTTCTCTAAGTGTGAATTTTGGTTAAAATCTGTAGCATTCTTGGGTCATATTGTGTCGGATGAAGGGATAAGGGTTGATATGCAAAAGATAGAAGCGGTGAAGAATTGGCCAAGACCTACGACACCTACAGAGATTCGTAGTTTCCTTAGATTGGCCGGTTATTACAGAAGATTTGTTGAAGGTTTTTCTTCCATTGCGGCACCTTTAACAAAGCTAACACACAAGGCAATCAAGTTTCAGTGGAATGATGCATGTGAGAAGAGTTTCCAAGAGCTGAAGGAAAAATTAACGTCTACACTCGTATTAATACTTCTCGAAGGCACAGAAGGGTATGCAGTATATTGTGATGCTTCAGGAGTTGGCCTAGGATGTGTATTGATGCAGCACGGTAATGTAATAGCGTATACCTCACGACAACTGCGGCCACATGAGAAAAATTATCCAACACATGATCTTGAGTTAGCAACTGTGGTATTTGCTTTAAAGATATGATGCCACTATTTGTATGGAGTTCATGTTGATATTTATACTGATCATAAGAGTTTACAATATATCTTTATGCAGAAGGACTTAAATTTGAGGCAGCGGAGGTGGATGGAACTCTTAAAAGACTATGATATCGATATTTTATATCATCCAGGGAAAGCAAATATTGTAGCCGATGCATTAAGCCCCAAAACAGTAGAAAGCACCAACGGTCGGTTGACGGAAAAGCAAGATATAGTTAAGGATCTACATAAACTAGCCAGCTTGGGAGTTCGTCTTCTTGAATCTCCAGACGAAGGGGTTATTGTGCAAAATACGGCAGAATCTTTATTAGTGGCTGAAGTAAAAGAGAAGCAGCAGGCGGATCCTATGTTATTGCAACTGAAAGAGAATGTACAACAGGGTCTGACAAAGGCATTTGATCTTACGCAAGAGGGACTACTTCAATGCCAAGGTAGATTATGTGTACCGAATGTAGAGGAGATGGATTATAACAGAGACACATCATTCACGGTATTCTATTCATCCGGGAGCCACCAAAATGTATCATGATTTGAAAGAAATGTATTGGTGGGGAAACATGAAGAAGAACATTGCAGAATTTGTAGCCCAATGTCCAAATTGTCAACAAGTAAAAGTAGAGCATCAGAAGCCTGGAGGTTATATGCAATGTATAAATCTTCCAATTTGGAAGTGGGATATGATTAACATGGATTTCATTACAGGTTTGCCTCGTACACTGTGGAAATTTGATTCCATATGGGTAATAGTTGACAGGCTTACCAAGTCAGCACATTTTCTACCGGTCAGGACCACCTACATAACTGAGGATTATGCAAGGTTGTCTATTAAAGAGATAGTTCGATTGCACGGAATTCCAATCTCTATTATATCGGACAGGGGAGCTCAATTTACTACAATTTTTTGGAAGTCTTTTCAGAAGAGTTTGGGTACGCAAGTGAATTTGAGTACGACTTTTCATCCTCAGACAGATAGACAAGCAGAACGTACTATCCAAACACTTGAAGATATGCTACGAGCTTGCACATTGGACTTTAAGGGTAGTTGGGATGATGATCTACCTCTTATTGAATTTGCCTACAATAATAGCTATCATTCAAGTATCAAAATGACACCTTATGAAGCTTTATATGGAAGAAAGTGTAGATCACCAATTGGATGGTTTGAAGCAGGTGAAATTACTTTACTTGGGCCAAATCTTGTTCACCAAGCTATGGAGAAAGTTAAGATGATACAACAGCGGCTACAAACGGCCCAAAGTCGACACAAGTCATATGCTGATGTTAGAAGAAGAGGGCTCGAATTTGCCATAGGTGATTGGGTATTCTTGAAGGTGTCACCGATGAAAGGGGTAATGAGATTTAGAAAGAAAAGAAAGTTGAGTCCACGTTATATAGGGCCATATGAAATTATTCAAAGATTTGGGCAAGTTGCGTATGAATTAGCACTACCCCAAGAACTCTCCACAGTTCATCCAGTGTTTCATGTTTCGATGCTTTGAAAGTGCATAGAAGATCCATCTCGTATTACTCCCACTGAAGATGTGCAAGTTACGAAAGATCTCACATATGAGGAAGTACCTATTGGTATTCTGGATCGACAAGTGAAGAGGTTAAGGAATAAAGAAGTAGCTTCCGTAAGGGTACTTTGGAGGAATCAACAAGTAGAAGAGATCACATGGGAAGCTGAAGAAATGATGAAGTCTAAGTACCCTCATTTGTTTCAAACGGAAGAGAAATTTCAAGATGCGGGATTGGAGCAACAACAAGTAAGTAGCTATAAGCATTATGCGTATATATGATAACAAGAAGAATGAACCTAGACTTGCATTTGTTTAAATTGGATAATGTCACTAACATTCGAGGACGAATGTTTCTAAGTGGGTAAGGATGTAACACCCCATACATTTTCGAACCTAGTTGATTACCGTAACATTCACGAAATTATTTAAACATGAGATTGTTGGGGTATTATAAATTAATTTTGGTGGGTTGAATTAACATGTGCTAATTGTAACACCCCGTACATTTCTAACTTCATTTGATACCTTGGGGTCATATCTACCTAGGTGTTGATATTCCATGGGTATGTGTTTTATAGTGTCATTGGTGAAACATTTGATATCGGACCTAATATGTGCGATTAGACCTTCGTATTAGGTGTTTTGTGATTTCGTGGAGCATTTGTGTAATACCCCGTACACATTCCAACCTCATTTGGTGACTTGGAGTCATGTTTACTTGATGATTAAGATCACTAAGTAAGTATTTTATAGTGTTTTGATAAGGTATTGGACGATATGCAAGTGTTGGAAAAATGGCCAAAAAATTCAGCAAAGCATGGAAACTTGCGCCACTCCCTGTTTCAGGGGGTGTGGCGAAAGCTCCTGATTCATAGGGCAGTGATTTCTTGCGCCACTGCCTTGATGTGCCCTTCCGAGCTCGTTTCGCAACGCAATTCTACGTCGATTCTTATATGGTTTCTTTTGGTTCTTTGGAGTTCTTTGAGCATTGTTAAAGCTTCAAATACTTCAATACACTTCTACATACCCCTGCATGATCAAATCATGAAACACAAGGAATTATCAAAAATGTTCAATGAAGCCATGGATGACTAGAATTCCTATTTTTGCAATTGAGACTACGAATGAGGAACTCGTAAGAGAATATTGTCGTGACATTATGGAATTATTTAAACATGGGATATATGGTTGATTATACATGGAATTTGGTGGGCTAAGTTGAGATAAGTTATTGGGCCCAATTTGAGGCCCAAAGTGAGCCACAATGAAAGGCCCAAAGGCAAAATGACCCATTCTTCTAATATAAGACCAAGTAAACATATCAATTAATGCCAAATGTAGCTAAGGATGACTTGAGGTCTATATAAAGGCCCCAAAATCAGATTTTATTCACAAAGACTCTCATATCTTTTTGGATATTTCTCAAACATTTCTCTACTCTTCCAAACCCTAAAGCAAATATTTCCTTTGGACTCTTTGGTAAAGATCATCACTTTGCAAGCCTTGGTAAGTGCCTACTCTCATGGATTAATATCTTATATGCCTAAGATGGCATGTATATTATGATGGTTATGTTGGCAAGGTGGTGAATAGTATATTTTTGCTTTTGGTAAAAGATGTGCCATCTTTGTGATTTGAACTTGAAATATGCCTTGTAACTTTGATGGAAGAGCATGGTATGGATAAAATATGAACATGTATGATTTTTTTTATTAAACTTTTTATTTTTCTAAAAGTGTAAATTGTGGGATTTTTGTCACGCCCCGAATCCCATCGAGACATGATTGGCACCCGTAGCCGATAAGGCCCGAGAGAACCAACCTTTGCCTATGTTCAATCATATGCATATCATAATCATAACCACCATTACGTAAGAACATGAAAGACGAATAAAGGAAAACATGGGACATATTTATACATACATATGAAACTTGGCCGTTGAGGCCATCCAGTCAAAACAACATATGCCTTTTACATTGATACACCCACATCCGTCTACAAAAGCCTCTAACAAGAGCATTGACCAAAATGAACCATCAATCGGGACAAGTCCCCGCTTTACACAATATGTACATCACCAAAACATATATACACTCTGACTTGGAGAAGCCCCGAATTAGCTAGAGCTCACCAAAGAACCGCTAACACTGGCAATCTACTGGGGAGGCCTACTGGTACCTGCGCCTGCAGCAAGTAAGGTAAATTCCCTAAAAGGGGTCAGTACAAAATAAGTACTGAGTATGCAAGGCTCAGATGAAACTGTACAATACATGACTATTTCAATGAACTCAAAACATATGAATAATCAATGTAGATAAGTCACCATTTTGCATTTTGGGAAACCATGTGAATTGCTTTGATTACTTTCTTTACATTCCATGCTCACTTGTCAATACATATGTCACAATGTACCCGGGCCCCTACTGATCAGTGGGTCTTTACATGACTTATCGTCATGTTGGGATCGAGTCGAGCTAGGCTTATGCCCCTAGACTTGCCACCCATAAATCAATGCATCGGGATTGGGTCGAGATAGGCTTACGCCCCTAAGACCTGCCACCCATAAATCAATGCCTCGGGATTGGGTCGAGCTAGGCTTATGCCCCTAAGACCTGCCACCCATAAATCACTACATCAGGATCGATTCGAGCTAGGCTTATGCCCCTAGACTTGCCACCCATACTTGATCATTGACCACATTTGCATTACTTCATTCGTTACTTTGAGATTGATATTAGGATAATCATAACATCACTTTGAACTTTGGAATATAACATTATTGGAAACTTTGGATCATTAACCAATGAGTGAGAGACATGTGAATAACTTGGCAACATAACATTATTAGAATCATAACACCATGGGAACTATTGGACAATAATCTATGAACAAAAGACATAAGCCTAATCACTATTGGAACATTGGAACATAACTTTGTTTGAGCTTTTGGAACATTAACCAATGATTATAAGACATGAGACTCACCAATGATCCATGAGTAGGAAATATATGACAATGAATATTGATAAACGAATATAGGATACCTTAGCACATTTCGGGATAAGACTAGTGAAATAGCAATGTGGATACTATTTGCCGCAGAAAGATACGGACAGAGTAACCTTACATACCTTGTACTCTCAATACGGATATACAATCCTAGTTGTGCATACAATAGTCCCGCTCCTTCTTTATGTGTCACTCTACAACACAGATACATAACGGAATTCACATTAACCAACAACTACTTTACAAATGCATATAACATCAATGGGGTACATGTTTGCCTTGAAACATGTCATTTCCCCTTGACAAAACCATTGATAGAATCATGATTCCAAAAATCCTCCAATATTACCAACATTGAAAAATACATGATAATCAATACATTTCACCATAACACTGCTCTTTTACACCTTCTTATCCACACCACATCACAAACAATCCATCAATTCACCTTAATACACTTCATAGCACATATCGGCCCAAATCCCACAATTTACACTTATAGACAAGAACAAGTTTAAAAACAAAAATAACACCATATATGTTCATATTTTGTCCATACCATGCTTTTTCATCAAAGGCACAAGTCCTAATTCAAGTTCAAATCCCATGGATCACAAATCTTATACAAAAGCACAAAGTACCATGTCCAACATCTCCAAGCACAACTAACATGAGTTGCATACTATTTCATGCATATAATATATTAAACCATGAGAATAAATACTTACCAAGGCTTGGAATAGGATGATCTTGCTCCTAGATGAACTTTGAGTTCTTTAGGGTTTGAGAGAAATGTTGAGAAAATATCTTAAAAGGCATGGGAGTTCAAGTGAAATAAAAAATCAGATATTGTGGTACTTTATATAAGTCTTTATTTCCATCCTTAGCCACATTTATAGCATTTAATGCTAAGTCTAGAAAGTCTTTGAAAGAATGGGTCATTTGACCCATTTTGGGCCATGGTTTCTTTTCATTTTTGGGTCCTTTTTGGGCCCAATTCACTTAACCCTATAAAATCAATAATTCCTCGTGTGTAAGTCATCTTATTCGCGTTATAACAATATTCCTACTCACACTATCCATATCCGTAGCCTCAATCCCAAAAACAAGTGATTCTAGCCACGTTTGGCTTATTTTGACCTTAAGGGCAAAACTGTCATTTTGACCCCAAATTCGTTCTCGAGTAATTTTATCATACCAATGTAATATTTCATTCATTTCATGTATATACTCGTGGTTGTAGAACAAACGTGGCAAAAATTGGCTCGGTACGTCCCCGGATACCCTTGGGACTTAGAAATTTCCAACTTTCAAAAAAGTGGAAAACCCAAGGTGGCACGCCCCTGGGCACGCTAACTTACTGCCTCTGGGTTAAAATTTTTAGCCCAGAGCGGCGTGGCACGGTCCCAAATGCGCCCCTCCCTAAAATTTTTCAAAAATTTCATTTTTCGACTTTTCTTCGCGGGTTCGGTTAGATACTTCAAGTCCTATCCTTTAACTTACTTCTTAACCTTAATACACTTTGTTTTGAGGTCCTCTTAGCCTCATTTTGAACCCCACAAATGCGCAATAAAAATTGCAAAACACCTTCTATGCAAGTTTAATCACATAACAAGAGCCAAATTCAATTATCTCACCAATAACATTACCAAATGCATACGTATAGCTCTCGAGACCTAAGTACATATTATTTAATGTCGTAAAGTAGGGTTAGGAACGTACGGGGTGTTACATTCTTCCCCCCTTAGGGACATTCGTCCTCGAATGTTAACAATATCTCTTCAATTACAACAATTGCATCTCTATATTAGCATACATGTACATAAACACTTAAGGCTCATGAATACTTACTTTTCATTGTTCCATTTCCACATTTTGAACTTCCTCATTCATTTGAAATAGATAGGGATACTTTGATCTCATCATTTCTTCCGCTTCCCATGTGATCTCCTCTACTTGTTGATTTCGCCAAAGGACTTTCACAGAAGCTATGTCTTTATTCCTCAATATTTTCACTTGTCGGTCTAGGATAGCAATGGGTACCTCTTCATAAGTAAGATCCTCTGTAACTTGAACATCTTCAATGGGAACAATACGAGATGGATCTCCTATGCATTTTCGAAGCATCGATACATGAAATACGGGGTGGACTGAAGAAAGTTCTTGAGGTAATGCTAATTCATAAGCAACTTGCCCAAATCTTTTAATCACTTCATATGGGCCTATGTAACGTGGACTCAATTTCCCTTTCTTTCCGAATTGCATTACTCCTTTCATCGGTGACACCTTTAAAAACACCCAATCACCTATGGCAAATTCAAGACCTCTTCTCCTAACATCCGTATATGACTTGTGACGACTTTGAGCCGTTTGTAACCGCTGTTGGATCACCTTAACCTTTTCCATAGCCTGATGAACGATATCTGGCCCAAGTAAAGCAGTTTCACCTGCTTCAAACCATCCTATTGGTGATCTACATTTCCTTCCGTACAAAGCTTCATAAGGTGCCATTTTAATACTTGAATGATAACTATTGTTATACGCAAATTCAATAAGAGGCAAATGGTCATCCCAACTGCCTTGAAAATCTAATGTACAAGCTCGTAGCATATCTTCAAGTGTCTGAATAGTACGTTCTGCTTGTCCATCAGTCTGAGGATGGAAAGCCGTACTCAAATTTACCCGTGTACCCAGACTCTGCTGAAAAGATCTCCAAAAATGTGCTGTGAACTGTGCTCCTCTGTCTGATATAATGGAAAGAGGAATACCATGCAACCGCACTATCTCTTTCATATACAACTTAGCATAATCCTCCGCTGTATAGGTCGTCTTGACCGGTAGAAAATGCACTGACTTGGTAAGCCTGTCCACTATGACCCATATAGAATCAAACTTCCGCAATGTATGAGGCAACCCTGTAATGAAATCCATGTTAATCATATCCCATTTCCATACTGGAAGATTGATACATTGCATGTAACCCCCCGGTTTCTGATGTTCCACTTTCACTTGTTGACAGTTTGGGCATTGAGCGACAAACTCTGCGATGTTTTTTTTCATGTTGGCCCACCAATATATTTCTTTCAACTCATGGTACATTTTAGTAGCACCCGGATGAATAGAATAGCGCGAATGGTGTGCCTCTGTCATTATTCGTGTCCTCAGCTCATCTACGTCCGGTACGCATAGTCTCCCTTGACATTGAAGCACCCCTTCCGGTGTAATATCAAATGCCTTGGTCAAATTCTGCTGCACATTTTCCTTTAGCTGCAATAAAATAGAATCCGTAAATTGCTTCTCTTTCACTTCAGTTATCAAGGAGGATTCTGCTGCATTCTGCACCATAACTCTATCATCTGAGGTTTCCATAAGGCAAACTGCCAAACTGGCTAATTGATTCAAATCTTTGATTATCTCTTGCTTTTCATTCAACTGACCACTAGTGCTTTCTACTGCCTTACGGCTCAATGCATCAGCTACTACATTTGCTTTGCCTGGGTGATAAAGAATATCAATGTCATAATCTTTTAAAAGCTCCAACCACCTTCGTTGCCTCAAATTGAGTTCCTTCTGCTTTAAAAGATATTGCAAGCTTTTGTGATCCGTATAGATGTCAACATGAACCCCATATAAATAATGACGCCATATCTTTAAAGCAAAAACTACCGCTGCCAATTCAAGATCATGTGTGGGATAGTTTTCTCGTGTGGCCGCAACTGTCGTGAAACATATGCTATGACATTACCATGTTGCATCAACACACATCCGAGGCCAATCCCAAAAGTATCACAATATACTACATAGCCTTCGGTACCTTTGGGAAGCACTAAAACTGGTGTGGAGGTTAATTTATCTTTCAACTTTTGGAAGCTTTTCTCACATGCGTCATTCCACTAAAATTTTACCGCCTTATGCGTAAGCTTTGTTAACAGTGCAGCAATAGAGGAAAAACCTTCCACAAATCTTCTGTAATAACCTGCCAGTCCAAGAAAACTACGAATTTCTGTGGGTGTCGTAGGTCTTGGCCAATTTTTCACTGCTTCGATCTTTTGTGTATCAACTTGTATACCTTCATCTGACACAATGTGGCCCAAGAATGCAACTGATTTCAACCAAAACTCACATTTGGAGAACTTTGCCTACAACTTACGTTCACGGAGAATCCGTAACACTTGTCGTAAGTGATTAGCATGGTCCTCTGGTGATCTTGAATAAACTAGGATGTAATCTATAAATACCGTGACGAACACGTCCAAAAATGGCTTAAACACTCTATTCATCAAATCCATGAACACAGTTGGAGAATTTGTTAATCCAAATGACATAACTAAAAATTCATAATGGCCATACCGTGTTCGGAAAGCTGTCTTGGGTACATCTTTTCCTCTAACTCTGACTTGATGGTAACCCGACCTCAAGTTGATCTTTGAAAAACACCTAGCACCCTGTAACTGATCAAACAAATCATCAATGCGAGGGAGGGGATATTTGTTCTTGATCGTTACCTTATTCAATTGCCGATATTCAAAGCACATTCTTAAGGTGCCATCTTTCTTTCACACAAATAATACCGGTGCACCCCATGGGGACATACTAGGCCTAATGAAGCCCTTGTCTAGCAAATCCTTCAATTGCTCCTTTAATTCACGCAGTTCGGCTGGAGCCATCCTATACGGAGGAATAGAAATAGGTTGAGTGCCTGAAATCACATCAATGCCAAATTCCACTTCCCGTACTGGGGGTAAGCCTGGAAGATCCTCTGGGAATACATCAAGAAATTCATTGACTACTGGAACCGACTGTGGAGTCAGTGGTTCCACATCATTATCTGTCACCCGTACTAGGTGACATATGTATCCCTTGGCAATCATTTTTCTGGCTTTCAAATAGGAAATAAATCTTCCTCGTGGTGTCCCTACATTACCCTGCCATTCTAGAACATGTTCCTGCGGAAAACAAAATTGTACCTTCTTGGCCCGGCAATCTACCGTAGCATAACAAGAGGCCAACCAATCCATGCCCATGATCACATCAAAATCCACCATATCTAATTCAATGAGATCGGCCAATGTATCATGACCACACACAGTTACCACATAGTTACGATACACTCTCTTTGCAATAATATCTTCGCCAACCGGTGTAGACACTTCAATTGATTTAATTAATAATTTTGGTGCCTTTGCAAATTGTGCAGCAATCAATGGGGTAACATAGGAAAATGTAGAACCTGGGTCAATCAGTGCATATACATTATGTGAGAATATGGATAATGTACCTATGACAACATTAGGGGAAGCCTCTGAATTCTGGCGGTCCACTAAAGCATAAGTGCGATTCTGGACCCCACTAGTACTGGCTGCTCCTCTGGCACCCCTACCACCGCCAATAGGCTGCACCCCTCGGCCCAGAAAAGGAACCGATGCTGATGATGCAACAGCCGACCCAGCCGGTCGTGCTATACCACCTATGCTCCGCTGTGTACAATCCCTCGCTATATGCCCCAGCATACCACACCAAAAGCAGACATTCGTCCCTGACTGACATGTACCTGTGTGCATACGCCCGCAGTGCTGACACTGCTGATGAGGAAAACCTACTGCCTATGACCCATGAACTCCGCTACTCTGCCCTGATGGACCACCCCTAGACCCTCAAAACTGTGAATGAGCACCCCCTGTGGAATAAGAGAACGACGGTCTAGGTGGTCTAGGAAACATGCGGGGCCTAGATCCTCCATGGGACATCATAGGTAGTCCCATAGGTCTAGCCCTTTTGGACTGTCCCCTATCAAATTCATGCACTCTTCTTCTCTGTCGTTGATCTTCTATTTTTTGAGCGAAGGCTTGTATTCGAGCAATGTCCATGTCCTTATTCAAGGCAGCAATAGTGCAATCCCGTACCAAATATGGCTCTAGTCTATCCACATATCTATGGACCCTGTCTGTCATCGTAGCCACAATATTTGGCGCATATCGAGCCAAGGAATTAAATTGCAAGCTATATTCCCTCATGCTCAAATTTCCTTGACGGAGATTTAGGAATTGATCCGCACGTGCCTCACGGATCTCATAGGGCAAGTAATGATCAAGGAAAGCAATTTTAAACTCTTCCCACGTAGGTGGAGTTGCACCAATATCACGGGATTTCTTCCAATTCTCGTACCACAATATTGCCTCTCCTTTCAGCCTATACGCAGCAAGTTCAACTGTTTCGACCCCTGTCACATGCATAACTTCCAAGGCCCTCTGAATTTGATCCACGAAGTCCTATGGATCTGCTTTTGGATCTGACCCAGTGAAAATATGAGGGTCAAGTTTTAGGAAATCCTGTGTTCTGCGAGTTGCCACCCTAGCCGCATCATCATCATGTGTCATTGCATCAGCTCGTCCCTGGCTTTGTGCCGCCACTAACTGTGTTAACATATGTACAACATTCCTAAGATCCTGATCCGTGGTATTCATCGGTGGCTCTACAGGTACTTCTCTACCAATTGGTTCTTCCGGAACTGGGAAGGTAGATGAAGACCGCGATGATATTTCAGCATTCGCTCCACCTTGACTAGCTTGGTCAGGTGGTAATCTGCTCATTCCTTCTCCAGCAGACACATCTACCTGCTTCCCTTTACCTCTACCTCTCGTGATTGGCATTTTGACTATACCAAAGAAAAACAAATACCATGATCAGACACACTTCAACTGACAACACTGGCTCTATTGCACGATATAGAAGTGAAGAACAGAAACAACATCCTAAATGTCCCGTAGCCTCCTACTTATAAATATGGTGCACAACACATCGATAAGTAAGACTCTACCCAGACACGGCTTTGTAGACGCCCTTAGAACGACCTGCTCTGATACCACTTTTGTCACCCCCCGAATCCCATCGAGACATGATTGGCACCCGTAGCCGATAAGGCCCGAGAGAACCAACCTTTGCCTATGTTCAATCATATGCATATCATAATCATAACCACTATTACGTAAGAACATGAAAGACGAATAAAGGAAAACATAGGACATATTTATACATACATATGAAACTTGGCCGTTGAGGCCATCCAGTCAAAACAACATATGCCTTTTACATTGATACACCCACATCCGTCTACAAAAGCCTCTAACAAGAGCATTGACCAAAATGAACCATCAGTCGGGACAAGTCCCCGCTTTACACAATATGTACATCACCAAAACATATATACACTCTGACTTGGAGAAGCCCCGAATTAGCTGGAGCTCACCAAAGAACCGCTAACACTGGCAATCTACTGGGGAGGCCTACTGGTACCTGTGCCTGCAGCAAGTAAGGTAAATTCCCCAAAAGGGGTCAGTACGAAACAAGTACTGAGTATGCAAGGCTCAGATGAAACTGTGCAATACATGACTATTTCAATGAACTCAAAACATATGAATAATCAATGTAGATAAGTCACCATTTTGCATTTTGGGAAACCATGTGAATTGCTTTGATTACTTTCTTTACATTCCATGCTCACTTGTCAATACATATGTCACAATGTACCCGGGCCCCTACTGATCAGTGGGTCTTTACATGACTTATCGTCATGTTGGGATCGAGTCGAGCTAGGCTTATGCCCCTAGACTTGCCACCCATAAATCAATGCATCGGGATCGGGTCGAGATAGGCTTACGCCCCTAAGACCTGCCACCCATAAATCAATGCCTCGGGATTGGGTCGAGCTAGGCTTATGCCCCTAAGACCTGCCACCCATAAATCACTACATCAGGATCGATTCGAGCTAGGCTTATGCCCCTAGACTTGCCACCCATACTTGATCATTGACCATATTTGCATTACTTCATTCGTTACTTTGAGATTGATACTAGGATAATCATAACATCACTTTGAACTTTGGAATATAACATTATTGGAAACTTTGGATCATTAACCAATGAGTGAGAGACATGTGAATAACTTGGCAACATAACATTATTAGAATCATAACACCATGGGAACTATTGGACAATAATCTATGAACAAAAGACATAAGCCTAATCACTATTGGAACATTGGAACATTGGAACATAACTTTGTTTGAGCTTTTGAAACATTAACCAATGATTATAAGACATGATACTCACCAATGATCCATGAGTAAGAAATATATGACAATGAATATTGATAAACGGATGTAGGATACCTTAGCACATTTCGGGATAAGACTAGTGAAATAGCAATGTGGATACTATTTGCCGCAGAAAGATATGGACAGAGTAACCTTATGTTGTGCATACAATAGTCCCGCTCCTTCTTTATGTGTCACTCTACAACACAAATACATAACGGAATTCACATTAACCAACAACTACTTTACAAATGCATATAACATCAATGGGGTACATGTTTGCCTTGAAACATGTCATTTCCCCTTGACAAAACCATTGATAGAATCATGATTCCAAAAATCCTCCAATATTCCCAACATTGAACAATACATGATAATCAATACATTTCACCATAACACTTCTCTTTTACACCTTCTTATCCACACCACATCACAAACAATCCATCAATTCACCTTAGTACACTTCATAGCACATATCGGCCAAAATCCCACAATTTAGACTTATAGACAAGAACAAGTTTAACAACAAAAATAACACCATAGATGTTCATATTTTGTCCATACCATGCTTTTTCATCAAAGGCACAAGTCCTAATTCAAGTTCAAATCCCATGGATCACAAATCTTATACAAAAGCACAAAGTACCATGTCCAACATCTCCAAGCACAACCAACATGAGTTGCATACTATTTCATGCATATAATATATTAACCCATGATAATAAATACTTACCAAGGCTTGGAATAGGATGATCTTGTTCCAATATGAACTTTGAGTTCTTTAGGGTTTGAGAGAAATGTTGAGAAAATATCTTAAAAGGCATGGGAGTTCAAGTGAAATAAAAAATCAGATTTTGTGGTACTTTATATAAGTCTTTATTTCCATCCTTAGCCACATTTATAGAATTTAATGCTAAGTCTAGAAAGTCTTTGAAAGAATGGGTCATTTGACCCATTTTGGGCCATGGTTTCTTTTCATTTTGGGGTCCTTTTTGGGCCCAATTCACTTAACCCAATAAAATTAATAATTACTCGTGTTTAAGTCATCTTATATGTGTTACAATAATATTCCTACTCACACTATCCATATCCGTAGCCTCAATCCCAAAAACAAGTGATTCTAGCCACGTTTGGCTTATTTTGACCTTAAGGGCAAAACTGTCATCTTGACCCCAAATTCGTTCTCGAGTAATTTTATTATACCAATATAATATGTCATTCATTTCATGTATATACTCATGGTTTTAGAAGAAACGTGGCAAAAATCGGCTCGGTACGTCCCCGGATACCCTTGGGATTTAGAAATTTCCAACTTTCAAAAAAGTGGAAAACCCAAGGTGGCACGCCCCTGGGCGCACCAAATTACTGCCTCTGGGATAAAAATTTTAGCCCAGAGCGGCGTGGCACGGTCCCAAATGCACCCCTCCCTAAAATTTTTCAAAAATTTCATTTTTCGACTTTTCTTCGCGGGTTCGGTTAGAAACTTCAAGTCCTATCCTTTAACTTACTTCTTAACCTTAATACACTTTGTTTTGAGGTCCTCTTAGCCTCATTTTGAACCCCACAAATGCGCAATGAAAATTGCAAAATACCTTCTATGCAAGTTTAATCACATAACAAGAGCCAAATTCAATTATCTCACCAATAACATTACCAAATGCATACGTATAGCTCTCGAGACCTAAGTACATATTATTTAATGTCGTCAAGTAGGGTTAGGAATGTACGGGGTGTTACAATTTTGGCTGATATGTGCTATGAGGTGTATTAAGGTAATTTGATGGATTATTTGTGATGTTGTGTGGATAAGAAAGTGTAAAGGAGAAGTGTTATGGTGAAATGTATTGATTATCATGTATTGGTCAATGTATGGAATATTGGGGGATTTTTGGAATAATAATTTCATCAATGGTTTTGTCAAGGGGAAATGGCATGTTTAAAGACAAACATGTAACTCATTGATGTTATATGCATTTGTAAAGTCGTTGATGGTTAATGTGAATCCCGTTATATATTTGTGTTGTAGAGTGACACATAAAGGAGCGGAACTATTGTATGCACCTCTAGGATTGTATATTCGTATTGAGAATACAAGGTATGTAAGGTTACTCTGTCCGTATCTTTCTGCGGCAAATAGTATTCACATTGACATTACGCTTGTCCCATCCCGAAATGTGCTAAGGTATTCTATATCCGGTTATCAATGGTCATTATCATATGTTTCCTACTCATTGATCAATTGTGAATCTCATGTCTCATATTCATGAATAATGTTCCAAAAGCTCAACAATGTTATGTTCCAAAGTTCCAATAGTGGTTATACTCATGTATCTTGTTCATTGATTATTGTCTAATGGTTCCAATGGTGATATGTTTCCAATAAGGCTATGTTTCCAACAATGTTTATTCACATGTCCCTCACTTATTGGTTAATGATCCAAGGCTTCAAGTAAAGTTGTGACTATCATGGTATCAATCTCAAAGTAATAAACAAAGTAATGCATATATGGTCAATGATCAAGTATGGGTGGCAGCTTTGGGGGCCAAATGCCTAACTCAAGCCGATCCCGAGGTTGTTGGATCAGGGGGCAGTCCTAGGGGCATAAGCCTAGCTCGGACCGATCCTGACAGGGGGCAGCTCTAGGGGTAATAACCTAGCTCGAGCCAAACCTGAAATGTTGTATGGGTGGCAGCTCTAGAGGTACTAACCTAGCTCGAGCCGATCCCGATATATACATTGCTTCATAAGGTGGAAGCTCTAGGGGTATAAGCCTAGATCGAGCCGATCCCAACATAACACTATGTTATGTTTAAAACCCACTGTTCAGTCGGGGCCCGGGTATCACAGGTCAAAGGCAAAGATGAATAATCATGGAAGCAAAGATACAAAGAAAGTAATGAAAGAAAAATACATGGTTTCCACAGTACAGAATTGTGACTCATCTACATTGTGACTTATCTATATTGGTTATGCATTTGAACTTGAGTTCTTGACATATTTTCATAGCTTACAAGTTTCATATGGCCTTACATACTCAGTACATTCTTTGTACTGACCCCTCTTGGGGAATTTACCTTACTTGCTGCAGGCGCAGGTACTAGTAGGCCTCCACAGTAGGTTGCTAGTGTTGCAAATTTTTGGTGAGCTCCAGTTAGTTTGGGGCTTCTCTGAGTCACAGTTGTACATATGTTTTGGTGTTGTACATGTTGTATAAAGCGGGGACTTATCCCGACTTTTAGTTCATTTGGTCAATGCATTTGTTAGAGGCTTTTGTAGACGGATGTGGGTGTATAAAAGTAAAATGGATATGTCGTTCTTGACTTGGTGGCCTCAACGGCCAAGTTTCGTATATGTATATATATATCGTGTTCCATGAATTCCATTGTTGGTATCTATAGCTATTATGTGATTATGGGTTTCTTATGGCATGCAGATGTTTGAATAGAGACAAAGCTTGGTTCTCTTGGGCCTTGTAGGCTACGAGTGCCAATTCGTCCCATGGGATTCGGGGCGTGACAGCACTAGTGGCCAGTTGACTGAAAAGCAAGAGATAATCAAAGATCTACATCAACTAGCCAGCTTGGGAGTTCGACTTATTGAATCTCCAGATGAAAGGGTTATTGTACAAAATGCAGCAGAATCCTCCTTGATAGCTGAAGTGAAAGAGAAGCCGTTTGCGGATTCTATTTTATTATAGCTAAAGAAAAATGTACAACAGAATTTGACCAAGGCATTTGATCTTACACATGAAGGGGTACTTCAATGTCAAGGGAGATTATGTGTACCGGACGTAGATAAGATGAGGACACAAATTATGACAGAGGCGCATCATTCGCGCTATTCTATTCATCCGGGTGATACTAAAATGTACCATGAATTGAAAGAAGTGTATTGGTGGGGAAATATGAAAAAGAACATTGCAGAATTTGTCGCGCAATGCCCGAATTGTCAACAAGTGAAAGTGGAACATAAAAAATTGGGAGGTTACATGCAATGTATCAATCTTCTAGTCTTAAAATGGGATATGATTAATATGGATTTCATTACAGGTTTGCCTCGTACATTGCAGAAGTTTGATTCTATATGGGTCATAGTGGACAGGCTTACCAAATCAACACATTTTCTACCAGTTAAGACCACCTATACAGCTAAGGATTATGCGAAGTTGTATGTGAAAGAGATAGTAAGATTGCATGGTATTCCACTTTCCATTATATCAGACAGAGGAGCACAGTTCACAGCACACTTTTGGAGATCTTTTCAGCAGAGTTTGGGTACACAGGTGAATTTGAGTACGGCTTTCCATCCTCAGACTGATGGACAAGCAGAACGTACTATTCAGACACTTGAAGATATGCTACGAGCTTGTACATTAGATTTTCAAGGCAGTTGGGATGACCATTTGCCTCTTATTGAATTTGCGTATAACAATAGTTATCATTCAAGTATTAAAATGGCACCTTATGAAGCTTTGTACGGAAGGAAATGTAGATCACCAATAGGATGGTTTGAAGCAGGTGAAACTGCTTTACTTGGGCCAGATATCGTTCATCAGGCTATGGAAAAGGTTAAGGTGATCCAACAGTGGTTACAAACGGCTCAAAGTCGTCACAAGTCATATGCGGATGTTAGGAGAAGAGGTCTTGAATTTGCCATAGGTGATTGGGTGTTTTTAAAGGTGTCACCGATGAAAGGGTAATGCGGTTCGGAAAGAAAGGGAAATTGAGTCCATGTTACATAGGCCCATATGAAATCATTAGAAGATTTGGGAAAGTTGCGTATGAGTTGGCACTACCCCAGGAACTTTCCTCAGTCCATCCGGTATTTCATGTTTCGATGCTTCAAAAATGCATAGGAGATCCATCTCGTATTGTTCCCGTAGAGGATGTTCAAGTTACAGAGGATCTTACTTATGAAGAGGTACCCATTGATATTCTAGAGCGACAAGTAAAGAGATTGAGGAATAAAGATGTCGCATCCATAAAAGTCCTTTGGAGAAATCAACAAATAGAGGAGATCACATGGGAAGCGGAAGAAATGATGAAGCGGAAGAAATGATGAAATCCAAGTATCCCCATCTATTTCAAATGGATGAAGAAGTTCACAGTGCGGATGTGGACCAATAACAACTAAGTATCTAAAAGCATTATGTGTATATGTATGTGTATGTTAATATAGAGATGCATTTGTTGTACATAAGACGATGTTGTTAACATTCGAGGACGAATATTTCTAAGGGGGGAAGAATGTAACAACCCGTACTTTTATAACTTCATTTGATACCTTGGGGTCATATCTACCTAGGTGTCTAGATTCCATGGGTATGTGTTTTATAGTGTCATTGGTGAAACATTTGATATCGGACCTAATATGTGCGATTAGACCTTCATAGGAGGTGTTTTGTGATTTCGTGGAGCATTTGTGTAATACCCCATACACATTCCAACCTCATTTGGTGACTTGGAGTCATGTTTACTTGATGATTAAGATCACTAAGTAAGTATTTTGTAGTGTTTTGATAAGGTATTGGATTATATGCAAGTGTTGGAAAAATGGCCAAAAAATTCAGCAAAGCATGGAAACTTGTGCCACTCCCTTTTTCAGGGGGTGTGGCGCAAGCCCCTGATTCAGAGGGCAGTGATTTCTTACGCCACTGCCTTGCTTTGCAGTAGTGGCGCAGGGCACAAAAAATGTGCCCTTCCGAGCTCGTTTCGCAACGCAATTCTACGTCGATTCTTATATGCTTTCTTTTGGTTCTTTGGAGTTCTTTGAGCATTGTTAAAGCTTCAAATACTTCAATACACTCCTACATACTCCTACATGATCAAATCATGAAACATAAATAGTTATCCAAAATGTTCAATGAAGCCATGGGCGACTTGAATTCCTATTTTTGCGATTGAGACTATGAATGAGAATCTCGTAAACGAATATTGTCGTGACATTATGGAATTATTTAAACATGAGATATATGATGGATTGCATATTAAATTTGATGGGTTAAATGGATATGTGTCATTGGGCTCACTTAAGGCCCAAAATGAAGCAAAAAAGGCAAGGCCCAATGGGGCAAATGACCCATTCTTCCACTTTGACCAAACAACCATTGCATTTAATGCAAGAAAATGGATAAGGATGACTTGAGTACTATATAAAGTCCCCAAAATCAGATTTTTATTCCAAAACACACACAACACATTTTGAGAATTTACAAGACATTTCATTTTGGTTCTCTCAAACCCTAAGAACCCTAAGCCCTTTTCTTTGGACAAGATCATCCTATTCCAAGCCTTGGTAAGTATTTATTCTCATGGATTAACATATTATATGCATGGGAGATTATGTATATCATGTTGGTTATGCTTGGAAATGGTGGACATGGTACTTTGTGTTTTTATATAAGATTTGTGATCAATGAGATTCAAGCTTGAATTATGACTTGTGACTTTGATGGAAGAGCATGGCATGGATAAAATATGAACATGTAAGGTGTGATTTTTTTATTAAACTTGTTATTTTTCTAAAAGTGTAAATTGTGGGATTTTGGCCGATATGTGTTATGAGGTGTATTAAGGTAATTTGTTGGATTATTTGTGATGTGGTGTGGATAAGAAAGTGTAAAGGAGAAGTGTTGTGGTGAAATGTATTGATTATCATGTATTGGTCAATGTATGGAATATTGGGGGATTTTTGGAATAATAATTTCATCAATGGTTTTGTCAAGGGGAAATGGCATGTTTAAAGACAAACATGTAACTCATTGATGTTATATGTATTTGTAAAGTCGTTGATGGTTAATGTGAATCCCGTTATATATTTGTGTTGTAGAGTGACACATAAAGAAGGAGCGGGACTATTGTATGCACCTCTAGGATTGTATATTCGTATTGAGAATACAAGGTATGTAAGGTTACTCTGTCCGTATCTTTCTGCGGCAAATAGTATTCACATTGACATTACGCTTGTCCCATCCCGAAATGTGCTAAGGTATTCTATATCCGGTTATCAATGGTCATTATCATATGTTTCCTACTCATTGATCAATTGTGAATCTCATGTCTCATATTCATGAATAATGATCCAAAAGCTCAACAATGTTATGTTCCAAAGTTCCAATAGTGGTTATACTCATGTATCTTGTTCATTGATTATTGTCTAATAGTTCCAATGGTGTTATGTTTCCAATAAGGCTATGTTTCCAACAATGTTTATTCACATGTCCCTCACTCATTGGTTAATGATCCAAAGCTTAAAGTAAAGCTACAACTATCATGGTATCAGTCTCAAAGTAATAAACAAAGTAATGCATATGTGGTCAATGATCAAGTATGGGTGGCAGCTTTGGGGGCAAAATGCCTAGCTCAAGCTATCCCGAGGTTGTTGGATCAGGGGGCAGTCCTAGGGGCATAAGCCTAGCTCGGACCGATCCTGACAGGGGCCAGCTCTAGGGGTTATAACCTAGCTCGAGCCGAACCTGAAATGTTGTATGGGTGGCAGCTCTAGAGGTACTAACCTAGCTCGAGCCGATCTCGATATATACATTGATTCATAGGGTGGCAGCTCTAGGGGCATCAGCCTAGCTCGAGCTGATCCCAACATAACACTATGTTATGATTAAAACCCACTGTTCAATCGGGGCCCGGGTATCACAGGTCAAAGGCAAAGATGAATAATCATGGAAGCAAAGATACAAAGAAAGTAATGAAAGAAAAATACATGGTTTCCACAGTACAGAATAGTGACTCATCTACATTGTGACTTATGTATATTGGTTATGAATTTGAACTTGAGTTCTTGACATATTTTCATAGCTTACAAGTTTCATATGGCCTTACATACTTAGTACATTCTTCGTACTGACCCCTCTTGGGGAATTTACCTTACTTGCTGCAGGCGCAGGTACTAGTAGGCCTCCACAGTAGGTTTGCAGTGTTGCAGATCTTTGGTGAGCTCCAGTTAGTTCGGGGCTTCTCCGAGTCACAGTTGTACATATGTTTTGGTGTTGTTCATGTTGTATAAAGCGGGGACTTGTCCCGATTTTTAGTTCATTTGGGTCAATGCATTTGTTAGAGGCTTTTGTAGAGGGATGTGGGTGTATAAATGTAAAAGGGATATGTCATTCTTGACTTGGTGGCCTCAACGGCCAAGTTTCGCATATGTATATGTATATATCATGTTCCATGAATTCCATTGTTGGTATCTATAGCTATTATGTGATTATGGGTTTCTTATGGAATGCATATGATTGAATACAGACAAAGCTTGGTTCTTTCGGGCCTTGTAGGCTACGAGTGCCAATCCATCCCGATGGGATTCGGGGCGTGACACTAATGGGCTCAATAAAGGCCCAAAATTAAGTCGTAAGACATGTCCCAAATAGGAAAAATGACCCATTCTTGAGTTGACCAAGTAAACACACATTTAATGTTTGGCTAAGGATGACTTGAGGGACTATATAAGGAACAAAATCAGATTTTTATTCATTACAACACATATGCCATTTCTAGAATTTTCCAAAACATTTCTCATCTCTTACAAACCCTAAGCTATCACTCTCTTGGACAAGATCATCCTTTTGCAAGATTTGGTAAGTGTTTACTCTTATGGTTTAATATATTATATGAATGACAGGCTGTATAAATCATGTTGGTTATGTTTACAAAGTGTGGAGAAGTTCACTATGTGTGAAACAGTCTATGTTTGCTTAATCGGTAAAGGGTTTTGCCTTATAAACTTGAAAGAAGACTTGTGGTATTGAAGGAAGTGAATTTGACGGATTAAATATCAACATGTAAGATGTGGTTATCTCCTTAACTTGCTTTCTCTTTGTGTATAACATTTGGAATTTTTGTTGTGAAATTGTGTATGAAATTGGTGACGTATTGAAAGGAAAATATAGTTTTGGTGATGTTTATGTGCGTTGTGAAACCATGGTTGTTCGTTGGCATCCAAGATAAATTAAAATATGAAAAGAGAAGCTTAATTATGGTCATGGACCATTTATTATAAAAAAGGACCCAAAAGAGACCCATTTTGGCTGAAATCTCGGACAGGGAACCTGCGGGCATAGATGCCAATGCAGGTGGCCCTGGACAGGGCCAGATGGTCATCTGTGGCCATATTTCATCCACCTGTGGGCGTATGTGGCTCCACAACCCAATCCAGAATTTCGTTTAGTTTGTTTTTACTTCTCTTTGACCCCCCAAGGCCCCTATACCCTTTTTGGATGCAATTATCAACTTATGGTACCTTTTGAATGGCTATAAGGGGGTCGTACGGAGGCATGTTGGATTCTATCAATTATGGATTGTTGTTAATGTGTTATTGTGAAAGGTATTGAGATGACTTGATGGAGTAATTGTGACGTAGTGTTAATGAGGAAGTGTAAAGGATAAACTTGGTGTGAAATGCTATTGGTTTATGATGTCTTGGTCAATGTGTGGAATGATGTGGTATTGTTGGTATGGTAATGCAGTGAGTTGTATTATAGAAGGATGAAATGACGTTATCTAGCAGTCACTTAGCTCATTGTCGTCTTATGAACTTGTAATAAAGTTAGTTGTTAACGTGAGCTCCATTATGTACTTGTGTTATAGAGTAACACGTAAGGAAGGAGCTGGATTATTGTATTCACATATAGGATTGTGTATTCATATTGGGAAGATAAGGTATGTAAGGTTACTATTTTCGTATCCTTTCGCAGCATCTCTTGTTCTCATTGATACCGTACTTATTTCTATTCCAAAATGTTCTAAAGTATTTCATTCTAGGTTGTTACCAATGGTTATTCATATGTCTCATATTTATGGACTAATGTTCTAAAGTTCCAAAAATGTTATGACCACCAAATGAACTATCTCAAAGATTAAAGAAGTGATGTAATGAAAGTCTTTATTCTTGGGTGGTATCCCAGGGGTGGAAAGAACACCTAGCATGGGTTGATCCCATAACCACGGGTGGTATCCTAGGGGCAAAAAGGAAAGGCTAGCATAGGTCGATCCCGATTGATTATTATTATGATCCACTGATCAGCTTGGGGCCCGGACATTATATGAATGAATGATGAAGGAATGAATGAACGTAAAAGCAAAGAGAGTAATGAATGTAATGTACATGGTTCCACATATGCAGAATGATGGTTTATCCATATTGATTATCCATTTGTATCTGATTCCATTTGAAGTTCTTGTATTTCAAGCAGTTTCTTATAGCCTTACATACTCAGTACATTCTTCGTACTGACGTCCCTTGGGGGACTTACTTTACTTGCTGCAGGCACAGGTGCTGGTAGACCTCCACAGTAGAGTACATGCCATCTGCAGACTATTGGTGAGATCCAATTCGGTTCGAGGCTTTCCAAGTCACATGTGTACATTTGTTTTGGTATTGTATAAATGTTGTATAAAGCGGGAACTTATTTTGACTATAGTCTTGGGTCTGTATCTGTTAGAGGCTTTGTAGACGTTGTGGGACAAATGAAGAAAATATAAGAAATGTATGCTTTTGATGTGGTGGCCCTAACGACCAAGTTTTATATATATCATATGTTTTCCATGACTTCCTCCAATGATATCTTATGTCTATATGTGATAGAGTGTTGTTCATTTAGTCACAAGCACATGAGTGTACATGTATGAAGATTGGTTCTCTCGGGGCCTTAACGGCTTCGGGTGCCAGTCCTCCCCGTTGGAATTTGAGGCGTGACATTGCGGACCCCCCATGGGTCCTATTTCGGAGCTGCGAGCTCGGTAGGTGTATACAGAAAGTCATGCGATGACTTTCTCTATTCCACCCCATCATCATCATTGCATTGCATTGCATTATGCATCTTTTGTGATTCCTTTAGTTTTTCTTGACTTGTGTTTAGTTCCGTATGCTTTTCGTGTATGTCTATGTTGTTTTAATTCAGTATTAAATTAGAACTGTTAGTGGAGACGCTGTGAGCTATCATTTGGGAACTTTTTTGTTTGTAGGTGACGTGCTCATAATCTTCTTTACTTATATTATTGTATACTTTGCTCAGTCGGCCTATGATTTCTATTGAGTACATGTGGACCATACCCATCCCTACTGTGCCCTTTCGGTGCTGATCCAGGTATGAGTATGACTCGCGATGGTTGAATGTGCTTTTTGGAGGCTGTGATCGAGAAACTAGGTTGCTTTAGGGACCAGAGTTGACTTTCGGACCTCCTTTATCCTAACTTTTATCTTTATTTTCTATCAATGACTGACTTATGTAGTATTTTCAGATGTTCAGATTTGTATTAGATGCTATACACTTTTGACACCAGATTTTGGGAGATTTTATGTTATTTCTTTCAGACTTACTTATATTATGTCTCGTGTTGGTCTGACTTCACTCTAGAAGTTTTGCCTTAATTTATTTTCCTTAATTATTCGTATTCTTTCCATTTTGGGTGATCAACTTACTTATCAAGGCTTTGCCGCGATAAGTGCCATCATGACCTAGTTTTGGGTCGTGACAAATTAGTATCAGAGTATCAGGTTCACCGGTCACTTAAGTGTAAGTGCAAGATGTCTAGTAGAGTCTCGCGGATCGGTACATAAACATTCGTAACTATCTTTGAGAGGCTATAAGATGCATTTAGGAAAAGCTTCTCTAATTTGATTTCCTTATCATGCGGGTTGTTCATACCCAATGTTCTAAACTTGTATTCCATTTTTTTCTACACAGATGGTGAGTATTAGGTCCAGAGATATTAAGAATGCTGAGCCGACACCCGATATGAGAGCCCCGGCTCGAGGACGAGGCAGGGGTCATGGACGGCCCAGAGGTAAAGGACGGGTATGAGAAGCTGCCTCAATCAGAGGATGTATTAGAGAGGCCTCTCTCGAGATTGAGGTTGAGTATGCTAGAGATGAGTATCAGACAGGGGGGTGCGGGGCTAGCTCAGGTCCCACAGGGTTCAGTTGACACACCAGTACTTTAAGATTTATTGATGCACCTATTGAGTCTATTGAATGGTGTTCCTTTGAGTGTACCGGGTATTCCTCAGACTTAGAGTGGTGTTCTGCCATTTGTACCAATATCAACTTATGGTATTCCTGCTTTTGGGGTATAACCATCTTCTATGATACCCCCACATACGGACTCCTTGCCTACCAGACTTACTATTCCTCCCATTGATTTGGGTATAGTGATGTCTTCTGATGATCAGAAGAGGTTTAAAAGGTTTATCTGCTTGGATCCACCCAAGTTCAGTGGTTCTATTGGAGAGGATTCCTATGAGTTTCTGACTAATTTCCAGGTGAAGTTACATAATCTTAGATCCCTTAAGTCTCATGGAGTTTCTTATACTATCTATCAATTGATGGATGTGGCTAGGGATTGGTGGAGGTCGCTTGCTAGTTGTAGACTTTTGGGTTCGCCTGCTATGACTTGGACTCAGTTTTTTGAGGCATTCTTGGAGAGGTTTATGCCTTATATCTTGAGAGATCATATAAGGGATGAGTTTGATCATTTGGAGCAGGGCTCCATGTCTATTGCCGAGTATGAGGCATATTTCCATGATCTATCCATATATTTAGCCGCTAGCATCTCCACCGAGTCTGAGAGGATTCAAAAGTTTGTAAAGGGGTTAGATGGTTCATATCAGTTGGCTACAGCCCAGATGGTAGTTTTAGGGGCTTTTTTGTAGAGTATTATCGAGCATACCAAAATGACCGAGTCTATTATCCAAGCTATTCAGGGAGGCACCAAGAAGGTGCATAATCAAGGTGAGTTTAGTGGACACGCCTCCTGAGGTAGAGACTTCTCTAGTCGAGGTTCTTGTAGTTATAATGGTAGTCCAGTTCTGGCCGCATTGCAGGGATCAGGTGGTAGACCTTCAGGTTCTGTGACTTCTGGTAGCCAGGTATCAGGTCATACGAGTGGAGGTTCTAGGTTCAGTTCTTCAGGCCAGGGTGGTTGTTCTGGTTCATCCGTAACTCTTCAGATTGAGTTGGGCCATAGAGGATGTTTTGTTTGTAAGGAGTTGGGCCATGTGGCCACGGATTGCCTTCGACATGTGTTTGGACCTCCTCAGCAGGGATCTCAACTTCAGCTTTGCCCTACTCCTATTTCTACAGTTAGAGGTGGTTCACAAAATAGTAGGGGTGGTGCTAGAGGTGCTCGAGGTAGAGGTAAGGGAGCTCATGGTTGTGGTGGTGGGGTTGCTCGGTCCGAGAGTGGACATGGATAGTGTTATGCTATACTTAGGATACCTGAGACAGAGGCCTCTAATGCAGTCATTACATGTATCATCCAGATTTGCTACAGATCTACTTCCATGTTATTTGACCCTAGATCTACATTCTCCTATGTGTCTGCATATTTTGCTTCTGGTTTTGATGTTGCATGTGAGCCCCTTGCTATGCCTCTTCATGTATCTACCCCTGTAGGAGATTCTTTAGTGGTGGATCATATGTACCAATCTTGTATGATTACCTTTGCGGGTCGTGAGACTTGGGTAGATTTGATTCTCCTAGATATGGTTGACTTTAATATTATATTTGGTATGTACTGGTTATCTCCCTATCATGCTATTTTAGACTTTTATGCCAAGTCTGTGACCTTAGCTACACTGGGTGTGCCAAGGTTAGCTTGGAAGGGTACGCATAATTCCGATAGAAAGGGGTTGTTTGTCTTATTTGCCTCATGGTAGAAAGGGGTTGTTTCTCTTATTTGACTCATGTTCGTGATACTAGTGTTGCCTCACCGCCTCCTTTGAATTCTATTTGGGTTGTTCGCGAGTTCATGGATGTATTTCCTACTGATTTGCCTGGTATGCCTCCGCATCGTGATATTGATTTTGCTATTGATGTGAAGCCGGGCACTAAGCCCAATTCTATTTCTCCTTATAGGATGGCCCCAATTTAGTTGAATGAATTGAAGGAACAATTGCAAGATTTGTTGAGTAAAGATTTCATTAGACCTAGTGTATCTCCTTGGGGCGCGCCTATCTTATTTGTGAAGAAGAAGGATGGTTTTATGCGCAAGTGTATTTATTATCGACAGTTGAGCAAGGTGAAAGTTAAGAAAAAGTATCCTTTTTCTCATATTGATGATTTGTTTGATCATATTAAGGATGCTTCCGTGTTTTCTAAGATTGATTTAAGGTCCGGGTATTACCAGTTGAGGATTAGAGCTTCAGATGTTTTGAAGAATGCTTTTTGGGCTCGATATGATCATTATGAGTTCTTAGTCATGTCATTTAGGCTGACCAATGCCCTAATAGTGTCCATGTTGTTGATGAATCGGGTTTTTAAACCGTATCTCAACTCATTTGTGATTGTATTTATAGATGACATCTTGGTTTATTCTAAGAATGAGGTCGACCATGTGAGACACTTAAGAACTGTACTTCAGAGATTGCGTGATGAGAAGTTGTATGCTAAGTTCTCCAAGTGTGAGTTTTGGTTGGATTCTATCTCTTTCTTGGGTCATATGGTGACCAAGGATGATATTATGGTCTATCCTACCAAGATTGCGGTGATTCGTGATTGGGCTAGGACTATTTGTTGGCTTGGCGGGTTATTATCGGTATTTTGTTAAGGATTTCTCTTCTATGGCGGCTCCTTTGACCAAGTTAACTCAGAAGAAGATTACCTTTTAGCGGTCAGAAGCATGTGAGAAGAGCTTCCAAAAGCTCAAAGAGTTAGACTTCGACTCCTATCTTGACTTTGCCCAAGGAGGGCATGGGTTTACCATGTTTTGTGATGCTTTCGATATTGGTTTGGGGGTAGTGTTGATGCAGAAGGGTAAGGTGATTGCTTATGCTTCTCATCAGTTGAAGCCTCATGAGAAGAATTACCCTACACATGACTTGGCGTTGGCCACAATTGTGTTTGTGTTGAAGTTGTGGAGGCACTACTTGTATGGAGTTCGTTGTGAGATCTTCTCAGATCGTCGTAGTCTTTAGTACTTCTTCACATATTGAGATATTAATATGAGACAAAAACATTGGATTGAGTTGCTTAAGGATTATGACATCAATATTCTGTATCATCCGGGTAAGGCTAACGTGGTTGCGGATGTCTTGAGTCAGAATTTGACTAGTATGGGAGTTTAGCTTATCTCTTGATTTATGAGCGATCTTTAGCTTTAGAGGTTCAGTCTTTAGCTAACCAGATGGTTAGACTTGATATATCGGCACCTGGACGTGTTTTAGCCTTTGTTGATGCTAGGTCGTCTTTGATGAAAAAGATTTGAGCTCACCAGTTTGATGATGATGGTTTGAGAGTAATTCGGGATAAGGTGTTGAGTGGTGAGGCCAAGGTAGGCTTTACTTGATCCTGATGGATTGACTCGTACTTCTCGTGGTTCTGACAATATTTGGGTCATCGTGGATCGATTGACCAAATCAGCCCATTTCATCCCTATTCAGATTTCATCTAGTGCCGAGAGGTTAGCTCATAGCTATGTTAGAGAGAAAGTTTATCTTTATGGAGTGCCAGTGTCTATTATTCCAGACAGAGGTTCAGTGTTCACTTGTAGCTTTTGGAACACGTTTCAGGAGGAGTTGGGTACTCAGGTCGACCTTAGCATAACTTTTCACCCCCAAACCGATGGTCAGTTGGAATGGACTATTCAGGTTTTAGAGGTAATGCACCGCTCCTGAACTATGGACTTTGGAGGTCAGTGGGAGCAACATTTAGCCTTGGTGGAGTTTGCTTATAATACTAGCTACCATTTGAGTATTAAGATGACACCCTTCGAGGCATTGTATGGTAGACATTGTCGATCTCCAATTGGTTGGTTTGAGACTTCTGAGGCTAGACCCCGTGGTACTGACTTGCTTCATGAGTTTTTGGATAGAGTTCGAGTGATTCAGGATTGGCTTCGGACAACCCAGATGAGGCAAAAATGCTATGCCAATCGCAGACTTCGTGCCTTAAAGTTTGGTGTTGAACATTGGGTTTTTCTTCGTGTGTCGTCCACGAAGGGCATGATGAGGTTCGGGAAGAGGGGCAAGCTTAGCCCGAGGTACATCAGACCTTTTGAGATTCGTCGAACAGTTGGGGAGGTTGCTTATGAATTGGCTCTACCTCCAGATTTCTCAGTCGTTCATCTAGTTTTTCATGTATCTATGCTCCGACGCTATATTTCGGATGAGTCACATGTGCTTTGTTGGGATTCAGTCCTGTTGGATGAGAGAATGACCTTTGTTGAGGAGCCCGTCACCATTTTAGACAGGGATGTTAGGCGACTGCGTTCCAGAGATATTCCTGTAGTTAAGGTTAGGTGGAGACACTGTTCCGTTGAGGAGGCTACTTGGGAGATCGAGTCCGACATGCGTGGTAGTTACCCCCAACTATTCACCGATTCAGGTATTTCTTTGCTTTTAGTTTGAGGACGAGCTAGAGTCTTAGTGGTGGATATTGTAAAGACTTGTTTTCTGTAAAAACTAGCTTTTTACGTGATTTGACCATTTTGCCCTTCCCCGTAGTTGCTAGATTTTGGGGTGCGAAAATGATTAGCATGGTTCCCGATGCGGGTTTTGAGAGATTTAAGGTTCATGATGTGAGGCCAAAATTACATTATTTAGTCATTATTTGCTTCATATTTAGTATTTTTATTTGTCCTTTTCGAGCATCGATTTTATGGATAGTACTTAATATTATATTTTGATGTGTAGGATTAAAATAATGTGAAGATGAAAAGATTTGGAGCCAAAACGCATTAAAGACGAAATATTATAGAAGAAAATCAAGCAAACAACTTAATGGAATAAAGTTAATAAAATATTCAAAAGTGACCTTTGAATTGCAATTTGAAATTGCGTACAGTGACCGTCTGCCTTTTTGACTTGACACAGAGCTCTGCTTGGCAATAAAGCCGTGACACGGAGTAGGCTGTTTTGTATTAAATCTTTCCCAGCCCATTTTGGACTCAGTTATTTTATTTGGAGTTTTTTTCTACACCTATAACTATTTCATAAAATCAGTTTTCACACTACTTTTGACCTAGGGAGAGCAAAGAGTCAGCGTGGAGGATGGAGAAAATTGGTTTCATCTTTTCTTCTCCTTTATTATTTAATTTTAGGTTTTCTTTGGATGCTTTATTGTAATTGGTCCATATCTATGTGGAGTTAAACTTCTATTTCTAGGATTATGGTAGCTAATTAAATGATTGTTTAGTAATTCTTGATTTTATTTGTTTGATTATCAAAATAGTTGTTCTTATATTCTTGTTTTACTATTTTAATGATTCGCGACCATTAAAATAAATCTATAATTTCAAAGTGAACGGACCAAGGGAACTGAGGGATAGAACGAAGAATATAGGGAGTAAGATCTCTTCTTTAGTAAAATAAGGAATTGATTTGTGACTAGGATAGGAATATACCTAGATCACCTTACTTGGTTAAGAACGAAAAGATAAGTAAATGCGTTTGAATTAACTTCTCACATCCCCACTCAACGATGTAGTTGTGAGACTAGTTTGAATAGACGATTAGAGGATGACCATTTTTGGATTGTACACTTAACCCCGAAACCCGCAATTTGAGAAGTAAAGTTCATTGAGGCGAATAAATGCTATAAATGATTGTGGTAAATGCCGTAGCCCTTAAATTTCTCATAATATTATTTTCAACTCTGTTCAAATACGTGATTGTCATATTTTATTCTTTTTGCACATTATTAGATAGTTATAATTTCACAAACATTCTTAAATAATCCATTCACTTGTCCGAACTATTATTGGAATTTGAACTAAGTAAATTGCTAATCGAATAGTCCCTGTGGGTTCGATAACCGGCTCCCAAAGAGTCACTATATTACTTGCTAGACCATGTACACTTGCGTGTGCAGTTGGCTGCAACAAGTTTTTGGCGCCGTTGCCGGGGACTTTAGAGTTAATTGTTAACTGGATTAGACTTTTTCTAGTGATTTTTTTTGAGTTGTACATAATTTTTTTTTTACATAGTTATCTTTTTAGTTTCTTTTACTTTTCTATCACTCTTCTTGATATGTCAGCCTGAGATAGATGGTGATGATTCTTGTGGTTTTTGCGGAGGACCCCACCGGGAGAGTATGTGTCAAAATTTTCAAGGGAGTAAGTGGTGTACACCTACTCAATCTGCTGAATTGGATGTATACAATATATGTAGAGATCAGGAGAGGAAAGAAGAATTTCAACCATTCAACTATCATCTTTTGCTTGAGTCAGACATTAAAAAGATGTGAAAAAGTGAGCATGTGGCATATGGTGTAAGTTTGAAAGTGGGACGTATTGGGCTTCATTCAAACCACTTTTCTACATTATGTTTGGATGATGACATGGATGTGAAGTCATCCATCCTAGTGGAGGAGTGGGAGGATGATGAACAAGATTCCTACATTTTGAAGTTTGCACCCGACAAGAGAAGATACAACATGCCTCACTTCATGGCCAATCAGTTCTACATGAACCACCCATTACTTGGCTCCACCATCTTCTTATCACCACCATATGAAAGAAACAGAAAAATGGCTGCAATGTTAGGGGTGAAATTCATATCCTTAAGGTGGAGGAAAAAGTTGATGGGTCGTGCCATGATGTTAAATCAAGCTCTTGTGGGAGGCAACCCAACGTTTAGTAAGTTGTTTGTTTTTATTTTTGTTTTTTTATTAGTGTCACCTTTGTTTTTATTTGTTTTTGTGTTTACAGGTTGAGGGGAAGTCTGATGTACCCTAAATCTGAGCTAAAAAGCATGAAAAAGAAAAATTGTGGGTTCCTCTGGCCCCCTTTGATGGATATTATGCTTCTAGCTAGGCCCTAGAGAGCCTCAGAGAGTATCTTTAACCCTTATTTTACTTTATTTATTGCTTTGGGGACAAAACATGATTTTAAGTATGGGGTGAGATGTCTTCCAATATTTGTTTAGGGTGAAGTAGGCTATAGGATTTTTTATTTTATTTTTAGTTGCTAGCTTTAAGGAAAGAAAAAAATTTGAAAAAGTTTAAAAACACAAAAAGATTTTTATTTTATTCTTTAAATTAGATTAATTTTTGTTGGTTAGCTTTTTAGCTTTTATTAGAGAATACTTCGCCCACCCCTTTGATTTTTCTTTTCGATTCTTTCCTGAGGGGGGTCCCTTTGAACCGAGTATCTTTTATTTTCTAGGAGTATTTTATTTTTATTATTTTTTTTTTGGAGTGAAAAGAGAAGATCAATTTGACTTGTGTGATACTAGCAATTTAGGCCTAATTTTGGGTAGTACTTTTCTGTGAGTGCTTGAGTATAAAATAAATAGCAGACTTCGTGACACCTATGCTCATGGTTGTGGCTTTGTATATAGCTTTTCTTATTTTATAGTTCGTTATGACCCTGTCTATCGTAAAATTGGAATTGATCCATCTTGATTTATACTTGTGCCATGTGTGGTGATGTTTTGAATATATTCCATATTTTGCATCTTAATCTAGAACTTGCCCTGCATGTTATTGAAGCAAAATAAAAAGTATTGCTTTGTTTAGAAGATGATATAGGCTTTCTTTGATTCGTCTTGAAAATTTTAGTCTTTTCAGATATCATATCATTAGTTAATCTCTTTGAGCTTGTAGCCTTTTGTTGATAGCCATATTTTTGCCTTGAACCTTTTGTGGAGTCCCTAGTTTTTGCACCCTACTTCCTTGAGCACTGTAGCATTGACTATGATAAAATTATTAAATCTGGAGAAAAGAAGTGGTTGAGTATAAAAAGGTGACCAATGATAGCTACAAAGTGATGAAAAGCCCCTCTTTGAAAGAATGTGACATGAAAAAAAAATTGTTTGAGAAAAAAATGATTGAAGCATTCTTGATTTGATAAGATTACTAGTGAAACTAATTGATGAAGAGAGGCCTGAAAATAAAGATGAGAAATTGATGGGTGATGAAGTCTAAAAGTGCAAAGTACTTAGGAAAGTGAAAGTCACTATTATATAGTTTTCCTACCTATCCCCTAGCCTACATTACAACCCGTTAAAGTCTTATTTGATTCTATTCAAGCATGCTTAATTAGTGGATATGTATATAATGGGCAAGCCTATGGTTCTTTGTGCATACATGTGAATTCTTTGTGAGTGTGAGAGTTGTTCTTTGATGCTAAGTCCTTAAATTATATTCAATTCATTGATCTGAGTGTGTGGACTATTTCTTCTTGTGAGGGCACTTGTTTCATGATAGATAGGTGATGTTATTAGCTTTCTTTGACAAGAGTAGGTGAGCAAGCTTAAATTTGATGAGTTAGAGTCCGACCTTGAGGTTAGAAGGTTAGAGGTTTGTTATTTGTTTGTATATCTTGCATAATGATCGGAAGGTGTACTTGATGTCTTGAATTTCCATATGGCCTAATAACTTGAATCAACCAAAGTAATGGTGTTTCTAGCTTGATTTATTGAGATGAGCTTTAATGCTTGCTCGAGAGTGAGCAAGAGTCTAAGTGTGGGGTAGTGATGTGAGGCAAAAATTACATTATTTAGTCATTATTTGCCTCACATTTGATATTTTTATTTGTCCTTTCTGATCATTGATTTTATGGATTGTACTTAATTTTATATTTTGATGTGTAGGATTAAAATGATCTGAAGATGAAAAGATTTGGAGCCAAAACGAATTAAAGACGGAAGATTATAGAAGAAAATCAAACCAGCAACTTAATAAAGTTAATAAAATATTCAAAAGTGACATTTGAATTGCAATTTGAAATTGTGTCCAGTGACCGTCCGTCTTTTTGGCTAGACACGGAGCATCTACTCCACTATAAATTCGTGACACTGAGTAGGCTGTTCCATATTAAATCTTTCCCAATCCATTTTGTACTCGGTTATTTTATTTGGGGTTTTTTTACACTATAAATATTTCATAAAATCAGTTTCACACAACTTTTGACCTAGAGAGAGCAAGGATCCGGTGTGGAGGCTAGAGAAAATTGGTTTCATCTTTTCTTCTCCTTTATTATTTAGTTTTACGTTTTCTTTGGATGATTTTTTGTAATTGGTCCATGTCTATGTGGAGTTAAACTTCTCTTTCTAGGATTATGGTAGCTAATTAAATGATTGTTTAGTAATTCTTGATTTTATTTGTTTGATTATCAAAATAGTTGTTCTTATATTCTTGTTTTACTATTTTAATGAATTGCGACCATTAAAATAAATCTATAATTTCAAAGTGAACGGACCAAGGGAACTGAGGGATAGAATGAAGAATATAGGGAGTAAGATCTCTTCTTTAGTAAAATAAGTAATTGATTGTGGCTAGGATAGGAATATACCTAGATCACTTTACTTGGTTAAGAAAGAGAACATAATTAAATGCATTTTAATTAGCTTCTCGCATCCCCGCTCAACGATGTAGTTGTGAGACTAGTTTTAATAGACGATTAGAGGATGACCATTCCCGAATCATAAAATCAACAACTGGATAATCAAATAAGTTGATGAAATTGATACTAAGCATGATTGTTAGCGAAATCATAATCCTAGATCGATTCATTTATTGATTTCGTAAAATCTGCTCTTCTCTTGTTTAATTGTTCATTAGTTATTTTATTATTATTATTTTTAGTTTAATTAATTCATAAATACAACTTTTGGAATTTACTTCTTGAATAAATAATAAGGATTAGTCTAATTTAGTAAAATAGTTAATCGACAAGTCCTTGTGGGTATGATATCTGGACTTAAAAATCTTATATTACTTGTATGATCACGTACACTTGCGTGTGCGTTTGGACACAACAGTTGTTTTGAGGCTTTATGAGCCAATAGTAGACTTTGTTCAACATTTCATATTTCAAGTATCGGATGATGATTTGGACTGTGCCAGCAGATCCGAAATGTCGAATTTGGTTTAGTAGTGTGGTTGGTTTGGGTTTGGGACCTTTATATCTCATTTCAATCCTTCGTTTGGAAAATAGTGAAAATAGGGTCCCGATGGTTAATTTATTAAAAACACCTCTTTTCGAAAATCCGACGTCACCATTGAGTTCGGAACAACTAAAATTGCCTAGTAGCATAGTTCATTTGTATTCATGGGATTCCGAACGAATCCCGAGGACCCTTTAGGAGAATGGTTGGCTTGCA
This sequence comes from Capsicum rhomboideum, assembly GCA_031232105.1. Lineage (NCBI taxonomy): Eukaryota > Viridiplantae > Streptophyta > Magnoliopsida > Solanales > Solanaceae > Capsicum > Capsicum rhomboideum. The sequence goes on from CP124711.1 coordinate 58,470,998, forward strand.
CCAAAATCAACACTTGCTGATATTTGGTGCAGGTGCAAAATCTTCTTCCCGAACGAGGGCCTTGGCCGCGAACGAGGAGAAGGGTGTTTTCCTTCTTCGCGAAGCGACAAAGCTGTCGCGAACGAGAAGGACAGAGTCATTAGCTTTCACGAATGCGAAGCCTTGACCACAAACGTGAAGGCCAAATTAATGTCCAGTCAGTATTGACCCTCGCGAATGCGAAAGGTTGATCGCGTTCGCGAGGCACTGTTCACTGAACAGTATAAAAGCTCCAGTTTTGTGATTTTACTCCATTTTTGGACCTCCATGCTTCGGGAAAGGCAATTTTTGAGGGTTTCTTTATCGATTTTCATGTTAGTAACTTCCAAAATCTTAATCCCACTATTTTCCACTGATTTTATCTTCGAAAACACCTTTTAATCGTGATTTCAAAATAGATTTTCGGGGTTTTTTATCGGTAAAGCTTGAAAATGGTTTTTCTTCAAATTGAACCTCATTTTTAACTCGTTTTCATGTGGATTTTTATCTATAGACTCCTACAATCTTGGAGAATGCGTTTCTAAAGAAAAATTCCAGTTTTACCCCTCTTATTTTTGAACTCATTTTTCAAGTCTATTTTTGATCCATTTAAATATAGGTAATTCGGGTATTGTTGACTTTTTTTAACGTGTAGATGCTATATTTGTATATTTTAGTTGATTTTGAGGCTTTTCGAAAGGGAAAAGCTTCATGGTGAAGGACTTTATGCTCGAATTTCATCATTTTGAGGTAGGTTATGGCTAAACTTTTTTCAGATTGAGCTAGGTAGCTAATAAATAAGTAAAGCATACTATGGTTTGGGGAATATAACAATGGGTTTTGTATTTCAAGATTATTATTACTGTTGTATGCCCGAGTGAGGGCTTATATTCGGTGGTTGTTGACTTGTGATATCAGATATTGCGTGACGCTCGAGTGGGGGCCTTATTTGACATCATTGGCCTTATATGTGCATTTGAATGCCTTTACTCTAGATATGATGCTCGTGCGGGGGCTTAAATTATTATATTAGGCCTTATTGAACATTGATTGCCTTCATCATGATAGAAAAATCTGAGATAGGGGTTGATATGATATTACTGATGTCTTATATGCATATTTATTCCGATGGTGCGTAATTAGAGTTGATAATCATGAATTGTGGACATATTGAGTTAATTCTGGGCTCACTTATATGCGTATTGAATTGATTGGATATCTTTATACTGATTTGATTATGAACATTACATCCTCATTCCATCTATACATTAATTTGTGAGCCTTTTCAACTCAAATTGATGTATTGGAAAATAGATCGACGTTGATTCCGGTCCGTTATTAATCCATTCATTTTACCACTACTATCGACTTTGATCGACGAAGATTCCGACCCTTTCTATATTATTATGATGATTTAGTCCCGAACTTGATCTCGAGCAATGGATTTACAGACTTACACTCTTTTAGTCACGGTTTGAGTTCGTCCACTAATTATATCTCTCTCTCCGATATTGGATGGATTAGATTGATTATGATGGTTATTAGAAGTCCTTGCTCGGGACCAGGCAGTGTATATGAATATCTCGAATCCCCTATGGGCCCCTACATCTGTGAGTCATAGTACCGGAGAAGGATGGTCTACGTAGGTCCTGCCTTTGCGAGCTACTGAGTTGGAGAAGGTGTATATACTTGTCACATTAGGGTATTTATGGTTATGTTGCATTCATTCATTTATATGCATCACCTATTCACCAATATAATTATTTGGCGCTTGTGTCTATCGGTCTTATGGGGGGTTAAAGTACAGGTTACAGTTGCTGTTTGCTGAGTGCTTTCGTGAACCTTTCAGGCTTATGGGGGTCAAGTTAGGTATTTGTGTGTCCGGACTAGCCAGTTACTCTATTATTGGTTATTATGGTTAGTTTGTGGCAGGATGAGTATAGATCGGTACCCGAGATTGGTGGTACATCTCTGATTCCATTTTTTAACATGGTAGTTACATTGTTGATAAATCACCTCATGCTTAGTTACATTTTGGTTAGAGGTTTGAGTATGCTAGCATTACCTCCCTTACTTGGCCATGATCCCTGAGATGTTAGGTTAACTCCCTCAGATATTCACCTTAGAGTTAGTCCTTTATGTATGTGTATATATATAGGGCATTACCGTATATCCCTCTCTTTCTTGTCCATTCCATTTGTATATGTATTCTTTGGCCTTGTGTACTACTATATATACTTCTTTCACTCTTTATTGGTATATTGATTAATGATATACGGTATTGTACTTTAGCTTCTGTTTACTGTCAGGATAGGGTAGTCATCCTTATTGCTCCATTAGTACTGTTATGCCTAGTTCCCTAGATAGTTGCCTATATTTGCATTCATGCCTTACATGTCATTTTATGCTTACATTATTTCTGGAGCTTAGTGGCTGATGCCTACTGAGTACCATATGTTTGGTACTCATACTACACTTTTACAGCCTGCAGGTTATAGTCTGAGTTATCGCTGTTGATGTGTGTATCGTGCGGAACAGCTATGGATCAAAGACTTGGAGTGAGCTCCTGATGTTCGAAGTTGTTCTTACTCTCTCTCTTACTGTAGATTGATCTCTATGTTGTACTCAGAGACATCTATCTATATATATTTATCCTGTATTTAACTTGTACTCTTGATGTATTAGAAGTTGTTGTACTGGCTCCGCCAGGTTTTCGGATTATATTAGTCTTTTTATCATTTTTATTCCACAATTACCTTTCTTTCTCTTGGTAGTCCGTTACTAGCTGTTCTAGACTATGGGTTGGCTTACCTACTATTGGGGTAGAGTAGGTGCCATCATGAACTGAGAAATCAGGTCGTGACAAATTGGTATCAGAGCCTAGGTTTATCAGTATTATTGGTACAAGAGCAAAGTGTCTAGTAGAGTCCTGCGAATTAATACGGAGACATCTGTATCCTATCTACGGGAGGCTACAGGGCATTCTTAGGAAATTCTATTCTTGACTCTTTGTAGTGTGTCCGTATTTCTATGAACCTCTAGTACTTTCTTTGACTCCATTCTTTCCCAGATGGATGGCACGAGGTTGTCGTTAGATGCGGATGGTAATTTTGCCCGTGTGACCAGAGTTTTAGTCCAGCGATGGACTAGGGAGTTAGAGATTGATAGAGATGATCTTCAGCATCAGACAGAGGTTGTAGGACCAGCCCAGGCTCCGACAAAGTTTGCGATAACCTCAACTTTTCAGGATTTAGTGTTAGGGATTTTGAGTCTTTTAATGGATGCTTCACAGTCAAGGGTATTGCCTGGTACATTGAATGATTCTCAGGCCAGAGTTAGGTTTGTTGGTGTTCAGCAAGGTTCCTTATCGATTTTCGAGTATGAGATTAGGTTTCTCGAGTGGGCCAGTCAGATATCTATGTTATATGCTACTGAGCATGAGATGGTTTAGAGATTTATCAGAGGATTGGCTTTACCACTTCATTTGGTATTGAAGTATTTGATAGCAGTTAGGTATTCTTTCTCTGAGGTTGTAAATCGTGCGAGGGATACAGAGAGGGCTTGCTTTGGGACATATGAAGGTGGCGGTAAGAGGCCATGATAGTAATACAGTGTTAGTGGTATTCCATCTAAAGGTCGGGATCTTTCCAGTAGGGGTCAACATCACTTGCCACCTATTATTGCGATATAGGTAGCACCTCAACTTATGGATAACTCTCAGGTATATCTTAGTGGTATCAGTTGATAGAGTTTTAGTTAGGCAGTATGGTTCATCCAGTCTATGTTGTCATACCGTGGCGGTAGTTCTGGGTTTGCAGGCATAGTACATTAGAGTATTCCAGGAGCTTGTTTTGACTATGGAGAGGTTGTTCATTGGTCTAGGGAGTGCCCCAGACGTTAGTTGGTTATCTCGATAGGGTCATCATATATTCCTCACTGGCCCAGAGCTCCCAAGGAATGTTATGATTGCTGAGAGGATGGACACTTTAGTAGAGAGTGTCCTCGACGTCAGTTGGTTAGCCAGTCGAGGCCATCTAGTATTTCAAGCCACGTTAGAGTTTTAGGGGTTTGTTATGACTACAGAGAGACCAATCACTGGTCCAGAGAGTGTCCCCGGTATGGGATTGTCAGTCATTCAGCTCATGCAAATCAGTCTTATGGGATTGTGGTACCTTCGGGTAGAGATAGTGCACTTAGTTCCTCAATTGGTCGTTTAGACGCTCAGTTCAAGTTTGGACATGCTCAGATTCGTACTTTCGGGCACATCAGATTTATGATTTTGGATTTCCACCATGATAGGTGCACCTTTGATTTTCTACCTTTAATTTCTATTTTGAATTGTATTGGGGTTTACATACCCATCGATGATTATATGCCATGGTATTTCTATATCGGTCGTTGTATGCCTTCGTGTAGATTTCATGCATATATGACTACCCCCGTAGATGATTCTTTAGTAGTAGATTAAGTGGATCAGTATTGTGATATTCCTTGGGGTGTAACATTTGGGTTCGAGTCCCATTTCCTTTGGCATATTGGCCTTGTTATGGCCTTATAGTGGTATTTGTTGTTGATTTTCATTTTTGGTACCACCTGCATCTTATGTTGTTGATATTATTGTCATTGTTTTGACATTTATTGACTCTTATTTGATAAATGGCTAGACTAGTGTTATATAGTTAGCATTTTTCTCTCCTTGCCATTCTTGCCCATTTGGCTTTGAACCTAGATTGGTTACTTTTACCTCTTGTTAGCGAGGTTAAATCAGTTGCAGAGAGAAAGTAAAGGTAAGTTTAGCCTTCCATGGCTTTGTTGTGATTTTAGCACTGACAGTCTTCTTCCATAGCCCGTTTCTATTGATGATTCATTTGGGATTTGACTCTTCCGATCTGGATAGCTCATCGCTCGGTAGTGGTCTTGATCTTGATATTTATGTTAAATTAGAGTTAACAATTCAGTTCTATTGCCTGTTGCTAATGTTGGAAAGTCTAGGCCTGGCTTTCTAAACTGTTAAGTTTGTCTCCTGGTGATCATTTTGATCTTGGTATTAGTGTGATGTTGGATAGTCCGTTCTTCCTATGATGTGGTTCATGGACTAGCCTAGTTAAAGTTAGTTTTCATGGGTGATCCTTTTCTTTAGCCATTGCTTATGTTGGCAAAATGGGAATTTGTTATCCTAGTTTACTTGGTTCATTTTCTGGTAGTAGTCTTGACCTTGGTGTTGATTTTGAGATTGGTACTCTGCTCTTCTGCGATGTGATTTATGGTTCAATTATGTTAGGTTGGTTTACATGGGTGGATTCAAAAATTTCTCTTTTCGATAATTGATCGGCCTAATGTGACTTTGTGGAGTACTTCAGCTTGGTGATATGTGCTTGTGTATCAATTGTCAGTAACCAAAGCGGGTGTCTTTGGGAGTGAGTATTTGTTTCCATAGATTGGACATTAGATTGGCTAGATGTCGGTTGAGTTATACATTCTGTGTTGCTCGAGTTTTGGATACCATTGGTGCTCTTTCAGCCTTGGTGAGATGTTGGTTATGCCTTGTTGCATTATGCTTTTCAACAGTTGTGGAATCGATTGCTTATGCTTTTAGCCTATGTGGAGTTGGCTCCCTATATCTTCAGCTTGTGGTCTTCCTCCATCATGGCTATGTCCTCGGCGACATTATAATTTTAGCCCTTGCGAGGACCATTGCGTATATGCTCAATTTTTGATAATGAGGTTGATTTGGGTATTTGACCCTAGTGAAGGCTTGTTGACTCCAGTTTTGGATTTTGATGCCTTCGGATGATGGCTTGGGAGTTATGATAGATTTCTATATGTGTATGCTTACTCGTCAATAGGATCGATTTGGATAGTTGAGATCGAGTAGTTCGGTTTCAGTGTTAGGATTTTACCTTGGGTTTGCATAACTTGGTTGCAGCCTTATTTCCAAATTTGCCTCAGTTGACCATTTATTCATAGGCTGACTAAGCTTACACCTTGCCTACCAGTTCAGTTCTTTTCAATCCAGATAGACTGGGCTTGATTGATTCTAGGAGGATAGTCCATTGGCACGTGGTAATTGTTTCTATTGCTTTTGACCTTGGCTCTTAGTTTTCATCAAAGGTTTGGATCGTCTGCTCAGTAGAAAGAGTATGCTTAAGTTGGGCTTAGCATGACTTTATCCATAGTTGGTGGGACATCCTGGAGTGAATTCTTTAATTTTGAGAGATTATGCTCCAGACTCGTGATTATTGGTTTTGAGGGTCATTCAGGTCAGCCGTAGCTTTGGCTTAAAAGTGCATACTTTGGTCACCAATGTTTGTGTGTCCTGGTAGCACCTTATGAGCCTAGTTGTATGATTGCCATTATGGATTTCCAGTGGATCAACTTCAGCCTTTCAAGGGCAGTGTGATGGCATTGCGCTGATAGGACTCGGATGTCATTTTTGTGTGGTTTGGAGTTGGTAGCAGGTTTGGAAAGGCAAAAGAAGGTTAGATGTGGAAATTGGAATCAATTTCATGATTCTTGGCTTGGATTGCCTTTAGCTGGGTTGAGTATCTATTGGTTGTGCTTGCTTCAGCTTGGGTTTTGCATGCGGTGTTTTGGGTTTGCGTGTTTCCATCGCCCCCTGTTCAGTTGGAGGCCAGTTGGTTATTGGGGAGGAGTTTCAGTTATTTGGGAAGTAAGGTCAGGATATGAAGGAATAAGGGATGTTTTGGGTGGTCTTCAACTTGGCTGGGTTTTCGCTTGGTTGTGTTGGTATCAGTGACATGTCAGTAAGGTATGGTTTGTGTTTACATGCTTCACTCTTTCTCAGTTTAGTTGAAGGTTAGTTGGTTGTCGAGGCTGAGTTGTGGCTATTTGAAAAGTGAAGTGGGGAGGTTGGTTGAAAAAGGGATACCGTTGGTGAAATCCCTTAAAAGTGTTGTTCTACTTTAGAGGTTATTTGGGGAGTCTTGCTTGGAGCATGAGAGCCCAGTACCTCATCCCTTCGAGATTTCAGGCTCTTTCTATCCCTTGACGCTATAGGTCATTTATGACTTACTAGAATTATTAGTTCGGTTATCGGAAAAATTCGTTTGGCTTTTTGGATCATTTTCCTATTTTGGAGCTTTCACTGTTAAGGAATTGGTCTCGGGCCAAAACTGCTAGTAAGTGATCTTAGATGGAAATCCTGACAATGCCATCAACTCCGAAACATTAATTTTAGGCTAGGGGGACCCTTGGTTCAGGTCCCGAGGCTTCGGGACTCATTTTGGGCTATTGGGTAGATTTGGTAAAAAATGGAACTATAGGTATGGGCCCTACATTTAATCGAAATGATATAGGATAAAAGTTTCGATAGTTCCATTAAATCCAAAATGTCAAATTTCGTATGGTAGCATAATTCTTTTTTGCGCACGGGGTTTCGAACAAATCCCGAACACCCAATCAGAGTCCATTTTGGACTGAGCTAAAATCTGTTGTGACCGCTAAAGCTATCAAAGATTCGGTTTAGCGGTAACCGTTTTAGCGACCCTGAACTGCTTTAGCGATCTTAGCTACTCAGCTGAGGTCAGCTTTAGTGGTGAAGGTCCGCTTAAGAGGGCTTCCCTCTATCGGCCAAGTTCCTCTTTAGCAGCCTCTGCCTTTCTTTGCCCGACCGCTTTAGCTGTCATGTACCGGTTTAGCGGTAGCCACTTAAGTGGCCATGAGACAGCTTTAGCGGTACCTGGGGCTGATAAATCCTCCTCTTCACCCGATTCTCTCTCATTTTCTCAACCCTTTTCCAATATTTTTGAGAGTTTGAAGAGAGAGAAAGTGTGGGGAATCTTCAATTGAAGCTAAGGTAAGTTAGCTCTACACTCCTTGATCCTTATTCATCATTTTATCTATTGAATTTCGCTCCATTTCATTGTAAATTCTTAGAAATTAGGTCTTTAAATCCTTAACTTTGGAGACTGATTTGAGCCTCGATTTACGCTCTATTTGTGCTCAACTTTTGAGCACACATTCCTTGTCCTTCGAGGGACCTGTGATGGATTCAAGTTTTGATTTTATTTATGGGCCCCACAGACCCGTTCTTGATTCAAATTTTGACTCGAGTTTTTATATAGCAATATGGGTATCGTTTTAATAAGTTATGATGTGTAGTTTAATATTTTGATAGCGTGGCGGCATTTTGGGATCGTGGAGCGAAGACGAGTAAATTATGGACGATTCAATACTTGCGGTTCGGCATCGAGGTAGGCTTCGGTCTACTTTTCTCTATGAGATTGTGTATGGTATAGATTGCATGCTAGGTAGGGATTATAGGATGGACTTATGACTAGTATATCATGACTTAGCCCATTTAGGGAATTTGGGGTAGAAATGTGACCCGAACCTTAGTATAAAATACTTGTCATGGCTATAGAATCCTATTACCCTCGATTATAAGCATGCTAACCATAGTTTAATATAAAGGATCCCTTAGTATAAGATTTATCATTTGACTTAGTGATTTGGGAGGTATTTCCCCGATTATATCCTTGTAGTGGCTTTATGCCCTTGACTACTATGGATTCCCGAGTTAGGAGGCTTGTTATGTTGATTATGTATTATTGGGACCGACGTCATGGTCACGATACCAGTTGGATTCCAGGTGAGTATCCTATCTGAGGACGTGGTTCTAGTTTATAGAAGCTTAGGCTCTTATGGTTGTAATCTTTGGATACTGGTGATGGCATGCATACTGTTAGGCGCATTCATGCTTACTTAGTGGTACGATTCCAACCCTAAACCTTGATTTTATTACTATTTTCCAAAATGGGATTTAGTCCCCACTTTTCACTTTTAAAATGGATTCTTGAATAATGGGAATCGTACCATCTTATTTAATGATTTGTGAGCCTTTGGAACTCAAATTGAAGTTTTAGAAAGTAGACCGAGGTTGATTCCAGTACGTTACTAATCCACTTATTTTACCACTACTATTTACTTCGATCGATGGAGATTCTGACCCTTTCTATATTATTATGATGATTTAGTCCCAAACTTGATCTCGGACAATGGGTTTACAGACTTACACTTTTTTAGTCATGGTTCGAGTTCGTACATTTATTTTATATATCTCTCGGATATTGGATGGAGTAGATTGATTATGATGGTTATTGGAAGTCCTTGTTCGGGACTAGGCAATGTATACAGATATCCCGAATCCCCTATGGGCCCCTTCATCCGTGAGCCGTAGTGCTGGAGAAGGATGGTCGACGTAGGTCCTGCCTTTGCGAGCTACTGAGCTGGAGGAGGTGTATGTACTCGTTACATTAGGGTATTTATGGTTATGTTGTATTCATTCATTTATATGCATTGCCTATCACTAGTATGATTGTTTGGCGGCTGTATCTATTGGTCTTATGGGGGGCTGTATAAGTACAGGTTACGGTTGCTGTTTGCTGAGTGCTTCTGTGAACCTTCCGGGCTTATGGGGGTCCGATTAAGTATTTGTGTGTCCGGACTAGCCAGTTACTCTATTATTGGCTATTATGGTTAGTTTGTGGCAGGATGAGTATGGAATTGTACCCGAGATTGGTGGTACATTTCTAATTTCCTTCTTTATTATGGTAATTACATTGTTGATAAATCACCTCATGCTTAGTCACATTTTGGTTAGAGGTTTGAGTATGCTAGCATTAACTCCCTTACTTGGCCATGATCCCCGAGATGGTACGATGACTCCCTCAGGTATTTAGATTAGAGTTAGTCCTTTATGTATGTGTATACATATATATATATATATATATATATGGCATTACCGTATATCCCTCTTTTTCTTGTCCACTCCAATTGTATATATATTCTTTGGCCTTGTATACTACTATATATACTTCTTTCACTCTTCATTGGTATATTGACTAGTGATATACGGATATCCCGAATCCCCTATGGTCCCCTTCATTCGTGAGCCGTAGTGCTGGAGAAGGATGGTCGACGTAGGTCCTGCCTTTGCGAGCTACTGAGCTGGAGGAGGTGTATATACTTGTTACATTAGGGTATTTATGATTATGTTGCATTCATTCATTTATATGCATTGCCTATCACCAGTATGATTGTTTGGCGGCTGTATCTATTGGTCTTATGGGGGGATGTATAAGTACAGGTTACAGTTGTTGTTTGCTGAGTGCTTCTGTGAACCTTCTGGGCTTATGGGGGTCCGATTAAGTATTTGTGTGTCCGTACTAGCCAGTTACTCTATTATTGGTTATTATGGTTAGTTTGTGGTAGGATGAGTATGGACTGGTACCTGAGATTGGTGGTACATTTCTAATTTCCTTTTTTATTATGGTAATTACATTGTTGATAAATCACCTCATGCTTAGTCACATTTTGGTTAGAGGTTTGAGTATGCTAGCATTAACTCCCTTACTTGGCCATGATCCCCGAGATGGTAGGATGACTCCCTCAGGTATTTAGCTTAGAGTTAGTCCTTTATGTATGTGTATACATACATATATATATATATATATATATGTATGTATATATGGCATTACCGTATATCCCTCTTTTTCTTGTCCACTCCAATTGTATATATATTCTTTGGCCTTGTATACTACTATATATACTTCTTTCACTCTTCATTGGTATATTGACTAGTGATATACGATATTGTACTTTAGCTCCTGTGTACTGTCAGGATAGGGTAGTTATCCTTATTGCTTCATTAGTACTGTTATGACTAGTTTCCTGGATAGTTGCCTGTAGTTGCATGCATAACTTACATGTCATTTTATGCTTACATTATTTCTGGAGCTCAGTTGGCCGATGCCCACTGAGTACCACGTGTTTGGTACTCATACTACACTTCTGCAACCTGCAGGTTATAGTACGAGTTATTGCTGTTGATGTGTGTATCGTGCAGAGCAGCTATGGATCAGAGGCTTGGGGTGAGCTCCTGATGTTCAAATTTGTTCCTACTCTCTCTCTTACTGTAGACTGATCTCTATGTTGTACTAAGAGACATCTTTGTATATATATTTATCCTGTATTTCACTTTTACTCTTGATGTATTAGAAGCTCTTGTACTGACTCCACAAAGTTTTGGGATTATATTAGTCTTGTTATCATGTTTATTTCTGCAGTTTCCTTCCTTCTCTTGGTAGTTCATTACTAGTTGTTCCGAACTATGGGTTGGCTTACCTACTGGTGGGGTAGAGTAGGTACCATCATGACTTGAGAAATCTAGTCGTGACATATCATGACTTAGTTTTTGGGTCGTGACACAATCCCAACCTTAGCTGGTTCAAAAGCCAATTTAATATGAGAACAAGCAACACAAGGGAATTCATGAAGAACTTTCTGTTTCTTCAATATATAACCACATGAATTTTCAATTATTTTTGCATGATGTAACTGGGATTGTCAAAAGGTCATGCCACATGATATTTATTTTAGTAAACTTTTTTTTACTATCGCATGTTATTCCCTCACCATGCTCATAATTGTGTGCTGCCAACAGGAGAAAAAGGCGGGCAATCTTTTACATAATATTTTAACCCACTCTGATTGTAGTAATATAGAGATATTAAATCTTCTCTTAATTTATAGTGTCAATATAATTCATTTTTGGCCAATGCCTTTATTGCATCCAAATGCACATGCTAGTGTACGCGATTGTACAAGTAATCAAGTGGCTCTTGCGAGTCGAATATCGATCCCACAGGGACTTGGTACTTAACAAACAATCCAATTCACGTAATACTATAAAATTAAATAAGTGCGATTGTAATCAAAGAGTTGCTGGTTTTTTATAATAAAATATATATTAAAAGTCAAGACATAAGTAAATTTGGTTGTAAACAAAATCAAGGAGAATTCCAGGATCAAGACTTATTTCACAATCATGTATTGCAATAATTTCTCGTTGGTTAAGTTTTCTATCTTGGTTGTTGATTTACGGGTTTAATATAAAGATTATAGTCTTTCGAGCCTCTAATCATCTATTCAAACCAGCCTCACAACTATATCATTGAACGGAGATGTGAGGATCTAATTCGAATGCATTTATATTTCTTTCAGTCTAGTAACCAAATGAGGCTTATTAGATATATTCATATCCTAAACGCAGATCCTATCTTTAATTCTCTTTAAAGAAAAGAACTCATTCCTTATGTTCTTCGTTCTAACCTAATGTTCCTCCTTTCGAGTTCACACAAAATTTATAGAGGTATTTTAATGATATCTAAGCATTAAAATAGTAATACAAGAACGTAAGAACAACCAAATATGATAAATAACATCAACCAACTCAAATAAAGCTACACAATCATGTTTAGTAGCCTTAACACTAGAATAAAGGGCTCTAGCCACTCATCATCTAGTACAAACTTATAAAGTCGATGTAGTCCATACAAGAATTACGTAGCTAAAATGAGATGATAAAGAATCCTATTTTTTTCCTCCTTGATGTTGTAGCAGCCCCTTAAATTGTCCAAGAATGTGTAAGAAATAACCCAAGTATCCTATTTATAGTGTAGTACAAAGCGTGGCCAAAAAGACCATGGTTCGTGGAACTTTACAAAAGCGGAGCCTAAGCTCAGTGGAACCCTCTCATCGCACTGCTTAATCAGAGTGCCATACCCATAACGCGGCAGTACACTGCCTAGCAGCCCTTTCGCGCAGTAACTTGCTCTCAACTTTGCTCCAACTCCATTTCAAATTATGACAACTATTAAATAATGTTAGGCAGCCTCCCACTTCACTTTAATTGCATAGTGTAGGAAAAAATTAGGCAGCCTCCCACTTTACTTTAACTGCATAGTGTAGGACAAAATTAGGCAGCCTCCCACTTCACTTTAATTCTTTGTTTTCCAGTGCATTCATGATCAATGTTACACCTTTTATTCTTGATCCATGCCATGGATCAGGAAGTTCCACGTCTCTTTCGTGGTATAAATTTGACTCCATATACGAATTTTTAGTGCGTATAGTGTTCTATGATCCAAAATTTAATTTCCCTCATCAAGATGTGGACCTTTGATTCAAGATTAGCTCGCCTCACATGCAGTTTTAGCCTACAAAAATGACTAATCACATACATTAGTTCATGGCCACATTTTAATCAAAATACATGAGAATATAACCAAATTAGCTCATAAACTAAACTTAACTATGGGTATAAAATGGCACTTGGACGTATAAATACGCCCAAGATCAACCTTGAACTTAATAAGTTTATTTTAAGACTTACTACAATCCAAATAGTATGAAAAATTTCATTCCTCTGGGTAGTATCACTTTAGCTCTTTCAAAGATCTCAATTAATTTTGTGTACTACAACATATTCCACACACCATTCATATGGTGAACATCTCCTTCAAGGAGAAAGTCATATAATTACGGTCATGATCATTAAAATAGTATGGGCAAGTCTTGTTTCTTGCTTTTACCTGTTAGTAATTTATGATGAACATACCACAATATTTATCGCATACTAAAAAGACGTGATCAATGATCATTTATGTCAAAATCAAATTTCTTTATTTTTCTCAAACCTCACGTAGAGATGAGATGTGACATTTATCCATCCGTGCATGAGCATGTCCTAATTCATAATTTTTATCACATCTTGATACATTCACTTACAAGAGTGGCCGAGCATCAATCATGCTTATCACAAGTCTCATTCTCTTCAAGGAATGAACTATAATCTTATGTACGTGCTTCATAAATTTCATTTGAAGCTCATTGTCATGACTTAAAATTTATCACATTTACACGACATACCTGAATATCACTTTGAAAGCTTGTTTGCACCACTACTTTATATTTCTTTATTTTGATGAAGAATTTATAAAGTTTATCAAATTTAGGTCACACGACAACCGCGTGGCCAATATTTTTGTAATACCCTGTACATTTTAGACCCTATTTTACACTTTGGATTCATGTTTACTTAGTGTTGAGAGCAATAAGTAAGTATTTGGAAGTGCTTTGACGGGATATTGGAAGGTATGCTAGTGTTTGAAAAAAGAGAAAAAAATTCAGCAAGGTGTTAAAACTTGGGCCACTCCCTGTTTCAAGGGTGTGTGGGCGCAATCCACCTGATTCAAAGGGCAACAATTTCTTGCGCCACTGCTTGCTTTGCAGCTAGTGGTGCAAGGCACAAAAAATGTGCCCTTCCGTGCCCGTTTGCAACGCAATGCAACGTCGATTCTTACATGGTTTCTTTGGTTCCTTGGAGTTATTTTAGCTTTTTTAAAGCTTCAAATACTTCAATACACTCCTACATACTCCTACTCAAGAAAATCAAGAAACACAAGTATTTATCAAATTAAGTTCAAGTAAGCCATGGGTGGCTAGAATTCCTATTTTTGCGATTGAGGCGACGAACATGACTATCGTAAGAGAATGTTGTCGTTAGATTATGGAATTATTTAAACATGAGATATATGGTAAATTACACATTAAATTTGGTGGGCTAAGCTAACATGTGCAATTGGGCCTAAATTGAGGCCCAAAATAGAATAAAAGACATGGCCCAAAATGGGTCAAATGACCCATTCTTACCTTGACTTGTCAATGATTGAATTAAATGGATAAGGATGACTTTAAGAGGTTATAAAAGGTGGACAAAAATCAGATTTTTAATCTCAAAGGGGCACATGCCATTCTAGACATTTCTACAATATTTCCACAAGACATTTCTCAAGCTCTTCAAACCCTAAGACATTTTTGGACAAGATCATCATCTTCCAAGATTGGTTAAGTGATTATTCTTGTACTTTAACATATTATAAGCATAAGAAATTATGTAAAGCATATTGGTTATGCTTGGAAGTTTTGAATATGGCACTTTGGTTTTTTTGTAAAAGATGTGTGATTCATGGAATTGTAACTTGAAATATGACTTGTGGGTTTGATGAGAGAGCATGGTATGGATGAAATAACAACATCTATGGTGTGATTATGTTATTAAACTTTTTATTTTCATATAAGTGTAAATTATGGGATTTTGGCCGATTTGTTGTTGTGAGGTGTATTGAAGTAATTTGATGGAATAATTGTGATGTTGTGGTGATGAAGAGTGGAAAGTATGAACTTGTTGTGACATGCTAATGGTTTATGATATTTTGGTCAATGTTGGGAATATTGTGGGATTATTGGTATGATAATTTCATCAATGGTATTGTCAAGGGTGAAATGACATTTTTAAGGCAAACATGTAACCCATTGACGTTATGTGCATTTGTAAGGTAGTTGGTGGTTAATGTAAATCCTGTTATGTATTTGTGTTGTAGAGTAAGACATAAGGAAGGAACGGGACTATTGTGTTCACGTATAGGATTGTAAAGTCGTATTGAGGAGATAAGGTATGTAAGGTTACTCTTTCTGTACCCTCCTGCAGCATATAGTGTACACCTTGTTATTGTACGTACTCATTTCCAAAATGTCCTAAGGTATCTCATTTAATGTTATCATCTATTATTACTCATATATACCTTATTCTTGATCTATTGTCATTCATGTATCACATAATTATAGACATGGTTCAAAGTTCCAATAATGTTATGTTCCAAAGCTTCCAATAATGTTACAATTCCAAAAGTATCAATCTCTTGAGCGTAAAGGTATAAAGTAAATCACCTATGTAATTTCCAATAATGACATAATCATTAAATGAACTTTTCCCAAGATTAAAGGAGTAATAATGTGAAGAGAAGTGATGTGTTCTTGGGTGGTATCCCATGGGGTTAAAATACCTCGCATGGGTCGATCCCGCTTATACGGGTGGTATCCCAGGGGCAAAGGAAAATTCTAGCATGTGTCTATCCCAAAAGCTATTGATTTCCCACTAATCAGCTTGGGGCCCGGGCATTGTAAGAATGGAAGGATGAGTTTTCAATGAAGAGGTGAATGATGAAGGAATGATTGAGCGTAAAGATAAAAGAAGTAATCCATCTAATATACATATTTCCATACATTCAGAGTGATGACTCATCCATGTTAGTTCTTTAATTATTTTGATTCCATTGAAGTGTTGATGTATCATATAGCTTCTTATGGCCTTACATACTCAGTACATTCTTCGTACTGGCCCCTTTGGGGAAATTTACCTTACTTGCTGCAGGCACAGGTACTAGTATACCTCCACAGTTGGTTGGGGATCTTTTTCCGATCATTTGTGAGCTACAGTTGGTTCGGGGGCTTTCTGAGTCACTATTGTATATTTTTTTTGGCATTGTAAGTTGTGTAAAGCGGGGACTTGTCCCAATTTTAAGATGTTTATGTGTGTACTTCTGCTAGAGGCTTTTGTAGACCGATGTGGGTTTGTAACGTAAGAGATGTATGTCCACCTTGACTCAATGGCCCTAACGGACAAGTTTCTTATATGTACATATATACATAATGCTCCATGATTTTCGCACTTAGCATTTTATGTCTTTGTGACAAAAGTGGTATCAGATTCTTATGGTATACATATAATTGGGCATGAGTAAAGATTGGTTTTTTCGGGCCTTTACGACTTCGAGTGCCAGTCCACCCCGTTGGGATACGGGGTATGACAATTTTTCATACCAAATTGATGGTAATTATTACCTTCACCTTTTGAAGGACCATTTTGAGAACTAATAATGTTCTTCCTTTTTATAATTTAATAAAATGTTGTCCTTTGCCACACCCATATTCATTCATATGGCCATAATAGTGATTTTTTCATCTTTCAAACTTATCATATACTGCTATCACATTTTATGGAATGGATCATATTCAATTGGATGGGATTCACAATTTATCAAGATCATATGAATTTTCTTAATCATTATTATATCATCAACATATTATGTTGGGACTTGGACCGAATACCTTATCCATATGTTTGACCATATTTGGTGGGATTTGAACTCAACTACCATAATGATGACTATTTTTATTTTTTCCCTATACGCCCATATTTATACATTTGATCACTTGTCTTCTTTCAGATATATTATGTGCTGCTACCTCTTTCACATAAGAGAATGAAGCAAATCAATTGGATGGATTTCATGACTTTTAATCGAAAGTATATTATTTGGACTTAGTCATCATCATACCATCAATATAGCGCATTGATATTTGAACCCAATGTATTACCATTATAAAGGCATTTTTAAGCTATAATTCTATGGGACTCAACCCATTATCTTATCATCATGGTGCATCAGGACTCTAGCTCGATGTCATACCCTCTTAATAGGATAGGACATAAATCCATCATCATACCTTTTAACAATATTATTCTTTACGAACAAATTTAAGGAATAAATAATCTCAAATCAATTAGGTTCCCTCAGATCCAACTAACCCAACTAGTTGTATCAATTAGTAGCAAACTCGTGATATTCAATATATTTCTTGTGGGATATTCTTATCATGTGAAAGCATCAATTAAGTAATTTAAAGTATTAATTGCATAACATAGCATGTAACTTATAAGTAAAACAAAGGGAAAAAATCCTATATATACAATATTAGATTGATTATTGCAAGTCATAACAATATTTTATAGATTGCATTACATAACAATAGATTTTTAACAAAGCCTAAAAAAGTAAAACAAAAATACATGATAAAAAGGATTGATAACAAATCCTTAATTTTCTCCCTCTTCAAGTTCCTTAAATAAAGGATTGATAACAAATACTTAGTTTTCTCCCTAATGTGTAACGACCCATTCTGTCGTTACTAAAAGTATCTGCAATAAAGGTATAAGAATCTCACTCTTCATAGGTGTTAGGATAAATTATTTAGTATGGGAGTGCATTGGATATGAATTAAGGTCATACAATACCCCTAGCGCAAAGTTAAGTTGGAAGTGTCCATATCGATTGAGTTTCGGTCTAAGTTTAAACTAGGGACAACTTCAAATGATCACTCCTCCTAGAATATAGGAAATTATAGGTCACAATAGCTATCAAATTAAATATCTTTGAGTCTTCTTTCCAACTCCACCAACCGTTTGTTAATCCACTTACAAAGTAAAAAGTTATGGCCATTTTACTAAAGATTGTTCGTACTAAAAATCTGAGGCTGCTGTAGTGGATCAGATCACTATAGTGGGATCCGAGTTGATAAATCAGGGATGAGTAGTAAATATGCCTATTTTTGATGGGTTTCATTTTCAAAACTCAAAAACTTCATTTCAAAGTCCTAGAGGGGCGATTTTCCAAGGTTTAGGATGAAAATTCTTTGTTGAGGTAAGTTCTTCCATCATCTTCTTCGTCTTTCAATCCAATAACATCTTAGAATCATTAGAACGATCTTTAATGGTGGAATTATGGATTAGAACTCTAGGTTCATGAAATTTTGGGAAAAACCTATAGGTTGGGGGTAATATCACCTAGAATTACTTCTAGATTGTAAATTAATGATTCCTAGCATGAATTTGTCATTCTAAAACTTGAATTTTGATAGTTGGGGACCTTGAATTCAATAAAAATGGAATTTTTAGCATAAAAACTTCATTAATGGAGATGGGTTGAGTATGTTAGAACTAGTTAATAGTTAACTAACCCTTGGGTATTATTTTACACCATAAATAAGGGTAGAATTAGTGGGTTTGAATTCCCAAAGTATTTAGTTGAAGAGTAATTGATTAATTACTCTTATAACTACTTGTTTGTTAGATGACTAGGCATTCTGAGGCCTGAAGGAAGGGAAAGAGCATTTGTAGTGTGGCTTGCTTGTTCCAAGATCATTGGTTGAGGTAGGTTATGGTTTATGAGTAGTCGACTATGGTTAGAAATTATATTCGGAATATAGATTTGATGGGAGAAATCATGATTAGGCTTGCGGGCATATATTTTAGATGGATAAAATATGGAATTAATGTAATAAAGATCTAACTGGATATTTTTATGTTATTGTGTGGATCCCTTGATGGGTATTTTATGGTTGTACGACTTACTTGATGAATTATAATGTGAATATGTAAATGTGGGTACCAATAGAGGAATTATGTGAGCTTGTAATCTATAAAAATCATCTTTAATACCTCAAAAAAGGTGAATTTGATACTGTGTGTATTTGGAATATGGTATATTTATACCGAAAGATAGTTATGAGAGTTGATTATGATAAGAGGAGGCGGTAGCACAACTTAAGAACCTAAAGTCAAGTTAGGTTAAGTGTTATGAAGTAAGATATGTAAAGGTTCATAACTAAAGCTAAAATAAGATGGAAGTTGGAAAGTAAAATGAGTCTAGTCTTAATAAGGGGTTGTGATAGCGGAGTACGTATGAAGGTTGAGGAATAGTAGTATTTACTTATTTAAAAGAAGAAGCTTGTAAGGAAATTGTGTGTACCCCTGGGTGTTTATAAAATTGAAGTTCAACCTAATTTGACTGTATGTATACTCTTTTATTATATGTTGCTTATCCCTTGGACACTTTTTCAATTGAGTAGGTGATGGTTGAATTAGAGTTAAAACTCAATTTGATTTATTTGTGCTTGTTAGCTGACTATTTGTCTACTTGTTGCAATGCATTCTATTGAATGTTGAAGTTGTTTGATGTGTTTAAAAGTTGGTATTTGATCACATGTAATGAGATTATATAAAAAGAGCTTGTTTGATATGCAAGTATGGTTAAAATATCTCATTTTGTGATTATAATTTTATGGTATTATTTGATATTATGAGATGAACCGATAAAGATTGATCATCACGAAATTGATATTGTTTGATATTGTGAGATGAACCTATAAAGTTTAATCATCATGGAATTGGTGGATTACAGGGAGTATAAGGGCGGGACATTGGAATAAGAGTGGTGCAACACTTGGTTTGGGATAAGGGTGACAAGCACTAGTTGTCTGGGTTATTTGGTACATGGACTGAACTCGTCCCCTGCAGGTCATGGCTAGTGGACATTTATAAGACCCATAGCATGTGTGTACACGGTATTAATGAGTTTGACGGTTCTATGAGTGGACCGAGTTATATTATGGTTGTTGTTTTGGGTTTCTTGAGTGAACCGAGTTATAATGGTGTCTTATTTGGATCCATGAGTGGTACGGGCTATTGATATACTTGAATTGATTAATTATTTATTGAAGTTCAGTAAAGAGGTAATTGTGGAAGGGTGGAGTTAACTGTTATGAGTCATGGTATTGACTTGGTTGAATGGTTGTACTTTGGTTTCTTGTGTGGACCAGTTGCTTGTAGTTATTGTATGGCTCTATGTGCGTGCTGGTCCTTGAGGTGATAGTATAAATTAAAAGTTTACTTGATGACTTGAATGTCTACTTGATGATCTGAAAGCTTAATAATTGATGATTGAAATTCTAATTGATGACCATATATGTTTTAATTTGATAATTGTATGTTCTGGCTGTTGTGCATAATCCCTGCCTAGAGCTGTGGGTGAAGAATTATAATATGTGATTTGTGAATATAGAGTAGTTAGTTAATGAGAGTTAAACTACAGATTGGTAGTAATTGAGGTGTAAGTGAAATAGATCGACGTATAATAACTATTGAGGCTAGACAAGCGAGAGTTATGATGGATGACATTCAATGTGAAGAGAGATGTATGATTAGTGAGATTAAGTGTGAATGGTATAAGGGTAATGTTAGTGGTATAGATTGTTTACTAGTAATGAATTGGGTACAACTAAGTCAGGGAGAATAAGAATGGAAATACTCTTAGGTAATATGAGAGAGAAAGATAACATAAGTGGGTGACACTGATGTTGTGAATTAAATTGTTATTCAAGTTGTCATGCTTTATTTTTGTGATTTCTATATGATGTTTACGTGATCTAACACTGGTCGGCCGATGATACCCACCTGTACGTATGGTTGTACTGATACTATTCTTGCTATACCCTTTTAGGGGTATAGTCTGGTTGCAAGATCAGTTGATGTTTCTTAGGTGACGTGGATAGTGATCTCCAACAACTTCTACTCATTTCGTTCCTACGGTGGGAGTTGTGTCTTTTGTTTAGTCTTTTACTCTAATAGAAGCTCTTATAAATGTCTAGACTAGGTCCTCAGGAAAGATATTTTTATTCATTGTACTTTTGAAAAGATTGTATTATTTATCACAATCTAAAATCCTTAATGAAATTTTTTATAACTTCCACATTTATTTTGAATGGGTGGTAAAGGTTCTCCCAGCTAGGTGGTTTAGAGTATGTGCCCACACGATCCGATTAGTTGGGTCGTTACATCATGTTTCTTACTTTTTTTTTACTGTGTAATCCCCTCAAATTCTCCACCTAAAAAAGTAAAAAAATAAAGAAAAATACGGTAAACGCATTTATAAGAAATCCTTAATTTTCTCCCTCTTTCATTTGCTTAAATAATGTTTTTTTATATTAATTAATCTTTTCAATTTTTTTAATAGTGTTGTATTTTCATAAATTTCTCTCATATACTTTCCTTAACTCTTTCATATTTTCTTGTCTTTGATATAAATCCCCCTAATTATTTTTGATTGCTTCCATCCCATAAAATTTTCTCAGATTGTTGAAATCCACTTATTTTTCATACACTAATATTTTTTTTCTTCCTTGTTTCTTTGCAATATAAATTTTATTTATGAATTAGATTTTATACATTAGTCAACGTGATTTTTATGTTTTCATTCATAACTTTTTAATTTCTTTTGTATGAAATAACGAATTCAATGAATAACTTTTCACACGTAGATAATACAAAATCATTGTATGAAGGTTTATTGAAAACCATGTTTTATACCTTTTTTTACGTGTATTTATTAACGAACGATACAACTTGATAAACAACTAACAATGCCAAAAGATACACCAATTTTTATATAAAATTCAGAACCCAGAAAATAAAAGTATACCTAAACTAGTTAAATTTATAATATTTTAGACACAATTCATACATAAAACATGTTTACATATATCTATGATTTTTTTTTATGTTAGAGCAAATTCAGTGAACAACTTCGCATTCTTGATTCATATCAGTTTGTATACAAATTTCTTACATACAAACAATGTAAAAAAATGAAGATACACCAGTTTATATACAAATTTCAGTCACCTAGAAAATAAAAGCAAACCTAAACTAATTAAATATACCATATTTTATACACAATTTATACACTAAAACATGTACAAATTTCTTACATATTAACATGTAAAGACAATACAAAAATGAAGATACACCAGTTTCTTTATAAATTTCAGACCCAAAAAATAAAAATAAAAAAAACACCCAATAAGTTTTTCTCTTATTATCCTTCTTAACAAAAGTTTCGGCTTGGAATACAAATTTTGAAACATCATTTCTCTTAGATGAGGCTTAGATTACAACTTTTGGAACATCACTTCTTTTAGACGAGGTGTCACTTTCTGTTTTTAAAATTGGCTTCACAGAAGATTGGATAAAACACCCAAATCGAATCTGGGTATTGAGTACAAAATAGAGCAACTTCCTTCTACAAATCCCAGGTTCTTACGTATGGGTGTAGAATCAAACTTGCTCTTATATATTGAAGTAGAATCAAACTTTGGATTAGAAGACATAATTCTTTTTCATGTATGAAATACCGATAAAATTTCGATAAAAATCAAGATAAACAAGATATAAAATTGACGAAAAAATCAAAAAGTAAAACCCACAAAATCTTTATGAGATTGTAATTGCATGTATATTATTGGAGAAGATTAAAAATAGTAGAGAAGGAGAGGGGTAAAAAAGAGAGGAGTTGAAAGAGGAGGGATGAAGAAGAGTAAAAGAGGGGAGAAAATCAGAAGAATTGATTCTTTCATCCCCTTTTTACTCCTTTCAATAATTAGTAACGTATAGGGATCAATTTAGTAAATCTTTTGCCCACTTTTTACTCTTTTAATAACTATCCCACATGTTAATTTAGGAAAGATAAGGAATAAAAAAATATGATAAAAATTAAAATATCAGTAGAAATTGTCAGAAACTGCTACAACTTGCAATTAAAAACTTAATTTTATAAATATGAAAGAGTACATATATAACTTGTAATAAATAATCTTAAAAGTATAACTCATCTAATTTTTCCTAAAACAAAAATATTAAACCCAAACAACAATGAGCAAAAGGCTGAAACCACTTACTTGAAATAGCCATCACAATCGTTTGCCAAAATTTACTAATATCATACCTCATGAAAATTGTAAACACACCATAATTATATACACTAGAACTATACTTCTCCACAGAGTGGTTTTACAATTGATTTTCCACTTGATTAAGTAAGCCATGGGTGACACTGTCATGCTTTCGAAGATGATAGTATTAATGTGGACTACACTCTAATAAAAGGATAAAGACTCATGCTGATAACATGTTATGAAATTAAAATTAGTGCTAAAGTAAATAACAATAAGCAAATAGATAGAGGGAGAACTACTTGTCACGACCCAAGAACTCAGGTCATGATGGTACCTATTATAACCTGCCAGGTGTAAGTCAAAATAATAGAAACCATAGCTCGAAACATTGAGTAACGAGCTAACAGGCGAAAGAGAGAAGAACATGTATATAATAGTAAATGAGGAGAATAACAAGGGAAAATATACAAGGCATGTATACAAAGCTAGGGGAAAATGGAAAAATATACAAAACGAGTTCCCCCAAGACCTAGCATAGTCAGTACAAGAGCCACTAAGCATCAAGAGTACTAGACTAGTGCAATATATACAGAATAGTCTCCAATATATACAAAATAAGACTAATCTTAAAATAAATGGAGATAGATCAACTATGAATGCTGAAAGCTCACCTAATATCTGATCAACAGCTCCGTTCGAAGTCGACGTCAACAACGATGACTCGTACTAGGATCTACATAGGAAAAAAGATGCAGAAGTGTAGTATGAGTACCAAAACACGCGGTACTCAGTAGGCATCATAGGCCGACTAAGCTCAAATAAAGTAAAAGCATAATAAAGAGTGAATCTATACTAAAGGTAATAAAAGAGGGCTCTGAAAGAGAATAGTAGGTTACAGTTAGGCAAATACGAGAATCAAGACATAAATAATTCAAGAACAAAAATAATCATCTAGCTATAACCTAACTAGATCCCCACAAGCCCAGAAGGTACACACAACCAAAAACAAAGTCATTCAAGACCCTATAAGCATGATAGATACAAATAAAGAATAATACTAAAAATGGACTAAATACAATAACATGCAATGTGAAAGTAAACTCTGATAGAAATGAATATACTGTATCCTCCTCCTTCAGCCATACCCATAAACCATACCTGCACTCGAAATAGATTCCCAACTAAAAACCAATAACAATGTATATCGGACTCGAACTGAAACTAAACATATAATAAGCCGTAAAACTGGGTGCCGGACTCAAACCAGAATTAAATATGAAATAAGCCGTAAAATCAATAGTCAGACTCGAATCGGGGATAAATAGTCCATTTTACTTTTAGAAAACCAACTTCCTTACAAGTATTTAAAAATCCCATTAATCAAGATAAAAACAGTATTTTTAGGCCAACAACACTAAATGCAAAGGATACAAATCAAACTATTATAATAGAGTGAGAAAGCCCACCCAACACCAATAATCAGACCACTATTACGCAGCCTGGGTATTCTATAACATCTATAACGAAATGGAACTCTATCCTAAAGTATTTTTATCTTAAAAAGAGTGATCATGCTAACTACAAGCCCCGAGAATACAACCTAAGGCAAACAACTACCCGAACTTAGACTAAGGCATCTATATCCAATTTCAAAGGCCCTAGGTATACTAAGATAAGTCCTAAAGGGGAGACAACTACCAGGCCTAAGGAATCCAAGGCAATAAATCTACCCTAAAGCCCCTTAACCGACTCAAATAATCATAACCTACCTAAAACACTATCCGAACTATAATATCTCACCAATAATTAGCAATTTACCATACTAATACAATAAATGAACAAAGTCTAAAGTTAGGTAAGCCTAGCCTAACTGGACACCAAAGAACGCTCTCACAATCCACTACATCGGAGTTTTCCCCTTCTGAGAACCTCTGACCGCTGCCACAGTATCAAAATTGTAATCCAGGCATCAAGATAAGAATAACAATACCCATATCGCTATAACGTACTCCGGATAAAAAGTTAGACTAAAAATCACCCATGTGGCATACTTATCAAATTTAAAAATTAAAACTGCAATAACGTCCCTCGGAGAACAAGAAGCTTGTCTCAAAATTTGAGTACCACCAACTCTCTAATTAAGCCCTAAAACAGCCTCAAAGTCAATGATAAAAATAGAAGAAATACTAAGAATTTAATAGGGGAAAAAACCAGGAACTTACAAATAAATAACCGAAAAATGATCACTTTGACGACCTCTAACTAATCCAGCTTCAATTTATGATTCCCCAACAATTCCCAAGCTTGAAAGATCAACAATGGTGTTTTGGATACTTTGAAAATAAATGAAAAATGAAAGGGACAACTATATATACTGCTAGGGGTCCCTTTTTCGTGAATGCGGGACCCTTGTCTGGATCGTGGACGGACTAGGCCGACCCCTTCTTTATAAATGCGATGACCTGCCCGCAAACATGAAGGTCAAGAACGTGGCCAATAGCTTCTAAATGTGAAGAAAAAAAGGTCCCTGCACTAGCTGGTGAAAACTAGAAATTTTTCTAAGTCCAAAACGACTCCTACCGGGTGCTCGAAATTCGTTCGAAATCCCATGCATGCAAACAAACTATGCTACCAGAAACAACATTTCAGAATCAATGAATTCGACAAAATCACCAATAGAGGTTGTTTATATAAAGTATGTACCCCACACCGCTGTTCCATTTTTATCAATTTCCAACCAATAGCCCAAAACGATTCCAGAAGCCTCGACACCAAACTAAAAGTTCATTTAGCCTAAAATCCATATTTTGGAGCTAACTAAACTATCAAAATTGTCATCCAAGGTTGTTTGCCTGAAATTTTGGTTCAAGATCATTTTCTCACTTTTAGAAGCTCTAAAACAGGGAAATTGATATAAAAACCAAACGAACTGGCCAAAAATCAAACTATCAGTCCTAGTAAGTTATAAATGGCTTAAGACATCTATAGGAAAGCTTTAAATATAGAAAGTACATGAAAAAGGGAAATATTACTTGGAGGATCATTGCAACATCCACAACTAAAAGGTATTTTATCCATGAAAGTCAAGAGAAAAGAAGTACCTAAAGACACGAATCGATGAGGATACTGGGTCGATATGTCATGCTTGGTATCCCAGGTAGTCTCTTCAACTGGATGGTGTCTCCAATGAACCTTTACCATCAAAATCTCCCTGGAATGCAACCGTCTGATATCTCTGGCTAGAATAGTAATTGGCTCCTCCATAAAGGTCAACCTATCATCCAACTAAATTGAGTCCCACTGGAGCACGTGAGACTCATCTAGAATGTTTCGAAGCATCAATACATGGAAAATTAGATGGATAGAAAAAAGAGCTAGAGGCAAGGCTAATTCATAGGCTACCTCCCCAACTCTCTCCAAATCCAATCACCGTCTCCAAATCTCAAAGCGTAAAACCTAAAGTCAACATAACTCTTTTGCCTACTCTGAGCTGCCTGTAGCCTATCCTAAATAACCCCAACTTATCCAATGACTCTCTAAGAAAACCAATACCTCATGGACTAGCATCTGAAGTCTCAAACCAACCAACATGAGATCAACACTGCCTACCATACAATGCCTCAAATGGGGCCATTTGAATACTTGAATGGTAGCTATTATTATAGGTAAACTCTGCTAAAGCTAGAAACTACTCCCACTAACCTCTAAAGTCCATAACACAAGCTCGAAGCATGTCCTCCAAAACCATAATAGTCCACTCTGACTGACCATCTGTGTAGGGGTGAAAAGTTGTTCTAATGTTGACTTGGGTACCCAAATCCTCTTGAAAAGTTCTCCAAAAGCTGGATGTAAACTGGGAACCTCTATAAAAAATAATAGACATGAGCAACCAATGAAGGTGAACCATATCTCGAACATAGATTTGAGACAACCTCTCGACACTATAGGATGATTGGATAGGTAGAAAATAAGAAGACTTGGTCAACTGATCTTGTAACACCCCATACGTTGCTATGTCTAGCTAACAAACAGTAACACTTATGGACATATGACGACATGGGAGCATTGATGAATTTGGTATTAAATGGTGGGAATTTAAAGGCTTGTACAATTGGGCCTTAATACCTAAATAAATAAGGCCCAATTTTATAGAGGAAGACATGGCCCAAAATGGCTATTTTTGACCCATTCTTCCATTTACATTTATTTGACCCATCCATATAGCATTAAATGCTAAGTAAAAGGATAAGGGAGACATGAGGTACTATATATAGAGAAAAAAATCAGATTTTTATTCACTATAACTCTCATCACAACTCTAGAAATTTCCAACAATAATTCCATTGAGCTCAAGAATCCCAAGTCCTTCTATTGGCCAAGATCATCAATTGGTAAGTCTTGGTAGGTGTTTATTATGATGCACTAATATATTTTATGCATGGTATATGGTGTATATTGTGTTGGTTATGTTAGTGGAATATTGAGAAGTTTATAAAAAGTGAAGTGTTCATGTTTGCTAAATTGAAGGGTGGTTTGTCTTGCCAACTTGACTTTGGTCTTGTGGTTTTGAAGAGGGTGAACTTGGTAGAGTAAATATTGACATGTGAGATGTTATTATGGTCTTACTTTGTTTTATTCTTGTGCATGCCATTTGGAATGGTTACGGGAAAATCAATTGTGGTTTTGGCGTCGTATTGGCTGTGAAATGTGGTTTTGGGTGTCGATATATGTGTTGTGAGACCATGTCTGGTTGTTGTCATGTTAGATGATCAAAAATATGTTAAACTAAGTTTGGTTATGATCATGTACCATTCATTGCATAAAAAGACCCCAAAAAGACCATTTCGTACCAAAACGGGCACCCGCCCTCGCAAACGAAGCACCTGCGGGCGCAGGTGCCAACGCAGGTGCCTCTGGCTACTGCCAAAGGTCACCTGCGTATGCAGGTCATCCACCTGCGGGTGCAGGTGGCTTAGCGGATCGTCCCAGAACTCCGAATTGCTTGTTTTTGCATCCCTTTGGCCCCCCGAAACCCCTATACCCTTCATAGATGTAATTATCACCTTGTGATGACGTTGTAATGACTTTAAAGTGTCGTATGAAGGTGTGATGGATTATTTTAAGTATGGATGATTGTTCATATGTTGGTATAAAGGCATAATGGCGACGGAATGATAAAGGAAAAAGCGTAAAGGGGCACGTATGGTGTGAAATGCTATCGATGTGTGATTTCTTGGTTAATGTATGTACTATTATGGTGTTGAGGATATGAAATGTATTGTAGGGGGTGACATGAGAGTTCATTGACATCTGGTACACCGATATGGTAACTCATTGCTAATGTAAGTTCCGGTATGCACTTGTATTGTAGATTAAGACGTAAATAAGGAGCGGGACCATTGTATTCCTACATAGTCGTGTGTATTCACTTGGAAGTGCAGGTATGTAAGGTTACTTTGTCAGTATCTTTCTGCGGCAAATAGTGTCCATATTGACTTGTCACTAGTCCTATCCCGAAATGTGCTAAGGTATCCGATATCCGTTTATCACTAGTCATTGTCATATTTTCTACTCATGGATCATTTGTGAATCTCATGTCTCATATTCATGGTTAATGGTCCGAAAGCTCAAAGTAAGGTTATGTTCCAATGTTCCAATAGTGACTATACTTGTGTCTCTTGTTCATATCTTATTGTCCAATGGTTCCAATGGTATCATGGTGCTAGTAATGTTATATTTCTCATGATGTTGATTCACATGTCCTTCACTCATTGGTTAATGTTTCAAAGCTTCCAACAATGTTATGTTCCAAAGTTCCAAAGTGATGTTATAACTATCATTGTACCAACTTCAAAGTATCAATCTCAAAGTAATGAATAATGTAATGCAAATGTGGTCAATGATCAAGTATGGGTGGCAAGTCTAGGGGCATAAGCCTAACTCGACTCGATCCCAATGTATGGATTTATGGGTGGCAAGTCTAGGGGCGTAAGCCTAGCTCGACTCGATCCCTGGGTGGCAGGTCTAGGGGCATAAGCCTAGCTCGACCCGATCCCGTTTGCTATGAAAAGACCCACTGATCAGTCGGGGCCTGGGTACATTGTGATATGTGTAATGACAAGTGAGCATCGAATGTAAAGAAAGTAATTAAAGCAATGAAAGCAATCCACATGGTTCCCAAAATGCAGAATGGTTACTTATTCACATTGATTATTCATTTGTATTTGAGTTCCCTGAAATACTCATGTGTTGCACAGTTTCATCTGAGCCTTGCATACTCAGTACTTATTTCGTACTGACCCCTTTCGAGGGAATTTACCTTACTTGCTGCAGGTGCAGGTACCAGTAGGCCTCCCCAGTAGATTGCCACTGTTAGCGGTTCTTTGGTGAGCTCCAGCTCATTCGGGGCTTCTCCGAGTCAGAGTGTGTATATATGTTTTGGCAGTGTACATATCGTGTAAAGCAGGGACTTGTCCCGACTTATGGTTTATTTTGGTCAATGCTCTTGTTAGAGGCTTTTGTAGACGGGTGTGGGTGTATCAGTGTAAACGACATATGTTTTTTTGACTGAATGGCCTCAACGGCCAAGTTTCATATGTATGTATATATATGTCCCATGTTTTTCTTTATTCGTCTTTCATGTTCTTATGCACTGGTCGTTATGATTATGATATGGATATGATTGAACATAGGCAACGGTTGGTTCTCTCGGGCCTTATCGGCTACGGGTTCCAATCATTTCTCGATGGGATTCGGGGTGTGACAGATCTACTATTACCCAAATGCTATCAAAACCATAAGAAGTACTAGGTAAACCACTCACAAAATCCATAGTCATCCACTTCCACATCCATTCAAGAATGTGTAGCCTCTAAAGCAGACCATCGGGTCTCAAATGCCTAAACTTTACCTACTGACAACATAAACACTAAGACACAAAGTCTGCTATATCTCTCCTCATGCCACTCTACCAGTAATGTTGCCTCAAGTCCCTATACATATTAACTGTCCCAGGGTGAATAGAGTATCTGGAGGTATGAGCCTTCTTAAGTATTAACTAAATCAAACCTCCTACTCTCGAAACACAAATGCAACCATCAAACCTCAATACACCCTTTAAGCCTAAGAAGGCCTTCCTGGCCCCACCTCTCAGCACCTGATCTCGAATACCACACAACTGACTATCCTAAAACTACCATGCTTGAATCTTCTCAATCAATGTAAACTTGGCTTAAACACTGGCAAGAATCCTCCTGGGTCAGAAATATCAAGTCAAACTAACTTGTTGGATAAGGAATGGATGTCCAAGGCCAACGTTCGCTTTGAAACTAAAAGAAGGCCAAAATCCCCATACTTACTGCCTTCCGGCTTAAGGCATCCGCTACCATGTTTGCCTTGCCTAGATGGTATAAAATAGAAATATCATAGCCCTTAAGCAACATTATCCATATGTATTGCCTCGAATTTAGCTCCCTCTGACTAAGAATATACTACATGCTATAATGATCAGTGAATATCTCACAGTGAACACCATATAAGTAATGCCTCTAAATCTTAAGTTCAAAAACCACCGCCGCCAACTCTAAGTCATGAGTGGGGTAGTTTCACTCGTGCAACTTCAGTTGTCTAGAATTATATATAATAACTCAACCCTGTTGCATTAGAACATAACTCAAACCAATACCCAAAGTGTCACAATACACTGTAAATCCCTCACCCTCAACTGGAAGATTCAAAATAAGAGCTGAAGTGAGTAAGGCCTTGAGCTTCAGAAACCTTGCCTCACACTCATTAGACCACTGGAATCAAATATCCTTCCTAGTCAATCTAGTTAGTGGCGCTTCTCTAGAAGAGAACCCTTTGATAAACCATCTGTAATAACCTACCAACCCAACAAAACTACAAACCTCGGTAGGTGAAGTAGGCCTAGCCCAATCACGAACTGTCTTAATCTTTAATGGGTCTACCATAATTCCATCCTTGGACACCACGTTCCCTAAGAATACTAAAGACTTAAGCCAGAACTCACACTTTGAAAACTTGGCATAAAGCTGCTGATTTCTTAAAGTGTGGAGCACAATCCTCAAATGCTGCTCGTGCTCCTCCCTATTCCTCGAGTATAAAAGGAAGTCATCAATAAACACAATCACAAAGATATCCAAATTGGATCTGAACACATGGTTGATCAAGTCCATGAACGCTGCTGAGGCATTGGTCAACCTAAAAGACATCACCAGGAACTCATAATGGCCATAGCAAGTCCTGAAGGTTGTCTTAGGAATGTCCGCCACCCCTATTCTCAACTAGTGGTAGTCAGATCTCATGTCAATCTTAGAAAACACATCTACACCCTTTAGTTGTTAAATAGATCATCGATACGCGACATAAGATACTTATTCTTCATTGTCACCTTATTCAGCTTCCTGTAATAGATACACATATGCAAAGAACCATCTTTCTTCTTTGCAAGTAGAATGGCGGCACCTCATGGCCAGACAATCAGTCTAATAAAAAATCTAGAAGCATATCCATATCCTTCCCGTAGCTACTGTCTATATTTTGTACATTTTGAACAAACATGTTTTAGTATAGTTCTACTTTTGTACTATAGTGGCTCTTGCACTGCTGACACCAGGTCCGGATATGGGTATTTGTATATTTAGTATTTTTTTGTTTCCCCGTAGATCCCATTTTGTATACTTTATATACTTGGCATATGTGTGTATATATAGTTGCCAGTTGTTCCTATTTCTTCTTTCTTTATTATTGTAGCTTATGACTTATTATATTTGGCTATAGGTTTTGGATTACCTACTTGGGGATTATAGTAGGTTCTGTCATGGTCTGATTTTGGGTTGTGATAGTACTCCACTTCCATTCTTCAGGAATCTTAGACATCTTAAAAATGGGATTGAACAAACCAGTCAACCACTCTATGCCTTCCCTATTCGTGATCTTCTAAAATTCCACCAGAATCTTATTAGGTCCGGTCGCTCTTCCCCTTCTCATCCTACTAAAAGCATGAGTCATCTCCTTAATTTAATACACCTACAATACCCAAAATCCCAATTCCCATTAGAGTGCTCCAAATCACCCAGCAAAATGGCTCTGTCCCCTTCCTCGTCCAATAGTTTATGGAAGTAAGCTAGCCATCTTTGTTTGATAAGCGTCTCTTATACTAATACCTTGCCTTTTTCATTCTTGATGCACTTCAATTCATCTAGGTTTTGGGCCTTCCCTTCTCTCATCTTTGCGAGCTTGTATAGTTTCTTATCTCTGCCTTTGCCCCCTATTTCAGTATATAATCGATCAAAAGATGCCGTCTTAGCTGTTGTAACCGCTAACTTAGTCGATGTCTTCACCGCCTTATAAATTTCCTTATTCTTCTGCCTCCCTTCCCTATTCCTGCATTCCACTAGCTTTTCGTAAGCAACCTTATTAGCTTTCACTTTGCCTCAGACCTCTCCAGTCCATCACCATTCCTCCTCGGTGACCACTAAATAAAATTGCCCCTCGACACCCTTAGCACCTCTCTAGTTTCTTCCCTAATGCAACTAGGTGTTCACATTCTACTCACATCCCCACTACTCCTCCAAACCCCGATCTCCGTCAAACTTTTAATATAAAGAGGTATAAAATAAATATTGTACTCATCACTTACAGAACCATATGTGTAATATTCACTTCACATTGCTCCTTAGATGTCACAAATAAATGTAAGAACCACTTCCTATTCTTTGTCTTGATATGGAGTCAAAATTTATCCGAAGATCACAAATTAAACCAATGAAATTATGTTTGTTATATTTAAAACTATTAATTAAGTGCTTGAATTGATTTCATCTTTAAAAAAAAAATCAATTTTCTTTGTTGATTAGTAGTATTAACATTAAATAAAATAAAATATACAATAAATATAGTATTATATGATGCTGAATTTTATTATGTAGGTTTTATAGCATTTTCTTTGTTGAGTTCTTTCAACCACTTTTAGTTCATTACAGGAGTAAGAGGTGCACTGACATAAACCACCATGTGAGTGGATAAAGTCTGATCATGACCTGATTAGCTACATAAGCCATCCTATACATTGTCGAACATGGGACATACATAAAAGGTTTGCTATCAGGGATCCATAATCAACCCTTTTTTGGATGCATAACAGAGTCATACTAATCAACGGAACGGTTGATTACCTACGTCAGCAAACCTTTTTAGCCATTATTCATTTAGATCTATGCCTTCTCGGTCAGTCATCTAACTCCCTTAAGCTGATAGATCGCTGTTTTAGTCCTTTTCGACTCATGTTCATAGGTTAACACTTTAGGCTCATATTCATGAATCAACCACTTTAGGCTCATAGTCATAGGTTAGCCAATTTAGGCTTATAATCATAGATTTTATCATTCATTAACATCATTGAAAATTTATAGAAGGCTATCATTCAATATGCCATGGTTTATAAGTTAAGGATTTTCATAGCTTTATGGAGAATGAGATTTTTGGAATGTTCATGTTGTTTTAGAATAGTTCATTGCTAAGGAATGCATATAATCATATAAAAAAGAATAGTCAAGAGAGTTCATATCATAAGGTCATAAATTATAATTAAGGAAACATCATATCATAAGTCATGAAGTAGGTATTTTTTAAAAGAGTTTATCGTTTATAGTTCATAAGGATCATTAGATTATGATTTCATTATTCATTTGAAATTTTTTCAAACTTAATACAAAATATGAGAGTTCATCATTTTTATTAGTATTCATGAATTTATAGAGGAAATCCCATAAAAATAACATAGACTTGATTTATCATGAGTGATAAGGTACATGAGAAGTGATTTCATGATATT
The DNA here is from genome assembly GCA_031232105.1 of Capsicum rhomboideum. Lineage (NCBI taxonomy): Eukaryota > Viridiplantae > Streptophyta > Magnoliopsida > Solanales > Solanaceae > Capsicum > Capsicum rhomboideum. Next base: position 58,504,923 of record CP124711.1, read on the forward strand.
ATTATAGGGAATCAAGAGATTTCAAGATCTGGATATTTTTCTTCTAACTAGGGGTGTGCAAAAACCAGTTCAACTGATAAATTGAACCAATAAAAATGTTATTAATTTATCAGTATCGGATTATTGGGTTAATAATTTTTAAACAGTTTTGTAAATATTTTTAATGATCTATCGGTTCGGTTTTTAGTTTTAAGATTTTAGTTAATGGTCAAATCGATAACTCAATAAGATTACATTAAAATTATATTTTTATCCGTAATAATATAATAGTGGCCTTAGATTTTAATTACATACCTTATTGCCTTTTGTATTTTATAGTTGTTGTCTTAGTGCTTGTAATTTGTGTACTTTATGCATAAAGATTGTGTAGGGCAAATAAAAATAAGAGAAGCAAAAAAAAATTGGAGGAGCATTTTCTTATTGGTTAAACCAAAAACTAAACCATTAAGGACTAAAAACCGATCAACCAATAACTGGTAACTTGGATCTCCTCTAATTAGGGGGATGTAATATAGGTGAATAACTTGAGAAGAGATAGACTTATATATCTTTAGAGAAGTGGAGAAGTTGGAAGAGGAACTTGAGCAAAATCCTTGCTTGAATTTCTTAAAGTATTTTCTAGCAACAACTTCTCTGAGTTGAGGGATTGTCACGAACCAAATTCATAGATTGTGTGGACACCTACCCAACTCTACCCTATACAGGAGAACCCTTACTACCCAACCATTCAATTAAGTGCGGAAAATATATTAAAAAGTTGTAAATATAAATAATCCATTAAATAAAAGAAATATCTCTTGTTCAACATGTTCATTACATAATTACATTACAGAAGTAAAATAATAGTTTCTCAAAACCTAATCTAAACCAATACAAGAGCACTAAGCAATTGAAAGGATGACCCAAGACAATCCATGTAAGAGTAGGATGACAGGAATTGCTGATGACTAATCACCACTGTACCTATAAAAACTCCAACTAACCCGTAACATGATTGTTGACACCTAATTTTGACCCTCCTTTCTTCCAATTCATTCTCCCTTTTTGAGCTTATAAGTTAATAACATAGCAAAAATAATTAAAAGGAAGAAAATGAAAAATCCAATTAAAATTGGCCCAAAACCCAAATGTCTTTTAAAAAATCAGTCTCCAATTTAGCACAAAATCAAACCCAATTCTGATTTTAATCAGCCCAAATGGTCCAGCCTAGTTTCTTTCTAACTTATTTTGCAAATCTAGGGTTTTGAAACTCTCTCTCTCCAAGGCAGCATTTACCCTTTTTCCTTTCCTAGCGCCAATTCTGGTCTTTGTCTCAAGAACAGAAGAACGTACACAAAATTTTTGGGAAAAAAATTGACTAAATGCATAGCTTGCGTGAAGATAAAGGTTGAGCATGACTTCTCTCTATTTTTTCTGTCTTTTTCTGAACTCGTTCCTACCATGTCTCAACGTTCGAATTTGGTCACAAAGATTTCAAAGTTTGAAATTCAAAATCCCGTCCAAAATCTCAAAGCCCTAATCCTTTGCCTATAAATACTAGAATTTGGAACCCATTTGAACCAAGCATTTTTTCCTCTGCCCCTTCACCATTATAATCACTGAATTTTTCTCTTAAAAAGTCTAGTTCTTGCATTCTCGTTTGGTCTCCGTCAAAACTCCAACTTTCCAGCTCCTCATTGTTCTAGTTTGACCATAGACTTGGGACCCCAGCACCCCCATTCACTGCCCTGCAATAGGTGATTCTCATCTTCCTTTTTCTTTATTTTTCATCTCTATTATAAACAATTATGCTTATCTTAAGAAAATCATGACTTGCAAATTATTTTACTTAGCTTAGTAATAAAATTTATTAATATTTAAAAATATAGTTATGTTTCGGTCTAGATACTGAAGCCATGTTTCTTTCACATATTAGACATCATGCTCGTAGTAATTCAAACATTTTGTTTGCTTTATCTGAATAACACATACTGCTATGCACCAACACATTTTTTTTGTTTTAAAATAAATGACCTTGTTTTAGAATTAGGTATCTATGTGAAATCAGTTTTCCATTTCAAGTTGTTAGTTCCTTTGATGTCTTTATATGGTGAAGAATTAGTTTAATATAAATATATTTCTCTGTAAAGAGAAAATTATAATCTAAGGATGTGTTTTTCTTTTTTTTTTTTAGAAGCATTATGGTAATAGGTAATAATTTTAGCTTCATATCCATATAGAAATTAGTGGTTACTATGAAATGCACCTTGCCTTACATATAAATCTCTTGATCTAGGCTTTAGAATATACTTGTGTATCGTGACATAGAAACACCTTAGTATTAATGATATGGTTGATATTATGTTTGTGAAATAGTTTCAGAAGTAACTAAAAATTCTTGAACTACCTTTGTTTCTCAAATGTGTATTCACATGAGATAGTTGACATTTGAATTACCTCTCGTCATCAACATTATAACATAAATATTTCCTAAAGCATGCCTTAATCTCCTTCTGCTTCTGTGTAAAGTCACTTTGTTGGATTGTTTAAAAATCAAATAGCTTGCCTGAAGGAGTTCATATCATATTTATCTCAAGTTACGAATGAATTTCTCCTTTCTAATTCTCTTTGTTTTATTTGCATGAACACTTTTGAGAGCAAAAATGGAGTCTCAATTCAGGACTCTTGCAAAAATGGAGTCTTATAGACTTGATACCATCATACCCGCACATGAAGTTGCCATGACATCTTAGACCACTCGAATAGCAAGCAAAACAAGCAGAACTCACTTGGAATCCGCCTTCGGCAATTTCTATTTTAGTATTTATTCGTTTAGTGATTTTGCTTTGCATTGTGAACTTGCTTGTGTGATTTGGATGTGTTTTACTTTTGACGCATGAAGTTAACATGGAATAGATGATTGGTTTTGGGTACCTTTGTTCTAGTAAGAAAAAAATCCTTATCACAAAAGTGGCTTTTCACTTTTTAAAAAGAAGGAGCATTTTGTTCAAATTGTTCTAAAATGTCCTTTCCCAAAAAATGTTTACTAATTCATGAGTTGAAAAATTATTTTTTATTTCATCTTATGAGCCATATTTTGGACAATTAATCTTGTTTTTAAGCACATGACACTCTTTTTTAAAATCCTCGCCATTCAACTTGTTATTGTAAAAGAATTTTTCAAGCTTAATTTGCTCACTAACTTCAAGTTTGAAATATTTTCTCACTTAATTACTCGGCTTTTCAAATTGCTTAGCACTCACTTTTAATTTTTATTAATTAACCTAAATTTGGCCGGTTAATCGTTCTTAATAGATATTAAAGGATTCCTTATATCTTTCCTTTAGGATGACTAGAACCCTTACCTAAAATCATTGTTTAGTAGACCTTAATTCAGAGTTATTTGAGTATTACCTTAGCAAGATAAGTGTAACAATCATAGTTGTGAATTTCACCTTTTTATGTGTTTTGATCATTTTTCCCTTCTCCGTAGTTGTTATATGCTATTTGTGAGTTGTGAAAGTTGTTGGCACGGTCTCTGATGCGTTCGGAAGTGATTTGGGTGAGTTTGAAACTTTTAGAGGCTTTTGAAGCCATGGGTTTGACTTCGGTCAATATTTATATTTCGAGCGTCGAATGGTGACTTGGACAGTTCCATTAGATCTGAAATATCGATTTAGGATTAGTTGCATAATTAGTTTGAGTCCCGAGCCTTTATTTTGCATTTTGACCTTTTTAACAAAAATTAGTTAAAATAAGCTTAGAGGGGTACTAGGGGATAATTTGTTGTAAAAGACCTCTTTTCATAAATCTGACAGTGCCATTGAGTTCAAAACGTCGAAAATAGCTTAGTTGCATATTTGGTTTATTTCTGTGAGGTCCCGAACGAATCCTGAGGGTTCGATAGGGACTATTTTTCCAAATTCCCAATTGCTGGTTTGCAGTTTCTAGTGCAATATCAGGGGCCTCATCATGATTGCATGGCCACATGTCGTGATTGTGGCCCTTGATCAAGCTACTCAATGTGATTTCGAGGTAGGGTACCGTGATCACGAAGAGATATACGATGGACTAGGTCAGGTTGATTCATCTCGATCGCGAGGCCCAGCTTAGTGATTGGAATGACCAATTTAATTGTCGGTCAGCATTGACCCTCGTGATCACAAGGTGGGGCCGCAATTGCGAGGTATTATTCACCTGAATAGTATAAATTCCACATATTTGTAATTTCCACCATTTTTGGACTTGGGAACTTTGGGAAAGACAATTTCAAAGGGGTTTCTTCATATTTCATGCTTGGATAATCTCTAAACTTCTATTTCCATAATTTCCTATTGATCTATCTCCTAAATAGCTTTAAAAACTTAATTTCAAATTGGATTTTTGAGGTTTTTACCCGGTTAACCTTAAATTAGTTTTCCTTCAATTTGAGCTTCATTTTCAACTCATATTTACATGGGTTTTCAAATGTAGACTCCTTTTGATATGAGAATATGTTTCTAAATAAAATTTCAAATTTGCCTCTTTCGATTTCGAACCTATTTTATGAACGATTTTTGGATTCAATTTAAATATAGTCAATAAGGGTATCATTAGTTTCCTTTTGATGCGTAGATTATATCTTTGATATATTTAGTTTGTTTTGAGACCACTCGTAAAGAAAAGACTCCTTGTTGAAGGGTCTAAGCTTGGATTTTGGCTCTTCGAGGTAGGTTATGGCTTAACTGTCTTCTTGGACTGGGTAGTTAACCATCCTTGTAAAGCATGCTATGGGTTTGGAGATTAGACGTGGGAATTGTATTTCGACGTTATTATTATTATCGTGTTGCCCATGTGGGGTTTTATATGCATATTGTTATTGACTTGAGAGGTTATATTTAGTGTGATGCCCGTGTGTGTGTGTGTGGGGGGGCTTATTTGATTTGTATAGGCCTTATTTGTGCCTTAAATGCCATTATTATTGTTATGATACCCCTGCGAGGGCTCGTATAGATATTATAGGTCTATTTGAGCATTATTTGCCTCTATCATGATAGTAATACCTGAGTGAGGGGTTTTTAAATGATATTATTGATGTCTTACATGACTATTTATTCTAGTGGTGCTGAGCGAGGGCTTATATCATGAATTATTGACATGTTGAGTTGATTCTGAGTTTATTTATACCTGTATTGAGTTGATTATCATCTTCATACTGATTGGTTATGAGCATTACATTCTCATTTCATACATATATATTCATGAGATATTGGTACCACTGAGAAACACCAATTTTGAAAGAAAATGAAACGCTTTATAAAACCTTTGGTCATGATCATTAGCTGGAAAGGTTGATTGAGATATGCGATTGAGATTGTGAAGGTATATGGGTTGCGAACCCCCCATTGGTCATGTCTTAAAGCGTTGAGGCTCAGAAGGTGTATAAGAAAAATCATGTGATGGATTTCATCATCATTATTCCACCATCATTGCATTGCATTGCATTACTCATTGTATTTCTCTTATGTGTTTTGTTGCCGTATACTTAGTTTTCCTTATATTTTCGTGTGTAGTTAATCTTATTCATATATTATATTGTAGAAAATGTTAGGAGCTATGATGTAAGCTACCATTTGGAAACTTTTCTATATGTAGGTGGAAGCATGCTCATAGTATTCTTTACTTGTTTAGTTTTCTACTTTGCTCAGTCGGCCTATGATACCTACTGAGTACAAGATGTCCGTACTCACTCCTAGTTCTGTGTCTTTTTAGTGCAGATCCTAGTATGAGTGTGACCCTCGGTGGCAGATCTTGTTCTATCAGAGGTTGATATTCAATGTACTGGTAAGCTCCAGAGTTCGAAAAAGATTCTAGACCTCCTCCTATCTTATCGTCTTTATTTGCTTTTAGAGACAGATTCATGTATTTTAGATTTTGGATTTATATTAGATTCTCTTTACACTTATGACATCGTATCTTGGGGACTTTTATATTTTTTGTTTGGATATTTATGTTATTTACATAATATGGCCTGACTTCATTCTAGAAGTCTCGCATTTATAGATTTTCTTCGTATTTCAATTTCCCTTTCTTTTATGGATTTCGACTTACCTACCAAGGCTGGGTCGAGGTAGGTGCCATCATGACCTCAACTTTTGGGTCATGATAATAGATGTCCTAATTCACCTTTAAAATAATTAGGTGGCGACTCTTTTAAATAGCTTAAGAATCACTAATATGTTGTACACCATTTGACCTCGGTTAAAATGGGGTATAACAACTTTGCGACTCTGCTGAAGATTTTAGGGTCTTAATCATAATAGTCTTAGATTAGTAATTAATCCTTTTTTATTTTCTTATTTTTATCTTAATTGGTTCTTGCTTTATTTATCATGCTTATGCGAAATAATTTGCTATGTACTAATGTCTTATATAAATTGTCTATTTGTTATTGCTTTATATAAACTGTCACACCGTTCATAGTTCCTCCACTTCTGAAAAATTGACACTTTCACACACATTGTACACGCGGGTTGTACATAGCACGTCTCCAAAATTCTTTCAAAATACCTTGTTTTAGAGAGTCGGCACATACATGGGGTGAGCGGATAGTTTTACTAACATGTGACCACATCCCTTCTCATATAGGAAATCCTGAGTCGAGTCTACCCAACTCTTAGTCTACCTAGGATAGAGCTAAACCAACACCTTTTTAGGTTTATGCATCATTACAAACCTAGAAGGCTTATTACCCTTGGCGTATTAAGTCTATTAGTCAGCCTTATCCAAATTTCAGAAGGGTACATAACCCAAGTGACACTTTAGCATAATTTGTGTGCATATTTGAAGGATAATCATATCAAGTGTTTGCTCTAAATCAATTAAACTTTAGTGGAAAGGTATAATCTAACCTTTTGTTTTGTAGTGCGGATGACAATCAAGATTCCAAAACTTTGATAGATGGAAGATGCACTTTGGCAACGTCAACAAGCGGGACAAAACCAAGATTTAAACTTAGCTTATTAGGAATATCTTTTTTTATTCAAGATGTATCAAAGCTATATAAACTATTCATGTACTTCATTATTGACGTTTGCTCGTCTTTATAACTTGTTTAATGTATTTATTGTGCATAACTTGTTTGGTACATGATTTATCTACTACATTACTTATTTCTTCACTTTATCTAACATCACCTTTTCTAATTTTTTCTCTTGTTTTTATTTTATTATTTTAATCCCCAAAAGGCTTATTCACGTTGACACTTGAGATGGCTGATAATCCAAATATTTTTCCTGAATGGGCTGTTTGAAGGCTGAGAACCAATGTGATTGATCCACCAATGACAGACCTTTTGGGTATTAAAAATGGCACACCTACTGAGGATAACCCTAAAACTTCGAGAACTAAGGATGACACTAGTAGTGATGAACATATTGCTTGTTTGGAACAATAAATTGCTAATTTACAAAGAAAAGTTGAACGAGTGAGGAACCTTGGTAAATTTGATGTCTCTAATTCTCAAGAACCAAGGACTCATTTTCCATCCCTGGAATCTCCTATGCCTAACTACTGTCCTCCACAAAGCATGCATCCTGTAAATACACCAATCATTAATGTGCACCCCGTAAATACCTCACTCACAAGTCAAGCTCATGTCATCTCACAATATGTCAATCCATCTCTCACATGCAAGAATCCACTTAACTAAATTCCTTTTAACCTTTAGTATGACACCTACCACCTACTTAAGTCCCTACTAACCCGCATTATGTCACTCCATTTCTTGTCCACCAAAGCTCTCCAAACCAAATTCCCTTCTATCTGCAACTTACTACCCAATTTTTGCCATACCAAAATCCTCAAAATTAAATACCCCCTAACCCATTACATGTCAATCCAATGACTGATTCCCATAATGTTCCACAAGTTTAAAACCAACCAATGCCTTAACACATATCAGTGGCACATGTTGCTTCTCCTAACATACAGTGTGTTCTATCGATATATGTAATATAAGCTCTTCTATCCGCTACCCTAGCATTGGTTGTTGATCAATATGAGTTATTGGAGAAATAATGGAAGACAAACAAGGATGAACGTGATAAGGATAAGCGTAAGTTAAGGGAGGAAGTCAGTAATATGCAGATTTCTAAAAGGGGGAGAAATTTGAGTTTTAGGATCTGTGTGTATATCCGGACATTGACTTACCTGATGGATACAAGCCATCTAAATTTGAGATGTTTGATGGTACAAGGAATCCCCACAACCATTTAAGATCTTATTATGATAAGATAGTAGGCGTGGGGAGAAATGAAGCCATAAGAATAAAGTTGTTTATCAGAAGTCTTATCGGAGAGGCACTAACTTGGTACACTGAACCAGACCCTAAGATATGGTATAGTTGGAGCAATATGGTAGAGGATTTTATGAAAAGGTTCAGGTTCAACATTGAGATTATTCCTGATCAATCTGACCTTGCAAACTTAAAGAAAAAGTCAATCAAAACATTTTACAAATATGCTATTTGTTAGAGATCAGAAGCTACTAAAGTCCGTACCTCGGTAGATGAAAGTGAAATAAAGGACAACTTTATCAAAGCTCAAGATAACATGCATTATGAAAGGATGTTGCTTATGACAAGCACAAAATTCACAGATCTCATCAAAACTGGAGAGGCTTTAGAAGAAAAAATCAAGTCGGGGAGAGTCACAAAACTTGCAGCCTTATGGGAAACAAGAAATGCAATCTAGTATGGAATAGTGGGAGGAAATAAGAAGAAAAAAGAGGAAGTTGCAGCTGTAATGAACATTCAAGAGCGGAGGCCAAGCCAGACTTATGCATATCATAATCCATCACTCCAAAGTCCAAACACCCAATTATTTACACCTATTTCTTATCTCGTTTATGACACCCAACCAGCCTACCACCAAAAAACACCCACATACCATTGACCATACCATTACCAACCTCCAAATAATCCAGTGATCCTGCCAAGGCCTCATTTAAACATTGATAAAAGAAAGACTTACACATCTCTAGCTAATCTTTATGCTAAACTCTTTGAAAGGTTGAGATCAGCAGCAGTGATTCAGCCAATCCCTTGGAGAGATATCCAACCTCACTGAAAGTAGTTTTATAAGAATAAACATTGTGTATATCATTCAGGAGCTGTAGAACATGATACAAAAAATTTCTTTGCTCTCAAAGATAAGGTTGAACTTTTGATTAAAGAGAATATTATTCAGCTCAATGGAGCTCCACCAAACTTGAACAGTAACCCTTTGCCTAATAATGGAAACATGAGCGTGAATATGATCATCATGAATGATGAGTGGAGTATTAAGGGAACTATTTTGCCAGTAGGGAAAACCACTTTTGTTCTAGGATGTAAACTCACTCTAGAAAAAGACTTCATTCCTAAGAGAGATATCTTTGTGCCTAATCTTCCTACGGTCCAATGCTAGGGGATATTGCTGAAGATGACCCAGTTAAAGGGGTCAAAAGTTTTCTCATTACTGAAGAAGATTTCACTGAGACACCGACCATTTGAGATGTCATGCCAGAAGATGTCTTAAAGAATTGGATCTTTACTCCATCCCTAATTTGCCAGGAGCCTTGGTAGATTAAGTTTTATCAGTATTTTGAAATAACATGATTTAAAAAATTAAACTCTAATCATGTAAAAGATCTTTACATTATTTTGCCTCTCTTTTTGAAAGCTTAAATTCAAAATCAATGAATACTTTTTTTTTCTTTAAACTGCTTTTTTTTTATCTAATTACTCTTATTTTCACTCTTTTAGCATACAAAGCAATAAACCTATTGGTTCTGTGATTATGACATATGACGAGGCAAAAGAATAGAACATGAATGATCAAAAAGCTGAAATGGTGAATTTAGGCAACTCAAGGGAGATCAAAGTCAATGTTCACCTGGCGCCATTAGAGTAAGAAGCATTGACAGAATATTAAAAGAATATGCAGATGTGTTTGCTTGGCCTAGTGATGATATGCTTAGTGGCTAAGTTCAACGTATATCGGGTAGACATAGGTGGTGAAGTATGGACAAACCTCGTCCATCCAGATGCAGTAAGAAATGTTGTTTCTAGAAGTTTAATTTAGCTTAGTTCCTTTATGCACTCTTTTGATGTCATGTGAACTATGTTTTGACCTGATTCCCTCGGTGGGATACGTAGGCGGTCTATATCGGCTTCGATCATATTAGTAGAAACTGCCTAAATTCCTCTTTGCATGTAATATGAACTATGTTTTGATATGATTTCCTTGGCGGAATATGTAGGCGGTCTCATCAGCTTTGGTCACACCTAAAAAAAATCTCATTTTCTTTATGTCTATAACGACCTGTTCCATCATTATTAAAAGGCACCTTGTCTGTGGGCATCGGGACTTTTGGAAATACGATTTTGAACTAGTATGGGATAACTTAGCTAAAAATTTAAAATTTGGGCTCGGACTGATTTCATCCCGCTATAGAAGAAACCGTGGTAGCGGCCGACCGGCTCCTATAGCGGAACACCAAAGGCAAAAACCAGACCCTATTTTATTTAATTTTCTTTCTCCTCTTTAATTGCAAAAAGGACGAAGGAGGCCTCTAAAACCCCCTAGGTTTGCCTCATAGCCATGGAGCAATGGATATGGGGAAATATGCTTGAATGGGTTAAAACCCATGGTTTTCTTATGGATTTCACGCCAGAAATCACTAGCACAGATTTAAAAACTCGCGTTCATGCCTTCGTTGAAGTTGCTTGGCGTCCATGTAGGCTAGGTTTAACTTAGTAGTTTAGACCTGGGTTAGAAAGCATAGGCATGACGTATATTGATGGGAGATTACATGTTTAGACCTTCGAGCACGGTGTTGGGATGGATTAAAAGGGTAAAATTCAGTTGTTTGAATGTTATCTCGATGTTGCTTGTGATATGGAAATTTTTCATCTAATTAATGTGCATTATTTTGATGTTGATCATTCTTAAATGTTTATAAATAGTATTGTACCCGAAATATGGTTAAGAACTTAACAAATGCCTAATTATAATTGATTGGTTTTGGTGGATTCCGAAGGGTCTATGGTAGTAACCAGAGGAATGTCAGCCTAGGTTAAGACATTTAGTGTTAAGATGGAAAGTTGGATATGTTCGGGTGTTAACCATATGTATGTGAACCCATATTTAGGCCCTGCAAGTCCTAGATAAGTCCTAAATTGACCTACAGATTATAGGTGATGGTTTAATGTAGTTGAAACCCAACTTGAATTATGTGTGCATGCTAACTATTTCTTTATATACTTGTTATAATGCATGTTAAAAGAAAGTAATTCATTGAATGATATCCTAAATGTTAATCACATATAATGAGGTGGTATTAAAGACTTGTTAATTGTACAAGTGTGGTTGTTATTTTCTCTTTATGGTTGTGGTTGTTGTGATATATGTTGATTATTGTGGGATGTACCAGTATTTGGACATCTTCACGAGATTTATATTACTATTGTTGGATATACCAATATTTGGACATCTTCAGGGGATTAGTTGATATAAGATTGGTAGGCACTAGATGTTTGGGATTTTAGTACATGGACAAGAGCTAGTCCCATGCAGGTCATGGATAGTGAGCGATCATAAGACCCTTAACATGTGTGTACAAGGTATAGGTTAGTGTGATGGTTCCTTGATTGAACCAGGTTTATTTTCTAATTTATTTATATTTGGTTCCTTGAGTGAATCGAGCTTATATTTTGACTTGTTATATTTGGTTTCTTGAGTAAACCAGGATTCATGATTATTCACATTGTTGTTGTTGGAATGGATCCTTGAGTGGTCTGGGCTAAATTGCAAATTGAGTGGCATATCTCTTAATTTTTTATTTACTTATGTATTTGGGACAGGGTTAGTATGTTGTTGATAGGTCATGGTTTGTTGACTGGGTTGATGCTGGTAGTTAGAGTCTTGACTTGAGTTACTATCAAATTTGACTTGTACTTGATCAAACTATATGGTGTCGTTAAAAAGGCTAAGTGATCATGTTTGATATAAATTACTTGAAGGGTGCTCACTAACGTGCTTGTGGCATGGTTATAGTCTTAATTTACTGGTTGATATTATTGAAGCTGGGTAACAGATTGTTACCGTCTTGCTAATTACTTCCTCATAACCTTAAATGAATTTCTAACTACTAGGATGTTAATGCATATCTAGAATATTGAAACAGGATTAAGTGTAACGTAAGAGTCTGAAATGATGGGTTGTTAAGGGTGGAAAACCATTGAAGTCAAGTATGGTTAAGTTCATAATTAAGTAAGTGTTTAAGGCTGACTTGATAAATCTGAGTGGAACAGTGAGAAGGTGGTGTCTAGAGTTAATTGTGATAAAAGAAAGTTGACTTATGGTTAGTAAGGCTAGTAAAAGCTAAGAGAGGTAAGGAATTAAGGGATGGAGGTTATTTGACTATATAAACTCTTGAGTTGCATGTTTTCTTTAGGATAGTTATGTGATATTTATGTGATTTAATTCGGGTCGACCGATGATGCTTACCATTACGTATTGTTTGTACTGATACTACTCTTGCTATACCCTTTTCTTAGGTATAGTCTTGTTGTAGGATCAATAGATGTTTCTTACTTGAGCTGGTAGAGATATCTAACAGCTTCTATCATTGTTTCTTATGGTTGAAGCTGTGTCATGTGTACTGTTTCATAATTTCTCATAGTAGCTCTTGTACCTATTTAGACTAGGTCCTTGGGTAAAATATTCATTCCTGTACTTAAACATTTGTAAACCAATTGTAATAAATAAGGAGATTTTATTATTTTTTAATGACTTTCGCATGTACTTCGATTGGATGGTAAGGGTTCTCCTATCTAGGTAGATTTGAATAGGTGCCCGAATGGTTCGATTAGTTGGGTCATCGCGGTTGGTATCAGAGCCTAGGTTACTGGTCTCTTAGTAAAAGAGCAAATATCAAATAGAGTGCTGCAGATTGGTGTGTTGACATCCACATATAATGCTATAGGGCATTCTAGGAAACAGTTTCACTTTTTTCTCTCTTTTCGTGTAGTTTGTATACTTGGTTGTATGAGTTGAGTCCAATTGGTATCTCAACGAGGAAAATTGATGTGGTTTAACTCCGTTTGAAATGATGCAAGTAATGGAATTGGAACTAGGAAGGTTCTAATTGGTATCTGGATGTAAAGGCGGATAAAATTTCTAAATAATCGGCTATTAGTTATCCACAAAGCGAATAAAGAAATAATAAAAAGACCTTGTTTTATATATGAAACCTTGGCATTGATACTCATGTGGATTAGGATTGCTTGAATGACTGTGAATTTGTGAATTGTGGATGGTCACAACCTGTTATGTATTGATGGCTAAGAAATGGTTGATATGTGGTTTATGTGGAAAATTGGATGTTAAATGCTAAGCATGATTTATCATTAGCAAAATGGTAAAGAAAATGGTTTAGGATTGTGAAATTCTTGTTTCGAGTTGTTGTTATATAACTAAATACCATGGTAAAAGGGCTATTGCTGCATTATAGCAGCTATTACCATGGTAAGAAAACTTTTGTTGCTATTCATAACTGTGATTTAAGGTAATGTAATGCTAACTTTTTTTTTCATGAATTGCTGGGGATTATAACATAGTCCATAATGCAATTTCATATTTTATTACTGGAAACAGGGAGTGGGAATGAGGGAAATTGTAGAAAGCTAAAAATTTCTAAGTTGCTGCTGTTGGGCCGCCATGGCAGCACTATCTCACTACAGTGAGCCCGATATAGCGGGACTTTTTATGCTATAGTAGCGTCATAGTAGTGGTATGTAGGCCTCTATAGCGCGATGGGCTTGGACAGAATCCCTGCCCTGTTTTCCCCTGTTTTGTTTTTCATTCCCGACCTGTATTATTCATTAATTTAAGCTACTATCTGCCACATGAGCTATAGAAATCATATATAGCAAGGTAAAAAACAAGAATGTAATATTAGTTATTAAAAACCAACATCCATGTGTGATTAAATAAAAAAGGAAAAGAGAAGGGAGATATTATTTGTTATACGCCCCAAATAGGGGAAAATCTAGTATAGCAAATAAAATAAGGAGGGAAGGATAAATAGATATGCAACAAGGACTAAGATGGATTCCCCATAATCATAATGGGCTGCGGGGTTAGGGCCTTCTTGTAACGACCCAAAATGTCGTTACACTGAAATAGGAGATAAAAGTTGCACCTAGACTCCCCTTAGCAAAATTTTGAGGAATTTAGGGCTAGACTAGTATTGGCTTATTCTTGAGGATGTGGTAGCTGAACGAAATCTGGTATTAATGTGATTGGTAATAGCGGGGTTTGATGTGATAGTTGGATATCCAACGAGTACAGAAAGTCGTAGCAACTTTCGACACTTGAAATTGGAGTTATAGAACTCCAGTTATAACATTTATAGTGGAGGGATAGGTTCGCTTTGTCAAAATTCGTGGTGTGTGTTGTAAAATGAGGAAAATTGAGGAGAGGTCCTGAATTTCTGCCTCGCATCGCTGCAGTAGAAAAAGTAACCGCGACAACAATTACGGGAACCACAGCGACGACCTTCAAGAAAAAAAGCGCGAACCACTGCAGCGGTAATTATCCGCTGCAGCAGTAACACACAGTAAAATTACAGTTTTAAAAACTAATTTTTTTTTTCATTGTCCAATTTAAAAACTAATTTTTTTTTCATTCTCCTATTTTTCAAAAAATGCAATAAGGCTCCGGAGAAGGCGATTTTCAGAGGTTTTGTGGAGTTTTTCATCTTTGGAGGTAAGTAATTACGTTCTAGACTTGAATTTACTTCGTTTAACCTTAGAAAATCACTAGAAAATGGATTAATGATGGATTTTAAGGGTTTAACCCTAATTTATGGGGATTGATGAAAAGTGATTGGAATGTGTATAAATTCAGTAGGAGATAATCCTAGGGTGTTAGTAAACACTAATGGGACTAGAATTACGATTAATTATGCTAATTCAAGTAGGGTTCATGAAGTTTAAATGATGAGAAAACCCTAAGATGATGAAATAGGGTAAGTAATTGGCTAAAATTAATAGGATGGGATCCCTAACGATTAAAAGAGAATGAATTATTGAAATGAGTGTATGTTCTTGTTGTTGTATAGATCAAGAACGAGTTGAACGAGAAAGAAAGGGCAAAAGTTTAACTTAAAAGTGACTTTGAGCAAGGTATTGAGGTAGGCTATGGTTTTGTTGTAGCACTTAGACTTTCTTGGCTTTGTGCTTATTTGTTATTTAGACATCTATGATTGCCTTCTATCATGACTTGTGATTTAATGACTGCATTCCATTTTCATTTGTATTCTGATGATATGTTGAGATGATGTGTCCGGTATCACACCGGTACAATATGATATATTATGATTATAGGTCGGGTACTATGCTAGTATGTTATTATATTGATGATGAGGATGAGAAGAGTAAGAGATGATGCATACATCTTGCATACATAAAGTCATTCATGTGTATTGAGTGCTTTTATGATGATTATATATGATGATGAGTTATTGATGAAAATGACAAAGTATGAAAGACTGTGAAAATGGACGTATAAGTTGTAATTATATGATGATTCATAATATGTTCAGTTGATTGATATCATTGGTTATGAGTTTTGTTATGATCACTTTTATACTTGTTTGACTTACTTACTTGTACATTGTTAAGTTAGTCGGCCTATGATACTTACCAGTACTTGTTGATGTACTGATACTACCTATACTATTCTTTTTATTGAGTGCAGAACATCTTCCAGCAGTTGACACACAACCTCGACTCTAGATAGTAGTTCGGATCAAATTTTGAGGGTGAGCACCATGTACGGGTAACCTTTAGATCTCCTTATGATGTTGATATCCCTTATGTCGAGACTAACACGATTCCTTCTTATTATGTTTTTGGGATATGCTAGTTATTTCCAGACTTAGTTGTTTTTAGATGTTCTTGTATGGTGACTTCAGGTCTTGGGGATTGTAATAAATAGAGGTTTCTGCACTATATTCATTTTATGGATGATAATATTTTTGGATGATTATTAGTTATCGAATGAGACCCTTTTTAGAATTGTTTAAAAACGTGTGAGTTAATACTATTATGAAGGTGAGACTAAAGCTTAAGTGAGTAAAGGTTAGACTAGTATGGTTCTCCTGCTGTAAGTTAGGGCAGTGCCAATCATGACCGTTTGAGTCATGACAGAGATGGTATCAGAGCACTGGGTTTGTAAATCTTATTGTACAAGAACAGGTCTAGTAGAATCCTGCAGAATGGTACGAAGATGTCTGTACTTTTCTTCTGTAGGCTACACGGCTTTACGAAAAGAAATTCCTTTTGTTCTTCCTGTTATGCTTTTACTTGATTCCAATTAGTATCTGGAGATCTAAATTGGTATCCAACCCTTTCACTCTTGTTCATAGATGGTGAATACTGATTACACCAGAGCAGCAACAATAGTACCTGTAGCAGCACCTGCAACAGTACCCGCACTGGCCGCAGTCTGGGGCAAGCCTTGAGTTAGGGGTAGAGCAAGAAGGGGAAGATGGGGAGCAGCGTCCATTAGGCGTGGAGCATAAGAAGTTGGGAGATTAGAAAGACAGAGACCACCGACCTCCCCCATAATAGAATGCTCCAGGCCATGCTCAGGATGAAGATGAGGTAGTTGAGGAAGAAGAAATGATAGCTCTAGAGAATGTGGTGCCAGCACCAAATGGTGCAGTGTAGGTACCTTTTTCTGCAGAGGTGATTCAACAAGTGTTGGGGTTTTTGGGCAGCTTGGCTGGCACGGGCTACACTATAGTTATTCCCATTTCTCTGCCCTTAGCTTTGCAATATGCCATTGCTATAGCACCAAGGATGGATACATGCTCTAAAATAGGGGTGTATCCCCAACAGGTATTTGGACCAGTAATGATTGATGATAAACATGGGTTATTCTGCAAATTCATAAAGATGAAGCCCCTGGTGTTCCAAGGTTCAAAATCTGAGGATGCTTTAAGTTCTTGATAGATTATTATGAACGTCTGCACAAGATGGGTATTTTTGAAAAGTATGGTATGGAGTTTGTTTCCTTTCAGCTGCAAAAAAAATCCAAGCAATGGTAGAGGTAATTTGTGAAGTGCAACACTACCTTACCTCTACTTATATGGGCTCAGTTTCAGAATGTATTACTTGATAAATATGTTCCCTGCACTTATCGTGATCAGAAGAAGGATGACTTTTTGAGATTGGAGCAGGGTAACATGTTCGTGGCGGCCTATGAGGCCAAGTTTCATGCTCTGTCTCACTATGAACTACAGTTAATTACCTCTGAAGAGGAAAGGTTCAGGTACTTTATGAAGGGTTTGAATTAGGGGATTCAGTTGACTACTTTATCTGTGGCTTTGTCTAGTACGTCTTTCCAGGATGTTGTTGAATTTTCCAAGAAGGTTGAAGGACTTGAGAAATAGGGAGAGGTAAAAGTAGAGGAGAAGAATACTTAGACCTCAGGCCAATTTAGTGGTACCTTCTTAAAGGGGCGTGGTTCTTCTAAGCCCTATTATTCAGCTATCTATGGGGGGGACCCGTATGGGGTCAGCTATCAGCCTTCCCGAGTAGGCAGCTACAAGCCTTCTTTCTCTTCAGTTTAGAGGCCTACTTTAGGACCTAAGTGCTTTGAGTGTGGGGATTTGGGACATGTCAAGAGGTATTGACCTAATTTCTTATTTGCAGGTCAGCTGACACAGCAACTAGCTTCTATTGCTCTAGTTCTGGCATGTTGTGATGGAGGAGAAAATGGTAGGGGCCATCCGCAAGGTGGGTGTAGTGGCTACGATAGGGGTGGCAACCAGGCCTACCAAGGTGGAGGACAAGTTGGTAGAAATGGAGCTCAGGATGGTAGAGTTGGAAGTCACATCTTTATGCAATTCTAGTTTATTCTGAGGCAGAATCTTTTGATACGGTGATCACAGGTGCTATTCTTATCTGTGATTGTATGGCTTCTATATTATTTGATCCCGATTCCACTTTCTCTTATGTGTCTTTGAAATTTGCTATGGGTTGGGACTTAAACTGTGAATATCTTGATACTCTCATGTATGTGTCTACACCGGTTAGGATGTCTGTATGTAATGATCAGGTATATCGTGTGTGTCTTGTGATGTTCATGGGGTTTAAGACCCTAGCAGATTTTGTTATTCTAGACATGGAAGAGTTTGATGTTATTTTGGGGATGAGTAGGTTGTCACCTTATCATGCTATTCTTGATTGTTATGCCAAAAATGTTACTATAGAAATGCCCGAGAGAGAGAAGTTATAGTGGGAGGGTACCTTTAAGCCTAATCCTGTGAGGGTTATAGCTGCAATTCATGCCCAGAAATTAAAAAAGAAGGGGTGTAGGGCATTTTTAGCCCATCTTCAAGAAGATAAATCTGTTGTCCCTCCTATAACATTAGTTCTAGTGGTATGTGAATTCCTAGAAGTGCTTTCGGATGATATTTCGGGTGTGCCTCCAGATCAGGAAGTTGACTTTTGTATTGACTTAGAGCTGGGGACTAGACCCATTTCTATTCCTCCATATGGTATGACACCTCCAGAGCTGAAAAAGTTAAAGTCCCAACTGCAAGAGTTGCTAGAAAAGGGCTTTATTCGCCCAAGTGTCTCTCCTTGGGGTGCACCGATGTTGTTTGTGAAGAAGAACTATGGAAGTATGAGGATGTACATAGACTACCGCCAGTTGAATAAGGTGACCATTCGTAAAAAATATACCTTGCCTAGAATAGATGATCTGTTTGACCAGTTACAAGGAGCTGCAGTGTTCTCTAAGATTGATTTGAGGTCGGGTTATCATCAGTTAAAAATTAAGGCAGATGCCATCCCAAAGGCTACTTTTCGAACTCATTAAAGGCACTATGAGTTTTTGGTTATGTCTTTTGTCTTGACCAATGCCCCAGGTGCTTTCATGAGCTTGATGAATGGAGTGTTTAAGCCCTTTTTGGATTCATTTGTTATTATGTTTGTTGATGATATACTTGTTTGTTCTAAGAGTGAGGAAGAACATGAAGCTTATTTGTATATTGTGTTAACGTTGTTGAAGGAGAAACATTTCTATGCTAAGTACTCTAAGTGTGAATTCTCACTTTCTTTGGTGTTCTTCTCGCAACACATAGTTTCTAAAGAGGGGGTTATGGTGGACCCACAACAGGTTGAGGCAGTTAAAAAATGGGCTAAACCGACTAACCTGATAAAAATCTGTAGTTTTGTGGGGTTGGCCAGTTACTACTGCCGGTTCATTAAGGGATTTGTTGCCATTGCTTTGCACCTGACCCGTCTGACTCCGAAAGAAGTTTGATTTGAATGGGATGATAAGTGTGAGGAGAGCTTTCAAAAGCCCAAAACTATGTTAACTTCGGCTTTAGTACAAACCTTGCTTGTCAAGGGTAAGATTTTATTGTATTTTATGATGCCTCATGTTTGGGTTTAGGTGCTATATTGATTCAGGATTAGAATGTGATTGCTTATGCTTCAAGACAATTAAAGCCCTATGAGAAAATTACCCCATGCATGAGTTGGAATCGATAGGCGTGGTGTTCACTTTGAAAATTTAGAGACACAATCCCTACGGAGTGATGTTCACAGACCACCACAACTTGCAACACATGTTCACCCAGAAGGATTTGAATCTGAGATAGAAGAGATGGATGGAGTTGATTATATACTATGACATCTCAATTCTGTATCACCCAGGTAAGGCCAATGTGGTGGAGGATGTACTAAGCTTGAAATCAGTGATCATAGGGAGTTTAGCATTTCTGGAGGTGTCCAGACGCCCATTAGTGAGAGAGTTACAGTCTTTGGCTAATGATTTTTTGAGATTGCAGGAAACTAGCAAAGGAAAGGTGTTGGCACTTGTGGACCTGAAACTAGCGATGGAAAGGTATTGTCACATGTGGAGGCTAGGTCCATATTCTATGATTAGATTAAGAGTAGACAGTTTGAACATAGGAAATTGAACAACCTCAGAGAAAAGGTGTTACAACGGGAGGCGAAAGGGGCCATTCTGGATGACGAGGGGGCCTTGAGGATCTGAGGTCGATTATGTGTACCCCGGGTAGGTGACTTGATTCCCACCATTTTGGCAGAGGCTCATAATTCCAAGTACTCCATACATCCGGGTGTCAACAAGATGTATAAAACCTTAAGACAATATTATTGGTGGCGAAAGATGAAGTGTGACATTGTATATTTTGTGATTAAGTGTCAAAACTACCAACAAGTCAAATATGAACATTGGAAGACTAGTGGTACTTTTCAGAGGATTCCCATTTTGGAATGGAAGTGGGAAGAAATAACGATGGATTTTGTGGTTAGTCTTCCTAAAACCTTGAGGAAACTTGACTCCATTTGGGTTAATGTTAACCGATTAACTAAGTAGGCTCATTCCATTCTGATAAGAGTTAATTATAATGCGTCCAAGTTGGCCAAGATCTATATGAAGGAGATTGTAAGGCTACATAGGGTACCGGTGTCAATTGTATTCGACATGGGAACTCAGTTCACTTCCAATTTCTGGGAGAGTTTTCAGTTTGAATTGGGTTCTAGAATGGACCTGATAGATTTCCACTCATAAACCGATGGTCAATCTGAGTGGGATATCCAAGTGCTTGATGATATGCTTCGAGTTTGTATTATGGATTTTGGGGTCAGTGGGACCAATACTCACCGTTGTGTGAATTTTCCTACAACAATAACTACCACTCTAGTATTGACATGGCTCATTTTGAGTCCTTATATGGTAGATGATGTAGGTCCCTAATTAGGTGGTTTGACGCATTCGAGGTGAGGAATTGGAGCAAGAATATGCTCAAGGATTCTATGGAAAAAATGAGATTCATATAGGAGAAACTTGTAGTGGCTAAAAGCTAACAGAAGGAATATGCAAATAAAAAGGTGAGAGACATGGAGTTTGAGAAGGGTGAGAATTAGGTACTCTTAAAGATGTCACCCATGAAGGGTGTGATGCGATTTGACAAGAAAGGCAAGTTAAGACCAAGGTACATAGAATCTTTTGAGGTGCTGAAAGATGTGTGGTCGGTAGCATACAGGTTGGCCTTACCCCCTAGTATGTACGGGGTCCACCATGTATTCCATGTGTTAATGTTAAAGAAGTACCATAGAGATGGTGACTATATTATTCGTTGGGACCCAAAACTGTTTGATAAGGAACTGTCACATGAAGAGGAATCGATTACTATTCTGGATAAAAATGTAAGAAAGTTGAGTACATGAGCTATTCCTTGTGTCAAGGTTCAGTGGAGGAATTGTACCATTGAGGAAGCTACATGAGAGACAACGAACATGCATAAGTGGTATCCGCACTTGTTCATTGACTCAGGTACACTCTATTCCAGTTGTTATGTCTCTTTTGAGCCAATTATCACTCGGGAATGAATGAGTGGTAAAATTGGTATCTAATGTAATGACCCAAAATGTCGTTACACTGAAATAAAAGGTAGAAGTTGCACCAAAACTCCCCTTAGCAAAATTTTGAGGAATTCAAGGCTAGTCTAGTATTGGCTTATTCTTGAGGATATGGTAGTTGAATGAAATCTAGTATTAATGTCATTGGTAATAGCGGGGTTTGATGTGATATTTGGATAGCCAACGAGTATAGAAAGTCGTAGCAACTTCAGGCACCTGAAATAAAGTTATAGAACTCTGATTAAAAACTAAGGAGAGGTCCTGAGTTTCTACCTCTTACCGCAACAGCAGAAAAAGTAACCGTTGCAACATTCATGGCAACCGTAGTAGCGGCCTCCACGAAAAAAGGTGTGAACTGCTGTAACTGTAATTATCTATTGCAGCGGTAACGCGCAGTAAAATTACCATTTTAAAAACCAGAAAATGTTTTCATTCCTCATTTTTTCAAAAACTCCAATAAGGCTCTAGAGAATGTAATTTTCAAAGGGTTTGTAGAGTTTTTCACCTTTGGAGGTAAGTAATTACGTTCTAGACTTGAATTTACTTCGTTTAACCTTAGAAAATCACAAGAAAATGAATTAATGGTGGATTTTGGGGGTTTAACCCTAGTGTATGGGGATTGATGAAAAGTGACGGGAATGTGTATAAATTCAGTAGGAGATGATCCTAGGGCATTAGAAAACACTAATGGGACTAGAATTATGTTTAATTATGCTAATTCAAGTAGGGTTCATTAAGTTTAAATAATGAGAAAATCCTAAAATGATGAAATAGGGTAAGTGAATGGCTAAAATTAATGGGTTTTGATATGTAACGATTAAAAGAGAATGAATTTATTGAAATGGGTGTATGTTCTTGTTGTTGTATAGATCAAGAATGAATTTAACGAGAAAGAAAAGGAAAAAGTGTGGCTTAAAGGTGACTTTGAACAAGGAATTGAGGTAGGCTATGATTTTGTTGTAGCACTTAGACTTTCTTGGCTTTGTAATTATTTGTGATTTAGAAATCTATGATTGCCTTCTAACATGACTTGTGATTTAATGACTGCATTGAATTTTTATTTACATTGTGATGATATGTCGAGATGATGGGTTGGGTACCACATCGGTACAATATGATATGTTGTGATAATGGGTTAGATACTATGTCTGTACATTATGATGTTGATGATGAGGATGAAAAGAGTAAGAAATGATGCACGCATCTTGCATACATCATCTCATTCATATGCATTGAGTGCTTTTATGATGATTATATATGATGATGAGTTATTGATGAAATTGACTATGTATGAAAGACTGTGAAAATGGATATGTAAGTTGTAATTATGTGATGATTCATGAGGTGTTCAGTTGATTGATATCATTGGTTATGAGTTTTGTTATGATCGCTTTTATACTTGTTTGATTTGCTTAGTTGTACATTATTAAGTTAGTCGGCCTATGATGCTTATTAGTACTTGTTGATGTTTTAATACTACCTGTACTCTTCTTTTTGTTGAGTGTAGAATATCTTCCAGCGGTTGACATGCCACCTCAGCTCTAGATAGCAGTTCGAATTTGATTTTGAGGGTAAGCACCATGTTCGGATAACCTTGAGATCTTCTTATGATGTTGATGTCCCTCATTTTGAGACTAAGACAATTCCTTCTTTTTATGTTTTTGGGATATGCTAGTTATTTCCAGACTTAGTTGTTTTTAGATGTTCTTGTACGGTGACTTCACATCTCGGGGATTGTAATAAATAGAGGTTTCCACACTCTGTTCATTTTATGAATTATAATGTTTTTGGATGATTATTAGTTATCGAATAAGACCCTCTATAGAGTTGCTTAAAAACATACGAGTTAATACTATTATGAAGGTGAGAATAATGCTTAAGTGTGTAAGGGTGAGATTAGTATGGTTCTTTGCCATTGGTTAGGGTGGGTAACAATCATGACCATTTAGGTCGTGACACTTCTCCTCCTACATCACTCAGGAAGTAGAACTCTTGCACATCCTCCCACTCCAGCATAAGAAGTTCCTGATCAGGGACAACGCACTTAAACATAACCTTGACGGTCTTCCACATCTGTACTAGCATGCTGTCCTGGGAGTGCCTATTCCTCTACTCCTCATCGAGCTCTCCGTGGAGTGATGCATAGTCCTCGGTAGTGGGAGGTAGGGTTATGGAGTTAAAAGGGGTTGTATCCTTGGGAGGAAGGTGGCATGCTTTATGTACCTCTTCACAACAGCCATGTTTGCCTCCAGACAGCTGCTGGAAATCTGGGGCTGGAAGGGAAAGACAACATCAGCATCATCATCATCGACATCCTTATCTGTGGCCCAACTACTTGGCCTTGCCCACCTTGCTCTTCTTCTTGATCTTGGATGAGACTACCTTCACCTTGATGTGATGTAAGGGTATGTCCATCTCCATATCCTTGCTCGCATCCTTCTTTGGCACCCCGATGCGCCTGTACAACTTGGACACTAGTCTAGGAAGGTAGGGGCCCTTTTTATTTCCCTAGTAGAAGTTCTTCCACTCTATCACTATCCATGCCCCCATGTTTAGTTGGATCTCCCGTATGGCATAGGACACCACCAAGGCCCGAGGATAGGTCATGTTGAAAGTGTCTCCTGATGGATGAATCCTTCGGGTCACCAAGTTTAGCCACCTCTGAGCATCAGAAGTAAAATAGGTCCTCCTAATCCTCTCAGTAGTGGGCCAGTGGCTTCGTTCCCTATATATCTCCACAATTAGTGTGTCCCTCAGCCACCCTATGTCCATCTCCCGTGACATAACTATGTACTAGACATTGGAGACGTTCGCCACCCTGAGCACCTCATTGATAGTAGCAGCATCTACAGGGATATCAAATTCCCTAATGCAGATGGTGGGGTTTGGGTCATCCCAAAGGACGGTAGGAAGTATGGTATAGAACTCCCTAACATAGCCCAAAACCCCAATTGGGGGAGCCTCTACTAGTGGCATCCAATCGAACTTCTAAAGACGATCGTAAAAGTCTGGTGCCTTGGTTGCCACACCCTTCATCAAGAAACCCTTCTCGTAATAAAACCTTGTCCTTCGATAGTCCAAGAACCGCTCCAAGTAGTTCTCATCGGGAATCTTGCAAAGGTGGGAGCATGCTTTTGATGTTCAGCCATGGAGGTAGTAAATCTGTGAATCAGTGTAAGAAAACAAGTTATAACTCATAAAAGTATCAAGGGAATTGAATTTTTAAAAAAAGATCGAGTCTGAGTTTTGGCTGGGAGAATACTGGCTACAGCCTCCCGCTATAGCGGACTGCATCTTGCTATCACGGGACCGCTATAGTGGGAATTTTTCCACTATAGTGGGATTGCCATAGCGGGATGAGGCTACTATAGAGTCCTTAATCATCCCAAATGCTTCAAGAGGTGCATCAATGGCACCTCTTGAAGAAAAATCCCATTTTTGGCATTCAAAACTTAGATTAGTGCATGTAAGTATCCTAGAACTAGTATATGCAAAAATTCATGTATGATAACTCCTAAAACATGCCCAAACCATCAAAACAAAACCAAGAACAACCCTTCACATTCCTTACTTTTTTAAGCCCTATTTGACTATGAATCTCGTAATTCTTACACCCAGAATGCTATAGAAGTGTTGTAAACATAAGAAAAGCAACCACGCTTCAACAATACGCTCAAATCAAGCCCCAATTTCAAATTTATAAACAATCCCCAAAACCTATTTTATTTCTACGAACTCAAGCTAAATCATGCAAAAATGTGAGTAACGAAGTAAAGAGATGAAGTATTGCAATAATTACCTTGTTTTTGATGTCGGGAGCAAATTGATCGGAGAGGGAAGGGAGTTTTTGAGTGAAGAGAGGGAGAAATGGATGTGGAACCCATTCCTTACCCCTTTAAACTATTTTATACCACTATAGCATCCCTCTCCTGCTATAGCGGTGCCGTTATGGTGGGAATATTCCCTCTATAGTGGGATCTAGTCTCTCGGGGTATGAATTTTTTTTTTCATCCTTTGTGTTTTTGAGTTCTTTTCTTTTGAATATATTGGCGAGGCCCCGGACACCTTGGGTACTAAGAAAATATTTTGCTCCTAATAGGCTTGTGCAACTTGTTAGTAAGGAAGGTTTCTCGATGGAGCGGTGTAGTAATAAAGTGCGACTTAAAAATTTTATACGCCAGGGAAATGAAATTTCAGTGATCCACTTAAGTGTTTTAACTATGTAATTATTTAGAGGACATGAAGGTCCAAGTAAGATTTATGCGGTTCTCTTCCTACCATGATCATTCGGGGATGAACAATGGATAAATTAGTATTTATTGTAATGATTTGTTCTGTCGTTATTGAAAGGCACCTTATCTATGGGCATGGGGTGTGTGGATTTTTGGAAATACGGTCTTGAACTAGTATGGTAACTTTGTTAAAAGTTTTAGAATTTGAAATTTAGGGTTGGGCTAACGTCATCCTACTATAGCAGGAATTTTCTCCCTATAGCGGGACATAGAAAATAGAAACCAGACCCTATTCTATTTAATGTTCTCTCTCCTTTTTAGTTGGAAAAAGGATGAATGAGGCTTCTAAAAATCCCTTGGTTTTCCTCATAGCCATGAAGCAATGGAGAGGGGGAAATACATTTGAATGGGGTAAAACCCATGGTTTTCTTGCAGATTTCACATAGGAAATCACTAGCACGGAGTCAAAAGCTTGCGTTCATACCTCTGTAGCAGCTGTTTGGCATCCAGGTAGGCTAGGTTTAACTGAGTAGTTTAGACTTGGGTTAGAAAGGATAGGTATAACGTAGATTGATGGTAGATTGCATGTTTAGACCTTCGAGAACGGTGTTGGGATGGATAAAAAGGGTAAAATTTGGTTGTTTAAATGTTATCTTGATGTTGCTTATGATATGGAAATCTATAAACTAATTAATGTGCATTGTTTTAATGTTGATCATTCTTAAATGTTTATAAATGTTATTATACCAAAAAATGGTTAAGAACTTAGTAAATACCAAGGTATATTTGATTGGTGTTGGTGGATTCCGAAGGGTCTATGGTGATTAGTTTTGGTGGATTCAGACGAATCTATGGTAGCGACCAAAAGAATTGCAGCCTAGGACAAGACATTTAATGTTAAGATAGAATGATATGTTCGGATGTTAATCATATGTATGTGAACCCATACTTCAGACCCTGCAAGTCCTAGCTATGCCCTAAATTGACCTACAGATTGTAGGTGATGGTTTAACGTAGTTGAAACCCAACTTGAATTAAGTGTGCATTCTAACTGTTTCTTCATATACTTGTTACAATGCATATTCAAGGAAAGTAATTCATTGAATGATATCCTAAATGTTAATCATATATAATAAGGTGGTATTAAAGAGTTGTTAATTGTATAAGTATGGTTGTTATTTTCTTATTATGGTTGTGGTTGTTATGATATCTGTTTATTATTGTGGGATGTACCGGTATTTGGACATCTTCACGGGATTTATATTATTATTATAGGATGTGCTGGTATTTTGACATATTCACAGGATTGGTTGATATAAGGTTGGTAGGCACTAGATGTATGGGATTTGGTATATGGACAAGAGCTCATCCCCTGCAGGTCATGGCTAGTGGGCGACCATAAGACCCTTACCATGTGTGTACAAGGTATAGGTGAGTGTGATGGTTCCTTGAGTGAACTGAGTTTATTTGCTGATTTATTTATATTTGGTTCCTTGAGTGAACCGAGTTTATATGTTGACTTGTTATATTTAGTTTCTTGAGTAATCCAAGATTCATGATTAGTAACATTATTGTTGTTGGAATACATCCTTGGGTGGTTTAGGCTAAATTGTAAATTGAGTGGCATATCTCTTAATTGTCTATTTACTTATGTATTTGAGACAGGGTTAGTATATTGTTGATGAGTCATGGTTTGTTGACTGGGTTGATGCTGGTAGTCATAGTCTTGACTTGAGTTGCTGTCTATTTTAACTTGTGCTTGATCAAACTATGTGGTGTTGTTAAAAAGGCTAAGTGTTCATGTTTGATATGAATTACTTGAAGGGTGCTCACTAACGTGCTTATGGCGTGGTTATGGTGTGAATTTACTGGTTTATATTATTGAAGTTGGGTAAACAAAGTGTTACTATCTTGCTTATTACTTTCTCATAAACTTGATTGAATTTCTAACTACTAGGGTGTTAATGCATAGCCAGAACATCAGGACATGGTTAAGTGTCACGTAAGAGCATGAAATGACGGGTTGTTAAGGGTGGAACGCTATTGAAGTCAAGAATAGTTAAGTTCATAATTAAGTAAGTGTTTAAGGCTGACTTGATAAGTCAAAGCAGCACAGTGAGAAGGTGGTGTCTAGAGTTGATTATGATAAGAGGAAGTTGACTTATGGTTAATAAGGCTAGTAAAGGCTAAGAGAGGTAAGGAATTAAAGGACAGAGGTTATTTGACTATATAAACTCTTGAGTTGCATGTTTCCTTTTAGATATATATGTGATTTAATTCAGGTCGACCGATGATTCTTATCAGTACGTGTTGTTTGTAGTGATACTTCTCTTGCTATACCCTTTTTTGGGGTATAGTTTGGTTGCAGGATCAGTAGATGGTTCATACTGGAGGTGGTAGAGATCTCCAGCAGCTTCTATCATTGTTTCTTATGGTGAAAGTTGGGTCATGTTTACTATTTCATACTTTTTCATAGTAGCTCTTGTACCTATTTAGACTAGGTTCTTGGGTAAAGTATTCATTCCTGTTCTTAAAGATTTGTAATCCAATTGTAATAAATAAAGATATTTTATTATTTCTTAATGTCTTCCGTATGTACTTTTATTGGGTGGTATGGGTTCTTCTATCAAGGTGGATTAGAGTAGGTTCCTGCATGATCCGATTATTTAGGTCATGACAGTGTCGTATCCTAAACTACGTACGACCTGATTCCTATCTTAACGGGATACGTAGGATCATTATAGGCTCGATCATTTCCTTTAAGATTCTTACCATTATCTATAAGATAGAGACTGGAGCAAACTTTTAAGAAGGTCTCAAAATTTCACAATCATATATTCCTCTACAAATGCATGCAAGAATTGGTTTGTAACACCCCGTACCTTCCCAACCCTACTTGATGACACTAAATAATGGTTACTTAGGTGTCGAGAGCTATAAGTATGTATTGGGTAACGCTATTGACGAGAAAATTAAAATTTGGCCTCATATATGTGATTAAACCTTCGTAGGAGGTGTTTTGTGATTTTCGTGGGGCAGATGTGGGGTTCATAACGAGGCTAAGAGTACCTCTAAACAAAGTATATTAAGTCTAAGAAGTAAGTTAAAGAATAGGACTGGAAGTATCTAACTAAACCCACGAAGAAAAGTCGAAAAATGAAATTTTTGAAAAAACTAAGTGTAGGGCGCGCAAGAGGGCGTTCCACGCCGCTCTGGGCTAAAATTTTTAGTCCATAGGCAGCAATTTGGCGCGCCCAAGGGCGTGCCACGCTGGTTTTTCCACTTTTTCGAAAGTTGGAAATTTTCTAAGTCCCAAGGGTACCCGGGGTCGTACCGAGCCGATTTTTGCCACGTTTCTTTTGCAACCATGAGTATATACATGAATTGGGTCAATTATTATATGGGTATGTTAAAATTACTCGAGAACGAATTTGGGATCAAAATGACGATTTTACCCTTTTGGTCAAAATAGGCCATACGTGGCTAGAATCATTTGTTTTTGGGATTGAGGCTACGGATATGAATAGCGTGAGTGGGAATATTGTTGTAACACGTATGATATGATTTAAACATGAGAAATTACTGATTTTATTGGGTTAAGTTAATTGGGCCCAAAAAGGACCCAAAAATGAAAAGAAAACATGGCCCAAAATGGGTCAAAAGACCCATTCTTGTCTTGACCTTCTAGAACACCACATTAAATGTTAAAGAGTGGCTAAGGATGGACTTGAGGGCCTATATAAAGGGAAATAAATCTGATTTTTATTTCTTTCAAAGTCTCATGCCTTTTAGACAAATATACAAGATATTTTCTTCAAACCCTAAGAACTCAAAGTCAATTTTTAGAGCAAGATCATCATTTTCAAGCTTGGGTAAGTGATTATTGTTATGGATTAATATATTATATGCATGGGAGAGTATGTAAATCATGTTGGTTGTTCTTGGAAATGTTGGACATGGTACTTTGTGTTTTTATATAAGATTTGTGATCCATGAGATTCAAGCTTAAATTATGACTTATGACTTTGATGAAAGGGCATGGTATGGATAAAATATGAACATATATGGTGTTATTTTGTTGTTAAACTTGTTATTTTTCTATAAGTGAATATTGTGGGATTTTGGCCGATATGTGCTTTGAAGTGTATTAAGGTGAATTGATGGACTATTTGTGATGTGGTGTGGATAAGAAAGTGTAAAGGAGAAGTGTTGTGATGAAATGTATTGATTATCATGTATTGGTCAATGTTGGGAATATTGGGGGATTTTTGGAATAACAATTTTATCAATGGTTTTGTCAAGGGGAAATGGCATGTTTAAAGGCAAACATGTAACTCATTGACGTTATATGCATTTGTAAGGTAGTTGGTGGTTAATGTGAATTTCGTTATGTATTTGTGTTGTAAACTGACACATAAAGAAGGAGCGGGACTGTTGTATATGCATCTAAGATTGTATATTCGTATTGAGAATACAAGGTATGTAAGGTATCCTATATCCGGTTATCCATGGTCATTTTCATATATTTCCTACTCATTGATCATTTGTGAATCTCATGTTTCATAGTTATTGACTAATGTTCAAAAGCCCAATAAGGTTATGTTCCAATGTTCCAATGGTGATTATACATATGTCTATTGTTCATGGATTATTGTCCAATAGTTCCAAAGGTGTTATGGTTCTAATAATGTTATGTTTCCCACAATGTTTATTTGCGTGTCTCTCACTCATTGGTTAATGATCCAAAGCTTCAAGTAAGTTATGACTATCATTGTATCAATCTAAAAGTAATGAATAAAGTAATACATATGTGGTCAATGATCAAGTATGGGTGGTAGTTTTGTGGGTGAAACACCTAGCTCAAACCGATCCCAAAATTGTTGGATCAGGGGACAGTCCTAGAGGCAAAAGCCTAGCTCGGAAACCAAACCCGCGAAGAAAAGTCGAAAAATGAAATTTTTGAAAAAACTAAGTGTAGGGCGCGCCAGAGGGCGTACCACGCCGCTATGGGCTAAAATTTTTAGTCCATAGGCATCAAGTTGGCGCGCCCAAGGGCGTGCCACGCTGGTTTTTCCACTTTTTCGAAAGTTGGAAATTTTCTAAGTCCCAAGGGTACTCGGGGTCGTACCGAGCCAATTTTTTCCACGTTTCTTTTACAACCATGAGTATATACATGAAATGAGTAAATTATTATATGGGTATGATAAAATTACTCCAAAACGAATTTGGCATCAAAATGACGATTTTACCCTTTTGGTCAAAATAGGCCATACGTGGCTAAAATCACTTATTTTTGGGATTGGGGCTACGGATATGAATAGCGTGAGTGGGAATATTGTTTTAACACGTATGAGATGATTTAAACATGAGAAATTATTAATTTTATTGGGTTAAGTTAATTGGGCCCAAAAAGGACCCAAAAATGAAAAGAAAACATGGCCCAAAATGGGTCAAAAGACCCATTCTTGCCTTGAACTTCAAGAACACCACATTAAATGTTAAAGAGTGTATAAGTATGGACTTGAGGGCCTATATAAAGGTCAATAAATCTTATTTTTATTGCTTTCAAAGTCTCATGCCTTTTAGACAAATATACAAGATATTTTCTTCAAACCCTAAGAACTCAAAGTCAATTTTTGGAGAAAGATCATCATTTTCAAGCTTGGGTAAGTGATTATTGTTATGGATTAATATATTATATGCATGGGAGAGTATTTAAATCATGTTGGCTGTGCTTGGAAATGTTGGACATGGTACTTTGTGTTTTTATATAAGATTTGTGATCCATGAGATTCAAGCTTGAATTATGACTTATGACTTTGATGAAAGAGCATAGTAT
Organism: Capsicum rhomboideum; assembly: GCA_031232105.1. Taxonomy (NCBI): domain Eukaryota; kingdom Viridiplantae; phylum Streptophyta; class Magnoliopsida; order Solanales; family Solanaceae; genus Capsicum; species Capsicum rhomboideum. The sequence goes on from CP124711.1 coordinate 58,536,466, forward strand.
GGATAAAATATGAACATGTATATTGTTATTTTGTTATTAAACTTGTTATTTTTCTATAAGTGAAGATTGTGGAATTTTGGCCGATATGTGCTATGAAGTGTATTAAGGTGAATTGATGGACTATTTGTGATGTGGTGTGGATAAGAAAGTGTAAAGGAGAAGTGTTGTGATGAAATGTATTGATTATCATGTATTGGTCAATGTTGGGAATATTGGGGGATTTTTGGAATAATAATTTCATCAATGATTTTGTCAAGGGGAAATGGCATGTTTAAAAGCAAACATGTAACTCATTGATATTATATGCATTTGTGAATCTCATGTCTCATAGTTATTAACTAATGTTCAAAAGCCCAATAAGATTATGTTCCAATGTTCCAATGATGATTATACATATGTCTATTGTTCATGGATTATTGTCCAATAGTTCCAAAGGTGTTATGGTTCTAATAATGTTATGTTTCCCACAATGTTTATTTGCATGTCTCTCACTCATTGGTTAATGATCCAAAGCTTCAAGTAAGTTATGACTATCATTGTATCAATCTCAAAGTAATGAATAAAGTAATACATATGTGGTCAATGATCAAGTATGGGTGGTTACTTTGGGGGCGAAACACCTAGCTCAAGTCGATCCCAAAATTGTTAGATCAGGGGGCAGTCCTAGAGGCATAAGCCTAGCTCGGACCGATCCTGACAGGGAGCAGCTCTAGGGGTAATAACCTAGCTCGATCTGAACCTGAAATGTTTTATGGGTGGCATCTCTAGAGGTACTAACCTAGCTCGAGCCGATCCCGATATATATATGGACTCATAGGGTGGCAGCTCTAGGGACATAAGCCTAGCTCGAGCCGATCCCAACATAACATGATGTTATGTTAAAACCCACTGTTCAGTCGGGGCCCGGGTATCACAAGTCACAGACAAATATGAATAATCATAGAAGCAAAGCTACAAAGAAAGTAATGAAAGCAAAATACATGGTTTCCAAAGTACAGAATAGTGACTAATCTACATTGTGACTTATCTATATTGATTATGCGTTTGAAATTGAGTTCTTTGACATATCTACATATCTTACAAGTTTCTTATGGCCTTACATACTTAGTACATTCTTCGTACTGACCCCTCTTGGGGGATTTACCTTACTTTCTGCAGGCGCAGGTACTAGTAGGCCTCCACAGTAGGTTGCCAGTTGTTGCGGATCTTTTGTGAGCTCCAGTTAGTTCGGGGTTTCTCCGAGTCACAGTTGTACATATGTTTTGGTGTTGTACATGTTGTATAAAGCGGGGGACTTGTCCCAACTTTTAGTTCATTTGGTCAATGCTTTTGTTAGAGGCTTTTGTAGACGGATGTGGGTGTATAAATGTAAAAGGTATATGTCATTTTTGAGTTGGTGGCCTCAACGGCCAAGTTTTGCATATGTATATATGTATATATCACATGTTCCATGAAATCTGTTGTTGGTATTTAAAGCTCTTATATGATTATGGGTTTCTTATGGCATGCATATGATTGAATAGAGGCAAAGCTTGGTTCTCTCGGGCCTTGTCGGCTACGGCTACGAGTGCCAATCCATTCCGATGGGATTCGGGGCGTGACATGGTTAAAGCAAGAAACTGGGGCAAATCTTTTATGGAAGGTACAAGACTTGTACTAACTGATCGAGGATGCCATCTAGTACAATCACATGGATATTGAGCAAAGGATGTTCAGGTGTATGTCATAATCTGAGATCCAACATGAAATTTCAAAAGTGAATTATTTTCAAATATAAATAAGTTATTTATGTTATATTTGAAAAGCTATATTTTTACTTCTTTTTCCTTTTCGTCTTCTTCCAAATTGATTTTTATTCATCTACCAAGTCTTGTACCTCGGGAAAAGTTATAGGGTCCAAAATGAAAATACAGATAAGAAAGGAGAAGAGTTGGAAATCTTAAGTCTCCGTGAATCAGCCTCCCCTCTCCCAACTTACAAATTTTCTTTGAACGCAGGAAATTCAGACAAACATAAAAATGAAGTTGTTTGACTATTATTCATTCAACAACTATTATATTTTAGATGAATTCACAACATTCGAACTAGCTTGCAAATAACATAGAGCAGAGTTTGAAACCATCAAATCAACATGGATCAACCTCCTCTTTTCCAACTCGCATTGTTTCTTTGATTGTGGGATAATTCCAATGAGAATAGCAATTGGTTGCAGTATTTGCAACACAGTTTGAATTATTTTATCAATATCCATAAAGTATCAATTGCACTGATTTCATCTTAAATGATTTAGAACTAATCCAACGCTATATTTGCACCAACCCTAATTATGATCTAGCACTAATTTAAACCGATGCTAATTATGATTTAACACTAATTTACACCGGTACTGATTGTGATCTAGCACTAATTTGGCACTAGTCCTAACTAAGATTTAGCACTGGCACTAATCACGATTTAGCACTATCCTTGTACTAACACCAATTCTATTAAATCTTATTTAGCACTAATCTTACACTATCACCAATCCTATAAGTTTGATTTAGCGCTAATCTTAAACTAGCACTAATTTATCTAGAATAATTTTGCACTAGCTTTGAACTAGCACTACTTTGATCCCAAGTAATTTCATGCTCGTACCGCTATATCCACTACATTTATCTCAACGCCTTCGTATTAATTATATTATTATTAACTAATGCATTCTAGAATTTGCAGAAGTTCATAACAACAATAATAATGGTAACTACAATTACGCCAAAAGTCATTCAACTTGATAAATTGATCATTGAAGTATCTTTGTTGATCGTATTTTTACTCTATTGTATGAGACATAAGAGACATTTTAGGAAGTTAATAATAGGCAGTGTGCCTCTATGTTTGTTTGTGCTACTTTATTTCATCTTTTGAAACAACTATAAAACTTATATATATCAAAATTACAATAAAAGGAGGACTAAATGCAATAAAATTTATCCATTTGAATTAGCTATATCAACATTTATCATCTTTAATTTTCTTATTTTTATTGTTAACTCTACCATAATTTTATGTAATTTTTTAATAGTTTGTACTCACAGTTATGGAGTACACGGGCAACGCATATACCCAGAAACTAGTAAACAAGAAAAGCACAAAAAGCTAGCCAAGACTAGAACAAACATCAAAAGATCTGAACTTTGTTAGCCATTTTTAAAAGAAATAAACATCAATCCTTGACAAGAAAATATTTATGGACTCTTCACTCTTTGACAACTTTCCAATAACCTAGTAAAAGCAATTCAAAAAATTGAATCAGAAATTAGCTCAAAAGCAAAAAAGACGCAAAGATTATCTTCAAATCTTCCTTCTTTCAACCTTTGATTCCTCGTCAAACAAAAAACATCAATTTCTAGAAAGGAAAAGTCAAAACCTGAAAGCCTTCAAACCACAAAGATTATCAGCACTCCACAAATATAAACTTCAAATCAAGAATAAAAATCGACAATTCAAACTAATTTTATGACACAACAGTACAATCTTTGTGAGCTCATAACAACTCTCAGAAACAAGAAAATCAGAAAAATCATTAGCACCCCACAAACATAAGCTTAAAAAATGCAAGCAAATAAATACCAATATCTAATGGGAAAGAAGGAAAAACTAACCAAGGAAAGAAAAATGAAGATGAGATTTTGGACCAAAAAGCCTGATAAATTCATCCCACTAAAACCTAAAAGAAAGAGAAAAACCTGGAATTCAGACCAATTTTATAACGCAAAGGTCCACTCTTTATGAGCTCAAAACAACACCCAAAAACAAGAAAGTACAAAAACTATCAGCACCCCACAAGCAAAAACTTCAAACCCAGACATAAAACACCAAAATCTAAGGAAAATGAGAGAAAAACTAACCAAACAATCAAAATTAATATGAGATTTTATACCCAAAAGCCTGATTAATTCATCCCATTCTGTAAAAGGCAACCAAGAATTGAGTCTTCCTGATAAGCTTTATTATAAATAAAGAAACAAAAACAAAGTAGTTTTGTTTTATTAGATTTAATGTTAATTAAAAATAGCCTGTTTTGGCAGACACATAAATCAAGGATAAAGATTTTAATGATTTTTTGGTTCATCTCACCTCTCTTTCTACCCTTTTGTTCAGTCTTTTTAATTTTCTGCTCTTGGTTTTTGTCTTGTTTCTTTTTATGAGAAAGCTTTCTATGATCTATCTCTATTTTGACATTCTAATTCCTTTCATGTTAGTCCTTTCTCATAAAAAGTTCTCTCAAAGAATACAGTGGAGACCCTTTTTCTATCCATTATTCACTGTGTAAGATTCTCCATCTTTTTTGTAAAAAAATTTCCATTTTAAATAGTTTGATTTTCGAATTTCTTTGATCATGTATGTGGATTATTTTTCACTTTTTAGATCTTGTGATTTGTAAATGAGATGTAAACAAAGGGATTTTGATCTTCCATCCAGGTCGGTGGAAGAATTTAAATGGATGAAGTTATCTCTCCTTCTTGACAAGTAAAAATACAGAGAAAGGGGGAAGAAGTAAACAATAGAGAGACTATAAAGACTTACTATTCGGTTTTCAAAGGGTGTTATTTTGGTTTCCATTGATTTTGTACCCTTGTTTTTCCAATGTCTCTTGTACTGACCTCATCAGGTCTTGGGAAGATATTTTCTTTCTTCTAGTTTTCTTTCTCTTTTAAATTAGTTTTGGTTTTCTTTTTCTAATTAGTCCGTTACTCACTATTTTGGGATATGGATCGACTTACCTACTAGTGAGTTATAGCAGGTGCCATCATGACCTAAGAAATTAGGTAGCTTTATTAGGGTACGTTGTGTCCAAGGATGGGATTATGGTGGACTTGATAAAGATTGAGGCTGTTCGAAATTGGGCTAGGACTACATCTCCTACTAAGGTTTAGGTTGGTAGGCTACTACAGGTGGTTTGTCGAGATTTACTACTATTGTAGCGCCTATGAATAGATTGACTATGAAGGAGGTTCCATTTCCAGTAGTCCGATAGCTGTAAGGTGATCTTTCTTAAGATCAAGGACTTGCTCACTTCATCTCCTATTCTGAATCTTCTAGTTGAGGGTGAGGGGTTTACTGTGTACTATGTTGCTTTTGATATTTGTTTGGGGTGTGTTCTAATGCAGTTGGCCAAGTTATTGCATATGCTTTGAGACAACTGAATGTGCACGAGTGCAACTACCCTACTCATGGCTTGGAATTGGTGGGGTTAGTTTTTACACTTAAGATTTAGAGGCATTACTTATATGGTGTTCGCTCAGAGATTTTTACTAACTATCATAGTCTTCAGTACATTAAGGCTCAGAGGGAGGTTAATTCAAGAAAACACAGGTAGATTGAGTTACTTAAGGACTATGACCTCTCTATTCTATACCATCCAGGCAAGGCAAATATGGTAGCAGACGCCTTGGGTTGGAAGGCAGTGAGTATGGGCAGCTTGGCCTTCATTTTAGTTTTTGAGTGACCATTGGCCTTGGATATTCAGTCCTTAGTGAATATGATGGTTTGAATTTATATTTCAGACCCAAGAGGATTCTTGTTAGTATTGAGGCTAACTCTACCTTGTTGGAGCAGATTTGGTGCCAGCAGTTTGACGATAGAAGGCTATGTAGCATTCGAGATTAGGTCTTGAGCGGTGAGTCTAGGAGGGCTACATTATATTTTGAGGGCATTCTGAGATTTAACGATCACATTTGTGTTTTAAGGGTAGGAGACTTGATTCAGTTGATACTTTGGGAGGCTCATAGCTTTAAATATTTTTATTCACCCTAGGACGTCTAAGATGTATAGATATTTGAGGTAGCATTACTGGTGGAGTGGTATGAGGAGATATATAGCAGACTTTATGGCTCGGTGCTTTTGTAATCAGCAGGTGAAGGCTGAGCATTTGAGACCGTATGGATTACTTTATAGACTACCCATTCCTGAAAGGAAATGGGAGTGGGTTACTATGGATTTCATGGGCAGTTTACCTCGCACTTCTCATGGATTTAATAGCATTTGGTTCATTATAGATTGATTGACCAAGTCTGCCTATTTCATTCCTATTCAGACTTTCTTCAGTGCCTAGAGGTTGGCTTTTAACTATGTTTGAGAGGTGGTTCATCTTTACGGAGTACCTGCATCTATTTTTTTAGATAGAGGCTCCCAGTTCACTTCTAGCTTCTGGAGGGCATTTCAGGAGGAGTTGGATACCTAAGTTGATCTTAGCAACGTTTTTCATCCCCAAACTAATGGACAATCTGAGCGGACTATTTAGGTTTTGGAGGATATGCTCCGTGCATATGTTATGGACTTTGGGGGTTAGTGGGAGTAGTTTTTAGCCTTAACAGAGTTTGCCCATAAAAATAGCTACCATTCGAGTATTAAGATGGAACCATTTAAGGTGTTGTATGGTAGGCGTTGTTGACTCTAGTGCTTTGGTTTGAGACTTCAGAGGTTATGCCCTGTGGTACTGATTTGCTTTATGAGTCTTTAGATCGGGTTCAAGTGATTCAAGATATGCTACAAGCAGATCAAAGCAGACAGAAGAGTTATGCTGACCATAGACTTTGTGCCTTGAAATTCAGAGTTGGTAACGGGTTTTTCTTTGAGTGTCGCCCATGAAGGGCATGATGTGTTTGGGAAGAGGGGTAAGCTCAGCCCTAGGTACATCAGACTATTTAAGATACTTTAGACAGTTCGAGAGGTAGCTTATAGGTTAACTTTACCTCCATCCTTTTCATCCATCTATCTAGTTTTCTATGTATCTATGTTGCAACGTTATATTTTGAATACGTATCATGTGCTTCGGCCGGTCTCGGTTCATTTGGATAAGAGGTTGAGTAGTCAGTTTCTATCCTAGCCAGAGATGTCAGATGGTTACATTCTAGAAAGATTCATATGGTTAGGTTCAGTGGAGACACCGTCTAGTCGAGGAGGCTACCTGAGACACTGAGCATAAGATGTAAACCCAGTATCCCTACCTGTTCAAGCCTTCAGGTACTTCTTAATCCTTTATTTTTGAGGATGAAAGTCCTTTTAGTAGTGGATGTTATAACTACCCTCCAGTTATCTCCCATGTTTTCATGCTTTTTCGGCATTTAGAGCCTTCCCACAGCTTCCTCAATTCATTTGTGACTTGTTGGGACTGACAGTTTGGTTACTATGCAGTTCGTTTGGTTTTTAGAGTCATTGCCCTGTTTTGGAGCTTTCACTATATAAAAAAAGGGTCTCAGGCCTAAACTTCATGTAAACGGCCTCGAATTCCAATTCTGACAGTCTCATTAGCTTCAAAATGTCAATTTTAGGCTAGGGGACCCTTGGTTTGGATCCTGAGGCTCCCATACTCATTTTGGGCTATTGGGTGGATTTTGGTTAAAATAGACCCTTGGGTGTAGGATCCACTTTACATCAAAATAACCTCGGATGGAAATTTCGATGGTGCCATTGAGTTTGAAATGTCAAATTTGGTAGAGTAGTGTAGTTCATTTGCATTTAGAGGATTCCAAATGAATCCCGAGGGCCTGGTCGAAAGATTTGCAACTTGCCTAATTTTATGGTGCTGATACACCTGGTGCAGGCCAAAATTATCCTTCACGTTCATGCGGCCTTCGTCGCGATTGCGAGGGTCAAGGATTTTGACCTCTGCATTCGTGAACCAGCCATGGCATTTCCAAAGAGGAGGCCAGCCTGGCTAGTCCAACCTTTTTCTTTGCGATTGCAGTAGACCAGCCGCATTCGAGAAGGACTGTCCTGGACAGCTCCCGCATTAGTGATAGGGTACCGCAATTGCAAAAGACCCCAGACAGTATATAAATATTTTCCTTTGTTTCCAACTTTATTTTCTAAGTGTGGAACTCATTAGTAGACCTTTGGGAGCTTAAAATAGTGTGGAAATTGTATATTGGTGTTGAGATTAGCTTGAGAACGTGATTGTGAGTGCAATATCTTGTCTTTATCCCGTAAGTTCTCGGTTTAATTTTTATTAAAATTCTTAATTTTGTTCTTGATTTTTTTGCTTGGTCTGTGACTATTTTGGGAACTGATTTGGGCTTGGATTACGCCCAATTTTGGAGCGAATGATCCTTGAGCTGAAAGGGAAGTTGTGATTGTTTTACTTTTATGATTCGATAAGAGGGCCCCACGTGAGATTTTTAGTTTAATTTCTAACCCAGAGTATAAACACTTAATATGGGTATCGATATTCTTGTTTTGATGTGTAGAACTTTATTTTGATAGCGTGGCAGTGGTTGAAGGCTTCTTAGAAGGGAAAAACTTCGATACAGGGGATTTTACGAGCTTTCGACGGCGTCCAAGTAGGCTAGGCTTACCTTTCTCCTAAATTATGGTTTCTTACGGTATTTGTATGATATGGTGCTAGTTAAGGGTGGGTACTAATGGCTCGGTTGATGTTTTAATATTTTTTTATTGCATTAATTAGTCGGTTAGGGGCCCCTTTTTGGTGGAATTCATCCCCGTTCCCTTATTTTAGCCTATGATTATCCCTTAGGACTAGTCTTATCATACTTAGGGGTCGTTTGGTTCGAAACAAGTTATCCCGAGATTAGCTACCCCAGGATTAGTTATCCCACCATATATATGGGAAACTTATACCTTCACTATGGTATAAATAGTGGGATAAATAATCCTGAGACTAACTAATACCTCCAACCAAATGCATGATAAAATAATCTTGCATTTAATCCCGGGACTATTATAACTTATACTTCACACTAAACAACTAGTTAGCTTCTTGGGATAGGAATGAGAAACCTTAGCCTAGGTTTGGGTAGGTGCTTGCCTGAGGTTGGGTTTTCGAGACTAGTAGTAGTCCCCACCACTCGTTTTTAAGGTAGAACGCCTAGAATAGCTCCTTGTTGACCTTAATGACCTCTATTCACTTTCTTAAGATGTTTCTTTAGTTTTAGGATGACTTAGTCATTTTAATAAGCCCTATTTAGCTTTGTTACCCCAGGTAGAGGTTGTATTTGGCCTTAAACCACATCCGTCGGCTTAGCAATTTGGATTTGTATCTCCTTAAAAGACTTGACCGCCTGTACTTGGAGTTTATGACTAATTGTACTTAAGTGAAGCTATAATTCAGGACCGTTACTACTTTTAGCTTTTTATCAATTCTGGTTTGAGTACGACACCTAGCAGAATTCTTATCATCTATCAATTTTGGTTTGAGTTCGATATTTTACTATTGTGATATTACTCTCTAGTTTCGATTTGAGTTTGACATTTATGATCTATACGGATACTGATTTAGGATTGGAAATTCGGTAAGGACCGATAAGACTTAGGGATTATGACTGGAAAGGAGTATCAGGTACGCTTATCACACGTTGGCTTTACATTTATTATTATGTTATTCCATATTCATTATTACTATTTGCTTGTACCCACAGTGCCTATGAGGGATCGGTTGGGTTATTTCTTTTTGTTTATGCCTTCTGGGTTTATGTGGGCCCAATTAGGTTATAGTTATACTTCAACTCTGCTTTCAAGTTACTTATTTTATATATATCACATCCGCCCGGCATGATCTACTATTTATATTTCTGCCCCTTTATATCTGACTTTAGTTTACATACTTGCACTTTATTTATGCTCTTATTGTAATTTAGCTTAGTCGACCTATGATGCTTACTAAGTACTTATTATTTTGGTATTCATACTACACTTCTGCATCTTTTTCCTGATGCAAATTTGAGTACGAGTCATCGCTGCTGACGATATCCTTGGGCCGTGCTAATGTTCAGAATTAAGGTGAGCTTATAGAGTCGAAAGCTGATCCTCCTCATTCTACTATTTTTGATAATCTTGTTTGTATACTTTTAGACTATGATGTATATTTGAGATTGTCTAGTACTCTCTTTTAGTATAGTGGCTCTTGTACCTACCTTACCAGGTCATGGGGGAAACTTATTTTGTATATTTTGTCCTCCTCTCTCTATTATATAGTATGTTCATATTTATGTATCACTACTTTTCATTGCTTAGTATTTCCATAGTATGCCTATTTCTTTTATTTTCTTATCTTCCCGTCGGTTAGCCCGTTACTTGCCATTTTGGGCTATGGTTTGGCTTACCTGCTGGTGGGTTAAAATAGGTGCCATCATGAATCAAGAAATTGCTTCATGATAGTTAGTTCTAATGACTCTCCAGGACATCTCCCGTGTCTTCTTACTTTTTTTGTGTTTAGAGCTTTCCCATAGCTACCCCTGGGACTGACAGTTTGGTTACCGGGCAGTTTGTTTGTTTTTTAGAGACATTTCCCTATTTTGGAGCTTTCACTATTAACAAAAGGGTCTCAGGCCTAAACTTCAGGTAAATGACCTCGGATGCCAATTCTGACAGTCTCATTAGCTTCAAAATGATGATTATAAGCTATGGGGACCCTTGGTCTGAGTCCCGAGGCTTTCGAACTCACTTGGGGTTATTGGATGAATTTTGGTTAAAATAGATTGAGTGTGGGACCCACTTTTCATTGAAATGACCTCAAATGGAAATTTTGATGGTGCCACTGAGTTCAGAATACCGAATTCGGTAGGGTAGGATAGTTCGTTTGCATTTACGAGATTCTGAATGAATCCTATGGGCCCGGTTAGAAGATTTACAACTTTCCTAAGTTGCTAGTGCTGATGCACCTAGTGCAGGATAAAATTTTCCTTTGCGTGGCCTTAGCCTCGTTCGTGTAGCCTTGGTCTCATTCACGGGCCAACCGTCTTTTCATTCACGAAAAAGAGGTCATCCTGGCTGGTCCAGTCTTTTTTTTCGCAATCTCGATGGACCATTTGCATTTGCAAATGACTGTCTGGGACAGCTCCCACATTCGTAGTGGGGGTCCCGTGATTGTGAAAAACCCCTGGCAGTATATAAACATTTCCCTTCATTTCCAGCTTCATTATGTAAGTGTGGAACTCCATAGTAGACCTTTTAAGCTTAAAAATAGTGTGGAAATTATATGCTGGAGACAGGATTAGCTTGAGAATGTGATTGTGAGCATTATCTTGTCTTTATCCTGTAAGTTCTTAGTTTGAATTTGATTAAATTTTCAATTTTGGTCTTGATTTTATCGCTTGGTCTGGGACTATTTTGGGGACTGATTTGGGCTCGAATTATGCCAAATTTTGGGGCATATGGTCACCACTATGACTTTTAATTTTGTGATTCCATAAGCGGCCCCCATATGAGATTTTTAGTCTGATTTTTGATCTGGAGCATAAATATGCAATATGAGTATCGATATTTTTGTCTTGATGTGTAGAACCTTATTTTGATAGTGTGGCAGCGGTCGGAGGCTTCTCGGACGGGAAAAGCTCCAGTGTAGAGGATTTTACGAGCTTCCAATGACGTCTAGGTAGGCTAGGCTTACCTTTCTCCTAGGCTGTAATTTCTTACTATATAAGTATGATATGGTTCTAATTAAGGGTGGGTGCTTATTGCTCGGTTGTTATTTTAGCATTTATTGCCTTAATTAGCCTGTTAGGGGCCCTTTTTGGTAGAATTTGGCCCTGTCTTTGCTTATATTAGATTATGATTTTCCCTTAGGAATAGTCTTAGTATACTTAGTGCCTTGGGATGGGATTGAGAAGCCTTACCCTAGGTTTGTGTAGGTGCTTACCTTGTGTTGGGTTTTCAGGATTGGTAGTAGGCCCCACCACCCTTTTTTTAATGTAGAATGCCTAGGATAGCTCCTTGTTGACATCAATGACCTCTATTAACTTCCTTAGGCTGATTCTTGAGTTTTAGGATGACTTAGTCATTTTAATGAGTCCTATTTAGCTTTTTACCTAGGGTAGGGTAGTATTGGGCCTTAAACCAGATCTGTCGGCTTAGCGATTTGGATCCCTATCGCCTTAAAAGACTTGATCGCCTGAAGTTGGAGTTTATGAAGAATCGTACTTAAGTGAAGCTATAATCAGGGATCATTGCTACTTTTAGCTTATTTATCAGCTCTGGTTCGAGTTTGGCACCTTGCAACATTCTTATAATTTATAATTTCTGGTTTGAGTTCGGCAGTTTACTATTATGATACTACTCTCTAGTTCTGGTTTGAGTTTGACATTTATGATCTATATGGATACTGATTTGGGATTGGAAATCTGATAAGGATCGGTAAGACTTGGGGAATATGATTGGAAAGGAGTATTAGGTATGCTTATCACACGTTGGCTTATATTACATTTAGTGTTGTGTTATTCCATCTTCATATTAGTGTTACTCTTTGCTTGTACCCACCATGCTTAAGGAGGCTCGAATGGGTTATTTCTTCTTGTTTTAGCCTTCTGGGCTTATGGGGGCTTAGTTAGGTTTTAGTTAGACTTTATTTCCGCTTTTGAGTTACTTTTTTTTTATATATATCGCATCCGCCTGACATGATCTACTATTTTAGTTTCTGTCCTTTTATTCCTGACTTTAGTTTACATCCTCGTACTTTATTTATGATCTTACTGTAATTTAGATCAGTCGGCCTATGGTGCCTATTGAGTTTGAATTATTTTAGTACTCATAGTACACTTTTGCATCTTTTCCCTGATGTAGATCCAAGTTCGTGTCACCGTCGCTGATGATATCCTTAGGTCGTGCTGCTGTTTGGAGTTAAGGTGAGCTTTTAGAGTCCAAAGCTGATCCTCCTCCTTCTGCTGTTTTTGATAGTCTTGTTTGTATATTCTGAGACTATGATGTATATTTGATATTATCTTGTACTCTTTTTTGGTATAGTGGCTCTTGTACTAACCTTACTAGATTGTGGGGGAAACTCATTTTGTATATTTTTTCCTCCTCCATCTATTGTAGAGTATGTTCATATCTATATAACCCTACTTTTCATTGCTTAGTATTTCTATCGTCTGCCTATTTCCTTTATTTTCTTATCTTCCTTCAGTTAGCCCGTTACTTGTCATTTCAGGCTATGGTTTGGCTTACTTACTGGTGGATTAAAATAGATGCCATCATGACTTGAGAAATTGGGTCATGACAGTTTGATATCAGAGCCTAGGTTCATCGGTATTATTGGTACAAGAGCAAGTGTCTTGTAAAGTCCCGTAGTTTGGTTCAATGACATCCCTATCCTATCCATAGGAGGCTACAGGATATTCTTAGAAAAATTTAACTTTTTTGGTTTATTTTCGTGCGTTGTGTCTATATTGTTTCTAGATTCTTATTTGTTTCACTCTTTCACATATGGCTAGGATGCGGTCCATAATGGCCAAGGGATTGGAACCCCAAGCCTACAACCAAGGCACCAATTAGAGGTTGTGGTCAACTCAAAGGTCATGGTCAAGCTAGAGCTACAGCCACAACTCGAGAATAGGTCAGGGAGCCTTCACCAGATCCTATTATTGCTCCAAAGCCAAAGATAGCACCAGAGGGTCAGTCACCACAGCAGCAGGTGGGCCAGGGGGTAGCCTAGGCCCCACCAGGGTTTATATCTTCTTTAGTTCTTTGTGATGCTTTGGTATAACTATTGGGATTGGTGGGTGGTCCACCGAAAGATGAGGCTCAGACACCAGCCCAGGATGGTATTGGTTTAGGAGCGCAGCCTGCAGCTGCGACTCCCAGAGTAGAGGTCCCTTCCGTACGGTAGTTCCACAGCCGGCTGTAGCCCAACCAATTATAATTATGGATGAGCAGAAAATGTTGGGCCGATTTCTGAGATTGGATCCACCTAGGTTTACAGGGCCCCAGGCGATGATGCAATTGAGTTTCTGACTAGCTGTGAGGAGAGGCTGCGTAATTTGGGCTTGATAGAGTCGCGTGGTGGACTACACTTTTTAGTTTGATCGGGTAGCCAGACAGTGACAGAGGGGTTATATTGATCCTAGGACAGCTGGGTCTCTTCCTATGACATGGACTCAGTTCTCTAAGGCTTTCTTGGAGAAGTATATGCCTCGCAGCTTGCGTGAGCGTCTAAGGGATCAGTTTACCGGACTAGAGCAGGGTTTTATTTCTATGGCAGCATACAAGGAGAGGTCCCATGAGTTGGCTAGGCATGCCACTATGATTCTACCGACCGAGTATGAGTGGATTTAGTGTTTTATCAGAGGGCTAAGACTTCCACTTTGCATCGCTACTCAAAGTCCGATTGCTGCGGGCAGATATTTTGTGGTAATTGCATATTATGCTCAGACCATGGAGGATATGCATTGCGACGATCAAGAGGGCAGCGATAAGAGCCCACGTCAGTAGGGCAGTGGGATCCACAATTAGTCACATTTCAGAGGTAGAGGATTTCAAGGTAGATACCCCCAACATCAGTCTTATTAGCATTAGGGTCAGTCTAGTAGTCCCGTTCAGGCAGTGCTTCAGTGAACAAGGTAGTGGTAAGTCTTTGAGGGGTGTACAATTAGGGTCTTCATGCCGAGGTGACCATTCTGGATCAATCGAACCTTCTCGACAGAGCAGAGTTTCTGGGGCATATTATTATTATTGTATAATGGGCCACTTTGCCAGAGAGTGTCCCTGACATGGGATGATTGAGCCTTTAATGCAGAGTCTTCAGCCAGTTAGATCAGTACCGCCTCCAGCTAGGGGTGGTGTACATGGTCGCACAGGTGGTCTCTAAGGTTTGAGAGAAGGTTCTCAGGAAGGTAGGGTAGGTGGTCGGGCAGTCACCCAGTCTAGAGGTGGACGGGGTCACTTATATGCTGTTCTTGGTAGGACGGAGGCTGGGGCTTTGGATTCTATTGTCACAGTTATGATTTCAGTATACCATCAGCCAAATTCTGCTTAATTTGATCCTGGATCTATACATTCACATGTTTCTTCTTATTATTCACCATGGTTGGGGTTGTCTTAGGAGCTATTATTTGTATCTTCTCGTAGGTGATTCTTTAGTAGTAGGTCAGGTATATAGATCGTTTATTATGACTTTTTAAGAGCATAACACTCAGGCTGACCTTATTGTGGTAGACATGGTGGATTTTGATGTGATTCTAGGCATGGACTGGTTATCCCCCTATCATGCGGTCATGGATTGCTTTGCCAAGACTGTTATGTTAACCATGCCTGGCATACCCTCGTTTATGTAGTAGGGTTGTTTTAGCTGTGCACTGATGGGGATTATTTCTTATTCGGTGGAGTGTATCACCTTGGGGTGATTCTGTTCGGTTCATGAAAAAGAAAGATGGTTCTATGCATATGTGTATCGTTTACAAGCAACTGAATAAGGTGACAGTGAAGAATAAGTATCCTATGCCTCGTATCGATGATCTATTTGACCAGTTTCAGGGTGCAACCATGTTTTCTAAGCTTGACTTGAGATCTGGCTACCATTAGTTGAGGATTCAGGCGGAGGACATCCCTAAGACATCCTTCAGAACTTGCTACGGCCATTCCGAGTTCCTGATGATGTCTTTTGGGTTGACCAATGCCTTAGCAACATTCAGGGACTTGATGATTCGCATTCTTAGGCCTTATTTGAACTCCTTCGTTATTGTATTTATCGATAACATCCTTTTCTATTAGAGGAGTAGGGGGGAGCATGAGCAACATTTGAGGAGTGTGCTCCACACTTTGAGAGATCATAGGTTTTATGCCAAATTCTCAAAGTGCAAGTTCTGGCTTGAGTCCATAGCTTTCGTAGGGTACGTGGTGTCCAAGGATAGTGATAACTCTCAAATACACTCTAAAAATAAATGTACAAGGTCGTTAGCAATATATTTTACCCAACTAAGAGTCAGGATCGAATCCACAGGGAATGAGAGCACTAGCTTCACTCTCAATTGTCATAAGCTACTCTAGGCTCGCATGCAATGTCAAAATTAAACCTGAAAGTAAAATGGGGAGTTTTCGTTTGATCAATTTTCTAGTATCATATTAATAGTATCAATGATTGGTTTGCCAGAGCGAAATGCAGCAAGATTGTAATCAAATAAGTTAAAACACTTGGGGTTACGCCTTCTTGAGAATGATTGTAGCATGGGTAAGTGAGAATACACCTAAGATTCGATTGTTAGTTATGATTAGGAATAATTTTAGATTTTGGAAATGATTTCTCAATCTACAACCAAATTTAATATGGGCTTCTCTCAAACACCCAAGTGTCTACACTACCAAACAACCGTTAGCCTTGAAATGGATAATCTATCACTGGCATTACCACTTAAATGAGTGTAACTCAAGTTTCATTAGCTAAATCTCATCACTCTTGTTCCCCCTTTCAAGCAATACAAAAGATCCAAGAATAGACTAAGTTTGTAACCTCAATCTATAAGTTAAGACATAGATATTAGCTAAAATCATAACATACAACCTAATTCAAAGGTAAATAATCATTACCCACACACAATAAATGCTCAATAATGCATAATCCCAGGTATGGGAAATTAGCTACTCATAATGAAGTAAAAAGAAATTATACCAAATTCTTCTTCCATATTCGCCAAATAATCCAAATGTTTCACAAAAAAACTCTAAATTCCAAGCTAAAAGTAGTAAATCCCAAGATTAGGGTTTGATTCCAAGCTCAAGCATAAACAAAATTGACAATAGATAGGGTTTCCATTGACCAAAAAGGATTAAATAGCATCAGGAAAAATGGACCACATAATTACAGAAATGACACCACTTGGCAATCCGGCTGAGCAGAATCCATCACCTCGATGCCCCAAATTGTACGTGGCTCACCGATTCGTCAACATGACAAGCTCCATGGGTTGGCTTCCGTTCCTTTTAGTGATGCAGGGCTTGGTCTATCGATTGGTCCAGAGATGCACCGATATGTTCATTACGTTGATATTTTGCTTCTTTTTTTCTTAGCCCTTTTCTTTTAGTTTTGGCAACAGAGATGCTCGATTGGCGATCCGCCAATCACTTCGGCAATGAGCTGAAGTGTCTCTTTTATGCCTTTGTGTAATTTTTGCTTCAATCTTTCATTTTTTTTACCTATTTTTGATCCTTTTTAATATTTTGATCACTTCTAGGACTTTACCCTAAAATTAAATCAAATCAACACTAAAAGCGCTTCAATTTATCATTGAGGACATGTTTTCTCCCTAATTTTAGGACAAATGAGTCACAATTTACTGACTCATCAAATAACATTATGGTGGACCCGACTTTTGGCCTAAGTTGATCTTTAACCTCACCTAGACACTTTGAGAAGGTTTGGTTTAAGAGAGGTATTTGAGAGAAAAGGGTTTTGTCTTGTAACAAGGTTATTCAAGAAAATAGGCTCCAAGGCTCAATAGGGGACAAAATTGGTCACTCTACTCACCAATGGGTGGCTCAAATTTGTCAAAAAGGGTGGTCAACTCTAGATTAATGGCCTAAGATCATATCTCCAATATCGTACACTCTTTACTTTTAAGGCGGAGCAACCGGTCAAGTTCTAGGTGGACTCGATGCACAAGATCAAATCAAAACCGTTCACGCTCATGGCACTTAATCGCATACTCAAAGTACTCTTCCTCAATTGTTATACACATTCATAACACCTATCAAGAAAGGTATTAAAGTAGCCAAAATGAGCTAAGAGTTTTCACAAAAAATGAGAGCCTAACTATCTTAACTAGACCAATGGGAAGTTTTTAAAGATGGGCATATTTTTAAAAAATTGGATATATACATAAAAATGGACAATGAATTCAAGACTCGCGTATATGAAATAACTACCCAAGTGTACCATTTGAGTGAAAGTGTTCTATTGTTAGTGCACTTTCCTCTTGAGAATGTATGCTAAAATGAATTTTTATTTGCAATGAAATTACCACTACTAAGAAAAAATCAAAATGAGATTAAAATAAAGAAATAAAAATCACAAATCACAAATCACACATCAAATAGAATACAAAGCACCAACATATTGAATAGAATCCAAAGCACCAACATCTAAATATTACAACCTGAATAAAAATAAAAATAGTATCCAAATGTCAATCCACACACCAAAATAAAAGACAATATCCAAAATGTATCAAAAAAGAACTAGGCACCAATATTACACATCCAAATAAATAAACTCCTCATCCCAACTAAAAAGTATAGATTTTCCTCAATGCAATAGGACTAAATAATGTATAGAGAGAGAGTGAAGGTCTTCATAAATGTGGATAAACCTAAGGTGGTGATTGGCTCACCGAAGTAGCCACTGTCTGTGCATCAGTGCCCGGCTCAACTCCATCTATTTGAGGGGGTATATCTGGTACAATATCTGAAGTTTTCATGGCAGCAACTGAGATGGAGGTCCCAAACTGTGAGGTCTCGTGGATCGACCTCTCCATAATGGCAGCATATATAGCATCCTTAGTCTCCTGCCTATCAGCCTGCTTAGATGCCTATTGACCAACCTGAATCCTAACCTGGCCCTCATCCTCGAAGAACCTATCAATCTCAGCACTGTCCACTGCATCATCCAAAGCACGATCAGACTCATCTACCCCCTCCTCCTCAATCATTGGGGTAGTCTCATGAATAGGTGTAGGAGCTGGGGATGGCGTCTTAGATCAAGATCCCCATAAATGAGTCACCTCAGGGAACCGAAGCTCATCAATATGCTTCCAAAGGAAAGCTAGCTCACCCTGTATCCTAGTGACAACCTCAGGTGGAACAGACTGCTGAGAACCACTCAAATCATCTAACTTCTTCCCAAAATGCCTCAAGGACTCCCTAAATCCCCGCATCTCCTCATGCACCGCATCCATAATAGCTCTCAAAGAACTAACAATCATATCTGGTATAACTCTCTCAAATTTGGATGACCTAGCATATTTTGAATAGGCCATCTGCCCTATTCCAATAATGTCAGTCTGAGTCAATGAGGCCTTTGAGGAACCCGCGATAGTGGAGGGATAAGGAATGAGGTCACTAGGTATAGGTGGTTGTGGAGATGTGCTAGTAGCTGGGGCAGTAGTAGCGAGAGTGGGAGCAAACTCAGGAGGAGTAGAATCTGGAATAGAAATAGGAGTGGCCTGCCTGGTACCACTATCAAAAGAACTCAAGTCAACTGCCAGGGCACCTTCCTCCCGGGCTTTCTTCTTTCTAACCTCTTTAACCAATTCTGTCATCGTAATATCAATTGTGGAGACAGGGGTTTATTCAAAATCCTTTTTCTTATTGAATGACACTTTTGTACGGCAACACAACTCAGTGATTAATCATAGGAAATCTAAGGAGGTCTTCTTTTGTTGAGCCCTTCTAGCAATGTCTGGGACTATGAGCGATCCCAAATTCAAATCCTTCTTAGCAATGATCGAGCCAACAAGTAGCTTTTATGGGCTTACTAGAATGTACTAATTTTGGGAGGGTGAGATGTTGCTATAGATGAAGCTCAACCAATATCGAGCATCTAAGTGAATGGTAGCCTTATGAATTGGTACAGCAGGGTAAATCCACTTGGGTGAGACATTACTTAGCAACGGGGCTAACCATGGCCACACATCTTCCTCTGGGTCTTTCTACTAAGAAGCAAGGTAGTGCTCACTAATATTCTTACAACCCAACACCTTATTAATCATCTTCGTATCACAAATCACATCAATACCTCTCAACTTCACAACATTCTTTGTCAATTGAGGACCTCTCTTCTTCTTTTTTGGCAACAACCACCCATATGCATCATAAAACTCCCTAACCCCAGTCTCAATATAAGGATTGAAGGGTTTATTAAATACCTAAATATTATGATATTAAAGTGTTGAGAGGATCCTAGGATGTTTTCTCTCGAGGCCATGTAAGCTCAGACGCAGCTCCTCTATGATATTGCATTGGTGTTGCACTTTGAGAAGATTCAAGACATGTTGGCCTCCATGAGGGTGCACAAAAGGTGTAGCTATAGTGGTGGAGGATTGCTATACTCTAGTTTTTTTTGCTGGAGCTACTTCAGGAGTGCGTAGAGGTGCATGGATGGGTGTGGTGTTGCCCTCTTTCGAGGAATCAAGGTTGTACCTCTAGGAGTTTGAGCTATGCTTAGAGCTACTTTCTTCAACAATCTGGGATTTAGACTTTCCCGCATCATCCCTTTTGCATTTGGTAACCTTCTCAATCCATTCACCCTCTTTGATTACAACACCCTTGGCCATTTTTGAAGTGGGAGGAGGTGACTTTGCTTGTTTCTTAGATACGCACTTCAAAAGGGGCATACTTACATATAGGAGTAGTAATGGGCTTAGTCGATGTTAGCAAAATAACACAATTGAAAATTTCTAGTTATGTATTGCCGAACATTTTGGTGTATTGCTAATTAAATCAGCGATGCTAGAGACCATTGACAAAATGGACAAAACTTTTACGTACAAGTTGGCGAAGGAGAGTGGGAAATCGGTGATAATCCTCGAGCATCGTCGAATCACTAAGGCATCACTGAATCACAGCTTAGTTAGCCAACCATTCAGTAACTTTTGGCGATAAGGGGAGCACTTCGTCAATACGCCACACAGTTCAGTGCATTGTTGAGGTTCTCAACCCATCACCAAAAAGTCATATTCCCCAAGCTTCAAGTCGCAAATTTTGGCCTTCAATGGCGATTTTTCAAATTTTTTGACCATGGGAACTTAGACTTCCCCAGGTTTTATTATGCATACAAAAATACAATGATTTTGCCCTTAAGAATGACGTCATCCAATCTATCATTAGGGAAAATCAGTCAATTTAAAAATCAACCCACAATAATTTTGACTATGTAATCAAGCCCAAAGTATAAACACTTAAAACATGCTATCAATTCTCATTTTCAACACTTACATGACCAACTTCATTAAGCATGAATCTAAACTAATGACTATTCAATATCTCAAGAACAAAATCGAAACAATCTATTTATGCACAAGTAAATTCAACACCCAAAACATTATGAATACTCAATTCATCAACGATTTTAACTTACAGTGAAAAAAATAAAATCTAACCTTTCAAATTTATCAAGAATTTTTCAAAGGATTCAAGAACTTCAACCCAAGGTGCGTGTGTGATATTGGTATGGTGATTCAGAAAAGTGAAGTGTGTGTGTGCAAAAGTTGATAATGTAAGAGAGTGAATAGAAAGAGGAAAAATGAGGGAAATGAAAAGGGTTTGAATAAATACCATGGGTCAAGGGGTAATAGAAAGTTAAAGGTCAATAATTCAACCCATCACTTTAAAACCCAACCGATTTGGCATTTCTTTTCCATCGTGGAATGCAT
Organism: Capsicum rhomboideum; assembly: GCA_031232105.1. Taxonomy (NCBI): domain Eukaryota; kingdom Viridiplantae; phylum Streptophyta; class Magnoliopsida; order Solanales; family Solanaceae; genus Capsicum; species Capsicum rhomboideum. The sequence continues at coordinate 58,557,600 of CP124711.1, forward strand.
CGGCACTACACCGATGTGGAGCTCAATCACCGATTTTGATAGGGCGTTGGATTATTGTTTCTCACTTTAGCAGAGCAAATCAATGATAGTTTTGTGTTGCCAAACTCGTCGGTGATACGCCGATTGGCACCTACCATCACCAATTGTTATAGATTCCTCAATGTTGGGAAATCCCCTCGGCGATGCAACAATTTGCTCGGTGCATCGCTAAAGCCTCCTCACTGGAGCTTGGCACACGATTTCCCAACTTTTTTCTCTGACCTAGGTCATATAAAGTTCACCACATTTCTACTCCATCATTCATCTACACAAGTCAACAAACATTATTCAAAATGACAAAAACTAAACTTGGATTGCCTTCTAAGAAATGCCTTAGTTATTTTCGTGGCACGTTGTTATTATTCATTCATCTAGCATCATCGAGGTAGATCACCTCAAAGAAATATGCCTTTGGGAGAAACCTATGGTGATGTTTAACTTTTTGCCCATTCACGATAAATCAGGACCCAGTTTCATTCTCCAATCAATCGCTCCGTTAGAAAAACACTTCACCACTTTGAAGGGGCCCTACTACCTTGTTTTGAGTTTTCTCTAAAACAACTTATACCTCAAGTTGAACAACAAGACATCATCACCCATCTTGAACTCTGGTTTTAGAATCTTGGCATCATGCCATCACTTCATATGCTTCTTGTAGAGAGTAGAACTTTCATAGGCTTTCAAACAAAACTCATCCATCTCATGAAGTTGGTCTATCCTCAACTTTGATGCCTCCTTCCAATCAACATTCAATCTCTGCAAGGCCCATAATGCCTTATATTCAAGTTTGATGGGAAGATGACAAGCTTTTCCAAACACTAACTGATAGAGAGACATGCCAATGGAGGTCTTGAATGCGCTTCTATATGCCCATAAAACATCATCAAGTTTTTGAGCCCAATTCGTTTGACTAGCATTTATGGATCGCCAAAATATCCTTTATCTCTTGATTAGACATTTTCGCCAACCCATTGGCTTGAGTGTGCTATGGGAAAACCACCTTATGCTTGACCCCATATTTGGTAAACAAGGACAGAAAAGATTGATTGCAAAAATGAGAACCCCCATCACTAACGAGAGTGCCAAACAGAGTAAAAATATACCTCTTTAGGAATTGAGTAACACTTTTGGCTTCATTGTTCTGTAAGGTAACAACTTCCACCCATTTAGAAACATAATCAACCGCTACCAAGATGTAACGGTTTCTATATGAACTCACAAAGGGTCGCATGAAGTCTAAACCCTACACATAAAATAATTCAATATCTATGCTTGGTTGCAAGGGTATTTCATGTCTCCTTGAGATCCCTCCTTACCTTTGACATTGCTCGCACGCTTTCACAAACTCATATGAATCACGATACAACATTGGCCAATAGAAACCACTTTGGAGAACTTTTGATGCCGTACAAACACCACCATGATGGCTACCAACCGGTGACCAATGACATGCCTCAAGGTTAGCCCTCATCTCTTCTTCCATAACACAACAACAAATCGTACCATCCGTAGATTACCTAAAAAGATAGGGCTTATCCCAATAATATCTTCTCACATAATAGAGGAATTTATTCTTTTAGGCATAGATCAAGCCATTAGGGAGTGCTCCACAAACTATATAATTTACAAAATTCGAGTACCAAGACACAACCTTCACCAAGAGAGCCATGAAAAACTCATCGGGAAACTTATCATTGATCTCCAATTCCTTCATTGTCACATCATTTGATTCAAGGAGTGATAAGTGGTCCGTTCCTTGATTCTCCTATTCCTTTCAATATTTGATTTTAAAATCAAATTCTTGCAAAAGGAAAATCCATCTTATCAACCTTGGCTTGGACTTTTTTTTCTCCATCAAATAACGCAAGGCGGCATGATCGGTATGCAAAGCAATCGTCGTGCCAAACAAATATGCTCAAAATTTCTGAAACCCATAAACTATGGCCAGTAATTCTTGCTCTGTAATGGTGTAGTTCCTTTGTGCATCATTCAACAATTTACTAACATAGTAGATAGGAAGAAAAGTTTCTCCTTTCTTTTACCAAGCACGGCCCCCAAGTCAAAGCTACTAGCATCACACATGAGTTCAAACAGTTGGGTCCAATTTGGGGCCATAATAATAGGGGAGAAGACATTTTTCTCCCTGAGTCAATTGAATACCCTCACACATTCTCCATCAAACTCAAACTTTGCTTCCTTCTCAAGAAGCTTACACATCGGATGAGCAATCTTAGAGAAATCTTTGATGAATCTCATATAAAAAGCCATATGGCTAAGAAAACTCCTCACTCCCTTGAAAGATATTTGAGGGGGAAATTTGGAGATCACCTCTACTTTATCTTGATCAACTTGGATTCCTTAGCCCAAGATTTTATGTCCAAGGATGATCCCTTCTTTCACCATGAAGTGGCACTTTTCCCAATTAAAGACGTGATTGTTAGCCACACACCTTTCAAGGACCTTTTTCAAATATTGAAGGTAACACTCAAATGTATTACCATCAACAAAGAAATCATCCATAAATACCTCCATTAAGTCCTCCACCATGTCTCAAAAGATAGAAAGCATATAACGTTGGAATGTGGCGAGTGCATTGCATAGCCCAAAGGGCATGCACTTGAAAGCAAAAGTTTCATAAGGACAGGTGAAGGTGGTTTTTTCTTGATCTTCGGGGGCTATTGAAATTTGATTGTAGCCCGAGTATCCATCGAAGAATAATACCACCCTCTTTTTGCTATCCTATCAAGCATCTGGTCCATGAAGGGCATGGGGAAGTGGTTTTTCTCCGTCTAAGAATTCAACTTCCTATAATCAATACACACTCTCCAACCCATAACCAGATGGATGGGTATAATATCATTGTTGTCATTCAAAACTATCGTGATACTACCTTTCTTGGGAACACATGAGACGAGACTTACCCAAGTACTATTCGAGATAGGATAGACTACACCTACATCTAGACATTTGATGATTGAATTTTTCATAACCTCTTGCATGGGAGGATTTAACCTCCTTTGATGTTTAATACTTGGTGTGAAATCGAGCTCCAACTTTATCTTGTGGGTGCAAATACCGAGTGCAATCCTAATAATATCTGCTATGATCAAACCAATAGCCCTTATATCTTCTCACTACCAACTTTAATGCTTCAACTTTCTATGGCATCAAATCTCCCACAATGATGATGGTAAGATGTCATCCTCACCTAAGAATACATAACATAGGTGCAGAGGATGTGATTTAAGCTTGAGTTTCAGTGGCTCTATAATTGAGGGTTTAGCGGGAGGACTCTCCCGATTCTTCAAATCAAGATCAAGCTTGAAAGGATTCTTGGTGTAAGACCCAAGACCTTGAAAAAAGGCCAAAACTTTGTCATATCCCTCAATATCATCACTTCCATAGTTCCACAATAATACTGCCAATGGCTTATTAATAAAGTTCACTTCTATGGCCTCGGTCACTTCATCATCTATTATATCAATTACGGAGACAACTTGTAGGTCCATGGGTTGCTTCAATGACTTACACACATTAAATGACACTTCTTTATTATTGACCCAAAATTTTATCTCACCACACTCGACATCAACCAAAGCCCGTCTGGTAGCCAAAAATGGCCTACTAAGAATAATAGGGACCTCATGATCAATTTTGCAATCTAAGATCACAAAATTGGATAGAAAGATAAAATGGTCCACCTTCACAAGTACATCATACAACATACCCACGGGCTTCTTAATAGAATAATCAACCGTCAAAAGTCTTATTGTGGTTGGCTTGGGAGCACCCAAACTTAGCTTGTGATATACGGCTAACGATATCAAATTGATGCTTGCCCCAAGGTCACATAGAGCTTTTATAAATTTATACACCCTGATAGTGCATGGGATGGTAAATACTCCCAGGTCCTCTTTCTTCACAACCATTTGGCTAGTCATGATGGCACTACAATTGTTAGTCACTTTAATTATTTCAAAATCCATAACTTGTTTCTTTGTCACCAAGTCCTTTATGAATTTAGCATACTCGAGCATCTCTTGTAAAACCTCTAGCAATGGAATGTTTACCGATAAGTTGCTAAACTTCAAGAGGAACTACTTTAACTTTGAATCATCTTCTTTCTTCCTAAGCCTTTGTGGAAATGAAGGAAGGATTTTGACTTGCGACTTTGAAATCAATGGGTTTTCATCCAGTTTTGAATCATTACTATCAACATCTTGTGGTACTTGTTTGCCTAAGACCTTTTCTTCCACTTCTCCTGAATTTTCACCATTTGGCTCATCTTGTGACTTATTAATCCGCTTTCTCTTTCTGTTCACTTATTCTCCAGCACCCTTATCACTAGGGTTATCATCAAGATTCACAACATTGTTCCAAAGAGTTCTCCCGCTTCTAGTAACAATTACCATGATATGAGCATCATTTTTTGGATTTGACACCGTATCAATAGGAAGTCCTCTTTTTGCCTTGCATTCAGATAGGAGAAAATTTGACCCAATTGGTTTCTAGTTGTTTGATTGAGGCTGAATGCGAAGTGATGGTTTGATTGAGTTGCAAAAAATTGCTTTTCATTTCTCTTAACATCTTATCACTTCCTTCAACCCCCATGAGGATGCGAGCAAGTACATCTTCATTCTTATATTTCTTCGGATCAATGGATGTTGTTTCTTTACTCTTGGCACGATCATGTGGAGGAATGTACCTATCAAAGTCCCAATCCTTTTCTCTCTAATGTCAGTCTCTATCCCATTCCTTATACATCCAATCTTTGTCTCGATCGCGATTCTTCTAATCACGGTCTTTTTAATCACAGTCTCTATCCTTACAACCTTGATTCTTGCCTTATTGTTGATAGGTAGGTCGGGAACCCCTATTTGATTTGACATAAACCATATTTCTTCATCAAGGAATTTTGTCTCATCTTTATCATATGCTTTACCACCCTTAGAACCCATGGCATTTACCACTTTTGGAGTTGAACCCATTATATGTTTGGTGAGGAGGTCCAATTATGTTATCACCTTTGGCATATTCTCATCTCTCTCCTCATTTTTTTTCTTTGCTCTTGGCTCACAAAAGATGTGGAGAGAGCCCCTACGACCACCTCGGAATCTCTTGTGTGCCAACCTTGACTTTGCTTAGTTACTTGATCCAATAATGCCGACGCCACACCATAAGTTTGCTTCACTATAGGCCCCCCTTCCGCATTATCCACAATTGTCTTATTCAATTGATCCAATGCTTGATAAAAGATTTGAAGGATCATCTTGTCTGGGACCTCATGAGTCAAACATTGCAACAATTTCTTGTTAAACCTTTACCATGCTTCATGTAATAGTTCGCCACTCAATTGGCAGAAGTTAATAATCTCGTCCCTCAATTGTAATATTCGAGATAGTGGAAATAATTGATCTAAGAATGCTTCCGTCAATTCCACCCATGTAGTTATTGAACTTGCGGGAAATTGACACCACAACCATGAACAACCTCCCCTATTAATGAGAAAGTAAAAAGTCTCAACCGGATGGATTCTTGCAAAATGTGAGCAATATCGAACGGAATGCACACATCAATGAAATTTGTCAAATGAAGGTTGGCGTGTTCATGGGCTTGACCCCCAAATAAACCCTTCATTTGAAGTAGATAGAGCATTACACTAGTAACATGGAACACTCCATTGCCTTCAGCGGGTGGGATGCGGATGGCGCTAGCTCTCCCGTCGTCTCCCAAATAGTCTTCATCATCTAGATATCCGTCAAAAGAAGCCATATTGTTATCATATTGCCTCATTTACTCGTGAAGACTTTGGTTGTCACCTGAAGAAAACAAAAACAAAAAACAAAGTAAAAATTACACTACGGCTAACTCAAAGTAAATTTTAACACTAAAAAGAATAAACACTATGTTTTATTCACCGGCAACAGTGATATTTTTTGATAATGCTCAAATACACTTTAGAAATGAATGTGCACGGTTGTTAGCAATATATTTTACCCAACTTAGAGTCGAGGTCAAATCCATAGGGAATGAGAGCACTAGCTTCACTCTAAAGTGTCATAAGCTACTCTAGACTCACACGCAATGTCGAAATGAAACATAAAAGTAAAATAAGAGGTTTTTGATTGAACAATTTTATAGTATAAAGTTAATAGTATCAATGATTGGTTTACCAAAGTGAAATACAGCAAGATTGTAATCAAATAAGTTAAAACACTTGGGGTTATGCCTTCTTGAGAATGATTATATGCATAGGTAAGTGAGAATACACCTAAGATTTGATTGCTAGTGATGATTAGGCATGATTTTAGATATTGGAAATGATTTCTCAATCCACAACCAAATTTCACATGGACTTCTCTTAAACACCCAAGTGTCTACACTACCAAACAATCATTAACCCCAAAATGGATAATCTATCACTACCAAACAACCATTAACCTTGAAATGGACAATCTATCACTAGCATTATCACTCAAATAAGTGCAACTCAAGTTTCATTAGCTAAATCTCATCACTCTTGTACCCCCTTTCAAGCAATACAAGAGATCCAAGCATAGACTAAGTTTGAAACCTCAATCTATAAGTTAAGACATAGGGATTTAGCTAAAATTATAATATACAACCTAATTCAAAGGTAAATAATCACTACCCACACACAATCAATGCTCAATAGTGCATAACCCCAAGTATGGGAAATTAGGTACTCATAATGAAGGAAAAATAAATTATACCAAATTGTTCTTCCATATTCGCCAAAGAATCCAAATATTTCACAAGAAAACTCTAAATTCCAAGCTTAAAGTAGTAAATCCCAAGATTGGAGTTTGATTCCAAGATCAAGCATAAGAAAAATTGACAAATGATAGGGTTTCAAATGATCAAAAAGGCTTAAATAGCATCAGGAAAAATAGGCCACATAATTATAGAAATGCCTTCTCTTGGCAATTCAGTTGAGTAGAATCCATCACCGAGTGAGTCGGTGATGTATCAAATTATATATGGTTCACCAAATTGTCAACATGACAAGATCCATAGGTTGGCTTCTATTCCTTTTGGTGATGTAGGTCTTGGTCCGCCGATTGGTTCGGTGATGCATCTATATGATCATCGCGTCACCATTTTGCTTCCCTTTTTCTTGGCCTTTTTTTGTTAGTTTTGGCGATCGAGATGTTTGATTGGCGATCCACCGATCACTTTGGCAATGATCCAAAGTGTCTCTTTTATGCCATTGTGCAATTTTTGCTGTAATCTTCTATCTTTTTGCCTCTTTTTGCTCCTTTTTGATATTTTGATCACTTCTAGGCCTTTACCCTAAAATTAAACCAAATCAATATTAAAAACACTTTAATTTAGCATTAAGGACATGTTTTCTCCCTGATTTTAGGGAAAATGAGTTGCAATTTATTGACTCATCAGATAGCATTATGGTGGACCCAACAAAGATTAAGGCTATTTATGATTGGGCTAGGACTATATCTCTGACTGAGGTTTGCAGTTTTATTAGGTTGGTAGGCTACTATAGGAGGTTTGTCAAGATTTACTATTATGGCAGTGCCAATTACTAAAAATATCTAGGAGGAGGTACTATTTCAGTGGTCTGATAGCTATGAGGCAAGCTTTCTTAAGATCAAGGACTTGCTCACATCAATTATTATTTTGACTCTTCTAGTTGAGGGCGATGGGTTTACTTTATACTGTGATGCTTTTGGTGTTGGTTTAGGGTGTGTTCTGATTCAGCAAGGTTAAGCTATTGTATATGCTTTAAGACAGCTGAATATGCATGAGCGCAACTACCCTACTCAAGACTTGGAGTTGGCAGTGGTAGTTTTCGCACTTAAAATTTAGAGGCATTACTTGTATGGTGTTTGCTGTGAGATTTTTACTGACCATCATAATCTTTAGTACATTATGACTTAGAGGGATCTTAATTCGAGACAACACAGGTGGATTGAGTTGTTGAAGGACTATGACCTCTTTATTCTATACCATTCAAGCAAGGCAAATATGGTAGCAGTCGTCTTGAGCTGAAAGTTTGTGAGTATGGTAGCTTAGCCTTCATTTTAGTTTTTGAGCGATCGTTAGACTTGTACATTCAGTTCTTAGCTAACATGATGGTTTGGCTTGATATTTTAGACCCCAGGAGGAGTTTTGCTAGTATTGAGGCTAGGTCTATATTGTTGGAGTAGATTTAGGGTCGACAGTTTGAGGATCGTAGGCTATGTGGCATTTGAGATCAAGTCTTGTAGGGTGAGCCTCGGAGGGCTACCTTAAATTCTGAGGGTATTCTGAGATTTGACGATTTCATTTGTGTTCCAAGGGTAAGAGACTTGATTCAGTTGATACTTTGGGAGGCCTATAACTCCAAATATTCTATTCACCCCAGGACAACTAAGATGTATAAAGATTTAAGGTAGCATTACTAGTAGAGTAGTATGAGGAGAGATATAATAGACTTTATGGCTCGTGGTTGTGTTGTCAGCAGATGAAGGCCAAGCATTTGAGATCAAAAGGGTTACTTCAAAAACTACCCATTCCTGAGTGGAAATAGGAGCGGGTTACAATGGATTTCGTGGGTAGTTTACCTCGCACTTATCATGGTTCAGATAGTATTTGGGTCATCGTAGATCTATTGACCACGTCTGCCTATTTTATTCCTATTCACACTTTCTTCAGTACTGAGAGGTTTGTTCATATCTATGTTTGAGAGGTGGTTCACCTTCACAGAGTGACCATGTCTATTATTTTAGATAGAGGCTCCTAGTTCACTTCTAGATTCTAGAGGGCATTTAAGGAGGAGCGAACTATTCAAGTTTTGAAGGATATGCTCCGCGCATGTGTTATGGACATTAGGGGTCAGTGGAAGCAGTTTTTAGCCTTAACGGAGTTCTCCTATAATAATAGCTACCATTCGAGTATTCAGATGGCACCATTCAAGGTGTTGTATGGTAGGCATTATCGATCTCCGATGGGTTGGTTTTAGATTTTAGAGGTTAGGCCTTGTGGTACTGATTTGCTTCGTGAGTCTTTGGATTGGGTTTGGGTGATTTAGGATAGACTACAAGCATCTCAGAACAGGCAAAAGATTTATACAGATCATGGACTTTGTACCTTGAAATTTAGAGCTGGTGACAGGGTTTTTCTTTGAGTATCGCCCGTGAAGGGCTTGATAAGGTTTGACAAAAGGGGCAAGCTCAGGCCCAGGTATATCGGACAATTTGAGATACTTTAGATGATTGGGGAGGTAGCTTATCAGTTGACTTTGCCTCCAGTCTTTTCAGCCATCTATCTAGTTTTCCATGTATCTGTGTTGTGGTGTTATATTCAGGATGAGTCTCACGTGCTTCGGTGGAACATAATTTAGTTGGATGAGAGGTTGACCTTTGTTAAGGACCCAGTTTCTATCCTAACCAGAGATGTCAGACGGTTGCATTCCAAAGATATTCATGTGGTTAAGGTTCAATGGAGACACCATCCAATTGATGAGGCTACTTGGGAGACTAAGCATGAGATGCATACCCAGTATCCCTACCTATTTGAGCTTTCAGGTACTTCTTAATCATTTACTTTCACGGATGAAAGTCCTTTTAGTAGTGAATGTTGTAATGACCCTCCAGGACATCTACCATATTTTCATGCTTTTACTTCATTTAGAGCCTTCCCGCAGCTGGCCCAAGTCATTTATGACTTGCTGAGACTGACAGTTTGGCTACCGGGTAGTTCGTTTGGTTTCTAGAGCCATTTCCCTATTTTGGAGCTTTCACTATTAGAAAAAGGGTCTCGGCCCTAAACTTTAGGTAAACAACTTTGGATGCCAATTCTGAAAGTCTCATTAGCATCAAAATCTCAATTTTAGGCTAGAGAGACCCTTGGTCTCGGTCTCGAGGCTTCCGGACTCATTTTGGGCTATTGGGTGGATTTTTGTTAAAACTGACCTTAGGTATGGGACCCACTTTTTATTGAAACGACCTCAAATGGAAATTTTAATAGTGCCATTCAGTACAAAATGTCAAATTTGGTAGGTAGCATAGTTAATTTGCATTTACTGGATTTCGAGTGAATCATGAGAGCCTTGCCAGAAGATTTGCAGCTTTTCTAAGTTGTTGGTGCTGATACACCTAGTGCTGGCCAAAATTAGCTTTCCATTCACATGGCCTTGGCTGAGATTGCGAGGGTCAAGGATACCCCTGGCAGTATACAAATATTTCTCTTTGTTTCGAGCTTTATTTTCTATGTGTGGAACTCTATAGTAGACCTTTAAGAGCTTAAAAATAGTGTGGAAATTGTATATTAGAGTTGGGATTAGCTTGAGAACGTGATTATGAGAATTATCTCGTCTTTATCTTATAAGTTTTATGTTTAATTTCTATTAAAATTCTCCATTTTGGTCTTGATTTTATCTCTTGGCCTGGGACTATTTTGGGGCCTGATTTGGGCTCGGTTATGCCCAACTTTGGGAAAAATGATCCTTGAGCTGAGGGGACACTGTGACTGTTTCAATTTTTTGATTCCACAAGCGGGCCCATGTGGGATTTTTAGTCCAATTTATGACCCAGAGCGTAAATATGCAATATGGGTATTGATATTCTCATCTTGATGTATAGAACCTTATTTTGATAGTGTGGCAGCGGTTGAAGGCTTCTCGAAAAGGAAAAGCTTTGGTGTAGAGGATTTTACAAGCTTTTGGCAGCATTTAGGTAGGCTATGCTTACCTTTCTCATATACTATGTTTTCTTATGGTATTAGTATGATATGATAATAGTTAAGGATGGTAACTTATTACTCAATTGTTATTGTAACGTTTATTGCCTTAATTAGCCGGTTAGGGGCCCTTTTCTGTGGAATTCGGCCTCGTCTTCCCTTATATTAGCCTACGATTATCCCTTAGTACTAGTCTTAGTATACTTAGTACCTTGGGATGGGATTGAGAAGCCTTACCCTAGATTTAGGTAGGTACTTGCCTTAGGTTGGGTTTTTAGGACTGGTAGTGGGCCCTTTTTTTAAGGTAGAATGCCGAAGATAGCTCCTTGTTGACCTCAATGACCTATATTACCTTTCTTAGGATTATTCTTGAGTTTTTGGATGACTTAGTCATTTTAATGAGCCCTATTTAGCCTTATTACCCAAGGTGGGGTAGTATTTGGCCTTAAACCACATCCGTCGGCTTAGCGATTTGAATTCATATCGCCTTAAAAGACTTGACCACCTGAATAAGGAGTTTATGACTAATTGGACTTAAGTGAAGCTATAATCCAAGATTGTTATTACTTTTAGCTTATTTATCAGTTTCAGTTCGAGTCCGGTACCTAACAATATTCTTACAATTTATCAATTCCGATTCGAGTTTAAAATTTTAATATTATGATATTACTCTCTTGTTTTGGTTCGATCTGATATTTATGATCTATACTAATACTGATTTAGGGTTAGAAATACGGTAAGGACCGGTAAGACTTGGGGATTATGATTGGAAAGGAGTATCAGGTATGCTTATCACACGTTGGCTCATCTTACGTTTATTATTGTGTTATTCCATCTTCATATTAGTGTTACTCTTTACTTGTACCCACTGTTCTTATGGGGGCTCGATTGGGTTATTTCTTCTTGTTTGTACCTTCTGGGCTTATGAGGGCCCAGTTAGGTTATAGTTAGAATTTATTTCTTCTTTCAAGTTACTTATTTTACATATATATATCATCCGCCCGGCATGATATACTATTTCAGTTTCTGTCCCTTTATTTCTTACTTTAGTTTACATCCTCGCACTTTGTCTATGCTCTTATTATAATTTATCTTAGTTGACCTATGATGCCTACTGAGTACCTATTATTTTTGTACTGATACTACACTTTTGAATCTTTTTCCTGATGCAGATCCAAGTATGAGTCACTGCCGCTGACGATATCCTCGAGTCATGCTGCTGTTCGGAATTAGGGTAAGCTTTTAGAGTCCGAAGCTGATCCTCCTTCTTATGCTATTTTTGATAGTCTTATTTGTATATTCTGAGACTGTGATGTATATTTGATATTGTCTAGTACTCTCTTTTTGTGTAGTGGCTCTTGTACTGACCTTACCAAGTCGTGGGAGAAACTCATTTTGTATATTTTGTCCTCTTCCCTTTATTGTATAGTATGTTCATATTTATATAGTGCTACTTTTTATTGCTTAGTATTTCCATCGTATACCTATTTCCTTTATTTTCTTATCTTCTGCCAGTTAGCCCGTTACTTGCAGTTTTGAGCTATGGTTTGGCTTACCTACTGGTGGGTTAAAGTAGGTGCCATCATGACTCGAGAAATTGAGTCGTGACCGAAACACCTCATAACAAGGGAATATGAAGAATAGAACATTGATGAACTCTCTCTTAGCAGTGAACGAAGGCAATTTGTTGAGAAAGTTTAGCTTTCTAACAACGGTCAAAGGTCTACCTCAAACTTCGTTCGACTCTATTCCAAGGTATGCTTCCTCAATCATAATACCCAGTGTCATCATAATTCGACACTGAGATAATTTTTGTAAGCTCGTGCCTACCTTGTTTTCTAACCCACAAGTTTTATAAGATCTTGAACTACATATGGCCTGATTCTCATGGAACCCGAGATATGTAGGAGACTCGAAAGTGAGGTTCGGCCATAATCTTCAAATGTTTTTATGATCCTTGCAAAATCTCCTATCCCATAATTTTTTCAACATCCATATCTACTCAACCCCCTTCCCAAGGTTGTATTTGTTGATCGGGGAAACATTGACTACTGCGTCAACTTCTTTGCTCAAAATCTCTTACATCATCTCTGGTCAAAGAGGGGTAAGCTGTTGACAACCCATTTTGACCCTTCTTTCTTCCAATTTTTTTTTTTTTTTTTTTTTTTGAGCTTCTAGATTAATAACATATCAAATTACTTTGTTTTACTACTATTTTTTATAATTACTATTAAAAATACATATTTTTATTATCAAAATTACTATTATTATTTTACACCTCTTTTTCTCAAATAATTATTTGTCATCGTCTTATTTTAAGATTTGTACTTATTGATAAGTCAATATTTTGTATCTATATTTTACATTAAATCTATTATGAAAAGTTATAATATTATACATTATTTTCTGCATATTACTTATTATTGTCATCATTAACATATATTATATACGTTATTACATTAGAAGCCCAAAATAATTTAAAAGAAAGAAAATAAAAATGGTTTCAAATTCAGCCAAAAGCCCATTAGTTCAGACCAAATCCGATCAACCCACAAAAATATATCTTCATCCCAAACTCAATTCAGTCCCTAAAACCATATTTTCAAACAACAACTCACCCACGCCCCTTTTGTTTTCTTCTTACCTTTCCTCTTCTAAGCAACATACCAGTGACTTTAGCCAAGGACAGAGGTCACCAGCCCTATTTCAGTTCAATTTTCTTCTCTTTCTACTAAAAAAATAAGAAGCTCCTTTTCCTTCCCTTATTTACATCTCTCCTCTTTAATTTGGTCAACATAAGAGGCCAAATAATTCTGAAATCTCTTATAGTCACCAAGAAAATTTTTTGAATTCAAACGACTATTTGGTGTTGAAATCCTGCCCAAATACTCAATCCTAACCCTAGCTCATCACTATGAATACTAGGCTTTGCCCTCATTCTTGGACAAGCTTTTCAGCCACCTCCACCCTTTAAAAACTCACTATTATAGTATTGTTTGTATTTCTTTCTCCCCTTGGATTTTCAGCCAAGGAGAGTCCCTCTGAACCGACATAGCCATTAATTTTTGCTTTAAAGAATTTGTTTCTTGCATTTGATTCTGTCTTGATCGAGACTCTATCTTTCGAGTGTGTTTCGAGCTCATCATTGTCGAGTTTGAGCATAGATTTGTGACCAAGAATCCCTATTCACTGCACTGCAACAGGTGATATTCGCCTCCCATATTCTCCGTTTTGTATTCTATGATGAACCACTATGCTACTTTTTAAGAAAATCATGCCTTACCTTTAATTTTTTTTAGTTTAGCTAATAATAACTGATGTTAAAATGTGTGTTTAGTTCGAGATATGCCCAGATCTGAACCCATCTTTCCCTTATGTTTTAGATGTTATAAGCTTAATGAATGATTTGCTTTAGGATTAGATAACTCCATGGATTAATTTTTGTTCCAAGTTGATGTTTATTCTGCATATTTGTTTGATAAGAGACTTTCAACTTATGCATTTCTACATGAAACATGCTTAAGGGATATGTTTATTGTTTTTTCTTGGTTTGAAAAATATTGTGCAAATTACTTGTTTTTCCTAATAAAGGTCTAAAACTATGATGATAGACACTGCCTATAGCTTCGTTCTATATTTCTATATACTCAAATATGAGTTTAAGCCCCTTTTCTTGTTTTGTTAGAAGGTATATGGGTATAAGTTTCAACGTGTATAAGTTTTCTTCCAAGTTTTAAATAAATTTCATATACAAATTTCTAAGTATCATGGTTCTCGTCTTTTGAATATTATATTCGTTGTACGACTTTATTCAGTTCTATATAAGTTAGATTCTATTACTTTCTCTTTACTTGCATAAACACTTTGGGAGCAAAAATGGGGTCTCAATTTGGGACTCTTGCAAAAATAGAGTCTCATAGACTCGATGCCATTATACACGTCCATGGAGTCTTCATGACATCTTATACCACCCGGATAGCAAGCAAAACAAGTGGAACTCACTTGGGATCGCCTTCGACAACTTCTTAGCATTTATTTGTTTATTGATTCTTCTTTTCATTGAGAACTTGCTTGTGTGATTTGAATATGTTTTAGGTTTTTGACTCATAGTAATTAACATGGAATAGATGATTGGGTTTGCGTACCTTTAATCTAGCTAGAAATAAATCCTTCTCATAATAGTAGCTTTTCACTTCTAAAAGGTACTACCTTTTTGTTCAAAGTAATTATTTTATAAAGTTTTCAAAACAAAATGCTTGATAGCTTGTGAGCATTAGTCCTATCATTCTTTATTTTAAGTCATGGATTTTGGAAAAGTAAGATTATTTTTAATCAAATGATCTTTTTATTTCATTTTCTTACTTTCTTTGCACTGCAAATCCCAAAGGTTTTCTTCTCCAAGTTTAAAAGAAACTAGTGATTTTCAAAGTTAAAACTGTTTTATCACCAAGCTTTTCGAGTTTTTAAATTCTTAGCGCTCCTTTTTAGTTTTAATTAAATAACCTAAGTTTGGCCGGTAAACCATTTTACGGATCTTAAAGGATACCTTACACCTTTCCTTTAGGATAACTAGAACCCTTACCTAGAATCTTGATTAAGCAAACCTTTAACAGAGTTAATATTACATCACCTTAGAAAAATAGGTGTCCTAATTCACCTTTAAAATAATTAGGTGGCGACTCTTTTAAATAGCTTAAGAATCACCAATATGTTGTACACCATTTGACCTCAGTTAAAATGAGGTATAACAATGGCTATATCCCAAAATGGAGATATGTGTAGTATCAGTATAACCATATGTACTGGTAGGTATCATCGGCCGACCAGGGTAAGAAACAAATAACGACAATAGAAAATAGGAAGGAAATCATGACAACAAATAATATCTTTGGACAACTAAACCCTACCAAGTCCTTTTTTGCTAGCTTCCCTAACTATCGCCTTACTCCCTCTCTAACAACACCTATGACCCTACACTCAATACAATTATGACCCACTATTCCATATCTAAAAACCTACTGACAAGGCCACTAGTCTTGCTCTTGAGAATACAATAGGGACTAGAAAAGATCACCTAAAACCCCACATAACTTACACCTACGTGCTCCGGACTGTTACTCACGGTCAACAAGTTAATTACACAACAATCACTATGATATATATACACATTAATGAAATGATATAAATGCATGCATGCAAGGTGTAAACACATACTAGGATTAGTAGGGACCCTCAGCTATGACCTATATGGGACGAGCTCAAGGATTAGTAGGGACCCTCAGCTATGACCTATATGGGACGAGCTCAGTCTATGTACAAGTATCGGCGTGGTATCCGATCTATCTAACAGTGTCGGCGTGACACGCGATCTATATAACAGTGTCAGTGTGGCACTGATCCATACAACATCACCTCAATATACATAATCTCAGTCCAATGCTCAATGCATTGATGATAATTCAATAATCTCAAGTAGTGCCAGGAGACTAGTCATGTCATGACCTAAACCCGTCGTGAGTGGCACCCACACTACTCACCTGATGGGAGATCCATCCACCCCAATATACCAACTCAAATCAACACTTAGAAGAAAACAATTTAAACTAATCCATCAATAAATAGCCATCAACCTAAATAAAACCACAAGTACAACTAAAAGCGGAACATTGTGCTTAACAAACCATCCCTATGACCCGAAAGTCATCTGTACCAAAACTACTAAAGAATGTCAAGAAGGGGATGCAACCCCAAACACTGAATGAAAAACATAAGTTCAGAACAAGGAACTATGCTGATAAATTCAGAACAAGAAACTATGCAGATAAGGATAGATTCCATGGTAGCCCGAATAAGCTGCTCACCCTAAAATCAGAAGTTAATCATTGGGTTCACAAGCAAGGTCGCGTAGGAGCAACTGGAATATGCGCTGCAATCATAAAAGTAAATACAAGTGTAGTATCAGTACACAAGAACAATAGTGTACTGGTAGGGTCATTTGGTCAACCCAAGATAAAAATATGAACACTTCACTAAATAATAGTATAAGTTAATCCATGCTAAAAACAATTATATACTTAGCACATAACACTAAATAATAGTTTAGGATTTTAAACAACAGTCAAGTTCATCCAAGTCAAGTCAACATATCAAGATAACTTAAGCAACTATCAAGCATAGATAAATATATTCCCCGGTTCACTCATGGAACCGTCAAACTCACCTGAACCTCGTACATATACGCTATGGGTAATACATCCACCCTCTAGCCATGACCTGTAGGGAAAATTTTTGTCCATGTACTAAACCACAGACATAAGTATCTGCTAACCTTATTTCACCAATAACCCATTAGAACATCTTAAATACCAAAACATTTCACAGTTTAGAAGAAATAAGGCAGGTTAAATCAATAAGCAAGTAAAATCATTGCATTGACCACACCAAACAACATGCATTAACCAGCGACAGTACAAATTAGTTAACATGAACATATAATACAAGTTGTATTAAACTACAATACCATTACCTACCTCGAACCAAACTTACACAACTCCCCTAAGCTAAGGTATTGCCCTTTCGTGCAATTTCTGCTTGCTCGTGGTCTAGAACATGCATAATAACACATGATTAATGAAATGAACTATTATGTTGGGATTTATAACTCACCTCCAACCCCTAAGGTCAAGTTCATGATCATTCCATTCCCGTTCAAGGGTTTTTCTACTGTAATTCACCTAAAACTACCAATTCCATGGATAAATTAGTGAATTAACGAAATGCAAAGGTAAATTAACCATTAATAATCAAAATCCATTAAATTATTACTTAAATTTACCCCTTGCACCAGAAGAATAACCAAAATCCTCCCTAAAACCCTCCCCGAACTCTATAAATTAGTGATTCCAAGGCTTAATCATCAACTACAAGTTAACGGGGATGGATTACTTACCTTTACAAGGTCAAACAAAGATTTTTTGGTGTATTTCGACCTAAATCGCCCTTCCTTTTCCCCAAAATGAGTGTTGAAATAATAAACTATTTTAGAAGAAAATATTAATTAAACTGCGATTTTCACCGCTATAACGGTCGTTGATCGCCTTTGACCACAACTATAGTAGGAATTATTTTGCTATAGATCCCACTGCTTTTTACAACACATCTTAAACTCGGTACATTCCAATCAATGCCATTCATGCTAAGATCAATTTCGGGAGTTCTACTAACCCAAATTTAGTTTCATAAATTTCTACGGGTTCTTTATCGTCTTAGCTAACTAGAAATCAAATTTAGGCACCTCCAAACCTGCCCAAATGCTTCTTGGATTTACCTAGACTACACCTTGCTCCGATTTTGTTAGAAAATAGCCTAGCCCAAAATTTGTAACTTTCAAATCAGAAGGATTTTGGTCACGAGGTTTTAAAACAAAGACTTATACGTAACGATCAAAAAGGTCGTTACAATTCACAACATTCAACTTATATATAATCACAAAGTTAAATCAAGTCTACCTTACACTCGGAATACTCATACTTACCCAATATAACGGCCATACCCACTGGTCACCGTCTATGCTTATACTAACTAACAAATCTAATAAAGGATACTATACTCTATCTCTCTATTCCTCCTCCTCATTAATACATAGATACCCATCCTACTACGAGCATATACCCCCAACACAGTTCACACACACACAACCTCTTTCGACTCCTCTCAACTCACCAAAGATATTTAGACACCTACTGGTTACTCCCTCCACTCTCAACATGTACTCTATAAGTCCCTTTTGAACCCACCAGAATGCATACTCTGGGCCATAACTTCACGCTCATTATATTCATAGTTGGCCTAACCCTTTTTCTAACTCGTAAAAAATCTCATTTATCAACCTACCTCTAGTTCATACAAGCTTCGTACCTCCCAACAAGTAAAAAGAACAATACAGTTTAATAAATCATCATGCAATAATATCAATTTTTTATCTTAGTTTTGGTTATTATTCAATCCATCCAAACTCCATACCCATAGGCCTAAACATGAAATCTCCCAACATAACTATGGTTATTACATGCATCTAGCTCAAGTCTGCAACAATTAACCATAACCTACCTCATAAATGAGAACTACTATTACAGAGAGAGAGAGGAGTTGTTCTCAGAGCTTGGCCTCTAAACCCTCCCCATTCTAAGTATAGGATTCACTTGGGGTGTTTTTGGAGGAGGCAATGAAATATAAATCCCCAGTTGAGTGAGGATTTTTAATAATCCTCGGGCAGTTTACTGCCCGACTATCGCTGTGGCGACGGATGTGTCACTGTAGTGGTATTACTATAGCGACATATCTATCGCTGCAACAACGAGTTAGTAGGTCCGGCCTAATTGTTTTTGCAATTTTGGCCCAAATTGTTTTAGGTCATGAATTTTTCCCACAAATAATTTCTATAAAATCCAGAAAGAAGATTTTTTGGTTGAAATATTTTCCTGGAATGATTTTTAACATAACGCCTAATTGGGTCGTTATATTAGATATCAATTTACTAGCTGTCATCCCTAAATGATTATGGAGGGAGGAAGTAAGGTCTTTAGAATGATTCTTAGAATCCAAAATTTTTAGATATCAATTCTTAGAATGATTCTTAGGACTATAACAAAATTTTATAGAGCTTGTTGTTGTAGCAGCTAGCCTATCGTTGCAGCAATGTCGCTGCAATGAAAAAACTGTAGCCATAGTGGGGCTCGAAAATTTCAAATATAGGGAAGTGGGTTTCATTTCCCCCATTTAACAACTCTCAAATTTTCTCAAAAACTCTTTCAACTTCCGCAAGAATTCTCTTTCCCTGCAATTCTACAAAGGTAAAACTTGGTCCTTGCTACTTTATTTACACATTTAACATCATAGAATAGTAGAATTTATGATAGAAAGTGGATTTGTGGATTGGTTTTTGGTGCAACATGGAATTTTAATTTTGTTACTTCATTGCACGAATTTATGAAGCATGCTAGATTTCCTTACTTCTCCAACTCTCCTCCGGTGTTCTAGATGTAAGATTCAGGATATTCATGGAAATTTTTAGGCTTGAAAAGGTTGGGAGATGAAGATTAACCCTCTTCAATGATTTAGTATGATTAGGCTTGAGTTTGGGTGTTAATCACCGCCTTTATAGTGTAAAAAAGTTCACAAGTACTCAACCAAGCCTGATCTAAGCTTAAAATTAAAAAATTTGACAAAAAATTAAAAACCCATCATGGGAGAGGTTAGGAATGGTTGGGAACAAAGTCACCACTACAGTGATGGATTTGTTACTGTAGCAATGCCACTGTAGCGACAAAAGCATCACTGTAGTGACAGTCGAAAGTAGCCTCCCAGAAATTTCAACAATGATCTTTGGTTTCCTTTCCTTTTTGTAGCATCTGAAATTGGTTTCTAATTCCTCTAATGCACTTCTTGCAGGAATACTACAATGGCTAACCAACCCTCCTACCGATAATTCCCAAATGCTACTTGTTGTAAGCATTACAAAGAGGGAAGAAGCACTAGGGGCTTTATCCATGAGGGAGGGTTTGCAATGAAAGACGTGGATGAAGAAGTGATTGATTTCTACAATGAGTTACAGTATTTTAGATGGGCGATGTTGACAGAGCCCATCCCTCCATGTAATTTGGGGATATTTTGGGAGTTTTATGCCATGCTCTCGACCATGGACTGGTCCTCACCTCAACCTACCATTCACATTCGAGGGAAGAATGTCCCGGCGGATGCTGCCACAATCAATGACACTTTAAAGGTGCCAAACCCCTCTAATTCAATTTTTGATGCTAAAGTTAATGAGGCCAACTTAAAGTGGTTAGCATGGACCTTGGTATCAAATGTGGGGAGAACAAGGTGAAGTGGACAGGTGTTAAGGGAACCAAAAGCACCCTTTTCAAAGTGGAGGCTCAAAGATAGCTAAACTTGGAATCTCAAAGGATCCATCCTTTGGGAATTATTTTGAATGTGACCTTTTATAGGGTTATAGTGGTGGCCTGTGCTCTGTTGGATAATGATAAATATGGGAATGTAGATTACCAATGAGTGGCATCATTTCTACATGAGGGAGGGGAGGGTCTTTGAGGGATCTCTTTTTTCCCTCCTTGATTACCAAATAATACAAAAGGGTAGAGGTGACAAAAAAAGATGGTGACTCCTTGGAAGAGTGTGATGTGCCCTTCAACCCACTGAAGTTGAAGGGTACACATGGAGGGAGTAAGACGAAAATAAAGATAGGCGTGGGGAATGAGAGTAGCAGGGTCAGAAATACAGAGGAGACTAACACCCCTCCCACACAAACCTATGCATCAATTGGGCACTTTGAGGCATACTTAGCTGAGGTACGGAGCTACTTGGAGAAGGCCCACTTACCTCCTCCAGCTCGGATCCTTTGAGCTCCATAAATCCACTAGACCCAATGCAAGCCTATGTAGAGCTCTGAAGAGAGTAGATAATAAGAATAACAAGAAGAAAAAGAGACGCTCCTGGGATTGCTTACTAGCTTGGATGTGGAAGACCGTGAAGGTCATGTTCAAATATGCAATCCTTGGTGGAAAGCTTCCAAAGCTGAAGAAAGAAGACATGGAAGAGTTCTCCTTCCTTAGTGGGATAGAGGAGGAGGGCTCCAACACCTCGAGTCTCAGAGATGATGAGGCCGGCCACAAGTTAGATCCCCCCCCCTCGATGCATTTTATATTATCCCCTTGCCTCTTAGTCTGTA
This sequence comes from Capsicum rhomboideum, assembly GCA_031232105.1. Classification (NCBI taxonomy): domain Eukaryota; kingdom Viridiplantae; phylum Streptophyta; class Magnoliopsida; order Solanales; family Solanaceae; genus Capsicum; species Capsicum rhomboideum. Next base: position 58,579,087 of record CP124711.1, read on the forward strand.
ACTATTTCTGGTTTTAGGTTGCCTCCATTTGGGGCATGTAAAAAATAATCTTTATTTTCCTTTCATACTTTTAGGATTCCTTACTTTATCAAAATAACTCGAATAAATTTTTAGCTTGCTATTTATGCCGGGTAACTAATTCTATCCATAAATATTATGAACACAGGGTCATTTTTGCGAAGCACAAAAAATCACAAAACAGGGGAAGGCCCTGGCAGCTTACTACCTGGGCATCGCTGCAACAAAGAATTTATCGCTGCAATGATGTTGCTGCAATGGAAAAAGTGTTATTATAGCGATGCCATAGAAGTAATAAGGAGTTGTTGTGGTGACCTCGCTGCAGCGGTAGATCTATTTCTGCAGTGGTGCCCAACCAATGACTCCAAATTTAAACATTCCTAGGTCTTCTAACACGATGCTATTCCATAAATACTTTATTACCCTCATCCCCCATGTTTTAGCAGTTTTTAACCAAGTACACTCAAATTCATTATTTTAAATTTGTTTTTCACACAGTTTTCAAATCCCTCAACTCATTTACACATAACAATGTCTTAAAAATACCAATTGTCTTAAGCGATTTCTTACCATGATAACATTAGACTGACCAAGCAAGGGTATCTAAGTATTTTGTCACGAACCTAATGAAAATTAAGGAATACTTCAAATCACGAGATGTCATGAACCAAATGGTCATGATTGGTACCCACCCTAACACTATAGTGGGATGATGATGTGCCGACATTTTGATGGCATATTTGATGCTTTCATCTAGGAATAATTGTAAGTTCTTAAACAACTCCTGGTCTTTTTAATCATTTTTCACCTTTAGTGTGCAAAAAAAGGTAACAAGTAGCAAACAGGGGAAACTGAGCTAAAAAAGACCAGTGAAGGCCAAAGTGATGAGACATCAAGCTTGTGATGGCTCATCACTTATCTTGTCAATATGAAATAGAATATGAAGTGAGTGACGGCCCAAGGTGACAAGCCGTCACCTATCTAGTCAGCCTAAAATAGAAACTGGACCAAGTGGAGTTCAAGTGACGACCAACACCGATGAGTCGTCAGATATGTGACGGGACGTCAGTCTCGTCGTCACACGCGAGCAGGCAAATTTCGAGTTTTATTTTGAATAAAAGTTTCCCTATACTATAAATAGCTGCTACTAGGGCTTTTATTCGTATCAGATGTTACATTGAACTCATATACACTTATATTCATCTTTTATCATTTTTTAGCGATTTGGATGATTTATGGAATACAAGTTGATTTTGAATTCATCTATTTAAAGGGTAACTTTTATTTATGTTTTCAATTATCATGATTTCTTCTAAGATGATGAGTGGCTAAAACCCCATTACTAGGGTTTGTCACGACCCAACCGATCTTGATTGACACCCACCCTAACCTATGGTGGGAGAACCATAGTAATCTCATCCTTACTCACTTAAATATTACTCTCATATTCATCTTATATCAAACCTCAAGCCTTTAAACAAAATCAAGGAGTTTCACTTACTAAGCATAATCATCCAATAACATTAACATCCATAAAATGAATAGAGTGTAGAAACCTCTATTTATTACAATATCTGGGACCTTGAAGTCACCGTACAAGAACATCTAAAGGAAAAACTACGTCTAAAACTAATATGAATATCCAAAAGCATAAAAAATGAAGAAATTGTCTTAGTCTTGGAAACAAAGGACATAACATCATAGAAGATCTGATGGTTGACCGAATATGGTGCTCACCCTCAAAATCTGGATTGAATCACTAACTAGAGCCGATGTCGCGTGTCAACCACTAGAAGATGTTCTACACTTAACAAAAAGAAGAGTACAAGTAGCATCATTGCGTCAACAAGTACTGGTAAGCATCCTAGGTCGACAAACTTAATAATGTACAAGTAAGTAAGTCAAACAAGTATAAAAGCGATCATAACAAGATTCATAATCAACGATATCACTCAAACAACACATCATGAATCATCATACAATTACACTCATAAGTTCACTTCTACAGGTTTTCATACTTAATTATTTTCATCAACCATTCATCATCTCATATATTCATCAAATAGAACTCAATGCATGGAAATGAGTGCATATATACAAGATCTGTGCATCATTTCTTACCCTTCTCATCCTCCTCATCAACATTTTAATGTACCGGCATGGTATCCGACCCTTTATCATAAGATGTCATATTGTACCGGTGTGGTACCCAACCCATTATCATAATATATTATATTGTACCAATGCGGTACCAGACCCATCATTTCAACACCTCATCACAATGAGATGAAACTAAAATGCAGTCATCAAATCATGAATCACACTAGAAGACAATCATAGATGTCCAAATCGCAAAGAAGTACAAAGCCAAGAAAGTCTAAGTGCTACACAAAACCATAGACTACCTCAACTCCTTTGCTCAAATCACTTTTTAAGCCACACTTTTTCCTTTTCATTCTCGTTCAATTCATTCTTGATATATACAATACAAAATATACACTCATTTCAATAATTCATCCCCTTGTAAACTACTATGGATCAAAAGTCACTGATTTTAGCCATAACTTACCCTATTTCATCATTTTAGGTTTTCTTATCATTTCAACCTTATGAATTTTACTCGAAGTAGCATGAACAACCATAATTCTAGTTCTATTAGTGTTTTCTAACACCCTAGGATCATTACATACCAAATTCATAAACATTTTCATTATTTTCACCAATTTCCATAAACTATGGTTAAACCCCAAAACCCACCACTAATCCATTTTTTGTGATTTCTAAGGTTAAACAAAGTAAATTCATGTCTAGAACGTAATTACTTACCTCCAAAGATGAACAACTACAAATTTCCATTGAAAATTACCTTTCCCTAGAGCCCATTAGTGTTCAGTTTTTTGACCGTCGTGCATGGCCAATATGACCGCTGGTCAGCCTTTAAAGAAGGCTAATCAGCTCGTTTCCATTACATCTGAATCAAAATTCCCTTGGTTCTATAAATCAAAGATATGGAACCCTATTTTACCTATCGAGTCTATAAAATTGCCTAACAGTGATGAGGCGATTGCATCGAAGTTAGTATATAATAATTGTGGCAAGGTTAAATTTGTAGATCTTATTAAAGATAAGCCCATGATGAATGCAAATTTGAGTGTTTTGATCCAATTTTAACAAATTGACTATGTTAAAGGAGTTTCTAGGGCCTCTTAGACTGAAGAGGAAGTATGCAAGATGAAAATAATAGAGAAACTTCAATATGCTATTATTGGAAAAATTTTGTATGGGTGGAAAAACTTAGAGGATTTGAGAACACAAATCCCCAAATAATGCAACATTAAAGGGGATTGCAAAATTGGTCTTCTCAGAAACAGGCATGTGTTGATAAGATTAATCCATATGGAGGATTTTGTGAACACTCGGTCCAAAAGTGTGTCTTATATATTGGCTAAGGATAGATATTCATATCAAATGAGGCCATTTATTAATGATGTTAAGTTCAAGCCATCAGAGGAAACGACACAGGTAGTGGCCTGGATTTCCTTTCCGGATCTATTACCAACCTTTTTTGTGAAGGAGTCCTTCTTTTCATTAGCAGTGGTAGTGGGTAAGCCGTTACCATTTGATATGGCCACTATCAATAATACTAGGCCTAGTTGTGCTAGGGTGAAAGTTCAGGTGAATTTACTTGTTAAATTACCAGAAGTGGTTGAGATTGAGGTTATTAACACCAAGTCTAGTGAAGCAACAGTACAAAGGGTAAAGATTTAATATGACTTCCTACCTAAGTATTGTAAAACATGTAAGTTATAAGGATATGATGAGGTGGAGTGTAGAACTCTACATCCATAATTGAAGAAAGCTTATGAAGCAGAGATGGAAGATAAAAATAAGCAGCAGAAAGAAAAAGAGTTAACTCCAAATGCGCTTAGAGGAAGAAGAGGTAACTAGCAAACCTGGAATCCCACTAACAAAAGATACAATACTGAGAAAAAAGGAGGTTGATTCTATTCTTAGTGATGTAGCTATTCTTGTGGACACATTGAATAAAGAAGAAGTAAGGATAGAAAACTCTTTTGATATATTGACAGACTTGAAACATACTGATAATACCAGCAACAAAGTAGATGATAATGTTATACATGGAGCTAAGCATAGTGAAAAGGACATAGAGAAGGATGGGAGCAGGGATGCATCTCAAATGGGGAAAGTTGGAGGCATTATTGCAGCACAACAAAAGAAACTATTACAGATAAATTCAAAAGTGCAGTCACTAAATAAATCTCATCACAAGGAGAATGAAATACATATTCCACAACAAAATAAACTTCATCAGCCAGTGACAACCAGCAGTAACATAACTAGCCATAACAGCAGCAGTAATAATGTTGGAGGACAGAGTCTTTCTAGCAACAAGGATAACCAACTGGAGTAAGTAGTGAGGGAGAATCTACAAGTTGTAACCAAACAAAAAGTTGATGATATTTAGAGGCTAAATAATGAACTAGATAGTGGAAAGCAAGTGATTACACTTTCAGAAGAACAAATGAAGCAAGGTGAGACTTACAATAAGGAGGTGCCAAGGAGTTGCAGAAGGCAGTACATCAGAATGAGAGTGGAGGATCTGTTAATGCTAAGACCATAGCACATGCACATCATAGATAATTATAGCAGGATGATAAAATGCAAACAAGTACTATGAATGAGCCAATCACTATAACATTTCACAAGGAACAAGGAGATAAGTTACAACAGTAAAACCCTCATCAATATATGGTTAAATATAACAACTCAACATCTCAAGAAAGAACTGAAAATTAAATAATGGAAGAGACCCAACAAGTTCAATAGGGTCAGGATCAGTAAAAGAACCTGTAACATAGTAGCACAAGAAGTGATGATAGTCCAGATCAAAAGGAGCAGGGGGATGTAAGTACAACTTTGATATTATAGGTAGACACTGAGGAGGAGAGTAGAATGCTAAAAGAATTGGAGGAGGCCATATACCATAAAACTTTATAGATGTTAAGCACTAATCTGACGCAGATACCAACAAGTTCACATATATCAACTTATCCTCCAGATGAAGAAGATCAGCTACAGATTGAAAGTGGGATGGATAAGCAGATATTGGTTTCTAGTGGTACTGCAGATAGAAAGAATAGCCCCATGAAGAATTTGCATGATATAGTCTCCTATCACTTGTAACAGAATGGGTTAGATGATAAAGAGCAGGAATTATCAAAAGCAAAAGCAATAGTAGAGGACAAAGAGGAAAAAGAGAATGACAACAATATATTGAGCACTTGTAAGGAAGCATGCCTATCTACTCAGTCCATTGAGGGTAGAAAAGGTAAAAATAATGGTGAAAATAGCAGCAAACCATAAAGAATTATAGCAAGGAGGGGTGTGAAATTAAATACAGAATGAAGCACAAAGCATTAATCTGGAATATAAGGTCTGTCAGAACTCAAAATGCTTTTCATATAGTTTAAATGCTACACAGACATCATAAATTCAGCTTCATTGTATTGATGGAACCATTTTAAGACACTAGGTAGATACAAAAATACAAAACAAGGTTGGGGATACAGTATGTGAATTACAACAAAAAAGGGTTGATATGATATTTGTTCAAGAAAATATTCATATAACGGTGATATCTGACTTTGAGCAATAATTGACATTAGAACTCACTTTGGATGATGATAAGCGACTGTTGATTACTACAGTATATGCTAAGTGTTTTGCACTAGAGAGGTTGAGATTGTGGGATGATATGTATGCAATAGGGAACAATTTGTCAATGCCTATGTTAGTTGGTGGAGACTTTAATGTAATTATGGGGGCTGAAGAAAAGATTAGTGGAATTCCTATATATCCTCAAGAATATGAGGATTTTGCCTTCTGTATAAACTCTTGTCAATTGTTTGATATCAATTTGAGTGGTAGCCCTTTCACTCGGTGGAATGGTAGAATTGATGATCAATGCATTTTTAAGAGATTGGATAGAGTAGTAATAAACCAGGATGCTCAAGATTTGTTTGGGTGTGTAGAGATGCAACATATGGCCAGAACTAGGTCTTATCATGCTCATTTACTCATTACTTATGGAGTAGAAGTGCAACAATTTTCTAAACCATTCAGGTTTTTAAAATTTTAGTCAGAAAAGGAAGATTGTAAAGATATTGTTAGAGAGAGTTGGGTGGCAGATGAATCTGGTGACATATTCTGCAAATTAAAGCAAAAATAGAAGAAGAAAAGGCATGCACTCTCTAAGTAGAGTAGAGAGAAGTTTGGAGACATCTTCAAACAACTAATTATCAGGGAAGAGATTGTCAGAGTTAAGGAAGACTTGTTTGAGGAGAAGCCAAATGCTACTAATAAAGTTGTTTTACAAAAGGCACAGGCTGAACTCAAGTAATATATTCACTATGAAGAGGAATTTTGGAGACAAAAGGCAAATATTCAGTGGCTTACTGAAGGAGATAAAAATACTAAATTCTTTCATTGTCTGGTGAAGGGTAGAAGCAAAAGGCTACAACTGAAGAGAATTGTAAGATCTGATAATAATTAGGCCGAAGGATATGATCAAATTGCTAAGGAGGCTCTAGATTTTTTCCAGAAATAGTTCTCAGGGGAACTTATTTCTGATGACTTTTGTCTTTTGTAATATATTCCTACTGTAATCTCTGAAGATGATAACAACCTGTTGAATGCTTTACCCAGTGAAGATGAAGTTAAAAAGGTAGTCTTTGAACTGAATAGTGATAGTGCATGTGGTTCAGATGGATTTACAGGTCATTTTTATCAGACTTGCTGGGATATTGTGGGTAAGGATATCTTTGATGTTGTTAAGGCCTTATTTGAGGGTTATACTTTACCAAAATCAATTACTCATACTAATTTTGTCTTGTTTCCTAAAAAAGATGTTATTCAGACTTCTTTTGACTTAAGGCCTATTAGTTTAAGTAATTTTTTGAATAAAGTTATCTCAAGAATATTACATGACAGGTTGGAGGATCTTTTGCCTAAGATTATTTCACATAATCAATTTGGTTTTGTGAAAGGTAGATGCATTACTGAGAATGTTATGTTAGCTCAGGAAATTGTTACTGACATCAAGAAGAGAGGGAAGTCAACAAATGTGGTTATCAAGTTGGACATAGAAAAAACTTATGATAGAGTGAATTGGAACTTTTTACTAAAGGTTCTGGAGAATATGAGATTTAATAATGCTTTGGTGGATAAGATCTGGAGGCTTGTGGCTAACAACTGGTATTCTATCCTTATTAATAGACATGCTCATGGTTTGTTTCATTCCACAAGAGGTGTTAAGTAGGGAGACTCATTATCACCAACTCTATTTATTTTGTGGCAGAAGTATTATCCAGAGCTCTCAATCAATTGTTTTATGACAAGAATTTTAAGAGTTTTGGTTTACCAAAGTGGAGTGATAATTTAAATCACTTGGCTTATGCTGATGATACCATTATATTTGTGAATGCATATAGGAAATCTCTTCAATTAATCATGGAGGTGTTGGTTCAATATGAAATGTAGTCAGGACAAAAAATTAATAAAGAAAAAAGATTTTTCTTTATGTTTAACAAGGCTGCAATGGCTGTTGTCCAGGAGGTAGAAACTGTAATTGTTTTTCAGAGAGACAAGTTTCCACTAATGTATTTGAGGTGTCCTATTTGTCATACTAAGAAGAAAAAACAACATTTTGTTGAGCTTATAAAGAAGGTGCATAATAAGCTGCATATATGGAAAGGTAAATTGTTGTCTTTTGGAGGAAAAGCTGTATTGATCAATCATGTACTACAAAGTATCCCCATTTATATATTATTTGCTAGCATGCCTCCCAAATGTGTAATTGATGATCTTCATAGAATTTTTGCTAAGTTTCTGTGGACTTTTAAAGAATAAGGAAGGGCCAAGCACTGGGTATCATGGTCAAATATATGTCTGCCTAAAGTTGAAGGGGGCTTGGGATTCAAATCTCTTTTTGATGTATCCAAGGCATTATTTCCAAAGTTGTGGTGGAATTTTAGGACTAAAAAGTCTTTGTGGGCTAATTTCTTGTGGAATAAATATTGTAAAAAGTATAGGCCTCAGGTGGTTGAATGGAGAGGTGGATCACAGATGTGGAAATTTATGTTATAGGCTAGAGATTGTATTGATCAAGAGATATAGTGGGAACCTAAATATGGTGACTCTAGCATCTGCTATGATAACTATACTCAATTAGGATCACTTCACTATTATCTTCTTGTTACTCATAATTTTAATGAGAATTTTGAATGTGTGAGCCAACTGATGACTCAAGAAGGATGTAATACTGATTTAACACTGGAATTATTCAATAAGGATGTTTTCATTCACATTCAAAAGGAGATTGGAGAGATACATGATAGAGAAAATTAGGATACACCTTTGTGGTTGCTAAATAGTACAGGAAAGTTCTTAGTTGGCAGTGCATGGGAACTTACAAGAAATAGGAGTGAACCTTAGTAGCTGACTTTGAACATTTGGGAAAAGGAATTCCTTTCAAAGTCTCCTTCCTTTTTTGGAGATTTTAAAAATCAAGAATTCCTATTAGTGAGGTGCTTGTTAAAATTAAAGTGGTTGATGAAGTGTTTTGTTGTTGTTGTAACTATAATGTTCAAGAAGCATTTGAACATTTATTTATTGAATGTGATGATGCTAATTATTTATAGAGTATATTTGCAGGAGCAACAGGGGTGCAGGGCCCTTTTTTGCAAGTTAAGGCTACCATTCTTAAGTGGTGGAATGCAGAAGGTGTGACAAAGTTGAAGCCTTTATTCAAGGATGTACCAATTTTCATTATCTGGCAGGAGTGGAAGAGAAGAAATAAAGTCAGGAATGGGGGAAAAATGTCAAGGCATGCAATGGTGATGGAAGTTAATAGGAATCTGCATATGATGGCAAAGATTAGATATCCTTAGATGCAGAATATTCCTACTGATTGGCCTATGATAGTCAAGCTATTTGAGGAATATAACCCTGTTATCTCTTGTCAAGTCATTAGATAGAAATTACCACATAGGGGCTTTTATAAGTGTAATTCTGATGGGGCAAATAAAGGAAATCATGGGCCTAGTTTTTGTGCTTTTTACATTAGGAATGAGGAAGGAGATTCTATCCTTGCTGAGACATGGAGAATTAAGAATGGAACAGTTTTTAAGGCAGAGGTTGTAGATATGAGATTGGGGTTGGAATTCTTCATAAATCATAATAGGCTTCTAGTGACTATGAAAACTGATTATGTTGTCCTAAAAAAATGTTCTTGATGGTATTTGGGAAATGCCCTGTGCAATTTCTTTGGAGATTAAAAGTATTAAGGTCATGATGGAGCATAATAATGTGGAGGCGGTGCACATATACAGAGAAGGAAATTAGTTGGTGGTTTTTTCACTAACTTTATTTTCAGTTTTACAGGTACATGCAGGATTTAATTTAATTTATTTCAGGAAATTCCAACTAAATAAAATAGAATTATCCAGTTGGAAAAATACAACACACCAAATCTCAGAATTCAAAAATTCCAAAACAGGAATCAAACACAAAGGAATATGCACACAAGAGGGCAAATTGGAGTAGTAATTTTAAGCAGAAACATAGACAAAGAAAGGAAATAACAGTAAGTACAAGAAAAAGGATGTACCGGTTATCTCTGGACCTTTTAAGCAGTAGTATTAGCTCCTCGAAATTCAATCTGCTGAAAGGACAAGAAATAACTGGAAATTCATCATCAATTTTTAGACCCCCAAATTAAAGAGTTCTTAAATCATACCTCAATTTAGATGGTTGATATTACTGGTTTGGAGCTAAAGAAGTCTTTATCGAGTTGAATTCATGGCGTCAGTGAGATTTTTTTATACCTAAGTGAAACTCACTAAAGCTCTCATACCTTGTAACTCCATCTACGTTGGACTTGGATTCACTAGATTCCATTAGATACAGCAGCTGCTAGAGCTTCAAAGAAGCCAGCACGGATCAATTTTCACCATGGTTCTAGAGAGAATTCATTTGAGCTTCTAGGACTTTCTAATTTGGGTTTTTTTTGCTTGCTTTACCATTTTAGAATAGTTTTTGTTGTCTGAACTTTTATAGGGTAAGGGCCCTATTTTGGTTCTTTACCAGCTTTATAAATATTGTTTTTTCAATAAATGGGAATCTAGACAAATTTCATTTAAAAAAAAAAAACTAAAAATTATTGTGTGTTACTGCTGCAACGGTTCACATTCTTTTTCACGGAGGTCACCACTGCGGTTTGAGTTACCGCCGCAGTGGTATCGCTGTTCTGCTGCAGCATTCTGAGGTAAAAACTTGGGACCTCTCTTCAGTTTTCCTCATTTCACAACACACACCATGAATTTCAACAACGTGAACCAACCTCTCCATGATAAATGTCATAACCGGTGTTCTATAACTCCGTTTTAGGTGTCAAAAGTTGCTACGACTTCCTATATTCATTGGCTATCTAATTATCACATCCACTCCCATAAATTTAACCTACATTAATACCAAATTTGTTGTAATTAACAGACCCTAAAAAATAAGCCCATCTTAGACTGGCCCTGAATTTCTCAAAATTTCTCTAAGGGAAGTCTAGGTGAAATTTCCACTTCTTATTTCAGTGTAACGACATTTTGGATCATTATATTAGATATAAATTTACCACTTATTTTTCCCCAAATGGCAACTGGCCTAAAAATATAACAACTGGAATAGAATGTACTTGAATCAATGAACAAGTATGGATACCGCTTACGCATGTCCGCTTCTGTCTCCCAGGTAGCTTCCTCAATAGTACGATTCCTCCAATGAACCTTAAAATAAGGAATAACTTATATCCTTAACTTACTCACATCACTATCTAGGATAGCAATTGGTTCCTCTTCATAGGACAGCTCCTTATCAAAAAGTTCTGAATCCCAATGAATAATATAGTCACCATCTCTATGATACTTCCTTAACATTGACATATGGAATATGGGGTGAACCCCGTACATACTAGGGGGTAAGGCCAGCCTATATGTTACCGACCCTACTTCTTTTAATACCTCAAAGGGTCGTATGTATCTTGGGCTCAACTTTCCCTTCTTGCCAAACTGCATCACACTCTTCATGGGTGATACCTTTAAAAGTACCTTTTCCCCCTTCTCAAACTTTATATCTCTTACCTTTTTGTCTGCGTACTCTTTCTATCAGATTTGAGCCTCTATGAGCTTCTTCTGTATGAGCCTTACCTTCTCCATAGAGTCCTTGAGCATGTCAGTTCCCCAAGGCCTCACCTTAAAAGCATCAAACCACCCAATTGGGGACCTACACCACTACCATATAGGCCTCAAAAGGAGACATGTTACTACTAGAGTGGTAGCTATTGTTGTAGGAAAATTCACAAAATGGTAAGTATTAGTCTCACTGACCCCTGAAATTCATAACACAAGACCGAAACATGTCTTCAAGCACTTGGATAGTACGTTCCAACTGACCATCGGTCTATAGGTGCACATCCGTGCTTAGGTCTAATCAAGATCCTAACTCAGACTGAAACCTTTCCTAAAAATTAGAAGTGAATTGAGTACCCCAGTCTGACACAATAGGCATCGGTACCCCATGTAGTCTTACAATTTCTTTCACATAAATCTTGGCCAACTTAGCCATATTATAGTCAACTTTTATTGGAATGAAGTGAGCTGACTTAGTCAATCGGTAAAAAATGATCCAAATGGAATCACATTTCCTCAAGGTTTTTGGAAGACCAACTACCAAGTCCATCGTTATTCATTCCAACTTCCATTTTGGAATGGGCATCTGCTGGAAAGTACCACTAGGCGTTCACTGTTCATATTTGACTTGCTAGCAGTTTTGACACATAACCATAAAATCTACAATGTCACACTTCATCCTTCACCACTAATGGTGTTGCCTCAAGTCTTTATACATCTTGTTGGCACCCGGATGTATGAAATACTTGGAATTATGAGCCTCTACCAAAATGGTGGGAATCAAGTTCCCTACCCAAGGCATATACAACTGACCTCGAATTCTCAAAGCCCCTTCGTCATCTTGAATGGCCTCCTTCGCCTCCCTTTGTAACACCTTTTCTCTAAGGTTACTTAATTTCTTAGCTTCGAACTATCTACTCTTAATCTGATCATAGATTATGGACCTAACCTCCACATGTACCAACACCCTTTCTTTGCTAGTTTTCTGCTATCTCAAAAAGTAATTAGCCAAAGATTGTACCTCTCTCGCCAGTGGGTGCATGGACACCTCCAAAAATGTTTAACTCCCCATGCTCACTAGTTTCCAACTTAGCACATCTTCCCCCACATTGGCCTTACCTGAGTGATACAGAATTGAGCTATCATAATCTTTAATTAGCTCTATCCATCTCCTCTGTCTTAAATTCAAATATTTTTAGGTGAATATGTGTTGCAAGCTACAGTGATCTGTGAGCACCTCATACTTCACCCCATAGATATAGTGCCTCTAAATTTTTAAAAAGAGCACCACGACTACTGAATTCAAGTCATACGTAGGGTAATTCTTCTCATAGGACTTTAGTTGTCTCAAAGCATAATCAATCATATTTCGATCCTGCATTAATACAACACCTAAACCCAAACGTGAGGCATTGCAAAATAAAATGAAATCCTTACCCTCAATAGGCAGGGTTAGTACTGGCGCCGAAGTCAATAAAGTTTTGAGCTTTTGAAAGCTCTCCTCACACTTGTCATCCCACTCAAATAGAACTTCTTTCTGAGTCAAATAGGTCAGCTGTGAAGAGATGGCAACAAATCTCTTAATAAACAGGCAGTAGTAACTGGCCAGCCCCATAAAACTATGGATTTCTGTCATGTTCATCGGTCTGGACCAATTTTTAATAGCCTCAACTTTTTGCGGGTATACTATAACCCCTTCTTTGGAAACCATGTGCCCCAAAAAAGACACTAAAGAAAGCCAGAATTCACACTTAGAGTACTTAGCATTCAATTGATTCTCTTTCAACTACTTTAACACCATACGCAAATAAGCTCCATGCTCTTCCTCATTCCTAGAATAAACAAGTATATCATCAATAAACATAATACTAAACGAATCCAAAAGGGAATTAAGCACCCCGTTCATCAAACTCATGAAAGCAGTTGGGGCATTGGTCAAACCAAAAAACATAACCAGAAACTCGTAGTGCCCGTATGAGTTCGGAAGACAGTCTTCGGGATGTCCTCAACCCTGATTTTTAGATGATGATAACCCGACCTCAAATCAATCTCAGAGAATATTGTAGCTTCTTATAACTGGTTAAATAGATTATCTATTCTAGGTAAAGGATATTGGTTACGAATGGTCACCTTATTAAACTGGCGGTAATATATACACATCCTCATACTACCATCTTTCTTCTTCACAAACAACACCGATGCACCCCAAGGAGAGACACTTGGGCGAATGAAGCCTTTTTTTAACAACACTTGCAGTTGGGATTTCAACTATCTTAACTGCAAGAGCCATACAGTATGGAGGAATTGAAATGGGTCAAGTTATTGGCTTTAAGTCTATACAAAAATCAATTTCCTGGTCCAGAGGCATACACAAATGATCATCCAGAAACAGTTCTAGGAATTCACATACCACAGGAACTGATGTTATAGGAGGGACTATAATTTTATCTTCCCAAAAATTGGCTAGGAACTCTATACACCCTCTCTTTACTAATTTATGGGCATGAATTGCAGACATATCCCTCACAAGATTAGGCCTAAAGGTACCTTCCCACTCTAATTTCTCTCCCCCTGGCATTGCTGCAGTAACTGTTTTGGCATAACAATCAAGAACAACATCATAAGGGGACAACCAACTCATCCCTAAAATAACATCAAACTCCTTCATCTCTAGAATGACCAAGTCATCCAGGGTCTTAAACCCCATAAACATCATAAGACATGCACAATATACATTATTAACAGATACAGACACCCCAATCAGTGTGGACACATACATAGAAGCATTAAGATATTCATAGTCTAAGTCCCAACCCATAGCAAATTTTACAGACACATAAGAAAAGATGGAACTGGGATCAAACAATACAGAAGCCATACAATCAGAGATAAAATGGTACCTGTGACCACCACATCGGAAGCTTTCGCCTCAAGACGAGCTGGAACTGTATAAAGATATGCCCTATCATCACCCTGACTGCCACCTCTACCACCCTGAGTTCCATTCCTACCAACTTTTCCCACCTCGATTGGCCTAGTTGCCTCCCCTAGCTTGGCTACCACTCCCACCTTGTATATGGGCCCTAACATTTCCTCCTCCACTATGACCAGCCGAAACTAGACCAGTAGAATTTAGTTGCTGAGTCAACTGACCTGCAGCTAAGAAGTTAGGATAATACCTTCTAACGTGTCCCAAACCTCCACACTCAAAGAATTTGGGCCCCAAAGTAGGCCTCTGAACTGATGAGGAAGAAGGCGTATAACTTCCACCTTAGGAAGGTTGATAACTGACCCTAGATGGGCCCTCTGCTAATACTAGCATAGCTGAATGGTAGAGCCTAGAAGAACCACGGCCTTTTGAGAAAGTACCACTGAACTGGATCGAGGTTCGATCCTTCTTCTCTTCTGCTTTTAACTTTCTCTGTTTCTCAAGTGTTTCAGCCTTCTTGGAAAATTTAATCACATCCTGAAAATACTTACTAGACACCGCCATAAATAAGGTAGCCAACTAGATCCCCGAGTTTAGACCCTTCACAAAATACCTAATTCACTTCTCTTCTGAGGTAATCAACTGTAGAGCATAAAAAGACAAATCATTAAATTTGGCCTCACAGGCCGCTATTAACATGTTACCCTGCTTCAACCTCAAGAACTCATCCTTCTTCTAATCATGGTAACTAAGGGGAACATATTTCTCAACAAATACATTCTGAATAACCTCTGCAGACAAAGGTACCTGTGTTGCCCTATTTGGTACTAACACCATATTCTCTGGATCCATCATTTCCTCTTCTTCAACTATCTCATCTTTATTTTGAGCATGGCCTGAAGCATGTTATGGTGGGGGGAGGGGTTCATAATCTCTATCTTACCGGTCTTTTGGATTCCTGTGCTCCACTTCTAACAGGTGTTGTTTCCCGTCCTCTCATTTTTTATTTGCCCCTAACTCAAGGCCTACCTCGGGTTGCGGTCTCAATAGCCTGTGCGGGCGCTGATGTTGGTGCTATTGCAGGTGCTGCTGCTGCTTCTCTGGTAGAACAAGTGTTCACCATCTGCGAACAAGAGTGAAGGAATTAGATACCAATTTGAATCGCCAGATACTAATTGGAATCTAGTCATAGTACGAAAGAGGGAATAAAAGTAAGTCATTCCTAAAGTCCTATAGCCAACCCAAAGAAAAGTACAAACATCTCCTTACCATTATGCAGGACTTTACTAGACTTGTTCTTGTATGACGAGATCTACAAAGCCAGTACTCTGATACCATCGCTATCACGACCCAACCGATCATGATTGGCACCCACCCTAACCTATGGCGGGAGAACCATACTAATCTCATCCTTACTCACTTAAATGTTACTCTCATATTCATCTTATATTAAACCTCAAGCCTTTAAACAAAATCAAGGAGTTTCACTCACTAAGCATAATCATCTAACAACATTAACATCCATAAAATGAATAGAGTGCGAAAACCTCTATTTATTACAATCTCTGAGACTTGAAGTCACCGTACAAGAATATCTTAAAGAACAACTATGTCTAAAACCAATACGACTATCCAAAAACATAATAAATGAAGAAATTGTCTTAGTCCTGGAATCAAGGGACATAGTGCTCACCCTCAAAATCTGGACTGAATCACTAACTAGAGTCGAGGTCGCATGTCAATCGCTAGAAGAGGTTCTGTATCAGTACATCAACAAGTACTAGTAAGCATCATAGGTTGACTAACTTAACAATGTAAAAGTAAGCAAGTCAAACAAGTATAAAAGTGATCATAACAAGATTCATAATCAATGATATCAATCAAAAAACACATCATGAATCATCATATAATTACACTCACAAGTTCACTTTTATAAGTTTTCATACTTAATTATTTTCATCAACCATTCTCACATATATTCATCAAACAATAATCAATGCATGAAAATGAGTGCATGTATGCAAGATGTGTACATCATCTCTTACCCTTATCATCCTCCTCATCAACATCATAATTCACTGTCATGTACCCAACCCTTTATCATAAGATATCCTATTTTACCGGCGTAGTATCCAACCCATTATCATAACATATCATATTGTAATGACGCGGTACCCGACCCATCATCTTAACACCTCATCACAATGTAATGAAAATGCATTACAGCCATCAAATCATGAATCATGCTAGAAGAAAATCATAGACGTTCAAATCATAAACAAGCACAAAGCCAAGAAAGTCTAAGTGCTACACAAAACCATAGCCTACCTCAACTTCTTTGCTCAAATCACCTTTTAAGTCACACTTTTACTTTTTCATTCTTTTTCAATTCATTCTTGATCTATACAACACAAAATATACACATATTTTAATAATTCATCCCCCTTTAAACTACTAGGGATCAAAAGCCATTGATTTTAGCCATAACTTACTCTATTTCATCATTTTAGGGTTTGCTTATCATTTCAACCTTATGCATTTTACTTGAAGTAGCATGAACAACCATAATT
This sequence comes from Capsicum rhomboideum, assembly GCA_031232105.1. NCBI lineage: Eukaryota > Viridiplantae > Streptophyta > Magnoliopsida > Solanales > Solanaceae > Capsicum > Capsicum rhomboideum. Next base: position 58,595,862 of record CP124711.1, read on the forward strand.
CTAGTTCCATTAGTATTTTCTTACACCCTAGGATCATTACATACCAAATTCGTAAACATTCCCATCGTTTGTCACCAATTTCCTTAAAGTAGGGTTAAACCCCAAAACCTAACACTAATCCATGTCGTGTGATTTTATAAGGTTAAAAGAAGTAATTTCAAGTTTAGAACATAATTACTTACCTTCAAATATGAAAAACTTCAAATTTACACTGAAAATCGACATTCCCCAAAGCCCAATTGCATTTTTTTTTTTTGAAAATTGGGGAAAGAAAATGCTTTCTGGGTTTTTAAAATTGAAAATTACTATAAATTATTGTTATAGTGTATAATCACTGCCGTAGTGGTACCACTATAGTGGTTAAAGTTTTGTTGCAGTGGTTCGCGTCCCTTTTAATAGAGGCTGCCACTGCGTTTTGAGTTATAGCTGTTGCAGTACCACTACAGCGGTTCGAGATAGAAACTTGGGACATCTCTTTAATTTTCCTCATTTCACAACACACACAAACAATTTAGACAATGCGAACCAACCCCTCCATGATAAACGGCATAACCGGAGTTCTATAATTTCATTTTAGGTGCCAAAAGTTGCTACAACTTCCTATACTCGTTGGCTATCTAATTATCATATCCACTCCAATCACTTCAACCTACATTAATACGAGATTTTGTGTAATTAACAGACCCTCAAAAATAAGCCCATCCTAGAATGGTTCTGAAATTCTCAAAATTTCTCTAAGGGAAGTCTAGGTAAAATTTCCACTTCCTATTTCAGCGTAACGACATTTTGGGTTGTTGCATGGTTGTGGGATACATGGAAAAATAACATCTCTAAGGGTGAATTTGTGTTTAGGTTTGACTAATATTAGTGTATGTATTACTAATCCTTTCAATTTAATCGATTTCTAATGATTGGAAACATTAGAAAAAGCCCTAGATTTGACTTACTTAAGATAAGAGGTTAAAATCAGGAAAAAGGGTTAACAAGAAGGATTTTGAGTTTCTAACCTCCGTCTAATGGGTAATGCTATAACAAGATTAACCAACTTGAGGCTAAAATTGAGTTTTCTGTTTGCATCTCCTTAAGTTCAAAAGATTAAGGTGACCATCATCTAATAAGGTTGAGAGATATTTAGACGTACATTTGAAGTCAATTACCTTACATCGCATTTATTAGAAGAATTTATTAACATGATTGACCCAAAAGTATTATGACGCCATGGTGAACACAAGCCTAGTTTGATTCCTCTATAGATTTATATTCCAAGAACTTTGCCAATTGCTACTTATAACAAACTGTATATTGATACCAAACATTCCCTACAAACCCCTTTATACGAAAATCATAGACTAAAAGTCATTTAAATCACAAACGACTTAGTGTTTACCATATTCCCTGTGGGATTCGACCCCAACCTTTATTGGGTTATATATTTGACAATGAACTCTTATACTTCTTAAGGGAGGTGTAATTTAGGTGTATAAATTTTTGACACCGTTTCCAGGGAATATAGTTTTCTATTAAGCCTATTATGTTTATTTGACTCTTAGTTATATTTCCTAATTTTACTTTTGCTTATTATTTTTGTAATTGCAGGGTACTGACTAGTGCATGCCAAGTACCCGAAGCTCAGGTAAACCATTGTTACCTTATGACCCCAAGCTTGAAAAAACTTTGAGACGAAATATGGATGCACAACTGTATGAAGCAATAAGGCTTCACCTACTTGATGTTAATCAATAGAATGAACATAATCTAAATGCACCTGAGAATAAGGACGACAATTCTTTGGGCGACGATGTTGATGAGCAACATGTTGACCACGTTGTTCCAGCCAACCATCGTCAGTGATAAAGGGTGAGAGGTTGACAATAACCAGCCATGCAGTTTTACTTTGATGATTAATATGAGACTAACTTAGATGGGGTGAGTACCACTAGGGCCATTGTTCTCCCACCACTAGCCCCTGGAGTGAAGTTTAATATTACCAGCACCATAATCCACCTATTGAACCTCAAAGGTCTATTCAGAGGGGTGACTGGTAATGATCCAAATATGCACTTGATGAATTTTATAGGGATCTATAAGTCCTTCAATTTCCCAGGAGTTAGTCAGAATTCCATCTGACTAAGGTTATTCCCATTGTCTTTTTCTGGGGATGCAAAATTGTGGTTGACTAAGCTGTCACCTGATTCTATTACAAACTGGGGTCAGCTAAAAGAAGCTTTCCTAGAAAGGTTCTTTCCACCCTCAAGGATGTTATAGTTGAGGGATGAAATAAGTAACTTCATGCAACAATTGAGCAAAACACTACATGAAATATGGTTGAGGTTTAAGAAAAAGTTGACTCAATACTCTAATCACAAGTTTACAAATGAGCACTTAATGGAGAATTTCTACAGGTCTCTAAATTTGAATACCAAACCAATGGTTTACAATGAGGTAGGAGGAGCTTTTCTGGAATTGACATTTACTAATACAACTGTAATTTTAGATAGGCTGACAAAAACAAATATAGCTTGGCATACAGAGATTCTGAGGTTGCAAGCAGTACTTATGATCTAGGCATATCAGGTAAATAATGCCTAATGAAAGAAGAGCATGACTAGGACATGACTTACATGAAGACGCAAATGGACGTGCTTACAAAACACTTGTTGGCAGGTGGTGTTGAAAAAGTATAATTTGTTGGTTCACAGGGTATGTCAGTTGAGTCTCACTCTGAAGCAGAGGTGAATTATTTGAATAACCAAATAAAGGGTTTATGGGCCAATGGCCAACAAAACAAAGGTCGAAACTATCAGAGGGATAATTACTAAAACAAGATTGGTTATAGGTATCATGATCAAGGCAATTGGAACAATAAATATAGCTATAAGAATGATCAAAGTAGACTTTATGTGCCTCCAAAAAGTTGTGAAATGGGTGGAAATGATTTAGAAAAGTCTTATATGGAGGAGATGATGGATAAAGTATTGAAAAGTATAGAGTCCACTAACTTAGGAGTGAAAGAAATAAAGAGTGAATATCGTTAATGAGTCTCTATTTTCATTAAACAGTTAGAGTACCAGATGTAGCAGTTGTCTACGACTTTCAATTAGTGGAAGAGTGGCACTCTACCTAGTGATACTATTTAAAATCCTAGGAATAATGGAAATTGCATGGCTATTACCATGAGGAGAGGTAAGGTTTTACCTGAATCACATCCTATGGTTCAGACACAGGTGGAGGATGTGACTGCAGATTATGAAATGGTGGCTGATGATGTTTGTGTTGATGCGAATCTAGCTGAGTTTTAAAAGCCAAAAAATGTTGATGACCAAAAGGTAGATCCTAAAAAGTCTACCAGTGTGAATGATGATGTTTCTTTGAGTAAGGAGAAGGACAAAGAGGTTGAAAAACCTTTAACTCGAATCCCTAGGCCTCATCCTCCTTTCCTACACAAGGAGAAGAATAAATTGGAGGATGGAAATTTCATAAGTTTATCTCCATGTTAAAGTAGTTATCGATGAATATACCATTGATGGAAGCTCTTGAGCAAATGCTGGGATATGTTAAGTTCATGAAAGACTTAGTCACAAAAAAGAGAATGGTGAGCTTTGTGTCAGAGGACAATCTTCATCATTGTAGTGCGATTGCTTAGCGATTTCTGGTTCAAAAGAAAGATGATTCAAGTGCTTTTACTATCCCTTGCACAATTGGTGCATTTAACTTTGCAAAGGCATTATAAAATCTTGGTGCTAGCATGAATTTGATGCTGCTAGCTATTTATAGACAGTTGGGCTTGGGATCCCCCAAATTGACAACTATACGGCTATTGATGGCTGACCATTTGGTCAAGAGGCCAGTGGGGATATTATATGATGTACTCATGAAAGTTGAGAATTTATATTTTTGGCTGACTTTATGATTCTTGATTGCGAAGTGGACTTTGAAGTACCCATAATCTTAGGCATACCATTCTTAGCCACCGGAAGAGTGTTGGTGGACATATAGAGTAATCAGTTGAACTTCAGGTTAGACAATGAAGAGGTGAAGTGTAATGTGTTTCAATAAATGAAGCAACTAAGAGACATGAGTGTTATCTCAGTCATTGATGTTGTTGATAAAGTTGATATTGAGGTGCCAATTGAAGAAATATTTGTTGTTAAAACCTTAGCTGCTGTGATGATGAATTTCCATGGTGAAGATATCAAAGATTATGATGAGATGGTTAATGCTTTGGCTAGAATGGGGTCATATTCTTATGCCCCAAAGAAGCTGGACCTGGATCTGAAAAATAGGCCAACTCCTCCAGTAAAGCCATCAGTAGATGAACCACCTATGCTGGAACTGAAAGAGTTACCTGGACACCTTAGATATGGATTCTTGGGTAATCATAAGACATTTCCCATGATTATAGCAGCTGATTTAGTGGAATGGCAAGTAGAAGCACTTGTTTCTGTGTTACAGAGGTACAAAAGGGCAATTGGTTGGACGATTGCACATATTATCAAAAGTCCACTAGGTATTTACACCTACAAAATTTAGTTAGAAGAAGAGTGTACTCCCATCATTGAGCATCAGCAAAGGCTAAACCCACCAATGCAAGAGGTTGTGAAGAAAGAAATAATAAAGTGGCTTGATGTAGGTGTTGTCTACCCAATATCAGATAGCAAATGGGTAAGTCTGGTGCAATGTGTCCTAAAAAAGGGAGGAATGACGGTGGTCGCTAATAAGAGAAATGAGTTAATTTCACTGAGTGCAGTCATAGGTTGGCGGGTTTGCATGGACTACAAGAAGCTCAATTTATGGACTCTTAGGGATCACTTCTCAATGCCATTCATTGATGAAATGCTTGATAGGTTAGCCGGGAGAGGTTGGTACTACTTCTTGGATAGTTATTTGGGTTATAACCAAATCTCTATTACACCAAAAGATCAGGAGAAGATTACTTTTACATGCCCATATGGGACATTCGCCTTCAAGCATATGCTCTTCAACTTATGCAATGCACCCGTGACATTCCAAAGGTGTATGATGTCTATTTTTTCAAACATGGTGGAAGGCACTTTAGAGGTATTTATGGATGACTTCTCAGTTGTTGGAAATGCTTTTGAGGAATTATTGGCAAATCTTAGCAGTGCCTTGCAAAGATGTGAAGAGTTCAATCTCATACTCAACTGAGAAAAATGCCACTTTATGGTCAAGGAGGGCATTGTTTTGGGGCACAATATCTCAGCAAAAGGTATTGAAATGGATAGAGCTAAGATAGAGGTGATTGAAAAACTAACTCCACCAATATCGATGAAGAGAGTTAGAAGTTCTCTTGGCTATGCAGGTTTCTACAGGAGGTTCATTAAGGACTTCTCCAAAATTGCTAATTTGTTATACAAATTTTTGGATAAGGAAGCAAAGTTTGTGTTGATGGTGATTTCTTGAAAACATTAGAGTACCTTACAAGAAATTTGGTGGCTGCACCCATTATTATTGCTCCAGATTGGTCCAAACCATTCAAAGTTATGTGTGATATGAGTGAATTTCACTTAGGTCTATTCTTGGACAAGAGTGGGAAAAGATATTTCACACCATATATTATGCTAGCAAGGCATTGAATGGGGTGCAAGAAAACTACACCATTACTGAGCAGGAGTTGTTTGCAGTTGTCTAAGCCTTTGAGAAGTTTTTGCCATACTTACTTGGCATAAGAGTTATCGTGCACACTGATCATGCTGCCTTGAGATACCTCATGGCAAAGAAAGAAGCCAAACCTCAGTTGATTAGATGGGTTTAGCTTCTACAAGAATTTGACTTTAAAGTCAAAGATCGTAAGGGGTGTGAAAATAAGTAGAAGACCATTTCTCTAGACTTGAAGACAAAGGAAGGGTGTAAGATGAGCTGGAGATTGATGAATCTTTTTTGGATGAATAGGTATTATCTCCATCTCTTGATCTTGTGCCTTAGTATGCTGACTTTGTTAATTGTCTTGTCAGTTATATTATGCTTGAAGAATTGACTTTTCGTCAGAGAAATAAATTTCTCCATGATGTAAGCAACTACTTTTGTGATTATCCATACCTATTCCATTTATATGCTGACAATATAATTAGGAGATATGTACCAAAAGTGGAGATGTTGAGCATTATGCAAGCTTTACATTCTTCCCTAGTGGGGGGATATCATGCGGGTTATTGTACAGCCAAAAGATACTACAATGTGGGTACTATTGACCCACCATCCATAAAGACGCCCAAAACTTTGTCAAGGCATGTGATCAATGCTAATGACATGGATCTATCTCTTAGAGGCAAAAATTGCCTAGGTCCATAGTTCATGAAGTTGAGTTATTTGATATATGGGGCATCAACTTTATAGGCCAATGTATGAGTTCTTATGGCCACAAGTAAATTTTAGAGGTGGTAGATTATGTATCGAAATGGGTGAAAGTTGTGTCCTTGCCAGATAACGATGGTAAGAGTGTAGTTGTATTCTTGAAAAAGAACATTTTCTCTTGGTTTGGGACTCCACGTATGATCATAAGTGGTGGGGGTCACACTTTTGAAAAAAGGTGTTCCGAACAACTTTATCCAAGTATGGAGTGAAGCAATACAAGGTAGCTACCCCTATCACCCGCAAACCAGTGGGCAAGTAGAAGTATCAAATTGAGAAATCAAGATGATATTAACAAAGTCGGTAAATGCTAACTGAAGTGATTAGTCTCAAAAACTTGACTATGCACTGTGGGCTTATCGAACATCTTTTAAAACGCTAATAAGTATGTCTCCTTACCAACTTATATTTGGTAAAGCTTGTCGCTTAATTGTAGAGCTTGAGAACAAAGCCCTTTGGGCACTCAAAAAGGTAAATCTGAGTTGGAGTGACGTTGCAGATTAGAGGTTGGAACAATTGAATGAGATGGATGATTTCCTATTATGAGCTTATGAGAGGGCAGTCTCTATAAGGAGAAAATGAAATTGTACCATGACAAGAGAATTGAAAAGAGAGATTTCAAAGTCGGAGACTTGGTATTGCTGTTGAATTCAAGGTTCAAGTTGTTTTCGGGTAAGCTCAAGTTTAAATGGTTTGGATAATTCAAAGTTACTCAAGTGTTTCGACTAGGGACTATTGAATTGGAGAAGACGAACAACGTTTCAAAGTAAATGGCCAATGGATAAAATAGTACGTCGGAGTTCTGAAAGAGGTAAAGGTATTATCATTGGTGTATCTTGATGAAGTATGAGTAGTCAAGAAACCCAATTTATGCCACGATGTTAAATCAGGCGCTAATGGGGGCAACTCATATTTTGTTATTGTATCATAATTTGTAGAGTAATTGGTATTCTTAAACATGATTAATTGTGTTGAAATGTGCAGGTTAAAATAAAAAGAACTAGAGATAATTGTTTGAAGTGAAAACAAGAGTGGCGAGTCGTTAGATCAAGTCATCAACTTGAGGAGCTGAAAGGTTACATTTTGGATAAGGGTGATGGCCTACCTGACACCTCGTCAAGGAGGTGACGGTTCGTCACCCCTAGTCGTCACGTGGTGATTCAAAATAAGTCAATCTGGTTAAGGTTGATGATAACACTGGTGAGTCATCAACATTATGACAAAGTGTCACCCTTGGTCATCACTTGATGGAGCAAAGTGAGTCACACTGACTGAGGTTGATGAGCCATCAGCCATGTGATGAGCCATCACATGAGATCGGACCGAAGTAAGTATTTTTCTTCTATGAATTTAGCCAACCCTACCTACCTTACCCAATCAACTCTCAACCCCTAGAATCTACCCATTAAAATCTGACCCGACCATTTTGACCCAAACCAACCCAATCAAAAACCCTAACCTAATCCACCTCATTTGAATACAAAAAGAAATAATTTTTCAATCAAACCCTTTGAAACCCATAACTCCCTCTTAAATTGCCACTCTTAAATCCCTCTTCCATTTATTTTCCCACATTCATCTTCTTTCTATGTCCCATTACTCTATTCTCCCAGGAAATCAATCACCCAAAATCCCTAATATTCACCAACACTTGTATTAACCCAAACCGGTGCACCCTATTTGAAAAGTTAGAGCTAATTACAAATTATTTTGTTGTTCATCTGTGAATCTTCAGCAAGGTATGTAAAATCTTCATTCTTCCATCGTCTCTGTTAAGCATAAGGTGATTCCATTTGATTGGGCATAAATGAGTGAGTAGATAATTAAAGTAGGGGTGAAGTCTGAGTAACCCTACCCTGTGTTTGCTTGAAAATTATGAACACTCCATTATACCATAAGATTTACATCTCCTTTGAGTATGTAGCCTCAATGATATAATGGAGTGTTAATAATTTTTTAAGTAGTTGCTCACTCCTGTGCAAATTAATCTATTTGAATTAACGATGAACGTGATGAGCCATCATACCTGTGACGAACCATCAACCAGTTCATCACCTCTAAATAATTTGAGGTTTAATTTGCCTAAGGTTGACAACGAGGACTGACGAGCCATCACACCTATGATGAGCCGTCAAGTCAGGTCATCACCTTTCAATAATTTGGGGAACATTCTGTCTAAGGTTAATGACGAGGACTGATGAGCCATCACCTCAAGTCATCACATGTAACATGGAATTTGTTTAAGCCTAATGATGAGGATTGACGAGGCATCACTCCAGTGACGAACCATCAACTCATGTTATCAGGCATGTATAGATATTGTTAAGTTGTAAAATTTATTTTTTTTCCATTATTTTTCCAAGTTAACATCATTCTTCTACAGGTGCAAAACCCTCCAAAGTTTCAACCTACTCATGGTAGGGCAACTAAGATATTAGCCAAGGCCACCTCGAACCGTCAACTAATTGATGAATTAGAATATAAAGTCGAGGAGACGGAGGCCATAGGTTACAGAATGAGGAAAATTACCAAACAATAAGCACTAGCTCTCCAGTCTAATGAGATAGTTAAGTTAGCAGAAAGTGAGTCTAGCATGCAAAGTACTAGTTCAGATGATGAAGTTGAGGGTGGCACTAATACCACCACCAGTCCAGAAAGAGCCCCTAAACCGGTGCAGGGTGATAAGATCAAAAGCAAAAACCCTGGGGTTAGGGAAAGTGTTTGATGGCAAGTGAAAGGTGCAGCCAAAATCGGTCTCTCTTCCACTGGAAGACGCAGCACCAAGAGACCATTGGCTAAAAAAGTGTGTATAATTACTTTGGGTATAGCGGAATAACCTGAGATCGAGAGGTAATTTAATCACTATGATTTGGGGTGGACTAGCACAGAACCTGGAAAGCATTATCCAGCTATAGTAGATGAGTTTTATGCAAATTATGCAGCCACTTTGGAAATAATGTGCAATAGAGGACAAAAGGTCACCGAGTTACCAAACCTAAACAAAGTTCCAGTTCTGAGAGTTTTGGTGAATATTTCAGAACAAACAATTAACCAATTCTTACATAGGGTCAATTTTGTACCACTAACCAGCACTCTAGACTTTTACTACAGGATGAATGATAGAGCAAATCAACATCCTTGGTTAGCATAGGTTTTGACTGAAGGGGAACCTGAGTGGATGAAAAATCACAGTGCCAGAATTTGTAAGTCCACCTTGTCCTTCATCACAAAATTTTAGTGGGGACTAATGAGGTTTATATTGATGCCTATGGGAGGAGACAACAATTTAGGTGAGGATCGGGTAGTGTTAGTAGTCATATTGATGTTTGGGTTCAAGCTCAACTTTAAGGAGATCATAGCGGATGAGATCAGAATATGGGCTACAAATTCTAACACCTCCTACCCGTTTCCATGCCTTATCACAAAAATATGTAAGGAGACTCATGTTCCAGTGCTAACAAGTGTTGATGTTTAAACAACTACCATTAAGACATATAATTTTGAGAGATTCAAGAATGAAGGCAAGACGATGCAGGCTGATTTAGGAGCTGACACTTAGACTACATGAGACCCACCTGCTACTATAGAGGCCTCAGGCTCCACCTCAAGTATGCATCTTGTTTTGTCTATAGCTCCACCCACTAGTTCCACTGCAAGCACTGCTCCTACAGCTACGACCATGGACACTACGACTGCTACAACCCAAACATTGGAGTATGCACTTACTCCCCATAATTTCAATAAATGGGTTAAGCAGGGACAAAGATTTGACAGGCAGCTGAAGCTCTTTGTAGAACAGTTTGAGCCATTCTTGAACCAAGTAATAAAAGCTGCACTAGTACTATATGCTAGCCTCAATGGTCAAATTGATGACATGGAGGGTAGGATAAATGAGAGACTGAAGGCCATGACTATAATAAATTCGGCCAAGTTTGAAGCTGAATTGGAAAAGGCCTGAGCAGACATTACTGCACTACAAAATAGACCTGCCTTATCATTCCCAACTCTGGATGATGAGGAGTCGGAGGAGAAAGAAGAAACCTTGTATGATCTAATGGGACAGCCTATCAAAGCCAAAGGTAAGCATAAGAGAAAGAGAAAAGACAAAGATGACCCAAAAAAGACTGAGAAAAAAAAAAAGCAAATCAAGAGAAGAAAGATTTAAAAAAAAACAAGAAAGAGAGAAAAAGTGTCCTAGGAACTATAAGAAGAAGAATTACAAGCTCAAACTACGGGAACCTCCTCTAGTATCCCCCTAGGGTAATTTGGTGTTGCTGAGATAAGTGTGTAGTCTTCTACTTTACCAACTACTACATTGAGTGCGTCGGTCATTCTTGGCACCACTACTTATGCTGCTGTAGCTACTGATGATGTTGCAGCCTACTCTGTGTTGCATGACACAAGTACCTAGGGTTTCATAGGTACATCCTACCTCTATCACTTCATATTTCATTATTAATTCATTGAGGACGATGCATATATTTTTTGATGGGGTGGGGGTACCTATCCATACGAGGATTTTTATTGTCATATTTCTTTTCCCTCATGTGCTATCTAGTAGAACCGGTATGTTTAGGGTATTTTCAATTATTGTTTTGTATTATGTAAGCAAAAAGAGACTAGGAAATGGATAGCATTTTTTTGTTTTGATTTGTTTTGAAAAATGAGGACCCATAAACGTTTTTACGTATGTGTATGGTTCTATTTTGATAAATTAACTGTTGTGGATTTGTGCTTGTCATTAGTGGTATATGAATTTGGTAATCATTGCTTAAGCTTGAGAAAGAATCTGATAGCTAGATGTGTATTGTGCTGATCCATGCCAAGAGTGTGTGAGCTATTTTCCATTCTTTTCTTACTTTGTGCATGCATCTAGAACTTGCCCAGTCTATGCTACTAAGTTATAAGGTGGTTGGTTAGGAAAGGATGACAGGCCTTGTTTGAATCTAGTCCACTTAGCCTAAAAAGACCATTCAAATAATGTAAATAAATCCCTTGTTCCGTATTTTGAGCTGATTAGACCTTCTTTTATTCAATAGTTGTTCACCTTCCCTCTTTTATAATTGAACCTCTGTTTTGGATGAGGACCCTCCTTAGACATCGTGTACCTCAACTCAAGAAAATCACCTAAGCCAAGGGTGGCTATTGTAGAGGCTTATGATAAGCAAAACAGGGTATGAAAAGATCGGGTATTGATAAAGAAGAACTAGTGGGTGAGAACAATGGGAAAAAAAACAAAACATAAAGATAGAAAAAGAAAGAAAAGAGAAAATTGAATCAAAAGAATTACTAAACTCGAAAATGGGAATAATTGGTAGAAAAGAGTGAATAAGGGCAAAACAATCTGTTTTAAGTGGAAATAGAGTACGTTAATGTCAAGGAGGGCTAAGTCACTAATCCCCAAATTGTATTCTACCTGTACCTAAGCCTTCATTATAAGCCACAAAAAGTCCTGTAGTGATCCTGGTCAACCTTCTGAAGAACTAAAGTAGTATAGTAAGGGCAAGCTTATGGCATCATATGTGCATTGTTTGAAATTCATTTTGAGATTGAGAGATTTGATTTCAGTCCCTTTAATTTGATATTTGTGTGTGGGAATTCTTTGTGGTGTAGTCATGTGGATAGCACTGTTAAGAGCTCGTTGTTAGGTTTAATACTATATGTGTATACAATGTTACCTATTTTATTGTAATGCCAATCATGGATCCTTGTTTGTTCATTTGATAAATAGTCTATGTATGTGAGCATGTTTTTAGCAGATGCAGTCGAGTGTGATGAATATGAATGTTATGTTATTCTTTAGAATCTTGTTGTTTTCATAGTGTGGTGCTGTTTAGTTGCTTGAGGATAAGCAAATGTTCTAAGTTGAGGGTGTTGATGTGCCAAAATTTTGATGGCACATTTGATGCTTTCATCTAGAAATAATTATAAGTTCTTAAGCAACTCATGGTGTTTTTAATCATTTTTCACCTTTAGTGTGCAAAAAAGGCAACAAGTAGCAAACAGGGGAAACTGATCTACAAAGGAGCAGTGAAGGCCAATATGACAAGACGTCAACCTTGTGACGGCTCGTCACTCTTCTCGTCAGTATGAAACAGAATATAAAGTTAATATAAAGTGAGTGACTGGCCAAGGTGACGAGCTGTCAACCCTGTGATGAGCCATCACCCATCTCGTCAGCCTGAAATAGAAACTGAACCCAGTGGAATTCAAGTGACGACCAACACCGATGAGTCATCAATTATGTGATGGGACTTCAGTCTCGTCGTCACACACGACCGCGTAAATTTTGAATTTTATTTTGAATCCAAGTTTCCCTGTACTATAAATAGTTGCTACTAGGGCTTTTATTAGCATCTGACATTACATTGAACTCAGTATACACTTATATTCATCTTTTATTGGTTTTTAGCGATTCGGATGATTTTTGAAATACAAGTTGATTTTGAATTCATCTATTGAAAGGGTAACTTTTATTTATATTTTTAATTATCATTTTTTCTTCTAAGATGATGAGTGGCTAAAACCCCACAACTAGGGTTTTGGGATCCATGGAAAAACAACATCTCTAAGGGTGATTTTGTGGTTAGGTTCGACTAATATTAGTGTATGTATTACTAATCCTTTCAATTTAATCATTTTCTAATGGTTTAAAATGTTAGAACAAACCCTAGGTTTGACTTGCTTGATATAAGAGGTTAAAACCGGGAAAAAGGGTTAACAAGAAGGATTTGAAGTTTCTAACCTCCGTCTAATGGGTAATGATATAACAAGATTAACCAACTTAAGGCTAAAATTGAGCTTCTTATTTGCATCTCCTTAATTTCGGAAGAATTAAGTTGACAATCTTCTAATAATGCTGAGAGACATTTAGATGTACATTTCAAGTCAATTGCCTTACATAGCGTTTATTAGAAGAATTTATTACCATGATTGACCCGAAAGTGTTATGACGCCATGGTGAACACAAGCTTAGTTTGATTCCTCTATTGATTTATATTCCAAGAACTTTGCCAATTGTTAGTTATAACAAACTGGATATTGATACCAAACATTCCCTACAAACCCCCTTTATACAGAAATCATAGACTAAAAGTCATTAACTCACAAATGACTTAGTGTTCACCATATTCCCTGTGAGATTCAACCCGAACCTTTGTTGGGTTATATATTTGACAACGACCTCTTATAATTCTTAAGGGAGGTGTAATTTGGGCGTATCAGAGGACCATCTAAACCAACCCTTACCAACTATGTTAGACCCTTCACAAATCTCTTTTGTAATTTCTTTATTTTTAAGATACTAAACACAATATATGAGCAACTGAAATAAAATCTAACTTATTCAAATATCATAACCAACGTAAACAGAGTGCATAATATCTCTATTTAATACAACCCCAAGGACCTAATATCACCATACAAGAGCATCAAACAATATCCAAAAACTAAGTCTAATTGATTATCCAAAACATGAAATAATAAGAAATTGTTTAAGTCCCAAAATAAGGGACATGCACGAAATGAGAGGATCCAATGGCTGCTCGGTCATGGTGCTCACCTTTGAATCAAAGTCTGGTAATGCTGGCTAGAGTAGAGGTCTCACCTCAAATGCTGGAACATGCTTTGCACTCAACAAAAAAAAGAGCACAGGTAGCATCAGTACAAAAACTAAGTACTAGTAGGCATCATAGGCCGACTCAACTCAACACTATACAAATAGGTAATCAAATGCAAGTAACAATGATCAAAACAGAACTTACAATTAATGACAACCAATGACAGATATAACACAATACACATTGAGGAATACAAGTACACAATTTCACCATTTACACTTAGGCTGATTCTTCAACAAGGTTTACCACAACATATATATATATATATATATATATATATATATTATATATATATATGTATATATATATATATATTATATATATATAAATATATATATTAGACATATATATATATATATATATATATATATTATATATATGTATATAAATGTACATTCAAATGCATATGATGAATGTATGTCTACAAGATGTATGTATCATCTCATTCTCATCACAACATCATCATCAATCATCATCTCATCATGATCTCAATATCATCTCATCATCATCTTCACAACATCTCAATATTCATCATCAACATTAATGTAAATGCAAGATGCAGTCAATAATCACAAGTAGTATCCGAAAGCAATCACAACACTCAATTCACATATAATCAAAGAGTCAAGTAAGTCTTTTGCTACAAATAAACCATAACCTACCTCAATTTCTTGCTCAAATCACTACAAAGCAACAATCTTTTCTTTCCTTTCTCTTTGAGTCCATTTTTTATCTATAAACAATAATTATACATTACTCATTTCAATAATTCACCTTTCTCAACCATTAGGAACCTACATTTATCAATTTAACCTATGAAATTACCCTAGTTCATCATCTTAGGATTTTCTACCCTTTAAACCTCAAGAATTCTACATAATTTAGTATTATCAACAGTAATTCTACCAAAGCAAGTGTTTTCTAACACCTTAGAATCATGAACAACTGAAAACAATCGAAGTCCCACCAATTCCCTTCAATTCGTAATTTAAGGCTAAACCTCAATTCCTACCATGGATAAGTTTCTAGCAATTTTTAAGAATTTAAAGGAGTAATTCAAGTTTAGAATGTAAACAAACCTTACCTCCAAAGATAAAAACTCTCAAATTTGCAGAAAATTGCCCCTTGATAAGACCTTACACATTTTTTGAAAAGTGGAAATGAAAAATGCATTTTTTGGTTTTTAAAATTGGGATTCTGCGTTTTTACCTTTGCAGCAGTACTTTTACCGCTGCAGTGGTGAATCTACCGCTGCAGCGGCCCGTACTCCAATTTAGGTTACCAGCGCGGTGGCACTTTTAGCGATGCACTGGAACTTTTGTCCATTGCAGTAGCCCCAAGGAAGTAACTCGGGACTTGTTCCCAGTTCAAAACATTTCAAACACACCTTTCGAAATTCTACATGGTAAACTAACCCTTTTACGGTAATCGCTATAACCAGAGTTTTACTAACCCATTTTACGCACTGGAAGTTGCTATGACTTTATAAGCTTCTCTTCTAACACAAAATCAAGTCGAAATTACTAACCAATGCTCAAATCAATACTAGATTTCCCTAGACCACCACACCCCAAAATACGCCTAAGTCTAGGACAACCCTGAATTTTCAAAAAATTATCTAAGGGAAGACTAAACGATGGTTCTACTTTCTACTTTAGCATAACGATGATTTGGGCCATTACATTAGATATCAATTTACCACTCGTTCATCCCCAAATGACAACTATCCTAAAACAACATAACAAAAAGCAAGGGTAATTACCTGAGTCGATGAACAAGTGTGGATATCGCTTGTGCGTATCCGCCTCCATCTCCCAAGTTGCTTCCTCAACCGAGCAGTTCCTCCACGGAACTTTAATAGATGGAATAACTTTGGTTCTCAACTTTCTCACATCCTTGTCCAAGATAACAATTGGCTCCTCTTCATAAGAGAGCTCCTTATCAAATAATTTGGAGTCCCAACAAATGATGTAATCTCCATCACCATGGTACTTCTTAAGCATGAAAATTTATCAATTTAACCTATGAAATTTCCCTAGTTTATCATCTGAGGGTTTTCTACCCTTTAAAACTCATGAATTCTACATAATTTAGCATTATCAATAATAATTTTACCAAAGCAAGTATTTTCTAACACCCTAGGATCATTAATAACTGAAAACAATCAAATTTCCACCAATTCACTTCAGTTCATAACTTAGGGCTAAACCTCAATTCCTACCATGAATAAGTTTCTAGCAATTTCTAAGAATTTAAAAGAGTAATTTAAGATTAGAATGTAAAGAAACCGTACCTCCAAAGATGAAAACTCCAAAATTTGTAGAAAATTGCCCCTTGCTAAGCCCTTACACATTTTTTGAAAAAGTGGGAATGAAAAATGAGTTTTCATTTTAAAAATTGGGATTCTATATTTTTACCGCTGCAACAGCACTTTTGTTGTTGCAGTGGCCCGTAGGCCAATTTGGGTCGCCACTGCAGGGCACATTTACAACTGTAGTGGCTCCATTATAGCGACACTTTTATCTGATGCAGCCTCTCTAAGTCAGTAACTCGATACATGGTCCCTGTTCAAGCCATTTCACAACACACCTCTCAAAATTCGACATCGTAAACTAACCCTTTCACAATAATTGTTGTAACCAAAGTTCTACTAACCCATTTTTTGCGTTGGAAGTTGCTACGACTTCCTAAACTTGTCCTCTAACACAAAATCAAGTCAAAATTACTAACCAATGCTCAAATCAATACCAAATTTTCCTAGAACACCACACCCTCAAAATACATCTAAGACTAGGCCAGCCTTGAATTTTCAAAAATTTATCTAAGGAAAGACTAAGCAAAGATTCTACTCTCTATTTTAGTATAACGACGATATGGGTCGTTACACATGAAAGTTAAGACGTATCTCGAATAACAGAAATGAAGATATACCTTGAAATCACACCCAACTCTTATGATTCTCAGATTTGTTTTGTAACAACTCATCTCATATCATTCATAATAATTACTTACACTTAAGAAATTCAGCCATCAAATAGTTAAACAATAATATAGTTAATGTGATAACAATCCACATAAGGAATACACGTAGCACTCCATCATAAAACAACAAAAACATTTAAAATATAAGTATTTTTCCAGTAACCATGACCGATCAATTAATGAAAGAGTTACGCTTACCAACTGCACTGACAACTGCCATATTCACTACATCAAACAACATAAACACCTAAAAGATTCATGTATCACTCATTTCAAATATAACTCACATTAGAATACAAGTCCCACGCCTCTTATTGACCTGTACTAGTTAGCATAGCACTATTCTAACATTTCAAATATTATCGAGATACCAATTAGGACCGACTAATCCCAATTGTGATCGTTAAGATACTAATTGCCATCTTCCAGATACCAATTGGATTCAACTCAATGAGACAACACTGAACTAGCACGATAGGAGAGAAGAAAGTAAGACAAATTCCTAGATGCCTTGTAGCCTTCTAAAGATTAAATGTGGACGTCAACACACTAATCCACAGGACTCTACTTGACATTTGCTCTTGTAATAGGAGATCGATAACCTGGGCTCTAATACCACCTTTTCATGATCCAAATTCACGGATTGTGCAGGCACCTACCCAACTCTACCCTAGATAGGAGAACCCTTAGTACCCAATCATTCATATAAGTGTAAAACATATATTAAACAGTTCTAAATATAAATAATCCCTTAAATAAAAGAAAGATCTCTTGTTCAACATGTTCATTATATAATTACATTGCAGAAGTAAAATAATAGTTTTACAAAACATAATCTAAACGGATACAAGAGCACTAAGCAATAGAAAGGACAACGTAAGACACATCATCCATGTAAGAGTAGGATGACAGGAGCTGCTGAAGAATAATCACCATTGTACCTATAGAAACTCCAACTGACCTGCAACATGGTTATATCCCCAAATAGAGATATAGTAAGTATAGTATTAGTACAATCGTATATACTGGTAGGTATCATCGACCAACCAGGGTGAGAAATAAATAACATCAATAGAAAATAGAAAGGAAATCATGGCAACAACTAATATTTCCGAACAACTAAACCTTACCAAAATTTTTATGATTGTTCCTTAAATCTCTCCTTTCTCCCTCTATAACAACACCTACGACCCTACACTCAACACTATTATGACCCACTACTTCATATCTAAAAAACCTACTGACAAGGCCACTAGTCTTGCTCTTGAGAATACAACATGGACTAGAGCAGATTCCTAAACCCCCCATATATATACATATGTGTATATATATATATATATATATATATAATGAAGTTAAGATCTACTCTTAAACCAAGACATACCTTACACCCACGTACTCCAGTCCGTTAACAAGTCAATTACACAACAATCACTATGATATATATATGTACATCAATGTAATGATATGAATGCATGCTCGCAAGGTGTACACACATACTAAGATTAGCAGGGACCCTCTACTATAACCTGTAGGGGATGAGTTCAGTCCAAGTACCAGTACTAGTATGGTACCCAATCCATATAACAGTGTCAGCATGACACCCGATCCATATAACAGTGTCAGTGTGACACTCGATCCATACAACATCACCTCAATATATATAATCTCAGTTTAATGCTCAATGCATGATGATAATTCAGTAATCTCAAGTAGTGCCCAAAGGATAGTCACAACATTCAACTTATATATAAGCATATAGTCAAATCAAGTCTATCTTACACTCAAACATCTCATACTTACCCAATATAAAGGCCATACACATCGGTTACGGTCTATACTTATACTGAGTAACAACTCTAATCAAGGATACTATACCCTATCTCTCTATTCCCCTTTTTGATTTGTCATGACCCAACTCACGAATCATGTGGGCACCTACTCTACTCAATCCTAGATAAAAGATGCCTTACTACCCAACCATTCATTTAATGCAAAAGTTAAATAAAACAATCTTTAAAGGCAAGAAGAATTATTTTGTCATAAATCATATCTGTTCATTACAATTGATAAGTAAAAACAATGCAAAAAATAATAAGCAGTGATTCCCCAGAACCTAATCTAAACTGATACAAGAGTACTTAACAAGGAACAAGAAAATCTAGGACATAGCATCCATATGAGAGTGAAAAGATATGAGCTATTAAAGAGTGATAAATGTTGCTTTTATAGAAATGCCAACTGACCTGCAACATGGCTATACCCCCAAAAGGAGGTATAGTAAGTGTAGTATCAGTACAACCACACGTACTGGTAGGTATCATCAGCTTATTAGGATTAGAAACAAATAACAATAATAGCAAATAGGAAGGAAATCATGACATCAAGTAAAGTTTTGGGTTACTAAATCTCTTTTCATACAATCATTGGCATGTTTCCTTTAGCATCTCTATGACCTACCTATCGTTTAACATTTTTTTTGTATCTTTGTCCTTTGACAAATCCATCCTTCATTATAACTCCTAAGTCTTATCTTATCTTATCTCCCTATTCTAATCTCGTGATCCTACTTCTAATATTCACAGACAATTTTATAGGCTTCATTATTCTAACACACTAAAGATACTAGATCGGGCAGCCCAAATACCCCCATCACTTTATAACTTGCAATACAACTAAGTATAAACACCACTCTTTCTTCCCACAAATATACAAATAAATAATAAGTCAATTTTGTTAAGCAGGTTTCCACAATCAAGTCCACCACAACATAGAAATATAGACACTTCATTAAGTATGATGAATGCATGCATGAAATATGTACATATCATCTCATCACTATCTCATCACTATCATCAACATTATATTACCTTCACCTCATCATCATCATATCATCATATCAACATCATCAACATAATATTATCATATCAACATAATCTTAATATCATCATTAATATAATCACATTATCATATTATTATCACATTCTCATCTCACCATCATCAACGTATTATTAGTATCATCAACGCAGTATGCAATATGTAGTCAAAAATCACAAGTAGTGCCAAAGACAATCATGAACACTCAATTCACATATAAGCACAGAGTTAAGCAAGTCATTGTTATCATTAACAATTCTCACAATACCAAAGATTATTATAACACTTATCTTATACTTTCACATGCCTGGGACTTCTATAAACATATATGTGAACATATAGAGTACCCCGCTTGGATGACACCCGATAACTCTTTCTTACAGACGTACGCTCATACTCTTAGGTTTTCACTCATGCCCTTGCCTAACATCCCAGCCTCAAAATACTAAGCGTATCCCTAAAAAACTTACACCTCTATTATTTGACAACCTCTATCCCAGACACTAAGCCTCTATCTAGTTTTCCTTTCACTTATTCGACCACCATCATGAGACTATTATCCAATCAATCACAACCATGTAAGTATACTCCTACTAATCTTCCCGACCCTACTAAATCTACCATTATGCTCATGCCCCACATTTACACTCCCTCCCCATTCCCAAATAACTCCACTAGATTTCTAGGATCCCATAAGGGACCTACCCTAACCCCAATTTAACCTTATTTTGTTCATCGATCGCCTTTACTATCTTACTATCCTTGTAATGTTCTAACTAACTCTAATTCATACTAAACCATAATTTTAAGCCATATAAGAATGCACCAGCTCAATGATATAACAATTCAAATCACATTTTTAAGAGTAATCCAATTATTGTCATTTCATCTATTCAAACTCTATGCCCAAAGGCCTAAGACATGAAAAATCCCAAAATTACTATCATTATTACATGTATCTAGCCCAAGTCTACTACAATTAAACCATAAACTATCTCATAGATGAATTACACTACTATGGAGGGTGGAGAGTTATCCCACAAGTGTTTGGCCTTTGCTTACATCAAAATCCCATCGGGTATGCCTTGAAATTTCCCTCATGAAGCGTGGCCTCCAAAATATCATTGTTCTAGGTGTTAGGTTTGTTTAGAGTGTTTTTGAAGGAAGAGGACGACCTCAGAAAGCTCATCTAAAATGAAGGTTTTTAATATTTTTTTGGATGGCTACTGCTAAGTGCCACTACAGTAGTTGGAGTACCGCTACAATAGTGGATTTACAGTTGTAGCAGCGGGCAATAAGTCTAGCTTAATTCTTTTAATTTTTCAGCCTAATTAATGTTGGGATCTGCTTTTTCCCCTAAAATAATTTCTATCAAGTCAGGAAAGAGGATTTTCTTCATGGCAAGGTTTCTTAGGATGGTTTTTGACATAATGACGTTTTGAGTCATTGCATCATTGCTACATTCATACCTATCCTACTATGAGAAATTGCCCCATTACTATTCATACACAAAAAATCTCTTCTGACTCCTCTCAACTCATAAAATATATCTAAACACCTATTTACTACTCCCTTCACTCTCAATATGGACTCTACCAGTCCCCTCTGAACCCATCGAAATGCACACAATGGGCTATAGCTTTACACTCATTATATTCATAGTTGACCTAACACTTTTTCTAACTTACAAACACTCCTATTTATCAACCTACCTCTAGTTCTTACAAGCATCGTGCCTTCCGACAAGTAAAAAGAGCAATATATTTCAATAACTCATCATGCAACATCGTCAATTTGTTATCTTAGTTCTGGTTATTATTAAATCCATCTTAACTCTATGTCTGTAGATCTAAGCATGAAATCTCCTGACATAACTACCGTTATGACATGCATCTAGCCCAAGTCTACTATAATTAACCATAACCTACCACATAGATGAGTCCTACTATTACAGAGAGCAAAGAGTTGTTCTTTGCATGCATTTCCCTTGACCAATGTTTGAAATCCCACAGGGAATGCTTCGGGAATCGCCCTCTCAGAGCTTGGCCTCTAAACACTCATCTTTCTAAGTATATGTTTCACTTAGGGTATTTTTGGAGGAGGAAACAAAATAAGAAGCTCCAGTTTAGAGAGGGTTTTTAATGAACATACTACTCGACTGTCGTTGCAGCGATAGAAGTATCGTTGTAGTGGAAGATCTGTCGATGTAGCAATGGGTCAGTAGACCTGGCCTAGTTTTATGTTTCTTGCAATTTTTACCCAAATTGATTTAGGCCACGACTTTTCCCATGAATAAATCCTACAAGGTCCGTAAAGAAGATTTATTGGTAAAATATCTTTTTGGAACGGTTTTTAGCATAATGATAATTTGGGGTGTTACAAGATTGGAGGAAGAAGTGAATCGACTAATTGTATTCCCTTAGAGTTAGGGGTAACAAATCATGGGTAATGATTTCATAAAAGGGGTAGAATGAATACACACGTAATGAAACAAAGTGGGAAATTTTTTTGTTAGGATGAGCCTCAACATGTCGTGTTGCCCATAACATTGAGAAAGGCAACGGCTACATTACCTAATGTGGTAATGGGGTAGTTTTTTTAATTTCTTCTAAATTTGGTGAAATGTGTGGCATATTAGCCACAGTGTTAGCCTGCCAACGCATTGCCTAGCGTGACGCCTTGGCCTAGAACATGCTTGGAATTTTTATCTAAGTCATGAAACTCATTTTGATTAGTTTATAATCAACCTATGGATCAAATAACTTGATTTTGTATGCTCTAAAGTTTTCGCAGGAAGATGGTTAAATTAAAATCATTTGAAAACTTATTCAAACTTCTAAACCAATTAAAGAAAAGCAGGAGCCGTCACTTAGTTAATTAAAGGAAAATTAAGAAAACTTTTTAAAAAATTCTTAAGTCTTAAAATAAAAAAAGACTGATTTTTTTAGAAATCTAGTTAAGAGGTTCATATTAATATCCCAAGAAGGTTTTTAAGGCACCTGAAATATACGTTAACTTGTAGTTATCCGAATTGTTCAAAACAAACTCTTTTTTTTTGGTAAGTAAAATTTTATTTACCAAGTGTCATTACAAAGTAGAAAAAAAACAATAGACTTGGACATGATCAGTACCAAGCCTTGCTAAACAAACTAACCATAACTCATCCCTATCAAAGTAGTAGCCTAATCACTAGGGAATTACTTCAATTTCTAGCGATCTATGAGTTAATCTAATACGGTGAACTCCTCTTCCATGGACATCATTCACCACTTGCCTAACTATCACCTGTGATGTCTTCTATTTATGCTGAAAAATCCTAGCATTATTTTCCATCCAAATTGAGTATATTGCACTAGCTAGTGTCATCCGGTATATTTGTGCCTTACTTACCCTGCTAGTCATGTACCTCATTGCCCAAAGAAACTTATCTTGCCATGTAAAACTAGTTCTTTGTATACTATTCCATGCTAACAGCTTGTCCCATACAACAACAACAAAAGAACATGCCAAGAACAAGTGATCCATGTCCTCATCCTTCTCTTGACACAAAGGACAAGTAACTAAATCAATAATCCCCACTTGTCCAACCTTGTCTTAGTTACTAGCCTCTGGTTAACTGCTAAAAATAGTATGAACAACAACTTTGGAGCACCATAATTTGACCAAACAACTCTCCTCCATTCAACTTGAGCCTTCTCACTCCTTATCTGCAGATATACCTTCTTGATGGAGTAGGTAGACAAAGCTGTCATTGTATTCTCTGTATAACCAACCTCTAGCAAGTGTTTCAATGCTTTCAATATTCTTTGCACTATCCAAGAGGCCTGTTTAGCTTGTGCTCCCCATATTCCTTCTTGCCCATAGTAAATGTGAATCCATGCTACCCATAACTTGTTCTTCTTCCTACATAAATTCAACAATAATTTGTCTATAGTAGCCTTGTTCCATGTGGAAATGTCCAAGAAATTCATACCATTACTATACTTAGAATAACAAAGTGTTTCCCAAGCAATAAGATATTTCTTGTGTAACACCCCATACATTTCTGAATTCATGCGACTACCCTAATGTTCATGGAATTAATTAAGTTGTGATAGTTGGTATATTATTCATGGAATTTATTGGGCTCCACTAATCTTGTGCAAATGGGGAAGTTATTGGGCTAAATTAATCTTGTGCAAATAGGCTCAATTTATGGCCCAAAATGAGGTAAAAGACATGGCCCAACAAGAAGGAAATGACCCATTCATCTTTTGACCAAGTAAACATGATATTTATTGGTCAAAAGTGGCTAAGTATGACCATTAAGGGGCTATAAAACGCAACCAAAAATCAGATTTTATTCACAAAGGCACACATGCCATTCTAGACTTTTCCACAAAAAGGTATTTTCTCTCTACTCTTAAACCCTAAGGTAACTACACTTGTTTGGAAAAGATCATCCTTTTGAAATCCTTGGTAAGTGTTTATTCTCATGATTTAATATATTATATGCATGAGAGATTGTGTAGATCATGATGGTTATGTCTAAAAATGTTGAGTAGTGTACTTTTGCTTCCTTGCTAAAAGATTTGTCATCTATGAGACTTGAACTTAAAAGGAGACTTGTGGTCTTGAAGGAATTGAATTTGATGTATTAAATATCAATATTTAAGATGTGGTTATTTCCTTAACTTGCCTTCTCTTTGTGTTTGACATTTGGAATTGTTGTTGCAAAATTGTACATGGAACCGGTGGCGTATTGAAGGGAAAAATGTAGTTTTGTGATGTTTGTGGGCATTGTGAAACCATGGATGTTTGTTGGCATAAATTATAACTTAAAATATGAAAATAGAATTTTAATTATGATCATGGACCATTAATTACAAAAAAGGACCCAAAAGAGACCCATTTTTGCCGAAACGGGCACCCGCCCTCGCAGACGAAGGCACCTGTGTGCGTAGGTGACTTCGCAGGTGACCCTGGACACTACCAAGAGGCACCTGCGTCCGTAGCTCAACCACCTTCGGGTGCAGATGGCTTCGCAGGTCATCCCAGAACCCCGTTTTGCATGTTTTTGTCTCTCTTTGATCCCCCGGAACCCCTATACCCTTTATGGATGCAATTATCAACTTATGGTACCTTTTGAATGACTTTAAAGGAGTATACCGGAAGTATTTTGAATGGTATCAATTATGGATTGTTGTTCATGTGTTGTTGTGAAAGTTATTGAGATGACTTGATAGAGTAATTGTGACATAGTATTAATGAGGAAGTGTAAAGGATAAACTTGGTGTGAAATGTTATTGGTTTTGATGTCTTGGTCAATGTGTGGAATGTTATGGTATTGTTGGTATGGTGATGCAATAAATGATATTTTAAGAGGGTGAACTGGCGTTATATGCCAGTCACATAATTCATTGTCGTCTTATGCACTTGTAATGTAGTTAGTTGTTAACGTTAGCTCCGTGATGTACTTGTGTTGTAGAGTAACGCGTAAGGAAGGAGATGGATTATCGTATTCACATATAGGACTATATATTCATATTGGGAAGATAAGGTATGTAAGTTTACTCTTTCCGTATCCTTCTGCAGCACCTATTGTTCACATTGACATTGTACTTGTTCCATTCCGAAGTGTTCTAAAGTATCCCAGCTCAGGTTGACATATATTGTTATTCACATGTATCTTATTCATTGACTGAAGTTCCAAATCTCTCATAATGTTGTAACTACTAAAAGAACTATCTCAAAGAAAGTAATGATGTAAAGAGAATCTATTTATTCTTGAGCAGCATTTCCAATAATGTTACATTCTAAAGTTCCAATGATGTTATGACTACCAACGTATCAATCTCACAGAAGTAAGGAAATGAAGTAATGTATCGCTCTTATAATGAAAGAACGGAAGTAATGCATAATTTTTGAATAATCTTGAGTAACATCAGAGGGGCGACAGAAAAGCCTAGCATGGGTGATCATAGTAACATCTTAGGGGCGACAAAAAAGCCTAGCATGGGTTATCACAGTAACATCCCAGGGGCGACAGAAAAGCCTAGCATAGGTTATCACAATAACATCCCAGGGGCGACAGAAAAACCTAGCATGGGTTAATCACATCCCAGGGGTTATAATACCTAGCATGGGCTAATCTCATCCCAGGGGAGACAGAAAAGCCTAGCATGGGTAGAACGATAAAGATGAATAAACGTAAAGGCAAAGAAGTAAAGAATGTAATGTACATGGTTCCACATATGCAGACAAGTGGTTTATCTGTACTGACTATTCTCTTATATTTGATTCCATGGAAGTACTTATATATCATGCAGTTTCATATAGCCTTACATACTCAGTACATTCTTCATACTGACGTCCCTTGGGGGACTTACCTTACTTGCTGCAGGCAGAAGTACTAGTAGACCTCCACAGTAGGTTGTGGGACATTTGCGGAACATTGGTGAGCTCTAGTTGGTTCGGGGCTTTTTGAGTCATTGTGTACATTTGTTTTGGTATTGTAAATGTTGTATAAAGCGGGGACTTGTCCCAACTTTAGGTTGGTTATGTACATGTATCTGTAGAGGCTTTGTAGATATTGTGGGACAGATGAAGGGATGTAAAGAAATGTATGTCCATAGTACTTGATGGTCCTAATGGCCAAGTTTCATCTATAGCACATGTTTGCCATAACTTCCGCCATTCGTATTTTATAGTTACATGAGATAGAATGATATTCATACAAAGGCATGCATATGAGTGTACATGAATGAAGATTGGTTCTCTCGGGTCATAACGGCTTCGGGTTCCAGTCCGCCCCGGGGGAATTCGAGGCGTGACATCTTGGATGCATCCGCATTCCCTATCTAGATAAATTTTCTGCAGATATATTCAATAGTCTATATAATCTTTTTAGGCAGTGCAAAGATTTGAGACTAGAAGATTTGAATGCCAAATAAAACACTCTTAACTAATTGGGCTCTCCCTATATAAAAGAGAAATCTAATAGTCCAGCTAGTGATTCTATTCAGCAATTTGTCAATCAAAGTCTTGTATTACACAAGTGATAATCTATTAGTACTTAAATGCACCCCAAGAAATTTAAATGGCATCTCACCCTTAATAAACTTCAATTTTGGTAAAATTTGGTCTTGCATAGCCTGCTTAACCCCTCCAAAATAGACACTACTTTTATCCTTGTTTGCTTTCAATCCTGATGCTTGAGAAAACATGTCAAAACACTTGGATAAATATTGCACAGGCTTGACATCTCCTCTGCAGAACAACAACAAGTCATCAGCAAAAAAATTGTATTATTTTGTTGTGGTTTTCATCTAGATGATAATGGAAGTCTAAGTTAGTGTACAGAGTCTTTAGTATCCTAGTGATGTAATCCATAAGTAGCATAAACAAGTAAGGAGACAAAGGTTCTCTTTGTCTGACTCCTCTCTTGGCAGGAAAAAGTCTGGTAGCTTTGCCATTAACCATGATTGAATAAGTGATAGTTGAAACACATTGCATGATCCATCTAATCACCAATGCAGGAAACTTCAGATCCACAAGAATTTGTTCAAGAAACTTCCACTCTAAGAAGTCATAAGCTTTGTTCATATAAATCTTAATTATACACCTCTTAGAAATCCCTTTCCTACTATACCTTCTAACTATTTCATGACTGAGTATGATGTTATCATTTAGTGCTCTACCAGGTACAAAGTTGACTGGTTGGTGTCAACCAAAGTACTCATCACCTGTTGTAACCTTGCTGTGATTATCTTTAAAATGAGTTTATACAATGTTGAGCAGCAAGACATAGGCCTATATTCTCCAATCTTTGTAGGGTTCTCCACCTTAGGAATAAGTGTAACAGAGGTACAATTCATAGGTCTATGCATTTTCCCTATATTAAAGAACTAGAACACTACATTGGTGACATCCTTACCCACCAGTGACCAAAAATTCTTGAAAAATACTACATTAAAGCCTTCTTGACCTGGAGCCTTCAGATCATTAATACTGTTAAGAGCACTAAGAACTTCCACTTCTTTGACTGGTTGAGACAATAATTGTTGTTGCTCTCTATTCAAATCCGGTTCATTCCTCATGATACTAATGTTCACACTAGGCATTATTTAAGCAGATTGCCCCAGTTATTCTTTATAGAAATTGGTAACTTCATGTTCTATTTCCTCTTGTTTTTGTACTTTAACCCCTGCTGCATTGACCATCCCTACAATAGTATTTTGTGTCACTCTACTCTTTATGTGGGCAAAAATATATGATGTATTAGAATCACCTAACTTCAACCACTGTGCTCTTGACTTTTGTTGCATTGCACTTTCTTCAATCTTGCTCCATTTTCCTAACTGTTGCCTCACCTCTCTTTCCTGCTATTTATTGACTACAACCTCGTTAGGATTCGTTATTAATTCTTGTATTCTGCTGAATTGGTTTCTCAAACCAGCCACCTTATCTCTCACCTATTTAAACTCTACATTATTTAGATGTTTGAGACTAGTTTTCACCTTTTTGAAGTTCTGTCATACAAATTTCATGCCTCCTCTCTGTCTTCCCTTCCAAGATGCTTTTACTATGTTGATGAACTCTGGGTGCTTAGCTATGTAGTTAAAGAATCTAAAAGTTTTGGAAGTAGTTCTATAAGTTCTACCCAACTCTAAGCTCAAAGGAGAATGATCAGAACATCCAGGTTTCAAAACATATACCTCCATAGCATCCATATGCAACATCTACTCAGTATTAACTAAGGTTTTATCAGTCTTGCTATAAGTATGACCATTAGACCATGTGTAAGAGTTACCCAATGCCTTCAGCTCAGTCATATTAGTATCAATTAGGAAGTCAGTAAAGTATCTTATCTCCACCTTTTGTATAGGACTACCTTTTGGTCTATCATCACCTGTTAAAACTGCATTAAAGTATACCATACACAGCAAAGGATCCTACATATTAGCTTTTATCAACCTCAAATCATTCCGTGTTTATAGTTTGTTATGCACTGTATGTAGTCCATATACTGTCACAAATCTAAAGACCACATCACTACTCTTAATATTCACTTGACTTTGAATGAATTGATCTGATTAACTCAGTATCAGACATTCAATAAGTTGAGGGTTCCACACTAGCCAAGTCCTTTCTTTATTTGTAAACTCATAGTTTGCTGCATAATTATAACCATGTACTATCTTTTGAATTACTTTATCAGCAAGATTCTCTTTTATTTTATGTTCTATAAGTGCAATAATACTAACTTTATTGTCCTTCAAAAGCAATCGGAGTTCCTTCTGCTTGTGAAGTTTATTTAATCCCCTTGTGTTCCAAGTAATCAAATTCATTTAAACTGACTACTAGTAGCACCTCCAATACCTTTCCTCTGCATCAACTGACTTATTTCTTGACCTGGTAGCTCTTGATATGATGTAGCAAGATGTTCAAGACCATAAGTTACTATTGTGGTGTGAGCCTTAGTCTGCAATCCTGAGCCTTTTGCTACTGATTTAGGAGGAACCTGGTGCCATGTTTCCTTATCTTCTACCAATACCTCATCTTTATCTATAGGTTCAAGTATAGGCCCTTGTTTAGAAGGACCTACATCATTATTCAATGGTTTTCCCTGGCACTGGAGCACCATTTTTGGAGCAAATTTCCCCTTAGTCCTTCCTTGATATAACATTTATGGCCTACCTGCATACACTTGGTGCAATACTCAGGTACCTACTCATATTTCACAACTTGTTCAAGTACTCTTCCATTAGGATCTTCAACCTTAATTTTCTAAGGAAATTCTCTTGCTACATCCATCTTCACTAGCACATGAGCAAAAGAAATTTGATTTATATTGGTAGTGCATTCATCAGCATATAATGGAATCCCCAATCCACTACTAATTCTACTCAAAAAAATCATGCTCCAACAATTTAAAGGCAAATTAGGGCATTTTACCAAAATTGGAATAGTTTGTAGAACCTCTTTGTTAAATTCAAAATCAACACTCTATATCTTGACTATGTTTGGTCGATTATTGAGGAGATGAGGCCCTGAATACAATCATCCAAACTTGCAAATTGCACCAGGAAATAACCTTCATTATGATAATACATCTTTGGCTTACTTGCAGTATTCACGTGATGAGCAATATAACATACAATTGTAGCTATAGTAGGCGAATCTCCTACTACATAGAGAATAAAAGCCTGCTTCCACTCTTCAGTGGCTCGATTCACCTTATCCTTGTTCAATTCAATCACCTTTCCTCCATTTTTGATTACTGGAGCTACATAGCTTAGTCCCATGCCCTTTGCTGATAGTCGGTTCGAATCAAAGAAATTGGCCTATTTCGTAGTTGGTTCCTCATTTAGATCTAGCTTTTGTTGAGTTGTCCCTCTCTCTGGTAACTTCTCTGACCTTTCTCCAAGCTGAATTACCTCCAACACCACTGCAGGACTCTTGGCAAGTGTTACTACTCCATTGGTTTTTGGAATCACCTCTTTAGTTAGAGGTGGCCTCTGTTCCATTGGTTGTTTGCTTGCACAAGCACTTGTTTCTCCTAATCCCCCAGACACCACTAATGTAGACGCCTCCAGTATAGTCACCTTCTTTTTTAAACTACTCTCGGCGCATGTAAAAATAACTCTTGTTAAAGAGTAACTTTGAAGAAAAAGGTTGATTTGATTATTAAGTTTTAAGAAAAGAAATGACTAAAATTTAAAGGAAGCATTGAAATGTGTAGAGACAAAATAATGAATAAATTGTCATTAAAACTTGTCTTTGAAAGGGACAGATTTCAGTAATGATCTAAGATGCATAAAACCCATTTTAAGAATTAATCAATTAGCTAAGTAAAATGTTTGGGCCTTTGAGGTTCAAACTTGTCTTAATTCTAAAGGCTGAGCCTTAAGCCCCCGGCTGCCGCTAGAGTAAAAATTTCATGAGGCATCCTATTTTGGTCTCCCCATTTAAGAAATACTCACCTTATGTTTATTTTTGTGTATTTGTTTAATTTATTTAATGCACTCACAAGCATTTGCATCACTGCCCTTAATCTATTTAATGCGCTCACAAGCATTTGCATCACTGCCCTAGCTTCTTGTTAAGGATACAACTTAAAGAACAACTATAACTCAGTTGGTAGAGCTCCGCTCTTGCAATTTGGCCGTTGCTATTATGGGTTCAAACCTTATTTTCCTTTTGGGGTATATAGAGTAATTAAGCATAAATTGATACCGAAACCTTAGAATTTGGTAACCTCAACTCTATTAACAACTACTTATGAATTCTTTTTTGGTTTACACCTATTATGTCATGACCCAACCCACCGAATCACATAGGCCACCTACCTACACCTATCCAAGATAAGAGAACCCTGAATATCCCACCATTTAACCAATGCAGAAGTTACTATGATATATTCTTAGTCAATTTAATGTCTACTATATGAATAAATAATCAAAGTTGAAATACGGTTACTCATTTATTTCATTGCATAACTTGTTTTAATAAATCAAGTATGAAAAGTAAATATGAAAATAACTACAAGTGATTCCCCAGAACCTAGTCTAAACTGGTACAAGGGCACTAAATAAGAAGTAGGTACATCCATGTCACAGCATCCATGCAGAATAGAGAGAATAAGAGTTATTGCTGAGTGATCGGCATCGCTGCTATAGAAACTCTAATTAACCTGCACCATGGCTATACCCTCGATTGGAGATATAGTAGTGTAGCATCAGTACAACCACACGTACTGGTAAGCATCATCGGCCGACCAAGGTTAGAAACAAATAACATTAATAATAAATAGGGAGAAATCATAACATCAAGTAAAGTTTCAATTTTGAATCCCAAATCAACTAACTCCTATTACCCTACATCTAGCATCTCTGTGACCTACACTTAGCATCTCTGTGACCTGCCTGTCATTTAATATTTTTGTATATTTTTGTCCTTTGACCACCTATTCCAGCCTATACCTCTTTCTCCAATACCGGCTCATTCTTATGATACCTACAATTCCTCAATCCATATCTGCCCAAGTCCCTTTGGCACTTGCTATTACAGACATCACAGCACCACATCCTGTGAAATTTTGGGTCCTGCCAATCATATTCTACCACAACCTGTCCTCTCAGGGGGACCGTAGAATCTCACCTCCAACCCATCCCACACTAGGGACCTAACATACATTCCTACCATATTTCACCACTCACCACTACAAGAACATGAATGAAAGAATAATAAAATAGAAATGCATTCAAACATATGCAAGAATGCATGTATACAAGATGTGTGCATCTTCTCTCCTTATCCCTTCCCATCTTATCACCAACAATATCATAACGTACCGGTGTGGTAACCAACCCATATAATAACATATCATATATGTACTGGTGTGGTACCCGACTCATATCACAATATATCATATTTGTACCAATGTGGTACTTGGCCTATATCACATCATGTCATCCCAATGCGTATGTATATGTGCATTAAATCAGTAAAATCATAATTCATGCAAAAGATAATCACAGAGGTTCAGTCTACAACCCAACACGGGCCAATCTAGTCTAATGTCACATCAACCATCTAATTCATTTAATTCAGTGACCTTAGTCTTCAGATATATATTCATAATCATGACTTACCATACACCCCTACAGGGCTGCCTTCACCCAAGTTCACATTATTACGCATTTTCCCTCTAACTGTGTCCCAACCTCTTATTTTTCACATTACTTTCTAAACTCTGGAAAACATTGATCACAACCATAAGACAAGCAACACCAACACTGTAAATCGGCTAACCTCAATACCTTTTTACTCACTATCTCATCTTCTAACCTCTGGAAGGCATTGATCACGACCATTAAAACATTAGAATTAAATAAGTTTCCTTAACACAATTTGAACATTTATAGCATTTATGTTTTAGTCGAGTCACCTTAATTCCCCCTCTTACTATTTCACACTATCTCATTCAACTTTCCCCTATACTCGAACCCTGGAAGATAATAAACTATGCACATGCGCTCCATCTTCCTATCCATCCCTTACCCCAATCAAGCATTAATATAAAATGCATTAATTCCACATATCCAAGACTATTCCTATGTTAAACATGTCCATCCATCCAACTCTGTGCCTGACATTACTATTAACGTTAAATGCATCTAGCCCAAGTCTAGTTGCTACAAAATAAAACCTTAACTTACCTCTTAGGCAAAACATACTACTATAGAGAGGAGTGTGTCACGCCCCAAATCCCATTGAGGCGGACTGGCACCCGAAGCCGTTGAGGCCCAAAAGAACCAATCTTTGCTCATGTCCATTCATATGCATGTCTCTATTTGAACATCAGTATATCTCATGCAACTATGTGGAAGTCATGGAAACACATGCTATATATGAAACTTGGCCGTTAGGGCCATCAAGTCAAAATGAACATACATCTCTTTACATTCACCTTCCCACGTATGTCTATAAAGCCTCTACAGATACATGTACAACCATCCTAAAGTCGGGACAAGTCCCCGCTTTATACATCATTTACATAATACCAAAATCAATGTACACTATGACTCGAAAATCCCCAAACCAATTGGAGCTAACCAAAGATCCGCAAATGATCCGTAACCTACTGTGGAGGTCTGTAAGTACCTGTGCCTGCAGCAAGTAAGGTAAATTCCCCCAAAGGGGTCAGTACAAAGAATGTACTAGTATGTAAGGCTATAAGAAACTGCATGATACATAAGTCCCTTAATGGAATCAAATATGAAGGAATAGCCAATATAGACAAACCGTCAATCTGAATGCTTGGAACCATGTACTTTATGTTCATTAATCTCTTGCCTTATGTACATTACCATTCACATTACCGTTGAATACATAACCATCAATATATGCAACCGTCAATATGCAACCGTCAATAAAAGTAACCGTCAATATGCAATCGTCAATAAAAGTAACCATCAATATGCAACCGTCAATAAAAGTAACCGTCAATAAATGAAGCAGGTTCAGCTCGAGCTAGGCTTATGCCTCCAGAGCTGCCACCCATACTCAAGGAACCATAAAGTAACCGTAAAATAACTATAAAGTAAGTAACCATATATGTATTATTTCTTAGCATTTCTTCCTTCTTTTACTTTTGAGAGATTGATATGTTGATAGCCGTAACATTTCTGGAGCTTTGGAACCTCAATTTGTGATTATGAGACATGTGAATAACAAAATATGATAACCTGACATGAGATACTTTGAGACATCTCAGAATAGGAATAGGTACGATGACAATGTGAACAATATGTGTTGTAGAAGGATACGGTAAGAGTAACCTTACATACCTTACGATCTCAATATGAATATACCGTCCTAGATGTGAATACAACAATCCAGTTCCTTCCTTACGTGTCACTCTACAACACAAGTTCATAACGGAGCTCACATTAACAACTAGTTACCTTACAAGTTCATAAGATGACAATGAGTTACGTGACTGCTATATAGCGTCATTTCATCCTTTACAATACAATCCACTGCATTATCATACCAACAACACCATAACATTTCACACATTGACCAAGACATCATAAACCAATAACATTTCACACCAAGTTTACCCTTTACACTTCCTCATTAACACTACATTACCTTTTCTCCATCAATTCACTCGATAGTTTTCACAATAGCACATTAACAACAATCCATATTTTATACCATTCAAAATACCTTCGGATACTCCTTTATAGTCATTTAAAAGGTACCATAAGTTGATAATTGCATCCATAAAGGGTATAGGGTATTTGGGTGGTCAAATATATTCAAAACCAATCGAAACGGGGTTTTGTCCTGACCTGCGAAGTCACCTGCGCCCGCAGGTGCTTCATCTGCAAGGGCGGGTGCCCGTTTCGGCCAAAAAGGGTCTCTTTTGGGTCCTTTTTTGCCATGAATGGTACATGATCATAACTAAGCTTATCTTAACATATTTTAGATCATATTAGATTCCAACTAACATCCATAGATTCACAACGCACATAAACATCACCAAACCACATTTTTCTTTCAATACGTCACCAATTCCATGCCCAATTTCGTAACAACAATTCCAAACATTATGTACAAGGATAAAACAATTTAAGGCTATAATCACATCTCATATGTCAATATTGAATCCTTCAAACTCACTTTATTCAAGACCACAAGTCCATTTTCAACTTTACAAGGCAAAACCCTTCACCGATTAAGCAAACACAAATTGTTTCACACATAGTGAACTTCTCACACTTCCCCAACATAACCAACATGATCTACACCATATTACATGCATATAATATATTAACCATAAAAAGAAACACTTACCAAGGCTTGAAAAAGAGTTGATCTTGCCCAAAGAGGATGATAGCTTAGGGTTTATGTGTAGAGAGAATTGTGGAAAATTCTAGAAAATGGCATGTGTCTTTTTATGAATAAAAATCTGATTTGTGGCCTTATATAGTGCCTCATGGTCATCCTTAGACATCCACTTAGTCAATAATTGAGGGTTTTCTTTGGTCAAAGCAAGAATGGATCTTTTTTTCATTTTGGGCCATGTCTTTCTTGTGAATTTTGGGCCTCAAATTGAGCCCATGAACACATGTGAATTCAGCCCAACCAAATTAATATATAAAACCCCAACAAGTCTCATGTTTAAATAAGTCCATAAATTTTATGGTAATAAAATAGTTTAGGAAACGTACGGGGTGTTACAGAGTGAGATGTCCCACATATGCTAGACATATTCCCATGTCGGGTTCCCTTCGGGTGTGCCTCGAAACCGCTCTCATAAACCTTGGCCTTTGAAATCTCATATTTAGGGAGATAGGGTCTTTTAGAGTCTTTTTGGAGGAAGGGAGCGACCTGAGGAAATAATAAAAGAGAGGGTTTTTAAAAATCCCTCAGTTGGGCCACTGCTTCTTACTGCTACAGCAGAATTTTTACCGCTACAACGGTACCACTGCAGTGGTTATCCAATCACTACAGCGGTTACCGGTAGTCTGGTCCAATCTATTATTGGGCCTCTTGGCCCAATTCCCTTAGGCCCTGATTTAGTTTTTTTCGGGTCCATTTTGAGTCCATTATTCATCATAAATTATTCTCAGGGTGTTTTACACGTAACGACAATTTGGGTTGCTACACATTATCTCAAGTTTTGGATCGAACAAATCCATTAACACAAATAACCATCGGGAAGATTCAATCTATATTATTCCTAGATTTTTCTAGAAAATAGCGCAACTGGAAATTAGGCTTATGGTAACGGTTCATTTGTTGTCTCTATAGACCATAAAATCATTACAATATCTCTATCACGATGACCCACTACAACTGATTGTATAATAATAACTCTAAGATGATGGTTATCTTCGGCAGTTATAATAACTGTTGCCTAAGAGGAGCCTATCGCAATGGTTAAAGCTAAAAAGATAGTGCTATTACGACGGTGATTAATACGCTATTGTAGCATTTATTTCTATCTATTGCAATGATTATGCCGATGTAACGCTACAGTTTTCAACTATTGCAACTGTTACTATTAGGCTATTGCATCGGTTATTATAAGGGTGAAGTGATGGTTTTTTGCTACTGCGACAGTTGATACTAATCTACTGCAACAATTATTGTTTGGCTACTGCAATAGTTATTATTAGGCTATTGCAATGATTTTTAAAATCATAACATAAATACATAAAATTGAACACAAGGAATTAAAGTTTTCTATCACCACCAAATTACAACCCGAAAACCAAAATTAGGTAATATCATACAAGAAAAACATATAAATAGTTTTTTACCATTAAAAATGTGCAATACAAGTTTTTAGAGTTCAAAAATAAAAGATCTTTTGAAACTTATACAGTTTCAACAACATGAACCCAATCCTCAGCTCCTAGCTAGGTTAGGTCTAACTCATCACTTTCATTTCCTTCTTCAATTTCATCACCTATAATGATTTTGCAAAATAATTAATTAGTAAATTTTTAATAAAAGTTTAATGGCACCATACCTTTCAGTATAAATATATATTTTGTATCTATATGTACCAATATATCATATGCATGTGCACACATCAACTAAATAATGTGCCAAAATTACAAAACCATACACAAAGTCAATCTTACCATTTGGCAAATTAATGGTGAAATAATTTATCAATGATTTCTGGATTCAATTTATCAAGATCACTTCTCCTTATAACCTTACTACATATGGTTCTAAAATAATTCCCCAACCTAATCAAGGTCAAAGACACATACTTGGGTAACATTTTTCTAACTGCAACCTGGAGCAAGTAATGCAATATGAAATGAGCATCATGGCTTTTGTATGCTGATACTTTCATCTCATCTACTTGCACATGACTTGATATATTAGAGGCACACCCTTTTGGTTGTTTGGCGTCTTTTAAGATGGTGCAAAACAACCTTTTCTCCTTCGGTTTCATGGAGAAAAAAACTTTAGCCAGATGACCTTTTCCACTATTATCATCTTCAACTGGTTGAAGCTCTTTGTCTATCCCTATCTCATGCAAGTCATAGAGAGAATTTACATAATCTTTGGACTTTTCAGGCATATCCAACAAAGTACCAAGCAAACTATCACATATATTTTTCTCTATGTGCATCGGGTCAAGCTTGTGCCTCAATTTATTTTGTGGCTAGTACGATAGTTCAAAAAATATGGATATTTTTTCCATGGACCATCACTGCTTTATTTTCTTTTTTTGGCCCTTTCTAAAAGCATTATTGAATTCATGTAGTTCTTCAAGGACTTCGTCACCTGATAAGGAAGTAGGTACAGTTTTATGCTTCTCTTTACCATTAAATGATTTTTATCTCTTTGATAGGGATGATCAGGAGGCAAAAATGCCCGATGACTCAAGTAACACACCTTATGACTATATTTGAGATATTGGGAGTAAGTATCATGATTACAAATAGGGCATGCCTATCTCTCCTTTGTGCTCCATCTAGAAAGCATTGCTAGTGCTAAAAAAGAACTAACTATCCACAATAAAGTTACACACATATTAAATATTTGGCTAGTTTCAACATCAAATATTTCCAATCCCACTTCTCATAGAGTCATGACCCAATATGCAGATCATGCGGGCACCTACCTAACACCTACCTCAGATAAGAAAACCCTTACTGCCCAACCATTCATTTAATGCAGAAGTTAAAACAATTCATTTTCAACAACATAATTTGGTTAACTCATACATATACAATTATGGTTTAATATATTTAATAGGTAAAAGTAATGCGGAAATAAATTAACAATGAATCCCAAGAAACTAGCCTAAACCGGTACGAGAGCACTAGACAAGGAACAGGAAAGTCCATGATACAACATCCATACAGGATAGAGAGGGAAGGAGCTATTGCAGAGTGATCGCCATCGTTGTTATAGAAACCCCAACTGGCATGCACCATGGCTATATCCCTTATTTGAGATATAGCAAGTGTAGAATCAATACACCACACATATTAGTAGGCATCATCAACCGATCAGGGTTAGAAACTAATAACATTAATATATTAATAGTAAATAGGAAGAATCATAGCACCAAGTAAAGTTCTTTTTCTAATGCCCAGATTATGAATTTATTTACACCACACTTTTAGCATCTATGTGACCTACCTGCCATTTAACATTTTTGTATATCTTTGTCCTTTGACAATCCCCTCTAACTTATATTTCTTAACCCTTTACTCACTCATTACTCCAGTTTCTGTAATTTCTATCCAACTATAGATCGACTTACCGACTTCATGAAATTAAAACTTGAGGCTACCCGTGATTGGACCGAACCTCATTGATACTCAACTAACGCAATGCACTATGGGATTTACCACCACTGAGACACTTATGACATTGATAACCCCTGTAGGGAGATACACTACTGTATATTCCACCGATAAATCTATGCACTTAGGGAAAATAAATATTAATACTTGAACTAGGTTGTACCTTGTATTCATGGTTTGCTACCGTACTCCATCAACAATACCAACAGACCGGTCCACTCAAGGAACCAACAAAATATACATAACATAATTGAATGTTTAAGGCATATGAATAAATACATGTATGCAGGATGTGTGCATCACCTCTTTCTCTTCTCATTCTCGTCAATATCATCATCATTTCATCAACATCACCATTATCACAAACCTTATGGATATCATGAGTTGTATATCATCATCATCCTCATCATCATCAACTCAACCATATCAACATGTATGAATATGCAATGCAGTCAATAATCACAAGCAATGTCTACAAACAATCACAATCACTGGTTCACATGAAATCATAGAGACCTCAATCTTATTACTGTGCCTATCCCTAGATACATATATTTATGTAATAGTGTACACCGTACATTCAACAAAATCATGATGGTTCTACTAATTACCATTACTAATTCTTTATCTATCTCCAATCCATACTCGTGTTTCTAACCTCACTCTCAACTTCCCTCTTAAATACTTCTATCGGAATTCTCATACTTAACCTTACTAAACTTACCCTGCTTACTCTATGACTCTTAACAAGTTGCCTACTCTGCCACTTAGACTGCCACTAGGTTGTCCCCTAAACTGTCCTATCCTCTTAATTACGCTTATAGGTCGTCTAAAATTCTCTTAGGTTACTATTAACCCCTAATCCACATTTACACTTTGTTAACCTTCCTCAACACAAGACATAACTATCTAGAATACCAAGAATACTCTTTACCAACCCTAGCTCGCTACTTACTCTCCCCTTTTACCATAATTAACTCACACCATACCTTTGAACCATAACATTCAATCAGTTAGTCTAGATTCTTACAAGATTCAACCTATTCCATGCCACGAATATCACATCAATAAGGTACAACATCAATTAACCATATTATTTAAACCTAACCAAAATTTTCTCATTTTTTTCCTTCCAAATACTGTGCTCCAAGGCCTAATGCAAGAGGACTCCTGACATTACTATCAATGTTATATGGATCTAGCCCAAGTCTGATTGCTACAATAATAAACCATAACCTACCTCATAGACAGATGCTTCTATTGAGAGGAGAAAGTTGTCCCACAAGTGCTCAACATCTCCCCATGTTGGGTTCCAGTCGGGTGTGCCTCAAAACCACCCTCATGAAGCCTAGCCTTTGGAACCCCATAGATATGGAGGTGGGGTTTGTTCAGGGTATTTCTGGAGGGTACAAGAAGACCTAGGTGGATAATATAAAAGAAGGTGTTTATGGAGGGACAAGATGACCTAGGGGGAGAATATAAAATAAGGTTTTAAAATTTACCTTGGGCTGGCTACTGCCAGGTTACCGCTGTGTCGGTTGATTTACCATTGCAGAGGTATATAGTAGGTCAGCCCAACCCTTTTTTCAATTCATAGCACAATTATATTGTGCCGTATATTTTCCCATAAAATAAATTCCCCCAGGTCCATTAAGGTAATTTTAGTAGTCGTAAAATTTTTCTGAGGTGTTTTCACACATAATGATATTTTGGATTGTTATATTAGATACCAATTTACCCACCGTTCATCCCCGAATAGCCACAGGTAAGGATTTAGAAGTCTCTGGCATGACTATACAAGGAAATTTGGCCTACGGTACATTGAAAGGCAGACAACCTTAATTTTTTACTAGTTCATATTGGCCTACCTTCATTTTAATAAATAATAGAACCACGTACTGACTATCCTAGCACTTTCAGCAGGCATTTATACTGGTTCACTTTTTATTACTCAACTCACAAGGACTATAAAAGGAAATTGAAAAATGTTTACGTGCCAATTATTTCAAAATGTTCAGATATCACACAATACGACGACGCATAAAAAGCCGAGACAAAAACTGGAATCGGGATGTTTTGCCGCTGCAGTGGTTGATTACCACTATAGTGGTACCACTGAAGTGGTAACTTTACTATAGCAGTGGTTCGCGACAGTACACATAGGGGAAATGAAACATTTCCCCCAGTTCACTCCTCACTCCAAACTCTCTCAATTCTCTCTGTGCAACTTCTCCCAGCTTTAATTTTAAGGTAAATTCCTCTCCCCTACTACTTTATTAATGTATTTGTCATTGTAGAATCATAGGAATTCCGTTAGAATAGAGAATTTTTGGTTGGTTTTTGGTGCAACTTTTGGGACTTGAATTTTGCTGGTGTGCTTAAATGAAATGATGAGCATGTTAGGTTCTTTTACATCTACAACACTCCTACAATGTTCTGGGCATAAGAATGACGTAGTTCATAGTGGATTTTGGCCAAGGGAGGGGTACAAGGAGAAAGGTTATCTTCACCAACAAATTTTGGTGATTTGAGGATGAATTTGAGTGTTATACACTCCTATTTTAATGTAAAAAGATTCATACGAACTTCACTAAGCCTGATCTACCCTTAATTCTCAAAAATATGGAGAAAAGTTAAAAATACGCCATGGGAGGGGAGGTTGATGGGTTAGGGATGATGGGAATGCTTCAGTGGTAACTTTTCTGCCATAGTGGTACTGTTGCAGCATTTAATCAACCACTGCAGCGGGAACCTGGTAATAGCTTCCCAAATTTTTAATAATTTATAGTTTTTGAATTTCTTCCCTCCCATGGAACCCCGATATGGTTTCTAACCCTGTAATTATGATGTTTTCCAGATTATCATAGCCCAACAACAACCCCGCTATCGTAAATTTCCCAAAGATGAATGTCGTGTCTGTTATAAGGAAGGGCTACACACTAGAGGTTTCCTTCGTGAGAGGGGAATTATGATGAGAGATATGAAAGAGGAGTTATCGGAATTTCATGACCAACTGAAGGGATTTGGGTGAAAGATACTAACTGAGCCTATCCTCCAACATAACATGGAGATTTTTCGAGAGTTTTATGCCATGATCCCTACGGTGGAGTGGTCAGTAACCCTCACACTATTCGTATTTAAGGAAAGAAGGTTTTGATGGATATTTCCACCATCAATGAAACCTTGGGGGCTCCCAATCCCTTAAATACAGCTTTTAAAATGAAGGTTAAGGAATTGAACTTAAACTAGGCAGCCCGAGTCTTGGAACAGGAGTGTCAAGCTAAAGAGGTGAAATGGTCTAGTATCAAGGGAACTAAGAATGCCTATTTCTCGACCAAGGCCAGGGTGGGGCTGTAGTTGGTGTCCCGGAGGATTCATTATTCAGGAAATGTTATGGATGTGGCCTTTTATCAGGATATGGTTGTGGTGTCCGCTCTTGCAGGGATCGAGATAAACGTGAGGGAACAGATAGTGGATGAGTGGCGACACTTTTATACTAGGGAGGAGTCGACAAGGGATCTTTTCTTGCCTTTCCTGATCACCATTCTATGTGATAAGATGGACGTGCCTAGGGAGATTTATAATTATATAGAGGTGTGCGACGTGTTGTACAACCAACTAAGGGGTAGAGGCATACGAGGAGGTATCAAGAGAAGAAGGAAAATAGGAGAAGAAGGAGACAGTAGCCAGGTGGGGTGAGGAGTCTAGCACCCCCTATAATTAGGCTCCCGCATCTCTTGGTGGTTGGGAGGACAACCTTGTTGCTATGTGGGGCTATCTAGAAAGAATTTAGCTAACCACTCTTGGGTTGGCTCCTTAGAGCTCGACTACCCATGTAGACTCAGCTGGTGCCTATGTTGAGTTATGGAGTGAGCTAGATACGAAGAAGAAGCTCTTATCTCGAAATCATATGCTTGTGAGAATGTGGAAGGCTATGTAGGTAATTTTCAAGTGTACCTCCCCTACTACGAAACTCTCAAAGTTGACAAAGAAGGATGCTAAGGAGTTCTCCTTCCTTAGTGGGATGGAGGTGGAGGATTCACACGTCTCAAGCCTCGGAGAAGACGCCACTAGCTAGATGTTCCCCCCATTTTTTATTATTTATTTGGATTTGGGTTTCTCCCATTTGGCACATGTAACAAATACTTACTTTCTTTTTATTTTTCTTGCATTTTTAGGACACCCGTTGCTACCGCACTTAATAATAATCATTTTAGCTTGTATTGCATGTCAGAATTGGTTTTTATCTTTGATTATCATGAATACAGGGTTGCTTTACAACAATAGCAAAATTGCAAAACATGGGAAAAAAGCTGGCAGGTAACTGCCTGGAGTTGCTACAACGGTTAATTTTACCGTTACAGTAGTAACCTCCAGTGGTTCCACTTTACCCTTTTTTCTAACTGTTTCCAGGTCTTTCTCACCTTACGCCATCCCCTGAAAATTAATATAGTTTCTAACTCTCATGCTCCATAGTTTTTAAGGTCTAGAGTGATTATATTATGACCTGAACTATCGTAAGTGCAACTAACTCCTTAACTCGATTAATTCTTACACATTTTTACCTTCCTTTCCTCTCAAGCACCACACCCCACATAATATTCCTCACAAAATGGCAAGTCACCTAGTTAGTTCATTAGGATTCAGATAGAAATTAAGGAGTACTCTAAATCACAAAGAGATGAGGCATACCTCAAGTAGCGAAAATAGAGATACACCCCCGAGATCACACTAATCCTCATGATCCCCAGGTTTCTTGGCCACATATTATACAATTAACATACACAATAAACTTTTGTACTTAAGAAGTTTGACAATCCAACAATCAAGTAACAGTATGATCAAACAATAACCATCCATATAAGTAATTATGTGTCGCAGTATATCTTACCACTGCAAAAACATTAAATCACCAGTAGCTTAACACCATATCAAGAAAATTTCACAACATAACAATTCAACACCTATGCTTCTTATTGACCCCTACTAGTTGGAATATCCTGCTCCAACCTTTTAAGAATTAGTGAGATACCAATTGGAACCAACTAGTTCCAATTGTGATGGTTGAGATATTAATTGGAATCTGCTAGATACTAATTGGACTCAACTCGGGGAGACAACACTGAGATAGAAAAATAAGAGAGAAGAAAGTGAAACATATTCCTAGATGCCTTGTAGCCTTCTACAGATTTGATGTGGACGTAAAAACACCAATCTGTGGGACACTACTCAATATTTGCTCTTGTACTATGAGATGGGTAACCTAGGCTATGATACCATCTTTTCACAACCTAATCCATAAATCGTGCGGGAACCTACCTAACACCTACCCCCGGTAAGAGAACCCTTACTGCCCAGCCATTCTTTTAATGAGAAAGTTAAAATAATTCATTTTCAACAACATATTTCGGTTAACTCATACATATAAAATTCTGGTTTAATTTATTTGATAGCTAAAAGTAATGCAGAAAATAATCAATAATGAATCCCTAGAAACTAGCCTAAATTGGTACAAGAGCACTCGA
Source organism: Capsicum rhomboideum (assembly GCA_031232105.1). Taxonomy (NCBI): domain Eukaryota; kingdom Viridiplantae; phylum Streptophyta; class Magnoliopsida; order Solanales; family Solanaceae; genus Capsicum; species Capsicum rhomboideum. The sequence goes on from CP124711.1 coordinate 58,640,070, forward strand.
CAAGGAACAGGAAAGTCCATGACACAATATCCATGCACGATAGAGAAGGTAGGAGTTGTTGTATAGTGATCATCATCGCTGCTATAAAAAACCCAACTGACCTGCACCATGGCTATATCCCTAATTGGAGATATAGTAAGTGTAGCATCAGTACAACCATGTGTACTGGTAGGCATCATCGGACGACTAGGGTTAGAAATAAATAACATTAACAGTAAATAGGAAGAAATCAAAGTACCAAGTAAAGTTTCGGTTTTAATTCCCAGATTATGAATTTACTAACACCACACGTTTAGCATCTCTGTGACCTACCTGTCATTTAACATTTTCATATATCCTTGTCCTTTGACAATCCCCTCTAACTTATATTCCTTAATCCTTCCTCAGTTATTACTTTGGTTTCTGTAATTCCTAGCCCACTTTAGACCGGCTTACCGACTTCACGAAACTAGGACTTTAGGCTACCAACGATTGGACCGAACCTCCTCGATACTAAACTAATTCAATACACTATTGCATTTACAACCATTGATATGCTTATTATGTTGACACCCCCTGCGGGGAGAGATACTATTGTATACCCCGCCTATAATACTAAGAACTTAGGGAAAATAAACATTAACACTTGAACTAGGGCGTACCTTGTATTCATGGTTTTCTACCATACTCCATCAACACTACCAACAAACCATTCCACTCTAGGAACCAACAATAATATACATAACATAATTAAATGTTCAAGTCATATGAATAAATGCATGTATGCAAGATGTGCGCATCATCTCTTCCTCTTCTCATTCTTGTCAACATCAATATCATTTCATCAACATCACCATCATCACTAACCTCATGAACATCATGAGTTGTATATCATCCTCATCCTCATCATTATCAACTCAACCACATTAATAAGTATGAATATGCAATGCAATCAATAATCACAAGCAATGTCCGAAAATAATCACAATCACTGGTTCACATGGAATCATAGAGACCTCAATCTTATTATTATGCATATCCCTAGATACATATATTTATGTAATTTTGTACACTATACCTCCGATAAAATTGTGATGTTTATACTAGTTATTGTTACTAACTCTCTCTATCTCCAATCCATACTCATTTTTCCAACCTTGCTCTCAACTTCTCTCTTAAATACTTCTATCGGAATTTTAATAATTAACCTTACTAAACTTAACCTGCTCACTCCATAACTCTTAATGACTTGCCTACTCTTCTACTTACCCTGCTGATGTTGCCCAAAATATACCTCCGAAAAATTATAATGCGATCGTTGTATCAAATATAGAATCCAACTAGGTTGGGGTCGATCCCACAGGAAATAGGTCAAAGTTATGTAGAATGCTAGTCTGAGTGACTGGTGAGTAAGTAAAACTGGGGGGGTTTGTGAATAAATAGTAACAGTAACAATTTTTGAATATAGAATTTGTAGACACTATGAGAAATACACTAGGACTGTGGTCCCCAATGATTCCTTAACTCCACCAATTTCTTGTGCTGGCAAAACTGTCCCGATATGTTGCATGCAAAATCTGACAAGATATGTTCATCTAAACGTCTCTCGACCTTGGTTAGACGAATTTCACTCTTCTTCTCTCGATCTTCGAGTGTCGCACTACTAACCCTTGTCCTGGATCTCAGATAACTATCCCTGTTACGGCTCAAGTTATTAGATGAAGGTTGATAGCTTCAAATCTCTGTTGTTATTCCCTTTTCCCAATATTTACCTCTGTCTCGAGCAAGTCTGGAATATAGGCGAGTTTCTAACGTTTGCAACTGCTAGAAGATCAATTATAATGAAGGTAATAACAATACATTCATTCCCAACGGTTCAGAGTTGCTTTGTACTTAACCGTTTTGTTAATTCCTCATGGTTCCCACAACCCTAGTTAATGAGTTTAGCTACTCATGATTGCAAGGACACAATAAGCATTCAAAGATGAAGATATAATTGTAAACTCACAATAAAGAAGAAACTCTGAAATCTCAATTATGAATAAAACCCTGGAACTGGTGTTCCAATATTATAAAATCCAACAATGTGTTTATGAACTCAAAATAATGAAAAACTATCTCAAAACAATGTAATGACTAACTCCTGAACATAGGACACTAAAGGGGTATTTATAGATACAAGACGAATCTTATCCTAATCAAAACAGGAAAACAGAGTTGGCAACCTTCCACGGTATCGTAAATTGGTGTCGTGGAACCAAGTCATGACACGTGGGTCCAATCGTGGAAATCAGACACATTTGAAAATTCTCTGAAGTTGACTCACGGCATGTGAGTCCTGTCGTGAGTCACCTTTTTGGTGCAGATCTGGCTCTTTCATCTTTAGATACTTCATTCTCGGGCATGATTCTTCCTTTTTGATTCTCGGGCGTGATTCTTCCTTTTTTTTCCATTTTTCCTCCAAAACCTATTCTCCTACAATATAGAACAGAAAACACATCATATCAACCAAACACACCCAAGTTATTGCATATTTTCATTGTTTTAAGCATCAAAAGTGTCATGAAACCATGACACATCAATACCTTCAACTTAGAACTTTTGCATGTCCTCAGACGATCAAAATAAAATAAACACAATGATGCTTAACTAAAAGAAACCTAAGGTACCTACGACAGTCAACTCATTTGCTTTTGACCTCAAAATTTTTCTGACCCCTCCTACTTGCAAATTAAAACCTCAGTGTGCATATATGAAGCATATTATCATGACATAGAAGGGATCAAATTATGGCATGAGATTATGAACAAACAACTAAGCATATGTGCAAATGACATTATCCGAACAAATAGCAGCTAACAATGCAACCCATGTACTCTCATAACAAAGAGGTCCTATATACTCACAGTATACTAATGAATATCAAAGTAGGGACTCGGTCAAAATACTCTCTCTCACAAAAAATTTCAAATAGTGTGTATGAAATACCATAGGCTTGCCCTTATTTTCTATGCCTTAGTTTTTCGGATACATTATAACATACTATAAACACCATTTAAAAACAAAATTTCAGGAGAGGTATCCTTTAAACAATCCAAAAGCATCCTTACCATTCAAAATACATTCAAAATTTGACTACACTAAGGTTCTCCTATTTTTCTCCTAATTAAACATGAAAATACATAACTAATATAAATAAACACCTAAACATGTCGGTTCTACTATGATAGCACACTCGAGGAAAAAGAAACACGGTAACAAAAACCTCTAAGTGGTGGTATACCCCACCCCCAACCAACAATGGTGCACTGTCCTCATTGCACAACTATCAATATGGTAAGTGGAAGGAAGTGAAGACATACTTGGACCACGCTAGGCGCCGAAAGTGGGATCATCAGCATGCCTTCTGGGCTCTTTTCTAGGTGCAGTCGGTGAAGGGGGTGCCTGACTAGAGGATGCACCCTGTACCCTCTCCTCCTGCGCAATCTTCCTGGTGTGGTACTCTACTCTAGAAGCCTTTACCACTCTCTGAAACTCACCCTCGGACTCATCACCACTATCAACCTGATCTTCCGAACTATGTGGTGGAATAACAGGAGTGCTGCTCGGTGCCAAAGCTCTAACCTCCTCTCTCAAAGTAGCCACCTCTCGTGTCAAGCCTGCGACATTATGACTCTGTGCTGAAATCATCGGAGTGGACATCCGAGGCTCAAAACTATCAATCTTCCCATGCAGCTCTCTCATAAACTACTCCACGGCGGCCGTCATACGGGCCTCCACTCTGGTCTCCGCATCCTCTACCGTGGTCCTAACCCATGGCTTAAACTGGGATACCAACTTAGCCATTTGGGTCTCAGTGTGGGCCTGCCTCTCGAATATCTGCATTTGTCTATCAATCAAATACTACAGGAAGTCCCTCAAAACTGAAACCATACCAGAAGGAGGCGGTGGTGGTGTAGTGTCGGGTACCTCATCGTCAATCAAGCCTGTGCGCTCAACAGGTACAGGAACAGTATTAGGTACGCTCACCGATACTGGAATAGGCATAGGTGTACTAACCAGCTCATCCCTATCTCCAGGCCCTTCAAAAAGGGTTATTCCTGATGACCTAGAAGGGTGAGACCTCCGCAGAAAGACTAGGTGAGCTCCTCGCTGCTGCATCAACCCTATATCAGCAATGTGGGTCACCTCAATGTGATAGTCTACCGCAGGCGTCGTGAACATACCAACACTAACACATAAGCCATGAATCAGATAGGGGAAAGGGATGCTGGTAAAGTTGCGGAAAGCATGCTCATGTATCTCCCCAATGATGTAGCGGGTGAAGTTAATAGCATAGCCTACAAGAATGCTCGCTACCAACACTGCTCGATCAAGTGTGAGTGAATTATCAGCATTAGTTAGGCTCAACCGGTGCTTGACAACCGACCACCAAAAATGTCCAGCAAAGTGAAGTGAGGATTTCTTAATATTCAACTTCCCAATAACCCAACTAGAATTAGCACCCTCCTCGACTATATAACCTGCAATCCATCGCAGTAACTCCAAACGCTGATTGGTATCTCTCATTTTAGCCCTATTACGCACAGTCTTTATACGGTGATTAAATTCTACAGTGTTAGATAGAAATAGACGCTCAGCACCAAATAGAAACCTGTGGATCATCTGCTCAGAGATGTATACTCTGATCTCCCAAACCAAAGTGTGAGTCAATGGTGGTTGGTCTATGCACCACTGGTCATTGGGTGTGATCAATGCAACAGAAGCAGCATAAGAGGCATAAAAATCATGGACCAACTCTGAGCTATAGTGCCCAGAAGGCTCCACCATCCAACTGAACCCATAATGGTCAAATACTGCCTTAATCTCAAGCAGTGCTCTCAATTCATCTAGCCTGATATCGGGGCTCTTCAGTGATACTCCTTCTACACATGCCCCACTGAGTAAGCTCGGCATCTCTGTCATAAATGACCCTCATGCCCTGAACACACCATCTTTTGTTTTCCCTACGAACCGCAATAGTGGTCCGCTGTGCAGCCACCTGTCTCTGTGAGGACGTCGTGGAGTGTTAACCACTAGTGCCAGACATAGAAGTTGTCGCATCAATCGCAAAATCATCCGGCCCATCAGTATTGTCCCAAGAGCCAAAACCATCAAAATCGGCATCATCCATATCCTCATCATTCTCCTCAAAGCCAGACACATTAATCTCCCATTCTTCACCAGTTGCAGCATCTTCCATCCCCTCATCAGACTGCGGGACAAAATCAGAAGATTGAGCAGGGGCAACCAGTTGTGAGGGCTGTGAAGTATGTTGTTGGGCAGCCCAGGCAGCAGCTAGTGCCCGCATTTGTAGCCATGTTGTACAAGGCACCAGTGCAGTATCATCGGAAGCAAGCTCGTATGCCTCTTCAGACCCACTTTTGTCAGACACCGAAGGTTTATCATATAACCTAGTAGTAAACTCAGGATTTTCACGTAACCTAGTAGTAAACTCAGGAATTCGAGGCGTGATTTGGGTGTGCATGGGTGCATGGGTGTCACGCCTCTACATTTGGGGTTTGATTTGGGTGGCATGGGTGTCACGCCTCGAATTCCAATGGGGCGGACTGGCACCCAAAGCCGTTAAGGCTCGAGAGAACCACTCTTCATTCATGTACACTCGTATGCATGTCACTAAATGAACAACACTCTATCATATATGGCTACAAGATACCAATGGCGGAAGTCATGGAAAAATATTCAAGAGATATGAAACTTGGCCGTTAGGGCCATCACATCAAAAGCATACATTCCTTACATCCCTTCATAGCCTCTAACAGATACATAACCAACCTAAAGTCGGGACAAGTCCCTGCTTTATACAACATTTACATAGTACCAAAACAAATGTACACATGTGACTCGAAAAGCCCTGAATCAACCTGGAGCTCACGGACAGTCTGCAGATGACCTGTATCCTACTGTGGAGGTCTACTAGCTCCTGTGCCTGCAACAAGTAAGGTAAGTCCCCCAAGGGACGTCAATACGAAAGAATGTACTGAGTATGTAAGGCCATAAATAACTGCTTGAAATACAAGAACTCCAAATGGAATCAAATACAAATGAATAATAAATATGGATAAACCACCATTCTGTAGGTGTGGAACCATGTACATTACATTCATTACTTTCTTTGCTTTTCTGTTCATTCATTCATTCATATAAAACCAGAGCCCCAAGTTTATCAGTGGGAAATAACATAACATATCATTGGGATCAGCGCTCCAGCTAGGCTTATGTGCCCCTTTGAGCTTTCCACCCATACTCAAACAGTAAACAACTATGCATTACTTCATTCCTTAAATTTTGTAAGATTGATACATTGGTGGTTATAACATTATAGGAGCTTTGAAACATCAGTCAATGAATAAGAGTAATGTGAACAACAATTGATAAAAAACCTTAAATGAAATACTTTAGAACATTTCAGAATGGAAACAAGTCGGTAACAATAAGGACAAGAGGTGCTGCCGAAGGATACTGAAAAGAGTAACCTTACATACCTTATCTTCCAAAGATGAATACACAATCCTATATGTGAATACAACAGTGCATCTCCCTCCTTACGTGTTACTCTACAACACAAGTACATAACGGAGCTCACGTTAACAACTAACTATATTACAAATGCATAAGACGACAATGAGCTACGTGACCGCCATATAACGTCCTTTAACCCTATTACAATACCATTTACTGCATCACCATACCAACAACACCAAAACATGCCACACATCAAACAAGACATCATAAACCGATAGCATTTCACACCAAGTTTATACTTTATACTTCCCATTCAACTCCACATCACATTTACTCCATCTAGTCACTTCAATACCGTTCACAATAACACATTAACAAAAAATCCATAATTGATATAACTCAAAATACTTCTGGACTATCCAGGGCCACCTGCATTGGCATCTGCGCTCGCAGGTGCCCCATCCGCGAAGGCGGATGCCCGGTTCGGCCAAAATGGGTCTTTTTTGGGTCCTTTTTTGTAATAAATGGTACATGGACATAATTAAGCTTCTATTTTCATATTTTAGGTTAACTTGGATGCCAACAAACAATCATGGTTTCACAACGCACATAAACATCACCAAACTACATCCTCCTTTCACTACACCACCAATTCCATGCACAATTTTCACAACAACAATTCCAAATGTTATACACAAAGAGAAATAAAGTTAGGGACACAACCACATCATACATGTTGACATTTAATCCATCAAATTCACTTCCTTCAAGAACTCAAGTCCACTTTCAAGTTTAGAAGGCAAAACCCTTTACCAATTAAGCAAAAGTAGATTATTTCACACATAGTGGACTGCACAACACTTGCCAACATAACCAACATGATTTATACACCATATAGTGCATATAATATATTAAACCATAAGATTAAACACTTACCAAATCTTGCAAAGAGGTGATCTTGTCCAAAGGGCATAGTTGCTTAGGGTTTGTGAGAAGAGAGAATGTTGTGGAAAAATCCAGAAATTGCATGTGTGTCTTAATGAATAAAATCTCATTTTTGGTTGCCTTTTATAGTCCCTTAATGGTCATCCTTAGCCAAACTTGGGATGAGGGTTTACTTGGTTAAAGGTAGAATGGGTCATTTTCCCATTTGGGCCATGTCTTTTGCTTGATTATTGGGCCTTAAATTGAGCCCATTAGCACAAGACTAATTAATACCACTAAAATTAATGGTTAATACCCCAACCATATCAAGTTTAAATAATTCCATAAATGTTACGGTAATAACATAGGTTCGAAAATGTACGGGGTGTTACATCCTTTCCCCCTTAGGAACATTCATCCTTGAATGTTGGTAACATTATTCAAGTCTAAGTTTATCCTTCATGTTAATATATACACACAATGCTTATATATACTTGTTATTACTCCAGTCCCGCATCCTAAACTTTCTCTTCCGTTTGAACAAATGAGGGTACTTAGACTTCATCCTTTACTCGGCTTCCCATGTGATCTCTTTTACTTGTTGATTTCTCCAAGAAGCTACTTCTTTATTCCTTAGCCTCTTTACTTGTCGATCCAAGATAGAAATAGGTATCTCTTCATAGGTGAGATCCTCCGTAATTTTTACATCTTCAATGGTAGCAATACGAGATGGATCTCCTATGCACTTCCAAAGCATCGAAACATTAAATACTGGATGAACTGTGGAGAGTTCTTGGGGTAGTGCTAATTTATATGCAACTTGACCAAATCTTCAGATAATCTCATATGGAATGTTATATAGGGCCAACTTTACTTTCTTGTAAAATCTTATTACCCCTTTCATTGGTGACACTTTCAAGAATACCCAATCACCTCGGGCAAATTCTAGCCCTCTTCTTCTAGCATCGGCATATGACGTGTGTCGACTTTGGGCCATTTGTAGCCGTTGTTGTATCAACTTAACTTGCTCTATATCTTTATGAACAAGATCTGGCCTGAGGAAAGCAGTTTCACCTGCTTCAAACCATCCAATTGGTGATCTACACTTCCTCTCATATAAAGCTTCATAAGGTGCCATTTTGATACTTGAATGACAGCTATTATTGTAGGAAAATTCAATAAGCGATAGATGATCATCCCAACTACCTTTAAGGTCCAATGTACAAACTCTTAGCATATCTTTAAGTGTTTGGATAGTACGTTCTGCTTGTCCATCTGTCTGAGGATGAAAAGTCGTACTTAAATTCACTTGGGTTCCCAAACTCTTCTGGAAAAAAATTCCAAAAATTCCAAAAGTGTGCGGTAAATTGAGTTTTCCTGTCTAATATAATAGAGATTGGAATCCCGTTTAATCGCACTATCTCTTTAACATACAATCGTGTATACTCTTCAGCTATATAGGTGGTCTTGACCGGTAGGAAATGCGCTGACTTGGTAAGCCTGTCAACTACTACCCATATGGAATCAAATTTCCGCAGTGTACGAGACAAACCTGTGATGAAATCCATATTAATCATGTCGAACATCCAAACTGGAAGATTAATACATTCCATGTAACCTCCAGGCTTCTGATGCTCTACTTTTACTTGTTGACAATTTGGACATTGGGCTACAAATTTTGCAATGTTCTTCTTCATATTTCCCCAAAAATACATTTCTTTCAAATCATGATACATTTTGGTAGCTCCCGGATGAATAAAATACCGTGAATGATGTGCCTCTGTCATAATTCGTTCCTTAGTTCACTTACATCCGACACACACAATCTACCTTGGCACTGAAGCACTCCCTCTTGTGTAAGATCAAATGCCTTCGTCAAACCTTGTTGTACATTCTCCCTCAGCTGCAATAACATAGGATCCGCATATTTTTTTTCCTTTACTTCAGCTACTAAGGAAGATTCCTCGGCATTTTGCACTGTAATTGCTTTATGTGGAGTTTCAAGAAGACGAACTCCCAAGCTGGCTAGTTGATGTAGATCCTTGACTATACCTTGTTTTTCTGTCAACTGGCCATAAGTGCTTCCTATTGCTTTGCGACTCAATGCATCGGCTACCACATTTGCTTTCCTTGGATGATATAAGACATCAATATCATAATCTTTTAATAGTTCAAGCCACCTCCGCTGTCTCAGATTTAAGTCCTTCTCCTTGAAGATATATTGCAAACTTTTGTGGTCAGTATATATATCAACATGAACCCCATACAAATAGTGGAGCCATATCTTTAAAGCAAATACCACAGCTGCTAGCTCAAGATCATATGTGGGATAATTTCTCTCATGTGGCCGTAACTGTCTTGAGGCATAAGCTATTACATTACCGTGCTACATCAATACACATCCTAAGCCGACTCCTAATGTATCACAATATACTGCATACCCTTTTGTGCCTTCTAGATTTACCAATACGGATGTAGAAGTCAATTTATCTTTCAACTCTTAGAAACTCTTCGCATATGCATCATTCCACTGAAACTTGGTTGCCTTGTGGGTTAGCTTTGTTAAAGGTGCCGCAATGGAAGAAAACCCTTCAACAAACCTTCTATAATAACCTACCAATCCAAGAAAACTATGAATCTCTGTAGGCGACGTAGGTCTTGGCCAATTCTTCACAGCTTCTATCTTTTGATTATCAACCCTTATTCCTTCATCCGACAAAATATGACCCAAGAATGCTACAGATTTTAACCAAAATTCACATTTAGAGAGCTTTGCATATAACTTACGATCACGAAGAATCTGTAACACCTATCGTAAGTGATTAGTATGGTCTTCTTCTGATCTTGAATAAACCAGTATATCATCTATAAACACTGTCACCTTATTCAGTTGTCGATAATCAATACATATTCTCATTGTGCCATCTTTTATTCATACAAACAACACTGGTGCACCCCAAGGGGACATACTAGGCCTTATGAATCCCTTGTCCAGCAAGTCTTTCAATTGCTCCTTCAATTCTCGTAACTCCACTTGGGCCATTCTATACGGAGGAATAGAGATAGGCTGAGTGTGTGGCATCACATCAATACCAAACTCTACTTCCCATTCTGGAGGCAAACTCGGAAGATCTTCAGGAAATACATCAAGGAATTCATTTACTACTGGAACCGATTAAAGAGTTGGTGGCCTTACATCGGTATCTTGCACCCTTACTAGATGGCATATGTACCCCTTGGATAAAATTTTACTCGCCTTAAGATAGGAAATAAATTTACTTCTCGGTGCTCCAACATTACCACTCCATTCAAGGACATTCTTTCGTGGAAAATGAAAATGTACTTTCTTAGCTCAGCAATCTACCATGGCATAACAAGAATTCAACCAATCCATACCCATTATAACGTCAAAATCCACCATGTCCAACTCAATAAGATCAACCAATGTATCATGATCACAAACGTTCACTATACAATTACGATATACCCTTTTAGCTACAATAGATTCACCAACTGGTGTAGATACATCAAATGGATTAACTAATAATTCTGGTGTTCCTTTGAATTTTTCAGCAATCAATAGAGTAACATATGATAGGGTAGAACCCAGATCAATCAATGCATGTACATTATGAGAAAAGACGGATAATGTACCTGTAACTACATCAGGAGAAGCCTCCAAATTCTGACGATCCGCTAAGGCATTGGTACGATTTAGAACTCCACTAGAGTTGGCTTCTCCTCTAGCACCTCTACCACGACCAACAGGCTGCACACCTTAGCCTAAGGAAGGAACCGATGATGATGATGCAACGGTTGATCCCGTAGGTCCCGCCATACTACCCGTGCCCCCTTGTCGACACTCTCTCCTCAGGTGCCCCGACATACCGTACCGAAAGAAAATATTCGTTCCAACCTGACATTCACCTAAATAAAACTTTCTATAGTGCTAGCACGGCTGACGAGAAAATCCTGTTGTCTGTGAACCTCGAATCCCATTACTCTACCCAAAATGGCTGCCCCTAACCCTCCAGAATTGGGATGGAGTGCCTGTGGTAGGATAGGAAGATGAGGGTCTCGGCGGTCTATTAAAAACCCTAGGCCTGAATTCTCTTTGGGATGCCATGAACTGTCCCATAGGTCTGGCCTTCTTTGACGGCCCTCTTTCAAATTTTTGCACTCTTCTCCTTTGCCTCTGATCCTCCATCTTTTATGCAAAAGCTTGTATCCTGGCTATAGCCATATCTCTATTCAACGCAGCAATAGTACAATCCCTCACCAGATATGGATCCAATCTGTCCACATACCGATGGACTCTGTCGTCCATAGTGGCTACTACATTAGGAGCATACCTGGCCGAAGAGTTAAACCGAAGGCTGTACTCTCTGACGCTCATATTTCCTTGACAAAGATTTAAGAACTGGTTCGCACTAGCCTCTCGGACCTTATATGGAAGGTAATGATCAAGGAACGCCACTTTGAATTCTTCCCAATTAGCTGGACGTGCACCGATACCCCTAGATCGTTTCCAATCTTCGTACCATAATATAGACTATCCTTTCAACCTATATGCTGCAAGCTCAACTGTTTCTATGCCAGATACATGCATAACATATAAAGCCCTTTGAACTTGATCCACGAAGTCTTGCGGATATTCATTCAGATCTGACCTAGTGAAGGTGGGAGGGTCTAATTTCAGGAAATCTTGTGTCCGCCGACTAGCTGCCCTATCCGCACCATCATCACTTGTCGTTGGACCAGCTCATCCTTGACTTTGTGGAATAACTATCTGAGTCAACATTTGCACCGCATTTCTGAGATCCTACTCAGTAGCATTAATAGGTGGTTCCAAGGATACTTCTATACTTTGTGGCCCCCTGGAAATGGAAGAGGAGAAGATACCCGCGATGTAAATACAGTTTCAGCCCCACCTTGACTAGCTTGGTCAGGTGGTGATTTACTAGTTCCTTCTCCAGCAAGCATGTCTACCTTCTTACCTTTACCCCTACCTCGTCTTATAATCAGCATTTTACTATACAAAAGAAAACCAATTTCAATGGTCAGATATGATTCCACCTACAATATTGGCTCTAATGCACGATCTAAGAAATGAAGAAATGAAACAACTCCAAAATATCCTGTAGCCTCCTACTTATAAATGTGGCGCGCAACACATCCATAAACAAGACTCTACTCAGACACGACTTTGTAGACACCCTAGGACAACCTGCTCTGATACCACTTTTGTCACGCCTCAAATTCTAATGGGGCAGACTGGCACCCAAAGCCGTTAAGGCCCAAGATAACCAATCTTCATTCATGTACACTCGTATGCATGTCACTAAATGAACAACACTCTATCACATATGGCTACAAGATACCAATGGCGGAAGTCTTGGAAAAACATTCAATAGATATGAAACTTGGCTGTTAGGGCCATCACATCAAAAGCATACATTCCTTACATCCCTTCATTTGTCCCACAACGTCTACAAAGCCTCTAACAGATACATAACCAACCTAAATTCAGGACAAGTCCCCGCTTTATACAACATTTACATAGTACCAAAACAAATGTACACATGTGACTCAAAATACCCCGAATCAACCTGGAGCTCACCAACAGTCTGCAGATGACCTGTATCCTACTGTGGAGGTCTACTAGCTCCTGTGCCTGCAACAAGTAAGGTAAGTGCCCCAAGGGACGTCAGTACGAAAAAATGTACTGAGTATGTAAGGCCATAAATAACTGCTTGAAATACAAGAACTCCAAATGGAATCAAATACAAATGAATAATCAATATGGATAAACCACCATTCTGTAGGTGTGGAACCATGTACATTACATTCATTACTTTCTTTGCTTTTACGTTCATTCATTAATTCATCATTCATTCATATAAAGCCTGAGCTCCAAGATGATCAGTGGGAAATAACATAACATATCATTGGGATCAGCTCTAGCTAGGCTTATATGCCCCTTTGAGCTTTCGACCCATAAATCCAATAATCATTCGGGATTGTCTCTAGCTAGGATTATGTGCCCCTTTAAGCTTTCCACCCGTACTCAAACAGTAAACAACTATGCATTACTTCATTCCTTTAATTTTGTAAGATTGATACATTGGTGGTTATAACATTATAGGAGCTTTGAAACATCAGTCAATGAATAAGAGTAACGTGAACAACAATTGATAAAAAACCTTAAATGAAATACTTTAGAACATTTCAGAATGGAAACAAGTCGGTAACAATGAGGACAAGAGGTGCTGCCGAAGGATACTGAAAAGAGTAACCTTACATACCTTATCTTCCCAATATGAATACACAATCCTATATGTGAATATAATAGTGCATCTCATTCCTTAGGTGTTACTCTACAACACAAGTACATCTAACTACATTACAAATACATAAGACGATAATGAGCTACGTGACTGCCATATAACATCATTTAACCCTCTTACAATACCATTTACTGCATCACCATACCAACAACACCAAAACATGCCACACATCAAACAAGACATCATAAACCGATAGCATTTCACACCAAGTTTATACTTTATACTTCCCATTCAACACCACATTACATTTACTCCATCCAGTCACTTCAATACCGTTCACAATAACACATTAACAAAAAATCCATAATTGATATAACTCAAAATACTTCTGGACTACTCCCTTAAAGTCATTAAAAGGGTACTATAATTTGATGATTACATCCAAGAAGGGTATAGGGGCCTTGGGGGGTCAAAGAGAAGCAAAAACAAACAAAACGAAATTCTGGAATGGCCTGTGGAGCCACCTGTGCCCGTAGGTGGGTGATATACCGCCGTAGGTTCCCATATGGCCCTGTCCTGGGCCACCTGCATTGGCATCTACGCCGGCAAGTGCCCCATCCATGAAAGCGGATGCCCGGTTTGGCCAAAATAGGTCTCTTTTGGGTCCATTTTTGTAATAAATAGTCCATGGCCATAAGTATGCTTCTATTTTCATATTTTAGGTTAACTTGTATGCCAATGAACAATCATGGTTTCACAACGCACATAAACATCACCAATCTACATCCTCGTTTCACTACACCACCAATTTCATGCACAATTTTCACAACAACAATTCCAAATTTTATACACAAAGAGAAATCAAGTTAGGGACTCAAACACATCTACATGTTGACATTTCATACATAAAATTCACTTCCTTCAAGAACTCAAGTCCACTTTCAAATTTAGAAGACAAAACCCTTTACCAATTAAGCAAAAGTAGATTGTTTCACACATAGTGGACTGCACAACACTTGCCAACATAACCAACATGATTTATACACCCTATAGTTCATATAATATATTAAACCATAAGATTAAACACTTACCAAATCTTTCAAAGAGGTGATCTTGTCCAAAGGGCATATTTGCTTAGGGTTTGTGAGAAGAGAGAATGTTGTGGAAAAATCTAGAAATTGCATGTGTGTCTTAATGAATAAAATCTGATTTTTGTTTGCCTTTTATAGTCCCTTAATGTTCATCCTTATCCAAACTTGGGTCAATAATTGAGGGTTTACTTGGTTAAAGGTAGAATGGGTCATTTTCTTATTTGGGCCATGTCTTTTGCTTAATTATTGGGCCTTAAATTGAGCCCATTAGCACAAGACTAATTAAGCCCACTAAAATTGATGGTTAATACCCCAACCATCTCAGATTTAAATAATTCCATAAATGTTACGGTAATAACATAGGTTCGGAAATGTACGGGGTGTTACATCCTTTCCCCCTTAGGAACATTCATCCTCGAATGTTGGTAACATTATTCAAGTCTAAATTTATCCTTCATGTTACTATATACACACAATGCTTATATATACTTACCTGTTATTACTCCAGTCCCACATCAGGAACTTTCTCTTCCGTTTGAACAAATGAGGGTACTTAGACTTCATCCTTTACTCGGCTTCCCATGTGATCTCTTTTACTTGTTGATTTCTCCAAGAAGCTACTTCTTTATTCCTTAACCTCTTCACTTGTCGATCCAAGATAGCAATAGGTATCTCTTCATAGGTGAGATCCTCCGTAATTTTTACATCTTCAATGGTAGCAATACGAGATGGATCTCCTATGCACTTCCAAAGCATCGAAACATAAAATACTGGATGAACTGTGGAGAGTTCTTGGGGTAGTGCTAATTTATATGTAACTTGACCAAATCTTTGGGTAATCTCATATGGCACGTTATATAGGTCCAACTTTCCTTTCTTGTAAAATCTCATTACCCCTTTCATTGGTGACACTTTCAAGAATACCCAATCACCTCGGGCAAATTATAGCCCTCTTCTTCTAGCATCGGCATATGACTTGTGTCGACTTTGGGCCATTTATAGTCGTTGTTGTATCACCTTAACTTGCTCTATATCTTGATGAACAAGATCTGGCCTGAGTAAAGCAATTTCACCTTCTTGTTGTATCACCTTAACTTGCTCTATAGCTTGATGAACAAGATCTGGCCTGAGTAAAGCAATTTCACCTTCTTCAAACCATCCAATTGGTGATCTACACTTCCTATCATATAAAGCTTCATAAGGTGCCATTTTGATACTTGAATGATAGCTATTATTGTAGGAAAATTCAATAAGCGATAGATGATCATCCCAACTACCTTTAAAGTCCAATGTACAAGCTCGTACCATATCTTTAAGTGTTTGGATAGTACGTTCTTCTTGTCCATCTGTCTGAGGATGAAAAGTCGTACTTAAATTCACTAGGGTTCCCAAACTCTTCTGAAAAAAAAATTCCAAAAGTGTGCGGTAAATTGAGCTCCCCTGTCTAATATAATAGAGATTAGAATCCCGTGTTATCACACTATCTCTTTAACATACAACCATGTATACTATTCAGCTGTATAGGTGGTCTTGACCGGTAGGAAATGCGCTGACTTGGTAAGCCTTTCTACTACTACCCATATGGAATCAATTTTCAGCAGTGTACGCGACAAACCTGTGATGAAATCCATATTAATCATGTCCCACTTCCAAATTGGAAGATTAATACATTCCATGTAACCTCCAGGCTTCTGATGCTCTACTTTTACTTATTGAGAATTTGGACATTGGGCTAAAATTTTGCAATGTTTTTCTTCATATTTCCCCACCAATACATTTCTTTCAAATCATGATACATTTTGGTAGCTCCCGGATGAATTAAATACCGTGAATGATGTGCCTCTGTCATAATCCGTTTCCTTAGTTCATTTACATCTAGCACACACAATCTACCTTGGCACTGAAGCACTCCCTCTTGTATAAGATCAAATACCTTCGTCAAACCTTGTTGTACATTCTCCCTCAGCTGCAATAACATAGGATTCGCATATTGTTTTTCCTTTACTTATAATACTAAGGAAGATTCCGCGGCATTTTGCACTGTAATTGCTTCATTTGGAGTTTCAAGAAGAAGAACTCCCAAGCTCGCTAGTTGATGTAGATCCTTGACTATACCTTGCTTTTTTGTCAACTAGCCAATAGTGCTTCCTATTGCTTTGTGACTCAATGCATCCGCTACTATATTTGCTTTCCCTGGATGATATAAGACATCAATATCGTAATCTTTTAATAGTTCAAGCCACCTCCGCTGTCTCAGATTTAAGTCCTTCTCCTTAAAGATATATTGCAAACTTTTGTGGTCAGTATATATATCAACATGAACACCATACAAATAGTGGCACCATATTTTTAAAACAAATACCATAGCTGCTAGCTCAAGATCATGTGTGGGATAGTTTCTCTCATGTGGCCGTAACTGTCTTGAGGCATAAGCTATTAAATTACCGTGCTGCATCAATACACATCCTAAGTCGACTTCTAAAGCATCACAATATACTGCATACCCTTTTGTGCCTTTCGGAAGTACCAATACGGGTGTAGAAGTAAATTTATCTTTCAGCTTTTAGAAACTCTTCGCATATGCATCATTCCACTGAAACTTGGTTGCTTTGTGGGTTAGCTTTGTTAAAGGTGCTGCAATGGAAGAAAACCCTTCAACAAATCTTCTATAATAACCTGCCAATCCAAGAAAACTACGAATCTCTGTAGGCGTCGTAAGTCTTGGCCAATTCTTCACAACTTCTATCTTTTGATTATCAACCCTCATTCCTTCATCCAACACAATATGACCCAAGAATGCTACAGATTTTAACCAAAATTCACATTTAGAGAACTTTGCATATAAATTACGATCACGAAGAATCTGTAACACCTGCCATAAGTGATTAGTATTGTCTTCTTCTAATCTTGAATAAACCAGTATATCATCTATAAACACTATCACCTTATTCAGTTGCCAATAATCAATACACATTCTCATTGTGCCATCTTTCTTTAGTACAAATAACACTGGTGCACCCCAAGGGGACATACTAGGACTTATCAATCCCTTGTCCAGCAAGTCTTTCAATTGCTCCTTCAATTCTCGTAACTCCACTTGGGCCATTCTATACGGAGGAATAGAGATAGGCTGAGTGTGTGGCATCACATCAATACCAAACTCTACTTCCCATTCTGGAGGCAAACTCGGAAGATCTTCAGGAAATACATCAAGGAATTCATTTACTACTGGAACCGATTGAAGAGTTTGTGGTTTTACATCGGTATCTTGCACCCTTACTAGATGGCATATGTACCCCTTGGATAACATTTTCCTTGCCTTAAGATAGAAAATAAATTTACTTCTCGGTGCTCCAACATTACCCCTCCATTCAAGGACATCTTTTTGTGGAAAATGAAAATGTACTTTCTTAGCTCGGCAATCTACCGTGGCATAACAAGAAGCCAACCAATCCATACCCATTATAATGTCAAAATCCACCATGTCCAACTCAATAAGATCAACCAATGTATCATGATCACAAACGTTCACTATACAATTACGATATACCCTTTTAGCTACAATAGATTCACCAACTAGTGTAGATACTTCAAATGGATTAACTAATAATTCTGGTGTTCCTTCTAATTTTTCAGCAATCAATAGAGTAACATATGATAGGGTAGAACCCGAATCAATCAATGCATATACATTATGAGAAAAGGAAAAATCTAAAAAAGAGGCAGGAAAAGAAGGTCCTACAAATGTTGAAAACGATCCCTCGACCTCCTCCTCCTTTTCCTCAAAGGTTGAAAAGAAGGCTAACGAAGGCAAATATCAAAAGTTTATTACAATGTTGAAAGAGCTGTCAGTAAACATCCCTCTTGTTGAGGTATTGGAGCAGATGACGGGTTATGTGAAGTTCATGAAAGACTTGGTAACGAAAAAGAGAACTGTCAGTTTTGAGCCGAAAGATAACTTACATCATTTTAGTGTAGTTGCTTCGCGTTCCCTAGTTGAGAAGACGGAGGAACCAGGAGCTTTCACGATTCCTTGTACTATCAGGTCTTACAACTTTGCTAAAGCACTTTGTGATTTGGGTGCTAGTATTAACTTAATGTCGTTAGCTATTTTCAAGAAGTTGGGGTTGGGAGCACCAAAACCAACCTCTATGAGACTTCTCATGGCAGATAGGACTGTAAAAAAACCAGTGGGAATTTTGTATGATGTTTTGGTAAAAGTTGCATCTTTCATATTCCTGGTTGACTTTGTGATCCTAGATTGTGAAG
Organism: Capsicum rhomboideum; assembly: GCA_031232105.1. Lineage (NCBI taxonomy): Eukaryota > Viridiplantae > Streptophyta > Magnoliopsida > Solanales > Solanaceae > Capsicum > Capsicum rhomboideum. The sequence goes on from CP124711.1 coordinate 58,659,145, forward strand.
TTTATTTCGAGGTTCCCATCATATTGGAAAGACCATTCCTTGCCACTGGTCGTGCATTTGTCGACATGGAAACAGGTCAGATGAAATTCAGGTTAAACGATGAACAAGTCACTTTCAATGTTTGTCGTTCCATGAAGCAACCGAAAGATATGCGAGTGATTTCGGTAATATATGCAGTTAAAGATAGTGATATTGTCGTGTCTCTCGAAGAAAGGTTGGGGTTAGAAGCTCTTGCGGCCGTGATTATGAATTTCGATAGCGATGGTATTGAGGAATACGATGAGATGGTTGGTGCACTCACTGGTAAGGGATCCTACACTTATGCTCCAAAGAAACTTGATCTCGATTTGAAGAATAGGGTGACCCCACCAGCTCATCCTTCTATTGAGGAGCCTCCAGTTTTGGAGCTTAAGACTCTTTCGGCTCACCTTCGCTACATATTTTTGGGAGCCAACAACACCTTGCCTATGATTATTGCTAAATTGGTGGAGTGTTAAGTAGAGGCTTTGGTTTCAGTATTCAGAAGATTTAAGAGGGCCATTGGTTGGTCCATTGTTGATATTATAGGGATTCCACCCGGTATTTGCACTCACAAAATTCAACTTAATCCTGGGTCCATATCGAGCATTGAGCACCAACGTCGTCTAAACCCACCGATGCAAGAGGTTGTGAAGAAAGAGATCATCAAGTGGTTAGATGCAGGTGTGGTTTACCCCATTGCTGATAATAAGTGGGTGAGCCCAGTTCAATGTGTACCAAAGAAGGGAGGAATCAGTGTGGTTCCAAACGACAAAAATGAGTTAATCCCAATAAGGACGGTTACTGGATGGAGAGTTTGAATGGATTATCGAAAGCTGAATTCTTGGACAGAAAAAGATCATTTACCTATGCCCTTCATGGATCAGATGTTAGACAGTCTTGCTGGTAGAGGATGGTATTGTTTTCTCGATGTCTATTCGGGTTATAATCAAATTTTCATTGCTCAAGAAGACCAAGAGAAGACCACTTTCACTTGTCCATATGGTACATTCGTGTTTAAAAGGATGCCCTTTGATTTATGTAATGCACCGGCCACTTTCCAATGTTGCATGATGTCTATTTTCTCCGACATGGTGGAAGACACTATTGAGGTTTTTATGGATGATTTTTCTGTTGTGGGAGACTCATTTGATGATTGCTTGGCACACCTTGCTAATGTGCTGCAAAGATACGAGGAGTGCAACTTAGTGCTAAATTGGGAAAAATGCCATTTTATGGTAAATGAGGTGTCGTATTGGGGCATCAGATCTCAAAGAAAGGTATTGAAGTTGATAAGGCAAAGATTGAGGTGATTGAAAATTTACCTCCACCTATCTCCGTGAAAGGAATTCGGAGTTTCTTGGAACATATAGGATTTTATAGAAGATTTATCAAAGACTTCTCGAAAATTGCTAACCCGTTATGCAAACTTTTAGAGAAGGAGGTGAAGTTCGTGTTCGATGAGGCATGTCTAAAAGCATTTGAGCGTTTGAAAGAGAAGTTGATTTCAGCCCCTATCATTGTTTCACCAGATTGGACAATGCCTTTTGAGGTTATGTGTGATGCTGGATTTTTGCATGTTAGACTTACCCATAATGATGAAAAGGGTCATCACAGGACTAAACGAAGACGATGAACTTTAATTAGTAACCAATCTCGTAAGACATAAATAGACTAGCACAAAATAGTGTGAAATCTTTAAGTTGAATGACATGTGCAACTCAGACTAAAATCAACATGTCCCAAAACTAGGAGGTTTATCTCATGGAAAAATGGATAGGCAGGTGAGATTATTAAAAGCTCAATTCCACAATAATCCGTGATGAAGTAATAAACATATTTTTTAAATAACAAATGAAATGATTCTTTTTAGAGAATGAAAATGGAAGCAATAGACATCAAAAGAGTTTTTCTAAAACAATATCCAGCCATCAAACACCATGTTGGAGAAGATTATAGTACACTAGCGTGCTTGCAAATATTGCCTTTCAAATACATGAACTTAGAAAGAAGAAAAACTAATGATCATTCTATCTCAATTTTAATGAACAAGATCTCTCTTCTCTTTTTTTCTCTTTAAACTCTAAACACAAACATATCCTATAATTGCGTCTATGATCAAAGCAAACTCAAATTTTGTGCTAAAAATGAGCAAATTAATCCAGAAGCAAACTGAAGAATTGAATCCATACATGAAAATACAATAAAAAAAAAATAAGAAGGATTTTACATGTTTCAACACAACGCTGGGAAGAAGAACTTCAAGACGATTCCACCACGAACTTCCAATAAATTTTACCAGAATCAAAAAATTGTTACTAAAGTCTTCGGTTCTTCAGAGTTAGAGAATAATTCTCTAAAACTCTAAAGAAATCCAAAGTAGAAGTGTAGAAGACCCTCTCTAATGGATATTCAATTGTTCCTGAATGAGGACCTAAATGAGGGTATTTATAGGCAATTTTAATTGACCTTAAGAAAATCTCAAAGTAGTTATTTTAACACAACTTTTAATAGAATAATTCCCAAAATATTTATTGAAGTAAAATTATAAAAATACATATATCAGAACATAGAAATATATTTTCTTTCTTAAAATGCTAAAATAACTCGTAATCGATTTCAAAAATACCTTAACTTTACAAAACAATTATTTTGAAATTGTTTGAAATTGAAGAAGTTCAAAATTAATTCAATTGGGGAAGGTCAAATTAGATGTCAACATCTAACATGTGTATGGGATGACTTAAACATGTCTCGAGATGTGAGGTGTTATAATATCTTCGCCTTCGGATCATTCATCCTCGAATAAGGTCATGGCTAGAAGGGACATATGAACTGAACTAAACTGAACATGATTCTGTTAGGATAACTTTAGACTAACTCCAACCAACATGAATTGCTCTAACATCAAGAGAAATTTACAATGAACCACAAAGGAATTCATAAGCATGAATTGTGAATGTAAGATAATATCATAGACACGACATAAGACATTAGTTTCATAGGACATGAACATAATAGCGTAAGACATGAACTCATGAAAATTGTAAACATAGATTAGGATCATTACCTCAAAGATCTTCCCCTTGAGGAGTGAAGAGGTGAGGATACCTATCTTACATATCTTCCTTGGCTTCCTACATAGCCTCTTCAACAAATTGATTCATCCATTGAACATTTATGGAAGCTACTTCTTTAGTCCTAAACTTGTGAAGTTAACGATCAAGAATCTTATATGAAACTTCATCATAATACAAACTATCTTTCACACCAACACTCTCCGTAGGAACTATGAGTAAGAGATCACCACACACTTTTTTAGCATGGAGACATGAAACACTAAATGAATAGAGGCTAAATTCACATACAATTCCAACTAATAGTATACTTTCCCAATCCTTATCATGATTTGGTAGGGACTGATATATTGAGGACTAAGCTTTCCGTTCTTCCCAAACCCATGATTCCCTTCATAAGTGAAACTTTTAATAATACCCAATTATCGACACTAAACTCTAAGTTACTTTGCCTCATATCAGAATATGACTTTTGGCGGCTTTGCACAGTCTTCAACCGTTCCTGGATGATTTTAACTCTCTCCACAGCTTGGTGGTCTAAGTCTGGCCTTAATAACTCACCTATACGAACCTCAAACCAACCTATTGGCGATCTATATCTTTTCCCATATAAGGCGTCAAATGGTTCCATCTGAATAATGGAGTAGTAGCTATTATTATATGCAAACTTAATAAAAGGTAGGTCATCATCTCAGTTACCCTTGAAATCTAGGGCATAAGCTCTTAACATTGCCTCAAGTGTCTAACTGGTCCGCTCTTTTTGACCTTTGGTCTGAGGGTGACATATTGTCACGACCCAAAAGTTCAGGTCATGATGGCACCTACCCAGACTCCACCTTGATTGGTAAGCCAAAAATCCACAACAGATAAGAAACACGAAGTCAGTCCATAGTACTCAAAATCTAAAGAATGAACAAAATACAACCGAATCCCAAAATCTGGTATCATAAGTATAAGAGCATCTAAACAAGTCTGAAAATTGAAATACAATAATTTGTCTCTGAATACAAGTAAAGCATAAATGATAATGGATCTTGGAACAAGGCTCCAAACGAGAAGCTCACTAGGTAATCACACTAGGATCTGCACTGAAAGGGAACAGTAAGGGTGAGTATGGTTCACTTGTACTCAGTAGGTATCATAGGCCAACTGAGCAAAGAAAAAAAATACAGACAATATATACTATGAGCACATCACCTGCAAGCAGAAAATTTCCCAAATGGTAGCTCACACCGTCTCCACTAATAGTTCTAAATATATATACAATAAAGGAAACTAACTTCACAACAACAACATATAAAGGAATACACAACAATATAAATAATGAAATGCAATGCAATAATGAGGTGATGTTGATGATAAAAATAAGCCATCGCATGGCTTTTTTATACACCTTCCGAGCCTCCGCACTTCAAGATAGGACCCATGGTAGGTTTGCAACCCATATACTTTCTCATATCTCATTTTACCTCTCCTTCCAATATTCATGGATCAAGGGTTTTTATAAAGTGTCTCATTCACCTCTCTGCCTATTGTTCACGGATCAAAGATTTTATAAAGTGTTTCTCAGTGGTATCAATATCTTATGATGTGTATATATCAAATGAGGATGAAATGCTCAGAACCAATCACTATGACGATGATAATCAATTCAATACGGTGTAAGTGATCCTAAAAATCAACTCAACATGTCAAAGATTCATGATATAAGCCTTTACTAGGCACTACCAATATAAATAGTCATGTAAGACATCAAAATATTATTTCAAAAGCCCCTCTCTCGGGTATTTTTATCATGATTAAATGCTCAAAGAAGGCCTAAAATGTCTATTTAAAACCCCGCACGGGCATCACAACAATAAACATGGCATTTAATGCACAAGTAAGGCCTACGATGTCAAGTAAAGCCCCCACTCGGGTAACACATAATAGTCATATCCTCTCAAGTCAACAACAATATGAAAATAAGCCTCTGCACTGGCACATGATAATAATAATAACCTCAAAATATCATTCCCATAGCTAATTCCCCAACCCATTGCATACTTTACATTTCGTTACCTACTCAGCCCAGTCTGAAGAAAGTTAAGTTATAACCTACCTCTAAATATCAAAATCCCAGCCTAGAACCTTTAACATAAAGCCTTCACTTCACGAATGGTCCCGGCATGAGTAAAAACTATTAAAAACATCATCTACATGTCAAAAGGAAACTAATAATACCCATATTGATTATATTTAAGAAGGATTCAAAAAATGAGTTTGAAAATAAAAGCAGTAAAATCAGGATTTTTTTTTAGAAACATGTTCCCCAAGATTGTAGAAGTCTACAGTTTGAAATCCACGCAAAAAAGAGTTAAAAAATGAGGCTCAAATCAAAGAAAAATCATTTTAAAGCATTACCGATAAAAACCCCAAAAATTCATTTTGAAATCCAGAAAATAAGATGTTTTTGAATATATAATCAATGGAATTTAATGGGAATATGAGTGTGGAGCTTACCCAAGAAAGAATAGAGAAGAAAACCCGAGAAATTGCCCCTTTCCTAAGCTTCAGGGTCCAAAAATAGTGGAAATCACTAAAAATGGGTTATTTATACTGTTTTGTGAACAGTACCTCCAGATCATGGTCAACACCTCGCAATTGCGAGGGTCAATTTTGACCTGGACAATAAATTGTCCCTCATGTTCGCGTTCGGAAAGGCCGATAACCCGAACCATCGCGTTCGCGACATCCTGGTTGCATTCGCAATAAAGGAAAAAAACTCGACCCGCATCGATAACCCTTCACGAATGCGCTTCCACCATCGCGTTCATGATAAAGAGTGTTTTCCTTCTCCACGATCGCGATCAGGGGCTCGAAACACAAAATATTGACCGAAGTCAAACTAGTCGCTTTTAAGCCTCTAAAAGTCTCAAACTCTCCCAAATCATTCCCGAATGCATCAGGACCGTGCCAACCATCCCCACACCTTATAACTAGCATTTAACAACTATGAGGAAGGGAAAAATTGTCGAACTACATAAAAAGGGAAAAAAATCACATTCAAGGTCGTTACATTATCCACCACTAAAACACTAGTTCGTCCTCGAACTAAAAAGCAAATAAAATACCTGAAGAAGTAAATAGCCGGGGGAATATATGCCTCATGTCGGACTCGACCTCCTAAGTAGACTCCTCAACAGAGCGATGTATCCACTGGACCTTCACTAAATTAATACTCTTAGACCTCAACTTTCTAGTATACCTGTCTAGGATAGCAACAGGCCCCTCCTCAAAGGATAGATCATGGTCTAATACTACAGAATCCCATAAAATCACATGTGCATCATCTGGACAATATTTCTTTAACATGAAAACGTGGAATACAGGATGAACAGCTGATAAAAGTGGAGGTAAAGCTAGCCTATATGCCACATCACCATACTTCTCAAGGATCTCAAAAGGGCCAATGAACCTCCAACTCAGCTTCTTTTTCTTCCCAAACCTCATTACACCCTTATAGGTGAAACCTTCAATAGAACTCGATCTCTAATCATAAATGCTACATCGCGGGCTTGACTGTCGGTATAACTCTTCTACCTACTTTGGGCAGCCAATAGCTTCTGCTGAATCAGTCTCACACAATCCATCAAATCCCTCAACAAATTTGTACCCCAATGCCTCACCTCGAATGAGTTAAATCATCCAATGGAGGATCTAAACCTCCGCCCATACAAAGCCTCAAAAGGTGTCATCTGAATGCTAGAATGATAACTGTTGTTATAGACGAGCTCCACTAGGGGCAAGTACTGGTCCCAATGACCTCCAAAATCCATGACACATGCTAGGAGCATGTCCTCTAGCACCTGAATAGTCCTCTCGGAATGACCATCGGTCTGAGGATGAAACGATGTGCTCAAATCAAGCTAAGTACCCAACTAACTTTGAATAGTACTCCAAAAACCTGAGGTAAACTGAGTACTTCTCTCAGATATAATAGAAATAAGGACACCATGTAATCGCATAATCTCCCTAATGTAGATCTTGGCCAACTTCTATGCATTATAATTCGCCTTCACTGGTATGAAATATGCTAACTTGGTCAATCAATCCACAATCACCCAAACAGAGTCAAACGTCAACAAGGTCGGGAGTAGGCAGCTTATGAAACCCATGGTGATCCGCACCCACTTCCACTCAAGAATGGCCATCCTCTGCAACGTACCACCCAGTCGTTAATGTTCATACTTCACCTGTTGGTAATTCAAACACTTATCCACAAACTCGAAAATATCCTTCTTCATACCACCCCACCAATAATGATGCTTTAGATCATGATACATCTCAGCCACTCCTAGGTGAATGGAATATCTAGAATAATGAGCCTCCTTCAAGATAAATCTAACCCATCCACCAACCCTCAGCACATAAACTCAGCCACTAATCCTCAAAACACCATCAGAATCAAGAGATGCAGCCTTGGTCTCACCACTCAAAACTTTATCACGAATCACCCTTAATCTATCATCATCAAACTGATGAGCCCAAATCTGCTCTATCAAGGAAGATCTAGCCTCCAAAAAGGCTAATACATTCCTGGGCATCAAAATATCAAGTCTAACCAACTAGTCAGCTAAAGACTAAACCTCCAAGGCCAAAGGTCTGTCCTGGATCAAAAGATGAGCTAAACTCCCCATACTCATCGCTTTCCACCTCAAGGCATCCGCAACAACATTAGCCTTGCCTAAATGATAAAGAATAGTGAGATCATAATCCTTAAGCAACTCAAGCCGACGTCGTTGTCTCATATTAAGATCTTGCTGAGTGAAGAAATACTGAAGGCTATGATAATCATAGAAAATCACACAATGGACTCCATATAGGTAATGTCGCCACAACTTTAACACAAGCACATCTGCAGCCAACTCTAAATCATGGATAGGGTAATTTGTCTCATGAGGCTTCAACTGATGAGAAGCATACAGAATCACCTTACCCTCATGCATCAACATTGAACCCAATCCAACACTTGAAGTATCACAGAATATGGTAAAACCCATGCCCTCCTTGGGCAAATTCAAAATAGGAGTCGAAGTCAACAACACCTTGAGCTTTTGAAAGCTCGCCTCACAAGCATCCAACCACTGAAATACAATCTTCTTCTGAGTCAACTTGGTCAAAAAATCCGCAATAGAAGATAAACCCTCTACAAAACGCTGATAATAACCCACTAAACCAATGAAACTCTGAATCTCAGTAGGAGAAGTAGGTCTAGCCTAATCAGGAATCGCTACTCTCTTGGCCAAATCGACCATAATACCATACTTGGTCACTACATGACCCAAGAAAGAGATAGAATCCAACCAGAACTCCCACTTGGAGAACTTAGTATATAACTTCTCATCTCGCAACCTCTGAAGAACAATCCTCAAATGTCTCACATGGTCAGCCTCACTCTTGGAATAAACCAAGTTGTCATCTATAAATAAAATCATAAAGGAGTCAAGATACGGTCAAAATACCCGATTCATCAACTCCATGAATGTTGTTGTGGCATTGGTCAAACCAAAAGACAACCAAAAACTCATACTGACTATATTGAGTTTGAAAAGCCGTGTTTGGGACGTCTAAAGCTCTAATCCTCAACTGGTGATATCCGAATCTTAAGTTAATCTTAGAAAACACCGAAGCACCCTGAAGCTGGTCAAATAAATCATCAATGTGAAGAAAAGGATACTTATTCTTGACGGTCACCTTGTTCAACTCTCGGTAGTCAATACACATGCGGAGTAGCTAAAGTCACGGTCTTGGAATAACAATCCAAAATAACATGACAGGGAGCTAACTAATCCATATCCAAGATAACACAAAAATAAACCATATCTAGGATAATCAAGTCTACCCAAGTCTCACACCCCAAAAAGGTCACTACACAAGATCGGTACACCCGATTCACCACTAAAGAATCTTCTACTGGGGTAGAAGCACAAATAGGCACAACAAGAGACTCATATGCAGTACCAAAACTAGTAGCAAAATATGTACACATAGGAAAATATAGACCAAGGGTCAAACAACACGAAAGTAGAACGATGGCAAATCAGGACAATACCTTTGATAACTGTATCAAGGCCTCTAACTCAGGTCTCCCAGGTAGAGCATAGCACTGACCATGTCCACTCCCAGAATGAGCAACCATATGTCCTCTATCATGAGCTCCCCGAGCTCCACCTCTAGTACCACCCCTACCACTCTGTGAACCACCTCTAATCGCAGAAATAAGAGTAGGACAAAGCTGAAGCTGAAAACCCTATTGGGTAGAACCAAATACAAATCGAGGATAGTCCCTCATCATATGAACAACATCCTCACATACGTAACAAGCACTACCACCAGACTCAAGTAGAGAGGGCCTAGAAGAACCAAAGCAACCTTCATGTCCTGAAGAGATAAAACTAAAGCCTCTACTCACATGACCCGAACCCTGACTACCTGGCAATGCAGAGATCAAAGGCCTACCACCTAAACTCTATAAACTTATCTAAACTGATCTACCATAATAACCGTGAGAACCTCTACCGGAGAAACTCCTACCTAAGTCACATGACTACTGAACTCACCCTGATGATAGCTCCTCTTAGCACCGTCACCACCCTAGGTACCCTAATAAATTGACTCAAGCATCTTGATATGCTTAACTATACTCTAAAAGGAAGCTCTTCACACCACCATCTGAGTTGTATCTAACTAATAAAAATCTACCAAACCCTTGAGAAACTTCCTGATCCTCTTAGATTTGGTGGAGATACTGGCAGCAAAATATTTTGACAATGCATGAAAACAAGTCTCACACTCAGCAATAGACATAGAGACTTGCTCCAAGTGATCAAACTCATCTCTCATCTGATTCCTCAAACTGTGAGGCACGAACCTCTCCATAAAAGCCTCAGAAAACTGGGTCCATATCATAGCAGGCAAACCCAATGGTCTACAACTAGAAAAAGACCTTCACCACTGTCTATCTACATCAGTCAACAAATAAGTCATATAAGCAACACCGTGGGTCTCACGGGGTCTAAATTTATGCAACCTCTCCTGAAAGTCAGACAATAACTCATAAGCATCCTCTCTAATGGCACCACAAAACTTGGGAGGAGCTAAGTGAATGAACCTCTTAAACCTCTTCTGATCATTAGAAGACATCACAGGACCCAAAGTAATATGAGGAACAGTAAGTCTAGTAGGTAGTGAATTCATATGTGGGGGTACCATAGAATATAGTTATACCCCTAAAGTCGAAATACCATAAGTATGAGTTTGCCCTGATGATAGAATATCTCCTGAAGTTAGAGGAATACTCAGTACACTCAAAGGAACACTAGTCTTGGGAACACCATCCAGATAGCTCAACAGACAAATCAATAAATCCTATAACACCAGGGTATCTGCTGAACCTTATGGGACCTGAGCTAGCCTCACACCTTTTGTCTAATAATCATCCTCAGTATAAAAAATCTCAGGCTTAGGAGAGGCCTCCCTAGCACGTCCTTTCACTGGGGAAACTCCTTGTGCCCGTCCTCTACCTCTGGGTCAGCCACGACCCCTACCTCATCCCCTGACTGGGGCTCCAAAAGCGGGTACCAGCTCAGTATCCCTAGCATCTGTACCTTGTCCTCACCATCTACATAGAAAAGAATGGAATGAGAGTTTAGAAAATATGTTATGAACAACCCGCACAATATGAAATCAAATTAGAGGAAGTTTTACCTAAAGATGTCTTATAGCCTCTTGAAGATAGATACGGACATCAACATATCGATCAACAAGACTCTACTAGATACTACTATTTCACTTATGAGATCGGTGAACCTAGCGCTCTAATACCAATTTGTCATGACCCAAAATTTCAGATCATGATGGAACCTACCCCGACCACACCTTGGTAGGTAAGACAAAAATCCATAATAGATAAGAAATATGAGAAAAGAAGAAATAGAATGATATGAGACTTTGATAACGAAGTCAGGCCATAGTACTCAAAATCCAAAGTATGAACAAAATACAACCAAATCCAAAAATCTGGTATCATAAGTATAAGAGCATCTAAACAAGTCTGAAAACTAAAATACAATAATCTATCTCACGCTAGAAATGCACCAAAAAGGTACAGTAGGAGGCTAGAACAAGGCTTCGAATGGAGAGATCCCCAGGTACTCCAAATGATCAGCTACAACCACACAAATCAGCTACCGCGGCTTATTCTCGCGCTAGAATCTGCACCAAAAAGGCACAGTAGGGGTGAGTACGGTCTAATTGTACTCAGTAGGTATCATAGGCCGACTGATCAAAGAAGAAAAAAAATACAAATAAAGCACGTCACCAGGAAGCAAAAAAGTTCTCAAATGGTAGCTCACACCATCTCCAATAACAGTTCTAAAATATATAGACAATAAAGGAAACTAACTACACAACAACAACATAGAAAGGAATACACAACAGTGGAAACAATGAAATCCAATGCAATAATGATATGATGATGATGATAAAATAAGCCACCATATGGCTTTTCGTATACACCTTTCGAGCCTCTTCGTTTCAAGACAGGACCCATGGGGGGTTTGCAACCCTTATACTTTTCATATCTCATTTTATCTCTCCTACTAATATTTACGGATCAAGGGTTTTATAAAGTGTCTCATTCACCTCTTTGACTATTGTTCACGGATCAAGGATTTTATAAAGTATTTCTCGGTAGTATCAATATCTGATGATGTGTATATATCAAATGAGGATGAAATGCTCACAACCAATCAGTATGAAGATGATGATCAATTCAATACGATGTAAGTGAGCCTAAAAATCAACTCAACATGTCAAAGATTCATGATATAAGCGTTTACTAGGCACCACCAAGATAATTAGTCATGTAAGACATTAAAATATCATTTCAAAAGCCCATCTCTCAGGTATTTTTATCATGATAAAGGCAATTAATGCCAAAGAAGGGCTAAAATGTCTATTCAAGCCCCCGTACGGGGATCACAATAATAAACATGGCATTTAATGCACAAGTAAGGCATATTATATTAAGTAAAAACTCTACTCGAGTAACACGTAATATACATATCCTCTCAAGTCAATAATAATATGCAAATAAGCCTCCGCAAGGGCACATGATAATAATAATAATAACCAAAATATATGATTTTCATGGCTAATTCCCAAATCCATATCATACTTTACATGTTCATAATCTACCCAGCGCATTCTGAAGAAAATTAAGTCATAACCTACCTCAAAATGTCAAAATCCCAGCCTAGAACCTTCAACGTGGAGCCTTCTCTTTATGAATGGTCCCGGAATAAGTTAAAACTATCAAAAACATCATCTAAGCATCAAAAGAAAGCTAACATCACCCATATCGACTTTATTTAAGACGGGTTTGAAAAATGAGTTCGAAAACAAAAGGGGCAAAATCAGGTTCGACTTTATTTTAGCAACATGTTCCCTAAGATAATAGGAATCTATAGTTTAAAACCCATACAAAAATGAGTTAAAAAAATGAGGTCAAATTGAAGAAAAACCATTTTAAAGCTTTACCAGCAAAACCCCCAAAAATCCATTTTGAAATAGAGTAAATAAGATGTTTTTTAAGATATAATCAATGGAATTTAATGGGAAGATGAGTTTGGAGCTTACCCAAGCAAGAATGGTGAAGAAAACCCTAGAAATTGCCTTTTCCCAAAGCTCCAAGGTCCAAAAATAGTGGAAACTGTAAAAAATAGGCTATTTATATTATTCTGTGAACAGTACCTCATGATCACGGTCAATACCTCACGATCACGAGGGTCAACATTGACCTGGCCAATAAATTAGCCTTCGCATTCGCATCTAGGCCTTCTTAGTTTGCGAAGGCCGATAACCCTAACCATTAAATTTGTGACAGCCCGATCGCATTCACGATGAAGTAAATAAACCTTACCTAAACTAATAACCCTTTGTGAATGAAATCCCACCATCACATTCGCGATAAAGAGTGTTTTACTTCTCCATAATCGCGACCAGGGCCTCGCGAACGCAAAGAAGGCTTTTGTCTTGCACTAGATACAGCAATTCAGCCGAAAATGCAAGTTTTCAAATTCTTCGAATGGACCCTCGGGATATGTTCGGGACCCCACAAAAATAAATCATATATGCTTATAGCCTATTTTTGATGTTTCGAACTCAATGGAAATGTTCGATTTTTGAAAAGAGATCGTTTACAATAAATTAGCCCCTGGGACCTTAAAAGTTTATTTTAACTATTTTTCGAACGAAGGGTCAAAATATAAATTAAAGGATTTGGCCCGAACTACCTATGCTACTAACCCAAAATTGATGCTATGGATCTAATGAAACTATCAAAATTACCATCTGGTGCTTGAAACACAAAATGTTGACCGAAGTCAAACTAGTGGTTTTTAAAGCCTCTAAGAGTCTTAAAATCTCCCAAATCATTGTTGAATTCATCGAAGATAGTGTCAACCATCCCCATACCTCATAACTATTATATAATAACTATGAGGAAGGAAAAAATGGTCAAAACACATAAAAAGAGAAAATTTTACATTCAAGGTCATTACACATGTGACACTAAGATTCACCTTTGTACCCAAACCTTTCTGAAAAGACTTACAAAAGTGGGTAGTGAACTGAGTGCCTCTATTTGATATAATGGGAATGGGGTCCCATGCAATTTGACAATCTCCTATATATATAGCTTAGCATAGTTCTCTGCAGAATCTGTAGTCCTAGCAGGCAGGAAGTAAGTTGACTTTGTAATCCAATCTAAAATTACCCAAATTGAGTCATGTTTACAATGTGATCACGGAAAACCTATTATACAATCCATATTTATCATATCCCACTTCAACTTATGAAGAACAAACCATCGGGTCTCTAGTGCTCAACCTTAACCTGCTGAAAATTTGGCCACATTGCTACAAATTTGGCAATGTTCTTCTTCATATTGTTACCAATAAACTTCTCTCAAGTCATGGTATATCTTTGTGGACCCTGGATGAATAGAATATCTAGAACTATGTGCTTATATATGCCATAATCCTCTCTCAAAGCATTAACATCTAGAACACATAATCTACCTTGGTACCTCAAGATATCACCCCCCCACCCCCCACCCCCTTGTTCAAAATCTATAACCTTTCGCTTATGGATTCCTTCCTCAAGGGGAAGTAAGATGGATCATTGCTATGCTACTCCTTAACTTATTACAATAAAGACAATTCAGCCTCATTCTGAACAACTATGCCACCATCCGCAGAGTCTATGAGGTGGAATCTAAAGTTTGAAAGTTGACAAATATCCTTCGTGAGTTCTTTCATTCCTTCCTCACCATGAGCAATACTTCCCATGGGCAATCTTCTAACTATATCAGCAACCATATTCACCTGACTCGAGGTCATAGAAAATGCTCATATCATAATTGTTGAGCAATTCAAGTAATCTTCTATGTCTGAAGTTCGACTCTTTCTAATTGAAAATGTACTGAAGAATCTTGTGGCCAGTGAAAACATCAACATGAACACTATTGAGATAGTGAAGCTACATCTTCAAATATAACACTACTACTACCAACTCAAGTTCATCGGTTGGGTAATTCTTTTCATAATTCTTAAGTTCATGGAGGCATAAGCGATGACTTTACCATGTTGCATTAAAACACAACAAATACCAACCCTCAAAGCATCGCAATATACCACAATACCATAAGTCCCCTCTAGAAGGGTTAATATGGGGCAAAAGTCAACCTTGTTTTCAACTTCTGAAAACTCTTATCACAGGCTTCAGACCATTGAAACTTAGCTTTCTTCTAAGTTAACTTAGTCAAAAGAGCAGCAATAGAGAAGAAACCTTCTACAAATCTTCTATAGTAACCAGCCTAATCTAAGAAACTTCTAATATCAGTCAGGGTCATAGGTCTGGGTCAACTCTTAACTGCATCAATATTTTGGGAATCAATCTTGATATCCTCACCAGAAATAATGTGACCAATAAATGACACAAGCTTCAAGGAAAATTCACACTTAGAGAATTCGACATACAATTCACGATCCTTAAGGGTCTGAACCACATTTAGAGGTGGATGGCATGCTTTTCTACAATATGGGAGTAAATTAGGATGTTATTAATGAAGACAATCATGAACATGTCAAGGTATTTATTAAAAAATCTATTCATAAGATCTATAAAAGTTGTTGGTGCATTAGTCAAACCAAAAGACATGACTACGAATTCAAAGTAACCAGACCAAGTTTTGAAGGTTGTCATTGGAATGTCCACTCTCTAAATTTTAGCTGATGGTAGTTGGATCTAAGGTATATCTTAGAAGAAACACTTAGCACCCTAAAGTTGGTCAAACAAGTCATCAATTCTAAGGAACAAATACTTATTTTATATGGTGACCTTGTTCAACTAACGGTAGTCAATGCATGTTCTAAGAAAACCATCTTTCTTAGGCACGAATAGAATTGGAGTACCCTAAGAAGAGACACTTAGTCTAATGAATCCCTTATCAAGGATATCCTTCAACTGTTCTTTCAACACAGTAGGATCTATTCTATATGGAGGAATAAATATCGGTTGGGTGTCAGGAAGAACATCAATTCCAAAGTCTATCTTTCTATCAAGAGGGACTCCAGGAAGATCATCAGGAAAGACTTCAGGAAACCCATTGACAATTAACACTGACTGAAAGGATGGAACTTCAACATTAGAATCTCTAATCCAAACTAAATGTTAGATGTACCCCTTGGAAACCATCTTCTTGGCCTTAAGGTATAAAATGAACTTGCCATTTGGCACAACTGGACTCCCTTCCTATAGTAGATTGTTACTATATAGTTTCTGCAGACTCGTCTAGCTATAAATAACTCACCAATAAGAGTAAAAACAGATAAAGGTTTAAGAAGTTGTTCGGGACTCACTCCAAACTTCATAGCAACATAAGGAATCACAAAGGATAAGGTAGCTCTCGGATCAAGCAAAGCAAAAAATATGAAAGACAAATTTTAACATACCAGTGACCCCCTGCTTGTTCCTGAAGTAGTACCTCGATCTACTAGGGCGACCAAAGTAGTAGACTGGGCTTTGTTGCCCTTACTACCCCATTTGGCCTATGAATAATCCCTCTGAAAGTGGCCCCACTTGCCACACCCCAAGAATACATCTTTGCCATTATGACACTTCCTGGATGATTTTTGCCATAATTTTTGCAAATAAGGTATTATTTGAATCCTTCTACAATACTACCTTAGGATTGTGAGCCTGGTGCTCTGAAATTCTGATTAGCCTGAAACCTCTGGTCATTCTTAGGGCTTGATGCAGGAGCACTAGTAAAGGATTGATCGGGTCCTAGCGACCTCTTAGGATAAAAAACCTATTACCATTCTTCTAGTGACTCACCTTATTTCCAGCTCACTTGGCCCTTTTATTCTAATACTCGTACGTCCCTCTCATTTTATTTTGCATCCTTAGTCTAGGGAATAAAACATCAACCTAAATATGTCCATATAGTTATGTAGCAATGTTGCAGCACACTCCTTCTTCACATGCCTTGCAACCCCAAATACTAACTTTCTGATCCTTGCCATCATAGTGGAGACCATTTTCGAAGTATATTGGGACATCTATATAAATTGAGGATGTACTCCCTCACACTCATGGTACCCTGCTTAAGATTCATGAACTCATCAGCCTTTGCTTCCCTCAAATCCAAAGGTAGGAAGTAGTTAATAAAGTTTTCCATGAAGTCATCCCAAATTGCAGGAGTTGCATCCTCTCCACTGGTTAACTCCCACTGTTTATACCATATTCTTGTGTCATGACATAAAATCTCATGGGTTGTGATGGTACCTACCCCAATCTACCATGGTAGGTAAGTCAAACTCATGAAAACATAATTTGCTCAAAGTAAAGGAAAATAACGGAAAATCAAATTTAATATTCAATAACAACTTAATCCAATAATAAACAAAAAAAGTAGTATACTCCAAATACATCCCAAGACTCAACTTTCATAAATACAAGAATGATTCTAGTACAGACTGTCATAACTAAATAAAACAACATTTTCTGATAAACTAAAATAGATAGAAAGTAAAGAATAGACAAAGTCAGATTGTTCTCTGAAGGTAGAAGCTTACCATAGTTCTGAATGACACTAAAAGGCATGAACTCTAGTTATGGGCTCCACACGTACTAGGATATGCATTAGAAGGATGCAGAAAAGTATGAGTGAGTACGATCCACTTGTAGTCAGTAGCCATTATACGCTAACTGAGCTTAAGCAAATACTATATCGAATAAAAAATACTAAAACTAACCCTAAATACAGAAAAATCCCAGTTGTTCAATATCAATAAATATCACAATTTGCCTCAATCACAACTAAAACCCAAATGATAATGTAATGCTACGATATGGGATGATATGCAATGGCAAATGCCTACTGATATACGCACTTTCCAGTAGTTTGTTGTTAGATTGGACCCGTAAGGGATTCGCGAGATCCATATATTATGCCCAAAATCAAACTGAGACTTCCATATATATATATATATATATCACAGATTTGGACTCAAAAAAAAACTAAAATAAGTATCAAATACCTGCGACTCAAACTGAGATTTTAACAAGTCTTGCTCGGACTTTAATCGGGACTAAAATTAGTATTTCTGTCAACTATTTCCATAATCCATGAGATGAATGAATATGCATGCACGTGAAGGTAATATGAATGCTAGATGCTATAGATATATACAAAAATCTCATAATCATAATCAACCTATGAACACAGGTTACAAGCCTCAATATTAAGCCATGAATCTAAGTCTCAAATCACCAAAATAATATAAGCCCCAATTCAGGCATCAAAACGATAATTCATCCAGTTTGGTACTCAAATTTACAATTTCACCCAACCCATAGCATGTTTTATACGATAAATCCTCACCTAAGCAAAGTCTAAAAAAAATTAAGTCATAATCATACCTCAAAGTCGAACTATAAGTCTCTAATGATCACAAACTCATCTTCCATTTTCGAATGACTTCGGATGGCTCCCAATCTATCATTAATAAGATCTTCACATAGATATGAGTCCAGCAATATTCATATTTTTATACTTCCATTTCGGTTCCAAAGAGTCAACTCATAAGTCAACTCTACGCCCCCAAGGAAAAAACTAAAATTTTATTGAAAAATTAATTTACCCATAACTTAAGGATTTCAAATCTACAATTTCATTGAAAACTGAGTTAATATTTACCTTGACATCATCAAAATACCATTTCTTAGTTTTACCAGGAAAATCCTAAATTTTCAAGTTGGGAAAAAAAGATCTGAAGATGAAATCATGAGATAATCATCGAAAAATGTTAAAATATAGATTAAGACACTTACCCAATTAAGAAATCTTGAAAATATCCTTTGGAATCTCCCAAAATTGAGTGCCCAAGCTCCAAAATCCAAAGTATGGAAAAATAAGAAGAAAAGGGAAAAGTCATTGTTTAAGTGATAGGGTTTCTACACTTGCAGAGGTTCGGCTGCAGAAGCGGTCCTGCAAAGGAGGAAAAATGCTACAATGGCAAGGACCACAAGCCAAATGGACCTCCATAGAGCGGACCCACCACACAGGAGCAGGCTCGCAGGAGCGAAAAATTACCGCAACAATGACATCACCGATGCAAACGTGGTTCCGCAGATGTGGTCAAGCCTGGGTTAAAATGACTCCATAGGAGAACAGATCCTCCCACTGGTTTGGTTCTTCAAATTCGGACCAAGGATCGCAGGAGAGGGCGCACCAGATATCAATAACACCCAGTTGGTGCAACAACCTCCCAAACCTGGAATCGACCCTCAGAACACTCGTTGAATCCCGTGAACACAAACCAACTATGCTACTAAAATAAAATTGGTGTTCCAGACTCAATGAAATCATCATAAATACCAACGGAGGTTGTTATCAATGAATATCTACCAAAGACAACTCTATGTCATAACTTTTAAACTTATCAACCAACTACTCAAAATGTATTCAAATGCCTCGAGACCCGAATCAACAATGCTACTAACCCAAAAAATGGCATTCCAAAGCTAACAGAGCTGACAAATTTCTCATACAATATCAAGATCATCAAATGTTGACTAAAGTCAACCCTATCAATTTTAAAACCTTTCGAAATCAAAAACTCATGTCCAACTCAACCAACCACCTCGAGAATTGTTCTACCCACTCTCGTAAACCACAAATACTATAATACAACTATAGAGAGGGTTAAAATAGTCAAAATGCATAAAAAACCAAAACTCAATCCTAGGATTGTTACAGTTTGTAACATCCTTGAGCTAATAAAAGGTAAGTTAAATCCCTTTTGTCTCATAAATATGCATCACCCTAAGGATCTTCTGAATCTCATCAATAAAATTCTGGGGGTCATTTTCAACGTTAAACCCCTTAAAAATTGGTGTGTTCATTCTAAGAAACCCAAATTCTGGAAGTGTTAGAAGAGCCATGAGAGCTAGAACTAGCAAGGACTATACCCTGACGGTGTGATTGAGCAGCAATAGGCTAAGAGAGTATCTAAATGGATCCCTTAAACTCAACATCCAAAATATGGGAAGGTTGAGGAGTAGACGATGCAGGAACTCTCACTAGAGCTAATGCCACAGGTAGAGACCCAATGCTAACATTCTAGTTAGAAGAGCGGCCTCCATTCTGGGTCTGCGTTCCATAAGGTGGAGGAATTTTATTAGAGTTTGTCCCAGTAGGAACCTTAACACTGGTGGTAGATTTTTGGCTAAAAGTTCTTTTTGGAGGCATGATCTGAAATACTTACAACGCACGAGTTAGAATAATTTCAGATAGTTTGACTCTATCAAACGAACTAGAGTATGAAAGAAGAGAGGTACATCCTAATATCATGTAGCGTCCTTATTATAAGTGTGGTGAACTTCACACCATAAAAATGAATCTATTAGACATGGCTTTATAGATACCTAGGACACTTGAACCTAGTTCTCTAATACCAAGTTTGTCACGCTCCGAGCCTAGACCCTGGACGTGGCTGACACCTAATGTCATTGTTGGCCCGAGCAAACCCGTGCCTGTCATGTGACATGAGCATTTAACTGGCATATATGGAAGACATAAGTAAAATATGAGAGATATTTTATAAAGAAACAAACTCCATTCATTTATAACAAAATTTAAAGTTCCATAATTGGAATGCCACGAAGGCCAATATCTAAAAATAACATAATTCTAACGACTAAACTTTTAATGAAGGCTCTAAATAGGAGATAACAATGTATATCGGAACAAGGCCCCAAAATACCTTAAATAAACTAAAATCATACTGATCAAATCTAGACTAAGCCTTCAGGAAGAAGAGAGGGCTTACCAATAGCTGAAGGCGATGAACTTAACGATGCGCTTGGACTACTTGTATCTGCATCATGAAATGATACAACACCGAATAGAGTAAGTACTCTGAATGTCTTGTATGTAAGATGGAAAAAATAAAGCATAACATACATATACATAAGGCAGGAACATCCAATAGAGAAAATAAATCAAGACATGAGAAAGAAATATAAGCTTGAAACATAGCTGTTTTGGAGTGGAGTTCTTTCAACCATTTTCGTTCATTATGAGAGTAAGTAGTGCACCGACATAAACCACAATATTAGCACATGCAGTCTGAACTCGTCCCGATCAGTTAAGTCATCTCATACCTTGTCGGACATGGGATATACATAAAAGGTTGTTATCATGGATCCATAATAAACCCTTTTTGAGGTACATAAAAGAGTTGCATGAATCAATGGTTTGCTAGTCACGATCCACAACCTTCATTCGCAAAAGTAGTTTTAGTCATTTGTCATTTAGACCTATGCCTTCTTGGTCAACTATCTAACTCCCTGATGATCATATGATTACTATTTTAGTCCCTTTAGACTCATGTTCATAGGTTAACCACTTTAGGCTCGGCTCATATCATGGATTAGCTACTTTAGGCTCATAATTATAGGTTAGACATTTTAGGCTCATAGTTATAGATTTTATCATTCATTAATATCATTGAGGAGTCATGGAAGGCAGTATCAACATTCACTATACCATGATTCATAAGTGAAGGATTTTCATAGCTTTATAGAGAATGAGATTTTTGAATGTTCATGTTATTTTAGCATAGTTCATGGTTAAGGAGTGCATATAATCATATCAAAAAGCATAGTCAAGAGTTCATATCATAAAGTCATAAATCATAATTAATGAAACATCATATTATAAGTCATAAAATAGAAATTTTCTATAAAAGTTTACCATGATTTCATTATTCCTTTGAGAATTCATCAAAGTTAATTCATAGTATGAGAGTTCATCATAGTTGTTAGTATTCATGAATTTATAGAGTAAATCCCATAAATATAACATAACTAGGTTTATCATAAGGAATAAGGTACATGAGAAGTGATTTCATGACATTAACATAAGGAATCAAAGAGATTCCAAGACATGAAGATTAAGACATGAAGATTTTTCCTCTAACCCTAAATTTTCATTGATTTCATCTGAATTAGTGGGATGGAATCTAAGAGAATAACTTGAGAAGTGATAGCCCTTGCATCCTTTGAGAAGAGTGGAGAACTTGGTAGAGGAACTTGAGGAAAACCCTTGCCTAAGTTTCTTAACATAGTTTCTAAGAACTGCCTCTTTTGAGTCGGGGGAGAGGAGATGAAAGTGAATCGACTAATTCTGAGTGTTTTACCTTATTGTCAGGGGTTAGAAAATGTGGATACTAATTTCATAAAAGAGGTAGGACAAAAACACCATCAATGAAACAAAGTGGAAAAGTTTCCCGTCAGGACGAGCCTCAACGTACTATGCTTTTCACGACCCGAGCCAGGGCCCTGGATGTGGCACGCACCCGATACTATTATTAGTACGAGCGAACGTTCTGGCATATCACCTGAGCATACTTCTAATACAAATGAATAAAGCGAAAATAATATAAAATTTATTTAAGATTCCTCAAGAGGTAAAACTCCACCGAAGTTTATTTACACCGCATAATGCCCAACAATACTAATAGTTAGTATAAATAAAGACTGGAAATTACAAAGTTTGTTTGACAACTACACCAGCCTGTGAAGCCTCTAAATAGTACCGATACTGAAAAAAAATATAAAGAAGTTATCATATCTCCAGCCTCCAGGTAGAAAAGAGGCTCACCAATGGCAGGAGATAGAGATCCTAATGATGCGCCTGACCACGGACTTGAGAGCCAGAACCTACATCATGAAATGATGTAGCGCCAAAGACGGTCAATACGTGGAATGTATTGGTATGTAAAACCATTCCAGCAGAATAACAAGACAGGAGATTATCAATATAAATGAAATTCAAATTTAAGTGAAGAGAAGCTAGAAAAGGACAAGAGTCTAAACTGACTTAATAATTGAAAAAGTAAGGTAAATTTAATTCTTTTGGTTATTTGTGGGAGTAACAAGTGAACCGACATAAACCACCATGTGAGCGCATGGAGTCTGATCTCGGCCCGATCAGCTAAGCCATCCTACACCTTGCCGGGTGTAGGACATGACATGACATGATTTGCTAGCAAGGATCCATAATTATCCACTTTTGGGACACATTAAAAAGAGTAATCTGACTTGCGGAATAATCTCTATCCTACGT
The DNA here is from genome assembly GCA_031232105.1 of Capsicum rhomboideum. Classification (NCBI taxonomy): domain Eukaryota; kingdom Viridiplantae; phylum Streptophyta; class Magnoliopsida; order Solanales; family Solanaceae; genus Capsicum; species Capsicum rhomboideum. The sequence continues at coordinate 58,681,981 of CP124711.1, forward strand.
CGGCAAACGTAGTTTCGGGCATTTGTCGTTTAGACTTATGCCTTCTCGGTCAGCCAACTAACTCCCTTATGCTCATAATGTTGTCTTATTATTTATGTTCAACATGGAAGCCTTATTAGACTCATGCTATAGTTTAGCCGTTTTAGGCTCATGTACATAATTTAGCCGTTTTGGGCTCATGTTGGAAATTCAACCACTTTGGGTTCATATGTACTAAATAGATAGAATGAGTGAGCATTTTTGGAGTGTCACGAACAGCAAAGTCTTGCAATATTACTGGAATATTTCATATCACAGTTTCTATCGCACATAATGAAATTAAGGAACAACTTGAAGTATTCTATTTGGGGTTCACAGGCCATGTCAAAAATTCATGTTTGCCAGCCATGAGGTCTCACAAACAAACAAAATCCATATCCTTTAATGGTAAGAAAGCCAAATAGTTCATGATAAAGTTATAAAACAACGAATACATCACCTAACAAATAACTTAAAAGATAATTTTATATAACAAGCATGGATATGTGAATCACAAAAGATGGTTACATATCTACTGCAACGGGACATATTACAACCAGTAAACTATATATGTTGACAAAAGTTGGCATAAATTCATTGTTCACAGCAAATAGACAAACACATATGTAGATCCACCATTTAAGTAACGCATCATGATCTATGAACAGCTAAGTTACTTATGGATTCAAATTGTTCAGGTTTAGAGGATTGGATGCAACTGATGCCAAGTCTTGTATAAACTACTGTACTTAATTTAAAAATATTCACGGATTAGGAAGATTTCAAATATTTTTTAGAAAACTTAAATCAGAAACCTATAAAAGATTTTGGGTTCATATTATTTTCTGAGTTTTCAGTTTTTCAGTTTCACCAGTTCTCCACTTTGGGTTCATATTACAAAGATAAAGAAATTCTTTTAATCCTAAACATATTGTGAGTAATTTGAATTGGGAGAAACAATAAATCTTACAGACTATGTGAAGGGAATTTAGAGGAATCTGTACAGGAAAAAAAAACAGTTCTACATACCTCTTAAACGTTGAAAGAACTTGAGATTGCAAGAAGAAATTTGGACTTGATTCTCACCTATTCTCTTTTGTTTATTAAGAGTTGTGATTGAAAGCAGGAATATGGATATTTGCTGATGAAAAAACTTATGCAAACTGATGGGAAAAGTGAAGCTTTTATCGTGTGAACTTGAGGAAAACAGGGGGACTCTTTTAACGTACAAAACTGGTGGAAACAGAGGAGACTTTTATCTGCTGAAAAAAAATAACGCATCTGCTAGATTAATAAAACGTATGGAACTGATAATTAAAAAGGGTTTTAATTACTTGGGGTAAATTTAAAAAGGAAAAGACAAAATTGCCCTTGAAGGATAAGCAGTGGGCCTGAGATGTTACAATGTTGGCATAGCATTAGGGAGGGTAGCACGCTGTATTTCCCAATGTGGTGGCAGGGCCATTTTCAATCTCTTTGAAGTTTAGTGACAGGTGTGGTGTGTTGTCCATAGTGTTGGCCCGATAACACATTGCTCAAGGTGGGGCCTTGGCCTGGAACCTGTTCGAAATTTTTGTCATTAGCATGGAACTCATTCTGATTGGCTTCTAATCAATCTATGGGTCAAGTAACTTGATTTTTAAGCTCTTACATATATTCGGGACAATTTAAATATACCCTGAAATGTCAGGTGTTACATGTTAAGATGGTGTTAAGGATAAATAGTTAACCTAACTAAGGGATCAAACATCAAACATGGAGTCCTACCATGGATTAGGATCACTTATGGATTTAACAAATTTAACACTGACAGTGTTTGAATAAAGCTTATACGCTAGTCAAACGAACTTATTTATTGTACTGCTTTCTCTTCCTATGAATATAACCTTTTTACAACAAGCAAGCACACACACAGATGGATGTCTTTTTGAAATGTTTCATTAGGCATTGCATCCTCTATCCCATTTGCTTTGATATGGAATATTGCCTCCAGCTCCGAGTCCGAACCCTAAAGGGTCACAATTTAAAACAAAAATTATAAATAGGCCACATAACTTCGGAGGTGATCTAAACGGACAAATCGCCCATTTCTCCATGATTTACTCCAACTTTAACGGCCAGCCCAAAGAACCGTTTGGTGTGTGGGCTATTTTTAATTCTTTTTATAAGTCGTTCAACACTGAACGAGGTGCCCGAATATTTTTTATTAATTGGACATATCGTCCATATACCAATGAGGTATCTTATACTCCATTCAGGCTATTCATACTCCATATCCAGAGGTAAATTAATGTAATGTTAATGCATGATTTCTAATACATCTTTAAGATATCGTGGTTAAATTTTGTTACACTATGTGGAATTTAGAAGCAGAGCAAGAAAGAAAGCTATTTCTTCAGCAGAACTCAATAGCTTTGGTTAAAACTCTATATTTGTGTTAAGAAATTCACTTAATATGCATAAATAATTTATCCAATCCAACATGCCATCCTTTTTAGAATTCGTAACTCATAAACTCAAAATTCTTATTGGAGAAATATTTGTTCTATCTACGTGGTAACACTGAATTTCCTGATTGATTATGAACATTATTATGGTGAATGGTATATAGACTTTATTTATCGAAAAAACGTTATAGTTGAATTTGTAATGAGGTTAAGAACATGTGTCTCGATTTAACTCGTTAGGTTCGATTATTAACAGTTAAATATGTTTGTTGAAGAATATGAAAGCAATAAGAAAGTAAAGAGAGTCGTATGAAGCAGAAGAGTTACAACTTCTGAAAGTATGCTCTAGATATGAGGATGTTAATGTTCAATTGGTCTCAGAACTGCGAACATTTATAGGGAAATGTTTGAAAGTAAAGACTTGACAAAATATGGAAAGCATGGAGCACAAGAATATCGGTGTATAGATTAGAATCCCCGCACTTACAAGTGTGTTAAAACTACTATTTATAGGCAAAAAAGGTAATACATCTTCCAATAGAAAAGCTTCACCCAAGCCCTAAAATACTATGCCCAATAGTCATTCTCCATATGGGAATACAAGTATATAGGTCAGCTCATATTCTTCTGGTGTTAGAAGGGGTACATATCTGACGTACTTGTCCTTTTGCTCTATCATCGGGACATGAGTCCTTTTCTGACACGAATTTCTTCCTCTTTTCAGACAATAATTTCCTCATGATCCCGGTAATGAGTCATAGTCTAGCTCACCGGCTAGTTCTTGAATCGGGCATTTCACTAAGGGTTTGTTTGAAAAGCCACCTGGTAATTGGAATTGGTGTAATTAATAGGGTAGTAATTACCAGCCTAGTAATTACGATGACCTATTCGGTTGCCACATTGTAATTACAGTGTAATTACAAGTATACTGTTTGGTTGCACAAGTGTAATTACATGGTTATATTAAAGTTTTAAAATAAAAATTAATTATCAAAAACTAAAAATTTATATTGGACAAATAAGGGCCTTTATAACAACAACAACAACAACAACATACCCATTGTATTCCCACAAAGTGGGGTCTGGGGAGGGTAAAGTATACGCAGTCCATACCACTAAAAATAAGGGCCTTTATAAATGATATTAAATTAAATACTATACACACACACACACACACACAATATATATATATATATATATATATATATATATATTGTCTTTTTAATTAATAAATATATGTTCTTAACTAATAGTATAAAAAAAATGATATATATATTTTTCAAACTAATATATTTTAATTAAATTAATCATAAAAACTAAAAGTACATGATTTTTAAGAACATCATGAAATACATGTTTGACAGGAAAATTAATATTATAAATATAATGTCATAAAATTATTAAAATATTTGACAAAAAGATAAATCTATCAAGTCTAACTAAAAAATGAATGGCTTGCAATGTGAAATATCAAGTCAATACTAGTAAAACAAATAAATTGGAACTGAAAACATAACATAAGTTCAAAATTCAAAACAAAAAAGTTAACATAATACTCTTATGTCAAATTTCAAAATAGCGTACATAAATAACATTCAAAAGAAAAGGAAAACGTAAGTCTATAACCTTATTCAACAATAAATTTTACTTTAATTTAAAAATTAAAATACTAACAAAATTATGCTAAAGAAAAAAATAAACATAACATAAATAAAAAGTAGATAATACGAACAATTGCATGGAATCGCAAGAAGTAAAGGTTGGGAAATGAGAGAAAGAAAATATAAATAATATAAAATAAAAAAAATATTTTTTAAAAATATTAGAATAATAAAAATAAAAAAGAATTAAAAATAATAGAAATAAAAAATAAATGAAAACAAAAAATAAAAAAAAAAGAAATAAAAGAAAAAATTAAAAAATAACTAGCTTGTAATTATACCATGTAATTACCAGCAATTCACACCTCCCCTGTGAATTGGAGATTGTAATTACTCCCTGCCAATTATATCCAGTAAATTAGAGAGTGTAATTATCATTTGTAAATTACACCTAATTACCTGTTAACCAAGTAATTATATGACCAACCAAATATGACAGATAATGTAATTACGCTCAATTACACCAAATTCAATTTTCAGGATGGTTTTCCAAATAGGCCCGAAAGGAAATTCACGGATACTCTTTGTCTTTCTCATATGTCACGTGCTTAACCATCGTCCTATCACGTATAAAAGCTATTTTCCCGAATACACACTCCAAAGTATGTTTTCTTTACACATGTATAAGGCATGTGCTTCTCTTGATGTACTCTCAAATCTCCTGCTTCTAGTTCCTGAATTGGTCTTTCCTCTTTTTCATTAAAAACTAAAGATTTGTCAAATCACGTAGTTCATTGAAGTGTGAATAATCATCTGAATGGTTAACAACTCTAGTAATTTATACATTACAAAAGCCTCTTTATTTACAATTCCGTAGTATGAAATATTGTTTTTTAGGATACTCGTTGGTACATTGACAATTTGTCCAATGAATAAAAATGGACCTGGTTGGTACATGGACCATCTATCAGTGGAAAAACTAAAATAAAATTGGGGACCTCGTTTAGTGTTTACGACTTATTAAAGAAATTCACTCCCTCTCCCCACACCAAACGGCTGTTTTGTGAGAGTTTTTGTCCTGATTTTCTTATTAAATTTGAGTTTCAATTTTTTATTGAAGGAAAATCAAATTTTTACCATAATTGCTTTTACTTTTCTTAAAACAACAACAACAACAATATACCCAGTATATTCCCACTAAGTGGGGTCTGAGGAGGGTAAGTGTACGCAGTCCGTACCAGATGTTGTTTCCGATAAACCCCCGACTCAAGACAAAAACAATTCTCTTCCATATTTGGCTAACATCTTTCTTGGAGGAAAGATTTTCTACCTCTATAAATTGAAGAAAGATTTTGCACCTCTATAAATTAAAAACCCTTATTCTTATTTCATAATACAATAACATCCACAATGTAATCATTAGAAAGTTTGTTTAGGGGAAAAATCTTCTCCCTATAGATTTTTAAGCTTTTTGATTCAAGTGGTGGTTAAAGTTGGAGCAAATCTTGGAGACATGAACGATTTATCTGTTTTGGTCAATTTCAAAACTAAGTGGCCTATTTAAAACATTTACTCCAGATTGTTGGTCTTTTGGTTTCGAGCTCCTCCAGCCCGCCCCCATTACATGCTTGGGCAGTGAGCAAATACTGATATGAAATGACCATAGCTTCTCGGTACTCTTAAACATCCCAAACTCATTATTCTAGAAGGGAACCCTTGGAATAACACTTTTAGTGTCATATCTGCTATATACTGAAAAAAGCAACAAAAGAAACCCAACAGTTCTTTATATTCATGCACCAGTATGTATAAAACATATCGTAAGTTACTTTTATAAACTGGATAGCATAAAAGGAAACATTATTAATCTGGTTAAGGTTACATTGATCATAGACCTAGAAAGTATAAAATGAAAAATTATTCATCCACTGAAAAATTATTCATCCACTTGTAGATTTGCATGTGAGAAAGAGATAACCAATGCTGAAACTTGTACTGTGACGGGCATCACCGTAAAGCAATAAAGCCAAGGTCATTCGGCACCTTTGTCAAATTAGCTGATGAAACCAGAGACCATTCTGTAGACTAAGAAGCTGCTGTTGCTTCTAAGCCCTGTAAAACCAAAGTCGAAACAAAAACTTATCACATTGAGAACACCAATATGTACCTATTCTGCTAGGTACATCTCTCTAGCAACTTCGAACAAAAGGAACAAAAAACATGATTGAGAATGCCCTAGCTATGACAATGGATAGTGGATACATAAAAGACCACAGGAAAAAACAGTGCTACGTATTTAAACATTTGATAGTGTATGATGCCAAAGGGCAAACAGGAGTGGTACACCACTTTCCACACCCTTTGTTGATCTCGGTCATTCCGTCTCATGGTGGAAACAGTAAGAACTACACTTCTGCTAATTCGACATCATGAAATATTCTTTAGCTGAAAGCAAGTTTGCTAGTTCAGCCTCTCTTGGGGAGCAAATAGAGACAAAAATTAGTTGTAAGCAGACGGCAAACCAAAGCTTTAAGCTGATTCAAGCAAAATGTTATGATATCCCTAAGATGCAGGAGAAAACCTTCTTAAAGAGACCAAAATTCACATGAAATGGAACCATGCCATCAAGAGCCAAAGGGGAAAAAGGAGATAAAACAAGAAATTAATGTATTATGTTCATTTACTCTTTAATGGTAGTGCCTCCTATTACTCTGAGATATAACAAGTAAAGAATGTTCCTCTAAGGAATCTGCAAATACCCACCACATTCATATGCATATGTAAGGAGCCAAATATTTTCTAAATTTGACCAATTTCTAGGGTACACTAAGAGGTCAACTTTCACAATTTTCATTTTCTTTGTTTAATACACGTTTATAGGCCTGGTTAACCAAAGACAGATTGTGCTTATGATTTATGAAGGAATTGAAATTTTACAAGTATGGGCATTTCATTGCTCACAACTGTTTCTCACTTCATGTAACCAATAATGCAGCAAAAAATTTGACTATATTCCATTTTAAAAAATAATTTATTGTGTGAACCAACCAAAAATATGCATAAAGTATGCTAGCACTCCTTGGTCTCCCAACGGTTTACCGTAGTAGTTGCAGTACTTACTTCTTTGTATTATTAATTTGCAGTTTCTCATTCTAGTAATGTTAGACCATGTCCTAGTTTCTAGGAGTAGTTATCCAATCAATATTGTGTTTAAACTCCATGTTTATCCCATGAAATATAAGCAGATACTTATTCAAATTTTTGAGTACTTTAACTCAAGAGATTGCAGGTTCTATCTTAACGAACCAGTACGATTGATCGTAGGAAGAAACATCTGGTTTCATATGCAGCATCCCATAAATAGATTCTTATCAGGGGACCATAACAACTTGTTATCAGAGATGGCAGTTGAGGGAGACCAAATCCAACAACAACTGGCGCAGTTGGTGAACTTGTTCCAACAAGAAGGTGCAACCAATTTAGCCAAATAGGAAGCCATAAATGCTCACTTGGATGCACTCACAAAAGATTTAGCAAATTCAAAGGCCGATTCTGAATCAACTGAAAATACCAGTATAATTGAGGTTGGAAGGGTAAAGCTACAGTGGCAAGTAACAGGAGAGGCAGGATAAAAAACAAGAGGAAGTTCCATCATTCCTAGATATACAAAGTTGGGTTTCCACAATTTAATGGTCAAGAGGACCACTTGGGATGGCTGAATAGGTGCAAGCATTTCTTTCAACACCAGCAAACACCGGAAGAAGAAAGAATTAGACTTGCTTCTATTCATTTGGAAGGAATTACACAACTTTGGTTTCTCCAAGTAGAGAAAGATATGCGTCAACGCTCTTGGGACGAGTTCAAACGTCAATGCAACCTTCGTTTTGGGCCACCAATCAAAAGTCAAAAGTTAGGAGAATTGGCTAACTTATGCCAAATTAGATCTGTGGCAGAATACCAAGAAAAGTTTGAGCAATTGGTTTAGCAGGCTGGTATCCTTACACAAGCGGATAAATAGAACTTTGCCTTAGTGGTCTTGCTGATTACATAGCAATTGAGGTATAGTTGCATAATCCTCCAGATTTGGCTACGGCAATGAATATTTTCTGGCTTTATGAACGCAAGGAACAACCCTTTTGTTTGCAATGTTTAGATGCATGTAGATCAAAGACAACAGATTTCTCACTTCAACAACACGTCAGGTTTGTCAAGAAATTCACCAAATTTGAAATGAAGGAATAAGCGATTTTGTTTAAGCTGGGATGAACCGTTCAGCCGAGGTCATCAATGCAAGAAATTTTTCTAGATTAACTCTATAGCGATGAGGAAGAATTTGCTGAAAAAGAGGGAAATACTAGTACTTCCCATACTTAGCACTCGAGGACAAGTGCAATTTGAAGGAGGGGAGTAATGTTAGCACTCCTTGATCTCCCAATGGTGATCGATTTTTACAGTATAACGAGGAAAAAATAGAAAAAGAAAGAAAATTTCTCTCTTTTCGAATACCTTCTATTTTTTATTCAAATACTCTCTCTACTCTCTCTAACGTCTCTTTGACTTGACCATGTTCAGTCCATCGACGCCGGCTGCCTAGTATCCCGGCGACAGGTAAGTTGCTCTGTCAACCCTTCTAGTTTCTCTCTCCGTCTCGGTCGTTCTCAGCCAGACGAACTCCATTCGCCGGAGAGTTTGCGCTTCCGCCGCCCTATTCTAACTCCGGTGATGGCAAGTCAGCGAACCGCGGCGGTCTCCAGCAAAATCGAAATGAAGTAGGTCTGTCCGTAAAAGTTGAGATTGGGCTGAATAGGCGATCTCCGGCGGTCCCTCTAGTTGATTCAGAAAACTAGGTTCTTGTTCCCCCATGCTTAGCGATTTGCACGCACTACCAGACCAAATTTATCCGGCGACTTTCCGGCAAAGCTCCGGCGACTAATTTCTGCATCAACTTTTGCCGGAATCCAACAAAGCAAGCAAGTAAGAGCTCTTGATTTTCCAGCGTATCCCGATGACTTCTAACCTTTAATCTCTATTTTTCTATTTCCCTATTTTTCTTGTTTCCCGACCCTTTTTTCTTTACTTGGGACTGTCCTGCCAACTTTTAATAGTTGTTTATTGATTGTTGTTTATTTTATTTTGCCTTTCCACTGTTCTGCCAATTGTTTTGTTGTTAGCTTGTGTTCCGATTATTGTCTTCCTTAGTTGCTATAGGTTTGGCCTATTGCCTTGGGTGTGTGGGATCTAGTATGCTTTGTGCTTGCCTTCCTTTTCTTTTTGAGTAGTGGCTTTGGTGGTTGATAGTAGACTAGGGTCATGTCATAGGTCGAGGTTGGGGTTGGGAACTGTTACGGGTGTGGGTGCGAGGGGGACGGCGGGGCCAGGGTCAGGGTTAGGGTCAAGTTTGGGGTTGGGGTCGAGGGGTAGTAGAGGTAAGTGGGATGCGAGAGCCTCTAGATTGAGAGTAGGGTTTTGGAACATAGGGACGCTTCAAAGTAAGTCCATGGAGCTCGTGAAGATTCTTAGAAAGAGGAGGATCAATATTGCTTGTGTCCAGGAGACCAAGTGGGTAGGCTCTAAAGCTAGGGATGTGGATGGGTATAAGTTGTGGTACTCAGGAAGCGAGAGGCGTAGGAATGGGGTAGGTATCCTAGTAGATGAGGAGCTTAGAGGGCAAGTGGTGGAGGTTAGGAGGGTCAACGATAGGTTGATAACGATAAAGTTGGTCATTGGAGGGTCTACGCTGAACATTTTTAGTGCCTACGCACCACAAGTGGGTTTGGACGAGGAGAAGAATAAGAGTTTTTGGGAGGTTTTGGACGAGGTGAGAGGCATGCCTAGCTCAGAGAAGATTTTCATAGGAGAGGATTTCAATGGGCACATTGGGTCATTACCGAGAGGTTATGACGATGTGCATGGAGGCTTTGGTTTCGGGGATAGGAATGAAAGAGGAGCCTCACTTTTGGATTCTGCTAGAGCCTTTGGGTTGGTGGTTGTGAATTCGAGCTTTCCGAAGAAGGAGGAGCACCTGGTGACCTTTCAGAGTACGGTGGCCAAGACTCAGATTTTGACTTTTTACTGCTTAGGAAGGGTGATAGAGCGTTGTGTAAGGACTGTAAGGTCATTCCTAGTGAGAATCTTTCGACCCAACATAAGTTTCTGAAAATGGACTTGGATATCAAGAAGGGCAGAAAAAGGAGGGGTGGAGAGGATTGGCCCAGAATTAAGTGGGGTAGCTTGACTCTGGTCAGTGCTCTGGAGATGGGAGAGAAGTTGGTTGCGAGGGGTGTGTGGTAGAGTAGGGGGGACGTGAATAGTATGTGCGAAAGGGCTGCCAGTTGCAACAAGGAGACAGCGAGAGAGGTGTTGGGTGTCTCGAAGGGTCGATCCGGCCAGCACCGGGGGAACTGGTTGGTGGAATTGAGAAGTTAAAAGGAAGGTGGAGACTAAGAAGGTGGTGTATGCTAAGTTGGTTAAGAGTAAGGATGAAGAGGAGAAGTAGTTGAATAGGGAGGAGTATAAGTTAGATAGGAAGAAGGCTAAGTTAGCTGTTACGGCGGCTAAAATAACAGCGTTCGAAAGCTTATATGAGGGATTAGAGGAGAAAGCCGGGGAAAAGAAGTTGTATAGGCTTGCCAAGGCTAGGAAGCGGAAGGCCCGTGACCTTGACCAAGTGAAGTGCATCAAGGGGGAGGATTGCAGAGTATTGGCGGAGGACGTCCTCATTAAGAGGAGGTGGCATTCTTATTTCCATACTCTTGAATGATGAGGGGACAACGACATTGTGTTAGGGGACTTGGAGCACTCAGAGGGATGTCGCGATTACGGTTATTGTAGATGTATAAAGGTTGAGGAGGTCAAGGAGGCTATTCGTAGGATGCGTAGGGGTACGGCGACTGGGCCTGACAAGATCTCGGTGGATTTTTGGAAGAGCACTGGCGGGGATGGTTTAGGGTGGCTGACCGAGTTGTTTAACGGCATTTTCAGGACGGCGAAGATGCCCGAGGCTTGGAGATAGAGTACGATGATTCCGTTATACAAGAACAAGGGTGAAATCCAGAGTTGCAACAACTATAGGGGTATTAAGTTGTTGAGTCACACTATGAAGGTATTACAGAGGGTGGTCGAGTTGAGGTTGAGGAAGATCGCGTCTATTTCTGAGAACCAATTTGGATTTATGTCAGGTCGCTCGACGATAGAGGCAATTCACCTCGTGAGGAGATTAGTAGAGCGATATAGGGAGAGGAAGAGGGACATACACATGGTATTCATCGACCTAGAGAAGGCGTACCACAAAGTCCCTAGGGAGGTTCTTTGTAAGTGCTTGGAGGCTAGAGGTGTCCCCGTGGCGTACATCAGATCGATTAAGTACATGTACGATGGAGAGAAGACTCATGTGAGGACGGTGGGAGGAGATTCAGAGCATTTTCCAGTTTTGACAGGGTTGCATCAAGGATCAACTCTTAGTCCATTTTTATTCGCCTTAGTGATAGGTGTTTTGACGAGACGTATTCAAGGAGAGGTGCCTTAGTGTATGTTATTTGCGGATGATGTAGTTCTGATTGATGAGACTCGGGAAGGTGTTAATGATAAATTAAAGGTTTGGAGACACACCCTGGAGTCTAAAGGGTTCAAGTTGAGCAGGACCAAGACGAAATACTTGGAGTGCAAGTTCAGTGATTTGACGCAGGAGGACGAAGTGGTAGTGAAGCTGGATTCCCAAGCTATTCGAAAGGGGGATAGTTTTAAGTATCTTGAGTCTATAATTCAGGGGAATGGAGAGATTGGCGATGATGTCACACACCGTATTGGGGCAGGGTGGATGAAATAGAGGCTCGTCCCTGGAGTTCTGTGTGATAAGAAGGTGTCTCCTAAGCTTAAGGAAAGTTCTATAGAGTGGCAGTCCGACCGATCATGTTGTATGGAGCGGAGTGTTGGCAAGTCAAGAACTCCCACATCCAAAAGTTGAAGGTGGCGAAAATGAGGATATTGCGTTGTATGTGTGGACTTACTAGGGGAGATAGGATTAGAAATGAGACTATTCGAGAAAAGGTGGCAGTGGCTTCGGTGGAAGACAAGATGCAGGAAGGGAGGTTAAGATGGTTTGGGCATGTGATGAGGAGGGGCATGGATGTCCTAGTTCAGAGGTGTGAGAGATTGGCTATAGATGGTTTCGGGCGGGGTAGAGTTAGGCCGAAGAAGTATTGGAGGGAGGTGATTAGACATGACATGGAACAGTTACAGCTTACAGAGGACATGACCCTAGATAGAAAGGTGTGGAGGACGCGGATTAGGGTAGAGGGCTAGTTCATTGGAGTGACGCCTAGCTAGTAGATAGGGGGCTTAGTTCATTGGAGTGACGCCTAGCTAGTAGATAGGGTTGCTTGGTTGTAGCCAGGCTAGTAATCGCAGTGCTTTGCACGTATCTTGGAGTTCTTTGTTCGTGGGGTTTTGGGTGCTCTCGGTTAGATCATGTATAGTACTACTCCGTGAGTGTCTTGTTTATGTTTTTCTTTATGTGTGTTATTTCATCTTGTTTTATGATTGATTACGTCTTTGTATACTGTTTTTCTATCCTGAGCCGGGGATTTATCGGAAACAACCTCTCTACTTCTTCGGAGGTAGTGGTATGGACTGCGTACACTTTACCCTCCCCAGACCCCACTCCGTGGGAATACACTGGGTATGTTGTTGTTGTTGATCTCCCAATGGTTTATAGTAGTAGTTATTTGTGGTTTCTCAGTCCAGTAATGTTAGGAAACCATGTCCTAGTTTCAAGGGGTAGTTATCTTATCAGTATTGTATTTAAACTCTACGTTTATCCCATGAAATCTAAGCAGAAAATTATTTCATTTTTTGAGTAATTTAACTCAAGAGATTGCAGGTTCTCTCTTAACGAACTAGCACCATACGTTGTAGGAGAAAACATTTGATTTCATCTTGGAACGTCCCATAACTAGTCCATATCAGGGGACTGTAACAAAGTATTTACAACAATGAGGCATCCCACACTATTGTGCTGTGTGCATGCTCTTATATCAAAAGAAAATGAGGTCCACTATTTCACCAGGAAAATAGGTTAATGAAGATGGCATCCATTATCCGAAAAAACCTCTCTACCCAACAAAGGCAAGGGTAAGGTTTGCGTACATTCTACCCTCCCCAGAGCCCACTTGTGGGATTGAACTGAGTTTGTTGTTGTTGTTGTTTGAAGATGGTATCCATCATATCAATACCTAGGAGTACTCTCTTCTTGAGAAAGGCAAGTAGAACATCAATGCCTAGGTGCTCACTCTCCATCCTCTGCTGCAATTTACTCAAGTATGTAGGGAAATCAGAAAGGAGGGAGCTACTCCATTCTCTGCTGCACTTTACTCAGTATGTACATCATCTACCATGTCATAGTTTTCTTATCTATGGTACTTGAAACAATCGTAAGAATGGCTCCCAAAACTTCAAGTTTGTTACGTAAGAGAAAACTTTTATCACATTCAGATCAATTAAGCTAAACAAAGAAAGTAGGCAGCAAAAAGAAGAAAAAAGACAAAGAGAACTTACCCCATGATCCATGGGCTGGCAAGCTGACGTACCGAGGACATGACCCTCTTGAGCTTGTATCATGTGCACAGTCACGAGGCTGTAGAAAGATGGTATTTGAAGCACATGTTTATTATTCACTTCTAATTGTGATGGGAAGATTAGGGGAATGAGAATCTACTAATAATAGAGATTCAAGACAAACATGAAATTAACTTTTCCTGGTAACTTTTATTTCTTTTAAGAAGAACTTTTCCCAGTAACTTGTATGATGACAAAATCAGAATACTGAAACAAAACCCATATTCTTCCTAGACCAAGTTTTCAACAAAGAAACATTACACGGATATAAGCTTCCAAGACTTGCATATTTGAGTTCTATGTTATGGATAAATAGGCAGATGCATGCTATGCATGAACATAAGATGTTTCTGCTCTATAACAATAAAGGACAGTCCTGAAGCCAACATAACGTCCTCGTAGTGAGACATCTAGTAGGCTCTGACTTGGTCTTCACATAGTTTTTTATGAAAACTAAAGTGAAGTTCTTAACATCTAGGATATTGATAAAGGGACGACCCAAGGGATAATGGATGATAAAAAAGAAATAAGGTTCATATCCGTTGGCCTTTTGCAATGCACCAAACCATCGTAACCCTTGACATATGAACAAGAAATATGTCCTTGACAACCAAGTCATGAACCTCTCTGCATTATGGTCATGTGATATCTACTGGTGAGGCTGTCCAGGATAGCAAAGAAGTTTACAGAATGAAAGGTACTTCATTGATGCTGACAAAGATTTCTTTTTTTGATCACGCACTGACAAAGATTTTCACATAGGCAACACAGTGTGTCTCATATTTTTCATTTGGTGCTATCAACATCATGGTTACATAACAAAAAATGTGAGATCACAAAGCATCTATTGCAGTATTTCTGTCATAGCATCAGACAGACAACCAACCTCAAAATTCTTATAGAAACATATACGAAGTTCCTCCAGCGCATCGCCTGAGCATATCAACTCTGGGGTTGAATGAAAAGCATTTTCAATGGCTGAAATGATGCCTCCAAATGGATACTTTTCGAAATTTGATGGTACATATCCAGCTTCAAACAGAACTTCCTGGCATTGTGTTTTGAGTGCGTTAATGTTAGTCAAGTACCACGCAAAATCACTATTTGCTTAGTTGACTAACAGTGAAGAAAAACTTGTTAATATTCAACAGCATAAAGAAGGAAACAGTAGAGATCAATCAATGAGCAACAGCATGTTCATATGCAATTATCAGGCATGCTCACTATAGTTAGTTTATTGACATTGAAGAGATCTTGTTAATATTCAACTGAAAACAAAGTGAAACTGTACCAACAAGAATACCAATAAACTGTTTTAATGCATAAACAATGATATCTAGAATGTTTGACACATTTGATTAATTGATAAATTACAGCATATATGTTAGACAATGCATGTCCAGGTTAGGTTCCCCACCCCCAACCCCCTTAATTGTGCTGTTAATTACCGATTTACAAAGATTTCCTGCTTGGTATTTTTTGCATCGACGAGAACTAGGTACTAATAAACATCCATGAGTAAGTTTTGACATACAACTATTCAAGATGCAACTTCTGTTTATCAAAAAAACAACAGATGCAACTTCTTCTGTATTTGAAATCATCAACAATTTCATAGAATGAAAACAAACATAAAAAAGAGAATGTATAATTAAAAGAACGAAAAAGACATGAAATTGCTACAGTAAAAAATATAGGTCTTCCAAGGATATTATATCAGAACTAGAATACATAGCATGAAAAAATCACTTACTGTGACGTTATATTTGAAGTAAACATTCAACGTTGTCAAAAAGAACTCATATTCGTCATTGACAACTGGATAAGCACACGTCCCATGCTTTTCTGCAATCAATAAGCATGAACATATAGTCACACCGATAAATTAAAGAAGATCCTATCTGACTTATGTCCAGTGTTATCAAAAACAAAAAGCATAAAAAAGTTCTAAGATCCGTTGGGGCTTTCAGCGCAAAACACAAATAAAGGATGGGCTTTAATGAATAAGGGCGCAAAGGAAGAAAAAATAAAATATGTATGTTTAGTCCAAGATTAATAATTTTGACCATGAATAACAAATATATGAATAAAGAAACTGAAAAAAAATTATAATATCAATTGTTTAGTGTCGCCTCTTCAGAAGAGGCTCATTGGCAAGGAAAGTTTGCCTTAGAACATTGATCACGACACTGAAGTGCCCATTAAGGGACGCGAAGCGCTCAACACGTTTTGAGCCTCACTTTAGGGCTTAAGCGCGCCTTTGATAACACTGCCTATGTCCCTATGATATATTTAAAGTGCATACAACTGTATCATACCTTCTGTACTATAATCAGATTGGATTTAGTAGAGCGATAAGGCCCTGTTAATCTCCACAGAATTCCCTATTGAAACGAGGTGTTTTTCTGGTAACCAGAATATATTATACCCCATCATAATACTATGAAGTGTTTGGTTGAAGAAAGAACATGATTATGACAACCACGGGGAGTAGGAAATGGATCCTCAGTGTAGTGTAGAGGGATTAATGCTCCCGATAACCCCACACTCCCCCTCGACACTCCTCAACTGCTACCAAATGCAGAAATATGAGTTATTCAAGCCCATCCACGAACATTTTTTTATGGTTAAAAAGTAGTGAAAGTAAAGCCCATCCCTAATCTAGTTCGCTGAATCTCTCTAGATGTGGTCGCAGTATGATCCCTCACAATCCACCGCTGATGTTAACTCAATAAAATGCATTGGCAACTGAAATTGAGATACATCCAAGGGAAGAAATAGCATAACTTTGCATAGTGTCCTCTTCATACTTCCTCAGATTGTCTGATTACAAATATCTCAATTGAAATTATATGTAAACAACTGATAACGAAAATTATACGTAAACCTTGCTAGCTAATAAACACAAAATTTTGTCTTTTAGCCCTTTGTTGGCACATTATTGTCATACCAAAGGGAGATTACGACATACTCTTGCTGTGCACATTAAGTGCATACACAGAGACATCTCATTGATGCCATGACAAAAGCAGAAGGAAACTACCCTCTACCTAAGTTTTAGAAGGATAAGAAATAAATAGATTAATAGTAGTAGTAATAATAAAAAAATAAAAAAAATAACAATACACAAGGAGCGGTAGCTTTAGCGCACCGGGCTGCCCTTTTTAACAATACACAAGGAATTACATGTCTAATCACTTTTCAGTATCCAAGGAGAAGAAGAGAAGAAGGAAGCTACTCTTAATTTGTTAACAGATGTCAACAATCACACACTTTCTAGGTTTTTACATCATTGGCCCCTTGCTGCAAAAATCTAAAACCTTGCTCCTCCATTGAATTCTAAAAATAGTAAGCTCTTACCTTCTTTCATCTTGTACGATTAATTTTTTTGTTGTTGTTGTCGGTAAATGAACAATTTTATTACAAACGTTAACATTACAATCCAGAAGGAAAAAAAAACAGAAACTACTCACAACCCCATATCCTCAAGTATCAGCTAGTAAACTATAGCATTACAGATAGTAGTTAAGTTCATCCATTCTCCTAGTCAATCTTTTGTACGATTAATTTAATACAAATATACAATAAGGCAAGGTAATTACCCCACTGTAATTGAGAATCTCCAGAGTCAGCATAGAGGAATGCAAGGAGCATGTGTCAGTTCCTTAATTGTATCAAATTCAAACAATCAATGAGTAAATATAACAGTGAAACCACCTCATGAGCCCAGAATGGTCCTTTTTTATGATGGCAAGATCTGGGGGAACCACAACTTAAGGAAGGCCAATACTTCCTCAATGGCTCGAGCAATGTTGAAATCTGAGATGACAAAAAGTACTTGGCTCGTAAACAAATAAATTTGACCTCAGTGATGAGGAGTAAGCATGAAATAGAAAAAAGGAAAGCACCACTACAATTAAAGAAATCTAAGCTTCTCAATGACCTCATTGCGGAATTTCCAAATATCCTAGCTAACCAATAAAGTTCCAAGAAACTTGCCGCTGCTGATATGAAATAAAATCATTTGAAACCACAAAACAACAAAAGATGGTTGATAGCTTAGCTCTATTTGTAATTGCACTTTTGCAGAAATAATTTGGTGCACATCACATAATCTACGCTGCCAATCAATATGCGCAAATCATTTCACAGATCCTCTGGTTTTGATTGGTCAAATTATTTCACAGAATTAAGATTTGAAAAATTAATTTATTTCCTTAATTGAATTTCGGTTGATTAGGACGAAGTTCCTTAAAAACCTCTGCCTTCTTTAAAATATCCTGAACAGTTCCCGTAGGTTGAGCCCCTTTTTCAATTTATAAGTAGACATAAGGTCTTACACCGCACACTTCATGATTTATAGTGAAGACCATAGCAAGTAGAACAAAGCATAAGTGTCCACACAAGAAGAAATGCTCAATATGAAGGTGAAAATTTTGGGGAAAACCTAAGTTGTTGAATGCTTAAACTTTATCAGAAAACTGTACCCAAGGGTGTTGCTTGTGATAAAGCTGGAACGAGCACCACAGGAGACAAAGGTTTGAACCCCAACAGAAGCGAAAAGTCTGGGTGATTTCTACCTGACTCCACCATAAAACTAAAAGAAAAAAGATGTCTGTGAACTCCTGTGGTGGCATCAGAAGACATTGCCATTCCAGTGACAAACAGTTGAATAGGAATGCAGATAGTTGAAGCAATCAATTTTCACATTCAAAGCTTTGAAAAAGGGCAAAAAAGAAGAATAAGCAAGCATAGCATACCTCCCTCTCATCAAATGGAGGACCAGAACAGCAGGCAGGCCAGGTTCCATCGTTGTACTCTGTCCAAAGTCCATCTACAACACAACAAACCTTATTCAGTTTTATCTTTCACGTGAAAAAGAAAAATTAATTACAGAAACGGAGTAGGTTAGGACTTACGAATTGTGAATACAGATGGCGAGTTTGAGCTGGAAAATCACAGAAAAATCACAGGTAAGCTCCTACTTGAGAACAATTAATCACACAAACTAGTGAATCTTGAATATCCATTCTGCCCAAATCCTAATTAAAAGGGAGAAAAGAAGAAGAGGTAAATAGAGGAAATAATAGGATATATATATATATACCGGCTGCAACAGGCGTTGGAAGAGCAGCAATGGCGAGTTCTCCGGCAATAGGTGGCTGGCCATTGAAGAGATAGTTTGAAGTAATCGAACTCTCCCTCATATCCTGCTCTTCCTCTTCTCAGTAATCCTACCTCCTCATCCCATCCACCGTTGACTCCCATGAGAATACAACATATTCCCATCCACACAAATACCATTCCCATATTCACAATCCGAACAAAAGACATAGCTGGCTTGGGTTATCCTTGTTCCGAACAAAATACACCCACTCTTCTCTTCTTCCCTTTTTTTTTGGGGGGGGGGGATTTCTTTCTTATGGATGGATCATGGATATGCCCATTGAGTGGTGAAACTGTTTTATAAGGAAGAAGGCTGGTGGGAGACGGCATTTTTGGATTATTTGTAAAATAAATGACGTGAGGGTAAGTTAACGGATAAAATACAACTTGGCTTGGCACTTTAATTGACTTCCACTAAGCACACGTACGGCACTTTACAACTCGCTCATATTTTTACACTATTTGTTCATTATCTTTTTATGCCAAGTCAATCTAAGACACTAGTTAAGAGAATGGTAGAAATACAAGAGAATTGCTAGTAATAGTTGTATTAGAGAGAACTTGAATTATTTGTTTGATACCTTTATAAATGAATGTCCCTCTATTTATAGTACTCATCTAGAGGCTAATTTGCAAATATAAATTGTGTGCAAGTCCCTATTCTAAAATTCTCTACACAACTTGAATGTTTCAACGAACTTCCATACAAATCCATGGAATTCTAAGATATTCCAAGGAAATTCTTCTTATGTCTCTAGAATGTTCCACCAAGGACTAGTCTTCTTCCTATGTATGCCTTCCACATGGACTACTTTTTGTTCATGTGAGCCTTCCACATGGACAACTTTGTGCCACCTAAGTGGCATAATGATATGGCAGATCATCACACTCTCTCCTACCTGATGTTGTGACGACTACGACAGATTGTTGTTGCATCAACTCCCAAATCTTATCTTTGAATTGCCACAAGTCTTCATATCGTTCTCATATGGCTTGCTCCAGTGATTGCCCCTTCCAGTGGATGAGGAACATGGTCGTAGCTTTTTGCCTTTGTTTTCTCCTTGCCTGATAGTCAATGATAGCCTCAACCTCCAGATCATGTGAGGTAGTGATAGTAGTAGGCGCACGACTCAATTGGCCTCTACTTGGTTTATCCTTGTCTTCATGGTACGGGTTAACCATGCTGGCATGAAAGACATGATGGATCTTAAGATGTGACGGCATGTCAAGCTTGTATGAGATATTACCCACCTTAGCAAGGGATCCTAAATGGGCCTTCGTACTTGAGAAATAAATTTTTGTGCATACCCCGTAGTGCCTTAAATTGTCTCGAGTTAAACTTCACTTTGACCATGTCCCTAACTCTATAGTATGGTCTGCAAATTTCTTCATCAGTTTAGTTGTCTTGTCCAAGTAGGACTTAGCATTGTCAAGTTGCTCCTTCCAACCTTTGGTCATTTGATAAGCTTTCAAACTTTTCCACTCGAACGTGACTGGTAGTGAATGTGGAGTTTGAGGTCGTTGGCCTGTGGCTAGCTCAAATGTTGTATGCCTTGTGGATTCACTCCGCTGCAGGTTATAAGAAATTTAGACTATGTCCAAACGCCTTGCCCAATCCTTTTGATACGCACTCAAATAGTGCCTCAAGTAGCACTCTATTAAGGTATTGACCCGCTCCATCTGTTTATCTATCTATGGGTGGAAACTAGTAGAAAACAGCAGCTCCGTGCCACGCATGTCGAAAAACTGCCTCAAAAAATTTCCAGTGAAGTGAGGGTATCGATCATTAATGATATTCCTTGGTAAGCCCCAATACCTAATTATGTTCTTAAAGAATAACTTAGCAGTTTCCTTGCTTATGCAACCTAGTGCGGCAGGCATGAAAGTGGCATATTTGGAAAATCTATCTACAACCACGATGATAGTGCCATAACCATCGGACTTTGGCAAACAAGTGATAAAGTCCATAACCACGCTCTCCCATGGACGCTATGCGACTGGTAGTGGCTCCAGAAGTCCTCCGAGCTGCCTCTACTCAACCTTATCTTGTTGGTACATGAGACAAGTCTGTACATAACACTCTATGTCTTTTTTCATGCAAGACCAATAGTAGACCGACTCAACCAAAGCCCTAGTACGACAGTAGCATGGATCACCAAACTACAAGGTGTCATGACTCTCCTTCATAATACGTCGCCTGATGTCTCCAAACTTCAGCACGTTTGTTGACCCAAAATTTCATTACGATGAGTTAGTGGATAAAATTTTAGACTTAGCCTTTCCTCAGACTAAAATTGTGAAATTCAGGCTTGCCTAGTTTTGGACGGATTTTAGATATTGTATGGTCTAAGGAAATATGGTAATTCTTGGTGTGTTAGTTGTAGGATTTGAGTTGATTTTATGTTAGATGATGAGTTTAGAAAGTCATAGACACTTCTGCTACGTAAAACGGGTTAGTAAAACTCCGATTATAGCAATTTCCATGAAAGGGTTAGTACGTGATGTCAAAATCGGAGAAGTGCGTTGTGAAACGGGCATAGATGGGAACGAATTCTGAGTTACTGTTTAAGCACCACTGCAATGGTAGTTTTTATGTTGTATCAAAGTTGCCGCAACGAGCAAAGGGATCGCCACGACGGAGGTCCGGTTAGCTTAAGTCTCGCTATAGCGGGACATTTCCATTGTAGCGGCGTCGCTACAATGACAAAGCTATTGCTGCAGTGATGACTAGGCAATTTTATACCAGTAATCCTAGACTTAGCATTTTTCATTCTAAAAAGTTCAGTTTTTGACCTAAGGCAAGGAAGATGCAATTTTCTCCATTGTTAGGGTTTTTTCATCATTGAGGTAAGCATTTTCCACCATTTTAACTTGTAATTACTTCGTTTAATCCCTAAGATCATGATCATGGCTAAAAATTGAGGTTTAGCCCTAGGTTTGATGTTTTAGTGAAAAATTGGTAGGGAATGGTTTGTTTCACTTGTTATTGATTCTAGGTTGTTAGAAATCACTTCCTAGTAAAGAATTGATGTGAGGCCAAAATTATGTGTATTTAGTCATTATTTGCCTCACATTTAGTATTTTTATTTGTCTTTTTTGAGCATTGATTTTATGGATTGTTACTACTATTATATTTTGACTTGTAGATTAAAATAATGTGACGATGAAGAGATTTGGAGCCAAAACGAATTAAGGATGGAAGATTATAGAAGAAAATCAAGTAGGTAGCTTAATGGAATTAATTTATTAAAATAATCTAATATGACCCTTAAGTATGAAATTCGACCTTG
Source organism: Capsicum rhomboideum (assembly GCA_031232105.1). Lineage (NCBI taxonomy): Eukaryota > Viridiplantae > Streptophyta > Magnoliopsida > Solanales > Solanaceae > Capsicum > Capsicum rhomboideum. The sequence goes on from CP124711.1 coordinate 58,704,115, forward strand.
TGAATCCAGTACTTGTCCGCGATTGGCGAGTGACACGGAGCTACGGTGCCGCATTTTCAGCGTGGCACGAAGGAGGCCTGTCCGAATTTAATTTTTTCCAGTCTATTTTGAATTCAGTTATTTTATTTGGGGTTTTTTTCTACACCTATAAATATTCCATAAAATTAGTTTTTAGAAAAAATTTGACCTAGGGAGGGCTAGAAGCCGCCATGGAGGCTAGAGAATTTCGGTTTCATCTTTTCTTCTCCTTATTTATTTATTTTTATGTTTTTCTTTGGATGATTTGTTGTAATTGCTCCATTTCTATGTGGAGTTAAACTTATAGGATTATGGTAGTTAATTAAATGATTGTTTAGTAACTCTTGATTCGATTTGTTGGATTATCATCATAGTTAATTAAATAATTGTTTAGTAATTCTTGATTCGATTTGTTTGATTATCATCATAGTTGTTCTGATATTCTTGTGCTTACTATTTTAATGCTTAGCTACCATTAAAATAAATTTATATTCTTATTGTGAACTCGGAAGAAGAATCAATGAGATAGAACAAAGAATATAGGGAGTAAGATCTCTTCTTTAGTAAAATAAGGAATTGATTTGTGGCTAGGATAGGAACATACCTAGATCACCTTATTTGGTTATAAAATGGAAAGACATATAAATGCGTTTGGATGGGTTATCACATCCCTGCTCAACGATGTAGTTGTGAGGTTAATTCAGATAGATGATTAGAGGCATAGAAGACCATGATCATATTATTAACCCCGTAAATCAACAACTAGATAATCAGACAAGTTGATGAATTGACACTCAACATGATTGTTAGCAAATCCATAATCCTAGATCAATTTATTCATTGATTGAGTAAAATCTTCTCTTTATTTGGTTAATTATTCATTAGCCATTATCTTTTTATTTTTATTTTAGTCAATTGTTAACTACATCATTAGAATTTACCGCTTGAATAAATAATCATTGTTAGTCTAATATAGAAAAATAGTTAATTGACAAGTCCCTGTGGGTATGATATCTGGACTCTTAATCCTATATTACTTGTACGACCGCATACACTTGCTTGTGTGTTTGGATGCAACAAATTTTTGGCACCGTTGCCAGGGACTTCGGTGTTAATTATTTACCTAGATTAGATTTTTTTCTAGTTATTTGTTTGAGTTGTACATAGTTTATTTTTTGTACATAGATATCTTTTTAGTTTCTTTTACTTTTCTATCACTCTTCTTGATATATCAGCCTAGGATAGATTGTGGTCGAATGGTGATGATTCTTGTTGTTTTTGCGGAGGACTCCACTAGGAGAGTATTTGTCAAATTTTTTAGAGGAGCGGGTGGTGTACACCTAATCATTTACTGAATTGGATGTATGCAATATACGTGGTGGTTAGAAAAGTCACTGGAATGGCTGTCCCAACTCTTATTTCCCTCCCTTGAACCCCAATAACACTCAAGAGGAACCCCTGATTGATGAAGAGATGGAGGCACTAATAGAAAAAAGTTGTGATGAAGCAGACATATTAAGCAAAGATTGGCTAATGGACCTAGAGCAGCAAATCAAATTTTTAAAGTATCTTTGCGATAGTCTCACAATCATGGCAACCCAAATAATCAAAAGGAGAGATGAGCTCATACAACAGATAGAGCAATTTAGATCAGATTTCCATGACTTGGAGGCCCAATTGAATCAAAAAATTGAGATGTCTAATGTTCAATCACCAATAGTTATGGATACTAGCAAGTCTATGGAGAGGGAAAAAGAATTTCAACTATCATCTTTTGCTTGAGTCAGACATTGAGAAGGTGTGTAAAAATGAGCATGTGACATATGGTGTAAATTTGGAAGTGGGACATATTGAACTTCATTCGAACCACTTTTCTACATTATGTTTGGATGATGACATGAATGTGGAGTCATCCTGACTAGTGGAGGAGTGGGAGGATAAGGAACAAGACCCCTAAATTCTGAAGTTTGCACCCAACAACAGAAGATAGAACATGCCTTACTTCAGAGCCAAGCAGTTCTACATGTACCACCAATTACTTGGCTCCACCATCTTCTTATTACCACCATATAAAAGAAATAAAAAAATATATGCGATGTTGGGGTGAAATTCATATCCTCGAGGTGGAGAAAAAAGTTTATGGGTCGTGTCGTGACGTTAAATTAGGCGCTTGTTGGGAGGCAACCCAACATATAGTAAGTAGTTTTTATTTTTATTTTAGTGTCACTTTTTTTTTTTTTTATAGATTTAGGAGAAGTCTGAGTACCCACAATTTGAGATATAGAGCATGGCGAGAGCTAAGTGTGGGGTCCTCCGGACCACTTGATGGAAAAAATGGAAATTGACATGCTGCTAGCTAGGCCTAGAGGCCTCAAGGAGTATTCCTAATCTTTATTCTTTGATTTATACTTTGGGGACAAAGTATGATTTTAAGTGTGGGGTTAGGATGTCTTCCAATATTTGTTTAGGTTGAGAAATGTTATAGGATGTGTTTATTTTTTAGTTTCTCGCCTAAAACAAAATTTCTTTTTTGAAAAAGTTCAAAACACAAAAAGATTTTTATTTTATTCTATAAATTAGATTAGTTTTTATTGGTTTTTAGCTTTTTAGTTTTTCTTAGAGCATACTTCGCCCACCCTTTAATTTTTTTTTCAGTTCTTTTCCGAGGGGGGTCCCTTTGAACCAAGTATCTTTTATTTTTTTAGAAGAAAAATTTATTTTTTATTTTTTTGGAGAGAAAAAAAGGGACCAATTTTGACTTGTGTGATAGTAGAAATTTAGGCTTGAGCTTGAGTAGTAATTTCCTGTGAGTGCTCGAATGTAAATAAAATAGCATACTTTTTGACACCTAAACTCATGGTTGTGACTCTGTATATAACTTATTCTTATTTTGCAGTTCGATATGACCCTGTCTATCTTAGAAGTGGAATTACACATGGAGATCTTTCCATTGATAGATCAGAGAGTCCTCCCTTCTTCAAACTCCGATTGATATTTTCATAGAGAAATCTCTAATCATGATTGCTACTTGTGCCATGTGTGGTGAACATTCTTTTGCATATATTCCATGTTTTAGATCTCAGTCTAGAACTAGCCCTGTATGTTATTGAAGCAAAATAAAAAGTGTTGCTTTGTTTAGAAGATAATAATAGGCTTTCTTTGATTTGTCTTGAGAATTTTAGCTTTTTCAGATATTATACCACTAGTTAGCCCCTTTGAGCCTACAGCCTTTTGTTGGTAGCCATATTTTTACCTTGACTCTTTTGTTGAATCTTTAGTTTTTGCACCTTGCTTCCTTGAGCACTATAACATTGACTGGTTATAATTGTTAGATCTGAAGAAGAAGGGAGGGTTGAGAGAAAAGGTGACCAATGAGAGTTATATGTGATGAAAAGGCCCTCTTTGAAATAATGTGATATGAAAAAAATAAAAAGAAGGAAAAATTGTTTAAAAAAAATAATTGGAGCATTCTTGGTATGATGAGATTACTAGTGAAACAATTGTTGAAGAGAGGGCTGAACATAGAAAGAAGAGAATAATGGGTGATGAAGTCTAAAAGTGCAAAGTGCTTAGGGAAGTGTAAGTCACTATTATATAGTCTTCCTACCCGTCCCATAGCCAACATCACAACCAGTTAAAGTCCTGTTTGATTCTATTCGAGCATGCTTAATTAGTGGAGATCTACATAATGGGCAAGCCTATGGTTCTTTGTGCATACATGTGAATTTTTTTTGAGTGTGAGAGTTGTTCTTTGATGCTAAGTCCTTAAATTATATTCACTTCATTAATTTGAGTGTGTGGACTATTTCTTTTTGTGAGGGCACATGTTTCATTATAGATAGGTGATGTTATTACCTTTCTTTGACAGAGTAGGTGAGTGAGCTTAAATTTGATGAGTTAGAGAGTCTGTCTTTGAATTTAGGAGGTTAGGGAGTTGTTGTTTGTATGTATTTCTTGCATAATGATCGGGAAGTGTACTTGATGTTTTGAATTGCTATATGACCTAATTGCTTGTATCAACCAAAGTGATGGTGTTCCTAACTTGATTTATTGAGATGAGCTTTAATGTTTGCTCGAGGACAAGCAAGAATCTAAGTGTGGGGTGGTGATGTGAGGCCAAAATTATATGTATTTAGTCATTATTAGCCTCACATTTAGTATTTTTATTTGGATTTTTTGAGCATTGGTTTTATGAATTATTTCTAATATTATATTTTTGACGTGTAGAATTAAAATAGTGTGAAGATGAAGAGATTTGGAGCCAAAACAAATTAAAGACGGAAGATTATAAAAGGAAATCAAGCAGGAAATTTAATGGAATTGATTTATTAAAATAATCTAATATGACCCTTAAGTATGAAATTCTACCTTGTGAATCCAGTAGCTATACGCAATGGGCGCGTGACACGGAACTACTGTGCCGCGTTTTCAGCGTAGCATGGAGGAGGCCTGTACGGATTTAATTTTTTCCAGTCCATTTTGGACTCAGTTATTTTATTTGGGGTTTTTTCCTACGCCTATAAATATTTCATAAAATTGGTTTTTAGAAAATTTTTGACCTAGGGAGAGCTAGAAACCGCCATGGAGGCGGCAAAATTTGGGTTTAATCTTTTCTTCTCCTTATTTATTTATTTTTATATTTTTCTTTGTATGATTTGTTGTAATTGCTCCATGTCTATGTGCAGTTAAACGTCTCTATCTAGGATTATGGTAGTTAATTAAATGATTGTTTAGTAACTCTTGATTCGATTGGTTTGATTATCATCATAGTTGTTCTTATATTCTTGTGCTTACTATTTTTATGCTTAGCTACCATTAAAATAAATTTATATTCTTATTGTGAACTCAAAAGAATAATCAATGATATAGAAAGAAGAATATAGGGAGTAAGATCTCTTCCTTAGTAAAATAATAAATTGATTTGTGGCTAGGATAGGAACATACCTAGATCACCTTATTTGGTTATAAAATGGAAAGACATATAAATGCGTTTGGATTGGGTTATCACATCCCCTCTCAACAATGTAGTAGTGTGGTCAATTCGGATAGAAGATTAGAGGCGCGGAAGACCATAATCATGTTATAAACCCCATAAATCAATAACTAGATAATCAGACAAGTTGATGAAATTGATACTCAACATGATTGTTAGCGAATTCATAATCCTAGATAGATTCATTCATTGATTGCGTAAAATTTGCTCTTTATTTGGTTAATTGTTCATTAGTCATTATCTTTTTATTTTTAGTTTATTAAATTGTTAAATACATCATTAGAATTTACCGCTTTAATAAATAATCAGTGTTAGTCTAATTTAGAAAAATAGTTAATCGAAAAGTCCCTATGGGTACGATAGCTGGACTCTTAATCCTACATTACTTGTACGACCACGTGCACTTGCGTGTACATTTGGATGCAACAAAAATTCTTTCGGGGAATCTTGAAGAGATTAAAGGGTAGAAACCCCAGAATAATTAACTAGGCTAAGTTCATGTGTTAAAATCAGTGGGTTTGGATTTGTAATGCTTAGAAGTGGGGAATGAAGCATTGAATCATTCTCATTTGTTGTTTATAGACCAAGAACGAGCAGAACCAGCGAGAAAAGGCAAGGCCTCGACTGAATAGTACATTTGAATGAGGATACGAGGTAGGTTATGGTTTGAAAAGTAGTTGTAGACTTGATTTGACTCTATGCTTATTTTTGAGTTAGAGGATTGTAATTAGCCTTCGGGCATGCTTGTGATTTGATATGACCAAAGTTCCATATATTTAGTCATTATTTGGCTTACATTTAATATTTTTATTTGTTCTTCTTGAGCATTAATTTTATGGATTATGCTTAATATTTTGATGTGTAGGATTAAATTGGTGTGAAGATGAAGAAATTTGAAGAAAAAATAAATTTAAAATGAGAAATCATATAAGGAAATCACGCAGACAATTTCATGAATTAAATAGAATATTATATTAATATTTCTATAACAGTATACATGCATCAAACAAAATTGATGGAGAAACTTTGCTCGAACACGTGTCCAATTTTAAAGATACCAACTAATTGTGAGAAGCGAAGGCGAGCCGAACAGTTTGTCCAAACCAGATTGGGTTTTGGTTTTCTCAGTCCATTTTGGACTTAGTTATTTTAATTGGGGCTTTTTTTAACTCCTATAAATATTTCATAAATATAATTTTTACAAAACTTTTGATTGAAGGAGAGCTAGCAGCCTCTGTGGAGGCATGAGAAAATTGATTTATTCTTTTCCAATAACTAACAATGTTAATTGATACTCTATTACTTGTTACTTAATTTACAAACTGTTACTTGTTCTTTTAAATTCCCCATTTAAAAAATAATCGACTAAAACCTGAAATATCCACATTGATTGAGGTCCTAACCATATTCCTCATGGGATCGACCCCAACCTTGGTTGGGTTCTATATTTGAATAGCGACCATTTTATGTCTCATTGTGAGGTGTAATATGGGCGACATCAAATTTTGGCGCCTTTGCTGTGGAATACGGTTTAGGATTAGATCGACTGTTTTTATTTGACTATTAGTCCTTATTTCCTGATTTACTTTTTCTACTATTTTTGTTTTGTTCTTAGGGTTCACGCTTGTGTATGCCCAATACTTGGAGTCAAGGCAAACACCTGATTCCAATCAATCACGAAATCGAAAGAACGTTGAAGAGCATGGATAGTCAAGGATTTTAGGAGACTCTGAAGTAAGCCACAACCCCGATGATACCTGAGGAACAAGGTAGGCAAGAAAAAGCAGCCCATCGAGCTGCATTGGATGAATAGTCTAGGCAAAGAAGGAATAGGGTCCATGATCCACAACCCATCGATATGCCCTTTAGTTTACTGTTGATGATGAGGATGCTGACCTAGATGATGCAGGTGCAACAGGTGCAATTATCCCTCACCTACTGCCTAATGGGGTTAAGTTCGACATTACCAATACAATGATACAATTGTTGAACAAGAAAAGAGTATTCACTGGTCACGCTACTGCCGATGCAAATATGCATTTAATGAACTTTGTGGGGATCTGCTAAGATTATAAAATACCTGGTGTGAGCCAAGATTATATGTGATTGCGGTTATTTCCTATTTCATTAGCAGGTGAAGCAACTTTATGGCTGGCAGAGTTACCATATGACTCAATCACTACCTTGAGGGAATTGAAGAGGGCTTTCTTGAAAAGGTTTTTCCCACCGTCTAGAATATTATAGCTAAAGGATGAGATCTATAACTTTAGGCAACTGCATTCAGAGGCTTTGTATGAGACATGGTTGAGATTTAAAAAGAAGTTGAAGCAAGTCCCTTATCACAGGATACCTGAACATAGTTTACTAGATATTTTCTATAGGTCCTTGAATGCTAATAACAAGTCGGTAGCCAACACCATTGCAGGAGGAGAATTTATGAGTCAAACTTTGGCAGATGCAGCAGTTATACTTGATAGAGTTACCAAAACCAATAAGGCTTGGCATACATGAAAATTTGATGTTCTCGCTGTCACTTATGGTATAGGTGTGTCCACAGAGCACCGTAAAAAGGATGAGGAGCTCACTCAAGAAGTAGCCAAGATGAGAACAGAATTGAGTGTTATTGCAAAGTATATCACAGGGGCAAGGGCTAAGAAAGTAAATACAGTTGGGTCACAAGAAAATGCACCGAGACATGAAAGCAATTATTGTGATTCTAAGGAGGAAGCAAACTATTTAGACAATCAGGTGGCGGGTTTTTGGGCCAACGTCCGAGGGTCTAATCAAGACGCTTGGCGCCAAGGTCAAGGGAATCAAGGTCGAAACTATTACAAGGACCATAACTACAACCGGTCTAGGTATAGAGATAGGAGTACAGGCAGAGATAGAAATGGTGATTGGAAGAAGAGAGATGGACACAAGAATGATAGAAGTGGGTTGTACATCCTACTGGTTGTGGCGAAGTAGAGTCAAGCAATTCTAGGATAGAAAATATGTTAGCCAAAGTGTTGATAAAGGTAGAATCTGCTGATGACAACCTCAAGGTCATGTGTGAAGATGTTTCTAAGATGGGTCAGCTAGTGGAATCCCATTCTACATCCATTAGATAGTTGGATGATAACGATCCTAATCGAGGTGACTAAAATTGATATCGAAAATGCGGAAATTAACAACATAAATAAATATAGTGGAGATATTAAGATGAGAATTAGAAGACATTTAGATGAGAATAGAAGAAAGAATGTCTAATTGAAAGCACAATTAACCTAGGGTGAAAGAGAACTTGATTTCAATTAGAATATAGAAACCCGATTTAAATCCACAAATGAGTAACTCTTGTGAAAATCAAGGTTAAGAAGTTCTAAATCAACAATGGGAATCCACCCATCACTAACCTAGATTTAGCTATAGTAAACTAGACTAAAGAGATTCCACCCCCAAAACACTCTTTAAGAGTAATATTCTCAAATCATCAAAATCTAAGTAAAGAAAATGACTAAGGCCACTATTTATAGTTATTGCCTTTGCACAAATAGCCTATTATAAAAATAGCCCAAAAGTGGCTATTTAGGAAATAACCTATAAGAGCCATTCTTGATTGCCCAAATGTCATCTTGATTGCCCATTGCCTTGTGTATTTGTCTCTCCATAACATCCTCCAGGCTCCAAGCTATCATCCATATATGGAAGCCCCTCCTAATATGCTCCAAGATAACCGTGTCCGTACCATCATCCTCTTCTTCAAAAGGATTCGTCCTCGAATCCAAACTTTGCAAAAACATAAGAAGGACAACCAACCAAAAAATCCTCATAATATGAGGGTTAGCACAAGAGTTAACACCAATATCATCATGCCAAGGAGGAACAAATTTTAAATACAACCAAGAATCCTTTGTGTTCAATAAGAGCAATGCATTGTACAACATACAAAAGATCCGGCTATGAGAAATATTATGGAGCAAAGAAACCACAAAGGTCCTAAGACACAATTGTTTCCCTATTCTGCCATAAAACCATACCAAAGGTGGTTTCACCATTGGTTCAAACACCCATAAGGGTTTACCGGGTCAATGATATGAAAAATCCACATAGTTTGGTCACAAAAGCAAATGGACCAACCCAAGAAACCCCTACCTCTATATAAAACAAATCCAATACAAACATGGACATTATCATATGCAAAGAGGTAGTAGATAAAGGAAATAAGAATATGAGCCCCATCAAAGATGTTACCATATAAAAGAGTACCAACATGATCAAGAAAGCTAGAAAGCAAATCACTATAAGTTGGAAAACCCAAGGATCGAATCATGACATTTAGGTGCACATTACCCTTCCTTTCACGACAACTTCCCACGAAAAGTGAGTTCACAAATGGAGTCATGCCACTAGAGGTATTGAGAAATTGATTAGAAACCAATTTAATCCAAAACAAATGGTCCTCCCAAGAAGTTGGGTTCCCTCTATTCATGATATTAAGCATGCTCCCAAGAGTCCCATTCGATACTTTAAATTTTCTATCGCTATGAAGGTGACAAGAAGTCTTGAACATCCATGGACTCTTCCAAGTCAAAACTCGCTTGTCATCTTGACCAAGCAACACATCACAAGTTCCATATTCCATTTCATTATTGGGGTCAAATGGAAAGAGATTCCATAAAAATAGGTTAAGCAAACACCCATATGCCTCATTGACACTCTTATATTCACACAACATACTCCACTCAAAGGCATGAGTATCATCATATGCAAACAAGTAATATAGAAAAGTATCACATAAGTCAACTTCATCTAATATATTCACCTGAGAAGGTTCACTCATTGATTCAAGCATATTAAGGACTTGACCAAGAGTAGGAACACATAAAGATGAAGGGATAATTTTAGCACATAGCTCACTTTCCTTTTGAACACCATCCCTTTTAATAAACGTACTATCATCTTCCATGAAGAGATTTTCACCATCGAAAAGTGTGTCATCATGCCATAATGGATTTTTAAACAATTAGCAGCCTTCAAGAGTGGCTAAACTTCCAACATTATAAGGCATACCACTGTGTTCATCATTCACATTAGTCATGTCATTATTGAATAAGAGATTATCCCTAAGTTTATACTCTACCTCAAGATCTTCATAAAAAGAATAAGAAATAGAATCAACACCTAAGGAATCATCACCTCTAAGTAAAGATCCTACATGACTAACTACATGACCAACTATATCATTACCATCACTAATTAAGGTTCATTTATCACATAACATAAATCCTCAATTAGTAGGCCATCTTTACAAGCATATTGGTCATCACCATAATTCACATTAGTTATTAGCATGCCAAGCTCAAAGGAATCATGCACATGATTACCACCGTTATAGCCAACTAGCATTTGAATACCCCTATTACGTGACAATACATTTTCCCTCAAGTCACAAGTACTAACATTAGGTGGACTCAAATCGATCTTACTAGAAGAATCAATCTGATCATCTTTAGGATCAACTAGTATTTGGGCAATCACAACAATGGCATTATTATCATGCAACAAGGTGACATCAATATCATCACAATGCAAAGGATCTTTAAGCTCACACATATACAAGCCATCACTTACACTCAATTGGCTACTAGCCACAAAGGATCTACTTTCGACAAAGTGTAAGGTTTAGCTTTGTTACCTTGTAGCTCATAGGACGAATTGCAGTCACCTTGCTTTTCAACATTGGAGTATATTTTCTCATTTGGGAAGCTTTCTAGCACCTCATGATTCTTCATTGCTCGAGCTGCCTCACTAGGCTTATTTCCAAGGATACCTGCATAAGAATCAATACAACTAGAAAAGGAAGAGAGGTTACAAAAGTTAGTATAAGGTTATGAAAACCCTTTCACATCACTCTACACAACCTCTCTTTTTTCCATTCTAGAGTTGTCACTTATCATACCCTTACTCCTATCAATCTTTTGTCTCTCAATGTTATTGGAGTTCAGACAAGTGTCAAGGATCCCTTGCGAAGGGTTTAGAGATCCCTTCAACTCTAGCTTCCACTTTTGTGCGTAAGGAGTGGATGTGTTGACTTGTATGTTCAACTCCTTAGCACCAATCTCACAAGGAGTATCTTGTTTTGCCTCCAAAGGCAACTCCTTAGGTTTTTTGTCACGAGAAGTAGTATCCTTCAATAGCCTTTCCAACTCCTCAGGTGCCGTCTCGGTGAGCAATGGAGTAATCTTTTCAATATTTCAATTTGTTTATCCTCAAAGTACTAGGATCTTCAATTGGGAGTGGTTCACTTGTAACTTCTTCTTGAAACATTGAGTTCACTTTAGTTTCATGGACTATTGATCTTTCTATCCTACCTACAAAACTCAACAAACAAGTTAGTGGCAAAATTCTTCATGCCTCTCATATGTGAAAAGTCTCAACTCACCTAAAGTGTCTTCTCGAAGTTGATAGAAAACTTTATTTGTCCAAACAATTCACAAGGTCACTTATTCTTTGTGTAGAAATTGATGTTTTGCTCAAAGAAGGAAGGAAAACTCAATTAAAACTGACGGACTTGAATCAAAAAAATTAACAACAAAATAAAACTAGAAAAGCATACAAAGAAAAGCACAAGAAAAAATATCAAACTCAAAGAACTTGATAATATTTAGTAGGGTAATCTACTAATTAAAATCAAGTTATGAACCTAAAATAAGGTAGAATTAATGAAAAATAAACTAATTTACCAAGATTTGGACTTGAAAAATATTTGAGAAGAAATTTGATAGAAATCCATGTTGAAAATGCTCCAAAAAGGTAGAGAAAAAACCTGAAAAAGAGCAGAAAATTGGTCCAAAATGCATAGCAAAAGGACACTTGAGGAAGCTTCAAGAATTGTACCCTGTGGTCCCCCTTGTACTACCTTTTGTCCTAGTCTTTGCCCTTTTTAGTCTTTTCTCCTCGTACAAACAAGTACACTTCCTTTTCTTTTCTCCTTTTTGGATCAAACAACACCTTTTGAATAATTCTTCTTCAACAAGACATGAATTTCATGAACAACACCAAGAACATGGATGAACTTCAAAAATTCATATCTCCATCATTTTAGCTCCAAATTCTGCAAAGTTTGAGATTTAAGCTCCTTTTGATATGGAGATCAAACCCCAATACTTTTAAATCCTCAATTTCAAACAATCAAATCAATTTTTTAGACCTATTTTCTTCTTTTTTTTCAAGCTATGAAGAACACTATGAACAAGATGAACTCTAAAATTGACAACTCCTTCGTTTTAGCTCCAAATTTAATGAAATTCAAGATTCAAGCTCCCCTTGATATAGAGAACAAATCCTGATTCTTTTCAAGCTCCAATATCAACCCAAAAAATTTAGATTTGGAAACCCATTTCAAATTATAAAGAGCACCATGAAGATGATGAACTTCCAAAATTGACTCCAATGGATTTCAACTTCGTTTGCTCTCAAATTTCAGATTCGATCTCCTTTTGATAGCTAGAACAAATCCCAAAACAAATAAACCTTCAATTCCTCATAGATCTTCAAAACCACTTCACCTTCCTTAAGCTTTTTCAAGCTCAACAATGGTGAAAATTATAAATTCTTTCCAAATCAACCCAAATTTTTAGATCTAAATTCCTAAACACTAGAGAAACACGAATCTAGTGATAGAAGCACAAATAAAACTCAAATCGTACAATTTTTTTTTGAAATTTTTGAAAAGTATTTTTCACCTTTTTTTTTTTTTTTAATTTTAGATTTATGAACCTAGGATTGAGATCCGTAGAAATGAAACCCTACCTAAGATTTGACTAAGATGATAGCGGTCATAATTGAGGTGACTAAAATTGATATCGAAAACACGGAAATTAACAATACAAATAAAGATAGTAGAGAAATTAAGATGAGAATTAGAAGAAATTGAGATGAGAATAGAAGAAATAATGGCTAATTGAAAGCACAATTAACCTAGGGAGAAAGAGAACTTGATTTCAATTATAATAGAGAAACCCGATTTGAATCCACAAATGAGTAACTCTTGTGAAAATCAAGGTTAAGAAGTTTTAAATCCACAATGGGAATCCACCCATTTCTAACCTAGATTTAGCTACAGTAAACTAGACTAAAGGGATTCCACCCCCAAAACACTCTTTAAGAGTAATATTCTCAAATCATCAAAATCTAAGTAAAGAAAATGGCTAAGGCCACTATTTATAGTTATTGCCTTTGCACAAATAATCTATTACAAAAATACCCAAAAGTGGCTGTTTAGGAAATAATCCAAAGGGCCATTCTTGATTGCCCAAATTACATCTTGATCGCCCATGGCCTTGTGTATTTATTGCTCCATAACATCTTTCAGGATCCAAGTTATCATCTATATGTGGAAGCCCCTCCTAATATGCTCCAAGCTAATCGTGCTAGTATTATTGGTGCACTAGATGGGTCAGATTTTAGCAAAATTAAATCCAAGAAAGGCTGGAACACTGCTAGTGATACAGTGACAAACCCAAAAAATGATGCTCATTGTATGGAAATCACTACAAGAAGTGGGAAAACGCTTGTTGAGCTACCCACACAAGTTTTTATTAAGGAGAATAAAGAGGTTGTTGGTAATCCACCCACATTTGCTAATGATGAGAAAAATCCTACCACACTAAAAGAGAAAACTACTGTCGAGGGAGGAAAGGTAAAGAAAGTTCTAAGGAAATATGTTCTATTTCCCAAACTTCCCATACCATTCCCTCAACGTCTCAAGAAAAAAGTGGATGAAAATAAAATTGTTGTTGGGGGAGATCCCGAAAGACATTGAAAAGCTTTCGACTGATGAAAATAAGGTCAATGTTCAAAAAGAGATGGAAAAAGAAGCCCCTAATATACTAACTCCCATTCCTAGGCCCTCCACCTCCTTTTCCATAATGCTTGAAAAAAAGGCGTAAGATGGGAAATTTCATAAGTTTATATTGAAGAAGATTTCAATCAACATCCCACTAGTAGAATTGCTTGAACAAATGCTAGGACATGCAAGGTTCATGAAAGAGTTGGTTACAAAAAAGAGAACTGGCAGTTATGAGTCAGTTGATAATTTGCACCATTATAGTGTAGTTTCATCCCGTTCTCTTGTGCAAAAGAAAGATGATCCTAGTGCTTTCAAAATTCCTTGCATGATTGAGTGGTTTAACTTTTCCAAAGCTTTATATGATTTAGGTGTAAGCATTAATTTGATGCTACTGGCAGTGTTTAAGCTGTTGGGCTTGGAAAACCTCAGACCAACAAAGATGCAGCTATTGATGCCATCTCACACGATCAAGAAGCCTATGAGCTTATTATTTGATGTTTTCGTCAAGGTAGAAAACTTCATCTTCTCTGCTGATTTTGTGATCTTAGATTGTGAGGTCAATTTTGAGATGCCCATAATTTTAGGGCAACCATTTTTAGCTACCAACAGAGCATTGGCTGATATGGAGTGGGGGAAATTTAGGCTAAATGATGAGGAAGTCACATTCAATAGTTGTAGAACTATGAAGCAGCCAAAAGACATGAGTGTGGTTTCGATGATTAACATTTTGGATAACCTTGGAAACTAACCCAAGGGATATATTGATGAATTCTGAGAAGTCAAGACACCTGCATCATGCTACGATGTTAAATCAAGCATTGTTTGGGAGGCAACCCATTCCTACATTTGTTTTGATTTTTGCTATTTCTATCGGCATCAGACCCACACGTCTAGAGTGCTGCAGGTATGTTCCTAACTCCCTTGTTTTACTTATATCTAATACAATGGGGACAACACATGCTTATTTGATGGGAATGGGGGGTACTTGTGGGTCTAAACCCTCTTGGTTTTTTTTGTCATATTTCTTTTCCCTCAGGTGGTTTATCTAGTAGAGGCGGCATGTTTAGGATTTTGTTTTAATATATTTAACATTTTATGTGTTTAATTAGAAAAAAAATAGGAGAACTTAGTGCAATCATATAAAAAGGCACATGAATATGTTTTTGGTTTTGAAATAATTCAAAAAAAGGATACCCCTTTTAAAATTTTGGGTTGTTTGTTTTATCTTGATGATCATGACCACCGTGGCTCTGTGCATGGAATTAGAATTATGGATGTGATAACCTTTGTATTGCTGTGCATGATCTGTAGTTCATAACGTATTTCTGTGCCATGTATGTGAGAGAAACTTACTTGGTTCTTACTTTGTGTATGTGTGATATTCATCTATCTAGGTGACCAACTATTTATGTGAACTTAACTTACTGATTTTGCATGCTAAGCACTAGGATAGATCACTAGTACGAAATGCTTACTAAGTTATGAAATCATGGAGAACACAATCCTAGTTCATCATTCTCATTAATAACAAGCAATTTTAATTGATACTCTATTAATTTTTACTTAATTTACATATTGTTACTTGTTCTTTTAAATCCCACTTTTTGGAAATAACCGACTAAAATCCAAAATAACCACATTAATTGAGGTCCTAATCATATTCCTCATGGAATTGACCCCAACCTTGGTTAGGTTCTATATTTGAATAGCGACCACTTTATATCTCATTATGAGGTGTAATTTGGGTGAGATCATGATTGCTAGTTTATTTGATATTAAAGTTAAGTTGAAATGATAAAGTTGAAGGTTATAAGTGTTGATGAATGGTATATGAACTTGAATATTGATATTATTGCACTTTGAGCATTATTGTTGAGATTTTTACCTATTTTTGTGATATATTGATCGGGTGCCATGTCGGTATAAATATTGACAACCTTGCTATCGGGAATGGGTACCATATTAGTATGGTACATGGACTGAGCTCATCCCTTGTAGGTCATGACTAAGGGATCCTGCTATCCCTACTATATGTGTACATTATTTTTAGGATGAATTGATTGGTTGCATTGCATATATTGTTGCCTAATTTATTGTTGTTGACTGAATTACTTAAGTGTAAGTGAGTTGATATAAATAATTTTAGAAGAATTAATATGAAGAGGATATTCAGTGGTTTTATAAGTTGATGTAATTATTTATATGTATTGAAATTGGTTGATTATGCGTTATGTCTATATCACTTCTTGCTTTTGTTTAACTTATTTATTTGCATAGTGTTAAGTTAAGTTGGCCAATAATGCCTACCAGTACATAGTTTTTGTACTGATACTACCTGTGCTCTTCTTTTTGTTGAGTGCAGAGCATGTTCCAACATTTAAGACTAGACCTCGGCTTTACCTTGTGATCATCATCTTCGATTCAAGGGTGAGTGCCATGTCTGGGAAACCATTAGATCTTCATCTTGTTCATTTCCTCTATTTTGGACATGACATTTCTCTTTTTTACATTGTATTTGGATTTGGATTATGATTCTAGACTTTGTTTTTGATTAGTAGTTCCTGTATAGTGACTTTCGGGTCCCGGAGAGATGTAATATTTAGAGATAATTTCACATATTCTTCTTATACTGGATTATTGGAGATGGATTTGAATGGTTTTAAGTTATAAAATAATAGTTTTTGGAAAGGACTTAGTAAATGTTGAGTTCATAATTGATTGGGCTAAGGGTGGGTTAATTGGTTCTTCTACGTAGAGTTAGGATGGGTGTCATTCACGACCATTTAGATTGTGACAAAGATAGTATTAGAGCACTGGGTTTGTTGATATCGTCATACAAGAACGAGTCTAATAAAGTCTTGTGGAATGGTACGGAGACTTCTGTACTTTTCTTCGAGAGGCTACGAGACTTTATAAAAAACTTTTACTTCTTTCTTTCCTTCGTGCTAGTATTTGATTCCAATTGTTATCTGGTAATCTAAATTGGTATTTGACTTTGTTCATTCTTATTTCACAAATGGTAAATACACGCTCAGTTAGAGCAGCAGTAGCTGCTGCAGCTACGTCAACAGCAGCAGTGCCTGAGCTGGCAGCTGGGATCGCAGCTTGGGGGCATAGTTTAGGCAAGGGGAAGGGGCAAACGAGAATGGCAAAGGGAAATACCTATGAGGGGTGGAGCCCAGGCAGTTGGAGGATGACTAGATAGAGATAACTTCCCCCCCCCTCCCCCCACATGAGGCTTCTCCAGACTTAGTTCAGGTTGAGGAAATGGTAGTTGAGGATGATGAGGTCCCAGTTTTGGAACATGTTTTGCCCATGCAGGGTGGTGCAACTCAGGTGCCCATATCCTTAGAGTTGATCCAACAGGTGTTGGGATTTTTGAGCTGTTTAGATGGCACTAGTGCTACGCAAACAATTTCGACTTTCCAGCCTCTAGTTTTATAGTATATTGCTGCTGTAGCACCTCAGATGGACGAAGGTTTTGAGATGGGAGTTTTCTCTCGATAGGTACTGGGTCCGGTTATGACCTGCAATGAGCATGACTTATTTTGTAAGTTTCTGAAAATAAAACCTCCTTTAAGGTGCTAAGTTGGAGAATGCTTATGCGTTTTTGATTAACTATCATGAGCATCTGAACAAGATGGATTATGGAGAGATATGGAGTTTAATTTGCGACCTTTTAGTTACAGGGAGAGGCTAAGCAATAGTGGAGATCCTTTGTTGAGTGTAGGGTTGTTTTTTCTCAACTAACTTGGTCTTAGTTTTAGGTAGTGTTTCTTAAGAAGTATGTTCCCCGTACTTTGTGGGATAAGAAGAAAAATGAGTTTATGAGGATTGAGTAGGGTCATATGTCAGTGAAAATCTATGAGGCCAAATTTCATAAGTTGTCTTGGTATGCTTTACAGTTGGTTCATACTAAAAAGGAGAGAATCAGACTGTTTGTGAAGGGTTAGAACACAGGCTTTCAAGTGGATGCACTTCAAATGACCTCTTCTGGGAAATTTTTTTAGGAGATGGTGAAGTTTGTAAATAAAGTGGAAGGGGTGAAGAAACAAGGTAGTGTTAGAGCAGAGGAGAAGAGAGCCCAAAAATTAGGTCATTTATGTGGTTCTTACTCTTTGGGCCATGGTTCGCAGAGCTACTCTACTCGGCTGATTCATTTAGTGATGCCTATGTCTACTGGTGGATCATAAGGGCTCAGTAATCCAACCTCAGGGACAGATAGTTATACACCTTAGTTATCTTCAGTACAATAATTTGTACTAGATTATAGATGCTTCGAGTGCGGTAGAGTAGGTCACATTCGAAGGTATTATCCTAATCTTATACCAGCAGGGCAGTTGACTAGTAGACAACTTTAAGAGCTTTAGTTTTGGAAGGTCGTTGTGGGGGAGGAAATGCTAGGGATCATCCACAGGGTGTGCGTGGTGGTCACACTGTTGGTAGAGGTGGCTACCAAGCCATTCGTGGTATAGGACAGGGTGGTTTGAGTGGAGCACAGGGTGGTGGAGGTGGTGGTCAGGTTTGTTGTAAGGCTCATCTATATGCATTTCTAGGTTGTCCTAAAGCTGAGGCTTTTGATGCCGTGATCACAGGTACCATTCTTGTCTGTTATCATATGGCTTATGTATTATTTGGTCTGAGTTCCACCTTTTCCTATGTGTCTATTAAGTTTTCTTTGGGCTAGAATTAGTTTTTGAAATGCTTGATACAACCATATATGTATCTATATCGATTGGGTTTTTTGTGTGTTTTGATCGATTTTATAGGGGTTATAGTGTTTATGGGGTACAAAACTTTAGAAGACTTAGTGAATTTAGGCATGGAAGATTTTGATATTATTTTGGGGATAAGTTGGTTATCTCCTTACCTTGCTGTCCTTGATTGTTATGATAAGACTATCAGTGTAGCTACACCTGAGGTAAAGAGGTTAAAGTGGGAGGGTGTTTATAAGCCTGCTCTCTAAAGAATTGTTTATGCTATTCATACCCAAAAGCTAGTTAAAAGAGGGTGTCGAGAGTTTTTATCCCATCTCTGGGATGATAGTACATCAGTCCCTTCTATGACTTTAGTTTCAGTAGTGTGTGAATTTCTAAAGGTGTTCCCTGATGATTTTTCAGGAATGCCACTAGACTGTGACATCGACTTTTGTATAGACTTAGAGATGGGCACTCGCCCTATTTCTATTTCTCCTTATAGGATGGTACCGATAGAGTTAAGGGAATTGAAATCTAAGGTTGAAGAGTTGTTGTCACGCCTCAAATCACATTAGGGAGGACTGGCACCCGAAGCCGTTAAGGCCCGAGAGAACCAACCTATACATTCGTATACATTCAAATGTATGTCACCAAAAGAACACATGTCACGCCTCGAATTCCTACGGGGCGGACTGGCACCAGAAGCCGGTAAGGCCCGAGAGAACCAATCTTCATTCATGTACATTCATATGCATGTCACTCAAGGAACATCACTATCACGTATAGATACAAGATGCTAATGGCTGAAGTCATGGAAAACATGTGATATATACATATATGAAACTTGGCCGTTAGGGCCACCAAGTCAAAAACATACATCCCTTACATTCCTTCGTTTGACCCACAATATCTACAAAGCCTCTACAGATACATAGACATAACCAGCCTACAGTCGTGACACATCCCCACTTTACACAATACGAAAACAAATGTACATAATGACTCGGAAAGCCCCGAACCAACTGGAGCTCACCAATGTTCCGCAAATGACCCACAACCTACTGTGGAGGTCTACTAGTAACTGTGCCTGCAACAAGCAAGGTAAGGCCCACAAGGGACGTTAGTACGAAGAAAGTATTGAGTATGTAAGGCTATATGAAACTGCATGATATATAAGTACTTCAATGGAATCAAATATAAGATAATAGTCAATATGGATAAACCACAGTTCTGTATGTGTGAAACCATGTACATTACATTTATTAATTTCTTTGTGTTTATGTTCATTCATCATTATCGTTCATTACTTAACGTTATCCTTCTTTGTGTTAAGAACTTGTAAAGCATATGATAAACAAATGACCAACTGATCAGTGGTAAAAAAGGATAACCCATGTTAGGTATTTTAACCCCTTGGGATGTGATTAACCCATGCTAGGCTTTTCTATCTCCCCTAGGATTTTACTGTGATAACCCATGCTAGGCTTTTCTGTCGCCCCTGGGATGTTACTACGATAACCCATGCTAGGCTTTTCTGTCGCCCTTGGGATGTTACTATGATAACCCATGCTAGGCTTTTCTATCGCCCCTGGGAT
Source organism: Capsicum rhomboideum (assembly GCA_031232105.1). NCBI lineage: Eukaryota > Viridiplantae > Streptophyta > Magnoliopsida > Solanales > Solanaceae > Capsicum > Capsicum rhomboideum. Next base: position 58,724,251 of record CP124711.1, read on the forward strand.
GTTACTGTGAAATTGGGATCGACCCATGCTAGGTATTTGAACCCCTAGGATACCACCCATGATATTAGGATTGACCCAAGCTAGGTGTTTATTCCACCCCTGGGATGCCACTCAAGAATATACAAAAAATTATACATTACTTCATTCTTTCATGATAAGAATGATACATTGGTGATTGTACATTATTGGAACTTTGAAACATTATTCAATGAACATGAGACATGTGAATCACAATTGGTCTTATGAGTAATACTATATGACAACCTGAAATGAGATACCTTTGGACATTTCGGAATGGAACAAGTACAATGTCAATGTGAACAATATATGCTGCAGAAGGATTCGGAAAGAGTAACCTTACATACCTTATCTTCCCAATATGAATACACAGTCCTATATGTGAATACAATAATCCAGTTCCTTCCTTACATTTTAATCTACAACACAAGTACATAACGGAGCTCACGTTAACAACTAACTACCTTACAAGTGCATCAGACGTCAATGAGTTACATGATTTCCCTATAACATCATTTTACCCTTTACAATACAATTCACGACATTGTCATACTAACAATACCACAACATTCCACACATTGACCAAGACATCATAAACCAATAGCACTTCACACCAAGTTTATCCTTTACGTTTTCTAATTAACACTACATCACAATTACTCCATCAAGTCACCTCAATACGTTCCATAACAACAATCCCACAAGTTATACACATAGAAAAAAAAACAAGTTAAGGACATAACCACACCATACATGTTGATATTTCATCCACACCATTCACTTCCATCAAAACCTCAAGTCTCCTTTCAAGTTCAAGTCACATAGATGACACATCTTTTAGCAAAAAGCAAAAGTGCACCACTCAACACCTTTAGACATAACCATCATGATCTACACAATCCCTCATGCATATAATATATTAAATCACAAGAGTAAACACTTACCCAATCTTGCAAAGTGATGATCTTGTCCAAGGGAGTGATGGCTTAGGGTTTGAGAGATAAAAGAAATATCTGGGAAATGTCTAGAAATGGCATGTGTGTTTTAATGAATAAAAATCTGATTTTGTGATTTTATATAGTCCCTCAAGTCATCCTTATCCAATTCTTGGTCTTTAAATGCCATGTTTACTTGGTCAACACAAGAATGGGTCATTTGCCCCATTTGGGCCATGTCTTTTGTTTGATTTTTGGGCCTCAATTGAGCCCAATTGCACAAAAGTACTTTAGCCCAACAAATTTAATGCATGATCCACCAACTATCTCATGCTTAAAGAATTTCATAAATGTTAATACAATATTCAACTCACGATATTCATGTTCGTAGCCTCAACCCCAAGAATAAGCGATTTAACCACTCATGGCTTAATTTAACATAAATTGATAAAAATAAATAAAAATAAAAAGGAAGAAGAATTATCCCTAATTTGGATGCCAAAATCGCCCAAGAGTAGTCCTACCAAGATATAATAATGATACAATAACCCAAGAGCCCTATTTTTAGACTGGTGGTCAGAGAAAATTTTTGGCAAAAAGCGGCCTGGTACGCCCTTCTGCTGCCGATGCCAGAAATATTTTTGTCAAAAGCAGCCCGGTACGCTGCCTGGAACGCGTGACACTTAATCTCTGATTTTCTTCCTTTCTTCGACTTTTCTTTGAGGACATTAGCACAATATCAATAGTCCATCAAAAACAATACAAAATACGTACTTATTGCTCTTGACAGAAAATCAGAGATTAAGTTTCAGGAACTTAATCTTCCGTTTGAACAAGCTGTGTTACATCTCTTTCTGATACCTTCCGCAGCGCTGACACGGCTGGCGAGAAAATCCTACTGTCTGTGAACCTTAAAGCCCACTACTCTGCCCAAAATGGCTGCCTCTAAATCCCCGGAATTGGGATGAAGTACCTACTGTAGGGGAAGAAAATGATTGTTTAGGCGGTCTAGGAAAAATACGAGGCCTAGATTCTCCTTGGGACACCATAGACTGTCCCATAGGTCTAGCCCTATTTGACGGCCCTCGTTCAAATTCGTGTACCCTTCTTCTTTGACGCTGGTCCTCCATCTTCTGTGCGAAAGCCTGAATTCTAGCTATATCCATATCTCTGTTCAAAGCAGCAATAGTGTAGTCCCTTACCAAATATGGCTCCAATATGTCCACATATCGATGGACTCTGTCTATCATTGTGGCTACTACATTCGGAGCGTATCGAGCCAAAAAGTTAAACCGAAGACTATAATCTTTGACACTCTTATTCCCTTGTCGAAGATTTAGAAACGGGTCTGCACGTGACTCCCTGATCTCATATGGAAGATAATGATCAAGGAATGCTGCTTTGAATTCCTCCCAACTAGCTGGAATTGCACCAATACCCCTAGATCGTTTCCAATCTTCATACCACAATATAGCTTCTCCTTCAATCTATAGGCTGTAAGCTCAACTGTTTCTACACTAGTCACGTGCATAACATCTAGAGCCCTTTGGATTTGGTCCATGAAGTACTGTGGATCTGCTTTCAGATCTGACCCAGTGAATATGGGAGGGTCTAATTTTAGAAAATCCTATGTCCGCCAACTAGCTACTCTTGCCGCGTCATCCTCACTTGTCGTTGGACCAGCTCGTCCCTGAGTTTGTGCAACAACTATCTGAGTCAACATATGCACTGCATTTTTTAAATCCTGTTCAGTGGCATTCATCGGTGGTTCTACAGGTACTTCTCTACCTCAAGGCTCTTCCAGAAATGGAAGAGTAGAAGGAGCCCGCGATGTAAACTCCTGTTCAGCACCACCTTGACTAGTTTGGTCAGGTGGTGATTTACTCGTTCCTTATCCGACAAGCATATCTACCTGCTTACCTTGGCCCCTACCTCGTCTTGTAATCGACATTGTACTATAACAAAGAAAACCAATTCCAATGGTTAGATACGATTCCGCTTACAACATTGGCTCTATTGCACGATCTAGAAATGAAGAAAAAAAACAACTCCTAAATGTCCCGTAGCCTCCTACTTATAAATATGGTGCGCAACACATCCATAAGTAAGACTCTACTCAGACAGGGTTTTGTAGACACCCTTAGGACGACCTGCTCTGATAACACTTTTGTCACGCCTCAAATTCCAATGGGGCGGACTGGCACCCGAAGCCGGTAAAGCCCGAGAGAACCAATCTTCATTCATGTACATTCATATGCATGGCACTCAAAGAACATCACTATCACGTATAGATACAAGATACTAATGGCGGAAGTCATGGAAAACATGTGATATATACATATATGAAACTTAGCCGTTAGGGCCACCAAGTCAAAAACATATATCCCTTACATTCCTTCGTTTGTCCCACAATATCTACAAAGCCTCTACAGATACATAGACATAACCAGCCTACAGTCGTGACACATCCCCGCTTTATACAATACCAAAACAAATGTACATAATGACTCGAAAAGCCCCGAACCAACTGGAGCTCACCAATGTTTCGCAAATGACCCGTAACCTACTGTGGAGGTCTACTAGTACCTGTGCCTGCAGCAAGTAACGTAAGTCCCACAAGGGACGTCAGTACGAAGAATGTACTGAGTATGTAAGGCTATATGAAACTGCATGATATATAAGTAATTCAATGGAATCAACTATAAGAGAATATCAATATGGATAAACCACCGTTCTGTATGTGTGGAACCATGTACATTACATTCATTACTTTCTTTGCCTTTACGTTCATTCATCATTATCGTTCATTACTTAACGTTATCCTTCTTTACGTTAAGAAATTGAAAAGAATATGATAAACTAATGACCAACTGATCAGTGGGAAAAGAGGATAACCCATGCTAGGTATTTTAACCCCCGGGATGTGATTAACCCATGCTAGGCTTTTCTGTCGCCCCTGGGATGTTACTGTGATAACCCATGCTAGGCTTTTCTATCTCCCCTGGGATGTTACTGTGATATTGGTAACGACCCATGCTAGGTATTTGAACCCCTGGGATACCACCCATGATATTAGGATTGACTCAAGCTAGGTGTTTATTCCACCCCTGGGATGCCACTCAAGAATATACAAACAATTATACATTACTTCATTCTTTCATGATAAGAATGATACATTGGTGATTGTACATTATTGGAACTTTGAAATACTAGTCAATGAACATGAGACATGTGAATCACAATTGGTCATGTGAGTAATACTATATGACAACCTGAAATGAGATACCTTTGGACATTTCAGAATGGAACAAGTACAATGTCAATGTGAACAATATGTGCGGCAGAAGGATTCGGAAAGTGTAACCTTACATACCTTATCTTCCTAATATGAATACACAGTCCTATATGTGAATACAATAATCCAGCTCCTTCCTTACATTTTACTCTACAACACAAGTACATAACGGAGCTCACGTTAACAACTAACTACCTTACAAGTGCATAAGACGTCAATGAGTTACATTATTTCCCTATAACGTCATTTCACCCTTTACAATACAATTCACGACATTGTCATACTAACAATACCACAACATTCCACACATTGGCCAAGACATCATAAACCAATAGCACTTCATACCAAGTTTATCCTTTACGCTTCCTAATTAACACTACATCACAATGACTCCATCAAGTCACCTCAATACGTTCCATAACAACAATCCCACAAGTTATACACATAGAAAAAAACAATTTAAGGACATAACCACACCATACTTGTTGATATTTCATCCATACCATTCACTTCCATCAAAACCTCAAGTCTCCTTTCAAGTTCAAGTCACATAGATGACACATCTTTTAGCAAAAAGCAAAAGTGCACCACTCAACACCTTTAGACATAACCATCATGATCTACACAATCCCTCATGCATATAATATATTAAATCATAGGAGTAAACACTTACCCAAGCTTGCGAAGTGATGATCTTGTCCAAGGGAGTGATGGCTTAGGGTTTGAGAGATAAAAGAAATATCTTGGAAATGTCTAGAAATGGCATGTGTGTTGTAATGAATAAAAATCTGATTTTGTGCCTTTATATAGTCTCTCAATTCATCCTTTGCCAATTCTTGGTCATTAAATGCCATGTTTACTTGGTCAACACAAGAATGGGTCATTTGCCCCATTTGGGCCATGTCTTTTGTTTGATTTTTGGGCCTCAATTGAGCCCAATTGCACAAAATTACTTTAGCCCAACAAATTTAATGCCTGATCCACCAACTATCTCATGCTTAAAGAATTCCATAAATGTTAAGATAATATTCAACTCACGAGATTCATGTTCATAGCCTCAACCCCAAGAATAAGCGATTTTAGCCACTCATGGTTTAATTTAACATAAATTGATAAAAAGAAATAAAAATAAAAAAGAAGAAGAATTATCCCTAATTTGGATGCCAAAATCTCCCAAGAGTAGTCCTACCAAGATGGATTAATGATACAATAACCCAAGAGCCCTATTTTTAGACTAGAGGTCGGAGAAAAATTTTGGCAAAAAGCGGCCCGACACACTTCCTGGCGCGACCCTCTGCTGCCCATGCCTGAAAAATTCCTGTCAAAAGCAGCCCGGCACGCTGCCTGGCGCGCTTGACACTTAATCTCTAATTTTCTTCCTTTCTTCGACTTTTCTTTGCGAACATTAACACAATATCAATTGTCCTTCAAAAACAATACAAAATACGTACTTATTGCTCTCAAAACCAAGGTAAACATGGTTCAAAGTTGGCAATAAGGCATATAAATACGACCTAGATCACCAATCAAGTAGGGTCAAAAATGTACGGGGTGTTACAAAACCATTCTGCTAGATGTCAAAGACAGAATCATGGAAAAGATATTCAAATAGATATGAAACTTGGTCGATAGGTCCATCACGTCAAAAGCATACATTCCTTATATTCGTTCATTTGTCCCACAACATCTACAAAGCCTCTAACAGATACATAACCAACCTAACGTCGGGAAAAGTCCCCGCTTTATACAACATTTACATAGTACCAAAACAGATGTACACATATGACTCGAAAAGCCCCGAATCAACCTGGAACTTACCAACAGTCTGCAGATGACCCGTATCCTACTGTGGAGGTTTACTAGCACCTGTGCCTGCAACAAGTAAGGTAAATCCCCCAAGGGACGTCAGTACGAAGAATGTACTGAGTATGTAAGGCTATAAGAAACTGCATGAAACATAGGTTCTCAAATGGAATCAAATACAAGTGAATAAACTTTATGGATAAACCACCGCTCTGTATGTGTGGAACCATGTACATTACATTCATTACTTTCTTTGCTTTTATGTTCATTCATTATCATCATCATTAATATAATGCCCAGGCCCCAACTGATCAGAGGGAAAATAACATTGGGATCGTCGCTAGCTAGGCTTATGCCCCTTTGAGCTACCACCCATACTCAATAATCAATCGGGATCGACCCATGCTAGGCTTTCCTTTTACCTCTGGGATACCACCCGTGATATTGGGATTGACCCATGCTAGGCTTTCCTTTTACCCCTGGGATACCACCCATGATATTGGGATCGACCCATGCTAGGTATTTCTTCCACCCCTGGGATACCACCCAAGAATATAGACTCTCTTTACATCACTTCTTTAATCTTTGAGATAGTTCATTCGATAGTCATAACATTATTGGAACTTTAGAACAATAGTCCATAAATATGAGACATATGAATAACATTTGGTAACAACCTGGAATGAAATACTTTAGAACATTTTGGAATAGAAACAAGTAAGGTAATGACGTGAACAATAGGTGTTGCCGAAGGATACGGAAAAGAGTAACCTTACATACCTTATCTTCCCAATATGAATACAATAATCCAATACGTGAATACAATAGTTCAGCTCCTTCCTTACGTGTTACTCTACAACACAAGTACATAACGGAGCTCACGTCAATAACTAACTATATTACAAATGCATAAGACGACAATGAGCCACGTGACTGCCATATAACGTCATTTCACCCTCTTACAATACCATTTACTGCATCACCATACCAACAACACCAAAACATGCCACACATCAACCAAGACATCATAAACCGATAGCATTTCACACCAAGTTTATACTTTACACTTCCCCTTCAACACAATATCACATTTACTCCATCAAGTCACTTAAATACCATTCACAATAACATATTCAAAACAATCCATAATTGATATAATTCAAAATGCCTCCGAACGACCCCTTAGAGCCATTCAAAGGGTACCATAAGTTGATGATTGCATCTAAGAAGGGTATAGGGGCCTTGGGGGGTCAAAGAGAAGCAAAAACAAACAAAATGAAATTTTGAAATGACCTGTGGAGACATATGCACATGAAGGTGGGTGAGGTGCGGCCTCAGGTGCCCATCTGGCCTTGTACAGTCCCACCTGCGTTTGCATCTGCGCCCGCAGGTGCCCCATCCGCGAAGGCGGATGCCCGGTTCGACCAAAATGGGTCTCTTTTGGGTCCTTTTTTGTAATAAATGGTCCATGGCCATAAGTAAGCTTCTATTTTCATATTTTAGGTTAACTTGAATGCCAACAAACAATCATGCTTTCACAACACACATTAACTACACAAAACTACATTTTCCTTTCAATACACCACCAATTCTATGCACAATTTCACAACAACAATTCCACATGTTATGCACAAAGAGGAAGCAAGTTAGGGACATAAACATATCATACATTTTTACATTTAATCCATCAAGTTCACTTCCTTCAAGACCACAAGTCCACTTTCAAGTTTATAAGGCAAAACCCTTTACCGATTAAGCAAAAGTAGACTGTTTCACACATAGTGAACTGCTCAACACTTTGTCAACATAACCAACATGATTTATACACCATATCATACATATAATATATTAAACCATAGGAGTAAACACTTACCAAATCTTGCGAAGGAATGATCTTGTCCAAAGGGATTAGTAGCTTAGGGTTTGAGAGAAGAGAGAATGTTGTGGAAAAATCTAGAATGAGACATGTATGTTTTGTTGAATAAAATCTGATTTGTTTGCCTTATATATTCCATTTAAATCTCATCGTTATCCACACTTTGGTCAATTATTGAGGTGTTTACTTGGTCAAAGGTGGAATGGGTCATTTTCAATTTTGGGCCATGTCTTTTGCTTAATTTTTGGGCCTCATTTGAGACCATTAGTACAAGACTAATTCAGCCCACTAAAATTAATGTGTAATACACCAACCATCTCATGTTTAACTAATTCCATAAATGTTACGGTAATCAATTAGGTTTGGAAATATGCGGGGTGTTACATCCTTCCCCCCTTAGGAACATTCATCCTCGAATGTTAGTAACATTATCCAATTTAAACAAATTCAAGTCTAAGTTTATCCTTCATGTTATCATATACACATAAGGCTTATAGATACTTACTTGTTATTGCTCCAATTCTGCATCTTGAACTTGTTCTTCCGTTAGAAATAAATGCAGATACTTAGACTTCATCATTTCTTCGGCTTCCCATGTGATTTCTTCTACTTGTTGATTTCTCCAAAGTACCTTTACGGAAGTTACTTCTTTATTCCTTAATCTTTTCACTTGTCGATCCAGAATGGCAATAGGTATCTCTTCATAGGTGAGATCCTCCATAACCTGTACATCTTCTAACATCGGCATATGACTTGTGTCGACTTTGAGCCGTTTGTATCCGTTGTTATGTCACCTTAACTTTCTCCATAGACTGATGAACAAGATCTTGCCCAAATAAGGCAGTTTCACCCACTTCAAACCATCCAATTGGTGATCTACACTTTCTTCCATATAAAGCTTCATAAGGTGCCATTTTGATACTTGAATGATAGCTATTATTGTAGGCAAATTCAATAAGAGATAGATGATCATCCCAAATACCTTTAAAGTCCAATGTGCAAGCTCGTAGCATATCTTCAAGTGTTTGGATAGTATGTTCTGCTTGTCCATCTGTCTGAGGATGAAAAGTTGTACTTAAATTCACTTGCGTACCTAAACTCTTCTGAGAAGACTTCCAAAAATTTGCAGTAAATTAAGCTCCCCAATCCGATATAATAGAGACTGGAACTCCATCCAATCGAACTATCTTTTTAATATACAACCTTGCATAATCCTCAGCTGTGTAGGTGGTTTTGACTGGTAGAAAATGTGCTGACTTGGTAAGCCTATCAACTATTACCCATATGGAATCAAATTTTTGAAGTGTACGAGGAAAACCTGTGATGAAATCCATGTTAATCATGTCCCTCTTCCAGACTGGAAGATTTATACATTGCATATAACCTCCAGGCTTCTGATGCTCTACTTTTACTTATTGATAATTGGGACATTGGGCTACGAATTCTTCAATGTTCTTCTTCATGTTGCCCAACCAATACATTTCCTTCATATCATGATACATTTTGGTGGCTCCCGAATGAATAGAATACCGTGAATGATGTGCCTTTGTCATTATCCGTCTCCTTATCTCATCTACATCAGGTACACACAATCTACTTTGGCACTGAAGCACTCCCTCTTGCGTAAGATCAAATGCCTTCGTCAAACCTTGTTGTACATTCTTCTTCAGCTGTAAGAAAATAGGATCCGCATACTGCTTCTCTTTCACTTCAGCTACTAATAAAGATTCTACTGCATTTTTCACAATAACCCCTTCATCTGGAGATTCAAGAAGACAAACTCCCAAGCTGGCTAATTGATGTAGATCTTTGACTATACCTTGCTTTTCCGTCAACTGGCCGCTAGTGCCTTCTATTGCTTTGCGGCTTAATGCATTAGCTACCACATTTGCTTTTCCCGGATGATATAGGATATCAATATCATAATCTTTTAATAGTTCAAGCCACCTCCGCTGCCTCAGATTTAAGTCCTTCTGCTTAAAGATATATTGCAAACTCTTGTGATCAGTATTATATCAACGTGAACCCCATACAAGTAGTGATGCCATATCTTTAAAGTAAAGATCACAGTTGCTAGCTCAAGATCATGTGTTGGATAATTTCTCTCATGTGGTCGCAACTGTCTTGAGGAATAATCTATTACATTACAATGTTGCATCAATACACATCCTAAGTCGACTCCTGAAGCATCACAATATACCGCATACCCTTCTGTACCCTCTGGAAGTACCAACACGGGAGTGGAAGTCAATCTATCCTTTAGAGTTTGGAAACTCTTCTCACATGCATCATTCCACTGAAACTTGATTGCCTTATGTGTTGGCTTTGTTAAAGGTGCAACAATAGAAGAAAATCCTTCAACAAATCTTCTATAATAACCTGCCAACCCAAGAAAACTATGAATCTCTGTAGGCATCGTAGGCCTTTGTCAATTCTTTACAGCTTCTATCTTTTGTGTATCAACCCTTATTCCTTCATCCGACACGATATGACCCAAGAATGCTATAGATTTTAACCAAAATTCATATTTAGAGAACTTTGCATATAACTTACGATCACGAAGAATTTGTAACACCTGCCGTAAGTGATTAGCATGGTCCTCTTGTGATCTTGAATAAACCAAAATATCATCTATAAACACGGTCACGAACACATCTAAAAATGGCTTGAACACCCTATTCATCAAATCCATAAAAACTGCTGGTGCGTTTGTTAGCCCAAATGACATAACCAAAAATTCATAATGACCATACCGTGTTCGGAAAGCTGTCTTGGGTATATCTTTTTCTCTAACCCTTACCTGATGATATCTCAATCTTAGGTCAATCTTTGAGAAGCATTTGACACCCTGTAACTGATCAAACAAATCATCAATTCTGGGAGGGGATATTTATTCTTGATTGTCACCTTATTCAATTGCCGATAATCAATACACATTCTCAATGTGCCATCTTTCTTCTATACAAATAACACTGGTGCACCCCACAGGGACATACTAGGCCTTATGAATCCCTTATCCAACAAGTCTTTTATTTGCTCCTTCAATTCCCGCAATTCTGCCGGAGCCATTCGATATGGAGGAATAGAGATAGGCTAAGTACCTGGGATTACATCAATACCAAATTCTACTTCCCGTTCTAGAGGTAAACCTGGAAGATCTTTAGGAAATACATCAAGGAATTCATTTACCACTGGAACCGATTGAAGAGTTGGTGGCTTCACATCGGTATCGTGCACTCTTACTAGCTGGCATATATACCCCTTGGATATCATTTTTTTTTGCCTTAAGATAGGAAATAAATTTACATCTTGGTGCTCCAACATTACCCCTCCATTCAAGGACATCCTTTTGTGAAAAATAAAAATGTACTTTCTTAGCTCGGTAATCTACCGTGGCATAACAAGAAGCCAACCAATCCATACCCATTATAACATCAAAATCTATCATTTCCAGATCAATAAGATCAACCAACGTATCATAACAACAAACATTCACTATACAATTACGATATACTCTTTTAGCTACAATAGATTCACCAACTGGTGTAGATACTTCAAATGGCATAACTAGTAATTCCGGTGTTCTTTCAAATTTTTCAGCAATCGATGGAGTAACATATGTTAGGGTAGAACCCAGATCAATCAATGCATATACATTATGTGAAAAAACGGATAATGTACCTGTCACTACATCAGGAGAAGCCTCCAAATTCTGCCAATCCGCTAGAGCATAGGTACGGTTCTGCACTCCACTAGAACTGGCTGCTCCTCTAGCACCTCTACCATGACCAGTAGGCTGCACACCTTGGCTTAAGGAAGGAACCAATGATGATGATGCAACGGTTGATCCCCTAGGTTGTGCCATACTACCCAAGCCTCTTCGTGGGCATTCTCTCATTATGTGCCCCGTCATACCACACCAAAAGCAAACATTTGTCCCAAGCCGGTATTCACCTAAATGAAACCTTCCGCAATGCTGACACGGCTGACGAGAAAACCCTGCTGTCTGTGAACCTCAAACCCCACTACTTTGCCTAGCTTGATTGCCTCTAAACCCTCGAAATTGAGATTGAGTGCCTGCTATAGGATAGGAAAATGATGGTCTAGGCGGTCTATTTAAAACCCGAGGCCTAAATTCTCCTTGGGACGCCATGAACTGTCCTATAGGTCTAGCCCTCTTTGACGGCCCTCTTTAAAATTCTTGTGCTCTTCTCCTTTGCCTATGATCCTCCATTTTCTGCGCAAAAGCTTGTATCCTCTCTATATCCATATCTCTATTCAACGTAGCAATAGTACAATCCCTCACTATATACCGATCCAATCTGTCCATATACCGATGGACTCTGTTGTCCATAGTGGCTACTACATTAGGAGCATACCGAGCCAAAGAGTTAAATCGAAGACTGTACTCTCTGACGCTCATATTCCCTTGACGAAGATTCAAAAATTGTCTGCACGAGCCTCTCGAATCTCATAGGGAAGGTAATGATTAAAGAATGCCACCTTGAATTCCTCCCAACTAGTTGGAAGTGCACCAACACCCCTTGATCATTTCCAATCTTCGTACCACAGTATAGCCTCTCCTTTCAATCTATAGGCTGCAATCTCAACTGTTTCTACACCAGATACGTGCATAACATCCAAATCCCTTTGGATTTGATCTATAAAGTCTTGCGGATCTTCATTAAGATCTGATCCGGTGAACGTAGGAGGATCTAATTTTAGGAAATCCTGTGTTCGCCGACTAGCTGCCCTAGCCTCACTGTCATTACTTGTCGTTGTACCAACTTGTCCTTGATTTTTTGCAGCAACTATACGAGTCAACATTTGCACCGCATTTCTTAGATCCTACTCAGTAGCATTAATAGGTGGTTGTGAGGATACTTCAATCCTTTGTGGTCCCCCTGGAAATGGGAGAGGAGAAGATTCCCGCGATGCAAATTCAGTTTCAGCCCCACCTTGACTAGCTTGGTCAGGTGGTTATTTACTAGTTCCTTCTCCGGCCAGCATGTCTACCATCTTACCTTTGCCCCTATCTCGTCTTGTAATCGGCATTTTACTATAACAAAGAAAACCAATTTCAATGGTCAGATATAATTCCACCTACAACTTTGGCTCTATTGCACAATCTAGAAAATGAAGAAAAGAAACAACTCCTAAATGCCCCATAGCCTTCTGCTTATAAATGTGGTGCACAACACATCCATAAGAAAGACACTACTTGGACACGGCTTTGTAGACACCCTTGGACGACCTTCTTTAATCTTTGAGATAGTTCATTCGATGGTCATAACAGTATTGGAACTTTAGAACAATAGTCCATAAATATGAGACATATGAATAACATTTGGTAACAACCTGGAATGAAACACTTTAGAACATTTTGGAATAGAAACAAGTACGGTAATGCCGTGAACAATAGGTGTTGTCGAAGGATACGAAAAAGAGTAACCTTACATACCTTATCTTCCCAATATGAATACAACAATTCAATATGTGAATACAACAGTTCAGCTCCTTCCTTACGTGTTACTCTACAACACAAGTACATAACGGAGCTTACGTCAACAACTAACCACATTACAAATGCATAAGACGACAATGAGCTACGTGACTGCCATATAACGTCATTTCACCCTCTTACAATACCATTTACTACATCACCATACCAACAACACCAAAACATGCAACACATCAACCAAGACATCATAAACCGATAGCATTTCACACCAAGTTTATACTTTACACTTCCCCTTCAACACAACATCACATTTACTCCATCAAGTCACTTAAATACCTTTCACAATAACATATTAAAAATAATCCATAATTGATATAATTCAACATGCCTCCGAATTACCCCTTAAAGCCATTCAAAGGGTACCATAAGTTGATAATTGCATCCAAGAAGGGTATAGAGGCCTTGGAGGGTCAAAGAGAAGCAAAAACAAACAAAACAAAATTCTGGAATGACCTGTGGAGACATATACACCCATAGGTGGGTGAGGTACGGCCGTAGGTCTCCATCTGGCCTTGTCCAGGTCCACCTACATTGGTATCTGCGGGCGCAGATGCCCCATCTGCGAAGGCGGATGCCCAGTTCTGCCAATATGGGTCTCTTTTGGGTCTTTTTTTGTAATAAATGGTCCATGGCCATAAGTAAGCTTCTCTTTTCATATTTTAGGTTAACTTGGATGCCAACAAACAATCATGGTTTCACAACGCACATTAACTACACAAAACTACATTTTCCTTTCAATACACCACCAATTCTATGCACAATTTCACAACAACAATTCCACATGTTATACACAAAGAGGAAGCAAGTTAGGGACATAAAAATATCATACATTTTGACATTTAATCCATCAATTTCACTTCCTTCAAGACCACAAGTCCACTTTCAAGTTTATAAGGCAAAACCCTTTATCGATTAAGCAAAAGTAGACTGTTTCACACATAGTGGACTACTAAACACTTTGTCAACATAACCAACATGATTTATACACCATATCTTGCATATAATATATTAAACCATAGGATTAAACACTTACCAAAGCTTGCAAATGAATGATCTTGTCCAAAAGGATTAGTAGCTTAGGGTTTGAGAGAAGAGAGAATGTTGTGGAAAAATCTAGAATGAGACATGTATGTTTTGTTGAATAAAATCTGATTTGTTTGCCTTATATAGTCCCTTTAAATCTCATCCTTAGCCACACTTTGGTCAATAATTGAGGTGTTTACTTGGCCAAAAGGTGAAATGGGTCATTTTCCATTTTGGGCCATGTCTTTTGCTTAATTTTTGGGCCTCATTTGAGCCCATTAACACAAGACTAATTCAGCCCACTAAAATTAATGTGTAATACACCAACCATTTCATGTTTAACTAATTCCATAAATATTACGGTAATCAATTAGGTTCGGAAATGTGTGGGGTGTTACAGTTGTTGGGGAAGGTTTTATATGTCCTAGTGTTTCTCCTTGGGGTGCTCCTATCCTTTTTGTTAAGAAGAAAGATGGTAGTACACGGATCTACATAGACTATTGGCAGATGAACAAGGTGACAATTTGGAATAAGTATCCTAGTCCTTTACCTATGATAGATGACCTGTTTAACTAGTTGCGGGGTGACTCGTTGTTTTCTAAAATTAATTTAAGGTCGGGTTACCATCAGCTTAAGATTTAGGTAGAGGACATACCAAAGACTGCCTTTCACACTCGTTATAGCCATTAAAAGTTCTTGGTAATGTCTTTTGGCTTGACCAACACCCCACCCGTCTTTATGGGATTGATGAATACGGTATTTAAACCTTATTTGGATTCATTCATGATTGTTTTCATCAATGACATTCTGGTATACTCCAAGAGTAAAGAGGAGCATGAAGCTCACTTGCGTATTGTGTTGGGTTTGCTTAAGGAGAAGTAACTATATGCTAAGTATTCTAAGTGTAAATTTTGGTTGTCTTTCCTGTTTTTCTTGGGCATGTGGTATCTAAAAATGGGGTTATGGTAGACCCACAGAAGATTAAGGCTGTTAAAAATTGGGCTAGACCGACCACCGTGTCAGAAATTAGTAGTTTTATGGGGTTGGCCAACTATTATCGTTGGTTTGTGAAAGGGTTCGCCTCCATGGCTTCACATATAACCCATTTGACTAAGAAAGAGGTACCTTTTATATGGAATGATAAGTGTGAGGAGAGCTAACCTCAACTCATATTCTTACCATGCCAGTTGAAAGTAAGGATCTTATTATGTGTTGTGATATTTCATATTCTGGTTTGGGTGCTATTTTGATGCAGGACAAGAATGTGATTGCCTATGCTTTGAGATAGCTAAAGGTCCATGTAAAGAACTACCCCGCCCACGATTTAGAGTTGGCAGCGATAGTGTTGGCTCTCAAAATTTGGAGTCGTTATCTTTATAGGGTTATATGTGAGGTGTTCATGGAACATCGTAGCTTAAAGCATGCATTTAATTAGAGATATTTGAATTTGAGATAATGAAAGTGGGTGGAGATACTCAAAGACTGATATTTTAATTTTTTTATCATCCAGGCAAAGCCAACTTGGTAACAAATGCTTTGAGTCGAAAGCGTGTAAGTATGGAATGTTTGGCGCATCTAGAGGTATCGAGATGTTTATTGGCTAGGGAGGTGAAAACCTTAGCTAATAGTTTTATGAGGCTACAGGTGACTAACTAGGAAGGTTTAATCCAATGTTGAGGCTAAATCCACCTTCCTTGACCAGATTAAAGAGAGCCAATTTGAGGATGAGAAGTTGAATAAAATCTGTGTTAAAGTGTTGCAAGGTGAGGCCAAGGAGGCCATTCTTGATAAGAGATGTGTGTTTAGAATAAGGAGGCGTGAGTGTGTACCCCCTATGGGCAACTTGATTTCTACTATCCTTGTGAAGGTTCATAGTTCTAAGTACTCCATACATCCGGGTGCAACTAGGATGTATAAAGATGTAAGGCAACATTATTGGTGGCATCAAATGAAGAGGGACATTGTTGATTTCGTGATTAAGTGTCAAAACTGTCAGCAAGTTAAGTACGAACATTAAAAACCTAGTAGTACACTTTAGAGAATGCCCATTCCAAAATGGAAGTGGGAAAGAATAACTATGTATTTTGTTGTTGGTTTTCCTAAATCCTTGAGAAAATGTGATTCCATTTGGGTAATTGTTGATCGGTTGACCATGTCTGCATATTTTATTCTGGTGCAAGTGGATTATAATACGGCCAAGTATGCTAAGATTTATGTTAAGAAAATTTTTAGACTACATGGGGTGCCTGTCTCTATCGTGTCATATATAGGTACACAGTTTACCTCTAATTTTTGGAGAAGTTTCAAGAAAAGTTGGGTACTAGGTTGGACATGAGTATAACCTTCCATCCACAGAATGATGGGCAGACAGAGCAGACAATTTAAGTGCTAGAGGATATGCTTCAGGCATGTGTAATAGATTTTAGTGGTCATTGTGAACAGTTCTTACCTTTATATGAATTTTCATACAATAATAACAACCACTCAATTATTGACATGGTTCCTTTTGAAGCCTTGTATGGGATAAGGTGTAGATCATCAATTGGGTGGTTTGCTGCCTTCGAGGTGAGACCTTGGAGCACTGATGTGTTGAAGGAGCAAATGGAGAAGGTGAGATTCATCCAACAAAAGTTGAGGGCTGTTTAGAATAGACAAAAGGAGTATGCAAACAATTAGGTGGAGATGTTCATTTTGATAAGGGTAAGAAGGTATTGCTTAAAATATCATTCATGAAGGGTGTAATGCATTTTGGAAGGAAGGGTAAACTGAGTTCGAGGTACTTTTGACCATTTGAAATCTTGAAGGAAGTAGGGTATGTGGCTTATAGTTGTCTACACCTCCTAGTTTGATGGGAGTTCATCCAGTATTCCATGTCTTAATTCTCAAGAAGTATCATGGGAAAAAATATTACATCATCCATTGGGATTCAGAGCTATTTGATAAGGAACTCTCTTATGAAGAGGAACCTATTGCTATACTAGATAGAGATGTGAGAAGGTTGCGAACAAAAGTGATTCCGTATGAAGGTTCAGTGGAGAAAACATGTTGTTCAGAAGACCACTTGGGAGACCGAGGCGGACATACACAAACGCTATCCCCATTTGTTCGTTGATTCAGGTTATTCTTATTTATTTTTCATCTCTTGTTGTTAGTTGTTGTTTGGGGACAAACAAGTATTTAATTGGTTTCTAATGTAACAACCCAAAACGTCATTACAGTGACTTAGTGGTTAAAATTTTAGCCTTACCCTTTCCTTAGACTAAAATTCTAAAATTTAGACTGGCCTAGTTTTGGGTGGATTTTGGATATTGTGTGGTGTAGGGAAATCTGGTAATTCTTGGCGTGTTAGTTGTAGGATTTAAGTTGATTTTATGTTTGGTGATGAGTGTAGAAAGTTATAGAAGCTTTTGGTGCGTAAAATAGATTAGTAGAACTCTAGTTATAGCCATTTCTGAGAAAGGGTTAGTACATGATGTCAAAATCGGGGAAGTGTGTTTTAGTACATGATGTCAAAATCGGGGAAGTGTGTTGTGAAATAGGCATATTTGGGAATAGATCCTGAGTTACTATTTAAGCACCGTTGCAACATTAGATTTCCAACTACAGCAGAGTCACTGCAGCGAGTAAAGGGACTGGCACAACGAAGGTCTGGTCAGCCTAAGTCTCGCTGTAGCGACAAAGCTATCGCTGCAATGAAGACAAGGTATTTTTATACTAGTAATCCAAGAGATATCACTTTTCATTATAAAAAGTTCAATTTTTGACCTAATGTAACACTCCAAACTTTTGACTAGGATTTTAACCATTCTTTGTAAGCGTATAGGCCCCAAACTTGATGATTTATAATTAAATAAAAGTGCTATGATCAATTTCATAATGTAGTGAGTGCTTTTGAGGTGAATCATGGTCATAAGAAACATCTAGCTTAAAGTTGAATTGAGAGCTTTTCGATCAATTGAGTTTTAGTATACATTTTTATATAGATCAACTTCAAACGAGCATTACTCGTAGAATACGAAGAGTTATGTGGACCAATACCTATCAAATTAAAGGTCTTTCAGTCTTCTTTCCAATGCCACCAACCGTTTGTAAATTTGAATCCGCAACAAAAAGTTATGGGCTTTCCAATGGAGATCCGCGATTTCACCGTGTCACGGAGCTGAACCTCTGCGATTTTAGCGTGGCACGGAGATGCTGTCCAGTGGCGAATCCTATTAGTTTCTCATGAATTTTTAAGGGTCTTTCAGTCTTTACCTTACCCAAAACCATCCCCCACCTATACTAAACCTTCCCAAATTCCTAAGGCATGATTTTAACAACCTAAATACGTTACTCTTCTCCCCAAAGGCTCCAATATTTCAATAACACCTAGGTTTCAAGATTAAGGTTCCTCCATAAGATCTCACACTAAGTTCTTGTGAAAAAGGTATGTAGAGAAACTATTTTTAAACTATCTTTTTGAACATACAATCTCTTCACTCGTATGTATGTTTACATATCTCAAATATTGATGATAAAGTTGCAAATTGTATTTCAAATTTATGGGATGAGCATGAGTTTGTTACGAAACTCTTTTCTTAAGGTATACTTTGACTATTTGGTAAATTGAATTAGGGGAGGTCACTTTAATTGTTTTCTTTACCTCCTCGCGTGTTTAATGAAATGTTTTGGATCGACATATCCTTATTACTTGAACAAGAATTATGTTATGTTAATGTTATGATGAAATATGAATGGGTTGACCTATGCTAAACTGTTTTACTCATGATTTTGGGAAATTTTGGCTAAGGATTTCATAAATGGTTTTGATTGATATTCAAGGATCATCTTATACTTGTTTTTATATGATGTGCATATGAAATTGATGACGGACCTTATGGTTATATGAGCAATGAAATAGATGACTTGCAAGTCTTAGTGTGACGATACCAACTATGAGCTATGCCCTTAATAGAAATGAAATGCTTTAATGGTGTTTGATGGTTTTAAGATGATAAAAAATTGGCTTAAAAAGAATTAGATGGTTAACTGAGAAGGTGGGAGTCCTAGTTGCTCAACACCCAAAACCTGGGTTTTGCCGACATAGGAATGGTTCGATCCTTAAATAAACGACCTTATGATTTTCTCTACGAGTATGATTGTGCTAGCCAGACAGATTTAATCTCGATTCATGTGACAAACATGAATTGGGGCTTAGCAGGTCGAGCATTGATCGGACCCACATAGCCTGTGGTGTTTAACCAAAGTAGGTAATACCATCTACTTCAGAATTAAAGAATAGAAAATCTTTGTTTTAAGTCACTACTGATATAAATGTAATCCTTGATGTTTGAATTCTAATTTAATGAATATTTTTCATATGAAACATATCTTATCATTTTATTTCTCTATATACCAATACATTCCACGTATTGACCATCGTCGGGCGCTATATCATCTCATGATATAGGTTCAGAGACATATTATTGTGGCCCTGTGCAACGCTAGGTTCATCTCAGATAGATTTAGCTTTGGTCAGCCTCCATCCTTCGAAAGGCATTCCTGATTTAAGATATTTCTTTATTTATTCCCTGGTATCGCCGAGGCCTTGTCTCAGCTTAGACAGTTGTTCTTTAAAGTTATAGGTTTTGTAAACTGACATAGTTGATGTTATCATGTTCTTAGTTCAGAGTTTGGACTTATTATTCTATTTAAGTTGGATTTTCTTTTATTGGGACTGTTCACAATTATTATTGAATATGGTTATGATGATATGCTAAGGGGTCCTCCTGGGCCTTCATTGGTCTGGAAGATCATTACTTCTAGGGCCTAGTCCTGGGTCATGAGAACTTGGTATCAGAGCATGGTTCAAGTATCTTAAGGTGTTTACGAAGCCATGTCTAGTAGAGTCTTGCTTGTGGGTGTGTTGTGCACCACACTTATAATCAGGTGGCTAAAAGGCATTTTAGGAAATATTTCCCATTCTTTCATACTCTGGATCGTGCAATGGTGTTATCCATAAGAAACCCTATCGCTTTTCATTTTTCTGATTTTTTTCTCTCTCTAAAAAAAAATGCTCTCTTATCTCTCTAGGCTTTTTTACCACTGTTTTCCTTTGGAATGGCTTCACCCCCTCCAGTGGGGAGTTCTAGACCACCGAATCAATCATATAATAATCACATCAATGATGCGAATCCACCCCAAAAGGATCTAGTCACAAATTTTTCTCACAAATCTCTGAAATTTAAAAACATTAAAGCTTACATTGGGGAAATTTTGGATGAGAAATGGGATTTGGTGCAAAAAAAATTTCTACAGATGATTTAGGATCAATGGAGGTAATTCAAAATCATGAAATCGATTCTACAACTCAAAAGGTTAGAAATTCTGAGCATATTGGTGAGTTGGTTAAAAAAAACGGGCATGCCGATTTTCCCACTGTCGCGGCCTATTCGGGAAAAATGAATCCTCAAATTCAAAAATATTGTGAGCAATCTCGGTATGATTGGAATGAAGAAGATGATTGTGGAGTTTGTGACGCTCAAACATTTCCAATCTTAGTCCGTGAAGAAGCCGGTGACATTGCCAGCAAATCCCCAAACTCCAGCGACTCACAAAATTCCAATTATTGTGGAAATTCTCAATGTAATTCAAGTGATGGGGAGGTAAGGAGTGATTTAAATTCAAAACCCCCAATTGGTTTGGATCCTAATGATTCGAATTTAGAAATTATGGATTTGAACCCTAATTTGCCAAATTCTGTGGAAATGCGAAATTGAGAGGTAATTTTCAAAATTCTCAATGTGAATTGATGCAACAAGGTACGGGAAGTGTAGAAATGACAAAAGTCCCATCAACAACTCCAATTTCAACAAATTGCGGTTCAAAGTTCATTACAGCAACTGACTTGGTCATAGATGATGTTCAAAGGGTTGAAAATCAGATTCGACAATTGGGATTAGCTAAAAATTATATGGAGATGGTGAATTTCAATCATGCCCCATCAAAGGTAAGTTCTAATCCAAATAATTTGGTTTTTGAGAATCCTGCATTTGGGAATTTGTTCGAGCATATGTGTCCACCTGCAACTTTGGCATTTATAGGTGGTTCTGCGGATACTTCTCTACCTTTTGGCTAAGAGAAACCCGTATAACAAATTCCATGTCAGATCCACCTTGACTACCTTGGTCAAGTGGTGATTTACTCATTTCTACTTCGGCAGGCATATCAATATACAAAAGAAAACCAATGTCAATACGTACATATGTGCCCACCTACAACTTTGGTTATACTGCACGATCTAGAAGTGAAGAAAAGAAACAACTCCTAAATGTCCCATAGCCTCCTGCTTATCAATGTGGAGTGCAACACATCCATAAGCAAGACTCTACTCAGACACAGCTTTGTAGACACCCGTAGGACGACCCGCTCTAATACCACCTTTGTCACACCCCGAGATCCCACGAGGCGGACTGGCACCCAAAGATGATGAGGCCCGAGAGAACCAATCTTTGCTCATGTCTATTCATATGCATGTCACTCAATAATCAACACCATCACATAGTGGTATACAATGTCAATAGCAGAAGTTATGGAAACATGTGATATATCAACGTATAAGAAACTTGGCCGTTAGGGCCATCGAGTCAACATGGACATACTTCTCTTACATTCATAAACTCACATACGTCTACAAAAGCCTCTAACAGATGGATTTACAAGACCAACTAAAGTCGGGACAAGTCCCCGCTTTATACAATATCTACAACATCAGAACAACTGTACAACTGTGACTCGGAAAGTCCCGAACCAACTGGGGCTCACCATAGATCTGCAAATACTGTCAACCTACTGTGGAGGTCTACTAGTGCCTGCCCCTGCAACATGTAAGGTAAGTCCCCCGAGGGGGTCAGTACGAAGAATGTACTGAGTATCTAAGGCTCAAATGAAACTGTACAATACATGAATATTTCAATGAACTCAAATACAAATGAATAATCAATATGAATAAGTCACCATTCTGTACTTTGAAAACCATGTGTATTGCTTTCATTACTTTCTTTGCTTCTTTACTTCAATGCTTATTCATCATTACATGTGTCACAATGTACCCGGGCCCCGACTGATCAGTGGGTCTTTTCATAACATAATGTTATGTTGGGCTTGGCTCGAGCTAGGCTTATGCCCCTAGAGCTGCCACCCATAAATCAATACATCAGGATCGGCTCGAGCTAGGCTTATGCCCTCAGAGCTTTCACCCATAAGTCAACATATCAGGTTCGACTCGAGCTAGGTTTTCACCCCTAGAGCTTCCCCCTGTCAGGTTCGGCTTGAGCTAGGCTTTCGCCCCCAAAGCTGCCACCCGTACTTAATCATTAACCACATATGCATTACTTTGTTCTTTACTTTAGAGATTGATATCTTTACTTGTGGGAGTTTGGTACATTTACTTGTACATTACTTCTTTCATTACTTTTGAGAGATTGGTACAGTGATAGTCACAACTTTGTTTGAAACTTTGGATCAATAATCAATGAGTGAGAGACATGTGAATAAACATTATTTGGAAACATAACCTTCGTGGAAACATAACATTATTGGAACCATTGGACAATAATCAATGAACAAGATACATGAGTATAACCACTATTGGAACTTTGGAACACAACCTTATTGGACTTTTGGAACATTACCAATGAATATGAGACATGTGATTCACAATTGATCAATGAGTAGAAAACATGTGATATTGACAATTGGTATTCGGACATAGGATACCTTAGCATATTTCGGAATAGGACAAGAGTAATGTCAACATGAATACTATTTGCCGCAGAAAGATACGGACAGAGTAACCTTACATACCTTATATTCTCAATACGAATATACAATCTTAGATGTGCATACAATAGTCCCGCTCCTTCTTTATGTTTCACTCTACAACACAAATACATAACGGAGCTTACATTAACCATCAACTACCTTACAAATGCATATAACGATAATGAGTTTCATGTTTACCTTTAAACATGCCATTCCCCCTTGACAAAACCATTGATGAAATTATCATACCTATAATCCCCCAATATTCCATACATTGACCAACACATGATAATCAATAACATTTTACCACAAAACTTCTTCTTTACACTTTCTCATCCACACCATATCACAAATAATCCATCAAGTTACCTTAATTCACCTCATAGCACATATCGGCAAAAATCCCATAATTTACACTTATATGAAAATAACAAGTTTAATAACATAATCACACCATACATGTTCATATTTCATCCATACCATGCTTTTCCATCAAACCCACAAGTCATATTTCAAGTTTGAATCCCATAAATGACACATCTCTTTACAAAAACACAAAGTGCCATGTTCACCATTTCCAAGCATAACCAACATGATATACATAATCTCCCATGCATATAATATGTTAAACCATAATAATAAACTCTTACCCAAGCTTGAAAAATGATGATCTTGCTCCAAAAATTGGCTTAGGGTTCTTAGGGTTTGAAGAGCTTGAGAAATGTCTTGTGGAAATATTGTAGAAATGTCTAGAATGGCATGTGCCCCCTTTGATATTAGTAAATCTGATTTTTGGACACCTTTTATAACCTCTTAAAGTCATCCTTAGCCATTCTATGGCATTTAATGTTGTATTCTAGAAGGTCAAATGGAAGAATGGGTCACTTGACCCATTTGGGCCATGCATTTTATTCCATTTTTGGGCCTCAATTTGGGCCCAATAACACATTTCAACTTAACCCACCAATTATCATGCATAACCCATCATATATCTCATTTTCAATTAATTCCATAATGTCACGACAATATTCTCTTACGAGATTCTCATTCGTCGTCTCAATCGCAAAAATAGGAATTCTAGTCGCCCATGGCTTCATTGAACATTTATGATACCTACTTGTGTTTCATGGTTTGATAATGTAGAAGTATGTAGGAGTGTATTGAGGTATTTGAAGCTTTAACAATGCTTAAATAACTCCAAGGAACCAAAAGAAACCATGGAAGAATCGACGTAGCATTGCGTTGCGAAACCGGCACGGATGGGCACAATCTTTGTGCCTTGCGCCACTAGCTACAAAGCAAGCTTGTGGCGCAGGAAATGACACCCTCAGAATTAGAGGCTTGCTCCACACCCCCTGAAACAGGGAGTGGCGCAAGTCTTGGTACTTTGCTGAATATTTCGGCCACTTTTTCCAACACTTGCATATCGTCCAATACCTTATCAAAACACTACAAAATACTTACTTAGTGATCTTAATCATCAAGTAAACATGACTCCAAGTCACCAAATGAGGTTGGAATATGTACGGGGTATTACACAAATTCCCCACGAAATCACAAACACCTCCCACGAAGGTCTAATCGCATGTATGTGGCCAAATTTCAATTTTCTCATCATTAGCATTACCAAATACATACTTATATCTCTCGACACCTAAGAAAACATAATTCAACGTCATCAAGTAGGGTTGGGAATCTACGGGGTGTTACATTCTTCCCCCCTTAGAAACATTCGTCCTCGAATGTTAGTAACATTGTCTCATTGTAACAACTTAAGTCGAGGTGAATCCTTCACATTATCGTATACACATACAACACTTGTAAAGACTTACTTATTATGACTCCAATTCTGTATCTTGAACTTTTATTTCATGTACAACAATTACAAGTACTTTAGATTCCATTATTTCTTTGGATTCCCTCGTAATTTCCTCTACGTGCTAATTTCTCCAATATTGCCTTTACGGAAGCTACTCCTTTATTTCTTATAGCTTTTCTTATCGATCTAGAGTAGTAAGCAGTACCTCTTCACATGTGAGGTCTTTCTTAACTTGTATATCTCCACTGGGAGCAATACGAGATAATCTCCTATACACTATCAAAGCAGCGAATATGAAATGCTAAATGGGTTGTGAAGAGTTCTTGGACTAGTGCTAACAGATACGCAATTTTCCCAAATCTTTGGAAAATTTCCCTTTCTTTCCGATTCTCATTATCTCTTTCCTTTTCATTGGTCACACTGTCAAAAATACCTAATCACCTATGGCACACTTTAATTCCCTTCTTCTAATATCGGCATATGATTTGTATCGACTTTGGACCCTTTGTAGCTGCTGTTATATCACCTTCACTTTCTCTATAGCTTGATGAACAAAATCTGACCCGAGCAAAGCAAATTTCACCAGCTGTAACCCATCCAATTGATGATCTATAATTTCTTTCATATAAAACTTCGTAAGGTGCCTTTTGATGCTTTTACTGTAAACAATTTCAATAAACGATAGATGTTCATCCCAACTACCTTTAAATTCCAATGTACAAACTCGTGGCATATCTTTAAATGTTTATATAATACGTTCTGTTTGTCCATCCATCTGAGGATGACAAGCTGTACTTACATCTACCTGTGTACCCATGCTTTACTGAAAAGACTTCCAACACTGTGCAATAAAGTGAGCTCTCCTGTATGATATAATAGTGAGTGGAATCCCATGTAATCGTACTATCTCTGTAACATACAACTTTGTATAATGTTCAGCTATATCGATGGTCCTAACTAGTAGGAAATATGCTGGCTCGGTGAGCCTGTCGACTATTACCTATATGGAATCAACCTTCGCAGTGTACGAGGTAACCCTGTGATTAAATCCATGTTATTTATGTTCCACTTCCAAACTGGAAGGGTAATACATTGCATAAAACATACAGATTTCCAATGCCATACTGTTAATCAGTGACCGCTTGGACATTGAGCTACAAGTTCTACAATGTGCTTTTCATGTAACCTTACTAAGACATCTCTGCTAAACCATGGTATATTTTGGTTGCTTCAGAATGAATAAAATACCGTGAACGATGTTCTTCTGTTGAAATTCATTTCCTTAACTCGTCTATACCCAGTACACACAATCTACATTGGCGTTAAAGTACTTCCTCTTGTGTTTACTCAAATACCTTTGTCGAGCTTTGTTGTACATTCTTTTTCAATTGAACTAAAACTATAACTTACATATTGCTTTTTCCTTTATTTCAGATGTCAATGAAAATTCCGCCACATTTGACACTATAATTCTTTCAACAGGAGTTCTAAGAAAACAAAAAACCCTATTGCTTCATTGATATAGATTTCTTGACTATATCTTTCTTTTCTGTGAGTTGGCCATTTATACTTTCTACTGCATTGCAGCTTAATGTATCAACTATCCTATTGCTTTTTTTTTTTTCGAATGACACAAGATACCATTGTACTAATCTTTTAATAGTTCAAGCCACCTTCGCTACCTCAGATTTAAGTCCTTCGGCTTAAAATATAATACACTTTCTTATGAACAGTATATATGTCAGCATGAATCCCTTACAAATAGTGACACCATAACTGTAAAGCAATATCGCGGCTGCTAGTTCAGGGTCATGTGTTTGGTAATAATTTGTTTTCTTATGTAGCCGCAACTGCCGTAAGGCATATGCTATTACCCTATCATGCTACATCAATACATATCCGAGGCCAACCCCGGAAGTATTAACATATATTGCATAAAATTCTTATGCCTTCGGGAGGCACTTAAAACTGGTGTGGAAGTTACTTTATCTTTCAACTCTTGGAAACTCTTCTCACATGCATCATTCTACTGGAACTTGATTTTCTTGTATATAAGCTTTGCTAAGGGTGTAGGGATAGAATAAAATCCTTCAACAATTCTCCTATAATAATCAACCAACCCAAGAAAACGATGGATCTCTGTAAGCATCGTAGGCCTTAGCCAATTGTTCACCATTTCTATCTTTTGTGTAACAACTTTCATCTCTTCATCCTATACAATGCATGGTCCTCTTGTGATTTTGAATACCATCACCAAACATGGTCACACACACCCTGAAAAGTGTTTTGAACACCCTATTCATTTCACCCATAAAAACTATAGGTGCATTCACTAGCCCAATTGACATACTAGGAATTCATAATAACCATACCATGTTTGTAATGTTGTCTTGAGTATATCATCATCATTCTTTTTTTTTTTTCATTTCGTCGTCATTCGTTTCATCATTTCATCATTCATTTCACCATTTTTTTTCTAACCCCATAACTAATCAAACAAATCATCAACTCTGGGGAGGGAATATTTATTCGTAATTGTCATCTTATTTAGTTGCAGATAATCGACACACATTCTCAACGTACTGTCTTTCTTTTGTACAATTAACATTGGTACACCCCAAGGGAACATACTAGGTCTTATGAATCCCTTGTTCATCACGTCTTTCAACGTTTTCTATTTTTTTATTTTTTTTCCAATTCCCATAACTTTGCCGGGGCCATACTATATGAAGAAATAAAAATAGGCTAAGTACCTGACATCACAGTAATACCAACTCATACATCGAGGAATTCATTTACCACCAGAACTGATTGAAGAGTTGGTGGCTTCACATCAGTATATTTCACTTTTACCAAGTGACATGTGTATCCCTTAGAGTATTCTTTTACTTGCTTTACTATGGGGAACAACTTTTTTCTCTTAGTGCCCCCACATTTCTTATTTTGGGGAAAATGACAATATAACTTCTTAGTTCGGCAATCTACTATGGCACAATCCCTTTATAACATTAAAATTGACTATTTCTAGCTCAATAAGATCAACCGGTGTCTCATGAACACAAACAATTACTATGCACTTAAGATATACTATTTTAACTATCATAGATTCACCGACTGATGTATAGACTTCAAGTGACATAACTAGTAATTCTGGTGTTCATTTGAATTTTCAGCAATTAATAAAATAACATATGCTAGTGTCGAATATGGGTCGTCAATCAATACGTGTACGGTACCTATAGCTACCTCAAGAGAAGCCTAATTTTATGGCCTGACATACCACACCAATAACAAACATTCAGCCCAAACCGACATATCCTTTTCTGTTGCCTCTGAGCTTTCATTATCTGTGCAAAAAGCCTGTATTCTGACTATATCAATATCTCTTTTCTAGATCGCAATGGTACAATCCATCTGTCCATATACCGATGCATTCTATCGGTCATAATGGTTACCACTTTTGGAGTATACCTAGCCACAGAATTAAACCGAAGATTGTACTTTCTGACACTCATAGTTCTTTAGCAATGCTTTAGCAATTGATCCGCATGGGCTTTTCGGACCTCATATGAGAGGTACTGGTCAAGGAATACCGTTTTAAATTCCTCCCAACCAGCTAAAAGTACATCAATACACAGTCACATGCATATCATCTAGATCCCTTTTGATTTGGTCAATAAGGTCCTGTGGGTCTTCATTCATATCCTACTCGGTGGACGTGGGAGGGTTTAATTTAATAAAATCCTGTGTTCGACGACTAGCTGCCCTAGCCGCATCATCATCACTCGTCATTGGGCCAGCTCACCAATGACATTTCACAACAACTATCTGAGTCAACATATACACTACATTTCTTAAATCCTGTTCAGTGGCATTTATAGGTGGTTCTGCGGATATTTCTCTACCTTTTGGCTAAGAGAAACCCGTATAACAAATTCCATGTCAGCTCCACCTTGACTACCTTGGTCAAGTGGTGATTTACTCATTTCTACTTCGGCAAGCATATCAACCTGCTCACCTTTGTCTTTATCTTGTCTGATACTCAGCATTTGACTATACAAAAGAAAACCAATGTCAATACGTACATATGTGTCCACCTATAACTTTGGCTCTACTGCATGATCTAGAAGTGAAGAAAAGAAACAACTCCTAAATGTCCCTTAGCCTCCTGCTTATCAATGTGGCGTGCAACACATCCATAAGCAAGACTCTACTCAGACACGGCTTTGTAGACACCCTTAGGATGACCCACTCTGATACCACCTTTGTCACACCCCGAGATCCCACGAGGCGGACTGGCACCCAAAGCCGACGAGGCCCAAGAGAACTAATCTTTGCTCATGTCTATTCATATACATGTCACTCAATAATCAACACCATCACATAGAGCTATACAATGTTAATAGTGGAAGTTATGGAAACATGTGATATATCAACGTATAAGAAACTTGGCCGTTAGGGCCATCGAGTCAACATGGACATACTTCTCTTACATTCATATACTCACATATGTCTACAAAAGCCTCTAACAGATGCATTTACAAGACCAACTAAAGTCGGGACAAGTCCCCGCTTTATACAATATCTACAACATCAGAACAACTGTACAACTGTGACTCGGAAAGTCCCGAACCAACTGGGGCTCACCATAGATCTGCAAATACTGTCAACCTACTGTGGAGGTCTACTAGTGCCTGCCCCTGCAACATGTAAGGTAAGTCCCCCGAGGGGGTCAGTACGAAGAATGTACTGAGTATCTAAGGCTCAAATGAAACTGTACAATACATGAATATTTCAATGAACTCAAATACAAATGAATAATCAATATGAATAAGTCACCATTCTGTACTTTGAAAACCATGTGTATTGCTTTCATTACTTTCTTTGCTTCTTTACTTCAATGCTTATTCATCATTACATGTGTCACAATGTACCCGGGCCCCGACTGATCAGTGGGTCTTTTCATAACATAATGTTATTGTTGGGCTTGGCTCGAGCTAGGCTTATGCCCCTAGGGCTGCCACCCATAAATCAATACATCAGGATCGGCTCGAGCTAGGCTTATGCCCTCAGAGCTTTCACCCATAAGTCAACATATCAGGTTCGACTCGAGCTAGGTTTTCACCCCTAGAGCTTCCCCCTGTCAGGTTCGGCTTGAGCTAGGCTTTCGCCCCCAAAGCTGCCACCCGTACTTAATCATTAACCACATATGCATTACTTTGTTCTTTACTTTAGAGATTGATATCTTTACTTGTGGGAGTTTGGTACATTTACTTGTACATTACTTCTTTCATTACTTTTGAGAGATTGGTACAGTGATAGTCACAACTTTGTTTGAAACTTTGGATCAATAATCAATGAGTGAGAGACATGTGAATAAACATTATTTGGAAACATAACCTTCGTGGAAACATAACATTATTGGAACCATTGGACAATAATCAATGAACAAGATACATGAGTATAACCACTATTGGAACTTTGGAACACAACCTTATTGGACTTTTGGAACATTACCAATGAATATGAGACATGTGATTCACAATTGATCAATGAGTAGAAAACATGTGATATTGACAATTGGTATTCGGACATAGGATACCTTAGCATATTTCGGAATAG
This sequence comes from Capsicum rhomboideum, assembly GCA_031232105.1. Classification (NCBI taxonomy): domain Eukaryota; kingdom Viridiplantae; phylum Streptophyta; class Magnoliopsida; order Solanales; family Solanaceae; genus Capsicum; species Capsicum rhomboideum. The sequence continues at coordinate 58,754,965 of CP124711.1, forward strand.
GACAAGAGTAATGTCAACATGAATACTATTTGCCGCAGAAAGATACGGACAGAGTAACCTTACATACCTTATATTCTCAATACGAATATACAATCTTAGATGTGCATACAATAGTCCCGCTCCTTCTTTATGTTTCACTCTACAACACAAATACATAACGGAGCTTACATTAACCATCAACTACCTTACAAATGCATATAACGATAATGAGTTTCATGTTTACCTTTAAACATGCCATTCCCCCTTGACAAAACCATTGATGAAATTATCATACCTATAATCCCCCAATATTCCATACATTGACCAACACATGATAATCAATAACATTTTACCACAAAACTTCTTCTTTACACTTTCTCATCCACACCATATCACAAATAATCCATCAAGTTACCTTAATTCACCTCATAGCACATATCGGCAAAAATCCCATAATTTACACTTATATGAAAATAACAAGTTTAATAACATAATCACACCATACATGTTCATATTTCATCCATACCATGCTTTTCCATCAAACCCACAAGTCATATTTCAAGTTTGAATCCCATAAATGACACATCTCTTTACAAAAACACAAAGTGCCATGTTCACCATTTCCAAGCATAACCAACATGATATACATAATCTCCCATGCATATAATATGTTAAACCATAATAATAAACTCTTACCCAAGCTTGAAAAATGATGATCTTGCTCCAAAAATTGGCTTAGGGTTCTTAGGGTTTGAAGAGCTTGAGAAATGTCTTGTGGAAATATTGTAGAAATGTCTAGAATGGCATGTGCCCCCTTTGATATTAGTAAATCTGATTTTTGGACACCTTTTATAACCTCTTAAAGTCATCCTTAGCCATTCTATGGCATTTAATGTTGTATTCTAGAAGGTCAAATGGAAGAATGGGTTACTTGACCCATTTGGGCCATGCATTTTATTCCATTTTTGGGCCTCAATTTGGGCCCAATAACACATTTCAACTTAACCCACCAATTATCATGCATAACCCATCATATATCTCATTTTCAATTAATTCCATAATGTCACGACAATATTCTCTTACGAGATTCTCATTCGTCGTCTCAATCGCAAAAATAGGAATTCTAGTCGCCCATGGCTTCATTGAACATTTATGATACCTACTTGTGTTTCATGGTTTGATAATGTAGAAGTATGTAGGAGTGTATTGAGGTATTTGAAGCTTTAACAATGCTTAAATAACTCCAAGGAACCAAAAGAAACCATGGAAGAATCGACGTAGCATTGCGTTGCGAAACCGGCACGGATGGGCACAATCTTTGTGACTTGCGCCACTAGCTACAAAGCAAGCTTGTGGCGCAGGAAATGACACCCTCAGATTTCAATTTTCTCATCATTAGCATTACCAAATACATACTTATATCTCTCGAAACCTAAGCAAACATTATTCAATGTCATCAAGTAGGGTTGTAAAGGTACGGGGTGTTACTGTTAATCTTGGTGATTTGAAAATTCTTTGTCTACTAGTGATCAAATTGATGATAATGTGAAGAATGCTAAAAGTTTAAATACTAGGAAGGCTGTTTCGGATGAAATGGAGCCTCAAAATAGGAGTGTGGATCATGATAAAGGTGTTAGGAATAATAATAGGCATAAAAGTGTTGAGGGTGTTGAAAAATCTATTCCTAAACCTTACTTTCCTAATAGTAAACCCATGGAAGTGTCCAACAATTTTGCTAAGTCTACTCCTATGGAAGCTAGGACTAATGAGCTCACAGTGGTTAATGATACAGACATGGAAAAAACTGAAGATCCTACTGTAGTCAATAAAAATTAGACACAACAAAAGACTAAGGTACCCGCTCCTCCTACACCTTGGGTTACTCATATTGTGGCTACTAAGTTGAGGGCTCAAGAAGCAATGAAGATGTCAACTATTGAGATCAATCCTCCAAAGATTACTACAAATCAAGGGTTACCAGCTGTGGTGCTTGATCCCCATGATTGGAAGGTGAAAATTGCTGAAAGATGCAAATATACTCTGATTGGTAAGTTCACTAACACTATGCCTAAAATGGAAGTTATCAGGAAACAATTTATATTGCAAACTGAGCTTAGAGGTGGTGTTAAGTTGAGTCACTTTAATTCTAAACATCTTTATATTGATTTGCAGAATGAGTATGACTATACTGCTATGTGGACCAAAGTTAGAATGTATATTGATGGGTAACTAATGAGATTCCAATTATGGACACCTACCTTTAGACCTGCTGAAGAGACACCTCTTGTATCAATTTGGGTCATATTGCCTAAGCTACCTTGGCATTGTTATTGTATGGAAATGCTGGCACCACTTTTATCTCCTATTGGAAAAATTCTTTTCCTTGATTTAGAAACCTACAAGAAGACAAGGGGTAGTGTAGCAAAAGTGAAAGTTCAAGCTGATCTCACCAAGATTAGGCCTAGTCATTTATAGATGGGGTATGCTACAGATGCCGCTCAAGTGATGCTTGGCCATTAAAGCGGCTTATCCAGATTCCTACCTGGATCTAATTCCATTGGCTATTCCTCATTATTGAAGTGATAAAAGTGCAAAAACTCATATTCCTAACGATGTGATCCTTTCATATTGAGTCATCAAAAAGTTACAAAATTGCACAAGGAATTGAGATGAGTCCATTAGTGTATCAAAGTCTATTGATTTTAAGCGTATACCCTATATTCATGAATTATGCGGTTGAGTCAAGGTGAGACATGTAGTCAAACTCCTTTCAACAACTTTATTGCAAATGTCACACTTAAGGGGGAAGGTACGTAGCTAAATGTTGGGGTAATGTTGCCACCAGATGAGATAGTGTTAATTAGAGTGTTATAGCTATGAGCATGTAGAATAATCCTAGAGCCAGAAATATGAAGTAATAAGTTAGAAGTTAGAGTGAGGATAACTCTTGAGTGAAAAAGGTAGTTGTAGTCGTGTGACCTTGAGTGAAAGGGGTGATATACCCTTATGATGATTGGCTAAGGTGTAGCAAGATTTGTAGATTATATAGTAGTTAGAAAAGGAAGTGATTAATTATGATGATTTAGAATTTATTTGAAATAGGGAATGAGCTCATGATGGCTTGTTATTGTAGTAGTAAAATCAATTATAGATTGTGAATGGAAGGATATAATGGTTAAATTTATAAATTTAGACTTCAATTGGGAAATCTTAGAAAGGGGGACTCAGTGATGTTTATAGAACTTTGAAGGTAGTTTAAATGTATGCATGGGTAAGTAGATATGATATGAGGAACGAGAATATGCTAATAGATCGTAATGGGTTATAATGTTAGATTAAGATCGACTATTTTTATCATGTGGTTTTACTAGATCTAGAGTTCCTTGATTGTTAGCTAGTAGTTGTAAACCAGTATAGTATATGAGAAGATGTGTAATGAATATTAAGGTGTAATAGTAATATTGTAAAGAAGAATGTGCTTGTAAGCCGTAGTTAAGTGGAATAAAAAAATAAGGTTGATTATTTTTTCAAATATTTTGATGGACTAGTATAGTATGTGGAATGTTTCACTGGCAGTCCATGATTGATACTAGACACTAAGTTTGAACGTTATGTGATGATGAAAGGGAAAAGAATGATAGTTTGAGGGTAGTAATGCAGACTTTGTGGAAATGGATCTATTAGGCTAGATATGGTATGTGGAATATATTAGGTTGATATCTTATGGAAGGTTTAAATGTGTAACTATGATATATGTGTGAAGACTAGTATTGAAGTGGTGAATTATGGCTAAGTCATTAGATGAATAAGAGCCTTAAGCTTATAAGAATAAGTTGTACCCCAGGTAGTATGTTGTTAGAAGAGGTTTAAAACTTATAAGTATTATATGTACCTAGTAGTATTCTTAAGTTGTTTCGTTTGAAGAAGGCTAGTTAAATATCATATGGTGTTTTGTAAAGCTGAATTAAGGGGGTTATAGAAAGACGAGGTTAAACCTCTTAGTATAGTTTAAATTCCTTGAAGCTAGGTGGATGTGATGTTAGAGTTGTGATACTAGTAGACTATAAAGAGGAGGTCAGATTGTTAAGTGTTAGAAGGAATGTATATGTATGGCAATGAGAGTGTAATTTAGGGTGATGATTATAGAGGCTAGGAAAAGTTAAGAGCAGTATCCCTGAAAGGGTTGTCCTAGGAAGAAGTTAGTATATTCCTATTATAATTAATCAAGTTGAGTTTAGTGTTTATGTGTATAGTGATACCCAATGTATCGAGTGTTGTGTATATAACTCTATTTAGGGAATAGGTTTGTAAACTTAGGATAGTGACCTTTGAGTTAAGGGGGTGATGATGAGATGTTGAACCAAGCCAAGTCTTGAGTTTCTAGTAGTGATGAGTTCAGAAAAGAGTTATGGTGGGTGCCATAGAAACCATTCTTATTCTAGCATATCTCTCATGTTTTTGCCAAGAGGATGCTCTCTCCATGTCTTATGTATTTATGTCAGTGCCTAAGATCCACATTCTCTATGTAAAATCATGTCCAGGCTCTAGCCCTTGACTTGGAAGTAGTAGTATCCCTCAGTGATCCAAATTTTCTTTAAGACTCTAGGGACATAATTTTCTATGTTACGATGCTCATGATTCGTGAGCCCATATCTCACGTTATGCTCAGTTCTAAGAAACTATACCTATCTATGTTACCAGTTCATATTATGTCATGTATAATCCCAAAACCACACTCTCTATGCAAACTCATGACCATTCTCAGATCCTAGAATGAGAAGCAATAGCTCAAGCAACAATCTTAGTCAATCTTCCTCAAATTTATGGATTCCAACTTTATGTTATATAAATCAGGACATATTTACTCATGTTTCTTAGTATACCCAATCCTAAGAACTCATGTTTTATTATGCTTATGCCAGAATGACCCTTTATTCATGAATTAGGTGTTTGATATATGAAGTATTTCATGCCTATTGTACCATATCTTACGTTGCAGGCCCCATCTTGAGTAGTGCGATAAATATGAGTCATAGTTGAGTAGTTTCACTCCTATACATGATGCTCGTACTCTTGTCACTTAGTGATAGTCCTTATGTTATGATTATCGTGTTGATGACAGTAGAGAAATCATTTAGATAAGAGAGTAGATGTCCCTTGTTGTGAAAATTGTGGTGTGACAACTCGAGCTAAGGTTATAAATGAAGATGGAAGAGTGAGATGAACCTTCATTATGTGAAATGATTAGAAAGGGTATATATGGTGTAAATCTTTGTGAAAATGATTGAAATTTCTGATTTTAGGTATGGAAATCCAAAAAAAGGGGTGTAGTAATGATAGGCTTGAATATTGTGGTTGATAGATATGCAGGCCATTGTATTAGGTGGCTAGTACTCCTTGATTTGACCTTGAGTATGTTTGATTTTAGTGATAATATGGAGTAGTATTCTTGGAGGGATGTAGAGTATAGAATCTTGTAGCTTAGGCTAGCCTGATCACACTATGTATAGCACCTTTTAACTCCGGGTTAGGCTTGAACATGGAAACACTCTGCAGTTAGACTCAGGATCTTGTAGTTATGTGTTTTGAAAGGGAATTCTAAGTTAGAAATGATAAAGTGTGGTATTCATAGTAAAAATCATAGTTGGGAAGTGTCGCTAAATTTAAGGGCTATTATCGATATCATTGAAGGTGAGGAGTACTTCTATTCCTGTGTCCAACAAAAACCTTATTTCATTTCATGTATCAATCTTAATCCATGCTAATAATTTCTAAAAGTTCATGCCTTACATTATTATGATCATGTTTCATAGAACTCATGTCCTATATAATTCCTATGTCGAGTCTCATGTATCTCATGATTTGTGCTTAACTGATTTGCTTAACGATGTCATGAAGCCTATCTTGATGTAAGTGATTAAAAGGTGAATTATTAGTGTGAAGTTTAAGTACTTATTCCTTGCTTATGGAACTTCAATAAGTCCCTATCCATCATTCGAGGACGAACGATCCCAAGGGGGAGATATTGTAACACCACAAACTTTTGACTAGGATTGGAACCATTCTTTATACGCGTAGAGGCCCCAAACTCGATGATCTCTAATTAAATGTAAGTGTTAAAATCAATTTCATAGTGTAGTGAGTGCTTTTTATGTGAATCATGGTCATAAGAAACATCTAGCGTAAAGTTGAATTCAGAGCTTTTTGATCAATTGAGTTTTAGGATATGTTCTTATATAGGTCAACTTCAAACGAGCATTACTCCTAGAATACGAAGAGTTACGTGGCCCATTACCTATCAAATTAAAGGTCTTTGAGTCTTTTTTCCAATGCCATTAACCATTGTAAATTTGAGTCCGAAGCAAAAAGTTCTGGGCTTTCCAGTAGATGTCCGCGATTTCAACGTGTCACGGAGTTGGACCTCCGTGATTTTAGCGTGGCACGGAGATGCTGTCCAGCGGCGAATTCTCTTATTTTTTTATGCATTTTTATGGGTATTTTCGTCTTTTCCTTACCCAAAACCATCCCCCACCTATATAAAACCTTCCTAAATCCCTAAGGCATGATTTTAACAGCCTAAATACATTACTTTTCTCCCCAAAGGCTCCAATATTTCAATAACACCTAGGGTTCAAGCTTAAGGTTCCTCCATAAGATCTCTTACTAAGTTCTTGTCAAAAACGTATGTAGTGCAACTATTTTTAAAGTATCTTTTTGAATATATAATCTCTTAACTCGTATGTATGTTTACATATCTCAAATATTGATGATAAAGCTACAAATTGTATTTCAAATTTATGGGATGAGCATGAACTTGTGACGAAACTCTTTTCTTAAGGTATACTTTGACTATTTGTTAAATTGAATTAGGGGAGGTCACTTTAATTGTTTTCTTAACCTCCTCACGTGTTTAATGAAATGTTTTTGATCGACATATCCTTTTTACTTGAACAGGAATTATGTTATGTTAATGTTGTGATGAAACATGAATGGGTTGACCTATGCTAAACTGTTTTACACATGATTTTGATAAATTGTGGCTCCTAAATGGTTAAATAATTTCATAAATGGTTTTGATTGATATTCAAGGATCATCTTATACTTGATTTTGATATGATGGGCCTATGAAATTGATGACAGGCCTTATGGTTATATGAGAAATAAAATAGATAACTTGCAAGTCTTAGTATGACGATATCAACTATGATCTATGACCTTAATAGAAATAAAATGCTTTAATGGTGTTTGATGGTTTTAAGATGATAAAATATTGGCTTAAAGAGAATTAGATGATTAATCGAGAAGGTGGGAGTCCTAATGTCTCAACACCTGAAATTTGTGTTTTGCCAACATAGAGATGGTTCGATATTTAATTGGACGACGTTATAATTTCCTCTACGAGGATGATTGTGCTAGACAAACAGATTTAATCTCGATTCATGTAGAAAACATGGATTGGGGCTTAGCCAGTCAAGCATTGATCGGACCCACATAGCCCGTGGTGTTTAATAGAAGTTGGTAATACCATCTAGTTCATAACTAAAGAATAGAAAATCTTTGTTTTAAGTGACTATTGATATATATGTAACCCTTGATGTTTGAATTCTACTTTAATGACTATTTTTCTTGTGAAACATATCTTATCATTTTGTTGCTCTATATACCAATACATTCCACGTATTAACCATCTTCGGGTGCTACATTATCTCATGATATAGGTTCGGAGACATATTCTCGTGGCCCTGTGCAGTGCTAGGTTCATCTCTGGCGGATTTAGCTTTGGTGAGCCTCCATCCTTCGAAAGGCATTCCTAATTTAGATATTTCAGTATTCATTCCATGGTATTGCTGGGGCCATGTCTCAGTTTAGACAGGTTTTCTTTAAAGTTAGAGGCTTCATAAACTGATACAGTTGATGTAATCGTGTTCTTAGTTTAGATTTTGGACTTTTTATTCTATTTAAGTTGGATTTTCTTTTATTAGGTCCATTTCCGCAATTATTATTGATTATGCTTATGATGATATGCTAAGGGATCCTCTCAGGGCCTTCATTGGCCTAGGATGCCCGTTACGTCTAAGACCTAGTCCTGGGTCATGACACCTAAGGAAAAGAAGAGGCGATCTTCTCCATTGTTAGGGGTTTTCCATCATTTAGGTAAGGATTATCCACCATTTTTGTCTCGCCCCAAATTCCAACGAGGCGTGATTGGCACCCGAAGCCGATATGGTCCGAGAGAACCAATCTTTGCTCATGTACTCTCATATGTATGTTCGCGTATGCATATCATTTTATTTCATGTAATTAAAGATCAATGTCGGAAGTCATGGCAATATGTGCAATATATGAAACTTGGCCGTTAGGGCCATTATGTCTAAATGAATGTACATCTTTTACTTTCATCTCCCCACATATGTCTACAAAGCCTCTAATAGATACATGACCATGTGTATACAATATTTACAAAATGCCAAAACCTAATGAACCCATGTGACTTGGGAAGCCCCGAAGCAACTGGAGATCACCAACAACCTGCGGATAGCTCGTCGCCTACTGCGGAGGTCTACTGACACCTGTGCCTGCAGCATGTAAGGTAAATCCCCCAAAAGGGGTCAGTACGAAGAAAGTACTGAGTATGTAAGGCCATGTGAAACTCTAATAATACATAAGTACTTCCAAGAAATTAAGCATAAGAAAATAATCAATATGGATATACCTCCGTTCTGAATATGTGGAACCATGTTCATTACTTCTATTAGTCTCATTACTTGATCAATCAGTCGCATCATTATCACTTTCTTATAACCATCTTCATGTTTATTTACATCTATACACGTGAGGGATATGTTCTCATCTATTTACAACTATTTTCATTACCGTTCACTCAATTAGTTAGTACCTGGCCTCCACCTTTGGTGGGCTATAAGATATAAGTATAATACCGGACATCCACCTTTAGTGGGCTATCGTATATAAATATAATACCGGACATCCACATTTAGTGGGCTATCATATATATAAATATAATACCGGATATCCACATTTAGTGGGCTATCATATATAAATATAATACCGGACATCCAGCTGATCAGTGGGCTATTATATAAACCGGACATCCAGCTGATCAGTGGGCTATAATAAATCATATAATAATAATACCGGACATCCAACTGATCAGTGGGCTATAATATAAACCGGACATCCAGCTGATCAGTGGGATATAATAAATCATATAATAATAATTCTGGACATCCAGCTGATCAGTGGGCTATAATATAAATCGGACATCCAGCTGATCAGTGGGCCATAGTCATATATATATCGTACTAATACCATAACATAATATTGGGATTGTTCCATCTTGAACTTACACCCTTTGGATTTTGATCCATACTCAATGTAACATAGCATAAAGTAACCATTGGTGCATTACTTCTTCGCTATCTTATTTCCTTGACATAGCTATGTGAGTGATACATTAGAGATCATAACACTAAAGCTCACACTCATATACACATCTTCACTTATAGGGACTAATTCTACTAACTTGCACATCGCCTCTTATTACTCTTATGAGATTGATACTTTTACTTGTGAGAGATTAACACAATGATAGTCACAACTTTCTAAGCTTTGGACCAATAATCAATGAGTGAGAAACATGTGAATAAGCATTAGTAGAAACATAACCTTTATGGAAATATAACACTGTTGGAACCATTGGAACAATGACCAATGAACAAGATACGTGAGTATAACCACTGTTGAAACCTTGGAACATAACCTCATTGGACTTTCGGAACATTACTAATGAAGAGGAGACATGTGTATAACTCTATTGGAACTTTGGATCATGACATGATTGGAATAATGTTGTTCAACTAAACAAGTCCTCTTTACCTCATTACTCTTTGTTGAGATAGTTCTCTTAGACCTGACCTTAAAACATTATGACAGCATAGTAACCTTAGTCAATGAATAAGAAATAAGTGAATCATCTAGGAGTAGGACACTTATTCCCCTTAGAAATAGAACACTTTTGGAACCTTAGGATAATGATCACTAAATACTACACATATGGATATCAACTATTCACCAACCTGAGATGCAATACCTTACGACATTTGGAACGCTCGACATATTAGCCGATGAACATGAGTCAACCAATAGACATTCAATAAACATAAGTCAACCAATGAACATGAGTCATATGATTCACCATTGACCAATGAATAAGTAACATATGAGTAACTCTATCCAACTTTCGGATACGGAATACCTTAGGGCATTTCGGAATTGAATGAGTATTCTAACAATGTGAACATTCATGCTGCAGAAGGATATAGAAGAGTAACCTTACATACCTTATGTCCTCAATGTGAAAGTACAATCCTATATGTGATTACGACGAGCCATCTCCTTCCTTACGTCTTACTCTACATCACAAGTTCATAATAGAAGTCTTGTTAACAACTATTCACCTTACAAACGTATAAGTGTCACAATGAGTTACGTGGATGCTTTAGAGAATCGTTTCATCCTTCACAACACAAATCACTGCATTAACATGCCAACAATATCATAACATACCACACATTGACCAATACATCACAACCCAATAACATTTCACACTACACTTACCCCTTACGTCCCTTCTTTGTTATTCTGTCGCCATTACTCTTTCATAACAAAATGTGAACATTTCATACTTAACATAGTCCAACATTATTCCATACGACATTTTAAATTCATTAAAACGACATCCCAAATTGATAATTACATCCATGAAGGGTATAGGGGTTTCGGGGGGCCAAAGGGATGCAAAAACAAGCAATTCGGAGTTCTGGGCCGATACGCTAAGCCACATGCGCATGCAGGTGGATGAACTGCGTCCGAAGGTGACCTTTGGCAGTATCCAGAGGCACCTGCATTGGCACCTGCGCCCGCAGGTGCTTCATCTGCGAGGGTGGGTGCCCGTTTTAGTCCGAAATGGTCTTTTTGGGGTTTTTTTATGCAATGAATGGTCCATGATCATAAACAAACTTATTTTAACATATTTTTGATCATCTAACATGCCAACAATCAGCCATGGTATCACAACACACATAACATCACCAAAACGACACTTTACGGCCAATCCGCCCCCAAAACCATAACCAATTTCACAATAGAAATTCCAAATATTATACACCATGACCAAACAAGTCAAGACTATAATCACATATCACATGTCAATATTGAATCCATCAAGTTTATTTCCTTCAAGATAGTCCATGTTCAAGTTTTCAAGACAAAAATCATCCTCCGATTTAGCAAACACAAATTATTTTACACATAGTGACCTTCTCACTCTTCACCAACATAACCAACATGATATAAACCATCTTACATGCATAAATATATTAAACCATGATAATATACACTTACCAAGTCTTGATCCAAGGTGATCTTGACCAAAGGAATGAAGGCTTAGAGTTTGGTTGAAGAGAGAAATGGTGTGGAAAATTCTAGACAAAGCATGGGCGTCCAATGGAATAAAAAATCTGATTTTCATGCTTATATATAGGCCCTCAAGTCTCTTCTTATCCAATTCTCAACATTAAATATTATGTTTGAATGGGTCAAATGGAAGAATGGATTTCTTTTCTCCATTTGGGCCATGCATTTGGGCTTAAATTAAGCCCTTTTGCATATATTAATTTGGCCCAACACTTTTATGTGTAATTCCTCAAAAATCTCATGCATGTTTAATTCATTCCATGTATATCACGAGAATCAATTTGGTTCGAAAATCTACGGGGTGTTACAATTTTAACTTGTAGTTACTTCATTTAATCCTTAGGATTGTAAGGATCATGCTCATGGCAGGAATTTGAGGTCTAGCCCTTGGTTTGATGCTTTGGTACAAAATTGGTGGGGAATGGTTTGTTTCACTTATTATTGATTCTAGGTTATTAGAAATCACTTCCTAGTGTAGAATTCTTTTGGTTAATCATAAATTATAGGGGATTCAAAGAAATTAAAGGGTTGAAAAACCTAGAATGATAAACTAGGGTAAGTTCATGTGTTAAAATCAGTGGGTTTGGATTTGTAATGCTTAGAAGTGGGGAATAAAGCATTGAATCATTCTTATTTATTATTTATAGATCAAGAATGAGCAGAACCGACGAGAAAAGGCAAAACTTCGACTGAATAATGCATTTGGATGAGGTTATTAGGTAGGTTATGGTTTGAAAGCATGTATAGACTTGATTTGACTATGTTCTTATATTTGAGTTAGATAATTGTGAGTAGCCTTCGGGCATGCTTGTGATTGTTGGTTTATTTGATGTTAAAGTTAAGTTGAAAAGATAAACTTAAAGGTTATTAGTGTTGATGAACGGAATATGAACTTGAATATTGATATTATTACACTTTGAATATTATTGTTGAGGTCTTTACCTGTTTTGATAATATTGGTATCGGGTGCCACGTCGGTACAGATATTGATAGCCTTGCTGTTGGGAATGGATACCACACTGGTACCTTACAAAGACTAACCTCGTCCCCTGCAGGTCATAACTATGGCACCCTGCCATCCTTAGTATGTGTGTGCATTATCTTTAGGTATGCATTGATTGGTTGCATTGCACATGTCGTTGCCTAATCGATTATTGTTGACTAGATTGCTTAAGTGTAAGTGAATTGATATAAGTAACTTAAGAAGAATTGATATGAAGAGGATATTCAGTAGTTTTTTAAGTTGATGTAATTATGTATATGTATTGAAATGTGGGTTGATTATGAGTTATGTCTTGATCGCTTCTTGCTTTTGTTTAACTTATTTATATGTATGGTGTTAAGTTAAGTCGGCCGATGATGCCTACCAGTACATAGTTTTTGTACTAATACAATTGATGATCTTCTTTTTGTTGAGTACAAAGTGTGTTCCAGCGTTTAAGACTAGACCTCGGCTTTAGCTTGTGATCAGCAACTTCAATTCAAGGGTGAGCACCATGTCTGAGCAGCTATTAGATCTTCATCTTATTCATGTCCTCTATTTTGGACTTGACATTTCTCTTCTTAACATTGGATTTAGATTTGATTCTAGACTTTTTTTTATTAGTAGTTCTTATACGGTGACTTTCGGGTCCCAGTGAGATGTAATAGTTAGAGATAATTCCGCACGTTGTTATATTATTGGATTACTGGAGACCTTAAAATTATGTTTGGATTTAAATGTTTTTAAGTTATAAAATGATAGGTTTTGGAAAGGACTTAGTAAATGTTAAGTTCAATTATTTAATTGATTGGGCTAAGGGTTGGTTAATTGGTTCTTCCACTATAGATTTAGGGTGGGTGCCACTCATGACCATTTGGGTCGTGACACAAGTAGACCCTCTGACCCGTGGTGAGCAATAGACCATCTTCCAGCCAAAAATGCCTCATCTTGCCCATGGAGATTAACTCCATAAGCTACTTGGTTGTTGGATCAAGCTATATGCCCTCTTTTAGGGTCTCTCAAATGTCAAAACTTACTGAAGTGATGGAAACAAGTTTGGCCTTCCATCTTAAGGCATTAGTACAATTTTACCCGATTATGGCCCGACTTATATTATAGCACATAATCAAACTCAATCAAGAAGTCTTACCACCTTGCCTACCTTCTTTCGTGTAAGTTTTTTCTATATCTACAAGTAACTAGTGGCCATATTATCTGTCTTGACCACGGACCTCAACCTGAGTAAGTAATGTCACCACGTGAGAAAATACACAATAGCAGACATCTTTTTTTTTATGGTGTAATGTCGTTCTATCTTATTCAACTTGAGGCTCTCAAATGCTAGAGGATGCTTATCTTGCATTAAGACACCCCCAATGGAAAAATTAGATGCATCTGTATGCACCTCAAAAGTATTGGTGAAATCATGCAATGCCAAGATTGGCTCTTTTATCATAGCTGCCTTAAGGCCTTTAACACCTTTTGACAATATCCTGTACAAACCCATGGCTTGTTCATCTTTACCAACTCAGTCAATGGTATTGCCTAAGCTGAATATCTGCTGATGAACCAGTGATATTATTTAACTAGTTCAAGAAAGGATCTCAATTCGATTACCTTTGTAGGTGCCTCCCACTCTTGGATAGCTCGTACCTTAGCCTCATCCATGTGTAGCTCTTTACTACTGATGACATGGCCCAAGAATGTAGCAAGTGCATTGGTTAAGCCAAAGGGCATCACCAACCACTCAAAGGCTCTATATCTCGTCACACATGCTATCATCGACTTATCCTTTTTCGTAATGCCAACCGGGTAGTAGCCTTTGCAAAGATCCACCTTGGTAAAGTACTTGGCTTGCACAAGTCTATCAAATAAGTCAGCTATGAGTGGGATCAGAATTTTCTTCTTCACTGTGACCTTATTAAGTGCTCGGTAGTCTATGCATAAGCATAACAATCCATCCTTCTTCTTTTGGAATAACACCAAGGCATCAAAGGGTGCTTTCGATGGATGGATGTGACCAGCATCTTTTAGCTATTTCAATTACTTCCTAAGCTCCTCCAACTCTGGCGGTGCCATGCGATTAGAGGTAAATGCGGGTGGCTTAGCCCTTGTCTCCAACTCAATCTTGTGATCCACCTCACATATAGGAGGCAAGTGCTTAGGTAGCACGTCGGGCATAACATCTTTATTCTCCTCAAGTAGTTTATCTATGAAATGGGGGAATGGTTTTTGGGATCCCTTGTCTTCCTCCAAACTTGGAATGGTTTACATGAATGTTCTCTCCCCCTTCTGGGGCCCCTTGACTAACTGCATAGTCGAAAGTTATGCTTGGCTCTGTCTGTGTGGCATAGTTGCTTAATAAGAATGAGAATATTATGAGTGAGGCATGAAGAACTTAGACACTAACTTGATAAAAATCCACAAGAATATTACTCCTCTAAGATCCTAAGGTTTGATTGTATGAAAGAAATTGAAGAAGAAATGAGTTGGAGAATATTAAGTACTGTCAAGGGCCCCTTCTTTGCAAACGCAGGGACCTCATTGTAAATTTAGAACTGTATGCAGATGAAACATCATAAATGCGATGGTCCCTTTGCAAATACAAAAAAGAACCTTGACCGGGTCCGCCTGACTTTTCTTCATGAATTTGAAGCCTACCTTCACAAAAGCAAATACCAAGAAACTCGCCCTTCGCAAATGCGACATACCCATCATGAACGTGAAAGGCAAATGCAACTGCACTAGAAAACTGAAAAACCAGGAAATCCTAAGTTTAAAAATGAATCTGAATGAACCCTCAGGATTTTTTTTTGGAATTTCGTGAATGCAAATTGAATATGCTACCCTACTTGAAATGACATTATGGATTCAATGGAATCGACGAAACAACCAACGGACGTCATCTTGATGAAATGTTGACCAAAGTCAACACTTTGCCAAATTAGCTAAAAACCCAACCGAGTATCTACAATGAGTCTAAAGCCTCGAAACCTGAACCAAAGCCCCCCCAACCCAAAATCCACCTTTGGAGTTAACAAAACTATTGAAATTTACATTCGATTCCATTTTCCACGAATGTTAATTAAAGTCAAACTCTTTCAAGTTAAAGGCTCCAAAATTGAAAAACTCGACTAAAACCTAACCGAACTCCTTGGTAACCAAACCACCTATTCCTATATACCACAAACACTGTATAAAATCTATGGGAAGGGTCAAAATGGGAAAATACATGAAAATCAAAAAAATAACTAGGAGGGTCATTACAAAAATTAAGCCACACATAATACAATGGTAAATTCCAAAACTAATGTATTCCAATGAAAATAAGAAACTCATCATTTTTATTAACAAATGAGTATATTCACATAAATAAAGGTTAGTTTCTCTAATGTATTCTAGTGACAGTAAGAAAATCATTATTTTTTCTAACAAAAAAAACATCCATTCCTTCCTTGAACTTACCTAAATCTTCCACTTCCTGAGGGCCAGGAGGGGGGGGGGGGTAAATTTTGAAAAATAAAACATCAAATTCATAAGTCTTTAAAACCCTAAAGCAAATAAAATGTCAAAGGAAGTAAACAAAACAAGGCAAAAATGCAACAAAACAACTGCTCATTGTAAATGCCACAAAAACAAAAGCAAAATAGGAGTGATTTTTGACAATATAGGGTTCAAATAATTACTCTTCAAGTAGTAAAATAGCAGAATAAAATAACTTCAACAAGTCACAAATAAAAGATGAAAAAAATATAGGGAAAAATTGAGAAATATGTCTCACCAACAGAGCGAAGTAAACAAGTGAAAGAACACAGTAGAGTGTTGTGGATGTGATGATTCTAATGTGAATGCTACAATTCGATGATTTGTTGTTGGTGTTGTTCAGAAGGAGGAGATAAAAGATGGATGAATGAGAAGGAGTAAACCAAGAGCTACCAATGTACATTTAGGTTTTTCTTTACCTTTTCTTTTTAATAAGTGTGGCCTTTGGTATGACCAAGGTCAATCTTGTAATTATGCTTTTATTGAAGGGTAATCAATAATCATTCTTCATTGATTTTCAGAAAACACACATCTTACTTAGTAGTATTAAGGTTACACATATCTTGCTTTTCAATTCCTTCCATAAAGGTGTACTCCCACTGCTAAATTACACCTCACACACCCAAGGTGTATGATAGTATGCTTGACTCAACTTAAATTTATTTCTCTTCTCTCTTTTTACATGTGTTCTCTAACATTGTACATTACTTAACCTGACATTTTAATGCAATGTAGTTTCACTCTCAAGTAATCTAAAGTGGTTTAATAGGCTAACTGATCATCTTTTAATTGTTCATAATGCTTTCTTGTAATTCCTTCTCGACATCTTATTTCTAGATACAGGATGATTTTATGCCCTTTATAGTCAAGGTTAAAATCATCTGTTTGAATGGTAGTGAGCCAAACTATATCATTGTAAATTCAGATATTTGCATTCGCCAAAGGTTGATATGTGAAACACAAGATGTTTGGTGAATTGTGGAGGCAAGGAAAATGGTTGGGTGGCAAGGCATCAGTTATTGTAAGGTTTTATGTTTTTCTATTAATTTCAGTAGAATTTCTTCTATTTCACGGTATTTAGTTTTTATTTAGGAGGTGAGATGGAGGGCAATGATGGTGGGTGAGTGTTAGTTCTACCTTTAGCAGTTGTTGTTTTTTTGTCATTGTTGTTCTAATTTATTTATTTATTTATTTGGGTAGTAAAAAAATTGTTTCTTGTTATAAAAGAGTAGCATGTAAGACAGTGAAATATACACTTCTTCTGGTAAAAAAAATAATTATTGCATATTGCATTAAACTTTCCTCTTCATATGATGTGAAATTATACATTTATTAGAATATTTAAAAATAATTTTATTTGTAGTGAAACTCTTTTAGGCTTACATTGATTCTATAACACTAGAAGCACGAACCTTGCAATGGAACTTCAAAATGTGCATAATAATTTGAAAACTTAACGAGGTTCCTCATGTGATTTTTCTTATTCGGCCGATTTCTTGGCATAGTGGGAACTGCTATCTCAAATTTGAGCCTACTTTTTTCAAAGAGTCCCAACTCAGAAATGGGAGAGACATTTACAAAATTCACAAAAGGAGATAAAATAGTTTTGGCAAAGTCCAGCCTCCCAAGCATCTTAGTGTACAAAGTATAGATCATCTTCAGGCATCACAACTGAAGTTGAGCTACGGTGTTGATTCTTCAATTACAGGGATCAACAAAAATGAATGATAATCAAATTACCTTCCATGAATTAAAATTATTAGTACTAAAATATTGTTGTCCTGCTTAGATACAAACACCTATCTATTGTCTCTTTACTATATACATTGTGTTGTCTCACATGCATGGACATGTTACTGCTGACGTTACTCAACTTGGGACCCCTGTCTAGGTTGTAAAGGTTTGATTTCAAATATCGATAGCACTACTAACTATTGATAAAATGTTTCATACTAAAGAATCAGGTTTCTTATGTGCATACCTCTTTCTTTCTCTAGGCATTTTTACCCAATATTAAATCCTTTGATTTTGAAAATGACTTGAGGTATCACAACCAAGGATAGGCAATGCATTTTGTCTTTCAGTGTTTAACCATTAGGCTATTATCCCTAGGGATCCTCTTAACAAGAGCATTATTCTACAACCACTAGAGCCTACCCCAATTCAGTATTTAACTTGTGAGTTCATACTAAAGACAAGGCATAGAAAGGTATACATTCCTGCAACAGGGTCAAATTAAGTTTTGAAAGAAGTTATTTACCCTTCAGGTTTATAGAACAAATCACGATTTGATAAATCTATTTCTTTTTTTTCTAGGGAATAAGTAAAGATGTGAGCATCAACAAACTCCTTAACAAGGCTTTGATGATGTAGATATTAAGTGAGAAGGTTCTATGTTTTCTCTTAGGTGCATTCCTTTGAATTTCATGTTGTCAACAACCTTTTGAGAAAGGTATTAGGTCATTAAGCTCCTTCAACCACAATATGTAATATTCTAGAACAAATTGGCAGTAGTCCAGGTCATGAATGGTGCCTACCTTATTCACGTCTTTGAGCTCACCCAAATGTTGTTTGATCCTTTGCTCTTATGTTCTGAGTGTTAAAGTCAGTTTCATTGGTAAATACAAAAAAAAAATACTATAAAGCTTTTGAAAATGATTATCTTTGACCATTTGCATATTTTTTTTATTTATATAATATATTTTAATTGAAACATTGTTCTATTATATATTGACTCCTTCTATTTTTCTGAAGGATGAAAACTATGACTTGACCTTCTGCGAAGTAGTATGTGGTACCGCTTCCACAACCTTGAGCTTAGTCAAAACACCAAAAAAAGATATAGTAATATGTTCAAAGAAATGAAATTATTTACCTTATATTCTTATCAGTGGAATTTTTTTATAAAGTGATAATACACACCATTGGATTGTATACCTTATTTTTTTCCTAGGGAATAGCTTCAATCTTCTCTTTGCTATCTCTTATATTGTTTTTTTCAGGTCATGAAAGAGTTGTTGAATTGCTCTTTTTAGGTCATGAAAGAGTTTCAATATGAAAAAACCTAGTTTTGTTGATGAAGTTTAGAATTCAGCTACCAAAATTCAGCTTTCATGCCAATGCTAGCATATCTTATACATATATGTGACCCGTTACAATGTATTTATTATAATCATTCTAGCAAGATCCATTTTTAATTTTCTACAAACTAATGTAACATACTATGAAACATATCATTAAGTTTAATCATGTCTTCTTTTTTCTAGATTCCACTAGTGAAATTTCACTGGATAGGTTATTGTTACTTAATATTAACATGATTATGTTAGTATTAAATTTACTCATCTTTATTTGCACTTCAATACTAACAAATGTCCTTTATCTAGTCTATATTAGAAGTGGAACTTGAGGTGTACGAACACTACTATATGTAGTTGTATAAAGTAAATGTCATAATAGTGGGTTTTTTTGTAAGCGTAACTTAGTAATTTAATCTTTATACAAAGTGTATTTCTTTTATGGCATTACATGTACTACACGTGTAGCTACACCTTTCTTCCTTCACTTTTGTCTTCCAGCAAGTCCTCGACTTCTTCAGAGTAAAGACTGACGTTCTCTATTCCGCATTCTCTCATTTCCTTCTTTTCTAAGTTTTTTATTATTCTCTCAATTTTTGCTTTCCTAAGGTTTCTATCTCCAATTTCATCCTGTTTTAATGCATTTATTATTGTTTCAATTCCATAAATGAGGGTTTTGGTTTTGTTCTGATATCGATGAGTATATTTTATGAAGATAAAGATTATTGTGAAACAAAAATTAGATAGAATGAGAGGTAGTCCTATTTTTTTCTTCTCTTAATACTTGATCCAAAATAAATCTTTGTTTGTATGTTCAAATAATTATATTTATATTGATTGATCATGGCTGATGGGAACTTTATCACCCCGGGTGGAGACTACTCGGGGAAGCTAAGATGGTATGTGGCAATTACTTGTATCATGGTAGCCATGTGAAGGTTATTCTTGCTTACGAAATTTGAATTTCTGGTGGAGTTACTTCTATGGATTATTTTTTCAAATGCTTCTTCATGTCTGTTTGCCACAATCAAGCCTTCAACACCTCCACCAATCAGTACTGCAAGTTCGACATCCAGTAATGATTTTTTTACATGAATATCTTCATTGATTGTTTTTTGTAATTTTATAGTTGTGAATGTCATTGAGAAAAACTCAATGAAAATAGAGGAAGGCTATGTCAACAAAATTTTCTAAGGTTATTAATGCACATATAGTTTATCAATTAATTTTGTTACCTAGTAGATTAATTACGTTCTACAATAAGTTGGCATAAAAAAGTAATTTTAATTTTTTGTCTAATATTAACATTATTAGCAAGTAGTTTGCTTTGAATTTGACCTTTTAACTGAAAATAAGAAATAATTGATCTTGCATTAAAGGTATGAAGGCGGATGAAAATCAGGCAAGCAAGATTAAGAGTGAATCACTGGATGCCATCATTGAATTTCTGAAAATCCATGTTCGCTGGGAGAGGGAATTTCAAGACCCAAAATATAAGTAGTGATGGCACCTATCATACCCCCTCATAGGTAAGACAACTCAACACTCAAACAATGAAAATATACAAAGTAAATACGTGGAAGAGATAATAATAAGTCTCAAACTGAACCACATAAACCAACCCAAAATTTGAAAATCACACGGTATATGCCTCTAAGAGTAACAACATACAATAGGGAGTTTGAGGTATCTCAAAATGAGGAAACAACATAACAAAAAAAGAAAGAGGATATTCGGTAGTCATTGAAATCAAATAGTCACAACCTCTAAATCTCTACAATATCCCAAGCACGGACTCTAACTCCGCGCCCAAGGAAAAGACTCAGTACCTGCACATAAAGTGCAGAAATAACAAGCTTGAATGCTAATCCACATGTACTCAACAACATCATTGACCGATCCTAATTCATAGTGATGGATAGTACCACCTAGTTTTCTAATATCCAATACATTTCATATAAACCTGCAAATTAGGAAGGCGACACCTAGTCTGATAGTTAATAACAACAACAGTTTGTGCAGTTCGATCAAAATAATCAATAATTTAGAACAACTCAGGATAGGAATAGAAGTATCACTTTTAAAGTCCATCAATTACTTACCACATCAAGGCAATATAAATAAATAAATATGATAGGTATGGTTCATTCCATGTAATCAAATGGAGATGATGATGAATATGATGCATGCCTATCTTACCTGCATACACCCTCCGAATCCGCTTGAAGGCCGTTAGAGTAATAATATATAACTGCCCAATCTGGATCCACTTGTAGGCCCTTGGAGAGTAATTAGATAATCCTAATGTCTCAAGTAAATCATAACTTCTAGATTTTCCTAAAGGCCTTAAAAAAAAAACCCAATGAAATCAGGATAACATGCATGTTAAGTGATATGAAATATACTGGAATGTATCAATACCAGTCAAAGCACCATGAATATAAAAAAATAGGCTTTTTATTTCAAGAGTTATCCAAACTACTAGTTGATTGCATTTCCATGCTCTCGGCAAGCTAATAAATGAAATAGAGGCACGATGAACTTAATTATCAACTGAAAATAGAATATAAGCTAAAATCTCACAAAAATTAGTCCAAATAGTCAATTAGTTACTTAGTTCCTTTCCTAATACACCAATACCTGTGTAGATACTCATCATCTCATCTATATAGGACCCCCACATCCTGATTACTCCTAGCGACAGATAACTTATCAACTAACAACTAGATAGCACTACCCTTATGCCCTCATGAAGCGAAAGTCCCTCATATAAGATAGGGATTAAATCGATATTGTACCAACAAAAACTCTCGCACTCTTAAAGAAGCTTAAATGTTGTTAGCACAATACCATAGGCCTGCCTTTACCTTCTATGCTTAATTCCTTCAAATATCTAGGCTAGGAACATTATAGGGTTTTTCTCAACTTGTAATGTAGACTTAAGGATGAGTATGGTACATTGGGTACAGTAACTTGACCCTCCTTGACCACTACACTATTTATTCATGTTTACTCTGCCCTACCTTTTCTTTTCATCTTGTTGCTTCTTCATTCTTTGGGTGTGTCTTTATTCCTAACATAAATATCTCCCCTTTTTTCTTTTTGTGTTGCAATTTTTATACATTTTAATTCTCTCTTTTTTTTTATATGGATATGACACACCCTCTTTTTCTTTGATTAGTTACATTCCCCCTTTTCACCAACTCTCACCTTGTTCTTCCAAATCTTTCCACCCCTAAGTTAGGCATTTTGCCTAAGTTTTAAATCATAGTATCCAAGAAGTTAAATGAGATCAAATTAGGGATTACTTGCATAATGAAGGTACCAAGTCTTTTGGATGATCAAGAAAAAAGCCTCAAGTCTCAAAAATAGAAAATTAGGAATAATGTAAGCGTAGGCCTTTTTATAGTTGAATTAGCCTTATGACAATGAAAACCTATGATCCTTTCCTATCCTAAATTTTCTCTAATAGTCTAGAAAGACTAATCGGTCAAGTTCTAGATCTTACCAATAATACAAAACTCTACGAAGTACCTCATACATTTGGCACAATGTTGTATCGCTAATCAATAAGTCAGTGCAATAGATTGATAGTAATTATCAATACCAATACAAGAATGATGTCAAAAATTGATCCACACAAGTCAATAGGCAATACAATGATGCACAACCAAAATTTGGATGGATCTGAATTTTTCCAAACAAGGATCACAACTAGTTGCTATAATATGACCACTTAAGTCTTCCTAACTTTCTTCTGCCTATACAAAAACAAAACACAAACAAATAATAAAATCTACTTTAAACATTCTGGTTTGATAGAAATAAAACATCCTCGAGAAAAGAACACAAGCAAGAAAAACCTGAGGATGGACACAGACACAACTCCCACCCTAGCAAAAAAGTTATGTTTTGTCCCTAAAGTACTAAAAATATAAAAACATGGGAGGCGAGAACTTACTTGTGATGCCTAAGCATCGGTGCATGGTATCAAAGTATAGGATGCATGTGAATCCTTAGTAGTATCATCAACATTAGTGCCAGTGACTAGCATAATCAATGATTGAGACTCACCCAAAGAGTCATGGTCTATAGTGAATTCGACAACACAGGTGCTATGCTAATTAAAGCTTCACTATCTCTGGATCCTTGGGCATTTTTCATAATCCTAGCCTCATCCATGGAGTATCGCTGGGCTTCCAGCAATTCCTTCTTTTCCCTCTTTTGCTCTCTCTTAAGAGCACTCACATCATCATTTTCATCTTCGTTGCTCTTTCATCTATCACATGGGAATGGATCCTTTATTACTAAAATAATTGGTTGCTCATCCTACGGCACCTCAAGAACAGTGGAAGCAGGCGCATCAAACTAGTGCATAGCCAAAGCTCTATAATATCAGCATGTGCTCATGCCAATGCAGTAAGCATCTTGGTAAAATTAGGAACCGTCACTACCCTCCAATACTCATTTTCTCGATCTTTAATAGCATTTATCCTCATATGTAGTAGAGCGATTGTTGTTCCATAAATGTGAAATTTTCCCTTATGAACACATACGGTGAAACTAGGGCTGGAGGACGAGCTATAATAGTGATCGGGGCTACCATGGGACTGAAGTAGTGCCAGCCTCTATGGCTGGTGTCTTAGAAGGTGTGGCATCCCTTTCTCCCATCAGTGTAGGCATATCAACTTGCTCACTCTCATCAAGCATCTCCTCTAAGAGTGCAACTCTTAAAAAAGAGGGTTGTGTCTTACCCTTTTCAACTGGGTTCAATTCATTACGGATTAAAATAATATCCTGAATATGCATGGACTTTACCATCTATCCACACTCGATAATGTAGGCACACCGGCCTCTCTACTTAACTGGTCTATCAAGTAGGGGGATGAAATTAGAGGTCCCATACCTTAGTTCCCACTCTCTTATTTCAACAATAATGATCTAGGAAAAATTAACCTCAAACCTCGACATGAGGCTAGAAACAAGAGCAGTCTGATCTAGAGTGAGTGTATTATTTACCACTATAGGAACAAAATACAGCCTTACTAGTACCTACCAAAATTTCACAGCGAGACTTAAGGAAGACTTAGTGATAGCTATGGTATCTTTTATCCAGGCAAGGCTCTTTATTAGTGAGCACTCAAGCAAAATACTTTGTCATCCTCATCTTCTTTATTGTGTCAATGTGTTTTTATCTCTCTCAAACTGTACTCATCATGTAGTTATATTCTATTGTATTAACCCGCACCCATATTAAGAACCTCTAGATGGTGTGCTCTTAAACCTAAATAGTCTTTCCCCTTACTTTTGCACTATCTAAAGGTGGTTTCCCCTTTTTTGTATCACCTTTTTATCGTATGAACAAAACTAGCCATAGATTCAACATAGAACTTATGAACTATCACCTGACTATAAGTTCCAGATGGTCAGCTCATCCAACCTAACATGTAGTGATTAAATAAGTCCTTTATTTTGGCATATCGGTTATATTAGAGGATCTGATATGCACCTCCTCAAAGATTCTCCTTGTGATGTTGCCTCTTTGAGTAGTGTCATGTCTCTGCTGGTATATCTCCCATATGCACTTGATTTGTCATCGATCGTCTTCTATGAATTGGGTAGACTTGCCCTTTATTTCCTGTTGCCTCCTTCTTTTATAAAAGAAAGTCTCAACAGCGGACTCATCTTGCTCACCGTCTAAACTCTCTTCTCTAAAACTTTCATCTAAAATTTTTGGATGGCGGAGTTTGTAAACAAAGTGGAAGGGGTTAAGCAGTAAGGTAGTGTTAGAGAGGAAGAGAAGAGAGCCCAAAAAGTAGGTCATTTCAGTGGTTCTTACTTGCGGCGTCGTGGTTCATAGAGCTACTCTATTCTGCCGATTCATTCGATGATGCTTGTGTATTTTGGGGGGCCATTAAGGGTCTGTAAGCAACCCTTAGTGATATATAGTTATACACATTTATCATCTTCAGCCCATCGGTTTGTACTAGGCCGTAGATGCTTCAAGTGCAATAGAATAGGTCATATTCAAATGTATTGTCCTAATCTTACACATGCAGGTTAGTTGACTCAGCAGCCAGCCTTTAGAGATATAGTTTTAAAAGGTCGTGGTGAGGTAGAAAATGGTAGGGATTATCCACAGAGTGGGCATGGTGGTCACACTACTGGTAGAGGTGGCTACCAATACAATCGAGATAGAGGATAGGTTGGTCAGAGTGGCATGCATGTTGGTAGAGGTGGTGGTTAGGTTGGTGATAAGGCTCATCTGCATGAATTTCCAAGTCGTCCTAAAGTTGAGGCTTTGATTAGTCGTTAATTTACGACTCATTTGGCCTAAAAATGGTAAGCATCAAGTCCTCAATGCCAATTTGATTTAGTTTTAATGTTAGTATGGTTTATTTTCAGGGTTGAAGCCAAGAAGTGGTTGATAGAGTATAAAAAAGCAAAAAGATGGAGAATTGGAGCTAAAATGCAATAGAGTATGGCCATTGATGTTTGGCGGATCGCCAAAGTCATCGATGTATCGCTGAAATGAGGTTCCATCACCTAAATCAATAGTTTAACCAAGATCCAATCAAAGTAGTTCGGCGATGAGGAGAGGAAGTTCATCGTATCACCAAACAGTTTGGTGAAGCAAAATCCATCGCCAAAGTTACCAGGTGTAAATCACTAAAGCTCAAAGTCAATGTTAGTTTGGAAATCAAAGAAGCACTTTGGCTTATCACCGTGGACTTTAGTGATGCCGAATTCCCATCACTGAAGTGAACGTGGTGACATTTTTTTTAATTCCTTGCCCATTTTTTCCTTCAGCTATAAAAGGCGTTTTAGCAGCTTTGAACCCTATCTTTCGTCAATTTTGAGATCTAGATGCTTGTAGTTGAAACCCTTAAGTTGAAATTTGGTTTATTACTTATTCTTTTACTTTGGATTTGAATTCCACTTGTGAATATTTGGATTCAATGGAAGACTTTAATGAGAATATGGGTTTCTCTCTCCCCATGAGTAGCTAAATTTTCCAACTTGGGGTTATGTATGATTGAGTATTAATTATTGTATGGGTGTTATTTATTTTCCTTTTTAATTGATTAATCATTATGGGTTTAACCTCTACTCCATGTTATTAACCTATAATTGGAGGTTGCAAACTCTAGTTAAGCCTGGATCCCTTTTTATCCTGGATAAAAGGGATAAGGGTGAGGAGTAGTGGTCAACAATGACTTGATTTTCATCATTTAATGGTATATCTTAGACATAAGGCTACTAAATTGAGGTTTTAGGTTGATTATGAAGTAACACTTGTGAGGTGTTCGAAAGAACCCAATTATGATATTTCATATTTTATTGAAAGATTAGCATTAAAAGCTACGACCTAGCCTACCTATAACGATTAGTTTAATTTTGAAAAATATCCATTTACCCATGCATGTACTCACTCTCATGAGGGCATAACTCCAAGTGACTTTAATCCTTGATTACAACTTTCTAGTACTCATTCTTGCAAGCCAAGCTTACAATTGATAAATTGAATTCAAAAACATTCAAAATTAATCCCCCATTTTACTTTTATCGCATTTTACATATTATGTGCAAACCCTTAGTGGTTTATTACACTTGAAGGTGAACCTATCTCCTTCATTTCCTGTGGGATAGACCCCAACTCATGAGTTGGGTTTATATATTGAATAACGACCTCATACATTCTTTTCTAGAGTGTATTAGTCTACTATCTATGTCATGCCTTGGCAGGTGAATATGAGAGAGAGGTTGTAAGTGCATTCTCTCCTTCTCTATCTTCTGAAAGCACTCTTTGAGCATGCTGATAGAATGATTGACACTCACATCTCTCTCATTTCCAGTGATTTAGCTACAGTTTACTAGCGTATTCCTAGACTAAGACTACGGCATTGAAGAAGCAAGCTCACTCTCATTCCAGGAATCAGAGAGGTTTATGGATGAGTGCTCTTGGAGTAGTCGGTCTAGCCCTGAACCTACGTGCCTATGACTTTGTTTCTCAGGAAATTCGCGCAGCGGAAGATCCTGAATTTGAGACTTTCTGCTTGCCTTTTTTGAATTGGCTATGCCGAAAGCGAGATCGTCTAGTTCTACCAGATGGGCATAGGACCTTTTAACAACTCCGTTTGAGCATTATCAAAAATGGCACCGTTGTTGGGGACTGAAAGTTAAGGTTTATTTTTGTAGTGTTTTGATTCACTTGTGTTAGCCGTGACTTGAATTTACTTTATTTGTTGTTTTTTTTTTCTTAGGTTATAACATAAGTTAACCAGGCACTACGAGTCAACATGGTAGCAATACCGCTACCTTTGATGGGCAACTCGAGGATGAGGACCAATTGGGTGATTCCAAAAGGGTGAGTGTAATCCGTCTACCACCTACAGTTGGCAATGCGGCCTTTCATGTCTCAAGTGTTATGCTTCATTTTCTCTAAATGAAAGGAATGTTTGGTGGACAAGTGCATGAAGATGCAAACAATCATTTGAAGAATTTCATAGACATTTGCACTCCGTTTGAAATTTATAATATTTCCCAAAAGTCCATCCATTTGAGGTTGTTCCCACTTTATTTGATGGGTGAAGCGCTGATATGTTTGCGGGAGTTACTCGAGGGATCAATTACATCTTGGATTGAATTGACGGAGGCCTTCCTTAATCAATTTTTCCCTCCATCCGACATGCTTCAATTACGAAATAAGATCACAAACTTTTGGCAACTGAGTGGTGACCCATTATATGAAGCATGGTTAAGGTTCAAAAAGAAATTGCTACATTGGCCTAACCATGAGTTGCCAGATAAAATGTTACTTCAAATATTTTATAGGTCGTTGGAATAATTGAACAAGACCGTGGCGGATAACTTGGCCGGTGAATCATTGATCAATCAAATGTTTGGAATTCCCACAGGATTGTTGGACCAGATAATAAAGCAAAGTAGAGCATGGTACACACGAGATAGCGAGGTTGCCGTAGGGGCTCCCTTCATGTCTTATGTGATCCAAGATTAAAGGAAAAAGAAAGAAGAGAGAAATGAAAACATGGACAAGATCATGACGCAAATGGATCTCTTAACAAAGCATGTCATATGGTCAACCCCCAAAGCGGTTAATATTGTAGCTTTAAGAGAAAGTAGGGATTATGAAGATAAGGATGCCAAGAAACTAGATAGAGAGATCCATTTTTATTGAATCAAATGGGGGTTACCCGACCTACCTATCAAAGGCAAGGCGGAAATCAAAGTTGGAAGGAAAGGGATAGAGATGGAAGGATTGAGATTGGAGGGACTGTGATCATGATCATGATTACAGGGATAGAAGTGAGAGAGAGATCGCTATTAGAGAGACAAGGAGAGTGATCATGATAGATATTTCCCACCATATGATAGGCAAAAGGGTAAAGAGTCCACCTCCGTTGATCCAGAAAGTTACAAGAAGGAAGATATGCTTGCTAGAATTCTTATGGGAGTTGAAGGGAGTGACAAAATGCTCAAGGAAATTAAGAACAAATTTTTGCAGTTAAATCAAATGGTCACTTCCATTCGACTTTGATTAAGCAACTTGAAACCCAATTAAGCCAAATCTCGGCTCACCTCAACACTAGAAAAAAGGAAGGTCTCCCCAGTAACACCGTGGAAAATCCTAAGAATGATGCTCATTGTATGGCCATTGTCATTAGGAGTGGAAAAACACTCGGTAATGAGTTTTTGGATCTTGATGAAGACCCCAATGATAGGGTGGTTGAAGAGCAAGTGAGTGGAAAGAGAAAAAGGCTAGACAATTCAAATGAAAAAGTGCCTATTCCCAAATAGCCAAATGTTAAAAATCAGAAGAAGCTGAAGAGATGGTTGAGAGTGAAGAGAAACAAGAAGTGGTTGATGAAAATGTCTCAAAAATGGATAAAAGCCCGATTGCTTCAAAGTCGTCAATCAAGCTACCTCCTTCATTACCATAAATATTAAAGAAGAAGGAGGATGATACTAAGTTCAAAAAGTTTCTCTCTAAATTTAGCAACTTGTCGGTGAATATCCCTTTGGTTAAAGCTTTACTTGAGATGTCCGGGTATGCCAAGTTTATGAATGACTTGATAACAAAGAAAAGAACCATGGATTTTGAAATGGTTGAGATCTCACATAATTGTAGTGTTATCATGTCAAGCAATATGGTGGTTAATAAACAAGACCCTAGTGCATTCACTTTCCCTTGTACTATTGGGGTGTATCAATTTGGCAAAGCTTTGTGTGCTTAAGAGTAAGTATAAACTTGATGACGCTAGATATATTCAAGAAATTAGGATTAGGAGCTCCAAAGTTCACAACCATGAGACTCTTAATGGTAGATCAGTCTATTGAAAGACCAGTGGGAATTCTCTATGATGTTTTAGTTTGGGTTGACAAATTCATATTTCCTGCCGACTTTGTTATCCTTGATTATGATATAGATTACAAGGTCTCAATTATTCTTGTTTGGACTTTCCTTTCTATCAGGAGGACATTAATAGATGTGAAATATGGTGAAATGAAGTTTAGAGTGAATGGAGAAGAGGTGACATTTAATATATGCAAATGAAGCAACTAAAGGACTTACAAGTGATCTTAGTGATTGATGATGAGGTTGCCCATACAATGGAGGTAGATTTCATTAGTGAGCCACTAGCGAGGGTCTTGTTGAACTACAGGAGTAAAGATATTAAAGGTTATAATAAGGTCACAGCTTCCTTGATGGGTATTGGTTCATACACCAAGAACCCATACAAACTTGACCTTGATTTGTAGAACCGGGAGAGTCCTCTCGCCAAGCCATTAATAAAGGAGCCTCCACAACTTGAACTCATGCCTCTAACTCTTTATATTTGTTATGTGTTCTTGCAACAAGACAATACATTGTCTGTGATTATAGCAACAGACTTATTGGTATGGCAAGTTGAAGATTTGAAATTAGTGTTGAAGAAATTTATAAGGGCTCTTGGTTGAACTATCACCGATATTATTGGGATCCTTCCCAGGATTTGCACTTATAAGATAAAGTTGGAGCTCGAATATGTACATAGTGTTGAACATCAATGGAGGTTGAATCCTCTAATACAAGAGGTGGTTAAAAAAGAGATTATCAAGTGGCTCGATGCGGGTGTCATGTATCCAATCTCGAATAGCACTTGGGTGAACCCGGTGTAATATATGTGTAAAAATAGGGGAATCATGATGGTTCCTAATGAAAACAATGTGCTTGTGCTAGTTAGACCAGTTACGAGTTGGAGAGTATGCATGGATTATCAAAAACTCAAGTCATGAATGGAAAAAGACCATTTCCCTATGTCTTTCATGGATCAAAGGCTAGATTGTTTGGCGAAATGAGGTTAATATTGTTTTCTAGATGGGTATTTCAGGTATAACCAAATCTCCATAGCTCCAGAGGATCAAGAGAAGACCACTTTCATATGTCTGTATGGTATGTTTGCTTTCAAACGCATGCCCTTTGAGTTATACAATGCTTCTGCCACCTTTCAAAGATGCATGCTATCAATAATTTCAGACATGGTAGAAGACACAATGGTAGTCTTCAAGGATGACTTTTGGTAGTGGGTGACACATTTGAGGCTTGTCTTGATCACTTGGTTAAATTTCTTCAATGGTGTGTGGAAATAAACCTAGAACTAAATTAGAAGAAATGTCATTTCTTGGTAAAAGAAGGGATTGTACTAGGGCATAAGATATCGGGCCAAGAAATACAAGTCGACCAAGCCAAGGTCGAAGTAATTACAAAGTTGCCTCCTCTGATCTCCATTAAGGGTGTCCATAGTTTCTTAGGACATGTCTGCTTCTATCGATAGTTCATTAAGGATTTCTCCAAGATAGCCCATCTAATATGTAAGCTTCTTGAAAAGAAAGCAAAGTTTGGTTTTGATGGAGATTGTGTGAGAGCATTCAATTACCTCAAAGCAAAATTTATATCGGCTCCTATCATTGTGGCCCCAAATTGGTCACTTCCTTTTGAATTGATGTGTGACGCAAGTGGATTAGCATTGGGTGTGGTTCTAGGTCAAGGGAAAAACAAGTTTTTTCATCCAATATATTATGCTAGCAAGTTTTGAAATGATGCACAAAGAAATTATATGGTTATGAATCAAGAATTACTTATCGTAGTCTATGCTTTTGAAAAGTTCCATGCTTATTTGCTGGGGCATAAAGGTTATTGTGCATACCTACCATGCAGCTCTTTGTTATTTGATAGCTAAAAGAAGGCTAAGCCACAGTTGATTCGGTGGATCTTGTTACTTCAAGAGTTTGATTTTGAAGTCAGGGATAGGAAAGGGTGCAAGAATCAAGTGGCAGATCGTCTATCCCGCCTTGAGTCTAATAAGGAAAAGTTAGGTGAGATTTATCTTGATAAAACCTTTCCCAACAAACTTGTCATGGCATTTTCTGGGAGTGTAGAACCATGGTATGTGGATTATGCGAATTATGTAGTGTGTGGTTTGCTCCCTAAAGACATAAATCATTATCAAAGAAAACATTTCCTCTTTGATGTAAAGAAGTACTATTAGGATAGACCCTAATTATTTAGGGAGTATGTGGATGGAGTGATCCATAGATGTGTGATGGAGTCAAAAATACAGCCCATTCTTGAGGCTTGCCATTGTTTCCAATTTGGTGGTCACCACGATGGGGTGAGAACAACTGCCAAAGTTCTTCAAAGTGGTTTTTATTAGCCTACGCTACATAAGGATGCTCATGAATTGGTTCAATCATGTGTTCAATTCCAAATGTAAGGAGTCATTTTGGGTTTAAATCACCATGAAAATGGTTTCTAGGCTTGAAAAGTCAAAGATTTTAGGAAGACAACTTTCAATGATAGGGTAGAGAACTTTGGCGATGCACCAAACTTTGTGAAGGATCACCAAAGTGCTTCCTATATCTCCAAAAGTAATAGTAGTTTTGGCTAATTAAGGTGACAATTTGGCGATGCCTAAGTAGTTTGGAGATGCTTAGGGAGTATCACCAAGCTCTTTGGTGTATCACCAAACTCCAACTTTCCTTCGACAAACTCAACATCCCAACTATTTAATTCGATGATAGAGGTAGTGCATCACCTAACTCTTCAGTGATCCACCTAAGTACTTTGGCGATGCACTCCTAAAATGTGTTATTTGTGTGATTGCTAACCTTGGCCTAGTGAATTGTATCTTTCATTTATAGATATGGTTTTTCCTAAGCACTTAGCCAAGAAGCACGCCCATACTCCTCCTCCCATATCAAAAATCTTAAAAAGGGTCTCAATCCTGGGTGGTACTCAGCCCGAAAGAAATGTTCAGAATAAGAAAAGGATAGAAGAAGGCAAAATAAAGGCTTAGGTAACTAAGGATGTTGACATAGATGTGTGGACTTACTAGGAGAGATAGTGTTAAAATGAGATTATTCTATAGAAGGTGAGAGTGGCTTTGGTGGAAGACAAGATGCGGGAAGCGAGGTTGAGATGGTTCGGGAACATGATAAGGAGGTGCACGGATGCCCCAGTATAGAGGTATAAGAGGCTGACTATGGCTGGTTTTTGGTGGGGTAGAGGTAAGCCGAACAAATATTAGAGAGAGGTGATTAGGCATGACATGAAGCAGTTACAGCTTACAGAGGACATAACCCTTGATAGAAAGGTATGGAGGATGAGAATTATGGTAGAGGGTTAGGGGGTAGGAGTGCATCCTTACTAGTAGAGAGGAGTGCTTTGTTTGTAGTTGTACTTGTAGTTATAGTGTTATGCATGTGTCTTGTAGTTTTTTGTCTGTGGTGTTTTGGTGATGTTTGTGATTTCAGATAGATAGTTTATAGTATTACTCTATGGTTGTCTTATTTCTTTTATTATCTAGTGATGTGTTATCCCATTTTGTTGTTTGTTTTTATGTTTTTGTTTGTTATACTGTTATTTGTCCTGAGACGAGGGTCTATCAAAAATAGCCTTTTTACTTCATCTGAGGTAGTGGTATAGACTACGTACATTTTACCCTCCCTAGACTTCACTTTATGGGAATACACTAGGTATGTTGCTATTATTGTTGTTGTTATTGGTAACTGAGGAGCAAATCTAGGAGCAAAACTCTAACTCCGAGAGGTATAACAGTACTAACTCAGAGGAGGGCAACACTACTCATATCCATGAGCCACTACAATCTTCGGGAGTTGTTCAACAGAAAAAGAAGAGGGTTAAACAAAGCTCTAATATTGGCTCAAACTCTCAGCCTAGAGTT
Organism: Capsicum rhomboideum; assembly: GCA_031232105.1. NCBI lineage: Eukaryota > Viridiplantae > Streptophyta > Magnoliopsida > Solanales > Solanaceae > Capsicum > Capsicum rhomboideum. The sequence continues at coordinate 58,788,288 of CP124711.1, forward strand.
GGTCATCGATTCCTCAATCATCTCAAAGTGCCCAGACAGAGCACAATAATTGAGGAGCAAAAGTTGAGTTTGAATGGGTTAGAGGGCAAGCATCCCAAAGTATTGTCGTCGATGCGATATCATGACTTTGAGGTCATCACTAAGCCACTAAAGCCTTATGTGGTACCTATGTTCTATGATTCCTATAGGGAGTTGTTGATAGATAAGAGAAAGAAGAGTAGACCCCAAGAGACAAAAGACTTTGTGAAAGTTCACAGTATGAAGGTTAAGTATGACGAGAGCATCATAAATCCAATTTATGGATGTAAGACTATTAATGACCATTAATTTGCCACCAGGGCATTGAAGCCAGTTGATGAAAAATGAGTTGGTTAGCCCTATTATTGAGTGATGGAACACCCCCATGGATTGTACCGGGGGTTCTTATTGAGAAAATAGACATTCACATTGAAGCTAGGTATTGGCTGAATTCTGTGTATAGCAACCTCTTGCCCTCTCATAATGAAACAACCCTTAAGCACCCTCGGGAAGTGTTGGTGGTCACAATCATAATGAAGGTACGAATGAATCTTGTCTCCATAATTGCCCTAAAGATTGAGTGTCGTACACAACAAAAGAAGACTTCCATTGCTTTCCCATGCTTGATCACAGAGTTGTGCTGAAGGGAAAAAATTCCCTTTGACTTGAAGAATTATTTTGAGTACACCCCTATATCTACTATTGATATTACCGAACTTAGTAGTTCAAGAAGGAAATAAGAAGAAATCTCGGGGGTATTCTTCCTCGGTGATTGACTTGGATACACTTGATAGTGGTGCAAGCTAGCCCACTGCTACTGATGCAGCTTTTACTCCTCCAGGTTCCTCCACAGGTACTTTCTCACAGCCTCTATAGCCTCATGCCCTCAACCCTCGACCATCCACTACTTCGGGCAGTTTAAGGGCTCTTTTGACTCAGGTGGATATTATTCAGATGAGCTATTTAGACTACTTAGCTGACATGAGGTCGTCGAGGGTTAGAGGCTAAGGTGCCTCACTTGATTTTTGATGCGATAAAGGCCACTTTGGTTGGCCTATGATGCCTGCTGAGTACAAATGGATCGTACTCACTACTACTTATGTAACCTTTCATTGCAGATCCTAGTCGAGTATGATCCACAAAGTGTGAGATTGTGATGTGTTGATATTGTTTGGAGTACTAGTGAGCTCCCCGTCCGGAGCCTGTTCTTGCCTCACTTATTTTATTATTTTTTCTTTATTTTACTTTTCAGAGATAGAGTTATATATTTCAAATTCTATGTCAGTTTATTAGTGCTCGTACTCATGATACTAGATTTTGGGATATGAGTTGTGTTTTATTCAGTTTCAGAGCTATTTCATGTATATTTGGTGTGACTTTATCTAAAGTCTTGTGTTTGTGTTTCATTTATTTCTTTTTGCATCTTTATCTCATTTGGTGTTGGGCTTACCTACCTAGGATTTGTGATGAGGTAGGTGTCATCATGACCTCGTCTTTTGGGTCATGATAAATTAGTATCAAAGTGCTAGGTTCATCGATCACATGAGTAAAAGAGAAAACTGTCTAATAGAGTCCCACAGATCGATACATTGACGTCCATATCTATCTTTGGGAGTCCGTGGGATGTTTTTAGGAAAACTTCTCTAATTTGATTCCTTTTTGTGTGTGTTGTTCATGCCCAGTATTCTAAACTTATATTCCATTCTTTTTGCGCAAATGGTGAGGACTAGATCCAAAGTTGTTGAGGATAAGGACATAAAACCCATTGTTGGAGCCCCAGCAAGGGGCGAAGTAGGGGTCGCGGCCAAGAAAAGATAGAGGTTAGTCACGAGGAGAGGCTCTAAATAGAGGACAAGCTAGAGTGGCTTCTCCCAAGCCTAAGATTGATCATTATAAGGCATCTTATCAGCCAGAGGATATGGGACCAGCTTAGGCCTCTCAGGGTTTCGTTGTTACACCAGTGTTGCAAGATCTGCTAATTTGTCTTTTAGGTCATTTGGATTGCATTCCCCAGAAAGGTATTCGACTGGGTACACCGAATGGTTCTAAAACTATATTAGGTGTATAGGTGTACAGCTTCCAGCGCAGGCTCCTACTCATGGTTTTTAGACTTTTGGGGCATAGCCAGGTGCTGTTATGGCCCTATTTATTGATACATTACCTGTTATACTTGTTGTTCTGCCTATAGCTCCAAGTAATGTGATGTGTACTGATAAGCAGAAAAGAGTTAAGATATTTATAAGATTGGCCCCTCCCAAGTTTAGTAGTGCTATTAGTGAGGATGCTTATGAGTTTCTGATTGACTGTCGGAAGAGGTTGCATAACCTTAGTTCGCTTGAGTTCTATGGTGTTGCCTACACTACCTACCAGTTGACTGATATGGCTAGGAAATGGTAGAGATCTCTTGTCTATTATAGACCAGTGGGTCCCCTCCTACGATATGGACCCAATTTTCTGAGACTTATCTGGAGAGGTTTGTGCACTTTAGCTTGAGGGACCAGCAGAGAGACGAGTTTGATCATTTGGACCAGGGCTCCATAACTATTCCAGAGTATGAGGCTCACTTTCATGCATTATCTAGATTTGCCATCGCTAGCATTTCTACAAAATCTGAGAGGATCATAAATTGTTAAGGGTTTAACTAGTTATTATCCGTTGGCGATGGCTTAGAGTTTGCTGTGGGATTTTGATTTTTGCATTAATTCTTGTGAGCTATTTGACATTGATTTTAAGGGTTGCCTTTCACCTATTGGAATGGAAGAGAAGATGAAGCATATATTTGTAAGAGGGTTGATAGGATTGTCACAAATCATGCTTTGTTGGATCATTTTGGTGGGGTTGAACTACTACATTTAGACATGACTAGCTCAAATCATGCCCCTTTATTGCTTACATGTGGGGGTCAGACACATCAATTCAGTAAACCTTTTAAATTCTAGAAGTTTGGATTGAGCAGGAAGATTTAAAGGAAATGGCGAGAAACAATTGGGTAACAACAGGGTTAGCATATTTTCAATAAGCTAAAACAGAAGATGAAGAAAATCAAGTTAGCTTTGGCTATATGGAGTAGGAAAAGATCTGGTGATATTTTCAAATGGCTTATCATCAGGGAAGAGATTGTTATAATTAAAGAAGAATTATTTGAAGAACATCCCACGGTAGCTAACAAGGCAGTTTTACAAAGGGCACATACTAAACTTAAATAATACTTGCACTATATGGAGGACTTCTGGAGGAAAAAAGTAGGGGTTCAATGGTATACTGAAGGAGACAAGAACACCAAATTCTTTCATAGTATTGTTAATGGTAGAAGAACGAGTTTGTCTTTAACCAAAATGCTTAAAAGGAATGGGAGCTAGACAGATGGAGATGAACAACTGGTTGTAGAAGCTATTTCTTTTTTTAAGGATCAATTTACAGGTATCACGGACGTTGGTGAATTATATTTAATCAATATTGTCATATAACTCATCATAGAAGTTGAGAATAATAATTTGAATACCTATCCTACTAAGGAAGAGGTTAAAAGGATGGTTTTTGAATTTAATGGAGATAGTGCCAGTGGTCCTAATGGCCTTACTAGTCACTTTTATCAGAGTTGCTGGGAAATTGTTTGTAGTGATATTGTTGAAGTTGTTCATGCCTTTTTGAGAGGCACACACTTCCTAAGTCCATTACACATACCAATCTTGTTTGCATAAAATAGAGGTGATTAAAATCTTTTCAGACTTGAGGCCAATTAGTTTGAGCAATTTTGTAAATAAAGTAGTAGTCAAAGTGTTGCATGGAAGACTAGAAGGATTATTACCCAAGATTATATCACATAACCAATTTGGTTTTATGAAGGGGAGGAGCATCACTGAGAATGTTCTATTGGCTCAAGAGATTGTTACTGAACTTAGTAAAAGAGGGAAACCTACAAATGTTGTGATTAGCTTGATATGGCTAAGGTTTATGGTAGAGTTGATTGGAACTTCCTAATCGAAATGTTGGAGAAGATGTGCTTTAATAATCTTGTAGTGGATAAGATTTGGAGGTTGGTTGCTAATAACTGGTACTTCATTCTTATACTTTTTGCAGAGCCTTGAATAAATTGTATTATAACAATGAATTCAAGAGTTGTGGAATGTCTAAATAGAGTGATAGCATACATCACCTTGCATATGTTGATGATACTATAATTTTTGTAGTGTCTAAAAAGAAATCTCTATAATTGATCATGGAGACATTGAATCTTTATGAGAAGTAGTCAGGGCAGAAAATTAATAAGGAAAAAAGGCTTTTCCTTATGCATAATAAAGTTGCTCATTCTACCATACGGGAGGTTGAGGCTAAAACTGGATTTGCAAGAGGAAAATTTCCTTTGATTTATTTGGGATGTCCAATTGGACATGCAAAGAAAAGGAAATAACATTTCTCAGAGCTCATGAAGAAAGTGCAAAACAAATTAAAGGCTTGGAAAGGCAGGATGTTACTTTAGGGAGGTAAATCTGTATTGATCAACAATTTGTTGTAGAGTATTCCCATATACTTATTGTCTACTATTGTTCCTCCAAAGTGTGTTATTCTTGATTTACAAAGAATTTTTGCTAGATTTTTATGGTCTTTTGATGAAGAAATAATAAGCATTGGGTTTCTTGGTCTGAAATATGTCTTCCTAAAGAAGAAGGAGGTTGGGTTTTAGATCATTATTTGATGTTTCCAAGGCTCTCTTTGCTAAACTTTGATGAATTTTTTGAACTAAAAAGACTCTTTGGCCCAATTTTCTGTGGAATAAGTATTGTAAAAGTCAGAGGCCTACGGCAGTAGAATTGAGAAGGGGTTCGCAAATCTGGAAACAGATATTAGAGGCTAAAGACTATATTGATCATGAAATTTTGTGGAGCCAAGATGTGATTACTCTAGTATATGGTTTGATATTTGGACTCAGTTAAGAGCTCTTTATTTACCTCTGTCTACTACTAACAATTCTACTTTGGAAGATGTGAAACAACATGTTACAGTGAAGTTGAAATGATACACTATTACAACAACTATTTAATAAGGAGATCTATAAGCATATCACTACTAAAATTAATGTGGTGGAAGATATTGATAGACCATGGTTAATGATAAATAGTTTTGGGAAATTCTCTATTGGTAGTGTATGGGAATTGATGATGCACAAAGGATATTATCAGCAGGTGCTCAAAAATGTATGGGTCAAATGAGTTCCTTTCAAAGTCTCTTTCTTCGTTTGAAGGTCATGGAAGCAAAGGATACCTAATGGTGAATTTCTTATAAAGATAGGAGTGACAGATGATAGTAAATGTTGTTGTTGTGACGTTAATGCTCAAGAGACTATTGAAAACTTATTTATAGCTTGTCTAGTAGATAAAAAAATTTGTACAACATTTATAGAGGCAGCAGGAATACATAACCCTTTCTTACAACTCAAACGCGCTATCTTTAAATGGTGGAAGGCTGATTGAGCAACCAAGCTCAAGCCTTTGCATAAGGCTATCCCTACATTCATTCTATGGCACATTTGGAAGAGGGGGAACGTGATTTATCATAAGGGAAAGATGTCACTACGTGAATGACTATGGAGATTAATAGGAATGTGCATTTGTTGGCTTTAAGTAGATATCCCTGGTTGAAAGAGATACCTACTTCTTGTCATTTGCTGGTGAAATTTCTTGAAGGTTACACTCCTAGACTGGATTGTAAGGTGATTTACTAGAAGTTTCCTGAAATAGGGTCTTATAAATATAATTCTGTTGGAGCTACTAAAGGAAATCCAGGTCCTAATTCTAGTCCTTTTTGCCTTCGAAATGGGGAAGAAAACATTGTATATGCAAAGATTAGAAGTGTGGGAGATATTTCTATTTTGGTTGCAGAAGTTATGGCTATAAGGTTTGTTTTGGAACATTGTGTTTCTAATAATCTTATGTTAGTGATTCTAACAATAGATTCATTGACTGTTAAAAATTTTGGACGGGATTTGGGAAGTCCCGTGGAGCATAGCTATAGAGATTAAGAAGATTAATTTGCCGAGAGCTAATCGAAATGTGGAAGTGCAGTATAACTTTAGATAAGGCAACAACTTTGCAGATTTTTTGAATCACTTATTTTGTTTTGCAGGTACACAAATTATAAAATATAATTCATTTCAGGAAGTACCACCTCACAGAAAGGCAATTATTAACATGGAGAAGAATTTGATGCCTAATATTCAAATCACCAAATGTCAAAACAAAATTTACAGCATTCAAGAAAGGCGAAGTGCAATTCAATAACAACCAAGTGATACCCCCAAAAATAGGATAATAGTCTAAGCAAAGCGGAGAAGAAATCATTCAATACCTGAAGACAAAGTCTGATAATTGTTGTCTCTTTCACAAATCTGAGCTCGTAAGGTTGAATTGAGGATGAAATCTTGATCCTTTATAGTAGTATTAGACTCTTGTAGGCTCATCTGTTGGGAAAGGGAAACAAGAATAGATCTTAAATATACTCTTAAATTTTTAAGAGGAGAATGGTTTTGAACTTACTTCATTGATAGATGCCTGGATATGTTGATATGGCACTAAAGAAGTCTTCAATAGGCTTGATCTCATCACATTTGTGAAATTTTAAAGCGTCCATGTGAAATTAACCCAAGCTCATTGTTATACACATTTGTTGTAGTTGATTTAAAGGAAGATCAACTCTCTCTCTTTGATAAATTTGGTTCTTCAAGCTTTCCAACATCTTGGTCTTGGCGAAAGGGAGGAGAAGAATCGATAGGTCCTGAGCTTCTAGAGCTCTCTATCTATTTTTGATTTGTTTTTGTTTTTTCCTTTTTAGTTTGGGCCTGGTTCGGTTTGGACCTTAGTTATGTTTGTACATATGTTTTATTATCAACAAGTCTAGTGTATGTGCTTTGCACATGAGTTTAAAGATAAAAATGTGTACTTAAAGAGGAATACAATAATTCATCATCACACTAACAATTATGGAGCAAAATTAACTTAGCAAACAAATTTCACCATTTTCAATCATTGACTATGTAATTATTAACTAACAAAATAAAGAAAGGCAGAAAGAATGATGACAATTAATGCGAGAAAAAAAAACTTGAATCAAAATCATAAGAAGAAGAAAATTAAACCTACCATAACATGAGAACAATAGGCCACGTTAGTTCCCTCCATGTAACCAGTTCCCTTTTAGTTTTGTCAAAATTTTAAGAACAGAAAATGGTATTTGTCAGCATACAAACCACAATACAAATTACATATAACAAAGAGATTTACGGCAATTTGAAATTTTCAAGAATGAAAGAAATGGGAGTGTGATTACAAGATTGGGAGCACGCCTATGAACATGTATAAATAACACAAGAGAGATAAATAATTGAGTTTAATTATAAATTAAAGAGTCAAAAAACATAATCTGGCTTGATGCTTTGCATAAGTAAAAATATGTTTATGCTTGAAGTGCATAAAGATTGATTCAAATACAAAATAATCGTTGAGTAAACTGGTTTTTAGATATCTTCTCTTCACAATAAAAAAGAGTTGGATGAAGGATTTATTAGTTGAACCAATTCAAAGAGAGTTACAGTCAAAAAATGCTTCAGCCGTATTTTTTGTATCCATGAATAAAAATGATCTCTAGATAGGCTGAAAAAAAATCTTAAACCCTAATCATATCTGTCATCTATGGCTGTTTTATCCACTGATCAGTGTAATGTGGCTGGCCAGGTCATTTTCCTCAGATCCCTCATTACCTTTCCCTCTCTTTATCAACCTAACTCTCTAAAAAAACTGGATTTGCTTACCAACAATTTGCCTAATGATCCTAATACTTTACCTATCATTGAAGTTAACAATCATGATGATTCTGATTAACGATGAGAAGACAAAAAAGAAAGTAAAGTTTGCAGATTTGATAAAACCCACTGCTCTAACTACTTCACTAGTCAACAAAGGGTTCGGATTGACCCAATTCCTATAAAGTTTGCTTCTTACAATAATGGAGTTCCACATTTCATATGGACAGAGGAAGAAGTGCAAAAGATGAATGTTATGGAAAACATACAACTCATTATAGTTGGGAAATTTTTGTATGGGTGCAACTGGAGGATCTTAGAATACAAATTCCTAAACAATGCAATATAAAAGGATATTGTAAAATAGGCCTCTTAAAAACATATACATATTGATACGGTTTAATCTGATAGAGGAATTTGTGAATATGATGACCAAAAATATTTATTATATTATTGCAAAGGATGGTTTTGTATACAGAATGATACCCTCTCATATATGATTATGAATTCAAGCAACTAGAGGAGATCACACAAGCAATGGGTTGGATTTTTTTCCTGGATCTACTGCCCACTTTTTTGGAAAAGAAACTTTGTTTTTACTTGCATTAGTAGTGGGAAAACCATTCACCTAGACTCAACCACCATTAACAAGACTAGACCTAGTTATGCTAGGGTGAAGGTGCAAGTGGAATTGGCAGTAGAATTACCTAATCAAGTAGAGATTGAGATTGTGAATAACAATACTAATTCTACAAAGGTTGAGAAAATCAAGCTTCAGTATGACATGCTTCTAAAATGTTCTAATACATGTAAACTACACGGTAATGGAGAATTAGAATGTAGGGGTTACATCCAAAATTAAGGGTGCACGTTGAAAGTCAAGAAGAACAAAATGATGATAATGAAGATAATATTGTCCATCACCATCAAGGAGGGAATGCAAGAGGGAGAATAAATACTGGAACTTGGAACTCTATAAATAGGAGGTCCAAGAGATTGTAAAAACAAGCAGACAAATTATGTAATGACACTTTTCATCGTTACGGTAAAATCTAGTGTGCCAAAATTTGAGTTTGTTTCCACCAAATAAAGAGTTAAAAATTTTAGGCTAGGCTAGTCTTGGATGAAATCCAAGTGTGGCATGGTCTAGGATAATATAAAAATGAATTAGTTAATGGTTCAGTGATATAGGATTATTTATTGATAGCTAAGACGTTAGGGAATCCATATAAACTTTTGGAAGCAAATTTGAGTTAGTAAAACTTTGGATATCTCATTTGACGTAAAGGAGATAGTTTGGGATGTCAATATCCAGAAGTGTGTTGTGAAATAGGCAAGTTTCGGGGTTGAAGTACTTTCTTCCTCCACCTAGGTTGCTATTACGGGAGGTAGAACGCTACCACTAGCCGCCTATAGAGGGAGTCAGAGTCAGTCAATCCCACCATAGCAGGTGAATTTCGCTATAGCAATGCCAATAGGAATTATCCCGCTATAGCAGGATAAGCACTGTTTAATGTAGAAAATAATCCAAAAATATATTTTTCATTACAAATACATTAAAGGGATAGAGAGGGCGATTTGGAGATATTTTCATCAATTTTCCATCGAATTCCTTTATTGAGGTAAGTAATCTTACCGGTTAACTAGTTTTTCGATGATTAACCCTTAGAATCACTAGGTTTTGATTAGGGGGAGGATTTGACTTGACCTAGGTTAATTTTTTGGTGTAATTTAGTGAATACAAGGTATAATCCTTGGGTTTTGGTCAAGGGTTAATAAGTTATGATTGCATGCTTAGAATTTATTATTATAAACATGAATTGGGTAGAATTAAGGTGGAATGATGGTAGAAAAACCCTAAAATAAGGGAATGATCATGAATATGACCTTGGAGTTATGGTATTATGTTGTAATCCTTGAATGAGTTAGGTCATTATCTAAATTATGATTACATTATTGTTTTTAGACCACAACCAAGTTGAGATTGCAAGAAAAGGCAAGGGTCAAATTTGTTAGAGTGGTGCAAAGCTTGGATTAAGGTAGGTGATGGCTAAATATAGTTGAAAATCCAACTTGGTTTATGTTTGCATGTTAACTATTTCTTAGTATACTTATTACAATGCATGTTTAAGGATAGTAATTGTTGAATGATATCCTAAGTGCTAATCCCATATAATGAGGTTATATTAAAGGCATGTTGATTGTACAAGTATGATTGTCTTTCATTAGGTTTGTGATTGTTGTGATATCTGTTGATATTGTGAGATGGGCCGGTAAAGGACATCTTCACAGGATATGTTATTATTATTAATGAGTCAATAAATGACATTATCACGAGATCGATTGGTATAAGGTTGGCAGGCAATAGATGTCTGGGATATATGGTACATAGACAAGAGCTCGTCCCCTTCAGGTCATGGCTAGTGAGCGACCATAAGACCCTTAGCATATGTGTATAAGGTATTGGTGAGTTTGACGGTTCCTTGAGTGGATCGAGTTGTGATTATTGTTATTGTTATTGTTATATTGGATCCTTGAGTGGTCCAGGCTATGAGTATAAATGAATGGTATATCTCATATTAATGTCTGCTTACTTATGTATTTGAGGCAAGGTGTAACTTATTATTATGAGTCATGGTTTTGTTGACTTGGTCTATTATTGTTAGTCACAGTCTTAACTTGGTATATTGTCTATCTTGAATTACACTTGACTGGATTCCTTGGTGTAATTGAGAAAAGCTAAGTGGTACAAATTTGAGGTAAAGGTAGTTAGGTGTTTATGGTTATACTTAGTTTATGGTTATACTTATTTACTAAGTTATGGTTATTTGTTCACATTTATAATCTAGGGTTGGCCGATGACCCTGCTAGTACATTGTGATTTTGTACTGATACTACATGTGCTCTTCTTTTTTTTGAGTAAAGAGCATTTTCCAACGACCTCATCGAGACCTCAGATTTAAACCGGGGCATATTTCGAATCAAATGTGAACTACATCTTTCGAGCAGCCATGAGTCCTTTATTTTAGTTCTTGTCCAATTATTTCAAACATGGATACTTTCATTTCATTTTGGGTTGAACCAGTTGTTGATAATTATTAATGTTTTGGTAGACAGGACATGGAGCATATTCAGGTTATTGAGGACAAGACCTTAGATAAGCTGATGTGGAAGACGTGTATTAGAGTAGAAGGTTAGTTGAGTAGGAATGTTATCATGCACCGTAGTATGGTAGCTTATGGTTTAGCTATAGATTATCTATCATTGTCATTGTTTATTGTGTTTTGATTATCGCACTATTTTGTGGCTGATTATTATTTTTCTATGATTGATTAGTTGTCATATTTTCTTTACTATTTTACTCTTCTTTGTACCTAGATTTGCTACACTTGAGCCTAGGTTCTTTTGGTAGTGGTAAGGTCTGCGTACATTTTACCCTCCTCAGACCTTACTTATGGGATTTTACTGAGTATGTTGTTGTTGTTATGCAATGACTTTCAGTTTTTTCGATATTTTAGACATTTTCTATTTTTCCACATTGGTTTTGTTATTAGACTATTCAAGACATTGGTTTATTTAATGGAATGATTAGTTTCTCTTAAAATTGACTAAGTGTTGGTGTTGAGTAAATTGGGTTGGATGATTCTCCCATCCGAGGATTAGTGTGGGTGCCACTCGTAATAAGATTAGGCCGTGACAAAGTTTGTATCAGAGCCCTAGGTTCGTTGATCTTGTTAAACTATAATGGGTCTAGTAGAGTCTTGCAAAAAGGTATAGAGACGTTTGTACCTTTCTTTAAGAGGCTATAGGACTTTAGGAAATTATCACTTTCTTTCTTCTTTCGTTCTATAACTTGATTCCAATTGGTATCTGGTAATCCAAATTGGTATCTGACCCCTTCATTCTTTTGTCCATAGATGATGAACACTAGAGCCAATAAAGCTAGAGCAGCAGCCCCCGCACCAGTAGTTTTAGCTGCGGAATCGGCTGTTCGAGTTAGAGGAAGGGGTAGGAGAAGACGGAGGTATAGAGTAACACCCGTTAGAGGTGGAGCTCGAGTGGCAGCTAATCTAGGCTATTAGAGATATACTACACCTCCCCCACCCCAGGATCAGTACAAGGAGATTTTGAATAAGGAAGTTTTGGAATAGGAGGAGGCAGCACCAATTGGGGGTGTAGCTCTTCTTCAGATATCTTTAGAGTTGATCTAGCAGGTGCTTGATTTTTTGAGTGGGTTGGCAGGTACTGGAGCCACTCTTGCTATGTCTGCTTATCATTTTACAGGTGCTCAGCCTGCTGCTACTTATGCTCTTAGGATGGATAAGGCCTCGGGGACAGAGATTTTCCCTCATCTTATTCTAGGTTTGGTTATGATTGGGACTGAACATGACGTGCTAACTAAATTTTTGTAGATTAAACCTCCTACTTTGTTGGTTCTGAGACTGAGGATGTATTCGAGTTCATAATTGATTGTTATGAGAGGCTGTATAAATTGGGTATTGTGAAGTAGTATAGTGTTGAGTTTGTAACCTCCAATTGTAGGGTGATGCAAAGCAGTGGTGGAGAGCTTATGTGGAATGTTGATGTACTAGCTTTACCTCCATTGACATAGGCTCAGTTCCATACCTTATTTTGGATAAATATATACCCCATACTTTTCATGACCACAAGAAGGATGAGTTCCTAGCCCTGGAGTAGGTCAGTATGTCTGTTGCAGTCTATGAGGGTAAGTTCTATGCTCGCATTGTGCTACTCAATTTTTTTTGTACCGAAGAGAAGAGAATTTAGTTGTTTGTGAAAGTTTGGAACACTAACTTACAGGTTTTGGCTGTGCATATAACTTCTACCGAAAATACCTTTAATGATGTTGTTGATTATATAAAGAAGGTAGAAGAAGTCAAACATGTTGGCCAAGCCAAGGTTATAGCAAAGAAATCCCGAAATGCGGGTAACTTCAGTGGTTCTTACTCCAGGGGTTATAGTTATCAGGCCTATCCATCTTGCCCTATTCAATCAGCTCTTCCAGCTTTTACAGTGAGTTTGTCGGGGACCACTCAGCAATCCTCAGTTGTGAAAAGCCAAGGGGCTTCGTATTCTTCTACTAGCATGCCTTCTTTAGATCGAGGTTGTTATACTTGTGGTATTTGGGAAACTTTAAAAGAGAGTGTCCTCATAAACATGATGGTTTCCAGAGGCAGCACCAAACTAGAGTTATGGTTCCTACTGATAGAGGTGAAGGAAGAGTTGGGCACCAAGCTTAGCACTGCATTTCATCCTCAAACTGACAGGCAGTCTGAGAGGACTATTCAGGTACTTGAGGATATGTTACAGGACCATGTGGCTGATTTTGGTGGTCATTGAGATAAGTTCTTTCCGTTGTGTGAGTTATCACACAATAATAGTTACCATTTTAGTATCGACATGGCTCCATTTGAAGCACTCTATGGGAAAAAGTATAGATCACCCATAGGTTGGTTCGAGGTTGGTGATGTAAAACCGTTGGGCACAAACTTGGTCAGGGAAGCTCAGGAGAAGGTGAGGTTCATTCAAGACAAGTAGTTGGCAACCCAAAGTAGACAAAAAGAGTATGTGGATTGCAAGGTAAGGGATATGTTTTTCAAACCCGGTAAGCATGTGTTGTTGAAGGTATCTCCTATGAAGGGAGTTATGTAATTTGGAAAAAAGGGTAAGCTTAGCCCTTGGTATATTGGGACATTTGAGGTCCTTGATGATGTTGGCTCGATAGCTTACAGGTTGGCATTGCCACCAAGCCTGTCAGGAGAACATCAAGTATTTCATATTTTTGTGCTCAACAAATACCAAGGGGATGGTGATTATATCATCAAATGGGACTCGATTTTGCTTGACAAAAATCTTTTATATGAAAAGAAGCCAGTTGTGATTCTTGATCGAGATGTCTAAAAGTTGAGAACTAAGGAGATTCGGTCTATAAAGGTTAAGTGAAGCATCATTCTTGTAACACCCCATACTTTTTCTAACCTAAATTGATACCTTGGGGTCATATCTACCTAGGTATTGAGATTCCATGGGTATGTGTTTTATAGTGTCATTGGTGAAACATTTGATATCGGACCTAATATGTGCAATTAGACCTTCGTAGGAGGTGTTTTGTGATTTTGTGGAGCATTTGTGTAATACCCCGTACACATTCCAACCTCATTTGGTGACTTGGAGTCATGTTTACTTGATGATTAAGATCACTAAGTAAGTATTTTGTAGTGTGTTGATAAGGTATTGAATGATATGCAAGTATTGAAGAAGTGGCCGAAAAATTCAGCAAGGTGTTGAAACTTGCGCCACTCCCTGTTTCAGGGGTTGTGGCACAAGTCACCTGATTCAGAGGGGGTTCATTTCTTGCGCCACTGCCTTGCTTTGCAGCAGTGGCGCAAGGCACAAAAATGTGCCCTTCCGGGCTCGTTTCGCAATGCAATTCTACGTCGATTCTTATATGGTTTCTTTTGGTTCTTTGGAGTTCTTTGAGCATTGTTAAAGCTTCAAATACTTCAATACACTCCTACATACTCCTACATGATCAAATCATGAAACATAAATAGTTATCCAAAATGTTCAATGAAGCCATGGGCGACTACAATTTCTATTTTTGCGATTGAGACTACGAATGAGAAACTCACAAGAGAAAATTGTCGTGACATTATGGAATTATTTAAACATGAGATATATGGTTGATTATACATGGAATTTGGTGGGCTAAGTTGAGATAAGTTATTGGGCCCAATTTGAGGCCCAAAGTGAGCCAAAATGAAAGGCCCAAAGGCAAAATGACCCATTCTTCCAATATTTGACCAAGTAAACATATCATTTAATGACAAATGTGGCTAAGGATGACTTGAGGTCTATTTAAAGGCCCCAAAATCAGATTTTATTCACAAAGACTCTCATACCTTTTTGGATATTTCTCAAACATTTCTCTACTCTTCCAAACCCTAAAGCAAATATTTCCTTGGGACTCTTTGGTGAAGATCATCACTTTGAAAGCCTTGGTAAGTGCCTACTCTCATGGATTAATCTCTTATATGCTTAATATGGCATGTATATCATGATGGTTATGTTGGCAAGGTGGTGAATAGTATATTTTTGCTTTTGGTAAAAGATGTGCCATCTTTGTGATTTGAACTTGAAGTATGACTTGTGACTTTGATGCAAGAGCATGGTATGGATAAAATATGAACATGTATGGTGTGATTTTGTTATTAAACTTGTTATTTTTCTATAAGTGTAAATTATGGAATTTTGGCCGATATGTGTTATGAGGTGTATCAAGGTGACTTGATGGATTATTTGTGATGTGGTGTGGATGAGAAAGTGTAAAGGAGAAGTTTTGTGGTGAAATGTTATTGATTATCATGTATTGGTCAATGTATGAAATATTGGGGGATTATTGGTATGATAATTTTATCAATGGTTTGGTCAAGGGGGAAATGGCATGTTTAAAGGTAAACATGAAACTCATTATTGTTATATGCAATTGTAAGGTAGTTGGTGGTTAATGTAAACTCCGTTATGTATTTGTGTTGTAGAGTGACACATAAAGAAGGAGCGGGACTATTGTGTGCACATCTAAGATTTTATAGTCGTATTGAGAATACAAGGTATGTAAGGTTACTCTGTCCGTATCTTTCTGCGGCAAATAGTATTCATATTGACATTACACTAGTCCTATTCCGAAATGTGCTAAGGTATCTTATTTCCGATTTCCAATGGTTGCTATCATATGTTTCCTACTTATTGATTGGATGTGAATCACATGTCTCATGTTCATGGACTAATGTTCCAAAAGCCAACAAGGTTGTGTTCCAAAGTTCCAATAGTGATTATACTCATGTCTCTTGTTCATTGATTATGGTTCCAATAGTGTTATGTTTCCAAGAATGTTATATTGCCAAATTATTCACATGTCTCTCACTCATTGGTTAATGATCCAAAGCTTCAAGTAAAGTTGTGACTATCCTTGTATCAATCTCAAAGTAATGAACAAAGTAATGCATATATGTGTGCTTCCAAAAATGTCATAATCCTCAATGTAATAATCCTTCATGAGTGAGTGTATCCATGGGGTGAAATAAACACCTTCATGATGACGATCCTGATATTATGAGTGTATCCATGGGGTGAAATAAACACCTTCATGACGATATCCATGGGGTGAAAGAACATACCTTTACGATGACTATCCCAACATTATGGGTGTATCCATGGGGTGACATGAACATCTGCATGATGATATTATTTTCCCACTGATCAGTTGGGCCCGGGCAATATATAACTAATGACTGGCAAGCAAGTAAGGAGAGGTACAAAAGTGAAGTAAGTATCGAAAGTAATGCACACAGTTCCAAATATATAGATTGATGGCATATCCATAATTGGGCATTCTCTTGTAATGTATTTTCCGTTAAAGTTCTTATGTATTGACACAACCTTACATACTCAGTACTTTCTTCGTATTGACCCCTTCTAGGGAATTTACCTTACTTGCTGCAGGTGCCAGTACTAGTAGGCCTCCACAGTAGGTTACCAGTGTTGCAGATCTTTGGTGAGCTCCAGTTAGTTTGGGGATTCTCCGAGTCACAGTTGTACATATGTTTTGGTGTTGTACATGTTGTATAAAGCGGGGACTTGTCCCGACTTTTAGTTCATTTTGGTCAATGCATTTGTTAGAGGCTTTTGTAGACGGATGTGGGTGTATAAATGTAAAAGGGATATGTCGTTTTTGAATTGGTGGCCTCAACGGCCAAGTTTCGCATATGTATATATATCATGTTCCATGAATTCCATTGTTGGTATCTAAAGCTATTATGTGATTATGGGTTTCTTATGGCATGCATTTGATTGAATAGAGACAAAGCTTGGTTCTCTCGGACCTTGTCGGCTACGAGTGCCAATTCGTCCCGATGGGATTCGGGGCATGACAGTTCTATTGAGGAGGCTACTTGGGAAATCAAGAAGGATATGTGTGACAAGTACCCTCACTTGTTTGAGGATCTAAGTACTTTTTTATTTCCTGCTTGTCTCATTTTTCTTGTTTGATCTTCTAGGAATGAATGATGGGTAAATTGGTACTTGTTGTGATGATTCTTTCCTTCGTTATGGTAAATCCTAGCGTGCCATAATTTGGGTTAAATTTTCCCCTTTACAAAGAGTTAGAAATTTCATGCTAGGCTAGTCTTGGACAAAATCTAAGCGGGGTATGGTCTAGGATAATCCAGAAATGGATAAGTAAATGGTTAAGTGATTTGGGGTAATTGATTGATAGCTAAGACACTAAGGAATTTATATAAACTTTCAGGAGTAAATTCGGTTTAGTAAAAATCTGGATATCTTATTTGACGTAAAGGAGATAGTTTGGGATGTCAATATTCAGAAGTGTGTTGTAAAATGGGCAAGTTTTAGAGGTTGACGGACTTTCTGCCTCCATCTAGGCTGCTATAGCGATAGGCAGTCCACTGCCACTGGCCTACTATAGCGAAAATATTTCCACTATAGCAGGAGTTAGAGTCGATCAATCCCATCATAGCGGGTGAATCCTGTTATAGCGAGACCGCTATAGTGGGAATTGTCCCGCTATAGCGGGATAAGCATTGTTTAATGTAGAAAATAGGCTTAAAATATACTTTTCATTAAAAGTACGTTCAAGGGCTGGAGAGGGTGATTTGGGGCAATTTTCAACAATTTTCCACCAAATTCCTTCGTTGAGGTAAGTAATCCTACCCAGTTAGCTAGTTTTTTGATGATTAGTCCTTAGAATCACTAGATTTTGATCATGGGGAAGGATTTGACTTGACCTAGGTAAATTTTCTGGTGTACTTTAGTGAAAACAAGGTGTAATCCTTGGGTTTTGGTCAAGGGTGAATAAGCTATGATTGTATGCTTAGGATTCATTATTATAAACATGAATTGGGTAAAATTTATGGTGGAATGATGGTAGAAAAACCCTAAAAATGAGGGAATTATCATGAGTTTAACCTTGGGGTTATGGGATTAGGTTGTAATCCTTGAATGTGTTAGGTCATTGTCTGAACTATGATTATATTATTGTTTTTAGACCATAAACAAGTTGAGATTGCAAGAAAAGAAGGCTCAAGTTCGTTAGAGTGGTGCAAAGCTTGGATTGAGATAGGTGATGGTTAAATGTAGTTGAAAACCTAACTTGGTTTATGTGTGCATGTTAAATATTTCTTCGTATACTTGTTACAATGCATGTTTAATGAGAGTAATTATTGAATGATGTCCTAAGTGTTAATCACATATAATAAGGTTATATTAAAGACTTGTTGATTGTACAAGTATGGTTGTTTTATTCTCATTGGGTTTGTGATTATTGTGATATTTGTTGCTATTGTGAGATGAGTCATTAAAGGAAATCCTTATGGGATCAATTATTATTATGAGATGAGCCAGTAAAGGACATCGTCACAGGATATGTTGGTATAAGTTAGGCAGACACTAGATGTCTGAGATATTTGGTACATGGACAAAAGATTGTCCCTTGCAAGTCATAGCTAGTGGGCGACCATAAGACCTTAGCATGTGTGTACAAGGTATTGGTGAGTTTGATGGTTCTTTGAGTAGACCGAGTTTGTAATTATTGTTATTGTTGTTGTCATATTAAATCCTTGAGTAGTCCGGGCTAACAGTATAAATGAATGATATATCTTCTATTGATGTCTACTTATGTATTTGAGGAAAGGTGTAACTAATTGTTGTGGGTCATGGTTTTGTTGACTTGGTCTAGTGTTGGTAGTCATGGTCTTAACTTGGTATATTGTCTATCTTAAATTACACTTGACTGAATTCTTTGGTGTTATTGAGAAAGTCTAAGTGGTACATATTTGAGGTAAAGGTATTTGTTAGGTATTCATGGTTGTACTTGTTTACTAAGTTATGGTTATTTGTTCACATTTATTATCTTGGGTTGGCCAATGACCCTACCAGTATATTAGGGTTTTGTACTGATACTACATGTGCTCTTTTTTCTGTTGAGTGCAAAGCATTTTCCAACAACTTCATCAAGACCTCAGATTTAGACCCGAGCGCATTTTGAATCAAGGGTGAGCTATGTCTTCCGGGCAGCCATGAGTCCACTATTTTAGTTCTTATCCAATTGTTTAAGACATGGATACTTTTATTTTGTTTTGGATTGAACCCGTTGTTAATAATTATTAGTGTTTTGATACAATGACTTTCTGTACTTGGGGTATTTTAGATATTTTGTATTTTTCTGTATTGGTTTTGTTATTAAACTATTCGAGACATTGGTTTATTTAATGGAATGATTAGTTTCTCTTAAAATTGACCAAGTGTTGGTGTTGAGTAAATTGGGTTGGACGGTTTTCCCACTGGAGGGTTAATATGAGACCCACTCGCGATGGATTTGGGTCGGGACAAATTACTAAGTGATAAAGGTACAGAGGCATTCCCTTTAACCAAAGGCATTAGTACAGCGAATGACTTTGGCATTTTTTAGGATGAGGGGGATGAGACTATCATAACAAATGATAAAGTTAACAATGAAAAGAGCATGGATGAGCATTCCACGATGGAAGCAGGCACACCAGCAAAACAAGGCTCTATAATTTATCATACATATAAGAAGTCCACACGGGAACAATAAGAAAAAAAATTCCAAACAGTAGGGAAAAAGGGTCCCAGCCAGCAGGCACAGCAGCAGCAGCATAAAACATGTCACAAAACATCAACAGGAGGGAACAAAGAAACTCTGACAAAAGCAGCAAATAATGAAAATATTAAGGAGTTTCTTGTGCAAAGGAATCCAGCAGATGGAGTACTGAATATTGATCAATTATCCACTAGAGAATGAATTTCAAAATCCTTCATCACAGAGAAAGAAAATGATTCTAGTTCCAGTGTGATCTCTGCAGGCACTCCTAACAAAGGAATGGCAGATATGAAGCAAAACCAACCTAAGCAGAGAAAGGAGAAATTATTGGATTTTAATGATAAACAGAATACTATAGAGCAGGCAGGGGGAAGGAAGTGATAGGGGATACCAATGTAGACAGCAACATGACTCAATCCCCTGCAAAACAAAATGAAGACACTATTATTGCCCAAAAAGTAGTAAAAGATTTAAGTAGTACTAAAGTTGTCAGCTCCAGCCAAGAAGATTCATGGCTTTCAACAGAGCTTAATGAAGATAAGAAAGCAAAAACTATATGGAAATTGTAGAAGTGCCTATAGTTGTGTAATCAGATGAATCCCTAGCTATTTTAGATCACATTGAGTTTCCTAATAAGGCTTAAATGATATTCTTACTCATAAGATGGAGACTATAACAAAAGACTTTGAAGAAGGAGATGGGGTGATAGTTTGAATTATACTAAAGTAAATGAAGAACAAATTTTCAAAGATGCAAACTGTCACGCCCCGAATCCCAACGGGGCGGACTGGCACCCAAAGCCGTTGAGGCCCGAGAGAACCAATCTTTGCTCATGTACATTCATATGCATGTCTCTGTATGAACTTCATTATATCTCATGCAACTATGCAGAAGTCATGGAAACATATGCTATATATATGAAACTTGGCCGTTAGGGCCATCAAGTCAAAATGGACATACATCTCTTTCATTCATCTTCCCACATACGTCTACAAAGCCTCTACAGATACATGTACATAACCAACCTACGGTCGGGAGAAGTCCCCGCTTTATACAACTTTACAATACCAAAACAAATGTACACATGTGACTCGAAAAGCCCCGAACCAACTGGAGCTCACCAATGATCGAAAAATGATCCGCAATCTACTGTGGGGGTCTATGAGCACCTGTGCCTACAGCAAGTAAGGTAAGTCCCCCAAGGGACGTCAGTACGAAGAATGTACTGAGTATGTAAGTCTATAAGAATCTGCATCAATACATAAGAACTTCAATAGAATCAAATATAAGAGAATAGCCAATGTGGATAAACCCTCGATCCGTATATTTGGAACTATGCATATTGCTTTCGCTACTTTCTATGCTTCTTTGCTTCTATGTTTATTCATCATCACTTGTGTCACATTGTACCCGGGCCCCGACTGATCAGTGGGTCTTAACATAACATAACGTTATGTTGGGATCGGCTCGAGCTAGGCTTATGCCTCTAGAGCTACCACCCATAAATCAATATATCGGGCTCAGCTCGAGCTAGTTTATTACCTCTAGAGCTGCCACCCATAAACCAATATATCAGTTTCGGCTCGAGCTAGGTTCTTACCTCTAGAGCTACCCCCTGTCAAGTTTGGCCCAAGCTAGGCTTATGCCTCTAGGACTACCCCCTGATCCAATAATCTCGGGATCGGTTCGAGCTAGGCTTATGTCTCTAGAGCTACCACCCATACTCTTGTAACCAACAACTATGCATTACTTCACTTCTTTACTTTTGAGAGATTGATACAATGATAGTCATAACATTATTGAAGCTTTGGAACATAACATTATTGGAACTTTGGAACATGTCCACAAATTATGTAACACATGAGTAACATTTGATCAATGAATGAGGAACATGTGACTAACAATGGATGACAACCTGAAATGAAATACCTTAGAACATTTCGGAATGGAACAAGTACAATGACAATGCGAACACTATGTGCTGCATAAGGATATGAAAAGAGTGACCATGCATACCTTATCTTCCCAATATGAATACACAATTCTATACGTGAATACAATAGTCCAGCTCTTTCCTTACGTTTCACTCTACAATACAAGTACATAACAGAGCTTACGTTAACAACCAACTACCTTACAAGTGCATACAACGACAATGAGTTACATGATTGCCTTAAAATGTCATTTCCCCCTTATAATACCATTCATGGCATTATCATACCAGCAATACCAAAACATGCCATACATTGACCAAAACATCACAAACCACTAGCATTTCACACCAAGTTCATCCTTTACGCTTCCTCATTAACACTACATCATAACTAACCCATTATGTCACCTCAATAAGTTTCATAACAACATATCCACAACAATCCCACAAGTTATGCTCATAGAAAAATAACATGTTAAGTAACATAACCACACCATACATGTTGTTATTTCATCCATACCATTCACTTTCATCAAAACCTCAAGTCTCCTTTCAAGTTTAAATCACAAGGATGACACATCTTTTAGCAAAAAGCAAAAGTGAACTATTCAACACTTTGCCAACATAACCATCATGATATACACACCATCTTAAGCATATAATATATTAATCCATGAAAGTATACACTTACCAAGGCTTGCAAAGTGATGATCTTGCCCAAAGAAAATGGCTTAGGGTTTGGAAGATATGAGAAATATCTTTTAGAAAATGTCTAGAAAGGCATGTGTGGTTTTGGAATAAAAATATGATTTTTACCTTTATATATCCCCTCAAGTCATCCTTATCCAATTCTTGGCATTAAATGCCATGTTTATTTGGTCAAATTGGAAGAATAGGTTATTTGCTCTTTGGGCCATGCCTTTTGTCTTCATTTTGGGCCTTAAATTGAGCCCAATTACACATGTTAGCTTAGACCACCAATTTCAATGTATGATCCACCATATATCTCATGTTTAAATAATCCCATAAATGTCACGACAATATTTAACTCACGAGATTCATGTTCGTAGCCTCAATCTCAAAAATAAGAAATTCTAGCCACTCATGGCTTAATTGAACATAATTTGATAAAATACATGTGACGAAGAATTAACCCCAATTCAGATGCCAAACTCGTGCAAGCGTAATCCTACTATGATGGAATAAATTTCAGCTCTAGAAAAATTTCAGATGCCAAACCCGGGGGCCCTAGGGACTTAGAAAAATTTCAGCTCTAGAAAAGGTGGCCAGGAGCGGCCTGGCACGCCCCTGGGCATGCCCCCTTTCTGCCTGTGCCAAAAATATTTTGGCCAAAAGTGGCCCGGCACGCCACCTGGCGCGCCCCATGCTTAATTTTTGATTTCGACTTTTCTTTGTGGATTTGATTGGATTCTTCAAGTTCCAACCTTTTTCTTGCCTCTTATCTTTAAGATCCTTTGCTTGGATGTCCCTTAAACCTCACGTTTCACCCCACAAATGCTCCACAAAGTCAAAACACCTCCTATAAAGGTCTAATCACACTTACTAATACAATATCAAATGTTACATCAATAACAATACAAAATATGTACTTATTGCTCTCGAACCTAGGGTAAACATGGTTCAAGATTGGAAAGTAGGGTTGAAAAGGTACGGGGTGTTACACAAACCTCTCTCCAAGGCCAGTCAAAGCAGTGAAATCTTCCAGAAAAGGGAAGAAACAAGATAGTAGAGAAGGTTTTCTACCAATAAGAGTGCAACCAAAGATGAAGGTAATATCTCAACAAGGTAACAGATGTTGAAAGCTTTAATTTGGAACATAAGGTCAGTCAAGTCACAAAAAGAATTTCAAAGAGTGTAAATGTTGCACAAGTTTCATAAATTTGCTTTTGTAGCTTCATTAGAACCATTTCAACATTAAAAACAGATCAACGATTATAAAACAAGACTAAAATACACACTGCCTTCTATAACTGTAATGGAAATATCTGGTTTTTTGTAAGTCATAGGTAAGATGCTACAGTAATTAGTAATTTAGACCAATAGATCACCATTAAGTTGAAAAATCAGAGTTCACCTACCAGTTTTATGCTACCTTGATTTATGAAAAGTATGATAGAAACTTGAGGCTGGAGCTATAGGATGATCTTTTCTCTATAGCTAATGGGATGACTAATCCTTGGGTTATAGGAGCAGATTTCCATATAGTTCTTAATGGAGAGGAGAAGATAGGTGGCCTCCTTATTAGTTCTATTGATACAGATGACTTCAGGACATACATTGAGTCTTGTCATCTTTCACAAATGCAATTTAAGGGGAGTTCTTTTACTAGATAAATGGTAGAGCAGGTGATGGTTGTATATTTGAGAGGCTAGATAGAATTTTGTTCAATTCAGGATTTCAAGATTTGTTTTCACACTCGGTATTGGAATATCTTCCAAAGAGTAGTTCAGATGATGCCCATTTACTTCTGGCTTGTGAAAAAATTGATTATTCTTTCAAAAAGTTTTTCAAATTCCTAAAATTTTGGAATTCACGTGACCCTTTAAAGATATGGTAGGAATGAACTTAGACTCAAAGATGTCTTCTAATCCTTTTCTGGATTTTAAGAGAAAGATTAGGAAGATTAAGAAAGTTTTATCTTTGTGGAGCAGGCAGACCTTTAGGGACATAGTTAAGCAGTTGATAATCAGAGAAGAGATTAAAATAATTAAGAGAATTTTTTTGAAGAAAATCCTTATAGTGAGAACAAAATAGTTATGCAGAAAGCCAAAGATGCATATAATAAATATTTAGCTTTGGAGGAGAGCTATTGGCAGCAAAAAGTAGGGTATAAATAGTCTGAAATGGAGATAGGAATACTAGATTCTTTCATAGTGCAGTCAAAGGGAGAATACAGAAACTTAAGGTAAGTAAGATTTAAGAGCATCAAGGATGCTGGTTGGAGGATGATAGAGAAATAGCAGATGCAACAGTTAATTTCTTCCAAAATTAGTTCAAGCAGGATAGAGATTCTATAGATTTCTTTTTGTTTTCTCATGTTCTTGAATTGGTCAACGATGAGGATAATGCCGTACTGGGGGTCATTCCGGATGGTGAAAAGGCGAAAAGGCTATGTTTAAACTAAATAAAGATAGCTCTTATGGCCCTGATGGTTTATCTGGAAGGTTTTACAAATAATGTTGGGACATAGTAGGTCCAGACATTGTTAGAATGGTGCATGATTTCTTCTCTAGTAACTCTCTTCCTAAATTTATCTCATACTAATTTGGTCCTCATTCCTAAGAAAGACAACATTCAAACTTTCTCTAATTTGAGACCTATTAGTTTGAGTAAGTTTGTCAATAAAATTCTATCCAAAATCATTCATGATATTTTAGAATTTTTTTTCCAAAGATTATCTCTCCAAATCAGTTAGGTTTTGTCAAAGTTAGGAGTATTATTGAAAATGTCTTGCTTACTCAGGAGTTGGTTACTGATATTGGTAAGAGAGGGAAACATTCTAATGTGATCATTAAATTGTACATGGCTAAAGCTTATGATAGAGCCTATTGGTTCTTCTTGATGAAAGTATTAAGGAATATGGGTTTTTCTAATACTTTTGTTGACATGATATGGAGATTAATATCCAAAAATTATTATTTTGTTCTTCTTAATAGGCAATCTTATGGTTTCTTTCACTCAACCAGGGGAATGAAATAGGGAGATCCTCTTTCCCCAGCCCTTTTTATTTTTTCTGCAGAAGTTCTCAGAAGAGCTCTTAATTCTTTGTTTAATGGTGATCAATATGTAGGGTATGGGATGCCTAAATAGAGCCCTAATGTGAATCATCTAGCCTTTGTTGATGATACAATTATTTTTGCTTCTGGTAATATGAATTCTTTTGAGAATATTATGGGCACTTTGCAGGAATATAAGAAGCAATCTGGGCAGAGAAATAATAAAGAGATGAGCTTCTACTATATATACCAAAATGTAACTGTGAATATTTCTAATTTGGTGGGAGAGTGTATAGGTATGAGAAAAGGTTCTTTCCCTATGAAGTATTTAGGTTGCCCTATTACTCACTCTGGGAAGAGAAAAGAGCCACTATACTGAACTACTAGATAGAGTTAAGGGGAAGCTTCAAGCTTGGAAAGGTAAGATGTTATCATATGGATGTAAGGAAGTGCTTATTACAAGTGTTCGCCAACGTACCCCTATTTATATTTTATCTACTATTGTACCCCTATTTGTGTCATTAAAGTTCTTCACAAACTCTTTGTCAAATTTTTCTGGAGCAATAAAAATCAGGAATGAGCAAACATTGGTCTGCATGGAATAAGGTATGTCTTCCTAAACAAGAAGGGGGTCTTTATTTCAAATCCATGTTTGATGTTTCTCAGTCTATGTATGCTAAGTTATGGTGGAGATTCAGGGCTTAAAATAATATGTGGTCCAATTTCTTTTAGAAAAAATATTGTAAGAAAAACATATATCATCATTGGTTCAATGGAAAGAAGGATCTCAGATTTGGAATTTTATATTTGAAAGCAGAGATAAAATTGAACAGGCTCTGTGGTGGGAACCTATGGCTGGTACTTCTAGCATTTGGTATGAAAAAATTAGACCAACTTGGCTTCTCTTTTCATACACCAATCTGAGGTTTATACTTGTCATACTATGAGAGATATAGATGAGTTTTTGACAGAAAATGGTTGGAATTTTGAAAATATGCAGAATTTTGTCTCTGAGTATGTAGTTGAACATATCAGGAACAATATGAGTCCACTAAAGCTAGTGAATCAAATGGACAGACCTTGGTGGAATCTTACAAGTTCTGGTAAATTCAATGTTAAAAGTGTTTGGTAACTCTTAAGACATAGGGAGGATATTAATGAGGACTTGAAAAAGTTATGGTGTAAGGGATTGCCTTTCAAATTTTCTTTCTTGGTTTGGAGAGTTTGGAATGGAAAAGTCCCTGTGGCATAAATTATACATGCTTGGAATCCTAACATCTCACATTTTTTGTAGATGTTGTTCTTCTCAGGAGATTGAATCAATTGAACATCTTTTCATGAAGGGAAATTGCTAATTCTATTTAGCAGTACTTTTTTACAACAGCAGGTATGAACATTTTGTTTTATTTAAAGGAATATACCAGGCAGTGGTAGAGTGATGTTGGGTAAAGAAGAAGCAAAAAGGTTTACCATGTGGTTCCTATTATTATTCTATGGTTTATTTGGAAAAGAAGAAATATAGTATTTCATGGGGGAGCATATTTTACTGGAAAGATCATTTGGGAAATTACTCATGCCATTAGAAAATTCATTAAAAGCAGATTTCAAGTGAGTTGTGATGATAGAAGTTGGCCTGCAATGGTGGCTATTTTGGATGGGTATAGGCCTTTTTACAATATCAATATTGTGAGGTGGATTCCCCCACCTACCAATTGGTTTAAATGCAACAATGATGGTGCTTCTAGGGGCAATTTAGGCCCTAGTTCAGCAGCTTTTTGTATAAGAGATTCTAATGAAGATTTTGTGGTTGCCAAAGGATTAAGAATTCAAGATTCTAGTAATTTGGTGGCTGAAGCAAGGGCAATTAGAGAAGAGTTGATGTATTGCAAGGATCATTTGATCAATCATGTTATTATTGAATCATATTCCTTGGCAATGATTCAGATTTTAGAGGGAGTTTGGGAAATCCATTGGTTTGTGTCCGTGGAAGTGAACACCATTAATATCCTAAGAAATTCTCTATCAGTAAGAGTACAACACTCCCTTAGGGAGGAAAATACTCTTGCTGATTTTTTTCACTAACCTTGTGTTCTTTTTTGCAAGTGATTATCAATTCAATCAATTTCATGACATACCAAGTACAGGAAGAAGGATTCTAAATTTAGACATAACTGGTACCCCCCCCCCCCCATCTAAGGAGAACATCAACAAACAATATATAACAACATTAGTTAGGGTCAACAGCTTGATGCAGGTTTAATCTATTATCAAAAATAATTTGTAAAGATAGAATATCATCTAGAAAGTTTCTAAGTCGGAAGAAATTTCATGAGATTTGAGTATCCTCACCTGTGAGATTTAAATAGTGTGTTTATACGATACCAAATCTAGATGAAAGACATCTAGTTTGAGCATCTCCGTTGCAACAATATTTTGGATCTCTTTTGACCTGCAACAAGTTCTATTCAATCACATTAGAACAACAATTGTTTTTTTCTTACCTTTAAGCTAGAGATCATATGGTGGTATTAACTCCTTTTGGGGTTTATTCCATCAATTTTTTGAAAAAAGAAAAGAAATTATGATTCAAAGAAGATTCCAGTAGCTGTTAGCTTAGCTTAAATTAGCGGAGCTGGAGGTCCATAGATTGGAACTGATGTCTGAAGATGTAGAGTAAGAAGATTGGAGGATGAAGCAGTTGAACCTTAGTTTTTCAGTCTTAAAGCACATATCTACGAGACGTAATACTCATTGAGGAACTGGAGTTATAATGAAGATGATGACAAGATCCATGGTTATTCAGAGCATCAACTATGAAGAAGATGAAAGCTCCTTCGAGAAGATTCATCAGCTAATAGATTTTGTTTTGTCTGAGGAGCTTTTGATTTTCTTTCATATTTCTTTAATTCTTTGGGGATTAGTTTTTTTATTTTCCTTTTTTTGTTGATCTTATTTTGGATGGGCCAATTTAGGGCCTACTCCATGTACAAACCTTTTTCTTTTTTAATAAATGGGCTTTGAGCCCTTTAACTTAAAAAGGGGGGAAAGTACATCCATGTCTCATAGGAGCAAATCATTTACAACTAAATGACCCCTTACATAAAATATCCCCCTAGCTTATTGCAGAAAATACCCCCTTCCCTTATAATTTATCTATTTATCTCCTTTTTAATACTTTTCCTTTTTATTTCTCTACTCCTTTTCCTTTTTTCTCCTTTTTTTCTCATTTCTCTTCTTTTATCCTTTTTATGCTTCTTTATTCATTTATTTTTTTCTAAAATAATTTATTCTTTATTTTCTCTTACACCACAATATGATTTATAGTCAATTTTTATTTTATATACTCTTTTTCTTTCTTTCTTTTTCTTTCTAAGAACTTTTCTTTTAGTTACTAAGTAAATAATAAAAATCTATAGATAATTATTTTTTAATCGAATAAATAATTAAATAATAATTTTTTTAAAATAGTAAATGACAGTTTTGTCTATTGTAGATTCTTTTAATGAAGGATAAAGAGTTCAATCAATATTTCTAAAGACCTTTACACTTTTAATATAACTAGTCTCTATGATCATGCATTGCACAAATATCACTCGCAGATTATATAATACTTATATTAAAATAATAAATTATACTTTTTCATGTGGTGTTATCATTAATATATAAATTAACATAATTAGACATTATTAAAGTGTTCTAAAAATATTGATTTGTACATAAATGTAGCAAGCAAACTCATATTCAAGGTGAGATACTTTAATTTAATCTCCAAAGTATTTGAATATAACAACCAACATTTCATCAACTATGGTAGACAATCACTCCAACCAAAAAAAAAAAGATAGACAATCACACTTCAGATTGAAAAAGAACTTTCTCGGTTCCAATACTACTTAGTTTGTTTAGCAAAGGTTATAATTCCTTTACTACAATTACTTGGTTTGTTTTAGGTGTTATTTCAATTATGTCTTTTTCGTATAGCTTCAAGTAAAAAATAGTGCAACTAATTAAGGACATAAAATTCTATCAACATTTAAGGGATATTTCTAGTAAGGTAGAGCACCTAAAGACCTGTGTAAAAAATGCTCTCTAAATATCATGAAAACCTTAATTTTGCTCACCTACAAGCGTCAGTAATGGTAACTCTAGCCATTGGACAGACTCCACCGGAGCTTGCTCAACGTATTAACATTGTACCCTTGCCTATTACGGGAGAGGGAGGAGGGATATGAACAATATAACTACTTTGCAACCAACACCAACAACCCACATTCCTCTACCGATAAAACCTATTACGTACTTGCATAGAGAACCAAGAGTGATTTAGGAGGAAGAAGAGATAATGCAGATGATCTCGAATGAAGAATTGAAGTATGCCATTGTAGGGAAGTTTTCATATAGATGTTGTATATCTAAGAACTTAGGAAGCTTATTCCTAAGTAATGCGAACTCAAAGGTGATGTTAATATTGGTCTGATTTGTAATAGATATGTGTTAATAAGGGCCTCAAGGTTAGAGAATTATGTTAATCTAAGATCAAGGCCAATATTCTATGCTGTGCATAGAAACTGGAACAACCCAATGCATACCTTCAAACAAGATCCATTAATTGATTCGGAAGAAGAAACACCAATAGCAATTGCATGGATCTCTTTACCATCCCTTCCTCCTAATTTTTTTTGGGAAGGTGACAATTTTCGCATTGGCAGTTGCGGTTGGAAAGCCACTACAAGTCGATATGGCTACGAGTAATAAAATGAGACCAAGCTGTGCAAGAGTGACAGTTAAGGTGGATTTGTTAGGGGGACTTTCCTAAGAGAATAAATGTGGGGATTTAGAAGAAGACGGGTGAAACAGTGGCAAAATGGATAAATATCAAGTATGACTATCTTCCAAAGTACTGTAAGAATTGCAAATTACAAGGTTACAATGAGAAAGGATGTTTCCTGTTGCATCCAAAATTGTATCCGAAGGAAGAAAAGATGGACAAAAAAGAAGAGGAAAACAATTTAACCACTGGCAAAGAGGAACTAAAGGAGGTTGAGAAAAAGGAGCAGGTAGACAAAAGCAGGAAGAAAGAAAATAATTTTTAAGACTTGAGGCAAAGGAATGAAGTAAGGAGAGGGAGATACTTATATAGAGGAGGACTGACACATAGATGGAGTCTGAGAGATATGTCCAAGGAAGATAATGTAGTGACAATATGTAACAAATTTGATGCTCTGAATGATGAAGATGATAAGGAAAATCCACTTGTGATCAGTAGTTCGAAGGTGGTGAGTAATGACAACAACAAGAAAAGGGAATCACCGAAATGGGTGGAGAAATCATTTGGTAAACAATTAGATAACAAAGAAAATCCATTGTCAAAGACACACATGAATAAGGCAAAGAACCACACAAAGGTGATAAAGCAAATGAGGAAGATGATAGAAAAGGAAATGATGGGGTAGAAGATGTTATTGACAAGCAATCCAAAGAAAGTGGAATAGATATTGTAGTCTCAATAGACAATTAGCATATTCAACCTGCAACAGAGGGAGGAGAAAATTAAAGAGACCATCTGGGAAGATCAGCAGAAGTAGATGAAGAAGACAAACCTCCAGATCAAGAAGGAGATAAGGGTGGAAAGGTAATTAAAATAGAGATAATACCAGAGTATCTTATCAACCAGAGTACAAGACCACATGATGAGTTATTAAACATTGATCCTCAGCAGCTTCAAGAAACTCAACTTATAGACAAGGTGATAGAAAAGAGGTGATGTGATCCAAATCTCCTCGAGGCCATTCACAAGGAGCCAAGATCGAGAACTTTAAGGAACACAAGCGTTATTCATGAAGAGTTAAGTATTGGAGTCTATATTGACCCCATCAAGAGGGTTCTATGAGTTGAGGGTCGGATTGGGAGCTTTAAGTGAAGGATTTGGATGTTGCCTCATGGTGACGAGAGGAGCAATGGTCTGCCAAGCGAAGGCCAGCCAAATGAGCTACTACCTTGAGTCGACGGCAAGGGTGACGGTCCGCCAGCTCAGTGACGATCATTCAAAGTGGTCGCCACTACCAAAGCAGTCCACCTGGACTCGTCTTTAAATACTTAAAGGTCACTTTTGGGCCTCCTTTGTAATGACACTATAAATAGTTCAAGTAGGTTTCATTTTGCTAAGTTATATTTGAATATTGATAAATACTTCTCTTATGAGAGAGTGTGGTGAAGCTTGTGTTGAATCATTGCTTAAAAATGAGGGTTTAGACACCCTCTTAGTTCACATATAGATTAGGTTCTTTGGATAGTAGATTTAGGGGTTTTTGAATTTATATATTCAGTAATTCCTATCTATTTTTCTATCTCTTTGTGTCTATCTCATTATCTTCTATCTTTATTTCACTTGTTATCTCAATTTCGTAGTTAAATCTTCTTTATTGTATTTTGGTTCATATCATCTGGTATCAGAGATGAGCTTAGAATCGTCCCCATGATTCTAGTCTAGGGTTGTTATCTTGAAATCACAAAAAAAAAGTGTCAAAAAACATTTTGAGAGTTTTTTTTTGAAATTTTAGATTTTTGATTTTGAGTCTTTTTTGTGTTTTCAATGATAGAATTGTGTTCTCTAGTGTCTAGTGAGTCGATATCTAAAAATTGAGCTTAATTCAATAAGGTTTGAGTATTCTACCCTTATTGAAGCTTAAGGTTTGAAGAAAAGTGAAGTGAGTTTCAAAATCTGAAACGTTTGGGTGCATTTTGAGCTTTAATATCACTTGGGTTGCGTTCGTGGGCTCGAAGGGAGCTTGGGTTTCGAATTTTATCAAATTTCGAGTTCATTTGCTTAAGGGTCAAATTTGAATGTTCTTTATGTCTTGTTGAAGAAAAACACTCAAAAGGAAGGGCTTGATCCAAAAGAAATCAAAGAAAAAAGAAGTGTACTTGTTTGTGCCAAGGAATATTCCATTGAAAGTACAAGGGCCCACAAGAATGTTGTCCCATAGACCCTGACGGCCAAGGTTATGGTCAGTCACAAGGCTGACGGTCAGTCACCAAGATCGTTACCAAAACCCAAGTTAGAGCACTTTCTGGTTAAGTTGTGACGGTCAACCTGACGGTCAGTCACCAAGTTAGCCAACTCAAAAAAGTTTTGTAAGCTCATTTTAGATTCCTAGTTTCAGTTCTTTGATTCTTAATCATCGTTTACTTGATTCTAACACTAATTAACAACTAGTAATCAACCTACTTAGTTGTGAATTAGTTCTTGAGCTCGTTTCTTTCTTCGTCGCACTTTTTTGAGTGCTTTTCTCTTTTCATTATCACCGTAACATCTTGGCTCAAGTCCGTACCTGATTTTTTTTGAGTTTTTCAAACAAGAATCCATTTTAGACAAGAGTTGTGATCTAAACCTCAACTACCATCGGAGTATAAGCTATCATTCTGTCACGCCCCGAATCCCATCGGGACGGATTGGCACTCGTAGCCGACAAGGACCGAGAAAACCAAACTTTGTCTCTATTCAAGCATATGCATGTCGTAAGAAACCCATGATCACATAATAGTAATAGATACCAACAATGGAATTCATGGACCATGATATATATATATATACATATGCGAAACTTGGCCGTTGAGGCCACCAAGTCAAGAACGACATATACCTTTTATATTTATACACCCATATCCGTCTACAAAAGCCTCTAACAAATGCATTGACCAAAATGAACTAAAAGTCGGGATAAGTCCCCGCTTTATACAACATGTACAACACCAAAACATATGTACAACCGTGACTCGGAGAAGCCCCGAACTAACTGGAGCTCACCAAAGATCTGCAACACTGGCAACCTACTGTGGAGGCCTACTAGTACCTGCGCCTGCAGCAAGTAAGGTAAATTCCCCAAGAGGGGTCAGTACGAAGAATGTACTGAGTATGTAAGGCCATATGAAACTTGTAAGATATGAAAATATGTCAAGAACTCAAGTTCAAATGCATAACCAATATAGATAAGTCACAATGTAGATGAGTCACTATTCTGTACTTTGGAAGCCATGTATATTACATTCATTCTTTCTCTTGCCTTTACTTTACTTTACATATATGTTGTCTGGGCCCTCATCATGCAGGTGTTCTTTTCACCCCATGGATAACATATCATCGTCATGCAGGTATTCTTTTCACCCTATGGATAAGATCATATCGTCATGCGGGTGTTCTTGCACCCCATGGATAAATGAACATCATCATGCGGGTGTTTGCACCCCATTGATAAACTAACATCATCATGAGGGTATTTTTACCCCATGGATAACACCCATGAACACAATCAATATGCTTTACTTTATTCTCACTTTGAGATTGATACAATGATAGTCATAACTTAATTGAAGCTTTGGATCATTAACCAATGAGGGAGAGACATGAGAATAAACATTGTGAGAAACATAAAATTATTAGCACCATAACACTGTTGGAACCATTGGACAATAATCCATGAACAAGAGACATGAGTATAGTCACTATTGGATCTTTAGAACACAACCTTATTGGCTTTTGGAACATTATCAATGAATATAAGACATGTGATTCACAATTGATCAATGAGTATGAAACATGTGATATTGACAATTGGTAACCGCATATAGGATACCTTAGCACATTTCGGGATAGGACAAGTGTAACGTCAATGTGAATGTTATTTGCCGCAGAAAGACACGGACAGAGTAACCTTACATACCTTGTATTCGCAATACGAATATATAATCCTAGAGGTGCATACAATAGTCCCGCTCCTTCTTTATGTTTCACTCTACAACACAAATATATAATGGGATTCACATTAACCATCAACTACTTTACATGCCTTTAAACATGCCATTTCCCCTTGACCAAACCATTGATGAAATTATTATTCCAAAAATCCCCCAATATTCCATACATTGACCAATACATGATAATCAACACATTTCACCACAACACTTCTGCTTTACACTTTCTTATCCACACCACATCACAAATAATCCATCAAATTACCTTAATACACCTCATAGCACATATCGGCCAAAATCTCACAATTTACACTTTTAGAAAAATAACAAGTTTAATAACAAAATCACACCATACATGTTCATATTTTATCCATACCATGCTCTTTCATCAAGACATCAAGTCTCTTTTCAAGTTCAAATCACCAAGATAGCACATCTTTCACCAAAAGCAAAAATACACTATTCAGCACCTTGCCAACATAACTATCATGATATACATAATCTCCCATGCATATAATATGTTAATACATGAGAATAAATACTTACCAAGGCTTGGAATGGGATGATCTTGTCCAAAGAGTCCAAAGGAAATAGTTACCTTAGGGTTTGGAACATAGAGAAATGTTTGATAAATATCCAAAAAGGTATGAGAGTTTGTGTGAATAAAAATCTGATTTGGAGAATTTATATAGTACTCAAGGCATCCTTAGCCACACTTGGCATTTAATACAATGTTTACTTGGTCAACATTGGAAGATTGGGTCTTTTCCTCTTTGGGCCTTGTCTTTTATTCCATTTTGGGCCCTAATTTTGGGCCCAATTGCACATGTAGCTTAGCCCATCAACTTTCATGTATAATTCACCATATATATCATGTTTACATTATTCCGTAATGTCATGACAATATTCTCTAACGAGATTCTCATTCGTAGTCTCAATTGCCAAAATAAGAATTCTAGTCGCTCATGGCTTCATTGGACATTTTGGATAACTATTTATGTTTCATGATTTGATCATGTAGGTGTATGTAGGAGTGTATTGAAGTGTTTGAAGCTTTAACAATGCTCAAAGAACTCCAAAGAACCAAAAGGAACCATCTAAGAATTGCCGTAAAATTGCGTTACAAAACGAGCGCGGAAGGGCACAATTTGTTATGCCTTGCGCCACTGCTGCAAAGCAAGGCAGTAGCGCAAGAATTTCACCCCCTATAAATCAGTGGCTTGAGACATACCCCCTGAAATAGGGAGTGGCGCAAGTTTCAGCACCTTGCTGAATTTTTCGGCCATTTCTTCAATACTTGCATATCGTCCAATACCTTATCAAAACACTACAAAATACTTACTTAGTGATCTTAATCATCAAGTAAAAATGACTCCAAGTCACAAAATGAGGTTAGAATCTGTACGGGGTATTACCCAAATGCTCCACGAAATCACAAAACACCTCCTACGAAGGTCTAATCGCACATATTAGGTCCGATATCAAATGTTTCACCAATGACACTATAAAACACATACTCATGGCATCTCAACACCTAGGTAGATATGACCCCAAGGTATCAAGTGAGGTTAGAAAAGTACGGGGTGTTACATTCTTTCCCCCCTTAGAAACATTCGTCCTCAAATGTTAACAACATCGTCTTATATACAACAAATGCATCTCTACTTTAACATACGTATAAACATACACATAATGCTCTTAAATACTTACTTGTTATTATTCCACCTCCGCACTGTGAACTTCTTGGTCCATTTGAAATAGATGGGGATACTTGGATTTCATCATTTCTTCCACTTCCTATGTGATCTCCTCTACTTGTTGATTTCTCCAAAGGACTTTTACGGATGCGACATCTTTATTCCTCAACCTCTTTACTTGTCGATCCAGAATAGCAATGGGTACCTCATCATAAGTAAGATCCTCCGTAACTTGGACATCCTCTATGGGAACAATACGAGATGGGTCTCCGATGCATTTTCGAAGCATCAAAACATGAAATACCGGATGGACTGAGGAAAGTTCCTGGGGTAGTGCCAACTCATACGCAACTAGCCCAAATCTTCTAATGATTTCATATGGGCCTATGTAACATGGACTCAATTTCCCTTTCTTTCCGAACCGCATTACCCTTTTTATCGGTGACACCTTTAAAAACACCCAATCACTTATGGCGAATTCAAGCCCTCTTCTTCTAACATCGGCATATGACTTGTGATGACTTTGAGCCGTTTGTAACCACTGTTGGATTACTTTAACTTTCTCCATAGCTTGATGAACAATATCTGGCCCAAGTAAAGCAGTTTCACCCGCTTCAAACCATCCAATTGGTGATCTACATTTCCTTCCGTACAAAGCTTCATAAGGTGCCATTTTAATACTTAAATCTTAGCTATTGTTATACGCAAATTCAATAAGAGGCAAATGGTCATCCCAAAAATCTAACGTGCATGCTCGTAGCATATCTTCAAGTGTTTGAATAGTACGTTCTGCTTGTCCATCAGTCTGAGGATGGAAAGTTGTACTCAAATTCACCTGTGTACCCAAACTCCGCTGAAAAGATATCCAAAAGTGTGTTGTGAACTGTGCTCCTCTGTCTGATATAATGGAAAGTGGAATACCATGCAATCGTACTATCTCTTTCACATACAACTTCGCATAATCCTCAGCTGTATAGGTCGTCTAGACTGGTAGAATATGCGCTGACTTGGTAAGACTGTCCACTATGACCCATATAGAATCAAACTTTCGCAATGTACGAGGCAAACCTGTAATGAAATCCATATTAATCATATCCCATTTCCAGACTGGAAGATTGATACATTGCATGTAACCTCCCAGTTTCTAATGTTCCACTTTCACTTGTTGGCAATTTGGGCATTGCGCGACAAATTCTGCAATGTTCTTTTTCATATTTCCCCACCAATACACTTTTTTCAATTCATGGTACATTTTAGTAGCACCCGGATGAATAGAATAGCGTGAATGATGCGCCTCTGTCATAATGCGTGTCCTCAACTCATCTACGTCCGGTACACATAATCTCCCTTGACATTGAAGTACCCCTTCTTGTGTAAGATCAAATGCCTTGAACAAATTCTGCTGTACATTCTCCTTTAGCTTTAATAAAATAGAATCCGCAAACTGCTTCTCTTTCACTTCAGCTATTAAGGAGGATTCTGCTGCATTTTGCACAATAACCCTTTCATCTGGAGATTCAATAAGTCAAACTCCCAAGCTGGCTAGTTGATGTAGATCTTTGATTATCTCTTGCTTTTCAGTCAACTGGCCACTAGTGCTTTCTACTGCCTTGCGGGTCAATGCATCAGCTACTACATTTTCTTTGCCTGAATGATAAAGGACATCAATATCATAGTCTTTTAAGAGCTCTAACCACCTTCGCTGCCTCAAATTGAGTTTCTTATGCTTAAAGAGATATTGCAAACTTTTGTGATCCGT
Source organism: Capsicum rhomboideum (assembly GCA_031232105.1). NCBI lineage: Eukaryota > Viridiplantae > Streptophyta > Magnoliopsida > Solanales > Solanaceae > Capsicum > Capsicum rhomboideum. The sequence goes on from CP124711.1 coordinate 58,825,637, forward strand.
ATAGATATCAACATGAACTCCATACAAATAATGACGCCATATCATTAAAGCAAAGACCACCGCTGCTAATTCAAGATCATGTGTGGGATAATTTTTCTCGTGTGGCCGCAATTGTCGTGAGGCATATACTATGACATTATCGTGTTGCATCAATACACATCCGAGTCCAACCCCGGAAGCATCACAATACACTACATAACCTTCGGTACCTTCGGGAAGCACTAAAACTGGTGTGGAGGTTAATTTATCTTTCAAACTTTGGAAGTTTTTCTCACACACATCATTCCACTGAAATTTGACTGCCTTATGTGTAAGCTTTGTTAACGGTGCAGCAATAGAGGAAAAACCTTTCACAAATCTTCTGTATAGCCTGCCAGTCCAAGAAAACTATGAATTTCTGTGGGTGTTGTAGGTCTTGGCCAATTTTTCACTACTTCAATCTTTTGTGTATCAACCTGTATACCTTCATCTGACACAATGTGGCCCAAGAATGCAACTGATTTTAACCAAAACTCACACTTAGAGAACTTGGCATACAACTTACGCTCACGGAGAATCTGTATCACCTATCGTAAGTGCTTAGCATGGTCCTCCGGTGTTCTGGAATAAACTAGGATGTCATCTATAAACACCGTGACGAACACGTCCAGAAATGGCTTAAACACCCTATTCATCAAATCCATGAACACAGCTGGTGCATTTGTTAGTCTAAATGACATAACTAACAATTCATAATGGCCATACCATGTTCGAAAAGCTGTCTTGGGTACATCTTCTTCCCTAACTCTGACTTGATGGTAACCCGACCTCAAGTCGATCTTTGAAAAACACTTGGCACCCTGAAACTGATCAAACAAATCATCAATTTGAGGGAGGGGATATTTGTTCTTGATCATTACCTTATTCAATTGCCGATAGTCGATGCACATTCTCAACGTGCCATCTTTCTTCCATACAAATAATACCGGCGCACCCCATGGGGACATACTAGGCCTAATGAAGCCCTTGTCCATCAAATCTTTCAATTGCTCCTTCAATCCACGCAATTCTGCTGAAGCCATTCTATATGGAGGGATAGAAATAGGCTGAGTGCCTAGAATCACATCAATGCCAAATTCTACTTCCCATTCCGGGGGTAAGCCTGGAAGATCCTCTGGGAACACATCTAGAAATTCATTGACCACTGGAACCGACTGCGGAGTTAGTGGCTCCACATCATTATCTTTCACCCGTACTAAATGACATATGTAACCCTTAGCAATCATTTTCCTGGCTTTCAAATAGGAAATAAATCTTCCTCGGGGTGCCCCTACATTACCCTGCCATTCAAGAACATTTTCTTGCGGAAAACAAAATTGCACCTTCTTGGCCCGGCAATCTACCATAGCATAACAAGAGGCCAACCAATCCATTCCCATGATCACATCAAAATCCACCATGTCTAATTCAGTGAGATCGGCCAATGTATCATGACCACACACCGTTACCACACAATTACGATATACTCTTTTTGTAACAATATATTCACCAACCGGTGTAGACACTTCAATTGATTTAATTAATAATTCTGGTGCCTTTGCAAATTTCGCAGCAACCAATGGAGTAACATAGGAAAATGTAGAACCTGGGTCAATCAATGCATATACATTATACGAGAATATGGATAATGTACCTGTGACAACGTCAGGAGAAGCCTCTGAATTCTGTCGGTCCACTAAAGCATAAGTGCGATTCTGGACCCCACTAGTACTGGCTGCTCCTCTGGCTCCTCTACCACGACCAACAGGCTACACACCTCGGCCCAGTGAAGGAACCGATGCTGATGACGCAACGGCCGATCCTGCCAGTCGTGCCATACTACCCAAGCCTCGTCGCGGGCAATCCCTCATTATGTGACCCGGCATACCACACCAATAACAAGTATTCATCCCCATCCGACATTCACCTACATGAATCGTCTACAGAACTGGCACAGTGGGCGAGAAGACCCTGCTGTCTATGAATCTGGTATCCTACTATTCTGCCCAATATGACTGCCCCTGAATCCTCTGGAGAGAGACGGAGCGCCTGTTGTGGAATAAGAGAATGCGGGTCTAGGTGGTCTACTAAAACTCCGTGGCCTAAACTCCCCTTAGGATGCCATAGACTGTCCCACCGATCTAGCCCTTTTTGATGGTCCTCTCTCAGAGTCCTGCATTCTCCTTCTTTGCCTCTGGTCCTCCATTTTCTAGGCGAAGGCCTGAATTCTCGCTATATCCATGTCCTTGTTCAAGGCTGCAAATAGTGCAATCTCTTACCAAATATGGCTCTAGTCTGTCCACGAATCTATGGACCCTGTCTGTCATCGTAGCCACAACATTTGGGGCATATCGAGCCAAGGAATTAAATTGCAAACTATATTCCCTGACGCTTAGATTTCCCTGACGAAGATTTAGGAATTGATCCGTACGTGCCTCACGGATCTCGTAGGGCAAGTAATGATCAAGGAAAGTCACTTTAAACTCTTCCCACGTAGGTGGATTAGCACCAATATCACGGGATTTCTTCCAATCCTCGTACCACAATATTGCCTCGCCTTTCAATCTATACGCAGCAAGTTCAACTGTTTCTACCCCTGTCACGTGCATAACTTCCAAGGCCCTCTGAATTTGATCCACGAAGTCCTGTGGATCTGCTTTTGGATCTGACCCAGTGAATATAGGAGGGTCCAGTTTTAAGAAATCCTGTGTCCTGCGACTTGCCATTCTAGCCGCATCATCATCATGTGTCATTACACCAGCTCGTCCCTGGCTTTGTGCCGCCACTAACTGTGTCAACATATGTACAACATTTCTCAGATCTTGATCAGTGGCATTCATTGGTGGTTCTGCGGGTATTTCTCTACCAACTGGCTCCTCCGGAGCTGGAAAAGTAGACGAAGACCGCGATGAAATTTCAGCATTTGCTCCACCTTGACTAGCTTGGTCAGGTGGTAGCCTACTCATTCCTTCTTTCGCAGGCACATTCACTTGCTTACCTTTACCTCTTCCTCTTCTAGTGATTGGCATTTTAACTATACCAAAGAAAAACAATTACCATGATCTGATGCAATTCGACTTACAACACTGGCTCTATTGCACGATCTAGAAGTGAAGAAAAGAAACAACATCCTACATGTCCCGTAGCCTCCTACTTAAAAATATGGTGCACAACACATCGATAAGTAAGACTCTACTCAGACACGGCTTTGTAGACACCCTTAGGACGACCTGCTCTGATACCACTTTTGTCACGCCCCGAATCCCATTAGGACGGATTGGCACTCGTAGCCGACAAGGCCCAAGAGAACCAACCTTTGTCTCTATTCAATCATATGCATGCCGTAAGAAACCCATGATCACATAATAGCTATAGATACCAACAATGGAATTCATGGAACATGATATATATATACATATACGAAACTTGGCCGTTGAGGCCACCATGTCAAGAACGACATATCCCTTTTACATTTATACACCCACATCCGTCTACAAAAGCCTCTAACAAATGCATTGACCAAAATGAACTAAAAGTCGGGATAAGTCCCCGCTTTATACAACATGTACAACACCAAAACATATGTACAACCGTGACTCGGAGAAGCCCTGAACTAACTGGAGCTCACCAAAGATCTGCAACACTGGCAACCTACTGTGGAGGCCTACTAGTACCTGCGCCTGCAGCAAGTAAGGTAAATTCCCCAAGAGGGGTCAGTACGAAGAATGTACTGAGTATGTAAGGCCATATGAAACTTGTAAGATATGAAAATATGTCAAGAACTCAAGTTCAAATGCATAACCAATATAGATAAGTCACAACGTAGATGAGTCACTATTCTGTACTTTGGAAGCCATGTATATTACATTCATTCTTTCTCTTGCCTTTACTTTACTTTACATATATGTTGTCTGGGCCCTCATCATGCAGGTGTTCTTTTCACCCCATGGATAACATATCATCATCATGTAGGTATTCTTTTCACCCCATGGATAAGATCATATCATCATGCGGGTGTTCTTGCACCCCATGGATAAATGAACATCATCATGCGGGTGTTTGCACCCCATGGATAAACTAACATCATCGTGAGGGTATTTTTACCCCATGGATAACACCCATGAACACAATCAATATGCTTTACTTTATTCTTACTTTGAGATTGATACAATGATAGTCATAACTTAATTGAAGCTTTGGATCATTAACCAATGAGGGAGAGACATGAGAATAAACATTGTGAGAAACATAACATTATTAGCACCATAACACTGTTGGAACCATTAGACAATAATCCATGAACAAGAGACATGAGTATAATCACTATTGGATCTTTGGAACACAACCTTATTGGCTTTTGGAACATTATCAATGAATATAAGACATGTGATTCACAATTGATCAATGAGTATGAAACATGTGATATTGACAATTGGTAACCGCATATAGGATACCTTAGCACATTTCGGGATAGGACAAGTGTAACGTCAATGTGAATGTTATTTGCCGCAGAAAGACACGGACAGAGTAACCTTACATACCTTGTATTCGCAATACGAATATATAATCCTAGAGGTGCATACAATAGTCCCGCTCCTTCTTTATGTGTCACTCTACAACACAAATATATAATGGGATTCACATTAACCATCAACTACTTTACATGCCTTTAAACATGCCATTTCCCCTTGACCAAACCATTGATGAAATTATTATTCCAAAAATCCCCCAATATTCCATACATTGACCAATACATGATAATCAACACATTTCACCACAACACTTCTGCTTTACACTTTCTTATCCACACCACATCACAAATAATCCATCAAATTACCTTAATACACCTCATAGCACATATCGGCCAAAATCTCACAATTTACACTTTTAGAAAAATAACAAGTTTAATAACAAAATCACACCATACATGTTCATATTTTATCCATACCATGCTCTTTCATCAAGACATCAAGTCTCTTTTCAAGTTCAAATCACCAAGATAGCACATCTTTCACCAAAAGCAAAAATACACTATTCAGCACCTTGCCAACATAACTATCATGATATACATAATCTCCCATGCATATAATATGTTAATACATGAGAATAAATACTTACCAAGGCTTGGAATGGGATGATCTTGTCCAAAGAGTCCAAAGGAAATAGTTACCTTAGGGTTTGGAACATAGAGAAATGTTTGATAAATATCCAAAAAGGTATGAGAGTTTGTGTGAATAAAAATCTGATGTTGGAGCATTTATATAGTACTCAAGGCATCCTTATCCACACTTGGCATTTAATACAATGTTTACTTGGTCAACATTGGAAGATTGGGTCATTTCCTCTTTGGGCCTTGTCTTTTATTCCATTTTGGGCCCTAATTTTGGGCCCAATTGCACATGTAGCTTAGCCCATCAACTTTCATGTATAATTCACCATATATATCATGTTTACATAATTCCATAATGTCACGACAATATTCTCTAACGAGATTCTCATTCGTAGTCTCAATTGCCAAAATAAGAATTCTAGTCGCCCATGGCTTCATTGGACATTTTGGATAACTATTTATGTTTTATGATTTGATCATGTAGGAGTATGTAGAAGTGTATTGAAGTGTTTGAAGCTTTAACAATGCTTAAAGAACTCCAAAGAACCAAAAGGAACCATCTAAGAATCGCCGTAAAATTGTGTTACAAAACAAGCGCGGAAGAGCACAATTTGTTGTGCCTTGTGCCACTGCTGCAAAGCAAGGCAGTGGCGCAAGAATTGCACCCCCTCTAAATCAGTGGCTTGCGCCACACCCCCTGAAACAGGGAGTGGCACAAGTTTCAGCACCTTGCTGAATTTTTTGGCCATTTCTTCAATACTTGCATATCGTCCAATACCTTATCAAAACACTACAAAATACTTACTTAGTGATCTTAATCATCAAGTAAACATGACTCCAAGTCACCAAATGAGGTTAGAATGTGTATGGGGTATTACCCAAATGCTCCATGAAATCACAAAACACCTCCTACAAAGGTCTAATCGCACATATTAGGTACGATATCAAATGTTTCACCAATGACACTATAAAACAAATACTCATGGCATCTCAACACCTAGGTAGATATGACCCCAAGGTATCAAGTGAGGTTAGAAAAGTACGGGGTGTTACACATTCAACATTTGTCGATCCTAGTGTAAGGCTTACAAAGGTGTGTAGAGTTGTGAAGTTATTTCTTAACGCTAACTAGTTTGTTGTTTGTGTTTAGTGACTTTAAATAGGTACAATGGTCCCGAAAGGCGAAACACCACCATACATGGATGTCAATACTTCGAATACGATCTTGGCCCTAATTGAATCTTTGGGTCGTAGATTGGAATCCATGGAAGATAAAATAACCACGCTCCAAGGAAGTGTATCAACTATGGGTGGAAACATAGTGAATATGGAAGGTTATCTAACCTCCACCCAATCCACTCACCCAAAACTACCATGCCTCATAGAGCGGGCATGCTCAAGACGCATCCGCTATTATCTCTCCGGGAATCGTCCATCAAATGTTTAACCCACCAACTTAAACACAAGACCCCATTGCCTAAACCACCACTTACCCACACAACTGTAATCCCGTTCGTCCACTCCAACCCCAATTCAACCAAGTCAACCAAGAAGAACCACAAAACTGAATTCCCCAATCCTAAGGCCAACCCCAACCTCCACTAAACCAAAATCCACCACTCCACCACCCACCTAACCAAAATCAACCCATCTAAGTCAAAGAAGTAGAAGGAGAGGAATTTCAAGTTGAGCTTTAGGAACAAGATGAAGAGGCCATGTTTGTGGAATACATGAGGAATAGACCAATGATGCAAAGATGAGGATATAAAGGCCGAGGAGAAAGATTTGGTCTGGTAACTTATGGGAGAGGCAACTTTGGAAATCGTCCCCAAGGTGAAGGTCAATGGAACCACAATGACAATCAAGGTGGTAATGGAGGTCGAGATGTATGGATCAATTCTATCAAGACTAGTCTTCCAACTTTCAACAAAGAGAGTGATCCCGAGGCTTATCTTACATGGGAGTCCACTTGTGAAAGAATATTTCAAGTCAATGATCTCACCGAGGTAAAGAAGAGTTGTTATGCCATAATCCAATTTGAGGGGTTTGCCATTACATGGTGGGAATATGCCAAGAGATTTCAACTAAAAGGAAAACCCCCACCATGGAATGCTTTGAAGGACCTCATGAGACAAAAGTTTGTATCGAAAAGGTATAGTCATGAGTTACTTACCAAGTTGTATAATCTAAGGCAAGGGAACAAGAGTGTCTTGACATATTATGATGAGTTCCAACAATTGGTTTTGAAGCTTGAGCATCATGAGAACATGGAACATGTTGTCATTAGTTTCAATATTAGTTTGAACAAGGATAATTCCTCCTCAATGACTTGTCATAGTTTCACTACCATCGAAGATATCTTTCAAACGGCCTTGGATGTTGAGACGGATCTCAAAGAAAGGTCATTATTCAAGTCCAAAGTGTACTCATCCACTAACCCTTGGAGTAAGAACAAAGAAGTAGCTCAACCATCTTCGGGGTGGAACAAGAATAAGAAAGTTGCCAAGCCTTTTAAAAGGAAGGCCATAGAGAAGACCATTCCCAATTACCCGCCAAGGAATGAAGGTAACAAGTATCTAACTCTTAATTCTAAGGGTTTTCAATGTTTCAAATGTCAAGGTTGGGGGCACAAGGAAAATGAATGTCCCAATAGGAGAAATGTGATCCTTAGGGAAGGAAGATTGTATTACCTTAGAGATGAGGTGGGTCTAGAAGAGGATAATAAAGGTGAAGTTTAAGAAGGAGAGAGGGTTGAGGAAGATGACTAAGTAGAGAAAGGTGATGAGGATGCTTGGCCTCAAGATGGAGAGTTCGAGGTCCCAAACTTTGTGGTAAGTCGAGTCATAATTAGTAAGACATTTGATGATCCGAGTCAAAGAGAAAATCTATTTCATACCAAGTGTCTTATCAAGGAGAATGTATGCTCATTAGTCATTGCTAGTAGGAGTTGTGCTAATGTTGCTAGTGCCACGATGGTTAATTTTTTGAAGTTGCCCACAACCAGGTATGCCACACCTTATAAACTTCAATGGTTAAATGAGTGTGGAGAATTGAAGGTAACTCGACAAGTTGTGATCCGGTTCAAGATTGGGAACTACCATGATTAAGTACTTTGTGATGTAATCCCCATGCAAGCTTGTCACACCTTGCTTGGAAAACCATGGTAATATGATCATTCAACCAAACATGATAGGAGGACTAATCGGTATTCTCTTAAATTGAATGGAAAGAAATTCACCCTCCATCCTCTTTCAGCATCATAAGTAAATAAGATGCATCAAAGAATGAGAGATTTAAAGGAGAAAGAAGGAAAGGAAGGGAAAGAAGGGGAGGGAGGATCCCATGAGAGGGAGAATGATGAACGAGAAAAAAGAAAGAGGTTGAAAGAAAAGAGCCAAATGGTGATGTTGGCTAGAAACAAGGATCTTTTCAAGGAACATAATGAGGAGAAACCTATGCTACTCCTAGCACATGCTTTTCACACTAACCATTCTACTTCTTTTTTTCCCTATTCTATTTTTCTTATTTTGCATGGTTATGAAGATGTGTTCCCAAGGAAACTTCCAGAGGGGTTACCCCCACTTCAGGGAATTGAGCATCAAATAGACTTTGTGTCGGGCTCACAATTGCCAAACAAGTCATTCTATCAAAGCAACCCAACGAACACGAAGGAACTTTAAAAACAAGTTGAGAAACTTCTCAACAAAGAATATATTAAGGAGAGTATGAGCCCATGTACGGTTCCGCTATTTTTGGTACCAAAGAAAGATGGGACTTAGCGCATGTGTGTAGATTGTCGAGCGATCAACAAGATAACGATAAAGTATCGCCACCCTATCCCTAGATTAAATGACATGCTAGATGAGTTGAATGGTTTATATGTGTTCTCAAAAATTTATCTTTTATCTTAGGAGTGGGTATCACCAAATTTCGATGACCCCGAGAGATGAGTGGAAAATCGTTTCCAAGACTAAATTTGGTCTCTATGAATGGTTGGTTATGCCATTTGGACTCACCAATGCTCCTAGTACCTTTATGAGGCTAATGAATCATGTGGTGAAGCCATTCATAGGGAAGTTTGTCGTGGTATACTTTGATGATATCCTTGTCTATAGCAAGTCCCTAGATGACCATGTGATGCATTTGAAATGTGTTTGATGTGCGTAGAAAAGAATAATTGTATGCTAATCTTTAGAAATGTTCTTTTGGTGTTAATGAGGTCATATTTTTGGGATTTGTTGTGAGTTCCCAGGGTGTTGAAGTGGATGAATCCAAGATAGACGCTATACAAAATTGGCCAACTCCACAATCTATTGGTGATGTGAGAAGTTTTCATGGATTGGCTAGTTTTTATAGAAGGTTTGTCAAAGGGTTTAGCACCATAGCCACCCCGTTGGCCGAGGTAATCTAAAAAGATCAACCTTTTAAGTGGGGATAAGAGCAAGCAAAGGCGTTTGAAACTTTGAAAATAATACTTAGCTCCGCTCCGTTGTTATAACTGCCCAATTTTGAGAAGATGTTTGAAATTGAATGTGATGTTAGTAAGGTAGGCATTGGAGCCGTCTTAATGCAAGACCAAAAGCCCATTGCATACTTTAGTGAAAATCTCAAAGGAGCAACCTTGAACTAGTCCACATATGATCTTGAGTTGTATGCCTTGATTAGAGCTTTGGGCAATTGACAACACTATCTTTGGCCTAAGGAATTTGTAATTCAAACCAACCATGAATCTTTGAAACATCTTAGAGGCCAAGATAAATTGAACAAAAGGCATGCCAAGTGGATTGAATTCTTGGAGACTTTCCTTATGTAATTCAATACAAAAAGGGGAAGGAGAATGTCATGGCTGATGCCTTATCAAGAAAACATATTTTGCTCAATACCTTTTCTTCTAAATTAATTGGCTTTGAATTCTTAAAGACATTGTATCCCGAGGACCCCAAGTTCGCTCCAATCTTCAAAGATTGTGAAGAATGGGAAAGGGAAAGTTGGGTTAGGGATAGAAATTCTATACACTATTCCAAATTTGATGGTTTCCTATTCAAAGGAAGGAGATTGTGTGTGCCCTCTAGTTCTTGGAGAGAATTGTTTGTGAGGAAGGCACATAATGATGGTATGATGGGTCACTTTGGAATTAGCAAGACCCTTGGAATCCTAGAGGAGCAATTCTATTAGCCCAAGATGCGTCTTGATGTTGCTCGAATTTATGGCCAATGTATGGATTATACAATTGCAAAATCTCGTACTCTTCCTCAAGGATTATACACACCACTTCCTACTCCCCTACACCCATGGCTTGATATTTCTATGGACTTTGTGTTGGGTTTGCCTAGGATGATAGCATCTTTGTTGTAGTTGATCGATTTTGAAAAATGGCATATTTCATCCCGTGTCACAAGAGTGATGATGCTCCTAGTGTGGCTTCTTTATTTATTAAACATGTTGTTAGGATCCACGGAATTCCCAAGACCATTGTGAGTGATAGGGACTCTAAGTTTCTTAGTCACTTTTGGAGGTCCTTGTGGGGTAGGCTTGGTACCAAATTGCTTTTCTCCACGTCTTTCCACCCACAAATTGATGGTCAAACCGAGGTTATGAATAGGAACTTGGGTACAATGTTACGCACCTTGGTTAAGGTAAAAGTAACTTCTTGGGAGGATCACTTACCTTTAGTCAAATTTTCTTACAATATAGTTATTCACACGACTATTGGTATGACTCTTTTTGAGTGTGTTTACGGTTTTAACCCCCTCACCCCTTTAGATATCACTCCCTTGTATAGTGATGTTGTGATTAGTTTAGATGGAAACAAGTGGGCAGAATCAATGAAGAATATGCATGAGAAGGTGAGACTTCACCTTGAGAAAAAGAATCAAGAGGTAGCAAAGAAGGTGAACAAAGGAAGAAAAAGACTCGTGCTTAAATTGGGCAATTGGGTGTGGGTACATCTTAGAAAGGACCGATTCCCAACCCAAAGGAAAGCAAAGTTGCTTCCACGAGGTGATAGACCCTTCCAAGTGCTTCAGAAGATAAATGACAATGCATACAAGATTGACCTTTCACCGAAATATCAAGTGCACAACACTTTCAACGTGTGTGATCTCTCTCTCTTTGAAGCTCAAGATGATGATGAAGTCGTGAATTTGAGGACAAATTCCTCTTAAGATGGAGAGGATGATGTGATCCAAATCTCCTCATGACCATTCACAAGGATCCAATCTCGAGAACTTCAAGGAACACAAGCATTAGTCATGAAAAGTGAAGTGTTGAACTCTATGTTGACCCCATCAAGAGGGTTCTATGAGTTGAGGGTCGGATTGGGAGCTTCAAGTGAAGGATTTGGATGTTGCCTCATGGTGACGAGAGGAGCAACGATTCTCCAAGAGAAGGCCAGCCAAATGAGCTACTGCCTTGAGGCAACAGCAAGAGTGACGATCCGCCAACTCAGTGACGGTCAGTCACAGTGGCCATCACCACCAAAACAGTCTACCTGGACTCATGCTTGAATGCTTAAAGGTCACTTTTGGGCCTCCTTTGTAATGACACTATAAATAGCTCAAGTAGGGTTTCATTTTGCTAAGTTATCTTTGAATATTGATGAATACGTCTCTTATGAGAGAGTGTGGTAAAGCTTGTATTGAATCATTACTTAGAAACAGGGGGTTTTGAGGGAGTTTAGACACCCTCTTAGTTCTCGTATAAATTAGGTGCTTTGGATAGTAGATTTAGGGGGTTTTGAATTCATATATTCAATAGTTCCTATCTCTTTTTCTATCTCTTTGTGTCTATCTCATTATCTTCTATCTTTATTTCGCTTGTTATCTCGATTTCATAGTTAAATCTTCTTTATCATATTTTGGTTCATATTAAGAGGAATGAGAAAGAAGATGAGGACATCCAAGAGAACATCAAGGATGTGAGCTTGAAAGGAGATTTATCACCTAGACGCATAAAAGAGATTATGAATGGGAGGAAAAGAAGCAAACCAGGCACAACAATGAATACAAGGAGTAGTTCTGCAAGAAAACCCATTGTTTAGAGAATGATAGATAAAATTTTATTTTGGAATATTAGATCAGTAACATTCAAAACTCTTTTGAGAGGTTGATTGATCTAAATAAGAGAAATAAATATGCATATATTGCCCTCATGGCACCTTTCCAAGGGCCTCAAGAGTTAGAGAATAATAGTTGAAAGCTAGGAATGGAATATGTTGTAGTCAATAATTCAGCTAAAATTTAGGTGTTTTGGAATGAGGAATGGAAGGGTGAAGTCATGACTGATAATAAATTTGTGCATCAAACATTCCAGAAGGAGATGTATATTACTGCATTTTATACTAGATGTAGTACATTGGAAAGATTAGATTATGAGAGTATTTGGAGGGTAATAGTGTCATCATTGATAAACCATGGATTGTAGGAGGTGATTTTAATGTAATCATAGATGAGTAAGAAAAATAGGGAGGCCTACCGATTACTCAGCAGGAGACCACTGACTCAGTTCATGTGCATTAACTGACATGAAATTTATAGGTAGAAACCACACATGATGGAATGGTAGAATAGTGGAGGAATGTATCTTTAAAAGACTTGACAGGGTCTTTGGCAATTTGGAGTTCTTGAATGAATTTCCCTCCACAGAGGTGCAATATCTGATTAGGCATGGATCAGATTATGCCCCTTTACAAGTGTGTTGTAACTCCAATCAAGAAAAGGTGAGCAAACCATTTAGATTCTTATACTTCTAAACCAAGCATCAAAATACCAATAAGTGGTGAAGCAAAATTGGTGTTTGGAGATACAAGGTAATCCTTTCCATGTTGTTCAGGATAAGATGAAAATTTTGAAAAGCTCTAAACACAAGGTAATCCTTTTCATGTTGTTCAGGAAAATTTGAAAAATTTGAAAAGGATGCTTTTCAAATAAAGCAAAGAGACCTATGGGAATGTGTTTTAAAAAGTGGAAACACTGGAAAATATGGTAAGAATGAAAGAAGTACAATTGAAGATAAATAACATTGAGCAGAATAGGAAGGAGTTGATTAAGACAGAAGAGAAATTGAAAAAGCATTATCAAATAGAGGAAAAGTATTGAAAGCAAAAAAAATGTATGAGATGGTTTACAAATGAGGACAGGAACACCAAGTTCTTTCACTCATATATAAAAAGAAGGAGGAGGAAATTAAGGTTGTATGAAGTGAAAAATGATTAAAGGGTCATTTTAAGGACACTAACAACATAGAGGAGGAGGCAGTCAGGGTTTTTGAGGGTCAGTTTAAAAATTCCTCTCATAATGAAGATTTTTCAATGATTGACTGCATTTAAGAATTATCACAGAAGAGTAGAAAGCAGAGATGGACATGACTCCTACTAAAGAAGAGGTGAAGGACGCAATATTTTCTCTAAATAAGAATAATGCAAGTGGCCCATATGGTTTCTCATGTGAGTTTTTCCAAGGCTACTGGAAGATTATTGAAAAAGACATGGTTGCAATATTAGTAGCATTCTTTTGTGGGATGGAATTACTAAGGTACATTACCCATACAAACCTTGTCTTAATTCCAAAGAAAGAAAAGGTTGGAAAATTCACATGCCTTAGACCAATAAGTCTAAGCACATATATATATATATAAAAGGTAAATTCCAGAGTCATTCATGGAAGAATAGCAATTGTACTCCTTGATATTATCTCCAAAAACTAGACTAATTTTATGAAAGAAAGAAGCATAGCAAAAAATGTACAGCTGGCCTAAGAGATAATTAGAGACATCAATAAGAGAAACAAATTCCATAATGTAGTGGTAAAACTAGATATGACTAAGACATATGACAAGGTATCATGGATATTTCTGACAAACGTTATAAGGAAGTTTGGATTTTTGGAGAGAATTATAGACATGACATGGAGGCTTGTATTAAATAACTGGTACTCAATACTAGTTAATGGGAATACTTTTGGCTTTTTCTCCTCTTCAAGAGAACTAAAGCAGGGAGACCCTTTGTCACCTACTCTATTCATAATTGCAGCAGAGGTTCTAGCTAGAGGATTAAATAGTTTAAATGATGACAATGAGTTCAAAGGTTTTGGACTCCCTAAATGGAGTAAAAAAATTAATCACTTATCCTATACTGATGATACAGTCTTGTTTTATTCAGGGCACAAAGGGTCAATCGAGAAAATGATGAAAGTCCTTGAGAGATATGCGAAGTTTTCAGGGCAACTTATCAATATAATAAATAGTTTCATAGACTCATATGAGAAGGTCCCAATTATTGATAAACACAAAATAAGGAATGTCACAGAAATTGCTATTGATCATTTCCTTTCACCTACCTAGGATGCCCTATCTATTATGGTAGAAAAAAGAAGGTTCATTTTGAAGATCTGATCGAGAAGGTGCTCAAAAAGTAATGACATGGCATAACATATTAATTGCCTATGGAGGAAGGTATGTATTGATTAATAATGTCTTTCAGCCATTGCCAAAATATGTTATGTCTGCCATGAACCCTTCAACAGGTGTGGTAGATCAGATTCACAAGATAATGGCTAGATTTTTTTAGGACAAACTTGGCAAACTCAAAGGAAAACACTAGGCGACATGGGATGACTTATATCTACCAAAGGAAGAAGGGGGAATTGATTTCAGATCATTACATACTATAGCTAATGCATTATTTACAAAGCTATTGTGGAATTTTAGAACATCTTCTGGACCACTATAGAGTAATTTTTTGGGGAACAAATATTGTAAGAAGAAATATCATGTGGTAGCACAAGGAACAGGGACCTCACATATATATGAAGAAAGATGATTCAAGTTAGAGAGGAAGTGGAGCATAATATTTGGTGGCAAATCAAACCAGGTGATGCAAGTTTTTGGTTTGATAACAGGACCATAAAAAGGGGCATTGTACTATGTGGAGGAGGATAACCAATGAGATGAAGAGATGCAAGTGAAGGATTTCATCATAAATGAAAGATGGGATAGGGAAAAACTGATGCAATGTATTTCTAAAGAAATGTTACAACATATATTAGAACATCAGTCCTGCAATCTGTGAGACAAGAAAAAATTGGGCATAGTGGATAGGGACAACAAGTGGCCACTTTACTATTAAATCAGCCTGGGAAATATTGAGAAATAGAAGATAGAAGAGGGATGTTTTCAAGATGATATGGAGTAAAGGATACCTTCTAAAATAAACTTCTTCCCTTGGAGGGTATGGAGAGGAAGGATAGCAACTGATGATAATTTACTAAGGATGAGAATCAACATAGTCTCAAGGTGTTGGTGTTGTGAAGATTACAATAAAGAGACCATGGAATATCTTTTTCTAACAGGTCCCACAGCTGGAAAGCTATGGAAGTATTTTGCTAATTTTACAGGTTTCAGGGTGTAAGGAATGAAATTATCACATGTCATTATGACATGGTGGTATTCAGAAGCTCCAACCAAGCTACAACAGATTTATAAGGTGATACCAGCATTTATCATATGGTAGTTATGGAAAAGAAGAAACAACAGAAGGCATGATGGAGATACAAGCCCCAGCAGTATGGTTTATTAGGTGCAGCTGGCCATCACTCAAATGATAAAAATGAGGTTCCCATGGATCAAGAATCCAAGTACTAAATGGAGAGAGATGATTAAAGTTATTGGTAGTTATAAGCCAAAATTACATCATTATGCAGTCAAGTGGGGATTGCCGCATGAAGGAGTGATCAAGTATAACACAGATGGGGAAAGATGAGGGAATCCAGGCTTGGGTTCATATGGCATTTGTTTAAGAAATAGTAGAGGTGACCTAGTGTATGCTCAGGCAAAAAACATTGGTATTACAACTAATATGGAAGCTGAAATGAAAGCAATCCTAGAATCTTTAAGATATTGTGTAAGGAAGGGAGTGCATAAGGTAGAGGTAGAATCAGATTCCTTATTGATGGTGAATATCATTAATGAGGTGTGAAAATTTCCATGGTAGATAGCAGAGAAAGTTGTCACGCCCCAAATCCCATTGAGGCGGACTGGCACCCGAAGCCGATATGGCCCGAGAGAACCAATATTTTCTCATGTACATTCGTATACATATCCTCGTATGAATCTTATTATACCTCATGCAACTATGCGGAAGTCATGGACATGGAAACATATGCCATATATATATACACAAAACTTGGTCGTTGGGGCCATCAAGTCCAAACAAACGTACATATCTTACATTGAGTTTTCCCACATAAGTCTACAAAGCCTCTGCATGTACACAACTATGACAAACCTAGAGTCGGGACAACACCCCGCTCTATACTCGTATACAATACCAACCAAAGTGCATAATGACTCGGAAAGCCCCAAAGCAACGGGAGCTCACCAACGATTCGCAAATGATCTGCAACCTACTGTGGAGGTCTACTAGCACCTGCACTGCAACAAATAAAGTAAGTCCCCCGAGAGGGGTCAGTACGATGAATGTACTGAGTATGTAAGGCTCATAAGAACTGTATCATACATAATAATAACAATGGAGTCAATATAAGAGAAATAATGAATGTGAATAAACTCTCTTCCTGTATGTGAGGAACCATGTATATTACGTTCTTTACTTCTCTTGTCTTCACATATGTTCATCTTTATTGTTCTACCCATGCTAGGCTGTTTTATCACCCCTGGGATGAGATTAACCCATGCTAGGTATTTTGACCCCTGGGATGTTATATTAACCCATGCTAGGCTTTCGTGTCGCCCCTGGGATGTTATTAACCCATGCTAGGTACTGTGACCCCAGGGATGTACTGTGATAACCCATGCTAGGCTTTCGTGTCACCCCTGGGATGTATTGTGATAACCCATGCTAGGCTTTTATATCGCCCCTGGGATGTATCGGGATCGCCCCATGCTAGGTATTTTAACCCCTGGGATACCACCCGTGAATACTCATTAATCATACATTACATCTTTCTCTTGTTATTCTTACTTCCATTCTAAGAGTGCTACATTGAGGATTATGACATTATTTGAAGCACACACATATATCTTACTTCACTCCTTTACTTCATGAGATTGACACCTTTACTTGTGAGGGATAAATATATTAGCTTGCACATTACTTCCTTCATTACTCTTATGAGATGGGTACTTCTACTTGTGAGAGATTGGTACAAAGATAATCATAATATTATTGGACTTTGGAACATGACATGATTGGAAAATGCTATTCAAGAATAAATAGATTCTCTTTACATCTTACTCTCTTTGAGATAGTTCTTTTTAGTAGTTACAACATTATGAGAGCATTTGGAACTTCAGTCAATGAATAGTCAATAAATAAGGGCTAAGTGAATCATAATTCGTCTAAGAATAGGACACATGTGAATAACAGTATATGTCAACCTGAATTGATATACTTCAAAACCCCTCGGAATAGAACAAGCCCAATGTCAATGTGAACAATATGCTGCAGAAGGATACAGAAAAAAAAGTAACCTTACATACCTTATCTTCTCAATACGAATATACAATCCTATACGTGAATACAATAGTCCAGCTCCTTCCTTATGATTCACTCTACAACACAAGTACATAACGGAGTTTACATTAACCACCAAATACCTTACAAATGCATATAACGATAATAAGTTTCATGTTTGCCTTTTAAAATGTCATGTCCCCCTTGACAACACCATTTATGAAAGTATCATTCCAACAATCCCACAATATTCCATACATTGACCAATACATAATAAACCCATAGCATGTCACACCAAGTTCATATTTTCCACTCTCCATCAACACAACATCACAATTACTCCGTCAAATCACCTCAATACACCTCATATCAACATATCGGCCAAAATACCATAATTTACACTTATAAAAAAAAAACAAGTTTAGAAACATAATCACACCATACATGTTGTTATTTCATCCATACCATGCACTTTTATCAAAACCACAAGTCACCTTTCAAGTTTAATTCACAAGATGACACATCTTTTACAAAAACACAAAAGGGCACCACGAACACTTTTAGACATAACCATCATGATCTACATACTCTCCCATGCGTATAATATATTAATCCATAAGAATAATCACTTACCCAAACTTGCAAAATGAGTGATCTTGTCCCAAAGATGGCTTAGGGTTTGAAGAATATGCAAAATATCTCTTGGAGAATTGTCTAGAAAAACATGTGTGAGTTGTGGAATTAAAAATCTAATTTATTTGCCTTTATATAGTCCTTGGGGTCATCCTTAGCCAACTCTTAGCATTTAATGCAATGTCCATTTGGTCAATGGAAGAATGGGTCTTTTTGTTCCCTTTGGGCCTTGCATTTTGGCTCCATTTTGGGCCTCAAATTGGCCCATTAACACATGTTATCTTAGCCCACTAAAATCAATGTGTAATCCATCATATATCTCATGTTTAATTAATTCCATAATTGTCACGACAATATTCACTCACGAGATTCATGTTCGTAGCCTCAATCTCAAAATAAGAAATTCTAGCCACTTATAGCTTCATTGAACATACTTTGCTAACATACTTGTGACGAGGGACTAACCCCAACTCGGATGCTAAACTTGCTTAAGAGTAGCCCTACTACGATGGCATAATGATACCATAACCCAAAAGTTGTCTTTATAGACTTAAAATCGTAGAAGAAATCGGGCCTAAAGCACCCCGGCACGCCCCGGGCGCCTTAGACACTTAGAGAAAATTCCAGCTTTTGAGAGGTGCACAGGGGCGGCCTGGCACGCCCTTGGGCGCACCCTCTTGCTGCCTGTGCCCAAAAATTTTGGGCAAAAAGCGGCCTGGCACGCCTGGCCTATTTTTTTTTGAAAATTTTCGTTCTTCGACTTTTCTTTGCGGATTTGGTTAGATACTTCAAGTTCTATTCTTTCACTTACTTATTACCTTTAATATCCTTTGCTTGGAGGTCCTCCAAGCCTCATTTTTAACCCCACAAATGCTCCACGAAGTCACAAGACACCTCCTACAAAGGTCTAATCACATGTACTAGGCCCAATATCAAATGTTTCATTAATGACACTACAAAACACATACTTATGGCATCTCGACACCTAAGTAAACATTGTGCAAAGTCGTCAAGTAGGGTTGGGAATGTACGGGGTGTTACAAAAGTGGAAAAAATTAAAGATGCAATGTCTAACCTAGATGCTAAATTGAAACATATATATAGAGAATGTAACCAACTTGTAGACTAATCTAGCTATGGAAACAGAATAGATGCAAGAATTCAACAGTTTTCAGCAGATACCATCTATAGGGAGGAAATTAATCAACACAGAGAAAGATCAAATTCCAGCAATTAGAGTAAGAATAAGAAAGATAAAGCCATATTAACAGAGTTGTCATCACAAAGAAAGCATGCATAATGCAGATTCTTAGCAACAGAACTATTTACATTAGAGTTTGCCCTTTCTAGAGGGATATTACAGCAGCTGAATCAGATTAGCTAAGCTATGTTAGCACACAAAAAAAAGAACACCAAAAATAAAGAGGAGTGATGTCAGATCAATCCTTAAGCTTTGGAGGTCAGCTACATGCCCTAATCAGTGATGGAAATCGAAGATCCATTTCAAAGCTCATCTGGGAATAGCAAAAGGATAAGAGTTAGTAGAAGAAGAAGGGAGATAGTAGAAAGAAGAAGATTTTGTTTATACATTTTTGGGAGAACTGCAAACTCCATACATATACCTCTTTCGATCTTATTCATCAGAGAAACCCCATCCACCTGGAAAACTTATAATTTTTAGCTACGGGATAGTGGAGAAGCAAGACAAAGCTAAGAGAAATAGGAGCTTACCTTGGTCAAGTGATAAATTTTGTGTGATTGGGAGATGCAACAATTCATCGGGAACAAGATTAATGACCCATAGGAGAAGACGAAAGTTACTACGGTAGCAACTACCATGATGATGAAGTAGTGCCGAAACTGGAAAGTGAAGAGATGGAGTATAAGGGAAGATAGATCTATAATTAGGTCAGTTTTAGAAAGTGGGCTTCTCCTGAACAAAGTCCAGTTTTTGTAATTTCCTGCTTTGTTTTTTATTTTGGGCATTTGGCCAGATTGTTTTTTGTTTTAACAATTATTCAATAAAATGACCTAACAAGCCATCAAAAATTTGATTAAAAAAATATTTAAGGGGTATTTTGATCAATCAACATTTAACGAAAGTTATTCGTACTTTTATAATAGGTAGATAGATAAATAGATAGATAGATAGAAATATACATAGATAAATGGGCTTCTACCCAATTTGATTTTAAAAGAAAATCAAAAATATGATTGCGTGGTAAGAATTTGGGATAATTACATAAATGAATTTTTTTAGATTAATTATTACCATGTATAGTGCAACTTTTAATTTATTACCAATTATAGTTGAGTATTAACTTTAATAACAGATCTTCACTTCTTCTTCACTTCTCTCCATTCTCCCGTCAACAAAGTCTTCTTCGGCGAGGAGTTTTCAAGCTCCGGTGAACCGAAGCAAAGCAACAACCGCCACCAGTCCCTTTTCCCCCTTCTACACAACCATCGTCGGAGCTCCGACTCCGGCAGCCACCACATCCATGCCAGAATTATAATAGAGTAACCAGACCTGGCCGAAATTGTCCAAATCTGACCAAAATTATTAGATTTTAACAGAGTTGTTTGGTGATGGAGGAGAAACGGAGTGGGTAGTAAAGCTGTTGGTTGCTTCGGTGACGTGAGTTCACCGGAGAAGTCGGGGGCTGTTTGGTTGGCGGCTGGTTCGTAAGGAAAAATAGAAAATGGGAGGTGACGGATCTTTTGTTGTTGGTGGTGGAGGTCTGGCTAGAGTTTGATGGTGGCGGCTCTTCGGCAGTGACGAAGGAGAGAGGAGGTAGGTGGTCGGCGTTGTTGTTTGGTTATGATATTTTTTTGATTGTTTGTTGAATTTCGATTGGTTAAGGTCGGAGAAGACAATGACGTCATGGTTGGAGGTTGCCAGAGTTGGTAATATTGTTGTTTGTTTGCCGGATAAAATGGGGTCGTGCTGGTGGTGATTCACCGGAGAATAATTTAGAAAATTTGTAGGACTCTGTTATCTGTACAAAATACAAATTAACTCGTTGACTGAATTCATAATTTAATCTTGAATATCTTCTTATCCGGGTTGATGTAATATATAGATAAAAAAAATATGATTTGGATTATATTGCATTTAAAATCCAAAGATTTCTCTACTTCCAAAGAATCCAACATTCCATTTGTTTCATCTGCTCTCAATTTGGCTGCATTCAACCAGTGGATCATTTGAATAATGTGGATATTCTTGGCCTTGATTGCAACTGATGCATTCAATGGTTAAGAAATTTTAGTACTGTGGACAACAAAGATAAATTCGAAATACATATTTGTTGTTGTTGTGGCTGTTGTTTCTCCATAAAATGACGTCGTGGTTGGAGGTTACAGAAGTTGGCAATATTATTGTTTGTTTGCAGGATAAAATGGGGGAGTGGTGGAGGTGATTCACCGGAGAATAATGTAGAAATTTTTAAAAGTTTTATTAAAACTGTATTAAAAACAAACGGCCATTGTAATACATTTCGAATTCAATATTATACATTTTTATGAATTCGAAAGTTGTTATTTCATAACAAATATAATACATTTCTAACGACGTAAACTAATTTAAATTGTAACAAATTGTTTGAATTTCAAATATAATACTTATGATACATTTGTATTAAAAATGTTTTAGTTATATATATTCACCACGCATATTGAAATACGTCTTTAATATGTATAATATATTGAATTCAAAATGTATTAAACGTAAAGGATCGTTGTAATACAATTCAAATTCAATATTATACATTTTTATGAATTTGAAAAGTTTGAGATTCACGTATAATGTATTATAAATGTTTTAGTTATATATATTCACCACGCATATTGAAATACGTCTTTAATACGTTTAATATATTGAATTCAAAATGTATTAAATTTGTTGTTTATTTTTTTCTCTTATTAATGATGTTAAAAAAGTATTATAATTAAATTTGAAACATTTAAATGCTATTCAAGTTAGTTTATGTGTTACTATATTAAAATTATGTTTTAAAATGTATTATATATGTATTTTGCTATTTTTGATAAAAAAGTTATGCTTTCAATTCATGTACTATAATTAGTAAATAAGACTATATATTTACATTATTTATGTAAATACCCCTAAGAATTTCAAACAAGAGATTCACACATAATCCATAAAATATTCAATAATGTCAAACGAGCTAATCTTTGCAACTATCATATTTTGTTCAGAATATTCTCTTTTATAAATCCAAATCTGCACAAGCTTTCATCTTTGCTTTAGCTTTTAATTGATTGATTAATTCAAATTTGAGTACCTAAAATACATTAAAAAAATCTCAATTTCTTATAAATGTAATGATTCTTGTTTTGAATTGTTTTAAGGGTTATTCTAGATGAATGCAACACGAGACCTCTCGTGAATGCATATCTTAGTTAATGAACTCTCTATATTTGAGAATATGGTTAGCCAATATGTTAAATAATTGATTACGATAAATTGGATCGGCTTCATTAAAATTCAAGAAATTTAAATTATGGCATCAATTTTCATTGGAAAAAATAAACAGATTTTATGGCGTTGTTTTTCCTGGTTTGATGGAGAAGTGTCATCTGAAATGACGGAAAGCTCCCTGGAAGAGAGGGCAGATGAGGCAGGGTTAAATGAGGAACAGTAACATGAGAATATAATAATAAAAGGTTGACAGTTAAAAGTTACTCGTAGGGAATATCATAATCATAACACAAGACACAAGCAAAAGCAACAAGTCCACCTTCGCCAATCGCTGTTCAACAGGGAATTAGGGTTTAATTCAGTTCAACCAACTACTATTAATTTCGCTCGCCTGTTGCTCAATTGCTAAACCCTAATTCCTCCTAAGTTTGACGGATTCCAAAATTGGACCTCTCTCTCTCTCTGTTTCGGCGAGTAAGCTCTTTTTACCCTATTAATTATATGTTTGTACTGCTGTTAAAATTCCGAGATCAAGCAATATGTTTCATTGTTGATTAGAGATTTGGAACAACCCACCAGTATTGTATTGTGCTTTTAAAGTATTGTTTTTGGTTCTGAAATTTGGGCCAAGAATCAGCGTTTCAGCTCTCCACTTATCCTTTAATTGGATCTTATTCACTTTATTACTGTGTGTGATTTCTATGCTCAAAACTTAAATTGATTGATTGGTCTTGTAGTATTTGTCAAGTAATTTCCTTAATATTTCTGTTATTTCTTCTGCCTTGTCATCGCAGATGTGGACATCATTGCTTAAGTACAACTTGCCTCCTTACTTACCTAAAAGAGGAAGAACCTTCTGCATCTTCTGAAAAGCAGTGTGCTGAACATTGAGTAACTTTTTACCTACTTTATTTCTTGATAGATTTTCTTTTCTTAGTTTTATTTCGTTCCACATTCCTTTTGGAAGTATCCATGTATGTCCACTCTAAGACTTCCCGACCCCCCTGGAAGGTGGAGCTTTAGAAATTGAAAGTATGAGTGTGAACCCACATTCTGTATTCTCTATTAGGTTTACCCAAAAAGGTTGTAATTTTGTTTTTTTGGCACATTCTTTTTTCCGATGCTTCATATTTTGGTTTTGTTAGACCAAGATAGCTTATGAAAAATGAGGGCATCAGGTGCTTTTCTTTGGACAAGTTAAAGAAAAAGTTGATGAGCTCTTTTTTAGTTCCAGTGCTGTACTCTGACTGTTTCTACTCTATTAAAACTTCCCAGGAGATAATGCTGTACTCACGTACTTGTTGCTAATTAATGGATCCTGATAGCAAGAGATTTGGAAGAGGTAAGACCCTTATAGTATTTGCTTTTCCCTTTGAAACAGAAGTAGTAACATACAATCTTTTTGCATGTTTCCCTATATTGGCTACTGCAGATATTTGATATTGCGAGGGTTTTTATATGCATAACTAACTACTGTTTTACAGTAAAATGCATTTCATTTCATCAGTTTTTTTGCTCAAATGTGCAACTGGCTGATTTATTTGCCCTTGCAATCCTTGTTTTGTGGGGCAATTATCTCTTTCATGATGTAAAAGTGATCTTTTACTGCTTTCTCATTTTTGTGTTGTTCTTCTGCATCCAAAGGATGCATGGTTCATTTTGGGGAAAAGAAAAGGAGTAGTGATGCTATGTTATATCTTTGGGGCTTTACATGTGGCATGATTGTTTATCACAATGAGTTTTTGCAAAAGTTTGTCATCACAAAACAATGTACTCTCAAGCACTTTCCTTCATCACCTGGATGGTGTTAGCTGTCAGATTATAATTCTTTGACTTTGGATCATTGAGACTATTATAAACCAAAATTGATTAAATCTTGACAAAGGGAATTGATATTTTGTTCACATGTGAGGTTCTGAAAAGATTACTGGACTACTAAAGAGTATGGGGTTTCTTTTACTTACCTAAAAAAAAAAGATTATGGGTTTTCTTGAGGTGCTTGGATTTATCTCTTGATGTATGATGATGGATTTATCTCAAGCCTTGGAAACAGCCTCTGGCAGAAATGCAAGGTAAGACTGCGTACAATAGACCCTTCCCCGGGCCCTGCGCATAGCGGGAGCTTTAGTGCACCGGTCTGCCCTCTTTTTTTTTTTTTTTTTTTTTAAATGTCTGATGATGGATTAAGATTCAGATGCTGATATGGTTTTCTTTTTGATAACCAAGATAACCAACCATATCCAAGTTTGAATTTTAATCCATCATCAGATTCTGAGATGGTTATCTTTAGGATGCACATCTTTAGTTTATGACTGTTTTGGTTTGGCCAAAATGCACTACCAGGGCCCAGAGAACTTACAGGTGCTGTGGATCTTATTAATCACTTCAAATTGTTGCCTCATCACGAGTTCTTCTGCAAGAGGTCACTTCCGTTGTCTATTTCAGATACCCACTATCTTCACAATGTGGTGGGGGACACAGAAATTAGGAAAGGGGAAGGGATGCAGTTGGATCAGCTTATACAGGATACTTCCTTGTCAAGAGAGACGAGTTCCCGCATCCAGCCATTTGACCTAGATGCCCTTGGAGAAGCTTTTCAACTACGTGAAGCGGCTCTAGTGGATCTGCCTCATGTAAGAAATCTACTGATTGAAACTTTAGTGACAACGATCCATTTGAGTTAAGTGTCTTTTAAGTAATGCTTTAACATCTTTTGTTTCATAGTCTGAGAAAGGCATCCCTACTGTAGCTGGAAAATCCAAAAGTGAGTTGAAAGACAAGGAGAAGAAGCATAAAAAGCACAAAGAAAAGGACAAGGAGAAGGACAAAGATCATAAGAAGCACAGACATCGTCATAAAGATCGAAGTAAAGACAAGGATAAAGACAAAAAGAGAGATAAAAGTGTTCATCATGATTCTGGTGCTGATCATTCGAAGAAACATCACGAGAAGGTTTGGTTCTAGCAAAACCTTGAGACAATTAGTGCAATATGTTGATTCTTACTAAATGTATCATCAGCTCTTTTGGTATAAAAAAGTTTAGATGACTGGTTCGAAGGACAGCTCTTTTAAATTAGTTTGCTAAATATTGTCTTTTTTTAATAGAATTGTCTAAAGCTGATGAAATATTTGCCATGTGGTAGTAGAACTTTGCTGAACGTTACCCTTGCTTAAATTTCACTGGATCATACAATTTTATTGAATTTTGTTATCCTTTCCTGTTGTCAGTTGCCTTTATTGATTGCAGGGAGAAAAAGTCAAGGACATAAAAGTTTACCTTTCTTGAAAAATGCGACCAGGACCCTGTGAAATGATCTGTTGCCTGACTCTTTAGTTAATAAGGAAAAAGGTTGAGTTTGCTCTATGTTTAGTTTATTAAGATAGTTCAACATCAGTGTAGAACTCTTTCTTGCTGCTGTAGCTTTGATACAGCTCAAGCAATCGTCTCTCTTCTGACCCATTTGGGGAAACCTGAACTTTGAATTTGTTTATCTCATTTTTTAAAAAGGTAAGGTAAAATTTCATAAATGATACAGCACAAAGACTCTGTTAGCTGTATAATATCAGCAGGGGAATACCAAAAACAAAAGACAGCCTCAGCTATCCCCAAAGTTATTCTAAAATCTATAGCACTATTTCCACCTCATTTACATATTCGAGTCTACACCTAAAACAAAACAAAAATATACAATTAGCCTTTATGTTGTGAATAGAGTTGGCACCATCATCAAAGCGTCTTCTATTTTTCTCGTCCCGTATAGTCCACCATATGCAAGCATGTATGGTACTGAATTAGATGAGAGGTTGACGTTGTAAATTTCTATCTGCAAAACTTGATTTTTCTCCCTCTCCATTTAAGTTCTTGTTCTAATGATGCTTATCTACCGTCTACTTGAGATACTTTTTGAAAATCACCAATATTTGCTGGAGTTTAGGACTTCAGCCAGAATCAACAATGGTACTTCACAGTATTGAAAGGGGTGACTGATTATGATATCTTCATTGATCCCAGAAAAGGAAGCATGATGGAGAGGAGGAACTTAATGACGTTTACAAACACAAGAGAAGCAAGGTAGAACTGAATAATTTTGAATTCAGATGATCCTTTATCTTTGGCATATTTGCAAACTCTAAGGTGGTGTTTGAACAACTTTCTTCAAGTGTTTTCGTTGGAGAAATATTTTTGAGGAAACATTTTTGTGAGAAAAATGTCTGGATAGTTGTAGTACCCTTTTATTTTTGTTGGGTTGAAGTTGCGTGTTTTTTGGTTTAAATATTTCTATTTTTTTAAAAAGTAACCCAGAACTTTTTTGTCAGAAAGTTTTATGAAGAAACTTATTAAAAGAACTTAACCAAACAAGTATCTAGAAAGTTTCTAGTGTATTCTTATGAGCTAGCTGCATAGGTGATCTTACATTAGCACCTGTATCTTCATCCTTTTTCTAACTCCGCCGTATTCACATACTGAAATATTGCAGCACAAGAGCTCAAAGATTGATGAGATTGGTGCAATAAAGGTAGCAGGCTGAAATATGCGTTTGGTTCTATCATTTGTTTTATCCTCAGATTTTGCAATTGGGAATTTGGAGGGATCCTTTACTTATTATTGTGAAATATCAGAGGTACAGAAAGTTAATGTCATGCTATATCCCATTCATCGAAGAACTTATTGGCTTGCCCTATTGCTTCAAATCTTATATTTTTCACACTGGCAAGATTGTTCCATAGAGTTCACAGCTTGGTCAGATTGCACCACGATTTTGTTCATATGTGATTTTGCTTTTTATAGTGGAACTTTGTTTTCCTTTTCTGAAATTACCCAAGTTAAATTACAGACGCATTAACTACCTTTACTGTGTTAAAGGAGCAGCATATGAAGAATCAGGCATACTTTCTGTGCTTTAGTTAGGCATCTAAATTAGTATTTCTCCTCCTGAAAAGCCAGATAAATTTATCTCTAGTATTTATATGTAGATACATGTTTCTTTTTTAAAATGCTAAGAAGTATATCATCTCAACAAATTAAATATTAAAAACATCAAGAGGCCAAACTATGGTTGTGGTAAGAGAAATATCAGGCAACTTGTGGCAAAAACTCAACATGCATCTCATCCCAATGCCTGACTCTATACTAAGATGAGTGTAAATAATTCAATATCTACCTGGGCCTACATGTTAACTGGATAATAAAAGGTGAAAGTTGCCAAAGGTTAGTTGGAAAAGGATTGAAATTTCTTATCCATGTTGGCAATAAAGCAATCAATTTTTTGTGATCCCTTAGCTCTTTGTTTCCAATTATTATAAAGTTTTCTCTCATATAAGGGTTAAATATACTTACGATTCTTAGTTGTGTCACTAAAAACTTTAATCCAGAGAGGATGTTTTTGACCATGTAAAATGGAGTATATCAACTGACCAAGTATCTGGGTATTTGTATTTATCCAACTTAGATTATGAATGCTTATGCTGAGTGGCCATGTGAATGTGCAGTATTATAGTTGTTCCTTTTGGACATATTCGTCGGTGAGAGTGGAAACTAGACGCTCTCTGAAGGAATTGCATGAGCTGCATGAGCAAATTGTCTAACTTTTTGCTCAAGGACCCTTAATTTTTATCTTTTTTAATTATACAGAGGGGAAGGGGATTACAAGGCGGGGAATCGAATCGCCCACCAACAAGGTGGAAGTTCAAGTAGCCAACCAGCCAACAGGGGCCGTGATGAGCTCAAGCACCTGGGTGCATAAAAACATCAATTTGAATATGTCCAGAATTTCTTCGTAAATCTGTTCACTCTCTGGTTGGTAAAATTATCATTTAAAATAAATATTGATGTAAGCCTTGATTTTTTTTTAAAAAAGCTGATGTAAACAGATGCAGCTTTATTGTGAAGTTTTTGGTTCACACTTAATTGAACTCTCTGACCTATTTTTCCTTATCCTCATATTATTCTTCCCTACTTCTGTTTTCTAGACAAGAAAAGAGAAGAACGGTATCAGAAGGAAAAAGAGAAGAAGTGACAAAAGTGAAAAGGAAAATAAGGTTATCAGAAAATCCATATTGCCTTTTCGAGTATTAAAAGCAGGAACTTAACTTCACAATATAAACTTGCATTGCATCTCAATGTTAAGACCCTGTATGCATTTTACTAATTGTTAAGATGGTTCTGTGCAACCAGTTGGCAAGTATTTTGCTCTTTCCGAAAAGTTGTGAGAGGAAGGGATCCCAAAAGTAAGAAAAATTGCCTGGTAGTCTGCAGAGGTCTATAATCGGATGGACCATTTCTATATATATGGACCATATACTTGCATGTGTTTTAGAATTCACTTTTTCTGGATGAAAGGAAGGAAGCGTTTTACTTGTACTTTATTTCTCCACAAGAATGTTAAGATTGCATCAGAAGTGTTTGTAGCAGCCTAGTATGCACTCCTTAAGTGCAAATGTAGGTAGTCCTTTGACTGCTAATCTGAAAATCAAATGCCAGCTACTACCAACACACGTTCATCTCTCTTTCTCTCCTCTCCCTAATTATCGTGTGTTTATTTGTAGAACTGGAGCTGTGATAAGGAAAAAAAAGATGGAATCGAATGGTAATGCATAATTTGTTTTCAGTTTTTGTAGAAAGGCTAAACAAGACACAATTAGAAGAGTACTTCAGCATATGTTATTGAACAATGCGTCCAACAAAAGATGCAGTTATGTTTTCTGAGGTCCCTGAAGGGACTCCAAAAATGCACATTTCGGATTAAAAAAAGCAGCTACCTGTTCAGTTGCTGGAATTTTGTATTTAGTGTGTTGTAGAAAGGTTAAACAAGACACAATTTGGACAGTGCTTTGACGTGTGAATATTAAATGGTTGGCTTTGATAAAGCAGCTTCGTGTTCATTCTCTGCACCATTCTGAGTTTTCACTTTTAACAGGCATCGATAGTGAATATCTGTGTATCTAGTCTTAGTGATATTAAAACTTATTTTTATATATCTGCAACATATGTCATTTGTTGTTGAATGCTTGTTTCGCTTCCTTTTAAAGTCAGTCTCTGCACCAATCTGAATTTTCACCTTTGAACTGGTATCTATAATGAACATCTATGGGGACTTTTCATACCTGCTAACTCCTACGATGAGAATTAGGTTCCTTGTTTATGGCAGGAAGAGTTCTAGCCTTTCTGTGACCCTAGTTGTATTAAAGCATAGTTCCATTTACAATATGTACCATTTGATGCTGAGTGCATGTTTCTATTTGGAAGCACACTATATATAAAGAAATTATCTTTTTGCATGCTACATAATGACTTTACAGTTGTTATAAGGATCTAATTTGGGAACCAAGTCTTTGATTTCTTTGTGCCTGGGGTGTGTAATATTTCAATGATAGATTTTAGCTTCTTTTTTTTTTTTTTTTGGGGGTGGGGGGGTGGGGTGGGGTGGGGGGTTTACTTTTCTTCGGATATGTTTAGAAGTTTCTAGTTCACGCTTGCCATTATATATGTTGTTTGTGTAATTGAAGGGTTTTTGTGGGGCTTCTGTTTGTGCAATCCCAAGATTGAAATGAAATCGAACAGTACATTGGTACTTTTGTTGAAACATAGTGTTCATTACAAGCAAGACAGTTGAAACATTAAGAGAAAGTGCCTATCATATATATAATCTTCTATTTTCAGTGGAGTATAAAGTTTTTAATTTATAGAAGAGTGTATTTGACATGAAATTTATCCTTTTGTTATCCTTCTTGATGTTATCAACTAAGAGTAGAGCAGCATGGTGTCTGTTACGCCACATATTGCATAATGCGCTTTTCCATGCAGAATTGCCATTGGACTTATTAAAGATTGCCAAGAAGGTGTATTCACTTGTTGAAGTAGATTTTAGTGCATGGTACAACTGCTGAAAAAGCACCTCTTTGGGTCATATAAAAAGAACGAACTTATAGTTGCGCATTGAAACTGAAAACCTTGATCCCTTCGTTCAGCCTTAGTGACTTACTGCATAGTGTGTTGTGGTCATTTGTGTGTTCCCCCTTTCAAGGGCTCTAATCACGAGGCTTAGTGTTAAACAACAGCTTTGGGAATAAGAAGAGAAGGTTTGATGTAAGTGTTGGTGTGGTCTTTTATGATTTGTCCTTCCTATTGAGGGGAGAATGTTTAAAAGATGTCTATATGTACAATGCTAGGAATTCTGCTTGTTGTGGTTAGATATTCTTGTTGTATATAATAGGGTAGAATGAGATGAAATAATTATTCGACATGATTTGGTGTGCTGGGGCTCCATACGCTAATAGTTGAGGATATTGAAGTAAAGACAATTCTTTCATCCCTTGGACGTAAAGAACCTGGGCTAATTGCATTCGTTATAGGAAGCAAACGGAACTTCTGAAGTCTAGAGGTGGCAAAATCAAGTTCAACCCGCCCAACCCGTTCAAGTTTGGGTTGGTTATTGGCCCGCTCATTTATTGGCTCAACTCATGTCAATTCAACCCGTTTCAACTCATTAAAATTTGGGTTGATATATAACCTGAATTGATTTTTGAGAACTCTTGTTAAAATATTTTAAAAAGATTTTTTTATTTGATTTGTTATATTTAGTCATAAATCATAATAAAGAAAAAAATATTTTATTCGGTACTAAAAAATTATAGAAGAACAAATAAAACAATTAAAACTTTAGTAAGAATTGGGCGGGTTGGGTTATAACCTGTTATAATCCATTACCTAACCCGTTTGGACCCAACCCATTTTGACCCAAATAAATTTGGGTCGGGTTGGGTCTGGATCCGTTTGTTATCTTGACCATTTTGACCTGCCCAAATTTGACTCAACCCGTCCAATTCCCACCCCGTATGCTGAACTTTTAGTTTATTTGAGAACTTCCCTTATGATTTTATCAACATAGTTCATGGATCTTGTAATTCTTTCAGTGTTGTGATGTGTGAACTATACCCCAAAAGATTAATGGTATTTCATATAATATACTTTGTCTTACTATATATTCCTTAATGATCCAGAATGGCAGGTGCACCATGATTAGGAAGGCAGTAAGCATCTGTTACCTTGTTTGCCTGGAACGACTTATGGGATACATAGAATATTTAATGGTTGATACATTGCAAAGACACCATGTCTAAGTGGTGGCAATTTGTTAGGAAAGAGCAAATGCATTCCCTTATCCTTTTTTTCTGCCAAGATAAATTTGGACCAAGCAGATGCAGCAAATGTGTTTTGAGTTTTATTACTACTACGTCTATTCCAAAAGATTGACATGGTCTAAAGTACAAGAGACTGAGCATTTCATTTTCCGAGTGAATTCAAATATTGCATGTATAGAAATAGAATAAGTGGGGGACACCGCTTTTGAATGTAAAAGTTGCATCTGTCGTTGGAAGTAGAGACAAATCTAGGGTATTTTAAAGAAAAATGAAACCAAAGATAAAAAGGGGAGATACAAATCTTTTCAGCCTAATCTGCAAATTTTTCTATGGCATTGGGGTAGGTTACCTTTAGAATTTCAAAAGCTCATAATAAAGGTCCACCAAAGTCTCATTCATCATTAAAAGCGAGGTAATCATCTTACATATATTATGGGCAGACCCAATCACTCTATTACAGTGAAAATTAGTCTTCTTTTTTTTTCTTTTTTTTTTCGTGTGTGTCGATATATACATTGTTTGTTGAAGATAAAGGGATAGAAGTAATGTTTTTTTTTTTTTTGTGTGTGTGTTAAATTTGGTGAGCTGATGGTTATAAGGGACTTATTCATTTTCCAGTGAGAGAATTAGTATATGTATTTTTGGGTGCCCACATCAGCGGTAAAAACCAAGAATTTTGATTAACGGACTCGCTGTTATCACTTGAGGCGTAGTTATAAACTAAAATATATTTCACATCAATTTTTCACTTAAATTCTGTAATATGAGTGAATAACTTAAATTGTCATTTAATTTAGCAAATTCCTCATCAATATCATTTATTTTTACTTTGTATTAATAAAATAACTCAATTTAGGTTAGTTAAATGAATCATCATATCACTAGACCGTCTTTATCACATGGTGTTAATTATATTCCCATTGTAGTTTCTAAATAAAAGAAAATATGATCTTACGCTGAATTGTAAGTGTAAAAGAATTGGTGTTTTCATCAATAGTATTCATTTAAACAAAAATAATTTCCTCAAATACTTATTTTTCCATAAATGAAATGAAAACCAAATTCAAATGCCATCTTAGAGCTCCATATTACTCAGTTTGACTACGGGGAGTTTAAAATAACCGTTAACCCTTGTGTCGGCACCATCTTTAGATGTTATTATTATTACCAGCCACAAGCATACAGTCAGTTTTATTTTAAATCTCAAAGTGACACTGTTATTACTATCTTATAAGAGGGAGTTACTGATGAAGCAGACATGAGGTCAACATGTGTGGTTGGTGTAATTTTTATTTGATTGATGTCAACTTGGTCATTTTACATATTATTTGGTGTTGTTTGTGTTTGTACAAACTGCATTACCTTAGTTAGTAATAAAGTGACTAAATACCCAAGAAGCTATGCACGTTCACCAAAGTGCCCCTATGCTTTTCCCACTATGTTGGTGTTACGTGGATGAATTTAAAGGTGCATCTTCGACCAGTCATTTCACATGGGCCCACCAGCATATATTTTAAGGACGAATTTGAAATGTGATGTCAATTAATTGGGCCCCGCTGTGGGATTAAAGTGTCTTTATAGTGTCTTTCGTTAACTACTTTTTACATCTTAATTTTTTTGTTTGTTTAATCTACTATATACTTCCTACATTCGCTTTTACTTGTCATTTTTTGACATGACACACACATTAAAAAAATAATAATTAATAAAATGAGTTTACCATATTACCCCTATTAATTAATGTTTAGTAATGTGTATTGAAAAATAATTTGGAAAATAAATAATTAATGCTAAAGGTAAATTATGATAATTTTTTTGTCTTTTCTTAATTTGTCAAAAATGACAAGTAAAAATGAAAATCAAATTAGGAATATAGTGACGAGTAAATCAGAACGGAGGGAGTATTTACAAATTATTTAAAAAGTACAATAAATCACAATAATTAACAATTTAAAATATTCAAAAGACATAATATCTGATTGACATTCGAAATTTTATTAGTGCCACATAAATTAGAATAGAGAAAATAGCATATATCACTTTAAAATGACGGAAAAAAGTACTTTAAATTAAAATAATTAACAAATTAAATTATTTAAAAGACATAAGAAATTTGGTTGGCTTTCAAAATTATGTACGTGTCACATGAACTGGAACAAAGGAATTAATATATATTATTTGAAAATGACGTAAAAGTATTATAAATCACAATAATTAATAACTTCAAATATTTTAAAAAACATATAAAATTTTTTGTGGATTCTCTAGGTTCTCTAAGTGTCATATGAATTAGAACAAATGAAGTAACATACATTATCTGAAAATTATGTAAAAAATACTATATATAACAACAATTAACAATTTAAAATATTTAAAAGTCATACAAAAAATTTAGTTAGCTCTCCAAATTCTATCGATAGCACATTAATTGAGAGAAATAAAGAAACATATATTGAGCCCGTGCTAGCACGAACTCTTAATGTCTAATCCTTTTTTTTTTTTTTAAATAAGTGTGGGTCGTTTGAACGACCAAACAGATCTGGCTGTCCATACCCTTTGATCGGACGGTCCTATTCATTCCTTCACATTGAATCTGCTATCGTTACAAAGGGTATTATTGTAAGTTTTCCAATCCTTCGTTCTAATGCTCTCCACCTGTCCCATTTTCCTGATTTCCAAGTGCTAAAGTAATTCACGCGCTGTGCTTTTGGCCTTACTTTTTAGGCTTCAATACAATTTTCTTTCCCCTCTTTGCTTTGCTTGCTTTTCTGCTCTCTTCTCTCTTCTGTGTTCTTCTCCTCTTTCGCTTCTATTGTTGCAAAGCTTTTACTCTTAAGCTTCACCAAAAGTTTCTTTCCCTTCTTAATTTCTTCGTGCCTGAATTTTGTTGGTCTGAACTATCATCTTTTACATCAAAGTAGATTTGCGTTTCACTTGCTCTGCTGAAGAAAAAAGGTTAGCAGTAGAATTTTTCTTCCGTTTACTTACTTTTTTGGGTTTTGTTGAGATAAATATCATAAAATTTGACATTATATGCATTCAACTTAAAAGTAGATCTTTTAAATATAGAGAGAAGGGAGATTTACAGAATGTGAATATTATGTTACCCCTAACTGACTGCTTCTTGCTATTCGCTACTGCCAAAAACGTTTTCTCCATTGTTCCTATTTCAATTTTGCGAAATTTTGGCACATTGGAAGTGAAGGATAGTATAGTCCTGTGAACAACATTGGGGGCCTAGATACAATATTACAATAAGACGAATTGCATTTTATACAATTAAGGAAAAATATGGATCTTATGGTACTGAAATTGAAACTTATTAAAGCTCTTCAACGGCTTGAGGAATTCGACTGAAATCGAAAATAAATGCACTAATCTACAGGCTTAGTTGATCGAGAGTCTTGGTTTTTAGTAAAATGCTACACGCTATCTATTGGTTTGAGCCAACTTTTGCGGTCTCTACCTGTTTGTGATAATTCTCCAACGAAGCTGCTTGTTTGGATTCCAATTTCCCGCTGTAGCTTCCTAATTTTTCCCAGCTAATTGGCTTTGATCTTTATTAATGGGTGAAGACATAGCACTGGTTAGACCAACATAGGAGGAATATTAGTATCACTATTGTGATGATTATACTGATGTTCACCTGGTAATTAGGACCAACAAAAATGTTATTCCCCACATAATTAGGTAGTTTAGGCATCCAATTACAGTGGCCTATTTCATGAGAATTGAAGAACTTTAAATAGTACATTAATTCACTCCAAATGCAGAAGTTGTCGGTCTTATCATCTGAGACGCTGAAGATGGTTAATATTAATCTGCTATCTTGCCATTATGTTGTCTTCACGGGTTTCTTCACTTGCACTCACCCTGAAATGCTTCTATGAAATTAACTAATCTTCTGATATAAAATTTCTATTATTTTACAGTATGCCTGCGCATAAAAAGACCATCTCTACAGCTTCTTCTTCTCAGAAAAAAAGGCAGCAATACTCAACAAATAGAGGCTGCGCTATTAATAAAAAAGGCGACACGATGGGAATGCTCTCTATTATCTCAGTGGGAATGAACTCTAAAATTAACTTTATGTAAAATTGTAAGTGTTACTAATTGATAGTTAAACAAGTTCATCTTCATTTTTAAAGTTCAGTTGGATGTCTTTGTTTAACTTATTACATCCTATTGTAAAATTGTTAAGTGACATTAGGCATCTGTATGGCGAAAAAAATGATGACATTAGGCACACCCTTATCTAGTTTTATTAATTACTCCGACAATGCAACCACAAAATGTATAGTATTTCAAACATCATTGCGGCTATTATTTCAACATCTTCACTTTTATTTTTTAATTTAATATATAATCAAATATTTTAACTTGCTCGCGCAAAAGTAGAGCTATAACAAAACAAAAAAGATAATAAAAAATGTAGCTATTGTGACAAATAATTGGATTGGACCGACGTGATGTAAATAAAGTTTACGTTTTGGTAAACTTCGAGTGCTATGGATGGTGTCTCAGGGCTGCTCTTTGTTTACAAGATTCCCTTTCCAAAATCTGCCGGTGCTATTGTTACTGTCTTGAGATTTACTACGTTTCTTTAACATATCTCCTTCTTTCTTTCTTTCATTTTTTTTTTTACATAGATTGTTATTTGTACAAAATTTATTACTATTATTAAAATATCATATGATCTTAAATATAGATTCCGCGATCAAGGTAGTTTCTGACAATTTTAAGACAAATTAACATGTAACTAAGCTAACATTTGGTCATATATTTCTAAATATTTTTGGTAAGTTTCTTTTGGGTGAAGTTTTGAGTAAAGTTTCACCATGTGTTTGGCCATAGTTTTTGGACAAAATATTTGACCTTTTTAGGAAATATGATTATAGCCATACATAGTATATCCCTGAAAATTCATAGTATTTTTCTCTCTCAAAACCTCTCTATGTGGCGAACCCTAGGATCCTTCTGACCATGACGTTCGCGCAAGCAGCCGGCCGGCCATCAACGGTGGTTGGGCAATCAGTTTCTCCTCACTTCCCTCCCCTAACGGAATCATCTTCTTCCTTACCTACCAATGCAATCGAACCAATAACCAAGCCATTAGATTATGGCAAGGTTTTAGTTCAAAGGCTTTGGATTCTTCTTTTGTTATTCCTAAGGATATTGAACCAATTCCAATAAAATCAATCCAATATAATGATGGTGTGCCTACTACGGAATGGACGGAAGCAGAGGTCACAAGAATGAATAAGTTTGACTTTCTACAATATGGGATTGTAGGAAAATTTGTTCAAGGGTGGCCTGATATGGATGATTTAAGGAAGAAGTGTGGTATTGTTGGAGATTGCAAGATTGGTTTGTTGA
The DNA here is from genome assembly GCA_031232105.1 of Capsicum rhomboideum. Classification (NCBI taxonomy): domain Eukaryota; kingdom Viridiplantae; phylum Streptophyta; class Magnoliopsida; order Solanales; family Solanaceae; genus Capsicum; species Capsicum rhomboideum. Next base: position 58,862,828 of record CP124711.1, read on the forward strand.
GATATAGACATATTTTGATAAGGTGTGCGTTGGTCGAGGATTTTATTAACATCCTGTCAAAGATTCTGTATTACGTGAAGAATAAACATGGAGTAGCTTTTCCAATGAGACCTCTCATCTATGATCCAAGTTTTCGAGTTGATTCAGAGACCACTCAAGCAGTGACTTGGATTTCTTTCCTTAATCTACTCCCCACTTACTTTGTGAAGGAAGTTTTGTTTTCCTTGGCATTTGCAGTTGGGAAGCCCCTGCACCTGGACATGGCTACAATTCACAAGACTAGACCCAACTGTGCAAGGGTGAAGGTTCAGGTTCAGGTTGATCTTGTTGCAAATTTACCTAAATTTGTACGTATGGTCATAATAGACGAATCTACTGGAGCAAAACGTACAAATAATATAAGGATTCAATACGATGCATTGCCCAAATATTATAAGAAATATCAATTACAAGGCCACAATGACGAGGGATGCAGGAAACTAAATCCTCATTTAAGGAAATATTACAAAGATATAGAAGAAAAAGGGGATAAAGAGCTGATGGAAGGTGCCACTGATCTAGGTGTTGCTTCAAATGCTTTCCCTCCAAGAACCTTAACCAATAGTAAAGTAGTTGGTGACCCAGATGCTTGGGCTATTATGGAAATTAGAAATCCTGCAAAGGAAAGAAAAGGAGTTAACAAAGGGACAAGTAGTCCAATAAAAAAAATGCAGAAGAAAGAAAATATGTCAACAAAGGGAGAAATAACCCAACAAAAGAAGGCATGGTCACATCCAATAAATTTGAATCTTTACCAGATAAGACAAAACAAGTAGAAGAGGAGTAGGTTCAATCTCAATCTCAACAGCAGAAGGATAGTAATTCCAGTAGAGGAAAACATCATAACAACAACACTAGGAGTTGGGTACAAAGAGCTTTCCACAGTAGTCCAAAATGGGGTAACAGAGTAGAGAGAGAAATAGAAGAGCAAGAGGAACATGACTTTATGGAGCAACTTCAGAAGGAAATCATTCAAGTTTGTCAGTCAAGTGGCAAAACAAAGAAGGGTGAGGAGATTACCAACAATAAGTTACATCAGCAATAAATTAATCAAGAGGGAGTAGTGCAAGGTGCTGAAAAAGGACCTGAAAGATTAGACAAGCCTGATAATCAGTCTAACTTACAACTAATGCAGTAACAAGGCAAAGAAAATGAGGGTCATGACATAGAAGTTGTAAATTCTGAAGGAAGAGAGCTTACAGATTCTCAATTTATGTAAGCCTTATCAGAAGCAGAATTAAAATTGCCTCTGTTAACTTATTGTGAAGAGCATGGGAGGGGGGAGGGGGGGAATTGAGTGTTGGAAACTCTGAGAAGAAGGTGGGATTTCAAGTTAAACAGGCATCACCATCACAAGTCCTGCATGACCTAGTTTCACATAATGTAAGTGAGTTAGCTCCAATAAACAACAACAATGATACTGATACAAAGGAGGATCGTGAATTAATTGAAGATCATGAGGAAGATGAAAATCATGAAAACATGCAACAAGTATACAAAGATGCAGGTTTGTCACCAACAACACATAATAAAGAAATGAAAGCTAGGCATAAGACTGATAGTAGTAAACCTACTAGGGTGTTGCCTATGAGAGGAGTGAAAGCTGTCTCCAAATAAGTTACAAAGCTCTCTTCTGGAATAGAAGATCTGTGAGAACTCAACATGCTTTTCAAAGAGTTCAAATGTTACATAAACATCATAAGTTTTTCATTATTGCACTGATGAAACCTTTTCAAGAGCCAAGTCAAATAAAAAGGTATAAGAGAAGCTTAGGAATGAAGTATGCCAATTTTAATCAGAATGGGAAAATTTGGATATTTATGTCTGATGATAGTCAAGTTACTATTCTTGTTGATTCTGATCAACAATTGACCTCACAATTAGTTTTTCTGGATGGGAGGACAATTGTTACCACTGTAGTTTATGCAAAATGTGATGCTGTTGAGAGATTAAGTGTAACACCCCGTACATTTCCGACCCTACTTGATTGGTGATCTAGGGCGTATTTATATGCCTTATTGCCAACTCTCATGCCATTTCTAGAATTATCCAAGACATTTCACACTTATCTCAAACCCTAAGGCAACCATCTCTTTTGGAAAAGATCATTACTTTGTAAGCTTAGGTAAGTGTTTACTCTAGTGATTTAATATATTATATGCATGAGGGATTGTGTAGATCATGATGGTTATGTCTAAAGGTGTTGAGTGGTGCACTTTTGCTTTTTGCTAAAAGATGTGTCACCTATGTGACTTGAACTTGAAAGGAGACTTGAGGCTTTGATGGAAGTGAATGGTGTGGATGAAATATCAATATGTATGGTGTGGTTATGTCCTTAACTTGTTTTTTTTCTATGTGTATAACTTGTGGGATTGTTGTTATGAAATGTATTGAGGTGACTTGATGGAGTAATTGTGACGTAGTGTTAATGAGGAAGCATAAAGGATAAACTTGGTGTGAAATGCTATTGGTTTATGATGTATTGGTCAATGTGTGGAATGTTATGGTATTGTTGGTATGACAATGCCGTGAATTGTATTGTAAAGGGTGAAATGACGTTATAGGGCAATCATGTAACTCATTGTCGTCTTATGCACTTGTAAGGTAGTTAGTTGTTAACATGAGCTCCGTTATGTACTTATGTTGTAGAGTAAAACGTAAGGAAGGAGCTGGATTATTGTATTCACATATATGACTGTGTATTCATATTGGGAAGATAAGGTATGTAAGGTTACTCTTTTCGTATCCTTCTGCAGCATATATTGTTCACATTGCAATTGTACTTGTTCCATTCCGAAATGTCCAAAGGTATCTCATTTCAGGTTGTCATATAGTATTACTCACAGGACCAATTGTGATTCACATGTCTCATGTTCATTGAATAATGTTTAAAAGTTCTAATAATGTACAATCACCAATGTATCACTCTTATAAAGAACGAATGAAGTAATGTATAATTGTTTGTATATTCTTGAGTGGCATCCCAGGGGTGGAATAAACACCTAGCTTGGGTCAATCCTAATATCATGGGTGGTATCCCAGGGGTTCAAATACCTAGCATGGGTCGATCCCAATATCACAGTAACATCCCAGGGGCGACAGAAAAGCCTAGCGTGGGTTAATCACATCCCAGGGGCGACAGAAAAGCCTAGCATGGGTTATCACAGTAACATTCCAGGGGCGACAGAAAAGCCTAGCATGGGCTAATCACATCCCAGGGGTTAAAATACCTAGCATGGGTTATCCTCTTTTACCACTGATCAGTTGGTCATTTGTTTATTATATGCTTTACAATTTTCTTAATGCAAAGAAGGATAAAGTTAAGTAATGAACGATAATGATGAATGAATGTAAAAGCAAAGAAAGTAATAAAAGCAATGTACATGGTTCCACATATACAGTACGGTGGTTTATTCACATTGATTACTCACTTGTATTCGATCTCATTGAAATTCCTATGTATGATGCAGTTTCTCATAGCCTTACATACTCAGTACATTCTTCGTACTGACGTCCCTTGGGGGACATACCTTACTTGCTGTAGGCACAGGTGCTAGTAGACCTCCACAGTAGGTTGCGGATCATCTGCCGATCATTGGTGAGCTCCAGTTGATTCGGGCCTTTTCGAGTTACATGTGTACATTTATTTTGGTATGGTAAATGTTGTATAAAGCGGGGACTTGTCCCGACTTTAGATTGGTTATGTCCATGTATCTGTAGAGTCTTTGTAGATGTTGTGGGACAAATGAAGGAAATGTAAGGAACGTATGCTTTTGACTTGATGGCCCTAACGGCCAAGTTTCATATATATATATATATATATATATATATCATATATTTTCCATGACTTTCGCCATTGGCATCTTATATCTATATGTGATGGTGATGTTTATTGAGTGACATGCGTATGAGTGTATATGAATGAAGATTGGTTCTCTCGGGCCTTAACGGCTTCGGGTGCCAGTCCGCCCCGTTGGAATTTCGAGGCGTGACAAAAGTGGTATCAGAGCAGGTCGTCCTAAGGGTGTCTACAAAGCCGTGTTTGAGTAGAGTCTTGCTTATGTATGTGTTGTGCACCACATTTATAAGTAGGAGGCTACGGGACATTTAGGAGTTGTTTCTTTACTCCATTTCTAGATCGTGCAATAGAGCCAATGTTGTAAGTGGAATCGTATCTAACCATTGGAATTGGTTTTTTTTGTTATAGTACAATGCCGATTACAAGACCAGGTAGGGGCAAAGGTAAACAAATAGATATGCTTGCTGGAGAAGGAATGAGTAAATCACCACCTGACCAAGCTAGCCAAGGTGGGGCTGACACTGAAATTGCATCGTGGTCTTCTTCTACTTTTCCAGCTCCGGAAGAGCCAAGAGGTAGAGAAGTACCCGCAGAGAATGCTATTGAACAAGATTTAAGAAATGCAGTGCATATGTTGACTCAGATAGTTGCTGCACAAACTCAGGGATGAGCTGGTCCAACGACAAGTGAGGATGACGCGGCTAGAGTAGCTAGTCGGTGGACACAGGATTTTCTGAAATTAGACCCTCCCATATTCACTTGGTAAGATCCGAAAGCAGATCTACAGGACTTAATGGACCAAATTCAAAGGGCTCTAGATGTTATGCACGTGACTGGTGTAGAAACAGTTGAACTTACGGCCTATAGATTGAAAGGTGAAGCTATATTATGGTATGAAGACTGGAAAAGATCGAGGGGTATTGATGTACTTCCAGCTGGTTGGGAGGAATTCAAAACGGCCTTTCTTGATCACTACCTCCCATATGAAATCCAGGAGGCACGTGCAGACCAGTTTCTAAATCTTCCACAAGGCAATATGAGTGTCAGAGAGTATAGTCTTCAGTTTAACTCTTTGGCTCGATATGCTTCGAATGTAGTAGCCACAATGAAAAACAGATTCCATCTATATGTGGACAGATTGGAGCCATATTTGGTAAGGGACTACACTATTGCTGCTTTGAACAGAGATATGGATATAGCCAGAATATAGGCTTTTGCACAGAAGATGGAGTACCAGAGGCAAAGAACAAGGGTACACGAATTTGAACGAGGGCCGTCAAAGAGGGCTAGACCTATGAGACAGTCTATGGTGTCCCAAGGAGAATCTAGGCCTTGGATTTTTCCTAGACCGCCTAGACCATCATTTTCTTCCCCTACAGCAGGTACTTCATCCCAATTTCGAGATTTAGAGGTAGCCATTTTGGGCAGAGTATTGGGCTTCAAGGTTCACAGACAGAAGGATTTTCTCGTCAGCCATGTCAGCACTGCAGAAGGTATCCTTTAGGTGAATGCCGGTCGGGGACAAATATTTGTTTTTGGTGCGGTATGTCGGGGCACATGATGAGAGAATGCCCACAAGGGGGCATGGGTGGTATAGCACGACCTACGGGATCCACTGCTGAATTATCATCGGTTCCTTCCCTAGGTAGAGGTGTACAGCCTGTTGGTCGTGGTAGAGGTGCTAGAGGAGCAGCTAGTTCCAGTGGAGCCCAGAATCGTACCTATGCTCTAGTGGACCGGCAGAATTCGGAGGCTTCTCCTGATGTAGTCACAGGTACATTATCCATATTTTCGTATAATGTATATGCATTGATTGACCCAGGTTCTACATTGTCATATGTTACTCCATTGATTGCTGCAAAATTTGAAAGAACGCCGAAATTATTAATTAAGTCAATTGAAGTATCTACACCAGTTGGTGAATCTATTGTTGCAAAAAGAGTATATCGTAATTGTGTAGTAACTGTGTGTGATCATGATACGTTGGCTGATCTTATTGAACTGGTAATGGTGGATTTTGATATCCTAATGGGTATGGATTGGTAGGCTTCTTGTTATGCCACGATAGATTGCCGAGCTAAGAAAATACATTTTCATTTTCCACAAACGAATGTTCTTAAATGGAAGGGTAATGTAGGGGCACTGAGAGGAAAAATTATTTCCTATCTTAAAACAAGGAAAATGATAGCCAAGGGGTACATATGTCACTTAGTAAGAGTGAAAGATACTGATGTGGAACCACTAACTCCTCAGTCGGTTCTAGTGGTCAATGAATTCCTTGATGTGTTTCCAGAGGATCTTCCAGGTTTACCTCCAGAACGAGAAGTAGAGTTTGGTATTGATGTGATTCTAGGCACTCAACCTATCTCTATCCTCCGTAAAGAATGGCTCCAGCAGAATTACGAGAATTAAAGGAGCAATTAACAGATTTACTGGACAAGGGATTCATAAGGCCTAGTATGTCCCCATGGGGTGCACCAGTATTATTTGTACGGAAGAAAGATGGCACATTGAGAATGTGTATTGACTATCGACAATTGAATAAAGTAACTGTAACACCCCGTACTTTTCTAACCTTATTTGATACCTTAGGGTCATATCTACCTAGGTGTTGAGATTCCATGGGTATGTGTTTTATAGTGTCATTGGTGAAACATTTGATATCGGACCTAATGTGTGCGATTAGACCTTCGTAAGAGGTGATTTGTGATTTCGTGGAGAATTTGTGTAATACCCCGTACACATTCTAACCTCATTTGGTACCTTGGAGTCATGTTTACTTGATGGTTAAGGTCACTAAGTATGTATGTTGTAGTGTTTTGATGGGGCATTGGATGATATGCTAGTATTTGCAAAAGAGGAAAAAAATTCAGTAAGGTATGAAAACTTGCGCCACTGCCCTGTTTCAGGGGGTGTGGCACAAGCCTTCAGGTTCAGAGGGCAAGGAAATCTTGCGCCACTGCCTTGCTTTGCAGCAGTGGCGCAAGGCACAACAAATTGTGCCCTTCCGCGCTCGTTTTGTAACGCAATTCTACGTCGATTTTTATATGGTTTCTTTTTGTTCTTTGGAGTTCATTGAGCATTGTTAAAGATTCAAATACTTAAATACACTCCTACATACTCCTACATGATCAAATCATGAAATATAAATAGTTATCCAAAATGTTCAATGAAGCCATGAGCGACTAGAATTCCTACTTTTGCGATTGAGACTACGAATGAGAAACTCGTAAGAGAATATTGTCGTGACATTATGGAATTATTTAAACATGAGATATATTGTTGATTATACGTGGAATTTGGTGGGCTAAGTTGAGATAAGTTATTGGGCCCAGAGTGAGCCAAAATGAAAGGCCCAAAGGCAAAATGACCCATTCTTTCAATATTTGACCAAGTAAACATATCAATTAATGCCAAATGTGGCTAAGGATGACTTGAGGTCTATATAAAGGCCCCAAAATCAGATTTTATTCACAAAGACTCTCATACCTTTTTGGATATTTCTCAAACATTTCTCTACTTTTCCAAACCCTAAAGCAAATCTTTCCTTGGGACTCTTTGGTGAAGATCATCACTTTGCAAGCCTTGGTAAGTGCCTAATCTCATTGATTAATCTCTTATATGCTTAATATGGCATGTATATCATGATGGTTATGTTGGCAAGGTGGTGAATAGTGTATTTTTGCTTTTGGTGAAAGATGTGCCATCTTTGTGATTTGAACTTGAAAAGAGACTTGATGTCTTGATGAAAGAGCATGGTATGGATAAAATATGTACATGTATGGTGTGATTTTGTTATTAAAATTGTTATTTTTCTAAAAGTGCAAATTGTGGTATTTTGGCTGATATGTGCTATGAGGTGTATTAAGGTAATTTGATGGATTATTTGTGATGTGATGTGGATAAGAAAGTGTAAAGGAGAAGTGTTGTGGTGAAATGTATTGATTATCATGTATTGGTCAATGTATGGAATATTGGGGGATTTTTGGAATAATAATTTCATCAATGGTTTTGTTAAGGGGAAATGACATGTTTAAAGGCAAACATGTAACTCATTGATGTTATATGCATTTGTAAAGTAGTTGATGGTTAATGTGAATCCCGTTATATATTTGTGATGTAGAGTGAAACATAAAGAAGGAGCGGGACTATTGTGTGCACCTCTAGGATTGTATATTCGTATTGAGAATACAAGGTATGTAAGGTTACTCTGTCCGTATCTTTCTACGACAAATAGTATTCACATTGACATTACGCTTGTCCCATCCCGAAACGTGCTAAGGTATTCTATATTCGGTTATCAATGGTCATTATCATATGTTTCCTACTCATCGATCAATTGTGAATCTCATGTCTCATATTCATGAATAATGTTCCAAAAGCTCAACAATGTTATGTTCCAAAGTTCCAATAGTGGTTATACTCATATATCTTGTTCATTCATTATCATATGTTTCCAACAATGTTTATTCACATATCCCTCACTCATTGGTTAATGATCCAAAGCTTCAAGTAAAGTTGTGACTACCATGGTATCAATCTCAAAGTAATAAACAAAGTAATGCATATGTGTTCAATGATCAAGTATGGGTGGCAGCTTTGGGGGCAAAATGCCTAGCTCAAGCCGATCCCGAGGTTTTTGTATCAGGGGGAAGTCCTGGGGGCATAAGCCTAGATCGGACCGATCCTGACAGGGGGCAGCTCTAGGGGTAATAACCTAGCTCGATCCAAACCTGAAATGTTGTATGGGTGGCAGCTCTTGAGGTACTAACCTAGCTCGAGCCGATCCCGATATATACATTGATTCATAGGATGGGAGCTCTGGGGGCATAAGCTTAGCTCGAGCCGATCCCAACATAACGCTATGTTATGATTAAAATCCACTGTTCAGTCGGGGCTCGGGTATCACAGGTCAAAGGCAAAGATGAATAATCATGGAAGCAAAGATACAAAGAATGTAATGAAAGCAACATACATGGTTTCCAAAGTACAGAATAGTGACTCATCTACATTGTGACTTATCTATATTGGTTATGCATTTGAACTTGAGTTCTTGACATATTTTCATATCTTACAAGTTTCATATGGCCTTACATACTCAGTACATTCTTCGTACTGACCCCTCTTGGGGAATTTACCTTACTTGCTGCAGGCACAGGTACTAGTAGGCCTCCACAGTAGGTTACTAGTGTTGCAGATCTTTGGTGAGCTCCAGTTAGTTCGGGGCTTCTCCGAGTCATAGTTGTACTTATGTTTTGGTGTTGTACATGTTGTATAAAGCGGGGACTTGTCCCGAATTTTCGTTCATTTGGTCAATGCATTTGTTAGAGGCTTTTGTAGACGGATGTGGGTGTATAAATGTAAAAAGGATATGTCGTTCTTGACTTGGTGGCCTCAACGGCCAAGTTTCGTATATGTATATATATATATATATATATATATATATATATATCATGTTCCATGAATTCCATTGTTGGTATCTAAAGCTATTATGTGATTATGGGTTTCTTATGGCATGCATATGATTAAATAGAGACAAAGCTTGGTTCTCTCGGGCTTTGTCGGTTACGAGTGTCAATCCGTCCCGATGGAATTCGGGGCGTGACAAAAGTGGTATCAGAGCAGGTCATTTTAAGGGTGTTTACAAAGCCATGTCTGCGTAGAGTCTTACTTATCGATGTGTTGTGCACCACATTTATAAGTTGGAGGCTACGGGATATTTTGGATTTTGTTTATTTTCTTCACTTCTAGATCATGCAATAGAGCCAGTGTTGTAAGCTGAATTGAATCTGATCATGGTAATTATTTTTCTTTGGTATAGTCAAAATGCCAATCACGAGGAGAGGTAGAGGTAAAGGCAAGCAGGTAGACATGCCTGTGGAAGAAGGAATGAGTAGATTACCACCTGACCAGGCTAGTCAAGGTGGAGTAAATGCTGAAATTTCCTCGCGGTCTTCGTCTACTTTTCTAGCTCCAGAAGAGCCAATTGGTAGAGAAGTACCCGCGGAACCACCAATGAATACCACAGATCAGGATCTTAGAAATGCAGTTCATATATTGACACAATTAGTGGCAGCTTAGAGTCAAGGACGAACTGGTCCAATGACACATGACGATGATGCAGCTAGAGTGGCAAGTAGCCGAACACAGGATTTCTTGAAACTGGACCCTCCTATATTCACAGGGTCAGATCCAAAAGTAGATCCACAGGACTTCGTGGATCATATTCAGAGGGCCTTGGAAGTTATGCACGTGACGGGGGTAGAGAAAGTTGAACTTTCTGCGTACAGATTAAAAGGAGAGGCAATATTATGGTACGAGGATTGGAAGAAATCCCGTGAGATTGGTGCAAATCCACCAAATTGGGAATAATTTAAAGTGGCTTTCCTTGATCATTACTTGCCCTATGAGATCCGTGAGGCACGTGCGTATCAGTTTCTAAATCTCTGTCAAGGAAATTTGAGTGTCAGAGAATATAGCTTGCAATTTAATTCCTTGGCTCGATATGCGCCAAATGTTGTGGCTACGATGACAGACAGGGTCCATAGATACGTGGACATACTAGAGACATATTTGTAAGGGATTGAACTATTGCTGCCTTGAACAAATACATGGATATAGCGAGAATTCAGGACTTCGCCCAGAAAATGAAAGATCAAAGGCAGAGATGAAGGGTGCATGAATTTGATAGGGGACAGTCCAAAAAGGCTAGACCTATGGGACCACCTATGATGTCCCAACGAGGATCTAGGCCCCGTATGTTTCCTAGACCACCTAGACCATCGTTCTCGCATTCCACAGCAGTTGCACTCTCTCAGTTTAGAGGGTTTCGAGGTGGACCATCTGGGCAGAGTAGTGGAGGTCACGGGTCACAGGCAACAGGTTTTCCTCATCAGCAGTGTCAGTACTGCGGGCGTATTCATACAGGTACATGTAGAGTGGGGACAAATGCTTGTTTCTGGTGCGGCATGACAGGACACATGATGCGAGAGTGTCCCCAGAGGAGTGTGGGTGGTATAGCACGACCGAAAGGATCGACCGTTGCGTCATCAGCATCGGTTCCTTCACTGGGCCGAGGTGTGCAACCTGTTGGCCATGGTAGAGGGGCCAGAGGAGCAGCCAGTACTAGTGGGGTACAGAATTGCACTTATGCTTTAATGGACCGACAGAATTCAGAGGCTTCCCCTGATATTGTCATAGGTACATTATCCATATTCTCATATAATGTGTATGCATTGATTGACCCAGGTTCTACATTTTCCTATGTTACTCCATTGGTTGCTGCGAAATTTGTAAAGGCACCAGAATTATTAATTAAATCAATTAAAGTGTTTACACCGGTCGGTGAATATATTATTGCAAAAAGAGTATATCGTAATTGTGTGGTAACGGTGTGTGGTCATGATACATTGGCCGATCTCATTGAATTAGACATGGTAGACTTTGATGTGATCATCAGAATAGATTGGTTGGACTCTTGTTATGCTACGGTAGATTGCCGAGCCAAGAAGGTGCAATTTTGTTTTTCGCAAGAAAATGTTCTTGAATGGTAGGGTAATGTAGGGGCACCACGAGGAAGATATATTTCCTATTTGAAATCCAGAAAAATGATTGCTAAGGGTTATATCTGTCATCTAGTACGGGTGAAAGATACTGAAGTGGAACCACTAACTCCGCAATCGGTTCCAGTGGTCAATGAATTTCTAGATGTGTTCCCAGAGGATCTTCCAGGCTTACCCCCAGAATGGGAAGTAGAATTTGGCATTGATGTCATTCCAGGCACTCAGCCTATTTCTATTCCTCCATATAGAATGGCTCCAGCAGAATTGCGTGAATTGAAGGAGCAATTGAAAGATTTGCTGGACAAAGGCTTCATTAGGCCTAGTATGTCCCCGTGGGGTGCGCCGGTATTATTTGTATGGAAAAAAGATGGCACGTTGAGAATGTGCATCGACTATTGACAATTGAATAAGGTGACGATCAAGAATAAATATCCCCTCCCTTAAATTGATGATTTGTTTGATCAGTTACAGGGTGCCAAGTGTTTTTCAAAGATCGACTTGAGGTCGGGTTACCATCAAGTCAGAGTTAGAGAAGAAGATGTACCCAAGACAGCTTTTCGAACACGGTATGGCCATTATGAATTTTTAGTTATGTCATTTGGACTAACAAATGCACCAGCTGTGTTCATGGATTTGATGAATAGGGTATTTAAGCCATTTTTGGACGTGTTCATCACGGTATTTATAGATGACATCCTAGTTTATTCAAGATCACCAGAGGACCATGCTAATCACTTACGACAGGTGTTATAGATTCTCCGTGAGCTTAAGTTGTATGCCAAGTTCTCTAAGTGTGAGTTTTGGTTAAAATCAGTTGCATTCTTGGGCCACATTGTGTCAGATGAAGGTATACAGGTTGATACACAGAAGATTGAGGTAGTGAAAAATTGGCCAAGACCTATGACACCCACAGAAATCCGTAGTTTTCTTGTACTGGCAGGTTATTACAGAAGATTTGTGGAAGGTTTTTCCTCCATTGCTGCACCGTTAACAAAGCTTACACATAAGACGGTAAAATTTCAGTGGAATGATGCGTGAGAGAAATTCTTCCAAAGGTTGAAAGATAAATTAACCTCCACGCCAGTTTTATTGCTTCCCGAAGGTACCGAAGGTTATGTAGTGTATTGTGATGCTTTCGGGGTTGGCCTCGGATGTGTGTTGATGCAGCACGGTAATGTCATAGCATATGCCTCACGACAGTTGCGGCCACACGAGAAAAATTATCCCACGCACGATCTTGAGTTAGCAGCGATGGTCTTTGCTTTAAAGATATGGCGTCATTATTTATATGGAGTTCATGTTGATATCTATACGGATCACAAAAGTTTGCAATATCTCTTTAAGCAGAAGGAACTCAATTTGAGGTAGCGAAGGTGGTTAGAGCTCTTAAAAGACTATGATATTGATATTCTTTATCATCCAGGCAAAGCAAATGTAGTAGCTGATGCATTGAGCCGCAAGACAGTAGAAAGCACTAGTGGCCAGTTGACTGAAAAGCAAGAGATAATCAAAGATCTACATCAACTAGTCAGCTTGGGACTTTGAATTATTGAATCTCCAGATGAAAGGGTTATTGTGCAAAATGCAGCAGAATCCTCCTTAATAGCTGAAGTGAAAGAGAAGCAGTTTGTGGATTCTATTTTATTACAGCTAAAGGAAAATGTACAACAGAATTTGACCAAGGCATTTGATATTACACAAGAAGGGGTACTTCAATGTCAAGGGAGATTATGTGTACCGGACGTAGATGAGTTGAGGACACGAATTATGACAGAGGCGCATCATTCGCGCTATTCTATTCATCTGGGTGCTACTAAAATGTACCATGAATTAAAAGAAGTGTATTGGTGGGGAAATATGAAAAAAAACATTGCAGAGTTTGTCGCTCAATGCCCGAATTGTCAACAAGTGAAAGTAGAGCATCAGAAACCGGGAGGTTACATGCAATGTATCAATCTTCCAGTCTGGAAATGGGATATGATTAATATGGATTTCATTACAGGTTTGCCTCGTACATTGCGGAAGTTTGATTCTATATGGGTCATAGTGGACAGGCTTACCAAATCAGCACATTTTCTACCAGTCAAGACCACCTATACAGCTGAGGATTATGCGAAGTTGTATGTGAAAGAGATAGTATGACTGCATGATATTCCACTTTCCATTATATCAGACAGAGGAGCACAGTTCACAGCACACTTTTGGAGATCTTTTCAGCAGAGTTTGGGTACACAGGTGAATTTGAGTACAACTTTCCATCCTCAGACTGATGGACAAGCAGAACGTACTATTCAGACAATTGAAGATATGCTACGAGCATGCACGTTAGATTTTCAAGGCAGTTGGGATGACCATTTGCCTCTTATTGAATTTGCGTATAACAATAGCTATCATTCAAGTATTAAAATGGCACCTTATGAAGCCTTGTACGGAAGGAAATGTAGATCACCAATTAGATGGTTTGAAGCCGGTGAAACTGCTTTACTTGGGCCAGATATTGTTCATCAGGCTATGGAGAAAGTTAAAGTGATCCAACAGCGGTTAAAAACAGCTCAAAGTCGTCACAAGTAATATGCCGATGTTAGAAGAAGAGGGCTTGAATTCTCCATAGGTGATTGGGTGTTTTTAAAGGTGTCACCGATGAAAGGGATAATGAGGTTCGAAAAGAAAGGGAAATTGAGTCCACGTTACATAGGCCCATATGAAATCATTAGAAGATTTGGGCAAGTTGTGTATGAGTTGGCACTACCCCAGGAACTTTCCTCAGTCCATCCGATATTTCATGTTTCGATGCTTCAAAAATGCATAGGAGATCCATCTCGTGTTGTTCCCGTAGAGGATGTTCAAGTCACGGAGGATCTTACTTATGCAGAGGTACCCATTGCTATTCTAGATCTTTTAGTAAAGAGATTGAGAAATAAAGATGTCGCATCCGTAAAAGTCCTTTGGAGAAATCAACAAGTTGAGGAGATCACATGGGAAGCGGAAGAAATGATGAAATCCAAGTATCCCCATCTATTTCAAATGGACCAAGAAGTTCACAGTGCGGAGGTGGAACAATAACAAGTAAGTATTTAGGAGCATTATGTGTATGTGTATACGTATGTTAAAGTAGAGATGCATTTGTTGTATATAAGACGATGTTGTTAACATACGAGGACGAATGTTTCTAAGGGGGGAAGAATGTAACACCCCGTAATTTTCTAACCTCATTTGATACCTTGGGGTCATATCTACCTAGGTGTTGAGATTCCATGGGTATGTGTTTTATAGTGTCATTGGTGAAACATTTGATATCGGACCTAATGTGTGCGATTAGACCTTCGTAGGAGGTGTTTTGTGATTTCGTGGAGAATTTGTGTAATACCCCGTACACATTCTAACCTCATTTGGTACCTTGGAGTCATGTTTACTTGATGGTTAAGGTCACTAAGTATGTATGTTGTAGTGTTTTGATGGGGCATTGGATGATATGCTAGTATTTGCAAAAAAGGAAAAAAATTCAGCAAGGTATGAAAACTTGCGCCACTGCCCTATTTCAGGGGGTGTGGCGCAAGCCTTCAGGTTCATAGGGCAAGGAAATCTTGCGCCACTGCCTTGCTTTGCAGCAGTGGCGCAAGGCACAACAAATTGTGCCCTTCCGCGCTCGTTTTGTAACGCAATTCTACGTCGATTTTTATATGGTTTCTTTTTGTTCTTTGGAGTTCATTGAGCATTGTTAAAGATTCAAATACTTAAATACACTCCTACATACTCCTACATGATCAAATCATGAAATATAAATAGTTATCCAAAATGTTCAATGAAGCCATGGGCGACTAGAATTCCTATTTTTGCGATTGAAACTACGAATGAGAAACTCGCAAGAGAATATTGCCGTGACATTATGGAATTATTTAAACATGAGATATATGGTTGATTATACGTGGAATTTGGTGGGCTAAGTTGAGATAAGTTATTGGGCCCAATTTGAGGCCCAAAGTGAGCCAAAATGAAAGGCCCAAAGGCAAAATGACCCATTCTTCCAATATTTGACCAAGTAAACATATCAATTAATGCCAAATGTGGCTAAGGATGACTTGAGGTCTATATAAAGGCCCCAAAATCAGATTTTATTCACAAAGACTCTCATACCTTTTTGGATATTTCTCAAACATTTCTCTACTTTTCCAAACCCTAAAACAAATATTTCCTTGGGACTCTTTGGTGAAGATCATCACTTTGCAATCCTTGGTAAGTGCCTACTCTCATGGATTAATCTCTTATATGCTTAATATGGCATGTATATCATGATGGTTATGTTGGCAAGGTGGTGAATAGTATATTTTTGCTTTTGGTGAAAGATGTGCCATCTTTGTGATTTGAACTTGAAAAGAGACTTGATGTCTTGATGAAAGAGCATGGTATGGATAAAATATGAACATGTATGGTGTGATTTTGTTATTAAACTTGTTATTTTTCTAAAAGTGTAAATTGTGGAATTTTGGATGATATGTGCTATGAGGTGTATTAAGGTAATTTGATGGATTATTTGTGATGTGATGTGAATAAGAAAGTGTAAAGGAGAAGTTTTGTGGTGAAATGTATTGATTATCATGTATTGGTCAATGTATGGAATATTGGGGGATTTTTGAAATAATAATTTGATCAATGGTTTTGTCAAGGGGAAGTGGCATGTTTAAAGGCAAACATGTAACTCATTGATGTTATATGCATTTGTAAAGTAGTTGATGGTTAATGTGAATCCCGTTATATATTTGTGATGTAGAGTGACACGTAAAGAAGGAGCGGGACTATTGTATTCACCTCTAGGATTGTATATTCGTATTGAGAATACAAGGTATGTAAGGTTACTCTGTTCGTATCTTTCTGCGGCAAATAGTATTCACATTGACATTTCGCTTGTCCCATCCCGAAACGTGCTAAGGTATTCTATATTCGGTTATCAATGGTCATTATCATATGTTTCCTACTCATCGATCAATTGTGAATCTCATGTCTCATATTCATGAATAATGTTCCAAAAGCTCAACAATGTTATGTTCCAAAGTTCCAATAGTGGTTATACTCATATATCTTGTTCATTGATTATTGTCTAATGGTTCCAATGGTGATATGTTTCCAATAAGGCTATGTTTCCAACAATGTTTATTCACATGTCCCTCACTCATTGGTTAATGATCCAAAACTTCAAGTAAAGTTGTGACTACCATGGTATCAATCTCAAAGTAATGCATATGTGGTCAATGATCAAGTATGGGTGGCAGCTTTGGGGGCAAAATGCCTAGCTCAAGCCGATCCCGAGGTTTTTGTATCAGGGGGAAGTCCTGGGGGCATAAGCCTAGATCGGACCGATCCTGACAGGGGGCAGCTCTAGGGGTAATAACCTATCTCGAGCCGAACCTGAAATGTTGTATGGGTGGCAGCTCTAGAGGTACTAACCTAGCTCGAGCCGATACCAATATATACATTGATTCATAGGGTGGTAGCTCTGGGGGAATAAGCCTAGCTCGAGCTGATCCCAACATAACACTATGTTATGATTAAAATCCACTGTTCAGTCGGGGCCCGGGTATCACAGGTCAAAGGCAAAGATGAATAATCATGGAAGCAAAGATACAAAGAATGTAATGAAAGCAACATACATGGTTTCCAAAGTACAGAATAGTGACTCATCTACATTGTGACTTATCTATATTGGTTATGCATTTGAACTTGAGTTCTTGACATATTTTCATATCTTACAAGTTTCATATGACCTTACATACTCAGTAGATTCTTCGTACTGACCCCTCTTGGGTAATTTACCTTACTTGCTGCAGGCGCAGGTACTAGTAGGCCTCCACAGTAGGTTGCCAGTGTTGCAGATCTTTGGTGAGCTCCAGTTAGTTTGGGGCTTCTCCGAGTCACAGTTGTACATATGTTTTGGACTTGTCCCGACTTTTCGTTCATTTGGTCAATGCATTTGTTAGAGGCTTTTGTAGACGGATGTGGGTGTATAAATGTAAAAGGGATATGTCGTTCTTGACTTGGTGGCCACAACGGCCAAGTTTCGCATATGTATATATATATATATATCATGTTCCATGAATTCCATTGTTGGTATCTAAAGCTATTATGTGATTATGGGTTTCTTATGGCATGCATATGATTGAATAGAGACAAAGCTTGGTTCTCTCGGGCCTTGTCGGCTACGAGTGCCAATCCGTCCTGATGGGATTCGAGGTGTGACAGTAACGATCAAGTACAAATATCCCCTCTCCAGAATTGACGATTTATTTGATCAGTTACAGGGTGCCAAATGTTTTTCAAAGATTGACTTAAGATCAGGTTACCATCAAGTCAGAGTTAGAGAAAAAGATATACCCAAGACAGCTTTCCGAACACGGTATGGCCATTATGAATTTTTAGTTATGTCATTTGGACTAACAAATGCACCAGCTATTTTCATGGATTTGATAAATAGGGTGTTTAACCCATTTCTAGACTTGTTCGTGACGGTGTTTATAGATGACATCCTAGTTTATTCAAGATTACAAGAGGACCATGCTAATCACTTACGGCAGGTGTTACAAATTCTTCGTGAGCGTAAGTTGTATGCAAAGTTCTCTAAATGTGAATTTTGGTTAAAATTCGTAGCATTTTTGGGTCACATTGTGTCAGATGAAGGAATTCAGATTGATACACAAAAGATTGAAGTGGTGAAAAACTGGCCAAGGCGTACGACGCCCACGAAAATTCGTAGCTTCCTTGGGTTGGCAGGTTATTATCGAAGGTTTG
This sequence comes from Capsicum rhomboideum, assembly GCA_031232105.1. NCBI lineage: Eukaryota > Viridiplantae > Streptophyta > Magnoliopsida > Solanales > Solanaceae > Capsicum > Capsicum rhomboideum. Next base: position 58,881,008 of record CP124711.1, read on the forward strand.
TTGAAGGGTTTTCTTCCATTTCTACACCTTTAATGAAGCTAACACACAAGGCAATCAAGTTTCAGTGGAATGATGCATGTGAGAAAAGTTTTCAAGAGCTAAAAGATAAATTAACTTCCACACCCGTATTAGTACTTTCGGAAGGTACAAAAGGGTATGCAGTATATTGTGATGCGTCCGGAGTTGGCCTAAGATGTGTATTGATGCAGCACGGTAATGTAATAGCATATGCCTCACGACAGTTACGGCCACATGAGAGAAACTATCCCACACATGATCTTGAGTTAACAGCTGTGGTATTTGCTTTAAAGATATGGCGCCATTATTTGTATGGAGTTCATGTTGACATCTACACTGATCACAAAAGTTTGCAATATATCTTTAAGCAGAAGGATTTAAATCTGAGGCAGCGGAGGTGGCTTGAACTATTGAAAGACTATGATATTGATATCCTATATCATCCACGAAAAGCAAATATGGTAGCCGATGCATTAAGCCGCAAGGCAATAGGAGGAACTAGTGGCCAGTTGACGGAAAAGCAAGACCTAGTCAAAGATCTACATCAACTAGCCTGCTTAGGAGTTCGTATTCTTGAATCCTCAGATAAAGGGGTTATTGTGCAAAATGCAGCAGAATCTTTATTAATAGATGAAGTGAAAGAGAAGCAGCATGCGGATCCTATGTTATTGCAGCTAAAAGAAAATGTACAACAGGGTCTGACTAAGGCATTTGATCTTACACAAGAGGAGTACTTCAATGCCAAGGTAGATTATGTGTACCGGATGTAGGTGAGTTGAGGAGATGAATTATGACAGAGGCGCATCATTCACGATATTCTATTCATCTGGGAGCTACCAAAATGTACCATGATTTGAAAGAAATGTATTGGTGGGGAAACATGAAGAAGAACATTGCAGAATTCGTAGCTCAATGTCCAAATTGTCAACAAGTAAAGGTAGAGCATCAGAAACCTGGAGGTTACATGCAATGTATCAATCTTCCAGTCTGGAAATGGGACATGGTTAACATGGATTTCATCACAGGTTTGCCTCGTACACTGCGGAAATTTGATTCCATATGGGTTATAGTTGGCAGGCTTACCAAGTCAGCGCATTTCCTACCAGTCAAGACCACCTATACAGCTGAAGATTAAGGTTGTATGTTAAAGAGATAGTACGACTACACGAGATTCCAATCTCTATTATATCAGACAAGGGAGCTCAATTTACTGCACATTTTTGGAGATCTTTTCAGAGGAGTTTGGGAACCCAAGTGAATTTGAGTACGACTTTTCATCCTCAGACAAATGGACAAGCAGAACGTACTATCCAAACACTTGAAGATATGCTACGAGCATGCACGTTGGACTTTAAAGGTAGTTGGGATGATCATCTACCTCTTATTGAATTTGCTTACAATAATAGCTATCATTCAAGTATCAAAATGGCACCTTATGAAGCTTTATACAGAAGGAAGTGTAGATCACCAATTGGATGGTTTGAAGTGGGTGAAACTACTTTACTTGGGCCAGATCTTGTTCATCAAGCTATGGAGAAAGTTAAAGTGATTCAACAACGGCTACAAGCGGCCCAAAGTCGACACAATTCCTATGCTGATGTTAGGAGAAGAGGGCTCAAATTTGCCATAAGTGATTGGGTATTCTTGAAGGTGTCACTAATGAAAGGGGTAATGCGATTTAGAAAGAAAGGAAAGTTGAGTCCCCGTTATATAGGGCCATATGAAATTTTCTGAAGATTTGGGCAAGTTGCGTATGAATTAGCATTACCCCAAGAACTCTCCACAATTCAGCCACTATTTCATGTTTCGAAAGTGCATAGGAGATCCATCTCGTATCGCTCCCATTGAAGATGTACAAGTTACAGAGGATCTCACCTATGAAGAGATACCTATTGCTATTCTGGATAGACAAGTGAAGAGGTTAAGGAATAAAAACGTAGTTTCCGTAGAGGTACTTTGAAGAAATCAACAAGTAGAAGGGATCACATGGGAAGCTGAAGAAATGATGAAGTCAAAGTACCCGTATTTGTTTCACACAGAAGAAAAAGTTCAAAGTGCGGAAGGGGAGCAATAACAAGTAAGTATCTATAAGCATTATGTGTATATGTATGTATACTAACATAAAGGTGCATTTGTTGTAAATGGAAAGATGTTATTAACATTCGAGGATGAATGTTTCTAAGGGGGGAAGGATGTAACACCCCGTACATTTCCGACCCTACTTGATTGGTGATCTAGGGCATATTTATATGCCTTATTTCCAACTTTGAACCATGTTTACCTTAGTTTTGGTGGAATATTTGATATTGTGTTAATAAATGTGATTAGACCCTTGTAGGAGGAGTTTACGACTTTTTGGAGCATTTTTGGAGTGAAAAGTGAGGCTTGAAGGACTTCCAAGCAAAGGATCTTAAAGATAAGAGGCATACTAAAGATTTGAACTTGAAGAATCCAACCAAATCTGTAAAGAAACGTCGAAGAAAGGAAGAAAATCGGAGATTAAGTGTTAGGCGAGCCAGATAGCGTGCCGGGCCGCTTTTTGCCAAAATTTTTCTCCGACCACCAGTCTATAAATAGGGCTCTTAGGTTATTGTATCATTAATACATCTTGGTAGGAATACTCTTGGGCGATTTTGGCATCCAGATCAGGGTTAATTCTTCTTCCTTTTTTTTTTTTATTTTTTTTTTTATAATTTATGTTAAATTAAGCCATGAGTGGCTAAAATCGCTTATTCTTGGTGTTGAGGCTACGAACATGAATCTCGCGAGTTGAATATTGTCTTAACATTTATGAAAATATTTAAACATGAGATTGTTGGGGTATTATACATTAAATTTGGTGGGATGAATTAGTATTGTGCCATTGGGCTCAATTGAGGCCCAAAATTTACAAGAAAGACATGGCCCAAATGGAGAAAAGATCCATTCTACCATTGACCAAGTAAAACAGATTAATTATGCCCAAGTGTATGGATAAGGATGAATTGAGGGACTATATAAAGGCAAAAATCAGATTTTTATTCATTACAGCTCTCATGCCATTTCTAGAATTATCCAAGACATTTCACACTTATCTCAAACCCTAAGGCAACCATCTCTTTTGGAAAAGATCATTACTTTAAAAGTTTGGGTAAGTGTTTACTCTTGTGATTTAATATATTATATGCATGAGGGGTTGTGTAGATCATGATGTTTATGTCTAAAGGTGTTGAGTGGTGCACTTTTGCTTTTTGCTAAAAGATGTGTCATCTATGTGACTTGAACTTGAAAGGAGACTTGAGGTTTTGATGGAAGTAAATGGTGTGGATGAAATATCAACATGTATGGTATGGTTATGTCCTTAACTTGTTTTTGTTTTCTATGTGTATAACTTGTGGGATTGTTGTTATGAAACGTATTGAGGTGACTTGATGGAGTAATTGTGACGTAGTGTTAATGAGGAAGCGTAAAGGATAAACTTGGTGTGAAATGCTATTGGTTTATGATGTCTTGGTCAATGTGTGGAATGTTGTGTTATTATTGGTATGACAATGCCGTGAATTGTATTGTAAAGGGTGAAATGACGTTATAGGGCAATCATGTTACTCATTGTCGTCTTATGCACTTGTAAGGTAGTTAGTTGTTAACGTGAGCTCCGTTATGTACTTGTTTTGTAGAGTAAAACGTAAGGAGGAGCTGGATTATTGTATTCACATATAGGACTGTGTATTCATATTGGGAAGATAAAGTATGTAAGTTTACTCTTTCAGTATCCTTCTGCAGCACATATTGTTCTCATTGCAATTGTACTTGTTCCATTCCGAAATGTCCAAAGGTATCTCATTTCAGGTTGTCATATAGTATTACTCACAGGACCAATTGTGATTCACATATCTCATGTTCATTGACTAATGTTTAAAAGTTCCAATAATGTACAATCACCAATGTATCACTCTTATAATGAACGAATGAAGTAATGTATAATTGTTTGTATATTCTTGAGTGGCATCCCAGGGGTGGAATAAACACCTAGCTTGGGTCAATCCTAATATCATGGGTGGTATCCCAGGGGTTCAAATACCTAGCATGGGTCGATCCCAATATCACAGTAACATCCCAGGGGCGACAGAAAAGCCTAGCATGGGTTAATCACATCCCAGGGGCGACAGAAAAGCCTAGCATGGGTTATCACAGTAACATCCCAGGGGCGATAGAAAAGCCTAGCATGGGTTAATCACATCCCAGGGGTTAAAATACCTAGCATGGGTTATCCTCTTTTACCACTGATCAGTTGGCCATTTATTTATTATATGCTTTACAATTTTCTTAATGCAAAGAAGGATAAAGTTAAGTAATGAACGATAATGATGAATGAATATAAAAGCAAATAAAGTAATGAAAGCAATGTAAATGGTTCCACATATACAGTACGGTGGTTTATTCACATTGATTACCCACTTGTATTCGATCTCATTGAAATTCCTATGCATGATGCAGTTTCTCATAACCTTACATACTCAGTACATTCTTCGTACTGACGTCCCTTGGGGGACTTACCTTACTTGATGCAGGCACAGGTGCTAGTAGACCTCCACAGTAGGTTGCGTATCATCTGCCGATCATTGGTGAGCTCCAGTTGGTTCGCGGCTTTCCGAGTTACATGTGTACATTTGTTTTGGTATGGTAAATGTTGTATAAAGCGGGGACTTGTCCCGACTTTAGGTTGGTTATGTCCATGTATCTGTAGAGGCTTTGTAGATGTTGTGGGACAAATGAAGGAAATGTAAGGAACGTATGCTTTTGACTTGATGGCCCTAACGACCAAGTTTCATATATATTTGATGGTGATGTTTATTGAGTGACATGCGTATGAGTGTATATGAATGAAGATTGGTTCTCTCGGGCCTTAGCGGCTTCGGGTGCCAGTCCGCCTCGTTGGAATTTCGAGGCGTGACATTAAGTTTGTGGAATGACATCTATTCACTAAGTCATGACATGACTGTGCCTTGGGTTGGAGTTTTAGCTGTGTACCCTCAAGAGTATGAAGACTTTGCTTTCAGTGTGAATTCCAGTGAGCTGTTTGACATCAGATTTATAGGAAGCCTTTTTACATGGTGGAATGGGAGAGCAGCTGAGGATTGTATTTTTAAGAGGCTTGATAGGGTAGGGTCTTGATGAATCAAAATTAGTTAGGTTTGTTTGTGAATATTGAGGTTGAGCACCTAGCTAGAACTGGTTCAGACCATGCTCCTTTACTGTTAACTTGTGGGGGACAAGCTTTATTGATTACTAGACTTTTCAAGTTTTTGAAATTCTAGATAGATTATACTAATTTCAAAAATGTTGTAAGGGAGAATTGGAGGGTCTCTGAAACTGATGATGTCTTCATTAGTTTAAAACACAAGATGAAAACACCAAAATTGCCCTATCAAAATGGAGCAGAGAGAGGTTTGGGGACATATTCAATCCATTGAAGATAGGGAGGACATAGTGAAGATCAAAAAAGACCTTTTTAAGGACAATCCATCTGCAGAAAATAGGATGGTGTTACAACATGTACATGATGAATTAAAGAGGTATTTACACTATGAAGAAGAATATTGAAAGCAAAAAACAGGAATTCAGTGGTTTTCTGAAGGTGACAGAAATACTAAGTTTTTTCATAACTTGGTAAATGGGAGAATAAAGAGGTTGCAGATAAGCAAAATTGGAAAAGAGAATGGGGAATGGGCAGTTAGCCAGGATGGAATGGCTGCATAAGCTATTCAATTTATCAAAATCTGTTCACTTTTGAAACTGATAATGTTGATTTTACACTGCTTAATAATATTACTTCTTGTATTAATGTTGATGATAATCAGATGTTGAACTCTATGCCAACAGAGGAGGAAATTAAAAGGGTGGTGTTTGAGTTGAATGGAGATAATGCCAGTGGTCCAGATGGTTTCATTAGTTATTTCTATCAGGTTTGCTGGAACATCATTGGAGAGGAAATTGTTAAGGTGGTGAATAATTTCTTTGCAGGTTGTACACTTTCAAAGTTAATTACTCACACTAATTTGGTCTTATTGCCTAAAAGAGAAAATGTGCAGACTTTTTCTGATTAAAGACCAATTAGTCTAACTAATTTTTTGAACAAAGTAATTTCTAAGGTGATTCATGATAGGATGGAGCTATTACTTCCCAGAATTATCTCACAGAATCAATAAGGTTTTGTGAAGGGTAGAAGTATTACTAAGAATATTTTTCGGTCCAAGAGATCATTGGAGACATCAAAAAAAGGGGAAAACTTGCAAATGTTGTAATTAAGCTAGACATGGCAAAGGCATATGATAGGGTATATTGGAGGTTTCTGATGAAAGTTCTTGAAAGATTGGGTTTTGATAATCCTTTGGTGGATAAGATTTGGAGATTGGTGGCAAACAATTGGTACTCTATGCTCATTAATGGTCAGTCTCATGGCTTTTTTCACTCTACTAGAGGGGTAAAGCAAGGAGATCTATTATCCCTTACCCTGTTCATTATTACTACTGAGGTACTTTCTAAATCTCTAAATGATTTATTTTTTAACAAGGATTTTAAGGGTTTTGGGATGCTTAAATAGATCAATCACTTAGCATATGTTGATGATACTATCATTTTCTGTACCGTTGAGAAGAAAATCCTACAACTGGTGATGCACACTCGTAAAGAGTATGTGTTGACACCCAATTTTGACCTCTCGATATTCCTCCCAGCCTGTTATTTTACAAAAAAATAATAATTAGTTTCGAATATTAATTATTTGTTTACTTATTATTTTAATATCAAATAAACCTTGATGTTTCACATTCATAATTTTGAAGTATGCCATTTATTTTTATATATTATATATAGTACATATAATTTATTAATTTAAATATAATATTTTATATAATTTGTGCTAATATTTATTAAATTATTTTTCGCAATTATGCACACTCATAATTTACAAATGCGTAGTATACTACTCCCTCCGTCCCATTTTATATGACCTACTTTGACCGGGCACGGAGTTTAATAAATAAGGGAAGCCTTGGTGATGTTTACTAAATTGCCCTTTATTAAAAATGTACTACTATTATTTTTAATTAAGTGGGACCAATAAGGATAAAAGAGTAATTGTGCTTTTAAAAAGTTACCAAATAAGGAAATGTGACATTCTTTTTGGGACGGACCAAAAAGGAAAGTAGGTCACATAAAATGGGACGGAGGGAGTATTATTATTATAATGATAATAATAATAATAATTATTATTATTATTACTATTATTATTATTACAGTATTTCTTAAAATTCGCATTTTACGGGTACATAACTTATTTCCAAATTATTATTATTACTGTCAATTCTATATAATATTTTTTGCGTAACATTAATTTTATATACATAATTTATTTTGAATATGATTTTTATGATGTTGATTAATTTTTGTTATTATTGTTATTATATATTTATTAAATAGCGGCCTATTTTAATTTTCCCAATTTATTTAATTTCTAACCATTTTATATCCAATTAGTGTCAATTCTAGCTTGAATTGAGTCCAATTTGACTCAATTTGAAATCCCCAATTTAATCTCAATTTAAACCCATCAGATTGACCCATAACCTGACCCGTATTCTTCAATTCCGACCTCAGTCGTTGATCAAATCTGATCCAACAACTCAGATCACATCCCCTTCTCTTTCCTCTTTTAATCAAACACCCCCCAAAATCCCAAAAAATCCTAATTTCATTTTCCTCTTCTCCACACACAATAGCCGCACCTCTCTCTCACTATGCCCATTGCTTCACTGTACCACCACAAGCCACCTATGGCCGGTGGACAACCAACACCAGCGCCGCCTCCATCTCCACGCCGCCGCTGCCTCTCACCGGCGAAATCTATCAGAACCATTGGGTAGTGCCAATCTCCCCCTTCTTTCCTGTCCTCTGCCACACCGTTGCTCCATTGTCAATCGTTGAAAACTAGTGCCGCCCCTCCTCTCCTTCCTATTCTCTTCTCTCTCGTCATCCAAGTCAGCCGTCCCTCGGCTCCTCCGTGCTCCGACCTTCATCAGCAAAATTCCATAAGTTTTGTCTATCAAAATCGTCCCCACACGCCACCACTCCGGCAAAACTCCAGCCAATTGCTATAATTTCAGACCATTGAGCGAATGTAAAACTCTCATCGGACTTTAAAGATCGAAATGCTATGGCGAATCATCAAGAACATTTCTCGATTTGATTTCTGTCATGATTTAAATTTCAATTGAGTAGTTTGCTCGTGAATTGTCCCGTAGTGGATTCTTGTACTTGAAACTGGTGATGAATTTTTGTTTGAATCTTTGGATTTCATGTTTGTTTAACTTTTTAGAATATCGTATCCAAAAATCCCCAATTTTTGTGGACTTTGATTAACCTTGATTTAGTGAGTTTGGGTACTGATTTCATGCAGTTTGTTTCTTTTAGTGTCGAGATTTTACGTATTTAAGTCTAAATTACAAGCTTGCTCTTTCTCCCGCGCACTATGATTATCGATGGTGTTTATGTGAGAAATGGTTATTTTGATGATGTTACTATGTGTTAATTCAAACTTTGTGAAATCTTTGGTACTTGTTTATTCATGGTAAATTGGAAGACAACTTTGGAAGTAATTATTTTGGTAATCTTTGATTGATCTTGTGCATAACTGATTTAATTGTTCTATTTAAGGTAAGCTTGAGTTCGAATAGTAAACTCCTTCTGTCTTGCCCCTTGATTACTGATTTGCTCCTTTTCTTGAGTTGGACAGATTTTCACCCATTTATTTATGGTAAATCTGGCATGATTTTTCACTTAATTGATTCGACCATTTGTTTAAGAAAAAGATTTCCCCTTAACTGATTTTTTGAAATATTCTCTCTTCCTTTTATTTTTGTGATTGCTTGCAACTCTCTAACTATAAAAACAGTCTTTCCCCTTCATTATTGAGAGGCTTCTCAACATCTACACGAAAAAAGAAAATACTTCCAAGTTCTATTTTTGCTTTGACTCTTGAAAGGTCGACTCTTGGTTTCAACTTGCTATTTCGTTCTTCTACTTGCGGTTTCTTAAGGTCTCCTTATTATTATATATTTCCTGCTTGACTGGTTAGTTCCTATCGATGAAATTTTCAATTATTATGTGGTAGTTTCTTGTAATTTAAACTTAGAAAATATGCTTATAGGATCTCACTCGAGTTAATGCCAAAACTTTGCCTTGCTTCTGTCACGCCCCAACTCCCATCGAGGCGTGATTGGCACCCGAAGCCGTTGTGGCCCGAGAGAACCAATCATTGTCCATGCACTCTCATATATATGTCCGCGTATGCCTATCATTTTATTTCATGTAATTAAATATCAATGGCGAAAGTCATGGCAATAAGGGCAATATATGAAACTTGGCCGTTAGGGCCATTACGTCAAAATGAATGTACATCTTTTACTTTCATCTTCCCACATATGTCTACAAAGCCTCTAATAGATAAATGACCATGTCTATACAATGTTTACAAAATACCAAAACCTAGTATGCACGTGTGACTTTGGAAACCCCGAAGCAACTGGAGCTCACCAAGGACCTGTATGTAATCCGCAGCCTACTGACGAGGTCTACTAATACCTGCGCCTGCACATGTAAAGTAAGTCCCCAAGAGGGGTCAGTACGAAGAATGTACTGAGTATGTAAGGCCCTAAGAAAACAACATCAATGCATCAATACATAAGAACTTCGATGGAAGTAATTATAAGAAAAACTCTATATGTGGAATTATGTACCTTTCTTTCTTTATGATTATCTCCAATGATTCGTACATAATAACAACAACCATGAATTCAATATAAGAGAAATAGTAATGTGAATAAACTCTCTTTCTGTATGTGGGAAACTATGTACATTACGTTTATGATATTCCTTACTTACCTTCGTCATCTTTATTAGTCATCCACCTTATTGGTGGGCTATTGTGATCATCCACTCTTTTGGTGGGCATCCACCTTATTGGTGGGTTATTATGATCATCCACCTTTTGGTGGGCATCCACTTTATTGTGGGTAGTCATCCACTCTTGGTGGGCATCCACTTTGTTGTGGGTAGTCATCCACTCTTTGGTGGGCATCCACTTTATTGTGGGTAAACATTACATCTTGGTTTCATACTATGAGTGATACCTTGATGATGGAAACATTCTTGAAATTTGAAACACAAATATTTACTCGTACGTTAGCTTGCACATTACTTCTTTCATTACCTTTGAGCGATTGGTACAACTGCTTGTGAGAGATTGAGTCACTCATGTGAGAGAGATTGATTCATTCACTTGTGAGAGATTAATACTTTTGCTTATGAGAGATTAATACAATGATAGTCACAACTTTATTTGAAGCTTTGGATTAATAATTAATGAGTGAGAAACATGTGAATAAGCATTTCTGGAAACATAGCCTTCATGGAAACCTAACACTGTTGGAACCATTGGACAATGAGCAATGAAACCACTATTGAAACCTTGGAACATAACCTCATTGGACTTTTGGAACATTACTAATGAATACGAGACATGTGTATAACTCTATTGGAACTTTGGAAACATAACATGATTGGAGCAATGCTATTCAACTAAACAAGCTCTCTTTACCTTATTGCTCTTGTTGGGACAATTCTCTTAGGATCTACAACATATGACGACTTAAGAACTTCCGCCCATAAATAAGAACTAAGTGGGTCATGATTCGTCTAGGAGTAAAGCGCATATGAATAACAATATATCAACCTTAGTTGGAATCAGTGTTTTAAAAGGCGGGGGCGTGGGGCGAGGCGTTTTGCATAACATGGGGCGAGGCGTAAGTCTTGAAACACGGGGCGTAAGTCCCATGGATCTACGGGGCGTATCTTAGATATCTTCAATTTTATAATTTTATTACTAAGAAAAAGCAAAAGTACGATTTTCAATAATTTCTAAATAAAGTATATATCAATAATTAAAAAAATATCATTACACCAATAATTAAAAAAATATGATTCGTAGCAAAAATACTTTTAAAATTAAAAAAAATCAAAATTAACGTCTGGGATTTACGTTTTTACGCCCGGAACTTACGTTTTTACGCCCGGGACTTACGCCCCAAATTCTAGGACTTACGCCTTATGGATCTGCGTTTTTCAATTGCGCCCCAGAGCGTTTTTGGTACGCCCCGCCCCGAGACTCGCCCTGGGACTCGCCCCGAAAACGTTTTTGAAAACACTGGTTGGAATACTAGAACCCCCTTGGAATAGTACACGTTTGGAACCTTAGGACAATGAGCACTAAATAGGACATATGTGAATATCAACTGCTCACCAACCTGAGATACAATACCTTAGAACATTTGAAACTCTTGACATATTAGCCAATGAATGAGAGTTAACCAATGGTCATAAGTCAATTAATGAACATAAGTCAACCAATGAACATGGGTCATATGATTCACCATTGACCAATGAATAAGGGACACTTGAGTAACTCTAGCCAACTATCGGATACGGAATACCTTAGAGTATTTCGGAATCGAGTGAGTACTATGACAATGTGAACACCATACGTTGCAGAAGTAAATAGAAGAGTAACCTTACATACCTTTACTTCCAAGTACCAGTACACAAATCTATATATGAACACAACACTCCAGCTCCTTCCTTATGTTTCACTCTACAATACAAGTCCACAATGAAGCTCTTGTTAACAATCATTTACCGTACAAACGTACAAAATGACAATGAACTATATGACTACCATACAACATCATGTCACCCCCTTACCATACAATCCAATGCATTTCTATAGCAACAACACCATAACATTATACACACTGACCAAAAAATCATACATCGATAGTATTGCACAACACACTTATCCTTACGCTTTTCTCTTTATCATTCCGTCACATTTTCTCCTTTATCACAACATATGAACAACCTTCCATACTTCATACAGTCCAACACACCTCCATACAATACTTTAAAGTCATTTAAATGACATCACAAATTGATAATTACATCCAAAAAGGGTACGGGGGCTTCGGGGGATCATCGGGAGACGAAAACAAAAAAAATGAATCTCTGGGCTGACCTGCGCATGAAGGTGGCTGAGTTTCACGCTCAGGTACCCTCTGGCAGCAGCCAGAGGCATCTGCGTTGGCATCTGCGCCCGCAGGTGCCTCCGTCTGCGGGGGCGGATGCCCGTTTTGTCCGAAATGACTCCGTTTTGGGTCTTTTAATGCCATGAATGGTCCATGATCATAAACAAACTCATTTTAACATATTTTTGATCATTTAACATGCCAAATACCAGCCATGGTCTCACGACACACATACAACACCCAAAACCACACTTTACGGCCAATATGCCACCAAAACCATAACCAATTTCGCAATAGAAATTCCAAACACTATACACAAGTATAAAGCAAGTCAAGACTATAATCACATCTCATATCTCACTATTGAATCCATCAAGTTCATTTTCTTCAAGATCACAAACCCATGTTCAAGTTTACAAGGCAACACCACTCTCCGATTTAGCAAACATGTACACTTCACATAGTGAACTTATATTCCACCAACATACCCAACACCATATACACCATCTCCCATGCATAAAATATATTATATCATAACAATAAACACTTACCAATACTCACCAAGTGATGATCTTTGACCAAAAGGAATGAAGGCCTAGGATTTGTATGAGAGAAGACAATGTTTGGAAATTTCTAGAAAAGCATGGGTGTCCAAAAATGAATAAAAATCTGATTGCTTCTCATATATATAAGCCCCTTTAAGTCTCCCTTATCCCATTTTTTTCATTAATGCATGGTTTGATTGGTCAAGGGTCAAATATTGAAAGATTGGGTCAAATGGATCACATTGGAAGAATGGGTCAAAAATTCCCTTATTGGGCCATGTCTTCTTTTTTATTTTTTTTGGGCCTCATTTAAGGGCCCAAGTGTATAAAACTTTTAAGGCCCACATTTTAATCATCAATTCTCTCATGTTTTCATTTTTCCCTAAATGTTTCGGTTATCAACTCAACTCAGACACGTACGGGGTGTTACAGCTTCGAAGTTTGTATGTTCGTCCCCAAATTCCACATTTTGTTGTTGTGTACTTGTATACTTTGTTGTGTTTAACAGGTATTCCTAGAGTGATTCAAGATAATGAAGAGTTGCCTGGGAACCAAGGAGATCCCTAAGGGCTGCCCATTTGCTTTTGTTCTAATTTCTTCGATATTTATCCTCTTTAGTTCTGTAATAATTATTGTATAAACAATGTTGCTATGTAATAAAAGAAACTCGGGGACAACTTATCGGGGTGGGGATTATGTGATTTAAATAACACAACCATTTTATCACCTAGGCAATATGTTCTAAGTTAGTAAATAGTTATTTTTAACACATAGAAATCATGTTTTAGGATTTTTCAAATCAACCTTCTATATATTAAATTAATACCGAGCATGTCAAATTTTATTTATTGCATGTTTAATTAATTTCAACACTTTTCATTAATTGTCAGCAACTTTGATTAATTTTCAGCACCTTAAATTAATTCCCTGAACTTCTAATTAATTTTCTGCATATTTAAAACAATTTCCTGCACATAAAAAATAATTTTTCTGCACACTTTAATTTATTTCCTGCACTTTTAACCAATTTTTTGCACTTTAAATTAATATTCTGCACAGTTTAATTAATTTCCTACACAGTTTAATCAGTTTTTTGCTCACTTTAATTTTTTGCACAGTTTAATCAATTTTCTGCACTTTAAATCATTTTTATGTGCACTTTAATTAATCTTCCGCACATTTTTAATAAATTTCTGCATATTTTAAATAATTTCCTGTACACTTTAAATTTGTTTTCTGCATATTTAATTTAATTTCTAGCACATTAGTTAAGTTTTCGACACCTCAATTAATACATTTCGCCTTGAAATCATGCCTATAGGTTTAATCACGTAAAATAAATAATTATCTTCTTAAACATGTTAATCACTTAAGCAATCTCTAATTAACCAAGAGGCTTCTATGAAACCATTATGTGCTACTTGCAAGTCTTGTTTGTTTTGTTTGAGGCGAATCGCGAGTCTAATTAGGTAACCTAAGCTTCCTTTTGTCTAGACCTAAATCCAAAAATAATAAGTAAAATGCCTCTTGGACATTAAGTTGGGATGGATAGACATTTTAGGAAACTTTAGTTTTATCGTTTTCTATAGAACGCTCTTAGGCTTAATAACCAACTAGGTGGGGTGGGTAGATAGACAGAAATGATGGAAGTTGCCCCGAGAAAAATTTGACAATGCGATATGCGACATTGTCACCCGTTAATAAATCAGGCGCTGATCCGAATAGAATAAAAATTAACCCTTGTCTAAATCCGTAACTTCGTTTATTTTTAACCAAGTTCTTTTTCTCTTATTTATGATTTTTTGCATGTCTCTTTTGTTCCGGGGTAGTTTAGGTTTATCATTTAAGTGAATCATTGTCGTTATATAAATTGTGTTCATTCTATCTTCTCGCTTGTCTGATTCATGCGTGTTTTATTACTTTATCACTTAGATAACTATTAATTAGATAATAACTAAGTTGCACGCCTAGTTTATTTGTTATTTTTTAAACACTTACTTAATATTAGGTTAATAAAAATAACTGATCTTTGCTTACCACATAAAATTCCCCCACATAATCTATGCGTTCGGCCAGGACCCATATTTGTGGACCTCAAAAGGTGCCTAGCACCTTCCTTTTGAGGTAACTTGAACCCTTGCCTGAATTTCTGGTGACATAGATCAATAATAATTAAAATAAGCTCGGAATTAGCTTAGAATGGTTCCCTAACGCACCTTAATTCGTTAGGTGGCGACTCTTCTCTTTTAAACATCCTAAAGAGAGTTGTCACGTCGAATCTCGCTTTTCGCGAGAAAAATAAGGCTTGACAGCATGGAGACTCCGCTGGGGATACGTAGATTCTAACCATTACTAATTTGTATGTTATGTGGGATTTTATTTTCATTTGTGTTTGTTCTTTCACTGATTGCCCTATTTCTTTTTTCTTTATTTGTTTCTTTAAATAATTATTTTGACATCTCGATTGGCCATTGTTGCATGTTAATTCTTTTTCCTTTCCCCTTTATTCGTTCTTTAAATAGTTGTTGTGAGTTGTCATTATTACATGTCAATCCCCTTCCTTTTCCTTTATTTGTTTTCCTAAATAGTGTCTCTATTTTCATTCATTTCTCTTTTTCCTTTTGCTAGTCTATGTATTATGTCTTATTTCCGATATCTCTTTATTTACGCATTTATTTATTTTCTTTATATTGTTTAATGTGTTACTGCTTTTCATTGTGTGGTATGTGTTACTGCTTTATATAACTGACATTCCGTTCATATTTCCCCCACTTGAAAATTTCACACTTTCACTATACTGGGATGTTGTGCCTTCACACTTCTCCAAATTCTCTTCAAAAACACTATTATTGAGAGTCGGCTAAGACGTGGTGGAGCGGATAGTTTTACTACCTTGGGACCACATGCCTTCTCCCATAAGAATACCCTCGGTCCATGTCTATCCAAATCTTCGAAAATTCTAAGTCACACATGCATTAACCATTATGTGCTATATGTTTACTATCCTTATTTAAATTGTCATTCGACTCTTCATATATCTCAAACCGCCATTTAAATTTCTCCAAGTATCAAATTCCGAACTACATCTGACCCGATTCTTGTCCAACAAGATACGTAGGCAATCCTATATAAGGATGCGGTCCTCCTTTTTTCATTCTTTCAAAATATCCTCGTATTTAAAAATGTGAAACAATCTTTATTATTCAAATAATTTTTTCTGTCAAATCTTTTGTTCTTTCTTTCTTTTTACTTCTCCATAATGTCATAAGGGCAAAAGCTAGAGTTTTTTTTTTTTAAATTATTCAAATGATTTTTCACAACTTTTCAAAGTCTCAAACATTTGAAATTAAATGTCTCTAAATCTTTAAAAACTTTTCAAACCTTCAATCCTTCCGTTCTTTTTAAAAATAAAGTTGTCTTTAAATATTTCCTGTTATCTTTCAAATATCTTATAATTATTTACTTGTTCATCCATCAACTTTAAGTACGAGCTTAGTATTTAGGTCTTGCTTAGAGCCTATCTTCTACCTTTTGATATCGATGCACTTCTCAAACTTAAATTCTAGCCCATCCATTCGTTCTAAAGTCCTCTTTGACAAGATAACTCATATTTTCATACTATCTTTTTTTTTTATTGGGTACACTGACACTTGTTTTGTTTGATTTATATTTTAAAGTTGTCTAGCATTTTAATATCGACTCGATTGAAAATCTGTAATATGACAAACATGCTCAATATCCGAAAAAAATCCAGCCTTTTTTCTTCTCTCCCAATGCAAACCACTGTTTGGTCTGCATCTCTTTATTCCCGCCTTACTCATACACCCTCTCAACAATTGCCTTCAACATGCATCACTCTTGGAAGTGAGAGAGTCGATTTAGATATACGGCAACAAAAGCTTCATGACTTGAAAAAGAGATTGGACAAATGTCTATGTTCCAAAGGTAATCATGACTTGAGATATGAGAAACTGTGTCTACATCCAAGGGCTGATTTGCCTCCAGGATACAAAGTCCCAAAGTTCAACATGTTTGATGGGCATGGAGATCCAATCACACATCTAAAGGACTATTGTGGTAGATTAGTTGGCATAGGACATAATGAGGCTCTCCTAATGAGATTATTTATTCAAAGTTTATCAGGGATAGCACTCACCTGGTTCGCCAAACAAAACTTTGACAAATGGCATACATGGGAAAACATGGCTTAAGACTTCGTGGGGTAATATAAGATTGACATTAAGATTGATCAGACAATGTGGGATTTGCTCGAAGTAAAGAGAATGAATCACGAATATTTTGAGGAATATGCAATCCGATGGAGATTGGAAGATTCTAAGATATGTCCTTCTATGCTTGAAGAAGAGTTGGTCCAAACTTTCATCAAGTCGTTAGATAGGATATACTATCAAAAACTATGCTTTCTAAGCACTCACAGTTTCGAGAGTTTGATTTCAATCGGAAAAAGTTAGAATATAGTATTCGAACAGGGAGAATTATTGATGCTTCTGCAATGTCAACCACTTTTCAAGCACCAGAGAGTCCATTCGAGGAAAGGGAAAGGATTTATCACCCTAAATACCTCAGAAACAAAGCTATCAGAATAATGAAGAAGTCCATGTTGTGTTTGATTCCCGTAATAAGCATCTCGAACCTTATGACTCACAAGATTCTCAACACAAGGCTTATCAGATTCAACCCTAGTCCAACAATGTTTTTAAGATGAGGCTTATCATACACAATCCAACTTTCTACATCGGTCTTATCCGGAATGAGGTAATTTTCATCAACCAAAGAGAATGAGGCCTCGTACCTTTACTCCTTTGACTGATCCATTGGCGAGCATATTTGAAAGAGATTGAGGGCCCAAGGTATTATGCAACCAAGAAGAGGATGGATTCCTAAGTATCCACCTTCTAACTTTGATCCATCTAAAAATTGTGCGTATCACTCAAATATTCAAGGTCATGATATTGAGGAATGTTCAGTACTAAGGTACAAGATCTAGAATTTGATTGAAAAGGGAGAGATAAGAGTGCAGCGAGGCCCAATAAGCAACATCTACTACCCCATCACTACAGGTAAAATCATTATTCAAGGTGATCCAACAAAAATATTTCCAAAAGGTTCGCAAAAAAGCGCAAAGCATGTCACATGAAGTGATAGGGACAAGATCGTCATCACTCTCCATTCGTCCTCCCTACAACCAATAATTTTTTTCTATTTTCTTTACTTTTCTTTGTACTTATGAACTACGTTTAACCTAATTTTCATTTGGATACGTAGGCAGTCCATTATTGGACCGGTCTCAAATCTAATAAAATTTTTCTTTTCCCTCTATATTCAATTCAAACACTTCGCTCAAATCCTCTGAAATATCAGACTAATATGCCCGACTCTTGAGCATATAAAGACAGATTCAAATTAAGATCACGATGTTCAAATATAAGGTAACTATTTCTTTTGAACTAATATCTTTCTTTGAGTGAAACAGGAATATATGACTCTGAAAGTGAAAACTGGGGCAGGATTTTTTCAGGAAACCTCAAAAATTCCACAAGGAAGCAGTATGTCAATTCACAAAGACGTGTGAAAGGCATCTTTTGTTCTAAACTGGGGAAGAATTTTTTGTGAATTTCTCAAAAGAATACAAGCCTCAATCTATAAGATCAAAACAATGATAAGGAGCCAAGCCAAGCAAAGGTATGGGTCAACCTTACTTTTCAACTTACAATTTTTCTTTGAGAGCAGATAGCAGGTACAAATGTAGAAACTCCTTTGCATCATCATCAAAGAAAACCCAAACTACATTCCCAATCTGGGAAAGAGGCTAAGTCACTCTATCTCCTTAACTTTGATGACATCAAAATCGACAATACATTGCATTAATAATTATGCATCAAACTCGGCATTGGGTTCCTCAAACGGACCTTAAAACGACATTGGGTTCCTCAAACAGATCTTAAATTGGCATTGGATTCCTCAAATGGATCTTAAAACAACATTGGGTTTTTCAAATGGACCTTAAAATGGCATTGGATTCCTCAAACGGACCCTACAATGGTATTGGGTTCCTCAAACGGACCTTAAAATGACATTGGATTCCTCAAACAGACCTTAAAACGACATTGGGCTCCTCAAAAGGACCTTAAAACTACATTGGGTTCCTCAAACAAACCTTAAAACGACATTGGGTTCCTCAAACGGACCTTAAAACAACATTGGATTCCTCAAATGAACCTTAAAACGACATTTGGTTCCTCAAAAAGACCTTAAGTCGGCATTGGGTTCCTTAATGGACCTTAAAATAAGCATGGGTTCCTCGCCGGACCTAAAAAATAAGCTCTATTGGGTTCCCTGTCGGACTTTAAAACAAGCTACTATTTAGTTTCTCGACAAATACGAGACGGCTAAAAAATTCTCTATCTCCCATTTTGGTAACATAATTCTTTATCCATATATCTCGTAATATGTCCTAAATCATATTCGTGCTTCGTCTTTTACATTACTCATACTCTAATCTTGTCGACTCGTGCTATCCTCATTCAAATTTATCCATTTTCTTTGGGAATATCGTTCGTTCCTAAACCTAGAACTACATATGCCCAGATTCTCATGAACCCGAGATATGTAGGCGACTTAAAACCAAAGTCTCGGCCACACCATTTTAATAAACCTTTCCTGCTTTTCAATTCAAGCGAACCATCTTATCAGTCAGACAAAATTGGTTACTATGTCAACGTTCGTTGCTTGACAATTCTTCCATCATCCCAAGCAACGAAGGGGCAGCTGTTGACACCCAATTTTGACCTCCCGATATTCCTCCCAGGCTGTTATTTTATAAAAAAATAATAATTAGCTTCGACTATTAATTATTTCTTTACTTATTATTTTAATATCAAATAAACCTTGACGCTTCACATTCATAATTTTGAAGTATGCCATTTATTTTTATGTATTATATATAGTGCATATAATTTATTAATTTAAATATAATATTTTATATAATTTGTTCTAGTATTTATTAAATTATTTTTTGCAAATATGCACACTCATAATTTACAAACGCGTCGTATATGATAATAATAATAATAATAATAATAATAATAATAATAATAATAATAATAATAATAATAATAATAATAATTATTATTATTATTATTATTATTATTATTATTATTATTATAGTATTTCTTAAAATTTGCATTTTACGGGTACATAACTTATTTCCAAATTATCATTATTACTGTCAATTCTATATAATATTTTTTACGGAATATTAATTTTATATACATAATTTATTTTTCAATAATGATTTTTATGACGTTGATTAATTTTTGTTATTACTGTTATTATATATTTATTAAATAGAGGCCTAATTTAATTTCCTAATTTATTTAATTTCTAGCCATTTTATATCCAATTAATGTCAATTCTAGCTTAAATTGAGTCCAATTTGACTCAATTTGAAATTCCCAATTTAGTCTCAATTTAAACCCATCAGATTGACCCATAACCCGACCTGTGTTCTTTAATTTCAATCTCAGCGGTTGATCAAATCTGATCCAACGGCTTAGATCACATCCCCTTCTCTTTCCTGTTTTAATCAAACACCCTTCAAAATCCCAAAAAACCCTAATTTCATTTTCCTCTTCTCCACACACAATAACCGCACCTCTCTCTCACCATACCTACTGCTTCACTGCACCACCGCCAGCCATCTATGGCCAGTGGACAACCAACACCAGTGCCACCTCCATCTCCATGTCGCTGCTGCCTCCTACTGGCGAAATCCATCTGAACCACCGGGTAGCGCCGATCTCTCTCTTCTTTCCTCCCCTCTGCCATGCTGTTGCTCCACTGTCGGTCATTGAAAACTAGCGTTTCACCTCCTCTCCTTCCTCTTCTCTTCTCTCTTTTCATCTAAGTCAGCCATCCCTCAGCTCCTCCGTGCTCCGACCTTTATCTACAAAATTTCATAAGTTTCGCCGATCAAAACAACCCCCCACACGCCACCAATCTAGCAAAACTCCAATCAATTACTATAATTTAAGACCATTGATCGACGGTAAAGCTCTCATCGGACTTTGAAGATCAAAATGCTATAGTGAATCATCAAGAACGTTTCCCCGATTTGATTTCTTTCATGACTTAAATTTCAATTGAGTACTTTGCTCGTAAATTGTCCTATAATGGATTCTTGTATTTGAAACTGGTGATGAATTTTTGTTTCAATCTTTGGATTTCATGTTTGTTTAACCCTTTAGAATATCATATCCAAAATTCCCCAATTTTTGCGAACTTTGATTAACCTTGGTTTAGTGAGTTTGGGTACTGATTTCATGCAGTTTGTTTCTTTTAGTGTCGGGATTTTACGTATTTAAGTCAAAACTACAAGCTTGCTCTTTCTCCTGCTCAATATGATTAGCAATGGTGTTTATGTGAGAAATGGTTATTTTGATGATGTTACTATGTGTGTTAATTCAAACTTTGTGAAATCTTTTGTACTTGTTTATTCATGGTAAATTGGGAGACTGCTTTGTAAGTAATTATTTTGGTAATCTTTGATTGATCTTGTACATAACTGATTTAATTTTTCTATTTAAGGTAAGCTTGATTTCGAATAGTAAACTCATTCTGTCTTGCCCCTTGATTACTGATTTGCTCCTTTTCTTGAGTTGGATAGATTTTCACCCAATTGTTTATGGTAAATATGGCATGATTTTTCACTTAATTGATTCAGCCATTTTTTTAAGGAAAAGATTTCCCCCAACTGATTTTTTGAAATATTCTCTCTTCCTTTTATTTTTGTGATTGCTTGCAACTCTCTAACTATAAAAACAGTCTTGCCCCTTCATTATTGAGAGGCTTCTCAGCATCTACACAAAAAAAGAAAACACTTCCAAGTTCTATTTTTTGCTTTGGCTCTTGAAAGGTTGACTCTTTGGTTTCAACTTGCTATTTCGTTCTTCTACTTGCGGCTTCTTAAAGTCTCCTTATTATTATATATTTCCTGCTTGACTGGTTAGTTCCTATCGATGCAATTTTTAATTTTTATGTGGTAGTTTCTTGTAATTTAACCTTAGAAAATATGCTTATAGGATCTCACTTGAGTTAACACCAAACTTTGCCTTGCTTTGAAGTTTGTATGTTCGTCCCCAAATTCCATGTTTTGTTGTTGTGTGCTTGTATACTTTGTTGTGTTTAACAGGTATTGTTAGATTGATTCGAGATAATGAAGAGTTGCCTGGGAACCAAGGAGATCTTTAAGTGTTGTCTATTTGCTTTAGGTCTAATTTCTTCTATATTTATCCTCTTTAGTTCTGTAATAATTATTGTATAAACGATATCGCTATGTAATAAAAGAAACTCGGGGACAACTTATGGGGGTGGGGTTTATGTGATTTAAATAACACAACCATTTTATCACCTATGCAATATGTTCTAAGTTAGTAAATAGTTATTTTTAACACATAGAAATCATGTTTTAGGATTTTTAAATCAACCTTCAGTATGATAAATTATTCCCGAGCATGTCAAATTTTATTTATAGCACGTTTAATTAATTTCAACGCTTTTCATTAATATTCAGCAACTTTAATTAATTTCCAGTAATTTAAGTTAATTCTCTGCACTTATAATTAATTTCCTACATATTTAAAACAATTTCTTGCACATAAAAATAATTTTTCTGCACACTTTAATTAATTTCCTGCACTTTAAATTAATATTCTGCACAGTTTAATTAATTTTTTGCACTTTAAATAATTTTTCTGCACACTTTTATTAATCTTCCGATCATTTTTAATAAATTCCTGCATATTTTAAATAATTTCCTCCACACTTTAAATTAGTTTTCAGCATATTTAATTTAATTTCTAGCACATTAATTATGTTTTCCGTACCTCGATTAATAGGTCTTGTCTAGAAATCATGCCTATAGGTCTTAATCACGTAAAATGAATAATTATCTTCTTAAGCATGTTAATCACTTAAGCAATCTCTAATTAACCAAGAGGTTTCTATGAAACCATTATGTCCTACTTGCAAGTCTTGTTTGTTTTGTTTGACGCGAATCGCTAGTCTAATTAGGTAACCTAAGCTTCCTTTTGTCTTGACCTAAATTCAAAAATAATAAGTCCAATGCCTCTTGGATATTAAGTTGGGACGGGTAGGCATTTTAGGGAACGTTAGTTTTATCGTTTTCTATAGAACGCTCTTAGGTTTAATAACCAACTAGGTGGGGTGGGTAGATAGATGAAAAAGATGGAAGCTGTCCCGAGCAGAATTCGACAATGCATATGCGACATTGTCACCCGTTTATAAGCTGGACGCTGATCCGAATAGGATAAAAAGTAACCCTTGTCTAAATCCGTAACTTCGTTTATTTTTAACCAAGTTCTCTTTCACTTATTTATGATTTTTTGCATGTCTCTTTTGTTCTGGGGTAGTTTAGGTTTATCATTTAAGTGAATCATTTTTCGCTATAAAAATTGTGTTCATTCTATCTTCTCGCTTGTCTGATTCATGCGCGTTTTATTACTTTATCACTTATATAACTGTTAATTAGATAATAACTAAGTTGCACGCCTAGTTTATTTGTTATTTTTTAAACACTTAGTTAATATTAAGTTAATAAAAATAATTGATCTTTGCCTATCATGTAAAATGCTCCCACATAATCTATAAGTTCGTTCGGGATTCACATTTGTGGACCTCGAAAGGTGCCTAACACCTTTCTTTTGAGGTAACTTGAACCCTTCCCCGAATTTCTGGTGACATAGATCAACAATAATTAAAATAAGCTTGTAATTATCTTAGAATGGTGCCCTAACGCACCTTAATTTGTTATTTGGCGACTCTTCTCTTTTAAACATCCTAAAGAGAGTTATCACGTCAAATCCCGCTTTTCGCGAGAAAAATGGGGCGCGACAACATGAAAATCAATCTGGGCAGAAAATTAACAAGGATAAGAGCTCTTTATTTGTTTTTCACAAAACTGCAAGACTGTTTGTTCAAGATATAGAGTCTGTTACTGGTTTTAGTAAAGGAAGTTTCCCTTTAATGTATCTGGGGTGTCCAATTGGACATGCTAGGAAAAGGAAAACTAACTTTACTGAATTAATGAAGAAGGTGCAGAATAAGCTTCAAGCATGGAAAGGTAAACTTTTGTCATTTGGTGGAAAGCATGTTCTGATCAACAATGAATGTATTACAAAGCATCTCCATATATATATTTTATCAGCCATTGTTCCTCCTAAATGTGTTATTCATGATTTACATAGAGTGTTTGCAAGGTTTTTATGGAATTTCAAGGAGGAAAGGAGAAATAAACACTGGGTAGCCTGGTCTGATATTTGTTGCCCAAAAAATGAAGGTGGATTGGGCTTTAGATCTTTATTTGATATATCTAAAACTCTTTTTGCCAAGTTGTGGTGGAATTTCAGGACGAAAAAATATTTATGGGCAAATTTCATGTGGATTAAGTATTGTAAGAGGCACAGGCCTCAAACTATTGAATGAAAGGGGGGGTTCACATACATAGAAGTACATGCTAGAAGTAAGAGACTGCTTTGATTAAGAAATATGGTGGGAACCAAGATGCGGTAGTGCTAGCACTTGGTATGATAATTTGACTCAGTTAGGTGCTTTATGCTATGTATTACCTATTACTAATGTGATGCAGGATGGAGTGGAGGATGTTAAGCATTTGATGTTGGAAGATAAGTGAAATGTTCCTCTTCTAAATTAATTAATGCCTGAGGAGATAGTTTCTCATATCCTTGACAAGGTAAGGGTGGAACAAGAAACTGATGAATGGGATAGACCATGGTGGAAACTGACTAGCAATGGTAAATTCTCAGTTTCTAGTGCATGGGATCTGGTGAGAGAAGAAAGAGGAAGGCAGGAGTTTTTCTCAAACATTTGGATAAAAGGTCTTCCATTTAAAACTGCTTTTCTAATGTGGAGAGTGAGTAAAAAGAGAATTCCTATAGGGGAGGTGCTTATGCAGATAAGAGTGGTGGAGAATGTGACATGTTGCTACTGCAATACAATAGTTGTAGAGACTTTTCAACATTTATTTTGTGATTGTCCTATTACTAAGATAGTATGGCATAATCTAGCTTTTACAGCTGGGGTTCATGGGCTATTCAATCAATTGAGGAACAACATAATCAAGTGGTGGTTGACTGTGCTCCAAAACTGAAGCCCATTTTTAAAATCATTCCTACTATGGTGATTTGGCACTTATGGAAGAGAAGGAATGCAATATATTATGGAGGGAGGACATCTATTCACTATTTTCTATCAGATATTATTTGAAACAGGAACAATAGGGGAAGGTTAAGTACTTGAAGATGAAGTCATAGCCTTGAGAAAGGGTCTGGAATACTGTGTTTCTCATGAATTACTACCACTAGTGTTGGAAACAGATTCATTAACTCTAAAGAAGGTGCTAGACAAGGCTTGGGAAGTTCCTTGGAACATTTCGAGGGAGGAGAATAAAATCAACAACATATGGAAAAATGTTCCTAATCTGGTGGCGGTTGCTCATATCCTAAGAGAAGGGAACAAAGTGGCAGATTTTTTTGCTAACATTTTTTTTCTTTTGCAGGTACAAGTTATATTCAGTACTCTAACATATAACAGGTACCAAACGTAGGAAGAATAATAATGAACATGGAAAAGTTACAAATTCCAAATATGCGCATAAGGAACTATCAGAACAAGGATTTTATAAGAAGGGCAACAAGTAATTGATGAAGACATCACACAAGGAAAAAAAAATAAAATCTAACCAAGTGAGGAATAGCAACATACCAGTTTCGGGAGAAGGTAGAAAGTCATAGATCTGATAAAATTTGTCCCTGAACAGTGGTATTAGCTCCTTTGGAGCTCAATCTGTTAAGCGGTGGATTTAATCAGATTCTTATGAAATTTCAATTCGACTAAAAGGAAATGGAAAAGTTGTTCTCACCGATTCATAAACACTATGGTTTAATGAAGCTATGCTGAAGGAGTCTTCAATGAGCTAGAGTCATGGCACTTATGAGAATTTTAAGCATCCTTAGTGACTTCTACTCGAGCTTGCTTTCTCTTGGACCAGATGTGATAGGTAGTTGGTGAGGGCAGCCAACCATCGACTTTTTGTTCGCCGCCTCGTCGGAGCTCCATCAATTCTTTGATGAAGATGAGGTTGCAAGTGAAGAGGCGGTCTACTTTCCTAAATGTTTTCTTCTTTGTCTGATAGGTTTTTGTTATTTTTGTCTTTTATTTTGGGTCTGGGCCACTTTTGGGCCTGTACGCTTTTGTTGTGTACATATTTTGTTTTCTTGGTTTCAATAAATGGCCAATTTGTCCTGTTTGAATTAAAGAAAATAAATATACCCATAAGTTCTAAAAACTATTAAAATTATCCATAACTTTGTATTATCATTTTATAATGAACATGTTTTATGATAAAAATTAAACTCATAAATTATAAGTTCTATTTTTTTAAACAATTCACAGAGAAGCATCCAGTTTTTCTATTTACATTACTTTTAACAAGTGCTATGCAACAATACTATTATATACTTGAGTCAAATAACAAGGTTTATAAAATGGGGTTGGTTGAAAAATCGATATTATTTGGGATTAATAATCGGTTGGATATTTTAATAAAATATAAAAATTTGTGGTAAAGTTTAAATTTTTAAAAGTTCCCAAATAATAGAATTAGGCCCAAAACCTAGTTTTTTGGAATTTGGATTATTTTCCAAATTATGACAAATTGTATGGCGAAACACTTTTTTGCCAATCGCCCCCCCCCCCCCAAAAAAAAAAAAAAAAAACTACTTAGGATATCTATGGCCAAATGGGTCCTAAGTGCTTTCGGTTCTCCATAAATCATCAAAAGATTATGAGAAAGTTTCTTGAAAACTTTAAAAATTTAGCATAGAGAGTAAGATGGAGACAGAGCGGAAAGAAATGAAAGTCATGTGTTTAAATTGACTTATTTTAAGTACTTTTACTTTTAAGCTCATTGTAGTGTTTTGGAAAGAAAAAAAAATGCATTTAAGCACTTATTTTTAGGCTAAAGAAAATACAAAATAAGATAAAAGTCAAAAGTTGGATATTCCAACTTGA
Source organism: Capsicum rhomboideum (assembly GCA_031232105.1). Taxonomy (NCBI): domain Eukaryota; kingdom Viridiplantae; phylum Streptophyta; class Magnoliopsida; order Solanales; family Solanaceae; genus Capsicum; species Capsicum rhomboideum. The sequence goes on from CP124711.1 coordinate 58,907,817, forward strand.
CTTTTAGCTTTTAGCTATTTTAAAAAAGTCAAGTCAAACACCCTTTTAGCTGGGACTAGGGATGAATGATTAGGTTAAATTTTTGAGAATCATGGGTCTTTTTGTTATTTCCTTCCTAAATATTATTGAATTATAAATAAATTTTAGAGATAATATTTTTTACCTAGATTTAGTACAGTTAAATTTGTAGGTGAGTCAAGAGCATGTGTTACGATTTAATCTTGTTATGGGTTCAATTTGATAGCAGTTAATTACTTATAGATTAAAAGAAACAAATAATAACAAAAAGGAAAGTAAAGAGCAAGTAGAGAAAATGAGTTAGGGCAAGCCGAGGCTGTGTATGAGAGCTATAGGGGGTTATATCGTGCTATCCATAAGACTTAAGTGAGCTGGAGTAAATATCGAACAACGCAGAACATAAAGAATGCTTGGAGACCAAGTAGAAACTATTGTAGTGATTTAGAGTATGGGGAGTAGACCCCTTTACATGTTAGTAAGGATGCCTATTTATAGTTTATAAGCTTAGACACTGACTAATCATATTTTAGCAGTAAAGTTCTAAAGGACCCTCGTCAATGTGGGAACACCATCTGTTCGATTTGTTAGTGGGTTGGATAATATTCTCCTGTGGCTCTACACTATAAGGACTCATCTGTGCTTCTGGGCAGTCTGACATACTTGACCCCCGCTTGTAATTTTGCACCATATCACTTATGATGGCGAGTGGAAGTTTTCTTATCCCTTTGAGAGGACACTCTTGCTATGTATTATCTGAGTGTGTCTATTTGTAGTTGTATCATTCGTCGTGGTGCTCACCCGCTTGAGTTGTTTACCCAAACCGGCCACGTGTCCTTATGTTGATTTTACCACATATAAATATCTCTATCTTTTGGGCAACTATGCTATGTAGTTCATAAAAGATAGAAACTGAACCGAAGATCATCTCTTTGACACATTTTGGAACACCACGTCTCATCATGAATCGACCTTTTAACACATGGACGGTTAAAAATCTACGTTATTTCTGGGGCATCTTTTAGGATTGGTCACTTTCTTTTTCCCTTTATAAACTCAGCGAGCTCCACCATTCTGTTCATCTAGCCTTCTTTTTTGATCCACAAAGCTTTTTACGAGTCTCTCCAATTAGACTATGTTTTTCTTCACTATGTCCGATAATGCTTGTATGAGTAAGGACAAAGAGTCAAATCTTTTTGAGTCGTGCATTAATGAGATCCTTCCCAGCTCTTACTCTTTTGATAAGGATTTCATGTCTTTAAATTGCAAAGGAACAAATGAAAAGGACATGCCGGTAAGTAAGCTTGGCTCCTTTGTAAAAGAGAGTGACTTGGCTATCATTCGGAGAGATTATGGTTGGCCTACCAAGAATTCCAAGTTATAGTACCCTATTCTTTCAAGAGAATTACACTGTCTTAGCTCGATAGCACCTTTGTTAAATCTACCCATTCAGCATGGGTCTTGGAGACCATGTAAATAAAGTTATTACTTCATTTTGCAATACCTTTAAGGTGTGCCTCAGTCAGCTTGGTCTAGAGGTATAAAGGATTGTTGATTGCCTTCGAGTGCTGGCTTGTTTGGTAAGCAAGGAAATTTCCCTGACTCATTTTCTCCTCTTTTATTCTCCTCGTCTAGTTTGAGAAAGGATAATTCAACTATCTGGTTTTGGTAGAAAGTCTCTTTTTTGGCAGTTTGGATAATACTAAGGATCGAGGTTGGGCCAATCGATCATCGTGTTGGCCCCCTTGATCCGTCCAAGAATATTTATCTTTCGACTTGGAACTCCAATCGTAAGCGATTCAGACTGACATCTTTCTGTTGCTTACCTCTTTCTTGAATGTTAGTTGCTGATTGTTTCCTGCCCATTTGTTTCATCCAACTCCTTGATAGATTCCTCCCTCTGGGATGTCTTTCATCCACTTGGTTGAGAAAAATTATCTATGGGTTGAGAAGATTTTGAGTGTGTCTAATATCGATGGGAGCTCGTGGGATTATTTATCCAACCACTTTGGCTGGAAAGCCAAGAATCACGCTGGTCTTGCTATCCCATACACGTAGTTATTTCTCGCTTGCACTTGTTTTCTGATACTTTTCTCTTGCGGGTTTATCTTCTAGCCTAATGGTTTTTTCACCTCGGGCCATTGCCCTTAATTTGATTAGCCGAGAGCCTTGTGTGTGTGTGTGTGTGGGGGGGGGGGGTTATATGCCATTGCTGGCACTATGATTGGTTCTTCCTCTGGGGCCGTTCCTATCCCCACCAAAAGGAGAAGGATAGAGAGATCGAGGCCTTCTGTGAGGAGGTCTGTTCCCATGGGTGTTCCCATGGGTTTTATTTTGGACAATAACAACAAGAGAATAAGGAAAAGATTGTTGGCTCAGGTATTGAGTGCCTCTACTGGGGAGACTCTAAGGCCTATCACTTATTTTGAGGGTTGGAAGTTGTCGAAGGAGTGTGCTGCGAAGATCAAGGTGTTGAAATGCTTACCACTATGATATTCTCCATTTCCCTTAGGGAGAAACATGTTTCCGCCTCCCAGTTTCATTTGGGGGTCCCAATGCCTCATCGAACTTTGAAATCTCATGGTTTGCCACCATCAAGAGTTTGTCCATCAGTAGCTTCTGCTACTCTTTATCCTTCCCTTAATATCTCTCTTATTTGACACAAAGCGTGACTCAATATTAGTCTACTCTTCTACAGATTTGTCGATGAGGTCAGTCTTACATAAAGGCCGGTAAAAGTAGTTGATTATCTGAATTCTATGGTTTTCATAAAGGATCATTAGAAAAAAGGTGCTACCTCGACAAAATGCATGGTCAATGGCTGGTTTACTTTTCTTAGCTTTTCTACAAGCATTCTTTTTCCTTTTGACATAGAGTTTGCACTATTTATTTTGGGCTAGTATTCTGTCTATAGAGGGTCTTTAGCGGGTATTAAAAGAGAAAAAAGACCTCTTATCAGATGTTCTCACCTTGAGAAGACTTTGTCCATCATGGGAGATCATCTTATTCGGATATATGGCCTTGCTCAATGAGCCTCCGAGATCAAGGTGTTAAGAATCGAGAGGGATATGATTTCAATAAAAGAAAAAAGGTATAGCCAGGATGTACATGAGAATGTCGAGCAGGATGGGGTGATCCAGAGGCTTATAGAGAAGTAATCTGAATTATAAGAGTGCATCTGATCAACAAAAGCTAAGTTAATGCTCTTGTCCACAGTTTTGTCTTCTCAGGAGCCATCTGGAGATTAAGTCCAACACATTTTAGAGAAAATTAGAGTCTTGTCCAAGAAATCCAAGCTTAGGGATAAGTACCTCGACGTGAGAAAAGCCCGAGACACCTAAATCATCCACCTCAGGATCTTAAAGAAATCTGACCTAAGGGTTTTGACTTGTACAAAGAGATTGCCGAGTCCCAGGCCATGTTTGATCTTTCTAACCAACTTTCTTTAGAGGATGAAGGGAAATCTACTTCTTCTTTCAAAGGCGATGCGTCGAAGGGTAATCTAGCCAGAGGTCTCGAGTGTTAGAGTTGAGTAGGATAGATGGTTTTCTACCCGCGTGTATCTTCTATGATTTGTCTATTTGTCTTAGGTTATGTGTTCCGATCTTCAATGGTGAGACCATGTATTTGAAATTAATTTTGTTAATGATACTTCTTAATTCCTCATTCCCTATTTTCTTCTTTTTGGTGGGAAGTTGAGAGGACTCCTCTTTTTGAGGTTTAAATCGTCAAGTCTATAAAGAGGTGGGATCGACTTTGATGCCTCAATTTCCAAGAAGCATTTCTTCGTGATTTGACCAAATCAATTGTTATTGTCTATGTGACAATCATTCATGGCTCTTTAGCTTCCGCACATTAAATAAGCTTTGTCTTATAAGTAGAAGCCTTTCAGCCTGGCCTTTCATTCCACTCAAAAACTTTTCTTTTTTTGTTTTGAGAGAGAGAAAAGAAAGAGAAAAACTTTTAGTTATAGCCCTAACTTTCTTTAACGTTCAAATTTTGAACTAGATCTCTTCTATTTTTTTTTCCTTATCCTTGCATTTGATCCTCGGTGTTCAACCTTGGGTTGTCCCGCTGAGGTTGTGGACGAGGGTAAGGTAAAAATTATGGGTGAGGTCAAGGGAAAGAAAGTTCTAAAGCAGTTGTCCATACCTCTCTCCTCCTTAACTCTTCTGAGGTGGTGGCTCTGTCCTTTGAGGTCCCTGCACTTTATCACTGAGTACGTCAATTATGATGGCAGCAGGCCCAAAGGATTATGTTGATTCAACTCGTGAATTTCCCTTTATGAGTTGAGGTCTGCTTCAGTACCCCCCGAGTTATTTTTGAGGAAGCTTATTGGCCGAAGGTAATTTGATTCTTCTGAATCTGATTACCTTGAGCTAGGGGTCTTTTGACCTCTATCCCAGTGATGACCGATAAATGCAAAAATTTAGAACCACCCAGCTGCAATTGAGGGAGCCTACATTTCTATGTGAGATTTTTTGTTTCACAGTGGGTCGTGGATTGCTCTTATTTCTAACTCGTTCTGGTCTTTGTAATTCATAATCTTTGTAATCCCTTTTCGGATCTAAGTGGGAAGGAATTTGTGTATTGTTTTAATGTATGGCCTCGATGCCTTTTGTGTGTATATGTGATTTCACTTTAAGCAATATTTTTATCAAAATTGTGTACGAAAACATTGTACTGTATTCCTTTTTTGATGAATAAAGTCAAACTTGTTAACTCTGATGCCTTTCTGAACATATTTTCTCGAGAGATGGTTTCCATGTGATGCAACAGTGATTGTCGTTTTCAAGAGTTTCCATAGAGGGTCGTATCCTTAGCGTGTTCCCATTATAGGGAATACTAGAGTAGAGTTTTAACGCCGAGCTAGTAAGTGTTGAGTTGATATAATCGACGGTCGAAGACATGCTAATCAATTTTTGTTTTCAACATTTTTGTAAAATCATCTATGAGGCTGGGGTATAGTTAGATCATAGTCCAACTAGGGACTATTTTAAGTCTGTTTATTAACACTTCGTGTTTGAGGAAGGATCCCATTTTAGTTTTATGATTGTGCTTCTAAGTCTGGACATCTCCGAGAGTTGTAGAACATAGCATAGAGAGAGTTCTCTTTTTTAGTTATTTTTTGACTTAAGACTCTTTTGGGGGTTTATTTGTGTTTTCATAATAATTTGAGGGTTCCTCATGCTCGAGTCTACCCTGAGGGCTTGTAGGACGTGACTTTGAATTTTCACTTTTGGATAATCAGTCTGTATATTATGTTTAATTTAAGATCTTCCAATGAGGTGATGTCGTCTCGACTGGATGTCGTGTCCCTTTTTTGATATTTTAAAAGCCTTTTTGTGACCTTTATAGCAGTCCCTGATATTCTTTTTCTTGTTTTGGCAAGCTTTAAGGTATTTTCTTACCTTTGATAATCAGGGTTTTGAGGGCTGCACTGTTGAGATCAAGAGTCCCTAGCATAGAGACGCTTTTTCATACATACTCTAGAGTTAGATCATCCCATAAATGAGAGGTCCGTGATTGAGCTTGCATGGCATAACACACTCAAGCTCGGGGTTGATTCCTGATATGTCCCTAGTTGGCCCTGATGCCAAGTTAACTCCAAGATGTTTACGAGAAACCAAGCACGGGGGTTACAAGTACTTCATGGTATATTCATAAGGATAGACATACTTGAGCACACTTTGACACTATCCAAAGGGTTCCATGTCATGATGATTGGATTGGAGACCGAAAGAAGGCCAAAAGAGGGGGATGACATTGCAAAATTCAAATTCGTATCGCAAAAGGCATCCAAGGTTCGCATAATTGGACAGATTAGAACCAAGCAATTTGAAGTCACTTTTGCAATCTAGAGCCAAGAAATGTATACTACATTAATGTTATGCAAGCTTGATGGACATTGCATCTCTTTTGCTGGACAACTTATTTTGGGTATTTTTGCAAAGGTTACTTTGAGGTATTTTATGTAATATTCTTCCTTAGATTTTTATTGATATTGAAGACTTCTCATTGTTGAGAGTTGAGAGCTTGGTGAAGCTTTTATGACACTTACTTAGAAATGGGGGTTGCAATGTGAATTGATTTCCCTTATTGGTTTTCGTAAGAGATTGGTGCTTATTATGATTAATTTGATTAAGGTCTTAAGTTTAAATATACCCTTCAGTTGCTATTGATTTCCTCTCTTGAGTCCATCTATCTATCCTTTTAGTTTCTTGTCTTTAATTTCCACATTTTCTTTGATTCTTTTTTTGATATTGCATCAAATTAGTATACGAGCTGAGTTTAGATTTGTTCTTATGAATCTATCTTGGGATTTGTTACTACAAAAACAACAAAAATACAAAAACATTTTTGATTTTATGTTGTTCTTGTCATTTGGATACTAGATTTGTATTCCCTAGTATTTGTAGAGTCTAAATCTCAAGTTTTGAGTCATTCTGGGTTGATTTGAGTAATTCACCATTATTAACGTGAAGACCTTGAAGAACAAGGAGTTGGGTCTACTTGATTTCGTGTTTAATTGGATCCAATTTGTTTTGGGCTTTGTTCTCTATATTAAAGGGAAGCTAAATCTGAAATTTAGGGTCATTTTGAGTTGATTTGAGTGAGTTGTGATTTTTTGTATTCATAGTGTTCTTGAGGAAATTCATATCTTTAAGGAGAAGAATTTTGAAAAGAAGGTGTTTGATCCAAAAAGGGAAGAAAGAGAAAGTTTGGAAGTGTAAGTTTAGGTTGAAATTACTAAAATGGGCAAGTACTAGGAGAAAAGGAAGTACAAAAAGTACAAAAAGAGTTGCAAAAATTATGTTTCAGGTGTGTTACGAGGAGAGTTTTGCGATCTCCATTGAGCTCGCAAAAGTGGTGTGGGTATCATATTTCTGGCTTTAACTTTCTCTCCAATTTTGCGAGGCCCGCTGATATTGCAAAAGTGGAATGCGATTCATATAACTGGTAGGCAGCTTGCACAACTGGTAAATTGAGGTACCTTCTATTCTGTCTAGTTTTGCTATGACTTGAAAATTTATGTGATACACATAGTTATTTTGCAAAATACTTTTGCAATCTTGATTAATCTCTTGTCATTTCCTTTTCATGAACGAGATGGTTTATTTCAATGTGAATAGGCTATGCACACTTGGTAGTATCCTTTATGCAAATCCACCTTCGTGAGGAACTTACGGAGGGAATGAAGGGACCTGCAGGAAGCTGAAAAGCCATAGTGTATGACATCCGCCTAGACATAGACCGAATTAGGGACCTAAACTCTTGAGTAGATTGCTTCACTCCATGCGTTGCACACTTTGTTCATCCAAGCTGGACAGAGCTATGTTCCTATTTCTTATTATTATATAATACAAACTATAAGAAAATTAAAAGATTCGTTTTATTTTAACTAGCTCCTTCTTCTTTGTCAATGTTTCACCCTAACAAACTAGACAGATGGGTCCACGCGTTCTGCCAATGATGATTTCAATCATGTTATAAAAACTTCTCCTGAGTAATTCACGTATCACTGAGATTGTATCAAGAATTATATAAAAGTAGTTTGACCTCCCGTAGTGGTCCTTGCTTTTAAGAAAGTGGTGTTGGGCAGTTGTGTAAGCTGCATTCTCGGAGCCCACTCTATGTTTTAGTCATAGAAGGTTTCTCTATGGATGGTTCCATTTCCTTTTCTTTAGGGTAGAAAAAAAGAGTATGAAAATTTGAAAATTTCATTGTTTCAAATTTATGCCATGGATTCTTTGGGTCATTTAGAGTGTGTTTCAAGTGATCACCCAAATTGACCTCAGAATTTTTATATTTTTTCCTATTTTTGCATTTTATTTTTCATTTTCCACAACTAGTATACATGTAGTACTTGTTCCGTACTTATTAATTGACACTTTGTGTACCACCAAATTTAAGCAAGCTTCAACAGTAGCCAAGCCAATATGTGAGACAATCAAAGGTGAAAAAATACAAGTGGTAGAGATGAGCTTTTATTACAAACCTTGTTTGCTCATTTTGTAGTACAAAGGAGCTATAAGGAAGTATGTCGTCAACAACTTTAGATCCTTGTGATTATGACATGGGAGACTACGCTTGTAGCGATGGAGGCTATGAGTATGAGGATGATAATGATTATTGAGGCTATGAAAATAACCATGATCATGAACTATATGGACATGAGATCTACTATTCCGAAGGAGAATATGAGGAAAATGGTAATCATAGCTCTTATGGTGAGGATGGAGAGGGCGAAAATCCTTGTAATGGTTTCTATGATGATAATGGAGCATATGAGGGATCTCACTCATCACTATAAGGATAAAGATGACTTGAGGTATAGTTCTTTCTCCTACAAACCATACAGATCTTGCAATGAGAACACCCATAAAGATAGCAGAAATTCAAATACTTTGTCTTATGTTACTTCTTATCCTAGTTGAAGTGGTTTGTGTAGTTATGTTAGTTCAAGTCTAAGTCATCTGATGAAAAGAAGAGAGAGTGCATTTCCAAAGATTAGGAGTACTACATCTTATACTTCTCATTCCTATGCACAAATGTCGTGATATGGGAACCAAAGTGGATATAAGGGACATGATATGCGTCTCAATTCCATCAAGGTGACTCTTCCTATTTTCAAAGGAGAGTGTGATCTCGAGGCCTATCTTAACTGGAAGTTATAATATGAACGGGTTTCCAAAATCATGATTTGATCGAAGTCGAGAAAGCCGCATATGCCATTGCATACTTTGAAGGGCTTGCTTCAACTTGGTGGAACTCCATGAGTAAAATGAGTAAAATTCAAAGGGCCATTGATTATGGAAAACCACCAACATGGAGTGCAATGAAGAGAATCATAAGGGTCAAATATGATCCAGAAGGGTACACGAAGCTTTATAATGATAACATGAGGAGACAAGTTCTTGAAATAAAGGTGGATATTTATGAAACTTCGGGATTCTATCTTGTCTTCAATGATAGTAGTGCTATGTAAACTACATCATTTCATCTACGGTAGAATACTTGAGGATACCTCGAGAATTAAAGAGCTATCCATATGCCATGGATTTATGTAAAGTTGCTGAGACTGTAAAGGTCTCCTTCACACATGATTGATACTATGAGGAGGTTTGGTGTGATATATTTTTGGACTTTTTTCACTTATGTTTGGGAGCCAATTGGTTTAGCAAGCATGGGATTCCAAATGAGCAAAAATAGTCCGAGCATGTCATGGACCAGTAAGGGAAAAATTTCTTTCCATCTACTTTCCCCAAGCCTTGTTAAGGGAATTTGGGCACTTATTCCAAGTTCCATGAATATGAGAGACAAAACATTGAGAGGAGTAAAGAAATACAAAGTGGAAACTGGAAAAAAGAGAGGTTTGTAATGACCCTTCAGGTAATTTTCTACTTTTTCATGCATTTTCTATGTTTAGAGCTTTTCATTAGCTGCCCCAAATCATTTATGACTTGCTGGGACTGACAGTTTGGTTCTCGGGCAGTTCGTTTGGTTTTTTTATATCCATTTTCTATTTTGGAGCTTTTAAAGTTGAGAAAATAATCTTCGCCAAAACTTCAGGTAAAGGGACTCGGATGGCAATTATGATAGTTCCTTTAGCTTCAAAATGTCAATTTTAGGCTAGGGGGACTTTTGGTTTGGGTCCCGAGGCTTTTGGACTCATTTTGGAGTATTGGTTGGAATTTGGTACAAATAGAACCTTAGGTGTGGGACCCACTTTTTATCGAAATGACCTCTGTTGAAAGTTTTGATGGTTCTGTTGAAAGTTTTGATACTGAATTTGGTAGGGTAGCATAGTTAATTTGCATGTACGGGGTTCCAAATGAATCCTAAGCACCCAGCCAGAGTCCTATTGGACTTAGTTAGAAATTTCTAGTGTAAATTATATTGTGAAGCCGCTTAAGCGGCCCTTTCATTGCCTTAGAGGAGCTGCTTTAGTGAATAGGGTGCATCTTAAGCGGTGCCTGATGGCATCAGCACCAGCTGCTTAAGAGACCCTTTTACCACTTTAGCGGAGCTGCTTTAGTGGAGCCAACTGACCTCGCCAGCGATAGCTAAATTTGTCACCCTTCCCCTTTAGCGGTAAAAGTGCCGCTTTAGTGGCAAATGCTGGTGATATATATATTGGTCCCTTTCACGATTTTCAGCCCAAAGTTTCTAAGTGTTACCTCCATTGTTGAGTGTGGGAGCTCAAAAATAGTGTTGGAACGTTAAATTGGAGTTGGCGCTTGCTTGTGGACTTAAAAGTGATTGTTTTTACATCATTTTCCCATTACTTCCCGATCTAATTTACCATTTAATTCTTTAATTAGTTCTTGATTATTTGTCTATTGTTGGGGTTGTTTTGGGATGATCATGGAGCTGTTTGTTCTCAACTTTTGAGCACAAGCTCATATTTCCCCGAGAGACGTTGTTGAGGTTCTAATTTTTGGATTCCGCAAGCAGGACCATGGGTGATTTTAGCCCAATATTTGACCTCAAGTGTAAATTTACAATATGAGTCTTGTTGTTTTTGTCATAATGCCTAGATTATTATTTTGATAGCGTGGTAGCGGTCGGAGGCTTCTTGAAAGGGAATAACTTTGATATAGAGGATTCTTGAGTGCTTTCGGAGGTGTCCAGGTAGACTTGACTTACCTTTCTTTAGAATGTTCATCTTGATTGTATTGGTATGGTATTGTGCTAATTGTGGGTGGGTTATTATTGTTCAGATAGTCATTTAGTCAAATTTTGATTATTTTAACCGATTAGAGGATTTAGGATAGATTTCGGCCTTGAATTTCCTTAAGTTAGTAGTTGTTTCTCCTATTGTACTTGAATTTGCATACTTAGGGACTTGGGATTGAATTTAGAAGCCTTAGACTAGGTTCGGGTAGATACTTGCCTTAAGTTGGATTCTCGAGACTTGTAGTTGGCCTTATCGCCCTTTCCATGGTAGGTTGCTTTAGAATAATGACCTCCTTCGACATAAATAGATATAGGATTGTTTTGGGACACTGATTATTGGGATTGTGTTGGCTTAATCACTATATTATGCTTGTTAGCTTTGGTATCCTTGGCATATTAGCACTTTTGCCCTAAATTGCAGTTTTTGGCCTAATAAATGGAATCTTGCACTTCTTTAATAAATTTGGCCTTCTAAAATGGGAAAAAGGACTAGATAGACTTGGGATGAATCAGAACTCTGGATTATTACTACCTATTGCATATTCAGTTTTGGTTCGAGTTTGGCAGTTGGTTTACGGTTTATTACTTGTTAGTTTCGATTTGAGTCCGACATATGGCTTACTGTTTGGTATCTATTAGTTTCGATTTGAGTCCGACATTCATTATTATTGATCTCTACTTGGAAATTTGGTTTGAGACCTATATGGGTTATGGTTATGGCCCGAGGAAGGATATACGGTACTTTTATCGTACATCTTGGCTCATTTTTAATTTTCTTACTATTATGCTTGGCCTTATATTAGTATCACTCCCTGTCTGCACCCACTGTGCTTATAGGGGCTCGACTGGGTTTTATTTTATTGTGTGTACCTTCTGGACTTATGGGGATCCAGTTAGGTTATAACTAGGGATTTATTTTATATTCTGAGTTATTTACATCCGATTTCCGCATTTGCTTAGCATAGCCGGTTATTTTTATCTCTAACCCTCTTCTATTGCCTCTTAGTATAGATTCACACTTTATTATGCTTTTACTTTAATTGAGCTCTACCGGCCTATGATGTATACTGAGTACTTCCATGATGCAGATCCTAGTATGAGTCATCACCATTGATGCCGACTCAAGCGGAGCTGCTGACTGGAGATTTGGATGAGCTTTCAGTATCTGGAGCTTATCCTTCTCCTTCTGTTTCAGTACTAGTCTTATTTTGTATAATTGGAGACTACTTTATATATTTAGGCATCTGTCTAGTACTCCTTGTGTATCGATGCTCTTGTACTGGCCTTACCAGGTCTTCAGGAATTCATTTTGTAAATTTTGTCCACTTTCCCCTCTCTTTTTGTATGCCATGCTTATATATCTTCCCTTGTGCTTGCTCTAAATTACTGTTTTAACTCTGTTTTTCCTTTTTCTGCCTGTTATCCCATTACTCGCCATTTTGAGCTATGGTTTCGGCTTACCTAGTGGTGGGTTAAAATAGGTGCCATCATGAAGTGAGTTTTTGGATCGTGACAACATTGTGTGGAGTGATGTGAGAGGGTTGTCACAACCTTATTAACTCATGTAACTTTTCTTATTTCTCTAGTTGTCTTGATACTTGTACAGGTACAAAGGTAACAAATGGTGTACTACAAGCTCCCAACAAAAAGGTTACTCTTAAGGAAGTGTGTTCGAATGTGATGAACTCCTTGGACAAACAACTTGAAGTGTGTTCTAACAGCTTAAAGGGAGTTTCACCCCAAGGTAAAGAAGATCCTTCTTGTGACCTTCAAGGTAAAATAGCTAAACTTAACAATTTAGAATTTTTTAATGAACAAAGTGTGAGTGATAGCTTGTCTTTATATGAGCCTAATGATTCTTTACCATATGTTGATAATGTCATTTTTTAGAGTATTCATACACTAGTTGATCCTATTGTTGACTGAATTTATTCTTCTTGTAAGATCAATTTTTGTTCCCCTAGTGTTGACACTTATGTTTTGAATGATAGTACATTATCATGTGATATTTGTGTTGATCAAATTTCTTGTGATTTTGGTTCACTAATTGAGAAATTTTTGATGTTATTAAGGAGCCTCAAATTAGTAATGATGTTGATAACGTTGGTCATTTTAATAGGAATGACTCTTTGAGCATATCTTTTGTCAAAGATGTTATTACTTGTTTTACTCATAAAGATCATGTGAATGAAAATGCTTTGATTTTGTCAAAGATCCTGTAAAAGGCTTTCTAGGTCAGCCGTCCCCTCTTTTGTTTCTTCCTTCTCATTGAGGAGGTTGCGACCACATTTTTGAGTGTTCACATTTTTTAGATCCACGTCGATAAGTGGACTCTCTTTGTCGTGATGAGTTGTTTGACTACTGGATTTAGTTGGGCTTGGGGGTTCAGTTCTTGCTACATCTTGAGCCGTAAATATCCCCTCAATCTATTCTCGTTGTTGGCCATTATTCTTCTGCAGATCTGCAAGAACACAAAATAAACAAGCGAACAAAGAACAAGTAAGATAAACCAACATAGTTGCTCTGGCCCCATGGTGGGCACCAAATTATTTACCGTGGATTTGCTATAGTTAAATTTGTAGGTGATTTAAGAGCACGTGTTACTATTCAATCTTATTATGGGTTCAATTTTTTAGAGGTTAAATTACTTATAGATTAAGAGAAGCAAATGATAATGAAAAAGAAAGTAAAGAGCAAGTAAAGCAAATGAGCTAGGGCAAGCCGAGACTGTCTATGAGAGCTATCGGGGGTTAGAACGTGCTATCCGTAATACTTAAAAGAGCTGGAGTAAATATCGAATAACGCAGAAAATAAAGAATTCTTGGAGACCAAGTAGCAACTATTGTACTGATTTAGAGTATGGGGGAGAAGATCCCTTAGAAAGTGAGTAAGGATGATTATTTGTAGTTTACAATCTTAGTCACTGGTCAATCTTATTTTAACAGTAACGTTGTAAAGGACCCTCACCAATGTGGGAACGCCATTTTTCAGGTTGTTGGTGGGCTGACTAATATTCTTCTATGGCCCTTGTCAAGATCCGATTTCTCAGGTCATGATGGAACCTACTATAACCCGTTAGTAGGCAAGCCAACCTGTAGTCCAGAACAGCTAGTAATGTACTATCAAGAGAAATGAAGAAAGCAGCGAAAAATAACTCAATAAAGAGAACAGACTAAAGAAATAATCCCAAAACCTGGTGAAGCCAGTACAAGTGCTTCTAATATAACAGGAATACAAAGTGAAATACAGAGTAAATATATACATAGCTGTATCTGAAATACAAAAATAGAGATCAATCTAACAACAAGAGGGAGAGAAGGAACAACTCCGAATGTTAGGAGCTCACCCTAAATCTCTAATCCATTGCTGCTCCACACGATGCACATATCAACAGCAAGAACTCATACTATGATCTGCAGGCTGCAGAAGTGTAGTATGAGTACCAAACACGTAGTACTCAGTAGACATCGGTTAACTGAACTCCAAAGATAATACAAGTATAAATAACATGTAAAGCAAGAATGTAAATTACAGGCAGCTATCTACAAAACTAAGCATGATAATGCTAATGAAGCGATAAGGATAACCTATCCTGAACTACCAGTAATTTGGGACAAAGCGCAATACCATAAGTAGCTAGCCAATATACAGTAATAAAGTGAAGAGAGAGATGTACTATATACAATAGTAGAGTGAAGGGATGTATATACAATGTATGATAGTAGTAGGAAAGAAGAGAATAATATACAATTCATGGATAGGGAAGAGCATATATATATATGTATGTATATATCAACGCTATACCGACGACCAGACTCGAAGATACTACTCTGAGGGAGCTAGTCTACTATCTCAAGGATCATAAGTGATATGGGAGCTATCTCTAGCATAAGCAGGGCCTCTAGTCATAATATGCATAATCATAAGATGACCTAACAATGATAAATCATGCAGTAATAATGAGAAAAGGGATCAGAAATGTACCGACAGCCTCGGGTACCGATCCATAACCAACCTGCCACGAGCTATGCAATAATATCTAGATAATAAGTAATCGGATATTTCAGACAACCAATAACCCCAACCGGGCCAATATACATTTTTGTATTTATATTTATCATGTATTTCACTTGTACGCCTGATGTATTAGAAGCTCTTGTACTGGCTCCATCAGGTTTTGGGATTATATTAGCCTTTTTACTATATTTATTTCGCAGTTTCCTCTTTTCTCTTAGTAATTCGTTACTAGCCGTTTCGGACTACGAGTTGGCTTACCTACTGGTGGGTTAGAGTAGGTGTCATCATGATTTGAGAAATCGGGTCGTGACACACCCATAGTTCCATTTTCACTAATTCTACCCCATAGCCCAAAATGAGTCAGGAAGCCTTGGGACCCGGACCAAGGATCCCCCTAGCCTAAAATCA
This sequence comes from Capsicum rhomboideum, assembly GCA_031232105.1. Taxonomy (NCBI): domain Eukaryota; kingdom Viridiplantae; phylum Streptophyta; class Magnoliopsida; order Solanales; family Solanaceae; genus Capsicum; species Capsicum rhomboideum. The sequence continues at coordinate 58,922,937 of CP124711.1, forward strand.
ACATTCTGGAGCTAACGGAGCTATCAGAATTATCATACGAGTCTGTTTACTAGGAGTTTTGGTCTGAGACCAATTTCTTAACTGTGAAAGCTCCAAAACAGGGAAATGAGCCTAAAACCCAAATGAACTGTCTGATAACAGAACCGACAGTTTCGACAATTCATAAATGACCTATAGCTACTATGGGAAGGCTCAAAATGCCAAAAATGCTTGAAAATTGAGAAAATAATCTGGAGGGTCATTACAGTCCTGCACTGTAGGGACTCGTCTGAGCTTCTGGGCATTCTGATACACTTGTCCCCTACTTGTCATTTTGTGCCATGTCACTAGTGGTGGTGAGTGGAAGCTTCCTTATCTCTTTGATAGGACACTCTTGCCATATTTCTCCGAGTGCGTCCATTCGTAGTTGTAGCGTTCATCACGGTGTTCACGTGCTCGAGCTGTTTACCCGAAATCGGCCACGTGTCTTCATGCTGATTTTAACCCCATACAAACATATATAAGATATTTAATAGAAAATTAATGTGTGTGTGTATATATATCAATTATTTTAATGAAATCAAAATCAAATTAAATTAAATATTATCTGTTTTTAAAAATAAATCAAATCCAAAAGATATCTGTTTATTTAATCGATTTGGTTTAATTTTCAATTTGAATAGATTTTTAATCAAACCATAGACACCCCTACTTTCAAATTCAAAATTGGGATTTTTGGTGACAAATTTACAATATTTCCAAAAATAGAGTTGAATTTCATGCACCAAATATATAAATATATTTATACTGTCAAAGCACTTAAAAGGTAATAGCAGATAACTTTATTTAATAGTATTGATTGATAACTTCAAATAAATGATAAGTAATCTGATGTAGATGTCAAATTACAAGATAATATAAAAGAGCACACGATAAACTATATTAAAAGGCTTCCTAAGTTGAAATTAGAAAGTAAAATTTTGAAAACAAAATGAATATATACTGAGAAGGAAGCTTAAGATTGAAGAGAGAGAAAATTATAGTTATATACTCACTTAGTTGTACACCTCAATTAATTTTTTTAATTTTTTTTACTGTATACCTCAACTAAATTTTAAAAATGATAATTAAAATTAAAATTTCTTATTAATAAAGAGTATACTCCCTCAACCTTAATTTATATGATGTAGTTGGACTAGACAAGATGCTTATGAAATGTGAGAAGACTTTTAAAATTTGTAGTCTAAAATAAGTCATGTGTCTGTGTGGCTATAAATCATCTCACTAAGGGGTCATTTGGTAGAGTGCATTAGAAAAGATAATGTATGCATTATCTTTACTGAAACCTTGTTTGGTGTAATTTTTCAACCTATGTATAACTAATGCTTCTAATGCAACCATTAGTTACACACTCTATTTGGTGTTAAGGGGTGTATAACTAATGCATAGAAAACCCTGGTGTTAGGAACCCAATGGATTCTAATACATGCATTAACATATTTAAAGACACAATTGCCCCTCAAAATCTTTTTCACGTTCTTTCCAACATATTTATGGAGGGTATTTCATAAATAAATATTTTTTTAAAAAAATATACAATGCATGTTATTTTTAATACATCCGACCAAACACTACATAAAAAAATCTTAGCATAACTAATGCAAGCATAATTAATGCAAATATTACTAATACATCATATTCTACACTATTCTTATACATCATACCAAATGACCCCTAAGGGTGAAATTTGTATTTACAGTTAAATTGTTACTAAATAAAGAAATGTGTCATTCTTTTTGGAATTGAATAAAAAGTAAGGTGTTATATATATATATATATATATATATATATATATATATACATTTTATAGAATTTAGGAGTACGTACGTCTTTCTTTCAAAATTTTATTTATCTACCTTGCTAAGCTCTTGATTATTAAAATGGTGGAGTTATAGTATGTAGTGTGATAGCCAAGATGGGATATAATGAATGATAACATATTGTGTTTCATATGCACCTTCATTATATATTTTGGCACATTTGCACATGCATCATGTGTATACCATGTGTTGTACTCTTTGGAAAATTAATTAATTATTAGATAAAAAATGAAAATTAAATATATACATTTTTCAACCTTTTCTCCAAAATTATATCATATACCAAATATAGAAGAAAGAAATCATCAGTTTACAATATCAAATTCAGAAATGTTATTACATTATTAGATACCCAAAGTAATTTCTCCGTTTGAACCAAAACCTACCACCTATTCAGAAGCTAAATATATATATATTTAGCTAAAGAATCTTACTTTTTATTGAGCCAAAGGACATTGGCACCTTCTTGCTTTGTCTTTTTCCATTTATGAATAATACAAGAAATCCGATGCCAGCCCTTGTTGTCGCTGATGAACATTACTAGCCATTATCAAATTGTACTCTATCATGCATATATAATTGGACGATATATAGAAATCCCAATTTTTACCATGTATTTTCTCATTAATTTGTCGCATAATTATATGATTTATCAAATCTGCAATTACATTACATGTTAATAACGTGAATTTCAATGGAAAATAATAACCCATGCACATTGTTTGAAGACTAAGCTATTGTTTTCTTGTATGGTTTTTGATAATTTTCACTTCATGAGCTAGTTTTAAAAGGTTGAGTTAGGACAAAATTCTTCTTTTAAACATGATATCAAAGTTGGACTCGATCCTGATATTTATTTTACTCAATGTTAACTCTCACACGCTCCAGATGATGATCAACACGGAGCAAGCCAGAGGGTGTTAGTGATGGGATGCTTAGCTGTTGGAACTCAAGCATAGTGACAGAGAAGAAGATGAACATAGAGAATAAAGAATATAACTTCTTTCATATGAAAACTCAAAAAAATATCTCACTACATACCTCTTTAACAAAAACTACTACTATTTATAATGACTAACGAACTGACTAACCAACTAGTAACTAACTTTATTTAGATTACTAATTACACTTAGTTAGTTTATCCAGTTGTACATGCCAGATGTCTTCAATTCTCACCATTAAGTTGAGGGATAAAATACATTCTTTATTCACAACTTGCACCAAACTAATGTCATGTTGTGGTCTGCAGAGACCCTTAGTAAGCAAATCAACTGGTTGCTCATTGGTTCCAATGTGTTGTGTTTGTATCTACCCTTCTTGAATTTCACCCTAACAAAATGAAAATCAACGTAAATGTGTTTAGTCCTCTCAGGAAATATAGGATGTGCTACAATCTAAATTGTAGCTTTACTATCACAGTATAGCAAAATTGGTTCCACAATATTCACTCTTTGAAGAGTCCAGCCAACCAAGTGATTTCTGCAACATTGGTAGCCAAGCTTTTGAACTCACTCTTAGGAAAACTCTTAGATACAGTTCCCTTCCTCTTTGACTTTCAAGAAACTAGTGCACCTTCAAACTTAACAATGTATCGTGTAACTGATTTCCTAGTTTCCACGCAAGCTACCCAGTCTGAGTAATAATATGCAATCAACTATTGGCTTTCAGTTGCAGAACAACCCCAAACCAAGTGTTCCTTTAATATATCTTACAACTGTCAAGTTGTCACGATCCAAAAATGTTATGCTGGCACCTACTAAAATCCACCTTTAGGTATGTCGAATTCCGTAGCCCGAAATAGCAAGTAACAGGCTAATGAAATGAGAGAACAAATCATAAGACATTTGGGCCAAATATGGAAACAAACACAGGTAATAGGATTCATAAGCATATACATAGAGATTGAAGGAAACAAAGTATATAAAATAACCCCTAAGACCTGGTATCAATCAGTACAAGAACTACTACATATATAAGGAGTACTAAATAGATACAGTAAATATCAAACTGTCTCCGAATATATAAAATAAAAACTAGTTAAAAATTAGATGGAGATGAAATAACTCCGGTCGTCAAGAGCTCACCCCAAGGCTCCAGTCAAAATAGCTCCACAAGAGGTGGACGTCAGCGTCGATAACTCGTATTAGGGTATGCATCAGGGAAAAATAATGCAGAAGTATGGTATGAGTATCAAAATATGCAGTGCATACATGATAGGACTAGAAAACAAAAAGACAGGCATATCTAGATAATCGAGAAACATATAAGTAAGTAGATTACCTCAAAGTGCACAATAATAATCTATGTACAACCTAATTGGACCTCCCTAAGCTCGAAAGGCACAAAAATAGACAATATAACCTAATCGTCCCCCAGAAGCATGACAGGTACAAACAACAAATAATACTAGCTACGAGAAGTGCATGTGAATAGATGAGTGAAAATGGAGATCATGTAATACAAAATGAGATGAATTTTATGTGCAACAATACCATATACTCCTCTTCCAGCATCTATGGCTCGTAAAGAAAGGGCCCACGGGGGGACTCGCGACATTCATATACACTGTTTAGACTCAAACCTAGTCTTCCAAGTGATAATCAATAATAAATACCTTCAAAACTCGAACTAGAAGTAAGAATGACTATAATAGGTGCCCGAAATCGAAGCAGGACTAAAATGATTCAATTTCCCCTTTTGAAAATGATTATATAGATAAAATCTCTTGGATCTCTCCAAGTTCCTTTTTAAAGTCCAAAATAGTGTTTTAAAATCAAGACAACCATATACCATGAATATGCAAGAATAATGTGCGTGAATAAAGTAGAAAATTAGCCGATCAACCAATACTAAGCATAACAATTACCATGGTAAATCAGGGATATCTCATAATAGAAAGGACACTATCACAAAATGGGATCTTATTTGAGCATATTCTTGACTTGCAAACCTCTAAAACTATGCTAACTAGGGTAAACTACCTAAAGGGATCAATAATACAACCATAATTTCCCAAAGAACCCTACTTAAGGCAAGCCAACTACCCAAACCTAGGCTATGGCTTCCAATAATAATCCCTGAAACTACCAAGTAGCCTAGAATAAGTCCCAAGTGAGAAGTAACTTCGTAATCTAAGGTTTGACAGAGAAATCCTACTTTAAGGCTCCTAAGTAAGCTAACAATACCAGAAATAACTAGATAATACACCTTCAAGCCACAATGTCCCACCTTCAATTAGGAATTATCATACATATACCTTAATCGAGCCAAGTCTAAAAGTAGGAAAGTTGTAACCTACCTGGAGGCTAAACGACGCACTCTTAATCAACTACTCCTGGACTTTTCCTTTCCATGAAGCCTCTTACTATGGCTTGACTATCAAAACAAGAGCCTACTCATTAATATGGAAAACCAATACTCATATTGTAATTTTATACTCAAGGTAAAAAATTAGCCCATGGGGCCCGCTAATATAATTCAAATTTTGAATATGTAATTAGCTCCCCTATAGAACAAGGATCACATGCTCAAAAATTGAGCACGATCGGGGCCCAAAACAGCCCATCAAGTCATATAAACAAGAATTTAAACTCAAAATTTCACAAAGTTTAGGACAAAGTTTGAAAAGAAAACCAGTGGAAAATGAATAAGGAAGGTAGAATTATCGTACTCGAACTTAATTGGATGATTTTCCCTTAATTCCTAAGCTTACAAGCTCAATAATGAGGGAAATATAGTTTGTCAATGATAAAAATATGGAGAAGGTAGCCTTATATACAACCAAGGATCCCTTCATTGTGATCGAGAGAACCCTGTGATGATCGTGGGACCCCACTAACTAACACTATCATGATCGCGGTGGCTAGCCTTATGATTGCAATGAATAACTCAAATCGGACTCACTGGTTCCTTCATCACAATTGCGATAGCCCGCCTCACAATCTCTAGGACCAAAATCCTTTGACCTTCACGATTAAGATGGTCCTTATCGAGATAGTGATGAAGGAGTTTTGGTTGCACCAGCAAAAATCTCAAGTTGAAAATTCTTCAAACAGGTCCTTAAAATGCATTTGGAATCCCGTACATGTAAGCCATATATGCTACCCTATCAAAAAAGATATTCCAGACTCAATGGAATTGACAAAATTTCTAATGGAGGTCTTTTGATGAAATATGGGCCCAAGCTCATTCTTTTTATTTTTAACTAAAATCTACTCAATAACCCAAAATGAGTCTGGAAGCCTTAGGACCCAAATCAAATGTCCCCTCAGCCCAAAATCCACTTTGGGAGCTAATGGAATTGTCAGAATTCTCATCTGAGGTAATTTACTAGAAGTTTTTTACTGAAGTCCTATTTCTCAACTTCAAAAGCTCTAAAGTAGGGAAATTAGTTTAAAACTCAAACAAACTATCAGAGAACTAAAATGTTGATCCCGATAAGTAATAAATGACTATAACAGCTATAGAAAAACTCAAAATGCATAAAACACATAAAAATAGAGAAAATGACCTGTAGGGTCATTACATAAGCCAACTTCCTAGTGTGATTATTGGAGAATGCATATGTTGACTCAAGACCTAAACAACAAAGGTAATATCAGGACTGGTTATGGTCTAATACAGGTTTCTTTCAACTAGCCTTTGGAAGCAACTTCTTTATTTAAGCTCATTATCTTTTGATCTATACCATTACATACAAATTCATCATATTCCATATATGTGAGCTTTTGATTGATCTCCAAGGGTGTAGATGTTGTCTTACTGCCTAACAATACCATTTTTGAAATGAGCTCAAGTGACACTCTCTTTGGCACATAAGAATTCCCTTATCATATTTTGAGAATTGAATTCCCAAGAAAATAATTCTTCTTTCCTAAATCTTTCATCTTGAATCTCTCTTGTAGATCAAGTCTGACCTGGTTGACGAGCTTTAAGTATCTCTTAGTAGTTAACATATCATCCACATAGATTCTAATAACCACTAAGTCACTACAAAACTTTAAAGTGAGTGGAAAATAGTCAAAATAGGACTACTTGAACTCCATTTCAACAAGTGCTTCTGTAAGTTTCAAGTTCTATTGTATGCGAGCTTGCTTGAGGCCATAAAGAGACTTATGCAAGTTACAAACTTTCTGACACTCCATTGGCTTGCAAAGCCATTGATAATATGCATATAGAAATCCTCTAGTAGATCACCCTAGAGGAAAGCATTGTGCATTTATAGCTGAAACACATACCACCTTAAACAATTAGACAAGGAAACTATTGATCTTTTTATACTTATGTAACGACCCAAATTATTATTATGCTGAAATAGAGAGTAGAATTTTTGGTTAGTCTTCTCTTAGACAAATTGTTGGAAATTCAGGGCTAGCCTAGGCTTCGGCAAACTTTGAGGATGTGATGGTCTAAAGAAATCTAGTAGTAAATTAGGCATTGGTATGTTTATTTGATTTGATTTTGTTATAGAGAACTAGTTTAGATAGTCGTAGCAACTTTTGATATGTAAAAAAGATTAATAGAACTTCGGTTAAAGAGATTACCGTGAAAGAGTTAGTTCATGATGTCAAAATTTGAGAAGTGTGTTCTAAAATAGCTCAAATTGGGAAGAGGTCCAGAGTTACTATGACCTCAATTGGCCTACAATCCACTGCAGCAAGAGATTCACCACTGCAGTGGTACCTCTACAGCGGTAAAACGTGTAGTTTTAATTTTAAAAACTAGAAAAATATTTTCTTTATTATTTTTCTCTAAAAAAACATTCAAGGCCTTGAGAGAGAGGCAGTTTTGTACTAATTTTGAGAGTTTTCATCTTTAGAGCTAAGGTTTCTTTACGTTCTAAACTTGAATTACTCCATTAAATCCTTAAGAATCACTAGAAACTTGTTAATAGTGGAATTTGGGATTTTGCCCTATTTTATGAACTGAAAGGAAACTCATGAGAATTTGGTTAAAATCAGTTGGTAATGATCCTAGGGTATTAGAAAACACTTGATTAAGTGGAATTACCATTGTTTATGCTAAAATACATAGAGTTCATGATGTTTAAAGAGTAAAAAATCCTAAGATGATGAACTAGGGAAAGTTCATAGTTTAAATTGATAATTGTAGGTTTCTAATGGTTGGAGAAGGTAAATTATTGAAATGGGTATTGTATAATTGTTGTTTATAGATCAAGAACAGATTGACAGAGAGAGAAAAGGCAAGCTTGTAGCCTTAAAATGATTCAAACAGGAATCGAGGTAGGTTATGGTTTATTTGTAGCAAAAAGACTTGCTTGACTCTGTGCTTATATGTAAATTATGTGTTTGTAATTGCGTTTGGGCACTACTTATGATTATTGACTGTATTTACATTTTCATTAATGGTGATGGTGAATATTATGATATTGTAGAGATGAGTTGATGAGATTGATGATGATAATGAGATCACGATAATGGTGATGTTGAGAATGATATTAATGATGATGATGATGATATTGAGATAAAAAAGAGATGATACGTATATCTTACATGTATTCATTCATCATATGCACTTGAATGCATATTCATACTTATATGTGGTGATGAATCTTGTTGATGAATTTGACTAAGTGTAAAATGTGTACTTGTGAACTTATATTCTTCCTGAAGTGAAGTGTCATATATGTGGTAGATTGTCCTTAATTATAAGTTTTGTCTTGATCGTTGTTACTTATATTTGATTTGCCTATATGTATAGTGTTGAGTTGGGTCGGCCTATGATGCCTACTTGTACTTAGTTGATGTACTGATTCTATCTGTGCTCTTCTTTTATTGAGTGCAGAGCATGTTCCAGCATTTGAGATGAGACCTCGACTCTAGCCAGCGTTTGCAAACTTTAATTCAAGTGTGAGCACCATGACCGGGCAACCATTGAGTCTTCTGATTTTTGTTTATGTCCCTTGTTTTAGGACTAAGACATTCTCTTATTTTTTACATTTTGGATAATCATATTTCATTCAGTTTTATATACTCTTAGATATTCTTGTATAGTGACTTCAGGTCCTGGGGTTGTAATAAATAGAGAAATTCTGCACTCTATTCTTTAGTTTATGATATTTGACTAAGTTTTGGATTTTATTTGGTTGATCATTGTTGTGGTTAGTGTCTTTGTAATAAGGATTTGACGAAAATAACTTGTGAAGTGGATATACTTAGTTGGTATGGGTTATGGGTTAGATAGTTCTCCCGCCGTACTATTAGGGTGGGTGCCAATCATGACCACTTGAGTTGTGACAAAAGATGATATTAGAACACTGGTTTTGTAGATCTTATCGTACAAGAACAAGCCTAGTAAAGTCTTGTGGAATGGTACAAAGACGTCTGTACTTTTTTTTGAGAGGCTACAGGACTTTAGGAAACAAAAATTCCCTTCTTTCTTTCTTTCTTTCGTGCTATTACTTGATTCAAATTAGTATCTCGTGATCCAAATTGGTATCTAACTCGTTCACTCTTGTTTTACAGATGGTAAATACTCATTCCACTAGAGCAGCAATAGCGCCCGCACCAGCCGCTAGGGCCATAGTTTGAGGCAGGCCTCAAGTGAAGAAAAGGGCAAGAAGAGGAGGAAGAGGGGCAACACCTATCAAGGGTGGAACCCAGACAGCCGAAGGATCGGCTAGACAGAGAACACCATCCCTTCTCCTATAAAAGAATGCTCCTGAGTTAGCTCAGAATGAGAATGTGGTAATTGAGGAGGAAAAAATAGTGTCTCCAGAGAATGTGGTGCCTATGCAGAATGGTACAACTCAGGTGCCTCTGTAGAATGGTACAACTCAGGTTCCTATGTCCGCGGAGTTAATTCAGTAGGTCTTAGGCTTTCTAAATAGTTTGGATGGCACCGGTACTACTCCAGTTGTTTTGGTATTCCCATCCTTATTTTTACAGTATGCAGCTGCTGTAGTGCTTAGTATAGATAAGGGCTCTAAGACCAGAGTGTTTCCCCAGCAAGTATTGGGACCGGTGATGACTGATGATGAGCATGGACTATTCTGTAAGTTCATAAAGATAAAACCTCTAGTATTCTAGGGTACTGAATCTAAGGATGCTTTTGAGTTTTTGATTGATTATCATGAGTGTCTGTATAAGATGAGTATGGTTGAGAGGTATGGCATGGAATTCATGTCTTTTCAGTTGCAGGATGAGACCTAGCAATGGTGGAGGTCCTTTGTTGAATGTAGCGCTACCTTACCTTCACTTACTTAGGCGTAGTTCCAGAATGTGTTTTTTGAAAAGTATATTCCTCGCACTTATCGTGATTAGAAGAAGGACAAGTTTCTAAAGTTAGAGCAGGGTGATATGACTGTCGCGGCCTATGAGTCCAAATTTCATGCCTTATCCTATTATGCACTTCAGTTAATTACTTTAGAGGAGGAGTGGATTAGGTACTTTGTGAAAGGTTTGAATTCAAGGATCCAGATGATTTCCTTGTCAGTGATGGCTTTGAGAAAGTATTTCCAGGATGTGGTTAATTTTTCTAAGAAGACTGAAGCAATTAGGAATCAAGCAGAGGTGAAGGCAGAGGAAAAAAAGACCCGGATATCTAGTCAGTTCAGTGGTACTTATTTGAGAGGTCGTGGTTTGCAGGGTCATTCTTCTTGGCCTTACCATTTAGCCATGCCTGTGTCTGTGGGGGGCTCGTCTAGGTCAGTTATCAGCATTTACGGACAGGCAGCTATACACCTTCTTTATCTTCAATTCAACAACCTACCTTGGGCATCAGGTGCCATGAGTATGGGGGGTTGGGCCACATCAAGAGGTTTTGTCCTAATTTCTTATCTGCAGGTCAATTGACTCAGCAACCAGCTTCTAGTGCTCTAGTTCCAGCAGGTCATGATAGTGAAGGACATGGTAGGGGTCGTCCATAGGGTAGGCATGGTGACCAGGCTGTAGGGAGAGGTGGATACCAAGTCAACCGAGGTGGTGGTCAGACTGGTAGAGGTGACGGCTCTGGTAGTGATAAGGCTCATCTTTTTGCTATTTCAGCCTATTATAAAAAAAAGCTTTTAATACTGTGATCACAGGTACTATTCTGGTATGTGATCGTATGGCTTCTGTATTATTTTATCCCAGGTTTACTTTCTCTTATGTGTCTGTGAAATTTGCTTTGGACTAGGATTTAAATTGTGAATATCTTAATACTCATATGTATGTATCTATACCAGCTGTGGTTTTTGTATATGTTGATCAATTCTATCGGGCGTGTCTTCTGATGTTTATGGGGTATAAAACATTGGCAGGTTTGGTGATTTTAGATATAGAGGAATTTGATATTAGTTTGGAGATGAGTTGATTGTCTCCCTATCATTCTATTCTTGATTGTTATGCTAAGATTGTTACAGTAGCTATGCCCAAGATGGAAAAGTTAGAGTCGAAAGGTACTTTTAAGCCTACTCCTATGAGAATTGTGTCATCTATTCATACCCAGAAATTAGTTAAGCGGGGGTGTAGGGCGTTTTTAGCTCATTTTCGAGAAGAAAGTTCAGTAGATTCTCCTATAGCTTCGGTTCCAGTAGTGTGTGAATTCTTAGAAGTATTTCCTGATGACGTCTTCGATATGCCTTCGAACCATGGGTTCGACTTCTATATAGACTTAGAGCCGGGAACCCGCCCATCTATATCCTTCCTTATCGGATGGCACCGACAGAGTTAAGATAACTGATGTCCTAGCTGTAAGAATTATTAGAAAAGGGTTTTATTTGTCCAAGTATTTTTCCTTGGGGCGCTCCTATTTTGTTTGTGAAAAAGAACGATAGTAGTATGTGGATGTGCATAGACTACCGTCAGTTAAATTAGGTGACTATTCGCAACAAGTATCCTTTGCTTAGGATAGATGATCTGTTCGACTAGTTGCAGGGAGCTATAGTGTTCTCCAAAATTGATTTGAGATCAGGATACTATTAGCTCAAGATTAGGGCGGAGGACATCCCAAAGACTGCTTTTCGAACTCGTTATGGGAATTACGAGTTTTTGATTATATTTTTTGGTTTGACCAATGCCCCATCTTCTTTTATGAGTATGATGAATAGTTTTTTTAAGCCAACTTTTGATTCTTTTGTTATTGTTTTCATTAATGATATTCTGGTGTACTCCAAGAGTAAAGAGGAGCATGAGCCTCACTTGTGTACAATGTTGGGGTTGCTTAAGGAGAAACAACTATATGCTAAATACTCGAAGTGTGAATTCTGGTTGTCTTCAGTGTCCTCCTTGGGGCACATGTTATCTAAAGAAAGGGGTTATGGTAAACCCGTAGAAATTTGAAGCTGTTTAGAATTGGATTAAACCGATAAATGTTACAAAAATTCATAGTTTTATATGATTGGCCAGTTACTATTGCTGGTTTGTCAAGGGGTTTACTTCAATTGCTTCACATATGACCCATCTGACTCGAAAAGAGGTTCTGTTTGTGTGGGATAACAAGTGTGAGGATAGCGTCCAAAAGCTCAAGACTTTGTTAACTTCAGCTCCTATTCTTACCTTGCCTGTTGAAGGTAAGGATTTCATTGTGTATTGTGATGCTTCACAGTCTAGTTTAGGTGTGGTTTTGATAAAGGGTTAGAATATAATCGCTTATGCTTCAGGGCAGCTGAAGCCTTATGAGAAAAACTATCCCACTCATAATTTGGAGTTGGTAGCAGTGGTCTTTGCTTTGACGATTTGGAGGCATTACCTATATGGGGTGAAATATGAACTGTTCACAACCCACTATAGTTTGCAGCATGTGTTTACCCAACGAGATCTGAATTTGAGACAGAGAAGGTGAATGGAATTGATCAAAGACTATGACATCTCAATCTTATATAATTTGGGAAAGGCCAATATGGTCACAAACACATTAAGTCAAAAACCGACAAGCATGGAAAGTTGGGCGTGGTTGGAGGTGTTGAGGCGCCCATTGGCTAGAGAGGTACAGGCTCTAACTAGCGGTTCCATGAGATTTCAGGTGACCAATTAGGGAGGAGTGTTAGCCTATGTGAAGGCTAAGTTTACTTTCTTAGAAAATATTAAGAGCAGGCAGTTTGAAGATAAGAAGTTAAGCAACCTTAGAGAGAAAGTATTGCAAGGTGAGGCTAAGGAGGCCATTCTAGATGAAGAAGGAGTATTGAGAATTTAGGGGCACGTGTGTGTGTATAGTGCAAGCGATTTAATTCCTACTCTTCTTGCAGAGGCTTACAATTCCAAGTACTCTATACATCCGGGTGCAACCAAGATGTATAGAGACTTGAGACAACATTATTGGTGGAGAAGAATGAAGTGTGACATTGTGGATTTTGTGACCAAGTGTCAGAACTATCAATAGGTCAAGTATGAGCATCGGAAATCTGGTGGTACATTTCAAACGATGCCCATTCCGGAATGGAAGTGGGAAAGAATAACCATGGATTTTGTTGTGGGTCTTCCTAAGACTTTAAGAAAGTGTGATTCCATATGGGTGATCATAGACCAATTGACCAAGTCGACTCATTTTATTCTGGTAAGGGTGGATTATAATGCATGTAAGTTGGCCAAGATTTATATGAAAGAGAATGTAATGCTCCATGAGGTACCTGTTTCTATTGTGTCAGATAGAGGTACACAGTTTACCTCTAACTTTTGGGAGAAGTTTCAGTCAGAATTGGGTTCTAGATTGGACCTAAGTACAACCTACCATCCACAGACCAACGGACAGTTGGAGCGAACAATCCAAGTGTTTGAGGATATACTTCGATCTAGCTTAATGGACTTTGAGGGTCAATAGGACCAATACTTACCTTTGTGTGAGTTTTCATATAACAATAGCTACCACTCCAACATTGACATGGATCTCTTTGAAGCCTTGTATAGTAGAAAATGTAGGTTGCTGATAGGATGGTTTGATACATTCGTGGGGGCATTGATATGCTCAAGGATTTGATAGAGAAGGTAAGTTCATTCAGGCAAAGTTGATAGCATCTCAGAGCCGATAGAAAGAATATACAGATAATAAGGTAAGAGATGTGAAGTTTGAGAAGGGTGAGAAAGTTCTATTGAAAGTGTTGCCTATGAAAGGTGTGATGTATTTTGGTAAGTGGGGAAAGTTGAATCTGAGTTATATCAGACCTTTTGAAATTCTGAATGGAGTAGGGTCAGAAGCTTATAAGATGGCTTTGCCTCCTAGCTTGTTTGGGGTTCAACCCAGTGTTACACGTATCCATTCTTAAGAAGTACCACGGTGATGGGAATTACATCATTTGTTGGGACTCTAAATTGTTTGACAAAAAGCTCACGAAGAGAAGCCAATTATTATATTGAATAGGGATGTGAGAAAGCTGAGAACCAGGGTCATCTCATCTTTGAAAGTTCAATGGAGGAACCGTTCGATTGAGGAGGCAACTTGGTAGAATGAGGCGAATATGCACCGATATCCATATTTGTTCATTGACTCAAGTAATTACTCCTGCTTTGTTATACCGCTTTGGGCTAGTTATCATTCGGGGATGAAGAGTGGTAAATTGGTATCTAATATAACGACCCAAATCGTCATTACGCTGAAATAGAGAGTAGAACTTTCGCTTAGGCTTTCCTTAGACAAATTATTGGAAATTCAAGGCTGGCCTAGGCTTAGACAAATTTTGAGGGTATGGTCGTCTAAGGAAATCTGGTAGTAAATTGAGCATTGGTAGATTTATTTGATTCGATTTTGTGATAGAGGACTAGTATAGAAAGTCATAGCAACTTCCGATATGTAGAACGGATTAATAGAACTTCGGTACTAGAGATCACTATGAAAGGGTTAGTTTGTGATGTCGAAATTCAAGAAGTGTGTTGTAAAATAGTCTAAAATGGGAAGAGATCTCGAGTTACTGCCTCGGGACCACTGTAGCGGTAAAAGTGCCACCGCAATGGTGACCTCAATTAGCTTGTGGGCCGATGTAGTAGTACCGCTATAGAGGTACCACTATAGTTGTAAGGGTACCATTGCAACGATAAAATGCACATATTCAGCTTTAAAAACCAGAAAAATGTTTTCTTTCTTATTTTTCACTGAAAACGTTCAAGGCTTTGAGCGAGGTAATTTTCTACCAATTTTGAGAGTTTTCATCTTTAGAGATAAGGTTTCTTTATGTTCTTAACTTGAATTACTCCATTAAATCCTTCGAAATCGCTAGAAACTTGTTAATGGTGGAATTTTGGAGTTTGCCCTAGTTTATAAATAGAACGAAAACTCATGGGAATTTGGTTAAAATCAGTTGATAATGATCCTAGGGTGTTATAAAACACTTGATTGAGTGGAAGCTAAAATATGTTGAATTCATAATGTTTAAAATACTTGATTGAGTGGAATTATCGTTGCTTATACTAGAGCAAGTTCATAATTTGAATTGATAATTGTAGGTTTCTAATGGTTGGGAAAGGTAAATTATTGAAATGGGTGTTGTATAATTATTGTTTATAGATCAAGAACGGAATGAAAGAGAGAGGAAAGACAAGCTTGTGGCCTTAAAGTGATTCGAGTAGGAAATTGAGGTAGGTTATGGTTTATTTGTAGTAAAAAGAATTGCTTTGTATATCAGAATAATATCCTCTACCTGAGTGGTTACCTCCACCCAACAACTTCACTAAAAAGGGCATAACTTCCTCATACGGACTCCAAAACCATCTATTCTTTTTGTGTTGGTTCTAAGATTTTGATTGGGATCTAATGGTACCATTCAAATACCCAAAATAACTTATTAAATTCAGATGATACTATTAAAATTCAATGACGAGAAACTCCAAAGTCTGAAAAAGTATCCAAAACTCATTCGAGACCTCCCGATCACCAACCGATTATGTAAACCACTTGTAAAATACATTCTGGACCTGATGTAATCATCAAAACCCCCAAACAAGTTCATCTTAATCAGATGTTGAGGAAAGTCAATTTTTAACTTAGAAATCTCTAAATTTCCAAATAACCACCCAAAACTCATCCAATATCCTCGAAACCTGAACCAAACCTTCCACTAGACTAAATATCACCTTTCAGACCTGGTGGAATCATCAAAACTTGAAAATTATCTTTCTAACCTCAAACATTGATTTTGGTCAACTCTCTTAAGTTTCAATTTTAAAAACTCAAAAACTCTTTCAAAATCATCTAAATGCCTTGTAGCTCAAACCAATAGTCCTATTGACCCAAAAATCATGTTTCAAAACTAATGGGACTGACATAATTGTAATACGAGCTCAACTTCTATGAATATTGACTAAAGTCAACTATATCAACTTTTCAATCTTTCAAAACAAAAAACTCATATAATACTCAACCAACCACCTCGATAATTATGTCACTAATTTCTGCTTATCACAAATACCATAACACAACTATTGGGAGAGGTAATATGGTCAAAATGCACCAAAATTTGAAAATCAAATAAGGATTGTTACATCATCCACCACTTAAATATTCGTTCATTCTCGAACGGGCAAAAAAAGTACCAAAACTATCGAGCAACTACAAGTACCCATGGTAGACCTTATACAAATAGTCCCAAGCAAATTTACGTCTTTAGTATCACTTTTTCATCCTGACTGTCAAAATCCTCCCTTATTTTTAACTCTTAAGCCTGCATCTCTTGCATTCAAAATCAAAACTTCTCCAAAATTAATTTTCATATATTTGGATTATCTCTGAACGCAATAAATGAGTTGATCGTAGTCATCGTGCTTAACATACCTGATTCTTTAAAACCCATCATAGTCACCACAAGTCGATAATCGAATCTAAAATCTAGTGTCAAATTTGAACCAAAAAAATATAATGACCTTACAAATTTTCTATTCACACTTCCAGAACCGTCACTAGTACCAAAATCCTTAGACCTTGAACTTTGGACCTGTTGGACCTAGTTTAAAGGGAAAAAGCAATGTTGGTCAGCTTCTATTAGACCTGCAGTTTGACCATGTTCACTCTGTCACTCTTGAAGGAGAGATAACCGACATTCGCAGGGAGCTTAAAGGGGTTCAGGGTGAAAAGTTCAAGCTCAAAGAACATATGCATAAGGAGCAGCTTGCACATAATCAAAGCATCTGCTGCTAATAGTTGAATAGCACATTGCTTCATCCTCCAAGTCCTAATATTAGTCCTTTACTTATGAACCTTTTTGTCACTCACGCTGTTAGGCCACAACTTTTTTTTTGCTATGTTTTGTGGTACAACTTTTGAACTGCTTTTGGATTGTTTATGTTTTGTTTTGGGATCTTGAGGCTTAGTTTGTTACAATCTAATGCACTTTACTGCTTTCTATCTTACTTGTCTTTGGTGTATGCATGTAGTAGATGGCTAATATCCATATATTACTCTTTGTTTGAAAGTCGATGTGTACCAGGTAGTGTTGTCCTAGTGGCTTTGAGTTTTTGATTTGCACTCTAATTATGTTCAATAGGTTTCTTGATTGATGCTTTTCAATGATGCCTCAAAGGGGAAGCTAGCATGGGTTAGTTAGTCTTACTCATGCATTGTTTGTCATCACCAAAAAGGGAGAAATTGTTGAGAAATTGAAATTATGAAATATATAGTTTTTATGATTGACAAGTGAAGCAGGTTCATGTGTTACTCAAGTGTGAACCTGGTTCATGGTTTACCCTTATGTTTATTGTTATATATAAGACCATGCAATTAGAAAATAAGGAATGCACGATACAGCATATTGATAAAGATGGAAGATTGACATAAATAAGAAAGAGCAATCAAAGAAGAATTCAAGTCCAAGTAGGATTCAACAACATAAGGAACAGAGTTGTAAGACACTATTTTCCTCACACAAGTCAAAGTCATATAAGGAAAGTCTTTTCCTTACCCTAGGACTCTAGGACACAATTATAAAAGGAACGAAGGTGGCATAGAGTTAGATCAGCTATTGCATTATAGAATTAGAATTCTCTCAAAGGTAATATTCAAAATAGTGAAGGTCAAGAGTAAGAAGCAACAAGCCTAGAACTAGGTTTCTAAGTGTTTATGTTGTTGAGCTTGAGTCTGTATGAGATTATTGGATTGTAATAATCTTCTGTGTGTTTACTATTTCAATTGGTGAAGAAGTTATCTTCATGATGAAAGTTTATCGTCTTTGAAGGTAGTTATACAATAGTATTGTAGAGGTTGAGGTACTATAGTTAGTCCCTTAGATTGTAGAGTTGTAATCTGAAACCGCTCTTTGAGTTAGTGAAGTTAGTTGGAAATCCTATACAACGTACGTCATGATTTTTACTCCCTTGGTCGAGGATGTATTCTACAATAAAATCATATGTTCTTTAATTACTGCTTAGATTAACTTAAGGAACTAGTTCTTAAGCTAAGTATTGGTGCTAGTTTAATTTCAGTTATATTATTTAAAACAACTAACTAATGCTTATCTTGTTAAATAATCAACACAAAATAGTATGAACGAATTGTTGGGTTCGAAATCGAGAGGGCGTCATGCGGAAGCTAATAGTTGCAAACCACGCTGGCGATAAATCAGATGACAAATAAAACAATACTAAAAAACATATTATTGATATGGTTTGGCCAATTGGCCTACATATTAAAAACTAATTCAAAAAGCATAAAAACTTATTAGGAGAATAATCTCCTCCTAAACAATACTCTTTAAGGACTACATTGTGAATTCTGTTGTGTTGTGACATGAGAAGGGGGGTCTTCTATTTATAAAGGTTCAAATCCTTTCCTCCAAGAAAGAAGTTAGCCAAATATGAAAGAGTTTTATATTTTCCTTTTAGGAAAAATAAAAGTAATTATGGTATTACTTTTATTTTCCTTTCAAGAAAAATAAAACTCAAATTTGGTAAGAAAATCAGGGCAAAAATCCTAACAAATCTCCCCTCTTTGATTGGATTTTCTTGACAAAACTTGATCCGCCTTCTTCACATGCATGATCTTCATTCTTCACATAATCTTCATCACTGCTGCTTGGCATGCTTAAAAATGGAGCTTTTGGGGTTAAAATATATGAGCCCTTTCAGGTTAAAAATATTGGAGCCCTTTGCAGGGTTAAAAGTGACCTTTATTTTTAAAAAATGTAGCAGCAGGATTTTGAAAATATGATTTACAATTGTATCCACATGTAGTTTTTTTTAAACCTTTTTTTTTTTGACAAAATATCTTCACTATCATCAAATTTGTTGCAACTCTCATCTTAACCTATGCTCAATCTGAACCATTGGACCATTGAACCATAGGACCCATAGGAACGTTGAGCCGTATGCTCTGATACCACTTGTTGGGTTTGAAATTGAGAGGACGTCATGCGGAAGCTAATAGTTGCAAACCACGCTGGCGATAAATCAGATGACAAATAAAACAATACTAAAAAATATATTATTGATATGGTTTGGCCAATTGGCCCACATATTAAAAACTAATTCAAAAAGCATAAAAACTTATTAGGAGAATAATCTCCTCCTAAACAATACTCTTTAAGGACTATATTGTGAATTCTGTTGTGTTGTGATATGAGAAGGGGGGTCTTCTATTTATAGAGGTTCAAATCCTTTCCTCCAAGAAAGAGGTTAGCCAAATATGGAAGAGTTTTATATTTTCCTTTTAGGAAAAATAAAAGTAATTATGGTATTACTTTTATTTTTCTTTCAAGAAAAATAAAACTCAAATTTGGTAAGAAAATCAGGGCAAAAATCCTAATACTAATAAACTACCAACTAACTAGCCTAAACCTTATAAAATAACACAATTTAAACCTAAATTCTACAAAAAAAAAAAAAAAAAAAAAAAAAAACAAAAAAAAACTAACTTTTGGAGTTTTTTTTGGGAGTCCCATGACACACTTATTTCGTGTGTGCTAAGTGTATTGATCTTAATTAATGACCGTTAGTTGATCCATTTAAGGGACACCGATAATGCAAATAGTTTTTGTAAGCTGTCTTTTTGTCCATTCATTTTGTGAGTCATTTAGGTTTCGGACTAGGGATGGCAATGGGCGGACGGGTTGAATTTATTTTTAAAGAATTTAATGGGGGTTGCGGATTTTTTATAGATGTATTTATAAAAATCCACAAACCTTGCCACGTTCAAAATAACATTGAATCAGACATAATAATCAATGCATAATTTAATACATAAGTGTATAATTATGGATAATTAATAAAAGTGTATTTTTAGTGTGTAAGTACTACATTTATAATTACTAGTTTAGAATACGTGCGTTGCACATATATTTCACGTCAATATAAAAGAATGCATACAAAAAAATAAAGTATATAATATTACAATTAAAGTTACAGTATGTAATATTACATTCATTTAAATGGAAAAAAGTGTGTTCTTATAATATTAACATATGTATGTTGCAGCGTATGTTATGTCATGAATTAATTAGCCCAAAATACATACAAAAAAGGAGATTGTTAAAAAATAACAATTAAAGCAAAAAAAGATAAATGCAATATTTTCTTAATTGATGAAATTGATAATTATTAGATTAATATAAAAGATGAATTAAATATATATTATATCTGAAAAAATGGTAAATCATCGTCATTTGATTATTTATCTAATATTTAGAAACAATTATGTAATTATTTTTCTAATATTTAGGATTTTAAAATGAAAGCTGAATTGTCAAGCATAGACATATAAGCATTCAACTTTTTCTTTCAATATATAGTAATAGAAAAAGTAAATATAGCGCCCTATAACTGAAATAAAAATGGACACTGAATATCTACAATAGAGTATCCAGAGCCTTAGTTACTGTATTTAATTCAAGCTTGTGCTTTGTCTTGTTGCAGAACATTCTTCAATTCAATTGCTTAAAACTGATTGTAGTTAAACTGTCTTTCCTTGAAAATTGGCATTGGATATCCTGCTCCAAGCAGTAGTATTCAGACAACCTTTTTTTCCTTTGAAAGAATACTTGGTGGTGTAGGTGCAACATATGGTTCAGATAGAGGTAAAACCAGACAACAAATATTTTCAAATGGCTTTCCTGTGAAAGAAACAACAAACGATTCTACATCAATTCAATAATAAGAATTGTAAAACATATAGCCTTGAAGATCAATAAGTTGTTGCAAACTTCACAATGCAATCCAAGCATAGGTAAATCATTTCTTTCCCAACTTTACACAATTCAACATCATTTGTTGAAAGGATCTGGAAGAAGGAAAACAACATTTTCATATTGGCAATATACAAATACCTTAAAAAAAGAGTACTTTAAGGAGATAAGACACAAGTATATATATATATATATATATATATATATATATATATCTTTCTAATCTTATGTTTGTGAGTTTAGAGGGTGACTTTATCACTGCATTTAGAACAAGGTTAAGCTTACACTAGTATGCAGCCGGTGAATAAAGATAATTTTATCTACCATCAATATCAAAACATATTAATTGTCTATAAACATAAGGGAAGGGAAGCTATGAAACACTCTTGAGGCAATGAATTTATTTTCTCCCAACTGACTTAGGTTAATTTTAACCACTAAAAGTAAATTAAATATGGTACTTCTCTTTCGTTTCATATTACTTGACCCCCATAATAAAAATATTTATCTCATAAAATTAAATATCATGCAAGAAAATAAACTAAACCCACATATATTGAGCCTCATCATGATCAACACAAATGCAGTTAGATTTATATGAATCTTACTTTGATTCAAGATACATTAATGTCAACACCTAAACCCATTCAAAATGTCTTTTCTAGTTTGGAAGATGCTTAAGAACAAATTACCTTTTGATAATATTATCAGCAAGTTTGGAATTGATGTTGATACTAAATGTTGTTGTTCTGAAGCCAAGGATGAAACCATCCACCATACGTTTTTGGACGGTGAGCTAGCTAGAACTATTTGGAACTATTCCATGGGAGCATAACACCATTAGGTCTATGTTGTTGAAATGGTGGTTTTTTGAGGCAAAAAATTCTTTGCACAAAGATCTCCTCAAAATTATCCCAATTGTCATATACTGGGAGATATGGAAATTAAGGTGCTCAAACAGATATGGTAAATCTAAAGTCTCTAACACAAGGGTTATTTATTAGGTAAGTTATCATATAAGGTGGATAGTCTCAAAAACTAACTCTAACATTAACTGGAAATTGCCTTGGCATGAGCTAAGCAAACAGATTATGCTCATGTCCCACAAAGTTGATTATGGTCAGACCACCCTTGGACTGGATAAGCTAAATACAGATGGCAGCCATAAGAGAGAGGACTCTATTGGAGCTGGAGGCATTGTTAGGGACAATAACGGGCAGATTTTAATGGCCTTCGCAAAATTCCTAGGAAAAGGTAGCAGTAATTTAGCAGAAGCTAAAGCTGCCATACATGGAATGCAATGGTGCATCTCTAAAGGCTTTCAGAACATCATTTTGGAAAGTGATTCTCTCATTATTATCAATACGTAAAAGGAAATACAAACACTACTTGGCAGCTACAGGAATCTATTGATACTATAAAACAAACGCTCTCTCAAACAAACTACATAGCTTAACACTGTTATAGAAAAGCAAATCAAGTTGCGGATGCTTTGAATAAATGAAGTATGGAAGAACGTGAAGAATTTTTTTATGATCTAAAGGATCTTCCTGAAGATGAAGCAGCGGCATACATTTTGGACAAAGAGAACATTGTAGCTAGTCATATGTTGGAGTTTTACTTTTTGAAGTTGAGAGTTGACCTCGCTGTACATGGTAGCTAGTCATATGTTGCTGCAGGTTTTATTTTGTAAATATTGTCTGAGGATCAGCTTATTATTTTAGCCTCAGATCTATTGTATACACTTCAGTGATGATATAAAAAGACCAACGCCTCCTTAAGGCGTAACTATTGCAAACTGTTGAATTCAACTTTCGTGTAAGATCTTTTTCGCAAAGACCATAAAATTTATTGGTTTGATATAGTTCTTGTGAAGGATTACACATATATTGTTAGAACACAACATTTTAAAAAAAATAGCAACAATGAGAATACAAATTTATATTTTTCACATACCTGTATCAGCGTAAAACCCTAAGAAAAGGATTAAAAAGAATTTTTAAGCAAACAAAACTAACCTGCATTTAACAATTGTGGTACCTTCAATAAGTTCAACAAAGTAGCGACACTATGGACACCCTTTCCACTTTTTAAGCTCAGCAAGCACACCAAAAACGACGTCGTTTCTGTCTCTCAGTTCCTGATTCTCTTCCCGCTGAAATTCAGCATGCCATGGAAGCTTACACCAAAAGCAAAAATTCCTCTACAATTTGGACACTGCAAATGCTTTGCATTCACTCCACACTCATCCAAAATCAAAATCGAACAATTCCAATTCGGTCAGTAATAGTGCGGTAACCCTATAATAATACAACACAAGTATTTGTAATAAATTAATAATAACAAAAAAGATTATGATAAAGTATGTGTGCTACCCCTATTGGCCTCATATTAATGATATCTTAGTATAGACAGAGAGATGAGGAGAAATTTCAGTAGATGAATGTACTTTCCTTTGATTCAATGATATGAAGAGACAGAGTGTAACGTGGAAACTCTAACATATATAGTAATAATCTTTCTGCTATTTATTACTATGTAACAGTAAGTGAAATTTGTACATGGCTACCTCGTCTAAAATCTTAATTAATTTAGGAATAAGTTAAAAAATTTCTATGGTAAATCACTACTGCTAAAGGAGGTCCTAATTTGCATTGGACTCTGATTGATATAAGTAGATGTTAAATTCTAAAAACCTAAGAGTTTAAATACTCTTCTTTTTCAACAGTTTTAGTTCTTTTTCTTTTGACAATAGTAAGAACAACCAGAAAGATGAAGGTATTATTATATGTTGTCTTGATCAATATATGCAGTAGATACTGTACATTATTTTTTACTATGAAGGATGGGTTGGGTGGTTTGTAGACTTCCTAAAATACGACATAGATAGATATGGAGTAGAATCTGTAAGAGAAATACCGATTGTTATCAAGATGCTCACTTTTCAAGCTGCTTTTATTAATCCTCCTGGCAACAACAACAACCCGATTATCAAATTGAAGTTGATCACATGATTCACTATTCATCGCATATATTTTTGTTTTTCAACTCGCTCGGGTTCCTCATAAGACACCACGTGTTTTATCAGCCCACCCTTCACCGGTACATAAAATTTGATGTTTGAATCACCTACCATAAATTCATAAATTATGTGTATATACCTGCAAACTGATATAGGTACTACACCTAAACATCTAATGATAATAATATTAAAAAAATAATATAAAATTTAATGTTTGAATCAATATCATATATCAAAAAGGGGGGAAAAAGACAAGATATTGAATTTTACTTACTTTTGTCTCCAACTTCTTTTGGAGACAATAAAACAAACAACACCAAAACTAAAGAAGAACGACAACCATATTAAAAAGACACTTAGTAAACTAATTGGAAGAACAATAATTAATATACTAACCTTAAGAGGTTTTAAAGATTGAGAATCAAAGCTGAGTAACGCCTCTATTGATATATAGACACACCTTTTGTAAAAACATGGTAAGCCTGATATATAGACACACCTCTTGCAGAAACATGGCTTACATGTGGCTGAAAGCTCCGTTGATGCATCCATGTATAGGAGGATTGTGACACTGCTATGTCACGCCTCTATTGATATATATACGCGGTCTTGGTGTTTGTGTGTGTAACATATAAAGACTCCAATTAGGGTTTTTCTTTTAAAATTATAATTTTAGTTGATTTCAAAATACTAAATATTATAAATATAATTAAATAATAATTTAAGAAATAAGTGAAAAGATGAATTTATCTAAAGCAGATACTTTTAATGAAGGGCAAAAAGCTCAAATCACTTTTTAAGGATCTTCACACTTTTAATATATTATAGATAGAGATATAGATATAGATTTATTTTTACTTCCATTGGTATAAAGTTGATGAGTTATGATAATCTTTTTTCTTTGTTGTCTACTGTCTAGTCTGTTGCGATAATTATTTTTTTTTTTAAAATAAAACTCATTTCTCAGTTTCAATTAAGATACACTTCGTGATAGAAGTGGATACCACTATCATATAAATGTACAACAATTTAACATTAAAATTCAAAGCAAAGAGTAATATTAATTAGCGAAAAACTGTAAAAGAATTTTATAAATTTCATTTTAATATCAAATTTCGTTAAAAGAGAAAAAAAAAATTATTTTTAAATGTAGGGCGGGTCTATGCGCAGTGGTGCCTAGCGAGTTGCAAACAAAATATTTTACTATGGGGGGTGGGGGGAGTTGAAGTCTTCAAGTCTTCACGCATTTATGCAGTTTTTGCCGGTTTTGCCCTGTACCCACCCCTTTGCCATCCTTATTCCGGATTCCTTATACACCACAGGTATGAGTTTATAGCTTGCATATTCTTCCGCAATCTCCGAGGAGAAGTTGAATATTTATTGAGATGGAAAGAATTCTTGCATACGCATAGACACAGAATTCAAGTGCAGATGATGCAATTCCTACCTAAACAAATGTTTTCTTTCTTTTTGGTTCCATTAATTAGACTTTTGGTTTGTCCAAAGATAATGCTCCCCTTTCCCTTCTTTCTTACACCCTTGATTTGCGGTAATGCCGATAATTATTTAATTTAATGAGTTACTTCTCCATTCAAAAATCCTTCTCTAACTTATTTTCTAATTGCATTTCTATTTTTACTTAGAGAAAATAGTTTAAAACCTCTCCAATTTTTACCCGAATTCCCAACTATACATTCAAATTTCACAGAGGTCCTATCACCCCCTGAAGTATTTAGAACCGAAATAATTACCTTCTTAAATGCCTACGTAGCAAAGTGAGTGTGTTTCACTCTCTTTGAGAGAGTGAGCACCAAAAGCAAGTATTAAAATTTTATTTTTAATAGTTCTTTTCATAAATTTATGTATTTTAAAATTTCTTTTTTTTTAATTTATTATCCATCTTCTTCGTAGCAACATAGACCGGTCAATCTCTCCACCGCTCACCATTTCTAAGCCATCACCGCCACCACCACAATCTCCACCGACAAAAAACTTTTAGTTACCAGCAAAGCACCACCCTCACACAATGAGTTACCATTGTGTTCATGAAGGTCCCTATCCCACGAGGCAAATTTCATACAAAGATTATACCCAAATTTCAATTTTTACTACCTAGCTAGAACTAAAATTTTCAATTGTTTCTTTTTTTACTTGTCAGGTTATGCTCCAGCACTGTCGGAGTCACAACGATACCACCGCCTGAACCAGTTGGGTACTACTGTGAGGCACCACCACCATTTCTACCGCCGCCACCACCATCTCACCATTCCTAAGCCGCCGATGTCAGCTCTGTCGCCACACATCTCTCTCAATCACTTGAAATTAAAGAATAACTTTTGAAAGAAAATAAGATCAATTGCCGATTAGGAAAAAATGAAAGTGAATGGAGGAGAAGTAGATGGTTGAGAGCTATCAAGGAGAAACTCCTCCACTCCTCCTTCATCTTCAAATTGATGTTGGCGACGCTCTTCCCACATTTAAGAGAACAATGTGAATTTAATAAAATTGAAAAAATAATAATAAAAGGGTAAGGAATAACAAAGAAATTGAAAAAAAAAAAAAAGTTAAATAGAATTTCCACGTGTCAAACGCTTGAGATTCACCGTTCAACATAGATGTGGTTATAACTTTTTAAGGGTGTAATAATTTTATTTTTAAAATATTTAGGGGGATAAGAGGACCCCGTGAAGATCGAGTGTGTAGTTGAGATTTCAGGTGAAGCTTGGAGGGGTTTTAAGCTATTTTCTCGTTTACTTATTATCTTTGACATATCAAGAAAAAATAACTTTTCTTTTTCTGTTTTACCCCTAACATTAATTGCTTATTCTCCAAACTAATTTCAAGACAGAATAGTAAACATCAATTAATAGGGGTACTATGGTAAAATAGTCATATCAATAATTATTTTCTTAATGGGTGTGCAAAGTCAAAATGTGACAAGTAAAAGTGAACGGAGAGAGTATTTCTTGTTTCAAATTACTCCCTCCGTCCATCTTCACTTATCCATGTTACTAAAAATAGATGTCCAATAATACTTTCAGTTTGGAAAATCAATGAATAATTTACCTATTTATGCTCATTTTACCGTTGGTATTAAATACTACTCATTATTCAATGCATTTCTCAAAGCATTAAATTTATTATATTCAAAGGGTGATATAGTAAAATTACCCCTATTATTTATTGTTTCTTAAAGTGTGTACCAAGTCAATAGTGGACAAGTATTGTTGGACGGAGGGAGTACTTGGGTCATGTTAGTAGACACACTTTTTAAGAAAGTGTTAATGTAAGGTGTATTACTCCCTCCGCTTTAAAATAGTTGATATTCTTTCTAAAAATATTTGTTTTATTTTAGTTGTCCCTTTTATTAAATCAAGAGAACATAATTATGTTCTTCCAATACTACCATTATCATTAAATGACTAAATAAAGTGTATATACTCAAATTTATATTTCAAAACATAATTAATAAGGCTAATTTGATAAAATAAATCCCTAGTAAATTTTTTCTTAAAGGGAGTGTCAAGTCAACAAAGATCAACTATTTTAAAACGGAGGGCGTATATACTAACCTTATTAATAATACTTTGAAATTTGACTATTACTATTTCGTGTACTCCCTTCGTTCCATTTTACTTGACCTTGTTGACTTGACATACTTCTTAAGTAAATTTTAATTAGGGGTATATTTTACTAAATTAATCTTATTAATGATGCTTTAGAAATCTAAATTTGATTATTATTATTTTATGTTGTTATTTAATATTAAGGGTAGAAGAGAAAAATATAACAAAATTCTTTTGATTCATAAATTGGACAAGTAATTTGAAATAACTATTTTTAGTGAGACCAAGTAAAATAGAACAGAGAAAATAGTTATCTATCTATATATAATAGGAGAGGCAAATCACTCCTAAGATGACAAGTGTAAGCATCAGAAAATTTCTATTTTAAAAAATAAAATATAAACAAAAATGCAACATCTTAAATATTTGAATCTAGATTCAAAAAATTTGGATAAAAAGGAAAAAAAAAAAGTGGCATAACCACAAAATGCCATGGAAATGTTTAAGAAAAAACTCCAAATATTGGAACTTGAAAATATTTTTTTAACCAAGAAAAAAAAAAGAATAAGATATAACCACGTTTGCCAAAAAAAATAAAATTAATTAATTAACAAATTATCGAGAAAAAAAAAACTGCTTACAAAAACTACTCAAGAAAAAAAAAAACTGCATTTATGTTTCTCTCTTCAAACCGTTCCAATTTCCATTAAATACTTTCAATCTCCTAAAACTTCTAATTCTTCTTGAATTCAAATTTCTTGTGTTCAATTTTCATTTGTCTATTCATCAATTATGTTTTTTTGTTTAATGTTTTGGGTTTCAGAAAAAAAGAAAAACCAACGCCAAAGGAGTAGATAAGAAGAACAACGCACAAGAGAAGTCGGTCGTTTGTGGGGAAAAAGACGAATAATTAATATTGCAGAATCTTGAGCCTTCAGTGAAGTTTGATACCATTCCAAACAAAAAAAATCAGCATGAAATACTGCTGGTAATATATACTTTAAATTATATCATCATACTATCTTCTTATAAATTACAACACGTTCTTGAAAGTGGGAAAAATCATGAATACGGGTGGAATTGGGTGTACTTTTTCCGCGAAAGACTTTTTGATAAATACTTGAAGGAGATTGGATTGGGTCAATTCGGATCCATTTATAGAGAAATTAGATATATAGAATTATGTATTATATATTAATAAATAAAAGGCAAGAGGTTGTGTCCTTTTAAAATTATAAAAGGATTCTCATAGGAGAAACCAACGAACCTTTTCATTCTCTGCAAGAACAAAAAGAACAGACAAAACTTCTTTGCTTCCTTCTCCAATTCCTCTCAAGTTTCAATTAAGATTCTTTGAAGATTTCTTCTCCGGAAAGTGTTGGAACAACTCTGTAACAAGGTACGATTCATAGACTGTGCTCTTTCGGTGTAGTTCGTATTTTATACATGTGATTGCATTATTAGACTTGTGAAACACACTCAATGATCCTGCAAACTGTGTGTTTGATTAGATTCTTTATTAGCATCAAAGCCTAGGTTGTTTGTTCGTCTAGTATAATTTTCTTTCGGAAAAACTAGTTACATGATTTTTGAATCCTATGATGATTGTGTTTCTTTTGACTACTTAAGAAAGTTTTTCCCATCAAAGTGAAAATAAATGTTGGTAAGAGAAACAATTTCTAAGTTTTCTTTGTTTGGCATCTTCTGTTTTATGTATGCTGTTACAGTGAATTTTGTTTTAAAAAGGAAAAAGATATCTGCATATTTTCTCTGAGAAAAGAAAAAAAATTGGTTCTCATTTTTTTTCTTTCTGTGCGAATTTCTTTTGAAAGATTGTAATCATTACCTCTTTTTTTTACTAGTCTAAGAATCATCATTTTATTCTAGTTTGTGTCAACCGTGACACTTCTTTAAAAAAAAAATAGAAGGATTTTTTTTTTGGTCACCTAGCAGATGTGAGATAGTTTTTTTTAAGTTTGGTGAATTAATGTTCTTTAATAAGCCACACTAATATAAAGTTTTTTTTGGTAAAACTTTATTTTCACCATAAATTTCCATATGTATGTTTGAACATGTATATGTGATTAGTCTTGATTATTTTTTGTATGTGTTACAAAAAATCATGGTGATGATAAGGACACCCAGACGAGTTTCGACAAAGCAACAGAAGGATAGGGTGAAAACTTTGATTGACAATTTGGTTAATCTCTCGCCAGAATCAGATGTTCAAGATGATGATCTTACAATCTTTGTGAAACACATAACAAGACTTAACAAGTTAATTCAAGAAGTTGTGTGGGCTGGGGGTTTATTAAGTGTGGAGAAGAAATATATGGCTTTACGGTCTGCATTGCCCAATGATTTTCAAAAGAAATTACTTGACAAATCTTGTCATAAGTTAGGCCTCAAAATGTCGAGATCTTACAAGTCATTAGTACAAGGTTTTATAAATAAGTACATCGACTTGAAGGTTTAAAAGATTGTGTGTCATTCTCATTGTCTACCTAAAAGAAATTACTTGCCTATGGACTTGCGAATAAATCTTATTCTATCTTTTCTTGTTCACATTAAAATATTACCATGATAATGTGCATTTATTTTGTATAATGATTGTTTGTATGACATCACTTGTATGAATTTATATTATTTATGCAATTATATTCTTAATTGAGTGTTTCTATATTTTTTATAGAATTTATGCATATTTCATCTTGAATTTAGTGATTTAAGATAAGTGATTCTTAGATAATTGATTGTGTCTCAGATTTATGACATATTCGGATAATGATTGAAAACTTAGTGAACTTTCAAATCTGAACCTGATGTGAAATGAATATTGACATTGTTGATTATTTTAAGAATTATTATGTATATGAATTTAGGCTAAAATAATGTACATAGTTGTCTCACTATACTTTACACTTGTTTAAATTAGTATGTCAAGTGCTGCAAAGAACATTGTCGCCGAGCTTAATAAAGGTGATAAGCTTAGCGGTGATAACCATGAAAAATGGAGTATGAAAATCCAATATGACCTGAAAGAGTAAGAGTCTCTTGAAGCTCTTAACGTGTCTGTGACACTTTCTGAAAATGGTGATACCCCCCAACATGTGAAAAGTCTTGAGGCATATCAAGCTTGGAAAAAGAAAAATTCTCTTGCTTGCATAACATTGCTGAGCAGCATGGATAACGATATTATGAGAGAATTTTGAAAGTATGATGATGCTAAGGACATGTGGTCCGCATTAAAAGAAAAGTTTGGTCATACTTCAGTTGCTAAGTTAAGGGGTCTTACTATTAAGTTTGATACTTATAATAAAAGCCCTGATCATACTATGCGAAAGCATCTTCTTCATATGTCAAACATGGTGAATGATTTGAAAGATGTCGGTCATGCGTTGACCGAAGAGCAACAACTCCAAGTTGTGATTCTCTCCCGACACCAAAGCTAGGAAAATATGAAAATGCACTTAACTAACAATGTTAGCATCAAAACTACAGAAGATGCTAAGCGTCACTTTGAACTCGAGGAAGAGCGCCTTGGATTAGACAATACCACTACAAATGCATACATGACTAGTTCAGGTCCAAAACATGGACATGGTAAAAAAACAAGCTTGGTAAATTTTTTCAAAAGAAGGGAGAAGAAAAAGCCTCAAAGAAGCCTAAGATTAATCAACAATGAGAGGTAAATATTTCTGCTCCAAAGAAAAAGAAAAAGGTGAACATGGCTAAGCTCAAGTGCTACAACTGTGAAACAAGGGACACTTTGCTCGTGATTGCCCTAAGCATAAAAAGGTACAAAACCTTATTAATAATTTACATAGTGATGTAATGTTTCTTGTTTTGCTTTATTAACTGAATTACTTCCTATGTGGATTGTACACTCAGCAGCCATCGAGAACATATCGATGGAAAGAGATGCCTTTATAGTTTTTCGACGAATCGCACAAGGATCCAAATGGGTGTATGTAGGAAATAACTCCAGAGAGGAGGTAAAAGGGATTGGTGTCTGAAAATTTGAAATGCATGGTGACCGAACTATATATTTACATGATGTATTATTTACCCCAATAATACATCAAAATCTAGTCTCTGTTAGAATATTGATTAAGTTAGAATTTAATTTTTTCTTTCATGAATATGATATGGATTTATATTTGTCCAAGACAAAATATGGCACTGATTATTTTTATGATCAATTTTTTGTATTGGATGTTGTTCAAAGACCTAATAATAATAATAATAATAATAGTTTTTTCGTGTTTACGTTAACTTCAAATTGTGAGAATGATGTAAATATATGGCATGCGAGGCTTGGCCATATTGGTCAATAAAGAATGAATCACTTAGCTAAAGAAGGTCTGCTTGGAAAAATAGATAAAGTAGAATTGTCTACTTGTGAATCATACCTAGCCGAAAAACTACAAGAAAACCATTTGGGAAAGGCACAAGAGCTAATACTCTATTGTAATTAATTTATTTTGACATATGTGGTCCAGTGAATGTAAGGGCAAAACATGATACTATTTACTTCATCACTTTTATTGATGATTTTCCTTGATTTGGTTATGTATATTTGATTTTTCACAAATCTGAAGCTTTGAGTTGCTTCATTAAGTTTATGAACTTAGTTGAGAATCAACTGGATAGTAAAATTAAAGCTTTAAGAACCGATCGAGGAAGAGAGTATTTGTCTGATGAGTTCAAACGATTGTGTGATGAAAAGGAAATTCAAAGACATTAACTACTCCATACACTCCACAACAAAATGGTGTTGCGGAACAACGAAATAAAACCTTGTTAGAAATGGTTAGGTCAATGATAGCACAAGAAAAATTGTCAATCACCTATTGGGTTGATGCGTTGCTCACTGCTACATTTGTACTTAATCGTGTCCCTTCTAAATCAGGTACAACTACGCCATATGAGTTATGGACTAAACGAAACTCGATTTAAGAATTTTAAAGCGTGGGGGTTGTACTGCTTTATTCATAACCCTTCTTCCCAGTATGGAAAATTAGGTTCAAGGGGAAAGAAGTGTCTCTTTATAAGATACTCTGAACAGTCTAAGGGTTATGTGCTCATAGGTGAGTAAGATAGTGGCACTGCAACTGAAATTGAGTTACGTGATTTTACTTTCATAGAGAATGATTTTCCTAAGCAGGAGGAGATAGTTCAAGACTTATCTCTTTATAAAACTACGGACCAAACCGCTACGCTATCGATGTTCCAATGAATTTGAGTGGGACTTATGTTGATAATAATGGATCGGTTCCTATTTCTACAAATCCTAGTGATATTGCTGGTTCGAGTGGGAGTAACTTATCAATTGATAAATTAATTTGTCATTCTGTACTTCGATAAACAAGTCATCCACAAATTCCCGATCATCATTTTGAAATCGAAGGGGAAGCATTTATAGTTACTTCGGATGATGAAGAGACAAGAAATATAAATGAGGCTCTTACATGCCCGCTAAAGAAAAATGGTTAAAAGCAATGGAGGTGGATATAGAGTCGATGAAATCTAACCAAGTGTAGGAATCTATTGATTTACCTATAGGACAAAAAGCTATTAGAAATAAGTGGATTCTAAAAATCAAGTGTAAGGCAGATGGTAGAGTCGAAAGATTTAAAGCTCATCTAGTAGCTAAGGGGTACACACAACAGGAAGGAATTAATTATGAAGAAGCATTTTCACCTTTTGTATGCTTTACTTCAGTAAGATTAATTTTTTCTATAGTGGCTATGTTGGATCTTGAATTGCATCAAATGGATGTAAAAACTGCATTTCTCAATGGTGAACTAGAAGAAGAAATCTATATAAAACAACCTGTAAGTTTTGTGAAAAAAGGCGAAGAACATAAAGTATGTCGACTTCGTAGGTCGATTTATGGCTTTAAACAATCTTCTAGAAGATGGTACTTACGTTTTCATAATGCAATCCTATCGTATGGTTTCGTCATGATTCATGAAGATCATTGTGTGTACATCAAAAGATCCAAGGATAAGTTTCTTATCTTATTATTGTATGTAGACGACATACTTATAGCTGCAAGTGACATTGAGTATGTAAACGAAATAAAAGAGTGGTTATCATATACTTTTGAGATGAAAGATATGGGCGAAGCGTCATACATTCATGGAGTTAAGATTTCAAGAGATCGTTCGAAAAGATTGTTATCTCTTTCACAAGAACCTTACATTAAGAAAGTTCTTGAACATTTTAATATGCAAGATTGCAAATCCATAAACACCCTAGTTTCTAAAAGTAAAGCTTTAAACCTGTCACGACCCAAACGGTCATAATTGGCACCCACCCTAACCTATGGAGGGAGAATTATACTAATCTCACCCTTTCTCACTTAAGATTTACTCTCACATTTATTTTATATTAAACCTCAAGCTTTTAAACAAAGTCAAGGAGTTTTACTTACTAAGGAATAACCATCCAACAACATTATCATCCGTAAAACTAATAGAGTGTGAAAATCTTTATTTATTACAATCCCCGGGACCTGAAGTCACCGTACAAGAACATCTAAAGCGGAAGAATAACTAAGTCTAAAAACCAATACGAATATTCAAAACATAATAAAAAGGAAATTGTCTTAGTCACGAATTTTAAGAGACATAACATCATAGAAGATCTGAAGGTTGTCCGGACATGGTGCTCACCCTCGAAATCTGGACTGAATCACTAACTAGAGCCTAGGTCGTGTGTCAACTGCTGAAAATTTTTTTGCACTCAACAAAAAGGAAGAGTATAGGTAGCATCAGTACAACAACATGTACTTATAAGTATCATAGGTCGACTAACTTAACAATGTACAAGTAAGCAAGTCAAACAAGTATAAAAATGATCATAACAAGATTCATAATCAATGATACCAATCAAACAACACGTCATGAATCATCATATAATTACACTCACGAGTCCACTTTTACAGGCTTTCATACATTAATCAACTTCATCAACTAATCAATATAACATATGTTCATCAAAATAGCACGCAATGCATGAAAATGAGTGTATATATGCTAGATGTATGCATCATCTCTTACGCTTATCCTTCTCATTATCAACATCATAATGTACTGGCATGGTTCCTGATCCATAATCATAATATATCATATTGTACTAGCTTAGTACCTGACCCATAGTCATCACCTATCCTATTGTACCGGCGTGGTACCCGACCCATCATCTCATTACCTTATCACAATGCAATGTAAATGCAATACAGTCATCAAATCACAAATCAAGCTAGAAAGCAATCATAGATGTTTAATTCACAAACAAGCACAAAGCCAAGGAAGCCTAAGTGCTACACAAAACCATACCCTACCTCAACTCCTTTGCTCCAAGTCACCTTTAAGCCACACTTTTCCCCTTCCGTTCTCGTTCAATTCGTTCTTGATCTATAAAACCACAAAAGATACACACATTTCAATAATTCATCCCTTTTCAACTACTGGAGATTAAAATCACTAATTTTAGTCGTAAATTTGCCTTATTTTAGTGTCTTGGGGTTTTCTTATCACTTAAACTTCATGAACACTACTCAAATTATTATATTTAGTCATAATTCTAGTCCCATTAGTGTTTCCTAGCACCCTAGGACCATTACATACTGAATTCATAAACATTCCCGTCATTTTTCACCAATTTCCATAAACTAGGGTTAAACCCCCAAAACCCACATCTAATCCATTTTTAGTGATTTTCTAAGGTTAAACGAAGTAAATTCAAGTCTAGAATGTAATTACTTACCTCTAAAGATGAACAACTTCAAATTTCCACTTAAAATCGCCTTTCCCCAAAGCCCAAATGCATTTTGTGAAAAGTGGGGAAAGAAAACATTTTTTGCATTTTTAAAATTAAAATTTAATGCACGATACTATTGCAGTGGATAGTTACCGTTGCAGTGGTTAAAATTTGATTCAGCGGTTCACGTCTCTTTTCACGGAGGTCGCTGTTGCGGTTCAAGTTACCACCGCAGTGGTTACTTTTTCCACAGCACCGGTTCGAGGAAGAAACTTAGGACCTCTCTTTAGTTTTTCTCATTTCACAACACACACCACGAATGAGAACCAACCTCTCCACGGTAAATGCTATAACCAGAGTTCTATAACTCTATTTCAGGTGTCGGAAGTTGCTATGAATTCCTATGCTCGTTGGCTATCAAACTATCACATCAAACCTAGATATTACTAATCATATTAATACCAGATTTCACTCATCTGCCATACCCTCAAATTTGAGTCAAAACTAGACTAGCCCTGAATTTCTCAAAATTTAGCTAAGGGGAGTCTTGGTGCCACTTTTACCTCCTAATTCAGTGTAGTGATATTTTGGGTCGTTACATTAGATACCAATTTACCACTCGTTCGTCCACGAATTACTATTGGCTCGAAAAGACATAACAACTGGGATAAAGCATACCTGAGTTAATGAACAAGTGCGAATATAGCTTGTGCATATCCACTTTGGTTTCCCATGTTGCTTCCTTAATGATGCGTTATTATCCACTGAACCTTCATGCAAGGGATAACTCGTGTCCTCAACTTCCTCACATCTATGGCGAGAATCGTAACCTGTTCCTCTTCATAGGATAGTTCCTTGTCAAATAATTTTGGGTCCCAATGAATAATGTAGTCACTATATCCATGGTATTTCTTCAACATAGATACATGGACTACGGGGTGAACCCCAGACATACTAGGGGGTAAAGCCATTCGGTATGCTACCGAATCTACTTCCTTCAACACCTCAAAATATCCTATGTACCTTGGGCTCAACTTGTCCTTCTTGCCGAATCACATCACACCTTTCATGGGTGATACTTTCAAGAATACTTTCTTCTCCTTCTCAAACTTTATATCTCTTACCTTTTTATCTGCAAACTTCTTCTGTCGGCTTTGAGCTGCTATGAGTTTCTCCTGTATGAATCTCACTTTTTCCATAGAATCCTTGAGCATATTAGTGCCTTATAGCCTCACCTCGAATGCGTCAACCCACCCAATTGGGAAAATACATCGTTTACCATATAAGGCCTCAAAGGAGTCATGTCGATATTAGAGTGGTAGCTATTATTGTTAAAAAACTCACATAATGGTAGCTACTCATTCCATTGACCCTCGAAGTCCAAAACGCAAGCCCGAAGCATATCCTCAAGCACTTGGATAATCCATTCAGATTGACTGTCTGTCAGTGGGTGGAACGATATGCTCAAGTCCAATCTAGAACCCAACTCGGACTGAAACCTCTCCCAAAAATTGGAAGTAAACTGGGTGCCCCTGTCAGATACAATTGAAACTGGTAACCCATGCAATCTTACTATCTCCTTCACATAAATCTTGGCCAACTTAGCAGCATTATAATCAACCCTTACCAAAATGAAATAAGCTGACTTAGTCAGTCGGCCAACAATGACCCAAATGGAATTGCATTTTCTCAAGATTTTCGAAAGGCCAACCACAAAATCCATCGATATTTGTTCCCACTTCCATTCCGTAATGGACATCCACTGAAAAATACCACTAGGCTTCTGATGTTCGTATTTGACTTGCTGGTAGTTTTGACACTTAAACATAAAATCTACAATGTCACGCTTCATCCTTCGCCACTAATAATGTTGCCTCAAGTCTCTATACATCTTATTGGCACCCCGATGTATGGAGTACTTAGAGTTATGAGCCTCTGCCAGAATGGTGGGAATTAAATTACCTACCCGAGGTACACACAACCACCCTTGGATTCTCAAAATCCCTTCGTAATCAAGAATGGCCTCCTTCGCCTTCCTTTGTAACACTTTCTCCCTGAGGTTGTTCAATTTCTTATCCTCAAATTATCTCCTCTTAATTTGATCATAGAATATAGACCCAGCCTTCACGTGTGCCAACACCTTCCCTTTTCTAGTTTTCTGTAATCTTAAAAAATTGTTAGCCAAAGACTATATCTCTCTCGCCAATGGATGCCTAGACACCTCCAGAAATGCTAGACTTTTCATGCTCACTAGTTTCTGACTTAGTGCATCCGCCACCACATTGGCCTTACATAGGTGATACAGAATTGAGATGTCATAATCTTTAATCAACTCCATCCATCTTCGTCTTAGATTCAAATTCTTTTGGGTGAACACTTGTTGTAAGCTGCAGTGGTCTGTGAACACCTCACACTTCACCCCATAGAGGTAGTGCCTCCAAATTTTTAAAGCAAACACCACGGTTGCTAATTCCAAATCATGCGTGGGGTAATTCTTCTCATAGGGCTTTAGTTGTCTCAAAGCATAAGCAATTACATTTTGTTCCTACATCAACACATCACCTAAACCCTAAAGTGAGGCATCACAAAATATAATAAAATCCTTACCCTTAACAAGCAAAATTAATATCGGAGCCGAAGTCAACACAGTATTGAGCTATTGAAAGCTCTCTTCGCATTTTTCATCCTATTCAAACGAAACTTCTTTTTGAGTCAAACGGGTCAGGTGAGAAGCAATAGCAACAAACCCTTTAATAAACCAGTGGTAGTAACTAGACAAATCCACAAAACTATGGATTTCTGTCACATTCATTGGTCTGGCCCAATTTTTAAGCGCCTCAACCTTTTGTGGGTTCACCATAACCCCTTTCTTAGAAACCATGTGCCCTAAAAAGGATACCAAAGAAAGCCAGAATTCACAGTTAGAGTACTTAGCATACAACTACTTCTCTTTCAAAAACTTTAACACAGTACACAAATAGGTTTCATGTTCTTCTTCACTTTTAGAATAAACAAGTATATCATCAATAAACACAATGACGAATGAATCCAAAAGGACTTAAATACTCCATTCATCAAGATCATGAAGGCAGCTGGGGCATTGGTCAAACCAAAAGACATAACCAAAAACTAGTAATGTCCATAACGAGTTTAGAAGGCGGTCTTTGAGATGTCCTCAGCCCTGATTTTTAGCTGATGATAACCCAACCTTAAATCAATCTTAGAGAACACAACAACTCTTTGTAACTGGTCAAACATATCATCTATTCTAGGTAAAGGATATTTGTTATAAATGGTCACCTTATTTAACTAGCGGTAATCTATACACATCCTCATACTACCATCTTTCTTCTTCATAAATAACACTGGTGCACCCTATGGAGAGACACTTGGGTGAATAAAGCCCCTTTCTAACAACTCTTGCAATTGGGATTTCAACTCCCTTAACTTTGTAGGTGGCATACGGTATGGATGAATAGAAATGGGTCTAGTTCCCAACTCTAAGTCTAAACAAAAGTCGACTTCTAGATCTGGAGGCATACCAGGAAGATCATCAGAAATTCTTCTAAGAATTCATATACTATTGAAATGGATGCTATAAGAAGGACTACAAATTTATTCTCCTGAAGATGGGCTAAAAATGCCCTACACCCCTTCTTTACTAATTTCTGGGCATGAATTACGGACACAACCCTCACAGGATTAGGCTTAAAAGTACCCTCCCATACTAACTTCTTTTTCCCGAGCATTGCCACAGTAACAATTTTGGCAAAACAATCAAGAACAGCATGGTAAGGGGACAACCAACTCATTCTTAAAATAACATCAAACTCCTCCATGTCTAAAATAACTAGGTCTGCTAGGGTCTTAAATCCCATGAACATCACAGGACATGCACAATATACTTGATCAACACATACAAACACCCCAACGCTTGTAGACACATACATAGGAGTATCAACATACTCATTGTCCAAGTCCCAACCAAAAGCAAATTTCACAGACACATAGGAAAAAGTGGAAACGAGATCAAACAACACAGAAGTCGTACGATCGCAGATAAAAAAAGTACCTGTGATCACCTCATTGGAAGCTTCCATCTTAAGACGAGCCAAAATTACAAAAGATGTGCCTTCTCACCACCCTGACCACCACCTCTACAACCCTGCGCTCCATTTCTACCAACTTGTCCTCTACCTCGGTTAGCCTGGTTACTACACCTAGCCTGGCCACCACACCCACCTTGTGGATGACCCTTTCCATTTTCTCCTCCACCACGGCCTGTCAGAATTAGAGCAGTAAAAGCTGGTTGTTGTGTCAACTAGCCTACCAATAAGAAATTAGGAAAATTTCTCCTTAGATGCCTCATACCTCCATATTTAAAACATTTGGGACCCAAAGTAGGCCTCTAAACAGATGAGGAAGAAGGTGTATAACTACCAACTCGAAAAGACTAATAACTAACCCCAGACGAACCCCCTGCTGATACTGGCATAGCTGAATGGTAGGGCTTAAAAGAACCACACCCTTTCGAGAAAGTACCTCTAAATTGGCCCAAGGTCCGAGCCTTCTTCTCTTCTGCTTTTACCTCGCCCTGTTTCTCAAGTGCTTCAGCCTTCTTGGCAAATTTAACAACATCCTAAAAAGACTTACCAGACATAGCAACAGATAAGGTAGCCAACTGAATCCATGAATTCAGACCCTTCATAAAGTACCTGATCCATTCTTTTTCTGAGGTAATCAACTGTAGTGCGTAACGATATAAGGCAAGAAACTTGGCCTCATAGGTCACCACAGACAAGTTACCCTATTCCAACCTCAGAAACTTATCATTCTTATGATCATGATAAGTGCTGAGAATATATTTCTCAAGGAATACATTCTGAAACTGAGCCTAAGTAAGTGGTGGTAACTCTGCACTTCACAAATGACCTTTAACCATTGTTTGGCTTCGTTCTGTAGCTGAAAAGAAACAAACTCCACACTATACCTTTCAATAATACCCATCTTGTATAGAGGTTTGTGACAATCTATCAAAAACTCAAATGCATTCTCAGACTCTGTACCTTGGAATACTTGGGGTTTCATCTTCATGAAATTGCAAAACAATCCATGCTCATCATCAGTCATTATCGGTCCAAGTACTTGTTGGGGATACATCCCAGCCTCAGAGCTTGCATCCATCCTTGGTGATACAGCAGCGGTATGTTGCAAGGTTATGGGCAGAAATATTGGAACAACTAGAGTATAACCAGTACCAGCCAAGCCATCCAAAAACCCCAACACTTGTTGAATCACTTATAAAGACAAAGGAACCTGTGATGTCCCATTTGGTATTGGTACCACATTCTCTGGAGCTATCATTTCCTCTTCCTCTACAACCTCTACTTCATCATGATCATGACTTGGAGCATGTTGC
The DNA here is from genome assembly GCA_031232105.1 of Capsicum rhomboideum. Taxonomy (NCBI): domain Eukaryota; kingdom Viridiplantae; phylum Streptophyta; class Magnoliopsida; order Solanales; family Solanaceae; genus Capsicum; species Capsicum rhomboideum. The sequence continues at coordinate 58,963,606 of CP124711.1, forward strand.
TGTGGGAGAGGAGTCGGTGATCTCTATCCTGTCGGTCTCCCAGCTGCCTGTGCTCCACCCCTAACGAGAGTTGCTCCCTGTCCTCCCCTCTTTGCTCTGCCCCTAACTCAAAGCTTACCCCGGACTGCAGTCTCAGCGATCGGTATAGGTGTTGTTACATGTGTTGCCGCGGGCGCTGCTGCTGCTACACTGGAGGAACGAGTATTCACCATCTGCGAATAAGAGTGAAAGAATTAGTTATCAATTTTGATCGCCAAATATCAATTAGAATTAAGTCATAGCACAAAAAAATGAAAGTAAGGGAAGTCATTCCTAAAGTCCTATATCCTACCCAAGTAAAGTACATACATCTCTGTACCATTCCACAGGACTCTACTATACCAGTTCATGTACGATGAGATCTACGAACCCAGTTCTCTAATACCATCTTTGTCACAACACAAACTATCATGATTGGCACCCACACTAACCCATGGTAGGAGAACCATACTAATCTCACCCTTACTCACTTAAGATTTACTCTCACATATATTTTATATTATACCTCAAGCTTTTAAACAAATTCAAGGAGTTTTACTCACTAAGGCAAAACCATCCAACAACATTATCATCCGTAAAACTAATAGAGTGCCGAAACCTCTATTTGTTACAATCTTCGGGACCTGAATTCATCGTACAAGAACATCTAAAGCAAAAGAATAACTAAGTCTAAAAATCAATACGAATATCCAAAACATAATAAAAAGGAAATTATCTTAGTCTCGAATTCAAGGGACATAACATCATAGAAGACCTGAAGGTTGCTCGGACGTGGTGCTCACCCTCAAAATATGGACTGAATCACTAATTAGAGCCGAGGTCGTGTGTCAACCGCTGAAAGATTTTCTTCACTCAATAAAAAGGAAGAGTACAGGTAGCATCAGTACAACAACACGTACTGATAAGCATCATAGGTTGACTACCTTAACAATGTACAAGTAAGCAAGTCAAACAACTATAAAAATGATCATAACAAGATTCATAATCAATGATACCAATTAAACAACAAATCATGAATCATCATATAATTACACTCAAGAGTCCACTTTTACAAGCTTTTATACATTAAACAACTTCATCAACTAATCAGTATCATAGAAGTTCACCAAAATAGTATGCAATGCATGTTGTATGTATACAAGATGTGCACCACATCATATCTTACCCTTCTCCTTCTCATCATCAACATCATAATTTACCGGTATGGTACGTAATCCATAATCATAACATATCATATTATACTGGCGTAGTACCCAACCCATAGTCATCACATATCCTATTGTACCGGCGTGGTACCCGACCCATCATCTCATTATCTCATTACAATGCAATGTAAATGTAATGCAATCATCAAATCACAAATCAAGCTAGAAAGCAATCATAGATGTTTAATTCACAAACAAGCACACAACTAAGAAAGTCTTAAGTGCTACACAAAAGTATAGCCTACCTCAACTCCTTTGCCTAAAGACACCTTTAAGCCACACTTTTCCCCTTCCGTTCTCATTCAATTCATTCTTGATCTATACAACCACAAAATATACACACATTTCAATAATTCATTCCTTTTCAACTACTGGGGATCAAAATCACTAATTCTAGTCATAAATTTACCTAATTTCATCATCCTATGATTTTTTTTATCATTTAAACTTCATGAACACTACTCAAATTAGCATATATTGTCATAATTCTAGTCCCATTAGTATTTTCTAACACCCTAGGATCATTACATACTGAATTCGTAAACATTCCCATCATTTTTTACCAATTTCCATAAACTAGAGTTAATCCAAACCCACCTCCAATCCATTTCTAGTGATTTTCTAAGATTAAATGAAGTAAATTCAAGTTTAGAATGTAATTACTTACCTCCAAAGATGAACAACTTTGAATTTCCACTGAAAATCACCTTTTTCCAGAGTACAAATGCGTTTTTCAAAAAATGGGGAAAGAAATATTTTTTGAGTTTTTAAAAATCAAATTTACTGTGTGTTACCACTGCAGTGGATAATTACCACTGCAGCGATTAAAATTCTGTTACAGCGGTTCACGTCTCTTTTCATGGAGGCCGCCGCTGTGATTCGAGTTACCGCCGCAGCGATACTGCTGTAATAGTTACTTTTTCCACTACAGCAGGTAGAAACTTGGGACCTCTCTTCAATTTTCCTTATTTCACAATATACACCACGAATCTCGACAACGCAAATTAATTCCTCCACGGTAAACACTATAACCAGAGTTCTATAACTCTATTTCAGGTGCCGAAAGTTTCTACAACTTTCTATGCTCATTAGCTATCCAACTATCACATCAAACCCAACTATTACCAATTATATCAATACCTAATTTCACTCATCTACCACACCCTCAAATTTGAGCCAAAACTAGAATAGCCCTGAATTTCTTTAAATTTAGCTAAGGAGAGTCTAGGTGCCACTTTTACCTCCTAATTTAGCGTAATGATATTTTGGGTTATTACAAAACCAAAGGATGTGCCCTCAGACTCCACAAGAGAAGGAACAAATGAGAAAGGTTCCTTATTCCAACACAGTCATAAGTTTAATGTATGTTATGATGTGTACTATACCTGATATTTGTTATGTCGTTGGGTTAGTTAGCAGATATCAATCCAACCCAGGACCGCAACACTGAAAAGCTGTTAAAAGAATATTGAGGTATCTCAAAGGCACAGTCGACTATTCCTTATGTTATCAAGGAAATGATATGCAACTCAAAGGCTACACTGATGCTGATTGGGGAGGAGATTTAAATGAGAGAAAATCCACATCTGGATATACATTCTTTCTTAACAATGGTGCCATATCATAGAGTAGCAAGAAGCAGTCATGTATAGATTTATGTACGATGAAATCTGAATTTGTAGCACTTTCATCTACTGTGCAAGAAGCTATTTGGCTTAAATGTTTTCTAGTCCACTTAGGTGTGTATAATAATATTGTTGAACTTGTAACAATCAATTATGATAGTCATGATACAATAGCCTAGACAAAAGATTCTAAGTACCATGGAAAGACGAAACATATTGACATAAAGTATAATTTTATAAGAGACATAGTTGTACAAAAGGAAGTGAACGTGAAATATATATCTACGCATCAAATGATAGCAGACCTCTTAACGAAATCCATAGCATGCGATGTTTATGAAATACATGTAAAGTTATTGGATTTACGTAGATGCTGATGTATTTATAGTTTATTTTTTCCAATCATGTTCATGTAAATTCACATTATTGAAGTTAATGTTGGATTGTGCCTAATTTTCTATTCTTGTTGGTTCATATACATATATCATTTTTTATGAGGTGTACACAAATTTACGAGGATAAAAAGTATGTCAAACAGACAAAAAGATTGACATATTCACACAGGCAATCGCCTTTATTGTCTAAGTGACAAGTAGAGATGAGACAATTATAAGCATATTAGTGATGATAAAAGAGAGTTGAAAATTCATAATCAGAATATCATTTGTTAGATTGTGTTTAATCATATGTGATTAAAATGAGTTAGTCTATTTCTAATGCTAGATGTAACTTCTGAAGAATAAAATGATTGAGTAGATATGTAAACTCAAAGTTAGACATGAGTTGTCTGAACTATCAACTGCACAGTATTTAATTTATAAAAGACATATGCTCCATGGGAAAGGAGTCAATATTGTGATACATGTTTCATTCCATGTATGCTTATAGTGACCCATAAGGACGATACAAGTTTAGTCTCTACTTGTTATAGTGTGAAGCCCTGAAAATTATAGGTAATTTTCCACATTGTACCCTCGTGACTTTAATCAGTTTCTTGAGATTCAATTTGGTGTTTGCTATCTTAGTATGTTGCCAAGAGATCATGGTTGATTCGGTCTGGCGGGATATTTCTAGAAAAGCATATCACGTTGAGATTAAGAGATTCATGAGATGAGGAAGATCATTAGATATTATCATATTAATTGTGTTCATTGACGTTCTTTATGTTTGTCTATGAGACATGTACATAATGATGAACTCAAAATTAAGAAAAAGAGATGATGAGAAATATGAATGTGATAAATGATTTAGGTACTGCATACTATAATCTACTCTAAGTTTCATTGATCGAGATGCTGTATATTCCTAACAGATGTATAGCAACGAAGCTCTCGAAGTATGCACTGATCACACGGTCAAGTTGTAATGTATGAAAGTTACATAATATGAATGAGAGTTGACACACTATGTGTGAGTGGGAGATGAAGGACTTTGGATCAGGTCACCCATGTGGGTCAATCCGGATCCATGTATAGAGAAATTAGATATATATAATTATATATTATATATTAATAAATTATATAATTATAAATTATATATTAATAAATAATAGAAAAGAGACACAACTATTTGAAAAGTTGTGCCCCTTTAGGATTATAAAAGGATTCTCACAGGAGAAACCAACGTACTTTTTCATTCTCTGCAAGAATAAAAAGAACAGACAAAAATTCTCTTCTTCCTTCTCCAATTCCTCTCAAGTTCCAATGAAGATTCTTTGAAGATTTCTTCTCCGAAAAGTGTTGGAACAACTCTATAACAAGGTATGATTCATAGACTGTGATCTTTCGGTGTAGTTCGTGTTTTATACATGTGATTGCACTATTAGACTAGTGAAACAAACTCAATGATCCTGCAAACTGTGTGTTTGATTAGATTCTTCAATACTTTTTTTAAAATATGAATTAAGCCTGAAATTTGTGTATGTTAAAATATTGAATTATTTATGAGATGGTATGTTTCTCCTAATTAATTGAGACCATTTCGGAGAATATAAAAATGCATATAAATCTAAAAAGATGAAATATTTTTTGTTTTTTTTCACAGGCATTCTCGCATGCACAAAACTATAATCAAGAGATCTGAAAAGAAGATGAGATTTACAGTAGAGCAATAAACTCTTCGAATAAATTGGAATGATGGGACGATGATGTTGCTTGCTGGGTTTTTAGATAAATTTATTTGTGTCTGGTAGGATCCTTTCACATTATTTGTTGGGGAGGATTTTTATTTTGATTCCCTTATGTTGAGAAATAGGTACATTGAGTAGGAAACAAATAGGTAGAAAATAATATTGGGTGGTTATAGTGTGAATAAGATGGTAAAAGCTTAGTGCTTGATGGCACATTGAAGATCAACAAATAATCAACTGCGAAATTAAAGTATTAAATCTTACAATTTAGAATAAAATATGTCACTATTTGACATAGTAGGCATCGTAATGTTTACAGATTGGAGAATAAAGAATGCGTTAGCCGTGAGGCTAATTATTCTTTTAAGTAATAAAATAAAACAAAAAGTGATGTATAATAGCACTCAACTATTAATAACTTTAAATAATGAATTAATTATGAGCAATATAAAAAAAGTAACAAAAAAATGCATTTCAGGAGTAAGAAATTGTATTAAAAGGTGAGCAGTGGAAAAAATGTAAATATATTAAGTTACAAGCTAATGGTAAAGTCGCATGACAATGTAACAATATTATGCTAACGATAAACAAGAAACGAAACGAGGAATAAATAAATGTTAAAAAAATCTGCCTAGAATAAATTAAAAGGCTTATTCGAATTTAAGATGATAAAGTTTTGTGAATTATGATATGAAAATTTAAATTAAGAAATTCTAAGCAACTCATTAAAATTTAGATATAAAATAAATTTCTAATATATGTCATTTAAATAATAATTGAGATTAAAATACAAAATATTAAATTGAAAATAGCATAGAAAAAAAATGTAATTGCTAATAGTCTGTACTACTAAAACAATAATATTAATAAGAAATATGGCTAAAACAAACTCATGAAACACTTAGAGCCCGTTTGGATAGGATTAAAAAAATAGTTTTTTAGCTTAAGTGATTAAAAGCTTAAAATAAGTGCTTATAAATTAAGCAGATAAGTGTTTGGATAAAAGTGCCAAAACTAAAAAAAAAAGTTGTTGATGTGTTTGGTAAACAAGTGTTGTTAAGCACTTTTTGTTGTCAAAATGACTTAAATGTCCTTAAAGCTGCTAACACCATAAATAAGTTGAATTATATATAATTTTTAATTCTAATAATTCAAAAATAGTTTCTATTTAAATGCACTTTCAACGTAAGTGATTATATATGAGGTCAATCTATAAATATAAGTTACTTTTTTATTTTTAAATGTTAAAAAATAAAAAATTTAGGACATCTTTTATATAAATATAGTATTATATTGTAATATTGCAAGCTTGTAACAATTTGGCTATGTTAAAAAATATGTTATTGAAATATTGTTATGGCTATTGCTATTACAACGGTTTATATCGTTAAATAACTAGACAAATCAGCAGTACAAGCGACTACATAAAGTTCTTTCAATAATGGATGATGAGAGATCATTCTCAAGAAGCTAATCTAATCTCAAAAATGAATATATTTAAATAAATTCAGATATAAATTCGCTGAAAACAAAGGAGAAAGATGAAGACGATGGAGGAAAGAGACGAAGAGAAGCGGCAAAGAGAAAAAGAAAGAAAAATCATATATTTAAGGGCTACAAATTCAGGGTATTGTTGGAATTGAAGGAAAATATAAGGGATAAAAAAATAAATATTTTGGTCAAACTTAACAGAATTTTAATCTTAAAAAAAAAAGCTGGGGGTACCCAGCTTCTCACTTTTTACTTTTTTTAATCAGCTTTTAGCTTTTTTTAAGTACTTTTAAATTTTACCAAACACCTAAAAAAGCTAAAAAAGAGATTAAAATCTGATTTGACCAGATTTTAGTCGTATCCAAACGGGCTCTTAATCCTACCATTACTCAAACTTTTGGTCTGGCTAATAAAAGTAAGTAATTCCTAAAAACTAATTATAATGGGAATTATTAAAATAAAGTATGCCTATTTTGAGTTTTAATGCTTACCCTGAGCTGGGGGTCTATCAAAAACAATCTCTCTACTTCATCTGAGATAGTGATATAGACTGCGTACACTTTACCCTTCCCAGACCCCACTTTGTGGGAATACACTGGGTATGTTGTTGTTGTTGTTGTTGTTGTATAAGATGCTATCCAAGTTAATTTTTCTTTAAAAAAAGTCGAATTGTCTAAGTTCTAAATCTATGCATTTATAAGGGAACTATTATTTTAATCTCTAGAAAAAAAAAATACTAAACGGAGTAAAAGGATAAACTAAGATTTAAAACTTTTTTAAGTCATGTACAAATAATAAAATGAATATATGATATAATAATCTATTAAAAGATATGCATAACCTAAAAGATAGTATGGGTAACGAACAATATTAATTATTATAAAACTTATCAAAGGTAAGATTCTATCTGAAAATATGTTGGACAAAAGTTATCATCTTAATACTATGATGAATTCTATTCAAGTCAAAATATATTTTAAATCCAAATGAAGATAATTTACTATTGCAATATTCTTCTGTCGTTATCAAAAATCAAAACAAAAATTATCTCATATGAGACTATTTTTAAATAAACATCATTTTACAAATGGATCACCTTATGATCTTCATTACGATTTGTGAATAAACTAAAGATATTAATGATGATGATGAACAACTACCAAATAAGTCAAAAAAATAGAAATAAAGAAGTTTTAAGAATCATTTAATTGTAAACATTTTTTTTGGTAAATAATTGTAAGATATTATTAAATTATATTTAAATTCAAATTATTTATAGCACAAACTATATAATTATGACATTTGAGTTTCATCGAAAAGATATTCAATAATTATATAATTTTTTGATTTAATTATATAAAATTTTTATTGTTGGATAGTTGCAGTGAGATAAGGTAATATTTATGATATTGTTAAAAGGTATGATTTAACGGGCATAAACAAATCAATTCATACTTTGATATAATTAATATGTGTTAATAATCTATGCGCGGGTATTATACTGGTTTGATGCTAAGAATAGAGGTCAAGTAAAACGAAATGGAGGGAGTAGTATCATAACAAGAGCACAAATGTCTATGGAATTTAAAAAATCATTGTTAATCATTGTCGGCCAGCAATCTTCAGTCAATGATATTGCTTTTAATTACTTTCATAATATATAATTGATCTACTAATGGTAGAACAATATTTTTATTATATTTATTCCTACAATTCAACCAATCAATCGTGAAAAAATTATTCAATCGTCCTTTTCATGATCCACTTGCTATTTACTACTTTAGTAATTTTGTACATGAATGAACCACTAAAAAGTAGGGCTGACTAGCTGAGCAGTGGGAAAAATCGAAATCCAAATTAAAATCTGATTTTTTTGGATCGTTGAATTACACGTTGGATTTAAAATTTATTTTTTAAAATTAGATTTTGGATTTGGGACTTTAGACTTTTGAATATCCAAAAATTTGACTCGTTTTATACCTTATCAAATGGGGAAATTTCATATATACAATAAAGTTATTAGTTCTCAACAAATATAGTCATATTTTTTTTGGAAAAAATACACAAAATAGATATAAAATCTAAAGTATTTACATCTTAATACCCCTCTCTTAGTAACTTTAAAAATGTCCAGGCTCCATAAACTAATTACACTCGGTGCCCCCTTTAAAGAAAATCGACGCCTACCTTTTCCACCTTAAATTGTGGCGCCACAATACCAATACAACTCTCCTTTTGTTTTCTACATTTATGTGCATTTTTTTTTTTGGTCTTATTTGTTTTTCTTTTATTTAAATAAAGATGTTTGTCTCTTAGTCTTCTTTTTTTTTGTCAAAGATTTGTCTCATAGTCAATTGCTCAATACATGGTTATTTTAAGATAAAAATATTATTTAATTATTTTACACTAATAAAAATATAAACAAATAATATAAATAATACACAACAACAAATAATTAAGAAAAAGAATTTCTCATTGAAGGACTGGAACAATCCTTTATGATACCATCACAGTATATGATATACTGTGATGGTATCGTAGAGGACTGAAGTAGACCTTGTCGCTATCTCTATTTTCATAAGGTGCAACTTCGAGACTCAAAAAATCAATCAATAAATATTTAAAAAGAATTTAGAGAGTCGCCACCTAATTTTAGGAAAACTAGGAAACCAATTAATTTAATTAAAGAAAAAATTAGTCTGCGTAACCAATTAGATTCTAGGTAAGGGTTCAGGTTATTCCAAAGGGAAGGTGTTAGGCACCCTTCGGAATCCACAAAGGTGGGTCCCGGCTGGACTCATTTTTTTCAATTGAGGAGGAGATAAAATAAGTTTAACAAATATAACAAACATAAAATATACACAATGAATAAAATAAAACAAGAATAACGAAGACGACCTAATATTTTTCTGCCGTTAAACAAAATGAATAAATAATTCAAAATGATTCTCGGATGTGAATTTGAGTGTCTTCTTCAAGAAGAGGCTCCATGTACCTGTAAAGACACTTGATAAAAGTGTTAATAATGAACGAATATAAATCAAAAAAGAATTAAAGAAATAATTAACAAAAAGTAAAATTCATCTTATACACATGGGAGGCCTTGAAAATCGATGAAAATTTCTTCATCGGCCAAGTATTGAAACATGAATAAAAGAAGTAATCAAACAATTGAACTTAAAATAAAATTGAACTTGGCAAATAATTGAACTTAAAAATAATTAAACTTAACAAATAATCGAACTTAAAATAAAAATCCGTCTTTTATAATGGGGAGGCCTCAAAAATTCGACGGAGAGATTTTATCATTGGCCAAATTTGACAATGAAGTGTCATAACAATTAAAGTTCAATTAAAACAACACTAAAATCGACAAAATACTATAAAAAATATTAAAACTTAATTTAAAAGAACACTAAAATTAATAAAGTGTCACAGTCAACTAAAACCAATTAAAAATAACACTAATAAAGTCCCAAAGAATAAGACCCCAAGAAACCAGTAAAAATATTTGTTCTATTATGTAATATGGATGTCATGTGACATATATATGTGTGAATGTCATTAATGAGAGATAAGAGTTAGTAGGCAAATTGAACTTGAACACCAAGAGTTACTTATTCAAATTGGATTTGAACACCAAAGTTAGTTGGCCAAATTGTCAAGTTGAAGTCAAGCTTAACATGCTTAGGGAGCAAGTTTGGTGGCTTATAAATAGCCACCCTTTTGTACATTTTGATATAGTTCCAAGTAGTAAACAAAGTACTACTAAAATTCTCTAAAGTTGTCTCTTTTCTTTAAGTTTGATATTGATATTTTGTCTTTATTTTATAATACGTTATCAGCACGAGACTCTACCATCTCAAAATAAGGCTAAGGTACGGCTAAGGTATTTTCGATTGGGGTATGATATTGGTGGTAATCTCTATCCATGAAAACTTTTGCTTAGACAAAGTTTGAACTTCGGATTTATACTTAGTTGATCACCTTTATTGATTTAATTATTGGACATCATGGAAGGTTAGTTTATATATATATATATATATAATTCATATATATATTCATTATTGGTTAGCATGCCATTGGACAAGTTTGGTTAGCATATTCTTATTGTTCTTGTTAAAGTTAATTGTGTATAAGTACTGAATCTAATACTATTAAAATCAGTATTATAAGTTTGATTAGAATGGTGAGAAAATCTCTTTCACTGTCTTAATGTAAGTTATTATCTGCTAAAACAGATGTACACAAGTGAATCCCAAATAGTTGATTTTCATGTTTAATTTTCTTTTGGTAATATTCTTTTTCATGGCTCAAGAGTGAGTCTTGTTATACTTTGGTTTAATATGCATTTATGGGTAAGACGGTGGATTCAAGTTCCATCGCCCCAAAAGGTTAAGATATCGAGTTAGAGTCCCGGTGCACCATGATGATAAGATATTGGGTTAAAGTCCCATCGATCTATGGCCTAAGATGCCTTTTATTTGGATAAGACGTTGAGTTTGAATCTCGATGCACCATATTAATGATATAATGATGACTAAGGCAAAATTTTGGTGAAAAGTCATGAAATATGCTCCATTCCCTGAAGTGAATGTGGTAGCAATGCATAATATTACTGAAACAAGACATGTGATTAAATTTATGAATATGAATATGGGCGTAGCAGAGGACAAAACCTTTCATTACATTATATATATGCCTCGATTTGCTCATGAAGGAGCAATATTTTGAAAGAGATTCTAAGCTATCATAATTTGATAGGCTTAAGGCACATTTATATTCCATTCTTGGGGATTGAGAATTTTGATTGTTAAAAATACAGATCCATTCCCTGGGGTGAATGTGATAGGAGTAACACCTCCAAAAGAGGTAGAATAATTGAGAAGAAATATTATGAAATATACTCCGAAATAGTAAATCTGAAAATTTATTCATGTTATAGTAAATATGAAATTTACTGAAGCAAAAATAATATGTCATGGTAAACTTGGAGTTTACCAGTACAAATAAGTTCATAAGTTGGCATGAACGGTTATGACATTCCGAAGATTTGCATTGAGTATTGACATATAATGAAGAACTGAAAGATTCTTCAATAATTGTTGTATATTGCTTGATCTCGTGATAAGTTGGTTGGACCAACTAATGTTGGGATTGGATCCCTTAAAATTTGAAAAATATAAAAGGTGAATATGGGCCCGTTCACATATCATGTGATATCTTAAATAGATGCATCTATAAAATGATCACATGTACGTTTGTTGTTAACCTACAGTTTGGCATTCATAAAGTTGCTTGCTCAATATAAATTGAGTTAAGAGCATAATTTTCAGATTGTGTAATCAAGACAATTCATCTTGATAATGTTGGTTTGGCATTGAATGCCTCCAATAAATAGTTGAATCATTGCTTATGAGAACAAAGCTTCATGTGATTGGTCTGAAATATGATAATCATATATTATAGCACTGATATGCATCAGATCAATAAATTATGGTTAATTTTCCCCTCTCAATTGGTTTAAGGTCAGGAATCAAATATTTCATCTAGTAATTTTTGATGTGCGGTATATGAGTAATGAATATACCATGATGCACAAAGATGGATTCATCAAAGAAGATAGAGGAGGTATGTTGTTTTTCCTAACATAAGGGGGAAATAACAAGCAGCTATGAAATATGTTAGGAATTATCATCAGATCCTCATTCAAAAGATAATTCAAGTTCAAATGCTAGGAGCATTTGCTGATCCAAATTTGACCTCATATTTAGCTGTAAATGCTCCAATTGAACGTCCCTGAAGGACAAAATCTACTACATGCATGAAGCATGGTAGATCATAATCGGTTCCAAATGAGATAATCCTTGAAAAGGATAAGGAGCAAATGATCATAATAAGGAAAAAATGTGCTTTTGAAGATCTTATGACATAACACTTCATGAAACCTTATGAGAGGTTCAGGTACCTGAAAATAATGAAGTGATGAGATCACAAAATGTTATGTCACATTGCGAACCACTACAAAATGATATATCGTCGACGATATCTTTGATACAATATGGCACAATATTGTAAAAGGATTGTGAGGATCTGAATTCTACGTTTATTTAAGCATGCTGACATAGAAATATTTATCAAGTGACATGGAAGGATGCATCTTGGTAAGCATAAAACTTATTTGATTTGCAGTCCGGACACTAGAAGATGTCACATATAAAATGATTGAATATTGTCACTAGACAAAATCTATATGAAAATCCCTGAAGGATTCAAAATGCCTGAAGCATATAAAAGTTTCTGGGAAACTTATTTATAATCCTTATAAGGGGTAAATTAATGATTTGAATATTATTCGAACTCTTGGAAATTTTTCAAAAGTTATAAATTATATGGTGAAAGAAGTTGAAACTAGAAATATACAGAATTGGATTGGTCATGAAGTACCATATCTTGCACAATTGATGTATTTATACATCTTGCTATAACTATGAGCATGATATAGTTTTACTCCTACATGGGGATAGTGAAGTAAGATCACTTGCATATTGCAAATGAAAACCCCTGTATAGATGTGTTTATCCTAACGAATATTGTTAAGCTTTTGAATATACAAGATATTCATTTGATCGATATAAGGATTCGATATATACATATTATCTATTACCATGAAGGGTTACTATCAAACCATGCTATTTTATATGATAGTCTAATTATGTTGAGATAATAACTATTCATGAAGCAAGCCTAGAATCATGCATGATCCAACTAAAGGGAAGATTCATAAAAGGAGATAGAATGAAGCACATTTCACCAAAAGCTTTTCTACACACATGAACTCCAAACGAATGGTGATATCAACGTGTTACAGATTCATTCGAGTGATAATATGATTGATTCATTCACAAAGTATCTACCTAATGCAACTTTCGAGAAGATGATGCACAAGATTGAAATGTGAAGATTCAAATTTTGTATTGATGTTCTCATCAGGGGGAGTTAATACCCGTTATACTCTTTTTCCCTCACAAGGTTTTGTCCCACTGGGTTTTCCTTGTAAGGTTTTTAATGAGGCAACACTAAGGGCGTATTACAAGATGTGTGTACTCTTTTTTCTTCACTAGGCTTTTTCCACTGGGTTTTCCTAGTAAGGCTTTAACGAGATACATTATCTATTAATGGACATCCAATGGGGAGTGTTATATAATATGGATGTCATGTGACATATATGTGTGAATGTCATTAATGAGAGATAAGAGTTGGTAGGACAATTGAACTTGAACACCAAGAGTTACTTATTCAAACTGGATTTGAACACCAAAGTTAGTTGGCCAAATTGTCAAGTTGAAGTCAAGCTTAACATGCTTAGGGAGCAAGTTTGGTGGCTTATAAATAGCCACCCTTTTGTACATTTTGATATAGTTCCAAGTAGTAAACAAAGTACTACTAAAATTCTCTAAAGTTGTCTCTTTTCTTTAAGTTTGATATTAATATTTTGTCTTTATTTTATAACACGTTATCAGCACGAGACTCTACCATCTCAAAATAAGGCTAAGGTACGGCTAAGGTATTTTCGATTGGGGTATGATATTGGTGGTAATCTCTGTCCATGAAAACTTTTGCTTAGACAAAGTTTGAACTTTGAATTTAAACTTAGTTGATCACCTTTATTGATTTAATTATTGGACATCATGGAAGGTTAGTTTGATATATATATATATATATATATATATATATATATATATATATATATATATATATATATATATTATTCATATATATATATATTCATTATTGGTTAGCATGCCATTGGAAAAGTTTGGTTAGCATATTCTTATTGTTCTTGTTAAAGTTAATCGTGTATAAGTACTGAATCTAATACTATTAAAATCAGTATTATAAGTTTGATTAGAATGGTGAGAAAATCTCTTTCACTGTCTTAATGTAAGTTATTATCTTCTAAAACAGATGTACGCAAGTGAATCCCAAATAGTTGATTTTCATGTTTAATTTTCTTTTGGTAATATTCTTTTTCAAGGCTCAAGAGTGAGTCTCTTTTCTTTAAGTTTGATATTGATATTTTGTCTTTATTTTATAACATGTTCAAATCACTTAAACAAAAGTGTAAAGGAAAACTAGTAAAATATTTGGTTAAAACCAATAAAAATATAAAGGAAAACTAGTTAGTCAACCCAAACAATGGTGAATAAAGCAAAACAGTAGCAAAGAATGAAACAGTGAACAAGAATGCGAAGTAAACACAAATTGGATCACTAGAGAAATACTAAACAGATCAAATAGTCACTGGAAAATACAAGAATATTCAACGGAAAACTAAAGTGACCAAAAAATTCAATCAAAATGTAGAACAAATGGTATTAAAATTAGAGAAAACAAACCACAATGGTGAAAGAGACCCATAGGAGAAATCGACAATGACGTTTGATGGAGAAGACGAACCAGTGCCGAATTCACAATCATGATGGTCGGTTCGTTGTGAGTTTGCTCCATCGTGGATGTGCTCGTCATGAGTTGTTGAACTCCGGCCAGATCTGGGGGGGTTTTGGGGTCATTGGTTTGGTTGTTTATTTCATTAGAGCTCCCGAACTTGGAGCTCATTTTGTCGGAGATGGTTTCATCGCGGCGATTTACTGGTGGGTTTATGGTTGTTGTATGGGTGGAAAAGAAGGGAGAGAGCAAAGGGACTGTTTGGTTGGCTCCGGTTCACTGGAGCTAAGAGCTCCTCGCTGGAGCAGTGACGTAGAAGAACAAATGGAGCTGCAGCAGTGAGGGAAAGGGACGACGATGGTTGTGGGTGTTTGACTATTTGTTTGTTCTGGTGGGTGGTGGTCGGAGTTGTTTCACCAGAAAACAGATAAGAAAGAGGGTGGTGGCGGCTTGCCAAAAATGGAAAGAGAGAAAATAATTTGTTTACCCTAATTTAGAAATTTCCACCACCATTAATTGTGAAGGGAGTGAGTTAGTGTTATAGCAAAAATCAAAACCACTCAAGAGCAAAATCATGTGCTCAATACCATGGTTTTGAAAAATCACGGGCTATACAAAACCATGAGTTATCCAAAGCAATGACTATTTGATCTTATCCAAAACTATGGATAATTAACTTATCTGTACAAAAATATCTTCTCCGTCTTTTATGAATTAATGGATTGTAACAAATGTATTTAATGCTAGATAAGAATATGGTTTGAGTTTAAAATAAAATTGACGTCTCATGATTTAATAAAACTCAAATGACATTTGTTTATAAAAACGACTGTGTAAAAAAAAATCAGTGACAGTCAATAATTAAAAATTATAATAAATTGATAGATATCCTAATATTTTCAAGTAAGAGAATAATTATCAATTACTTGTGTTAAAATTGAACAAAGTATGTAAACATTGAATTTATGCTCTTTAACGAATAAAAAGCACAAAAGTGTTTATTTTAAAAATGTCTGTCCAAAATTGGGTGTCAACAACTGCCCCTCTTCATTCATAGAGGATGAAAGAGTCTTTGGATGAAGATGTTGACGTGTAGCCAATTTTCACTTGTCGAAGAAGAAAACGAATGACATGTGCACAAACCAATGTCAAACGTTGATAAAATTTTGACAATACTCTCCATCCGTTGAAAGGGATGGATTGTCTTTTGACAAAAAGGGAAGGGTTGTTCGAAGATAAAACGTTTACGTACCTTCGACATTGCTTCCAAAATTACCTCAGTGTCAAGCTTGTGAAATGCTGAGGATGCAAAGTTGCATACCTGTTTGAACAAGATAGCGGATCGACTTGCCTCGTTGAAGGGTGGACGACCCAACTTGAATTTGATATGCCATTTGATCGGGTGACGACCCAACTTGTTTCTTTGAAAGGCGGATGACCCATTTTGAACTTAATATGTCATTTGAATGGGTGATGATCCAACTTGAATATTCTATGCCATTTGAACGAGTGACGACCCAACTTGTCTCTTTGAAAGGTGGATGACCCATGTTGAACTTAATATGTCATTTGAAAGGGTGACGATCCAACTTGAATATGATATACCATTTGAACGGGTGACGACCCAATTTGAATGGGTGACGAACAGTTGAGCTGGATATAGTCTCCAAAGCTCGAGGTGCATGGTCACTCGGATTTGAAGGAAGGGAAAAGCTACCTTTGGTGTGAGTTTAGAAATACTCCGAAAGTAAAACTGAAACCAAAATATTCCAAAATACCCATATGCTTTATGGTAGAGGTGTGATTTCATGGTGGTGGCAATTTCCTTTAGCTCGCGTTCAAAGAGTTTGATATTTCTCTCCGAACTATGTCCCGGTTTGCTGTTGCATCCTTTTTGGATTCATCCTCACCTTTACTCCGCGTTGTGCTACCTTTATCTTGGCGCAACCTTCATCATATTCTACGTATGACACTTTCTTTGACAAATTTGTTGACCCCCTTCGACTTCTTAGGCGATTTTTGTGGGATAAACTTGTAATTTTGGTTTGAGAATTTCATCTTCTTGGATGTTTCTCGACAAAATTCAAAGCAAGAGTGTTAGTATAAAAAGCAATTCATGAAGGGTAGATATCTCATTCATCATACCTTCGCATGGGTTGATTTCTGAAAAAGTAATGTCATCTTCTCTCGTACCTATTTTGAAAGATAACAGCTTTCGCGAAAGTGGACACAACAACCCTATAAATTGTTGTATATGATGATCCCTTTGATGATTAAACAATTTTTCAAAATGGGGTGGCCCTTTTGGACACCGATGACATTTTGAGTAGGATGGTCCCTACAATCGTATGATCTTCTGTTTGATATGGATGTGGAAACAAGAAATCTTTGAATATGATAGCCCTCTCGGCAATGATATATAATGTAAGAAATTTGCAATATGAATATGCAATGGCCTTCTCGACGAAATAAATATGATTATGAAATGAGTATGCAATGGCCCTCTCGACAGTGATATCTAATGTATAAATATGATATGCAATGGCCCTCTCGGCATGGCCCTCTCAGCGATGATATGAAATGCATGAATATGTAATGACCTTCTCGGCAATGATATGATATGAAATGCATGAATATGCAATGGCCCTCTTGGCAGTTGCATATCAGCCTCCTGCGGTTTTGATGCGACTTAGAGATATCCTCGATGCCAGACTCCTCTGCCTCTGCACTATATTAGATATGATGTCCTAATACCCTCAACGCCAGACTCCATCGTCTCTGTGCTATATTTGATATAATGGGTCTTTTATTGCACATCAGCCTCCTACAATTTTGATGCGACTTAGAGACATCCTCGATACTAGACTCCTCCGCCTCTATGCTATATTTGATATGATGCCCTAATACCCTCAACGCCATACTCCTCCGTCTCTATGCTATATTGGATATAATGGGTATTTGATTGCACATCAACCTCATGTGGTTTTGATGTGACTTAGAGATATCCTCAACGCCAGACTCCTCCGCCTCTGCTCTATATTGGATATGATGCCCTAATACCCTCGACTCCAGACTCCTCTGCCTCTGTGCTATATTGGATATAATGTGTCTTTGATTGCAGATCAACCTCCTGTGGTTTTGATGCGACTTAGAGATATCCTCGATGCCAGAATCTTCCACCTTTGCGTTATATTGGATATAATGGCTTTTTGATTGTACATCAGCCTCCTGTGGTCTTGATGCGACTTAGAGATATCCTCGATGCCAGACTCCTCCTCCTCTGCGCTATATTGGATATAATGCCTCTTTGATTGCACATCAGCCTCCTGCGGTTTTGATGGGACTAAGAGATATCCTCGACACCAGACTCCTCCGCCTCTGTGCTATATTGGATATAATGCCCTAATACCCTCGACGCCAGACTCTTCCTCCTCTGCGCTATATTGGATATAATGGGTATTTGATTGCACATCAGCCTCCTGCGGTTTTGATGCGACTTTTGGATACCCTTTTTTGACGTCACCCTCCTTCGATTTTAACGCAATACAACTATCATGGCCCTTTCGGGGGTATGAATGCAATGAACTATGTATACCTACACTTGGAGAACACAGTTGGTATACACATTGTCGCTTTAGCTAGCGACTCAAGTCAAAATTAAAGACAAAATATTTGAAAGATAAGTTTAGGAATGAATACCGTCCCTTTGATAGAACCGTTGCGGATGTGTTGGTCTATTAGAGAGACACAGATTGATCCATCGGGAACATATATGTTGGTCCATTGGAGGGACTATTATATTGGTTCAACGGAGGGACCAATAAAAATATAAGCATGTCCGTCGGAGGGACATCTGTGTTGGTTCGTCGGAGGAACCCATAATTGAAAGCACGTACGTCGGAGGGACAATTGCATTAGCTCGTCAGAGGAACCAAAGGTTGATCCATCGGTAGGATCTGTTGGTCCGTTAGAGGGACTATTATATTGGTTCGACGGAGGAACCAATAAAAATATAAGCATGTCCATCAGAGGGACACCTGTGTTGGTTCGCCGGAGGAACCCATAAATGAAAGCATATTCGTCGGAGGGACAATTGCGTTGACTCATCAGAGAAACCAAAGGTTGATCCATCGGTAGGATCTGTTGGTCCGTCGGACGGACAATGTGATTTTTGAATGGCCTTTTTGATGATGCTTTGGTGGAATTGTTGAGATCATCCTCAAAAATTCTTCCCCAGTTACATGCATCAAGACAAATCCCATATTGTTGATGGGGAAAAATTCAGATCATGTGCAATTTTTATGCTTTCTCCAAACTTGGCACTCTGGTTGAGAATATTCTGTCCTGATCTCAAAGCTTGGCTTGCTGGAGAAAAATATATTCTTGTGAATTTTTGAGATCTCCTCAAAAATTATGCCCCAGTTCCTGTGATAAAGAGAAACAGAGATATTATGGGTAACATGACCGAGCCATCACTGCGCCTACATATCCTGTTGAGCTAGGAATCAGGTCAAACGTAGTTTCAACTTCTGGGGTAAGAATCTAAAATGAAACTATTAGTAGCCAATGCGGTATAAACATGAATCCAAAAGAAGAGTAACAAGATCTATTGGTCACATTTTTGGGGCGGACAACCCAATTAAGCAAAATAGGCATCTGACCCTTGCAAGGTTAACCTATTGGTCACGCTTTTAGGGCGGACAACGCATTTTAAGATAAATGCAACTTTGTTGGTGAATACCAAGTTACTTTTGAAAGATATTAAAGGTGGGCATCTGCCCATTCTAAAAAATTAAGGGAAGAGAATCAAATCTCGACCGCAATCGGTACCAACTGTTAGTAGTTGCATGAAAATTCTTCTTATTTGCTTCTCTTTAACTGAGACTGCTTTGAGGTAATTCCAATAGCTTCGAGTGGTACCTCAAATACACCTAAGTATCAACAAGATCTGTTCACTTTACTTCAAATAAAGGTTTTGAACTACACCTACCCTCATGCTTCAAGTGCCCTTACCACAAAGAATGTCCTATGCCACACTCATTTGAAGTATTTGATTTGAGGACTTTTGTAAAGTGATCTCACACTCAGAAGGATGTTCAAAGCATGCGATTGAGATGCCATATGCGTGGCCTTCATGTAAGTCTCCACTAATGTGGGAATGTTTAGAATGAGATCATGTAGGGCTTGTTATTGGCTTATAATGCAGGCTTGGGGATGGTAGAATATTCATTTGGGGTAATAGTGACTTAACCCCTCCTTGAACATTGCACTGATTTTGGTTCTTTTGACGTTTGTACACCTTTGGTGCTTGTTCTTCTTTGTTGTCCCTTTTCTTTTTGTATGTTGTTCTGACTTCTTTTGCATTTCTCTTACTCAAGCCTTTTCTCCTTTCATTTCCTCCTTCTTTGGAAGTTTGTACCTTTTTTGTTGGAGTGCTTGCTTCATGTTTTTTTTTTCATTGAGACTTCTTCATGTTTTGTTGGAGCTTTTGACTCTTTTTCGTTTCTTTTGAAGTCGTTTTTGCATTCTTGACTTCAGGGACTTTGCATATTTTGCTTTTGGCAGCTTCAAACTTTATCTTCGTCTATAATTTGCACATTTACAACAAGCTCAAGGAGGTCGGGCCAAGAGAGGGTTAGTGCATTTAAGCACTTAGAATAGTATAGGCTAAGATGTGGTTGTCTAAAGAATAGACTTTAGGCTAAAAGAGGGACATTCTAGCGATTAATGTAATTTGGTAGGCATTGAAAGGCCCAATCGGGTCAAAGAAGGCCTACGATCCTTTCTCAAACCAAGCATTTCCCAAGATTTCGCCTAAACAAACACTCAAGCTAAGTTCTAGATCATCAATGCAATGCAATTGAATTAGATCTAAAACTCGCCACACAATGCACATGAAGCAATAAAGTTGGTTTCATTCTTATCTTAGATGCATGCAAGGAACATTTTCGAGTGACACAAAAGTATGATGAGACGTACCAATAGAATCTATGGTTCAATCCGAAGTCAATCCTCTCTATCAAATTAATTAATTTTTCCACATTCATGTTCCTAACTATATTGGCACCAATCAAGTCAAAGACATGATCCTAAAAAGAATGATGATTGATTTTTTTTTTTTTTGAATAAAAGGTACCAAACCCGAGAAGGGTTGCCTAAGTATCTCGCTCCAAAGGATGAGAATCAGGTGTGTGTAGTTCGTCCAAATATGATAAAATATATGCACAAAAGTAATGCAAAGGTATAGACAAACTCAAAATAGTGCCTCCTAAGCTTGATGTTTTTAGCCGGAAGGCGTCTACCGATCATTTAGAAGGATTATTGCAGTCTCCCAGTTGTCTAGTGGGGGCGAGCCATTTATTCTTGTGATCATCACCCATTATTTTGAGTGACAACATTACAGTGTCCTCTCAGTTATCCGTGAGAGCACTTATTGTTGGTCTGTATAAGCGTGGTTCCATACTTGCTTATAAAAACACCTTGTTGAAATTTTCTCCCATAATATTTTAGGAGAACTGGGAGTTTTTCGAACATCTACAGAAATCGTATATTCTGGTAACCATCCTCGACTATTGTTGAGGACGGATCTCCTACACAGAAACAAAAAACAGGTGAAAGTAAGGAAGTCATGAAAATAATAGGATGGAAGAGTGTGGTCAAAGACTCCCCTGATTTGTCTTCCCAATTAAATATCGGTGTCTTGGCGAATTCAAGAGCAAATAACGTCTTCCATGACACCCAAGGATAACATCCTTCAAAAAATAGAAGTAAAAAAAATAAATTAAAATCCTTCTTAGATTCATAAAATTTAGAAAGGATTAGAGTTAGGCTTTCGACCAAAAGATTCGTCAAAAATAGGAGATTTTGTGATCCTCCCACGAGTTTCGAGGATGATGTTGTTTCCCCTGCATCCACAGAAAACTTCTTAGTCTAGAAAAGGGGTTGAGATTTCTGCTCTTTTCGTCTGTGTAGTGCTCCTATAAAAGGAAAAAGATCAGCTTTCATTGAACCCCGCAGATAGGTCTTGCACCTTATTGTCACAAGAGGTATCACCTTATTGTCAATTAGGTCTTGCACTTTATTTCTGAGGGTGACACATTTCTCGATATCATGCACAACTACTCCTGCATGGTAGGCACATCGTTTGTTTGGATCATATCACTTAGCTGATGTATTCACAAACTTTGCTTTTATGGGATACAGAATCCCTGCTACTTTTAGCTTTTCATAAAGTTTACCCATTGGTCCTGCTAGTGGAGTGAAGACTTTGGGAGGCTTTCTTTCAAAGCTAGTGCGAGGAGCACTATTTTGAAGATTTTGTGGTGAATTTAGAGAATGATATGCTGGATATGGGCCATAGATAGGGCACATCATTTGGGAAGATTGAGGTTGACACTGTGGCAAAGTAAGGCATGGAGTCTATACTGAACATTGAGCTGGTATTGGGACGATCATTGATGATATGACATACCTCCTCGTGTCATCGATCCCACGATCTCTTTTTCATTTCCCTTTTTATTCTCGAGAGAGACAACTTGAAAGGCCTTTTTAGGGGATTGTAATGTTGCCAAACTTGTTATTTTTCCAGTCTTGAGGCCATCTTCGATTCTTTTTCCTACCTTGATAACTTTATTGAAGGTTTCTGCGTCCATTACAACCAATCTTTCATAGTAGTCTGAGTCTTGTGCTTGAATGAAGTGGGTGATCATCTCTTGTTTATCCATGGGTGGGTGCACCTTATATGCTTCTTTCCTCCACCGTATAGCATATTCTCAAAAGATTTCAAAGGCATTTTTCTTGAAATTCCTGATTGAGATTCTATCATGTGTGATCTCAGCATGAAACCTGTGTTGGTCCATAAAAACTTCTGCCAAATCATCCCATGTATGCCATTTGATTGCATCTTGCTTAGAATACCACTATAATCTTTTGTCACTCATGCTTTGACTGAACAATTTGATTCTTATCCTTTCGTTCTCCCCTACACTAATCAATTTCCCACAATAAGCTACCAAATGAGAGTAAGGGTTCCTTGATCCATCAATTTTTTCAAACTCTGGAACCTTGTAGCCCAGTGACAATTCTGATTCGGGAAGTTCATATTGCTCTTCATACTTTACCTTTTGATTGTTATTGACCTCAGAATAATCTTTTACCACATCTTCTAATTCTTTGAACTTTCTGTCCATTACCTCATTATCACTAATTTTGAAATCTCTTTCGGTCTCACCATAAGGATCCGTATCTAGACAGCTCAGTCATTGAATACGCGCAGCAACATAAGTATGCACAAGTGAAACATGGTGCGTCATTGATACATTCTGACCATTTGGGGAAGCAAACACTTTCACAAGGGGAGCATGAATGAGCGAAGTATCTTGAATTTATGGAGGAGGGGTGAAGTGATTTCCCTTGTTAACTTCATTCGAAAGTGGCATAGGCCCTTCTTGATGGACATTAAGAACAGTGTTCATGCTTGGTGGGAGATGTGGAGGTGTATTATTTTGCGTTATCATGGACCTTAATTCAACCACTTGCTTTTCAAGACGGGTAATGGCTTCCAAGTATGATTCTGATTTTGTTGAAGTGGTAGAGTTGGTTGCGATAGGCACATTAGAGATGGTGTTGATTGAACTGGCTTCCATGTTGAAATGGTTTTTTGAAACTGCTTCGCCTTGATTACCAACACAAATCAGCCTCTCTAAGAAAGAAAAATAACTCAAAAGGTAAAATGTTAGTTTGTTGATCATAATAATTAACCCAAGATAATATACAGCAGAAAATACTTGTTTTGCTTTAAACAGTAGACTTATCCAAAATTCAAACAAAGAGGCACCTCAAAAAGATGGCTAATGGACACAATTGTGACCTTTTGACGGGTTTTGGGACTTTTGTGATAGAAAGCAAAATGTATCGTGTGTTTGAAGAAATGCATCAAGACTGAAAGATTGAACGTAAACTAACTTTTTGATTTGTATCTATTGAAAACTCATTTGAAAGTGATACATTTGGTTAAGTGACCATGATTTGATGTTTTGAAAACATTGACGTGGTCAATGTGAATTGGACGATGACCTATTTTTGCAAGACCTATTTGAATGGGTGATGAACAGTTGAGCTGGACATAGTCTCCATAGCTCGAGGTGCATGGTCACTCGGATTTGAAAGAAAGGAAAAGCTACCTTTGGTGTGAGTTTAGAGATACTCCGAAAGTGAAACTGAAACCAAAACATTCCAAAATACCCATATGCATTCTGGTAGAAGTGTGGTTTGATGGTGGTGGCAATTTCCTTTAGCTCGCGTTCAAAGAGTTTGATATTTCTCTTAGAACTACATCCCGGTTTGCTGCTAAGAAAAAGTTCCACGTTGTACTGCGTCCCTTTTGGATTCATCTGCACCTTTACTCCTAGTTTTGCTACCTTTCTCTTGGCACAACCTTCATCATATTCTACGTATGACACTTTCTTTGAAAAATTTATTGACCCCCTTCGACTTCTTAGGCGATTTTTGTGGGATAAACTTGTAATTTTGGTTTGAGAATTTCATCGTCTTAGATGTTTCTCAACAAAATTCGAAACAAGAGTGTTAGTAGAAAAAGCAATTGATGAAGGGTAGATAGCTCATTCATCATACCTTCGCATGGGTTGATTTCTGAAAAAGTAATGTCATCTTCTCTCGTAGCTGTTTTGGAAGATAACAACTTTCGCGAAAGTGGACACAACAACCCTATAAATTGTTGTATATGATAATTCCTTTGATGATTAAACAATTTTTCAAAATGGGGTGGCCCTTTTGGACACCGATGACATTTTGAGTAGGATGGTCCCTACAATCGTATGATCTTCTGTTTGATATGGATGTGGAAACAAGAAATCTTTGAATATGATAGCCCTCTTGATAATGATATGCAATGTAAGAAATGTGAAATATGAATATGCAATGGCCTTCTCGACGAAATAAATATGATTATTAAATGAGTATGCAATGGCCCTCTCGACAGTGATATGTAATGTATGACTATGATATGCAATGGCCCTCTCGACGATGATATGAATTGCATGAATATGCAATGGCCCTCTCGGCAATGATATGATATGAAATATATGTAATATGCAATGGCCCACTAGGCATGGCCTTTTCTCGGCGATGATATGAAATGCATGAATATGCAATGGCCCTCTCGGCAATGATATGATATGAAATATATGAAATATGCAATGAACCACTAGGCATGGCCTTTTCTCGGCGTTGATATGAAATACATGAATATGCAATGGCCTTCTCGATGAAATAAATATGATTATGAAATGAGTACGCAATGGCCCTCTCGGCAGTGAGATGTAATGTATGAATATGATATGCAATGGCCCTCTCGGCATGGCCCTCTCGGGGATGATATGAAATGCATGAATATGCAATGGCCCTTTCAGCAATGATATGATATGAAATATATGAAATATGCAATGGCCCTCTAGGCATGGAATTTTCTCGGCGATGATTTGAAATGCATGAATATGCAATGGCCCTCTCGGAAGTTGTACATCAGCCTCCTGCGATTTTTATGCAACTTAGAGATATCCTCAACGCCAGACTCCTCAGCCTCTGTGCTATATTGGATATGATGCCCTAATACCCTCGACGCCAGACTCCTCCGCCTCTGTGCTATATTGGATATAATGGGTCTTTGATTACACATCATCCTCCTACTGTTTTGATGAGACTTAGAGATATCCTTGATGCCAGATTCTTTTGCCTCTACGCTATATTGGATATGATGCCCTAATACCCTCAACGCCAGACTCCTACGCCTCTGCGCTATATTGGATATGATGCCCTAATACCCTTGATGCCATACTCCTCTGCCTCTGCACTATATTGGATATAATGTGTCTTTGATTGCAGATCAGCCTCCCGCAGTTTTGATACGACTTTTGGATACCCTTTTTTGATGTTAGCCTCCTTCGATTTTAACGCAATACAGATATCATGGCCCTCTCGGGGGTATGAATGCAATGACCTGTGTATACCTATACTTGGAGCACACATTTAGTAGACACATTGTCGCTTTAGCTAGCGACTTAAGTCAAAATTAAAGACAAAATTTTTGAACGATAAGTTAAGGAATGAATACCATCCATTTGATAGAACCGTTGCGGATGTGTTGTTCTGTTAGAGAGACACAAATTGATATATCGGGAACATATATGTTGGTCCATTGGAGGAACTGTTATATTGGTTCGACGGAGGGACCAATAAAAATATAAGCATGTCCGTCGAAGGGACACCTGTGTTGGTTCGTCGGAGGTACCCATAAATAAAAGCATGTCCATCAGAGGGACAATTGTGTTGGCTCATCAGAGGAACCAAAGGTTGATCCATAGGTTGGATCTGTTGGTCCGTCGGAGGGACTATTATATTGGTTTGATGGAGGAACCAATAAAAATATAAGCATGTCCGTCGGAGGGACACCTGTGTTGGTTCGCCGGAGGAACCCATAAATAAAAGCATGTTCGTCGGAGGGACAATTGCGTTGACTCATCAGAGGAAAAAAATATAAAGTATCCATAAGGAAATATAGAGTAACCATACGGGAATTACTTCTTCCATTACTTCATTGGATTACTTCTCTCTTTTAATTTTATGGGATTGATACATTGGGGGATCATAAGATTATTGGAACACATACATGCATTACTTCAATCTTTTATGTTCATGAGATTGATACTTTTGAAGTTGTAACATTATTGGAAGCTTGGGAACATAATATTATTGGAACTTGTAATCATGTCCATAATTATGTGATACATGAGAATAATGATATATGACAACTTGAAATGAGATACCTTTTAACATTTCGGAATGGAACAAGGACAATGACAACATGAACAATATGTGCTGCAGAAAAAAATACGGATAGAGTAACCTTACATACCTTATCGTCTCACTATGAACACTCAATTATATATGTGAATACAATAGTCCCACTCCTTCCTTATGTTTCACTCTACAACATAAATATACAATGGAGTTTACATTAACCACCAACTACCTTACAAATGCATACAACGACAATGAGTTACATGTTTGGCTTTAACATGTCATTTCCCTCTTATTATACCATGTGTGAAACTACCACACCAATAATACCATTTACAAAACTATCATACCAATAATCCCACAATATTCTCAACATTGACCAATATCATAAACCACTAGCATGTCACACCAAATTCATACTTTACACTTCTACATCACCATAACATCACAATGGTTCCATCAATTCACGAATACACCTCACAACAACAAATCGGCCAAAATCCCATAATTTACACTTA
This sequence comes from Capsicum rhomboideum, assembly GCA_031232105.1. Lineage (NCBI taxonomy): Eukaryota > Viridiplantae > Streptophyta > Magnoliopsida > Solanales > Solanaceae > Capsicum > Capsicum rhomboideum. Next base: position 58,990,877 of record CP124711.1, read on the forward strand.
TGGAAAAATAACAAATTTAGGACCATAATCACACCATACATGTTGATATTTTATCCATATCATGCTCTTTTATCAAAACCACAAGTCCTAGTCCAAGTTTAAATTCCATAGATGGCACATCTTTTACAAAAACACAAAGTGCCATATTCAACACTTCCAAGCATAACCAACATGATCTACATAATATCCCATGCATATAATATGTTAATCCATAAGCATAAACACTTACCTAATCTTGAAAAATGATGATCTTGCTCCAAAGATGACTTAGGGTTTGAGAGCCCAAAAGAGGTGTTCTTGAGAAGTCTAGAAAATACAAGAAAAGCATGTGTGTTTTTGTGTATTAAAAATCAGATTTTATGCCCCTTTTATAGGTCTTTTAAGTCCTTTTCTCAATTATTGCTTGGTCAAAAGAAGAATGGGCCATTTGACCCATTGTTGGCCCATGTTTTTCTTCTTCATTTTTGGGCTTTATTGAGCCCAAATTACTTAATCCAATAAAATCAATAATTTCTCATGTTTAATTCATTTCATACGCGTTACGATGATATTACCACTCACGGAATTCATATTTGTAGCCTCAATCCTAAAAACAAGCAATTCTAGCCACGTATGACTTATTTTGACCATAAGGGCAAAATCTTCATTTTGACGCCGAATTCGTTCGCGAGTAATTTTATCATACCAATATAATACTTCACTCATTTCATGTACATTCTCATGGTTGTATAAGAAACGTGGCAAAAATCGGCTCAATACGTCCCCGGGCACCCTTGGGACTTAAGAAAAATTCCAACTTTGAAAAGTGGCCGAAACCAGCATGGCATGCCCTTGGGCGCGCCAGCTTGCTGCCTCTGGACTAAAAATTTTAGCCTAGAGCGGCGTGGCACGCCCTCTAGAGCGCCCCACACTTAAAATTTTCAAAAATTTCATTTTTCGACTTTTCTTCGCGGGTTTGGTTAGATACTTCAAATCCTATTCTTTAACTTACTTCTTACCCTTAATATCCTTTGTTTAGAGGTCCTCTTAGCCTCATTTTGAACCCTACAAATGCTCCATGAAAATCACAAAACACCTCCTACGCAAGGTTAATCACATGTACAAAGCCAAATTTCAATTTTTTTCATCACTAACATTACCACATGCATACTTATAGCTCTCGACACCTAGGTAACCATTATTCAAAGTCGTCACATAGGGTTGGGAAGGTACGGGGTGTTACAATTTGTCTGCCGTTAAACAAAATGAATAAATGAAATAAATAATTCAAAATGATTCTCGAATGTGAATTTGAGTGTCTTCTTCGAGAACAAGCTCCATGTATCTGTAAAGACACTTGATAAAAGTGTTAATAATGAACGAATATAAAACAAAAAAGAATTAATGAAATAATTAACAAAAATTAAAATTCATCTTATACACATGGGAGGCCTTGAAAATCGATGAAAATTTCTTCATCGGCCAAGTATTGAAACTTGAATAAAAGAAGTAATCAAAAAATTGGACTTAAAATAAAATTGAACTTGGCAAATAATTGAACTTAAAAATAATTAAACTTAACAAATAATCGAACTTAAAATAAAATCCGTCTTTTATAATGGGGAGGCCTCAAAAATTTGACGGAGAGATTTTATCATTGGCCAGATTTGACAATGAAGTGTCATAACAATTAAAGTTCAATTAAAACAACACTAAAATTGACAAAATACTTTAAAAATATTAAACTTAATTTAAAAGAACACTAAAATTAATAAAGTGTCACGGTCAACTAAAAACAATTAAAAATAACACTATAATAAATTCCCAAAGAATAAGACCCCAAGAAACCAGTAAAAATATTTGTTCAAATCACTTAAATAAAAGTGTAAAGGAAAACTAGCAAAATATTTGGTTAAAACCAATAAAAATATAAAGGAAAACTAGTTAGTCAACCCAAACAATGGTGAATAAACCAAAACAGTAGCAAAGAATGAAACAGTGAACAAGAATGCGAAGTAAACACAAATTGGATCACTAGAGAAATACTAAACAGATCAAATAGTCACTGGAAAATACAAGAATAATCAACGGAAAACTAAAGTGACCATAAAAATCAATCAAAATGTAGAACAAATGGTATTAAAATTAGAGAAAACAAACCACAATGGTGAAAGAGACCCATAGGAGAAATCGACAATGACGTTTGATGGAAAAGACAAACCAGTGCCGGATTCACAATCATGATGGTCGGCTCGTTGTGAGTTTGATCCGTTGTGGATGTGTTCGTCATGAGTTGTTGAACTCTTGCCAGATCTGGGGTTTTTTGGGGTCATTGGTTTGGTTGTTTATTTCATCGGAGCTCCCGAGCTTGGAGCTCGTTTCATCGGAAATGTGTCGTCGCGGCGGTTTACTGGTGGGTTTATGGTTGTTGTATGGGTAGAAAAGAAGGGAGAGAGCAAAGGGACTGTTTGGTTGGCTTCGGTTCACCGGAGCTAAGAGCTCCTCGCTGGAGCAGTGACGTAGAAGAACAAATGGAGCTGCAGCAGTGAGGGAAAGGGACGACGATGGTTGTGGGTGTTTGACTATTTGTTTGTTCTGGTGGGTGGTGGTCGGAGTTGTTTCACCAGAAAACATATAAGAAAGAGGGTGGTGGCGGCTTGCCAAAAATGGGAAGAGAGAAAATAATTTGTTTACCCTAATTTAAAAATTTTCGCCACCATTAATTGTGAAGGGAGTGAGTTAGTTTTATAAGAAAAATCAAAACCACTCAAGAGCAAAATCATGTGCTCAATACCATGGTTTTAAAAAATCATGGGCTATCCAAAACCATGAGTTATCCAAAATAATGACTATTTGATCTTATCCAAAACTATGGATCATTAACCAAAAATATCTTCTCCATCTTTTATGAATTAATGGATTGTAACAAATGTATTTAATGCCAGATAAGAATATGGTTTGAGTTTAAAATAAAATTGACGTCTCATGATTTAATAAAACTCTAACGACATTTGTTTATAAAAACAACTGTGTAAAAAATAAATCAGTGATAGTCAATAATTAAAAATTATAATAAATTGATAGATATCCTAATATTTTCAAGAAAGAGAATAATTATCAATTACTTGTGTTAAAATTGAACAAAGTATGTAAACATTGAATTTTATGCTCTTTAACAAATAAAAAGCACAAAAGTGTTTATTTTAAAAATGTCGGTCCAAAATTGGGTGTCAACATACATCAAGGATACTATGACAGTATATAGATATATTGTGATGGTATCATTACAGACTGAAGCAAACATCAATAATACCATGTTAGTATATATATACTGTGATGGTATCATAGAGGTATGATTGAAGGATTGAAGCATACATCAATGATACCATGACGATATATAGATATACTGTGATGATATCATGGAGGTCCCACTGAGGATTGAAGTAGACATCAATGATGACATGACAATATAGAGTAATTATACTGTCATGGTATCATGGAGGTCTGACTGAAGGATTGAAGTAGACATCAATGATACCATGACAATATATAGATATACTGTTATGGTATCATTACAGACTGAAGCAAATTCTAATAATACCATGTTAGTATATATATATATATATATATATATATATATATATATATATATATTGTGATGGTATCATTGAGAAATTATGAATACCCCCGCCCCTCCTAAGGAGTGTTCGTTAGTAAATGATACTATGCTAGTGTATATATAATGTATTGGTATCATTGAGGAATGAGTTGGTTGTACATGAATGAATAAAGAAAATTTTAATACTAGTGATGGTATCATGCATAGGTGTGTGGTTCCTTTATGAATGACTTGGTCATTCCTTAATGATACCACAACAATATATATATATATATATAAAGGGACTATATATACTGAGGGCAATGGTAATAAAAATATGTATTCACATCATAGATACAAACATGATTAACATAAACATGTTTTACATAATATAGGAGAAATGATACAGAAATATAAAGACATAGCAAACTTACATGACTTAAAACGGAGAGAGGTTTCCCTTTCGGGAGTCCCCGAAAAACTTTGCTACTACGCCTGAAAATAAAAACTGTCACACTTTTTTTTACAAACTCACAACACACACACACACACTCTCTCTCTCTCTCTCTCATATATATTGATTTGGTATCTTGCATAAGTGAGTGATTTCTCTGTGAATCATTTGATTTTTTTCCTCAATGATACCATGTCAGTATATATATATTGATTTAGTATCATACAATGTTTTTACTTTTTATCAGTACATGTTTCATATATACTTTACATTCAATTCATATTTACTTTATGAATATATATATTGTGGTGGTATCATAAATTATATGAGGAGTGTTACTGATTATATGAAACAGTCCTTAGTGATACCATGTCAGTATATGATACTGTGATGGTATCACTGAGAAATTATGATTACCCCCCCCCCCAAAGGAATGCTCATTAGTGAATGATATCATAGTATTATATATATATAATGTGCTGGTATCATTGAGGAATGAGTTGGTTGTACATGAATGAATAAAGAAAACCTTAATTCTACCACATCAGTATATTCATATACTGTGATTGTATCATGCATAAGTGTGTGGTTTCTTTATGAATGAATTGGTCAATTCTTAATGATACTATGGCAAAATATATATACTGGTTTGGTATCATGCATAAGTGAGTAGTTTCTTTATGAATCACTTGATTATTTCTCAATGATACCATGTCGCTATATATACTGATTTGGTATCACATGGTGTTTTTGAGGACTATTTGAATATACTGCACAGTTTTTCATGTGCATTATCGATAAATGATGATACAAAAATTGAATAACATACATAAATGAAAAAATAAACACTTATCGGAACAATATAATACTTGTGTTTGAATTTGAATATGCCAAACATCAAAAGTATATAACAACTCCTTGGTAATGTTTGAATACAAAAAATGAACAGTAATAATTTGGGCCGATCAATCCTTGATGTATCTATTTCGATTGATACGTGATTGTAGGAGTTCACTAAAGGAAAGGAAGTGATGTCAGGCGTCTTCTTCTTCTTCAATTCGATGTAGACTTTCATGCCTATATCATTAACTATCTTCAATGACGAAAATTCAGGTGTAATTATATATTTGATATCGATGTTTGCAGCAGCAACAATTTTAAGTTGATTTGAGATCTCTGCTACTAAATTCTTGTAATTGAAAGTAGATTCAACTAGTACTACCTCAACATCATTAGTGATGTACTGTTGCTCTGAGTTCCAGCTCCCATGGTGTAATTTTGTGGAATCTAGGGCTAACTTCATTTGGGGAAGAAGGAAAACTGGAGAAGAAGGAAAATTGGGAAGAGAGCAGAGTTTTTCCATTTTTGAATTGTTGAAGGAATGTCGCGTGCGTGTCTTATATCACGAGAGATTCTCGCTTGGGGGGGGGGGTATTAACTGTAATAAGTTTTGGGGGTATTTTTTGTAAAGGGGTATTTGGTTATAATTATTTTGCTCCTATGCGGCTGTAGACAATAAAATTCGAGTCGAGAAAATAATAATAGGGACAGAAAAATATTGCAACAATCGTTTTATTTGATTTCAAATAGTGAGTGTTACAATCTCTATGAATCCTCTGATTCGCCTTTTCAAATGTAATTTCAAGGGCTTCGAGCTTGATCTTGAATTTGATGAACTTGAACTTGATTTGTGAAACTGATGGATTTGATCTTGACTTGTGAATATAGATTCAAGGACTTTTGAGCTTGATCTTGAATGTTGTTGAACTTGATGGATTTGATCTTGACTTGTACTTGAATTCAAGGGCTTTTGAGTTTGATCTTGAATCTTGATGAACTTGATCTTGACTTGTACTTGAATTCAAGAGCTTTTGAGCTTGATCTTGAATCTGGTGGTCTTGATCTTGAATCTTGATGAACTTGATGCTTGAAAGCTTGAACTTGGGGCTTGTATAATCCACAAGCTCTCTCTTGCTTCTTGTTAGAGTTGTTTGTCCATTTTTCTGAATTATGAGACCCCTATTTATAGTTGTATGAAGGAAAGAGTCATGGTGAAGATGAGCTTCTTTTGGCCAATCAGATTTAAGTGACATGGCGCATTTTTATGGGCCTTTGATTTCACTAGGCTTGCTGCATCATTTTGACATGTGGCACGGTCCTATTGGCTCCTTTACTTGACTTGGCATGCCATGTCATTTGACACGTGGCGCCAAATTGGGCCTCTAGAATAAGATGACATATTGGGCTTAACCAAGTGGGCTCATTATTTGTAGCCCAAATTAATGGACTAGCCCGATGAATTTTGGACTTTAATTAAATCTATATTTATTGGACTTAAATAATTAATTCAATTATATTAATCCACCATATTTATTTGGACTAATATATTTAAAATTTATATGATCAAAGGGGCATAGATGTACTTTTTCTTTTTTTTAATCCTTAAGGATAAGACATAAGCCCATATACCATACTAAGTTTAATACCCTATAAATCGGTCAATATAACCTATTAGGCTAGTGAAATACTGCAAATTGTGATGCATTCCGCATTTTTATTTTGAAGAGCTACGACACAGGGTTTCTAATAAGCATATTAATTAATGTTTAAATCACATAGAGTTTACAATAATTTAGTACATAGTTGTTGACTTGAATATGAACTATTAGTAGTATAATCTATCTAAATATGTTTTTACTTTGTTTAGATTAGGAATATTTTCTTGATAATGATTTCATTGTTTGAATGACGTTTTATTCCATGATTGTAGTGGGAACAAATAATTATTAAGACAATTTGACATAAATACTTTATTAAGATGTATAATTTTGTAAGAATAATAAACTCAACTCATAGGCTCAAAAATGATAATCCAAAAATACCAAATCAATTAATATGAAACTGATTTTAAAAAGTTAATACAATCCAAATTTATTTAGAATAATAATATCATTCAAATAAGAAAGAAGAGAAATATTCAAACTTAAATCTTTTGTTTTCTAATTTAAATAACGTAAATTGAATTTGAATTTTAGTTTATTAAATCCGATAACCGAAAATACAAGTCGAAAATTTTATACTCTATCTAATATGAACTGCACAGACGCCTACCCCTACTAAGTATGATGATATGCTTGTGATCTTTTCTCTAATTAGAGTTTATGTAATTTATTTTTTGAAATAAGGGTGTTTTTGGTATCAAGAAAAACATTTTCAGAAAATGTTTAATGTATTTGGTTGGTCGAAATATTTTGAAACACATATTTTTAGTGGGCATAGAAAGAACTGGTGGTTGAATGGGGAGGTACAAGAAAAAGTGAAAGTAAAAATGTGGCATACTTAAAGCTAGTAGAGAGCACATGCGAGGAGAAGAAGAGGGCTAACGGGGAGTGGTATAAGGCAGCGAGGAAGGAGGCATAATTAACAGTGACGTCGGTAAAGACAACAATGTCTGAATGCTTGTATGAAGAGCTAGCGGCCAAAGGTTGGGGACAAGAAGTTCTACCGGCTTGCTAAGACGTGAGATAGAAAGACTCGTAATCTAGACTAAGTGAAGTGCATCAAAGATAGAAGGGCAGTGTATTAGTGGCGGAGGAACTTATTGAACGAAGATTGAAAACATAATTCCACAACCTCATGAATGAACATGAGAACAAAAGTACTGTGTTGGAGATCTGGAGCACTCTGAGAGTCTTTCGAGATTTTGGATATTATAGGCGTAATAAAGTTTAGGAGGTAGAGGAGGCTATACGTAAGATGGAAGGGGTAGATGATTGGGACAGATGAGATCTCGAAAGGATTTTAGAAATGCGGGGGTAGAGCGGATCTGGAGTGGTTGACTAGGTTGTTTGATGCTATCTTTAGGACGACGAATATGCCCGAGAAGTTGATATGAATTTCTATGATTCCTTTTGTAAAAGAACAAGGTTGCTATTCAGAATTGCAATAATTATATGGGTATCAAGCTATTGAGCCATATTATGAAAGTTTGAAAAAGGGTGGTGGAGATGAGGGTGTCTATTTTTGACAACCAGTTCAATTGTATATTGTGGAGATCGAAAACTAAAGTCATTCATCTTGTGAGGTTATTGGTGGAGCAGTATAGGAAAAGAAAAAGGACCTATATATGATGTTCATTGTCCTAAAAAAACATATGAAAAAGCTTTGAGAAAGGTTCCATGGAGATGTTTGGCCGACTAGACGTGTTCCAATCATGTACATTAGAAAAATTAAGGACATGAGTCATGGAACTAAGACCCGGGTGAGGAGATTATAAGGAGACTCGAGTCATTTTTCTGTCGTGATAAGATTGCATCAGGGATCAGCTCTTAGACCATTTTTATTTGTTTTAACGATAGATTTTTTTTATGAGACACATTTAAGGCATGTGCCTTGGTGCATGTTATTTATTGATGATATTGTACTAATTAACGAAATACGAAGTGGAGTTAACAACAAGTTGGAGGTATGGAGATAGACTCTGGAATCTAATGGTTTCAAGTTGAGCAGAACTAAGATAGTGTATGTAGAAAGCAAGTTCAATGATGTGCCTCGTGCAGCTGACGTGGAAGTGAGGTTTGACGCTCAAGTAATCTCCAGGAAAGGGTGTTTCAATGTCACAACCCAAGACTAGGCCCTGGATGTAACAGGCACCCGAAACTATATAGGTTCGAGAGAACCTCTTAGCATTCATAATGAACATTCAATTAAAAGGTGCGGAAGAAATATTTAAAATCATAAAGGCATTTGCGGAAGTGAAATCCATTTCACATATACTTAAATTCTAAAAATATAAATGTGGTGAAATTTCAAAGTAATTGTATGAAAGCTGAAACATCTTTAAAACGTTTGAAAACTGATATCTACATAGGTCTACGAAGCCTCTACGCAACCTGACTTAATAATTATGTCGGGACAAGGCCCTGACTATATCATAAATATTGAGACAAGGTCTAGACATCAAATAGACTATGCCTTCTGGAGAATGAAGGGCTCACCAAAGCTGAAGTTTTTTTGAAGAATCCTAATGCTGTATAGAACTATGAGAAAATACCTCCGAACCTACATCATAAAATGATGTAGCGTCAGGAGACGGTCAGTAAGACGAGTACTAGTATGCAACCCAAGGGAAGGGAAAAACAATTTACAAAATAAGTCATAAAAATCTGAACATAAGTCATAAAAATCTGAACATAAGTCATGATATGAAAAATATGGGACAAGTGACTCAAAGCATAAAACATAACTATTTGTTTACTTTAATTCTGAACTAAGTAGTTTCACCGACATCAAGTAACCTATGGGCTATATGGATTCGGTCTTTGCCCAACCGAAGGGGACCCAATCCATGTTTGCCGCATGAATTGAGATGCATGTAATTTGACCATCATAATATACTCATAGAGGTAAACACCATAAGGTTGTTTGTTAAGGAGCGAACCATTCCTATGTAGGCAAAACATAGGTTTCAAGCGTTGGCCACGAGGACTTACACCTTCTAGGTGAACTACATAATTCTCTTTAAGCCCAATTCTTGCATTTTCATAAATATTTACCATTGACATATAATAAGTCTTTCATAGAGGCAATCGTTAAATTGGTATCGTCATATCAAGACTTGCAAGTCATACACATCATGCCATAATCTCTTCATAAATTTGTTAACTCATTTGTCCCACCATTTTGAAGACTTATAATAAACACATTTGAAAATCTCTTAAAGATTTAAGGTTTCACAATAAGCATCAACGTGTACCAAACCAAGGGATGGAGTAATTTCCTCTTTTCCTTCAAAACCAAGTTTAGAATGACAAAGGTGATTTGTAAAAGAAACATGAGTTATTGACTCCAACATGTCCCAATATAATTTCATAATAAGTAGATTTCATAATTCAAGTAATAATCTCAATTCTCAAGTTCAAATAATGATTTAAGAATAATTTCGTAGAAAAAGTTTGCAAGCTTAAATCAATTCATCTTTTGAAAATCATTCTCAAAAATCCACATTCACAATCCATATAAATACAAACTTTTATAACAGAAAACCAACCATTTACAGATTTACTTGGAAGAAGGTTGTTCAACATACCTTGAGAAGAAGAAATCTTGAAGGAGAGACTTGAACTTGGGACCTCTTGAGATATGGGTTTGAAGAAACCCTTCTTGAAGTTATTGAATTTTGGAAGAGAAAGAATGAGAGATTTTAGAATGACTATTCGTGATTTGGGCCTTTCCTAGAGTATAAAACGGGCTAAAAGACGTGGGTTAGGGTTATAGGATGAGGAAAGGACGAAAATACCCCTCTTAGAATGTGAAAAGACGAGAAAACTAAAAGAATTTCAGAGAATGTACACAGTCATGTAGCTGGAGTCTAGGTCACGCAACATAGGTAGTACCACTACGGAGGATGTCCCCTTCACGCAGCGAATCTCGAAAACTGTGTAGTTCCTAGTAAAATGAGCATAACTTTTAGCACATAACTTGGATTGAAGAACGATCGGTTGCATTGGAAACCAGACTCAAGGACCGACCTTTAATCCACCTCCATAACACTTACCAAACTCATTAATTTATCTTAACACTTTGATACAATTAGAAATCTCTGGATTCGGACCTATACACATATGAAGAATATTTCAGATCTTAGTCTAGAATTTTTGGGGTGTTACATTCAAGTACCCAGGGGCAATTATCCAAGGCAAGAGAAAATTGATTAAGATATAATAGAATCTCTTTGGTGAAGGGTGGTTGAAATGGAGGCTAGCATCTGGTGTCTTATATGATAAGAAGATGTCACTAAAACTAGTAGATAAGTTTTACAAAGTGGTTTTTAGATTGGCTTTTATTGTATGAGGCAGAGTGTTGGTCAGTCAAAGACACTCATGTACAAAAGATGAAAATTACGGAACTCATGAAGAGGTTGAAATTGATATGTGGGATTACTAGGAGTGATATGGTCAAAAATGAAGATATTCGGGCCAAGATGAAAGCAACCTTCGTGACAGACAAGATACAGAAGACGGGTTAAGATAGTTTGGACATATCATGGGGAGATGTACAAACTCTCTAAAGAAAGTGTGAGAGGTTGATAACAGAGGTTTGGAGAAGAGGTGGAGATAGGTTGTAGAAGTGTTGGGGAAGAGGTGATCAGGCAGGACATGATAAACCTTCAGCTTACTGAGGACATGACCCTAGATAGGAGGATGTGGAGGTCGAGGGTTTGGGAAGAAGGCTAGTATTAAATAGTTTCACATCTTGTCTTTCCTGCTAGTACTAATAGTACTCCCTCAATTTCAATTTGTTTGACCAACTTTCCTTTTTAGTCCATTTAAAAAAGAATGACCATTTCCTTTCTTAGCAACTCTTTAATTTCAACTTTCTACATGACATGTTTAATACCACAAGATTAAAGGAAATTTAAGTACCATTTGATATATTTTTAATTTAAGACAACAAGATTCAAAAGTCTTCTTTATTTTCTTTGTGCTAAGTCGAAATTATCACGCCTCGAATTCCAACGGGGTGGACTAGCACCCGAAGCCTTTAAGGCCCAAGAGAACCAATCTTCATTCATATACACTCATACGTATGTCACTCAATAAACATCACCATCACGTATAGATATAAGATGCCAATTTAGGGCCGTCAAGTTAAAAGCATACGTTCCTTACATCTCTTTCATTTGTCCCACAACATCTACAAAGCCTCTACAGATACATGGACATAACCAACCTAAAGTCGGGAAAAGTCCCCGCTTTAAACAACATTTACAATACCAAAACAAATGTACACATGTAAGTCGGAAAGCCCTGAACCAACTGGAGCTCACCAATGATCTGCAAATGACCCGCAACCTACTGTGGAGGTCTACTAGCACCTGTGCCTGCAACAAGTAAGGTAAGTCCCCCAAGGGATGTCAGTACGAAGAATGTACTGAGTATGTAAAGCTATGTAAAACTGCATGATATATAAATACTTCAATGGAATCAAATATAAGAGAATAGTTATTATGGATAAACCACCGTTCTGTATGTGTGGAAACATGTACATTACATTCGTTACTTGCTTTGTCTTTACTTGCATTCATCTTTATTGTTCTACCCATGCTAGGCTTTTCTATCGCCCCTGGGATGAGATTTATCGTTCTACCCATGCTAGGCTTTTCTGTCGCCCCTGGGATGAGATTAACCCATGCTAGGTATTTTACCCCCTGGGATGTGATTAACCCATGCTAGGCTTCTCTGTCGTCCCTGGGATGTTACTGTGTTAACCCATGCTAGGCTTTTATGTCGCCCCTGGGATGTTACTCAAGAATATACAAACAATTATACATTACTTCATTCGTTCTTTATAAGAGTGATACATTATTAGAACTTTTAAACATTATTCAATGAACATGAGACATGTGAATCACAATTGGTTCTGTGAGTAATACTATATGACAACCTGAAATGAGATACCTTTGGACATTTCGGAATCGATTAAGTACAATGTCAATGTGAACAATATGTGCTGCAGAAGGATACGAAAAGAGTAACCTTACATACCTTATCTTCCCAATATGAATACACATTACTATATGTGAATACAATAATCCAGCTCCGTCCTTACATTTTACTCTACAACACAAGTACATAACGGAGCTCACATTAACAACTAACTACCTTACAAGTGCATAATGACAATGAGTTACATGATTGCCCTATAACGTCATTTCATCCTTTACAATACCATTCACGGCATTGTCATACCAACAATACCACAACATTCCACACATTGACCAAGACATCATAAACCAATAACATTGCACGCCAAGTTTCTCCTTTACGCTTCCTTATTATCACTACGTCACAATTACTCCATCAATTCACCTTAATACGTTTCATAACAACAATCCCACAACAATCCCACAAGTTACACACATAGAAAAAAAAATAAGTTAAGGACATAACCACACCATACATGTTGATATTTCATCCACACTATTCACTTCCATCAAAACCTCAAGTCTGCTTTCAAGTTCAAGTCACATAGATGACACATCTTTTAGCAAAAAGCAAAAGTGCACTACTCAACACTTTTAGACATAACCATCATGATCTACACAATCTCTCACACATATAATATATTAAATCACAAGAATAAACACTTACCCAAGTTTGCAAATGAGTGATCTTGTCCAAAGAGATGGTTTAGGGTTTGAGAGCTAAAAGAAATATCTTGGAATTGTCTAGAATGTCATGTGTGTCTAAATGAATAAAAATATGATTTTCCACATTATATAGCCCCTCATGGCCATCCTTATCCGCACTTGGGTCAATAAATAATGGTTTACTTTGGTCAAAGCAAGAATGGATCATTTACCCATTTTGGGCCATGTCTTTTGTCTACTTATTGGGCCTTAAATTGAGCCCAATTGCACAAGATTAATTGAGCCCAACAAATTTAATATATAATACGCCAACAATCTCATGCTTAAAGAATTCCATAATTGTGACGATAACATTCAACTCACGAGATTCATGTTCGTAGCCTCAACCCCAATAATAAGCGATTTTAACCACTCATGGCTTAATTTATCATAAATTGATAAAAACTATAAAAAATTAAAAAGGACGAAGAATTAACCCTCATTTGGATGCCAAAATAGTCCAAGAGTAGTCCCACTAAGATGGAATAATGATACAATAACCCAAGAGCCCTATTTAGAGACTAGTGGTCGGAGAAGAAATTTGGCAAAAAGCGGCCTGACACGCTGCCTGGCGTGCCCCTATGCTGCCTGTGCCATAAAAATTTCTGTCAAAAGCGGCCTGGCACGCCCCTGGGCGCGCCTGACACCAAAAATCCGATTTTCTTCCTTTCTTCGACTTTTCTTTGCGGGCATTAGCACAATATCAATAGTCCATCAAACACAATACACAACACACACTTATTGCTCTCAAAACTAAGGTAATAAGGCATATAAATACGCCCTAGAATACCAATCAAATAGGATCGAAAATGTACGGGGTGTTACAGAAATAGGCCTAACAAATCTAACAGATGGAGTATTGTATTTGGTACTTTTATTATTTTATTCTTTTTGTATTTCTCATTCTTAGTTTTCTATTACTATTTTTTGTCACTTATGCCTCTATATTTTTTTTATTATCATGTTGTTATTACTGCTTGTTTCTTCATAAATATTGTATTTTTGCTTTTCTTGAGCCGAGGGTCTATCGAAAACACCCTCTCTATCTGTCAAGATAGGGGTAAAGTCTGTGTACACTCTATCCTCTCCAAACCCTAATTATGGAGCTATACTGGGTATGTTGTTGTTGTTGTTCTTTAAGTTAACAAGTTCCTTAAAAATGAGAATATGACTTCCGTAATGGAACTAGAAAAAACTAGTTCCATAAGTGATATTCCAAATTCATTATCTCTTCCTCACCTATCCAACTCCCTAACCCCTACCACTTGGCCATTCCACCCCTCGCCATCTTCAAACTTCCACTCCCCAACCCACTCCAATAGTATTTTGTTAGATTATATATAAATATTCTTAGAATAATATTTTTTTACTTTTTAAAACTATTTTCCTTCATACCAAAGTCCAAACACACCCTAAGTAATCAATCTTTCATGAAAGAAGTTTTACCCTTTTCACTATGCAGCATTACTCTAAATCAAAATCAATTGAATCAGTTTACTTCATATTACCTCCATTTTAAAATAAATAGTGTTTTTATCTTTTCATTTTATTTTAAAATAAGTAATGTTTCATATAATCAAGAAGTCTTATATGATACTCGTTAATTTTATCCTTATTTTAAATAAAGAGAATTTTACATAATTAAGAAACCACTCGAAAGTTATATCTTTTGAAGATATTTATTAAGAGTAAGTTAGTAACATAAAATCTTATTTTAAGAATGAATAGTTTTCTCAAGTGACATGCAATATTAAAAACATCACTTATTTTGAAATGTAAGAAGTATATGAATTGAAAAGAAAAAGGTTTTCAAGGTAAGAGGGGAGCCAGGTCGAAAAGACAAAGTTGTCTTGATGAAATTATAATTTCGGTAAATGAGTCAGTATTACGATAATAATGTTACCTTGAATATTATTCCCGCTATTTCTAAATAAGTGATTCTTTAATCTTTTTATTTTTTTCTTAAATAAGTAATTATTTTAGATAATCAAAAAAAAATTAATGATATGCTTTTAATTTTACCCTTCTTTAAATGAAGAGTATTTTACATGACAAGAAACTACTCCCTCCGTCTCATATTACTTGACATATTTGCTTAAAAATTTTGTTTTAAAATAATTGACATGTTTAAAGAATCAAGAGATAATTGAATATCTATTTTCAACTTTATCCTTAGTAATTTAATGAGAGATTAATTAACTCCAATAAGTAATGATAATATTTAATGAGAGTTTAATATGGTTACATTAGTCAATTTGCATCCCTTATTAATTTCTTCTTAAGAGTTGTGTCAAAGACTAATATGCCAAGTAATATGAGACAGAGGGAGTAATAAAGAGTTACATCTTTTTCAAGGTATTTATTAAGGGTAAGGTAGTAAAAATATATTATGTCTTTTAGGAATGAGTATTTCTTAAGGGATAGCTAAAAAGATCACTTATTTAGAAATGAAGAGAGTATGTTTAGCTTAAAAATACCAGAACAAACAAAGTTAAATGAGTACAGTACTAGGTGTATTTGGAAGCCTCTAGTCTTCGTCACCGACAGTGGGGACAACTTCTAGAGAGGAGGTTAAATTATTCTTTTATGTTTTTTTTAATAATTTGTGAAAGAATATTAATATTTAACTCAAAATTTTAGGGTTTGTTGGAAAGATATTTGGTAATTGAAATTGTTGTAATTATAAAAATAATAATTACACAATCTAATAATTGTACACCCCAGTAATTATGGTGACCGTTTGTCATAACTTATTTACTGCATAAGCACATTGTTTGATTGCATAATTATAATTATATAGTTAAATTAATTTAAAAATAAAATTTAATCATCAAAATTTAAAAGTCAATATTGGGCAAATATTTGCCACTAAATAATATTAAATAAAATATTTAAGATACATATTATTTTAAAAAACTATAGTAGTTAATAATCATATATATTCCAATATTTATTATGTCTCACAAAAAATGACATAAACCATAATCATGAATATCATACTATATTATTTTTTTAAAAATAAATATTCATGATTCAGTTATAAAAAAAAAATTATATTAGATCTTCAGAGTTATGAGTAAAAATTACCATTTCCAAAATTAAAGAATTTTGAGTCCATGATGTGCGTCAAAAATGCACATATAATATACTCCCGCTGTCTTAATTTATGTGGCCACGTTTGACTTGACACGATAGTTAAGAAAAAAATAAGACTTTTGAAGCTTGAGGTCTAAAATAATTCTTAGATAGTTGTTTGGTTGTAAATTATTTCATTAAGGATAAAAGAAAAAATTTAAAGTTAAATTATTTCTAATTATAATAAGATGATATTCTTTTTAGGGACGAACAAAAAAGAAAAATACGCCACATAAAATGAGACCGAGAGTATAGCAAAGAAAGCCCATGAAAAGTCCTTCAAAATGATATATAAATCACCTAAATATAGTAGATTTGGTATGTAATTTCTTTTCCATTGAAATCTGTCCAGAAAATTATGGAATTTAAAATCTTTTATATTATGTTTTTAAGTAGCCATCTTTTAGCACTCATATCTTCTTCATCCAATATCAAAAGTTCACAAATAATATATCGTTGGAAAGGTTTCAAAAAGATCTTATGGTATTATATAACTCGAATATAGATGAATATTGAAGAAAGAGAAAAACATATCATAAATCTAAATGTTAAAGCTGAAATTTCAGTTTTTTTTCATATTTTGGACAGCCGGCTTCCGATAACTTTATATATCATTCATTGGATATTGAAATTTACAAATAATATTTTGCTGAAAAGATCTCAAAAAGATTTATCCAGTAATATAAATCTCGAATATTGAAGCAACCTATGCAAGGAGATAATACAGCAAAATTATGATTATTAATCATGTTTTTTTACAAAAAAAAATTGTCATGCAATATCTTTCAAATAAAAATACCGTTGTCCATCAAATTTTAATCATATAATGGTGAAATACAAATACATAAATGATGTGCTATCAACGAAGGAATATAATTAAGATCAGAGTTTTTGCAGAATAATGTATACCTTCTTCTTTAGGATCAATGTATGTTACTATCACCAATTACCAAACGATTTCTTACAAAATCGCTTGTAGAGCCTTGTAAATTATCTAGAACAACTAGACTTTAATCTAAGGATGTTTTTTTCCTCAATTTGTGGTTCCTAGAATAACTTTAAAGTCATTCCTTTTATAGTAGAACAAAGTACCATTCCCGTTTTATTGAGAGCTTCATAACTCTTATTCTATTAATAACTAGAGAGTTACTATGGAGTTACATTGCTCCAGTCATGACCCAAATTCATGTGAAGAGTGACTTATATTTTCACCCATTAAGGATTATTGCACTTGTTCTAACAGATGAAACTTTTATCATTTTTAGTCTACGTAGAAGAAGACAAGAGCGAGACATCGAACATGTACTACCCTTAATCTCCATCTATATTTAGTGACATTACTATTGTGGGATTACAAAAATAAAAAATGGGATTCATCATTTTGGCTTATGTGCTCAATGGTAAATCAATCAATCAATATCATTTTCCTTCTATGTCGGAATGAAATTAAAAGTAATGACTCTCAGGCTGAAAAAGTAGATTACCCCTAATTCACCCTTTTTTATTTCAAATTACTTGCGCTCATATGAATATAACTAGATACATTAGTCCGTGCCAACACAGACCCAATATATGTTACTCTCTTTCTCTCAATTTATGTGACACAAATGAAATTTAAATAGTAAGCTGAACTTTTTATATGATTTTAAATATTTTAAATTATTAAACATTGTGATTTATAGTATTTTTGTACGTAATTTTCAAATAATATATATTATTCCCTATGTCCCAATTTATGTGGCATTAATATAAAACTTTGAGAATCAAACCAATTATTTTTATGTCTTTTAAATATTATAAGTTGTTAAGTTTTGTGATTTATAGATATTTTTAAATAATATATAGTACTCCTTATGTCCAAATTTATGTGGACTGATAGAATTTCGGAAGTCAACCAAATTTTTAATATATTTTTAAATATTTTAAGTTGTTAATTATTGTAATTTTGACGTAATTTTCAAATACTATATGTTACTCTTCCTATCCCAATTTTTGTGGCACTAATAGAATTCGAGAGTCAACCATACTTTTTATGTCTTTTAAATATTTTAAGTTATTAATTATTTGTAATGACCCTCCAGGTCATTTCCCTCTTTTACACGTATTTACAGCGCGTAGAGCTTTCCTATAGCTGCCGCAAGTCATTTGTGATTTGCTGGGACTGACTGTTCAATCATCAGACAGATTGTTTAGCTTTTAGAGTCGTTTCCTTAGTTAGAGGTTTCAGGTAGTTGGATATGGGTCTCAGGTCTAAACTCCAGTTATACAGACTCGGATGCCATTTCTGACCGTATCAGCGGATCCATATTGTCGACTTTAGGCTAGATGGACCCTTGGTTCGGGTCTGGAGGTTCCCAGACTTATTTTGGGCTACAGGTCGGTCATGGGCTTTGCTAAGTCAACCTTTGGGGCGTGGGCCCCACTTCTTATTGGAATGACCTCTAATGGAAATTTCGCTAGAGCTATTGAGTCCGGAGCGTCGAAATTAGTCAGGTAGCATAGTTCGTTTGTGTGCACGGAATCTCGGATCAATCTCGGGCACATAGTCGGAAAGGCTTGGACTTAGCAATTTTTGGGCCATGGCCATGCGCTTAAGCGGCCATGGGCGCGCCTTAGCGCTATGCGTTTAAGCTGCCCTAGGCACACCAAAGCGGCTATGGCAAGCCATGGTCAAGCACTTAAGCAGCCAAGGGTTGGCTTTAGTGCATGGGCGCTTAAGCCACCCAAGGCATGCTAAAGCAGCCACACGGTGGGGCGGTGGGCATCGCTTAAGCGGCCACTTATGGCACTTTAGTGTTGGGTCCTTAAGTGGCCATAAGGGTGCTTTAGCGCCACCTTCAGGCAATAAATATATGCCTTTCACCCTTAAATCATTTCCAAGTGGTGCCTCTTCTTATTTCTTCTATTGTTAGGCACACCAAGCTCATATTTAAGCTCTTGGAGTGGGAGTTGAGCTTGGGTCTTGTTGGATTTGGGATCTGTGGGCTTGTTCTCATCATTTCTACTGTTTGTTTTCTTGGTTTTACGGTTGTTTTTATTTACGTTGGTGGTGGTGCTACTGTTATTGGTGTTTGAGCTATTATTTGGGCTCGAATATGGTTATGGTAGTTGTGACTATCGGTCACGAGGTAATTTGGGACGTTGTGACAGTTTGGATTTTGCAATTCCACAAGTGGGCCCCATATAGATTGTTTGTTCGTTTTCTGACCTAGTGCAATATGGGTGTCGATAGTCTTGTTTTGACTTATAGTTTACTATGGTGATATCGTTGCAACCATTGGAGGCCTTTCAAAAGGAGAAGGCTCTTGTGTAGCTGATTCGAGGATATACTTTCGACGGCGTCCAGGTAGGCTTTGGTCTACTATATTCTATTAGACATTGTTGATATTGATTATGTCCTAGGCAGGGGTGTGACATAGGCTTCTTGACTTATCTTTTGGCCTATACTTCACGACCTTCACTGCAATATGATTATTATATGAACCTTAACTTAGACTACCTGCCCTAGCTTGGGTATATTGGTATACCTGATTGGTCGTGTATTATACGTGACCTTAGATTGGTCTTGGAGATCCCTATTATGGGAGCTAGGGTAGTATCTGCTCGTTCCACTGGTATTTACCTGATTATGCTCCCCTGGTAGTATGATACGCATCCTTGATGTCATACCCTAATAGTGTAACCTGGTTGTATGATTTGCATCTGATTGGTCTCATGTCTGGGTTCCTGCTTACGGATATACCTTGTGATCATGTCATATATTATTTTATTGGGCCCAAGGCCTTGGTTACGAGACCATGGATACCAGGTTATTTCCCTTACACCTTGCTGAAGAGTTGTGAGTCGGTCTATGGATATGTGGGTGCTTACCTTGACTTATGTTGATACTGGTGATGACATGCATTGGTTACGCGTAGTTCGCACATGTAGTAGCCGATTAGTGACCCTACCGTCGGAGGCTAGGTTTAAATTCCCATTTATTGATATATAGCTGCCTTAGGGCTAGACTTGGTCCCTTATCAACACTTTGGGTCAGGAGTGAGGCACCTTAGCCTCAGTTTGGGTAGGCTTTATCACTAGAATGAGTTGTAGGGCCTGATAAGAAGCCATGCTGCCTTTTTTCAGGTAGATAGCTTTATGGGGACGTCTCTCGGATCTAGATGACACATGTATATCGGTAGGTGTTACCCCGGACATAAGTATGCCTAGGCTGGTTAGAATGCCTAGTTAGCTTCATTACCCTCAAATAGAGTTGTAGCTCTTCTTAATAGCTTAAGGCTGTAGTCTTAGATACCTGGGTAGGTATATATGTATAAACGGGTGGTTATGGGTTTAGGACCTTTAGTTTACCACTAGTTATGTTACACCTAGGAGCTTCGATGGGATCTAGCATTGACTTATACTGAGATTGACCTCAGTTAGGAGCGTTGGTTACCGTTACGTTGACTATGAGTTTCGGTTCGAGTCCGGCAGTGGTTCATAGTTATGATTTATCAAGCCTTTCGTTATTACCCTGAGGATTCGGTTCGAGTCTGGCTGTTATTATTACAAGGTTATGAAGCATTTGGTCTCTGAGCTACTGATATGACATATGACTCTGGACTATGATTATAAAAGTCCTAGTTCGAGACCATGCAGTGTATGCGAACTTCTCGAGTCCCCTGTAGGCCTCTCTATCTGAGAGCTGTAGTGGTGGAAGAGGTTAGTCGTCGTAGGACCCGCCTTTGCAAGCTAGGTGAGCTAGGTGAGCTGGAGGGGATGTATACACTTGGTTTGCTTGGACTTGGTATTGGTTTCACTCGACATCAACAATCAGTTCTAGTTACGATTCTGTTCCTTGCATACATCGCCTATCTTCAGAGTCCCACTGTGGTTTATAGGGGCTCGGTTGGGTGGTTCCATGTGCTTCAGTGTCCCTACGGATTATGGGTTCCAGGTCGGGTTTTATTTACAGTGTGTGCCTTTCTGGCTTTTCGAAGAGGGATGATAGCCAGTTAGTTGATGATGTGTCCGAACTGGTTGGTTAGATTCTGACTACTTGACTATAGCTTTTCGGTGATTACAGCTCTGATAGGATCGACACTTATCAGTTATAGTTGGACACCTAGGGACTCGAGTATCCTCGATTCTGTACTTATGTTTAGGGTGAGCTTTAGGTATATTAAGCCTTATAGGCAGACATACATACCCTGTTTAGGGACTCTTCTTATGTTAGGATTAGCTCCTTTAGTTGGTCATAATTCTTTAGATACTGGGCCCGCAGTCTTTAGTTATCCTGGTCCAGCATAGTATATTTACACTATATGACCAGCTGTCCCCGTAGTGGTGTGTATATATATATATACATCCGTATTTATACACTTCTTCCTTCCTACTACTACTACATATCATTTGTATACCCTTCTCTTATATATCCATTGTTTGTCCTATGTCTTCTTCTTCATTACACCATGGTACGAGGACTAGCCTTATGTTGGTATAGCCTGGTCTCAAGATACCTGTAGGGTGATAGTATATGTTTGCTACCCTTAGCTTGGCTTACAGTCCTAACATTGTGATATCTCCTGTTATAGATAGTTACTTGAACTGCTTACACCAATTTTACATGTGATTCATATTTGCATTGTCTTTGGAGCTCAGTCGGCCGATGCCTATTCAGTACCTCGTGTTGGTACTCATACTACACTTCTACACCCTGCAGTTCTTAGTACGAGTTATCACTGCTGATTTTTACATCTTGCGAAGCAATCATGGACTGGAGACCTGAGGTGAGCTTCAGATGTTTGGAGTGTACCTGATCTTCTTTTTTTGCTGGACTGATCTTTACATTGTATCTCAGAGATGGTTCTACATATACTTACATTATGTTTATCTTGTACTCTTGATTATTAGTGGCTTGTGTACTAGTATCACCAATCTTGGGGTATTCTGTTGTATTTCTTTGGACTCTTTTCTACTTGCACTTAATCTTATTTTTGATTCTTCATATCAGTCCACTACTAGCAGTTTCGGACTATGAGTTGGCTTGCCTGTTGGTGGGTTTGAGTAGGTGCTATCATGACTTGAGAAATCGGGTCGTGACAGTTTGGTATCAGACCATAGGTTTATGGGTATAGTTGGTACAAGAGCAAGTGCCTAGTAGAGTTTTGTAGATCAGAACAATGACGTTCATATCCTCTCTGCGGGAGGCTATAGGGCAATTTTACAAAAGTCTGGATTCTTGATTCTCTGTCGTGTGACTTGATTTTGCTAACTCTTAGATATCTCCTTAACTCTGCTCTTCTTTGGATAGACAGTGCGAGGTCACCGATAGACACCGATGGGACTTCTACTCATGTTGTCAGAGTTTCAGCTCAGAGTCAGACCAGGGAGATGGAGTTTATGAGGATCTTCAACATCAGCCTGAGCATTTGGTGCTAGCTCAGACTTTGATAGAGCTTGTGACTGCTTCAACATCTCAGGATTCTGTGTTGGGTATTCCGAGTTTGTTTATGGATATTTTGCAGCCGGAGGTAGTGCCCAGTGTGTCGAGTGGTTTTTGGGACAGAGTTGGGTTTGTTTGTGTTCAGCAGGGTTCTCCATCAGTTGCTAAATATGATATTGGGTTTTTTAGAGTGGGCCAGCTATACCTCTATATTGTTTCCTAAAGCATGAGATGGTGTGTAGTTTTATCAGAGGGTTGACTCTATTACTCTGCCTGGCATTATAGCATTTGATAGTAGCTGAGGTTTCTTTTCCTCTAGTTATGGATTATGCAAGGGTTATAGAAAGGGTTTGTCTTGAGACGTACAGAGGCAGGGATAGTAGACTGCGTCCATAACACAGTGGTAGTGGTGTCCCTTCTAGAGATAGGGATTCCTTTTACAGAGGTTAGCATTGTTCGTAGTCTATTAGGTCAGCTCAGGTAGTGTCTCTGAGTATAGGTGGCTCTCGAAGAGTTCATGGTGGTTGTAGTGGACAGAGTTCAGGTCAGGCATTACAGGGTATCCGATCTATATTTTTAGGCCGTGGCGACCATTATGGATCAACGGGTATAGTGCAACAGAGAGTTCCAGGAGCGTGTTATGCTTGTGGTAAGGTTGGTAATTTGTCAAAAAAGTGTCATCGACACGGGATTGTTGAACAGTCTGTACAACCAAATCAGTCTCTCAGGGGTACGATACATTCAGATAGTGGTGGTATGCCTAGTATGTCAGTTGGCCATTCAGAGATTCAATTTGAGAGCATACACGCTTAGATTCATATTTCTTCAGACAAGCCAGATGTTATGTCTTCTTATTTCACCTCTTTAGGTGCATGTTGGTTTCTATTTACTAGTTTCTGTTGGAGTTATGTCAGGGTTTCCATACCCATCGGTGATTATATGCTTTGAGCTGACTATATGATCTTTTGTATACTCGAGTGGTTATGTGGCTTGGTATTGTTATATTGATTATGAGTGCCTCGATGTAGGTTCTTATATATTTAGCTATCCCCATAGTTGATCTCTTTTAGTAGTGAATTGGATAGGTTGGTACGGTATGGTTCTTGGGGATGGTATCTGGGGTAGAATCCCTTCTATTGTGGCCTATTGGCCTTAGTATGATTTTAGACTGGTAACGGTCGTGTGTTATTTTTTTGTGCCACCAGCACCTTATATTGTGGTTAGTCTTGATATTGCCCTGGCATTGGGCATATTTTACCTTTATGTCACTGGTACATCATGTTGTTGTAGTATTGATGTTTTCCTAACCTAAGATAGGCCTATGTGTAACCTATAGTTGACTAATGATATCTAGTCCGTCTCCCTTTCTTTGTGATTCTCGTTTTGATGATTAGCTACAATAGCTCGCCTCTTGTGTTGTGAGTTAGGGGTTACCCTTTGGGTTGGTTTGAGTTACTTTCAGGTGGTTGTTGGTACTGATGTTAGTGCCGAGTTGAGTACCCTGTCCCCTTCCTATGGCATGAGTTCTAGTTAATTGAGTTGGGGATGGCTAGACGGGTTGATTTTGGGGTTTCCTATTTGCTGTCTGTCCAGCTTGGTATGTTCTCTAGAGTATCCCTGTTTAGGGGCTTGTGTGGTATAGCAGTTGTTGGCGACCTGTGCGGATGCAAGTGAGTAGCTGTTGTCACGGATTGTTATAGGTATTAATGGAGCCAGATTTAAGCTAAGATGGCACTTTTTGAGTTATTGGGAATTTGGACACCATTGCTATCCTTTGCAGCTGTGGTGGGATCTTGATTTTATCTTGATGGTTTATGTTTATTGCATATGTGATTTTCCCTCAGACAGGATTTTCCTCTGTTGAACTACGTTCGTCGATTACGCTTCAGTTTCAGCTCTTGCGGGAAGCGTTGGATATATGTTGATCACTGCAGGTGAGTATGAGGCAGTTGTTGGGTTTTGTTACAACCTTATTGTCTTCAGTGCAACTAGTTGGAATGCAGTACTGATTTCTACGACTCTAAGACTTGATTTTCAGCCCTTGGTATAGTATGGATAGCTAGATAACACATAGTGGGCTTGCTCAAATGGTTGCCATACTGTATTTTCAGTATATCATCTCCAGTATTTCTGGGGGCGTATGATGTGGTTGTGCGGGCCAAACCCAGATGATACTCAGTGCATTTTAGTATAGGAAGTTTTAGAGATTAGACTTGGAGTTTGGAGTTTGTAGCATAACTCATACCTTAATTTGTCCCTCATTTGGTTTAATTTGTCTCTCATTTGGTTGGGTTTTCATTTGGATTATGTAGGTATTGATGTGACATTAGAGTG
Source organism: Capsicum rhomboideum (assembly GCA_031232105.1). NCBI lineage: Eukaryota > Viridiplantae > Streptophyta > Magnoliopsida > Solanales > Solanaceae > Capsicum > Capsicum rhomboideum. Next base: position 59,015,991 of record CP124711.1, read on the forward strand.
CTATATTGATGATCTGTGTGTCTCAGCAGTGCCGGTTGTGGATGGACGTTGGTTGGCTGCATGTTATGGGTTTCTGGTTGGACGAAGTGTGAAGAATAAAGGAATACCTACAACAAGATCCCTTAGAGGCTTTAGTTTGCGGTAGAGGTTATCTGGGAAGTCTTGATTGGAGCATGCAAATCTAATACCTCGTTCCTTTGGAGCATTGGGCTCTTTCTATCCATTGACTTTCGGGGATGAAAGTCCTTTTAATAGTGGATGTTATAATGACCCTCCAGGTCATTTCCCACTTTTACACGTATTTACAGTGCGTAGAGCTTTCGCATAGCTGCCCCAAGTCATTTGTGATTTACTGGGACTGACAGTTCATGTCACGCCCCGAATCCCAATGAGGCATGATTGGCACCCGAAGCCGACAAGGCCCGAGAGAACCAATCTTTGCTTCTATTCATTCGTATGTATGTCATAGGAAACACTACTATCACATATAAACATGAGAGGCTAAAATCGAAAAGTATAGAACATGTGATGTATATACATATGAGAAACTTGGCCGTTGAGGCCATCAAGTCAAGATTTCATCTATCATCTTATACACATACACCCACATACGTCTACAAAAGCCTCTAACAAATGCATTGACCAAAACCAACTGAAAGTCGGGACAAGTCCCCACTTTATACACAATGTAAAATATCAAAACATATATATACTCTGACTCGGAGAAGCCCCGAACTAACTGGAGCTCACCAATGAACCGTAAACAGCTGGCAACCTACTGTGGCGGCCTACTAGTACCTGCGCCTGCAACAAGTAAGGTAAATTCCCCGAGAGGGGTCAGTACGAAATAAGTACTGAGTATGCAAGGCTCAGATGAAATTGTACAATACATGAATATTCCCATGAACTCAAAACATATGAATAATCAATGTGGATAAGTCACCATTTTGCATTTGGGAAACCATGTGTATTGCTTTCATTAATTTCATTACTTTCTTTACATTCAATACTCACTTGTCATTACATGTGTCACAATGTACCCGGGCCCCTACTGATCAGTGGGTCTTTACATGACTTATCGTCATGTTGGGATCGAGTCGAGCTAGGCTTATGCCCCCTAGACTTGCCACCCATAAATCAATGCCTTGGGATCGAGTCGAGCTAGGCTTATACCCCTAGACCTGCCACCCATAAATCAATGCATCGGGATCGAGTCGAGCTAGGCTTATGCCCCTAGACCTGCCACCCATAAATCAATGCATCGGGATCGAGTCGATCTAGGCTTATGCCCCTAGACCTGCCACCCATAAATCAATGCATCGGGATCGAGTCAAGCTAGGCTTATGCCCCTAGACTTGCCACCCATACTTGATCATTGACCACATTTGCATTACTTTATTCATTACTTTGAGATTGATACTTTGATAGTCATAACATCACTTGAACTTTGGAACATAACATTGTTGGAAGCTTTGAATCATTAACCAATGAGTGAAAGACATGTGAATAAACATCATGAGAAATATAACATTACTAGCACCATGATACCATTGGAACCATTGGACAATAATCCATGAACAAGAGACACAAGTATGTCACTATTGGAACATTGGAACATAACCTTATTTGAGATTTTGGAACATTAACCATGAAGATGAGACATGAGATTCACAAATGATCAATGAGTAGGAAATATATGACAATTGATAACCGGATATGGAATACCTTAGCACATTTCGGGATAGGACTAGTGACATGTCAATATGGATACTATTTGCCGCAGAAAGATACGGACAAAGTAACCTTACATTCCTTGGATTCGCAATACGAATATATAATTCTAGAGGTGCATACAATAGTCCCGCTCTTTCTTTATGTGTCACTCTACAACACAAATGCATAACAAAATTCACATTAACCACCAATTCCTTTACAAATGTATACAATGTCAATGAGTCACTTGTTTGCCTTTAAACATGCCATTTCCCCTTGACAAAACCATTGATCATACTATTATTCCAAAAATTCCATAATATTCCCAACATTGACCAATACATGATAATTGATACATTTCACCACAACACTTTTCCTTTACACTTTCTTATCCATAACACATCACAAATAACCCATCAAATGACCTTAATACAACTCATAACACATATCGGCCAAAATCCCACAATTTCCACTTATAGACAAGAACAAGTTTAAGACCAAAAATAACACCATACATGTTCATATTTTGTCCATACCATGCTCTTTCATTAAAGGCACAAGTCCTAATTCAAGTTCAAATCACCAAGATAGCACATCTTTTACCAAAAGCAAAATACACTATTCATCACCTTGCCAACACAACTAGCATAATATACATAATCTCCCATGCATATAATATGTTAATCCATGAGAATAAATACTTACCAAGCTTGAAAATGATGATCTTTCTTCAAAAGTGCCTTAGGGTTTTGAGAGAGCAAAAGAGGCTTTCTTGAGAATTCTCTAGAAAAGATAGAAAAAAAACATGTGTATGTCTCTTGAATAAATATCAGATTTTTGTGATCCTTTATATAAGCATTTAAGTCTATCCTTATCCATTCCATGACATTTAATGTTTTCTAGAAGGTCAAATGGAAGAATGGGTCATTTGACCCATGTATTTCTTCCACTTTTGGGCCTTAAATTGGGCCCAATAATACATTCCAATCTTATCCCCCCAATCTTCTTGCATAATCCATCATATATCTCGTATTTAATTTATTCCATAATATCACGATAATATTCTCTTACGAGATTCTCATTCGTCGTCTCGATCGCAAAAATAGGAATTCTAGTCGTCCATGGCTTCCTTGAACATTTTTGATAATTACATGTGTTTCATGGTTTGATCATGTAGAAGTATGTAGGAGTGTATTGAAGTGTTTAAATCTTTAACAATGTTCAAGGAACTCCAAAGAACCAAAAGAAACCATCCAAGAATCGTCGTAGAGTTGCGTTTCAAAACGAGTCCGAAAGGGCACATTTTTTGTGCCTTGAACCACTGCTGAAAAGCAAGGCAGTGGCGCAAGAAATCACTGCCCTCTGAATCAGTGGCTTGCGCCACACCCCCTGAAACAGGGTAGTGGCGTAAGTTTTCATGCTTTGCTGAATTTTTCGGCAATTTTTCCAACACTTGCATATCATCCAATACCTTATCAAAACACTATAAAATACTTACTTAGTTACCTTAATCATCAAGTAAACATGACTCCAAGTCACCAAATGAGGTTAAAATGTGTACGGGGTATTGCCCAAATGCTCCACGAAATCACAAAACACTTTCTATAAAAGGCTCGTCATGTACAAGGCCAAATTTCGATTTTTCTCATCTTTAACATTTCCAAATAGATACTTATAACTCTCGACACTTAAGTAAACATTATTCAATGTTTGGGAAGGTATGGGGTGTTACAGTTCAGTCATCAGGCAGATCATTTAGCTTTTAGAGCCATTTCTATTTTTAGAGGTTTCAGGTAGTCGGATATGGGTCTCGGGTCTAAACTCTAGTTATACAGCCTCATATGTCATTTCTGATAGTCTCAGCGGATCCAAAATGTTAACTTTAGGCTAGATAGACCCTTGGTTCGGGTCTAGAGGTTCCCAAACTTATTTTGGGCTACAGGCCGGTCATTGGCTTTGCTATGTCAGCCCTTAGGGCATGGGCCCCACTTCTTTTTGAAATGACCTTTAATGGAAATTTTGCCAACACTTTTGAGTCCGAAGCGTTGAAATTAGTCAAGTAGCATAGTTCGTTTGTGTGCATGGGATCTCGGATCAATCCCGAGCAGATAGTCAAAAAGGCTCGAACTTAGCCATATTTGGGCCATCGCTATGCGCTTAAGTGGCCATGGGCACGCCTTAGCACTATGCACTTAAGCGGCCCTAGGCTCGCTAAAGCAGCCATGGCAAGACATGGGTAAACGCTTAAGCGGCCAAGGGTTGGCTTTAGCGCATGGGCACTTAAGCCTCCCAAGGCACGCTAAAGCGGCCACTCGGTGGGGCGGTGGGCAACGCTTAACCGACCACTTATGGAGCTTTAGCGTTGGCCTCTTTAGCGCCACCTGCAAGCAATTTATATATGCCTTTCACCCTTAAATCATTTCCAAGCGGTGCCTCTTGTCATTTTCTCCTTTGTTGAGCACACCAAGCTCATATTTGAGGTCTTGGAGTGGGAGTTGAGCTTGGGTCTTGTTGGATTTGGAATCCGTGGTCTCGTTCGCATTATTTCTATGGTATGTTTTCTTGGTTTTATGATTGTTTTTGTTTACGTTGGTGCTGCTGCTACTGTTATTAGTGTTCGAGCTATTATTTGGGCTCGAATTTGGTTATGTTAGTTGTGACTACTGGTAACGAGGTAATTTGGGACATTGTGATGGTTTTGATTTTGCGATTCCACAAGCGGGCCCTACGTCGATTATTTAGTCATTTTCTGACCTAGTGCAATATGGGTGTCGATAGTTATGCTTTGACTTGTAGTTTACTATAGTGATATCGTTGCAGCGATTGGTGGCCTTTCGAAAGGAGAAGGCTCTTGTTTAGCTAATTCATAGATATGCTTTCGACAGCATCCAAGTAGGCTTCGGTCTACTGTGTTCTATTAGACATTGTTGATATCAATTATGTGCTAGGCAGGGGTGTGACCTAGGCTGCTTGACTTATCTTTTGGCTATATTTTACGGCCTTCACTAAAACATGATTATTATATGAACGTTAGTTTAGACTACCCATCCTATCTTTGGGATATTGGTAGACCTGATTGGTCGTGTATTACACTTGACCTTAGATTGGTATTGGAGATCCCTATTATGGGAGCTAGGGCAGTATCTGCTCGATCCACTGGTATTTACTTGATTATGCTCCCCTGGAAGTATGATGCGCCTCCTTGATGCCATACTCTGATAGTGTATACCTGGTTGTATGATATGCATATGATTGGTCTCATGTTTGGGTTCCTACTTACGGATATACCTTGTGATCATGTCATATATTGTTCTATTGGGCCAGCGGCCTTGGTTACCAGACCATGGATACCAGGTTAGTTTCCTTACACCTTGCTGAAGAGTTGTGAGTCGGTATATGGATATGTGGGTGCTTACCTTGACTTGTGTGGATACTGGAGATGGCATGCATTGGTCACACGTAGTTCGCGTATGTAGTAGCTGATTAGTGACCCTACCGTCGGAGGCTAGGTTTGAATTCCTATTTAATGATAGATAGCCGCCTTAGGCCTAGACTTGGTCCCTTATCAGCACTTTGGGTCAAGTGTGAGGCACCTTAGCCTCAGCTTGGGTAGGCTTTATCACTAGAATGAGTTGTAGGAACCGGTAGGAGGCCTCACTGACCTTTTTCAGGTAGATAGCTTTATGGGGCCATCTATCGAATCTAGATGACACATGTATATCGGTAGGTGTTACCCCATACCTGAGTATGCCTAGGCTGGTTAGAATGCCTAGTTAGCTTCATTATCCTCAGAGAGAGTTGTACCTCGGCTTAATAGCTCGAGGTTGTAGTCTTAGATACCTGGGTAGGTATATATATATATATATATACGGGTGGTTGTGGGTTTGGGACCCCTGGTTTACTACTAGTTATGTTACACCTAGGAGCTCCAGCGGGATCTAGCATTGACTTATACTGAGATTGACCTCCATTAGGAGCGCTGGTTACAATTACGTTGACTATGAGTTCCGGTTCGAGTCCAAAAGTGGTTCACAGTTATGATTTATCAAGCCTTTCGTTATTACTCTAAGGATTCATTTCGAGTCCGACGATTATTATTACACGGTTATGGAGCATTTGGTCTCTGAGCTACTGATTTCACATATGACTCTGGACTATGATTATAAAAGTCCTAGTTCGAGACCATGCAGTGTATGCAAACTTCTCGAGTCCCCTATGGGCCCCTTTGTCTGAGAGCTGTCGTGCCGAAAGAGGTTGGTCACCATGGGACCCACCTTTGCCAGCAAGGTTAGCTGGAGGGGGTGTATACACTTGGTTTGCTTGGACTTGGTATTCATTTCACTTGGCATCATCAATCAGTTTTGGTTAAGGTTCTGTTCCTTGCATGCATCGCCTATCACCAGTATGGTTCTTACTTGTGTGTCCTACCGTGGTTTATGGGGGCCCAATTGGGTGGTTCCGTGTACTTCAGTGTACCTCCGAATTATAGGATCTAGGTTGGGTTTTGTTTGCAGTGGTGTACCTTTCTGGCTTGCCGAAGGAGGGATGATATCCAGTTAGGTGATGATGTGTCCAGACTGGCCGGTTAGATTCTAACTACTTGACTATGGCTTTTCGGTGATTCCTGCTCCAGTTGGACCAACACTTGTCAGTTATAGTTGGACACCTAGGGACTCGAGTATCCTCGATTTCGTACTTACGTTTAGGGTGAGATTTATACATACATACCCTATTTAGGGACTCTTCTTATGTTAGGATTAGCTTTCCTAGTTGGTCACGATTCTCGATATATTGGGCCCGCTATTTTTAGTTAGCCCAACCCAGCATAGTATATTTACACTATATGACCAGATGTCCCCATGATGGTGTGTATATATATATACATCCATAGTTATACACTTCTTCCTTCCTGCTACTACTACATATCATTTGTGTACCCTTTTTCATATATCCGTTGTTTGTCCTATGTCTTCTTCTTCATTATACCACGGTACGAGGACTAGCCTTTTGTTGGTATATCCTGGTCTCCAGATACCTGTAGGGTGATAGTATATGTTAGCTACCCTTAGCTTGGCTTACAGTCCTAGCATTGTGATATCTCCTGCTATAGATAGTTACCTGCACTTCTTACACCTGTTTTATATATGATTTATATTTGCATTGTCTTTGGAGCTCAGTCAGCCGATGCCTACTGAGTACCTTATGTTGGTACTCATACTACACTTCTGCACCCTGCAGTTCTTAGTACGAGTTATCACTTCTGCAGTTCTTAGTTACCTGCACTGCTTACACCTGTTTTACATGTGATTCATATTTGCATTGTCTTTGGAGCTCAGTCCGCCGATGCCTACTGAGTATCTCGTGTTGGTACTCATACTACACTTCTGCACCCTGCAGTTCTTAGTGCGAGTTATCACTACTAATCTGTGCATCTTACGGAGCAATCATGGACCGACGACCTAAGGTGAGCTTCAGACGTTCGGAGTGTACCTGATCTCCCTCTTTTGCTGGACTGATCTTTATATTGTATCTCAGAGACGGTTCTACATATACTTATATTTTGTTTATCTTGTACTCTTGGTTATTAGTGGCTCTTGTACTAGCATCACCAGTCTTGGGGTATTCTGTCGTATTTCTTTCGACTATTTTCTACTTGCACTTGATCTTATTTTCGGTTCTTCATAATAGTCTGCTACTAGCTGTTCCAGACTATGGATTAGCTTGCCTGCTTGTGGGTTAGAGTAGGCGCCATCATGACCTGAGAAATAGGGTCGTGACATTATTATGATATATATTATTTTTTACATAAGGTGAAGTGACAGATACATACACATGTTATTACATCAATAGGACAAAAATTAAGGTGAAGTGATAGATAATAAGTAAAATTATGAAAAGCCCCCTGGCTAACCCGAAGCTGCTCTCGATTCACTCTTCTAATATAGAGTAATAATAAGAAATTTATGAGTTTGTTTCACTTTTTAAACAACAAGAAGATAACTATGAGTTTAAAAGATAGTTTTCATAATAATATCAATACTAATGAATAGAAAATAAAGCTAGTAAAATATGAAATTGTATTTAAAATTAAAGAAGATTACACAAGAAAGAAAAAAGAAAGATGTGGCATTGCAAAGTTATATGGAAGCACGTCATAAGCAACTCGTCAGAAGATTTAAAAACAAGAATAAGAGAAATGCTGAGAAATAGTGAAAAACATAATAATGTATTTGACAAAACAAAAGTACAAGAGAATATCTTAGTTTGTAATTAGATCCTTCTGGTTTGGTTCTTTCTCAAATCCTGCACATAGTAAGGAGCTTTAATGCATCAGACTACCCTTTATCTTAGTTTGTAATTGGAACAACCCAAAATATCGTTACGTTGTAAAACATTTCGGAAAATTCTTACGACAAATAAAATGCTCCTACTGGACCTGATAGAATTTAATTCGTGTAGAAAACGCAGGGCCCAATATAATTGGGCAAAAAATTTAAAAAGAATTGGGCCAGCCTGCTGCTTACCGCTGCAGCAGTAAACTAACCGCTGCAACTGTAATGCGACAGTAGCTAACCTGCACTCCTTTTAAAATTCTATCCTATTTCAACCATCCTAAGTCATCCCTTTCCCCCCCAAAATACCGTAAATAAACCCCACTACCATAGTCATGAGATCTCAAAGTTTAAGCTTCATGAGGACGATTTTGAGGCATACCCGGTGGGAATCCGACATGGAAAGATGCTTAGCACATACGGGACAACTCTCTCCTCTAGGTAGCAGTATGATTCATCTACGAGGTAGGTTATGGTTAAATGGTAGTAGACTGGGGCTAGATGCATATAATTTTGATAGTATTGTCAGGATATTTCATGCCTTAGGCCTTTGGACATGGTATTTGGATGGACGAAACAATATTATCCAATTAGGCTTTAATACCATAATAACTTGTAGTTGTAATAGGCTGGTATGATAGTTGTGGCATGAAGTTGGTCGGACTTTGTTAGAATTAAGGTATGTGAGTGAATACGATTGCCTTAATGGTATGGTGTGGGGTAAGCACGATAAAAAGGAAGAAAATACTATGAACTTAGGGTTCAAATCCCCAAGAATTCCACCATTGAAAATCGTTCTAATAATTCTAGGATGTTAAAGAATTGAAATATGAAGAAAATGATGAAAAGAACTTACCTCAACAAAGAATTTTCACCCAAGAAGTTGGAAAATCGCCATTCTAGGGCTTTGAGACAAAGTTTTTGAGTTAAAACCCAAAAAACCATCAAAATGGAGGTTATAAAGTGCCCAGTTACCGTTGTAGTGGTTAGATTACCACTGCAGAGGTACCACTACAACAGTTAACTTCTCAGTTCAGACAGTGTTTAGTAAAATGGCCATAACATTTTACTTCAAAGGCAGATAAGAAACAGTCAGATGTGTTTGAAAGAAGACTCAAAGATATTTAATTGGTGGGTATTTGGTCACATAAATCTTTATATTCTATGAGATATACTTTTTTGAAGTTGATCCTAGTTTAAACTTAGCTCGAAACTCAAACGGTAAGAACACTTCCAACTAAACTTTGTGTTAGGGGTATTGTATGACCTTAGTAAATATCAAATGCACACCCATACTAAAGAATTGTTCATATATCTTATGATGAATTAGGTTCTTATTCTTTTACCACATAAAATCTCAGTAACAACGAAATGGGTTGTTACACATTAAAAGGTTGGAATAGGGTACTCCAACCAGTAGAGGAAGATAAGAAGCATAGGGGGTAGTTGTTAAGTGTGAACATCACTTGATATTGTGTTAAGGTGCTTTTTAGGTTGCAATAATGTGTTTAGAATGCGTAATATACATTGTTACTAATGGTATTCTATTGTGACTTATCGTGTGATGATTAAATTCCTTAAGTGTAAGTGATTGTTATATGTGTTGATTGGAATGATGTGTGGCTAAAGAACTCGGGGATCGGGAGAACCGGTGTGATCTCAGGGTGTATCTTCATTTCCACAACTTGAGGCATGCTTTATCTCTCCGTGATTTGAAGTATTCCTTAATTTCTATCTAAATCCTGACGAACCACCAAGGTTTCTAGCTGTTTATTTAGGTAAATGTTTTGTGGGTGACTAATTGGGTGAGTAGGAGGGGGAGAATAGTGTTACACCTATTGGATTTATGAGTTTGAATCACGTTAGTAATGGCTTGGATTGATTAATAAGTATTTGGGTCAGGATTTTGCTTAGACAAAAAGATAATGAACAATAGAAGTATTCATGGAATAGTATCGTGTGGAAAAAGAGCTTGGGACTGGTTAGAAAAATAAAAAGCAAAACAAATAGAGGGTACCGATGTAGCGTTAGTTTTACCATTGTAGTGACACCAATGTAGTGAAACTTTTACCGCAGCAACGGTAAGTAACCACTGCAGCGGTTTCACGCAGTAAGCTACCAGGATTTTTTCCCCTGTTTTGTGATTTTCCAATTGTTGCAAAAAGCGACCCTGTATTTATACTAGTTAAAGTTATAAATCATTTCTGACATGCAGGATAAGATAAAATGATTATTATTGAAGTGCGGTACAATAAATATACTAAAAATGCAGAAAAAATAAAAAAAAGAGTAATTATTTATTATAAGCCCCAAAAGGGGCAACCCAAATCCAGCCAACAAATAACATATGAAAACAAGGGGGATATCTAGCTGGTGGCATCATCTCCAAGTCTCGAGGCATTTTAAACCCTTCTCCTCTATCCCGCTAAGGAATGAGAACTCCTTAGTATCCTTTTTTGTCAGCTTCAGAAGTTTCTTGGTAGGGGAGGCGTATTTGAACATCATCTGCACAACCTTCCACATCCTTAATAGCATGCAATCCTGAGAGTGACGCTTCTTATTCTCCTCATTTAGCTCTCTTTAGAGCTCAGTATAGGCTCAAGTCGAGTTTGGTGGGGAAGTCGAGCTCGAATGAGCCAACCCCGATGGAGGCAACTGAGTTCTCTCTAAATAACCTCACACAACAACAATGTCGGCCTCCCAACCATTGAGAGATGCGAGAGCCTGAGTAGAGGGGTGCTAGACTCCTCACTCTCACCAACCTGCCTACTCTCACCTTCTACCCCCACCTTTCTCTTTTTATTGCTTCCTCTCCATGTGCCCCTACTCCTCAGCGAGTTGTATGACACGTTACATACCTCTATAGTATCGTGAATCTCCCTGGGAATGTCCACCCTATGTCATAGTGCTTTGACAAAGAAAGGCAAGAAAATATCCTTTGCCGACCTCTTCCTAGCATAAAAATGTCTCCACTCATCCATAATCTGTACCCCCACGTCCATCTCAATCCCTGCGAGAGCACATGCCACCACCATAGCCTAATAAAATGCTACATCCATAACATTTCCTGAGGGAAAAATACTCTAGGACACCAGCTGCAACCACACCCTATCCTCAACTGAAAAACAAACACTCTTAGTCCCCTTGAAGCTGGACCATTTCACATCACTAGCCCGACCCTCCGGCGCCAAGACCCGGGCTTTCCATTTCAAATAGGAATCTCGGATCTTAGCTTCAAAAGTTGCATTGGAGGGGTTTGGAACCCGCAAAGTGTCATTGATAGTGGCGACATCTACCAGGATATTCTTTCCCCTAATACGAATGGTAGGGAGGGGCACGGACCATTCCACAGTCGGGAGTATGACATAGAACTCCCAAACTATTTCTATGTTGTATTATGGGATGGGCTCAGTCAACATCTCCCACTCAAAGACCTTCAGCTGATCATGGAAGTCTGGCAACTCATCCTCCATATGTCTTATCATAATTCCTCTCACAGAGTTAAAAACAAAAATAGGGCACCATGGGAGGGAAGGAATTTAAAAAATGTCAGGAAAATGAAATCTTGTAGACACTGCCAGGTACCGTCGCATCGGTTAATTAATCGCTACAGCAATACCACTTCACCGGTAACCAACTGCTGCAGGTAGAAAAAAAGTTACCGCTGTAGTGGTTCCATCATCCCCAACCCATCAACCTCCCCTCCCATGGTGGATTTTTGACTTTTCTTTATATTTTCCAAATTTAAGGGTAGATCAGGCTTGGTAAAGCTTGTATGAACATTTTTACACTAAAATGGGAGTGTTTAACACTTGAATTCACACCTAAATTGTCAAAATTTTATTGGGGAAGATAACCCCTTACCTTCCACCCTCCTTGACCAAAATCCTCCATGAACTACGATAATCTTATGCCCAGAATGTTGTATGATAATTGTAGATGTAAGAGAATCTAGCATGCTTAGTAATTCGTACAAGAATATCACTAAATTCAATTCATAATTGCACCCACAAACCATACAAAAATCTTCAAATTCTAACAAGTTTCTACGATTCTACAACAATTAGTACGTGAATAAAGTACTAGGGATGAGAAAGTACCTTAAAATTGACGTCGAGATTAGAGTTCTCGGAGAAAATTTGAGAGAGTTTGGAGTGGGGAATGAAAATGGGGGAAATGAAATATTTTCCCCTATTTGAACTGCCGCGAACCGCTGCTGTAGTAAGGTTACTGCTGTAGCAGTGAACCAGTTGCTGTGGCAGTAAAATCCCCTAAGTGTCAGTTTCATCTCGACTTTTCGTGCGTTGCGGTACTGTATGATATCCGTGTATTTTGGGGTAGTTGTCACATAAATTTGTTTGCATAATTTCCTTCAGTGATTTTTTAAGTCTGGCAAGTGACAACATAAAATAGTGCAAGGACATACTAATGCTTAGGATGGTCAAAATGTCAGTTTCGTTGTTGGTAAAACAAGAATAGGCAAGCGAACTAGCGAGAATTAGAAATTGTCCTCCTTTCGGCATGTCGTAGATCGAGTTCCCTGCAAGTCATGCCTAAAATCTTAGATCTACACACGTGATTGTTCGAGGATGAATGGTGGGTAAATTGATATCTAATGTAATGACCCAAAATGTCATTACATTGAAAAACATTTCAAAAAATTCTTACAACGAATAAAATGCTCCTACTATACATGATAGAATTTAATTCGTGGAGAAAAAGTAGGGTCCAACATAATTGGGACAAAATTTTAAAAATAATTAGCCAGCTTGCTTCTTACAGTTGCAGTAGTAAACTCTTACTGCTGCAGCGGTAAAATCAACCGCTGCAGCGGTAGCCAGCTTGCACTCCTTTTAAAACCCTCTCCTATTTCAACCCTCCTAGTTCGTCCTTTCCCCCCAAAAAACCCTGAATAAAATCCACCTCTATAGTCATGAGATTTCAAAGGCCAAGCTTCATGAGGGCGGTTTTGAGGCACACCCGGAGGGAACTCGGCGTGGGAAGATGCTTAGCACTGTAAAGACATGTTCTATCGTTATTAAAATATACCTCATTATGGGTATGGGTTATGGGGAAGTTTGAAAATACAATCTCAAATTAATATGGGATGCCGCGACTAAAATTTTTTGAATTTGAAATTTTTGGTCGGGCTGACGTCATCCCGCTATAGCAGGAATTTTCCCACTATAGCGGCGTTGCCATAGTAGCCGACAGGCCGCTATAGCAGGATGAAGGGACCATAATCTCAGGTGTGATTTTTATATTTTTGTTTTCTCCTCTCAGCTATAAAAAGGATGAGGTTTTCTCTTGAAACCCTCTTAGGGTTACCTCATGGCCTGGAAGCAATAGAGATGAGGGATTTCGATCTAATGGGATAAAACCCATGGTTTTATCATAGATTTTACATCAGAATTCACTAGCGTGTAGTCAAAACTTGCATTCATGCCTCCGTAGCAGATGTTTGGCATTTAGGTAGGCTAGGTTTAACTAAGTATTTTAGACCTGGGTTAGAAAGCATAAGCATGACATAGATTGATGGTAGATTACATGCTTAGGCCTTTAGGTGCGGTGTTGGGATGGATAAAATGGATGAAAACCTGGGTAATTGGGTAGAAAATTGTTGTTATTTGGTGGTATTGAATTTGTCCATTAATTTATGTGTTTACCCTATTATTGTTCATCCTTGTATGATTTTAATAATGGTGTTGTACCAGAAATTACGTTGAACCTATTAAATGCTTAAATTAGAGGTGGTTAGTATTGGTGGATACTGAAAAATCTATGGTGGTAACCAGAGAAATAGGAAATTGGTAATGCATCAAATGTTAGGATTAACAGTCTGGGGGTGGGTATTGGCACAAGTTATACGTGTAAATTGTAGGTGATGGTTATACGTAATCGGAATCCAACTTGAGCTAGATATATTTTCTAAGTATTCTTGTATTGCTTGTAATGCATGTTCAAGGAAAGTGAATAACTATTTTATATCCTAAGTGTCATTCGTATGCAATAAACTAATTTGAAGGCATGTTGTTTTTTATAAGTGTCATTTCTATAATCATTATGGTTGTGATTATTATGATGTCTGTCCTTATTATGGGATGTACCAGTATTTGGGCATCTTTACGGGATTTACACTATTAATATTATTATTATTGTGGAATATATCAGTATTTGGACATCTCCATGGGATTGGTTGGTATAAGGTTGACAGACACTCGATGATTGGGATTTTGTACATGGACAAGAGCTCGTCCTTTGCAGGTCATGCTAGTGGGCGACTATAAAGCCCTTAGCATGTGTGTATAGGTATTGCGGAGAGTGACGATTCCTTTAGTGAACCGGGTTATTTTTTTATTTGTCATATCTATTGTGTTTTATTTGGTTCCTTGAGTAGACCGGGCTTATTTGCTTACTTGATATATATGTTGGTTTCTTGAGTGGACTGGGCTTATCTGCTTACTCGATATATATATATATTAGTTCCTTGAGTGGACCGAGCATATCTATTTACTTGATAAATATGTTGGTTCCTTGAGTGGACTGGGCTTATCTATTTTCTAATTGTATATGTTGGTTCCTTGGGTGAACCGGGAATTTAAGTGTTGGCTTGTTATATTTGAGTTTTGGATATAAATTAGGGTTCATGATTTTTGTCTGTATATTTGAAGGAATGGATCCTTTTGTGGTCCGAGTTTAATCGTAAAGGAGGTATAACTCTGTATTGCCTAATTACTTGTGTAATTATGACATGGCTGAAGTAATTATTTGAATCATGGTTGTTGACTTGGAGTTTATTGGTAGTGGGGTGTTGACTTGAGTTGTTGTCTATGTTAACTCTCACTGGATTGAACTTGGTAGCGGGGCAGATAAAGGTTAAGCGTTATGAATTTGAGGTAAGGCTACCTGATAGGTGTTCATAGTTGTGACTATGACATGTGTATGGTCGGTGGTCTATCAGTTATTGTATCTGAGGCTGGGTAGGTGGGGTGTTACTAATTTGTTATTCCCACTGCATGTACTTAAATGAATCTAAAGATGTTAGGGTGTCAGTGCATAACCGGATTAGTGGAACAAGGTTAAGTATTACAGATTGGTGTGTAGAATCCTACAGATTGGTGTGTTGACGTCCATATCTAATTTTTATGAAGCTATGAGGCATTCTAGGAAATTATGTCACTTCTCTCATTTTGCGTTAAGTGTATGCTTTTTTGTGTGAGTTGAGTCCAATTGGTATCTTCGGATTCCAATTGGTATCTCAATGAGGTAAAGGGATGTCATTTGACTCCATTTGGAATGACACAAAGAAGGAAAATTTAAACTGTGAAGGTTCCAATTGGTATCTCACTTCTGAGGCTATGAAAACTTATGGATAATCGTCTAATAGTTATCCATGAGGCGAATTAAGGATAATAAAAAGGGCTTGTTTAATGATGAAACTTGAGATTTACACTTATGTGTATTGGTATTGCTTGAATGACTGTGAAAATATGAAATGTGATTGTTTGAATTACTATGGAATTCGTTGTTGGTGAAAGGTCATAACTTGGTTATGTGTTGATGGTTAAAGGAATTATTTGCTATGTGGTTTAATTGGAAACTGTATGCTAAAGTGCTAGGCATGGACTTATTATTGGTGAAATGATAAGCTGGAAAATTGTTTATGACTGTGGAATCTTTTGTTACAAGCAGTCAATTTTGGTTGAGGACCAGGAAAAAGGGGTTATTTTTGCATAATAGCGGGAATTGTGCTAATGAAAAGTTCTTGTTGTGATTCATATTCGATTTAAAGTAATGTGATGCTAAGTTGTTGTTTATGCATGGCTGGGTTTGATCTTGGGATTATATTAAAGGCCATAATGCGATTTCATATTTTATTGCTAGAAATAGGGAAAGGGAAAGGAAAGGTATAGAAAATATTAAAAATTCTGGGTTGTTGCTGTTGGGATGCTATAGTGGCATTGACTCGCTACAACGAGCCCACTATAGAGGGAATTTTTCCACTATAGCGGTATCACTGTAGCGAGGTGCAAGTCTCTATCGCGGGATGGGCGGGCCAGAACCCTTGCCCTATTTCCCCCTATTTTGTGTTTCATTTTTGGCCAATAGTAGTCGTTAATTTGAGCTATGAGCTACTACATGAATTATAGAAATCGCTTACATAAAGAGAAAAGCATGCTTTCAATATAAAAATTGTTAAAACTAGCAACCATGTGTAGAAATAAAATAAAAAGAAAAGGAGGAATATTGTTTGTACATGCCCCCAAATGGGGGCAACCCAAAATTAGTAATATGTATAAAAAAGAGGAGGGGGGGGGGGGGGTGAACGGGGCTGATATGCATAAGGGGGTCTGGCTGGATGCCCTGTCATCATGATGGGCTTCCCGGGTCAGGACTTTCCCTCGGTATCACTGAGGAAGGAGAACTCCTGCATATCCTACGGATCCATCTGGGGAAGCTCCTGTTCAGGGACTACACAGCTAAATATGACCTTTACAATCTTCCACATCTGTGTGAGCATGCGGTCATGAGGGCGCCTCTTCTTCTTCTCCTCGTTGAGCTCTCTACGGAAAGCTGTATAGTCCTGGAAAGTGGGAAGTGGGGATGCGGAGCTGGAAGGGACGTGCTCCATATATCTCCTAATCGCAGCCAAGTCCTTCTTCAAGCGGCCACTTGAAATCTGGGGCTGGGAAGGAGGGGCATCATCATCATCATCAACATTATTATCGTCTTCTCCTCTGCGGCCTGGCTACTCTTGAGGCCTTCCTCTTCTTCTTCCCTTTGGACGTGACCACTTTCACCCGAAGGGGATGTACATCTCTACCTCGGTGTTAGCCTCCTCTTTGGCCACCCCAACATGCCTACATAGCGCGAAGACTAGACCAAGAAGGTAGGGGCCCTTCTTACTGCCCTAATAGAAGTCCTTCCACTCCATCACTATCTGTGCCTCCATATTCAGTGGTATGCCTAGTATGGCGTAGGCCACTACTAGAGCCCGAGGGTTGATCATGTTTGAAATATTTCTCGATGGACGGATCCTCTGGGACACTAGTTTAGTCACATCCTAGCATCGGCTGTAAAATACGTGCTCCTGATCCCCTCAGTAGTGGGCCAGTAGATTTGGTCCCTCCTCATCTCCACAATAAGAGTGTCCCACAGCCATTTTATGTCCATCTCTTGGCCTTAGCCAGGTAACCAGCACTAGAGATGTGCGGCACCCCAAGCACTTCATTAATAATACAAATGTCCACATTGACATCCACTCCCCTTTTGCAGATAGTTGGGTTGGGGTCGTCTTAAAGCACCATAGGGAGTATGGCATAGAACTCCCTGACCCAGCCCAAGACCCCAGATGGAGGAGCCTCCACTAGTGGAATCCAACCAAACTCCTAGAGCTAGTTATAGTATTCAGGTTCCTTGTCCACTACCCCTCTCATCGTAAATGCCCTCTTATAACAGAACCCCATCCTTCGATACTCTAGAAATCTCTCCTGACAGTTCTCATCAAAAAATATCTCTTAGGCTGGAGCATTCTTTTGATTTTCACCGATTGGGGTATAATTTGCAAAATCATTGTAAGGAAACAAGTTAGAACTCATAAATGTGTCAAAGAAATCAATTTTCAGAAAAAAGCTAAGCCTGGGCCTGACTGGGAGGCTTCTACTTGCAGCCTCCCACTATTGCAGGGTGTACCCAGCTATGGCGATAGTGCTATAACGGGAATTTTTCTGCTATAGCGAGGTTACTATAGTGGGACAAGGCCAATATTGCAGCCTTCATCATCCACAAACTCTAAGGGGTGCGTCAATGGCGCCCCTTAGAGAAAAGTCTCATTTTTGGCATTCTGACTTCAGATCAGCATTTATAAAGTACCCTAACACTAGTGCATGCAAAAATTTGGGTATGATAACTCCTAAAATATGCCCAAATTGTAAAAACCAAACCAAGAACAACTCTTTACATTCCCTACTATTTCGATCCTATTTTGGCCATGAACTCCATAATTCTTATGCCCAGAACACTATAGAAGCATTGTAGACATAAGGGAAGCACCCATGCTTTAAAATTTTGGCCAAATCAACCCTAATTTGAAAATTTCCAAAAACAACCCCAAAACCTATTCTATTTCTATGAATTTAAGCATAAAATAAGCAGAAATGCGAGTAAAGAAGCAAAGACATGAAATATAGTGACAATTACCTTTTTTTCGATAATGAGAGCAAAGTGATCGGGGAGGGAAGGAGTGTTTTTTAGTGAAAGAGGGAGAAATGGGTGAGAAAACCCATTTCTCACCTCTTTTAAATTGTTAGCCCTACTATAGCGCCTCTCTCCCGCTATAGCGGGATCCAGTCTCTCGGAATGTGGAAATTTTTTGTTTGTTAAGGTTTGAACTCTTTTCATTCTTGTATACTGACGATGTCTCGAATATCTTAGGCGCTCGGAGATTAGTTACTCTAATTAGTCTCGTGCGATTCGTAAGGAAGGAAGATTCCTTAAATAAGCGGAGTAGCAATAAAATATGGCTTGAATCTTTAGTGTACCGAGCAAAATAAAAATACGATAGTTCAGTTATGCTTGTAAATATGTTATCGTGGTAAGGGATTAAAGGTTCAATTTAGACTTGTACCATTCTTTCCTTAGTCGTGATCATTTGGGAATAAATGATGGGTACATTGGTATTTGTTGTAATGACCTATTCCGTCGTTATTAAAAGACACCTTGTTATGAGTATAGGTTACGAGGAATTTTGAAAATACGATCTCAAATTAATATGGGACGCCACGACTAAAATTTTCAAAACTTGAAATTTTTGGTCAGGCTAATGTCATCTCGCTATAGTGGGAATTTTCTCGATATAGCGGCGTCGCCATAGCAGTTGAAAGACCGCTATAGCAGGATAATGGGACCAGAATCTCAGGTGTAATTTTTATATTTCCCTTTTCTCCTCTTCAGTTGTAAGAAGGATCTGGTTTGCTCTTAAAACCCTCCTAGGGTTACCTCATGGCCTAGAAGCATAAAGAAGAGGGATTTCGCTCTAATGGGGTAAAACCCATGGTTTTCTCATAGATTTTATGTCAAAATTCACTAGCACTGAGTCAAAACATGCATTAGTGCCTCCATAGCAGCTTGTTGGCATCTAGGTAGGCTAGGTTTAACTGAGTAGTTTAGACCTGGGTTAGAAAGCATAAGCATGACGTAGATTGATAGGAGATTGCATGCTTAGGCCTTTAGGCACGGTGTTGGGATGGATAAAATAGATGAAAACCTAGGTAATTGGATGGAAAATTACTGTTATTTGGTTGTATTGAATTTGTATATTAATTTATATGTTTACCTTGTTATTGTTCATCTTTGTATGATTTTAATAACAGTGTTGTACCTGAAAATTGGGTTAAACCTATTAAATGCCTAAATTAGAGGTGGTTAGTATTGGTGGATCCCGAAGAATCTATGGTGGTAACCAGAGGAATAGGAAATTGGTAATGTATCAAATGTTAGGATGAATAGTCCGGGGGTGAGTTATGGCACAACTTATACATGTAAATTGTAGGTGATGGTTTTACGTAATTGAAATCCAACTTGAGTTAGGTATGTTTGCAAACTGTTCGTATATTACTTGTTGTAAAGCATGTTCAAGGAAAGTGAATGACTATTTTATATCCTAAGTGTTAATCATATACAATGAACTTATGTGAAAGCTTGTTGGTTTGTACAAGTGTCATTTTAGTGATTATTATGGTTGCGATTATTGTGATGTCTGTCTTTATTATAGGATGTACCGATATTTGGGCATCTTTACTGGATTTACACTATTACTATTATTATTATTGTAGGATGTATCGGTATTTGGACATCTCCATGGGATTGGTTGGTATAAGGTTGGTAGGCACTTGATGTTTGGGATTTTGTACATGGACAAGAGCTCGTCCCCTGCAGGTCATGCTAGTGGGCGACTATAAAGCCCTTAGCATGTGTGTATAGGTATTGTGGAGAGTGACGATTCCTTGAGTGAACCGGGTTATTTGTTTATTTGTCATATCTATTGTGTTTTATTTGGTTCCTTGAGTGGACCGGGCTTATCTGCTTACTTGATATATATGTTGGTTCCTTGAGTAGACTGGGCTTATCTGTTTCATATATATATATATATATATATATATATATATATTAGTTCCTTGAGTGGACCGAGCATATCTATTTACTTGATAAATATGTTGGTTCCTTGAGTGGACTGGGCTTATCTATTTTCTTATTGTATATGTTGGTTCCTTGGGTGAACCGGGAATTTAAGTGTTGTCTTGGTATATAGGTTCTTGGATATTTGGTTTCTAGATATAAATCGAGATTCATGATTTTTTTTTGTATATTTGATGGAATAGATCCTTGAGTGGTCCGGGTTAATCGCAAGGGAGGTATAACTCTGTATTACCTAATTACTTGTGTAATTGTGAAATGGCTGAAGTAATTATTTGAATCATAATTGTGGACTTGGAGTTATTGGTAGTGGGGTGTTGACTTGAGCTGCTGTCTATGTTAACTCTCACTAGATTGAACTCAGTAGCGGGGCAGATAAAGGTAAGTGTTATGAATTTGAGGTAAGGCTACCCGATAGGAGTTCTTGGTTATGACTATGACATGTGTACAGTCAGTGGTCTATTGGTTATTGTATTTGAGGCTTGGTAGGTGCGGTGTTACTATCTTGTTATTCCATCCGCATGGACATAAATGAATCTAAAAATATTAGGGTGTCAGTGTATAACCGGGTTAGTAGAACAAGGTTAAGTATTAGATAAGGGTCTTAACTGCAAATGGTTAAGGGTAAGGGACCTTAAGAGTTGAATATCGTAGAACTCACAAGTAATTTTGGGAAACAGTCTGACTTGATGACATAGTGGATAGTTGGTGAATAAGGTTGAGCATGATTACAAGAAAGTCTTTCTCAATGATAAGGCTGGTAATATCCAAAGGTATTAAGGAATTGTTTTAATGAAAGATCTCTAGCTAAATAACTCTCAAATTGTATGCTTCTTTCACGATATTTATGTGATTTAATTCAGGCCAACCGATGATGCTTACCAGTATGTGTTGTTTGTACTGATACTACTCTTGCTATACCTTTTTTGGGGTATAGTTTGGTTGCAGGATCAATAGGTGTTTCATGCTTGACATGGTAAATCTCTCCAGCAACTTTTGTTATTCATTCTATAGTAGAAGCTGGGCCATGTGTACAATTTGTTCTTCCTCTTAGCAGCTCTTGTACCTATTTAGACTAGTTCCTTGGGAAAAAGGTTTCAATTGTATTAAGTTGTATAAAATGGTTGTAATAAATAAAGTATTTTTTTTATTTTTAGTTGACTTCTGCATGTATTTTAAATAGATGTTAAGGGTTCTCCTATCTAGGTGGATTAGAGTAGGTGCCCGCATGATCGGGTTTGTTGGGTCGTGATAAGAACGTACGGGACAACTCTCTCCTCTCAGTAGCAACATGATTCGTCTATGAGGTTATGGTTAGATATAGTATACTGGGACTAGATGCATGTAATTTTGATAATATTATCAGGAGATTTCATGCCTTTGGCCTTTGGGCATGGGGTTTGGATGGACGAAATAATATTATCTGCTTAGGCTTTAATATCGTAATAACTTATAGTTGTACTAGGCTAGTGAGATAGTCGTGGCATGAACTTGGTCGGACTTTGTGAGAATTAAGGTATGTGAGTAAATACAAATTGCCTTATAGGTATGGTAAGTATGATAAAAAGGGAGAAAAGAGAGCGAACTAAGAGCTATTTTTATCATTTATAATACTCCTAATAAAATGCGACCGACATTAAAAGATGGTATTGAGGCGTAAGCATGAAGTAATAATTATTCTAGTAATGCCATTGAGGTAAGTGTCGTAAAAGGGTTGATTTAGATGTTGATGTAGCTCATGGGGTAGGCTAATAACTATGTTTGTGGGAGGGTATGTATCCTAAAATGGACTGACCAATTTCAATTATAGGGTGGAAGGGCCTACTGTTAGTATTTAGGGACTAGAAACGTTCGAGAGGAGCATCAAAGAGAGAGAGAGAGAGAGAGAGATCTAAAAGTGTGAATAGGTGTCAGAATTAGGGGGTTGGCAGTGTTACCTAACCAAACAGTTTGTAACTATTAGAGGTTACGTAAATATTGATACAAAGATATATATATATACGTGCTCTTAAATGAACCCCAAGTTGATAACTAAAGGGTAGAACTGATGAGGGTAATTTGATACCATGGAAATTCGTTGCGAGGATGTGAGAATTGTTGCCTCTTTACTTATATGTGAATTGAGTAACTATGATTTCTTTAAGCACTACTTGTGATTTGTGATTGCATTTGCATAATCATACATATTGATGATGATGAGATGATGGTGATGATGATGATATTGAAATCATGATGTTCATGATATTGTTGATGATGTTGAGATGATGGTGATGATAATGTTATTGAGCTCATGATGTTCGTGAGGCTATTCCGGTTGATGTTGATATTGATATTGTTGAGTATGATGTTTATATCATGATGTTGATGATATTGATGTGATGTTGATGATGATGAGTTGAGATGGGAGCCAGAGGTGGTGCATATTGCATACATACATTCATTATATGCTTTAGATGTGCGTTCATATTTATATGTTGTGATTGTACTGATGATGGGAATCTGTCTTCAGTTTTATAATTGTTGTACCGATTTAGGCTAGTTTCTGGGGATTCACTTTTGATTATTTTCCGTTTTATTTTTACTTATCAAATGTGTTGAACAGATTGTGTTACGAGTCAACCGAATTAAAAGAGTTTGAAATAAGAATTGTTTTAACTTTCACATGAAATGAATGATTGGGTAGTAAGGGTTCTCCTATCTAGGGTAGGGTTAGGTAGGTGCTCGCACGATCCGTTATTTGGGTTGTGACTGTAATTACCATCAATTATCACTTTCTCCTTAATAGTGTAACTGCACTCCCTAGGTTACACTATTTTTTTAATTACAGGCCAAAGAGGTCCTTTTATTACAAAATCAAAATTTGTACAAAAATAGGGCCAAAATCAAAAAGATCTGGAGGTCCAAAATAACAAAATCAAAGCAAAGTAAAACAAATAAAATCAAAATTAAAAAAAAAGATAAGAACTCAAAAAATAAAGTGAAAT
Source organism: Capsicum rhomboideum (assembly GCA_031232105.1). NCBI lineage: Eukaryota > Viridiplantae > Streptophyta > Magnoliopsida > Solanales > Solanaceae > Capsicum > Capsicum rhomboideum. Next base: position 59,039,215 of record CP124711.1, read on the forward strand.
TTGGAAAGTTAACCCTAATTGAATCAACCTCCATCCTCACACATCCCTCCATCACTCAAATCTCCACCACCAAGAAATCAAAATCCTGGAGGTGAAGAAGAAGAAGAGAAAAGGTCAAGATCTCTGTCACACCCCGAGTTCCAACGAGGCGTGATTGGCACCCGAAGCCGATATGGGATGAGAGAACCAATATTTACTCATGTCCACTCATATGCATATCACTCAATAAGCAGAACCATCACGTAGAGATATAATATGTCAATTGCGAAAATTATGGAAACATGCAATTTATACATATAAGGAACTTGGCCGTTAGGGCCACCAAGTCAAAATGGATATACATCTCTTACAATACATCTCTTCCATTCATTTTCCCACATATGTCTACAAAGCCTCTAATAGACACATAACCATGCTTATGCAATATTTACATAAAAACACAAAAACACATGTACACATGTGACTTGGAGAAGCCCCGAAGCAACTGGAGCTCACCAACACTCAGCAAAAGATCAGCACCCTACTGTGGAGGTATACTAGTACATGTGCCTGCAGCAAGTAAAGTAAATTCCCCAAAAGGGGTCAGTACGAAGAATGTACTGAGTATGTAAGACAAATAGTAACTGTGCAAGATATAAGAACTTTCAGGAGTTCAAGCACAAGTGAATGATTAATGTACAATAAACCATGATTCTATGTACATTTGGAAACATGTATCTTGCTTTCATTGCATTTGCATTCATTTGTCATTAACCATTATCACGTGATACCCGGGCCCCAACTGATCAGTGGGATCATTCCAGCCAGGCTTACGCCCCTTAGAGTGCCACCCATAAATGATATATCAATAGGATCGTTCCAGCCAGGCTTATGCCCCTTAGAGTGCGATCCATGAATAATAATAGTGGGAGCGTTCCAGCCGGACTTATGTCCCTTAGATTGCACTCCCCAATTGAACAATTATGCATTGCTTCTTTACTTTTGAGAAATCGATACATTGGTTACTATTGCATTATTGGAACATTTGGAACAATAGTGGAATATTTGGAATAATATTGGAACATCTATGTAACACATGAATAATAAGTGATCAACATATGAGGAACATGTGAGTAACAAGATAACTACTTGAGTTGGGCTACTTTTGGACATTTTGGAATAATACAAGGACATTGCCAATGTAATCAATATGAGCTGCAGAAGGATACAGACAGAGTAACCTTACATACCTTGTATTCTCAATACGAATATACAATCCTAGATGTGCATACAATAGTCCCGCTCCTTCTTTATGTGTCACTCTACAACACAAATATATAACGGAATTCACATTAACCACCAACTACCTTACAAATGCATATAACGTCAATGAGTTACATGTTTGCCTTTAAACATGCCACTTCCCCTTGAAAAAACCATTGATGAAATTATTATTCCAAAAATCCCCCAATATTCCATACATTGACCAATACATGATAATCAATACATTTCACCACAACACTTCTCCTTTCCACTTTCTCATCCACACCATATCACAAATAATCCATCAATTCACCTTAATACACTTCATAGCACATATCGGCCAAAATTCCATAATTTACACTTATAGAAAAATAACAAGTTTAATAACAAAATCACACCATACATGTTCATATTTTATCCATACCATGCTCTTTCATCAAAGTCACAAGTCATATTTCAAGTTACAATTCCATGGATTTCACATCTTTCACAAAAACACAAAGTTCCATATCCAACACTTCCAAGCATAACCAACATGATTTACAGACTCTCCCATGCATATAATATATTATTACATAAGAATAGTTACTTACCTAAGCTTGAAAATTGATGATTTTGCTCCAAGAAGTTGGCTTAGGATTCTTGAGAGTTGAGAGAAATTTTGGGAAATTTCTAGAAATGTGAAGTGTACTCCTTTGAATAAAATCTGATTTTTCCACTTATTTATAGTCCCTCAAGTCTCCTTGGCATTAAATGCCATGTACAAGTGGTCAATATTGGAAGAATGGGTTATTTCCCTTTTGGGCCTTTTATTTTTGGCTCATTTTGGGCCTTAATTTGGGCCCAATTGCACATGTTAGATTAGCCCACCAATTTAACATGTAATTCATCATATATCTCATGTTTATATAATTCCATAATGTCACAACAATATTCACTTAGAAGAGTCATGTTCGTCGCCTCAATCGCAAAAATAGGAATTCTAGCCACCCATGGCTTACTTGAACTTAATTCGATAACTACTTGTGTTTCATGAATTGATCATGTAGGAGTATGTAGGAGTGTATTGAAGTATTTGAAGATTTACCAATTCTCAAAGAACTCCAAAGAACCAAAAGGAACCATAGAAGAATCGACGTAGCATTGCGTCGCAAAACAAGCACGGAAAGGCCAACTTGTTGTGCCTTGCGCCACTGCTGCAAAACAAGGCAGTGGCGCGAGATTTCCTTGCCCTCTGAACCTGAAGTCTTGCACCACACACCTTGAAACAGGGAGTGGCGCAAGTCTGGCCACCTTGCTGAAATTTTTCCTACTCCGTCTAATACTAGTATATCGTCCAATGCCCCATCAAAACACTACAAAATACATACTTAGTGACCTTAATCATCAAGTAAACATGACCCCAAGTTACCAAATAAGGTTAGAAATGTACGGGGTGTTACATTCTTCCCCTCTTAGAAACATTCGTCCTCGAATGTTAACAACATCGTCTCATGTACAACAAAGGCATCTCTAATTTAACATACATATACATTTACACAAAATGCTCTTAGATACTTACTTGTTAGTGCTCTACCTCCGTATTGTGAAATTCTTGGTCCATTTGAAATAGATGGGGATACTTGGGTTTCATCATTTCTTCCGCTTCCCATGTGATTTCTTCTACTTGTTGATTTTGCCAAAGGACTTTTACGGAAGCTATGTCTTTATTCCTCAATCTTTTTACTTGTCGATCTAGAATAGCAATGGGTACCTCTTCATAAGTAAGATCCTCTGTAACTTGGACATCTTCAATGGGAACAACACGATATGGATCCCCTATACACTTTCGAAGCATCGAAACATAAAATACCGGATGGACGGAGGAAAGTTCCTGAGCTAGTGCCAACTCATACGCAACTTTCCCAAATCGTCTGATAATTTCATATGTGCCTATGTAACGTGAACTCAATTTTCCTTTCTTTATGAACTGCATTACCCCTTTCATCGGTGACACCTTTAAAAATACCCAATCACCTATGGAGAATTCAAGCCCTCTTCTTTTAACATCGGCATATGATTTATGGCGACTTTGGGCCGTTTGTAACCGTTGTTGGATCACTTTAACTTTCTCCATAGCCTGATGAACAATATCTGGCCCAAGTAAAGCAGTTTCACCTGCTTTGAACCATCCAACTGGTGATCTGTATTTCCTTCCGTACAAAGCTTCATAAGGTGCCATTTTAATACTTGAATCATAGCTATTGTTGTAAGCAAATTCGATAAGAGGCAAATGGTCATCCCAACTGCCTTGAAAATCTAACGTGAAAGCTCGTAGCATATCTTCAAGTGTTTGGATAGTACGCTCCGCTTGTCCATCTGTTTGAGGATGGAAAGCCGTACTCAGATGCACCTGTGTACCCAAGCTCTTCTGAAAAGATTTCCAAAAGTGCGATGTAAACTGTGCTCCTCTGTCTGATAGAATGGAAAGTGGAATACCATGTAACCGCACTATTTCTTTAACATACAATCTTGCATAATCCTCAGTTGTATAGGTGGTCTTGACTGGTAGGAAATGCGCTGACTTGGTAAGCCTGTCCACTATAACCCATATAGAATCAAATTTCTGTAACGTACGAGGCAAACCTGTAATGAAGTCCATATTAATCATATCCCATTTCCAGACTGGAAGATTGATACATTGCATGTAACCTCCCGGTTTCTAATGCTCTACTTTCACTTGTTGATAGTTCGGGCATTGAACGACAAATTCTGCAATGTTCTTTTTCATATTTCCCCACCAATACACTTCTTTCAAGTCATGGTACATTTTAGTAGCACCCGGATGAATAGAATAGCGCGAGTGCTGCGCCTCTGTCATAATTCGTTTCCTCAGCTCATCTACATCTGGTACACATAATCTTCCTTGATATTGAAGTACCCCTTCTTGTGTAAGATCAAATGCCGCAGTTAGACCTTGTTGCACAATAACCCCTTCATCTGGAGATTCAATAAGATGAACTCCCAAGCTGGCTAGTTGATGTAGATCTTTGATTATCTCTTGCTTTTCAGTCAACTGGCCACTAGTGCTTTCTACTGCCTTGCGGCTCAATGCATCAGCTACTACATTTACTTTTCCTGGATGATAAAGAATATCAATATCATAGTCTTTTAAGAGCTTTAACCACCTTCGTTGCCTCAAATTGAGTTCTTTCTGCTTAAAGATATATTGCAAACTTTTGTGATCAGTATAGATATCAACATGAACCCCATACAAATAATAACGCCATATCTTTAAAGCAAAAACTGCCGCTGCTAATTCAAGATCATGTGTGGGATAATTTTTCTCATATGGCCGCAACTGTTGTGAGGCATATGCTATGACATTATCGTGTTGCATCAATACACATCCGAGGACAACCCCGGAAGCATCACAATACACTGTATAACCTTCGGTACCTTTGGAAAGCACTAAAATTGGTGTAGAGGTTAATTTATCTTTCAAATTTTGGAAGCTTTTCTCACATGCATCATTCCACTGAAATTTAACTGCCTTATGTGTAAGCTTTGTTAATGGTGCAGCAATGGAGGAAAAACCTTCCACAAATCTTCTGTAATAACCCTCCAGTCTAAGAAAACTACGAATTTTCGTAGGTATCGTAGGTCTTGGCAAATTTTTCACTGCTTCTGTCTTCTGTGTATCAACCTGTATCCCTTGATCTGACACAATGTGACCCAAGAATGCAACTGACTTTAACCAGAACTCACACTTAGAGAACTTGGCATACAACTTACGTTCACGGAGAATCTCCAACACTTGCCATAAGTGATGAGCATGGTCCTCTGGAGATCTTGAATAAACCAGGATGCCATCTATAAATACCGTGACGAATACGTCTAGAAATGGCTTAAACACCCTATTCATCAAATCCATGAACATAGTTGGTGCATTTGTTAGTCCAAATGACATAACTAAAAATTCATAATGGTCATACCGTGTTCGAAAAACTATCTTGGGTACATCTTCTTCTCTAACTCTGACTTAATGGTAACCCGACCTCAAGTCAATCTTTGAAAAACACTTGGCACCCTGTAACTGATCAAACAAATCATCAATTCGAGGGAGGGGATATTTGTTCTTGATCGTTACCTTATTCAATTGCTGATAGTCAATGCACATTCTCAGCGTGCCATCTTTCTTCTATACAAATAATACCGGTGCACCCCATGGGGACATACTAGGCCTAATGAATCCCTTGTCCAGCAAATCTTTCTACTGCTCCTTCAATTCACTCAATTCTGCTGGAGCCATTCTATATGGAGGAATAGAAATAGGGTGCGTGCCTGGAATCACATCAATGCCAAATTCTACTTCCCGTTCTGGGGGTAAGCCTGAAAGATCCTCTAGAAATACGACGAGAAATTCATTGACTACTGGAACCGACTGCGGAGTTAATGGTGCCACATCATTATCCTTCACTCGTACCAAGTAACATATGTACCCCTTGGCAATCATTTTTCTTGCCTTCAAATAGGAAATAAATTTTCCTCTTGGTGCTCCTACATTACCCTGCCATTCGAGAACATTGTCTTGAGGAAAATAAAAATGTACCTTTTTGGCTCGACAATCCACCGTGGCGTAACAAGAGGCTAACCAATCCATTCCCATAATCACATCAAAATCCACCATGTCTAATTCGATGAGGTAGGCCAGTGTATCATGACCACACACAGTTACTATGCAATTACGATATACTCTTTTTGCAACAATACATTCACCAACCGGTGTAGACACTTCAATTGATTTAATTAATAATTCTGGTGCCTTTGTAAATTTTGCAGCAACTAATGAAGTAACATAGGACAATGTAGAACCCGGCTCAATCAATGCATAAACATTATACGAAAATATGGATAATGTACCTGTGACTACGTCAGGAGACGCCTCTGAATTCTGCCTGTCTATCAGAGCATAAGTACAATTATGAGCTCCACTGGAACTAGCTGCTCCTCTAGCACCTCTACCATGACCAGCAGGCTGTACACCCTTGCCTAGAGAGGGAACCGATGATGAGGATGCAATAGCTGATCCTGTAGGCCGTGCTACACCACCTGTTCCCCTTTGTGGGCAGTCTCTTACTATATGCCCTGACAACCCGCACCAGAAGCAGACATTCATCCCAATACGGCATGTACCTACATGATACTTTCCGCAATGCTGACATGGCTGACGAGAAGATCCCGATGTCTGTGATCCTGGCATACCACTGCTCTGCCCACTGTAACTGCCCCTGAACCCTCAGAACTGAGGTTGAGCGCCCGCCGGGGAATAAGAGAATGAAGGTCTAGGCGGTCTAGGATACATCCGGGGCCTAGAGTCTCCTTGGGACACCATAGACTATCCCATAGGTCTATCCCTCTTTGAAGGCCCTCTCTCAAATTCGTGTACCCTTCTTCTCTGCCTCTGGTCTTCTATTTTCTATGCAAAATCCTGGATTCGGGCTATGTCCATATCTCGATTCAACGCAACAATGGTGCAGTCTCGTACCAAATATGGCTCCAACCTGTCCACATATCGATGGACTCTATCTGTCATCGTGGCCACTACATTTGGAGCATATCGGGTCAAAGAATTAAATTGCAGACTGTATTCTCTGACACTAAGATTCCCTTGACGCAGATTCAGGAATTGATCTGTACGAGCCTCACAGAAGTCATAAGGAAGGTAGTGATCAAGGACAGCCACTTTAAATTCTTCCCAATTAGGTGGATTTGCACCGACACCCCGAGATTTCTTCCAATCTTCATACCACAATATCGCCTCTCCTTTTAATCTGTACGCAGCAAGTTCAACTGTTTCTACCCCGGTTATATGCATAACATCTAAGGCCCTTTGAATCTGATCTATAAAATCTTGTGGATCTTTATTCAGATCTGATCTAGTGAATGTAGGAGGATCCAATTTCAAGAAATCCTGGGTCCGTCGACTAGCTTCTCTCACTGCACTATCATCACCTGTCATCGGACCACCTTGTCCCTGAACCTGTGCATTCTTTAGGTCCTGGTCGGTAGTATTCACTGGTGGCTCTACCGGTACGTTTCTTCCTCTTGACTCTTCTGAAACTGGAAGAGTAGAAGAAGCCTGTGATGCCATCTTTGGTTCAGCGCCGCCTTGATTAATTGGTTCAGGCGGGGATCTACTAGTTCCTTCTCCAGCAATTCTGTCTAGTCTCTTACTTTTACCTCAACCTCTTCTTGTCATCGACATTTTCTATAATATACAAGAACAACAATGTTTATGGTCAGAAACAAGTATACCTATAACTTCGGCTCTAATGCACGATCTAGAAATGAAGGAATGAAACAACTCCTAAATGTCCCGTAGCCTCCTACTTATAAATGTGGTGCTCAACACATTGATAAGTAAGACTCTACTCAGACACGGCTTTGTAGACACCCTTAGAACGACCTGCTCTAATACCACTTTTGTCACACTCCGAGTTCCAACAAGGCGTAATTGGCACCCGAAGCCGATATGGCCTGAGAGAACTAATATTTTCTCATGTCCACTCATATGCATATCACTCAATAAGCAGAACCATCACGTAGAGATATAATATGTCAATTGCAAAAATTATGGAAACATGCAATTTATACATATAAGGAACTTGGCCGTTAGGGCCACCAAGTCAAAATGGATATACATCTCTTACAATACATCTCTTCCATTCATTTTCCCACATATGTCTACAAAGCCTCTAATAGACACATAACCATGCTTATGCAATATTTACATAAAAACACAAAAACACATGTACACATGTGACTTGGAGAAGCCCCGAAGCAACTGGATCTCACCAACACTCTGCAAAAGATCAGCACCCTATTGTGGAGGTCTACTAGTACCTGCGCCTGCAGCAAGTAAGGTAAATTCCCCAAAAGGGGTCAGTACGAAGAATGTACTGAGTATGTAAGACAAATAGTAACTGTGCAAGATATAAGAACTTTCAGGAGTTCAAGCACAAGTGAATGATTAATGTACAATAAACCATGATTCTATGTACATTTGGAAACATGTATCTTGCTTTCTTTGCTTTCTTTGCATTTGCATTCATTTGTCATTAACCATTATCACGTGATACCCGGGCCCCAACTGATCAGTGGGTTATAACATATCATTGGGATCGTTCCAGCCAGGCTTACGCCCCTTAGAGTGCCACCCATAAATGATATATCAATAGGATCGTTCCAGCCAGGCTTATGCCCCTTAGAGTGCGATCCATGAATAATAATAGTGGGAATGCGATCCATGAATAATAATAGTGGGAGCATTCTAGCCGGACTTACGTCCCTTAGATTGCACTCCCCAATTGAACAATTATGCATTGCTTCTTTACTTTTGAGAAATCGATACATTGGTTACTATTGCATTATTGGAACATTTGGAACAATAGTGGAATATTTGGAATAATATTGGAACATCTATGTAACACATGAATAATAAGTGATCAACATATGAGGAACATGTGAGTAACAAGATAACTACTTGAGTTGGGATACTTTTGGACATTTCGGAATAATACAAGGACATTGCCAATGTAATCAATATGAGCTGCAGAAGGATACGGACAGAGTAACCTTACATACCTTGTATTCTCAATACGAATATACAATCCTAGATGTGCATACAATAGTCCCGCTCCTTATTTATGTGTCACTCTACAACACAAATATATAACGGAATTCACATTAACCACCAACTACCTTACAAATGCATATAACGTCAATGAGTTACATGTTTGCCTTTAAACATGCCACTTCCCCTTGAAAAAACCATTGATGAAATTATTATTCCAAAAATCCCCCAATATTCCATACATTGACCAATATATGATAATCAATACATTTCACCACAACACTTCTCCTTTCCACTTTCTCATGCACACCATATCACAAATAATCCATCAATTCACCTTAATACACTTCATAGCACATATCGGCCAAAATCCCATAATTTACACTTATAGAAAAATAACAAGTTTAATAACAAAATCACACCATACATGTTCATATTTTATCCATACCATGCTCTTTCATCAAAGTCACAAGTCATATTTCAAGTTACAATTCCATGGATTTCACATCTTTCACAAAAACACAAAGTTCCATATCCAACACTTCCAAGCATAACCAACATGATTTACATACTCTCCCATGCATATAATATATTATTCCATAAGAATAATTACTTACCTAAGCTTGAAAATTGATGATTTTGCTCCAAGAAGTTGGCTTAGGATTCTTGAGAGTTGAGAGAAATTTTGGGAAATTTCTAGAAATGTGAAGTGTACTCCTTTGAATAAAATCTGATTTTTCCACTTATTTATAGTCCCTCAAGTCTCCTTGGCATTAAATGCCATGTACAAGTGGTCAATATTGGAAGAATGGGTTATTTCCCTTTTGGGCCTTTTATTTTTGGCTCATTTTGGGCCTTAATTTGGGCCCAATTGCACATGTTAGATTAGCCCACCAATTTAACATGTAATTCATCATATATCTCATGTTTATATAATTCCATAATGTCACAACAATATTCACTTAGAAGAGTCATGTTCGTCGCCTCAATCGCAAAAATAGGAATTCTAGCTACCCATGGCTTACTTGAACTTAATTCGATAACTACTTGTGTTTCATGAATTGATCATGTAGGAGTATGTAGGAGTTTATTGAAGTATTTGAAGCTTTAACAATGCTCAAAGAACCAAAAGGAACCATAGAAGAATCGATGTAGCATTGCGTCGCAAAACAAGCACGGAAAGGCCAACTTGTTGTGCCTTGCGCCACTGCTGCAAAACAAGGCAGTGGCGCGAGATTTCCTTGCCCTCTAAACCTGAAGTCTTGCACCACACACCCTGAAACAGGGAGTGGCGCAAGTCTGGCCACCTTGCTGAAATTTTTCCTACTCCGTCTAATACTAGTATATCGTCCAATGCCCCATCAAAACACTACAAAATACCTACTTAGTGACCTTAATCATCAAGTAAACATGACCCCAAGTTACCAAATAAGGTTAGAAATGTACGGGGTGTTACAATCTCCTTCCGCAGACCAAGCTATAGATTTATTGTGAATTCGAGCTTGGACCGACAGCACCAAAGACATTCTAAAATCTTATGGTTATTATATCTTTCATTGTTGATTTTTGCTATAAATCTGTTGTAATTAAATAATTTGTGTTTGGATATTGTTGATTCTGTTGGACTTTGAATCTTTTATTCTGACATCTTGTAATCCTAAGATTAGGAACTTTATTCTTCTCCATGTGAATGATAGTTTTTCCTTCATGTGGTATATCTAACAGTGAAGAATAAGTTTATGTTTGAGTTCCTGCAAAAAAGTAAATTTGGTTAGCAAAAAAATTTGCAAGTTTGTTGTCATCTCTCACTATGTGTTCTACCACTACTTCAACATTTGCTCTTAATATATTTATCCACTTCACTTTCATAGAGATGCACCAATTGGTTAGCAAAAAAATTTGCAAGTTTGTTGTCATCTCTCACTATGTGTTCTACCACTACTTCAACATTTGCTCTTAATATATTTATCCACTTCACTTTCATAGAGATGCACCAAGGTATTTCCTAAATTCCATCCAAGACTTTCTTAAGAGTTAGAGAGTTTGTTTCTAGCACCACTAGAAGTATTTGATAAGCAATGTCACTCAGGCCATGAAAAAGATAATACTAAATGTTCCATCTCAAAAAATAGAAACACAATGAAGCAGGGCCATCCAACAAAAAAGTTACTACACAAGGTCCCTAAATGGAAGCCTAGAAAACAAAAGGTGAAGTTTCAAACCCATCCTCAAAGTTGTGGCTTCAGCCACCAAATTATTCCCCTCCTTGAATCTTCTAGCATGAGCATACATAAAACATTCATTGCTATCACTTATACAAAAGCACCAGAATTGGGACCGGATTTTCTTTTCATGCCATATCAAAATTGTACTTATATGTCCCCAGTTGTGGTGGTCTACAACAGATCATTTTACAGTCTATTTTAGGGGTGTAATCTTCAAAAAACTTCACTATCATTGGCAAAGCTTTAGGAATATACAATAACCAAGGATACCTGTACATAGCTAGAAGCTAAATGTTTTTTCTAATCTCCATAACCATTCTATAGAAAGACATCCCCCTATATGTAATTATATTTCTTTTTTTCCATAACTGCCATAGAATAAAGGTTGGAATTGCCTTATGCAAAGGCTTCAACTTTGTAGAATACTCTATATTCCACCATTTAAAAATAGTGTCCTTAAATTGTAAGAAAGGACCATGAAGTCCTGCAATGTAACGATCTATTTTGTTGTTACTAAAAATATCTACAGTAAAGGCATAAGAATATTAATTGTTCATAGGTTTTAAGATTATTTCTTTGGTTTGGAAGTGCATTATATATGAACTATGGTCATACGACACCCTAGCACAAAGTTGAGTTGAAAACGTCCTTATCAATTGAGTTTTGATTTAAGCTTTTACTCTGGTCAACTTCAAATGAGCACCCCTCCTAGAATATAAAGAGTTACGAGTCCCAAAACCTACCAAATTAAAGGTCTTCGAGTTTTCTTTCTAATTCCACTAACCATTTGTTAATCCAATTCTGGAGTAAAAGTTTGTGAGCACTTTACTAAAAGGTGTCCATGTTAAAAAGTGAGACCCGTTGTAGTAGGTAGGGACCCAATGTAGCGAGTCTGTTGTAGTGAGTTTGGATCCTCTGCTCGACGGTAATGTTTTAATTCCAATTTACCACGTTTTATGTCATAAACTCAAAAACATCGTTTCAAATCCCTAGAGGAGCAATTTTTCCAAAGTTAGGATGAAAATTCTTCTTTGAGGTAGGATTATTAATCCCTTTTTACATTGATTAATTCGTTCTTCTAGAATTATTAGAATGGAGAATTATGGTAAAATTCTTAGCAGTTAGAATCTTAGGTTCATGAAATTGTGGAGAAAAATCTTTGGGTATGTGTATTATTACCTAGAATTACTTCTAGATTGTTAACTAACGCTTCCTAGCATAAATTCATTATTCTAAAACATGAATTTTGGGTGGTTTGGAACCTTGAGTTCAATAAAGATGGTACCTTTAGAATTAGAACTCCATTAATTGAGATAATGTGAGTATGATAGAACTAGTTAATGGTTAATTGACCCTTGAGTAATGATATAGACTGTGAATAAGTGTAGAATTAGTGTGCTTGAATTTTCAAGGTGTTTATTCAAAGAGTAATTGATTAATTACTCTTATAATTACTTGTTTATTAGATAATTGAATATTTTGAGGAATGAAGGAAGACAAGGAGCATCCGTGGTATGGCTTACTTGTTCCAAGACTTTGATTGAGGTAGGTTATAGTATATGAGTAGTAGACTGTGGTTAGTAATCGTATGCATAATATAGAATCAACGAGAGAATCACGATTAGACCTATGGGCATGGCATTTGAATGGATAAAACAAGGAATTTAAATGAAAGAGATCTAATTATATGTTGATACGTTGATGTGTGAATCCCTTGAAGTGTATTTTGTATTTGCATGACTTACTTGATGAATTACAAGGTGAATATGTGACTGTGGGTAACAATGGAGGAATTGTGTGAGCTCGTAATCATTAAAACTCATCTTTAATACCTTAAAAGAGGTGAATTCGCCATTGGAAGTGTTTTAGATGTGGAATATTCTCACTGAAGGATAGTTGTGAGAGTTGATAATGATAAAAGGATGCAGTGTCATAACTAAAGAACTTAAAGTCAAGTTTGACTGAGTGTTAGGAAGTAAGATGTGTAAAGTTACATGACTAAAGCTAGAATTATAAGTTGAACAGAGTCGAATGGTTGAATAATCGGATAATAGAATAGTTTCTTGAATTTAATAATGACTTGAATGTAAGGATTACTATTTAGTAACTAAATTCACTGATCTCGATGTGAATAAAGGAGGATCGGATTAGTGAGTAAATTTATGTATGTTTAATTAAAGTGTATACTCAATTTGGTTGATAAGGTTTAGATTAATAAGTTGTTGATTGGTCTTCGGACATACTTGTAATTGAGAAATATGGTTGGTCATGCTTTAATAAGTTGTTGATTGGTCATTGGATATACATGTAATTGATGAATATGGTTGGTAATGCTTACATGAATAAGTTGTTGATTGGTCTTCGTACATACTTGTATTTGGTGATAGTTGATTGTTGGTACTTGAATGACTTGAATTGTGATTATAAGGTGTGCTAGTAAACATAGTACACTATGATGAATCCTAAGAGATTTTTTAATGCATAAAATACATATAATGTAATTGTTAAGGATCAGGTGCCACGAGTCGGTATGGATTTGGTTATTGATGTGATTGTTGAGGATCGGGTGCCACGAGCTGATACGGTACATAGACCCTGGTGCATCCCCTACAGGTCATGAGTATTGGGCAGATAAGTTCCTTTAGCATGTGTGTATAGATATATGATGTTGAGAGAGGTAATATGGTTGATAATTGATAATGAACTAATGGTGTTCTAAATTGTGAGGTTGAGATAAATAAGTTGTACTTATGTTATGATTGCTATTTTTGTGGTTGTTTGTGAAGTAGTTTATACTATTATTGCTTATGTGGTTGTCTGTGGCTGTCACGACCCGATTTCTCAAGTCAAGATGGCACTTGCTTTATCCCACCAGTAGGTAAGCCAAATCGAGCCCAAAACGACAAGTAATGGGCTAGTTGGTGGAAGGTAAAATAAATATCAAAATTAAGCATACAACAAAATTGTAGGCAATAGAATACAAGTACAACAATATATATATATATATATATATATAAAGAGAGAGAATAAGAGCTAGTAAGGTCGGTATAAGAGCTACTAAATCCAAAAGAATAAGAGTACTAATAGTATCCAATATAGAGGTAGTCTCAAAAGTAAAGACTGTCCAAACAACAGAAGGAGAGAGAATCAACTCCGGCTCTGAAAGCTCACCCTATCACCGAGAGCACCCAAAAGTAAGCCTGAATAGAGCGTCAACGGCGGCAGCTAGTACTCTGATCTACATCAGAAAAAGATGCAGAAATGTTGTATGAGTACCAAGACAACGAGTACTCAGTAGACATTATCGGCTGAATCAAGATAAAAGCATAACAAGATACGAGAATGTAAACTAAAGCCAGGGATAAAGGGGAAAATGTGAAATAATGCTCCAGCCGATAGATAATAAATAACAAGGTAAATAAAGTCGAAAGAACACAAGCTAACTACAGCCTAACTGGGCCCCCATAAGCCCAGAGGGCACAAACAAGAGAGGATTACCCCATGTGAGCCCCCCTAAGCCCGACGGATACAAACAATGGAAGAACCATCAACAATAATAAATATGAAGTAACCGACAATCGAAACAATATCTGTGAAACCCTTCATACCATAAATGCCGAACTCGAATCGGGCCCTTAACATCATAAGTGACCAATAAATGCCAAACTCGAATAGGACTCTAGTATCATATATGCCGAACTCGAATTGAAATTTAGTATCATAAGTGAATAGTAATTATCGAACTTAAATTGGTTTTTAAAGTAAACATAAGGTAACAAGTCTAGTCAAGAATCAGAAAGATGTGTAAATCATTCTAAGGCTTAAGAATATATGTAAGACGACAAAAGAAGGCCTCCTAGGTGTACAAGGAGCTAATAAGGATATTTGGCCTAAAAGAGGGCCTACTACTAACCCCGAACAACCCTACTAAGGTAATTTCTACCCCAAACTAGACTAAGGCTTCAATGCTCCAATACAAGGTATTAAATAGGTCTAAACAAGTCCTACAACAACAATTAAACTCAAGAAGAGGGTAAATGGGTCATTCTACCTAACAAAACGGCCATTTACCCGGCTAAATATTCTAATTTTACTAAACAAGCAACCAAGCTGTAAATTTCAATCCAAATCTAGCATAATACTGTACTAATACCATAATAAAGCTCAATCTATGAGGAGAGTACGCCTAGCCTACCTGGACGTCGATGAATGCTTGAGAAAGTCATCTAAATTGGAGCTTTCCCTTTCGAGAAGCCTCCGCAAGATGCGACACTATCAAAATAATGATCTACATAGTAAAACAAGAATAAAAATACCCATATTGCATATAAATGCTTCGGGTCCAAAATAGAGCTAAAAATCCCATTTAAGGCCCGCTTGCAAAATCACCAGTTTGAAACCGTCAAAGCATCCTTCTAAGCTCAAGGATTATTTATCCTAAAAAATGAGTAAATTTCGTGCACAAATGAACCAAAAATCAACCCACAAAGTAAACTAGGGATTTGGGTTTAAATCAGAGAATTAACTAAGAAATTAAAGGAAACTTACAGAAATCCTTGATGAGAAAATGATCCCAACGAATCCTCCAACTCACCCCGAACACCCAGTGATCAAACTCCACTCTCCACAATCTCTCTAGGGCTTCAAGGGACTAGGGACTTGAAAAATTGAGTGAAAATTGGGTTTCTCAGCATTTAACACTGCCAGGGGTCCCTTTATCGCGAACGTGGGGACCCCATCGACAACGAGATATTTAGTCGGGCTTACCCTTCACGAACGTGGCTGGTCCACCACAATCAAGAAGAAGGAACTCTGGTCCGGTATGGTGGAGACCCTTCACAAACGAAGAGACAAGCTCGCGAACGCGATGACCGATAAACTTGGCCTTCGCGAATACGTCCTAGGTCTTGCGATCGTGATAGGCTATCACCTTGGCCTTCGTGAACCCTTGGCCTTCGCGAATGCGGCCATGTCCTTGCAAACGCGATGGCCATTTTTGGCATGCACTAACTGAGTTGCACAAGCAGTTTTGGCCAAGTGCCAAAACTTTGATCTGACCACCGGGATTCTTTTGGAATCCTGTGAATGCAAACGAACTATGCTACCCTATCAAATTTGATATTTCAGACTTAACAGTGCCATCAAAATTTCCATTCGAGGTCGTTTTGATGAAAAGTAGGTCCCACACCCTAGGGTCGTTTTAACTAAAATCCACCCAATAGCCTAAATAAGTCTGGAAGTTTTGGGACCCCAACCAAGGGTGCCTCCCAGCCTAAAATAAATTTTTTAAAGCTGATGGAACTGTCAGAAATGGCATATGAGGCCATTAACATGAAGTTTAGGTTCGATACCCATTCCTTATCAATGAAAACTTCAAGATAGGGAATTGGCTCTAAAAACCACACCAACTGCCCGGTAACCGAACTGTCAGCTCCAGCAAGTCATAAATGAGCTGGAAAAACTATGGAAAAGCTCTAAAAGGTGAAATAGTGTTGAAATGAAGAAAATGACCTAGAAGGTCATTACAATATCCACTACTAAAAGGACTTTTATCTGTGAAAGTAAAGGATCAAGATGTACCTGAGGACTAGAACAGGTGGGGATACTGGGCCCGCATCTCACTCTGGATCTCCCAGGTAGCCTCCTTAATTAAATGGTGCCTCTATTGGACCTTAACCACTGAAATATCTCTAGAGTATAACCGTCTTACATCTCTGGCTAGTATTAGGACTGGATCTTCCACGAAGGTCAACCTCTCATCCAACTAAACTGAGTCCCATCGAAGGACATGAGACTCATTCGGGATGTAACGCCGCAACATAGAAACATGGAAAATTGGGTGAATAACTGCAAAGTCTAAGGGCAAGGCCAACTCATAAGCTACCTCTCCAACTGTCCAAAGTATCTCAAAAAGTCCAATATACCTAGGGCTAAGCTTACCCCTCCGCCCGAACCTCATCACGCCCTTCATGGGCGATACTCGAAGGAAAACCCAATCACCAATCCCTAACTTTAACGCATGAAGCCTATGGTTAGCATAACACTTCTGCCTACTATGAGCTGCCCGTAGCCTATCCTGAATCACTCGCACCCTATCCAAAGACTCACGAAGCAATTCGGTACCATGGGTACTAATCTCAGAAGTCTCAAATCAGCCAATCAGAGATTGACAAAGATTACCATACAGTGCCTCAAAGGGTGCCATCTCAATACTCGAATGATAACTATTATTATAAGAAAACTATGTTAAGGCTAGGTGCTGCTCCCACTGACCTCCAAAGTCCATTACACATACACGGAGCATGTCCTCAAGAACCTGAATAGTCTACTCTGACTGATCGTCGGTCTGAGGGTGGAATGCAAAGCTAAGATCAACCTGTGTACCCAACTCCTCCTGAAATGTCCTCCAAAAGCAGAAAGTGAACACAGAACCCCTTGCTAAAATAATGGACATGGGTACTCCATGAAGGCAAACTATCTCACGAACATAGATACGGGAAAACCTCTCAGCATTGAAGGAAATCTGAATAAGGATGAAATAAGCCAATTTGGTCAACTGATCTACAATGACCCAAATACTATTGAAACCACGAGAGGTACGAGGCAAACTACTCACTAAGTCCATAGTAATCCGCTTTCACTTCTACTCAGGAATGGGTAGCCTCTGAAGCAATCCACCCGATCTCTAATGCTCGGGCTTTACCAGCTGACAACATAAACACCGAGCTACAAAGTCCTCTACATACCTTTTCATACCACTCTACCATTAATGTTGCCTCAAATATCTATACATCTTAGATGTCCCAGGGTGAATAGATTATCGGGAGCTATAAGCCTCCCGCAATATCGACTGAATCAAGTCTCTAACCCTCGAAACACAAATACGACCATCAAATCTTAGAATACCCTCAGAATCTAAGGTAGCCCGACTAGACTCACCTCTCAGCACCTGATCACGAATTCTACAAAGTCTACTATCCTCAAACTGAAGATCTCGAATCTTCTCAGAAAAAGTAGACTTAGCCTCAACACTGGCAAGAGTCCTCCTGGGGTCTGAAATATCAAGTCTAATCATCAAGTTGGATAAGAACTGAATGTCCAAAGCCAAAGACCGCTCCAAAACCAAAATGAAAGCCAAGCTAACCATACTCACCACCTTTCGGCTCAAGGTGTCCGCTACCAAATTCGCATTGCTCGAATGGTATAGAATAGATATATCATAGTCCTTCAACATTTTAATCCACCTGTGCTGTCTAGAATTAAGCTCCTCTGAGTCATAATGTACTGAAGACTATGATGATCAGTATAGATCTCATAGCAAACACCATACAAGTAATGATTCCAAATCCTAAGCGCAAAAACTATTGTCGCCAACTCCAAATCATGAGTGGGGTAGTTGCACTCATGTACTTTCAGCTACCTCAGTGCATAAGTAATAACTCGGTCCTTCTACTTTAAAACACAACCCAAACCAACACCATAAGCATCACAATAAACTATAAACCCCTCGCCCTTCACAGGAAGAGTCAAAATAGAAGCAAAGGTGAGCAAGTCCTTCAACTTTCAAAAGCCTGACTCATACTCTACGGACCACTGAAAAGGAACCTCTTTTCTAGTCAACCTGGTCATAGGGGCCGCAATAGTAGCAAATCTCTCGACGAACCGCTTGTAGTATCCTGTCAAACTAATAAAAATGCTAACCTCGATCGGAGGTATAGGTCTGGCCTAATCACGAATAGCCTCAGTCTTTACTGGATCCACCATAATCCTATCCTTAGACACCACGTGTCCTAGGAATGTCACATACTCTAACTATAACTTACACTTTGAGAATTTGACAAAAAGCCTATGATCTCTCAAAGTCTGGAGCACAATCCTCAAATGCTTCTCGTGCTCCTCTCTACTCTTCGAGTATACAAGAATATCATTGATGAAAACAATCATGAAGAAGTCTACGTAAGGCCTAAAAACACGATTCATCAAATCCATAAAAGCTGTTGGGGCATTGGTCAACCCAAAAGACATCACCAAGAACTCATAGTGGCCATAGAGAGTCTTGAAGGTTGTATTAGGGATGTCCTCAGCCCGAATCCTCAACTGATGGAAATCGAATCTCAAGTCAATCTTAGAGAATACTGCTGCACCCTCAAGCTGGTCAAATAAATAATCAATTTGAGACATAGGATACTTATTCTTCACTACAACTGCCTGTAGTCAATTCATATATGCATAAAACTATCTTTTTTCTTTACGAACAAGACAGGATCACCCCAAGGTGATACACTCGGCCTAATAAAACCCTTACCCAGAAGATCTTGAAGTTGAGAATTTAGCTTGTTAAGCTCAGCAGGAGCCATATGGTAAGGTGCCATATAAATAGGTTGGGTTCTCGACTCAAGATCAATAGCAAACTCAATATCACACTTAGGAGGAAGGCCAAGTAGGTCAGTAGGGAAAACATCAGAAAACTCACAAACAATAGAAACAAAATCAAGTGAAGAACTCTCTACACTAAGGTCACGAACATAAGCAAGGTAAGACTCACAACCCCTCGACATCAATCTCCTAGCCCGAATATGAGAAATAATCCCCATCGGTGTGCGGCTAAAAGAACCCTTCCACACAACCAAGGGTATGCTAGGCATGTTTAAGGTAATGATCTTGGAAAAGCAATCCAAGACCACATGATAGGGGGATAACCAGTCCATGCCCAGAATCACATTAAAATCCACCATGTCTAGCATAATATGGTTAGCTCGAGTATGCAATTCTCGAACAGTCATAACACATGATCTATAAACTCGATCCACTACTAAGGAATCATCCACAAGAGTAGATACACGTAATGGCATAGATAAAGGCTCTCAAGATAACTCTAACCACAGTGTATAATAAGCAGACAAATATGAATAAGTGGATCCTGATTAAATAAAGCAATAGCCAGCTAATGACATACTAAAATCATACCTGTAAAAATAGCATAAAAAACCTCTTTCTCTGGCCTACCAGGTACAACATACAAATGACCCCATCTACCTCCGGACTGGCTACCTAACCGACCACCTGTCCTACCTGCCTGAGGACCTCCTCTAGAACCCTAGGGACCACCTCTATAACCCTGAGCACCACCTTTAGTTGGGGGTGGCACTGCTCTAATAGGCTGAACACTCTGCACTATAGGCTGAATCATTCCATGCCGAGGATACTCTCTAGAGTAATAACCAACAACCCTACACTCATAACAAGCCCTGAACACTCTGCCCTACCCAGATGATCCGACTGATCCAAAATAGCCATCACGACTAGAATACCCAGAATGTGCTCATCTCAAAGACTGACCACTGCTCTGTCCACTGTAATCACCATAATCGGACTAATCTCTATAGTAATCTGAAGTGCTATTTGAATGGGTCTACTAGACTGACCCTGGTATTGATAGGGCTGATGCAGAGGGTACCTACCCTGAGAACCTCTGCCCCTAAACTGTGAGCCGCTCTGACTCCCATTAAAACTACCTTGCTAATGCGGCCTCTTATCGCTGCTCCCTTGGGCCTCATGATGCATCTCCTCTATAGTCTGGGCATGATTAGAAACATCAACAAAAGACCTGAAAGCAGAAAACTCTGAGTAGCCATATGAAAATGAAGTCTCAGTCCCCTAACAAAGCACCAAATCTGCTCATACTTGGTAGGTAAGATCGCAGTAGTATGTCTGTCCAACTCATGGAATCTTGCCTCATACTCAATAACTGTCATAGAGCCCTACTGTAAACTGGTAAACTAATCTCTCACGCACTCTTAAAGACTGCGAGGCATACACTTCTCCAAGAAAGTCTTGGAGAACTGAGTCCATGTCAAAAAGGAAGATCCAGCTGTCCTAGAATCAACATAACCACTCCACCAATGTCTACCAGTCGAGTCCAACTAAATGGTAGTATAGTTGACCCCATGTGCCTCAACTAGGCCAAATTACGAAGCCTATCCTCACAAGCAGTCAGGCCAACTCATGGAATCATGCCTCATACTCAATAACTGTCATAAAACCCTACTATAAACTGGTAAACTAATCTTCCAGGCACTATCAAAGACTTCGAGGCATATACTTCTCCAAGAAATCCTCAGAAAACTGAGTCCAAGTCAAAGAGGAAGATCCAGCTAGCCTGGAATCAACATAACCACTCCACCAACGTATAGTAGCCGAGTCCAATTAAAAAGTAGTATAGTTGACCCCACGTGCCTTAACTAGGCCCAAATTATGGAGCCTATCCTCACAAGCAGTTAGGAACTCAAATACATCATCACCCGGAGCCCCTGCAAATCTGGGTGTAGTCAATCTCAGAAATCTACCCAACATCTTTTGCTCCTCTACATACATAGCTGGTTGGGCGGCCGCCGGCCGAGCAACTACTGGTGCTGGAGTGATCTCAACTCTGGGAGTCGCAGCTACAGGCTACGCCCTTACATCTGTACTACTCTAATCCACAAACTAAGCACCATCATATGGTGCACCACCAACTAATCCCAATAACTGGACCAAGGTATCTTTGAGCAATAAAGAAAAAATAAATTCCAGTAGAGCCTAGGTTGCCCCCAAGCCCACCAATGGCTGAGGTGGTAGAATCTCTGGCTTGAGAGTAATAAAAAGATCTGGTGGAGGCTCCCTATCTTGACCCCTAGCTAGGGCTACAACTTTATCCTGACCTCAACCCCTGGGTCTACCATGGCCTCTAGCGAGAGCTCTAGCTGCTGATTCGGGATCCTCGTCGTCGATTATCGTAGCTCACTTCCTGACCATCTGTAAAGAGTGAAATAATGAGAATTTTAGAAACCAACACAGAATTGATGCACGAAATGAGTGAAAAAGTGAGATTCTCCTAAGAATGCCCTATAGCCTCCCAAAGATAAGATATGGACGTCATCATTCCGATCTGCGGGACTTTACTAGACATTTGCTCTTGTACCAACAATACCAGTGAACTTATGCTCTGATACCAATTTTTCACGATGCAATTTCTCAAGTCCTGATGGCACCTACTTTATCCCACCAGTAGGTAAGCCAAATCATAGCCCGAACTGACAAGTAATGAATAGTAATTACCAAACTCGAACTGGTCTTTAAAGTAAACACATGGTAACAAGTTGTCAAGAATCAGAAAGATATATAAATCATTCTAAGGCTCAAGAGTATATGTAAGATGATGAAAGAAGTCCTCCTAGGTCTACAAGGAGCTAATTAGGACATTTGACCTAAAAAAAGGTTGGCGGGGCCTGCTACTAACCCCGAAAGACCCTACTAAGGTAATTTATACCCCAAACTAGATTAAGGCTTCAAGGTTCCAATACAAGGTATTAAATAATTCTAAACAAGTCCTAAGGCAACAATTAAACTCAAAAAGAGGGTAAATGGGTCATTCTACCTAAAAACTGCTCTCTAACTGGCTAAATATTCCAATATTACTAAACATGAAACCAATCCATAAATTCCAACCCAAATCTAGTATAATACTATATTAATATCATAATAAATCTCAATCTATGAGGAGAGTAAGCCTAGCCTACCTGGACGCCGATGAATGCCCGAGAATATCTACTAAATCAGAGTTTTTTCATCCCGAGAAGCCTTCGCACGATGCCATACTATCAAACTAATGATCTACATATCAAAAAAAAGAATAACAATACCTATATTCAATATAAATACTCCGGGTCCAAAATCAAGTTTAAAATCCCATATGGGACCCGCTTATGAAATCACTAATTTGAAATAGTCAGAACATCCCTCTAATATCAAGGATCATTTATGCTTAAAAATGGGCAAATTTTGAGCACAAACGAACCCAAAATCAACCTACAAAGTAAACTAGGGATTTGGGTTTAAATCAGAGAAATAACTAAGAAATTAAAGGAAACATATGGAAATCCTTGATGAGAAAATGATCGCAACGAACCCTCCAACTCACCCCGAACACCCAGTGGTCAAACTCTGCTCTCCACAATCTCTCTAGGGCTTCAAGAGACTAAAGACTTGGAAAAATGAGAGAGAAATTGGGTTTTTCAGCATTTAATATTGCCAAGGGTCCCTTCATAGAGAATGCGAGGACCCCATCATGAATGTGACATTCAGTCGGGCTTACCCTTCATGAATGCAGCCGATCCACCATGATCGTGAAAGAGGAACTCTAGTCCGATCTAGTGGAGACCCTTCGCAAATGCGGAGATAAGCTCGCGAACGCGATGGCCAATAAACTTGGCCTTCCCAAATGTGACCCAAGTATCTTAATTATGATGGGAGATCACCTTGGCCTTCGCAAAAGTGAAGGTCGTTTTTGGTCTGCACAAGCCGAGCTGCACCAGCAGTTTTGGCCTAGTACTGAAACTCTAATCGAACCCTCGAGATTCATTTAGAATCTCATGAACACAAACAAACTATGTTACCCTATAAAATTTGACATTTTGGACTCAACGGCGCCATCAAAATTTTTGTTTGAGGTTATTTTAATGAAAAGTGGGTCCCACACCCAAGGGCTATTTTAACCTAAATCCACCCAATATTCCAAATGCTTGGGACCCAAACCAAGGGTCCCTCCATCCTAAAATCGATGTTCTGGAGATGATGAAATTTTTGGAATTGGCATACAAGGCCGTTAATAAAAAGTTTAGGCCTGACACCCAATTCTTATCAGTGAAAATTTCAAAACATAGAATTAGCTCTTAAAACAAAATGAATTGCCCGGGAATCAAACTGTTAGCTCCAGCAAGTCATAAATTACATGAGGCAGCTATGGAATAGCTCTAAATAGTGAAATAGTATAGAAATTTAGAAAATGATCTGGAGGGTCATTACAGTGGCATTATTGGTTGTGGTTGTTGCACTTGTTGACCTTATTGAATTACTTTTTATTGTGATGTTATGGCTATGATTTTAGTATGGATGCTATGGTGATATCGGGTATGATTTATGTGCTCTCATATTATACTCTATATGGTGACTGGACTATTGATTTAGTTGAACAACTATTTTGTTATATGTGTTGATGTCTATGTTGTTAATTGTTCTTATTGGATTGTTGTTGCGGCTGGTCCTTATTAGGTTATAAGGGAGGTTGAACTTACATATTTCTTGAGTCATTATTATGGGACAGTACTAGTGGATGGATAGTAACACTAACCTTAGCGGATTGTAGAATGTTTTAGCTTAACTAAATGGACAAAGTGAATTAAAGTAGCTAATCGGTATGGTTGAGAGTAGCTAGAATGTTATAATATGAAACTTGATTTGGTGCTAAGTGACTTAAATAAGATTGTCATATGTTCTTCTTGATTGTTATATGATGCTTACGTGATCTAATCCTGGTCGATCGATGATGTCTACAGTACTTGTGATATACTGATACTACTCTTGCTATATCCCCTTTTTGAGATATAGATATGTTGCAAGTTGATTAAGAGTTTTTTGTGTGGAGCGGTGGTCATTCATCATCACTTTCTGCACCTTTTTTTCATGAAAGTTGTGTCATTTCTTATAGTTGTTCTCATCTTAAAAGCTCCTTTACATGTCTAGACTAGGTCTTGGGTAATGTTGTAAGTTGTTGATTATGTATATAAATGCTTGTAAAGATTTTTGATATTTATGATTATGTTGACTCACATATTTTGATTGCTTAACTACAATAAGGTTTTTACTTGAATTTTCGCATAATAATTGTGGATGGTAAGGATTCTCCTATCTAGTTAGAATAGAGTAGGTGCCCGTATGATCCCGTAATTTGGGTCGTGACATGCAGCAATAGCAAAACTATTCTAAATTCTCCAGGCCATATAACATGTAAGGAAAACATGTTCAAATAATTCTTATGTAACTTATCTCTTACACCCATTCTCACAAGAACTTTGCCAATTGGACACCTTTGCTTTCAGAATATCCATAGAAAAAAATGAAAATTTTAAAGGTACACCTTTATCCCACAATTTTTTGAATACTTGTTGTGCATCTCCGTGTTGCCTAATTAACTCCCAAGCACTCCCTACTATGAACTTTCCTTAACTATTCAATATCTACTAAGGTTTATCCCAATCAACAACATTCTCCCCCACATTAATATCATTTAAAATATATTTGCAGACTTCTGCAGGGAACAAATGATTTAATAACTCTTCATTTCAGGAGCTATTAATCATAACCTGATGCATATCTTCAAAAGAATAGTTATTATAATCAGATAAAGGTAAATAATAATGTAGAGCTTCTAGATGAGTTCAATTATCGAATGAAATACTAAAGTGACAACAAATAGGTTCCCACCAAATCTCCTAGTCAATATTGTTCCTGGCCTCTAGCATACCCACTCTCCATTCAACTACCTGAGGAATGTGTCTTTTGCAGTATTCTTTCGATATAAAGTTTGTCCATAATGACTTTTTAGTACTAAAACTCCACCACAATTTAACAAAAAGAGATTTATATACATCAAATAGGGATCTAAAATCCAATCCACCTTCTTGGGTAGACATATGTCTGACCATGCTACCCAATGCTTGTTCCTCTCCACTTATTTGAAAATCCAAGGAAATCTGGCGAATAATTTATGCAAATCATATAGCACACAATTGGAGGGTCTAATAGCAGATAATATTTATATGGGGATACTTTAAAATGCATTGTTAATCAAGACTATCTTACCTCCAAAAGAAAGAACTTTACCTTTCCAAGCCTGCAACTTATTCTGCACTTTCTTCAAAAGCTCAGAAAAGTGATTTTTCCTTTTTCTAGCATGTCCAATAGGACACCCTAGAATATTAAAGAAAACTTGCCCCTATAAAAACATGTGCATTCTTCTACTTCCTGAATAATCATATTAGTAGTGTTGTGGTAAACAAAGAAAGAGTTTTTGTCTTTGTTTATCTTTTGACCAGATTGTCTCTCATAGTCTCCTAGGGTCTCTATAGTTAACAGAAGAGATATTTTATCTATATAAATAAATATTATGGTATCACTAGGATAGACTAGATTATTAATATCATCACACCATTTGGTCATCCTACACCTCCTAAATTTCGTATTATAGAAAAGGTTATTTAGAGATCTAGATAACACATCTACAAATAAAATGAATAGGGTAGGTGAAGGGGATCTCCTTGCTTCACACCCATAGTAGAGTGAAAGAAATCATGGTCTTGTCCATTTATGAGAATAGAATACCAATTATTTGCAAGTAACCTCCTAATCTTGTCTAATACCAAATTGTCAAAACCCATCTTTAACAACACTTTTATCAAAAAAAAAAAAAAAAAAAACCAATCAACTCTATTAATGACCCTTCCAGTTGTTATAGGGTGGTTACGAGCTAAGCACCCTGTTAGAGTTCCCCTAGTAAGTTGAGTTAATAAAATCTCAAAGTAGGGTGTTTTAAAGCTAAAAACTAGCATTGTGTATATTTGTGCTGATTTGTGATTCATGGTGCTGTGTTTTGTGGTGTTGTGTTTCGTTAGGAGGTAACCTAGTAATCTAGACCTCCGTAGGAAAATTTGAGACCAAAAATAAAGTCATAGCATATGATTTTAGTGGTTGTCGCATTAAGATATCTTTGTGATGTCCTAAGTCTATGATTTGTGTTGTAAAATGGGGGTAGAATTCAATTCCTTCCGAGTTACCAGTTAAGAGCCGCTGTAGTGGTGGGATTTTTCACTGCAGTGAGACCATCGTAGTGATCGAAGCTCCACTATAGCGGGACTAGGGAAGTTCGTTAGGGCAGTCGTAGTGAGCCCAATTTCTCCATGTTGCAGCAAGAAAGGTGTCGCCGCAGTAGATGACGCAAGAAAAAATTCCTATTTAAGTGACTTAATTTCAAGTTTTACCTCATAAACTCAAAAACCTTATTCCAGAGCTCCAGAGAGTCAATTCTTCCAAGGCTAGGGCAAAATTTCTTCATTGAGGTAAGTTCTTCCATCAATTACTTCATATAGTAATCCGCTAACACTATAGAGTCATTAGAACGATGGTAATGATGGAATTTTTTATTAGAACCCATGGTTCATTAAAAGTGACTTAATTGGTTGATGCAATTATTGATTATGTGTTGATGTACCTGTCTACTTGTTTTATTAATTCATGAGATATACTTGCTGCTATTTTAAGTCAGCCTATGATGCCCACCAGTATATAGTGTTTGTACTGATACTGGCCTTGTACTTTTTTTAAGTGCAGACTGTGTTCCAGAGACTTTGATGTGACTTTATATCTAGTAATTTCATTTGATCAATCGAGGGTGAGCCACTTCTATTCAGGCTGCCATATATCTTCATAGTTGCATTTATTCATTCTTCAAACAAAGTGTTGATTAGTGGTTTTTATATTATTCTAGACATCGATTTATTTAGTGTCCTTTGTATGATGATTTTTGGATTTTGGGGATGTAATAGTTAGACTTTTGCATTTTTATTTGTTTAAGTTGAGATTTATTATTTTATTACTGCACTTTGTTCAATGAATTACTTTAAGGCTTGGATTAGAGGGTTCTTCCACTAGAGGGTTAGTGTGGGTTCCAATCATGGCTATTTAGGTCTTGAAAATCTATCATAAGCTTTGTCCATATCAACCTTAATGAAACATTTGCTGGTTTACCTCTCTTCCTAATATCCATAATAATTTCTTGTGCCAAAAGTACATTCTCAGTGATACTTCTTCCCTTCACAAACCCAAATTGATTATGAGAAATGAGACTTAGTAGAAAACCATCCAGTCTATCATGTAGAGCTCTTGAAATGACCTTATTAAGTAAGTTTCTCAAACTAATAGGCCTCATGTCAGAGAAAGACCAAATCATCTCTTTTTTTATGTAATAAGACAAGATTAGTATGTGTAATAGATTTGGGAAGAGTGCAACCTTGAAAAAATGCAACCCACTATCTTGAAAATATCTCTTCCCACAATATCCCATCAATTTTGATAGAAGTGAACAGTAAATCCATCAAGTTCACTAGCACTATCCCCATTAAGTTCAAACACCACATTTTTGACGTCTTATTCTATGGGACAAACATTTAATAGATTATTATCCTCTTCTGTAATTAGGGTTGTTAGCTGGTTAAGTAGAGACAGTTCAACTTACTCTTTTCTACCAGTAAATTACTCCTGGAAAAATGAACTTGCTGCAACAGCCACTTGTTCATCCCCTTCTGCCCATTCTCCATTGGATTTCATTATTATGTGAAAAGCTAGTCTCTTTCTCAATTAACAAGACTATAAAAAAATCTGGTATTCCTGTCCCCATCAGTAAACCATTGAATCCCAGCCTTTTGCCTCCAATAATCTTTCTTATAATGCAAGTATTACTTCAACTCACCCTGAGCCCTCTAAAGCATTGTTATATTAGCTTCAGTTCATTGTACCTCAAATAGATCCTCTTTAATTCTTACTATATCTTCTCTGATGGCCAACTATTTGAATATATATCCAGACCTCTCTGTGATCAAAAAGGATAGGGCAATATTGGTCTTCTTCACCTTCAGCTTTAGGTTGATAAAAATATCATTAGAATGCTCAGACCTAGCTATTTCAGACAACTTCTTTAAAATCATTAGCTTCAGTCCAAAACTTGAAAAACTTAACATGTCCATTGAAAAAAGATTACAGATTTGCACAACTCAATAGAAGAGGTGTATAGTCAGAATGTAACGACCTATTCTGTCGTTACTAAAATCACCTCGTTCAAAGGGTAAGGGGTACGAGAATTTTATAAATATCTTTTAAATAGTTGTGTGAAAGACTTGGTCGAATAATTTTAGAAATTAAAATTTTAGGGTGGGCTGACATCATCCTACTATAGCAGAAAGTTTCCCACTATAGCGGCACCGTGGTAGTGACTTACTGGACACTATAGCGGGACGCCGATAACAGAACAATCCCCCAATTTTTTCTTTATTTTCCTTCTCTCTTTAGTTACAAATAGGTAGAGTCTTCATTCTAAAAACCCCCAGGGCTGCCTCAAAGCTCTGGAGCAATGGAGAGGAGGGGTATACTTGAATAAGGTAAAACATGCCTTTTTCTTGCAAATTCCACGCCAGAAGTCCTTAGAATGGAGTCAGAAGTTCGCATTCAAGCCTTCATAGCAGCTGTTTGGCTCCTAGGTAGGCTAGTTTTAAATGATTAGTAAAGACCCATGTTCGAAAACGTATGTATAATGTAAATTAATGGGAGATTCCATGCTTAGGCATGCAGGCCAGATGTTTGGTTGGATAATATAGTAACTTAGGGCTATGTGAATGAGAATTGCATTATTGAATGCGTGTGGAGTTGTTTTAGAGATGGTATGTATTATAAGTTCATGTTAATCGAATAATAAATAGATATGATGTAGTTATGCTCTATGAATTATTGTTAAATGTAATAGGTCTTGGTTGGGATGATTTAATAGCATGGCATAAGATAGGTGAGAATGCTAGGTGGAGGAGTAACCATGGCGATAACTTAGGGCCTGTTTGTAAAGCCACACTGGAAATTGGAATTGGTGTAATTGGGTGTAATCACACAGTTTGACTTGTTTAGTTAGCTAGATAATTACATGGTTAGCAGGTAATTGCGTGTAATTG
Source organism: Capsicum rhomboideum (assembly GCA_031232105.1). Classification (NCBI taxonomy): domain Eukaryota; kingdom Viridiplantae; phylum Streptophyta; class Magnoliopsida; order Solanales; family Solanaceae; genus Capsicum; species Capsicum rhomboideum. Next base: position 59,068,884 of record CP124711.1, read on the forward strand.
GCGGGGGTAATTACACTCTCCAATTCACAAGGGGGAGCTGTGAATTACTGATAATTACATGGTGTAATTACAAGCTGGTTACTTTTTAATTTCTTCCTTTTATTTCTATATTTATTTTTTTCATTTTGATTTATTTTTTCTATTATTTTAAATTCTTTTTTATTTTTATAATTCTAATTTTTTTAAAAATATATTTTTTATTTTATTATTTATATTTCATTTCTTCCTCATTTTCCAACCTTTACTTCTTGTGATTCTACGCAATTGTTCGTATTATCTATTTTTTATTTATTTTCATTTAGCATAATTTTGTTAGTATTCTAATTTTTAAGTTAAAGTTGAATTCATTGTTTTATAATGTAAACTTACATTTTCCTTTTCTTTTGAATCATATTTATGTACGTTATGTGGAAATTTGATATAAGAGTATTATGTTAACTTTTTTGTTTTGAATTTTGAACTTTTTCAATTTCAATTTATTTGTTTTACTAGTATTGATTTGATGTTAATTTTTGTCAAACATGCATTTCATGATGTTCTTAAAAGTCATGTACTTTTAGTTTTTATAATTAATTTAATTAAAATAAACTAATTTGAAAAATATAAATTAATTATTTTTATAATATTAGTTAAGAACATATGTTTATTAAAATATATTTTTAAGAGATAATATATATCTAAAATATTAAATTTAATATCATTTCTAAAGTCCCTTATCTGTCTAATATAAATTTTCAGTTTTGATAATTAACTTTTATTTTAGAAATGTAATATAACCATGTGATTACACTTGTGCAACCAAACAGTACACTTGTAATTACACTATAATTACATTGTGACAAACATACAGGTCATCATAATTACTAGGCTGGTAATTACTATACTAGTAATTATAGCAATTCCAATTACCAGGTGGCTTTCCACACAAACCCTTAGAGTTTACTATGGAAGTTGAAGGGATAACGGTGTGGTAGGTAGAAGGATTAATGTATCCCCACAATGGGAAAATTGAAGGTGAATCCAAAGGTAATGCGTGTGTAACTTGAATATATATATATATTGCTAGATCCCGATGTTATTGTGGTAGGTGATGGTTGAATTGTAGTTAAAAACTCAATTTAGTTTATGTGTGAATGTTAACTAGCTCTTTGCGTACTTGTTGAAATGCATGGTGAAAATGTTGACTTGTTGGATGATGTTACAAGTGTTTAGTCATATATAACGAGTTTGTATTAAAATACTTATTGATATACAAGTGTGGTTGTGTTATTTCACATTGTTATTACACTTGTTGTGACATGAGTTGTTATTGTGAGATGAACCAGTAAAGGTCATCATCACAAAATTGGTGAAACTCAGGGAGTATAAGGGTGATGATGTTGGAATACAAGTAGTACAACATTGGTTTGGGATAAGGGTGGCAGACACTAGATGTCTGGGTTATTTTGTACATGGACTGAGGTCGTCCCCTATAGGTCATGGCTAGTGGGCAACCATAAAATCCATAGCATGTGTGTTCATGGTATTGGTGAGTTTGATGATTCCTTGAGTGGACCGAGTTACGCTTTTGTTGATACATTGGGTTCCTTGAGTGAATCATTTGATATTATTGTTGTTATTGGATCCATGAGTGGTTCAGGCTATTGACATATTGAATTGTGTAAATAAATGTTAAAGTCTTTAGAAAGAGAGTAATCGTGGCAAGATGGAGTTCATTGTTGTTAGTCATGGTATTGACTTGGCACATTGTTCGTGTTATCTTATACTTGTCTGAATTGTTGAGAAAGACTAAGAAAATTATAAATGCTAAAGTGTTACGTGACTGTACTTGCTTACAATTTGTGGTTTTGTGTTCATAGTATACATCTATTGTCCTAAATTGGGGATAATTCCCAAAGCATGATTTTTTACTAAGGTTGAATTGAATGGTTACTATAGGATTGGAATTCATTGTGGTTATATGTTGTTGAGTCCATAATTGAGTTAGTATTAAATGCATAAGCTAGAGGTGACAGAAGTATTGAGAGGTAGTGCATTAGAGTTGAACGTTGTGTGGTGGTTGACTGTGGCTTAGTGTAAACTGATAAGAGATAATTGAAAGTTCAATAAAGAATGGAAGTATGAGAGTTAAATTGATTTACTATAGTAATTAAGTGCATATTTTATTTCGAATATTTATGTTGTGTTTAAGTGATTTAACTTGGGTCAGTCGATGATGCTTACCAGTACCTGTGGTTGTATTGATACTACTCTTGCTATACCATTTTGTGGGGTATAGTCCGGTTATAGGATCAATTCAGGTTTCATTGTTTGACAGGGATAGAGATCTCCAACAGCTTCCCTCTTCTCATTCTTACGATGGAAGCTGAGTCATATGTATTTCAAATTTTCTTGTAGTAGCTCTTGTACCTGTCTAGACTAGATCTTCGAGTAGAGTATTTCTTTACATTTGAAGATTTATAACCAGTTTTATAATAGTTGAAAGATTTAATTTTTTTATGACTTCTGCACATTTTCTAATCGGTTGGTAAGGATTTTCCTATCTAGGTGGATTAGATTAGGTGCCCGCAAGATCCGATTAGATGAGTCGTGACGCAAAACCAGTTTTGGCCAAGTGTTCCATCTCTATCTTCCAAATGCACCAAGAAATTCTTGATTGATCCACAACCTGCCAAGTCTTTTGAAAATACTAGCTTCATCTGCCCTATATTCCATCAAGTGAAGGGATTAGCTTTGAAGTTTATATCTAACAGCTCACAAAATTTGATGCAAAATTCAAAATCTTTATACTCATGAGGGTACACAAGGAGACCACCAATCTTTTCCTCTTCACTCATAATAACATTAAAATCCCCCCTACACACCAAGGGGATCTCATAGTATGACTCAATGAGTAGATATCATCCCAAAGCCTCAATCTCTCCAGAGCATCACATTTAGCATTGATAATTTTATTGATGAAAGATTTTCTAGAGTCTTGAAAAGTCAATTGCAATGTTAATTATTGATTAAATTATGCTAGGACACTTACATCAATATTCTTCTGAAAAATATTCAATTTCTTCCATTTTTTTATTGTAATTAGCATACTGCATGCCTAACCTCTTTTTGTATTTTTGAATACGCCTTTTCTATTAAAAACATTCCATTAATGCAATAAGACAAAACTTATGATGCCTGTGAAGCATTTGAACCCTATAAAAAGAGTGTTAATATTCATAGACCTAATGTTTAAAAATAGTGCTTTAATCATCATTTACAATTGGATTTTACACTCTTCCTTGGAACTACCCTTGTAGGTATGTTGACATCTACTTTGTTCTTTGATTTCTTCCTTTTTGCTTATGATTGAGGTGACAAGCCAGCTTCCTTTATGATTTGAATGGCGTTCTGCAAATTTTCCCCTTTCTCTTTACCTTCCACTTTGTCTTCAGTCTTCTCTAACTCATTGTATTGTACAACTGTCTCTTGTATCTGATGTAACACTAACTCATGCACCACCATTACATATGAGAATTTCTTATATGATGTCACCGATTGTGAATTTTTAGTAATTATAATAGCTTTATCAAGAGGTACTAATTGATCTAGCAATTGATAAAAAATTTTACTAGGATATCTTCCCACACCCTGAACTTTCTCTACTACTATTGTTGCTTCTATGGCTATGGAATTATCAACTTATAATGGTTACTGAGAGGTTGCACTTACCAATTCCTTGATCAATGAGTGCACTTATTGCCACATCTGAGTACTACATCATATTCTCCTTATCAGAAATTGCAAAATCATATGGTACCATCTGCTCTTGTCACCATTATTAGTTACTTCTCCATCTTTGTTGTTTCTTTTTACCTCCTAATTTTGATCTTTTTGTATCTACAGGTCATTATTATGGGTACTAATGCTAGATTGTCACGACCCAAGACTACCCCCTAATCGTAATACAGTGCTTAAAATAAAAAGGGCCCTAAACTAACCATTGATACTGGCATAAGTAATGAGCAACTAAATAGAACATATAAATATTGGATCACAATGCAAAAGCTGACATATAGGCTAAACTGTGAAGAGTAAAGATAAAATATCATAGAGTAAACTTTAATTTCTGAAAACATACAATCTCTTGACCACTGATTATAATTTACTCAACTGACAATTTATCTTGTCTAAGGAGCCTGTACCAACAATTTGGACACTTTTCATAGGGACAGGAATCCAGAATAATTTATGTAAGTAAACTGACTACCAACATGACTACTAAACTGTGCCTTCCGGAAAGACAGAAAACTCATCAACAGCTGAAGACTTGAATCCTACCGTAGAGTATGCTCACGTACTTCAAAACCTGAATCTACATAACATGAAAAATATAGTGCAAAATGCAGTCAATACATGGACACCAAAACATAAATTATGAGGAAGTCCTTTAAAGCATCATAAACATGTTGAAAATCATAGAGAATTATAAGTCATAGAGTCTGCATAAAACTTCTTTTAAAACATCTTTGAACATGCTAAAGTCTTATGAGAACATGATGGATAAACTTTTCTAAAAGGGCTTTTTTCATGCATCTACATATATAATAAAATCATAAAGACAATAACTTAGTGGGAGTTTCATCTAACTGACATACATCATTTGAGGTCATGATGCACCAACTTACAATCCTAGTTAGAGAGGGTTGCCCTACACTTGTCAAGGTGTAGAACCTATCTATCTATGGATCCATCTAAGCCTCTTGGGCTAACATAAACCTATGATGACACATAGTTTTAGAATAAGTGTTATCTAGAATGTAAGTCCACTCGGTGTTAAATAATTCCCCTAAAACATATCTATATAGCTCATATCATATCATGTGACATATCTAGATGTCAAAACTTTTCTTAAATCATATCTTGGACATATCTAGTTGTCATTCTACTCATAATCTTTGCTTCATTAAGAAGATTGTTTACTATCATTGATGGCATATCTAGATACCTTACTAATCATGAACTTACTTTTTGGGAAAACTATTCATAAGCATTGATGGCATACTTAATACCATACTAATCATGAACTTACTATTTAGAAACCTTTCATATCTTTACTTCATAAACATATCTTTACTTCTATGCATATAACTTAGGTCATGAGAAAACTTACTTGAAATCATGCATAACTTGTGAATCTCCATAATAACTTTCATCACTTCTTAAATAACCTTAAAACATGCTTGGATGATCATAATCATATAATAAAATATGTTGTTCATAGTAATTTATTGATATGTATAAGAAATCTTTCATAAAAATCATAACTTTGCATAAAAACCATAGCTTAAAGAGAATTGGGTAAAAACCCTAGATTTAAATATAATTCATCATATAATTAAAATAATTGGGTGTGAGGATGAAATGAATCCATCACCGAATCTTGCGTAATAGAGAGAAGACAAATTCTTGACAAGGAGAACTTAAGAAATTTGCTTGATTTGAAACCCCTAGCTTACTTGATCTTGTTATGGACTTTTTAGGGACTAGTTCTCGAGAGATTATGGGAATAATAGGATTTAGGATCTTATATATATAGTTTATGGTGATTTACAAGTTGTGGGAGAGGGTTAAAAGCTAAGAAAAAGTCTGGATTGCCCTAAAGAAAACGTGGCTGAAAAATTAGTTTTGGGTATCATACAGACCTCCCACGATCGTGGTACCTAACCACAATCGTGGTATGGAATCTTGGGTTATAGGTGGCCTTTTGAGGTCTATGTACTTCATCAAACATGTACATCCCACGATCTCAGGTTCTACCTATGATCGTGGGTTTCGATCGTGGTATGGGTCGTCAAATTTAACAACTTGATAGTGCTTCAGTAAAATGGCCATAACTTTTTAATCCAGAAGTGGATTAAAAAAATATTGGATGCATTGTAAATACGACTCAAATACCTTTAATTTGGTGGGTAATAGTCCATCTAACTCTTCATATAATTGGAGTAATGATCGTTTGAAGTTGACCCCACAAGAATTTTTCACTAGAACTTGGTCGAAAGAGGAGTTTTCAATTCAACTAAGTGTTAGGGACTTCTTATGACCTCGAATGACATCCATACTCTTATCATAATATATATTTGATAATAACACCTAAGTAAGATTAAGAAATCTATGGGTTAGGTCTCACTACATACTTAGAATGGCTAAATCCTTAGCCCGAAAGTTCAAGGTGTTACATAGATCTTCCTTGATGTGGTCACTATTTGATTGTGAATTGGTGTCTTCCTTATAGATCTGCATCTCATTTTTCCGAGACATCAGATTAGCTTTTGTAGCCTGTTACATATCATTATTCTTTGTTGTTGTTCTGTATAGTTGAGCATCATGTTTAACTATTGTATCCCTTGTACCATTGTTTATGGACCCTTTTGCTACACTGGGTTTCTGTGGACTCTGATTATTATCTGCATGGCCATCATTGTCCTCCTCAGAGATAACTCCGAATGTATTGATAGTAGCACTACCTTTGGTAAGGGGTGAAAAGTCAATATCAGTTAAGAACTTAGAAGAGTCCTTTTCCATTCTGAATCTCCTATTCGTAGCATTCCACCTCCCCATATTTTCGACTACCCTTCCACTAGATAGGACTCTATTTGGAGCCTTCATTATTTCCTGTTGGATCTCCTCTTCCTCTTTTGTCCCTTCTTGACTTTGTTTCCTTAATTATGGATGAAGTCCTCTACATTCAACTTCATTATGTCTTTGAAGCTTGAAATTAGTGCAATACTTTGGTAAGAAATCATACTAAATCATGATGCTCTCCACCCTTGTTTCCTTATTACTATCATTCACCACTTCAATTTCAATATACTCTAGTAATTTAGCTACTAAGTCCACTTGTAATTTGACATTGGCACAACTTGGCCTAATTTTGTTAATGGTTGTCAAGTCTAGATGAATAGTCTTACCAACAATAGTAGCAATTGACAAGAGGGACTCCTTGACAAAAAAGGTTGGCAATAGGTCCAAAAAGGATATCCATACCATAGCTTGAATAGTTTTACCTTCAAGTTTGAACTTAGCATCATATATTAAAAGTCTCATATGATAGGATACTCCATCCTTTCCAACTATGTAAAACATATTTGTTACCATGATGTTCACAAAATCCTCCATTAAGTTAAACCTCATTAGAGTATGTCCATTTCTTAACAGACCAATTTAATAGTCTCCTTTCACATTGCATTGTTTAGGGATCTAGATCCTAAGGTCTTCTAACTCAAGCCACCCATAAGAAAACTTCCCAACCATATAATACTATAGATTCTCCATTAGATTCATTTTCTGGACTTCTCCTCTTTCCCTATGACTCTAGGCACTCCATTATTGAAAAACAACTACTTGATGGGGATCGATTCTTTTTGTAATTCCTTAATCTTTTAAGGAGAATTAAGAGTAACAAATTTAACAAGATCAACATATATGGCTCTACTCCATTGATTATCCTCTGATGAAACTTTATTATTAGTAGTATTATATTTCTCGATAGGCAAACTATTAGGCTCGATAGGCAAATTGTTAGGATTTTTTGGCAATTTTGGATGGTAGAGATGAAGAAAGTTTATTTTTGATGTTAATGAAAAAGAATGGCTAACCACCAAATTTGGATGACCAGTGGCCGGAACGGCCATGGATAGTGAATTTTCGATGTAAATAAAAGGTTGTTAGGTTTGAACATGAGAGAGCGATTTGGGGCTAGTGGAAGTTAGTGATCCTGACTTAGTGAGTCCTTTCTTCAGTAATGAACTGTTGGCACCAGTTCTATATTTTTTCTTTGTTGACTGCGGAGAAAGTGGCTCGGCAGGAAGAGGAGTGTACCATGAGAGAAGCAAGGAGGTCAACCTCTTTCAATATCATACCATAGAATTTCATTTGCCTGCATTCTTAAGGCATTAGTTCGGATGGATGACATGGAAGGACGGCTACCCAAAAAGTCTTTTTTCAGCTTGGTCCGCGTAAGCTCAAAGATTGCTATATAATGAGAGTTCGCCTTCTTGTACACCAAGATTGGGGAATTGTCATTATAGATGAATACATTTGTCTCACATACTATGAGGATGGTGAGAGGAAATATATTTTACATCTCAGAGGGGCTTTAATTGGAGATACCATTCTAGCTGCAAAAGAATGGCTCCTAACTGAAAATTTCTCTCGATCACTCTCTAACAGAAAGTCGTTCTCCCTTTCATAAAAAGTCAACTTGTACTTCTTTCCTAAGTGGAAATTTGGACCTAATCAAACCGCCGACAGGGGCATGATCCTCTTCCCTGGAGATCTCAGATGAGGGAGCTCTGGGAAAGCCGCCGACTCCAACTACCCTCCATGTACGATCCATACTAGATCTGACCAACTGTCCATCCTACCTCCTCTACGTTACTTACAGCCCATATTTGTCTCGGTAGAGTCCTTGACTCTAAAAGTTTCAGTTGCCTCCCTTGGACTAGGTCCTTTTGTGGGGTTCCTTAGGGACTGCCCAACGTTGACTAAAACTGATCTTCAGCAAAAGAGTAATTACTAGTTAGATTAATCTAAAAATAAAATTTAATTTTCAAAAATTAAAAGTTACTAATGTTTGAAAAATATGTGGCTTTATAAATAATACTATGTTAGGTATATAAAAATATTTATTTCTTGAAAATATATTGATTAATAATTATATTATGTATATAAATTTATTAATTAAAAAGAACACATTTTTTAAGAATTATGGGTTGAATGTTTGACAAAAATATTAATATTTATAATTATAATGTCATAACATTATTCAAATATTTCACAAAAAAAATAATTATCAATTGTAAGTGAAAAATGAACATCAAGCAATGTGAAATAACAAATCAATAGTACTAAAGCAAATAAATTGAAATAGAAAATATAACCTAAATTCAAAATCCATAAAAAAAAGGTTTACAATAATACTCTTATGTAAAATTCCAACATACATGAAATAAGTTCCAACATAACTTAAGTAAATCTGATTCAAAATTAAAAAATAATCATATAAATCTGAATCCCCACCTCCACCCCCACCCCACGGCCACCCCCCACTCGAGAATTATCATATGTAATTACCCCCTTCTAATTCTTTGTACTTTAGATAGATTAGCCTCTAATGTTAATGTCTAATGAGGATAAACGGATTTACTATTTAACCATAATCAAATGTCAACTACAAAATTTAAATATTTAATACAATATAAACATGAGGGAGTCAGGTCAGGGGCGGACCCACCCTATGTCAAGGGGTGTCATCCGACACTGCTTGATCGAAATTTTTTTGTTTTATATATATATAAGCTGAAAAGAAAAAACCGAATTTAACTACAAAGATTAAAAATGACACTGCTTGAGCAAATAAACTTTGTTGGCTTGTTGGTCTTATGGCGCGCACATGCTTCTTTGAGCCCGGGTTCGAGCCTCAGCAAGAGCACATAATGTTTTGAATTTTGGGCTTTTTCAGTTAACTCCACAATGCCAGCTGATTGATTTGGATTTTTTGACCATTATCTGTCTCTAGAAACTAATTTACTTATCAAAGAAGGACTGAACACAATACTAAAGCATAAAGCTAAATCTAATGTTGAAAAAATAATAATCTAATATTGGTACTTCAGAGCTGGTTGTGCTTTCTTTTATTTCAATTGTATGTTATGTTTTTTCTTCCATCTTCTTAGTTCTAGTGGAAATTTCCTGAATGTAGAGTATTCATTATTTTCTCCCAGATTTAATTTCATGAAATTGTTCGGGGTTATCTATATAGAAAATGAAATATTTAGTACCATATCCAATGAGGCTATTATGAACATATTTCAAAATATGAAAACTCGTTGATGAGAGTTGTAGTAATTTACTTGATTTATGTTTTATTAGTACACTTTAAATAGTTTTTATAAATATAATGTTGTTATATCAATGATTTTATCAAATATCGACACTGCTTACAAAAAATTCTGCGTACGCCACTGAGTAAGGTCACCCTCATACATACATGAAGGAGAAAACGTAAGTATTTATAGTTTTCTAAGATACATGAGGGCGAAACCATTTTCTACTTCTTTATTAAAAAAATTAATCTTACATACTTTTTACAAGAGATTCATTTTTACACATAAGATAATTTCATTTCTACACTTAAAAGTTTTGAAAAAAAAATTATTTTTTCTATTCAAATAATAAGAGGTCAAAAAATCTCATTTCTTAGACATGGACAAATAGCTTCCATTTGTCTCTCTCAAAATATAAGGAAGTTGGTATATGTTGTTTTTCTTGGTAGCTTCGACAAAATCATGAGACATTTATCCGATATCTTTCGTTGACCACAAATCATGGGTATGGACTAGGAACAGTCGGCTATCTTTGATGGAGAATTGAACAAAAGGTGTCTCTTAAGAGTAGAATGAAGTATTGGTGACATTGATCAAGGCTAAGGGTCAAAAGGGACTTAAAAATTTGGTTAAGTTAATCATGAACCAAATTAATATTTTCAAAACTTGTTAAACTTTTTTAAAATACAAAAAAAAACCACAACTTATTTGATTTATAATAAAAATAAGGGACCCCAATCATTTCTCATTATTCTTCAAATCAATTTTCAAAAAAAAAAAAAAAAAACCTCTCCTCTCTCAACTGAAACATTTCAAACTCGTCAAACTCTTCCCCAATAGAACTCCTTTGTTCTTCCAACAGATCATCGCAGCCAACATCTCTGGCGACTTTCAACCTTCGGAGACCCCACATTTGACTTCTTCATCCTTCCTTCTTCCCTTGTAGCCGTCAATTTCTCTGTCTTTGCAGGTAAAGACTTCTCTTTTTGTTGGTTTTCAAAAAATTAGGTTTTTTTAGTTAATGAAGTAAAAGAAGAACTTAAGTTGTATTCTCTTCAAGTATGGGTTAACAATTTTGAGATTTAATGCTCAAAAAAGAAAGAAGAACCCGAGAAAACCCTAATTTGTGGGATTTGTTCTCTTAATATGGTGGTGGATATAAATGTGGTATCTTTTCTTAGTGAAATATGATTTTTATTTTTATTTTTATTTTTTTGTTGTTGTTCTTATTCTCAAACATTGTTGTAAAAATAGTGAAACTTGAATTTTGACTTTTCTCGGAGATATCTGTTGTGAAAATTTTGTCTTGTTATCTGTGTTGTTGTATTGAATCACTTCACTTAGTGTTTGTTGGTTTTGTTGGTGTTCTTGGTGTTTTTTATTTTGTTGGTATTGTTTGTGCTGTAGGTGTTCTTGGTGCTCTTAGTTTTTTTGGTATTGTTGGTGATATTGTTGGTGTTGGTGTTGGTGGTGTTCTTGGTTTTCTTAGTTTTGTTGATTTTGTTGGTGGTGGTGGTGGTGGTGGTGGTATTGGTGTATTGGTAAAACACCGGTGTTGTTCAAATGGTGATATAGCTTGTTGTTGCTGTTGTTGTTTTTGATGTTCTTGGTGTAATATAATAGCTTGTTGTTGGTGTTCTTGTTGATATATGTGCATGGTACAAATGTTACCTAATAGATGTGTAATATGTTACAATAGAATAAGAATCTGTTGGAACATATTAAGCATCTGTTGGAAACAACTCTATCATCTGTTGGTTTATTGTTATGTTGTTTCTAACAGATGACCCATCCGTTGCAATAGATGAGTCATCTGTTGGAAGAAATCAAAATATTCTTGCTGCTGGTTTGATTTCTTACAATAAATGACTCATCTGTTGCAACAATGGACCATCTATTGTAAATATTGTTTTACTATGTTGTATTTATTAAATTTACTGTTGCCCTTTTTTTTAATGATGCACAAATCAATTATAATTTTTTGTTTGTAGATAAAATGGATCCCAAAAGAAAAGAAAGTGGATCAACTTCTGATAAACCAAGTAAAATAGCTAAATTACATACACCGTTAGAAGAACTTGTTGAACAAGCCCTTTCACAAACAAATAAAGTGTTACCATCTGTAGATGTACAGAAGGAGAATGAAGATGTGGAAAGAGATAATGAAGAAGATGTTGAAGGAGAATCAATTAAAAGATCTAGAGATGATGTAGAAAAGGAGGTGGGGGAGATAAGGAAGAAGTTGTAGAGGAGGAAGATGAAAATAAAAATGAGGAAGAGATGGAGATGATGAAGAAAGTGATTAAAAAAGAAGAGAAAAAAGGTGTGGATGATGATGAAAAAGAAAGTGAGAATGGAGATGAGGAGGAATATGAAAAGAAAAGTGAGGAAGGAGATACAGCTGAAAGTGGGGAAGATGCTGAAGAGGAAAATAAAAGAGAGGATGAAGAGGAAAGAGTTGATGATAATGTTGATGATGATGTTGAGTTATCTTCGATCGATCATGAACGTAGATCGAAATCCCAACATGATCTTGTCAAAACTTTTAGTATTGAAAAGTTCCAAGCGGAGATGCCTATAGATAACCCTATAGATTTGACTGGTGATTTTGTTGTTAAATCAGTCATGGGTAAAATTTTTGATGGTTTTAGGAAGACATTGAGGGATGAAAAATTGGAGGATTACTTTAAGTTCAGCTATTTTGGACACTTTCTTGATCGGCCAGAGGATAACAATGTATACTTTCAAATGACCATGGCGTATGGTCTTCTCAAGTGCAGGATCAAATATGAGGATGAGGATGATTGAACTTTAAAGGATGAGGACAAGAAGATAGATGAGATTTGGATAAACTATTGTGGCATGTTGATTTGTTTTGGCATGAAAGAATTTGCCATAGTGACTGGACTGAGATGCCATCCTCCTTTTGAACCTCTTCCCACATTAACACCCTTAAAAAATCCAAAGGCAAGCAAGACACCTAAATCAGCCAAGGCATCAAAGAAAGGCAAGACACTAACCAAGATAGCCACCAAAACCAACAAAGGAAAAGACAAAATAAATGAGTTGTTAGAAATTGTTGGACTTAGCTATAAAGCCAAGCAGTTGATACTTGATCTCAAGAACAAAAAGTTTTGAAGGAGCCATTGTGCTTAGTTTGGTTTGTTCATTCCATTTTATGAGCCAGAGACACCAACAAAGGCATAGAACCTGAATTGTTGGTGCTTGCTTAGGATTTGGAGGCATTCAACAATTATTCATGGGGATATGAAAGCTATTTCTTGACTGTCAAATATTTACTGACAAAGTTATATCCAAAGACGATCAGCTTATACGGATTTTCTTGGGCTTTCATGGTAAACTTCACCCTTAGTTCTTTAGTGTTTCATTTATTTATGTTATTGAATAATTATTTTGATTTTTTGTTTGCATCATGTTTATATTTTTAGTCTTGGGCATTTGAATCCATTTCCACCTCCGGCAGCAAGTCAAGGACTACTCAGAGGAGGTTTCTCATCTAAGGATCCTTAGATGGTTGTCTGCCAGGAACAACTCAAGGATGAACCTCTTTGATCTTTTTAACCCTCCTAATGATGCAGTAAGTCTTCTTTTAAATAGAATAATTTTACTCAAGTTTACAAGTTAACACATTACAACAAATGTCTTATTTGTTGCAATAGGTATCTCATCTGTTGTAACAAATTACTTATCTATTGCAACAAATAAGTCATTTATTGAAAGTTATCTCTGTAGATTACCCATCTACTGCAACTTATGCAACAAATGGATAATCTGTTACAATAGATGACTTATCTATTGCAATAGATGACTTATCTGTTGCAACAGATGACTTATCTGTTGCAACAGATGGATAACCTATTGCAATAGATTACCCATCTGTTGCATAAGTTCTCTGAACCTGTTAAAAGATCACCTAATCTACTGTACACTAATGCAACAGATGGGTGATCTGTTGTGGTAGATGCCTTATCTGTTGCAACAGATCATTCATCTGTTGCAATAGGTTACCTATCTGTTGCAAGTTATAGGTTGATTTTAATATATCTACTTTTGTTTATAGGTTGTGCATCCCTGGCTTGTCCCTACAGAGCAAGAGTTGGAAATATCATTCTTTCTTACTCTAGGGATTATAGATACAAAACCAGACCTTAAGGTAGACTTGATAAAAAAGAAATTAGCTGGAGCAACAGCCATTAAAAGAGAAACACCTAGGGATGGTCAACTTGTTCTTGTTGAGCCTGTTGTTGAGTTTTTTGGGTGGTGGTGTTAATGTTGGTGTTAGTGTTGCTAGTGTCAGAGGTGGTGATGAGCATGTTTATAATGCTCATGAAATTTTTAGACCATGATGATGGTCATATTGGTGGTGGATATGGTGGATTCACTCCTTTCAGTGGGCATACCACCTCTTTTGGTCCCTATTCTAGCTCATGTTTTGCATGTAAATGCCAAGAATGCAAGGACAAACATGAGAACTTAATTAGGTCTCTTGATGCTTTGGTTATTGTTGTTAAGGAATTGACATCTAAGAGGTATGTCATTCCATCAAGGAAGATTACAGATCCATTCACTCTATTGGAGGTGAAGAGGAGGGAAAAAGTAATTTCTAAGGCACTATTAGATATTAAATCAAGGAAAATTACAACTCCTCTTCCTTGTAATGTTGAGCAATTTCCAAGGGCCATAGGAGAGCGGGGAGAGCTGAAGAAGGTGAATATTTACAAGTTGGTGAATGCCACAAGGAAGGTTAAGTTGAACACACTGATGAAATCAAAAAAGGCCCCAGAAGTCTACTTTATGCATAAATTTAGTGCAAAAGACTTTAAGAACAACACTAATATGGAGGATTGGTATGTGGACTAGGTAAGTTACTTTTTCTAACCTTCTATTTATTTAATTTCATTGGTATGTTTATTTAGATGATCCATCTATTAATAGATTCAGAGATATATTACAACAGAAGTCATCTGTTGCAATAAATTTTCTATATGTTGCAACAGATTTCCCATTTATTGCAACAGATAAGTTATCTGTTGTAACAGATCACCCATTTATTGCATTAGTTGTAGTAAATAGGTAATCTATTAATAGATTTAGAGATATGTTACAACAGATGATTTATTTGTTGCAATAGATTTCCCAGATGTTGCAACAGATAAGTCATCTGTTGCAACAGATTACCCATATGTTTTATCTTTTCAATTGTTATTATAAGTTACTAACTTATATAAATTGTATTTTTATTTCAGTATGTTGATGAAATTCTTTACCTCATGCTGGAGAGGCATCAGAAATTCAATCAATACTATGATCTTAGTGATAGAATCATGGATCTCAATTTTTATGGTAACTTCAAAAGCAGGTACAACCAACTCAGCTAAGTAGCGACAACTCCAGTGGCAGAAAAATTAAGGAGTTACTTGTTGAGTTTCAATGATATAAGGACATAATTGACTACTGCATAGGGAAGAGACCATATCCAGGTGCCATGGATTAAACAGAGGCAAAGAGAATTATAGCAGTCATGAACTTGGAAAAAAAATATTTTGTGACTGTTGAGATCATCATGAATGAGGGAGTCATGAATGTTTATGACTGCAACATATCAGTTTTTGAAGATTGGGAATTTTTTATTTTCATGGAGCCTTTGTTGGAGTTGTTCCCAAGATTGTTGAAGTAAAGTGGCCTAATGAATCACTTGCCAGAAAAGTTGTTCAACAAACGATGGGCTTTTGAAGGTCGAAAACAGTTACTTCCTAAGAATGAGATTGGTGCCGCGTGCAGGGCATACTCGCTTGGATTTATTGAGCTTTTGGTAACCGGCACTTTTATGACAACTCCTAAGACTCTATTGACTGATAATGCAGTTTCAAGAATGCAAGAGGTTTGGGCTGCTAGGGTAGCATTTAAGAGTTTGGAGCCTTGATTTGGATTGTAATTTGTTTGACTTATTTATTTGTGTAATTGATAATTTCTAGACAATATAACAATTTTTTATTTTTAGTATATTTAGTTAATTTTATTATGTAATTGGGGATGACAATATTTTATATTTAATAGATGTCTAGTTATTTTGTCATGAATTTTATTTTATCCTTAGATTTGGAAAATGTTGGATTATTACTAAAAATGAATTATTAAGTTCAAATGTTGCAACAGATGCATTATCTGTTGCAGCAAATGACTCGTCTGTTAGAACTAATCAAACAGATATACTTATATGTTACAACAGATATATAAATCTGTTATAGCAGATGTCTAATATGTTTGATCATTTACAACAGAATCTACATATGTTGCAATCGATGCATTATTTGTTGCAACAAATGACTCATCTATTGGAAATAATCAAACTGATATAGACATCTATTACAACATGTTAGTCATCAGTTGTAATAGATGGCTCATCTGTTGGAAATAATCAAACAAATATAGACATCTGTTGCAGCAAATGATTAATCTATTACAACAGATTATTCATCTGTTGGAAATAATTAAATAGATACAGAAATCTATTGCAATAGATGACTAACCTGTTGCAACAGATGGCTCATCTGTAGGAAATAATCAAATAGATATAGACATCTGTTGCAACAGGTTAGTCATCTGTTGTAACAAATGACTCATCTATTGGAAATAATCAAATAGATATAGACATTTGTTGCATCAGATGATTAATCTGTTGCAACAGATTATTCATTTGTTGGAAATAATTAAACAGATGTAGACATTTGTTGCAACAGATGACTAAACTATTACAACAGATGACTCGTCTGTTGGAAATAATCAAACAAATATAGAAATCTGTTGCAGTAGATTATAATCTGTTGCAATGAGTTATACACTTAGTTGATCAAGTAATTACTATGTAATTCATTGAGATTGTAATTTAACTTATTAACTGAAAGCTAATTATAGCTAAATAACTTTGTTTATTACTAATAATATGTTAATGAAGCATTTCACAACAAATTAGTCAATTGATCACTCTATTTAGGACAAATACACTTAGTTGATAATATAATTACTATGTAATTCATTGAGATTGTAATTGAACTTATTAATTGAAAGCTAATTATAGTTAAATAACTTTGTTTATTACTAATAATGGGTTAATGAAGCATTTCACAACAAATTAGTCTATTGATCACTCTATTTAGGACAAATACACATAGTTGATCATGTAATTACTATGTAATTCATTGAGATTGTAATTGAACTTATTAATTGAAAACTAATTATAGTTAAATCACTTTTTTTACTACTAATCATGGGTTAATGAAGCTTTTCACATCAAATTAGTCAATTGATCATTCTATTTAAGATAAATACTCTTAGTTGATCATGTAATTACTATGTAATTCATTGAGATTGTAATTGAACTTATTAATTAAAAGCTAATTATAGTTAAATAACTTTGTTTACTACTAATCATGGGTTAATGAAGTATTACACAATAAATTAGTCAATTGATCACTCTATTTAACACAAATACACTAAGTTGATCATGTAATTACTATGTCATTCATTGAGATTGTAATTGAACTTATTAATTGAAAGCTAATTATAGTTAAATTACTTTGTTTACTACTAATCATGGGTTAATGAAGCATTTCACTTCAAATTAGTCAATTGATCACACTATTTAGGACGAATACACTTAGTTGATCATGTAATTACTATGTAACTCATTGATATTGTAATTAAACTTATTAATTGAAAGCTAATTATAGTTAATAACTTTGTTTACTACTAATCATGTTTTAATGAAGCATTACATAACAAATCAGTCAATTGATCACTCTATTTAGGACAAATACACTTAGTTGATCATGTAATTACTATGTAATTCATTGAGATTGTAATTGAACTTTTTAATTGAAAGCTAATTATAGTTAAATAACTTTTTTTACTACTAATCATGGGTTAATGAAGCATTTCACATCAAATTAGTCAATTGATCACTTTATTTAGGATGAATACACTTAGTTGATCATGTAATTACTATGTAATTCATTGAGATTATAATTGAACTTATTAATTGAAAGCATTTTACATCAAACATATGTAGAGTATTTTGGAAATAATCAAACATATCATTCATCTATTGCAACAGATATCTATATCTGTTTGATTATTTCCAATAGTTGAGTATATTTGTTTGATTATTTCCAACAGATGAGTCATCTGCTGCAACAGATAATGCATATGTTGCAACATATGTAGAGTCTATTGGAAATAATCAAATATATTAAACACCTGCTGTAACAGATGTCTATATCTGTTGCAACAGATGAGTATATTTATTTGATTATTTCCAACAGATGAGTCACCTGCTGCAACAGATAATGCATCTGTTGCAACATATGTAGAGTTTGTTGGAAATGATCAAACATATTAGACACCTACTGCAACAGATTTCTCTAGATGTTATAACAAATGAGTATATTTGTTTGATTATTTTCAATAGATGAGTTATCTACTGCAAGAGATAATGCATCTGTTGCAATATATGTAGATTCTGTTGGAAATAATAAAATATATTAGAGATCTTCTACAACAGATGTCTATATCTACTTGATTATTTCTAATAGATAAATAATTTGTTGCAACAGATTAATCATCTGTTGTAATATAATTCATTATTCTGACTAATTTTACATCTGTTGTAACAGATATAACATATTTTGCAACTTGTTCCCACACATACAACAGTTGTTGGACCATAAATATAAATATATTTTATATAATAAATAACATACATCAACAACTAAAATGAGTTAAATTATCAAGTTCAGAATTAAACCAACAACAAGACTATTTACTATTACAATAATTATGGAGCATTTCAATCCGGGCATGTAGTTCTTTTGTGGCCAACTGTCTTACATATGGAGCACTTATTTTTTCTTTTCGAAAATGATTCTCCAACTCCACGCCTCCTCTTCATTCGCCTTCTTCCCAATTTGCTTGGGTCAACATATGGAGGAGGTATTTCTCTCTCCAAAATCTCCAAAGGAACAATCCAAGAATATTCAGGAGGCACCGAATTAATTTCCTCACAATACGCAATTTGTATTTTTCCATCGAATAATATGGAGATGAGTACTCATAAATCTGGTTTCCAAATTATGCACCATATTGGGCTTGAAGCGCTGCCATAGCATGTGGACAAGGTATTTTGTCCATGTCAAAAACTCTACATGTACAAGTTCTTCTTTTAAGATCGACCGTGGTAACATCACCATGACCTTTGATACTGAACTTGTAATTGTCTATTTGATAGGCCTATAACTTGTTCCTCGAATTGATTTACTTTGGTATTTTTTTTTCCATTGAAGGAACAAGTCTGTTTGGTGAGTTGACCAACTCCATACACCTCTCGTGAAATAATTTTGCAAACCTCATGTTTATTTTGTTAAATAGAGCAACAATGGGAATTCTCTTTCAACGTCAAACATAGAATTCACTGACTCAGCAATGTTTGACGTCATAATATTATACCTATAAAAAATCACTTAGTAAGACATAGAATTACAATAAACTCAAAAAAGACACTAAATTTATAATAATGTACCTATTTTCCGGACAAAATGACCTACTCCATCTGTGGAATCCAACACGTTCGAGATATTCGTCTGCCTTGGGTACCATATCCCTTATTTGATTGAAATGGTCATAGAACTCAACTCTATCATACGCTTTCACTGCTTTATAAAAATAAAATACAACCTTTGAATTGTGAAAGTTGTTTCGAATATTTTCCCCAAGGTGCCTCATGCAACAACCATAATGAGCTGAAGGGTAGACAATTGAAACCATCTTTCGAATACTTGGATGCCTATCAAAAATTATACACAGCTCATCAGTATCATCTACATAGCTTCTTATTTGTTCAAAAAATATTGGTACGAGGCATCACATTCCTTGTCCACTACATAAAAAATCACTGGAAAGATATGATTCTCTGCATCCCGTGCCACCATCGATAGCAAAACCCCTTTATACTTGCTCCTCAAGAATGTCCCGTCAACGGCTATGGCTTTTCTCATTTGATGAAAATCATGAATCCAAGCCGGATAGGCAACAAAAAAGTACTTTAACCTTCAATTTTCATCAACCTGCAATGTTGTCTTTATTCCTGGATTCACGAACTCAAGCATATAAGGTCATGCATCAAGCACTGCATACCCGTGCTCATGTGTTCCCCTAACCAAAAACTTTGCAATCTCCATGCCCTTATAAATATTCCAATAACTCACCTTACAACCCAATTCTGTATGGAGTTGATTGACCATATCTCTTGTAGACGGTCCTTTGCCATTGGGGAAGCTACTTTGGAAGTATTTACCGATGACCTTTGTTGTGACATGCAGATTATGGTTCATAATATGCTCCGAACTACATCTGTGATACTTCATAAGTTTTAATACAGAATCTATCAGAACTTATGAATTTCATAGCCCTCAACCACCACTTGCAATCCAGATGTGCACATCTAAAATAATACACACTACACGAATTAATCACCTTCTTGAGTCTAAAATCTTTTTTCAAGCAAGCAATATGCAATGAAGTGACTAGTTCTTCCTTGTTCTTGAATGTCATTCCCTTGTAAAAACCTATTTCATCATCTTGAAGGTTGCTCAACTGTGTTAATTGAGAACTGCCCATTGTATTGCACGCAACAACGGGTGTAGGTGCTTGTTCCTCCTCCACTTCATCTCCACTCTCATCATCTGAAATATTCATGTCCACACTATCCAATTCATAATTGAACATATCTTGTTGGTCTTGTTCTACATTCTTATTTTCTATCAGTTTTTTAACCATGCACACTCTTAAAATAGGCCTAGCTGCATCACTCAGATAAGCACGCAAACGAACCTGATCGCTTATCTTAAAAGGTAGAGCCTTCTAATTTTCAAAAGAGTTGTGCATATACCTGATGACAAGATCTTTCGATTAGCAATTTAGTCCACAACAGTTGATGATTAAGTTCACAAAATCATCATACAAAACATCTCTTTGGACTGTCATCGCTATCATCTCTAACATGTAACCATCCCTCCAACGCCAAATAAATCGATTGTTGCTCTTGATCCTTTCACCATGACAATCAATCCCTGTTGTTATTGATTCCTCCATCACTGGTACCTAAAGAAATTTGTTAAAAAAATTAATAATGATAATATAGTAAAGTTAAGTGGCTATATATAACAATAAAAGTATATGCACTATCATTGTACCAATAAGTAACCCATCTGTTGCAACAGATGAGTCATCTATTGCAATAGATGAGTCATCTGTTACAACAGATTAGTATTCTATTGCAACAGATAACTAATTTGTTGGATTCAGCTTCTGGTCTATCCCAGTATTGTGATCTGTTGTAATATGAATCCAATAGGTAGGTCATTTGTTGCAACAGATGGCTCATCTGTTGTAATAGATAACTCATCTGCTGCAGCAGATGACCTACTTGTTGGATACATATTCAGAAGCAGAAGATGAATCCAACAACTAAGTTATCTGTTGTAACAAATAACTCATTTGTTGCAGCAGATGACTTATCTATTGGATTAAGCTTCTAGTTTTGAACCAGCTTTGCCAGCTGGTGTAAGATGAATCCAACAGGTAGGTCATCTGCTGCAACAGATAACTTATCTGCTGCAACAGATAACTTATCTGCTGCAACAGATGACTTACCTATTGGATTCATGTTCAAAACCAGTAGCTTAATCCAACAGGTTGGTCATCTGCTGTAGCAGATGACCTATCTATTACAATAGATGTCTCATCAGTTGCAATAGATGACTTAGCTGTTGTAACATGAATCCAACAGGTAGGTCATTTGTTGCAGCAGATGACTTACCTGTTGGAACTGCATTAATAGTAGTGGAAACTATCCAACAACTGTTGTAAATGAATACAACAGCTGTTGAATACGCTATTGAAAATTATTGAAAAAATAGCAGATATACCCAAATGAGAAATTGAACTAAAAATCATTATTTTACTTACAAATATCACCTATGAAGTAATGCCCAGTGATATACAAAAAAATTTAGTCCAAAAATTTTGTCCAGTAGCAGCAGTAGGGCAGCAACAACAACAACAATGTCACGACAAGCAGTAGAAGAAGAAGATGATGATGAACAAGAAGAAGAAGATGAAGAAAAAGAAGAAGAAAAGTAGCAGGAACAATGAACAACAACAATGGAGAAAAGCACCAAAAGCAAAGAGAGAGAAAACAGGAGCAGCCGCTGCATTGCCCCCCCCCCTTTTCCCTCCATTTTTTTAGTTATTAGGGTTTTATAATGGGTCAAAGTGTAAAATAAGAAACTTGTGTGCAACTCTCACACATGAGTCAAAACTTCTTAATCCTTCATTTAATTTTTGTCACCCACACTTAATAATTAAGACTTGAGTCACCTATATTTAATTTTAAAACTTTTCTACCACCCTTAATTCATTGTCCCATCTTTGATGAATCTATTTTTTACTGCACATTCTCTTCTTTTACATTATATGACAAATTCATCAACTATAACTAAAGTACTGGTACAGTCAAACCTCTCTAGTGGCAATGTTTTTCTGGAAGTTTTATGTCTGTTATAGTGAGGTATGTTGTTATATATGTATAATGTTATTTAACGTTTAGATCTCATTTAGTTGTTATAGACAAAAGTATACAAAATTAAAAAGAGTATGAATGTTAAAAAAAAAAAAAACAGTCTTTTCTCATGAAATTATGACCATAGGTGATGAGTATCATTTGAATACAATTTTTTCCCTTTAGATCGATATTCATACTTGAAATTTACTCTGTGCATAACATTAATGATAATTATCATAAATCTTTTAATATTTTATTTTATACATAATATATTTCTTACAAAATATTAATACACAATATTTGACAATAGTTGTTATAAAGAGGTAATTTTACAAAGAATGTACTGCTATAATGAATGACATTACTGTTATAGGTAGAATTTTATTATAGAGTAACTTGAATTTTTGGTTCTAAAAAAAATCAGACTATTATAGTAAAATGCCGTTATAATGAATGATCGTTATAATGACCTTTGACTATATAGTATGTATGCTTGGTTTGAGAAATACATATGATGAACCTTAGATTCTTTTGGTACCTCTCATTCATACTTTTGTGGCACTTGAAAAGGTTTTCTTGCATGCATTCGAGGTTAGAATAAAACCAACTTTATTGTTTCATGTGCATTGTGTGGTGAGTTTTAGATTAAATTCAATTGCATTACATTGTTGATCTAGAACTTGGCCCAAGTATTTGTTGAGGCAAAATTCTGAGTAATATTTGATTTGGGAAAGGATCGTAGGCCTTTTTTGACCCTTTGCGCCTTTCAATGCCTACCAAATGACATTAGTCCTTAGCATGTCCCCCTTTGAGCCTGAACCCTCTTCTTTGGAAAACTACATCTTAGCCAATACCCTTCCAAGTGCTTACATGCACTATCCTTCTTTTGGCCTGACCTCCTTGAGAACACTAAAATGTGCAAATTACATAAAGGATTCAAGTTTGAAGCCGCCAAAGGCAAAAGATGCAAAGTCTCTGAAAGTCAAGAATGCAAAAAATGACTTCTAGAGAAAGAATAGAGTCAAAAAGCTCTCCACAAGGTCAAAACCAGGAGAATTTCAAGTAAAGAAAGAAGAACACTCCTAATGATAGAGAAGAAACTTCAAAAGGAAAATCAGAATGAAAGGAGAATTCTCTAGCTAGAAAAGACTCAAAGAAGTCAAAACAAAGAAAAAGACAACAAAGAGGATCAAGCACTAAAAGTGCAACAAACGTCAAAAGCATAAAATTCAGTGCGACGCTCATGGAGGGATTAAGTCAGCTTTATCCCAAATGAATATCCTTCCCGTAACCAAGCCTGCATTACAAGCTGATAGTAAGCCCTACATGATCCCATTTCAAATGTTCTCACATTAGTGAAGATTTACATGAAGGTTCAAGCCTATGGTATCATAGTGGCATGCTTTGAACACTCTTCTGAGTGTGAGTGCACTTTTTCAAATATCCTCAAATCAAAATGCTTTAAATGTGTGCAAATAAGGACCTTGTTTATGGTGAGAGCATTTGAAACATGGGGATAGGTCTAGTTCAAAACCTTTATTTAAAGCAAGAAGAACAAATCTTGTCTACACTTAGGGACATTTGAGGTACCACTTAAAGCTATAGGAATTATCTTGAAGTCTATCTCAGTTAGAAGAGAAGCGAAAGAGAAATTTTTATGCTATGCTAATTGTTGGTACCAATTGCAGTCGAGATTTGATTCTCTTCTCTCATTTTTCAAAAAATAAAATTGGGGCAAGCACCCATCTTTGAATAGCTGTCAAAACGACTCATTGGTCCTTTCATTGATAGGGTCCGTTTCTTTAATTCGTGTCGTCCTTTTACCAAAATGGCATATTATGTTATATTGGATCGTTACTTCATCTTTGTGACACGTTAAGTTATGTTGGATCGTCACTCTTATATTTGTGAAATGTTTTACTGGATCATCATTTTTATATTAGTGACATGTTATGTTGGATCATCACCTCTAATTTGTGACATGTTATGTTGGATAGTCACCTCCTTCATTGTGACATATTGTATTTGCTACTAATAAGTTAGTGCATGTGATTATAAGACATTGGGAAGTCACCCCATTCAAAGTGACATGTTGCATAAGGTATGCGCAATTCTTAGTTTTCCTTATATTTCATTTACTACTAATAAGTTTAGTTCAGGTGATTATGATACACGTTGGAAAGTCACCCTATTCAAAGTTGTATGTTAGGTTGTTGCCCTTTCAATGAGACACGTTGAAAAGTCACCCAGTTCAAAGTGACACGTGGTAGTCAAATCGGCATCAAAGTGACTTCACTTTCCAAACTGTCATCAAGGTGATGACAACTAATTCAGATCCGAATCAAAATGATGACCACTTGTTTAGAATGGTATCAAGGTGATCCCATTTATCCATACCAACGTCAAGATGATGACCACTTATTCAGAATGGTATCAAGGTGATCCCATTTATTCATACCATCGTCAAGGTGACGACCACTTGTTTAGAATGGTATCAGGGTAATTCCATTTATCCAGACCGTTATCAAGGTGATGACTACTGATTTAGATTGGCATCAAGTGTGATTCCATTCATTAGTTGGCATCAAAATGACATTACTTTCCAAACTGTCATCAAGGTGATGACCATTTATTCAGATCATCAAGGTGATGATGATTTATCCAGATTATCATCAAGGTGATGACCACTATTCAAATCAGTGTCAAAATGACTCCACCTTCCAGACCGTCATCAAGGTGATGACCACTATTCAAATCATCAAAGTGAATCCACTTCCCAGACAGTCATCAAGGTGATGACTATTTATTTAGATTGGTGTCAAAGTGACTCCACCTTCCAGACCGGCATCAAGGTGATGACCAATTATTCATACCGTCAAGGTGACGATCATTTATCTAGACTGTCATCAAGGTGACGACCACTATTTAAATTGGTGTCAAAGTGACTCTACCTTTCATACAGTCATTAAGGTGATGACCATTTATTTAGATCGTTAAGGTGATGACCACTTATTCAAATCAGCGTTAAGGTGACTCCAATTATTCAGATTGTTGTTAAAGTGACAACCATTTATTCAGAATGGCATCAAGGTGATTCCATTTATTCGAACTGGTGTCAAGGTGACTCTATATATTCAGACCGTCATCAAGGTGCTGACCAATTATCAAAACGGCGTCAAGGCATGCAACCTTGCATCCCCAGCATCTCACAAACTCGACACTGAGGTATGGTTGGGAGTGAAGTTGAAGGTACGTGAATATTTTATCTTCAAACAACCCTTCCCCTTTTATCAAAAGTCAATCCTTCCCTTCCAACGGACGGAGAATATTATCTAAGTTCTATTAATGTCTGACATTGTTCTTTGTACATGTCATTCTTTTTCTTCTTTGTCTAGCCAAAATTGGCTACACGTCAACTTCTTCATTCAAATATTCTCTTATCATCACCAAACAAAGAATGGGCAGTTGTTGACACCTAATTTTGGCCTGACATTTTCAAAACAAATGCTTTTGTGCTTCTTATTTGTTAAAGAACATAAAATTCAATTTTTATTTGTTTTGTTCAATTTTAACACAAGTTATTGATAATTATATTCTTTTTTTTTGAAAATGTTAGGATATTTATTAATTTATTACTATTTTAAATTAATTATTGACTGTCACTGATTTTTTACACAGTCGTTTTCATAAACAAATGTTGTTTTAGTTTTATTTAATCATCAATTTTATTTTAAACTCAAACCATATTCTTGTCTGACATTAAATATATTTTTTAATTTATTTTTTATCATAGTTCGTTAATTCATAAAAAACGGAGAACATGTTTTGTAAAGATAAGTTAATTATTCATAGTTTTGTATAAGATCAAATAGTCATTGTTTTGGATAACTCATGGTTTTAAATAGCCTATGATTTTCCAAAACCATGGTATTGAGCACACAGATTTTCTCTTAAGTGGTTTTATATTCTCTATAAAACTAATCCACTCTCTTCAGTATTAATGGAAGTGAAAATTTCTAGTTTTGGCAAAAGATCCAAAATAATTTTCTTTCCTTTTTCCAATTCTTTTTTCGGTGACCACCACCACCGGAACACCACCATAGAACCACCACCATAGAACAACCATTGTCCTCCCTATCTGCGTTCTATTCTCCAGTCAATAGCCCTACCACATCGTCATTCTACTGCTCTCTACCAGCATCGTTGTGACGTTGTTTTCGGTGAACCAACAGCAACAACAATACCCCGATCTCCTCTATCCACCAACGACCAACGATAAACAATGCAGCAGCCAAATAGCTCTAGCGACTAGAACCCGCGATGCTATTAACGATGAATTCCAACTTCGACAAGCACCAACAGCTACAAAGCAGCTGGATCTGACTGGAAATGACTCCTCTCCAGTGACCCCTTTTTCTTTTTGTATTTTGTCCATATTTGAGTATTCTTTTTAGTTCCCAGTTGTGCCTCTTTTTTTCAAACTACCTTCTTTTTAATTTTTTTAACTGATTTTGTGTTAATTTTTGTTGAAAGTTTTACTCTTTCGATATTTGAATCTCCTCGATAACCTATGTTAAAATTTTAAATCTTGGTTTTGTTTCGGGATGTTTCTTTATTTTTATACCAGCTACTATTACATTGATATTCTAATATGTTTACACTATTATTGTTGGTTTTCTTGACAAATTTATGCCTTTTATCTTTTCCAATGATTTTGTTAACTTTGTGGCAACATAGATCATTATTTTTATTTTCGTCATTTTGTTGATTGTTCACTGTGTTACTATGGTGAATTATTTGTTAGGCTTTATTTTGCCTTTATCTCTTTGTTTAATATCAATTGTTAATTTAAATGGCCAATGATAAAATCTCTCCGTCGGATTTTTGAGGCCTCCCCATTTTAAAAGACGGATTTTATTTTAAGTTTAATTATTTGATAATTTCTTTTATTTTTAGTATTTATATACTTGGCTAATGAAACAATCTCTCCGTCGGATTTTCGAGGCCTCCCCATTATAAAAGACAGATTTTATTTTAAGTTTAATTATTTTATTTCAAGTATTAATATACTTGGCCGATGAAGAAATGACCATCGATTTCAAAGGTCTCCCATGCATATAAGATGGGTTTTACTTTTGTTTATTATTTATTTTCTTTATTCATTTTATTTAACGATAGATAAATATTATGTCATTTTCGTTATTCATGTTTACTTCATTCTTTGTGTATATTTTATATTTATTATACTTGTGCAAATAATTTTTTATCTCCTCCTCAATTGAAAAAAATGAGTTTAGTCGGGACCTACCTTTGTGGATTCCAAAGGGTGCCTAACACCTTCCCTTTGGAGTACATGAACCCTTACCTAGAATCTAATTGGTTACACAGACTAATTTTTTTTCTTAATTAAATTAATAGGTTTTCTAGTTTTCCTAAAATTAGGTGGCAACTCTTAATTTTTTTTCAAACATTTATTATTAATTATTTTTTGAGTGCCGAAGTTGCGCCTTATGAAATAGGGATGCGACAAGGACCTAGATGAGGAGAAGAAAAAAAGGCATTCTGGGATCGATTGCTCGTGTGTATGGAAAGGTGTAAAGATCCTCGCAAAGTTATTCGCTCAAGATAAGAAGGCTACTAAGGTGAAGACATTTGATACACAAGAGTTCTCATTCCTAAGGAGGGTGGAGGAGGAAGGTTCTGATGCATCAAGCTTCAGAGATAAGGCGACCAGTTAGGCCCTTATTGGTACTCCCTATTCCCCGCATTCCCTTTTATTTCAGTTGTTATTTAGTACTCGCATTTAGATACTTATTACTATTTTTGGGTATTTTTGAGGTTGTTGGTGGCATATTGGAACAATGGCATTGTTTGTAGGCCCATACTTTCTATGAATTGCCTTTTGATATTGAAAATTACCCCGAAATAGGGGAAGTAGGAAAAGATGAAAATTTAGAAATGTGTTTGCAGCTTACTACCTCATGACCGCAATAGCAGTCCCTTAACTGCCATAGTGATCCTGCTGTGGCGACTAGGGGGTCTGTTGTAGCGGTCCTGGCGTTTAAGAGTCACTGCTACAATGGGCTATGGACCGCTATAACGGTCCTGCTATAGCGGTCCTTAACCAGAAACCTGGGCGAGAATTCTAGTCTCTTATCCCTTAACATGATCAAACACTTATCAACACAATTTTTGTGGGTCCAATCTCACCCACAACGGATATAACCACCAACTATTGTTTTTAGACTACTAACAAGGAGAATTTCACCATGGCAACCATTAAGGAAGAAATACTCCAACCAATAATTAGAGTTCAACTCTCTACTCATTAATTCATCAACACACTTGCATTAACATATAATCAATACACTAACATCATCACAATTATCAAGTATTTTGACTTTATCATTCACAATCTGTATCAACAGTAAATTAATTAACTTAACCATACTTCTCACTATAATAGTATGTATTGACTCTCATTAACATATACCAATTAGAAACGACTAGGTTCTAATTTTTGAATGTCGTCAAAATATCAATTGGGACTGACTAGGTTCTAATTGTTGTTATAGAGATACCAATTGGAATCGACTAGATACCAATAGGGCCCAACCTAGGTAGACAACAAACTGAGGTAGCATGATAGGAAAGAAGAAAGAGAATGAATCCTAGATGTTTCATAGTCCTTTGAGGATTTGATGTGGATGTCAACACACCAATCTGCAGGACTCTACTCGAAATTACTCTTATACTTGTGAGACTGATAACCTAGGGCTCTGATACCAATTATCACGATCCAAATTACTGAATTGTGTGGGCACCTACTTTGTCCTAACTAGATAGGAGAAAACTTACCACCCAATCAATTATTAAGAGGAATTCAATTAAACAACTTTAAATAACAAGCAGTTAAATCTCAATGCCAAAGTTAATTTAAATAACTGATATCCTTTATAGTAATACTTACAACAAAATAATACCCAAGACCTAGTCTAGACATATACAAGAGCTTTTACAAGATACAAGATAATAAAAGACAGCCTGAAGGAAAGGTGCAGAAGTTGATAATGAATAACCGCCGCTCCACAGAAGAGACTCCTAATCAACCCGCAACATACCTACATCCTAAATAGGATGTAGCAAGAATAGTATCAGTACACCACACATAATGGTAAGCACCATCGGCCGAATAAGGTTAGATCATGCAACATCATATAGAAATCACAAGAGGAAAACATGACAAGTCCATATAATAATTTTCACACCAAAGTTTTATTTCACACTATAACTTTTATCCTAGAAGCTTCTAATTATGATTTATTAGCTTAGTTAACCAATTTAGTTACAAGAAAACAATCCAATTTCCGTTGAGTGATTCTACTGACCACTAAATTCATGAATATAACATTTAGACCAACTTCTCATAATTTACCATTCAAGGATTAACCAACAATTCTCAACTTCTACGCCACACATATACAATGAACACTAACAACAAAATTAACCCAATAAACAGATAGTAGATAGTTACCACGCACTTAACTGCGGTCCTTCTAACCTATCAGTGTTTAATAGCAACACTGTCAGGATAATTAAGATGCATAAATTACATAACTCAGAGATATTCCAACTAACAGATAAGGAATCTAACTATTGATTTGCATAATAAGCACAGTTAGGGCATGTAAGGCACGATAAATATCATAATAATTCCAACCCCACCATCACGACCCTTACATCATAATATTAATTGGGAGCATAGAACTTATAATCAATCCTCATAGATTATCATAAACCATACGACCATAGTCACTCATTATAATATGGACCCACGTTCTTATAATTTCCTCGACTATTTGCATATATGTGTGTATATATATAAGTATACCGTCTTTTTATATCACTCTCTAGTTTGCACACACACGCTAAGGGTCTTATTTCTGCCCAATAGTCATGACTTTTAGGGGACCAGCTTCATCTATGTACAATATTGGCATGGTACTCGACCCTTTATAATATATTAAAAAAAGGTAGTAATATAACTACTCATACTGGTGTGGTACTCGATCATCCATAAAAGTAATAATATAAGTATTCATACCTGTATCGGTGTGGTACCAGATCCTCCATAACCATATATATATATATATATATATATATATATATACACATTTATTCCTTTTCCCAACCTCTCAGGATACAATATGGTATACTAGATCTACGGATACACTCAAAATCAAAATATCTCAATCCAGTTAAATATTTAATAATTTATTCAATCAAGTATCAACATACCAACTATCATCAACCTACACGTACGTACAAAGACCAGTCAACATGCATCTAATTCAGGAACATACATACAATCAAATTGAGTCTAAACTCTAATTAAACCATAACCTACTTTTATTCACTCAATAATGCTCTCTTCTACTTCCACCAAGATTGGTGGGTTATGTTTGTTAATCCTCACATTCAATAAAATATTAGGTTCGAAATACCACATAATTAATTGATTTTTTTAAACCATTCGGTCCTATTCAATCTTTTTGGCCCTAAATCTAGTTATGTACCTTTACACGATTATTATTCACCCTTAGACATACCATTCTTAGACTTGTTAAATCACAACACCATATTCTTCTACCATAATTATCTCATACAAAATAGTACCGTAGTATAATAATATATTTACGCCAAGTACAACATAAGTGTCAACCTTTCTAAAGTAATTAAGTCGGATCTCTAGATTACTTAGTCACACAATTTCATTAACTTCGCTTAAGATCACGTAATACATTACGATTCAACATGGAGATCATACAAACACCTAACACCATCAAGGAATTCATACATTATTCATATCAACACACAAATAACTCTTTCCACATAAATTTTTGTATTTTATCCATTCCAAACACCATGCTCGCAGGCCTAAGCATGATTTCTCCTATTAGATTTATATTATGAATACATTTTCTAACCATCATCTACTACTCATAAATTATATATGACATATATTCCATGCTGCTGCTACAGAGTGCATGAATTCTCGCTCCTTGCTTTCATTCTAGGAAGAATCCATGAAAAATATAGTTGGGACGTGTCCTCCTAAGGCTTTGCATCTCTATTGCAATCGTTTTTAGCTTAAGAATAGTTTTAGGGAATTTGTAGCAGGAGGCAACTGTATTAGTACAAGACTGGACAAAAAAGGGCTTTAAAACCCACTAGGTTGACTGCCTGAGCACTACTACAGCAGCCCAGGGCTCGCTAGAGTGGATCTAATGTAGGGCCAAAAGACCGCTATAGCAGTCCATAAGCAGTCTTCCAAGCCCCTTTTGTCTCGTCCCCTAAATTTTTGCAACACATACAATGGATTATCCTGACTCAACCTCATCTTGATATAACATTTTTAGTTCAGGTATTTTATCACATTTATTTTCCAATAACAATGTAATAGTTCGTTATCGCAATTGACCTTGAGTCCCAACCCGTTATCCAAAACTGACTCCCAACCCGAGACCCAACTATGACACTAAACCTGGGACCTGGGATACAATCTCGACTCTTGACCTCGGACCTGACTTGACTTTTGACCCAACACCTATGTCATGACCTGAGCCTACACCCTGGACGTAACACGGTGCTAAGGTCCATAAGTGACCCCAAGCTAACCCATGGCAGACATGACACGAATAATACTAAAAGTAGCTGAATAACTAATTAACTGGTATGAAAGCTAACTGATTTTAGATATCAAATGATCAATTGAGATCAAAATAGGTCTGACTAAATCACTGGAAAAAAATACTAAGTCTAACACAAATTGAAAAGCTGAAATGTTTATTGTTTGTTTGAAAGCCTCTACTAACCGATGAGTTACTAGACAAACCCTCAGCTAATTCAAAAGGTTTGTAACTGAAATGAAATACTAAAATAAATAACAATGAAATCTTGTCCTCGAAAGATGAGGACTCACCACTCTCTGCTGCTGAGAAGGTACTGAATCATACTAACTGTAAGTTTGATGCTGAATGCTGAAACCTATATCATAAGACAATACAATACAAAAGAGTATGCGATCAGTACTTTGACTGTACTGAGCATGTGAGATATGAAACTGTAAAATAAACTAAACATGCTGGAAAATACTGATACGCAAAACTAAAATGCAATATGAAATGCATAAGCTGAACTAAAGTACATTGACCCTTTTTGTAGATACATATAAACTAATATGAAAGGTAAAGTTGAATAATCATAGTTTAAAAGTAAATAAAACTGAATTGACGGTCATGCACAAATACTAAGTCTGAATTTGTAATTGTGGGAGAGCCTTTTAACCAACATAAACCACGTGAGCTAAATATGGAGTCTGATGTATACACCTCATCAAAAGGGCCTAATATACCTTGCCATGGTATAAACGCATGGTTGGCATAATTACAAAACTGATGCCCTATTAGAAGGTCTAAATAACCTAAGGTAGCATGTAGTTTTGTGACTTGGGTGCACTGAACCCCTGTCCAACTTGGTGCTAAGTACTACTCCCATATTGGTTTATACTGATAGCTCATAAAACAAATATACTGAAAACTGAATCAGAATTACTTTATTTGAAAGTATCCTGAAGGTTTGAATAACTGAAGACATGCTCTAAAACTGTAAACTAACACTAATTATATTATTCCTGCTAAATCAACAATTATGGGTATCGTGTGCTCATAACACTCCAAAGTTCTTTCAAAATAAGACTAAATCATGAAAACTAATGAAATACCAACTGAGTAATATATCATGAATGATTAAGTCTAGCAATTTATCAAATCATGGAAGATGTATATACAATTGTAATATAGGAATCATGAGTAAACTAAAATAATAAAAAAATCATAAACTGAATGAAAACCTAAACTTTAATCTATGGGGAAGCTGAGAAATTCTAAGTTATTTGGGACTCAATGGGTGAAAGAATACTCATTGATAAAATCTCACATACCTGAAAAGTGAGTTCTTGCTAGTAACTTAAGAGATTCTGAACTTGAGAAGGAACCCAAGCTTCTTGGGGCTTAAGTTATTTTAAATCATTCTTATGATATGTTTCTGAGTGTTTAGGAGACAATGAGGGTAGAGAAGCATGTAGGTCCCTTTAACCCCTCTCCATTAAGCCTTAAAAGACATGGTATAGGGAGTTAGGAAGGTGGAAAAGGTGAAAACACCCTTATTAAAACATAATTATTCTGCTATACCCAGTCATCATGGGTCAACATTATGAGTCAACGTGTCTCACCAAGACTCATTATTGGACTTGTTGTGACTAGGCATAATTTTTGGGTCTGAGCATGACTGAGATACAACAACTTGTTGTCACTGATGATGAGTCGTCAGAATGAGTGACTTGAAGAGTCGTCCTTAGTAACAACGACTCATCCTATCGAGTCGTAGTCATTGGGAGGAAAATGTTATTTTATGGGAATTTTGGTTTGATGCTTAGTGTTGACATCCAATTTTGGCTCTCCTTTTTCCTAAAATTAATTTTTTTCTATGCTTATGAGTCCCGGTGACTTTGCTAAAATATCTTTATTACTTTTCGAATTAATTTTGATAAATTTGACACTAATATTGATTTTTGTAAATATTATTTCCCTTACTTTCTATTCTATATATAAATATATTATAACTACTAATATCGTATCTTATAAAATTACTCAAAAAATATATTTCTTTATATCATTTATTCTTTTCACTATTTTTTCCAACAAAATATTAGTGTGTTGATTTTTTATATCGAACTCTAAATAATTTTTTGCTATATTGTTACATTACTCTATTTTATAGTGTCATTTTTTTACAAACTATAGTCTTGCGAATTATTATTAATATATATGTATATTTAGTAATGCATCTATATGTGTGTATTTATACGTACATGTATATGTGTGTGTGTGTGTGTGTGTGTGTGTGTGTATATATATATATATATATATATATATACAAATATATTTTGGAAGGTTAATTGGGATGAGACGAAGTATCACTAAATTAATTAAGTGAAAAAAGATTAGGAAAAAAATTAGTTTTTTCATAAACTAGTTTATTTACCTAAAATTGGGCCAAATTAACTCTATTTTTAATTAAAATTGTAGCCCAAACACCCAATTCCACCTAACCCGGCCCAAATCCACTAATTGATGACTAAATTACCCTAATTGTTTCTCTCCCTCACTCCATCGTCTTCAACAGCAAAAGAAAAACACAAACACGCGCACAAACTCATCCAGACAAGACCCATTGACAAACTCTAACCACTGCCCTGTGCAACCCATCTCCGGCACCCTGATATTCAGTCGTGTTTCACACTCTAGTATTCTATCTCTGCATCTCCCCTGTCTCCACAATTTCAAGGTCATAAATTTCTCACCCTCTCCATTGTTAGCTTGAAGAAGAGGAGAAAATCTGATTGTAATCAGGATAAGGTCTCCACCACTGAATTTTCAGCTCTATATCTCTTTCAAATCAGCCTTAAAAGGTAAATCCTTATCGTCACTCCATCTCTTTTCAAGATTTATGGGTTGTCCCATCCATAAATTTGAAATTCAAATTTCAAAGTCAATTTGGATCCTCTTTGAGAAGCTTTTACATTCCAAAATGTTCCTATAAAAGAGGGCTTCGGCCATCCCTTTGAGGCAAGGGTGGAAGGTGGAAATATTTCTAAGAATAATTGAAAGGATTCATCTTATTTGTTCTCCAAAGTTCTCTATCTCCTTTGCTCTATTTTCTTTCTTTTCGACGCACTAACACCTCTCACCATTACTTTTCATCATTCACACTCGGATTCGGAGTAGCGGAGCTTGAAACTCGACACTTTAATAACCTCAATCACTTCCCTACAAAAGGTAAATTTTATCCCGTCTTAATTATGTGATTCGTAATTTAGCTTTGTAATTCACTGGTTGTGTTTGGTTTGGGATTTCAGTTGTTCTAGTCGATTTGTTAGGAACACACAAATATGAAGTAAAATAATTTTTGGTCGTCTAGTTTTACGTATTCTTGAGTGAGTATTTGTAAAATGTTTACAACCTGTGGATTAGC
The DNA here is from genome assembly GCA_031232105.1 of Capsicum rhomboideum. NCBI lineage: Eukaryota > Viridiplantae > Streptophyta > Magnoliopsida > Solanales > Solanaceae > Capsicum > Capsicum rhomboideum. Next base: position 59,104,482 of record CP124711.1, read on the forward strand.
TTCGAATAGGTTCTATGAGATTTCCAGTGTTGCGTCCGGTTAGCGGGTCATTTTAAGATCATTGCTATGTCATTTTTTAGCATGGTAATAGCCGCTTAAAAAAAATTTCCTGCCCGTTTGTGCGTTTACAAGGCGTTAGCAGCCTTGGGTTTAGTATGAAAAAAGCCCCAAAAAATGCTAAAAAGCTTACGCATGCCTAGCTGTCCATCATGGGATTTCGTAATTCCTTTTAGCTTTACATGAGTCAATTTGTTGTTTGTCCGAGGCTAGGCATCTAGTGAAACAAGATTCTCAACTTCTAACTTAACATGAAAAGAGGCTTTGCAAGTTTGAAATTCAAAATATGATTCATATATATTTCATTTAGATCACTGCTTGTTTGATTTCATAGTTCGGATATGGTTATAGCTTTGGGTCTGTGAATATGTATATTTGCGAGTTTATTTTGTTTTAGTATTACTGAAAGTTTTTTTTTTTGTTCTTTTTCAAATCAGTTTTCAAAACAAAGTATGGTTTCATCGTAATTCATTCCAAACATGTATGCCTATGGTTATGTTTTTTTTAAAAAAATAAATTACAAGCCTAGAATGAAAGACTTAATCGAACTCTTTCTCTATGATGTCTTGTTTGTGCTAACAAGTTAATTCATCTTTAATAAAAATGACTAACCTTGACGTTTGTCTCAAAGGCCACTAGCCAATTTTACACTTTTGGTTTCTAACTCACTGTTCGTTAGGATAAGGATATGTTTTGGCTCGTTCTTTCCCTTGGTTTTGCAAATTTATCTTCCTTGCAGGTCTCGTGAAAATCTGTTTGGTTTTATGTTAGAATCTATTGACTTTGTGTTCGAAATCAAGAATTAGTTTTCTCTCCCTACATGTTACGGGTTTGAGTTGGTGGTATGGCTATGTTCATGTTGTAATTTTTGAAGTCTTTGTAAGCAACTAGGATGCTCCTTTTGTTCTATATGCATTTAAATCAGCATAGTGTTAATCCTTCCTTCTCTGTTTGCCTCGTTCATCTATTAAGTTTTCCCTTTTTTTTAAAAAAAAAAAAAAAAGAAAGATGAAAAGCATCTGGTAGCGTAACTGGTGATTTTGCTCAAAATGGTGAATTAGTTAGCCATTAGTGTTGTAGTATTTCTATAAGTATGTATTTCTGTTAGTGAAAGTCCATTAGTAATAGTTCCCTTTTGTTAATTTTCAAAGGGGTAAAATATTTCTTTCTATCAAAGTTTCATTTGTTTGATCACACATTGGAAATTTGAAGCCCGAATGTTTATTTTCTCTCAATTCCGTCTTTCTTGACTTATCATTTGGCGTGACTCTCTTTCAAAATTATGTTTTGATTCGAAAACTAGAAAAGAGATTTTGACATGTCTAAACCTTGTTTCAAGCTTTAGATATGATTTTCATAATCCCCTTCATGCTTGTTTTCATATCCTTGGGACCGTAAAAGTTAGTCTCTTCACATGAAGATTATGTGAACGATTTTTTGACAGAAAACTTTTGTGAATCCCTTGGAACGTGAACTTGAGTTTGTGATAGCTAGATAGAAATAGTTGTGTTGTTGTATCAAAAGTTTTGACATCTAGGTAACTAACTTATTTTCAAGAACTTGAAAACCTTGTATCTGTGGCCTTAATTTATATTGTATCTCCAATTAACTATCCTTTTTATCCCTATATGCGGTTGTGTTTTCTCACGTTCGAGTTAAATAAAATATCTAAAGATTTCACCCTTAGTTTTGTTAAAAGGAATCCATTGGAAAGTCAATTGTTTGATTCTGGTATGAAAACATGTTTGCCAACTTATATTGCAAGTAACTAGCTCTGGAGTGTTATTTTGGCTAGTGTCTGGCCTATGCCTAATCTTTCTCAGCTAGTCCTCTCTATATGTTCCATGTGACTTGAAAACATTCGTGTTATTCATTTAGTTCACTTTATTGATAATGTTTCTAATCCTTATTATTTTCTTCGTTTCATGTAAACTCGGGAGTTCGAGTTTCAATTGAAACTCATTTTGACCCAAAGGTTGGGTCAACGGTTATAGGATCACAGAGCTCGGGGTATAAATCGCTAGGATCCGGTTCTTTCAATAGGAACTTATAGTATCGAATTCCTTACCCTCCTTGATTACTTTATTATTTGTATATATTTTATTAACCCTTGTATGAAGTTGAATATGATTTTTTTCTGTGCGGTCAATTGAATTTGAATTAGCTTTATCTTTATTTATTACTTTTAGCTTTAATCACCTAGGGTTAATTTCCTTTGGCTAATCTCTTGTTCATTCGATTTTTATAGACGTGATACGACATATCGTTTAATCATTTACTTTAAAAACATGAATAATTTATTTATTTTTAGAATAAAAGAGGTAAATTTTAATTTTAAGTGCAATCTCAAAAAATACATTTTTGGAATTGGGTAAAATGGTTTACTATTCATTTTTTGGAAAAAATATTTCTTAACAGTTTTATCATCTTAATTAGAATTTTTTTCAAGTAAATCACTAAACGATTTTAATTAGTCAACCCTTTAATTTTCGGGAATTACTCACTTATAAAATTGTGATTTTTATTTAACTCAATATAGTTCAAATGTTCACTATATTCCATATTTATTTATTAACTTTATTTTAAGTTTTCAGATTTCAAAAGCCTCTACAAGCACAAGGTATATATGTATTACGCTATCATACACAAGGTATATTTATACTTTATTTTTTTTCTAATATACTCCACCTCTACTTTATATATATATGTTATTTTATTACTAGCGAATTTATTTCTCATCTAATTCATTTATTGAAATTCCACGTATAAAAAAAAGTTTTCACTTATTTTCTTACATTTTGAATATGCATGTATCTATTTTTTTTTTTAAATGTGTTAATGAAGTTTTCACATACTTTGAAATATATTTTCACTTCACAGTAAACGTACTTTTGTTAATAATATTACAAACTTCATATGTACAATTTTTTAGTATACATTTTTATAAGGCCAAAAAAACCTTCTTATATTTTGATATAGGTGCGCATATTGTTACCTTATGATGTTTTCTCTATTAAATTATCTACATTTCAAACTAATTATACTTATATATGTAACACTTGATGATAAATATATTTTTGTGTTTCATTTTCCTCAATAATTATAAGTTTTCTTATCACTATTTTTCGCAAATAACAAAACAAATTATTTCCCAAATATTTTTCTAAAACTAAGTTTAAGGACTATCTTCAGATAGGCTCTGAGGGATGCTTAACACCTTCCCCTCGAGTAACCAAAACCCTTACTCAGAATCTCAAATGTTTTCAAAGACCAAAAATAGAGTTTTACATTAAAAAAATGGTTTTCCTATAATTTTAGGTGGTGACTCTAAAAATTAATTTTTTTAAAAAATCAAAGAGTCACAACGACGACCATATGTTGTGCACTGTTTTGACCAGTTCAAAATAGAGCGCGAAAGCATGACGACTCTGTTGGGGATGTAACTTAGGCTTTAGGAATTTTATTTGGAATATTTGTTTATGTTCAGTACATTGCTTGCTTCATTTATGTTATATCATGCTTTGTTTGAAAGGACGCATTCCAAATCCAAACTTGCGTTCCTTAGTTGTTTGAAAACACTAGTTGTTACTGCTTTCTCATTTGCACTTTCTATATAGTCTTTGGTCGTACACAAACACACACTGAACACGCGAGGGGTGTCCTGCACTTCTCCGAACCTTCCTTGGATTCCTTAGTTTCAGAGTCGGTGCAATTAGGTTACTGCGCCTTCTCGCAATTATTCAGTCCTACTATAAAACATCTAGGGAAAACTCTTACTCTAAAAATAGGTCATGTTGTATATACCTTAGGCGGGACAGTCCAAGGAATCGTCTCTGCAATTAGGAAGCCACCTTTCACGTCAACGGGTTCTTCATAAACCCAACGACGTTCTTTGTGTGAAAAATGATTGATTGATCCGAATGTTAAAACCGTAACAGAATCAGGACATTAGGCTTACTCTCCTTTCTTTTACTCAGATGTAGATCAATCAAAACCTTTTAAACATCCAGATGATGTTCGAGGTCCCTCGGATTCTAAGGCATTGGTAGGGAAACATTCGGGTAGCTCATGGAGAAGAAATAGTGTTGCATCTAGGATCCTTGACCGATTTGTTGGAACTGAGGGCGAACAGGTTATTCATTCGGCTAATGATTGAATTTTGGGATCCAACCACGGTTACATTCAGGTTCTTAGACTTTGAAATCACTCCTGCATTGGAGGAAGTGAGCCAAATCGCTAACTTACCATTGGTTGGACGAGCGCCTTTGGCCCCGTGTACTACATCCTAAAGTGGTTTCCTTCGCTCGTTGGGATTAAGAGTTGGTCCAGCATTGAGAATGGTCGAGGCAGGCTAGGCAGCCTAGAGTATCTTTTTGAGAGATTTGGTCGGAGAGAAAGTTACGATCGATTTCAGAATGATTTCTTCTTTTCCAGGATTGATTGGGAAAGACACAGGGCTATCATCTTCATAGTGGCTTTATTGGGGATCATGGTGTTCCTAATGAGAGGAAATCAAATAACTATCAATTTGCCTCCAATGGTTCTTTTCATGTTTACAGGACCACTCAGGTTGACAATCGTGTCGATGATCTTAGCAGAAATCTTTTGATCATTGTCTACATGCTCCAGGGGTATGATTTTTTTAGAGGATGCAATTTGATAATGCAGGTATGGGCATTGGAGCACTTTTATAGGAGCAATGCATATAATGGCATCAGAGAGGCTGGGTGCAGCAAAATTCGCGGTTATGAGCTTAGAATGAACATGTGGGATGTCCCAAATAATGAAGAACAATGGCGTATTTTTTTGACTCACCTCACTGGAAATCTCATCCAATGGCGGCTACCATGGGTCAACGGCCGAGTGATGTTGAGGAGACATTACTGTTATTTTCTTGAATTGATCGGACTAGAAGGAATCCAATCCTACGCACCATTGAGGGTTCTTCGACAGTTTGGGATAACACAGGATGTCCCTTTACGGTCAAACATGGTGCTAGCAAAAGGAGACTATGAATGGAGGATCCCTATAGAGAGACTCAGGAACTTGATAGAAGGATGGGGAGATATTTTTAACCCAGGCATGGGGGTCGATTCACGGTGTACTCCAGAATACTACACATGGTATATGGCTGGAGGAATTTTAGCCAGGATGATTTATGAAGGACTATAGGGGATCTCCAGCATCCATAGGGCGAATCAGATCAAGAATCAACTCTTGCACCTCATGCCCATATCTACTTCTATGTACCAATAGGTGACTCCAGGGTCAGTTGACCATCTCATACCCTTAGTTGACAATGAACTAGAAGAACAGATGGAGGAAGACCCAGAAGGAGATCCGAAGGAGGATCCAGAAGAAGACCCAGAGGAAGACCCGAAAGAAGATCCAATAGAAGATATTTAGAAAGATCCAGAAGAAGAGCCAATAGAGGAAATGGAGGAAGATCCAGAAGAAGAGTTAGAACATGATCCAGATGGGTACGACCATATAGACGGGGGAGTAATGCATGTGGACTTAGAAGGAACTGAACTCACTTCGGATGCACACTCTGAGTGTGAACCCATAGGATTTGGAAGTGAAAAGGGTGAGGATCACCAGGGGTGGCAGCCTGACGAGTCTCCAAAGTACCACCCTGGGCCTTATTATGATTTGGATGATGACGACGAGGATCCCCCGACCTGGCCTTAGGCTTTTGTTTCCTATCTTTAGTTTTTCTAAAGGTCTGGCATGACCTATCTTGATATTTCCATACTTTTATTTCCTATCTTTTACTTTTCCTAAAGGTCTTGCATGACCTATATTGATATTTCCGTATTGGTATGCCAACTATTATGTAATCCTGAAGTCAAGACTTTTTATTGAATTCAATTTTCATTCTGTAACTCGGGGTTTTCCACCCCTTTTCGAATATTAATGAAGTTAGATTTGTCCTGAATTTGAGAACATGTTGAAAACTTTGGATCAATTAATCATTAATGCTTGCATCGTAGGCCCATATATGTCAAAAAGAGGACCTATATTAGGATGCGTTTTGTGAATGTCTCCAACTTGGCGTATATATGTGCTACATATTTGTTACATCTTTCAATATAACCCAAACTAACATGGTTTCCCTTTCTTTTTCTTTCTTTTCACTATTAATCCCCAAAAAAAGAATGTTGATATGTGTCAATTTACAAACTAGTTGAATCACAATACAACCTTCGATCTAAAGGAAAAATGATGGAAGAATCCAACAATGCCTCGATGGTACCGATAGATGGTGCCAAAAGCTCCCAAAAGCTGATAGATACTCAAAATAACGAACAAATAGCTAAAATGGCACAAGAAATTAAGATCCTAAAGGAAGAACTGCACCAAGTGCGGGACTTAACTAAGCATGCGACTGCTACCTTCCCTGCTCAATTCCAATTTCCAATTACTGAACTACCTCCAGTCACTCCCGCCAACATAACAAACCCACCTACGCAAACACTACATGTTCCCACTTATGATCAAGCTCCACTTGCTCCTCCACCCGCTTCCAAGGCTGCACTTGATCTTTCATTGCCCACTCAGAACTTCATCATTCCCATTCACCCAACAATGTAGCACATACCTGAGGCACACGTCACTTGTGAGATACCTATGCCACCTGTATATACTACTGAAGCTCCTACTTTCGTAACATTTGCGGCTGTCAAAGTCCCGTACGAGGTTGATCAGTACGTGGGATTAGAGAAGGATGTCCGATTGAATGAAGAAAGATAGATAGCAGCTCAAATAGAAAGTCTAAAAAGGGCATTTAGAAACATGCAAGTCACCAGGGGAACCAAGAGCTTGGATTATGATGACTTTTGCATCCATCCAGACATCAACATGCTAGTTGGGTACAAACCACCGAAGTTTGATGTATTTTATGGAAAGGGTGATCCTCATGCACACCTGATGGCCTATTGCGACAAGTTGGTCGGCGTAGGAAAGAATGAGAAGTTGAGGATAGAGCTGTTCATTCAAAGTCTGTCAGGAGAAGCTTTGACTTGGTACACTCTCTAAGACCCTTGTAAGTGGCATGATTGATAGGAAATGGCTGAAGATTTCATGAGTCATTTTAGGTTCAATACCGAAATCACCCCAGACAAGTTCTTATTGGCCAACATACAGAAGAAGCCATCTGAGTCATTTCAGGAATACGCGTGGCGATAAAGGACTGAGGCTGCTAGGATCCAACCCCCACTAGACGAGAGTGAACTCTCCAAGTACTTTATTCGAGCCTAAGAAGGTGTTTACTTTGACCAGATGATGTCAATGATAGGCTAAAAGTTTGCAGAGTTAGTCAAGATGGGATATTTCATAGAAGAAGGCATCAAGTCAAGAAAAATTTAGTCTATGGTTGCATTGCAAGCTGCAAGTAAAGTCATAGTCAGGTTCTATTGGTGGTAAAAAGAAGAAGAAGGAAGATGTCTCGACTATCACACCATACTACCAACCTGGAAGTTCTTCCTACCATTACCCTAACAACCCCCAAATTATTGCACACATCCCTGTATACAATACTCAGCCACACTATAATCCACCTCGAGCCCCAACATACCAAAATCCACCAAGACCATATGCCCTAGTCCAAGCTCCAGTTCACCAAAATAGACCAGCATATGCACCAAGACTACGTCCAAATCCTGAAGCCAAAAATACCCGCACATACACACCTATTGTCGAACCTTTAGCTTAATTATTTGAAAGGTTAAGGGCAGCAGGATTGTTGCACTCAATTGAAAGAAAAATGCCTGATCCAACCTCTCAAAACTTTGATGGAAACAAGCAATGTTCTTATCACTTGAGAATCCAAGGGCATGACACGAAAGAGTGTTATGGTTTGAAGAACTTGATCGAGTCTCTAATCAGAAAGGGAGTGATCAAATGCACAATAGCTGCTCCAAATGTGAACAATAACCCATTGCCAAATCATAAGAATCAAGAAGTCAACATGATTACTCTAAAGGAAGAGTATGACTTAGAGGGAACCATTGTGCCTGTCGAGAACACAGAAGAAGTTGCCACTACATCTCCAGTACAACCTTTTATCACAGTCCTTTGACTATTCAAACCTACCTGCCAAGAGTTGTAGTAGCTGCTATAGCTGTTGGGAAGCCTAACTATGATACTAAAGCAGTCCCATGGGACTATCGAGTAGAAGCCAAGGGCAAGACGATAGACGCTGCTGTAGCTCACTGCATGACCAGATCAGGAAGGTGTTATGCCCCGGAGGATCTAAATTGAGGGGTTTCTGAAAAGAATAAAATCCAAAAAAAAATGTTACTGATGCTGAAGTTGCCGAATTTTGGAAGAAAATGCAACCTAAGGACTATTCAGTCAAAGAGTAGCTAAAGAAAACACCAGCCCACATATCCATTATGTCCTTTCTTATAAGTTTCGAAGCTTATAGGAATGCTTTGATGGAAGTATTGAGCGGAGTTAGCATATTGAAAGAGACCACAAGTGAAACTTTAGCTGCAATAATCGGACGTATGGTGAAAGCTAATAAGATCTCTTTCCATGATGATGAGCTACCGTCAGAAGGAGTCGGGCACAACAAAGCACTTCATATCACCGTCAAATACTGTAATAAGGTCATGAATAGGGTTTTAATTGATGGTGGTTCTGTTTGTAATATTTGTCCATTCGTATGAATATAGAAGAAATAAGAGAAAGTTGAGTGAAGGTTCGAGCTTTTGATGGATCACAAAGGAGCGTCATTGGATAAATCTACCTAACATTGCAAGTAGGGCCAGCTGAATTTCCCATCTTATTTCAAGTGATAGATGTGGCGTCCAGTTACATCCTATTGCTGGGGAGGCCATGGGTCCACATAGAGAGAGCAGTTTCCTACACTCTCCATCAGTGTGTGAAGTTCGAGTGGGGTCACACGGAAGTTACCATTCATGGGGAGCTCAGTCACCCCATCTATTCTGTTAATTCTGTTCCAGTCACGGAAGAGTTAGATAGAGCCACTTTTCATACTCTGGAGATCATGCAAGCTGCAAGGATCGATGAGAAAGTAGAATCGGTTGAAGTGAAAATGTCGAGTGCAACAAAGATGGTTGTGTCAGAGATGTTGAAATATGGGTATCAGCCTAAGACAGGACTAGGGACAAAATCCAATGGTATAATTAAACCAATCCAGTTGAAACATCAAAGAGGTACCACTGGGCTTGGATATAATCCCACTTCTGGAGGAGTCTACAGTGAAGGATCAGGAAAGATAGTATTTATGCCAGCCCAAGTCCTAGTTTCAGAGCAAGAAGTTCATGAGGATATCATAGAAGGAATAGGGAATCTATTTGTAGCCGTGATCGAGGAAGGACTGGAGATAAATCTCAAGAAGCTGACCATCCGTGATGCTAAACCTGGAGAAGTCTTGCGGAATTGGACCATAAGTCCATCCCTATTTCGACAGGAGTCTTGGTAGTGTGGAATTGTAGTTGATTTCAAAGTTGTTTTTGCATGATCAATTGAGGCTTGAATCATGCCTAAACCCTTTTTGCTGCTCGCCTCTTGCTAAAAGCTGAGTGCTTTTCTATTAATAGAAGTCTTTATTTTCCAAAAATATATATATATTTCCCTATTTTTGTTTAATATCTATTTATTTTACTCACCTTTTATAATTTTTAGCACTAATATTAGTAAAAAAACCATTCATGGATTATGACATGTAACGAATCCACTGAGAAAAATGCGAGCAATGGGCAGGATTATGAGGAATATGACAAAAGCATGGTGCCTAAAAACCTGCTACATGAGATCGAGCAAATTGAAAGTCAGAAGAAGTCTAACCTTGATGAAACTGAGCTTGTCAATTTAGGCGACACAGTGAAGGAAATGCGAGTCAACATACACTTGGAAGCCAAGACGAAGCAAGAGTTGATAAAATTGCTCAAACAATACGTTGATGTGTTTTCTTGGTCCTATGATGACACAGGCTGCCAATTAATCTCGTTTGTCCACCAGTGAAGTAAAAGACGAGGAATTTTAAACCTAATTTGAGTTTGAGAATCAAGGAAGAGGTGACCAAACAAATAGAAGCAAACATTGTTAGGGTCACAAATTACCCCACATAATTGGTATTGTGCCAGTGCCTAAGAAGGATGGGAAGATCAGGATATGTGTAGATTATCGGGATCTCAACAAGGCTAGCCCTAAAGATGACTTTCCTCTTCCAAATATTCACATACTCATTGATAATTGTGCAAAACATGAGTAGCAGTCATTTGTTGATTGCTTTGCGGGGAGTCATCAGATCTTGATGAATGAAGATGATGCTGAAAAGACAGCCTTCATCACTCCATGGGGAGTATATTGCTATAGGGTAATGCCATTTGGACTCAAAAATACCAGAGCAACTTATATGAGGGCCATGACTACCCTTTTCCATGATATGATTCACAAGGAGATTGAGGTGTATGTGGATGATGTCGTTATCACGTCAAGAAAGAGCTCGGATCACCTAGATGACTTATGAAAGTTCTTTGAAAGATTGTGAAAGTATAACCTGAAGTTGAATCCAGCTAAATACGCTTTTGGAGTTCCCGCAGGAAAATTATTGGGGTTTATTTTTAGCAGGAAGGATATAGAGTTGGATCCTTCCATAATCAAGGCAATCCAGGAATTACCACCCCCAAGACCAAGAAAGATGTAATGAGTTTCTTGGAAAGACTCAATTTCATCAGTCGGTTCATAGCTCAATTGAAGATAATTTGTGAACCCATATTCAAGTTATTAAGGAAAGATGCGGCCACAAGATGGACGAAAGCATGCCAAAAGGCTTTCGATAAAATCAAGGAATACTTGTCCAACCCACCGGTATTGGTTCCACCAGAGCCCGGGAAGCCATTGATATTGTACCTATCTTTTATGGATGGTGCATTTGGTTGTGTGTTGGGACAACATAATGAGACAAGAAAGAAGGAGCAAGCCATTTACTACCTAAGCAATAAGTTCACACCGTATGAAGCAAGATATACGTTATTGGAACGAACCTGTTGCGCGTTGACTTGGGTTGCGCAAAAGTTAAGGTACTAACTGTCTGCATACACCACGTAATTAATTTCAAGAATGGATCCACTCAAGTACATCTTCCAAAAACCAATGCCTACTGGAAAATTGGCGAAATGACAGATTTTGTTGAGCGAGTTCAATATTGTGTACGTGACATAAAAAGTCGTTAAGGTACAAGCTTTGGCTGATCACCTGGCAGAAAATCTAGTAGATCAAGATTACCAGCCACTCAAGACTTACTTCCCTGATGAAGAAGTATTATTTGCAGGAGAAAACAACTCAGAGTCATATGATGGATGGAGGATGTTCTTTGATGGAGCTTCAAACTTTAAAGGAGTCGGAATCGGGGCAGTCCTAGTTTCAGAAATAGGTCAACATTATCTGATCTCAGCAAAGATTAGGTTTCCTTGTACAAACAACATGGAAGAATACGAAGCTTGCATTCTCGAGCTCAAAATGGTTGTGGTCATGAACATCAGAGAGTTATTGGTGATAGGAGATTCTGATTTGTTGGTTCATCAGGTACAAGGAGAATGGAGGACTAAGAATGTAAAGATCCTTCCTTATGTATGATGTGTGAAGGAGCTGAGGAAAAGATTCATGAAGATTGAGTTCAAACATATCCCTCGAATTCAAAATGAGTTCGTTGTTGCCCTGGAAACACTATCTTTAATGGTCCAACATCCAGATAAGAATTATATTGATCCCATCAAGATGGAAATACATGATCAACATGCATATTATTTCCATGTAGATGAAGAATTGGATGGAAAGCCATGGTATTATGACATCAGAAGGTTGCTCGAAACAGGAGAATATCCAGAAAGCACCACCAACAAGCAAAACCAAACTTTGAGAAGGATGGCCAATCACTTCTTTCTAAATGGAGAAATCTGTACAGGAGAACTCCAGATTTGGGATTGTTATGATGTGTTTACACCACAAAAGCAACAAAATTATTGGAAGAAATGCATGCAGGAACTTGTGGATCCCACAAGAATGGGTTCATACTAGCAAAGAAGATTTTGAGAGTCGGATACTTCTGGATAACCATGAAGAGGGATAGCATTCGATATGTGAAGAAATGTCATCAGTGTCAAGTTCATGGGGATTTTATACTGGTTCCACCAAATGAGCTCAATGTGATGGGTTCTCCTTAGCCATTTGTTGCTTGGGGCATGGATGTTATTGGGCCCATTAAGCCTCCCGCATTGAATGGACACCCTTTCATCCTGGTGGCTATTGACTACATCATAAAATGGGTGGAAGCTTTGATGCACAAGGCAGTAACTAAGAAGGTGATAGAAGATTTCATTTGCAACAACATAATCTACCGGTATGGGATTCCAGAGTGAATTATAACGGATAATGGGGCCAATCTTAATAGTGATCTTATGAGAGAGACTTGTGAAAGTTTTAAAATCTCTCATCAAAATTCCACCGCATATCAGCCACAAATGAATGGAGTAGTTGAGGTCGCAAATAAGAATATCAAGAGGATCTTGAGGAAGATAGTGGATGGTAATAGAGAATGGCATAAAAAGTTACCATATGCTTTACTCGGCTATCGTACCACAATCAGGAAATCTACTAGGGCAACCCCTTACATGTTGGTTTACGGTTCGGAAGCAGTGATACCCACAGAAGTGGAAATACCTTCCTTGAGAATCATCCAAGAAGTTGGTCTTGATGATGCGGAATGGATTTGTAGCAGGATTGAACAGTTGATGCTTATTGATGAGAGGAGAATGGATGCAGTCTGTCATGGTCAACTCTATCAAAACAGAATGATCAAGGCATTCAACAAAAAAGTCAAGCCTCGATAATTTGCATCGGGACAGTTAGTATTGAAGAAGATATTCCCTCACCAAGATGAAGCTAAAGGGGAATTTGCACCAAATTGTCAAGGTCCCTACATAGTTCATCTAGTACTCTCAGGAGGAGCAGTGATCCTCTCCGAAATGGATGGCACAGTGAGCACGAAGTAGATCAATTTAGATACTATCAAGAAGCACTATAGTTGAAGACATCAGATTAGTTGCTATTTTCTTGTACTTCTATATTTTTCTATAATGTAACAGAACTACGTATTAGCCTGAATTCCCTCGGTGGGATACATAGGCAATCCTCATAGGATTCAGTCACTTCATAGCTTACTTCCCTTTTGTACTTGAACTACGGCCTGACCTGATTCTACTTGGATACCTAGGTAGCCTGAGTCAGGCTCAGTCATTGCATTGTATATTTTTGTTTCTCCCCTTGTACTTGAACTACGTTCTAACCTGATTCATTTGGATACGTAGGCAGCCTGAGTCAGGCTCGGTCATTGCATCAGATATTTTTACCCCTTTCTGCCCTCGAACTACATAAAAACTTGATTCCCATTTTGGAATACGTAGGCAACCTAAAAGGTTTGGTCATACCCTTAGGAAAATCCTCCTTTACCCATAGCATGGCCCCATAATATACGTGATCTCGCCATCAAAATTGTCATAGCATTGACAAAAGCTAGAGAAGTGTCATCCAAAGGATAAGGCTACGTGGGTTACGATCAATAAACGGAGGCTCAACAGACTTTGAAACATGTCATAATCTAAAAATGATAAAAAAATTGGAAAAGATCAAGCAGTTGGGAAAGTATTGGAGGATTATGTTGACAAAGCCAGGATTCCCGAGTCGACACAAATCAACACCCCCTTCAAATTAAGAATTTTTCTTTGAGCACAGGAAAATAGGAATCAAGAAGGACGATATCAAGACAAGTTGTTGGACATAATTGAATATATCACGCGACTTATCACTAAAACATGAGCCAAAATATTCTCTCCCTACTCTATTTTTAACAATATTTATACTGATTTTCATAAGCTCTAAGAGTTTCGTTTGAATTTTTTTTGCAGGTACGTCGAAGATCTGGATCAGAGATGACAAAGAAAGAGGGCCATCATAGGAAAAATAGGCTATTTTACTTCTTCGAATAAACTCCACCAATCGGAGCTCGCCACCTGACTGCGTCGAATAACTTCTCTAATCGAGGAATCACTGTCTAATTACGTCAAATAACTCCTCCAATCGGAGAATGCCGTCTAACTTCATCAAAGGCTCCATGTTCTGAAGACTTTACATAAGTCAACAAAGTCAAGCTCCCGTATTTTGAAGACTGTACATAAGCAAACAAAGCCGAAATCTCGCATTTTGAGGACTGTACATAAGCAAATAAAGTCAAATTTTGCATCCCAAAGATTGTACGTAAGCAAGTAAAGCGACTCTCTGCCATATCGTAGGTTGTACATGAGCAAAGTGATGCTTCGCTATATCGGAGGATGTAAATAAGCAATGCGACTTTCTACCATATCGAAGGTTGTACATAAGAAAAGCGACATTCCACCACATCAGAGATTGCGGATAAGCAAAATGATGCTCTGTCGTATCAGAGAATTATATTTTAGAAAGTAAAGCACACTCTGCCAATCAGAGATTCACACCATAGCAAACGCCATCAGAAATCCACTATCGCAACAACATCAGATGTCCACTATAGTAGCAACATCATATTCCTATAGAAACATCATCAGGTTCACATTGAGAATCATCTAGACAGAAGGAGGCCTTTACTTTTAAGTGACTGCCCCGCCGGTCGGAGGCTTTTACTTTTAAGCAATCGCCCCGCCAGCCGGAGGCTTTTACTCTTCAGCAATTGCTCTACCGACAAAGGCTTTTACATTTTATTAATTCCCCTGCCGACAGAGGCTTTTACATTCCAAAAATTGCCTCACCGGTCGGAGGCATCTACACTACAGAACCAAGATTACAATCCTAGTTTGAATATCTACACTCTACTCTTTACATTATAATTTCAATTTAATGTTTTGAACCGCAGTAGGTACTTTTCACCCTTTTACTTATTTTACAAGACAACTCATTACAACATGGAACTACCTCTAAGCAGCGATTGAGGCATTGCTTGATGAGGAATACCAAACTCAAAGGCTAGAGTTCAAGACTAGCACTCCGACTCCAATTCTTGCAATCAATCGTTCATACTTACAAATAGAAATCATTTATTCTTATGAACATCATTATTTTTCTCTAATCCACCTTACAAAATCCTCAGAATTTGATATTATACGTCCGAGAGCCTACTCCCTATCCAACAGCCAGACATGATCTTCTAGAGATGCAAGATATACTTAAGTAGAGTTCCGTTTATGGTTATGTTGTGCACCACATTTATAACCAGGAGGCTAAAAAGTATGCCCCATCCCAAAAAGGATCTCCATCATCTGGGAGTTTTTATCTATCTTTAACGCTACAAAGTTCTTTCTAAAGAAACCAGTGTCAACCATAAACTCACACTGGGGCAAGCCTCAAAATTTACCATAATCTTTCACTCCAGAACCGCAACCATCCTGATTTCTTAGGGATATGTAGCTAGCTCAATTCCAAGAACGATTGTGCCACACTCCATTTGAATCAAAATATTCTTATCACCATCGTAACTAATATCAGTGCCATCATAAATCTGACACTAGGGCAAAAATTTTGAGCACCACTCAAAATTTTATCATCACTCCATTTTCGAACTACATCGGCCTGATTCTAGTGAAATCCGAGATATGTAGGCAACTCAGAGATCAGGGTTCGATCGAATTCATAATCACTCTCATGCAGACTCTAGCTTCATATTCCACCTTTCGAGTGTATTCTTTCCAAAACCAATCCGATTTGCCAGTCGAGA
Organism: Capsicum rhomboideum; assembly: GCA_031232105.1. Lineage (NCBI taxonomy): Eukaryota > Viridiplantae > Streptophyta > Magnoliopsida > Solanales > Solanaceae > Capsicum > Capsicum rhomboideum. The sequence continues at coordinate 59,120,314 of CP124711.1, forward strand.
CAAAATTGGTTAACGTCAACGTCTTTGCCCAAAGATTCTTTCATTATCTTTGGTCTAAGAGGGGCAAGCTATTGACATCCAATTTTGGCTCTCCTTTTTCCTAAAATTAATTTTTTCTATGCTTATGAGTCCCTGTGACTTTGCTAAAATATCTTTATTACTTTTCGAATTAATTTTGATAAATTCGACACTAATAGTGATTTTTGAAAATATTATTTCCCTTACTTTCTATTCTATATATAAATATATTATAACTACTAATATCGTATCTTATAAAATTATTCAAAAAATATATTTCTTTATATAATTTATTCTTTTCACTAGTTTTTCCAATAAAATATTAGTGTGTTGATTTTTTATATCAAACTCTAAATAATTTTTTGCTATATTGTTACATTACTCTATTTTATAGTGTAATTTTTTTACAAACTATAGTCTTGTGAATTATTATTAATATATATGTATACATAGTAATGCATATATATGTGTGTATGTATACGTACATGTATATGTGTGTGTGTGTGTGTATATATATATATACAAATATATTTATATATATATATATACAAATATATTTTGGAAGGTTAATTGGGATGAGACGAAGTATCTCTAAATTAATTAAGTGAAAAATATTAGGGAAAAAAATCAGTTTTTTTCATAAATTAGTTTATTTACCTGAACTTGGGCCAAATTAACTCTATTTTTAATTAAAATTGTAGCCCAAACACCCAATTCCATCTAACCCGGCCCAATTCCACTAATTGATGCCGAAATTACCCTAATCCTTTCTCTCCCTAAATTACCCTAATCCTTTCTCTCCCTCACTCCATCGTCTTCAACAGCAAAAGAAAAACACAAACACACGCATAAACTCATCCAGACAAGACCCATCGACAAACTCTAACCACTCCCCTGCGCAACCCATCTCCTGCACCCCAATATTCAGCCGTATTTCACGCTCTAGTATTCTATCTCTGTGTCTCCCCTATCTCCGCGATTTCAAGGTCATAAAATTCTCAACCTCTCCACTGTTAGCTTGAAAAAGAGGAGAAAATCTGATTGTAATCAGGATAAGGCCTCTGCCACCGGATTTTCAGCTCTCTATCTCTTTCAAATCAGCCTGAAAAGGTAAATCCTTATCGTCACTCCATCTCTTTTCAAGATCTGTGGGTTGTCCCATCCATAAATTTGAAATTCAAATTTCAAATTCAATTTGGAGCCTCTTTGAGAAGCTTTTACATTCCAAAATGTGCCTATAAAAGAGGGCTTCGGCCAACCCTTTGAGGCAAGGGTGGAAGGTAGAAATATTTCTAAGAATAATTGAAAGGATTCATCTTATTTGTTCTCCAAAGTTCTCTATCTCGTATGCTCTATTTTCTTTCTTTTCGACGAAGTAACACCTCTCGCAATTACTTTTCATCATTCACACTCGTAGTCGGAGTAGCGGAGCTTGAAACTCGACACTTCAACAACCTCAATTGCTGCCCTACAAAAGGTTAATTCTATCCCGTCTTAATTATGTGATTCTTAATTTAGCTTTGTAATTCACTGGTTGTGTTTGGTTTGGGATTTCAGTTGTTCTAGTCGATTTGTTACGAACACAAAAATATGAAGTAAAATAATTTTTGGTCGTCTGGTTTAACCTATTCTTGAGTGAGTGTTTGCAAAATGTTTACAACCTGTGGATTAGCTTCGAATAGGTTCTATGAGATTTCCAGTGTTGCGTCTGGTTAGTGGGTCATTTTAAAATCATTGTTATGTCATTTTTTAGCATGGTCATAGCTGCTTAAATTTGTTTTTCCTGCCCGGTTGTGCGTTTACAAGGCGTTAGCAGCATTGGTTTTAGTATGAAAAAGCCCCAAAAAATGCTAAAAAGCTTATGTATGCCTGGTTGTCCGTCATGGGATTTCGTAATTCCTTTTGGTTTGAACATGAGTCAATTTGTTGTTTGTCCGAGGCTAGGCATCTAGTGAAACAATATTCTCAACTTCTAACTTAACATGAAAAGAGGCTTTGCAAGTTTGAAATTCAAAATATGATTCATACATATTTTCTTTAGATCACTGCTTGTTTGATTTCATAGTTCGAATATGGTTATAGCTTTGGTTCTGTGAATATGTATATTTGTGAGTTTATTTTGTTTTAGTATTACTGGAAGTTTTTTTTGTTCTTTTTTGAATCAGTTTTCAAAACTAAGTATGGTTTCATCTTAATTCAGTCCAAACATGTCCGCCTATGATAATGTTTTTTTTTAAAAAAAAAAATTCCAAGCCTAGAATAAGAGACTTAATCGAACTCTTTCTCTATGATGTCTTGTTTGTGCTAACAAGTTAATTCATCTTTTATAAAAATGACTAACCTTGACGTTTGTCTCAAAGGCCACTGGCCAATTTTACACTTTTGGTTTCTAACTCATTGTTCGTTAGGATAAGGATATGTTTTGGCTCGTTCTTTCCCTTGGTTTTGCAAATTTATCTTCCTTGTGGGTCTCGTGAAAATCTGTTTGGTTTTGCATTATAATCTATTGACTTTGTGTTCGAAATCAGGAATTAGTTTTATCTCCTTACATGCTGTAGGTTTGAGTTGGTGGTATGGTTATGTTCATGTTGTAATTTTTGAAGTCTATGTAAGCAACTAAGAGGCTCCTTTTGTTCTATATGCATTAAAATCAGCATAGTGTTAATCCTTCCTTCTCTATTTGCCTCGTTCATCTATTAAGTTTTCCCTTTTTTAAAAAAAAAAAGAAAGAAAGAAAGATGAAGAGCATCTGGCAGCGTAACTGGTGATTTTGCCCAAAATGGTGAATTAGTTAGCCATTAGTGTTATAGTATTTCTATAAGTATGTATTTCTGTTAGTGAAAGTCCATTAGTAATAGTTCTCTTTTGTTAATTTTCAAAGGGGTAAAATATTTCTTTCTATCAAAGTTTCATTTGTTTGATCATACGTTGGAAATTTTGAAGCCCAAACGTTTATTTTCTCTCAATTCCGTCGTTCTTGACTTATCATTTGACGTGACTCTCTTTCAAAATTATGTTTTGATTCGGAAATTAGCAAAGAGATTTTGACATGTCTAAACCTTGTTTCAAGCTTTAGATATGATTTTCACAATCCCCTTCATGCTTGTCTTCATATCCTTGGGACCGTAAAAGATTTCATGCTTGTCTTCATATCCTTGGGACCGTAAAAGAGTTAATCTCTTCTCATGAAGACTATGTGAACGATATTTTGACGGAAAACCTTTGTGAATCCCTTGGAATGTGAACTTGAGTTTGTGATAACTAGATAGAAATAATTGACTTGTTGTATCAAAAGTTTTGACATCCAGGTAACTAACTTATTTTCAAGAGCTTGAAAATCTTGTATCAGCGGCCTTAATTTATATTGTATCTCTAATTAACTATCCTTTTTATACCTATATGCGGTTGTGTTTTCTCACGTTCGAGTTAAATAAAATTATCTAATGATTTCACCCTTAGTTTTGTTAAAAGGAATCCGTTGGAAAGTCATTAGTTTGATTCTGGTATGAAAACAAGTTTGCCAACTTATATTGCAAGTAACTAGCTCTGGAGTGTTATTTTGGCTAGTGTCTAGCCTATGCCTAATCTTTCTCAGCTAGTCCTCTCCGTATGTTCCATGTGACTTGAAAACATTTGTGTTATTCATTTAGTTCACTTTATTGATTATGTTTCTAATCCTTATTATTTTCTTCGTTTCATGTAAACTCAGGAGTTCGAGTTTCAATTGAAACTCATTTTGACCCAAAGTCAACCGGCTATAGGATCACAGAGCTCGGAGTCTAAATCGCTAGGATCCGTTTCTTTCAATAGGAACTTATAGTATCGAATTCCTTACCCTTCTTGATTACTTTATTATTTGTATATGTTTTATTAACCCTTGTATGTAGTTGAATATGAATTTTTTCTGTGTGGTCAATTGAATTTGAATTAGCTTTATCTTTATTTATTTCGTTTAGCTTTAATCACCTAGGGTTAGTTTCCTTTGGCTAATCTCTTGTTCATTCGACTTTTATAGACGTGATCCGACATATCGTTTAATCATTTACTTTAAACACATGAATAATTTATTTATTTTTTAGAATAAAAGAGGCAAATTTTAATTTTAAGTGCAATCTCAAAAAATACATTTTTTTGGAATTGGGTAAAATGGTTTACTATTCGTTTTTTGCAAAAAGTATTTCTTAACGGTTTTATCATCTTAATTAGAATTTTTTTCAAGTAAATCACTAAACGATTTTAATTAGTTAACCCTTTAATTTTCGCGAATAACTCATTTATCAAATTGCGATTTTTATTTAACTCAATATAGTTCAAATGCTCACTATATTCCATATTTATTTCTTAACTTTATTTTAAGTTTTCAGATTTCAAAAGCCTCTACAAACACAAGGTATATATGTATTACGCTACCATACGCAATGTATATTTATACTCTATTTTTTCTCTAATATAATCCACCTCTACTTTATACATATATGTTATTTTATTACTAGCGAATTTATTTCTCATCTAATTCATTTATTGAAATTCCACATACAAAAAATAAGTTTTCACATATTTTCTTACATTTTGAATATGCATGTATCTATTTTTTTTAAATGTGTTAATGAAGTTTTCACATACTTTGAAATATATTTTCACTTCACAGTAAACGTACTTTTGTTAAAAATATTACAAACTTCATATGTACAGTTTTTTAGTAGACATTTTTATAAGGTCAAAAAAAAAAAAATCTTATATTTTGATAAAGGTGCATATATTGTTACCTTATGATGTTTTTTCAATTAAATTATCTACATTTCAAACTAATTATACTTATATATGTAACACTTGATGATAAATATATTTTTGTGTTTCGTTTTCCTCAAAAATTATAAGTTTTCTTATCACTATTTTTCGCAAATAATAAAATAAATTATTTCCCAAATATTTTTCTAAAACTAAGTTAAGGACTATCTTCGGATAGGCTCTGAGGTATGCTCAACACCTTCCCCTCTAGTAACCAAAACCAGAATCTCAAATGGTTTCTAAGACCAAAAATAGAGTTTTACATTAAAAAAATGGTTTTCCTAATTTTTCCTGTAAATTTAGGTGGCGACTCTAAAAATTAATTTTCAAATAAAATCAGAGAGTCACAACGACGACCATATGTTGTGCACTGTTTTAACCAGTTCAAAATAGGGCGTGACACTTAGGACGGTTGACAGAACGAGTAATCCTAGGTGACAATGACTTATCGTCAGGAGTCGTCATCACTAGGATGAATTTTCATCCTTCTGGACTTTGAGGACTATACTCAAGATGAGTGCTACTAACGACTCTTCAGTCCTGACCACGATTTATTGTCAGGGTCGTCCGGTGGGTTTTTCTGGTGATTTCTTTTTTATTTTTGTGCTAAGTTTGAAATGGAACCTTAGAAACTCTTGGGGTGTTGCAATATCTCCCCCTTGGGAACATCCATCCTCTAATTAAGACTAATTAGACGGAATAGATAGGGAAAGAACTGCAATCCCAACACTGAGTTCTAAATGATGAATACTGACATAATAACTAATTTCTGAAAGAAATATATGCTGAACTAAATCCATGAAACATGCATACATACTAATACATGAAAACAACTGAGGGACATGAAACTGGGAGGAATACTAAGGAGGAAACCTTTACCTCAAGCTAGAACTAGGTTAGAAGGGAAAAGGTGAGGGTACTTGTCATCATATCGGCTTCTTCTTTCCAAGTAGCTCCCTCAACTAGATGATTCTACCAAAGAACTTTCACTAAAGAGACTTCCTTATTCCTCAGCGTACGAACCTAACAGTTAAGAATCTCAACTGGGACCTCTTCGTAAGAGAGACTATTTCTTACACCCATACATTCTAAAGGCACAACTACGGCTAAATCACTAATGCATTTCTTTAACATAGACACATGGAAAACTGGATGCGCCGATGCTAAATCTGCAGGAAAATCTAACTCATAGGCCACATTGCCAATGCGCCTCAAAATCCTCTAAGGACCAACATATCGGGGAGTGAGTTTCCCTTTCTTGCCAAACCTCATCACCCCTTTCATGGATATAATTTTCAAGTAAACCCAATCATCCACTGCGAACTCAAGCTCTCTTCTCCTCACATCCGCATAGGATTTCTGACGACTCTGAGATGTTTTCAGCCTCTCTCTAATCAGCTAGACTTTCTCCATTATCCTCATGAACTGAGTCAGGCCATATAAAAATAGCTTCACAAAGCTCAAACAACCTAATAGGAGATCTACACCTCTCACTATAAAGCACCTTAAATGGAGCCATTTGAATACTGGAGAGATAGCATTATTATAAGCAAACTCGATAAGACACAAGTGATCATCCCAACTACCCTTAAAGTCGATCATGCACGCTCTCAACTTATCCTCTAAGGTCTGAATGGTCCACTCTACCTAACCATCCATCTACAGGTGAAAAGCTGTGCTAAAATGAACTTAGGAACCTAGACATTCTAAAAAGACTTCTAGAACTACAAAGTAAACTGAGTACCCCTATCAGAAATGATAGTCAAGGGGACTCCATGAAACTTGACTAACTCTCTAAGATAGAGTCTAGCATAATCCTCGGCTAAATATATAGTGTAAAATGGTAGAAAATATTCTGACTTAGTCATCCGATCAACAATAACCCATATCGAATTGTGCTGTCAGCACGTATGAGAAAACCCTGTAATGAAGTCCATATTCACCTCTTCCCACTTCCAGATAGGAATACTGATATTCTGAGTCATACCACCGGGTCTCTAGTGCTCAACTTAACCAATTGGAAATTTGGACACCTAGCCACGAATTTCGTGATATCCTTCTTCATTCCATTCCACCAATAGACTTCTTATATATCATGGTACATCTTGGTGGCACCTGAGTAAATGGAATATCGAGAACTATGAGCTTCTGTCAATATCTACTATCTCAAAACATCTATATCTGGAACACATAATTAGCCTTGACAATGAAGAATACCATCTCTCCCTTGGGAGGAAATCTCAACTTTCTAACCTTGGATTGCTTTCTGCAACTTAAGCAAAATAGGATTGATATCCTGCTTCACCTTCACTTCTGCCACTAAAGAATATTCTGAACCATGACACTACCTTCGACTGAATTAACCAACCGAACTCCTAATCTAGCAAGTTTTTAGACATCATGAACCAATTCTTTCTTTTCATCTTCTACATGAGCAACACTACCCATCAAAAGTCTGTTAAGAGCATCAGTCACTATGTTGGCTTTACCCAGATGGTACAAAATGCTCATATCAAAATCTTTCAACAACTCTAACCATATCTTCTAATGAAGATTGAGGTCCTTCTGACTTAACACATACTGAAGGCTCTTATGATCTGCGAATATATCAACATCAACTCCGTAAAGATAGTGCCTCCAAATCTTTAAGGAAAAAACTATAGCTGTCAACTCAAGATCATGAGTAGGGCAATTTTTCTCATGAGGTTTAAGTTGTCTAGAGGCATAAGCTACGACCTTTCCATACTATGTCAACACACATCTGAGGCTAATTCTGGAGGAATCCCAACAAACAACAAACCCAACTGAACCCTTTGGTAGAGTCAAAACTGGAGCAGAAGTGAGTCGAGCCTTCAACTCTTGAACTCTTCTCTCAAGCATTGTACTACTGAAATTTGACTTTCTTTTGAGTCAATTGGACATAGGAGAACCAATATATGAAAATTCTTCTACAAACCATCTATAGTAATAGGTTAAACCCAAGAAACTCCTGATATCTGATGGAGAGATGGGTCTAGGCCAGTTTCTAATTGCTTTGATCTTTTGTGGATCAACCCGAATGCCTTCACTGGAGATAATGTGACCAAGGAATTCTACTGATTTCAACCAAAATTCACACTTTCTAAACTTAGACAATAACTGGCGACCTTTGAGAGTCTACAAGACAATTCTCAAATAGTCTACATGTTTATCCTCACTCTAAGAATAAACAATGATGTCATCTATGAAAATAATAACAAACATGTCCAAGTACTGCTTGAACACTCTGTTCGTCAAGTACATGAAAGTTGCAGGAGCATTCGTTAGTCCAAAAGACATAACAACTAATTCATAGTGACCATATCGAGTTCTAAAAGTTGTCCTCAGATTGTCACGTTCTCTGACTCTGAGTTGATTATAGCCGGATCTGAGGTCTATCTTTGAAAAATACCCAAAATCTAGTCTAACAACTCATCAATCCTAGGAATGGGATACTTATTCTTGATTATGACTTTGTTCAACTGATGGTAATTGATGCACATTCTGAGAGAACCGACTTTCTTACGCACAAAGAAAATTGGAGCACCTTATGAAGAGATATTGGGTCTGATAAAACCTTTGTCTAAAAGGTCCTTTAATTGTTCCTTTAATTTCTTATGCTCATCAAGACCCATTCTGTAAGGAGAATTTGAGATAGGCTAGGTATCTGGAAGAAGGTTTATTCTAAAGTCTATCTCCCGCTCAGGGGGGACTCAGGGCAAATCTTCAGGAAACACTTCTATAAACTCATTCATAACTGGAACTGATTGGAGAGTTGGAGTTTAGGACTTGGAATCCTTGAACCAAACTAGATGGAAGATGTAACCCTTAGAGATCATTTTCTAGTCTTAAGGTAAGAGATAAATTAGCTTATAGGTGCTGAAGTACTACCCTTCTATTCTAAGACTGGTTCATTTGAGAACTAAAACTTAACAAATCTAGTTCGATAATTGACTGAGGTATAGCAAGAATGTAAGCAATCCATGCCAAGAATGACATCGAAATTAATCATCTCTAACATTACTAGATCAACTATAGTGATTTTCTAGGAAATTGAGACTGGGAAATTTTTGTATATCCATTTAGCTATGAATAAGTCACTAACAGGAGTAGAGACTAAACAGGGTTCTAAAAAGGTTTCAAGACTGACATCGAAATCTACTGCAATATAAGGAGTCATGAAGGAAAGTGTGGCTCCAGGATCTAACAATGCATAAACATCAATACAAAAGACTCGTAACGTGCCAGTAACTATATGAGGGGAACCCTCCTAACACTGTCGAGTCTACAAAGCATAGAACTTATTCTGGTGTTGTTCACCACCTACACTAGTTGAAGCACCCTGCTGAGTTGGGCAACTCGAAGGGGCTGCTGAAGTAGTAGACTGAGCCTTACTACCCCTATTTCCACATTTGATAGAAGGGCACTCTCTTAACTTATGAGCCATCTGACCACACCCAAAACAACCCTCCTTGAAAATATAGCACTTACCTAGATGGTTCTTACCATACTTAGGACATGCTGGAATAGTGCGACTACCTATAACACTACCCTGAGACTTAGAGCCTGATGCTCTATTCTTCTGATCATGACAAGGTCTAGGGGATGGAGCACTAGCTGAAGAAGGTGCTAAAATTGAATACCTCTGTTGATACTAAGAGTGATTCCCACCACCCAACCTTTGCTTAGAATAATCAAAGTTTTTTATTCTAACTCTCTTATTCTCCCTCTCCTTCTCTTTCATTTTCTCTTCCTCAATTTACTGAGCATGAGTCATAAGTCTGGAGATGTTCATATCCCCAAAAAGCATAGAGGTCCTCCACTCCTTCACCACTTACTCAAAAACACCTGAAATAAACTTACTCATTTGAGCCCTTGGCTCAACAACCATCTTTGGAGTATACCTAGATAGCTGGGTAAACATCAGAGAGTATTCCTTTACTGACATGTTGCCCTAGTTCAAATTTATGAACTCCTCAACCTTAGCTTTCCTCAACTCAAGGGGAAAGAAATTTTCTAGGAAAGCAGTCACGAACTGATCCCAATCAACTGGGCCTGCATCCACTCATCGACCCTCTTTCCACTGCTTGAACTAAGTTTGAACCACTCTCTTCAACTGATATGCAGCCAAATCTACACTCTCAACTAGAGTAATGCCCATGATATGAGTGATCTTCTAAACCTCATTAATGAAATTTTGTGGATATTCCTCCACCTTCAAACCATAAAACTCCTGAGGATTCATCCCAGTGAAATACTTGACTCTTATAGTAGCTGTATTTCTATTAGGATTAGCAGGTGCAACAATATGCTGATTGACCTGGTTGGTCATGGCCTGAGCAAGTGCTTGGAAAAAAGACCTAAATTTGGCATGAGTGACTTAATCATTCAGGGAATCTACTGGAGCTGGTGGGGCTTGTTGTTTACCATTAACATTCCTTCTTCCGTTGGCTCTTCTTGAAGGTATGTTTTGTAAATGCGTAGAGCATGAATTAGAAGGAGATTAAATAGAATTATTCTCTATCACATGATATAAATCATGAAATAAGTGAGATTTTCCTAAAATGCTTCGCAGCCTCTCTCTCATAAGTGTGAAGCACTTTACGCCCATAAACGAGACTCTACTTAACATAACTTTCAGACACCCTAGAACACTTTAAACCTGATGCTCTGATACCAAGTTTGTCTTGACCAGAGCCTACACCCTGGAGTAACACGCTACTTAGGACCACAAGTGACCCCAAGCTAACCTATGGCATGGCATGACACTAATAATACTGAAAGTAGTTGAATAACTGATATAGAAGCTAATTGATTTTAGAAATCAAATGATTGACTGAGATCAAAATAGGTCTGACTAAATCACTGAAATAATTATTAAGTCTAATACAAACTAAAAAATTAAAATGTCTACTATTTGTCTGAAAGCCTCTACTAACTGATGAGTTGCTGGGACAAACCCCCAGCTAACTCGAAATGTCTGAAACTAAAATGAAATACTAAAATAAATAACAATAAAATATTATTCTCGGATAATGAGGACTCACTACTTTCTGTTGCTGAGAAGGTATTGAATCGTACTAACCGCTAGTCTGATGTTGAACGTCAAAACCTATATCATAAGATGATACAACGCAAAAACGTATGCAATTAGGACTTTGAATGTACTAAGCATGTGAGATATGCAACTGTAAAATAAACTAAATATACTGGGAAATACTGATATGCTAAACTGAAATGCAATACTGAATGCATAAGTTGAACTGAAGTACAATGACCCTTTTTGTAGATACATATAAATTGGTATGAAAGGTAAAGCTGAATAATCATAGTTTAAAAGTAAATAAAACTGAACTGAGGGTCATGTAAAAATACTAAGTCTAAATCTGTAACTGTGGGAGATCCTGTTAACTATCATAAACCATGTGAGCTAAACATGGAGTCTGATATATACACCCCATTAAAAGGGACCAATATACCTTGCAGGGTATAAAGGCAGGGCTGGCATGATCACTAAATTGATGCCCAACTGGGAGGGTTAAATAACCTATGGTAGTATATAGTTTTGGGAATTGGGTGCACTAAACCCCAGTCCAACTTAGTGCTAAGTACTACTCCCATATTGGTTTATAATTATAGCTCATAAAACTGATATACGAAAAACTGAATTAGAATATACTTTATCTGAAAGTATCCTGAAGGTCTGAATAACTGAGGACATGCTGTAAAACTGTAAACTAACACTAATTATATTGTTCCTGCTAAAATCAATAATTATGGATATCTTGTGTTCAGAACACGATAAAGTTTTCTAAAAATAAGATAAATCATGCTAACTAACGAAATACCAACATAGTAAAAAATCATGAATGATAAAGTCTAGATATTTATCAAATCATGGAAGATGTATATATAATTTTAATATAGAAATCATGAGTAAACTAAAATAATAGGAAAATATAAACTGAATGAAAATGCTAAACATTAATTTATGGGGAAGCTGAGCAATTCTGAGTTATTTGGGACTCAATGGGTGAAAGGATATCCATTGATGAAATCCCACATACCTGGAAAGTGAGTTCTTACTAGGAACTTGAGAGATTCTGAACTTAATAAGGAACCCTAACTTTTTGGGGTTTAAGAGATTTTGAATCATTCTTTTGATATGTTTTGAGTTTTTAGGAGAGAATAATGGTAGAGAAGCATTCAAGTCCCTTTAACCCATCCCCAATAAGCCTTAAACAATGTGGTATAGGGATTTAGGAAGGTGGAAGAGAAAAAACACCCTCATTAAAACATTATTGTTCTGTTGTACTCAGTCGTCACAGGTCAACACAATGAGTTGTTGTGTTTCACCACGACTTATCGTTAGACTTGTTGTGACTGGAAAAAATTATTGGGCGTGGGAACGGCCGGGATACAACGGCTCATTGTTACTAATGACGAATCATTGGGTGGACTCATCCCTTAAAACCTCAATGTCAACTCTCAGGTCCTCATCAGAATGAGTGACATGATGACTCATCCTTTGTGATAATGACTCGACCTATCGAGTTGTGGTCACTGAGAGGAAAATGATACTTTGTGGGATTTTTGATTTGATGCTCAGGACGGTTGAGAGGAAGAATCGTCCTAGGTGACAATGACTCATTGTCAGGAGTCGTCATCACTAGGATAAATTTTCATCCTTCTGGACTTTGGGGACTATAATCAAGACGAGTGGTATTGACGACTCATCAATCCTGACCATGACTTGTGGTCACGGTCGTCCTGTGGGTTTTTCTGCTAATTTTTTTCTGATTTTTGTACTAAGTCTGAAATGAAACCTTAGGAACTCTTGGGGTGTTACAACCTGAGACGGCGATTGAGAGAAAATAACAAAAAATAGCTCTTTATGTTTTTTGATAGATTCAAAATAGCCAAATAAATATATTTATGAACAATTTTGATCATTTAAGTTTGTCAAAAGTAGTATTTTTAGTCTCAGCTATCTATCAAATATTTAAGAAAATATATTTGTTAGATGTGAAATTGTGAGATAGAAAAGAATTTAATGTCAACACACTTTGGAGGTTCAACTTTTATATTTTCTATTATTTTCTTGAGTTTGTTGCACCACTTGGAGGTGTAATTTATGCTCTTTTTTTAATTTTATATCTAGTAAAATTTTTGTATTCCGTTATCTAGGATTTGATAAGTTTTTTATAATTTTTCTGATTAAATCTTTTCATTCATGATTTTCTTAAATCCAATCGACAAATTTATTAAAATATTTAACATATAACAAAAGTACTTTTTGTAACAACCCTTATAGCGATTATTAGAATTTTTCACATTTTGATCATTTTAGCCCTCTCTGTAGTTGTCTTATGATATATTTTAGTTGTGGGAGTAGGTGACATAGTTTCCAAGGCATTTGGTTGGATTTTATACAAGATTCTTCTTTTGGAAGATTCTTAAACTGATAGACTTTACTTTGGTCAACATTGGGAGATCCTAGCATCATATGATAATTTTGTCGGTTCCATCAGTGCCAGAATATTGATTTTAGATTAGTAGCGTGGTTAATTTGGGTCTCGGGGCCTTTTGTGTGATCTTGAGCATTAGACGATATGTTGGAAAGTTTGGCCTATGGTTGAATTTGGTCAACATTCAGCGAAAAGGACATGTATTGGAAATTCCAGTGGTTTCATTGAGTTTGAAACGTTAAAATTAGCCTAGTAGCATAGTTGATTTATTTTTATGGGGTCCCAAATAAATCTGGAAGATCTATTCAGAATATTTCTTAATCTTTTCAGCTGCTGGTGCACCAATTTTGATGCTGGTGCATGGCCTTAATCGTGTTTGCTAAAAGCCTCCCATGATCAAGAAGGCCATGGAAATCTAGTCATCACTATTGCAGTGACCTATTGGCATTCACGAAGAAGGTTTTTATCGGTCCTGGTTGGGTACGCTTTGGTTTGTGCGATCGCTTCAGGATCATCATGATCGTGAAGATCGAATTTGGTCAACATCATAATCACGAAGATTTTGACCGAGATCGTGATGAGTAAATGTCACCTTGACAGAATAAATATCCTTTTTTTGCTATTAACTCCATAACTCAATTTTGAGCTTTGAAACCATGATTTGGGGATACTGAATAGATAGTTTTAGATAATTCTTCATGGGGTAAGTTTCTGTAACACTGATTTAACATCTCCCAATTATTATCCTGTGATTTCATTCTCAAATCTTTATTTTTCAATCTTAAATTTTGGGGTTTATCGGTAAACCTAAAGTATGAAATTTTGATGATTTCAAATAGAATTAACCCCATTTTCGATAAAATTTTAGATTTAAAATCCTTGGGTTATGAGTAAGTTAATTTTCTCTTAAAATACTGGTTTTACCCTTAGGTTTTTAGGGGTTGATTTTTGGAGTTGATCTAGATCCTTAGCAATATTAGTTCATTGAACTCGTATTTATGTGTAGAAGCTATTTTTGATAGATTGAGAGCACTCTGAGGCTGCTCGAAAGGGCAAGGCTTTGCGTTGAGTGTTTAAGTCTTATGTTTTAGCTTGGATGTATGTTATGGCTTAACTTCTTTCAGACTTAGCTTGGATGGGTACTTATCGTGTAAAGCATGCTATAGGATGGATTACATAGTACTATTATAATTATTAAGTTAATTTGGGATATTGTGATGCCCGTGTGAGGGCCTATGTTCATTATGGTGATATATGAGTTGGGTAAATATGTGATGCCTGTGTGGGGGCTTGTATTGATGATTCATTTGTGTATTAGGGAGAGTGCCTCTTATATCATATTATTAAACTGTTTCCATATACTTTGATATTTATCTAGGTATAAATTTATCATGCTCATGCGCATTCACGCATCTCATAGACTATTGAATTGGTAATATTGGAAACATTAATTTTTGAAAGAAAATGAATCATCTTCTAAAAACTTAAGCAATGAACGTGCCGCTAAGTCCTATTGATTTCTTTCGAGGGAAGTACCGAGCAAGGTATATGGATTGTGAATCCCCTATGGGTTCTTATCTTGGAAGCGATAAATGCTCGGAGGGTGTATACAGGTGTATTATGTCTATTACATATCATACCATATCACGTTATTGCATTGCATTATATTATATTATTGGGTCATTGTTGTGATTGATATAAATTGTGTATCCTTTTGTGATATTAAGTTGTTGGAACTTTTCTGCATGCATGTGTATTTACTTAAATAGTATTCTTTACCCGCTATAGTTTTCCATTTAAATGTGGTCGACCTATGATACCTACTAAGTACAAGTGAACTGTACTCACTCCTACTTTTTGTATCCTTTTGGTGCAGATCCTGGTATGAGTGCTCCACGAGATTCTTAATGGTGAGCTTTTTGTTCAGAGCGGTCCCTCGGCTTCATCTATCCTTACTTTTATGTCTTTATTTCCTTTCATAGATAGAGTTGTATGTATAGGATTACAAATTTTTGTTTTAAAGTCACTCTATTCTCGTGGCACTAAGTCTTGGGATTGATGTTGTACTTCTTGACTTCTAGGTTGTTTTTGGAGATATTTTACTTTAAATATCATGTTTTGTTTTGTGAAATTACATGGTTTATTTGGACTTGTCTGAGTTAGTGGGTCAGACTTATCTACAGTGGTTGGCTCGCAGTAGGTGCCATCACAATTCTAGGGATTTGGATCATGCCAAGTTGGTAATAGAGCATTAGGTTCACCAGTCTCATGAGTACAAGAGAAAATGTCTTGTAAAGTATCGCGGATCAGTACATTGACGTTCGTACTTATCAACGAGAGGCTATGGGACATTATTAGGAAAGATTCTACTTTTTGATTCCTTATCATGCATATTTCTTTATTTTTATTCTAAATCTTATATTTCACTCTTATTGCAGATGGTGAGGACATGATCCGGTGCTACCAAGAATGATAAACCATCACCCTTTGCTAAGGTCCCATCTAGAGGTAGAGGCAGGGGTCACGGTCATAGTAGGGGGAGAGAAAGAGCTTGTGGTGTAGCTCCAGCTAGAGAATATTCCAAGGCAGCATCTCCTGAGCTAGAGGTTTAGCCTGATGATATAGCTTATCAGCCTAATATTTGATAGGTTCATGAAATTGAGTCCTTTCAATTTCAGTGGGGTGCCAAAGAAAGATGTATACGAGTTTTTGATTAGTTGCCAGGAGAGATTGCATAACCTTGATCTGGTAGAGTCGCATGGCATAGATTATACTACTTTTCAGTTGGTCGGGGCAACCAAATAATGATAGAGGTCTTATTTGGGTTGCAAGCCAATAGATTTATCTCTCATGACTTGGACTCTATTTTCTGAGGTATTTCTTGAGAAATATCTACCTTACAGTCTAATAGAGAGATTAAGGGATGAGTTTGATGCTTCGAAGTAATGATCATTGACTGTTACTGAGTATGTGCCTTAATGAGCATTACTATAAAGGAAGAGCCGGTTAGAAAGTCTGTGAAGGGGTTGACTACTTCTCTTCAGTTCGCTACAGCACAATTGGTGACTATAAGTGGCACCTTCTAGCAGATAGTGGATCATGCTAGGATGATTAAGGGTATTCATCGCGATGCCCAGGGGGTGGCAACAAGAGGTGTCATAGTCAGGGTAGTTTAAATGGGTCATTATCCCGAGGTAGAGATTACTCAGGTAAAGGTTCTCATTTCCACCATCATAGGCTTGTTCAGGCAGCATTGTAGAGTTTAGATAGGGTTTTTAGGCTTTGGTAATTCAGGTGGTCAGAGTTCAGGGCAAATGGTTAAGGGGCCTTATTCTGGCTCTTCTAGTCATGATGGGTGTTCTAGTTCTTCTAATTCTTCACAACATGACTTTTCTAGCAGAGGGTGTTATATTTGTAATGAGTGGGGCATGTAGCGGGAGGTTGACCAAATGTGTGCATGGTCATCCGCAATAAGATTCTCAGCTTTGAACATACCGGGCACCAGCACCACCTGCCAGAAGAGGTGCGTAGAATAGTAGAGGTGGTTCAGAAGGTGTTAGGGGTGGAGTCTAGGTGGCTTATGGTGGTAGACGTGGAGTTGCTTAGTCTATAGGCGGACTTGGTTAGTGCTATACTTCTCCAAGCAGACTTGAGGCGAAGGCCTCTAATGCTGTTATTACAAGTATCATTCTCGTTTGCCATCATCATACTTTGGTGTTATTTGATCATGGATCTACCTTTCCTATGTGTATGCATATTTTTCTATAGGTATTAATTTGATATGCGAGTCCCTTCATGTAACCATTCATGTTTTGACCTTAGTAAGTGATTCCTTAGTAGTAGATCGGGTGTACTAATCCTATGTTATGACTTTTTGGGGGTATAATACCTGGGTAAACTTGATTATCCTTGATATGGTATTTCGATGTAATTTTGGGTATGGATTGGCTTTCTTTATATCATGATGTCCTGGATTGTCATGCCAAGATAGTTACCTTAGTTATGTTAGGTGCCTTGAGAGTAGAGTGGAAGGGTACTCTGAGTTAGTATCCTAAAGGGGTTGTGTCATTTCTTTTGGCTCAATGGATAGTGAAAAAAGGGTATCTTTCTTACTTGGCTTACGTGCATGATATTGGTGCTGACACTCCTCCTTTCAAGTCAGTACGAGTGGTTAGGGAGTTTATAAATGTGTATCCTGATGACTCAGTAACCTTTGACACGTTACACCTGGTTGCACGTAATCTTGACTTTTGCCTTTTGCTCATGCAGTTTTTGACTTAACAAATGTTCATCCAGATCGATACATTAATTTTTCTATTGACTTAGAGTCAGGAACCAAGCCGATCTCTATTCCTCCTTATAGTATAGATCCATTGGAGTTAAAGATATTGAAGGATCAGCTCAGGATTTATTGAGCAAGGGTTTCATTTGGCCTAGTGTGTCACCCTTTGGGGTGCTTTAATGTTGTTCGTGAAAAAAAGGATGGGTCTATGCATATGTGTATCTACTATCGGCAGTTGAACAATGTGATCGTTATGAACAAGTATCCTCTACCACCCATTGATGATTTTTTTGACCAGCTTCATGGGGCTTCGGTTTTTTTAAAGATTGATTTGATATTGGGTTATCATTAGTTGAAGATTAGAGTTTCAGATGTTCCAAAGATGACTTTTAGGACTCCATATGAGTACTATGAGTTCTTAGTGATGTCTTTGGGATTGATTAACACCCCGGCAGTGTTCATGGAGTTGATGAATGATGTGTTCCATCCTTATCTAGATTTCTTTATGATTGTGTTCATTGTTGATACCTTGGAGTGTTCCAAGAATGAGACGGATATGTGAAGTATTTAAGGATTGTGGTTCAGAGGTTAAAGGATGAAGGATGAGGGATGAAGGTTGTATGCTAAGTTTTCAATAGGTGAATTTTGGTTGGATTCGGTGTCATTCCTAGGACATATGGTGACCAAGAATGGTATTATGGTCGATTCGTCCAAGGTTGAGGCAGTCCTTGATTAGCCAAGCCTACAAAAATTTAGAGTTTTACTGGGCTAGATGTCTACTACTAACGGTTTGTGCAGGACTTTTATACTATCGTAACTCCTTTGACTAGGCTGAATCAAAAGAATATTGATTTTCAGTGGCCGGATGAGTATGACGAGAGCTTTCAAAAGCTCAAGACTTTGTTGACTTCTGCTCCTATCCTGACCTTGCCTATGGAGGGCGTAGGCTTACAGTGTATTGTGATGCTTCTTGGTTTGGTTTGGGTGGTGTGTTGATGCACAAGGATAAAGTGATAGCTTATTCCTCTAGACAATTGAAGGCCTATAAGAAGAACTACCCCACTCATAATTTGGTGTTAGCGGCGGTAGTATTTGTACTGAAGTTGTGGCAGCATTATCTGCATGGGATTCATTGTGAGATCTTCACTGATCATCATAGCCTTCAGTACTTCTTAATCTAGAGGAACCTTAATCTGAGATGGTGTAGGTGGATGGAGTTGCTTAAGGATTATGATCGTAAGATTCTCCATCATTCGGGCAAGCCAAAAGTGGTAGCAGATGCCGCGGAAGACATTGAGCATATAGAGTTTGGGTTTTGGCTTTTCTTTTAGCTGAGCAGTGATCTATGGCTTTAAATATCCAGTCTTTAGCAAACCAGTTGGTTTGACTTGATATTTTTGTATCCGGATGGGTTCTTGCTTGTGTTGAGGCTAGATCTATGTTATTGGAGCAGATTTAGACCCAGAAATTTAATGATGAGAAGTGGAGGTGATTTGGGATAAAGTGTTGAATGGTGAGGCTAAGGAGACATTCATTGATTTGGGGGGGGGGGGGTGTTTTGAGGATCAAGGGTCAGACTTATGAATCGAGAATTGGTGATTTGACCAAGTTGATCATAGAAGAGGCTCACTGTTTGAGGTATTCTAATCATCCGAGAGTAGCCAAGATGTATCATGACCTTAAAAAGCACTACCAGTGGTGTGGGATATAGAGAGACATTGCAGAGTTCTTGGCCAAGTGTTTGAATCACTAGCAGGTGAAGTATGAGCATTGTAAGTCGGTTGACTTAGCTCAGAGGATACTCATACCCTAGTGGAAATGTAAGTGTTTCACTATGGATTCATAGTTGGTTTATCCCAGACCTTGGGGGAGTTTAACTCAGTTTGGGTAATTGTGGACTGATTGACCAAATCAGCACACTTTATATCGGTGAAGATGAATTACAATATGGAGAATCTAGCCAAGATCTACATTTGAGAGATAATTTGGTTGCATGGTGTGCCCATTTCTATAATATAAGACAGGGGTACTCAGTTCACTTAGTACTTTTGGAGTTCTATGCAGCGGGAGTTGGGCACTCAGTTGGAGATAAGCACTGCATTCCACCCTTAGACCGATAGTCAGTTAAAGCATACTATTTAGGTGTTGGAGGATATGCTCTGAGCTTGTCATGGATTTTAGTGGTTATTGGGACCAGTTTTTTTTGTTGGTAGAGTTTGCCTACAACAATAACCCATTTTACTCCTTTTTGTAGTTGTCTTATGGTATTTATGAGTTGCGAGAGTAGGTGGCGTGGTTCACGAAGTATTTGGTTGGATTTTATACAAGATTCTCATTTTGAAAGATTCTTAAGTTAATAGAGTTGACTTCGGTCAATATTTAAAGATCCGAGCATTGTATGATAATTCTGTCAATTACATCAACTCTGAAATGTCAATTTTGGATTAGTAGCGTAGTTGGTTTGGGTTCGAGGATTTTGATGTAATTTTGAGCATTTATATGAGATGTTGAAAAGTTTGGCCTATGGTTGACTTCGGTCAATATTTAGTGAAAATGACATCCGTTGGAAATTCCAATGGTTTTATTGAGTTCGAAATATCAAAATTAGTCTAGTAGCATAGTTGACTTATTTCTGTGGGGTCTCGAATAAATACCGAAGTTCTGTTCAAAATATTTCTTAATTTTTTTAAGCTACTGGTGCACCAGTTCTGGTGCTAGTGCATGGCCATAATCGCGTTCGCGACAAGCCTCTCGCAATTGCAAAGGCCATGGAAATCTGTTCATCACAATCACAGTGTCTGCAAAGAAGGTTTTAAGGGATTCGAGTCGGGTACACTTTGGTCCATGCTATCGCGATAGGACCATTACGATTGTGATGACCAAATTTGGTCAACATCAGAATAGCGAAGATCTTGACCATGGTCACGATGAGTAAATGTTACCTGAACAGAATAAATATCCTTTTTTGGTCATTGACTCCATAACTCAATTTTTAAGCTTTGAAAATACGATTTGGAGAGATTCAAGAAGTGGTTTTCGATTCTTTGTGGGGTAAGCTTCTATATTACTAATTTAACATTCCCCAATGATTAGTTTATGATTTCATTCTCAAATCTTTGTTTTTCAACCTTAAATTTTGGGGGTTCACCGATAAACCTAAAGTATGATGTTTTGATGATTTCAAACTTGATTTCAACCCCATTTTGATAAAATTTTATATTTAAACTCCTTGGGTTATGGGTAAATTGATTTTCTCTTTAAATTCCAATTTTACCCTTGGTTTCTCGAAGTTAATTTTTGGACTTGGTCTATAACCTTAGCAATATGAGTATCGTTGGACTCGTATTTATGTATAGAAACTATTTTTGATAGATTGAAAGCGTTCTGAGGCTGCTCAAAAGGCGAAGTCTTTGTGTTGAGTATTTTAAGCTTGCGTTTTGGGTTCGAGGTAGGTTATAACTTAACTTCTATCAGACTTTGCTTGGATGTGAACTTGTCGTGTAAAGCATGGTATGGTATGGACAACATAATACTATTAAGATTGTTGAATTGATTCATGATATTGTGATACCCATGTGTGGGCCTGTGTTGATTATGGTAGTAGATGAGTTGGATTATTATTGTGATACTAATGTGGGGGCTTGTATTGGTGATTCATTTGTGAATTGGGGAGATTGACTCTTGCATCGTATTATTGAATTGTTTCCATACACTTTGATATTTATCTAGGTTTGCATGTATCATGCTCATGCACATTCACTCATCTCATGGATTATTGAATTGGTACTATTAAAAATATTGTTTTTTTGAAAGAAAATGAATCTTCTCCTAAAAACTTGACCGATGAATGTTCCAGCAAGTTCCATTAATTTCATCTAAGGGATGTGTCGGGAAAGGTATATGGATTGCGAATACCCCATGGGTCCCATCCTAGAAGCGATAAATACTCGGAGGATGTATACAGGTGTACTATGGCCATTGCATATCATACCATATCACTTTATTGCATTGCATTGCGTTATATTCTTGGGATGTTGTTGCGATTGAGATGAATTGTGTATATTTTTGTGATATTAAATTGTTGGGACTTTTCTTCGTGCAGGTGCATTTACTTAAATAGCATTCTTTCCTCGTTATAGTTTTCCATTTGAGTTCGTTCGGTCTATGATACCTACTAAGTACAAGTATACCATACTCACTCCTTCTTTTTTGTACTCTTTCGGTGCAGATCCTGGTACGAATGCTCCATGAGATTCCTGATCGGGCATTTTTCAGAGTATTTTGAAGCCACGGTGAGCTTCTTGTTCGGAGCGGTCCCCGGCCATCATTTATCCTTACTTTTATGTCTTTATTTCCTTTTGGAGACAGAGTTGTATATGTATATGATTACTACTTTTTGTTTTAGAGTCGCTCTGTACTCGTGACGTCGAATCTTGGGATTGATGTTGTACTTCTTGACTTTTGGGTCGTTGTTGGAGATTTTTTACTTTAATTATCATGTTTTGTTTTGTGAAATTACATGCTTTATTTAAGATTTACTAAGTTAGTGGGTCAGGCTTACTTACCGTGGTTAGGTCGGGGTAGGTGTCATCACGACTCTTCATATTCGGATCGTGAAACTTTTTGCCATTGAAAAGGCTTTGAATTTAAAAATTGAGTTCTACAAAATTATTATTTATTTGGAATAAGTGTTGTTACAAAGGATTTGAAAAATCCTTTGGAGTTTATGTGTCAATTTTTAGACAGGTTGGTGAAGATTAGAGTTTATTTTGGTTGAAATTTCAAATTGAAACTCGAAGAGAAAGAGGAAAAATAAGTTGTATGTAATTTATATACGTCAGGTATGTCACGCCCCGAATCCCATCGAGACATGATTGGCACCCGAAGCCGACAAGGCCCGAGAGAACCAATCTTTGCTTCTTTTCATTCGTATGCATGTCATAGGAAACACTACTATCACATAAAAACATAAGAGGCTAAAATCGGAAAGCATAGAACATGTGACGTATATACATATGAGAAACATGGCCGTTGAGGCCATCAAGTCAAGATTTCATCTATTATCTTATACACATACACCCACATACGTCTACAAAAGCCTCTAATAGATGCATTGACCAAAACCAACTGAAAGTCGGGCAAGTCCCCGCTTTATACACAATGTACAATATCAAAGCATATGAACCACTGCGACTCGGGGAAGCACCGAACTAACTGGAGCTCACCAATGAACCGCAACCAGCCGGCAACCTACTGTGGTGGCCTACTAGTACCTGCGCCTGCAGCAAGTAAGGTAAATTCCCCGAGAGGGGTCAGTACGAAATAAGTACTGAGTATGCAAGGCTCAGATGAAACTGTACAATACATGAATATTTCCATGAACTCAAAACATATGAATAATCAATGTGAATAAGTCACCATTTTGCATTTTGGAAACCATGTGTATTGCTTTCAATAATTTCTTTGCTTTCTTTACTTCAATGCTTACTTGTCAATACATGTGTCACAATGTACCCGGGCCCCTACTGATCAGTGGGTCTTTACATGACTTATCGTCATGTTGGGATCGGGTCGAGCTAGGCTTATGCCCCTAAGAACTGCCACCCATAAATCAATGCCTCGGGATCGGATCGAGCTAGGCTTATGCCCCTAAGACCTTCCACCCATAAATCACTGCATCGGGATTGAGTCGAGCTAGGCTTATGCCCCCAGACTTGCCGCCCATAAATCAATACATCGGGATCGAGTCGAGCTAGGATTATGCCCCTAGACTTGCCACCCATGCTTGATCATTGACCACATATGCATTACTTTATTCATTACTTTGAGATTGGTACAATGATAGTCATAATATCACTTTGAACTTTGGAACATAACATTGGTGGAACCATGGAATCTTTGGAACATTAGTCAATGCATATGAGACATGTGAATGACAATTGATCAATGCATAAAGAACATGTGAGGAACCATAATTGATACCCGGAAATAGGACACCCTTGGCTTATGAGAGATTGATACTTTTGTAGCCATAACATTGTTGGAAGCTTTGGAACAATAACCAATGAGCAAGAGACATGTAAATAAACATTATTGGAAACATAGCCTTATTTGAACTTTTGGAACATTAACCATGAATATGAGACACGAGATTCACAAATGATCAATGAGTAGGAAATATATGACAATGACTATATAGGATACCTTAGTACATTTCGGGATAGGACTAGTGAAACGTCAATGTGGATACTAGTTGCCGCAGAAAGATACGGACAGAGTAACCTTACATACCTTGGATTCGCAATACGAATATATAATCCTAGAGGTGCATACAATAGTCCCGCTCCTTCTTTATGTGTCACTCTACAACACAAATATATATAACGGAACTCACATTAACCACCAATTACGTTACAAATGCATACAATGTCAATGAATTACATGTTTGCCTTTAAACATGCCATTTCCCCTTGACAAAACCATTGACAACATTATTATTCCAAAAAGTCCATAATATTCCCAACATTGAACAATACATTATAATTGACACATTTCACCACAGCTCTTCTCCTTTACACTTTCTTATCCATACCACATCACAAATAATCCATCAACTTACCTTAATACAACTCATAACACATATCGGCCAAAATCCTATAATTACACTTATAGAAAAATAATAAGTTTAGGACCATAATAACACCATACACGTTCGTATTTTGTCCATACCATGATCTTTCATCAAAGGCACAAGCCATAATTCAAGTTCAAATCACCAAGATAACACATCTCCCACCAAAAGCAAAAATACACTATTCACCACCTTGCCAACATAACTAGCATAATATAAATAATATCCCATGCATATAATAGGTTAATCCATAAGAATAAATACTTACCAAGGCTTGGAATAGGATGATCTTCACCAAAGAGTCCAAAGGAAATATTGGCTTTCGGGTTTTGGAACTAGAGAAAATGCTTGAGAAATAACTAAAAGGCATGAGACTTTTGAAGCAATAAAAATCAGATTTATTGACCTTTATATAGTCCCCCAATTCCATCCTTATCCACTCTTTATCATTTAATGTTGAGTTCTAGAAGGTCCAAGCAAGAATGGGTCTTTTGACTCATTTTTGGGCCATGCTTTCTTTTCATTTTTGGGCCCAATTCAGTTAACCCGATAAAATCAATAATTCCTCGTGTTTAATTCATCTTATACGTATTACAATGATATTCCTCCTCATGCTACTCATATCCGTAGCCTCAATCTCAAAAACAAGTGATTCTAGCCACGTTTGGCTTATTTTGACCTTAAGGGCAAAACTGTCATTTTGACCCCAAATTCGTTCTCGAGTAATTTTGTCATACCAATATAATATGTCATTCATTTCATGTAGATACTCTTGGTTGTAGAAGAAACGTAGCAAAAATCGGCTCGGTACGTCTCCGGATACCCTTGGGACTTAGAAATTTCCAACTTTCGAAAAAGTGGAAAACCCAAGGTGGCACACCCCTGGGCGCGCCAACTTACTGCCACTGGACTAAAAATGTTAGCCCAGAGCGGCGTGGAACGGTCCCAAATGCGCCCCTCCTTAAAATTTTTCAAAAATTTCATTTTTCGACTTTTCTTCGCGGGTTTGGTTGGACACTTCAAGTCCTATTCTTTAACTTACTTCTTACCCTTAACATCCTTTGTTTAGAGGTCCTCTTAGCCTTACTTTTAACCCCACAACTGCGCCATAAAAATCACAAAACAACTCTTATGAAAGGCTAATCACATGTATGAAGCCAAATTTCAATTTTGCTCATCTTTAACATTACCAAATTCATACTTATAGCTCGACACCTAAGTAAACATTATTCAATGTCATCAAGTAGGGTTGGGAAGGTACGGGATGTTACATTCTTCCCCCCTTAGAAACATTCGTCCTCAAATGTTAGTAACATCGTCGCATGTACATCCCATGCATCTCTATATTCACATATATATACATATACACATACTACTTCCCGATACTTCCTTGTTATTGCTCAAATTCTGCACTTTGAATTTTCTCTTCTGTTTGAAACCATTACGGGTACTCCGACTGTATCATTTCTTTGGCTCTCCACATGCTTTCTTCTATTTGTCCATTCCTATGTCGTACCTTTCCTAATCTTTTCACTTACCCCTCTAGCATAGCAATATATCTCTCTTAATAAGTAAGACTCTCCATAATTTGCACATTTTTAATAAAAGCAATGGATCTCGGCATATGACTTGTATTAGCTTGGAGCTACTATTGTACCACCTTAATCTTCTCTATAACCTAGTGACCAAAATCTAACCCCCAAGCAAGGTAGTTCAATTTTCTTTAAACTTTCGTCCATATAAACCTTTGTAAGGTACCATTTTTGGGATACTTGAATAAGGGATACTATTGTAAGCACATCCAATAAGGGGTAGATGATCATCCCAACTACCTTTGTAATACAATGTGTAAGCTAGTAACATATTTCAGAATTCAACCACTTCATACCTATTAAAACATTAAAAATCCTTCATTTCCATCTCCATAAGATCGGCCATCATAACATGATAAAAAACATCTACTATACCATGACGATGTGCCCTTTCAATTAATCAGTACATATCTACCTGCTTACCTTTACCTTTACCTCTCCTCGTGTTTGGCATTTTGACTATACCAAAGAAAAAAAATCACCATGGTCAGATCAATTCACTTTACAACACTGACTCTATTGTACGATCTAGAATGAAGAAAAGAAACAACATCCTAAATGCCCCATAGCCTGTAACACCCTGTACATGTTTACCTTAGTTTTGAGAGTAAAAAAAAAAAAAAAAAAAAAAAATTAAGGTAGGGGCGCGATGGGGAGAGTTCCACGCCGCTTTGGGCCAAATTTTTGTGCCCAGAGGCAGCAAGCTAGCGCGCCCAAGGGCGTGCCACGCTGGGTTTGGTCACTTTTCAAAGTTGGAATTTTTCTTAAGTCCCAAGGGTGCCCGGGGACGTATTGAGCTGATTTTTGCCACATCTCTTCTACAACCATTAGAATATACATGAAATTAGTGAAATATTATATTGGTATGATAAAATTAAACTAATTTGGAGTCAAAATGACAGTTTTGCCCTTAAGGTCAAAATAAGTCAAACGTGGCTAGAATTGTTTGTTTTTGGAATTGAGGCTACAAGAGTGAATACCGTGAGTGGGAATATTGTCTTAATGCGTATGGAATGAATTAAACATGAGAAATTATTGATTTTATTGGGATAAGTGAATTGGGCTCATAAAAGGCCCAAAATGTGAAAGAATGCATGGGCCAAGAATGGGTCAAATGACCCATTCTTCCATTGACTAAGCCTTAAATGCCAAGAGTGGCTAAGCATGACTTTATAGGTCTATAAAAGGAGGCAAAAATCAGATTTTTTTATACAATAACACACATGCTTTTCTATCTTTTTCTCTAGAACTATCAAGAACACCCTTTTGGGCTCTCAAACCCTAAGTCATTTTTGGAGAAAGATCACCATTTTCCAAGATTGGGTAAGTGATTATTCTTGTACTTTAACATATTATGAGCATGAGAGATTATGTATATCATGTTGGTTATGCTTGGAAGTGTTGAATATGGTGTTTTGTGTTTTGGTAAAAGATGTGAAATCCATGGGATTGTAACTTGGATTATGACTTGTGGTCTTGATGAAAAAGCATGGTATGGATAAAATAACAACATGTATGGTGTTATTATGGTCCCAAACTTGTTATTTTTCTATAAGTGTAAATTATGGGAGTTTGGCCAATTTGTTGTTGTGAGGTGTATTGAAGTCATTTGATGGAATAATTATGATGTGGTGGTGATGGAGAAGTGTAAAACATGAGTTTGGTGTGACATGCTATTGGTTATCATGTGTTGGTAAATGTATGGAATATTGTGGAATTATTGGTATGATGATTTCATAAATAGTATTGTCAAAGGGGAATGACATGTTAAAGCTAAACATGTGACTTATTGTTGTTGTATACCATTATAAGGTAATTGGTGGTTAATGTTGGTTTCGTTATGAACTTATGTTGTAGAGCGAAACATAAGAAAGGAGCAGAAATATTGTATGCACGTCTAAGATTGTGTATTCATATTAAGAATACAAGGTATGTAAGGTTCCTTTTTCCGTATCCTTCTGCAACATGTTGTTCATATTGACATTGGACTTGTTTCAATTTTGAGAGTCTTGAAGTACATCAATTCAGGGTGACGTATATTGTTATTCATGTGTGTCCTATTCTTAGATGACTTATGGTTCATTTATTTCTTGATCATGGAAATGTCATGAAGTTGTAATTCCTAAAAGAACTATCTCAAGGAGAGTAAGATGTAAGGGAATCTATTTATTCTTGAAAAGCATGTTCCAATTATGTCATGTTCCAAAGTCCTATAGTATGATGATTATCCTTGTACCAATCTTTCATAAGTAGAAGTACCAATCTCATAAGAGTAATAAGAGAGGTGATGTGCAAGATAGTATAATTATTCCTCATAAGTAAGGATATCAAACTCATAAAGTAAAGGAGTGAAGTGAGATGTGTATATAAGTGTACGATTTAATGCCATGACCTTTAGCGTGTCATTCTCATAACTAAGTAGAAGGTATAAGATTGTAAAGAGGTAATGCGCATGGTTGCTACATGTTTCATTAAGTATGGGTCACACTCTAGAGGGCATAAGTTCAATATGGAATACTTCCTAGATTATGATTTGTTATTTATTATAACCCACCAAAGGTGGAGGTCCGGTATTATTATACTTACTTAAATAAGATCTCCTAGGATTAGTGAAGGGAGGTAAACAAGGTGTTACTCTCATGAAGTATAAGAGAGAGGTAAAGCATATTTGTGTGTTTCAATTAGTGTCATGATCCTTAATGTATTAATCTCTCATAAGTTGATATATCGATCTCTCCCATGTATGTTATCCCACCATGAGAGTGGATGTATGTTCTCCCACCATGAGAAGTGGATGTATGTTCTCCCACCATGAGAGTGGATGTATGCTCTCCCACCATGAGAAGTGGATGTATGTTCTCCCACCATGAGAGTGGATATATGTTACCCCACCATGAGAGTGGATGTACGTTACCCCACCATGAGAGTGGATGTATGTTGCCCTACCATGAGAGTGGATGTATGTTGCCCCACCAATAGAGTGCATGTAGGTTAAAACCACCAATAGAGTGGATGTACGTTAAGAGAGTAGATGTATGTTATGTTGTTACCCCCACCACTAGAGTGGATGAAGTGTTATTCTGTTATAACCTACTAACTAAGTAGATGAACAATAGCGGTAATGAATAGAGAAGCAAGAACGAAACTCTTGGGTATAGAAGAACCTATTAGAGGCAAGTCTCTTGAGTGAAGGTAAATTCCTTGAAGGACTATAATTATAAAAGATGTTACATAAAATGATCTTGATCCACATTGATTATTCTCTCATATTTTATTCTATTGACACTCTCATGTATGATGCTATTTATTATGAGCCTTGCAAACTCAGTACATTCTTTGTACTGACCCCCTCGGGGGACTTACCTTACATGTTGCAGGTGCAGGCATTAGTAGACCTCCTCAGTAGACTGTGGATCATTTGCAGAGTTTTGGTGAGCTCCAGTTGGTTCGGAGCCTCCTGAGTCATAGTTGTATATTTGTTTTGATATTGTAAATATTGTATAAAGCGGGTACTTGTCCCGACTGTTAGTTGGTCTAGTAAATGCATCTGTTAGAGGCTATTGTAGACATATGTGGGTATGTGGATGTAAGAGATAAAAGTTCGTTTTGACGTAATGGCCCTAACGGCCAAGTTTCACTAATATATATATATATAGCATATGTTCCATGATCATGTCTTCCGCATAGGTGCATAAGGTTTAATGAGATCCATACGAGAATATGCATACGAAGGTTCATGAGCAAAGATTGGTTCTCTCAGGCCATATCGGCTTCGGGTGCCAATCACGTCCCGTTGGAAGTCGGGGCGTGACATAGCCTCCTGCTCATAAATGTGGTGCACAACACATCCATGAACAAGACTCTACTCGGACACGGCTTTGTAGACACCCTTAGAACGACCTACTCTGATACCACTTTTGTCACGCCTCGAATCCCATCGAGACATGATTGGCACCCGAAGCCGACAAGGCCCGAGAGAACCAATCTTTGCTTCTTTTCATTCGTATGCATGTCATAAGAAACACTACTATCATATAGAAACATGAGAGGCTAAAATCGGAAAGCATAGAACATGTGACGTATATACATATGAGAAACTTGGCCGTTGAGGCCATCAAGTCAAGATTTCATCTATTATATTATACACATACACCCACATACGTCTACAAAAGCCTCTAATAGATGCATTGACCAAAACCAACTGAAAGTCGGGCAAGTCCCCGCTTTATACACAATGTACAATATCAAAGCATATGAACCACTGCGACTCGGGGAAGCCCGAACTAACTGGAGCTCACCAATAAACCGCAACCAGCCGGCAACCTACTGTGGTGGCCTACTAGTACCTGCGCCTGCAGCAAGTAAGGTAAATTCCCCGAGAGGGGTTAGTAAAAAATAAGTACTGAATATGCAAGGCTCAGATGAAATTGTACAATACATGAATATTTCCATGAACTCAAAACATATGAATAATCAATGTGAATAAGTCACCATTTTGTATTTTGGAAACCATGTGTATTGCTTTCATTAATTTCTTTGCTTTCTTTACTTCAATGCTTACTTGTCAATACATGTGTCACAATGTACCCGGACCCCTACTGATCAGTGGGTCTTTACATGACTTATCGTCATGTTGGGATCGGGTCGAGCTAGGCTTATGCCCCTATAAATCAATGCATTGGGATCGGGTCGAGCTAGGCTTATACCCCTAACAACTGCCACCCATAAATCACTGCATCGGGATCGAGTCGAGCTAGGCTTATGCCCCTAGTCTTGCCACCCATAAATCAATACATCGGGATCTTATGCATCGGGATCGAGTCGAGCTAGGATTATGCCCCTAGACTTGCCACCCATACTTGATCATTGACCACATGTGCATTACTTTATTCATTACGTTGATATTGGTATAATGATAGTCATAATATCACTTTGAACTTTGGAACATAACATTGGTGGAACCATGGAATCTTTGGAACATTAGTCAATGCATATGAGACATGTGAATGACAATTGATCAATGCATAAAGAACATGTGAGGAACCATAATTGATACTCGAAAATAGGACACCCTTGGCTTATGAGAGATTGATACTTTTTTAGCCATAACATTGTTGGAAGCTTTGGAACAATAACCAATGAGCAAGAGACATGTAAATAAACATTATTGGAAACATAGCCTTATTTGAACTTTTGGAACATTAACCATAAATATGAGACACGAGATTCACAAATGATCAATGAGTAGGAAATATATGACAATGACTATATAGGATACCTTAGCACATTTCGGGATAGGACTAGTGAAATGTCAATGTGGATACTAGTTGCCGCAGAAAGATACGGACAGAGTAACCTTACATACCTTGGATTTGCAATACGAATATATAATCCTAGAGGTGCATACAATAGTCCCGCTCCTTCTTTATGTGTCACTCTACAACACAAATATATATAACGGAACTCACATTAACCACCAATTACGTTACAAATGCATACAATGTCAATGAATTACATGTTTGCCTTTAAACATGTCATTTCCCCTTGACAAAACCATTGACAACATTATTATTCCAAAAAGTCCATAATATTCCCAACATTGAACAATACATGATAATTGACACATTTCACCACAACTCTTCTCCTTTACACTTTCTTATTCATACCACATCACAAATAATCCATCAACTTACCTTAATACAACTCATAACACATATCGGCCAAAATCCCATAATTACACTTATAGAAAAATAATAGGTTTAGGACCATAATAACACCATACACGTTCGTATTTTGTCCATACCATGATCTTTCATCAAAGGCACAAGCCATAATTCAAATTCAAATCACCAAGATAACACATCTCCCACCAAAAGCAAAAATACACTATTCACCACCTTGCCAACATAACTAGCATAATATACATAATCTCCCATGCATATAATAGGTTAATCCATAAGAATAAATACTTACCAAGGCTTGGAATAGGATGATCTTCACCAAAGAGTCCAAAGGAAATATTGGCTTTCGGGTTTTGGAACTAGAGAAAATGCTTGAGAAATAACTAAAAGGCATGAGACTTTTGAAGCAATAAAAATCAGATTTATTGACCTTTATATAGTCCCCCAATTCCATCCTTATCCACTCTTTATCATTTAATGTTGAGTTCTAGAAGGTCCAAGCAAGAATGGGTCTTTTGACTCATTTTTGGGCCCAATTCACTTAACCCGATAAAATCAATAATTTCTCGTGTTTAATTCATCTTATATGTATTAAAATAATATTACTCCTCATGATACTCATATCCGTAGCCTCAATCTCAAAAACAAGTGATTCTAGCCACGTTTGGCTTATTTTGACCTTAAGGGCAAAATTGTCATTTTGACCCCAAATTCGTTCTCGAGTAATTTTGTCATACCAATATAATATTTCATTTATTTCATATAGATACCCTTGGTTGTAGAAGAAACGTAGAAAAAATCGGCTCGGTACGTCCCCGGATACCCTTGGGACTTAGAAATTTCCAACTTTCGAAAAAGTGGAAAACCCAAGGTGGCACACCCCTGGGCGCGCCAAATTATTGCCCCTGGACTAGAAGTTTTAGCCCAGAGCGGCGTGGCACGGTCCCAAATGCGCCCCTCCTTAAAATTTTTCAAAAATTTTATTTTTCGACTTTTCTTCGCGGGTTTGGTTGGACACTTCAAGTCCTATTCTTTAACTTACTTCTTACCCTTAACATCCTTTGTTTAGAGGTCCTCTTAGCCTTACTTTTAACCCCACAACTGCGCCATAAAAATCACAAAACAACTCTTATGAAAGGCTAATCACATGTATGAAGCCAAATTTCAATTTTTCTCATCTTTAACATTACCAAATTCATACTTATAGCTCTCGACACCTAAATAAACATTATTCAATGTCATCAAGTAGGGTTGGGAAGGTACGGGATGTTACAATCTTCCCTCCTTAGAAACATTCATCCTCGAATGTTAGTAACATCGTCGCATGTACATCCCATGCATCTCTATATTCACATATATATACATTTACACATACTACTTCCCGATACTTCCTTGTTATTGCTCAAATTCCGCACTTTGAATTTTCTCTTCCGTTTGAAACCATTACGGGTACTCTGACTGTATCATTTCTTTGGCTCTCCACATGCTTTCTTCTATTTGTCAATTCCTATGCCGTACCTTTCCTAATCTTTTCACTTACCCCTCTAGCATAGCAATATATATCTCTTAATAAGTAACACTCTCCATAATTTGCACATTTTTAATAAAAGCAATGGATCTCGGCATATGACTTGTATTAGCTTATAGCTACTTTTGTACCACCTTAATCTTCTCTATAACCTAGTGACCAAAATCTAACCCCCAAGCAAGGTAGTTCCATTTGCTTTAAACTTTCGTCCATATAAACCTTTGTAAGGTACCATTTTTGGGATACTTGAATAAGGGATACTATTGTAAGCACATCCAATAAGGGGTAGATGATCATCCCAACTACCTTTGTAATACAATGTGTAAGCTAGTAACATATTTCAGAAGTCAACCACTTCATACCTATTAAAACATTAAAAATCCTTCATTTCCATCTCCATAAGATCGACCATCATAACATGATAAAAAACATCTACTATACCATGACGATGTGCCCTTTCAATTAATCAGTACATATCTACCTGCTTACCTTTACCTTTACCTCTCCTCGTGTTTGGCATTTTGACTATACCAAAGAAAAAAAATCACCATGGTCAGATCAATTCACTTTACAACACTGGCTCTATTGCACGATCTAGAATGAAGAAAAGAAACAACATCCTAAATGCCACATAGCCTCCTGCTCATAAATGTGGTGCACAACACATCCATGAACAAGACTCTACTCGGACACGGCTTTGTAGACACCCTTAGAACGACCTACTCTGATACCACTTTTGTCACGCCCCGAATCCCATCGAGACATGATTGGCACCCGAAGCCGACAAGGCCCGAGAGAACCAATCTTTGCTTCTTTTCATTCGTATGCATGTCATAAGAAACACTACTATCATATAGAAACATGAGAGGCTAAAATCGGAAAGCATAGAACATGTGACGTATATACATATGAGAAACTTGGCCGTTGAGGCCATCAAGTCAAGATTTCATCTATTATATTATACACATACACCCACATACGTCTACAAAAGCCTCTAATAGATGCATTGACCAAAACCAACTGAAAGTCGGGCAAGTCCCCGCTTTATACACAATGTACAATATCAAAGCATATGAACCACTGCGACTCGGGGAAGCCCGAACTAACTGGAGCTCACCAATAAACCGCAACCAGCCGGCAACCTACTGTGGTGGCCTACTAGTACCTGCGCCTGCAGCAAGTAAGGTAAATTCCCCGAGAGGGGTTAGTAAAAAATAAGTACTGAATATGCAAGGCTCAGATGAAATTGTACAATACATGAATATTTCCATGAACTCAAAACATATGAATAATCAATGTGAATAAGTCACCATTTTGTATTTTGGAAACCATGTGTATTGCTTTCATTAATTTCTTTGCTTTCTTTACTTCAATGCTTACTTGTCAATACATGTGTCACAATGTACCCGGACCCCTACTGATCAGTGGGTCTTTACATGACTTATCGTCATGTTGGGATCGGGTCGAGCTAGGCTTATGCCCCTATAAATCAATGCATTGGGATCGGGTCGAGCTAGGCTTATACCCCTAACAACTGCCACCCATAAATCACTGCATCGGGATCGAGTCGAGCTAGGCTTATGCCCCTAGTCTTGCCACCCATAAATCAATACATCGGGATCTTATGCATCGGGATCGAGTCGAGCTAGGATTATGCCCCTAGACTTGCCACCCATACTTGATCATTGACCACATGTGCATTACTTTATTCATTACGTTGATATTGGTACAATGATAGTCATAATATCACTTTGAACTTTGGAACATAACATTGGTGGAACCATGGAATCTTTGGAACATTAGTCAATGCATATGAGACATGTGAATGACAATTGATCAATGCATAAAGAACATGATTGATACTCGAAAATAGGACACCCTTGGCTTATGAGAGATTGATACTTTTTTAGCCATAACATTGTTGGAAGCTTTGGAACAATAACCAATGAGCAAGAGACATGTAAATAAACATTATTGGAAACATAGCCTTATTTGAACTTTTGGAACATTAACCATGAATATGAGACACGAGATTCACAAATGATCAATGAGTAGGAAATATATGACAATGACTATATAGGATACCTTAGCACATTTCGGGATAGGACTAGTGAAATGTCAATGTGGATACTAGTTGCCGCAGAAAGATACGGACAGAGTAACCTTACATACCTTGGATTCGCAATACGAATATATAATCCTAGAGGTGCATACAATAGTCCCGCTCCTTCTTTATGTGTCACTCTACAACACAAATATATATAACGAAACTCACATTAACCACCAATTATGTTACAAATGCATACAATGTCAATGAATTACATGTTTGCCTTTAAACATGCCATTTCCCCTTGACAAAACCATTGACAACATTATTATTCCAAAAAGTCCATAATATTCCCAACATTGAACAATACATGATAATTGACACATTTCACCACAACTCTTCTCCTTTACACTTTCTTATTCATACCACATCACAAATAATCCATCAACTTACCTTAATACAACTCATAACACATATCGGCCAAAATTCCATAATTACACTTATAGAAAAATAATAGGTTTAGGACCATAATAACACCATACACGTTCGTATTTTGTCCATACCATGATCTTTCATCAAAGGCACAAGCCATAATTCAAATTCAAATCACCAAGATAACACATCTCCCACCAAAAGCAAAAATACACTATTCACCACCTTGCCAACATAACTAGCATAATATACATAATCTCCCATGCATATAATAGGTTAATCCATAAGAATAAATACTTACCAAGGCTTGGAATAGGATGATCTTCACCAAAGAGTCCAAAGGAAATATTGGCTTTCGGGTTTTGGAACTAGAGAAAATGCTTGAGAAATAACTAAAAGGCATGAGACTTTTGAAGCAATAAAAATCAGATTTATTGACCTTTATATAGTCCCCCAATTCCATCCTTATCCACTCTTTATCATTTAATGTTGAGTTCTAGAAGGTCCAAGCAAGAATGGGTCTTTTGACTCATTTTTGGGCCCAATTCACTTAACCCGATAAAATCAATAATTCCTCGTGTTTAATTCATCTTATATGTATTAAAATAATATTCCTCCTCATGATACTCATATCCGTAGCCTCAATCTCAAAAACAAGTGATTCTAGCCACGTTTGGCTTATTTTGACCTTAAGGGCAAAATTGTCATTTTGACCCCAAATTCGTTCTCGAGTAATTTTGTCATACCAATATAATATGTCATTCATTTCATGTAGATACTCTTGGTTGTAGAAGAAACGTAGCAAAAATCGGCTTGGTACGTCCCCGGATACCCTTGGGACTTAGAAATTTCCAACTTTCGAAAAAGTGGAAAACCCAAGGTGGCACGCCCCTGGGCGCGCCAACTTACTGCCCTTGGACTAAAAATTTTAGCCCAGAGCGGCGTGGCACGGTCCCAAACGCGCCCCTCCTTAAAATTTTTCAAAAATTTCATTTTTCGACTTTTCTTCGCGGGTTTGGTTGGACACTTCAAGTCCTATTCTTTAACTTACTTCTTACCCTTAACATCCTTTGTTTAGAGGTTCTCTTAGCCTTACTTTTAACCCCACAACTGCGCCATAAAAATCACAAAACAACTCTTATGAAAGGCTAATCACATGTATGAAGCCAAATTTCAATTTTTCTCATCTTTAACATTACCAAATTCATACTTACAGCTCTCGACACCTAAGTAAACATTATTCAATGTCATCAAGTAGGGTTGGGAAGGTACGGGATGTTACAAGGTATATATTGTATGTGTAATGCATTGACATATAAATTGTTTGTTTTTACTGAATTATTTGTTTTTAACAAATTGTATATATTTTGTAAAAGAACTATTATTATTTGGAAAAAGGTTATTCTGTAAACTAAATAATTTTGTCCCTAATTTTGTATCCCTAAGTAAAAGTCCCTTAATTAAAGGTAGTATTGATTTATTGGTGCATCTGAATATTAGACGCAATTCATAAACAACTCAATCTACTCGAATTTGTTTGTTTAAAATTGTTTGGGCTAATTTACTATTATTAAAAGATGAAAAATTGAGTTAAACCTAAATATGAAATTGACTGGTGGTTGTTTGCACAAATTTTGAACAACAAATTGCAGCTTTTAAATGAATAAGATATTATTATCCTTAGCATCTATTCAATCACAAAATGTGAAGCATTGATGGAACTGAATATGAATAAATAATTTTAAATTATTTTGGATTAACCCGGATCGTTCAAATTAATTGAAACTATGTGGATCAATAAATTAAAATCAGAATGTGCCATCTCATAATTTTATTAATATTAAAGAAGAATAGAATTATGACAAATTGTGGAATAGTAAAATAATACTAGTCCACATTTGGTTGTTGATTGTAGGGGTGTCAATCGATCGGTTCGGTCGGATTTTATGCATTACTGGTTTAATTTATCGATTTTTGATTTGAAAATATGTTAAATCGATAACCAAATCAATAAGATATTTATTATCGATTTTTGGTTAATCAGTGTTTGGTCCTTAAAGGCTCGATTTTTGATTTAACTGATAAAAAAATATTCCTCTAATATTTTTTTACTTTCTCTTGTTTTCATTTATTCATATCATGAATAAAAGTCTACATAAATTACCAGTAGAAACAAATTCAAACATGTTATTGCTCAAATAATTTTTTTTTTCTTTCTTGTTAAGTAGCAAACTTAATTGAGATGCAATAACAATACATAAATCTCTTAGAAAGAAAAATAATGTCAGTTCATATTGATCGGTAGAGCCCCACCAAGGCAACGACTTTAGAATGAAAACAACAACACCAAGTCAACAGCTAGAAAATGCAAAAGTAAAGGGTTTGTATTTAAAATTTAAAGTTACTATTATATAATTAGGGATACAAAAATAATTTTAGTATAATCTTATTAGATTATCGGTTCAATCATTAAATAAACCTTAAAATTGAAAATCAAACTGATAACCCGATTAAAATTTTTATAAAATCATTCAAAAATCATTAACCCAAAAATTCAATATTGATAAATCGATAGAACTTTTATTTATTGGTTAAATTGACTTTTGCACTGTCCTAATTGATTGA
The DNA here is from genome assembly GCA_031232105.1 of Capsicum rhomboideum. Taxonomy (NCBI): domain Eukaryota; kingdom Viridiplantae; phylum Streptophyta; class Magnoliopsida; order Solanales; family Solanaceae; genus Capsicum; species Capsicum rhomboideum. The sequence goes on from CP124711.1 coordinate 59,158,424, forward strand.
GAAAATGAGCAGTAGAATATTAGGTCCACTCATCTCAAGTTATTACTCTCTAATCATCTCTCACTCACTGTTTCTACCTTTTCACACTCTCAATTACTGCTACTCCAAATCCATGCAGATCCTGCTTGAGTGATGCTGATGCACATCTCTTCTCTCTCTCCTCACAATATTCTTCTTAACTTAGCTACATTTACTCCTCTCCTCTCTATCTATCCACTGCCCCTGCTCTCTCTCCGTACCACCATGCTTCCTTCTATCTTCTTCTTCTTATTCCTCTTCTCCTTCTCCGTCTCCGCCAACAACCGCCGTGTCCTTCATCAGCCATTTTTCCCACAAGATTCACATCCACCTTCTTCTAATCCAAAATACCCTTTTGACTCTTCTACTCCTAATAATAATAATAACAACACTCCCTTTTTCCCCTCTTTTCCTTCTTCTCCTCCCCCACCTTCTCCTTCTGCTTTTGCTTCTTTTCCTGCCAACATATCTTCCCTTATCCTTCCCCATTCCTCCTCTAAATCCAAATCCATTTCCTCTAAACTCATCGCCACTGCCATCGCCTGCGTTCTTGCTGCTCTACTTGTTCTCTCAATTGCTCTCTTCTTGCATATACGCAAGCGAAGAAATCATTCTTCAGCTTCTACTGATACCAAAACCCACAGATCTAATAGCAGCAGTACTCGCAGTAATGGAAACACAAGTAGTAGTATTCCTAAATTACAGAGACCATCTCAAACCAGTTCCGAATTTCTCTACTTGGGTACTATGGTCAGTGCACATAATGGGATTGATAACCAGAACCAGCAACATCGTCGTAGCTGCAACGTTGGTACTACTGCTGATGCAGCTTCCAGAAAAATGGACTCGCCGGAGATCCACCCATTGCCGCCACTAAATGGACGGCTAAATCATGATGTTATATCCCGTAGAACTGAAGACGATGACGAGTTTTACTCTCCAAGAGAATCTTTAGATGGCAGAGAAAGTTCCATCGGAACTGGATCCGCCTCACGCAGGGCTTTTGAAGCCGTTGAGGTCAAGAATTTTGGTGGCTCAACCTCATCTTCTTCATACTCGTCTTCCACTTCCGGTTCGGCCTCACCACTTAGGTCTGTATCGCTCAGCATTTCTCCGCCGGTGAGTTTAAGTCCAAAGAATTCACAACCCAAGTCACCGGAATTACTTGCTCTTCATACTGCTCCGCCACCTCAGTATCCTTCTCCTTCGTCTCCACCGCTAGCAAATTTTGTTCCGATATTGGTCATCGACGGGGAATCTGATTCACCATCTCCGCCTAGTTCATCATCTGCAGAGAGATATTCAAGCAGAAGTATTGACTCATCACCCAGAATTTCCAATGTGTGGGATCAGAATGTTGAATCTCCTGTGAAAATCAACAATCACATAGAGCAGACTGCGCCAGTTTCAGTTCCCAAACCACCACCGCTGCCGCCACTTTTGATTAGTTTTCCGGCTAGTGTACAGCCTCCACCACCACCACCGCCGCCATGTAAAAATTGGGATAGTTCAAAAACTCCAACACCACCAATTTCAAAGCCACCATCTAAGCCTCCAGTTCTTGCAACTCCTTTAAGACCCATAGAACTTGAGAGTCCAGTGCTGATTTCTCCAATGGAGTTGCCTTCTTATACGCAACCAATTGAGAAGAATGAACAGAATATAGAAGGCTTATCAAGTGATACTGGTGGGATCAATGAGGAGACTCCAAAACCAAAGTTGAAGACTTTGCATTGGGATAAAGTAAGAGCTAGTTCTGACCGGGAAATGGTGTGGGATCAACTGAAATCAAGTTCGTTTAAGTAGGATAATCTAAACTCTTGTTACACTTATTGCAGATATTAAATACTTCTCTTTTTTGTGGTGCAATTGAAACTGAGCTGATTTATTTGCAGATTGGATGAAGAGATGATAGAAACCTTGTTTATTGTGAAGACTCCAACACCAAATCCAAAAGAAATGACCAGACGCCCTCTTCTTCCTTCGCAGAGCCAAGAGAACAGGGTACTTGATCCAAAGAAGTCACAGAACATTGCAATTTTGCTAAGGGCACTAAATGTAACTGTTGAGGAAGTATGTGAAGCTCTTTTAGAAGGTATTCTTCTACTACTCTGTTATTCTTAGACTTGAAAATTAAATCAGAAATATGACTGGGATGATAGTATTGCCAGTTTATTGTTGCCTAATAGCTCTAGTTCTACAGAAAAGATCTTCTGCAGGGTTATTTAATGCAGAATTATCATTCAGTTCACATGTGATGTTGTTATAGAAGAATTGATATGCATTGATCTTGAAACATGCTTACAAGAATTTGTACCAAAATAGGAAATAAATTAACCGACACAGGATAGGGCTTTTCTCGATAACTTATTAGGCAACATGCTTTGTTCATCATATGCATTGATCTTACTAGTATGAATGAATACAGTGCAGACATTCACATTGTTTTAGAAGGTAATTGATAGCTGACTAGTTTAGAGGTGTTCATAGGGTTAATATGTGGCTTTTGCTCCTGGATTTCAGGGTATTAATAATTAGTATAGAGCATCATTTTATTTGGTTGTGGTTGCATATTGGTGTATATCGTTCCTGAACCATGTCGAAAGCTTAACCTTCTGGGTTTTCTGCTGTTTGCTGCTTTTTACCTTCTATATGACGATCCTTGCTCTATTTTTCTTGTTAATGTACAAGTGTATCTAGAATTTATAATGCCCCCGGTTATAGAAATTAAGTACATTCTTTTTTCAGGAAACGCTGATGCCCTAGGGACTGAGCTCCTGGAAAGTTTATTGAAGATGGCTCCATCCAAAGAAGAAGAACGCAAGCTGAAAGAATATAAAGATGATTCTCCCTTTAAGCTTGGGCCAGCTGAGAAGTTTCTCCAAGCGGTGCTTGATATACCTTTTGCATTCAAAAGGGTAGACGCTATGCTGTACATATCAAATTTTGATTCTGAGGTTGACTACCTCAAAAAGTCATTTGAAACTCTGGAGGTAATTATTTCAGGTCATCTTCAACTTCTCATTGTATATTGAGTTCTCTAATAATCACTAAAGAGATCTGATTTTGGTTTGACAGAAGAAACGTTTGCATAAGGCTTTTCTGTTTAACATGCTAAATAAATAAATATACACCTATGGGCTATGACAAAGGAAACTCAAAAATAGCATTATGTGATTTTGGAAGGAAGTGCTGTTGCATCAGTATTATAGGACACATCTAATTGTTAGACTAGAAAATAATCAAGTTTTTTCATCTTGAATTGTCTGAACTTGATACTCTTGTGATAAACTTGGAATGTGTTTCTCTTTTGAACTGTGGAACTGCGTGCTAACTGGACTTATTCAAGTAATCATTCTCTGTTTCTTATCTCCTCACATAAACCAATAGCAGACAAGTTTTCTTAATAAACTTTGTTTAACCCCTACCCTAGGAACTCACACCTTTTTGCTCCCTCGGTGACTCGAACCCACAACCTTAGGATTGGAGGTGAGGTGTACTTACCATCCGAGCAACTCCTTCTTGTCTTCTTAATAATTTTGAAGAAGACTTCTCGGCTGTTTTAAACCATATTAAGCTTTGCTACTTGACAGGCTGCTTGTGAAGAGTTGAGAAGTAATAGGATGTTCTTAAAGCTTCTGGAAGCAGTGCTGAAGACTGGTAACCGCATGAATGTTGGGACAAATCGGGGTGATGCACAAGCGTTCAAACTAGATACCCTCCTAAAGCTTGTAGATGTGAAGGGAGCTGATGGGAAAACAACCCTCTTGCATTTTGTGGTACAGGAGATCATAAGAAGTGAAGGTGCTCGTCTTTCTGGTGGAGATCCAGATCAACAGTCGACCATGAACGATGATGCCAAGTGCCGGAAGCTTGGCCTTCAAGTTGTTTCCAACCTTAGTTCAGAGCTTATAAATGTTAAGAAAGCTGCTGCCATGGATTCAGAAGTGCTTCACTGTGAGGTCTTTAAGCTTTCTAAAGGGATTGGAAACATTGCAGTTGTTGTCCGATCAATTGAAGCAGTTGGAAAGAAGGACAACAGCATAGAAAGATTTTCCGAATCCATGAGAAGGTTTATGAAAATGGCAGAGGAGGAGATCATAAGGCTCCAAGCTCTAGAAAGTGTCGCCATGTCCTTGGTGAAAGAAATAACTGAATACTTCCATGGAAATTCAGCCAGAGAAGAGGCTCACCCTTTTAGGATCTTTATGGTGGTAAGAGACTTCCTAATGGTTCTTGATCGCGTTTGCAAAGAAGTTGGAATGATAAATGAACGTACAATAGTTAGTTCTGCCCACAAATTTCCCATTCCAGTGAATCCAAATCTACAGCCTGCCATTAGCGGGTTGACAGGAAGATGGCAGCATAGTTCATCGGACGAGGACAGTTCATCCGCTTAATAGCAACATAGCTTATAGCAGGCAGAACCCTAGTTTTTGTTTTTGGCCAAAGCCAATGTAATCTTACTATAAAGGCCATCTAGGAGTTTGTCTGAGACTCTGCCTGCCTTTTGGGGTACGTGTAATCTTTTCTTTTTAAAGAAAAATTTGTATTTATATAATTCATTGTAAAAGATCTGGAAATTTATCCATTCCCTTAGATATATCATATATATAGAGCATCTCTTTAGAAAATAAGAAAGGCATGTTGCCGGAAAAGGGCAAGAATTATTGTTATTTGTAAAGAAAAACATTTCATCTACAGTCAAACCACCACTCTACGGTGGCAGTATTTATTGAAAGTTTCATGGCTGCTATCAGTGTTTTAAAAGGCAGAATCCGGACTCGCCATAAGATTCGCCCCAGGACGGGACACTAGTAAAACACCTCGGGGCTCATGTGTAGGACTTAGTTCTATAAGGCTTACGTCCTAAGCACCCGACTGTACGCCCTGAACACGCCTAACGTCCAACGTCCGGAACTCGCCTAATAGTTCTTACATAAATTGTGTTAAATTTCTTAGTCAACGCTGTTGATACTCATAATTTTCTACTAATTAAATGATGCTTAATAGTTTTTTTCATCTGTTGAAATAAGAAAATTAAAAGTAACTAGCTTATGTACTAATTGAGAATATCGTGAGGGTGAATATGATTTAACATTTCTGTTTAAAATACATATCAGAATTTTATATATTTACTTGTCATTGATCGTTATGTTTTTGTCCTATATTTCAAAATTATTATATTTTATTTTGTTATTCGAAAGTATTTTATTTTTATTATGAAAGAGTTTAGGTTTTAATTATAATATTATTAGTTTATTGATTATTTCTTTTAGGGATATAAATTGCATAGTATGATAGTCATATATTTTAAGAAATTATTTGTAGAATCATCGAAAATTTTGTTGTTACTTATATTTTTAGTAATAAAATTATAAAAATAAAGATACATGAGATATACTCCCCGTAGATCCTTAGGACTTATGCCCCATGTCTCGAAACTTATGCCTCGCCCCATGCTATGTAAAACGCCTCGTCTCACGCCCCCCACCTTTTAAAACACTGGTTGCTATAGTGAGGTGTTGTTATATATTTATTCTGCCATTTAATATTTAGATCTTATTTAGTTGTTATAAACAAAAGTATGCAAAATTAGAAAGAGTATGAACGTAAAAAAAGAAAACATTTATAGCCTTTCCTCGTAAAGTTAACATAATTGATGGGCACCATTTAAATAAAGTTTTTTTTTTCTTTTAATTAGATATTCGTACTTGAAATTTACTATATGTATCACATAAATGATGATTACCATAAATATTTTAGTATTTTATTGTATATATAATATATTTCTTACAAAATATTATTACATAATATTTGAGTATGACTGTTATAGGGGGTTAATTTTACAAAGAGTGTACTGCTATAATGAATGACATTGCTGTTATAGATAGAATGTTGTTATACAGAAGTAAAATATAACATGAAAAATTAATTCTGGAGAAAATCAGGTCGTTATAATGAAATGATGTTATAGAAAAGGTTTGACTGTAATATGGTCAGTGTTGATGCTGAAATAGGATACCTCCATAAAAAAAAAAAAAAGAACTTTTAAAAATCAACATTGTGAGCCAGAGTCCAGCTGTGTAGTTGATGTCTTCAACTTTGTTTGACCGTTGGTTCAAAAAGAACTTATTAATTATGATGATCTGTGAGAAACAAGAAAACATGATTGCAGAAGAAAGTGAAGGCAGAATGGAAGCTCAACGCATTTTAGGGAGAGAAAAGCCAGATGCCCTGCATTATAGATGTGCACTTGTGCTTTGTGTAAAGAGCAATAGTTCAAAGGCGGGAAGAACTTACTTGCACTCAGTGCTCACACTAAACCAGTGATAAATTGAAGTGAGTCGTATAGTAAGTAAAAATGATTTAATGATAGCAGTGCTTTACAGTGCATTTAAAACACGTTATGTACTTGTTGAGTTGGTGTAAACACTGGCTCAATAGTTTCTCCATCCTAGAAATGCATTAGTAATTTCTTTTTGCATTGCAAACCCATGAATTCAATAGTTGATTCCCCATTCCATTAGAAAAAGTAGTTCTCAAAGAGGTACTAGCATTTTGGAAAACCATAAAACAGTATCAGTCGAATAATACTGAGTTCCCACACAAATCACTCAAAATCAGGTCAAGAAATGACTACAATATGACTGAAATGGAAATGACTACAATATGACTGAAATGGAACTTGAGCATAAAGCCGCTTTTCAACTGCGATTCATCATACAACTAATCTAGTAGATAAATTAGGTTTTTGGTGTCTCAGTATACTCCCTCCGTTTTAAAAAGAATGACCTACTTTCCTTTTTAGTCCGTTTAAAAAAGAATAACTCTTTCCTTTTTTGGCAACACTTTAATTCCAACTTTCCACATGGCATGTTTAAGACCACAAGATCAAAGGGCATTTTCGTACATTTGCCATAACTTTAATTTAGGACCACAAGATTCAAAAGTCTTCTTTATTTTCTTAAACTCCGTGCCAAGTCAAACTAGGTCATTCTTTTTGAAACGGAGGTAGTACATTTCTATGGACTTTCCACTTACATGTTAAAACCCAATTGACATCTATCTTCTAGTTTTTTTTCTTAGAGATGTTCATTTGTTGGTATACTTAATTGACTGCAGATGATCAGCATCCATGCGTTCCAGAACCTACGAGCTTCTTCTTCTGTAGCTGGGACAACTTTACGGATCCTGAATTGAGTATTTGTGGCCTTAGCATCTGGACGGACAGCAAATGTGAAATAGAACCTATTAGATACCTGCATTTGGGTTTAGAGAATAAGAGCAATTCAGGGATTTTGTAGAGAGCTATACTAGCAAGCGCCTACTATTTCTGCTACAACATTAACTACTCCCTCGGTTTTATTTTATAAGTGTTGTTTGATCAAACACGGCCTTTAAAAACGAACAAAAGACTTCCAACACATACCAAAATTACCCTTAGATGTTGTGGTTTAAAACATGTCATGACATTTCTGTGGATATAACAGCAAACTATTAAGGGTAAAATGGAAAATTTGAAGTTAAAGAATTAGAAAGGTGTCTTCAGGGAACAAACCAAAAAAGAAGAATTGTCATATAAAATGGAAAATAGGGAGTAGTTTGTTTCATAGAAATACCTCACTAGACCTCTGCTCTGGCCTAGTAACATGAGCAACAACTTCTACATTGATCAGAGGCTGATCAGTATTCTCATGTTCAGTGTAAAGTACACATGATTTGAAACGCAAAAAGTCTCCAACATCTACCTGCAACAGGAAAAAAAAATGCACCACTGGAATAAGCTTGGAAAGGATAATATTAAAATGATATCCTCACTTTTTGTCTGTTAAAGCATACTAGTGATTGAGCGACCATTTCATTTTAGCAGTATTTCATCTTTTCCATGTTCAGATACTACAAAATAGGACTTTCTTCCGCTAATGTGGTTGAATATGATTCAACTGATCAGCAATGAGAAGTATGTAGTGCTAGAGGAAAAAAAAAAGCAGTTCTTGCATTTTTGAATTGTGTGTAGCTAACAGATATTCTAGAGCTGGAGGAAAGAATAACCGTCCTTGTACTAGTTTTGGTCAGGGTCCTCAGGGATAACAAGTATTATGTATGCTGGTGTTGTAGGAAGGGTATTCTGGTGTTGATGCAAAACCAACCGTACCCACTTGTTAAAAAATATTTAAACAGCTCCACTATGAATCAAGATAACAGTGATAACTGAAGAGGCTAGGTTCAAGATAGTGCACTCACAGGTCTAAGGAAATTAACATGATCAACCTCTAGGAAGGATGGCATCAGACCCGCAAAAGCATAAGTTGTCGAAAATGCTAGTTCAAATGCTCTGTGCATCAGGAATCCCCCAAAGATCCGACCATGAATATTTCTTTGCTGGGGCTGGCAAATCAAAGAATTCTCAAGGCGGGTATCTTTGGGAAGAATGGTGTCCCGATCTGCCAAGGCTGGCATGTCACAGAGTATTCTACCTTCAGCTAATAGTTCTTCAAGTCTGTTAACTCCCCCATTTTCAATCTCCTTTTTCTCTCCCCCCTTCTTTCTTTTCCTAAGGTTATTTCTAGCTTCTGCTGCTTCATAGAGCAGTTTTTCTGCTTCTCTCTCGGGACACAATCAATTCACTTGAGCAGCTTTCCCTGTCTTGTAATCACGAGCAACAAAAATGAAATTTGCAGTCAGAGCGACTGATTCTGAGGGATCACTGCTCCCTGCAAGAAAATCATCCACATTAAACTGGATTCTCAAATGTCAAAAGAAATTCAATGAGTACAGTTGACAAAGGTAAAGGGCAACCCGGTGCACTAAAGCTCCCGCTATGCGCAGGGTCCGTGGAAGGGCCCCACCACAAGGGTGTATTGTACGCAGCCTTACCTTGCATTTCTGCCAGAGGCTGTTTCTAAGGCTTGAACCCGTGACTTCCTGGTCACATGGCAGTACCTTTACCAGTTACTCCAATTGACAAAGGTGAATGTATAAAATGTAAAGTTATTTTGAGGGATTTAGATATCAAAGGAATAGAAGATATGGTTAGACAAAGAATAAAAGAGAAGCTAGCAACATGTGGTGATTCACCACTGTATTTAATGATGAATTAGATGTAAAACATAAGCTCCTTTTAGCTTTATTAAGAGTCTCACAGGCATTGACAGACGAAAAAGCACCACAAATGACAAATTGAGACAAATATGTGAATAGTAGGCACATAGAAGTATAGAATATTCTCTAGGTTACGATATGTTATAACAGTACAAAAACATGTATTATATGGCTAGGCTTGACAAAAGAAGTATTATTCCTACAAGGTGAGAAGATTTACATTCATGAATGGTGCATCAGGTAATTTTTTGGAGGATGACAGCAATGCTGGCATATCTTCAACTATTAATTGCCATTTCTTAAAGGTACAAGTCATGAAATTTAACAAGCTGACGTGGGCTTAAAATAAGAAAAGCAGGACTAGGTCTCAAAACCAGGTTTAGGCTAAGATTATCATTGTTTTGAACTTAAACAATAGACATTGATACTAGGTACATATGAACATGGTAAACTGTTTCTGGTCTTTGTAAGTATTAGTCTTTGTGGCCAACTAAAAGATCCTTCTTTTAACAAGTATGAATGTGGTTAACTAAAAAAAATTAGTTGATACATTTGAGAGAAGCAGCTAATGACATTGAAAATTGTTGCATTCTAATACATGAATTCAGTTTGAGAAAATACCATTTGCTGGCTGTATAACATCAAGTTGAATTTCAATTAAAGAAAAGCCAACCCAAATGACTGCACCAACCATTTTCAGATCAGTGTCAACACTGATTGGCTTCTTCAGCACCATTTTATCAACGGAAGCAGTCAACAGATAGAGTGGTCTAGTCATGCTATCGACGTCCGAGGAATGCTGATTCAACCAAAAGCAAGTTTAGCAAACACATTCCAATGATATGTTGAAGTACATAAGCTAGTACTCAAGAATGTCAAAATCTAAAGAAAAAGTTCCAAAAATTACACTGCACACCTCCATATTGTTCCTTAAGAAAAGTAACTATGTAAAATTACACCAAGGCAGCGTATAAAAGTAAGGAAACACATTAACTGAAGTTCCGCAAGATCCATGCAGCTATCTATAAAATGAAGATCTTGTTTGTACCAAATATAAATGAGAAAGAGAAACTTTTAACCCTCAACAGAGTTTTCCACACCCTGAAAATTCTACTATTTCTCTCCACATCAACCAAAAAATTACAAAAGAGAGAAATTTGACAGCTTTTTCTTTCTTGTTCAACCTTTTTCATCCTCCAACTTGCTACAATCTTTACCATCCCTTCAGCAATACCTACAGCATTAATAGATATTAATGCCCATAACTCCGCCGCAAAATTACAATGTAACCGCAGGTGATCCACATCCTCACTACTCCTCTTGCTCATGCAGTACCAATTATTACTATGCAATCCCTCCTTTTTAAGTTATCCACCATTAGGGTTAAAACACAAATGGCACCCTGCGTAAAGAAAGTCACTTTCTTCAGTACCTTATTTTTCCATTTCAAGGTCATATGATCTTCTAGCACCCCCATTGCATAAACAACTATAGTACGATTTCACCAAAGCTTTTCTCATGACGCTTCTTTCTATATCTGCTTTGTAAGTATAGTTATAAACCATGATCTTCCCCTGCTCAGCCTCAAGTCCACAGTCTCATTGGCAATAAAACTTATGGGTCTTCAATATCAGATGCCCCCTTGATGATGCATAGTTACTATGGTACTATGCTTTATTTTGATGATTTGACAAACCTGCTGAGGGACCAGATGAAGAACTAGGTACCCACACCAGGACGATCTCAGAAGGAACAAGGGCATCAAGATCTTAGGGAGAACAAGTTGTAACTATTCCTCAGATGGGTCTTATTTCAAAGGGACCAGATGAGGGACCAGGTCCGTCGATCGTCGAACTTTTGAAGTCAACTTGGTACAGCTTTAAAGTTGTACTTTTTTGTAGGTGGTAGGTGGCACTGCAGCAGAGGCGCAACAAGCCCATCCAACCTAGACCAATGGGATGATGCCTAGGTTTCGCTCTTTCTTATATAAGCTAAAGTTACAAGAGCAAAACCTAATTTTTGCGAAAGTTAAAAATCCAATCTCTCAAAGCAAAAACCATCCTCATTCAAGAAAACATTGCTCATTTCAATAAAGGGACCTGATCGAGTGCCAAGCGAGTCTTTGTTGTCTTTTGGGTATTGTGTCTTTTGTTCTTGAAAGTGTAAATCTACTCCTAAACTATAAAGGATAGTAGATTATTTGTTTGTCTAAGTCTTTAGATTGAGTCGAATCAATTAGAGTTAATTAGTCGAATCGTCTAGTGTTTAGTCAAGTCTCTTTTCATCATTTGATTGATGTTTACCTTGGGTAGAGCTGCCTAGTGTTGTTGACTAGAGTTAGTTGACGTGTGGGTGCAATAGAGTTATTGTACTAGTCTTGTAATAGAGCTATTACAAGGAGTTAGGATTAAGAGGTTAACACTTGTGATTACTGGAGTCTGTAATCACGTTGTTGCTTGAAATTAGTGAAGAGTTGGGAAATCTTATGAGACGGGTTGTGGTTTTTCCTCCCTTGAGTAAGGAAGTTTCCACATAAACATCTTGCCTCCTTACTTTCAATTTCTTTACGTTTGTTCTTCAGTGTCTGTTCTTAATCATAAAACCTGGTGAGGGACCAGGTTCCCATTACTGCAGTGAACTCATATAGAACTCCTTCTGTTATTAGTTGAAGAAACTGATAAGGGACCAGGTCCCTAGTATTGTAGTGGACGCATACAAGCCAACAATTGGTATCAGAGCAAGTATTTTTTCTACAGTTAACACCTAGAGAGGATCCTGCGTTGATGGCTGCTCCACCTAATCTAGAAGAAGGTCAGTCGACCACCATACCCCCTCGTTTCAATGGACAATACTATAGATGGTGGAAGACCTACATGCACGACTTTATAATGGAGGAAGACAGTGAGTTTTGGGACGTTATTTGCGATGGAACACATGTTCCCATGAAGAATGTCACTGAATGGGAAACTATAAAACTGGTCCCTAAGACTCGAAGAGAGTATAAACAAGATGCAAGAAAGAAGATAGAAAAGAGCTACAAGGCAAAGAAATTGCTCATATTTGGGATAGGCCCAGATGAGTACAATCAAATTTCTCCATGTGAATCAGTAACAGAGATTTAGGAATGCTTGAAGACGGCTCATGAGGGAACAAGTCAGGTCAAAGAGTCCAAAGTGGACATGCTCACAACTCAGTACGAAACCTTCACTATGAAGGAAAGTGAGACCATCCAAGAGATGCATACCAGGTTTACTGCTATTATAAACGAGCTACATTGTCTAGGAGAGGTGATCAGGCCAAGCAAACAAGTAAGGAAGATCCTTGGAGTTTTGCCAAAGTCTTGGAAGAGTAAAGTCAATGCAATTACCGAGGCTCAAGACCTTAAAACTCTCACTATGGATGAACTGATTGGCAATCTGAAAACCTATGAACTCAAAAAACAACAGGATCAAGAGATGAAGGAACCCAAGAAGGAGAAAACCTTGGCTTTCAAGGTTTCAAAGTTGGACCTTAGTGAAGAAGATGAGGATGTGGCTTGCTTAGCTCGAAGATTTATAAGAGCTATGAAGAAGATTGAAGGATTTCAGAAGAAAGGGCTCACTAACAAATCTCCTGGTGGAAGTGAGTGTTGCCACAAATGCGGTAAACTAGGCCATTTCATTAAGGACTGTCCAATGCATAATATAGATTACAAAGATCATGCCAAAGTTGGAGGTGACAAAGGAAAATGGAAGGATCGGTTCCTAGAAAAATCTAAAAAGAAAGCTGCAACAGACTATGTTGTCAAGCAAGCTCTTGTTGCATGGGGGGACTCGTCCAGTGATTCTGATGAATATCAGCACCCTGATGATGCTTTGTTGATGGTGGTTGAAGATGATGATGATTTGTTTGACTCACTTTTTGCCTTCATGGCAAAGTCAAACAATGATGAAGATGAGGAGGTAACCCTTCTTGACATTAAACAAAACCTCAATAACTATTCGTTGAAGAAACTAAAAGGTTTAGCTAATGTCCTTATAGACTCCTTATGTGAGCTCACAAATGAGAAGGATCTCTGGGATGAGAACCTTGATGTTCTTGAGAGTGAAAAAATTGCTTTAACTGTCCAAATCTCTGAGTTAGGAGAAAAATTGTGTTAAATGTCGTCTGAAAATGCTAATCTAAAAGAAAAGTTGGAGAAACCGTCTTTGTATAAGTGTAGGGGTAAAAATAAAGCAAGTCGTATCCAACTTGAGCTTGAAGAAAGCTTGAGCAAGTCTAAAGAAAACCTTATAGCCTCTCTAGAAATAAACACTCAACTAGAGAGGGACTTGGTCCGTGTTAAAGAAGAGCTTGAGAAATCACTCAAGTGGACTGCCTCATCTCATATTTTGGCTAACTTGACAAGTCAAAGGTCTAACACTGGGAAAGGTCTAGGGAGTAAGAAGGTCAATCCTCCATACAAACCCCATAGTAAGTATGCGTTTATGGCTAACAATCTACTGTGTACACATTGTGGTAGAAATGGTCATCTCAAGAAGGATTATGAGGCTAGATAAAGGGCTGAGCAGAGTTTTTCAAAATATATTGAGGAGGAGGAACAGGTTAAGAAGTGACCAGGTCTTTTTGTTAAAGCAAGGCCATCTAATTTTCCTGGATGGACCAAGAAAGTATTGATTACTCCCCTATCTCCTTTATGGGAACTCAAACTTAAGTGGGTTCCCAAGTCTAACAAGTGATTCTAGGTGCATATGGGAGAAAGAGAAAGCAGTCAGTGTTGGTTCATGGATAATGGATGTTCCAAGAACATGACCGGAAGAACTTAAGACTTCCTCTCACTCTAGGCACATCATGGAGGAGGTGTCTCATTTAGAAATGGGAATGAAGGCATGTTTGTGTCTGATGGTTGCACTGTGTCAAATCTCAAGTCTGGTGAAGTTATTTTGACAGCCACAAGATGCAAGAATATACTTGGACATGTGAGCTCGTCACTTCTCAACAAGTTAGTCACCAAGGACCTGGTCTGTGGAATTCCAAAAATCAAGTTTGCTGAAAATAAGATTTGTGATACATTCACTAAAGGGAAACAAACCAGGTCCTCAGTCAAGCAGAAGAAGCAAGTCAGTACAAGCAGGCCTCTTGAGCTACTCCACATGGATCTATGTGGACCTATCAAGGTTCAAATTTAGAGAGATAGTCTTGATAAAGAAAATAGTGGAGATCAAGTTAAGCAAAATGATGAAGCTGATGCAACTGAAGAAGTAGAAGTACCATGTCCTCAGAAGATCCCTCAAGAACTGCTGATTCACAATTTCTTGAATCTCAGAATCAATTCACAGAGGGACCTGGTGCCAGTCAACCACGGTCAGTCAGAAGGAGATCAAATTGGAGACACAAGTTATCTCATCTTCTGGATAATCTTATCTCTTCTCTAGACTCCAACATACAGACCAGGTCCCAGACAACAAACCTGGAAGAACTTCATCATTTTGAGTAAAGTCAAGTATGGCACCTGGTCCCCAGACCTGCTGACATGACCATCATAAAAACCAGGTAGGTGTATAGAAACAAGCTCCTAGGAAATGGTGCAAAAGGTTATCAAAATTTATTCTTGAAAATGGCTTTAAGAAGGGAAAATTGACAACACCCTTTTCTTAAAGTCAAAAGAAAAGAATATGCTAATTATCCAAGTCTTTGTGGATGACATTATATTTGGAGAAACCTCAAACTCAATGTGAGAAGATTCTGCCAAACTTATGGGAAATGAGTTTGAAATATGCATGATGGGTGAGCTTCTTTGTAGGGTTGCAGATCAAGCAAACTCCCAGTAGTACAATGATTAGTCAGGAGAAGTATATCAAGGAGCTTCTGAAAAGATTTAAAATGAATGAGGCCAAACCTATTGATACCCCCATTGGCACTAGCTCAAAACTGGATGCTGATGGACCTGGTCCTATGGTGAATGAGACTATATACAGAGAAATTATTTGATCTCTCTTGTACTTAACTGCTAGCATGCCTGATATTATCTTTAGTATGGGAATGTGTGCTAGATTTCAAGCATGTCCAAAGGAGTCTCACTTGAAAGCTGCAGAGAGGATTCTAAGATATCTGAATGGAACGGGGGACCTGGTCCTGTTCTATCCATCTGGTGATACTTTTGATTTAATTATTTATACTGGTGCAGATTATGCAAGGTACCTGGTTGACAGGATAAGTACTTTTGGAATGGCTCACTTTTTAGTTTTTTCTCTAATCTCCTGGGGAGCATAGAAGCAAAATTCAGTAGCACTTTTCACTGCAGAAGCTGAGGTGACAAGACGAGTGCTCTTAACATGGACAAAAAAAAAATTGTGCTACACAAGAGGACCAAGCACATTGATGTGAGGCATCATTTCCTAAGGGATAATGTTGAGAAAGGAACATTTGTATACAATTTTTCAAGACTGATGATCAAGTGGCTGATATCTCTGAACAACGACCAGGTTGAGAAGAACAGGCTAAATTTAGGACTGATCAAGCTAAATTGAGTCACTTGAATTGACCGCATCTCTCTTAAAATTGGCTACGATTAGGGAACAGGTATCCTTGTGGTAATTTGTTTCACTAGGTCTAATTCAGATACTCTTTGTAGGTATACAGGCATGGTGAGCAAGCCGAAGGAAGGAGGCAGATAGGACAGACTAAAGTCAAACATCTTTCATAAATTCGAGGGATGGACCAGGTCCCCCCTCAGAGGTCAGTATCATAAATATTATCTTTATGAAAATGTTTGAAAAATTGTTTAAAAATGCCAAGTTCCTTTTTCTGCTACTTTAAACCGTTGTCTCTATCTCCACTATCCCTATTCCAGAAAAAGATACTATATCCTTCTCCCTTACCCTAGAAAAGAACTCTGCTTTCTCTACTCTCCCCTCATAAATGACTTCTGAAGATCTTGATGCATCTCCTTTCTCTGCATCAAAGGCTCTTGAGTCTCTTTCAGAAATGGGTTGAAACCCTCAACTTGGTCCTATCCAAGTAAAAGTCACTGATGTACTTCCTGAGGGACCAGGTACCAAGAAATCCTCTGAATCCCTACCCATTGAGGAGCACATATTTGATGGTAATTTGCTGGATGAAAGAGGAAATTCATCAAACATTCTAGAAGCAGGGGTTGATTGGTTCGTTCAGAGCTTGAATCAAATGGTAAATGATCCTAAAAGAGCATTCAAAAGGAAATACATCTACCTCTCATGGAGGATGAGGAGGTTTATGATCTTGCTAAGGAGCATTTGACATTGAAAAAGGTTAGACAAAGAGGTTCAAAAATAAAAGAAAAAGTTGATGTGCAAAAAAAAGTTGTGAGGAGTTATGGGATTTGAGGGGCAGGAGAGAAATTCATGGGAGATACTGCAAAAGCGAACGAGTCTTCTACTACACATAAGTGACGGTTGGGGAAGACAAGGAAATTAATTCTGATGCTGTCATTAGAACGCCAAAGAAAAAAGGCTGTGAGAAAGAAGAATCTTGTGGTAATGAGGAAACAAGTTGATTATTCGGAGGGACCTGGTACTGAATCTAGTTCCACCACCCCTATACAGGTGTTCAAGCCCACAAAGGGACCAGGGACCACTTTGAAAAGAAGAAAAGTTTAGAAAGTAGAAAAAGTTCTCACTAGGAAGGAGCGGGTCAAGGTTCTAAGAAAGCAAAAAAGTTTAATCCCGAGATCTTTGACAGTCCTAGCATGTCAAAACTGATTGAGTTTGTTAAGTTCAAAAAATGTCTTCGTTTGTTAGACTTGCCTATTCCTAATGTTCATGAGAAAGAAATCTAAGAGCTCTACTGTGGTATGGTATTTTCTGAGGATTGTTTGAGTCTAACCACGAATGCATATGGTATTGATAATTCATCTTGATAAATCCACTCTTGGGCAGATTCTAGATGTACCCGAAGGGGACCAGTTCTTTGACAAAGATAACTCCTACTCCTCAGTTAGTGGTCTGCCTGGTGCTGGGATACTTAAAAAGTATCTCAAATAAAGACTTTCAGTTGTTGTTCGAGTTGGTCAACAAGGTCCTACTACCTTGTACTGAAAAGCATATTGTTGCTTCTGCAACGACCTATTCTTTATGGAATCACTGAGCAAGTTTGAAGTTGTAAATCTTCTTGCAATCATATTAGATCACATGCACAAGGTGATAACTGTGAAATATGGTAGGCATGGATTGGCGATGTACGAAAAGGGGCTACCTGGTTCTGTAAATCAAACATTCACTACCACTACTTTAATAGAGTGTGAATGTGTGGAAGGGAAAGTTGGGATCAGGTCCAAGTCACTAGTGTCAAATTTCATTGCTACACATGACAATTTGACAACTGACGTGGAAGAGTTGATTATACTGTTGGCCAATCGCAATGCAGAGATTGCCCAGTTGATGGTTGCAGTGTAGCAAGATTCTTCTGAGGGACCTAGTACTACTAATGCTCTACTGGTGCTTTTCGCCGCTCATGCTGCCGAAAATTAGAGTCTGAACCTGGTCCTCTGCTCCCTTATTTCTAAGCCTCCTACCTCCTACCTCCTAATCCTTTTTGTTCCTTACCTTGTTGTGTCCTCTTTCCTTTTTGGCTCTGTGGCTAATGTGAACAGTTCTTTATGCATTTTTATTTAATGTAATGTTTATGATGTTGTTCTTATGAATTACGAATGATATGTTTGCTTTGTCTACTGTCTTTTCTTCCTTGTTTTGGCTTTGTTCATTCGTGTTAGTGTTGCCCCAGTGGGCATGAATTAACCTAGTTGCACTTTGCTTTACTTGGTTTACTGTTATTACTTTTTTATGATGCCAAAAGGGGGAAGATATGTGTTAATGACAGGTAGCTAATTCATGATTAAATTCTAGAAGTGGACGGACCTGCTAGATAACAGGGGGAATGTAACTGAAGATGTGCGTGCACGCTAAGGAATCTAGTCGAAAGAAGGAATATAATTGGATGGACCAGGTAGACAAGGGGAATAGTTTGTCATCATCAAAAAAGGGGAATTAATGTACATGTAGTTTTGATGAAATAACAAACTTCACGGAGGGACTTGGTACCTGAGATGCATGAGTACATGGTCAACTATTGTTTGGCAGCATTGTAGCAGAGAATTAGAACTGGTTCATGAAGTCTAGTATGTGCGGATATTTTTGGGTAAATCTGGTCCTCAAAGAAGGAACTTGTTTCATGCGTTTGCCAACATCAAAAAGGGGAAAATTGATAATGCATAGTTACTACAGTACTATGCTTTGTTTTGATGATTTGACAAACCTGCTGAGGGACCAGATGAAGAACCAGGTACCCACACCAGGACGATCTCAGAAGGAACAAGGGAATCAAGATCTCAGGGGGAACAAGTTGTAATTATTCCTCAGATGGGTCTTATTACATTAGGGACCAGATGAGGGACCAGGTCCGTCTATTGTCGAACTTCTGAAGTCAACTTGGTACAATGGTAAAGTTGTACTTTTCTACAAGTAGTAGGTGACACTGCAGCAGAGGCACAGTAGGCCCATCTAACCTCAACCAATGGGATGATGCCTAGGTTTTGATCTCTTTTATTTAAGCTAAAGTTACAAGAGCAAAACCTAGTTTTTGCAAAAGCTAAAAGTCCAATCTCTCAAAGCAAAAACCATCCTTATTCAAAGAACATTGCTCATTTCGACAAAGGGACCTGATCGAGTGTCAGTGAGTCTTTGTTGTCTTTTGAGTATTGTGTCTTTTGTTCTTGAAAGTGTAAATCTACTCCTAAACTATAAAGGATAGTAGATTATTTGCTTGTCTAAGTCTTTAGATCGAGTCAGACCAATTAGAGTTAATTGGTCGAATCGTCTAGTGTTTAGTCAAGTCTCTTTTCATCATTTGCTTGATGTTTAGCTTTGGAAGAGGTGCCTAGGGTTGTCGACTAGAGTTAGTTGACGTGTGGGTGCAATAGAGTTATTGCACTAGTCTTGTAATAGAGCTATTACAAGGAGTTAGGATTAAGAGGTTAATCCTTGTGATTACTGGAGTCTGTAATCACATTGTTGCTTGGAGTTAGTGAAGAGTTGGGAAATCCTGTGAGACAGGTTGAGTTTTTACCTCCTTTGAGCAAGGAGGTTTCTATGTAAACATCTTGTCTTCTTTACTTTCAGTTTCTTTACGTTTGTTCTTCAGTTTATGTTCTTAATCATAGAACCTGGTGAGGGACCAGGTTCCCATTACTGCATTGAACTCATATAGAACTCCTTCTATTATTAGTTGAAGTTATTAGTTGAAGAAACTGATAAGGGACCCTGTCCCTAGTATCGTGGTGGATGCATACAAGCTAATACCCCTTCTCTTGGGTATCAAAAATATAAATGACGAATTGAAGTTCATCCCCAATGACCCACAATGATGGAAATATTTATACATTTCGATACAACTTTTTTTTTTAAAAAAAAAAACATCCAATTCTGGCCACATTACCTAATCTACTCAAAAATAACTGACAGTTATTGGTAAGATAAATCAAGTTGAAAGGAGTCTGGGTATCTCTCATCCCATTCAGTTGATATAAAAACTCTACTGATCCAAAAAGCCATTCTCCTATATTTCCTCCACATCAATCTTGCCAAAAAAAGCTGGTGCATCTTTGAATTACATGAATTTAGCCTTTTACCAGTTAACAAGTTCAGATCCAATCTACATTTTACTTTTGTGAGAAATATAAGAGAAGAATATAATTAAATTGTTGTAACTACTGTTAATTTTGTGAATATCTAACTACAATCGGGTCTGATTTTATAGGATCTAAATTGATCTGATAAAATTAGATCTGATATACTATTAATAGCTTAGGATTAGATCAAATAAAATCATTCCTTGATTCTCAAATCACCTAGAATCAAGGGATCTGATTACTAGTTTGTTTGCTTTTCTCTACTATATATTTGTATCTCTATAGATGAATAAAATTGTACAATTTTGGTACCAAAACTAACATGGTATCAGAGCAGTATCTTTCTTCTGTTGCTTATGAATAAAATAACATTTACTGGGCTACGTTACCCAGCGGGATCAATAGAAGCTGAGAGTTCTGCTAACAAAGTTCCAACCGAAACAACAATGAAGTCGTGGTGTGTTTTTTGCAAAAAACATGGGCACATTTGTCAAACTTGCTGGAATGTCCATGGGAAATCGCCTAGCTGGAATAAAAAAAGGGCAAATAGCCATGGCAGCCAGGCCTTTGAGTGTGCCAGGGAAGAACCAGGGCTGCAATCTTCTCCAAAAATGCCACTATTCACTAAGAAACAATTAGAGCTACTGCACAAACTCTCCAATCTTATCTCCAAACCCGTATACATGATACTTCTACTCCCACTTATTCTTTTTCCCGAACAGATAATGTGCCATCTATTTTTTTTAAGTACAGACTCAAGTGGTATGTGTTCTAGATCATAGATTCAAGGGCAAATGATCACATGCCATGGAATTTCCATCTTTTCTCGACTTACACTCCTTCAGTAGGAAATAAAAAGGTCAAAGTTGTTGATGGTTCCTTCTCAACAATTGCTGGAAAATGGGACAGTCAAACTAACTCCTTTTTTGACTCTTTTTGATGTCCTTCATGTTCCAAAATTGTCTTATAATCTTTTGTCCATCAGCAAATTGACTCAAAACCTTAATTGTCGTACTATCTTTGACTCTATTTCATGTATATTTCAATAGAAGGTCTTGGGGAGATGATTGGCAATGGTAGTGTCACACCCCAAATCCCATTCGGGACGGACTGACACCCTAACCCGTTGAGGCCCAAGAGAACCAATCTTTACTCATGAATATTCATATGCATGTCTCTGTACGAATAGCATTCTATCTCGTGTTACTTATTAAATACCAATGGCGAGAGTCATGGCAAGCGTTTGCTATATATGAAACTTGGTCGTTAGGGCCATCAAGTCAAAATGTACATTAATCTCTTACATTCGTTTTCCCACAACCGTCTACAAAGCCTCTACAGATACATGCACATAACCAACCTACAGTCGGGATAAGTCCCCGCTTTATACAACATCTACAATACCAAAATAATGTACACATGTGACTTGGAAAGCCCCGAACCAACTGGAGCTCACCAATGATCCGCGGATGACTCGTAGCCTACCGTGGTGGTCTACTAGCACCTGTGCCTGCAGCAAGTAAGGTAAGTTCCCCCAAGGGGGTCAGTACGAAAAATGTAATGAGTATGTAAGGTCATAAGAAACGATATGATACATAAATATGTCAATGGAATCACATAAAAGTAAATAATTAATATGGATAAGTCACCATTCTGTATGTGTTTGGAACCATGTACATTACATTCATTACTTTACATTACTTTATTTTGCATTACTTTACTTTACATCATCCATCATCAATCATCAATCATCATCCATAAAATGCCCGAGCCCCAAGCTGATTAGTGGGTAATCAACAATTATTCGGGATTGACCCATGCTAGGCGTTTTTTTTGCCCCAGGGATACCACTCGTGGTAGCGGGATCGACCCATGCTAGGTGTTCTTTTCACCCCTGGGATACCACCCGATATATTGGGATCAACCCATGCTAGGTATTTAATCCCTGGGATACCACCCAAGAATAGAGACTTTACAACATTACTTCTTTAATCTTTGAAATAGTTTATTCAATGATCATGTCATTATTGGAAACACATATATGCATTACTTCATTACTTTAAGTTCATGAGATTGATACTTTCGCTTGTGAGAGGTTGATACATTTGTAGTCGTAACATTATTGGAAGCTTTGGAACATAACATTATTGGAGATTTTGGAACCATGTCAACAATTATGTAACATATGAACGATAAATGACAAATGAATGAGGAACTTATGACTTAACAATAGATGACACCCTGAGATGAGATATCTTTGGACATTTCGGAATGGAATAAGTATTATGTCAATTTGAACAATATATACTGCATAAGGATACGAAAAGAGTAACCTTACATACCTTATGATCTCAATATGAATATACCATCCTAGATGTGAATACAACAATCTAGTTCCTTCCTTACGTGTCACTCTACAACACAAGTTCATAACAAAGCTCATGTTAACAACCAACTACCTTACAAGTGCATACGACGGCAATGAATTACGTGACTGCCGTATAACGTCATTTCGCCCTCTTACAATGCCACTTATTGCATCACCATACCAATAATACCATAACATTCCACACATTGACCAAGACATCATAAACCAATATCATTTCACACCAAGTTTACCCTTTACACTTCCTCATTAACACTACGTTACCTTTTCTCCGTCAAGTCACTCGATAGTTTTCATAATAACACATTAACAACAATCCATATTTTATACCATTCAAAATACCTCCGGGATACTCCTTTAAAGTCATTCAAAAGGTACCAAAAATTGATAATTGCATCCATAAAGGGTATAGGGGTTTCGGGGGGTCAAAGGGATGCAAAATCAAGCAATTCGGGGTTCTGGGCTGACCTGCAAGGCCACCTGCGCCCGCAGGTTCCTTCGCCTGCGAGGGTGGGTGCCCGTTTCAGCCTCCGGGGTCATTTAGGGTCCTTTTTGCCATGAATGATCCATGATCATCACTAAGCTTCTCATAACATATTTTAGATTATCTTAGATGCCAATGAACAGCCATGGCTTCACAACGCACATAAACATCACCAAAACTATATTTTCCTTTCAATACGCCACCGGTTCCATGTAAAATTTCGTAACAACAATTCCAAACGTCACACACAAAAAGAAAGCAAGTTAAGGACATAACCACATATTACATATTGATATTTAATCCATCAAATTCACTGCCTTCAAGACCACAAGTCTACTTTCAAGTTTACAAGACAAAACCCTTCATCGATTAAGCAAAAGTCCATAGTTTTGACAACATAACCAACATGAGCCAACAAAACCATAGCTTAGCATGTTAACAACCACACCCTATCATGTTTATATCTCATACATATCATTCATTTCCATTAAAACATCAAGTCTCCTTTTAAGTTCAAATCTCATAGATGAAACACCTTTTATCAAATAAGAAAAAGTGCACTACTCAACACTTCTAGGCATAACCATCATGACTTATATAATCTCACATGAATATAATATATTAAATCATAAGAGTAAATACTTACCAAAGTTTTTAAATGGATGATCTTATCCAAAAGAGTTTGTTGCTTAGGGTTTGAGAGAATGAAAATATTTTGGGGAAATTTCTAGAAATGGCAAGTGTGTTGTGTGGATTAAAATATAATTTTATCCACTTTATATATGCCCTTAATGTCCCTTCTTATACAAACATTTGGTCCAATAATAATTGTCTACTTGTCCAAGATGAATGGGTCAAATTTCCCATTTGGGCCATGTCTTATAATTTGAATTGGGCCTTAAATTGAGCCCAATTATACGAGGTTAATTTGGCCCATCACATTTGATGTATAATACCTCAAAACTCCCATGTTAAAAAATTTCCATGAATGTTACGGTAATTAAATAAGTTCTGAAGTATACGGGGTGTTACATTCTTCCCCCCTTAGAAACATTCGTCCTCGAATGTTAGTGACATTATTCAAGTCTAGGATCACTCGTCATGTTATTATATACACATAATGCTTGTGAGGACTTATTTTTTATTGCTTCAATATCATATCTTGAACTTTCTCTCCTATTTGAAACAAATACGGGTACTTCAACTTTATCATTTCTTCGGTTTCCCATGTGATTTCTTTTACCTACTTCTTTATTCCTCAACCTCTTCATATGTCGATTCAGGATAACAATAGGTATCTCTTCATAGGTGAGATACTTCGTAACTTGTACATATGCAATGGGAGTAATACGAAATGGATTTCCGACAATTTCACATGGCATGTTATATAGGGCCTTCTTTCCGAATCTCATTACCCCTTTCATTGGTGACACTTCCAAGAATACTCAACCATTTATGTCACATTCTAACTCGCTTCTTCTAACATTGATATATGATTTGTGTCGAGTTTGGGTCGTTTGTAGCCTCTGTTGTATCACTTTAACTCTTTCTATAACGTCCCTTCAATTGGTGATATACACTTTTTCCCGCATAAGGCTTCATAAGGTGCCATTTTGATACTTGCATGATAGCTATTATTGTAGGTAAATTCAATAAGAGTTAAATGATCATCCCAACTTACCTTTTAAGCCCGATATGCAGCTCGTAGCGTATCTCTAAGTGTTTAGATAGTACGTTCTGCTTGCCTATCTGTCGGGGAATGAAAAGCTGTACTTAAATTCACTTGTATACCCAAATTCTCCTGAAAATATATACATATATACATTTTTCCAAAATACCGTAAATTGAGCTCCCCTGTCTTGATGTAATAAAGATCGGTATCCCATGTAATCGCACCATCTCTTTAACATACATCTTTGCATATTCTTCAGCTGTATAGGTGGTCTTGACAGGCATTACATGTGCTGATTTGGTAAACCTGTCAACTATCACTCTTATGGAATCAAATTTCCACAGTGTGTAAGACAAACTTATGTGTATGAGGCAAACTTGTGACAAAATCTATGTTAACCATGTCCCATTTCCATCTACAAAATCCATACATCGCCTATAACTTCCTGGTTTTCGATGCCCTACTTTCACTTGTTAACAACTCGGACAATGAACTATAATTTTTGCAATGTTCTTCTTCATGTAACCTTACCAATACATAGTTGCCAACCCATGGTACATTTTAATTGTTCCCGAATGAATAGAATACCGTGAATGATATGCCTTTGTCATAATTCGTTTCCTTAGCTCATATATATATCCGGTACACAAAGTCTACCTTGGCATTGAAGCACTTCCCCCTTATGTAAGCTCAAATACCTTTGTCAAACTTTGTTGTACATTCTTTTTCAACTGAAATAAATTAGGATTTGCATATTTCTTTTTCTGCACCTTAGTCACAAATGAAGACTCTACTGCATTTTACGCTATAACTCTTTCATCTGGAGTTTCAGGGAGACAAACTCTCAAGCTGGCTAATTGATGTGAGTCCTTGCCAATAACTTGCTTTTCTATAAATTGGCCATCAGTGCTTTCCTTTGCTTTGCGGCCTAATGCATCATCTACCGCATTTGCCTTTCTCGAATGGTATAAGATATCACTATCATCATACTCTATTAGTAGTTTCAACCACCTTTGCTATCCTCAGTGTGGGTCCTTTTGCTTAAAAATATACCGTAAACTTTCATGATCAATCTATATATATCAATGTGAACCCCATAGATAGTGACGCCAAAGCAAATATCACGACTGCTAACTCATGATCATGTGTTGGCTAGTGCTTTATTCATATGGGCACATTTATCTTGAAGCATAAGCTATCACATTACTGTGTTACATCAATACACATCCTAAGCCGACTCCTGAAGCATTACAATAAACTGCATACCTTCCTGTGCCTTCGGGAAGTACTAATACAGGTATAGAAGTCAATATATCCTTCAAATCCTAGAAACTCCTTTCACACGCATCATTCCATTGAAACCTAGTTACCGTAACTTAGGTGTTAGCTTTGTTAAGGGTGTTGCAATGGAAGCAAAACTCTCCAACAACCTTTCTGTAATAGCCGGCCAACCCAAAAACAAAATTACGAATCTATTTAGATGTCGTAAGTGTTAGCCAACTCTTTACGACTTCTATCTTTCGTATATCAAACCTTATTCTTTTATCTGATACCATGTGACCCATAAATACTACGGAGTTTAACTAAAATTCACACTTAGAGAACTTTGCATATCATTTACGATCACAAAGAATCTGTAACATTTGACGTAAATAGCTAGCATGGTTCCCTTGGGATTTTGAGTAAACCACAATAGCATCTGTAAATTTTGTCACGAACATGTCTAAGAATAGCTTGAACATTCTATTCATCAAATCATAAAAACTACTGGTGCATCTGTTAGCCCAAATGACATAAACTTAAAACTTCATAATGACCATACCAGTAACAAACATTTGTTCCAACCCGGCATTCACCTGAATGAAACTTCTCGCAGCGCTGCCACAGCTGAGGAAAATACCTTGGTTGGCTCATATTTCCCTGTGCTTGATCCCCCACTATCCACGAATCTTGAACCTCACTTCTTTGCCCAAACTGGCTGCTTCTAAACCCTTGGGATAGAGGGGGAGGATTTGCTGTGGAATGGGAAAATGATGGCCTAGGCGGTCTAGGAAAAACTTGAGGCCTAGCTTCTTCTTGGGACGCCATAAACTGTCCCATAGGTCTAGCCCTTTTTGACGTCCCTTCTTCCAATCCTTGCATCCTTCCCCTTTGCCTCTGCTCCTCCAACTGCAGCGTAAAAGCTTGTCTTTGAACTTGTGCAACAACTACACGGGTCAATATTTGCACCGCACCCATTAAATCCTGCTCAATAGTATTATCGAGCAGTTCTAAAGATACTCCTCTCCTTCTGGGTTCTGCTATAAATGGAAGAGTAGGAGAAGACCGCGATACGAACTCATTTCCAGCCCCACCTTGATCAACTTGCTCAGGTGATGCTCTACTGGTTCCTTCTCCGGCAGTTCTATCTACCGTCTTACCTTTTCCCCAATCTTTTCGTGCCATCGATATTTCTATTATAACACAAGAAAAAAACACAATTCCCATGGTCAGTTATAATTCCACCTATACTTTGGCTCTACTGCACGATCTAGAAATGAAGAAAGGAAACAATTCCTAAATGTCTCGTAGCCTCCTACTTATAAATGTGGTGCGCAACACATCCATAAGCAAGACTCTACTCAGACACAGCTTTGTAGACACCCTTAGAAAGACCTGCTCTGATACCACTTTTGTCACACCCCAATTCCCATTCAGGACGGACTAGCACACGAAGCCGTTGAGGCCCGAGAGAACCAATCTTTACTCATGAATATTCATATACATGTCTCTGTATGAATAGCATTCTATCTCATGTGACTTATTAAATACCAATGGCGGGAGTCATGGCAAACGTATGCTATATATAAAACTTGGTCGTTAGGGCCATCAATTCAAAATGTACATTCATCTCTTACATTCGTTTTCCCACAACCGTCTACAAAGCCTCTACAGATACATGTACATAACCAACCTACAGTCGGGCTAAGTCCCCGCTTTATACAACATATACAATACCAAAATAATGTACACATGTGACTTGGAAAGCCCCGAACCAACTGGAGCTCACCAATGATCCGCGGATGACTCGTAGCCTACCGTGGAGGTCTACTAGCACCTGTGCCTGCAGCAAGTAAGGTAAGTTCCCCCAAGGGGGTCAGTACGAAAAATGTAATGAGTATGTAAGGCCATAAGAAACTATATGATACATAAATATGTCAATGGAATCACATAAAAGTAAATAATTAATATGGATAAGTCACCATTCTGTATGTGTTTGGAACCATGTACATTACATTCATTACTTTACATTACTTTATTTTGCATTACTTTACTTTACATCATCCATCATCAATCATCATCCATATAATGCCCGGGCCCCAAGCTGATCAGTGGGTAATCAACAATTATTCTGGATCGACCCATGCTAGGCGTTTCTTTTACCCCTGGGATACCACCCGTGGTAGAGGGATCGACCCATGCTAGGTGTTCTTTTCACCCCTGGGATACCACCCGATATATTGGGATCAACCCATGCTAGGTATTTAACCCCTGGGATACCACCCAAGAATAGAGACTTTACAACATTACTTCTTTAATCTTTGAAATAGTTTATTCAATGATCATGTCATTATTGGAAACAGATATATGCATTACTTCATTACTTTACGTTCATGAGATTGATACTTTTGCTTGTGAGAGGTTGATACATTTGTAGTCGTTACATTATTGGAAGCTTTGGAACATAACATTATTGGAACTTTTGGAACCATGTCCACAATTATGTAACATATGAACGATATTTGACTAATGAATGAGGAACTTATGACTTAACAATAGATGACACCCTGAGATGAGATACCTTTGGACATTTCAGAATGGAATAAGTATTATGTCAATGTGAATAATATATACTGCAGAAGGATATGAAAAGAGTAACCTTACATACCTTATGATGTCAATATGAATATACCATCCTAGATGTGAATACAACAATCCAGTTCCTTCCTTACGTGTCACTCTACAACACAAGTTCATAACGAAGCTCATGTTAACAACCAACTACCTTACAAGTGCATACGACGACAATGAATTACATGACTGTCGTATAACGTCATTTCGCCCTCTTACAATACCATTTATTGCATCACCATACCAACAATACCATAACATTCCACACATTGACCAAGACATCATAAACCAATAACATTTCACACCAAGTTTACCCTTTACACTTCCTTATTAACACTACGTTACCTTTTCTCCGTCAAGTCACTCGATAGTTTTAACAATAACACATTAACAACAATACATATTTTATACCATTCAAAATACCTCCGGGATACTCCTTTAAAGTCATTCAAAAGGTACCACAAATTGATAATTGCATCCATAAAGGGTATAGGGGTTTCGGGGGGGGGGGTCAAAGGGATGCTAAAGCAAGCAATTCGGGGTTTTGGGCTGACCTGCGAGGCCACCTGCGCCCGCAGGTTACCTTTGGTAGCAGCCAGAGGCACCTGCAAAGTCAGCTGCGCCCGCAGGTGCCTTCGCCTGCGAGGGTGGGTGCCCGTTTCAGCCTCCGGGGTCATTTTAGGGTCCTTTTTGCCATGAATGATCCATGATCATCACTAAGCTTCTCATAACATATTTTATATTGTATTAGATGCCAAAAAAAGCCATGGCTTCACAATGCACATAAACGTCACCAAAACTATATTTTCCTTTCAATACGCCACCGGTTCCATGTAAAATTTCACAACAACAATTCTAAACGTCACACACAAAAAGAAAGCAAGTTAAGGACATAACCACATATTACATATTGATATTTAATCCATCAAATTCACTTCCTTCAAGACCACAATCCTACTTTCAAGTTTACAAGACAAAACCCTTCACTGATTAAGCAAAAGTCCATAGTTTTGCCAACATGAGCGAACAAACCCATAGCTTAGCATGTTAACAACCACACCCTATCATGTTGATATATCATACATATCATTCATTTCCATCAAAACATCAAGTCTTCTTTTAAGTTCAAATCACATAGATGACACACCTTTTATCAAATAAGAAAAAGTGCACTACTCAACACTTCTAGGCATAACCATCATGACTTATATAATCTCACATGCATATCATAAGAGTAAACACTTACCAAAGCTTGGAAAATGATGATCTTGTCCTAAAGAGTTTGTTGCTTAGGGTTTGAGAGAATGAAAATATTTTGGGAAATTTCTAGAAATGGCAAGTGTGTTGTGTGTATTAAAATCTGATTTTATCCACTTTATATATGCCCTTAATGTCCCTTCTTATCCAAACATTTGGTCCAATAATAATTTTCTACTTGTCCAAGATGAATGGGTCAAATTTCCCATTTGGGCCATGTCTTATAATTTGAATTGGGCCTTAAATTGAGCCCAATTGTACAAGGTTAATTTGGCCCATCACATTTGATGTATAATACCTCAAAACTCCCATGTTAAAAAATTTCCATGAATGTTACGGTAATTAAATAAGTTCTGAAGTATATGGGGTGTTACAGGTAGAGTGTCTGAAGGTCTCTATTTTCTAGAAGATGGTTACAATTCAGTAAACTTTAGTTCAACTTGTTTGAACTCTGTTCTAGTTGATAATAAAGTCATGTTATGGCACTACAGACTTCGTCATCCTAGTTTACATTACTTGAAACTCTTGTTACCTCAGTTTTTTATGAATAAAAGTACATCCTCTTTCTAGTGTGAATTTTGTGAAATGGCTAAACACAAACGTTCATCTTTTTCTTCCCAAAAGTACCATGCCACAAAACCCTTTAAGTTAATCCATAGTAATGTTTGGAGACCTTCTAGGGTTGCAACTGTGAATGGAAAAAGATGGTTTGTGAGTTTTATAGATGATCACACCAGACTAACTTAGGTGTACCTATTGAAAGACAAAGGGGAAGTAAAACATATATTTGAGGCTTTTTATGTTATGGTTGAGACACAATTTCATGAGAAGATTCAAATATTTTGGAGTAATAATCCGAGAGAGTTTTTAATGACCATCTAGGCAATTTTTTCACTTCTAAGGGAATAGTGCACCAAAGTTAATGTCCTGATACACCCCAATAAAACTAGAGTAGTTGAGAGAAAAAATAGGCATAATATGGAAGTAACTAGAGTCTTAATATTCACAAGTGGAGTCCCTAAATTTCTTTGGGGAGAAGATCTTTTGACATCCACTTATCTTATTAATAGGATGCCTTCCCGTGTTCTAGGTTTTAAGATCCCTTTCAGTATATTCAAGACATACTTTCCTACTTCTAGATTGACCACTGATCTATCTTTGAAAGTGTTTGGATGTAGTGTATTTGTGCATGTTCATAATCATAATAGGAGTAAACTTGATCCACGTGCTAAAAAATGTGTTTTCGTTGGCTATTCCCTTAGTCAAAAAGGGTATAAGTGTTATGACTCAAATACTAGGAAGGTTATTGTCACAATGGATGTCACCTTTTTGAATCTCAATTGTTTTTTAGAACTCATCTTCAGGGGAGAAACATAGTAAAGATTCGTGGGATAATAAGGATCCTCGTGATCTCACATGTGAGAAACAAAAGGATCCAAGTTTTATGATAGATATAGGAAATAGTATTTTTGGTGATAATAACCTAGATAAGGTAAGATATCCTAACTCAAATAGTGAAAATAAGGAAACTGAGACAATAAAGCCTTTTCATGATACAATTAATGACAAGGATAGAGAGCAAACAAAGGAATTATAGGTTTACATGAGAAGAAACCGAAATCAAAAGAAAGATACTAAGGACTCTTATCAGAACCAAGTGTCCACCCCACAAGATCTCACTGATATACAAGGTAATTCTTCAAAACCTAATTCTGATTTACCCCTTGCTCCTTTAGAACTTGATCTTCCAATTGCCAAACGTAAAGGGTTAAGAAAAGTAACCAACTATCCCATGTAAAATTTTGTGACATATAGAAACTTATTCCCTTCATATATAGCTTTTATTTCTCAATTATCTAGAATGGAGATATCAAGAAATGTGCAGGATGCCTTAAACGTTCCTAAATGGAAGGAGGCAGTTCTAGAGGAGATGAATGCTCTTGAGAGAAACAAAACCTGGAAAATGGTAGAACTACCACGTGGAAAGAAAACAGTGGGCTGTAGATGGGTATTCACTATCAAGTTTAAATTAGATAGGTCCGTAGAGAGGTATAAGGCACGTTTAGTAGCAAAAGGGTCACTCAGACCTACGGGATTGACTATCTTGAGACATTCGCTCCAGTTGCCAAGTTGAATTCAATCAGGGTTCTTCTGAACATTGCTGCCAACCTTGATTGGCCTCTTCAACAACTTGATGTGAAGAATGCATTCTTGAATGAAAAACTCGAAGAGGAAGTCTACATGGATCCTCCTCTAAGTTTTGAAGAAAGGTATGAAACTAGAGTGTGCAAGCTAAAGAAATCTCTCTATGGGCTCAAACAATCTCCAAGTGCTTGGTTTGAGAGGTTTACTCAGTTTGTGAAAAAACAAGGATACACTCAAGGGAAAGCAGATCATACCATGTTCTTTCGACATTCTCTTAAGGGAAAGACAACTATCCTAATAGTGTATATTAATGATATCATACTTACAGGGGATGACATGTCCAAAATGAAGAATTTGAAAAAATAGTTGGCCTTGGAGTTCGAGATCAAAGATATGGGTCACTTGAAATATTTTGTTGGCATCGAAGTAGCGAGATCAAAAGAAGGCATTATGGTGTCATAAAGGAACTATGTACTGGATCTTCTAAAAGAGACAAGGATGAGTGGTTGTTGTCCAACTAAGACACCTATTGATCTGACTATAAAATTCAAAAACAAAGAAGGAAATTCAGTTGACCAAAGTCAATATCTGAGACTGGTAGGGAAGTTGATCTACTTGTTACACACTCGACCCGATATAGCTTTTGTTGTAAGATTAGTCAGTCAGTTTATGAATTCTCCGAAGGAAGAGCACCAAGAAACGGTCTATAGGATTCTAAGATATCTAAAAATTTACCAAGTAAAGAATTATTTTTCAAAAAAGGTCAACATAGGGGCATTGAAAGCTTTATAGATACAGATTGGGCAGGTTCCACTACTGATAGGAGGTCTGCGTCTGGATATTGTACATTTATATAGGGAAATCTTGTGACTTGGAGAAGTAAAAAATAGAATGTTGTAGCCCACAGTAGTGCTGAAGCTGAATACCAATTTATGGCTCATGGGATCTGTGAAATGATTTTGCTCAAGAGGATGGTGGAAGAACTGAAAAGTTCATTTACTATACCAATGATGTTGTACTGTGACAACAAGGCAGCCATAAGTTTTGCTCATAATTCATTTCAACATGATAAAACAAAGCATGTTAAAGTGGATAGACACTTCATAAACGATAAGATTGAAGAAGGAAGCATATGCATGCCTTTCGTTCCAACAAATCAATAGATTGCGGATATTTTCACAAAAGGCTTGTTTAAACCAAAATTTGAAACTCTTGTAAGCAAGTTAGGCATGACAGATATTTACATGTCAACTTGAGGGGGAGTGTTGATTTGTGGATATCTAACTACTATCGGGTTTGATTTTGTAGGATCTAAATTGATCTGATAAAATCAGATCTGATATACTATTAAATAGCTTAGGATTAGATCAAATAAAATTGTTCCTTGATTGTCAAATCACCTAGAATTAAGGGATCTGATTGCTAGTTTGTTTGCTTTTCTTTACTATATATTTGTACCTCTATAGATGAATAAAACCGTACAATTTTGGTACCAAAAATAACAACTACATTATTACGCTGAGACCCTATTTATAAACACTACATTCCAATCCTTTTCCAAGTAGGACATTATATTACAATCCTTTTCTAAGTAGGATTATATATACTATTCCTTCTACTCATATTCTAACACTCTCCCTCAAGCTAGTGCATACAAGTCATATGTATCAAGCTTGTTATTGATGTATTAATACGAGGACCAATGAGGGACTTGGTAAAGATATCTGCACAAAAACTGGTAACTACTCGGGACGTCTGGATGACCTCAGTTGAAAAGGAATAAACTGAAAAGTGGTTTGAAAATATATGGGTCGTCTGCAAATCAACAGACGAGTAGATCTTGAACAAGAAAGTCACTGAAAAACTGGTCAGACAGGCTCATGCAATGGTGGTGACGATCTCCTGGGCGGCGTGTGGGAGGTCGATTCACAGCGGCGTTAGTTGGGGTTTGGATGGAGGGAGACATTGGATATCTTGGTGATATTGGTTTTCACATAACACAGACAAAAAGTGAAACTATATAAATCAGATATGAGTAGTCCCCAAAAAGATGGATGGAACTACACAAATCAAATCTGAGGAGTCACTGGAAAGACGCACGGTGCTACATAAATAAGATATGAGAAAGTAGTCATCGAAAATATGCACAACGCTATGCAAATCCAATATGAGAAAGTAGTCACTAGAAAGATGGACAGTGCTATGCAAATCATAAATGAGAAAGTAGTCATCAAAAAGATGCACAGTGCTATGCAAATCAAATATGAGAAAGTAGTCACCGAAAAGATACACGGTGCAACACAAATTAGATATAAGAAGCCACTGGAAAGAAGCACGGTGCCCCAAATTTTGCTAACATGATCATTGGCCAGATGGGTGGCATATATGGGTAATAGCTGCCCGCCGATGGTGAAAGCTCTTTGATTCTATACCAAGATCATAGAGGCTCTGATACCATGTGAGAAATATAAGAGAAGAATATTATTGAATTGTTTTAACTATATTATTACACTAAGACCCTATTTATAGACACTAAATTCCAATTATTTTCCAAATAGGACACTACATTACAATCTTTTTCCAGGTAGGATTCTATATACTATTCCTTCTCCTACTCATATTATAATAACTTCACCATACACTACATTTCCAAACCATACAAATCAAATTGTAACCTATTTGTTGGTGAGATTGGGTGATGGTTACTCACCAGATATTATATTTGGATCCTTGATCTTGTTTGCTGTTGATTTAAGAAGAAAAGGATCATATCTCTCCATAAGCCTTCATCTGCACATAGTTCTTACATGAAAGAAAGATAGGAAACTAATTCAACGTGAATTCTAATAGATGAATTTCACCTACTTCATAATCTGCTATTTTTTGATAGCCTTTAAACAAATGGTCTAAATATTGATTGACATATTTAACACTTCCCTTTCTCCATAAAAAAAAAGAGACTGATTTGTGGGAGTGTATAGGGGGAAAATTATCTTTCACACATTGCTACTTGCAAAGAGAACACCTGACATCAGGATAAAGCTGGAAGATGATTTGGCACAAAGGATCGAAGAAAAGCATCCATTAAGAATTCATATTTTGAGTGTCTGAATCGGCCATTGACCGGTTAGCTTGATCCCTTTCTGCAACTGAGTCAACCGAATGGTTGATATCAGGAAAAAAGGGAGGAACTCATGGCCCAAAGTTAGGAAAGGACCCGTGCCTCGAAGATGAAATAAAAAGACAAAAGGACACATACGCCAAATATATCCATACAAGGTCTTGCATACAAATGAATATTAGCTGGCACGTGTAAAGGTATTTCCAAGTGGAATTTTACCATTTGACGTAGTACTTTAGGGCTCGAGTGGAGCTTTCCTATTGCTTGATGTATTACCCTTACTGATACGATTCTAATTGGACGATTAGAATCAAATCGACGCGGAATTGACTCGATACCCTCACCTCCTAATTGATTACAACCTAATAATGATAATCTAAACTCAACCAAAATTG
Organism: Capsicum rhomboideum; assembly: GCA_031232105.1. Taxonomy (NCBI): domain Eukaryota; kingdom Viridiplantae; phylum Streptophyta; class Magnoliopsida; order Solanales; family Solanaceae; genus Capsicum; species Capsicum rhomboideum. The sequence continues at coordinate 59,193,540 of CP124711.1, forward strand.
AGAAACCAAAATGAGATCCACAAATGGGAGACTCGATGATCTATTAAGCAAAAAGAGTTATAACAAGCAACCAAGAGATTCCACCCTTAATCACTCACCTAATGTGAACCAAATGATTAACTATCACTGATCACTAGAAACTACAAGTTTAAGAGTAATACCAATCTTCAATTATCAAAAACTAAGGAATGAAATAAGCTAAGTCAACTATATATAGTCTTTCCTTTACACACATAACATTTATTTAAAATGTAGCCCTTTAGTGTAGCCCACAAGGGCTATTTTGGACGCCCAGTGTCGCTAAAGTCTTTTTCCCCATCACCAAACTGTCCAGCCATCGCCAAACTATCCAGCCATGTGGCTTGGAAAAGTACCTACCATCGCCAAACTGGTCGCCAAACTTGGCAGAAGGTCTTCCTCCATGTCCTCTTCTCCTCTTCGTTCGACCTCCCACATATTGTAGACCTTCCTTTGGGTAGTTCAAGCCCTTCCAATGCCTCTATTTGCATAAACATAGCTTTTAGGTTCTTGAGATCCTTGGCTTGGCTTCGTGTGAATGAACTTAAAGGATACGTGCTATCCGTGCTCGTATCACTTGCTGCCTATAAATAACAATTTTTACTTACTTATAAAGGGGGATTTTTTTACACAATACTAAAGCAATACATTAATATTCTTGTGCTCCAAGCTTACTATTATTTCCATATTATTTACTAAGTCTTAGCTCTCAAGAACTTACACTAAATCGTCTCCGTATTCAGAATTGGTCACACATTACTATCCGTAGATCCTGGTTGAAACATCAAGAAACTTATCTCTATTGTTTCATTTGACTTACTTTTCATTATTACTATTCTTATTAAGTTCATTTATTAACATATTTATATGCTAAAAACCTAATCAACAAGTTAAATCGATCCGCGGGTCCTTGATCTCATAACGAATTCAACAGTATTGTTTTCTCAATAAACAACCTTGCGCCCACCATGGGGCTAGGACAATTGTGGTGTTGGTTTAACTCAATACTCTACTCACTTACTCCCTCCGTTTCCTTTTACTTGTCACCTTTTCACTTTTTGAGGTCAATTTACATTAACTTTAACCAACAATTTAAGATGTATTTTTTCATCGTATTAATATGAGATGAATTGTAACTTATAGTATTTTTCGTATAGTTTTCGACCATCTAAATTTTTAATTTAAACTATTAAATTATCTTTATTAAAATGTTGGTCAAAGTTAATATAAATTGACCTCAAAAATCAAAAAGGTGACAAGTAAAAGGGAACGTAGGGAGTATTAGTTTAAATCTGTTTGTTTTTAAGGTATAGCTCATGACAAATCATGAACCAAAATGATGTCAACGTAGCTTAAGTTCAACTTCCTACTCCTAGCACTATCTGAGACCAGACATGTCTCCAGTAAGAGTGCTCCACCACCTATGATGTAGTAGAGGTTGATCTAGAAAATATAGTTTTGGCAAACGTGAACACACAAAGAGGTGTGGGAGAAAGGATCCCCACGAAAATAAATCAATTAAGGAACGAGAGTCACTATGACATGGATGACCTCAAGGAGGCTCTATAGATTTTGACAGCTTAACACAGGTCCATAATGGACCACATGATCACACAAGGAAAAAAAGTTGTGGAACTACAAAAGATATTGATCATGATGGCTTCTAGCTATGTCAGAGTGAGTGGGCAGCAACCACTAAGGATGCCCACAAGATTAAGAAATTTGGGGGACAACCTCAAAGCTGTAGTCCATTCGAAAGATTGTAGGGTTGATATATTGGAATTCAACTTTGATATTCCAATGATGATGGTGGAGTTACTCCGATAAGGAACTTAGGGTGGTCCTAACAAAGTTGCATACCCGTATGAACCATATTCCATGTCCACCTCTGATTCTGAAGGGTCTGGATTCCCAGAGCTACTATCAATTGCCTTACCAAGCTAGTACAATACCTAAAACCATTCAAAGAGGTTTAAAATGTTGGATATACCAAAATATGATGGAACGACAGACCCGTATGAGCATATCCTTGTTATCACTATGCTATCAAAGGGAACGACTTGACCAAGGATGAAGTGGAATTAGTCTTGGCCAAGAAGTTCAGAGAAACTTTGTCTAGAGGATCACTTGTATTGGTATTCATTATGAGCTGAAGATTCTATTGACTTTTTTAACATACTAGCGGATTATTTTGCCAAGGCACATACCGGTACTGGGAAGGAACAACCCAAAAGGGAGGATATCTTCAAGATTGAGCAAGGTGACTCAAAGTTACTTCCAGACTTCATCACCAGATTCTAGAGAAAAAGGATGTGGCTACCAATGTTACCGGATGACTAGGCCGCAGAATCTTTCACAAAGGGTTAGAACTTTGAAAGTCAAGTTACTTTACTTAAGCTAAAAGAAAGCTTGACAGAATTCGATGCCACAACTTGGATAGATGTCCTGAACCTATATGAATAAAAAATTTTGGTTAAAGATAATTTCTGTCGAACTCATAATAGGGTGCTTAAAGAGAGGGAGTCGGACCCAAAACCTACAAAATGTCAGACCTAAAGTCGTTACTCTCCATACCAACCACCACAAGGTTAAGTTCGAGTCCAGGGTTTTAGGCAATGGATAGACCTTATTTTGAATGACGGAAAGATAGGATCTAGTATGCAAGGGATCGCAAAGGAAGGAGGCAGTTAAACCGGTTTTTGAGGTCGAAGAAGTTCTGAAGCTTTCAAGTATTGCTTCAAGAAATAAGATGGGAACTCATGGCCCAAAATCAGGAAAGGACCATGCCCAAAGATAGAATAAAAAGAAAAAATAACAGATACGCCAGATATATTTGTACGAGGCCTTGCAAATTACAAAGGAGTATTAGCTAGCATACGTATCGGTATTCCCAGGTGAAAAGTTTCCAATGGGCGTAGTATTTTAGGGCTCCACTGGAGCTTTCCTATTGGCTGATGTATTGCCCTTGTTACCTATAAATAACAATTTTTACTTGTAGAGGGGGAATTTTTTTTTTGCTATACTAAAGCAATACATTGATGTTCTCTTGCTCCAAACTTTCCATTATTTCCATATTCTTTACTAATTCTTAGCTCTCAAGCAACTTACACTAAATCGTCTTTGAGTCTAGAACCGGCCACACTTTACTATCTCTGCTTTCAAGTTAAAATATCAAGCAACTTAGCTTTATTGTTTCATTTGACTTACTTTAATTCATTATTGTTCTTATTAAGTTCATTTATTAACATATTTATCTGCTAAAAAACTAATATCAACAAGTTTAATCGATCCACGTGTCCTTGACCTCATAATAAATTCAACTCTACTGTTTCACGGTAAACATGGAGATTTTTATGAGCAAGTGCATGATATTTGTCTAATATATTCCTCAAATGAACTGAATTTTAATGAACATAGGGAAGAAAATAGCAGATAGAATTAGATCATACATATGATAATAATCCTTACATCACATATTAAGATCTAGTTGTCTTTTTATAGTGTTTTGAACAATGTCCACTTCCCTATATATATGCATCAATATACACATCAATCTAATTTCTAATCACGTGGTTCAAGAAAAAACAATAAACAAACAATCGCTTACATGAATTAAACATTCTTTAGTTTAACGCTCGACCAACTTTAAAAATTCTTACTCAAAAAGAGTATTCTTTTAGCTCTAGAGCATATCTAGTTACCATATGGTGCCAAGCATAAAGAATATATGCCCAATAATGAGTATGCACACTCTTTTTTTTGATGGTGCCAAGAATAATTGGAGTCCCAAGCAAAGAGGCATTAACACCAGGAATATAACCATCTATATAAAATCAAGCAAGCTTAGAAGTGTTATGATAATAAAGAGATACATTGACAGAAATAGTGCCAGTAAGAGCATCGAGATCTTCAAGAAACTTGCCAATTCTGACCTCACTCCATTGGTCCCTGTATTTTTCTCTCAGTATATAATCAGTTGAGAAATTATAAAGAATTGAAGTTCGGCTCTCTGATGGGTTTTTTGTTTCACTTTGTGGAGGAGCGTCAAGTGGTGGATCAAGAAGTCTTTCAAATATTTTAGACCTCGTTTCCCAAAAAGCATTTGTCACAGGTGAATGATACATTCCAGGCCACAAACTAAGGGGCTTTCTTATGTTACTAGAAGAATTCGAATCATTTTCGTTAAATGGTGAAGCCAAAGTGGACACAACTGGAATTGTATTATTATTATTATTATTATTATTATTATTAGTAGTAGTAGTAGTAGTAGTAGTAGTAGTAGTATTATTATCCAGAAACCAAGTCTGAGTGATATATAAAAATATCCTTTATATTATAATAAAGCAAGATTAAGAATACAGAAAGATCATGTAGGCAACATAGAAAGATATTTAGCCAGACATAGTCTGGGCTTAAATAAATAAGGATAGAGGGGGTGTCACCTTATGAGACCCGGTGGCAAGGGTCTATGCCCGGAAGCAAGGGCTTCAAAGAAAAGGGGCCGTATAAGCAAGGCCAATAATTGGTGTCCAAAATATGGACGTTTTCTGATTTTTTTATTGATATGAAATTAAACTTTACAAAGACAGAAATATTTAGAGAGAAGGAGGAGAAGGAAGCTAAGAGAGATAAGGGGAGTCTGAAAAACTCTGCCTTCTAACTAAAATGACAACCTATTTAAAGAAAAGAAAAAGAATCTTTACAGTAAAGTGGGTCCCAAGTGGGTCCCTAAATAGTAAAAGTGTATAGTGAATCTACTGTACTAACAGTGAATATACTGTATCAACAGTGAATCTACTGCTTAGGTACTGTGCTGGCGGCTGGAAATATCTTCCATAGTGCTGCATCATGATGCTTTCTTTTTCCCTTGGGCTTTTTCTGCAGCTACTTTATCTGCTGCGTTGATGCGTGCAATAAGCGCTTCAGTACTTTCTAATTCCTGGTCGGTCATTTCCCGTTCAGGTTCCGGTGGCTGAGCATCGATAAAACTTTCATCATCTTGCATACTCCCACTATGAACAGAAGAATCTGTTTCCATGTGTAAAAGAGAGTCTAATAAGTTTTTCTTCATTTCATCGACATAAGCTTGAATGAGAGTGTAACACCCCGTACTTACTAAACCCTACTTGATGACAGTGAATAATGTTTACTTAGGTGTCGAGAGTTATAAGTCTGTATTTGATAATGTTCAAAATGAGAAAAATTGAAATTTGGCCTTGTACATGTGACGAGCCTTTTATAGAAAGTGTTTTGTGATTTCGTGGAGCATTTGGGCAATACCCCGTACACATTTTAACCTCATTTGGTGACTTGGAGTCATGTTTATTTGATGATTAAGGTCACTAAGTAAGTATTTTATAGTGTTTTGATAAGGTATTGGACGATACGCAAGTGTTGGAAAACTTGCCAAAAAATTCAGCAAGACATGGAAACTTGCGCCACTGCCCTATTTCAGGGGGTGTGGTGCAAGCCTCTGAGATCAGATAGGGTGCATTTCTTGTGCCACTGGCTTGTTTTACAGCAGTGGCGCAAGGAACAAACATTTTGCCTTCCCGAGCTCGTTTCGCGACGCAATTCTACGACGATTCTTAGATGGTTTCTTTGGGTTCTTTGGAGTTCTTTGAGCATTGTGAAGGCTTCAAACACTTCAATACACTCCTACATACTCCTACATGATCAAATTATGAAACACAAGTAGGTATCATAAATGTTCAATGAAGCCATGGACGACTAGATTTTCTATTTTTGCGATCGAGACGACGAATGAGAATTTCGTAAGAGACTATTGCCGTGACATTAAGGAATTATATAAACATGATATATATGGTGAATTATACATTGATGTTAGTGGATCAAGATGATATGGGTTATTGGGCCTAATTAGAGACCAAGAATGAACAAAGCATGAAAGGCCCAATGGGTCAAAATGACCCATTCTTGCTTTGACTTGTCAATGATGGAAATTAGTAGCTAAGGATGACTTTAAGGGGTTATAAAAGGTGGCAAAAAATCAGATTTAATTCATTATCCACACACATCGCTTTCTCTCATTTTCTAGAATTTTCAAGAGAGCTCTTTTAGCTCTTCAAACCCTAAGGCACTCTTTGGAGAAAGATCATCGTCATTCAAGCTTAGGTAAGTGCTTATTGTTATGGATTAACATATGATATTCATGGGAGATTAAGTATATCATGATATTTATGTTGTCAAAGAGGTGAATAGTGTATTTGTGCTTTTGGTGAAAGATGTGCGATCTTGGTAATTTGAACTTGAATTAGGCCTTGTGCCTTTGATGAAAAAGCATGGTATGGACAAAATATGAACATGTATGGTGTTATTTTTGTATTAAATTTGTTCTTGTATATAAGTGGAAATTGTGGGATTTTGGCCGATATGTGTTATGAGTTGAATTAAGGTCATTTGATGGGTTATTTGTGATATGTTATGGATAAGAAAGTGTAAAGGAGAAGTGTTGTGGTGAAATGTATCAATTGTCATGTGTTGGTCAATGTTGGGAATATTATGGCATTTTTGGACTATTAGTATGATCAATGGATTTGACAAGGGGAAATGCAAACATGTAACTCATTGATATTATATGCGTTTGTAAAGTAATTGATGGTATAATTATGATGTTGTGATGGTGAGGGTGGAAGGTATGAACTTGGGGTGACATATGGTCAATGTTGGGCATGTTGTGGTATTATTGATATGACCATGCCGTAAATGGTATTGTAGAGAAAGAAATAACATGTTCAAGCCAAACATGTGACTTATTGATATTGTATGCATTTGTAAGGTAGTTGGTGGTTAATGTTGGTTCCATTATGTACTTGTGATGTAGAGTGAAACGTAAAGAAGGAGCGGACTTGTTGCGCTCACATATTTGATTGTGTACTTACATTGGGAAGATAAGGTATGTAAGGTTACTTTTATATCCTTCTGCAACATATGATGTTCACACTGTCATAGCACTCACTTGATTCTGAAATACTCTAAGGTATTTCATATTCAATAGTTGGCTAGAGTTACTCATATTTTCCTTATTCATTGGTCAATGGTGAATCGTATAACTCATGTTTATTGATTGACTCATGTCCATTGGTTGACTCACATTCATAGGCTAATATGTCAAAAGTTCCAAATGGTCTAAGGTATTGCATCGCAGGGTGGTGAATAGTTAGTATCCACATGTATCGTATTTAGTGATTATCCTCATGTATCTTGTTCATTGGTCATTGTTTCCAAGAATGTTTATATACATGTCTCTAGCTCATTTGTTATTGTTCTAAAGCTTCCAACAATATTATGACTATCAAAGTATCAATCTCTCACAAGTTGAAGTATCAATCTCTCACAAGTTGAAGTATCAATCTCAAAGTAATGAAATAAAGTAAGAGCAAAGTAATGTATGATGATGATATTTTATCCATGGGGTGCAAGGACACCTACATGATGACATGATCTTATCCATGGGGTAAAAAGAATACCTGCATGATGATGATATTTTATCCATGGGGTGAAAGAACACACCTGCATGATGTATCCATGGGGTGAAATGAACACCTGCATGATGAGGGCCCTAACAGTTTGAGCAATGTAAAAGTAAAGTAAAGTAAAGGCAAGGGAAAGAAAGAACGTAATGTACATGGTATCCCACGTACAGAAAGAAAGTTTGTTCACATTTGCTATTTCTCTTATGTTGATTCCATGGTTATTTTTATTATGTATGTATCATTGGAGATGGTAATAATGAAGAAAAGGTACATGATTCCACACATTGAGTTTCTCTTATAATTATTTCCATTGAAGTTCTTATGCACTGACTCAGTTTTTCTTATGGCCTTACATACTCAGTACATTCTTCGTACTGACCCCTTTTGGGGACTTACCTTACATGTTGTAGGTGCAGGCATTAGTAGACCTCCACAGTAGAGTGACAGTATTTGCAGATCTTTGGTGAGCCCCAGTTGGTTCGGGACTTTCCGAGTCATAGTTGTACATTGGATTTGATGTTGTAGATGTTATGCATTGGTCGTGTATGTATTTAGAGGCTTTTGTAGACATGTGTGGGTATGGATGTAAGATATGTACGTACAGTGCGACGTGATGGCCCAAACGGCCAAGTTTTATATATGTATATGTATAGGTATGGCATTTTACATTTCATCAGTTACAGGAGATAGTATGTTATTCATTCGAGGTTATGCATATGAATGTATAGAAGCATAGCTTGGTTCTCTCGGGCCTTATCGGCTACGGGTGCCAATCATGCCTCATTGGGATTCGGGTCATGACAGAGAGTGGCTTTATCTCCACTTTGGAACATAATTTTTTGAGATTGGGATCGTCTAATTTTGTTTGTTCTTGATGAGTCTCATAAGACTCAATAGTAGACTGAATCTGGTCTAGAAGTGCTTGTCCTTTAAGAACATTAGTTTCTTTGTCAATTTTCAGCAGTCCTTCCCAAAAATTATTATAGAAGGTACGGTATAGACACGATATCTGGTTATCAGTATATCCAAATTCTGGGATCCATTTGTGAATTCATGGAATGGAGAATTCCAAAAAGAAATATATTTGATCAATTTGATCAGGGTAGCATAAATGATCTGCTTTATAAAGATTTTCCAAATCAGGAGAAATTATTTTCCATTTTTGATATAACTGAAAATAATTATCTAGTAAAATCTTTACCGTAGGACCATGGTATGACCACCAGTCCAAAAACCAATTTGGAATTATTCCTTCAAAAACTTTGGTACATATTTTGATGAACCAAGTATGTTTTTGTTTTGTATTATTATAATAAAGCACTTTAGAAAATGCTTGGACATAGTCCCAAAAAGTCACATTCATAGAAATGTCATTGACAATAATTTGTCTTTCTCTCATGGTGGAAATCCCCCAATATTCAACAGAAATAATCCTTTTAATAATAATTTTGGAATATCCATGTTCTTTTTGTCCAACAGGAAAGTGAGAAATCTCTGCACAGTCTGTTTGAGTTAAAATAGATTCATAGTATGAGCGAGTCTTATATGATTCGCCAGGAAAATATAATCCCTGTATTAAATACCTTTCGAAAATTTTCCAAGGTAAATGACTCCGCAATATCTCGGAGTTTCCAAGGATGAATATCATCTCTTTTTTCGGTACTCTTTCATAGGGTCGGAGATTATCGTCTCTTCCCTTGTAACTGAAGCAAACGAATCTGTTTGCTGTTGTGAGGCTAAATATGCCTTCATTTTCTCATAGAGCGGGTGTCCTTATGGAATATCATTCAGATGGATTGAAGTTCCAGAGGAACTTTCTTGTGTAATCTTGGCATTTATCAATGTCTTTTTTCCCAGTTGTATTACTGGTGAATTTGAAGAAGATGCTTCTTGACTATAAGTCCTGGTTTGATCAAAAGGCAATCTGCCTCTTCCTCTGCCTCGACCTCTTTCACGTTCTCGGCCTCTGGTAACATGAGTCCAAGAAGACTCAGCCATCCTGTAAATATTTACGAGACAAAAAATCAGGCAGGTAATTATCAATTCCTTTTTTATATTTTATTTCAAAGTCGAATGGGGCCAATTGGGCTTGCCATCGAGCAAATATTAATTTTGAAGCATCATGTTTAAAATCTTTATTAAACATATACTGAACTGATTGAGCATCAGTTTGAATCAAAAAATTTTGATTATACAAATCATCCGAAAATTTCAAGACACATTTAACAATAGTAAGCATTTCATGGGCCACAGTAGCATATTTCTTCTGGGCGTCGGTCCATTTACCTAAGTGATATCGTATCAGATATTCACATTTATCATTGTGATTAATTTGTTTCACTATTCCACCAAAACCAATATTAGACGCATCGGTCTCAATAATTTTTTGCCAAGCAGGGTTAGCAAGAGTTAAAACTGGTAAAGCTTTAACCCATTTTTTAACGTTTTGAACTATAGCCGTGAGTTCATTATTCCATGGTTGTTTATGATTCTTTTTTAATCGATCATATAATGGGGCAACATCCCTGGACAAATTCTTGTAGAATGGTGCAATATAATTAAGGCTTCCCAAAAATCTTTGAAGCTGAGTTCGATCAGTGATAATATCAGGAAATTTATCAGCAAATATAATTGCGCGTTAAATAGGAGTAATTTTTCCTTGACAGATAGTATTTCCTAAAAATCTGACATTAGTGTGAAAAAGACTCATTTTGGGTTTAGAAATCACCAAACCATTTTGAATAATAATTTTCTTGAAAATATCAAGATGTTTTATATGTAAATCCAAAGTTTTGGAAAATACTAAGATGTCATCAATATAGACAATTATAAAATCCATATAAGGATTAAAAATGTCATTCATTATTTTCTAAAATTCAGAAGGTGCATTTTTTAATCCAAAAGGCATAACATTCCATTCGTACTGTCCAAATGGGACATTGAAAGCAGAGCGATAAGTATGCTCTTTCAAAACTTGAATTTGCCAATATCCTGACTTTAAATCAAATTTAGAAAATAGATTTGCATCATAAAGTCTTGATAAAAGATCTTTTTTATTTGGAATCGGATACCGAATCCATTTTAAAACTTTATTAAGAGGTTTGTAGTTAATAACTAGTCTAGGTATACCTCTTTCTTTTTCAGCGGCATTATTGACATAAAAGGCAGTGCAAGACCATGGGGACTTGGAAGGTTTAATTAAACCTTTTTGCAACAAATTATCAATTTCTTTTTTACAGTAATCTACTAACTCTGTATTCATTTGACAGGGTCGATACTTTGTAGGAATATTATCCTCAGAAAAGTTGTCTTCATATGGAAGAGTAATCACATATTTTTTCCTACTCCAGAAAGCACTGGGATGATCAGCACAAATATCAACAGAAAATTGTTCAGAGATTAATTTAATCTTTTCCTGAACTTTAGGAGTTTTTAAAATATTTTCTATATGTAAACTAAATATTTCTAGTTGAAGAGAATCAACATGCTTTTGTTTTATATCAATCAAGGTGTTTATATCCCTAGTTATAGGTTCAGTAATGAACTCATAGCTAATTGGTTTATTAGCATATGTAGCACGAAATCCTTGTGCATCTACATGAGTGTATGGATAAATAGCATTGATAAAAGGAGTTCCAAGTATAATTGGAGGGTTAAGCTGATTCTTAACTAAAAAGAAAAAAATGAGGAATACAAACTTTATTCTGGCAAATATGCGCATTAGGCAATTTATATGCAATATGTAAAGCATGTCCTGATGCGGACTTAACCATGTGAGTGGTTTTATGAAAATATTTTGAAGGTACTAATCCTTTCTGAATGCAGCTTACATCGGCACCACTATCAATCATAACAATATTAGAGATAGTATATTGATTATTGATTAGTATGGTACATTTTATATACCATTTGTAAGCAGTGACAATTTGCATCAAACCCCAAAAAACATCTCTTTTTGGAAGAGGCGTTTCAATCTCTTCGGATAGTTGGGGATCATCGTCCCCTATTGGTAAATCAATTGGTGGATCATCGATTTTTCTTTTTCCATGAGGTTCATGGATTGAATTTACTTCTTCTATTTGATAAATTCGATGATCAGATATCATCTGATTTTGTTTGAGAATTCGAATTTCATTTTTTAAATTGTCAATTTCGATTTTTAAATCGTCAAGAGAGGATTCTCGAGAAGGGGTCTGTTTATGTAACAGTCTTCTCTGTACTTCGGTAATTGTATACGGACTGAGATTTTTAATGTCCGTATTACCACTATTTGGTTTGGTTGGTTTTAAACCAGAGTTTGAAGTAGAAGCAGAGCTTCCAACTGAAATATTAATAATTTTTTCACGTAGGTTACTATCAGTAACTTCCTTTAATAATTCTATGACAATGTCAGAAGAAATAGTTTGTATATTCAAATCTTGAAATTGTGACTGCAATTGATAAAACACATTGTTATCACAAACACAGTTATTCTCTGGGTAGGTAGCACAACCAATATTTTCATGATTTTCACTATCTGAAAAATCAACTAATTCTTCCTCGTTTTCACTATCTGACGGAGGATTTTCATAATCATCTTCTGATCCAGACGTATATAACATGGTATATATTTTTTCACGAAGCTCAATGTCTTCTAAAACTTTTAGCTTTTCTAATATACAATTTGGAGCAATGTGTCCAAAGTTTCCACAACGATAACACTTAATTTTTGCTAAATCTCGTTTGGATCTATTTTTGGTAAATCGGGTAGACTTCTGATGAGCTCTTTTGGCTGCATGTTCTTCCCTATATTTCTGAGACCTATATTTAGATCTACGATGTTTTCTATACCTCTTATCAGAGCTATATTCCTTATCTGGATTGGATCTATAATATCGGGATTTTCCCTTACTGCTAGAAGGTGGAGGCATGCCAAATTGGGCACAGAAATCACCTAATTGGGTTTTTTCTTTCAGCTTTTCCATTTTAAGCTGATGACTTAATTTTAAGTCATTACACAAGTTTAATCCTTCTTGTGTACAAATAGATATAATAGATCCATAAGTGTGGTTTCCATAGGGAATAGTACTACCATTACCACGAAGGGTTCTTCTAATTCGTTCTGCAAATAAAGGGGGAAGGCCATCTACAAATTTGGCTTTCCAATGGTCAGTATGATCTTCTGATGGTAATTCTAAGACTCTGCTTAGGAAAGTATCTTTATACCATCGGAATTCTCCTAAATGTCTACATCTTAAACCATTTAAGAGGTTCTAACAGACTCATAATTATTGGTAAATCTACCACCAAAATGTTCGAGAATAGTCATAACCAAAGTATAGACTGCATTTTCTCTACCAGCATCTAACTTATGACCTAAATTATCGGTGTCTGGTTCCATATTGACCATATCAATTATGGTTTGCTTATCAGCAGAGGTGAGGAAATTGTCCCACCAACCCCGAAGTTGCCCGGTAAATCCTGCAACAATCATCTTACAGATGGTTTTATCAGAATTTTTTGGATTACCCTCTGAATTCTTGGTGGCTCTGCAAATAGTTGCATATATCATCATCCGATGAATTTGCATAGACATTTGTCTATCAGTAAGACCATCAATATTTCATTCATAAATGGCATTTCCTTCAAATGAAGTGCTTTGTAAATTCCAATCTCGTTCTTCTATTAGAACGTCTTTGGGAGTTGGTCTAGGGTAATAAGCGGTTTGCATAACCGGTTTCCTAGCAAAATTTTGTTGCTTACTTTTATAACGCAATTTATTGAAGTTGGAAACAATTTGTTCCTTTAGGTCAGGAGTATGTTCTAAATCTTCCGCAAATTGAGCAGATAAATCTAAAGGCTTAATATTTAAATCGACAAACTTCTTTTCTAAAAGAGTGTCCAGAGCATGATGGGTTTGAATATGAAAATTCGTGATCTCTGCCGGACGTTTAATGGAGCTGGTAACAATTCTAGGAATTGTTGTAGGGACTTGAGATTGAGAAGAACTTCCAATTTCGGAAGTTGTTCTTTTTTCTCCCTTTAGCTCATCGAGCTTCGAACAGAACTTATAGAGTTTAACTTGATTGATAAAACGAACTGAAGTAGTTAAATCATCAAGTTTTTTATTAAGATAAACTATATATTCTCCTAGGACTTTTACATATAGACCTAAATAATTGTTTTGGGAAATTAATTTATTAATTTCAGCAATAGTGACAGTACCGACTTCATTATCAATGAATTGTTGAAAAGCATTAAAGGTAATGCCAGTATTGTTTGGCACGACAAACGGAGACTGTGGAGGAAACTGAGAATTAGTTAGTTTTCCACTAGCGTCTTTATAAGAACGTTCAAGAACCTTTACATACAAAGGCAAATAAGTGGCCATAAACCAAGGTACAAAAAACATAATTTTACTATGTAAAGTACAGGTTTCATAGAACTCTTGAGAAATATTATTCTGGTCTAATGGACCATAATGTGAGAAAAACCATTCTCGAAATTTAGACCATTTTGATTCAAAAAAATCTTTTTGAATATGTTTTCTTGCCAGTGAGCCTGAACTAAAATCAATAAGGTGTGGAATCATTAAATAGTATTTGGGTTAAAATCCATTTCGGATGCAGAAGGAATATCCTTATCAGAACTATCATCACAACCTTGTACTATATTAGTACGTGGGTCTATTCTTATTTTAGACGGGATAGAGGTTGACGGTATAGTATGTAAAGAAGCAAGTTTATTTACTCTAGCTGGACCATATATTGGTTCGACTGGAGCAATCAAAGATGGTGCAGATGATAATCTGCTACTACCAGAAAAAGACTGTCGATTATATACCGACGTCTTATCTTCGAATTGAATACAGATCTGACTATCCGGGGTCTGATTTATATGAGAAAAATCATTATTAGTAACTCGATCTGCTAATTGATTCTGAGGAATTACAGAATTCAATACCCAAGTATTAGGAAAATTAATTTCTTCCCACCGAATAGGTCGGCGAGTAGTAATTTTTGATTTTAAAAAATTTGTTTCAAACAAAATAGTTTGATCAGCATTATCAACCAGTTTACATCTAGGATTTAAAGATGTCAATAATTTATAATAAATGCGATAGGATAAACATATAAGTTCAGATCCTGGAGCATAATTATAACCATGAGTTTTAACATTTAATGTTAATGCATCTAATATGTTTACATCAGATAAAGACAGCTTGTAAATTAGGTTGTGTGTTAAAATATACAGGGCCGTAGGTAACTGTGGATTTTATCGATCCCATAAGACTTTGGCGGAAGTTTAGATTCCTGGCATCACGTAGTGCTGCTAGAAATGATTCTGGTAATCCTTTCAGGGTTAATGGTTTAAATGCGATCTGAATCATGCCTATATGCATAAAATTTAATTTTATTATTATTATTATTATTATTATTATTATTATTATTATAATTATTTGGAGAAGAAGAGTTAAATTCCATGGGAAGGCAGTAAACTCTCGATAGGGTAAGTTGAAAACTAGATGGATATTGAGGAGCCTTCACCATGTCCGTTTTGATTTTCCCTACAAGCTCAGAATTACATTGAATTTGGTACTGACAAGTTTGGAATTCCAAAAACCAAGTCATCAAATTTGGACCACACCTTTTATTTCTTTTCACAGAGTTAGGACGTTCATATTTCGGTTTGACTTTTAACAACCTTGGCTCAACTTTGATCTTTGGTTTTCAATGGTACAGTCGGACCTCTCCCTATTATAACATCATTCACTATAGCGGCCTGATTTTCTTCAAACTAATTTTTCATGTTATATTTTACTTCTCTATAACAGCAATGACGTTTATTATAGCAGTACACTCTTTGTAAAATTACATTTCTATAACAACATACTCAAATATTATGTAATAATATTTTGTAAAAAATATATTATATACAAAATAAAATGTCAAAATATTTATGGTAATAATCATTAGTGCCATGCACACAGTAAATTTCAAATATGAATATCTAATTTAAAGGAAAAAATTATATTTAAATGGTGCATATCAGCTATCTCATAACTTCACGAGAAAAAGGCTACTAATGTTTGCCTTTTTTATATTCATCCTCTTTCTAATTTTGCATAATTTTATTTATAACAGCTAAATGAGATATGAACGTCTAATGTCAGTATACATATATAACAGCACCTCTCTATAGTAGCCATAAAAGTTTTGGACAAACGCTGCCACTATAGAGAGGTTTGACTATATAATATACTCCCTCCATTCCAAATTAATTTCCCCTACTAAAAATAATTATTTCAATTTAGTTATTCAATTTGTGAAATCAAGAAAAGTTAATTATATTTTTTCCTTTCTATCCTTACTACTCTCTCCATCCATCTTTACCTGTCCATTTTTCTATTGGCACAGGGATTAAAAAGCAATAAATGATAGGGGTAATTTTACCATATTGCCCTTTGAATATAGTAAATTTAATGCTTTGGAAAATGCATTAGATAATGAATCACATTTAATCCTAAGGGTAAAATGGGTAGAAATAGGTAAATTATCCATTGATTTTATAAACTGAACAAGTATTATTGAGAATCGCAAAATAGAAAAGTGGACAAAGAATTATAGATGGAGGGAGTACTAAATAACTACATAAAGTAGTAGTAGTCAAATTTATAGTTATAAAACATCATGAGATAAGACACTATTACCCCTCCCCCCACCCCCGAACTATAGCCAAAGTTGCTAGACACACCTTAACTTCACTGGGGTCCTATTACCCTTCTAAACTCAATTTTACTATATTATTGTCCAGCTTTTGTTCTTACGTGGCACCTTTTACGACACATCTTAATTACAAAATTTTTTAGGCCATGTAAGCACAAAAAGTGGACAATAATACAGTAAAATTAAGTTTAGGGTGGTAATAGGACCCCCGTGACGTTAAGGTCAAACATCATTAATAAGGTTAGTTTAGTAAAATACAAGAGGGAGTATATACTAAAAAAATATGGATTTTCATCATGGACATGCTATGCTCGACAATTTTCGATTTGGATCTTACAGTTGAAAATCTAAAGCATCAAAATAAATTGGGAACACTTCATAGATATACTAAATCCGGACCATAATTACTAATTGTAAGACCTAGATAATCGAAGCTTGAAAATCTCACCAAAACAAGAGTGTGGGGATCACCTAATGATTACAAGGTCAAAAAGTAATTAAACAGATTATGACGAGTTCGTAAGTACTTTGGGCAAAAGGATGAAGGACCTAAGTGACCTAAGAATTTTAAGTGTAGTATCGACAATTAGAATAATGTTCTTATGTGCCAAAGGAGGCTATAGACTGGTAAACATTAAATGAGGACGAACATAAGTATGGGAGGTGTGTTGAAAGAAAATTAAAGTCAAAAGAAAGATCTAGCACAAAGTTGAGTTGGAAGATACACCACAAATTAAGGTTTCAAATGAGCTTGCACAAGGGGAAACTTTAAACAATCATATCTTTCCGTGTATAAAGTCTTATGTGGTGAATTACTATCAAATTAAAGGTCTTTGAATCTAGTTTTCGACGTAACAAATCATTCATAAATCCAAGCTATGTAAAAAAAAAAGTTATATAATTTTTACTATCAGTGCCAAGCAGTGAAGGTTTGGTGTGAGGTGCCAAAGTGGACAACACATCCAAGGTTTAAGTTGGGAAACCTTTTTGTTTTATAAGCTAAAACATTTGGAATATGTTTTGATCATTTTTTAGACATTTGGGAGTTGATTCTCTCAAATTTCTCATACACTCTCACCCACCAAGCTCAAGGTAAGTGAGTTAATCCTTAATCTAGTTAAATTTTCCATCAAATTGATGAATCTCACCTCAATTCTTCCTTGGATTTTCGAATCAAGGTTCTCCTCTTAGTGAATTCAAGTGAGAAGGTTGGAATACTCATCAATTAAGGTATGACTTCCCTCCTATCTTTGCATATGAGTTCATATAAGTGTTTTTGTATGCTTTTCCATTAGGATTCATGGGACGGTGATTAGATGTCATGGGTACAAGTGTTTGTTATTTGATATGAATTGAATGAGGTGAATTGGGGTTGTTGTCACGTCCCGATCTTGATCTGAGCAGATCTTCACTCGATGTCATAACTTATCCGAGTAAACCAATCTTATATAGCATAATACTGGAGATATTCATGTAATAAGAGGAAATAGATCCGCAATATAAAACCTTTGAAAAAAATTACATTCATAAAATACTTTGTTTAAATTCAAAACATTAAGATATAAGAATCGAAAATCAGAAAACCAACAAAGTATGCACAATTGAACATAAGTCTTGTCAATATATGTAGCCTCTAAGCATATTAGGAAAAACAATGTTTATCAGCACAAGGACAAGGCCCCAGCCTACCCCATAAACTAACAATGCTGAAAAAGAAAAATTACGCCCTAAGATCATGTGGGGGGCTCACCAATAGCTGATAAAAGCAAAAAACCTAGCGAGTAGCATTGTCGTCCTGAGTATGTGAACCTGGATGTCAAATGTAGTGTCCTCAACAAAAGGAATATAAATAAATACGGAATTATTCTCATAGGTAAAACATAACTAAAGAAACATAAGGATACATGATTGGTACGAGCATGGTTAGCTTGGAGCATATTAGGAGGGGCTTCCACTTATGGATGATATCTTGAAGATTGTAGGAATCCATGGAGCAATAAATACATAAGGCCATGAGCGATAAAGAGGCAATTTAGGCAATCCAGAAAGGTCCTTGTGGGTTATTTCATAAATAGTCGCTTTTGGACTATTTTTGTAAAGAAAATAACTATAAATAGTGACTTTAGTTATTTTGTTCCTAAGAATTTGATGAATTGAGAGTATTACTCTTTGAGAGTATTTTGAGAGTAGAATCCCTTTTAGTCTAGTTTAGTATAGTTAAATCTAGGTTAGTGATGGGTGGATTTCCATTGTTGATTTAGAACTTCTTATCCTTGATTTTCACAAGAGTTACTCATTTGTGGATTCAAATCGGGTTTCTCTATTCTAATTGAAATCAAGTTTTCTTTCTCCCTTGGTTTAATTGTTGTTCAATTAAGCCTTTCTTTCCTTCTATTTCTCATCTAATTTCTTACATAAAACTCAAATCAACCAAAAATTTTTTTTGAAATTTTCTAAAAATGTTTTTGACCCATTTTGTTTAATTTTCAGATTTATGAACCTAGGATTAAAATTCGTAGGTACGAATCTCTAGCCTAAGCTCTGATACAAAGATGATAATGATCTCAATTGAGTGACTAAAATCAATATCAAAAATGCTAAAACCAATGACATAAAATAAAGGATAGATAGGAAATTAAGATGAGAATTAGCTAACTTTAAATATAGTAGTTCTGACTTAATCGCACTCTATATATTTGGCTTTCGCAATAATTGGTATCAGAGCCAAGGTTCTATCTAAGTATGCTCTGTGGTTGCAGCACGGTCTGAACTTCCACATCAGAAAAGAATTACTTTGGTCTTCCTTAATATCCAACAAGTAAAAGAAGAGGGTAAACTAAGGTAAGGCTAACCTAGGTGATAAAGATATTATTGTGATACTAAGTGATTAAAGAGTAAAGGAAGGTAGAGAAGTGTAGGAGAAGAAATAAAAGAAGGCTCCCATCATAAAACTAAGAAAGAGAGAGAAAGTTTCAAAACAAACAGAAGAAGCTGATGTTGAGGAACCTGTTCCTAAAATAGGCAAGAAGCCCGAAAAGAAGAAAAAAGGGTTTGACAAAGTGTTGAAAGGTAAAATGTTTGATTCATCAGTGATTGAATAACCTGGGATGAAGGAATTGAGACCTAAAATAAAATTTCAACACTGGACAACTCTCTTTATTGGTGATTGTCCTTTAATGAGACTGAAGTGATTTTGTTCTATGAAAAATTTAGATTTCTGGATGAAGACACAATGGGGAGCACTATGAAAGAAATCAATGTTGCTTTTACTACAAAAGACCTAGGGGACTAACTTTCATAGACTTTTATTATTATGAAATAAAGAAATGGATAGATTTTGGACCTACTAAAAGCAGATTGAACTTAATAGCAAAGTTCACTCAAGAAGGAGAAACTAGTTAGGCAAGAAAAATGTTTAAAGGTGAGATGAATCCCTTTCACAAGCTGTTTTTGAGCTCATGAACAAATGCATTTTCCTAATATCAAAAAAGGAATGAGGCTTATTGCTTAGATGCAATGATAATGGAAGCATTGAATTAGGATGTTAAGATTAATTTACCATCTATGATGATCAAACATATGTGTGGAGTTGCATAAGGAACACATTCTCTACTTTTTGGGTTCTAACTTACTCTCATCTTCACCCATTTCAAGGTTTCTATGCAAAAAAGAAAGGATCTAAGAAAGGGACACTTTTAATAAAACTACTCTAGATGAGTGTGACTTTGTATCCAAAGAACCAGGTGTTAAAACAATAGTTTGATCACTCAGTTGATGTCTGATCTAACTAGGTCAAATAAGGAAAGAGAGAAGGCAGTTGTGGAGAATGTTATTCGAAGGGTTGAATATGTGAAGCTAAAGGTTGACATAGTTATAGAGCAAAGAGTTACAACTAAGACTGAACAAAACCCTAGCTAATCTTCCCATGTCCTTATCCAAAGAACATATTCCCTAAAGCCTGCTCTTCTTATATCTAATCATGTGACCGTTACTATTTTGAGTACCTTCTGAAACCCTATTTGGGAAAGTTACCTGTTTAAATCTCTAGTTAAAAGTGTTCTCAAGCCTGTTTTGTAATTATTTTGTTAGTATGATGCAATGTGTAACTTGTTGTTTTATGTTCTAATGAAGACGTTTTTTTGTAAAGGAATTATGTTGTTTTATAAATTCTATTGTATTCATTGAGATCTGTTGACTTTGTATACCATTCCGTTGTAAATAAATGATCCTATTTTTTTGAATTTTTCATTTCATTTTCGGAAAGAAGCTTGCGTATTTTATTAGTAATGACCGTCCTTAGATGTTGTTACGAGTGCAGACTCAGTTAGAATACAAGATCATCAACATAGTAATAGGATGCATCTGCTGAAGCCAAGACTCATGTAACAACAAGCTGGACCGAAGCTCAGCCATAGTTGGTTTTGGTCGTTGAAGCTTCGTTGTAGTGACAAATCTTTCATACTCCAAAGGCAGGACAGCAAGAAGGAATGTAAACATATCAGATTGGGACACCGATGCATTGATAGATGCCAAGGAGTCACAACTGTCACTGTTGGATAAAAATACTTTTTGGTTTTCGATGATGTCAAAAAGGGGAAGATAAAAAATAACAACATAACTTTGGAAAACGTGATATAACCACATAACTTTGATAATCATTAAAGGAGAAAAAACTTGGTTCCTAGTCTAGTTATACTGGAATAGTTGTTAGAACAACTAGGTCCCTGAGCAGAGTTATAATTGAACCTGATCTTTGTGCAAAAACGATATAGATCGGATCACGTTTACATAACCTAGCCACTTACTGAGTTGCAATTAGTAGAGTGAGAGTCCCATGAAAGACTTATCTAAGAGCTTAGATCTTGTTAAGTTGTGAAGATCCAACATAAAATTGGTTCTTATGGGGAAGTATGCACCTAAGTGCACATGTAACTACAATGAAGTTGTCACGCCCCAACTCCCATCGAGGCGTGATTGGCACCCGAAGCCGATATGGCCCGAGAGAACCAATCTTTGCTCATGTACTCTCATATGTATATTCGCGTATGCATATCTAACTATCAGTGACGGAAGTCATGGCAATATGAACAATGTATGAAACGTGGCCGTTAGGGCCATTACGTCAAAATGAATGTACATCTCTTACCTTCATCTTCCCACATATGTCTACAAAGCCTCTAATAGATACATGACCATAACCATATCTATACAATATTTACAAATGACAAAACCTAATGAACATGTGCAACTTGGGAAGCCCCAAAGCAACTGGAGCTCACCAATAATCCGTGGATACCTCGTCACCTACTGTGGAGATCTACCAACACCTGGGCCTGCAGCATGTAAGGTAAGTCCCCCAAAAGGGGTCAGTACGAATAAAGTACTGAGTATGTAAGGCCAGATGAAACTATGGTACTACACAAGTACTTCCAAGAAAGTAAGCATAAGGGAATAATCAATGTGAATAGACCTCCAACCTGGATGTGTGGAACCATGTTCATTACTTTTATTAGTCTCAATACTTGCTCAATCAGTCGCGTCACTATCACTTTCTTATAACCATTTTTATGTTTATTTACATCTATACACGTGAGGAAAAATATTCTCATCTTTTTACAACTATTTTCATTATTCTTCACTCAATTAGTTAGTACCGGACCTCCACCTTTGGTGGGCTAGAAGATATCAATATAATACCGGGCATCCACATTTAGTGGGCTATCATATATGTAAATATAATACCGGACATCCACATTTAGTGGGCTATCATATGTAAATATAATACCGGACATCCAGCTGATCAGTGGGCTCTATAATATACCGGACATCCAGCTGATCAGTGGGCTATAATATATAATATAAGTACCGGACATCCAGCTGATCAGTGGGCTATATAATATACCGGACATCCAGCTGATTAGTGGGCTCTATAATATACCGGACATCCAGCTGATCAGTGGGCTATAATATATAATATAAGTACCGGACATCCAGCTGATCAGTGGGCTATATAATATACCGGACATCCAGCTGATCAGTGGGCTATAATATATAATATAATCTCAGTATCATAGACTATTGGGATTATTCCACCTTGGACTTATACCTCTTTGTGATCCAATGAAACATAACATGAAGTAACCATTTGCATGACTTAGTTCCTTAACCTTATGAGAGTGATACCTTAAAAATCATGACACTAAAGCTCACACATATGTATACACATCTGCACTTACGAGGAATCACCTCCCTTCTTACTCTTATAAGATTGGTACTTCTACATGTGAACGATTGGTACAAGGATAGTCATACTATTCTTAGACTCCGGAACATGACATACATTACTTTACGTCTTTACCCGTGTAATATTGACATCTCTACTTGCAAAGGATACATCTTTGGAACCATTGGACCAATATTCCATGAACAAGATACATGAGTATAACCACTAGTGAAACCTTGGAACATAACCCCATTGGACTTTTGGAACATTACTAATGACTATGAGACATATGTATAACTCTATTGGAACTTTGGATCATGACATGATTGGAATAATGTTATTCAAACTAAACAAGCCCCCTTTACCTCATTACTCTTGTTGAGATAATTCTCGTAGACTTTATAACATATGACAACTTAAGAACTTCCGTCCATAACGAAGAACTAAGTGGTTCATGATTCGTCTAGGAGTAAAACACATATGTATATCAACCTTAGCTATGTGATTCATGGTCGTCTTGTGCACTTGTAAGGTAGTTGGTTGCTAATATAAGCCTCGTTATGTACTTGTGATGTAGAGTGAGACGTAAGGAAGGAAGCTGGACCATTGTATTCCCAAATAAGCCTGTGTATTCATAGTGAGACGCAAAGGTATGTAAGGTTACTCTTTCCGTATTCTTCTGCAACATGTATGATTCATATTGTCATAGTACGCACTCGACTCCGAAATGCCCTAAGGTATTCCGTCTGCGGTAGTTGACTAGTGTAACTCATATGTTCTTTACTCAATGGTAAATGGTGAATCATACGACTCATGTCCATTGGTTGATTGATATTCATTGTTATGATCATGGATCATTTATGGCATTAAAAGACCCAAAACGGAGCCATTTCGGACCAAACGGGCATCCGCCCCCACAGACGAGGGCATCTGCGGGCGCAAATGCCAACGCAGATGGCACTGGCTGCTGCCAATGGCCATCTGCTTGCGCAGGTGGCTGCGCAGGTCAGCCCAGAATTGAGTTTTGGTTGCTTTCGTGTCCCTTTGATCCCCGAAAGCCCCGATACCCTTTTGGGATGTAATAATCAACTTGTAATGTCATTGTAATGACTTGGAAGTGTCGTATGGAGGTGTTTTGGACTATGTTAAGTATGGATGGTTGTTTATATGTTGTTATAAAGGCATCATTACGACGGAATGTGTGTGTGTTAAATCGGAGGATGATTTTGTCTTGAAAACTTGAACATGGGCTTGTGATCTTGAAAGAAATAAACTTGATGGATTCAATATTGATATATGAGATGTGAGTATAGTCTTGACTTGTTTTATACTTGTGTTTAGTGTTGGAATTTCTATGGAAAAATTGGTTATGGTTTTGGTAGCATATTGGCCGTAAAATGTCGTTTTGGTGATGTTAGGTGTGTTCACATAGAGGACTTCTCCCACTTCACCAACATAACCAACATGATATAAGCTATCTTCCATGAATAATATATATTAAACCATGATAGTATATACTGACCAAGTCTTGCAAGATGATGCTTTGGTCCAAAAGATGAAGAGTTAGGGTTTGTATTGCATAAGGAAATGGTTGAGAAAATTTTAGAAATGGCATGGGTGTCCAAATGAGAAAAAAT
Source organism: Capsicum rhomboideum (assembly GCA_031232105.1). Taxonomy (NCBI): domain Eukaryota; kingdom Viridiplantae; phylum Streptophyta; class Magnoliopsida; order Solanales; family Solanaceae; genus Capsicum; species Capsicum rhomboideum. The sequence continues at coordinate 59,217,619 of CP124711.1, forward strand.
CTGATTTTTCTCTCTTATATAGGCCCCCAAGTCATTCTTATCCTTTATCAACATTAATTATTATGTTGAATGGGTCAAATGGGTCAAAAATGGAAGAATGGGTCAACAATCTTGGGTTGGGCCATGTCTTCTTGCTATTTTTTTTGGGCTTTATTTAAGGCCCAATGATGCAAGACTTCTTGATGTCCACCAATTAATATTCCACAATACATACTTTACACTCTCGACACTTGGGTAATCATTGTTCAACGTCGTCGTATAGGGTTTCGTAGATACGGGGTGTTACAGAAGTGTTATGTTTTTTGTATGGATTTGTCATAATAAAAAATAAGGTAAATATTGAGCTAAGAACAATGAGCTATAATGCTACATGTGCTAAGGCTAACAATAAGTAATTTTGATGATTAGCAAATGAGTAACAAAACATAACAAACATATGCAAGATCCAGGTTCTTCAGAGGTTTCAACAAGGGACCGGTAGCATTCATAATAATATACTACAAGAAAACAAGTTTCTTTCTCTGTCTACAATAAAGAGTTGATATTAAGAGTGGTACAAACAGTAAAGACACAATAGAGGAACTATATCCTTCGTAGTGGACCAGCGGAGACTGTTGATCAAGCCAAAGACAAATTTTAAGTACGTAGAAGGGTTCCTTGAGAAGTTATGATTGCGAAAAATCCAACAAAATAAGGAGCAAGAAAAATATGAAAACATAACCATATTTACACATGAGGAAAAAACTTTGAAAAATAGGAGAAAATAGTGGCCAAATGCGTGAAGAAAAACCAAGTCAAACTTGGATTAGAATTTTGATCTAATATATGTTGAATTGAAAAGACCAAAAACATCCATCTATTCCTGTAAAGTGTCTCACTGATATTGCAAAACTTGAAGAAAATAGACTCACTACAAAGAGAGAGTAAGAGTAAGATCTTAATATTGAGTATTCTTTTCACTGTAAGAATTAACTAAACAACAAAGAACATGTTCCTATCAAAATACATCCATAACCGTTCTTGTTGTTTGAAGTTCGATTCACTATAACCTCTTACATTTCTTAGTTGGTTCGTATTATGTGTTGTTTTGACTTTTGAGCTGTAAGATCAACAATTGGGTAGAATTGTTGAGGAAGTTAGACTACAATCAAAATGTATCGTAGAGGGGAAAAATGTGATATAGTAATTAGCTCTTTAGGCGCTGTAATTGTTAGTTCCTTAAAACTTACAAACTCAAATTTAGTGGTAACTTGAGAGAGGGGCCGTGGTCTTTCGACTCATTCAAGAGAAATTTTTTCATGTAAAATTCTTGTGCCATTATTTTTTAATTTACAATTACTTCTTGTTTAAGCTTCCAAAGAACCATTTAGTACACGTAGGGACAACACAAAACAATAAAATTAGTTTTAAACATGATATGTTGAAAATTTGTGAGGATTTCTATCATCATTTACAAATAACAAAGAATCACATGTGCAGAAGTCCCAAAATGAAATCTACATACTAAAATATCGGAGTCAGTTCCCTAAATTGTCATTGAACTTGTGCAAATATCCCACTAAAGTAACTTATGTTTTTTTTTAGGACAATATTGTCATTGAACTATGTACATCTTTCCAAAATAATGTAAAACTAAGAAATAGTTAGAGGCATGTTTGGAAGGCCACAAGAGAATTGAAATTTGATGTAATTACATAGTTTGGCATGACATGCAATATGAAATAACAAGTCAATACTACTAAAGCAAATAAATTGAAACATAAATTCAATATTCAAAAAAAATAAATAATGTTTTATCAAATTCCAACATAAAATAAAATAAGTTTCACCATAAGCTAAGTGAAAATATAATTCAAAAGAAAAAAAAACGTAAGTCCATAATCTCATTCAATAATGAATTTTTACTTTAATTCAAATAGTAGAATAATAATGCAGTTATGTGCTAAATGAAGAAAATAAAAAATACCAGCAATTATATTGAATCATAAGAATAAGAAGTAAAGATTTGAAAAATGAGAAGAAAAGAGATGAAAGATAAATGATGTAAAATTTTAAAAAGTAAACAATTTAAAAAATTTCAAAAAGAAAAAATATTAAAAGAGTATTATGTTTTTTTATTTTTGAATTTATGTTTCAATTTATTTGCTTTAGTAGTATTGATTTGTTAAGTTATATTACATGTTATGTTAAACTGTGTAATTGCATTCAATTTCAATTTTTTTGTGGCTTTTCAAACACACTTTTAATTTTTTTTAGTTTTACTTTATTTTAAAAAGACATATATAATTCAATGACAATATTATTTTAAAAAAAATAAAAGTGACTTTAATAAAATATTTACGCAAGTTACAATTTAGTAAATTAACTCAAAATATTACAGCCCTCGTGAGCAGACGAGGTGTAAAAGCTTAAAATATAAAAAATAATTAACCTTTTTTTTGAATTTATGTTTCAATTTATTTGCTTTAGTAGTATTGATTTGTTAAGTTATATTACATGTTATGTTAAACTGTATAATTGCATTCAATTTCAATTCTTTTGTGGCTTTTCAAACACACTTTTAATTTTTTTTAGTTTTACTTTATTTTAAAAAGACATATATAATTCAATGACAATATTATTTTAAAAAAAAATAAAAGTGACTTTAATAAAATATTTACGCAAGTTACAATTTAGTAAATTAACTCAAAATATTACAGCCCTCGTGAGCAGACGAGGTGTAAAAGCTTAAAATATAAAAAATAATTAGCCTTTTTTCTTTTAAAGAAACAACTATCTTATCAGAAAAGATTCCCCTCTTTATCCAAGTCAATTAGTACCCAAATCCTTTAGAAACTGTTCCGTACAGATTTTCTCTTCTCTCTCTCTCTATCTAAATCTCGCTCGGCGTTTCTTCCAGCTTTCCGATTCCAAACTCCTTGTACGCAACAGATTCAGCTTATCTATATCCACTCCTTTTAGTTGAATCTGCCATTGTTTCCAACTTGATGGCTGCGAGCGCGAACCCTCCAGCGGGTAATAATAGTGGTCAAGAAGGCACCAGCAATGGGAATGGCGCCACCAGTAATGGTCTCTCCGTTCCCGAAAACTCTGTGGTTGGCCCCACACAGGCGGCTCTACGACACAATCCAGGCCTTTCTGTTGATTGGACTCCCGACGAACAATCCCTCCTCGAAGAATTGCTCGCCAAGTCTGTCTAAATACTTCCTCCCTTTTTCGAGTTTTACCATTTCTGAATTTATATTCTTGAAATTTGATTGTTGAAAATAACACTTCCTGTATCTTGATATTTTCTACTTGCTCATTCTTTATTCTAGAAAATTTTTGGGAACCTTTGGGTGGTGGATGTATCTCTCTTGAATAAATTAGACAAGTTGTAAACTAATTCTATGGATTAGTTAATTTTCTATGACAAATAATCATGTCTTCCCCTCTTGTATATTGTATTCTTCCGGTTGTAGTTCATTTCATTATCTTAGAAGTATCTATAATGACAATGACCACTTCTTTGTGTCACCCAATCAACTTGGAGATATATCGTCAGTGCTTGCTATAGAATCAGATGGCTTTAGAATTCTTGTTCTAGTTAACAATTGTTCTCTTTCTAGATGAACAAATATCATCTCCTGCTTTACTTCGTCTTTCCTGTTTAAAGATTTTGATGAAGGCTTATTAGTTATTACAAATATGAAACCCAAGGGTGTAGCCTAGTGGTCAATGAAGTGGGTTGAACACCATGAGGTCAAGTTCAAATTTCAGTAGAGACAAAAATACTAGGTGATTTCTTTCCATCTATTCTAGCCTTGATAACTCATTTGGTGGATAGAGTTACCTGATACCTAATACATACTTGTTGTTGGTGGGAGGTGGCAGGTATCCCGTGACATTAGTCGAGGTACCACAAGGTGACCGTACATCACATTTATAATTTTTTTTTATTGAATGTCCTTGTTATGGTTAACTGAACCATGCATTTCAGCCGGAACGACAACTCTTTCTGTTGGTTTATCAGTATTTGCCTCAATTTGCTGCATGCATTGCCAAACAACATCACTTACGCTAACTGTACATTCTTAGTATTTGTATCATAGCCGACTTCTATTCTCATGAATGGTTAAATGAAGATAGGAACTTTACTTTTGCAGATATGCAACAGAGAGCAACCTATCTAGGTATGCAAAAATTGCAATGCAGTTAAAAGACAAGACTGTTCGAGATGTAGCATTGAGATGTAGATGGATGTCTGTAAGTTTTTTGGCTTTGGTTTTATATAATTTATATTTACTAACATAGATGGTGTAGATGGGTGACTTTAAGATTTTTTTTCCTGGTTTTAACTGATTTTTTTGTATAGTTAGTAATATAGATGTTAGTAACAGACAATTTTGCTTTATCAGAAAAGAGAAAAAGAAAAAGAGGCAAGCTTGAGTTTATACAACTTGTAAACGCTTGAATAATACGAATGCATAGATTGGTTCGATCGGGTGCCTTTCGAGCCTTCTCTCTTGGGCGTGATACTTACAGAAAGTACTTGTTCTGGAGGATTTAAATTATTGATTGGATTTTGCACATTTTCGCAGCTAGTCTCTCTCCTGATTCTCTATAAAATAACCTCTAGAAGATGGGTAAAACTTAAGAATGTTTGTTATGAACGACATTAGCCAAAAGGCTAAGGTTGAGGACACGTTTGACAACTGTCAAATTACATTTGGAATCCTGGTTAAAAGAAACATATGCATTGTATGAAGATGACTATATGATCAAGAGGAAATGTTTCATCAGGGTTATGCAAGAACTTTATCTTTCGTTTCTTCATTGTTTATAGAAGAAATCTTGAACCTTCCTCCCGTATTAGTTTTCGTTTTATTTCTTCATGTTGTTGCAAATAAAGGAGAAACATTTCTCATTCAGTATCTGTATTCCATTCCTCTATTGCAACACAAAGCTTTATCATTAAATTGATGCTGTCATTACTCGTACTCCATGCCTGTATAATGTTAAACCATGTTCTACAATTGACTCAGTACAATCTTGGACCTGATTATGGCAATGCAAGAGAAGTACCCTTGAATGTTCGGACACATCGACAGTGTATTGTCCTCTGTTTCCATTATGCACTACCTCTTAGACTTGGTCCATAGTCACATACAAGAACTGTTATTCGAAGTGTCTCCCTTGGAATCCCATGTACCTATTGTGTTGAAAATCTATTTTCAAAGCTTCACTTTATTACATATGCTGTCCAAACTTGAGGACCAATTGTTCTTTAACAGTCCTAAACAAGATGAGACTCAATAGGTCTGTGCTTAACGAGACGTATTGTTTTTAAGTAAACTTAAAAACACACATCTAGGGGTTTTGTGGTCAATTTCAAACCCCTGTACAACTCTTCTTCTTCGGGTTCTTCTTCTTTCAGTTGCAAGTCGCAAAAGCTAAGTTGTTATGTTTAGGTACTTCTCTTTTCTTCTTCTTTGTTCTTTCTCCTCTGTTTTCCGACAACTTCTTTCTTCGTTCTTCTCTGTTTTCCATAGTTTCTTTCTTCTTCTTTCTTCTCCTCTGTTTTTCGTCCTTTATTTCTGGAGTTCTTTCTTCTTCTTGCAGACAGTTAGTGATCTTGCATTTTTTGTTTTAGTTTTAGTGTACAATTTTAGCATAATAACTTAATTTTTTTTTCTATAAATATCTGAATATTTGCTAATATGTGATTGCTATTGAGTTTTTGGTTATTTATATATGCAAAATTAATATTTTTTTGGTGTATTAATTGTCACTTCACTTCAAAAAGGTGGGGGCTTCACTTCTCGCCTCAGTTGAAGCACACTCTCGTTGTTTTTTGTTGTTTCTCGCTTTCCAAAACACTGGCGGGGAGAGAAATTTGTTGCGACTGATTAATACGGAATCGTGACAGAAAATCGTGATTCACAACCTTTTGTTGTTGCCAATGGGGATACATGTTGTAGATGTGTGAAGACGTATTTCAGCAAAAAGCAAGAGATTAGAGTTCTTTCTTCCATTGAACTCTAAGGTTTCAACCTCCCTTAAACGAGTTGAAGAGATCAAAGTTCTTTCTTCCATTGAACTCTAAAGTTTCCGCCTCCCCTAAATTAGCTGAAGAGGTCAGAGTTCTTTCTTCCATTGAACTCTAAGGTTTCAGCCTCCCCTAAACGAGCTGAATTTATATATATATATCGCCCTATGAATCGATCCTCCCTAAAAATCCTAACAATTTGGTAGCAGAGCCTAACACAATGGGCAATGAGATCAATTCCAGATTCCAGGAAGAACTTGTGATTACAAAAACCCTAATGAACTCTAAAATTGCAGCAATGGAACAACGCCTTGACGAAAGAATTGTCCAAGTCATCCGAGAACAACTGTCTAGCTTTGGAATTGGCTCCACAAAACCAACAACCCATAGACTTGAGTCGAATAGCACCCTGACTACTGGCAGATCAACAATTCCTGCTACTAAAGGCAATACACCGCCTATTCAATAGGCTGATCAGAATCATCCAACAAGTGGTAATTCCCATTCAACAGTACTAAGGTATGCAAAGATGAATTTTCCTACTTAAAACAACACCAACGACCCATTAATTTGGGCACATAGTTGTGAGCAATTTTTGAAAATCAACATACAATGGAAGCGAAAAAAGTTGGAGTGGCTGGGTTTCACATGTTGGGAGAAACACAATTCTGGTATAATCTGCTTAAATGAGAAAAGGGCCCAATGAGTTGGGAAGAATTTCAGAAACGTTGTTTCCAGCGATGGACCTCCTGAATGTAGCAAGTAGTAACACAGTGGGCGAATTAGTCATGCTTCGACAAAGTGGAACAGTTGAAATTTATCAATGTCAGATTCAAGAAAAGTTGGCTAGGTCTGGAATTGGATGATTCCGGAAGTTTTGGATGACTGCACTGAATTCGAGCTTGAGGGCAAGCTCTTTCAACGTGAGGGGAGTAATGTTGTGGATGTGTGAAGACGCATTTCAGCAAAAAGCAAGAGATCAGAGTTATTTCTTCCATTGAAATCTTAAGGTTTCAACCTTCCTTAAACAAGCCCAAGAGATCGGAGTTCTTTCTTCCATTGAACTTTAAGGTTTCAGCCTCCCCTTAACGAGCTGAATTTATATATATATATATATATATCGCCCTGTGAATCGATCCTTCCCCAAAGATCCTAACAATACAGTTCCTGAAATAGAGGGCCGCGTAGATCTGTCTATTATTTTCATTTTCCGGTCTTAAGGTAGACTTTAATTCCCTGCTCCTTGATTTCATTAGAGAGCCCGATTTGGGTACTGTTCCTGTCAACACTTACATGGAACCATGCTTGGAATTTGAGAAAACTAGAGTTGCTTGCAACTTGTTCGATCTAATGCTCGAGTATAATAATGTGTATGGATATAGTGTGTTATCCACAATTATGGCTACTCACCATATATTACGTCATCTTCCGTTTAACCTAGTTCAAATAGGGTCGCTTTGTCGGTAGACTTTTCTACATTGGTTTCTTCTGATATCTTAGGATGAAGAGATTATAGCGACGCATTCTTTTCAAGTTATGGCCTTGGAAATCTGAAGTAAAAATCCTTCTTGCTGCAATTGATTTTGATTTAGAGGACTGTGTTTGATGACAGTCCCCATAGACAAATTGCAATTACGAAATCTTTTCTGGTTCCTTTCGGTTGTCAGGCGTATGTAGTTACCTCCATTGTATCCTTGATGCATTGATCCGGCGGTACAATCTCCCAAACAGGTGGAGTAGAAGAGAATGGCATTGGCTAACATGGCGCTCTATCCTTTGCAGTCCTTAGTGGCATAACGTTGTTTGTGCTAACTGATGGATTTTCAGTATGGAAGATCAAGTTTTGCGGCTTGGTGGTGGATTGCTTTTAAAATAAAGGTGGCAAAATTGAGGGGTACTATAAGAGCAAGAAGTGTTTGTTTTGGCAGATCAACTTCTTAGAATGACGGATGTCAATCCTTTGTTATTAATTAGGGACTATGTGAGTTTCCTTAGGGAAACGTTATACAGATATGGCCACCCATTGGAAGTTTTGTTTGCTGATAATTATGAGTGTTTCTTGACTGTGTTGTCTTTTCGGTCATATGGTTGCCAACTTGTTTTCTATGAGCAGCAATGTTGTGAAAAGAGAGTGCTTCGTCGCTTAAAGCAGTGAAGTGAAGCGAAGTGACGTTGAAGAGGCGACCGCTTTAGTCGGAGAAGCGTGAAGCGAGCTTGAAGTCATGAAGCCCTGAATCGGTCACTTTCTTATTTTCCCCGTAAAAAGTTGTCTTTTCAGAAGAAAATAAGGTATCTTTTTTGCTCGTTGTTGTCTGCTAGGTTCTGCTGTTTCTTCTTCAAACTTGAGGTAAGCTTCCTTCTTTCTCTCTTTCTTTCTTCTTCTTTCTTCTCATTGTATCTTCTTCTGCACTGCTTTTCTGCTAGGGTATTATTGCTTCACTGCCCTTTTTTGTTCTTTTTCTTCTTGATTTCACTGATGTGGCTGCATCTTCTTTGCTGACTGCCGCCATTGCTGGTGGGTCTTTTATAAAGATTTTATTTTTCTTTCAGTTTGTTTAATAGTAAAAAAATTAGTTTATTTAATAATTCTTTAAACTTTTCAATTTGTTCAAGAGTAAAAGTTAGATGCTTTTTAATATTATTTAATTAAATAATTTTTTTCCAGTTTTTAATAGTACAAAATCAGTTTATTTTATTACTTATTTAATAGTTAAATAAATACTTTTCAGTTTGATTAATAGTAAAAAATCAGTTTATTTAATAATTTTTAAGTTATTTATGTAAAGACTTTTTTTGGCCAAGGGTCTATCAGAAACCTCTCTACCTTCACAAGGTGGGGCAAGGCTGTGTACGGGCCACTCTCTCCAGACCCCACTTTTTGGATTACATTGGTTATGTTGTTGTACTTGTTTCAGTTTGTTTAAGAGTAAAAATCAGTTTATTTATTAAATACTTTTTAAAAGTTATTTAATTTAATACTTTTTTCAGTTGGTTTAATAGTACAAAATCAGTTTATGTAAAGACTTTTTAATAGTATTTTATTAATACTTTTCAGTTTGAATAATGGTAAAAACAGTTTATTTATAGTATTTTATTCCTCTTTTTTCTTATTGTTTGTTTCTGTTTCAAATTTAGTTTCGAGGCTCTAAACAATTTGGTCTCAGTTTCGCCCCTCCTATGGAAAATTATTAGTTACTTTGATGGAAAGATTTGCTATGGATACTTCCTCCGTCCCATTTTATGTGTCACCTTTTGACCGGGCACGGAGTTTAAGAAATAAGTAAAAACTTTATGAAGTTTACCAAATTGTCCTTTATAGAAAAGTAAAAAAATAAGTGGAGTACTATCTTTAAAATTAGTGGGACCAATAAGGGTAACAGAGGAATTGTGCCTTTAAATAGTTACCAAATAAGGAAAAGTGACATTCTTTTTGGGACGGACCAAAAAGGAAAGTGTGCCACATAAATGGGATGTAGAGCTGCTGGATCAGAAGAGGAGGAAGCAAGAGACAAAAGATTTAGTGGAATCTAATCCCACACTGCATCTGGTGGACAATGTGGAAGGAGAGGAATAGTAGGAATTTTGAAGATATATCCAATTCCATTCAAAAGTTTAAATGGAATTGCAGTGTATCTCTATCTTTTTGGTGTAAAGAGATAGGATTAGAGGATTCAAATCAATTTCTAGAATTCCTAAGATCCTTGTCAGTATTACTTCTTTGTTTTCTCCTTTTGAAGGTCCCCATCATATCCTTAAATGCTGAAGGATAAAATGTTGCCATTTCTCAAAAAAAAAAAAAAAAAAAGGATGGAGGGAATATTATAGCCTGTTTGGCCAAGCTTCTAAAATCAGTTTATTTTGAAAAGTGCTTTTTTTAGAAGTGCTTGTGGTGAGAAGCAGGTTCTGTTTGGTCAATGAATTTAAAAAGCACTTTTGAACAACAATTAGTGTTTGGCCGAGCTTTTTAAAAGTGCTTCTAAGTGTATTTTTCTCAGAAGTGCTTTTCAAAAAAGTGCTTTTAAGGAGAAACTACTTTTTTTAGCTTAAGAAAAACTACTATTTTGCTCCCCAGAAGCACTTATTTTCTTTCAAAAGCTTGGCCAAACACCTCATTTTTTAAGAATATGTACTTCCAAAAAAAAAAAGAAGCACTTTTGGAGAAAAATAAGCTTGGCCAAATAGGCTATTATTTTTGTTGAGTTTTTCTTTAGTTAGTTATTTTATTTATTTGTGCAAAGTTAATTTTGCCTTTTTCTAATGATTACACTTCACTTCAATGAAGCGAGCGCTTCGCTTCACACTTTAAGCGGGGTAGGCCCTTGTCGCTTTTTTTTTGCGTTTTGTGCTTTCAAAAAACACTGATGAGAAGGTAAAGATGTACTTGGATACATTTATGACATTGGTGGTTGTTTTAGAATTCACACCAAGGGCATGACTTTCCGTGGAGCTAAATAGATGTTTGGGAGCATTGTCAGCTGGATCATTGGCAATTTTTACTGGCTATATAGCTACAACAGTACTTAGTTGCAATCTTTGTTTCCTCCCGAGCCTAATTATATTGTGAAATGGGTCAAGGGAAGCCCATTCATTTTTCTGTCATTTATTGTAGCTAGGTTAAAAAGGTTTAGCATAATGTGGATGAGAATTTCAATACCAAGGAACATACACAGTCTAGTGAACATTGGTCAATTGGAGAATTTCTTTAACACTGGTGATATGTCCACTTTGGATTCCATATCAATTCATGAGATCTAATCGTTTTTATGAGAACAGTTGAAGCAACAAAATCAACTTGTAGTTCAATTCCGAGGATCATCGCTTGAGAAGGAGTCTACTAAGAGCATCACTCTACTAAAGAACCTTTCAAGTCTTAGAGATGCTATGAAAATTTTAGAATAATCATTCCCACATGTTGAACTAGCTACTACTCATGCATAGTAATACTTAATGTGGCTTGATGAAACTATGGTAATATTTGCGAAGTCTGATATTATAATTATTATAGCAGTTGTTGGGGAAGCAGAGTGGAGGCTTAAGATGGATGATGGCTTGTCTGACATTTTGACATTTTGGTACCAGAGTCAAGTTGTCAGTGGAATAAGATTCCTTGACAATTTAAACTTGGTACTCTAGAGATTCTTGAAAAGCTCATGGTACATAAGAAAGAATGAACCTAGAAAGGTGTTCAATCGTTTTGCAGTTGGAATAACTGTAAGCATTGTTTTGATGTTTTATTATATAATAAGGACTTTGTATAATGATGCTAGAGGAACTACCATGTGGATAGTTTGGACAATTGTGCTTTTTGAGTAAATTCTAGGTGCATTTCTCTATAAATGTTTAAACAAATCTATTGGAATTTCTTTGTTGGATCTCTTGCAATAGGGCTCTATGGTATTTCCAATCACTCAAGTAAAAGATTTGAGCTCGTAATTATGAAACTTCTGTTTTTATGTTAACGTCGGCAACAACCTTCTTAAAATTCTAGCTTTGTGAAGAGCTCCATAACCTTGTCATAAAAAAAAATGATTTTTTTTAGAAATAATAAGGAGACAATTGGCGGAGAACGCACTAGTAACACTGTTCTTGACTTGAACATTGAGGACAATGTTCTTTTTGGGGACGTGGGAATTGCTTTAAGTGATATTGACCAAACAACTAAGGTAGAGAGTACATTTTGAGAAATGTCAAATTAAATTTACCACCCTGGTCGAAAAGAGCATGCACAATGTGTGAAGATGGCTATATACAAGAGGAAATATTTCATTAGGACTATGCAAGAACTTTGTCCCTTTTTTTTTTTTTTTTTTTTTTTTTTTTGGTAGTAGAAACCTGGAACCTCCCTCCCTTCTAAGTTTTCCTTGTTGAAAAGAAGGGAGAAGCATTCCCATTTCAATATCTGTATTTCCATTCCTCCATTGCAATATAAACCTTTATCTTTACAGTGTCCAAGAGTATGAAATTTCTTGCCTTAATTATGTCTCTCATTCCAGGATCGTGATTGGCCAATTTGTGTGTGGGGAGGAGGGGAGACAAGGGGACTCAATCATCATTTTTAGAGTCAAAAGCCAATTTTAAAGTTCTTTAGCTACGATGTTGTTAAATATGGTAACGCAAACGGGGCATTTTGCCTCGTTTTCTTAGTGTTGTAGAACAAGTACCAAATTGCTAAGACGTGTGCTTAATATACTTGGGCTCTATTATTAGGAGAAAACTCTAAATAATAAAGGGAGAATGACCAAAAATACCCCAAAACTATTAAAAAAGGAGACATGTTTGTCCTTTGTTTTGGTTTTTGTCTGAATGTGCACTTGCTAGCCAAATAACTCAAAAATGCTCTCCCCACAAAAGGGGTTGCTCTAACATAGATAAAAACACAATTTTAAGGCGGAACCCATCGGCGGCCCCCTTATGTTGGCACCAACTTTCACTTAGACACCTCAAGTAGACCTTGTCTATTTTAAACATAATATCGGTGTTGGTATCCATTTTAAAATGAACAAGGTCTACTTAAAGTGTCTAAGTGAAAGTTGGTGCCAACACAAGGGCCATGAAAGTTAATACAAGAAAGTTTGTGAATAAACATCAATTAAATACTTTAAACTAAATTTTTGGCACAAGGATCAGAAATTTAATATGATTCTTGATCATGACTGATATGATTTTTTTTTGAAATTGAAAAAAAATTAAAAAAGATCATTTTAGTCATGATCAGGAATCATTTTAAATTTCCGATCCTTGTGCCAAAAATTTAGTTCATATGCATCATTTATTTGTAGTTTCTCAAATTTCTTTATCCACATATTTATTGTTTGTGTTAATAGTGATTTTTTTTCTTGCATTACATGAATGAACTTTTTTTTTGTTTGCACCATTTTTAGTCAAGTCCACGCTCTAATTGTGTTTACCCTTAATCCCAAGTAGACTTTTACGCTTTTCGTCTTCGACAACACTGTAGTTGAACACGAGTTAAATCACAAAGTCTTACAAAGGATCCAAATGGGGAAGTAAAATGTTTCCCCTTTTTAGTTTTAAAGGTCCTGGCTCCCCTGGGCAGGGACTTCAATGTCTCATAAAATGGCACTGCTTAACTGTGAACTCCATAAAGAATAATTTTATAATACTGTGTGCTGATAAGTGCAAAAATATTGTATACTGGTTTTGTTAGAAAAGCCTTTGTTCTGATGCTGGAAGTCATTACATGCCCTACTTCTGCAAATAAATCCAATTATTTTGGTTAGGTAGAATAGACTTTTCTTAACTGTTCGTTCTTCTTTTAAGTTTTATCTATTCCTTGTGGCAGAAAAAGGAAATTGGAAAGCGAAGAAAAGATGATCATAACTCACGGAAAAATAAAGACAAAAAGGTACTACAATTTTCGTGTTGCATAGTTCTCGGCCATTTTTACTTATTCCTAATAAAAGAAGTGGGCCTTTTCTGTCATTAAGGGTGACTTGGTTGAGCTTTGTCTGACTGTTGTTTGTTACAGTATAGACACATGTAGCCATGTCCATATCACTGTGGAGAGATTATTTCTTTCATTTTTGTCATTTCCTATTGCAAGTATTAAGTGTCTTTGTTGAGTGTCACTGTTGTTTGTTACTGTATAGACCCATATGTAGCCATGTCCATATCACCGTGTAGTGGTCATTTTTTCATTTGTCATTTACTATTGCAGTATTATGCTTCATCAAAAACTAGCCAGGGTAGTGTTGACTACAGAATACTGAACTTTTCTCCCCCTCCCTTAAAAGGGGAAAAACAGGGATTTTTATTTGTATATTATGGAGTTTAGATGTCCAAAAACAGTTGGATTATTGACTTTTTTGGTTGTTAAGCTGAATTACATTTTTTAAAGCATTCCAAGTATTGCTTCCTGATATTGTGCATGCTGCTTTTCTGGTGAGCAATCTGCAATTCTGTTCTATTTAGCTGTCCTGGTCATCCCCTTACTGCAATTATCTCTTGGAGCACTAATTATATACTCCTGCCATCCAATGAATTATCCTACTTTATACTTGTATATTCTCACAATTATGTCAGTTTTTCTGTGTGTTGGGGGGTGGGTGGGGTGGGGTGGGGAGCTCATCCCAAGGTTCTTCGATACCTTTAGATGTTCTGGATTATAAAAGTTTGTTGGTTCCCCATTTAATATTAAAGTAAGTTATAAGCCATCTTTATCTTCACATTTGACCCACTTCTGGTTAAAGTCTTAAACACAATAACCCTTTTACTTTAATACCTATGCTTTAGGTGAAGTATGTCACTGGAATCGGGATGGAGAGACTATGTAATAGAGTGAAGTACCTTAATACACACCAACAAAGATTGTGGTGGAGTGGTAAGTACTCCTTCATCCTTAACCAGAGGTCTCGGGTTCGAGTCCCCCTGGGTACGGAGTCGCCTTTGTTAGGGAGTGCTTTATCCCCCTGGGTACGGAGTCGCCTTCGATGGCTGGCAGTATTTTCCCTTTCTTTCTTCTTCGTTGCGTGTATGGTTGCATAGAGTGTATTTTTCCTCTCTTATTTCTTCTTCTTCAGTTTTTGATTTCTTTGTTTTTTTTCAGTTTATTAGTTTAATTGAATTTTCCACTAATTTATTTCTTTATCTTAGGCACTAGGCAGTAGCTAATTAGCTATTCCATTTTTTCAGCAGCTAATTAGTTAATTTCTTTTTGGCACTAGGCAGTAGCTAATTAGCTATTCCATTTTCCAGTAGCCAATTGGTTTCTTTTAGGCACTAGGTAGTAGCTAATTTCTTGTCCTATGGAGGATCTTTTGCTATCTACTTTTTCATTTTTAAAATAAAACATTTGCTTATATATATTGTTTGTGTGAAAGGTTTATTTCGGTCTTCTTTAAAATTGCACTTCACTTCAATGAAGCGAGCGCTTCGCTAAAAGCATGAAGTGGGGACCTTATGCTTTTTTGCGCTTCCCTCTCTCGAAGCCACCACCAGTGACTATCATAAATTGAAAAAAGAGAGGAGATAATGGATTCCACCTGCCAGTCTTGTGCTATCCCTCTAAAAATAGTGGCGTAAGTGACGAGTGCATTTAAGATACCAATTCAGTTGTACATTTGAATATTTTCTTTAGAATGGTAAAAGTAATTGCACATCCGTATTTTCGTGGAAGGCTCTTGTGAATTGATTTTTTGAAATAGTTTTTCATGATAAGAGAGAACCCTCCCCCCCTTCAACTTTTAATCAAATTTCTCCTTTTCATGTTGGATCGATCTCAGTTGAAAAGAACTCAATATGTGTAGGAACTTAGGGTGCAAATAACTGTACAAGAAACACACAAACACACTCTCGCACACATGATTATGTATCCAAACATGTACTACTGAATTCTTTTTTGCTCTTAGGAAAATGCTATTATGGACATAAAAAGAAACTATCAGTAACATGAGAACCCTTTATTATGAAACCAAATGGCTGAACGGATTTCTATTCTGGTGTTGGTCTGAAACTGTTCAAAATTAATTGAGCTTATAAAACTATGATATTGTGTCAAAGAAATATCAAAACCAATAGTAGAGGGTATTATAGTTTATATTATTGGTTAGAAATGGATGGGGTGCATTACTTTTTGCATCAGTACTGTCAGGTATTCTATTCTAGTGAATGGTGAGCCAGTTGGGTTTTTTCCATCTGGGAGACCTTTTCTTTTTGTTTTTGCAATGGAAGGTTTTGATAGTATGACGAGGAGAAAATTTAAAACAACGGGATAAGAGGCTTCCAAATAGGAGGCGCTACAGGGAAAAATAAGGAAATATGCCACTCACTTTATGCTGATGATACAATTATTTTTTGTGAACCTACCGAGGAACATATAGATTACGTCAGATTGTTACTGCTGTTTTTTGAAACCACTTCAAGTTTGAAGATAAATTGGATGAAGAGCAGTTTGTTCCCAATCAAGGAGGTGCTCAACATCCAGAGTTTGGCAGACATACTTGGCTTCTATGTGGATCATTTGTTTACAGTTTACTTGGGCATGCCACTTGGCAATAAACATAAAGAGACAGTGATATGGGATGGCATAATAGATGAGGCAGAAAAGAGATTGACAAGGTGGAATACACAATATCTATCATTAGGAGGAAGACTCACTCTTATAAACTCAGTTCTAGACTCTCTTCCCACTTATATTATATTTCTTTTTCCTCTATGTCTGAAGGTTGTGAAGAAGCTGGACAAACTCAGAAGGGATTTTCTTTGGCATGGAAGCAAGGAGGATAAAGGTTACAATCTGGTGACATGGGAAGTAACAATGAACAATAGGTACTTGGGAGGATTGAGCATCAAAAACCTAAGGCGACAGAATGAAAGCCTCTTGATGAAATGGCTGTGGAGATACAGTGAAAAAGACTTGACTTTATGGAAGGAGATCATCAAGAGTAAATATACTGAGAGCAACCCATGGTGCAACAACACTAGTTCTATGCCCTATGGGAGTGGGGGCATGGAGACCAATCAGGGATCTTTGGCCAAAGGTAGAAGAAAACATGATTATAAAAGTGGGGAACAGGGAAAAACAAAGTTTTGGGGAGATGCTTGGAACAATCAGACACCTCTGAAGAATATCTTTCCTGACTTGTTCAACATATGCAACTACCCTGAAGCAACTGTCAAAGAATGTTGGATTGATCAGGGATGGCATCTATCTTTTAGCGATTTTTGAACGATTGGGAAGTGGACAGGGTGGCCAATTTGCTTCTTATACTTGAGGACCACAGGCACTACCTCAAATCCAGATTCTATGAGATGGATGCACAATAAGGATGGGAAATGCTCCGTTAAGAGGGCCTATTAAATAGGTAATGCACATCAAAATATAAGACAACAATTTTTGTGGAACAATGTTTGGAAAAACCTAGCACCAACTAAAGTGAAATGTTTTTACTTGGTTGGTAGCAAGAAATGCATGCCTGAGCACACTGCAGATCTATTTGAGTGGCTAGATTAGAAGAGGAGGGAGCAAGAGCCAAAAGAGATAGTGGAAAATCATCCCACATAGCATTTGGTGGAATTTATGGATAGAGAGAAATAGCAGAAGCTTTGAAGATAGGTCCAATTCCCTTCATATAAATGGAATTCAATTGTATCTTTTTATTTTTGGTGTAAAAAGAGAGACATAGATGAATTAGAAATAGTAGATCTGTTAGGATCTGTGGAAGTAGTGTCTTTTCTTACATTCTTTTTATTCTTTTTTGAAGGTTTCCAACTTTAAGATCCTTAATGCTACAACATTTTCAGTTTCAAAATAAAAAAATTATATCCATTTTTCTGGCGATACGTAACTTTACCATTTTAGGGAGAATAGTCAAGTAATTTGGAATTGAGTAAAATGGGAAATCTCAAGTAATTGAGACGAGGGATCGTAAAATATATGCGGTTTTCAATTTTAGTATCTTAGAAAATCGCTACAAGTGTGCAAATAGTGTTTAGAGTAACTTAAAAAAAATTATAGTTCCTTAGAGTTTGGAGTAGATTGAATTGATTGCATTTTCTGCAATTTACATTTTTGGTTAATCAATCAATTGGTCTTGCCTTAGGTCTCTGTCGATCCTTCCGTTTGTGCTCTATTTGAGCTCATTTTATTTCAACTTTCATTTGTGTAGCATTTGTTTCTTAAAATTATTCCGGGACTGGAGAAAATTGGGCATTCATTGTACGCTTGTGGAGTTGTATTAAAAATTTCACATTGAGATTAAAGGGCTTCCAATGGGACTTCTAAATATTTTGGCCCGCACCATCCATTGTCTTAAGGGGTTGGATTGGATGCAAACTTTTAGTAAGCCTATTCTTATATTCATTAGTCTACATTAAGGGTGTGAACCCAACAACAATTTTATTACACGTACTGGAGGATGATGGGTTTTATAAAGATACCTCACATGGCCTATGCGAAGGCATCAAAGGGCTTATGAAGGCCTCACGTCACACTTATTTATTGCTTTAAGGTTTTGGGTTGTATGCTCCAATCCTTTCTAACTATTAATTACATCAATCCAATAGGAATCACTAGTTGATGTCAAATTCAAGGCATTTTAGTTTTGCTTGGTTCCTACTTTATTTGGTCCTTTTGCTTTGATTCACCTTCACTTCCAAAGAAATGTTCAATAGTTTGCCTGCTCAGTGTGCTTAATGTCAATGTCAGATTTCATTTCATGCTCTTGTCCGTACTATCTACACTATAGATGCTCCTTTGGGGCTTATTTTGTGACATGCAGTGGTAGGTCATTTTGGAAGATATATATATACTTTTTATTTATGAAGAAATATTTTCATTAATAATGGGAGAAACTCACGTATACAAAGAGGTATACCAAAAATTGAGAACATACAAGACTAGATAGTTTTCTCCAAAAGGCATCCATCCTTCAATACAAATAACAATCTCATGGGTTCAAATGTATAAAAAATTATACATCTTAAAAGATAAGATGCGTACTTAAAAGATACGCATATATGCTTGGTGCAAGTTTTCATCTACAAGTAAAATCATGACCTTTCCTCTTTGATTTGGTTTGCAGTTTGTAAGTTTTGATGATTGAGAAAAAATGGAAGGTTAACAACAACATACCCAGTATATTCCCACCACGTGGGTTCTGGGGAGGGTAGGTGTACGCAGTCTATAACACTATCTCAGAGGTGAGATAGAGAGGCTGTTTCCGAAAGACCCCCGGCTCAAGATACAACAATGTAGAAAAGAAATAGTAAAGGGGCAAGAAACGATATGTATAACCACACCTAATAATAATATAAGCAGGACCCACCAAGTAATACAGAAACAATAACACACTTTGAAGTAATACAAATACTTAGCTACAAGCACCACTAATGAAACAAAATTCTCCTATCTACTAACCATGACGCCCCCTTCCTACTACCCTTCTATCCTAATCCGCCTCCTCCACACCTTCCTATCTAGGGTCATGTCCTCGGTAAGCTGAAGCTGCTCCATATCATGTCTAATCACCTCCCTCCAATATTTCTTCGGTCTACCCCTTCCTCGCTTGAATCCATCCCTAGCCAACATCTCACACCTCCGCACTGGGGCATCTGTGCCCCCCCTCAACACATGCCCAAACCATCTCAACCTCACTTCCCGCATCTTGGCTTCCACCGACGCTACTCCCACTTTATCTCGAATAATCTCATTCCTAATCCTATCCTTCCTAGTACACCCACACATCCACCGTAGCATTCTCATCTCCGCCACCTTCATCTTTTGGATGTGAGCTTTCTTGACTGGCCAACACTCCGCACCATATAACAAAGCCGGTCTAACCACTACTCTGTAGAACTTGCCTTTGAGTTTAGGAGACACCTTCTTATCACACAACATTCCAGACGCGAGCCTCCATTTCATCCATCCTACCCCAATCCGGTGAGTGACATCCTCGTCAAAAATGGAAGGTGGTTGTCAGTTTTTTCTTTCTTGATATACAAAACTCTAGTGCTTCCGTGCGTGTTAGGGCTACTCACCCTTATTTAAGGCCCCATTTGCTTGCACTTAATAGATATCTGAATCTTAATCATTTAGATCTCAGTCATTAAGTTTGTTTGTTTTTTAGGTCTGAATCTAAATTATTTAGATCCAACCCATTAATAGTCTTTACACAATTCAAACTCTTAAAATATATTCTACTAACACAATTCAAACTCTTAAAATATATTCTACTTTTTCTTCCCAAATATAAGGGTATCAAGTTGTTGAGTCACACAATGATGGTTTGAGAAAGGGTGGTAGAGTTGAGGTTGAGGAGGATCGTGACTATTTTCGAGAATCAGTTCAGATTCATGCCAGGTCGCTCGACTATCGAGGCTATTCATCTCATGAGGAGATTAGTGGAGCAGTATATGGAGAGGAAGGACCTTCACATGGTGTTCATCGATCTAGAAAAGACGTACGATAAAGTTTCCAGGGAGGTTCTTTGGAGGGGCTTGGAGGCTAGAGGTATTCCTGTGGCGTACACTAGGTCGATTAAGGACATGTATGAGAGTGAAGACTCGTGTGAGAATAGTGGGGGGATATTCGGAGCACTTTCCTGTTTTGACAGGGTTGCACCAGGGATCGATTCTTAGTCCGTTTTTATTCGCCTTGGTAATGGATGTGTTGTCGCGGCATATTCAAGGGGAGGTGCCTTAGTGTATGTTATTTGCAGATGTTGTAGTTCTAATTGACGAAACTCGGGGAGGTGCTAATGATAAGTTGGAGGTTTGGAGACAAATCCTAGAGTCGAAAGGGCTTAGATTGAGCAGGACCAAGACAAAATACTTGGAGTGCAAGTTCAGTGAGTTGATGCATGAGGTGGACGTGGTGGTGAAGCTGGATTCCCAAGCCATTCGGAAGGGAGATAGTTTCAAGTATCTTGGGTCTATAATCCAAGGGAATGGAGAGATTGATGAGGATGTCACACATCGTATTGGCGTAGGATGGATGAAATGGAGGCTCGCTTCTGGAGTCTTGTGTGGTAAAAAGGTGCTCCCTAAACTTAAAAGCAAGTTCTACAGAGTGGCAGTCCAATCGACTATGTTGTATGGAGCGGAATGTTGACCAGTCAAGAACTCTCGTATCCAAAAGTTGAAGGTGGCGAAGATGAGGATGCTGCGATGGATGTGTGGACTTACTAGGTGAGATAGAGTTAGAAATGAGATTATGCGAGAGAAGGTGGGAGTGACTTCGGTGGAAGACAAGATGCGGGAAGTGAGGTTGAGATGGTTCGGGCATGTGATGAGGAGGTGCACGGATGCCCCAGTTCGGAGGTGCGAGAGGTTGACTCTGGTTGGATGGTTTCAGACAAGTAGAGGTAGGCCGAAGAAATATTAAAGGGAGGTGATTAGACGTGACATGGAGCAGTTATACCTTATGGAAGACATGACCCTAGATAGAAAGGTGTGGAGGACGCGAATTAGGGTAGAGGGTTAGTAGGTGGGAGTGCATTCTTGCTAGTAGGTAGGAGTGCCTTGTTTTTAGCCGTGCTAGTGGTTGTAAGTGTTGTGTGTGTGTCTTGTAGCTCCCTGTTCGCAGTGTTTTGTAACTACTTTGTGGGTGTCTTGTTTCTGTTATTATCTATTGGTGTGTTATTCCATTTTGTTTTGTTTTTATTATGTCTTTTTACTGTTTTGTGTCCTGAGCCGAGGGTCTATCAGAAACAGCCTCTCTGCCTCATCGGAGGTAGTAGTATCGACTGCGTACACTTACCCTCCCCAGACCCCACTTTGTGGGAATACACTGGGTTGTTTGTGTTGTTTTCTTCCCAAACTTTCGCCTTGCTTCTTCTTTGCGCCAAAAATTTCAACACTTCTCCCTCCCTCTCCAACTATCAATTGGCAATCATCAAAAAGGTGTTCGTGTAAGTTTTAAATGCTTAATCTGTATATTCACAATTATCAAAAAGATGTTTGAGAAGGATGAATGCATATGCAATTTAAAAAGAATTAATGTACATGCAGTTTCAGTTACTTTGTAAAAGGGTGAAATTAAAGCATACGCAAGAAAATTTTCAAGAAAAAACTAGTTCTCAACATTTTAAATTTCATATTAAGTTGCTTCCGTTCAAAATATTTGTCAAATATAAAATATTCATTCTAATAATTCTAATATATGCTGAAACGAGATTTTTTATAATATTTATTTGAATTTTGTATTTTGTATTGAGTATGTTTAAAAAAATAAATTATGCACATTCAGCTATTAAAAGCAAACTGTCTTAATCATTTAGTGTTCAGATCTAGAGACAACATATTTATATTCAAATGTGTATGCAGGTTCAGACGGCTTAATCCCAATACACATCTTAATGTTCAGATGTCTTAATCTTAACAGAAACAAATGAGGCCTAAGCCTTCATGTGGTTGAACAGCCCAAAATTTGGTTTTTTAAAATGTTAGTCTTAATTTCTTAGGGAAAAAAGCAACTTTACCTTTACCAAAAAAAAAAATAAAATTTTCTTAGGGAAAAAACGACTCTTAGACTTTAGCTTAGTTCTGATTGAACTGGTGTGCATCCATGATTTCTTTCAAGTCCAGATCCTTTTAGACAGCTTAGTGGATGTTAATTGAGATATTTGCTCAAATTACTTGTGGATCATCCTAAAATTTTCAAACAACTGAGCAAAAATATGTATTTGCAATTGAGCTATGACTTCTTAGAGGTAGTGGTATGGACTGCGTACACTTAACCCCCCCCTCCCGCCCCTAGACCCCACGTGGTGGGAATATACTGGGTATGTTGTTGTTGTTGCTTCTTAGAGAAAATTATACTTATTTGGCAGCATTTAATGATTCTTCTGTTCGGTACGTTTGTCAAATAATAACTTCTTTGTCATACTTCCCTTGTTTTTTGATTTTAGGAAAAAGTTACAGATTCTATACCAAAATCTGCTCATGTTGCTAATCGTGCAAATGGTCCTCCATATGCTCAATCTGTTATGTCAATGGACAGCGATGACGGAATTTCCTACAAAGGTTGGTCCTTATTCACTCTTCTGAGTTTACATTTCAAAAGTTGAGTGAAATTTGAGAACTAGATATCAAAGGAACCATGTTGGGAGTCTTGCATTTGTGTGCGAGTCTAAACAGACATGCCTGGAATTGAATGTAGAGGAAAGTTTATGTAATTGGAAAGATGAAATGGTTAGAGAATATGATTAGCACATCACCTTATGCCTGCTACATGCATAATCTGGGATCATCATTTGTGGCATTAGTTGTGCATGACAACTTGGTGAATATACAAGGGCCTTTAGACATTAGAAGCCAACTTCTCTTTCTTGCCATAAGGTATGCTTTTATTGAGGTTTCATCCTGAGATTACACTTGTTCTCGGATCTGCCTAATGTTGAAAGCAAGCACATAAAGCAGAGGTTCAAAGCTAGAATAGTTGAAATGCGAAAATCAATAAGCTCAAATCATTTAATTTTCATCTGTTTTCGTAGTGAAGTGCGAAGTTTCTATTGACATGTCTGATTATCACCCAATTTAGTATTTCTGAAAGCTGTCATTTATCAATTACTTTTAACTCCAAGACCTAGGGCTAGGGGAATCCTCTGAACTTCTGTTGTGCAGTGTTGTGAGAGGCGAGTGCCCTGTCGCCAAAGGCGAGAGGCGAGGCGACCCTTCATCGCCTATTAGCTTTGTGGTACTGGCATCTTCAAAAGACGACGCCATGGCGACAATGGCCACAAAGGCATCGCCTTTCATATTTTATTTTAAAAAAGCGACCAATTTAGGGTTTTAAAAGATAAAAGGTAATTTTAGGGTTTTCTTTCCAAATTGCACAGTTGCACTCTTAGACGCCGTCTGCGACCTGGCGACTCCAACCAGTCGACTCGACCAGACTTCTCTGGTGACCAGCCAGACTTTTCCTGCGACTCCATAAGTTCAACCAGTACGTATTTCTTCTTTTCTTCTTCTGATTTCTTCTTCTACTTTCTTCCTCAGATTTCTTCTTCCTCTGTTTTTTTTTTCCTTCTTCTTCTTCTTCAGACTTCAGAGTTACTTCTTCCTCAATTTTGTTTTATGTTTTACTGCATCTTTATTACTGTTTTTCTGTCCTGAGCCGGGGGTCTATCGGAAACAGCCTCTCTACTTCTTCGGAGGTAGTGGTATGGACTGCGTACACTTTACCCTCCCCAGACCCCACTAAGTGGGAATACACTGGGTATGTTGTTGTTGTTGTTGTTTCTGAATTCTGTTTTCTTTAGACAGTAGACTTAAAGTTTTAATTTTTTTTTCTGGTTTAGTTATATTATAATATATACTAATTAATACCGTAATTATTTGCTCATATGTATTGCTATTGAGATTTTGATTATTTATATATGCAATTAAATATTTTAATTTCTTGGTATTAATTGGCACCGCACTTCAAAAAGGCGAGCGGCGCTCGCCTCACCTTGTGGCGAGGCAGACCCTTGTCGCCTTTCGCCGTCCAAAACATTGCTGTTGTGCTAATCTATAGGGCTTAACAAGGGTAATCAAATTGTTCTCACATGGATTAAACAGTGGGAATCTATTTTATGCGAGTGAAAAGTTTGAACTAGATCTCCTTTAAGGGCCTGTCCTCCGTTCTTATTTTTTTCAATAGTTACTCAAAAACTGCAGTCAGTTCTCTACCATGCCTGTTGAGGAAATTCATGCAGAATTAAGTGTTTTACTAAAGACTTCGTCGGTTTGTCCCCCTTCCTTCTAACTTCTTTTTTTGAGGATTTAACTTATGTGTTTTGAAAATCCAAGTCATGATTTTTAGAAGTTTATAACATTGGAAATAATCAGGAATGCTGCTTATCACTTTGGAAGAGCTAGTCCCTCAGTGACTGGATAGAAGATTTCATTTAGTATGGAGAATAATAAGAAAAGGATTTTTCTATTCTTATGGAAATTGGATATGCAGTTATTAGGATTGTATCATGAAGGATATCATGCAGAGGATGTCATGTAACATGGAGAATATCTGCTGTCCTTTTCCATGGATTAATCAAGGAATGCTCTTTTTTCGCTGTGCACTTACAATAATCACTATATGCAAAATGGAATAAAGGTGTTAAAAGAACAATCAGTATTTCTGTTGCGATATGCAACCGTAAAGTAACCTTGAATGTTTTCTGAGTTCTCTTTCCTTTCTCCTATTTTTTGGTCGGAATTTCTGAGGAATATGTGTATATCTTGTAATTTCTGCAGCCATTGGTGGTACCACTGGACGGCTTCTTGAGCAAAACGCTCAGGCCTTGGATCAAATATCTGCAAATTTTGCTGTCT
Organism: Capsicum rhomboideum; assembly: GCA_031232105.1. Classification (NCBI taxonomy): domain Eukaryota; kingdom Viridiplantae; phylum Streptophyta; class Magnoliopsida; order Solanales; family Solanaceae; genus Capsicum; species Capsicum rhomboideum. The sequence continues at coordinate 59,242,421 of CP124711.1, forward strand.
TTAAGGTCAGCTGACGCTTCTGACAATTTTATTCCCACCTATCTCACCTTCTTTTCTGTTAAAGGTGACAAAATGGTATCGGACCAAATACGTGAACAAGCCATAAGGGTCATTTTCTGTTGTTGCTTTTACTCCCATTGATTATATGTGATGTAGTTTGAATCTTAATGTTGTTTTTGAGGAAATTTGACTAGTATATTACATTAGTAAGAGAAAAAAGAAAATCTAAAAATAATTGGTAAGTTATTAGGATGGGGGAGACGTCAATACTATGAGTTGAATTGTTTAAATGAATTTGAATTTTGAAAGAAATGAGAGTTGCATTAATCACGTCAAACATTTGAAATCTACCAGAAAGTGTCATATAAATTGGGATGAAGGAAATATTATTTCCATGAAAAACTGAGAATGTTTACCTCTATCTCTTTTTTCTGTGAACATAAACTTGGATTATTTTTAGGGGGCAAGATTTAAGTATTCATTGGTATGAAGGAGAACCAGCTTACATAAACTTTGCCTCAAATGGGAGGAATTGAGGTAAAATAGAGATCTTGGTCTCCTTTTTGTCTCCTGCAGTGGCAAGGTTCAATTCTTAAAGAGACAGTGTTGTATTCATTTTGTTCTATTCTTTGAAGTCCTTTTCCTATAAGAAATTGGCAACTCTATAGTCTACATGCGTTCTTTGATTGCTTTTGACTTCTGTGGGCCCTGTGTGTAGTTAAGGCACTAGAATTCATGAGAAAGAAATCTTTCTTTGAATTCAAATCCAGAGATTTGTATCACTATAAAGCTATTGAACAGTACCTTTCTCAACCTTTTGGCTGAGATCAAGTGTGTTAAATATAGATGGACATGTACTCGTACAAGATTGTTTCAAAAAAATCAAGAGTTGTAAAGATTTTGAGCACATTGAGCTTCATTCTGTTATTCACCTGTTAATTTGCTAGCAAGATCCCATGACATGAAGAAAATGAGACAGCCTGCAAGGGATGATAAGTTAGTTGTGGAAGCGAATATTGGACCAGTTAAGTCATTGTGGAGAAGACAAAAGAGAAAGCAGACTATCACAAAGATTATTGGACTATGTATGAGACACGGGTTGATGGACTTAGGTGTGTAAATGGGTAATAAAGGGGAATAGTAGTGTTGCAATAGGGAATACCCTATTGCATATTTCAGCAAAAATTGTTCCCGAGGATGTAACATGCTTTAACTTACCATCGTGTAATGTTTGCTATACAGGTACTCAATGAGAGGTGCCAGTATGTACTTGGTAATAGCTTTCATTATTTATATAAATCAATCGGCACTCAAAAACTTAACACTTCAAGTCATATGCATACAGCTCAAGCTATCTGTTAGAATTGGAGTAGGAATAGGAATAGTATATAGAATCTTTGTTGGAAAAAGATTTTAATGTAGTGTCCTACTTGGAAAAGGATTGGAGTGTAGTGTCTATAAATAGGGTCTCAGTGTAATAATGTAGAGACAACAATTCAATAATATTCTTCTCTTATATTTCTCACATGATATCAGAGCCTCTACGATCTTGGTAGAGAATCAATAAGCTTCCGCTGCCGGTGGGCGGCTATAACCCATATATGCCGATGATCATGTTAGCAAAATTTGGGCCACTGTGCTTCTTTCCGGTGGCTTCTTATATCTAATTTGCGTAGCATCATGCATCTTTCCAGTGACTATTTTATCATATCTAATTTGCTAGCACAGTTCATCTTTTCGGTAACTACTTTCTCATATCTGATTTGCATAGCACCGTGCATCTTTCCGGTGACTGATACTTTCTCATACCTGATTTGCGTAGCACCGTGCATCTTTCCAGAGACTACTTTTTCATAACTGATTTGCGTAGCCCTGTGCGTCTCTGGGTTTTTTCTCATATTTAATTTGCGTACACCATGCATCTTTTCGGATTACTTTCTCATATTTGAGTTGCATAGCACGGTGTGTCTTTCAAGTGACTCCTCAGATTTGTTTGCGTAGTTCCGTGCGTTTTTTTGGTGACTCCTCAAATCTGATTTGCATAGGGTCGTGCCATCATTCCGACCCTACCCATATAATTTCTCTTTTTCAGTAGGGTTAAGCCATTATTCCGACCCTATCCATATAATTTTATGGTCTAAAACTGTCTCCTCGCGCCTGGTTTGAAAAGTTCCAACAATTTCTCTTTTCCAGTAGGGTCGTGCCATCATTCTGACGCTGCCCATATAATTTTTTTCTCAGATTGTGATCACTTTTCAGCAATCAAATCTAATAATCCGGCGCGTGAGCATGTTCCAGACCAGTTTTTCGGTGACTTTCTTATTCAAGATCTACTCATCTCTTGATTTCGAGATGATCCATATATTTTATACCAGTTTTCGGCAATTTTCCAGCGACAGATCGTCTTTCCGACGATGTTTACTACTTTTCCGACCGCTTTTTCAATTTGTTCCTTTTCAACTGTGATCGCCCAGACGTCCCGAGCAATCCTTGCCAGTTTTCTTGCAGATATCTTCACCAAGTCCCTCACTAGTGAAGATATGTAATTGGGGGTAATTTCACTTGGAGTAGGGATCCAATCATCAAAGTAATGCAAGACTAGATAGATTTCTATACTCTATGGAATGGGAGGAAAGCTTCACAAACATTAGACAAAGGATTCTGCCCAGAGTAACTTCTGATCATAGTCCTATATTTTGGAGTGTGGAGATTGGGAACAAAGGAAATCTTACTTCAAATTTGAAAATTGGTGGCTTAAGGTGGAGGGATTCAAGCAGTTGGTGCATGACTGGTGGAATGGCTTTCTAGTTGAGGGATTCCCTAATTATAAACTAAGCACCAAACTAAAGATGCTTAAACAAAAGTTGAAAGAATGGAGCAGAAAAACCTTCTCTGAAATGGCCAACAGAAAAAATAGTCTTTTTGACTTAGACAGAACTCAAGAGGATAGAGAGTTATTCACAAGAAGAGTTGATGATAAGGGCATCAATACTTGTAGAGCTAGAAGTTTTGGCTAAACATGAAGAAGAAAAATGGAAACAAAAGGCTAGAGCTCTTTGTCTCAAGCATGATGACAAGAACACCAGGTTCCTTCAAAAAATAGCAACAGGACATCAAAGGTACGACACAATTGATAGATTGGTGGTAAAAGGGGGAGGAAATCCAGGAGCCTAAGGAAATCAAAGAGGCTATGATAGACTTCTACTCTATGTTCTACACTGAACCTGAATCTTGGAGACCAGCATTTGACTTTACAGGTTGTCCTACAATCTCTGGGGAAGAGAATGTATGGCTACAGAGACCATTTTACAGAATCAGAAGTCCTACAAATCATAAAACAGTGTGATGGAGACAAATCTCCCGGCCCTGATGGTTTTACTATGAACTTTTTCAAGGCATGCTGGGAAACCTTGAAGGAAGATTTAATGCAAACTGTGCATAATTTTCATCAGAGAAGGGTCTTTGAAAAATCTTTCAATGCCACACTAATAGCATTGATTCCAAAGAAACCCGGGGCAGTTGAACTTAAAGATTTCAGACCCATTAGTCTGATTGCGGGGGGGGGGGGGGGGGGTTACAAAATCATCTCTAAGCTCTTAACTGAAAGGCTTAAAACAGTTATCAGGAAATTAGTGGATGAGCACCAAATGACATTCTTGGAAGGAAGACTAATTCTAGATGCAGCTCTGTTGGCAAACAAATTGGTAGGTTCAAGGATCAAACAATGATGTTTTTATATGTGCAGTAAATGCTGAGATTTACAGTGTATTACTTTAGTCCTATTGGGCAAATCTAAAATGTATTTGGGTTGTTGAAATTCCTAACCATGGAAAGCAACATAATTTTCTTCGCATTGGGTTTCAAATCTTTTGACATCTCGAGGAATGCTTCACGGGCAGAAACATGGTATGTTGGATGGAACGTGGGAGAAATGTGATGAGTGGATCGACATTCAGCCAGAAAACCATGGAATGGATCTGCAAAAATTCTCAAAGAAGCCTCAAAGGACAAAGGGAACACAGTGCGCAGATGGAAACGCCAAGAATTTTCTTCTCAGCTTTTTGCGCAAAGAATTTCAACAACAAGGGAAGATATATAAGTATCATAAATGCTAAAGGGAGGAATAGAGCTGTACTGATCATTCCCGAAGTAACATTCAATGTTGGTGGGATGTGGCCATTAAGATTGAGAGATTCATTTTCTGTAAAGATGCAAGGAGAATTAATGAGTGTAGGCCCATATTGGTAGACGAGGAGATCCCCTACCCTGCATCTGTGAGAAGAAGCAAATGGATATCCAAAGAATTCGACCCAACAGCCACAGAGGAAAAGGGGGACACCATTATTATCGAAGGGGGAAATAATTCATCACAGTCGGAATCACTACGGAGGAGCATTTTTGGTTGCTTCACTGGTAATGGCACCGATGTCTGAGATTCACAGATGGGCAAGTTTGAATTGGAAGCAAGGTCATGGTTTAAACATCTATGAAATGGGTAATTGTAACTTCCTTTTTGATTTCGCAACCATAAAGGCTGCTGAACACGTTCTCAAGGGCAGCTGGACTTGGAAGAGTCAAAGCTTGCAGCTATAATGGTGGACGCCAACAACAAGAGCTGTTCAGTCAAGAACAACCATCAAACAGACGTGGATCAGGTTGGTCGGACTGCCACTACATTTATGGTCTCATAAGGTGTTCAAGGCAGTTGGGGACCATTGTGGAGGTTGGATAAGAACTGAAGAGGAGACAAAATTGCGGAACCACCGAAAGTGGGCAAGAATCGTTGTGAAAAGTGGGGGAGATCTCATCTCGAAGGAAGTAAAAATCGAATTTGAAGGAGTCGGATTTATAATTCAAATTTGGGATGAAATTTTGACGAGATTTTACGTCGGAGAAGACATGGGAGCTGCCGCTGCTGAAGTGAGAGAGAATTCTTCGACCCAGAGGATAATAGAAAACCCTGGTGGGTATTATGAGGCATCTACAGCTGTCAACATAGAAGGGCACGTGGGTCGATCAATTGATTTTGAATTTCCTACCCTCACACGTGAGTTTTCATTAAAAGGAAAGGGAAAGACTAAGAGAGATTTGGGGCTTGACCCATTAGCCCAATCGTGCAGTTCCTTTAATGAACCATTATTAAACTCTCTGATAAAGCCAATAGATCCCTTCAAAGCTGAGATAGAGGCAATAAGCAATGCGAACTTGACATGCGACTCTGACTATGCTGCGATGGAAATTCATGCTCTGGCAGGAACTCTAGTCTTTAAAGAGAACGAACATCAACATACAACGCTGACACAGGTAGACGGATGAGAGAGGGGTGATAAATCCGGTGTTGGGGAAGAAGAAGGAAAACAACAATAGATAGTGCCCAGATCCGAATCCCATCAATTGTGATGCTTCAGGATGCAATATAGAAGTAGTGGGGAAGCAAATCAATGGGTGCAAGATAATATTTTCAGACTTAGCCAACAATTTGGGGTAGCTTTTGAAGGGTGTGATGAGGAAGCTCTTGAAATGGAGGGTTTTACATGCTCAATAGTTACAACAGGTGCAGACAAACAGCTAGTCCCAAAGGAGATATGAAATCTATTTTTTGATGTGAAGTTTAAGGATGGAGAGCCAAGGAGTGATTCTAGGAGTAGGGGGAGAAGTTCAGCTGCTCAATTACAATGAAGTTAAAAATTCTCTCTTGGAATGTTTTGGGTTTAAACAGGGAAAGTAAAAGAAATCTAGTGAAAAGTAGAATCCAGCAGGAGGGGGTAGACATTATTGTTTTAGTAGAGACTAAGCTTAATGGGGCAGTGGGAGAGTATGTACAACAATTGGGGGGAAATAGGTGGATGGGGGAATTTTGTTGGAAGCAATGGGCAGTAAGGGGGGGGGGGATTCTAGTGATGTGGGACAAAAGATCCTGGAAAGGGGAAGTAGTGGATTATGGGAACCAAACGATCACTTGCAAACTGTGCAGAATCAACCTAGATGTAAATTGGTTTCTCACAGCAGTTTATGCAGCATGTGATAGAAATGAAAGGAGGGAGTTGTGGGAAGAATTAGGAGCAATGAGAAGCTTGTGTGAAGGGCCTTGGGTAGTTTGTGGAGATTTCAACACTACTAGGTTTCCTTCTGAGAAAACAAACTGTTTAGATTGTCCGAGGCCATGACAAATTTTTCGAGTTGTATCAATGAGTTGGAACTGATTGACCCTCCTTTATTTGGGGGAACATACACTTGGAGAGGAGGTGCTAATCATAGAAATGCCTCCAGAATAGATAGATTTCTGTATTCTTTCCCATGGGATGAAATGTTCAATCAAATTAGGCAAGGCACTCTGCCTAGTTTGGGTTCCGATCACAATCCCATTGTATTGACACGAGGGGATGAGGCCTTCAGGAGATCCTATTTCAAGTTTGAAATGTGGTGGCTCAATGTGGAAGGTTTTAAAGACAAAGTGCAGGATTGATGGAGCTCGTTTGAAGTATCTGACAGATCTGATTTCAAATTAGCTACCAAGCTAAGATTGTTAAAACTAAAACTTAAGGAATGGAGCAAAGAAAATAGGGTTAATTAGAAGGAAAGGAAGGAGCAAATTATGAATCAGATAGGGGACATAGAAGCTGCTCAAGAAACCAGGCCACTCACTGATGATGAACAACTGTTCAAGGCACACTTGGTCATGGAATATGAGGATGTGACAAGGAATGAAGAAATTTTTTGGAGGCAAAGGTCCAGAATTCAGTGGATCAAGAATGGAGACAAAAATACGAAATACTTTCATAGAATGGCGACTGCTCACAAGAGAATAAATACCATAGACTCTCTTATGGTCGATAGAGAAATATCTTTTGAGCCGACGGAAATCAGAAACACCATTGTGGAGTTTTACCAGCAGCTTTACAAAGAATCAGAAAACTGGAGACCCTCTCTGAATTTACTCGATGTACAGGGCATCAATGAGGAGGAGAAAACTTGGTTGTCTAGAGAATTCAGTGAAGAAGAGGTGTTGGAGGGAATAAGAAGGTGTGCCAATGATAAAGCACCCGGGCCTGATGGATACACAATGGTTTTCTTCCAAGCCTTTTGGGAAACTATAAAGGAAGATGTGATGCAGACCTTTCACTACTTTCATTCCCATCGGAAGTTCGAAAAGAGTTTCAATGCCACATTTGTGGCATTAATTCCAAAGAAAGTGGGGGCAAATGACCTAAGGGACTTCAGACCAGTCAGCCTCATCACAGGAGTTTATAAAATCATTGCCAAAGTGCTAGCAGAAAGACTGAAGAGAGTGATAGATAGACTGGTCAACAAACACCAAATGGCCTTCATCAAAGGGAGACAGATAATGGATGCGGCATTAATTGCTAGTGAATGCATTGATACTAGAATTAAAGGAGATGTGCCAGGGGTAATGTGCAAGCTGGATATTGAAAAAGCCTATGACCACTTAAACTGGAATTTTCTGATCAACACTTTAAGACAAATGGGTTTTGACATTAGATGGCTTAAGTGGATTGAATTTTGCATTAAAATCACCAGGTTCTCTATTCTTGTAAACGGAGAACCTGCAGGTTTTTTTCATGCAGAGAGAGGACTGAGGCAAGGGGACCCTTTGTCTCCTTTCTTGTTTATTATTGCTATGGAAGGTTTGGATAGCTTGATGAGGAGAGCTTCTTTGAACAGATGGATCAAGGGTTTTAGCATCAGAAACAGGGCCAATGAGGTACTGGAAATGACTCATCTTCTGTGCGTAGATGATACAGTAATATTTTGTGAAGCAGAGCAAAAACAAATATGCTACATCAGAGTAATTCTGGTAAGTTTTGAAGCATGCTCAGGGCTAAAAGTGAACTGGAGAAAGAGCAACATTTTTCCTATAAAAGAAGTTCAACAAATTCAGATTCTAGCTAGCATCCTGAAGTGTAAGATTGAGAAGCTGCCTACAGTTTATCTAGGAATTCCATTGGGTGCTAAACACAAAGCAATTAGCATTTGGGATGGTATTCTAGAAAAAACAAAGAAAAAATTGGCAATCTGGAAATCTCAATATCTTTCTTTGGGCGGAAGGGTAACACTGATAAATTCTGTACTAGATTCATTGCCAACTTATGTGATGTCACTTTTCCCTATTCCCTATTCCCTATTCCCAGCAAAGTAATCAAAGCTCTAGATACTTTGAGGAGGAATTTCCTTTGGCAAGGCAACAAGATTGAGAAGAGTTTTAACTTACTCAAATGGGTGGCTGTTCAACAGAGTAAAAAATATGGGGGGTTGGGCGTAAGAAACCTAAAGTTTCACAACAATAGTCTACTAACCAAGTGGTTATGGAGATACAACCAAGAAAAGCAGGCACTGTGGAAGGAGTTTATTCAACACAAGTATGGTCAGGCTGGACAATGGTGTTCAGAAGAAGTAACAGGTACTTATGGTGTTGGTGTATGGAGGACCATAAGAAATCTTTGGTTGGCTTTCAAAGACAATGTAAGAATAAAAGTTGGCAGGGGGGATAAGACTTTGTTCTAGAAAGAAGATTGGTGTGGTCAAAGGTCTTTGAACAATCTGTTCCCTGGACTATTTTCCATCTGTTTGAACCCTAACAACAAAATACAAGTTGTTTGGACTCCTCATGGATGGAATTTGCTCTTTAGGAGGCTACTTAATGATTGGGAGATAGAATGGGTTTAAGAGATGCTAGCCTTGATTGGAGATTTCCCTGGCACCAACCAGGAAACAGATGCTCTAATGTGGAGACACCACTCTGATGGCCAGTGTTCAGTAAGTAGACTATATAGAAGGGAGCTGATCACAGTTGCAGGCAGAAAGTCGGGGCCATAGAATGCAATTTGGAAGAGTGCTGCCACCACCAAGGTGAAGTGCTTCACTTGGTTGGCAGCCAAGAGAGCTTCTTTGACTCATGATGTAATGTAGAGAAAGGGTATCAACATAGCTTCTAGATGTTTGCTTTGCAAAGAGGAATTAGAGACCAACAAACATCTATACACTGTAAAGTAACATCACAAGTTTGGGCTCTTTTCATCAGCATTGCTAACTTACACTGGATTATGCCAGAACATACAATAGATCTGTTAAGTTGTTGGATAAGAAGAGGAGGTAGCAAGAGTCAGAAAAGGTGGTGGAGGACAGTACCGGCGTGTATATGGTGGGTTATCTGGAAGGAAAGAAATCAAAGAATTTATGAAGGAAAAGAATGCTCACTACAGAAGATCAAGTGGAAAGTAATTACTATAGGTTTTTGGTGTAAAGAACAAAATATAGATGAGGAGATCCAATTAGTGGACTTCATAGGAGCTCTGTAATAGTCCCTGTTTTCAGTTTCTTGTAATTAACACTTTTTGGAGGTGGCCAGCATAGCCCTTAATGCTGAGGAATACAAAGTTACCAGTTGCAAAAAAACACACAGAAGAAACCTGGTTTATTGTGTAAGCTGGATATTGAAAAGGCCTATGACCATGTTAATTGGAATTTTCTCCTCAAAATTCTAAAAGACATGTGAGTTGGTAGCAGGTGGATTAACTGGATCAAGATTTGTAATTCAAGTGTGAAGTTTTCCCTCATCATTAATGGCAACACTGAGGGTTTCTTCCACTCACATAAGGGTCTCAGACAATAGGACCCTATGTCACCCTTTCTATTCCTACTAGCTATGGAGGGCCTGAACCATATGTTCAGAATAGCAAATGCCAATGGTTGGGTAAAAGGTTTCAGTGCCCAAATAGGAAGAGGGGAGGACCTAGAAATTTCCCATCTGTTTTACGCCGATGATGCTTTGTTTTTTTGTGAAGCAGAGGTTAGTCAGATCAGGCATTTGAGGGCCATTCTTACAATTTTTGAAGGCATCTCAGGCCTATATGCAAACTGGCTGAAAAGCCACATCTTTCCTATCAATCAGGTTGAGAATCTAGAAGTGACTGACTCTTAGTAAATCAGTACTAGATGGACTCCCTACCTACATGATGAGCCTCTTCCCCATCCTCAAGAGCATTGAGAAAAGAATCAACAGTGTAAGAAGATCATTTATATGACAAGGTTTATGGATAAAAGGGGCTATAATTTTGTGAAATGGGATGTGTTAACTATTAGCAACAAGAAGGGAGGTCTTGGTCTGAAGCATCTCATCAATCAAAACAACTCTCTCCTACAAAAATGGCTTTGGAGATTTTATTCAGAAGAATGGGCCTTGTGGAGAAGATTTATAGCCGAGAAATATGGCCTACTCAATCAGTGGACAACTGAGGAGGTTGTGGGCACCTTTGGGTGTAGTGTGTGGAAAACCATAAGAAGACTATGGCCTCAATTCAGCAACAACATCTCAATATCTGTTGGGAATGGACTGAGAACAGACTTCTGGAATGAGGTGTGGGTTGGAGAAGACAGTTTGAAAAATGCCTTTCCACACTGAGTTTACAGAGAAATGCCAATATCTCTCAAGTGTGGAGTCAACAAGGATGGAATCTATCATTTAGAAGAGCACCGAATGATTGGGAAATTGGGGATGTTGCCAAGCTACTTGAAGTGTTGAACTCATTCCTAGGCCTATCTCTTAGTTCTGATAAGCCTAAATGGAAACTGCATAGTAAAGGCCTGTTTACTGTCAAGTCATGCTAGTGGGAGCTTAATGCTAACCACACACTACTTGATAATTGGCCTTGGAAGCTAATCTGGAAGACTTGTTTGGCTAGTGTGTAGGAAAGCTTGCCTTACTCATGAGGCTCTACAGAGAAGAGGATGGCAAATTTGTTCAAGATGTGCTATGTGTGAACAAGACGCAGAAATTAACAATCATCTATTTCTACATTGTAAGGCTACTACAAGTCTATGGAATATGTTTTTGTGTCTGCTAGGAATCAGCTGGGTGATGCCGAGAACAACTTTGGAATTACTTAGTCACTGGAAAGGAATTGGAAACAGAGGAAGAAAAGAGAACTAGTGGAAGACTATCCCAGCATGCATATGGTGGACTCTATGGAAAGAAAGAAATGCTAGGTGCTTTGAAGGGCAAAAAGCTAGTTTACAAAAGATTAGAATGAATTGTATAAGTCTTTTGTTTTTTTGGTGTAAACAGAACTTGGTAGGGGAAATAGTTGATCTAGTTGATTTCATAGGAAACTTGTAGAGATTGGATGTAAGTTTCCAATTCATCATTTGTTGGATGATGAATTTTTTTAGTGTGAATATGAAGTTACCCTTGTCAAAAAAAAAAGTCCCTCACTAGTCCTCGTATTAATTACATCTATAACAAGCTCGATACATATTGACCTGTATGCACCAGCTTGAGGGGGAGTGTGAGAATTGGAGTAGGAATAGGAATAGGAATAGTATATAGAATCCTAGTTGGAAAAAGATTTTAATGTAGTGTCCTACTTGGAAAAGGATTGAAGTGTCGTGTCTACAAATAGGGTCTCAGTGTAATAATGTAGAGACAACAATTCAATAATATTCTTCTCTTATATTTCTCACGCTATCTATTATTCACAGTTTCAGATTGATATAGTGAAAAAAGGACCTTACCAGCGTTAGCTCTCGATGTTTATCGCTGTCTCTATTACAATCAAAATAAATGGCCTATCTATATCCTCACCTTTGGCAATACACGCTTGATAAAACCACAAAGTGATTAAGCAAGTTGGTTGGATACAACTTCGTAATCTTTTACAAATCGGTGTCAAAATCTAGTGTGGATGCCCTATGATGCACCCTGGTCATCTTTATATGCTATTACTGCGAGCTCCTTCGATCTGGTCGTGAACTTTTGAGAAGCTAACAAGGCCCATTAGTAATAGTGTTATTAAAAACCATTGCTTTGCCTCTTAAGGCGATGCAAAGGGATGGGTATCGCTTCATAGGTGAGGCCACACGCTTCCGAGAAATGGGCGCTGCAAACAATGACCCACAAAGTGATCCAAATAAAAAACAGCCAGTCCTTTAAATCTCAACTTTGAGGAGTTGGATTAATATAAGCATTATTGTATATTGGATGGAATTAGTTATTTTAATTGCTTGATTACTGTAGTTCTAAATTCATGTTTGGCATTTTTTAATTTTCTGTACTTGTGTGCTTCATTTTCACATTTAGCTTCAAGCCTTGTCACTTTTTTGCATTTTTCGCCTTTAAAAACTCTAATCTAAAACTACTTGAATGGCAACATTGTACAACTTGATCCTAGGAAGGCAATGACCTCCTGTACAACAATTGCATTTTCGATAAATCAGATTCTCGATTTTGACTTTGAGCCTTTAAGGTAGGCTATAACAATTAACAACCTCAATTCACCTAATAGTTTGCTAGTTAGAATGTATAACTTTCTACAGTTAACAAGGATTGAGTCCACCCTATCGCCCATGTCGTGCAATTTTATATTGGACTTAATATTATAATGGGTAGGACCATAGAGTGCCAATCTATTGGACCTTTGAAAATTAGACTTATTACTATTGCACACATATGATATGGGTGGGACTGAATATAAGGCATAAAGATTTTGGATTTTTGAATATCCGAAAATTCATTGTACTAAATTCAATATCCAATCCAAATTCCATAATTTTAAAAATAAAATCCAAAGTCCTATCCATAATCCAAACCAAATATCCAAGAAGTTTGGATTTCGGGTTCGCCCAAACTATGCCCACTATTTGCAGGGGATGCATTTTCAACTACTTCATTAGTTCCAGTCTACCCCTTTTAGTAGCCATGGTGGTGTGTCACACACCTTCTATCGCATCTCATCTAATTTCTTTTGGAAAAGAATGCGCCTAGATGTTCAAACTTTTGTTGTGTAAAATTAGGTCTTGGGCCTAACTCACACTCTAATAACTATCTCATGAGGGGAGGATTGCCCAATATAAGGAAACCAATTGCATATCCCTTTTTCTATGTAGGACTCTTAACACCCTCCCGCACGCCCAGACCTTGTTAACTGGAGCGTGAACAATATAATATGGGGGCCAACATCGGTGAACAAAGAATTGGGAAGGGCCTGCCTCTGATACCATGTAAAATTAGGTCTTGGGCCTAACTCACACTCCAAAAGCTAGATCATGAGGGGAGGATTGCTCAAGTCCATATAAGGAAACCAATTGCCCATCCATTTATTGATGTGGGACTCTTTAAGCATCTTGGTAGAGAATCAAAAAAAGCTTCCACAGTCGGCGGGTGGTTATAACTCATATAGCCGCCCGTCTGGCCAATGACTATGTAAGCAAAAGTTGGGCCACCGTGCTTCTTTTCGGTGTCTTCTCATATCTAATTTGCATAGCACCGTGCATCTTTATGGTGACTACTTTCTCATATCTAATTTGCGTAGCATCGTGCTTCTTTTCGGTGACTACTTTCTTATATCTGATTTGCGTAGCACCGTGCATCTTTTCGGACTACTTTCTCATAGCTAAGTTACATAGCACCATGCATCTTTTCGGACTACTTTCTCATATCTGAGTTGCGTAGCACCGTGCGTCTTTCTAGTGACTCCTCAGATTTGATTTGCGTAGTTTTGTGCGTCTTTTCGGTGACTCCTCAGATCTGATTTGCATAGTTCTGTGTCTTTTCGGTGACTCCTCAGATTTGATTTACATAGTTTCACTTTTCGTCTGTTCGTGCGAAAACCACCACCACCAAGAGGTCTAGTGTCTCCCTGCGACCAAACCCCAACCAGCTCCACTGTAAATCGACCTCCCATGCGCCTCCACGTGCCGCCCAGGAGATCATAACGTCCAGTGAGATACTGACCACGCGACGGCGTGTGAGACTCTTTCCGGCCTCTTTTCCAATAGGGTTGCGCCATCATTCGGACCCCACCCATATAATTTTCTCAGATTTTGACCACTTTTCACCAGTCAAATCTAATAATCTGGCAACTTCAGCACTGTTATGGTGATTCCAGGCTTGTTCTAACCAGTTTTTCGAGCAATTCTTTTACTGATAGGTTCACCCAGTTCTTGCGAGCCTTTCCATTAGTTTTGTTTTGGATTTAGATCGCCGGAACCCTAATCCGGCGTCCTTTGTCAGTTTTCCGGCTAGATCTTTTAGACCCCTTTCAATTTTAACGACAGTTCAATATAATTTCTGCAAACGTTCATCATTGATTTCGTTTTAGTCCTATGATTGAGTCCAAACCCTTAATGAGGAGATCAAAAAATCAAACATCACTTTGTCATGAGATGGGCAAAGAGTCCCATCATTTATTGCCCAAGTTCATCATGAGAGGACCATGCACATTGAGATTGATTGTTACTTTGTCAGAGAAAAAATAATCTTAGGAGATATTGTTACAAAATTTGTGAAGTCGAGTGATCAACTTGCAGATATTTTCATCAAGTCCCTCACTGGTCCTCGTATTAATTACATCTGTAACAAGCTTGGTACATATGACTTGTATGCACCAGCTTGAGGGTGGGGGGGTGGGGGGGAGGGTTAGAATATGAGTAGGAACAAGAATAGTATATAGAATCCTACTTGGAAAGGATTGTAATGTAGTGTCCTACTTGGAAAAGAATTGGAATGTAGTGTCTATAAATAGGTGGGTCTCAGTGTAATAATGTAGTTACTACAATTCAATAATATTCTTCTCTTATATTTCTCACATGTTGCTTGCCAAATATGTCAACAAATGAAATATTACTCAAACAGCCAGCATGGGTTTTACAACCTCTACTGTGTCAACCCTAGTGTTTGAGGAGGAACCAATGGATTTTATTACTTGCCTTTCGGGCTTGAAGGGAAAGGCAAAAATCGTGACACTGTCCAAATGTGGGCAATCATTGCCTTCCCTTCTACCTTCACAGCTCAAACTATGGCTGCTTCAGTTGCTTCTGAAATTATTAGGCTACATGGGCATCCCGAGGTCATTGTCACCGCGATCCCAAACTTATGGACTCATCTGGAAGAAATTCATGAACTCCAAGGAAAAACACTATCTATGAGCGCTGCGTATCATCTGCAAATGGATGGTCAGTCTGAAGCTCGCTCTCAATAAGTGTGGGTGAGCAGTATTTGTGGTGTTTCATGGCTGATAGCTCACATGAATGGGCACCTATACCTTGGGCTGAGTATTGGTACAATACAACGTACTAGAAAGTTGCCGAGATGAAACCTTTCCAGGCCGCCCTTTATGATAGAAAACCTCCTACTATTGTTTGATATGTCGTGAGAAGTAGTGCTATTGAACTGGTGGAGCTGTATATGCTTCAATGTAATGCAGTGATGGATTTGTTAAAGCACAATCTTGTTAAAACGCATTGAAGGATGAAGGAATTTGCTAGTAAGAGGCGACACCGTATCGAGTTTAAAGTCGGAGAATGGGTGTTCGTGAAATTAAATACTTATAGACAGTACTCTATGAGATTGCAACACTACCACAAGTTTGAAAGATGTTACTTTGGTCCATTTAAGGTTCTTAAGAGAATTGGAGAGGTGGCCTATGCACTGGATTTACTGGATGAGGCTTGAATTACCACGTTTTCCATGTTACAATTATGTTGGAATGCCTGATCATCAAATTACATCATTGCAGCTCAGGAGTGAGCAGATTGTGTTACCGCTGAAAGGTTCTTATCTGGGATGGGGGTATTGTCATGACAGAAAATGGAGAGGGGATTGCAGGGGATGATGGGCTAGCCGTGGAAGAAAATATTTGACCAGTTAAATCGTTGAGGAGAAGCAAAAAAGAGAATGAGACAATCACAAAGATTGTTGGACTTTGTATGGGACACGGGCTGATGGCGTTGGGTGGTTAGTGGATGAAGTATAGTGGCAGCATTTTGTAGGAAGGCAAATCTGTTAGAATCTTCCTTCCCTACATGTTGTGCTCTCTCTCTCTCTCTCGTATCCTTTCCCTGTTCTTACTTCCTCTGATTTTATCGGTTACTGATTCCCTTAGATGTCAGCAGTATAATCAGTAAACACCGTTCCTATAATTTTCTGTATTGGGTGTGCTACATACCTCTATTTTTGAATAATATTTGCTGGTGAGATCCCTCTTTTTATTTCACGTACCCACTGCATAGTTTCGGGAACAGCCTCCTACCTCCACGAGGCAGTGGTAAAACCTGCGTACACTCTACCCTCCCTGGACCCCACTTGTGGGATTCCACTGGGTATGTTATTGTATGCTGTACTAGGGTCGAGTCAGTTCTACTCTCTGTTAAATCCATGTGGATGGTTGTTCCTCATAATTTGCAATGCAAAGTATCATTTGTGCTTTGGTTATTGGTAGTGCTAACATCTTTCTTTTACTTCTATTTCCATGCAGATTCAAGAAAACATTAACCTTTTCACTCAAGCTCGAAACAATATCCTCACCATCTTAAATGAGTATGTTCTGGATTATCCTTTCCCTTTTCACTGTAGTTGTGTGCGCGCATGCTTTTATTTGCAGTGAGTACATGCAGTGAATCTTATGCTCTCTCTTTGGCATAAAGGAATCTTAGTTGCAGGGAAATACATGCTTTTATAAAGTGATACTTCTGCCTGCGCACTCATTTATCTAATTTTACTCAAAATTATGTTATCTATTTGCATCATTTATGGCTTGGGCTTCCTTGCTTGTCCTAATCTACATGATGCAGTTTCTTTTTTAGTTTGTCCCAGAAAGAATTATGCCTTTCTATTACTTAGAAGGGATTTTGACTTTAAACTTTCAATTTATCTTAATGGCCACACAAATATCTATAGGTTGTCTTAAACCACAAGTTTCAAAAGTCTTTCTTAAATTTTGTGCACACTCAGTGTATCACATAAATTGGGACGGAGGAACTGTTATGAGCATTTAGCAATTCGTTAATGTTTTTTGACTCCTGTTGATTCTCCAGATTAACTAATATGTCTTGTTTCACCTTGGGTTAAAATGAAGATTTGGGCCATGCTTTGCGCATTATAATTGAAAAATATATGTGATTACTTTCGAAACTAGGAGAACTTTTTATTCTCATAGTTAACCTGAAAGATCTTAATTCTTGAAATCTTATACAAAATTAGGTATTCTGTTATTCAAGTATCTGCTTTTACACCATACTAAAGCTAAACAGGATGTTTTTATACATGATTTCTCGATCTTCCTCAACTGAGTTTGCTTCAATATGCGTCTCCTCAAGAATTTGTGGACAATAGCATTTGACGAGTCTTTTTGTAGCCTTTACTATAATTCTACTTGATTTTTTATGTGTCTGTCTTTTCACTGCATGCTAAGAAAACCTTGTCATGCAGCATGAACGATATGCCAGAAATAATGAATCAGATGCCACCCCTCCCTGTAAAGCTAAATGACGAGCTTGCCAGCTTAATCCTTCCACCTCGACCACCCTTGCCAAATAAATCATGAGATCCATGAGGCTTGGGCTTACTGTAGATGCTTCTCTGAGTTTACTGAAGTTGAGATCTTGTTGATTACTTGGATAAGAATAATAAACTAGTCAAGGTTATTCCTCTGGAGATATGCATTGAGATTAGCTCCTTTTGGCTTGTTAGGACTCCATTTGCTTATCTTAGTTAATTTTCCTTTTCTATTATCTAGTTTTGTGATTTGCTGTTGATTTACTTAAATAGTTAGTTGGGCTAGCGTGTAAATATAGTTAGTGTAGGAAGGATTCTTGTTTCTGTATCTCAATGGATGCAAATAAGTTAAGATCCCATGCTTTTGCTGCAAACTTGCAATACACAATTGTTACGGACTACTCAAATTCTTTCCCTCGCAAATGAGACGTGAAATTGGGGAAAATGGATAACTCTTCGTTTGTACCTTTATCATGCATGCAATATACGTGTACGTGTAATATGTTTAACCAATTGGGAAAAAGAAGGGGATTTGAATACACTAAATTGTGAAAGTGACAACTGTTTGTGCATTATAACGAATCCTGACGCTAAAAAAAAAAAGGAAAAAGAATGTAAAATCAACCATATTCGATAGGAAGGTTCTGATGCACCCAACGTACTAGGTGGAATGGTTAGGGAAAAAACATAGTAAACTAAATCAGCCGTCAAACAGCTAACATTTGTAATTTAATTTATGCTTCTATGCCAGTTCTTTAATTCAAATAAGAACGTGTGGATTTAATATCGCTTTTGGAGCTACTAGCTAGAACGTATTTTTTTTTTTTTAGTCATTTGGCCACTTACATTACATATTCTGTTTGTATACCATCTTGCTATACCACGTCCATGTTGACCAAAGATACCTATCGTCGCATATAACTCATTGGCACATGATCTCTCTCCAAATAATATTACAAAGCAAATGGTAGGGGTGTGCATCGGTCGGTTTAGTTCGGTTTTATGTATTATCGGTTCGGTTTTTGATTTTTAAATATGCTAAATCAATAACCAAATCAATAAGATATTTTTTATCGGTTTTCAGTTTATCGGTTTTTAGTCCTTAACGGTTCGATTTTCGTTAATCGATAAGAAAATACTCATAAAATAGAAATTGTAGCAACTAACATGAAAAGAAATTGAATCTTAGTTGCCGACAAAACCTCACGTGATGTGTTTTAATTTACAAGAATCTTCAAGCTTGAACTGAATATTAGTTCAAAAATCTGAATCCTGGTTGTTGAATCCTAGTCTCTCGACCCTCACCGTCGTCGTCGCAAACCCTCGCCTTCGATTTACCAGAGAGGAAATTGAAAAGGTTTAACTTGAGGTCTTTATCGGGTAATAGGTTTCAGGAAATTGAATAGGTTTGTTAGTTTGTAGAAATTAAAGAGAAACTAAGAGAAATATATGATAAGTAATATATATATATATATATTAAGTAGGGGTAAACTAGTAATTTAGTATATTCTTATTGGGTTATCGGTTTATCCAATAACCCAATAAGAAAAAACCAAAACCGAACCAATAACCCAATAATTTTTTTTATAAAATCATTAAAAAACCATTAACCCAATAACCCAATAACAATTTTATCGGTTCGGTTTTTGCACATCCCTAGCAAATGAGGCCGGCCAATAGATCATCTTCTGTATTCCCTTTAGAAATGGTCCTAAAATGAGATGATCTTGATATTTTGTCCCCCATAAATTTTTTTTTACATAAATGACTCCCATAAAGGGCGGTTTTGATTTTTTTGACCTCACTTAACAAACTTTGCTCATAAGACAGATATTCTAACTTTTGCTCAAAATGTAGACGTTCGTGACATATTAAGACAACGAATCTACACAATTGACAAGAAGTTTTGCCTTATAGACAAAAGTTAGAACTTAGATATGTTGCCCATAAAGCAGATGTTCTAACTTTTGCAATAAGGCAGACGTTTCTGACATTTTAAGATAATGAACCTGCTCAATTGACTAGAAGTAATGCATTATAGGCAAAAGTTAGAACTTCTATTTGTTGCCTATCAGACATAAGTTCTAACTTTTACCCATAGGCAAACGTTCAGAACATTTTAAGACAGTAAACCAGTTCAATGGACCAGAAGTTCTGCCTTATAGACAAACGTTAAAACTTATTTTGCGGAATAAAAATTCAAGACCATACAATTTGAGGGATAAAAATTCAAGACCATACAATTTGAGGGATAAAAATTCAAGATTAGACATTTAAGGGACAAAAGTTCAAGACCGAACACTTTGGGGGACACTGGGAGAAATTTCTTGCGCCCCTCACCCCCCCCCCCCCCCCACCCCCAACAAAGGAATTTTTTTTAAAAATAAATCGCTCAACATAATATTGCATCCAAGTGCCATATTTTTAGTTTACACTCATACAACCAACATTTTTTTTTCTCAACAATATTTATACACCTAATATATAATATTATACGCTTATTATACACAATGTATCAGCTTTATATAAAACTATATAATAGTATATTAAAGGTGTTTTATATACGCTTTTATATTGTTATACAAAGTTATATAATTATAAAAATTTGTAAAAATATTAGATTTCGTCTCCTACGAACTTCAACCACAAAAATGGGTCAAAAACATCACCAACTTGATCTTCTTCATATTGTTTCAAATTTCAACTACAACTTGAAAATAACATCCCCAACAAACCTCAATCATCATTCAAAAGATTCACCAAATCATAAAACCTGTTTGTAAGTTCTTAAGTTTTAAAAATCCAATAATGGAGCTTTTAGTTTTCCACTTAAATTCATTCAACAATAGTTAAATCTGTGGTGATAAAAATGAATATCACTCTCAATCAACTTCTAAGCATAAAAAATATTAATCATAATCACAAAACAAATTAAGAAATTAGTATATTTTCCCTAAATATATTAAATTGTACACAAAAAAGGCTAAATAGGTTAAGATATGAAAATGTGGGCTAATTATAGTTCTAAGGTCGAGGAGTTAAAAGCTTGGATGATCACTCAACTTTGGGTAAGGTTTTCATAGTCACTCAACTTTGTTTTGTCTTCCAAAAGTCACTAACTTTGGATAATTGGTCTCCATAGTCACTCAACTTTGTTTTGTCTTTCCATTTTGTGAACTTTTAAAAGTGAAATATGTTTCCCAAATACTATGACCAAATACATGGTGAAACTTCACCCAAATCTTCATCTAAATGACTTGCCAAAAATATTTGGGAATCTATGGCCAAACACTAGCTAAGTTAGCTTCCATTGTCATTATTCATCAAAATATAATTTTTGGTACCTATTTAATGACTTGGTAGCTATAAACTTTTACAAAAAAAATATTTTAGAAATTTTGAAGGAAAATTTAATTATTGAGTTCTCAGTCAAATTTTTATTCTTATTTTCTTGTTTTTAATTTGCTCTTATTTTTCTTGTTATTTTTCATTAATCGAATTTATATAGTACTTTTGTTTTGAGTATGAATGTTTTAAATATGTTATGATATATACTCAAATAGTCAAATTCATATTTTCTATAACTGATATATCATCTTATCTTAACAGTTCTACAATTTTTATTTTATTTTTCTCCCGTTTTATTCGTTATTAATTAAATTAATAAGGTGTTATTTTAAATATGACTTTAGATATGCTAGCGAGATATAGTCAAATAGTCAAATTCATATTTTATGTATATGATTATATCATCTTATCTTAGCAGTTCCGCAATTTTTATTTATTTTTCTCTATCTCGTTATTTTTTAGTAATTAAATTAATAAAATATTATTTAAATATGATTATTTTGGATATATTACAAGGATATAATCAAATAATTAAATTTGGGTCGCATATAACTTATTGTAATAATTTGTGTCAAATGGTTTTTTAGGATAAATATTGATTTTCCTAGTGCCATCAATTATAGAGGAGTTATCGCAAGCCTACCATAATTAACCATATAAAATTGTCTTTACTTTAATTGTATAGTTTGAATTTTTATAAGATAGTTCACATATTTGAATTCCAATATGTATAGCTTCATTTCTTGCCGAGTTACGAATTTAATTGTATAGCTTCATTTCTTTCCCAGTTACGATTAAATTATTAGTAAAGAAGGTTTTTTTTTATCAAAAAAATTAATTAACAATCTAATGAGAAATTATAACAAATGAGATAATAAAAAAAATTACGAAACTACTAAAATAAAATTATATAATCAGTTACATAAAATACGAATTTGATTATTTGAGTATATCCTGCCAATCTAAAGTCATCTTTAAAATAATACATTATTAGTTTAATTAATAAAGAATAACACGAGAGAAAAATAAATAAAAATTACAAAACTGCTAAGATAAGATGATATTGTACACAATGAAATTTTATTAAATTTAAATTCGTACGAAATTCAGATTTATTTAAATCCAAATAAATATTGTTGATTAATATAATTGGATTAATTATTTAAGTCCGATAATGCAGATTTAATTAGAGCCCAATTTTATTGGGCTAATCCATTAATTTGGGCTACAAATGATGAGCCCACTTTGCAAAACGCACGATTTCATCTTATTCTAGAGGCCCAATTGGGTGCCATGTGTCAAATAACGTGGCATGCCAAGTCAAGTGAATGAGCCAATATGATCATGCCACATTTCGAAATGATGCAGCATGCCCAACCAAATCCAAGGCCAATGAAAATGTGACACATGTACAAGTTGACATGCTTCAACCAATCAAATTGGTCATGTTACTTCAATCTGATTGGCCGAAAAGAGTTTGTACTTACTATGATTCTTCTCTTTCCACAACTATAAATAGGGGTCTCATAATTCAGAAAAAGGACTAAGAATTCTAACAAGAAACAAGAGAGAGCTCGTGGATCAAACGCTGCAAATTTCTCTACAAGCTACAAGTTCAAGCATTCAAGATCATAGGTTCAAGATCAAGCTCAAAAACCCTTGAATTCAGGTACAAGTCAAGATCAAGTTCCTCAAATTCGCAACTCAAGATCAAGCTCAAAAACCCTTGAATTCAGGTACAAGTCAAGATCAAGTTCCTCAAATTCGCAACTCAAGATCAAGACCACTAGATTCAAGAACAAGCTCAAAAGCCCTTGAATTCAAATACAAGTCTAGATCAAGTCTACCAAATTCATAGGTCAAGTTCATCAAATCCCCAAGTCAAGATTAAACTCGTCAAATTCAAGATCAAGATCAAAGGCTCTTGAATTTATATTTGAAAAGGTGAATCAGAGGATTCATAGAGATTGTAACACTCACTATTTGAAATCAAATAAAATGATTGTTGCGATAATTTTTCTGTCTCGATTATTATTTTTTCGACCCAAATTCTGGCATGCCCAGTGGGACAATCTTTACCCCTCATCTGAACATTTCCAACATCAAAGTTCAAGAACATTGAAATGACTTCTAAGAAGGTTAACTCCCAATCGACTTCCTCTAAGGCTGTTGATTCTAAGTTCTCCGCCGAAGTAGAAAGCATCCATGGTGTTTCTTTTGGAAGCTTTAGAGCTGTCACATGGAGCAATGCCAACATGTTAGAACAAAAAACACACCAAGTGTCGTCCGCATCAACTCCAGTTTTTTGATCTTCAACCCCAAAAGGGAGCAAGGTCCCCTATAGGCGCTTCAAAAGAAGGAAGCAGCATGACAGAAACAATTAAGAAGACTCTAGCTTTACTTGAGCTTTCTGGTTCAAAAAACTCTAGCACAAAGAACGATGGTCATTTAACTAACGAATCATCTCCAGTAACACCACGTGAGCTCAACACTTGAAATATTAACTTATGCGATAATCCGTACTACTCTCCAACGTCTCCAATGATCATGCAAGCAATGATAACTGATGCCTCATCTATGGAGGAGTAGCTTGCGAACCTAGAGAAGGCGATTGAAGGTTTGACCAAATATGTCTAAAATCAAGACACTCAAATTGATAAGTTGGTGGATAGAATGGAAGTCTTAATTAATGGAGATTCTAGTCATGCTCCCAGAAAGGCTCCAGAAGTTCATGAGACAGAATATCCTATAAAACAAACCCCACATACTAAGGAGGTACCAGTCTCTTTTGAGGGAATGATTTGAATTGATCAATTGAAAGAGTTTCTCGCAGGGATCCTCAAAGACAAGTATGACATTTCCACCAAGTCTTCCCTGACATATGTTAAGCCCTATACTGCGAGAATTGATAGCTTCAAGATGTCTGCTAGCTATCAACTCCCCAAATTTCAACAATTTAAGGGCAAAGGGAATCTAAAGCAACATGTCGCGCACTTTGTTGGGACATGTAACAATGCTGGAACCTACTGTTACTATCTTGTCAAGCAATTTATCCACTCCCTAAAGGGAAATGCCTTTGATTGGTACACGGGCCTTGAGCCTAATTTCATTGATAGCTGGGAGTAACTGGAGCATGAATTCTTAAATTGCTTCTATAGCACAAGGCATACAATGAGCATGGTAGATCTCACAAATACCCATCAAAAAAAGATAAGCAAGTTATCGAATTCATCAATCAATGGAGAAATGAGAGCCTGAACTGCAAAGATAAGCTAAGTGAAGTTTTCGTAATAGAGATGTGTATCCAAGGGATGCACTGGGAGCTTCTTCACATCTTACAAGTCATCATGCCAAAATCCTTTGAAGATTTGGCTACCCTTGCTCACGATATGGAGTTGAGCATGTCTTTTGCTGGAAAAGGAGTAGCACCTATCCATGACCCTCGAAAAGGAAAGGAAAAGCAGGAACCCAGGAGATGGAGCAAGTTTGTCCAACAAAAAATCCATGAATGTCAAAGTATCTCCTATGAAGTTCACCACAAAGGTGAGCAAGAAGAAAAGCATAAAGATGACTTCTCAAGCACGTCCAAATCAGAAGTTAACTTTGAAGGAGATGCAGGAAAGGGAATACCCCTTTCTTGATTCTGACGTTTCCAAAATTTTTGATGAACTTCTTGAGCTAAAGCTCATTTATCTAACAGAGATGAAGTGGCCCGATGAAGCTGGAAGAACTGATGACCCTAACTACTCAAGTATCATAGGCTGGTGGGTCATTCTCTTGAGAAATGTTGTCTTCAAGGACAAAATCATGCAATTGGCCAATGAGAAGAAGATTGTGCTGGATGATTAGAAATTTAGTTCTCATCAAATCTTCATCACATTTGGATCACTCAGTCCAGTCCAAATATATGACTTCAAAGAGCATAATGAGAAACCATTGGAGCAAGATATCTCCCAAATTGGCGAAGAATGATGAAGGTTGGATTCTGGTGAATAGGTAGAGATGCTATAAAATAAGTCCACAAAAGGAGTCAGCTAAGAAACCAACTAGGAGGAGAATGGTGAGAAGACCAAAGGAGAAAACATCACTTGTGCATTTGAAGAAGCTAAAAGTAGCGGAGCATCACCACCAAAAACCATGACGTCCTGTGACTTTGGAAGAATTCTTGTCAAGTTGGTTCTGCGCAAAGACTGCTCAAGTCAATATTAAGACATCTTATTTTAATACTGTCAAAGGAGAAATAAAGGGAGATGGCCTATCAATGAAACCTCTTTCATCTTCTGAAAAGCCTATTGGATCCCTTCTCCAAGAAGCACATGTATGTGATACAAACATCACATTCACGGATGATGATCTCTTGTTTGGTGAAATGCTACATAATCATCCCTTGTATATCATGGGTCATGTTCTAGAGAAGAAGATTAATAGAATCTTGATTGAAGAGGGGTCTAGAATCAATATTCTGCCTATTCGCACAATGAAAGAACTTGGCATCACAACTGAGGAACTTACTAGAATCCATTTGATGATCCAAGGGTTCAATCAAGGGGGTTAGAGGGCCATAGGATCCATCAAGTTAGAGATTCATATGGATGATTTGTAATAAAATGTATTAATGCATGTGATCGATGCCAAGACTTCATACAACATATTATTTAGTAGGCCTTGGGTACACAAGAACAAAATTTTCTCATCCTCCTACTATCAATGCTTGTAGTGCCTCGAAGATGGAGTGGAAAGAAAAATAGTTGCCGATAATAAGCCATTCACTGAAGCTGAGTCACACTTCTTCGTTGCAAAATTCTACTTGAAAATTATGTTGTGAAGGAGAAGAGGGTTAATGATATCACAACAATTAAGTGTGATCATCTTGTAGCTAAGAAAGCCGAGGTGGCTGTCGAAAGAGTCATTGTTAAAAAGCCTCCTTCCACTTTAAATAAAGGGAAATTACGTCTTTGAAGAAGAAGACAACTCTTGTGCTCTGCTATGTATCAAATTAAAGAAAAAGGAATGTCACTCATCCGACGTCTAAGATAATATACTAGGGGTACTGACTCTTTCTATCAAGAGAAGCGATGCAATAAACTTGTCATTAAAGCTACTGGGAGAATTTGTAGCCCAAAATCCACCGCAGAATATGGTACTCCATGCGAGGCATACAAAAGAAGACTTCAATCCAAATGCTTACAAGCTATTTACAAAGGCTGGATACAATCCCAGTGAGCCATCAAAGTTAGAAAAACTCCCAGTAGAAGGTACTACCAGGCAAGCGCGTGAAGGCTTAGAGTACACACCACCACCACCAGTTCGCATCTCCATAAGAAGGGCAGTAAGCAACTACATCACTATGGAAGAGAAGTCCACTGCTTCCAACAAATGGCCTTCTATCTTTGATCGACTTGGAAAATAAACGAAAAGAACTTCTATGTTTGAGAGGTTGGGTCCACTAAAGAAAAAGAAGAGCAACAAGAGTCGAAGAAGTTATTGAGGCATGATAACACACTCTTCACCTAGAATCCAAAAGGATTTCCAAAGTTTGATTCCTTCTAGAATGAGGCGACAAACGAAGCTTGTGGTTTCATATAAGGAGGTGCCAAAAGCAAAGACTCATACTGTGATTTATATCGAGGAACATGAGAAAGATGAAGAAAATGTAGGCTCTTCATATCATATTACAACCCAGAGTGAGAATGATACCTCATCTCATATGAAGGTTGATGAAGAGTTCGAAGATATTTCCTAGTGTTACCATATATTTGTTAATGATGATGATCCTCAAGAAGAGGAAGATGCTAGAGATGCTCCGCCAGAACTTGAAGAAGAAGTGAAGACCATAATAGATCCCCTAAAGGAAGTTAATCTTGACACTAATGAAGACCCAATGCCAACTTACTTGAGCACTTTTCTAGAAGTGGATGAAGAAATCACTTATATGGACATACTCAAAGAATATAGAGATGTATTCGCTTGGATTTATAAAGAGATGCCTATCTTAGATCCAAAAGTGGAAGTCCATCAGTTGGAAGTCAAGAATGGTGCTCGTCCTGTTAAGCAAGCCCAAAAATGCTTTAGGCCAGACTTGGTTCTATTGATTGAAAATGAGGTTAACAAACTCATCGAAGCTGGCTTTATCCGTGAAGGTAAATACCCCATATGGATTTCAAGTATTATTCGTGTGAGGAAGAAGAATGGACAACTTTGAGTTTGTATCTTCAGGGATTTCAACAATACATGTCCCGAGGATGAGTTTCCAATCCCCATTCCAGAGTTGATGATTGATGCTACTACTGGTTTTGAGGTATTTTCTTTGATGGATAGTTCATCCGGCTATAACCAAATCTACATTTCACCAAAGGATAAAGAGCTCACTACATTTTGTATGCCCAAAGGCATTTATTGCTACAAGGTGATGCCTTTCGATTTAAAGAACGCTGGTGACACTTATTAAAGGGCTATGCATAATATCTTTGATGACCTACTCCATAGAAATGTTGAATGCTATGTGGATGACTTAGTGGTGAAGTCAAGAAAAAGGAACGACCACTTGAAAGACTTGAGAATGGTATTTGAGTTGCTCCAAAGATATCAACTTAGGATGAATTTATTAAAATGTACCTTTGGAGTTACTTCTGGAAAGTTACTTGGCTTTATTGTATGATACCGAGGAATTGAACTTGATCAAGCTAAGGTTGATGTAATTTTAAAGATGCCCGAGCCTCAAAATATTTATGAGTTAAAAAGTCTTCAAGGAAAGCTAACATATTTAATGAGGTTCATCTCAAATCTGGCCAGCAAATGTCAACCATTTAGCCATCTCATGAAGAAGGGT
Organism: Capsicum rhomboideum; assembly: GCA_031232105.1. Taxonomy (NCBI): domain Eukaryota; kingdom Viridiplantae; phylum Streptophyta; class Magnoliopsida; order Solanales; family Solanaceae; genus Capsicum; species Capsicum rhomboideum. The sequence continues at coordinate 59,269,885 of CP124711.1, forward strand.
GCCTCTTTAGAATGGGATCAAGCTTGTAGTAAGGCCTTTGAAAGTATCAAATCATACTTGATGAAGCCTTCAGTTCTTGCAACACCTATACCTGGAAAATTGTTGATTCTCTACATCGCGGCATAAGAAAGGTCAGTTGGAGCACTATTGGCTCAAGAAAATAGTGAAGGCAAAGAGAACTCTCTTTATTACCTAAGCAGAATGATGACACCAAATGAGTTGAATTATTCACCCATTAAAAATTTGTGTTTGGCGTTAGTCTTCTCAATCCAAAAGATAAATTACTACTTTTAAGCTTATGTTGTACGTCTTGTGTCTAGAACAAATCCCATCAAGTTTGTGATGTTGAAACCAATACTCAGTGACCAACTTGCAAGGTGGTACCTTCAATTTCAATAGTTTGAGATAGTGTACATCCCTCAAAAGGTTGTAAAGGGACAAACATTAGTGGATTTCTTGGCAGCCTATCCAGTACCTGATGATTGGGAGCTAACCGATGAACTTCCTGATGAGGATGAAATGGTTATTGAAGTTAGACCTCCATGGAAGATTTACTTTGATGGTGCGGCACATTGTGGTGGAGCTGGTGCTGGTGTAGCGTTTGTCACTTCGCAAGAAGAGGTTCTCCCATACTCTTTTACTTTGACACAATGTTGCTCCAACAATGTCGGTGAATATCATGCGTTAATACTTGGACTTGAAATGGCCATCGACATGAAGCAACTACAATTTCAATTCTTTGGTGACTCCCAATTGGTGATCAAGCAGCTCTCTGGAGACTATGAAGTCAAAAAATCCGAGCTACGCCCATATCATAGTTATGCTCAGAAGTTGATAGGATGGCTTGGAGAAGTGACCTTAAACAGTGCTAAGAAAGGAAAATAAGCAGGCCGATGTACTGGCTACTTTAGCTTCAATCCTAACTCTTTCAAATCAAACACGAGTTACTATCCGCCAAGAATGGGTAGTACCACCATCGGATGAGGATGAATATACTGAAAACAAGATTGAGCAACTTATTGTTGTGTCTGAAGCCGTGAAGGAAGATTGGCGGCAACCAATTAGTGACTACTTGTGTTATGAAATACTTCCAGAAAATCCAAGGAGAAAGACTGACATCCATCATCGTGTATCTCGCTTCCTTTACTACAAGGACATGTTGTATAAAAGATCATTTGAGGGGTCACTCTTGTGATGTTTGGGAGAGCAATAAGCTGTTAAAGCTTTGAAAGAAGCACACTCAGGAGTTTATGGATCTCATCAGTCTAGACCAAGGCTCCAGTTTCACATAAAAAGGATGGAGGTATTATTGGCCAACAATGGTGAAAGATTGCTTGGACTATGCTAGAAGATGCAAGGCTTGTCAATTTCATGCGAATTTCATACATCAGCTTCCTGAAGTATTACACCCAACTATAGCATCTTATTCATTCAATGCTTGGGGATTGGCTGTTGTTGGACCACTACCAAAATCTTCTGGTGGACACTTGTACATCTTGGTTGTGACAAATTACTTCTCAAACTGGGCTAAAGTTGTTGCTCTCAAAGAAGTGAAGAAGAAGAATGTTGCTGTAACACCCCGTACCTTCCCAACCCTACTTGATGACATTGAATAAGAATTACTTAAGTGTCGAGAGTTATAAGTATGTATTTGGAAATTTTAAAGATGAGAAAAATTGAAATTTGGCCTTGTACATGTGACGAGTTTTTGTAGAAAGTGTTTTGTGCTTCCGTGGAGCATTTGTGTAATACCTCGTACACATTCTAGCCTCATTTGGTGACTTGGAGTCATGCTTACTTGATGATTAAGGTCACTAAGTAAGTATTTTATAGTGTTTTGATAAGGTATTGGACGATACGCAAGTGTTGGAAAAATTGCCGAAAAATTCAGCAATACATGGAAACTTGCGCCACTTCCCTGTTTCAGGGGGTGTGGCGCAAGCCACCTGATTCAGAGGGGCTTCATTTCCTGCGCCACTACCCTGTTTCAGGGGGTGTGGCGTAAGGAACAAATATTAGGCCTTTCCGGACCCGTTTTGTAACGCACTTCGACGATGCTTCTTGGATGGTTTCTTTTGGTTCTTTGGAGTTATTTGAGTATTGTTAAAGATTCAAACACTTCAATATACTCCTACATACTCCTACATGATCAACTCATGAAATGTGAATAGTGATCCAAAATGTCCAAGGGAACCAAAGGCGACTAGAATTTCAATTTTTGCGATCGAAAGGACGAATGAGAATTGTTTAAAAGAATATTGACGTGACATGATGGAATTACATAAACATGTGATATATGGTGAATTTTGCATGAAAGTTGATGGGTTAAGCTACATGTGCAATTGGGCCCGAAATTAGGGCCCAAAATGGAACAAAAGAGAAGGCCCAAAGGCAAAAATGACCCATTCTTCCAATATTTGACCAAGTAAACATACCAATTAATGCAACATGTGGCTAGGTATGACTTGGGGTCTATATAAAGGCCCCAAAATCAGATTTTTATTGTCCAAATCTCTCATGCCTTTATGATATTTTCTTAAATATTTCTCCAAGTTCCAAACCCTAAAGCAAAATATCCTTTGGACTCTTTGACAAAGATCATCCTATTCCAAGCTTTGGTAAGTGTTTATTTTCATGGATTAACATATTATATGCATGGGAGATTATGTATCTTATGCTAGTTGTGTTGGCAAGATGATGAATAGTGTATTTTTGCCTTTGGTGCAAGATGTGTCATCTTGGTGATTTGAATTTGAATTAGGCCTTGTGCCTTTGATGAAAAAGCATGGTATGGAAAAAATATGAACATGTATGGTGTTATTTTTGGTATACAACTTGTTCTTGTCTAAAAGTGGCAATTATGGGATTTTGGCCGATATGTGTTATGAGTTGTATTAAGGTACTTTGATGGATTAGTTGTGATGTGTTATGGATAAGAAAGTGTAAAGGAGAAGTCTTGTGGTGAAATGTATTGATTTTCATGTATTGGTCAATGTTGGGAATATTATGGAATTTTTGGAATAATAGTATGATCAATGGTTTTGTTAAGAGGAAATGACATGTTTAAAGGCAAACATGTAACTCATTGACATTGTATGCATTTGTAAAGTACTTGGTGGTTAATGTGAATTTCGTTATGTATTTATGTTGTAGAGTGACACATAAAGAAGGAGCGGGATTATTGTCTACGCATCTAAGGTTGTAGATTCGTATTGCGAATCCAAGGTATGTAAGGTTACTTTGTCCGTATCTTCCTATGGCAAATAGTGTTCACATTGATAAGTCACTAGTCCTATCCCGAAATGTCCAAAGGTATTCCATATGCACTCATCCATGGTCATTGTCATATATTTTTCTACTCATGGATCATTTGTGAATCTCATGTCTCATAGTCATGGTTAATGTTCCGAAAGCTCAAACACTTGTGTCTCTTGTTCATGGATTATTGTCCAATGGTTCCAAGGATATCATGGTGCTAGTTATGTTATATTTCTCATTGATATTTATTCACATGTCCTTTACTTATTGGTCAATGATTCAAAGTTTCCAACAATGTTACGTTCCAAAGTTCCAAAGTGATGGTATGATTATCAAAGTATCAATCTCAAAGTAATGAACAAAGTAATGCAAATGTGGTCAATGATCAAGTATGGGTGGCAAGTCTAGGGGAGTAAGCCTAGCTCGACTCGATCCCGATGTATTGATTTAGGGGTGGCAAGTCTAGGGGCATAAGCCTAGCTCGACTCGATCCCGATGTATGATTGAGGGTGGCAGGTCTAGGGGCATAAGCCTAGCTCGACCCGATCCCTGGGTGGCAGGTCTAGGGGCATAAGCCTAGCTCGACCCGATCCCAACATGACGATAAGTCATGTAAAGACCCACTGATCAGTAGGGGCCCGGGTACATTGTTATCATTGAGCATTGAGATAAAGAAGGCAAAGAAAGTAATGAAAGCAATCCACATGGTTTCCAAAATGAGAAATGGTGACTTATTCACATTGATTATTCATATGTTTTGAGTTCATTGAAATATTCATGTGTTGTACAGTTTCATCTGAGCCTTGCATACTCAGTACTTATTTCGTACTGAATTTACCTTACTTGCTGCAGGCGCAGGTCCCAGTAGGCCTCCTCAATAGACTGCCAGTGTTAGCGGTTCTCTGGTGAGCTCCAGCTCATTCGGGGCTTCTCCGAGTCAAAGTGTATATATGTTTTGGTATTGTACATGTTGTATAAAGCGGGGACTTGTCCCGACTTATGGTTCATTTTGGTCAATGATCTTGTTAGAGGCTTTTGTAGACCGATGTGGGTGTAATAGTGTAAAAGACACATGTTGTTTTGATTGGATGGCCTCAACGGCCAAGTTTCATATGTATGCCTAAATATGTCCCATGTTCTCCTTTATTCGTATTTCGTAATATTATGCCATGGTGGTTATGAATATTATATGCATATGATTGAGCATAGGCAAAGGTTGGTTCTCTCGGGCCTTGTCGGCTTCGGGTGCCAATCATGTCCCGATGAGATTCGGGGTGTGACAAAAGTGGTATCAGAGCAGTTCGTTCTAAGGGTGTCTACAAAGCCGTGTCCGAGTAGAGTCTTGTTCATGGATTTGTTGTGCACCACATTTATGAGCAGGAGGCTATGGGGCATTTAGGATGTTGTTTATTTCCTTCATTCTGGATCGTGCAATAGAGCCAATGTTGTCAGTTGCATTGTATCTGATCTTGGTAATTGTTTGTCTTTGGTATAGTCAAAATGCCGAACACTAGAAGAGGAAGAGGAAAAGGTAAAAGTAAGCTGATAGATAGAATTGCTGAGGGCACAAGTAGACCACCACCTGAACAAGTTGATCAAGGTGGGGCTGAAACTGAGTTTGCAACGCGAGCTTCTTCTACTTCTTCAGCTCCAGAAGAGCCGAGAAGAAGGGAAGTGCCCGTAGAACCACCGATGAATGCCACGGACCAGGATCTTAGAAATACAGTTCATATGTTGACACAGTTAGTGGCAGCACAGACACAGAGACAAACTGGTCCATTGATCAATGAAGATGATGCGACTAGAGCAGCTAGTCGGCGTACACAGGACTTCTTAAAGCTAGACCCTCCTATCTTCACAGGGTCAGATCCAAAGGCAGATCCACAGGACTTCGTGGATCAAATTCAGAGGGCCTTGGAAGTTATGCATGTGACAGGGGTAGAGACAGTGGAGCTTGCTGCGTACAGGTTGAAAGGAGAGGCCATATTGTGGTACGAGGATTGGAAGAAATCCCGTGACATTGGGGTAAATCCACCCAATTGGGAAGAGTTTAAAGTGGCTTTCCTTGATCATTATCTTCCATATGAGGTTCGGGAAGCACGTGCAGATCAGTTCCTGAATTTGCGTCAAGGGAATTTGAGTGTTCGGGAATATAGTTTACAATTTAACTCCTTGGCTCGATATGCGCCAAATGTGGTGGCGACGATGACAGATAGAGTCCATCGATACGTGGACAGATTAGAGCCATATTTGGTATGAGATTGCACCATTGCTGCCTTAAACCGAGATATGGATATAGCGAGAATTCAGGCCTTCGCCCAGAAAATGGAGGACCAGAGGCAAAGAAAAAGAACACAGGAGTCTGAGGGAGGGCCATCAAAAAGGGCCAGACCTATGGGGCAGTCTATAGTGTCCCCAGGACAATCAGGATCTCGAATGTTACCACCTAGACCCTCATTCTCTTATTCCACAGCGGGTGCTCACTCTCAGTTCCGAGGGTCTAGGGGTGGTCCATCTGGGCAGAGTAGTGGAGTTCATGGGTCCCAGGCAGCAGGTTTCCCTCGTCAGCAGTGTCAGCACAGTGGGCGTACTCATGCAGGTACATGTCGAGTGGGAACAAATGCTTGTTTTTGGTGTGGCACAGAGGGGCATATGATGCAAGAATGCCCACAAAAGGGTGCGAGTGGTGTAGCACGACCTACGGGATCAACCGTTGCATCATCAGCATCGGTTCCTTCCCCTGGCAGAGGCGTTCAGTCTATTGGTCGTGGTAGAGATATCTCTAGTGGATAGGCAGAATGAAGAGGCAACTCCTGATGATGGTACCGATAGTTAGGGCTATGACCATATGTTACATGATGTATATATAACTACTCTATCGTATGTGACGGTTACTATGAACCTAATGGGACACCGGAGTTATTAGTTACGTTAATGGTATATTTCTCTCTGTCAGAAAATGTAGTATATATTGAACTGGTATAATAGATCTTTGCACTCATAGATGATTCAGTACTCTGAAAAGTGTTACGCATGAAAGGTAGAAAGAAGGGAAAAGTGAACCCATACCACATGCCAAGTGAAATTGTTGAAAGTGGATAAGCGTATCCTTACACATTGGTCCCATTCGAAATAGACAGAGTTTGGAGGACCTCACTAGGGAAGACAAGTGTGAAGGTTCATAAATAAATACGACGAAAGCCCCATGAGCCTTATGTATTTATATGTGCGTATGCTAACATAGAGATGCATATGTATGTAAGCGACATCGTTAACATTCGAGGACGAATGTTCCTAAGGGGGGAAGAATGTAACACCCCGTACCTTCCCAACCCTACTTGATGACATTGAATAAGAATTACTTAAGTGTCGAGAGTTATAAGTATGTATTTGGAAATGTTAAAGATGAGAAAAATTGAAATTTGGCCTTGTACATGTGACGAGTTTTTGTAGAAAGTGTTTTGTGCTTCCGTGGAGAATTTGTGTAATACCTCGTACACATTATAGCCTCATTTGGTGACTTGGAGTCATGCTTACTTGATGATTAAGGTCACTAAGTAAGTATTTTATAGTGTTTTGATAAGGTATTGGACGATACGCAAGTGCTGGAAAAATTGCCGAAAAATTCAGCAATACATGGAAACTTGCGCCACTTCCCTGTTTCAGGGGGTGTGGCGCAAGCCACCTGATTCAGAGGGGCTTCATTTCTTGCGCCACTACCCTGTTTCAGGGGGTGTGGCGCAAGGAACAAATATTAGGCCTTTCCGGACCCGTTTTGTAACGCACTTCGACGACGCTTCTTGGATGGTTTCTTTTGGTTCTTTGGAGTTATTTGAGTATTGTTAAAGATTCAAACACTTCAATATACTCCTACATACTCCTACATGATCAACTCATGAAATGTGAATAGTGATCCAAAATGTCCAAGGGAACCAAAGGCGACTAGAATTTCAATTTTTGCGATCGAAAGGACGAATGAGAATTGTTTAAAAGAATATTGACGTGACATGATGGAATTACGTAAACATGTGATATATGGTGAATTTTGCATGAAAGTTGATGGGTTAAGCTACATGTGCAATTGGGCCCGAAATTAGGGCCCAAAATGGAACAAAAGAGAAGGCCCAAAGGCAAAAATGACCCATTCTTCCAATATTTGACCAAGTAAACATACCAATTAATGCAACATGTGGCTAGGTATGACTTGGGGTCTATATAAAGGCCCCAAAATCAGATTTTTATTGTCCAAATCTCTCATGCCTTTATGATATTTTCTTAAATATTTCTCCAAGTTCCAAACCCTAAAGCAAAATATCCTTTGGACTCTTTGACAAAGATCATCCTATTCCAAGCTTTGGTAAGTGTTTATTTTCATGGATTAACATATTATATTCATGGGAGATTATGTATCTTATGCTAGTTGTGTTGGCAAGATGATGAATAGTGTATTTTTGCCTTTGGTGCAAGATGTGTCATCTTGGTGATTTGAATTTGAATTAGGCCTTGTACCTTTGATGAAAAAGCATGGTATGGACAAAATATAAACATGTATGGTGTTATTTTTGGTATACAACTTGTTCTTGTCTAAAAGTGGCAATTATGGGATTTTGGCCGATATGTGTTATGAGTTGTATTAAGGTACCTTGATGGATTAGTTGTGATGTGTTATGGATAAGAAAGTGTAAAGGAGAAGTCTTGTGGTGAAATGTATTGATTTTCATGTATTGGTCAATGTTGGGAATATTATGGAATTTTTGGAATAATAGTATGATCAATGGTTTTGTTAAGAGGAAATGACATGTTTAAAGGCAAACATGTAACTCATTGACATTGTATGCATTTGTAAAGTACTTGGTGGTTAATGTGAATTTCGTTATGTATTTATGTTGTAGAGTGACACATAAAGAAGGAGCGGGATTATTGTCTACGCATCTAAGGTTGTAGATTCGTATTGCGAATCCAAGGTATGTAAGGTTACTTTGTCCGTATCTTCCTATGGCAAATAGTGTTCACATTGATAAGTCACTAGTCCTATCCCGAAATGTCCAAAGGTATTCCATATGCACTCATCCATGGTCATTGTCATATATTTTTCTACTCATGGATCATTTGTGAATCTCATGTCTCATAGTCATGGTTAATGTTCCGAAAGCTCAAACACTTGTGTCTCTTGTTCATGGATTATTGTCCAATGGTTCCAAGGATATCATGGTGCTAGTTATGTTATATTTCTCATTGATATTTATTCACATGTCCTTTACTTATTGGTCAATGATTCAAAGTTTCCAACAATGTTACGTTCCAAAGTTCCAAAGTGATGGTATGATTATCAAAGTATCAATCTCAAAGTAATGAACAAAGTAATGCAAATGTGGTCAATGATCAAGTATGGGTGGCAAGTCTAGGGGAGTAAGCCTAGCTCGACTCGATCCCGATGTATTGATTTAGGGGTGGCAAGTCTAGGGGCATAAGCCTAGCTCGACTCGATCCCGATGTATGATTGAGGGTGGCAGGTCTAGGGGCATAAGCCTAGCTCGACCCGATCCCTGGGTGGCAGGTCTAGGGGCATAAGCCTAGCTCGACCCGATCCCAACATGACGATAAGTCATGTAAAGACCCACTGATCAGTAGGGGCCCGGGTATATTGTTATCATTGAGCATTGAGATAAAGAAGACAAAGAAAGTAATGAAAGCAATCCACATGGTATCCAAAATGAGAAATGGTGACTTATTCACATTGATTATTCATATGTTTTGAGTTCATTGAAATATTCATGTGTTGTACAGTTTCATCTGAGCCTTGCATACTCAGTACTTATTTCGTACTGAATTTACCTTACTTGCTGCAGGCGCAGGTCCCAGTAGGCCTCCTCAATAGACTGCCAGTGTTAGCGGTTCTCTGGTGAGCTCCAGCTCATTCGGGGCTTCTCCGAGTCAAAGTGTATATATGTTTTGGTATTGTACATGTTGTATAAAGCGGGGACTTGTCCCGACTTATGGTTCATTTTGGTCAATGCTCTTGTTAGAGGCTTTTGTAGACCGATGTGGGTGTAATAGTGTAAAAGACACATGTTGTTTTGATTGGATGGCCTCAACGGCCAAGTTTCATATGTATGCCTAAATATGTCCCATTTTCTCCTTTATTCGTATTTCGTAATATTATGCCATGGTGGTTATGAATATTATATGCATATGATTGAGCATAGGCAAAGGTTGGTTCTCTCGGGCCTTGTCGGCTTCGGGTGCCAATCATGTCCCGATGGGATTCGGGGTGTGACAAAAGTGGTATCAGAGCAGTTCGTTCTAAGGGTGTCTACAAAGCCGTGTCTGAGTAGAGTCTTGTTCATGGATGTATTGTGCACCACATTTATGAGCAGGAGGCTATGGGGCATTTAGGATGTTGTTTATTTCCTTCATTCTGGATCGTGCAATAGAGCCAATGTTGTCAGTTGCATTGTATCTGATCTTGGTAATTGTTTGTCTTTGGTATAGTCAAAATGCCGAACACTAGAAGAGGAAGAGGAAAAGGTAAAAGTAAGCTGATAGATAGAATTGCTGAGGGCACAAGTAGACCACCACCTGAACAAGTTGATCAAGGTGGGCATCTCTAAGTACAAAAGAGATTGGCATGAACAAATGGAAGTAGCTTTGTGGGCATATAGGAATACGTATCTCACACCGACACAAGCAACCCCATGCTCACTTGCTTTTGGAGTTGAAGCTGTCCTACCACTCAAGCATCAAATAACATCTTTAAGACTTACTATTTAAGAAGGGCTCCCTGAAGAAGAAAATACTCGACTGCGATTAGCGAAGTAAGAAGCTCAACAAAATCTTGAATGTTATCAAGCCCGTCTATTTCGTTCTTTCAACAAAAAGGTTCGCTTGAGGTTCTTTCACGTTGGAGATCAAGTCCTTGCAATACGGAGGCCCCTTATCACTTCTCGTAAGTCTGGGGGAAAATTCACCTCATAATGGGATGGACTATAGATCACATAAGAGGCATATTCAAATGGCGCTTACAAGCTTGTCAATGTAGATGACGTGAAAATTGGTCCTATCAATGCCAAGTTCTTGAAAAGGTACTATTCTTGAAGGAAGATGATGCTCCTTAAGGCACGAGCATAAACTGTATGTCTATTACTAGCTCGCAAGAGTGTAAACTATATACCCCCCCACTCCCCTTCCCAAAAAAAGTCTGCTAGGTTGAAAACCTTGAAAGAGGCAGCCTAAGCAAAAGTTAGGACACCAAAAAAAATCACTCTTTCAGTACTATGTTATGACTGATCCTCTTCACCGAGGTATGTAAGCGCTTAGAATTTCATTCTAAGTTCAGTCGTATGAGTGTCAAAAAAATACATGTTTCCACTTGATCTGTCACATGTGAGTCAAGTTTACAAGTACTCTCATCAAACATTAGATGGATACTAAGTATTCATGACTCGATGGGGGCAGACCTCCAAAAAAAGCTTCTACAACAAGAGTTGGAGTCTTCAAATTCTTCAAGTCGACAAGTTTACGTCTTCAAATTTAATGAGTCTGCGTGTTGAAGTCTCAAATTTGTCATATGTTTAAGTTGAAGTCTTCAAATCCTCCAAGTCTGCAAGTTGAAATATTCAAATTTATGAAGCCTGCAAATGAAGCCTTCACATCCGCCAAGTATTCAAGTTGAAATTTTCTAAGTCCACCACATCTACAAGTGGAAGTCTTCAAGGCAGTCACATCTTCAAGACGAAGTCTTAAAACCTCTGAGTCTTCAGCCTTTAAATTTCCAGCCTTAAGGCTGATAAAATTCGTCCCTTTGTACCTTAAGCTGGCCTTTTCACAGATTTATCCTTAGATCACTAAATTTCCATGTCTTAAGGTGGACAAAATTTGTCCTTTTGCACCTTAAGCTAACGTTTTCACATTTATTATCTAAAGGAGCTCAACTTGTCAACCTAAAGGCAAAATCAATAATTTTTTTACTTTGGATGGGTGATAAATTTTCCTCACACATACGGGGTCTTCACCTTGGACGGAGTAGTGAAGTATTCACCTTAGATAATGTAAAGTCTTAGGCTCGGACAAGGAGATACTTAAGCTTAGACTGTGTAAAGTCTTTGCCTCGGGCGATATAAGGTATTTAGCTTAGACGGTGTAAAAGTCTTTGCTGTGAACCGTGTGAAGTATTTACCTTAGACGGTGTAATACCTTTGACTTAAACGGTGAAGAGTCTTTGCCTCGGGCAATGTAAAGTCTTTGGATTAGATGGTGTAGAAGTCTTTACCGCGGACCATGTAAAGCCCTCGCCTCAGACGGTGTAAAGTCTTTACCTCGGGCAATGTAAAGACTTTGGCTCAGATGATGAAAAAGACTTTGCCACAAATCATGTAAAGCCCTCGCCTTACATGGTGTAAAGTCTTTGGGTCAAACAAGGTGACAATTTGGCTCAGACGGTGTAAAGTCTTTGCCTCGGAAAATGTAAGTCTTTAACTCAAACGATGTAAAAATATTTTCCATGGATCATGTAAAGCCTCGCCTTAGACAGTGTAAAGTCTTCGGCTCAGACAAGGCAACACTTTGGCTCAGACGGTGTAAAGTCTTTACCTCGGGCAATGTGAAATTTTTGGCTTAGATGATGTAAAAGTCTTTATCATGAATTATGTAAAGCCCTCGCCTTAGATGATGTAAATTCTTCGGCTCGAAAAATGCGACACTTTGGCTCAGACGGTGTATAGTCTTCGCCTCGAGCAACGTAAGGTCTTTAGCTCAGACGGTGTAAAAGTCTTTGCCACTAACCATGTAAAGTCTTTACCTTAGTTGGTGTAAAGTCATTGGCTCAGACGATTCAACACATGTGGCTCCAACAATTACCTTAGTTGGTGTAAAGTCATTGGCTCAGACGATTCAACACATGTGGCTCCAACAATATAAAGCCTTCAATATCTTCACCTACAAAAAGGGGGAGGAAAAGACAATACAAAGAAAAATAGAGGAGAGACTGTTGCCTGTCAAGACATTACAGACTTGGAAGCCATGCTTGATCAACTCGGCTAGACTTCAGACAAGATTATTGGTGAGAATGAAGACCTTGAAGTCTAGTTTCTAGGATCAGAAATCTCTTCGATAGTGACGTTCCGATGTAAATAATATGGTGAGACAACGTAAGTCTGAAATTTTCTGCCAGATAGAATCTAGAGTCAACTTCAAAAAGTTATATAGAACGATTCTGGGGATGTTAAATTCTAAATTTCAAATATATTGTGCACGTGTTTAGTTTTTTCAGAATCAAGCAGATAGTACTATCAGTACTCCTACATCGAGATGTAAATATTTTGGTGTCGTCTTGCAAGTCTGGAACTGTCGGCTCGTCAAAATCTAAGGCTGACTTCGTGGTAACATCTGAAACTATCCCGAAGGAATTAAATATTGAATTTTAGATATGTTGTAGATCTTTGTATCTAGTTTCGGAAGAATCAAGCGGCTTGTGATTTACTTATTCCTACTTCAAGATATGAAGGTTTTAGTAAAAAGGTGCAGATCTGAAATTTTCAACATGATAAAATTTAAGGCTTACTTCAAAAAATTGTCTAGAATGATATTGAAATATTTTAAGTCTGAATTTTGGATATGCAGATCTCAAAGTCTAGTTTATGAAATATCAAACTGTTCATGATTTCGGCATTTCTACGATGAGAAATGAATTTTCTACCGCCAACATGTTGGGCTGTGAAAAAAGTGACGAAAATTAGAAAAAGAAAACAAAGGATAAAATTACCTCGTCATCGTTGCTTGCAAATCGATCTCAAAGTTACTGCTGAAACCTCACGAATTTGTGCTTCAAAAACAATAAGGAGCACCATCTATTTATAGATGTAATGGAAAGGCGGCTACAAAAAAATAAATAATAGTCTCCTGCATGAATTTGGTTAAGCTGGGGCGGTGAATATTTTCAGAATTTGTCTCGTACTAGAATTCCAATTTGCAAATGATGTAGTCTGCTATAATTCGAAGTTATTAATGAGTTGATTGGCATTATGCTGGCTAAATAGGTTTTTTCTTTTCTAAAAGAGAATTAAACATTTTACTTAATTACCAACATTCAAGTTTACATAGTTGGGTAATGTATAGGATGAATTTTCATGCTACTCATCAGTACTTACTTCAAGCCTTGTCGTTCAAGTTTAACATTTTCTTATTCTCCGACAAATCTTGAAGCAAGGGACATTTGTACACAATAAAATTTTATTAAATTTAAATTTGTACGAAATTCGAATTTATTTAAATTCAAAATATATTTGTCCAAATAAATATTGTGGATCAATATAATTAGATTAATTATTTAAGCTCAATAATGCGGATTTAATTAGAGCCCAAGTTTTACTGGGCTAATCCATTAATTTGGGCTACAATGATGAGCCCACTTTGCAAAGCACACGATTTCATCTTATTCTAAAGGCCCAATTGGGTGCCACATGTCAAATGACGTGGCATGCCAAGTCAAGTGAGGAGCCAGTAGGATCATGCCACATATCAAAATGATGTAACATGCCCAACCAAATTCAAGGCCAATGAAAATGCGACACATGTATAAATTGACATGTTTCAACCAATCAAATATGGTCATGTCACTTCAATCTGATTGGCCGAAAAGAGTTTGTACTTTTCATGACTCTTTCCTTTCCACAACTATAAATAGGGGTCTCATAATTCAGAAAAAGGACAAGAATTCTAACAAGAGGTAAGGGAGAGCTCGTGGATCAAACGCTGGAGATTTCTCTACAAGCTACAAGTTCAGGCATTCAAGTTCATAGATTCAAGATCAAGACCACAATTCAGGTACAAGTCAAGATCAAGTTCATATTAAATTTGATTAACGAAGATTAACAAGAAAAATAAAAAAAATTAAAAACAAGTTAATAAGAATAAAAAATTTGATTGAAAACTCAATAATTAAATATAATTTCAAATTTTAAAATATTTTTATTGTAAAAATTTACAGCTGCCACGTCATTAAATAGACACCAAAAATTATATTTTCATGAATAATGATCATGGAAGCTAACTTGATAAAGTTGAGTGACTTTTGAGAGACAAAACAAAGTTTAGTGATTTTGGAGACCAATTATCCAAAGTTGAGTGACTTTTGGACGACAAAACAAAGTTGAGTGACTATGGAGGCCATTTATCCAAAGTTGAGTGATCATCTAAGCTTTTAACTCTAAGGTTGGGCCAAGTGATATAACATGTAAAATCTAAAAAAAAAAAACAAACAAATAGTGAAGAGGCTACAATTAGTTTCACAAACTTAAATATATTATACTATAATACTCGAGGGCTTTGACAAAAGAGACACTTTACATAACTTAATTTGGCAAATAGAGACAAATCTTCAAAAATTAGCAAAAAGACATTATTAATGACATCATTATTTGAACTTCTAAAGCTGTCAACCCTCACGCAAAAGTTTTATAAAATACAATATAGTCCCTATCACCAAAGTTTTTAAAAATACAAAATAGTTCCTATCACCAATGTCTTAAAAGACATAAATCCTAGCCCCAAAGTCTTGAAAAAGCAAAATAGTCTCCCATCCCCAAATTTTAATTTCGTTTTTTTTTTTTTTAAAATAATTCAATCTAAACTAAAAAATTAATTTCTTCCCTCTAAATGATCTCAATTTTCCTCTTTCAGATCCTTTCTCTATTTTTATTATTATTTTTTTAATTTTGCCCCTCTTTCAGATCCTTCTTTTTCAAATATTTTTTAATTTTATTTTTTCCCTTCCAGATCCATTTTTTTGTTTTTATTTTACTTTTTTTTTTTCTCTTTCAGGTCCTTTTTTCAGATTTTTTTAATTTTTAAAAAATGTTTTCCCCTTTTCAAATCCTTTTTTTGTATAATTGTTGTGTCAAGATCCCTTTTCGACGAACAATTCAGGTTGTTCATCTATAAATCACTTTCCAACTATGAAAAACTTCTCTAGTTCATCCATTGTTATTCCTAGCTCTCACCCGTTGTTATTCAATTCAGTCATTGTTATCTCTAATTAATTTTTTCATTGTTGTAAAAGCTTAACCACTTCACCAACAATAATCAATTATAGACAAGTATATTATAAATCAATCTGTATCAATTGCCAATATATATGTTCTCTACTCAACTAAATTATTTGTCAATAATCTATCACTTGGTATATATATGCTAGACTAGTATTTGACTAAAAAGTAGTTAGTTATTATTAAATTAAAAAATGAAACTAAACACTACTTAAACAATTTTTTTATTGTATCATATTAGAACCTCTATCTATTGAATACATGATCAAATTATGAGTGAGAGAACATGTAATGGTCTTTAAAGCATATTATTTGGCTTAAAAGTAATAAATAAATAAATTTATAATAAAGAACTTAACACTATTGCAACATGAAACTAATCCTCTATTGTATCAATTGATAGGATCTCTCATATGATATGATAAAGTATTATTATCATGTTTAAATACTGTTAAGTTTTTTATTTTATTTTAATTAATTAATTAATGTTTCGTCCAAATGCACACTCAAGTGTATGCAGTTGTATAAGTAATATTGTCTCTTGCGAGTTGGATGTCGAACCCACAGGGACTTGTGTTTTAGCAAGTATCCAATTCAATTGCTACTATGAAATCTGACAAGAGCAATTGTACCCAAAGAGTTGTTGGTTTTTGATTATAAAATAAATATTAAAAGTAATGACATAAGTAAATTGGGTTGTAAATAATATCAAAGAGGATTCTAGGTTCAAGGCATAATTCACAATCATGTATAGCAATTCTTTGTCGTTGGTTTAGTTGTCTATCTTGGCTATTGATTCACGGGGTGAATAACATGATTCGGAAATAGTCATCCTCTAATCGTTTATTCAAACTAGCCTCACAACTACATTATTGAGCGAGGATGTGAGGATCTAATTCAAACACATTTATATTTCTTCCCGTATAGCAACCAAAGGAGGTGAATTAGGTATATTCCTATTCTAAACGCAAATCAAGTCTTTAATGTCTAAATACGAGATCTCATTCCTTATATTCTTCATTCTAACCCTCCGTTCCCTTGGTCAGTTCACTTGGGGATCAAAGATTTTTTCTAAAGGTTATGAATGTTTAAAATAGTAAAAGCAAGAACATAAGAACAATTAATACTTGATAAAAAAATAAACCAAGTAAGAATAATACTAAACAATCATGTTCATAGCCTCAACCACGGAATTAGGTTTTTTAGCTATTCATAGTCTTACACGAAATCATGAAGTTGTAATGGTTCATGTAAAAATAAGAAGTGGTGAAGTAAATAAATACGAACCCTAATTAGAGCCTCCTTGATGTTGTTATTGCTCCCAAAAATGTCCAAGATTCAAAAGTCCTCTAAAAAATCCTGATTAGGGACTATTTATAGGAGCATGAAATAATCCTCAATCCTTATTGGGCTTGGAGTTGAAAAAGAAGACACTTTCCCGTTTGGGCACAACCTAGAGTGGGACACCAGCCATAGCGCCAAATCATGCTGGCTAGAGTTTGGCCTATGGTGTGGAGCACCATCCATAGCGCCAGTGATGGTCTTTTGAAGTTTTGATCCTGGCCTAGCGCACCAGCTATAGGACCAACTTGATTTTTCCTGGTAACTCATCCAAAGTAGCCAAAAAAGCTCCAAACCTTCCTTTTTGGTCACATGGGTTGTTTTCCAACACCCTTTTCCTACAAAACACCTAATCACATTGGTTAGTTCGCTATCAAGAATATTCAATTAAAACATAAATTATAAGAAAATATCATTCTCAAAACTAGGATAAATATGGGTAAAATATGACAAGCGGGTACATCATCACCTACTTGAATTAAACCAAGTAGGTGCATCAGCTACTAACACTCCTTTGATCATCTTATTGGGCCGAGTACATCAGTACCTACTTGAATCAACTTCGGCCCAAACTAAGTGAAGGAATAGGGGAAGAATGGGCAGCCAAGTCCCAACAGGTTTGAGCCCATCAAGGCCTAAGTTAAATGGACAAGTAGGTGAATCACCTACGTGATATTTTAAGGCCAAAAAGGGCCAAGAAAATCTTCCAAGAGCAACTCCCTTTAAAGGGATTGAAACCAGCTCATTTGACCTATTAAACTTAACCAAAAATCAACTTTTCTCTCTCAACTTCTCCCTCTTTCTCTCAAGGCTTGGAACAACCACCTCAATTTTCTCCTAGGATTCTTGAAGAAACCCTCATCTTGACAAGCTAAGGTAAGTGAAAATACGTATGGTTTTAGCTTGATCCTTTTTTTGGAAACTAGGAAATTATGTTGGTTATGCTTAAAAGTGTAGGACTGCCTTTCCTCCATTTAGCTGCCCCATGTCCCTTGGTTATTAAGAGGCCTTATTCGCTTGTTGGTTAACTTTGATGGATAATTCAAGCTCTTAAATGAAGTACAAATTTTGAGGATAAATTTCAAAAATTAAGGTAAGGCTACTGCCCATTTTTTTCTTCTCCTTATATACAAGATTGAATGGAGAAAATTCTATGTGTGTTTTGTCAAGAAATCATGGAGTGAGATTGGAATCCTTGAGTGAATAATTCCCTAGTGTGATGAAAGGATTTTGGGACTGTTTTAGGGGCAGTTTTATGTGTATATGTTGGGGGCAACTTGGTTGATCTTAAAAAAAGGATGTGAATAGTTGGTATTAACATATAAAAGGAAGGTGTAATACTCCACTTAATTCAGTATTATATAAGCTTTTTTGCCTATCACACTTTATGGCTATTTTATACATATTATGAAGCCAAAGGAGTCTCTGGGGATCTTATATGAATTTGTGTGTTGTACAAATGTTATTGGAGGAGAAAGGTTTAACACCCTTGACTTGATAAGTTATGGTCTTACTGCACGACCACTATTTTAGATGAGGTTATGTAGCCTAAATGTGTTAATTAGCTACTAATTCTAGTTTTACCTCTTACAATATTGTAGAGAAGTAATCCAAAAAGCAGGAGGTTAATTCGGGGTAATGTCAGAGTCGTGAAGCAAGGTATGTAAGACTACTCTATTCCATATTCTTTGGCATGAAATTCAACACTTGTGTTACAAAGTAAACTTCCAAAGTTCTCCTATTGCAAATGATACATAGTGGTAGCGTATGATCTCCCATATAGCTAACGACCTTGTTCCCACTCCCTAATATGTTAAAATACTTCAATGCGTGCTTATTATTAAGTCTGCACGTCTACTTTCACTAGCAAGTTTTAGGAGTTATCCTTTTAGTTAAATAAGATCCATGTGTTATTTCAGCTTCTAAGCATTTCATTGGTGTACAAATTGCTCCCTACCTCATTGTTACTGCATCAAGTGTTTATTCACATGTCTCTTACTAGTGGACTATTGTCCAAGAGTTCAATAATGGTATGATGTAACACCCCGTATACTTCAGAACTTGTTTAATTACCGTAACATTCATGGAATTTTTTTAACATGGGAGTTTTGAGGTATTATACATCAAATGTGATGGGCCAAATTAACCTTGTACAATTGGACTCAATGTAAGGCCCAATTCAAATTATAAGACATGGACCAAATGGGAAATTTGACCCATTCATCTTGGACAAGTAGACAATTATTATTGGACCAAATGTTTGGCTAAGAAGGTCCATTAAGGGCATATATAAAGTGGAGAAAATCATATTTTAATCCACACAACACACTTGCCATTTCTAGAAATTTCCCAAAATATTTTCATTCTCTCAAACCCTAAGCAACAAACTCTTTTGGACAAGATCATCCATTTTCAAGCCTTGGTAAGTGTTTACTCTTATGATTTAATATATTATATGCATGTGAGATTATATAATTCATGATGGTTATGCCTAGAAGTGTTGAGTAGTGCACTTTTTCTTATTTGATAAAAGGTGTGTCATCTATGTGATTTGAACTTAAAAGGAGACTTGATTTTTTTATGGAAATGAATGATATGGATGAGATATCAACATGATAGGGTGTGGTTGTTAACATGCTAAGAAATGGGTTTGTTTGCTCATGTTGGTTATGTTGGCAAAACTATGGACTTTTGCTTAATCGGTGAAGGTTTTGTCTTGTAAACTTGAAAGTAGACTTGTGGTATTGAAGGAAGTGAATTTGATGGATTAAATATAAATATGTAATATGTGTTTAGGTCCTTAACTTGCTTTCTTTTTGTGTGTAACATTTGGAATTGTTGTTGTGAAATTTTAAATGGAACCGGTGGCGTATTGAAAGGAAAATGTAGTTTTGGTGATGTTTATGTGCGTTGTGAAGCCATGGATGTTCATTGGAATATAATATGATCTAAAATATGTTATGAGAATCTTAGTTATGATCATGGATCATTCATGGCAAAAAGGACCCCTAAAATGACCCCCGGAGGCTGAAACGGGCACCCGCCCTCTCAGGCGAAGGCACCTGCGGGCGCAGGTGACTTCACAGGTGCCTATGGATGCTGCCAAAGGTTACCTGCGGGCTCACCTCATCCACCTACGGGTGCAGGTGGCCTTGCAGGTCAGCCCAGAACCCCGAATTGCTTGCTTTTGCATCTCTTTGATCCCCCCAAACCCCTATACCCTTTATGGATGCAATTATCAACTTGTGGTACCTTTTGAATGACTTTAAAGGAGTTTCCCAGAGTTATTTATGAATGGTATCAATTATAGATTGTTTTTCATGTATTGTTGGGAAAGGTATTGAGATGACTTGATGGAGTAATTGTGACGTAGTGTTAATGTGGAAGTGTAAAGGATAAACTTGGTGTGAAATGTTATTGGTTTATGATGTCTTGGTCAATGTGTGGCATGTTATGGTATTGTTGGTATGGTGATGCAATAAATGGTATCTTACAAGGGTGAAATGACGTTATGTGGCAGTCATGTAATTCATCGTCGTCTTACGCACTTGTAATGTAGTTGGTTGTTAACGTGAGCTTCGTAATGTACTTGTGTTGTAGAGTGAAGTGTAAGGAAGGAGATGTATTATTGTATTCACACATAGGACTATATATTCATATTGGGAAGACAAGGTATGTAAGGTTACTCTTTCTGTATCCTTCTGCAGCATATGGTTCATATTGACTTTGTACTATTTCCATTCCCAATGTCCAAGGGTATCTCATTTCAGGTTGTTATCTATTGTTAAGTCACATATTACTCATTCATTAGTCTTTGTTGCTCATGTGTTACATAATTATGGACATGGTTCCAAAATCCCAATAATGTTATGTTCCAAAACTCCCAATAAGGTTATGACTACAAATATATCAATCTCTCACAAGTGAAAGTATCAATCTCATGAACGTAAAGGAATGAAGTAATGACATGATCATTGAATAAACTATTTCAAAGATTAAAGAAGTAATGTTGTAAAGTCTCTATTCTTGGGTGGTATCCCAGGGGTTAAATACCTAGCATGGGTCGATCCCAATATATTGGGTGGTATCCCAGGGGTGAAAAGAACACCTAGCATGGGTCGATCCCGCTACCACGGGTGGTATCCCAGGGGCAAAATAAACGCCTAGCATGGGTCGATCCCGAATAATTGTTGATTACCCACTGATCAGCTTGGGGCCCGGGCATTATATGGATGATGATTGATGATTGATGATGGATGATGTAAAGTAAAGTAATGAAAAATAAAGTAATGTAAAGTAATGAATGTAATGTACATGGTTCCAAACACATACAGAATGGTGACTTATACATATTAATTATTTACTTTTATTTGATTCCATTGACATATTTATGTATCATATAGTTTCTTATGACCTTACATACTCAGTACATTTTTCGTACTGACCCCCTTGGGGGAACTTACCTTACTTGCTGCAGGCACAGGTGCTAGTAGACCTCCACGGTAGGCTGCGAGTCATTCGCGGATCATTGGTGAGCTCCAGTTGGTTCGGGACTTTTCGAGTCACATGTGTACATTATTTTTGTATTGTAGATGTTGTATAAAGCAGGGACTTATCCCGACTGTAGGTTGGTTATGTACATGTATCTGTAGAGGCTTTGTAGACGGTTGTGGGAAAATGAATGTAAGAGATGAATGTACATTTTGACTTGATGGCCCTAACGGCCAAGTTTCATATATAGCATACGTTCGCCATGATTTCCGCTATTAGCATTTTATGTCCTTACGTGGTGGTGATGTTTCTAATGGCATGCATATGAATGGGCAGGAGTAAAGATTGGTTGTCTCTGGCCTTATCGGCTTCGGGTGCCAGTCCACCCTATTGGGATACGGGTTGTGACATATGACCACCAAATTAACAATCTCAAAGATTAAATAAACTAAGTAACACAAATCTGGTTATGTACGGGTGGCAGCTCAGGGGCGAAAGCCTAGCATAGGCCGATCCTGATCTCTTTATATGTGGGAGGAAGCTCAGGGGAGTAATTCTAGCATGAGCGAATCCTAATTTGGGTATTTACCACTGATCAGTTGGTCATTTATATCATATGCTTATAAATATTATAAAGGAAAGAAGGGTAAAGAAAAGTATAGAATGTAATGTACATGATTTCATAGATACAAGCAAAGGTGGTCTATTAACATTATCTATACACTTATACCTGATTTCATTTGATCATTCATTTTATGTATAGTTACTTTCATCCTTACGTATTCAGTACATTGACGTCCCTCACAGGGCACCTACATTTCATGCTGCAGGTATAAGAGCTAGTAGACCTCCCCAGTTGGAGCACAAGAAATCCAGCTGCTATTGGTGAGCTCCAGGTTGATTCGGGCTTTCCGAGTCTGTTACATATATTCTGGTATTGTATAGTAGTTAAAAGTTAGGAGGGGGCTTGTCCCGACCTTATCTAAGTCTAGGTATATTTTGGAGGCTTTGTAGACCAATGTAAAGTTAATCATTGTAGTGTCTTGTCTTTTAGACATCGTGGCCCCAATAACCAAGTATTGTATATATGGTTTTGGGCTTGCCTACGTGGTTTATTTTCATCAATGTATCATAGCCATACTTGGAAAAACCTTTGATTATCATAGTTACATACATGAGAAGTACAAGGTTATGAGTTAGTGCTCTCCGGCCTTTATGGCTAGTCCGCCCCAATGGGAATTGAGGCGTGACAAAAAGGCCCTGAGATTCTGCCTCAGGATCGCTGCAGTGGTGAAAAGTACTGCTACAATGGTGACCTAATGACATTGCAAACTACTGCAACCATAACTTTACCGCCACCACAATAACTTTACCACCACAGTTGTATAATTCAGTTTCCAATTTTAAAAACCAAAAACACATTTTTTATTCCACTTTTCTAAATGACAAACCAAGGCTCTGGGAAAGCAACTTTTTGCAACTTTTTATGATTTTATTCCTTAACATTCTAAACTTGAATTAGTTCTAAAATTATTAGAAATCGCTAGAATCATGTTCATGGTAGAAATTGAGATTTAACCCTAATTTATGAACTAAACATAAATTGATGGGAATGGGTGTAAAATTAGTTGTTAATGATCCTAGGGTATTAGAAAACACTATTTGGAGTAGAATTATGGTTGTTCATGCTAAGTAAAGTAGAATTCATGAGGTTTAAAGGGTTGAAAAACCTAGGGTGATGAACTAGGATAAATTCATGGTTGAAATTGTTAATTATCTATCCTTAATGGTTAGAAAGGATGAAATGATTGAAATGGGTATGTAAACTTGTTGTTATAGATCATGAACAAAATGAAAGAGAAAGAAAAGACAAGCTTGTGACCTGAAGGTGATTTCGAGCAGGGAATCGACGTAGGTTACGATTTATTTGTAATGACTATAGTTTCTTGACTCTTTGCTTATATTTAAATTGAGTATTCATAATTTCTATCGGTACTACTTATGATTATTGATTGCATATGCATATTCATAAATGTTGATGGTAATTTATGATAGTGTTGTGAAAATGAGTTAATGATATTGATCATGGTAGTGAGACTATGGTAATGATGATATTGATAATGAAATTGATGATATTGAGATTATGATGATGATAATATTGAGATTGATATTGATGATGATGATAATAAGATGTAGATGATGTTGAGATGAGTAAGAGGTGGTACGTACACCTTGCATACATGCATTCATCATATGCATTTGATTATACATTTATACATCTATGTTGAATGAACCTTGTTGAATAATTTACCTAAGTGTTGAAAGTGAAATCTCGTACTTGTACTCTTGTTGAAGTGAAGTGTCATATCTACAGTTGGTAGTCTCTAATTGGAAGTTCTGCCTTGATTGCTGTTGCTTATGTTTGATATACCTATTTGTATGGTGTTGAGTTGAGTCGGCTTATGATGCCTACCAATACTTGTTGATGTACTGATGCTACCCGTACTCTTGTTTTTATTGATTGTAGAGCGTGTTCCAGTGTTTGAGATGAGACCTTGACTTTAGCCAATAGTTCCAGACTTCGGTTCAAGGGTGAGCACCATGATCGGGCAACCATTGAATCATCGTACTTTTGTTCATGTTCTTTATTTTGGAACTAAGACATTGTCGTATTTATTTGATATTTTTGGATAATTTTTTATTTATAGATTTTTGGATATTCTTAGTTGTTCTTTTACGGTTACTTTAGGTCCCAGGGAATGTAACAGATATAGGATTTCCTCACTCTATTTTAGTTTAATGATTACTTAGGTTGAAACTTTATTTCCTTAATGAATATTTTGTTTTGGTGACTTTATAATGATAAGGTTGAAAAAAAGTAAAATGGATGACTATTGGATTTAATTAGTATGGATTGTGTTAAATAGTTCTCCCATCATAGTTTTAGGGTGGGTGCCAATCATGACTATTTGGGTCATAACAAAGATGGTATTCGAGCATCGGGTTCGTAGATTGTGTCATTCAAGAATAGGTCTTGTAGAGTCTTATGAAATAGTACAAATACATCTGTACTTTTCTTTGCGAGGCTACAAGGCTTTAGGAAACAAAATTCCTTTCTTTCTTCCTTTCGTGCTATTACTTGATTCCAATTGATATCTAGTGATCCAAATTGGTATCTAACTCATTCACTCTTGTTTCATAGATGGCGAATACTCATTCCACCAGAGCAGCAACATCTACACCCATAGCAGAACCTGTATCAGCCACTGGGGCCATAATATGGGGTAGGCCATGAGTAAGGGAAAGGATAAAAAGAGGAGAAAGAGAGGCAACACCTGCTAGAGGTGGAGCTTGGTCAGTCGGAGGACCTGCTAAATAGAGAACACCATACCTTCCCCTTCAGTAGGATGCTACAGAGTTGGTTCAGAATGAGGATATGGTGGTTGATGAAGAAAAAGTGGTGATCACTGAAAATGTGGTACCTGTACAAAATGACGTAGCCCAAGTTCCCATGTCTGCCAAATTGATTCAATAGGTGTTGGGGTTTCTGAGCAGCTTGGCTTGCACCGGTACTACTCAATTTGTTCCTACATTTTTGTCTCCAGCCTTACAACATGCATCTACTGTGGCGCCTAGAATAGATGAGGGCTCTGAGACTGGAGTGTTTCCCCAGCAGGTATTGGGACCGATAATGACTGACGATGAATATGGATTGTTCTGCAAGTTTATGAAGATGAAACCTCCAGTGTTTCAGGGTTCAGAGTTTGAGGATGCTTTTGAGTTTTTGATAGATTGTCTTGAATGTCTACATAAGATGGGTATTGTTTAAAGGTACGGTGTAGAATTTATTTCATTTCAGCTGCAGGCCGAAGCCAAGAAATGGTGGAGGTCTTTTGTTGAGTGTAGAGAAGCCTTACCTCCACTTACTTGAGCTCTATTTTAGAATGTATTTCTCGAGAAATATGTTCCCTACACTTACCGCGATAAAAAAAGGATGAATTCTTGATGTTAGATCAGGGTGATATGACTGTGGCGGCCTATGAGGCCAAGTTTCATACATTGTCCTGTTATGCACTACAGTTGATTTCTATAGAAAAGGAGCAGATCAAATATTTTGTAAAAGGTTTGAATTCAGGGATTCAGATAGTTACCTTGTCAATGGAGGCTTCAGGCAAGTCTTTCCAGGAGGTAGTTGAGTTTAATAAGAAGGATAAAGATATTGGGAAACAAGGGGAGGTGAAGGTAGAGGAAAAAAAACCCTGGACATTGGGATAGTTCAGTGGTACTTATTCGAAGGGTCGTGGTTCTCAAGGTCCTTTTTCTTGACCTATCATTTAGCCATGCCTGTGTTTGCAGGGGGACCATCTGGGGTCAGTTATCAGACTTCACTGATAGACAGTTATGCACCTTCGTCCTCTTCAGTTTAGAGGACTGCTCTGGGAATCAGGCGCTATAAGTGTGGAGGTTTGGGCCACATAAGGAGGTATTGTCCTAATTTCTTGTCTACAGGTCAGTTGACTTAACAACCAGCTTCTAGTGCTCTAGTTCTAACAAGTCCTGTTGGTGGAGGAAATGGTAGAGATCGTCCCTAATGTAGGCGTGGTTGCCAGGCTGTAGGAAGTGGTGGTGACCAAGCCAACCGAGGTGGAGAATAGGTTGGTAGAGGTAGTGCTCAGGCTAGTAGAGGTGGCGATCAGGGTGGTGATAGAGTCCAACTTTTTGCTATTTTATCTCATCCTGAAGTGGAAGCTTTTGATGCTGTGATCACAGGTACTATTTTTGTCTGTCATCATATGGATTCTGTATTATTTGATCCCGGGTCTACTTTTTCCTATGTGTATGTGAAATTGGCTTTAGGTTGGGACTTAGATTGTGAATTGCTTGATACCTCTATGTATGTGTCTACACCTATTAGAATGTCTGTATGTGTTGATCAAGTTTATTGGGTGTGTCCTGTGATGTTTATGGGGTATAAAACTTTGGCAAACTTAGTAATTTTAGACATGAAGGAGTTTGATATTATCTTGGAAATGAGTTGGTTATATCCTTATCGTGCCATTCTTGATTATTATACTAAGACTGTCACTTTAAAAATGCCCAGGATGGAAAAATTAGAGTGGGAGAGTATTTTTAAGCCTACTCCTGTGAGAATTATGTCAGCTATTCATTCCCAGAAGTTATTTAAGAGGGGGTGCAGGGCGTTTTTATCACTTTTTCGGGAAGAAAGTTCTGTAGTTTCTCCTATATCTTCGATCTTAGTTGTGTGTGAAATCTTATAGGTATTTCCTGATGACCTTCATGGTAAACATTCGGACCGTGAATTTGACTTTTTTATAGACTTAGAGTCGAGAACTCACCCATCTCTATCCATTCTTACCGTATGGCACTGGTAGAGTTAAGGAAATTAAAGTCTCAATTGCAAGAATTGTTAGAGAAGGGATTTATTCGCCTAAGTGTTTCTCCTTGGGGTGATCCCATTTTGTTTGTGAAAAAGAATGATGGTAGTATACGGATGTTCATAGACTACCGTCAGTTGAACAAGGTGACCATTCTCATCAAATATCCTTTTCCTAGGATAGATGATCTATTTGACTAGTTACAGGGAGCGACAGTGTTCTCCAAAATTGATTTGAGGTCAGGTTATCATCTCAAGATTAGGGCGTAGGACATCCCAAACACAGCTTTTCGAACTCGTTATGGGCACTAGGAGTTTCTAGTTATGTCTTTCAATTTGACCAATGCCCCAACTGCTTTTATGAGTATGATGACTGGGGTTCTTAAGTAATTCCTAGATTCTTTCGTCATTGTCTTCATTGATGACATTATGGTTTACTCCAAGAATGACGAAGAACATGAAGCTCATTTGCGTACAAAATTGGGGTTGCTTAAAGAGAAGCAACTATTTGTTAAATATTCCAAGTGTGAGTTCTGGTCGTCATCAGTGTCCTTCTTGGGGTACATGGTATCTAAAAAGGGGTTATGGTAGACCCACTGAAAGTTGAAGCCGTTAAGAATCGGGCTAGACCGACAAATGTTACTAAAATTTATAGTTTTATGGGGTTGGCTAGTTATTACCGCGGTTTGTAAAGAGGTTTGCTGCTATTGTTTCACATATGACCCGCTTAACTTAGAAGGAAGTTCCATTTGTATGGGATAAAAAGTGTGACGAGAGTTTCCAAACTCTCAAAACGTTGTTAACTTCAGCCCCAATTCTCAGTTTGCCTGTGGAAGGTAAAGATTTCATTGTATTTTGTGATGCTTCATGATTGGGTTTAGGTGCTATTTTTATGCAGGGTCGGAATGTGATTTCTTATGCTCAACTGAAACCTTATGAGGAGAACTATCCCACCCATGACTTGGAGTTGGTGATTGTTGTCTTTGCTTTTAAAATTTGGAGGCACTATCTCTATGGGGTGAAATGTGAAGTGTTAATATACCACCATAATTTGCAGCAAGGGTTCACCCAAAGAGACTTGAATTTGAGGTAGAGAAGATGGATGGAATTAATCAAGGACTATGACATATTAATTGTATATCATCCGGGAAAGGCCAATGTGGTGGTAGACGTATTGAGCCAGAAGCCGGTATGCATGGGAAGCCTGGCATAGTTGGAGGTGTCGAAGCACCCATTAGCTAGAGATATATTGTCTTTGGCTAATGATTTCCTGAGATTGCAAGTGACTAGCAAGGGAGGAGTGCTAGCCTATGTGAAGGCTACCTATGTGAAGGCTAAGTCCACATTCTTTGACCAGATCAAAACCAGGCAGTTCGAGGACAAGAAGCTGAGCAACCTTAGGGAAAAAGTGTTGCAAGGTGAGGCTAGAGAGGCTATTATTGATGATTAAGGAGTATTGAGGATTCGGGGGCATTTATGTGTGCCTCGTGTGGGCAACTTGATTTCTACTATTCTTAAAGAGGCTCACAATTCCAAGTATTCTATACATCCGGGTGCAACCATGATGTATAGAGACTTGAGACAACATTATTGGTGGATAAGAATGAAAAGTGACGTTGTAGATTTTATGACCAAGTGTCATAATTGCCAACATGTTAAGTATGAGCATCGGAAACCTGGTGGCACATTTCAAAGGATGCCCATTCTAGAGTGGAAGTGGGAAAGAATAACCATAAACGTCATGGTGGGTCTTCCTAAGACCTTGAGGAAGTGTGACTCTATATGGGTTATCATCGATGGATTGACCAAGTCAACTCATTTCATTCCGGTGAGGGTAGATTATACGACAACAACAACAACAATATATCCAGTGTATTCCCATAAAGTGGGGTCTGGGGAGGGTAAAGTGTACGCAGTCCATACCACGATGAATTAGAGAGGCTGTTTTCGATGACCCCCAACTCAGGACAAATAACAGTATAACAAATAAAAAATATAAAAACAAACAATAAAATGGGATAACACACCACTAGATAATAAAAGAAACAAGTAATCCATAGAGTAATACTATAAACTATCTATCCGAAATCACAATCATCACTAAAACACCACGAATAAGAAACTACAAGACACATACATAACACTATGACTATAGGCAAAACTAAAAACAAAGCACTCCTCTCTATTAGTAAGGATGCACTCCTACCCACTAACCCTCTACCCTAATCCACTTCCTCCACACCTTTTTATATGGGGACATGTCCTCCCTAAGCTATAACTGCTCCATGTCATGCCTAATTACCCTCTCCCCCCAAATATTTCTTTGGCCTACCTCTACCCCACCTAAAATATCGATAGCCAGCCTCTCACACCTACATACTAGAGCATCCGTGCACCTCCTCATTGCATGCCCAAACCATCTCAACCTCACTTTCCGTATCTTGTCTTCCACAGAAGCCACTCCCACCTTCTCTTGAATAATCTCATTTCTAACCTTATCTCTTCTAGTAAGTACACACATCCATCTCAACATCCTCATATCACCTTTAACTTTTGGATATGGGAGTTCTTAACTGGCTAACACTCCGCTCCATACAATATAGCTCGGGCTACTACTCTATAGAACTTACCTTTAAGCTTAGGAGACACCTTCTTATCACACAAGATTCCCAAAGTGTGCCTCTATTCGAACCACCCTACACCAATATGGTGCGTGACATCCTCTTCAATCTCTCTATTTCCCTAAATTATAGACCCAAGATACTTGAAACTATCTCTCTTTCGAATGGCCTGAGAATTCAGCTTTACTACCACATCAGTCTCATGCATCAAATCACTAAAATTACATTTCAAGTACTCTTTCTTGGTCCTGCTTAACCTAAACCCTTTAGACTCTAGGGTCTATCTCCAAACCTCCAAATTATCACTAACTCCTTCTCGGGTCTCATTAATTAGCATTACATCATCAGTAAAGAACATATACCAAGGCATCTCTCCTTGATTACACCGCGTCAACACATTCATCACCAAGGCTAATAAAAATGGACTAAGAATCGATCCCTGGTGTAACCCTGTCAAAATAGGAAAATTCTTTGAATCTCCTCATACCATCCTTACACGGGTCTTCTCTCTATCGTACATATCCTAAATTGACCTAGTGTATGCCACGGGCACACCTTTAGCCTCCAAGCACCTCCACAGAACCTCCTGGGGACTTTGTCGTATGCCTTCTCGAGATCGATGAATACCATATGCAAGTTCTTTTTCCTCTCCCTATACTGCTTTACTAATCTCTTTACGAGGTGAATGGCCTTGATAGTTGAGCGACCTGGCATAAATCAATTCTCAGAAATAGTCACAATCCTCCTCAGCCTCAACTTTACCACTCTTTCCCAAACTTTCATAGTATGACTCAAAAACTTGATACCCCTATAGTTGTTACAACTTTGAATGTACCTCTTATTCTTATATAATTGAATCATCGTACTCCATCTCCAATCTTCAGGGATCTTCGCTATTCTAATAATAATGTTAAACAACTTGTCAGCCACTCCATCCCTGCCCCGCCAGTGCTTTTCCAAAAATCCACTAGAATCTCATCAGGCCAAGTCGCCCAACCCCTATGCATCCTATGAATAACACCCTTGACCTCCTCAATCTTAATATGCCTATAATAACCATAATTACAACACCTCTCTGAGTGCTCCAAGTCCACAGCACGATACCTTTGTCCTCCTTGTCGTTCGAAAGTCTATGAAAATAAGGTTGTCACCTCCTCCTAATAAAGGCATCCTCCACCAACACTTTCTATCCTTCCCCTTGATGCACTTCACTTGGTCATGGTCACGTGCCCTCCTCTCCCTATCCTTGGAAAGCCTATACAACATTTTATCCCAGCCTTTCTCCTCTAAAGCCGCATACAAGCTCTCAAAAGCTGCTATCGCAGTCTCCATAACCGCTAACTTAGCCTCTTTCCTAGCTAGCTTTTACTCCTCTCTATTCGTCCGCTTCTCCTCATTATCCTTGATCTTAACAAACTTTACATAAGCCACCTTCTTAGTCTCCACCTTCCTTTTAACTTTTTTATTCCACCATTAGCCCCCTTGGTGCTTGCCAGATCGGCCTTTTGAGATACCCAAAAACCTCTCTAGCTATCTTTTCTATGGACTTACCTTGAAGATTTACTATGTTCCAAGACCCAACTCTCAACCTAGAATCTCCCTTATCCCACTTAAACCTACTACCCCTCACCCTAAACCCCAAATTCAATCCTAGACCTGACCCTAACCCAGACCCCGACCTCACCCTAGACCCTGATCCTGATCCCAACCCCAACCCCAACCTTGACTTATGATATGACCATAGTCTATTATCAACCACCAAAGCGACTGCTCAATAAGAGAAGAAAATAAGAAGGTGCTAAAAAAGGTAGGGTAAAAAAACAAATAGGTAAGGCTAAAAAGAAACAACGGTAATGATGAATAAAATTAGTAATGAAGCTTGAAGCTGTGTCAACTATATACTTAGGAACACAAATAGAAATCTACAAGAAAGAATCAAGAATCAACAACCTATTCCAAAATCAATAAAACCAATATACTATAATGCAAATTTGATAAACAACAGTAAATACTAAGAACTATACTACTCACAAGTAAATAGGATAAGGGTAGATTATAATGTAGCTAAATTGGCCAAGATTTATATGAAAGAAGATTGTAAGGCTCCATGGTGTACCTGTTTCTATTATGTCAGAAATAGGTACTTAGTTTATCTCCAACTTTTGGGAGAAGTTTCAGTCAGAGTTGGGTTCGAGATTGAACCTAAGTACAACTTTCCATCCACAGACCGATGGATAGTTGAAACAACCGATCCAAGTACTAGAGGATATGCTTTGGGCTTGCGTAATGGATTGTGAGGGTCGATGGGACCATTACTTACCCTTGTATGAGTTTTCCTACAATAATAGTTACCACTCCAGTGTTGACTTGGCTCTTTTTGAAGCCTTATATAGTAGGAGATATAGGTTACCGATCGAATGGTTTGATGCCTTTGAGTTAAGTACTTGGGGAATTGATATGCTCAAGGATTCGATAGAGAAGGTAAGGTTTATATAAGAAAAATTAGTAGCAGATCAAAGCCGATTGAAAGAGTATATAGATAACAAAGTAAGAGATGTAGAGTTTGAGATAAGCAAGAAGGTGCTTTTGAAGGTGTCACCCATGAAGGGGGTAATCCATTTTTGTAAGAAAGGAAAGTTGAGCCCAAGGTACATCGAACCCTTTGAGGTTTTCAAGGGGGTAGGGTCAGTAGCCTATAAGCTGGATTTGACTCCTAGATTGTCTGGGGTTCACTTGGTATATCATGTATCCTTGCTAAAGAAGTACCACAGAGATGGGGATTACATCATCAGTTTGGAATCTGAGTTGTTTGATAAGGAGCTATCTTATGAAGAGGAATCAATTGATATATTGGATTAAGATGTAAGGAAATTAAGAACTAGGTTCATTCCATCTGTAAAGGTTCAATGGAGGAACCGTTCAATTGAGGAAGCAATTTCGAAGACAGAGGCGAACATGCACAAGTGGTACCCATACTTGTTCATAGACTCAGGTAAATACTCTTGCTTTAGTTGTGCTATCTCGGTCTAGTTGTCATTTGGGACGAACAAGTGGTAAACTAGTATCAAATGTAACAACCCAAATTATTGTTACGCTGAAATAAGGAGTAGAACCTTTGCTAAATTTTTCCTTAGATAATTTTTAAGAAATTCAGGGCTGGCCTAGTATTAGGTGAATTTTGAGGGTGTAATAGTCTAAGAAAATTTGATATTAATGTGAGCATTGGCGGGGGTGTTTGACTTAATTTTTAGTTAGATGACAAGTTTAGAAAGTCGTAGAAACTTTTGACACATAAAATGGATCAATAGAACTTCGATTATAGAGTTTACCATGAAAGAGTTGGTTCGTGATGTCGTGTTTAGAGGAGTGTGTTATAAAATGGACTGATTTAAGAAGAACCCTTGAGATTCTACCTCGTGACCACTGCAGTGGTGAAAGGTACCGTTGTAGCGGTGACCTCAATGACATTGTGAATTGCTACAGTGGTAAAATGCAGTTTTTAGTTTTAAAAACCAAAAACACATTTTTTATTCCACTTTTCTTAAAAACAAAGCAAGGCTCTAGGGAAGGCAATTTTCTATAACTTTTTAGGATTTTCATCTTTGGAGGTAAGATTTCTTAACATTCTAAACTTGAATTACTTTTAAAATTGTTAGAAATCTCTAGAATCATGTTCATGGTAGAAAATAGAGTTTAACCCTTTACAAACTGAACACAAATTGATGGGAATGGGTGTAAAATCAGTTGTTAATGATCCTAGGGTGTTAGAAAATATTATTTGGAGTAGAATTATGGTTGTTCATGCTAAGTAAAGTAGAATTCATGAGGTTTAAAGGGTAAGAAGCCCTAGGGTGATGAACTAGGGTGAATTCATGGTTAAAATTGTTAATTATCAATGCCTAATGGTTAAAAAAGATGAAATGATTGAAATGGGTATGCAAACTTGTTGATATAGATCAATAATAAAGTGAAAGGGAAAAGAAAGGCAAGATTGTGGCCTAAAGGTGATTTCGAGCAGGGAATTGAGGTAGGCTACGATTTATTTGTAGCAACTAGACTTGCTTAACTCTGTGCTTATATGTAAATTGAGTATTCATAAATACCATCGGGCACTACTTGTGATTATTGACTGCATTTGCATATTTGTATATGTTGATGGTGATTTGTGATGGCATTGTGAATGTAATGACCCTCTAGGTCATTTTCTTGATTTCTATGAATTTTTGGTATTTTGTACCTTCCTATAACGGCTACAGTCATTTATGACTTGTCCAAACCGTCGGTTTGATTTTTTGGTAGTTTGTTTGGGTTTTAAACCCATTTCCCTATTTAGAAGCTTTTGAAGTTAAGAAATAGGTCTTGGACCAAAAATCCTAGTAAACAGCCTCAGATGAGAATTTGGACAATACAGTAAGCTCCGAAAAATAAATTTTAGGCTAGAGGGACCCTTGGTCTGGGTCCCAATGTTTTCAAACTCATTTTGGGCTGTTGAGTAGATTTGATGAAAAATAGAACTATAAATGTGGAGCTCACTTTTATCAAAACGACATCGAATTGAAATTTCAATGGTTTCATTGAGTTCGAAATGTCGAATTTGGTATGGTAGCATAGTTTATTTGCGCGTATGGGGTTTCGTATGAATTTTGAGCACCCAGTCAAAGTTTGTAGGACTTGGAGATTTGGCTGTTTGCTGATATCTGGTGCAACCGCTTTGGCAGTCGGAGAGCCGCTTTGGCGGTGATTGTTTAGCGAGCTTGAACCGCTTTAGCGGCATTATCGACCAACTGAGGGTTGCTTTAGCCGGCCCTTGCCCCTCTTTACTCACTGCTTTAGTGGTCAACTTTTGCTTTAGCGGTAGCCGCTTTAGCGGTCACTGCTGGGTATATATATATATATATATATATATATATATATATATATATATTTCAGTTTCATAATTTTCCACCATTTTCAAATCCTTATTCCGCTATTAAAGGTCCTTGAAAGCCTAAGTAAGCATGGGAATCGATCAATTGAAGCTGGGAATGTGTATAGGATGCTGATCGATTGGGTAAATCCTTATTCCGCTATTAAAGGTCCTTCGGGCGGCCTTATGATAGATTTAATTTTGGAATTCCATTTATGTGCCCCACGGGCCTATTTTTTACCCAATTTTTGGCTCTAACTTTTATATTGCAATATGGGTCTCATTTTTCTCATATTAATGTGAAGAGAATGATTTTGATAGTACGACATTATTCAGAGATTGTGAGTAAAGACGAGTAGTTTGTGGATTGTTTGAGACTGCGATTCAGCATCGAGGTAGGCTATGGTCTACTCTTATCTATGTATTGTATAGATTGCATGCTATGTAGGGGGTTATATGATAGGGTTAGGGCTATTTTTATTAGTATTTGGCTAGTTTAGGGGATTTACTATAGAATCGTAAATCTAACCTTAGCCTAGAATACTCGCCATAGTTTTAGCATACTGTTAAGCCTGATTAGTTATGTACACGACCTTAGGTTGACACTGGTCATCCTTAGTGTTGGAGTTGGGGTAGTACTTATCCATTTCAATAATATTCCTCAGTTAAATTCACCTGGTAGAATGATTCCTCTTGTTGATCTCGCTTCTGACTTTCTATATATACTTATATACTCTTATTGTTCTGTATATTACATTGTTAGGTTCGAGGACTTGGTTATGTGACCATAGAAACTAGGTTTGCTCTCTATGCTTTACAGGAGTTGTGGCTTATTTTATAGTCTCTTAGGCGCTTACATTTGCTTTGTTTGGATACTGGTGATGGCAGGCATACATTATCCGTATTCTCACATTTGTATTAGCCGGTTAAGGCCCCATTTTAGCAGAATTCGTGCATGTTTTCCCTTAGGATAGTATATGGTCTTCCTTTAGGACTAGACTTAGCTCTTTTAGTTCCTTGGGATGGGATTGAGAGCTTCGGGTAGGTGCTTGCCTTAGGTTGGGTTATCAAGGTCCGATAGTGGGCCTTTTTTCCCTTTTTAAATAGTATGCTTTGAATGACTCTCCTTTATGCTTAGATGGGCTTACGACTGCTTTCAAAAGCTATTACCTTAGGTCCGGGTTGACTTAGACTTGATGGTACATCTATTTAACTTCTTTACCCTTGGGAAGGGCAGTAACTGACCTTTAACTACACATTTTTGATCTAGTAATTGGAACCCTTGGCCTTAGAGGACTTGACCGCTCGAGACTAAATTTTATGAATAAATGGATTGGTGATAGGCTTAGGACCCCTATATTACTGCTAGTTATGCAATGCTTTTGAGTTCTGGTACGAGTTCGGCATCTATTTATGGTTCTTGTTTGGGAATTCCAGAGGTTATAAATGGATCATCTAGCCTCTTGTTATTATCCACTGGTTCTGGTTTGAATTCTGCTATTGTTATCGTATAATTTTGGATTTTTTGGCCTTTTGTTATCACCCACTATTTTTGGTTCGAATACGATCCTTGTTACTACTACTGTTATGAATATTATGGAAGTCCTGGTTTGAGACCAGGCAGTGTATATAGATATCTCAAGTCCCTTATGTACCCCTTCGTCTGATGAACCACATCACCAGAGAATGATGGTCGCTGTAGGTCCTGCCTTTGCGAGCTGTATGAGGTGTATACACTTGTGTTGGATATAGTACTTGGTTTATCTTGCATTTTATGGTTCTTTTCATGACTTTTATTCATTCACATTCATCGTCTATCACCAGTATAATTGTTTGGCGCTTGTATCTATTGGTCTTATGGGGGGCTGTTTAGGTACAAGTTATGGTTACTGTTTGCTTAGTGTTTGCTTGTGTGGGTTTATATGGGCTTGGTTAGGTTATTGTTTGTCTAAGCTAGCTGGTTATATTATTGTTCGGTTGTTATTGTATAGTTCATGGCAAACTGGTTATGGATTGGTACCCAAGGTTGTAGGTATGCTTCCATGTTCCTTTACTCCTTTTTATGGTAAGATTTATTATTGTTAGACTATCTTATGATTATTTACATTTCGATTAGAGACTCTAATTATACTAGAGTTAGCTCCCTTATTTGGTTATGATCCTTGAGATGTTAGGCTAGCTCCCTTAGGTTAGTGCCTTCCTGTTTAGTCCTATATATATAGTATCATCATATGTCCCTCTTCTTCCTTATCTATTATTATTATAAATACCATTCTTGCCTCGTACTACTACTATATATCATTCTTTCACTCTTAATTTATGTATTAACTAGCTATGTATGGTATTGCACCCCCGTCCCGAATTACTTGTAGGATATGATAGTTTATCTTTACTTTTTCATTAGCATTATTATGTTTCTTCCTTAAATAGTTGCCTATAGTTTATATTCCTGCCTTACATGTTGTTCATACCTGCAATATCTTTAGAGCTCAGTTGGTCGATGCCTACTGAGTACCTTATGTTGGTACTCATACTACACTTCTGCACCCTGCAGATCATAGTATGAGTTCTCGCTGCTGATGTCTGCATCATGTGGAGCTACTATGGATCAGAGATTTGGGGTGAGCTCCTAATATCAGGAGTTGTTCCTGCTCTGCCTTAGTTATTGGACTGATCTTTATTTTGCATTTTAGAGACAGTTTTGTATATATATATTATGCCTATCTTGTACTCTTGTTTTGTTAGGAGATCTTGTATTGACTTCACTAGGTTTTGGGTTTACTTCTCTATATTAGTCTATTTATTGAACTCATTTTTCACTGCTTTCTTCTTTTCTCTTAATAGTTCATTACTCGGTGTTTTGAATTATGAGTTGGTTTACCTACTGGTGGGTTATGATAGGTGCCATCATGGCCTGAGAAATTGAGTCGTGACAGTAAAAATGAGTTAATGATATTGATCATGGTAGTGAAACCATGACTATGATGATATTGATAATAAAATTGATGATATTGAGATCATGATGATGATAATATTGAGATTGATATTGATAATGAGATTGATGATGTTGAGATGAGAAAGAGGTGATACGTACACCTTGCATACATACATTCATCATATGCATTTGATTATACATTTATACATCTATGTTGAATGAACCTTGTCGGTGAATTTACCTAAGTGTTGAAAGTGAAATCTTGTACTTGTACTATTGTTGAAGTGAAGTGTCATATCTACAGTTGGTTGTCTCTAATTGTAAGTTCTGTCTTGATTGGTGTTGTTTATGTTTGATTTACCTATTTGTATGGTGTTAAGTTGAGTCGGCCTATGATGCCTACCAGTACTTGTTGATGTACTGATGCTACTTCTGCTCTTCTTTTTTTTGAGTGCAGAGCATGTTTCGGCATTTGAGATGAGACCTCGACTTTAGCCAGTTGTTCTAGACTTTGGTTCAAGGGCAAGCACCATGATCGGGTAGCCATTGAATCATCTTACCTTTGTTCATGTCTTTTTGATTTGGGACTAAGACATTGTCGTATTTCTTTGATATTTTTGGATTATCTTTTAGTTATAGATTTTTGGATATTCTTAGTTGTTCTTGTAGGGTGACTTTAGGTCCCAGTGAATGTAACAGATAGAGGATTTCCTCACTCTATTTTAGTTTGATGATTGTTTAGGTTGAAACTTTATTTCCTTAATGAATATTTGATTTCGGTCACTTTATAATGATAAGGTTTATAAAAAGTAAAATGGATGACTATTGGGTTTAATTAGTGAGAGTTGGGTTAAATGGTTCTCCCGCCATAGTTTTAGGGTGGGTGCCAATCATGACCATTTGAGTCGTAAGAAAATGACATGTGAAGGGATCTACACGTTAAAAGCTAGCATAGAAGTCTAACATGATAGGTATCAACTAAAAATAGTAGTAGTATACACAGAATACATATACAATTAGAAGAAGATTGAATTCAATGTAGGATAATGTAATGCAACATGTGACAAATGCAGAAAAGTAAACCTGCTTGACAATACCTAAAGCCTCTCTCTTTATCTCAACATATGCAATGCGGTATGTGTCTAGTGCAAAAAAGGAAAGTAAAACCTAAAACATATACCTTGGGCTTCCTAGAAACACACCTCGAACTCACTCATCTCCCTAATAGAAATAAAAGAGAGTAGATGGAGAATTTGACCAGATAATGTCCCCCGCTCTGAATTTAAGGTAGTACAACCTTTCTAGCAAAGAAATCTTTGATAAAATTTATAAATCTTTCTGAAAATATGAAATTTGTAGTAAGATGTATAATCTTTCCAAACCAGTAAATCAGTGATAGAAATTATATAAGTCTTTCCTCTTAAAAAGCCTTCAACCAATACTAAGGGTGATAAGATTCTCTTTCTTTTAAAATTCAAAGAAATTAGTATTTTCCTCTGAATCATTCCACAATGTATGTATACGCATGAATGAGTGTATGCATGTCAATTCCAGTGTAAGTATGTATACATGTATACATATATATAGCTAGATGTACATAAACAGGGTAAAGTCACCTCTAAGACAAAGTATCACTATCCTGGGGGTCCATCCAACTACACTGCCCAAATAGTCGTGAGTGGAACCCAAACTAATCTTTTGGTGTGAGAATCATTTAACTTAAGTTACCAATCTAATCATTTAGCCATTATAAATAATGATAAATAATAAACTCATTTAAACAAATCTTTAATCTATATAATTCAAACAATCGATAAAAGTATGAAAATAACTATTGATTACATTATCCCAAGGACCCAAAAGTCATCATACAAGAACATTCTAAAAACCAAAATTTGAAGTCTGGCATAAATATCTTGAAAACAACTAATAAGGTAGTGTCATTTTCTAAAAGAGTGAACATGATCAAATAGAAGATCCAATGGCTTCCTGAAGATAGGTGTTCGCCCTTGAATCGATAAGCTGCTGGTCATAAACTTAATTTGAGGTCTCGTTTCAGTCGCTGAACACTTTCTTCACTCAACAGAAAGAAGAGCAAATGTAGTATCAATACAAACACTATCTACTGATAGGTATCATTGGCCAACTTAACTTAAAACCCATACATAAGCATAAATAAAATACGAGCAACTAGTAATCAGAATATAATAATAACTTGCACCAAGAATACTACTTTCCATAGAAAAATATCTTACGTAACCAAATAACATAATAGTACAAATAATAGTCCCACTAACACCATTGTACTACCATCTCCAGCTAAGTTAAAGCACGACAAAGGAAGAACCTATGACCCTCTAATTATCACAAGTGTAACATACCAAGTCACGTTCATTTTACCATCTCACAAGTAGTCTCATGCTACTTCTATTTAACACAACACTTATACAAAACAATTACACAATCAATAAATGAATGATATGAAACAATGTATCATGACCATCAACTCGATCATGAAAAGTGTACACACATACTAAGGGGTCTTATATACGCAATAGTCATGACCTATAAGGGACGACCTCAATCCATATCATACCGATGTAGAACCTGACCCTATGAATATCAATCTGTAAGAAACACAAATCGGGGTGGTACCTGACCCTCCAAATATCATAATATGTGAATATCTCAACCAATATCAATAATAATATAATGAAGTGCACCAAATATGCCATGACACAATTTATCTAGACACTTAGTCCAACTCAAGGCTCATTATTTCATGAATAAAATCAATTACCAAGTCAATTCACCAGTCACACGTATGCCCGAAGGCCAATTCATAATTATTCAACTCATGGATAAGCATAGAAATCAAATTAAATCTATAACTACAATTTAAACCATAACCTACCTCAAACATAAGCTCAGACTAATTCACCAAAGCTTTCCCTTTTCTTGCCTTTTCTGACGGTTCTTGGTCTAAAAATAATAAGTAAAGAGAAATCAATAACTCATTCTCTAATTATAAGCATTAGGAACTAAAACCCAAAGGTTTTGACCTAGTTCATAGCCTAAACCACCAATTTAGGATTTTCACCTCTTAATCCATCCAATTTCCCCATAACTCACATAAAATAGAAATAATTCTATGTTAAGAAGTCAAGTC
This sequence comes from Capsicum rhomboideum, assembly GCA_031232105.1. Lineage (NCBI taxonomy): Eukaryota > Viridiplantae > Streptophyta > Magnoliopsida > Solanales > Solanaceae > Capsicum > Capsicum rhomboideum. The sequence continues at coordinate 59,310,042 of CP124711.1, forward strand.
TAGCAACCTACAACCATTTACAATTGATTTTAAGCCTACACATGAGCAATTCTATTTAGTTTATCACTTTTAGGGATTAACTCATGAATTTCTTCTTAACTCATGATTTTTAGTGATTAAAGGAGTTAATCTATAATAAAATGGTTGAATAAACTTACCTCAATGATGGAAATCGCCCAAAATTGGAGAAAATTGCCTCACACAACCCTAGGATGAATTTTGGATGTTTTGGAAGAAAGTAACGTCAAAAATTCAAAAATCCAGGTATAACACTACCTGAAGTTTATCATAGAGTCCCCATATCTACTATAGCAGTCCTACTTTAGCAGTCAAGAGGCACGCTATAGCGGTTACTCGCGCTAAGCTATTGATTGCTACATCAGTCTACCCCACCGCTACAGTGGTCCCACTGTGGTGACCCTAGGGCCTCTACAATAGAGCTTAAACAGTAGCTCAGGGGAAACTTCTATATTTTCCCCCTTTTACAACACAAACTTTGTTTTGGACAATGCAAATTTATCCTATCGCGGCAAATACTATAAACAAAGTTCTATACACCCAAATTTCATTCCAAAAGTTTTTATAGATCACTAAACTTCTTATCAATCATACCATACCTATAAAACCAACATACCAACCATCACAAGACATAAAGGGTCTCTACACTACACGACAAATTTTATCAAAATTCACCCTAGCAAGAGATTTTCATAACACTCATCCTAGAGAAAACTCTACTCAAATTCTTACATCACAAGTAATGTTATAACATCGGGATGGGCCATTATACCAACATAGTTTCATGGAATCGAACCAACATTTCCAATATATAATAAGAAAATATGAAATAGAAATACAACATAAAAGTAAACTGATCGAAGAGCCATTCTATCCTGAAATCGTACCCAACCTATACTAAGGATCCCTAACATAATCCTAACACCATATAAAGAATATAAGTATCCCTAACCTAATACTAATACTATAGCGAGCATTCTAATCTAAGGTTTAAACAAATCTTCTACTTTAAGGTCCCTAAATGTAACAACCCTTACTGTTATTTTTAACTTTTTCTATCTTTTGACCATTTTGTCCTTCCTTGTAGATACTATACATTATTTATGAGTTGTGGGGATGGTTTGCACAATCCTTAAAGTATTTGGGAGTGATTTAAGTGAGTTTGAGGTTTTGAGTAGCCTTAAAAATGATTAGTTTGACTTTGGTCAATATTTTGTGATTCGAGAATTGGATGGTAATTTTGCCAGTTCCATTAGATCTGGAATGTTGATTTGGATTAGTAGCATGGTTGGTTTGGGTTTCAAGTTTTTATTTTGATTTTTAAGCATTTAGATGAGAAACTAGTTAAATTTTTCTTAAAAGGGTCTCGGGTGTTAACTTATTAATAATAACTTCTTTTGATAAGTCTGATGGTTCCTTTGAGTCTGAAACATAAAAATTAGCCTAGTAACATTATTAGTTTTTTTATTGTGGGGTTCCAAATGAATTTTGAGGGTCTGATTATAAATTTTGATCTTCACTTGAGTTGCTGTCAGCTGGTACAACCAACCCTTCTTTGCATTCACGAGCCTCTATCACGTTCATGAAGAAGGGAAATGTTTGGTCAACGCGATCGTAGAGGTGGGTTTGATATTGGAAAGGGTTAGAGTTTTGGTCATCGCAAACGTGACCTGTCCTTTGCGTTCACAATGAGTTTAGTTTGGGTCAGGTCGTGAATGCGACAAGGCGCAAACGCAATGAATATTTTCCTGAACAGTATATAAACTCCATTTCGCGACTTTAGCCCATCTTCACCATTTTTGAGCTTGGGGAGCATAATTTTAAGAGATTTTAAAGGGTATTTTCATCAACTTGGATTTTGGTAAGCTTCTAAAACTACTTTTGATAATTTTTCTTTGATTAAATCGTGTTTTCATCTTCAAAACTTTGACTTTGGAGTTTCACCTGGTAAAGTAAGAAAATAGTTTTTCTTCAATTTTAAGCTTGATTTCAACTTATTTTTTAATGTTTTTTCATATTTAGAACCCTTAAACTATGGAAAACTTGATTCTTCAATAAAATTCTAATTTTATCCTTTTTCTTCAGGGTCAATTTTCAAACTATTTTTGGACCTTGATTGAAAGTAGCTAATATAGGTATCATTAAGACTCTTCTTGATGTGTAGATTATATTTTCTATAGATTAGGTTCATTCCAAGACTGTACGAAATGGGAAATCTCATTGTTTAAGGGTCCAATACCGTGTTTCAGCTTTTGAAGGTAGGTTATGGCTTAACATTCTTCAGACCGTGTTGGGTAGTTAACTATTTATGTAAAGTATGCTATGGTTAGGGATTTTATCGTGAGATTCATCTTTTGAGATCATGATTTTATAGTGTTTCCTATGTGGGGGCTTATGTTAATATTATCATTGACTTGAGAGATTATTATTATTGCGATGCCCGTGTGAGGGATGATATGGTATTGTTTGAGCATTATTTGCATTGATTATTATTGTGATGCTCGAATGGGTGCTTGATTTGATATTATTGATGTCTTACATGACTCTTCATTACTGTGGTGCCATGTAATGTCTTATATCATGATTTTTTGAGATTTGATCTCATTTAATACCATTATTGAGTCGATTCATTACATGATATTATTTTGGTTATGAGCATGCATCCTCATTTCATTCATCCATATTCATGAAATTGGTACCACAGAGAAATACTAATTTTGAAAGAAAATAAAATATTTTATAAAATGTCTTAACTGAGAGATATGCCGATAATGTTGATTTAGATATGAGATTGTGATTTGTAAACCCCCTATGGTTCCTGTCCTGGAAGCTTGTGTTCTAAAGGTGTATACGAGGTGATATTAGGAAATTCCATCCTTATCTTACCATTACATTGCAACATTTGCATTTATCTTATGTGTTTGTTATCGTATAATTTAGTCTTCCTTTATATATTCATTTGTAGTTATTCTTATACTATTTTTATACTTGTAAAATTATTAGGAGATATGACTTGATCCGCCGTTGGGTACTTCTCTGTATACAGCTGGAAGCGTGCTCATAGTATCCTTTACTTGTTTAGTTTTTTGCTTTGCATGGTCGGCCTATGATTCCTACTGAGTACAAGTGGACTGTACTCACTCTTACTTTCTATACCCTTTTGATGCAGATCCAGTTTGAGTGCAACCCTCGAAGCTTTAGATCATGCTATGTTAAGGCTGTCTCGGAGTACTGGTGAGCTCCTCGTCTGGGGCATGATTCTAGACTTCATCATAGCTATCTTGTATTTATTTTATTTTTCGAAGACAGAGTTTTGTATTTTTGTATTCTATGTCAGTATTAGTGCTCTTTACTCATGACACTAGATTTTGGAATTGAAGTTATATTTGTTTCAGTTTTGGACTTGTTCTCTCTCTCTCTCTCTCTCTCTCTATATATATATATATATGGCCTGACCTTATTATAAAGTCTCGTATTTGGGTGTTATTTACCTTCTTTCCATATTTCTATCTCTTTTAGATGTTGGGCTTAACTACTAAGGTTGGTTTAGGGTAGGTGCCATTATGACCTCAACTTTTGAATCATGAAAAGTTGGTATAAGATCGCTAGGTTCACCGGTTTCATGAGTAAAAAAGCAAGATGTCTAATAGAGCCCTGCGGATCGATAAGTTGCCATCTGTATCTATCTTCGGGAGGCTATGGGATATTTTTAGAATAACTTCTCTAATTCGATTTCTTATTGTGCATGTGGTTTATGCAAGCATTCTAAACTTCTATTCCACTTTTTTTGCATAGATACTGAGGACTAGATCTAGAGTTATTGAGGGTACTAAGCCAACACCTGCTGTTAGTGCCCCAATCAGGTGAGACAGGTGTCGCCGACCGAGACAGAGGTAGAGGATGGGCATGAGGAGTGGCTCCAGTCAGAGAAAGAGCTTGAAAGACCTCTCCTGAGCGTGATATTGATTATTATGAGTTGGTTTATCAGCCAAAGGATGTGGGACCAGTGTAGTCCCCTGAGGGTTTTATTGTTACTCTAATACTGTAGGATCTGTTGATTTGTATTTTTGTCGATTTGGATGGCATTCCCCATACAGGTATTCTATTAAGTAAATCAGATGGTTTTCAGACTACAAGAGGTGTACATATACTTGGGCAGGCTCCTACTCATGGGTTTTACACTCTAGAGGCACAACCAGCTACTGTACCCATGTATTGAGATATTACCTACTAGACTTATTGTTTTGCCTATAACTCTAGGTTTTATTATGTATGCTTATGATCAGAAGATGTTCGAGAAATTTATCAGATTGGCCCCTCCCAAATTCAATAGTTCTATTGGTAAGGATACTTATGAGTTTTTGATTAATTGTCAGGAGAGGTTGTATAACCTCAATTTACTTGAGTCCCATGGTATTGCTTACACTACCTACCAGTTAACTGACATGTCTAGACAGTGGTAGAGGTCTCTTGTCAGTTATAGACCAGCTGGTTCCCCTCAGCTGACATGGACCCAATTTTCTAAGACTTTCTATAGAGGTTTATGCCCTTTAGCTTGAGGGAATAGCTTAGAGATGAGTTTGATTATTTAGAGTAGGGTTCCATAACTATTGCTGAGTATAAGGCTCATTTTAATTCATTATCCAGATATGCCATTGCTAGCATCTCTACTTATTCTGAGAGGATCAAAAAGTTTGTTAAGGGTTTGTCTAGTTATTACCAATTGGCGATGGCTTAGTTAGTGGTTTCTGGTGGTTTTTATAGAGTACAGTAGATCATGCCAAGATGATTGAGACTATTTGCTAGGGTATGTAGGGTGGTGGTGCTAAGAGGGTGCATTGATAGGGTGAGTTCAATGATCATACATCTCGAGGTAGAGATTTCTCAGGTAAAGGTTCTCATGGTTATCATAGCAGATCAGTTCAGGAAGCCTTGCAGAGTTCAGATGGTAGGTTTGTGTGTTTTAAGACTTCTAGTGGTCAAAGATCGGGCCATGCATGCTGAGGATCTCATTCTGGTGTATCGGGTTATGAAGGGCGTTCTGGTTCTTCTAGGCCCTCTCAATATAATTCTTCTATTAGGGGATATTTTATATGTCATAAGTATGGTCACTTAGCGAGGGATTATCCTCAGAGTGTATTAGGTCCTCCGTAGTAGGGTTTTCAGCTTCAACTTTGTATGACTCTAGTGTCAGTAGTTAGAGGTGGTGCACTAGGCATGAGAGGTAGTTCTAAAGGTATTAGAAGTGTAGCTCTGGGAGCTTGTTCTAGTTGATGAGGAGTCACTCAGTCTAGTACAGATGTGGTCAGTTCTATGCTTTTCTTGGGAGACCTGAGGTAGAGACCTCTGATGTAGTAATTACATGTATCATCACAGTTTTCCATCATCCCACTTTAGCATTATTTGACCCTGGGTCTATATTCTTTTATGTGTCTGCATATTTTTCTACTGATATTGATGTTATCTCTAAGTCCCTTGCTATGCCTATTCATGTTTCTACCCCCATAGGTGTGATTCTTTAGTGGTGGATCGGGTGTACCGATTATGTGTGGTGACCTTTTTTGGGCGTGAGATTTGGGTGGACTTGATTTTCCTCAATATGGTTAATTTTGATGTCATATTGGGTATGGATTGGTTGGCTACTTATCATGCGATATTGGATTGTTTCGCCAAGACTGTGACCTTAGCTGCTCCGGGTGTAGCAAGATTAGATTAGAAAGGTGCTCCTAGAGAGTTCATGGATGTGTTACCTATGGACTTACCTACTCCAGATTAGGATATTGATTTTACCATTGATGTTGAGCTAGGAACTAAACCCATTTCTGTTTCTCCCTATAGAATGACCCCAATGGAATTAAAAGAATTGAAAAAGCAATTACTGGATTTGTTTAGTAAGAGTTTCATTTGATTGAGTGTGTATCCTTAGAGTGCTCATGTCTTATCTGTAAATAAGAAAGATGGATCCACACATATGTGTATTAATTATCGATAATTGAATAAATTGAATATCAAGAACAAGTATACTCTCCCTCACATCAATGATTTATTTGATCAAATTCAGGGTGGTTAAGTGTTTTCAATGATCAATTTGAGATCTGGTTTCCATTAGTTGAGGATTAGATATTTCAATGTTCCAAAGATAACTTTTTGGATGTGGTATGGCCATTATGAGTTCTTAGTTATGTCATTTGGGCTGGCTAATGCCCCAACAATATTTATGGAGTTGAAGAATAAGGTATTTCAGCCTTATCTTGGTTCTTTTGTGATTGTATTCATCGATGATATCTTGGTTTATTCCAAGAATGAGGCTGACCATGTTAGGCATTTAAGGGTCGTACTTCAGAGTTTGAGAGATAATAAGTTGTATGCCAAGTTCTCCATGTGCAAATTTTGGTTGAATTCTATTTCTTTCTTGGGTTATGTAGTGACCAAGGATGGTATTATGCTCAATTCGTCTAAGGCAATGGCAGTTAATGATTGGGATAGACCTACTTCTCCTACCAAGATTTAGAGTTTTGTTAGGTTAACAGGCTACTATCGGTGATTCATGTAGGTCTTCTCTTCTATTGTGGCTCCTTTGACCAAGTTGACTCAGAAGAAGATTGTTTTTTAGTGGTTGGATAATTGTGATCGGAGCTTTCAAAAGCTCAAAGAGTAATCAACTTATATCTTAACTTTGCCTCAGGAGGGCATGGGTTGCACTATGTTTTGTGATGCTTCTGGAGTTGGCTTGGGTAATGTATTGATGCAAAATGGTAAGGTTATTACTTATGCTTCTCGATAGTTGAAGGTCCATGAGAAGAACTACCCTACTCATGATTTGGAGTTAGCCACAGTGGTGTTTGTGTTGAAATTGTAGCTACACTACTTGTATGGAGTTCATTATCAGATTTTGTCCAATCATCATAGCTTTCAGTACTTCTTCACTTAGTAAGATCTTAATATGAGATAGTGTAGATGGTTAGAATTTCTTAAGGCTTATGATCTCACTATTCTTTATCATCAGGACAAGGCTAATGTGGTAGCGGATACCCTGAGTCAGAAGGTGGCGCGTATGGGGAGTTTGGCTTATCTTTTGGGGAAGGAGCGACCTTTAGCCTTAGACATTCAATCTTTGGCTAAATAGTTGGTCAATTTGATATTTCAACACCTGGGCGTGTTTTGGAATATGTTGAGGCTAGATTTTCATTGATGGAGCAGATTCGAGCTTGACATTTTAATGATGAGAAGTTGAGGGTGATTCATGATAAAGTGTTGAGTGGTGAGGTGATGAAGGAATGTCTTAATCCCGAAGGTGTTTTGAGAATTCGTGGTTGTGTTGTGTGCCGAGAGTTGGTGGTTGGATTAGACTGATCTTGGAGGAGGCTTATTTTTCAAAGTATTCTATTCATCTAGGAGTGGATAAGATGTACCATTACTTGAATCAACACTATTGGTGGTGTGGGATGAAGAAGGACATTGCAGAGTTTGTTTCCAAGTGTTGAATTATCAACAAGTGAAGTATGAGCATAAGCGACTAGGTGTTAAGATGCAGAGAATGCCTGTTCTAAAATAGAAATAAGAGTGTATTGCTATGAACTTTGTGGTTGCTTATCCCGGACTTTGGGGAAGTTTTATTCCATTTGGGTGATTGTGGATAGGTTGAATAAATCAACGCACTTTGTATTTGTGAAGGTGACATATAATGCGGATAAGTTTGTCAGGATCTACATTTGAGAGATTCTTTAGTTGCAAAGAGTACCTATCTCTATTATTTCTGATAGAGGTACTCATTTTACCTTTAATTTGTTGAATTCTATGCAAAGTGAGTTGGGTACTTAGCTTGAGATGAATACAGATTCTCACCCACAAATGGATGACCAGTTAGAGCAGACCATTCAGGTGTTAGAAGACATACTTGGAGTGTGTGTTATAGATTTTGGTGGTCATTGGGACTAATTCTTGCCCTTAGCGTAGTTTGCCTACAACAACAGTTACCATTCCAACATTCAGATGATGCCTTTTGAGGCTTTGTATGCGCGGAGGTGTAGATCCCCCACTTGATGGTTTGATTCTTTTGAGGTTAGGCATTGGGCACTATTTTATTGAGAGTCTCGATGGATCAAGTGAGGTTGATTTAGCAGAGGCTTGTAGCTGCCCAGAGTACGCAGAAGAGTTATGTCAATTAACGAGTTCATAATGTAGCATTCATGCTTGGTGAGGGGTTTTTGTTGAAGGTATCATCCATGAAGGGTGTGATGAGATTTGGGAAGAAAGGAAAGCTTTGTTCGAGATTTATTGGGCCTTTTAAGAGTCTTGAAAAGTATGGAGATGTGGCTTATAGGATAGCTTTTCCTCCACATCTGTAACACCCCGTACCTTCCCAACCCTATGTGATGACGTTGAACAATGGTTGCTTAGGTATCGAGATGCCATGAGTATGTATTTGGTAATGTTAATGATAAGAAAATTGAAATTTGGTCTTGTACATGTGATTAACCCTTCGTAGAAGGTGTTTTGTGATTTTCGTGGAGCATTTGTGGGGTTAAAAACGAGGCTAAGAGGACCTCTAAACAAAGGATATTAAGGTTAAGAAGTAAGTTAAAGAATAGGATTTGAAGTATCTAACCAAACCCGCGAAGAAAAGTCAAAAAATGAAAGTTTCAAAAATGTTAAGTCTGGGGTGCGCTGGAGGGCGTGCCACGCCGCTCTGGGCTAAAAGTTTTAGTCCAGAGGCAGCAAGCTGGCGCGCCCAAGGGCATGCCACGCTGGTTTTGCCACTTTTTCAAAGTTGGAAATTTTCTCAAGTCCAAAGGGTGCCCGGGGACGTATTGAGCCAATTTTTTCCACGTTTATTCTACAACCATGAGAATATACATGAAATGAGTGAATTATTACATTGGTATGATAAAATTACTCGAGAACGAATTTGGCATCAAAATGACGATTTTACCCTTTTGGCCAAAATAGGCCATAAGTGGCTAGAATTGCTTGTTTTTGGAATTGAGGCTACGAGTATGAATACCGTGAGTGGAAATATTGTCGTAACATGTATGAAATGAATTAAACATGGGAAATTATTGATTCTATTGGGTTAAGTGATTTGGGCTCACTAAAGCCCAAATATGAAGAAGAAAAACATGGGCCAAGAATGGGTCAAATGACCCATTCTTCTTTTGACTAAAGCAATAATTGAGAAAGTACTTCAAGGGTCTATAAAAGGTAGGAAAAATCAGATTTTAACCCACAAAGACACACATGCTTTTCTTGCATTTTCTAGACATTTCTACAACATTTCCATAAGACCTTTCTCAAGCTCTTCAAACCCTAAGGCATTTTTGGACAAGCTCATCATCTTCCAATATTGGGTAAGTGATTATTATTGTAATCTAACATATTATGAGCATGAAAGATCATGTAAATCATATTGTTTATGCTTGGAAGTGTTGGACATGGCACTTTTGTTTTTTGTTAAAAAGATATGTTATCCATGGGATTGTAACTTGAATTATGACTTGTGGTCTTGATGAAAAAGCATGGTATGGATAAAATAACAACATGTATGGTGTTATTATGGTCCCAAACTTGTTATTTTTCTATAAGGGTAAATTATGGGATTTTGGCCGATTTGTTGTTGTGAGGTGTAGTGAAGTAAATTGATGGAATAATTGTGATGTGGTGGTGATGGAGAAGTGTGAAGTATGAACTTGGTGTGACATGCTATGGGTTATCATGTGTTGGTCAATGTATGGAATATTGTGGGATTATTGGTATAATGATTTCATAAATGGTATTGCCAAGGGGGAAATGACATGTTAAAGCTAAACATGTGACTTATTGTTATTGTATGCCATTGTAAGGTAATTGGTGGTTAATGTTGGTTTCGTTATGAACTTGTGTTGTAGACCAAAACACAAGGACGGAGAGGGACTATTGTATGCACGTCTAAGATTGTATATTATTAAGAATACAAGGTATGTAAGGTTCCTTTTTCCATATCCTTCTACAACATGTTGTTCACCTTGACATTGGACTTGTTTCAATTCCGAGAGGCTTAAAGTATATCAATTCAGGTTGACGTATATTGTTATTCATACGTGTCCTATTATTAGATGAATGATGATTCACTTATCTCTTAGTCGTTGATGGAAGTTCCAAAGGTGTCATAACGTTGTAAATTCTAAGAGAACTATCTCAACGAGAGTAATGAGGTAAAGAGAGCTTGTTTAGTTTGAATAGCATTTTTCCAATCATGTCTTGTTCCAAAGTCCTATAGTATGATAATTATCCTTGTGCCAATTGTTCATAAGTAAGAGTACCAATCTCATAAGAGTAATAAGAGAGGTGATGTGCAAGTTAGTATAATTATTCCTCATAAGTGAAGTTGTCAATCTCATGAGGTATGTATATAAGTGTGTCCTTTAATGCCATGATCTTTAGCGTGTCACTCTCATAACTAAGTAGAGGGTATAAGATTGTAAAGAGGTAATACGTATGGTTGCTATATGTTTCATTGAGTATGGACCACATTCTAGAAGATATAAGTTCAATATGGAATAATCCCAATATTATGTTTGTTATCTATTATAGCCCACCAAAGGTGGAGGCCCGGTATCATATACTTACTTATATAAGATCTCATAAGAATAGTGAAGGAGGTAAAGTACGAGCTAATATGTCTATCCCTCATAAGTTAAGGTGTTAATCTAATGAAGTATAAGAGTAAGGTAAAGCATATTTGTGTGTTTCAATTAGTGTCACGATCCTTAATGTATTAATCTCTCTCATAAGTTGATATATCAAGTTCTCCCACCATAGAGTGGATGTATGCTCTCCCACCATAGAGTGGATGTATGTTCCCCTACCATAGAGTGGATGTATGCTCTCCAACCATAGAGTGGATGTATGTTCTCCCACCATAGAGTGGATGTATGTTCCCCCACCATAGAGTGGATGTATGTTCTCCCACTATGAGAGTGGATGTATGTTGCCCCACCATGAGTGCTCTCCCACCATAGAGTAGATGTATGTTCTCCCATCATAGAGTGGATGTATGTTCCCCCACCATAGAGTGGATGTATGTTCTCCCACCATGAGAGTGGATGTATGTTGCCCCACCATGAGAGTGGATGTATGTTGCCCCACCATGAGAGTGGACGTACGTTAATAGAGTGGATGTACGTTAAGATAGTGGATGTACGTTAATAGAGTGGATGTACTTTATATTATTATTACCCCCACCACTAGAGTGGATATATGTGGATGAGTGTTATTCTTTCTAACCAAGTAGATGAACACTAGTGGTAATGAACCTAGAAGCAAGAAAGAATCTCTTGTATATAGAATAAGCTATTGGAGGCAAGTTTCTTGAGTGAAGGTATTTTTCCCTTGAAGGAAGGTAATTATAAATGATTTTATCCCCATTGACTATTCTCTCATATTTTATTCTATTGACATTCTCATGTATGATGCTACTTATAATGAGCCTTACATACTCAGTACATTCTTCGTACTGACCCCCTCGGGGGACTTACCTTACATGTTGCAGGTGCAGGCGTTAGTAGACCTCCTCCATAGACTGTGGATCATTTGCAGAGTTTTGGTGAGCTCCAATTGGTTCGGAGCCTCCTGAGTCATAGCTGTATATTTATTTTGATGTTGTAAATGTAGTATAAAGCGGGGACTTGTCCCGAATTTTAGATGGTCTTGTAAATACATCAGTTAGAGGCTTTTGTTGGCGTATGTGGGTATATGAAAGCAAGATATGTATGATCATTTTGACTTAATGGCCCTAACGACCAAGTTTCGTATATAGATATGATATATGTTTCCATGTTCATGACTTCCGCTTAGTTGCATGAGGAATAATAAGATTTAATAAGATTCATACGAGGATATGCATATGGGTAGACATGAGGAAAGATTGGTTCTCTCGGGCTATATCGGCTTCGGGTGCCAATCACGCCTCGTTGGAAGTCGGGGCGTGACAACATCTGTCAGTTGTTAATCTGATATTCTATGTCTTGATGTTGAAGTTATACCATCCAAATGATACTCATGTGATCTTGTGGGATTTAGTTGCATTAGATCATGATTTGTCCTATGAGGAGGAGCCCATTACTATCCTAGATAGACAGACTAGGAAGTTGAGGTCCAACCACTTTGATTCTATGAAAGTTCAGTGGAGACATTGCCCAATTAAGGAGGCTATGTGGTATGTTGAGTCTAATATGCAGAGTAGATACCCCTTGATTTTTATCGATTGAGATACTTTCTTTACTTTTTCGTTCGAGGACAAAAGCGTGTTTTTATGGTGGATAATGTAACAACCCTTATTGTGATTTTTAGCTTTTTCTCAGTTTTAATCATTTTGCCGTTCCCCTTAGTTTCTATACATCATTTATGAGTTATGGGGATGGTTGACATGGTCCTTGAAGCATTCAAGGGTGATTTGAGTAGCCTTGCAAGTGATTAGTTTGACTTTGGTCAACATTTTGTTATTTGAGCATTAAATGGTGATTTTGTAAGTTCCATTAGATCTGGAATATTGATTTTGGGTTAGTAGCATGGTTGGTTTGGGTTTTGAGTCTTTATTTTGAGTTTTGAGTATTTAGATGAGAAACTAGTTAAATTAGCTTAAAGGGGTCCCGAGGGTTAACTTGTTCATAACAACCTCTTTTGATAAATTCGATGGTTCCATTGAGTCTGGAACATCAAAATTAGCCTAGTAGCATTATTTGTTTGTTTCTGTGGGATTTTGAATAAATCCTGAGGGTCTGATCAAAGATTTTGATCTTTACTTAAGTTACTATCAGTTGGTGCAACCAACCTTTCTTTGCATTTACGAGCCTCCATTACATTCACAAAGAAGGGAGATGTTTGGTCATCATGATTGTGGAGGTGGGTTTGCAATTGTGAAGGGTTAGAGTTTTGGTCATCGCAAACGCGACTTGTCCTTTGTGTTTGTGAAGGTTCAATTTTGGGTTAGCTCGCGAATGCGACAAGGGGATTGTGAACGCAATGAAGATTTTCCTGAACAATATATAAACTCTATTTTCGTAAATTTAGCGAATTTTAACCAGTTTTGAGCTTGGGAAGCACAATTTTAAGAGATTTTAAAGGGGATTTTCATCAACTTGGATTTGGGTAAGCTTCTAAAACTACTTTTTGATTATTTCCCTTTGATTAAATCATGTTTTCATCTTCAAAACTTGGATTTTGGGGTTTCACCCCGTAAAGTGAGAAAATGGTTTTTCTTCGATTCCAAGCTCAATTTGAACTTATTTTTCAATGGATTTTCATATTTAGAACCCTTAATGTATGGGAAACTTGAATCTTCTATAAAATTTTGATTTTACCCCTTTTCCTTCTGGGTCGGTTTTCAAACTAGTTTTGGACCCGAAATAAAAGTAGCTAGTATGAGTATTGATCTTAGGCGTATTTGTACTCCTAAGTGTCATTATCTATGCACTTTTAGCTTAGTTTTGAAGATAAATTGATGTGCTAAATGAGTAATAAAGTGTGTATAAGTGTAATTGTGTGTTAAAGTACATGTTCATAGTGTTTAAGGTGCATTCAAAACAAGTCTAGAATCAAAAAGATCAAATAGAACTTAGATTAGAAAACTAGTGTCGCTAGCTTGAGCTATGCTTGTTCTAGTGTACTTTTATTGGTTCTATTGTGTTGTATGGACTTATGTTTGTGTTGATATGTTGTATGTTATCAGTTGAGGATCTATGGAAGCTAAATCAAGCCTACAAACAAGCCACAAGACGTGCGGGAGCAAGGGATGAGAGCACGATAACGATGGACGCAACCCCTCACACAATGGAGGATGGCATGAGCCACACCCTCCATGGCTTGTGGGAAGGCATGCACCACACCCTAAATTACGTATGATAGGGTGTAAGCCACCCCATGTAGCGTATCATGCAACTGGTTTGCTCGTGCGATGAGCCATGCAGCGAACCACCCCCAAATTCGACCCAAAGTTGGTTTTTAACTTGTTTTAAGTGAGGGAAAAGTTGTAAATGCATGGGATTCGTTTGGAGCATCTGATGTACGACCTAAATCACTATAAAAGGAGTAATTATCCATATTTATTCACATCTTTTGAAATCTCTTGTAAGACACATGAATTGGAGAGGAGGAGAAGGCAAGGAAGGCTCTACACTAGGGTTTTTCTTCTTTTACTTTTCATTCTTGTAGTTTAAAGTTATAAAATCTATTATGGAGATTGTTTGTATGAATATGAGTGGATAAAAACCCTCATTATAGGGTTGAGTATATATATATTATTTCTTAATTATGATGTTATAGTTGGTTTATTTGTCTATCAAGTCTTGTGATTGTTCTTGCATTCTTGTTTTACTATTCTAAAGCGTCATGAACTTGAGGATAAATCTTAGTCTCAAAATGAATTGACCATAGGAGTGGAGAGATGGAATGAATATTGTAAGGAGTGTGGATCATGTATTTAATGGTTATCTATTGATTGTTGAAGAATGATTTGCGGTTAGGTTAGCAATATACCTAAACGCCCTACTTGGTTAATGAAATGGGAAGATAGTTTAATGCATCTGAATTAAAGACTCATATCACCATTCAACGATGTAGTTATGAGATTAATTTGGGTATAATACTTAGAGAATGACCATTCCCAAGTTGAATATCAACCCCGTAGATCAAAAATCACGATAGACACTAACACCGGCTAGAAACCATAGTTAGGCATGTAGTTATAAAAAAAACTAAATCTCTCTTGGTTACAAATCACACTTAATTAACTCTAATAGTAACGCTTGAATTAGATCGCTTGTTAAACACAAGTCCCTGCGGGATCGATATCTGGCTCACAAAGATTCACTGTATTACTTGCATGACCATGTACACTTGCATGTGTGCTTGGGAGTGAAAAGTATCATTAGACTCCTCTTTATGTGTAGATTACATTTTTGTATAGATTGGACTCATTCTGAGACCTTACGAAAGGGGAAAGCTTCTTGTTGAAGGGTCAAAGATCGTGATTTGTTTTTTTGAGGTAGGCTATGGCTTAACTTTTTTCAGATCAGGATGGGTAGTTAGACATTCATGTAAAGTATGCTATGAGTTAGGGATTTTATCATGAGATTTATATTCTTAGATCATTATTTTATCGTGTTTCCCTTGTGGGGGACATATGTGAATATTATCATTAAGTTGAGAGATTATTATTATTGTGATGCCCGTGCAAGGAATGGTATTGGTCTTGTTTTAGCATTATTTACCTTTATTATTATTATGATGCTCGAGCGGGGGATTGATTTGATATTATTGATATCTTACATGACTCTTTATTACTGTGGTGCCATGCGATGACCTATATCATAATTTATTGAGATTTAAGGAGATTTGAGCTCATTTATACAATTATTGAGTTAAGTCATTACATTATATTGGTTTGGTTCTCAACATGTACCTCATTTCATTCATTCATATTCATGGAATCGGTACCACAGAGAAATACTGATTTTGAATAAAAATGAAACACTTTGTAAAATGCCTTGACCGAGGGATGTGCCGGTAAGGTTGATTGAGATATGAGATTGTGATAGTATATGGGTTGCAAATCCCCCATGGTTCCTGTCTTGGAAGCTTATGCTCAGAAGGTATATACGAGGTGATATTGAGATATTCCATCCTTATCATACCATTGCATTACATCATTTGCATTTCTCTTATGTATTTGTTATCATGTAGTTTAGCTTTCCTTTATATATTCATATGTAGTTATTCTTATACTATTATTATACCTGTAGAATTGTTAGAAGATATGGCTTAAGCCGCCGTTGGGAATTTTTTCGTTGCAGGTGGAAGCGTGCTCATAGTATCCTTTACTTCTTAAGTTTTCTGCTTCTCACGGTCGATCTATGATGCCTACTGAGTACAAGTGGACTGTACTCACTTCTACTTTCTATACCCTTTCGGTGTCGATCCCTGTTCGTGTGTAACCCGCAGAGCTTGAGATCGTGCTGTTTCGAGGCATTTTCAGAGTACTGGTGAGCTCCTTATTTGGGACATGATTCCAGACTTCATCATAGCGATCCTGTCTTTATTTTACTTTTCAGAGGCAGAGTTATGTGTTTCCATATTCTATGTCAGTAGTAGTGCTCTTTACTTATGACACTAGAATTTTGGATTGGAATTGTATTTATTTCAGTTTCGGACTTGTTCTATATATATATATGGCCAGACATTATTATAAAGTCTCGTATTTGGGTGTTAGTTACCTTTTTTTCACATTTCTATCTCTTTTGGGTTTTGGGCTTACCTATTAAAGCTGAGTTAGGGTAGGTACCATCATGGCCTCGAATTTTTGGTCGTGACACCAAAGTAGGCCAGTAATATCATAAATAGTGTAATAAACTTAATATTACCCTAGACATACCCTACCCCACATGCTATTCATAATGTACACCATCTCACAGAACTAAGTCTAAAAGAAAGTAGACCATAGCCAACCTCAAAGCCGAACAGTAGTCTCGGGCCAACAAGTAGCTGACTTTCCCTTGCGTTCAACCTCAGAAATCCCCCACCCTATCAAACATATTATCTACTCATTAACATGAGAAAAATGGTTTTCGTATTACAAATATGAAAATTGGGTCAAAAATCAACCCTCGGGTCTGATAACAAAAACAGAAATGGAACCTATAATTATCTATTTTCTAAGTGTAAGAAAATCATGCCCAAAAGTTGGAAGGATTCAAAATAGAATTTGTACCTCAGTTGTACGAAATAGCACATTTTAATGGCGGAAAAACAAGGATACAAGAACCCAAATTACGAATTAAAGATTGAAAATATAAGAGATGAAATGATAGTATGAAATAACAAAGAAATTGGGCTTACCCATATCAAGAATCTCCAAGACTTGCTCCAATCCCGTCAAATCTGAGTTCTCAATGAGTTTTGCATATAAATGAAATGTTTGAGGGATGAAGTCGTATATAATTGTAGCGATCTCCGCTTCTGCGGAAGATTTACTGCAAAAGTGGAGTCACTTAGGTGATGGACTTTCCGTAAAAGCGAAAGTCATTAACCTCAGGACCTTCACAAAAGTGGAATAAAGTGGGAAAAGCTTCGCTAAAGCAGAGTCGGGTGTGTTTTGCAGGAAAATGACTTGTTTGAATACAAAAACTTAAGAAAAGTTTCCACTCAATTTAAAATAGAGTCACCACTTAATTTATTTAGAAAAATCAAGAAAACCTTTAAGGAAATTCAAAAGACAAAAAATAGATAAAAATCTTTTAACTTTAAGAAGATCCAGGTAAGGGTACATATTAACAATTTAGGAAGGGTTTTAAGGAACCTAAATGTCATGACCCAATTTTGGAGTCATGATGACACCTACCATAACCCACCAGTAGGTAAGCCAAACTGTAGCCCGGAATGACAAGTAAAGGGACAAAAGGTGGAAGATAGGATAAATATCGGGAAATAAGCATAAATTAAGATCGAAGGCAATATAAATATGAATATGATTCTAAAATACCAAATAGAAAAAAGGAAGAACAAAAGAAAAATCCCACAACCTGGTAAGGTCAGTACAAGAGCCACTAATCAAAAGAATAAGAGTACTAGTAGTATCAATATACAAATAGTGTCGAATGTAAAGACTATCCCAAAATCTAGGAAGGAGAAGGGATCAGCTCCGACAATGAAAGATCACCCTATCTTCGCATCCTGTAAGAAAGCTGGAAGGAGTATCAGCGATGACAGCTAGTACTCGAATCTGCATCAGAAAAGGATACAGAAGTGCAGCATGAGTACCAAAACAACGGGTACTCAGTAGGCATCATCAACCGACTGAGCTAAATCATAATAAAAGCATGATAAAATGCGAGAATGTAAGCTAAGTCAAGGAGAAAGGGGCAAACCTGAGATCATGCTCCAATATGGGAAAATAAATAATTAAATACGTGATATGAATATTAAAGTAAACTAATTATAACATAACTAGGCCCCTATAAGCCTAGAAGGTGAAAACAAGAGAAGACTAACCCAAACGAGCCCCCATAAGCCCAATGGATACAATCAAGAGGAGATCTATAGACGCTGAGCATGATATAACCAACCAATACTTCCATATCCTTGAAACCCTTCGTATTACGAAATACTGGACTCGAACCGGATTTGCAATAGCATATATGAACCATAACCATATCATAGATGCCGGACTCGAACCGATCTTTAACACCATAATCATATCATAGATGCCGTACTCGAATCGGTCTTTAATACCATAATTATATCATAGATACCAGACTCAAATCGGTTTTAACATCTTAATCATATCATACATGCCGTACTCGAATCGGTCTTTAATACCATAATCATATCGTAGATGCTAGACTCGAATCGGTCTTTAATAGAGTAAAGTCATAGTAACTAGCCTAGCCCCAAACTAGGTGAATGCTAAATAGCCAAAGGCATAAGATTAACTATAATTCTACGAACGAAGGCCTCCTAAGCCTACAAGGAGCTAAAAAAGATTTCACAACCTAAAAGAGGGCCGGTGGGGCCTGCTTCTAAACTCGAGAGTCCATACTAAGGCGCTTTCTACTCAAAAATGACTATGTCTCCAAAATTCCACTACAAGTTATTAAATATGTATAAATAAAGTCTAAAAGCACCATTTGACCTAAAGGAAGGGTAAATGGGTCGATTCATCCCCCGAAATGGCTCACATATCAGCCAAATAAAAGAACTCCACT
Organism: Capsicum rhomboideum; assembly: GCA_031232105.1. NCBI lineage: Eukaryota > Viridiplantae > Streptophyta > Magnoliopsida > Solanales > Solanaceae > Capsicum > Capsicum rhomboideum. The sequence continues at coordinate 59,328,794 of CP124711.1, forward strand.
ACTAAGCAACCAAACTATAATTTCCAACCCAAAATTGGCACAATATCATACTAATATCATGATATAGCTCAATCTATAAGTTAGGTAAGCCTAACCTATCTGGACGACGAAGAATGCTCGATAAAGTTTGCTAAATTAGGGCTTTTCCATCCCGAGAAGCCTTCGCACGAGGCCAGGCTATCCTAATAATGATCTACACATTAATACTAGAATAATGATACCCATATTGCATCCAACACATCTAAAGTCAACCCATAAATTAATTGGGGATTTAAACATAAAACAGAGAATTTATCGTGAAATTAGACTGAACTTATTAGGATTAAGATGAGGAAAAAGGATTGACGAACTCTCAAACCTCCCTTGATCTCCTAAGAATCATCTCCCCTCTCTCACTATCTCTCTAGGGCTTTAATACTCTCAACACTTAGAGAAAAAGATAGAAAAATGGGTGAAGGAGGATTAAATGCACTGTGGGTACCGCTAAAGTACCCAATTGGCCGCTAATGTGGTCACAACTAAAGCTGCAACACACCACTAAAGTGGTCCGAAGACCTGGGCTGACCTCCACTAAAGTGGATAGGTGAAGCTTAAGCGCACCCCGCTAAAGTGGTATGGTCTCCGCTAAAGAGGTCTATATGGCCCAGGTTGCTAAAGCGACCTCTGCTTAAGTGGCCAAAGGCCCGTTTAAGCGGTTGTACTAGTTGAATGCATGCACCAGCTATGACTTGTGTAACACCCCGTGCCTACCAAACCCCACTTGACGACGTTGAACAATGTTTACCTAAGTATCGAGAGTACAAAGTATGTATTTTATAATGTTAGTGATGAGATAAGTGATAATGGGCCTAGTACATGGGATTAGAACTTTGTAGGAAGTGTAATACCCCGCATGTTGTCGAACCTATATGGATACGTGTGCATTTGTGGAAATACGAAAACATGAGAGAATTGATGAATTATGCATTAATTTGTGGGCATGAATAAATCTTGCATCATTGGGCCAAGTATAAATCCCAAAATGAACAAGAAGACATGGCCCAATATCATAATTTGACCCATTCTTCCAATATTGGTCCATTTGACCAATCAAACCATGCATTAATGACAAAATGGGATAAGGAAGACTTTGAGGGACTATATATATAGAGGAAGATAGAGAGAAAATCAGATTTTTTATTATCAAAACTTCTCATGTGTTCCACAAACTTTACCAAAAATATTCTCTTTTGGTCTCCAAGAACCCTAGTCACCTTGGTGAGCAAAAATCATCCTTGGACAAGGCTTGGTAAGTATTTATTATGGTGATCTCATATATTTTATGCATGATATATGGTTTATATTATGTTGGATATGTTGGTGGAATATGGAGAAGTTCACAAAGTATGACATGTTACATGTTTGTGAAATCGGAGGATAATTTGTCTTGTAAACTTGAAGATGGATTTGTGGTATTGAAGGACATGGACCTGATGGATTCAATATTGACATATGAGATGTGCTTATAGTCTTGACTTGTTTTATACTTGTGTGTAATGTTTGGAAATTCTATTGAGAAATTGGTTATAGTCTTGGTGGCGTATTGGCCGTAACGTGTCGTTTTGGTGTTGTTCTTTGTGTTGTGAGATCATGGATGGTTTTTGGCATAAGGTATGATGAAAATATGTTAAAATACGTTTGGTTATGATCATGGACCATTCATGGCATTAAAAGACCCAAAACGGAGCCATTTCGGACCAAACGGGCATCCGCCCACGCAGACGAGGGCATCTGCGCGCGCAGATGCCAACGCAGATGGCACTGGCTGCTGCCAATGGCCATCTGCATGCGCAGACGGGTGACCTGCATGCGCAGGTGGCAGCGCAGGTCAGCCCAGAATTTTGTTTCGTTTGCTTTCGTATTCCTTTGATCCCCGAAAGCCCCGATACCCTTTTGGGATGTAATTATCAACTTGTAATGTCATTGTAATGACTTTGAAGTGTCGTATGGAGGTGTTTTGGATTATGTTAAGTATGGATGGTTGTTTATATGTTGTTATAAGGCATAATTTCGACGGAATGATAACGGGAAATGCGTAAAGGGTAAATATGGTGCGAAATGCTATCGATGTGTGATATTTTGGTCAATGTGGGTAATGTTATGATGTTGTTGATATAGAAATACATCGGATTGTATTGTAAAGGGGTGACATTACATTGTATGGTAGTTGCATGGTTCATTGTCGTCTTGTACGCCTTTATAGTGACTAGTTGCTAATGTACATTCTGGTATGGACTTGTATTGTAGAGTAAGACGTAAGGACGAAGCTGGGCTATTGTGTTCATACATAGGCTTGCATATTCATACTTGGAAGTGAAGGTATATAAGGTTCTTCTTCTCTATCTTTCTTCAACATATGGTGTTCACATTTTCATAGTACTCATTCGATTCCGAAATGCTCTAAGGTATTCCGTATCCGATAGTTGGCTAGAGTTACTCATATGTTTCCTTACTCATTGGTCAATGGTGAATCATATGACTCATGTTCATTTGTTGCCTTATGATCATTGGCTAGTATGTTAGAAGTGCTATAAGGTTCTAAGGTACCACAGTCCTAGTTGGTGATATCCACATGTATCGTATTTAGTGATCATTACCCTAAGGTTCCAAAAGTGTACTATTCCAAAGGGGTTCTATAGTATTCCAACTAAGGTTGATGTAATGTTATTCATATGTGTTTTACTCCTAGACGAATCACGACCCACTTAGTTCTTATTCATGGATGGAAGTTCTTCAGTTGTGATATGTTGTAAAGTTTAAGAGAACTATCGCAACGAGCGTAAGGAGGTCAAGAGAGCCTGTTTAGTTGAATAACCTTGTTCCCATCATGTCATGATCCAAAGTTCCCATAGAAGTTATACATATGTCTCTTATGCATTGATCATTGTCCAATGGTTCCAACAGTGTTATGTTTTCATGAAGGCTATGTTTCCAATTGATCATTCTCACTCATTGATTAATGTTCCAATCATGTTCCAAAGTCCTATAACATTGTAACTACTAAATACCAATCTCTCACAAGTAATGAAAGAAGTAATGAACAATCAATGTACCTATCCATCACGAGTTGAGATGTCAGTCTCGTAAAGATGTGACGTAATGTATATTTGTGTTTCAAGTTTCAAGTTTCTATCATCATCACTCATTGTACGAAAGAAAAGAAATGAAGTAATGAATAATGAAAGAAAAGGAAGCAATGTTATGTAATGTTAACCCTACCCATGGAGTAGATGTATGTTATTGCCCACCATAGAGTGGATGTATGTTGGCCTACCCATGGAGTAGATGTATGTCATTGCCCACCAAAGAGTGGATGTATGTTATTGCCCACCATAGAGTGGATGTATGTTGGCCTACCCATGGAGTAGATGTATGTTGACCCACCATAGAGTGGATGTATGTTGGCCTACCCATGGAGTAGATGTATGTCATTGCCCACCAAAGAGTGGATGTATGTTATTGCCCACCATAGAGTGGATGTATGTTGGCCTACCCATGGAGTAGATGTATGTTGACCCACCATAGAGTGGATGTATGTTGGCCTACCCATGGAGTAGATGTATGTTAACCCACCCAAAGAGTGGATGTATGTTGAATGATTAATCATATTGATTATGAGCATTGTAAAAGTAGTGTAAGTAAAGGCAAAGGAAAGAAAGAACGTAATGTACATGGTATCCCACCTACAGAAAGAGAAATTATTCACATTGCTTTAATTCTTTTATGTTGAATTCATTATTGTTGTTGTTATGTATGACTCATTGGAGATGATAGCAAAGAAACAAAGGTACATGGTTCCATAAATGAAATTTTCTCTTATAATCATTTCCATTGAAATTCTTGTGTATTGATACAGTTTTCTTATGACCTTACATATTCAGTACATTCTTCGTACTGACCCCTCTTGGGGACTTACCTTACATGTGCAGGTGCAGGTATTAGTAGACCTCCTCTGTAGACCGAGGGATCATTTGCAGAGTTTTGGTGAGCTCCACTTGGTTCGGAGCTTTCTGGGTCATAGTTGCTTCTCGTTTTGATATTTTATATATTGTTTAAAGCGGGGACTTGTCCCGACTTTTAGTTGGTATGGTAAATGCATCTGTTAGAGGCTTTTGTAGACAGGCGTGGGTTGTAAATGTAAGAGGTAAATGTAAATGTCAGTTTTGACTGGATGGCCCCAACGGCCAAGTGTTATATATATACATAGCATATGCTTTCATGTTCATGGTTTCTGCATAGTTGCTTGAGGCATAGTTAGATTCATACACAGATATGCATTCGGATAGACATGAGCAAAGAGTGGTTCTCTCGGGCCTTATCGGCCTCGGGTGCCAATCACGCCTCGTTGGGATTCGGGGGTGACAACTTGTTTTTTTCCAAGTCTCCAACGCACCCTCGGGATTAGTTTGGAATCCCATAAATGCAAAAGAACTATGATACCCTATCAAATTCGATATTCCAAACTCAACGAAACAATCAAAATTCCCATCCGGGGTCATTTCGACAAAAAGTGGGTCCCATACCTAAATAGCCATTTTCATCACTTTGCACCCAATAGCCCAAAATGAGTCTGGAAGCCTCGAGACCCAGACCAAGTGTCCCCCTAGCCTAAAATCGATGTTCCAAAGCTGATGGAACTGTCTGAATTGGTATACGAGGTCACTTACCTGAAGTTTAGGCCCGGTAGCCAAATTTGAACAGCGAAGACTTCAAAACAGGGAATTAGCTCTAAAAATCAAACGAGCTGCCTGATAACCAAACTGTCAGCTCCAGCAAGTCATAAATGACTTGGGGTAGCTATGGCAAATCACAAAATTCCAAAATAACATAGAAATCAAGAAAATGGCCTGGAGGGTCATTACACCATCCACTACTAAATAGACTTTCATCTGCAAAAGTAAAGGTCAAGAAGTACCTAAAGGCTCAAACAGGTGGGGATACTGGGTCCGCATCTCGCTCTCAATCTCCCAGGTAGCCTTCTCAATAGGACGATGCCTCCACTGAACCTTAACCACAGGAATCTCTCTAGAGAGAAACCGTCTGACATCCCTGGCTAAAATGAGGACTGGCTCCTCTATGAATGTCAACTTCTCGTCCAGCTGAATCGAATCCCACCGAAGTACATGTCACTCATCCAAAATGTAACACCACAACATAGATACATGAAAAACAGGATGAACAACTGTGAAATCTGGGGGCAAGGCCAACTCATAAGCTACCTCCCTAACCGTCCGAAGTATCTCGAATGGATCGATATACCTAAGACTTAGATTACCCTTCTTTCAGAACGTCATCATGCCCTTCATGGGCGATGCATGAAAGAAAACCCATCCACCAACTCCAAACCTCAAGGTACGAAGTCTACGATCAGTGTAACTCTTCTGCCTACTCTGATCTGCCCTCAACCTATCCTGAATCACCCAAACCCTATCCGAGGACTCATAAAGTAAATCAGTACAATGGGGGCTAACCTCTTAAGTGTCAAACCAGCCAATCGGAGACCCACAACGCCTACCATATAATGCCTCAAATGGTGCCATCCCAATGCTCGAATGGTAGCTATTATTATAAGTGAACTCGGCTAAGGCTAAGTGCTGCTCCCACTGACCTCCAAAGTCCATCACTCATGCGCGAAGCATATCCTCTAGGACCTAAATAGTTTGCTCTGATTGACCGACAGTCTGGGGATGGAATGCGGTGATAAGATCAACCTGAGTACCCAACTCATCCTAAAAATTCCTCCAAAAGCTAGAAGTGAACACTGAGCCTCTGTCTGAAATAATGGACACTGGTACTCCATGAAGGCAAACTATCTCACGAACATAGATGCCGGCTAACCTCTTGGCACTGAAGGAAATCTAAATTAGGATAAAATAAGCTGATTTGGTCAACAGATCTACTACAACCTAAATACTATCAAAACCTCGGGAAGTATGAGGCAAACCAATCACAAAGTCCATAGTCATGCACTCCTATTTCCACTCAAGAATGGTAGCCTCTGAAGTAATCTACCCATCGATGATGCTTGGCCTTTACTTACTGACAACATAAGCAACGAGCTTCAAAATCCACAATATCTCTCTTCATGCCACTACACCAATAAAGCTGTCTCAAGTCTCAATACATCTTGGCTATCCCAGGATGAATAGAATATCTATAGCTATGAGCCTCCTGCAATATCAACAGAATCAAGCCCCCAACCCTCGAAACACAACTATGACAATCAAATCTCAAAATTCCCTCTGAATCTAGGGTAGCCCGAATGGACTCACCCCTACGAATCTGACCACGGAGGCCACAAAGTCTACTATCCTCAAACTGGCAACTCCTAATTTGCTCAAATAAGGTAGACCTAGCCTCAACACTCGCAAGGATCTTCCTAGAGTCTGAAATATTGAGCTGGACCATCAAGTTAGCTAAGGACTGGATGTCCCAAGACAACGACCTCTCTGAAACTGAAATAGAAGCCAAACTACCCATACTCATCGCCTTCCTTCTCAAGGCATCTGCTCCCACGTTCGCCTTTCCCAGATGGTAAAGAATAGATATGTCATAGTCCTTTAGCAACTCAATCCACCTACGCTGTCTAGAATTAAGCTCCCTCTAAGTCATAAGGTGCTAAAGACTACAATGGTCAGTGAAGATCTCGCAATGAACACCATTCAAGTAAAGCCTCCAAATCTTAAGCGCGAAAACTACCACCGCCAACTCCAAGTCTTGTTTGGGGTAGTTGTGCTCATTAACTTTAAGCTGCCTTGATGCATAAGTAATAACTCGACACCGCTACATTAGTACGCAACCCAAACCTACACCAAAAGCATCATAATAAATAATATACCCCTCGCCCTCAACAGGAAGAGTTAATATTAGAGCTGAAGTTAGCATCTCCTTGAGCTTTCGAATGCTCAACTCACTCAATGGACCACTAAAAAGGAACCTCCTTCCTTGTCAACCTGGTCATAGGCGCGGCAATAGAAGCAAAACTCTCAACAAATCGTCTGTAGTAACCTTCCAAGCCAATAAAGCTACGAACCTCGATCGGAGATGTGGGTCTGGCCCAATCACGAATAGCTTCTATCTTGGCCATATGCACCATAATCCCATCCTTAGACACCACATGCCTTAGGAATGTAATCGAATCGAGCAAAAACTCATACTTTGAGAATTTGGCATAAAGCCTGTGATCTCTCAAAGTCTGAAGGACCATCCTCAATTGCTGCTCGTGCTCCTCCCTACTCTCGAATACATCAATATGTAATCAATTAAAACAATCACAAAAGAGTCCAAATGGGGCTTGAAAACTCGATTCATCAAATCCATTGACGTTGCTGGGGCATTGGTCAACCCAAAAGACATCACCAGGAACTCATAATGGCCATACCGAGTCCTGAAGGCTGTGTTAAGGATATCCTCAGCCCGAATCCTTAACTGATGATATTCGAATCTCAAGTCAATCTTAGGGAAAAATGTCGCACCCTGAAGCTGGTCAAATAAATCATTAATGTGAGGCATAGGGTACTTATTCTTCACAGTCACCCTATTCAGCTGCCTATAGTCAATACACATACACATAGAACTATCTTTTTTCTTTACGAACAAGACAGGAGCACCCCATGGCGATACACTCGGTCTAATAAAACCCTTACCCAACAAATCTTGAAGCTGAGAATTTAGCTCCCTGAGCTCAGCAGGAGCCATATGGTAAGGAGCCATAGAAATAGGTCAGGTGCCCGGCTCAAGATCAATAGTAAATTCAAGATCACGCTCAGGAGGAAGGCTAGACAGGTCAGTAGGGAATACATTAAAAAACTCATGGACAATAGGAATAGAATCAAGCAAGGGACTTTTCGTGCGGACATCATGGATATAAGCAAGATAAGACTCGCAACCCTTCGACACCAATATCCTAGCCCGAACATAAGAAATGATCCCCATCGGTGAGCGGCTAAAAGAACCCTATCACACAACCGAGGGGAATACCAGGTATGGCTAAGGTAACGGTCTTGGTGAAAAAATCCAAGACCGTATGATAAGGAGATAACCAATCCATGCCCAGAATCACATTAAAGTCCACCATATCTAACACAATAAGATCAACCGAGTATCAAACTCTGAACGGTCATAACACATGATCTATAAATCTTATCCACTACTAAAGAATCACCCACGGGAGTAGATACATACAATAGCATAGATAAATGCTCCCAAGCCAACTCTAACCACGATGCATATTAAGCAAAAACATATGAATAAGTGGATCCTGGATCAAATAAAGCAACAACTGGCTGATGGTACACTAAAATTGTACCTGTAATAACAACATCCAAAGACTCTATCTCTGGCCTACCAAGTATAGTATATAAATGACCTTGTCCACCACCTGGCTGGGCGTCTGACTTACCACCCATCCTACCTACCTGAGAACCTCCTTGAGAACCTTAGGGACTACCCCTGCAACCCTGAACACTACCTCTAGCTGGAGGCGACACTGATCTGATCAGCAAAACATTCTGCGCTGCTGGCTGAATCATCCCACACTGGGGACACTCCCTAGCGAAATGAAGAATCACTCTACAAGTGTAGCAAGGCCCAGAAACACCACTCTTTATAAAAGATCCGACTGACCCAAAATAGCCACCTCAACTAAAAGACCCAAAATATGCAACTCTCGGAGACTGGCCGCTGCTTGGGCTATGGTAATCACTGAAGTTGGACTGACCTCTGTTAGTAATCTGAAGTGCTGCCTGAATGGGCCTACTAGCTGACCCTGATGCTGATAAGACTGACGTGGATGGTACCTACCATGAGAACTTCTGTCTCTGAACCGTGAGCCTCTATGGCTTCCACTAAAACTGACCTGCAGATGTGGTCTCTTATTGCTGCCCCTTGGGCCTTGTGATGCATCTCCTCCATAGTCTAGGCATAATCAGAAATCTTAGCAAAAGTTCTACCAGCAAAAACCAAACTCTGAGTAGCCATGCAAAGAGAAAGTCTCATTCCCCTAACATAACACCGAATCCTCTTATACTCGGTAGATAACATCACAGTAGTATGTATGGACAACTCATGAAATTGTACCTCATACTTAAGAACTATCATAGAACCCTATTGTAAGTGGGTGAACTGATCTCTCAAGAGCTCACGAAGTCTGCGAGGTATATACTTCTCCAAGGAGACCTCAGAGAACTGAGTTCATATCATAGGGAAAGATCCAGCTAGCCTGAAATCAAGACAACCTTTCAACAATTGTCTAGCTGCCAAGTCTAATTGAAAAGTGGTGTAGTTAACCCCACGAGCCTCAACTAGGCCCAAATTACAGAGCCTATACTCGTAAGCAGTCAAGAACTCAAATGCATCCTTGCCAGAGCCCTTGTAAACCTCGGTGGAGTCAATCTTAAAAATCTATCCAACATCTTCTGCTCCTCAACAAATATAGCAGGCTGGCCGGCCACCGGCTGAGCACCTATTGGTGCTGGAGGGATCTCAACTCTGAGAGCCATAACTATAAGCTGTACCCCTGCACCTATACCACTCTGATCCACAGACTGTGCACAATCAGAAGGTGCATCACTAACTAATCCCAATAACTAGACCAAGGCATCTCTGAGCAAAGAAGAAGAAATAAACCCTAGTGGTGCCTGGGCTACCCCCTGACCCACCAATGGCTGGGGTGGCGATAACTCTGGCTCGGGAGAAATAGAAGGATCTAGTGATGGGTCCCTATCCTAACCCCTAGCTGGGACTACAGCTCTATCCTGGCCCCGTCCTTGAGGTAGGGCACGTCCTCTGACGGGTGCCCTAGTCGTAGGCTCGGGATCTTTGTCGCCGATCGTAGTAGCACGAGTCTTGACCATCTATGAAAAAGTGAAACAATAACAAACTTAGCTACCAACACAGACTCAACTCACGAGATGAATAAAGAGGGTGAAGTAATCCTAAGAATGTTCTATAGCCTCCCGAAGTTAAGACATAAATGTCATTATTCCGATCTGTAGGACTCTACTAGAAACTTGCTCTTGTACCAACAATACCAGTGAACCTAGGCTCTAATACCAACTTGTCATGACCTAATTTTTGAATCATGATGGCACCTTCCATAACCCACCAGTAGGTAAGCCAAACTGTAGCCCAGAACGATAAGTAATGGGCTAAAAGGCAGAAGATGGGATAAATACTGGGAAATAAGCATAAATTAAGATTGAAGGCGATATAAATATGAATATGATTCTAAAATACCGAACATAAAAAAGAAAGAACAAAAAAAAAAATCCCACGACCTAGTAAGGCCAGTACAAGAGCCACTAATCAAAAGAATAAGAGTACTAGTAGTATCAATATACAGATAGTCTCGAATGTCAAGACTGTCCAAAAATCTAGGAAGGATAGAGGATCAACTCTGGCTCTGCAATCTCACCCTATCTCCAGATCTTGTAAGAAAGCTGGAAGGAGTATCAGCGATGACAACTAGTACTCGGATCTGCATCAAAAAAGGATGCAGAAGTACAGTATGAGTACCAAAATAATGGGTACTCATTAGGCATCATTGGCCGATTGAGTTAAATCATAATAAGAGCATAATAAAATGTGAGAATGTAAGCTAAGTCAAGGAGAAAGGGGCAAACCTGAGATCATTCTCCAAACACGGGAAAATAAATAATTAAACACGCAATACCAAAATTAAAATAAACTAATTATAACCTAACTAGGCCCCTATAAGCCTAGAAGGTGAAAACAAGAGAAGACTAACCCAAATGAGCCCCCATAATCCTGATGGATACAATCAAGAGGAGATCTATAGACACTGAGCATGATATAACCAACCAATACTCCCATATTCGTGAAACCTTTCGTATTGTGAGATACCAGACTTAAACTGAATTCAAAATATCATAGATGAACTATAACCATATCATAAATGCCGGACTCGAATCGTTCTTTAACACCATAATCATATCATAGATGCCGGACTCGAACCGGTCTTTAACACCATAATCATATCATAGATGTCGGATTCAAATCGGTATTTTATACCATAATCATATCATAGATGCTAGAATCAAACTGATATTTAACACCATAATCATATCATAGATGCTAGACTCAAATCGGTCTTTAATACCATAATCATATCATAGATTCTGGACTCGAACTGGTCTTTAATAGAGTAAAGTCACAATAACTAGCCTAGCCTCGAACTAGGTGAATGCTATATAGCCTAAGGTGAAAGATTAAATATAATTCTACCACGAAGGCCTCCTAAGCCTACAAAGAGCTAAACGATATTTCACAACCTAAAAGAGGGCCGGTGGGGCCTGCTTCTAAACCCAAAAGTCCATACTAAGGTGATTTATACCCAAAAATGACTATGTCTCCAAAATTCTACTAAAAGTTAATACATAAGTCTAAATAAATCCTAAACGCACCATTTAGCCTAAAGGAAGTGTAAATGGGTCGATTCTACCCCCGAAACGGCTCACAAATCAGCCAAATAAAACAAACTCCACTAACTAAGCAACCAAACTATAATCTCCAACCCAAAACTATCACAATATCATAATAATAGCATAATAAAGTACAATATATAAGTTAGGTAAGCCTAGCCTACCTGGACGCAAAAAATGCTCGATAAAGTCTACTAAATTGGGGATTTTCCCTCCCAAGAAGCCTCTGTATGATGCCATGCTATCATAATAATGATATACTCATTAATACAAGAATAATTATACCCATATTGCATATAAATGCTTTGGGTCCAAAATCAAGCTAAAAATTCCATGTGGGGCCTGCTTACGAAATCATAAATTTGAAACCATTAAAATGTCCCTTAAGTCTCATGGATCCTTTACCCTCAAGAATGGGTAAATTCCAAGCTCCAACACATCCAAAATCAACCCATAAATGAATTGGGGATTTAAACCTAAAATGGAGAATTTATTGAGAAATTAGACGAAACTTACAAGGATTAAGACAGGGAAAAAGGCTTGACGGACTCTCCAACCTCCCTTGATATCCCAAGAATCGCCTCCTCTCTCTCACTATCTCTCTAGTGCCTTAATGCTCTCAACACTTAGAGAAAAAGAGAGAAAAATGAGTGAAGGGGGATTAAATGCACTGCGGGTATTGCTAAAGTGCCCACTTGGCTGCTAATGCGGTCACCACTAAAGCGGTAACCCACCTCTAAAGCGGTCTGAAGACCTGGGCTAACCTCCGCTAAAGCGGAAAAGTGACGTTTAAGCGCACCCCGCTAAAGCAGTCCATATGGGACCAGTGCAAGCTTCTAAAGTGGAACTTAGGCTGCTAAAACAACTTCCTCTTAAGCATTCGAAGGCCCGCTTAAGTGGTTGCACCAGCTGAAGGCATGCACCAGCTATGACTTGGTTTTTCCAAGTCTCTATTGCACCCTCGGGATTCATTCAGATTCTCGCAAACGCAAAAGAACTATGCTACCCTGTCAAATTTGACATTTTAGACTCAACAGCGCAATCAAAATTTCAATCTGGGGTCGTTTCAATGAAAAGTGGGTCCAACACCCAAATGGCCATTTTCATCACTTTTCACCCAATAGCCCACAATGAATTCGGAAGCCTCGGGACCCAGACCAAGGGTCTCCCTAGCCTAAAATCGACGTTCCAAAGCTGATGGAACTGTTAGAATTGACATACAGGGTCGCTTAACTGATGTTTAGGCCCGGTAGCCAAATTTGAACAACGAAGACTTCAAAACAGAAATTGGCACTAAAAACCAAATGAACTGCCTGGTAATCGAACTATCAGCTCCAGCAAGTCATAAATGACTTGGGCAGCTATGGAAATCTCTAAATGCCAAAATATTATGGAAATGTAGAAAATGACCTAGAGGGTCATTACACTAAAATATCCACTAACACGCGATTGTCCGAACTATTTGAAAATCAACTTAATTTGACTAACTTTGATAAAATGGATCTTGATTGAGTATTGAAAGAAAATTGATAAGGTAATATTTGGAAAGATAATCATTTTAAACTGTCACGCCCCGAATTCCATTGAGACATGATTGGCACCCGTAGCCGATAAGGCCCGAGAGAACCAAATTTTGCCTATGTTCAACCATATGCATATCATATTCATAACCACCATTGCGTAAGAACATGAAAGACGAATAAAGGAAAACATGGGACATATTTATACACACATATGAAACGTGGTCGTTGAGGCGATCCAGTCAAAACAACATATGTCTTTTACACTGATACACCCATATCCGTCTACAAAAGCCTCTAACAAGAGCATTGACCAATACAAACCAAAAGTCGGGACAAGTCCCCGCTTTATACAACATGTACATCATCAAAACATATATTTACTTTGACTCGGAGAAGCCCCGAATTAGCTGGAGCTCACCAAGGAACCGCTAACACTGGCAATCTACTAGGGAGGCCTAGTCAATGCACATTCTCAATGTGCCATCTTTCTTACGTACGAATAATACCGGTGCACCCCACGAGGACATACTAGGCCTAATGAAGCCCTAGTCCAGCAAATCTTTCGACTGCTCCTTAAATTCACGCAGATTCGCTGGAGCCATTCTGTATGGAGGGATAGAAATAGGCTGAGTGCCTGGAATCACATCAATGCCGAATTCCACTTCCCGTTCTGGGGGTAAACCTGGAAGATCCTCTGGAAATACATCAAGAAATTCATTGACTACCAGTACTGATTGTGGAGTTAATGGTTCCACATCATTATCTTTCACTCGTACCAAATGACATATGTATCCCTTGGCAATCATTTTCCTGGATTTTAGATAGGAAATAAATCTTCTTCGTGGTGTCCCTACATTACCCTGCCATTCAAGAACATTTTCTTGCGGGAAACAAAATTGCACCTTCTTGGCCCGGCAATCTACCGTAGCATAACAAGAGGCCAACCAATCTATTCCCATAATTACATCAAAATCCACCATGTCCAATTCGATGAGAACGACCAACGTATCATGACCACACACCGTTACCACACAATTACGATATACTCTCTTTGCAATAATATGTTCACCAATCGGTGTAGACACTTTAATTGACTTAATTAATAATTTTGGTGCCTTTGCAAATTTGGCAGCAACCAATGGAGTAACATAGGAAAATGTAGAACCAGGGTCAATAAGTGCATATACATTATGTGAGAAGATGGATAATGTACCTGTGACGACATCAGGGGAAGCCTCTGAATTCTTGCGGTCCACTAAAGCATAAGTACGATTCTGGACCCCGCTAGTACTGGCTGCTCCTCTGGCACCTCTACCACGGCCAATAGGCTGCACCCCTCGGCCCTGTGAAGGAACCGATGCTGATGACACAACAGCTGACCCAGCCGGTCGTGCTATACCACCCATGCTCCGCTGTGGACAATCCCTCGCTATATGCCCCGGCATATCACACCAAAAGCAGACATTCGTCCCTGACTGACATGTACCTGTGTGAATACGCCCGCAGTGCTGACACTGCTGACGAGGAAAAACTGCTGCCTAGGACCCTTGAACTCCACTACTCTGCCCAGATGGACCACCTCTAGACCCTCGGAACTAAGAATAAGATCCTGCCATGGAATGAGAAAATGATGGTCTCGGTGGTCTAGGGAACATACGAGGCCTAGATCCTCTTGGGACATCATAGGTGGTCCCATAGGTCTAGCCCTTTTGGACTGTCCCCTGTCAAATTCCTGCACTCTTCTCCTCTGTCGTTGGTCTTCTATTTTCTGAGCGAAGGCTTGTATTCGAGCAATGTCCATGTCCTTATTCAAGGCAGCAATAGTGTAATCCCATACCAAATATGGCTCTAGTCTGTCCACATATCTATGGACCCTGTCTGTCATCGTAGCCACAACATTTGGCGCATATCGAGCCAAGGAATTAAATTGCAAGCTATATTCCCTCACGCTCAAATTTCCTTGACGGAGATTTAGGAATTGATCCGCACATGCCTCACGGATCTCATAGGGCAAGTAATGATCAAGGAAAGCAATTTTAAACTCTTCCCACGTAGGTGGAGTTGCACCGATATCACGGGATTTCTTCCAATCCTCGTACCACAATATTGCCTCTCCTTTCAGCCTATACGCAACAAGTTCAAGTATTTCGACCCCTGTCACATGCATAACTTCCAAGGCCCTCTGAATTTGATCCACGAATTCCTGTGGATCTGCTTTTGGATCTGACCCTGTGAATATAGGAGGGTCCAATTTTAGGAAATCCTATCTTCTGTGACTTGCTACTCTAGCCACATCATCATCATGTGTCATTGGACCAGCTCATCCTTGAATCTGGGCTGCCACTAACTGTGTTAACATATGAACTGCATTTCTAAGATCCTGGTCTGTGGCATTCATCGGTGGTTCTATGGGTACTTCCCTTCTTCTCGGCTCTTCTGGAGCTGAAGAAGTAGAAGAAGCTCGCGTTGCAAACTCAGTTTCAGCCCCACCTTGATCAACTTGTTCAGGTGGTGGTCTACTTGTTCCCTCTCCAGCAATTCTGTCTAGTCGCTTACTTTTACCTCAACCTCTTATTGTGTTCGGCATTTTGGACTATACCAAAGAAAAACAATTACTATTGTCAGACACAATTCAACTTACAACATTGGCTCTATTGCACGAGCTAGAATGAAGAAAAGAAACAACATCCTAAATGCCCCATAGCCTCCTGCTCATAAATGTGGTGCACAACACATCCATGAACAAGACTCTACTCGGACACGGCTTTGTAGACACCCTTAGAACGACCTGCTTTGATACCACTTTTGTCACGCCCCGAGTCCCATCGAGACATGATTGGCATCTATAGCCGATAAGGCCTGAGAGAACCAACCTTTGCCTATGTTCAACCATATGCATATCATAATCATAACCACTATTGCGTAAGAACATGAAAGACGAATAAAGGAAAACATGGGACATATTTATACACACATATGAAACGTGGCCGTTGAGGCGATCCAGTCAAAACAACATATGTATTTTACACTGATACACCCACATCCATGTACAAAAGCCTCTAACAAGAGCATTGACCAATACAAACCAAAAGTCGGGACAAGTCCCCGCTTTATACAACATGTACATCATCAAAACATATATTTACTCTGACTCGGAGAAGCCCCGAATTAGCTGGAGCTCACCAAGGAACCGTTAACACTGGCAATCTACTGGGGAGGCCTACTGGGACCTGCGCCTGAGGGGTCAGTACGACATAAGTACTGAGTATGTAAGGCTCAAATGAAACTTTGTAACACATGAACATACTAATGAACTCAAAACATATGAATAATCACTGTGATTAAGTCACCACTTTGCATTTTGGAAACCATGTGTATTACTTTGATAGCTTTCTTTGCTTTCATTGCTTCTTTACTTCAATGTCATTACATATATCACAATGTACCCGGGCCCCTACTGATCAATGGGTCTTTACATGACATATCGTCATGTTGGGATTGGGTCGAGCTAGGCTTATGCCCCCCAGACCTGCCACCCATAAATCAATGCATCGGGATCGGGTTGAGCTAGGCTTATGCCCCTAAGACCTGCCACCCATAAATCAATGCCTCGGGATCGAGTCGAGCTAGGCTTATGCCCCTCATGTCTCTCTTATCTTCTCCTTTGCATTTAATGCAAGGGTTGATTTGGTCAAAATGGAAGAATGGGTCAAAAAAAAACCTTTTTGGGCCGTGTCTTCTTTGTTATTTTGGGCTCCATTTAAGGGCCCAATTGGATTAAACTTGTAAATGCCCATAATTCAATACAAAATGCATCCATTCTCTCATGTCGTCATATTTCCAGAATTATTACGGTCGTCAACTAGTTTCCGAAACATACGGGGTGTTACATAAACATGACATAACTTATCACATTTTTATTTGGATAAAGATTATTTTACAAACTAGAAATGATATTCTACCAGGGAATTCAACTAAGTTAAAAGAAAATTAAAGTTAGCAACAAAACAGTTATATAATTATGAAATATAAAAATAAACTATTTGTACTTAGGCCCTAGGCCCAAATCCTCTTCAAGATCCCTGTCCTAATCTAGATTTGGACTTTTAAAAGTCCACATCACGACTGCCACAACTGTCCGAGAACTAATTGGGCCATTTGAGCTCTATAAGATGCAATTTTGAACCTTTAGGTCCAAGGAAATCAATATGTTGCCTCCAAATTATGGGGTTTGGCCCATTTTTATTAAACATTTGTAAATCTTCTTTCATTTTTGTCTCCATCCAGCCCTTTTCAAGGCTTGAGAATAATCCCAAATAGTCTCGACTCGAGATGGTTGGGTTTGACCCAATGAGGATGTAACGGATGGGTTGAAGGGTCCAACTGGACCCAAAGTTCACATGTGACAAAATAAATAAACGAAGAACATTAATACATATACTCATAGAATGAGGCAAGCAAGAAGATGAATAAAAATATTTAAAATCATATCAGAACTTTGTGGATAACTCCTAAAGGAATTGAGGTCAATAGAGAACTTTGGAAAATGACTAATCAAACATATAAAAAAGGGGTCAATGGACAATAAACAAACTCGTTACTATGTTCAACGTACAATGTTTCAACTAAATCAGTGGTCCAAAGAAACTTTGCTTTTA
The DNA here is from genome assembly GCA_031232105.1 of Capsicum rhomboideum. Classification (NCBI taxonomy): domain Eukaryota; kingdom Viridiplantae; phylum Streptophyta; class Magnoliopsida; order Solanales; family Solanaceae; genus Capsicum; species Capsicum rhomboideum. The sequence goes on from CP124711.1 coordinate 59,346,455, forward strand.
TTTTTAGACAAAAAAACCAAACAACCCGGTAATGACTACTCTCTAGACTTATCATTATTCAAAGAAAACCTCCATACTTAGATTGAATTAACACATATTGCAAAGAAGGATGCAATTTAACCAAAATGTTCTACAGATAAAGCAAAGTGATAATTAAAATTGATATTACACTTAAAGAACATGCCCATGATTAAAAATTGATATTACACTTAAAGAAAATGCCCAATAGTAATGTAACTTCATCTAATTATAACCTCCATTTTTATTCTCTTTTAGTCGACAAAAGTTGATTTTAGAATACACATGAACATCATGAAGTATTGAAGTATATAGACAAGTTCTAAGTAGGAATGAATCCTTAAGCATGTAAACAGTCATCAAAACAAGAAGTTTAATAAGAGGATCAAGCTTATAGAGAAAGAGAAGAAGAAAAAAAATATGGATTTCATTTGAATCCATCTAACAAACCTAAACCACCTTCATCCTCTCTTTAGCTAGTCATTTTAGACCATGAGCTAAAGGGTCATTGAGGATTCATTAGGCTCACAACCTTATATATAGATGAACCCACTTGATTCTATTGATATTATGAGTCAAAGAACAGTGATAAGTTTATCTATTGTTTCTTTTATCACATAATCAGGAATAAGCTAATGACCCAACAGAGACAACTAAAAACTTCTTTAACAAACCAGCAATAATCAAAACAGTACTAGATTAACACATATGAATAACATGAATCTTACATAGTTGGCAAAGAGATGAATGAAAGCAGTTAATTAAAACAAAGGAATTGACATGAGCAGAACTTATGAACAGACTTCATGCTCAGAGGTGAATCCAAAACATAACTTAATACACAATGAACAAATTCTAAATAATTTCAGAAGAAATAGAAAGACACTTTGGATATTTTAAAACTTTTGAGTCAACATTCAAACAAAGACTAGAATTAAGGCAAAACAACATCACACTCAAACCAATTCCAACTCTCATCCTTCAGCACCAATAACTCTATTCACACAATTACACATGGGATTCACTACCAACTACAATAAGATGATAATATGAAGCTAGATAATAAAATCTAGGCACCTTCAATACTACAAAACAGTAACCAAAAATTGAAATTTAAACAAGAAAACTCGAGAAAAAAAAAGGAAAGGGTTTACCTTTTTTTGGAGCTTCAATGGGAGTTCGAACATTCATCAAAGTGTTATTTCCACCACCAAGAAAACCCAACTCATTTGTTAGCTGGAATCCAATGCTTAATAGAGTCTTACAAGGATTCTAGCCTAGAAACTTAGCAAATAACTTCTCTCAATTCAGGAATTTTCTTTTTTTTGCTTGAATGATTTTTCAATACATCAAAACATGCCCTTATCAATGAATAGTAGAGGGTATTTATAGGAAATGATTTTGGGGAATCTTTGAGATTCTGTTGATGTGGGGTTGAGGTTTTTCAGAGGCCTTTTAGGGATTTTTGAAGAAGGTTTTTAAATTTTGAATCGGGGATAGGGTTTGATAACTCGGATTGGTATGAATTTGATGAATTAGGTCTAAATCAAATTAGGGAAAATAAGGGAAATCCAAAATTCCCTCTTCCAACCACTCAAAATTAGTCAGCTATCTATTATTCGGTATGCAATTGGTGATATTTGAGGGATTTTAGACACTATCTTTCACGCCTCAAATCCCATTGGGGCGGACAGGCACCCGTAGCCATAAAGGCCCGAGAGAACCAACCTATGATAGAGTACATTCATATGCATGCCATTAAGTGAAAAAAAATTCTGCCACGTACAGATATAATATATCGATGACGGAAGTCATGTAAAGACGTTCATAGACTTAGCCGTTGGGGCCACAACGTCTAAAAGGTAAGACACTTCTACGTTTAACTTTTTAATGTCTACAAAGCATCTAAAAGATATATAACCACGACTAAGGTCGGGATAAGTCCCCTCCTTATACAACTGCTACACAGTACCAAAAATATATACAAATGACTTGAAAATCCACGAATCAACCTGGAGCTCACCAATAGTCTGCAGATGACCCGTACCCTACTGTGAAGGTCTACTAGCTCCTGTGCCTGCAACAAGTAAGGCAGGTCCCCCAAGGGACGTCAGTATGAAATAATGTACTGAGTATGTAAGGCTATAAGTAACTGTATGAAATATAGAAACTCAAATGGAGTCAAATAAAAGTGAATAGATAATATTGATATAACACCATACTGTATATGTGGAACCATGTACATTTATTCATTTCTTTCCTTTTACCTTCATATCAATATACATCATACAATGCCCGGGACCAACTGATCAGTGGTAAATAACATTGGGATCGGCTCGAGCTAGGCTTATGCCCCCAGACCTACCACTCATAAATCAATAAATCAGGTTCGGCTCGAGCTAGGCTTATGCCCCCAGAGCTACCACTCATAAATCAATAAATCAGGTTTGGCTCGCTAGGTTTTCACCCCCAGAGCTACCCCCTGTATCCAATAATCCATCTGGATCGGCTCGAGCTAGGCTTTCGCCCCTAGAGCTACCACCCGTACTCAACCAAATATGCATTACTTCATTTCTTTAATTTTTGTGAGATTGTTACATTGGTGGTCATAACATTATTGGAGCTTTGGAACAATAGTCAACAATTAAGAGACACGTAAATAACAATTTCTAACAAGCCTGAAATGAGATACTTTAAAACATTTTGGAGTGGAAACAAGTTCGGTAACGATGTGAACAGCGGTCAAAGGATACGTCAAAGAGTAACCTTACATACCTTATCTTTCCAACATGTGACTACAACAATTCATATATTACTTAAAGCATTACTCTACAATATGAATACATAATGGAGCTTACATTAAAAGCCAATTACATTACAAGTTCACAAGGCGATAATTAGCTACTTGACGGGAAGTAAAAACTATCCAACATCCCAAACACATGTACTTCCATATAACTTTATTCCACCCTCCTAAAATACAATTTACTGCCTCACAACACCAACAATACCAAAACAGTCCACACATCAACATAGGCATCACAAACCGATAGGATTTCACATCAAGTTTATACTTTACATTTCCACCTCAATACCACGTCACATATTTATTCCATCAAGTCACCTAAATACCTTTCACAACAACACACCAAAAACAGTCCATAATGGTTTCAAAATTCGCATCAACATCACAAGAAAATATTCTCTTTCTACTACACCACACGTTCCATGCACAATTACGTATAAACATTTCCACAAGTCATACACAAGGGGAACGAATTAGGGACAGAACCAAACTTAAAAATAATAAATTTCATCCATATAATTCAATTCCTTCAAGACCTTAAGTCCCCTTTCAAGTTTAAACCACATAGAAGGCAAATCCTTTAGAGATTGAGCAAAAGTGGACTGTTTTACAATAAGTGGACTGCTCAACACTTTTTAAACATTACCAACATGATATACACAACCTATTATGTATATAATATATTAATATATAAGGGTAAACACTTACCAAGGCTTTAAAGTGGAAGATTTGTCCAAAAATCCTTAGGAAAAATTAGGGCGGCCAGGGTTTTTGAGAGAGGAGAAATGTTTGATTGAAAATCTGAAATTTTGCAAGTGAAATATGTTGAAAATGAGCTGAATTTCAGCCTTAAATACCCCTTTCCACCGCCTCTCTCTATGTCATCCTTAGCCAATTATTTGGTCAAAAAGTCCAAGTAGATGATGTGTATATTTGGTCCATTTTTAAATGGATCATCTCTTTTTGGGCCCATGTCTTATTTACTTAATTTTGGGACTCAATTGAGACCATCATCATAATATTAATTCAGACCAATAAATTTAGTGGGTAATACACCAACTATCTCAAGTTTAAATAATTCCATAAATGTTAAGGTAGTCAAATAAGTTCGGAAATGTACGGGGTGTCACAATATCGAAGGAAATTCGTATGAATTTTGCCACCTAGGTCAAAATTCTAGAAGCTTCTAAGCTGGATTCATACTAAAAATTATGCGAGTCACATGCCACAGTACGAACGAAGAGGGGGGAATCAAATTAGGGTGTCATTTGAGGTTGAATCTGTTGCATTTTGGAGGATGTGAATGTTGGAGCTATCATTGGTGAATGTTGTTGATATTGTTTTTGTTTTGTTAGGGTGAAGAAGATGGGGATATAAGATTGGGCTTGGACTGGGTCGGTTGGTTTAGGAATGAGTCAACTGAGTGTTTAAATAGGGTTGAAATTAGGCTATTTAAGAATAGCCCAACAATTAGGGATCTAGTCAATTGTATTTAAACATTAACTGAATTGAAAATCAATTGGCCAATTGCATTGCAATTGTGGCCAATTGATTTCAATTACGACCTAATTTAATAAATTGGCTAAATTGAATCATAATTCGATACAAATTATCAACCTATTTAATTTTGAGTTTCTTGGTTTAGTAAAATCAAGTAAGTATTTTCCAAATAACTCATTTTTAAGGACAAAATATATTTAAACCAAGATTTACCCCGTTTAAACCAATTTTCAAGAAGAGTCTTAATTAAAAGTCATATTTTGATAAAATGTTTATTTAAGTAGCAAAACTATACGATCTCATATATTTGATGGTGAGTTAATGCGAAAGCAGGCCAAGCTTCATAAAATCCCAATGGGGCTCCTATTACATCCACCCTTTTAAAACCTGAGATTTATACTAGAACCACGATTCTATAGGATAAAATAAATACGATAAGAACGAACATGAATATTCTTTATGAATATTCTAAAGACAATGAAATTTTTTTTATGTTTCCACCTCAAAGTGAGATATAGTATTTAGTTCTTTCTTTTATTTTATGACTATTGGTGTTCCAAAAGTTCCTTTCCAAGGTCCTGGAGAGGCAGGTGCATTTTGGGTTGACATGAAGTGAAATTGTATCGTATGTTAGTTAGAGAGGTTGACAAACTACTACAATCTATAAATTTCTCATCTATATCCAGTTTCAAGCGGTTGCACCTCAGATTCATGACTATTGGTTTCGAGGGTCGTCAGTACCAGTTATTGGCTTTGGCAGAGATCGTAGACATTCTCACCACCATTTGGGTATTAAGGTAGAACCTTATGAGGCATAGTTCTTATGCTAGTCTGTGTGGATTTTTAGTAGGTCAACTTTATTCTTTCAAGGTTAGTTGCAATGTGATTATGGGAACAATACTCGAATGATGTTGAATAGATTTTGTATAGTTTAGAGTAGGCATCAGGTTTGGAAAGACAAGAGAATGTTAGATTTAGAGTTTGGAGTTGGCTGTGTGGTTCATGCATTTGGTTGTCTATAGCCTGGTTGAGTATTTGCTTAGTTGTGCTTGTATCGATGTGATATCAATATACTCTGGTTTAGGTCTTGCGTACTTAAGTCGAGCTCAATTCAGTGGTAGGTTGGTCAGCTTTTGAGGAAGAGTTCATGGGTATTTAGAAAAGTGAAGTAAGGAAGTCAGTGTTAAAGGGATACCTTTAGCAAAATCCCTAGGAAGTGTTGTTTGGCCTTGGAGGTTTTATAGGGAGCCTTGTTGGACATGCTGGCCTAGTACCTCATCCTTTTGAGCTTACGGACTCTACCTAATCCTTGACTTTTAAGGACAAAAGTCCTTTTGTTGTGAATATTGTAATGACCCTCTAGCTCATTTTCTCTATTTCCATGCTTTTTCTATATTTCGTGCTTTTCCATAGCGGGTACAGGTCATTTATGACATGACAGGATCATCGATTTAGTTCATGGGTAGTTCCTTTGGGTTCTTAGCCCATTTCCCTATTTTGGAGTTTTTAAAGTTGAGAAGTTAGTCTTCAGCCAAAATATCTAGAAAATGGCCTCGAATGAGAATTCTAATAGTTCCATTAGCTGTGGAACATGGATTTCAGGCTAGTGGGACACTTGGTCTATGTCCCGAGGCTTCCTAGCTCGATTTGGGCTATTGGGTGGATTTTGGTAAAAATGGAATACTGGGTGTGGGACCCATTTTTTGTCGAACTGACCTCAGATGGAAATTTTGATGGTTTTGTTGAGTCTGGAATGATGAATTTGGTATGTTAGCATAGTTTGTATGCATGCACGGGGTTTCAAACAAATCCTGAGCACCCAGTTGGAGTCCCTTTGGACTTAGCAAAAATTATTAGTGCAGCCGCTTAAGCTGTAGCCGCTTTATCAGCTAAGCATCGGTTAAGCGGTAGGTACTTTAGCGACTAAGCACCACTTAAGCAGAGGTTGCCCAGCTTGGCGGGGGTCGCTTAAGTTCCTTTTTTTTGCTTTAGCGGTGACCACTTAAGCGGTTATTTAGCCACTTAAGCGGCTACCATTGGTGCTTTATATATATGTCCCCATTTCAATTTTTAGCTATTTTCAAAGTCACTTTTTTCTCCATTGTTGGACTTGAGAGCTTAATAATTATGGTAAATCATCCATTGAGGCTAAGGTAAGTTAATTTAACACCTCTTGATCATTTTCCATTGTTTTTCCCCATCAATTCTGTCTTTTCTTGTTATAAAACCCTAGAATATAATCTTTGATTTTTTTGGTTTTATGGGGCTATTTTGGGACTCGATTTTCGCTCAAATTTTGTGCACACATTTATTGTCCTTCGAGGGACCTAATGATAGATTTAATTTTGGAATTCCAATAACAGGTCCCACAGGCCTAATTTTGACCCGACTCTCGAACCTAAGTTTTATATTGCAATATGGGACTTGTTTTACTAGTAGTGACCCATAAATTGTGTTTATGATAGTACAATGACATTTATAGATTAAGGAGTGAAGATGAGTAGTTCATGGATGGTTTGAGACTGTGGTTCAGCTATGAGGTAGGCTATGGTCTACTCTTCTCTATGAGATTGTGTATTGTATAAATTACATGCTAGGTGGGAGTTAATAGGATGGGTTTAAGGCTTGTTGTACCATGTTATAGATGTTTAAACTATTTGGGGGAATTTTAGAATAAAGTTGTAGTATGAGCCCTAGCCTAGAATACCCGCTATAGTTATAGGATTATGTTAAGCTCGCTTGTATACCTGTTATAACCTTAGGTTGTATTTAGTAGTACATTTCTATAAAAATGATATTCTCTAGTTAAACCCTCCCAGTAACATGATGTCGTTGTTTACCTTAGCTTTTTGAGTTATTATATCGATATTCTTTTTCTCTATATAGTGTTGTGCCTGAGGCCTTGGTTATGAGACCAGTGGGATTTCGATTAGTTTTCATTGCTCTGGAAATCTATGATTTTACTTTATAGATGCTTTAGGCTTACATTTCTATTTTTTGGATATTGGTGATGGCATGCATATCTTTATACGTGATCACGCTTAGTTAGTGGTACGATTCCAACTAAAACCTTAGTTTTTACTACTGTTTTCCAAAAAGGGATTCATTCCCACCTTTCACTTTTAAAATTGATTTTTAAATGGAAGTCGTACCACATTTGTTGTTGGTTTATGTTCTTTTAAACTAAACATACTACTTTGGAAACTGGGATCGAGGCAGATTCCGATCTACTCATTTATCATTATTTACTTATTCTGGTTGAGGAAGATTTTGACCCTTTCTACACTATTCTACCATTTTTAGTTCCAGCTTTGAACTCGAGCACTGGGTTTTATGGATTTTCTACTTATTTAGCCTCGGATTGATTCCAAGCACCTAATATACTCTTATTTATCTCCGGTACTGGATGGAGCAGATTTATTACGATTGATTATTAGAAGTCCTAGTTTGGGACCAGACAGTAAATACAAATATTTTGAGTCCCCTATAGGTCCCTCTGTCTGAGAACCATGTTCCAAAAGAAGAGATACCCCATAGGTCCTGCCTTGTGACCTGGCGAGCCGAAGGAGGTGTATATACATGGTACGATATGGCACTTAGTTGGTATGGTAGTATTGGATTTACTTTGCATTCATCCATTTATATGTATTGCCTATCACCAGTATAATTATTTGGCGCTTGTACCTAACAATCTTATGGGGGATGGATAGGTATGGGTTATGTTTGTTATTTACTGAGTGATTGTTTACCCCTTCTGAGCTATTGGGAGTCCGATTAGGTTACGGTTTGTCCGAGCTTATCTGGTTAAATTATTGTTTGTACATTATTGTATAGTTTATGGGAGGATGGTTATGGATTCATATTGTAGTACGCTTCTGAGTTCTTTTCCTCATTGATATTATGAACCTTGTGATTATTCATATTTTGGGTTATACATTCTGATTATGCTAGAGCTAGATCCTTTCTTATTTATAACCCTCGTGATATCTAGGCGGTTAGGTTAGCTACCTCAGGTTAGTAACTTTGTGCTTAGCTACCTGTATAGTACTACTGTATATCCGTTTCTCCCCTAGCTATGCTTATTATCTAGCTACCTATTGTACAACACATCAGTCCCTAGTTACTTGTAGAATATGGTAGTTTATCCTTGCCTCTCTATTATCCTTATTGCATTTCATTTTTCTCAGTTAGTTGTCTGTGATGTATATTCTTGCCTTACATGTTATTTATACGTGCATTATATTTAGAACTCAGTTTGCCGATGCCTACTGAGTACCTTGTTTTTAGTACTCATACTAAACTTCTACACCCTGCAAATCATAGTATAAGTTCTTGTCACTGACGTGTGCATCATGCAGAGCTGTTATGGGTCGGAGGCTTGGGATTAGCTCCTGGTGTCCGAAGTTGTTCCTTCTCTCTCTCTTTTGCTAGACTGATATTTATTTTGTTCTAAAAAAATGGTTCTGTATATATATATATATTATGTTGACCTGATACTCTTGTTTTGCTAGTGGCTCTTGTGCTGACCTCACCATGTCGCGGGGGATAATTTCTTTCTTCTGGTTCTTTTTCTCCTTGTATTTAGTTTTGGTTATTATCTTTTCCTCTTATTAGTCCGTTACTCACCGTTTCGGGCTATGGGTTATCTTACCTAATGATGGGTCATCATGGATACAATTATGACCTGAGAAATTGGGTCGTGACACTTGGCAAATGATAAAATCTCTTCATCGGATTTTGAGGCCTCCCCATTACAAATGACAGATTTTATTTCAAGTTCAGTTATTTTATTTCATGTCACGCCTCGAATTCCAACGGGGCGGACTGGCACCCGAAGCCGATAAGGCCCGAGAGAACCAATCTTTACTCATGTCCATTCATTTGCATGTCATAAGAAACACCACCATCACGTATAGAGATATAAGATACCAATAGCGGAAGTCATGGAAACATGTGATATATACATATGTGAAACTTGGCCGTTAGGGCAATCAAGTCAAAGTGGACATACATCTCTTACATTCACATTCCCACATACGTCTACAAAGCCTCCAACAGATGCATACACATAACCATCTTACAGTTGGGACAAGTCCCCACTTTATACAACATTACAGTACCAAAACAAATGTACAACTGTGACTCAGAAAGCCCCGAACCAACTGGAGCTCACCAAAGATCTACAAATAACCAGCAACCTACTGTGGAGGTCTACTGGCACATGCGCCTACAACAAGTAAGGTAAGTACCCCAAGGGACGTTAGTACGAACAATGTACTGAGTATGTAAGTCTATAAGAAATTGTATGATACATAAAAATGTCAATGGAATCAAATACAAGTGAATAATCAATATAGATAAGTCACCATTCTGTATGTGTGGAACCATGTACATTATGTTGGTTACTTTCTCTACTTTTACGCTCATTCATTCATCACTCACTCCTTCATTCATTACTCATCCTTCCAATCATATAATGCCCGGGCCCTAAGCTGATCAGTGGGTACTCATTAATTATTTGGGATCGACCCATGCTAGGCTTTTCTTTTGCCCCTGGGATACCACCCGTAGTGGCAGGATTGACCTATGCTAGGTATTCTTTTCACCCCTGGGATACCACCCGAGATATTGGGATCGACCCATGCTAGGTATTTTAACCCCTCGGATACCACCCAAGAATAGAGACTTTATTACCTCACTTCTTTAATCTTTGCAATAGTTCATTCGATGATCATGTCATTATTGGAACTTTAGAACGTAACATTATTGGAAATTTGAAACCATGTTCACGATTATGTGACACATGAATAACAATTGATCAATGAATAAGGAACATGTGAATTATAATAGATGATAACCTGAAATGAGATACCTTAGAACATTTCGGAATGGAACAAGTACAATGACAATGTGAACATTATGTGCTGCAGAAGGATACGGAAAGAGTAACCTTACATACCTTATCTTATCACTATGAATACACAGTCCTATATGTGAATACAATAATCCAGCTCCTTCTTTACGTGTTACTCTACAACACAAGTTCATAACGGAGCTCACGTTAACGACTAGTTACTTTAGAAGTGCACAAAATGACGATGAGATACATTACTTCCATATAGCGTCATTTCATCCTTTATAATACAATCCACTGCGTTACCATACCAACAACACCGTAACACTCCACACATTGACCAAGAAATCATAAACCAATAGCATTTCACACCAAGTTTACCCTTTACGCTTCCTCATTATCATTACACCACAATTACTCCGTCAATTCTCCTCATAACAACATATTAACAAGAATCCATAATGGATATAATCCAACATACCTCCATACGACCCCTTAAAGTCATTAAAAAGGTATCATAAGTTGATAATTACATCCAAAAAGGGTATAGGGGCCTTCGGGGATCAAAGAGAGACAAAAACATACAAAATAAGGTTCTTAGTTGACCTGCGAAGCCACGTGCGCCCGCAGGTGGCTGACATACGGCCGCAGGTGACCCTTGGCCCTGTCAAGGAGCACCTGCGTTGGCATCTGCGCCCGCAGGTGCCCTGTATGCGGGGGCGGGTGCCTCCTTTTGTGTAATAAATGGTACATGGCCATGAATAAGCTTCTCTTTACATATTTTAAGTCACTTGGATGCCAATGAACCATCATGGTTTCACAACACACAAGAACATCACCAAAACCACATTTGTTTTCTTCAATACACCACCAAGTCAATGCACAATTTTGCAATAACAATTCAAAAAATTATACAAAAGGATAAAAAAATTTAAGGATATAATCACCTCTCACATGTCAATATTGAATCCATCAAGCTCACTTCCTTCAAACCACAAGTCCATTTTCAAGTTTACAAGGCAAAACCCTTTTCCGATTGCAAAAATAGATAGTTTTACACATAGTGAACAGTCCAACACTTTTCCAACATAACCAACATGATTTATGCACCATCTTAAGCATATAATATATCAAAACATGAGAATAAATACTTATCAAATCTTGCAAGAGAGTGATCTTGTCCAAAGGAATGAAGGCTTAGGGTTTGTGAGTAGAGACAAATGTCTTGAATATTCTAGAAAAAGGCATGTGTGTTGATATGAATAAAATCTGATTTTTCTTTGATTTATATAGTACTTAATGGTCATCCTTAGCAAATTAAATGCATGTTTGCTTGGTCAAACACAAGAATGGGTCATTTCCATTTTTGGGCCATGTCTTCTATATGATTTTAGGCCTCATTTGAGCCCAATAGCACATGATTCATTTAAGCCCAACAAATTAATGCATAATTCACCAACCCTATAATGTTTAAATAATTTCATAAATGTTAAAGTAGGCTCATGTGTTCGAAAATGTACGGGGTGTTACATCCTTACCCCCTTAGAAACATTCGTCCTCGAATGTAAGTGATATTATTCAAATTAAACAAATTCGGGTCTAGGATCATTCTTCATGTTATCATATATATATATATTATGTAATTCTTATAAGTACTTACTTGTTATTGCTCCAGTCCCGTATCTTGAAACAAATGAGGGTATTTTGACTTCATTATTTCTTCAGCTTCCCATGAGACCTCTTCTATTTGTTGATTTCTGCAAAGTACCTTTACAGAAGCTATGTCTTTATTCCTCAACCTCTTAACTTATATCCTCATAGGTAAGATACTCCGTAACTTATACATATTCAATGGGAGTAAAATGAGATGGATCTCCTATACACTTTCGAAGCATCAAAGCATGAAATACCAGATGAACTGTGGAGAGTTCTTGGGGTAGTGCCAACTCATACTCAAATTTCCCAAATCTTCTAATAATTTCATATGGGCCTATATAACGTGGAATCAATTTTCCTTTCTTTCCGAATCGCATTATCCCTTTCATCGGTGACACCTTCAAAAATATCCAATCACCTATGGCGAATTCGAGCCCTCTTTTTCTAACATCAACATATGAATTATGTCGACTTTGGGCCGTTTGTAGCCGCTGTTGGATCACTTTAACTTTTTCCATAGTTTTATGAACAAGATCTGGCCCAAGTAAAGCAGTCTCACCTACCACAAACCATCCAATCGGTGATCTACACTTTCTTCCGTATAAAGCTTTATAAGGTGCCATTTTAATACTTGAATGATAGCTATTGTTGTAAGCAAATTCTATAAGAGGAAAATGGTCATCCCAACTGCCTTGAAAATCTAACGTGCACGCTCGTAGCATATCTTCAAGTGTTTGGATAGTACGTTCTGCTTGTCCATCTATCTGAGGATGGAAAGCCGTACTCAGATTCACTTGTGTATCTAAGCTCTTTTGAAAAGATCTCCAAAAATGTGCCGTAAATTGAGCTCCCCTGTATGATATAATGGAGATTGGAATTCCATGTAACCGCACTATCTCTTTCACATACAACCTTGCATACTCCTCGGCTGTATAAGTGGTTTTGTCTGGTAGGAAATGCGCTGATTTGGTAAGCCTGTCAACTATGACCAATATGGAATAAAATTTCCACAGTGTACGAGGCAAACCTGTGATGAAGTCCATATTAATCATATCCCATTTCCAGACTGGAAGATTGATACATTGCATGTAACCTCCTGGTTTCTGATGCTCTACCTTTACTGGTTGATAGTTCGGGCATTGAGCTACAAATTCTGCAATGTTCTTCTTCATTTTCCCACCAATACATTTCCTTCAAATCATGGTACATTTTGGTAGCTCCCGAATGAATAGAATATCGTGAATGATGCGCCTCTGTCATAATTCGTCTTCTCAGCTCATCTACATCCGGTATACATAATTTACCTTGGCATTGAAGTACTCCTTCTTGTGTAAGATCAAATGCCTTTGTCAAACTCTGTTGTACATTCTCTTTTAGTTGCAATAACATAGGATCCGCAAACTGCTTCTCTTTCGCTTCAGTTATTAAGAAAGATTCTGCCGCATTTTGTACAATAACCCCTTCATCTGAGGATTCAAGAAAATGAACACCCAAGCATGCTAATTGATGTAGATCCTTGACCAAGTCTTGATTTTCCGTCAATTGGCCACTAGTGCCTCCTGTTGCCTTGCGGCTCAATGCATCCGCTACCATATTTGCTTTTCCTGGATGATATAGAATATCAATATCATAGTCTTTTAAGAGATCTAGCCACCTTCGTTGCCTCAAATTGAGTTCCTTCTGTTTAAATATATATTGCAAACTTTTATGATTAGTATAGATATCAACATGAACTCCATACAAATAATGACGCCATATATTTAAAGCAAATACCACCGCTGCTAACTCAAGATCATGTGTGGGATAGTTTCTCTCGTGTGGCCACAACTGTCGTGAGGCATATGCTATTACATTATCGTTCTATATTAATACACACCCTAGACCAACTCCGGAAGCATCACAATATACAACATAGCCCTCTGTGCCTTCCGAAAGTACCAAAATCGGTGTAGAGTTCAATTTATCTTTCAGTTGTTGGAAACTTTTCTCACATGCATGATTCCACTAAAATTTAATTGCCTTCTGTGTAAGCTTTGTTAAAGGTGCAGCAATGGAAGAAAACCCTTCAACAAACCTTCGATAATAACCTGCCAACCCAAGGAAGCTACGAATTTCCGTAGGTGTCGTAGGCCTTGGCCAATTTTTCACCGCTTCAATCTTCTGTGTATCAACTTGTATCCCTTCATCTGACACAATGTGACCCAAGAATGCGATGGATTTTAACCAAAATTCACATTTTGAGAACTTTGCATACAACTTACGCTCACGAAGGATTTGTAACACTTGCCGTAAGTGATTAGCATTATCCTCCGGTGATCTTGAATAAACCAGGATGTCATCTATAAACATCGTCACAAACACGACTAGAAATGGCTTAAACACCCTATTCATCAAATCCATGAACACAGCTGGTGCATTTGGTAGTCCAAACAACATAACTAAAAATTCATAATGGCCATACCGTGTTAGAAAAGCTGTCTTGGGTATATCTTTTTCTCTAACTCTGACTTGATGGTAGCCCGATCTCAAGTCAATCTTTGAAAAACACTTGGCGCCCTGTAACTTATCAAACAAATCATCAATTTGAGGGAGGGGATATTTGTTCTTGATCGTTACCTTATTAAATTGCCAATAGTCAATACACATTCTCAATGTGCACTCTTTCTTTCGTACAAATAATACCGGTGCACCCCACGGGGACATACTCAGCCTGATGAAGCCCTTGTCCATCAAGTCTTTCAATTGCTCCTTCAATTCACGCAATTCTACTGGAGCCATTCTATACGGGGGAATAGAGATAGGCTGAGTGCCTGGAATCACATCAATACCAAATTCTATTTCCCGTTCTGGGGGCAAACCTGGAAGATCCTCTGGAAATACATCAAGAAACTCATTGACCACTGGGACCGACTAAGGAGTTAGTGGGTCCACATCAGTATCTTTCACTCATACTAAGTGACATATGTACCCCTTGGCAATCATTTTCCTTGCTTTCAGATAGGAAATAAATTTTCCTTTCGGTGCTCCTACATCACCCTTCCATTCAAGAACATTCGTTTGTGGAAAATGAAAATATACTTTCTTAGCTCGGCAATCTATCGTATCATAACAAGAAGCCAACCAATCCATACCCATTATGAAATCAAAATCCACCATGTCCAGTTTAATAAGATCAGCTAGTGTATTATGACCACACACAATTACTACACAATTATGATATACTCTTTTTGCAACAATATATTCACCAACTGGTGTAGATACTTCAATTGACTTAGTTAATAGTTTCGGTGTTCTTTTAAATTTTGCAGCAATCAATGGAGTAACATATGACAATGTAGAACTTGGATCAATCATGGCATATACATTATACGAAAACATGGATAATGTACCTATGACGACATCAGGAGAAGCCTCCGAATTCTGCCGATCCACTAGAGCATAGGTACGGTTCTGGGTTCCACTGGAACTGGCTGCTCCTCTGGCACCTCTACCACGACCAGTAGGCTGTACACCTCTACCTGGGGGAGGAACTGATGATGATGATGCAACGGTTGATCCCGCAGGTCACGCTACACTACCCAAGCCTCTTCGTGGGCAGTCTTTCATCATATGCCCCATAATACCACACCAAAAGCAAACATTTTTCCCAAGCCAGCATTAACCTAAATGAAACCATCCATAGTGCTGACACGGCTGATGAGAAAATCCAGCGGTCTGCGAACCTCGAATCCCACTACTCTGCCCAACATGGCTGACTCTAAACCCTCGAAATTGAGATTAAGTGCCTGCTGTGGTATAAGAGAATGATGGTCTAGTGGTCTAGGAAACATCCGAGGTCTAGATTCTCCTTGGGCCACCATAGACTGTCCCATAGGTTTAGCCCTCTTTGACGACCCTCATTCAGATTCATGTATCCTTCTTCTTTACCTTTGGTCCTCCATCTTTTGTGCGAAAGCCTGAATTCTAGCTATATCCATATCTCTGTTTAAAGCGGCAATAGTGCAGTCCCTTACCAAATATGGCTCCAACCTGTCCACATATTGATGTACTCTGTCTATCATTGCGGCTACTACGTTTGGAGCATATCGAGCCAAGGAATTAAACTGCAAATTGTATTCTCTGACACTCAGATTCCCTTGATGGAGATTTAAGAACTGATCCGCACGAGCCTCTTGAATCTCATAAAGAAGATAGTGATCAAGGAATGCCGCTTTAAATTCTTCCCAATTAGGTGGATTTGCACTAATACCACGAGATTTCTTCCAATCTTCATACCACAATATAGCTTCACCTTTCAATCTATAGGCCACAAGTTCAACTGTTTCTACACCAGTCACGTGTATAACATCTAGAAACCTTTGAATTTGATCTATAAAGTCGTGCGGATCTTCATTCAGATCTGACCCAGTGAATGTGGGAGGGTCCAATTTCAGAAAGTCCTGTGTCCGCCGACTAGCAGCCCTAGCCGCACCATCATCACTTGTTGTTGGACTGGCTCGTCCTTGACTTTTTACAGCAACTATCTGAGTCAACATTTGCACCGCATTTATGAGATCTTGCTCAGTACCATTAACAAGTGGTTCTATAGGTTCTTCTCTCCTTCTCCCCTCTTCTGGAGCTGGAAAAGTAGAAGAAGCCCGCGATGCAAACTCAGCGTCAGCCCCACCTTGACTAGCTTGGTCAGGTGGTGATCTACTTGTTCCTTCTCCGACAAGTATATCTACCTGCTTACCTTTACCTCTACCTCATCTTGTAATCGGCATTTTTCTATACAAAAGCAAACCAAGTCCAATGGTTAGATATGATTCCATTACAATATTGGCTCTAATGCACGATCTAGAAATGAAGAAAAGAAACAACTCCTAAATGTCCCGTAGCCTTCTACTTATAAATGTGGTGTACAACACATCCATAAGCAAGAATCTAATCAGACACGGCTTTGTAGACACCCTTATGACGACCTGCTCTGATATCACTTTTGTCACACCTCGAATTCCAATGGGGTGGACTGGCACCCGAAGCCGATAAGGCCCGAGAGAACCAATCTTTGCTTATGTCTATTCATTTGCATGTCATAAGAAACACCACCATCACGTATAGAGATATAAGATACCAATAGCGAAAGTCATGGAAACATGTGATATATACATATGTGAAACTTGGCCGTTAGGGCCATCAAGTCAAAGTGGACATACATCTCTTACATTCATATCCCCACAAACGACTACAAAGCCTCTAACAGATGCATACACATAACCATCTTACAGTCGGGACAAGTCCCTGCTTTATACAACATTACAGTACCAAAACAAATGTACAACTGTGACTCAGAAAGCCCCGAACCAACTGGAGCTCACCAAAGATCTGCAAATAACCGGCAACCTACTGTGGAGGTCTACTGGCACCTGCACCTGCAACAAGTAAGGTAAGTCCCCCAAGGGACATCATTACAAAGAATGTACTGAGTATGTAAGGCCATAAGAAACTATATGATACATAAAAATGTCAATGGAATCAAATACAAGTGAATAATCAATATAGATAAGTCACCATTCTCTATGGGTGGAACCATGTACATTACATTGGTTACTTTCTTTACTTTTACGCTTATTCATTCATCACTCCTTCATTCATTACTCATCCTTCCATTCATATAATGCCCGGGCCCCAAGCTGATCAGTGGGTACTCATTAATTATTCGGGATCGACCCATGCTAGGCTTTTCTTTTGGCCCTGGGATACCACCCGTAGTGGCGGGATTGACCCATGCTAGGTGTTCTTTTCACCCCTGGGATACCACCTGAGATATTGGGATCGACCCATGCTAGGTATTTTAACCCCTCGGATACCACCCAAGAATAGAGACTTTATTACCTCACTTCTTTAATCTTTGCAATAGTTCATTCGATGATCATGTCATTATTGGAACTTTAGAACGTAACATTATTGGAAATTTGGAACCATGTACACGATTATGTGACACATGAATAACAATTGATCAATGAATAAGGAACATGTGAATAACAATAGATGATAACCTGAAATGAGATACCTTAGAACATTTCGAAATGGAACAAGTACAATAACAATGTGAACATTAAGCTGCAGAATGATACGGAAAGAGTAACCTTACATACCTTAACTTCTCACTATGAATACACAGTACTATGTGTGAATACAACAATCCATCTCCTTCTTTACGTGTTACTCTACAACACAAGTTCATAACGGAGCTCACGTTAACGACTAGTTACTTTACAAGTGCACAAAATGACAATGAGATACATGACTACCATATAGCGTCATTTCACCCTTTATAATACAATCCACTGCGTTACCATACCAACAACACCATAACACTCCACACATTGACCAAGAAATCATAAACCAATAGCATTTCACACCAAGTTTACCCTTTACGCTTCCTCATTATCATTATGTCACAATTACTCCATCAATTCTCCTCATAACAACATATTAACAACAATACATAATGGATATAATCCAACATGCCTCCATACGACCCCTTAAAGTCATTAAAAAGGTATCATAAGTTGATAATTACATCCAAAAAGGGTATAGGGGCCTTCGGGGATCAAAGAGAGACAAAAACATACAAAATGAGGTTCTGGGTTGACCTGCAAAGCCACCTGTACCCACAGGTGTATGACATGCAGCCTAAGGTTACCCTTGGCCCTATCCAGGGGCACCTGCGTTGGCATCTGCGCCCGCAGGTACCCTGTCTGCGGGGGCGGGTGCCTCCTTTTGTGTAATAAATGGTACATGGCCATGAATAAGCTTCTATTTACATATTTTAAGTCACTTGGATGCCAATGAACCATCATGGTTTCACAACACACAAGAACATCACCAAAACCACATTTTTTTCCTTCAATACACCACCAAGTCCATGCACAATTTTGCAATAACAATTCCAAACATTATACACAAGGATAAAACAATTCAAGGCTATAATAACCTCTCACATGTCAATATTGAATCCATCAAGTTCACTTCCTTCAAGACCACAAGTCCATTTTCAAGTTTACAAGGCAAAACCCTTTTTCGATTGCAAAAATAGACAGTTTATACATAGTGAATTGTCCAACGCTTTGCCAACATAACCAACATGATTTATACACCATATTAAGAATATCATATATTAAACCATGAGAATAAATACTTACCAAATCTTTCAAGAGAGTGATCTTGTCCAAAGGAATGAAGGCTTAGGGTTTGTGAGTAGAGAGAAATGTCTTGAATATTCTAGAAAAAGGCATGTGTATTGATGTGAATAAAATCTGATTTTTCCTTGCTTTATATAGTACTTAATGGTCATACTTAGCCAATTAAATGCATGTTTTCTTGGTCAAACACAAGAATGGGTCATTTCCATTTTTGGGCCATGTCTTCTATATGATTTTGGGCCTCATTTGAGCCCAATAGCACATGATTCATTTAAGCCCAACAAATTAATGCATAATTCACCAACCCTCTCATGTTTAAATAATTCCATAAATGTTAAAGTAGGCTCATGGGTTCGGAAATGTACGGGGTGTTACATTTCAAGTATTAATATATTTGGCCAATAATAAAATATCTCCGTCGAATTCTCTAGGCCTCTCCATTGTAAAAGACGGATTTAATTTCAAGTATTAATATACTTGGCCTAGAAAAAAATTTCCCCGTCGGATTTTTGAGGCCTCTCCAAAATAATTGACTAATTTTATTTTAAGTTTGATTATTTTATTCTAGTTTCATTATTTGGTTGATGAAGAAATTTCCATTCCAAGGCCACCCATGTATAAAAGACGGGTTTTACTTTTTATTTATTACTTCTTTAATTTATTTTAATTTATATTCATTCATTACTAATACTTTTACCAAGTGTATTTATAGGTACACAGAGTTGCTTTCTAAAGAAGATACTCGAATTTAAATTCGAGGATCATTTTTTATTATTTATTCTATTTATTTATTTTATTTAATGATAGACAAATATTAGGACATTTTCATTATCCATACTTTAATTTATTCTTTGTGTATATTTTAGGTTTATTATACTTGTGATAAAAGTGATTTTATCTCATCAATTGAAAAAATGAGTTCAGCCAGGATCCACCATTGTAGATTTCGAAGGGTGCCTAACACCTTTCCTTTGGAATAAGTTGAACCCTTATGTAGAATCTAATGGGTTTTGCAGACTAAATTTTCTTTAAATTAACAAGTTCCTAGTTTTCCTAAATTAGGTGCCGAATCTCAATTTTTTTTTAAAAAATTAATTGTTTTTGAGTCCCAAATTGCGCCTTGTTATAAAAAAAATAGGGATTGCGATAGAGTGGCGACTCTGCTTGGGATTATCAAGGTTTTAACTGTTATGAGTTCATTTTTTTAATTGAGGAGCTTTTATTTTTTGTAATTTTTTATATTGCTTTGTATATTTTATTGATAATTTGTATCTTGTATATTTTATGTTACTCAGTTATTTCATTATTTGTTTAAATTATATATACACCATCTTTACATTCATGATATATTTCCTTATTGATAATATTAAACTTTGAGGGGTTCACGATGTCGTGGCCGCTATTGATAGACACCAAATGTTTCTTGAATGTTGGTAGTTTATTTGACGTTAGGTGTCCAATAACTATTATTTTTCCAACTCAAGCAGTCTGCTTGGGACCCAATCTATTTTTAAAAGCCTACTATAGACACATAGGATAGAGAGAAACCAAACCCATTTAGGCATTAGCCTAGGACGACCCAATAATCGAGGGATATTGGGCCCATTAGAAAGCCCACCATATGTCCAAAATGCCCACGACCTAAATGGACAATCATCCATTATGTGTTTAAACTGAAAGATGTAATGTCGGATTGTATGAACCATTGTCCCTCGGGGTTGGAAATTTATTACAAATAGTTTTAAAGATCTTCATCTGAAAGGTGTTTGGAAATTCCAAGAAGTTCGAGAATAGAGGATCTCTAAGGCGGATTAGTTTAGGATTGTATCCCTGTGTGGGACTGTTATTTATTATATATCCTTCTCCCTCATTTTGTATCCGCATTCAATTTTATCAGTTGGTATATAATATGTTTTTTTTTTGGAACAATGGGACGTTTTACTGACGACATATACATCCTTCAAATATTAGGCTTAAAAGGTGTCACGACCCAAAATAGAGTACATGAGGGCACCTGTCACACCTTATAGTACAGGTAAGCCTATCCCAACCCAAACTCAATCAAAGTAAATCAAACAGAAGAAGAAGACAGATAGAATAATCCCAAATGATATATAAAGAAATACAATCATCATGATACATCCCAGGTATGGTTGTCACTAGTACAAGCCTCTAATACAAAATATAATCAAATAATCTAAAATATATCAAATGCGAATAAAGAATAAGATGAGATAAAGAGAGATCTAGGTAAGCTCCTAGACCGGTCAACTGATACCTCGATCTCTATAAAGCCAACACTGAAGAACGGGATATATGCTCCACTACTCGAATCAATACCGGCATGGGGTGCAAGAAAAGGAAAGAAAAGGCAAGGGTGAGTATGAAACACGTGTACTCAGCAAGCATCATCGATAACCAACCCTAATCCAAAGTGATGGCGAGGACCACTACACCAACCATTCGATTTACCCCGAATAAGCCTGAACTCAATAACGTCCCAGCCTATCCTAGCAGAAATCACATTTATCAGGATAATCAAATCAGTGCATTAAGGTAGGCATGTAGAAGTTCAAGGTCAACAACAATAGAGATAGGTCACATCACAAGAGAATCTCACAAACACGATATATAATATCAACTCCCCAACAATACCGGCTAAGATAGAGGAGGTGTATATCCCACAAACACTAGATGTGACCCAAAAATCTCTACGGATAAAGCCATAATAATACCCTCGTCTCATACTATCTCAACCTCCAAATCACCCAAGAGAAGGTGCACTGCAATGTAATGTAGTGATATGAGATGCAAATACACAATATCACAAACAAGATTCAATCATGACAATACAATACGAAATGAAATAATAAAACGCAATATCAATCATACAAAAGAATGCAATGCAATGCAATAAAGTGCTAATGTTGTAATTTCTCAATGTCTCCTCGTATACTCCTTTCGAGCGAAATCTTCCAAGATAGGACACCATGGGGGGTTCTTAACTCATATACCAAATCACAATCTGGGGTTCACAACCCATATTCCAATCACAATCTCATTAATCAACCATGCCGGCGCATCCCTCGGTCAAGGGGTTCTGCAAATTGTTTCATTTTCTTTCAAAAATTAGTATTTTTCGGTAATACCAATTCCATAAATATGAATGAATGACATGTGGATGCATTCTCATAACCAAATCAATAGCATATAATAAATTAACTCAACAATGGTTTAAATGAGCTCAAAATCTCCTCAAATTTCACTAGATCATGATATAAGCCATCACATGGCACCACTATAATAAAGAGTCATGTAAGACATCAATAATATCAATTCAAGCTCCTCACTCAAGCATCACGATAATGGTAAAGGAATATAATGCTCAAACAGGGCCAACAATATCAATCCAAGCTCCCACTCAGGCATCATCATAATAATAAGGCAAATAATGCTCAAATAAGGCCAATAATATCAATCAAATACCCCACTCGGGCATCACGATAACAATAATCCCTAAAGTCAATAATAATATTCACATAAGTTCCCACACGGGCAACACGATAATAATAAATAATTCAAACAACATAAGAATAAAGAGCTTACCCAAATCCTAGCTTGGTTTACATGATAAGTTCCATCCTTCGCAATCATAACACCATTAAACTACATTGCCAAAAGGAGTACAATATTAATTTAACAACATGCCCTAAAGTTCAGCTGCATTCGCTTACCTAGTAACTAAGCCAAGATTCCTTTCTTAACCATACCATCATTGGTTATATTCTAAGAGATTACTAAACCCCAATAATTACATCAACTACTATAAAACTATTTTTACTCAAAGTGCTTGCTAAATAACATAAGAGCATAACTATTCCCTAGCGGTTACTAAACCCCAATCATTAAATCAATATCCACCAAACTGATATAAGCTCTTAATAGATACCCACTATCAATTTACTCAAGATCTATAAGTCATCTTTCTATAATTTAACATAAGTGTATACACAAGTAGAGAGAACAGTCAAGATAACCATTTTATTATTTCAACCCATCAATAGACTCTGGTACCCACAAAGATGCTCGCCATCTCATTTAAGAGGGACCCCAAAACCCTTAGTGATTCACAAACACAAGCAATAAGAACATAACATATAAGCACCTTAGAAAAGAGTCAAGGTACACATCAACTTGCCTTAAAGAAGACTCGCAAAGCCAAATCATAGTCCGAAGCATCAAACAAAAGCTCTACTCCCTCAAATCATCACCAAACACAAACAATCAAATGAATATATGAGAAAAACATATCAAGAATTCGCTCAAATAAATCTTCCTAGCTCCCAAAATGTCCAAAATTCAAAATAGGTTTGGTTTAGGTCTTAAACTCAGCAATTTTCGCTGTTAAAAAGTCAAACCACCACTTAAATGGTATGATGGGTGCATAAGAAACTCAGTGAAATGGTCAAAGGCCACTTAAGTAGTTAACCTTTTGCTTAAGCGGGTGCACCAACACCAGTAATTTCCAAAACTTAGTTTTGGCCCTCGGGACTCATCCAAAACCCTATAAACATAGACCAATACTGCAAATTAATCATAAAACACATTTCGAACCCAATGAAGTCATTGGATTTCCCAAAGGAGGTCATTATCAATAATTTAATCTCAAAACTACATCTAGGCCAATAAACTAGTATTTTAACCAAATACTCAAAAATTACAAAAGGGCATCGGCAATCAAAACAAATACAGTACTAACCCAAAATGAATGTTCCAGATCTAATGGAACTAACAGAATCACCATCCGATGCTCGGATTGCAGAATATTGACCAAAGTTGATTATATCTCTTTAAAGGCTATTTAAAACCATAAACTCATATACATCACTCCTGAACGCTTCGAGGATCGTGCAAACTATTCCCACAACTCATGAATGATATAAAGAAATATTGAGGGAGGTCAAAATGGTCAAAACATAAAAAAACTCTAAAAATCACAATGAGGGTTGTTATATTATCCACCACTAAGACTCACATTCGCCCTTGAATGTAAAGGTAAGAAAAGTGCCAAAACTGACAAGGGATAGAAAATACCCTCAGAAACCTCATGCAAGCACTCTCAAGCAGTCATATCTATAGAACTATCAATCTCACAATAGTAACTAGAGATTCTTCACACTATGACCCTCAAGGTCACAACTCTAGCATCTGAAGCTAAATTTCTCAATGAAGTCAAGTTCCTTTATTTTTGAATTTCCTTTATATCTAAAAACTGAGTCGATCACAAAAAAAGTTCCGAACATACTCGGTGTCGATCACAAAAAAAGTTTCGAACATACTCGATTAACCTAAATCTATCAAAGACGCTTCAAATCATTGACTGTACCACAAAACCAATATTATCCCTGAACCCATAAAATACCAAAGAACCTATGGAGCCATACAAAAATTCTTCATAATACTGAATTATGCCTTTCCCTATCACAAAAAGAACTTACCGCTATTTTAAGCCTGCTATAAGCATTTTTCTGACTGAATCAAACTTACCCAAGGCTGATACCATACTGCCAAATCAGACAGTACTACCTCATCAAGCTGAAATAACTAAGTCAAAAATTGGTATCAATTCCATACAAAACCTCAAAAGTCATACTTAGCACTCATTGATCACTACTTAATTAGTCATATCCTCATGCTCAAACCTTGGAGAAAGCCATGAATTATCATAAGACTCTACATACCATAGTCATGTACACTCTATATGACACAAAATTCTAACGCAACCCATCACAATAATCTATGTAGTTGTCAACACCTACAGTGTCAATCAACCCAAAATCCTCACTAATCTGGTAGAATAAAAAGCCCTTCGATCATACACATGCAAGCAACCCATCATATTAGAAATAGTTTAACTCATAAAAGAAGTACAAGATTACTATATATCACTGATTGATGCCTAAATCACAAATAAGCCACCACTAATCTCTTCATAAGTCACTGTCAGACCATACCGCCAAGACTTCAAATTTTCAACTCATACTCATTATGTACAAGTTCCTTATCTTTTTCTTAACTTATCCCCATTCCGAATTCTTTAATTCAAGAACCATGGAATAATGCCGCATACTCTAAATCAAAACTCTTGAGCAAAATACTTCATTAAACCCTTTAACTTCCAAAGTAATAAATGCTACAAACCATGTGCCTTTGCATTCACAAATCTTTCCAAATAAAAAGAGAACACCCTTATAAGCTCAATTCCTTCAAGTCTAATTGAGGAGTGTTTCAACACCATACATCTTTCCAATTAAGTGATAAGTGTCAATTTTGCCACTTATTTTATCTCTTTTCTTATAATTTTGTGTTGTTAATCTAAATATGAGGCTAATTATTATTTAAAAGGTGTTGATTCCAAGTAATTTGAGGTGTACATGATGTTTTGATGAAAAGAAGTGGAATCCAGGCAAAATGGAACTAAAACAAAGAAAAGTGAACTGGCAGTACAATCATCCTTTCCATATTTCTCAATCTTGGAGGCTAGGGATCTTGACCCAACACCCTTGGGGTGAAGATTGGAAGCTTTATATTGTCAAATTCTTAACCCTATATTTATTCCATTGCTTTGTATAGAATATTTGAGTGTAGAAAAATTCATGCTTGGATATTGTAGTTAGACATAATATAATATTTATGCTTTGAATATGGGTTTTAATTCTATCTTATGCTTTTGTATTGATTAATTACTCTTTGAATTATGAAATGGGTTTTGCTTGTCTAAATTAATCTCTTGCTTTACTTGATTTTTGAAGGGAGTAGCTAACCTAAGGAATCACCCAATTACTTCGATTAGGATTGAAAGGGTTAATAGGTTGGAAAGTATTAATTTAACATGATTTGGGATGTATGCCCCATCTTGTGGATTTGAGCTAGAATAGAAAAACCCTAGCGCAGCCAAAAGTTGATTTTGTGATTCATGCTTCTAAGCTTGGTTTAAAAGAACAAGTTAGGACTAAACCCTTAATGGTCAATAGACGTTAGTAGGTGATTTCGAATCCAAGACTAATTGCTAAATCCTTGATTAAATTGTGAGTTGTTGATTGAATACGATGGATCATTGATATATTCAATTCCATGTATCATTTCCCTTGTTTCCCATTGTTGTGAAAGTCATTTATCAACATGTTCATATTATAATTTTTTCTATCCATATTACGTTTTATTATTGAAAATCTCCAAAAACATCTTGTTTTCTTTGTCTGAATTTTAGTGAGTTGCTTTTATTCCGTACTCTCTTGATCTCTAGTCACATTGTTCCTCGTGGATTCAACCCTGACTCTAAGTTGGGTAAATATATTGCGAACGACCATGTATATTCATTTCTAGAGTGTATTTGAGCATTATAAAAAATGATGCCGTTGCCGGAGAATAATTTGGCGTATTGAGTTAGTTTGGAATTTTAGCATACTTTCTTTGATTCAAACTTGTGAATCTATGTTTGTGATTTTCTTTTATTTTTTGTGTTAGTTAGATATTTGTTTTGTTATACTTGTTACTATGGCATCATACAATGAGAATAACCTTTAAGTTTAGTGGTTGCAAATCTTATCTTGACGATCCGTGTCCTTATTGTGGAGGATCCCACTTTTGGCAAGATTGTAGAAATGCTTCCGGGAGAGAGGTATGTGCACTATTTTGATCCTATAGGGAGTATGATTAATATTTGTGTTGTGGCCAAGATGGACATTGGAGTGATTGTCCCAATAATTATGCCCCCTCCCCTAGTTATGCTAACAAAAATGCTAGTTGTTCTTGTGAGTTTCATAGGTCGTATAATGTGGCAAAAGAAGAGCAACTTGCCAGACACAAAGGTGTTGAAGAAATGCTTCAAACTATCTTAGACTGGGTGACTTCAATGAGTGAGGATATGCATCTCTTGCACCAATCCATGGTGGCATTTGGAAAGGAATGTGAAAAAGATGAAGAACCTTGTGAAAATGCCAATCTCTCAAATGCCATGGATTTGCCTGATTCTCAAAATGAAGTGGTTAAATAAGAGGTTTCAGGATATGGGGTTGAGCCAAAAATGAGTGGTGACTCAAATAAAAATTACGAAAGTGAAGAAGTGGCACAAATTGAAGATGAAGAACAAAATAATGATGAAGAAATCTCGGTTTCTCCAAGGAAACAAATTGAGGAGATGTTGGAAAGCAAAATGGAGAAGAGTGAAAAATGTGGGAAAGTCTTGGCTAAATAGTGGGAACTAATCCAATATGGTGATGATGAAGTTATCTAAAACATTGATTGTTCCATAGGTGGTTTTTTGCAAGTGGTGATTGAGTCCCAAAATGAGAAAAAGGTTGAAAGGAAGAAATTGTGAGCCAAGAGTGGCTATTGAATCAAGCTCAAAAACTTGAAGTCAATGAGGATCAATTTGATAAATTTTTGCTAATGGTGGATGATTCTCTCAAAGTACATTTTGAGCGATGTCAAGTGTTAATTCAAATTTAAATGGCTACCCAAAAATTGGAAACCTAGTTAAATTCAAAAATTGAGGCATGTGGTATTCAATGCTAAATGGTCATAAACAATTGTAATAAGATAGTTTCCAATGAAGATGTGGGTGAGTTTGCTTTTGAAGAATTCATGGTGATTTGTCAACCAACTGGGCCAAAAATTATGAAGGGTGATGAAATTGAAGAAGTGATACTAGAGTTGAAAGAAAAAGCCAATCAAATCCTTTGTGAAGACTCTGGTTTATTTCGCAGTGAGAAAGTCAAGAAAGATGTAAATTTGGAAATGAAGAGGCTTAAACATCATTCCAACCATTTTTCGACGTTGTACTTGGTGGCTATGATGGAAATCAAAATAGCTGGGCAAATGGACAATTTTGGGGATGAGGGACAAAGTCGTACATATTAGAGTTTGTCATTCCAACAGGGCAAAATGACGTCCCTCACTTGTAGGCCAAGGGTGTCTATCAAGTGGCCTCTTGATCTTCTCACCAATGCCCAATGAGCCTAAATGAAATTTTGATGTGAAGTTAAAAGATTTAAGTCTTCAAAATGGCGAGATAGAGTTGGTCCCATTGCTTCCTTACATTTGTCCCACGAGATTCATCAAAATCTTGATGTAAAATTGAGCCAAATATTCAAATCCTAAAAGTGGAGACATAAATGGTAAGGTTGATTGAGTCATGCCGCGATGTTAAATCAAGCGCTTGATGCGAGGCCACCGATCGTTCTAAAAAATTTTGCATTTACTTTTGAAATTTTAATTGTTAGAATAACTTAGGATTTTATTTTTGGCAAATCCACAAAATTTCAAAGTTTTTGGAAGTGATTTGAACAGGTTTGGATGTAAAAAATTGATTGGAATTGTCACGACCCGATTTCTGAGTCATGATGGCCCTACCAAGAACCACCAATAGGCAAGCCAAGCCTAGCCCGGGGCGACAAAAGATAGGCCAACAGGCGGGATCTCATAAGAAAGGAGATGAAGCCAAACTACTACCATCAACATGCTACGAATGTAAAGACAAAGGGAGTATACATACTGGGACAAAAAGGAAAAGGACAATATATAACTCTAAAACCCCTCCCAAGACCTAGTGAGGTCAGCACACGAGCCTCTACTAGAAATATCCAAAATACAAGACAAAAACCAAATATAAAATACATATATACAACAGTCTTGGATCCAAAAGACTATACATTAGAGATGGAGTGGGATATGCCTCGGACGTCAGTACGCTTTCCTTGCTCCAAAACTAGTACTGAGAAGAGAGTCACGTCACGGCTGTCATCTAGTGCTACCGGAACAATGGGTACACAGTAGGCATCATCGACCGACTGAGCTCAATGTAACATAACCAGCTGAAGTACCGGGGTGCATGCTAATTTCGGGTATAACTGACAAGTCAATGCAATACTGAATACTAAGTAAGTAACTGCACACTGAACATATAAGTCAAACATAACCCAACTAGGCCCCTATAAGCCCGCTGGGCACATGAAAGAATACAATACCCAGCCTGGCCCCCATAAACCGGTGGGACACCCAAGAATAGTAAATGCATAGTCGCTAGTGTATCGAAGCTGTACCAGTATCCAGTAATTACAATAACTAATGGACCACACTAGGCTTGAACTAACAGCAATGGGTAATAACAAAATGCCAGATGCCAGAGTTGAATCGTACATAGTGGGTAATAAGAATAGGCCACATATATATCATATCAGTTGGAATTGAACCAAAACTCAGAGAACAACAGTATTATAATCACGGTACCCAGTACTAAAACTCATAGTGTACCATAATCCGGGGTCGGACTCGAATCGAGACACTCAATGGTCAATAACCAAAATCATCATACCTGAATCAGTAGCCGAACTCGAACCAAAACTCATCATAGCCAGTAATCAGAACAGAACCCAATGTCACATCATAACCAATAAACGAGGAACATGCTAGTCCCAGGACAAAGCCAAAATATAGGCAAAGGAGCTACCCAATCATCTGCTACAAGGTAAGTACTCAGGCCCTCCTAGGTCCATAGTCTACAATCATGCAACATCTAAGTCAGTCCGGGCATCTAGAGTAGATCATGGCAAGGCGGGTCCCAATTAAAAGCCAAGACCAGTAATCCCAATAAAGTGCGGTGCTATCAGGGACTAAAAGGCTAAACAGGCCAACCAGGTATAATTGGGGTGACTCAATCCCTTCACATGCCTAACAAGTCATACTAGGGCTTATCTAAGCCCAAAGATATAAAAGTTCTAACAAGTCAACAAAAAGGGTAATAGGGACCACTACTGGGTCCCGGATACCAAGTCTAGTTATACCTGTCTAAATCTGGGCTAAGTCTGTCTAAGCCTGAACTAAGGTCCAACAATAACATTACCCAACCAGCAATAAAACCAACAATACTATCCGACACCAAATAGGTCATCTGTGGTGTTCCACGAGGATAACGGGCCTGGAATGTATCTGAATAGCCCTATACGGCCTAGAAGGACAAAATCACAGTAAACCACCACCAAGCCTATAGTAACAGCCCACAACACCAGCATAATAGCTTACATATATTAGATATAAGCCTAATCTAAGGGTAAAGGAAACTTAGCCTACCTAGATGCCGTCATAAGCCTACCAAAAAACTCGCTAAACTTGAGCTTTCCCCTTTCGAGAGGCCTTTAATTGCTGCCACGCTATCAAAATGGTAAATTAGATATCAAAACATAACCAATGATACCTATATGTCACTAGGTCCAAAAATGACCAGACAACAAATATGGGGCCTGCAGAATCTGCCAAACCAGAACTATCACAACTTCCCAAATCTCACAGTGAGCAATAGTCACAACATCTATCTTATCACCTAATCCCAATACATAACTCAAATACCAGTAACAATACCAACAGAAACATAAACAACCATAAAACTAGGAAAACGTACTGTATAAATATTGAGAATGAAGCTACGAACTCAAATATGTAAGTGTCCAAGCTTGGACCTTGCTATACAAGCTTATATAAGAGCTTGGAGTTCTGAAAATGGTGCTTCTATAGACCTTGGCCGTTTAAATAAGAGAGAGAAGATGAAATATGCATATATAGCCAATGTAGGTGGCGCTACAGCGCCCTTATGGCCGCTTAAGCGCCTAGTGCTAAAACGCTATAAGTGGTCGCTTAAGCGCTCCACCGCTTCCACCGCTTGGCCGCTAAAATGGAGCCAAGGGTATCTTAAGTGCCTATGGACACTTTAGACATGCCCTTGGCTGCTAAAGCGACTTGTCCTAACCTTTCTTCGAAACTAAAGCGCGCCTAGGGCCGCTTAAGCGCATGTCCAATGCCAAAAATGGCTAAGTCTCGGGCGATTTTGACTGTGTTCAGGACCAATTTGGATTCCCGCGCAAGCAAATAAACTATGCTACCTAACTAATTTTGACGCTCCAAACTTAATAGCGCTATCGGAATTCCATCAGAGATTGTTTTGACTAAAATTAGGGCCCACACCCTAAGGGCTAACTTGACTTTAGCCAATAGTCGGCCTATCACCCAAAATAAGTTTGGGAATCTCAAGACCCAAACCAAAGGTCTACCTAACCTAAAGTCAACATTTTGGATACGATGAGACGGTTAGAAATAGCATCCGAGGTTGTTTAACATGGGTTTAGGCCTAGGAGCCATACCTGACTAACCTAAAATTCAACATAGGAAAGTGACTCTAAAAGTCAAACGAACTGCCAGGTAATCGTACTACCAGTCCCAGCAAGTCATGCATGCCCTGGAGCAGTCATGGAAAGGATCTAAACATCTTAAACATGCGTAAACACTGGGAATAACCTGGAGGGTCATTACAGTATCCACTACTAAAAGGGACTTTCGTCCGCGAAAGTCAAGTATAGCGCATACTTGAAAATGTGAACAAGTAGGGATACTAGGCTCGCATATCACGCTCAAGCTCCTAAGTGCCTTACTCAACCAAATAGTGATGCCACTGTACCTTAAATATTGAAATGGTGCGGGAGCACAATCGTCTCAAATTTCTTGACAGAATGGACACAGGCTTCTCTACAAACGCTAATTTCTCATCCAACTGAACTGAGTCCCACTGTAGCACACACAACTTATCTGAAATGTACTGTCGCAACATAGAAACATGGAACACTGGGTGAATAGCTGAAAATGGTGGAGGAAAAGCTAACACATATGCTACCTCCCCAACTGTCCGCAGAATCTCAAAGGATCTAATATATATGGGGTTAAGCTTGCCCCTCCTACAGAATCGTACCACGCCCTTCATGCGCGATACTCGTAAGAAGACTCTATGGTCAGCATAACTCCTCTATCTACTCTGAGCTTTCCATAGCTTTTTCTGAATCACCCAAGCTCAGTCTAAAGATTCACAGAGAAAATTTGTGCCACGAGGACTAATCTCTGAAGTTTCAAACTAACCCACTGGAGACCGATATCGTCTACTATACTAAGCCTCAAATAGAGCCATCTGAATACTGGAGTGGAAGCTATTATTATGCGTAAACTCTGCTAAAGGAAAGAACTGATCCCACTGACCCCCAAAATCTAACACACAAGCACGAAGCATATCCTCTAATACCTGAATAGTTCGCTCTGACTGTCTGTCTGTCTGAGGATGAAATGCAGTGCTGAGGTCCACCTGAGTACCCAATTCCTCCTGGAAAGTCTACCAGACACTGGAGGTAAACTAAGACCCTCGGTCTGAGATAATATATACTAGCACTCCATGTAGGCAAACCACCTCCTGAATATATACACGAGCTAACCTTTCAGCACTGTAGGAAACTTGAACAGGGATAAAATATGCCGTCTTAGTCAACAGGTCTACAACGACCCAAATACTATCAAAACCATGGGACATATAAGGTAATCCACCAACAAAATCCATAGTGACTCACTCCTACTTCTACTTGGGGATGGGCAACTGCTGAAGCAAACCACCGGGTCTCTGGTGCTCAGCCTTTACCTACTGACAACACAAGCATCGAGTCACTAACTCAGAAATATCTTGCCGCATATTAGTTAACCAGTAGTGTTGTCTCAGATCTCGGTATATCTTAGCTATCCCAGGGTAAATAGTGTATCTGGAACTATGCGCCTCACGTAAAATCAAAGGTATTAAGTCTGCAACTCTGGAAACACACACACGACCTTCATATCTAAGTACACCATCAGAATCCAAGGTAGCTCTGTGGGACTCACCTCTCACTACCCTCTCTCGAAGATT
The DNA here is from genome assembly GCA_031232105.1 of Capsicum rhomboideum. NCBI lineage: Eukaryota > Viridiplantae > Streptophyta > Magnoliopsida > Solanales > Solanaceae > Capsicum > Capsicum rhomboideum. The sequence continues at coordinate 59,379,244 of CP124711.1, forward strand.
ATGAAGTTCACTATTCTCAAACTGTTGGCTCTGAATCTGCTCTAACAAAATAGACCTCACCCCAACACAAGTAATAATACTCCTGGGATCAGAGATATCCAAACACACCATCGAATTAGCTAAGAATTAAATGTCCAAAGCCAATGGCCGCTGAGAGACTGGAATGAAGGCTAAGCTACCCATACTCACTCCCTTCTGGCCAAGGTGTCCGCAATTACATTCGCCTTTCCCAAATGATAGAGAATAGAGATGTCATAGTCCTTCAACAATTCTGCCCATTGGTGATGCCTCAAATTAAGATCCTTCTGAGTCATAAGATGCTGAAGACTGTGATGATCAGTATAAATCTAACAATGAACCCCGTATAGATAGTGCCTCCAAATTCTGAGCGAAAATACTACCATTGCTAACTCCAAGTCATGAGTAGGGTAATTACGCTCGTGCACCTTTAGCTATCTCGACCCATAAGAAATCATGCGACTTTGCTGCATCAGAACACAACTTAAGCCGATACCTAAAGCGTCACAGTAGACAGTAAAACCCTCACCCTCAACTGGAAGAGTCAATACATGAGCGGAAGTAAGTCGGTCCTTGAGCTTCAAAAAGCTCATCTCACAATACTCAGACCACTAAAATGGGACCGTCTTCCTGGTCAATCTGGTCATAGGAGATGCAATAGATGAGAAACCCTTAACAAATCATCTGTAATAACCTACCAACCAAATAAAACTACGAACCTCAGTAGGCGATATGGGCCTAGCCCAACCTCAAATAGCCTCAATCTTTTCTAGGTCTACCATGATACCGTGTCTGGACACAATATGGCCCAAGAAAGCTACAGACTCAAGCCAGAACTCACACTTCGAGAACTTGGTATAAAGCCGATGATATCTCAAAGTGTGGAGCACAATCCTCAAATGCTGCTTGTGCTCCTCACTATTCTTCGAATAAACCAAAATTTCGTCAATAAACACAATCACAATGGAGTCCAAGTCAACCTAAATACACGATTCATCAAATCCATGAAGGTTGCCTGGGCATTAGTCAATCCAAAAGACATCACCAAGAACTCATAGTGATCGTAACGAGTCCTAAAGGCTGTCTTAGGGATGTTCCAGCCCCAACTCTTAACTGATGGCAACCAGATCTCAGATCTATTTTAGAGAACATTGCTGCGCCCTGAAGCTGATCAAATAAATTATCGATACGAGGCATAGGATACTTATTCTTCACTGTCACCTTGTTCAACTGCCTATAATCGATACACATACACATAGACCCATCTTTCTTCTTTACGAACAGAATGGGAGCACCCCACGGTGACACACTTGGTCTGATAAAACCTTTCCCCAAAGGTCCTGGAGTTGACTACTCAACTCCCTCAACTCAGCAGGAGCTATACGATATGGAGTCATAGAAATAGGTCGGGTGCTCGGCTCGAATAAACTCTATATCAAGCTCAGGAGGAAGGCCAGGAAGGATAGTTGGGAATACATCAGGAAACTCACAAACAATAGGGATGGAATCAAGCGATGGACTCTCACTACTAGCATCCCAAACATAAGCGAGAAATGAATCACATCCCCTTGACATTAATCTTCGAGCCCAAATGTAAGAAATAATCCCCGTCGGTATGCGGCTAACAAAACCCTTCCATACCATCGGGGGAATACCAGGCATGGTTAAGGTAATGGTCTTGGCAAAGCAATCCAAGACTGTATGATTAAAAGACAACCATTCCATGCCCAGAATCATATCAAAATCTACCATGGCTAATACAATAAAATCAACCTAAGTCTCAAACTCCCAAATAGACACCAGACAAGATCTATATACCCGATCTACTACTAAAGAATCACCAATAGGGGTAGATACACATAAGGGTACAAATAATAACTCAGAACATAAACCCAATAGTGGTGCATAATAAGTAGATACATAAGAAAATGTGGATCCGAGATCAAATAATGTAGAAGCTGGCTGATGGCATATGAAAATCATACCTGTAATCACCACATTCGAAGCCTCAGCCTCTAACCTAGCCGGCACAACATACAACTGATGCTGGCTACCACTAGTTTGAGAACCAATCTGACCACTAGTTAACCTCCTGGCACTCCACCTTGGGAACCCTGGGGACCACTATGACGACCCTGTGCCTTATCTCTGCTTGCTGACTGTATATGGGTTATGCCGTTTGAACTGAAGGATCAATCGTCTTTCATTGAGGACGTTCATGTGTGAAATGATCGATAACCCCACAGGTAAAATATGCTCCTGGCTTCCCGCTTGACCTAGAAGATCTAGCTTATTCAGTATGACCACCTCTAGTCGATGAAAGGCTGACTACCATAACCACTATAGGTGGGCTGACCCCTATTAGAAATCTGCAAGGCTGACTATAAGGGCCTACTAGGCTGACCTTGTTGCTGAAAAAACTGCTGCTGCTGCTGAGGGTACCTAACTTGAAATCTATGGCCTCTGAACTACAAACTACTGTGACTACCATTGTAACTACCCTGGAATCGGGGTCTCTTATAGCTTCCTCCTTGGGCCTCGCGATCCATTCCTCAATCGAATACACATGTTCAACTATCTCAGCAAATGACTTCCCCAAAGTCACTAAACACTGTGTAGCTCTGCGAAGTGATAACTGTAATCTACTGATAAAACATCTGATCCTCTCATACTCATTAGGTAGGATAATCATAGCATACCTGGAAAAGTCATGAAATCTATCCTCATACTCAGCTACTGTCATAGACCCCTGCCTCAACCTGGAAAACTCATCTCAAAGATGGTCACGCATGCTGCGGGGCATACACTTCCCCAAGAACACCTCGAAGAACTGTACCTAAGTAATTGGTGGAGATCCAGCTAGCCTAGAGTCAAGCTGACCTCTCCACCATCTTCTCGCAACTGTATCAAACTGGTAAGCAACAAAATCTACCCCACGTGACTCCACAAATCCCAAATTCCTTAGTTTTTCCTCACAACTGGATAAGAACTCATAAGAGTCCTCTCTTGGAGTACACACAAATTTGGGTGGATCTAATCTCAAAAAATGACTCAACATATTCTGCTCCTCGGCAAACATAATTGGCTGGACTGCTATCGGTACAGGTGAAACCTCAACTCTGGGTGCCGTAGCTGCAGGCTGCACTTCAACACCAACTCCTTGTGCGACTGGCTGGACTCCCGCAATAGGCAGACCTCAAACTAATCCCAACAACTATACCAACATACCTTGGAGCACTAAAGTATCAAAAAATCCAGGTGGAGCCTGGGCTGCTTCTTGGCCTACTGACTGCTGTGGCGGCGCAACATTTGGGGCTACAATGGGATCAAGTAATGGATTCCTGGTCTGATCTTGATCTGGGGATACTGCTTGGTCCTTCCCCTAATCTTTGTGCCTCATCCCCTAACAGGATCTCTCCCCGCGTGCTAGGGGTACTACTCCCTAACTTTCGTACCACAAGTCCTAGCCATCTGTGGAAAGAGTGAACCAAACAAGGATCAGAAACCAACACTGACTCTATTGCATGGACATGAATCAAGATATAAACTATACCGTAAAAACTCTTTGTAGTCTCCCAAAGATAGGATACAAGTGTCCCCGTACCAATTCGCGGAACCCTACTACACATCGCCTCATGTACTGACACTACCCATAAAACCTAGGCTCTAATAACAAGCTATCACGATCGGATTTTTGAGTCATAATGGCTCCTACTGAGAAGCACAAATAGGTAAGCCAAGCCCTATCCCATGGAAAAAAATTATGGGCTAATAGGCGAGATCTCATAAGTAAGGAGATGAGGCAAAACTACTACCATCAACATGCTACGAATGTAAAGACAAAGGGAGTATACATATCGGGAAAAAAAGGAAAAGGATAGTATATAACTCTAAAACCCCTCCCAAGACCTGGTGAGGTCAGTACTCAAGCCACTACTAGACATATCCAGAATACAAGACAAAAACCAAATATAAATAACATATATACAACAGTCTTTGATCTAAAAGACTATACATTAGAGATGGAGTGGGATTTACCTTGGACGTCAGTAAGATTTCCCTACTCTAAAATTAGTGCTAAAAGAGAGTCACGTCAGGGCTGTCAGCTAGTGACTGGATCTGCATCAGGAAAAGATGCAGAAGTGCAGTATGAGTACCAAAATAATAGGTACACAGTAGGCATCATCGACCAACTGAGCTCAATGTAACATAACCAGCTGAAGTACCGGGGTGCATGCTAAGTTCGGGTATAACTGATAAGTAAATGCAATACTGAATAGTAAGTAAGTAACTGCACACTGAACATATAAGTCAAACATAACCCAACTAGGCCCCTATAAGCCCGTTGGGCACATGAAAGAATACAATACCCAGCCTGGCCCCCATAAACCGGTGGGAGACCCAAGAATAGTAAATGCATATATAGTCGCTAGTGTATCGAAGCTGTACCAGTATCCAGTAATCACAATAACTAATGGAGCACACTGGGCTTGAACTAACACCAATGGGTAATAACAAGAGGCCAGACGCCGAAGTCGAATCGGACATAATGGGTAATAACAATAGGTCACATATATATCAAATATATCGAATTGGAACTGGAACTCAGATAACAACAGTATCATAATCATGGTACCCAGTACCAGAACTCATAGTGCATCATAATTCTGGGTCAGACTTAAATCGGGACACCCAATAGTCAATAACCAAAAGCATCATACTTGAATCAGTAGTCGTAAATCAAACTAGAATTCATCATATCCAGTAGCTAGAATAGAACCCAATGTCACATCATAACCAATAAACAGGAAACATGCTTGTCCCAGGCCGAAGCCAAAATATAGACAACGGAGCTAACCAATCATCTGCTATAAGGTAAGTCCCCAGGCCCTCCTAGGTCCATAGTCTACTATCATGCAACATCTAAGTCAGTCCGGGTAGCTAGAGTAGCTCATGGCAAGGCGAGTCCTAATTCTAAGCCAAGACCAGTAATCTTGATCAAGTGCGGTGCTATTAGGGACTAAAAGACTAGACAGGCCAATCGAGTATAATTGGGGTGAATCAATCCCGTCACAAGCCTAATAGGTCATACTAAGGGTTAACTAAGCCCAAAGATGTCAAAAATCTGACAAGTCAACAAAAGGATAATGGGGCCCACTACCGGGTCCCAAATACCAAGTCTAGTTATACCTATCTAAATCTGGGCTATGTCTTTCTAAGCCTGAACTAAGCTCCAACAATAACATTCCCTAATCAGCAGTAACAACAAAAATACTATCTGACCCCAAATTGGTCATCTGTGGTGTACCAAAAGAATAACGGACCTGGAATGTATTCGAATATCCCTATCCGGCCTAGAAGGCCTAAATCACAGCAAACCACCACCAAGCCTATAGTACCAACCCACAAAACCAACACAATAGCATACATATATCACATATAAGCCCAATCTAAGGGTAAAGGAAATCTAGCATACCTGGACACCACCGCAAGCCTGCTAAAGAACTCGCTAAGCTAGAGGTTTCCCCTTTTGAGACGCCCCTAATTGCTGCCACACTATCAAAATGGTAAACTAGTTGTCAAAACATAACTAATGATACCCATATGTCACTAAGTCAGAAAATCATCGGACAACTCATGTGTGGCTTGCTTGCTAAATCTGCCAAATTGGAACCATCACAGCATCCCGAATCTTTCCGTGACCAATAGTCACAACATCTATCTTATCACCTAATCCCAATACATAACTCAAATACCAATAACAATACCAACAAATCTAACAGAAATGTAAACGACCATAAAATCAGGAAAACATACCGTAAAAATGTTGAGAACGAAGCTACAAACTCAAATATGTAAGTGTCCAAGTTTGCACCTTGCAATACAAGCTTATATAAGAGCCTGCAACTCTAAAAATGGTGCTTCTATGGACTTTGGGTGTTTAAATAAGAGAGAGAAGATGAAATATGTATATATAGCCAATGCAGGTGGTGCTAAAGCACCCTTATGGCTGCTTAAGTGCCTAGTTCTAAAGCGCCATAAGTGTCCACTTAGGCGCTCCACCGCTTCTATTGCTTAGCAGCTAAAATGGAGCCAAGGGTTGCTTAGGCGCCTATGGCCGTTTTAGCCATGCCTTTGGCTGATAAAGCGCCTTGGCCTAGCCTGCCTTGGCCGCTAAAGTGCACCTAGGGCCATTTAAGCGCATAGAGCTAAGGCGTGCCTATGGCTGCTTAAGCGCATGGCCAATGCAAAAAATGGCTAAGTCCTGGGCGATTTCGACTGTGTTCGGGACAGATCTGGAGTCCCGTTCACGCAAACAAACTATGCTGCCTAACTAATTTTGATGCTTTGGACTCAATAGCACTGTTAGAATTCCATCAGAGTTTGTTCCGACTATAATTAGGGCCCACACCACAAAGGCTGATTCGACTTTAGCCAATAGTCGGCCTATCACCCAAAATAAGTCCGGGAATCTCAAGACCCAAACCAAAGGTCTTTATAACCTAAATTCGACATTCCAGATCCGATGAAATGGTCAGAAATGGAATCTGAGGACATTGAATATGGGTTTAGACCCGAGATCCATACTGACTACCCAAAAATTCAACATAGGAAAGTGACTCTAAAAGTCAAATGAACTGCCAGGTAACCGTACAATCAGTCCCAACAAGTAATACATGACCTGAGGCAGTCATAGAAAGGCTCTAAACATCATAAACATGCGTAAACACTGGGAATGACCAGGAGGGTCATTACAGGAATAGAGTTCGAGATTGTACTACTTTGAAAATGGGATTTAGAATGCTTTTTAGGAGTGTTCATATTGCCAAAAGTGATGGCGTATTGCCAAAGGGGAAGGACCCATCCCAAAAATAGGCAATTGCTGTCCAGGTCTGGTAGCTGAGGATTTCTTCGTGAACATATTGGTAGGCTACAGACATGAGGATCAGTAATCTTGAACCTTCACGAGTGCAGCTAATCGGTTGTGAATGCGAGGGTCAAGTTAGTAAACCCTCCGTAAATTCATCCAACTAGCTGTGAATGCCAGGTTTAAATTAGATAACCCTATGCCAACACAACAGACCAATCACAAATGCAGTTGACTCAACCTATTTCAGGTAATTTAAGGGCAAAAAATCAAAATCGAAAACCTTAATTTTGAAACTCCATTGAAGATTAATCAATTCCAAACCCCAAAAACACATTTCACCTTCTGATTTTATACAATTCCATATCCTTATCACCTTGAAAACTCTAAGGTATGTTCATTTCTATTCCATTTTCCCTTCTTTTGATTTGTGCTTTTGTAAGTGAGAAGTGCATTTTTTCATTTTGGGCTTAAGTGAGTCTTTATAATCTATGATTTTTGTGCTTACTGTGTCTTTGTCTGGCAGGATCTTGCTATGAGTGTTGAAAGTGATCTTGGGGAAATTTTGGGGTGAGTTGGATTAGAATTTGAGTGACAGATTTGAAAGTAATGGCATACCCCCCAAGTTTTTGTAGAAATGTCTCTGAAAGCTTCTGGGTTGGGCGATGAAGGTGTTCTTCGCGAACGCAGTCCTTTGACTGCGAAAGAGAAGAAGAATATTTTTCTATTTTTTTTTAATTTTTCGCGAATGTGATCCCTTGAATGTAAATGTGAAGTTCAAGTTTATATACCTTCACAAATACGGTCCCTGGACTACGAATGCAAATAAGATTTTCTCAGACCTTCACAAATATGGTCTACAGGACGCCAACGCGAAGACCAAAACTATAGCAGTCCCAAAAATAGTAGCTTCACATAGCTTAGCTCGGGACCTTTTTCACCTATTTCTTTGGCTTAAATACTTTCTAATACATTGTTTTAAGTGTCCATAAGAACTTTTAACATGTTTGTTTATTTTGTAGGTGTTTGAGGGAGTAAAATTGCTTTGAATGACATGGAAGTTGAGCATGAAATTGCCCTAGAAATTGACAATAAAGAATATTTTGATCAGGATAGGTTCTTATCTGCATCTTGTGAGCGAAAATATGATGAACTCCTATCAAGAATAATTGTCAGAGAAGAAGGCTTCCACATGGAAAAAGTTGAAAGCAAAATGCCAGATTTCTATGGGAGGTTGGTGAATAATAAGTGGCTTTACTTTGACGATGAGCCAATAGTGGCCATCCACACAGTGGCCATGGAATTCTGCGCCAATGCTTTAATAATAGACTTTGGAGGTGCCTTGGTTACTACCGTTTGGGGTGTGCTAGTCAATTTCAGCTTAGAAGAAATAAATAAAATCTATGGGCTTTCTAATACAGACAATCAGGTGTATAAAAATAGCAAGAGCGAGAGGATATCAATGGTTGGTTGAAAAGTTGCATAGTGGGGTCACTCCAGATTGCCTAACTTTGCAAAAGGGGGTTGACTCGCATTATTTTATAGCTGAAGCCAAGACATAGCTTTCTATTATATGTGCTAGAGTTATACCTTTTACTCATGGAATAGATATTACACCGGATAGAGCATTGACGATTACGGTGATCATGGACTACATAGATATGAAAGTGGAGTAATACATTACACATTTGATTGAAGAGGTAACGAGTGGGAGGTCTAGGAGCCCATTCTTCCCATCATTGATCGCTCGGCTGTGCTATGATGCTGGGGTACTGAAGTACCCAATTGATGTTGAGAGGGGTCCAGCTATTCCAATCTATCTATTGAAGAATAAAGGGCCAAAGGACAAGAGCAAGAAGAGAAAGATTGATGTTGCTTTTGTTAGCTACAAGCGATTCACAGGGTCAATTTCTGGGACCACCTATTCCTTTACTACTGCTTCAGGGACACAGGATTCCATAGGACCACTTGAGTCTGGACCTTATCTCATGCTCCACCTTTTGAGTTATATTTATGGCATGAGTACACATGTCCAGTAGCTGATAACTGGCCTTCCTACTAGCCCTTTCGGGGCTAGCACCACTGAGACTACCCAATATTTAGGTACTAGTTCTCCACCTTCCCTTGAGAAGGTAGTCTCCTATCAAAGGGACATAAGCAATAGGCTGGAATAGATGAGTCGAAGGCAAGGCAAGATTAAAAAGTATCAATGAAAGTTCAAAGAGCATGAGAAAAATAAGACCAAGTTCCTGAGTAGGATGATAGAAAAGTTGAGGACATTTTGTGGAGCGAGCCCTTCAGATGATGATGAGGATGCTCATCTTCACTTTTCCTCCACCTCTAGTTTGGATTGGCATGCTTCAGGGAGCCCCTCAAACTGTTTTGGTGCCCTCTTTATTATATTGTTTTGATATCATGCTATGAGGACACTGCACTGTTTTAGTTGGGGCTGTGATAACTCTCAAATACACCCTCAAAAGAAGTGTGCGTGGTTGTTAGCAATATATTTTACCCAACTAGGCGTTGGGGTCGAATCCACGAGGAACAATGTGACTAGCGATCGAGATAGTATGAAATGAAAACAACTCGCTAGAATCCAAACCTAAGATACAAATGTTTTGGGGGTTTTCAATATAAAAATGTAACAAGGGTAAAACCAATATTAATATAAATAAGTTGATCTATGGCTTTCACAAATGAGGGAAACAAGGGAAATGACAACGGGGAATCAATTCTATCAATGACCCATTGAATTAAACTAGTTACTCATGAATTACTCACGGATTTTTAAATTAGCCTTGGAACCTCAAGTATCCACCACATTTTTTGTTCGATTGACGAATATTTCATGGTTAAATTTTGTGAAACATTAGCCAAGTGTCAACACAAATAGTTCCAATCTATGGCTACACTAGGATTTGACTATGTCTAGCAACAAATCTATTAGATGGGTCATACATCCCAAAGCGTGCTAAATTAATCTTTTCCAACTTCAATTAGCTCTTTCAAGCATTAATCGAAGTAGATGGGAAATTTCCACTCCAATATCCTCTTTCAAGCTCAACTAGAGTAGAGATCGATAAAGCATGAGATTAATTTAAACAAGCAAAACCCATATATAAATCAAGAGTAATTAATTAACACAAAAGCATGAGATAAAATTAAAACCCCAAATATTGCTATGTTTCCAAATCAATATTTAACACTAAGATAAAAAAAAAACTACACCCAAATTTAAACATTAAAAAGCAAGGAGATGAAGAAAAAGGCAAAGAAATTCTCAATACAAAGCTTCCAAATCTTCACTCCAAGGGTATTGATGGTGTTCGTTAGCCTTTAAGCTTGAGAAAAATGCCAAAGATGGAGTTTTAGATCTAAAAAATCCCTTTTATAGCTCAAAAATTATGTTTCAGTTAATTATAAAAATGCCACAACATTGGTCATCTGCTTTCTCACCTGCCACTGTAGGTCAGGGCGCAGGTGAGGTTTCATCCCCTTTCAGTTCACTATTTTGGCCATCTGCGGCCTCATCTGCGTGGGCAAGTCACCATTTACATGTACAAGTGACAAATTTTTGATCCATGCATCATTCTAATATCCTCTCCTTCATTTTTATGCTTCTTTTCATCAAAACTCTTTGTAAACCCAAAGTACCTGAGAGGATCACCATTCAAAGGAAAATTAGACTCATATTATAAATTAACGACACAAAATTATAAGAAAAGAGATACAAATAAGTGACAAAACCACCACTTATCAATCACCCCAACGTAAAGACTTTACTTGTCCTCAAGCAACACAAAATCAAAACTTAAATGAGGATATCAATTTAAGCTCAAAAGCAAACATCAACAATTTCACATCATATTTTTCAATTAGGCACCGTGATTATGACTTTGGTTGGTACTAACAATTAGTCAACATGCATGTGAGTCTTACCCAAACAACTACCTCAATTTCAAACACACCTTCAAGAGTACAATGGAGTTTCAAGAATGATAAAGTAAAAACAACCAATTCTCAAGAAGTGACTCATAATCAATAGTCAATCAAACATGCTCCTTTGCCTTATTTTGGGAATTTATCAACTTCACCAATCAATCCTAGTTTACATGCCCTCACAAGAAAGAAAGTCCCAAAATTCACAATATTTACAACACTTATACAAGGGAAAAAAGCATAAACACTCACACTTAACAACAAATTTCTAATGCTAACAAGCATCATACCATAAGCTTGCCCTTATTTTCAATCGCCACTAACATAAATGTATCAGTTGGAGATCCCGAAGGACTTTTTCTAGCTTGTATTGTAGGCTAGGGGAATGTTAGGATAAATATTTAGGATAAAAGTGACTACACCCTCATTGAGCTCTACAAAACACAATATAATTCAAACTTTGATCATTTGCCTCTTCATTTTCATACAACACAAGTGCCTATCTTTTTCATTCTAGTTTACCACCTTATTGTCAACTTTCTCTTTTCTTTTTCTTTTCTCATTTATGTCATGACCCAATTTCTCAGGTTATGATGGCACCTACTATAACCCACAAGTAGGTAAGCCAACTCGTAGTACAAAACAACTACTAATGGACTACCACGAGAAATGAAGAAAACAACGGAAAGGAATTTAAACAAGAATTAATATAGATTACAACCCCATGACCTGGTGAAGTTAGTGCAAGAGCTTCTAATACAACAGGAGTACAAATGGGAATACAGAGTCAATATATATATATATAAAGTCGTCTCTAAAATACAAAATAAAGATCAAACTAACAATATGAGGGTGAGTAGGAATACTCCGAAAGTCAGGAGCTCACCCCAAATCTCCAATCCATGGCTGCTCTGCATAATACACACATCAACAGCGAGAACTCGAACTATGATCTGCACGCTGCAGAAGTGTAGTATTAGTACCAAACATATGGTACTTAGTAGGCATCGGTCGACTGAGATCCAAAGATAATGCAAGCATAAATAACTTGTAAAGCAGGAATATAACTACAAGTAGCTCTCCAAGAAACTAAACATAATAATGCTAATGAGGCAATAAGGATAGACTATCCTATTCTACAATATTCAGGAACTAAAGTGTAGTACCGTATATCACTAGCCAATATACAAATAAAGAGTGAAACCAGGATATATAGTAGTAATACAAGTCCAATTGATACATATACAATATGAATAGATAAGAAAAGAGAGGGACATACGATAATACCATGTATATATGTATATATATACATATATAGGACTAAACTAAAAGGTAATAACCTGAGGGATCCAACCTAACATCTCGAGGATCATAGCCAAGTAAGGGAGCTAATGCATCTTACCGTAATAGAAAAAGGAATATCAGAAGCGTACCAATAATCTTGGGTACCAGTCCATAATCATCCTGCCACGGACTGACCATAACAACCAACAATAAAGTAACTGGCTAGTCCGAACAAATAATAACCTCTTCGGGCTCCTATAAACCCAGAAGTTCAAGCAAGCACTCAGCAAACAGTAACATAGATTATAACTATACAACTCCCATAAGACTGATAGATATAAGCGTCAAACAACTATACTGGTGATAGACAATGCATATGAATGAATGAATGCAACATAAACTGATAATACCATATCCAATCTGGGTGCCATAACATACCAAGTGTTATGGTCAATGATCCTGAAATGTCACCACGCTATAAAAATAATAATCTAAATGTTAATAGGAGGGGCAATGGGGATCATAAACAAAGTCCAAAAATTAAATTTTTCATGAGGTCCCTCAAAGGTCAAGAAATGTGTTCTCAAAAGTTGAGCACAAATGGAGCACAAATCAAGGCTCAAATCATCCCACAAAGTTAATAAATTCAAAAACTAATTTCTTGTAATTTACAAGGAAAAGAGAAGAGTTTGATGTGGAAAAATAATGTAAAATGATCAAGAGGTGTTGAATTAGCTTACCTTAGCCTTAATGGACAATTTCCCATAATTTCCAATGCTCCAAGCTCCAACAATAGCAAAAAAAGGGTTTTGAATCACAATTTTAGTCGAAAATCATGAAAAATGAAATATATATTCTTGGAAATTGGGAGAAGTGAAGGTAAAATCACATATTCAATGATCCTATGTGAAAAAAGCATCAAGAATCACCTAAAATGGAGCTTTCTAGCTCCCGAAATATCAAAAACACTAAAACCTCGCGATCTGCCGATTTAAGCAAAACCCAGGTGAAATTTTGTTCTTCACATTCGCGGGACCCCCACCGCATTTGCTAAGAATAAATTTTTTCTTTGAAAAGTCAAAAATTGGTCCTTCTTTGCATTCGCGGGACCCCGACGACGATCGTAAAGAGGAAACTCTGCACCAGAAAAACAACAATTTCAAAAACTTATTTTTGACCCTCGAAACTCATTTGGAACCCTACAAATATGAGCCAATATTGTAAATTTATCACAAAACATGTTCCGTTCACAATGGAATTGTTGGATTTACAAAAATAGATCTCTTACAACAAATTAACCCCTGGGACTCCCTTTTAGGCTACTTTAACTAATTTTTGTCTAAACACTTAAAACAAAATATAAAGGCTCGGGACCCAAATTAACTATGCTACTAATCCAAAATTGACATTTGGGTCCCATACCTAGTTACATTTAAACCAATTTCCACCCAATAGCCCAAAACGAGTCCGAAAGCCTCGGGACCCAGACCAATGGTCTCCCTGGCCTAAAATCAATATTACATAGCTGATGGCACTGTCAAAATTCTGATCTGAGGCTGTTTACTAGGAGTTTTTTTCCAAGACAAATTCCTTAACAGCGAAAGCTTCCAAATAGAGAATTGATCCTAAAATCCAAACGAACTGTCCGAAACCAAATCGATAGTTTTGGCAAGTCATAAATGACCTGTAGACACTATAGGAAGGCTCAAAATTCCAGAAATATGTGGAAATCAAGAAAATGATCTGGAGGGTCATTACATTTTCTTTTCTTTTCTAATTTTCTCTAGTTTTATTCACTCATTTTTTTTGCTCGTAAGGCACTCACTTAGAAAACCACGGTTCAGGATCACCTCTTTTAAGTTCCACCATACCCCTAACTTAGGCTTTTAGCGTCAAGTTGGCAATATCAAGTTCAATGAGGGTAGGGTTCAGGAGCGGGAGAATTTTCAAAAGGTTCAAGGCTTGTAATGTTGTTGCCAAAGAAAGGTTATTTTGGCTCAAATGGGATAAATAGTGATAATATTTATACACGGGTAGGCTTTTAAGGTTAAAAAGCTTTCTAAAAATCACAAAAGAAGGCCAAATATCTTTTCTCCAACCAAACACAATCAAGACTAGCATTGAAAGACCAACTGGGGAAGTTCTAGATGACAAAAGTAAGCTCAAGAATTATTCAACAAAACCTCGCCAGACGTGGCATGTAAACTATTTAACAAGGATCGATTTCATTTCCTATACAAGAACAAAAAGAGTCATTTTCCACATTTTCACCACCTAATGAGTAAAGAGTCACAAAAAGAGTCAAAGTGTTGTCACAAACATCATTCACTTCCATGCACTTGCTTTTCATAAAATTTTTGGAGGGATATGCTCATTTCAACATTTCACAATGCAAGACTAACTCTATTAGTACCAAATAAGCCACAATCCCAGGTTTTGACTCCAACAAGGGCAATAATGCCACAGCTACTCAGATTTTATCATGGCAACAATCACAAACCCAATTCACAATGGCTATGGGTACTCAGACTTCCCCTACACATATGACACCAACAACCTAAAACAATAATAACGACGATTTTCCCTTAAGAATGTCATCACTCAATCCATCATTTAGGAAAAGGTCGCCCAAAACAATTACCAAAAAGAAAAACTATAAGAAGCTAACACGATAAAGAAACTAATCTAGAAGTGACACTAAACAAAACGACTAATCCAACAAAATAAAAATTAAGCTCAAACCCGACAAGGGCACACAACATCCATAACCACAAAAAACATCATTCAACTTGAACTACTAACAAAACACTCTTTAGAAGACTTGACAACTTCTAGGTAAGTACACATAGTAGCAAGAACACTTCGTAATAACAATTAGCACATGAACAATGGAAGAGAGTAAAGAAAACTACACTTAGGAATTTCATCAAATACATGATGGGCATCATAAAGTAAAAATCATTAAGAGTAGTGTGGGTACTCAAGAATTACCAAAATTGACATAACACAACTTCAAACAAACAAAATCACATCCCACATCTTGAAATTAGCTCCACACAATAACAAGAACACTTTACATTAGCAATTGGAACATGGAGTAACAAAGAACAAGGTGGATGTTTCACTTAGGACTTTTATCAAACACATGGTGGCTGTTAAAGTGGATACTAAAGAATTCCCCAAAATTCATGTCAAAGGTGACACCCAAACATCCCACATCTTGAAATTAGCTGCACACAACAACAAGAACACTTCACATTAGCAATTGAAATATGGAGTAACAAAGAACAAGGTGGATGTTTCATTTAGGACTTTTATCAAACACATGGTGGGTGTTGAAGTGGGTACTCAAGAATTCCCCAAAATTCATGTCAAATGTGACACCCAAACTAAACCATTCACAAAGACCATAATTTTTGATGCCACATAATTCATTTCAAGCCCGACAAGGGCGCAACAATCTCCAACAACACCCGATAAGGGCACCAATATATCAATAGTATAGAACCAAATAAAAACTAAGCTATTCCGCCCCCAACTAAAATACATTGTATTATCCCTAATGCAAGCAAAATAAAGTAGAGAAAGAGGTAATGGGCTCCCTGAAGCTCACTAGGCGCGAGGATCGACATAAGAGTGGTCTGTAGTAGTGTAATAGTTGGAATACTAGGAGCCTCCTTAGACTGGGCTCCTGTTTCATTCCCATCAAATATTTGCATCCAAACCTGTTCAAATCACTTTCAAAAACTCCAAAATTTTATGGATTAGTCAAAAATAAATTCCTAAGCTATTCTACAAATTAAAATTTTGAAAGTAAATGCAAATTATTTGAGAATGATAGGTTGCCTCCCATTAAGCGCTTGATTTAACGTTGCAGCATAATGAATGCAACCTTACCATTTATCTCTCCACTTTGAGGATTTAAACCTTCGTCCCAACTTCACATCAATATTTTGATGAAGCTTGTGGGGAAAATATAAGAAATCAATGAGACTAACTCTATCTCGCCACTTTGAAGACTTAAATCTTTTACCCAATTTCATATCAGCAATTCATTTTGGCTCTTTGGGTATTAGTGAGAAGATCAATCGGCCACTTGTTAAACTTTGCATTTTACATTTATTGGCCTTCAAGTGAGGGATGTCATTTTACCCTCTTGGGATGACAAATTCCAAAATGTAGGGACTTTGTCCCTCATCTCCAAAGTTCTCTATTTACACAATTACTTCAATTTCCATCACATCTACCAATCACAACATTGATAAATAGTTGGAATGAGGTTTAAGCCTCTCCATTCCCGAACTTGCATCTTTCTTGACATTCTCACCCCAAAATGAACTAGAGTTTTCAAAAAAAATTTGCTTGACTTTTTCTTGCAACTCTAGTATCACTTCTTCAATTTTGGCATCCTTCGCTATTTCTCGATGGGTTGATAAATCACCATGAATTCTTCAACATTAGTCTTGACCACATCTTCATTGGAACTCAACTTGAACTTATTATCCTTGACCATTTGAAGAAGAGCATCATATACCTCAAGTTTTGCTTTCACATTGGACTTCAACTCATAAATGACAAGTTCAAGTTGGATCATTTCATGACATCACTCAACAAGCATTTGGAAAAAATCATCCTTTATTCGAAAGATTCCCTCACATAGTTTCCCATAGGATCAAGATGTTGAGCTCAGTTCAAGAGCCATTCCTGGCTCATAATTTCCAATTTGTCATGTGTTTCTTCATTTTGAAAGGCATCTTCACAAGGATATTCTTCTTATTCACTACCTACTTTTGATGCCAGCATGGATTGATGCAGAAGAGGAACCTCCTCACCCATTTTAGGTACCCAATTCAAGTTAGTTTGAAGCATTACTTGAATGCCCTCATGACCATCTCTTTGTACTTCCAACTCCAAGTTATTGCTCCTAGCAAACTCAAAAGCACAACTAGAAAATTCGTTAGAGTTTGGGGAGGGGGAAGAGACATTTTCACAAGCATCACTATGTCTAATTTGAAAACCACATTCACAAAAAGTAGACTCCATATAAGATTGAGATGGTCCACACAGCTCTTTTCCTGGAGCTTTTTCACAATTTTGCCAAAAGTGGGGCCCGACCCTTCACAAAAAGGACATGGGTCATTAACATAAGATTTGAAACCACCAAACTCATTTTCATGCCATGATTCCATAGTAACAAGTAAAACAAAACAAAAATCTAACTATCACAAGAAAAAAAATAAAATCACAAACACATATTCACAAGTCTGAATCAAAGCAAGTGTACTAAAATTCCATACTAACTCAATATGCCAAATTGTTCCCCTACAATGGCGCCATTTTTGATAACGCTCAAATTATACTTCAAGAGTATAAGTGATCGTCACAAATATATTTTACCCAACAAGAGTCGGGGTTGAATCCATAGGTAATGAGAATACGACCTTCAATCTTAAGAGGTATAGGCAGCTAGAAGTTGGCCCTCAATGTTATTATAAATAAAACAAGAAAGTAAATGGGAGGATTTAATTCAAACACTTTGTAATTATCAATTTAATCACAAGCGAAATGTAAAATTCGAAGGTTAGAGAAATAGAGTTGAAATCAAGTGTGAAATGAGACTTAGGGTTATGCTATTGTAAGGGTGAATGAATGTATGAGTGATTGAACATTTATCTAAATTCAGCTAATAGTCAAGGGTAGGCTAGATTTAAGGGTATTTAGTGTTTATTTGTCAATCAAATTCCAAAAGGGCTCTAGGGTTATTATTCAATCCTATTCCTCACCCTCATCCTCTTTTTCAAGGATGATAAGGGTTCTAGAGTTAATTAGAGTTGCAACCTCTAATTTTAGATGAAAATATGGAATAGGAGCAAAAACCACAGCAATTAGCTAATTAGGAAGACAAATAAATAACACCCATACAATTATCACTCCTTAATCAAGCATAACCCCAAGCACAGAAATTAGCTATTCATAGAGAGAGAAAGAGGAAAATTACCCAAATTCTTATTCTATTCTTCCATTAAATCAAAGATTATCACAAGAATTGAGATCCAAATTTAATACAAATCTAAAGAAAGTCACTTATTAGTATTTCACTCTATGTTTCTCAAGTGTCAAAAGGTACAAAAATGGAGTTCTAGAGCTGGAAAACCCCTTTTAAACCCCCAAAATCACATTCCTCAAAATTACAAAATTGCCACCTCACTGGTCACCTACTGGCGCAGGTGCCAACGTAGGTAGAGGACCTGCATGTGCATGTGAAACTGCCTCCATGCTAACTTTTCCACCTGCATGTGCAACTCATGACATGCGCGCACAGGTGGGCCTAAATCTTCCCAAGTGTTAATTTGAGCTTCTTTTCTTCACTTCTCATATTTTGATTGACTCATATGGATAGCTCTACATTGTATTAACCCATTACCTACACAAATGAGTAGTATAACATTAGAATCACCTTGAATCAATGGAGAATAAAGGATAATTCAAGTTTAAAAGTGCTAAGAAGTTTGTAAATTGCCAACTTATCAAGGTGTGATACTCTGGTTTTGGATGCGTGATTTGTGCCTTTGTTGGGAATGACTTATTTATTTTATATTTTGTTCCATTTTGAGATATTTGTGCCCTTGTCGGGCATTATTATCTTTTGTTACGCCCTTGTCAGGCTTTTTTTTCTTATATGGATATTGTCTGCCTTCGCTGGGCTTTATTATCTTTTGATACTTTGTGGTGTACCCTTGTTGGCATTGATTTTTTGTGGTTATTGATATTGTGAACCCTTTTCAGGCTTGAGCCAACTTTTGATTTGGTTGGATTAGTTATTTTTCTTGTTTTCATTTTTTTTAGATTAGTTTTTTTATCGTGTAGCTTTTTGTATTTTTTCTTCTTGTAGTGGTTTGGGTGACCTTTTAACAATGATAAATTGAGTGACGACATTCTTAAGGGAAATCATCATTTTTGGGTGTTGGTGCCATTTCTGTAGGGGAAGTCTGAGTACCCATAACCATTGTGGATTAGGGTTGTAAATGTTGCTATGGTGAAGTTTGAGTAACTATTTGCTATGGTAAAGTTTGAGTAGCCATTTCATGATTGCCCTTGTTGGAGTCAAAATGTGGAATTATGGTTTGTTTGGTAATAATAGAGTTAGTCTGGCAGTGTGAAATGTTTAAATGGGCATACCCCTCCAAAATTTTTTGTGAAAAAACAAGTGCATGGAAGTGAATGATGTTTTTGACATCACTTTCTCTTTTTGTGACTCCTTACTCATTTTGTTCTTGTTTAGGAAATGAAATTGATCCATCTTAAATAGTTTGCATGCCAAGTGTGGTAAGTTGTTGTTGAATAATTCTTGTTCTCACTCGTGTCATCTAGAACTTGCCTAGTTAGTTTTTCAATACTAGTCTTGATTGTGATTGGTTGGAGAAATGAACTTATGCCTTCTTTGAGATTTTTGAAAACCTCTTTAGCCTTAAAAGCCTACCCATGCACATATTCTATCACTAATTGTCCCATTTGAGCCTTTTTACCCTTTTCTTGGCAACCGCATTACAAGCCTCGAACCTTTTTAAAATTTTCTGTCTTTTGAACCCTACCCTCCTTGAACTTGAAAATTCCAACTTGAGGCTAAAAGCCTAAGTTAGGGGGGTGGTGGAACTTGGAAGAGATGATTATGCATCATGGTTTTGTGAGTGAGTGCCTTCTGAACAAATCATTGATTGAATAAGAAGGTTTAATAAAGCAAAGAAAAGAAAAGAAAAAGAAAGCGAGAAAAGAAAAGAAATTGAGAAAAGAAAAGAAAAAGAGAAAGTTGTTAATATTTGGGTGAACTAGAATGAAAAATAAAGGCACTTGTGTTGTATGGAAATGAAGAGGCAAATGATCAAAGATTGGATTGTATTTTGTTTTGTAGTGTTCAAGGAGGGTGTAGTCAGTTTTACCCTAAATGCTTATCCTAACCTTCCCCAAGCCTACATTACAAGCTAGAAAAAGTCCCTCGGGATCTCCAAACGATGCATTTGAGTTAGTGGCGATTGAAAATAAGGGCAAGCCTATGGTCTGATGCTTGTTTGCATTGAAAATTATTTATTGATTGTGAGTGTTTGTGCATTTGTTCCTTTATAAGTATTGTAAATATTATGAGTTTTGGGGATTTCTTTCTTGTGAGGGCATGTGAACTAGGATAGATTGGTAAAGTTGATAAATTCAAAAAAATGAGTCAAGGGAACATGTTGGTTGACTAGTAGTTATGAGTTACTTCTTGAGAATTAGTTGTTTTTACATGATCATTCTTGAAATTCCATTGTGTTCTTAAAAGTGTGTTTGATTTTAAGGGAGTTGCTTGGGTAAGACTCACATGCTTATTGATTAACTGTTAGTACTAACCTTAGTCATAGTCATGGTGACTAACTGCAAAATGTGAAGTGAAAGTGTTAATGTTTGTTTTTGAGCATTAATTGATAGTCTCATCGAGTTTTCAATAATATTTTGCCTGACGCCAAGCAAAGTCTTTAAGTTAGGGGTGTTAATAAGTGGCGATTTTGCCACTTATTTGTATCTTTTTTATTTTTTTTATTTTATGATTTTGTGTTCTTAATCTATAATATGAGGCTAATTATTGTTTGAAAGGTGTTGATTCCAGGTAATTTGAAGTGTACAGGGAGTTTTGATGAAAAGAAGTGGAATCAACATAAAATGGAGCTGAAACGAAGAGAAGTGAACTGGCAGTACCATTACCCTTCACAAACGTGGAGGTCAAGCCGTGAAAGCAAGGGTCAAAGTCAACAGACCTTCACAAACGCAGCCCACTGCCCATGAATGTGGAGGTCAACTTTCATTAAACGTTGCGAATTCGATGCCTTGACTGCGAACACGAAGAAGAAAAATACCAGATGTTGAGGGCAGTTCTGGAATTGCATGATTTCAACCCCAATTCGTCAAATAATCGATCCCAAGCCATTTCAAGACTATCTTTGGCATATTTCTCAACCTTGGAGGCTAGGTTTCTTGACCCAATACCCTTGGAGTGAAGATTGAAAGCTTTGTATTGTCAAATTCCTAACCCTTTGTTTATTCCATTGCTTCGTATCGAATATTTTGGTGTAGATAAATTCATGCTTGAATACTGTAGTTAGACATAATGCAATGTTTATGCTTTGAATATGGGTTTTAATTCTATCTTATGCTTTTATATTAATTGATTACTCTTTGATTTATGAAATGGGTTTTGCTTGTCTAAATTAATCTCTTTCTTCACTTGATTTCCGAAGGGAGTAGCTAACCCAAGGACTCACCCAATTACTTCAATTAGGCTTGAAAGAGTTACTCGAGGTTGAAAAGTATTAATTTAGTGCGATTTGGGTCCTATGACCCATCTTATGGATTTGAGCTAGACATAGGAAAATCCTAGCGCAGCCAAAAGTTTGTTTTGTGATTCATGCTTCTTAGCTTGGTTTGAAAGAACAAGTGAGGAAAAAATCCTTAATGGTCAACATACGTTAGTGGGTGATTTCAAATCCAAGGCTAATTTGCTAAATCCGTGATTAAATTGTGATTTGTTTACTAAATACGATGGATCGTTGATACATTCAATTCCCCGTATCATTTCCCTTGTTTCCCATTGTTGTGAAAGCCATTGATCAACTTGTTCATATTATAATTTGTTCTATCCGTGTTAAGTTTTATCATTGAAAATCCCCAAAAACATCTTGTATCCATTGTTCGAATTTTAGTGAGTTGCTTCTATCCCGTACTCTCTCAATTGTTAGTCACATTATTCCTCGTGTATTCCACCCTGAATCTAAGTTGGGTAAATATATTACTAACAACCGCATACATTCATTTTTAGGGTGTATTTGAGCTTTATCAGTAAGCAAAGCTAATCACTAAGGAAGTAACAAATCATAAGGTCTGAACGCCTAAAAATCTTTCTTTATCCATCTAGAAAACTTTACTTGGAATGCTTTCAAGTAAGTCATACCACGAGTCTAGTCCATCACCACGTCTTTTTACTCAAACTAATTTATATCCCTAGCCATCCCACAAAGCCAATCTCATCATCAAAGTTCTAACCCAATCCGCAGATATACCGATGTGATCCTGTAAAACACACTGACTTATGTACACACACTACTCCTCGATCCCAACTAATATCAGAAACCTCAAGTAAAACTTTGAATCACATCCTATAGTCTGAATATACCAATACCTACCATCGATCCACCACTATTTCACAACATAACCATCGATAAGATCATACCCCAAACACACTGGAAATAATAATACCCAAAGAAGTCACATCTAATCCGATTATATACTCTAAATGAGTCACAACACAGGATTGGTACACCTGATCTATCACTAAGAAATCATCTACTAGGGTAGTAACATGAATAGACACAACAAGATCCCATAAATCATATCAAGCTCCAATATAAAAAAAAGTAACGCATAGAAGAATATAAAACTATAGTCAAATACTACCAAGACAGATCAAATATGTACTTAAACCGTACATGTGGCCACTGTATCGGAAGCTTCTATCTCAAGTACACCCTGAGGAACATAATACTGAGCCATGCCGTCTCTATGTGCTACTGATGATATATATCTCTATTTATGCTTAGGTAATACCTCCTATAGTGCTTGAGATCCACGCATGTGAAGTAAACCAAAAGAGTAGGAGTCCACTGAGCTGGATCTAAAGAACTCGAATGGCCACCATGGCCTAACCACCTCTGAAGATAACTATGAGAAGCCTGGCCTCTATGATAAATATCATCACCACTGTCAAGTCTATGAGGCCTCTTGCCCTTATGCCTCTCATGACTCCACACAAACTCCTTTAGAAACTCTCTAGCAAATATATCCCATGAGAGAGGAGGTGATCCATATGGTCTACCCTCAACAATAGTCCTTCACCACTATCTGGCTAGCCCAAGCAACTGAAAAATAGTGAAATCCACTCTATTAGAGTCTACTAGGCCCAACCTGTGCAACCCCTTGTATTAACCAATTAATAACCTATAAGTATTAACCCTAGTATCTCCATCAAACTAAGGAGGATCTGTCCTCATGAACTCTAATAACCTACTTTATTCTTCCATGGACATAAGGGATAAGGTCACTAGATATGGAGCGATCCCTGATATGATCTTATCAACATTAGAAGAGTCTGAAGTAGCCAAATGCAAACTTGAAGCTTGAAACCTCACAGTAGCATGCCGAATGAAAGTAGGGGTAATTCTCTCAAGGAAACCCAATACCATACCAAGCAATCCAAAAGCATAGGTATGGACATAATCACATTTGGTGTCTTTACTGGCCTCAATCTCTCTATCTTCATCATCATGAGCAACTATAAAACCTGAGGAGGCAATCCCAACTTGACCTCTAGCTGGTTTGGATGTTCCAATCCAATCTTTGCCTCGACCTCTACCCCTGTCACATATCAAAGGCACGAGTTCTAAATCTCTAGCCAAGGAAAAATATATTCTCACGATCTTTGAGAGAGTGAATAAGAGGTTTTTGAGTTACATAAATCTTTAAATGCATGAAACAAAATGAATTAATGAATTTTTCTTAAAGTCATGTAGCCTTTCGAAGATAAGTAACCGACATCTCTGCACCGATCCGCAAGACTCTACTAGACTCGGCTTGTACTAATGAGACCAATGAACTATGGGTTATGATACCAATTTTTTATGACCCAAAATATAGTACGTGATGACACCTATTACACCCTCCGATATAGGTAAGACGATCCCAACCCAAACTCAATAATCAAACTAAATCAAAAGTAGAAGAAAAAGAAGGACAGAATAATCCCAAATAATATAAAAAGAAATATAATAACCATGATACATCCCAGGTATGATTGTCACTAGTACAAGCCTCTAATACAGAATATGATCAAATAATCTAAAATATCTTAACTATAAATAAAGCATAAGATGAGATAAGGAGTGATCTGGGTAAGCTCTAAGACTCATAAGTCGATAACTCCATCTACATAAAGAAACACTAAAGAAAGCAATATATGCTTCACTACTCAAATCAATACCTAGACGGGGTGTAAGAAAAAGGAAAAAAAAAAAGCAAAGGTGAGTACGAAACATATGTACTCAGCAAACATCAATGATACCTGACCCTAATCCAAAGTGATAGCGAGGACCACCAAATCAACCATTCAATTTACCCCAAATAATCCTGGACTCAGAAAAGTCCTATCCTATCCTAGTAGATAGCATATTCATCAGGATAATCAAATTAGTGTATTAGGGTAGGCATGTATGATGTATCATGGTTTTACGGTATTTTCAACTCTTAAAATTAAGAAAATATGCAAGAACATAGGTGTATTTGTGGATATGATGTGTTTGTTTAAGTGTTTTGTAGGAAAATACGTCCTCGTAGTAAACAGACAAAAAATAACTAAAATTGGCTAACTATTGGCATCTGGTGCATGGCCACGGCTCGTTAGGTCATATTACGAGTCGTGGCATGTGTAGTCCTGAAAATAGTGTCCAAAATCTTAAAGATGTGCAAATCAAGGTATTGACTACAGTTTATGCTATGGATCATTGGGAGAGGCGACAAGTTGTTTCTTGACTCTTCCTGAAGAAAAATTTCACAAGTCCCGTAGATGTGTAACTTAAGGCTAGTGGGAATGACTCCTCCCTACAAGTTGCCAGGAGAGGGGATGAGTCATTGCTTGAATCATCCTAAGCATATATGACCAAAGTCTTAAAAGTTCACAAAAGTTGCTCCAGTGTCTACGATTGACACACTGATCCATTGGGAGCTGCTACGGATACATGCAACGAGTCATGTCCTAACCCAATGACTCATTGCCACTACCGACTTTGTTTCCCAATTTTATTTAGGACAATATTTCTTTTGTATCTATAAATACTCCTATTAAGTTTTATCTAGTTTATGTACTTTTACATCTTTTAAGTTCATATGCTTGTTCTTGAGAGTTGAAAACACATACTTTGATAGATTAATTCATAGTTGATATTCATGGTTTTATTCTTCTTCTTGTATGTGCATAATTATGATTTGTTCCCAGAATTACTGATGTGTTCTTGCAATTATGAGTAGCTAAACCCCACAACTAGGGTTATGGAAACCATGATGAATTAACAAAGTAGGCAAAGTACTTAGTGATTTTTGAATGGTGTTTATACATGTATTATTCTTCCCTTTGTATTGATTGCGTTTTAATAAGTGCACACATTAGAACTTGCTTTAAGTCTTTACTTGCTTAACCATAGAGGTGGTGAATAGGAAAAGGGAAGTAACAACAAAGATTTAAGGCTACCAATCCTCATCTAATAACTTGACCTTGTTCGAGAATAGCTAATCTGGGATCAAAGGTGAGGGTTAATATGCAAAGCTCATGAGAACTAACCGATAATTAAGAATAGTCATCTTTATAGGCAACTATCCATTTAGAAGAACCTAACTTATCGATCTTGCATGCTAAGCACCAGGACACAACACTAGTAAGACATGTCTACTAGGTTATAAAATAATGGGGAACACAATCCTGGTTCACTTATAACACTCAAATTATACTTCAAGAGTATAAGCGATCGTCGTTAATATATTTTACCCAACAAGAGTCGGGATCAAATCCATGGGGAATGAGAACACGACCTTCAATCTCAAGAGTTATAAGCAACTAGAAGTTGGCTTGCAATGCTATTATAAATAAAACAAGAAAGTAAATAGTGGAGGGGTTTAATTCAAACACTTTAAAATTATCAAGTTAATGCAAGTGAAATGTAAAATTCAAAGGTTAGAGAAATAGAGTTGAAATCACGTGTTAAATGGGACTTGGGGTTATGCTATTATAAGGGTGAATACATATGTGGGTGATTGAACATATATCTAAATTCAGCTAATAGTCATGGGTAGGCTAGATTTAAGTGTATTTAGTTTTAATTTGTCAATCAAACACCAAAATCTCACAAATGGGTTCTTTTGAACACCTCACAAGTATAACTATATGAGAAATCAAACACCTCAATTAGCATGATTATGCCTAAGAGACACTATTAAATAATTAACATCAAGCTATTGTTCACTCCTATTCCTCACCCTCATCCCCTTTGTCAAGGATAATAAGGGTTCTAGAGTTAACTAGAGTTTGCAACCTTTAATTTTAGATGAAAATTATGGAATAAGAGCAAAACCCACAACAATTAGCTAATTGGGAAGAAAAATAAACATCACCCATATAATTATCACACCTTAATCAAGCATAATCCCAAGCAAAGAAATTAGCTATTCATAGAGAGAGAAAGAGGAAAATTACCCAAATTCTCATTCCATTCTTTCATTGAATCAAAGATTATCACAAGAATTGAGATCCAAATTCAATAAAAAGCTAAATAAAGTCACTAATTTCACTCATAGGGTTTTAATCTATGTTTCTCAAGCTTCAAAAGGTAAAAGATGGAGTTCTAAAGCTGAAAAACCTCTTTTAAAGCCCCAAAATCACGTCCTCAAAATTACAAAATTACCAAATTGCCACCTCACTGGTTACCTGCTAGCGCAGGTACTAGCACAGGTGGAGGACCTGCGTGTGCATGTCTCTAGTGCAGGTGACACTACCTCCAGACTAACTTTTCCATCTACGTTCGCAGCTCATGACATGCATGTGCAGGTGAGACTAAATCTTCCAAGTGTTAATTTAAGCTCCTTTTCTTTACATGTCGCTTTCTGATTGACTTGTATGGATAGCTAGACCTTGTATTAACCCATTACCTATAAAAACGAGTAATATAACGTGAGAATCACCTCAAATCAATGGAGAATAAAGGATAATTCAAGCTTAAAAGAGCTAAGAAGTTGGCAAATTACCAACTTATCATCTCCCCAAACTTAAACTATTGTTTGCCCTCAAGCAATCAAGAACGTTCACAATGAAAAAGGGTATTCTTACTCTAAAACAACCACAAGAGACTATGCTAGACAACTAAGACTACAAAGTTCAATCGGTTCCTCCAACAAGTCACGACAAAGAAATAAATCACACTTCTCTTTTCAAGAGCCAATTTTTCATTAAGCAAAGGTGTAAGATATCAACAAGTAAGAGTTTCAAATAAAAAAGCTTCTCAAGGTGTAACACAAGACCTTCAAAGATTGCCTCAATTTCAATTTGCGGCTTGTCTTGCTCATTTTTCCTAATTGAAAGTAATACATCACTCTCCACTTCAAGGTATAGATACCACTCATATGCAAGAGTTTGCTCCACTCACATAAAATAATGTAATTCAAAAGGAGCATAAACAAAGAAAGAATTTTCGCTCACTCTCACAAAAAAATTCAAGTACAACAAGTAGAACCATAGGCGTGCCCTTTGTGTTATTTGCCACTAATGGAGACCTAAAAGATTTGAAGTCATCAAGGACTTGTGGGAATTGATGAAGGTTAAGGTGAGGGAAGGAATTTATGGATCAAGTGACAAGAAGATCTCCCTAAACACAATCTCTTTATCACTTCCTAGGCCCTTTTTTTCAAGTTTTCCACCTTATTCACCCTTGTTTCTTTCAATATATAACCCTTTTTTTCCTAAACACACTTAAGAACTTCCCTCTTAATTTGATTTTTTGGTTCTTCCAAGAGATTTTCTACTCTTTAGCCATTTATGCCCCCCTTTTTGGTAAATTTTTTCACTTTTTTTTGAATCATTTCCTAAGGGCTAGGCTCTATGCTTTTGTTTTCAAGAATATATCTTGTCTTACAAAGTGCTTAATCAGACAACCAAGCATACACCTGACTTAACAATCTTGCACTTCTTTTTTTCCCCCAAACTTTGGTTTTGGGTCCATCTTTCTCATTCTCACAATCATGCACCCCCCAAACTTAGGCATTTGCCTATATTCTCACAATCATGCACCCCCCAAACTTAGGCATTTGCCTATATTGGGCCACATTAGAACCATGCGATATGTTTAAGGAGTTCAGGTGCCAAAAGAGGGATTTTAAAAGGGATAGGGTCTCACAATATGGTCATCACCAAGAACAAAAGAAAATAGGAAGAGGTTCAAATGGGTTAACTAGGGAAAAATGTTAAGGTGGGATTTAAGTCATGTGACGGTTCAAGAATGGACTCGGGTCATCCTCCAAACCAAGCGTGGTCTCAAATATTTCCATGACTACACTTGGGGCAAGTTCTAGACTACAATACATGCACAAGAATTGATCAAAAACCTTACCACAGAAGGCGCCATACTTCTTAAAATAGAAAGCCAGTCTTCCAAACAATTTGAACAAATGAACTTGACAAAGTACTCCGAGTCAGACACTCTTCTTTTGTGAAGAAAGAACCAAAAATTAAATTTAAAGGCTATAGCTCAAGAGAAAGCTTGAAACCTCTTTGCTCTTTCCTTTTTAAAATCTATTTTCAAAAACTATTTTGCTTTTCACAAATCATTTTGCTTGCCACGACAAATTTTTGGCGGGTACCTTTCAAACTTTTCCCACTACCACTTGACTCTAACTCAAGATAATGGGCATTTCCTAAAAGAACATCTCCCGATCCGTTTATCATGGGGGAGTACCACTTAGTTCGACAAAGAAAATAAAATAACAAAAAGAAGATTCTCATTAGGAAAGAACCGAGTTTCGAAGAAAACCCTTGGAGTTTGACATGTATATACACAAGCCGAATATAATGATATGCATGCTTAACATAGACATCACCCTAACAAGAATCAATACAAGAAAAAGAAAATATGGGCCGCAAGGGCTAAGAGCATAACTATCAAAATAAGGGCCCGACAAGGGTAATATCCAAATCACATCCTAAAGTAGGCCCATCAAGGGCAATATCTGAATAATATCATAAAACTATAGCAATAACTAATATTACAGACCATCAAATAAATGTCCCACCCCCCAACTAAAGAACGTTACATTATCCTTAATACAATAATATAAAATGAGAAGAGAGGAGGGTAAAAACTCCCTGAGGCATACTAGGCATGCAGATTTATGTTTTGTGAGGTCTATAACTGCTCGGTAACTGAAATACTAAGAGCCTTCTCAGACTGGGATCCTGTAACTGGAACTGAAGGAACATGCACCTCCACGGATGGTTGGCAGATAAAATTACCACCAACCATCCTCACATGCTACTTATTAATGGACCACTGCTTGGCCAACTCTACCCATTGGTCCTCAGTAATCCCCTCACTAAAATCAATACCCATTTTATTTCCCATAGTAGAATGCCCAAACACGTCAACAAATAGTAAAACTGGGCCAATAACAGCGTGTGGGATGGTAACCTGGGCATCATCAAGAGTAAAAGAGGGATGGATAGACTAAAAATCCAAACATAGGCTATCAATATCAGTCCTCAAAGTGGTAACCACCTTGCTATCCCCTCTGGCCTCACTTGCGGCTCATCACCGCTCACAGTCTATTATCCGAGTACGAAGAGGCCCAAGACTCCTATCAATAGCTGTCTAAATGAAATGGGGGATATCAACAACTAATCGAGAAATAGTACTGTCATTTTTCATAACGTTCAAATACACCCTCGAAAAGAAGTGTACGCAGTCGTTAGCAATATATTTTACCCAACTAAGAGTCGGGGTCAAATCCATGAGGAATAATGTGACTACCGATCGAGATAGTATGAAATAAAAGCAACAAGCTAGAATCTAAACCTAAGATACTATTGTTTTGGGGGTTTTCAATATAAGAATGTAACAAGAGTAGAACCAATATTAATATAACCAAGTTGATCTATGGCTTTCACAATTGAGAAAAATAAGGGAAATGATAATGGGGAATCAATTCTATCAATTACCCATTGTATTCAACTAATTACTAATGAATTGCTCACGCATTAACAAATTGGCCTTGGAACCTCAAATATCCACCACATTTTTTGATCGATTCACGAATATTTCTTGGCTAAATTCCTTCAAACATTAGCCAAGTGTCAAGACAAATAGTTCCAATATGGCTACACTAGGATTTGACTATGTCTAGCAACAATTCCATTAGATGGGTCATACATCCCAAATCTCACTAAATTAATTTTTTCCAACCTCAATTAGCTCTTTCAAGCATTAATCAAAGTATATGGAAAATTCCCACTCCAATCTCATCTTTCAAGCTCAACTGAAGTAGAAATCGATAAAGCATGAGATTAATTTAAACAAGCAAAACCCATTAATAAATCAAGAGTAATTAATTAACATAAAAGCATGAGATAAAATCAAAACCCCAAATATTGCTATGTTCCCAATTCAATATTTAATACTAAAATATGAAACTACACCCAAATATGAACATTAAAAGGAAAGGAGATGCACAAAAGGATAAAGAAATTCTCAATACAAAGCTTCCAAATCTTCACTCCAAGGGTGTTGATGGTGTTCCTTAGCCTCCAATCTTGAGAAAAATGCAAAAGATGGAGTTTCAGATATGAAAAATCCCTTTTACAGCTCAAAAATTATGTTTCAGGTAATTACAAAAATGCCACCGCATTGGTCATCTGCTTTCTCACCTACCACCGCAGATGGACATCTTCCTCCAGAGGTCAGGGCATAGGTGAGGTTTCATCCCCTTTCAGTTCACTATTTTGGGCATTTGCGGCCTCATCTGCCTGGGCAGGTCACCATCTGCGTGGGCAGGTGACCAGTTTTTGGTACATGCATCATTCTAAGTCCCTTTCCTTTATTTTTGTTCTTCTTTTAATCAAAACTCTTTGTAAACCCAAAGTACCTGAGATGATAACCATTCAAAGGATAATTAGCCTCATATTATGATCAGAAAAAGGTTGTATTAAAGTTTTGATCGGTTAATAACATGGTAATTTCCCCTGCCAGTACCGGAAGTGATAATAAAAGTGAATTAATGACAAAAAATCATTAGAAAAGAGATACAAATAAGTGGCAAAAATGCCACTTATCATTCACCACTCTCATAGATAACAAACTAACTAAATTGATACTTTGTGACTTATTACACAATTTACAAGCTGTTACTTGTCCTTTTGAAATCCCCTTTTGTCAGAAATAACTGACCAATAGCTTAAATAACCATATCGATCGAGCACCAAGCCATATTTTCTGTGGGATCGACTCCAACCTTGGTTGTATTTTATATTTGATTCAGCTACTGCTTTATGCTTCATTACAAGGTATAATTTGGGCGACATTAAATTTTGGCGCTGTTGCCGAGGAATACAATTCAGGATTAGATCGATTGTGTTTATTTAACTGTTAGTCCTTATTTCCTAATTTTACTTTTTCTGTTGTTTTGTTTTGTTTTAGGTTGTACACTGGTGCATGCCCAATACTAGGAATCAAGGTAATCCCCTGATTCCACTTGATCTTAAATTCAAAAAGACTTTGAGTAATTAGAGAAAAATGGTTAATAACTGAGAACATGATAGATAACATGAGACCCAAGATCAAGACACAACCCGGATGGTACATGAGGAAGAGGCTAGACATAAATAGCTTAGACAAGGAGCTGCTAGATAAGATAAGGCAACTCACTGTGCTGCATTAGATGAACATCAAAGGCAAAAAAGGAATAGGAGTTATGAACACCCTCATCATCAGGTCATACAATATGATGATGAAGATGATGATGCTGACTTAGACGATATAGGTGAAATAGGTGTTATTGTTCCACCTACACTCCCAGCTAGAACTAAGTTTGACATTACCAACGCTATGATATAATTATTGAACTTGAAAAAAGTATTCACTGGCCTTACTATTGCTGATGCGAACTTGTATTTAACGAACTATGTAGGGATTTGCAAATCCTACAAGGTACTTGGGGTAAACCAAGATGCTATCAGACTGCAGTTGTTTTCTTTCTCATTGGCTGGTGAAGCTACTCTATGGTTGACAGAGTTGCCAAGTGGATCAATAACTACTTGGCGGGAGTTGATGATGCAATTATTAGAGAGATTTTTCCCACCATCCAGAATACAACAACAAAAATAACATACCCAGTGTATTCCCGCAAAGTGGGGTATGGGGAGGGTAAAGTGTACGCAGTCTATTCCGCTACCTCAGATGAAGCAGAATGTTGTAGTTAAAAGATGAGTTTTACAACTTCAGGCAACTATATTTGGAGGCACTATATGAGCATAGTTGAGGTTAAATAAAAAGCTGCAACAAGTCCCAAATCACAGAATACCTAATCACAGTTTGCTTGAAATCTTCTACAGATCTTTGAATGCTAAAAACAAGGTTGTGGCTGACACTATGACAAGAGGTGCATTTATGAGTCTAACTGTAAACACTTATGTGATAAGAGCATCTATAAAGTAGAAAAAGATAGATGATGGGATCTCAAAAGAAGTAGCTTAGTTTAGAACCAAATTAGGCATAATTACAAAATAGTTACCAAAAATGGGGGTAGAAAAGGTCCATGCAGTCAGTTATCAAGGTAAAGCACCTGGACATGATGACTCTGATTTTGAGAGGGAGGCAAAATATTTGGATAATAAGGTGTTGGTTTTCTACTCCAAAGGTCAAGGGTCTAATCAAGACACTTAGCTCTCTGGTTAAGGGAATCAAGGTCGAAACTACTATAAGAACAACAATTATAATTGGTCTTGGTATAAAGATATGAGTGGAGGTAAAGACAAAAATAGTGATTTGAATAGGAAAGATGATTACAAGAATGATAGAAGTGGTCTATACATTCTGTCTAGTAGCCATGATACCGAATCGGGAAATTCTAGAGTAGAAGAGATGCTTGCCAAAGTGTTGAACGGGGTAGAGAAAACTGATGACAACCTTAAGGAGAGTCGAGCAGATATTTTAGGGATAAGTCAAAAAGTGGAGTCATATTCTACCGCTATTAAGCAATTTGAACAGTAGTTTGACCAAATTTTTATAGCTCTGAACTAACGTCAGAAAGGGACACTTTCGAGCAACACTGTACAAAATCTAAAGAATCATTATCACTATACAATTGTGAGCAATAAAACTGGTAAGATGACTGCCAACCCTCCTATGCCCATAGTTGTTGATGATGAGCTTGAGCTTGAGATGAATGATATTGAAAAGTTGCCAAATCTAAAGATCAGGTTATTCATGAAAATTCATCGGAAAAGATGTCTATAGTTGATGAAAAGGAGATTGAGGGTAAAAAGGGGAATAATAAGGAGGTCCCATAGATTTTGAATCCCATTCCACTATCTTCTCCACCTTTTCCATAGATATTGAAGAAGAGAGCTGAAGAAGGGAAGTATCACAAGTTTATTTCAATGCTAAAGCAATAATCGGTGAACATCCCTTTGGTTGAGGAACTTGTGCAAATGACTGGTTAGGCAAAGTTTATGAAGGATCTTGTGAAGAAAAAGAGGACCGTGAGTTTTAAGCCTTTTGACAATTTGCACCATTGTAGTGCAATAGCTTTCAGTTCTCTTATGTAGAAAAAAGAGGATCCTGTAGCATTCACCCTTCCATGTACCATTAGGGCCCTTAATTTTGCAAAGGAATTTTGTGACTTGGGTGCTAATATTAATTTGATGCCAATAGCAGTATTTAGACGATTAGGGTTGGGGTCGCCCAAACCAACTTCGATGAGACTTCTTATGATAGACCGCACTGTAAAGAAGCCTATGGGAGTTTTGTATGATATTTTGGTAAAGGTGGAGTCCTTCATTTTCCCAGTTGATTTAAGTTAATTTTGAGGTTCCCCTCATCTTAGGAAGGCAATTCCTCATGACTAGAAGAGCATTGATTGATATAGAAATTGATTAGTTGATGTTTTGGTTGAATAATAAGGAACTGACTTTCAATGTTCACCAATATATAAAGAAATCAAATGACATAGGTGTGGTCTCAATTATTGATACAGTTGATGAGGAGTACTTGATAGTTCCTATTAAGGAGAGGCTTAGGGTTGAGGAACTAGTGGCGGTGATCATATACTTTAAGGGTGATGAAATTAATGAGTATGATGAGATGGTGAGCACACTTTCTGGTAGTGGTTCCTACTTTTATGCTCTAAAAAATTTAGATTTGGATTTGAAGAATAGAGAAACTCCACCAGCCAACCCTTCTATTAAGGAACCTCTTATCTTGGAGCTCAAAGCTCTCCCATCCCACCTTTTCTATGCTTTCTTGGAGACAACATCACTTTGCCAGTCATTATCGCAACAGATTTGATCGAATGGAAAGTTGAGGCTCTAGTATCAGTTTTGCAAAAGTTCAAGAGGGCCACTGGATGGTCCATTGCTGACATTATTAGTATTCCAATTGGAATCTATACTCATAAGATCCAACTCGAGCTAGATTATATTCCTAGTATTGAGCAGCTTAACCCGCCTATGCAAGAGGTAGTCAAGAAGTAGATTATCAAGTGGTTCAATGCAAATATGGTTTACCATATTGCAGACAGCAAATGGGTGAGACTGGTTCAATGTGTGCCAAAGAAGGATGGAATCATTATGGTTCAAAATGCAAAGAATGAGCTTATTCCTATGATACTAGTCACTTGTTGGCGAGTGTGCATGGATTAAAGGAAGCTGAATGTGTGGTCTGAGAAGGATCATTTTTTGATGCTATTTATGGACCAGATGTTATACCATCTTGTTGGTAGATGATGGTATTATTTTCTTGATGGTCACTCAGGATACAATCATATTTCTATTACTCTTAAAGACCAAGAGAAGACCACTTTCACTTGTCTATATGGGACATTTGCTTTCAAGAGGATGCCTTTTAGATTATGTTATGCACGAGAAACCTTTCAGCGATTCATGATATCTATCTTCTCAGACATAGTGGAAGAAAGTACTGAGGTATTTATGAATGATTTTTCGGTGGTTGGTGACTCTTTTGAACTTTGCTTGTTTTGTCTAGCTAGTGTTTTGAGAAGGTGCAAGGGTTACAATTTGGTGCAAGTGCCATTTTGTGGTAAAAGAAGGAATATAGCTTGGTCACAAGATTTCAACGAAGGGGATCAAGGTTGATAAGATAAAAAATTGAGGTGATATAAAAATTACACCATGATAGAACAAATGTTGCTTGCTGTGATTTTTGCTTTTGAGAAGTTTTGGTCCTACTTGCTTGGCATAAAAGTGATTGTGAACACTGACCGCACAACTCTTAGGTACCTTAATCAAAAGAAAGATGCAAGCCTAGATTAATTTGATAGGTACTTCTATTGCAAGAATTTGACTTCGAGGTTAAAGACAAAAAAAGGGACTGAAAACAAAGTGGCTGACCATTTGTCACGTATTGAAAAAGATGCAATGCCAAAGTTGAAAGATGAGATTAACATTGATGACATATTTTTGGATGAACAAATATTAGCTGCATCACAAGACTTGATTTCATGGTTTACAGATTTCGCTAATTACTTGGTGAGTGATGTGGTACCTTCAGACTTGTCCTATCAGCAACACAAAAAGTTTATGTTTGATGTGAGGAATTTTTTTAGTATGATCCATACTTGTTCCATATTTGTGTGGATGGGATGATTCATGAATGTGTGCCTGATGTAGAGATGATGAGCATATTAAAGGCATGTCACTCGTCTCCTGTTGGGGGTCATCATAGCGGTATTCAAACAACTCACAAAATTCTACAATGTAGGTACTATTGGCCAACCATTAATTAAGATGATCATGACTATGCAAGGGCATGTGACCAATGCCAAAGGAAATGGGGTATATCAAGAAAGTATAAACTTCCTCTCTCCCTTATTTTTTGATTGAGCTTTTGATGTTTGGGATATTGAATTTATGGGTCCTTTTGTGAGCTCAAATGGGATGAAGTATATACTGTGGCTATTGACTATGTGTCCAAATGGGTGGTGGCGGTTGCGTTTCCTAATAATGAAGGCAAGAGTGTCACAATGCTCTTTAAGAGGAACAACTTTTTGAGGTTTGTTACACCACAATTAATAATCATTGATGAAGGATCTTATTTTGTAATAGGTTATTTCATACCCTGCTTGAAAAATATAGTGTAAAGCATAGGGTGGCAACATCTTATCATCTATAGACTAGTGGGCAGGTGCAGGTCTCCAATTGGGAGATAAAGACAATCCTTGCAAAGACTGTGAATGCAAATAGAATGGATTGGTCTAAGAAGTTGGATGATGCTTTATGGGCATACCAGACTTCTTTCAAGACCCCTACAGGTATGTTTCCCTATCAGCTTGTTTATGGAAAGTCATGTCATATGCTAGTTGAGCTCGAACACAAAGTGATGTGGGCACTCAAAAAGCTGAATTTGAATTGGGGTGATGCTTCAAACTTGAGGCTTGAACAATTGAATGAGTTGGTTGAATTTTGACTAAAAGCCTATCAGAGTTCAGCTCTTTACGAAAAGAAGATAACGATGTACAACAACCAGAATATAGAAAAGAGGGAATTTAATCCCGGTGATTTAGTCTTGCTATTCAATTTAAAACTTCACTTGTTTACAAACAAGTTGAGGTCTAAGTGGATGGGGCCATTTTGTGTGGTACATATGTTCCCTTATGGTGCAATTGAGCTTGAAAAACATAAAGGAAAATGGTTCAAGGTAAATGGTTAGAGATTGAAAATATACTTAGGAACTGAGGAAGAGATAAAGGTAGTTTATGAATGGACCCTTGGTGAAGTCTAAGTAACCAAGGGACACGAGTCGTGCTGCGATGTTAAATTAAGCGCTTCATGGTAGACAACCCATTGGGGTATCTTAGTAAAGTCTAAGTAATCAAGATACCCAAGTTGTGCATGTTAAATCAAGCTCCACTTAGAGGCAACCCAAGCTTTTATATTTAGGTTTCTATTTGATTTTTGATTCTAGTATAGGGTAATGTGTGTTGAAGTACGCAGGTGGTTGTTGGATTGAAGCTGAAAACTAGATGAAAAATCTGATGCACAAACTCTGCAGGCCTCATAATGAGTTGTAGCTATTGGCAACAACTCGTGGGGTGATCTTTCACTGCTATGAGTGGAAAATAAAAATTACAAGATTGCAGGAACTCTACCCCAAGACTCTCAAAACGATTCAAAGTGACTCGTACGGTCTCACGATGACCCGTCGCATTAAGTCGTGATGACTAGAGAAGGTAAGAGTTCTAACCTATCACAACGAGTGTTGGAGATGACTCGTAGCCAATGGCAATGAGTTGTAGGGTCAGTTGTGGTCACTGGGTTAAAAAAATCCTCAATCCCACTCGACCCGACTGACCCAATCCATGTGAATAAAACCCTCAATCCTACTCGATTAAACTTTTCTTCTCACTTTTGAAACCATAATTCCCTTCATTTAAGAAAGCTGACTCCCATCCTTAATTTTCTCCCTAAAATCATGCATAATCATCTTCAAATCCCCAAAATTCATCATTCATCACATTTTTCAGCATGTCTGGTCCAAAATTTTGGACTAATTGGTTCAAATTCAAGTTCTTACTTCAAGCATCAAGTTCAAAGATCAAAGTAAGTGAATATTCATTTTGATTACTTTGATTATCGAATCGGAGGTCCGCCTAGGGGTGTTACATCATTGCTTTGAATCTATAAAACCCTAGATAAACTTGCTTGAGTATGGAAAAAGGATTTGCTTGAACTTATTTTTGCATTCACTTGTATAAAATGTTAAAAATTGGCATAATTTTTGCTTCCTTTATATTCATGACTAATATGTGCTTAAACATGTATATAATTATGTTCTGGGGTGATGTTTGAGGAGCCTCGTATTTTGTGTAATGAGTTGAACATAGGGAATAGGTTTTATTGACCATTCCAGTGAATGTAATAGTTGGTGTTAGTCCAAAATTATTTAAGGAAAAGAGATCAAAATGGGTGTTGCAAGAAACTACCTTAGTGTAGTCCTCATGACTCTTACAATGAATCATACCCAAAGGCAATGAGTCATCGCGTGAGTCGTGAACACTGGTACTGTGATTCAAAAATGTAAAGTTTCTGAAGTTTGAGACTTGATGTAAGACCCTGTACATTTACGAACCTATAAGACTATATCAACATTTATGGAATTATTTAAAACATGAGGGGGTTGGTGAATTATGCAAACAATTTGTTGGGCTTAAATGAATCATGTGCTATTTGGGCTCAAT
Organism: Capsicum rhomboideum; assembly: GCA_031232105.1. Lineage (NCBI taxonomy): Eukaryota > Viridiplantae > Streptophyta > Magnoliopsida > Solanales > Solanaceae > Capsicum > Capsicum rhomboideum. Next base: position 59,417,429 of record CP124711.1, read on the forward strand.
TGAGGCCCAAAATTAGACAAAAGACATGGCCCAAGTGGAAATGACCCATTCTTGTGTTTGACCAAGTAAGCCTAGCATTTATGATTAATGTGTGTCTAAGGATGAGGCTAAAAGGGACTATAGAAGGGAGAAAAAATAAGATTTTATTCAACACAATACACATGTAAAGTCTAGACTTTTTCAAGATATTTTATTTCTCTTCCAAACCCTAAGCAACTATTCTCTTTGGGCAAGATCAATCTTTTTCAAGATTTGGAACGTGTTTACTTTCATGGTTTAATATATTATATGCTTAAGATGGTGCATAAATCATGTTGGTTATGTTTACAAAGTGTTGGACAGTTCACTATATGTAAAATTGTCTATTTTTGCAATCAGAAAAGGGTTTTGCCTTATAAACTTGAAAATGGACTTGTGGTATTGAAGGAAGTGAACTTGATGGATTAAATATTGACATGTGAGATGTGATTATATACTTAACTTTTTTTATCCTTGTACATAATGTTTCTAATTGTTATTGCAAAATTGTGCATGGACTTGGTGGTGTATTGAAGGAAAAATATGGTTTTGGTGATGTTCATGTGTGTTGTGAAACCATGGTTGATTGTTGGCATCTAAGTTGACCTAAATTATTTAAAGGGAATTTTATTCATGGCCATGGACCATCTATTACACAAAAGGACCCAAAGAGACCCTTTTTGGCTGATTTTGGCATCCGCCCTCGCAGACGAAGGCACCTGCGGGCGCAGGTGACTTCACAGGTGACTCTGGACACTGCCAAGGGTCACCTGCGATCGCACCTCAACCACCTGCGGGCGTAGGTGGCTTCCCAGGTCATCCCATAATCTTGTTTTATATGTTTTTGTCTCTCTTTGATCTCCGAAGACTCCTATACCCTTTTTGGATGAAATTATCAATTTATAATTCCTATTGAATGACTTTAAGGGGTCGTTTGGAGTCATGTTGGATTATATAAATTATGTATTGTTGTTAATATGTTGTTATGAAAGGTAGTGAAGTGACTTGATGGTATAATTGCGACGTAGTGTGAATGAGGAAGCGTAAAAGGGTAAACTTGGTGTAAAATGCTATGGGTTTATGATGTTTTGGGTCAATGTGTGGAATTCTATGGTGTTGTGGGTATGGTAATGCAGTGGATTGTATTGTGAAGGGTGAAATGATGTTACATGGCAATCGTGTAGCTCATTGTCGTTTTGTGCACTTGTACGATAGTTAGTTGTTAACGTGAGCTTCGTTATGTACTTGTGTTGTAGAGTAAAACGTAAGGATAGTGTTAGATTATTGTATTTACATATAGGAATGTGTATTCATACTGATAACATAAGGTATGTAAGGTTACTCTTACCGTATCCTTCTGCAGCACATATTGTTCACATTGTCATTATATTTGTTCCATTCCGAAATGTTCTAAGGCATTTCATTTCAGGCTGTCATGTATTGTTATTCACATGTTCTTTATTTGTGGATTAGTTGTTATTCATAAGTCTCTTAATCATGTACCGATGTTCCAAAGCTCCAATAACGTTGTGATTATCAACATATCAATCTCTTAAAAGTAAGAAACAAAGTAATGCATATTTGTTGGTTGCGAGAGTACGAGTGGTAGCTCTAGAGGCATAAGCCTAGCTCGAGCCGATCTCGAATTTGTTAGATCAGGGGGCAGTCCAAGAGGCATAAGCCTAGCTCAGGCCAATCCTGACAGGTGGTAGCTCTAGAGGTAAGAACCTAGCTCGAACCGAACCTGATATATTGGTTTATGGGTGGCAGCTCTAGAGGTAATAACTTAGCTCGAGCCGAGCCCGATATCTTGATTTATGAGTGGTAGCTCTAGAGGCATAAGCCTAGCTCGAGCCGATCCCAACATAACGTTATGTTATGTTATGACCCACTGATCAGTTGGGGCCCAGGTACGATATGATATAAGTGATGATGAATAAATAATAGAAGTAAAAGAAAATAATGAATGTAAGGTACATGGTTCCACATATGCAAAACGGTGGTTTATCCATAATGACTATTCTCTTATATTTTGATTCCATTGAGTCATTTATGTATCATACAGTTTCATATGGACTTACATACTCAGTACATTCTTCGTACTGACCTCCCTTGGAAGGGCTTACCTTACTTGCTGGAGGCACAGGTGCTAGTAGACCTCCTCAGTAGGCTACGGGATATCCGCAGATTATTGGTGAGATCCAGTTAGTTCGGGGCTTTTCGAGATGCATATGTACATTTGTCTTGATATTGTATATGTTGTATAAAGCGGGGACTTGTCCTGAATTTAGGTTAGTTTTGTCCATGTATCTGTAGAGGCTTTGTAGACGGATGTGGGAAGACGAATGTAAGAGATGAATGTTCATGTTGACTTGATGGCCCTAACGACCAAGTTTCATATATATAGAATATGTTTCCATGACTTCCGCATAGTTGCATGAGATATAATGATGTTCATACAGATTGGCATGCGTATGAGTGTACATGAGCAAAGATTAGTTCTCTCGGGCCTCAATGGCTTCGGGTGCCAGTCCGCCCTGTTGGAATTCGAGGCGTGACACTTATACTCAATATGAGTCTCACAATGAGTCGTAGGGAGACCCAATGACTCATTGTGACAACTCGTACTAAGACCATGTACTTGCACTATTGCATGGGTTGGACCCGACGAGACATACCATATGGTAACAAATCATTGCCTGAGCTCTAGTGACCGGCGGTGACATAAATACTTATATTTTATTTCTTGATCTTTTAAGTACTGATGTTTACCCTCCACAAGTACCATGTCACAGAATAATGCAACAAAGAAAGGATCAAAGAAACGGAGGAAGCCTACCCCCACCAAGGACAAAACTAAGGAGACATCCACCAGGAAACATCTGGTGGATGAGAATACTGACGAGTCTAGTGGCTTAGTGGAGGAGTATCTAATCAAGAATCTAGTTGAGCCATGTGAAATCTTACCTCAGACAAGGAGATCGAGGCCTCAAATAAATAATCTAGGGGTGACCCCACCACATATACTAATACCTCCTTAGTCTGAAGAAGGAGAAAAATCAGAGTCCAAGGAAGGTGACGATGAAAGCGACTCTAGAATAAAAAAAGATTATATTTGGTAGTTCCCAAAGGGTGAAACAGGTACGGGGTCTGGTACACAGGTCTCTAGTGATTCTGATGATGAGATCCCCACAAACAGTCCTCTACCATAAGGTCAGCTCCCAACACCGGTGCAACCTGCACCACAAGTTCATGTAGCTCTCTAGATTGAGTAATGGGGTGTCCCCATTATGCAGAATATCTATAATTAGGCCATTACACTGAATGACAAGGGTTGACTAAAGAGGGGTCTACAAGAAGTCGAGATTTATCACTATAGATATGTCTGAGATACCCAAGTTTGAGATGTTGTTCAATAAATATAAGTTCGGGTGGATGCTTGAGAAGCTGGGTAGATACAATCCTGTACTAGTTCATGAGTTTTATGTTGCTTATCAGTCCATATTAAAGGTGCAGGCTCCACAGGATATGCTATAAAAGGTTCAACCTCTACTCCACACTATTTTGATTTGAGGTGTTCAAGTTGATATCTCGGAATGCACTATTTTATGCTTCCTTAATGGTTGGGACATTGAGCTTCCAACTAACACTACAGAGATAGATCATCGAATATACGAGATAAGGAAGGTAAATCCGAAGTATAGTAGCACCACGGACCAAATGGTACATTTTCGATGGATAGAGAATATTATTGCTGCCCAGTAGGAATAGGTTAAATGGGTAGCCGGTGAAGAGTTGCAGATCAAGAAGGGCATATTGAACTTCACCGCAAGTCTTGGTATACTTTAGTTCATCACTGATTGGGCCCCATATCTAGAGATAATATTTTAAGTCCAGAGCTACCTTGTTAGCAGGTATTACGGAGGGTTACGAGATTGATATTGATAGACTAATTGCCCAAAAAATATGAGATAGAATTGTGGAGGATATAATGAGTATCTCGTTCTTATGTTTAGTTACTTAGATATATTTGAAGGTGGGTGTCTGAGCTTTTCGAGATTGATCATTTCATTGAGGTTTATTGTATTACCGATCTTGAGATGATTTGGGACCCAACAAATCCTATGTCAAAGGTAAAGGTTGTAGCGGGTGTAACTTTGTTAGCTAGGACATTTTAGTCAGGCATGCGCATGGAGATTGATACTCCCAGATTTGCCAACCTTGGGGTCATACCTACTGAGTCCCAAACTGAGGACTTGAGGCCAAGACCCATGCAACTACTGATGCTGGCACTTCCTCCACTTCACAACCGACTTTAGTTCCTATTTCACCAACCCCTACTCTAGGTTTAACCATGAGTCGCCCACCTACTGGTAGGTATGTTCTAGTCACAAATTAGCTCTTACAGAAAGTACAGAAATGATTGACCACTATTAAAATGAGGGTTGACACGATTTTAAGCAGGGTCAAGCCATAGGTGAGAGATGAAATTCGGATAGAGATAAAGAAAATAAAGACCCGTTTTGATAGTTTTGAGCGGAGGTTTACTGTTAGGCTTAAGGGTGTTAACTCCCTGGATCAGAGAGGAGCTTGCTTCATTTTATGCTGCAGTCCAATATCCATCCTTTAGATAGTTTCCAGCATTTCAACCTCCCAACTTACCCGTGATAGATGAATTTAAGCATATCGAGGTGCCTAATATATGGGGCAATAAGGGTAAAGTAAAGAGTATCGAAGATGGTGAAGAACTGTCCCAATGAAAGAAAAAGATAAAAAAATAAAGAAAAATATGAAGAAAGTTGTAGGTGAGAGCAAGCAGTCCTTTGAGGACCACTTATCTGAGATTCATGAAACGGGGTAAGGAGATAGGAGCTCCATAATTCATGAGGCCTAGAGAAATGTTAGTGTTGCTGTTTATAAGAGTGGTGGGGGTACGACAATTAACCCCGCTAGTTCTACACCTTTGAGTGCATCGTTCACAATCGATGCCAATGTTGCTTTGAGTTTATCGGCCACAGCTGATGCCATGAGATTGGAGACTGGGTGATTTCTGAGACCCCAATAGCCGATGAGTCCACATTTGGCGCCTAGAGCACCAAAATTATGTCCTTACTTCTCGTTCTTACATTTTCTAACTATAGTCATATAGTGAGGACACTGCATATTCTCAAAGTTAGGGGTGGAGGTGTACCACCACTCAGGGTTTTTTGTTGTCATTTTTGTTTTCCCTCGAGTGTGCTATTATAGTAGAATCGACATGTTTAGGAGTTTAATTTTTTTTTGTGTGTGTGTTTGATTAGGATAAAAATAGGGGAACCTTAGTGCTGTTATGTTCTGAATGTTTTGAATATTTTGATTTTGTTGTTCAAAGGATACCCCTCCTAAAAAATGTGTTAGACTGTGTTTTGTATTTATTTTAAATTGTGACCACTGTGGATCTTGTTATGGCATTAGAATTATACTCATGATAACCATAGCTTAGCAATGCATGAATTTGATAGGTAGTAGCTGATATTATAGCCTGTGTGTGAGGTATTTGCTTAGTTCAGTTGTATATGTGTGATTTAGAACTTGCTCAGTTAAAATTGCCTAGGTTTTAGGATAGGTTGTAAGGAAAGTATCATAGGCCATTCTTGAATAGTCCACTTTTATCCTAAATGTCCTATCAAATGGAATGAATATCCCTTGATCTCAGGTTTGAGCCATAATTGACCTATTTTGTTCACTAGCCTATTCACCTTCCCATTTTTATTACAATGAATTTGTTTTGGCCCTGGTCCCTCATTGGAAATTATGTACTTCAACTCAGACAAATTGCCTAAGTTAAGGGTGGCTATCATAGGGGTGCATAGTGCGAAGTGGGTATGAAGAAAAAGCTAGTAAAAGGATTTGGGTGTGGTAAAAAAAAAGAAAAAATGAGAGAAACTATGAAAAAAGAGAAAGTGTAAAAAGAACACCACACCAAAAATCTGAAGAAAAACAAAAAAGAATAAGGGAGAAGAAAATAAATGAGGTTGAAAAGTGGAGCCAAAAATAGTGTAGTACCAAGGAGGGTGAGTCATTATATCCATATCTACCATACCCATCCCCAATCCTACATTATAAACCAATAAAAGTCCTATAGTGATCCTAGTCCTACTATTCGAAAGACTAAGACATAGAAAATAAGGGCAAGCCTATGGTATTTCACGCATACTGTTGGAACTTCTTTGTGAGAGTGAGTACTTTGATTCATTCCTTGTTTATATTTGCATCTTTACATTGTAAGTGTACAAGACTTATATGTTGTGAGGGCACACCAGTTGCATTGTTAGTTGCTATTTGTTCGGGTAATGTCATTTGCATATGTGCTTGGGTGTTTGTTCATAATTTGATGCCATCTTGTGATCCCTTTGTATCATGGTAATAGAATGTATATATACACACAGTGGCTTTTGATTCTTGTATAGGAGTGGTTGAAAATTTTGTGCTACTAGAAATAGATTGACTGTCGTAGGTCTCCTAGGTTTCTTTTACTTAAGCATTGTAGGTGTTTGTTTTATTTTGTTTGCCTGAGGACATATAAGCATTCTAAGTTGAGGGTGTTGATGTGCCATGGTTTCATGACACTTTCTACTCTTAAAACAAAGAAAATATGCAAGAACTTAGGTGTATTTATGGATATAATGTATTTGTTTAAGTGTTTTTTAGGAAAATAGGTCTTGGTAGTAAATAGAAAAAAGAACTATAATTGGCTAAGTATTGGCATCTGGTGCCTGGCCACGACTCATTGGGTCACTCTACAAGTTGTGGGATGAGTCATCTTAAAGATAGTGTCCAAAATTCTAAAGATGGACAAATCAAGGTGTTGACTACGGTTCACGCTACGAATCATCGAGAGAGGCGACGAGTCATCACCTAATTCATCCTAAAGAAACATTCCACAAGTCCCACAGATGTGTAACTTAAGACAAGTGGAAACAACTCCTCCCTGTGGGTCGTTAGGAGAGGGGACGAGTCATTGTTTGACTCATCCTTAGCAGATATGACCCAAGTCTTGAAAGTCCACAAAAGTTGCTCTAGTGGCTACAATTGACACAGTGATCTGTTGGGAGTCGTTACGAGTCATCACGAGGAGGCGTTACTAGCTATCAAAAAATCAGCCAATAGGTTGCGAATACATGCAACGAGTCATGGCCTAACCCAATGACTTGTTTCCACTGCTAACTTTATTTTCCAAGTTTATTTATACATGATTTCTTTTGTATCTATACATACTCCTGTTAGGTTTTATGTTCTAGTTTATGTACTTTTACATCTTTTGAGTCCATATACTTGTTCTTGAGAGTTATAAACACATACTTTGAGAGATTAATTCATAGTTGAGACGCGTGGTTTTATTCTTCTTCTTGTAAGTGCATAATTATGTTTGCTTCCCAGACTTACAATTGTGTTCTTTCCATTATGAGTAGCTAAACCCAACAACTAGGGTTGTGGGAACCATGATGAATTAACAAAGTAGGAAAAGTACTTAGTGATTCTTGAATGGTGTTTATGCATGTATCGTTCTTCCATTCATATTGATTGCTTTATAAATAGTGCACACGTTAGAACTTGAATTTAGTTATTTATTGCTTAACCATAGAGGTAGAGAATGGGAAATGGGAAGTAACAACAGAGATATGAGGCTACCATCCCTCATCCAATAGCTTGACCTTGTCCGAAAATAGATAATATGGGATCAAAGGTAACGGTTAATATGCAAAGATCATGAGACTTAATTGGTAATTAAGAATAGTCATCTTTGTAGACAACCATATGTTTAGATGAACCTAACTTACCAATCTTCCATGCTAAGCACCAAGATAGAACACTAGTACGACATGTCTACTAAGTTATGAAATCATGGGGAACACAATACTAGTTCACCACTCTCATTGATAACAAACCAACTAAATTGATACTTTGTGACTTATTACACAATTTATAACCTCTTACTTGTCCTCTTGAAACTCCCCCTTTTCAGAAATAATTGACTGATAGCTTAAATAACCACATCGACTGAGCTCCTAGCCATATTTCTTGTGGGATAGACCCCAACCTTGGTTGGGGTTCTATATTTGATTCAATGACTGCTTTATACTTCATTGTGAGGTGTAATTTGGGTGACATCAATGTACAAGTTCAAAGTCAACAACAATAGAGATAGGCCACATCACAAGAGAATCTCACCAACACGGTATAATATATCAACTCCCTAACAATCCTGGCTAAGGTAGAGGAGGTGTATATCTCATAAACACTAGATGCGACACAACAGTCTCATAATGTCTCAACCTTCAAATCACCCAAGAGAAGGTACAATGTAACGTAATGTAGTGATGTGAGATACGAAATACACAATATCACAAACAAGATTGAATCATGACAATACAATATGAAAGGAAATAATCAAACACAATATCAATCATACAAAAAAATGCAATGGAGTGCTAATGATGTAATATCTGAATGTCTCCTCGTATACTCCTTCCGAGCGAAAGCTTCCAAGATAGGACACCATGGGGGGGTTCTCAACTCGTATACCAAATCATAATATGTGCTTTGCAACCCATATTCCAATCACAATATCATCAATCAACCTTACCGGCACACCCCTCGGTCAAGGGGTTTGGTAAAGTGTTTCATTTTCTTTCAAAAATTAGTATTTCTCTGTGGTACCAATTCCATGAATATGAATGAATGAAATGAGGAAGCATGCTCATAACCAAATCAATATCATGTAATGAATTAACTCAACAATGGTATAAATGACCTCAAAATCTCCTCAAATCTCAATAGATCATGATACAAGCCATCACATGACACCACTATAATAAAGAGTCACGTAAGACATCAACAATATCAATTTAAGCCCCTCACTCAGGCATCACGATAATCATAAAGGCATAAAATGCTCAAACAAGACCAACAATATCAATCCAAGCTCGCACTCGGGCATCACGATAATAATAAGGCAAATAATGCTCAAATAAGGCCAATAATATTAATCAAAGCCTCCACTTGGGCGTCACGATAATAATATTCACATAAGCCCCCACATAGGCAATATGATAATAATAAGCAATCCAAAGAACTTACCCAAATCCTAGCTTGTTTTACATGATAAGTACCATCTTTCCCAATCATAACACCATTAGACTAAATTACTAAAAGGAGTACTATACTAGTTAACAACATGCCCTAAAGTTCAGTTTCATTCGCTTACCTAGTAACTAATTCAAGATTCTTTTCTTAACTATAGCATTATCAGTTATATCCTAAGAGATTACTAAACCCCAATAATTACATCAAATACTATAAAACTATTTACACTCTAAGTGTTTGCTAAATAACTAAGAGCATAACTATTCCCTAACTAGTTACTAAACCGCAATCATTAAATCAATATCCACCAAACATGACTTAAGCTCTTTATAGATACCCACTATCAATTTACTCAAGATCTATAAGTCATCTTTCATTAATTTACCATAAGCGTATACACAAATAGAGAGAATGATCAAGATAACCATTTTATTATTTCAACCCATTAATAAACTCTGCTACACATAGAGATGCTCACCATCTCATCTAAGATGGACCCCCAAACCCTTAGTGATTCAAAATACAAGCAATAAGCACATAACATATAAACACCTCAGAAAAGAGTCAAGGTACATCTCAACTTACCTTAAAGAAGATCCACAAAGCCAAATCATAGCCCGAAGCTTCAAACAGAAGCTCTACTCCTTTGAATAATAACCAAACACAACCTTTCCACTAATTATATGAGAAAAAACATTGAGAATCACCTCAAATGGAGCTTCAAAGCTCCCAAAATGTCCAAAAATACGTAATGGGTTTAGTTTAGGCCTTAAACTCTGTGAATTTTGCTTAAGCGACTTGCTTAAAAAATTAAACCACCAGTTAAGTGTTAAGATTGTTGCTTAAGCGACTCGATCAAATGGTCAAAGTCCACTTAATCGGTCAACCAAGTGCTAAATCGGTTGCACCAACAATTTCCAAAACTTGGTTTTGACCTTCGAAACTCATCTGAAACCCTATAAACATGAACCAATAGTGCAAATTGATCATAAAACACATTTTGGACCCAATGAAATCATCGAATTTACAAAAGGAGCTGGTTATTAATAATTTACCCCCAAAACGACATCTAGGCCAAGAAACTAGTATTTCAATCAAGCACTCAAAAATCACAAAAGGGCTTGGGACCAATACCAACTATGCTACTAACCCAAAATAGACATTCTAGATCTAATGGATCTGACAAAATCACCATCCGACACTTGAATTATAGAATATTGACCAGAGTTGATTGTATCTCTTTAAAGGCTTTTCAAAACAACAAGCTCATATAAATTACTCTCCAATGCTTTGAAGATTGTGCAAACCATTACCACAACTCATAAATGATATAATGCAACAACGAGGATTTGCAAAATGTTCAAAACATAGAACACTCTAAAAATCACAACGATGATTTTTACAAAAGGTCACATGTATATTAGGGCGTGTTATACATTGTTTATGGGTTATATATGCTACCTAATTTGTTTCATCCAAGTGATTTGATTTTGTGCTTAACACACATGTATTGCTTTAATCATTATTTGTCCATAATTTCAATCTAAAAAGCTTTGAACTATGTTTAACCTGATTCCTATCTCAAATAGGATACATAGGCACCACAATGGCTCGATCATATTCCCAATAAGCCTTCCATCTCCCTTTAAAATGGAAACTGGGCAAAATTTTTGGGTCTCAAAAATTCTACAAAAAAATAAATTTTGCTACAAATTAACACAAGAGTTTGCTGAAGCCGAGATAGGGGTACAATATTGACAAGATCTCAAAATTCTATACAAAGCAGTGTCACAAACTGTAAAGAAATTCATGAGTTCTAAACTGGGGCCGAATTTTTGAGGAAGGTCCTAAAAAATTCCACCAAGATTGCAATTCAAGAACGAATGAGTTTACAAATAGGATAGATGGCCTCAGACTCCATGAGGCATCAATATCCAATTTGGTAGAAAATCAGGGGTGTGTTAGACTATGCAATTGTCATGACCCAAATCATGGGATCGTGCAGACACCTATTGATGACGATCCCAATCGAGTGACTAAAATCGATATCAAAACTGCAGAAACTAATGACATAAAATAAAGGATAGATAGGAAATTAAGATGAGAAATAGAAGAACAGAAAGGCTTAATTGAATCAATTAAACCAAGGAAGAAGAAAAACTTGATTTCAATTAGAAAAGAGAAACTCGATTCTAATCCACAAATGAGTAACTCTTGTGAAAATCAAGGTTATGAAGTTCAAAATCAACAATGGGAATCCACCCATTTCTAACCTAGATTTAGCTACACTAAACTAAACTAAAGGGATTCCGCCCCAAAACACTCTTTAAGAGTAATTTTCTCAGATCATCAAAATCTAAGTAAAGAAAATGGCTAAGGCAACTATTTATATACCTTGCCTTTTAACAAATAGTCTATTACAAAAAATAGCCCAAAAGTGACTATTTAGTAAATATCGCACAAGGGACCTTTTTGATTGCCCAAATAGCATCTTGATTGCTCATGACCTTATGTATTTGTTTCTTCATGCCTTTCTCTAGGCTCCAAGCTATCATCCATCTATGAAAGCCCATACTAATATGCCCCATGCAACTATGCTCCTATCATCCTCCCCTTCTTCAAAAGGATTCGTCCTCAAATCTGAACCTTGTAAAAATATGAGAAGGACAAACAACAAGCATATTCTCATAGCATGAGGGTTAGCACAAGGGTTAGAAATAATAAATCTATTAACATTCCAAGGGTGCACACATTTAACATATAACCAAGCATCAAAATGAGCTATAAATAGTTTGTAACCCAACAAAACAAGAGATACTTAGCTAAATAGAAAGCATTGACAAAGGGATAAATCAAAATAGCTATGGTGTTTAGGCAACCACACATGAAAATCCTCAATGGTTCTATATTTAAAAAAACACAAATCCCTCTTTAAGTCAAGTAACACATGATAGCCCACATAGCTAAGTGTCATGTCATAGATAAGGTCATCCCAAGTTAAGACTCCACCCAATGCACTAGCTATCTTCAAGAATGGGATTAGTCCCAATTCATCACCGGGGTAAAATACAAAGGTATTCCCCACACAAGTTGGACCATAATAACAAGTAATAACACCAAGCAATAATCACATGAGAGAAAAGAAATGTTCCTATTATACTTATCACCAATGCAAACCAACAACCTCACTCACAACTTGCTTGTCATTTGGAGCAAGCATTTTATCACAAATGCCACTATTCAAATAATTATCGGGGGTCAAATAAAAAGGAAATCTATAAACATAGGTCAAGCATACATCTATTTTCCCCATTGTCTCCACTCAAAGGCAAGCGTATCAGCATATGCAAGCAAATAGTATAGAAAGGTGTTACTTAAATGAACTTCATTTGAGGTGTGCCCACATATTGAATCACACTTTTATCCACAAACATTAAGGCCTTGATCAAGAATGGGCACACACAAGAATGAAAGGGTCATTGGGGAACATAAAACCCCTTCCTTTTGACTACTAACCCCTCCAATAAATGTACTATCATCTTTCAAGAAGAGAGTTCCATCTTTGAAAAGTGTGTCATCATACCATAGTGAATTCTCAATCACTTGGTAACCTTCAATAGGTGCTACACTTCTATCATGCCAAGGTACACAACTATGTATTTCACCTTCATTAGTCATGTCAACATCACATAAGGGATTATCCTTAAAAACACATTCCACTTCAAAATCCTCATGAGATGATCAAGGAATGGAATCATCATTCAAGGATTGATTATTTAGGTGCAATGACTTGACATGACTATCTACATGACCAACTATATCAATGCCATCACAAAATTGAGGTTCATTTATCACATCACACAACTCTTCAATTAGTTGGTCATCTTTACAAGTAAATTGGTCATCACCATAATTAACACTAGTTGGTAGCATGTTAAGATCAAAAGAATCACGCACATGATGACCACCATTATAGCCAACTAGCATTTGACTACCCCTAGTACATGACTGGACTCAAATCGATCTTACTAGAAGAATCAATCTGGTCATTTATAGGATCAACTAGTGTTTGGGCACTCACAACAATGACATTATCATCATGCAATAGGTACCATCAAGATCATCCCAAAGCAAAGGATGTTTAAGCTCACACATATACAAGCCATCATTTACACCCAATTGGCTACTAGCCACACAAGGATCATCTACTTTCGATGAAGTGTAAGATTTATCTTTGTTACCTTGTAGCTCATAGGAAGAATTGCATTCACCTTGCTTTTTGACATTGGATCATAATTGCTCCTTTGAGAAGCTTTCTAGCACCTCATGATTCTTCATTGCTTGAGGTGCCTCACTAGGCTTGTTTCCAAGGATACCTGCACAAGAATCAAGACAACTAGAAAAAGAAGAGAGGTTACAAAAGTTAGTATAAGGTTGTGAAAAACCTCTCACATCACTCCACACAACCTCTCTTTTTTCACTCTAGAGTTGTCATATATCACACCCTTACTCCTCTCAATCTTTTGTCTCTCAATTTTATTAGAGTTCAGATAAGTGCCAAGGATGACTTGTGAAGGGTTTGGAGGTCCTTTCAATTCTAGCTTCCACTTTGGTGCACAAGGAGTCGATGTGTTGACTTGTATGTTCAACTCCTTAGCACCAACCTCACAAGGAGTAGCTTGCTTTGCCTCCAAAGGCAACTCCTTAGAATCAGCTTTATGATTCGTAATTTGCCTCCTTTGGACTATTGACTTGACTCTTTTAAGTAGTCAAGAGCAATAATCCATTTTATTATCCCATATTCCAAATTTTTCATCAAACTCTTCCCTCAATGAAGCATAATTTTTCTTCAACTCGATACTGCTTTCACTTGCATCTACTTTATTAGGGCATGTTGGAGAAAAGAGAAGTTACCCTTTGAGATCCATGATGTGATAGTACCAATCTTGTGTATATGGAAGTCCATGACTTTGGAACCATAGAATTACCAAAAACATTTGACAAGCATCCATGGGCATTACATCACACCAAACCTTCTCTTGATAATTCCTAAGTGAAAAAGGTACCTTGACTCTCCTATCAATCAAAAATCCCATTTGAGTAACAAAAGGATTTTATTTTAGAAAAAAAGGTAACCCGAGCATTCTAACCATTAAAGGGGTTATAGAGTTGATAACACTATAATCATCCATCCCAACTTCAAGTTTCGCTCTCCCATAAATGATCATTTTTGTTTCAAGAACTCGTCTTTTTGGAACATGCATATTTTGAAACATTGAGTTTTCTTTACTTTCATGGAATATTGATCTTTCTATCCTACCTACAAAACCTAACAAACAAGTTAGTATAAAAATTCCTCATGCCTTTCATATGTGGAAACTCTCAACTCACCTAAAGTGTCTTCTCGAAGTTGATAGAGAACTTTCTTTGTCCAATCAATTCACAAGGTCACTTATTCTTTGTGGAAGAATGAATTTTTGTTCAAAGAAGAACGGAAGACTCAATTAAAATAAACGGCCTTGAATCAATAAATTATCAACAAAATAAAACTAGAAAAGCACACAAAGAAAGCACAAGAAAAAAAGGGACTCAAAAAACTTGATAATATTTAGTAGGGTAATCTACTAATTAAAATCAAGTTACGAAGCCAAATAAAAGGAAAAACTAATTAAAAGAAATTAATTTACCAACATTTAGACTAAAAAAAGTAATTGGGAAGAAATTGGGTTGAAATCCATGAGAAAATGCTTCAAAAAGGTGGAGAAAAAAATCTGAAAAAAGAGATGAAAATTTGTCACAAAAAGACACTTGAGGAAGCTTCCAAGAAATTGTACCCTTGCACTTCCTTCCTTGTCTTTTTCCCTTTCGGAATATTCTCTCTTGTACTACTCTCTAACACTTTCCTTTTCTCTTTCTTTTGGATCAAAATATCTTTTTGAATATTCTTCTTCTTGAAAATATGAAGATACTTCAAGACACCAAGAACAAATATGAAGATCCAAAATTCACAACTCCTCCGATTTAACTCGAAATTGTACGAAATTTAAAACCCAAGCTCCCCTTGCTATGGAGAACAAACTCCAATAACTTTGAAACTTCGATTTCAAGCAAATAATTTCAGATTTTGAAACCCATTTGAACTTTTCTTCAAGTCATGAAGAACACCATGAACATGAAGAACACCCAAAATCAAACCCAATGGATTTTTACTCCGTTTTAGCCCAAATTTTAGATCCAAGATCCAAATGATTAGGAAAATAAACTCCAATACAAATCAATGCCCAATTTAGCCCGGATCTAAGAACCCACTTGTTTTTCTTCAAAACCCCCCTTAAAACTCCAATAATGGTAGAATTTTTTAATCAACTCCGAATCAAACTAAATCCGAGATTTTTACTCCAAATAGCATGGAGCACAAACCCCGAAATCTTTAAACCTTAGATTTCCACCCAAAATCTTCAGATCTGAAAACCCACTTCAAAACCTTTAACTCAACAATGGTGGAAGGCTCAAAACAACCTAGAATGACTCAAAACTCAAGATCTAGTCTCTAATTATACTAGAGAATGCAAATCTAGTATTAGAAACCTCAAACAAGTCTCAAATCAAATTATTTTTTTTCAAATTTTTCAAAAAATGTTTTTCACTATTTTTTTTTGAATTTTTCAGATTTATGAACCTAGGAATGAGATCCATAGAAGCGAATCTCTAGCCTAAGCTCTGATACCAAGATGATAACGATCTCAATGGAATGACTAAATTCGATATCAAAATTATGAAAACTAACGACACAAAATAAAGGATAGATCGGAAATTAAGATGTGAATTAGAAAAAATTGAGATGAGAAATAGAAGAAAATAAAGGCTTAATTGAATCAATTAAACCAAGGAAGAAGAGAAACTTGATTTCAATTAGAAAAGAGAAACTCGATTTGAATCCAAAAATTAGTAACTCTTGTGAAAATCAAGGTTAAGAAGTTCTAAATCAACAATGAGAATCCACCCATCACTAACCTATATTTAGCTATACTAAACTAAACTAAAGGGATTTCTCCCCGAAACACTCTTTAAGAGTAATATTCTCAAATCATCAAAATCTAAGTAAAGAAAATGGCTAAGGAAACTATTTATAGTCCTTGCCTATTACAAAAAATAGCCCAAAAGTGACTATTTAGTAAATAACCCCCAAGGGACATTTTTGATTGCCCAAATAGCATCTTTATTGCTCATGACCTTGTGTATTTGTTTCTTCATGCCTTCCTTTGGGATCCAAGATATCATCCATGTATGGAAGCCCATCCTAATATGCCCCACGCTAACCATGCTTGTATCACCTATCTGACTCTACCCTAGATAGGAGAAACCTTACAACTCAACTTTTAACCACTACAGAATTCATTTCTAAAACCTCAAACATTAGTAATTAACAAACCTTTTTTTAAAATAAAATTTTATTATAATAAATACATTGTGGAAATTAACTAAATAACTTCCCAGAACCTAGTCTAAACCGGTACAGGAGCGTTAAATATAAGAAGGAAAACTCAAGACTAACCCTCCATGTAAGAGTAGAATAATAGGAGTTGTTGAAAAATGTTCACCACCGCACTATAGAAACTTTAACTGACCTGCAACCATGGCTATACCCCCTAAAGGAGATATAGTAAGTGTAGCATTAGTACAAAACAAACGTACTGTTAGGTATCATCGGCTGACTAGGGTTAGAAGCATATAATAACGTGAAGGAATCAACAGGAGATCATGGTAATATATACCTAACAAACTTAACATACTTCAGCTCCGAACCTTACCGCCTTCCCTTTATTATAGCATTATTATTTTATCCTCAGAGTGTGACTAAAGGACATAATTCCATGTAACAACTACACCTATATCTCTTGCAACCCGTTGTTACAAATAACTCTCCACTTCTTTCTCTCTCTCATTATTTCTCTTTCATAATAGCCCTCACTCCCTATTCTACTACTATTAACCATTGGAATTACAACAATCAAGACAATTAAAGAAACCACAACAACTTCATATGAAGATACACTATAATACACATCACGTATATAACTATACACAGAGAAGAATAAGAATTATACATAATTCAAGATGTACCTTATATTCACACTAGACTGCAATACATAATCACAACCATCAACTTACAAACCACTGGTTATCCTTTTCGTATCATTCCATTGCAATTTATTCATATCAAATCACTCACACTTAAGCAGTCCAATCACCAACTAATTATGTATAATATGATATACAATAAAGCAATCACAATAATGCAGTAATAATAATGTAGTCTAACTATGGTGTACATACATACAAGGATCGACAAGGACCGTTATTCATGATTATAGGGAACTAGCTCTATCCATATAACATACATACATGGTACTTGATCTCAATAAATAATTTGTATCAGCGTGGTATCTGATCCCACTATCAATCTGTACCGGTGTGGTACCCGACCCTCCAAATATCACAATGTTGGAATGTCATCATCAAATACCAACCATGATGAAATGTAGTGCACCAATTATGAAAGGATACACTTTTCTAGACATTTAGTCAAAATGAAGTTCATCATTCTATGCAAATAACAAATATCCACTAACACATGAAATTACAAGTATGCCTGAAGGCCAACTCATACAGCTTGTAATATAGGCCTTATCACACCATATTCATCAGTTATAGTATGTCCGAAGATCAATCCACTACTTATTCAAATAAGCATTATCAAACCCAATAATCAATCACAAATATGTTCGAAGATCAATCAATCAAGTATCTATTTTAGGAGTGCACATTCCACTAAAATTGATGTCTACACTCTAATTCAACATACCTAGTCCATCCACAATCTAACCCTCTTTTATTCCTATCAAAATCGATAAATTTAGTTACTAACTAGTAACCCTTACATTGAAGTCGCCACTAAGTTCATGAAACTATTCTATTAGCCAATTATTTAACCACTTGGCTATATTCAACCTATAATTCTAGCTTGAGTTGTACACCTTTACACATCTTAATTCCTAGCACTTAGCTAAACTTGACTTTAAGTTCTTTAGTTATGACACCATATCCTCTTGTCTCGATTAATCCTCCTAGCTATCTCTCAACAAGAATATTTCATACTCCAAACACACACAACATTGGATTCACTCTTTTTAAGGTATTAAAGACGAGTTTCATACATTACAAGCTTACCTAATTCCTCTATTGTTACCCACATTCACATATTTAACTTGTAAATCATCAAGTAAGTCATACAAATACAAACCCCCAGCAAGGGATCCACATAAAAATATAACAACAATTAATTTGTTTTTTATTACATTAGTTTCATATTTTGTCTGTCCAAACTCCATGCCCGTAGGACTATACATAAAATTTCTCGTCAAAACTATAGTTATTTATCTAACCCAAATCTACTACATATTAAACCATAACCTACCTCGATCGAATATCTTTAAACAAGGAAGCCGCACCAAGGTTGCTCTTTCCTTTCCTTCATGCATCCATTAGTCCAATCATCTAGAAATCAAAAAACTATAGGAGTAATTAATTAATTATTTTTTGAATAACTACTTTGGGAATTCAACCCACTAATTCTATCTTTATTCATGGTTTAAAACATCACTCAAGGGTTAATTAATTATTTACTAGTTATATCATACTCAACCCATCTCTATTAATGGGGTTTTGATCCCTTTTTTTAAAATTGAATTTCAAGTCCCCAACCATCAAATTCATGTTTTAGAATAACAAATTCATGCTAGGAATTGTTAGTTAATAATCTAGAAGTAATTATAGGTGATATTGCCCCAACCCATAGGTTTTCTCCAAAATCTCATGAACCTAGGGTTCTAACCCTCAATTCTACCATTAAAGATCATTCTAATGATTCTAAGATATTATTGGATTGAAAGATTAAAGAGATGATGGAAGAACTTACCTCAATGAAGAATTTTCACCCTAGACTTTGGAAAATTATCCCTCAAGGGCTTTGGAACAAAGTTTTTGAGTTAAAACCCCAAAAATCATCAAAATAAGCTTAAGTACTACCTATTTATCACTGCAGCTACTCAAATATTGCTTCAACAACAAAACTTTCCAGCACAGAAAATCTTCAGTAAAATGTCCATAACGTTTTACTCTGAAAGGCACAGACAGTCTTCAGTAAAATGTCCATAACTTTTTACTATGAAAGTAGATTAACAAACGGTCAGAGTCATTGGAAAAAAGTGAGGAAAAATGTTGCAGATCAAATCAATAAGATGAAATATGTTGACTTAATAAAGCCCACTGCACAACAACTGAAGAAGCCATCAGTGGATGCAATTATAATGAAGCCCATGGAATGCAAAGATGGAATACCCAGACTCCCATGGACATAGGAGGAAGTGCAACAGATGAATGTTCTTGAAGACCTTCAACTGTCAATAGTTGGAAAATCTCTTATGGCTGGCTGGATCTTGAAGATCTTAGAACTCAAATACCTAAACAATTCAAAATAAAAGGAGATTGTAAGATAGGTTTACTCAGGAATAGACATATACTTATGTGATTCAATTTGATGGAGGATTTTGTCAATATAATGTATAAGAATGTCGATTACATCATTGCGAAGGATGGAATGGCATATCAAATAAGACCTCTCATTTATGATGCCAAATTTAAGGCTAATGAAGAAACTACCCAAGCAATGGCTTGGACATCTTTCCCTGACCTTCTCCCTACTTTTTTTGTGAAAGAATCCTTATTCTCTCTAGCATAAACTATTGGCAAACCTATACATCTAGATTTAGCTATAATAAATAGAACTCGCCCTAGTTGTGCAAGAGTTAAAGTGCAAGTGGACCTAGCTGCAAAGCTACCTAACTATGTAGAGCTAGAGGTATTAAATGTGAAAAAGAAGTAAAACACGTGTGCAGAAGATCAAGATACAGCATGATATATTGCCCAAATATTGTCATTCTTGCAAGTTATGAGGTCATGGAGAAGATGATTGTAGAAACATATATCCAGAGTTGAGAAGATCAGTGGATGAAGACAAAAGGGATGATACAGAAAATAAGTAGGAGGATAAAAGTGAAGTACCTATACAAAGAAGGTATATAAATAGGAAGGTGGTACTAGCTAGATGGAATACTACAAGCAGGAGGTTCAAGATGAACAAAGAATCAAATATGCTAGTTACTAAGACAAAGGGGAATAATAATCAAAGACAACAAGGAATCAACACTGATAATCCTTCTAATTTATTACAAAATAAAGGAGAAGAAACATCGAATGTACATGCTAGTAAGGAGAAGGATCAGCAAGAGCAAAGCACAAAGGAGAACAACACAAAACATAAAGATACAATAGAGAATGATGAACATGTAAAAGAGAACATAAGTAAGAAAATACAACAGATGACTAAGGAGAGAGGAATAATAGCTACAACTAACATGCTAGACAATAGTTGCATAACTATTGCATAACAATACACAGTGAATACAGAGAAGAATAGTAGTAATAAGAATTAAGAGATAAATGAGGGGAAAGGTGATATAAATGAAGCAACCATGAAGGAAAGTAGCATACTTTGTATTGCACAATAACATATTGTAGTAGAGAACATGGGGGAGGTAGCAATTTGAAGTAGTTTCTCCCAGTTAGTGCAGATCAATAATGATACAATAAATCTATCACCTGTAACAAGCAGAATAGATATGAATAACATGAGGGATCTAGATGAGTTGAATATTCAGTAGGAATTGGCAAGGGTTACCGATCATGCACCTTTTCAAGTTGACAATTTAAATACACATGAAAATAATGGAGAAACAGTGGGAAGATACCCAGCTTTAGAATGAAACACTCTCATATTTGAGAAGCCACCAAATAAGGTTGCCATTATTACCTTAAAAAATGCATTAGCCTATAAAAGACCATCACCAATAAGAGCACTACACGAGCACGTCTCTCATTAGGTAGATTCTGGAACTGAACTGTCAAATATAGGCAAATATACAAATGAAGTGAAAGATAAAGAGGAGGAAGACAATAAAAAAATGAATCTCAAGTGTTAGAGAATGCAGGACTTTCACCTCAAATAGCCTCCAAGTCTAAAAAAGGCAAGAACAAAGTAGGGAATAAACCTACTAGGGTAAATCT
Source organism: Capsicum rhomboideum (assembly GCA_031232105.1). Classification (NCBI taxonomy): domain Eukaryota; kingdom Viridiplantae; phylum Streptophyta; class Magnoliopsida; order Solanales; family Solanaceae; genus Capsicum; species Capsicum rhomboideum. Next base: position 59,438,759 of record CP124711.1, read on the forward strand.
TGAAAGGTTTGTCAAATCAAGTGGTAAATGAAGATGAAAATGTTATTTTGGAATGTAAGGTCTGTAAGGACCCAAAATTCATTCCATAGTATCTAGATGTTGCACAGGTTTGATAAATTACCCATTATAGAATTAATAGAACCATTAAAAGATGCTAGACACATGTACAAATACAAAAAAAAGTCAGGGATACGATATGAAAACTATAATTAAAATGGGAAGATTTGGGTGTTTGTGAAGGATCATGTTCATATGGGGGTCATCTCTGACTTTGACCAATAATTATCTTTACAGTTGAAGTTTTAAGAAACTGGCCAATCACTAATAATTACTAGGGTGTATGCTAAGTGTGATGCTTAGGAGAGAAATAACCTTTGGGATGATATCTACAACACTAGCATGAATGTGAGTGTTCCTTGGTTGGTTGGTGGTGACTTTAATGTTATTATTAGTGATGAAGAGAAGATTGGAGGACTACCAGTATATCCACAAGAGTATGAGGAATTTTCTTCCTGTTTGAAATCATGTGACCTTTTTTATGTTAATTTTAAAGAAAGTCCTTTTACCTGGTGGAATGGTAGGGCTGACAGTGAATGCATCTTCAAAAGACTAGATAAGATAATGGTTAACCAAGCTTTTCTGGGGCTAAATAGCATGGTAGAAGTAGAGCATTTGGCCAGAACTGGTTTTGACCATACCCCTTTGCTTTTATCTTATGGTGACCATACTGATATAGTAAGAAGGCTTTTTAGATTTTTGAAGTTGTGGACTAAAAAAAGGACTTTTAGGAGGTGGTAACTGTAAGTTGGGTTTGTGATGAGTTAGACTAGTTTATCAATCTAAAAACTAGATCTGGATTAACAAGCTGGAGCAAGGAAAGATTTGGCGATATTTTTAAACAATTGATTATTAGAGAGGAAATTGTCAAACTTAAGGAAGATTTATTTGAAGGAGATCCATCAACGCTTAATAGAATGGTATTGCAGAGAGCACATGTTGAATTGAAGCAATACATTTATTTTGAGGAATAATTTTGGATACAAAAATCTGGCATACAATGGTTTTCAGAAGGGGAATGGAACACTAGATTTTTTTATAGTCTAGTGAAAGGTAGAAGGAAGAGATTACTAGTAAGCAGAATCATAAAAACAAATGGATAATGGGCAAAAAGGGCTACTCAGGTGCTTGAGAAAGCTATTTCTTTCTTTTAGAATCAATTTTTAGAAAATACTATTGATGAGGAGATAAGTTTACTGCAACATATTCAAGCAGTTATTATTGAAGAACACAATGTAGGAATTAATAATGTTCCTACCTTAGAAGAAGTTTAGGAGGTTGTATTTGAATTAAAGAGGGACAGTGCTAGTGGTCCTGATGGGTTTACTGGCCATTTCTTTAAGAAATAATGGAGTATAGTAGGTAATGATGTGTATAATGTTATGCTTGCATATTTTGAGAGTTACACTTTTCCCAATTCCATAACTCACACTAACTTCGTCGTATTACCAAAAAAGTATGTTATACAATCCTTTTCTGATATGAGACTAATTAGTCTGAGTAATTTTCTGAATAAGGTAATCTCAAGAGTAATGCATGATAAATTATAAGTATTATTACCTTATCTCATATCCAAGAATCAATCACAATTTGTTAAAGGTAGGAATATTATAGAGAATTTGATCTTGGCATAAGAGATTATTACTGACATCAAATTAAGAGGAAGGCTCGCAAATGTGGCGATAAAGCTTAATATGGCAAAGGCACATAACAGAGTGAACTGGAAATTCCTTATCAAAGTGTTAGAAAAAATGGGCTTTGACTCAAGTGTGGTTGATAAAATCTAGAGATTGGTGGCAAACAACTGGTATTCTATCCTTATCAATGGGCAAGCTCATGGCTTTTTTCATTCATCAAGATGGTATGCAGGGAGATCCCTTATCTCTAGCTCAATTTATTTTATCTGCTAAGGTGCTATCCAAGGCCCAAAATTCTCTATTTTATAACTTAGATTTTAAGGGTTTTAGAATGCAAAAATGGAGTGATAACATCAATCATTTAGCATATACTGATGATACTATCATATTTGTTTCTGTTAATAAGAAATCCCTGGAGTTGGTGATGGATATTCTTAGAAAATATGAAAATCAATCTGGCCAATTGATAAACAAGGATAAAAGTGCTTTCCTTGTATATCATAAGGCTACTCATGTTCATATCAGAATGGTAGAGGAGTGTATTGGGTTCACTAGAGGTAAATTTCCTCTCATGTATTTAGTATATCCCATTGGTCATACAAAGAATAGAAAAGTAGATTTCACTGAGTTGATGAAGAAAGTGCATAATAAATTGCAAGCCTGGAAGGGTCAAATGCGTTCATTTGGTGGTAAGGTTGTGCTAATTAATTGTGCGTTGAATAACATTCCCATTTACTTGTTGTTCATTATTAATCCTCCCAAATATGTTTTATATGACTTACATAGAATTTTTGCTAGATTTTAATGGAATTTTAAGGATAATGGGAGAAATAAACATTGGATTGCTTGGTCTTATATCTGCTAGCCCCCAAAAGAGGGAGGATTGGGATTTAGATCCTAGTTTGATGTTACAAAGGCTTTATTTGCTAATTTGTGGTGGATTCTTAGAACTCAAAAATCCCTTTGGACTAATTACACGTGGAACAATTATTGCAAGAAAATGGGGGCCTTAAATGGTGGAATGGAAAGGGGGTCCTATTACTTGGAAACATATGTTTGAGGCTAGAGATATATTTGATCAGGATATCTGGTGAGAACCTAAATATGGACCTTCTAGTGTGTGGTATGATAATTGGACCCAATTGGTGCAATATACTATTTTTTGACTGTGAACTTTAAGATAGATTATCATATAGAGGAAGTGAGTCAACTGTTTAAAAATGGTAATTGGAATGTTGAGCTTCTGTAACAATACCTTACTGAGGAGGTTTGCAGTCACATCCTGAAAAGTGTAAATTGCAAGGAGGAATTAGGAAGGGATAAGTCTTGGTGGACTTTGAATAATTCAGGGAAATTTTCTTTAGGATCTACTTGGGATTGTGTAAGGGACAGAGGTCAAGTTCAAAATAATTTCAAACAAACATGGATGAAAGGTGTTTCCTTTAAGGTTTCTTTCTTCTTATGGATATTATGGAAGAAGAGAATACCTATTGGTGAAGTACTTGTTAGAAACAGAATTAGTGATAATGTTACTTGTTGCTGCTGTGGTGATGGGATGCAAGAATCTATTCAGCACCTATTTAGGACTTGTATTATTTCTAACAACACTTGGAATGAATGTGTTGTAAATGTAGGGGTGACTGGTCCTTTTATTCAAGTGAAGAGCAATGTTTTCAAATGGTGGGAAGCTGAATGTGCACCAAAATTTAGGCCTTTATTTACATTTGTACCTCATTTTATTCTTTGGAAAATTTGGAAGAGGATAAATGTTATCAAACATGGTGGAAGGATGTCCCAAGATATCATGAGAATGGAGATTAATAGGAATTTAATTTTTATGGTTAGGTGCATCTACCCCTGGTTATCTGATGAGTCAAAAAATTGCAACTCATTTATCATAAAAATGGTAATAAATCATGTCCTCAACGCTAATTTGAATTCATTTTAATGTTAATTTAGTTTAATTTTAGGGTTAATTCCAAGAAGTGGTTGAATTGGCAAAAAGAAGCAACAAAATGGAAGATTGGTGCTAAAAAGGAAAAAGAGCATCACAAGGGACAATTGGTGCATCGCCAAAACCTTCTGTACATTGCCAAAATGATGGTTCCATCGCTAATTCCAACAGTCTGGGCCAAGTCAACTTTCGAAGAAACGGTGATGAAGGATACAATTTGGCGCATTGTCGAACCGATCAGCGAGACCAAGTTCCATCACAAATTTTGACAGATGCCAACCATTGGAACTAAAATTAAAAGTCAAATCAGCAAGCCTTGTACAATTTGACACATCGCTGATCCTTTCGATGATGGAATACTGCTCAGTTGAATTGGATGTAGTGGCATTTCTGTAATTTTGAGGTCCATTTTTGCTGAAGCTATTTAAGCCTTTTTGACCAATTGGAACCCTATATTTTGCCTTTTTTGTAAGCTAAAATCTTTTAATTGAACCCTAATTGGGATTTTAGTTGCTTATTACTAATTTCTTGCTTGTGAATTTGGATTTTCTTTGGAAACATTTGGATTCTATGGTAGCTTTAAATGAGTATATGGGTATATTTCCTTTTTCTTTTATTATGCGTAGATAATTTCCCAAACTTGGGATTATACATTAGTGAGTGTTGATTACTGTGTGGGTAGTGATTATTTGCCTTTATATTCGATTTAATGTTATGATTTTAGCTAAATCTCTATTTTTCAACTTAAGAATTGAGGTTGTAAACTCCATTCATGCTTAGACCCCACATTTTGCTTGAAAGAGATGACAATGGTGGAGAGATTTAGTTGACAAAGACTTGAGAATTTCTCATTTAATAGCTAGTGCTAGAAATAGATTAGCTAATTTGAGGTTATTGATTGCTTGGTATCGTGTACATATGGGTGTTTGAAAGAAACCCTTATGAAATTTGGTGGTAGATTGAAAGATTACCTCCAATACCTAAGACCAAGCCTAGTCATGACTATCAATTGAAGTTTAGGTGTACTTTCACTTACCCACACTTATAATCACTCTTAAGAAGGCATAACCCCAAGTACTTCTACTTATCGATTACACTCTTTAGTATTCTCTTTGACAAACCAACATTGAAATTGATAATACAAAATCCTGTTACATTAAACCCCAATTTTACTTTTCGACATTATTTTTAACATTACGTGCAAACACTTAGTCACTTACAGCACTCGAAGGTGAACCTATTGCCTTCATTCCCTGTGGAATCGATCCCTACTCCAAGTTGGGTATAAATTATATTGCTAGCGACCACATACATATAGAGGTGTATCTTGAGAGTTATCAAATGGAACCATTATCGGGTAATGAAACATAGAATTCATTCATTGTAGTGTTATAAGTTGCTTTTTGTTAGCCGAAGTGTAAACTTTACTTTATTTGTTGTTTTTGTCTTGTTCAGAGGATAATTTGAGTCTTCATGACATAATGAGTCAACATGGTAACAATGCTGCATCCTTTGAAGGATATCTTGATGATGAGGATCACCTAGGGAATGCCGAAAGGGAAAGTCCAATTTGTATTCCACCCACGGAAGGTAACGAAGAATTTCATGTCACAAGTGTGATGCTCCACGTAATCCAAATGAAGGGCCTATTTGGTGGTAAAGCTCACTAGGATACAAACCTCTACTTGAAAAACTTTATAGTTGTTTGCCTCCCATTTGACATTGCTCATATTTAACAAGAATCCATCCGGTTGAGGCTCTTTCCATTTTCATTGATAGGTGATGTGGTATTGTGGTTATGAAAATTGCCTGAGGGATTTATAACATCTTTGGTTGAGTTTACGAATGGTTTCCTAGACCAATTCTTCCCACCATCCCACACGATCCAATTAAGGGACGAGATCACAAACTTTTGGCAACTGAGTGCTGAACCATTGCATGAAGCGTAGTTGAGATTCAAAAAGAAGCTGTTATAATGTCCAAACTATGAGGTTCTAGATAAGATGCTTCTTCAAATCTTCTATAGAGAATTGGATCAATTGAACAAGATGGTTGCGTACAATACGGTCGGAGGATCTTCGATAAACCAATCTTTTGGAGTTACTTTGGGATTATTAGATCAAGTGACAAAGAAAAGTAGATCATGGCACACACGGGATACCAAGGTGGCCGTGGGGGCTCCCTCTATATCTTATGTGAGCCAAGAACAAAGGAGTTAGGATGAGGAAAGAGATGAAAATATTGCCAAAGTGGTGACATAATTAGAACTCCTCACAAAACATGTAATGGGTACACCTCTAAAAGTAGTCAATACCATACTTACAAAGGGGACTATAGAATATGAAGATAATGATACCAAGTCTCTTGATAAAGAAATTCAGTACTTATTGAACCAAACGGAGGGGGGGGGGTTCCCATCCTACCTATCAAAGGCAAGGAGAGAATCAAGGTTGGAAGAAAAAGGACCGTGATTAGAAAGAACATGATTGAAGGGACCGAGATTGTGATAGAGATTGGAGGGGTGAGAAGATAGATAGGGACTGCGATTGGAGAGCTAAGGAATGGGACCATGATAGATACATCCCTCCTCGTGATAGGCAAAAGGGTAAAGAGTCTACTACCGTGAATTTGAAAAGTTATAAGAAAGAAGATGTGCTTGCTCATATCCTTATGGTAGTTGAGGGGAGTGACAAGCTATTAAGGGAGATGAAAAGTGACTTTTCGCAACTTAATAAAATAGTCACGTCACATTTGGCTTCTATCAAACAACTTGAAATTCAATTGGGCCAAATCTCATCTCATCTAAACACAAGGAAAAGGGTGATTTACCTAGTGACACTGTGGAAAATTCAAAAAATAATGCTCATTTCATCGTAATTATCACTAGGAGTGGTAGGACTCTTGATAATGATGTTTTGAATCTTAATGATGACTCCCAATGAGAAGGGGGTTAATGAACAAGAGAAAAAAAAGGAAACAGCTTGACAAATCAAGTGATGAAGTCCCTATTCCAAATGACTCAAATCTTGAAAAGATGGATGAAGTGGAAGAGAATATTGAAAGTGAAGAGATACCTCACATGGTTGATGATAATGTTTCAAAATCGAAGAAAAGCCCAGTAATTTCAAATACAAAAATCAAGATCCCTCCACCATTCCCTCAAAGGATCAAGAAGAAGGAGAAGGATACAAAGTTTAAGAAGTTCCTCTCAAAATTTAGCAACTTATCGGTAAACAATCCTTCGTTCGAAGCCTTGCAAGAGATGCCCAGGTATGCCAAGTTTATGAAGGACTTGGTGACAAAGAAAAGAACAATGGACTTTGAAATGGTAGAGATCTCACATAGTTGTATTATGTCGAGCAACATGGTTTTCATGGAAGAAGACCCCGGTGTATCCACTATGCCTTTAACCATTTGAGTATATCAATTTGGCAAAGCTTTGTGTTACTTAGGGGAAATATTAATTTGATGCCTCTAACTATTTTTATGAAGTTGGGGTTGGGAGCTCCGAAGTCCACAACCATGAGACTCCTAGTGGTGGATCAGTCTATTAGACGACCGGTGGGAATTCTATGCGATATCCTTATTTGGGTTGAAAATTTCATATTTCCCACTGACTTTGTGATTTTAGATTGTAAGATAGACTATGAAGTTCCCATTATCCTTGGTAGACCTTTCCTTGCTATCGGGAGGGCATTAGTTGATGTGGAATATGGAGAGATGAAGTTTAGAGTGAATAATGAAGAGGTGACTTTCAATACGTATAAGTCCATTAAGCAACCAGAGAACTTGCAAGTGATCTCCATGATTGACATGGATGATCATGAGGCGAGCCTTACTATGGAAGTGAATTTTACTAGTAAGACACTAGCGGGAGTGTTGTGGAATTATGGAAGTGAAGCGATTGAATAGTATGATGAATTTATAGCTTCATTGATGGGACTTGGTTTCTACACAAAGAATCCATGTAAATTAGATCTTGACTTGATAAAGAGATTTTTTGCCATGGCAAGTGGAAACATTAAAGTCAGTTGTGAGAAAATTCATTTAGGCCATTAGGTGGAATATTAAAGATATTATTGGGATTGCTCCTGGCATTTGCACTCACAACATAAAGTTAGAGCCCGATTGTGTATCGAGTGTTGAACATCAATGGAGTCTTAAACTTATGACGCAAGAAATGGTGGAAAGGGAGATAATCAAAGGGTTAGACGCAGACATTATGGATCCAACTCAGATAGCACATGGGTAAGCCCGGTTCAATGCGTTCCAAAGAGAGGAGGAATCATGGTGGTTCCTAATGAAAATAATGAGCTTATTCCCACGATATCAGTGTCGGGTTGGAGATTATGCGTGGACTACCGAAAGTTGAATTTGTGGACAGAAGGACCACTTTCCCATGCTCTTTTTGGATCAAATGCTTGACCGATTGGCAGGATGGGGGTGGTATTATTTCTTAGATGGATACTCCGATTATCACCAAATTTACATCGCACACAAAGATCAAAAGAAGACTACCTTCTCATGTCTATATGTGATGTTTGACTTTAAGTGCATGCCCTTTGGGTTAATCAATGTACCCTCCACTTTTCAAAGGTGCATGCTTTTGATCTTTTCAAATATGGTGGAGGATACTATAGAGGTCTATATGGATGATTTTTCCATTGTTAGTGATACCTTTAAATCATTCCTTGAGCACTTAGGCAAGGTGGCACTTAGGCAAGGTGCTTGAATAATGTGTTGAAACTAATCTTGTGTCAAATTGGGAGAAGTTCCATTTTATGGTAAAGGAGGGCATTGCACTCGGGCATAAAAGTTTGTGTAGTCAGTGACAAGATACCCCTCTCCAATCTTCGTGAAATATGTTCAATGTTTTCTAAGGAATGTCGATTTCCATAGATGGTTCATCAAATATTTCTCCAAGATTGTACATCTAATGGTGATTGGGTGAAGGTATTCAATTGAATCAAGGAGAGTCTTGTGTCGGCTCCTATTATTCACGCCTTAGGTGTGCTGTTAGGACAAAGGAAGGACAAGATTTTTCATCCCATATACTATGCTAGAAAGTTCTTGAATGATGCACTATGAAATTATATGGTTATGGAGCAAGAGTTGCTTGTTGTTGTCTATAATTTTGAGAAATCTTTTGCCTACTTGTTGGGAACAAAAGTCATTGTGCACACCTATCATGTAGCCCTTAGATACTTGATGGCTATAAAGGAGGCTAAACCTTGATTGATTAGGTGGATTTCATTACTTTAAGAATTCAGTTTTGAAATCAAGGATCGGAAGGGATATAAAAACCAAGTAGCGGACCACCTATCTCGCCTTGAGTCTGACAAAGAAAAGTGGGGTGAAATATCAGACTAATGACACATTTCATGATGATTTTTTCATGGATCTAAAGGGGAGTAAGCTATCATGGTATGCTGATTTTGCAAACTATGTGGTAAGTGAGTTGCTTCCCGATGATTTGAACCATTATCAAAGGAAATGTTTTCTCCATGATGTAAGAAGGTATTATTGGGATGAACCTTATCTCTTTAAGGAGTGTGCAGATGGTGTGATACATCGTTGTGTTATGGAGAATGAGATGAGGGCTATTCTTGAAACATGTCATTCATCATCGGTTTGTGGTCATCATAGTGGTATGCGTACAGCTGCAAAGGTTGTCCAAATAGGATTTTATTGCCAACTTTGTGTCGTGATGCCCATGAGTTAGTGCGGCATGTGAGCAATGCCAAAGACAAGGTGGGATCTCAAGAAGGCACAAAATTCCCTTGAAACAAAGTGTGGATATAGAGTTATTTGATGTATAGGGTTTGGACTTTATGGGACCCTTCGGGAGCTCATATAGGAACCACTACATCTTGGTAGTGGTTGATCATGTTTCTAAATGGGTCGAGGCCATCGCCTTGTAAAATAATGAAGCTAAGAGTATTACTCAGTTTTTAAAGAGGTACATTTTCACCTGGTTTGGGAAACCCCGTGCTATCATAGGTGATAGGGGTTCTCATTTTTGTAATCGACCTTTAGGTTCTTTTCTTGCCAAATATAGAGTGAAGCATAAGGTGGCCTCGCTATACCATCCTCAAGCCAATGGGCTAATGGAAGTTTTCAAGTGGGAGATAAAAAGTAGTTTGGCAAAAACCATTAATGCTCGTAGGATGGATTAAGCCTAAAAACTTGATGATTCCTTTTTGGCCTATAGAACCACATTCAAAACTCCTATTGGCATTCACCATATCAATTGGTGTTTGGAAAAGCTTGTCACCTCCCTATTGAATAAGAACACAAGTCTTGTGGGCCTTGCACAAATTAAATATGAATTGGGAGGATGTCTCAAAGCCAAGGGTGGAACAACTTCAAGAGATCGATGAATTCCGATTGAGAGCTTGTGATAGTTCCACTCTTTACAAGGAGCATATGAAGAGATAGCATGATGTCAAAAATCTAAAAAAGGAATTCAAGAGTGGTGATGATGTCCTAGTGTTTAACTCAAGGTACAAGTTGTTTCTAGGTAAGCTCAAAACTAGATGGTCGGGTCCCTTAAAGGTGGTTTATTGTTTCCTAGTGGAGCTATAGAATTAGAAAATGAGATAGGATCTCGGTTTAGGGTGAATGGTCAACGAGTTAAACATTATCATGGGATGTCACCCAAAGAGGATTTGTTAGAGTAGATCTACCTCGATGATACATGATTGGTTAAGAACAATGTCATAAAACGATGATAACTAAGGCACTTCTTAGGAGCCAACCCAAGTTTATTTTTGTTGTTTTAAATAATATGAGTTGATTGGTGTAGGTATATGATGGAGTTGGAATGTGGGAAACATGCTAAAACACAAGTCAGAGAATAAAAGGTTGGGAGATCATACACAAAGCTCTAGGGAAGAGGCTTTGGGGCTGCACCGAACCCATTGGCTTCGCCGAAATGGATCTGTTAGCCCAGATGAACTGTCAACTTTGGCGATGGATTTTACCATTCTGCGTATCACCAAACGATTTGGCGAAGGGCCATCCATCACCGGAGTGGATTGCTATCTAGGTAATTCCAAAGGCCTTGGTAACTATTAGATTCGATGAAAGAACTCCAAATTAGAGCATCGCCGATAAGTTTCATATTGGAAAGTAATTGCCGAAAAGGGTGGTGCATTTAAAAATTGATGGTTTGACTTTCTTTGATCCTTGACATTTCATTGTCTTTTGACCTTTGATATTATTCAAACCTATCATATTCCCCCTTTCCCTCTTCTCTTTCACTCTCTCTAATCGACCCAAACACTCAAAGATGCGTACTCAAAATGTTCTCCCAAGTCTCATAATTCACCACCACCATCACACGAGCATAATTTCTATCAGAGTCATACACCGCACCCATCTATCTTGTTTTCTTGTTGGTTTCTTCCTAAACTTCAAAGGGTAGAATCGGTTTCAAGTTTAACTCTATTATTTGTTAATATTGCTCATATTTATATTGGTGTTTTCATGGTAGGTTTTTCATTGCTTAAAGTGTATTGTTCGATCGATTGAAGCTGATGATGAATATTTGAATTTGGAATAAGATTGTTGTAAATTGAAGTTAACTTGTTGAATTTTGGACTTTTAATGCTTACTTATTAGTCATATTTACATTGTGGATTGATTGTTGATGAAATGGTTGTCGGAAAGTTTGAATTTAGTTGATATAATTTGAAAACTAACAATTTTTCCCAATGATAGAAAGTGACAATGTTCTTAAGGGCAAAATTATCGTAAGTGTCATTGAATTGTTGAATCCTGGGAAAGTCTGAGTACCTATGGTGTTGGGAAGTGAAAATTGCCATTTAAATGGCTTAAAAAATTATTTAAACTCACGACAATCATTGGGAATGATGAAATTTTGGTGATGGGGTTGATTACTTCGATGATGCATCGATTGGTGTAGCGCATCGCCAATGCACTCCCTATGTTGCCGATTGTCACAGTTTATTGGATAGTCCAAGTGACATTTTGGCAATGCTCGGGGAGGATCGCCGAACTCTCCGGTGGATAGCCAATTTTCTACTTTCCTTCACCGATCCTTCTCCTCTTGTCTGTTCTATTCGGTGATGGTCATTGCGCATCGCCAATCTTTTTGGCAAGGCACCGATTTACTTGGTGATGCTTTTCTGGGTAAATTTTTCGTATTGTTTTGCTAAATTGGTCGATCACATGGCTACTCTTATGTGTAGATATGTCTAAGAAGCAAGTCAGTTCTCCTCCTCCTACCTCAGGGTGAAAATTAAGGAAATAACTCAAGCAAAAAGAGAGTATAAGCAAAAAAGGGTGGATGAAAGTTCAAGCAAAACACCAGTAGTTGAGAAAGAAAACTCATACCATAGTTTAAATTTTGAGAGGTATATCCTTGGTTCCCCAGATGAAGGGAACACATCACCTATCCATGAACCATTACCTTCTCCCAAGGCTATTCCATCAAAGAAGAAGAGGGTAGAACAACCCTCTACTTCTTCAAAAAGGCCTCCACCCCATCCTTAAGGAGGTCATAGATTCCTCAATAGGCTCAAAGTTATCGGCCAAAGAACAATCATTGAAGATCAAAGATTGAGCCTTGATGGGATAGAAGGCAAACATCCTCGGGTGTTAGATGTCATTAAGTATCACAATTTTAAGCAGTTCACTCAGCTATTAAAATCGTATATTAAAAATTGGGTATGAGAGTTTTATGTAGCCTATGGGAGATTGTTGCTCAAAACGTGGAGAAAGGCTAAGCCTCAAGAAACTCGTGATGTGGTGAAGGTGCGAGGTGTTAATGTTAAGTGTGATTGTGCTATTATCAATGAAGTCTATAGTGACAAGGTCAATTAACATCACTACTTTACTACCTGTGTCTTGACTAGCGTCGATGATCTTCAGGGATGGCTAACATTTTTTATTAGAGATGCGACACATAAATGGATCACTCTAGGGACCCCCGATAGGGAAAAGTGATATAAGAATGAAAGCTTAATGTTTGCTTATTTTTGTATACAATAATATATTGCCATCCAAAAATGGGTCTATTCTTGTACCCCCATAGGAAGTGCTTGTAGGCATGATCTTGGTAAAGGAGAGACTTAATCTAGCTATGCTCATCACCCTGGATATTGCTCACTAGGCTTACCAAAATCAGATCTCCCTTGCCTTCCCATGATTAATCACAGAGCTTTTCCGTCGTGCTCAGGTCCCTTTTGATAAGAAGAAAGATTGTGAGTATTTCCCCACCTCTACTATTGAAATTAATTACCTTAAGATTGTGCAAGAAGTTAAAAATATGAAAGTCCGGGTGGATGTTTTTCCAGCAATTGATCTTGGTTCTTTTGATAGGGACGTCAAACAACCCACTCATACTACTTCAGCTTTTCCCCCACCTGTGCCCTATATAGGTCACGCTACTCAGCCTCTCAGACCCATAATTTTTGGACCTTATCCATCCACTACTCCGAGCACATCAAGGGCTCCTCTGACTAAGGATGACATTGTTCAAATAGGGTAGTTAGCCTATTCAGGCGATACGAGGTCATCTAGATTAGAGAGGGAGATGACTCAGATGATTACTGATATGATAAAATCCACAATAGTACCTGTTCATGATGAGTTGTGGGGCATCCAGGAGATCCTTCATATTTATGGTACCAAGTTGGACGAGATGAGTGCCCCACGACCTGCTATTCCTAATAATTATGTGATGAAGATACAGAATGAGATTGCTTCCCTTTAAAAGCATTGGATGAGCTCCAGTTCCCCGACTTGACACATTTATGGGGAGCTTCATCTAAGACGTCAGCTCCTACTCCAACTCCAGCACCTATTTGTAAGGATGACCCAGTAGCTGAAGAGGATGATGAGGATAAGGATATATTTGTTTTGGTTGAGGATGTTGATGATGCTGATATCGAGGGCTATTTTAAAGAGTAGGGCCAGCTTGGTATTTAGGTTGAGCCTCAGGTTGAGGCGCAGATGGATGAGCAGACTGACAGATAGGAGTATGATGATGCTATACTTACTTCCATATTAGAGAGGTCGATGCATGGGATGATATAGATTAGTACCTCTAGTTCAGCTACTACTATAGAGACCAAGGACTCTATACCAGATCCACCCCCTCAGGAGATACTTGGAGCTGAGCCAGACACTGATGCCTAGATAGTGGTCACTTATATGAGCCAATCACCACATCCGGCTTATCCATGTTCAGGGGGACTCTTACTCTCATTCTCTTATACTTCTATTAGTCCTATTGCATTGAGGACAATGCATGTTTTTAAGTTGGGGCGAGGTGTTTTTTTTGGATCTGTAATTTTTGGCTCTTGATATTTGATTCTACTGATACTGTGATGAACCTCTTGGTCATTATGTAAAATTATTACATTCCAAATTTTGTGTCTAAATTCCTTCCTATTTGGAAGTTACAAATTTCAGGCTAGGCTAGTTTTACTCCATTTCAGAGCAAGGGGTAGTCTTGGAAAATCTAGGAATAATTTAGACCGGTTTGTTAGGAATGGTGTTGATTCCTAGTTAGCTAAGGTGATATGGAAGATTTTATGAAAATGAATTTTTGTTAGTAGAACTCCAGGAATTGACCTTAGCATAAATGGCATTGTTCGGAATGTCTCAGGATCAAGGTGTGTTGTAAAAAAGGGGATTTTTGGGTGAAGAAAGACATTATGTCCCTTCAAAACTGCTATAGCAGTTGACACACCGCTATAGTAAAATAATTACGGCTATAGCGGTGCTAAAAAATGGTCAAGGCCGCTATAGCGGTACCACTATAGTTGTAGAAACCACAGATTAAAGGGATCAAACCCCAAAATAGTTTATTATCTTATAAACTCGTTTTGGGGAAAGAGGAAGGCGATTTAAGGAAAACATCACTAGTTTACCTCCGTTTAACTTCGTTAAGGTCAGGAATTCACTCCCTTTAACTTGTAATTACTTCTTAATTCTTAAAAGGCACAAATTACGAAGTTTGAGGAGGGTTTTATGGTGGATTTTGGTATGTTTACTGGTGTAAGGGTAAAATTAATCATTTGGTTAATGGGTTTTGTTTATTAACCATGTAATTTGTCTTGCGTTTCGTTAATTCAGTAATCATTCCATGAAATTGGTAGTTTTAGGTGAATTATGGGGGAAATAACCCTAGAACGGTTAAAAAATGATTATGAACTGACCTTAGGGGGTTGGGGGTGGCTTATAACTCCCTCCATGTTAGGTCATTTTGTTAATGTGGTGTTTGTATGCATGTTTTACGCCAGCGAAAAGGGTACAAAAGAGCAAAGCTCCGGCTTAGAGTTATGTAAGCTTGGTTCATGGTAGGTGATGGGGTTTATTTAATCCAACTTGTGTTATATGTGCATATTAACTACTCAACCCATTAAAAATTGGATTAAAAATTTATTTGCAATCCAACTTGTATTTGCATTAAAAATTAGAGACACAATCTTTATGGTGTGAAGTGTTAGGTCTTTACTGACCATCGTAGTCTGAAACATATGTTTATTCAAAGTGATTTGAATCTAAGGTAGAGACGGTGGATGTAATTATCAAATGACTTTGATGTGACCATTCAGTATCATTCGGGTAAGGCTAATATGGTGGCAGATGCATTGAGGCAAAAGGCTGTAAGTATGGGCAGCTTGTCATTCTTGAGAGTTTCCAGGAGACCATTAGCTAGAGAGTTTCAGACTCTAGCATCCTTGAGCATGCAGTTTGGGGTCTCAAATAGGGGTGGAATATTGGCTAGTGTCGAGGTAAAATCATCCTTTGTGGAACAGATTAATACCAAGCAGTTTGAGGATAAGAAGTTGAATGCACTTTGGAACAAGTTGACGCCACCCTTGATGCTGGAGGGGTGTTGTGGTTTAGAGAAAGGTTATGTGTTCTTTGGGGTTGGTGACTTAATTAGTGATATACTTTCAGAGTCTCATGGTTCACGTTATTCTATTCATCCAGGCACGACCAAGATGTACCGTGACTTGAGGAAACTTTATTGGTAGTCGGGGATGAAGAGGGACATAGTGGATTATGTGTCTAAGTGTCATAACTGTCAATAGGTAAAGTATGAACTCTAAAGGCCTACGGTCTTACTTTAGAGAATGTCTATACCTATGTGAAAGTAGGAGCATATTTCCATGGATTTTGTGGTAGGGCTTTCTAAGACATGGGGAAAGTATGACTCTATTTGGGTGATAGTTGATCGGTTGATGAAATCAGCTTATTTCTTGCAAGTGCGGGTAGATTATAACTCTGAGCAGTTGGCAAAAATATATGTCAAGGAGATTGTCAGATTTCTTGGAGTTCCCACTTTCTATTATTTAAGACAGGGATGCAAAGTACAATTCCAAATTTTGGGACAAGTTGCATGAAGAGTTGGGCACCAAGCTTGCTTTTAGCACTGCATTCCATCCACAGACTGATGGTGAGTCAGAGAGGATATTTCAGGTGCTAGAAGATATGTTGAGAGCCTGCGTGATTGATTTTGGTGGTCATTGGGACCAGTTCCTCTTATTTTGTGAGTTTTCATCCAACAATAGCTAACACTCCTGCATTGATATGGTTCTGTTTGAGGTACTTTATGGGAGAAAGTGTAGGTCACCTAGTGGATGGTTTAAGGAGGCAGTTATCAAACCTTTGGGCACTGACTTAGTGAAAGAGGCTCAAGAAAAGGTAAAATTTATTTAGACTAAGATGTTGGCTGCCCAAAGTAGATAGAAATAGTATGCAAACCGAATGGTGAGGGACATGTGCTTCAAGGTTGGGGAGCAAGTGTTTCTCAAGGTGTCTACTATTAAGGGAATCATAAGGTTTGGTAAAAGGGGAAAGCTCAACACTCAATATATTGGTACTTTTGAGGTTCTTGAAGAAGTGGGTCCAGTTGCATACAGATTATCCCTACCACTGGGTTTGTTGGGGGTTCATCTAATATTTTATATTTCTATGTTAAAATGGTACCATGGAGATAGAGACTACATTATTAAGTGGGATTCAGTGCTTTTGGATAAGGAATTGACTTACGAGGAGGAACCAATAGCGATACTTGATTGTGACATTTGTAAGTTGAGGACGAAGGAAATTCATTCTGTGAAAGTTCAATGGAAGCTTCATCCGATTGAGGAAGCCACTTGGGAAATCGAGAAGGATATGCGGGATTACCCCCAACAGTTTGAGGATACAGGTACTCTTTTCCTTTCTCATTCTGGCCTATTTTTCTAGTTTGATCGCTCGGGGATGAACGATCGATAAATTGGTATCTGTTGTAACAACCTTCTTGTTCATTATGTAAAAGTTTTACGTTCCAAATTTCGTGTCTAAATTCCTTTCGGTTTGGAAGTTATAAATTTCAAGCTAGGCTAGTTTTTCTCTGTTTCAGAGCGAGGGGTAGTCTTGGAAAATCTGGGAATAATTTAGACTTGTTTGGCGGGAAAGGTGTTAATTCCTAGTAAGCTAAGGCAATAAGAAACCTATAGGATTTTACAGAACTAAAGTTGGGTTAGTAGAACTCCTGGAATTGACCTTAGCTGAAAAGGCATTGTTCAAAATGGCCCAGGATCAAGGTGTGTCGTAAAAAGGGAGATTTTTGGGTGAAGATGGACATTTTGTCCCATCGACACCGCTATAGCGGTAGAAACCGCATATTAAAGGGATTAAACCCAAAAAGACTTTATTATTTTTTAAACTTATTTTGGGGCATGAGGAAGGTGATTTAGGGAAAAAATCACCAGTTTACCTCCATTTAACTTCGTTAAGGTAAGGAATTAACTCCCTTTAACTTGTAATTACTTCTTAATCCTTAGAAGGCATAAATTACAGAGTTTAGGGAGGGTTTTAGGGTGGATTTTGGTATGTTTACTGGTGCAAGGGTGAAATTTAGCATTAAGTTAATGAGTTTTATTTATTAACCATGAAATTGGTCTTGCATTTTGTTAATACACTAATCATTCCATGAAATTGGTAGGTTTAGGTTAATTACGGGGGAAATAGCCCTAGAACAGTTAAGGAATGATTATGAACTTACCTTGGGGGATTGCGGGTGGCTTATTACTCCTGCCATATTAGGTCATTTTGTTAATGCGGTGTTGTATGCATGTTTTAGACCACGAGCCAGTGGAAAGGGTATGGAAGGGCAAAGCTCCAGCTTAGGGTTGTGCAAGCTTGGTTCGTGGTAGGTGATGGGGTATATTTAATCCAACTTGTGTTATATGTGCACATTAACTACTTTGAAGTTTGATTGGTTAATCTGTGTGGTGTGCTTGGTCATTGCAATATCTACTTGTTTTATGCCTTGGCCTCCTTATATTGTAAATTGATCCTACCAGTACACATTGGTTTATTTGTGTATTGATACTACACTGCATTTACTTCAATGAGTGCACCACATATTCTAGAGGATTCATCGAGACCTTACTTGTGATTTCAGCAGTCGATTCTGGATTTTAGGGTGAGCAGCATATCCGAGCTACCATGAGATCTTTCTCTTATTTAGACATTGTCCTTTGTTTGGAATTGTTACTTTTTACAGTTTCGGGGTTGCTACTTGATATTCTTAGTATGTTTTGGTACACCGACTTTTGGGTTCTAGGAGATTTTCGTTTGGTATTTTGTTTCCATACATTCTTAAGTTGTTAGATTGAATGGTTATTACACTATTTATAGGATAGTTCATGTACTTTTACTTGGGTGTTGATCAATGCTTCTGGAGTTGTTGGTTCTCCCACCGGGTAAGTAGTGTGGGTGCCACTCTCGACGGGTTTGGGTTGTGACAGATACACTGTTTTGGATATTTTTTTTAATGTGTGGTGATGACTGCAATTTGGATATTATTTTGATATTTCATTCGGTTTGTAATATTTGAGTGTGTGGTGTGTGACGTTTTATTTTTATTTCTTTACATTTTATTTTTAGCTTGATAGTTCATAGTTAGTTGCAAATAAAATTTCTTTTTAGCATGTGAACTTAAGAGAAAGAGTGTGCTAGCAATAGAACACTTTGACTAAAATAGTACTCTTGGGGAGTTCACATGCTCAACTTTTAAAAATGATGAATTATTGTGTATTGCTCTATTTTTCAAAAATGTGCCCCTTTTCAAAAAACAATTTTGGCTTAGTTTAACTAGTTAGGCGCTTATCATTTGTGAGCACTCACATCTTATGTTGACTACTTGAGTATCTTTCTCAATATGTGCTATGAATGTGGTACATCAATTAAGAAAGGGGGCTTCGAGTATGCGATTCAGTGCCATGTGTGGGTGAGAGTTCATCTTGATCATCCTCAATGAGTCCACCTAGAGCTTGCCCGGTTGCTCTAAATCTAAACCAAAGAGTGTGCGATGTTGGAGAAGTGATCTTAGGCCATTGATCGAGAGTGAACCTCCAATTTGACAAAACTAGTCACCCCATTATGAGTTAAGTGACCAAGTTTGTCCCTAATTCGAGCCTTGGAACTCTTTTTCTTGGATGACCTTATTACAAGCCTAAACCCATTTTTCAAAGCCCTCTCTTCTGAACCTAACCCTTCTTGAAATGTTTAGGTGAGACCGAAAACCAACTTAGGCCAAAAGCCTAAGTTGGGGGTGGTAGAGATCCTAGGTGGGACGTTCATGATTTTAAGGACCAATCGATTCTATTCCTCTTAGTGATCCTATTATTCTTTGTGAATAGTTAAAAAAAAAAAAGCACGAAAAAGATTCAACAAAAATAGAGGTTTAAATAGAGTTGCAATGGTGTTAGATTGTTACTAAGAAGTTTTTGCGTTGAAAGGATATGAGGGGGAAGATGGCTTGAAAACCTTTGAGAATTGGTACTTGAAATGATTTGTGAAATAAGATTTGGGAAGGAAGCGTAATTGAGGTCTCCTTAGACTCTTTGAGAAGGTAGAGTCACTATAACCTTAACCTTCCCTACCTTCCAACGTTACAAGCCGAAGAAAGTCGTTAGTGATCTCCAAAGTTGCAACCTTGTATGTGGTTAAGTGGAGCTTATGGGCAAGCCCATGGTGTGGTTCTCATGTGCATGATCATCTTTTGGAGTGTGAGTGATTCATTATAGCCCTTTGTCCTAATGTTGATTTGCTTTTAAGAGGAAGGACTTCTTTGTGTGTGGGCACTTAATTGTAATACTTGACCACTTTTTGATCTTGGTTGGAGTCTATAAGCATGTGCGAGGTATGATAATATTTAGTCAACATTTGAGTCTCATTTTTCACAATATGAGTGTTTGATAGGTGAAACTTGTACCATTGTTTTCAAAATCAAGAGGGCAAAGTATTTTCACAAAAGAGGCATGTGTCTAAATTCACAAATAGTACCAATTGTACGCATCGTTGATTTTGTTGTGTGTGCATTGATTCACTCAAGGACGAGCAAAGATTTAAGTTAGGGGTATTGATGAGTCGACAAATTGCAACTCATTTAGTCTAAAAATTGTAAGAAATCAAGTCCTCAATGCTAATTTAAATGCATTTTAATGTTAATTTGGTTTAATTTCAGGGTTAAGACCAAGAAGTGAAAAAAATGGAAGATTGGAGCTAAAAAAATATAAGAACATTGCAAGGGACAATTGACGAATCGCCAAACCCTTCTATACATTGCCAAAATGATGGTTCCATTGCAAATTCCAGCAGTCTTGGCCAAGTCAACTTTCAATGAAACAACTATGAAGGATACAATTTGGCGCATCGTCGAACCGGTCGGTGAGGCCAAGTTCTATCACAAATTTGGACAGATGCCAACCATTGGAGCTTAAACCTAAAGTCAAATCGGCAATCCTTGTACAATTCGACGTATTGCCGATCCCTTTGATGATGGAATACTGCTCAGCCGAATTGAATGCGGTGGCATTTCTATAATTTTGAAGCCTATTTTTGCTAAAGCTATTTAAGCCTTTTTGACCAATTGGAATGCTATCTTTTGCCATTTTTGAAAGCTAAAAGCTTGTAATTGAACCTTAGTTGGGATTTTAGTTGCTTATTACTAATTTCTTGCTTGTGAATTTGGATTTTCTTTGGAAACATTTGGATTCTATGGCAGCTTTGAATGAGTATATAGGTATATTTTCTTTTTCTCTTGTTATGAGTAGCTAATTTTCCAAAGTTGGGGTTATGCATTAGTGAGTGTTGATTACTGTGTAGGTAGTGATTATTTGCCTTTATATTCTATTTAATTTTATGATTTTAGCTAAATCTCTATGTTTCACCTTAAGAATTGAGGTTGTAAACTCCATTCATGCTTTGACACCTTATTTTACTTGAAAGAGAAGACAATGGTGGAGAGATTTAGTTGACAAAGACTTGCGAATTTCCCATTTAATAACTAGTGCTAGTAATAGACTAGCTAATTTGAGGTTATTGGTTGCTTGGTATCGTGTACATATGGGTGTTTGAAAGAAACCCTTATGAAATTTGGTGGTAGATTGAAAGATTACCTCTAATACCTAAGATCAAGCCTAGTCATGACTATCAATTGAATTTTAGGTGTACTTTCACTTACCCTCTCTTATAATCACTCTTAAGAAGGCATAACCCCAAGTTCTTCTGCTTATCGATTACACTCTTTAGCATTCGCTTTGACAAACCAACATTGAAATTGATAATACGAAATCCCGTTACATTAAGCCCCCCCATTTTTACTTTTCCGCATTATTTTTAACATTACGTGCAAACACTTAGTCACTTACAACACTCGAAGGTGAACCTATCATATTCATTCCCTTTGGAATCGATCCCCACTCCAAGTTGGGTATAAATTATATTGCTAGCAACCGCATACATCTATGCGTTATCATTATCTAATATTCCTTCATATTGGCCTAATTTGGTAAAGTTCATAGAAAATTATACTGTTGGGATTGGAAGTCAAGTTGTATACTAGAAGTTACTAGCTTGGGTTTCTTTAAACGTAATTCTGATGGCGTATCTAAGGGTAATCCTGGACCTTGTTCAGGAGCTTTCTATATAAGAAGTGATATTGGGAACTTAATTTATGCAGAGGTGACATGGATTGGAGATAATTCAAACTTAATGGCTAAAGTTCTTGCATTACAGATGGGATTAGACTATTGTATTAGACATAATCATCTTCCTGTGATATTAGAAACAGATTCCTTGGTTGTTAACAAGACGATAGATGGAAATTGGGAAGTCACCTGGAATTTGGTTGTGGTGATTAACAAAATCAAAGAACAGATTAAGGAGGTGGAGGCAATGGTGGTTCATGTGTACAGAGAAGGTAACAAGTTGGCAGATTTTTTAGCTAACCAAGTTTTCTTTTTGTAAGGATTAGAGAAAATTACATATTCATCAGAACAAGAATGAGGCTAAAACAATCCTAAACATGGATAAACATCATGTACCAAACTTTAGAATCAAAAAGTTCCATTTTGGAACTTTTGATAATAGGGGAAGGTAAAATCAGTAGTATAAACATATTTTCAAAAGGATGAATTCAACATTTGGGGCAGTCACTGTCAAAGTACAACAAAAAGAGTACACTACTAAGCTAGAAGATGAAAATGGAAGAGCACACAGAAGATCATAAAAGGGACAAGAAGTAGTAGAAAATTGATGGAATTACACACATCAACTTTCAATAGTAGAATACTAAAGCAAAATCAATTAAAGGACGAGATCGATTCTTATTTCATACCTGACAAAACTGGAAGTAGACCTATTATTTTGTCCTTCTTAATTAGTGGTATCAGCTTCAAGCTGGACTAAACCTGTCAAGAAGAAAAGATGAAGGTGAAATTGACAGTCAAAAGTGGTTATCATTGAGGATTTTAGAGGGTGAGGCATATTCATCTTGATATTATGATCTCAAATCTGTGGATAGTGGAGTCAAAGAAGTCTTCATTTGGGTTGATTTTATGGCATTTGTGAGACATTATAAATGCCTATTGTGAAAATGCCCAAAACTCAACTATTTCGCCTGGATGTAGTGAGATTCGTAGGGACTGAGATGATTTACGCCATCATAATCCATGAGCTTACTTGATTCTGCCATGGAAAAGAAGATGTTTTCGATGCAGTGGAGTAGATGAAGAAACAACTTCAATAACTTTCCATTTTTGTTTCTAGATATTTCTTTATTTTTAGTTTTTAGTTGTTGTCTTTTTTTGTTTGTAGGATTATTATCGGGTTGGGAATCTTTTGGCCTTGTCCTGATTTTGGTGTACATTAATTTGATTTCAATAAAAGATCTATAAGGCCTACTTTAATTTTTTTTGAAAGTATGAGGGAGTTAAGTCCTTTTTAGTGAAAAAAAAAATTCAAATCACATTTTTATTGGGCATTACATAAATTTTTAAATTTATTTTTATCACAGTCCGTTAATTCATCAAATTCAAATATTCCATGATTTTGGATAGCATATGGTTTTGTATAGCCCATAGTTTTTCAAAACTATGATATTGAGCAAATGGTTTTTCTCTTGAGCGGTTTTGTTTTGTCTATAAAACTTATCCACTCTCTTCACAATTAGTGGTGGTGGAAATATCCAAATTAGGTAAAAACCCAACATTTCTCAATCCTTTTTTCATCTTTCTCAAAATAGCCACCCCTCTTAATTTTTCCAATGAGATTCCACCACCACAAATCACCAAAAAAAGCTACAACTGCCATTTTCTCCCCTTCGTCTCTCTTTCAGATCTGACAAGAGAAACCATCCAACCATAGCTCCAAGCTTCAACAAACAACAACTCTAGCCTCAAATGCCAAACAACCCCTTTTCCCTTTTACTCTTCTTCTCCAGCAGGCTCCAAGCTCCGAGAACTAACCCCAATAACCAACGAGCTCCCAACTCCGACAAGCTCCAAACCACCCAACACCTCGCTTCTCATTTTTCTGGCAAACTTGCGATTCTGGAATCTCCAACGAGCTCCCAACTCCGACGAGAACTACCTCCAACAAACACAACAACAAACATCTCCTATCACCGCTAGCTCTGATCCTGGCGAACAACATCACCACAATAGAGAAACAACCAACGAACTTTGATGAGCACCCTCCACGTTGGAGAACAACAAATCCACCATGCTGCTGAAACCAAACTTACGATGCTACCTCTAGCAAGATCCGCATATCCTTCGGCTAACTCTATTAATGGTAACAATTTTACCTTTGTTATCCCTCTCTAAAGGTGATTATTTTATCATTTTTACTTTATTTTCAGCTTATGTTTTGGTGAAGTCCATTTTGGTTTTAGCTTTATTCAAAGAATTATTTTTAATTAACTTGATTCTTGCTACTGTTAATGTTAAGTTGACCAACAAATAATTAATGGTTGAGTTCTTTTGCTATGTTTGACATTGGTTATTATAAAATGTTATTTCCCTCATTGATTGTTATCTTTATTTGTTTTTGTTATGATTCATATTTCATAGACTATTTTAGGATTATTTTAACTCTTCATTATTTGTTTTTGTTATGATTCATATTTCATAGACTATTTTATGATTATTTTAACTCTTCATTATTTTACTAAACTATTAACAAATGGATGGAATACTTGGCCAATGATAAAATCTCTCCGTCGAATTTTCGAGGCCTCCCCATTACAAAAAACGAATTTTATTTCAAGTTCAATTATTTTATTTCTAGTATTTATATACTTGGCCAAGGAAAAAGTATCTCCGTCGGATTTTCAAGGCCTCCCCATGATAATTGACCTATTTTATTTTTAAGTTAAATTATTTTATTTAAGTTTCAAATGTTGGCCAATGAAGAAATTTATGTCGATTAACAAGGCCACCTATGTATTACTTCTTTAATTCATTTTAATTATATTTGTTCATTACTAATACTTTTACCAAGTGTTTTTACAGGTACACAGAGTTGCTTTCCAAAGAAGATATTCAAATTCAAATTAGAGGATCATTTTGAATTATTTATTCTATTTATTCAATTTATTTAAAGATGGGCAAATATTAGGCCATTTTCGCTATTCATGCTTTACTTTATTCTTTGTGTGTATTTTAGGTTTATTATACTTGTGAATTTTTTTTATCTCCTCTTCAATTGAAAAAACGAGTTCAGCTGAAATCCATCATTGTAGATTCCGAAGGGTGCCCAATACCTTCCCTTTGGAATAACTAGAACCCTTATCTAGAATCTAATTGGTTTTGCAGACTAAATTTTCTTTAAATTAACAGGTTCCCTAGTTTTCCTAAAATTAGGTGGTGACTCTCATAATTTATTTTAAAACAATTAATTGTTTTTGAGTCCCGAAGTTGCGCCTTGTTATAAAAAATAGAGATTGCGACAATACATACACACACACACACATACATACATATATATATATTTAGAGGTAGGTATACACAAAAACGGATAAAATCACCCTCCAAGACATAGTATCACTAACCTAGGGTCCATCCAATGTAGTTCCATGGCCTCGGGCCCACATTCCCAATTTGTATCAAGAAAGAACAAAATAGAGGTATAATATAAAGGTAAATCGATCGATAGACTCTGGTCTACCACTAAATACTACCCAACTTATACTAAGGATCCCTAACCTAATCATAAAACCATAAGCATACAAGTATCCCTAGCCTAATCGTAACACTACAACAACCATTCTAATAAAAAGCTCAAGCAAATATTCTACTCTAAGGTCCCCAAAGTAGGTCAATAATATCAGAAATAGTAAATTAAACTTAACCCTACCCTATAAATCCCTGATTCCCCAAGGCATTCATTCAACATACCATCTCGTAGAGCTAAGTCTGAAATAAATTAGACTATAGCCTACCTTAAAGCTGAATAACAGTCTCAGACCATCACAGAGCTATCTTTCTCCTCTATTCTTGTAACACTCCGTACATTTACGAACCTATTTAATTACCGTAACATTTATGGAATCATTTAAACATGAGAAGTTTGGTGTGTTACACATTAAGTTTAGTAGGCTTAATTGGTCTTGTGTTAATGGGCTCAAATGAGGCCCAAATATTAAGCAAAAAGACATGGCCCAAGTGGGGAAATGACCCATTCCACCATTGACGAAGTAAATATAACATTTATTGACCATAGTGTGGCTAAGGATGGCCATTGAGGCACTATAAAAGGGAACAAAAATCAGATTTTTATTCACCAAGACACACATGCCATTTCTAGATTTTTTCACAATATTCTCTCATCTCATAAACCCTAAGTAACTATCTCTTTGGACTAGATCACTCATTTGCAAGATTTGGTAAGTGTTTATTCTTGTGATTTAATATATTATATTCATGAGAGATTGTGTAGATCATGATGGTTATGTCTAAAAGTGTTGAGTAGTGCACTTTTGCTTTTTGCTAAAAGATGTGTCATCTATGTGATTTGAACTTGAAAGGAGACTTGAGGTTTTGATGGAAGTGAATGGCGTGGATTCAATATCAACATGTATGATGTGGTTATGTCCCTAACTTTATACATTTGGAATTGTTGTTATGAAATTGGGCATGGAATTGGTGGTGTATTGAAAGGAGGATGTAGTTTGGTGATGTTTATGTGCATTGTGAAACCATGGCTGTTCGTTGGAATCTAAGATAACTTTAAATATGAAAAGAGAAGTTTAATTATGACCATGGACCATTCATTACGAAAAAGGACCCAAAAATGACCCCTAGAGGTTGAAACGGGCATCAGCCTTCGCGAATGGGGCACCTGCGGGCACAAATGCAAATGCAGGTGGCCCTGGACCAGGCCAATGGTCACCTGCAGATGCACCTCACTCACCTGCAGGTGCAGTTGGCTTCGCAGGTCAGTCCAAAACCCCGTTTCGATTGTTTTTCCATCTCTTTGACCCCCCAAAGCCCCTATACCCTTCATGGATGCAATTATCAACTTATGGTACCTTTTGAATGACTTTAAAGGAGTATAACAGAGGTATTTTGAATGGTATAAATTATGGATTTTTGTTCATGTGTTATTGTTAAAGGTATCTAAGTGACTTGATGGAGAAAAGGTAACGTAGTATTGAAGGAGAAGTGTAAAGTATAACTTTGGTGTGAAGTGCTATCGCTTTATGATGTCTTGGTCAGTGTGTGGAATGTTATGGTATTGTTGGTATGGTGATGCAATAAATGGTATTGTAAGAGGGTTAAATGACGTTATATGGCAGTCACGTAATTCATTGTTGTCTTATGCAATTGTAAGATAGGTAGATGATAACGTGAGCTCCGTTATGTACTTGTGTTGTAGAGTAAAATGCAAGAAAGGACCTGAATTGGTGTATTCACATTTAGGACTGTGTATTCATATTGGGAAGATAAGGTATGTAAGGTTACCTTTTTCCTTATCCTTCTGCAGTACATATTGTTCATATTGTCCTTGTACTTGTTCCATTCCGAATTGTTCAAAGGTATGTCATTTCAGATTATCATCTATTGTTAATCACATGTTCCTTATTCATTGATCAATTGTTATTCATGTGTCACATAATTGTGGACATGGTCCAAAAGGTCCAATAATGCTACGTTCTAAAGTTCCAATAATGTTATGATTACCAATGTATTAATCTCTCAAAAGTAAAGAAATAAAGTAATGCATGGTTGTTGATTGTGTGAGTACGGGTGGAAGCTCTGGAGGAATAAGCCTAGCTTGATCCGATCCCTAGATTATTGGATTAGGGGGCAGAAGCCTAGCTCCAGCCAAACCTGACAAGGGATAGCTCTGGGGGTAAGAATCTAGCTCGGGCCGAACCTGATATATTGGTTTATGGGTGGCAGCTCTAGAGGCATAAGCCTAGCTCGGGTCTATCCCAATGTTATGTTATGTTATGCTATGACCCACTGATCAGTTAGGGCCCGGGTACGATATGATACAAATGATGATGAATGAGTGTAAAAGCAAAGAAAGTAATGAAAGCAATGTGCATGGTTCCACATAGATAGTGCGGTGGTTTATTCACATTGATTACTCACTTGTATTTTATTTCATTGAAGTTCTTATGTATGGTGCATTTTCTTATAGCCTTACATACTCAGTACATTCTTCGTACTGATGTACCTTGGGGGACTTACCTTACTTGTTGTAGGCGCAAGTGCTAGTAGATCTCCACAGTAGGTTACGGGTCATTTGCAGATCATTGGTGAGATCCAGTTGGTTCGGGGATTTCGAAGTCACATGTGTACATTGGTTTTGGTACTATGTAAATGTTGTATAAAGCGGGGACTTGTCCCTACTTTAGGATGGTTCTGTACAGGTATCTGTTAGAGGCTTTGTAGACGTACGTGGGAAGATAAATGAAAGAATGTATGTTTTTGACATGGTGGCCCCAACGGCCAAGTTTCATATATATCATATGTTTTCCATGACATTCGCCATTGGTAATTTGTATCTAAATGAGGTAGAGTGTTGTTCTTTTAGTGACATGCATATGAGTGCATATGAATGAAGATTGGTTCTCTCGGGCCTTAACGGCTTCGGGTGCCAATCTGCCCCGTTGGAATTTGAGGCTTGACAAAAGTGGTATCAGAGCAGGTCGTCCTAGGGTGTCTACAAAGCAATGTCTGAGTAGAGTCTTGCTTATGGATGTGTTGCGCGCCACATTTATAAGTAGGAGGCTACGGGACATTTAGGAGTTGTTTCTTTCTTTCATTTCTAGATCGTGCATTAGAGCCAAAGTTGTAGGTGGAATCATATCTGACCATGGGAATTGTTTTCTTGTGTTATAATAGAAATGACGATGGTAAGAAAAGGTTGGGGAAACAGTAAGAAGATAGACAGGACTACCGGAGAAGAAAGTAGTAAATCACCACCTGACCAAGCTAGTCAGGGTGGGGCTGAAACTGAATTTGCATCGCGGGCTTCTTCTACTTTTCCAGCTCCAGAAGAGCCGAGAAGGAGAGAAGACCCTGCCAAAATACCTATTAATGCTACTGAGCAGGATATAAGAAATGCAGTACACCTGTTGACTTAGATAGTTGTTGTACAAAATCACGGACAAGTTGGTCCAGCTTGTGCACAGAAGAAGAAGGATCAAAGACAAAGGAGAAAGGCGCAAGAATTTGATGAAGGACCGTCAAAGAGGGCTAAACCTATGGGACAGTTTATGGCATCCCAAGGAGAATTTAGGTCTCGGGTGTTTAACAGACCGTCTAGACCATCATTCCCTCATTCTACAGTAAATACTCTACCTCGATCTCAAGGGTTTAGAAGCAACCAGTTTGGACAAAGAAGTGAGATTCAGGATTCACGAATAGTGGGGTATCGAGAATAAGGAGGTATGAGCCAATCGAGGTCTTTTCGTCAGCTGTGCCAGCGCTGTGAGAAGTTTCATTCAGGTGAATACTGGTTTGGAACGAATGTTTGCTTTTGGTGTAGTAGGTCAGGGCATATGATGAGAGAGTGCCCACAGAGGGGCACAGGTAGTATGACATGACCTACAGGATTAGCCGTTGCATCCTCCTCATTAGGTGTACAACCTACGGGGCGTGGCAAAGGTTCTAGAGGGACAGTTGGTGCTAGTGGAACCCAGAACTGTACGTATGCCTTAGCGGATCGACAAAATTCGAAGGCTTCTCCTGATGTGGATACATGTACATTATTCATATTTTTACATAAGGTATATTCATTGATTGAACCGGGTTCTACATTATCATATGTTACTTCATTGATTGGGGAAAAAGTTGAAAGAACACCAAAATTACTAGTTAAGCCATTTTAAGTCTCTACACCAGTTGGCGAATCTATTATAGTTAAAAGAGTATATCGTAATTGTATAGTAGCTGTTTGTGGTAATGATACACTGATTGATCTTATTGAGTAGGACATGGTAGATTTTGATGTCATAATGGGTATGGATTTGTTGGCTTCTTGTTATTCCACGATAGATTGCCGAGCTAAGAAAGTACATTTTCATTTTCCACAAATGAATGTTCTTGAATGGAAGGGTAATGTAGGGGCACCGAGAGGAAAATTTATTTCCTATCTTAAGGCAAGGAAAATGATACCCAAAGGAGTACATATGTCACTTAGTAAGAGTGAAAGATACTGATGTGAAGCCGCCAACTCTTCAATCGAATCCGGTGAAAAATGAAATTCTTAGGAAATTTCCTGAAGATTTTTAGGTTTACCTCTAGAATGGGACGTAGAGTTTTGTATTGATATGATGCCAAGCACTCAGCCTATTTTGATTCCTCCGTATAGAATGGCTCCAGCAGAATTACGAGAACTGAAGGAGCAATTGAAAGACTTGTTCGACAAGGGGTGGTTCATAAGGCCTAGTATGTCCCCATGGGGTGCACCAGTATTATTTGTACGGAAGAAAGATGGCACATTGAGAATGTGTATTGACTATTGGTAATTGAATAAGGTAACGATCAAGAACAAATATCCCCTCCCCAGAATTGACGATTTGTTTGATCAGTTACAGGGTGCCAAATGTTTTTTAAAGATTGACTTGAGATCGGGTTACCATCAAGTCAGGGTAAGAGAAAAAGATATACCCAAGACAGCTTTCCGAACACGGTATGGCCATTATGAATGTTTAGTTATGTCGTTTGGACTAACAAATGAACCAGCTGTTTTCATGGATTTGATGAATAGGGTGTGTAAGCCATTTCTAGATGTGTTCGTGACGGTGTTTATAGATGACATCCTGGTTTACTCCAGATCACAAGAGGACCATGCTAATCACTTACGGTGGGTGTTACAGATTCTTCGTGAGCGTAAGTTGTATGCAAAGTTCTCTAAATGTGAATTTTGGTTAAAATCCGTAGCATTCTTGGGTCACATTGTGTCAGATGAAGGAATAAGGGTGGATACACAAAGGATCGAAGCGGTGAAGAATTGGCCAAGGCCTACGACGCCTACAGAAATCCATAGTTTTCTTGGGTTGGCAGGTTATTATTGAAGGTTTTTTTTCCATTGCTGCACCTTTAACGAAGCTAACACACAAGGCAATCAAGTTTCAGTGGAATGATGCATGTGAGAAATGTTTCCAAGAGTTGAAAGAAACTTCCTGTAACCCCCCGTACCTACCAAACCCTACTTGACGACGTTGAACAATGTTTACTTAAGTGTCGAGAGCCAAAAGTATGTATTTTGTAATGTTATTGATGAGGTAATGGATATTAGGCCTAGTACATGGGATTAGACCTTCGTAGGAGGTGTAATACCCCGTAGGTTTCCGAACCAAATTGGTTCCCGTGATATACATGGAATTAATTAAACATGCATGAGATTTTAGAGGATTTGTACATGAAATTGTTGGGCCAAATTAATATATGCAAATGGGCTCAATTTAAGCCCAAATGTATGACCCAAATGGAGGAAAACAAAAGATCCATTCTTCCATTTGACCCTTTCAAACATGATATTTAATGTTGAGGATTGGATAAGAAGAGACTTGAGGGCCTATATAAAGCATGAAAGTCAGATTTTTTATTCATTTGGACACCCATGTTTTGTCTAGAATTTTCCACAACATTTCTCTCTTTAACCAAACCCTAAGCTCTCATCTTTTGGGCCAAGATCACTCTTTGAAAGCTCTGGTAAGTATTTATTATTATGATTTAATATATTTTATGCATGAGAAATGGTGTATATCATGTTGGTTATGTTGGTGAAGTGTGAGAAGGTCACTATGTGTAAGACAATTTGTGTTTGCTAAATCGGAGGATGGTTTTGTCTTATAAACTTGAACATGGGCTGGTGATATTGAAGGAAATGAAATTTATGGATTTAATATTGACATGTGAGATGTGATTATAGTATTTCCTTGTTTTGTCATGGTGTATAATGTTTGGAATTTCTATTGTGAAATTGGTTATGGTTTTGGTGACGTATTGACTGTAAAGTGTCATTTTGGTGATGTTATTGTGTTTTGTGAGACCATGGCTGATTTTTGGCATCTAATATGATCAAAAATATGTTGAAATAAGTTTGGTTATTATCATGGACCATTCATTGCATAAAAAGACCCAAAAGAGACCCTTTTTGGCCGAAACGGGCACCCGCCCTCGCAGACGAAGTATCTGCGGGCGCAAGTGCCAACGCAGGTGCCTATGGGTACTGCCAAAGGTCACCTGAGGACACAGTTCATCCACCTTTGGGCGAAGGTGGCTTAGCAGGTCTTCCCAGAACTCCGAATTGCTTGTTTTTGCATCCCTTTGGCCCCCCGAAACCCCTATACCCTTCATGGATGTAATTATCAACTTGTGATACCTTTTAAATGACTTTAAAGGAGTATCCCAGAGGTATTTTGGATCGTATTAATTATGTATTATTATTCATGTGTTGTTACGGAAGGTATTGAGATGACTTGAAGGAGTAATTGTGACGTAGTGTTAATATGGGAGTATAAAGGGTAAAGTTGGTGTGAAATGTTATTGGTTTGTGATGCCTTGGTCGATGTGTGACATGTTATGGTATTGTTGGTTTGGTGATGCAATAATGGTAATTTAAGAGGGCGAAATGACGTTATATGGTAGTCATGTAATCCATTGTCGTTTTATGCACTTGTAACATGGTTAATGGTTGACTTGAGCTCCGCTATGTACTTGTATTGTATAGTAAGACGTAAGGAAGAAGCTGGACTGTTGTGTTCATATATAGACTCGTGTACTCATACTTGGAAGTGAAGGTATGTGAGGTTACTCTTTCTGTATCCTTCTGCAGCATGTATGTTCACATTGTCATAGTACTTATTCGATTCCGAAATGCTCTAAGGTATTTCATATCCGGTAGTTGACTAGTGTTACTCATGTGTTCCTTAATTATTGGTCAATGGTGATTCATATAACTTGTGTCCATTGGTTGACTCATGTTCATTGGCTAATATGACAAAAGTCTCAAAGTGTTATATTCCAAAGGGGTTCTACAGTGTTCCAACTAGGGTTGACATATATTGTTATTCATATGTGTCCTACTCTTAGATGAATTATGACCCACTTATCTCTTATTTACTGACGGAAGTTCCTAAGTTGTCATGATGTGGTAGATCCTAAGAGAATTATCTCAAGAGAAAGTCAAGATGTAAAGAGAGTCTATTTATTTGCATAAGCATTTTGTTCCAAATCATGTCATGTTCCAAAGTCTAATAACATTATGAATATGTTTGTACCAATCTCTCCCAAGTGTAAAGGTGCTTATCTCATAAGATCTCATACGAATAATGAAGAGGTAATGTGTGAGTTAATATATCCATCCCTCACAATTAAGGGTGTCACTCTCCTGAAAGTAAGGAAGTGAAGTAAGGCATAGATGTATGTTTCCAATACTATCATGAT
The DNA here is from genome assembly GCA_031232105.1 of Capsicum rhomboideum. Lineage (NCBI taxonomy): Eukaryota > Viridiplantae > Streptophyta > Magnoliopsida > Solanales > Solanaceae > Capsicum > Capsicum rhomboideum. The sequence goes on from CP124711.1 coordinate 59,471,635, forward strand.
CCTCAATGTGTCAATCTCATGAAGTAAAGGAGTGAAGTGAAATGTGTATATAAGTGTGTGCTTCAATTAGTGTCATGATCTCTAATGTGTCACTTTCATAACTATGTAAAGGAAAGGGTATTGTAGAGAAATAATGTGTATATGGTTACTTTTTGCTTTGTTGAGTGTGGATCACAATCTAAAGGGTATAGTTCAAGATGGTATAATTCCAATATCATGCTATGGTATTATTATGGTATATATTATTATCCACCTATAAGGTGATGAGCGGTATATATTATTATCCACCTATAAGGTGATGAGCGGTATATATTATTATCCACCTATAAGGTGATGAACGGTATTATATTATTATTCTCCTATAAGGTGATGATCGGTGTTATATTAAAATCCACATAATAAAGATAGTTGTAAAAGCAAGTAAGGTATATCCCTTGCATAAATTTAGAGCTAAAGGTAAAGGTTAGTATAAGACTGATGACGGTAAGACTGAATGACTAAGTAATGAAGTAATAGAGGTAAGGATCATGGCTCCACATATTCAGGACGGAGGCATATCCACATATTCTCTTATGCTTAATTTCTTGGAAGTACTTATGTATTATGATAGTTTCCTACGGCCTTACATACTCAGTACTTTCTTCGTACTGACCCCTCTTGGGGGACTTACCTTACATGTTGCAGGCACAGGTGCTAGTAGATCTCCTCAGTAGGCTACGAGATATCCGCAGATTGTTGGTGAGATCCAGTTGGTTTGGGACTTTTCCGAGTCATTATGCATATTGGTTTGAGATTGTATATGAGTATAGAGCGGGGTGTGTCCCGACTCTAGGTTTGTTATAGTCATGTATCTGTAGAGGCTTTGTAGACTTATGTGGGAAGAGTAATGTAAGATATGTACATTCATTTTGACATGATGGCCCCAACGGCCAAGTTTCCTAATATATATAGCATATGTTTCCATGTTCATGATTTCCGCATAGTTGCATGAGGAATAATACGAATCACACGAGAATATGCATACGAAGGTTCATTAGAAAAGATTGGTTCTCTCGGGCCATATCGGCTTCGGGTGCCAGTCCGACCCGAATGGGATTTCGGGTTGTGACACTTCCACACCCGTATTAGTACTTTCGGAAGGCACCGAAGGTTATGCAGTATATTGTGATGCTTCTGGAGTTGGTTTAAGATGTGTATTGATGCAGTACGGTAATGTAATAGCTTATGCCTCACGATAGTTGCAGTTACATGAGAGGAAACTATCCCACACATGATCTTGAGTTAGCAGTTGTGATATTTGCTTTAAAAATATGGAGCCACTATTTGTATGGGGTTCACATTGATATATATATATACTGATCATGAAAGTTTGCACTACATTTCTAAGCAGAAGGACCTAGACAGCGAAGATGGCTGGAATTACTAAAATACTATGACATCGATATTTTATACCATCCGGGAAAAGCAAATGTTGTAGCCGATGCCTTAAGTCGTAAAGAAATAGGAAGCATTAATAGCCAGTGGAAGGAAAAAACAAGATATAATTAAGGATCTATATCAACTAGCCAGCTTGGGAGTTCGTCTTCTTGAATCTCCAGATGAAGAGGTTATTGAGAAAAATGCAGCAAAATCCTCATTAGTAGCTGAGGTGAAAGAGAAGCAGTATATGGATTCTATTTTATTGCAGCTGAAGGAGAATGTACAACAGGGTCTGACTAGGGCATTTGATCTTACGTAAGAGGGAGTACTTCACTGCTAAGGTAGATTATGTGTACCAGATGTAGATGAGCTAAGGAAATTTATTATGATAGAGGCACATTATTCACGGTATTTCTATTCACCTGGGATCCACCAAAATGTACCACGATTTGAAAGAAATGTATTGGTGGGGAAACATGAAGAAGAAAACTGCAGAATTTGTATCTCAATGTCCAAATTGTCAACAAGTAAAAGTAGAGCATCAAAAACCTGGAGGTTATATGTAATGTATAAATGTTCCAGTCTTGAAATGGGACATGAGTAACATGGATTTCATCACAAGTTTGCCTCATACACTTTGGAAATTTGATTCCATAAGGGTGATAGTGAACAGGCTTATCAAATCAACACACTTTTTACCTGTCAAGACCACCTACACAACCGAAGATTATGCGAGGTTGTATCTTAAAGAGAAAGTTCGACTGCACAGAATTCCAATTTCTATTATATCAGACAGGAGAGCTCAATTACTGCACATTTTTGAAAAAAAAATTCCGAAGAGTTTGGGAACCCAAGTGGCTTTGAGTAAGGCTTTTCATCCTCAGACAAATGGACAGGCAGAACGTACTATCCAAACATTTGAAGATATGCTATGAGTTTACACATTGGACCTTGCAGGTAGTTGCGGTGATCATCTATCGCTTATTGAATTTGCCTACAATAATAGTTATTATTCAAGTATCAAGATGGCCCCTTATGAAGCTTTATATGAAAGAAAGTATAGATCCCCAATTGGATGGGTTGAAGCAGGTGAACCTGCTTTACTCGAGCCAGATCTTGTTCATCAAGATATGGAGCAAGTTAAGGTGATACAATTGTGGCCCAAAGTCGACAAAAGTCATATGCCGATATTAGAAGAAGGGAATTAAAATTTGCCATAGGTGATTGGGTATTTTTGAAAGTGTCACCAATGAAAGGGGTAATGAGATTTGGGAAGAAAGGAAAGTTGAGTCCACGTTATATAGTGCCATATGAAATTGTTTGAAGATTTGGGCAAGTTGCCTATGGATTAAAACTACCCCAAGAACTCTCCACAGTTCATCCAGTGTTTCATGTTTTGATGCTTTGAAAGTGCATAGGAGATCCATTGCTCCCATTGAAGATGTACAAAATACGAAAGATCTCACCTATGAAGCGATACCTATTGCTATCCTGCATCGACAAGTGAAGAGGTTAAGGAATAAAGAAATAGCTTTCGTAAAGGTACTATTAGAGAAATCAGTAGGTAGAAGAAATTACATGGCAAACCGAAGAAATGATAAAGTCGAAGTACCCGTATTTGTTTCAAATCGAAGAAAAAAATTCAAGGTGCGGAGTTGAAGCAATAACAAGTAAGTCTTTACAAGCATTATGTGTATATGATAACATGAAGGATAAACTTAGACTTGATGAAATGGGATAATGCTACTAACATTCGAGGACGAATGTTCCTAAGGGGGGAAGGATGTAACACCCCGTACATTTCTGAACCTATTTAATTACCGTAACATTTATGGAATCATTTAAACATGAGAAGTTTGGTGTGTTACACATTAAGTTAAGTAGGCTTAATTGGTCTTATGTTAATGGGTTTAAATGAGGCCCAAATATTAAGTAAAAAGACATGGCCCTAGTGGGGAAATAACCCATTCCACCTTTGACCAAGTAAAGAAAACATTTATTGGACATAGTGTGGCTAAGGATGACCATTGAGGCACTATAAAAGGGCACAAAAATCAGATTTTTATTCACCAAGACACACATGCCATTTCTAGATTTTTCCATAATATTCTCTCATCTCATAAACCCTAAGTAACTATCTCTTTAGACAAGATCACTCTTTTGAAAGATTTTTTAAGTGTTTATTCTTGTGATTTGATATATTATATGCATGAGAGATTGTGTAGATCAGGATGGTTATGTCTAAAAGTGTTGAGTAGTGCACTTTTGCTTTTTTCTAAAAGATGTGTCATCTATGTGATTTGAACTTGAAAGGAGACTTGAGGTTTTGATGTAAGTGAATGGTGTGGATGCAATATCAACATGTATGATGTGGTTATGTCCCTAACTTTACACATTTGGAATTGGTGTTATGAAATTGGGCATGGAATTGGTGGTGTATTGAAAGGAGGATTAGTTTGGTGATGTTTATGTGCGTTGTGAAACCATGGCTGTTCGTTGGCATCTAAGATAACTTTAAATATGAAAAGAGAAGTTTAATTATGACCATGGACCATTCATTGCGAATAGGGACCCGAAAACGACCCCTGGAGGCTGAAAAGGCATCCGCCTTCGCGGATGGGGCACCGCGGGCACAGATGCCAATGCAGGTGGCCCTGTACCAGGCCAATGGTCACCTGCGGATGCACCTCACCCACCTGCGGGTGTATGTGGCTTCGAAGGTCAGTCCAGAACCCCGTTTCGATTCTTTTGCATCTCTTTGACCCCCCAAAGCCCCTATACCCTTCATGGATGCAATTATCAACTTATGGTACCTTTTGAATGACTTTAAAGGAGTATACCACAGGTAATTTGGATGGTATCAATGATGGATTGTTGTTCATGTGTTATTGTGAAAGGTATTTAAGTGACTTGACGGAGAAAAGGTAACGTAGTATTGAAAGGGAAGTGTAAATTATAACTTTGGTGTGAAATGCTATCTCTTTATGATGTCTTGGTAAATATATGGAATGTTATGGTATTGTTGGTATTGTGATTCAATAAATGGTATTATAAGTGGGTGAAATGACGTTATATGGCAGGTACATAACTCATTGTCGTTTTATGCACTTGTAAGATAGGTAGATGATAACGTGAGCTCCGTTATGTACTTGTGTTGTAGAGTAAAACGCAAGGAAGGAGCTGGATTATTGTATTCACATATAGGACTGTGTATTCATATTGGGACTATAAGGTATGTTAGGTTACATATTGTTCACATTGTCCTTGTACTTGTTCAATTCTGAATTGTTCAAAGGTATCTCATTTCAAGTTATCATCTATTGTTAATCACATGTTCCTTATTCATTGATCAATTGTTATTCATGTGTCACATAATTGTGGACATGGTCCCAAAGGTCCAATAATGTTACGTTCTAAAGTTCCAATAATGCTATGACTACCAATGAATCAATCTCTCAAAAGTAAAGAAATGAAGTAATGCATGGTTGTTGATTGTGTGAGTACGGGTGGCAGCTCTGGAGGCATAATCCTAGCTCGAGCCGATCCCGAGATTATTGGATCAGGGGACAGCTCTGGGGGTGGAAGCCTAGATTGAGCCGAACCTGACAGGGGGCAGCTTTGGGGGTAAGAACCTAGCTTTGGCCGAACCTGATATATTGGTTTATGGGTGGTACCTCTGGAGGCATAAGCCTAGCTTAGGCTGATCCCAATGTTATGTTATGTTATGCTATGACCCACTGAGCAGTTGGGGCCCGGGTACGATATGATGCAAATTATGATGAATGAGCATAAAAGCAAAGAAAGTAATGAAAGCAATGTACATAGTTCCACATATACAGTGCGGTGGTTTATTCATATTGATTCCTCACTTGTATTTTATTTCATAGATGTTCTTATGTATGATGCATTTTCTTATAGCCTTACATACTCAGTACATTATTCATACTGACGTCCCTTGGGGGACTTACCTTACTTGCTGCAGGCGTAGGTGCTATTAGGCCTCCACAGTAGGTTGTGGGTCATTTACAGATGATTGGTGAGCTCCAGTTGGTTCGGGGCTTTCCGAGTCATATGTGTACATTGGTTTTGGTACTATGTAAATGTTGTATAAAGCGGGGACTTGTACCGACTTTAGGATGGTTATGTACAGGTATCTGTTATAGGCTTTGTAGACATACGTGGGAAGATGAATGAAAGAATGTATGTTTTTGACATGGTGGCCCCAAAGGCCAAGTTTCATATATATCGTATGTTTTCCATGACTTCCGTCATTGGTAATTTGTATCTAAATGAGGTAGAGTGTTGTTCTTTTAGTGACATGCATATGAGTGCATATGAATGAAGATTGGTTCTCTCGGGCCTTAACGGCTTCGGATGCCAGTCCGCCCCGTTGGAATTCAAGGCGTGACAATTCTACCTCAGAAAGCCACCACAATATCACAAACATTTTCCGTTTTTAAATACAAGAAGATTAACACTCATACTATGAATATGGAAATCGAGATGAAAGTCAGGTCAAAAATCAACCCTCGGGGTCTGATAATGAAATACAAAATTGACTCCATAATTACCTTCCTGATTGGGTAAGGAATGCTTGTCCAAAATTTATGCGGAGGCGGATTTCATTTCGAGGCTCAAAACAATCTCGAAAATTAGGGAAATCAAGATTTGAATTTGTAATTTAACATAATTAGGAACAAAATTTAGCATAAAATTAATGGGAATTATACTATGGGAGCGTAACAAACTTACCCGAACTTGATTGGATGGAAATACCTCAAATTCACAGCTCCTAAGCTCTAAAATGATCAAAAGTCCGAGAAAATGAAGAATAAAGCTGAGATTGGAGTGCGTGTATATATATATATAAGCTTAGTGATCTCCGCTTTTGCGGAGGTTTAGCCGCAAAGGCAGCGTTTCTTAGGTGATGAAACTTCTTCAAAAGCTAAAGTCATTAACCTTTAGGACCTCCACAAAAATAGAGGAAATTCCCCAAAAGAGGAATTGCTAAAGCGAGAAAGGCTTCACTTAAGCGGAGTCGGGTGCACCATGCACTCTCCGCAAAAGTGACTGAAGCTACAAAAAGCCGGCTCCGCTAAAGTAGAAGGTGCTCGCATTAGCATCTTTTGTAATAGCGGACCTCACCCACAAAAGCAACTATGTTCGTACGAGCATATCTCCGCAAAAGAGGATGAACCAGCAGCTTCAGCCAATTTAGGCAAGTTTCAAACGGACCTCCGAGATTTGTTTAGAGTCCCATGAACATAAACTGAATATGCTACTCAACTAGAAACAAAATTCTGGACTCAATGAAAGCAATAAAATGACCTACAAAGGTCGTCTCATTAAAAAGTTGACCGAAGTCAACACTTTCCAAATAAACACATAAAGCCAACCAAATGCCCAAAATAGCTCGAAAGCCTCGGGACCAAAACCAAAGGTTTTTCTTGCCTAAAATCCATATTCCAAAGCTCACGGAACTGTCAAATTTTTTATCTATGTCTATTTACTAGTTGTTTTGACCGAAATTAAACTTATTAACTTTAAAAGATCCAATAGCGAAATTGGGTTAAAACTCAACCAAACTCATTGAGAATTGAACAACTAGTCCCAATAAGTCAAAAATACCCTGTAGCAACTACAGGGCTGGTCAATTTGGGAAAATGCATAGAAATTAAGAAAATAACCAAGAGGGTCATTACAACATCCACTACTAAAAGGCTTTCATCCTCAAAAGTCAAGGAAAAGGATGCATCTAAAGGCTTGAATAAGTGAGGATACTGTATCCACCTAACGGCTTGAAAAGATAAGAATACTGTATCTGCATGACCTGTTAGGTCTCCTGGGTAGCCTCCTTGACTTGACGGTGTTTCACTGGACCTGAACTACTGGAATCTCCCTAGATCTCAACTACTTGACTCCTCTACCTAGGATAGCTACCGTCTAATCCTCAACTGCTAAACTCTCATCCAAATGAACAAAATCCCACTAAATCACGTGAGACTCATGTGTAAAGCACTATCTTACCATAGACAAGTGGAAAATTGGTTGAACACCCAAAAAATCTGGAGGCAAAGCTAACTCATATGCCATTTACTAAACCACTATAGTATTTAGAATGGCCTAATATACCTGGGGCTGAGATTGCACTTCCTTCCAAATCTCATCGCTCCCTTAATGAGCGACACCCACATAACATCCTATCACCAACTAAAAACACCAAGTCTCACTCCCTCAAGGCGTCGTAACTTTTCTGCCTGCTATAAGCTGCATAGAGTCCTTCCTAAATCTTCTAAACTCTATCCATGGAATCTCACAAAAATTATATGCCCCATGGCCTAACCTTGAAGGCATGAAACCAACCTGCTAGAAACCTAAACCTCCTACCATACAACGCCTTAAATGGAGCCATTTGAATACTTGAATAATAGCTATTGTCATATGCAAACTCTACCAAATCCAAGCACTAGTCCTACTGACGTTTGAAATCAATAACCCAGGCTCGAAACATATCCTCCAGAACCTGAATGGTCTGCTCAGACTAACCATCAGTCTGAGGGTAAAAAACTTTGATAAGCTCAACTTGGGTACCCAACTCCCTACGAATAGACCTAAAAAACTTGACTTGAACTGAGTACCACGGTTAAAATTGATATAAATTGCAACCCATGCAAATAGACTACCTCTCAAATACAAATCTGAGCCAACCTCTCCGAAATGTAAGACATCTAAACCGGCAAGAAGTGAGTTGACTTAGTCAACCTATCAATGATGACCTAAATAGAACCAAACCCCCAAAATGTACATGATAACCCAATCACAAAGTCCATAATATTTCTCTTCATCCCACACCACCAGTAATATTGTCTCAAGTTTCTATACATCTTCGTTGCCCCTAGGTGAATATAATATCTTGTATAATAAGCATTCTCCATAACCAACCTAATCAAGTCTCCAACTCTAGGAATACTAATACGACCCTCGATTCTCAAAACACTCTCCAGATCTAAGGTCACCTTCCTAGCCTCGCCCCTCAGCACCTTATCGTGATTTACCCTCAATATCTCATCCTCAAACTGGTACATTAACATATAACCTAAACAGATCCTTAAAGGCATCATAATAAATAGTATACCTTTGGCCTTCAATAGGAAGAGTCAAAATCACAACTGGAGTCAATAAGGCCTTGAGCTTTATAAAGCTCGGTGCTTACCTTAAACTCATCTAACTACTGGAAATGGATATTTTCTTGAGTCAGTCTAGTCAATAATGCTACAATAAGAGAAAGCCCTTTCACAAACTGCCTATAGAAACCTACTAACCGAATAAAATTGCGAACTTCAATGGGAAAAGTGGGCCTAGCCCAAACACAAACTGAGTCAATCTTCGGTGGGTCTGCCACGATCCTATCCTTGGACACCGTGTGCCCCAAGAATGCTATAGACTCAAGCCAGATCTCACATTTGGAAACTTAGCATACAACCACTGATCCCGCAAAGTCTAGAGCACAATCCTCAAATGCTACTCATGCTCTTCCCTATTCCTTGAGTAGGCTAGGATATCATCAATGAAGACTATGACAAACAAGTCCAAATAGGGCCTCAACACATGGTTCAACATGTCTATAAATATTGTTGGACATTGGTTAAAACGCATAACCAAGAACTCATAGTGACTGTAATGAGTCACAAATGCATTCTTAGGTATGTACGCTGCCCTAATCCTCAACTGATGGTAGATTGACCTCAACTCAAACTTAGAAAACATGATTGCACCCTAAAGTTGCTCAAACAAATCATAAATACATGGAATCAGATAATTATTCTTAGTAATCACCACCCTACTCAACTATGGGTAGTCAATACATATACGCATGAAACTATTCGATACTGGGGGATAGAGATGGTTTGAGTGCCTAGCTCAATATTAATACCAAAGTTGGCATCAAGATTGGGAGAAAAGCCAGGTAAATTGGTAGGGAAACATTAACAAACTCACCAATCACAAGAACTGGCTCAAGTGAAGGACCGTTAATGCTAGTATAAAGTACCTAAGCAAGAAAATCTAAATGTTCCTTCACTACCAACTTTTTTGCCTAAATAAATGATATAATCTTTCTCGACAACTAACGATCAATCCCCCCTCACAATCTGAAGGATACCAGGCATAACTAATATAGTAGTCTTGGTAAGGCAGCCAAAGATCATATAATGGAAAAACTGATTAGTTCAGGTCTAGAACTGTATTGAAAACTACCATGTCTAAGATAATAAAATCTACCCATAAGTCATACCCTATGATAGTCACCATACAAAATTGATACACCTGATAAACTACTAAAGAATCACCTATGAGAGTAGCCATATATACAGGCACAGACAAAATCTCACTAGACAAATCTAACAAAGAGCAAAGTAGGCATACATATATGAATATGGACACCACAAATCAAATCACACAGAAGCTGAAGGATAATAAATCAAAATTATACTTGTGATGACCGTATATGAAGCCTCGACCCCTGGCCTACCCATAGAAGTATATAGCTGACTACGTCCACCCTTGGACAGTGAACCCGTAAAACCACCCATTCAACTTGTCAGAGAACTATTTTTAGTACCTTGGGGACCATAATTAATACCCTACATACAACTTCAGGCTGGTGAAGATAGATCCTTGAGGGACTAAACCTTTTGATTTGGGTACCTTACAAACCCATGCCTGGGTTACTTCCTAGAATAGTGCACAAATTCACTACACTCATAGCAACCTTTGCTAGTCATGCTCTAGTAAGAAGACGAGAATGCATCCCTGGGGGACTACCAACTCTATCGTCTATGATGTGTGACTTTGGGACACTACTTATTAATAATCCCAAACTCACCACACCAATAACACCCCTTAGCGGATAAAGCCTGATGCAATGAACCTAAAGAAGTAGATTGGCTGCCACAGCCTAAATGCCCAAAAGGCACAACTTGAGAAGTCTAACCTAATACCTACCTACTCTGCCCATTATAACCTGAATAACTATCATCTAAAACCTATAGTTCCTCTTGAATAGGTTTGCTAGGCTGAAAGTGTTGATTTCCTCTTCTAGGAAGACCCATACCTCTGAATAAAGTAGCACTAAAGCTGCCCCTAACAGTCAGGCCTCATGTTGCCACCTTCATAGGTCTCGTGACATGCCCACTCTATAGTTCTCACATGACTAACAACCCAAAGAATAGTAGACCTAGCTGTAATTAAAGGTCCAACATCAAATAGAGTAATAAAATGAACCCTCTTACAAATCTCTACACCCTCACATATTCGGTAGGAAGAATTATTAAAGTATGTCTATCCAACTCGTGAAACCTGGTCTCATACTTTGAAACTAAAAAAAATCCCTATTAAAAATTGGCAAACTAATCCCTGACCAGAGGACCACTTGAGGTATCGGCTAGCGCCCCTATCTATGACTTACCCTCCACAAGGCTTGAAATCCTAACCATGGTACCTTAGAGAACTAGCGTAGCCACAAATTCTGCTAGATCTTGGGCTAGATCCTGACCCTTTAGCTGATGCTATAGATCCTCAATCTCTATCACGGGCTATAGTGATAGCTTTCTATCCTGATCCTGGGTTGAGGATCTGGAAATGGGCATAGGATTGTCGCCACCCTTACCTACCGATAATCTCGTCCTATCAATTTGAGAATGAGTGAAAGAAAAGAAGATTTTTGAGGTTGATAGGAATAAGGACGCATGATAAGGAGTAAAAGATAGAGTTTTTCCATAGAATGCCCTAGAGTCTCTCAAAGATAGGATTAGGATGTTACAATACCGATCTGTGGGACTCTACTAAATAGTTGCTCGTGTACTTACGAGACCGGTGAACCTAGGGTCTGATACCAATCTATCACGACCCTAAATTGGGCTAGATGGTACCTACAATAATTCCTCTAATAGGTAAGCCAAACCCCAAGCCATATATATAAAGTAATAGCCAAAATATAATAAAGGGAACACAAATAAGAACAACATGCCACTATGTATACATACATAACAGGTACAAAACATACAAAATGGGCCCATAGAAATAAGAAATATAAATAAACAAGAAAAACCAAAGTCGGACCTGGTGTTACTAGTACAAGAGCTACTAAGAACCAGAGTAGGTTCTAATCTAATATACATATGTCCAAAATATATAAAAATACAAACAGTAATATGACAAGGAGATTAGTGTCTCCGAATGCCAAGAGCTCACTTCAAATCTGATCAAGCAGCCTCGGGATGAATAAGACCAAGAATGATCACCCAAGCTATGATCTGCATTAGAAAAAGATGTAGACGTGTAGCATGAGTATCAAAACATGGGTACTCAATAGGCATCATAAGTCAATTGAGCTCAGAAAGATAATTTAACATTTAAGTGACATGAAAAGAGGTGTTTACATACAAAAGCTAGCCTAGCAGTCTAACATGGCAAGGATCAACTAAAAGTAGTAATAACAATACATATATAATACATAATTAATTAGAAGAAAATACAATGCAATGTAGGATGATGCAATGTAGCATGTGGCCAGTGCAGAAAAGTAAACCTTCACAGCAATACCTCGAGCCTCTCTCTCTTGACATATGTAATGCAGTATATGACTAATGCAGAAAAGTAAAGTAAAATGAACATATATTTTGGGCCGCCGTAAAATGCCCCTAAACTCACTCGTGTACCAATCAAAAATAAAAGAAAGTATATAAAGAAATGGACCCGAAATGTCCCTCAATCTGAATTTAAAGTAGTATAGACTTTCCAACTTAGAAATCTATGATAAAATAATATAAATCTTTTTGAAAAAATAAATTCGTAGTAAGATGGTACAATCTTTCAAAACCAACAAACCAGTAATAAAAATGATATAAATCTTTCATAAATCTAAAAATTCACAATAAAGGTGGTATGTTTTCATATTTAAAAGACTTTAACCAGTAGTAAGTATGTTTCAATTCTGTATCTTTTAAAAACCCAAAAATTAGTATTTTCCTCTGAATCATACCACAACTCATGTATATGCGTGAATGAATATATGCATGCCAACTCGGGTATATGTATGTATACATACATATACATACATACATACATATATATGTATATATATATATATATATGAATGTACGTATACACAAAACAGGGTAAAATCACCTCCAAGATAAAGTAGGACTAACCTAGGGCCCATCCAACATAGTTCCACGGCCTCGACCCTACATTCCTAAGGCATAACAAGAAAGCATGGAATATAAATACAATATTAAGGTAAACCAATAGATTGACTCCGCTCTACTACTAAGTCCTACCCCAACCAATACTAAGCATCCCTAACCTAATCCTAACACTATAGCAAGCATATAAGTTTTGTAAGCCTAATACTAACAATATAGAAATCATTCTAATCTAAGGCTCAAGAAAATATTCCACTCTATGCTCCTTGAAATAGGCCAATAATATTAGAAATAGTGAAATAAACTTAAACCTACCCTATAAATCCCTTATCCCATTTATAAACATACAATCTGGTAGAGTTAAGTCTGAAAGAAAGTAGACTATAACCTACCTCAAAGCCAAACAATATTCTCGGACCAATAACGAGCTACCTTTCCCCTCCGTTTGACCTCAAAAAGCCGTTGTTATTAAAAATACATTCCATATGCAAATGTAAGACTATTAACACCTATATTATAAATATAAAACCATGTCAAAAGTAGGGTAAAAAATCAACCCTCGAGGCTCAGTAATGAAATACAAAATTAACTCCATCATTACTTTTCCTATTGGGTAAGGAATGCCTGTTCAAAATTTTGGTGGAGATGAAGTTTGTTTGGGGCTTAAAACAACCCAGAAAAGTAAGAAAATCAAGAATTTAAATTTGAAATTTAACAGAATTAGGAATTAAATTTATCACAAAATTAATAAAAATTATACTATGGGAGCATAACTAACTTATCCGAACTTGATTGGGTAGAAATCCCTCAAATTCATAGCTCCCAAGATCCAAAATGATCAAAGTATGAGAAAATGAAGAAGAAAGCTGAGGTTGGAGTATACTTATATGTAAACTTAGTGATATCCGCTTTTACAGAGGTTTAGCCATAAAAGGCATCATCATTTAGGAAATAAAATTCTGCAAAAGCAAAAATCATTAACCTTCAGGACATTGACAAAAGCGTAGGAAATACCAAAAAAGCGGAAAATGCTCCGCTTAAGTGGAGACAGCGCACCCTCTATGAAAGTGACTGAAATTTTACAAAGGTGGCTCTACCATAGTGGAGAAAGCTTAGATAAAGCTGAAGGCGGTGAACTCAACAACCTCTACCAAAGAGGACCTTGCTCGCAAGAGAGACTTTGCTGGTGCAAGCCTACCTCCGTAAAAGAGGCTACACTATCATCAACTACAACAACACCTTTGGCCAATTTAGTCAATTCCCAAAATGATCTTTGAGATTTATTCAGTGTCCTGTGACCACAAACCAAATATGCTACCTAATTGGAAATGACATTTCTGACTTAATGGAATCAACGAAATGACCAATATAGGTTGTCTCTTTAAAATGTTTATCAAACTCAACACTTTCTAAATAAATACCTAAAACCCAACCAAATGCCCAAAATGAGTCAGAAAGCCTCAAGAGACGAACCAAAGGTTCCCTTATCCCAAAATCCACATTCCAGATCAATCAAGACTAATTGAATTTTCATTTGAGGTTGTTACTAGGTGTTTTGACTGAAGTCATACTTCTTTACTTTAAACGCTCCAAAATAGAAAAATTAGCTTAAAACTCAACCGAACTCCCCGGGAACTAACCACCAGTGCCAACAAGTCATAAATACTATCATGACATGAGTCTATACCCTGGATGAGATACAGTTATTAATACCATAAGTGATCCCATGCTAACCCTTGGCATATCATATCTAAGCATAACATGGAAATTGAAGAGAAAGTTGAAAACTAAAACCACAACTGAAAAAGAATTCAAAGATAATTCTATTATAATAATATACTAACATTCAAAAGACTCTATGTCTATGTAAAACACTATGTCAAGATAAGTCCCCCAACTACCCATAAAATAATGTCTAAAATAAAAGAAGAAAATAACTAAATTAGGTCATCGAATGAGGAGGACTCACCGCTGTTGAATTCTGAATCGCCAGTAACTAGCCATGAGCCTGAGAACAAGCGTCCCTATATACATCACGCAAAAAATATAGGCAGAAGAGGTATGCAATCATTACATCTGAATGTTCTGAGTATGTGAGATATGTAAGTCATAGGTAAGTGTATAAATCATGTTGTAAAATTGAAGTAGAACAAATTATGTATAAAAAAAAGTACAATGACCCATAGATTTTATGATTAATGACTAGAAAACTATATTTTTTAAATAATATAATGTAAATCATATCTGAAATTAAAGCTAGTGGGTCACATACACTTATAAATCTTAAACTGTCTTTCTGAAGCAGTCTCTTCTAACCGACCTAAACTATGTAAGCAAACACGGAGTCCAATGTTGGACCCATGATGATGAGGGCTTACCTATACCTTTCCATCAGTACATAATCGTGAACTGAGGTGGATCCACTAAACTGAACCTCCAAGGGCTAAACAAGACCTATGCTGGCATGTAGTTCTAGGACTTGCACGTATCCTCTCAGTGCTAAATACTACTCCTAAAAAAATTATATTTAATATTTTCTTATAATATAAACTTGTCTTAAAGTAAGCATAAACTAGTCCAAATAATCTTATTGACTGGCGTTCTGAAATGTGAGAATTAGTTATACTTAAATTATTTGAAAGTCTTATGATCATAAGATCAATTCATGCTCAATGCTATGTAAATCATACTATACCATGTATCCAAGACATAAGCCATAATTAAGACTGTAAAATTATGCATAAGGGTTTTGAACAAGATAGAAAATCAAAGGAAACATGTTAGAACTGAAAAATCATTGAAATTAAATAAACTGAGTTTAAACCTTAAGTTGTAAAATCATAAACAAATCTTATTTTTAAAACTAGGTTTTGGGCATAAGGGCAAAAGAAAACCCTAATAAATACCTACATCCTACAATGGAAGAAGCCTTGAAGAAAACTTGAACTTGGGCCTGTAGAGCTAAGGGATTGCGAAATCCTTCTTGAAGTTCTTGATATTTTAGGAGGAAGGGAGTAAGGGATTTTAGGAGATTTCTACTAGTTTAGGATGATTTTAGGGTTATAAAATGGGTTGGGGAAGTTACATGGGGTGAAAGGACTAGATTGCCCCTAATTTAATAAGAGACAAAGTGGATTTTTATGCCTGGTAGGGGTGCTCCATGTTGCACACCCAAATATAGAGGCTAACCAGTGGCCTCTTGACATATGCTTTACCACGCGCTGACAAACATGCACTTGCGATAATGCCTCACTAAAATACCCATAACTTTTTTCTCCAGATAAAATTGATTAATGGTTGGTGGAGATGGAAAGAAGACTCAAAAACCTTTGATTTGGTGGGTAATGAGCCACATAAATCTTCATATTCTAGGAGAAATAATCTTTTAAAGTTAACCCTAGTGAAATCTTATACGAAAACTCAATCCGTAAAGAAGCTTTCTACTTAATTTTATGCCAGAGGTTACTTATGACCTTAATTTATATCAAAATCCCCACAATAAAGAATTGATCTTTACACCTATGTACAATTGGAAATCATTGGGTTCAAGCCTATACATATATAAAGAATGGTTCAGATCTTAACATAAAACTTTTGAGGTACTACAAAATCTCCTCCTTGGCTCATTTGTCCTCGAATGATGGTCTTGACTTAGTAGGAAAATACATAAGCTAAACTGAATTGATTTCTATTGCACATATGGAACTATACTTATTCATGTGAATTGAATTATACTAATAATGAGGGTTTGTCAATCAACTACTAAGAGATGCAAGAACATACATTATAAGGATGGACATTGTAGACGTAGAATAAGATATGAGTTCATTGAACAAAGAGCACATGAACATGAAGAACTACTTAGGGACATGAGCATGGTCATAACTTTCATTCAGAATGGAGTAATGGGACATGGAATAGAGGTGCACTAGACTAGACATAGGGATAAGGGTATTCCAGCCTTAGATGATACAACTAAAAGCCTTTAAGCTTAGCAACACTTCTCTACTACAATTCTTCTTTAAATACTTCACTTTAACACTCATAACTTATAAACCTCACAAAGGTACCAATGATCACTAAACTCTTAGTCTAACTACATGTTGCTGCCATGTTCAAGGTAGCTCAGACGTACAAGGTACTACACATAAAGAAATAATACCAGTCTACACCACATGATTATATATTTTATATCTCCCAGAGCTTTCATCGCAAGAATACTACTCCTTACTACCTCAATAACTAACTCTGAGTTCTAATCAAGAAGTCACTAGTGCACAATGCATTTATCTATGTGTATACCAATGCGACATTCAAGCCTATCCCTGTTACCACTTCATGAATTTCTAGGCAAACAAACCATCTAAGAATTTTCTCATCTTCCCTAATATCTCTACTAATTGCAATATCAGGAACTATTACAAGGAGACACATCAACATTCTCATCTAACTATTACATATAGAAATTCCTCGCCTCAATCTCCTTTTTGCACTTATAGCCTTGGATAGAACAAGCACACCAATTTATTTTTTTTCATAATAAGGAACATATACTCTGTCCAATCTAAACCATTATTTAGCCACTTTCATCACCACTATCTTAACATAAGAAGGGTTACTGAAGGAATAGGGTATGATGATCTCAAATAGGAGGGACACTACTAAGCTATGACTTATACATAGCTGGACCTTGGCACTCAAAAGTGGAAACTACGAGGTAAGGTATCATAGGCATGAATACTTCATCTATATTAACTCATAGAGTGTGAGTAGAGAGTTGTTTTGAGCATGGACATGGCATAATCATCCATCACTTTTAGAGGTAATAATACATAGGGATATTATATCAAGATATCATAAGCATGAATTACTCAAGAGATTTGATCTAAGAACATACATGATGTAGTGTGGCTTTCACTAGTCATTAAGGGTATATCATGAGTTCGTAGGAATGCATATATTATGAAATATGAGTGCACATCTTATGAGGTGTATAATATTACGATGGAGTTCATAGATTCATGCAGCATGATTAGGACCACTAAGTCAAACTATAACTTCTCATGCTAGGAACTGAAAAAATGGACATGAATCCATGACATGGGCATGATGCTGATGTGTGCAACATAAATAGGGTGTCATCATGACTGAGATCTGAGGAATATGCTTGAGTAGGAATGAATTTTTATCTCATTATAACTCTCTGTAAAATAAATCACTATCTGATTCTCAAGACCTAATTCGATTCTTCACCTTATCATCTCCCTTTTAGATCAAAACCAACATTCTAAGTCTGTAGACCTCTTTAATATTCTCTAAAATAAACTATAATAAATTTATCCTAATGGTTGGGGTGTTGCTATGCAAATAAATGCTAAACTTACAAGGATAAACTATATTTGGAAGTTAATAACTTCATTCTAGGACATTCCTTTCATAGATACTACTCTTAACTCCCTCTATCTTCTAAAACCATCATCCCATGACTTCTACTCTTATTGGAGGACACAAGCATTTCCTCTAACGCTCTGAAACTTGACCTTCTCTTATTCGTCTTCTAACAGTTGCAACTCTAAATTCATATTCACCTAAATCCATGGAAATTAAAACTGTACTAAGAGACTCAATGTCGTCTATATACAATTCCCAATTCAGCTATTATGAACATCATATACTATATAACTAGCCTTCTTCACACTTATAAATTCAAGGGTATTAAATAAGCCTATACAACACTTAATAGACTTAGAACATCATGCAATCGCATACTACCTGAGGTACACATCCATCTTGCTAATACCTAAGGGTTTATCTAATGACCTAGTCATCAATTACATAATGCAAGCTAGCCAACTTAATTTTCTGTATGTGCTATGTCAATTCTTCTAGATCAATTCCCCATAATTAGCAATACTACCCCCAAACTATCATTATTTCCACATGGTGATCCTTTACTGTTCAAACTTAGGATCTAACTCTCAACATGGATAGTCGGTCAACTTCCCACATACTATACAAACTTATAACTACTAGATTAAAACTAAGAAACACTAGTCTTCTACAACATCATGATAAATAGCCAATCTTAATCTTCCAGTCTGTCTAATTATAGTCTATGATCACAACATCCTTTCTCACACACTATTGCTCATTCGATCACCTGCCTAACTAGCTTTATAACTCTCTAAACATCAAAAGACTTTTTATTCAAAGCCACATGGTGCAACATAGATCCATCAATTTATAAACACTTTACACTTCCATTTAAAACATGTACTTGATCTCTACTAAAACAACGACAAGCTATAAACACTATATCCAACAATTTCTCCTCTAAGTACTACCATGAAATCAACACCAAACTTATTACACATTAGCCAACACCTAATTACATACCACTCCATCTCTCATTTAAAGATACATGGCTCTAACTACATACTTTACTTAACCACTCTCTCCACTTTAGACTACCACACTTCTGAATCCATATTTTTGGTTTTAGGGTCATTTCACTATTTACGACTCACAACATCCTAAATCATACGGTCTCTTGAATGGAAAATCTACCCAATAATCTAGATACATACTTTCTCCTTTTAGGGGATGTTATTTGTAATGAAGAATTTGAGAAGAATCTGAATACACATCATATTCTTTCTCAACAACATCATTCACATAGATAAGGATGTAAGCATTTGAATAGATGGGCTAAAGCACATTAGTGGACTCCTATCAAGCCCTTTGTGCAGTCTCTGAAGTGTCTGATAGTTTTATATGAGAGAACCATAGTGGTAGGAACTTAGATTTTCTAATTCTATTACCTCGAAGGTGAGGTATATTTAGAGGAATTCAGAGCGACGCACAAAACTACATAAGTTTTTTAGGGGACTGCTTTATTACACAATCTAAAGTATGAAAGAATAGAAATTTTTGTAGATGTCCATAGTGCTTTATTTTTTAAAGTGGGGCTTCTTACAATCGTAAATAAAATCCTACTAACATGACTTCACCGACTCCCTAGGACACTTGAACTATGTGCTCTAATATCGAGTTTGTCACAACCCGAGTCTACAACCTAGACAAAACATGATGTTTAGAACCACAAGTGATCCCAAGCTAACCCTTGGCATAGCATATCTAAGCATAATATGGGAAAATGAAGTGGAAGCTATAAACTAAAACCATAATAGAAAAAAGATTCAAAGATATGTCTATTACAACTAAATACTAATATCAGAAAGCCTCTAAGTCTGAGTAAAACACTATGTAGAGAAAAGGACCCCAGCAACCCATAAAATAATATCTGGAATGAAAGAAAGAAATAACTAAACTAGGTCCCTGAATGAGGAGGACTCACCAATGCAAAAATTTGAATCGCTAGTAAATAGCCACGAGCTTAAGAATGATCATCCTATCTATATCACGTTAAAAATGTAGGAAGAAGAGGTATACGATTAGTACTTTGAATATATTGAGTATGTGAGGTATGCATGTCATAGGTAAGTGTATAAATCATGCTTTAAAACTAAATTCGAACAAATCATGTATAAACTGAAGTACAATGACCCACACATCATATGATTAAAGACTAGAAAACTGTATCTTTTAAATAATATAATGTAAATCATAGCTAAAATAAAATCTAGTGGGTTAGATACACTTATTAAGCTATGAATTGAGGTGGATCCACTAAAGTGAGCCTCAAAGGGCTAAACATGACCTACGTTGGCATGTAGTTCAATTACTTGCCCATATTCATTCGATATTAATTACTACTCCCAAAAAATCATATTTACTATTTGCTCATAATAAAAACTTGTTTTAAAATAAGCATAAAGTAGTTCATATAATATTATTGACTGGGGTTCTGAAATGTTGGAACTAGTTATGGTTAAATTATCTGAAAGTATGTGATCATAAGATCAATTCATGCTCAATTCTGTGTAAATCATGCTAAACTATGTATCCAAGACATACACCATAATAAAAATTGTAAAATCATGCATAAGTGTTTTGAACAAGATAGAAAATCATAGGAAATATATTGTAACTGAAAGTTGTTGAAATTAAATAAATTAGGTTTAAACACTAAGTTCTAAAGTCATAAAGAAATCTTATTTAAAAGACTAGGTTTAGGCATAAGGGTGAAAGGAATTCCTTATTGAATACCTACATACCTGGAATGGAAGAAGCCTTGAAGAAAACTTGAACTTGAGGCCTTTAAAGATAAGGGATTGGGAAATCCTTCTTGAAGTTCTTAAGATCTTTGGGAGGAAGGGAATAAGGGCATTGAGTAGATTTCTACTAGTTTAGGATGATTTTAGGGTTATGAAATGGATTGGGGAAGTTACATGGGGTAAAATTATTAGATTACCCCTAATTTAATACGAGAAAAAACATATTTTTATGCCTGGGAGGGGTGTTTCATGCCGCACACCCAAATGCAGAGGCTAACTAGTGGCCTCCTGACATGTGCTTCACCGCGTGCTACCCAACACATACCTGGGATAATGCCTCACTAAAATGCCCATAACTCTTTTCTCCGAACTTGGATTAGCAAACTATTGATGGCGTTGGAAAGAAGACTCAAAAACCTTTGATTTGATAGGAATGGGCCATATAAATCTTCCTGTTCTAGGAGCGATGCTCGTTTTTAGATGATCCTAGTTAAATCTTATACATGAACTCAATCAGTAAAGAAGCTTTCTACTCAACTTTGTGCTAGATGTTCCTTATGACCTTAATTCATATCGAAATCTCTTTCCATACTAAACAGTTGATATTTACACCTATGTACAATTGAAAATTATTGGATTCAGGCCTATACACATTTGAAAAACAGTTCAGGTCTTAACTTAGAATTTTTGGGGTGTTACAAATACCCTATAGCAACTACTAAGTGGGTCAAATTAGGGAAAATGCATGGAAATTAAGAAAATGATTGGGAGTGTCATTACATAACATCTCATGAATCAATAATAATAAAAATAATAGTAAAGTTCGATAACCTTGAAAGAATTAACATTGTATCTAATATATAATTCTAAACTCATGTCATTAACTTTATTATTAATTCGTCACATGTATCTATATATACTTTTATTCATAATAAAAAATATAGCAATACAAAATTATTATAGTTGAACGCTTCAAATATAATATGTAAGATGAAATTAGTAATAAATTTTAAACACAAAGAGTCGTGGATTTAATACTATTATTGTATTGTAGGGTATTCATAACACGCAGTAGAAGACAAAAAAGCAATCATAGACAGATCTAATTGTGTTTAAAATTTATTAACATTTAAATAAAAGGTTTCAAGACAAACCTAGTGACAATAGTCGCAGTTAATTTTTTTAATAGTATGAAGACTCTATGTGTCACACCGAGACCGATCTTTTCTATCAACTCATTTATCAATGGAAATCACGAATAAATTGGATCATGACTATTATGTTGAAATTTTTCTCAAAAAATCTCAACTCACAATAAACCGAACAAGAAAATAATTTTCTTGTCAATAATGTTTTTCTCCTGATTTGGTGCAGTACTCATACACTTTTAATAATGTGTTTTTCTCATAAGAACTTTCTTATAATAAATTTTTTTTCATGAACATGTGTTATAGAATTTTTCCGTCACCCTTTACATAGAACCACATAGAAACCTTTTTCCTTTGGTTAAGGTAATAATTTACTTGGAATAAAAGTTTAACTTCATAGTTAAATGTTATAAAAGAAACCATCAATTCCCATTCGAAATAGGTGGACATGTGTAACAAGTCCTTAAAAGGACTTTCATTTCAATTTCAATTCCATTCCTAAATTGGATCCAAGGAATAAGACCTTTTATAGACTTTAACGTGAGATAAGTCCTAATGGCTTTCCAACTTTAAACCTCCAATTTCAAATTGGATTCAGAAACTTTTATTATTAATATATTATTTAAATACCATTTATAAATAAATACCAAATATATATCACATATATATTTTAATCAAGAGACATAATTTAATTTTCTATTTTGAATAGAAAACTTTAAATTATTCACAATACTAATTAAATTCTAGTGCTAGAAAAGAATATAACATTCTATTAGACTAATACTTTGTGTACTTGACTAATTAAATTCTTTAATTTCATTATCAAATAATAGAATAGCTAATCCATTAACAAAGATCGGAACACTCATTAGAGTGCGACCCCATAGGTTCAGTGCGACCCCATAGGTTCAAAACTAAGTCGGTAGTAAATTGATCGTATAATTTAATGACCCTCCAAGTCATTTTATTCATTTTCATGCATTTTCTGTATTTTGAGCTTTCCTATAGCTTCTCCAATTCATTTATAATTTTGTGGGACTGGTGGGTTGGTTTTCTAGTAGTTTGTTTGGGTTTTAAGACTATTTCCCTATTTTTGAGCTTTTGAAGTTGAGAAATTGCTCTTCAGCTAAAACTTTTTGAAAATGGCCTTGAATAAAATTTTTGACAATTTTGTTAGCTCAAAAACATAGTTTTTTGTCTAGGGGGACCTTTGGTTTGGGTCTCGAGGCTTTTGGACTCATTTTGGACTATTGGGTGGAATTTGGTAAAAATAAAACAGTGGGTATAGGGCCCATATTTTGTCGAAACAATCTCTTGGAAATTTTGATAGTTATGTTGACTCAGGAATGCCTCTTTTTTGTGGGGTAGCATAGTTCATTTGTATTTATAGGATTTCAAATGAATCTCGAGGACCATTCAGAGTCAATTCTAACTTGGTATTTTGCTGGTGCAGGAGCAGTTTACTCTTCGCGTTTGTGGGGAGTTGGCTGTGTTCGCAAAGGGTTAAGATTTTGACCATCATGTTTGTGAGACTCCTCTCGTGTTCACGAAGAATGGAGGGTCTAGCCTGATTTAGCTTTCTTCTCTGCGTTTGCAATGAAACCCTCGCATTTACAAAGGTCTAACTAGTGGGGTCTGGCGATCGCGACCAGGGGTCCTCGCAATCGTGAAGAAAGACCCCTAGTAGTATATATTCTCCTTTATCATGTTTTCCAACCATTTTTAAAGTCCCATTCCACCATTGTTGGAGATTGGAGCATGGGAAACTATGGGAAATCATCTATTGAAGATGAGGTATGTTAATTCAATACCTCTTGATTATTTTCCATTATTTTTCCCGTCAATTTCATCCTTATTCCCTATAAATTCATAGAATATAAATTCTTGATTTCTTAAACTCTAGGGGTTGTTTTGAGCCTCGATTCAAGCTCCAGTTGTGTTCAAATTTTGAGCCCGTATTTCTTTTTCTTCGAGGGACCTCATGACAAATGCCTACTGAGTACCATGGGCATATTTTTGACCCAATTCTTGACCCATAGTTTATTATTTCAATATGGGTCTTGTTTTACTCGTAATGACCCGTAAATCATGTTTTTGATAGCGCCATAGATTTTCAAAGATTGTATAAAGAGGACGAGCAGCTAGTGGATAGTCTGAGGCTACTATTTGATATCCAGGTAGGATATGGTCCACTTTTCTCTATGAGGTGATGTATTGTATAGATTGCATGCGCCATAGTGGACTATAGGATTTGTTTACGACTATTTCTTCGTTCCGGCGTTCTTAGCTTTTGTTAGGATTCTTATACTTGAACCATGTTTTGGAATCCATATTTTAGGTAGTTTCTTGCCTTATAGTGGGTTCCTTGGGGTAATTTAGCTAGTATTTAAATCCCTTAAGGTAACTACGATAGAATTGTACCCTTTTATTAACATGTGTACCTTAGACTTCGTTCGGCATCATATGGTTTACATGGTGTTGACCCTTGATTTATATATTCACCCTTTATACGTCTACAACTCAAATTAGTATAAGGAACTTGGTTACTTTCTGTGACCTTAGGGTAAGAATAGCAATCCTTAGTATAGGCTTAGGTTAATACCTCACAGCCAGGTTGGTTTCCTTAGTTCAACTCCCCTAGTACCATGCTTTATCCCGTTTATCCTATCTTTTTTGTTGATATACTTATGTATTCTCGTTTAAAATATATATTTATATTGCTCTGTATATTTTTGGTTCCAAGGCTAGTTACGAGACCAGTAGGATACTAGGTTAATTCTTTGTGCTCTAAAAGAGTTGTTGCATAGTTTATCTATGCTTAGGCGCTTACATTTTCATTGTTTGGATAATGGTGATGGCATGCATATATTTATATGCATATTTGGTGGTAAGATTCCAAAGATTTTTTTTTTTACTACTATTTTCAAAAAGGGATTTATTCCCACTTTTCACTCTTAACTAGTTTTAAAACCAAACTCGAACCACCCTTTCTATTGGATGGCAATCTTTTGAAATAACATTCACCACTTTGAAAACTCAGATCGAGGTATATTCTGGTCCATTCTCAATCTACTCATTGTTCATTATTTACTTATTTTGGTTGAGGAAGATTTTAACCCTTTCTACGCTATTTTATCATTTTTAGTCCCGGTTTAATCTTAGGCATTGTATTTTATGAATATCTACTTGTTTAGTCTCAGTTTGATTCTGAGGACTTACTACACTCTTAAATATCTCTTGTATGATTATGGAGTAGATTTATTATGACTGATTATTGGAAGTCCTAGTTTGGGACCAGGCAGTATATATGGATATTTTGAGTCCCTTATGCTTCCTTCTATCTGGGAACCATGTGCTGAAGGAAGTGATACCCTATAGGTCCTACCTTGGAAGCTGGAAAGCCGAAGGATGTATATATACTTGGTACGAAATGGCACTCAGTTGCTATGGCAATAGTGGATTTACTTTGCATTCATTCATTCATATGTATAGCCTATCACCAGTATATTTATTTGGTATTTGTACCTACCGGTCTTATGGGGGCTGGATAAGTATAGTTTATGTTTCTTATTTGTTAAGTAATTATTTGTACCTTTTGGGCTTATGGGATTTGTTTAGGTTATTGCTTGTTCGGGCTTATCTGGTTGTATTATTGTTTTAGTCTTATTGTATAGTTTGTGGCAGGATGGTTATGGATTTGTATCTGAGGCTATAGGTACACTTTTGAGTTCCTTTCGCCTTTGATATTATGATCCTTGTTATCAAACTACCTTGTGATTATTCTTGTTTTGGGTTAGATGTTCTTATTGTGCTAAAGCTAGATCCGTTCTCATTTATGATCCTCGTGATATTTAGGCTTTTAGGCTAGCTCCCTTAAGTTAGTACTTTCATGTTTAGCTACCTATATAGTACTGTCATATATCCCTTTCTTCTCTAGCTATTCTTATTGTATATAGCCTTTTCTCTTCATTACTACTGTTGTATATTACCTCCATCCCTAAATATTTATATTGTATAGCACTTATGTCCCTAGTTACACATAGAATATGATGGCTTATCTCTAGTTCTCCATTATCTTTATCATATTTCATTTGTTAGTTAGTTGCTTGTAGTGTATATTCTTGCCTTATGTGTTACTTATACTACATTATCTTTAGAGCTCAGTCGGCCGATGCCTACTGAGTACCTCATGTTTGGTACTATACTACACTTCTTCACCCTAATGATCATAGTATAAGTTCTTACTACTGACCTATGTATTATACAGAGCTATTATGAATTAGAGATTTGGGGTGAGCTCCTATCGTACGGAGTTGTTCCTTCTCCCTCTCTCTTTTGTTGGACTGATCTTTATTTTGTATTTTAGAGACAGTTCTATATATATATATTTATTGCCTAGTACTCTTGTTATGTTAGTGGCTCCTGTATCAACCAACACCAGGTTTTGGGGGATATTTTTTTTTCTTCTGGTTCTCTTTCTCCTTTTATTCAGTTTTGGTTATCATTTTTCTTATTAGTCCGTTACTTGCTGTTTAGGGCTATGAGTTGGCATACCTATTGGTGGGTTATAGTAGGTTCCATTATGACCTAAGAAATTGGGTCGTGACATATCAATATACTAATCAAGGTTGACGTCTAGAAACACTACTTAATGACTGGATAACATGAAGTATACAATTTACTCTCAAGAGCCTATAGAAGAATAGTGTAATATTTCCTTATGTCCATATAACTCCAAATCACCCTAGGATATATTCTAATTGTCCAATCCCAATATGTGATCAACTATGTGTGCATGACAGATTATAATTGTCTATTGAATGACCCAAGAAACTCTTTTATTTTTTCATTCAATTGCCCCAGTCAAGGTCTTGATTAGTCATTTATAATATATGACAAAATAGAGCTTAAACTTATTATCAAAAGTTAATAGATTCCGTTTTGCATCCATCATTAAATCTACAATCATTTAGTCATACCCAATATTATTTAAACCATTTTAGTATGGACATGGGTGTCTGGTATAAAAGTATAATAAATAACATGTTAATTACTATGATGATCTTTGGTCAAATGAAACTCTTACATCACATTCTTCAAGATAATATCCTAGTGATAGCTTATTGCAATTCTAACAGTTAGGAATTTTTTGGAGAGTCTTTTCAATATTCATATCTCCATATGCATCATATATTTATGTGATTTAGATAATAAGATCAACTAATATTTATCTCATAAATACAACCACACGTATATTGATCTAACAGGATCACTAATGCCCTAATTAGTAATCCTAGGATCAAGAATAATTTTAGATTAAGTGATAAGAGACAGGACTCTTAAGAGACAGGACTCTCTCATTATCATGATCTACTTCATGATGTCAATTCTAAAAATTTAATCAAAGACCTTATCATATTAATCAAATAAATTGATATAATTATGAAAGAGAATATTAGCTGCCATATAATTACATCAAATAATATTTGTAAACTATGTTTAAATAATCACATGTGAGATTGGATCTAGGGTATATCACTATATCCCTAACACTTACTACCAATGAAGACGTTGTTAGAATTAAATAAGTTTTGTTTGAAGAATTCTCTATAGAAGCTGACATAATAGTGTTGTAATATGCACCAATAGAGATGGAGCAGTATTTACACTATGAGTAGGAGTTCTAAAAATAGAAGACAAGTATTTCTTGGTTTGTATATGGTGATAGAAATACTAGGTTCTTTCACGGCCTAGTCAATAAAAGGAGGAAAAGGCTACAAATCTAGAGAATTCAGAATTTTGAAGGGGATTATTAAAAGTTATATATTAGATTACCTTTAAAGTTGTTTCCTTCTACTAAAAATAGTTTACCACAAAGACTGAGCTTGAAGAATTTGGGTTGTTATTTTTGAGGTATACCCCATGTTCCACTTCACCCATGAAGATTCTCTATTAACAACTAATTGCTACAATAGCTTCCCAACTGAGGCTAGGTTCCAGAGTTCACAACCTTTTATGTTCAAACTACCAATCTTCTTGGGCACACACACCTTATCCCAAGATATAAGAGAAATTTTCCTTTTAGTCTCAGTACTACCCCATAAATACTCCCTGCATTTCTTTTCTACCTCTTTTAATATACTCTGAGGTAGTATAAGAACTGTCCCCCAAAATTATAGATAGAGAAAAATATAGCTAACACCACCTGAAGCCTTCCCTGCATAATATAGCTTCTTAGCATAAGAATCTTGAATTCTACCTATTATCTTACTCATAAGTTGATGACACTCCAACTTGCTCTATTTTTTTTAAGTGAGGGATAATCCCAAGTACCTGATAGGAAACTATCCCTGAGTGAAACCAGTATTTTCCAGTAATTAGAGGTTGGCCTAATCAGACATACCATCTAGGAACAAGCTAGACTTAACCATATTTGCCATAAGTCCAGTGGCAGCATTGAAGTGATGTAAAGTTTCTTTGATTCTTTCCACATACTTGAGATCACCCTTGCAGAAGATCATAAGATCATCTGCAAATATGAGGTGATTCAGTCTCAAGCCTTGGCACATAGAGTGAAACTGGAAATCAGGTAGGTAACTCATACTTTTGAGAAGCCTGGAGAGGTATTCCATAACTAGTACAAATAGTAGAGGAGAGGCTGGATACCCCTTTCTCAAACCCATTTTTCCTTCAAAATAATCATGTTCTTCCCCATTAACTTTAATTGTATGCTTTGGAGTGGTAACACATACCATAATCAGATGAGTGAACCATGGTGGAAATCCAAACCACACTAAATCTTCCTTTAACAACTCCTAACTTACCATATCATATGCCTTCCTTAAGTCAATCTTCATTAAGCACCTAGGAGTGATTTTCCTATTGTAATGCCTTAAAAGGTCATGTCAGATCAAAATATTATGCACCATTGCTATTCCTTACACAAAAGCAGCTTAGTTGGATGCAACTAAATAACTCACTGTATCTTTGAGTCCCGTACAGAGAAATTTAGATATACAGTTGTAGATTACATTGCAGTATGCAATAGGTCTAAATTGGCTTGATGAATTTGGGTTCTCTTCCTTTGGTATGAGAGAAATATTAGTAGCATTTACTTGTCTTAACAATTCACCATTTTGCATGAACTCTAAGACATCTTTTGGTACATCATTCCTAATTATTTCCCATACATCTTTGAAGAAGCCACAACAATATTCATCTGGCCATGGATTTTTTATTTTATCAATCTTGAAAATACCATTTTTCAAATCTTCTTTAGTAAAAGGAACTAGTAATTTTAATTGATGATATACAATAAGAACAGGATCATTCTTAAGTATACTATTATGTGCTTGCACTCTAAATGATGATTTTAACCTAAAAGCTCCTTGTAATAATGAACAAAGATTTGTGCAATCTTATCAGGGTCTGTCTGCTAGTTTCCAGAGTCATCCTTTAGTTGAGTTGTTGCTAGCCTGAGTCTTCTATGCTTAAGTACAGAGTAAAAATAATTGGCTTTGTTATCACCCAATCTTAACCAAGTCACTTTACTTTGTTGTTGAAGGGATAACTCTTCTAGATAAGGCATATGCTTAAAATTTGAGTATCTTTTCATCTCCTTCTTTTGCACCTCCATATTTTGAGGACATTTCTACAGTTGTTCCTGAGCATGCTTTAATAGCTCTCTACGCTAATTAGCCTCATGTACTAAGCTACTCAATTGTAGAGTTTTTATCTTTTTCAAGTCCTTCTTAAGGAGTTTCAAGATCTTCAGTACCTACAACATCTTATAACCTTAAATTCCCACTTCCCAACCAGCCTGCACTATGTCCTAAAACTGAGGCAATTTTTCCCAAGCATTGTAATACAAAATGATTTTTGTTTTCTCTGCATATACCCTACCATATCAACTTTTATCGGACAATGATCATTTATGCCTTCCGGCAAGAAAACAGTCTTTCTTGAAGCCATGTTAAGTAGACAATCTTTTTTTATCAAGGCCCAATCTATATTTGAATAGACTCTCTCTGTTTCCCCCTTGTCACTCCAGGTATAATTATTACCTTGATGAGTGAGTTCCATCAATCCATACTCCTCCACACATTGAGCAAAATCCACCACTTTAACCAAAGAAATAGGAGTGCCTCCTATCCTATCCTCAGCATGAAGTATGGAGTTAAAATCTCCAAGTATTAGTCATGGTTACCTAATAGATCTATGTAATATTGATAGTGATGCCCAAAGATCCTTTCTTTCATCCTTTGTGTTGAAAGCATACACAAAAGACACTATAAAGACAACTAGTGGTATAAAATCCATCTCACAAGTGACCACTTGAGCACTCATATTTACTTGAACAACTCTGTAGTAATCTGGTCTCCATATAACAATAATTCTTCCATTATAGTGGCAATCCAAATTATGCAAATATTGCCATCCACAAAACATATTATCAGCAACTTGGTCTATTCTATTACTTTTTAGTTTTGTTTCTAGCAAGCCTATCAAGCCTACTCTTTCTTCACTGCAAAAGAGCTTAACCTCCTTCTACTTATTTGGCCCATTCATGCCTCTTACATTCCAGCTGAGAAGGCTAACCATTCCCACCAGCTGGGATGAGGTTGCTATCCTTATTTACTTGTCTTCCACAAAGTGTGTGTCACTGCTGTCTAATATTTATGAGCAGACTTCCTAGGTGTAATCCATTATGATGTTTCCCCTAGTTTGGGTGTTACAACATCTGAGTTTTGTATACCAGAATGCTACAAAGTCCTATTCTTCAAATGCTACTGACTTCTATGACTATTAGTGTGTTCCACCATCTTATCCTTATATATATAAAGTTCCCACTCTTCAGGTTTTTAAACTGGTGCTTTGTTTACTTGTTTTGGTAAACCTTTTTTCATATATACCACCTCTAAGTGCCCATACTTCTTTTGTTATTAATATTCCTTCCGATCCCATAAATGTTTTTTCTTCTACAGGATATTCTTCTTTATTCATTTTAAATCGTATTTATACTTATGATCTAGGTGTTGATATTTAAGTTCTAAGTCAAATATAGTATGTCTTTGAGCTAATATTGCTTTATAATTTACTCCTGCAAATACATTAATTTTTAATCGCTCTCTTCTATGATTTAATTCTTGTTTTACATCTGTGATTTGTTTAAGTAATTCTATTTGATTTTTTGTTAGTGGATGATAGTTAGAATTATTTTCTAAGTTATTTTCTAAGTTATAACTTGTTTCCGTATCATTTTTCCTTATAGTTTTATCTTTACTCATAATTTTATCATAGCTTCCATAAGTGTAGCTTCCATTAATTTATTTTTACACATAGCTCTGATACCATTTGTTGGGTGAGGATTACGGATCATCTTCTGAGGTAAATGCTTTACTATAATACTGTTTTTCTAGTGTGATTAAGTGGTTAAGTTCTCTCATAGTTTCTGTCATTTGTTCTAAATATTGTCTATCATGGGTTTGGTAGTATTTTAGTATTGTAGTTATCAATAGATTTTGTGTAGATTTTCTTTCTTGTCTAGTTTGTGGCCAATTTTGGAGTGCTTCGTAGTTAATCATTTTGGGGGGTGTATGTTAGGTTGAATGCTTCGTTATAATATTGTTTTTTTAATGGAATTAATCTTGTGTGTTCTGCTGCATTGTTTGTTATATATTCTAGGTATTGTATATCTTGGGTTCTTTGGTATGTTTCTACATTTGTTTTTAATAATTTTTCTAAATTATTTATGCTTTCCATGGTTTGTAACCAATATTTAAGATATTCATAATTAATCATTATCTAAATGTTGCTTCATAATATCTATTACGTAGTGGTATTAATACTAACATATGGGTTACATTTTCTAATATTTTTTTGTAAGTATGTTATTTCTTGAGTTCTTACATACATATCTAGGTTAAATTGCAATAAAGTTTCTGTTTCTCTTAGCTCGTCTACTGTTTGTCTCCAATTTTCAAATTGTTCTTGGTTCATTTTATTGTAGGTGATTTGTCATGTGGCACATCATAAAAGCTGATATAAAGTATTGCTATCTTACATGGTATAATATTTTTAATTCTTTAATAGTTTGTTCTATGTAATCTAAATAGTTAAGTTCATAATTCATAAAATATGTCTCTACATTTATCTTAAGTATTTGTTCTTCTAATTTTATTTCTTCTACTATTTCTAACCAATAATAAAAGTTGTCGTAATTTATCATTTTAATCTGGGTAATCTAGATAATCGTCTTCTAAATACATGTTATACATATCTGACACTATAAATTCTGTCCAATTATATTGCATTACTGCTATAGATTCATAAGTCATTAGCAAGTCATAAATCTGTTTAGTTTTATCAGTATCTAAGTCACGTAAAATATATAAAAGTAATATCTTATATTCTTCATTATCATCTAGTAAATATGTATTTGTACCTAATTGGTAATTATCCATATGGTCAATTATCATGTATGTTTAAATCATATTCCCTTTAACCTCTACTTATATTATTATACTTATCATTCAATAGTGTAGTATTTCAAACTACTCTTTGTGTCACTACTATGAGCTTTAGCCTTAATCAGTTACCCTAACAATGCCTCAACTTCGTCTACTCCCCTTTAACGGCATTCTTCGCCTACTCGGTTTCGACCTTAGGACGGCTTAGTCTGGGCTTACCTTACTCTTGGCCTACTAATCATAGCAAACTTACTTAAGCAGTTCTAATATAGTTACACTACTACATGATAAGCAATAATAATACTATAGAGATTATCAGGAATATAAGATTTAGCTATACATGTATAGACATGGATATACCTTGGTTGTTAGGTTCTCGGTATGAGATATGTTTGTGGGTGTATCTGGATGATTATCCATAGCTCCTTGAATGTTTATATCTATTTTTATAAAATTAAAAGCTTTTATTTATAGTAGGGAAATCTCAACACATGAGAAAAGGGAAGAGAGTTTTGAAGCTGCTAAGCTTCTTGCTCGATGCCTTCTACCTTCTCATTACACACATATATATAATAGAAAAAGTTGGCTGTCTAACATTCCTAAGGCCAACATAAAAAAGTAAAGGCTAAAGTCAAGCATACTATTTGCTTTAAGACTTTTGTTACATAAAGAAAAGAAAAGAAAAGCATCTAACTATTTACTTTTTGACTAATTTAAAAGAAAACAAAAGGCACACTATTCACATGTCTTGTCTTTGTTATTTTGTCTTTATAGCTCTTTCATCTTTATCTTTGTGTCGGCTGACTAGTTCATCTTCCTCCGTTAATTATTCTAGAATGACTTCTGCGATATGAATTGTATCTCCGCCATTGCATTTTGAACATCTGCGGTCTGTGTATTTTTGTCCAATTAACTGACAATATCTTGTTAATAACTCTGGTGAAATAAATTCTTTCTTTAGAGCTCTTGTTGTAGGTGCTTCTTCTGGTTTGAGTAGTGAAAGAATCCATTGACGGACTTCTTCCATATCTGCTATTCTTAGCTCTCTGGAGTTGGAATAAATCATAACTTGGTCTCTTGATGAATATTTCCAAATAGCATTTCCGTTGGAATAATTATTAACTAGTTCTTGGATAACAATTGTTAATCCAATAAGTCTTTTATTTGCCATAAAACTTGGTATATCTTTTTCTGGTATTTCTGGCTGTGGTCCTATTTCTTCTGGTAGTATCATATCTTTTGTGAGTCCAATTTTGATAACTTGGATGATGGGTTTTATCTCATTGAAGAGTATCTCTGCTGGTGCAACATAAAATCTTACATAAAAGAATGTTCCTTTAGTAATTCTTTTATATGTAGTAAATGCATTATATACGGCTGGTATTTTTTCTAATTCTGCTCCGGTAGTTGTATATACTATACTAAGTAATCCAAAATCATAACAGGTTTTAACTAGATTTGCATTGGTTTTAGGTTGTGCAATAAGTTTATTGTAACCTTGTAACTTTTGGGTTATATAATCCGTATTTGGTTCTGTGGTTGTAGTGGATCTTGGTCTGAGATTTAAATGGGCTATAGTTTTGTGCAAATTTCGTATGTATGTACTGGAGATGTGGTTGTATATTTGTTTTTCTTGGTTGAGACTGGCTGCATATGATGAAGTTTGGGGTGTTGGAATATTTATTGTAGGTTGTCTCTGGATAAATGGATTATCAAATAAGTTGTTTAGGTTGTTGTTGATTGGCCTTTTTCTGGCTGCTTTTCTTGTACCTGCACTTGAAATATTTGAATTGCTATGGGTTTTTAGGAGTTTCCCATCGTCTCCTTTTAGCTCTGGAATTTTACCGTCTTTCGATCGACGTAGCTCAGCATAATTAAAGTCATGCGGCTGACTTGTACTAGCTTTAGGTTTCAGAGTAACTTCATTAACCTTCAGCTTTTGTACTTCTAGGTCAATACTGTCCACTTTATGACAAAGTGTAGTAATGGCCTTTAACATATCTTCCATAATATTATCTGGCTCCGTTTGGGTAGCTTTGTCTTGATAAGTAATCTGCAACAGTATTTTTGTCAGTTCTAATTACTTCAATAGTAAATGTAAAATTTTGTATGTTTAATATGAGTCTTCGTATTTCCTTCGTTGTTACAGAGTCTTGTATTTTTCTTGTTAGCCACCACTTTACTTGTGTATTATCTGTTCTCACAATAAATTTGTTATAAACAATATATGGCTCAAAAGATAATAAACATTTATATAAAGCATATAACTCTTTGCGATTTGTTTCCCATTTTATCTGGGGTTCCGTATAAGATCCTGAATAGTATCTACAATGATGTTCTAATGTTTCATTATTATACTTGTATTTTAATACTCCTCCGTAGCTATGTTCACTTGAGTCCGTTTCTACTATGTATGTGAATTGTTTCTTTTCATCTGGAAAATAAAGCTTGGGTAGTTGTTTACATATTGTTTTAATATGTTGGATATGTGTTTTATCTTGTTCATTAAAATGGTATTCTATATCCTTTTTTAATTTCTTCTGTAATGGTTTCAAATGTTCCGCTAGCTTAGGGATATATTCACGTACTTGGTTAACTAATCCTAAAAAGGATTGTAACTTCTTTTTTGTATCTAATAATTCTTCTGAATTAATAATTTTATGTACTATATGTGTTTGCATTTTTATTCCATCTTTATCTATTTGTATTCCTAAAAATTCGATTAGATGTTTCATTAACTCTGCTTTTTTCTTACTTAGGCTTATTCCTGCTATTTCTACAATATTTGCGAATTTTTCTAATAATTGTATATGATCTTCTTTTGTTCTTGAGTATAGTAATATATCGTCTATGTATACTATGCAATTTTCTAATTGTGTGAAATATGTATCCATAAAATGTTGGTATCTTCCTGGGGCATTTTTATATTCAAAAGGTAAAACATTCCATTCATAAAAGCCTTGGGGTATTGTGAACGCTGTTAATTTTTTAGATTCATTTTCTAATTTGAGATGGTAAAATCCTGATTTACAGTCAAATTTACTAAAGTAATTATATCCTTGTATTTGGCGTATTTTTAGTATTTTATTTGGTATGGGGTAATTATATGTTTTTGTTTTTGCATTTAGGTTGCGATAGTCAATAACCATCCTACTTTTTCCTCTTTTTTGTTCACTATGTTTATTTACTATAAATGTTGGACTAGTGTGTTTACTATTGCTTTCTTGTATGTAGTTGTTTTGGAGTAATTCATTTATGTGGAGTTTGAACTCATTTAAATCGGCAAAGTTATATTTTAATGGTTTTTGTGTTATAATACTATTTTCATCAATTAATTCAATTTTTACCGTTGTTTTATGTTTTTCCCATCCTAGTAAAGGGTTTTCACTATATAATAGTTCTAATTTATCTTGTACTGGTTTTAAGGTATTAATAGAGAATCTAATTATTTCAATTGAAGTATCTTTAATGCTACTATTTTCTAGTTTTTGTGTTATCTTTTCATTTCCTTTTATCCATGGTGTTGTTTTTCTGGTTTTATTTGGTACTCGTTTAGTTCCTACTTTTTTGTTGCAAGGTGTGGTAAACCACCAATGTGTTTTAGTTAGTATATGTGGATATAGTGGATCTAAAAATGGCATTCCTAGTAATATATCTTTGGATGTAAATTCATAATATATTAGCTTTATTGTTAATATTTTATCCCAAATTTGTAATTTTAAATTTCTAGCTAAATACGTAATCATGCTGCCTTCATCATTAAATCCTGTTATTATGACGGGATTTTTTAGTTTTTCCCACTTATCTTCTGGTAGACAATTATATCTACATAGATTGGCTTCAGCTCCTGTATCAATTATAGGTGTATAATATCTACTATTATATCCGTCTACGATTATTTTGGCGAGTATATATACTTTCATTTTTCATATTTTAGTTCTATTGATAATAATTTTCTTTTTATTATAGTGTATGATTAATTGTTTATCTTCTATATTATATGGTTTAACTTGTTCTAACCATGTAAGTCCTAAGATGATATTTGTATTAATTTGTGATATTGTGAATTGTATTTTGATTGGTATTCCTCCAATAATTAATTCTTGGATTGTAGTTTCTTTTGTTTGCCTTAGTTATCTGGGTAAATCAGAACATGTTTGATCTTGTGTTATTATTTCTTCTTCTAGTACTAATTCTCTTGTAATATAATTTTCTTGTTCTCCTGTATTTATTAGGATTAAATATTGTCTTTGGTCTAGTATTCCTGTTATATAATACTGGTATGGTTGTATTTCCATAGGTTCTGTATAGTCTATTCTTCTAGATGTACTCATTCTTGATGATGATGTTGGAGTATCCATAGTTCTTTTTGATGTTCCTATTCTTTCTTGTACTATATCTAGATCTGTTTCTATGTCTAATTCTTTATAACTGTAATCATTATTATCTATTGCGGTAACTATAGTATCAAATGGGTTTTCTATTTTTACTTTATTAATTTTATTAATCGCTTTTACTGTGTGTTTTGTAGTTAGAATATATAAATTTTTACATCTTGCTGTAAATATTTTACTTTCGGGTGCTAGTTCTATTCCTGACATTTTCCAATATAATACTAATGATTTATCTATATTTTTATCTTTTATTGCTACTGAATAATTGACACTTATAATGAATTTAAATTTTTGGTAGATTAGATTTCCTTT
Source organism: Capsicum rhomboideum (assembly GCA_031232105.1). NCBI lineage: Eukaryota > Viridiplantae > Streptophyta > Magnoliopsida > Solanales > Solanaceae > Capsicum > Capsicum rhomboideum. Next base: position 59,508,758 of record CP124711.1, read on the forward strand.
TACTGCTGCTATTACGCTTTTTTCTATAGGTTGGATTATTCTATCGTCTGCTAAATATATTTCTATTAGGGTATCTATTACTTCTCTAAAACATGCTTTTATAAGTATTTTTGTTGCTCCTAAGTGGACATGTGTTATAGGTGATTTTGATTTTAAATTTTGTATTTCTTTATTTATTTCTTTTTAATTTAGAATGGGTATAATTGCTTTTCCTTTAGCATATTTACAATCTATCGTGTGTTCTCGTTGGCTTATTATATAATATTCTTCTTTTTGTTTTTTAAACCAATTTTTTACTATTGGTACTTCTAAGATTTTATCTATCCTTAAGGGTGATTCTTGCTTTTTAATTTGTTCAAAGATATTTGTGTCAAATATTACTTTTTGGCTTGAAGATTCTTCATCTTGGTAATTTTCTTGTCTAATTACTCTTATATCGTTTTCAGTCATAAAATTGTTCTTCATTATTATCTTCTTCTGAGCTTTCGTATTCTTCTAATTGATAAATACTATCTTCACTTTCTATGTCATAATCAATGTAGAGTAGTTCCGTATATATATCTTCTTGTATTTGTATTTCAGTTATTTGTTTTTTCTTTGGGTCTTTTGGTATTTTACAATGTTTTACTAAATGTCCTAGTTTTCCACAATTATAGCATGTGCATTCTGATATCTTCTTCTTAGGTTTATACGGTTTTTTACTTTTATATTTTTTTACATAATAACGTTTTCTTGGTTGTTTATATTTATATTTTGATTTATTTGTTTTATATATTTTTTGTCGTTTTTTATATCTATATTTGTTTGGCATTTTACAGCCAAATTGAGGTACTGTTTTATCTGTACAACAGGCCATGTTTTTTATTAATACTTTATCCAATTTTTGGTTTTCTTTGTGTTTATCGCATAATGCTATAAACCAACTTTGTAAAAATTTTATCCTAGATCCTAATGTATCTTCTAAGCTTGCTGTATTCCAGCTTTCAGTTATCTTTGTACTAAATGGTTCTGGTAATTTTGTAAAATATAATTTTCTGATTTCTATACTTTCTTCATGAGTATATAAGCTTTTATAATAATATTCTTTAAAGGCACAAGTATATGGTTCTATATAGCACATATTACATATTGCTAACTTGTTCATTAAATTTCTATTTAGATTTTTATCTTTAGTTTGTTCTGCTATTTCTGTTGTCATACTTCCAAATTCATTTCTTATTCCTATTTCATATTTGTATAAAATATCCATATTTGATGCGGCGGCTGCACCATCATTTTTCTTATCATTTCTTAGCGTAACTAAACTTTCTGTTGATAAATTATGTAACCATAATTTTGCTGTTCCTACTAAGGTTCTTTCTATATAGTTTGGTGTTTGTGATATTGGTATTTTATTATCAATTAATTGTTTTGAAATATATCCTAACCATAATTGAAGTGTTTTAGTTATATCTGTGACACAGTCTAGATCTAAGAAATTATATTGTTCTGGTACCTTATTAGGTATCCATTTTGTATTTAATCTTCTATTCCATAATGTTTCTTTTCTATCATATGAGCCATAATCGGCTGAAAAATAATTCGGGGTTGAGGTTCTTGGATGTAATCTTTCTCGTGTTGATGTGGAAGTGCTTGGTTCATGTTTGGTATTGGTATTTATTTCTGGATGTTTTATTTCCGTGGTTTCTATTTCTGGAGTATTTATTTGGTTTAGTATTTCTTGGTCATTAGCTATTTCATTATCAGTTTCTTCACTTATATTATCTATACTGATATTAGTAAATTCTTCATTTAAAAAAGTATTAGTATTTTCTTCAATTTGTATTTTTTCCTTGAATTGGTCTATTTCTGCTGCCAATTGTTTTTCTAGTTGCTTTTCCCTATTGATTTTCCTTTCTTCTTTTTCTTTTAATTTGTTCGCATATATTTGTTTTAATAATGCTAATTATTTTTCTAATTCTTGGATTCTACTGTTGTACTGTTGTATTTTCTTCATGTATTATATTATGTTTTTGTGGTTCTTCTTTTATAGAGTTTATCCTTATTTGTTCTATTTCTTTCTTTGCTTGTTCTCGAATTTTTTCTATTTCTAATTTTTGATCTATTTCTGTATTTTCTTTTGTTATTGCTGAATTAGGGTCTGACATTAAGTGTAAATTATTTTCTAATTTTTTATATCTTCGTCCTAAATTTGAGTGTACTATTGTTATTAATATACTTTCCGATCCCATAAATGTTTTTTCTTCTACAGGATATTCTTCTTTATTCATTTTAAATCGTATTTATACTTATGATCTAGGTGTTGATATTTAAGTTCTAAGTCAAATATAGTATGTCTTTGAGCTAGTATTGCTTTATAATTTACTCCTGCAAATACATTAATTTTTAATCGCTCTCTTCTATGATTTAATTCTTGTTTTACATCTGTGATTTGTTTAAGTAATTCTATTTGATTTTTTGTTAGTGGATGATAGTTAGAATTATTTTCTAAGTTATAACTTGTTTCTGTATCATTTTTCCTTATAGTTTTATCTTTACTCATAATTTTATCATAGCTTCCATAAGTGTAGCTTCAATTAATTTATTTTTACACATAGCTCTGATACCATTTGTTGGGTGCGGATTACGGATCATCTTATGAGGTAAATGCTTTACTTTTTGGGATTCTATTCATAGCTCACTTTTTGTTAAAGCATTTGACCTTTCTTATTCTTAAACATAATAGTTTCTTGCAAATTAACATTAATATCTACTTCCACCATAAGCCTAGCAAAGTTTAACCCAACCTTTCTCTCTGTGTTTTGGTCCACCATTAAAGGTTTCCCAATCAAACTACCTATCTTGCTCAATCCTTTAGGACTCTAATACTTGAAATCCTAATGTGGAAGTTTAATCCTAATAGGGACTATGTGGAGATCCTCTCTAGATAAATCCATATCAGGATTCCAAGCCTTAACTATGAATGGCTTACTATCAAAATGGTAGATCACTTCTTGGATAACTTTATTTTACCCCACTTCTGTATCCAATCTTGCTAGAACAACTCCATTCTTTAGCATAACTACTTTATTGATACCATGTTTAGCCCAAATCCTCTGTATAAATCCTTTGATTACTTAAAATGGTGGGTTCACACCCAATACATAGCATACAACTGAGCTTATCCAATATTCTATCTCAGAACTGATATCGTCAAACTCATTTTCGACATAATGTGACTCACCTTGAACTACAGGATATACATACTCCAATTTGAAGCTGGTATTCACTACTTTGCCTATATCAAAACCATCCCATATGAAACTTTTCTTCTCCAGCATAGCCATTTCTCCTTCCACTTCATCTGCCCAGGATCATTTACTAGTACTGGGTGAGTTTTGACTCTTAATTGAATTTGATTCCTTGACAATTTCCTTCCACTGTTGCTAAGACTCCAATCCCCGATTCATTTCCTCAATTCCATTTGCTTACTTGATTCTTCACTTGTAGCTTTTAATGTAAAAGTAGATTTTACTTTCAATTTTGCTTGCGATCTGAGACCATGTTATTCCGCCAGTGGTATTGTAATTTTTGTAACCCTAGTCAGTGGTCTCTGCAATTGAGTAGATTGGTTACCTCATTGAGGTGCTGCAATGCTTTCCTGTGATTCCTTTGTCCTAGCAGATTGAGCTCAAAATCTCCTGCTTATGGCTGCCACACGCTAAGCTAACATGCACCAAGAGAGAGAGAGAGAGTTCACAGATGAGATCTTGCCTAGATTTTGGGTTATTGAACCATATTCCTAATATGGTGACTCAAGATGAAAATATTTATCTCAATAGACTACTTAAAGAAATAGAGGTAAAGCAAGCTATTTTTAATTTGGATAGGGATAAGTCAAGTTGTCCAGATGGTCTGACATGTATCCTTTTTCAATAATGCGACCCATTAGTCTCGGCAACTTTCTAAATAAGGTAATCTCAAGGATCATTCATAATAGACTGTATTAATTACTGACCTCTCTCATCTCAAAGAATCATTCTAGATTCATGAAGGGGATGAATATAAAGAGAATGTTGTATTAGTACAGGAGATAGTTACTGACATAAGGAAAAAAGGGAAAATAAGCAAATGTAGTTATTAAGCTAGACATGACTAAAGCTTATGATATATTCTCTTGGATTTTTCTTATTAAAGTATTAACAAAAATAGGCTTTTCTAAATTATTCATGGACAAAATTTAGAGACTATTAGCCCATAATTGGTACTCAATTTTATTGAATTAAAAAAAATATGATTTTTATTCTACAATGCGATAAAGTGAGTGGACCACTTTTCACCTACTATTTTCATACTAATTGATGAAGTTCTATCTAGAGCCCTGAATACCTTATTTGAGAACATTCAATTTAAGAACAAATAAACTCTTATGGTATTAGATACAAATAGTTTAGCAATGAAGAACATTCTAGATGGAAACTAGGAAGTTCCATGGAGCATTAAGATATTGGTTGTAATGACCCTCTCAGTCATTTTTGCATTTTCATATGTTGTCCTTATGTCAGCCCTTCCTATTGCTTCTTTAGGATTTTTTTACTCTTCAAGGGTAGTTAGCATGGTTCTCGAGGTGTTTAGTCATAAAATCTATGAATTTTTTAGTTTTGACGTGTAGAACTTGTGAAATATTGACTTTAGTCAACATTCATGGAAAAGAGGTTGATTTGGGGGGTTTGTTAGTTATGTTAGGTCTAGGAGGTGGTTTTTGGGATAATGGGACTTTGGGTTTGGTCCTGAGGTGTTCAGACTCATTTTGGGCACTTGGTTGGGATTTTTGGAATTGAAAGTTAAGGGTTGACTTTGGTCAACATTCAGTCTAGATGTTCTTAGTTGACTATTTTGATTATTCCATTGAGTCTAGAACATTGTTCCTTGTTATGTGTCATACTCTATTTATATTTATGGGGTTCCAAATAAGTTTTAAGGGGTCCTCTAAGACTTGGGTTGTTTTGTGTGTTGTTGCTGGTGCTGCTGTATCCAGTACACCCATTCATGCAGAGCTTGGTTATACTATAGGAGGGTGAGGGAACCAAGGGTATTTGATCTGGGGTAGTTTCCCTTGCTCCTACAGTTCCCCCATTCGGGGAGAGGCTGGTACATGCAGAAGGTACACTTTCCACCCAACCTCACATTTGTAGAGCTTTTTCCATCACTGAGACTCACTCATGTGGAGCTTTCTCTACTCCTATGGGGATTGTAGCCTTAAGTGGCTTCCCCTTTAATAGAGATCCAACATAGTTGCAATGTCGTGACTGTGGCATATCTTCCATCGGTGCAACATATTTCTTAGTTTATGAACTTATCTTCTTCCTTTTTCCCCCATTTCCATTTCTTAACTTTGAGAGCTCACATTCTTTTGAGAATTTTAACATTGGTTGGTGAATTTTTTAGCTAACTGGGATTGACATGAGGCCCTATATAAAGGAAAAGCTTCTACTTAATGATTCGAGGTTGCAGTTTGGACTTGAGGTAGGTTAAAACTTCCTTATTTTTGACTTGGCTTGAGTAGATACTATACTATACAAAATTGCACTTTGTGTAGGTGAACTATTGGGTAAGATTAGGTATGACTTGAATTATGATTCTTTGGCCTATTTTGAGGGCTTAGTGGAGTATTTTACTTGAGATTTTCTATAATGGTTACTTGACTAGCGTTATGCATTGATCATGGTTTTGGGTAGAATTTTAGGGTAAGATTTTGTGGCAGAGTGGGGTTGTAATTAATATCTCACATTGTTAAAAAAATCTAGTTACTCTTTTCTATGAGAATTTTGAGGCCTATGCCCTGAGACTTATGATGAGTTGTGATTTTGAATGATTGTGGTCATATTATGGGTTTTTCCCTTATAGTATATATATACATATGCATATAGATACTCATATGTATGGTTCAAAATCTATAGTATTGAGGAAAAGAAAACTTTTATTTTAAAAAGAAAACTATAACTCCTTTTACTAAGTCTAAGGTAAGATTCCAGACTCTTCAACTTTTTACTTGGTCTGAGCTAAGATTTTGGTCCTTTTCTACTTAAACTTGATTTACTATGTTCAAGGTGAGATTTCATGCTGGTCTGAGGAAAGATTTTGAGTTTTCACAGTTATTACCTCAGAGTTGATATTTATAGCAGGTCTGAGGTAAGATTTTGGGCTTTTAGAGCATTGGCCACCATATTGCATTGCATCATACCACACTACACTATATAACATCTCTCTCTATATATATATATATATCTGTATATATATATATATATATATATTATTGGCATGTGTACTATTATTATGTTGCGATATAAATTGCTTGGCCTTTTTAGTGTGCAAGGTTGTTTTTATTGTGATTTACATGGTGTATTTTTCACTTGAGCTCGGCTGGCCTATGACGCCTATTGAGTACCTCTATTTTATACTCAACCTACACTTTTTTATCTTTTCCTAATGTAGACGATAACACTAGCAATTCTTGTTGATTCTACTCATTCATGGAGACTTGTTGTTCGAATCTGTAGTGAGCTCCTGGCGTCTGAAGACTTATTAATTTTCTTCCTATTGATATTATGTATATATTACTGGTATCTTTTGGAAAATAATGTATTAGAATAGCTTTTTCTCTCTTGTATTTAGTAGCTCTTGTTCTAGTTACACTGAGTCCAGTGATAATTGTATTTATTTTGTACTCTTCTGCTAGTTTTAGGCCCTGTTTTGTATGTGCATATATATATATATATGTTGGCCCATTAATCCTATTTGTTCTTCTTTCACTATTTATTTATTTGTTACTTTGTGTATCTGATTATAGGATCTGGATTTCCTATTGGAATGTTATAATAGGTTCCATCATGGACTAGTATTGGTTTGTGACATCATGGTATCAAAGATTTAGATTCACCGGTCTCAAGAGTACAAGATCAAATATTTAGTAGAGTCTCGGAGATTAGTACGATGACGTCCATATCTTATCTTTGGGAGGCTATAGTGCACTCTTAGGAAAATTCAGTCCTTTGATTCCTTATCATGCATTCTTTGTTCTATCAACTGTTAAATTTTAATTATTTTATTCATTATCAGATGGTTAGGATGAGGACGGTGGTAGTTTAGCACGAGGTTCATGTGCCTATTGCTAGGGCCTCGACTATGGATCGAGATAGGGGTCCACCTAAAGGTCAAGCCAGGGCATGGGTTACTACTCTTGCTCAAAGTTAGACCAGGGCACCGATGCCAGAGCTAGAGATAGAGATAGAGGATCCACTGCTTCAATTGGAGGGTCTGGGGCAATCCTAGGCTCTACCAAGTTTTATGGCTACACTAGTACCCTAGGACACCATGGTGGAGATTTTGAGCTTTTGAAGGGTATGTCTAAGGCAGAGGACTTTACATGTCACGTTGGATGGTTCATAGATTAGAGTGAAACTCAAACCATAGCCCGTATACTCACACATGCTATTTAAACTCCGAGGTGCAGCCTACTGCTACGGCTCCCCACTTAAAGGTTTTGCTAGTGCTAATTCTTATACCTCTTATTGCAGCCATGATAATGATGTCGATTAAGGACCAAAAAATGTTCAACAATTTTATTAGGTTGGGTCCTCTTAAGTTTACCTTTGCTTTGGAGGAGGATGCATATGCATTTCTAATAATTTGTTAGGAGAGGTTGCATAACCATGGGCTAGTTGAGTCCCATGGGTTTGACTACACTATATTCCAGATAGTGGGGCCAACCAAGAAGTAGTAGAGGGCATATCCTGAGTGTCAACCAGTAGGGTCATATCTGATGACACGTGTACTATTCTCTAAGGCCTTATTATGGAATTACATGCCTTATAGTATAAGAGAGAGATAAAGGGATGAATTTAGTGATCTCGAGCAGGGTTCCACGACCATTTTAGAGTATGAGATCAGATTTCTTAAGTTGTCTAGGCATACTTTAATATTTTGCCGACAAACCATGAGATGTTTCGGAGGTTCATAAAAGGACTGACTACTCCACTTTATTTTGAGACAAGGAATCCAGTGACTACTAGGTCTACCTTTTAGTAATTTATAAACTATGTCATGACTATAGAGTAGATACGTCGTCAGGCCTATGGAGGCGGCGATAAAAGGATTTGCCATCTAGAGGTAGTTTTCCTTGGTAGTGTCATCACTTCCTGCCTAGTAGGCCCATTCAAGTAGTGCTACAGATTGCATACAGTAGTTATTTGGTGTATATCAGGTAGAAATCGAAGCCCGAGTCATACTTTGCATGGTTCAAATTTAAGGTTCTCAGGTCGTGGTGGCCATTCTGGTTGTAACACCTTATATTTTTTTGCTATGCTTTGATTTAGACTTAGTGCAGAAATCTAGACCAAAACTCTCAGTTCTAATGAACCACAAGTTAGACCATGACTCGTGGTATCAGTTCACGAGTCATGAGTTGACTCATGAAATGGATGCCCAGAAACATTAAAGTTGTAACACCCTGTACCTTCCCAACCCTACTTGATGACGTTGACCAATGTTTACTTAGGTGTCGAAAGCCACAAGTATGTATTTGGTAATGTTATTGATGAGATAATGGAATTTGGCCCTCGTACATGTGATTAAACCTTCGTAGGAGGTGTTTTGTGACTTCATGGAACATTTGTGGGATTAAAAATGAGGTTTGGAGGACCTCCAAACAAAGAATATTAAAGGTAAGAAGTAAGTTAAAGAATAGAATTTGAAGTATCTAATCAAATCCGCGAAGAAAAGTCGAAGAAACGAAAATTTTAAAAATAAAATTTTCAGCGCCATAGGAAGGGCTAGGCGCTTGTTTTGGCGCCCAAACCAGCAAGATGCTAAAGCTCAGTGCCCTGGGAAGAGCTAGACGCTTGCTGGAATGGCCAAACTAGTAAGATTATCTCACCTTTACTCTCTCTATAGCTTAATTAACCAAAATCTGACCCAAGCAAAGTAGATTTCATCAACTATAATCCATCCAAGTGATGATCTATGTTTTTCTTTCATATAAAGCTTCGTAAGGTGTCTTTTGATGCTTTTAGTGTAAGTAATATCAATAAATGATAGATGTTCATCTCAACTACCTTTAAAGTCCAATGTACAAACTCATGACATATCGTCCAATGTTCACATAATATGTTCTGTTTGTCCAACTATCTAAGGATGGCAAGTCGTACTTACATCCGCCTGTGTACCCATGCTTTACTGCAACAATTTTCCTACACTATGCAATAAAGTGAGCTCTCCTGTATGATATAATAGTGAGTGGAATCCCATGTAATCGTACTGTCTCTGTAACACACAACTTTGCATAATGTTCAGCTGCATCGGTAGTCCTAACTGGTAGGAAATACGCAAACTCGGTAAGCCAGTTAACTGTTATTTATATGGAATCAACCTTCGCAGTGTATGAGACAACCCTGTGATTAAATCCATGTTATTTATGTTCCACTTCCAAATTGGAAGGGTAATACATTGCATAACACATACAGATTTCTGATGCCATACTGTTAATCAATGACCGCTTGGACATTGAGCGACAAGTTCTACAATGTGCTTTTCATGTACCCTTACCAAAACATCTATGCTAAACCATGGTACATTTTGGTTGCTTCCGAACGAATAAAATACCGTGAACTATATTCTTCTGTCATAATTCATTTCCTTAACTCGTCTATACCCGATACACACAATCTACATTGACGTTAAAGTACTCCCCCCTTGTATTTGCTCAAATACATTCGTCGAACTTTGTTGTACATTTTTTATTTTTTTTCAATTGAACTAAAAATATGACGAGGAGATGCATACGAAGGTTTATAAGAAAAGATTGGTTCTCTCGGGCCATATCGGCTTCGCGTGCCAGTCCACCCCGTTGGAACTCGGGGCGTGACAAAAGTCCCAGGTTCCCATGAGTCAAAGTCCAACCCCTATAGTAAATCACGAGTCATAAGATTGAATCATGGTTTCCCATCTACAAGTTGTCATTTTTCGTCAAAACGACGTCACTCAGTATGAACCCTATAATAACTTCATGACTAGTACTGAGAAATGTGGAATCGAGTCTAGAAAAGGTTCAACGTGGTCATACGAACCACGATTCAGACCATGACTCATGAACTAACTTACGAGTCGTGGAGTGACTTGTTGACCACTGCGATAGAAAATATTTTGAACAATTTCTTTAAGGGAAACCGGTCTTTACCTTATTTTCTAAGCCTATACTATGTTGTTTCAGTGTATTTTAAGGAGCATATTAGGTGAATCGATCCCCTTATTCTTATTAATTACACATAGAATTCCCCAAAGTATGAAAGAAGTTAGAATAAGTCTCTTTCAAGCAAAAACTTAGGGTTCATGTTCAAGCTTTTAGATTCAAGCCCTTAGTCTAAATCTCTGAGTGCAAACAGGTATGGGAGATTGAAATGAGGCTTTTCTTTCACCCGCATGCCCAAAGTTTTAAATTTTCAGTTATAGTTTTATGATCTCAAGATTTAGGATTTCATACCAAATTATGCAAATTTCTTTTAAATTCAGTTTCATTATGTTATTTGATGTTATTGTTCTTGATTTAATAATTATGCATGAATTTCTACTAGTGTTTTCTAGTCCAAAGATTTGAGCAAAGATTTAACATAATTGACATATTTCAATCGAATTTATCTTAATTTGGATGTTTTGAATACATGATCCTAGAATTTAGTAAATTTAGCGTGACTAGTTCCAGTATTTAAAAACTTCAGTAAAAAAGTAATTTTGAACTAGTATCATGCTTTATTTTTAGATAGACAGTTCAATTATCATTGGAAAATAGTAAATTATTTTGGGAGTATTATTCAGCACTAAGCGGACACGAGTTCTAAATAACCCATGTCTCATAACTATGTGCCACAATAGGAAAGGGTCTTTTGCCAGCTGATATTGACTCCTTTAGTCAAATGGGCTCAGTTAGTGGATCCACATCAGATAGACCTGTTCTATTCTAACGGAAAGGTGTAGATAATCTTTCCTCAATATGGGTTAGGCATTTGACTCATGATGCTCAAAAAATTTATGTCGGTTAAGAGAAAATCCACGGTATCAATTTTCAATTGCATTAACTACTTATGCTTCCACAGCTATTAAGCTCATACAAGTTTTAGCTTACTTTACAGACAAGGATCTATATATTATAGTTTTGAATTATGCATTATAAAAGGATTTGTGTTCACAGTTTTTGAGTTATTTTATTTCAAATTTTGACATGATTTCTACAGCTTGCGAATTGGATTGTGTTTTAGTTTAGAAATAAGATTTAAAGGTTTCTACATGATTTTAGCATATATGACATGCTCATTACATTTGAAGTACTGACCACATACCTTTTTTTACACTATATCTTGTCATGATATAGATTTAAGTACCTATTCTCAGACTCATAGTTAGATTCACATTCTAGTCCATTAGCCAATAGACTTAGTGAGTCCTTATTATCCAGGGACAACTTGTGGTTTTAGTTTTTCATTTTAGACATTATTTCAGTTTTTAGTTATTTTAGAGTTAGTTGGGGATCTTATCCCGATAGCTCATCCTTGTTAGTAGAGGTTGTCAGACATAGGTAGTTCAGTATGTTTCTTGTTTAAGACATTGTTCAAATCAATAGTCAATTTGTTTAAGAGATTACCTATTTCACTTGTCTATGCTTCCGCTTAGTATTTTAGTATTTTATTTTAGTTATATGCCAGTATCAAGGGTTTGCTTCAGATAACCTGTGGTTCTATGTACCGGTCTCATCAAGGTGTAGAATCGGGTTATGACAAACATGGTATCAGCGCACTAGGTTCAAGAGTCCTAGGATGTCTGAGAAACTGTATTTAGTAGAGACTTTTTCATGGGTGTGCAGTGCGATACACTTTTGAGGGAGAGGATACAAGATATTATAGGGAATATTCCCTTCTTTCAAGTTCTTTATCATCCGATAGAGTTTAACTCTATATGTTATTTTAACTCGTTCCTTATGAATTTTAGAAAATTTTCTCTAAGGAAAAAAATGCCAGATAGAGAAATGGACAGAACAATAATCATTTTAAACTATTAAATCAGCCTCCAAATAATGATGTTACAAATGTCGAGTTTTGTAATTCTATCTAGATGTTGGCTATGAAAGCCCAAGTAAATTACCGATCTCATCAAGGTGTAGAATCGGGTTATGACAAACATGGTATCAGCGCACTAGGTTCAAGAGTCCTAGGATGTCTGAGAAACTGTATTTAGTAGAGACTTTTTCATGGGTGTGCAGTGCGATACACTTTTGAGGGAGAGGATACAAGATATTATAGGGAATATTCCCTTCTTTCAAGTTCTTTATCATCCGATAGAGTTTAACTCTATATGTTATTTTAACTCGTTCCTTATGAATTTTAGAAAATTTTCTCTAAGGAAAAAAATGCCAGATAGAGAAATGGACAAAACAATAATCATTTTAAACTATTAAATCAGCCTCCAAATAATGATGTTACAAATGTCGAGTTTTGTAATTCTATCTAGATGTTGTCTATGAAAGCCCAAGTAAATTAGCAGGTAGTAATCTCTGCTAACCTAAATAATGGGTCAGCTGCTGCTTGAGTTAGCGATTTTATTAGAATGAATCTGCCAGAGTTCTTTGGGTCAAAAGTTAAGAAAGACCCACAAATCTTCATTGATCTAGCGAAGATGGTCATCTAGGTATTGCATATGTATGAAGTTCAGAATGTTGAGCTGGCTTCCTGTCAGCTTAAGGATGTATCTTACCTCTAGTTTACTCAGTGAAAAGACAAATGTGGTATGTGTCTCCTATAGTTTAGGATGATTTTTCAAGCTTTTCTTGATTGATTCTTTCTGAAAGAATCAAGGGAGGCAAAGGCTGAGGAGTTATGAATTTAAGATAGGGATCTATGTCAGTCATAGAGTATGGGTTGAGGTTCACTTAACTATCTAGGTATTTTCCAGAGATGGTAGTCCAGCCAAGGGCTAGGATGAACAAGTTTATGTTTGGTGTTTCAATCTTGGTGAAGAAAGAGTACAAAACATCTATGTTGGTTGGGGATATAAATATCTCTAAATTGATGACTCATGCTCAATAGATAGAGAAGGAGATATTAAAAGAGAGTGAAAGGGAGAACAATAGGGGCATAATAGGTAACTTTGAGTTCAACCACCAAAGAACCGATAGTGGAAATTGATAATCTTTTCAGCAGAGGTCATTCAGATCAGTTCCATCTTCAGCTAGCACACCTGCACCCTATTCTCACTCTCATGGTAGTTCTGCTCAAAGGACCTTGAAGTACCCTTTTTGTAGTCAATATGGTAATTCTCATATAGGAGAATGCCAATGTAGAAAGGATGTGGATTTTGGGTGTGGATAGCTAGGTCATATTCTAAAGGATTATCACTCAGCAAGATGGAGTATTGGAGAAGATACAACTCAAATTCTGACAGGCAATGCTAAGAATAATTTCTATGCTTTGTCCAGACAAATAGGTCAGCAAATTCCTCTTGAAACCATAATAGGTATGTTGTTATATGTCCCTTGTATGCATTTGTAGTCCCTAGAACTTCATTCTTCTTCTTTATAAGAGTTGTCTTAGTTTAGAATATTAAAGAGTGGTAAAGGAGAATGGTATTAAGGTAGGTGGAAGTGAGAGCTGTGAGGATTTAATCCATGTAAGTTTGACATATCATTACAAGAGATAGGTTAAAAAAAGAATCATGAGTGCGGTATTTAGAACCTTTAGGTGAAATAGAATGATTGAGGCTAAGTCAATTAGGTAAGGAAAGGCCTTAGATTAATGTTGGAGGTATTGTGGGTCTAAGGTACTTAGTATATTTTGTTGCATGGGATTATGAGTTGTTAATGCAAGGTGTGGTTAGATACTGAACTAGTTTTTTTAAAAATTTAAGAGGCTAGGGTATTGGTGAAAGTTGCCCTAATAAAGTAAATAGATAAGTCAATCTATGTAGGGTCAGTGTTAAGTGTTTTGAGTATGGTGATGTTTTCATTGGTTTTGGTAGGAGTAGTTTACTAATACCATTGGTTCACAGACTTAAGTTATCAATTTTAAGCTAAAAGGGAGATGATGAGATGTTAAGCAAAGGCTAGTCGGTTGTGCCAAAGAGATTTTCCTCTAGGGGTTAGGGCCTTGTTGAGATTACAATTTATTCTTACTCGCGCATTTTTCCTTCCTAGAACCGAGGCATCATGAGGTAATAATAATCTTTTGCTAGTTATTCTTTTCAGTTTCATGTCCTCATAAATTTCTCACATTTCCTATGTATGCTTTCATGCTCTATGAGTTTCAAATGAGTTATACTCTTAGTTAAAATCAGTTATCATGTTAGTTATTCAGTTTCAATAATCAGTCAGACATTACTAGTAAGTTATTTTAGCTTTTTATGTGTTTTCACTATTTCTTCCTTCCATGTGGTTGCTTTATATCATTTATAAGTTGTGGGGATGGTTGGCACAGTCCCCAAAGCATTCAGGAATGATTTATATGAGCGTGAGGTTTTAGTAGACTTAAAGTGGTATATGTAACTTTGATCAACATTTTGTGATCCGAGCGTCGAATGATAATTCTGTCAGTTCCACTAGATCCAGAATGTTGTTTTAGGTTAGTAGCATGGTTGGTTTTGGTTTTGAGACTTTATTTTAAGTTTTGAGCATTTAGACAAGAAACTAGTTTATTTGGTCTAAAAGGTTTCCCAGGGAGTAACTTGTTGATAATGACCTATTTTAGTAAATCTAATGGTTCCATTGAGTCCGAAACATCAAAATTATCCTCGTAACACTATTGGTTTATTTTTTGGGGTCCAGAATAAATCTCGAGGGCTCAATCGAGAATTTTTTTTATCCAAGATCACTGTTGGTGCAGTTTTCTAGTGCAACATCTGGCCCTTCATCATGATCACTTGGCCATAGGTCGATCACAAGCCTTGACCATATAACTTATAACGATTTCGAGGTAAGGTCACCACAATTGCAAAAAGTTAAGCTGGACCAGGTCAGGTTTAATGCATCACAATTGTAAGGCCCACTCCCGTGATTGCGATGACAAAACTTTATGGATGGTTAATCTTGACCTCCTATCATGTAGGCAGGGTCGCAATCATAAGTTACTATTCATAGAATAGTACAAACATCCCATTTTCATGATTTCTACTCTATTTTCACCATTTTTGAGCTTTGAGACCTCGAGATAAGCAATTTTAAAAAGGGTTTTTCTTCAACCAAATTTGGGTAAGCTTCTAAACCTAATTTCTATTATCACGCATTGATTATAATGCTTAAACATCTTCAAAACATGGATTCTAAACTTGGAATTTTGGGGGGTTTGCTAGTAATGTGAGAAAATGGTTTTTAATGATTTCAAGCACGATTTCAATTTGTTTTTTGATAGGTTTTCATATTTAGAACCCTTAAATTATGGGTAACTTGATTCTTTAATATGGGTTTCATTAGACTCCTATTGACGTGTAGATTATATTTTTGATAGATCGGATTCGTTCCAAGGCTGCCCAAAAAGGAAAGGCTTCTTATTAAGGGGTCTAAGCTCCTATTTAAGCTTTTGAGACAGGTTATAACTTAAATTTATTCAAACTGGGCTGGGTAGCTAACCATTCATTTAAAGTATGCTATGGGTTAGGGATTTTATCATGAGATTCATCTTTTGAGAATATTATTTTATTGTTTTTCCCATGTGAGGGATTGTGTGAATCTTTTTATTGACTTGAGAGATTATTTATCATTGAGATACCCATGTGGGGGCTGGTATTGGTCTATTTTGAGCATTATTTGTCCTTTATTATTATTGTGATGCTTTTGTAGGTGCTTGGATTGATATTATTGATGTCGTGTATGACTCTCTACAACTATGTTCTATGAGATGGCTTGTATCATGATATACAGAGATTTGAGGTGACTTGTGTTCATTTATACCATTATTGAGTCGATTCATTATATGTTTTTGAACTGGTTATGAGCATGCATCCTTATTCATTCATCCATATTCATGGAACTGATACCACTATATTTGGGAAAGAAATGAGATACTTTATAAAATGCCTTAACTGAAGGATTTGTCGGTAAGGTTGATTGATGAAATTTTGATAGTATATGGGTTGCAAAGCCTCCATGGATCCTCTTCTACAAGCTTATGCTCGAAAGATATGTATGAGGTGACATTGAGACATTTCATTCGTATCATATCATTGCGTTGCATCACTTGCATTTCTCTTATGCAACTAATTTCGTGAAATTTTGTCTTTCTTTTATGTATATTTGTTGTGCAGTTACTCTTATATTGTTTTTATAGTAGTATTATTTATATTGTTAAGAGTGATATGACTTGAGCCATTATTAGGAACTTTTCTGTATGTAAGTGGAAACGTTGCTCATAGTCTCCTTTATATGTTTAGTTATCTACTTTGCTCGCTTGGCCTATGTTACCTACTGAGTACAAGTGGACCATACTAACTCTTACTGTCTGTACCCTTTTGGAGTAAAACTAAGTTCGAGTGCGACCTACAGATTGTGAGTTCGTGTAGTTTAAGCATTTTGAAGTCAGGGTGAGCTCCCCGTTCTGGAGTTTGTACTTGGATTCAACCAGTATTATGTCTTTATTTCACATTCAAAGAAAGAGTTTATGTATTTTTCTAGACTATATAGGTTTTAGAGTGCTCTTTACTTGTGAGACTAGATTTTGGGAAAGGAGTTGCATCTCTTTCAAATGTTGAATTTGTTTTATATTATTGGCCTGACATCATCCCAAAGTCTTGTATTTTATTATTAGTTATCTTCTTTTCATCTTTCATATCTCTTATGGAGTAAGGCCTACCTACCAAGGTTGGGTCGGGGTAGGTGACATCATGACCTCAAATTCTAGATCATGATAAATTGGTATCAGAGTGCTAGGTTCAGTGGTGTCATAAGTAAAAGTGCAAGATGTTTAATAGAATCCTATGGATTGATACACCAACGTCTGTATCTATCTTTTGGAGGCTATGGGATATTTTTTGGAAAACTTCTCTAATTTGATTCCTTATCATGTGTGTTGTTCATGACCAATATTCTAAACTTGTGTTCCACTCTTTCTATGCAGATGGTGAGAACTATATCAAAAGCTGTTGTGGATGCTGAGCCAGCATCCACTATAGGAGTCCCAGTCAGGGGACGAGGTAGGTGTTATGACAAAGACCGAGGTAGAGGGCAAGCACGAGGAGCGGCTCCCGCTAGAGGGAGAGCTAGAGCGGCCTCTCCCAAGCCAAAGATTGATCATATTGAGGCAGTTTATCAGCCAGAGGATGTGGGACAATCCCAGACCCCTCAGGGCTTTATTGCCACTCTAGTCTTATAAAATATTTTGATTCAGCTTTTGAGCCATTTGAATGGCATCTCTCAGGTAGGTATTCTATTGGGAGAATACTGCGTACACCAAATGGTTCTCAGACAATAGGGGGTGTTCAGCCACTTTGGCAACTTCTAATTCATGATTTTAGACTCTCACGGCAGAACTATTTTTTGTTGTGGCCTCATATGTTGAGGCATTACCTTTCACACTTGTTGTTTCACTTTTAGCTCCTTGTATAGTGATGTCTGTTGATGAATAGAAAAGCTTTGAGAGATTTATAAGATTGTCCCTCGTAGTTTAGTGGTGCATTGGTGAAAATACTTATGAGTTCTTGGTCGATTCTCAAGAGAGGTTACATAACCTTGATTTGCTCGAGTCCCATGTTGTTGATTGCACTACCTTCCACTTGACTGATGTGGATAAGCAGTTGATAGAAACCATTGAGCTCAACATCAACTAAGAAAGCTTTGGAAGATCCAAGAGGACCCATGACAAGATTCCAAACAAGGAAATTTGAAGACAAGCTAAATGGGCTGGAATTGGTAATTAAAAGGTCTCTTATAATGGAAGAAGATCTCAATCCCAATAAAGACATTATCACCAGTCTTACATATATTTGGAGGCCCAAATTAAAGTCCAAGATGAGATGGAATTGGGCTCAAATCTACCCCAAAATTGAGAAAAAAAGACTGCAGCATTTTTTATTTAATTTCTAGAATTATCTTTAAGAGTTGTTTAATTCTATGTTGACTTCATAGGTCTTTGTGTGTGGCAGTTTTCTATGCCATTTAATAGTTGTTTTTTCTATACACTTTATAGGCTAATGTGTGTGGTAGTCTTCTAGGCACTGGGAAGTATCATTTCATTTAATGTTTATTTTGACCAACCCCTTCCTTACTACTAAATAAAGGGGTGTTTTATTTCATTGTAAATCAGTTTATTGAAGAATATTAATATATATAGAGTTCTTTGAATCTTTGTGGCAGATTACTTTAAGATTTATCTTTCAACCTAACTAGTTTCATAGTTTAAGGTAGTAAGATAACTTCTTTGTTTGATATCTTTGGTTACTTCTTGGTATTATTAGAAGGAGATTAGTACTCTTACTAATTGTTGTCTAATGTTACTCACATAGCGGTCAAGATCGGTGCATGATTAATTTCTCAAGTAAAGGCGTTTGGTTAATCTATAACCAATTCGTTGTTACTTGGATCTTTCCAAATCTCTATCTTTTAATTCTTGTTTAGTATTTTCAGTTTGTTTCTTAGTTTTGCTTCCGTATTTCCTTTAAGTTAATACTCTAGTTTTGGGATTTCCAACCTCTGTGTTACAAGTCGTATCAGAGCGGTTCTATTAAGATTTCGTTCTTGATAATCTTGGGAATTTCTTGAACAAAATAAAGCAAAATAATATTTTTTTAAAAAAAAGAAGTACTGTACCAGTGAACAGTACGTTTAAAAAAAAAAAGTAAAAAAAAATAAAATATTTCATAATGAATAGTAACATTGAAAAAAAAAAAAGAATTGTTGCTCTTCAAGGAATTTTCTTCATCTAATTAATTCTACAAAGGAGGTTTTGATAGAACACAAGAAGAGGGGATCCTAGATCTTTATTTCATTCTAAAATCTTTTCCTTTTGTTTGAGTCTTGTTTCAACTAAATCCTATTCTTTTTAGGATTGCTTCTTCACTTTTTTTCTTGTGCTCCAAAATTCCTTATTTTACTACTAAGGGCTTGATACGAGTAGGGTTTAATTATAAATCCACAAAGTATTTTCCCAAAAGTTATTTGAGAGGAAAAAGGCAAGAGTGAGTGAGAACAACTGAGGGAAAAGTGAAAGTTTGAGAGGTTTATTTTAAATAACTATGTATTTTGCAAGAATATATGATTATGAAGGATTGACCAAGTGGGGTAGTAGACATGTGATACTATGAAAATTATGCATGTATGCTGATAAAGAAACTTACCTCCAATGGGAATATCACATGGAACATAAATTTTCTTGTAATTATTTTTGGGAGGTTGAGAAATTGAATTTTGCCACAAGAGCCTTGTCCCAAGAATTACGAAAAGTAGTGGATGATTATAGTAACCCCCATTGGGTGAAATTAATCGGCTACTTTTGACTTGGGGTGATTTGAAAGAAGAATTGAGGCGTATTCATTCTATAGCAAAGTCCCAATAGAAAATTAACTCCAAAAGTGATCATTCTACTCTTTCTAATAAGATTGTAAAGTATGTAATTTTCCAAGGGGAGGAGTCGAGTTGTGAACAAAAGAGTAGCTCTTCTTTATGTACAACTTCTCCTATTGAAGTTCCTACTCTAGTAAAAGGAAAAAATTAGAGAATAAAGGAATTGAGTGGAAAAGAAAATGGCATGGAAGAGAGATACAAAATAGAGAGAAGTAAGGAAGAGAAAAACAACAACTCAAGAAAAGTGAGTGAGTTGTCAAAAGGTAAGAGAGGAGAGAAAGAAAACAACAAGAATGAAAAGAAAGAGAGAAAAAGAGTCGAGGAAAAAGAAAGACAAGAGAGTTTGAGTGAGTTTAACACTAATGTTTCTTCTTCTTCTTCTTTTGGAATTGTGTTTTCTTTTGTAGGTACTCTTGAGAAAGAACAAATGGAAGAAGCCAACTATGATCAAAAACCCAAGATCTTTTGTTTTGTTCGCTTCTTGTACTCACCCAATGTTTGTGAAATTCTTGTGAGCCAAGTTACATTATTTGGAGAGATAATCTTTATGGGATTATATTATTCTTGGCTATATCATAAGAGTGTGTTATTTAAGATTCAAATGTCTCCTACCAAAAGAAGATCCAAATTCTTTACAAGATGAGATGGGCCATTTGAAGTCCTTGAAAGGATTTAAGACAATGCTTACAAACTTGATCTTCTTAGCGAATATCAAGTTCAATCCAAGACACTTCTCAAGGAAATTGCTTTTGATCCATATCTGGACTATGGTATATCCAATAGTGAGGTTAAGTTATTTAGCAAGAGAAAATATGGTATATTTGTTTGGTAATCATATGCTTTTTGTCTAGGTAATGATCCTCTCTTATTTAAGGAGCGCTTATGAATTGTGTTTTTAGTTCTTATGTTGGTGATTACATTGTTCTATTGGATGATGCAGTGTATGGATATATAAAATGGGTGTTTATGCATAAAAGAGTTAAATGGGTTAAGTGGTTGCATGGTCACTACCTTGTGTTAGTTTTACCAAATGATTGTTCTACTTTCTTTATTTACCTCCTAGTGATTGTGATTATCATATTGTTTGTAGGTATTGGTCAAAATTTGAGGGCAAATCTTCTTTAAGTGGGGGAGAATGATAGCAACCATGAAGGCTCAAATCCAAAGAAGGAGGAGTTATAATAAATATCAAGATTCTAGGACGAATCTTCTTTAAGAAGGTGAGAATGATAGCATCCATCAAGCTCAACATCAACTAAGGAAGCTTTGGAAGATCCAAGAGGACCCATGACAAGATCCCAAACAAGGAAATTTGAAGACAAGCTAAATGGGCTGGAATTGGTAATTAAAAGGTCTCTTATAATGGAAGAAGATATCAAGCCCAATAAAGACATTTTCTCCAGTCTTGCATATAGTTGGAAGCCCAAATTAAAGTCCAAGATGAGATGGAATTGAGCTCAAATCTGCCCCAAAATGGAGAAAAAAAGACTACAACATTTTTTAATTAATTTCTAGAATTATCTTTAAGAGTTTTTTAATTCTATGTTGACTTGTTAGGTCTTTGTGTGTGGCAGTTTTCTATGCCATTTAATAGTTGTTTTTTCTATACACTTTATAGGATAATGTGTGTGGTAGTCTTCTAGGCACTAGGAAGTATCATTTCATTTAATGTTTATTTTGACCAACCCCTTCCTTACTACTAAATAAAGGGGTGTTTTATTTAATTATAAATCAGTTTATTGAAGAATATTATTATATTGAGAGTTCTTTTAAACCTTTGTGGCAGATAACTTTAAGATTTATCTTTTAACCTAACTAGTTCATAGTTTAAGGTAGTAAGATAACTTCTTTGTTTGATATCTTTGGTTACTTCTTGGTATTCTTAGAAGGCAATTAGTACTCTTACTAATTGTTGTCTAATGTTAATCTCAAAGCGTTCAAGATTCGTACATGATTAATTTATCAAGTAAATGCATTTGGTTAATCTATAACCAATTCGTTGTTACTAGGGTCTTGTCAAATCTCTATCTTTTAATTCTTATTTAGTATTTTCAGTTTGTTTCTTAGTTTTGCTTCCGCATTTCCTTTAAGTTAATACTCTAATTTTAGGATTCCCTACCTCCGTGTTATCAGCAGTGGTGGAGATCTCTTGTCACTTTTAGACCAGTGGGTTCTGCTTCTTTAACTTGGACCTAGTTTTTCGAGATTTACCTTGAGAGATTTATGTACTTTATCTTGTGGGACAAGATGAGGCACAAGATTGGTGATTTAGAGTAGGACTCCATGACTATTGCTGAGTTTGTGGCATGTTTCTATACCTTGTACAAATATGCCAGTGCTAGTATCTCCACAGAGACTGAGAGGATTAGAAAGTTTATTAAGGGTTTGACTAGTTATTATTAGTTGGCGACAACTCACTTAGTGATTTTAGGTGGTATCTTTCAGAGTATTATGGATTATGTCAGAATGATTAAGACTATTTGTAATTATGGTAAGAAGGGATGCTAACAGGTCAGTTTCAGAGATTATTCATCTGAAGGTAGGGATTTCTCAGGCAGAGGTTCTCATGGTTACCGCAACAAACAAATTAAGGTAGGTTTGAAGATCTTAGATAGTAGGTTTGTGGGTTCTGAGATATTGAGTGGTCAGAGATCATGTCATGAGGGTCTTGTTTTGTTTTATCAGGTTATAGAGGGCATTCTGGTTCTTCTGGGCCTTCACATCATGATTAATCTAGAAGGTGATATTTTGTGTGTGATGAACTTGGACACTTAGTAAGGGATTTTCCCTGGCATGTGATGGGTCCTCCCCAGTAGTGTTCTTAGCTTCAACTTTGTCCGATGCTAGTGTCAGTAGTTAGATGGGATACATACGACAGTAAAGATAGATCTAAGGGTAGTAGAGGTAGAGCTCAGGGAGCTTCTGGTAGTGGATGAGGAGTTGCTCAGTCCGATAGAAGATGCATCCAGTTCTATGCTTTTCATGGGAGACTTGAGGTAGAGGCCTCTAATTATATGATTATAGGTATCGTACCAGTAAGCCATAGTCCTACTTCAGTGTTGTTTGACACTAGGTCTACATTCTTTTATGTTTCTACATATTTTCTACTGGTATTAATGTTATGTGTTAGTTCCTTGCCATACCCATTCATGTTTCTACCACCATAGATAATTCTTTAGTGGTGGATCGGGTGTACCGATCATATGTGATAACCTATTTGAGGCGTGAGACTCGGGTAAACTTGATCATCCTTGATATAGTTGAATTTGATGTCATATTGGGTATGGATTGGTTGTCTCCTTATCATGCAATTTTGGATTGTTATGCCAAGATTGTGACCTTAGTTATTCGGGGCGTGCCAAGGTTAAAGCGGAAGGGTACTCTTAGTTCGTGTCCAAAAGGGGTTATATCTTTTATTCATGCTCGTCTCATGGTAGGAAAGGGATGTATTTCTTATTTGGCCTATGTGTACAATACTAGTGTTAATTCACCACCTCTCTTAGATTCTGTGAGAGTCGTTAGAGAGTTCATGGACGTGTTTTCTATGGACTTACTTGGTGTTCCTCCAAATAGGGATATTAATTTTACTATTGATGTAGAGCAGGGAAGTAAGCCTATTTCCATTTAAGCCTATTTCCATTTATCCTAATAGGATGGTCCTGACAAAGTTGAAGGAATTCAAGGAGCAATTGCATGATTTTTTGAGTAAGGGTTTTATTAGACAAGTGTGTCTTCTTGAGGTGCTTCTGTCTTGTTCATGAAGAAGAAAGATTGATACATGTGCATGTATTTTGATTATCGGTAATTGGACTAAATGACAATTAAGAATAAGTATCCCCTTACTTGCATCGATGATTAATTTGATCAGCTTCAGGTGCCTTAGTGTTCTAGGATTGACTTGAGATCTAGGTACCATCAGTTGAGGATTAGAGCTTTAGATATTTTGAAGACAACTTTTTTAATGTGGTATGGCCACTATGAGTTCTTGGTTATGCCTTCAGGGATGGCTAGCTACCTGCAGACATTTATGGAGTTGATGAACAGAGTGTTTCAGAAAAGGGCCCATCTACTAATCCCCAATCGACAGCAACTCCATCCTAGCAAAGTAAAGTCTCTGCACCAATGCATCTTTCCCACTCCATAGATTATCAGATATGAAAGGTCTTTTCCACTTTCCTTCTAAATCTCTCTATTCTGGCAAATAAATATAACTATGCCAAACCTAGAACAATCAATATCCTAACAAAATGTTTTATCTTGATTTTTTTGTGATTTTGTTCATCGAGGATATCTTTGTTTAGTCAAAGAATGAGGCTGAGCATGTGAGGAATTTAAGGATAGTACTTCTAAAATTAAGAGATCAGCAATTGTATACTAAGTTCTTTAAGTGTGAGTTTTGGTTTGATTGTATTTCTTTCCTGAGTCATATGGTAACTAAGTATGGTATCATGGTTGATCTGTCCAAAGCGATTTTGGCTTGTGAGTAGGCTAAACCTATATCTCCTATTGAGATTTAGAGTTTTGTTGTGTTAGCGGCTTATTATCGATGGTTTATGCAGGGCTTTTATACTGGTGCGGCTCCTTGGACAAATTTGACTAAAAAAAAGTTATTTTCAGTGGTCGGATGATTGTGACAGGAGCTTTCAAAAACTTAAGGATTTATTGACATCGGCTCCTATCTTGACTTTGCTTAAGGAAGGCGTGGACTTTACTGTGTTTTATGATGATGCTGGTGTTAGCTTGGGTGGTGTGTTAATGCAGAAGGGTAGGGTGATAGGTTATGCTTCTAGATAGTTGAAAGTCTATTAGAAGAACTACCCTACTCATGATTTGGAGTTAGCCGTAATTGTGTTTGTGTTGAAATTGTGGCGACAATACTTGTATGAGGTTTATTATGAGATTTTCTCTGATCGTTGCAGCCTTCAGTACTTTTTCACTCAGTGTGATATTAATATGAGAGAGTGTAGGTGGTTAGAGTTTCTTAAGTATTATGATCTTAGTATTATTTATCATCCAGGCAAGGCTAATATGGTAGCGGATGCCTTGAATCAAAAGGCAATAAGTATGGGGAGTTCGAATTATCCTTTAGTGGAGGAGCCACCTTTAGCCTTAGATGTTCAGTCCTTGGCTAACCAATTTGTTTGACTTGATATTTCAGCACCTGGGTGTGTTTTAGCGTATGTTGAGGCTAGATCCTCATTGATGGAGTAGATTTGAGCTCGACAATTTGATGATAAGAAGTTGAGAATGTTGCGTGACAAGGTATTTAGTGGTGAGGCGAAGATGGTATCTCTTTATTCATGGGGTGTTTTATGGATTAGTCATCATGTTTATGTGTCGAGAGTTGTTGGTTGGATTAGACTGATCTTAGAGTAGGCTCTTTGTTTGAGGTATTCTATTCATCTAGGAGCAGCTAAAATTTACCATGACTTGAAGTAACACTACTTGTGGTGTGGGAAGAAGAAATACATTATGGAGTTTGAGGCCAAGTGTTTGAATTTTTAACAAGTGAAGTATATGTATCAGCAAACATGTGGTATGATGTAGAGGATGCCTGTCCTTGAGTGGAAATAGGAGCAGATCACTATGGACCTTGTGGTTGGACTCCCCCAAATTTGGAGAAGTTTGATTCCATTTGGGTGATTTTTGATTGATTGAATAAATTAGCGCACTTTATACCAATGAAGGTGAATTATAATATGGAGAGGTTTTCTAAGATCTACATTCGAGAGATTGTTCGGTTGCATGGTGTGCCTATCTCTATTATTTTTGATAGAGGCACGCAGTTAACCTTGAACATTTGGAGTTCTATGCAGAGTGAGTGGGTACTTAGTTTGAGATGACCATAACTTTTCACCCTCAGACAGATGGCCAGTTAGAGCAGACCATTCAGGTGTTAGAGGACATGCTTCGAGGGCGTGTTATGGATTTTGGAGGTTATTGGGACCAGTTCTTGCCCTAAGCAGAGTTCGCCTACAACAACAATTACCATTCCAGTATTCAATTTGCACCTTTTGAGGCTTTGTATTCAAATGGAACCTTTTAAGCTTAGTCCGAGGTTTATTGAACCTTTTGAGATTCTTGAGATGCTTAGAGTTGTGGCCTATAGGTTAGATCTACCTCCAAACCTGTTAGTGATTCATTCGATATTCCATGTCTTGATGTTGAAGCAATACTGACCCAATGATTCTTATGTGATCTGATGGGATTCAATTGCATTAGATCATGATTTGTCCTTTGAGGAGGAGCCTATTGCTATTTTGGATAGGTAGAATAGAAAGTTGAGATCCAAGTATATTAATTCTGTAAAAGTTCAGTGGAAACATCTCCAGATTAAGGAGGCTACGTGGGAGGTTGATTCTAATATGCGGAGTGGACACTCCCAGCTTTTTACCGATCCGTGTGCTTTGTTTGATTTCTGTTCGAGGATGAACGCGTGTCTTAGTGGTGGATAATGTAAAAAGCTCATGGTCATTTTTAGCTTTTTATATGTTTTGACCATTTTACCCTTCCCCTTGGTTGATTTATATCATTTATGAGTTATAGGGATGATTGCACGTCTCCGAAGCATTCAAAAATGATTTATATGAGTTTGAGGTTGAGTAGCCTTAAAGTGGTATATTTGACTTTGGTCAACATTTTGTGATTCGAGCATCGGATGGTGATTCTGTCGGTTTCATTAGATTCAAAATGTCGATTTTTGGGTTGATAGGATAGTTGGTCCGAGTTTTAAGACCTTTTTTTTTTAGTTTAGAGCATTTAACTAAGAAATAATTTATTTGGCCTAAAGGGGTTCTAGGGGTGTAACTTGTTAATAATGACCTATTTTGGTAAATCCAATGGTTATATTGAGTCGGGAACATCGAAATAAGCTTGTTAGTACTATCAGGTTATTTTTGTGGGGTCCTAAATAAATCCTGAGGGTTCAATTGGGACAATTTATTGTCCAAGATCACTGTTGGTGCAGGTTTTTGATGCAACATCTAGCCCTTCATCTTGATCCTATGGCCACGTGTTACAATCACGAGGCTTGACCAGATGACTCATCGTAATCACATGGTGGGGTTACTGCGATCGCAAAGAGTTAAGCTGGACCAGGTTGGGTCTAATGCATCATAATTGTGAGGCCTACTCACGTGATCGCGATGACCAATCTTAATGGCTGGCCAATGTTGACCTCGCGATCATGTTGGCAGGGTCACGATCATGTGGTACTATTCACAGAACAGTATAAACATTCCATTTTTACGATTCCAACTCCATATTCACCATTTTTTAGCTTTAATATCTCGGGATAAGCGATTGTAAAGAGGATTTCCTTCAAAATTTTTTGGGTAAGCTTCTAAACCAAATTTCTATCATTAACCATTAATTATATTTCTTAATCACCTTCAAAACTTGGATTTCAAACTAGGGATTTGGGGTTTTTACCCGGTAAAGTGAGAAAATGATTTTTTACTGATTTCAAGATCGATTTCAGCTTGTTTTTTTATGGGTTTTCATATTTAGAAACCTTAGAGAATGGGTAACTTGATTCTTTAATAATATTTCTAGTCTTACCCTTTTTATTTTGGGATCGATTTTTGAAGTGTTTTTAGACCCAAAACGAAAGTGACTAATATGGGTATCATTGGACTCCTATTGATGTATTGATTACGTTTTTGATAGATTGGATTTGTTTTAAGGCTGTGCAAAAAGGAAAGGCTTCTTGTTGAGGGGTCCAGGCTCATGTTTTGGCTTTTGAGGTAGGTTATGGGTTAACTTTATTTAGATTGGGCTGGTAGTTAGCCATTTATGTAAAGTATGTCATAGGTCGGGGATTTTATTATGAGATTCATTTTTGAAATCATTATTTTACCATTGCCCATGTACAGTTTTGTTTGAATCATTTTATTGACTTGAGAGATTATTATCATTGAGATACCCGTGAGGGGGATGATTTTGGTCTTGTTTGAGCATTATTTGTCCTTTATTATTATTGCAATGATTGTGTGGGGACTTGTATTGATATTATTGATGTATTATATACTCTCTACTACTGTGTTGCCATGAGATGCTCTGTATTATGATCTATTACCATTATTGAGTTGATTCATCATACGATGTTGAACTGGTTATGAGCATGCATCTTTATTCATTTATCCATATTCATGGAACTGGTACTAATGAGAAACACTATTTTTTTGAAAGAAATGAGACACTTTATAAAACACCTTAATTGAGGGATGTTTTGGTAAGGTTGATTGATGAGATTGTTTTAGTATGTAGGTTGTGAACCCCTAATGGGTCTTCTCATAGAAGATTATGCTTAGAAGGTATATGCGAGGTGATATAGAGACATTGCATCCTTATTATATCACTTCATAACATCACTTGTGTTTCTCTTATGTGATTGATATAGTGTAATTTAGTTTTTCTTTTATGTATATCTGTTGTGTAGTTACTCTTATATTATTATTGAAGTAGTATTATTTATATTGTCAGGAGCTGTATAGCTTAAGCCTCCATTAGGAACTTTTATGTATGCAGGTGGAAAGATTGCTCATAGTCTCTTTTATATGTTTAGTTAGCTGCTTTGTTTGGTCGGCCTATGATGCCTACTAAGTATAGGTGGATCGTACTCACTCCTACTTTATGTACCCTTTTGGTGCAGATTTTAGTTTGAGTGCTACCCACAAATCATGAGTTCGTGCAGTTTGAGCATTTTGAATTCAGGGTGAGCTCCCCATTCCGGAGTTTGTTCTCAATTTCATCTAGTATTATATCTTTATTTTACATTCAGAGATAGAGTTTATGTATTTTTGTACACTATCAGTTTTAGAGTGCTCTTTACTCATGACTCTAGATTTTGGAAAAGTAGTCGTATCTATTTTAGATTTTGGAGTTGTTTTATATTATTGGCCTAACTTTATCCTAAAGTCTCATATTATATCATTACTTAGCTTCTTTTTGTCTTTCATGTCTCTTGTGGAGTTAGACTTACATACCAAGGTTGGGTTGGGTAGGTGCCATCATGAACTCGGATTCTAGGTCATGACACTTCATTCGGGGATGAATGATCCTAAGGTGGAGATATGGTAACACCCATATTCTTTTTTCTATGATTTGATTCAGACTTAGTGCAGAAA
Source organism: Capsicum rhomboideum (assembly GCA_031232105.1). Classification (NCBI taxonomy): domain Eukaryota; kingdom Viridiplantae; phylum Streptophyta; class Magnoliopsida; order Solanales; family Solanaceae; genus Capsicum; species Capsicum rhomboideum. The sequence goes on from CP124711.1 coordinate 59,537,450, forward strand.
ACCAGGATAAAATCTCAGATCCAGTGAACCACGAGTAAGACCACAAATTATTGTATCAGTTCACGAGTCATGAGATAATTCATGGAATGGATACCTCGAAACATTTAGGTCCCAGGTTCCCACGTGTTAGAGTACGACCCGTGAAGTGAACCACGAGTTGTACTGCTGAATCATAGAACCCCATCTCCAAGTTTTAATTTTTCTTAAAACCACGAGCCACAATACAATCCATGGAATGAGTTCATGGCTCCTACTGAGACTCATGGAAACCGAATCCAGAAAAGGTACAAGGTGGTCCTAGGAAGCAAGAGTGCGACCACTCATGGACTGACCAATAAGTAATGGAGTGACTCATGAACTAATGCGACAAAAAAATTTCAGAGCAATTTTTTATGGGCAAATCAGTCTTTTCCTTATTTCCTAAGCCGATTCTACATTATTTTAGTGTATTTTAAGGGGGATATTAGGTGAATCGATCCCACTAATATTATTACCTACACATAGAATTCTCCCAAGCAAGAAAGAAGTCAGGACAAGTCTTTTTCAAGCAAAAACCTAGGGTTCAAGTTCAAGCTTTCAAATTCAAACCCTTAGTCCAAATCTATTAATGTAAATAGGTATGTGGGATTTCTATGAGGGTTTCCTTTCACCCTCATGCCCAATGATTCAAATTTTCAGTTATATTTTAATGATCTCATGATTTAGGGTTTCATACACAATTATGCAAATTTTATTTGAAATTTAGTTTCATTATGTTATTTGATTATTGCTTTTCTTGATTTAATGATTATGCATGAATTTTTACAAGTGTTTTCGAGTCCAAATATTTGAGCAAGGATTTAGCATGATTGACATATTTCAATTTCAACCCGATTTATCATAATTTGGCATGTTTTGAATACATGATCATAGAATTTAGTAAATTTAGCATGACTAGTTCCAGCATTTAAAAACATCAGTAAAATAGTAATTTTGAACTAGCGTCATGCTTTATTTTTAGATAGATAGTTAAGTTATTATAAGAAAATAGTAATATTGTTTTGTGATTAGTATTTAGCACTGAGCGGACACGAGTTCCAGATAACCCAAGTCCCAGAACTATGTGCCACCATAGGATAAGGGTCCTTCGCCAGCTGAGATTGACACCTTTAGCCCAAAGGTCTCAGTTAGTGGTTCTACATTAGACAAAGAGGTTTTATACTGGTGTCAAGGTATAAAATAGCTCTCCCCAACATGGATTATATATTGGACTCCATGATGCTCATGGTTTTTGTCGGTAAGGAGAAACTCCCCAGTATCAGTTTTCAGTTGCATTAACTACTTAGGATTTCATTGATTTTCATCTCAAACAAGTTTTAGCTTACTTTAGATCATCTCAAACAAATTTTAGCTTACTTTACAAATAAGGATCTAAGTCTTACAGTTTTGAATTATGCATTATAAAAGGATTTGTGTTCATAGTTTTTGAGTTGTTTTATTTTAGGTTTTAACATGATTTCTATAGCATGCTAATTGTATTACATTTCAATTTGAAAGCATGATTTAAATGTTTCTACATGACTTTAGCATAACTGACATGCTCAGTATATTCAAAGAACTGACCACATATCTTTTTTGTGGTATATCCTCTTATGATATAGTTTTAGGTACCTATTCTCAAAGTTACTGCTAGATTCGTATCCTAGTCCATTAGCCAACATACTTAGTGAGTCCTTATTATCTGGAGACAACTTGCAGTTTTAGTTCTACATTTTAGAAATTGTTTTAGTTTTTAATTATTTTGAGTTAGTTGGGTATCTTGTCCTAGCAACTCATCCTTATTAGTAGAGGCTTTCATACATAGACAATTTAGTATATTGCTTGATTTTCGACATTGTTTAAATAAATTGTCAGTTTGTTTAGTATATTGCCTATTTCACCTGCCTATGCTTCCGTTCACTATTTCAGTATTTGATTTTACTAATATGACATTATCAAGGATTCACTTTGGATCACTTGTGGTTCTAAGTAATATGTCTCATCCAAGGTGTACACTCGGGTTGTAACACTGGTTCATCAGGATCATTGCATTAGATTATGTCCACCAGAGGGTGTTTCAAGTGTGGCTAGTTGGGGTATTATGCTGGAGAGAATCCTACACTCCAACAGGAAGGTTCAGGCCCTTAAGGCTCTAGTTCCATTTGCTAAAGGTAGTTTGCTAGGTTGTAGGTATGGTCCTTAGGTGTTAGAGTGGATTTCTTCTGGGCTTTAGAGGTGGTCTAGTGAGCACTCAGTTTGGAGGCGGACATATCCATCTTTATACTTTCCCTAGTAGCCTAGAGGATGAGGCTTCAGATGTGTGATCATATGTACTATTTCAATTTCTCACTTGCCAATTTTTGTGTTTTTTAATCCGGGGTCTACATATTCATATGCGCCTTCCTATTTTACTGCTCGCTTGGATTTGTCTTTGTGTATTTAGCTATACCTATGCATGTATCTAGTTAAGTAGGTGATTCTTTAGTAGTGTATCAAGTGTATTGTTCCAGTGTGGTGACTATTTTTGAGTATGATACTTTGAAAGATCTCATCATCTTAACTATGGTAGATTTTGACGTGATTCTGTGTATCAATTGGTTGTATCCCTATCATGTCTTCTTGGATTTCTTTGTCAAGTCTATTACCTTGATTATGCCTAGTATCCCTCAAGTAGTATGGAAAGGTAGTACCATCAGTCATGTATAGAAAGGGGTTATTATCATTTTGAGGGTGAGGTAATTGATAGAGAAAGGATGTTTTGCTTATCTAGCTTATGTTTGGGATACTAGTGTTGACACTCCTTCACATGAGTCTGTTGTCATGGTCACCGAGTTTGTATCTATGTTTTATACAGACTTACCAAACATTTTTCCTGACTGTGCTATTGACTCTAGAATCAATCAAAAGCCAAGACTCAATTTCTATTCTGCCATATCATGTGACACCGATAGAGTTGAGGGAGTTAAAGGAGTACTTCAGGATTTATTGAGTACATGGTTTATCAAGCCTAGTATTTTACCCTAAGGTGCTTTGTTCAATTTGTGAAAAAGAAAAATAGTTTCTTATACATTTGTACTGACTATCCACAACTAAATAAGGTGACTATAAAGAATAAGTATTTGATGCTTGTATTTTTATGACTTATTTTATCTACTTCAGGGTACATCAACTTTTTGAAAGGTTGATTTGAGATTGGGTAACCATCAATTAAGGATCAGGGTTGTAGATACTCCTAAAACTACCTTTAGAACTTGTTATGTTACTATGTGTTCTTGGTTTTGTCTTTCGAATTGACTAATTCCCCTAAAACATTTATGGAATTGACGAATGGAATGTTCAGGCCCTATTTAGACTAATTTGTGGTAGTGTTCCTCAATGACATCTTTGTTTACTCGAGGAATAGGGAGGAGCATGAGCATTATTTGAGAGTGGTGCTTCAGATTTTGAGGGATTAGCAGTTGTATGCCATGTTTTCCAAGTGTGAGTTCTGACTTGAGTCCGCATTATTCTTGGGACATGTAATGTCCAAGGATGGGATTAGGGTGGATCAAGCAAACTTGGAGGCAGTTCGTGATTGGGATAGGCCTACTTTTCCTGCCAAGGTTTAGAGTTTTTTCAAGTTAGCAGGCTATTATAGGTGGTCTATGAAGGGTTTTTCTTTGACTACAACACCAATGACTAGAAGAATGTACTTTTACAGTGGTTCGATGAGTGTGAGATGATCTTTCTAAAGTTCAAGTCCTTATTGACTTTATCTCTAATTCTGACTCTTCTTATTGATGCCCAGGGGTTTATCGTGTATTGTAATTCTTTTAGGTTCAGTTTTAGGGTGTATTTTGATGTAACACGGGAGAGTTATTGTATATCCTTCTAGGCATCAGAACATTCATGAAAAGAACTACCCCAATCATGATTTGGATTGGCGGCAATAGTCTTCACATTGAAGATTTGGAGGCACTATCTTTATGGGGTCCATTGTGAGATTTTCACCAATCTTCATAGTCTACAATGCATCCTCAGTCAATGGAACATTAATTTGAGACAACGCTAGTGGTTGGAGCTGCTTAACAACTATGATATATCAATTATCTGTTATATGGGCAAGTCAAATATAGTGGAAGATATCTTGAGCTAGAAGGCAGTGGGTATGGGAGTTTGGATTTTCTTGTAGCTGAGGAATTACCTCTTGCTATGGAAATCTAGTCCTTATCCAACTAGTTTATGAGACTTGATTTTTCTAGCCTCGACAAATTCTTGATGGCTATATCTATGTTATTATAGTGGGTTTAGACTCAACACTTCGAGATATGTTAGGGATCAAGGGTCATGTTTGTGTCCCTAAAGTTGGTGAATTTATCAGGTTGAATATAAAGGAGGCTAATTGTTTTAGGTATTTTATTCATCCATGGGTAGTGAAGATGAATCATGACTTGGGGCAACATTAATGGTGGTGTGGGATAAAGTGAGACATGTTGAGTTTGTGTCTCGATGCCAAAACTGTCAGTAGGTGAAGTACTAGCATCGAAGGCCATATAGTTTGACTCAGAGGATACTTATACCAAAGTGGAAGCGGGAGACAATCGCTATGGATTTTGTGGTAGGCTTTCCATATACTTTGGGTTTGGGCATATAATTGGGATTTTTGGAATTTAAAAATAAAGGTTCACTTTAGGCAGCATTTAATTAAGATAACCTCGGTTGGCTATTCAATAATTCCATGGAGTTTGGAACATCTTTCCTAATTGGTTAGCTTATTCAGTTAGCGTTCATAGGATTCTGAACAAGTTTCGAGTGTTCATCTCAGACTTGGGTTGTTTTGTGTGTTGTTGCTGGTGCTATTATATCAAGTGCAACCTCTCCTGCAGATATTTGGCAGTGCCAATAGAGGCTAAGGGAACCAGGAGATGTTGCTCTTATGGAGATTCCCTCACTTCTTGTGGAAGAGGCTCACGCCTGTGGAGGGTGTACAGTACACCCGACCTTGCACCTGCAAAGCTTTCTTAGCCGCTATGGCTCGCACCTGCAGAGAATCCTCTGCTCATATGGGGCCTATTGCCTTAAGTGGCTTATTCACAGTGGAAGATCTATCATAGTAGAAGATCCACCAAACTTACTACGTCGCGCATGCAGTGAATCTTCTTTCGATGCGATGAATTGTTGTGTTTATGAACTCATGTTCTTTCTTTTTCCCCCATTTCCATTTCTTAACTTTGAGAGCTCAAATTTTTGAGAATTTTTGTATTTCATGGTGTATTCTTCATCTAATAAGGAGCGATCCGAGACATACAAAAATGAAAAATTTCTACTTGACAATTCGAGATTGCAGTTTAATATTAAGGTAGGTTATGACTTCCTTCTTTTAGACTTTGCTTGAGTAGATAGTATATATATGAATTGCACTCTAGGTAGGTGAATTATTGGTTTAGATTGAGTATGACTTTAATGATGACTCTTTGGCCTATTTCAGGAGCTTAATGTCGTATTTTACTTGAAAATTTCTATATAGGTTACTTGCCTAGTGTTATGCATAGATCATGGTTTTTGGGTAAGATGTCGAGGTCAGATTTTGTGGTAGAGTGGAGTATAAAACATAGGTAGTCAATAGGAATCACTGGCCGACCGAGCTTAGTGATAAATATACCATGTAAATCACAATAATATAACCGCACACTGAAAAGACTGAGCAGTCTATATCACAACATAATAATAGTGAAACGAGTAGACTTGTCCATTTCCCATTTCCCTCCTATTGATATTCTATCTATATTAGTAGTATCTTTTGGATTGCCATGTATTAGACTAGATTTTTCTCTCTTGTATTAAGCAGTTCTTGTGCAAGTGACACCAAGTCCAGAGACATTTGTATTTATTTTATACTCTTCCACTATTTTTGGTCCCGGTTTTGTATGTACACATATATTTGTCTTGTTTATCCCATTTGTTTTTCTTGTACCATTTATTTATTTGTTACTTTATATATCTGACTATATGTTATGGCTTACCTACCAGGGTTTTTAGTAGGTTCCATCATGGCCCGGTTTTGAGTAGTAACACTAGTGAAGGAGATTAACATGATTAGAAGGAATGAACAAGTCTCTGTAGCACATGTACTGAGAGAAGGAGATAGGTTGGATGATTGTTGGTAATCTTATATAGTTGTTAATTTGGTAGGTGTAAAGGAATTTTCATCTCATCAAGAAAAAACAACAAAAAGAAAAAATATCCTCAAAACAGATCTGAACTTCCTAGCTTGAGGATACGAAGACATCAAAATTCCAACTATGAACAATCATGTCACAATCCAAGAGGACACAATCATGAATATCAGACAACATAAGTTCAAGCAAGATACACATAGGATAATCAACATACACACATCATACATTAAGTTCAACATTGACAAAAATCATAGTCTAATTATTACATCCATGATGGCAAGCTTTTAAGAGAATAGTACTAGTCTAAGAGATTTTCTAACTCTATTTCTCATATGAAAAATTTGATAAGTAGGCTCATCAATCGAGTGGTATTAGCTTCTCCAGAAGCTCAACCTATTTGGATAGTCAAATTATAATTTTTTTTAAAAACTAGTATAGTTAAAAAAAAATTTTGGAGGTGAGAAGGGTACATCCACTGCTAAAGGACACAATATAAAAATCAAAGTTATATGATAGATTGATGTTATTTTCTCTGGTCTTCAACTCCATCCACTTGGTAACAGCATTGAGGTGTCTATAAATGGAGATGAATCAAATTTAGGGTAAATGATTTACAGCAAAGTTCAAGTAGAGCTGGAAGTGACATTTTTATTCCTTATCTTCTAGTTTTATAAGAGAGTACACTCATTGATGAACTATGTCTATGAAAGAGTTGGTTGTTTGCCAACGATCTAGTTGAGTTTCACTAAAGAAAATAGTCCAACTTCTTTAGGAGGGTTCTATATTTTCTGGCTTTGTTTTCCATTTTGTTTTTTAAATCAAACATTTATTTGTCTGAATAGAGTTAGGTTGGGCTTTTGTTGGGCCTTACCCAATGCCTCTTTTGTTTATGTATTTTGAGTCGCCGATCAATTTGTGTTTTTGAATTGTTTTTATATACATTATGCTGTTGACCACCTTTTCTAAAATAAATCAAATAAAATTAGAATCTATAGTGAAAGCCTACCGGCAGAGAAGGAAATATGATCATCTTAATTAAGATAGTAATCCAAAAACAATATACATAGGGGATTTGATCATCTTATTGTTTTAAATAAAACTACTTTCTCATTTAATAACTGAAGTTCTTCTTACCAGGGAAAAAATAAAAAATTGAAGATCATCTTATTATTTGACTAAAGGCAATAATCCAAAAAGACATATAGAACTTCGAAATATATTTTAGGACTATGATCAAACCAACAATCTTTAGACACTTAAATATTGTAATAAAATTAAATTCATTACAAGAAATATGGTCGGATGTACAAGATGCTTTCACATTAAATTAGAGGTATTGGTTGCTCACATAATCTTATCACTAAGCTGTTAAAAATTAATTAATATATTTTTTCACTTTAATCGAAGAATTAACTAAAATAAGTTATATGATTGGTATAAACATTGAGTGCTAGTAGACTTTTATCTAGTAAAAATGTTATACGGTTTAGATAGGATTACATAGGTTTGATGAGTTAAATAAATTTAATATTAAAAAATAGAGTTTAATTTGACATGTGATGTACCATGAATTTATCGCACATATTATATCTTCAACTTGATATTTCTATTAGTCTTATACTTGTTTTGTTATATTTTTATGTTAGTTTATTGTTGTCACAAAGCGTGTCTACACCTTAGCCATGAGCCATATCAAGTTGCTCACTAATGGTCCAGTGGGACCCTTGACATAGGATATCTATGTAGTAATATAAATACTGAAACTGAAGCAAAAATATAAACAATCATAGTGGGGATATGAAAAGAATCATCCTTTATTAAGACATGACTCGAATGAATGAACGAAATTCAACTACTACATACTGTCTATCTAGTGAAGCCTCTACTTCAAACATAAGAGTCAACCGGGACAAAGACCCATAACCGTTATTGAATAAAAAGTCTAAACCAAACTAATCAAAGAAAACTGAAAACATCTCTTAGACTCCCGAATGATAGGAGAGCTCACCAATCAGCTGGATGTCAGGTGCTACCAAACTTCTAGCAACAAACCTTAAGCTCGAGTGTCTGGATCTACATCACATGAAAAATATAGTGCAAGACTCAGTCAATACAATGAAATGTATTAGTATGCAAGTATATATACATATATATAATATAACCTGAATAACTAATCATGAAGGCATGTAGAGAGTAACATAAAATAATAGAAAACATAAGATGAAAGTCATGATAATTAAGTCTGCATAAAAGTGCTTCAACAGTATATAAGGGAGTTTCTCATAATCCAAAAAACACCATGTAAGCTTATGATTCCCAGTTCCATACACCGATATTGGAAAAGATTGTTCTGACTAGCCAAAGTACAAAACCATGAACATAAGGATCCTATAATCACACCTCTTGAGCAAAACCTATGGTGGTAACATCATTATAGGACTTGGGTTATCTGAACCCTTGTCCTGTCGATACTAAATAATCCTCCCAAAATATACTAGTGCTCTTATCATATCATGTAACATAGCTGAATCATAATTTGAGTATGCAGACAACATATTTGTAAAGCTGTACTGTTGTGAGCAGTATCACGTACCAAAAACTCAGATCATGATGGCACCTACTATAACCCGCTAGTAGGTAAACAAAAGCCATAGCTTGGAATGGCAAGTAACGGGCTAATGGGTGGAAGAGGGAAGAACATGGTAAAACCAGGATATAAAGAAACAAATAAAAAAATTGACGAGACATGCATATAAATAGAGAGGAGAGAGAACACAATATACAAATAGATCCCCCCAAGACCTGGTAGAGTCAGTACAAGAGCCACTAAGGTATAAGGAGTACTAGGTAAGTACAATATATACGAAATAGTTTTTGAAAGTACAAAATAAGTCTAATCCAAAATAGAAGGAGATAGATCAGATCCGATCGCCAAAAGCTCACCCTAAATCTCTGATCAACAGCTCTACCTGAGGATGGCGTCAACGACAATGACTCATACTAGGATATGTATCAGGGAAAAATATACAGAAGTGTAGTATGAGTACCAAAACACATGGTACTCTATAGGCCATCATTGGCCAATTGAGATCAAAGAAGATAAAAACATAATATTATGTGAATATGTGCTAAAGGTAAGAAAAGAGGGGACAGAAAGAGAGTAATAGGCTAAAGCTAGACCATAATGTGAAATATAAGAAAATAAATCTAAATGCGCAAACGAAGCATCTAACTATAACCTAACCAGACACCCATAAGCCTGGAATGTACACATAAATAATAAATAAACCCAACAGGCCCCCATAAGCACGACAGATGCAACGACAAGAAATATGCCATAAACCAAGAACAATAGTAAAAATATGTGAAAGAATACCTTGATATGCAATAATGTACCATATACTCCTCCTCCATTCATATCCATAAATCATGCCCGGAATCAAACCAGACTTACAAATAAAAATCAATAATAATGCATGCCTAAAATCAAACCAACGCTAAATATGTAATAAGTAGTAAAATCAGGTGCTCGGACTCGAATTGAGACTAAATGTCCATTTTTCTTTTAAGAAAACCAAATTCATTTAAAGTGTTCAAAATTCCCATTTATCTAGTCGAAAATGATGTTTTTATGCAAAAATACCAATATTCCAAGGAAATTAAACCAACAAGTACAACAGAGCAAACAAACCAAATAAAATACTAATAATTAGTCCATCACTATGCAACCTAAGTGTTTTATAGTCATATACAACAGGAAAGTATGCTATCCTAAAGTGATCCAACTTAAAGGAGGGGTAACACTAGCTACTAGTCCTGAGAAGCCTGACCTAAGGCATGAAACTACCCGAGCTTAGACTAAGGCATCCAAGACTAATGTCCAAAGCCACTGAGTACACTTGACTAGGCCTACTAGGGCAGCAACTAACAAATTTAGGATTCAAGGAGAAATTGTACCCTAAGGCCCTTAAACTAGCTCTAAGGATCATAAACACCTAAATAGATTATTCAAGACATAATATCTCTCCAATAATTATAAAATTATCACATAAATAACTCAATCTAGCAAAGTCTAAGAGTAGGTAAGCCGTAACCTAACTAGACACCAAAGTATGTGATCACAACTCACTATATCGGAGCTTTCCCCTTTCGAGAAGCCTCTGACCACTACCACACTATCAAAATAGTAATCTAGGTGTCAGTATAAAAAGAAGGATACCCATGTTGAGAATTCACACTTCAACTTAGAAATCACGTCAAAAATCACCCATGGGGCCCACATGCAGAATTCACAATTGAACCCCAATTGTGTCCCTCATATGACAAGGATTTCATGCTCAAGATTTGAGCATCACCAGGATTCAATTTCGAGTACAATTCAGTACAAAAACATTACAGAAAAGCAAGAACTTAAGCTAGGATTTAACCCAAATTTGAGTGCAAATCGACGGAGAAACTAATGGAAAATGATCAAGGAAAGAGGGATTATCATACCTTTGATCAAAGAGATGATCCCCAACACTTTCCCAAGCTTAAAGCCCACAACAATGGTGAAAATAGAGTTTAAAAATGAGTTTAAATTATGAAGGACAATGTTTATATAGTACCAATATTCGTCGCTTAGGCGGACAAATTTACCGCTAAAAAGGATTCACTTAAGCAGAAATTTGACCACTAAAGCGGTCCTTTACATGCTGGCCTGCTCCTGCTAATGTAATTCCCCAACCACTCAAGTGGATCTACTAAAGCGGAGAAGGGGCTGCCTAGGCGATGGACTCTGATATCATCATCAGCTACATAAGAAGCTCCGCTTAGGTGAAAAAAAGGGTCACTAAGGCAGTTGCACCAGATGCTTTACACTAGAATTTTCAGCTAAGTTCGAAAGGACTCCGACCAGGCGCTCGATATTCATTTAGAACCCTGTGCACACAAATAAAATATGCTACCTTACCATAAGAAGCATTACAGACTTAACAGAACCTTCAAAATTTCCATTAGAGATTGTTTTGTCAAAATATAGGCCCCACACCCACTATTTCAGTTTTTCAATTTCTAACCAATAGCCCAAAATGAGCCAAGATGCCTCGGGACCCAAACTATTAGTCCGCCTAGCCTAAAATACCCATTCCATATCTAACGAAACTATCATAATTGTCATCCGAGATCATTTGCCAGGAGTTTAGGATAAACGTTAATTTCTTAACTCCAAAAGCTCCAAAATAGGAAAATAGGCATAGAAACCAAACGAACTACCCAGAACCAAACTACCGGTCTCAACAAGTCATAAATGAGTTGGGGCAGCTATAGGAAAGTTGTAGATGTAGAAAAAGCATAAAGATCAGGAAAATGACTTGGAGGGTCGTTACAACATCCACTACTAAAGGACTTTCATCCACAAAAGTCAAGAGTCAAGAAATACATGAGGACTCAAATAGGTGAGGATATTGGGCTCACATGTCATGCTTGATCTATCAGGTAGCCTCATCGACTAGACAGAGTCTCCAATGAACCTATATCACCAGAACCTTAGAGTTCAACTATCTGACATCTCTAGCTAGAATAGTGGCTGGCTTCTCCATGAAAAACAACCAATCATCCAATTGAACCAAATCCAATTGGAGCATGTGAGAATCATCTAGAATGGAATGCCAAAGTGTCGATACATGAAAAATAAAGTGAATGGCACAAAATATTGGAGGCAAGGCTAACTCATATGCTACATCCACCAACCTTTTAAAGAATCTCAAATGGCCTAATGTACATGGGGCTGAGCTCGCCCCTCTTCTCGAACCTCATCACGCCCTTCATAGGCAATACTAAAAAAACCACCTGGTGACCAACTCCAAACTCCAAAACATGAAGCCTATGGTCAGCATAACTCTTTTTCCTACTCTAAGCTGCCTGAAGTCTATCCTGAATCACCTAAACTCATCCAATGACTCCCATACAAATCAGTACCCCGTAGCCTAGCATCAAAGGCATAAAACCATACGACAGAAGATTTACACTACCAACTATACAATACCTCAAAAAGAGCTATTTGGATACTTGAATAATAGTTATTATAATAGGAAAACTCCGCTAAGACTAGAAACTGCTCCTATGGACCTTCGAAATCCATAACACATGATTGGTGCATGTCTTTCAAAACCTGAATAGTCCATTCTAATTGACCATCAGTCTGGGGATGAAAAGTTGTTCTAAGGTCGACCTGGGTACCCAACTCCTCCTGAAAAGCTCTCTAAAACCTAGAGGTGAATTGAGAACCTCTATTTGAAATAATATACACTGGTACCTCGTAAAGACGAACCACCTCTAGAAAATAGATTCGAGCCAATCTCTTGGCACTGTAGGAAAATTGAACGGGTAAAAAGTGAGTAGACTTAGTCAATCGATCAAAAATGACCTAGATGCTATCCGAACCTTGAGAAATGCATGGCAAACTAATTATGAAATCCATATTAATATACTCTAACTTCCACTCAGGAATTGGTAGCCTTTGAAGTAAACCACTATATCCCTCTTCATCTCGCACCTCGATAGGAGAAATAGGCCTAGCCAATCACGAACTACCTCAATCTTCATTGAGTCTAACATAATTACATCCTTGGACACCACGTACCCCAAGAATGGTACAGACTTAATCCAAAACTCGCACTTTGAGAACTTGGCATAAAGCCACTGATCTGTCAAATTGTGGAGTACAATCCTCAAATGCTACTTGTGCTCCTCCCTATTCCTTGAGTGGATAAGGATGTCGTCGATGAATACTATTATGTACAAGTCCAAATAAATCCTAAACAAATAGTTTATCAAGTCCATGAACATTTTGAGGCATTGGTCAACCCAAAAGACATCACAAGAAACTCGTAATGGCCATAGCGAGTCCTGAAGGCTATTTTAGGGATGTCCACCACCTGAATAATCAACCGATGGTAGCTAGATCATAAGTCAATCTTAGAAAACACGGCTACACCCTGTAGATGGTCAAATATATTATCAATATGCAACATCAAATACTTGTTCTTTATGGTCACCTTATTCAGCTGTAGTAATCGATACCCATATGCATAGAGCCATCCTCTTTCTTCACAAATAGAATAGGAGTGCCCCAAAGAGAAACACTTGGTGTGATAAAACCCTTACCAAGAAAATTATAAAGCTAACAATTAAGCTTTCTCAACTCAACACAGTCCATGTGATAAGGCAAAAAAGAAATATGCCTGGTGTATGGCTCAATAGTAATAACAAAGTTAGTATCACGCTCAAGTGTGAGGCTAGGAAAATTGATAGGAAAGACACCAGTAAACTCACAGACCATAGGAACAAAGTCAAGGAAAGGAGTGTCAGCACTAGTATCGCATACATGAGCAAAATAAGACAAATACCCCTTTAAAACTATCCTTTTAGCCTGAATATAGGAAATAATCCCTGCCGATATATGACTATTAGAACCCTGTAACACATTCGGGGAAATACCAGGCATGGCTAAGTTAACAATCTTGGTGAAGCGATCCAAGATTGTGTGATAACGGGATAACCAGTCTATGCCCATAATAGCATCAAAATCAAACATATCAAGAAAAATAAGATTAACCCAAGTGTCATATTCTGTAATAGTCACCAAACAAAACCTCAGAACTCGATCCACAGATAAGGGATCACCTACTGGAGTAGCTACGCGTATGAGTACATATAAAGGTTTGCTAATCATCCCCAATGGGTAAGAAAAATACAATGCCACATAAGAATAAGTGGAACCTGGATCAAATAACACATAAGCTGACGGTCGGCACACTGAAATCATACTTGTGATCACTGAGTCTAATGCCTCTTTCTCTAACCTACTAGGAAAGGCATATAGTTATCCGTACCCACCACTAGACTAAGAACCTGACCGACCACCTGTCCTACGACTGGTTACCCCCATAAGTACCCTATGAACCACCTTTGTTGCTGTGGGAAACACCTTTGGCCAGTGGTGCCACTGATCTATAAGGCTGAGTTACCTATACTGAAGGCTCAATCATCCCTTGCCGAGGACACTCTCTAAACAAATTACAACCAATCCCGCAATCATAACAAGCTATGGATTTCCTACCCTGATGAGATGAATCGACTTCTTCAGACTGGCCACCATGGCCTAAACACCCAGAATAAAAACCCTGTGATAGCTAACTGATGCTTTGACCGCTCAAATCACTCTAACCAGGCTGATCCACATTTGTAATGAAAAAATGATGCCTGAACGGGCCTACTAGACTAACTCTATTACTAGTATGGTTGCTGACCCCTTTCTCGAGAAATGACCACCTCAAAACTATGACCTACTATGACTACAACTATAACTACCCTGATAAAGGGGCCTCTTATTGTTGCCCCTATAGGCCTCATGATGCAAATCCTCTATATTGCGCTCATGATCAACAACATCCTAGAATGAACAACCTGGAGATACCATGACCCCAGTGGCTATACAGAGTTAAAGTCTCAATCGCCTAATAAAGCAACACATCCTTTTATGCTCATTATACAGAATCATAGTGGTGTTCCTGGATAACACGTAAAATCTAGCCTCATAATTAGACATGATCATGGAAGCCTACTCCAACCTCAAAAACTAATCCCTCAGATACTCACGAACACTATGGGCCACATGTTTCCCTAAGAAAGCCTCACAAAACTACAGTTATATAAGGGAATCGAGCTGGCCTACACTAATGTATGCCCTCCACCACTACCTCGATGGACCATTGAGCTAAAATGTGGTGTAATCCATACCAAGAGAATCTACTAAACCTAAATTATGTAACCTCTCCTAGTAGCTGGTAAGGAACCCATGTGCATCCTTCCTTAGAGATCCTAAAAACCTCGGTGGGGATAATCTAAGAAACCAACCCAGCATCTTTTGCTTCTCAGAAGTCAGGATTTTCTATGCTACTTCTGGATGTGGAACTAACCATGCAGTCGAAACCTCTTCTCGGGTAGATGCAGTTGCAGATCATGCTACTATACCTGGTCCACCCTGTGTTTCCTCCTGAGTGGATGTCTGGGCCCCATCCATCGGTTGATCTCTAATCAAACCCAATAACTAGACTAGGGTATCTTGAAGGATAATCATATCTATAAATCTAGGTGAATCTTGGGCTAGTCCTTGGTCCACTGGTTGTTATGTTGGCAGATCCTCTAGCACTACTTCTGGTGCAATCTCTGGCTCCATGTTAATAACTAGATCTTGTGATGGCTCTGTGGACTGGTCTCAAGATGGTGTTACAGATCGATCTCGACCTCAACTTGGGGTTGACCTCTACCTCTGCCCCTAACTAGAGCTCTAGCTACTGGCTCAAGGGCCTCTCCCTCGGCCAATGCAACCCTCCTCCTAGCCATCTGCGAAAGAGTGAAACAAATGAGAATCTAGAAGCCAACATAGGCCCAACACATGATAAAGAATCAAAAGGTAAGATTTTCCTAGGAATGTCTTGGTTCTTCCTGAAGATAGGATACATATGTCATCATACCGGTCCGTAGGATTCTACTAGACACTTGCTCTTCTACCAATGATATCAATGAACCTAAGCTGTGACATCAAACTATCATAACCCAAAAACTCAGGTCATGATGGCACCTACTATAACCCACTAGTAGATAAGCCAAAACCATAGCCCAGAATGCTAATTAGTGAGCTTATAGGCTGAAGAGAGAAGAATAGAGTTAAAAATAGGAAATAAAGTAATAAATAACAAAAATAAATAAGACATGCATACAAATAGAGAGAAGAGAGAACATAATATACAAAAGGATCCCCCTAGGCCTTGTAGAGTCAGTACAAGAGCCAATAAAGCATAAGCAGTACTAGACAAATACAATATATACTAAATAGTATCCAAAAATATAAACTAAGATTAATCAAAAATAGAAAGAGATACATCAGCTCTGATCGCCAAGAGCTTACCCTAAATCTCTGATCAGCAACTCCACACAAGGATAGTGACAACAATGATGACTCGTACTAGGATTTGCATTAGGAAAAAGATGCGAAAGTGCAGTATAAGTACCAAAACTTGTGGTACTCAGTAGGCATCTTAGGCTGACTGAGCTCTAATACGAAAAAACCATAATAAAGTGCAAATATATGCCAAAGGTAAGAAAAAAGGGATAGAAAGAGAGTAATAGGGCAAAGCTAGACCATAACATGAAATATAAGAAAATAACTCAGAAAGCATAAATGAAGCATTTAAATATAACCTAACCAGACCCCTATAAGCCCAAAAGGTACACACAAACAATACTAAACTCAATCAACCCCCATAACCATGACAGATGTAAATAATAAGAAATACTAGTTTAAACTAAGTACAATAGAAAGCAAATACAAAGAATGCCGTGATATGCAATAACATATCGTTTACTCATCCTCCAGCCATATCAATAAATCAATCCCAGAATCAAAGTAGACTTAAAAAATAGAAATCAATAATGAATGCCTGAAATTAAACCGAGGCTAAATATGTAAGAAGCAGTAAAGATAGATGCCCATACTTGAACTAGGATTAAATAGTCCGTTTTTCTTTTTAGAAAACTAAATTTATTTAAAATATTCAAAACACTCATTTATTGAGTCAAAAATGGTGGTTTTTAGGCCAAAATACCAACATGCCAATGAAATAAAACCAACAAGTACAATAGAGCGAACAAACAAAATCAAATATTAATAATCCATCCATCACTATGTAACCTAAGTATTTTATAGTCATCTATAATAGAAAAGCATGCTATACTAAGGTGATCCACCTTAAGGGAGGGTTAACATTAGCTACAAGCCCTAAGAAGCCCGATCTAAGGCAAGCAACTACCCAAGCCAAGAATAAGGCATCCAAGACTAACTATAGTATATTTTTCACTTAAGGTCGATCGACCTATGATGCCTACTGACTACCTATGTTTTATATTCATGTTACACTTTTGTATATTTTCCTGATGCAAACCATAACTCTAGACATCCCTGCTAATTCTACTCATTCCTGGAGATTTGTTGTTATCGAAGCTGCAGTGAGCTTGTGGAATTTGGAAACTTGTCCATTTCCTTTCTATTTATATTCTATATATATTTCTAGTATCTTTTGGATTGTCATCTATTAGACTAGATTTTCTCACTTGTATTTAGTAGCTCTTGTGATAGTGACACATAGTTCGAGGATGGTTGTATTTATTTTATATTATTCCACTACTTTTGGTCCTTGTTTTGTATATGCACATATATTTGGCTCATTTATCCCATTTGTTCTTCTTACACCATTTATTTATTTGTTACTTTATGACAGTGACTATCGGTTCTGGCTTACCTACTAGATATTGTAGTAGGTTCCATCATGGTGCAGTTTTGAGTAGTAACACTAGTGAAGGATATTAACATAATTATTAGGAATGAACAAGTCTTTGTAGTACATGTACTGAGAGAAGGAGATAGGTTGGATAATTGTTTGTAATCTCATCTGGTTGTTAATTTGGTAGGTGTAAAGGAATTTTCATCTTATTAGTAATTACCAACAAAAGGAAAAAAATATCCTCAATACAGATCTCAACTTCCTAGCTTGAGGATAAGAAAACATCAAAATACCAACTATGAACAATCATGGCACAATCCAAGAGGACATTATCATGAATATCAGACAACATAAGTTCAAACAAGATACACATAGGATAATCAACATACACACATCATACATAAAGTTTAGCATTGACAAAAGTCATAGGTTAATTATTACATCCATGATGTCAAGCTTTTAAAAGAATATTAATAGTCTAAGAGATTGCCTAACTCTATTTTTCATCTGAAAAATTCAATAAGGAGGCTCATCAACCGAGTGGTTTTAGATTCTCCGGAAGCTCAACTTATTTAGGGAGTCAAATTAGTATTTTTTAAAAGAATAGTATAGCTAAAACATTTTTTTGAGGAGAGAAGGTTACATCCACTGTGAAAGGACACAATCTAAAAATTGAAGTTACATGATAGATTGAAGCTATTTTCTCTAGTCTACCAACTTCATGCACTTTGTGAGAGCATCGACATTTCTTTAAATGTTGATGAATCAAATTTGTTGGGTAAATAATTTGCAGCAGAGTTCCAGTAGAAGTGGAAGTTATATTTTTATTCCTCAGATTCTAGTAGTTACAAGAGAGAAAACTCATTGATGAGATATTCCTCTAAAAGAGCCGGTTGCTTGCAACGATCTAGTCGAGGTTCACCCGAGACGAAAATAGTCCAACCGCTTTGGGAGGGTTCTATATTTTGGGGTTTTTTCCCATTTTGTATTCTAAATCAGACATTTGTTTGTCTAAATTGAGTTAGGTTAGGCATTTGTTGGACCTGACCCAATGCCTCTTTTGTTTATTTGTTTTGAGCCGACGACCAATTTGTGTTCTCGGATTATTTTTTATATACATTATGCCGTTGACCACCTTTACTAAAAAAGTCAAATAAAATTAAAATCTATAGTGAAAGCCTACCAAGAGAGAAGAAAATATGATCATCTTAATTTAGATAGTAAGCCAAAAAAGTTATACATATGGGTCTTGATCATCTTATCGTTTTAAATAATTGAAGTTCTTTTAACCAAAAAAAAATTAAAAAATGAATATCATCTTATTATTTGACTAAAGGAAATAATCCAAAAGGACATAGATAGCATCGAAATATATTTTTGAACTATGATCAAACCAACAATCTTTTTACACTAAAATACTATAATGAAATTAAATTCATTACAAGAAATATGGTTGGATGTACAAGATTTTTTCACACTAAATTAGAGGTGTTGGTTGCTCACATAATCTTATCACTAAGTTGTAACAAATTAATAAATGTATCTTTTCACTTTAATCAAAAAATTAATTAAAATAAGTTAATATGATTGGTATAAACATTGAGTTCTTTAAACTTTTATCTAGTAAACACTTTATGCGGGTTAGATTGGACTAAATGGGTTTGATGAGTTAAATAAATTTAATATTAAAAAATAGAGTTTTATTTGACATGTCATGTACCATAAATCTATGGCACATATTATATCCTTAACTTGATATTTCAAGTATTCTTATACATTTTTTATTTTATTTTTACGTTAGTTTATTATTGTCATAGCCCGAGTCTACACCATAGCTATGAGTCATAGCTAGAGTCTCACTAGTGGTCCGGTGGAATCCTTGGCATAGCATATCTCTGGAGTAATATAAATAATGAAACTGAAGCAGAAATAAAAAAAATCATAGTGGGGATATGAAAAGAATCATCCTTTATTAAGACATGACTAGAAGGAATGAACGTAAATCAACTACTATATACTGTCTATTTACTGAAGCCTCTACAACTAACAAAAGAGTCAATCTAGATAAGGCCCTGTAACCATTATTGAATCAAAAGTCTAAACCAAACTATTTAAGAAAACCAAAAATATCTCTAAGCCTCCCGAATGATACGAGAGCTCACCAATCAGCTGGATGCCAGGCGATACCAAATGTCTAGTAGCAAATCTTAAGCTCTAGTATCTGGATCTATATTACATGAAAAATATAGTGCAAGACTCAGTCAATACAATGAAAAGTATTAGTATGCAAGTATATATACATATATAGAATATAAACTGAATAATTGGTCATAAAGGAATGTTCAGAGTAACTTATACTAATAGAAAAATTGAGATGAAAGTATGATGATTAAGTCTGAATAAAAGTGTTTCAAGAGTATATAAATAGCGATTTCACATAGTCATACATAAGGGAGTTTCTCATAACCAACAAACACCATGTAAGCTCATGATTTCCAATGCCATACACTGACATTGTAAAAGGTTGTTCTAACTAGCCAAGGTACAGAACCATGAACATAAAGATCCTGTAATCACCCCTTTTAGGCAAAACCTATGGTGGTAACATCATTGTAGGAGTTGGGTTATCTGAACTATTATCCCATAGATTCTAAATAATCCTCCAAAAATATTCTAGTGCTCTTATCATATCATGTAACATAGTTGGATCATAATTTGAGTTTGTACACAACATATCTATAAAACTATATTGTTGTGAGCCAGTGTCACGAACCAAAAACTTAGGTCATAATAGCACCTACTATAACCCGCCAGTAAGAAAGGCAAAACCATAGCCTAGAATGGCAACTAATAGGCTAATGGGTGAATGAGAGAAGAACAGGGTTAAAATAGGAATTAAAATGACAAATAACAAAAATTTACAAACATGCATACAAATAGAGAAGAGAGAGAACACAATATACAAAAAGATCACCCCAAGAACTGGTAGAGTCACTACAAGAGCCACTAAAGCATAAGGAATACTAGGAAAGTGAAATATATACAAAATAGTCTCCAAAAGTACAATATAAGACTAGTCCAAAATAGAAAGAAATATATCAACTTCGATCGCTAAAAGCTCACTATAAATCTCCGATCAACAACTCCACACGAGGATGGTGTCAATGGTGATGACACATACTAGGATCTGTATTAGGAAAAAATATGCATAAGTGTATTATGAGAACTAAAACATATGATACTCAGTAGGCATCATAGGCCGACAGAGCTCAAATAAGATAAAAGCATAATAAAGTGTGAATATGTGCTAAAGGTAAGAAAAGACGTGTAAGAAAGAGATTAATAGGCTAAAGCTAGACCATAATGTGAAATATAAGAAAATAACTCAGAAAATGTAAAAGAAACGTCTAACTATAACCTAACAGGACCCTCATAAGTCCAGAAGGTACACACAAATAATAAATAAACCCAGTGAGCCCCCATAAGCATGGCAGATGCAAACAACACAAAATACTAACATAAACCAAGTACAATAGTAAGCAATTATGAAAGAATTCCATCATATGCAATAATGTATATACTCCTCCTCCAGCTATATCCACAAACCAAGCCCAAAATCAAATCGAACTACTTAATATAAATCAATAATGATGCATGCCCAAAATTAATTGAAGGCTAAATATATAACAAGCAGTAAAATTAGGTGTCAAAACTTGAACCAGACTAACTAGTCCGTTTTGCTTTTTAGAAAACCAAATTCATTTGAAGTGTTCACAATTCCCATTTATCGAGTCTAAAATGGTGTTTTTAGGCCAAAATACCAATATGCTAAGGAAATGAAACCAACAAGTACAATAGAGCAAAGAAACAAAATAAATCACCAATAATCAGTCCATCACTATACAACCTAAGTGTTTTATAGTCCTCTACAATCGAAATGTATGTTATACTAAGGTGATGCACCTTAAAGTAGGGGTAACATTAGCTACAAACCCCGAGAAGCCTGACCTAAGACAAACAACTACCACCAAAGACAAACAACTACCCTAACCTAGACTAAGGCATCTAAGACTAATGTTTAAAACTATCAGGCACACTTAACTAGGCCTATTAAGGTAGAAACTAACTAAATTTTAGGATTCAAGGCGAAATTCCACCCTAAAGGCCGTAAACTGGCTCTAAGGATCACAAATACCTAAATAGATTTCTCAAGCCACAATATTCCTCAAATAATTATCAAATTATCATACAAATACCTTAATCAAGCAAAGTTTATGGCTAGGTAAGTCGTAACCTACCTGGACACCGAAGAACACAATCACAACTCATTATACCAAAGCTTTCCTTTCCCAAAAATCCTCCTACCGCTGCCATATTATCAAAATAGTAATCAAGGTATAAATATAAGAAGAAGGATACCCACATTATAAATTTACGCTCTGGGTCAAAAATTAAGTCAAAAATCACCCATGGGACCCGCTTGTAGTATTCAGAAATCGATCTCATAATTATGTCCCTTGTGGGATAAAGATCTCATGCTCAAAATTTGAGCATGACCTGTACTCTATTTTGAGTCCAATTCAGTCAAAAAATATTAGAGAAAAGCAAGAACTCAAGCTAGGATTTAACCCAAATTTGAGCGCAAATCAATGGAGAAACTAATGGAAAATGATCAAGGAAAGCGGGATTATCGTACCATTGATCAAAGAGATGATCCCCAACAGTTTCCTAAGCTTCAAACCCACAACAATGGTGAAAATAGAGTTCAAAATAGGTTTAATTCATGAAGGAAAAGGTGTATATAGTAGCATCACTGGTTGCTTAAGCGACCAAATTTATCGTTAAAGTGGTCCTTGCTATGCTGGACAGCTCCCACTAAAGATAAGTCTGAAAGGACTCCGACCAGGTGCTTGGGATTTATTTGGAACCCTATTCATGCAAAAAAAATATGATACCCTACTATAAATGATATTCCAAACTCAATGGAATCATGAAAATTCCCAACAGATATCATTTTGATAAAATGTGCACCCCACATCCACTTTTCCAGTTTTACTAATTTCGAACCAATAAACCAAAATCATCTCAGAAGCCTCGAGACCCAAATCAAAGGTCCACGCAACTTAAAATCCATATGCCAGAGCTAACAAAACTAATAGAATTGTCATCCGATCTCATTTACTTAGTGTTTTGGATAAATGCTAGTTTATTAACTCCGAAAGCTCAAAAATAAGGAAATGGGTATAAAAATCAAATGGACTATGTGAAAACTAAACTACCAGTCCCATCAAGTCATATATGACTTGAGGTAGCTATAGGAAAGCTCTTGATGTAGAAAAAGCATGAAGATAAGGAAAATAACTTGGAAGGTCACTACACTCAGCTCTCAATTTCATGTCATGCAGCATATGTAGAGAATCATGTATTTGTGTCACACCCCAAATCCCATTGAGGTGGATTGGCACCCGTAGCCGATAAGGCCCGAGAGAACCAAGCTTTGCTTATATTCATTCATGTGCATGACATAAGAAACACCACTATCACGTAAGAAAACAAAAAGACTAATAACGGAAATCATGGAACATGTGATTTATATACATATATGAAACTTGGCCGTCAAGTCCATCAAGACAAAATTGAGATACATATCTTACATTCAGACACCCACATACGTCTACAAAAGCCTCTAATAGATGCATTTACAAGATTAACTAAAGGTCGGGACAAGTCCCCGCTTTATACAATATGTACAATACCAATACACATATATAACTGTGACTCGAAAAGCCCCGAACCAACTGGAGCTCACCAAAGATCCGCAAATAACTGGTAACCTACTATGGAGGCCTACTAGCACCTACGCCTGCAGCAAGTAAGGTAGGTCCCACAAGGGACGTCAGTACGAAGAATGTACTGAGTATGTAAGGCTCATAAGAAACTGCATGATACATAAATACGTCAATGAACTCAAATACAAATTAATAACCAATATGGATAATTAACATTCTGTATGTTGGAAACCATGTACATTGCTTTCATTACTTTCTTTGCTTCTTTACTTCCATGCTTATTCATCATCACTTGTATCACTATGTACCCGGGCCTTGACTGATCAGTGGGTCTTTACATAACATAACGTTATGTTGGGATCGGCTCAAGCTAGGCTTATATCTCTAGAGCTACCACCCATCAATCAATATATCGGGCTCAGCTCGAGCTAGGTTATTACCTCTAGATCTGCCACCCATAAACGAACATATCAGGTTCGGCTCGAGCTAGGTTATTACCTCTAGAGCTACCCCCTGTCAGATTCAGTCTGAGCTAGGCTTATACCTCTAGGACTATCCCCTGATCCAATAATATCTAGATCAGCTTGAGCTAGGATTTCGCCCCCAAAGCTACCACCCATACTCAATCATTAACCGTATGTTCCTTACTTCATTCATTACTTTTGAGATTGATACAAAGATAGTCATACATTATTGGAAACATAACATTATTGGATTCATGGGATCTTTGGAACATTAGTCAATGAATACAAGACATGTGAATCACAATTTTTCAATGAATAGGAAACATGTGATAACTACAATTGATAACCGGGAATAGGATACCTTAGAACATTTCGGAAAGGAACAATTAAAATGTCAATGTCTACTATGTGCTGCAGAAGGATATGGATAGAATAACCTTACATACCTTAACTTCCAAGTATGAATACACAAGCCTATGTATGAACACAATATTCCAGCTCCTTCCTTACGTTTCACTCTACATACAAGCACATAACAGAGCTTACATTAGGACCTAGCTACTATACAAGTGTACAAGATGACAATGAGCTATATGACTGTCGTATAACATCACATCACCCTTTACAATACAATCCACTGCATCCTCATATCAACAACACCATAAAATTCCACACATTGACCAAGACATCATACATCGATATCATTTCACACCACGTTTACCCTTTATGCTTCCTCATTATCATTCCGTCACAATTACCCTATCAACTTGTCTCAAAACAACTTATGAAAAATAATACATACTTAATATAGTCCAACATACCTCCATACAACCCTTTGAAGTCATTAAAATGGTATCATAAGTTGATAATTACATCCAAAAAGGGTATAGGGGCCTTCAACTATCAAAGAGAGACGAAAACATACAAAACCGAATTTTGGGCTGACCTACGAAGCAACATGCACCCGCATGTGGCTGAGGTTCTCCTGCAGGTGACCTTTGGTAGAATCCATAGGCACCTGCATTGGCATTTGTGCCCGTTGGTGCCTTCGCCTGCGGGGGCGGATGCCCATTTTGGTCAAAATGGTTCTCTTTTGGGTCTTTTTACGCAATGAATGGTCAATGATCATAACTAAAATTCTCTTGACATATTTTTGATCATATTGGATGCAAAAAATCATCCATGTACTCACAACACACATGAACATCACCAAAACCTCACTTTCCTTTCAATACGTCACCAAATCCATAACCAAATTTACAATAACAATTACAACCATTATGTACAAGAATAAAACAAGTTAAGGCTATAATCACATCTCACATGTAAATATTTAATCCATAAAGTTCACTTCCTTCAATACCACAAGTCCATTTTCAAGTTTATAAGGCAAAACCCTTCTCCGATTGCAAAAATAGACAGTTTTACACATAGCACACTGTCCAACACTTTGCCAACACAACCAACATGATTTATACACCATATTAAACATATAATATACTAAAACATGAGAATAAATACTTACCAAAGTTTACCAAAGAATGATCTTGTCCCAACAAGTGTATTTGCCTTAGGGTTTGTGTGTAGAGAAAAGGTTTGGATAATTCTAGAAAATGGCATGTGTAATGTGTTGAATAAAAATATGATTTTTATTCCCTTTTATTGTCCCAAGAAGTTTCATTCTTAGCCACATATTTAATTTGTTTACTTAGTCAATGAAAGAGCAATGAAAGAATGGGTCAAATTCCATTTTGGGCCATGTCTTTCTTATGATTTTTAGGCCTTATTTGGTCCCAATGGCACAAGACTCATTAATGCCCAACAAATTAATGTATAACTCATTAAATATCTCATGTTTAACTAATTCCATAAATGTAAACGTAGTCGTATAGGTTCGAAAATGTATGGGGTGTTACATCCTTCCCCCCTTAGAAACATTCGTCCTCGAATGTTAGAAACATTATTCAAAGTAAACAATTGCAAGTCTAGGGGCATTCTTCATGTTATCATATATATATAGTCAATGCTTATAAATACTTACTTGTCATTGTTCCGATCTCATATCTTGAACTTGTTCTTCCATTTGAAACAAATGAGGGTACTTTGACTTCATCATTTCTTCAGCTTCCCATGTGACCTCTTCTATTTGCTGATTTCTCCAAAGTACCTTGACGGAAGCTATGTCTTTATTTCTCAATCTCTTCACTTGTCTATCCAGAATGGCAATAGGTATCTCCTCATAGGTAAGATCCTACATAACTTGCACATCTTCAATAGGAGTAAAATAAGATGGATTCCCTATGCACTTTCAAAGCATCGAAACATGAAATACTGGATGAACTGTGGGCCTATATAACGTGGAATCAATTTTTATTTCTTTCGGAATCGCATTGCCCCTTTCATCGGTGACACCTTTAAAAATACCCAATCACCTATGGCAAATTCAAGCCCTCTTCTTCTAACATCAGCATAGGACTTGTGTCAACTTTGGGCCGTTTGTAATCGCTGTTGGATCACTTTAACTTTCTCCATAGCCTGATGAACAAGATCTGGCCCAAGTAAAGCAGTTTCACCCGCTTCAAACCATCCAATTGGTGATCTACATTTCCTTCCATACAAAGCTTCATAAGGTGCCATTTTAATACTTGAATGATAGCTATTGTTGAAAGAAAATTCAATAAGAGGCAAATGGTCATCCCAATTGCCTTGAAAATCTAACGTGCAAGCTCGTAGCATATCTTTAAGTGTTTGAATAGTACGTTTTGCTTGTCCATCTGTCTGAGGATGGAAAGCTGTACTCTGATTCACCTGTGTACCTAGACTCTGCTGAAAAGATCTCCAAAAATTATGCTCCCCTATCTAATATAATGGAGATCGGAATCCCATGTAACTGTACTATTTATTTAACATACAATCTTGCGTAATCCTCAGTTGTATAGGTGGTCTTGACTGGTAGGAAATGCGCTAATTTGGTAAGCCTGTCAACTATAACCCATATAGAATCAAATTTTCACAGTGTACGAGGCAAACCTGCGATGAAATCCATATTAATCATGTCCCATTTCCATACTGAAAGATTGATACATTGCATGTAATCTCCTGGTTTCTGATGCTCTACCTTTATTTGTTGACAATTCAGGCACTGAGCAACAAATTCTGCAATGTTCTTCTTCATGTTTCCCCACCAATACACTTCTTTTAAATCATGGTACATTTTAGTAGCACCCGGGTGAATAGAATAGTGTGAATGATGCGCCTCGGTCATAATTCGTTTCCTCAGTTTATCTATATCCGGTACACATAATCTACCTTGGCATTGAAGCACCCCTTCTTGTGTAAGATCAAATGCCTTTGTCAAATTCTGTTGTACATTCTCTTTTAGTTGCAATAATATAGGATCTGCAAACTGCTTCTCTTTCACTTTAGCTGTCAACAGAGATTCAGCTGCATTTTGTACAATAACTCCTTCATTCGAGGATTCAACAAGACGAACACCCAAGCTGGATAATTGATGTATATCTTTGAGTATCTCTTTCTTTTCTGTCCCTTGACCACTAGTGCTTTCTACTGTCTTGCGACTCAATGTGTCAGCTACCACATTTGCTTTGCCTGGATGATAAAGAATGCCAATATCATAGTCTTTTAAAAGCTCTAACCACCTTCGTTGCCTCAAATTGAGTTCCTTCTGCTTAAAGATATATTGCAAACTTTTGTGATCATTATAAATATCAACATGAACTCCATACAAATAATGACGCCATATCTTTAAAGCAAAAACCACCGCTGCTAACTCAAGATCATGTGTGGGATAGTTTCTCTCGTGTGGCTGCAACTGTCGTGAGGCATATGCTATGACATTACTGTGCTGCGTCAATACACACCCTAGGCCAATCCCGAAAGCATCACAATATACTGTGTATCCTTAGGTGCCTTTCGGAAGTACTAACACCGGTGTAGAAGTCAATTTATCTTTCAGCTCTTGAAAACTTTTCTCACACGCATCATTCAACTGAAATTTTACTGCCTTGTGTTTAAGCTTAGTTAAAGGTGCAGCAATGGAAGAAAACCCTTCAACAAATCTTCGATAATAACCTGCTAACCCCAGGAAACTATGAATTTTCGTGGGAGTCGTAGGCCTTGACCAATTTTTCACCACCTCAATCTTTTGTGTATCAACTCAAATCCCTTCATCTGACACAATGTGACCCAAGAATGCTACGGATTTCAACCAAAAGTCACACTTAGAGAACTTCGCATACAACTTACGCTCACAGAGAATTTGTAACACTTGTCATAAGTGCTTAGCATGGTCCTCTTGTGACTTTGAATAAACCAGGATGTCATCTATAAATACCGTCATGAACACGTCTAGAAATGGCTTAAACACCCTATTCATCAAATCCATGAACACAGCTGGGGCATTTGTTAGTCCAAATGACATAACTAAAAATTCATAATGGTCATACCGTGTTCGGAAGGCTTTCTTGGGTACATCTTCCTCTCTAACTCTAACTTGATGGTAACCCGACCTCAAGTCAATCTTTTAAAAACACTTGGCGCCCTGTAACTGATCAAAAAAATCATCAATTCGAGGGAGTGGATAGTTGTTCTTGATCGTTACCTTATTCAATTGCCGATAGTCGATGCATATCCTCAATGTGCCATTTTTCTTCTGTACAAATAATATCGGTGCACCCCACGGAGACATACTCGGCCTAATGAAGCCCTTGTCCAGCAAATCTTTCAATTGCTCTTTCAATTCATGCAATTCTGCTGGAACCATTCTATACGGGGGAATAGAGATAGGCTGAGTGCCTGGAATCACATCAATACCAAATTTTATTTCCCGTTCTAGGGGCAAACCTGTAAGATCCTCTGGAAATACATCAAGAAATTCGTTAACTACTGGAACCGATTGAGTAGTTAGTGGTTTCACTTCAATATCTTTCACTTGTACTAAGTGACATATGTAACCCTTAGCAATCATTTTCCTGGCTTTCAGATAAGAAATAAATCTTTCTCTTGGTGCCCCTACATCACCTTTCCATTCAAGAACATTAGTTTATGGAAAATAAAAATGTACCTTCTTGGCCCGGCAATCTACCATGGCATAACAAGAAGCCAACCAATCCATTCCCATTATCACATCAAAATCCACCATGTCTAGTTCGATCAGATCTGTTAATGTATCATGACCACACACGGTGTCACGCCCCGAATCCCATCGAGACATGATTGGCACCCGTAGACGATAATGCCCAAGAGAACTAAACTATGCTTCTATTCGTTCATATGCATATCATAAATAACACCACCATCACGTAAGAGCATGAAAGACGAATAACGAAAAACATGGAACGTATATATATATACATATGTGTAACTTGGCCGTGGAGGCCATCAAGTCAAGAACGTCATATACCATCTTACATTTATACACCCACCTATGTCTACAAAAGCCTCTAACAAATGCATTGACCAAAATGAACTAAAAGTTGGGACAAGTCCCCGAACTATACAACATGTACAACACCAAAACATATGCGCAACTGTGACTCGAACAAGCCCCGAACTAACTGGAGCTCACCAATGATCCGCAACAACTGGCAACCTACTGTGGAGGCCTACTAGTACCTGCGCCTGCAGCAAGTAAGGTAAATTCCCCAAGAGGGGTCAGTACGAAGATTGTACTGAGTATGTAAGGCTCAAATGAAACTGTAGGATACGTAGACATGTCAATGAATTCAAATATAATAAATGATCAATATGGATAAGTCACAATACTATAATTTGGAAACCATGTATATTGCTTTCTTTACTTTCTTTGATTCTATGGTTATTCATCTTTGCCTGTGAACTGTGATACCCGGGCCCCGACTGAACAGTGGGTTTTATCATAACATATCAATATGTTGGGATACGATCGAGCTAGGCTTATTCCCCTAGAGCTACCAACCTAGAATCAAAGCATTGGGTTTGGCTCGAGCTAGGTTATTACCTCTAGAGCTGCCACCCATAAACCAATATATCAGGTTCGGCTCGATCTAGGATTATACCTCTAGAGCTTCCCCCTATTAGGTTTGGTCTGAGCTAGGCTTAGGCCTCTAGGACTGCCCCCTAATCCAACAATCTTGGGATCGGCTTGAGCTAGGCATTTCGCCCCCAAAGCTGCCACCCATACTTGATCATTAACCACATATGCATTACTTTAGTCATTACTTTGAGATTGTTACAATGATAGTCATACTTTACTTTGAAGCTTTGGATCATTAACCAATGAGTGAGAAACATGTGAATAACATTATTTGGAAATATAGCCTTATGGAAAACATAACACTATTGAAACCATTGGACAATAATCCATGAACAAGAGACATGAGTATAATCACTATTGGAACATTGGAACATAACCTTATTGAGATTTTGGAACATTAACCATGAATATGAGACATGTGATTCATAATTGATCAATGAATCGGACACTAATGATAATAACCATTGGTAACCGGGAATAGTATACCTTAACACATCTCGGCATAGGACAAGTGTATCGTCAATGTGAATTCTATATGCTGCAGAAATATATGGACAAGGTAACCTTACATACCTGCACTTCCAAGTATGAATACACAAGTCTACGTATGAACACAATAGTCCAGCTTCTTCCTTACGTCTTACTCTACAATACAAGTTCATACCGGAACTTACATTAGCAACTAGTCACTATACAGGCATACAAGACAAA
Source organism: Capsicum rhomboideum (assembly GCA_031232105.1). Lineage (NCBI taxonomy): Eukaryota > Viridiplantae > Streptophyta > Magnoliopsida > Solanales > Solanaceae > Capsicum > Capsicum rhomboideum. The sequence goes on from CP124711.1 coordinate 59,567,948, forward strand.
AATGAACTATATGAATGTCGTATAACGTCATGTCACCCCTTAAAATACAATCCAAGGCGTTATCATATCAACAACACCATAACATTCCACACATTGACCAAGATATCATACATCGATAGCATTACACACCACACTTACCCTTTACACTTTTCTCTTTATATTACGTCACAATTAATCCTTCATAACAACATATGAAAAACCATACACACTTAATAAAGTCCAACACACCTCCATACGATACTTTAAAGTCATTAAAACGACATCACAAGTTGATAATTACATCCAACAAGGGTATAGGGGCCTTCGGGGACCAAGACGATACGTAAACATTCAAAATGGAAAACTGGGCTGACCTACGCTGACACATGTGACCGTAGGTGGTTGAGGTGCACGCTCATATGGCCTCTGTAAAATTCCAGGGGCATCTGCATTGTCATCTGCGCCCGCAGATGCCCTTGTCTGTGGGGGAGGATGCCCGTTTTGGTCCGAAATGGCTCCTTTTGGGTATTTTAATGCCATGAATGGTCCATGATCATAAAAAAACTTATTTTGACATATTTTTGATCATATAAAACACCAAAATTCATCCATGGTCTCACAACACACATAACAACACCCAAAACTACATTTCACGGCCAATACGGCACCAAAACCATAACCAATTTCACAATAACAATTCCAAACGTTTTACACAAGGATTAAACAAGATAATACTATATTCACATATCACATGTAAATATATACTCCATCAAGTTCATTTCCTTCAAGACCACTAGTGCATATTCAAGTTTACAAGACAAACCATTCTCTGATTTAGCAAACATGTAACATTTCACACCTTGTGAACTTCTCAATACTCCACCAACATAACAAACATAATATAAAACATATATCATGCATAAAATATATTAAAACATCATAAGAAACACTTACCAAGTCTTACAAGTTGATGATCTTGGCCAGAAAATGTGGAAAAGTTAGAAAAGGCATGAGAGTTCAATAGTAATAAAAATCTGATTTTTCTCTCTTTATATAGTCCCTCAAGTCTCTCTTATATATTCCTTAGAATTAAATGCAAGGTTTGATTTGGTCAAATGGGGCAAATTGGAAGAATGGGTCAAAATCTCTTTTGGGCCATGTATTCCTCATGATATTTGGGCCTCATTTAGGGCCCAATTGTACAAGACTTTTAAATTCCCACAATTCAATACATAATTCATCAAATATCTCATGTTTTCATATTCCCATAATTTTTATGGTAGTCAGCTAGACTCAAAAACGTACGGGGTGTTACATTCTTCCCCCCTTAGAAACATTCGTCCTCGAATGTTAGTGTTATCATTTCAAAGTAAACAATTACAAGTTTAGGAACTTTCTTCATGTCATCATATAAAGATATACTGAAGGCATATAAATACTTACTTGTCATTCTTCCCCTTGGAACAAATGAGGGTACTTGGATTTCATTATATCTTCAACTTCCATGTGACCTCTTCTATTTGCTGATTTCTCCAAAGTACCTTTACGGAAGATATGTCTTTGTTTCTCAACCTCTTCACTTGTCTATACAAAATGGCAATAGGTATTTTCTCATAGGTATGATCCTCTGTAACCTGTACATCATCAACAGGAGTAAAACGAGATTTATCTCCTATACATTTTCAAAGCATCGACACATGGAATACTGGATGAACTGTGGAGAGTTCTTGGGGTAGCGCCAACTCATACGCAACTTGCCCAAATCTTCTAAAACCTTCATATGGGCTTCTATACCGTGGACTCAATTTCCCTCTCTTTTCGAATCGCATTACCCCTTTCATTGGTGACACCTTCAGAAATACCCAGTCACTTATGGAGAACTCAAGTCCTCATCTTCTAACATCGGCATATGACTTGTGTCGACTCTGGGACGTCTGTAATCGTTGTTGGATCACTTTAACTTTGTCCATAACCTGATGAACAATATCGAGCACAAGTAAAGCAGTTTCACCCGCTTCAAACCATCCAATTGGCGATCTACATTTCCTTCCGTACAAGGCTTCATAAGGTGCCATTTTAATTCTTGAATGATAGTTATTGTTGTAAGCAAATTTGATAAGAGGCAAATGGTCATCCCAACTTCCCTGAAAATCTAACGTGCATGCTCGTAGCATATCTTCAAGTGTCTAAATGGTACCTTCTGCTTGTCCATCATTTTGAGGATGGAAAGCCGTACTCAAATTCACCTGTGTGCCTAAACTCTGCTGAAAAGATCTCCGAAAGTGCGTTGTGAACTGTTCTCCTATATCTGATATAATGGAAAGTGGAATACCATGTAACCTCACTATCTCTTTAACGTCTAATTTTGCATAATCCTCAGCTATGTAGGTGGTCTTGACCGGTAGAAAATACACTGATTTGGTAAGCCTGTCAACTATAACCCATATAGAATCAACTTTTTGCAACGTACGTGGCAAACCTGTGATGAAGTCCATATTAATCATATCCCATTTCCTGAATGGAAGATTAATACATTGCATGTAACCTCCTGGTTTCTGATGCTCTACCTTTATTTGTTGAAAATTCCGGTACTGAGCGACAAATTCAGTAATATTCTTCTTCATATTTCCCCACTAATACACCTCTTTTAAATCATGATACATTTTAGTAGCACCCGGATGGATAGAATAGTGTGAATGATGCGCCTCCATCATAATTTGTTTTCGCAGTTCATCTACATCTGGAACACATACTCTACCTTGGCTTTGGAGCACCCCTTTTTGTGTAAGATCAAATGCCTTTGTCAAATTTTGTTGTACATTTTCCTTTAGCTGCAATAGCATAGGATCTGCAAACTGCTTGTCTTTCACTTCAGCTATCAATAGAGATTCAGCTGCATTTTGTACAATAACTCCTTCATTCGAGGATTCAAGAAGACAAACCCCCAAGTTGGATAATTGATGTATATCTTTGAGTATCTCTTTCTTTTCCGTCCCTTGACCATTAGTGCTTTCTACTGTCTTGCGACTCAATGCGTCAGCTACCACATTTGCTTTGCCTGGATGATAAAGGATATCAATATAATAGTCTTTTAAAAGCTCTAACCACCTTCGTTGCCTCAAATTGAGTTCCTTCTGCTTAAAGATATATTGTAAACTTTTGTGATCCGTATAGATATCAACATGAACTCCATATAAATAATGACGCCATATCTTTAAAGCAAAGACCACCGCTGCTAATTCACGATCATGTGTGGGATAGTTTCTCTCGTGTGGTCGCAACTGTCGTGAGGCATATGCTATGACATTATCGTGCTGTATCAATACATATCCTAGGCCAATCTCAGAAGCATCACAATACACCATATAACCTTCGGTACCTTCGAGAAGCACTAAAACTGGTGTGGAGGTTAATTTATCTTTCAACTTTCGGAAGCTTTTCTCACACGCATCATTCCACTGAAATTTCACTGCCTTATGTGTAAGCTTTGTTAACGGTACAGCAATGGAAGAAAAACCTTCCATAAATCTTCGGTAATAACCTGCCAGTCCAAGAAAGCTACGAATTTCTGTGGGTGTCGTAGGTCTTGGCCAATTTTTCACTAATTCAATCTTCTGTGTATCAACCTGTATTCCTTCATTTGACACAATGTGACCCAAGAATGCAACTGATTTTAACCAAAACTCACACTTGGAGAACTTTGCATACAACTTACGCTCACGGAGAATCTGTAGCACCTGCTGTAAGTGATTAGCATGGTCCTCCGGCGTTCTAGAATAAACTAGGATATCATCTATAAACACTGTAACGAACACGTCCAGAAATGGCTTAAACACCCTATTCATTAAATCCATGAACACAGCTGGTGCATTTGTTGGTCCAAATGACATAACTAAAAATTCATAATGGCCATACCGTGTTCAGAAAGCTTTTTTGGGTACATCTTCTTCTCTAACTCTGACTTGATGGTAACCCAAACTCAAGTCAATCTTTGAAAAACAATTGGCACCCTGTAACTGATCAAACAAATCATCAATTCGAGGGAGGGGATATTTGTTCTTGATCGTTACCTTATTCAATTGCCGATAGTCGATGCACATTCTCAATGTGCCATCTTTCTTTCGGACAAATAATACCGGTGCACCCCACGGGGATATACTAGGCCTGATGAAGCCTTTGTCCAGCAAATCTTTCAATTGCTCCTTCAATTCAAGCAATTCTGCTGGAGCCATTCTATATGGAGGAATAGAAATAGGCTGAGTGCCTGGAATCACATAAATGCCAAATTCTACTTCCCGTTCTGGGGGTAGGCCTGAAAGATCTTCTGGAAATACATCGAGAAATTCACTAACCACTGGAACTGACTGAGGAGTTAGTGGTTCCACTTCATTATCTTGCACCCGTACCATATGACATATGTAACCCTTAGCAATCATTTTCCAGGCTTTTTGATAAGAAATAAATCTTCCTCGTGGTGCCCCTACATTACCCTGCCATTCAAGAACATTCTCCTCCGAAAAATGAAAATGCACCTTCTTGGCCCAACAATCAACCGTGGCATAACAAGAAGCCAACCAATCCATCCCCATTATCACATCAAAATCCACCATGTCTAGTTCAATAATATCGGACAATGTATCATGACCACACACAGTTATCACATAATTTCGATATACTCTTTTTGCAACAATACATTCACCAACCGGTGTAGACACTTCAATTGATTTAATTAATAATTTTGGTGCCTTTGTAAATTTCGCAGCAATCAATGGAGTAACATAGGACAATGTAGAACCAGGGTCAATCAATGTATATACATTATTTGAGAATATGGATAATGTACCTGTGACGACATCAGGAGACGACTCTGAATTTTGTCGGTCTGCTATAGCATAAGTGCTATTCTGGACCCCACTAGTATTGGATGCTCCTCTGGCACCTCTACCCTGGCCTACAGGCTGCACACCTCGTCCCAAAAAAGGAGCCGGTGCTGATGACGCAACAGTCGATCCTGCCGTTCGTGCTATACCACGCATACACCTCTGGGGACACTCCCTCATCATGTGTCCTGTCATGCCGCACTAGAAATAAGCATTTGTCCCCACTCTGCATGTACCTGCATGAACATGCCCGCAGTGCTGACACTGCTGATGAGAAAAACCTGCTGCCTGTGATCCGTGAATTCCACTACTTTGCCAAGCTGGACCACCTCTAAACCCTCAAAACTGAGAGTGTGCACCTGCTGTGGAATGAGTGAATGATGGCCTAGGTATTCTAGGAAACATACGGGGCCTAGATCCTTCTTGGGACATCATAGACAGTACCATAGGTCTAGCCCCGTTTAGATTGCCCCCTGTCAAATTCATGTGCCCTTCTTCTCTGTCTTTGATCTTCCATTTTCTGGGCGAAGGCCTGTATCCTAGAAATGTCCATATCCTTATTTAAGGCAGCAATGGTGCAATCCCTTAACAAATATGGTTCTAACCTATCCACGTATCGATGGACTCTATCTATCATAGTCGCAACCACATTTGGAGCATATCGAGCCAAGGAATTAAATTGCAGACTATATTCTCTGACACTCAAATTTCCTTGACGAAGATTCAAGAATTGATTCGCACGTGCCTCACAGATTTCATGGGTAAGATAATGATCAAGAAAAGCCTCTTTAAATTCTTCCCAATTTATTGGCATTGCACCGATACCACGTGACTTCTTCCAATCCTCATACCATAATATCGCTTCTCCTTTCAACCTGTACGTAGCAAGTTCAACTATTTCTACCCCTGTCGCGTGCATAACTTCCAAAGCCCTCTGAATTTGATCCACGAATTCCTGTGGATCTGCTTTCGGATTTGACCCTGTGAATATAGGAAGGTCCAGTTTCAGAAAATCCTGTGTTCTGCAACTCGCCACTCTAGCCGCATCATCTTCATTTGTCATTGGACCAGTTCGTCCTTGACTTTGTGCTGCCACAAACTGTGTCAACATATGTACTGCATTTCTAAGGTCTTGATCTGTGGTGTTCATTGGTGGTTCTGCGGGTACTTCTCTACCTACTGGCTCTTCCGGAGCTGGATAAGTAGAAGAAGACCGCGATGAAATTTCAGCATTTGCTCCACCTTGACTAGCTTGGTCAGGTGGTAATCTACTCATTCCTTCTTCCGCAGGCATGTCTACCTATTTGCCTTTTCCTCTACCTCTTCTTGTCATTGGCATGGTTACTATACCATAGAAAAACAATTACCATGGTCAGATTTCAATTCAACTTACAACACTGGCTCTATTGCGCGATATAGAATTGAAGAAGAGAAACAACATCCTAAATGTACCATAGCCTCCTACTTATAAATGTGGTGCAAAACACATCGATAAGTAAGACTCTACTCAAATACAGCTTTGTAGACACCCTTAGAATGACATGCTCTGATACCACTTTTGTCATGCCCTAAATTCCATCGAGACATGATTGGCACCCGTAGCCGATAAGGCCCGAGAGAACCAAACTATGCTTCTATTCGTTCATATGCATATCATAAGCAACACCACCATCACGTAAGAGCATGAAAGACGAATAACGGAAAACATGGAACATGGAACATATATATATATACATATGTGAAACTTGGTCGTGGAGGCCATCAAGTCAAGAACGTCATATACCACCTTACATTCATACACCCACTTATGTCTACAAAAGCCTCTAACAAATGTATTGACCAAAATGAATTAAAAGTCGGGACAAGTCCCCGAAATATACAACATGTACAACACCAAAACATATGCGCAACTGTGACTCGGACAAGCCCCGAACTAACTGGAGCTCACCAATGATCCGCAACAACTGGCAACCTACTGTGGAGGCCTACTAGTACCTGCGCCTGCAACAAGTAAGGTAAATTCCCCAAGAGGGGTCAGTACGAAGAATGTACTGAGTATGTAAGGCTCAAATGAAACTGTAGGATATGTAGACATGTCAATGAATTCAAATATAATAAATGATCAATATGGATAAGTCACAATACTTTACTTTGGAAACCATGTATATTGCTTTCTTTACTTTCTTTGTTTCTTTGATTCTATGGTTATTTATCTTTGCCTGTGAACTGTGATACCCGGCTCCCGACAAAACAGTGGGTTTTATCATAACATATCGTTATGCTGAGATCAGCTCGAGCTAGGCTTATGAACCTAGAGCTTCCACCCTAGAATCAAAGCATTGGGTTCGGCTCAAGCTAGGTTATTACCTCTAGAACTTCCACCCATAAACCAACATATCAGGTTCGGCTCGAGCTTGGATTATACCTCTAGAGCTTCCCCCTATCGTGTTTGGTCCGAGCTAGGCTTAGGCCTCTAGGACTGCCCCCTGATCCAATAATCTTGGGATCGGCTTGAGCTAGGATTTCGCCCCCAAAGATGCCACCCATACTTGATCATTAACCACATATGCATTACTTTAGTCATTACTTTGAGATTGTTACAATGATAGTCATACTTTACTTTGAAGCTTTGGATCATTAACCAATGAGTGAGAAACATGTGAATAACATTATTTGGAAATATAGCCTTATGGAAAAATAACACTATTGGAACCATTGGACAATAATCCATGAACAAGAGACATGAGTATAATCACTATTGGAACATTGGAACATAACCTTATTGAGCTTTTGGAACATTAACCATGAATATGAGACATGTGATTCATATTTGATCAATGAATCGGACACTTATGATTATAACCATTGGTAACCGAGAATAGTATACCTTAACACATCTCGGCATAGGACAAGTGTATCATCAATGTGAATTCCATATGCTGCAGAAAGATATAGAAAAGGAAACCTTACATACCTGCACTTCCAAGTATGAATACACAAGTCTACATATGAACACAATAGTCCGGCTTCTTCCTTATGTCTTACTCTACAATACAAGTTCATACCGGAACTTACACTAGCAACTAGTAACTATACAGGCATACAAGACAACAATGAACTATATGACTGTCGTATAACGTCATCTCACCCCTTACAATACAATCCAAGGCTTTATCATATCAACAACACCATAACATTCCACATATTGACCAAGATATCATACATCGATAGCATTACACACCACACTTACCATTTACGCTTTTCTCTTTATCATTCTGTCATAATTACTCCTTCATAACAACATATGAACAACCATCCATACTTAATACAGTCCAACACACCTCCATATGATACTTTAAAGTCATTAAAACGATATCACAAGTTGATAATTATATCCAAAAAGTGTATAGGGGCCTTCGGGGACCAAGACGATACGTAAACATTCAAAACGGAAAATTGGCTGACCTGTGCTGCCACCTGCACCCGCAGGTGGCTGAGATGCGCGTACATATGGCCTCTGTAAATTTCCAGGGGAATCTTTATTGGCATCTGCGCCCGCAGATGCCCTCGTCTGCGGGGGCGAATGCCCGTTTTGGTTCGAAATGGCTTCTTTTGGGTCTTTTAATGCCATGAATGGTCCATGATCATAACCAAACTTATTTTGACATATTTTTGATCATCTGAAACACCAACATTCATCCATGGTCTTACAACACACATAACAACACCCAAAACTACATTTCACGGCCAATACGACACCCAAACCATAACCAATTTCACAATAACAATTCCAAACGTTATACATAAGGATTAAACAATGTAAGACTATAATCACATCTAACATTTCAATATTTAATCCACCAATTTCATTTCCTTCAAGACCACAAGTGCATATTCAAGTTTACAAGACAAACCATTCTTTGATTTAGCAAACATGTAACATTTCACACCTTGTGAACTTCTCAATATTCCACCAACATAACCAACATAATATAAAACATCTCTCATGTATAAAATATATTAAACCATCATAAGAAACACTTACCAAGTCTTACAAGTTGATGATCTTGGCCACAAAGAGATGAGAGCTTAGGGTTTGTCTATTTGAGAGAAAAATGTGGAAAAGTTAGAAAAGGCATGAGAGTTCAATGGTAATAAAAATCTGATTTTTCTCTATTTATATAGTCCTTCAAGTCTCTCTTATCTCTTCCTTAGCATTAAATTCAAGGGTTGATTTGGTCAAATGGGGCAAATTGGAAGAATGGGTCAAAATCTCTTTTGGGCCATGTCTTCCTCATGATATTTGGGCCTCATTTAGGGCCCAATTGTACAAGACTTTTAAATGCCCACAATTCAATACATAATTCATCAAATTTCTCATGTTTTCATATTCCCATAATTGTTACTGTAGTCAGCTAGACTCGGAAACGTATGGGGTGTTACACACGGTTACCACACAATTACGATATACTCTTTTTGCAACAATATATTCACCAACCGGTGTAGATACTTCAATTGACTTAATTAATAATTCTGGTGCTTTTGAAAATTTTGCAGCAATTAATGGTGTAACATATGACAATGCAACCCGGGTCAATCAATGCATATACATTATATGAAAATATGGATAATGTACCTATGACGACATCAGGAGAAGCCTTTGAATTCTGTCGGTCCACTATAGCATAAGTGCGACTCTGGACCTCACTAGTACTGGCTGCTCCTCTGACACCTCTACCACGACCAACAGACTGCACAACTCATCCTAAAGAAGGAACCGATGATGATGACGCAACGGTCGATCCTGCCGGTCGTGCTATACCACCCATGCTCCTCTGGGGACAGTCTTTCATCATGTGTCCCATCATACCACACCAAAAGAAAGCATTTGTCCCCAACTGGCATGCACCTAAGTGAATACATTTGCAGTACTGACACTGCTGACGAGGAAATCCTGTTGCCTGTGATCCGTGAACTCCACTACTCTGCCCAGATTGACCACCCCTAAACCCTCGGGATTGAGAGTGAACGCCTGCTGTGGAATAAGAGAATGATGGTCTAGGCGGTCTGGAAAACATCCGAGGCCTAGATTCTCCTTGGGACATCATAGACTGTCCCATAGGTCTAGCCCTTTTGGACTGTCCTCTGTCAGATTCATGTGCCCTTCTTCTATGTCTTTAATCTTTCATTTTCTGGGCGAAGGCCTGTATTCTGGCTATGTCCATATCTTTGTTCAAGGCAGCAATGGTGCAGTCCCTTACCAAATATAGCTCTAATCTGTCCACATATCGATGGACTCTGTCTATCATTGTGGCTACCACATTTGGAGCATATGGAGCCAAGGAATTAAATTGCAAACTGTATTCTCTAACACTCAAATTCCCTTGTCAGAGATTTAAGAACTGATCCATATGAGCCTCTCGAATCTCATAGGAAAGATAGTTATCAAGGAATGCTGCTTTAAATTCTTCCCAATTAGGTGGTATTGCACCGATACCACGAGACTTCTTCTAATCTTCATACCACAATATCGCCTCTCCTTTCAATCTATATGCCGCAAGTTAAACTGTTTCAATACCAGTCACGTGCATAACCTCTAAAGCCCTTTGAATTTGATCCACGAAGTCCTATGGGTTTGCTTTCGGATATGACCCAGTGAATATAGGAGGGTCCAATTTCAAAAAATCCTGTGTTCTGCGACTCGCCACTCTAGCTGCATCATCCTTATTTGTCGTTGGACCAGCTCGTCCTTGACTTTGTGCCGCAACTAACTGAGTCAACATATGTACTGCATTTCTTAGATCCTGGTCAGTGGCATTCATTAGTGGTTCTGCAGGTACTTATCTACCGATTGGCACTTCCGGAGCTGGAAAAGTAGAAGAAGACTGCGACGCAATTTCAGTATTTGCTCCACCATGACTAGCTTGGTCAGGTGGTGATTTACTCATTCCTTCACCGGCAAGCATATCTACCTGCTTACCCTTGCCTCTACCTCTTCTTTTCATCAGCATTTTTACTCTATCAAAGAAAGTCAATTCCAATGGTCAGATACGATTCTACTTACCGCATTGGCTCTATTGCACGATCTAGAAGTGAAGAAAAGAAACAGCATCCTAAATGCACCGTAGCCTCCTACTTATAAATATGGTGCACAACACATCGATAAGTAAGACTCTACTCAGACATGGCTTTGTAGACACCCTTAGAACGACCTGCTCTGATACCACTTTTGTCACACCCCAAATCCCATTGAGGCGGATTGGCACCCATAGCCGATAAGGCCCAGGAGAACCAAGCTTTGCTTATATTCATTCATATGCATGCCATAAGAAACACCACTATCACGTAAGAACACAAAAAGGCTAATAACGGAAATCATGGAACATGCGATATATATATATATATATATGAAACTTGGCCGTCAAGGCCATCAAGCCAAAATTTACATACATCTATTACATTCACACACCCACATACGTCTACAAAAGCCTCTAATAGATGCATTTACAAGACTAACTAAAGGTCGGGACAAGTCCCCGTTTTATACAACATGTACAATACCATAACACATATACAACTGTGACTCGAAAATCCCCGAACCAACTGGAGCTCACCAAAGATCCGCAAATAACTGGTAACCTACTGTGGAGGCCTACTAGCACCTACGCCTGCAGCAAGTAAGGTAAGTCCCACAAGGGACGTCAGTACGAAGAATGTACTGAGTATGTAAGGCTCATAAGAAACTGTATGATATGTAAATACGTCAATGAACTCAAATACAAATGATTAACCAATATGGATAAGTTAAGATTCTATATGTTGGAAACCATGTACATTGCTTTCATTACTTTCTTTGCTTCTTTACTTCCATGCTTATTCATCATCACTTGTATCACTATGTACCCGGGCCCCGACTGATTAGTGGGTTTTTACATAACATAACGTTATGTTGGGATCGGCTCGAGCTAGGCTTATGTCTCTAGATCTACCACCCATAAATCAATACATCGAGCTCGGCTTGAGCTAGTTTATTACCTCTAGAGCTGTCACCCATAAACCAACATATCAGGTTCAGCTCGAGCTAGGTTATTACCTCTAGAGCTACCCCCTGTCAGTCTCGGTCTGAGCTAGGCTTATGCCTCTAGGACTACCCCCTGATCCAATAATCTCGAGATCGGCTTGATCTAGGCTTTCTCCCCCAAAGCTACCACCCATACTCAATCATTAACCACATGTGCCTTACTTCATTCATTACTTTTGAGATTGATACAAAGATAGTCATACATTATTGGAAACATAACATTATTGGATTCAAAGATCTTTGGAACATTAGTCAATGAATACAAGACATGTGAATCACAATTTTTCAATGAATAGGAAACATATGATAACTACAATTGATAACCGGGAATAGGATACCTTAGAACATTTCGGAATGGAATAATTAAAATGTCAATGTTTCTACTATGTGCTATAGAAGGATACAGATAGAATAACCTTACATACCTTAACTTCCAAGTATGAATACACCAGCCTATATATGAACACAATAGTCCAGCTCCTTCCTTACATTTCACTCTACAATACAAGTACATAACGAAGCTTACATTAGCAACTAGTTACTATACAAGTGTACAAGACGACAATGAGCTATATGACTGTCGTATAACGTCACTTCACCCTTTACAATACAATACACAACATCCTCATATCAACAACACCATAACATTCCACAAATTGACCAAGACATCATACATCGATATCATTTCACACCACGTTTACCCTTTATGCTTCCTCATTATCATTCCGTCACAATTACCAAATAAACTTGCCTCATAACAACTTATGAACAACAATACATACTTAATATAGTCCAAAAAACCTCCATACGACCCTTTGAAGTCATTAAAACGGTATCATAAGTTGATAATTACATCCAAAAAGGGTATAGGGGCCTTCAACTATCAAAGAGAGACGAAAACATACAAAATCAAATTCTGGGCTGACCTACGAAGCCACATGTGCCCGCAGGTGGATGAGGTGCACCCGCAGGTGACCTTTGGCAGAAGCCATAGGCACCTGCGTTGGCATCTGCGCCCGCAGGTGCCTTTGTCTGCGGGGGCGGATGCCCGTTTTGGTCAAAATGGGTCTCTTTTGGGTCTTTTTATGGAATGAATGGTACATGATCATAACTAAACTTCTCTTGAAATATTTTTGATCTTATTGGATTCCAAAAATCATCCATGGACTCACAACACACATGAACATCACCAAAACCTCACTTTCCTTTCAATACGTCGCCAAATCCATAACCAAATTTACAATAACAATTCCAACCATTATGTACAAGAATAAAACAAGTTAAGGCTATAATCACATATCACAAATCAATATTGAATCCATCAAGTTCACTTCCTTCAATACCGCAAGTCCATTTTCAAGTTTATAAGGCAAAACCCTTCCCCGATTACAAAAATAGACAGTTTTACACATAGCACACTGTCCAACACTTTTCCAACACAACCAACATGATTTATACACCATATTAAACATATAATATACTAAAACATGAGAATAAATACTTACCAAAGTTTACCAAAGAGTGATCTTGTCCCAACAAGTGTATTTGCCTTAGGGTTTGTGTGTAGAGAAAAGGTTTGGATAATTCTAGAAAATGGCATGTGTAATCTGTTGAATAAAAATCTGATTTTTAGCCCCTTTTATTGTCCCATTAAGTCTCATTCTTAGCCACATATTTAATGTGTTTACTTAGTCAATGAAAGAGCAATAAAAGAATGGGTCAAATTCTATTTCGGGCCATATCTTTCTTATGATTTTTGGGCCTCATTTGGGCCCAATGGAACAAGACTCATTAATGCCCAACAAATTAATGTATAATTCATTAAATCTCTCATTTTTAACTAATTTCATAAATGTAAACGTAGTCGTATAGGTTCGAAAATGTACGGGGTGTTACAATTTGAAAGCATCCCTCTTCAATATAAAGTTCCTAATTCATAAAGAAATCTTAAAGTATGATTTTCAATGCATAATTAATAGTGTTGTATAGAAATTGTAAGGTCATGAGAAAACCCTTTCATAGAAATAAAGTAAACATGTAATGAAACAAACTTTAGTAATTTAGGCAAGCTTTTAAACATGATATCATAATATCCTGAAAGTACTTGGGCTTGAGGATGAAAGGAATCCTTCACTAGAACCTTGCATTTATGATGAAAACAAATTCTTGAAAATAAGTGACTTGATTAGCTTTTCTAGAATAGGAACCCAGGTTGCTTGATTTTCCTTAGACCTTTCTTGAATTTTTATCGAGAGAGTAAAGGAAGAATAGGTTTTAAGATATCATATTTATAACTTTTGGTTGTAAAAACATCATGGTATATGGTAATAAAGTTAGGAAACGTCAAACTTACACTTACTTAAACGTTCCTGAATTTTCTAGTGCAGGACCCCATAAGTCATAGTATGACTCATTGTCCATACCATGATTCATAATTGAGTCATGGTACTTGGGATTTTGTCAAACTCCTAGCTCACTTTCACGTCTTGACAGTATGACTTGAAGACTCATTTCATGATTCATACTCTCACTTTACGACTTATAAATTAATTTATGGATTCGAAGGGATTTTTTAAAGTTTTGAGCATGGTTCCATGAGTTCATACCATGACTCATGCATCACTCTATGACTCGTACTCTGAGTCTTGGTAACCTGGAAGTTGGGACAAATTTTGGTCTAATTCCATGAGTCATACAATGTCTCGTGGTCTCAATCCATGACTTGTACTATTAGTCATGATGGCTTGGGACTTCAAGCCATGAGCCATATCTAGTTTCTCATTAGTGGCCTGATGGGATTCTTGTCATGGCATATCTATTACGTAATATAAACAATGAAATTGATGCAGAAAATAAACAATCATAGTGGGCTCAATCTTAAAAGAATCATGCTTTATTAAGATATAACTAGAATGGATCAATAAAAGTCAACTACTAAATACTATCTATCTAGTGAAGCCACTAGTTCTAACATAAGAATCAAATGGGACAAAGTCCCGTAACCTTTATTGAATCAAAAGTCTAAACTGAACTAATAAAAAAACTTATAACATCTCTAAACCTTTCAAATAATTAGAGCACTCACCAATCAGTTGCATGTCAGGTACTTCTGAATATCTAACATCAAACCTTAAGCTAAACTAGCTTGATCTACGTCACATAAAAATACAGTGCAAGACATAGTCAATGCAATAAAATATATTGGTATGCAAGTATATAATCATAGATATAATATAAACTGAATAACTAATCATGAAGGCATGTAAAGAGTAACTTAAAACAATTGAAAACCTAATATTATAGTAATGATGATTAAGTCTGTATAAAAGTGTTTCAAGAGTATATAAATGGTGATTTCACAAAGTCATGCATAGGAAATTTTCTCATAACCTACAAACACCATGTGAGCTCATGATGCCCAGTGTTATGCACCTAAACTGGAAAAAGGTTGTTCTGACTGGCCAAGGTACAAAATTATGAACATAGGATCCTATAATTATGCCTCATGGGATAATCCTATATTAGTAACATAGTTATGAGACTTGGTTTATGTCACACCCCGAATTCCAATGGGGCAGACTGGTACCCGAAGCCGATAAGGCCCGAGAGAACCAATCTTTGCTCATGTCCATTCATATGCATGTCATTCAAGAAACATCACCATCACGTATAGATACAAGATGCTAATAGCGGAAGTCATGGAAACATATGCTATATACATATAAGAAACCTGGTCATTAGGGCCACCAAGTCAAGATGGACATACGTCCCTTACATTTATATTCCCACATACGTCTACAAAGCCTCTAACAGATGCATATACATAACCAACCTAAAGTCGGGACAAGTCCCCGCTTTATACAATATGACAATACCAAAATAAATATACACAGTGACTCGAAAAGCCCAGAACTAACTGGAGCTCACTAATGATCAAAAAATAATCCGCAACCTACTGTGGAGGTCTACTAGCACCTGTGCCTGTAGCAAGTAAGGTAAGTCCCCTAAGGGACGTCAGTACGAAGAATGTACTGAGTATGTAAGGCTCATATAAAACTACATGATATATAAGTACTTCCATGAAATCAAATATAAGAGAATAGTTAGTGCAGATAAACCACCGGTCTATATATGTGGAACCATGTACATTATGTCCTTTACTTCTTTTGCCTGTACATTTATTCATCTTTATCATTCTACCCATGCTAGGCTTTTCTGTCGCCCCTGGATGAGATTAATCCATGCTAGGTATTTTAACCCCTGGGATGTGATTAGCCCATGCTAAGATTTTCTGTCGCCCCTGGGATGTTACTTGTGATAACCCATGCTAGGCTTTTATGTCGCCCCTGAGATGTTACTATGATAACCCATTCTAGATTTTTATGTCTCCCCTGGGATGTTACTCAAGCATATATAAACAATTATACATTACTTCATTTCTTTACTTCTATGAGATTGATACATTGGTGATTGTACATTATTGGAACTTTGAAATATTAGCCAATGTACATGAGTCATGTGAATCACAATTGATCAAGGAATAAGGAACATGTGAGTAATAATAATTAATAACCGAAAATGGGATACCTTAGTCTATTTCGGAATGGAACAAGTACAATGACAATGTGAACACTATGTGTTGCAGAAGGATACGGAAAGAGTAACCTTACATACCTTAGCTTCCAAATATGAATACACAATCCTATAAGTGAATACAATAGTCCAGCTCATTCCTTACATTTCACTCTACAACAGAAGTACATAATGGAGCTTACGTTAACAACCAACTACCTTACAAGTGCATAAGACGACAACGAGTTACATGATTTCCCTATAATGTCATTTCCCCCTTTACAATACCATTCACGGTATTGTCATACCAATAATACCACAAAATTCCATACATTGACCAAGACATCATAAATCAATAGCATTTCACCCCAAGTTTACCCTTTACGCTTCCTCATTAACACTACATCACAATTAATCCATTACTTCACCTCAATACGTTTCATAACAACATATCCACAAAAATTCCACAAGTTATAATCATAGAAAAATACCAAGTTAAGGAACATAACCACACCATACATTTTGATATTTCATCAATACCATTCACTTTCATTCAAACCTCAAGTCCCTTTCAAGTTTAAATCACAAGGATGACACATCATTTAGCAAAAGCAAAAGTGCCCTATTCAACACCTTGCCAACATAACCATCATGATATACACACCATCTTAAGCATATAATATATTAATCCATGAGAGTATACACTTACCCAAGCTTTCCAAATGATGATCTTGTCCAAAGGAAATGGTTGCCTTAGGGTTTGTGAAATGAGAAATGTGTTTAGAAATATCTAGAAAGGCATGAGAGTTATAATGAATAAAAAATAGATTTTGTGCCTTTATATGTTCTCTCAAGTTATCCTTATCCAATTCTTGGCATTAAATGCAATGTTTGCTTGGTCAATATGGAAGAATGGGTCATTTGCCCTTTTGGGCCATGTCTTTTACTCCATTTTGGGCCTCAAATTGAGCCCATTAACACATATTACTTAGCCCACTGAATTCAATGTGTAATACTCCAATTATCTCATGTTTAAATAATTCCATAAATGTTACGACAATATTCAACTCACGAGATTCATGTTCGTAGCCTTAATCTCAAAAATAAGAAAATCTAGCCACCTATGGCTTAAGTGAACATAATTTGATAAAATACTTGTGATGAAGAATTAACCCCAACTCAGATGAAAAACTCTTTCAAGAGTATTCCTACTACGATGGAATAATGATACCATAACCCAAGAGTCCTCTTTATAGACTAATAATCGTAGAAGAAATTTGGCAAAACGCACCCCAGCATGCTCCCGGGCGCCCTAGGGACTTAGAAAAATTTCAGCAGTTGAAAGGCATGCAGGGGCGGCCTGGTACGCTGCCTGGAGTACCCCTTTGATGCCTGTGCCACAAAAAATTCAGGCCAAAGCGGCCTGGCACGCCACCTGGCGCGGCCCATACTAAATTTTTGATTTTGACTTTTCTTTGCGGATTTGGTTGGATTCTTCAAGTCCCCACCTTTTGCTTGCCTCTTATCTTTAAGATCCTTTGCTTGGATGTCCCTTAAACCTCAATTTTCACCCCATAAATTCTCCACAAAGTCACAAACACCTCCTACGAAGGTCTAATCATATTTACTAGCACAATATCAAATGTTCCATCAATAACAATACAAAATACGTACTTGTTGCTCTCAAATCTAGGGTAAACATGATTCAAAGTTGTCAAGTAGGGTCGGAAATGTACCTGGTGTTACATTTTATTTGAACCATTGTCCTCTTGATACTAAATAAACATTTCAAAACATACTAGTGCTCTTATCATATCATATAACATAACTGGATCATAATTTGAGTTTGCACTCAACATATCTGTAAAGTTGTACTATTATGAGCCTGTGCTCAATTTCATATCATTTTGTATATGTAGAAAATCATATATTTGAAAGCATGTATCTTCAATACATAGTTCATAATTCGTAAAGAAATCTGAAAGCATTAGTTTCAATGCATAAGTACTAATCTTGTATAGAAATCGTAAATCGTAAGATAATGATAAAACCATTTCACAGAAATCAAGTAAACATGTAAAGAAACAAACTTTAGTAATTTAGGCATGAACCCTAGCTTTGAAGCATAATATTATAACATCCTAAAAGTACTTGTACATGAGGATGAAAGGAATCCATCACTGAAATTTTGCATACCTGATAATGACAAACACTTGACAATAGGAGACTTGACTAGATTAGCTAGAATAGGAACCCTAGGTTGCATGCTTTGCCTTAGTATTATTCTTGGCTTGTTCTTGAGAGAGTAAAGGAAGAATAGGATTTAGGATCTTATAATATGAAGCGGGTACTACACAAGTATAATACATGAACTCTAGGTTGTCCCCTACAGGTCATGACTAGTTGGGAAGAAATAATACCCTTTAGAGTGAGACTAATGAGATACAGAAACTTTACAATTGTAAGATAAGTATGGACACGTATCAAGGGATGTAATGTGATTGCATTGTATTTTTTAGTTTATATGGTGAATTATTATAATGTTCAGTGATCTTTATGTGTAATGACCCTTTCCTTCATTACAGGTAAGTCTAGTATACCAAAATTCATATTAAGATTTTCCCTGGATTGGGAGTTAGAAATTTTAAGCTAGGCTAGTCTTGGATGAAATCCAAGTGTGGTATGATCTAGGGAAATATAGGAATGGATTGGTTAAAGGTTATATAATTCGATGTAATTTTGTGTTAGTAAAGTTGCTAAAGAATCCGTAGAATCTTTCAAAATTTAATTCAGGTGAGTAAAACTCCTTATATCAAACTTGACGTAAAAAGGTTGATTTGGGATGTTAAAATTTAAGGGTGCATTATAAAAAAGGCAAAACTGGGAGCAATCTAGAGTTTCTGCCTCGCCTATCACGCTATAGCGGGTGGCAAACCGCTACTATTGCACCACTATAGCAAAAATATTTCCACTATAGTGGGAGTCAACTTTGGTCAATCCTTCCATAGTGGGTGGATCCCACTATAGCAAGGCTGCTATAGCGGGATAGGGCCGCTATAGCAGGATATATGCTTATTAATGCAGAAAATACCCCAAAAATATTACTTTCATTCTTTATTCATCTAAGGGCTGAGAGAGGCAATTTTGGACGATTTCCACCTATTTTCCATCAAAATTCTTTGTAAAGGTAAGTTAATCACTTCTATTAACTAGTTTTTCGATTTTGAAACCTTAGAATAACTACTGTACGAGATTTAGGGAGAATTTAGCTTAACCTAATTGATTTTTCTGGTGCAAAAGGGTGAATTAGGTGTAAAACCCTTGGGTTTTGGTTATAAGTTGATAAATTACTCTTGCAAGACTATAATTCACCACTATAACCATGAAATTGGTAGGATTAAGGTTTGAATGATGATGAAAACCCTAGAATAGGAGGAATAATCATGCAAATTGGCCTTAGTGTTTTTGCATTAGGTTATAATCCTTGATATTGTTAGGTCATTTAGTTGATTATGTGTAGTATTGATGTTTTAGACCACAATCAAGCCGAGGTTGCAAGAAGGGCAAAGCTCAAGTTTGTTCGAGCATTTCTGCCTTGGATTGAGGTAGGTGACGGTTTGAGGTAGTTGAAACTCAACTTTTTTTTGTGTGTACATGATAACTACCTCTTCGTATTACTTGTTACAATGCATGCTTAAGGAAAGTGAATGACTATATGGAATCCTAAGTATTAATCACATGCAATGAACTTATATGAAAAACTTGTTGGTTTTACAAGTGTTGTTTTTGTCATCATTGTGGTTGTGATTGTTGTGATATCTATTAATTATTGTGAGATGTACCAGTATTTGGACATCTGCATGGGATTGGTTGGTATAAGGTTGGCAGAAACTAGATGTCTGAGATTTGGTACATGGGCAAGAGCTCGTCCTTTGTAGGACATGGCTTGTGGGTGACCATAAGACCCTTAGCATATAGGTACAAGGTACATGTAAGTGTAGATGATTTTTTGAGTTGACTAGGGCTATGTGTTTATTTATAATAGTTGTTCCTTGAGTGAACCGGGTTTATGTATTGAATTGTTATATTAGTTCCTTGAGTAAACCGTGTTTATGTGTTTACTTTCTATATTTTGTTTCTTGAGTAAACTGGGATTCATGATTATTACCTTGTTGTTGTTGGAAGGGATCCTTTAGAGGTCAGGTTCTACTTAGAATTGATTGGTATTCTTTTCAAATGTTTTTTTTACTTGGGTAATTGAGACATTGATAATATATTGTGGTTGAGTCATGGTTTATTGACTTGGATTCTTGTTGGTAGTCATGGTTTGGACTTTATTGGTTGTTCATCTTGACTTGTATTGACTGAATTCTATGTTGTTGTTGAACAAGGTTAAATTTCATAAAATTGAGGTAAGGTCACATGGTAGGTGTTCATAGTTGTTCTTTCTTTACTAAGTTGTGGTTACTTGTTCATATTTCTCATTTTGGGTTGGCCAATGACCCTTCCAGTACATCATTGTTTCTTATCAACTGATACTATATGTGCTCTTCTTTATAGTGAGTGCAGAGCATCTTCTAATAATTGTTTCAATACCTCAGTTGTAGAGCAGATACCATTTGAACTCAAGGGTGAGCTACGTCTTTTGAGCTGCCATGAGTTCTTCACTTATTTTTGGGCCATTGTTTTAGACTTGGATATTTTCAGTTGTTTTTGGGTTTAACCCTTTCATTGACATTTATTGTGTTTGGTATAGTGACTTTCAGATTTTAGGTGATTTGCTTAAGTGTTTGTTTTTAGAATGTTGGAGACATTATTTTATTTAATGAAAAATGCTTAGTTGCCTAACTTTGGCTAAGTGTTGGATTTGATGATTGGGGTTGGATGGTTCTCCCATCGGAGAGTTAGTATGGGTGCCACTCACGATGGGGCTGGGTCATGACAAAGTTGGCATCATATCCCTCGATTCGTTGATCTTGTAGTACCAAAATAGGTCTTGTAAAGTCTTACAGAATAGTACGGAGACATCTGTACTTTTCTTTGAAAGGCTATAGGACTTTAGGAAACTATTATTTCTTTCTTCTTTCATGGTATAACTTGATTTCACATGGTATCTGATGATCCAAATTGGTATCTGACCCTCTTTATTTTTTGGTCCATAGATGGTGAGTACTAGAGCAAATCGAGCCAGAGTTGTAGCCCCTACACTAGTAGCTTGAGCTGCGGAACTAGCGGTTTAGGGATAAGGACGAAGAAGGGGTAGGGGAAGAGGAAAAGGTAGAGCAACCCCCGCCAAGGGTGGAGCTCAGACAACAATAAACCAGGCTCTTCAGAGGTCAGCGACACCTCCCCACCCCAGAATTATTATGAGAATGTTGAGGTGATAAATGAGGATGTTGTACAGTAGGAGGAAGTGGCACCAGTTAGGGGTTCAACTCTTCCCCCGATGTATTCTGAGATTATTCAGTAGGTGCTTTTTTTGAATGGATTGGTCGATACTGGGACCACTCCTGCTTTTCCTGTGCATTAGTTTCTAGGTGTTCAGCCAATTTCTACAGCTGCTCCTAGAATGGATGAGACCTTAGGGACTGAGATTCTCCCTACCTGGTGTTAGGTCCTGTCATGACTGGGAATGAACATGACATTCTGACTGATTTCCTAAATATAAAACCTCCTACTTTTACTGGCTCTGAGACTGAGGATGCATTTGAGTTCATTATTGATTATTACAAAAACTACATAAAATAGGTATTATTGAGAAGATCGGTGTTGAGTATTTTACCTTCTAGTTGTAAGGTGATTCTAAGCAATGATGGAGGGTGTATGTGGAGTGTCGATCCCAGCTTTTCCTCTATTGACATGAGATCCATTTGATACCCTATTTTTGGAAAAGTATGTACCCCGTACATTTTGTGATCACAAGAAGGATGAGTTTTGGGACCTTAAACAGGACTATATATCTATTGCGGCCTATAAGGACATGTGCCATACTTTGTCCTATTATGCTACTCAGTTACTAAGTAAAGAGTATGAGAAGTTTCATTTGTTTATCAATGGCCTGAACATTGACGTATAGGTTTTGTCTGTTCACATGACTTCTACCGAGAAGGCCTTTAATGAGGTTGTTGATTATGTGAAAAAGGTATAAGGGGTGAAGCAAGTTGGTCAGGAAAAAGTTTTAAGCAAGAAGTACAAGAATGTGGGTAACTTTTGTAGTTCTTACTATAAGCATTATAGCTATCAGGCCTATCTGGCTTGCCCTATTCAGTCAGCACTTCCAGCTTCTACAGGGGGTCAGTCATGGATATTTTGGCAGCCCTCAGTTGCTAAAGGCAAGGGCTTCTTATTCTTCAGCCAATATGCCTTTTCTAGAGCGAGGTTGTTATACTTGTGGTGCTGTGGTGCACTTCAAGAAAGAGTGTCCACAGAGACAGGCTAGGTTACAGGGCCACCAATAGGCTAGAGTTGTGGTTCCTATTGGTAGAGGCAATAGAGGTAATGGTAATGGTAAGTGTCATCCATAAGGTAGGTGGGGTAATAATCAGGGAGGTTGTTATGAAAACCGAAGGAGTAGTAATGAAGGAAAGGGCGGAGCCCAGTCTGCTAGGGAGGTTGCCCGACTTGATGATAGAGCTCGCTATTATGGCTTTCAAGGTAAGACTAAGACCAAGGCGTCTGATGCCGTCATTACAAGTACTATTCTCATTTGTGACCAGATGGCTACTATTTTGTTTGATCTGGGTTTCACTTATTCTTATGTATCTATTGGATTTGCCTTAGGATTGAACTTGATTTGATATTTACTTGACTCTATTATTTATGTGTCTACTCCAATTGGAGACATTATAGTAGTGACCCATGTGTATCGTGATAGTTCTATATTATTCATAGGTTTTCAGACTTGGGTAGATTTAATAATCTTGGATATGCTTGACTTTGACATTATCCTGGGTATGACTTGGCTATATCTGTATCATGCTATTTTAAATTATAATGCTAATACTATGACTTTAGAGATGCCAGGGATGGATAAGTTAGAGTGGGAAGGTGTGTTAAAGCCTAAGCTGGTGAAAATTAAATCTTTTATTCAGGCTAAGAAGTTAGTTAGGAGAGGGTGTTCGACGTTTCTAGCACATCTTCAGGATGTTAGTGCAGAATCTCCTTCTATTGAGTCAGTCCTTGTGATGTTGGAATTTCTGAAGGTATTTTTCATAGATTTTCCTAGTATGACTCCAGACCAGGACATTGACTTCTGTATTGAATTAGAGCCGGGCACTCACCCTATTTCTATTCCTCCCTATTGAATGGATTCGGATGAGTTGAGAGAACTCAAGACTCAATTGCAGGAGTTACTGGATAAGGTGTTTATTTGTCCTACTGCTTCTCCTTGGGGTGCTCCAATGTTGTTCATTAAGAAAAAAGATGGTTGCATGAGAATGTCCATAGATTACAGATAATTGAATAAGGTTACCATCAGAAATAAGTATCCCTTGTCCCAAATAGATGATCTTCTTGACCAATTGTGGGGTGCTTCAATTTTCTCCAAGATAGACTTGAGGTCGGGTTATGACCAGTGAAAGATTCGGCCTAAAGATATACCCAAGATAGCTTTTAGGACTCGGTATGGGCATTATAGGTTTTTGGTGATGTCGGTTGGGATGACTAATGCACCGGCAACTTTCATGATCTTGATGAACAATATCTTTAAGTTATTCTTGGATTCTTTTGTGATTGTTTTTATTGATGACATTTGGTTTAATCCAAGGGTAAGGAGGAACATACAGGTCATCTTTGCATTATTTTAGGGATTTTGAAAGAGAAGCTATTGTATGCTAAGTTCACTAAATGTGAGTTTTGGTTGTGTTTGTTTGCCTTCTAAGGTCGTGTTGTTTTTGGAAAAGGGAGTTATGGTAGATCTCGAGGAGATCGAGGCTATTAAGAGTTGGGTTCGGCCTAGATCGATGACTTTGGTTAGAAGTTTTGTGGGTCGTGCTATTTACCATCATAGGTTTGTCAAGAATTTTGCCTCTATTACTACTCACTTGATAAGGTTGGCCCACAAGGAGATTCCATTTGTTTGGTCGGACAAGTGTGAGGAGAGCTTCCAAAAGCTTAAGACACTTTTGACTACAGCTCCCATTCTTTCCTTACCTGTTGAAGGTAAAGATTTTATTGTATTTTGGTGATGCTTCATACTTTGGTTTGGGTGTTATGTTAATGTAGGATAGGAATATGATTGCCTATGCCTCAAGGAAATTTAAGCCTCATGAGAAGAATTACCCAACCCATGATTTGGAGTTGGCAGCAGTGATCTTTGCACTTATGATTTAGAGGCACTACCTCTATGGTGTCAAGTGTGAAGTGTTCACAGATCACCATAGTTTCCAGTATGTTTTCACCCAAAGGGATCTGAACTTGAGGTAAAGAAGGTGGATGGAATTGTTGAAGTATTATGATGTAACCATCCGCTACCATTCGGGCAACGCCAATGGTGGTAAATGTATTGAATTGAAAAGCGGTAAATATGGGTAGTCTGGCTTGCTTGAGAGTGTCAAGGTGACCCTTGGATAGAGAGATTTAGACTCTAGAATCTCAGTTTATCTAGTGTGGTATTTCTAAAAAGGGTGGAGTGTTAGCTAGTATGGAGGTAAGGTCAACATTCCTTGGTCAAATCAAGACCATAAAATGTGAAGATGAGAAGTTGAATAAACGTTGGAACATGGCAGTATGTGGTGAAGCTTCTGATGTAACACTTGATGCGTGTGGGGTGTTGATGGTGAGGGGATGTATGTGTGTGCCCTAGGTTGGTGATTTGATTCTAGGTTTGGTTGTATAAGCTCATGGTTCTCAATGTTTTATTCATCTTGGTGCAACCAAGATGTACCGAGACTTGAGATAACTCTATTGGTGGCCCGAGATAAAGAGGGATATAATTAAGTATGTTTCTAAGTGCTATAATTTTCAGAAGGTAAAGTATGAACATCAAAGGCCTGCATGTTTACTTTAGAGGATGGCCATTTTCGAGTGGAAATAAAGAGAATAGCTATGGATTTTTTGGTGAGTCTTCCTATGACCTTGGGGGAACATGACTCAATTTGGGTCATAGTAGATAGGCTGACCAAATCAACTCATATTTCCCCAATTAGGGTGGATTACAACTCGAAGCAATTAGCCAAGATTTATATTAAGGAGAGGACTATTCCTTTCTGAACTTCAGGTTACATGAGGAGTTAGGCACAAAGCTCGACTTCAGCACTACTGTTAGAGGATACAAGTACTCTATCTTTTCTTACTTGCCTCATTTTTCTTGTTTGATCATTCAAGGAAAAATGATGGGTAAATTGGTATCTATTGGATGACCTTTTTAGTTGTTACGGGTAATTCTAGTGTACCAAAATTCAGGTTAAGGTTTTCCCCGAGTTGGGAGTTAGAAATTTTAGGCTAGGCTAGTCTTGGATTAAATTCAAGCATGGTATAGTCTAGAAAATTCAGGAATAGATTGGTTAAAGGTTATGCAATTCAAGGAAATTTTATGTTAGTCAAGTCAATAAGGAATACGTAGGATCTTTTGGAATTGAATTTGGGTGAGTAAAACTCCCGATGTCAAACTGTACGTAAAAGGGTTGGTTTTGGATGTTGAAATTTGAGGGTGCATTGCGAAAAATGCAAAACCAGGAGCAATTTCCACCTATTTTCCATCAAAATTCTTCATACAGGTAAATTAATCACTCCTATTAACTAATTTTTTAATTTCTAAGCCTTAGAATCACTAGTTTATGGTTTTTGGGGTGGATTTATCTTAACCTAACTGATATTTCTTGTGCAATGAGGGTGAACTGGGTGTAAAACCCTTGGGTTTTGGTTAAAAGTTGATAAATTACTCTTGCATGACTATAATTCACCATTATAATAATGAAATTGGTAGCATTAAGGTGGAATAATGATAGAAAACCCTAGAATAGGAGGAATGATCATGAAATTAGCCTTGGGATTTTGGGATTAGGTTATAATCCCTGATATTGTTAGGTCATTTGGTTGATTATGTGTTGTATTGATATTTTTATATCACAATCCAGCCAAGGTTGCAAGAAAGGGAAAAGGTCAAGTTTGTTAGAGCATTTCACGCTTGGATTGAGGTAGGTAATGGTTTAATGTAGTTGAAATCCAACTTGTATTATGTGTGCATGATAAATGTTTCTTTGTATTGCTTGTTACAATGAATGTTCAAGGAAAGTGAATGACTAGTTGATATCCTAAGCGTTAATCACATGCAATGAACTTATATGTAAAGCTTGTTGGTTTTACAAGTGTTGTTGTTGTCATCATTGTGGTTGTGATTGTTGTGATATTTATTGATTATTATGAGATGTACCGTTATTTGGATATATTCATGGGATTGGTTGCTATAACATTGGAAGACACTAGATGTCTAGGATTTGGTACATGGACAATAGCTCGTCCTCTGCAGGTCATGGCTAGTGGGTGACCATAAGACCCTTAGCATGTATGTACGAGGTACAAGTAAATGTGACAATTCCTAGAGTAAACTGGGGTTATGTGCTTAATTGTTAAATTGGTTCCTTGAGTGAATCAGGCTTATGTATTGTATTGTCATATCGGTTTCTTTAGTGAACCGGGTTTATGTGTTTACTTGCTATATTTGTTTTTTTTTTGGTAAACTAGGATTCATGATTATTAACCTGTTGTTGTTTGAAGGGATCCTTGAGAGGTCCGGATCAGATTACAAATGATTGGTATTCACTTCAAATGTTTTTTACTTGTATTGAGACATGGATAATATATTATGATTGAGTCATGGTTTGTTGACTTGGATTCTTTTTTGTAGTCATGGTTTTTACTTGAGTGGTTGTTCATCTTGACATCTATTGACTGAATTATATAGTGTTGTTGAACAAGTTTAAATGTCATAAACTTGAGGTAAGGTAACATGGTAGGTGTTCATGATTGGTTTTGCTTTACTAAGTTGTGGTTACTTGTTCATATTTCTCATTTTGGGTTGGACGATGACCTTACTAATACACTGTTTGTTTTTTGTGTACTGATACTACACGTGCTCTTCTTTTTGTTTAGTGCAGAGCATCTTCCGGTGACTATTTTAAGACCTCAGTTGTAGAGTGGATAGGAATCGAAATCAAGGGTGAGCTACATCTTCTGGGCTACCATGAGTTCTTCACTTAGTTTCTGGTTCATTGTTTCAGACTTGGATATTTTCAATTGTTTTTAGATTGAACCCTTTCATTGACATCTACAGTGTTTTGGTACAATGACTTTCAGATGCTAAATGATTTTCTTAAGTGTTAATTTAATTCCACATTGGTTTCATAGAATATTAGAAACATTATTTTATTTAATAAAAAATAGTTAGTTGTCTTACTTTGGCTAAGTGTTAGATTTGATGATTAGGGTTAGATGGTTCTCCCATTGGAGAGTTAGTGCGGGTGCCACTCACGATGGGTTTGGGTCGTTACTATTTGTCGTGGATTACAGAATTGATATATCTAATTGGTGACTGACATATACTTGATAGTTTTACATGATGTGGTATAATATTTGGCTACTATCTGACATTGTGAACCGTGGGATTGTCTGTGCTACTAGATAACTTGGTTTACGCGAATATGCTCTTCATTGGTTGGTCATGTCCTTAATTAGTTCCTTGTTGCTGGGTTGCTTCAGGCTGTGGGTAAGAAATTGGTGATATGTGACTTGAGAATAATATTTAATAATGCTAAACTATGGAGTGTGATAACGAGTAAGCATAATTTGGATGACGCTAAGAGTTAGTAATTGTGTTCGTAGTTTGTTAAATGTATTGTGAATAAAATGGAATACTTGGTAATAATTACTAGGGTCTAATTGAATTAAGGATAAATTGTAACCCTCAGGTTTGTTTAAAAGGGAAAATAATGTTGTGAATGTAGAAGACAAAGTGATTGATTGAGCTTGTCTGCTGATTTCGTTGATTTGTATATGGTATTATGTGAACTAATTCGATTCAATCGATGATGCCAACCAGTATGTGTGGTGTACTGAAACTATTCTTGCTACACTCTTCAGGGTGTAGATGTGGTTGTAGGTTGATTGAAGTTTCTTGATTGAACTCATGACTATTCATAACCAACTTCTGCATATCTTATTCCTCATGCGGAGGTTGTGTATTTAATTTTATTGGTATTAGAAGCTTTTGTACATGTCTAGACTAGGTCCTTGGAAATGTTTTAATGTTGTTAGACTGAAGCCTTGTAATGATTTTGGGATTACTAATATGATTATGGTTTCCATTAAATTATTTATTATTATAACAATGTTATTTCAAGAAATTTTGCTTAATAATGGTCGGGTTGTCAGGGCTTCTCCTATTATGATAGAATCAAATGGGTTCTTGCACGATCTCATAATTTGGATCATGACGTTAATCAAACTTTTTAAAGGGTAAAGGTTTATGTGTACACCAAATTATGCAAAATAGACTGATAGTTGAAGTCAAATAAGCCCTTAATATCATAAACACGTATGTGTACATTTGGAGCTATCAAAATGAGTTCAACCCATGAGCCCATTCTAACGCAACAAACCCGTTGAATGGATGAGTTAGGCTAAGATTTTTTATTCTATTTTTAATTTGAGACTATTAAGCTGGTTTTGTTCAGTCTCTTGACCTCATGAGCTAAGCTAAGTTGGTCTTTGAGGCTAAAAGGTTAACAAAATATATTTTAAGACAAAATAAGTATAAAAATAAGTGAAGATGAAGAAAACTAAATATTGTTTCTTAAGAAGTGAGAGAAGCAAGGTTAGAGATTCTTCAGGAATTAAATTTTCTCTATTTTATGACTTTAAATGGTTAGTCACTCATACCCTCTGACTTTAGAAATCTTATGTGTTCTCACTTGTGCTTCTTAATTCGAAGCCTAGATGCATGAAACTAATAAAGCTCTATGACTTTAGGACTCTTATTTGATCTTAGTAATGCTTCTTAATTCGAAGTCTAGGTTCATATAGTTAATCAAGCTCAATATATACGTCGTTTGGCCAAGTTAGGAATATATAGCTACATTAAAATCATATTTATTAGTCAATATTATGATCAATTCAAGAAATAATAGTAATAAATTCTTCATTGTTTCTTTTACAATATCACTTTTTCTTACCTTAAGCTCTTTTGGTAAATGTTATTAGAGTGGTTGGACAAAAAATACTAAAGTTGATGCATCATCAGAGTTTTCAATAATGTAGTGTAACTAGAAAGGAGAACCTTCACGCTCCAAATAAATTTTTGAAATTAAGTATATAAAGTTTTTACACATTTTATTCCTTAATCTTTAACAATTACAAAAATAATAAATATTATTTATATTTAACATTTTAATGTTTTTCCTTAATCCAAAAAACTAACTCATAGATTATGAAAAAAATAAAAATAAAAAAATTGACAAGTTAGACCACAGTTCCTCCCCATTTTCACTCTCCCCCACAATCATCATATATATCCCCACTTCCACCAACACCCTCTCTGTCATCACCTACTCCACCACCTAGATCCTTTATCAACCAGAATCCTTTTCCACCGTATCCTCAATGCTCTATAGTCATCCCCCTTAATACCTAAATTATATTTCAAAGCCCCTCACCCTTAATTCATTACCATTGTCTATCATCCACCATATTTCATTTTTTCACTTACAAGGCATAAAAGTAAATATTTCCACTTGATTATACCATCAAACAGTGAGAGTTTATTCTTTAAAAATTATTAATTCATACAAAATCATGTTTAGCCTCCTTTT
This sequence comes from Capsicum rhomboideum, assembly GCA_031232105.1. Taxonomy (NCBI): domain Eukaryota; kingdom Viridiplantae; phylum Streptophyta; class Magnoliopsida; order Solanales; family Solanaceae; genus Capsicum; species Capsicum rhomboideum. The sequence goes on from CP124711.1 coordinate 59,598,265, forward strand.
AATTTTAAATAACTTTACAAATTCTTATTTTATATATTCAACTTATTTTTTAAAATATTTATGCCTTTTGAGTAAAATAATGTAGGACATGGAGAACTGGTGGACGACGAATAGTCGTGCCGACTTAAGAGTGAGGGAGAGAGGAAGATGAAAGGATGGTGGATGTGTTAAATGATTTATATGAAGTTTTGGATTGAATATTTGGTGGTTGGGTATTCAGTGGTTGAAAAGGATCCAAGAGTGGTAGAAGTGGTGCTAATAGTGAGGGTGTTGGAGGATGTATGAGTTTATTTAATAATAGTGATGATGGTGGAAAGGGTAGGATGGTAAACACATGAAAATTAGGGGTTTTCCTAAAATATGGGTTCAAAGATAGCTATGTATCATCCTTATGTATCAATCAGAGCAATTAGAAGCTAATTAGAACAAACTAATGCCATGTCTGTGAATAAATTAGACAATGAAAGTTTGTTCTCTAAAATTATTAATTCATACAAAATCATGTTTAGCCTCCTTTTCATTTTAAATAACCTTACAAATTCTTAATTTATATATCCAACTTGTTTCTTAAAATATTTATGGCTTGTGAGTAAAATAATGTATGATATGGAGAACTGATGGACAATGGATAGTCGTGGTGATTTAAGGGTGAGGGCGTGAGGTAGATTGAAGGATGGTGGAATTTTTAAATGGTTTATATGAAGTTTTGGATTGAAGTTTCTCTGGTTTGGTATTCAGGGGCTGAAAAGGATCTAAGAATGGTAGAAGCTTTTCTAATAGAGAGGTTGTTGGAGAATGTGGGAGTTTATTTAATGATAGTGATGATGGTGGAAAGGTAGGATGGTAAACACAATGAGATTAGGGGGCTGCTAAAAAGATTGGGTTCAAAGGTAGCCATGTAGCATCCTTATGTGTCAATTAGTGTAGTAAGAAGATAATCAGAACAAACTAATGCCATGTCTATGAATAAATACGTAGATGAGTTCTTTTGTTAAATCAGAGGCTCTTTATTAGACATCAACTTCAGTCAAAAAAATTGTACCATTATGCATAATTTAGGAGTAAATTTGGATATTTTTCTTTTATAAATGGCATGTGAAAAATCAAAAATGGTAGAATGAAGCAGAATTTTAACCAAATCCCTTTGCATGTATTAAAATTTCCCCCGACCCCACCCCTCCAAAAAATAAATGATCAAAATAATTTAACTAAAAATTTAGGCTTGACAAATAAAGTTGAAGTCGACCATTTTTAAACCTCAAAAATAAAGAATGTAACATAAAACTAACCTCTTTGTCTTCAATTTTTAGAGATTCAAATTTTTCTTAACTCTAGTCGACTTAATCTTCAAAAGTAATTCATGCAATAGAATATATTAATGCATAAAGTTGATTGGATTGAAAGTGGATGTAAATGAGAGGTTTGAACGAGTAGTGATATGGGAAGGAAGGTTCAGCTAGATTGAATTTTTTGAGCAGTTAGAATTTGATTGGTGAAAGTTAAAAGGATTAAATAGGGTTGAATGTTATAAAATACATGTGAAATGACCAGTGGATGTACGTGAACCACACATGAAAGTTTTACGTTATAATAATGTGTCATGTTGACAAAACAAATGGTATTAACACCGCTTAAGGGTGTGTTGGTATGAAGAAAAATATTTTTTTTTAAAATGTTTTTCAATTTTCTCATGTTAGGTTTGATTAAATTTTAGTAAAATATTTTTCAAATAGACTTATTTTCCTCAAACTTAATGAAAATGACTTTCATTCAATAAGTAAGGAAAATATTTTTCAAATCTTTTATTTCACCACCTGACTCCTGATCCTGATTCGAATTATAAATCTCCACCCCAACTCTCAATTCAAGGGTTGGAGTCAGGTCCTGAGTCAAAAGTTGGAGTCAGGACTCGGGACCTGGGTCAGGGTCCAGTTCTAGGTCAGGAGTCAAGAGTCAAGGTCCGAATTAAGTTCTGATTCAGGAGTAGGGGCCCTAGTCAAGGTGGTGAGTTATCATCACGTATTGGGTCTAGAATTGGGACCCAGGTCAGGTTCAAGAGTAGAGAGTTAGGGTCATAATCTGATAGAGATTAGGGTTGGGTCTTGGGTCAAGAGTCCATACACAATTCAAGGTTGAGAGTCAAAATTTGGGGTCAGAATCTGGAGTCAAGATCTAGTCCCAGGTAGGGAGTTATATTAGGGATGGGAGTTGAATTTTGGGGTTTGGGTCTTAAATCGGCTATTGAGTTGGAGTTGAGATGTAGTTGGGATATGGGTTTAGACATCAGGACTGAGTCCTAGGTCGATATTTGAGGTTAGGAGTTGCTATCATTATCAAGAGTTGTGTCCTAAGTAGGGGTAGAGATTGGAGGTCGAGTCCCAGGTCTCAGGTCAGGAGTGAGATCACGGGTCATGACCATGTCCGATGTCATTATTATTTTTCCATATTTTACTTAAATGCTCTTCGAAAAATATTTTTTGTTTTCCTAACCAAACAACAAAATATAAGAAAACCACTAATTTTCCACAAAAATGTTTTGAAGAAAAATATTTTTCTTCATACCAAACACACCCTGAGACTAATTCATAAAGATATAGGATTCCTGTAAACTTAACATATGTAGTTTAAAAAAAATTAAAGTTTGAGGGTTGAGGTGGGGTCGGGATCCATACGTATTGACCATCCAAATTTTATAATCCTCTTTCCAACTTTTCCTACATATAAAAGAAAAAAACAACTCTAATAATTTAAATGAAAAGACAAAGTCAAAAAGTTATTACAACAATAACATATATTGAATATTGAAAACATTGATTTAAAGAAATTTCATAAGAAAAGAAAATAAGGAAAGTGACATTTATGCTAGACCAGAGCATACTTCTTAAGAGAAAATGGAGAGGGTGACTAATGTGCCGGCATTTGTTGGCACATTTGATGCTTTTGACTATGAATAATTGCAAGTTCTTAAGTAACATTTGTTTGATTTGATCTCTCTTATGTTATTTGTGCAGGAAAATGAGCCATGGGGAGAAAAATTGTTGGTTATGCTGAAAAGAAAGATGTGATGGTCCAGTTGATGACCCATCAACCACTCAATGGACCGTCACCCTAGACGTAGAGCTAAAGCAGTGTCCAATGCCAAGTGTAAAATCCTTGACAGACCACTTAATGAACCCTTACCATATCAATGGACCGTCATGACCACCGTAGCTCATTAACAGTTAGGAAGTTTTAAAAGATCCAAGCAACAACTCACTCGATGGACCGTCAACCTGACAACATACCATCATCTTGATTGTGGAACTTAAGCAGAATCAAGTGGATCTTCACTAGATGGAGTCGATGGTTTAGGCTACGGGTCGTCATGCTAGTGACGGCTCATCAACTTACCCGTCCTTTGTTGAAAAAATAGTTGACATTCTGGATAAGGACGACGATTCACATAATGGACTATCTAGCTAGTGACAGTCAATCTGACCTTGAATGGGCCCAGGTAAGTTTTCTATTTTCTTTATACAACCCAACCAACCCTTTACCCAATCACCTTCCAACCTATTATCGACCTACCTAATTATATTTTGACTCGAACCCAACCATGACTCAACCCAATCCAATTATTTCACCCGATACAAACCCTGTGGAATTAAAAGGAACTATTTCAAATGATTTGCATATCTTTTGCTTCTCTAACTCCCATCACCCATATTATTCTTCCATAACTCCCACATTCTCCATATAACTCCATATCTCAATCCATATACCATCATTACCATTTTCTCTATATATATTCTTGCTAAATCAAGGGTTACGTCGAAAAGTGTATTTTCTTCTCCATAGTTTTTTAACAAGGTATGCTTCCTCTTATCGATTATGTAAACTATGTATTTTGTATTGTGTTTTTGTTTTGGGATTTAATGATGAGTGAGTTCACTCAATGAGTTAGAGGGCAACATGATTTTCAAATTTTGAAAATGAAATTCTCATAAAATTTGTGTTGCCCACCAACTCTAATTGAACTTATGGATGCTTAACAAATGAGGAAGTCTGAGTAACCCTGCTTTATACTGAATAAATTGTTAACATTTCATCATACGATGATATTTACGCCTCGTATGAGTTTGTGACCTTAATGGTGTAGTGAAAAGGTAAACAATTTGAATGTTGTTGGCATCCATACACTCAGTTGAAACTGCTTCTAGATGATGGGTGAGTCCACGGACCGTCACATAGTCCACAGATCATTAACTCACCCATCAACTCTATAAAAATAATCAAGTTTACACTGGATATGAGCGATAGGATAGGTGACGGATTGTTGCCTCTAACCGTCAACTGGCACTTACATACTAGATAAGAGCGATGGTTTGGATTATAGATCGTCAACTCCTCGATAGATTGTTGCCTCCAACCATCAACTGGCTCTTACACACTGCTTAAGAATGATAGTTTAGGTAACAGGTTGACACTCCCTTGACGGACTGTGATGCCTATCCATCATGTACATAAATAAAATATTTAAAGTTTTGTATTTTGTTTCATGCTTTTGTATATTACTTATTATGCTGATGATATGCCTTGATAGATACCTATGGCTCCCAAAATACATCCAACAAGAGGTGGAGGTTGCAAAAGACCCACAAGGAACACTCAAACCCACCAACTCATAGATGAATTTGAGAATGAGATTGAGGAGGTTAAGGAGGCCCCAACCTACCAAACTAAAAAAAATGCGAGGCTACAAGCTACTACTCCCCAGTCTTGTGAATGAAAGAAGCCATCAAAAAATAGTTAAAATTTTATCATACGATAAGATTTATGCCTCATATGAGTTTGGGACCTTAATAATGTAGTGAAAAGGTAAATAATTTAAATGTTTTTAGTATCCATACACTCAGTTGAAACTGCTTCTAGATGATGGGTAAGTCCATGGATCGTCAACTCACCCATCAACTCCATAAAATAGTCAAGTTGACAATAGATAGGTGCAACAGGTTGGGTGACAAACTGTTGCCTCTAACCGTCAATTGGCACTTACATACTAGATAAGAGTGATGGCTTGGATGACAAACCGTTAACTCCTTGGTGGATTTATGCCTCAAACTATCAACTGGCTCTTACACACTGTTTAAGAGTGATAATTTAGGCAATGGGTCGTTACTCACTTGACGGACCGTGATTCCTAGCCATTATGTACATTAAAAAAATATTTGAAGTTTTTGTGTTTTGTTTCATGCTTTTGTATATTAATTATTATACTAATGATATGCCTCAATAGATACCTATGGCTCCTAAACTACATCCAATGAGAGGTGGAGGTCACAAAAGACCCACAAAGGACACTCAAATCCACCAACTTGTAGATGAATTTGAAAATAAGATCGAGGAGGTTAAGGAGGCCCTAGACTAGAAAACTAGACAAAGTGCAAGACTACAAGATACTACTCCCCAGTATAGTAAAGGAAAGGAGTCTTCAAAAATGTTGATTGTCCAATACTAGTCAATCAACGTGCATGGTTGGCATAAGTTTTAACTGATAGTCACCCACCATGGTTAAAAAATGTAAGAAAAAATACCTATAAGTAAATATTGACCTTCATACAAAGTTTTGGTGGGTAGTAGTGTGACTCCACTTGGTTTCTACTTGAGGGGGCGGTAAATTAAGTGAGGATAGAGAGTAGTCTCGTTGTACAGTTTGATGTGTGGTTTCAAATTATACTTTGGTACCATTATAGCAGATGAAATAAGGATTTGAGTACTAAATCATACTACTTTATTACCATTCCTATGCCTTGTGACTCAGTTGTGTGAAAAATCCTATATTCTAGTGTTAGCCAGGAAAGATAATGAGGTGATAGCCTCTAAAAAACAAGATATTGAAAAATCTTGAGATGAGATGAAGAATGAGTTATGAGTGCACAAGACACAAATGTACGGATATGGTAGTCAGACTGAGGGATAGCTTTCTACTCCTATGAAGGCATTAGGAGGAACTACAGGTATGGAGTTAGCCCTCACATCAGTTTTAGTTATTATCTCCACACCCTCTACATCTGTTGTTGGTGGAACTACCTCAACCACTGAGTTAGCCGATACTTCATTCATTTTGGACCAAAACTCACCTTATATATTCACTCTATAGAACTTTATGAGATGGATTAAGAGGGAATAAAAGCTGAAGTTATTTGTAGAGCAGTTGGAGCCTTTGGTAGAGAGAGCTATTACTGTTGATATTTTACCATATAAGAGCCTTTATGGCCTAATTTATGACACGAAAGAGAGGATGAATGAGAAGTTGAATACTTTTATCATGCCCAATTTGGCTAAGTTTGCTGCTGAATTAGCAAAGAACCAAGGTGACATTATTTAGTTACAAAATAGACATGCTCAGGTGCTCCCAACCACTACCATTGAGGAGTCATCAGAGGATGATCCTTTAATTGACTTGTTAGGTAGACCTCATAAAGCCAAGGAAAGGGTCACATGAAGAAGGAGAAGATCTGGAAAAAGCTGAAAAACGGGCAAGGAGGAAGGAAAAGAAAGACCTATAGAATACCAAAAATATTTTGCTAGAGGAAAGAGATAATTTAGAGGTAGAGATGAGGGCTCGAGTTGATGGAGCCTCATCTATCATAGCACCTAAGGTCATCGATGATGTGTCCTTATTTAACGACATATTTGATGCCTTTAACCATGAATAAGTGCAACATCTTAAGAAACGTTTTGTCACGCCACAAGTTCCAACGAGGGGGACTGGCACCAAAAGATGATAAGGCCCGAGAGAACCAATCTTTGCTCATGTCTGTTCATATGCATGTCACTCAATAAGTAGCACCATCACATAGAGGTATAAGATGTTAATAGCGGAAGTTATGGGAACATGTGATATATACATATAAGAAACTTGGTCGTTAGGGCCATCAAGTCAAAATGGACATACATTATTTCATTCATCTTACCACGTCCATCTACAAAGCCTCTAACAGATGCATATACATAACCATCCTAAAGTCGGGACAAGTCCTCGCTTTATAAAACATTACAGTACCAAAACATGTACATATGAGACCCGAAAAGCCCCAAACCAACTGGAGCTCACCAAGGATTGGCAAAAGATCCGCAACCTACTGTGGAGGTCTACTAGAACCTGTGCCTGCAGCAAGTAAGGTAAGTCCCCCAAGGGACGTCAGTACGAAGAATGTATTGAGTATGTAAGGCTCATATGAAACTGTATGATACATAAATACTTCAATGAACTCAAATACCAATGGATAACCAATATGGATAAGTCACCATTCTATACGTTGGGAACCAGGTGTATTGCTTTCATTATTTTCTTTGCTTCTTTACTTCTATGTTTGTTCATCATCACTTGTGTCACTATGTACCCGGGCCCCGACTGATCAGTGGGTCTTAACATAACATAACTTTATGTTGGGATCGGCTCGAGCTAAGCTTATGCCTCTAGAGCTACCACCCATAAATCAACACATTGGGCTCGGTTCAAGCTAGGTTATTATCTCTAGAGCTTCCACCCATAAATCAATATATCAAGTTCGGCTCGAGCTAGGTTCTTACCTCTAGAGCTATGCCCTGTCAGGTTCAGCCCGAGCTAGGCTTCCGCCTCTAGGACTACCCCCTGATCCAATACTCTCGGGATCGGCTTGAGCTAGGCTTTCGCCCCCAAAGCTACCGCTCATTAACCGCATATGCAGTACTTCATTCTTTACTTTTGAGATTGATACAATGATAGTCATAACATTATTGGAACCATAACATTATTGAAACCATGGAATCTTTGGAACATTAGTCAATGAACATGAGACATGTGAATCACAATTGATCAATGAGTAAGAAACATGTGATAATAATAAGTGGTAACCGGATATAGGATACCTTAGAACATTTCAGAATGGAACAAATAAAATGTCAATGTGACTACTATGTGCTGCAGAAGGATACGGCTAGAATAACCATACATACCTTATCTTCCCAATATGAATATACAATCCTAAATGTGCATAAAATCTCCAGCTCCTTCCTTACGTTTCACTCTATAACACAAGTACATAACGGAGTTTACATTAACCACCAACTACCTTACAAAAGCATATAACGATAATGAGTTACATGATTGCCTTAACATGACATTTTCCCCTTGAAAATACCATTTATGAAATTATCATACCAACAATACCACAACATTCCATACATTGACCAATACATCATAAACCAATAGCATGTCACACCAAGTTCATACTTTACACTTCTCCATCACCACAATATCACAATTACTCCATTAAGTCACCTCAATACACTTCATAACAACATATCGACAACAATCCCACAATTTATACTCATAGAAAAATAACAAGTTAAGGAACATAACCACACCATACATGTTGATATTTCATCCGTACCATGCACTTTCATCAAAACCCCATGTCTCCTTTCAAGTTTAAATCCCATGGATGACACATCTTTTAGCAAAAAGCAAAAATGCATTATTTACTCTTTTAGACATAACCATCATGATCTACATACTCTCCCATGCATATAGTATATTAATCCATAAGAATAATCACTTACCCAAACTTGTAAAATGATGATCTTGCCCACAGAAGTGCCTTAGGGTAATTAGGGTTTGAGAGAAAATATCTTGTAATTGTCTAGAAAGGCATGAGAGTTAGAATGAATAAAAAATCTGATTTTTGGCCTTTATATAGTACTAAAGTCATACTTATCCAATCATTGGGCATTAAATGCCATATTTTCTTGGTCAAATGGAAGAATGGGTCATTTTTCCCTTTGGGCCCATGCATTTTGGCTTTATTTTTGGGCTTTAAATTGAGCCCAATAACACATGTCATCTTAACCCACCAAATTTAATGTGTAATCCATCATATATCTCATGTTTAAATAATTTCATAAGTGTCACAACAATATTCAACTCACGAGACTCATATTCGTAGCCTCAATCTTTAAATAAGAAATTCTAGCCACTTATGGCTTAATTGAACATAAAAGGGTAGAAACATAATTTGGATGCCAATATCGTCCAAGCGTAGTCCTACCAAGATGGAATAATTATATAATAACCCAAGAATCACATTTATAGGCTCGTGGTTGGAGAAGAAATTCGGCAAAAATCGGCCCAGCACGGCCCCGGGTGCCCCTAGGACTTAGAAAAAAACTTCAGCTTTGAAAAGGTGTGCATGGGTGGCCTGGCACGCTGCTTGGCGCTCCCCCATGCTGCCTGTGGCACAAAAAAAGCAGTCCAGAGCGGCCTGGCACGCCCCTGGGTGCGCCTGGCCCAAACATTTTGAAAAATTTCCTTTCTTCAAATTTTCTTTACGGATTTGGTTAGATCCTTCAAGTTCAACTCTTTTGCTTACCTCCTAACCTTAATATCCATTGCTTGGAAGTCCTCCAAGCCTCATTTCTCACCCTACAAATTCTCCACGAAGTAACAAAACACCGCCTACCAAGGTCTAATCACACGTGTTAGGCCCCAATATCAAATGTTCCATCAATAACACTACAAAATACATACTTATGGCTCTCGAAACCTAAGTAAACATTGTTCAAAGTTATCAAGTAGGGTCGAAAATGTATGGGGTGTTACATTCTTCCCCCCTTAGAAAGATTCGTCCTCGAATGTTAACAACATCATTTCAATTACAAGAAATGCATCTCTATATTAGCATATATATACATAGATACTTAATGCTCATAGATACTTACTTGTTATTGCTCCACTTCCGCACTTTGAAATTTTTCTTCCATTTGAAAAAAATGAGGGTACCTGGACTTAATCATTTCTGTAGTTTCCCATGTGATTTCCTCTACTTGTTGATTTCTCCAAAGTACCTTTACGGAAACTATGTCTTTATTTCTCAACCTCTTTACCTGTCGATCTAGAATGGAAATGGGTACCTCTTCAGAAGTAAGATCCTCCATAACTTGTACATCATCAATGGGAGCAATACAAGATGGATCCCCTATGCATTTTCGAAGCATAGAAACATGAAACACTGGATGAATTGTGGAGAGTTCTTGGGGTAGTACCACCTCATACGCAACTTGCCCAAATCTTCTAATAATTTCATATGGGCCTATATAACGTGGACTCAATTTTTCTTTCTTTTCGAATCGCATTACCCCTTTCATCGGTGACACCTTCAAACATACCCAATCACCTATGGAGAATTCGAGCCCTCTTCTTCTAACATCAACATATGACTTGTGTCGAATTTGGTCCGCTTTTAGCCGTTGTTGGATCACTTTAACTTTCTCTATAGCCTGATGAACAAGATCTGGCCCAAGTAAAGCAGTTTCGCCTGCTTCAAACCATCCGATCGGTGATCTACATTTCCTTCTATACAAAGCTTCATAAGGTGCCATTTTAATACTTGAATGATAGTTATTGTTGTAAGCAAATTCAATAAGAGGCAAATGGTCATTCCAACTGCCTTGAAAATCTAACGTGCAAGCTCGTAGCATATCTTTAAGTGTTTGGATAGTACGTTCTGCTTGTCCATCAGTATGAGAATGGAAAGCCGTACTCAGATTCACCTGTGTACCCAAACTTCGCTGAAAAGATCTCCAAAAATGCGCAGTAAACTGAGCTCCTCTGTCTGATATAATGGATATTGGAATCCCATGTAACCGCACTATTTCTTTAAGATACAATCTTGCATAATCCTCAGCTGTATAGGTGGTCTTGACTGGTAGGAAATGAGCTGACTTGGTAAGCCTATCAACTATAACCCATATAGAATCAAATTTCCGCAGTGTACAAGGCAAACCTGTGATGAAATCCATATTAATCATATCCCATTTCCAGACTGGAAGATTGATACATTTCATGTAACCTCCTGGTTTCTGATGCTCTACCTTTATTTTTTAACAATTTGGGCACTGAGCAAAAAATTCTGCAATGTTCTTCTTTATATTTCCCCACCAATACACTTCTTTTAAATCATGGTACATTTTAGTAGCACCCGGGTGAATAGAATAGCGTGAATGATGTGCCTCGGTCATAATTTGTTTCCTCAATTCGTCTACATCTGGTACACATAATCTACCTTGGCATTGAAGCACCCTTTCTTGTGTAAGATCAAATGCCTTTGTCAAATTCTATTGTACATTCTCTTTTAGCTGTAATAACATAGGATCTGCAAACTTCTTCTCTTTCACTTCAACTATCAATAAAGATTCAGCCGCATTTTGTACAATAACCCCTTCATCTGAGGATTCGAGAAGACGAACCCCCAAGCTGGCTAATTGATGTAGATCTTTGGCTAAATCTTGCTTTTCTATCAATTGGACACTAGTGCCTCCTATTGCCTTGCGGCTCAATGCATCAGCTACCACATTTGCTTTTCCTAGATGATATAGAATATCAATATCATAATCTTTCAATAGCTTAAGCCACCTTCTTTTCCTCAAATTGAGTTCCTTCTGCTTAAAGATATATTGTAAACTTTTGTGATCAGTATAGATATCAACATGAACTCCATACAAATAATGACGCCATAACTTTAAAGCAAAAACCACCGCTGCTAACTCAAGATCATGTGTGGGATAATTTCTCTCGTGTGGCCGCAACTGTCATGAGGCATATGCTATGACATTATCGTGCTGCATCAATACACACCCTAGACCAATTCCGGACGCATCACAATATACTGCATACCCCTCTGTGCCTTTCGAAAGTACTAATACCGGTGTAGAAGTCAATTTATCTTTCAGCTCGTAGAAACTTCTCTCACATGCATCATTCCATTGAAATTTGATTGCCTTGTGTGTAAGCTTCATTAAAGCTGCAGCAATGGAAGAAAACCCTTCAACTAACCTTCGATAATAACCTGCCAACCCAAGGAAGCTACGAATTTACGTAGGCGTCATAGGCCTTGGCCAATTTTTCACCGCTTCAATCTTTTGCGTATCAACCTGAATTCCTTCATCAGACACAATGTGACCCAAGAATGCTACGGATTTCAACCAAAATTCACACTTAGAGAACTTTGCATACAACTTACGCTCTTGAAGAATTTGTAACACCTGTCGTAAGTGATTAGCATGATCCTCTTGTGATCTCGAATAAACCAGGATGTCATCTATAAATATCGTCATGAACACATCTAGAAATGTCTTAAACACCCTATTCATCAAATCCATGAACACAGCCGGTGCATTTGTTAGTCCAAATGACATAACTAAAAATTCATAATGGCCATACCATGTTCGGAAAGCTGTCTTTGGTACATCTATTTCTCTAACTCTGACTTGATGGTAGCCCGACCTCAAGTCAATATTTGAAAAACACTTGGCACCCTATAACTGATCAAACAAATCATCAATTATGGGGACGGGATATTTGTTCTTGATTGATACCTTATTCAATTGTCGATAGTCGATGCATATTCTCAACGTTCCATCTTTCTTCCGTACAAATAATACCGGTTCACCCCACGGGGACATACTAGGCCTTATGAAGCCCTTGTCCAACAAATCTTTCAATTGCTCCTTCAATTCACGCAGTTCTACTGGAGCCATTCTATATGGAGGAATAGAGATAGGCTGAGTACCTGGAATCACATCAATGCCGAACTCTACTTCTCGTTCTGGGGGTAAGCCTGGGAGATCCTCTGGAAATACATCAAGAAATTCGTTGACCACTGGAATCGACTGAGGAGTTAGTGGTTCCACATCATTATCTTTCACTCGTACTAAGTGACATATATACCCCTTAGAAATCATTTTCCTAGCCTTAAGATAGGAAATAAATTTGCCTCTCGATGCCCCCACATTACCCTTCCACTCAAGAACATTCTTTTGTGGAAAATGAAAATGTACATCTTTCACTCGGCAATCCACCGTGTCATAACAAGAAGCCAACCAATCCATCCCCATTATCATATCAAAATCCACCATGTCTAGTTCAATGAGATCAGCCAGTGTATCATGACCACACACGGTTACCACAAAATTACAATATACTCTTTTTGCAATAATATATTCACCAACTAGTGTAGATACTTCAATTGACTTAGTTAGTAGTTCTGGTGTTCTTTCAAATTTAGCAGCAATCAATGGAGTAACATATGACAATGTATAACCCAGATCAATCAATGCATATACATGATACGAAAATATGGATAATGTACCTATGACGACATCAGGATATGCCTCAAAATTCTACCAGTCCACTAGAGCATAAGTACGATTCTGGACTCCACTAGTACTGGCTGCTCCTTTGGTACCTCTACCACGACCAACAAACTGCACACCTCGGCCTAAAGAAGAACCCTATGATGATGCAACAGCTGATCCCGCAGGTCGTGCTATACCACCCATGCTCCCCTTGGGACACTCTTTCATCATTTGCCCCATCATACCGCACCAAAAGCAAGCATTCGTCCCTAACCGACATGTACCTGAATAAGTACGCCCGTAGTGCTGACACTGCTGACGAGGAAATCCTGCTGCCTGTGATCCGTGACCACTGATCTGCCTCGATTGACCACCTCTAAGCCCTCGAAATTGAGAGTGAGCGCCTGCTATGGAATAGGAGAATAATGGTCTAAGCGGTCTAGGAAACATTTGAGGTCTAGATTCTCTTTGGGATGCCATAGACTATCCCATAGGTCTAGCTCTTTTGGATTGTCCTCTATCAGATTCATGTACCCTTCTTCTCTGTCTTTGATCTTCTATTTTCTGTACGTAGGCCTGTATTCTGGCTATGTCCATATCTTTGTTCAAGGCAGCAATGGTGCAGTCCCCTACCAAGTATGGCTCTAATATGTCCACATATCAATGGACTCTATCTGTCATTGTAGCCACTACATTTGGAGCATATCGAGCCAAGGAATTGAACTGAAGACTATATTCTCAAACACTCATGTTCTCTTGACGTAGATTTAGAAACTGATCTGCATGTGCCTCCCGAATCTCATATGGGAGGTAATATCAAGGAATGTCATTTTAAATTCTTCCTAACCAGATGGAAGTGCATCAATACCCCTCGATCTTTTCCAATCTTCATACCACAATATAGCTTCACCTTTTAATCTATAAGCCACAAGTTCAACTGTTTCAATACCAGTCACGTGCATAACTTCTAGAGCCCTCTGGATTTGATCCACGAAGTCCTGTGAATTTGCTTTCGGATCTGACCCAGTGAATATAGAAGGGTCTAATTTCAAAAAGTCTTATGTCCTGCGACTCGCCACTCTATCCGCATCATCCTCATTGGTCGTTGGACTAGCTCGTCCCTGAGTCTGTGCAGCAACTATCTGAGTCAACATATGTACTGCATTTCATAAATCCTGGTCTGTGGCATTCATTGGTGGTTCTGCGGGTACTTCTCTACCTCTTGGCTCTTTCGGAGCTGGAAAAGTAGAAAAAGCCCGTGATGCAAATTCAGTGTCACCTCCACCTTGACTAGCTTGGTCAGGTGGTGATTTACTCGTGCCTTCACCGGCAAGCCTATCTACCTACTTACCTTTGCCTCTACCTCGTCTTTTTATTGGCATTTTACTATAACAAAGAAAATCAATGACACTGGTCAGTTATAATTTCACTTACAACATTAGCTCTATTGCACGATCTAGAAATGAAGGAAAGAAACAACTCCTAAATGTCCCGTAGCCTCCTACTTATAAATGTGGTGCACAACACATCCATAAGCAAGACTCTACTCAAACACGGCGTTGTATACACCCTTATGACGACCTGCTCTGATACCACTTTTGTTACGCCCCGAGTTCCAACGAGGCGGACTGGCACCCGAAGCCGATAAGGACCGAGAGAACCAATCTTTGCTCATGTCCATTCATATGCATGTCACTCAATAAGCAGCACTATCACATGGAGGTATAAGATGTCAATAGCGGAAGTTATGAAAACATGTGATATATACATATAAAAAACATGGCCGTTAGGACCATCAAGTGAAAATGGACATACATTCTTTCATTAATCTCACCACGTCTGTCTATAAAGCCTCTAACAGATGCATATACATAACCATCCTAAAGTCAGGACAAGTCCCCGCTTTATACAACATTACAGTACCAAAACAAATGTACATATGAGACCCAAAAAGCCCCGAACCAACTGGAGCTCACCAAAGATTAGCAAAAGATCCACAACCTATTGTGGAGGTCTACTATCACCTGTGCCTGCAGCAAATAAGGTAAGTCCCCCAAGGGATGTCAGTACGAAGAATGTACTGAGTATGTAAGGTTCATATGAAACTGTATGATACATAAATACTTCAATGAACTCAAATACAAATGAATAACCAATATGGATAAGTCATCATTCTGTACGTTGGGAACCATGTGTATTGCTTTCATTATTTTCTTTGCTTCTTTACTTCTATGTTTGTTCATCATCACTTGTGTCACTATGTACCCGGGCCCCGACTGATCAGTGGGTCTTAACATAACATAACGTTATGTTGGGATCAACTCGAGCTAGGATTATTCCTCTAGAGCTACCACCTATAAATCAACACATTGGGCTCGGTTCGAGCTAGGTTATTACCTCTAGAGCTGCCACCCATAAACCAATATATCAAGTTTGGCTCGAGCTAGGTTCTTACCTCTAGAGCTACACCCTGTCAGGTTCGTCTTGAGCTAGGCTTCTGCCTCTAGGACTACCCCCTGATCCAATACTCTCGGGATCGATTTGAGCTAGGCTTTCGCTCCCAAAGCTACCACCCATACTCACTCATTAACCACATATGCATTACTTCATTCTTTACTTTTGAGATTGATACAATAATAGTCATAACATTATTGGAACCATAACATTATTGAAACCATGGAATCTTTGGAACATTAGTCAATGAACATGAGACATATGAATCACAATTGATCAATGAGTAGGAAACATGTGATAATAACAAGTGGTAACCGGATATAGGATACCTTAGAACATTTCGAAATGGAACAAATAAAATGTCAATGTGACTACTATGTGTTGCAGAAGGATACGGCTAGAATAACCTTACATACCTTATCTTCCCAATATGAATATACAATCCTAAATGTGCATACAATAGTCCAGCTCCTTCCTTACGTTTCACTCTATAACACAAGTACATAACGGAGTTTACATTAACCACCAACTACCTTACAAAAGCATATAACGATAATGAGTTACATGATTGCCTTAACATGACATTTTCCCCTTGAAAATACCATTTATGAAATTATCATACCAACAATACCACAACATTCCATACATTGACCAATACATCATAAACCAATAGCATGTCACACCAAGTTCATACTTTACACTTCTCCATCACCACAATATCACAATTACTCCATTAAGTCACCTCAATACACTTCATAACAACATATCGACAACAATCCCACAATTTATACTCATAGAAAAATAACAAGTTAAGGAACATAACCACACCATACATGTTGATATTTCATCCGTACCATGCACTTTCATCAAAACCCCATGTCTCCTTTCAAGTTTAAATCCCATGGATGACACATCTTTTAGCAAAAAGCAAAAATGCATTATTTACTCTTTTAGACATAACCATAATGATCTAAATACTCTCCAATGCATATAATATATTAATCCATAAGAATAATCACTTACCCAAACTTGTAAAATGATGATCTTGCCCAAAGAAGTGCCTTATGGTTATTAGGGTTTGAGAGAAAATATCTTGTAATTGTCTAGAAAGGCATGAGAGTTAGAATAAACAAAAAATCTGATTTTTGGCCTTTATATAGTACTCAAGTCATCCTTATCCAATCCTTGGGCATTAAATGCCATATTTTCTTGGTCAAATGGAAGAATGGGTCATTTTTCCCTTTGGGCCAATTCATTTTGGGCTTTAAATTGAGCCCAACAACACATGTCATCTTAACCCACCAAATTTAACGTGTAATCCATCATATATCTCATGTTTAAATAATTTCATGAGTGTCACAACAATATTCAACTCACGAGACTCATATTTGTAGCCTCATTCATCAAATAAGAAATTCTAGCCACTTATGGCTTAATTGAATACAAAAGGGTAGAAACATAATTTGGATGCCAATATCGTCCAAGCGTAGTCCTACCAAGATGGAATGATTATATAATAACCCAAGAATCACATTTATAGGCTCGTGGTTGGAGAAGAAATTCGGTAAAAAGTGGCCCTGCACGGCCTCAGGTGCCCCTAGGACTTAGAAAAAATTTCAGCTTTGAAAAGGTGTGCAGGGGCAGCCTGGAACGCTACTTGGTGCGCCCCCTTGCTGCCTGTGGCACAAAAAAAAAAGGCCAGAGCGGCCTGGCATGCCCCTGGGCGCGCCTGGCCCAAAATTTTTGAAAAATTTCCTTTCTTCAAATTTTCTTTGCGGATTTGGTTAGATCCTTCAAGTTCAAGTCTTTTGATTACCTCCTAACCTTAATATTCATTTCTTGGAAGTCCTCCAAGCCTCATTTTTCACCCCAAAAATGCTCCACGAAGTCACAAAACACCTCCTACTTGGTCTAATCACATGTGTTAGGCCCCAATATCAAATGTTCCATCAATAACACTACAAAATACATACTTATGTCTCTCGAAACCTAAGTAAACATTGTTCAAAGTTATCAAGTAAGGTCGAAAATGTATGGGGTGTTACACTTTTGTTGGATTTAATCACTTTTATGTCTCATGTGAAGGAGAGTGTGTTAAGGCATGAAACAATGTGTATTATGGTGAAAAAAGAAATTTGATAGTCGTCTTAAGGAGTTGTTGACCCCGTGACAGACCATCCTCAAGATCGTGCTTCTTAAATAGTTTGTAATGGTAAGTGTTTGCAAGTAGACGTCCAAGTTGATGAACCGTAAACCTTCTAATAAGTCATCACCCAAACTGTAGCACTTAACCAGCATGTGATAAGTTGAGGACATCAAGTGACGAAGTATCTGACCGATTGTCACTACTTCAACGGACCATTGACCAGACCGTGGAGCTTAAGCAATAGTGAATTAATATTTTTAGGGTCAGTAATGGCGTAGATTTCTATTGTGTCATTGCTTGTATCATTAATTCTTTTGTTTTGTATGATTTCTAATAGTTGCAAACATTAGAACCCAACTTAGGTTTAACTTGCTAGAGAAAAGAAGTTAAGGCTAGGAAAAATAGATAAACACAAAGATTCAAGGTTTCTAACCCTCGTCTAATGGTTAATGATGTAATAATATTAGCCTACTTAGGGAAATTATTGTTTTTCATAGTTCAATCACTCTTAGTCTGAGAGGATTAGAGTGATAATTGTCTGAGTAGATTGATAAATACTTAGATAAAACAAAGTATCAATAGCTTTACAAGTATAGCACTAAAAGAGTCTACCATTGTTAGCAACCTGTTTGTGTCATGAAACTATGTCAAATACAAACCTAGTTCTCTCTTAACTGAATTCATTCTCTAAAACATCGCTATTATTACTCATTCATAATTGACATTGAAACAACTTCACATTTAACAACACTTCCTTTTATGGAAATAATTAGCTGATAGTGAATAACCACATAAAACTTATTTTTCACCTTATTCCCTGTGGGATTCAACCCTAACTTAGTTGTGTTCTATATTTGACAACAACTACTTTATATTTCAACTTAGAGGTATAATTTGGGCATATCAATCGGCCAGCCCAGTGTGCAGATATGATTGTGGAGACTTGCACTCCATTAACTATTAATCTTGATGATACTGTGAGTGTGTTGGTCACCGCTGGCGCAATGATTGATGGTTCTAGGGTTGTATCTATAACCCACTCTATTTACTAGACCCATGCACCTAGGGCACCACAGGTATGTGCTACCTCTAGCACTTGAGGGTGTTTGTTGTCATGTTTCTTTTCCCTCGAGTGTACTATCTAGTAGAGCTGACATGTTTAGGATGTTTTTAGTGTTTTGTGTGTATGTAAAGGAAAAATAGGTGAACTTAGAGTAGTTAGTGGCATTGATCTATTTTTAAAAAATGGATTAATTTTTTGAAAAATGGAGACCCCTCCAATTTAGTGTGGTATATGTTTTTATATTTTGATATATTGATTTCTATAGATCATTGCATGACATTAGGTATATGGATGTGAAAATGTTTACTTATACAAGGGCATAAACTGGATAGTTAGTAGTTGATAGTGTTACTCTATGCCAAGTGTGTGTGATCTGCATTCATATAGTTCTTACTCTATGTATGTACTATAGAACTTGCCCAGTTTATCTTGCTTAGGTCGTAGGATTGTTGACTAGGAAAGGATCATATGTCATGTTTGATTTCAGTCCACTGAACCTAAATGACAATCCAAATAATATAAATATTCCCCTGATCCCTGATTTTAAGCCTAACTGACCCTTTTTTATTCATTAGCCTATTCACCTTCCTGATTTTTCTTGGAACCTTTGTTTTGGCCTTGGTCCCTCATTGGACATTATGCACCTCATCTCAGAAAAATTGTCTAAGCTGAGGGTGGCTACTGTAGAGGTGTATGAAAGGAATAATAGGGTATAAAAAGAAAATACTAGTGATAAAAGAGGAAAAATGTGTGTGGCATGTGCTAGAAAGAAAGAGAAAAGAGAAGAAAAAGAATAATACAAAAAGAGTTGAGTCTGCAAGAAAGCCACACTCGTAGTAGAAGAAAGAAAATGAAAAAAGGATAATTGGAAGGAAAAGGATTGCTCAGAAGTTGAATGAGGGCAGGCCTATGGTATTGTGCATGCATTATTTGAACTTTATTGTGAGAGGGAGCATACTTGTACTAGTACCATTTTAGATGATTATTGTGTGAATGGGACTTCTTTGAGGTAAGGGAACTAGGGTAACATTGTTAATTGCTAATTTTTTGGGTGACTGTCGTCTATGTATGCAAAATTGTATTGATTTCGTAATGTCATCCATAGATCCTTTTGTGTCACTTTGATATATGGTTTTCATGCAGTTGTGTAGTGATTAGTAAGAAAAGGGGTATCAAACTTGTGAGATGTATTCTTAAAAGCCTTGTGATTCCCATAGTTTCCTAGGTTTCTTTTGCTTAAGCATCATGTTTTAGGATAGTCTTGCTTTGTTGCTTGAGGACATGAAAATGTTCTAAGTTGAGGGTGTTAATGTGCCTACATTTGACAACACATTTGATGCTTTTGACTATGAATAATTGCAAGTTCTTAAGTAAATTTTGTTGGATTTGATCACTCTTATATTATATGTGCAGGAAAATGAGCCACGAGGAGAAAAAGTGTTGATTATGCTGAAAAAAGGATGTGACAGTCCAGTTGGTGACTCGTTAACCTCTGGATGGACTGTCACCCTAAATGTCGAGCTAAAGAAATGTACAATTCCCAGTGTAGAAGCCTTGATGTACTACTTGACAGACCGTTACTATCTCGATGGACTATCATGACCACCGTAGCTAGTTAACAGTCAAGAAGTTTTACAAGATCTAAATAATGACTCACTCGACGGACCATCACCCTGATGATGTACCATCATCTTTATCATGAGACTTAAGTAGAATCAAGTGGATCTTCACTGTATAGAGGCAAAGGTTTAGGCGATGGACCATCAACTTAACCAAGAGACACGAGCCGACCATTTTTTCTAAGTTTAACTAGATTTTAAATTTCCCTAAACTTTAAATAGCTATTGTTATGGGTTTTTTATTCATCTTCCATTTTGGAGAGAAAAGACAAGTTTTCATAAGATTCTTTTGTGGGTTTTAGAGATTGAATCAAGTTTTTGAATTAAAGTTGAGTTCTTGTGATTTTTTTTGTGTAAATTTATTCTTCCTTTCTTATTTCTATGGCTTTGTTTGAACCTAAATCTATGAGTGGCTAAACCCCACAACTAGGGTTATGAGAGCCATGGTGAATTAGCATCTATAAGGTCAAATGTGGTATAGATTTGCATTGTGCTTATGTTCTTATTGTTAGTTCCTTCATCTTAACTGATTTTTAATGGTTTCAAACTTTAGAACCTACCTTAAGTCTGGACTTTCTTGAGAAAAGAAGTTAAGGCTAGGGAAAGGAATTAAGAACAAGAATTTGAGGTTTCTAACCTCGTCTAATGGTTAATGCTGCAATATGATTGACCAAATTTTGGCAATTATCGTATTTCACATTCTAATCACTCTTTGTATAAGAGGATTTGAGTGATAATCATCTGAGTAGGTTGAGAAACAATTAGATGAAACAAAGTATTAATATCTTTGCAAGCATATTACTGGAGAAGTCTATAATTACTAATGACCCATTTGCGTTTTAAAGCCATGGTGAATACAAACCTAGTTCTCTCTCTTAATTGAATTCAATTTTTAAAACATTATTATTATTACTTATTCACAATTGACATTGGAATAGCACCATGTTTCACAAAACCCCTTTTTTATGGAAATAATTGGCTAATAGTTAAATAACCACATAAAACCTAGTTTTTGCCTTATTCACTATGAAATTCAACCCCAACCACCATTTTTAACTTCGACTTAGAGGTCTAATTTGGGCATATCAGTGACTGAATTTCACTCTTTATCATTCCTTATTACTCCTCAATTCACATAAATTATTGTCTTATTTCCTAAGCCTTGCTTAGCCACTAGCTTACCTAAAATATTGTTAGCATGTTAGCATAAGAGTGGATTGGGGAATCAAAAATGATTCTTTGATTGTTGAGTAAGGAAGCCTAACAAAGAAAGGGATAGCACTAGTCTTGACTCTAATAAAATTCCTCTTTGAGTAGATGTCGGCCTAACCATTATTATTTCATCTGCAACTCTTACCATTGAAGGAATAAGTATTGCCTTAACTTTATTGCTTTCACAAGGCCTAGTTAGGCTAAGAGTCAATTCACCCGAGTTATGCTAAGGTAAGTCGCACTTGAATAAGAAGTAGCCTTCAGCTAGGTCTTGGATAGATCTCATGCAAGCTTGAACTGTTTTATTCAATCTTCATCTGGCCTATGAGGTTTAATAAAGAGAATAAAAGGGGAAGGAGGTAAAAAAAAGGACTGCTACCAATTAGGCTAGAGTGAAGACATTAAGTTTGGGTAAAGTGACTTAATTAAATGTGAGCTATCCCACTTTACCCAATGTATTTTTTGGCTATCTATTGAATAATCCCAAGAAAATCTAGCACATGCACATATTAAAGAAGTTTGCCTAACTCCTAGAGGAGTGCTTATAGCTGATAATAAATGTATTTCCGTACTTTCTAGTATATGTGCTATCAAGACTGCTCTTCCTCCAAATGATACCATCTTTCTTTGCTAAGATTGGATTTCTTATGCGAGTTTTTTTACCATAGAATCATAATATGATATTGTGTTTCTGTTGTAGAAAAAAAGGTAGTATAGATTTGTTTATTGGAAGAATCCATATTTTATGTTGATAACTCTTTCAATACTGCTCACTAGTCTTCTAGATACCTTTTTGTGTACAAAAAAGCACTTTTACCATTTGTCCTGATGAATTCTGATACTATTTTAGCACTGTTATCAGTAGATTAATAGACTTATTATCAACTGAAGTAAATAGAATTGTATCATCAACATAGACAAATAGTTTATTAAGGTTTTCCATTTAGGCATCTTTTACCCAATAAAACTGTTATTATCAATAGTGAAGTGAATTCACATTTCTACAAATATCTTCCACCACTAGAAAGATCTTCTACTGCTAGGATAAACAATGTAGGAGAGAGTGGATCATCCTGCTTCACTCCCCTAGATGAGTTAAAGAAATCATGTGCCTATCCATTCATAAGTACTGAATACCAATAATTAGAGAGTAACGTGTACACCATGTCTATGAGGACTTCATGAAGGCCAAACATCCTTAATACTTTAGTTAAAACAACCAAGATACTTTATTATAGGACTTTCTAATATCTATTTTAATGACTACATTGATTGTTTAGTCCTTAGTTTGATATCTCTAATATTTTTCGGTGTCAATAGAACATTTTTCGCAACACTCCTAGCTCTAATGAAACTTGATTGGTTTTGAGATATTAAGAGAGGTAGCTTATCCACAAACATTTTTTGTAGAACTTCAGATAGGATATTATTAGAGTAGTTACTTAGACTTATAGGTGTCAAATATGAAATAAAATGTTAACTTGTTCTTCTTTTGTAGAAGTGTCAGATTGTATGAGTTTTAAATTTTTTTCATCTCATACCCCATAAAGAAACTTCTAACCATGATTAATCTTGCTTGATCACCTCACAACATGTCTAATAGAACATACCTATAAAACTATTAGCACTGCAAGTATTTTCCCTATTCAACCAAAAAGTTGGTTTCTTTACTTCTTCAAGTTTTCTATTCTGATCTACTATTATTTGTGTAGGAATATATTGCAATGTATTAAAATCATAATTTCTATTCTCCTCTATGAAATGCTTTTATAAAAAACTCTATCGCGGCAATCGCTATCTCGCTTAGAGTCTAGCCAACTGTCTTCTTCATTCTGAATTTTGTTAGCTTTCAACTTCCTTCTTCTACCAATCTGTAATGACCCTCCATATTATTTTTCTCTTTTTTATGAATTTTTTTCATTTAGATCTTTTCTATAGCCACCCCAAATAATTTATGACTTGCTGGGACCGATAGTTCAGTTCCCAAGTAGTTTATTTGGTTTTTATGTCATTTTTCTGCTTTGGAGCTTTTAAAGTTGAGAAATTGGTATTCAACCAAAACTTCAAGCAAACAACCTTGAATGAGAATTCTGACAAATCCATTAGCTCCACACTATGGATTTTTGACGAAGGGGGCCTTGGGTTTAAGTCCCGTTGCTTCTAGACTCAGTTTTGGCTATAATTTGGTTTTTGGATAAAATGGAAGATTAGGTGTAGGACCCACTTTTATCGAAATGATATCTGTTCAAAATTTCACCAATTTTGTTGAGTCTAGAATGCCATTAATGATAGGGTAGCATATTTCTTTTGCATGCATAGGATTCTGAATGAATCCCGAGCCTCAGATCGGTGTCTTTTTAGACTTAGCCTAATTTAATGGTGTAGCAGCTGGTGCATTCGCTTGTGCGGCCCTTGGGTCTCTTAAGAGAATCCGCTTATGCAGTTAGGGAGCCACTTAAGCAGAGCCACTTATGCTTCTAGGGAGCCGCTTAAGCGGCCAGAGTTGATGTAAGCTCCCACTACTCAAGCAGGCTTTCCTACACTTTTGAGGGATCACTTATATGTCATGGGAACTTCTTAATTGGATGGTTAGGTTAACAGTTACCACCACTTAATCGGTTGGTCAGTCACTTAAGCGATGATGCTTAAGCGGAGGTAATTGTATATATACCCTCCATTTTGATCATTTCTCTATTTTTACCCAAATTTCCTACATTTTTGGACCTTTGGAGCTTGGAAAACTCTGTGGAAACATAATTTGGAGTTAAGTCTAGTTTGTTGCTTGATCCTTGATCACTTTTCTGTTGATAATTTGTAAGTTCATGCACAAATTATGATTTAATTCTCTAGTTAAATTCTTGGTGTTTCTTTGATTTGTGGACTGATTTGGGGATCGAATCGGGGTATAGTCATGCTCTAATTTAGAGCATGAGATCCTTGTCCCATGAGGGACACAATTGTAGGTTTAATGTCGAGATTCCCATATGTAGGCCCACAGGTGATTTTTAACTGGATTTTTGACCCAGAGCATAATTTTACAATATATGGATCATTATTATCCTATTGACATGTAGATTATTATTTTGGTAACGCAATAGTTTTTGGAGGATTCTCGAAAGGGAAAATCTCTAATTTAGTAGGTTATGAGCTCGCTCTTCAGTATCCAGGTAGGTTACAACTTACCTACTCTTAGACTTTGCTCGTTTAAGGCATTTATCCGATGACTTCCTCATTATTGGTGGGATATTGTGGCTTGAATACACTCTATTTAAGTATTTATGATCCTTATATCTTGTTTAAGGGCCTTACAGTAGAATTACACCTTGAAATGCTTAACCTTTGTAGTCGCTTCTCCTTTAGGGCTTGGCTTAGTGTACGTAGTATCCTTGGGATTAGAGTCATATGCCTTAACTCAGTTTTGGGTAGTTACTTGCCTTAGGTAGGTTTACATCAAGGATTTATATTTAGTGCAACATTTTCCAAAGAATAACTACCCTAGGATAGTATCTTTTATATGGTATAGGGTGATAGACTCTTTCGCTATTATGTAGTTGACTTGTTATTGATCTTCAACTTATTTATTCAACTTATTTCGTGTGTTGTTTTATTTCTATGGCATATTTACAACTTGGTATAAAACACCATTTTTCGTCTTAAAATGTGATTTTTGAATACTTTAAATAATTTGGCTTTCTTAAAGGAAATTGGACTATTTTAGCCTCGTTTCAATTATTGGCACTTTATACTCTTGATTATTATCTATATTTGCCCTGGTTTGATTCTCAACAGTTGATACTAGTAATTCTTATCTATTTTAGCCTCGGTTCAATTCTGAGGATTCGATATTATTGGTTCATATGATGGAAGTCTAGCTCAAGTCTAGGTAGTGTATACAGAGAAGGAGGAGTGTGCAGTATAGTTGGACATTTTTATCATTTCGTATTGTATTTCATGGCATTCTTTTGAACTTATTTATTTTCCTGTTTGGCTTGATCATAGTATACTTATTGTTTGCATCCACCGTTCTTATGGGGGACGATTGTTTTTTATTGTCTGTTGCTTTTACCTTTATGGCTTATGAGGGTCTGATTAGGTTGTTTTTATTTTGTTTTTCTAGCTATTTACATATATCTCCATTCATTTCCTAGCTTTGACCTTGTATGTTCTTTCTGACCTTTATTTACCATAGCTTACTTACACTCACACTTTATTGTTATCTTATTTGAGCCCAGTTGGTCTATGATGCGTACTAAGTTCTACGTGTTTTGGTACTAATACTACACTTCTGCATCTTTTTCCCTGATGTAGATCCTAGTACGAGTCATCACTATTGACGCTATCCTTGTGCGGAGTTTTTGATTAGAGATATAGGGTAAACTTTTGGCCACCAGAGCTAATCCATCTCCTTTTATTTTGGACTAGTCTTATTTTTTACTTTTAGATACTATTCTATATATATTGTACCTATCTAGTACTTCTTATGTTGTAGTGGCTATTGGACTGGCTGATACCAGGTCTTGGGAGATCTTTTTGTATATTTTGTTCTTTCTCCTCCCTATTTGTATGCATGTTTAACCTATTTTCCTTTATTAGTTGTTTTATTTAGTATTTTTATCCTGTTTTTCTCTCTTCCACTTATTAGCACATTACTTGTGTTTTCGAGCTATGGACTTGGCTTATCTACTAGTGGATTATAGTAGGTGCTATCATGACTTGAGTTTTTGGGTCGTGACAGTTTTTTATTAGAGCCTAGGTTCACTGGTATTGTTAGTACAAAAGCAAGTTTCTAGTAGAGTCCCATGGATTAGTATGATGACATCTCTATCCTATCTTCGGGAGGCTATAGGTTATTCTTTATGAAAATCTTACCTTTTATTCTTTATCGTACATTGTGTTCATGTTGGTTTGTCGATTCTCACTTGTTTCACCCTTTTGCTGATGGTTAGGATGAGGGCTATGACATGTGAGACAAGGCCCTTACACCTACAACTAGGGTCCCCGCTATGGGTCAACCATAAGAATGGGGCCAGGGTAAAGCGCCAGCACCAAAGCCAGCTATTTCTACAGAGATATCAATTGCACCAAAGCTAGCTATTGATCCAAAATCACCACCAATAGATCATCCACCAGAGCATCTAGTGCGCCAGGGACTATCCAGGCTCCACCCAAATTTATAGACACGTCAGTTCTATGAGATGCTCTAGTCAACTTATTGGGTATAATTGGAGGTCAACAAATAGATATGGCCCAGACATCCGCTCAGGGGCTAGCACAGGGTGGACCAGGTATAGGAGCACAATTAGCAGTTGCGGTTCTCTGAGTAAAGGTTTTACCAGTGTCGATGGTTGTTGAGTCGATGGCAGCCCGACCAACCATGACTTCTGAGGAGCAGAAGATGTTTGGTCGGTTCCTTAGATTTGCTCCTCAAAAGGTTTCTAGGTACTCTAGGGGAGGATGTGCATGAGTTCCTTACCAAATGTCACAAGAAGTTACATAATCTTGGCCTAGTAGATTCTCATGGTGTGGATTACACCATATTTCAGTCTGACAATTTAGTGAGATAGTGGTGGAGGACATATATTAAGTATAGACTAGTTGGGCCCTCTCCTATAACTTGGGTATAGTTCTATTAGTCTTTATTTGGGAAGTGTATGCCCCACAGTATTTGTGAGCGACTGAGGGAAACGTTTCTGAGGTTGGAGTAGTGTTCTATGACCATGTATGAGTATGAGGCTGGGTTTCATGAGTTATCTAGGCATACCACTATGATTCTACCTACTGAGCATGAGATAGTATATTGCTTTATCAGGGGATTAAGACTTTAGCTCTATCTAGCTACTGAGAATATGGTATCTTTGGGTCAATCATTCTTAGATGGTGTTAATCATGCCCATACTATTAAGGATTTATATCATGAGGCTCATGGGGGCAGTGATAAGAGACCCTGCCACCAGTCCAGTTATAGTGGTAGTCTCAGTGATTCACAGTTCTTAGGTAGGGGTTTCCCTGGTAGGGGTGAGCAGTACTGGTAACATGGTCAGTCTAGTTGGCTTATTTTGTAATTGCTTTCGATTACCAATGAAAGTCATCCAAGTTATTGTGATTTCAGCGGTCAAAGCTCCGATCAGCCATCGTAGGGTTTACTTTTTGGTTATTGGTCCATGGTGGCTTGTCTGAATCATATGATTCATCTCGTTAGGGCAGGAGACCTTGAGCTTGTGATGATTATGGGGTTATTGGTCATTTCTAGAGATTGTCTATAGCATGGGATGATCAAGCCTTTAACGCAAACAGCTCAGCCTTTTTTATTTGCAGCGCCACCGGCTAGAGGTGATTCCTAGCATGGTAGAGGTAGTTCTCAGGGTTCTCGTAGAGGCAGTCAGTCGGAAAGGATAGGTGGTTAGTCAGATTCTCAGTCTAGCGGTGGGAGAAGATAGTTATATGCCTTTACCAGTAGGCCAGAGGTAAAGAAATCAAACTCAGTGATCATAAGTAAGATTTTTGTGTATCGACAGTCAGCTTGTATGCTATTTTATGCAGGCTCCACTTATTCTTATGTGTCGATATATTTTTCTTCTTGGTTGGGGATGATTAGCTAGCTCTTTCCTATCCCCATGTGTGTAGCTACTCCAATAGTTGATTCTTTAATAGTTGATCAGGTTCTGAGATCTTGTGTGGTGACTGTTGTGGAGTTTGACACTTAGGCTAATCTTATAATGCTTGATATGGTTAATTTTGATCTTATTATATGGATGGATTGGTTATACATTATCATACGGTCTTGGATTGATTCGCCAAGACTATTTCCTCAATTATATAGTAGGGTTCTGATAGTTACATACCGATAGGGATTATTTCTTACATTTGGACTAGGAGGATGGTGTCGAAAGGGTGTTTGGCTTATTTTGCCTATGTCTTTGATACTAGTGTCGACACTCCTTCCCTCAATTTTATTCCTGTGGTCCGTGAGTTTGCTGATGTCTTTATTACTGACTTTCCTGGCCTCTTGTCTGAGTGTGATATTGACTTTGTTATTAATGTTAAGCCAGACACCAGGCCTATTTATATTTTACCTTATCGTATAGCTTCTACTGTCACGACCCAAATTCCAATGGGGCGGACTGGCACCCAAAGCCGATAAGGCCCGAGAGAACCAATCTTTATTCATGTCCATTCATATGCATGCCAGAAGAAAAATCACCACCACGTAAGGACAGAACATGCTAATAGCGGAAATCATGGTACATGTGATACATACATAAGTGAAACTTGGCCGTCAGGGCATTTAAGTCAAAATGGACATACATCTCTTACATTCATATACCCACATATGTCTACAAAGCCTCTAAAGATAAATATACATAACCAACCTACAGTCGGGACAAGTACCCGCTTTATACAACATATACAATGCCAAAAAAAAAAACCAATGTACACATAGGACTCGGAAAGCCCCTAACCAACTGGAGCTCACCAATGACTGGCAGATAATCTGCAACCTACTGTGGAGGTCTACTAGCACTTGTGCCTGCAGAAAGTAAGGTAAGTCCCCCAAGGGGGTCAGTACGAAGAATGTACTGAGTATGCAAGGCTCTAAGAAACTGCATCAATATATAAGAACTTCAATGGAAAATTATAAGAGAATACCCAATACGGATAAACCATCAATCTGAGAGTTTGGAACTGTGTACATTACGTTCATTACTTATCTTGCCTTTACGTTTATCATCATTCTTAGTCATCCATTTTATTGTTGGGTTATAATATAATCATCCACCTTGTTGGTAGGTAGTCATCCACCTTATTGGTGGGTAGTAATCCACTTTGTTAGTGGGTAGTCATCCACTTTGTTAGTGGGTAGTCATCCACTTTGTTAGTGGGTTGTCATACACCTTATCGGTGGGTAGTCATCCACTTTATTAGTGGGTAAATATAAATAGTATTAGGGTCCGCTCGAGCTAGGCTTATGTGCCCCTTTGAGTAGTCCCGGTTCTCAAACATTAAACCATAAATGCATTACTTATTTCTTACTTTTGAGAGATTGATACTTTCGCTTGTGAGAGATTGATACATTGGCGGTCATAGCATTATTGGAACTTTGGAACATAACATTATTGGATATGCTACTCAAGAATGAATAGATTCTCCTTACATCATCACTTTCCATGAGATAGTTTCTTTTAGTAGTTACAACATTATGAGAGCTTAGGAACTTCTGTCAATGGATAAGATACATGTGAATAACAATTGGTCTAAGAATAAGAAACATGTGAATAACCATATCTATCAACCTGAGCTAGGAATACTTTAGAACACTTCAGAAATGAGTAAGTACAATAGCAAGATGAACACTAAATGCTGCAGAAGGATACGGAAAGAGTAACCTTACATACATTATATAGCCCCTTTAAATTCATCCTTAACCAATATTTTTGGTCAATAATTGAGGGCTTACCTTGGTCAAGGAAAGAAGGGGTCATTTTCCCAATTGGGCCATGTCTTTTGTTTAATATTTGGGCCTCAATTGAGCCCAATGGCACAAGATCAATTAAGCATACTAATTAAATGTGTAATACCCCATCAATCTCATGTTTAAATAATTCCATAAATGTTATGGTAATAAAATAGGTTCGAAAACGTACGGGGTGTTACATTCTTCCCCCCTTAGGAACATTCGTCCATGAATGTTAGTGACATCATCCAATCAAACAAATGCAAGTCTCGGATCATTCTTCTTGTTATCATATATATACATAGTGTTTTATAGATACGGACTTGTTATTATTTCACTTCCGCACTTTGAACTTTTTCTTCCATTGGAAACAAATACGGATACTTTGACTTTATCATTTCTCTGATTCCCCAGGTGACTTCTTCTACTTATTGATTTATTCAAAGTACTTTCATGTAAGCTTCTTCTTTATTCCTTAACCTTATCATGTGTTAACCCCAATATAGCAATGAGTATTTTTCATATGTTAGATCCCGTAAACTGCATATCTTCAATGGGAGTCATTTGAGATGAATCTCCTATGCATTTACATAGCATCGAAAGGTGAAATAATGAATGAACTGTGGAGAGTTCTTGGGGTAGTGCTAATTTATATGCAACTTACCCAAATCTTCAGGTAATCTCATATGGCACATTATATAGGGCCAACTTTTCTTCTTCCTGAGTCTCATTACCCCTTTCACTTGTGGTACCTTCAAACATACCCAATCACCTATGGCAAATTCTAATTCTTTCCTTCTAGTATCGGCATATAACCTCCAGATTTTTGATGCTCTACTATTACCTGTTGGTAATTTGGACAATGAGCTACCAATTCTGCAATGTTCTTTTTCTTGATATTGCTTCACCAACACATTTCTTTCATGCCATGGTACACTTTGAATGCTCCCGAATAAACAGAATACCGTAAATTAGATGCTTGGTCATAATTCATTTTCTAAACTCAAATATATTTGGTATACATAAGCTACCTTGATAGTGAAGTATTCCTCCCATATGTAAGCTCAAATACCTTTTGCCTAACTTCATTGTACATTCTTTTTCAACTGAAAGAAAATAGGATTTGCATATTTCTTTTCTCTCTCTCAGCCACAAATGAAGATTCTACCGCACTGTTCACGATAATTCTTTCATCTGGAGTCACAAGAAGATGAAACCCCATACTGGTTAATTGATGTAGATTTCGTGACTACACCTTCCTTTTCTGTGAGCTTCGTACTACTTTGCAGCTTAATGAATCAGCTACCACGTTTGCTCTCCCTGGATGTTACAAAATACCAACGTCATAATCTTTTAATGGTTCAAGCCACCTTCGCTACCTCAGATTTAAGTCCTTCGGCTTAATGATATATTGCAAACTCTTATGCTCAGTATATATGTCAACATGAATCCCTTAAAATAGTGACACTATTTCTTTAAAGCAAATATAACAACTACTAGTTCAGGGTCATGTGTTGGGTAATTTATCTCATGTGGTCACAACTATCGTGAGGCATACACTATTACCTTACCCTGCTACATCAATACTCATCTGAGGCCAACCCCGAAAGCATCACAATATACTGCATAACATTCTGTGCTTTCGGGAAGTACTTAAAACTGGTGTGGAAGTTAATTTATCTTTCGACTCTTGGAATTTTTATTTTTTTTCACATGCATCATTCCACTCGAACTTGATTGCCTTGTGAGTAGGCTTCGTTAAGGGTGCAGGAATAGAAGAAAATTTTTCAGTAATTCTCCTATAATAACCAACCAATTCATACCATTACGATCTATATATATATTTTTTGAACCATAATAAATTCACCAACTGGTATAGCTACTTCAATTGGCTTCACTAATAATTCTGGTGTTTTTTTCAAACTTTGCAGCAAGCAATAGAATAACATATGATAAGGTACAACCTGAATTAATCAATGCAGATACATTCTGTGAAAAGACAAATATTATACCTGTACCCACATCAGGAAAAATCTCTAAGTTTTTTTCGTCTACTGGAGCATCGGTGCAATTCGGGGCTCCGCTAAAGCTAGTTGCTTCTATAGAACTTTTTCCATTCCCCGTAGGCTATACACCTAACGAAGAGTATGCAGTGGCTAATCTCGTATGTCGTGCCGTACTACCCGTGCCCTTCTGTGGACACTCTCTCATTTTATGCCCCGTTGTACTATACCAAAAGCAAAGATTGGTCCCACGCCGGCATTCAACTAAATAAAACCTTCCACAGCAATAACACGGCTGACATAAAGACCTTGATCAGCTCATACTTCCTCGTGCTTGATACCCCTCTGTCCGTGAACCCTGAACCTCACTTCTTTGCCCAACGTGACTGTGACTACCTCTAGACCCTCGAATTCGAGGTAAAACATTTACTGCAGAGTGAGAAAATGATGACCTAGGCAGTCTGCTAAAATTCTGAGGCCCAAATCCTCCTCGAGATGCCATGGACTGTCCCCTAAATCTAGCTCTCTTAGACGTCTCTTTTTCAATTACTTGTGCCATTCTCCTTTGCATTTGATTTTCCCCCTTTTGCACAAAGGCTGGCCCAACTTGTCCTTGATTTTGTGCAATGACTATCTGAGTCAACAAGTGCACCGCATTTCTTAAATCCTGATCAGTAGCATTCGTAGGCGGTTCTGCAGGTACTTCTCTACCCCTTGGCTCCTTAGAAAATAGAAAAGTAGGAGAAGACCGCGATGTAATTTAAGTGTCAGCCCTACCTAGACTAGCTTGGTCAGGTGGTGATTTACTCGTTCCTTCTACAGCAGGCATATCTACCTGCTTACCTTTGCCCTATCTTGTCTTGTCAGCGGCTTTTTACTATATCAAAGAAAACCAATGACAATGGTCAGATATAAGTCCACCTACCACATTGGCTCTACTGCACGATCTATGAAACAACTCCTGAATGTCTCGTAGCCTCCTAATTATAAATATGGCACATAACACATCGATAAGCAAGACTCTACTCAGACACGGCTTTGTAGACACCCTTAGGACGACCTGCTCTTATACCACTTTTGTCACGACCCTAATTCCAACGGGGCGGACTAGCACCCGAAGCCGATAAGGCCCGAGAGAACCAATTTTTCTTCATGTCCATTCATATGCATGCCATAAGAAACATCTCCACCACATAAGGACAGAACATGCTAATAGTGGATATCATGGAACATGTGATACATACATAAGTGAAACTTGGCTGTCAGGGCATTCAAGTCAAAATGGACATACATGTCTTACATTCATATACCCCCCACATACGTCTACAAAGCCTCTAAAGATAAATATATATAACCAACCTACAGTCGGGACAAGTACCCGCTTTATACAACATATACAATGCCAAAAAAAAAAACCAATGTACACATGGGACTCGAAAAGCCCCTAACCAACTGGAGCTCACCAATGACTGGCAGATAATCCGCAACCTACTGTGGAGGTCTACTAGCACTTGTACCTGCAGAAAGTAAGGTAAGTCCCCCAAGGTGGTCAGTACGAAGAATGTACTGAGTATGCAAGGCTATAAGAAAATGCATCAATATATAAGAACTTCAATGGAAAATTATAAGAGAATACCCAATACGGATAAACCATCAATTTGAGAGTTTGGAACTGCGTACATTACGTTCATTACTTATCTTGCCTTTACGTTCATCATCGTCATCCATTTTATTGATGGGTTATAATATAATCATATACCTTGTTGGTGGGTAGTCATCCACCTTATTGGTGGGTAGTCATCCACTTTGTTATAGGGTAGTCATCCACTTTGTTAGTGGGTGGTCATCCACTTTGTTAGTGGGTAGTCATCCACCTTATCGGTGGGTGGTCATCAACTTTATTAGTGGGTATTCATCCACTTTATTAGTGGGTAAATATAAATAGTATTAGGGTCCGCTCGAGCTAGGCTCATGTGCCCCTTTGAGTCGTCCAGGTTCTCAAACATTAAACCATAAATGCATTACTTATTTCTTACTTTTGAGAGATTGATACTTTCTCTTGTGAATATGTCAACATGAATCCCTTAAAATAGTGACACTATTTCTTTAAAGCAAATATAACAACTACTAGTTCAGGGTCATGTGTTGGGTAATTTATCTCATGTGGTCGCAACTATCATTAGGCATACGCTATTTCCTTACCCTGCTACATCAATACTCATCTCATCACAATATACTGCATAACATTCTGTGCCTTCGGGAAGTACTTAAAACTGGTGTGGAAGTTAATTTATCTTTCGACTCTTGGAATTTTTATTTTTTTTCACATGCATCATTCCACTCGAACTTGATTGCCTTGTGAGTAGGCTTCGTTAAGGGTGCAGGAATAGAAGAAATTTTTTTAGTAATTCTCCTATAATAACCAACCAATTCATACCATTACGATCTATATATTTTTTTTTTGAACTATAATAAATTCACCAACTGGTATAGTTACTTCAATTGGCTTCACTAATAATTCTGGTGCTTTTTTTAAACTTCGCAGCAAGCAATAGAATAACATATGATAAGGTACAACCAGAATTAATCAATGCAGATACATTCTGTGAAAAGACAAATACTATACCTGTACCCACATCAGGAAAAATCTCTAAGTTTTTTCCGTCTACTGGAGCATCGGTGCAATTCGGGGCTCCGCTAGAGCTAGTTGCTTCTCTAGAGCTTTTTCCATGCCCCGTAGGCTATACACCTAAAGAAGAGTATGCAGTGGCTAATCTCGTAGGTCGTGCCGTACTACCCGTGCCCTTCTGTGGACACTCTCTCATTTTGTGCCCCGTTGTACCACACCAAAAGCAAAGATTAGTCCCACGCCAGCATTCACCTAAATGAAACCTTCCACAGCAATAACACGGCTGACGTAAAGACCTTGATCATCTCATACTTCCTCATGCTTTATACGCCTCTGTCCGTGAACCCTGAACCTCACTTCTTTGCCCAACGTGACTGTGACTGCCTCTAGACCCTCGAATTCGAGGTAAAACATTTACTGCAGAGTGAGAAAATGATGACCTAGGTAGTCTGCTAAAAATCTGAGGCCCAAATCCTCCTCGAGATGCCATGGACTGTCCCCTAAATCTAGCTCTCTTAGACGTCCCTTTTTCAATTGTTTGTGCCATTCTCCTTTGCATTTGATTTCCCCCTTTTTGCTCAAAGGCTGCCCCAACTTGTCCTTGATTTTGTGCAATGACTATCTGAGTCAACAAGTGCACCACATTTCTTAAATCCTGATCAGTAGCATTCGTAGGTGGTTCTGCAAGTACTTCTCTACCCCTTGGCTCCTTAGAAAATAGAAAAGTAGGAGAAGACAGCGAAGCAATTTAAGTGTCAGCCCCACCTAGACTAGCTTGGTCAGGTGGTGATTTACTCGTTCCTTCTACAGCAGGCATATCTACCTGCTTACCTTTGCCCCTATCTTGTCTTGTCATCGGCGTTTTACTATATCAAAGAAAACCAATGACAATGGTCAGATATAAGTCCACCTACCACATTGGCTCTACTGCACGATCTAGAAATGAAGAAATGAAATAACTCCTAAATGTCTCGTAGCCTCCTAATTATAAATATGGCGCATAACACATCAATAATCAAGACTCTACTCAGACACGGCTTTGAAGACACCCTTAGGACGACCTGCTCTTATACCACTTTTGTCACGACCCTAATTCCAATGGGGCGGACTAGCACCCGAAGCCGATAAGGCCCGAGAGAACCAATTTTTATTCATGTCCATTCATATGCATGCCATAAGAAATATCACCACCACATAAGGACAGAACATGCTAATAGCGGATATCATGGAACATGTGATACATACATAAGTGAAACTTGGCCATCAGGACCATCAAGCCAAAATGGACATACATCTCTTACATTCATATACCCACATACGTCTACAAAGCCTCTAAAGATACATATGCATAACCAACCTACAGTCGGGACAAGTCCTCACTTTATACAACATATAAAATGCCAAAAAAAAAAACCAACGTACACATAGGACTCGAAAAGCCCCGAACCAACTGGAGCTCACCAATGACTGGCAGATAATCCGCAACCTACTGTGGAGGTCTACTAGCACCTGTGCCTGCAGCAAGTAAGGTAAGTCCCCCAAGGGGGTCAGTACGAAGAATGTACTGAGTATGCAAGGCTATTAGAAACTGCATCAATATATAAGAACTTCAATGGAAAATTATAAGAGAATACCCAATACGGATAAACCATCAATCTGAGAGTTTGGAACTGCGTACATTACGTTCATTACTTATCTTGCCTTTACGTTCATCATCATTCTTAGTCATCCATTTTATTGATGGGTTATAATATAATCATCCACCTTGTTGGTGGGTAGTCATCCACCTTATTGGTGGGTAGTCATCCACTTTGTTATTGGGTAGTCATCCACTTTGTTAGTGGGTGGTCATCCACTTTGTTAGTGGGTAGTCATCCACCTTATCGGTGGGTAGTCATCAACTTTATTAGTGGGTATTCATCCACTTTATTAGTGGGTAAATATAAATAGTATTAGGGTCCGCTCGAGCTAGGCTCATGTTCCCCTTTGAGTCGTCCAGGTTCTCAAACATTAAACCCTAAATGCATTACTTATTTCTTACTTTTGAGAGATTGATACTTTCGCTTGTGAGAGATTGATACATTGGTGGTCATAGCATTATTGGAACTTTGGAACATAAAATTATTGGATATGCTACTCAAAAATCAATAGATTCTTCTTACATCATCACTTTCCTTGAGATAGTTTCTTTTAGTAGTTACAACATTATGAGAGCTTAGGAACTTCTGTAAAAGGATAAGAGACATGTGAATAACAATTGGTCTAAGAATAAGAAACATGTGAATAACCATATCTGTCAACCTGAGTTAGGAATACTTTAGAACACTTCGGAAATGAGTAAGTACAATAGCAAGATGAACACTATTTGCTGCAGAAGGATACGGAAAGAGTAAACTTACATACCTTAAGATCTCAATATGAATATACCGTCCTAGATGTAATATACAACAATCCAGTTCCTTCCTTACATGTCACTCTACAACACAAGTTCATAACGGAGCTCACGTTAACAACTAGTTACCTTACAAGTGCATAAGATGACAATGAGTTACGTGACTGCTATATAGCGTCATTTCGTCCTTTACAATACAATCAACTGCATTATCATACCAACAACACCATAACATTCCACACATTGACCAATACATCATAAACCAATAATATTTCACACCAAGTTTACCCTTTACTCTTCCTCATTAACACTACGTTACCTTTTCTCTGTCAAGTAACTCGATAGCTTTCACAATAACACATTAACAATAATACATATTTTATACCATTCAAAATACCTTCGAGATACTCCTTTATAGTCAATTAAAAGGTACCATAATTTGATAATTGCATCCATAAAGGGTATTGGGGATTTGGGGGGTCAAAGAGATGCAAAAACAACCGAAACAGGGTTCTGGCCTGACTTGCGAAGCCGCCTGCGCCCGCAGGTGCTTCGTCTGCGAGGGCGGGTGCCTGTTTCAGCCAAAAAGGGTCTCTTTTAGGTCCTTTTTTTTAATAAATGGTCCATGATCATAACTAACCTTATCTTAACATATTTTAGATAATCTTAAATTCCAACGAACATTCATGGTTTCACAACGCACATAAACATCACCAAACTACATTTTTCTTTCATTTCGTCACCCATTCCATGACCAATTTCGTAACAACAATCCCACAAGTTGTACACATAGAGAAAACAAGTTAGGAATATAACCATATCATACATATTTATATTTAACCCATCAAACTCACTTCCTTCAAGATCACAAGTCCATTTTCAAGTTCAAGTCACATAGAAAGCAAATCCATTAACAAAGAAACAAATGTGGATTTCTCAACACCTTTAAGCATAACCAACATGATATACACCATATATCATGCATAAAATATATTTAACCATAATAATATACACTTACCCCAAGCTTTCAAAGGAGTGATCTTGCCCAAAGAGGATGATAGCTTAGGGTTTGAGTTGAGAGAATGTTGTGGAAAATTCTAGATTTTGGCATGTGTGATTTGTAGGAATAAAATCTGATTTTCCACATTATATAGCCCCTTTAAAGTCATCCTTATCCAATAATTTTGGTCAATAATTGAGGGCTTACCTTAGTCAAGGCAAGAAGGGCCATTTTCCCAATTGGGCCATGTCTTTGTTTAATATATGGGCCTCAATTGAGCCCAATGGCACAAGATCAATTAAGCCCACAAATTAAATGTTTAATACCCCATCAATCTCATGTTTAAATAATTCCATAAATGTTATGGTAATAAACTAGGTTTGGAAATGTACGGGGTGTTACACCTGCCGAGCTAAAGGAGCTTAACATTCAGCTTCAGGATCTTTCGGGTAAGGGTTTCATCAGACCAAGTATTTTTTCTTGGGGTGCTCCTATTCTATTTGTGAAGAGGAAGGATGGTTCTAAGCGTATGTGTATTGATTACCGGTAGTTAAAGAAGGTGACTATAATGAATAAATATCTGATGTCGCATATTGGTGATCTATTTGACCAACTTTAGGGTGTAGCTGTGTTTTCTAAGGTTGAATTATGATCTGGATACCATTAATTGAGGAATAGGCAGCAGACTTCCCTAAGACAACCTTCAGGACTTGCTACATCTATTAGGAGTTCCTGGTGATGTCTTTTGGGTTGACCATTGCCCCATTAGTGTTCATGAACTTGATGAAGCACATTTTTAGGCGTTATTTGGACTCCTTCATTATAGTATTCATCAACGACATCCTTATCTATTCAAAAAGTAGGGAGAAACATGAGTAGCATTTGAGGATCGTGCTCCAAACTTTTAGAGATCAGTGACTTTATGCCAGGTTCTCAAATTATAAGTTCTGGCTTAAGTCTGTAGCATTCTTGGGGCATGTGGTGTCCAAGTATAGGATTATGGTAGACCCAATAAAGATTGAGGTAGTTTGTGATTGGGCTAGGCCAACTTATGCTACCGAGATTTATAGTTTCATTGGGTTGGCAAGTTACTACAGATGATTCATCGATGGGTATTTTTCTATAGCATCACCACTGACCAGATTGACTAGAAAGGATGTCACGTTCCAGTGGTCCGCTGAGTATGAGGTGAGCTTTTTAAAGCTCAAGGCCTTACTCACTTCATCTTGGATTTTGACTCTTCTAGTTAAGGGCCAGGGTTTTTTAGTTATTGTGATGTTTCAGGTGTTGGTTTAGGTTGTGTCTGATACAACAGGGCCTAGTAATAGCATATGTTTCTAGACAGTTGAATGTGTACGAATTAAACTACCGCACCCATGACTTGGAGTTGGCGGTGGTAGTTTTCATGCTTAAGATTTGGAGGTATTACCTTAATGGTGTTCATTGTGAGATATTCACTAATCATCATAGTCTTTAGTACATTCTAATCCAGAAGGATCTTAATTCAAAGCAGTGTTAGTGGCAAGAGTTACTAAAGGACTATGACATTTCTATTTTATACCATCCGAATAAGGCAAATATGGTATCGGATGCCTTGAACTGAAAGGCAGTGAGTATGGGGAGTTTGGATTTCGTTTTAATTTTGAAGTGACCATTGTCCTTGGACATCCAATATTTATCCAATAGGTTGGTTCGACTTTATACTTCTGACTCAAGGAGGATTCTTGCCCATGTTGAAGCTGAGTCTACTTTTTTAGGGAGATTTAGGGGTGGCAATTTGAGGATAGTCGATTGTGTGGCATTTGAGATCAGGTGTTGAGGGGTGAGGCTAGGAAGGCTACCTTGTACACAAAGGGTTCTTGGGATTCAAGGACTATATTTGTGTTCTGAGGGTTGGCAATTTGATTCAGTTGATATTAGATGAGGGTTATTATTCTAGATATTCCATTCATCCTGGTGCACCTAAGATGTATAAGGATAGAAGGCAGCATCTCTAGTGGTACGATATGAAGAGGGATATAAAGGACTTCATACCCCGATATTTATGTTATCAGCAGGTGTTATCTGAGGACTTGAGACCTGGCAATTTACTTCAGAGGCTACTAATTCTAGTGTAGAAATAGAAGCAAATTACTGTAGATTTTATGATTGGTTTCCCGTGCACTTCTCAAGGTTCTGATAGCATTTGGGTTATGTTGATCGGTTGACCAAGTCTAATAACTTTCTACCTATTCAGTCTTCCTACAGTGTCGAGAGATTGTATTAGATCTATGTTTGATAGGTGGTGTGTCTTCACAAGGTAACAGTGTCCATTATTTTAAATAGAGGTTCCTAGTTTACCTCTATCTTTTGGAGATCTTTTCAGGAGAAGTTAGGTACCTAGGTCAATTTTAGCATAACTTTTTATTCCCACACTGATGGTCAGTCTAAGCGAATTATTCAGGTTGTAGAGGACATGCTTTGGACATGTGCCCTGGACTTAAGAGGTTAGTAGGACCAGTTTCTAGTCTTAATGGAGTTTGTTTTTAATAAGAGCTAACATTTGAGTATCTAGATGGCTCCATTTCAGGCATTGTATAGTAGATGGTGTAGATCTCTGATTGGGTGGTTTGATGCCTTCAAGGCTAGGCCATGGGGTACTGATTTTTGCAAAAGTCATTGGATATTGTTTGGGTGATTTAGGATAGGCTTTGTGCATCTCAAAGCAGCCAGAATAGTTATATTGCTCATAGGCTTCGTCTATTAGACTTTGGAGTTGGTAAGCGTATGTTCTTTTAAGTGTTGCCCATGGAAGGCATGTTGTGGTTCACGAATAGGGACAAGCTCAACTGCAGATATATAGGACTATTTGATATCCAGGTATATCGGGCTATTTGATATTCTCCAGTGAGTTAGTGATGTAGCATATGAGTTAGCATTGCCTCAATGTTTTTCTGGAATTCACACTATTCTACATATATTAATGCTTCACTGTTATATTCCAAATGAGTCTCACGTACTCCAATGGGATTCAGTTCAGTTAGATGATAGGTTGACTTTTGAGAAGGATCCAGTTGCTATTCTAGCCAGAGATACCAAATGATTGTGATCTAGGAAGATTGCAGTGGTAAAGGTTCAGTGGATACAACATCCCATCAAGGAGGCTACATGGAAGATCGAGCTTGACATAAGGACCCAGTAGCCTCACCTGTTCGAGCCTTCAGGTACTTCTTGACTTTTGACCTTTGAGGGGAAAGTCCTTTTAGTAGTTGACGTTGTAATTACCCTCCTGGTCATTTTCCTCTTTTTTCATGCATTTCCTATGATTAGAGCTTTCCTATAGCTGCCCCAAGTCATATATGACTTGTTGGAACCAGTAGTTTGGTTCTCAGGTAGTTCATTTTGTTCTTATGTTAGTTTCTCTATTTTGGAGCTTCTAAAGTTGAGAAATTGGTCTTTGGCCAAAACTTCAAGTAAACAGCCTCGGATGAGAATTTCAACAGTTCTGTTAGCTCTAGAATGTGAATTTTGGGCTACGTGAACCTTGGGTTCATGTACCAAGGCTTCTGGACTCATTTTGGGCTATCAATTGATTTTTGGTTAAAAGGAAAGGTTGGGTATGGGACCTACTTTTAAACTAGACAATGTCTATTAAGAATTTTATCAATTTTGTTGAGTCTGAAATGTCATTTTTGGTAGGGTAATATATTTAGTTTGCATGTATGAGGTTCCGAACAAAACCCAAACCACCGACTGGAGTCTTTTTAGACTTAACTAAACTTACTGGTATAGCAGCTGGTGTAGCTGCTTGTGTGGCCCTTGGGTGGCTTAAACAGAGCCGCTTAAGCAGCCAAAGCTGATGTCAACTCCCACCACTCAAGCTTGCTCTCCTCTACTTTTATGGGACCGCTTATGCGGCTTGGGAGTTGCTTAAGCAGAGGGGCGAGTAAATAGTGACCACCACATAAGCGGTTGGCCATTCGCTTAAATGATGCCTTTTAAGCTATCAATCCTCCGCTTAAGCAAATATAGTTGTCTGTATACCCTTTACTTCAATCATTTTTCTATTTTTACTTGAGTTTCCTCTATTTATTGACCTTTGGATCTTGGAAAACTGTGTGGAAACATATTTTTGGATCTAAGGCTAAGTTGTTTCTTGATCCTTAATCACTTTCCAATCGATAATTTGTAAGTTTTGGCCCAAATTTTGATTTGATTATCTAGTTAAATTCTTTGTTCTTTTTTATTTTGTGGCTCGAATTGGGGGCAGGTCATGCTCAAATTTTGAGGATGAGATCCTTGTCCCATGAAGAACATAATTGTGGGTCGATTTCTGGATTCCGTAAGCAGTCCCCATTGTATTTTTAACCTTATTTTCAACTCAGAGAATAATTTTTCATTATCGATAACATTATTCTCCTATTGATATATAGATTATTATTTTGGTAGCGTGGCAGCAATCAGAGACTTCTTAGAAGGGAACAACTTAGGTTTAGTAGGTTGTGAGCATGCTTTATGGCGTCCAAGTACGTTATGACTTACATACTATTAGACTTTGCTTGTTTAAGGTATTTGTACGATGACTTGCTAATTTGGTGAGATATTGTGGCTTGAATACACTCTATTTAGGTATTTATGATCCTTATAGCTTGTTTAGGGGCCTTAGTTGAATTACGCCTTGGAAACCTTAAGCTTGGTAGTTGCTTCTCCTTTAGGGCTTGGCTTAGTGTACGTAGTATCCTTGGGATTAATGTCAGATGCCTTAGCTTAGTTTTGGGTAGTTTATTGCCTTAGGTGGCGTTCCCTCAGGGATTTATAGTTAGTGCAGCATTTTCCAATGAATAACTACCTTTAGATAGTATCTTTTCTATGATATGGGGCCTTAGACTCCTTCACTATTGTGTGGTTGACATGGTATTGGTCTTCGGCTTGTTTATTCACCTTATTTCCTATGTTGTTGTTGTATTTCTATGACGTATTGACAACTTGGTATAAAGCACCATTTTTTGGCTTAAAATGGTATTTTTGAATACTTTAAATGGATTTGTCTTTTAAAGAAAATTAGATTATATTAGCCCTGATTTTATTTCTGGCACTTGTTACTTTTTATTATTAGCTATTTTAGCCTTAATTCGATTCCTGGCACTTGATACTATTGATTCTTTTCAATTTTAACATCGGTTCAATTTTTGGCATTTGGTATTAGTGATTCTTATGTTGGAAGTCCGGTTCGAGTCCGGGAAGGGTAGAGAAGGAGGAGTATACAATACAGTTAAACATTTCTCTCATTTTGTATATTGTATTTCATGGCATTCTTCAGCACGTATTTAATTTCCTATTTCTTTTGCACTTAGTATCCTTATTGTTTACATCCATTGTGGTTATGGGGGTTAGTTGTGTTTTATTGTATGTTGCTTGTACCTTTCAGGCTTATGGGGGTCCGGTTAGGTTGTAGTTAGACTGTTATTATTATGTTTTCCTAGCTATTTACTTATATCTCCATTTATTTCCTAGCTTTGACATGGTGTGTTCTTTCTGACCTTCCTTTACATTACCTCACTTACATTCGCACTTTATTGTAATTTTATCTTATTCGAGCTTAATCAGTCTATGACGCCTACTGAGTACTTAATCAGTCTATGACGCCTACTGAGTACTATGTCTTTTTGTACTCATACTACACTTCTACATCTTTTTCCCTGATACAGATCCTGGTATGAGTCATCGCCGCTGACACCATCCTCGTGCGAAGCTGTTGATCGAAGATATAAGGTGAGCTTTTGCCGACCGGAGCTGATCCATCTCCTTCTATTTTGGACTTGTCTTATTTTATACTTTCGGAGATTGTTCTGTATATATTGTACCTATCTAGTACTCCTTATGTTGTAGTGGCTCTAGTATTGGCTGATACCAGGTCTTGGGGGATCTTTTTGTATATTTTGTTCTTTTCCTCCCTATTTGTATGCTTGTACAGCTGATTTTCCTTTATTAGCAGCTTTATGTAGTATTGCTATCTTGTTCTTCTCTCTGTCTTATTATCTTGTTACTTGCTATTCTGGGATATGGATTTAGCTTACCTACTATTGAGTTATAGCAAGGGCCATCATGACCTGAGTTTTTAGCTCGTGACATATTCACATATTAGTGAAAGAATTTTGTGTTTCTGTCCCAATCATGAAGCCATCTTATTCTTCTCATTTGCTTCCAAAATTACTCATTTACGTATAGAAACCTACTTGAATCAACTTGAACTTCTTGTAGTTTCTCTCTATTCTATGGTGTCAGATGTTCTTCAAACTCCATCTCTTGTACCTAAATTACCTTCTCAAAAGTATCCACTTGCTGAAAAATATTATTGTAAGTGGATCTAATTTAAATACTCAAAGTTCTCTTCATATTCTTTAATTTAGCATGAAAGACAATAAAAGGATTTGGAAGAAAGCCCACTTTATAGTGTTGTATTATTAGTACTGGGAAAGTTTCATGCTTCACCAGAAGTTAAGAAACTTAAAAAGTCTTCTGATGGTATTAGCAATGGTTGAACCTTCATTATCTAAAGGTGAATGATCAAAACCAGTTTTGATGATATGTCTGGGAGAAACTTATCTAAGATTTGCTGATTACCCAAAACTCTATCCAATATTTTTAAAATACAAGTATCCCCTGATCAGGGAATTACAAAACATTTAGTCCACATAAAATAGTACAATATGAAAAATCATCAACCTCCTGATATGAATTTGGTAGACCTCATAATTTCTTTTCTTCAATAAAAATAACA
Source organism: Capsicum rhomboideum (assembly GCA_031232105.1). NCBI lineage: Eukaryota > Viridiplantae > Streptophyta > Magnoliopsida > Solanales > Solanaceae > Capsicum > Capsicum rhomboideum. The sequence continues at coordinate 59,643,150 of CP124711.1, forward strand.
TTAAAGTATCCTTCAATTATCCAAGAAAGTTGAAGAATTGTTAATTGTATCATGTCCTCCCATAATTGTCTTCTTAGCTCTGCATTACAAGAGGCATATACTATTGCGAGCAATTTCTCTTGGGCTCTTGAATGTTGGATTCTAACTATCAAATATTGTGTTGCATCACACATTATAGTAATATCTACCTTCTAATAAAAACAACCATATAATTCTCGTACAGTTAGCCATAGATACCATATGTCCAAGTTTTTTCTATATGTTTCAATGTCTGATTGTCACGACCCAAAAGATCGTGAGTGTCACTCAAATAGCTAGTCCGCACGTGGACCCCTTTACACGTTTAAAGACTCTTTTTCACAATTCACCAGATCACGAACATATGTGAAAATATATATACAGTGGAAATAAATAAAAATGCATATGAATGAATGCAGGTATGCAAGATGTGCGCATCATCTCTCCTTATCCCTTTCTATCCATCTCATCAACATCAACCATGTCATATCATACCGGGGTGGTACCCGACCCATATTACAACATTTCATATCCATACCGGCGTGATACCCGACCCATATCACAATTTATCATATTTGTACTACCGTGGTACCCGACCCATCATCATACAATATCATCATAATGCATATGAATGTGTGCATGAAATAAATGAATCATAATTCATACAAAAGATAATCATAAATGTTCAGTTCACAAATCAACACAGGTCAATCCAGTCTAATGTTACATCAACCGTCTAACTCATTTGATCAGGGACCTTAATCTGAACATATATATTCACAACCATGATTTACCATACACCCCTACGGGGATGCCGTAACCCATGTTCACATTATCACGCACTTTCTCTCTATCCACATCCCAACTTCAAGTTTCTTATATTACTTTCTAATCTTCCCTAACTACTTCAAATGGGAATCTTATTCTCTACTTCACAATATTACTTTTTCTTTAAGTCCACTCATCACTCATGGTATCTAGTTATGCTACTTACCAACCCTAACTTTCTATCCTCACCTATTAGCCACTTACTTTAGTGTAATCTGAACATGTATGACACATATAATTAATTGAGTTTCCTTAACTCCCTTTCCTATCCCTCACTGTATCATATAACTTCTCTCTGTACTCAAAATCTCTGGAAGATGTTTAGTTATACACATCGCTACACAATTCTCTCTGTACCTTATCACAACAAGTATCAACATAATGTACAACCACACAACATTTTTTAGCCTAACTAGATTTTAACGTGTCCATCCTTCCAACTCAGTGCCCGAAGGCCTAATGCATGAGATTTCCAACATTATTATTAATGTAAAGTGAATCTAGCCAAGTTTAGTTGCTACAAAGTAAACCATAACTTACCTTTTAGACGAAACATATTGCTTCGGAGAGGGTCGAGTTGACCCACACGTGCTAAGTGTATTCCTATGTCAGGTTTCCTCCGGGTGTGCCTCCATACTGCTCTCATGAACCTTGCCCTTTGAAATCTCATGGATGGAGAGATAGGGTTTTTCAGAGTGTTTTTGGAGAAAAGGGGCGACCTAGGGAAATAAAGAGAAAGAGGGTTTTTATAAATTCCGCGGTTGCGTTACTACCATCTACCACTGCAGAGGTTCTTTTTTCTACTGCAGCGACACCGTTGTAGTGGCTACTCGACCGCTGTAGCAGTTATCGGCAGTCCAGCCCAACCCCTTTTTGGGCCTCTTGTCCCCCATTCCTTTGGCCCTCGTCTTTCCATCCCGATTTAATTTTTGTCGGGTTTATATAGGGCCTATTATTTATTGATAATTATTTTCAAGGAGTTTTCACATGTAATGATGGTTTGGGTCATTACATTAGATACTAATTTACCCACCTTTCATCCCCGAACGGCCCCAAGGGTGAGGTATGGACATTTGTATGAGTGCTCGATGTATTTTAACTATAATAAGCCATTGGGAGAATGATTTAATATATGCTAGCTTATTATTCATTCCTACTCCCCCAATGAGTGACTGCTAAAGCACTGCCTAATCTCAGCCCAATAGTTATTTCCATATTTTCCCCGAGACAGAGTACATAGTTAATTGCTCGAGTAACTACATGAACCAATATGACACCTCAAATCACAAAAAGTCTGGATGAAGTTGGTTTCAAAAAAAAATTCTTAACCGCTGTAGTGATTAATTATAGCTGCAGCAGTAACGAACCACAACAGCGGTTTGTGTCATTTTAAGTATAAGGGGGAAGTTCATTTTCCCCTATTTTACTCCCATTTCTCAAAACTCTCTCAACTCTCTCTACAAAATCCCTCTCGGACGATGAATTCAAGGTATTTTCTTCGTCTATTCTACTTACTCTATGTATTTCTCATCATAGATTGTAGAAATTTCATTGAAATGGAAGGGGGGAAGGGTTCGGGTTGGTTTTGTGGGTGTAACTTTGAATTCAATTTGGTGGTGTTCTTGAACATATTGGTTGACGTGCTAAGTTTTATTACTTTTTCTATGCTTTTATAGCACTCGAGACGTAGGATTAATGTATTTCACGGTGGATTTCGTCTATGTGAGGGGTGGAAGATGAAGGGACATCTTCTCCATTAATTTTATCAAATTTTGGGGTGTTCCACAGACCCATTTTAGTGTAAAAGGGTTCACACACACTTCCCCAAGCCCGATTTGTGCTTAATTTTAAAAATTATGGAGAGCGGTTGAAAATCTGCCATTGGAGGGGAGGTTGGCTGGTTGAAGATGATGAACCACTACAGTAGTAACTTTTCCGCTACAGTGGTATTGCTGAAGCGGTAAGTTCCACCACAGCGGTTATTTAAATTTTGTTAGGGTACGATGTAGTAACTCCCCCAGTTTTCCATTTCATTGCAATTTTGAATTCCTTTTCCCTCCCTTAGCATACCGTTCTAGTTCCTAACTTGGTTTTAGGATTTTCAGGTTTATCATGGCCCAAAATCAGCCACGCTACTGAAGGTTTTTGAATAATGCTAGCCGCACTCGATTTGAGGAGGGGTGGTACAATAGGGGTTTTCTATGAGAGAGGGGCTTTGTTATGGATGATGTGGAGGAGGAGTTGCCTGAGTTTAGTGATCAACTTAAGGTGCTCGGGTGGGAGATACTGGCTGAGCTTATTTTGAACTGAAACTTAGCCTGGGTCCGAGAATATTATGTTGTACTCCAAGCGGTGGAATGGTCGGTACCTCTCCCCACTATCTGGATCTAAGGGAAGAACGTGCTTGTGGATGCTACCACAATCAACGAGGGCTTGGGGGTGGACCCCCAATGAAGCCTTTGAGTCAAAGATTTGAGAGTCTAATTTAAGATGGGTTGCTCAGTACTTAGCGCCCGAGGGTAAAGGTGATGAGGTGAAGTTGTCCAACCAGAGGGGGACCAAGAGTGCATACTTCTCGGTTGATGCTACGATTTGGTTACAGCTGGTGTCCTGGAGAATTCTTCCTCTAGAAAATGTTATGGATGTGGTGTTTTATCGGCCATGGTGGTGGTGTGCATTTTGGTGGGGATCGAGGTGAATGTAAGGGCACAGATCATGGATGAGTAGTGGTATTTTTGTGCTCGGGAGAAGTCAGCAAGGGATTTGTTCTTTCCTTTCCTAATTACAGAGATATGCATGCGGGTTGATGTCCCCAAGGTGGACTCGAATACCATAGAGTAGTGTGACATGTCGTATAAACCTCTGAGTGGTAGGAGTACCCAAGGCTAGGGTAAAAATAAAAGAAATGCGGGTAAGGAGGGCGAGAGTAGTATGGCTGGAGGAACTAGGGGTACTCCATCCTCTCTGGCCCCTGCACCCCCAGTGATTGGAAGGATGGCCTTGCTGCTATGTATGGTTACATAGAAAGGACCCATGTGCCCTAGCCAGGGTTGGCTCCTCCAAGATCGACTGCCCCAGTGGACCCTTCCCTTGCTTACGCTGAGCTCCAAAGGGAGCTAGATGAAGAGAAGAAGAAATGTCGCTCTCGAGATTGCATGCTTGTGAGGATGTGGAAGGTCGTGCAGGTCGTGTTCATGTACATCTCCCATACTAAGAAGCTCCCAAAGCTGACCAAGAAGGACGTTGAGGATTTCTCCTTTCTCAGTGGGGTGGAGGAGGAGGATTCAGACACTTCTAGCCTCAAAGATAGTGCCACCAGTTAGAGGTCCTCTTTCCCCTCTGATACATCCTAGATCGGCATTAATGCTTTGAGGTACACAATTCAAGGGCAACGCATAGAGACCCAAGCCATGGCCACCTTGAGGATGCAAAGAGGTGCTTGGAGGACCTTCTTTAAGATGTTGAAAAAAAATATCATGTTTGGGAGATATCTTGGACTATGGAATGGTACAATCCATGTTTCCACACAATGATTCACAAGGAGACAAGCCCAAGAACTTCAAGGAACACAAGCTTTGTTCGCGAATAGTGAAGTGTTGGAGCATGCTTTGACTTTATCAAGAGGGTTCTATGAGTTTAGGGTTGAACTAGGCACTTAAATGAAGGAAAACACCTACTTCCTAGGGTTGATGGACAAGGAGACGGCCCGCCAACCAAGTAACATACAGCCAAGTAAGCCACCATATGAGACCCCAATTTGGAGTGTACTGCCTCATGGCAATAGAAACCTAGATGGACCGCCGATATAGTGACATCCAGTCACTTAGGCTGTCAAGGCCAAGCAGTACCACTTTGTTGGCTTCTATTCTTTATGTTAAGGTCACTTTTGGGCCTATGTAATACCACTATAAATAGTTAAGTTAGGGTTTCATTTCCTAAGTTAGTTTTTGATGAATATTGATTATGAGACTCTTGAGAGAGCATGAGAGCTTGGAAAATCTTGGGTTGATTATTGCTTAGACACGTTGGTTACGAGGGCGCTATGATTTTCTCAAGGTCCTAGTAAGAGTTAGGTGATTTCTTGGATTGTTCATTCGGGGTTATTGGATCTAATATATCCATTAGTTTCGACTGATTTCCTTGTTTGTGTCTATCTTTCTATACTTTATTTTTTCGCATTTCAATTATGTCATTTCTTCTAGTTTTTGTGTTTATTTCATCTTTCGTATTTTGGATCATACAATTTGGTATCAGAGCAGAGCTTAGAATCGTCCCCACGATTCTAGTCTTGTGTTTGTTATCTTGAAAATCACAAAAAAAGAGTCATTCACGTTTTTGATCCTTGTGAAATTTTGAGTTTTTGATTTTTGAGTCTTATTTTGTTTCTAGTTCTAGAATCTTGTTCCCTAGTACTGTTTGAGTCGTAATCTAAAAATTGAGCTTAATCAGACAAGGTTTGAGAGTTCTACCATTGTTAAAGCTTAAGGTTTTGTCACGACTCATTTTCGGAGCCATGATGGCACCTACCATAACCCACCGGTAGGTAACCCAAACTGTAGCCCAAAACGACAAGTAATGGGCTAAAAAGCTAAAGACAGGATAAATACCAAAAAATAAGCGTAAAATAAGGTCGAAGGCGATATAAATATAAATACCATCCTAAAATACCAAACAGAAAAGAGGAAGAACAAAAGAAACATCCCACGACCTGGTAAGGCCAGTACAAGAGCCACTAATCAAAAGAATAAGAGTACTAGTAGTATCAATATACAAGTAGTCTTGAATGTAAACACTGTCCAAAATCAAGGAAGGAGAGGGGATCAGCTCCGGCTCTGAAAGCTCACCCTATCTCTAGATCTCGTAAGCAAGCTAGAAGGAATATCAACGACGGCAGCTAGTACTCGGATCTGCACCAGCAAAAGATGCAAAAGTGCAATATGAGTACCAAAGCAACAGGTACTCGGTAGGCATCATCGGGCGACTGAGCTAAATCATAATAAAAGTGTAAAAAAATGCAAGAATGTAAGCTTAGTCAAGGAGAAAGCGGAAAACCTGAGATCATGCTCCAACACAGGAAAATAAATAATTAAACACGCGATACCGAAATTAAAGTAAACTATTTATAACCTAACTAGGCACCATAAGCCTAGAAGGTGCAAACAAGAGAAGAGTAACCCAAAAGAGCCCCCATAATCACGATGGATACAATCAAGAGGAAATCTATATATACTAAGCATGATATAACCAACCAATAATCCCATATCGGTGAAAACCACTCGTACTACGCAATACTGGACTTGAACCAAATTTGAAGTATGATAGATGAACCATAAAGTGTAGGACTCGAACTAGTCTTTAACACCATAACCATATCATAGATGCTGAACTCGAACCAGTCTTTATCACCATAACCATATCATAGATGTCGGACTCGAATCGCTCTTTATCACCATAATTAGATGGTATAAGGTCAGACTTCAACTGGTATAATAGAGTAAAGTCACAATAACTAGCCTAGCCCAGAACTAGGTCAATACTATATAGCCTAAGGTTCAAGATTAACTATAATGTTGGGAACGAAGGCCTCCTAAGTGTACAAGGAGCTAAAAGAGATTGCACAACCTAAAAGAGGGTCAGCGGGGCTTGCTTCTAAGCCTTAAAGCCTATACTAAGGCGATTTCTACTAAAAATGACTAAGTCTCCAAAATTCAACTACAAGTTATTACATAAGTCTAAATAAAGCCTAAAAGAATCATTTTACTTAAAGGAAGGGTAAATGGGTCGATTCTACCCCCGAAAAGGCTTACAAATTGGCAAAATAAATCAAACTTCACTAACTAAGCAACCAAACCATAATTTCCAACCCAAAACTAGCACAATATCATACTAATACCATAATAAATCTCAATCTATAAGTAAGGTAAGCCTATCCTACCTGGACACCAAAGAATGCTCAATAAAGTCTGCTAAATTGGGGCTCTTCCCTCCCGAGAAGCCCCGTACGAAGCCACGCTATCAAAATAATAATCTACTCATTAATATGAGAATAATGATAACTATATTGCATATAACTTCTTTGTTTCCAAAATTGAGCTAAAATCTCATGGGGGACCACTTACGAAATCATAAATTTGAAACCGTCAAAACGTCCCTCAAGGCTCAAGGATCATTTACCCTCAAGAATGGGTAAATTCCAAGATCCAAAACATTCAAAAACAATCCATAAATGAATTAGGGATTTAAACCTAAAATGGAGAATTTATCGAGAAATTAGATGGAACTTACAAGGATTAAGACAAATAAAATGGCTTTGACGAACTCTCCAACCTCCCTTGATCTCCCAAGAATCCCCCTCTCTCTCTATCTCTCTAGGGATTTTAATGCCCAATACTTAGAGAATAATGAGAGAAAAATGGGTGAAATGGGGATTAAATGCACTTCAGGTACCGCTAAAGCGCCCACTTGACAGCTAAAGCGGTCATTGCTAAAGAGTCAACCCACCGCTATAGCGGTCCGAAGACCTAGGTTGACCTCCGCGAAAGAGGACAGGTGACGCTTAAGCGCACTCCACTTAAGAGGTAGTGCCTCCACTTAAGCAGACTCGCAGGACTAGTGCCCAGCCGCTAAAGCGGTGCCCAAGCCGCTAAAGTGGCTTTCACTAAAGTAGCCAAATTCCCGCTCAAGCGGTTGCACCAGCTGAAGCAGCATCAACACTTGGCAATATTTTGCCAAGTTTCCAACGGGCCCTCGGGATTTATTCAAAATCTCGTGATGCAAGCAAATAATGCTACCCTATTAAATTTGACATTCTAGACTCAATGAAGCAATCAAAATCTCCATCCGGGGTCATTTCAAAGAAAAGTGGGTCCCACTCCCAAATGGCTATTTTTGTCACTTTCCACCCATAGCCCAAAATGAGTTTGGGATCCTTGAGACCCGGACCAAGGGTCTCTTTAGCCTAAAATCAATGTTCTGGAGCTGATGGATCTGTCAGAATTAGCATATGAGGTCGTTTACCTAAAGTTTAGGCCCGGTAGCTAAATTTGAACCGCGAAGACTTGAAAATAGGAAAATGGCTCTAAAAACCAAACGAACTACCCGGTAACCAAACTATCAGCTCCAGCAAATCATAAATGACTTGGGGCAGCTATGGGAAAGCTCTAAACACCAAAATAATGAGTAAAAGTAGAAAATTACTGGAGAGTCTTTACAATATCCACTACTAAAAAGACTTTCGTCCGCGAAAGTTAGGTCAAGAAGTACCTGAAGGCTCAAACATGTAGGGATACTAGGTATAAATCTAGCTCTCGATTTCCCAGGTAGCCTCATTGACTGGACGGTGCCTCCACTAAACCTTAACCACAGGAATCTCTCTAGAGCGCAACCGTCTGACATCCCTGGCTAAAATGAGGAATGGCTACTCTGCGAATGTCAATCTCTCATCCAACTGAATTGAGTCCCACCGAAGTACATGTGACTCATATGGAATGTAACGCCGCAACTTGGAGACATGAAAAACTGGATAAACAGCTGTGAAATCTGGGGGCAAGGCCAACTCATAAGCTACCTCTACAATTGTCCACGGTATATCGAATGGACCAATATACTTGGGACTGAGCTTACCCTTCTTCTCAAATCTCATCACGCCTTTCATGGATGATACATAGTAGAAAACCCGGTCACCAACTCCAAGCCTCATAGAACAAAGTCTACGATCAACATAACTTTTCTGCCTACTCTAAGTTGCCCTCACCCTGTCCTGAATCACCCGCACCCTATCCAAGGACTCACGAAGTAAATTAGTACAACGGGGGCTAACCTCTAAATTCTTAAACCAGCCAATTGGAGACCGAAAACACCTACCATATAATGCCTTAAATGGGTCCATCTCAATGCTCAAATGTTAGCTATTATAATAGGCAAACTCTGCTAAGGATAAGATCACACAAGCATGGAGCATGTCCTCCAAGACCTGAATAGTCTGTTCCAACTGTCCGTCAGTCTGGGGATGGAATACAATACTAAGATCAACCTGAGTGCCCAACTCCTCCTGAAAAGTCCTCCAAAATCCAGAAGTGAACACTGAGCCTCTGTCTAAAATAATGGGCATTGGTACTCCATTAAGGCAAACTATCTCATGAACATAGACGCGGGCTAACCTCTCGGCATTGAAGGAAATATGAATCGGGATAAAATGAGCCGATTTGGTCAATCGATCTACTACCTCTAACTAGTTAAACTAAGCCAGAGAAATTTTTTGAAAAGGGGCACCTTCTTGAAAAATGAAGCAATGCACAATGATTCACCATTTTTAAGAGTTGAGCATGTAAATATCTCCCCAAGAGTACTATTTGAGTCAAAGTGTTCTATTGCTAGCACACTTTTTTCTCTTAGGGATGCATGCTAAAAAGAAATTTTATTTGCAACTAACTATGAACAATAAAGCTAAAAATAAAAACTAAAGAAATAAAAATAAAACATCACACACCACACACTCAACTATTACAATCTGAATGAAATATCAAAATAATATCCAAATTGCAGTTATCACCACACACCAAGATAAGTATCCAGAAATATCCAGAATAATGAATCAAAAGAACCAAATATCAAGAACCTAATATTACAGAACCAAAAATAAACACCCCACCCCTAACTAAAAATTTACATTATCCTCAATGCAATAGGACTAAAAGAAGTATAGGGGAATGAGATTAAGGGTCCCCCTGAACATGGATAGGCCTGAGGTAGTGACTAGATCACAGAAGTGGACACTGTCTGGGTATCAGTGCCCGGCTCAGCTCCAAATGTCTCCTGAGGAGGTGGATCTAGTATAGAGTCTTTGGTCTCCATAGTAGTAGCTGAACTGAAGGTCCCAATCTGTGTTGTCTCATACATCGAGCTCTCCAAAATGGCAGCAAGATAGCATCATCAGTCTCCTGCCTATCAGCCTGCTCATAAATCTATGCAACAACCTGAGACTCAAACTATATCGGCATCATCAACATCCTTAGATAAAGCATAGTCATCCTCTTGGTCCTCCTCCTTAGCTACTAGGGCATCCTCTCAAATAGGTGCTAGAGCTAGAGCAGGTGTCTCAGATAAAGCTCTCCATGAATGTGTCAAGTCAGGGAACCGGAGCTCATCCACATGTTTCCAAAGGGAATCTAGCTTATCTTGCATCTTCGTCACTGTCTCAGGCATGGCAGGCTGCTAGGGAAAACTCAAATCATCTAGCCTCTTGCCAAAAATCTATAAGGTCTCACAAACACCTCGTAGCTCCTCAGGAAAAGGCTCTATAACGGCTTTCACCACATTAGCAATCATTTGGGGCGTCTCCCTATCTAACCTAGATGACCACATATCACCAAAATATGCTAAATGCCTCATCCGGATAATGGAAGTCTGAGTCAATGGGGCCCTTAATGTACCCAGAGTAGAAGATGGGCAAGGTCCAGAAGGAGTAGATTTTGGAGGCTGAGTAGAAGGGCACATAGAAGGGGATAGAGAGAGAGGAGCTGAAGTAGTAAGAGTGGGTTGGTTGGCACCACTATCAAGAGAACCAAGATCAATTGCAGGGGAATCTTCCACCCAAACTTTCTTATTTTTCACTTCCTGCACAATCTCAAGGCGAGTAATATCAATAGTAGAGGTGGGGAAATTCTCACAATCTTTATTCTTATCAAAGGGGACCCGAGCACGATGGCAAAGCTCTGTGATCAAACATGAGAAGGTAAGGAGGTCTGATTTTGTTAGTCTTAATAAGCAATATCCTGGGAGATGAGCATGGCCAGATTAAGCCTCTCCTTCACCATGATCGTGCCTATAAGCACTTCCCGCGAGTGTACAAGAATAGATTTATTTGGGGATGGGAATATGTTGTTGTACACACAATTAAACCAATATCTAGCTTCTATGCTTATATCACTTATCTCTATCAGGGTCCCTAAAGTGATCCATTTAGGTATTGCATCACTAAGCAAAGGGGCTAGCCATCCCCGAAGATCATCAACACTACTCAAGGCATAGGTAGCAAAGTAGTGGTGTGAATTGAGCTTGTCAGCATAGACTTTATTGATTGTAGCACCATCACACTTAATATTGACACCACGCTCCTTCACCATAGCATGAGTTTCTTAAGGCTTACCCTTTCTCCACATCTCAAGAAATAATCTCCCATAGGCTTCATAAAACTCTCGTACCCAATTTTTAACAAACGATTTTAAAGGCTGAGTGAACTGCTGAAAATAGTGATACTGGATGACATCTAAAACCTGAGGGATCGGGTGTTTTCCTTATATCTCATCAAGGCTCAATCTTTTCTCTTCAATGATTGTTCTTTAACCAGGAACTTTGAGCCGGTTGAGGAATCTATGGCCTCCTTAAGGATGGGGTGGAGGCCTTGCTATAGCAGAGGGGTTGGTCTACCCTCTTCTTCTTTGTTGGAGCAGCCTCAAGAGTAGGTAATGGTTCATGGATAGGTATTGTGTTCCCTTCATTCGAGGAATCAAGGTTATACCTCTCAAAGTTCAAACTATGTTTTGAGCTTTCTTCCTAAACTATTGGTGCTTTGCTTGCACTCTCATCCACCCTTTTTTTTTATAAACTCTTTCCGCTTGAGTTTTTTCCTTAATTTTCACTCTTTTTGTAATCTTTGAGGTAGGAGGAGGAGAACTAGCTTGCTTCTTAACCACACATTTTTTCCTAGTCATAGCTGCATATAAGAGTAGCAATGGGCTCGGCCAAAGTTAGCAAAACAACACCAAAGAATTTACCCAGAAAATCATCACCGAACAAATTGGCACATCACCAAATAGTTTCGCGTTGCACATGGCTATTGCCAATCAGGATAGAAACTTAGGGGAGGATCAGCAAAGGAAAGTGGGATTTCAATGATACGCCAAAGGATTCTATGATATTCCACGAGCATTGCCGAATCACTAAGGCATCACCAAAATCTCGCCTTAATTAGCCTCACCTACTGTTACTATTGAGGATATGGGGAGTGCTTTAGTGATACGCCACACAATTTAGCGCATCACCAAAGTGCTCAACCTATCACCTATAGTCATTTTCCCCTAGGTGACTGTCATAATTCTCAAGCCTTCAATGGCAATTTTAATTCTAATGACCATAGGTACTCAGACTTCCACAGGTTTCAACAATTCAACTACAATATAATGATTTTGCCCTTAAGAATGTTGTATCCCAATCTATCATTGGGTAAAATCAGTTGATTTCAAATTCATTCAACTAAAAACCAAGGCTTTTCGATACCTATTTCATCATTAATTAACTCAAAATGCAAACATGAACAAAATTAAGCATTTAGAGACCAATTTTTGACGAGTAACTTCACTTCACCAAATCTCTCTAATACAATCTATGAGTACAATCAACAATTCTAATCTCTACACACAAACTCAAATGAGAACAAATTCAACTAGGCAACAACAATATAACCAATCATAAATATCATGAATCGGCAACTAAACATGAGTAGCATTGATAAGTAATAGATTTAAACTAAAATCAATTCTAACCTTTGAAGTTTAGGAAGAAACCGTGAGGGAACAAGAGAGATCGATGTGGCTTGCAATTCTACTAACTACTGTGCTAGTGTACAGGTGGTGTTGGTGATTTATAGGTAGATGATATGTAGGTGTGTTGATTGGAGAGAGTGAAAGAGATGATGGAAAGAGGGAATAGGGAGATGTTTGAATAATACTAAGAGTCAAAACCAAATGAAAGGTCAAGGACTCTAAAATAATATGCATGTTGATTTATATCAGTGAAAGAAGTCAAACTATCACTCATTAAACACGACCCTTTTGGAGATATCATGTCCTACGCCAAACTCATCAATGATACGCTGATTTATGGTTATATCGCCAAATCTAACTGTTAACAGCCTTTGGAATTACCCAGATAGTGCTCCACTTTGGCAATATATGGCCCTTCGCCGAATTGTATAGCGATTCACTGAATAGTATAATCCATCGCCAAATTTGACAATGTATCTGGGCTAGGAGATCTATTTTGACAAAGGGATTCGGCGATTCACCGATGGTTTCGACACATCCCCAAAGCCTCTTTCCTGGAGCTTTGTGCATGATCCCCCAACCTTTTCTTCTCCGACTTGTGTTTTAGAATGTTTCCCATATTCCAATTCCATAACGTACCTACACCAATCAATACATATTATTTAAAACAACAAATATAAACTTGGGTTACCTCCCAAGAAGTGCCTTAGTTATCATCATGGAACGGTGATGTTCTTCATCAATCTCTTAAAGTTGTTCCACACTTGATTTTGAGGCATCCTCCCAATTCATATTCAACTTACTCAAGGCCCACAATACCTTGTGTTCTAATTCAACGGGGAGGTAACAAGTTTTTCCAAACACCAATTGATATGGTGACATGCCAATGGGAGTTTTGAACGTGGTTCTAAAGTCCCACAAAGCATCATCAAGTTTTCAGGCCCAATCCGTCCTACTAGCATTCACAGTTTTTACCAAAATACTTTTTATCTCATGGTTGGACACTTCTGCTAGCCCATTGGCTTGAGGATGGTATAGAAAAACCACCTTATGCTTCACTTCATATTTAGCAAGTAAAGAATTAAAAGATCAATTACAAAAATGAGAACCCCCATCACTTATGATAGCATGGGGTGTCCCAAACCGGGTGAAAATGTACCTCTTCAAAAATTGGGTAACACTCTTAGCTTCATTATTTTGCAAGGCGATGGACTCGACCTATTTGGAAACATAATCAACCGCTACCAAGATGTAGTGGTTCCCATACAAGCTCACAAAAGGACATCAAATAACTCCACATCCATACTCAGTTTCAAGGGCATTTTATGTCTTTTTGATATCCCACTTTGCCTTTGGCATTTCTCGCATGCCCGCACTAGCTCATGGGCATCACGATACAAAGTTGGCCAGTAAAATCCACTTTGGAGAACCTTTGCAGCTGTACGCACACCACTATTATGACCAGCAATAGGTGATGAATGACATGCTTAAACAATAGGCCTCATCTCATTCTCCATAATACAAAAATGTACCACACCATTTGCACACTCGTTAAGGAGATAAGGTTCATCCCAATAATACCTTTTCACATTATGGAGGAAGCATTTTCTTTAATAATGGTTCAAATCATCGAGGAGCAACCCACTCAACATATAGTTTGCAAAATTGGCATACTATGGTAGCATACTCCCCTTTAGAGCCATGACAAGCTCATTGGGAAATATGTCATCAATCTCAATTTCACCCTATTTTTCTTTGTTAGACTCAAGGCGAGTTAGGTGGTCTGCTACTTGGTTTTCACATTCCTTCTGATCCTTAACTTCAAAATCGAATTCCTGAAGTAGCAAAATCCACCTAATCAACTATGTTTTGGTTTCCTTTTAGCCATCAATAATCTAAGGGTTAAATGATCGTTGTGAACAATGACTTTTGTGACCATCAAGTAGGCATGGAATTTCTCAAAAGCATAGACTAAGGCAAGTAACTCTTGCTCTATAACCCTATAATTTTGTTATGTATCATTCAAGGACTTGCTAGCATAGTATATGGGATGAAAAATCTTGTCCTTTCTTTGTCCTAACACCTCACCTAAGGCAAGGCCACTTGCATCACACATCAATTCAAAGGGTTGTGATCGATTCGGGTTACAATGACAGGAGCCGTCAAGACTCTCCTTGAGGAAATTGAATGCCCCCATGCAATCACCATCAAACTCATATTTTTATTCCTTCTCAAGAAGCTTACACATTGGATGTGCAATCTTGGAGAAATCTTTGATGAACTGTCTATAAAAAATGGCATGCCCAAGAAAATTTTGAGCACCTTTCACAGAGATTAAAGGGTGTAGCTTAGCAATGACTTTAATTTTAGATTGGTCAACTTGAATTCCTTGACCAAAAATGTAACACCCCATACCTTCCCAACCCTACTTGACGACATTACATAATGCTTACTTAGGTGTCGAGAGCTATAAGCATGTATGTAGTAATGTTAATGATGAGAAAACTTAAATTTGGCCTTGTATATGTGATTATCCCTTCGTAGGAGGTGTTTTGTGATTTTCGTGGAACATTTGTGAAGAATAGGACTTGAAGTATCTAACCAAATCCGTGAAGAAAAGTCGAAAAACGAAATTTTTTGAAAAACTAAGTGTGGGGTGCGCTAGATGGAGTGACACGCTACTCTGGGCTAAAATTTTTATCCCACAGGCATCAAGTTGGCGCACCCAAGGGCGTGCCAGGCTGGTTTTGCCACTTTTTCAAAAGTTGGAAATTTCTTAAGTCCCAAGGGTGCCTGGGGACGTACCGAGCCAATTTTTGCCACGTTTCTTATACAACCATGAGTATATACATGAAATGAATGAAATATTATATTGGTATGATAAAATTACTCGTGAACAAATTTGGCATCAAAATGACGGTTTTACCCTTGTGGTCAAAATGAGTCGTACGTGGCTAGAATCACTTGTTTTGGGGATTGACGCTACGGATATGAATAGCGTGAGTGGGAATGTTGTTGTAACACGTATGAGATGATTTAAACACGAGAAATTATTGATTTTATTGGATTAAGTGAATTGGGCTCAAAAAGGGCCCAAAATGTGAAAGAAGACATGGGCCAAAAATGGGTCAAATGACCCATTCTTGCCTTGACCTTCTAGATATAACATTAAATGTTATGTGAGTGGCTAAGGATGGAATTTAGGGCTTATATAAAGGACCCAAAATCTGATTTTTATTCACTCGGAAATCTCATGCCTTTTTGATATTTTCTTCACCATTTTTCTCTCAAAACCCTAAGAACTCAAAGTCAATTTTTGGAGCAAGATCATCAATTTTAAAGCTTGGGTAAGTGATTATTGTTATGGATTAATATATTATATGCATGGGAGAGTATGTAAATCATTTTGGTTATGCTTGGAAGTGTTGAACATGGTGCTTTGTGTTTTTGGTAAAAGATGTGATATCCATGAGATTTAAACTTGAAATATGACTTGTGACTTTGATGAAAGAGCATGGTATGGATAAAATATGAACATGTATGGTGTGATTTTGTTATTAAACTTGTTATTTTTCTATAAGTGTAAATTTTGGAATTTTGGCCGATATGTGCTATGAAGTGTATTAAGGTGAATTGATGGATTAATTGTGATATGGTGTGGATGAGAAAGTGTAAAGGAGAAGTGTTGTGGTGAAATGTTATTGATTATCATGTATTGGTCAATGTATGGAATATTGTGGGATTGTTGGTATGATAATTTCATCAATGGTATTGTGAAGGGGGAAATGACATTTTAAAGGCAAAAATGTAACTCATTGATGTTATATGCATTTGTAAGGTAGTTGGTGGTTAATGTCAATTCCGTTATGTATTTGTGTTGTAGAGTGAAACATAAAGAAGAAGCGGGACTATTGTATACGCATCTAAGATTTTATATTCGTATTGAGAATACAAGGTATGTAAGGTTACTATGTCCTTATCTTTCTGCGGCAAATAGTATTCACATTGACATTACGCTTGTCCTATTCCGAAATGTGCTAAGGTATCCTATATTCGATTATCAATGGTAATTATCACATAGTTCTTATTCATTGATCAATTATGAACCACATGTCTCATATTCATGGTTAATGTTCCAAAAGCTCAATAAGGTTATGTTCCAATGTTCCAATAGTGATTATACGCATGTCTCTTATTCATTGATTATTGTCCAATGGTTTTAATGGTATTATGTTTCCAATAAGGATATGATTCCAACAATGTTTATTTACATGTCTCTCACTCATTGGTTAATCGAATATAGGATACCTTAGCACATTTCTCAAAGTATCAATCTCGGGATCAGGGGGCAGTCCTAGAGGCATAAGCCTAGCTCAACAATATTTATTTACATGTCTCCACATATTGTATCAATGGAATAGGATACAATACCTTACTTCATTGTATTAATCTCAAAGTAATAAATGAAGTAATGCATATGTGGTCAATGATCAAGTATGGGTGGCAGCTTTAGGGGCAAAATGCCTAGCTCAAGACGATCCCGAGATTGTTGGATCAGGGGGCAGTCCTAGAGGCATAAGCCTAGCTCGGACCGATCCTGACAGGGGGCAACTCTAGGGATAATAACCTAGCTCGAGCCGAACCTGAAATGTTTGTTTATGGGTGGCAGCTCTAGAGGTAATAACCTAGCTCGAGCCGATCCCGATATATATATTAATTCATGGGTGGAAGCTCTAGGGGAATAAGCCTAGATCGAACCGATTCCAACATAACGATATGTTATGTTAAAACCCACTATTCAGTCGGGGCCCGGGTATCACAGGTCACAGGCAAAGATGAATAATCATAGAAGTAAAGATACAAAGGAAGTAATGAAAGCAATATACATGGTTTCCAAAGTTCAGTATAATGACTTATCCATATTGATCATTCATTTGTATTTGAGTTCATTGACATATTTACTTATCATACAAGTTTCATATGGCCTTACATACTCAGTACATTCTTTGTACTAACCCCTCTTGGGGAATTTACCTTACTTGTTGCAGGCGCAGGTACTAGTAGGTTTCCAGTTGTTGAGGATTATTGGTGAGCTCCAGTTAGTTCGGGGCTTCTCCGAGTCACAGTTGCACATATGTTTTGGTGTTGTATATATTGTCTAAACCGGGGACTTATCCCGACTTTCAGTTGGTTTTGGTAAATGGATATGTAGAGGCTTTTGTAGACTTGTGTGGGTGTATGAATGTAAGGTGGTATATGACGTTTTGACTTGATGGCCTCAACGGCCAAGTTTCATATATGTATATATATATATGTCCCATGTTCCATGTTTTTCCGTGTTTTGCCTTTCATGTTCTTACGTAATGGTGGTGTTGCCTATGACATGCATATGAATGAATAGAAGCAAAGCTTGGTTCTCTCGGGCCATGTCAGCTACGGATACCAATCCGTCCCGATGGGATTCGGGGCGTGACAAAGTGGTATCAGAGCAGGTCGTTCTAAGGGTGTCTACAAAGCCGTGTCTGAGTAGAGTCTTACTTATCGATGTGTTGTGCACCACATTTATAAGTAGAAGGCTACGGGACATTTAGGATGTTGTTTATTTTCTTCACTTCTAGATCGTGCAATAGAGCCAGTGTTGTAAGTTGAATTGAATCTGATCATGGTAATTGTTTTTCTTTGGTATAGTCAAAATGCCAATTACGAGAAGAGGTAGAGGTAAAGGGAAGAAGGTAGATACGCCTGCTGAAGAAGGAATGAGTAGACTACCACCTGACCAAGCTAGTCAAGGGGGAGCAAATGCTGAAATTTCATAGCGGTCTTCGTCTACTTTTCCAGCTCCGGAGTAGCCAGTTGGTAGAGAAGTACCCGCAGAACCACCAATGAATGCCACAGATCAGGATCTTAGAAATGCAGTTCATATTTTGACACAGTTAGTGGCAGACCAAAGTCAAGGACGAGCTGGTCCAATGACACATGATGATGATGCGGCTAGAGTGGCGAGTCGCAGAACACAGGATTTTCTGAAACTGTATCCTCCTATATTCACTGGGTCAGATCCAAAAGCAGATCCACAGGACTTCGTGGATCAAATTTAGAGGGCCTTGGAAGTTATGCACGTGACGGGGGTAGAAACAGTTGAACTTGCTGCGTATAGATTGAAGGGGGAGGCGATATTATGGTACGAGGATTGGAAGAAATCCCGTCATATTGGTGCAAATCCACCTAATTGGGAAGAGTTTAAAGTGGCTTTCCTTGATCATTATTTACCCTATGAGATCCGTGAGGCACGTGCGGATCAGTTTCTAAATCTCCGTCAGGGAAATTTGACCGTGAGAGAATACAGTTTGCAATTTAATTCCTTGGCTTTATATGCGCCAAATGTTGTGGCTACGATGACAGACAGAGTCCATAGATATGTGGACAGACTAGAGCCATATTTGGTAAGGGATTGCACCATGCATAATTACGTATAAACATTTCCACAAGTCATACACAAGGAATAACGAATTAGGTGCAGAACCACACTTAAATATACTGAAATTTCATCTATATAATTCAATTCCTTCAAGACCTTAAGTTCCCTTTTAAGTTTAAACCACATAGAGGGCAAATCCTTTACCGATTCAGCAAAAGTGGACTATTTCACAATAAGTGGACTGCTCAACACTTTTTAAACATAACCAACATGATATACACAACCTCTTATACATATAATATATTAATATATAAGGGTAAACACTTACCAAGGCTTGCAATCAAAAGATTTGTCCAAAAATCCTTATAGAAAATTAGGGTGGTTAGGGTTTGAAAGAGGAAAAAGTATATCTTTGAAAATCTGTTTTTTGCAAGTGAGATATGTTGAAAATGAGCTTAATTTCAGCCTTAAATAATCCCTCTTAACCGCCTCTCTCAAGTCTATCCTTAGCCAAATTTTTGGTCAAAAAGTCCAAGTATAATGATGTGTAGACTTGGTCCATTTTTAATGGATCATCTCCCTTCTGGGCCCATGTCTTTTTACTTAATTTTGGGCCTCAATTAGGTCCATAAACATAATACTAATTCATCCCAATAAATTTAGTGGGTAATACACCAACTATCTCAAGTTTAAATAATTTCATAAATGTTAAGGTAGTCAAATAAGTTTGGAAATGTAGGGGTGTTACATCCTTCCCCCCTTAGGAACATTCGTCCTCGAATGTTAGTAACATTATCCAATATAAAAAAGTTCAAGTCTAAGTTCATTCTTCATATTATCACATAGACATAATACTTATATATACTTACTTGTTATTGCTCCAATTCTGTATCTTGAACTTCTCTTCAGTTTGAAATAAATGCGGGTACTTAGACTTCATCATTTCCTCTATTTACTATGTGATTTCTTCTACTTGCTAATTTTTCCAAAGCACTTTTATGGAAGTTACTTCTTTATTTCTGTCACGACCCAAATCCCATTCAGGCTGGACTGGCACCCAGAGCCGATAAGGCCCGAGAGAACCAATCTTTGCTCATGTACTCTCATAAGTATGTTCGCATTTGAATAGCATCTTATATCATCTATCTCATTTAATTAAATATCAATAGCGGAAGGCATGGCAACATGTGCAATATATGAAACTTGGTCGTTAGGGCCATTTCGTCAAAATGAACGTACATCTTTTACTTTCATGATACCCCACATATGTCTACAAAGCCTCTAATAGATACATGACCATGTCTATACAATATTTAATAAATGCCAAAACCTAATGAACACATGTGACTTGGGAAGCCCCGAAGCAACTGGAGCTCACCAACAATCTGCGAATATCTCGTCACCTACTGGGAAGATCTACTAACACCTGGGACTGCAGCATGTAAGGTAAGTCCCCCGAGAGGGGTCAGTACAAAGAAAGTACTGAGTATGTAAGGCCATATGATACTATAGTAAGACATAATTACTTCCAAGAAATTAAGCGTAAGAGAATAATCAATATGAATAGACCTCCAACCTGGATGTGTGGAACCATGTTGATTACTCCTATTATTTCATTACATGGTCATTCAGTCGCATCATTATCATTCTTATCATAACCTCCATATTTATATATTCATGCAAGGAATATAGTCTCATCTCTTTTACAACTATCTTTATTATTATTCACTCAACTAGTTAGTGATTCATAATACCTTATGGATCATCTCCTTATAAGTAAGTATATAATATCGGTCCTCCATATTTAGTGGGATATAATGTATATGTATATAGTACCGGGCCTCCATCTTGGTGGGATATATAGTACCGGGCCTCCACCTTTGATGGGATATAATAAATGAGTATATAGTACCGGGCCTCCATCTTGGTGGGATATATAGTACCGGGCCTCCACCTTTGATGGGATATAATAAATATATAACATAGCATAGTATTGAGATTGTTCTATCTTGAACTTACACCCTTTAGATTGTGATCCATACTCAATATAACATATAGTAACCATACGTACATTACTTCTCTACAAATCTTATACCCTTTACATAGTTATGAGAGTAACACATTAGAGATCATGGCACTAATTGAGGCACACACTTATATATATATATATATATATATATATATATATTACCTCACTCCTCTACTTCATGAGATTGACATCTTCACTTATGATTATACTAACTTGCACATCACCCCTCTTATTATTCTTAGGAGATTGATACAAAGATATTCATAATAATATTGGACTTTGGAACATGACATGATTGGAGAATGCATTTCAAGAATAACTAGCTTCTCTTTACATCTTACCCTCCTTGAGATAATTATTCTAGAATCACAACGTTATGACCCCGTTGGAGCATACTATTATGAGGACTTTGGACCCATGTCCATAGTTAGGTAACTCATGAACAACAACGACTTATGAATGAGGGATACGTGACTTAGGAATGAATAGGTTCTCCTTACGTCGTCACTTTCCTTGTAACAGTTTCTTTTAGTAGTTACAACAATATTACGAGAGCTTTAGGAATTTCAGTCCATGGATAAGAGACATATGAATTCCAATCGGTCAATGAAAAAGAAATGTGTGGATAACAACATATATCAAATCCGAATGAGATACCTTAGCATATTTCGGGATAGGACAAGTGTAATGTCATTATGAACATTATGTGTTGCAGAAGGATACGGACAGAGTAACCTTACATACCTTATCTTCCCAATGTAAGTACACAATCCAATATGTGAGCACAATAATTTCGCTCCTTCCTTACGTTTCACTCTGCGTCACAAATACATAACGGAACCCACATTAACCACCAACTACCTTACAAATGCATATGACAACAATGTGTTACATGTTTATCTTTAAAATGGCATTTCCTTCTCTACAATACCATTTGCGGCATTAACATACCAACAATGTCCCATTCATGCCATACATTGATCACAAGCTACATTTCAAGTGTATAAGCTAACATAAGTTACATGAGTTCCCTCTTCACCCTTTACAATACCATTCATGGCCCTTTTCATGCCAACAATACCATAACATTTTATACATTGACCATAACATCACATACCAATAGCATTTCACCACAAGGTTTCTCCTCTACACTTTCTCATAAGCACCATATCACAATTATTCCATTAAATTGCTTCAATAGACCTCACAACAACAAATTGGCCAAAATATCATAATTTACACTTATAGAAAAATAACAAGTTTAATAACATAATCACACCATACATATTAGTATTTCCTACATACCATGCCTTTTCATCAAACCCACAAGTCATATTTCAAGTTTAATTCACAAGGATGCACATCTTTTTGCAAAACCCCTAAGTGCCATATCCAACATTTTCAAGCATAACCAACATGATATGCATAGTCTCTCATGCATATAAGATATTAAATAATAAGAATATACACTTACCAAGACTTACCAAATGATGATCTTGTCCAAAGAGTTGGCTTAGGGTTTTTAAGATATGAGAAATATCTTCTTTGGTTTCTTGGAAAATACTAGAAGTGCTTGTGTGTTTAAATGAATAAAAGATGATTTTTTGGTGCCTTTTATAGGACCTTAAATTCATCCTTATCCATTTGTGATCAATAATTGCTTGGTCAAAGGGAGAATGGGTCATTTAACCCATTTGGCCCATGTTTTCTTTCACTTTTTGGGTCCTTTTTGGGCCCAATTCACTTAACCCAATAAAATCAATAATTTCTCATGATTAAATCATCTCATACATGTTACAACAATATTCCCACTCACGCAATTCATACTCATGGCCTCAATTCCAAAAACAACCAATTCTAGCCACATATGGCTTATTTTGACTACAAGGGTAAAATCGTCATTTTGATGCCAAATTCGTTCGCGAGTACTTTTATAATACCAATATAATATTTCACTCATTTAATGTATATTCTCATGGTTGTATAAGAATCTTGGCAAAAATTGGCTCAATACGTCCCCGAGCACCCTTGGGACTTAAGAAAAATTCCAACTTTGAAAAGTGGCCAAAACCAGCGTGGCACGCCCTTGGGCGCGCCATATTTCTACCTCTGGAATAAAAACTTTATCCCAGAGCGGCGTGGCACGCCCTCTGGCGCCCCCCTCCCTCAAAATTTTCGAAAATTTCATTTTTCGACTTTTCTTCACGGGTTTGGTTAGATACTTCAAACCCTATTCTTTAACTTACTTCTTAACATTAATATCCTTTTTTTAGAGGTCCTCTTAGACTTGTTTTGAACCCCAAAAATTCTCCACAAAAATCTCAAAACACCTCCTACGCAAGGTTAATCACATGTACAAGGTCAAATTTCAATTTTTCCATCACTAACATTACCAAATACATACTTATAGCTCTTGACACCTCAGTAAACATTATTTAATGCCGTCAAATAGGGTTAGGAAGGTACGGGGTGTTACAATTTCTTAACCTCTTAACTTGTTGATCCAGAATAGCAATAGGTATTTCTTCATAGGTGAGATCTTCCATAACTTGTACATCTTCAGTGGGAGTAATACGAGATGGATCTCCTATGCACTTCCAAAGCATTGAAACATGAAAAACTGGATGAACTGTGGATCGTTCTTGGGATAGTTCTAATTCATACGCAACTTGACCTAATCTTCGAATAATCTTATTTGGCCCTATATAACGTGGACTCAGCTTTCCTTTCTTTCCAAATCTCATTACCCCTTTCATTGGTGATACTTTCAAGAATACCCAATCACCTATGGCAAATTCTAGCCCCCTTCTTCTAACATCGACATATGACTTGTGCCGACTTTGGGCCGTTTGTAGCTGATGTTGTATCACTTTAACCTTCTCTTTAGCTTGATGAACAAGATCTAGCCCAAATAAGGCAGTTTCACCGGCTTCAAACCATCCAATTTGTGATCTACACTGTCTTCCATATAAAGCTTCATAAGGCACCATTTTGATACTTGAATGATAGCTATTATTGTAGGCGAATTCAATAAGAGATAAATGATCATCCCAACTACATTTAAAGTCCAATGTGCAAGCTCATAGCATATCTTCAAGTGTTTGTATGGTACATTCTGCTTGTCCATCTGTTTGAGGATGAAAAGCCGTACTTAAATTCACTTGGGTTCCCAAACTCTTCTGAAAAGACTTCCAAAAGTGTGCAGTAAATTGAGCTCCCCTGTCTGACATAATGGAGATTGGAATTTCGTGTAGTCAAACTATCTCTTTAATATACAACTTCGCATAATCTTCAGCTGTATAGGTGGTCTTGACGGGTAGAAAGTGTGCCGATTTGGTAAGCCTGTCAACTATTACCCATATGGAATCAAATTTTCGAAGTGTATGAGGCAAACCTGTGATGATATCCATGTTGATCATGACCCATTTCCAGATTGGAAGATTTATACATTGCATATAACCTCCAGGCTTCTAATGCTCTACTTTTACTTGTTGATAATTCGGACAATGAGCTACAAATTCTGCAATGTTCTTCTTCATGTTACCCCACCAATACATTTTTTTCAAATCATGATACATTTTGGTGGCTCCTGGATGAATAGAATACCGTGAATGATGTGCCTTTGTCATAATCCGTCTCCTTAGCTTATTTACATCAGGTACACACAATCTACTTTGGCACTGAAGCAATCCCTCTTGCGTAAGATCAAATGCCTTTATCAAACCTTGTTGTACATTCTCCTTCAGTTGCAATAAAATAGGATCCGCATACTGTTTTTCCTTCACTTCAGCTACTAATGAAGATTATACCACATTTTGCACTAGAATTCCTTCATTTGGAGTTTCAAGAAGACGAACCCCCAAACTGGCTAGTTGATGTAGATCCTTGACTATACCTTGCTTTTTTGTGAGCTGGCCATCAGTGCTTCCTATTGCTTTGTGGCTTAATGCATCGGCTACCACATTTGCTTTTCTCGGATGGTATAAGATATCGATATCATAATCTTTTAGTAGTTCCAGGCACCTCCGCTGCCTCAAGTTTAGGTCCTTATGCTTGAAAATATACTGCAAACTCTTATGATCGGTATATATGTCAACATGAACCCCATACAAGTAGTGGAGCCATATCTTTAATGCAAATATCACAGCTGATAGCTCAAGATCATGTGTTGGATAATTATTCTCATGTGGCCGCAATTGTCTTGAGGCATAAGCTATCACTTTACCATGCTGCATCAATACACATCCCAAACCAACTCCTGAAGCATCACAATACACCGCATACCCTTCTGTACTTTCTGGAAGTACCAATACGGGTGTAGAAGTCAACTTGCTCTTCAGATTTTGGAAACTCTTTTCATATGCATCGTTCCATTGAAACTTGGTTGCCTTGTGTGTTAGCTTTGTCAAAGGTGCAACAGTAGAAGAAAATCCTTCAACAAACCTTCTATAATAACCTGCCAACCCGAGGAAACTACGAATCTCTGTAGGTGTTGTAGGTCTTGGCTAGTTCTTCACAGCTTCTATCTTTTGAGTATCAACCCTTATTCCTTCATCCGACAAAATATGACCCAAAAATGCTACAAATTTTAACCAAAATTCACATTTAGAGAACTTTACATATAACTTACGATCACGAAGAATCTGTAGCACCTGCCGTAAGTGATTAGCATGGTCTTCTTTTGATCTTGAATAAACCAAAATATCATCTATAAACACTGTCACGAACACATCTAAGAATGGCTTGAACACCCTATTCATCAAATCCATAAAAACTGTTGGTGCATTTGTTAGCCCAAATGACATAACTAAAAACTCATAATGACCATACCATGTTCGAAAAGTTGTCTTGGGTATATCTTTTTCTCTAACCCTTACTTGGTGATAATCCGATCTCAAGTCAATCTTTGAGAAGCATTTGGAACCCTGTAATTGATTAAACAAATCATCAATTCTGGGGAGAGGATATTTTTTGTTGACTTCTACCTTATTCAGTTGCTGATAATCAATACACATTCTCAACGTGCCATCTTTCTTGCGTAAAAATAGGACTGGTGCACCCCACGGGGACATACTAGGCCTTATGAATCCCTTTTCTATCAAGTCTTTTAATTACTCTTTTAATTCTCGTAATTCTACCGGGCCATTCTATACGGAGGAATAGAGATAGGCTGAGTACCTGGAATCACATCAATACCAAACTCTACTTCTCTTTCTGGAGGCAAACCTGGAAGATCTTCAGGAAATACATCAAGGAATTCATTCACCACTGGAACCGATTGAAGAGTTGGTGGCTTCACATCGGTATCTTGCACTCTTAATAGATGGCATATGTACCCCTTGGATATCATTTTCTTTGCCTTAAGATAAGAAATAAATTTACCTCTCGATGCTCCAACATTACCCCTCCACTCAAGGATGGTTTTTTTTGGAAAATGGAAATGTACCTTCTTAACTCGGCAATCTACCGTGGCATAACAAGAAGCCAACCAATCCATACCCATTATAACATCAAAATCTACCATTTCTAGCTCAATAAGATCATCCAACGTATCGTGATCACAAATAGTTACTATACAATTACGATAGACTCTTTTAGCAACAATAGATTCACCAACTGGTGTAGATACTTCAAATGGCTTGACTAGTAATTTTGGTGTTCTTTCGAATTTTTCAGCAATCAATGGAGTGACATATGATAGGTTAGAGCTCGGATCAATCAATGCATATACATTATGTGAAAAGAAGGATAATGTACCTGTAACCACATCAGGAGAAGCCTCCAGATTCTGCCGATCCACCAAAGCATAGGTACGATTCTGGACTCCACTAGAATTAACTACTCCTCGAACACCTCTACCAAGCCCAGTAGGCTATACATCCGATGAGGATGATGCAACGGCTGATCCAGTAGGTCGCGCCATACTACCCGTGCCCCTACGTGGGCACTCTCTCATTATGTGCCCCTACATACCACACCAGAAACAAACATTTGTCCCAAGCCGACATGCACCTAAATGAATCCTTCCGCAGTGCTGACATGGCTGACGAGAAAACCTCAATTGTCTCATTCTTCCTTGTTCTTAATACCCTGCTGTCTGTGAACCTTGAATCCCACTACTTTTCCCAACTTGACTACCTCTGAACCCTCGAAATTAAGATGGAGTACCTGCTGTAGAATAAGAAAATGATGGTCTAGGCGGTCTATTAAAAACCCGAGGCCTAAATTCTCCTTGGGACGCCATGAACTATCCCATAGGTTTAGCCCTCTTTGATGGTCCTCTTTCAAATTCTTGTGTTCTTCTCCTCTGCCTCTGATCCTCCATCTTCTGTGCAAAAGCTTGTATCCTGGCTATATCCATGTCTCTATTCAAAGCAGCAATAGTACAATCCCTAACCAAATATGGATCCACTCTATCCATATACCAATGAACTCTATCGTCCATAGTAGCTACTACATTAGGAGCGTACCTGGCCAAAGAGTTAAACCAAAGACTGTACTCCCTAACGCTCATATTACCTTGATGAAGATTTAAGAACTGGTCTGCATGAGCCTCTCAAATCTCATATGGAAGGTAATGATCAAGGAATGCCACCTTGAATTCTTCCCAACTAGCTGGAAGTGCACTGATACCCCTAGATCATTTGCAATCTTCATACCATAATATAGCCTCTTCTTTTAATCTATATGTTGCAAACTCAATTGTTTCTGTACCAGATACATGCATAACATCTAAAGCCCTTTGAATTTGGTTCATGAAGTCTTGTGGGTCTTCATTAAGATCTGACCCGGTGAATGTGAGAGGGTCTAATTTAAGAAAATCCTGTGTCCGCCGACTAGTTGCCCTATCTGCACCGTCATTACTTGTAGTTGGACCAGCTTGTCCTTGATTTTGTGCAGCAACTATACGAGTCAACATTTTTGCCGCATTCCTTAAATCCTGCTCAGTAGCATTAACACGTGGTTCTGAAGGTACTCCTCTCCTTCCTGGCTCTCCAGGAGGTGGAAGAGTAAAAGAAGCCCGCGATGCAAACTCGTCTTCAGCCTCACCTTGATTAGCTTGTTTAGGTGGTGATTTACTGGTTCCTTCTCTGGCTTTTCTATCTAGTTTCTTACTTTTACCCTTGCTTCTCCTTGTAAACGACATTTTTTCTATACTGAGGAAACAAAAACATAAAACAAATTCAGTGATTAAATATGACTCCACCTACAACTTTGGCTCTATTGCACGATCTAGGAAATGAAGAAAAGAAACAACTCCTAAATGTCCCATAGCCTCCTACTTATAAATGTGGTGCACAACACATCCATAAGTAAGACTCTACTCAGACATGGCTTTGTAGACACCCTAGGACGTCCCGCTCTGATACCACTTTTTGTCATGCCTCAAATCCTATTGGGGCGGATGGGTACCCATAGCCATAAAGGCCCGAGAGAACCAACCTATGACCGTGTACATTCATATGCATGCCATTAAGTGAACAAAAATTCTGCCACATACAGATATAACATATCGATGACAGAAGTCATGTAAAGATGTTCAAAACAGATACGAGACTTGGTCGTTGGGGCCACAACATCTAAAAGGTAAGACACTTCTACGTTTGACTTTACAATGTCTAAAAAGCCTCTAAAATATATATAACCATGAATAAGTTCAGGATAAGTTCCCGCCTTATACAACTACTACACAGTATCAAAAATATATACAAATGACTCAGAAAGCCCCGAATCAACCTGGAGCTCACCAATAGCCTACAGATGACCCGAACCCTACTGTGAAGGTCTACTAGATCCTGTACCTACAGTAGATAAGGTAGGTCCCCTAAGGGACGTCAGTACGAAAGAATGTACTGAGTATGTAAAGTTATAAGTAACTGTATGAAATATAGGAACTCAAATGGAATCAAATACAAGTGAATATATAATACTGATATACCACCGTACGATATATGTGGAACCATGTACATTACATTCATTTCTTTCCTTTTACCTTTATATCAATATACATCATACAATGCCCGGGACCAACTGATCAGTGGTAAATAACATTCGAATCGGCTCGAGCTAGGTTTATGCCCCCAGAGCTACCACCCATAAATCAATAAATCAGGTTCGGCTCGAGATAGGTTTTCACCCCCAGAGCTACCCCCTGCATCCAATAATCAATCAGGATCGGTTCGAGCTAGGATTTTGCCCCTAGAGCTACCACTCGTACTCAACCAAATATGCATTACTTCACTTCTTTAATTTTTGTGAGATTGTTACATCGGTGGTCATAACATTATTGGAGCTTTGGAACAACAGTCAACAAATAAGAGACACGTGAATAACAATTGTTCACAAACCTGAAATGAGATACTTTAAAACATTTCGGAGTGGAAACAAGTTTGGTAACGATGTGAACAATAGGTGCGGTCAAAGGATACGGAAAAGAGTAACCTTACATACCTTATATTTCCAACAAGTGACTACAACAATTCAGCTCTTCCTTAAAGCACTACTCTGCAACACAAGTACGTAACGAAGCTAAAATTAAAAGCTAATTACATTACAAGTTCACAAGGCGATAATTAGCTACTGCCTTACCAAGACAACACCACCAAAACAGTCCACAAACCAAAATAGACGTCACAAACCGACAAGATTTCCCACCAAGTGCATACTTCACATTTTTAACTCAATGCAACTCCACATATTTATTCCATCAATTCACATAAATACCTTACACAAAAATATACCAAAAACAATCCACACAATTTCAGAATTCACTTAACATAACAAGAAAGTATTTTCCTTTCACTACGCCAAATGTTCCATGCACAATTACGTATAAACATTTCCACAAGTCATACACAAGGAGTAACGATTTAGGTACAGAAACACACTTAAATATACTGAAATTTCATCTCTATAATTCAATTCCTTTAAGACCTTAAGTCCCCTTTCAAGTTTAAACCACATAGAGGGCAAATCCTTTACCGATTTAGCAAAAGTGGACTGTTTCACAATAAGTGGACTGCTCAACACTTTTTAAACATAACCAACATGATATACATAACCTATTATGCATATAATATATTAATATATAAGGTTAAACACTTACCAAGGCTTGCAAGTAGAAGATTTGTCCAAAAATCCTTATAGAAAATTAGGGTGGCTAGGGTTTGAGAGAGGAAAACGTATTTCTTTGAAAATCTGATTTTTTGCAGGTGAGATATGTTGAAAATGGGCTGAATTTCAGCCTTAAATACTCCCTCTTAACCGCCTCTCTCAAGTCTATCCTTAGCCAAATTTTTGGTCAAAAAATCCAAGGATAATGATATGTAGACTTGGTCCATTTTTAATGGATCATCTCCCTTTTTGGGCCCATGTCTTTTTACTTAATTTTGGGTCTCAATTAGGTCCATAAACATAATATTAATTCATCCCAATAAATTTAGTGGGTAATACACCAACTATCTCAAGTTTAAATAATTCCATAAATGTTAAGGTAGTCAAATAAGTTCGAAAATGTACGGGGTGTTACAATAACCCAAAGGGCATGTGCTTGAAGGCAAACGTCCCATATATATGTGTAAAGGTAGTCTTCTCTTAATTTTTGAGTGTGATGAAAATTTGGCTATAATCAGAGCATCCATTTAAGAAACAATACCACTCCCATCCCGGTAACCAATCAAGCGTTTGATCCATAAATGGCATGGGAAAGTGGTCCTTCTCCATCCTCGAATTCAACTTTCGATAGCCTATACATATTCTCCAACCCGTCACCAGTGTCATGAGAATAAGCTCATTATTTTCATTAAGAACCACCGTTATTCCTCCTTTTTTTGGAACGCATTGAACTGGGCTTACCCATGTGTTATCCAAGATTGGATACACAACACCTGCATCCAACCACTTGATTATTTTCTTTTTTACCTCTTCTTGTATCAAAGGGTTAAGCCTTCACTGATGATCAGCACTCGATACACAATCGCGCTATTACTTTATCTTGTGAGTCCAAATGTTGGGATCAATCCCAATAATATCCTCAATAGTCCATCCGATGGGCCGAAGGAATTTTCTCACAACTGACTTCAATGCTTTCACCTTCCATGGCAATAAATTTCCTACAATAATAATGGGTATGGTGTTATCTTCCCAAAAAAAGACATAGTGAATGTGTGGTGGTAATGGATTGAGCTCAAGTTGTGGTGGGTCCATAATAGAAGGCTTCGCGGAAGGATTCTCTCAATTTTTCAAGTCAAGATCTAATTTTCATGGGTTCTTGGTGTAGGAACCCAGAACCGTCAATGAAGCTATGACTTCATCATACTCTTTTGCCTCTTTGCTTTCATAATTCCACAATACTCCCGCTAGTGGCTCACTAATAAAATTACCTCCATAGCCTTGACCACCTCATCATTAATCATGTCAATCACAAAAATTGCTTGCAACTCCTTTGGTTGCTTTATGGACTTACACACATTGAAATTCATCTCTTCATTATTTACTTTAAACTTTATCTCTCCACATTCCACGTCAACTAATGCCTTTCTAGTAGCAAGGAAAGGTCTACCAAGGATAATGGGAACTTCATAGTCTATCTCACAATCTAGGATCACAAAGTCAGCGAAAAATATGAATTCATCAACCTGAACAAACACATCATATAAAATTCTCACTGGTCTTTTAATGAATTGATCTATCATTAAGAGCCTCATGGTTGTTGGCCTCGGAGCACCCAATCCTAACTTTTTAAGGATAGCTAGAGGCATCAAGTTAATAATTTCCCCTAAGTCACATAAAGCCTTGCCAAATTAATATACCCTAATGGTGCAAGGCATAGTGAATGCACCGGGGTCTTCTTTTTTAACCACCATATTGGTCGATATAATAGCACTACAACTATATGAGATCTCCACAATTTTGAAGTTCATTGTTCTTTTCTTTGTCACCAAGTCATTTATGAACTTGGCATACCTGGGCATCTCTTGCAAGGCTTCTAATAAAGGAATGTTCACTGATAAGTTGCTAAATTTTGAGAGGAACTTGTTGAACTTTGTATCATCCTCCTTCTTTTTGAGCCTTTGAGGGAATGGTGGAGGGATCTTGATTTTCAAATTTGAAACAACTGGACTTTCCTCCGATTTTAAGATATTATCAACAACCACTTGAGATCTCTCTTCACTTCCAACCTTCTCTTTTACTTCATCCAGTTTCTCAATATTTGTCTCATTTGTAATAAAGACTTTATCGTTCGACTAGTCAAGCCACTTTCTCTTTCCACTTACTTTTTCTTCAACCCCCTTCACATTGGAGTCATCATCAAGCTTAACAATATCATTATCAAGAGTCATACCACTCCTAGTGACAATTTCCATGATATGAGCATCATTTTTCAGATTCATCATGGTGTCACTTAGTAAACCACCCTTTTTCCTTGTGTTTAGATGAGCCGAGATTTGACCCAATTACATCTCAAGTTATTTGATGGAGGATGAATTTGAATTGACTATTTGATTGATTTGCAAAAAGTTGTTCTTCATCTCCCTTAACATCTTGTCACTCCTCTTGACTCTCATAAGGATACGAGCAAGCACATCTTCTTTCTTATAACTTTCTGGATCCATGGTTGTAGACTTTTAACTTTCTTGCCTATCACGAGGAGGGATGTATCTATCATGGTCCCATTCCTTATCTCTCCAATCGTGATCTCTATCACAATATCGGTCCCTCCAATCATGGCCTTTCGAATCACGGTCCCTTTTCTTCCAACCTTGACTCCCACCTTGCCCTTGATAGGTAGGTCGGGAACCCCCTGTTTGGTTCGACAAGAACAAAAATTCTTTATCAAGAGACTCCACATCATCATCTTCATATACTTTTTTCCCCTTTGTAATATGGCATTGACCGCTTTTGGAGGTGCACCCATTACATGTTTAGTGAGAAGCCCTAATTATGTCATCACTTTGGCCATATTTTCATCTCTTTCCTCATCCTTCTTCCTTTTCTCTTATCTCACATAAGACATGGAGGGAGCCCCTAAGTCCACCTCAGTATCTCATATGTGCCATGCTCTACTTTTCTTTGTCACTTAATCCAATAATCCCAAAGCAACTCCAAAAGATTAGTTTATCAAAGATCCTCTGGCCGCATTATCCGCTATCGTCTTGTTCAATTGATCCGGTGCTCTATAGATGATTTGTTGAACCATATTATCCGCCACCTCATGGTTTGGACATTGTAACTTGTTTTTTAATCTCAACCACGCTTCATGCAATGGTTCACCACTTAGCTGTCGGAAGTTTGTGATCTTATCCCTCAATTAAAGCATCCAGGATGATAGAAAGAATCGGTCTAGAAAATCTTCCATCAACTCAACATAGATTTTATAGAGCCCTCAAGCAATTTATATAACCATAAGACGCATCACCAGTCAATATAAATGGGAAGAGCCTCAATCGGATGGATTCTAGTGATATATGTGCAATGTCGAATGGGAGGCAAACATCTATAAAAATTTTCAAGTGAAGGTTTGCATCCTCGTGACCTTGACCACCAAATAGGCCCTTCATTCGGAGTAAGTGGAGCATCACACTTGTGATGTGCAATACTTCATTACCCTCAACTAGTGGAATGCAAATTGCACTTGCCCTTTCGACATTCCCTAGGTATTCCTCATCATCAAGATATCCCTTAAAGGAGGCGGCATCGCTGCCATGTTGACTCATTATGTCATGAAGACTCAAATTATCCTATGAGCAAGATAAAAACAACAAATAAAGTAAAGTTTACACTACGGCTAGCAAAAGTAACTTATAACACTACAATGAATGAATGCTACATTTCATTCCCCCACAATGGTGCCATTTTGATAATGCTCAAGATACACCTCTCGATGTATGCGGTCACTAGAAATACAATTTATACCCAACTTGGAGTCGGGGTCGATTCCACAGGGAAAAAAGGTGATAGGTTCACCTTTGAGTGTTGTAAATGACTAAGTGTTTGCACGTAATGTTAAAA
Source organism: Capsicum rhomboideum (assembly GCA_031232105.1). NCBI lineage: Eukaryota > Viridiplantae > Streptophyta > Magnoliopsida > Solanales > Solanaceae > Capsicum > Capsicum rhomboideum. Next base: position 59,676,997 of record CP124711.1, read on the forward strand.
ATAATGTGGAAAAGTAAAAATAGGGGGGTTTAATGTAACAGGATTTTATATTCAAATTACCAATTTCAATATTGGTTTGTCAAAGCGAATACTAAAGAATGCAATTGATAAGTATGAGCCTCTATTCCCTCTAAAGTGAAGTGTCATAAACATGTTGTTGTCTTTAATTATAAGTTTTGTGATGATCGTTGTTGCATTTATTTAGTTTGCTTATTTGTATGGTGTTGATTTGAGTCGATCGATGATGCCTACCTGTACTTGTTGATGTATTGATGCTACCTATGCTCTTCTTTTTGTTGAATGCAGAGTGTGTTCCAGCATTTGAGATGAGACCTCGACTCTAGCCATCAATTGTAGACTTCGATTTAAGGGTGAGCACCATGATCAAGTAGCCATTGAATCTTCAAACTTATGTTCATGTCCCTTGTTTTGGGACTAAGACACTCTTTTGTTTTATTCCATATTTTGGATAATCTTTTAGTTATAGACTTGAGTACTGTTATTTGTTCTTATACGGTGACTTCAGGTTCCTGGGATGTAATAAATAGAGGATTTACGCACTCTACTAGTGATTTGATGATTATGTTAGATTTGACATTTTACTTCTTCGTTCAATAATCTAGTTTAGAACTTATTAATGATAAGAATGGTAGAAAGTAAACATTGACTATTGAACTTGATTAGTGAGAGTTGGGTTAAGCATGGTTCTCCGCCATAGTTTAGGGTAGGTGCCAATCATGACCGTTTGGGTCGTGACAGAATGTCATAAACCTAAGTTAGTCTTACCTCCAGAAACTAGGCATATACCCAATAGTTCTTGCAAGAGCTGAAGCTAAGGTGCCGCCAAGGAACATAATCACAAATGAGTCATACCACGGGCGAAACACACGAGCAATAAAATCTTCACCTGCTGTGGGACATTACACTCCAAGGTAAAACTAAGAACTTACCAGGACTATAAAGAGTACTAAAGATAGTCAAATTTCAAACAACTTAAAAATATGGCCGTATCTTGAATCTGGTCAAAAAGATACTCAATACATGGCAACGACTACTCACCCCCAATAGACGCGGGCTCTGGTTGCTAATATATGATACACAAGTACACATGGCTATCCTTCTTTTTCATACAACAAATAGAGGCATCCCACAAAGTCACACTAGGCTGAATGACTCCCGCAATGAGAAGCTACGTAAACCACCTATTTAACCTCTCTCAACTCAACTGAATCATGAAAATCATCGCATAAAAGTCTAAGTACCCGACTCAATATTAATACCCAAGACCAAGGCAAATATTGGTGATGAACCAGACAAACTAGAAGAATAAACCTCTACTTACCAACCTTGAACTGACCAATAAAAAGGATCATCAACTCTAGATACAACATACCCACAGAAGGCTGACCCATCCTTCACACAACCCTCTCAACAGCCGACCTTTCACATTACTAATAAAGAAAGCCAATCGACCAAGGTAGTCGTCTAAGCCAAACGAAAAAGAATTACATGAAAAGAGATACTACCCAGATAATGCAAGTCTAGCCGTCTATCAAATAAGGATCAATAACAATTAAGGTAATAATAATAGTAAAGGCATACAATAAAAGTGGCATTCAAGGAAAAACAACAAGTCCCACTCTAGGATCACATAAAGGCCACTAATTCAAAGAAAGGGGAATTTACCCAAGGTCTACACCCCAAGGCAATCTCAAAATCGATCCACTCAATCCACTACTAAAAGAAAATTTCTACGAGGGTAGTCATAAATGCATAAACCTACATAAAGGCTCACAACAATCAACACAATAATAGCAAGTCATATGGACACGGATGGGTATGAAAACCCTATATCAAATCGAATAGAAACTAAAAGATAGTAAATCAAAATCACACCCATACTAATGGAATTTGAAGCCATGGTCCCTGGTCTACCCAAAGAAGTAAGAACCTGAACCCATCCAATCCTAAACTGAGTAACCAAATGACCAACTGTACAGCCTAACTGTGAATCGCCTCCAACTCTCTGGGGACTACCCCTGATCGAAAGTACCATAACCCTAGGAGACCAATCTGGCTGTGGTGACTGACAAATAATCCCTTACTAAGAACACTCTTTGGACCAATGACCGGTCTCCTTAAAATCATAACAAACCCCTAAAGCTTTGATCTGGAGAGGAACGCGTGATGAACTCAACTAGATGACCAACTCAGTCCTGGTTCACTCCCTAGACTAATGGCCAATCTCTCCAAAATCATAACACCCCCAGAAACTCTTTGAGGCAACGTACTTATTGACCTAAAGTAGCTGTCATAGCCTGAAGATCTAGACCGAGAACACCGTGATGCCTAACTGGAACTCTGTCCACTGTGACCACTACGTCCTGTTTGAGAGTCACCTATAATCTGAGGTACCACCTGAATGAACCTACTAGGCTACTAGTGACGGTGACCTCTACTAAGAGGATCCCTGCCTCTGGATGGAATACCACTAAAACTGTACTGATGGTGGGGCCTCTTACCGATACCTCCATATGCCTCTAGAATTGTCAACTATGTGGTCTTCACCTGATCCACAACCTAGAGTAAGTTATACCCAGTAGCTATCAAATGCTCCAACACCAAACAGAGTCATAAAGGTAATCCTATGATAAATCCCTGCACCATCTCATGCTCTATAGGAAATAACATAGAAGTATGCCTGGACCACTCGAGAAACCCTATGTCATACTCTAAAACCAGTAAAGAACCCTGTTAAATACCAACAAACCCAACTCTAGCCTAAGAACCACTCGACGTACCATACACTACCTCTTGTTATGACTTATCCTCAAAAAGGCTCAAAATCCTAACACAAAATCCTGAAGAACCGAGGTGGTCATGAACCCTACAGGAGCTTAGGCTAGCCCCAAACCCTTTGGTTGGTGCTGTAGATCCCCAATATCAAGCTTTAACTCCCTAGCCGGACCCTGAGCTAAGACTTGAGTAATACATGCAGAAGTCCCATCTGCGCGTATCGACAACCTTCTGATATCCATCTAATAGAGAGTGGAGCCAAAAGAAGCACTTAAAAGTTGGTAAAAGTTAGGACACCCGAAAAGGAATCAAGAAATGGAATTTCCTAAGAATACCCTATAGCCTACCAAAGATAGGATACAGACGTCTTTGTACCAATCCATTTTGCTCTTGTACCAATGACATCGGTGAACCTAAGCTTTGATACTAAACTATCATGACCTAATTTCTCAGGTCATGATGGAACCAATTGTGACCCACCAGTAAGCCAACCCATAGCCTAAAACGATGTGTAACCGGCTAATAAGAGAAAAATATAACCAAAATTAAATATAAGGAGAAACATAACCAGAAAAAAAGCAATTATCTCCCAAGACCTGGTGAGGCTAGTACAAGATCCACTAGCAAAACAAGAGTACCAGGTCAACATAATAAATATATATATATATACACACAAAACCATCTCTAGAGTACAAAATAAAGATCAGTCCAGCAAAAGAGAGAGAGAGAGAGAGAGAAGGAACAACTCTAGATGCTAAGAGCTCACCCTAAACCTCTGATAATTGACAGCTCCACATGATGCACACGTCAGCAGTGAGAACTCGTACAATGATTTACAGGGTGCAAAAGTGTAGTATGAGTACCAAACATATGGTACTCAGTAGATAACGACATATTGAGCTCTAAAGATAATGCAAGTATAAATAACATATAAGGCAAAAATATACATCACAGACAACTAACTAAGAAAAATGAAGTACAATAAGGATAATAGAGAGGCAAGGATATACTACCATATTCTACAAGTAACTAGGGATAGATGTGTGGTACAATAGATAGTAGCTAGATAATATACAATAGTAGAATAATGAAAGGGATATACAGTAGTAGTGCGAGGAAAGAAGGTGATATATAGTGAGAATAGCTAGAGAATATATTGATATACAATAGTACTATATAGGTAGCTAAACAAGAAGGTACTAACCTGCGGGAGCTATCCTAACCACCTAGATATCACGAGGGTTATAAAAGAAAAAAAAAAAGGAGGTAGCTCTAGAACAATCAGAATGTATAACTCAAAATATGAATAATCACAAGGTTCATAATATCAAAAAGGAAAAGAACTCAGAAGCATACCTACGGCTTCGGGTACAAATCCATAACTATCCTTCCACAAACTATACAATAATGTACAAATAATAATATAATCGGATAAGCCCGAATAAACAATAACCTAACCTAACCCCATAAGTTCAAAAGGTACAAACAATCACTCAGCAAATAGCAAACATAACCTATACCTATCCTGTCCCCATAAGACTGGTAGGTACAAGCGCAAAAAACTTATACTGGTGACAGGTAATGCATATGAATAAATGAATGCAAAGTAAATCCAATACTACCATACCAGCTGAGTGCCATATTGTACCAAGTATATACACCTCTTTCGGCTTGCCGGCTCACAAGGCAGGATCTACGGGGTGTCCCTTCTTTCAGCACGTAGTTATTAGACAGAGAGACCCATAGAGGACTCAGGATATCTAAATATACTACCTGGTCCCAAACTAGGACTTTCAATAATCAACCATAATAAATCTGCTTCGTCCAGTACTAGAGATAAATAAGAGTAAACTAAGTTCTCAGAAATGATCTTAGGCTAAATAAGTAGAAAATCTATAAAACCCAGTGCCCGAGATCAAAGTCGGGACTAAAGATGGTAGAATAGTGTAGAAATGGTCAAAATCTTCCTCGACCAGAATAAGTAAATAATGATAAATGAGTAGATCAAGAATGGATAATAATCTGCCTCGATCTAAATTTACAAAGTGGTATGTTTAGTTTAAAAGACCATAAACCAATAATAAGGGTGGTATGACTTCCATTTAAAAATCAGTTTTAAAAATGAAAGGTAGGAATAAATCCCTTTTTGGAAAACAGTAGTAAAAACCAAGGTTTTAGTTAGAATCATACCACTAACTAAGCGTGAGCGCGTATAAATGTATGCATGCCATCACTAGTATTCAAACAATAGAAATGTAAGAACTCAAGAGTCTATAAACTGAAATCATAGCTCTCCAAAGCACAAAAAACTAACCTGGAATCCCACTGTCCTGTAACCAAGGCCTCGGACCCAATAATATATAGATAAAGAGAATATCAATATTATAACTCAGAAAGCTAAGGTAAATAAGGGCATCATGCTACTGGGAGGGTTTAACCGAAGAAGATCATCTTTATAGAAATGTACTACCCCAAATCCTTAACCGAAGAAGATCATCTTTATAGAAATGTACTACCCCAAATCCTTCACTAAGGATTACTAAAGACAATCTAAGGCTATACCTATAGTGGGTATTCTAGGCTAGGGCTCAGACTACAACTCCATTCTAAAATTCCCCAAAATAAGTCAAACATGGATAACGAGGTACAACTAGCCTTAAACCCATCTTATAAACCTCCACCTAGCATGCAATCTATATAATACACAATCTCATAAAGAAGAGTAGATCGTGGCCTATCTCATAGCCAAACCGCAGTCTCAAACCATCCAGGAATTACTCGTCTCCACTCCTCGATCTCTGAATGTTGTCGTGCTATCATAACCACAATGTATGGGTCATTATGAGTAAAATAAGACCCATATTGCAATATAAACTCTGGGATGAGAGTCGGGTCAAAATTAGGCCTGTGGGACCCATTATCGAAATTCAAAAATTGAATCCATCATTAGGTCCCTCGAAGAACAAGGAAGGTATGCCCAAAATTTGAGTGCAAATGAAGCTTAAATAAAGGCCTAAAACATCCCCACCAAGAAATCAAGAATTATATGCTAGGAATTTCTAAGGAAAAAGGACGGAATTGATGAGGGGAAATAGTGGAAAATGATCAAGAGATGTTGAATTAACTTACCTTAGCCTCAATGGATGATTCCCCATAGTTATTGAGCTCCCAAGTCCAACAATGGAGGTAAAGGGGACTTTGAAAATGACTGAAAATCAAAATGGGGACATATATATAACGCACCAGCGGTAGCCGCTTAAGCGACAAAAAGGCACTTAAGCGACCCCCGCCAAGCTGACCAGTCTCTACTTAAGCAGTGCTTAGCTGCTAAAGAGGCCACTGCTTAAGCAGTCTCTGAGTTGTTTAAGAAACTGCACCAGAAACTTGGCACCAACAATTTTTGCTAAGTCCAAATGGACTCTAACCGGGTGCTCGGGATTCATTTGGAACCCTGTACATGCAAAAGAACTATGCTATCCTACTAAATTTAGCATTCCAAACTCAACAGAACCATCAAAATTTCCATCTGAGGTCATTTTGACAAAATATTAGCCTCACACCCACTGTTCCATTTTTATCAAAGTCCACCCAATAGCCCAAATCAAGCTCGGATGCCTCGGGACTCAGAACAAGGGTCCTTCTAGCCTAAAATCCATGTTTCAGAGCTAATAGAATTGTTAGAATTCTCATTTGAGGCAGTTTGCTAGAAGTTTTGGCTGAAAACCAACTTCTCAACTTTAAAAACTATAAAACAGGAATATAGGCTAAGAACCCAAACGAACTGCCCGAGAATCAAACCGAGAATCTCAAAAAGTCATAAATGACTTGTAGCCTCTATGGGAAAGCAAAAAATGTAGAAAACGTGTGAAAATGGAGAAAATGACGTAGAGGGTCATTATACCAAGTATTCCATCTATTTGTTAAGTAGAAATTACATTTAGTGTCCCCCAAATTATCCGGTCTAGAATTTCGTCCCCTAAATATCTGGTCTTGAATTTTTGTCTCCCAAAGTATCCGATCTTGAATTTTGTCCCCTAAATATCTGGTCCTGAAATTTTATCCCCCAAAGTGTGTGGTCTTGAATTTTTGTACTTCCTAAATAAGTTCTAATGCTTTCCTAAAAGGCAAAGCTTGTGGTTAATTAAGCAGGTTCACTATCTTAAAATGTCTTGAAAGTGTTCCTTATTGGGCAAGAGTTAGGACGTGTGCCTTATAGGCAACATATATATGTTCTAACGTTTGCCTTTAAGGCAAAACTTTTGGTCAATTTGTGTAGGTTTATTATCTTAAAATGTCATGAATGTTTGCCTTATGGACTAGAATTAGAACGTGTGTCTTATGGAGGCTATTTTTGAATGACTTTTTTTATGAGGAGGGGGGCGGGGGGGATATCAAGGTCAGCCTATTTTAGGGTCATTCCAAAACTTAACCCATTTGTTAATAGTTTAATAAAATGATGAAGAGTTAAAATAATCCTAAAACAATTCATGAAAGATGAATCATAACAAAAATATATAAAGATAACAATAAATAAGGGAAATAGCATTTTATAATAACCAATGTCAAACACAGCAAAGAACTCAAACATTAATTATTTGTTGGTCAACTTAAAATTAACACTAGCAAGAATCAAGTAAACTTAAAATAATTGAATAAAGCTTAAACCAAAATGGACTCCACCAAAACATTACCAAAAAATAAAGTAAAAATGGTCAAATCTGTTTAACAAAGAATCAAACTCAACATAAAGGGAAAATGATAAAATAATCACCTAGAGAGAGGGATAATAGAGGTAAAATTGTTACCATTAATAGAGTTAGCCAAAGGAGATGCAGATCATGTCTGAGGTGGTATCGTGAGTCTGGTTTTAGCAGCATAGTGGGTTTGTTGTTCTACAATGTGGAGGGTGCTTGTTGGAGGTCATTGATCATTGCTCTGTTGTGGTAATGTTATTCACTGGTTTCACCAAAATTAGAGCTAGCGATGATGGGGAGTTGTTCGTTATTATGTTTATTGGAGGTGGTGCTCGTTGGAGTTGGAATATTGTTGGAGATTCCAACCTTGCAAGTTCACCAAAAAAAGAAAAAAGAGGTGTTGGGTGGCTTGGAGATGCTGGAGTTGGGAGTTCGTTGGTTATTGGGGTTGGTTTCGGAGCTTTGAGCTCGCTGGAGAAAAAGATTAAAGGGGAAAAGGGGTTGTTTGGTGGTTGAGGCTAGAGTTTCTATTTGTTGTAGCTTGGAGCTATGGTCAGATGGTTTCCCTGGTCATATCTGAAAGAGAGAAGAATGAGAGGAGCTAGGGGTTGTAGCTTTTCTTAGTGGTTTGCGGTGGTGGAAGCTCATCAAAAAAATTAAGAGGGGCAGCTATTTTGAGAAAGATGTACAAAGGATTGAGAATTTTTGGGTTTTACCCTAATTTGGATTTTTCCACCACCACTAATTGTGAAAAAGAGTGGATAAGTTTTATAGACAAAATAAAATCACTCAAGAGCAAAATCGTGTGCTCAATACCATGGTTTTGAAAAACCATGGGCTATCCAAAACCATGAGATATTTGACTTTGATGAATTAATAGTCTACGATAAAAATAAATTTAAAAATGTATTTAATGCTAGATAAAAATGTGATTTGAATTAAAAATAAACTGATGATTTAATAAAACTCAAACAACAATTGTTTATAAAACGATTGTGAAAAAATCAGTGACAACCAAAAATTAATTAAGATGATAATAAATTGATAAAAATTCTAACATTTTTAAAAACAAGGATAATTATCAATAGCTTGTGCTAAAATTAAACAAAAATATGTGAAAAATTATTTTTGTGCAATTTAACAAATACAAAGCCTAAAGCTTTTTATTTTGAAAATGTCAGTCCAAAATTGGGTGTCAACATATGTATATATACTTATACTTGAGCTGGCATGCATACACTTATTCACACATATACATGAATTGTGGTACGATTTAGAGAAAAATATTGACTTTTGGGATTTTAAAAAGAAAGAGAATCTTACCACCCTTACTACTGGTTGAAGGCTTTTAAAGATTAAAATGCACCACCTTTACTGTGTATTTTGGAATTTATGAAAGACTTATATCATTTATATCACTGGTTTACTGGTTTGGAAAGATTGTACTATCTTACTATGGATTATACATTTTCAGAAAGATTTGTACTCCCTCCATTTTAAAAAGAATGACCTATTTTGACTTGGCACGGAGTTTAAGAAAATAAAGAAGACTTTTGAATCGTGTGGTCCTAATTTAAAGTTACGTCAAATGTACCAAAATTTCCTTTAATCTTGTGGTCTTAAACATTCCATGTGGAAAGTTGGAATTAAAGTGTTGCCAATAAAGGAAAAGGTTATTCTTTTTAAAACAGACTAAAAAGAAAAGTAGGTCATTCTTATTAAAATGGAGGGAGTATCATTTTATCATAGATTTTTAAGTTGGAAAGGCTGTACTACTTTAAATTTGGACCGAGGGACATTTCTGATCCATTTCTCTGTTTACTTTTTTTAATTTTTTCTGGGAAGACGAGTGAGTACGGGGGCATTTTGGGGTGGCCCGAGGTATTTCTGAGTTTTTCTTTACTTTTTTGCATTGTCCACATACTGCATTGCATATATTGAGAGAGAGAGAGAGAGAGAGAGAGTCTCAAACTATTACCGAGTAGGTTTACTTTTTGCACTGGCTAAATGCTACATTGCACCATCCTACATTGCACCATCCTACATTGCACTACATTTTATTCTAATGCATATGTATTCTATGTATACTACTATTACTATTTTTAGTTGATCCTTGTCATGTTAGACTTTTAGGCTAGGTTTTGCATGTAAAAACCTCTTTCATGTCATTTATACTTTATACAGTCGACCTATGATGATTACTGAGTACCTCATATTTTGGTACTCATGCTACACTTCTACCTTTTTTTTATACAGATTCTAGCTTGGGTGATATTTCTTGATCTTATTAGTCTAGAGCCTACTTGATCGGATTTGGGGTGAGGTCTTGGTATTTAGAGATACCCTCATCTCCTTCCTATCTTACTATCTGTACTTTTGTATATTTTGGAAAAATGTATACTCGATTATCACACACTCTGTGTCACGACCCGAAATCCTATGCAAGCCAGACTGGCACCCGAAGCCGATATGGCCCGAGAGAACCAATCTTTGCTCATGTCTACCCATATGCATATCCTCGTATGAATCTTATTAAATCTTATTATTCCTCATGCAACTAAGCGGAAGTCATGAACATGGAAACATATATCATATCTATATACGAAACTTGGCCGTTAGGGCCATTAAGTCAAAATGATCATACATCTCTTGCTTTCATATACCCACATACGTCTACAAAAGCCTCTAACTGATGCATTTACAAGACCATCTAAAAGTCGGGACAAGTCTCCGTTTTATCTTTAAAACCTCAAAACAAATGTACAACTGTGATAAGTCCCGAAGCAACTGGGGCTCACCAAAGATCCGTAACTAACTGTCAACTTACTGTCTTTTTATAAATCTACTAGTGCTTGCACCTGCAACATGTAAGGTAAGTCCCCCGAGGGGGTCAGTACGAAGAATGTACTGAGTATGTAAGGCTCATAAGAAATAGCATCATACATGAGAATGTCAAATAAAATGTGAGAGAATAGTCAATGTGTATAAACCATCATTTTATATAATATTTTTATAACTACTCTCCTTCAAGGGAAATTACCTTCACTCAAGAGACTTGCCTTTGTTCATCTACTTGGTTAGTAGGTTGTAAAAGAATAACATTCATCCACAAACATCCACTCTAGTGGTGGGGTAACAATATAGCATACATCTACTCTATTGAGGGTTAATAATATAACATACATCCACTCTATTAACGTACATCCACTCTATTGGTGGGTTAACATACATCCACTCTCATGGTGGGTTAACGTACATCCACTCTCTTGGTGGGTTCACATACATCAACTCTCATGGTGGGTTAACGTACATCCACTCTCTTGGTGGGTTAACATACATCCACTCTTATGGTGGGTTAACATACATCCACTTTCATGGTGGGTTAACATACATCCACTCTCATGGTGGGTTAGAAAATATTACCTACACATCTCCTCATTTCTTATTTGGGAGAGATTGATTTATTAAGGATCATGATAGTATATAATACCGGGCCTCTACCTTTGGTGGGTTATGATAAATAACATAGCATAATATTGGGATTATTCCATACTGAACTTATACCCTCTAGAATGTGATCTATACTCAATGAAACATATAGTAACCATGCACATTACATCTTTACAATATTATACCCCTTACATAATTATGAAAGTGACACGTTAAAGATCATGACACTAAAGCTCACACTTATATACACATCTCACTTCACTCCTTCACTTTATGAGATTGACATCTTCACTCATGAGGAATAATTATACTAACTTGCACATCACCTCTCTTATTACTCTTATGAGATTGGTACTTTTACTTATGAAAGATTGGTACAAGGGTAATCATCATACTATAGGACTTTGGAACAAGACATGATTGGAAAATGCCATCCAAGTTGAAATAGATTCTCTTATGTTATTACTCTCTTGAAATAGTTCTCCTCGAAATTTCAACGTTATGATATCTTTGGAACTTCAATCAATGAACAAGAGATAAGTGAATCATAAGTCATCTAAGAATAGGACACGTATGGATAACAATATACGTCAACCTGAATTGATATACGTAAAGCCTCTCGGAATTGAAACAAGTCCAATGTCAATGTGAACAACATGTTGCAGAAGGATATGGAAAAAGGAACCTTACATACCTTGTATTCTCAATACGAATACACAATCTTAGACGTGCATACAATATTCCTAATACTTCCTTATGTTTCACTCTACAACATAAATTCATAATGAAACCAACATTAACCACCAATTACCTTACAATGGCATACAATAACAATCAGTCACATGTTTGGCTTTAACAAGTCATTTCCCCCTTGACAATATCATTTATGAAATTATTGTACCAATAATCCCACAATATTACATACATTGACAAATACATCATAATCAATAGCATGTCACACCAAGTTCATACTTTACACTTCTCCATCACCACAACATCACAATTATTCCATCAATTTACTTCAATACACCTTACATCAACAAATCGGCCAAAATACCATAATTTACACTTATATGAAAATAACAAGTTTAATAACATAATCACCCCATACATGTTGTTATTTCATCCATACCATGCTCTTTCATCAAAATCACAAGTCATATTTCAAGCTTGAATCTCATAGATCACACATCTTTTCCACAAAACCAAAAGTGTCATGTCCAACACTTCCAAGTCATATGTTCATTACCACTTTTGTTCATCTACTTGGTTAGTAGGTTGTAAAAGAATAACATTCATCCACATAAATTCACTCTAGTAGTGGGGTAACAATATAGCATACATCTACTCTATTGGGGGGTTAATAATATAACGTACATCCACTCTATTAACGTACATCCACTCTATTGGTGGGTTAACATACATCCACTCTCATGGTGAGTTAATGTACATCCACTCTCTTGGTGGGTTAACATACATCCACTCTATTAATGTACATCCACTCTATTGGTGGGTTAACATATATCCACTCTCATGGTGGGTTAACGTACATCCACTCTCTTGGTGGGTTAATATACATCCAATCTCTTGGTGGGTTAACATACATCCACTCGCATGGTGGGTTAACATACATCCACTCTCATGGTGGGTTAACATACATCCACTCTCGTGGTGGGTTAGAAAATATTACCTACACATCTCCTCATTTCTTATTTGGGAGAGATTGATTTATTAAGAATCATGATAGTATATAATACCGGGCCTCCACCTTTGGTGGGTTATGATATATAACATAACATAATATTGGGATTATTCCATATTGAACTTATACCCTCTAAAATGTGATCTATACTCAATGAAACATATAGTAACCATGCACATTACTTCTTTACAATATTATACCCCTTACATAATTATGAAAGTGACACGTTAAAGATCATGACACTAAAGCTCACACTTATATACACATCTCACTTCACTCCTTCACTTTATGAGATTGACATCTTCACTCATGAGGAATAATTATACTAACTTGCACATCACCTCTCTTATTACTCTTATGAGATTGGTACTTTTACTTATGAAAGATTGGTACAAGGGTAATCATCATACTATAGGACTTTGGAACAAGACATGATTAGAAAATGCCATCCAAGTTGAAATAGATTCTCTTATGTTATTACTCTCTTGAAATAGTTCTCCTCGAAATTTCAACGTTATGACATCTTTGGAACTTCAATCAATGAACAAGAGATAAGTGAATCATAAGTCATCTAAGAATAGGACACGTATGAATAAATATACGCCAAACTGAATTGATATACTTAAAGCCTCTCGGAATTGAAACAAGTCCAATGTCAATGTGAACAACATGTTGCAGAAGGATATGGAAAAAGGAACCTTACATACCTTGTATTCTCAATACGAATACACAATCTTAGACGTGCATGAAATATTCCTGCTCCTTCCTTATGTTTCACTCTACAACACAAATTCATAACGAAACAAAAATTAACCACCAATTACCTTACAATGGCATACAATAACAATCAGTCACATGTTTGGCTTTAATATGTCATTTCCCCCTTGACAATATCATTTATGAAATTATTGTACCAATAATCCCACAATATTACATACATTGACAAATACATGATAATCAATATCATGTCACACCAAGTTCATACTTTACACTTCTCCATCACCACAACATCACAATTATTCCATCAATTTACTTCAATACACCTTACATCAACAAATCGGCCAAAATCCCATAATTTACACTTATATGAACATAACAAGTTTAATAACATAATCACCCCATACATGTTATTTCATCCATACCATGCTCTTTCATCAAAATCACTAGACATATTTCAAGCTTGAATCTCATAGATCACACATATTTTCCACAAAACCAAAATTACCATGTCCAACACTTCCAACCATAACCAACATGATATACATAATCTCTCATGCTTACAATATGTTAAAGTACAAGAATTATCACTTACCCAATCTTGAGAAAGGATGATCTTGCTCCAAAAGTTGCCTTTGAACTCTTAGGGTTTGAGAGAAAATAAGTGGAGAATTATCTAGAAAGCATGAGAGTTTCCAAATGAATAAAATCATATTTTTTCCCCTTTCTATAGGCCTTTAATTCCATCTTTATCCACTCTTGTGGCATTAAATGTTTGGTCTAGAAGTCAAGGCAAGAATGGGTCATTTGACCCATGTCTTCTTTTCAGTTTTGGGCCCTTTTTGAGCCCAATTCACTCAACCCAATAAAATCAATAATTTCTCATGTTTAATTCATTTCATACGCATTACGAAAATATTCCCACTTACGCAATTCATACTCGTAGCCTTAATTCCAAAAACAAGCATTCTAGCCACGTATGGCTTATTTTGGCTACAAGGGTAAAATCGTCATTTTGATGTCAAATTCTTTCTCGAGTAATTTTATCATACCAATATAATACTTTAATCATTTCATGTATATTCTCATGGTTGTATAATAAACGTAGCAAAAATCGGCTCAATACGTCCCCGGGTACCCTTAGGACTTAGAAAATTTCCAACTTACAAAAAATTGAAAAATCCATCCTGGCACGCCCTTGGGAGCGCCAGATTGCTGCCTATGGGAACAAAAATTTGTCCCTGAGTGGCATGGCACGCCCTATGGCGCGCCTGGGCCTTAGTTTTTCCAAAAATTTTGTTTTTCGACTTTTCTTCGCGGGTTTGGTTAGATACTTCAAGTCCTATTCTGTAACTTACTTCTTAGCCTTAATATAATTTTTTTAGAGTTCCTCTTAGACTCATTTTGAACCCCACAAATTCTCCACAAAAATCACAAAACAACTCTTATGAAGGGCTAATCACATGTATGAAGCCAAATTTCAATTTTCTCATCATTATCATTCCCAAATACATACTCATGGCATCTCGACACCTAAGTAACCATTGTTCAAAGTAATAACATAGGGTTGGGAAGGTACGAGGTGTTACACTCTAGTTCCTAGTAGCTCTTGTATTGGTGAAACTTTGTATATTTAGTCCTTCTAGTTTCTATAGGGCCCATCTTGTATATTTTGTACTTGTTATATATGTATCTATACGTAGTGTCCATTGTTCTTATTTTTTATCCCGTTATTATATTTTGGCTATTACTTTCTATATATATGGCTTGGGGTTTGGCTTATCTACTGGAGGGACTATAGTAGATGCCATCATGGCCCAATTTTTGATCGTGACATATTAATTGATAATATTAATTTTGTATGTAGGTGTTTATATGTGATATAAATTATGACATATGAGATATCTATGTGTATAGGATATACAAGTTGATAGCAGTCTGGAACCTGGGGGTTGCTCCGAGAAATCCTTTCTTTCTCGTCCACTCAAGGGGTACGGACACACCTGCGCGGATATTGAATCTTATTTATGTGTTACACGTTCATTCTTTATATAATTTTGAATTATTTGTTACATGTGATATAAGTGAAACTAGAATTATGCAAGTAGACAACTTAAACTAAATTCACATGCTATGAGTGATTTGATCACCATGATTATCAAAAGTTATTTTAATAATGATTCCCCCTACTAAAATTAGAGTTCTTAAATAATAAAACCTAAAATAATTTATTCTATAGCTATCCATCAAAATAATTACTTTTATTTATTTCTTGTTTACAAGGAACGACAAGCCAACCAGCAGACTTATGGTTTGAGAATAAAATAAAACTATTTATTGCATTAGATGCATGGATAAAAATTTATTTAATTTTTTTGTTATTTCCTAGCCAACTCGGAGAGCATGAAATTTAATTGATTCTTTGTTTTAATGATGGTTAACCTCAACTATGTTAATAGAAATGAACTGCCAACTAGGAGCAATTTGACATAGAGCTATTTAAGGAAATTGCATTGAGCTATAATTTTTAAGAGTACCTACCTTCAAAGTATGTGTGAGAAATGACCTGCCAACCAGGGGGCTCATATATATTATTGAGGGACTCCTTTAATCCACTAAAAGAAATAGAGATTTCTTAAGTCATAATGAGGGTATATGATAATTACTAAAAATATCAGTTAGATAAAAGGCCATGTCTTTATGATACACGTGATATGCTCTTGTATTATTGCCTTTACTTTTGTACTTTATTTTTCTCAATATGTTTGTTATATCATTATATAGAATAGTTTATGCCAATAAGTTGGTATGACCAAATTTTAATGATTGATCTATAAACTTGAAAATTGTTCTCATGCATGAAAAGCTAATTAATGTGATTGATAAGCTTGACAAAACAATTCCATTTGGACATCATGCTAGGGAATAAGAATTTGTCATAAATAGTTTGTAGAATATCTTCTTACCAAATGCATCATCTCGATTATATGATTTATAAATTCTAGAGGAAATATTAGGATTTGAATTCAAAATAAATAATTGAACGTCTTCAGAAGATGTTTAATTAGTGTAAGGTATACAAAGCAAAATAATTAGATACTAGTTATCTAAGACTTTTGTAATGACCCTTCAAGCCATTTTATCTATTTTCATGTGTTTTTACCATTTTGAACTTTTCTGTAGTTGCTACAGTCATTTAAGACGCTGATCAAAACATCTAGTAAATGACCTTGGATGAGAATTATGTCAATTTTTTTATCTCCAGAATGTAGATTTTGGGCTAAGAGGACCTTTGGTTTGGATTTCGAGGCTTCCAGACTCATTTTGGGATCATTGGGTGAATTTTAGTGAAAATGGAAAAAATGGGCTTGGGCCTACATTTCTTCAAAGCGACCTTTATTGGGAATTTTGTCAATTTCGTTGAGTCCAGAATGATGTTTCCAATATGATAGAATATTTGGTTTGTGTTCAGGGGACTCTGAATGAATCTTGAGGATTTGTTTGGGAATTAAAAATCTATTAAAACTCTTAGCCAAGTTGTTGATGCAGCTGATGTCTGGTGCAGCTGCCTAAGCGAGTCTTAGCTCGCACCAGCTAAGTCACTTATACAGAAGGTTGGTCGCTTATACAAAGTCTACTGATGTCAGCGCCTTTTGCTTAAGCAGAGCCTCTCCCGCTAAAGTGAGTCCGTTTATGCAGACAATCTTCCATATTTGCAGAGGCTCGGGTTTTAAGTGGCTTCTGCCTAAACGAAAGTTTTACCACTTAAGCAAAGCTGCTTTTTCAGCAAAGCCTCGTCTTAAGCAAAGACCAATGAGTATATACTTCTTCTTCCATCAAACATTTCATTTATATCAAAATTTCATTAAGAGCTTGGGTTTGCGGGGATTGGAGCAAGTCTTGGAGATTCTTGATATGGGTAAGCTCAATTTCTCCATCATTTCATACTATCACTTCATCTCTCATCTTTTCAATCTTTAATTCGCAATTTGGGTTCTTAGATCCTTGTTTTCTGCTATTAAAGTGAAGCTTTTGGACCAATCGAGGTTCGAATTCATTTTTGTGTTCGCCCAATATCCCGGTATGGGTTCCTTACCTATGGGGAAGGTAATTGTGGATTCAATTTTTATTTTCATTGTCGGGCCTCAAGGGTTGATTCTTGACTCAATTTTTGGCCCAATTTTTATATTTGTAATATAGGTCGTGTTTTTCTCGTCTTGATGTATAAAGTATGTTTTTTATAACACGACAGCATTTTGAGTTTGAGTGGAGGGGGAAAGTAGCTCATTGTTGGTCTGAAACTACTGTTTGTCTTTGAGGTAGGCAACAATCTACTTTTCTTAGACTTAGAGATTGTATGTTGTATGAATTCGCATGTAGGAGAGGGGTTTGTAGGCTAGGTTTAAGTTTAATTCATTATTTCTTATATTATTGGCCTACTTCAGGGATCTTAGCGTAGAATATTTGAATGATCATTAGATTAGACTACTGCTATAGCATTAGTCAGGAATCCTATTATGTTTATTGTAGTACTAGAATTAGGTTAGAGATCCTTAGTATAGTTTGGGGTAGTATTTCGTGGTAGAAGGGATCTTATCGATTTGTTTACTTTTATGTTGAATTTTTATGTTGTGTTTTCTTGTTATATTTTGGGAATATGGGCCCGAGGCTATGGATGTGCTTTATCTAGATTCCAGGTCTGTGTGCTATGAAGGGTGGTTTTACCCTTGTGCATATACATGGATTATGGTGCTCTACCAAGGATAAATATTGATTTCGGGCTTTCAAAATAAAAAGGGGAAATTTTACCACTATTACTGCTGGTTGGAGGCTTTTTAAGATGAAATTGTACTATCTTTACTATAGAATTTGGATTTTAAAGGGATAGTGTCATTCTTTATCACTGGTTTGTCATTTTGGAAAGGTTTCTACTCTCTTACTATTAATTCCAAAAATTTTAAAAAGATTTGTAACATTTTTATAATAGATTTTTAAACTAGAAAGATTGTAATCCTTTAAATTCAGGTCGAGGTATGTTTTTGGTTCATTTCTCTATTTACTTTCTTTTATTTATGCTGGGGAGTCAAGTAAGTTTGATAGGCGTTTGTGGATGGCCTGAGGTATATGTTTTGGGTTTTATGTTACTTTTCTGTATTGGCCATTTATTGTATTACATATGCTAAGAGAGAGAGAGAGACTTGAGGTATTGCCGAGCAGGTTTACTTTTCTACATTGGATTTTAAAAGGGGAAAATGGACTATTTTAGTCCCAGTTCGAGTTCGGACACCTGATATACTCATGATTACTCCTGGTTTGAGTCTGGAAGGTATTTATTACCTATTATTCTTGAAAGCTCTAGTTCAAGTCTGGGCGAGGTAAATGGATATCGCAAGTCCCTCGTGGATCCTTTCTTTGCTAGCCACAGATGTTGGAGAAGGAGTATATAGTAGCATGGGTCATGGCATTCATCTCATACTACATCATATGTTATTCATTTGCACTTACTTATTTATATACACTACTTGTAAGTTGTATTGTTTGTTGTTTGTACCTGCTGAGCTTATGGGGGCCAGTTGGGCTATATTGTTTGTTGTACCTTTCGACCTTATGGGAGCTTGGTTAGGTTATCATTTTATTATTATTGCTATTATCTTCATTTATTCTCTGTTATTCTGTAAATTTCTAGACTAGTTTCCTTGTATAGATTTCCTTGCATGTTATTTATACCTTGTATTATCTTTATAGCTCGTTGGCCTATGATGCCTACTGGGTACTGCGTGTTTAGTACTCATACTACAGTTCTATATCTTTTTCTGATGTATATCATAGTACGAGTCTTGCTCATTGATTTTGTGCATTCGGGAGTCCCTTGCTAGGAATTGCAGTGAGCACTTGGCGTCTGGATGCTTACCTATCTCCTTCCAATATCTATTATCAATATTTTTATATATCATGTGCAGACTGGTATTAGTTTAGTCCATATTTTAGTACTTAGAGGCTCTTGTACAGGTGACACCAGATCTAGGGTTGGATTACCTTGTATATTCTATCTTTCCTATTCCTTTAGGGGCCTTTTTTGTATATTTTGTACCTGTTATATATATATATACCTACTAGAGGGTTATAGTAGGTGCCATCATGACGTGATTTCAGATCGTGACGACTTTATTTGAATCCAAGTCGATTGTGAATTTGTTAATTGAACACGTGTCAATCATACTAATGATATGCTTGAACAACTTGAGAAGTTGAGGTGCAAATTGAGAAAAGAGTTTCTCAAGATTTGATCTTTCAATCGTTATCTGAATTTAAAGCAGAATGTTTTCCCTACAAGAAGAAAGGACATTGTAAGAGAAACCGCAAGGAGTTTCTTGCAACTCTAAAAGACAAGAAATGAGTAAGACTCTAATGAAATGTATTTTCATGAGTTTATTTAACCATTATTGATTCTTCACTATGGGCATTAGATACCAATAGTAACTATAAGATCTACAATCTGTTTAAAGAGTTCAAGATAAGTAGAAGGTCAAATAAAAAGAGAAGTTAATATACACGTTGAAAATGGTGCAAGAGTTGCAACATTAGTTGTATGATAAATTTTCTTGTAATGCCTACAAGAAAAATAATTAGTTGGAAGATTATTGTTATGTTCCTAAATTTGTTTCAAACATAATTTCATTTTTATGTTAGACAAGCAAGATTGTTGCATTATTTTTAATAATAGTATATTCACTATTTTTCATAATGATGAATTATATGTGAATAGCTATTTCCAACATGGTATTTATGTCTTACCTAATGTGAATGCTAATTCGATTATGCATGTTTCATGTCTTAAGAGGAAAAGAGATGATCAAGTAAATTATGTATATCTTAGTATTGTAAGATTGGTCATATTGCCTAGAAGAGATTTAACAAGTTGACAAGGAAAGTTATTTTGACAAATATGATTATGAATCATTCCTAAATTATAAATCTTTTTTCAAAGAAAAAATGACCATATCTCCATTTACTGAAATAGGAGATAAAGCTTCTAAATTATTGGAACTAATTCATACAGATGTTTTTAGGTTCAAGAGAATTCAAGCTAAATGTAGATATTCTTAATCTATCACTTAAATTTATGATATATGAATTTGTGTATCTTATGAAACAAAAATATAAATGTCTTGAAATGTTTAAAAGACTTTACAGTGAAGTTGAAAATAAACTTGTAAAAGTGTCAAGATACTAAAGTGTGATAGATGTGAAGAACATGTTATTGATGATTTACTAAATATCTGAAAGAGAATTAGATTCTCGCATGATGAACACCTTCAGCACTACTATAACACCATGATGTATCTGAGAGAAAGAATTTAACCTTATTAGATATGGTGAAATCCTTAATGGGGTTCAATAATGTTCTCACTAAGTTAGACTCTGCAATACCATATTAGATATCGAAGGAACATAAACCTAACTTTAAACAAGTTAAAGTTTGGAGTTATCCAACTTGTGTTAAAAGATTGCAATCTAATAAACTTGACTCAAAATCTGATAAGTGTATATTCATTGGGTATCCCAAAGAAACTATGGGATATTCACCTCTCTAACTATAAAGTCTTTGTGGAAAAAGGAATAATCCTTTCAGAAAAGGGGTTTCATTTAGAAAAAAATGATGGTGTAGAAATAGAACTTGATGAAGTTTAAGAAACTAACAAAACAACACATGATCAAGAACATGAGATACAAGTTGAGGAACCTTATTAGGTGCGTTGAAGTTGACAAGGAAGTTGTTATATTCAATGGTTGAAGTTTAAGAACTTAATGAAGTTCATGAATAGGTTAATTAAACAGTTCTAAACCAAACTAAATAGTAACTAGATCCAATATAAATGTGAGAAATCTATTTACAAACCTTTTAAAAAGTTATCGACAATATCATACACCAAATAGACAGAATCTAATGGTGTAAGATAATGTCTAAGATAAGATTGATCATAATGATGATGTAACAACTCTCATTGTGATTTTTAGATTTTTCTATGGTTTGACCATTTTTCCCTTCCTCATAGTTGCTATATATCATTTATGAGTTTTCGGGATGGTTGGCACATTCTCCAAAGTATTTGGGAGTGATTTAAGTGAGTTTAAGGTTTTGAGTAGCCTTGAAAGTAATTAGTTGACTTTGGTCAATATTTTGTGATCTGAGCGTCAGATGGTGATTTTGTCAGTTTCATTAGATCTGGAATGTCATTTTTGGGTTAGTAGTGTGGTTAGATCAAGTCCCAAGTCTTTATTTAGAGTTTTGAGCATTTAGTCGAGAAACTAGTTAAATGAGACTAAAAAGGGGTCTTGGGGTTAACTTGTTGATAATGAGCTCTTTTGATAAATATACTGGTTCCTTTGAGACTGAAACATTGAAATTAGCCTAGTAGCATTCGGTGCTAGAGCCACTACAACAAAAAGAAGAGTACTAGCCAGTATCAAAAATATACATATATACAGTAGTCTCGAAATGCAAAAGACTGTGGCTAAAATAGATGGAGGAGGATCAGCCTTGGACTCTAGAAAGCTCACCCCATCTCCGAATCAGTAGTTGGGCCTGAGAATAGCGCCAGCGCCGGTGGATCATACTCGGATTTGCATTAGGAAGAAGATGAAGAAGTGCAGTATGAGTACCAAAGAAATGGGTACTCAGTAGACATCATCGGTCGACTGAGCTCAAATATAATAATATCATAAATATAATGGGAGAGTGTAAGCAAAGTCAATCGTAACATGGGTAAAATGTAAATATCTATTGTACTAAACAAGTACAGTAATGAAAATAAATAACTTAAAAGTAAGAGAAATGAGCTAACTACAACCTAACTGGGCCCCCATAAGCCCAGAAGGCACACCCAAGAAGACCATTAACCCTACCGAGCCCCCATAAGCCGAGGGGTGCAAACAAGAGAAAACTAAGATAGAAAACATAAATATCTAGTGACTGAAAAGATCTCAAGTAAACTTTTTATCCCCAAATCCATGATGAAAAATCCATATATGTACCAGGATTGAACTAGCAACAATGGGTAGTAACGAGAGCCTAGACGCCGGGTTCAAACCAAAAATAGTGGGTAATAACGAGAGGCCACATGAATCATGTACAACAGAACTCAGTACCACTACCAATACTCTATGTAACAGCCATAAATAACTCCTGGACATCCACATCGTATCATAAACAGATGTAGGACTCAAACCGATAGTCATAGTAACCATACCATAACCAGAAACAAGTGATCCCATAAGAAGCCAATCTTAACCATAAAATGATATCACAACCATATCAGAGCTTGTACATAGTAACCAAAAACATAACCATAACCATAACCGATACCAATATTATGCCAGAACTCATAATAACTATAGCCATAAAGCATATGCCGGACTTGAACTGGAACTGAAATGCATTTATATAAAAATAAGCATAACTAGCTAACAGGAAGAAATTCAAGGTTTCCAAGCCTATCTACAAACCATAAGGTCATAAATAAAAACCTAAAATGGGTAAGTCCACTACGGCATGGTGGATCCCAAATACTAGGTCAAGAAAGAGCGGTCCAGGTCAATTACTACCCTACATGATAAAAGGAGCTAAAACAAGTCAGTAATCATCAGAGTAATTAACAAGTTATTTACCATACATTGATACCAGAAACCATTTCCATAAAAAAATTGTTGAAAGTATATTGGGTATGATTAGATAGTTGTATAGTTAATAATAGATGCAAGATGAAATCTGTCAACTTTTGGTAATGAGTTTAAGCTCTATGTTGTCATATATTATAAACGACTAATCAAAACCTTGGCAAGGACAATTGAATGAAAGAAGAAAAGAGTTTCTTGGGTCATTCAATAGTCGATTGTAATCTCACATACAACACATAGTTGATCACCTATTGAGATATTTGACAGTTAGACCATATTCTGGGGTGATTTAGAGCTCTAAGGATAGAAGAAAATACTACATTATTCTTCTATAGGTTCTTGAGAGTAAATTGTATACTTCATGCTATTTGGTTGTTAAGGAGTATTGCTAAATAGCAACCTTGATTTGTATATTGATATGATTAATTTACTACCGGCTTAGTTTTGAACCTATGAGGTCCCACACTAACGAGTGCTCTGGTCTTTATTAATGGATTAGTTATTTTATTGTGTGATAATTAAATTAGAGAATTTAATTAGTTAAATAAATAAAGTATTAGTCCAAACGGAATATTATTATATTCTTTACTAGCATCGAAAAAAATTAATATTGTGAATAAATTAAAGTTTTCTATTTAAAATTAAAAAATTAAACCACATCTCTTGATTAAAATTTATATGTGATATATATTTGGTATTTATTTATATATGGTAGATAAATAATATATTAATAATAAATGTCTGTGAATCCAATTTGAAAATGGAGATTCACATATGGAAAGGCCATTAGGACTTGTCTCACGTTAATGTCCATAAAAGGTTTTATTCCTTGCATCTAATTTTGGAATGGAATTGACCATGAAATAAAAGTCCTTTTAAGGTCTTGTTGCACACGTCCACCCATTAAGAATACGATTTGATGCTTTTGTGAGAAAGTTTTCATCAAGTTTAACTATGAAATTAAACTTTTAGCCCAAGTAAATTATTACCTTAACCAAAGGAAAAAAGGTGTATAGGTGATTCTATAAAGGGTGATGGATAAATTCTATCACACAAGTTCATGAAAAAAAGTTTTTATTATAAGAAAAGTTATTATGATAAAAATACAATATTGAAATTGTGTAAGCACTACACCAAATCAAGAAAAAGATATTATTGACAAGAAAATTATTTTCTTATTCAGTTTATTGTGAGTTGAGATTTTTTGAGAAAAAATTCAATATAATAGTCATAAATGATATACCCAAATCCACCAATATAGATGAAAGGTGCATGAAGTCACTTGCAATATAATTACCCAAATTGATGAGTTAGGGTCGATCCCACATGAAATAGAACTATAGTTAAATAAATAAAGTATTAGTCCAAACGGAATATTATTATATTCTTTACTATTTGTTTGCATACTCTAAACAAGAAAAAATTGGGGGAGGAGGGGGGGGGGTTGTTATCGAAATAAGAGAATCACAAGTATCAATCAAATCAATTGGAAACCACACTATTTGAATTTCAATTTGAATCACGTAAGATAGACCTTAGGGATGTGCTAGTTTGACCCTAAGTATTGTAATTGGGAAATTAACCTTACTTCAATATTGTTGTTATCATGGGTAGGCCAGACTTTTGCTAATATTAACAATCTCTCAATCTAATAATATATTTCATCTTGGGACTTCTCGAACCCCAAGGTGTGGGAAATTTCAACCAACCTAATACACCAAGTTAGCTATTCTATTGCTATAAATAGTTATTAAATGAATAAGATTCAGTTTCTTGTTAACGAATTCTTCTCAATCTTATCCCTTTTTTCAAGCAAGATAATAGATTGCAAGCTAATTAGAGTTTTCAATCTCTAATATTGATTAAAATATAAAGAATTAGCTAAACCCATATCAAACAAATAATAATTAAAGCAAACTAAGAACACCCAATCGCAAACATAAACCCAGCATTACACACCATTAAGACTTGGGGTTTTATCTATGCATAATCAAAGATATAAAAATTATACCAAAATCATCAACTAAATTCTCCATAAATTAAATAGCCACAGAGAAATTAATAAATCTCCAAGAAGAATTCAAGATATGTCTTCACCATTTTCTCTACACTTTGATTTTAGATAACTTTGTAACAAATAATCAAAAAGATTCTATTTATATGAATAAGAAATCCAGGTCCAGATAATTACAAAGTTTCCACTGGATGAGCTTTTACAAGCTCCATCGAGCTCGTATAACACATGTGAGATACGCACAACTGCTTTTAGCTTGCAAAACTTGCTTCACGTTGCTTGATTCCTCAGTTTTTTTCCACTTGTTTGTAGCATAATGACATCGCATAACACTTGTGCGATACACACAACTAGAACCCATGCTTGCATAGCTGTAATTTGAGAGGCTCATTCATGCTAGACATTTGTGTTATTCTACTCAAGCTTTTTTGATCCGCATTTCACTTTTGGAATCTGAATCAGCATTTGTGTGATTTGAATTTTGGCACCTCTTCTTTTCTTTCAAGTTTTTGCTCCTTTTTGGCACTTTACTGATCATTGGTGGATTTCTTGATCTTATTATCTACATTCAACCAAATTAACATAAGAGAGACTTAAATTGGAATTAAGGACCACAATTTTCTATCCAATTGATGCTAAATGAGTCGTAAATCATCGACTCATCAACACCCCCAACTTAACCTTTTGATTGTTCTCAAGTAAATCAAAACCAACAACTAAGATACAGTGACTAAAATTGGTACTTATTGTGAGCTTATACACATGCATTTACGAAAAACATATTTCCCCTTTCTTTGAATGAAAACAATTGGAGCAATTTTCCATTATCAAACAATTATATCATTAATCACAAGCCTCAAGCATTGGCTACCCATTACCAATCTATGATTATGCTCAAATATATCAATGAAAGTCTCTCAATGTTCTAGCTTTGTGCAATTCAAATGCCCTCAAACAAAGAATATCCCTTCACTCAATCATGACATTAATTGCATAAAAGAGGAATTAAAGCAAAGCACTCACAATCTCAAAGAAGAGTAAGGATTGCAAATACCATGCCATAAGCCCATGTTTTCTATCACACAACATTTCTGAATGCTCGGTTGAAAATCTCAAAGGACTTTTATAGGCTTATAATATAGGGAAAGGTTAAGGTAGGGTACTCATTTGGATCAGATGACTTCACCCTTTCGAAGTACTTTGTGAAGCCTTAAGTTGTCCTCTATTGATGTTAACCCGTCTTTGACAATTATTTCTTGATTGTGTTAATCAACTCCTTCCTACTCTTTCAAGACTTAATAAAAAAAACTATTTACTTACATCAACACTTTTTTTTATACAAGTGTTATAGATACTAGAGAAGAAAGTTGCTAAAATTTCTTTCAGCTTCTTTTCATTTCCACATACAACCTTTTTCTACATTTATCCCACCTCCAACTTAAGCTTCTTGCCTTATTTAAGTGCTTCGAATAGAATTTGATTCAAAAGAGGGAACTTTGCAAAAATAGATCAAGGCTTGTAATGCGATTGTTTCAAAGAAAAGGCTAATCGGCACAAAAGGATAAAACTAGATCACTCACTCCTAGGTCATAGGCTAAAAATTATCTTTTTGAAGGTTCTCTCAATTTAAGACCTAAGGTCATTTCTCCACTTTGCATGTTCCTATGTTCTAGTGATGGACCAACAAGGCAAGTTCTAGATGGAACCATAACAAAAGATCAAAGTCAAATCCTTACCACACATGACACTGAACTACACATGCACAACATCATTTCAATTCTCTAATTGGCTTACTGCAGTCATTGCACAATTCAAAGCTAGTATTCTGATAGTTAATAAAAGATGCATGCCTTCACAATAGTGATTATTCAACAATATCAGCCCAGCAACCAAATTTTTTTTTGAAAATGGCCTCATTTAGGCATGGGGATTATTTTGTCAAATAGAAGTTCTGTTCATGTGAGTATCTCCACAAAAGTATCCACCAAGTCAAAGTACTCTATTACTGGCACGTGATTCCTAAGCACAATGCCAAAAAGAGTTTTACCAACTCAACTAGAAACAACTAAAAATTGCTAAAATTCAAAACAAACAAACAAGCCAAAATTAAATGAAAATGAGATCAGAGTCACAATCACCACACATCCAAAATAAAAATAAAAGTGTCTCGCACTCTACCACACACCATTCATAATACAGAACCAAAATCAAAATATATGAATAAGACATGTCAAAATATATAATACCCCACCCCAACTAAAGAGCATGTTTTGTCCTTAATGAATAAAGGAACAAATAAGAGCAAGGCAAAGATGCGGATCCTCCTATGATATCTAGGACTGAGGTGGAGTCTGGCCCGCTGATGCAGCCTCAAGCTGGGCATCAGTGATCGGATCCAAGCTAGGTAGAATTTGAAAGGTGCACGCAATCGCTTACAATAGAATTACCTAACTCAATGAGTTGGGGTTGATCCCACATGGAATGGGATTATAGCTTTGACCCAGCTAGTGTGTTAATTAGTTATTAGTTTCAATCAATGTAATACCTCAAGTGAGTGATTCTATTGCTAGCAACAGCTTTTAAATGAATAAGATTAAGTCCTTGTTAACTAATTCCTTTTCACGACCTGAGCCTACACCCTATCTGAGACATGGTGCTTGGAATTATAAGTGATCCCAAACTAACCCTTGGCATAGCTTATATAGACATATAAATAACATAAAGCGGAAGCTGAAACTAAAAGCATAATTCATGAATTTGGAAACATAACTGTAAGTTCAAATGAACAAAATACTAAGCCCAAAGGCCAACACAAAACCATACTCTAATGTCTGAAAGCCTTTAAAACTAGATAACATAATCTATCGAGACAAGGCCCCTGACTAACCTTAAAACAATTTCTAAAAATAAAAGGAAGGGAACGACTAAGCTAAGTCCCCAAATAATAAGGATT
Source organism: Capsicum rhomboideum (assembly GCA_031232105.1). Taxonomy (NCBI): domain Eukaryota; kingdom Viridiplantae; phylum Streptophyta; class Magnoliopsida; order Solanales; family Solanaceae; genus Capsicum; species Capsicum rhomboideum. The sequence goes on from CP124711.1 coordinate 59,705,001, forward strand.
CACCACTATTGGAGTCTGAGTTGATGGAAAACTAGCCACATGTGTGAGAGTGAGAGCTTGAATCTACATCACATGAAAAATATAGGCAAAAGAAGTATGCGATCAGTACGTTTGAATGTACTTAGTATGTAGGGATTAAACTAAATAACATAGAGATACAATCTTAATATGAATTAAAAGAAAGGACAAAACTATAGATTTTATAAAGATTCATACCAATTGGAAGTAAAACATTTTAGAGACTAAAGTGGGGACTTTTCTAAAGACAAGGCATGTCAATATCAAATCATATGGAAACGTATAAGGATCATATCATCAAAACTATAAAAGTGAAGTTAAATCTTTTAGATAAGAGTTTCTTTTAGCCGATATAAATTATGTGAGCATCATGGAGTCCAGTGTCATGCACCCATATTGAAAAAGATTGTCCTAACTGGCCAAAGTTAGAACCATAAATATAAGAATCTTGAATCATTCCTCTTGGGCAAACATATAACCTACAGTTGCACGTAGTTATGGAACTTGGGTTTATTTTGAACCCTGTATGTTCTTTCGATGCTAAATACTACTCCCAAAATATTTCATACCTTTTTCTCAGATCATACATAAATCATACTTTGGGGCGTAAAGCTTGCATTTTTACAAAAGTTCATATTTCATAGCTATCATGGAATTCACCCTTCTTTGGGTTCATTCGAGTTTCTTGAAAATTTATAATGTCATAAGAATTCTAAAATCATGCTTGAGGTGTCAATTTCAAGAAAACTCATTTTGAAGAATCATAGTAAGAATTAAAAGTTCAACAAATGTTAATGGAATATTCATAGAAATCAAAATCATGTTTGAAAGCATCATGAAACCATGAAATATACTTCATAAAAGATAAAATTGAAAGTGGGTTTATAACCTTAACCATAGTCATGAATTCAAGAAAACATAGGAAGGTTTGAACATGAGGATGAAAGAAAATCTCCATTGAAGTTCTATATACCTGAAAAAGAAGAGTTCTTGCAGAAAAATCTTAAACTTAGGAGCTTTGGAGTTATGGGGTTTGAAAAACCCTCTTACATGTTTTTGAGTTTTTTGAGAGACAACTTGCTGACATTTTTTTAAGAAATAATTGTTATTGGGTGATTAAATTCATGGGGAGAGGTCTTGAGGTAAGGAAAAGAATAAACTATCCCATAGAAAATTCTTTAAAAGTGTAGAAAAATTCCGTCAGACGATTCAGTTGATGGACCGTCAGTCCCCTGATGGACCATCATCCAAACTATCAACTTTTGGGCAAATTTTGAGCTTACTAGATATGCATGACAACCCACATGATGGACCATCACATCGTCTGTCATTCATTGGCTGACAGACCCATCATTCGCTGGTAGACGGATAACTTCTGGTAAAATGATCATAACAGTTTACTCTAATATTAGATAGACAAATGATTGGTGGCGTTAGAAAGAAGACTCAAATACCTTTAATTTGGTGGGTCTTAAGCTACAAAAATCTTCATATTTGAGGATTTATGCTCGTTTGAAGTTAACGCTAGTAAAATCTTATACGAAAACCCAATCGGTAAAGAAGCTTTCAACTTAACCTTAAGCTAGAAGTTTCTTATGACCTTAATTCATATCCAAAGCTCTATCCACACTAAGGAATTGGTATTAAAACCCATACAAATAGGAAGTTTCATCGAGTTCGAGTCTAGCTATACACGTATAATGGTTCAGATCTTAACTCAGAAGTTTGAGGTGTTACATTCTACTCACCCTTATCCTTTTTTTCAAGCAAGATAAGAGATCCAAGCTAATTAGAGTTTGCAACCTATAATATTGATTAAAATAAGAAAAATTAGCTAAACCCATATCAAACAAACAATAATTGAAGGAAACTAAGAACACCCAATCATAAACTTAGACCCAACATTGCACACCCTAAAGATTTGGGGTTTTAACTATGCATAAGACATAGAAATTATACCAAAATCATTAGCTAAATTCTCAATAAACTGAATATCTATAAAGAAATTAATAAATCTCCAGGAAGACAACTAAAACCCTAGAAAACGACACTTTAACCACTAGCGCCACCACGAACCATGGACAGCATGACCTTTGGCCAGCCTCCTCTACTGGATTCTGGGCCAACTAACACTATTAAGAACACCACATGACAAGTATGTTCAAGCATCTATGCTAATTCACTCAACGACACAGCTCCTAATAACCCTCTGCACAAACCCATACAACTGAAACAAATCGCATATTTACATGGGGAACCCAAAATTATTTGGGAAGAAGAGAAAGTTAATCAGATGATCATCAATGAAGAGTGTCATTATACATTAGTGGGAAAGTTTTCCTATAGCTAGACAGAGATACAAGATCTGCGGAGACTTATTTCGAAGTAATGTGATTTGAAGGGAGAAGTGAACATAGGCTTACTAAGCAGCATGTACATTTTGATCCGAGCATCCAAACTAGAGGATTACGTAAACCTATTGTCAAAGCCTCAATTCTACATCACACATAATTATTGGTCTTACCCAATGTGAACCTTGAAGTGGGATCCTCTATTTAATCTGGAAGAAAAGACAACTAAAGCAATAACATAGATTTATTTCCCATCTTTGGCACCCAATTTTTTTGGTAAAGAGGCAGTTTTCTCTTTGGCTGCTGCAATTGGTAAACAATTACAGGTAGATCTGGCTACTCAAAACAAAACTAGACCTATTTGTGCTAGGATCAAAATGGAAGTAGATTTACTTGGCGAATTTTCAAAGAAGATAAATATAGGAATGAGAAAGAAGTCGGGTGAAATTATGGAGAGTAGATTAACATCAAATATGTCTATATGCCAAAGTATTACAAACCATGCAAATTACAAGGTCATAATGAGAAGGATTTCTTTGTAATTCATCTAGAATTATATCCAAAGGAAGACAAAGAGAAAGGGGAAACAAAGAATGAGGTGACCAAGGAGGAGGCAGAAATAAACAAAAAGGATTGAGGGAGATAAGGGTGATAATAATCATCAAAAAGACGATAGGGCATAAGAAAAAAAAAGGAAAAGAAAAATAAAAAGTAGATTTTCAAGAGCAGAAAGAAAAAATAGGTATAGAAGAGAAAGACAAAATTTAAGAGAGAGAGAAGTATGGAACCCAAGGGCACGGTAGAAGGAGGAATAGGAAGTCCAAACTAACAATAAGTTTGGGGAACTTGAAGATGAGACAGCAGACAATGAGAAAGGGGATAAGCAGGAGTTCTCAGGACAAGTAGGAGAAAACTCCCCAACAGAAGTAGGTGGAAACAGAAGTTGCTAAATCAACATGTAGTTCAAGTTTAAACAATAAAGAAGGAGAAGAAAAAAGAGAACAATCACATAGCATTGATATCAATGCTAGCCTAAAGGAAAAGGGCTCTTTTTTTTGGCAACATCAGACAATCATATCCATGAGGTTATTTAAGCATCAAATGAGGTTAACAAGGAAGCAGACATCACTAGTATATAATTAGGAAAGAAGAATCAAGGAGAACTCAACCATGAAAATAGAGAGAATAGGTAAGCTAATGCAATAAGTCAGGAGGGTAAAAAGCCCAATCATAACTCAGGAAGCTTCAAAGATAAACAAAATGACAGATCAAGAGATACAATAGATGAGGAATAATAAAGAGGATGATGGCCTGAAGGGAAATATTAAAAGAATCAGCACATATGGGGACCTATTACCTAGACAAACAAGTCAGTTCAAAGGGAGAAAAAAGAAGAAAACAAAGATAACAAATTAGTCATCATAAATGGAAATAAGGAGTAAGAAGGGTACCATATACAACTCTGAATAATGATTAACAAAATTATATTTTGGAATATTAGATTTGTTAAAACTCAAAAGTCTTTTGAGAGATTAATAGATCTGCATAGGAGAAATCATTATTCATACATTGCATTACTAGAGCCTTTTCAAAGTCCTAGTGAATTGGAAGAGTATAGAAGAAGATTTGGAATGACAAATGCCAAAGCTAATTGTTCTACCAAAATTTGGGTTTTTTGGGATGACAAGTGGAAGGAACAAGGTTTAACAGATACCATTCAATAGTTAACTGTACAGTTAGCCATCAGGGGTTCTAGAGAGTCTTTCAAAGTCACTGCAGTCTATGTTAGGTGTAGTGTTTTAGAGAGGCTAGAATTATGGGAGGACTTGGAAGATTAAACAAAAAACACTCAGTGCCCTTGAATAGTATAAGGAGATTTTAATACTATTTTAGATGACTCAGAGAAGATGGGTGGATTACCAGTGTCACAAAATGAAACAGTAGATTTTGCTAATTGTATTAGTTCTTGTGCTCTAAATGAACTAAAATTCACATGAAGTTGTTACACTTGGTTGAATGGTATAATACTGTAGGATTGCATCTTCAAGAGACTAGATAGTTTTTTTGGTAATAATGAGTTCATTGCATTACTTTCTAATAGTAAAGTTCATCACTTGGTCAGGTTAGGATCAGATCATGCTCCATTACATGCAGTATGTAACTCAGAACAGGAGCAAGTCATCAGACCTTTTAAGTATCTAAACTTCTGTACAAAGCATCATGAATTTTTAAAGGTGGTAGAGGACAGTTGGGAAACAGAAGAGTCTCAAGTTTATCCTTTTCCAGTGGTTCAGAAAAATTAAAAAGTGTGAAAGGTGCTTTGGCTCAATGGAGTAAAAATACTTCAGGGAATGTATTTCAGCAAATTGGCACTTTAGAGGATGTGATCAAAGCCATAGAAATTCAACAAAAGATTGCCCCAATAGAGGACAACAAAGCAGCTCTGAACAATGCAGAGTTAAATTTGAAAAGAAATTTACACATAGAGGAGGAATACTGGAGACAAAATGCTGGAATAAAGTGGTTCAAGGATGGAGATAGAAATACTAAGTTTTATCATTCCTATGTAAAGGGAAAAAGAAGGAAATTACAGATAAATGAAATCCAAACCAGACAAGGAGACACCATCACATCAAATCAAAATATTGGAGAAGAAGCTGTGGAGGTTTTTAAGGATCAGTTTATGGAGAATGAGGAGTCCTCTAATGATTCACTATTACAAGTAATACACACAGTCATCAGAGCTATGCAGAATAATGAGTTGGAAAAGTTACCAATGGAGGAAGAAGTCAAGCAAGTGGTTTTTGCCTTAAATAAAGATAGTACAAGTGGTCTAGATGGCTTTTCAAGTCTGTTTTTTCAGAGGTTCTGGAACATTGTAGGAGAGGACATCACTAATATGGTGAAACCTTTTTTCTATGGACAAGAACTACCAAGGTACAACACTCATACAAACTTGGTACTCATTTCGAAAAAAGAAGTGGTAAGTAATTTTGGAGATCTGAGACCAATTAGTTTAAGTACCTTCACAAACAAAATAATCTCAAGAGTGGTGCAGGAAAGGATGGCTGAAACTCTTCCTAGTTTGATTTTTAATAATCAAACTAGTTTTGTCAAAGGAAGAAATATTACAAAAAATGTGCTATTGGCACATGAGACTATAAGAGACATTAACAGAAGGAATAAGTTGCATAATATAGTGGTAAAATTGGACATGGCTAAGGCTTATGACAGGGTATCATAGAAGTTTCTGGTGAAGGTCTTAAGAAGATTTAGATTCTCTGAAAGAATTATTGATATAGTTATGAGACTGATTAGTAATAGTTGGTACTTTATTTTGATGAATGGGCAGCCTTTTTGATTTTTCCAATCTTCTAGAGGTCTATAACAGGAAGACCATTTATCTCCTACCTTGTTTATAATATCAGCAGAATTATTAGCTAGAAACTTAAACGGGTTGTTTGAAGATCCAAAGTTCAAAGAATATGGCATGCCAAAATTGAGTATAGAGATTAATCATTTGTCGTATGCTGATGACACTATTTTGTTCTACTCAGGTCAACTAACTTCTATGAGCAAAATGATGAAGGTGTTAAGGGACTATGAACTGGTATCAGGTTAAATGATTAACTTGGATAAAAACTTGTTTTATCTGCATAAAAAGGTTCTGGTGGGAGTGACAAATCAGATTAAAAGAATCACAAGGATCAGGCAAGGTACTTTCCCTTTTACATATTTGGGACATCTTATCTTCTGTGGAAGAAAGAGGAAGAGCCATTTTGAAGAATTGATAAAGAAGGTAATGAAGAGGCTATCTTCTTGGCAAAATAGGTTGTTGACTTTTGGAGGTAGCTACATTCTAATTTCTCATGTATTAGAATCTCTGCCAGTCTACCACTTGTCTGTTATGAACCACCCTATAATTGGTGTGATAGACTAATTGCACAACATTTTTGCAAAAAAAATTTAGGGTAATACTATAGGAGCAAAGAATTAACATTGGATTGCTTGGGATAGGATGTGCTTTCCAAAGGAGGAAAGAGGGTTAGGCTTTAAATCTTTACATGATGTATCCAAATCTCTCTTTGCGAAGCTTTGGTGAAATTGTAGAACTTCAACCTCATCTTTGTGGATCTCCTTTATGTGGAATAAATAATATAAGAAGTTTCGCCCTATGTGGCATAGGGCTATGGAGTTTCTCACGTGTGGAGAAAGATGACAATTATCAGAAAAGAGGTAGAACACAACATTTAGTGGTAAATTACAACAGGTAACTCAAGTTTTTGGTTTGATAATTGGAAAAAACAGGGAGCACTATACCATGTAGAAGGAGATAATGCAAAAAAAGAAGAATTAGAGGTCAAATCATTTATGATTAAAAGGGAATGGGATAAGGTTAAGTTACTGGAGAAACTTTCTGAAGAAATGTGGAGTACATTGTTGAAAGTATAAAGCCTCCAAGGTATGAACAGATAAATAATACTCCTTGGTGGATGGGAAACCCACAAGGCAGATTAACTGTTCACTCAGCTTGGAAATTGATGAGGAAGAAATAGGAAAGGAGAAGTGACTATGAATTTATTTGCACTAAAGGTCTTTCTTTAAAGATCAGTTTCTTTCTTTAGAGAGTGTGGGGGAGAAGGATTGCTACAAATGATAATCTCAAAAGAATGAAAACTAACATTGTGTCAAGATATTGATGTTATGAGACAAATGCAGAAGAGATTATGTGTCACGCCCCGTATCCCAACGGGGTGGACTGGCACTCGAAGCCGATAAGGCCTGAGATAACCAATCTTTACTCATGCCCAATCATATGCATACCATAAGAATCATCACCACCTCGTAAAGACATAAGATGCTAAGTACGGAAATCATGGAGCATTATATATATACATATAAGAGACTTGGCTGTTAGGGCCATCAAGTCAAAATGAACATACATATCTTACATTCTGTTCCCACATAAGTCTACAAAGCCACTACAGATAAATAACTATGCCAAACCTAGAGTCAGGACAATACCCCGCTCTATACTCATCGATAATAACAAACAAAAGTGCATAACGACTCGGAAAGCCCCGAAGCAACTGGAGCTCACCAAAGATCTGCAAATGGTCCACAACCTACTGAGGAGGTCTACTAGCACCTGTGCCTACAACCAATAAAGTAAGTCCCCCCAAAAGGGGTCAGTACGAAGAATGTACTGAGTATGTAAGGCCATAAGAATTTCATCATACATAATAACAACAATGGAGTCAATATAAAAGAAAATAGTCAATATGGATAAATCATTGTCCTGCATATGTGGAACCATGTACCTTACATTCATTTCTTTCTTTCTTTTTTTCTTTCTTTCTTTTGCTTCTATTATTTGTTCATCATCGCTCATATCATATCGTACCCGGGCCCCAACTGATCAGTAGGGCTTAACATAACATAACATTATGTTGGGATCGGCTCAAGCTAGGCTTATGCCTCTAGAGCTACCACCCATGAATCAATATATCGGGCTCAGCTCAAGCTAGGTTATTACCTCTATAGCTGTGCCACCCATCAACCAATATATCAGGTTCGGCTCGAGCTAGGTTATTACCTCTAGAGCTACCACCTGTTAGGATCGGCCTGAGCTAGGCTTATGCCTCTAGGACTGCCCCCTGATCCAACAAATTCGGGATCGGCTCGAGCTAGGCTTATGCCTCTAGAGCTACCACCCGTACTCTCACAACCAACAAATATGAATTACTTTATTTCTTACTTTTGATAGATTTATACCTTTACTTGTGAGAGATTGATTCATCCACTTATGAGAGATTGATATAATCAGTTATGAGAGATTAATATATATTTTTGTAGTCACAACATTATTGGAAGCTTAAGAACATAACATTATGGAGACTTTTGGAACATGTCCATAATTATGTAACTCATGAACAACAACGAATAATGAATGAGGAATGTGTGACTTAAGAATGAATAGATTCTCCTTACGTCGTCACTTTCCTTGAAACATTTCTTTTAGTAGTTACAACATTGTAACTTGGAACCATGTTCATCATTATATGCTCCATGAATGACAATAGACCAAGAGTAACGTATATATTATTAACAATAGATGATAACCTGAAATGAGGTGCCTTAGGACATTTCGGAAATGAGTAAGTACTACAACTAGGTGTTCACTATATGCTGCAGAAAGATACGGAAAGAGTAACCTTACATACCTTCACTTCCAAGTATGAATACACAAGCCTATGTATGAACACAATAGTCCATCTTCTTCCTTACGTTTCACTCTACAATACAAGTTCATAACGAAGCTCAATCAACCATTAACCATGTTACAAGTGCATAAAACGACAATGGATTACATAACTACCATATAACGTCATTTCTCCCTCTTATATTACCATTATTGCATCACCAAACCAAAAATACCATAACATGTCACACATCGACCAAGGCATCACAAACCAATAACATTTCATACCAACTTTACCCTTTATACTCCCATATTAACACTGCGTCATAATTTCTCCTTCAAGTCATCTCAATACCTTCCGTAACAACACATGAACAACAATACATAATTGATAAAATCCAAAATATCTTCGATATACTCCTTTAAATTCATTCAAAAGGTATCACAAGTTGATAATTGCATCCATGAAGGGTATAGGGGGTTTCGGGGGGTCAAAGGGATGCAAAAACAATAAATTCAGAGTTCTGGGCCACCCTCTAAGCCACCTGAGCCTGAAGGTGGCTGACCTGCGTCTGCAGGTGCCCTTTGGTAGTATCCAGAGGCACCTGCATTGGCACCTACGCCCGCAGGTGCTCCAGTCTCGAGGGCGGATGCCCGTTTCAGCCTCCGGTGGTCATTTTAGGGTCCTTTTTTGCCATGAATGATCCATGATCATAATTAAACTTCTCATAAAATATTTTATATCATATTAGATGCCAAATAACATCCATGTCTTCACAACACACATAAACATCACCAAACTACATGTTTCTTTCAATACGTCACCAATTCCATGCCCAATTTCGAAATAAGAATTCCAATCATTATGTACAAGAATAAAACAAGTTGAGGCTATAATTACATCTCACATTTCAATATTAAATTCATCAAGTCCACTTTATTCAAGATCACAAGTCTCCTTTCAAGTTACAAGGCAAAACCCTTTACCAATTTAGCAAAACTAGCCTATTGTACACATAGTGAATTTCTCAATACTTTATCAACATAATAAACATCATCTACACCATATTCCATGAATATAATTATTAAAACATGATAATAAATACTTACCAAAGCTTGTAAATGGATGATCTTGTTCAAAGGAATAAAGGCTTAGGGTTTGAAAGAGAAGATAAGAATGCTTTCTTGAAAATTCTAGAATATGGCATGTGTAGTTGTGTGATTAAAATCTGATTTTTTGGGGACTTTATATAGACCCACAAAGTCATTCTTATCCCCTCTTGGTCAAAGATAACATGCTCACTTGATCCATTTTATGAATGGGTCATTTTTCCATTTTTGGGCCATGTCTTTATATGATTTTTGGGCCTCATTTGAGCCCAATTCATTAGGCTAAATTCAGCCCATCAACTTTAATGCATAATTCTTCAAAAATATCATGTCTACATGATTCCATATATGTTAAGTCAACCACGTAGGGTCGAAAAGGTATGGGGTGTTACATTTTTCCCCCCTTAGAAACATTCGTCCTCGAATGTTAATAACATCGTCTCATGTATAACAAATGCATCTTTACGTTATACAAATACACTCATAGATACTTATGGCTACTTCCTTGTTATTTCTCCAATTCCGCACCTTGAACTTTCTCTCCCGTTTGATACCATTACGGGTACTTCGACTTTATCATTTCTTTGGCTCCTCACGTGCTTTCTTCTACTGGTCGATTCCTACACCGTACCTTTATGGAACTACATTCTTTATTTCTTAATCTTTTCATTTATCCCTCTAAAATAGAAATATATATCTCTTCATAAGTGACATCCCTCATAGCTTGTACATTCAATAAAAATAATGGATCTCGGCATATGACTTGTTTTAGCTTGTAGCTACTATCGTACCACCTTAAACTTCTCTATAGCTTAGTGAACAAAATCTAGCCCCAAGTAAGGCAGTTCTACTCGGTTTAAACCACCCAATTGATGATTTAAACTTTCTTCTATATAAACCTTCGTAAGATACCATTTTGATACTTAATCATAGCTATTATTATAAGCACATTCAATAAGGGGTAGATGATCATCCCAACTACCATTTAAATCTATCGTACAGCCTCGTAGAATACCTTCAAGTGTTTGGATAGTATGTTCTGCTTGTTCGTTCGTCTGAGGATGAAAAGCTGTACTCCAATTCACTTATATACCCAACCTCTTCTGAAAAGAAACTTCCAAAAATGTGTAGTAAATTGAACTCCCCTGCCTAATGTAATAGAGTTGGAACTCCATGTAGTTGTACTTTCTCTTTAATATACAACCTCGCGTATTTTTCAACTATGTAGGTGGTCTTGATAGGCAACACATGTGCTGATTCAACTATCACTCATGTGGAATCAATTTCCCAAAATGTATGAGACCAACTTGCAATAAAATCCATGTTAACCATGTCTCATTTCAAACTGGAAAATTTATACATGACATATAACCTCCAGGTTTCTAATGCTTTACTATTACCTATTGACAATTTGGTCAATGAACTACAATTTCTGTAATGGTCTTATTCTTTATATTGCTTCACCAATACATTTTTACCAAACCATGGTACCTTTTGGTTTCTTCTGAATGAAATAAAATACCGTGAATGATGTGTTTCTGTCATAATTCATTTCCTTAGCTCATCTATATTTGGTATAGCTAATCTACCTTGATATTGAAGTATTCCTCCCTTATGTAAGCTCAAGTACCTTTTAACGAACTTCATTGTACATTCTCTTCTTTTTTTTTCCTTCAACTGAAAGGAAATAGGATTTACATACCGCTTTTCCTTATCTCAGCTGCAAATGAAGACTCTACCGCATTGTACACTATAATTCTTTCATCCGGAGTTTCAAGAAGCCAAAACCTCATACTGGTTAATCAATGTGGAGTTCCTGACTATATCTTTCTTTTATGTGAGCTGGCCATTAGTACTTCCTACTGCTTTACAACTTAATGTCTCAGCTACCATGTTTGCTTTTTCCAGATGATACAAGATACCAATGTCGTAATCTTTTGTTAGTTCAAGCTACTTTAGCTACCTCAGATTTAAGTCCTTCGTCTTAAAGATATATTGGAAACTCTTATGATCAGTATATATGTCAACGTGATTCCCTCACAAATAGTGACACCATATTTTTAAAGTGAATGTCACGACTGCTAACTCAAGATCATGTGTTGGATAATTTCTCTCATGTGGCCGCAACCGTTGTGAGGCATACGTTATTACCTTACCATTCTACATCAATACACATCCAAGGCCAACCCCAAAATCATCTCCGTACACTGCATAACCTTCTGTGCCTTCGGGAAGTACTTAAAACTGGTATAGAAGTTAATTTTTCTGTAACCTGCCAATCCAAGAAACGACGAATCTCTGTGGGCGTCGTAGGTCTCTTCATCTTCTTCTTCTTCTTTCTTCTTCTCTTCTTTTTTTTTCCACTGCTTCATTCTTTTGCATCTAAATCCTTATTCTTTCATCCGACACAATGTGACCTAAGAATGCTACGGATTTTAACCAAAATTCATACTTAGAGAACATTGCATTCAACTTACGATCCCAAAGAATCTGTAACACCTGTCGTACATAATTGGCATGGTCCTCTTGTGATCTCGAATAAACCAGAATATCATCCATGAACACGGTCTCAAATACATCCAAGGATGGTTTGAACACCCTATTCATCAAATCCATAACAACAGCTGGTACATTTGTTAGTCCTAATGACACAACTACGAATTTATAATAGTCATACCGTGTTCCGAAGGCTGTCTTGGGTTTATCTTTGTTTCTAAGTCTGACTTGGTGATAACCCGATCTCAAGTCACTCTTGTTCCAGAAAAATTGGTGCAAGAAAGAGTGGATACAATTCTTTTGATAAAAAGGAACAACACACTTGGCACCCTGTAACTGATCAAACAAATCACCAATTCTTAGGAGGGGATATTTGTTCTTGATCGTTACTTTATGCAGTTGCCAATAGTAAATACACGTTCTCAAGTACCATTTCATTTTATTTTTTTTCCACATGCACACGAATGCGCCCCAAAGGGCATATTAGATCTTATGTATCCCTTGGCTATCACTTTCGTTGCTTTAAGACAGAAAACAAAATTTTCCTCTTGGTTCCCCCACATTACTCCTTCCATTCAAAAGCATCTTCTTGTGGAAAATGAATATGTACCTTCTTAGCCCGGCAATCTACCGTGGCATAACAATAAACCAACCAATCCATTCCCATTATAACATTAATATCCACCACTTTCAATTTAATAAAATCAGTCAATGTATCATAACCCCACACAGTTACCACACAATCATGACTCATTATTTTAGCTACAATAAATTCACCTTTTGGTGTAGATACCCCAAATAGGTTAACTAAAAATTCTAGTGTTCTTTCACAAAAAAAAAAAAATTCTTTTCTTCCAATAGTCAAGGGGATAACATATGATAGGGTAAAACCCGATTCAATAAATGTAAATACGTTATGTAAAAAGACAGATAATATACCTGTCACGTCCTCAGGAGAAGCCTCAAATTTCTGTCGATCCGCCACGGCATAGGTACTGCCCTGAATGCCACTAGAACTAGCCGCTCCTCTAGCACCTCTGCCATGACCAACAGGTTGTGCACCTCTACCTAGAGGAGGCACAGATGATGTCGATGCGATGGTTGGTCCCGTGGGTCGTGCCATGCCACCCGTATTCCTTTGTGGACACCCTCTTACCACGTGCCCTGGCATGCCACAAAAATAGCAAACATTCATTCCAACCTGGCATTCACCTGCATGGAACCTCCCGCAGCACTGGTACAACCGATGATAAAACCTCGGGTGGTTCATACTTCCTTATGCTTGATACCCAACTGTCCGTAAACCCTGAATCCCACCTCCTTGCCCAAACTGGTTGCTTCTAAACCCTTGGACTAGAGGGAGAGTAATTGTTGTGGTATGGGTAAATGATGGCCTAAGCGGTTTGTGAAAAACTCGAGGCCCAAATCCTCCTTGGGACGCCATGATTTGTCCCATGGGTTTAGCCTTTTTTGACGGTCTTTCTTCCAATGCTTGCATCCTCTTCCTCTGCCTCTGTCCCTCCTTTTGCTGCACAAGAGCTTGTCTTTGAGCTTGTACAACAACTACACGAGTCAATATTTATACCGCACTCATCAAATCCTGCTCAATAGTATTAACAGGCAATTCTGAAGATACTGCTCTTCTTCTCAGGTCTTTCGGAGATGGGAAAGTGGAAGAAGCTGGTGATACAAACTCAGTATCAGCTCCACCTTGACTAGTTTGGTCAGGTGGTGGTCTACTCGATCCTCCTCCGGTGAGCGTAACAACCTGCTTACCCTTGCCTTTATCTCTTCTTGTCATCAACAGTTTACTATATCAAAGAAAACCAATCACCATGGTCAAATATGATTTCACTACAATATTGGCTTTACTGCACGATCTATGAATTAAAGAACAGAAACAACTCTTAAATGTACTATAGCCTCCTACTTATAAATATGGTGCACAACACATCGATGAGTAAGACTCTACTCAGACACGGCTTTGAAGACACCCTTAGAACGACCTGCTCTGAAACCACTTTTGTCACGCCCCGTATCCCAATGGGGTGGACTGGCACCCGAAGCTGATAAGGACCGACAGAACCAATCTTTACTCATGCCCAATCATATGCATACCATAAGAATCATCACCACCTCGTAAAGACATAAGATGCTAAGTGCAAAAATCATGGAGCATTATATATATACATATAAGAGACTTGGTCGTTAGGGCCATCAAGTCAGAATGAACATACATATCTTACATTTTGTTCCCACATAAGTCTACAAAGCCTCTACAGATACATAACTATGCAAAACCTAGAGTCAGGACAACACCCCACTCTATACTCATCAATAATAACAAACAAAAGTGCATAACGACTCAAAAAGCCCCAAAGAAACTGGAGCTCACCAAAGATCTGCAAATGGTCCGCAACCTACTAAGGAGGTTTACTAGCACCTGCGCCTGTAGCCAATAAAGTAAGTCTCCCCAAAAGGGGTCAGTACGAAGAATGTACTGAGTATGTAAGGCCATAAGAATTTCATCATACATAATAAAAACAATGGAGTCAATAGAAAAGAAAATAGTCAATGTGGATAAATCATTGTCCTGCATATGCGGAACCATGTACCTTACATTCATTTCTTTCTTTCTTTCTTTCTTTCTTTCTTTCTTTCTTTCTTTCTTTTGCTTCTATTATTTGTTCATCATCGCTCATATCATATCGTACCCGGGCCCCAACTGATCAATGGGTCTTAACATAACATAACGTTATATTGGGATCGGCTCAAGCTAGGCTTATGCCTCTAGAGCTACCACCCATGAATCAATATATCAGGCTCGACTCGAGCTAGGTTATTACCTCTAGAGCTGCCACCCATAAACCAATATATCAGGTTTGGCTCTAGCTATTTTATTACCTCTAGAGCTACCACTTGTCAGGATCGGCCCGAGCTAGGCTTATGCCTCTAGGACTGCCCCCTGATCCAACAAATTCGGTATCGTCTCGAGCTAGGATTATGCCTCTAGAGATACCACCCGTACTCTCGCAACCAACAAATATGAATTACTTTATTACTTACTTTTGAGAGATTTATACCTTTACTTGCGAGAGATTGATTCATCCACTTATGAGAGATTGATATGATCAGTTATGAGAGATTAATATATATATTTGTAGTCACAACATTATTGGAAGCTTAAGAACATAACATTATGGAGACTTTTGGAACATGTCCATAATTATGTAACTCATGAACAACAATGGCTAATGAATGAGGAATGTGTGACTTAAGAATGAATAGATTCTCCTTACGTCGTCACTTTCCTTGAAACACTTTCTTTTAGTAGTTACAACATTATTGTAACTTGGAACCATGTTCATCATTATGTGCTCCATGAATGAAAATAGACCAAGAGTAACGTATATATGATTAACAATAGATGATAACCTGAAACGAGGTGACTTAGGACATTTCAGAAATGAGTAAGTACTACAACAAGGTGTTCACTATATGTTGCAGAAAGATATGGAAAGAGTAACCTTACATACCTTCACTTCCAAGTATGAATACACAAGCCTATGTATGAACACAATATTCCAGCTTCTTCCTTATGTTTCACTCTACAATACAAGTTCATAACGGAGCTCAAATCAACCATTAACCATGTTACAAGTGCATAAAACGACAATGGATTACATGACTACCATATAATGTCATTTCGCCCTCTTATATTACCATTATTGCATCACCAAACCAACAATACCATAACATGTCACACATCGACCAAGGCATCACAAACCAATAACATTTCACACCAACTTTACCCTTTATACTCCCATATTAACACTGCGTCACAATTTCTCCTTCAAGTCATCTCAATACCTTCCATAACAACACATGAACAACAATACATAATTGATACAATCCAAAATACCTTCGATATACTCCTTTAAAGTCATTCAAAAGGTATCACAAGTTGATAATTGCATCCATGAAGGGTATAGGGGTTTCGGGGGGTCAAAGGGATGCAAAAACAATAAATTCGGAGTTCTAGGCCGACCCACTAAGCCACCTGCGCACGCAGGTGCCCTTTGGCAGTAGCCAGAGGCAATTGCATCGCAGGTGCTCCAGTTTCGAGGGCGGATGCCCGTTTCAGCCTCCGGGGGTCATTTTAGGGTCCTTTTTTGCCATGAATGATCCATGATCATAATTAAACTTCTCATAACATATTTTATATCATCTTAGATGCCAAATAACATCCATGTCTTCACAATGCACATAAACATCACCAAACTACATGTTTCTTTCAATATGTCACCAATTCCATGCCCAATTTTGAAATAAAAATTCCAATCATTATGTACAAGAATAAAACAATTTGAGGCTATAATTACATCTAACATTTCAATATTAAATCCATCAAGTAAACTTTCTTCAAGATCACAAGTCTCCTTTCAAGTTACAAGGCAAAACCCTTTACCGATTTAGCAAAACTAGCCTATTTTACACATAGTGAATTTCTCAATACTTTATCAACATAACTAACATCATCTACACCATATTACATGCATATCATATATTAAAACATGATAATAAATACTTACCAAAGCTTGTAAATGGATGATCTCGTTCAAAGGAATAACGGCTTAGGGTTTGAAAGAGAAGATAAGAATGCTTTCTTGAAAATTCTAGAATATGGCATGTGTAGTTGTGTGATTAAAAACTGATTTTTTGGGGCCTTTATATAGACCCACAAAGTCATTCTTATCCCCTCTTGTTCAAAGATAACATGCTCACTTGATCCATTTTATGAATGGGTCATTTTTTCCATTTTTGGGCGATGTCTTTATATGATTTTTGGGCCTCATTTGAGCCCAATTCATTAGGCTAATTTCAGCCCATCACCTTTAATGCATAATTCTTCAAAAATATCATGTCTACATGATTCCATAAATGTTAAGTCAACCACGTAGGGTCAAAAAGGTATGGGGTGTTACAATATGGCTCATCTTTTTCTAACATCCCCGTAGCCACGAGGCTAAGGAGGCAGTTTACTATTTTTACAGGTATCAACATGAATGACATGCACCTACAGCAACTGATTATTGCTTGGTGGAAGGAAAATTCCCCTAATAAGTTATAGGTGATCGAATGAGCAATGCATGCTATTATCATGTGGACACTATGGAAAAGAAGGAACAACAAAAAACATAGAGGGAACACCACTTTTACAGGGATGGTGATACATATACAAGATCTGGTGAGAAAATTAGTGAAAGCCCTTTATCCATGGATTAGATTGGAATCATGTATGTGGCCTGTTATGATAGATAAGTTAAGGAGGTAGAAACCCAAGTTACATTATCACAATGAAACTTGGAAGCATCCTGAGATAAACAAGCTCAAATGCAACACTGATGGAGCTTGTAGAGAAAATTTGGAATTGAGCTCAATAGGCTTTTGCATAAGAAATGAAAATGGAGACTTTGTCTATGCAAGAGCTTAGGGGATAGGATGGGCTACTAATATGGAGGCTGAGGCTATAGCTATTCAAGAAGCTCTTCACTACTGTGAAGAGAAATTTCTACAGGAGGTGATAGTTGAGACAGACTCACTTAGCCTTACAAAGATAATTATCAGACAGTAAAGGGTACCTTAGGACCTGGTGGAAATTATAGAGGATAAACGGCACATCATTCAGCAGACAAGAGAACAAATTATACACACATACAGAGAAGGTAATATGGTTGCAAATCAGCTAGCTAATAAAGTCATAGATAATCAACAATTGCATAAATATCATAATTTTCAGCAATTACTAGTCAAAGTTAGAGAGATGCTAAATATGGACAAGTCACAGATTCCTAACACTAGAATTAGGACCAAAGCAATCAGGCATATCATGAATCAATAGCATGCATTTCAGAAGAAGAGCAATCAAAAGTCACACACAGAAAAAGCCACAACATTTACAACCTAACAATTCAGAAAGAAAAGTAGGAACACAGCCCCGAAATTTATAAAGTATTCCTAAAAGAAGACATCAATTACAAGCTAAGAGAATAAGCTCTAGCTATCAAAAAGCTTCACCAAAAATAAGGGGTAGGAGGCTCTTGCACTGGAAGTAGGGTTCAGCAAGGAGTTTTGTGAGCTTAGAAATGAGGACTAATTAATCCCAGCTGCAACAAAAAAGAAAGTGTAAGCCAAAAACATGGGGAGAAGATAGGAACTATGAAAGAAATAAAACGAATCTCACCAGATGCTTCAGATCTGAATGAGATAGAGGTGTTGCATCAGACCCTTAGGGCAAAGACCTGACCACCTGTGAAATAATATTAACAGTTATAAGATAAATCTTTACAAGAGAGGAAACAAGAGTTCAAAAGGTTACCAGGTAACATGAGTTAAGTAGATAGACAGAGCTGCAGGGTAGACATCCATGGAGCGAGGATGAAGATGACCCAAAGGAGTAGAATGATCAACTTGGAGTTTTGCCAACAATAATTCAGCAACATGCTTACTCGGTAGTGGGTTTTATGGAAATGTAAGAGAGAAGCAACAACAAAGCTAAGACATGTATATATATTTGGTTTCCATTTTCGGACTGGGCTAGCTTTTTGGCTGGGTCCATTACTTTTCTTTGTTTGTTTTTTTCTTTTTTGGATGTAGAACCTTGCCCTAACTTTGTTTTTTTGTTTTGATTAATCAATAAAATAGTCTCTGAACCCTAAATTTAATTTTAAAAAAACTCCAGGAAGAATTCAAGAGATGTCTCCACCATTTTCTCTACACTTTGAATTTAGATAACTTTGTAACCGAGTAATCAAAAAGATTCTATTTCTATGACCTAGCAATCCAAGCCCAAATAATTATAAATTTGCCACTAGATGAGCTTTTGTAAGCTACATCGAGCTCGCATAACACGTGTGTGATACGTGTAACTACTCTTTTAGCTCGCAAAACTATCTTTAGGTTGCTTAATTTCTCAGCTTTTCTGTCCACTTGTGCGAAGATATAATGACATCCCATAACACTTGTGTGATACACACAACTTGAACCCAAGCTCACATAACTATAATCTGAGAGGCTCTTTCATGTTGGACATTTGTGTGATTCTACTCAAGCTTTTGCAATCCGAATAAGCACTCGTGCGATCTTATTTTGGTACCTCTTCTTTTCTTCCATATTTTTTCTCCTTTTTGGCACATTACTGCTCATTGGTGGATTCCTTGGTCTTATTACCTACAATAAACCAAATTAATATAAGAGAGACTCAAATTATCATTGAGGACCATAATTTCTTATCTAATTGATGTTAAATGAGTTGTAAATCACTGACTTATTAATAATCCACTTTGTTTGTGAATTTCATTGATCAAGGAGTTGATAACAAAGATTGGTATCAGTGTGGATATGCATAGAGTCTCCGTACTATGGAAGAAATTTTCAATTATGACTATCGTCACCAGGTTTGTCTTGAAACTTATTCTCTAGATGTTGTTAAATTTTAAATGCAAGTAGATCTATCTAATATTGGTTTTTGTCTTCTGTTGCATGTTATAAACACCTTGCAATTATGCAGTAAGCTTCTTAAAAATATCCTTATAGGTTTCTCTACTCCAGCTAGACAATGATGCTCTTTTCATCTTTTGCTTGAGGGCAATAAAAGGATCTATATTACCAGCCATCTCGTTCTCCCTTACAATATTTTAAAATCATTATGTTCAGTCTAGAATGTTAAGAACATGAATGGTTTATGAAATTATTGGGACTGATCAATGCAAGATAATAACATTGGGGCATAGTCTGATCCACTCCTAGATAAATAATCTATTTCAAGATGCCTAAACTAATCTTAAAAGTGTTGATTCATCAACATTCTGCCTAATCTCGTGAAATACATCCCTCATCAACTCTACCATTTTACCAAGTGAAAGGGCTCCCTTTAAAGCTAATTTTTGACAAATCACATAAGTTAACACAAAAGGCAACGTATTCAAATTTTAGAGGATAGGTTAGTAGACCTCCAATCCTCTTCTCTTCATTTATAACCAAATTAAAATCTCCCTCTATCAACCAAGGCTCCACTATGGTATTGGATAAGGAATACAAGCTATCCCATAATTCCAGTTTCTCTAATGCATCACACGTGGAATATACCATTGTAGTAATTAAAGTCTTCCCCAATGCAGTAAGTTTGATAGTGATTTGCTACTCAGTGTCTAATAGGACCTCTGAACTTAATGATTTCTCCATAAAGAACCAAATTTTTTATTTATATTGAAGTAAGCACACTTCATACCAGGACTTTTTTTATACTTCTAAATATGCTTAGAATCCTAGAAAGGTTCCATTAAAGCAATTAAGGAGAATTTGTGTTGTCTATTTAACATTTGAACCTTGTGAAATACTTGTTAGGTATTAACTGATCTGATGTTCCAAAATAGAGTTCATCATCATTTAGGATTAGAATTATTAGCACCTCTCTTTGAAATAGTTTTGGTTAGAAAGACATGTTCTGGGGGTCTTTGTAACACCTCGAATTTCATGCCTACGAATACTCAGCGCTTAGTAGTGAAAACAAAAATCAAAAAACTCAAGTCTTAGGTCTTCATAAGAAAGTTCCCAAGTCGTGAACAAGGTCCATGATTTGTGGATCAGTTCATGAAACTAGACCCCCAATTGTTTCAACTCCCAGTTTACCATAATATGCAGTATGAGTCATGGAATAGAACCACGAGTTGTGAAATGACTCGTGGAACCATGTCTAAGAGTTAAAAATTCCTTATAATTCACTAATCTCAGTACAAACTGTGAAACATGTTTTATGAACCATAGGCATTCTCGTAGTTCAGATTTAGCAGATATGCAAAATTATTCCAAGAGTTCACAAATTGACAACATGAGCCATGAATGACATTCCGTGATTCATGAGAAGTAATCGTGAATCCATTGTAGAGAATTTCAAAAAACCTTTAGGCTTTCACGAGCCTATTCACAAGTTGTGTACCCAATCCATGGACCGTGAATTGAGCCATGAACTTCCAATTCTTGATTTTTAAAATCCAACTCAAGATAGGGTTTCTTAAGTCCTTGACCTATTTTATGTCATTTTGACTCCTTAGAAATGTATATAAGCCCTAAGAAAGTCCAATTATCAAGTTTAGTCAATTAGAACCTTATTCTCTCAATAGAAAGTCTATAACAAGTTCATCAAACATCTAGGCTTTGTTCAAAGCAGGGCTTTCAAGATTTCTTTTTGTGATTTTAGTGATGGATTCCTTTTATCCTCACGTCCAAGTATTTCAAGATTATGTGCAATTATGTTCAAAGCAAGGATTTATGCCTAGACCACTAAAGTTGATTTCCTTATATATTTAACTTGATTTTTATGAAAAGGGTCCCATGATCTTATGACTATTATACGAATTTTTTATTTATGCATTGAAACTCATGCTTCAAAGATCTCTTTTCAAACTATGAACTCTATATTGAAAAGATATACTTTTAGATATAAAATTTTATGCATATGATCCAAGACATGAAATTTAGCATAGGCTCACAACAGTACATTTACATATATGTTGAGCAAGAACTCAAAGTATGATTCAACTATGTTATATGATATGATAAAGCACTATTATGTTTTGGGGGGATTATTTACCACCGAGAGGACAAGAGTTTAGATAACCCAAGTCCCATAACTACGTTACCACCATAGGTTTCACCCAAGAGGCATGATTTCAGATCCTTATGTTTATAATTCTATACCTTGACCGGTCAAAACAACCTTTCCAGCATGGATGTACGACGATGGGCATCATAAGCTCACATGATATTTGTCGGTTATAAGAAACTCCCCACATGTATAAACTTAATGAAATTTACTATTCATATACTCATGAAATACTTTTGTCACGCCTCGAATTCCAACAGGGCGGACTGGCACCCGAAGCCGATAAGGCCCGAGAGAACCAATCTTCATCCATGTCCATTCATATGCATGTCATTCAAGAAACATCACCATCACGTATAGATACAAGATGCTAATAGCGAAAGTCATGGAAAATACATGATAACTATGAAACTTGGCCGTTAGGGCCATCAAGACAAAACATAAGTTCCTTACATTTCCTTCATCTGTCCCACAATATCTACAAAGCCTCTACAGATGCATAACCATAACCAACCTAGAGTCGGGATAAAACCCCGCTCTATACACATATACAATACCAAAACAAATGTACATAGTGACTCGAAAATCCCCGAACCAACTGGATCTCACCAAAGACCTGCCAATGATCCGCAACCTACTGAGGAGGTCTACTAGCACCTGTGCTTGCAGCAAGTAAGGTAAGTCCCCCAAGGGACGTCAGTACGAAGAATGTACTGAGTATGTAAGGCTATATAAAAAAAACTGCATCATACATAAGTGCTTCAATGGAATCAAATATAAGAGAATAGTCAATATGGATAAACCATCGTTTTGTATGTTTGGAACCATGTACATTACATTCGTTACTTTCCTTGCCTTTATGTTCATTCGTCTTTATCGTTCTACCCATGCTAGGCTTTTCTGTCGCCCCTGGGATGAGATTAACCATGCTAGGTATTTTAACCCCTGGGATGTGATTAACCCATCCTAGGCTTTTATGTCGCCCCTGGGATGTTATATTAACCCATGCTAGGCTTTTATATCGCCCCTGGGATGTTAAAGTAACCTATGCTAGGCTTTTATATCACCCCTGGGATGTTATTTAAGAATATACAGACAATGATACATTACCTCCGTTCTTTCAATATAAGAGTGATACATTACTTCATTTCTTTACTTCTATGAAATTGATCCGTTGGTAGTTATAGCATTATTGGAACTTTAGAACGTAACATTATTGGAACTTTAGAACCATGCCCACAGTTATATGAAACATGAAGAACAATTGATCAATGACTAAGGAACATGTGAATAACAATAGATGACAACCTGAAATGAGATACCTTAGAACATTTCGGAATGGAACAAGTATAATTGCAATGTAAACAGTATGTGCTGCAGAAGGATATGGAAAGAGTAACCTTACATACCTTATCTTCCCAATGTGAATATACAATACTATATGTGAACACAATAGTCCAGCTCCTTCCTTACGTTTCACTCTACAACACAAGTACATAACGGAGCTTACGTTAACAACCAACTACCTCACAAGGGTATAAGACGACAATGAGTTACACGATTGCCCTAGAACATTATTTCACCCTTTACAATACAATTCACGGCATCGTCATACCAACAATACCACAACATTCCACACATTGACCACAACATCATATACCAATAGCATTTCACACCAAGTTTCTCCTTTACACTTTCTCATTAACACAACGTCACAATTACCCCCATCAAGTCACCTTAATATACTTCATAACAACATATCGACAACAATCCCACAATTTACACTCATATAAAAATAACAAGTTAAGAAACAGAACCACACCATGCATGTTGATATTTCATCCATACCATTCACTTTCATCAAAACCTCAAGTCTCCTTTCAAGTTTAAATCACATAGATGACACATCTTTTAACAAAAAGCAAAAGTGCACTACTTAAACTTTTAGACATAACCATCATGATTTACATACTCTCCCATGCATATAATATATTAAACCATAAGATTAAACACTTACCCAAGCTTGAAAAATGATGATCTTGTCCAAAGAGATGACTTAGGGTTTGAAAGATATGAGAAATATCTTTTAGAAAATGTCTAGAATGGCATGTGTGGTTTTTGGAATAAAAATCTGATTTTTTCCTTTAT
Organism: Capsicum rhomboideum; assembly: GCA_031232105.1. Taxonomy (NCBI): domain Eukaryota; kingdom Viridiplantae; phylum Streptophyta; class Magnoliopsida; order Solanales; family Solanaceae; genus Capsicum; species Capsicum rhomboideum. The sequence goes on from CP124711.1 coordinate 59,728,990, forward strand.
ATAACCCCTCAAGTCATCCTTAGCCACTTCTTGGCATTAAATGCCATGTTTTACCTAGTCAACATAAGAATGGGTCATTTTCCCATTTGGGCCATGCATTTTGGCTTCATTTTGGGCCTTAAATTGAGCCCATTAACACATGTTAGCTTAGCCCACCAAATTCAATGTATGATCCACCATATATATCATGTTTAAATAATTCCATAAATTTCACGACAATATTCCCTCACAAAATTCATGTTCGTAGCCTCAATTTCAAAAAGAAGCAATTCTAGCCACTCATGGCTTAATTGAACATAATTTGATAAAATACTTGTGACGAAAAATTAACTCCAACTCGGATGCCAAACTCACTCAAGAGTATTCCTACTACTATGGAATAAGGATACCATAACCCAAGAGTCCTCTTTATAGACTACTAATCGTAGAAGAAATTTGGCAAAAAGCACCCCGGCACGCTCCCGGGCGCCCTAGGGACTTAGAATAATTTCAGCTCTGGAAAAGGTGTGCAGGGGTGGCCTGGAACGCTGCCTGGCGCGCCCCCTTGCTGCTTGTGCCATAAAAAATTCAGGCCAAAGGGCCTGGCACGCCACCTAGAGCGCCCCATACTAAATTTTTGATTTCGACTTTTCTTTGCGGATTTGGTTGGATCTTTCAAGTCCCAACCTTTTGCTTGCCTCTTATCTTTAAGATCCTTTGCTTGGATGTCCCTTAAACCTCACTTTTTACCCCACAAATGCTTCACAAAGTCACAAACACCTCCTACGAAGGTCTAATCACATTTACTAGCACAATATCAAATGTTCCATCAATAACAATACAAAATACGTACTTGTTGCTCTCGAACCTAGGGTAAACATGGTTCAATGTTGTCAAGTAGGGTAGGAAATGTACGGGGTGTTACATTCTTCCCCCCTTAATAACATTCTGTCATGCCCCAAATCCCATTGAGGCGGACTGGCACTCGAAGCCGATATGGCCCGAGAGAACCAATCTTTGCTCATGTACATTAGTATGCATATCCTCATAGGAATCTTATTATACCTCATGCAACTATGAGGAAGTCATGGACATGGAAACATATGCTAGATATACATATATATATATATATATATATATATATATATATATATATATATATATATATATAACTTGGCCGTTGGGGCCATCAAGTCAAAACGAACATTCATCGTTTACATATACCCACATATGTCTACAAAAGCCTCTAACAGATGCATCTACAAGACCAACTTAAAGTTGTGACAAGTCCCCGCTTTATACAATAATTAAAATACCAAAACAATGTACACATGTGACTCAGAAAGCCCCGAACCAACTGGAGCTCACCAATGATCCGCGGATGACTCGTAGCCTATTGTGGAGGTCTACTAACACCTGTGCCTGCAGCAAGTAAAGTAAATCCCCCTAAGGGGTCATTACGAAGAATGTACTAAGTATGCAAGGCTATAAGATACTTCATACAAGATACAAACTCCAACGAAACCTAGATAAGAGTATAGTCAATGTGGATAAATCATCGTTCAGTATGTGTGGAAATATGTACCTTACGTTCATTATTTCATTTGCCTTTATGTACATTACCGTTAGTAGTTAGAACCGTCAATATAATACTATCAATATATATATATATATATAACCCGGGCCCAACTGATCAGTGGGAGAATAATATAATATACCATAAATGAATAAAGCAGGTTCGAACCTTTTGGGCTACCCCCTGTTAGGTTTGGCATCAAGCTAGGCTTTTGCCCCACTGAGCTTCCCCCCTGCTATCATTCGGAGATCGATGGAGCAGGTTCGTCATCAAGTTTGGCTTTTGCTTCACTGAGTTTTCCCCCTGATCCAACAATATCGGGATCGGCTTGAGTTAGGTTTGCGCCCCCACAAAGCTACCACCCGTACTCAAAGAACCATAAAGAAATTGTAAAGTAACCATGAGGAAATTATAAAGGAACCATATGGGAATTACTTCTTTCATTACTTCATTGCATTACTTCACTCTTTAATGTTCATGAGATTGAAACATTAGTAATTATAACATTATGGAAGCTTTGGAATTTTGGTCAACGATTAAGAGACATACAAGTCACGATTGATACATGATTAAGAAACATGCGAATAACCACATACGATAACCTGAAGAGAGATACCATTGAACATCTCGGAATTGAACAAGGACAATAACAATGTGAACAATATGTGTAGTAGGATACGAAAAAAAGTAACCTTACATACCTTATACTTCCAATATGAATATACAAGCCTATCTATGAACACAATAGTCCATCTCCTTCCTTACGTCTTACTCTACAACACAAATACATACCGGAGCTTACATTAACAACTAGTTTCCATACAAGTGTACAAGACGACAATGAGCTATATGATTGTCGTATAACGTCATTTCACCCTTTACAATACCATTTACGGCATTGTCATATCAACAATACCACAACATTCCCAACATTGACCAAAATATCATAAACCACTAGCATGTCATACCAAGTTCATACTTTACACTTCTCCATCACCACGACATCACAATGATTCCACCAATTCATTTCAATACACCTCACAACAACATATCGGCCAAAATCCCATAATTTACACTTATAGAAAAATTAACAAGTTGAGTATCATAATCACACCATACATGTTGATATTTCATCCATACCATGTTCTTTTATCAAAACCACAAGTCATCTTTTAAGTTTAAATTCCATAGATGACACATCTTTTACAAAAACACAAAGTGCCATGTTCAACACTTCCAAGCATAACCAACATGATATACATAATTTATCATATATATAATATGTTAAACCATAATAATAATCACTTACCCAAGCTTGAAAAATGATGATCTTTTCCAAAAGATGACTTAGGGTTTGAAGAGCCAAAAGGAGTTTTCTTGAGAATTCTAGAAAAGCATAGAAAAGCATGTGTGTTTGTAATGAATAAAAATCAGATTTTTGGCCCTTTATATAATCCCTCAATTCATCCTTATCCATTCTTTATAGTATTAAATGCCATGTTTAGAAGGTCAATGGAAGAATGGATCATTTGACCCATTTTTGGCCCATGTCTTTTTCCTTATTTTGGGCCTTTTATTGAGCCCAATTCACATAACCCAATAAAATCAATAATTTCTCATGTTTAAATCATTTCATACGTGTTACGACAATATTTCCACTCACGCAATTTATATTCGTAGCCTCAATCCCAAAAACAAGTTATTCTAGCCACGTATGGCTTATTTGGACCGAAAGGGTAAAAACGTTATTTGGATGCCAAATTCGTCCACGAATAATCTTATCAAAATGGAATGCCAATATATCAATTATCCCATGTATAGGCTCGTGGTTGTAGAAGAAATGTGGCAAAAAGTGGCCCATTACGTCCCCGGGCACCCTTGGGACTTAGACAAATTTCCAACATTTGAAAGGTGCACACAAGCAGCCTAACACGCCCTTGGGCACGCTACCTTGATGCCTGTGCCCAAAAAGTTTGGGCAATTAGCGGCCTGGTACGCCCTCTGGCGCGCCTGGCCCAATTTTTTTGCAAATTTTGTTCTTCGACTTTTCTTTGCGAATTTGGTTAGATACTTCAAGTTCTAATCTTTAGCTTGCCTCTTGTATTTAAGAACCTTTATTTAGGAGTCATTAAAGCTTCGTTTTTCCACTCCAAAGTCCATAAACTTTTCCCCCAAGGGTTTCATCACACGTACTAGCACAATATCAAACTTTTCCATCAATAACAATAGGAAATACGTACTTATGACTCTAGAAACCTAGGTAAGCATGATTCAAATTTTCAAATAGGGTCGGGAAGGTACGGGGTGTTACACATTCGTCCTCGAATGTTATCAACATCATCTTATGTACAACAAATGCATCTCTATATTAGCATATATATACACATACACATGATGCTCATAGATACTTACTTGTTATTGCTCCACTTCCGCACTTTGAACTTTTTCTTCCATTTAAAACAAACGAGGGTACTTGGATTTCATCATTTCTTCAGCTTCCCATGTGATCTCCTCTACTTGTTGATTTTTCCAAAGTACTTTTACGGAAGCCACTTCTTTATTCCTTAACCTCTTCACTTGTATATCCAGAATAGCAATCAATATCTCTTCATAGGTGAGATCCTCCGTAACTTGTACATATTCAATGGGAGCAGTACGAAATGGATCTCCTATGCACTTTTGAAGCATCGAAACATGAAATACTATATGAACTGTGGAGAGTTCTTGGGGTAGTGCCAATTCATACGCAACTTGCCCAAATATTCGGACAATTTCATATGGCCCTATATATCGGGGACTCAACTTCCATTTCTTCCCAAATCACATTACCCCTTTCATCAGTGACACCTTCAAGAATACCCAATCACCTATGGCGAATTCGAGCCCTCTTCTTCTAACATCAGCATAGGACTTGTGTCGACTTTGGGCCGTTTGTAGACGTTGTTGGATCACTTTAACTTTCTACATAGCTTGATGAACAAGATCTGACCCAAGTAAAGCAGTTTCACCCACTTCAAACTATCCGATTGGTGATCTACACTTCCTTCCATATAAAGCTTCGTAAGGTGCCATTTTAATACTTGAATGATAGCTATTGTTGTAAGCAAATTCAATAAGAGGAAAATGGTCATCCCAACTGCCTTGAAAATCTAACGTGCAAGCTCGTAGCATATCTTCAAGTGTTTGGATAGTACGTTCTACTAGTCCATCTGTCTGAGGATGAAAAGTCGTACTCAAATTTACTTATGTACCCAAACTCTTCTGAAAAGATCTCCAAAACTGTGCAGTAAATTGAGCTCCCCTATCTGATATAATGGAGATCGGAATTCCATATAATCGTACAATCTCTTTGACATACAATCTTGTATAATTTTTAGTTGTATAGGTGGTCCTGACTGGTAGAAAATGCGCTGACTTGGTAAGCCTGTCAACTATGACCCATATGGAGTCAAATTTCCATAGTGTACGAGGCAAACCTGTGATGAAATCCATGTTAATCATATCCTATTTCCAGGCTAGAAGATTGATACATTGCATGTAACCTCCTGGTTTCTGATGCTCTACCTTTACTTGGTGACAATTTGGGCATTGATCTACAAATTCTGCAATGTTCATCTTCATATTTCCCCACCAATACATGTCTCTCAAATCATGATACATTTTGGTAGATCCCGGATGAATAGTATGCTGTGAATGATGTGCCTGTGTCATAATTCATCTTCTCATCTCATCTACATCTGGTACACATAATCTACCTTGGCATTGAAGTACTCCCTCTTGCTTAAGATCAAATGTCTTTGTCAGTGTAACAGCCCATATGTTTCCGAACCTAGTTAATTCCCGTAACATTCATGAAATTATTTGAACATGAGAGTGTTGGTAAATTATGCATTAATTGTTGGTCTTAAATGACTCTTGTGCTATTGGGCTCAATGGAGGCCCAAAATTAGACAAAAAGACATGGCCCCAAAATGGAAATTGACCCATTCTTCAATTGACCAAGTAAGCCTAAAATTTGTGACTAATATGTGGCTAATAATGAGACTAAATGGTACTATAAAAGGGACTAAAAATTAGATTTTTATTCACTAAGACTCACATGCCATTTCTAGAATTTTCTCAAACATTTCTCTCTCACACAAACCTTAAGCAACTATTCTCTTTGGCCAAGATCATCATGTTGCAAGCTATGGTAAGTATTTATTCTCATGGTTTAGTATATGATATGTTTAATATGGTGTATAAATCATGCTAGTTATGTTGGCAAAGTGTTGGACAGTTTACTATGTGTAAAACTGTCTATGTTTGTAATCGGAAAAGGGTTTTGCCTTATAAACTTGAAAATGGACTTGTGTTCTTGAAGGAACTGAACTTGATGGATTCAATATTTACATGTGAGATATGATTATATCCTTAACTTGTTTTATCCTTGTACATAATGTTTGGAATTGTTATTGCAAAATTGTGCATGGACTTGGTGGTGTATTGAAGGAAAAATGTGGTTTTGGTGATGTTCATGTGTGTTGTGAAACCATGGTTGATTGTTGGCATCCAAATTGACCTAAATTATGTAAAGGGAAGTTTATTCATGGCCATGAACCATTCATTACAAAAAAAGACCCAAACGAGACCCATTTTGGCCAAAACGGGCACCCGCCCTCGCAGACGAAGGCACCTGCGGGCGGAGGTGCCCCTGGACACTGCCAAGGGTCACCTGCGGACGTATGTCAGCCACCTGCGGGTCACCCCAGACTATCATTTTGTATGGTTTTGTCTCTCTTTGATCCCCGAAGGCCCCTATACCCTTTTTGGATGTAATTTTCAATTTATGATTCCTTTTTAATGACTTTAAGGGGTCGTATGGAGGCATGTTGGATTATATTAATTATGGATTGTATTATAAAGGGTAAAATGATGTTATATGGCAGTCATATAGCTCATTTTCATCTTGTACACTTGCACAGTAACTATTTGTTGACGTAAGCTCCGTTATGTACTTGTATTGTAGAGTGAAACGTAAGGAAGGAGCTGGACTATTGTATTCATCTATAAGCTTATGTATTCATACTTGGACGTGAAGGTATGTAAGGTTACTCTTTCCGTATCCTTCTGCAGCACATATTATTCACATTGACAATGTACTTGTTCCATTCCAAAATGTTCTACGGTATCCCATTTTCGGTTATCAATTATTGTTAATCACATGTTCCTTATGCATTGATCAATTGTGATTCACACGTCTCATGTTCTTTGACTAATGTTCCAAAAGTTCCAATAATGTACAATCACCAATGTATCAATCTCATAGAAGTAAAGATATGAAGTAATGTATAATTGTTTGGTCGAGTAACATCCCAGGGGTCAAAGTACTTAGCATGGGTTAATATAACATCTCAGGGGTCAAAGTACCTAGCATGGGTTAATATAACATCCCAGGGGTCAAAGTACCTAGCATGGGTTAATCACATCCCAGGGGAGATAGAAAATCCTAGCATGGGTTAATCACATCCCAGGGTTTAAAATACCTAGCATGGGTTAATCTCATCCCAAGGGAGACTTACCAGCCTAGCATGGGTAGAACGATAAAGATGAATAAATGTAAAAGCAAAAGAAGTAAAGAACGTAATGCACATGGTTCCACATATGCAGATCGGTGTTTTATTTGTACTGACTATTCTCTTATATTTGATTTCATGGAAGCACCTACATATCATGCAGTTTCATTTGAGCCTTACATACTCAGTACATTCATCATACTGACGTCCCTTGGAGGACTTACCTTACATGTTGCAGGTGCAGGTACTAGTAGACCTCCACCATAAGCTGCGGGGTGAGCTCCAGTTGGTTCGGGGCTTTTCGAGTCACAGTTGTACATTGGTTTTGATATTGTAAATGTTTTATAAAGCGGGGACTTTTCCCGACTTTAGGATGGTTATGTATGTGTATCTGTTAGAGTCTTTGTAGACGTATGTGGGAATATGAATGTAAGGGATGTATGTCTATTTTTACCTGATGGCCCTAACGGCCAAGTTTCATATATGTATATATCCCATGTTTCCATGACTTTCGCAGTTGCATGAGACATAATGATGTTCATACAGAAAAATGCATATGAATGGACATGAGCAAAGAATGGTTCTCTCGGGCCTTATCGGCTTCGGGTGCCAATCCGCCCCGTTGGAATTCGGGGTGTGACAGTCAGACCTTGTTGTACATTTTCTTTCAGCTACAATAACATAGGATCCGCATACTGTTTCTCCTTTACTTCCGCTAATAAGGAAGATTCTACTGCACTCTGCACAATAACCCCTTTATCTGGAGATTCAAGAAGACAAACCCCCAAGCTGTCTAGTTGATGTAGATCCTTAACTATATCTTGTTTTTCCGTCAATTGACCATTAGTGTTTCCCATTGCTTTGCGACTTAGTGCATCAGCTACCACATTTTCCTTCCCTGGGTGGTATAAGATATCAATATCATAGTCTCTTAAGAGCTCTAGCTACCTTTGTTGCCTCAAATTGAGTTCCTTCTGCTTAAAGATATATTGCAAACTTTTGTGATCAGAATAGATATCAACATGAACCCCATACAAATAATGGCGCCATATCTTCAAAGCAAATACCACAGCTGCTAACTCAAGATCATGTATGGGATAGTTTCTCTCATGTGGCCGCAACTGTCATGAGGCATACGCTATTACCTTACCATGTTGCATCAATACATATCTGAGGCCAATCCCAGAAGCATAACAATATACTGCATACCTTTTTTGCCTTCGGGAAGTACTAAAACTGGTGTGGAAGTTAATTTATCTTTAAGCTCTTGGAAACTTTTCTCACATGCATCATTCCACTGAAATTTGATTGTCTTGTGTGTAAGCTTCGTTAAAGGTGAAGCAATGGAAGAAAACTCTTCAACAAACCTTCTATAATAACCGGCCAATCCCAGAAAACTATGAATTTTCGTAGGCGTCGTAGGCCTTGGCCAATTTTTCACTGCTTCGATCTTTTGTGTATCCACCCTGATGCCTTCATATGACACAATGTGACCCAAGAATGCTACGGATTTTAACCAAAATTAACACTTGGAGAACTTTGCATACAACTTACGATCCCGGAGAATCTGTAACGCCTGTCGTAAGTGATTGGCATGGTCCTCTTGTGATCTCGAATAAACCAGAATATCATCTATGAACACGGTCACACATATATCCAAGATATGTTTGAACACCCTATTCATCAAATCCATAACAACAGTTGGTGCATTTGTTAGTCCAAATGACATAACTGGGAATTCATAGTGATCATACCGTGTTCGAAAAGATTTCTTGGGTATATCCTTTTCTCTAACTTTGACTTGATGGTAACCCGATCTCAAGTCGATCTTTGAAAAACACTTGGCACCCTGTAACTGATCAAACAAATCGTCAATTCTAGGGAGGGGATATTTGATCTTGATCGTTACTTTATTCAATTGCCGATAGTCAATACACATCCTCAATTTGCCATCTTTCTTCTGTACAAACAAGACTGGTGCACCCCACGGGGACATACTAGGTCGTATAAACCCCTTGTCTAGCAAATCTTTTAATTGCTCTTTCAATTCTTGCAATTCTGCTGGAGCCATTCTATACGGAGGAATAGAGATAGGCTAAGTGTCTGGCACCACATCAATACAAAACTCTACTTCCCATTCTGGAGGTAAGCCTGGAAGATCGTCAGGAAATATATGGAGGAATTCATTAACCACCGGAACTGATTGAGGACTTGGTGGTTTCACATCAGTATCTTGCACTCAGACTAAATGACATATATACCCCTTGACTATCATTTTCTTTGCTTTAAGATAGGAAATAAATTTTTCCCTTGGTGCCCCCACATTACCCTTCCATTCAAGAACATTTTCTTGTGGAAAACGAAAATGTAACTTCTTAGCCAAGCAATCTACCATGGCATAACAAGAAGCCAACCAATCCATACCCATTGTGACATCAATATCCATCATTTCCAATTCAATAAGATCAGCCAATGTATCATGGCCACACATAGTTATCACACAATTATGATACACTCTTTTAGCTACGATAGATTCACCTTTTGGTGTAGATACCTCAAATGGGTTAACTAAAAATTCTAGTGTCCTTTCACAAAAAAAAAAAATTCAACAATCAATGGAGTAACATATGATAGGGTAAAACCCGGATCAATCAATGCAGATACATTATGTGAAAAGACAGATAATATACCTGTCACTTCATCAGGAGAAGCCTCAAATTTCTGCCGATCCACCACGGCTTAGGTACGGTCCTGAATTGCACTAGAACTAGCTGTTCCTTTAGCACCTCTGCCACAACCAGCAGGTTGTACATCTGATGATGATAACGCAACAGTTGATCCCGTAGGTCATTTCATACCACCCATGCCTCTTTGTGGGCACTCTCTCACCATGTGCCCTGACACGCCACACCAAAAGCAAACGTTTGTTCTCAACCGGTATTCACCTAAATGATACCTTTCGCAGCGCTGACACTAATGGCGAGGAGACTTCGATTGGCTCATACTTCCTTGTGCTCGATACCCCACCGTCCGTGAATCCTGAAGCTCACTTCTTTGCCTAAACTAGTTGCTTCTAAACCCTTGGAATAGAGGGGGAGCATTTGTTGTGGAATGGGGAAATGATGGCCTAGGCAGTTTGTGGAACATCCAAGGCCCAAATCCTCCTTAGGATGCCATGAACTTTCCCATGGGTTTAGCCCTCTTTGACGATCATCCTTCCAATTCTTCCATCCTTCTCCTTTGTCTCTGTCCCTCCTTCTGCTGCACAAGAGCTTGTCTTCGAGCTTGTGCAGCAACTACACGGGTTAATATTTTCACCGCACTTATTAAATCCTACTCAATAGTATTAACGGGCAGTTTCGAAGAAATTTCTCTCCTTCTCGGCTCTTCTGGAGCTGAAAAGTAGAAGAAGCCCGCGATGCAAATTAAGTGTCAGCTCCACCTTGACTAGCTTGGTCAGGTGGTGATCTACTCGATTCTTCTCCAGCAAGCATAACTACCTGCTTACCTTTGCCCCTACCTCGTCTTGTCATCTGCATTTTGCTATAACAAAGAAAACCAATCACCATGGTCAGATATGATTCCACCTAAAACATTGGCTCTATTACACGATCTAGAAATGAAGAAAAGAAACATCTCCTAAATGTCCCATAGCCCCCTACTTATAAAAGTGGTGCACAACACATCTATAAGCAAGACTCTACTCAGACACGGCTTTGTAGACACCCTTAGGACAGCCTGCTCTGATACCACTTTTGTCACGCCTCAAATTCCAACGGGGCGGACTGGCACCCGAAGTCGATAAGGCCTGAGACAACCAATCTTCATCCATGTACATTCATATGCATGTCATTCAAGAAACATCACCATCAAGTATAGATACAAGATGCTAATAGCGGAAGTCATGGAAAATACATGATAACTATGAAACTTGGCCATTAGGGCCATCAAGACAAAACATACGTTCCTTACACTTCCTTCATCTGTCCCACAACATATACAAAGCCTCTACAGATGCATAACCATAACCAACCTAGAGTCGGGACAAAACCCCGCTCTATACACATATACAATACCAAAACAAATGTACATAGCGACTCGGAAAGCCCTGAACCAACTGGAGCTCACCAAAGACCTGCCAATGATCCGCAACCTACTGAGGAGGTCTACTAGCACCTGTTCCTGTAGTAAGTAAGGTAAGTCCCCCAAGGAACGTCAGTACGAAGAATGTACTGAGTATGTAAGGCTATATAAAAAAAACTATATCATACATAAGTGCTTCAATGGAATCAAATATAAGAGAATAGTCAATATGGATAAACCATCGTTTTGTATGTTTGGAAACATGTACATTACATTCGTTACTTTCCTTGCCTTTATATTTATTCGTCTTTATCGTTCTACCCATGCTAGGCTTTTTTGTCGCCCCTGGGATGAGATTTATCATTCTACACATGCTAGGCTTTTCTGTCACCCCTGGGATAAGAATTATCGTTCTACCCATGCTAGGATTTTTTGTCTCCCCTGGGATGAGATTAACCCATGCTAGGTATTTTAACCCCTGGGATGTGATTAACCCATGCTAGGCTTTTATGTCGCCCCTGGGATTTTATATTAACCCATGCTAGGCTTTTATATCGCCCCTGGGATGTTAAAGTAACCCATGCTAGGCTTTTATATCGCCCCTGGGATGTTATTCAAGAATATATAGACAATGATACATTACCTCCATTCTTTCATTGTAAGAGTGATACATTACTTCATTTCTTTACTTCTATTACATTAATGGAACTTTAGAACCATGCCCACAGTTATATGACACATGAAGAACAGTTGATAAATGACTAAGGAACATGTGAATAACAATAGATGACAGCCTAAAATGAGATACCTTAGAACATTTTGGAATGGAACAAGTATAATTGCAATGTGAACAGTATGTGTTGCAGAAGGATATGGAAAGAGTAACCTTACATACCTTATCTTCCCAATATGAATATACAATCCTATATGTGAACACAATAGTCCAGCTCCTTCCTTACATTTCACTCTACAACACAAGTACATAACGGAGCTTACGTTAACAACCAACTACCTCACAAGGGTATAAGACGACAATGATTTGCATGATTTCCCTATAACGTCATTTCACCCTTTACAATACAATTCACGGCATTGTCATACCAATAATACCACAACATTACACACATTGACCACAACATCATATACCAATAGCATTTCACACCAAGTTTCTCCTTTAAACTTTCTCATTAACACAACGTCACAATTACCCCATCAAGTCACCTCAATACACTTCATAACAACATATCGACAACAATCCCATAATTTACACTCATAGAAAAATAACAAGTTACGAAATATAACCAAACCATACATGTTGATATTTCATCCATACCATGCACTTTCATCAAAACCTCAAGTCTCCCTTCAAGTTTAAATCACATAGATGACACATCTTTTAACAAAAAGCAAAAGTGCACTACTTACACTTTTAGACATGACCATCATGATCTACATACTCTCCAATGCATATAATATATTAAACCATAAGATTAAACACTTACCCAAGCTTGAAAAATGATGAACTTGTCCAAAGAGATGACTTAGGGTTTGGAAGATATGAGAAATATCTTTTAGAAAATGTCTAGAAAGGCATGTGTGGTTTTTGGAATAAAAATCTGTTTTTTGCCTTTTTATAACCCCTCGAGTCATCCTTAGCCACTTCTTGGCATTAAATGCCATGTTTTACCTAGTCAACACAAGAATGGGTCATTTTCCCATTTGGGCCATGCATTTTAGCTTTTGGGCCTCAAATTGAGCCCATTAACACATGTTAGCTTAGCCCACCAAATTCAATGTATGATCCACCATATATCTCATTTTTAAATAATTCAATAAATGTCACGACAATATTCCCTCATGAAATTCATGTTCATAGCCTCAATTTCAAAAATAAGCAATTCTAGCCACTCATGGCTTAATTGAACATAATTTGATAAAATACTTGTGACGAAAAATTAACCCCAACTCGGATTCCAAACTCGCTCAATATTAGTCCTACTATGATGGAATAAGGATACCATAACCCAAGAGTCCTCTTTATAGACTACTAATCATAGAAGAAATTTGACAAAAAGCACCCCGGCAAGCTCCCAGGCGCCCTAGGGACTTAGAAAAATTTTAGCTCTGGAAAAGGTGTGCAGGGGAGGCTTGGTACGCTGCCTGGCGCTCCCCCTTGATGCCTGTGCCATAAAAAATTAAGGCCAAAGCATCCTGGCACGCCACCTGGAGCGCCCCATACTAAATTTTTGATTTCGACTTTTCTTTTCGAATTTGGTTGGATCTTTCAAGTCCCAACCTTTTGCTTGCCTCTTATATTTAAGATACTTTGCTTGGATGTCCCTTAAACCTCACTTTTCAACCCATAAATGATCCACAAAGTCACAAACACCTCCTACGAAGGTCTAATCACATTTACTAGCACAATATCAAATGTTCCATCAATAACAATACAAAACACGTACTTGTTGCTCTCGAACCTCGGGTAAACATGGTTCAAAGTTGTAAAGTAGGGTCGTAAGTCGTAAATTTATGGGGTGTTACAACTTTTATGTAGATTTTACCCATCATGATTTTCACCTCAGGTTTTTCAACTGTTTAAGCCATATTTTGTGACTTTCTCATAACTTCTATTTCACATGTTATCTATAGTTTTAAGCTACTCTCTACATATTTTCATGATCAGTTACTCAGTTTATGTTATACATATGTATATATATATATATATATATATATACACACAATTATGTACCAATAAATTTTATTATATTGACTGTATTTTGAACTACTTTTTTCATATGATGTAGATCCAGGTACTCAAGCTTAAGATTTGTTGCTAGACATTTGGTAACACCTAGAATTCAAATGATTGGTAAGCTCATCTATCATCTAGGAGGCGTATAGTTGCTTTTAGTTTTTCTCCTTAGTTTGGGTTAGACTTTGATTCAATAAAGGTTATGGGCCCTTTTCCTAGTTGAGTTTTATGTTTAGTAATAGAGGCTTCACTAGATAGACAAATAAGCAGTAGTTGATAGTCTTTCATATATTTCCAGTCATGTCTTAATAAAAATTCTCTTCTTAGATTTAGACCATTATCATTGTTTATGTTTCTGCTTTAGTTTCATTATTTATATTACTCTATAGATATGTTATGCCAAGGATCATTCCAAACCACTAGTGAGCAGCTAGATATAGCTCACAACTAGGGTGTACACTCAGGTCATAACAGTCCTGCTTTTTACCTTTAGTTAGAGACTTTTGAGATATTCCTACATCTCAAGCTATTAGGTCCAAGTTTTGTGGGTTATTCTCCTCCTCTACTTCTTCTCTGATAAGATTTTCTATATCAGGTGTCACCTTATGGAGTTTTTTCCCAGAAAGTTATATGAAACTAACTCATATATAGCTTTGCTTGCAGAATGGTTTTATATATTGATACTTGATGGTTGATTTGTCTTACCACAAAAGCCCTGCCTTTGATATATGTAGTGGTAAGTGCATTTATTTGTACTGATAGCTATGAGCCTATTATGGTTGTTGTCTTCTCCTGCTCATCTACATTTACTACTTTCTCCTTATCCTTTCTTTTTTCATCTTCTATGCTTGTAGTTGATGAGCCTCCTATTTCTAATACCTCTATTTCCACCTCTTTAAAAGAGTTAGGAGTGGCATTTTCTCCCTATTCATCATTTTCTATTGAAGCCACCTTATAATCATCTGTGCTCTTCTATACTTTTAACAGTCAGTGATATTTTTATTAACACTTTATTATTTTTCATCCACACTTTGCTATTCATCACTTATCTTAGGATCCTCCTCAACAGAATTTTGTTAGTGAAAGGAGGCATCCACCTACTGTCTGGTGTATCCCTTCTCTTTGTTTCTTAGTGTTAGAAATATTGGCTTTGAGAGTGAGTTGACTGATATCATTAGGATTATTATTTGAATTATTCTCCTTTGTTTTGCATGCTTCTTTCAAGCATTGTTTTGATTCTCCATCTACTTCTATTGTTGTCTCTGTACTATCATTTGAAAGATCCTTACCTGCATTGCTATTTTGGCTGATTGTATGATTAATTGGCTTCTCCCTGAGTTCTACCAATTTTGTGATGATTAACTTTACCGGTTCATCTCACAATAACAATTCATGTCACAACAAGTATAATCACAAGGTGAAATAACACAACCATACTTGCACTTCAAGTATAATCACAAGGTGAAATAACACAACCATACTTGCACTTCAACAAGCCTTTTCATACAAACTCATTATGGGCAATTAAACACTTGTAATATGATCCAACAAGTCAACACTCACAGCATGCATTGCAACAAGTAAACAAGGGGACAGTTAACATGCACACATGAACTAAATTGAGTTTCAACTACAATTCAACCATAACCTACCTCAATCCAAGCTTGAACTTGCTTAAACGAACTTGAGCTTTGCCCTTTCTTGCAATTTCAGCTTGATTGTAGTCTAAAAATAACAATACAACACATATTCAACTAATACCTAACAATATTAAGGATTATAACCTAATCCCAAAACCCCATGGCCAAAACTATAATCATTCCCTTGTTCTAGGGTTTTTATACTTTATCCCCCCTTAATTCTACCAAATTCATGACTATAAGGATGAATTCTAAGCATGCAACCATAATTCATCTATCTTTAACCAAAACCCAAGGGTTTCACCCAATATTCACTAAATTATACCAGAAATTCAATTAGATCAAGTCAAATCCTCCCTCATGCTTAAAACTTAGAAATTCTAAGGATCATTCTTTGAAAAACTAGTTAAATGGGTGGAATTACTTACCTCAGTGAAGAATTTTGGTGGAAAATAGGTTGAAATAGCCTAAAATCACCTCTCTCAGCCTTTGGACGAATATGGAATGAAAATAACATTTTTTGCCTATTTTCTACATTAGTCAATACTTGTCCTGCTATAGTGGAAAGATTCCCACTATAAAGGGATGATTCCTACTACAGCGGCATTGCTATAGTGGGTTTTGCCCACTATGCGGGATTGACCAACTCTAACTCCCGCTATAGTGGGAATATTCTCGCAATGGCAGGCTAGTGGTAGCGGCCTACCTCCCACTATAGCATCCTAGGCGGAGGAAGAAAGTCCAACCACCCCAGAAATTCAAGCATTTTACAACACACTTCTAGATATTGGCATTCCAAGCTAACCCCTTTATGTCAATCATGATATCCAAAGTTCTACTAACCTAAATTCACTTCTAAAAGTTTCTACGGACTCCTTAACATCTTTGATTTCATAAAATGGTCTCAAATTATTTAACACCAACCTATCCATTCTCGGGTTAATCTAGACCATACCATACTTAAATTTCATCCAAGACTAGCCTAAAATCTCTAACTCTTTATTCAGGGAGAATCTTAACCCAAAATTTGGCATGCTAGACTATACCATAACGATGAAAAGATTCATTACAAAAGATGCCAATTCACCCATCGCTCTTCCCTAAATAATCAATCAAGAAAACAAGGTAAAAAAAAGCAAGAAAAGTACCTAAATCTTCAAACAAGTGAGGGTACTTGTCGCGCATATCCTTCTCAATCTCCCAAGTGGCTTTCTCAATAGGAAGGTGCTTCTACTGGACCTTCATTGATCAGATTTCCTTAGTCCTCAATTTTTGAATATCCCAATCAAGAATTTCTATCAGCTCCTCCTCATACGAAAGGTTCTTGTCAAGCAAAACAATAACCCACTTAATGATGTAGTCACAATCCCTATGGTATTTCTTGAGCATGGAAACTTGAAATACCAGATGGACTCTTGATATTCATGGAGGCAATGCCAACCTATATTCTACCAAACCAATGTCATCAAGAACCTCAAACGAATTAATGTACCTGGGGCTAAGCTTGCCCTTCTTACCAAATCACATAACTCCCTTTATGGGAGACACCTTCAACAACACCTGCTTACCTAATTTGAAAAACATATCTCTTATCTAGTGGTTTGCATATTCCTTTTGTCTATTTTGGACTGCCAACAACTTGTCGTGAATGAACCTCACTATCTCTTCAGCTTCCTTCACCAGGTTTGTTCCCAGAGGCTTCACATTGCCAACCTCAAACCAACCTATGGATGGTCTACACCTCCTCCTTTAGAGTTCTTCAAATGGATCCATGTCGATACTAGAATAATAACTATTATTGTATGAGAACTCACACAATGGTAGAAATTTATCCTAATGACCTCCAAAATCAGCTACACATGCCCGTAGCATATTCTCAAGCACCTGAATAGTCCTCTTAGACTACCCATCAGTCTGAGGATGAAATGCAGTACTAAGATCAAGCTTAGTGACCAACTTCTTATGCAACTTGTGCCAAAATTTGGAGGTAAACTGTGTACCTCTATCAAATATGGCAGATAGAGGCACCCCATGCAATCTCAAAATTTCCTTGACATCAATCTTGGCTAATTGTTCTGAATTGTAATTCACCTTAAATGGAATGAAATAAGTGGACTTGATTAGCCTGTCCACTATGACCCAAATTGAGTCATGTTGCTCCAAGGTATTAGGAAGACCCACCATGAAATCCATAGCTATCCTCTCCCACTTCTACTTGGGAATGGGCATTCTCTAAAGCAAACCTACAGGCCTTTGGTGTTCATACTTCACCTGCTAATAGTTATGGCAATTTTCCACATATTCTACTATATCTCTCTTCATTCGAGGCCACCAATAGAGTTGTCTCAAGTCACGGTACATCTTGGTTACACCAGGATGTATAGAGTATCGAGAACCATGAGCTTCCATAAGCACTCTCAGAATCACATCACCAATATGAGGCACATATACGCATTCTTTCACTATCAACACTGCATAAGCATTAAGTGTAGCATCTCGAGCTTCATCATGCACCACTTTGTTCTGAATCATGTTCAACCTTGCATCCTCAAATTTCTTAGCCTTGATTTGATTAAGGAATGTTGACCTTACTTCCACACTATCCAACACTCCACCCCTTTCAGATACTCCAAATTGCATAAATCGCATTGCTAGATTATGGATCTCTCTAGCCAAAGGTCACCTAGAAGCTCTCAAATAAGACACACTATCCATACTCACAGATTTCTGGCTCAATGCGTCTGCCACCACATTGGCCTTTCCCGTATGGTATTGGATGGTCACATCATAATCCTTCAACAATTCCATCCACCACCTCTGTCTCATATTCAAGTCTTTTTGAGTGAAAACATGTTGTAAACTACGATGGTCTGTGAACACCCCACACTTAACACCATAGAGGTAATGTCTCCATATCTTAAGGGCAAAAACACCATTGCCAAATCCAAGTCATAAGTTGAGTAATTCTTCTCATAAGGCTTTAATTGCCTCGAATCATAAGCAATCACATTCCTATCCTACATCAACACAACACCCAAACCAGTAACTAAACACAATAAAATCCTTACCTTCAACTGGCAAAGCAAGGATGAGATTATGGTCTTAAGCTTTTGAAAGCTCTTTTTACACTTCTCAGACCAAACAAATGGTACCTCCTTCTGTGCCAGTCTTGTCAAATAAGTAGCAATTGAGGCAAAAATTTTGACAAACCTACGATAATAGCTAACAAGACCCACAAAACTTCGAACCTCATTCATAGAGCTTGGCTGAATCCAACTCTTGACAGCCTCAATCTTCTAAGGATCTACAATCACCCCCTTCTTAGAAACCACATGCCCCAAAAAGGCCACAGAAGACATCCAAAACTCACATTTACATAACTTAGCATCAAGTTGTTTCTCCTTCAAAATTCCCAAGACTATACAAAGATAATCTGTATGTTCCTCCTTACTCTTGGAGTAAATCAGAAGGTCATCAATAAAAACATTTACAAACAAATCCAAGAAAGACTAGAAAATACCATTCATCAAACTCATGAATATTGTCGGTGCATTGGTTAATCCAAAGGACATCACTAAGAACTCATAATATCCATAACGAATCCTAAAAGTTGTCTTGGGTATATCCTCAGGCCAAATTTTTAATTGGTGAGACCCTGACCTCAAATCTATCTTGGAAAAAAATGAAGAACCCTGCAACTGGTCAAAAAGGTCATCTATCTGGGCAAAGGGTACTTATTTTTTATGGTAACCTTATTCAACTGTTTGTAGTCTATACACATTCTCATGCTACTATCCCTTTTCTTAACGAACAACACTGGAGAATGTAACACCCCGTACATTTCCAAACTTATTTAATTATCGTAACCTTCATGGAATTTTTTTTCACATGAGAAAGTTGGTGAATTATGTGTTAGTTTTATTGGGCAAAGCTATTGGGCCCAAATGAGGCCCAAAAGTTACAAGGAAGACATGGCCCAAAAAGGAAATATGACCCATTCTTGTGTTTGACCAAGTAAACATACATTTAATGTGGATAAGGATGGCCTTTAAGGCATTATATAAGGTGGAAAATCAGATTTTTATTCATTTAAACACACATGCCAATTTCTAGAATATTCAAGACATTTCTCTTCAACCTCAAACCCTAAGCCTTCACTCTTTTGGACAACATCACTCTCTTGCAAGCTTTGGTAAGTATTTAGTCTGATGGTTTAATATATTATATGCTTAATATGGTGTATAAATCATGTTGTTTATGTTGGCAAAGTGTTGGACAGTTCACTATGTGTCAAACAATGTATTTTTGCTTAATCGGAAAAGGGTTTTGCCTTGTAAACTTGAAAATAGACTTGTGGTATTGAAGGAAGTGAATTTTATGGATTCAATATTGACATGTGAGATGTGATTATAGCCTTAAATTTTTTTATCCTTGTACATAAGGTTTGGATTTATTACTGCAAAATTGTGCATGGACTTGGTGGTGTATTGAAGGAAAAATGTGGTTTTGGTGATGTTCATGTGTGTTGTAAAACCATGATGGTTAGTTGGAATCCAAGTGACCAAAAAGATGTAAATAAAAGCTTACTTATGGCCTTGAACCATTTATTACACAAAAGGACCCAAAAGAGACCCTTTTTGGCCGATTTGGGCATCCGCCCCCGCAGACGAAGGCACCTGCGGACGCAGATGCCAATGCAGGTGCACCTGGACAGGGCCAAGGGTCACCTGCGGCTGCATTTTATCATCCTGCGGGTTCAAGGGGCTTCACAGGTCACTCCAGGATTCCGTTTTGTATGTTTTTGTCTTTCTTTGATCCCCGAAGACCCCTATACCCTTTTTGGATGTAATTATCAACTTATAATACCTTTTTAATGACTTTAAGGGGTCGTATGGAGGCATGTTGGATTGTATAAATTATGTATTGTTGTTAATGTGTTGTTATGAAGTGACTTAATAGAGTAATGGCGACGTAACGATAATGAGGAAACGTAAAGGGTAAACTTGGTGTGAAGTGCTATTGGTATATGATGTCTTGGTCAATGTGTGGAATGTTATGGTGTTGTTGGTATGATAATGCAGTGGATTGTATTGTAAAGGGTGAAATGACGTTGCATGACAGTTACATAACTTGTTGTCATGTTATGCATTTGTAATGTAGTTGGTGGTTAACGTAAGCTCTGTTATGCACTTGTATGTAGAGTAGACGTAAGGAAAGAGCTGGATTGTTGTGTCCACAAATAGGATTGTGTATCCATATTGGGAAGTTAAGGTATTACTCTTTTCGTATCCTTCTGCAGCATATAGTGTTCTCATTGACGTTGTACTTGTTCCATTCCGAAGTGTTCTAAAGTATCCCAGCTCAGGTTGACATATATTGTTATTCACATGTTTCTTATTCTTAGACCGATTGTGATTCACATGTCTCTTATTCATTGACTGAAGTTGCAAAGCTCTCATAATATTGTAACGACTAAAAGAACTATCTCAAGAAAAGTAATGATGTAGGGAGAATCTATTCATTCTTGAGTAGCATTGCGAATAATGTTATGACAACGAATGTATCAATCTCTCAAAAGTAAGAAGTAAAGTAACGTATATTTGTTGGTTGCAAGAGGAAAGGAAGTAAAGTAATGCATATATGTGTGCTTCCAATAATGTCATGATCCTCAACGTGTCAATCTCACAGAAGTAAAGAAATGAAGTAAGGTATTACCCTTCTAATGAAAGAATGAAGTAATGTATAATGGTTTGTATAATCTTGGGTGGTATCCCAGGGGTTGAAATACCTAGCATGGGTCGATCCCAATATATCATAATAACATCTCAGGGGCGACTGAAAAGCCTAGCATGGGTTAATATAACATCCCAGGGGTCAAAGTACCTAGAATGGGTTAATAACATCCCAGGGGCGACTGAAAAGCCTAGCATGGGTTAATATAACATCCCAGGGGTCAAAGTACCTAGCATGGGTTAATAACATCCCAGGGGCGACATAAAAGCCTAGCATGGGTTAATATAACATCCCAGGGGTTAAAATACCTAGCATAGGTTAATAACATCCCAGGGGCGACTGAAAAGCCTAGCATGGGTTAATATAACATCCCAGGGGTCAAAGTACCTAGCATGGGTTAATAACATCCCAGGAGAGACATAAAAGCCTAGAATGGGTTAATATAACATCCTAGGGGTTAAAATACCTAGCATGGGTTAATCTCATCCCAGGGACGACAGAAAAGCCTAGCATGAGTAGAACGATAAAGATGAACAAATGTAAAAACAAAAGAAGTAAAGGACGTAACGTACATTGTTCCAAACTTACAAACTAATGGTTTATCCATATTGGGTATTCTCTTATAATTATTTCCATTGAAGTTCTTATGTATTGATGCAGTTTCTTATAGCCTTGCATACTCAGTACATTCTTCATACTGATCCCCTTGGGGGGCTTACTTTAGTTGCTGCAGGTGCAGGTGCCAGTAGACCTCCACAGTAGGTTGCCGGTTATTTGCAGATCTTTAGTGAGCTCCAGTTGGTTTGGGGATTTCCAAGTCACAGTTGTACATTCATTTTGTTGTTGTAAATGTTGTATAAAGCGGGGACTTGTCCCGACTTTAAGTTGGTCTTGTAGATGTATCTGTTAGAGGCTTTTGTAGACGTATGTGGGTATATGAATGAAAGAGATGTATGTACGTCTTGACTTAATGGCCCTGACGGCCAAGTTTCACATATGTAAGTATCATATGTTCCATGATTTTTGCTATTAGCATTTTATGTCCTTACGTGATGGTGATGTTTCTTATGGCATGCATATGAATGGACATGAGGAAAGATTGGTTCTCTCGGGCCTTATCGGCTTCGGGTGCCAGTCCGCCTCAATGGGATTTGGGGTGTGACAAAAGTGGTATCAGAGCAGCTCATCTTAAGGGTGTCTACAAAGCTGTGTCTGAGTAGAGTATAGCTTATGGATGTGTTGTGCACCACATTTATAAGCACGAGGCTACGGGAAATTTAGAAGTTGTTTCTTTTCTTCACTTCTAGATCGTGCAATTGAGCCAATGTGGTAAGTGGAATCGCATCTAACCATTGGAATTGATTTTCTTTGTTATAGTAAAATGCCAATGACAAGATGAGGTAGAGGCAAAGGTAAGCAGGTAGATATGCTTGCCGGTGAAGGAATGACTAAATCACCACCTGACCAAGCTAGTCAAGGTGGAGCTAACACTAAAATTGCATCGCGGTCTTTTTCTACTTTTCCAGCTTCGAAAGAGCAGGGGTAGAGAAGTACCTACAGAACCGCCTATGAATGCCACTGACCAGGATTTAAGAAATGCAGTACATATGTTGACTCATCTAGTTGCTGCACAGAGTCAAGGATGAGCTGGTCCAACGACAAATGAGGATGATGCGGCTAGGGTAGCGAGTCGCAGGACACAGGATTTTCTGAAACTAGACCCTCCCATATTCACTGGGTCAGACCCGAAAGCAAATCTACAAGACTACGTGGATCAAATTTAAAGGGCTCTAGATGTCATGCATGTGACTGGTGTTGAAATAGTTGAACTTGAGGCTTATAGATTGAAAGGTGAAGCGATATTGTGGTATGAAGACTGGAAACGATCGAGGGGTATTGATGCACCTCCAGCAGGTTGGGAGGAATTTAAAATAGCATTTCTTGATCATTACCTCCCATATGAGATCCGGGAGACACGTGTCGACCAATTTCAAAATCTTCGTCAAGGAAGTATGAGTGTCAGAGAGTACAGCCTTCAGTTTAATTCTTTGGCTCGATATGCTCCGAATGTGGTGGCCATAATGGAAGATAGAGTCCATCGATATGTGGACAGACTGGAGCCATACTTGGTAAGGGATTGCACTATTGCTACTTTGAACAGAGATATGGACATCGCTAGAATTCAGGCTTTTGCACAGAAAATGGAGGACTAAAGGCAAAGAAGAAAGACACAGGAATCTGAGGAAGGGCCATCAAAAAGGGCTAGACCTATCGAGCAGTCTATGGTGTCCCCGGGAGAATCTAAACCTCGAATGTTACCGCCTAGACCCTCATTATCTTATTCCATAGCAGGCACTCAACCCCAATTCCGAGGGCTTAGGGGTAGTCAATCTAGACAGAGTAGTGGAGTGCAAGGTTCACAGACAGCAGAATTTTTTCGTCCTCCGTGTCAGCGTTGCGGAAGGTATTATTTAGGTGAATGTCGATTGGGGACAAATGCTTGTTTTTGGTGTGGCACAGCGGGACATATAATGAGAGAATGCCCACAAAGGGGCGCGAGTGGTATAGCACGACCTACGGGATCAACCGTTGCATCATCATCATCGGTTCCTTCCCTAGGCAGAGGTGTTCAGCCTACTGGTCGTGGTAGCGATATTAGAGGAGCAGCTAGTTCCAGTGGAGCCCAAAATCGCACCTATGCTCTAGTGGACCGGCAGAATGCGAAGGCATCTCCTGATGAAGTTACAGGTATATTATCCATATTTCACATGATGTACATGCAGTGATTGATTCGGGATCTACCCTATCATATGTTACTCCATCGATTACTGTGAAATTTAATGGGATACTAGGGTGATTGGTTAAGTCAATTGAAATATCTCCACCTGTCGGTGAATTTATTATAGTTAAAAGAACATATCGTAATGTAGATGTTTGTGATCATAGATGATTAAGTACTCTTAAAAGCGTCACCTATGAAAGGGTATTTGGAAAGAAAGGAAAACTAGCCCTTTACAACATGCCATGTGAAATTGCCGGAAGTGCATAAGAGTTTCATTTCGTATTGCTCCCATTGCAGATGTACAAGTTACGAAGTATCTCACCTATGAAGAGATACTTATGGCTATTCTGGATTGACAAATGAAGAGGTTGAGGAATAGAGGAGTAGGTAGAAGAAATCACCTAGGAAACCAAGGAAATGATACAGTTGAAGTACCCATATTTGTTTCAAATGGAAGAAAAGCTCAAGGTGCGGAATTGAAATAATGAAAAATAAGATTGTACAAGCATTATGTGCATAGGATAACGTGAAGACTGATCCTAGACTTGAATTGGTTTAAATTGGGTAATGTTACTAACATTCGAGGACGAATGTTTCTAAGGGGGGAAGGATGTAACACCCCGTACATTTCCGAACTTATTTAATTATCGTAACCTTCATGGAATATTTTTTTTACACATGAAAAAGTTGGTGAATTATGTGTTTGTTTTATTGGGCAAAGCTATTGGGCCCAAATGACGAACAAAAGTTACAAGGAAGACATGGCCCAAAATCATCCTCCGATTTAACCATCACATACACTTCACACATAGTAAACTTCTCAATACTTCACCAACATAACCAACATATTATACACCATCTCTCATGCATAATATATATTAAATGAAAATAATAAACACTTACCAAGGCTTGAAAAAGGGTGATCTTTCCCAAAGAAGATGATAGCTTAGGGTTGTGTGTAGAGAGAATTGTGGAGAATTCTAGAAAAGGGCATGTGTCTTTTTGATGAATAAATTCTGATTTGGGGCCTTATATAATGCCTTATGGTCCTCCTTATCCATCCAATTAATCAAGAATTAAGGGTCCTCTTTTGGTCAAAGAAAGAATGGACCTTTTTTCATTTTTGGGCCATGTTTGTCTTGAAGTTTTTAAGGGCCCAATTGTCTTAGACTTTTAAATGCCCACAATTGAACACATAATTCATATTTTCTCTCATGTTTTCATATCTCCACAAAGGTACACGTAGTCATATGGGTTCGAAAACATACGGGGTATTACATGTCCTACAAAGTTCGAATCCCATGTACTAGGCCCAATATCAATTATCTCCTTACTAACATTACACAAGACACACTTTACACTCTCGACACTTGGGTAGTCATTGTTCAACGTCGTCGTATAGGGTTTCGTAGGTACGGGGTGTTACATCCTTCCCCCCTTAGGAACATTCATCCTCGAATGTTAACAACGTCGTGTCATGTATATCCCATGCTTCTTTATCTTAACACATATATGCATATGCATATAATGCTTATAGAGACTTACCTGTCATTACTCCAATTCCACACTTTAAACTTTCTTTTCTGTTTATATCAAATACGAGTACCTTAGATTTCCTTCCCTTGTGATTTATTCTACGTGCTAATTTCTCCAATAATGCCTTTACAGAAGCTACTTCTTTAGTTCTCATTGCTTTCACTTGCCGATCTAGAATAGTAAGCAGTACCTCTGCACATGTGAGATCTTTGGTAGCTTATATACCACCACTGGGAGCACTACGTGATAATCTCCTATAATATTTACTAAACAGTGAAGAGTTCTTGGACTGGACTAGTACGAACAAATACGCAATTTGCTCAAATCTTTGGACAATGTCCCTGTCTTTTCAAATTCTCATTATCTTCCTTCATTGGTGACAATGTCAAGAACACCCAATCACCTATGGAACATTTTAATTCCCTTCTTCTAATATCAACATATGATTCATATCAACTTTGGGCCATTTGCTATATCACATTCATCTTCTTGATTGCTTGAGAGCTTGATGACCACAATCTGACTCGAACAAAGCAAATGATGATCTATTATTTATTTATTTTTATATAAAAGCTTCGTAAGGTGCCTTTTGATACTTTTATTGTAAGCAATTTCACTAGACGACGGACGTTTACCCTAACTACCTTGAAAGGTCAATGTACCAGCTCGTGGCGTATCTTCAAATGTTCATATAATATGTTCTGTTTGTCCATCCATCTGAGGATGACAAGCCATATTTACATCCATCTGTGTACCCATGCTTTACTGAAAAGACTTCCAACACTGTGCAAGAAAGTGAGTTCCCCTGTTTGATATAATAGTGAGTGGAATCCCACGTAATCGTACGATCTCTGTAGCATACAAGTTTGCATAATGTTTAGCTGTATCGGCGGTCCTAACTGGTAGGACATACACTAACTCGGTAAGCATGTCAACTCTTACCTATATGAACTTAACCTTTGCAGTGTACGAGGCAATCCTGTGGTTAAATCCATGTTATTCATGTTCCACTTCCAAACTAGAAAGGCAATACATTGCATAGAACATATAGATTTCTGATGACATACTATTAATCAGTGACCGCTTGGACATTGAGCTACAAGTTCTACGATGCACTTCTCATGTAACCTTACCAAAACATCTCTGTTAAACCATGGTGCATTCTAGTTGCTTCCGAATGAAATAAAATACCGTGAACGATGTTCTTCTGTCATAATTCATTTTCTTAACTCGTCTATGCCCGGTACACACCATCTCCATTGGCGTGAAAGTACTCTCCTTTGTGTTTGATTAACTACTAAACATAGGGTTTACATATTGCTCTTTCTTGATCTCAGATTCCAATGAAACGTCTGCCACATTTGACACTATAATTCCTTCACCTGGGGTTTTACACAAGTAGTGGTGCCATCTGTTACAAGCAATTGTCACAACTGTTAACTTAAAATCATATGTGGACTAGGTTCTTTTATGTGGACGCAATTGTCTTAAGGTATTCGCTATCACATTGTCGTGCTGCATGTATACACGTCTCATACATACTTGTAAAACATCACAATACATTGCATATTCTTATGTGTTTTCGGGAGGTACTAGTACAAGTGTAGGAGTCAAATTATCTTTCATCTCTTGCAAACTTTTCTTACATACAGCATTCCCCTGAAACGTGGTTATGCTGTGTTAACTTGGTAAGGGTATTGTAATGGAAGGGAAGCTCTTCAACAAACTCTCTGTACCACCCGACTAAACTCAAGAAAACTACGAATCGCTGTAGGTGTCGTAGGTTTTAACCAATTCTTCATGGCTTCTGCCTTTGGTATATAGTCCATTATTCTTCATCTGGTACTATGTGACCCAAGAATGCTATGATATACACAATAGATTCATACACAATAAAGTGGATGCCCACCAAGAGTGGATGACTACCCACAATAAAGTGGATGCCCACCAAGAGTGGATGACTACCCACAACAAAGTGGATACCCACCAAGAGTGGATGACCACCCACAATAAAGTGGATACCCACCCAAGGGTGGATGACTACCCACAATGAAGTGGATGCCCACCAAAAGGTGGATGATCATAATAACCCCCCAATAAGATGACGAATGTAAGGAAGGAAAATAATAAACGTAATGCACATGGTTTATATTCACATTGCTATTTCTTTTATATTGATTTCATGGTTGTTGTTATTATGTACGAATCCTTGAAGATAATCATAAAGAAAGAAAGGTACATAATTCCACATATAGAGTTTTTCTTATAATCATTTCCATTGAAGTTCTTATGTATTGATGCATTGATGTCATTGTCATTTTCTTAAGGCCTTACATACTCAGTACATTCTTCGTACTGACCCCTCTTGGGGACCTACCTTACATGCTGCAGGTGCAGGCATTAGTAGACCTCCACAGTAGGTTGCGGATTTTAAACAGGTCTCTGGTGAGCTCCAGTTGCTTCGGGGCTTCCCAAGTCACATGTGAACACTAGGTTTTTGGTATTATGTAAATATTGTATAGACATGGTCATGTATCTGTAGAGGCTTTGTAGACAGTTGTGGGAAGACAAATGTAAGAGGTGTATGTCCATGATGACTTGATGGCCCTGTCGGCCAAGTTTCACATATGTATATATATATTTAGCACATGTTTCATGAATGTTGTTATTAGCATGGTAAATTCTCATGTGGTAATGATATTTCTTATGGCATGCATATGAACGAACATAAGCAAAGATTGGTTCTCTCGGGCCTTATCGGCTTCGGGTGCCAATCACGCCTCGTTGGGATTCGGGGTGTGACAGAAGCATTACTAAAAATGTTCTGTTGGCTCAGAATATTACTCCCTCCGTCCCAATTTATGTGATGTAGTTTGACTTGACACGGAGTTTAAGAAAGAAAGGAAGACTTTTGAAACTTGTGGTCTAAAATGAGTCATAGATATTTGTGTGGTTGTAAATCATTTCATTAAGGGTAAAATGAGTATTTTAAAGTTAAATTGTTACTAAATATAGAAATGTGTCATTCTTTTTGAGACTGACTAAAAAGGAAAGTGTGTCATATAAATTGGGACAGAGGGAGTATCACCGATATCAGAAAGAGAGAAAAGCCTGCTAATACTGTAATCAAGCTTGATATGGCAAAGGTTTATGATAGGGTGGACTGGACTATTTTAATTAAAGTTTTGGAAAGAATAGGTTTTGACAACTTGGTGGTGGATAAGATTTGGAGGCTGGTTGCAAATAACTGGTATTTTATACTTATTAATGGTCAAGCTCATGGATTCTTCCATTTTTCTAGAGGGGTTAAGCAAGGAAATCCTTTATCCCCTGCTATATTTATTCTTTCCATAGAGGTTTGACTCAGGACTTAAATAATCTATTTAATAATAGGGAATTTAAAGGTTTTGGGGATACCTAAATGGAATGATAAGATTAATCATCTTGCTTATGCTGATGATACTATAATTTTTGTAGCTACAAAGAAGAAGTCATTGCAACTTGTCATGGACACTCTACAATTATATGAAAAACAGTCAAGGTAATTGATTGATAATGCTCCACATGCTGCTAGACAAGAAGTAGAGAGTGTCACAGGTTTTATAAAAGGGAGTTTTCTTATTATGTATTTGGGATGTCCAATTGGAAATGCAAAGAAGAGGAAAACTCATTTTATAGATCAGATTAGGAAGGTTCAGAACAAATTGAAAGCATGGAAAGCAAAGATGTTATCTTTTGAAGGTAAATATGCTCTCATTAATAATATACTATAGAGCATCCCTATATACTTGTTGTCTGCAATTGTCCCTCCCAAGTGTGTTATTCTGGACCTGCATAGAATTTTTGCAAAATTTTTGTGGTCTTTTAATAAGGAAAGGAGATACAAACATTGGGTTTCTTGGAATGAGATCTGTTTTCCTAACGAAGAGGGTGGTCTGGGTTTTAGATCGTTGTTTGATGTCTCCAAAGCTTTATATGCTAAACTTTAGTGGGTTTTCAGAACAAATAAATCTTTATGGACAAATTTCATGTGGAATAAATATGGCAAAAGACAAACCTCAAATTGTAGAATGGCGATGAGGGTCTCAAATTCGGAAGCATCTGCAGGAAGCTAGAGATTATATTGATTAAGAGATTTGGCGGGAGCCTAGATGTGGTCATTCCAGTATTTGGTTTGATAATTGGACCAAGTTAAGTGCTTTATATTATTATTGACCATTATCTAACCATCATGTTTCCAATCTTGAAGATGTACAACAACTTATGTTACAGGGAAGTTGGAATGAGCCATTACTACAGCAAATGTTCAATGACGAAGTTAAGAATCAAATTACTCAAGAGATAATGGTGGTAGAGGACACTGAGGAGTGGGATAAACCTTGGTGGATGATGAATAGTACAGGTAAATTCTCTGTGAGTTCTGCTTGGGAATTGATAAAGACAAAGGGAGCAACTCAAGAGTCAATGAGAGAAATCTGGATCAAAGAGATTCTATTCAAAATTTCTTTTTTTTTCTGGAGGTTGTGGAAAAATAGACTTCCTATTGGTGAATTTCTGGTCAGAATTGGAGTGGTGGATGAAGTAATTTGATTTTGTTGTGATACAAATACTTAGGAATCATTAGAACATCTATTTATTCTATGTCCTGTTGCCAACAAGATCTGGAAAACCTTTGGAGTAGCTACTGGACTGCAGGGTTCTTTTTTACAGCTTAAGCAGACCATTTTCAAATGGTGGAGGGTTGAATGTGCTATTATATTAAAGCCTTTGTTTAAAGTTATTCCTAGTTTTGTTTTGTGGCAAATCTGGAAGAGAAGGAACATTGTTTCCTATGAGGAAGGATGTCAGTTCATGCCATGATGTTGGAGGTCAACAGAAACCTATATTTATTACCAGTAAGTATATATCCCTGGCTAAAAGAGATACCTACTCACTGGCCAATGTTGATTAGATTTTTGGAGAAGTATACCCCTAGAATAGATCATAAGATCATCTGTTGGAAGCCGCCAGATGTTGGGTTTTTCAAGTGCAATTGTGATGGTTCTAAAAGACGCAATATAGGTCCCAGCTCTAGTGCTTTCTGTATTAGAGATAGAAATGGGGATTTTATTTATGTAGAGACTAGAGGAGTGGGGGAAGTGTCTATTCTGATTGCTGAAGCTAAGGCTTTAAGATATGGACTTGAGAATTGTTTGGTCAATAATCTCCTACCAGTCATCCTTGAAACAGATTCCTTGACGATGAAGAAGGTATTAGATGGGATTGGGAAGTCCCATGGAGTATTGTTATGGAGGTCAAACAAATTAATATGTTAAGGAACAATGCCCAGGTGGAGGTGCAACACAAATTCAGAGAGAGAAACAGCTTGGCGGGATTTTTCGCTAGCCAGTTTTTTGATTTTACAGGTACCACAATTAAATCATACAATTCAATACAGGATGTTCCATCACATGGAAAAGCAATAATCAACATGGAAAAAAACCTAGTGCTAACATTCGAATCACAAAGTGCCAAAATAGGAATCATAGAGTGCCAAGAGATGATCGGAGGTAAACAACATAGCAAAATGCTAATCGGGAGTTTGTACCTGATTTATGCAATTTTAATCCCTTTTTTCACTGATGGATCTGCTAATGGAGCTAAAGAGTTAGCTAAAGATCGATTTCTTAAATTCTTTTCCTTAGCAGTGGAAATATCAATTTCTTAAATTCTTTTCCTTAGCAGTGGTATCAACTTCTTTTGAGGTTCAGCCTGCTGGGAGAAGGATGAAAGAAGAAGTCTTTAGCTAATTTAGTGTTTGACATATGAGATTTGGAAATGAAATCGGATCTGGACCTACCTTAATTACTGGGTATTTGTGCTGATAGAGAGCTGAAGAAGTCTTCAATGGGATCAATTTCACGACGTTTGTGAGATTTAAAGTGTCTATGTGAAATACACCCAAGCTCTTTATTTTTCCCAAATTGACAGCTGATCAATGGAGATGCTGAACTGGGCTTCGCGTCAGGAAATTCATCAATGGCACCAACATCTGGGTCGAGCTTACGGAGAAGAAGAGCTCTTCGATTGGATAGCTGAAGTTCGAGAATTTTCTTGAGCTTCCATTCCTTTCCATTTCTCAATTGTATAGATTAGGTTTCCGATTTTGGTTTTGTCTGAATTTGTTTTGGACTTGAGTTGTTTAGACCCGGTCGGATCCAAGAAATTACATGGGATGACCCCCATAGTGGGTGGCTTTATTTTTTTGTCCCCCATAAGAAAAGTTTTTGAAGACTAGTCTTCCTTCCTTTTTATTTATAGAACAAGTACATTTTTGCCCCTCTACAACTCAAATGTTTTTAAACTTTCCATGCTCATTTGTCTCTCAACTTCTATTTTTATTTCTTTTTCACTTTTTTATTTTTTCTTTTCTTTTTTTCTTCTTGTTTTAATTCATTTGTCTCAACCTTTCTTTTTCTTTTTTCTTTTTATTTCCTTTTTTTTTTCTCAAACAATATTTATTTCTTCATTTCTCTTTTTTTAATTCATTTGTCTCAACCTTTATTTTTCTTTTCTTTTTTTAATCATTTCTTATTTTTTTTATTTTTTATTTTTCATTTTTCTCAAATTTTATTTTATTTTTTTCCTTCTCATTTTTGTTTTTCTCAATATTTATATTTTTTAATTTTTTATTCTTCTCTTTTTTCTTTTTTCTTAACCTTTGATACAATCCAAATCTGGCCCAATCTTTCGAGATCTACGCTTCAAGGACAATCTCTAAGGATTCGAGACTTGATCATCCTAGGAAGGCAAATATGTGTTTGGATTATAGCTTGGCACACGAGAGAAGCTATGTTTGAATATCTCATCCATGGGATTATTGAACAACATCGTGTTTGGATGATAGCTTGGAGCGTAGGAGGTGCATGGTTAAAAGTGCCTAATGGGCCACCTTTTCATATTGGGTCACTTTTGGGCCCATATGGCATTTAGGGTCACTTTTGGGCCCATTATGTAATAAGGCCCATGGCTATAAATAGTTAGCTTTCTTTTCATTTTAGGTAGATGATTATTGATGATGAATGTTACACTTGAGAGTGTTTATGTTAGCTTGTTGGGAGCTTTCTAGATTGTGAGAAACGTCGATTGTTAGAGGTCCATTTCCTCTTTCGGTCTTCGTAAGAGATTGGTGATTGTGGTAATTTAAAGGAAGGTCTTTGGTTTGAAATACCTTTGGTTGTCCTTTTTTTTATCATATTGTGTCTATCTATCTATCTATCTTTTCCCTTTATTGTCTTTGCTTTTCTTTTGTTCTTCGTCTCATATTTTCGTATTTCCCATTTTACCCTTGTCTCCGTTGTTTTCGTGGTTTCTTCATCTTTTCATATTTTGTATCATATCAACCTTTATTTTTTCTTCTCTTTTTTTTCTTTTTTTCTTTTTTCTTTTTTTTCTTCTCTTTTTTCTTTTTTCTCAACTTCTATTATATTTTACTAATAAATAGAAAGTTGGATAATCCGCAAAGGGGTCTTCTTTCTTTGACATCAAAGTAAATTTAAGGGCGTGACTTGTTGTTTGGAAGTCCTTTAGGATAAGTTTTGACTCTAAGGCAAAAGTTATAGAACATCTCATAAATCAAGACATCATGTGGTAGTGTCAAGTCTTGCTCATAGGGCATAACTTGTTGTTTGAAAATCCTTGAGTTAAGTCTTGCCTCTAAAGCAAGAGTTATAGAACATCTCATAAATCGAGACACAATATGGTAGTGTCAACACTTGCCCATGAGGCATAACTTTTTTTTTTTAGGAGGTTCTTGGGCTAAATCTTGTCTTAGAGGCAAGAATAATAGAAAAGGGGCAGCCCGATGCAC
Organism: Capsicum rhomboideum; assembly: GCA_031232105.1. NCBI lineage: Eukaryota > Viridiplantae > Streptophyta > Magnoliopsida > Solanales > Solanaceae > Capsicum > Capsicum rhomboideum. The sequence continues at coordinate 59,762,475 of CP124711.1, forward strand.
TAAGCTCCCGCTATGCGTAGGCTCCGAGGAAGGGCCCAACCACAAGGATCTATTGTACGCAACCTCACCTTATATTTCTGCAAGGGTCTGTTTCCAAGGGAGCATCTCATAAATCAAGACACAATATAGTATTGTCAACTCTTACCCATGGGGTGTAACTTGTGGGCTAAGTCTTACCTCTAAGGCAAGAGTTATAGAACATCTCATAAATCAAGACATAATGTGGCAGTGTAAACTCTTGCCAATGGGGCGTAACTTGTTGTTTGAAAGTCCTTGGACTAAGTCTTGCCTCTAAGGCAAGAGTTATAGAACATCTCATAAATCAAGATACAATGTGGTAGTGTCAACTGCTACCCATGGGGCATAACTTGTTGTTAGAAAGTCCTTGATTTATAAAACATATCATAAATCAAGACACAATGTGGTAGTGTCAACTCTTATCCATGCGGCATAAGTTGTTGTTTAAAAGTCCTTGGGCTAAGTCTTGCCTCTAAGACAAAGTTATATAGTATCTTATAAATCAAAACATAATGTGGTAGTGTCAACTCTTGCCTATGGGGCGTAACTTGTTGTTTGAAAGTCTTTGGATTAAGTCTTGTCTCTAAGGCAAGAGTTATAGAATATCTCAAATCAAAACACAAAATGATAGTGTCAACTCTTGCCCATGGGGAGTAACTTGTTGTTTGAAAGCCCTTGCTCTAAGTCTTGCCTCTAAGACAAAAGTTATAGAGCGTCTCATAAAACAATACACAATATGGTAGTGTCAATTCTTGCCCATGGGGCATAACTTGCTGTTTGATGGTCCTTGGGCTAAGTTTTGCCTCTAAGGCAAGAGTTATAGAACATTTCATAAGTCAAAAACACAATGTGGTAGTGTTGACTCTTGCCTAATGTACGTAACTTGTTGTTTGAAAATCCTTGGGATAAGTCGTGCCTCTAAGGCAAGAGTTGTAGAGTTTCTCATAAATCAAGACATAATGTGATAGTGTCAACTCTTGCCTGAAGGGCCTGACTTGTTGTTTGAAAGTCCTTGGGCTAAGTCTTGCCACTAAGGTAAGAGTTATAAAACATCTCATAAATCAAAACACAATGTTGTAGTGTCAACTCTTGCTCATGAGACGTAACTTGTTGTTTAAAAGTCCTTGGGTTAAGTCTTGCATCTAAGGCAAAATTTATAGAACATCTCATAAATCAAGATACAATGTGGTACTCTTACCCCATGCGGCGTAACTTGTTGTTTGGAAGGAATCAAAGAAAAGAAAAATAATAAAAGTTGCAGAAAAGAAAAAAATGAAGAAAAAATATTTTTAAAAAAAGAAAAAATAAAAATCAAAGAAAATAAATAGAAGTTGAGAGGAGAAAAGGAAAAAAAACCCAAGGTTGTAAAAAAAGGAAAAAATGAAGAAAAAAAAGACAAAACAAAAATAAAAGAAACATAAAGGCTAAGAAAAAAAGAGAAAAGAAAAAATAAAATAAAATAAAATAAAAAAGAGAAAAAAATTAAAATAGAAGTTGAGAGGAGAAAAGGAAAAAAAAAAGTAAGGGTTGTAAAAAACTAAAAAAAAGAGAAAATAAAAAATAAAAATCAAAGTAAAATAAAAAATAAAAAAAAAGTTGAAAGATAAATAAGTATGGCGTTGTTTAAAAATATTTGAGGTATAGAGGGGCAAATCGGCATTTATTCTATACATAAAAAAAGAAGGAAAGCTAGTTTTGTAGGACTTTTCTTATGGGGGACAAAAAACCAAAGCCACCCATTATGAGAGTCATTTATGTAGTTTACCCGGTCGGACCTCTTTGCTTTTATTAATAAATGGGCCTTTGGCCCGATTTCATTAAAAAAAAAAAGAAGAGCAAATCAATCAAATTTTTCGTAATTGCTGAAATTTATTGAATTGAAATTGACGATGGAGTTTGGTTATATTTTTTTATACAAATAATACTTAGATTAATGTTCATGTTTAAAAGTTAAACGTGAGTTGAAAAACAAGTTATAAGATGGTTGTTTTCCAATTCGAAATACACTTTAAGTTGAATTTGAATTTTTCGTGGCCAAACATTGATTTTCAAATAAAGCACAAAATTATTCGAAAGAAAGTGAATAATTTTTATGATTAAACGGGTCCTAAGAATAAGAATTGAAAATATATGAGTTAGGATGGTGAAATTTTTTAAAGTATAGTAAATAGAAAAATGAGAGGAAAAATAAAGAAAAAGGTGAAAAAGATTAAAAGAAATTCTTAACCAAGATAAGTTAATTAACATTAAGTATTTGACTTAAAAAGTCAAAAATACTTTTAGTATTATAAATTTTATGTATATTGTAATATTTTTATATTTTAAATCTTTTAAAATTATATGTGTTGTACGATTTTATCTAAAGTTTAATTTTAATTACTACTTTTAAAATTATTTTTGTTTTTAGATGATAATATTATATGGATTGGATTAAATGAGTTTAATAAATATATTATTAGAAAAAATAAAGTTTAATGGTGGCATGTTAACTAGTAAGGAATGAAACATATACATATTTAGTATATTTTGCGAAAAATAATGAGAATTAAGTGATATTAGAATAAAGTTAAAAGTAATTTTAGTAAATAAAATGGATAATCTAGGAAATTAATTAATGTGAATAAAAAGTATTTCCTTCGTTTAAAAAAAAATAACATATTTGTTTTTCAGTTTATTTAAAAAAATGATCCTCTTCTTTTTTAATAATACTTTTATACATTTGACACATATTTTTTTTTTAATTTATTTAAAAAAATAAATCTTTTTTTTTTAACAATATTTTTATACATTTGACACAATAATAATTTATAAATTCAAAATTTTTATTTATTTCCTTATGTTCTCGTGTCAAATCAAAAGTAGTGTAGACTTTGGCCCACATAAGAAACTGCAAGAGAAAGAGAAAAGAAAACAAAGGCGGAAGCAAAGAGGCGAGGCGATCCCCTTCTTTCAATATATAAATATATTTGTGAAGAGAAGAAATCAAGGCTGATTTGTTTGTTTAGTTTTGAGTTTGCGGGCCTCGGAAGAGAAGGGAAGGGAAGGGGGATATGACGGAGGTAAAAAAGGAGCTGACGCCGGAGGAAGAAAAGCTCACTATCAGAGATATATCTATTGCTGCCGAAGCCCAAACCAAACAAGGCGATGCTTTTTATTTAATCACTCAAAGGTATATTTTAATCTATGAGTTGACTACTTATTTGTAGGGTTTTTGTTTTGTCTACTTCTGTTTAATCAAGCACATGCACCATATCTGCCGTATGATAGGTTTAAGAGAGCATTTTCTGAATGTCATTCCCCTGGCTATTTTTGGTGTCGAACTATTTATTTCATCTTAGGCTTCGACCCCAGCCAAAAGAAAAACAAAATCTTTGCTCTCTTCCTCTTAAAATTTGAGTCTTACAACTATAAGCCATGCCCTTCTATGCAAAGACAAAAATTAACAGTCCTATGCAGCCTCCCCTTTGCATTGCAAAGATGTTTTTCCTCCCGCTAATTTTAGGGTTCCTGGGATCTCCCTATTTTGTTAGAGGCTTTGTCTAATGGTCAAGTATTCAATGAAGTGGGTGAAAATCATGGGGATTTGGGTTCAAATCCAGCAGAGACAAAAATAAAATAAAATTCTTCCTATTTACCTAAGCCTTGATGGGTAGAGTTAGCAGGTGTTGGTGGAATAGTAGATATGTTCATAATGTGGTGCGAACGCAACCTTACACGAGAAGGCCTAGTTTGCTATCTGTCTGTATAAACTAAGTATTACTCCCTCTGTTTCATTTTTAAGATGGACTATTTCCTTTGTAGTTTGGTCCCATAAGAATGACACATTTCTGAATTCGGAGATAGTTTAGCTTCAAAATTTTCATTTTACCTTTAATGGCCTGATTTTGTAGCCACACAAATATCATGGCTTGTTTAAGACCACAACTTCTATAAGTCTTCATTTCTTTCTTAAACTTTGTGCCTAGTCAAACACCACCACATAAAATGAAATGGAAGGAGTAAAACCATAAGCAATGTTTTTATACTTGTGGGCATTGCAAATGCAAAAATGGACCCTTCTAAAGTATTATCTGGAATATGCAGCTTTCTGTTCTTTAGGGGACAACGGGTAAAAGCTATGCAGCTTTCGCCTTTAGCTTCATTTTAACAGTAAGGACAAAATTGGGAATTATACTTTTGGTATACTGAAATAGGATCTATTTTTAATAAGACTGTGGACTTTGAGGAGTTATTTGCTTTTCTGGAAGCCATTATTGAGTTGTTTATGTTCTTCTTCTTGGCATTTTTGTTAGTAAAAAGGCTAGTTAATGTTATAGATAAACAAGCAGTGTTAATTTTGTTTTTTTTGAGAAGGAAACAACTAAACAAGCACAAAAGATATGCTGTAACAGCTGTACAGTAATTACAGAAGCAAAAATCTGCCCATTCTAATAATCCAATTTTATAATCCTTTAGGGCTCCTAACATTTGTAAGACTGATTTAGCATCATTTAATATTTTCCATTCTACATCATGAGCAAAACAAAATAGTACAGCCTTCAAAGTATCTTTTGTTCCTCCCAGTCCAAGTAGTCCACCAAATATATGCAGGTATCATATTCAACCAAAGTTTGCCTGTCCTTGGTCCCATTTTGTTCCGGAAGCTTAGTCAATCAGTTGATGATCTAGGCATGGCCCACTTCAACTGAGAACTCTGAGGTCTTAGGTTCAAATTCCAACGGAGACAAAAAATACGTGATTCTTCTCATCTGTCGAAGCCTTGTTGGACAGAGATATCCGGTACATGTGCATGTGAGAGGTAGTAGATACCCAATGGAATATTGAGGTGTGCACAAGCTGGCCCAAACACTGCCATCATAAAAAATGTTTGGTAAAAACTGCCTCAGTTGGACGGCAATTTGGCAAAGTAAAAAAAATCGACAAATGCTCTCTTATTTTTTCCTACATAGAAGGCATGTACTACATAGAGCCAGACCTTTTTTTTGCAAGTTATCATGAATAAGACACACTTCTTTGCTCAGTATCAAGGTAAAACAAGCTAACTACATGTTTCAAAAGTTTCCCTTTCTTTAAATTGAACTGGAGGAAGTACCTTTTTGCCGATTTTCTACTTTTGATATTCTCCTTGTATATGGATGTTTCTGCCCATATGTGCAATAGAATCTTGTTACTGATGCCATCTTCTGATTCAATAAGCTGTTGGAATGTGCATAAGTGATTGAAAAATTCAGCAGTCCTGTAAACCTCCCAGTCATTGGATCCCATCCTTTTGAAGTTGATATTCCAAGTCCCATTTTCTCTATTTTGTGTCTCAAAATCTAACGCGTTTTCTGCCAGTTAAAATGGATCAGGAAATGAGTCCGTCAGTGGCTCACGTTCAATATAGTTATCCTTCCAGATGGATATGTTTGTCCCATTACCCACCTGGAAACCTATTCTAGACTTGAAACAAGGCATGTGAGATCTAATATTTCTCCAAACTGAGACTTCATATGCAGTTTTTACTTCTTTGGTGTACCAATGATCCTCAATTCCGTATGTGTTCTTAATCACACCAACCCCAAAGTACACATACCTTTGCATTTTCTTCTAGCATTGTGACTGTTGGTTTATTCTTGAGAGGCTTTGGTTCTTTAGGAGAACAATTTCTATGAGTTTCAGACCTCAATGTATTTGTTGTTTGAATATCTCGTTATAAATATCAGATTATCACTTGAAATTCTGACAGGAGATGCACATATATGTGTATGCAAATGCTTTTCTGCGGAGTAAGACTGTTGGGTAAATGATTTATTAAATTTCTAATGGGTTTCTACAGATGGTGGCAAGAATGGTTGGAATATGTGAACCAAAACCAGGCTAATACTGCAAATGATGGATCTGCTTCTGAGCATTGCTTAGGTGGTTCTAGTGCTTTGAAGAGGCCGTCCAGTATCGAGAATTCTGACTTGATATATGAAGCAACGTCAGGGGATTCTAGTACGGGGATTGAGCTTCATGATACCCTCGTTGAAGGCACCGATTATATATTACTTCCTCAGGAAGTGTGGAATCAACTATATAAATGGTGAGCTTTTTTTTAGAAAATGTTCTTGCTTATACCTTTTAGTATGCTTTTATATGCTGTGTGTTGGTTACGTAGTACGTACATTGATAATATACAGTTATTTATTAGATTATAGAACTCGAAGGTTAGAGAAAATGAAAGAGTTATAACTATTGATAAATAGTTCAAAGAAATCATGATATAGCTACTTACAGGACTTTGGATTTATGTAAAGGTAGATCTTCTACTGCCGCAATTACATATGGAATAAAAACTACTCCCTCCGTTCAGTGTTATCAAAAGCGAAAAGCGAAAAAAAGCTCTAAAGTCCGTTGGGGCCTTAAGCGCAAATAAAGCGTGGGCTTTAATGAAAAAGGCACAAATACAAAAAATACAATTATATATATGTTTAGTCGAAAACTAATAAATATAAGCATGAATGACAAAGATATGGACAAAGAAATTAAATTTTTTGTATGATAAAGTGAAGTACCATTTGTTGCCTCTTCAGGAAACATTTATTCACAAAGAAAAATTGTCGTAGAGCCTTAATGACGAGACTGAAGCGTACATTAAGTGAGACAAAGTGCTCAACATTTTTGAGTGTCGCTTTAGGGCTTAAATGCGCCTTTGACTCCGTCCAATTTATGTGACACACTTTCCTTTTTAGTCTGTCCCAAAAAAGAATGTCACCTTTCTATAATTAGAAACAACTTAACTTTAAAATTCCTCTTCTATCTTAATGAAATGATTTATAGCCACAAAACTTTCTAGCTTTGTTTAAGACCACAATTTTCAAAAGTATAATTTCTTTGTCAAACATTGTTCCAAGTCAAACGATGCCACATAAATTGGGGACTGAGGGAGTATAATGTTATGGTGCTTGTGTAAAGAGACTTGGAGGGCAAAAACATTTTGTAGGAGCCGATGGACTTTGAAGAGTACCTTTTACTTGACCCTTCACCTGTGTTGTCAAAGGATTATTTAAGGCGCTTAAGTCTTGAAGCTCAGGGAGGGCACTTTTCCTCGTTTAAGCTGCACTTTAGGGTGGCTAAGGGCATTAACACGTGCACCCCGTAGCCATGAGTTCTATGTTGAAATGAGTGGTAATAAACAACAAATATAATCGGCAAAATAAGTGTATTAGTTGTTTAGGAAAATATTATGATTGAATTTGTTACTTTTTCTTTGGATTACATCATATTATTATTTCTTTCAATCATTGCACTTTTTTTTTTTTTTTTACTCAAGCCCACATTTAAGTTGCGCTTTGTGCTTAAAGACCTTATACACCTGGATTCTTTTTAGAGCCTTTTCACCTTTGACAACACTGCCCTTCACTTGTTGCTTTTTTTTTTTTTTTTGGGGTTGGGGGGGATTGGAGTGATTGTAGATAATGTTAAATGTCTTGGTTCAAGTGTTTCCTCCCCTCCTTTATTAGAGAACTAGATGGGACTTGCCCGTGCTAACGCACGGTCCCAACACTATGAACTGCTGAAATTTTTGGGTGCATTGTAGCAGTCATTTAGTCTTACTCGAGAGTTTGATATTGACTTAGCTATGGGCAGCTAAATTTCGCCCATTTCCAGAGTAGTCCATACAAAAATTACCATTTGGACAAAGACGATTTATGCATCAGTTGAATATTAAACTCTCTCTAATCTACCCAAGAAGGACAAGGCAAACATCTAGTCAATCCTTAATTTGCTTCTGTTAGAATAATGTACCCTTTCCATTCCCTGCCAATCAGCACAAAGAAATCTATAATTTAAATCAAAACTGCTATTTGAATTTAAGTGAGACAAGTTATGTACATGCTCTTAGTGACTACATGAAGAATAGGACAAAGAGGAAAAGGCCCTCTGGAATGAACTACCCTTCCCCAACTCCAATTCAACTTTGATAAGGCAGAATCTTAAATGAATTACGCAAGGTCTCGAGGAAGAATGTTCTGTGAAATATCTTAGATAATAAGAGAATCACCAATTCTTTTAAAAGTATTTGTATAATTAACAGTACATAAATGGAATGAGCATTCGAGTTGAATCATTAACTGTTTTCTGAAGCTTTCAATTACTTTAGGGGTTGTCCATGCAAGGAAAAGCAAGATATATTAGTACTTTATGAGTGCGTACATTATGTTGAATGTGCAATCGAGACTACACTATGTAGGTGACATACCAAAAGGTTTGAAGAAGGCACATAAGATTATATAAACAGCCCACCCTTCATCATGAATTAAAAAAAAAAAACTAAAAGTAATGAAACTTTGAATTTGCCAGCACATTCTCATGGCAGCCATCATAGCTAGCATGATTGTGGCAAGCGTCACTGTCATAGCAACTCCATGCATCATCCATCCTTTCATACTCTAACAAAGCTAAGCATAAATCAGCACAGAAATAAAATAGCGGAGGTAAAATCGGTAAAGCTAAGCATAAATCAGAACAGATATAAAATAGCTGAGGTACTACACTGAAGAATCATATTTGCAAATGGAGGAGAAGTAAGTAAATGGAATCAATTATAAAACTTACACTACGGTTTGGTTGTTGAAGGTATGCTCGTTTTGTCTGCAAACGCTAAGAAACCGAATTTTTATCTATTTGCCTTTGTTCATAGTGAGCTTTTTCTGCACACAGCATGAAGAAGTGGCACTTCATTTTAACATTTGAAATTCTTAAAGATACCTATAGATTGTTTCATATTTAATCCATCCCCAAGCAGTAGAAATCCTCATAGGGGGTGTCCTAATACATAGTTTAATCCAAATTTACATTGGTCTATGAAATCCTATATTGAATCTCTCTGAATTCCTTAATGCTAGGCACTCTTCTGGTTATAAAGTAGAATCATGGAGAGTTTAAACTATGACGACAGAGCAAAGATGGTGCAGGTCCTTTTTTTAGCTTGAGAGTTGTCATACAATTGCTGGAGGAAAGCTCGTCTTCCTGCCGAACTTATCTTCCGAATTGCCAATGGCCAAGAAATTCAGGTTCTAGCCTGTGTTCATCTAGGCTCTTAGCGAGATATAATTAAAGTGTGCTCTCTCAAACAACTGAAGCTTTTAGATAAGATAGTCACACACTTCAACACTCTTTCCAAGAATATTTTTTTTTTTCCAAGGAAATCAAAGTGATAATCCATTGGAACACACAGAACTTTGTAACAAACAGAAAGCAAATGGCAGATATACTAATGCAACACTAAGAGTCAATTGTGGAATCAGGAAAACTCAGTACGTGAGAGCATAAATTTAATGTCCATAGAAATTTAGCATCATATGATGGTCCATTAACTTCCTGAGGATTCAACATACCATCAGAAAATAGAAATAGAATACTGACACCCCTCAAGCCCAAATCGCACAGAACAGAAAGAAAACCCCAACTCAAACCATCAGACTCAAAAGCAGAGCAAACCCTGAGTAGAGCACATACACTAACCCCAGAAAACGAAGGGCATACATACATGGAAAGAGACATGAGTAAATCCATCTGATAAAAATACTGTGAAGCGTTTATCTTTATGTGGGTTCCGATCTGAAAAGAAGAGAATGAGATCCACAAAAGCTCTTTCTGAAGCATTTGCCGGTATCGGAAATTTGAGTGAAGATATTCAACACCCACAAGTTTATCAGCCATAATTTCCACAAAGAAATTATAATTAAACATATAAATAGAACTCCCACTCAATCCATCAGACCAAAAAGCTACAAGAACCATAGAAACATACCGGGAAAGAGAGAACCAGAGTTGAGAAGATCCGATCTCCGATGAAAACAATGTAAAGTGATATACTTCTAGCAGTAGAGAACAAAAAATACCCCCGAGGCAACACACGTGGAAGAACTTGAAACCAGCCCAGGTTTACCCTGCAAAATTTAAAAAAGACATGAAAAGATTAAATTGCCCCTTGTGAGGAAGCAGACATGACAACCATGAGCTGCTTGCTCACTCACGATTCTATATAATAGTAATTATGTAAATTATTTAGTGCAACAGATTATAAACTAAATTGTCATGATGTGTGGGTTCGGCATACGTTCCAGGTTTGAACCATGTTGCAGAAAAAATCCTAGTATTTAAGTGGAGAAGGGTAGAGGGGCAGATCTTTTGTCTACCGAGTTTTTGCATTGGTTGCGCCCTTGGGGATTTCTCGGTTACATAAAAAAGTTTATAAAATAAATGACATGTAAACATGCAGTGTCCTTTTTTATAATAAAAGTATAGCAAGTATTATTCACAAGTGAAATAGCCAAGCACTACACTATTTCTGGAGGATACAAAAAAAAAAAAAGAGGATCTGCCAAAAAAAATAATGTATCATTTTGTCCTACTCCTCATGTATAGCTTCAAGTTTACACCAAAAGCCAAAAGTCCTAAGCATTTTTTTCTTCAAAAGATGTATTGTTGTTGTCTTGTGTTCACATATTCTTCTCCTTCATTCCAAAGGATCAACACTGTACAGGCGAGGACATACAGGCTAGGATAGTTCTCCCTGTCTTTAAAATTTCTTTGCAAGGCTATAGCCCCACCGGCAGCTAAAGAACTCCTTTGCTGTATGCTGCATCACCCATTGAGTCCCGAATAAGGTTAAAAAAAAAAAAAAGATCCCAGCTTTATCTAGCAATCATACCATGCATAAATGGATGGCTACTATTTCTTTCCTTTCCACACATATATGTAGTTTGTGTCCTTGTGAAACTACTAGAGTTTATGCAAGAAAAACTTAGCTTGGATTCTTCTATATAGTTTTTCTTGTAATCGAGAATTTCCCGAGATCCAGTGGCAGCTGCATGGTCTGAAACTCGATGGATAAAGGGCCTACCCCTCTAACATTCTTCATTTCAATACTAGGCTTCTGTCTGCTGCAGAGTTTGAACAAGTGGCAAATTGGAGAAGATGGTTAACTTTCACTCCCTACTGAGGGTGTCCTGAGAACTCACCATTTGTCCATTATATGTGTCGCTATACTATACGTTTGCTCACTGGCTTTTTCCTCTTCATTCATTTTTTAGATTTCTAACAAGGGCATAATAGAATTGATTGTACTGGTTTCAGCAAATTACAAGTTCCGAGAATACAGTGTTCTTTTAAATTTGGTCCCTTCTTTAGTTATGAGCTCCTATACTAATGTTTTCAATATCTACAGCTATAATTAGAGAAGGCACTATTATTAAAAAAATTAGGAAAAACATTTAGAGAAGAAAAAATGAAACTTGATTTGACCATCTCTTATTTGTGCTTCCATAAATGCTGTTGACTGCTGTCCCCTTCCAAATTGTTGATTCTAAAGGCATGTGTCCACAAGTTCTTTTCAATTTACCAAACACCTTAATCTTCTCTCTTATTTGAGTGTCTTTAACCTCTCTCTTCATTGTTATGGTTTAGATAAGAGTTTTTTTTTTAAAATTTTTTTTTGGTGGATTTACATAATCGTTTAAGGAAATTTAATAGCATTTTCAGGTGAAGCCACTATGAGGAAATAGAATAACATTTCTTGGTTTAGGTACAGAGGAGGTCCTATATTGCCACGGAAGGTGATCGACTCTGGTCTTTCTCAGACTGAATTGGCTGTAGAAGTTTATCCTCTGCGCCTTCAGTTACATCTGATGCCCAAAGATGAACATTCTACCATAAGAATAAGTAAAAAGGTGAAGATCATTAGACCTTTTACTTAAGCACAACCCAATTTTTGATTAAGCATAAAGACACAACTGCTGTACACTTATTTCTCTTTAATTGTTTTTTCACTGTCTCATTAAAGGAGGGGAAGAAAAAGTCCTCTTTTCCATCCCCTCTTTCAATGAGACAGTGACAAAACAGTTAAACAGAAATAACCTTACAGGAAAATTATCCTTATTTGATCATGAAGCCCATAACCTTATGATGTTGTTTAAGAGGTCATTTCTTTGTTGTTTTGTTTGAGCAGGAAACAATTAGACAACTTCATAAGAAAGCTTGTGAAATTTTCTCTCTCAACCCAGAACTAGTAAGAGAATCTGTTTGTATACATTTTTGAGTCTTCAGTGGATTCTTGAAAGATATTAGTCTTTCTTCACTTTTGTAATTTTTGAACCTTTTCTGTTCTTTTCAGGTCTGCATTTGGGATTACTTTAGCCATCAAAAGCATGCTTTGATGAATGACATGGATAAGACGCTTGATGATTCAAATATACAAATGGATCAGGATGTATGTTTCTGTTTGCTGCAATTAATTATTTTAAGAACGATCATCTCTGACACACACAAACCAGTTAAAGATCTAGAAATCTGGTGTAACTTCAATGCTCTTTGGTTATGCCTAAATGTTATAATTCTCAAAAAAAAAACAAAAAAAACTTCAATGCTCTTTGTTTTAGCCATCAGTAAAGCTATATTTACATTTATTTGTTCAGTTTTGCTGGAATGTCAAATGTTTCTCTTGCATTTGGCTCCATCTGGAAAAAAGTTAGAAAAGAACTGCTCTTTGGTATCCTTTAAGTACTTCTTCTTGGAGATGTGGAATGGAGCTCTCTGCAAACTTTACATATTTGGATGCAATGCTTGAATCTATTCATTCTAGTTTTCTTTTGTGATAAATTCAAAGATATTTCATGGCAGTCATGTAAGGTTTATATTTCTTGTGTTTCCTCTGATTACCTATCAAATTTAATAAAAGGGAAAAGAACAGAGCTAATGAATGAGTGGATGCATGTCCTCTCCATTGTACGACTTTGTGAGACAAGTTGGAAGATAGTTGGGGATTGGTCTGCAGTTGGGTCTGTTTTGGACCAGAGTAATTGTCTTTCACTTTCTTTTGGTTTCCTAGTTTCTGACCTCTAAAGTAATGGACCCTGGAATGAAGTGCGTGCAAACGTTGGACATCAAGTTTCAAATCCAGTGGAGACAAATAATACTAGGTGATTTCTTCCCATCTACCTAAGCCTTGATGGGCAGAGTTACTCAGCACCTGTGCTGGTGGGAGGGAGGGAGGTATCATCGGTGGAATGATCGAGGTGTGCTCAAGGTCCTCCCCCCTCCCCCCCCCCCCCCAAAAAAAAAAAAAAAGCAATGGACCCCAGAAAATATGGGCATATTGATTATTTTGAGTAAAGGTCTCCATGCATTTCCAATGTGACTGAATAAGCATTTATAGTTCCATATAGTCTGAATCTAACTGTTACAGTTTATAGCAGAAAGCCGTGAAGAGTGATGTTTTTTTTTTTTTTTTGGAAAATATAAGGGTTACGAGTGTAATGATTGGTTTAGTGCAATTTCTAGTACACAATTCAAATGACAGCCATTTTCTCTCTTTTTCTTCTATATGAGTTCATGGTGTCACTGAATGGGTCAGTCTTGTGTAAACATGAATGATGAGATTAGGGTGTCAACTAGACGGGTTGGGCTGAATTTGGGTATGTCAAATGGACTTAGTTAATGACCCGCCCAAAAGTTACTTAGGCTGAAATAGATTGGGCTGAAATGGGCTAAGAATCGGGACATAACCCAACCCAATTCTTACTAAGGTTTAAATTGTTTGTTTCTTTTATTATACTCCCTCTGCCCCAATTTAAGTGTCTTAGTTTGACTGGGCACGGAGTTTAAGAAATAATCGAAGACTCTTGAATTTTGTGGTTTTAAATTAAAGACGTGTAGTCCTTTAAATTTTGTGGTCTTAACTTTGCTATGTAGGATGTTGGAATTGGAATACTTACTAAATATAGAAAGATGCACTCTATTTGGGACAAACCAAAAAGGGAAGTAAGAAACTTAAATTGGGACCGAGGGTGTAATTTTTTTGAGTACCTAATAAAACTGTTTTCCTTATATTATGACTATATATGACATCAAATAAAAAAATGTCTTTTCAAAAATATTTAGACAGTTTTTCATGGGTCAATCTGGGCTGCATATCAGCCTAGTTGTAAAATGGGCTGAATTAAGCGGGTCATTAACCCATCCAAACCTAAACAGGTTGGGTGGGTCAATTTAGTGGCTGATTTTTCTACCCCTTGATGAGATCAGGAATCTAAAGATCATCAAGGTCAGTGTACTGGTTGACAATGAATTAGAATCTTACATGGTTGCCAACAACCTGTTGAGAAAAATGATAAGAAAGATACTGCCACCTAAGTGATTACTGCTTCTGTTTCTTGTGAAGATGTTCATTCACTTTGCTGTTTCCAAACTTTCCCAGCAATCTAAAACTTCTTCCTCCCCCCCGATTTTCAATGTGATTACGTTGGAGCAGATTTTGGTTGAGGCTGCTAATGGTAACTCAGCTGGTGGTGTGAATTCTTTTCACGAAAATGGTACGGCAGATAATGGAACTGTGGCTCTTGTGAAACCATCTCGGTCGAACATCTCAAATGCCGAAGGGTTGTCTCTTAGCAAAGGTTCAACTAGAAATGGCACTGCAGAGTTGTTGGAGTCCCAACAACTTGCTTCTTCAGGAACAGACAAGACCTACGGGAGCAGTGGTGTTAGTACGAGGGGATCTACTTGTGGCCTTACAGGGTTGTTGAACCTTGGGAATACTTGCTTCATGAATAGTGCCATACAATGTCTTGTTCATACTCCAGAATTTGCTCGGTACTTTCGAGAAGATTACTATCAGGAGATAAACCGGCAGAATCCTCTGGGGATGGTTGTAAGTTTCAAGCAAATCCTATTTGAAAGTAGTTTCTCAAATTTGATCCTGGACAGGTGAATTTACTAAGAACAGTACCATTGCTATAGGCTAAAAATGTATTTGCAAGTGTATTGTCCCTAGAGGTGGCTGGGATACTGAAAAGATTGTCTTCTAAATTAAAAGGGTGGAATGGGAACCTTTCTGATTAATAACTTTATTGACGTTTGACTTTTGATCTGAATGTGCAGGGTGAGCTGGCTTTAGCATTTGGTGATTTACTACGAAAATTATGGGCACCAGGACGAACTCCAGTTGCCCCTCGTCCTTTTAAGGGAAAGCTTGCTCGCTTTGCCCCACAATTTAGTGGATACAACCAGCATGACTCTCAGGTGGAGTATATAATCAGAAATTATCACCACTTTGACTTTCTATGAATAGGGTTACACTCAAATTTCCTCTCTTCAGGAACTCCTTGCGTTTTTGTTGGATGGACTTCATGAAGACTTAAATCGTGTTAAGCACAAGCCTTACATAAAATCGAAAGATGCAGATGGCCGACCTGATGAAGAAGTTGCTGATGAGTATTGGGCAAATCACATTGCCCGAAATGATTCCATAATTGTGGATGTATGCCAAGTGAGTCACATATTGTGAGAAAATGTTAATACCTGACTAATGATAGGGGTATACACTTTGCTTCCAGGCTAGCCATTTCAAGTGACTAGTTGGATGAGTCAAAAATTTGATTATTTGGAAGATCTCTTCTTACTGTGAAGTGTGAACAACTATTTGGCGTTGGCTCTTATCATTTATTGCTAAATGAATTATCTGATCTTAAATTTGCTATATGTTTTTGCTTCTATGAAGTTTTACTTTCCATTTAAATGCTAAAATGCGGACCAAAGCTTCACATTTTTTCTACTGTACTGTACTTTTCTTATAGTCTAGGTTTTCTTTCTTCAAAAATATCAAGGGCTATTTTCATGTCTCAAGCAACCAGTTTCAATTTATTTAGCCTTCAAGAACAAATATCCCCTCCCTCCCTGAGAGCCTGACATGTAAAAACTGTTAGTTACTTCAGTAGTACTAGTATTTCCTTATGTAAACCAAAAAAGGAGGGAAGAAAACAAAAAACAAACAAACTAATAAGAATGTTATTTTCCTTACCCTTAAATGGCTATGGAATTTATTTCCTTTCTGTTTTACAGGGCCAATACAAGTCAACTCTAGTGTGTCCTGTGTGTAATAAAGTCTCAGTAACATTTGATCCATTCATGTATCTCTCCTTGCCGCTTCAATCTGCCACAACCCGTAGTATGACCGTTACAATTTTCACTTGTGATGGAAGTGCACTGCCAGCTGCCTGCACCGTTACAGTACCAAAGCAGGGACGTTGCAGGGACTTGATTCAGGCACTTAGTAATTCTTGTTCCTTAAAGCACAATGAGAAACTGTTGCTTGCTGAGGTTAGTCCTCTGGTTACTCAAGTTACCATTTAAGCGTGATATACTTGATGTCTAATTGGGATTCACTTGTTTCTTGTGCTTCTCGTAGATACGCGGCCATTTGATTCACCGTTTTCTGGAAGATCCTCTAATATCTCTGTCTTCTATAAAAGATGATGATCACCTTGCTGCTTACAAGATCCCAAAATTAACTAAGAACTCGAAATTTCTTCAACTGATCCACCGTCGGGAAGAACGGTATGCTTAATTTGTACCTTTTTTGCACCATTATGCACTTCCTATTTTCTTCAGTCTCTTTCCTATTTTCCAAGGCACTTGTTGATGTTTGGTATTCAAAGTGCTATTTTAGTAAGAGCATATATGCAATCTTCTTCTTCTAACTAATGCTCCCTCTTTCTTTGTAGGGAAATTGGTATATCTCAAAGTAATGTTGGGTGGAAGCCTTATGGAACACCTCTGGTTTCACCAATCTGTTGTGATGATATCATCACAAGGGGCGATATACAGTTGATAGTTCACAGAATGCTCTCGCCTATGCTAAGAACAGAAAATCCAGGATTTAACTGTGTTTCTCGCTCTAAGACAGCAGCTGCCAATGCATCCCGTCTTGCCGCTTCTAGTGAAGACTGTATAGACTCTAGTCTAGCAAATGATGATCCAAGACAGAAGGATGTGCCTAGCTCAAAATTGGTGAACTTGGAGAAACTACCTCTGCAGTTGGTTGATGAGAATAATGCATGCATTGACCTAACTGTAGGGGAAGATAAATCTGTCAAATTGTCTTCATCGTCAATGTCAATACTTGTATTTGCTGATTGGTCTCAGAAGCTTTTGGAAAATTATGATACTCGTTACATAGAGAATTTACCGGAAGTCACAAAGTGTGGACCAGCTACAAAGAAAGCCCGTACTGAACCTCTTTCATTGTACAGTTGCTTGGAAGCTTTCTTACGTGAAGAGCCGTTGGTCCCTGAAGATATGTGGTTAGTTTCTTCCTATTCTTGGTGCTCATGTTGCCAGAATGTTCACAAAAAAAGACAACTATTTGCTCATTATATGCCTAATGTTTACTCATACCATCTCTCATGATAGCTTTGTTTTTTTTCCTTTCAAGTGATTGATTATTTTAATTTTTGTGCTTATATGTCAAAGGTATTGTCCTACATGCAAAGAGCGAAGACAAGCAAGTAAGAAGTTGGATCTTTGGAGGCTTCCTGAAGTGCTTGTCATCCACCTTAAGAGGTTTTCCTACAGCCGGTCCATGAAGCATAAGCTGGAAACTTTTGTAAATTTTCCTATTCATGATTTTGACTTGACAAAATATGTGGCCAACAAGAACAGCTCTCGACGTCAGCTCTATGAACTGTATGCACTAACAAATCACTATGGTGGGATGGGAAGTGGGCACTACACAGCACATATCAAGGTGCGTAATTGTGATATGCAAGTAGTTGTCTCTAATCCTGCCTTTAGTTCATTGAAGTCTCAGGTAGCGCTCTGTTGTTGCATGACATAGATCTTAGTCTAAAATTAGAATGATATGGAGCAATCAGTAAAGTCTTCTTAGTGGTCATCATGGATACAATCCCATTGAAGGTTGAAATTGGTTAAAATTTCCTTATTGGAGGCTACTTTCATAGTTCAATTTCTCAAAAAAAAAATAATAAAAAAAAGCTGTCATTGTTCAGTTATTACAAATCCATCCTGCCGCATTAACAGGCCTCCTGGTACTGCATCTCAATTATGATTTGCTCTCGTGTTGCAGTAGCTATTTGACCAATATTCTCTCTCAAAATGTTGTACATTTTAATATGCTAGTCTCTCTCTCGTGCAGCTTCTTGATGAAAATAGATGGTACAACTTTGATGATAGCCACATATCACCGATTAATGAAGAAGATGTGAAGTCTGCTGCTGCTTATGTGCTTTTCTATCGGAGGGTAAAAACAGATCATCACCATTCTGTAAGTAATGGAACAGTGTCTTCAGCAGGTCAACACAGCATTTCTTCGCGGAAGTAGTGGTCTCTCACCAACGTAATCAACTCTTTTGTACAAATCAATGTATTAATTTACTGAAATACTAGGAAGGAGTACAAGTTTAGGCAGTTTAGGGTCTCCGTCGTTTCCCAGTGGCTGCACAAAGTAAAATATGGGTGAATGATAGGTGCAAGTGATGATCAGCCAAAAATACCCTTGTACCAATCCTATGAGGCGAACAAACATTGAAGTAAAACAGTGGGCAGAAAAATGAAGGGGGAGCTGAAACCAGTTCTACAAATTGTTCTTCCCTACCCTTTCCCCTTCTTTCCCTTTTGTTTAGTTTTGGGTTATTCTCAAGTATGGTCAATTCAACTTTCACTTTTATTGCATCAAAATAATTTAAAACTATAGTGATAGTCACTCAACATTATCTGAGTATCATGAATTTACTAAGAAATTACTCAACTTTGACCAAGTATCACAAAAAGTCACGTGAGGAAAAAAAAGATATTGAGTTGACTGGTTCATTTATTGCAAAATGTACGGTGATTTTTGTCAGACTTTAGTTTAAGCTGGCGAGATTTTCCTTAACAAAGAATAATTTAATGATGCTGGTGTAGTAAAGTAAAAATTGAGTGGGTATTTGAGAAATTATTCCTTTTAATTCATATGGCTGAAATCTTTTTTTATCATAGTTTTAATTTACATGAAAGTGTATAACGTGTTACAATTTTAGTAGTAATACGTTTTCAAAATATTTGGAACTAAATGCGATTGCCCATAGGTAAAATCACATCTAAAAGACTAAAACAAGTGGTATATGAGCAATCTTTGGGTGCTCAAGTTGTGATTTTCATATGATGGTGGCGAAGTTAAAAACAAATAAGTAAGTTGTATGATACAATGAACTTAAATTAGGAAAGTTAGTTGGGGAATACTGCTGAAATTTTAGGCCTAGCTAAAAGAGACTAGAATATCCATTTAAGTAAGTTGTGATAATGTTGTTGGACAGGTGAAAAACAAATAAGGAAGTCGTATGATACAATGAACTTAAATTAGGAAAGTTCGTTGGGGAATACTGCTTTAAATTTTAGGCCTAGCTAAAAGAGACTAGAATATCCATTTAAGTAAGTTGTGATAAGGTTGTTGGACAGTACCTTTTTGGGTGAGATATGCTTTCTCCAAAAAAAAAAAAAAAAAAGAAAAAAGCGGCAAGTAAATAAAATTAAATGAAAAAAATTGCAACTATGAATTCGTTACTTTCGGCTGCTATTATTGGATAATTTTTGGTTCAACAATTACCCTTTACATTTTTGTGTAAGCTTCCCAAGTTAAAGGTCATAGGAAAAAAGTGTTACATTAGGTATTGACTACTAAAGTGGAAAGATATAGTTAATAAGAGTTTGGTCAATTGCACTCAAGAATACAACTTGGATGGGATTGGTAGGCCAAATACGGTAGAGCAAAAATGCAGAGACTCATGTCAATAATCGCATCATTTTCTTTCCTATAAATAAAGTAAGGGATAATTGCACTTTTGATCCCTCGATTATTAGTAATTTCTATGTTTGATCCCTTGTAATCTCCGATTGAATATAATTAACCTCCAATTAATTGATATGTGAATTTGTAACCACCACCACCACTTATGAATCTTTACATATTTAATGAATTATTACCAAGTGCTAAGCCATTTAGTTATCGATATAATATATTAAATTCATAAAGTTTTTTTTATATTTGAATGTATATAATCTAAATATTAGATAGTAATTGGTACATAAAGGAATTAATAACATATTTCAATTAATTGAATTTAAATATATTTAGCCAATTATTACAAGAATAAAAAAATTCAGAAGTCCAATTATTATCAAATAATTTTAGAATGTTATACTTCACCCACTCCGTATAAACAATTGGCTAGGTCAACTACTTGCAAATATCCTCTCCTCTTTCACTATAATCATTAGTATTTCATGTAGAAAAGAAACAGTGGTGAGACACAGAGAAAGAGAGAGAAGGATGAAGACATGTTGGAAGCTTTTTGGGTTGTGGTTGATGTTCCTCCACCAAGTAAATAGTCAAAGCACAGATTCATGTGCCTCCAATCTTAACCTCAAAAACAAACCTCTCTTTGATACTTCTTCTTTTCATTGTGTTTCAGTATGGGATGCACAAGGCTATATCCTCAGAGTAAGTGTAAAATACTAGAGTGATATATTTTCTTGAAAAGAACACACAATTTCTTCGCGCTAGCTTAGTAAGTAATAAAACGAAATTTGTGTTGTGCAGTATATGCAGACGGATACAAAAGTGTGGAGTTTCCTTCTATCAGCACCAAATTCGAATTCATTCATAGGGATGGGGTTTTCAAGAGAGGGAAAAATGGTGGGTTCAAGTGCAATCGTTGGGTGGGTGAGTAATGATGGTTCTTCCACCATGAAGAGGTATTATCTGGGAGGACAATCGCCATCGGAGGTTGTACCGGACCAAGGGAATCTTGAGCTGGCCAATATGACATCCTCCATTGTAGCTGAAAACTCAAGGATTTATATGGCTTTCCAATTGAGCACTGAAATGCCCAGTAATCGCCTTCTCTACTCCCTTGGCCCTATCGGACGTCTACCTTCTCCCATCAATTACCAGTTATCCGAACATCGCCAACATATCTCCACCTTCTTGGATTATAACTCAGGTACTTTTTTCCACACTAGGACTAGCGTCTACCGACCTACCTACATATATATTTCTCTTTTTTTCTCATGATCATATAACTTCAGTTATATTGTTGTTGTTAATTTAAAGAAAATTCAGAAAAAAGATACACATCCAAAATGACACTAACTTTTCAGAAAAATGTATGCATCAACAAACACCTCTGCAAATATTTACTAGGAGTATTTCTTTTTCACTTCAATAAGGATTCAATACTCTTCCGTTGTTTTCATCTGAGAAATACAAATTATAGTAGCTTTTCTTCATTAGTAATTCTCATTTACTTCCTAGAATCTTGACATTTAATTTTGAAAATGAACTAATTTTTTGTTTTTGTTGAAAGTTGAACATTTGTAAGCAAATAGTCCTAAATAAATTACGACGGAGGAGGTAAATAAATTCATTTCTAGCAGATCTCTCCTTTCTTTCTTTTTTTTGTTTCTTAGGGTGCATTTGGTACAGAGAAAACTGTTTTCCATGATTTTTTTTTTAAAAAATTTATTTTCAGAAAATAAGTGTTTTTTTTACTTATTTTCTTGTAAGCAATTAAAGAATATTATTCTAAAATCATTTGTATATATAGCTAACAAAAAATAATGGAAGATGTGTGTTGTGGTGGGGGAGGGGTGGAGGGGTGGGTGGGGTTGGGTGTGTGGGGGCAGGGGTGGATTTATTCATGTCCTTGGGGGTGTCACGCCACCCGCAAACTTCAACGGAAACTCTCTATATATAGGTAATATATATACAGAATATGTATAAATAATACACTTGCCACTCAGAGAACCAAAGTGGCCGATGGTGCCAGTGACAGAGGGTCATTTATTCCTCCCAAGGTGCACAGGTTCGAAACCTGCTGACAACTTAATTTTTTAAAATTAAATTCAGTTGTGTTCCTTCTTTAACTTTTCTTTATTTTCTTATTAATTAGTATTTGTTTAATAAAAATTTATGACTTTTCTTTAACTTCTTATTAATTAGTATTTGTTTAATATAAAATTAAAAGATGAATAAGTTTTGTTCTCTTTCTCTCTCATCAACTTTTAATAAAAACCTGTCTATTCGATCTTCTTCCTAAATCGGCTCTGCCAACAACCCCATCGCACTTCTTACTTCTTCTCTCGCTGCTTTCTCAATGTCCACAACCCTTTGTAACTTTGAAAGATATTTTTGTTTTCTCTTTTAGAATAAGTAAAAAAGCTGAAGCAGTCAAAATCTAAGAGGGTTCAAAATAGAAAAAAGTAAACACACGAACTAGTCGAAGGGGGTTCAATATAATATATATATAAAATAATTTTAATCATGTATAAATAGTATAGTTTTTCACTGAAGGGGGTTCGAATGAACCCCTTGGCCATAAATTGGCTCGCATCTAGGATTTGGAGTCTCCGGTTGATTTAATCGATGAGTCTACTTGGCACCCGGAGACTCCAAATCCTGGATCCCCTTTATGTGGGGGTATGGGTGTGGGTTAGGTGTGGACGTGGGTGGTGGGTGGGCATGGTTAGTTGTGAGAGTGAGAGAAAACTACGCCAGTTATTTTCTCTATTTTTATTCGGGAAATCACTAGTCTTATTTTCAAGAAACTTATTTTTTTAAAGAAAATATGTTTCAAATATTTTAATCAAACGAACATGAGAAAATAGAAAAATATTTTTCAGAAAAAAAACTTGGAATTATGGAAGTATATTATATGATATATTTCCTCCGTCCATTTTTACTTGTCCGCTATTAATTAAATTGGCACACACCTTAAGAAGCAATAAACAATATGCATAATTTTAATACTCCCTCTATTTCAAAATAGTTGGCCCTTGTTGAATTTGCACTTTCATTCAGAAAATATTTATGTAGGGGTTTATTTTATCACATTAGCCTTATTAATTATGATTTGAAACTATAAATTTGGGTAAATACACTTTATGTAGTCATTAATGATAGAAGTAGTATTAAAAGAACATAATAAAATTTTCTTGATTTTCATTAATGAGACAACTAAATTGAAACAAATATTTTTAATAAGAGGGCTAACTAAAATAAAAAGGAGAGAGTATATAAGTAACTCTTTGGATATAATAAATTTAATGCTTTGAAAAATGTACTGAATAATGAATAATAGTAAGGGTAAAATGAACACAAAATAATAAATTATTTATTAATTTTTCAAACTGAATAAATATTATTGGATATGTATGTTTAATATAATGAACAAGTATAAATAGACGAAAATAGAGAGCTTAAGTTTTGTGACAAATATCGAACCATTACGGCAATTGGTTAATGTGGTCTATTACAAAAAGTCCACTAGTAGGAGTGGGACCCACGGCAAGTGATGAACGCATTTTGTGTTTTGTTAACCTCATTTTGAGAGAAAGCAGTTTATTAGTTTATCTCCAGCAGTAACCAACAACTTTATCAGCTACTACTAGCTAATACTAGTTAATAATATGATTATAATATAATGTTATTCAACTTGCAAATTTGTTGGTATAGAGAATATTTTGTTTAATGGAAATTTGTACTTGGGTTCAAATTTTAATAGAGATAAAACTTAAGTGATTTACTTTCATCTTTCTAAAATGTCTATGCTTATAGTGATGACTGGTGAGGCATCAAGTATGTGGTGGAATAGTTCATGTGTCCAAGCGAATCACCAAATATCTATGTTGGTGAGAGATAACACATACAAAATATTTGTTGCAGCATCAACTCACTTTCATTGAGTTGCAACTGTAATCTAGTTTGAGGGTGAGAATGAGTCGTTGTACTCTAGTTTTGGTCACTATTTTACTAGTCAGCCTTTTAATTTTAGTTTAAGTGGGAGAAGACATTACTTTTTAATTAATACATTAATGTATCTGATTTACAACCAACCCTTGAATGAATCTCATTGTATCTACACTATGAAAGAAAAAATAAAAAATTATTTAAGCTTGCATGAACGTGCCTATTATTCTAATTAGGTGTTCCCATTTGGTGGACTTTTCCCAATTCTTGATATCAAACTGAACTGCATATATTTTTTAAAAGAGAAAATAGTCAAATGCCACTCCAATCTATTGTCGGATTCTCAATTACACACTTATATTTTATGGGGGTCTTATTATCCAATAAAACTATTTAAAACTGGAATTATTACACCCCTAGAAAGCCAAAACCAATTCTATCTCAAAGATGTACAAAACACGCGCTATATATTTACTTTTTATGTATTTATTTTTATTCTTTTCTTTTCTTTTCTTATTCTTTCTTTTCTCTTTGTTTTCTTCTTCATATGTTCTTTTCCTGTCACTTTAGGCGACAACAAACTTCATTGTAGAAGCTTAGCAAAATCACCAATCAAGATGGCATTGGGTTCTCTCAAAATTAGACTTAAAGGGGACCTTCAAATCACACTTAATCATCAGCTTAATCTTCTTAGTCTTAATCCAATCAAATTTAAGCTTAACCCTCATGTAAAGCTTTAATCCTACCTGATAAACCCCATAATCTTTTTTCCCATTGTAATTCAATTCTAATTGAACCAAATCTTGACCCTTAAACACTAGATTCAAATCAGTTGTGTTCTTGTGACCGTGATAAAACGGGTGAAGATTCGTAGTTGGTCGTGATAAAAATCCTTAGCTTTCATTGAATCGTAGTACATCACGATTCGTTTTGTTGGAATTTCTAATTGAGATATTGAGGTTGAGATCGTAGTAAAAAGTGTTTTTTTTTCTGGTGGAGAAATCGAAATGGGTAAGTGACGCGTTGGCGGCATGAAAATTTGGTCGGAGAAAAATCAGAGGATGAATTCGACGATGATGACGGGGAGAGTGCAGAGGATGAAGATGCAAGTGAAGATATGCAATTGGAAACAAAAAGAGATAGAAACAAATAAGGAAAAGAAAAATTAAAAATACATATATATTTCTTTCTAAAAAAAAATACATATATATTTATGAAATTTTTTTAACATTTATTTTCGATGTTCACTCTCTTTAAGAGAGTGTAATACACTCACTTGCCACGTAAGCATTTATGAGTGTAATAATTCCAGTTTTAAATAGTTTAGGGAGGTAATAGGACCACCGTAAAATATAAGTGTGTAGTTGAAAATTCGGCAATAGATTAGGGGACATTTGGCTATTTTGTCTTTTTAAAATAAATATTATTTTGTGCATGGCGTGGTGCAAACAGGTGAAAGTGAATCAAAGACCCCTTATGCAAATCTAAGGACTCCTCATGGACTTCTGAACATGTTCAGCTGGGGTATTCTGATACCAATTGGGACTATGGTTGCTAGATACTTGAGACAATATGATCCAATATGGTTTTATTCTCACACCACAATTCAATCACTTGGCGTTCTCCTTGGATTTGCTGGTATTATATGTGGTTTTGTTCTTGAAGATCGTCTTAGCGTTGATGTTGATAGACACAAAGCCCTTGGCATCTTCATTCTTGTTCTTGCTTGCTTGCAGGTTTCTTCATCTATCACCAAATTTGCCTTTTTAGTACCTAGCTATAGATGTCACTAATTAATTTTAGTGACCAATTATCTCGTATTTAAGCCATGGAGTACCTGACTTGGTATTTATTTCTTATGGTTAGGTTATTGCATTTTTGGTTCGACCAGGGAAGGAGTCAAAAATAAGAAAATATTGGAATTGGTACCATCACACACTGGGAAGGGTTTTGATACTTTTGGCAGCAGGAAATATATTCTACGGAATCCATTTAGGAGATGCAGGGACTGTTTGGAATGTTGGTTTTGCTGTTACACTGCTTCTATTCTTCAGCATTGCTGTTATTCTAGAAATAAGGATGTGGATGACAAAATAGATATCCATTCATGTATTATTTATTTGGAGAATTTTGCTTTCTATTCATGTTCATATTTCTTCAACAAATTAAGCACACACACACACACACACACACACACACACATATATATATTCTTTCACATTTCAAACAAAGAGGTGTTTTTACTTGTTCGCAACAAATTTTCTCAAGTATGAAAATTAAACTGCAATCACAAGTTGAATTTATTTTTTCATGACCAAACACTAATTTTAAAATAAAATAAATTATTTTAAAAAAATGAATAGTTCTCATGAATAATTTTCTCTCTATTCCCGAAAACCCTACCACCTACTGAAATACTACTTTCCGACATCGACATGGCCGTTCCGGTCACTGGTCAGCCTGATGGGGCTGGCCATATTATCTCCCACACATCTCCCAATGCTTTCCCAGAACTTTACCACTCCAAATGCCCTTCAAAACCTAATTCCGTCGTGCCTAAAGTTTTGCCTAACGTTGATGATAATTCAAAGGATCAAAACAGTAGTGATAACGATAATAAATTGAAATATGCAGACATAGTGAAGCCTAATATCAATCAGCAACAAGTGAATAGACTGATGGTAGAACCTATTTCTATGAAACCCATGGAGTAAAATAATGGTATTACTTGAATTACTTGGACAGAGGAAGAGGCTTCTAAGATGAATATTTTAGAAGATCTGCAATTTGCAGTAATAGAAAATTTTCCCTATGGATGGCCGAAATTGTAGGAGCTGAGACTTCAAGTTCCTAAATAATGTAATATTAAAGGAGATTGCAAGATTGGATTGTTAAGTACTAGGCATATATTGATGAGGTTGAATTGGACGGAAGATTTTGTGAATATTTTGTCAAAGAATGTGTACTACATTACTGCTAAGGATGAAATGACATACCAAATGAGACCTCTCATCTACGATGCAAATTTTAAACCAAATGAGGAGACAACCCAAGCAATAACTTGGATATCTTTTACTGACCTTCTACCTACCTTTTTTGTGAAAGAGTCTCTTTTCTCAATGGCAGCTGCTGTGGTAAGCCTATACACTTGGATATGGCTACAATTAATAAAACTCGCCCTAGTTGTACGGGGGTTAAGGTTCAAGTGGATCTAGATGCTAAATTACCTGAATGTGTGGAGATAGAAGTGATAAATAGCAAGATAAAGACAACAAGGGTACAATCTATCAAGGCCATAGAGAAAGTGAATGCAGGACTTTACATCCGGAGTTAAAGAGGCCTGTGCAAGAAGAAAAAACTGAAGAAGAGAAACACTACAAGGAGGAATTTCTAGTGTAAAAAAGGTATGTCAATGGGAAAGTAGTTTTTATAAGATGGAATCCTACTCGCAGGAGATTCAAAATTGAGAGAGGAACAGAAGGACTAATGAGTGCTGCTGCTATTGAAACAACTTCCCCCAGCAAAAAAATCACAACTACCAACCCTTTTGATGTCTTACAAGATGAAGGTGATGACCATAATGACAGGCAGACACAAAAATGCAGCACACAAGAGTGTAGAATCAGTACAACAACAACAGGCTGTAATTCATGACAACACAACAAAACAAATGCAGATAACAGAATGAAGAAGCAATAAGACCAACAACAAATAGTAAAAAAGGTGAAGGGAAACAGGACATAGGATCAAATAAAGCTATTGAGTCCACCAAGGAGTGGATTTCAAAATCCTTCCCAAATAAGTATGGGGAAGAAACTGCAGCATCCCTACCAGTACCTGCAAAACAACAGCAGAAGGTCAATGAGCAGAGTATAATTGATACAAAAAACATGCTAGGAGAAGGCCTCACTGATAATAATAATGGATTGAAGGACCAAGTGAATGAAGTTGCAACATCTCGACAAGTTCAGGCAAAACAACAGCTAAGCATGAGATCAACACAGCCCAGTAACCTACAGGAAAATAAAGAAATTAATAAGGAGCAACAACACAAAGACAATACCATTAGTAGTGAAAAGGTGGAGCAGCATGAGAACATTAATTCAGCCATTGTGATGTATGATGAGGAGCAAACTGAGCTTCAATCGATGAAAGAATTGCCTGAGGCCAGTTACCATGAACCTTTACAAATGCTTAATGCAATCAGTTGAACGCAAAATTATTAACACAAGCAGAGATTACTGTTACAGATGTTATAGAAGCAGAAAAAAGAGATGATAAAGTGAATCCAATATGATAAAAACATGTCAAGAAGCAGGCTTATCTACACATATTTTAGCTAAGGGCAAGAAAGGTAAGAGTAAAGGGGATACTAATATTAAGACATCAAGGATGATAACAAGGAGGAGAGAAAAATCATATGTTCAATGAAGTACAAAGATTACTCTGGAATATCAGGTCTGTATGAACTCAAAATGCTTTTCACAGAGTTCAAATGCTTAACAGACATCATAAGTTTTACCTTATTTCATTGATGGAACCATTTCAATATACAAGGCATATTCAAAGGTTCAAGAGGAGGTTGGGAATGCAGTATGCAAATTATAATTTGAATAGGCAGATTTGGGTCTTTGTACAATACCATATTTAGGTTGGTGTTATTTCAGATTCTAAGCAACAATGAACTTTACAACTCACTTTTTAGGATGGTACGCAGCTTCTCACTACTGTGATGTATGCTAAATATTTTGCTTTGGAAAGATTAAACCTATGGGAAGACATTTATGCTGTAGGACATAATGTTACAATGACTTGGTTAGTAGGAGGAGATTTTAATGTCATTATGGGTCCTGAGAAAAAGATTGGGGCCCTACCTGTATATCCTTAGGAATATGAGGATTTTGCTTTTTGTATAAATTCTTGTGAGTTGTTTGATATTAATTTCACAGGTAGCCCCTTCACATGGTGGAATGGTAGAACTGATGAATCTTGTATTTTTAAGAGGCTAGATAGAGTTGTTGTGAATCAGGAGATGCAAGAGGTATTTAGAAATAGTGACCTTCAACATTTAGCCAGAACAGGTTCTGACCATGCCCTTTTATTGATTTCTAATGGTGGGGAAGCTCAACAATTTATCACACCTTTTAGATTTCTGAAATTCTGGACAAATAGTGATGATTTCATAGAGGTGATCAGGGGAGTCTGTAGATGTATTCATTCAGTTGAAGCAAAAATAGAAAAGAACTACGCAAGCTTTGGCCAAATGGAGTAAAGAAAGGTTTGGGGATATATTCAAACAATTGATCATTAGAGAAGAAATAGTTAGAATGACTGAGGATCTCTTTGAGGAACATCCTACTGCTGTTAATAGGGTAGTTTTACAGACAACTCAGACAAAATTGAAGTTATATATTCACTATGAATAAGATTTTTGAAGGCACAAAACAAGTATTAAATGGTTTACATAAGGAGATAAAATACCAAATTCTTTCACTGTCTTGTGAAAGGAAGAAGAAAATTCTTAGAGCAGATCATTCATGGGCAGAAGGAGATGACCAGATAGCCAGTGAGGCTTTGAGATTTTATCAAGATCAATTTGCTGGGGATGTTAATACTGCAGATCAATCATTATTATAGAATATTACAAAAATAATTACAGAAGAGGACAATTGTCTGCTAAATGCATTGCCAACAGAATAAGATATCACATGGGTGGTTTTTGCTCTTAGTGGGGATAGTGCTTGTGGTCTAGATGGATTCACAGATCATTTCTACCTGTCATGCTAGGAGGTTGTGAATTAATACATTATTGATGTTGTACATGCTTTCTTTGGAGGGAGAACCTTGCCAAAACCAATTACACATACTATTTGGTCTTATTGCCCAAAAAGGATGCCATTCAGACATTTTTTGACTTAAGACCAATTAGTTTGAGAAATTTCTTTAACAAGGTGATCTCTAGAATCATCCATGAGAGATTTGAAGGGTTACTGGCTAAGCTGATTTCACATAATCAGTTAGGTTTTGTGAAGGGAAATAGTATTACTGAAAATGTTCTTCTAGCACAGGAGATCATTTATGAATTCAGGGAAAGAGAGAAACCTGCAAATGTGGTGATCAAGATGGATATGTCAAAGTCTTATGATAGAGTGAATTAGAGTTTTTTGATTAAAGTATTAGAGAGAATGGGTTTTAATAGGCTGGTGGTGGATAAGATATGGAGGCTTGTGGCTAATAACTGGTATTCTATCTTAATTAATGGACAAGCACATGGATGTTTTCACTCAACCAGAGGTGTAAAACAAGGAGACCCTTTATCACCTGCTTTGTTTATTCTATCTGCTGAAGTGCTTCAAAGACAAATTACTTTCTTTTGGTGGAAAAGCTATTTTAATTAACCATGTGCTCCAAAATTTTGTAGGTACAACAAGTATAAAATATAATGCATTTCAAGACATTCCAGAACAAGCAAAATCACTTATTCATTTGCAAAAAAATAAAATGCCCAATCTTAGATTTAAGAAGCATCAAAACAGTTATTTAAGAAGAAAGAAGACATACATACAAATCCAACAAATACAACACATCACAACACGGAGGTTCAAACAAGTCAATAAAGAAGATCTTAGAGAGTCAATCCCAAGGTGTAAAGAGTAATTAACTGCGGAAGGAGTTCATAATAAGTATCAAGTTTTTTAGTACAATTTCGGAGGGCATATCTGTTAGATATTGAACTTCATGCAGTGGTATTAGCTCCATGGAGCTCAATCTATAGAAGTGAGAGTGAAAATAGTTTATACCTACCATAGTTTTTGTCAACAAGAAATGGAGGATCTTGAATCTTACCTTGACACAATGAACTGGAATCAATGACATAGAGTTGAAGAAGTCTTCACAGAGATCGAATTCATGGCATTTGTGAGAATTTAAAATGTCTAAGTGAATTCCCTCAAGCTCACAATTATGTTTTCCTAATCTTAACTTGAGGTATAGATTCAGAGATAGATGATATAGTGTATTCAAGATCAGCAGAGCTTTGCCGGAGCAACCTCGATCAACATCTCTAGAATTTTCTAGGTTCCTTTATTTCTTTTTTGACCTTTGGTTTTCCTTCACTTTGGAGAAGATGACCATCCGGTCTTATCGCTTTTTGTTGTTACTTTCCTAATTTTGTGTGGGCTTGGGCCACTTTAGGGCCAAAGCCATGTAGAGACTGCATTTGTTTTTTTAAATAAATGGGCAATGGCCCAACATTTAACCAAAAAAAAACTGCAATCACAAAACAAATAAAAAGAAGTGATTTTACTTTTTTTTTCAAATAAAAGCAGGAAAAGGCCCATTTATTCAAAAAAATAAATATTTGTACATGACCTGGCCCAAAAGTGGCCTGGTCCAAATATGCTGAAGAAAAATAGAAAATAAAGACAACAAAGTTCATTAGCTTAATTAGTAAAGTTCAATCGACATATCAGTGTAACTCCGATGCTCTTCTCTGCTTCTCTCTCTCTTTCTCGATCAAAGCTGCCTTGGTATTGCTTCAGTGGAGCTTCATCATCCTCACAATTGATCGATTCAGTTGTAGATCCAGATTCTTAAGCTAAGTATCATTGTTCCTGCTCGAGTACTATGTTAATTTTTTTCCTCAAATTGATGGAATGAACCTCACTCGAGATTAATACCACCATCTGATCTAAGAAATTAGAATTCTTTAGCATTGATTATGGGTTAACCTCTTGATGTTTGTACCAGGTTACAGTCTCAACTAGAGAAACATAGATCTGCTCAACTACTATATACCAAAATATGGGTATTTGTACCCTTCGTCACCCTAATCTCTCACCAGGTGAGGATACTCTTATCCAATCAAGCTTTATTCTTACTTTGGTATGCTCGAGTAGCTGCTTTCTTTGCTTCTCTCTTATGTGAACCTTAACCTGCATAAATTGCTATGCTTAGCTGTGCACTTCTAATTAATTATGCTTAATGATTATCCTAATCTGTGGTGTGCCTTGCTTTTCTTGCTCTACCATACTTCTCCTTTTAGCTGGTATTTCTGCATTATTATTGAATTGATAGTCATCTGCAAAATCAAAAACCAAGTTAGTTAAATAATAAGTAAGAGTATTACCTTCCCGGAGGGAATGTACTACTCTTACTGTTAGGAATCTCATCAAATTCTTAATGGTGTTGACCTCCATTGTCACACACCATGGAGTTTCCCAATTTCCTTGAACTATTTGACAAATATTCCATGAATCTATTTCAACTATAACCTGGTGGATGGAGTTATTTAAACAGTGAGTTAAACATTCCATTATTGCTCTTGCGTCAGCCACCATGCTTGTTGTATCCAAAATCTTGAGACTTTTAGTCACTAATAAATCTACTAAAACATCCCTTATACAAAAGGCAACTGAACTAGGGCTTGGGCTTCCCCTAGATGCCCCATCAGTGTTAGCCTTCCACTAATTAATAGGAGGTATACACCAATTCACCACCCTTATATCACAAACAGGCCTATAACCATGTAGAACATGTAATAGAGAAGACCACTTTTTCCTATCAACCTCCATTTTGAATTTCACTTTCAAAAATTTAGCAGTAGCATCATTGATATCC
This sequence comes from Capsicum rhomboideum, assembly GCA_031232105.1. Taxonomy (NCBI): domain Eukaryota; kingdom Viridiplantae; phylum Streptophyta; class Magnoliopsida; order Solanales; family Solanaceae; genus Capsicum; species Capsicum rhomboideum. The sequence goes on from CP124711.1 coordinate 59,794,663, forward strand.
CGGTAAATTATTCTCCAGCAGTATGATCCACCATGAAGCTTATTGTCTCTCCCTTTCCAAATAAACCAAAGTATAAATAAAGGAATCACTTGAAATACTGCTTTTTCTCTTGAGTTACCAGGTTTTTCTCTCCACAACCTGATACTTTGCTTCAAATTCATCCTAGCATCAATTATCCCAGCTGCACCATAGTAGTACTGCCACACTTTTTCTGCAATTTCCCCTCTCAAAAAATGGTGCTCAATAGTCTCCCTCTCAGGAACATTACAATATACACAGTTCTGAGAAATAGAAGGATTCCAATGATGCAAGATAGCAGAAACTGGAATTTTCCCCAACCACACCCTCCAAGATAGAAATGATTACTTGAATGGAACCCCTTGACAACAAATAAAATGACAATCTTCACATAAATCAGCTCTCTGCCTTAGTAATTCCCAAGCACTTTTGATAGTGAATTTCACACTACTAGGTTTAGTCCACCATGGTCTGTCACTTATGTTTTCTAATTGAACCAGATTCATTCTATCTCTGACATGTTCCATGTCACACCTCGTATTCCAACGGGGCGGACTGACACCCGAAGCTATTAAGGCCCGAGAGAACCAATCTTCATTCATGTACACTCGTATGCATGTCACTATCACATATAGATACAAGATGCTAATGGCGGAAGTCATGGAAAACATATGATATATATATATATATGAAACTTGGCCATTAGGGCCACCCCGTCAAAAGCATACATTCCTTACATTTCCTTTGTTTGTCCCACAACATCTACAATGCCTCTAATAGATACATAACCAACCTAAAGTCGGGACAAGTCCCCACTTTATAAAATCCTTTGTACAATACCAAAACAAATGTACATAGTGACTCGGAAAGCCCCGAACCAAACTGGAGCTCACCAATAGTCTGCAGATGACCTGTACTCTACTGTGAAGGTCTACTAGCACCTGTGCCTACAACAAGTAAGGTAAGTCCCCCAAGGGACGTCCATACGAATGAATGTACTGAGTATATAAGGCTATGAGCGACTGCATGAAATATAAGAACTTCAATGGAATCAAATACCAGTGAGTGAACATTATTGATAAACGACCATTGCGTATGTGTGGAACCATGTATATTGCTTTTATTACTTTCTTTGCTTTTATGTACATTACCGTCAATATATATATAATCGTCAATGTAATACCGTCAATAATACCCGGGCCCCAACTGATCAGTGGGTCATAGCATAACATAATATACCATAAATCAATAAAGCAGGTTCGGCCCTAGTTAGGTTTTCACCCCTTTGGGCTACCCCTTGTCAGGTTCGACACAAGCTAGGCTTTTGCCCCACTGAGCTTCCCCCCTGATCCAATAATCTCAGGATCATCTCTAGTTAGGCTTTCACCCCTTTAAGCTACCACCCATAAATCAATGAAGCAGGTTCGACATTAAGTTTGGCTTTTACTCCACTGAGCTTTCCCCCTGATCCAATAATCTCGGGATCGGATTGAGTTAGGCTTTCGCCCCCAAAGCTACCACTCGTACTCAAAGAACCATGAAGTAACCATAAATTTACCATAAAGTACCATAAAGTAACCATATATGCATTACTTCTTTGCATTACTTCTTTCCTTTTCTTTTGTGAAATTGATACATTGGTGGTCATAACATTATTGGAACTTTGGAACAATAGTCAATGAATAAGAGACATGTGATTCACAATTGGTCAATTAATAAGAAGCATGTGAATGACAATATATGACAACTTGAGATGAGATACCTTTGAACATTTCGGAATGGAACAAGTACAATGACAATGTGAACAATATGTGCTGCAGAAGGATACGGAAAGAGTAACCTTACATATCTTATCTTCCCAATATGAATACAAAAATTCTATATGTGAATACAACAGTCCATCTCCTTCCTTACGTGTTACTCTACAACACAAGTACATAACGGAGCTCACGTTAACAACTAACTACATTACAAGTGCATAGGACGACAATGAGCTACATGACTGCCATATAATGTCATTTGACCCTTAACTACACCATTCACTGCATTAACATACCAACAACACCACACAACATTCCACACATCAACTAAGACATCATAAACCAATAGCATTTCACACCAAGTTTATACTTTCCACTTCCCCTTCAATACAATATCACATTTACCTCACTACGACGTAAACACCTTTCACAACAACACATTAAAGACAATCCATGATTGATACCATTAAAAATACCTCCGGGTTACTCCTTTAAAGTCATTCAAAAGGTACCATAAGTTGATAATTGCATCCAAAAAGGGTATAGGGGCTTTGGGGGTCAAAGAGATGCAAAAACAATCGAAATGGAGTTCTGGGATGACCTGAGAAGCCACCTGCGCCCGGAGGTGGGTGATTTGCATCTGTAGGTGACCATTGGCCTGGTCTAGGGCCACCTGCATTGGCATCTGCGCCCGCAGGTGCCCTGCCCGCGAGGGCGGGTACCCGTTTCAGCCTCCAGGGGTCATTTTTGGGTCCTTTTCCGCAATGAATGGTCCATGGTCATAATTAAGCTTATATTTTCATATTTTAAGTTATCTTGGATGCCAACGAACATCCATGGTTTCACAACGCACATAAACATCACCAAACTACGTTTTCCTTTCAATAGACCACCAATTCCTTGCACAGTTTTCACAACATCAATTCCAAATATTATGCACAAAGAGAAAGCAAGTTAAGGTCATAACCACATCATACATGTTGATATTTCATCCAAACCATTCACTTTCATCAAAACCTCAAGTCTCCTTTCAAGTTCAAGTCACATAGATGACACATCTTTTAGCAAAAAGCAAAAGTGCACCACTCAACACCTTTAGACATAACCATCATGATTTACACATTCTCTCATGCATATAATATATTAAATCACAATATAAAAAACTTAACCAAGCTTGCAAAGTGATGATCTTGTCCAAAAGAGATAGTAGCTTAGGGTTTGTGAAAGATGAGAAATATCTTGTGGAAATTTCTAGATTTGCATGTGTGTCTAAATGAATAAAAATCTGATTTTCCACCTTATATATCCCCTTATGGCTATCCTTATCCACACTTGGGTAAATAATTGAAGTGTTTACTTGGTCAACATTGAGAATGGGTTATTTTCCATTTTGGGCCATGTCTTTTGCCTAATTATTGGGCCTTAAATTGAGCCCAATGGCACAAGATTAAGTTAGCCCAATAACATGCGTGAATAATATACCAACTATCTCATGTTTAACTAATTCCATAAATATTAGGGTAATAACATAGGTTCGGAAATGTACTGGGTGTTATATCCTTCCCCCCTTAGAAACATTCGTCCTCGAATGTTAATAACGTTATCCAGTCTAAACACGTCCAAGTCTAATTGCAGTCTTCATATTATCACATACCTATAATGCTCAGATATGCTTACTTGTTATTGCTCCAACGCAGTGTCTTGGATTTTCTCTTCGGTTTGAAACAAATACGAGTATTTAGACTTCATCATTTCTTCGGCTTCCCATGTGATTTCTTCTACTTGCTGATTCCTCCAAAGTACTTTTATGAAATCTACTTCTTTATTCCTTAACCCCATCACTTTTCAATCTAGAATAGCAATGGGTATGTCTTCATATGTGAGATCTTCCGTAAATTGCACATCTTCAATGGGAGCAATACAAGATGGATCTCCTTTACACTTTCGGAGCATCGAAACATGAAATACTGGATGAACTGTGGAGAGTTCTTGGGGTTTTTCAAATTCATACGTGACTTGACCATATCTTCTAACAATCTTATATGGCACACTATATAGGGCTAACTTCCCTTTCTTTCCAAATCTCATTACTTCTTTCATTGGTGACACTTCCAAGAATACCCACTCACCTATGGCAAATTTGAGTCCTCTTTTTCTAACATCAGCATATGACGTGTGTCGACTTTGGGCCGTTTGTAGCCGCTGTTGTATCACTTTAAACCATCCAATTGGTGATCTATACTTTCTTCCATATAAAGCTTCATAAGGTGCCATTTTGATACTTGAATGATAGCTATTATTGTAGGCAAATTCAATAAGAGGTAGATGATCATCCCAACTACCTTTAAAGTCTAATGTGCAAGCTCGTAGCATAGCTTCAAGTGTTTAGATAGTACGTTCTACCTGGCCATCTGTCTGATATAATAGAGATTGGAATCCAATGTAATTGCACTATCTCTTTAACATACAACCTTGCATAATCTTCAGTTGTATAGGTGGTATTGACTAGTAGGAAATGTGCTGATTTGGTAAGCCTATCAACTACTACCCATATGGAATCAAATGGCTGTAATGTACGAGGCAAACCGGTGATGAAATCCATGTTAATCATATCCCACTTCCAGACTGAAAGATTTATACATTGCATATAACCTCCAGGTTGCTGATGCTCTACTTTACTTGTTGACCATTCGGGTATTGAGCTATGAATTCTACAATGTTCTTCTTCATGTTACCCCACCAATACACTTCTTTCAAATCATGATACATCTTGGTGGCTCCTGAATGAATAGAATACCGTGAATGATGTGCCTTTGTTATAATCCATCTCCTTAGCTCATCTACATCCGGTACACACAATCTACCTTGGTACTGAAGCACTCCTTCGCTGCCTCAGATTTAAGTCCTTCTGCTTAAGGATACACTCAGTTACTAGCTCAAGATCATGTGTTGGATAATTCCTCTCATGTGGTTGCAACTATCGTGAGGCATACGCTATTACATTATCCTGTTGCATCAATACACATCCTAAGCCAACTACTGAGGCATCACAATATACTGCATACCCTCCTGTACCGTCCGAAAGCACTAATACATATGTAGAAGTCAATTTATCTTTCAGCTCTTGGAAACTCTTTTCACATGTACCATTCCACTGAAACTTGGTCGCTTTGTGTGTTAACTTTGTCAAGGGTGCCGAAATGGAAGAAAACCCTTCAACAAATTTTCTGTAATAACCTGCCAACTCAAGGAAGCTATGAATTTCCATAGACTTCGTAGGCCTTGGCCAATTCTTCACTGCTTCTATCTTTTGTGTATCAACCCTATTCCTTCATCCGATACAATGTAACCCAAAAATACTATGGATTTTAACCAAAATTCACATTTAGAAAACTTTGCATATAAATTACGATCACGAAGAATCTGTAACACCTACCGCAAGTGATTAACATCGTCCTCTTGTGATCTTGAATATCATCTCTAAACATGGTCACAAACACATCTAAAAATGGATTGAACACCTTATTCCTCAAATCCAAAAAAACTGCTGGTGCATTGGTTAGCCCAAATGAAATAACCAAAACTTCATAATGACCATACCGTGTTCGAAAAGCTGTCTTGGGTATATCTTTTTCTCTAACCCCTACCTGATAATATTTCGATCTCAGGTAAATCTTTGAGAAGCATCTGGCACCCTGTAACTGCTCAAATAAATCACCAGTTTTGGGAAGGGAATATTTATCCTTGATTGTCACCTTAGTCAGTTGCCAATAATTAATACACATTCTCAGTGTACCATCTCTCTTTCGTACAATTAACACTGGTGCACCCTAAGGGGACGTACTAGGTCTTATGAATCCCCTTGGATATCATTTTCCTTGCCTTCAGATAGAAAATAAATTTATCCCTCGGTACTCCAATATTACTCCTCCATTCAAGGACGGTCTTTAGCTCGACAATCCACCGTGGCATAATAAGAAGCCAACCAATTCATACCTATTATAACATCAAGATCTACCATTTCCAGCTCAATAAGATCAACCAATGTTACATGATCACAAATAGGTACTATACAATTACGATATACTCTCTTAACTATAATAGATTCACTAACAGGTGTAGATACTTCAAATGGTTTAACTAATAATTTCGGTGTTCTTTGGATTTTTTTTTTTTGGTTAACTATCAATGGAGTAACATACGATAGGGTAGAACCTGTATCAATCAAGGCATATACATTACGTGAAAAGACGGATAATGTATCTATCACTACATCAGGATAGGCCTCCAAATTCTGCCGCCCCGCTAGAGCATAGGTACGGTTCTATATTCCACTAAAACTGGCTGCTCCTCTAGCACCTCTACCACGACCAACAAGCTGCACACCTCGTCTTAAGGAAGGAACCAATGATGATGATGCAACGGTTGATCCCATAGGTCCTGTCATAACACCCGTGCCCCTTCTTGGGCAATCTATCACCAGGTTCCTGGACATACCGCACCAAAAGCAAATATTCATTCCAAACCGGCATTCCTTTAAATGAAGCTCCCCGCAGTGTTGACACGACTGGTGAGAAAACCCCGATTGGTTCATACTTCCTTGCTCTCGATACCCCGCTGTTTGTGAACCTCGAATTCCACTACTTTGCCCAACGTGACTGCCTCTAAACCCTTGGAATTAGGATTGAGTGCCTGCTGTAGGGTAAGAAAGTGATGGTCTCAACGGTCTATTAAAAACTCAATTTCTACTAATCTTTAATCTGTTTCTCCTTCCTTTAACAATACTGTGGAAAAATTTAGTGTTACTATCACCACTTTTGTAACACTCATATCCAGCTTTTGGTTACCAATAGCTCTCCTCTAAGTGTATGTATTTGATATATTTTGCTTTGTCCCTTTTCATCATTTGCCCTATTTTCCTGAGTAGGAAAATCTTCAAACAACTTCTTTTTTATTCTGGCTATTTCCTCTCTGATAAGGAGTTCCTGAACTATGTCACCATAAGTATCCCTACTCCATAAAGAGAGAGCCTTCTTGACTTGCTTGATCTTTCTCTTAAAGTCTAAGAAGGGGTTCTCAGTACACTCTGTATCCCAATTCCTTTAACCACTTCTTTAAAATTTTCATGCTCTGTCCAAAACTTCATGAATTTAAAAGATCTCTTGGCCTGATTTACACTATTAGAAGAAATTAGTAATAAAGGGGCATGTTCAGACCCATCCCTTGCTAAATATTCCACTACTGAATTAGAAAAGAGCCCCAAAAAGTTCCCATTTATCTTACCTATCCAATCTTTCAAAAATATAATCATTACCCACCCTACCATTCCACCAGGTAAAGGGGCTACCTTTATGCTGAATTTACAGAAGATCACAAGATTCAATGCAGTAATGAAAGTCTTCTACATCAGAAGAAGTTACTGGCAAGCCTCCAATATTTCTTTCCCCACTGAGCACAACATTGAAATCACTACCTACAATCCATGGGTAATTATTACCATACATCACAAATGTCATCCCATAGTTCAATTCTCTGATTTCTTTCACATTTAGCATAGACAATAATAGTTAGCATACTAATATCCAGAGATTGATTTTTTAGCATCATAAAAATTTGTTGCTCTAAATTTATGATAATTGTGGCATCCCATCCTTGATTAATAAATAACCAAATCTTTCCATTTGAATTATGGAATGCCAAAGACATCTTCAACCTCCTCTTGTAACTGTCAATGGTATTAATATGTTGAAAAGGCTCCACTAATGCTATAAAGGCAAATTTATGAAAATTATTTAGCATTTGAACTCTCTAAAAATCCCTTTGAGACTTAATAGATCTTATGTTCCAGATTAAAGCTTTTATCATCATTTAACTTATTGTGTCCCCACTTTTCTCTTTGGCTGTACTCTTGTAGGTTGAGATGCTTCTTCTGTAACCTACCTTTTCCCTTTCTTTCTAGATATCAGAGCTTTCAAGACTCTGGGTGACAAGTCAGTATTCTTGTTAGTTTCTTCCTTAGTGCAGGCTGAAGAGCTTTCAAGGTAAGTACTCTCTTCCCCACCTTCTATTGCTTTATATTCCTGCTCCACCTCCTTTATATTGTGTGTGAGAATGTTGTGTAATACCTTAGTAAGTGATTCCACTTGATTTTTCTATACATGTGTATCATGACTCTGCACAGTAATAGGGACATCAACAATGGACAAGGCATCTGTATCTTCTGCTGTCTCCATCTGAGATCCTTCATCTATAAGTACTGTCTCTTTTTTACCTGTAACATCTGACCTATTGTGTATTTTTGTCCAGCATCTGTAGCTTACTGATTGTTTACTTTTGACTGCTGCATCTGATTCTTTTGTATCTCTGATGATTTACTGTCTACTTGAGTACTCTCTTCCCCACCTTCTACTACTTCATATTTCTGCTCCACCTCCTTTATATTGTGTGTGAGAATGTTGTGTAATACCTTAGTAAGTGATTCCACTTGATTTTTCTATACATGTGTATCATCACTCTGCACAGTAATAGGGACATCAACAATGGACAAGGCATCTGTATCTTCTGCTGTCTCCATCTGAGATCCTTCATCTATAAGTACTGTCTCCTTTTTACCTGTAACATCTAACCCTATTGTGTATTTTTGTCCAGCATCTGTAGCTTACTGATTGTTTACTTTTGACTGCTGCATCTGATTCTTTTGTATCTCTGATGATTTACTGTCTACTTGAGTACTCTCTTCCCCACCTTCTACTACTTCATATTTCTGCTCCACCTCCTTTATATTGTGTGTGAGAATGTTGTGTAATACCTTAGTAAGTGATTCCACTTGATTTTTCTATACATGTGTATCATCACTCTGCACAGTAATAGGGACATCAACAATGGACAAGGCATCTGTATCTTCTGCTGTCTCCATCTGAGATCCTTCATCTGTAAGTCCTGTCTCTTCTTTACCTGTAACATCTGACCCTATTGTGTATTTTTGGCTAGCATCTGTAGCTTTCTGATTGTTTACTTTTGACTGCTGCATCTGATTCTTTTGTATCTCTGATGATTTACTGTCTACTTGAATTACTATAGGTAGAATCATTCCTGCTTTGCTTTTGTCTTCTGGTTCTTCTACTTATCTCACTATCCCTTCCATGTTACCTGCTAATGAATCCTTTTTTTCTGTATCATCATCTTTCATCTCTTCACCCTTTTTCACTGTCTCATTAGTACCATGGTGATCAGGTTGGGAGTTCAATTCTGCTGCTACTGATGTTGAAGGTGATGCCTGCTCTATCACCTTACTAATGCTACCCTAATCTTTGCCTAGAGGTGAGTTAATATCTTTTGTCTCTTTCACATTGTTATCTTCTTCATTGACATTCTGTTCCTTTGCATTACGGGTTTTGCCGTCCTTGTTGCTGCTGTTTTTTGATTTTCCTCCATATTGTTGTTTGCTAAAAGACTTTGATATCCACTCCTTGGTGGATAAAGTGTACTGTTTCTGTTGAATTTCCTCATTCCCTGGAATTTCCTCATCTGTTGATTGTGTATTCAAAGTTGTAATGTTGATGCTTCCTTCCTTTACTATTTCTGCCTGAGTACTTGTGTAATTTGCTTTGCTTGTTGTGTTTTGTTGCTGTAAATTGTCAGCTGTAATCTCTGGTACTTGCGCTGCCACTTGTGTTTCATCTCCTGATTGCTCAATATCTCCTAAGGCTGTAAATATGTTAACAGTCTTCACCCCCTTATCAGGTGACATTGCTTTTTTTACTAACGCACTTCCCTTCCTTGCCTTCTTTATACTCGATGATATATCTCCTACTTATGAGGTTTTATTTTCTACCCCATATTTTTCTCTTGGTTACTACTGGTTCCTTGTTTTCCACACTAGTTATCTTTTCATTCCTTTCTTCTTCATTTGCCTCCACTGTTATCGTCAATTCAGGATGCAAAATTCTGCAGTCTTGCTTATCATGTCCCTGAAGTTTGCATTTCTTGCAATACTTTGGTAAAGTGTCATACTGAATCTTCTCTTCCTCTATCATCGACACCTTAGTTATTGGGTTCACGATTTCTATTTCCACCACTCTGGGAAAATTGATAATAAGTCCACCTACACCTTTACCCTAGCACAGCTAGGTCTCATTTTGTTGATGGTGGCTGTATCCAAATGAACTGGTTTACCCACTGCTGTATCTAGGGAAAATAGTGATTCTTTAACAAAGTATGTAGGTTTCATGTCAGGAAAATATATCCATGCCATCGCTTGTGTAGTCTCCTCACTGACTTTGAACTTAGCATCATATATTAGAGGTCTCATTGGGTATGAGTACCCATCCTTAGATAGGATATAATATACATTCTTAGACATCATATTTATGAAATCCTCCTTCGAACTCAGTCTTATAAGAATATGTATATTCCTCAGAGTCAGATCGTACATTGTCCTTTCATGTTGCGTTGCTTTGGGATTTGAATTCTCAATTCATCAAATTCAGTCCATCTATACAAAAACTTACCAACCACAACTAGCTAGAGATTTTCTATGGTAATCATTCTGTCCAGTTCTTTCTCCGCCCATGAGATTCGTGGAACCCTATTATTATAAGTAGGCTGCTTCATTGGAATCGGTTCCACAGAATGAGTATTTTTATCAATTGGTTTTAAAAGATTAGCATATTGCCTAGGTTTGGGAACGGTATCTCCAGTAGGCAAATTGGTAGGCTCGTTAGGCAAATTAGGATTTTTGCTAGGGATTTTTGGGTGATATAGGGTAGGAAATTGATCTGGTGATGTCAAAGAGAGCTGACCAGAAGGGGATGAAAATAGTAAGGTTTAGGGTTTGGTCATGAGAGAAAAGAGAGCGTTTTAGGGTTTAGGGGCAACAGGGCTTTAAAGAAGTGGAAGTGATTTTACTTATTAAGATTGTGAGTACAATTTTTTTTTATTCCTTAATTCCTCTCTGCTAAATATTCTCCATGATTCGAGGACCATTAGTGGCATATATTTTGATCATAGGATGATATGGACCTTCTTGTGATATATTTGATCCCAAAGAACATCGGGAAACACTTCGCTTGTAGAAAGACAATATTTGATGTCTTGGTATTTTTGAAGATACCTAAGATTTTATGGGATGTTCGCGATATCTTTCCAAGGGAATATGTGTCCCAATATATAGGCATGAGCTAGGGTTAGGGTAAAGTAGCCTCCAAAAAACCCTAACGGACTTTAGAGTTTGAAGATGGATTGGACTCGTCTTGTAGATTCCTATTTTAAATTCGCTAAAATTTTGATGTCTACAGATGCTTCTATTTCAAGACTTGTTCGTGTATAAACTTACTAAAATTCAAAGACGAGATTTGAAGTACCCATAAAAATGGAGCTTCCATTTTCGTGGTTTTGTGGTTCCAGATTTTACAAATTTTATTTGTGATAGAAGATATGAAGGGAAGATTTGATCCCACTAGGCATGCCACAAATTTTCTCAAGTGTAGAAAATAAATTGCAATCACAAAAAAAAGGTGATTTTATTTATCAAGATTATGTGTACAACTCTATTTATGTCACGACCCAAAATTACAATGTTATGATAACACCTACCCTAACCCACTGGTAGGTAAGCCAACTTTTCACCCAACACAACAACCAATAATAAAGTGGAAGTAGTAAAAATAAAGTAATATGACTTAAAAATCAGCGTTCATACATACATACATACATATACATATATATATATATATATATCTATCTATTAAGTGTGAAAATTAACCATAAAATGTTCCAAAATCTAGTGTCACCAATATAAGAGCATATAATTGAATACAATTGTCCCATAGATACAATAATGTCTGGAATAGTAAAGATAGGAAAGTAAAGAGAGAGGGAGTCTGTGATCGCTCTGAAAGCCAAGGAGCTTATCAAAGCTCCCGAAGAAGTATCGCCTCGGACTGAAAATCAACTAGGCCAGCTAGTAATAGGATTGATATAAAATAGAGACAACAATAGCAGTATGAGTACAAAATATACGTACCCAATATGCATCATAAGCCGATCGCACAAGAGCTAAGAACTATATAATAGACTATGCTAAGAATCCTATTAAGTCATCACAACAGTCCAATAATTCAAAAAAGATAAGTATAAGCAGATAACCGGAATCATTCGATAAGTAATGGCTAAGCACAATAAAGACAAGTATTCAAGAAGTAAAAAGTGAAACAAAATAATGATATGCAATGCAATTTAACGGACAATGCTCCTGCCAGTATACACCTTCTCCATAGTGGCATGTTGTGAGAAAAGAATCATGGGGGACTCATGAGGTCCATATACTTGGCTAGAACAATTCTCATAGGCTTCAAACCAATATTCATCCTCGATATAATCAATAATCCATTATCCATAACCATTTCCATCGGGTATATGATGTAGGGTGAATTTACAATTTTTAGCAGTTTTTACCCACATTTGAGATTTATTTTGAGTATTTTCTAGCTTGATACTCCTTGTTTTCACTCTATTACATGATTTAAGTTTATTGATGATTTTTTATGATTTGTAGGTGAAAGAAGTCAAAATTTGACTAAGTATGGAGCTTAAAGTGGAAGAATCACATAAAATAAAGTTCATAGTGAGGTCCGAAGATCGCCAAACAAGATGTAAAGTGAGGGGGAGGTAGAAAATACACCTCCTTTGAAGTTTGACCCATGATGGAGTCAAAACCAAGGAAATACAACACACCTCATGATGCTAGGCCCATGGCGAAGGAGCCTGCCTCACGCCGCGAGCTCCACTAAGTGAGGCCAAATTTTGACCCTCTCTAATCTGACTTGGTGGACACTCCAAGGTGTTTTTAAAAAAGTATAAAATTAATATATATATATATATATATATATATATATATATATATATATATATATATTGAGTGCAAAAATTAACCAAGATTAAACCTAGTGTCATCAATACAAGTGAATCTAATTGAATACAATTGTCCCAAAACTACAACTCTATCTGACATAGTAAAGACAAGAAAGTAAGATAGAGGGAGTTTGACATCACTTTGAATACTAAGTATCTCACAAACTCTCCCGAAGAAGTATCTCCTTGGACTAAGATCAGCTAGGCCAACTAGTACTAGGATTGATGTGAGTCTAATAACCATGTTATTTTAGTATGTTTTGCCTCATATTTATTTTCTTTTTAATATTATCTTGAGCTTAAATGATGTGAATTACACTTGTATTTCATGTTCTTTTTATGTAGGGGTTTCTTGAGGTATTTCGAGCTTATACAAGAATAAAAAGAGCAATAAGGAACCAAAAAGAACCAATAAAGGATCAACATTGCAAAGCATCACAAAATGAGAGGAAAATGGCCAAAATGCAAAGAGACTTGTGCAACTGACTTAATTTAGGCTTGTGGAATCATTTTTACTTGATTTCCTAAATGCGCTGTAGAGAGGCTTGCAACATCCCCTGCTTTGGGTGATTGGCACAAGTATTATCACTAGTATGAAGCTTGACTTGTTCCTTGCGCCATTGGCTCACTTTTCAATAGTGGCAGAGCAAACACTTCTCTTAACCGAATTTGAATTGGTTTTTGAAGTTCCAAGGGTTCATAAAATCTATAAATAACCCTTCCACACATTTTTTTTAATGGGACATATCTTATTTGGAAAAGCCAAAGACTAGGGAAAAGCTGACAAACAAGGTCTAGTTTTTTTTTTCTTATTTTATTTTTGATTTTTGTCTTGTAAACTCATTAAATCTCTTCTTATAAAGAGACTCATGAGTAGATAAGCCTTTTAGTTTCTATGGTTGTGGTTTAACATGAGAGTTGAAGCTTGAATTTTATACTATCAATTTAAATTTCTATCTATTGAGTTGCTTATTTCATCTTGAATGTAATTATTTGTTTGGTTAATCACCTCATAAATACTATCTAGGGATTTCTTGTTGGACTTAAAAAAGGGAACGACAAGTTTAAAAAGAGGAGATATGGCTAGTTTGTGCACCTTATAAGGAAAGAGAATCAATTTGTCATTTATGATAGAAATATACCCTATTACCTAGTTTAGTTGATACGGGAAACATATTAATGCACTTCACTATTAGCCAACAAACATAGAAATAGAGGTGTCAAGGATAGTTGAGTAAGATTAGGGTTGTTGGCAAAACACTCAATATTGCTAAAATCAAACTGCAACTAGTAACTTAGGAAATCAATTAGGTGTATGATTGGATAGTCCAACTGGATTATCAAAATACCACAACCTTGGATCCTTTTTCTCAACTGAATCACAACACACAAATTCTATAGCTTATTTACAATAAATATTTTGCTACATTAAAACTCAAATACGCTCACTTACTTATCACCTACTGAATAGTTATAATAATAATTCAAAGTAGAACTTCAATTCGTCAAATCCCTGTGGGTACAATATTTGGCCTTACATCATTTATTACTTATACGACCACTTACAATTGTGTGTTCAAAAGTATTCAACAAGTCTTTATCGCCATGGCCGAGGATTTTGTTAGAATTAATACTAGTTTGAGTTTTTATTGAATTATTCAGATTTCACTTTTTGTTGTTGTTTTTGTTTCTTTTCAGGGTACAAGTTAGTTTAGGATAAACATTCAGAGTCAAGGTAATCCCTTGATTCCCATTGACCATGAGCTAGAACGTACTCTTAGAGAACTGAGAGTGATAGATAATAACGTGAACAACCAAACCACCCCGAATGATGAGGTAGATAGGGTTGCATCCTAATCCATTGCTGTAAAACATGTGTTCTTGTTTATTTTTGTGATCTTCAATTAGTAAAATGCCTCCAGATCTATTATGAAGTCGAATATGACTAGAGACTTTGAGCTTAAAAAGGACACTTGTCATTGTAAGGGTAAACCATATAAAGACCCACACAAGCACCTGCAAGAGTTTATTGAGTTGAGTGACAGCTTCCACTACCAATATGTTTTTGATGAATTTATGAAATTGACAATATTCCCCTTCTTACTGATTGGGGAAACCTAGTAATGATTGTAAATTGAACTTGAAAGATCTATCACGTCTTATGATGCTTTGCCTGAAAAGTTTTTAAATAGGTTCTTCTCATCTATAAGAACAAAAGAGCTCAAAAGTAGGATATTCGGGTTCTTTTAGAAAGATACCAAATCCCTTCCCCAATCTTAGGAATGATACAAGGCATAGTTGAGAGATTGTCCACACCACCAGCAACCCATGAAGATTATTGGATATAATTTTATTGAAGGATTGAAAAAAGACTCTTAAGTCTTTGTTATATGCTTTAGCTCAGGGGAAAGTTTTGTCCAAGAGCTATGATGAAATAGAGGCTCTGCTTAACTGTATGCCTGCAGTCACCAAGACTATACAGACCCCAGTAGAGTGTTCAATGCTATGAAAAATATGCAGGTATGTTAGAGATGGATGATATGTTAGCCGTTCGAAATCATATAGGGCAATTCTGTGACTTAATGAAGAAAAGTTTACTAAGTCCAAGTGCAGGTCAAGTACAACAGGTACAACAAGTTTAGATAACTACATTGTTTTGTGATAAGTGTGGTAAAAACCATGCTTACTCGGGATGCCCTTTGAATCATGAATCTATATATTATGTGGGGAAATAAAATTATAGAAACCATCCAAACATCTCTTGGGGTGGAAATGAACATGGCCAAAGATAGCAGTATGCACAACCAGCTTTACAGGTGAGCAATTCTTTGGAGGAGATAATGAAGCAGTTTATGGGATAACAAACTCTGATTGTGGCTAAAATAAAAAATTCCATTCATGAACTTGAGAGCCATGTGGGTTAACTGTTTCATTACAACATGTAAGACATGTAGGTGCATTATCGAGTAAAATAGAGAATAATTCAAAGCAAGTCATGGCGATCACTCTGAGAAGTGGACAAGATCTGCTTGATTCAATGCCTCCAAAGAAGGAGGTAATTAAATGAAACAAATTCAAGAATCCATCTTGTTTTCCATAAAGGTTGATCCCAATACCAACCCCAGAGATAGAGCCTGTGCAAGAGGAGAGAAGAGAAAAAGAAGTTGTTGAGCAGCCTAAGATCATGATTAAGAGACCTCCACTACTATTTCCACATAGATTCCATAGAAGCAAGGAGGATGCAAATTTTATGAAGTTCCTTGATATCTTCAAGCAACTTCACATCGATATTCCCTTGATTGATGCTTTAAGGGACATGCCCTGATATGCCAAATACTTGAGAGATATGGTGGTTGGGGAAAAAAATATGTAGATCTTGAGATGGTTGCACTCACTGTAGAGTGTAGTTTGAGGGTATTGAGAAAGCTTTCTAAAAAGCTCAAAGATCTTGGGAGTTTCACCCTCCCCATACAAATTGGTGAAGATGAGGTTGGGTATGCATTATGTGATCTTGGGACAAGTATCAAATTGATGCCTTTATCTATGTCCCAGACACTTAGTTTGGGAGAGACATATCCAGCTACCATCACTCTATTGTTAGCTGACCGCTTGCACGTGTAATCGGTAGGAGTAATTGAGAATGTGCTTATCAAGGTGGGTAAGTTTGATATTCTTGCTGACTTTATTATTTTTTATTTTGAAGCAGATGAGCATTTATTAGTTATTTTGGGATGTTCATTCATTGCTACTGGTGGAAAACTTATTGACATGAGGAAGAATGAGATGAATATAAGGGTAAATGATGAAGAGATGACTTTTAAAGTATACAGGGCACTGTCCATACCATCACACTATAGAGACTTATGAATGATCACAGAGGTGGTAAAAAAATAAGTGTAGTCGGGATGAGTATGGGCCTAGAAAAGTTGAAGATTTGAAGACTGCTATTGAATTGTCCAAGGTACAATAGGAAGAATTGCTCAGCTTGCTGAGAAAGCATGACCATGTGTTAGATGGATCGAATGTGACCTAAAAAAGGACTTGATGACAAAGAGAATGAATGATGATTATGAACCTTCTAGAGTGAAGAAGATAATAAGTCACATCATACGTAGAGGAAGATATTGTGCGAATCTTGAGAGTTGTGACTTGGTCATGCCACGATGGTAAATTAGGTGCTGCTTAGGAGGCAACCCAAGTTGTAATAGTGTAGTTTTATTATTTATATTTGTAGTGCCACTTTTGTTTTTCTTGGTTTGTGAAGATTTAGGGAAGTCTGAGTACTTAAATTTGGAATTTAAGAAGCATGGATGAAGCATAAAGTGTGAGGTCATTCACCCCTTTTGATGGAAAAGTTGAGAAATACATGCTGCTAGCTAGGCCCTAGAGGACCTCAGGGAGTACTCTTAACTCTCTAATTTATTTTGGCCCTAGAGGACCTTAGAGAGTATTCTTAACCCTTTATTTTATTTTGTTTAATGCTCTAGAGACAAAGCACGACTTTAATTGTAGGGTGGGATATCTTCCGATAATTGTTAAGGGTGAAGTATGATGTAGGATTTTTTTTCTTTTATTGATGTGATTTTTTTTTTATGAAAAAGTCCAAAAACACAAAAAGATTTTCCTTTAACTTTCTAGATTAGAATAGTTTCTATCGATGTTTAACTTTGTAGTTCTTTAGTAAAGCATACTTCGCCTACTCCATAGTGTTTCTTTTTAGTTTTTTCATTGGAAAAGCCCTTTGAACCAATTATCCTTTTATTTTTAGAATATTTTTTATTTTATTTTTAGGTAGAATGACTTTTTTCGATAATGGATGGTTGACGAACGTCTTGAGGGAAGAATTAGTAATTAGGTGTTGGAGAGTCCTTGGGACCAATTGAATGCGAGGTGCACTTGTTAGGTACTACACATAAATAAATGATGCAAGTTGATTTTAAATTTGAAAGTATGCCATTAAGAAAAATAAATGACTACTTTTAAGACACATAGGCTTTTTTACATGACTAGTATGTGATTTTTAGCTTAAATTTGAACTCTTGTTGTTTGCTTGATTTAGACTCTATATGGATCCTTCTTGAGTTGAACATGTTTCATGTTTGTTAGGTATTTGTCATTATTCCATGCTTCCATATTGATGTATAGAACTTGCTCAATGTGTTTGCAAAGAGAGATAAAAAATGTTGAGTTTAGGAGATGACACAGGCGTTTCTTTAACTAGATTATTTTATCCTTCTCTTTACCTGCCTACAATAGATGATCCTAGTTATCTTCGTTGAGCTTAGCCTATTCTTTGGTGTCCACGTATGAAGTTTAATACTTTTATTTCAATTGACCTTTAATTTGATCCAAAATTCCTAAGCGCTTTAATTGAAAAATTAGAGTTTGAAAGGCGTGAGAATTGAAAAAGAGAGATAGTTAAGGTGAGAAGCCTATAGAAAAGTCTAAGGGTCCAAGTGCTTAAAAATTCATATGCTATTCACAGGGAGTGGAAAAGAACAAAGAAAAAGAGAAAAAAATGTGACAATTGAGTACTCCTTACTAGTGGTATGTGAACTTTCTTAAAGAGATGTGAAAACAAAGAAATCTATTGGCGAGAAGAGTACAAGAAAGATTTGGTTGATTTAAGAGTGAGAAAAAGACAAAAAAAATTATGATGTATTAAAGAGCTTAGAAAAGTTAGTCACTATTTTAGCCAAAATAATTCCTACCTGTCCCTTATCCTACATTACAATCCTTGAAAGTCCTACTTGATTTTGAGTTTGATGTTCTTATATTAGTAGAGTAGTACACTAAGGGAAAGCTTATGGTTCATCGTATATTGCATGTGAACTCCTTTGTGAGAGTAAGAATAATTCTATTCTTATTCCCATGCATGTGTGTTGTTATATATTTGTGAGTGAATATGTTTAACTCTCTTATTGTGAGGGCACATGTTTAAGAAAAGATAGGTGAAAAGCTTGATCTCTTGATTGGTTGACTTATGAGTGTTTGATAATATCATAAAGTCAGTTCTTGGGGCTAGGAGGTCTTGAAGTAGTTGTTCATGAAGTTTTAATTGTATTATGAATTGAAGCATGTGTAATAAGAACTTGTTATCTATTATAGTTGTTGTAGTCTTAGCTTGAGTAATATTGTTTCAATTGGTGTAGTTCATAGTAGAATCTAAGTCATAAGTGTATAGCTTACTCGAGGACGAGCAAGGGGTTAAGTGTGGGTTGTTGATGTGAGGCTAAAAACCATCTTATTTTTCTATCTTTTGCCTCATATTTGTTCTTTTTTAGTGTCGTCTTGGGCTTAAATAATGTACACTACACTTGTGTTTAGTGTTTTATTTATGTAAGAGTGTCTTAAAATATTTGGAGCTTATCAAAGAATTAAAAGAGCAATAAGTAACCAAAAAGAACCGATGAAAGATCAACATTGCAAAGCGTCATAAAACTAGTGGCAAATGGAAAAAATACAGAGAGACTTGTGCCACTACCTTGCTTTGGGCTTGTGGCATGAGTTTTACTGAATTTCTAGAGTGGGCTAATGAGAGGCTTGCGCGACCCCTTTCTTTGGGTGAGTGGCGCAAGTATTACCACTCGTATGAAGTTTGACTTGTTCCTTGCACCACTGCCTCACCTTTTGGTAGTGGCGCGAGTAGGGACTTCTCCTGATCCGATTTGGATTGGTTTTTGAAGTCCCAATGGTTCATAAACTCTATAAATACCTCCTTCACACATTTTGATGGGACACATCTAATTTGGGGTAGCCAAAGGCTAGGGCAAAACTTAAGAACAAGGTCTAGTTTTATTTTTGATTTTTTTCTTGTAAACTCATGAAATCTATTTTAATTTCTATTTATTGAGTTGCTTATTTTGTCTTAATTGTAATTACTTGTTTGCTTGATCAAATTACGAATACTATCTAAAGCTTGTTTGTCGGACTTGAAAAAGGGAATGACAAGTGTAAAAAGAGAAAATAGGGTTTTTTTGTGAACCTTATAGGAAAAGGGATTCTATTCATCATTGAGGATAGAAATATACCCTGTGACCTAGCTTAGTTAATACATATGACATTTTCATGCACTTCACTATTAGCCGACGATCATAGAAATATAGGCGTTAGCGATTGTCAAGTAGGTTAGAGTTGTTAGAAAAGTGCTCCATATAGCTAAAATCAACCTGCAACTATTAGTGTAGGAAATCAAATTAGCGTATGATTAGATAGCCCAACTGGATTATCAAAATACTACAACTTTGGATCTTTTTGCTCAATTGAATCATAAAACTAATTCTCTGGTTTAATTAAATTTGTTATTTTCCTACATTAAAACTCAAATACTCTCAATTACTTGTCACCCGTGGAATAGTTATAATAAGAATTCAAAGTAGAACTTTAATTTGTCAAATCTGGGTTCGATATCTAGACTTACATCCTTTATTACTTGTACGACCATATGCGCTTGCATGTGTGAAAGGATGTAACAAGGATCTAAAATAAGATACAACAAGAGTAATATGAGTACAAAATATGTGTACTCAATTGGCATCATAGAGCGAGCAAGAGCTAACAACTAAATCATAAAAATATGTTGAGAACCCTATTAAGTCAACACAACAGTACAATAATTTAGAAAATACAAGTATAACGAGATGACCAGAATCATTTGATAAGTAATTGCTAAGTGCAATAAAGACAAGTATTAAGAAATATAAAGTGAAGCAAAGTAATGATATGCGATGAAATTCAATAGGCAATGATCCTACTAGTATACACCTTCTCCCCATGGAATGTTGTGAGACAAGACCTATGAGGATCTCGCTAGGTCAATATACCTTTTTGAAACCATTATTGTAGGCTTCAAACAAATATTTATCCTTGGTAATCAATTATCGGTAACTATTTCTATCTGGTCTACATTTCTTAATTTGTCATTTTCATAGTACCAAATCTATGATCCTCGAGAAAGAATATTGTAATGACCCTTTAGGTCATTTTCATGATTTTCATATGTATTTAGCATTTTGAGTTTTACCTCAACAACTACAATTCATATATGACTTTCCATGATTTTTGGTTTGATTCCCGAGCAGTTTGCTTGTGTTTTAAGATCATTTCCCTATTTTAGAGCTTTTGAAGTCTAGAAATTGGTCTTTGACCAAAAATTTTAGTAAACAACCTCAGATTAAAATTTTGACAGTTTTTGTAGCTCCGAAATGTGGGTTTTAGGCTAGGAGAACATTTGGTCTGGGTCCAGAGGCTTCCAAGCTCAGTTTGAGCTACTGGTTAGAAATTGATATAAATAGAACAGTGGATGTGGGATCCACTTTTCATCAAAATAACCTCAGTTGGGAATTTCATTGCTACTATTGAGTCCAGAATGCCATTTTCAATAGGGTTACATATTTAGTATGCATGTATGAGGTTCTGAATGAGTCTCAAGCACCAGGTAGGAGTCTTTTTAGACTTAGCCAAATTTATGGTGCTTAAGTACCTGGTGCAACTGCTTAAGTAGCTTGGGGATCGCTTAAGTGGTAACTGCTTTAGCGGATGAGTACTACTTGAGCAGTGTTTAGCTTCATGGGTAGGGGTCGCTTTAGCGATCAATTACTGCTTAAGGGGTGAACGCTTTAGCGAACATTTTGTCGCTTTAGCAGCCACTGCTATGTTATATGTATAATTCTGCTCCAACCCCAATTCATTTCTTAGACTTTTAAACCTCCATTATTATGATATTGAGCTTTAAAATTGTTGGTAGTTTATCCCATTGAACTCAGGCATGATATTTGAATGATCCTTAGTCATTTCCCGCTAATTCCCGTCTCTTTTTTCATCCCGAACTCTGTTAAATTCTTGATTTTAGATTTTCAATTCTTTGAACTTTGAGAGCTGATTTGAGATCTGATTTGGGCTCCATTTATGCTCAATTTTTTAGCATAAGTTTCTTGTCCTACATGAAACATAATTACGGGTTCAATTTCTAGCTTCTGCAAGAAAACCCCACGAGTTGATTTTGACCTAAGTTTCTTATTGCAATATGTGTATCATTTTACTCGTATTGATGTGTAGATTGCATTTTTGATAGCACCAAATTTTTTTTTAAGGTCGTTTGAGGGGACGAAAAACTCGTGGATAGTTTGATGCTGTTGTTCGACTCTGAGGAAGGCTATGATCTACTATCTTCTAGACTTTACTCTACAAGACTGTGTATAGTATAGATTTCTTGTAGGCTGGGGGTTTACAGGATAGGTATAAGGTTTCTTTATCATTTTTTGTTCTTGGCCTTCTTTAGGAGCCTTAGACTAGAATTATTCTTTAGAATCCTTCATTTAGATAGTCGTCTTCCCTTTTTAAGCATGGCTTAGCATGTGAGTACCCTTGGAATTAGAATTAGAAGCCATAACTTAGTTTCGGGTAGTCGCTTTCCTTAGAATGGGTTACTCGGGGTATTATTAAGCGAAGCAATTCCTTAAAGTATCTACTATGGACTAGTACCCTTCCTATAACACGTGGACCTTAGACTTTTTCGATATTATGTGGTCCATTTGACATTGAGCCTTGGCTTATATATTTACCTTTTTTAGTTTACAAATTAGATTAGAATAAGGAACCTTGTTTACTTACATGCTATGACTTTTGGATGAGATTAACGGTCTTTAGTAGGTTTGGGGTAGTATCTCATGATTGGGTGGTTTTCCCTCATTCAATTCTTCTAGTACCACGTTGTATCTCCTTTACTCTTGTTTATCTGAAGTTTTTAAATATAAATATATAGATATTTATATATACTATTTGGTACCATGGTGGGCCCAAGGCCTTCGATGTGAGACAATTAGGCTTCCAGGTTAGTGTACCAACTTTGATGCCTGGCTAGGTGTATTCATATGATAATGCTCTTATTGTTTGTATACTGGTGATGACATGCATATATTCCCTGAGCATGTCCATGAATTGTGGTACGATTCTAGGGAAAAACATTAATTTTCACTATTATTTTCTAAAAAGGGATTTATTCTTATTTTCCTTCATAAACTATTTTTAAAATTGAAGCCATATCGCCCTTACTGTTGAGTGATGGCTTTTATGATTAAATTGCATTATTTATGCTTTGGTTTGAGTCTTGGCCCTTGCAGTGTTTACACCTTACTACTGATTTTCGTTACTATTGTATGGAGGCGATCTACCCTAATTTCCACTTACTGATTTCAACCATGGAACATGATTTGTAGAGATTTTTCCTATATACGAGTTTTAAAAGGGAAAGAAAAGGCATCATTTTAGTCCCCGATTTGATTTTGAGCATTTGTCATATTCATGATTATTACTAAGTATATTCTTAGACGTCTCGATAAGGGACCTAGCAGTGTATATGGATATCGCGAGTCCCCTATGGGTCCCTCAGTCTATGAGTCAAAGTGTCGAAGGAGGGGTGTTCTCCGTGTGTCCTGCCTTTTATGCCACAAGGCCGAAGGAGGTGTATACACTATGGTTAGACTTGGCACTCATCTCAAATTATATCACTTGATTTTCATTGCACTTATTTTTTCTTATGCATTTCCTATCACTAGTATATTTATTTTTTGTACCTTCTGGGCTTATGGGGGCCTGTTTAGGTTATTGGTTGTTGGTTGTACTTATGTCTATTATTTTTACCATCTGGGATTATGGGGGCCTAGTTAGGTTATTGTTGATCATTTCTCATGGCTTGTGGCAATTTAGTTGTAAACATTCTCTCTGGCTCAAGTATGCCTCCTGGACTCCACCCTTTATAGAATTTCCAGCTTTAGCATTAGATTTTCTTGTTGTTTCACTTACTGTGGCTAGTCATTCTAAGTATTCTACTAGTGATATTCTTCTTTAACATGATTCTTGCTGTGATAGATTGTTAAGCTAGCTTCTGCAGGTAAGTGCGTCCACCTTTATTACTTTTATTGTTCATCCCTTCCTTGGGTGTAATTTGTACTTGCATTTATCTTTAGAGCTCAATCGACCTACGCCTACTGAGTACCATGTGTTTGGCACTTATTCTACATATTTGTACCTTATAGACCCTAGTATGAGTTGTGACCACTGACATGTGCTTTATGTGCAGCTGTGTTGGATTGAAGATTTGGGGTGAGCTCTTGGCGTCTGGAGTTATTCCTTCACCCTATATTTTGTTGGACTAGTCTTTATTTTGTGTTTTGAAGACAATTTTGTATATACATTGTAATTTCTTATTACTCCTATCATACTTTAGTATCTTCTGTACCGTCTGATACTAAGTCTCGGGGTATTTTGTATATTCTAGTCTTCTTCTTCCTTTCTTGGTGTATGATCGAGTCTTATTTACTATATTAGTCTCTTTCTTCAGTAGTGGTTTCCATGTCGTTACCTTTTCCTCTTATTAGCCCATTACTTGTTGTTCTGGGGTATGGGTTTGGCTTAACTACTTATGGGTTTAGTAGGTGCCATCACGATTTGAGATTTTGGGTCATGACAGTTTGGTATTAGAGCTCTAGGTTCACCAATATTGTTGGTACAAAAGTAAATGCCTATTAGAGTCATGCAGATTGGTATGATGACATTCGTATCCTATCTTTGGAAGACTATTAGGTATTCGTAGGAAATTCCATTTCTTGATTCCCTAACGTGCTTCCCTGTCTTTGTCAACTTCTAAATTTTTCTTTGGCTCCATGCTTCTTTAGATTTATCGTGTGAGATTATTAGGTAGTGAGGAAATAACTCCTACACCTGTAGCTAGAGTCTTATCTAGGGAGCAGTTAGTAGGGGCAGATCTTGATATTGAGGACTTACAACAACAACCAGAGAGTTTAGGGATAGCCCGGGCTCTAATCATATTGGTGACCATCTCAGTTCATCAGGGTACCATAGTTGGAATTTTGAGTCTTCTTGGGTTTATGTCACGAGGAGGGGTAGTGCCCGGTGTGTAGTGTAGTTTTCAACCCAGAGATGAGTTCATTCAACATGGTTCTATGTCAGTTTCAGAGTATGAGACCAGGTTTCTTGAGTGGGCTAGACATATATATATATTATTTCTATAGAGCAGGAGAGGGTCCAGAGGTTTATTAGAGGGTTGATCTTACCACTTCGCTTGGCATCGCAGTCTTTAGTAGTAGTTGGGTCTCATTTCCTTCATGATTTCAATCATGCGAGAACTATAGACTGGGCAAGTCTCAAGACGTATGGACATAGCGGTAAGTGACCCCTCCATCAGCTCAGTTTCATTAGTGTTACATCCCAAGGTAGGGATTCTTCTAGTTGAGGTCACTGTCACTCTCAGCCCAGCAGGCTCACACAGACAGTGCCTCAGATCATAGACAGGGCTAATATAGGTTATATTGGTTATGGTGGTCAGAGTTTTTGTCAGACATTGTGGGTTTCTCATTCTGGGTTTTTAGGCTGGGATGGCTGCTTTGAGTCGGTACATACTTTGTATCAGGGTAGAGCTCCTTGAGTTTGTTATGATTTTTAGGAGATTGGTCATTTTTGTAGAGAGTGTCCCCGGTGTGGGATCACTAAGTAGTCAGCATATCCAGATCAACCTTTTAGAATTATGATGCCACCGGTCGGAGGTGGTGCCCAAGGTATTAGAGATGTTCCCCAATATGTTAGATGTGATTCATAGTTAGGTGGTGGTGTTAATACTCTGTTCAGGGATAGACACACTCAGATACGTGCTTCTTCAGGTAGGCCAGGTGATTAGGATTCAGATATGGCTTTTATAGGTGCGATTTTGATTTTTTTCCCTTTAGTTTTTGTGTTGTTTGATTTAGGGTTTTCATCCCTATATGTGTCTACGTACTTTTTTGTTTATTTATGATATTATTGTTAGCTTTTATCTGTGCCTATGGGTATATAACTAACACCATAGGTGTTTATTTTAATAGTGGATTGAGTGAGTCAATCCAGTGTTGTGACTTCCTTGAGGTATAACATTTGTGTAAATTTCACTATCTTATACTTTGTAGTTTTTGGCACGATTTTAGAATGGGATCAGTTGTCTTCCTTTAATGGAATGTGTATTGTATTTTATATTATGATTGATCCTTATATGTAGATGACTAGTCTAGCATTATCAGGTTAGTATCTCCTTATCTTTCAGTCATTGGTAGCCTTGATTGATTTAGACTGTTGCTTAAAAAATAATTGGAACACCTTAAATTGTGAGGTGAGAGCTCGATGGTTGGTTGTCGTTTACTCGAGAAAAGAAGGGTTGGTAGCAAGAAAGCTTTTAGACTTTCTTGATTACATTCTAGTGCTCACGTTGATTTTTCCTTACTCCAGTATTTTCCTAAGGTTGGTAAGTTATTAATATTTGTTTTCCCAATTTACCAGGTTTGGCGCCTGACTGTGATCTTGATTTTAGGGTTGATGTTGAGTTGGGTATTCTATTCTTTTTGCTATATCATGCCATATGTCCTGAATTGAGTTGGGGAAAGTTAAAAAGGCTAGTTTCATGATCTTCTGAGTGCGGGGTTATTTGGCCTAGTGTGTCTTTGTAGAGTGCTTTTGTTCGGTGTTTGAAGAGAAAAGAATGGTTTCTTATACTTGTGTTTTACCTGACGAAAATCAAGGGGAGTGATTGTTGAGTATGAGTATCCAGTATTGTGTATTATTTATTTGTCCAACCAACTTCAGGGTACATTTGATATTTCTGAGTTTCTTGAGATTTGGTTACCACTAGAAGGGATTTGAGATGCGAGCATGTCCCAGACTACTATGAGGACTATTTTCTACCACTCTGAGTCTTGGTTATGTCCTTGGTTTTGCCAACGTCCCCATAACAGGTATGTATTAGATAGATCATATTATTAGGCCTTGATTGGACTCATTTATGCTAGCAATCATTGACAAGTCCTTAGCTTCAGCCTTTGTGGGATCAACAGATATGTGCTACATTTCTGAGGTGTATGTTAGACCTTTTATTCAAATGCTAGTTTGTCAGTGGGTGTATTTTGAACACTTGGGTCTTGATGATTTAGCTCAAATGCTACATGGACAACTGTGGATTTTTTTGACTTACTTGCAGCATACATTTTGGAGGTGTGTCTCTGTTTGAGGCATTATTGATAGGATGGTTAGTATGACTTACTATCGACTGCTTTAGTTCTTCTTCAGCTCAGATTTGTCTTTGAGGGATTTTTTTTTGCACAGGGTTTTGGTTTCTACCACTTTTGACTTGGGTTATCAACTTGCAACTGGTTTTTAGAATTCTACTAAGCAGGAGACAAGTATTTGAGTTGAACTTAGCTCAACTTTTTCACCCATAGATTGATGATCATTTAGCACAAACTATTTAGATTCTGAAGGTTGTGCTTCAGAGTTATGTTATTGATTTTGAGGGTCATGGGTACCATCTCTTGGCCTTAGTAGGATTTGTAACTAATAGCCGTCACCATTCTGAGAGTTCTCAGGTGGATCCTTTTAAGACTTTGTACATGTGCTAGGCCATTCAGCTCTCCAGTGGGTTGGTTTTATCTTTTCGTGGTTGGTAGTCATGTGATTATGTAGACTTGACTCAGATGATGCTGGCGAGATTCTATGTAGTTTGGAGCCGGTAGGAGACTTATAAGGACTAGAGGATGTTGGACTTAGATCTTAAGGTTAGTGATCTGGTTTATGATTTAGCTTGCGTATAGCCTTATTAAGTGTTTTCTCTATTTTACTCTGGTCTATGGGGTTTTAGTATATTTCAAATGAGTCTTGAGTGTTTTCAGTTGAGTTCGATGCAGTTGGCTGGGAGTTGGCACTCGAGAAGGAGTTGGCTATTAATTTGGAGCAGTGAAGTAAGGAATGCTGAAATCTAAGAGATTCCTATAGTTGAGGTTCTATGAAGGTGTTGTTCCATCTAAAAGGGATGCATGGAGAGCCTTACAGGCATGTGGACCCAATATCCTCATATTCTTGAGCTTTTGGGCTCTTTCTATTGCTTGACTTTCGCGGATGAAAGTCCTTTTAGGAGTGGATATTGTAATGACCCTCCAGGCCATTTTTTTTATTTTCATGTGTTTTTTGCATTGTAAGGTTTCCCTCAACAGCTACAGGTCATTTATGACTTGTCGGGAGTATTGGTTTAATTCTCGGGTCGTTCGTTTATGTTTTAAGCCCGTTTCCTTATTTTGGAGTTTTTGAAGTTGAGATATTGGTCTTCGGCCATAACTTTTAGGAAATGGCCTCGAATGAAAATTCCAATAGTTTTGTTAGCTCCAAAACATGGATTATAGGCTAGGAGGACCTTTGGTCCCGGTCCTGAGGCTTTCGGGCTTATTTTGGGCTATTGGTTTGAAATTAGTATAAATAGAACAGTGGGTATGGGACCCACTTTTTGTCAAAACAACCTTAGTTGGGAATTTCAGTTTGTTGAGTCCAGAATGCCATTTTTGATAGGGTTACATACTTCATTTGAGTGCATGCGGTTCTGAATGAGTCCCGAGCACCCAGTCGGAGTCTTTTTTGACTTAGATAAATTTCTGGTGCCCAAGTACCTGGTGCATCCACTTTGGGAATCGCTTAAGCGGTATTCGCGTTAGCAGTTGAGTACCTCTTTAGTGGTGTTTTTCTTCATGGTCAGGGGTCACTTTAGCGATCAATTTTTGCTTAAGCAGCATCATTTGGCTGCTTAAGCGACCACTATTGTGTGTATATGTATAATTCTCCTCAGACCCTAATTCATTTCTTGGACTTTTAAACATCCATTGTTGCGATATTGAGCTTGGAAATTTTTGTGATTTCTTCCCATTGAACTCATGTATGATACTTGAATGATCCTTGGTCATTATCCCGCTAATTTTCATCTTTTTTTCCGCTCTGAACTCCGTCAAATTTTTTATTTGGATTTTTGATTCTTTAGACTTGATAGCTGATTTGAGCTTTGACTTGGGCTCCATTCATGCTCAATTTTTGAGCATGAGTTTCTTGACCTATGAGAAATATAATTGCGGGTTTAATTTTTGGTTTTGTAAAAGGGTCCCACAAGTTGATTTTGACCTAATTTTTGGCTCGAAGTTTATTATTGCAATATGGGTATCATTTTACCCATATTGACGTGTAGATTGCATTTTTGATAGCATGATGGATTTTTTGAGGTTGTATTAATGGGATGAGCGACTCATGGATGGTTCGAGGCTGTTGTTTAGCTCTGAGTAAGGCTACGATCTACTTTCTTCTAGACTTTGCTCTACAAGATTGTGTATGGTATAGATTGCACGCAGGGCAGGGATTTACATTATAGGTATAAGGGTCCTTTATGATTTTCACCATTCTTGGCCTTTATTAGGAGCCTTAGACTAGATTTATGCTTCAGAATCCTTAGTTTAGGTAGTCGTCTTCCCCTTTTAGGAATGACTTAGAATGTGCAGTACCCTTGGAATTAGAATTAGAAGCCTTAGATTAGTTTCGAGTAGTCGCTTGCCTTAGAATGGGTTCCTCGGGGTATTATAGTTAGCATAGCTATTCCATAAAGTATCTACTACACACCAGTACCCTTCCTATAACACGTGGACCTTAGACTTTTTTGGTATTGTGTGGTCCACTTAGTATTGAACCTTGGCTTATATATATATATATTTTATTTTTTTTTCGTTTACAACTTATATTAGAATAAGGAACCTTGTTTACTTGCTATAACTTTAGGATAAGATTAGCTGTCTTTAGTATAGG
Organism: Capsicum rhomboideum; assembly: GCA_031232105.1. Taxonomy (NCBI): domain Eukaryota; kingdom Viridiplantae; phylum Streptophyta; class Magnoliopsida; order Solanales; family Solanaceae; genus Capsicum; species Capsicum rhomboideum. The sequence continues at coordinate 59,824,002 of CP124711.1, forward strand.
TTTGGGGTAGTATCTCGTGATTGGATGGTTTTCCCTCATTTGATTCTTCTAGTATCATGTTGTACCTCATTTACTCTCGTTTCTCCATATTTGTTAATTATATATATATATATATACACACACACACACACACACACACACACACACACACACACACTATTTGGTATATTGGTGGGCCCTAGGCATTGGATGCGAGCCAGTTGGGATTTCAAGTTGGTTTACCTATCTATAAAAGTTGGTGATACCTACCTAGGTGTATTCGTATGACTATGCACTAATTGTTTTGTACACTGGTAAAGGCATGTATATATTCCCAAGGGCACGTTTATGCATTGTGGTACGGTTCCAGGGAAAAACATAGATTTTCACTATTATTTTCCTAAAAGGGATTTATTCTCATTTTCCTCTCATAAATTGTTTTTAAAATGGAATTCGTACCACCCTTACTGTTGAACGATAGCTATCATGATTACATTGCATTATTTATGCTCCGATTTGAGTCAGGGAACTTGCGGTGTTTACATCTTACTGCTAATTTTCTTTACTATTTTTTAAAGGCGATTTGCCGTAGGTCTATTGAAAATAGCCTTTCTACTTCATCTGAGGTAGCGGTATGGACTGCGTACACTTTACCCTCCCCAGACCCCACTTTATGGGAATACACTGGGTATGTTGTTGTTGTTGATCTGCCCTGATTTCCACTTACTGATTTCAACTGTGGAGCATGATTTGTAGAAGTTTTTCCTACAGTCTATTTTTAAAGGGGAAGAAAAGGCATAATTTTAGTCCCAATTTGATTTCAAGCATCAGTCATATTCATGATTATTACTCATTATATTCTTGAAGTTCTAGTTCAGGACCAGGCAGTATATATGGATATCACAAGTTCCCTATGAGTCCCTTAGTTTGTGATCCACAGTACCGGAGGAGGGGTGTTTCCTAAGGGTCTTACCTTGTGAGCCACAGGGCTGGAGGAGGTGTATACACTATGGTTAGACTTTGCACTCATCTTAAATTGCATCGCTTGGTTTTTATTGCACTCATTTATTCTTATTCATTGCTTATCACAAGTATGTTTGCTGTTTGTACCTTCTGGGCTTATGGGCGCTTGGTTAGGTTATTAGTTGTTATTTGTACTTATGTCTATTATTTGTACCTTCTGGGCATGTGAGGGCCTAGTTAGGTTATTGTTAATCATTTCTGCATAGCTTATGGCAATTTTGTTGTGAACGATCTCTCGTGGATTAGGTACGTCTAGTTGTAACAACCCTTATTGTGAATTTTAAGTTTTTCCATATTTTGACCATTTTTCCCTTCTTCATAGTTGCTATATATCATTAATGAGTTATTGGGATTGTTGGTACGGTCCTCGAAGAGTTTGGGAGTGTTTTGAGTGAGTTTGAGGTTTTGAGTAGCCTTATAAGTGATTAATTTGACTTTGGTCAATATTTTATGATTCGAGCATTGGATGTTGGTTCTGTTATTTCTATTAGATCTGAAATATTGATTTTGGGTTAGTAGCATGGTTGGTTTGGTTTTCGAGCCTTTATAGTTTGTTTGGACATCTTGGATGAAAAGCTAGTTAAAATAGCCTAAAAGGGGTCTCAGGGGTTAACTTGTTGATAACGACCTCTTTTCATAAATCTGATGGTTTCATTGAGTCCAAAACATTAAAATATCCTAGTAGCATTATTGGATAATTTTTATGGGCTTTTGATTAAATCCCGAGGGCACATTCGAAGTCATTTTTCTTTGTAATGTTTTAGCTGGTTTTTGATGCAACCACCTAAGAGTCCATTTGATCGCCTTAAAGGTAGCACCTACGTGGACCAAAGGGCCTCCTTAGCAATGGGTTGACCAACCCAACACATCGCCTAAACGATGCTTTCTTCCACCTTAGCAAAAAATGTACCGCCTTAATCGTAAAATGTGTGGCAAGTGACTACCGCTTAGCGGTAGTCTGGCCACTCAGGTGACATTGCTTAGGCAACCATTTTACCACCTAGGAGATGTCACTAGTATAAAATATCTTTTTCTTCTCTTTTATTTCATTTTCACATTCTCATGCTTTGGGAACTCGATTTTGGCGATCTCAAAGATGTTTTTCGTCAAATTGGACTTGGGTGAGCTTTTAAACATGATTTCTATCCTTGTTCATTGATTATTTCACTAAATCATCTTCAAAACTTAGATTCTAAACATGGATTTTTGGGGTTTCACCCAGTAAAGAGAGAAAATGGTTTTTCTTCAATTTCAACTTGTTTTCAATGGGTTTTCATATTTAGAATCCTTAGAGTATGGAAAACTTGAGTCTTTAATAAAATTCCAGTTTTACCCTCTCTCCTTTTGGGTCAATTTTTGAACTACTTTTGGATCCAAAACAAAAGTAGCTAATATGGGTATCATTAGACTCCTTTTGACGTGTAGATTATATTTTTGATAGATTTGGCTCCTTTCGAGGCCGCACATAAAGAAAAGGCTACGTGTTCAAGGGTACAGGCTTGTGATTCAACTTTTTGAGGTAAGTTATGGCTTAATTTTCTTCAGAATGGGCTGAGTAGTTAACCCTTAATGTAAAGTATGTTGTGGGTTGTGAATTTTATCATGAGATTCATATTTTGAGATCTTTGGTTTATCGTGTTGCCCGTGGGGGCTTATGTGAATATTATTTTTGACTTGAGGGATTATTATTATTGTGAAACCCGTGTGGGGGATGGTATTGACCTTATTTGAGCATTATTTGTCTTTATCATTATTGTGATGCCTAAGTGGGGGCTTGAATTGATAAAATTGGTCTTATTTGAGCATTATTTACCTTTATTATTATCGTGAAGCTCGAGTGGGGGCTTGGCTTGATATTATCAATGTCCTACATGACTCTTTATTACTGTGTTGCTGTACGATGGCTTATATCATGGTTTATTGACATTGAGGAGGTTTGATCTTATTTATACCATTATTGAATTGATTCATTACATGATACTGATTTGGTTATGAGAATGCTTCCTTGTTTCATTCATCAATATGCTTGGGATTGGTATTAAGAAACATTGATTTATAAAAGAAAATAAATCATTTTATAAAACCCTTGATCAAAAAATACACCGGCAAGGTTGACTGAGATATGAGATTGTGATAGTATACGGGTTGCGAACCCCCAATGGTGTCCTTTCCTGGAAGCTTTTGCTCGTAAGGTGAATATGAGGTGATATTTAGACATTACATCATGGCCATTGCATTGCATTGTATCATTTGCATTTCTATTATGTTCTTGTTATTGTGTATGTAGTATTTCCTTATATATTCGTGTGCAGTTATTCTTATATAGCTATTATACTTGTAGAATTATTAGGAGATAATTATTCTGAGTACAAGTAAACCGTACTCGCTTCTACTTTCTGTACCCTTTCGATGCAGATCCTAGTTTGAGTATGACCCGATGAGCGTGAGTTCGTGCTATGTTCATGGTTGTTTCAGAGTAAAAGTGATCTCCTCATTCAGAGCTTGATTCTGGACTTCATCTATCCTTATTGTATTTATTTTTCTTTTCTGAGACAGACTTGTGTATTTTTGTACTTTTTGTCAGTTGTAGTGCTCTTTACTTGTGACATCAGATTTTGGGATTAGAGTTGTATTTTGTTCAATTTTAGATATTATTATTTACTTATATATATGACCTAACTTTCTTATAAAGTCTCTTATTGCATTTTATCTATTTTCTTTCCTTATTTCTTATTCTTGTTTGGTGTTTGGCTTACCTACCATGGTTGGATTAGGGTAGGTGCCATCATTACCTTTTCTTTTTGGGTCGTGACAAACTAGTATAAGAGTGCTAGGTTCACTGGTCTCATGAGTAAAATAGCATAATTCCTAATAGAGTCTTGCGGATCAATACGTTGACGTCTATATCTATCTTCGGGAGGATATAGGACATTTTTACGAAAACTTCTTTAATTTGATTCCTTATTGTGCGTGTTATTCATGTTAGTATTATAAAATTGTATTCCAATCTTTTTTGCTTTGATGGTGAGGACTATATCAAGAGTTATTAAGGATAAAGAGCCGGCCCCCACTGTTGGAGCCACTGTCATAGGGCGAGGCAGGGGTCATAACTGAGACAAAGTTAGAGCCAGGACGAGGAGCAGCTTCAGCTAGAGGATGAGCTAGTGCAGCCTCTCCCAAGCTTGAGATTGATCATGATGAGGCAGTTTATCTGTAAAAGGATATAGGACTAGGTCAAGCCATTTAGGGTTTTGTTGTTACTCTGGTGCTACATGATTTGCTGATTTATCTTTTGGGCCATTTGAATGGTATTCCCCCAACATGCATTCTATCGAGTACATTGGATCGTTCATAGACTACAGAGGGTGTTCAACCACCAGGGCAGGTTCCTATTATTGGTTTTTAGACTCTCGGGGCATAACCAACTACTGTGGTGGCCTCATATTTTGAGACCTTTCCTAATAGACTTGCTGTTCTGCCTAAAGCTCCTCGTTCTGAGATATCTGCTGAGGAGGAGAAAAGATTTGAGAGATTTATCCAATTGGCCAGCCCCTCCAAATTTTAGTTGTGCTATTAGTGAGGATGCTTATGAGTTTCTGATTAATTACTGGGAGAGGTTGCATAACCTTGATTCACTTAAGTCCTATGGTGTTGCTTACATTACCTACCAGTTGACTGATGTGGCTAGATAGTGGTGGAGTTCTCTTGTCAGTTTTAGATTAGTCTTCCCCTCAGTTAACATGGACCTAGTTTTTTGAGACTTTTTTGGAGAGGTTTATGCACTATAGCTTGAGGTACCAGTTGAGAGACGAGTTTAATCATTTGGGGCAGGGATCCATGACTATTGTAGAGTATGATGCACACTTTCATACATTGTCCAGGCTTGCCACTGCTAGTATCTCCATAGAGCCTGAGAGGATCAACAAGTTTGTTAAAGGTTTGAATGGTTATTATCAGTTGGTGACAATTCAGCTAGTGGTCTCAGGTAGTTTTTTTTAGAGTATCGTGGATCATGGTAAGTTGATTGAGTCTATTCGTCAGGGCACTCATAGTGGTGGTGCCAAGAAGATACGTCGATATGGAAATTTTAGTGGCCATTCATCCTGAGGTAGGGATTTCTTTGGCAGAGGTTCTCATGGTTACCATGGTAGACCGATTCAGGTAGCTTTGTAGAGTTCAGGAAGTAGGTTTATGGGTTTTGAGGCTTTAAGTAGTCAGAGATCGAGTCATGTAGATGGATGGTCTTGTTTTGGTTCATTGGGTTATGAAGAGTGTTCTGGTTCTTCTGAGCCCTCTCAGTATGATTCTTCTAGTAGGGGATGTTTTGTGCGTGATGAGTTTGGTCATTTAGCAAGGGATTTTCCCTGACGCATTTTGTGTCCTCCCTAGCAGAGTTCTTAACTTTAGCTTTGTTCGAGTCCAGTGTTTGTAGTTAGATGTGGTACACAGGGCAGTAGAAGTGGTTCTAGAGGCACCAGAGGTGGAGCTTAGGGAGCTCATAGTAGTGGATATAGGGTTGCTCAGTCTGGTAGCAGGTGTGGTTAGTGCTATGCGTTTTCTATGAGACCTGAGGCAGAGGCCTCTGATGCTGTACTTACAATATCATTCTAGTTTTCCACCATCTTGCTTCCGTGTTATTTGACCCTGGGTCCACATTCTCTTATGTGTCTGCATACTTTTCTACTGGTTTTGATGTTATGTGTGAGTCCCTTGCTATGCCCATTCATGTTTCTACCCCTATTGGTGATTCGTTAGTGGTTGATCGGGTGTACCAATCATGTATGGTGACCTTTTCAAGGCATAAGACTTGGGTGGACTTGATTATCCTTGATATGGTTTATTTTGATGTCATATTGGGTATGGGTTGGTTGGTTTCTTATCATGCAGTTTTGGATTGTTTTGCCAAGACCATGACCTTAACTACTCTAGGTATCCTAAGATTAGAGTGGAAAGGTACCCCTAATTTGTGTCAAAAGGGAGTTATATCTTTTCTATGTGCTCGTCACATGGTTAGAAAGGGTGTTTTTCTTATTTGTCCGATATTCGCGATACTATTATTGATTCACCACCTTCTTTGGATTCCATGAGAGTTATTAGAGAATTCATGGATGTGTTACGGACTTACCTGGTATACCTTTAGACTGAGATATTAATTTTTCTATTGATGTTGAGCCGGGCACTAAGCCCATTTCCATTTCTCTTTATAGGATGGCTCTGGTAGAGTTGAAGGAAAGATTACTGGATTTATTGGGTAAGGGTTTCATTAAACCAAGTGCGTATCCTTGGCGTGCTCCTGTCTTATTTGTGAAGAATAAAGATGGATCCATGAGTATGTGTATTAATTATAGGGAATTGAACAATGTGATTATCAAAAACAGGTATACTCACTCTTCCTCGCATCGATGATTTCTTTAGTCAGCTTCAGGGTACTTCAGTGTTTTCTAAGATCAACTTGGGGATTAAAGCTTCAGATGGTTTAAAGATGGCTTTTCAGATGCGGTATGACCATTATAAGTTCTTGGTTATGTCTTTTGGGCTGCCTAATGCCCCGACAATATTTATGGAGTTGATGAACAGAGTATTCCAGCCTTATCTTGATTCATTTGTAATTGTGTTCATCAATGAAATCTTGGTTTATTCCAAGAATGAGGCCGAGCATGTGAGACATTTGAGGGCTGTACTTTAGAGATTGCGTGATGAGAAGTTGTATGCAAAGTTCTCCAAGTGTGAGTTTTGGTTAGATTCTTTTTCTTTCTTGGGTCATCTAGTGACCAAGGATGGTATTATGGTCGATTCGACAAAGGTAGCAACAGTTCGTGATTGGGCTAGACCTACTTCTCCTACTGAGATTCAGAGTTTATTTGGGTTAGCCGAATATTATTGGTGCTTTATGCAGGGTTTTTCTTCTATTGTATCTCCTTTGACCAAGTAGACTCAAAAGAAGATTGTTTTTCAGTGGTCAAATAATTGTGATGAGTGCTTTGAAAAGCTCAAGGAGTTGTTGATTTCAGCTCCTATCTTGACTTTGCCTAAGAAGGGCGTGGGTTTTACCTTATTTTGTGATACTTTTGGGGTTGTCTTGGATGGTGTTTTGATGCAGAAGAGTAAGGTGATTGCTTATTCTTCTCAACAGTTGAAGCCTCATGAGAAGAACTACCTTACTTATGATTTGGAGTTAGCCGCAGTTGTATTTGTGTTGAAATTATAGCAACACTAATTGGATTGGGTTCATTGTGAGATTTTCTCCGATCATCATAGCCTTCAATACTTCTTCACTCAACGGGATCTTAATATGAGACAACGTCAATGGTTAGAGTTTCTTAAGGATTATGATCTCACTATTCTTTATCATTCGAGCAAGGCTAATATGGTAGCAAATGCCTTGAGGCAAAAGGCAGTGAGCATGGGGAGTTTGGTTCATCTATTGGTAGGGGAGTGGCCTTTAGCCTTATACATTGAAAAAAGTGTATTGGTGGGGAAATATGAAAAAGAACATTGCAGAATTTGTCACGCAATGCCCAAACTGTCAACAAGTGAAAGTGGAACATCAGAAACCGGAAAGTTACATGCAATGTATCAATCTTCCAGTCTGGAAATGGGATATGATTAATATGGATTTCATTACAGGTTTGCCTCGTACATTATGAAAGGTTGATTCTATATGGGTTATAGTGGACAGGCTTACCAAGTCAGCACTTTTCTACCAGTCAAGACGACCTATACAGTTAAGGATTATGCGAAGTTATATGTGAAAGAGATAGTACGATTGCATGGTATTCCACTTTCCATTATATCAGACAGAGGAGCACAGTTCACAGCACACTTTTGGAGATCTTTTCAGCAGAGTTTGGGTACACAGATGAATTTGAGTACAACTTTCCATCCTCAGACTGATGGACAAGCAGAACGTACTATTCAGACACTTGAAGATTTGCTACGAGCATGCACGTTATATTTTCGAGGCAGATGGGATGACCATTTGCCTCTTATTGAATTTGCGTATAACAATAGCTATCATTCAAGTATTAAAATGGCACCTTATGAATCCTTGTACGGAAGGAAATATAGATCACCAATTGGATGGTTTGAAGCGGGTGAAACTGCTTTACTTGGGCCAGATATTGTTCATCAGGCTATGGAGAAAGTTAAAGTGATCCAACAACGGTTACAAACGACTCAAAGTCGTCACAAGTCATATGCCGATGTTAGAAGAAGAGGGCTTGAATTCGCCATAGGTGATTGGGTGTTTGTAAAGGTGTCACCGATGAAAGGGGTAATGCGGTTCGAAAAGAAAGGGAAATTGAGTCCACGTTACATAGGCCCCTATGAAATCATTAGAAGATTTGGGCAAGTTGCGTATGAGTTGGCACTACCCCAGGAAATTTCCTCAGTCCATCCGGTATTTCATGTTTCGATGCTTCGAAAATGCGTAGGAGATCCATCTCGTATTGTTCCCGTAGAGGCTGTTCAAGTTATGGAGGATCTAACTTATGAAGAGGTACGCATTGCTATTCTATATCGACAAGTAAAGACATTGAGGAATAAAGATGTCGCATCCGTAAAAGTCCTTTGGAGAAATCAATAAGTAGAGGAGATCACATGGTAAACGGAAGAGATGATGAAATCCAAGTATCCAAATCTATTTCAAATGGACCAAGAAGTACACAGTGCGGAGGTGGAACAATAACAAGTAAGTATTTAAGAGCATTATGTGTATGTGTATACGTATGTGAAAGTAGAGATGCATTTGTTGTATATAAGACGATGTTGTTAACATTCGAGGACGAATGTTTCTAAGGGGGGAAGAATGTAACACCCCGTACTTTTTCTAACCCCATTTGATACCTTGGGGTCATATCTACCTAGGTGTTGAGATTCCATGGGTATGTGTTTTATAGTGTCATTGGTGAAACATTTGATATCGAACCTAATATGTGCGATTAGACCTTCGTAGGAGGTGTTTTGTGACTTCGTGGAGCATTTTTGTAATACCCCGTACACATTCCAACCTCATTTGGTGACTTGGAGTCATGTTTACTTGATGATTAATATCACTAAGTAAGTATTTTGTAGTGTTTTGATAAGGTATTGGATGATACGCAAGTATTGAAGAAATGGCCGAAAAATTCAGCAAGGTGCTGAAACTTGAGCCACTCCCTGTTTCAGGGGGTGTGGCGCAAGCCACTGATTCAGAGGGGGTGCATTTCTTGCGCCACTGCCTTGCTTTGAGCAGTGGCGCAAGGCACAAAGATTGTGCCCTTCCAGACTCATTTCGCAACGCAATTCTACGGCGATTCTTGGATGGTTTCTTTTGGTTCTTTGGAGTTCTTTGAGCATTGTTAAAGCTTCAAACATTTCAATACACTCCTACATGATCAAATCATGAAACATAAATAGTTATCCAAAATGTTCAAGGAAGCCATGGACGACTAGAATTTCTATTTTTGCGATTGAGACGACGAATGAGAATCTCGTAAGAGAATATTGTCGTGACATAATGGAATTAATTAAATATGAGATATATGGTGAATTACACATTCAAGTTGGTGGGTTAAGCTAACATATGCAATTGAGCCCAAATTTAGGCCCAAAATGGGATAAAATACATGGCCCAAAAGGGCAAAATGATCCATTCTTCTACTTTGACCACATTTAATGCCAAGGAATGGATAAGTATGACTTGGGGTCTATATAAAGTCCCCAAAATCAGATTTTATTCATATAACACTCTCATGCCTTTTAAGATATTTCTCAAACATTTCTCTAGTTCCAAACCCTAAAGCAAATATTTCCTTTGGACTCTTTGGTAAAGATCATCACTTTGTAAGCCTTGGTAAGTATTTATTCTCATGGATTAACATATTATATGCATGGGAGATTATGTATATCATGATAGTTATGTTGGCAAGGTGGTGAATAGTGTATTTTTGGTTTTGGTGAAAGATGTGCTATCTTTGTGATTTGAACTTGAAAAGAGACTTGGTGTCTTGATGAAAGAGCATGGTATGGATAAAATATGAACATGTATGGTGGGATTTTGTTATTAAATTTGTTATGTTTCTAAAAGTGTAAAATGTGGGATTTTGGCCTATATGTGCTATGAGGTGTATTAAGGTAATTTGAAGGATTATTTGTGATGTGGTGTGGATAAGAAAGTGTAAAGGAGAAGTGTTGTGGTGAAATGTATTGATTCTCATGTATTGGTCAATGTATTGAATATTGGGGGATTTTTGGAATAATAATTTCATCAATGGTTTTGTCAAGGGGAAATGGCATGTTTAAAGGCAAACATGTACCTCATTGATGTTATATGCATTTGTAAAGTAATTGATGGTTAATGTGAATCCCGTTATATATTTGTGTTGTAGAGTGACACATAAAGAAGGAGCGGGACTATTGTATGCACCTCTAGGATTGTATATTCGTATTGAGAATACAAGGTATGTAAGGTTACTCTGTCCGTATCTTTCTGCGGCAAATAGTATTCACATTGACCTTACGCTTGTCCCATCCCGAAATGTACTAAGGTATTCTGTATCCAGTTATCAATGGTCATTATCATATATTTCCTAATCATTGATCAATTGTGAATCTCATGTCTCATATTCATGAATAATGTTCCAAAAGCTCAACAATGTTATGTTCCAAAGTTCCAATAGTGGTTATACTCATGTATCTTATTCATTGATTATTGTCTAATGGTTCCAATGGTGATATGTTCCAATAAGGCTATGTTTCCAACAATGTTTATTCACATGTCCCTTACTCATTGGTTAATGATCCAAAGCTTCAAGTAAAGTTGTGACTATCATTGTGTCAATCTCAAAGTAATAAACAAAGTAATGCATATGTGGTCAATGATCAAGTATGGGTGGAAGCTTTGGGGGCAAAATGCCTAGCTCAAGCCGATCCCGAGATTGTTGGATCAGGGGGTAGTCCTGGGGGCATAAGCCTAGCTCGGACCGATCCTGACAGGGGGAAGCTCTAGGGGTAATAATCTAGCCCGAGCCGAACCTGAAATGTTGTATTGGTGGCAGCTCTAGAGGTACTAACCTAGCTCGAGCCGATCACGATGTATACATTGATTCATAGGGTGGCAGCTCTAGGGGGCATAAGCCTAGCTCGAGCCGATCCCAACATAATGCTATGTTATGTTTAAAACCCACTGTTCAGTCGGGGCCCCGGTATCACAGGTCAAAGGCAAAGATGAATAATCATAGAAGTAAAGATGCAAAGAATGTAATGAAAGCAACATACATGGTTTCCAAAGTACAGAATAGTGACTCATCTACAGTGAGAATTATCTATATTGGTTATGCATTTGAACTTGAGTCCTTGACATATTTTCATATCTTACAAGTTTCATATGGCCTTACATACTCAGTACATTCTTCGTACTAACCCCTCTTGGGGAATTTACCTTACTTGCTGCAGGCGCAGGTACTAGTAGGCCTCCACAGTAGGTTGCCAGTGTTGCAGATCTTTGGTGAGCTCCAGTTAGTTCGGGGCTTCTCCAAGTCGCAGTTGTACATATGTTTTGGTGTTGTACATGTTGTATAAAGCGGGGACTTGTCCCGACTTTGAGTTTATTTTGGTCAATGCATTTGTTAGAGGCTTTTGTAGATGGATGTGGGTGTATAAATGTAAAAGGGATATGTCGTTCTTCACTTGGTGGCCTCAACGGCCAAGTTTTGCATATGTATATATATATATATCATGTTCCATGAATTCCATTGTTGGTATCTATAGCTATTATGTGCTTATGGGTTTCTTATGGCATGCATATGATTGGATAGAGACAAAGCTTGGTTCTCTCGGGCCTTGTCGGCTATGAGTGCCAATCCATCCCGATGGGATTCGGGGCGTGACATTATGTCCTTAACTTGCTTTCTCTTTGTGTATAACATTTGGGATTGTTGTTGTGAAATTGTACATGGAACCGGTGGCTATTGAAAGGAAAATGTAGTTTTGGTGATGTTTATGTGCGTTGTGAAACCATGGCTGATTGTTAGCATCTAAGATAACTTAAAATATGAAAAGAGAAGTTTAATTATGATCATGGACCATTCATTACAAAAAAGGACCCAAAAGAGACCCATTTTGGCCAAAACGGGCACCCGCCCTCGCAGACGAAGGCACCTGCGAGCGCAGGTGACTTCGTAGGTGACCCTGGACACTTCCAAGAGGCACCTGCGGCCAAACCTCAACCACTTGCGGGCGCAGGTGGCTTCGCAGGTCAGCCCAGAACCCTATTTTGCATGTTTTTGTTTCTCTTTGATCCCCCGAAACCCCTATACCCTTCATGGATGCAATTATCAACTTATGGTACCTTTTGAATGACTTTAAAGGAGTATCCCGGAGGTATTTTGAATAGCATCAATGATGGATTGTTGTTCATGTGTTATTGTGATAGGTATTAAGATGACTTGATGAAGTAATTGTGACGTAGTGTTAGTGAGGAAGTGTAAAGGATAAACTTGGTGTGAAATGTTATTGGTTTATGATGTCTTGGTCAATGTGTGTAATGTTATGGTATTGTGGGTATGGTGATGCAATAAATGGTACTTTAAGAGGGCGAAATGACATTATATGGCAGTCACGTAATTCATTATCGTCTTATGCACTTGTAATGTAGTTAGTTGTTAATGTGAGCTCCGTGATGTACTTGTGTTGTAGAGTAACACGTAAGAAAGGAGCTAGATTGTTGTATTCACATATAGGACTGTATATTCATATTGGGAAAGATAAGGTATGTAAGGTTACTCTTTCCATATCCTTCTGCACCACATATTGTTCATATTGACATTGTACTTGTTCCATTTCGAAGTGTTCTAAAGTATCCCAGCTCAGGTTGACATATATTGTTATTCACATGTTTCTTATTCTTAGACCAATTGTGATTCACATGTCTCTTATTCATTGACTGAAGTTCCAAAGCTCTCATAATGTTGTAACTACTAAAAGAACTATCTCAAAGAAAGTAATGATATAAAGAGAATCTATTCATTCTTGAGTAGCATTTCCAATAATGTTACATTATAAAGTTCCAATGATGTTATGACTACCAACGTATCAATCTCACAGGAGTAAAGAAATGAAGTAATGTATCGCTCTTATAATGAAAGGACAGAAGTAATGCATAATTGTTTGAATAATCTTGAGTAACATCCCAGGGACGACAGAAAAGCCTAGCATGGGTTATCATAATAACATCTCAGGGGCGACAGAAAAGCCTAGCATGGGTTGTCACAGTAACATCCCAGGGGCAACAGAAAAGCCTAGCATGGGTTATCACAGTAACATCCCAGGGGCAATAGAAAAGCCTAGCATGGGTTAATCTCATCTAGGGGTTAAGTGTAACACCCCGCACCTTCCCAACCCTATTTGACGACGTTGAACAATATTTACTTAAGTGTCGAGATGCCATGAGTATGTGTTTTATCGTGTCATTGATGAAAGAATTGATATTGGGCCTAATATGTGTGATTAGACCTTAGCCGGAGGTGTCCTGTGACTTCGTGGAGCATTTGTGGGGGTTGAAAACGAGGCTTGAAGGACCTCCAAACAAAGGATATTAAAGGTAAGAAGTAATTTAAAGAATAGAACTTGAAGTATCTAACCAAATCCGCGAAGAAAAGTCGAAGAAATGAATTTTTTTATAAAATGGGGTGGGGAGCGCCCAGGGGCGTACCAGGCCGCTCTGGGCTAAAAATTTTAGCCCACAGGCAGAAAGGTGGCACGCCCAAGGGCATGCCAGGCTGCTTGTGCGCACCCTTCAAATGTTTTGGAAATTTTTCTAAGTCCCAAGGGTGCCCGGGGACGTACAGGGCCGATTTTTGCCACATTTCTTCTACAGCCATGAGCATATACATGGAATAATTGAAGTATTATATTGGCATTCCATTTTGATAAGATTATTCGTGGATGATCCAAATGACGGTTTTACCCTTTTAGTCAAAATAAACCATACGTGGCTAGAATCGCTTGCTTTTGGGATTGAGGCTACAAATATAAATCCCATGAGTGGGAATATCATCGTAACACGTATTAAATGATTTAAACATGATAAATTATTGATTTTATTGGGTTATGTGAATTGGGCTCAATAAAAGGCCCAAAATGAGAAAGAAGACATGGGCCAAAATGGGTCAAATGACCCATTCTTCCCTTGACCTTCTAGATATAGCATTAAATGATATAAGAGTGGATAAGGATGGAATTGAGGGCTTATATAAAGGTCCAAAATCTGATTTGTTATTCATTACAAACACACATGCTTTTCTATCTTTTTCTAGACAATTCCAAGAAAACCTCTTTTGCTCTCAAAACCCTAAGGCACTTCTTGAAGTAAGATCATCATTTTTCAAGCTTGGTTAAGTGATTATTCTTATGGTTTAACATATTATAGGTATGATATATTATGTAAATCATGTTGGTTATGCTTGGAAGTGTTGAACATGGCACTTTGTGTTTTTGTAAAAAGATGTGTCATCTATGGAATTTAAACTTGAAAGATGACTTGTTGTCTTGATGAAAGTGCATGGTATGGATGAAATATCAACATGTATGGTGTGATTATGATCCTAAACTTGTTATTTTTTTATAAGTGTAAATTATAGGATTTTGGCCGATTTGTTATTGTGAGGTGTATTGAAGTGATTTGATGGACTAATTGTGATGTTGTGATGATGGAGAGTGGAAAGTATGAACTTGGTGTGACATGCTATTGGTTATCATGTATTGGTAAATGTATGGAATATTGTGGAATTATTGGTATGATAATTTCATACACGGTATTGTCAAGGGGGAAATGACATTTTTAAAGGCAAACATGAAACTCATTATCGTTATATGCATTTATAAGATAGTTGGTGGTTAATGTAAATCCCGTTATGTACTTGTGTTGTAGAGTAAGATGTAAGGAAGGATCCAGACTATTGTGTTCACATATAGGATTGATTTTTCATATTGAGACGATAAGGTATGTAAGGTTACTCTTTCCGTATTCTTCTACAACATATTGTTCGCATTGACGTTGGGCTTGTTCTATTCTGAGAGGTTTTAAAGTATATCAATTCAGGTTGACATATATTGTTATTCATATGTGTCCTATTCTTAGATTACTTATGACTCACTTATCTCTTATTTATTGACTGAAGTTCCAAATCTGTCATAACGTTGAAATTTCTAAAAGAACTATCTCAAGAGAGTAATAATGTAAGAGAATCTATTTATTCTTGAATAGCATTTTTCCATTACGTCATGTTCCAAAGTCCAAGAATATTATGATTATATTTTTACCAATCTCTCACAAGTAAAAGTACCAATCTCACAAAAGTAAAGAAGAAAGTAATGTGCAAGCTAATACATCTATTCCTCTCAAGTGAAGATGTCAATCTTATGAAGTAAAGGAGTGAAGTGAAATATGTATATGAGTATGCTTCAAATAATGTCATGATCCTCAATGTATCACTCTTAAGAATGGAAGTAAGAATAAAAAGAGTAAAGACATAAAGTAATGTATGTATAGCATGGGTTAATAACATCCCAGGGGCAACACGAAAGCCTAGCATAGGTTAATATGACATTCCAGGGGTCAAAGTACCTAGCATGGGTTAATCTCATCCCAGGGGCGACAGAACAGCCTAGCATGGGTAGAATAATAAAGATGAATAAATATGAAGAAAAGAGAAGTAAAGAACGTAATATACATGGTCCCTCACATACAGAAAGAGAGTTTATTCACATTTACTATGTCTCTTATATTGACTCCATTGTTGTTGTTATTATGTATGATGAATTCCTTATGGCCTTACATACTCAGTACATTCTTCGTACTGACCCCCTCGGGGGAATTACCTTGCATGTTGCAGGTGCAGGCACTAGTAGACTTCCACAGTAGGTTGACAGTATTTGCAGATCTTTGGTGAGCCCCAGTTGGTTTGGGACTTTCCAAGTCACAGTTGTACAGTTGTTTTGATGTTGTAAATGTTGTATAAAGCGGGGAATTGTCCCGACTTTCAGTTAGATTTGGTAAATGCATCTATTAGAGGCTTTTGTAGACATATGTGGGTTATGAATGTAAGAGATGAATGTCCGTTTTGACTTGATGGCCCCAACGGCCAAGTTTTATGAACGTATATATGTCATATGTTTCCATGTTCATGACTTTCGCATAGTTGCATAAGATCTAATAAGATTCGTACGAGTAGAGGCATACAAATGTACATGGGCAAAGATTGGTTCTCTCAGGCCATATCGGCTTCGGGTGCCAGTCCGACCCGAATGGGATTTTGGGTCGTGACAAAAGTGGTATCAGAGCAGGTCATTCTAAGGGTGTCTACAAGGCCGTGTCTGAGTAGAGTCTTACTTATCGATGTGTTGTGCACCACATTTATAAGTAGGAGGCTACGGGATATTTAGGATGTTGTTTCTTTTCTTCACTTCTAGATCGTGCAATAGAACCAGTGTTGTTATTTTTCTATAAGTGTAAATTATGGGATTTTGGCCGATTTGTTGTTGTGAGGTGTATTAAAGTGATTTGATGGACTAATTGTGATGTTGTGATGATGGAGAGTGGAAAGTATGAACTTGGTGTGACATTCTATTGGCTATCATGTATTGGTCAATGTATGGAATATTGTGGAATTATTGGTATGATAATTTCATACATGGTATTGTCAAGGGGGAAATGACATTTTTAAAAGCAAACATGAAACTCATTATCGTTATATGCATTTGTAAGATAGTTGGTGGTTAATGTAAATCCCGTTATGTACTTGTGTTGTAGAGTAAGACGTAAGGAAGGATCCGGACTGTTGTGTTCACATATAGGATTGAGTTTTCATATTGAGACGATAAGGTATGTAAGGTTACTCTTTCCGTATTCTTCTACAACATATTTTTTTTGCATTGACGTTGGGCTTGTTCTATTCTGAGAGGTTTTGAAGTATATCAATTCAGGTTGACATATATTGTTATTCATATGTGTCCTATTCTTAGATGACTTATGACTCACTTATCTCTTATTTATTGACTGAAGTTCCAAATCTGTCATAACGTTGAAATTTCTAAAAGAACTATCTCAAGAGAGTAATAATGTAAGAGAATCTATTTATTATTGAATAGCATTTTTCCATTACGTCATGTTCCAAAGTCCAAGAATATTATGATTATCTTTGTACCAATCTCTCACAAGTAAAAGTACCAATCTCACAAAAGTAATGAAGAAAGTAATATGCAAGCTAATACATCTATTCCTCTCAAGTGAAGATGTCAATCTCATGAAGTAAAGGAGTAAAGTGAAATGTGTATATGAGTGTGCTTCAAATAATGTCATGATCCTCAATGTATCACTCTTAAGAATGGAAGTAAGAATAACAAGAGTAAAGACGTAAAGTAATGTATGTATGTGTTTTAAGTTCAAGAATGGTTCAATCACAAAGATATCACTTCTAGAATGAAAGAAAGAGTAAGGAGAGAAAGAAGTAATGTATAATTAATGAGTATTCATGGGTGGTATCCCAGGGGTTAAAATACCTAGCATGGGTCGATCCTAATAACATGGGTGGTATCCTAGGGGTGACACGAAAGCCTAGCATGGGTCGATCCCAATACATCCCAGGGGCGATATAAAAGCCTAGCATGGGTTATCACGGTACATCCCAGGGGCGACACGAAAGCCTAGCATGGGTTACGATAACATCCCAGGGGTCACAGTACCTAGCATGGGTTAATAACATCCCATGGGCGACATCAAAGCCTAGCATGGGTTCATATGACATTCCAGGGGTCAAAGTACCTAGCATGGGCTAATCTCATCCCAGGGGCGACAGAACAACCTAGCATAGGTAGAACAATAAAGATGAATAAATATGAAGACAAGAGAAGTAAATAACGTAATATACATAGTCCCTCACATACAGAAAGAGAGTTTATTCACATTTACTATGTCTCTTATATTGACTCCATTGTTGTTGTTATTATGTATGATGAATTCCTTATGGCCTTACATACTCAGTACATTCTTCGTACTGACCCCCTCGGGGGACTTACCTTGCATGTTGCAGGTGCAGGCACTAGTAGACTTCCACAGTAGGTTGACAGTATTTGTAGATCTTTGGTGAGCCCCAGTTGGTTTGGGACTTTCCGAGTCACAGTTGTACAGTTGTTTTGATGTTGTAAATGTTGTATAAAGCGAGGACTTGTCCCGACTTTCAGTTAGATTTGGTAAATGCATCTATTAGAGGCTTTTGTAGACATATGTGGGTTATGAATGTAAGAGATGAATGTCTGTTTTGACTTGATGGCCCCAACGGCCAAGTTTTATGAACGTATATATGTCATGTGTTTCCATGTTCATGACTTTCGCATAGTTGCATGAGATCTAATAAGATTCATACGAGTAGAGGAATACGAATGTACATGGGCAAAGATTGGTTCTCTCGGGCCATATCGGCTTCGAGTGCCAGTCCAGCCCGAATGGGATTTTGGGTCATGACATTAAGATACCTAGCATGGGTAGCTTTACAATTTCTTATTGCAAAGGAGAATAAGTTAAGTAATGAACGATAGTAATGAATGAACTTAAAGGCAAAGAAAGTAATGAATGTAAGGTACATGGTTCCACACATACAGAACGGTGAATTATCCACATTGATTTTCTCTTATATTTGATTCCATTGAAGTACTTATGTATCATGCTGTTTCATATAGCCTTACATACTCAGTACATTCTTCGTACTGACATCCCTTGGGGGGACTTACCTTGCTTGCTGCAGGCACAGGTGCTAGTAGACCCCCACAGTAGGCTACGGGTTATCCGCATACTATTGGTGAGCTCCAGATTGGTTGGGGGCCTCTCCGAGTCACTTGTGTACATTTGTTGGGGTACTATATAAATGTTGTTTAAAGCGGGGACTTGTCCCGACTTTAGGTTGGTCATGTCTATGTATCTGTAGAGGCTTTGTAGACGTTGTGGGATGAATGACGGAATGTATGTCCATTTTGACATGGTGGCCCTAACGGCCAAGTTTCATGTATATATCACATGTTTTCCATGACTTACACCATTAGCATATTATATCTATACGAGATATTGATGTTCATGAAGTGACATGCATGTGAGTGTACCTGAATGAAGATTGGTTCTCTCGGGCCTTAACTGCTTCGGGTGCCAGTCTGCCCCATTGGAATTCGAGGCGTGCCAAAGGACATTGTTGAGTTTGTGGCCAAGTGTTTGAATTGTCAGCAAGTAAAGTATGAGCATCAACCACCAGGTGGTACTATGTAGAGGATTCCTTTTATCTAGTGGAAGTGGGAGTGGATCACTATGGATTTTATGGTTGGTCTACCTCCAACTTTGGGGAAGTTTGATTCTATGCGGGTTATTGTGGATAGGTTTGCTAAGTATGTTCACTTTATACCTGTGAAGGTAAGCTATAATACGGAGAAAATGGCCAAGATTTACATTTGAGAGATTGTTCGATTGCATGGTGTACCCATCTCCATTATTTTTAATAGAGGTAATTAGTTTACCTCAAATTTTTGGAGTTCTATATAGAGTATACTGGGTACTCATCTTGAGATGAGCATAACTTTTCTCCCTCAGACAGATGGCCAGTCAGAGCAGACCATTCAGGTGTTAGAGGACATTCTTTGAACGTGTGTTATGGATTTTGGTGGTCACTGGGACCAGTTCTTGCCCTTAGCAGAGTTTTCTTGCAACAAAAGTTGCCATTCCAGTATTCAGATGGTGCCTTTTGAGGCTTTATATGGGCAGAGGTGTAGATCCCTTGTGGTATGGTTTGATTTGTTTAATGTTAGGCCTTGGGGCACCGAATTGTTGAGAGACTCGATGGATCGAGTGAGGTTGATTTAGTAGAGGCTTGTGGCTGCCCAGAGTAGGCAGAAGAGTTATGCCAATCGTTGAGTCCATGATGTTGTATTCATTCTTAGAGAGTGGGTTTTGGTGAAGGTATCACCCATGAAGGATGTGATGAGATTGGGCAAGAAAGGGAAGCTTAGTCTGGGATTTATTGGACCTTTTGACATTCTTGTAAAATTTGGGGATGTGGCGTATAGGCTAGCTTTTCCTCCATATTTGTCTGCTGCTCATCCGATATTTCATATCTCGATGCTGAAGCAATACCATCTAGATGATTCACACATGATCCAGTGGGATTCTATAGCACTAGATCATGACTTATCCTACGAGGAGGAGCCTATTGCTACCCTAGATAGATAGACTAGAAAGTTGAGGTCCAAGCATATTGATTCTGTGAAAGTTCAGTAGAGACATCACCCTATTGAGGAGGCTACTGGGAGGTTGATTCCAATATGCGGAGTAGATACCCCCAACTTTTTACCGCTTTAGATACATTATTTTCTTTTTCGTTTGAGAACAAACTCGTATTTTAGTGGTGGATAATATAACAACCATTGTTGTGAATTTAACTTTTTGTGTGTTGATCATTTAGCCCTTCCCCGTAGTTACTATATATCATTTATGAGTTATAGGGATTGTTGGTACGGTCCTCGAAGCATTCGGGAGAGATTTGAGTGAGTTTGAGGTTTTAAGTAGCCTTATAAGTGATTAGTTTGACTTTGGTCAACATTTTGTGATTCGAGCATCGAATGGTGATTCTGTCAGCTATATTAGATCCGAAATGTTGATTTTGGGTTAATAGCATGGTTAGTTTGGGTTTCAAGTCTTTTATATTTAGTTTTGACCTCTTGGAGAAGAAACTAGTTAAAATAGTCGAAAAGGGGTCTTGGGGGTTGACTTATCAATAAAGACCTCTTTTGATAAATCTGATGGTTCTATTGAGTCAGAATATCAAAATTAGCCTATCATTATTGGATTATTTTTATGAGCTCTCGATCAAATCTCGAGGGTCCATTTAGAGTCATTTTTACTTAGCAGTGTTTCAGCTGGTTTCTGGTGCAACCTCCTAAGCAACCATTTGGTTGCCTTAGCGGTAGCGCCTAGGCATACCAAAAGGTCACTTTATCGATGGGTTGACCGACCCAACATATCACCTAAGCGATTCTTTCTTACACCTTAGCGATGCTGCCTTAGTAGAAAATATACCGCTTTAGCGGTCACCTGCGGGGTAAGAGACTACCACCTTAGTGGTAGTCTGGCCGCTCGGGCGACCATTTTATTGCCTAGGCACCGTTGCTGGTATAAAATATCTTTTTCTTCTATTTTATTCCATTCTCCCATTTTAAGCTTTGGGGGTCTGGGTTTTGGTGATTTCAAAGATGATTTTTCTTCAAATTGGACTTGGGTGAGATTCTAAACATGATTTCCATCCTTACTCATTGATTATTTCACTAAATCATCTTCAAAACTTGGATTTTTGGGGTTTCACGCGATAAAGAGAGAAAATGTTTTTTCTTCGATTTCAACCTCTATTTCAACTTGTTTTTCAATGGGTTTTCATATTTAGAATCCTTAGAGTATGGAAAACTTGATTCTTTAATAAAATTCCAGTTTTACCCTCCCTCTTTTAGGGTCTATTTTCAAGCTACTTTTGGACCTGGAGTAAAAGTAGCTAATATGAGTACCATTAGACTCCTTTTAATGTGTAGATTATGATTTTGATAGATTTGGTTTATTTCGAGGACGCACTTAAGGGAAAGGATCAGTGTTGAAGGGTCCAGACTTGAGATTTGACTTTTTGAGGTAAATAATGGCTTAACTTTCTTCATACTGGGCTGGGTAGTTAACCATTCATATAAAATAGGCTATGTGTTGGAAATTTTATCGTGAGATTCATATTTTGAGATTATTATTTTATCGTGTTGCCCGTGTGGGGGCTTATGTGAATATTATTATTGTAAAACCCATGTGGAGGCTGGTATTGACCTTATTTGAGCATTATTTTCCTTTATCATTATTTTGATACCTGAGGGGGGGCTTGAGTTGATATAATTGGCTTATTTGAGCATTATTTGCCTTTATCATTATCGTGATGCCCGAGTGGGGGCTTGCAATGATATTATTGCTGTCTTACATGACTCTTTATTATTATGTTGCCATGCGATGGCTTATATCATGGTTTATTTACATTAAGGAGGTTTGAGCTCATTTATACCATTATTGAATTGATTTATTACATGATGTTGATTTGGTTATGAGCGTGCGTCCTTGTTTCATTCATCCATATGCTTGGGATTGGTACTGAGAAATATTGATTTTTAAAAGAAAGTGAAACACTTTACAAAACCATTGACCTAAGAATGTGCCGGCATGGTTGACTAAGATATGAGATTTTGATAGTACACGGATTGTGAACCCCACCTGGTTTCTTAACCTAGAAGTTTTCACTCGAAAGGTGTATACGAGGTGATATTGAGACATTACATCATGGCCATTGCATCATTTGTATTTATATTATGTGCTTGTTATCGTGCATGTAGTCTTTCCTTATATTTTCATATATAGTTATTCTTATACAAATATTATACTTGTAGAATTGCTAGGAGATATAGTTTAAGCCACTGTTGGGAACTTTTCTGTATACATGTGGAAGAGTGCTCATAGTATCCTTTACTTGTTTACTTTTTTTGCATTGCACAGTGGACCTATTATACCTACTGAATACATATGGACTGTACTCACTCCTACTTTTTATACACTTTTGGTGTAGATCCTAGTTCGAGTGCGACCTGTGGAGTGTGAGTTAGTGCTGTGTTCGAGGCTGATTCAGAGTACGGGTGAGCTCCTCATTCGGGGCTTGATTTAGAACTTCATCTATCCTTATTGTATTTATTTTTTATTTTAGAGATAGACTTATGTATTTTCATACTCTTTGTCAGTTCCAGTGCTCTTTACTCATGACATCAGATTTAGGGATTAGAGTTGTATTTTGTTCAGTTTTGAATATTGTTGCTTACTTATATGTATGGCCTGATTTTCTTATAAAGCCCTGTATTGGGTTTAACCTACTCCCTTTCTGCATTCCTTATTATTGTTTGGTGTTAGGCATTCCTACCATAGTTGGGTTGGGGTAGGTGCCATCATGACCTTGCCTTTTTGGGTCGTGACACTCGTGGACTCCATTTATAGCATTTCCTTCTTTACTATTAGATTATCTTGTTGTTTTTCTTACTGTGGGTATACATTCTGAGTATTCTACTAGTGATATTCTTCTTTAACATGATTCTTACTGTGATAGACTATTAGGCTAGCATCTGCAAGTAAGTGCTTCCGACTTTGTTACTTATATTGTGTATCTATTCGTTGCGTGTTATTTATTCTTGTGTTTATTTTTAGAGCTTAGTCGGCCTACTCCTACTGAGTATTATCGTGTTTTGGAACTCATACTACACTTCTGCACCTTGTAGATCCTAGTGTGAGTTGTTGTGCTGATATGTGCTTCGTGCGGAGCTATCTTGGATCGGAGATTTGGAGTGAGCTCCTGATGTTTGAAGTTGTTCCTTCTCCCTCTATTTTACTGGACTAGTATTGATTTTGTGTTTCAGAGATGGTTTTGTATATATATATATATAGTAATTTCTTAGTACTCTTATCATGCTTTTGTAGCTCCTATACTTACTAATACCAGGTCTTGGGGTATTTTGTATATTCTAGTTTGTTCTCTCCCTTTCTTTGTGTATGTTCGAGTCTTATTTTCTATATTGGTCTCTTTATTCAGTCTTGGTTTCCCGGTGGTTACCTTTCTCTCTTATTAGACCGTTACTTGTCATTTCGGGCTATGGGTTTGGCTTACATACTGGTGGGTTTAGTCGGCACCATCACAATTTGAGATTTTGAGTCATGAAAAATATGTATGCATGATCATAAAAATAAGAAAATTCAGATGCAATAGGATTATGCATATCACTTTCACACAATACCCATAGGCTACAAGCCTTTTCAAATAGTGGTACTGTCAAAATAATGCCCTTAGGCATATTTTCATCAGTTAAGTGGATTGGTTTCAATAAAGTGCTCTTAGGTAAATAACCTTCTCTAATGTAATGATCCTTGTGGTCATTTTATATTTTGAATTAGTTTTCCCTATTTTGATCCTACCCACAACTTTTATATATTATTTGTGACTTGAGGGGATTGATGACACAATTTTTGAGGTAATTAGATGAGTTTTGAAGAAGATTTTCAGTTTTGAAGTTTCTCCAAAGTTAACATTTCAATTTAACGAGATTTGATATGAGTTTTGATAGTCCCAGTAGGCCTGGAAGGTGACTTTTCACTTTGTTGGGTGGTTTGTACAAATCTCAAGACACTCATGAGTGGTTTGGATCATTAGATGGATTCTAATATTTTTAAAAGTTTAGAGTTGATACGGTCAATATTTGATCAAGATGACCTCAGATCAATGAATTGATGATTCCAATACGTCCAAAATGTATTGTTTGGTCAATTTTTATATTTAATTTGTATATGAGAGGTTCGAGTGAATTTCTATGGGTGATTTAAAGTTTTGGTCATTACTAATGCACCAGCTATTGATGCAACTACCTTTATTCTACATATTCATGAGGGAGGGATTAAGACTGCAAAGTGCACGGGGTGTTGTTCATTGCGTACGCAACAAAAGGCCTACATTCATGAAGGGCAACGTTTGTGGGTTGGATCTGGTTGTACTTCATGTTTGTGATAGGTTTGTTGTATTTGTAGAGTGTTGCGTAGGGGTGAGTCATCACATTTGCCGGCTAGGCTGCGAATGCAAAGAATAAATTTCACCTAACAGTGTTAAATTCCCCATTCCTAATTTCATAATTCATATGATAATTTTTGGAGCAAGGAGGCTCGGATTTTGATGATTTCAAAGGAGTTGTACTTGTATTGGCTCAGAGGGGGAGAATCTAACTTTCTATTTACTATTTCCCGTTATTCCACCATAAAATTCTGTACATAATTCCTTGAATTGATTATAAATTGAGGATTTTTATACCTAGTTTTGAGAAATTGTAGTTCTTCAATTTGGGAGACGATTAATGACTTATTTTGCTAATTTTTAGCATGTGAGTTTCCCACCTTATGGATGAAATCAATTTTAAAATAAAATTTTAGATTCACCTTACAGTCTTAGGCTTGACCTTTTTACTTGATTTTCAAACCAAACTTTTCTATATCAATATGAGTGTCTCAAGATACACTGTCAGAAGATGTAATGTGATTCTATGAAATAATGGTAACCCAACTAGGTTGGCATTGAATTCATAAGGAATATAAGAGAAATTTACAAAGGTTAAACTATCAGTACGACCACCAGACTTATAGTTAAATTCAATTTCATAAGATTGTAGAGATTGATTTTAACTAAAACTAATATTGCAGATATAAATATGATAAAGTAAGATATGCTTGTTCCACTTATGTGATAATAATACTAAGATCGTGTCCCATAATGGATTGATTTGGGTTATAGATATGCACTCAACCACTCATACTATCTCTTAGTCTCTTCCAAGGTCATGAATGGTTTATCTACTTATGATGTTTCTGTAACTATTTGAGTTATTTAGAATAAGAACGATCAATTATTACCATCATAACCTACTCGTTATAGTCTATAGATTAAGATATTAAGACATAGGATAATGTTTTCAGTCATTATATCTTTTAATTAAGAACAAAAATAAGTTTGATAGCTAATAACCCTAGTAACATGCGATCACATGAAAACCTTATGAACTTTACAATCTTATTGGATTTCACAATCTCAGTTGAGGATTTAGCTACTCATAGTGATGGTTAAATAACAAAAATAATAATTGAAAGATTTTATAACTTACTATGAATATTGAAGAACTCAGAGAGGTGTCGTGATTATGGTTATTGTAGGCATATCAAGGTTGAAGAGGCCAAGGGTGCTATTCGTAGGATGCGTAGGGGTAGGGAGACTAGGCCCGATGAGATTCTGGTGGATTTTTGGAAGTACACTAGCGAGGCGGGTGTGGAGTGGCTGACAAGGTTGTTTAACATCATTTTTTGGGCGGCGAAGATGCCCAAAGCTTGGAGATGGAGTACGAAGATTCCATTATATAAGAACAAGGGGGACATTCAGAGTTGCAACAACAATAGCAGTATCAAGTTGTTGAGTTATACTTTGAACATTTGGGAAAGGGTAGTAGAGTTGAGGCTGAGGAGGATCATGACTATTTTTGAGAATCAGTTCAGTTTCATGCCAGCTCACTTTACTACTGAGGCCATTTATCTTGTGAGGAGATTAGTGGAGCAGTTTAGGGAGAGGAAGAAGAACTTGTACATGGTTTTCATCAATTTTGAGAAGGCATACGATAAAGTCCCCAGGGAGATTTTGTGGAGGTGCTTGGAGGCCAAAGGTATGCCTGTGGCGTACACTAGGTCAATTCAGGACATGTACGATGGTGTAAAGTGATGTGCCATGGTTTCATGGCACTTTTGATGCTTAAAATAAGGAAAATATGCAATAACTTGGGTATGTTTGGTAGGTATGAATCGTTTTCTGTTCTATATTGTAGGAGAATAGGTTTTGAAGGAAAAATGGACAAGAAGGGAAGAAGCATGCACTGGAATGAAATATTTGAAGATGAAAGAGCAAAGTCGAAGTCAGAGGAGTGACCTACGATTGTGACCCACGGATCATAGGTCGACCTACGGACCGTGGGTTGGTTCCGTGAGTCACTTACTGAGAGTTTGCATCGAGGCCTGATTCCTATGGTCTGGACCCACGATCCGTGGGTTGAATCCACGACTTCAAGTCACGGTCTGTGAAAAGTTGCCGACTTTTTTCTCCTACTTTGCTAGGATAGGATTCACTTTGTATCTTTAAATACCCTTAGGTTGTCCTATATTTAGGAGGAAGTTATTACATTAATTTGAGGATTCTATTACATTATTTTGAGATTCATAAACACATTGATCTTGTAATCTAAAACATCGATTCTAGGGTTTTGATTTATATTGAGATTTCAGAGTTTTATTCTTATTGTGAGTTCATAATTATGTTTTCAACATTGAATTCTTCTTGTGTTCTTACAATCATAAGTAGCTAAACCCCATAACTAGGGTTGTGTGAACCATAAGGAATTAACAAAATGGGTTTAGTACAAATCAATTTCGAATAGGTGTGACTACATGTATTGGTATTTCCTACATTATGATTGATCTTCTAACCGCTGCAAACGTTAGGAACTCACCTTTATTCTAAACTTTCTCGAGAGAGAAGTATAGATCGGGAAAAGGGAATAACAACAGAGATTTGAATCTATCAACCTTCATCTAATAACTTGAGCCATAACAGGGATATGGGAAAATGGAAACATGAGAGAATTGATGAATTATGTATTAATTCATGTGGGCATTAATAAGTCCTATACAATTGGGCCCAAAATGAAGCCCAAAATCATAAGGGAAGACATAGCCCAACATGAGATTTTTGACCCATTCTTTCAATTTGATCTATTTGACCAATCAACCTTTGCATTTAATGCTAAATAAGAGATAAGAGTGACTTGAGGGACTATATAAAGAGAGAAAAATCAGATTTTTATTACACTTGGACTCTCATGCCTTTCTAGACTTTACCAAAATTGCTTTTTGGTCTCTCAAGAACCCTAAGTCATTCTTTGAGCCAAGATCATCTTTGTACAAGGCTTGGTAAGTGCTTATTATGATGTATTAATATATTTTATGTATAATATATGGTGTATATTGTGTTGGTTATGTTGGTGGAGTATTGAGAAGTTCACTATGTGTGAAATATTACATGTTTGCTAAATCGGAGAATAGTTTGTCTTGTGAACTTGAATATGCACTTGTGTTCGTGAAGGAAATTAAATTGGTGGAGTAAATATTGACATGTGAGATGTGATTATAGTCTTACTTTGTTTAATCCTTGTGTATAACATTTGGAATTGTTGTTGCGATATTGGTTACGAATTTGGTGATGTATTGACCGTAAAGTGTAGATTTGGGTGTTGTTATGTGTGTTGTGAGACCATGTATGAATGTTGGTGTTTAAAATGATCTAAAATATTTTAAAATAATTTTGGTTATGATCATGGACCATTGATGGCATTAAAAGACCCAAAAGAAACCATTTCGGGCCAAAACGGGCATCCGCCCCCGTAGACGGAGGAACCTACGGGCGCAGATGCCAATGCAGATGCCTCTAGCTGCTGCCAAAGTGCATTTGCGTACACACCCCAGCCACCTGCGGGCGCAGGTGGCAGCGCAGGTCACCCCCAGATCCGGTTTTTGTATATTTTCGTACCTAGTCGACCCCCGAAGGCCCCTATACACTTTTTGGATGTAATTATCAACTTGTGATGTCTTTTTAATGACTTTAAAGTGTTGTAAGGAGGCGTGTTGGACTGTATTAAGTATGGGTGGTTGTTCATATGTTGGTATAAAGGAGTAATTATGACGGACTGGTAAAGAGAAAAGCGTAAAGGGTAAGTGTGATGTGAAATGCTATCGATGTATGATCTTTTGGTCAATGTGTGTAATGTTATGGTGTTGTTGATATGAAAATGCAGTGGATTGTATTGTAAGGGATGACATGAATTTATATGGTAGTCACATAGTTCATTGTCGTCTTGTACGCCTGTATAGTGACTAGTTGCTAATGTAAGTTCCGATATGAACTTGTATTGTAGAGTAAGACATGAGGAAGATGCTGGACTATTGTGTTCATACATAGGCTTGTGTATTCATACTTGAAAGTGAAGGTATGTAAGGTTATTCTTTCCGTATCCTTCTGCAGTACATAGTATCCACCTTGTCGTTATACTTGTTCCATTACGAAATGTATAGAGGTATCCCGTTTCCGATCATTAATTATTGTTACTCACATGTTCTTTGGTTAATGTTCCAAAATTGTTATGTTCCAAAAAGATCCAATAAGGTGCAATCACTAATGTGTTAAACTCATAGAAGTAAAGAAATGAAGTAAGAATAAAGTAATGCATATTGATTGTGTTCATGGGTGTTATCCATGGGGTGCAAACACCTGCATGACGATGATGTTTTATCCATGGGGTGCAAACACCCGCATGATGATGTTAATTTATCCATGGGGTGCAAGAACACCCACATGAAGATATGATCTGTAACACCCCGTACCTCCCCAACCCTATTTTACGATGTTGAATAATGTTTACTTAGGTGTCGAGATCTATAAGTATGTATTTGGTAGTGTTAATGAGGAGAAAATTGAAATTTGGCCTTGTACATGTGATTAGCCCTTCGTAGGAGGTGCTTTCTGATTTCGTGGAGCATTTGTATAATACCTCGTACACATTCTAACCTCATTTGGTGACTTGGAGTCATGTTTACTTGATGATTAAGATCACTAAGTAAGTATTTTGTAGTGTTTTGATAAGGTATTGGACGATATGCAAGTATTGAAGAAGTGGCCGAAAAATTCAGCAAGGTATGAAAACTTGCGCCACTACCCTGTTTCAGGGGGTGTGGCGCAAGACACCTGATTTAGAGGGGGTGTATTTCTTGCGCCACTGCCTTGCTTTGCAGCAATGGCGCAAGGTACAAAGGTTTTGCCTTTCCGGGCTCGTTTTGTAACGCAATTCTACGACGATTGTTAGATGGTTTCTTTTGGTTCTTTGGAGTTCTTTGAGTATTGTTAAAGCTTCAAATACTTCAATAAACTCCTACATACTCCTACATGATCAAATCATGAAATATAAATAGTTATCCAAAATGTTCAATGAAGCCATGGGTGACTAGAATTCCTATTTTGGCGATTGAGACTACGAATGAGAATCTCGTAAGAGAATATTGTCGTGACATTATGGAATTATTTAAACATGATATATATGGTGAATTATACATGAAAGTTTATGGGTTAAATGGATATGTGTTGTTGGGCCCAAATTTAGGCCCAAAATGGGATTAAAAGACATGGCCCAAAGGGGCAATTGACCCATTCTTCCCCTTTGACCACATTTAATGCCAAGGAATGGCTAAGTATGACTTGGGGTCTATATAAAGGCCCCAAAATCATATTTTCATTCACACAACTCTTATGCCTTTTAAAGATATTTCTCAAACATTTCTCTAGTTCCAAACCCTAAAGCAAATATTTCCTTTGGACTCTTTGGTAAAGATCATCCTATTCCAAGACTTGGTAAGTATTTATTCTCATGGATTAACATATTATATGCATGGGAGATTATGTATATTATGATAGTTATGTTGGCAAGGTGGTGAATAGTGTATTTTTGCTTTTGGTGAAAGATGTGCTATCTTGGTGATTTGAATTTGAAAAGAGACTTGATGTCTTAATGAAAGAGCATGGTATGGATAAAATATGAACATGTATGGTGTGGTTTGGTTATTAAACTTGTTATATTTCTAAAAGTGTAAATTGTGGGATTTTGGCCGATATGTGCTATGAGGTGTATTAAGGTAATTTGATGGATTATTTGTGATGTGATATGGATAAAGAAGTGTAAAGGAGAAGTGTTGTGGTGAAATGTATTGATTCTCATGTATTGGTCAATGTATTGAATATTGGGGGATTTTTGTAATAATAATTTCATCAATGGTTTTGTCAAGGGGAAATGGCATGTTTAAGGGCAAACATGTAACTCATTGATGTTATATGCATTTGTAGAGTAGGTGATGGTTAATGTGAATCCCATTATATATTTGTGTTTTAGAGTGACACATAAAGAAGGAGAGGGACTATTATATTAACCTCTAGGAGTATATATTTGTATTGCGAATACAAGGTATGTAAGGTTACTTTGTCCGTATCTTTCTGCGGTAAATAGTATGCACATTGACATTTCACTAGTCCTATCCCGAAATGTGCTAAGGTATCCCATATTCGGTTATCAATGGTCATTATCATAAGTTTCCTACACATTGATCATTTGTGAATCTCATGTCTCATATTCATGAATAATGTTCCAAAAGCCCTACAAGGTTGTGTTCCAAAGTGCCAATAGAGATTATTATTCATGTGCCTTGTTCATTGTTTATTGTCTAATGATTCCAATGGTGTTATGTTTCCAATAAGGTTATGTTTCCAACAATGTTTATTCATATGTCTTTCCCTCAGTGGTTAATGATCCAAAGCTTCAAGTAAAGTTATAACTATCATTGTATCAATCTCAAAAGTAAAGAAATGAAGTAAGAATAAAGTAATGCATATTGATTGTGTTCATGGGTGTTATCCATGGGGTACAAATACCCGCATGATGATGTTAGTTTATCTATGGGGTGCAAACACCCCCATGATGATGTTTATTTATCCATGGGGTGCAAGAACACCCGCATTATGATATGATCTTATCCATGGGCTGAAAAGAATACCTGCATGACGATGATATGTTATCCATGGGGTGAAAAGAACACCTGCATGACGAGGGCCCAGACAACATATATGTAAAGTAAAGTAAAGGCAAGAGAAAGAAAGAACGTAATGTACATGGTTTCCAAAGTACTGAATAGTGACTCATCTACACTGTGACTTATCTATATTGGTTATGCATTTGAACTTGAGTTCTTGACATATTTTCATATCTTACAAGTTTCATATGGCCTTACATACTCAGTACATTCTTCGTACTGACCCCTCTTGGGGAATTTACCTTACTTGTTGTAGACGCAGGTACTAGTAGGCTTCCACAGTAGGTTACCAGTGTTGCAGATCTTTGGTGAGCTCCAGTTAGTTCGGGACTTCTCCGAGTCGCAGTTGTACATATGTTTTGGTGTTGTACATGTTGTATAAAGCGGGGACTTGTCCCGTCTTTTAGTTCATTTTGGTCAATGCATTTGTTAGAGGCTTTTGTAGACGGATGTGGGTGTATAAATGTGAAGGTACATGTCGTTTTGACTTGATGGCTCAAACGGCCAAGTTTTACATATATAGCTATGACGTATGGTTCCATGTCCCTGACTTCCGCATAGTTGCATGGGAAATAATGAGATTTACACGAGGACATGCATACGAATGTTCATGAGCAAAGGTTGGTTCTCTCGGGCCATATCGGCTTCGGGTGCCAATCACGCCTCGTTGGGATTCGGGGCATGACATGATCTTATCCATGAGGTGAAAAGAATACCTGCATGATGATGATACTTTATCCATGGGGTGAAATGAACACCTGCATGATGAGGGCCCAGACAGTATACAAGTGATGTAAAAGAAAAGTAAAGTATAGGCAAGAGAAAGAATGAACGTAATGTACATGGTTCCCTACATATACAGAATGGTGACCTATTCACATTGATTATTCACTTACATTTATTTCCATTACAGTATTTCTATCTCATGTAGTTTTACATGAGCCTTACATACTCAGTACATTCTTTGTACTGACCCATCTTAGGGGATTTACCTTACTTGCTGCAGGTGCAGGTTCTAGTAGGCCTCCACAGTAGGTTGCCAGTTGTTAAAAATCATTGGTGAGCTCCAGTTAGTTCGGGGCTTCTTCGAGTCACAATTGAACATATGTTTTGGTATTGTACATCTTGTATAAAGCGGGACTTGTCCCAACTTTTAGTTCATTTTGGTCAATGCACTTGTTAGAGGCTTTTGTAGATAGATGTGGGTGTATAAATGTAAAGGGTACATGTCGTTTTGACTTGATGGCCTCAAGGGCCAAGTTTCATATATGTATATATGTCACATGTTCCATGAATTTTGTTGTTAGTATTATAAGCTCCTCCGTGATAAGGGTGTTTCTGATGGCATGCATATGAATGAACATAAGTACAGTTTGGTTCTCTCGGGCCTTATCGACTACGGGTGCCAATCACGCCTCATTGGAATTCGGGGTGTGACAAAAGTTGTATCAGAGCAGGTCGTTCTAAGGGTGTCTACAAAGCCGTGTCTGAGTAGAGTCTTACTTATTGATGTGTTGTACACCACATTTATAATTAGGAGGCTACGGGACATTTAGGATGTGGTTTCTTTTCTTCAACTCTAGATCGTGCTCTATCGTGCAATAGAGCCAGTGTTGTAAGTTGAATTGAAATCTGACCATGGTAAATGTTTCTCTTTGATATAGTAACCATGCCGGTCATGAGAAGAGGTAGAGGCAAAGGTAAGCAGGTGGATATGCCTATTGAAGAAGGGATGAGTAGATTACCACCTGACCAAGCTAGTCAGGGTGGGGCAAATACTGAAATCTCATCGCGGTCTTCCTCTACTTTTCCAGCTACAGAAGAGCCAGTTGGTAGAGAAGTACCCTTAGAACCACCAATGAACGCCACAGATCAGGACCTTAGAAATGCAGTACATATGTTGACCCAGTTAGTGGCAGCACAAAGTCAAGGATGAGCAGGTCCAATGACACATGATGATGCGGCTAGAGTGGCGAGTCGCAGAACACAGGATTTTTTGAAACTGGACCCTCCTATATTCATAGGGTCAGATCCAAAAGCAGATCCACAGGACTTCGTGGATCAAATTCAGAGGGCCTTGGAGGTTATGCACATGACGGGGGTAGAGACAGTTGAACTTGCTGCATACAGATTAAAAGGGGAACCGATATTGTGGTACGAGGATTGGAAGAAATCCCGTGATATTGGAGCAAATCCACCTACGTAGGAAGAGTTTAAAGTGGCTTTCCTTGATCATTACTTACCCTATGAGATCCGTGAGGCACGTGCGGATTAGTTTCTAAATCTCCATCAAGGAAATTTGAGCGTCACAGAATATAGTTTGCAATTTAATTTCTTGGCTCGATATGCGCCAAATGTTGTGGCTACGATGACAGATAGAGTCCATAGATACGTGGACAGGTTAGAGCCATATTTGGTAAGGGATTGCACCATTGCTGCCTTGAACAAAGACATGGACATAGCGAGAATTTAGGCCTTTGCACAGAAAATGGAGGACCAGAGGCAAAGAAGGAGAATGCAGGACTCTGAGAGAGGGCCATCAAAAAGGGCTAGATCAGTGGGACAGTCTATGGCGTCCCAAGGAGAGTTTAGGCCACGGGGTTTTAGTAGACCACCTAGACCCGCATTCTCTTATTCCACAGCAGGCGCTCTGTCTCACTCTCGAGGATTCAGGGGCAGTCATATGGGGCAGAGTAGTAGGATACTAGATTCACAGACAGCAGGGTCTTCTCGCCCACTGTGCCAGTTTTGCAAACGATTTCATGTAGGTGAATGTCGGATGGGGATGAATGCTTGTTATTGGTATGGTATGCCGGGTCAGATAATGAGGGACTGCCCACGACGAGGCTTGGGTAGTATGGTATGACCTGTGGGGTCCACTGTGGCATCATCAACATCGGTTCCTTCCTTAGGTTGAGGTGTACAGCCTGCCGGTCGTGGTAGAGGTGCTGGAGGAGCAGCTAGTTCCAGTGGAGCCCAGAATCGTACTTATGCTTTAGTGGACCGACAGAATTCAGAGGCTTCTCCTGATGTTGTCACAGGTACACTATCCATATTCTCATATAGTGTATATGCATTGATTGACCCCAGTTCTACATTTTCCTATGTTATTCCGGTGGTTGCTGCAAAATTGGTCAAGTAAATAGTGACGTGAACAGTACTTTTAGTGTTCTTCACTTGTTCATGGTATTTTACAATACTTTATCTTGTGATATAGTGACTTTGGATGTTGAAAAATCTGATCTAGTTGTTATCTCTTGAAAATCTCATTTGAATTAAAGCTTCTTTGACTTTTGGTCATCAAAAAAAAAAATTAAAAAAAAATCAAAAGTCACTTGGAGATTTCAAAGATCATTTCAGCTCCTTTGGATTCAACGGCTAATTTAATATGTTCTAGATTTTCTTGAAAAATATTCACTATATTTGGTTTCCTTTTTTTGTTTTCTTGCTAGAGATATTAAGTATTTGTTCATACTTACTGTGATCTAGTCATTGTGTGCATTTTTCTTTATTTTGTACCAATTTGTTTTGTATTTTTCTCTTTGTTTTCATTGTGTATTTCTTTGTTTCCAGTCCGTTAGAAGTTTGTTGTCCTTTCTTTGTTTGACATGAACTCCATTCTTGAACCAATCTTTGGAACTTACTTTTGAAGTGTTTGAGTTGCTGGTTTATTGAAGAACTTTAAAGAGCATCCCTTGAGTGGTAAAAGGCAAGAGTGGTGAGATTATTTGAGGAAAAAGCCTAATTGAGTGATATACGAGTGATGAGAGCCAGTACTTGAGTGATACACGTAAGGGTGTGTGATATATGTTCTTGGTGAGGTCATTTTTCTTTCTAACAATTTTTTGTTCTTAAGTAATTAATTTGCCTATTTTTGGAAGGGTATGGCTACATTGGTAAATATCAAAAGAAAGGAAGAAGATAAAAGATTGAAAGAAAATGATGTTGAGGGGTTGCAAAAGCTCTTTGAAATGATGAAGAGAGCAAATGATGAGTAGGATGAAAGAAAAAAGAATCCTGGAAGAGACCATGAGCTTACTAGAGGTAACAAGATTTTTCAAACTAGAATGGAAGTATTGTCTAATGTGTGTGCTACTAAGATTGACATGAATATTTGTCACAACTATGTTAGTGCTTACTTTGTTCAAAAGGTTGGTTTGTCTTGTGTTAAGCATGATTCACCCTATACCTTAAAAGGAGTAAAGGTGGACAAGAGAGTGTTAGTGCCATTAAATCTTGGGAGATACAAGGATCATGTTTCGTGTGATGTGGTTCCCTTATTCACATGTCATGTCTTATTGGGAAGGCCATGGTATCTCTATAGAAATGCTTCATATGATCAAGAAAAGCATAGGTATTCCTTGGTGAGAGATTATGGAAAAAAGACTGCCCTTGTTTCATTGACACCTATGGAGATTAAAGAAGATGAATTAAGGGTGAGAAGACCAATGGAGGTGTTTGAAAAGGAAAAAGAATGCAAAAGGGGAAGCAAAAACAGATTTGAGAAGCCTAAAATTAAAGTTGATCTTAGAAGTCCTCCAGGGGATAAAAGAGGGATTCTTGGCAAGTACATGGGAGCTAGTGCATTGAAAAACTTCCTTGCACAAATAAATATGAGGGTGAGAGAAGTAAGGGTGAGAAACTTGACAATTCAAGAGAGGAAAAAGGAGATAAAGTGATGAGTAAAGAGAGTGAGTTGTCAAAAGGTAAGAATAAGTGGAAAGAATTGAGTGAAGTGAGTTTAAGAGGTAAAATAGAGAGTGAACCAATGCACTTGAGAGATGAGGAAAAAGAAGAGATTAAAAGAATAGAGTGCTTAAGTGTGAAAGATTCTTGTTCAAGCTCTAACCAATTAACTCTTTCTATTTCTAGTGTTTGTGTTCCAAATGTGCAGGTTATTGAAAAGGAAATCAATGAAGAGTTGGAACGACAATTGCATAAAGAAAGGAAATCCAATTCCAAAGAAGATTTGGAAATTGTACAAGCCAATGACTCATGGAAACAAGTGCAAGTTGAAGATGAGTTTGAGCTTGAAAAACTCATGTGGTATGACCTTGTCAATGATCTATTTGTTGCAAATGAAATTGAGCATGTACCACAATCTTATGAGTCCAAAGTTATAAGTGAAGGTATTACTCAAATTAAGAGTAAACCTTACCTTGTTGATTATTTTTCTCATGTGAGTAATCTGCCACAATATGATGAAAGAGAAGTACAAGATAACTTGAGTGGACAAATCCAATGGGATTTGGGAGAGGATGAATCTTGTTCACATTCCAATATGCTAAATCTTTCTTATTTTAATATCACCTCTCAGTCGATGCAGAAAATTAAGGAAGAACCTTGTGAAGAGGAAGATGGTACCTCATTTGAAGAAGAAACTAACATTGGCCAAGATTTGGAAGTGTACAATAACCCATTATGGGAAGAAATTGGAGAAGACTTTAAGGTGTTCTTTAATCCCTTATGGTGTGAGAATACCAATGGAGAAGTTGCCAATGAAGACAATGAGACACATAAAGCTTTTGGTGCAAACAATAAGAATATTAAGCTAATTGATGAATGTAATAGCTCAAGTGGGGAAAAAGATAAGTGCTCACAGGTTGCTAACTTTATATCTCTGTCTTATTTTGAAGATCCTTTTTTGCAGGTTCAATCCAAGCCACTTCTCAAGCAACTCACTTTTGATCCATATCTTGACTATGGTATATCCAATAGCGAGGTTAAGTTGTTTTGCAAGACCAAACATGGTATGTTTGTTTGGTATTCAAATGCTTTTGGTCTAGGTAATGATCCTCTCTTGTTTAAGGAGCTTATGAATTGTATATTTAGTTTTTGTGTTGGCAATTACATTATTCTATTGGATGAAGCAGTGCATGGATATTTAAAATGGGTGTTTGTACATAAAAGAACTAAATGGGTTAAGTGGTTGCATGGTCACTATCTAATGTTATTTTTACCAAATAAGTTGTCTACTTCATTTGTTTACCTCCAACTTATTATGATAATCTGGTTGGTTGTAGGCATTGGTGATTTGAGGACAAATCTTCTTCAATTGTGGGGGAATGATAGCAACCATGGAGGCTCAAAATCCATTGAAGGAGCAGCAATAGTCAATGTCAAGATTCGAGGACGAATCTTCTTTAAGAAGGGGAGAATGATAGCATCCGTGGAAGCTCAATATCATTAAAGGGCAGAGAATATCAAGACATTTTAATGGGCCTCAATTAGCAATAAAAACAAGTCTTATGATGGAAGAATAAGTACAACACAATGTTGATCTTTGGAGGCCCAAATTAAAGATCAAAAGAAGTTGGAATTATGGCCCAAAATCTGTCCAAATAAGGAAAAATTTCAGCAGCCCAAATTTGTGTTCTAGAATCTTATTTAATGCTTTGTTGACTACATTTATAGCTTTAGTGGACCAAAGTGTTGGTAGTCTTCTATGCACCTAGGTAATGACACATTTGCCCTAGGGTTCTCAAGAAAGATACCACCTTTGAGTAAGGGGTCATTAAATGCAAACAGGTAATAAAGAAAGGTATCATATGAATGGAATTCATCCAAAGTGTTTTCAAGGGAAGACTCAATCTTTGACCTACAAGTCATAAAACTTTGGTCAAGAATGGAAACACACAAGGGAGAATTCTTTTGGACCATTTAATTGCTCCCCTTCTTTAAAGAACACTCATCTTTGTTGGACATGTCTCCCATACACAACTTGAGTCTACAAAGTGGATTGTAAATCCTCAAGAAAGACTTTTCATCATAGGGAAGGCTACTAACAACCTCATTCAAACTTTGTTTGTCGCCTTGACCAAGCACCAAGTTGGGTGTATAAGAATCACCACATTCCAAGAGGTCACTGGGGTTAAATGGGAGAAGTATCCAAGAACATGGGTCAAGAACATATCCATTTTCCCCAAATGGGTGCAGGTGACTTCGCAGGTCACTACAGAATGTCTTTGAGCTCCTTTTTCCCCTCCAACGACCTCTCCAATGGTGCTAGATCCTTCTTGAATGCATTGGTCAACACACAGAACTCCTTAAATATTATCAAGATGGTTTGAAATACATCTAGCTTCATCAATAATCCTTGGAGTGTTTGTAGTTCTAGGGCTCGCTTTCTTGTTGAAGTCTTGAGGTGAATTTGGCTCCCGGCTCCAAGCTATCCAAAGTGGATCTCTAATCCTTGCTGTCTATGGTGATGATATTGTAATTACAGGTAGTGAGAGGACAGGAATTGTTGACCTGAAACAGTATTTTAGTAAACACTTTTTTACCAAGGATCTTGGAAAGCTCCTCCACACATGGTATTGAACTCTTAGGATCTTGAAAAGGGGTCCTCCAAATGTATCCTTGCATCCTTGAGATGATCGTGGCGTGGGACTCTTTGTGTCGGCCTTGAATTACAGTCATGAAAAGATTTACGCCGGTTTGGCTTGTATCATCCTTCCCTTCTTTAAAAGGATTCGACCTCGAATCCAAACCTTGCAAAACTATACGGAAAACCAGCAACAACAATATCCTCACGGCCTGAGGGTTAGTGTTAGCAACAACAAGTTTATCACCAAGCCAAGGAGGAACACACTTAACATATAGCCAAGAATCAAAATGATCAATCAAGGGTGTGTAACCCCACAAAGTAAAAGCTACTTGGCCATTCAAGAGATTTTGACAAAGGGAAAAGCCAAAAGAACCATAGCAATTAGTCAACCACACATAAAAATCCACTTTGGTTCTATGTTTCAAAAAGCACAAAACCCTCTTTAAGTCAAAAGTCCCATGATAACTCCCAAAATTGAGTTCAAGGTCATGAACAGGATCATTCAAAATTAAAACTCCACTCAATGCACTAGATGTCTCCAAGAATTGGATTACTCCCAAATCATCATCGGGGTCAAATAAAAATGTATTTCCCATACAAAGCAACAAACATTTTTCATTTAAGCTCACAATGCTCTCCCCTTCAGAACATTCCATGCCCACATAAGATATTAATTCAACACAATCATGAATAATATCATATGCAAAAAGGTAATAAAGAAAGGTATCACTTAATTGGAATTCTTCCAAGGTATTTTCAAAAAAGGGTTCACTCTCCTACCCACAATTAGTATAACCTTGGTAAAGAATGGCAACATACAATGGTGAATCTCTTGGATCTTTTCATTGCTCCCCTTCTTTAAAGAGCATTCAACTTTGTTAGAGACCTTTCCCTTACACAACTTTGGTCTCTGAAGTGGATTAGAAATCCTTAAGAAAGACTCTCTATCATAGGGAATAGTACCAATGATACAAGATCAAGTCCACAATATGAAGATTTCAACAACAACAACAAGAAGACCCAACAAACACAAGATTAACAAGTTAAACAACAATGCTAGTGAATCGAAAGAGCCCCACACGGCTTCACTAGACTTCAAGATCTCAAACACAACAACAACAAGATAATAAAAAGATAGTTAACTTGACATATAATATTCAAGAGACTAAGAACCCTAACATAAAGAAAGGACCCTAAGACTAATGAATATAAAAACCAAGTTCTTACTTAGACCAAGAGGAACTCAATGACCTCAGGATCCTTGTTTCTAGCCAAGATACAACACAAGTGTCTCTCTTCTTTGTGGTCTGTTTTGAGAGAGAGAGAGAAACCAAAATGTTACAAGTCTTGTGATTCAAAAATAATAATGGAAGACTACCCCAAATAACCCTAATATATTCTATTTATATTACAAGGAAAAATGAAGCAAAATGACTAG
The DNA here is from genome assembly GCA_031232105.1 of Capsicum rhomboideum. Lineage (NCBI taxonomy): Eukaryota > Viridiplantae > Streptophyta > Magnoliopsida > Solanales > Solanaceae > Capsicum > Capsicum rhomboideum. The sequence goes on from CP124711.1 coordinate 59,864,103, forward strand.
CTTGCCCTTTGTCTAGGCTGCCGCCCCTTGGAGTGTAAGTATATTACACTTCAAGGTCCTTCTTCACACTTAAAAACATTTAGATCCTTTGGAGGCTCAATCACCAACTCACACACGGCCATTTGCATGAACAAGGCTTGGAGTTTTTGTAATTCCCGAGCTTGGCTTCGTGTGAAAGGTCGTGTACTTGTGAAACTTGTCCCACTCGTATCATCCACTCCATCTTGAGAGGAATTTGACCTCAAATTCAGCATTTGGTCATCGTCTATCGCACCTATGAGAGAGAGATCACAAACTTTGAAAGTGTTGTGTACTTGATATTTCGATGGAACGTCAATCTTGTAGGCGTTGTCATTGATTCTCTCAAGTACTTGGAAGGGACCATCACCCCTAGGCAACAATTTGGACTTTCTTTGAGATGGAAACCGATCCTTCCGAAGATGCACCCACACCCAATCTCCTGGTTCAAGAATGAATTTCTTTCTTCCCTTGTTGGCCCTCCTTGCCATGTCTTGGTTTTTCTTCTCAAGTTGAAGCCGCACCTTCTCATGTAACTCTTTCATAGAATCTTCCCGCTTGCTTCCATCTAAGCTAATCATGAGATCACTTGGCAAAGGCGTTAAATCCAAAGGGGTGAGGGGGTTGAGGCCGTATACACACTCAAAGGGAGTCATTCCCGTACTTGAGTGTATGACACGGTTATAGGCAAACTCAATCAATGGTAAGTTTTCTTCCCAAGAAGTCATTTTTCCCTTAACCATGGAACGTAGCATAGCACCCAAAGTCCTATTTACTACTTCCGTTTGGCCATTGGTTTGTGGGTGGCAGGACGTAGAGAACAACAACTTGGTACCAAGCCTACCCCATATGGACTTCCAAAAGTGGCTTAGGAACTTAGAGTCCCTATCACTCACAATGGTCCTCGAGACACCATGCAATCTAACAACATTATCAACAAATAACGAGACCACGCTAGGGGTGTCATCACATTTAGAGCAAGGAATAAAGTGCGCCATTTTAGAAAACTGGTCGACTACAACAAAAATACTATCCCGACCTCGTCGAGTCCTTGGCAGCTCCAACACAAAATCCATAGTTATATCAAGCCAAGGACGTAGAGGAGTGGGCAGCGGGGTGTACAACCCGTGAGGTAGGAGCCAAGATTTGGCTCTCTTGCATTCTGCACATTGGCCGCAAACCCTAGCCACATCCTTGCACATTTTGGGCCAATAGAATTGGTCCTCCAATATACCGAAGGTCTTTTCGACCCCAAAATGACCCATTAGACCGCCATCGCGCGCTTCCCTCACAAATAATTCTCTCCAAGAGCTAGAGGGGACACACAATCATCTACCTTTAAATAAGTAACCATCAAACTTGGCATAGGGATTTGAACCCCTAGCCGAATTCCACTTGTCCCTACCCAAGTCTTCGCATTCCCTAAAGATAGGAGCAAAGTGAGGGTCCTTGGGATACAACTCTCTTAGACTCTCAAAACCCATCAATTTTGTTGACAAAGTGGACACAAGAGCATGTTTTCTAGACAAAGCATCAGCTACTACGTTGTCCTTACCCTTTTTGTATTGGATTACATAAGAGAAGGTCTCAAGGAACTCAATCCATTTGGAATGCCGTTTGTTAAGCTTGTCTTGGGCCCGAAGATGCTTTAAGGATTCATGGTCCGTTCGGATCATGAACTCCTTAGGCCATAAGTAGTGTTGCCAAGTGGCCAAGGCTCTAATCAAGGCATACAACTCTAAATCATACGTGGAGTAGTTTAGAGTTGCTCCTTTGAGCTTTTTGCTAAAGTAAGCAATGGGTTTCAAATCTTGCATCAAAACAGCCCCTATGCCTACTTTACTCGCATCGCACTCGATTTCGAAGGTCGTATCAAAGTTGGGCAATTGTAACAAGGGTGCGGAGATGAGCATAGCTTTCAAGGCTTCAAATTCCTTAGCTTGCTCGACACCCCACTTGAAGGGTTGTTCTTTTCGAATGACCTCAGTCAAGGGGGCGGCTATGGTGCTAAATCCTTTGACAAACCTTCTATAAGAACTAGCCAACCCGTGGAAGCTTCTTACTTCTCCAATGGTTTGTGGGGTTGGCCAATTTTTGATAGCATTTATCTTGGATTCATCCACTTTGACCCCTCTTGAACTAACAACAAAACCCAAGAAAACAACTTCATTAACGCCAAAAGAGCACTTTTCCAGATTTGCATACAATTTTTCCTTTCTAAGGACATCAAGCACACATTGTAAATGCATCACATGCTCTTCTAAAGACTTACTATACACCAAGACATCATCAAAAGAGACAACAACAAACTTTCCAATAAATGGCCTTATCACATGATTTATTAGCCTCATAAAAGTACTTGGAGCGTTTGTTAGGCCGAAAGGCATAACCATCCATTCATAGAGACCAAACTTGGTCTTGAAGGCGGTTTTCCATTCATCACCGGGTTGCATTCTTATTTGGTGATAGCCACTCCTTAAATCAATCTTGGAAAATAAACATGAACCATTCAACTCATCTAGCATGTCATCTAACCGACGAATAGTGTGGCGATATTTTACCGTAATTTTGTTGATGGCTCGGCAGTCCACACACATGCGCCACGTTTCGTCTTTTTCGGGCATTAATAGCACCGGAACTGCACACGGACTCATTCTCTCCTTAACATACCTTTTGTTGAGGAGCTCCTCAACTTGACGTTGCAATTCCTTGGTGTCCGTAGGGTTGCTCCTATAAGCCGGCTTGTTTGGCAATTGTGATCCCGGCACAAAGTCAATTTGGTGCTCAATTCCCCGAAGCGGGGGCAATCCTTGCGGAAGTTCCTTAGGAAATACATCCTCATAATCCTGCAACACACAAGAAATCAAAGGGGAAATGGAAGAATTAGTGGGGTTAATATTAAAACAATGAGCCAAGAGTAACATAGGCGTGTCCTCATCATGATCCACGAAGAGTTCCTTCTTCCTAACCAACATCACCATGTTTTCAGTCCCTTTTGCCATTGAGGCAGCCTTGGATGACCCGACTTCCCCACCTACGGAACTCCCTCCCTTCTCTCCCTTTTCGGATTCCTTTCCTTTTTCCTTCAATTCTCTCATCCTTTGATGCCACTCATTTACTTGGGAAGGCGAAAGAGGATGAAGTGTAACCTTTCGGCCATCCTTCTCAAGTGTATATCGATTGGACCTCCCATCGTGTTTGGTAGACCTATCATATTGCCAAGGCCTACCTAGCAACAAGTGACATGCTTACATTGGTATCACATCACAAAGCACTTCATCGTGGTAGTTTCCCATCTTAAACCTTATCACACATTGGCTTGCGACTCTTAATTCACCACAATTATTCAACCATTGTAACTTGTAAGGACTAGTGTGCGGGGTAGTTGGTAACTTCTAGAAATTTACCATAGCATTACTTACAACATTTGTTCAACTACCACTATCGATCACCAAGGTACACACACTCCCCTTTACAAGACATTTAGTATGGAATAGATTTTCCCTTTGGCTTGGGTCATCTATTGCCTTACTAATCATGACGCGCCTAACCACAAAATTTGGAACCACACACTCCCCTTCTTACGGATAAACATCTTCACCATCATCACCATCATCATCATGTGGTCTATCATCGATTTCCTCTCCATTTTGAGGCTCGGCCTCATCTTCTCCCCTTTCAGGGCCTACCTCCTCACCAAGGTAATACACTCTCCCTTCCTGTAGGATCACATTGCGTCGGTTTGGACATTCATTGGCCTTATGCCCCCAACCTTGGCACTTGAAATATTGGAATCTCTTTGGGTTAGGATACTTGTGAGCCTTCGGTTTTGGAGGAATTTTGGGGACTGTTTTGGGCTCGGGCAGCCTTGTAGTGGTGGGTTGGTCATTGTTTTTGGGCCAACCCAAGGGGGCTTGTCCCCTTGCCTTGAAAGATGATCTCTCTTTAAGTTCCCTTTCAATATCAAGAGCCGCTTGGAAAATACCATCAACGATTTCAAACTTGTGAAGTGTTAAATGATTGGAGATCTCTTTGTTCAACCCACACTTGAAATGGATGATGTCGTGACTGATTTGCTCCCCACGATGATCAAGTTTCAACATGAGTTGTTGAAACTCATCAAAATATGCCATCACACTCTTGTTACCTTGACGCAAGCCGTACAATCTAGCAAGCAACTCATGGCGATATCTGATACAAGACAAATGGCCATCATAACTTTTGATGCCATCATTCGTGGCCAACACGTGGAGAATATGATTTTGGACACCTTGATGGCCCGAGAGTATGCATGGGGAAGTCATGAAGTCATTTTGGACACATAATAAAGCAAATTCGTGTGTGCAAGGTTGCTTGGAGGCTTGCCTTGATGACTACCCGAGGCTCCAAAGAATTGCAAGGGTTGAAGTGTGAAGAAGGAGTCCTTACACTCCATGACCGCCCTTATTAAGGGTGTTTTGGTCTTTTTGTTCCTTTTCTTTACACTCCATAGGAGCCTCTTTTCATTAAGGGTAGTTTGGTCATTTGATGTAATAGTTATAAATAGGCTTCATTAGTCTTATTTTCTAGTTAGTTCATTATGGATATTTGAAAGACTTCTTCTTCTCTCCTTGAGAATGTAGTGTAGGGCTTGGAAAGGCCAAGTAGTGTAGGGCTTGGAAAAGCCATTATTGATCTTTGCTTAGAAACGGTGGTTGTAAGGCGGAGTTGATTCCCTTAGCGGTCACCATAAGAGTTTGGTGTTGTTATTGCGGGTCTTAGGGGTCTTATCATTTGATACACGGTTTGGTTCCTATTTCTTGTAATCTCGTATGTCAAGCTATCTATCTTTTTGTAATCTTGTTAAGCTTGTGTTTATAATCTTGAAGTCTAGTGAAGCCGTGTGGGGCTCTTTCGATTCACTAGCACTTGTTGTTCAACTTGTTGTTCTTGTGATAGTTGTTCATCTTGTTGTTGTTGCTGAAATCTTGTGTTGTGGGTTTGACCTTGTATCATTTGGTATCAGAGCAAGGCTGGTTGTGTTCCTACACTACCAATCTTGGGCTATCTCGATCAAAAAAAAAAAAAAAAGAAATCTGTCCATCTTGTTGTCTTTGCCGAGAATAGTGTTTGTGTGTTTAGATCTAGGTGTTATTTTACTTGTTTAGTGTGTTTCTAGTGTTGGTTTCTTTCTCACCAACACTGAAAGTGTCTAGATCTAAAGATGAGCTTATAATATTGACCATTGTTGTGGTGACTTGAAGTGGGCCGTAGGTTGTACCTTGTTGATGACCATTGGTGGGTTTTTTTTGTGTGTTATGTTCTTGAAGAAGTTGATGTTGTGTTCTTGAAGGTTGTTGTGGTGTTCATCTTGTTCTTCATCCATTCTTACAACTTAAGACAACAAAAGTTATAAAGTTGTTGGTTGTTGGTGAGAAGACTTACACACATCTCTTCTTAGACTTGACAACCACTTTTCCTTAAAACACGGAACCTTGTTTTGTGGGATTAGAATAGTCAAATCTTACCTTTTTGAGTTTGAAAAGTTGAAAAAAGAGTACAAGACTTTATTTTCCCTCCAAAACCCATTGTCATCCATGACAAGTTGTGTTTCATATTGAAATTTCAGATTTGTGACAAAAATATATATATATATATATATATATATATATATATATATTTTGTGTGGTCCCAAGACCAATTGCATGCTGCCACGTCACCATTAAGCTCAAATTTCAGATTCTAAGTTTCATTTCCTTGTTTCTTTAGTTTCATTTCTTGATTCTAGTACCAATTAACAACTAGTAATCACCTACTAGATTGTGAATTGGTTTTTGAATCCGTTTTCCTTCGTGTTTTTCGTTCTTTGTGTGCTTTTCTCATTTTGATTCGTTGAACTTCTTTGATTCAAGTTCATAAGTAGATTTTGTTTTGTGTCTTGAGTCGATCAAACAATAATCTATTCCGATCGCTAAGTAGTGATTGACACCTTATTAACTACCAGAGTATAAGCAACTTTCAATATTCGCTGCTCCAATGGTGAGGATGACAAAGGCGAGTGTATACGAGTGTTGGTGAGGTGCTTTTACTACTAATCTTGTTTGTTCATTTTGTAGGTACAAGGTGATATAAGGGGAACATATCTTGGCAACCTCGTATTATTGTGACTACAACATGGGAGACTATGATTGTAGTGAGGGATTTTATGGCTACGATGATGTTGTAGATTATGGGGGCTATGAATATAGCCATGATCAAGACATGGGCAGATTTGAGGGTTATGGTTTTGAGGGAGAACATGAGGTGAATGAAGTGCCAAGTTCTTATGATGAAGTTGGGGCATATGAGGAGTCTTACACTTCCCATTTCGAACCTCGAATTAGTGTAAGGTATAACCCCTCCCTTCGCAAAGCTTATGAGAGCCATGGTGAGAGTGCACGTGTGGAGAATGAAGATTCATATTCTTCACCTTGTAGTACATTTTATCAAGGTCGAAGCGGTGTGAATGGGTATACTAGTTATAGTGTAGGTTGTCCCATGAGAAGAAGAGAGAATACATCTCCAAGGCCGAGGGGTACTCATGTGCCCTTGGGTTGTCCTAAACTCTACAATGTTGATCCTAGGAGAAGTGTTCACTCCGAAAAGGTAAGCATTTCTGGGGTACCGGGCTGCCTCCTTGTGCTAGATGATTGGCGCCATAAGAACTACATCATGCCACCGATGGTTGACTATTTAGGGTTTTTTCCAGAACCTTTACTTGTTCCATATTCCTTGGACGGGTATAAGGTTACCGAGAGAGTGAGGATTGTCTTCACCCAATTTGAATACTATGAGGAGGTGTGGTGCGATATCTTTCCCTTGACACCAGGTCATGTATGCTTGGGTGCCGATTGGTTTGCACAACATAGAGTTCCAAATGTTCTAAATTGGCCTAAGGTTATAGTGGACCATTGGGGAAATTATCTCTTTACCTCAATTATTCCCAAACCGCAAGGAGATATGATCACTTACTCCAAGCCGAATGATTATGAGAGACAAAAGCTTGAGAGGAGTAAGGGTGTGAAAGGTGGTAATCCGAGAGGGGAAAAAGGAGAGGTTGTGTGGAGTGAAGTGAGGGGGTTGCCAACAAATCATGCTGACTATGTTTGTCCTTTTCTTTCTAAGGACATTTGTGTAGGTACCAACATGGCAAGCAGAGAAGCACAAGGCCAAGGAGAAGTTGCTGCCGAAGCATGTGGGAAACCTTCACACCACGGCAAAGAAGAATTTACTCAAGAACTTCAAGGTAAAATCGCTTACTCTTACACTTTTGTGCATGTGAATGATAATTGTGTGACTAGTCGCCCATTGAGTGTGAGTAGTAGCTTACCTATTTGTGAGTCTATTGATTCTTTGCCTCTTGTTGATGATGTACTTGTTGGGAGTGTGGATACACTAGTTGATCCTATTGATGATCGAATTGACTCTTCTTGTAAGGTCAATTTAAGTCCACCTAGTGTTGAAGCCAATGTGTTGAATGATGTTACATCATCTTGTGGGAATTGTGTTGATCAACTTATGTGTGGAATTTGTCCACCACATGAGGATATGTGTGATGTGTTTAATGGATCTCAAGTGAATGATTATATTGAAAATGTTGATCAAATAAATAGGAGTGACCCCTTTAGTATGACCTCTAATAAATGTTCTACTCTCGGTTTTGCTCATAGGGATAATCATATGCTTGAAACATCTTTGATACTTGATAATGATCTTTTATAGAATGGATTTGCATGTTCTATATCCTCTTCATGGATAGATCCTTCTCTCTTTAAGTACAATATCTTGTTTGAAGATGATGAGTTCACTCCTAAAGAACCTAGTGGTGAGAATGACGTTGAAGGTATAGCTTGTCTTGAAAGCTATAGCTTATATGCCAACCCACTATGGTGTAAAAACATTCCTCCTAAAGATGGAAATCTCTTCTTGGGAGATGAGAGTACTCTTAAGGGAAGGGAATGTGAGGTCTTGGAAAAGAATGATCAATTGGGTGATGATAATTTTGATTTGCTTGAATTCTTAAGAAACCCAATAAGTGATTTTTCCTTGAAAATTGATTGTGGTTGTGATCCTTTGTATGACACCCCACCCATGTTTAATGACTATAAGGATGAATTGCTTGCTTGTAAAGACTTAAGTAATAATTCCTTGGACTTTAGTGGTGGTATGTGTCTACTTGAGGGTACTTCCATAGAAAGGGAAGGTGTCCATTATTTGGAAATTACTTCTTCTACTATGTGTGACCTTATTGTTGAGAGTACTCATGGTGATGATGTTGAAACTGGTAGTGAGTACTCACATGAGGACACGTTTGTTGAACTTGACTTGAGTGATACCATTCTCCACTCTCTATTTGCTTTTGATGATATGTATGCTATTGTAGAGAGTATATCTTGTAGTTTGGGTGAAGCCTATGGGGAAAGGGAGTATTGTCTAGACCCGTGTGATAACGAATCAAAGAGGGAAGAACAAGAAGAAAAGAAAACAAAAGAAGGATATGTGGATTAATATCTAAGTATTGAAATTATGGGCAACAAGGGGCTTGATACCCTCACCTCCCAATTGATTCCAACACCCAAACACAAACCCTAGTTTGAATAAATTAAAGGAAACCAAATACCACAAATGGGTAATGCTCAAATTAATCCAAACTAAAGAAGTTCAACACCAATCTCAAGATCCCACCAACTAAACACTCACTAATTAACTACTAATTCCTTAAGGGAATATGCTAAGAGGAAGACTAAAATTTAACAATATTGTTCAATATTCATCAAAATCTACATGCCAAATAAGGAATTACCCTATTTATACTAAAGAAATAAAGACAACTAGTTATTACAAATATGCCCTTAATGAGAGACAAGGGCCTTGTTTGGGTCATCTTGTTGTGAATTCTTGAATTTAAAATCTAGCCACTTGCACCAATGACCCCCTTTTCTTCATCCGCTTCACCCCTTTGATTCTTCCACACGTTGTAGATTCTCCATTAACAATCTTCGGGCTTCTCCCAAGTCCCCTTTTGCATAATCATCATTTGCAGACCTTGGAGTACCCTTGCTTGACTCCGTGTGAAAGGATGTGTGCCCTCCATGCTAGCATCACCGTGTCTATGGCTACTCTTTCTATTTGACCCCGGTGCCAAATATAGAAATGGTGATGTTGGCGCACCCAACTTGTTGCTTGGTCTACATGACAAGCAAAGTGTCATTCTTGAAAACCCGAGAGCAAAAGTGTCATTGTTTCCTTGGGGTAATGTTTCTAAATGTGCATCCTTGCTTGACACAATTGTGTTTAAATTACAAGAATCTCAACTTGTGGATGCCAAGTTCTCTATTTGCTTGAAGGAAAGAATGTGGATGTGCTTAAATGCTTTGTCTTCACCCTTGTATGCCTTTACACTTGATTCTTTCCTATACTACCCCTTTGCCTATGATGACATCCATGCTAGTTTTGGATTTGTTTTATGTAGAGGTAGGAAATTTGTTGGTATGTCCACTTGTATGAATGATAATCCTATATGGATCTTGTGGACATTAGAACCAATTGAGGCTCCACCCTTTGTGTGGTCTCTTGAAGAGATAAAGAAGCAATTGTGTCTTAAGGCTCCTAAGATGAAGGTAGTTTTACCTTGTGGATTATTTGATGCCATTAGGACCTTTGTAGTTTCCTTATCTCTTGGTGATTTAAATAGCCAAATCCTTTGTGCATATTTTAATAAGTTTTTAATATTTAATTCAAAGGATCCTTGGTTATATTGCAAGTATAAGCAACCTTGGCATGTTGAGATGATTTATTGTGCTAAGCCTAACCCTCATGCCATGAGGAGTTTGTATTTGTTTGTCCTTTCTTTGGTTTTGCAAGGTTTGGATTCGAGGTCGAATCCTTTTCAAGAAGGGGAGGATGATACAAGACAAATGGCCATCATAACTTTTGATGCCATCATTCGTGGCCAACACGTGGAGAATCTGATTTTGGACACCTTGAAGGCCCGAGAGTATGCATGGGGAAGTCATGAAGTCATTTTGGACACATAATAAAGCAAATTCGTGTGTGCAAGGTTGCTTGGAGGCTTGCCTTGATGACTACCCGAGGCTCCAAAGAATTGCAAGGGTTGAAGTGTGAAGAAGGAGTCCTTACACTCCATGACCGCCCTTATTAAGGGTGTTTTGGTCTTTTTGTTCCTTTTCTTTACACTCCATAGGAGCCTCTTTTCATTAAGGGTAGTTTGGTCATTTGATGTAATAGTTATAAATAGGCTTCATTAGTCTTATTTTCTAGTTAGTTCATTATGGATATTTGAAAGACTTCTTCTTCTCTCCTTGAGAATGTAGTGTAGGGCTTGGAAAGGCCAAGTAGTGTAGGGCTTGGAAAAGCCATTATTGATCTTCATTAGGGGTCTTATCATTTGATACACGGTTTGGTTCCTATTTCTTGTAATCTCGTATGTCAAGCTGTCTATCTTTTTGTAATCTTGTTAAGCTTGTGTTTATAATCTTGAAGTCTAGTGAAGCCGTGTGGGGCTCTTTCGATTCACTAGCACTTGTTGTTCAACTTGTTGTTCTTGTGATAGTTGTTCATCCTGTTGTTGTTGCTGAAATCCTGTGTTGTGGGTTTGACCTTGTATCAATATCTCTTGGGAAGGTATCATTGCCTCATCAAATACCTCAACCGATACCAAGGTGGTGGCTGCCCATCAATGAGTTCATTACCAAACCGCTTGACATACTCCCACCAAGTGTTAGCATAACCCTCGAAATGAGCTATCGCATAGCAACCCTTCTTTTCCTCCGAGATATCATTAACTTGGAAAACTTTGTCACAAGCCGATTCCCAAGATAAGTAGGCCTCGGTATCACTTTCACCCTTAAAGATGGGTAGGTTCAACTTGATGGTGTTGATACCTACATCTCTCTCTTGGTGTCGGTGTCCCCTATATCCATACCCTCGGTACCTCCTTGGATCTCCACGACCCCCTCTTATCTCCTCCTCCCTCATGTAAGCATCATCAAAGGCTCCATATCCTTCATACTCCTCTCTACCATATCCTTCAAAGGGGGCTGGCCGGTCTTGGGCATTTTGGACTTGATTCGGAGGACTTGGATTTTGTGGCCTTTGGTTTAATGGAGCTTGGAATGGAGGGTTCGGATTTAGTGGAGGCACTTGACATCCAAATCCCTCTTGTGGAACTTGAGGAGCTTGGAAATGTATTGGTCTAGTGGGGTCACGGTTTGGAGGGAAAAAGGTGGTTTGACTTGCGGCATTTAGTGGCGCTTGAGGTGCATTTAGCATTTGGTGGACTGTTTCGGGGGTGATGGTTGCGGAGGAAGTCCTATCATGCCCATTTGTAGAAACATGTAGAGGAGTAGAAGGACGAGAGTTCCTTTGACTCTCCACTTGTTCTAATCTCCCACTAATAGTCGACACTTCACCCTTTATCGCTGCCAAGTCCCCTCTCACGGCCCCAAACTCCATATTCAACCTTTCAAGTGTCCGGGTAACGGCCTCAATACCCTCATAGAGTCAAGTGCATTAGTATCCACGTTATGGGACGTGGTCCCTTCCATTGTCAAGGTCTTACACTCTTTAGATCACCACACGCTTGAGTTCCACAAGTGTTGTGAATTGGCTAGTAACTGTGAATCCTGTAAAGTATGAGTAAGCTCTTATCCAGAGTGGATTCTTGTTTGAAAGAATCCACTCTGGATAAGATAGAACCAAAATCAGCAACGTATTCAAAAGATAAAAAGCACTCAAGTAATCGTTGACACGAACAAACGGATTCAAAGGACTAATTGACAACCTAGTAGAAATGTACTAGTTTGTAAGTTAGTTCTAGAACCAAGTAAGGAAACCAAGAATCAACAATTAGCAACTAGAAGAATATCCAAAGTTGAGCTTATTAGTGACGTGGCAGCATGCAAATGGGTCTTGGGCCCACACGTTTTTTTTTTTTTTTTTTTTTGGTTACAAATCTGAAATTTCAAGATTTCACACAACTTGTAATGGATGACAATGGTTTTGGAGGGAAGGTAAAGTCTTGTACTCTTTTTCAACTTTTCAAACTCAAAAAGGTAAGATTTGACTATACTAATCCCACAAAACAAGGTTCCGTGTTTTAAGGAAAAGTGATTGTCAAGTCTAGGAAGAGATGTGTGCAAGTCTTCTTTCACCAACAACTTTATGACTTTTGGTCTTACAACTTGAACTCAACTTTCAACAAGATGAACAAGTTTATAAGATGAACATCTCAACAATCCCAACACCTTCATGAACACAACATCAACTTCTTCAAGCACATAACACAAAACCACCAATTGTCATCGACAACATACAACCTACGGTCCACCTTTCAAGTCACCACAACAAAGGCCAATTTTTTTTTAAGCTCAACTTTTAGATCTAGACACTTTAGTGTTGGTGAGAAAGAAACCAACACTAGAAACACACTAAACAAGTAAAACAACACCTTGATCTATACACACAACAATATTCTCGGACAAAGGCAACAATGGACAGATTTTGCTCTTTTTTTTTTTTTTTTTTTTTTTTTTTTTGGCCAAGAGCAAGCCCAAGATGGGTAGTGTTGGAACACCACCGGTCTTGCTTTGATACCAAATGATACAAGATCAAGTCCACAATATGAAGATTTCAGCAACAACAACAAGAAGACCCAACAAACACAAGATTAACAAGTTAAACAACAATGCTAGTGAATCGAAAGAGCCCCACACGGCTTCACTAGACTTCAAGATCTCAAACACAACAACAACAAGATAATAAAAAGATAGTTAACTTGACATATAATATTCAAGAGACTAAGAACCCTAACATAAAGAAAGGACCCTAAGACTAATGAATATAAAAACCAAGTTCTTACTTAGACCAAGAGGAACTCAATGACCTCAAGATCCTTGTTTCTAGCCAAGATACAACACAAGTGTCTCTCTTCTTTGTGGGCTGTTTTGAGAGAGAGAGAGAACCCAAAATGTTACAAGTCTTGTGATTCAAAAATAATAATGGAAGACTACCCCAAATAACCCTAATATGTTCTATTTATATTACAAGGAAAAATAAAGCAAAATGACTAGCTTTCCCTTTGTCTAGGTTGCCGCCCCTTGGAGTGTAAGTATATTACACTTCAAGGTCCTTCTTCACACTTAAAAACATTTAGATTCTTTGGAGGCTCAATCACCAACTCACACACGGCCATTTGCATGAACAAGGCTTGGAGTTTTTGTAATTCCCGAGCTTGGCTTCGTGTGAAAGGTCGTGTAATTGTGGAACTTGTCCCACCCGTATCAACCAACAACTCCAACCAAATCTTGCTTGTCATCTTAACCAAGTATCAAGTGGGGTGTCTTTTAGCCACTATATTCCAAAGGTCACCGGGATCAAATGGATAGAGCGGCCATAGAAACGAGTCTAGAAAACACTTTTTTCCCTAAAGGTGCCACCAATACAAGAAGTTACACTCTCTACACTAGCATAAATATCATCAAAGGCAAATAGAGAGTAAAGAAAGGTGTCACGAAAAATGGTTTCATCTAAGGTGTCCTCAAGTGCATGCTCACTACTACGTGCAAGAATATTATAAAGAGTATGCACAAGACTAGGAACACTCAAAGAAGAAGAAATAATTGGGACACAAAGAGAACCTTCCATTTCTTCACATTCCACTCCCATAAGAGTACTCTCATCTTCCAAGAAGAGATTTCCATCTTTAGGAGGAATGTTGTCGCACCATAGTGGGTTATTATGTAGAATATAGCCCTCAAGAGGAGCTACATCACTAACATGATCCTTACCACTCGGTAATCCACAAGGAGTGATTTCATCATCCTTAAATAAGAAATTGTACTTAAAGAGAGAAGGATCAATCCAAGAAGGAGAATTGGAACATGCAAGTTCACTCTTAAAAACACAATTATCAAATTTTCAAAGAAGTTTCAAAAACATGATCATCCCTATGAACCAAGCAAGTAATAGAATTTTAATTTAATGGCATGCTCAAGGGTTCACTCCTATTCAAATGATCAACATTATCAACATCACCACTTACTTGAGGTTCACTAATCACATCACAAACACCCTCAAGTAGTGTACTAGATTAGCACACAAGTTTATCAACACCATTTTCACAAGACAATGTACTAGCATTCAACACAAAGGCTTCAACACTAGGTGGACTCAAATCGATCTTACAAGAAAACTCAATTAGGTCATCAATAGGATCAACTAGTGTATCCACACTCTCAACAAGTACATTATCATCATGAGGTAAAGAATCATTAAGCTCACACATAGACAAACTATCACTCACACTCAATTGGCTACTAACCACACAATGTTCACTCATATTTACTAAAGTGCAAGAGTTACCTATGTTACCTTGAAGCTCATGAGAAGATTCTTCTTTACCTTGGTGGAAGGTTCCTTTCAAAGTGTCGGAATACTCTTCATATGGTTTGAGGCATAGGTCCAAATTAATCTGTCGATCTATTTGATTAGACCCTATGTTTGAAGCTTGTATTCCTCCTCCATTTGCAACATTTGTACCTACACAAGTGTCCTTTTTAAGAGAAGGACAAACAAAGTTAGATTGGATTTGTGGTAACCCCCTCACAACCTCTCATTTTTGCGCTCTTGGGTTACCACTTTGTACTCTCTAACTCCTCTTAATCTTTTATCTATCTTTATCAAGGGACTTAGAGTAAGTGGTTATATTTCCTTGAGGTTTGGGAAGGGTAGGTGGAAAGAGATGACTTCCCCATTAGTCCACTACAATCTTAGGCCAATTTTGCTCATTCAGAACTCTATGTTTCACAAACCAATCGGCGCCCAAGCATAAGTGTCCAAAGTCCAAGAGAAATATATCACACCACACTTCCTCATAGTACTCATTTCGGCTGAAAGAAACCTTCACACTGTCAGAAACCCTATAGCCCTCCAAGAAATAAGGATAATGCTTGAATATTTGAGATATCCCTAAATAGTCGACCATAGAGGGAGTGATGTAGTTTACATAGCACCAATCATCTAGAACAAGAATGCATTATTGAGAACAAGAATGCATCCCAGAACCCATAAATACTCACCTTTCTAATGTCAACTTGGATTCTCGAATCAACATTATAGAGCTTAGTGTATACTTATGGGAAAAAGTTGGACTTCATGAACCCCTTCAAGGTACACCATGTTTGATTGGGCCCTTTGGCAAGATCCCACCACCTCAATGCCGGACCTTGAATGTACTTAAGGGCATGTGTGGTTTGTTCAACTTCGCTCATATCATAGTCCTTGAAAAACCTTTCACATTGCCATTCCCAATCAAGATAAAACTCGGGATCACATCCTCCTTTGAAGATAGGAAGAGGGGTTCTAGTGAAATCATGACTCTTACTATATCCCTCATATCTACCTTGGCTCCGACTTCTCAATGTTTGAGTACTAGAACAAGATGATTAGAATGTTTTACCCCTAAACATTGGAGATACACACTCTCTTTTTCTTATTGGATGACTTCTACTTGATGTAGTGTAACCACTTGTAATGCGACAAGAAATACCACAAGAAGAGGAATATGAATCTTTGCAATCCTCATGTACATTCCCACCATGACTCTTATAAGGTGCATAGGAAAAAGGATTATACCTCACAACTTCCTCATGCTCAAAGCGGGACGTGGAAGGATCCTCATATTCCCCTTCATCCTCATAAGAACCATCACAAGGCTCTTCATCCTCTCTATACTCTCCATAAGAGCTAAACTCACCATTTGACTCATATCCTTCTCTGGGGTAGTAGCTTTTATTCCCACATGACTCTTTATCATGGCTATATTCATAGCCTCCATAATCTCAATCTTTATCATAGCCATAGACTTCTTCACCACAATCATAGTCTCCTATGTCGTAGTCACAAGTATCCGATGCTACTGAAGACATACTTCCTTATAACTCCATGTACCTACAAAAATGAGCAAACAAGGTTAGTAGTAAAAGCTCCTCACCAACACTCGCAAGGTTCTTACTTTTGTATGCCTCACAATAGGAGTTGCTAACGTTGAAAGATCATTTCTACTCCAATGGAAGATGTGGTGTCAATTGCTACTCATGGTCGAAATGGATTTTTGTTTTGAAGAAGAATAAATGACTCAAACAAACAACCACGACCTTGAATAAAGAAGTAACAACGAAACAAAAAGATAAAAGTTCAAAAAGAACGGACTCTAAGACTAATCAACTAACTAAGTAGATGAATTACTAGTTGTTAATTAGTTTAGGAATAAAAAATTGAAAGAAGGAATCAAGAAATGAAACTAAGATGTTGGAACCTGAGCAAAATGAGTTTCGAGATCATTGAAGTGCGTTCAAGTGACCCTCCCCTCCAGGTGGTAACCTGCCCTCGTAGGTGATGGCGCAGGTGAAAATAGATTGACCTGCTTTGGTCACCTGCCCACACTGATGGTTCATCTACCCATGCAAATAGGGGCGGAGGTGGCCAGACAGCACACCTGGAAACTCCGATTTTCCACCTTTTTGTGGGTCCTTTTGGGTTCTCTCTCCTAGAATATTCTCTTGTCTTCAGGGATATTCCTTGTACTAACACCCAAACACTTTTATCTTTCTTTCCTTTTGGATCTAACAACCCTTTTTGGATGAATCTTCTTTTTGAAAATTTGAATGTCTTCAAGAACACCAAGAATAATGTGAAGATCAAAATTTCATTACTCTTTCATTTTTACTCGAAATTCGACGAAATTATAAACTCTTACTCCTTCCAACCTCCCAAATACAACCCAAGCCTCAAAACCCAACAAAAATTTCCAAATTTTTGAACCCACTTGCATTTTTATTCAAGCTTCAAACCCAAAAATGGTGGATTCTCCAAAACTTCTCCAAATGGCATCAAATTTCAAATTTATGTTCTCTTCAACATGGAGAACAACTTCAAACAAATTTAAACCTTCAAACCCACACAAAAATGGCTAGATCAAAAAACCCACTTTCAACATTCTTTAACCTCAAGAACGACAATGGGGTTTCTCTTCAAATCACCTCAAAACAAACCCAAATCTTCAAATTCCAACTCTAATAAAACTAGAGAATACAAATCTAGTGTTGAAACAACAAAAAAGAAAATCAAAAACACAAAAATATTTTTGGGATTTTTGGTAAAAATGTTTTTTTTTTGATTTTCTAGATAACAAAACCAAGATTGAATTCGTGGGAACGAACTCAAGCTCGGCTCTGATACCAAATGATACCGGATAAAATACGAGAAGAGAAATAAAGTATCATGAAAACAAACTAAGATACAAGACAAGAAAGTAAGGATAGATTGAATGACACAAAGATAGGAAAATCAAAGAAACCAAAGGGTATTTTAAACCCTAAAACCTCTATTGAATTAATCCTACAAGCACCAATTCACATACGTAAACCACAAGGGAATCAAACTCGCACGTAACCGACATTTCAAAATAATATTTCAAAATAAGCTAATCCTAGATCTCCTACTCTCAAGTGTATATCTCATCTTAATTCATCAAAAGCTTCCTAAAATGAAAGACACCAACTACTATTTTAGCCATGGGCTATTATTACACTTATGGGGCCCAAAAGTGACCCAATTTAACAAAATAGAGCAAGCTGGCCGATTTGGCCCATATTCCCACATAGATGGACATCTGCTAGAATAGGTGAAGGGCGCAGGTGACATCTGTCGTGATACAAGATCAAGTCCACAATATGAAGATTTCAGCAACAATAATAAGATGAACAACTATCACAAGAACAACAAGTTGAACAACAAGTGCTAGTGAATCGAAAGAGCCCCACACGGCTTCACTAGACTTCAAGATTATAAACACAAGCTTAACAAGATTACAAAAAAAAAAAGATAGATAGCTTGACATATGAGATTACAAGAATAAGGAACCAAACCGTGTATCAAACGATAAGACCCCCTAAGACCCGCAATAACAACACCAAACTCTTATGGTGACCGCTAAGGGAATCAACTCCGCCTTACAACCACCGTTTCTAAGCAAGGATCAATAATGGCTTTTCCAAACCCTACATTACTTGGCCTTTCCAAGCCCTACACTACATTCTCAAAGAGAGAAGAAGAAGTCTTCAAATATCCATAATTAAGTAACTA
Source organism: Capsicum rhomboideum (assembly GCA_031232105.1). NCBI lineage: Eukaryota > Viridiplantae > Streptophyta > Magnoliopsida > Solanales > Solanaceae > Capsicum > Capsicum rhomboideum. Next base: position 59,882,304 of record CP124711.1, read on the forward strand.
GAAAATAAGACTAATGAAGCCTATTTATAACTATTACATCAAATGACCAAACTACCCTTAATGAAAAGAGGCTCCTATGGAGTGTAAAGAAAAGGCACAAAAAGACCAAAACACCCTTAATAAGGGCGGCCATGGAGTGTAAGGACTCCTTCTTCACACTTCAACCCTTGTAATTCTTTGGAGCCTCGGGTAGTCATCAAGGCAAGCCTCCAAGCAACCTTCCACACACGAATTTGCTTTATTATGTGTCCAAAATGAATTCATGACTTCCCCATGCATACTCTCAGGCCTTCAAGGTGTCCAAAATCAGATTCTCCACGTGTTGGCCACGAATGATGGCATTAAAAGTTATGATGGCCATTTGTCTTGTATCATCCTCCCCTTCTTGAAAAGGATTCGACCTCGAATCCAAACCTTGCAAAACCAAAGAAAGGACAAACAAATACAAACTCCTCATGGCATGAGGGTTAGGGTTAGCACAATAAATCATCTCAACATGCCAAGGTTGTTTGTACTTGCAATATAACCAAGGATCCTTTGAATTAAATATTAAAAACTTATTAAAATATGCACAAAGGATTTGGCTATTTAAATCACCAAGAGATAAGAAAACTTAAAAGGTCCTAATGGCATCAAATAATCCACAAGGATCAACTGTTGCATCATCATCATCGGTTCCTTCCCTAGGAAGAGGTGTACAGCCTGCTGGTCGTGGTAGAGGTGCCAGAGGAGCAGCTAGTTCCAGTGGAGCCCAGAATCACACCTATGCTCTAGTGGACCGGCAGAATTCGGAGGCTTCTCCTAATGTAGTCACATGTACATTATCCATATTTTTGCATAATGTATATGCATTGATTGACCCGGGTTCTACATTGTCATATGTTACTCCGTTGATTGCTGTAAAATTTGAAAGAACACCAGAGTTATTAATAAAGTCAATTAAAGTATCTACACCAGTTGGTAAATCTATTATTGTAAAAAGAGTATATCGTAATTGTGTAGCAACTGTGTGTGATCATGATACGTTGGCTGATCTTATTGAACTGGAAATGGTGGATTTTGATGTCATAATGGGTATGGATTAGTTGGCTTCTTGTTATGCCACGATAGATTGCCGAGCTAAGAAGGTACATTTTCATTTTCCACAAAAGAATGTACTTGAATGGACGGTTAATGTGGGGGCACCGAGAGGTAAATTTATTTCCTATCTTAAAGCAAGTAAAATGATAGCCAAGGGGTACATATGTCACTTAGTAAGAGTGAAAGATACTGATGTGGAACCACTAACTCCTCAGTCGGTTCCAGTGGTCAATGAATTCCTTGATGTATTTCTTGAGGATCTTCCAGATTTTCCTCCAGAACGAGAAATAGAGTTTGGTATTGATGTGATTCTAGGCACTCAGCCTATCTCTATTCCTCCGTATAGAATGGCTCCAGCAGAATTGCGAGAACTAAAGAAGCAATTAAAAGATTTGCTGGACAAGGGATTCATAAGGCCTAGTATGTCCCCGTGGGGTGCACCAGTATTATTTGTATGAAAAAAAAATGGCACATTGGGAATGTGCATTGACTATCAGAAATTGAATAAGGTAACGATCAAGAATAAATATCCCCTCCCCAGAATTGATGATTTGTTTGATCAGTTATAGGGTGCCAAATGTTTTTTGAAGATTGACTTGAGATCGAGTTACCATCAAGTCAGAGTTAGAGAAAAAGATATAACCAAGACAGCTTTTCGCATACAGTATGGTCACTATGAATTCTTAGTTATGTCATTTGGACTAACAAATGCACCAGCTGTTTTCATGGATTTGATGAATAGGGTGTTCAAGCCATTCTTGGATGTATTCGTGCCCGTGTTTATAGATGACATCCTGGTTTATTCAAGATCACAAGAGGACCATGCTAACCACTTACAGCAGGTGTTACAGATTCTCCAGGATCGTAAGTAATGTGAATTTTGGTTAAAATCCGTAGCATTCTTGGGTACATTATGTCGGATGAAGGGATAAGGGTTGATAGACAAAAGATTGAAGCGGTGAAAAGTTGGCCAAGGCCTACGACGCCTACGAAAATTCATAGTTTTCTTGGGTTGGCAGGTTATTATCGAAGGTTCGTTGAAGGGTTTTCTTCCATTGTTGCACCTTTAACAAAGCTTACACATAAGGCAATCAGGTTTCAATAGAATGATGCATGTGAGAAAAGTTTCCAGGAGTTGAAAGATAAATTAACTTCCACACCCGTATTAGTACTTTCGGAAGGCACCGAAGGTTATGCAGTATATTGTGATGCATTCGGAGTTGGCCTAAGGTGTGTATTGATGCAGCACGGTAATGTAATAGCTTATGCCTCACGACAGTTACGACAACATGAGAAAAACTATCCCACACATGATCTTGAGTTAGCAGCTGTGGTATTTGCTTTGAAGATATGGTGCCATTACTTGTATGGAGTTCATGTTGACATCTATACTGATCACAAAAGTTTGCAATATATCTTTAATCAGAAGGACCTCAATCTGAGGCAGCGGAGGTGGCTGGAACTCTTAAAAAATTATGATGTTGATATCCTATATCATCCAGGAAAAGCAAATATGGTAGCTGATGCATTAAGTTGCAAGCAGTAGGGAGCACTAATGGTAAGTTGACAGAGAAGCAAGGTATAGTCAAGGATCTACATCAACTAGCCAGCTTGGGAGTTCGTCTTCTTGAATCTCCAGACGAAGGGGTTATTGTGCAAAATGCAGCAGAATCTTCATTAGTAGCTGAGGTGAAAGAGAAGCAATATGTGGATTCTATTTTATTGCAGCTGAAGGAGAATGTACAACAGGGTCTGACTAGGGCATTTGATCTTACACAGGAGGGAGTACTTTACTGCCAAGGTAGATTATGTGTACCAGATGTAGATGAGCTAAGGAGATGAATTATGACAGAGGCGCATCATTCACGATATTCTATTAATCCGGGAGCTACCAAAATGTATCATGATTTGAAAGAAATGTATTGGTGGGAAAATATGAAGAAGAACATTGCAGAATTTGTAGCTCAATGCCCAAATTGTCAACAAGTTAAAGTAGAGCATCAGAAACCTGGAGGTTACATGCAATGTATCAATCTTCCAGTCTGGAAATGGGACATGATTAATATGGATTTCATCACAGGTTTGCCTCGTACACTGCGGAAATTTGATTCCATATGGGTAATAGTTGACAGGCTTACCAAGTCAGCGCATTTTCTACCAGTCAAGACCACCTATACAACTGAAGATTATGCAAGGTTGTATGGCAAAGAGATAGTGCGATTACATGGAATTCCGATCTCCATTATATCAGATAGGGGAGCTCAATTTACTACACATTTTTGGAGATCTTTTCAGAAGAGTTTGGGTACACAAGTGAATCTGAGTACGGTTTTTCATCCTCAGACAGATGGACAAGCAGAACGTACTATCTAAACACTTGAACATATGCTACGAGCTTGCACGTTGGACTTTAAAGGTAGTTGGGATGATCATTTACCTCTTATTGAATTTGCCTAAAATAATAGCTATCATTCAAGTATCAAAATGGTACCTTATGAAGCTTTATACGGAAGGAAGTGTAGATCACCAATTGGATGGTTTGAAGCGGGTGAAACCGCTTTACTTGGGCTAGATCTTGTTCATCAAGCTATGGAGAAAGTTAAAGTGATCCAACAGCGGCTACAAATGGCGCAAAGTTGACACAAGTCATATGCTGATGTTTGAAGAAGAGGGCTTGAATTTGCCATACGTGATTTGGGTATTCTTGAAGGTGTCACCGATGAAAGGGATAATGAGATTTTGAAAGAAAGGGAAGTTGAGTCCCCGTTATATAGGGCCATATGAAATTGTCCGATGATTTGGGCAAGTTGCGTATGAATTAGCATTACCCCAAGAACTCTCCATAGTTCATCCAGTATTTCATGTTTCGATGCTTCAAAGTGCATAGGATATCCATCTCGTTTTGCTCCCACTGAAGATGTACAAGTTACGGAGGATCTCACCTATGAGGAGATACCTATTGCTATTCTGGATAGACAAGTGTAGAGGTTAAGGAATAAATACGTAGCTTCCATAAAGTTACTTTGGAGAAATCAGCAAGTGGAAGAGATCACATAGGAAGCTGAGGAAATGATGAAGTCCAAGTACCCTCATTTGTTTCAAATGAAAGAAAAAGTTCAAGATACGGGATCGGAGCAATAACAAGTAAGTATTTATAAGTATTAAGTATATATATATATGATAACATGAAGAATGATCCTAGACTTGAATTTTTTTTAAGTGAATAATGTCACTAACATTCGAGGACGAATGTTTCTAAGGGGGGAAGGATGTAACACCCTGTACATTTCTGAACCTATTTAATTACTGTAACATTCATGGAATTATTTAAACATGAGATTGTGGAGGTATTGCACATTAAATTTGATGGGTTGAATTTAATCTTGTGATATGGGGCTCAAATAAGGCCTAAAATAAAGCAAAAAGGCATGGCCCAAATGAAAATGACCCATTCTTGGCATTGAACAAGTAAACACACATTTAATGTGGCTAAGGATGACTACAAGGACTATATAAAGTACAAAAAATTAGATTTTTATTCATTGTAACACACATGCCATTTCTAGAAATTTCAAAGATATTTCTCATTTCACACAAACCCTAAGTCATCACTCCTTTGGACAAGATCACTCTCTTGTAAGATTTGGTAAGTGTTTATTCTTATGGTTCAGTATATTATATGCTTAATATGGTGTATAAATCATGTTGGTTATGTTGGCAAATAGTTGGACAGTTCACTATGTGTAAAATAGTGTACTTTTGCTTAATCGGTGAAGGGTTTTGCCTTCTAAACTTGAAAGCGAACTTGTGGTCTTGAAGGAAGTGAGTTTGGTGGATTAAATATCAACATGTAAGATGTGGTTCTATTCTTAATTTGCTTTATTTATATGTATAACTTGTGGTATTATTGTTATGAAATTGGTCATGGAATTAGTGGTGTATTGAAAGAAAAATGTGGTTTTGGTGATGTTCATGTGGGTTGTGAAACCATGATGGTTTGTTGGCATTCAAGTGACCTAAAATATTTAAAGGGAAACTTACTTATGGCCTTGGACCATTTAATACAAAAAAGGAGCCAAAAGAGACCCTTTTTGGCCGAAACGGACACCCGCCCTCACAGACAGGGCAGCTGCGGGCGCAGATGCCAACGCAGGTGGACCTAGACAGGGCCAAGGGTCACCTGCGGCCTCACCTCAACCACCTGATGGCGCAGGTGGCTTCGCAGGTCAGACCAAAATCTCGTTTTGTATGTTTTTATCTCTCTTTGATCCCCCAAGGCCCCTATACCCTTTTTGAATGTAATTATCAACTTATGATACCTATTGAATGACTTTAAGGGGTCATTTGGAGGCATGTTGGATTATATCAATTATGGATTGTTGTTAATATGTTGTTATGAAAGGTATTAAGGTGACTTGATGGAATAATTGTGACGTAGTGTTAATGAGGAAGCGTAAAGGGTAAACTTGGTGTAAAATGCTATTGGTTTATGATGTGGTCAATGTGTGGAATGTTATGGTATTGTTGGTTTGGTAATGCAGTGAATTGTATTGTAATGGGTGAAATAACGTTATAGGGCAGTCATGTAACTCATTGTCGTCTTATGCACTTGTAAAGTAGTTAGTTATTAACGTGAACTCCGTTATGAACTTGTGTTGTAGAGTAACACGTAAGGAAGGAGCTGGATTATTGTATCTACATATAGGACTGTGTATTTATATTGGAAAGATAAGGTGTGTAAGGTTACTCTTGTCAGTATCCTTTGGCAGCATCTATTGTCCTCATTATTACCGAGCTTGTTTCTCATTTCAAAATGTCTTAAAGTATCTCATGGAAAGTTATCACATATTGTTATTCATATGTCTCTTAATCATGGACTGATGTTCCAAAGCTCAGACAATTTTATGACTATCAACATATCAATCTCTCAAAAGTAAAGAAATGAAGTAATGTATAGTTGTTGGTTGTCAGAGTACGGGTGGCAGCTCTTGAGGCATAAGCCTAGCTCGAGCCGAACCCGAGATTATTGGATTAGGGGGCAGCTCTAGAGGCATAAGCCTAGCTCGGGCCGAACCTGACAAGGGCAGCTCTAGAGGTAAGAACCTAGCTCGAGCCGAACCTGATATATTGGTTTATGGGTGGCAGCTCTAGAGGTAAGAACCTAGCTCGAGCTAAACCTGATATATTGATTTATGTGTGGCATCTCTAGAGGCATATGCCTATCTCGGGACGATCCCAACATAACGTTATGTTATGTTAAGACCCACTGATCAGTTGGGGCCTGTGTACGATGTGATTCTGGTAATGATGAATAAACATAGAAGCAAAGAAAGTAATGAAAGCAATATACATGGTTCCAAACATACAGAATGATGGCTTATCCATATTAACTACTCTCTTATATTTGATTCCATTGAAGTTTTTATGTATGATGCAGTTTCTTATAGCCTTACATACTCAGTACATTCTTCGTACTGACGTTCCTTGGGGGACTTACCTTACTTGCTGCAGGCGCAGGTGCTAGTAGACCTCCATAGTAGGTTACGGGTCATTTCCAGATCATTAGTGAGCTCCAGTTGGTTTGGGGCTTTTCGAGTCCTATGTGTATACTTGTTTTGATATAGTAAATATTGTATAAAGCGGGGACTTATCCCGACTTTAGGTTGGTTACATCTATGTATCTGTAGAGGCTTTATAGATGTTGTGGGACAGATAAAGGGATGTAAGAAATGTATGTCCATTTTGACTTGATGGCCCTAACGGCCAAGTTTCATATATTATGTTTGCCCTGACTTTCGCCATTAGTATTTTATAGTTACATGAGATAGAATGATATTCATACAGAGATATGCATATGAATGTACATGAATGCAGATTGGTTCACTCGGGCCATAACGGCTTCGGGTGCCAGTCCGCCCCGTGGGAATTCGAGGCGTGACAATTCTCCTGTAATATAGAACAGAAAACACATCATACCCATGCTAACCTCTCGGGTATGTTTAGTTTGTCTCAAGAAGGAGAGGTTAGCATCTCACTTTAGTTGGCTAAGCAAGTTATGAATCCTCCCAATTTCAATTCCATGGACTACCCCGAGAATCTTGAATTTGCAAATGATGAACACTTGAATTTAAGGACTAATTCTCCTCAAGAAGGAGAGGATGATACAAGCGGGATTATCCCAAAGAACCTCACTCAAGGTAATTAGCATCTTTTTAGAGATGAGGAGGAGTATTGCAACCCACCATGATGATTTTAGCTATGAAGAAGTCTTGTTAATGAGAGTATTTGGCACTTGGGTCACTTTTGGGCCCACTTGGCATTTAGGGTCACTTTTGGGCCCATGGCAATAAATAGTTAGCTTTCTTCTCATTTTGAGGGAGATGATTATTGATGATGAATGTTACGCTTGAGAGTGTTTATGTTAGCTTGTTGGGAGATTTCTAGATTCTGAGAAACGTTGATTGTTCGAGGTTCAATTCCTCTTACGGATTTTCTAAGAGATAGGTGTTGACAGTAATATAAAGGAAGGTCTTTGATTCTTATACCTTTGGTTGTCCTTTTTCTTATTGTTTGGTGTCTATCTATCTATCCTTTTACATTTCATCTTTGTTTTCATAGTTTCTTCTTCTTTCGTATTTGTGATTCCTCATGTTTGTGGTTTCTTCGTCTTTTCGTATTTGGATTGAATTCTTAGAAACTTTCCCTTATGTAATCCAATACAAAAAGGGGAAGGAGAAAGTTGTGGCCAATGCCTTGTCCCAAAAACATGTGTTACTTAGTACTTTGTCTTCTAAATTAATTGGATTTGAATGCTTGGAGACATTATATCCCAGGGACCCCAAGTTTACTTAAATCTTCAAGGATTGTGAGGAATGGGAAAGGGAAAAATGGCTTAGGGATAGAACTTCTATACCCTACTCAAAATTTGATGGATTTCTATTCAAAGGAAAGAGGTTGTGTGTGCCCTATAGCTCTTGGAGAGAGTTGTTTGTGAGAGAGGCACATATGATGGTGGTATGAAGGGTTACTTTAGAATTGACAAGACCCTTGGAATCCTAGAGAAACAATTCTATTAGCCTAAAATGCATCATGATGTTGCACAAATTTGTGGTCAATGTATGGATTGATAAGTGCGAAGTCATGCCTTCTCCCTCAAGGATTATATACCCCACTTCCCACTCCGTTACATCCATGGCTTGACATATCTATGGATTTTGTATTGGGTTTGCCTAGGACAAGGAGGGGAAGAGGTAGTATCTTTGTTGTGGTTGATCAGTTCTCAAATATGGCTCATTTTATTCTGTGTCATAAATGTGATGATGCCTCCAATATGCCATCCTTGTTTATAGAACATGTTTTCAAGATACACGAAATTCCCCGGACCATTGTTAGTGATAGGGACTCTAATTTCCTTATTCACTTTTGGAGGTCATTGTGGGGTAGACTTGGTACCAAATTACTTTTCTCAACGTCTTGCCACCCACAAACCGATGGTCAAACCGAGGTTGTGAATAGAACCTTGGGTTCTATGCTACGCACCATGGTCAAAGGAAAAATGGTCTCCTGGGAGTATCACTTACCCTTAATCGAATTTGCTTACAATCATGTTATTCACTAGACCAGTGGCATGACTCCGTTTGACTGTGTCTATGGTTTTAACCCCCAAACTCCTTTAGATCTCACTCCTTTATCTAGTGATATTGTGATTAGTTTATATGGGAGCAAAAAGGTGGAAGCAATGAAGAAGATGCATGAGAAGGTGAGAATTCACCTTGAAAAGATGAATCAAGCAATAGCCAAAGGAGTGAACAAAGAGAGGAGAAGGCTTGTACTTGAACCAGGTGATTGGGTATGGGTATATGGGTACACCTTCGGAAGTATTGGTTTCCCACCCAAAGGAAGGCTAAGTTGATGCCTAGAGGTGATGGGCCATTCCATGTTCTTGAGCGTATAAATGATAATGCTTACAAGATTGACCTCCCACCGGAGTATCAAGTGCACAACACATTCAACGTGTGTGATCTCTCACCTTTTGATATGATGGAGGATGAGAATTTGAGGTCAAATTCTTCTCAAGATGGAGAGGATGATACAATCCAAATTCGTTGTAAACCATTCACTAGAATTCAAGTACGAGAGTTCCAAACACTCCAAGGAATGTTCATGAAACGATAGGTACTTGATGAAATCCTACTATCATCCAAAGGGTGCTACGTGTTGGAAATTGCATCTAAAGAGGATCAAGGAATCCTAGAAGGGCTAAACGAAAGAAAAGAAGAGCAAAACGATGTACCAATGGCATCTGCTTTCTCACTTGCGATTGCAGGTGATGAGATACGCTAGTAGATGGCCAAGGCAGCCCAGGTAGTGGCACCTGCACTCTGACCTGCATGGGCAAGTTGCCCGATTCGGCTGAAATTACTAATTTATGAAAATGGGTCACTTTTGGGCCGAAGTATGTAATAAATGGCCCATGGGTATAAATAGTAGAACCTAGCATTTATTTCCTTTGTTTTTCTTTGAATATTGATGAACAATTCTCTTGAGAGAGTTTTTTGTGAGCGTTTGTTGAAGGTTTTCTTAGCAATGTGTGGTTTTGAGGGCGTTTCGATTCCCTCTTGGTCACCTTAGGAATTAGGTGTTAGTTGATGCATGTAATTTAGGGGTTCTAGGGTTTAATATATCCTATTATTCTTAATTACTCATCTTCTTGTGTCTAATTTTTCATCTATCCATTGATTATCTTTCAATTCTTAGTTAAATTCTAGTTTCTGTAGTTTTCCGGCTTTAACCTACTTGGTTCTTAGATTGGTCAATAAGTCAAAGTAGGTGATGCACCTACTTGTCACCTACTAGCTTAATTTAAGTCAAGCAAGCAACACTTATTTTATTACATATTCTAAGTCTTAATCCCTTATGTTCACTTAATACTTATATAAACTTGGACACTTTATCCTTGAGGTAGAATACCACCTTACTATCTCGCGTTTAAATACTTTCGTTGGGGTTAACTTGGCGTATACATGCAGAAATGTTTGGGCCATTATAATATCCATTAAATCCTATTTAAACCACCACTAATCACTTAAGAAACTTGGCCCCTTACTACAACAAGGTTACCTCAAGTCCCACATCAATAGAACAAGTACGCGCAAAATACGGGGTGTTACAACAAGAGCTGAAAAATGGGTATTTCGAGAGGGCTGCATCTATGGGGCAGCTTATTGATACAATATCAAGTCCACAAACACAAGTTCCCAACGGACAGCCACAAAATTAACAAACTAACACCAAAAATCAGCAAGTTGAACAACAAGTGCTAGTGAATCGAAAGAGCCCCACACGTCTTCACTAGACTTCAAGATTACAAATACAACATTAACAAGATCACAAAAAGATAGTAACTTGACATAAAAGATTCAAGAGTCTAAGAACCCTAACAACAAGAGAGGACCCTAAGACTATTGAATATTAACACCAAGTTCTTACTTGGACCAAGAGGAACTCTATGACCTCAAGATCTTTGTTTCTAGCCAAGATACAACACAAGTATCCCTCTCTTGTGAGCTGAAATAGAGAGAGAGAGAGCGAACCAAAATATTAAAAGTCTTATGTATCAAAATAATAATGGAAGAACTACCCAAATAACCCTAATATGTTCTATTTATATTACAAGGCAAAAATGACTAGTTTACCCTTGTCATGGGGGCCGGCCTTGGAGTGTAAGTTTATTACACTTCAAGGTCCCTCTTCACACTTAAAAACATTTAAACCCTTAGGTGGATCAATCACCAACTCACACACGGCCATTTGTATGAACAAGGCTTGGAGTTTTTATAATTCCCGAGCTTGGCTTCGTGTGAAAGGTCGAGTACTTGTTGGACAGCTTGTCCCACCCGTATCATCCTTTCCATCTTGAGAGAAATTTGACCTCAAATTCAGCATTTGGCCATCTTCAATCGCATCCACGAGAGAGAGATCACAAACGTTGAAAGTGTTGTGCACTTGATATTCCGGTGGAAGGTCAATCTTGTAGGCGTTGTCATTGATTCTCTCAAGTACTTGGAATGGACCATCACCCCTAGGCATCAATTTGTACTTTCTTTGAGATGGAAACCGATCCTTCCGAAGATGCACCCACACCCAATCTCCCGGTTCAAGAATGAATTTCCTTCTCCCCTTGTTTGCCCTCCTTGCCATTTTTTGGTTTTTCTTCTCAAGTTGAAGCCGCACCTTCTTATGTAACTTCTTCATAGAATCTGCCTGCTTGCTTCCATCTAAGCTAATCATGAGATCACTTGCCAAAGGCGTTAAATCCAAAGGGGTAAGGGGCTTGAGGCCGTATACACACTCAAAGGGAGTCATTCCCGTACTTGAGTGTATGACACGGTTATAGGCAAATTCAATCAATGGTAAGTGCTCTTCCCAAGAAGTCATTTTTCCATTAACCATGGAACGTAGCATAGTACCCAAAGTCCTATTAACTACTTTCGTTTGGCCATCGGTTTGTGGGTGGCAGGACGTATAGAACAACAACTTGGTACCAAGCCTACCCCACATGGACTTCCAAAAGTGGATTAGGAACTTAGAGTCCCTATCACTCACAATGGTCCTCGGAACACCATGCAATTTAACAACAGTATCAACAAATAAGAGGCCACGCTAGGTGCGTCATCATATTTAGAGCAAGGAATAAAGTGTGGCATTTTAGAAAACCGGTCGACTACAACAAAAATACTATCCCGGCCTCGTCGAGTCCTTGGCCGCCCCAACACAAAATCCATAGATATATCAAGCCAAGGACGTAGAGGAGTGGGCAGCGGGGTGTACAACCCGTGAGGTAGGAGCCGAGATTTGGCTCTCTTGCATTCTACACATTGGCCGCAAATCCTAGTTACATCCTTGAACATTTTGGGCCAATAAAATTGCTCCTCTAATATTTCGAAGGTCTTTTTGACCCCAAAATGACCCATTAGACCACCATCATGTGCTTCCCTCACAAACAATTCTCTCCAAGAGCTAGAGGGTACATACAATCGTCTACCTTTAAATAAGTAACCATCAAACTTGGCATAGGGATTTGAACCCCTAGCCGAATCCGACTTGTCCCTACCTAATTCTTCGCATTCCCTAAATATAGGAGAAAAGTGAGGGTCCTTGGGATACAACTCTCTTAAACTCTCAAAACCCATCAGTTTGGATGACAAAGTGGACATGAGAGCATGTTTTCTAGACAAAGCATCGGCTACTACATTGTCCTTACCCTTTTTGTATTGGATAACATAAGGGAAGGTCTCAAGAAACTCAATCCATTTGGCATGCCGTTTGTTAAGCTTGTCTTGGGCTCGAAGATGCTTTAAGGATTCATGGTCCTTTCGGATCATGAACTCCTTAGGCCATAAGTAGTGTTGCCAAGTGTCCAAGGCTCTAATCAAGTCATACAACTCTAAATCATATGTGGAGTAGTTTAAAGTCGCTCCTTTGAGATTTTCGCTAAAGTAAGCGATAGGGTTCAAATCTTGCATCAAAACAGCCCCTATGCCTACTTTACTCGCATCGCATTCGACTTCGAATGTCTTATCAAAGTTGGGCAATTGTAACAAGGGCGTGGAGATGAGATGATACAAGACAAATGGCCAAATGGCCATCATAACTTTTGATGCCATCATTCGTGGCCAACACATGGAGAATCTGATTTTGGACACCTTGAAGGCCCGAGAGTATGCATGGGGAAGTCATGAAGTCATTTTGGACACATAATAAAGCAAATTCGTGTGTGGAAGGTTGCTTGGAGGCTTGCCTTGATGACTACCCGAGGCTCCAAAGAATTGCAAGGGTTGAAGTGTGAAGAAGGAGTCCTTACACTCCATGACTGCCCTTATTAAGGGTATTTTGGTCTTTTTGTGCCTTTTCTTTACACTCCATAGGAGCCTCTTTTCATTAAGGGTAGTTTGGTCATGTGATGTAATAGTTATAAATAGGCTTCATTAGTCTTATTTTCTAGTTAGTTCATTATGGATATTTGAAAGACTTCTTCTTCTCTCTTTGAGAATATAGTGTAGGGCTTGGAAAGGCCAAGTAGTGTAGGGCTTGGAAAAGCCATTATTGATCCTAGCTTAGAAACAGTGGTTGTAAGGCGAAGTTGATTCCCTTAGCGGTCACCATAAGAGTTTGGTGTTGTTATTGCGGGTCTTAGGGGTCTTATCGTTTGATACACAGTTTGGTTCCTATTTCTTGTAATCTCGTATGTCAAGCTATCTATCTTTTTGTAATCTTGTTAAGCTTGTGTGTATAATCTTGAAGTCTAGTGAAGCCGTGTGGGGCTCTTTCGATTCACTAGAACTTGTTGTTCAACTTGTTGTTCTTGTGATAGTTGTTCATCTTGTTGTTGTTGCTGAAATCTTGTGTTGTGGGTTTGATCTTGTATCATTTGGTATCAGAGCAAGGCTGGTTGTGTTCCTACACTACCAATCTTGGGCTATCTCGGTCAAAAAAAAAAAAAATGAAATCTGTCAAAAAAAAAAAATGAAATCTGTCCATCTTGTTGTCTTGGCCGAGACTAGTGTTTGTGTGTTTAGATCTAGGTGTTATTTTACTTGTTTAGTGTGTTTCTAGTGTTGGTTTCTTTCTCACCAACACTAAAAGTGTCTAGATCTAAAGATGAGCTTATAACATTGACCATTGTTGTGGTGACTTGAAGTGGGCCGTAGGTTGTACCTTGTTGATGACCATTGGTGGTTTTTTGTGTTATGTTCTTGAAGAAGTTGATGTTGTGTTATTGAAGGTTGTTGTGGTGTTCATCTTGTTCTTCATCTATTCTTACAACTTAAGACCACAAAAGTATAAAATAGATCCAAAAGGTTGTAAGACAAAAGTTATAAAGTTGTTGGTGAGAAGACTTGCACACATCTCTTCCTAGACTTGACAACCACTTTTTCTTAAAACACGGAACCTTGTTTTGTGGGATTAGAATAGTCAAATCTTACCTTTTTGAGTTTGAAAGTTGAAAAAAGAGTACAATACTTTACTTTCCCTCCAAAACCCATTGTCATCCATGACAAGTTATATATATATATATATATTTTCGTGTGGGTCCAAGACCAATTACATGCTGCCATGTCACCATTAAGCTCAAATTTTAGATTCTAAGTTTCATTTCCTTGTTTCTTTAGTTTCATTTCTTGATTCTAGTACCAATTAACAACTAGTAATCACTTACTAGATTGTGAATTAGTTTTTGAATCCGTTTTTCTTCATGTTTTTCGTTCTTTGTGTGTTTTTCTCATTTTGATTCGTTGAACTTCTTCGATTCAAGTTCATAAGTAGATTTTGTTTTGTGTCTTGAGTCGATCAAACAATAATCTATTCCGGTCGCTAAGTAGTGATTGACACCTTATTAACTACCGGAGTATAAGCAACTTTCAATATTCGCCGTTCCAATGGTGAGGATCACAAAGGCGAGTGTATACGAGTGTTGGTGAGGTGCTTTTACTACTAATCTTGTTTGTTCATTTGTAGGTACAAGGTGATATAAGGGGAACATATCTTGGTAGCCTCGTATTATGTGACTACAACATGGGAGACTATGATTGTAGTGAGGGATTTTATGGCTACGATGATGTTGTAGATTATGGGGGCTATGAATATAGCCATGATCAAGACATGGGCAGATTTGAGGGTTATGGTTTTGAGGGAGAACATGAGGTGAATGAAGTGCCAAGTTCTTATGATGAAGTTGGTGCATATGAGGAGTCTTACACTTCCCATTTCGAACCTCGAATTGGTGTAAGGTATAACCCCTCCCTTCGTAAAGCTTATGAGAGCCATGGTGAGAGTGCACGTGTGGAGAATGAAGATTCATATTCTTCACCTTGTAGTACATTTTATCAAGGTCGAAGCGGTGTGAATGGGTATACTAGCTATAGTGTAGGTTGTCCCATGAGAAGAAGAGAGAATACATCTCCAAGGCCGAGGGGTACTCATGTACCCTTGGGTTGTCCTAAACTCTACAATGTTGATCCTAGGAGAAGTGTTCACTCCGAAATGGTAAGCATTGATGGGGTACCGGGCTGCCTCCTTGTGCTAGATGATTGGAGCCATAAGAACTACATCATGCCGCCGATGGTTGACTATTTAGGGTTGTTTCGAGAACCTTTACTTGTTCCATATTCCTTGGACGGGTATAAGGTTACCGAGAGAGTGAGGATTGTCTTCACCCAATTTGAATACTATGAGGAGGTGTGGTACGATATCTTCCCCTTGACACCAGGTCATGTATGCTTGGGTGCCGATTGGTTTGCACAACATAGAGTTCCAAATGTGCTAAATTGGCCTAAGATTATAGTGGACCATTGGGGAAATTATCTCTTTACCTCAATTATTCCCAAACCGCAAGGAGATGTGATCACTTACTCCAAGCCGAATGATTATGAGAGACAAAAGATTGAGAGGAGTAAGGGTGTGAAAGATGGTAATCCGAGAGTGGAAAAAGGAGAGGTTGTGTGGAGTGAAGTGAGGGGGTTGCCACCAAATCATACTAACTATGTTTGTCCTTTTCTTTCTAAGGACATTTGTGTAGGTACCAACATGGCAAGCGGAGAAGCACTAGGCCAAGTAGAAGTTGCTGCCGAAGCCTGTGGGAAACCTTCACACCACGGAGAAGAAGAATTTACTCAAGAACTTCAAGGTAAAATCACTTACTCTTTCACTTTTGTGCATGAGAATGATAATTGTGTGACTAGTAGCCCATTGAGTGTGAGTAGTAGCTTACCTATTTGTGAGTCTATTGATTCTTTGCCTCTTGTTGATGATGTACTTGTTGGGAGTGTGGATGCACTAGTTGATCCTATTGATGATCGAATTAACTCTTCTTGTAAGGTCAATTTAAGTCCACCTAGTGTTGAAGCCAATGTGTTGAATGATGGTACATCATCTTGTGGGAATTGTGTCGATCAACTTATGTGAGAAATTTGTCCACCACTTGAGGATATGTGTGATGTGTTTAATGGATCTCAAGTGAATGATTATATTGAAAATGTTGATCAAATAAATAGGAGTGACCCTTTAGTATGACCTCTAGTAAATGTTCTACTCTCGGTTTTGCTCATAGGGATAATCATGTGGTTGAAACATCTTTGTTACTTGATAATGATCTTTTAGAGAATGGATTTGCTTGTTCTATAGCCTCTTCATGGATAGATCCTTCTCTCTTTAAGTACAATATCTTGTTTGAAGATGATGAGTTCACTCCTAAAGAACCTAGTGGTGAGAATGACGTTGAAGGTATAGCTTGTCTTGAAAGCTATAGCCTATATGCCAACCCACTATGGTGTAAAAACATTCCTCCTAAGGATGGAAATCTCTTCTTGGGAGATGAGAGTACTCTTAAGGGAAGGGAATGTGAGGTCTTGGAAAGGAATGATCAATTGGGTGATGATAATTTTGATTTGCTTGAATTCTTAAGAAACCCAATAAGTGATTTTTCCTTGAAAATTGATTGTGGTTGTGATCCTTCGTATGACACCCCACCCATGTTTGATGACTATAAGGATGAATTGCTTGCTTGTAAAGACTTAAGTAATAATTCCTTGGACTTTAGTGGTGGTATGTGTCTACTTGAGGGTACTTCCATAGAAAGGGAAGGTGTCCATTATTTGGAAATTACTTCTTCTACTATGTGTGACCTTATTGTTGAGAGTACTCATGGTGATGATGTTGAAACTGGTAGTGAGTACTCACATGAGGACACCTTAGTTGAACTTGACTTGAGTGATACCATTCTCCACTCTCTATTTGCTTTTGATGATATGTATGCTATTGTAGAGAGTATATCTTGTAGTTTGGGTGAAGCCTATGGGGAAAGGGAGTATTGTCTAGACCCATGTCTATGGCTACTCTTTCTATTTGACCCCGGTGCCAAATATAGAAATGGTGATGTTGGCGCACCCAACTTGTTGCTTGGTCTACATGACAAGCAAAGTGTCATTCTTGAAAACCCGAGAGCAAAAGTGTCATTGTTTCCTTGGGGTAATGTTTCTAAATGTGCATCCTTGCTTGACACAATTGCGTTTAAATTATAAGAATCTCAACTTGTGGATGCCAAGTTCTCTATTTGCTTGAAGGAAAGAATGTGGATGTGCTTAAATGCTTTGTCTTCACCCTTGTATGCCTTTACACTTGATTCTGTCCTATACTACCTCTTTCCCTATGATGACATCCATGCTAGTTTTGGATTTGTTTTATGTAGAGGTAGGAATTTTTTTTGGTTTGTCCACTTGTATGAATGATAATGCTATATGGATCTTGTGGACATTAGAACCAATTGAGGCTCCACCCTTGGTGTGGTCTCTTGAAGAGATAAAGTAGCAATTGTGTCTTATGGCTCCTAAGATGAAGGTAGTTTTACCTTGTGGATTATTTGATGCCATTAGGACCTTTGTAGTTTCCTTATCTCTTGGTGATTTAAATAACCAAATCCTTTGTGCATATTTTAATAAGTTTTTAATATTTAATTCAAAGGATCCTTGGTTATATTGCAAGTATAAGCAACCTTGGCATGTTGAGATGATTTATTATGCTAACCCTAACCCTCATGCCATGAGGAGTTTGTATTTGTTTGTCCTTTCTTTGGTTTTGCAAGGTTTGGATTCGAGGTCGAATCCTTTTCAAGAAGGGGAGGATGATACAAGACAAATGGCCATCATAACTTTTGATGCCATCATTCGTGGCCAACACGTGGAGAATCTGATTTGGGACACCTTGAAGGCCCGAGAGTATGCATGGGGAAGTCATGAAGTCATTTTGGACACATAATAAAGCAAATTCGTGTGTGGAAGGTTGCTTGGAGGCTTGCCTTGATGACTACCCGAGGCTCCAAAGAATTACAAGGGTTGAAGTGTGAAGAAGGAGTCCTTACACTCCATGACTGCCCCTTATTAAGGGTGTTTTGGTCTTTTTGTGCCTTTTCTTTACACTCCATAGGAGCCACTTTTCATTAAGGGTAGTTTGGTCATGTGATGTAATAGTTATAAATAGGCTTCATTAGTCTTATTTTCTAGTTAGTTCATTATGGATATTTGAAAGACTTCTTCTTCTCTCTTTGAGAATGTAGTGTAGGGCTTGGAAAGGCCAAGTAGTGTAGGGCTTGGAAAAGCCATTATTGATCCTTGCTTAGAAACGGTGGTTGTAAGGCGGAGTTGATTCCCTTAGCGGTCACCATAAGAGTTTGGTGTTGTTATTGCGGGTCTTAGGGGTCTTATCTTTTGATACACGGTTTGGTTCCTATTTCTTGTAATCTCGTATGTCAAGCTATCTATCTTTTTGTAATCTTGTTAAGCTTGTGTTTATAATCTTGAAGTCTAGTGAAGCCGTTTGGGGCTCTTTCGATTCACTAGAATCTTGTTGTTCAACTTGTTGTTCTTGTGATAGTTGTTCATCTTGTTGTTATTGCTGAAATCTTGTGTTGTGGGTTTGATCTTGTATCATGAGCATAGCTTTCAAGGCTTCAAAAGCCTTGGCTTGCTTGTCTCCCCACTTGAAGGGTTGTTCTTTTCGAATGACCTCGGTCAAGGGGGCGGCTATGGTGCTAAATCCTTTGACAAACCTTCTATAAAAACTAGCCAACCAGTGGAAGCTTCTTACTTCTCCAACGGTTTGTGGGGTTGGCCAATTTTTGATAGCATTTATCTTGGATTCATCCACTTCAACCCCTCTTGAACTAACAACAAAACCCAAGAAAACAACTTCATTAACACCAAAGGAGCACTTTTCCAGATTTGCATACAATTTTTCCTTTCTAAGGACATCAAGCACACATTGTAAATGCATCACATGCTCTTTTAAAGACTTGCTATACACCAAGACATCATCAAAGTAGACAACAACAAACTTTCTAATAAATGGCCTCATCATATGATTCATTAGCCTCATAAAAGTACTTGGAGCGTTTGTTAGGCCGAAGGGCATAACCATCCATTCATAGAGACCAAACTTGGTCTTGAAGGCGGTTTTCCATTCATCACCGGGTTGCATTCTTATTTGGTGATAGCCACTTCTTAAATCAATCTTGGAAAACAAGCATGAACCATTCAATTCATCTAGCATGTCATCTAACCGAGGGATAGGGTGGCGATATTTTACCGTAATCTTGTTGATAGCTCGACAGTCCACACACATATACCACGTTCTATCCTTTTTGGGCACTAGTAGCACCGGAACCGCGCATGGACTCATGCTCTCCTTGATATACCCTTTGTTGAGGAGCTCCTCACCTTGACGTTGCAATTCTTTGGTGTCCGTAGGGTTGCTCCTATAAGCCGTCTTGTTTGGTAATTGTGATCCCTACACAAAGTCAATTTGGTGCTCAATTCCCGAAGTGGGGGCAATCCTTGCGGAAGTTCTTTAGGAAATACATCTTCATAATCCTGCAACACACAAGAAAGCAAAGGAGAAATGGAAGAATTAGTGGGTTTAGTATTAAAATAATGAGCCAAAAGTAAATAGGCGTGTCCTCATCATGATCCACGAAGAGTTCCTTCTTCCTAACCAACATCACCATGTTTTTTGTCCCTTTTGATGCTGAGGCAGCCTCGGATGCCCCTACTGCCCCACCTACGGGATCCCCTCTTTTTTCTCCCTTTTTCGATCTCTGTCCCTTTTTCTTCAATTCTCTCATCCTTTGATGCCACTAATTTACTTGGGAAGGCGAAAGAGGATGAAGTGTAACCTTTCGGCCATCCTTCTCAAGCGTATATCGATTGGACCTCCCATCATGTTTGGTAGACCTATCATACTACCAAGGTCTACCTAACAACAAGTGACACGCTTGCATGGGTATCACATCACAAAGAACTTCATTATGGTAGTTTCCCACCTTAAACCGTATCACACATTGCCTTGTGACCTTTAATTCACCACATTCATTCAACCATTGTAACTTGTAAGGACTAGTGTGCGGTGTAGTTGTCAACTTCAAGAAGTTTACCATAGCAACACTGACAACATTTGCACAACTACCACTATCGATCACCAAGGTGTACACACTCCCCTTTACAAGACATTTAGTATGGAATAGATTTTCCCTTTGACTTGGGTCATCAATTGCTTTACTAATCATGACGCGCCTAATTACAAAGTTTGGAACCACACACTCCCCTTCTTGCGGATAAACATCTTCACCATCATCACCATCATCATCATGTGGGCCATTAGGCTCGGCCTCATCCTCTCCCTTTTCAAGGTCCACCTCCTCACCAAGATAATACAATCGCCCTTCCCATAGGATCATGTTGCGTCGGTTTGGACATTCATTGGCCTTATGTCCCCAACCTTGGCACTTGAAACATTGGAATCCCTTTGGGTTAGGATACTTGTGAGCTTCCAGTTTTGGAGGAATTTTGTGGACTGTTTTGGGCTCGGGCAGCCTTGTAGTGGCGGGTTGGTCCTTGTTTTTGGGCCAACCCGAGGTGGCTTGTCCCCTTGCCTTGAAAGACGATCTCTCTTTAAGTTCCCTTTCAATCTCAAGAGCCGCTTGGAAAATACCTTCAACGTTATCAAACTTGTGAAGTGTTAAATGAGTGGAGATCTCTTTGTTCAACCCACACTTGAACCGGATGACTTCATGACTGATTTGTTCCCCACGATGATCAAGTTTCAACATGAGTTGTTGAAACTCATCAAAATACGCCATCACACTCTTGTTACCTTGACGCAAGTTGTACAATCTAGCAAGCAACTCATGGCGATATCTCTCGAAAAGGTACCGTTGTCTCATCAAGTACCTCAATCAAAACCAAGGTGGTGGCTGCCCATCAACTACTTCATTACCAAACCGTTTGATATACTCCTACCAAGTGTTAGCATAACCCTCAAAATGAGCTATAGCATAACAACCTTTCTTTTCTTCCGAGATATCATTAACTTGGAATACTTTGTCACAAGCTGATTCCCAAGCTAAGTAGGCCTCGGGGTCACTTTTATGGGTAGGCTGAACTTGATGGTGTTGATGCCTACGTCTCTCTCTTGGTGTCGGTTTCCCCTTTCCGCATACCCTCGGTATCTCCTTGAATCTCCACGACCCCCTCTCATCTCTTCCTCCCTCATGTAAGCATCATTAAAGGCTCTATATCCTTCATAGTCCTCTCTACCATACTCCTCAAAGTGGGTTGGACGGTTTTGGGTATTTTGAACTTGATTTGGAAGAATTGGATTTTGTGGAGGTGGTGGTCTTTGGTTTAATGGAGCTTGGAATAGAGGGTTCGGATTTAGCGGAGGTACTTGACGTCCAAATCCCTCTTGTGGGACTTGAGGAGTTTGGAAATGTATTGGTCTAGTGGGGTCACCGTTTGGAGGGAAAGGAATGGTTTGGCTTGCGGCATTTAGTGGAGCTTGAGTTCCACAAGTGTTGCAGATTGGCTAGTAATCGTGAATCCTTTAAGGTATGAGTAAGCTCTTATTCCGAATGGATTTTTGTTTGAAGACTCAAAGAATTCTCGTCGGACTAGAACCAAGAAGTAGCAATGTATTCAAAAGATAAAAGCACCCAAGTAATCGTTGACACGACAACGGATTCAAAGGACTAATTGACAACCTAGTAGGAATGTACTAGTTTGTTAATTAGTTCTAGAACCAAGTAAGGAAACCAAGAATCAACCATTATAAACTAGAAAAAGAGTATCCAAATTTGAGCTTATTAGTGATGTGGCAGCATGTAATTGGTCTTGGGCCCACAAGAATTTTTTATTTTATTTTTTGTCAAAAATCTGAAATTTCAAGATTCACACAACTTGTAATGGATGACAATGGTTTTGGAGGGAAGGTAAAGTCTTGTACTCTTTTTCAACTTTTCAAACTCAAAAGGTAAGATTTGACTATACTAATCCCACAAAATAGGGTTCCGTGATTTAAGGAAAAGTGGTTGTCAAGTCTAGGAAGTGATGTGTGCAAGTCTTCTCACCAACAACTTTATAACTTTTGTCTTACAACCCTTTGGATCTATTTTATACTTTTGTTGTCTTAAGTTGTAAGAATAGATGAAGAACAAGATGAACACCACAACAACATTCAAGAACACAACATCAACTTCTTCAAGAACATAACACAAAAGCCACCAATGGTCATCAACAAGGTACAACCTACGGCCCACTTCAAGTCACCACAACAAAGGTCAATATTATAAGCTCAACTTTAGATCTAGACACTTTAGTGTTGGTGAGAAAGAAACCAACACTAGAAACACACTAAAAAAGCAAAATAACACCTAGATCTAAACACACAAACACCAATCTCGGTTGAGACAACAAGACGGACAGATTTCTCTTCTCTTTTTTTTTTTTTTTTAAAAAACCGTGATAGCCCAAGATTGGTAGTGTAGGAACACAACCAGCCTTGCTCTTGATACCAAATGATACAATATCAAGTCCACAAACACAAGTTCCCAACGGACAGCCACAAAATTAACAAACTAACACCAAAAATAAGCAAGTTGAACAACAAGTGCTAGTGAATTGAAAGAGCCCCACGCGGCTTCACTAGACTTCAAGATTACAAATACAACATTAACAAGATCACAAAAAGATAGTAACTTGACATAAAAGATTCAAGAGTCTAAGAACCCTAACAACAAGAGAGGACCCTAAGACTATTGAATATTAACACCAAGTTCTTACTTGGACCAAGAGGAACTCTATGACCTCAAGATCCTTGTTTCTAGCCAAGATACAACACAAGTATCCCTCTCTTGTGAGCTGAAATAGAGAGAGAGAGAACCAAAATGTTACAAGTCTTATGTCTCAAAATAATAATGGAAGAACTACCCAAATAACCCTAATATGTTCTATTTATATTACAAGGCAAAAATGACTAGTTTATCCTTGTCATGGGGGCCGTCCTTGGAGTGTAAGTTTATTATACTTCAAGGTCCCTCTTCACACTTAAAAACATTTAAACCCTTAGGTGGATCAATCACCAACTCACACACGGCCATTTGCATGAACAAGGCTTGGAGGTTTTGTAATTCCCGAGCTTGGCTTTGTGTGAACGGTCGTGTTCTTGTTGGACAGCTTGTCCCACCCGTATCGCTTATGCCGTCCCAAAGTGAGGTCAAACTTTGGTTTCCTAATAGACCACTTAGTCCATCTTCGCCCCGATTCCAGTGGTTTAGGGGCAATCAATTTGGCAAAGAAGTGAGAGCCAAGGTTTAGGGACAGTGGGGTATCAAGAGCAAGGGAGTATGAGCCAATTATTACCTCCTCAGTAGCCATGTAGGAAATGTGGAAAGCTTCATTTAGGTGCATGCCAGTTTGGGACAGATGCTTACTTTTGGTGTGGTATGTCGGGGCATATGATGAGAGAGTACCCACAAAAGGGCATGAGTGGTATGGGACAACCTACTGGATCAGTCGTTGCATCATCATCATCCGTGCCTTTTTTAGGTAGGGGTATACAGCCTACAGGTCATGGTAGAGGTGTTAAAGGAGCAGTTAGTTCTACCGGAGTTTAGAATCATACATTTGCTCTAGCTGAGCGACATAATATGGAGGCTTCTCCTGATGTGGTTATAGGTACATTGTCCATCTTTTCACATAATGTATATGCATTAATTGATCTGGGATCTACGCTATCATATGTCACTCCATTGATTGCTGGAAAGTTCAAAAGAATACCAGAATCACTGGTTAATCCATTTAAAATGTCTACACAGGTTGGCGAGTCTATTATAGCTAGAAGAGTTCAACATAATTGCATTGTAACTATTTGTGATCGTGATACAAATGGGATTACCCCAAAGATGCTCACTCAAGGATATGATAGTTTTTCAAATGATACGATCCAAAATACGGAAATGAAGATTTAACTATTAAAGCCAGCAAATAAAGGATAGATATAGAAGATAGAAAGATAGACACAAAGAAGATAAGAGAATTAAGAACGAATGAGTGTATTGAACTCAAAACCCCCTAATTCTAACATCAACAAGCACCTAATCTCTTACGTTGGCCGCAAGGGAATCTAAACACCCTTACAATCATTGTTTCTAAGCAAGATACAACAAGAGCCATTCCAAGCCCTCAAACACTCTCTCAAGAGGTTTCATTCTCAATTCATATCAAAGAGGTAACTAAGGAAATAATGACCTAAGCTAATCTATTTATAGTCTCGGGCTAAGCAATTAATTTGGGCCCAAAAGTGTACCATGGACCAACTAAAGAAAATAGCCAACTAAGTGGACTATTTTGAGTGTGACTGTCTGCCAAGTGCACCGTCACTGGCTTGGAGGTCCGCCACTCCCTCCATCTAGTTGAGGCATTAGCTTTCTTGGTCTTGTCTTTTCTTGACTGACCGCCAAGTGAACCGACAAGGCCCTGGTGGTCTGTCACATGGCCCATCAATCCAAGGCAGTAGCCTTTTGGGTCCTTCCAAATGTGTTCCATGCTGCAAGCTATCAACCACACGTTGAATTGCTCTAGTGTAGTCTTAAAAGTGATCTTTTAAGAAAGTTCTTTTATCGTCAAGTCAACTATGGATTGGATCCCTACATGTAGACCTCAAATTATATGCCTCAAAGTGTCGATGTAGATTTTGATTCTATCACCCTCCCCTTCTTGAAAAGGATTCGTCCTCGAATCTTGCAAAACCATAGGGAAAACAAACAATCACAAATTGCTCAACTCATTGAGGGTTAGTGTTAGCAAAACCATCTTAGCATCATGCCAAGGTTGCATACACTTAACATACAACCAAGGGTTCTTTGTGTTTAACATGAAAAACATCTTGAAAAGGATACAAAGGAGTTGGTTAACATAGATATCAAGAGATAAGGAACCCACAAAGATCATAATGGACTCCACAATCCCCAAAGGTAAGACCAAATCCATCTTAGACACAATTGTTTCATTATCTCCCCAAGAGACCAACCAAAGTAAATCCTACATCCAAACAAAGTAAAACCACAACTAGCATGGATATCATCATAAGCAAAGAGGTAGCATAGAAAGGAATCAAGCATAGAAATTTCACCCATGGTATTACCATCTACAAGAATGCCATATGGCTCAAGAGATTTAGCGACTAATACACTCAAGAATGGAGTCAAATCATTTAGGCATATAATATTTTTCCCTTCTAAGCAATTCAAGCCTACATAAGATGTTGATTCAACATGGTTATGAATAACATCATATGCAAAAAGGCAGTAAAGAAAGGTGGTAAGGACATTATTTTCTTCCAAGGTGCGCTCATGGGTAGGAACACACAAGGAGAGAAAGAGACATTTCAAGCACATAAAACCTCTCTTCTTCAAGCAACTTCCAAGAGTCCCTCTTGACACTTCAAATTGTCCAACCCTATGAGGTGACAAGAAGTATTTAAACACCATGGACTCTTCCCCAAGCAAGTAATCAACTTAGCATTCATAAGTTGTGGTCCACACAACTTAAGATCAAGTGTGTCAAATAAGGATGCAAGTATATAAGCAACACCCAACAGAGGCAATGACACATTTGCCTTAAGGTTCTCAAGAATGATACCACCTTTGAGAAAGGGGTCATCAATGGAAAACAAGTAATAAAGAAATGTATCACATAAACGGAACTTAACCAAAGTGTTTTCAAAAGAAGACTCACAGTTTGACCTACATGTCACAAAACTTTGGCCAAGAATGGAAACAAAGGATGGTGAACTATCTTGGATCTTTACATTACTCCCCTTCTTTAAAGAACTCTCATCTTTGTTGGAAATACCTCCCATGCACAACTTGGGTATATTAAGTGGATTGTAAGTACCCAACAAATACTTTCCATCATAGGGAAGGATACCAACATTGATGGTACCCAAAGGGTGGCCACCCCCTTGGAAGAGGGATGTGTCCCGGGTTGGCCTTGGTGGGGGTATGGGTCGGGTTCGTCCCCCCTGGTTCAGGGCCTATAAAGGGTGGGTTGCAACTTCCACTATAACCTATAGATTTTAGTGCAGTTGGTTAGCGGTTCACTCTTAAGGTTTGGTACCAGAGCGGAGGCCGCGGGTTCGAATCCCACTTACACCATGCGCAGGTTCGAGGACGAACCTTTTACAAAGAAAGGGGGAATGATGGCACCCAAAGGGTGGACACCCCCTGGAAGAGGGATGTGTCCCTGGTTGGCCTTGGTGGGGGTGGGGGTCGGGTTCGTCCCCCCTGGTTCAGGGCCTATAAAGGGTGGGTTGCGTTTTTCACTATCAGCTATAGCTTTTAGTGCAGTTGGTTAGCGGTTCACACAAAGGCCAACCCGGGATACATCCCTCTTCCAAGGGGTGGCCACCCTTTGGGTGCCATCATTCCCCCTTTCTTTGGAAAAGGTTCGTCCTCGAACCTGCTCATGGTGTAAGTGGGATTCGAACCCGCAACCTCCGCTCTGATACCAAACCTTAAGAGTGAACCGCTAACCAACTGTACTAAAAGCTATAGCTGATAGTGGAAGGCGCAACCCACCCTTTATAGGCCCTGAACCAGGAGGGACGAACCCCACCCACACCCCCACCAAGGCCAACCCGGGACACATCCCTCTTCCAGGGAGTGGCCACCCTTTGGGTGCCATCATTCCCCCTTTCTTTGGAAAAGGTTCGTCCTCGAACCTGTGCATGGTGTAAGTGGGATTCGAACCCGCGACCTCCACTCTGATACAAAACCTTAAGAGTGAACTGCTAACCAACTACACTAAACCAGGGGGGACAAACCCGACCCACACCCCCACCAAGGCCAACCCGGGACACATCCCTCTTCCAAGGGGTGGCCACCCTTTAGGTGCCATCATTCCCCCTTTCTTTGGAAAGGTTCATCCTCGAACCTGTGCATGGTGTAAGTGGGATTTGAACCCGTGACCTCCGCTCTGATACCAAATGATAGCCAAAAGACTATGAACACACGAAAATGGTTACTAAGATACAAATTTCAGCAACCAAACAAAGAGAAAAACAACACATAGAATGGAGATGAAGAAGAAGAATACTTGAAATTTAAAGATAGATAGAAAGACCCTTACTCTTATTAAGTGATTAGCACTATAAGATGTTTCAAATCTTCAAACACACTTCACAAACAAGAGTTCAAACCTTCCTCTTAGGTGACCCAAAGGAATCACTCTTCCTCAAGCACACCTTTCTTGCCAAACTATCCAAGACAAGTGAGTAAGTGTTCAACCTCCCATCATGCTTGGTAGATTTGTCATATTGCCATGGTCTACCAAGTAGCAAATGGCACGCTTGCATTGGAATGACATCACAACAAACTTCATCTCGGTAGTTTCCTACCATGAACTTGATCATGCATTGTCGTGTAACTTTTAACTCACCACATTCATTGAGCCATTGTAGTTTGTAAGGATTAGCATGAGGAGTGGTAGGAAGTTTCAAGAAATCCACCATTGTAGAACTAGCAACGTTTGTGCAAATTCCACTATCAATCACCATAGTACACACCCCTCCCTTAATCAAGCATTTAGTGTGAAACAAGTTCTCTCTTTGGCTGGGATCTTCATGTGCCTTACTTACCATAGCCCTCCTCACCACATAATTAGGAACTAGACACTCTCCATCTTGTGGTATTGGGAAAGGTGGAGGGTAAGGTCTTTGGTCCATGGGATTTGGCATTTGGTAAGTGGTATGTTGTGGGGGTAGTAGGTTCGGATTTGGTGGTAGAGTTTGAGTTCCAAGTCCCTCTTGTTGGACTTGGTTCATTTGATGATGTAATGGTCTTTGTAGGGTCCGGTTAGGAGATGTTTGGGGTTGATTTAGTGGCTGGTTTTGTGGAACTCGTGGAGGGTTAAGCATTTGGTGAAGAGTTTCGGGGCTTATGGTCATGGAAGAGTTATTGGCTTGGACGCTAGAGGATGCATGGTAGGGATTAGGAGTACAAGTTCGTGAGTTCCTCCTACTTTCAACACAATCAAGTCTTCCACTAAAAGTGGAAATTTCACCCCTCATAGCATCCACATTACTTCTCAAGGCATCAACATCACTCTTCAATTCTCTCCTCAAAGTATCATTACTATCCTCCATTTCTCGGGCAAAGGCCTCAAAGTGAGCCTTCAAGGCTCCCATTATATCATTTCCCAAGGATTGGGATGAAGAACCCTCGGCTTCCCTGGTCAATTGTACCTCACACTTGGCTTCACAAGTGTTGGAGAATCGACAATACTTGGCAAGTTACTTAAGAGGTGAGAAGCTTTGGATCAGAATTGATCTTTGATTGAAATGACTCAAATAAAGTAATGCATGCACTTGAACCAACAAAAATACTATGACTTAAAAACGAGAAAAGCACACAAAAATCGAAGACACGAAATAAACAAACTCTAGACTAATTACCAACCTAGAAGGTACTTACTAGTTTACTAATTAGTGATAAAATTAGCTTAAAAAAAACTAGAATCAAAGATTAGAAACTAGGAAATCTAAGTTTAGAGGTGAATTTTGGTAGATCACAAGTGATGATGTGGCACTACGTGGTTGGTTGTCACTTTTCAAAGTTTTTCAATTTTCCCAACACCTTTGTCTCGGCCAAACAACACTTTGGGAAGAAGGAATTTCGGATTTGGAGGGGGTAGGAAGCAATTTGGAGCCTTTTCAAGCCTTCAATTGAAATGGAAAAGGAATTGGTTCCCCCCCCCCCTTGTACTTGCAAGTGTACTTGTTTGTCCCCTTGTCCCTCCTCCTCCTTTTGGAAGAATGGAATATTCTTTGAATATGCTTTTGGACCAACAACTTTTGCACTCTCTTTCTTCCCTTTTTTGGATCAAACAACACCCTTGAACATTCTTCTTCACTAAGATATGAAGGTCATGGATGAACAAGATGAATATTCAAGCGTTGACCAAGTTTGACCACCTAGCAAATGAACTCCAAATCTGTTTTTTTTTTTGAAGATCTAGGTTCCTTAGGCCAAAACAAACCCAACCCACTAAAAATCAGCCACAAATCAAGTCACCAATACTAATCCAAAACGTCACCTTCTCCAAAAAAACTTCAAACAAGCCACAACAATGGAGGATCTAGCTCAAAATCAACCAAACTTCACTCTAAAAGTAGATCTAGACTCCCTATGTGCTAGAGATAAAGGATCTAGCACTTGAACCTTCAAAACACAATAAAAATTTGTAGATCTAACTTGGAAATTTCGGATCTACAACAATCACACAAGACAACACACAATTTTTTTGGTAATTTCTGATTTTTTACTCTTTTTGATGAGATTTTCTATATAAGAACACTAAAACCAAGATTTAGGGATGTTGGAACAACCCTAATGATACGGGTGTGAGCTGTCCAACAAGACCACGACCTTTCACGCGTAGTCAAGCCCGGGAGTTACAAAAACTCCAAGCCTTATTCAGGCAAATGGACGCGTGTGAACTGGTCGTGGGCCCACCTAATGGTCTCAATGTTCTTAAGTGTGAAGAGGACCTTGAAGTGTAATAAATACAACACTCCAAGGCCGCCTGTTTCAGAGAGGGGCAAAATTTCATTTGGCTTGTAATATAAATAGACAAGCTTAGGGTTATTTTGCTTAGTTTTCTCATTGTAATTTCAAGACAAAAGACTTGTAATATTTCTCTCTCTCTCTCTTCCATTGGGGAGGCAGAATCTGCCAAGCTTTCCAAGAGTGAAGCTTGTGTTGTGTTTTGGCTAGAAACTAGGGTCTTGAGGTCATTTGAGTTCCTCTTGGTCCAAGTAAGAACTTGGTGTTCATATTCAATAGTCTTAGGGTCCTCTCTTGTTGTTAGGGTTCTTAGCCTTTTGAATATCATATGTCAAGTTAACTATCTTTTATTTATCTTGATGTGGTTGTGTTTGTGATCTTGAAGTCTAGTGAAGCCGTGTGGGGCTCTTTCGATTCACTAGCATTTGTGTTCATCTTGTTGTTCTTGGTTTACTGATTTTTGTGTTATTGTTGCTGAAATCTTGTGTTACATACTTGATATTGTATCATTTGGTATCAAAGCAAGACCGGTTGTGTTCCAACACAACCCATCTTGGGCTTGTTCTCGGATTAAACAAAAAAAAAAAAAAAAAAAAAAATTCTAAAATCTGTCCATTGAAGACAAAACCGAGAATGTTGTTGTATGTTTAGATCTAGGTGTTATTTTGCTTGTTTAGTGTGTTTCTAGTGTTGGTTTCTTTCTCACCAACACTAAAGTGTCTAGATCTAAAAGTTGAGCTTGAAAACTTGACCATTGTTGTGGTGACTTGAAGTGGCTGAAAGTTGTATGTTGTTGATGACAAAAATTGGTGGTTGCGTGTTATGTGCTTGAAGAAGTTGATGAAGGTTGTTGAGGTGTTCATCTTTTAAACTTGTTCATCATGTTGTGTTCAAGTTGCAACACAAGTCATAAAGTTGTTGGTGAAAGACTTGCACCCATCACTCCCTAGTCTTGTCAACCACTCTTCCTTAATTCAAGGAGCCTTGTTTTGTGGGACTAGTTAGTCAAACCTCACCCTTTGAGTTTGAAAGGTTGAAAAGGCTACAAGACTATTATTTTTCCCTCCAAAACACATTGTCATCCATCACAAGTTGTATGAATATTGAATTTCAGATTTGAGACACAAAAAAAATAAAATAAAATATACATATAAGTTATATATACAAACCGTATGGGTCCAAGGCCAATTGCATGATGCCACGTCACCCCTAAGCTCAACTTTGGATATTATTCTAGTTGCTAATTGTTGATTCTTGGTTTCCTTTACTTGGTTCTAGAACTAATTAACAAACTAGTACATTCCTACTAGGTTGTCGATTAGTCCTTTGAATCCGTTTGTTCGTGTCAACGATTACTTGAGTGCCTTTTTATCTTTTGAATACGTTGCTATTTTTGGTTCTAGTCCGACAAGAATTCTTTGAGTCTTCAAACAAAAATCCACTCTGGATAAGAGCTTACTCATACCTTAAAGGATTCACGGTTACTAGCCAATTTACAACACTTGTAGAACTCAAGCGTGTGGTGATCTAAAGAGTATAATACCTTGACAATGGAAGGGACCACGTCCCATAACGTGGATACTAATGCACTTGACTCTATGAGGATCACTCTTGAGGCCGTTACCCGGACACTTGAAAGGTTGAATTCGGAATTTGGGGCCGTGAGAGGGGACTTGGCAGCAATCAAGGGAGAGGTGTCGACTATTAGTGGGAGGTTAGAACAAGTGGAGAGTCAAAGGAACTCTCGTCCTTCTACTCCTCTACATGTTTCTACCAATGGGCATGATAGGACTTCCTCCGCAACCATCACCCCCGAAACAGTCCACCAGATGCTAAATGCACCTCAAGCTCCACTAAATGCCGCAAGCCAAACCACCTTTTTCCCTCCAAACCGTGACCCCACTAGACCAATACATTTCCAAGCTCCTCAAATTCCACAAGAGGGATTTGGACGTCAAATTCCACCACTAAATTCGAACCTTCCATTCCAAGATCCATTAAACCAAAGACCACCACCTCCACAAAATCCAATACCCCCAAATCAAATTCCAAATATCCATAACCAACCAGCCCACCTTGAGGAGTATGGTAGGGAGGAGTATGAAGGGTACGGGGCCTTTGATGATACTTACATGAGGGAGGAGGAGGTGAGAGGGGGCAGAGGAGTTCAACGGAGATACCGTGGATATGAAGAAAGAGGAAACCGACACCATGAGAGAGATGTAGGCATCAACACCATCAAGTTGAGTCTACCTCTCTTTAAGGGTGAAAGTGACCCCGAGGCATACTTAGCTTGGGAATCGGCTTGTGACAAAGTCTTCCAAGTTAATGATATCTCGGAAGAAAATGATACAAGATCAAGTCCACAACACACAATATGCAACAACCAGCCACGAAATCAGCCAACCAACACAAGATTAACAAGTTAAACAACAATGCTAGTGAATCGAAAGAGCCCCACACGGCTTCACTAGACTTCAAGATCTCAAACACAACAACAACAAGATAATAAAAAGATAGTTAACTTGACATATAATATTCAAGAGACTAAGAACCCTAACATCAAGAAAGGACCCTAAGACTAATGAATATAAACACCAAGTTCTTACTTAGACCAAGAGGAACTCAATGACCTCAAGATCCTTGTTTCTAGCCAAAATGCAACACAAGTGTCTCTCTTCTTGTGGGCTATTTTGAGAGAGAGAGAGAGAACCTAAAATATTACAAGTCTTGTGATTCAAAAATATTAATGGAAGAACTACTCAAAATAACCCTAATGTGTTCTATTTATATTACAAGGTAAAATGAAGCCAAAAAGACTAGTTTGCCCTTCTCCAATCTGCCGCCCCCTTGGAGTGTAAAACTTACACTCCAAGGTCCCACTTCACACTTAAAACATTTAGATCCTTTGGGGGTTCAATGACCAACTCACACACGGCCATTTGCATGAACAAGGCTTGGGGTTTTTGTAACTCCCGAGCTTGGCTTCGTGTGAAAGGTCGTGTACTTGTGGAGCAACCCACCCGTATCATCCTCTCCATCTTGAGAGGAATTTGACCTCAAATTCAGCATTTGGTCATCTTCCACCGCACTCACGAGAGAGAGATCACAAACGTTGAAAGTGTGGTGCACTTGATATTCCGGTGGAAGGTCAATCTTGTAGGCGTTGTCATTGATCTTCTCAAGTACTTGGAAAGGCCCGTCACCCCTAGGCATCAATTTGGACTTTCTTTGAGATGGAAACCGATCCTTCCGAAGATGCACCCACACCCAATCTCCCGGTTCAAGAATGAATTCCTTTCTTCCCTTGTTTGCCCTCCTTGCCATGTCTTGGTTTTTATTCTCAAGTTGAAGCCGCACCTTCTCATGTAACTTCTTTATAGAATCTGCTCGCTTGCTTCCATCTAAGCTAATCATGAGATCACTTGGCAACGGCGTTAAATCCAAAGGAATGAGGTGGTTGAGGCCGTATACACACTCAAATGGAGTCATTCCCGTACTTGAGTGTATGACACGGTTATAGGCAAACTCAATCAATGGCAAGTGCTCTTCCCAAGAAGTCATTTTTCCCTTAACCATGGAACGTAGCATAGCACCCAAAGTCCTATTTACTACTTCCGTTTGGCCATCGGTTTGTGGGTGGCAAGTTGTAGAGAATAACAACTTGGTACCAAGCCTACCCCACATAGACTTCCAAAAGTGGCTTAGGAATTTAGAGTCCCTATCACTCACAATGGTCCTCGGGACACCATGCAATCTAACAACATTATCAACAAATAACGAGGCCACGCTAGGGGCATCATCACACTTAGAGCAAGAAATAAAGTGTGCCATTTTAGAAAACTGGTCGACTACAACAAAAATACTATCCCGACCTCGTCGAGTCCTTGGCAGCCCCAACACAAAGTCCATAGATATATCAAGCCAAGGACGTAGAGGAGTGGGCAGCGGGGTGTACAACCCGTGAGGGAGGAGCCGAGATTTGGCTCTCTTCTACGCATTGGCCACAAATCCTAGCCACATCCTTGCGCATTTTGGGCCAATAGAATTGCTCCTCCAATATTTCGAGGGTCTTTTCGACCCCAAAATGACCCATTAGACCGCCATCGTGTGCTTCCCTCACAAACAACTCTCTCCAAGAGCTAGAAGGCACACATAATCGTCTACCTTTAAATAAGTAACCATCAAACTTGGCATAGGGATTTGAACCCCTAGCCGATTCCCACTTGTCCCTACCCAAGTCTTTGCATTCCCTAAAGATAGGAGCGAAGTGAGGGTCCTTGGGATACAACTCTCTTAAACTCTCAAAACCCATCAATTTGGTTGACAAACTGGACACAAGCACATGTTTTCTAGACAAAGCATCGGCTACTACGTTGTCCTTACCCCTTTTGTATTGGATAACATAAGGGAAGGTCTCAAGGAACTCAATCCATTTGGCATGCCGTTTGTTAAGCTTGTCTTGGGCCCGAAGATGCTTTAAGGATTCATGGTCCATTCGAATCACGAACTCCTTAGGCCATAAGTAGTGTTGCCATGTGGCCAAGGCTCTAATCAAGGCATACAACTCTAAATCATACGTGGAGTAGTTTAGAGTTGCTCCTTTGAGCTTTTCGCTAAAGTAAGCAATGGGTTTCAATTCTTGCATCAAAACAGCCCCTATGCCTACTTTACTCGCATCGCACTCGACCTTGAAGGTCTTATCAAAGTTGGGCAATTGTAACAAGGGTGCGGAGATGAGCATAGCTTTCAAGGCTTCAAATGCC
Organism: Capsicum rhomboideum; assembly: GCA_031232105.1. Taxonomy (NCBI): domain Eukaryota; kingdom Viridiplantae; phylum Streptophyta; class Magnoliopsida; order Solanales; family Solanaceae; genus Capsicum; species Capsicum rhomboideum. The sequence goes on from CP124711.1 coordinate 59,916,597, forward strand.
TTAGCTTGCTCGACACCCCACTTGAAGGGTTGTTCTTTCCGAATGACCTCGGTCAAGGGGGCTGCTATGGTGCTAAATCCTTTGACAAACCTTCTATAAAAACTAGCCAACCCGTGGAAGCTTCTTACTTCTCCAATGGTTTGTGGGGTTGGCCAATTTTTTATAGCATTTATCTTGGATTCATCCACTTCGACCCCTCTTGAACTAACAACAAAACCCAAGAAAATAACTTCATTAACGCCAAAAGAGCACTTTTCCAGATTTGCATACAATTTTTCCTTTCTAAGGACATCAAGCACACATTGTAAATGCATCACATGCTCTTCTAAAGACTTACTATACACCAAGACATCATCAAAGTAGACAACAACAAACTTTCCAATAAAGGGCCTCATCACATGATTCATTAGCCTCATAAAAGTACTTGGAGCATTTGTGAGGCCGAATGGCATAACCATCCATTCATAGAGACCAAACTTGGTCTTGAAGGCGGTTTTCCATTCATCACCGGGTTGCATTCTTATTTGGTGATAGCCACTCCTTAAATCAAGCTTGGAAAACAAACATGAACCATTCAACTCATCTAGCATATAATCTAACCGAGGAATAGGGTGGCGATATTTTACCGTAATCTTGTTGATGGCCCGGCAGTCCACACACATGCGCCACGTTCCGTCCTTTTTGGGCACTAATAGCACCGGAACAGCACACGGGCTCATGCTCTCCTTGACATACCCTTTGTTGAGGAGCTCCTCAACTTGACATTGCAATTCCTTGGTGTCCGTAGGATTGCTCCTATAAGCCGGCTTGTTTGGCAATTGTGATCCCGGTACAAAATCGATTTGGTGCTCAATTCCCCGAAGCGGGGGCAATCCTTGCGGAAGCTCCTTAGGAAATACATCCTCATAATCCTGCAACACACAAGAAATCAAAGGGGAAATGGAAGAATTAGTGGGGTTAGCATTAAAACAATGAGCCAAGAGTAACATAGGCGTGTCCTCATCATGATCCACGAAGAGTTCCTTCCTCCTAACTAACATCACCATGTTTTCCGGCCCTTTTGACGTTGGGGAAGCCTTGGATGACCCCACTGCCCCACCTACAGAATTCCCTCCCTTTTCTCCCTTTTTGGATTCCTTTCTCTTTTCCTTCAATTCCCTCATCCCTTGATTCCACTCATTTACTTGGGAAGGCGAAAGCGGATGAAGAGTAACCTTTCGGCCATCCTTCTCAAGTGTATACCGATTGGACCTCCCATCGTGCTTAGTAGACCTATCATATTGCCAAGGTCTACCTAGCAACAAATGACATGCTTGCATTGGTATCACGTCACAAAGCACTTCATCGTGGTAGTTTCCCACCTTAAACCGTATCACACATTGCCTTGCGACCCTTAACTCACCACAATCATTCAACCATTGTAACTTGTAAGGACTAGTGTGTGGGGTAGTTGGTAACTTCAAGAAATTTACCATAGCATGACTTACAACATTTGTACAACTACCACTATCGATCACCAAGGTACACACACTCCCCTTTACAAGACATTTAGTATGGAATAGATTTTCCCTTTGGCTAGGGTCATCTATTGCCTTACTAATCATGACGCGCCTAACCACAAAGTTTGGAACCACACACTCCCCTTCTTGCGAGTAAACATCTTCACCATCATCACCATCATCATCATGTGGTCCATCATCGGTTTCCTCTCCATCTTGAGGCTCGGCCTCATCTTCTCCCCTTTCGGGACCCACCTCCTCACCAAGGTAATACACTCTCCCTTCCCGTAGGATCACATTGCGTCGGTTTGGACATTTATTGGCCTTATGCCCCCAACCTTGGCACTTGAAACATTGGAATCCCTTTGGGTTAGGATACTTGTGAGCCTTTGGTTTTGGAGGGAATTTGTGGACTGTTTTGGGCTCGGGCAGCCTTGTAGTGGCGGGTTGGTCCTTGTTTTTGGGCCAACCCTAGGGGGCTTGTCCCCTTACCTTGAAGGATGATCTCTCTTTAAGTTCTCTTTCAATCTCAAGAGCCGTTTGGAAAATACCGTCAACGGTTTCAAACTTGTGAAGGGTTAAATGAGTGGAGATCTCTTTGTTCAACCCACACTTGAACCTGATGTCGTGACTGATTTGCTCCCCACAATGGTCAAGTTTCAACATGAGTTGTTGAAACTCATCAAAATATGCCATCACGCTCTTGTTACCTTGACGCAAGCCATACAATCTAGCAAGCAACTCATGGCGATATCTCTCGGGAAGGTATCGTTGCCTCATCAAGTACCTCAACCGATACCAAGGTGGTGGCTGCCCATCAATTAGTTCATTACCAAACCGCTTGACATACTCCCACCAAGTGTTAGCATAACCCTCGAAATGAGCTATAGCATAGCATCCCTTCTTTTCCTCCGAGATATCATTAACTTGGAAAACTTTGTCACAAGCCGATTCCCAAGCTAAGTAAGCCTCGGGGTCACTTTCACCTTTAAAGATGGGTAGGTTCAACTTGATGGTGTTGATGCCTACATCTCTCTCTTGGTGTCGGTTTCCCCTATCTCCATACCCTCGGTATCTCCTTGGATCTCCTCGACCCCCTCTTATCTCCTTCTCCCTCATGTAAGCATCATCAAAGGCTCCATATCCTTCATACTCCTCTCTACCATATCCTTCAAAGTGGGCTGGTCGGTCTTGGGCATTTTGATTCGGAGGAATTGGATTTGGTGGCCTTTGGTTTAATGAAGCTTGGAATGGAGGGTTCGGATTTAGTGGAGGTACTTGACGTCCAAATCCCTCTTGTGGAACTTGAGGAGCTTGGAAATGTATTGGTCTAGTGGGGTCACGGTTTGGAGGGAAAAAGGTGGTTTGGCTTGCGGCATTTAGTGGAGCTTGAGGTGCATTTAGCATTTGGTGGACTGTTTCGGGGGTGATGGTTGCGGAGGAAGTCCGATCATGCCCATTGGTAGAAACATGTAGAGGTGTAGAAGGACGAGAGTTCCTTTGACTCTCCACTTGTTCTAATCTCCCACTAATAGTCGACACCTCTCCCTTGATTGCTGCCAAGTCCCCTCTCACGGCCCCAAATTCCGAATTCAACCTCTCAAGTGTCCGGGTAACGGCCTCAAGAGTGACCCTCATAGAGTCAAGTGCATTAGTATCCACGTTATGGGACGTGGTCCCTTCCATTGTCAAGGTATTATACTCTTTAGATCACCACACGCTTGAGTTCCACAAGTGTTGTAAATTGGCTAGTAACCGTGAATCCTTTAAGGTATGAGTAAGCTCTTATCCGGAGTGGATTTTTGTTTGAAGACTCAAAGAATTCTTGTCGGACTAGAACCAAAAATAGCAACGTATTCAAAAGATAAAAGGCACTCAAGTAATCGTTGACACAAACAAACAGATTCAAAGGACTAATCGACAACCTAGTAGGAATGTACTAGTTTGTTAATTAGTTCTAGAACCAAGTAAAGGAAACCAATAATCAACAATTAGCAACTAGAATAATATCGAAAGTTGAGCTTATAGTGACGTGGCAGCATGTAAGTGGTCCCACACGTTTTTGCTTCTTCCTTTTTTTTTTTTTTTTTTTTTTTTTATCTCAAATCTGAAATTTTTCAATACTCACACAACTTGTTATAGATGACAATGTGTTTTGGAGGGAAAGTAAAAGTCTTGTAGTCTTTCAGCCTTTCAAACTCAAAAAGGTAAGATTTGACTAGGCTAATCCCACAAAACAAGGTTCCGTGTTTTAAGGAAAAGTGGTTGTCAAGTCTTGGAAGAGATGGGTGCAAGTCTTTCACCAACAACTTTATGACTTGTGTTGCAACTTGAACACAACAAGATGAACAAGATGAACAAGTTTAAAAGATGAACACCTCAACAACCTTCATCAACTTCTTCAAGCACATAACACACAACCACCAATTTTTGTCAACAACAACATACAACTTTCAGCCACTTCAAGTCACCACAACAATGGTCAAGTTTTCAAGCTCAACTTTTAGATCTAGACACTTTAGTGTTGGTGAGAAAGAAACCAACACTATAAACACACTAAACAAGCAAAATAACACCTAGATCTAAACATACAACAACATTCTCGGTTTTGTCTTCAATGGACAGATTTCAGATTTTTTTTTTTTTTTTTTTTTAATCCGAGAACAAGCCCAAGATGGGTTGTGTTGGAACACAACCGGTCTTGCTTTGATACCAAATGATACAAGATCAAGTCCACAACACACAATATGCAACAACCAGCCACGAAATCAGCCAACCAACACAAGATTAACAAGTTAAACAACAATGCTAGTGAATCGAAAGAGCCCCACATGGCTTCACTAGACTTCAAGATCTCAAACACAACAACAACAAGATAATAAAAAGATAGTTAACTTGACAGATAATATTCAAGAGACTAAGAACCCTAACATCAAGAAAGGACCCTAAGACTAATGAATATAAACACCAAGTTCTTACTTAGACCAAGAGGAACTCAATGACCTCAAGATCCTTGTTTCTAGCCAAAATGCAACACAAGTGTCTCTCTTCTTGTGGGCTGTTTTGAGAGAGAGAGAGAGAACCTAAAATATTACAAGTCTTGTGATTCAAAAATATTAATGAAAGAACTACTCAAAATAACCCTAATGTGTTCTATTTATATTACAAGGTAAAATGAAGCCATAAAGACTAGTTTGCCCTTCTCCAATTTGCCGCCCCCTTGGAGTGTAAGTTTATTACACTCCAAGGTCCCACTTCACACTTAAAACATTTAGATCCTTTGGGGGTTCAATGACCAACTCACACACGGCCATTTGCATGAACAAGGCTTGGAGTTTTTGTAACTCCCGAGCTTGGCTTCGTGTGAAAGGTCGTGTACTTGTGGAGCTGGTCCCACCCGTATCAGAAAAGAAAGGAAGTTATGCTATAGCTCACTTTGAGGGTTATGCTAACACTTGGTGGGAGTACGTCAAGCGGTTTGGTAATGAACTAATTGATGGGCAGCCACCACCTGGGTATCGATTGAGGTACTTGATGAGGCAACGATACCTTCCCGAGAGATATCGCCATAAGTTGCTTGCTAGATTGTATGGCTTGCGTCAAGGTAACAAGAGTGTGATGGCATATTTTGATGAGTTTCAACAACTCATGTTGAAACTTGATCATCGTGGGGAGCAAATCAGCCACGACATCATCCGGTTCAAGTGTGGGTTGAACAAAGAGATCTCCACTCATTTAACCCTTCACAAGTTTGAAACCGTTGATGGTATTTTCCAAGCGGCTCTTGAGATTGAAAGGGAACTTAAAGAGAGATCATATTTCAAGACAAGGGGACAAACCCCCTAGGGTTGGCCCAAAAACAAGGACCAACCCGCCACTACAAGGCTGCCCGAGTCCAAAATAGTCCACAAATTCCCTCCAAAACCAAAGGCTCACAAGTATCCTAACCCAAAGGGATTCCAATGTTTCAAGTGCCAAGGTTGGGGGCATAAGGCCAATGAATGTCCAAACCGACGCAATGTGATCCTACGGGAAGGGAGAGTGTATTACCTTGGTGAGGAGGTGGGTCCCAAAAGGGGAGAAGATGAGGCCGAGCCTCAAGATGGAGCGGAAACCGATGATGGACCACATGATGATGATGGTGATGATGGTGAAGATGTTTACCCACAAGAAGGGGAGTGTGTGGTTCCAAACTTTGTGGTTAGGCGCGTCATGATTAGTAAGGCAATAGATGACCCAAGCTAAAGGGAAAATCTATTCCATACTAAATGTCTTGTAAAGGGGAGTGTGTGTACCTTGGTGATCGATAGTGGTAGTTGTACAAATGTTGTAAGTCATGCTATGGTAAATTTCTTGAAGTTACCAACTACCCCGCACACTAGTCCTTACAAGTTACAATGGTTGAATGATTGTGGTGAGTTAAGGGTCACAAGGCAATGTGTGATACGGTTTAAGGTGGGAAACTACCACGATGAAGTGCTTTGTGACGTGATACCAATGCAAGCATGTCACTTGTTTCTAGGTAGACCTTGGCAATATGATAGGTCTACTAAACACGATGGGAGGTCCAATCGGTATACACTTGAGAAGGATGGCCGAAAGGTTACTCTTCATCCGCTTTCGCCTTCCCAAGTAAATGAGTGGCATCAAAGGATGAGGGAATTGAAGGAAAAGGGAAAGGAATCTGAAAAGGGAGAAAAGGGAGGGAATTCCGTAGGTCAGTGGGGTCATCCAAGGCTGCCTCAACGTCAAAAGGGCCAGGAAACATGGTGATGTTAGTTAGGAGGAAGGAACTCTTCGTGGATCATGATGAGGACACGCCTATGTTACTCTTGGCTCATTGTTTTAATACTAACCCCACTAATTCTTCCATTTCCCCTTTGTTTTCTTGTGTGTTGCAGGATTATGAGGATGTATTTCCTAAGGAGCTTCCGCAAGGATTGCCCCCGCTTCGGGGAATTGAGCACCAAATTGATTTTGTGCCAGGATCACAATTGCCAAACAAGCCGGCTTATAGGAGCAATCCTACGGATACCAAGGAATTGCAACGTCAAGTGGAGGAGCTTCTCAACAAAGGGTATATCAAGGAGAGCATGAGTCCGTGCGCGGTTCCGGTGCTACTAGTGCCCAAGAAGGATGGAACGTGGCGTATGTGTGTGGACTGCCGAGCCATCAACAAGATTACGATAAAGTATCGTCACCCTATCCCTCTATTAGATGACATGCTTGATGAATTGAATGGTTCATGTTTATTTTCCAAGATTGATTTAAGAAGTGGCTATCACCAAATAAGAATGCAACCCGGTGATGAATGGAAAATCGCCTTCAAGACCAAGTTTGGTCTCTATGAATGGATGGTTATGCCATTCGGCCTAACAAATGCTCCAAGTACTTTTATGAGGCTAATGAATCATGTGATGAGGCCATTTATTGGAAAGTTTGTTGTTGTCTATTTTGATGATGTCTTGGTGTATAGTAAATCTTTAGAAGATCATGTGATGCATTTGCAATGTGTGCTTGATGTCCTTAGAAAGGAAAGGTTGTATGCAAATCTGGAAAAGTGCTCTTTTGGCGTTAATGAAGTTGTTTTCTTGGGTTTTGTTGTTAGTTCAAGAGGGGTCGAAGTGGATGAATCCAAGATAAATGCTATCAAAAATTGGCCAATCCCTCAAACCTTGGAGAAGTAAGAAGCTTCCATGGGTTGGCTAGTTTTTATAGAAGGTTTGTCAAAGGATTTAGCACCATAGCTGCCCCCTTGACCGAGGTCATTCGGAAAGAACAACCCTTCAAGTGGGGTGTCGAGCAAGCTAAGGCATTTGAAGCCTTGAAAGCTATGCTCATTTCCGCCCCTTTGTTACAATTGGCCAACTTTGATAAGACCTTCGAGGTCGAGTGTGATGCGAGTAAAGTAGGCATAGGGGCTGTTTTGATGCAAGAATTGAAACCCATTGCTTACTTTAGTGAAAAGCTCAAAGGAGCAACTCTAAACTACTCCACGTATGATTTAGAGTTGTATGCCTTGATTAGAGCCTTGGCCACTTGGCAACACTACTTATGGCCTAAGGAGTTCGTGATCCGAACGGACCATGAATCCTTAAAGCATCTCCGGGCCCAAGACAAGATTAACAAACGGCATGCCAAATGGATTGAGTTTATTGAGACCTTCCCTTATGTTATCCAATACAAAAGGGGTAAGGACAATGTAGTGGCCGATGCTTTGTCTAGAAAACATGTCCTTGTGTCCACCTTGTCATCAAAGTTGATGGGTTTTGAGAGTTTAAGAGAATTGTATCCCAAGGACCCTCACTTTGCTCCTATCTTTAGGGAATGCGAAGACTTGGGTAGGGACAAGTGGAATTCGGCTAGGGGATCAAATCCCTATGCCAAGTTTGATGGTTACTTATTTAAAGGTAGACGATTGTGTGTACCCTCTAGCTCTTGGATAGAATTGTTTGTGAGGGAAGCACATGATGGCGGTCTAATGGGTCATTTTGGGGTTGAAAAAACCCTCGGAATATTGGAGGAGCAATTCTATCGGCTCTTACCTCATGGGTTGTACACACCGCTGCCCACTCCTCTACGTCCTTGGCTTGATATATCTATGAACTTTGTGTTAGGGCTGCCAAGGACTCGTCGAGGCCGGGATAGTATTTTTGTTGTAGTCGACCGGTTTTCTAAAATGGCGCACTTTATTCCTTGCTCTAAATGTGATGACGCCCCTAGCGTGGCCTCTCTATTTGTTGATAATGTTGTGAGATTGCATGGTGTTCCGAGGACCATTTTAAGTGATAGGGACTCTAAGTTCCTAAGTTACTTTTGGAAGTCCATGTGGGGTAGGCTTGGGACCAAGTTGTTGTTCTCTACGTCCTGCCACCCACAAACCGATGGCCAAACAAAAGTAGTAAATAGGACTTTGGGTGCTATGCTACGCTCCGTGGTTAAGGGAAAAATGACTTCTTGGGAGGAACACTTACCATTAATTGAGTTTGCTTATAACCGTGTCATACACTCAAGTACGGGAATGACTCCCTTTGAGTGTGTATACGGCCTCAACCCCCTTACCCCTTTGGATTTAACGCCTTTGCCAAGTGATCTCATGATTATCTTAGATGGAAGCAAGCGGGCAGATTCTATGAAAAGTCTACACGAGAAGGTGCGACTTCAACTTGAGAAGAAAAACCAAGAAGTTGCAAGGAGGGCCAACAAGGGGAGAAAGGAAATCATTCTTGAACCGGGAGATTGGGTGTGGGTGCATCTTCGAAAGGACCGATTCCCATCTCAAAGAAAGACCAAATTGATGCCGAGGGGTGATGGTCCATTCCAAGTACTTGAGAAAATCAATGACAACGCCTACAAGATTGATCTTCCACCGGAATATCAAGTGCACAACACTTTCAACGTAGGTGATCTTTCTCTCGTAGGTGTGGTTGAAGATGGACAAATGTCAAATTTGAGGTCAAATTCCTCTCAAGATGGAGAGGATGATACGGGTGTGAGCTGTCCAACAAGACCACGACCTTTCACGCGTAGTCAAGCCCGGGAGTTACAAAAACTCCAAGCCTTATTCATGCAAATGGACGCGTGTGAACTGGTCGTGGGCCCACCTAATGGTCTCAATGTTCTTAAGTGTGAAGAGGACCTTGAAGTGTAATAAATACAACACTCCAAGGCTGCCTGTTTCAGAGAGGGGCAAAAGGGGTCATTTTGTCTTTCATTTGGCTTGTAATATAAATAGACAAGCTTAGGGTTATTTTGCTTAGTTTTCTCATTGTAATTTCAAGACAAAAGACTTGTAATATTTCTCTCTCTCTCTCTCTTCCATTGGGGAGGCAGAATCTGCCAAGCTTTCCAAGAGTGAAGCTTGTGTTGTGTTTTGGCTAGAAACTAGGGTCTTGAGGTCATTTGAGTTCCTCTTTGTCCAAGTAAGAACTTGGTGTTCATATTCAATAGTCTTAGGGTCCTCTCTTGTTGTTAGGGTTCTTTGAATATCATATGTCAAGTTAACTATCTTTTATTTATCTTGCTGTGGTTGTGTTTGTGATCTTGAAGTCTAGTGAAGCCGTGTGGGGCTCTTTCGATTCACTAGCATTTGTGTTCATCTTGTTGTTCTTGGTTTACTGATTTTTGTGTTATTGTTGCTGAAATCTTGTGTTACATACTTGATATTGTATCACCTAACCAAGGCTTTGATACCAAATGATAAGAGTGAACCGCTAACCAACTGCACTAAAAGCTATAGTTGAAAGTGGAAGGCGCAACCCACCCTTTATAGGCCCTGAACCAGGGGGGACGAACCCGACCCCCACCCCCACCAAGGCCAACCCGGGACACATCCCTCTTCTGGGGGTGGCCACCCTTTGGGTGCCATCAAACATCCTTAATCAAACTTTGCTTGTCATCTTGACCAAGCACTAAGTGGGCTGTTTTACAACTACCACATTCCAATTGGTCACCAGGGTTAAATGGATAGAGTGGCCATAGACATGGGTTTAAGCAACACTCTTTTTCCCCAAAGGTATCACCAACACAAACAGTTATACACTTCACACAAGCATAGGCAATACCATGAGCAAATAAAGAGTAAAGAAAGGTGTCGCGGAAATTGACTTCATCTAGGGTATCCTCAAGGGCATGCTCAACACTATGCTCAAGAACATTAGCAAGTGTATGCTCAATAATTGAAACACTCAAAGAAGAATAAATAATTGGAGAATAAAGATCACCTTTCATTTCTTTACAATCTTTCCCCAAAAGAGTACTCTCATCTTCCAAGAAACGATTTCCATCTTTAGGAGGAATGTTGCCACACCATAGTGGGTTGTTATATAGAGTTTCGCCCTCAAGAAGAGCTACATCACTAACATGATCCTCACTACTAGGTAACTGGTACAAGCCAAATTGGTGTTAACCTTTCAAGGACTATAATTCAAGGCCGACATCAAGGGACCCAAGCCACGATCATCTCAAAAATGCAAGAATACATTTGGAGGACCCTTTTCAAGCTCCCAAGAGTTCAATACCACATGTGGAGGATAACTTTGAGTCGAGAGCCAAATTCACCTCAAGACTTCAACAAGGAAGCAAGCCCGAGAACTCCAAACACTCCAAGGATTATTGATGAAGCTAGATGTGTTCCAAAACCATCTTGACACCATTTAAGGAGTATTGTGTTTTTCCCAATACATTCAAGAAGGATCGAGGGCTGTTGGAGAGATCGTTAGAGGGCAAAAAAGAGCTTAAAGGCAATTTGGAGTGACCCGTAAAGTCACTTGCGCCCGCAGGTGACTGACCTGCACCCACAAATGGTACCTGCGCCCTTCACCTATGCCAGAAGATGGCCATCTGCATGGGTATGAGGTCCGAAGCGTCCAGCTTGTTTCATTTTGTTGAATTGGGTAAATTTTGGGCCCGTAAATGTAATAAATAGCCCATGGCTATAAATAGTAGTTTCCTTTTTCATTTTAGGGGCTTTTGATGAATTAAGATGAAATATACACATGAGAGTGTGGGAGCTAGGATTAGCTTATTTTGAATTATCGTTTTGAGACGTTGGTTACTCTGGAAATTGATTCCCTCATGGTTTACGTATGTGAACTCGTGCTTGTAGGATTAATTCAATAGAGGTTTTAGGGTTTAAAATACCCTTTGGTTTCTTTAATTTTCCTATCTTTGTTTAATTCAATCTATCTTTACTTTCTTGCCCTGTTATCATAGTTTATTGTTGTGTTTTTTGTGTTTATTTCAACTTTCATATTTTGGGGGTTATCATTAACCCACAAGGAGTGATTTCATCATTCTCAAATAAGAAATTGTACTTAAAAAGGGAAGGATCAATCCAAGAAGGAGAATTGGAACATGTAAGTTCACTCTCAAAAAGACAATTATCAAATTTCAAAGAAGTTTCAAACACATGATCATCCCTATGAGCCAAGCAAGTAATTGAATTTTCATTTAAAAGCATGCTCAAGGGGTCACTCCTATTCAAATGATCAACATTATTAACATCATCACTAACTTGAGGTTCACTAATCACATCACAAACACCCTCAACTAGTGGACTAGATTCACACACAAGTTGATCAACACCATTTTCACAAGACCATGTACTAGCATTCAACACAAAGGCTTCAACACTAGGTGGACTCAAATCAATCTTACAAGCAGACTTAATTCGGTTATCAATAGGATCAACTAGTGTATCCACACTCTCAACATGTACATTATCATCACAAGGTAAAGAATCACTAAGCTCACATGTAGACAAACTATCACACACACTCAATTGGCTGCTAGCCACATAATGGCAACTCATATTTACTAAAGTGCAAGAGTTAGCTATGTTAACTTGAAGATCATGAGAAGATTCTTATTTACCTAGGTACAAGGTTCCTTTCAAAGTGTCAGAATACTCTTCATATGGTTTGAGGCATAGGTCCAAATTAATCTCCCGATATTTTTGCTTAGACCCAATGTGTGAAGCTTGTATTCCTCATCTATTTGCAACATTAGTACATGCACAAGTGTCTTTACTAAGAGAAGGACAAACAAAGTTAGATGGGATTTGTGGTAACCCCCTCACTCCACTTCTCACAACCTCTCCTTTTTCCATTTTTGGGTTACCACTTTGCACTCCCTTACTTCTCTCAATATTTTGTCTCTCTTTATCAAGGGACTTAGAGTAAGTGGTCACATTTCCTTGAGGCTTGGGAAGGGTAGGTGAAAAAATATGATTTCCCCATTGGTCTACTATAATCTTGGGCTAATTTTTCTCATTTGAAAATCCATGTACTTAAAACCAATTGGCGCCCAAACATAAGTGGACAAAGTCCAAGGGAAATATATCACACCACACTTCTTCACTAGTACTCATTTCGGGTGAAGGAAACCTGCACACTCTTGAAAACTGTATAGCCCTCCAAGAAATATAGATACTGCTTGGATATTCGATGTATACCTAAATAGTCGACCATAGAGTGAGTGATGTAGTTTACATAGCACCAATCATCGAGAACAAGAATACATCCCAGAACCCCACAAATACTCACCTTTCAAAGGTCAACTTGTCTTCTCGGATCAACATTATAGAGCTTCGTGTATCCTTTAGGCACAAAGTTGGACTTCATGAACCCCTTCAAGGTACTCCATGTTTGATTGGTCCCTTTTGCAAGTTCCCACCACCTCAATGTTGGACCTTGAATATACTTAAGGGTATATGTGGCTTGTTCAACTTCGCTCAAATCATAGTCCTTGAGAAACCTTTCACATTGCCATTCCTAATCAAGATAAACCTCTGGATCACGTCCTCCTTTGAAGATAGAAAGAGGGGTTCTAGTGAAATTATGACTCTTAATATCCTCATATCTATCGTGGCTCCAAATCCTCAATGTTTGAGTACTAGAACAAGATGAATAGGATGTTGTACCCCTAGTCATTCGAGATGAACACTCTTTTCTTCTTATTGGATGATTTCTACTCGATGTAGTGTAACCACTTGTAATATGATAAGAAGTACCACAAGAAGAGGAATATAAATCTCCGCAATCCTCATGTACATTCCCAGCATGACTCTTATAAAGTGCATAGGAGAAAGGATTATACCTCACAACTTCCTCATGCTCGAAGAAGGAAGTGGAAGGATCCTCATATGCCCCTTCATCCTCAAAATAACCATCACAAGGCTCTTCATCCTCTCCATACTCTCTATAAGAGCTAGGCTTACTATTTGACTTATATTCTTCTCCAGAATAGTAGCTCTCATTTCCACACAGCTCTTAATCATGGCTATATTCATAGCCTCCATAATCACCATAATCACCATCTCCATCATAGCCATAACCTTTATTACTACAATCATAGTCTCCTATGTTATAGTCACACGTATCCGAGGCAACCGATGACATATTTCCTTATAGTACCTACAAAATGAGCAAACAAGGTTAGTAAAAAAAGCTCCTCACCAACACTCGTAAGATTCTCACCTTTGTACGCCTCACAATTAGATTGGCTAATGTTGAAGATTGCTTATACTCTGGTGGTACACAAGGTGTCGATTGTTACTCTTGGTCAGAATGGATTCTTGATTTGAAAGACTTAAACAAAATATTTACGGACTTGAATCAAGAAGTTACTGTAACACCCCGTACATTCCTAACCCTACTTGACGACATTAAATAATATGTACTTAGGTCTCGAGAGTAATAAGTATGCATTTGGTAATGTTATTGAGGAGATAATTGAATTTGGCTCTTGATATGTGATTAAGCTTGCATAGATGGTGTTTTGCAATTGTCATTGTGCATTTGTGGGGTTCAAAATGAGGCTAATAGGACCTCAAAACAAAGTGTATTAAGGTTAAGAAGTAAGTTAAAGGATAGGACTTGAAGTATCTAACCGAACCCGCGAAGAAAAGTCGAAAAATGAAATTTTCAAAAAATTTTAAGGAGGGGCGCATTTGGGACCGTGCAATGCCGCTCTGGGCTAAAATTTTTAGCCCAAAGGCAGTAAGTTGGCCCGCCAAGGGGCGTGCCACCTTGGGTTTTCCACTTTTTCGAAAGTTGGAAATTTCTAAGTCCCAAGGGTATCCGGGAATGTACCGAGCCAATTTTTGCCACGTCTCTTATACAACATTTATGAAATGAGTCAAATATTATATTGGTATGATAAAATTACTCGAGAACGAATTTGGGGTCAAAATGACGATTTTACCCTTTTGGGCAAAATAGGCCATACGTGGCTAGAATCGCTTGTTCTTGGGATCGAGGCTACGGATATGAATAACATGAGTGCGAATATTGTTGTAACCCATATGATATGACTTGAGCACTATAAATTATTGATTTTACTAGGTTAAGTGAATTGGGCCCAAAAAGGACCCAAAAATGAAAAGAATGCATGGCCCAAAATGGGTCAAATGACCCATTCTTTCAAGACCTTCTAGACCAAGCATTTAATTCTTTAGAAGTGGCTAAGGATGGACATAAATGCTCATAAAAGGGACCAAAAATCTGATTTTTTGGTCATTTGGAAGCTCATGCTTTTTGGTCTATTTTTCAACATATTTTCTCTTAAACCCTAGAAGCTCAAAAACAACTCTTGAAGCAAGATCATCCTATTCCAAGCCTTGGTAAGTATTTAATCTCATGGATTAACATATTATATGCATGGTAGATTATGTATATCATGATAGTTATGTTGGCAAGGTGGTGAATGGTGTATTGTTGCTTTTGGTGGAAGATGTGCCATCTTTGTAAATTGAAGGTGGAAAAGAGACTTGTTGTCTTAATGAAAAAGCATGGTATGGATAAAATATGAACATGTATGGTGTTATTTTTTTGTTAAACATGCTATTTTCATATAAGTGTAAATTATGGGATTTTGGCCGATTTGTTGTTGTGAGATGTGTTGAAGGAAATTGATGGCATAAGTATGATGTTGTGATAATGGAGAGTGGAAAGTGTGAACTTGGCATGACATGCTATTGGTTATCATGTGTTGGTCAATGTTGGGAATATTGTGGGATTTTTGGAATAATACTTTCATGAATGGTTGTGTCAAGCGGGACATGGCATGTTTAAAGGCAAACATAAGAATTATACTTATTATATGCATTATAAAGTAGTTGGTGGTTAATGTTGGCTCCGTTGTGTATTTGTGTTGTAGAGTGGAACATAAGGAAGGAGCGAAACTATTGTATGCGCATTTAAGATTGTGTGTTGGTATTGAGAATACAAGTTATGTAAGGTTACTTTGTTCGTATCTTTTTGCGGTACGTCGTATTCACATTGGCATTATGCTAGTCCTATCCCAAAATGTGCTAAGGTATTCTATATCTATTTAGAAATGGTTATTATTACATATTCCCTACTCATTGATCACTTGGGAATTGTATGTCTCATATTCGTTAGTCAATGTTCCAAAAGCCCAAAAAGGTTATGTTCCAAAGTGCCAATAGTGGCTACACACATACCTCTTGTTCATTGACTTGTGTCTAATGATTTCAATAATGTTATCTATTGTTGAGTCCTATACTCCTCATTCATGAGTTATTGTGGTTCATGGGTTACATAATTATGGACATGTTCCAAAAGTCCCAATCATGTTGTGTTCTTGAGTTTCCAAGAATGTTGTGGCTATGTACATACGTTAATCTCTCATCACTGATTGTATCACTCTCTCATAAGAGGATGAATCAATTCCTCACAAGTATCAATCTATCAAAAGTAAGAATAAAGTAATACACATTTGTTGTTGGTTATGATTTATGGGTGGCAAGTCTAGGGGCATAAGCCTAGCTCGACTCGATCCTGATGTGTTGATTTATGGGTGGAAAGTCTAGGGGCATAAGCCTAGCTTGACTCGATCCCGATGTGTTGATTTATGGGTGGCAGGTCTAGGGGCATAAGCCTAGCTCGACCCGATCCCAACATTACATGATGTGATGTTAAGACCCAGTGATCAGTCGGGGCCCGGGTACGTTATGATATGAGCAATGAGGAATAAATCATAAAGAGAAGAACTTAATTTGTGTAAGCTACATTGTTCCACATATGCAAATCGATGAGTTGTTCATGGTGCCTATCCTATTACGTTTTGATTCTATTGATGTATTTATAACAAGTTTCATATGGCCTTACATACTCAGTACATTCTCCGTACTGACCCCTCTTGGGGGGCTTACCTTACTTGCTGCAGGCACAGGTACTAGTAGACCTCCACTGTAGGTCGCGGATCTTTTGCCGACTTTTGGTGAGCTCCACTTGGTTCGGGGCTTTCTGAGTTGCCATGTACATTTATTTTGGTATTGTATATGAGTATAGAGCGGGGTGTTGTCCCGACTCTAGGTTTCCATAGTCATGTATTTCAGCTAGAGGCTTTTGTAGACTTATGTGGGAACAAAATGTATGTATGCTCATTTTGGTTTGTTGGCCCCAACGGCCAAGTTGATATAAATATATATATGGCATATGTTTCCATATCCGTTTCCATATCCATGACTTTTGCATAGTTGCATGGGGCTTCATAAGGTCCATATGAGGAGATGCATGCAAGTGTTCATAAGTAAAGATTGGTTCTCTCGGGCCATGTCGGCTTCGGGTGCCAATCACGCCTCTTTGGGACTTGGGGCGTGACAGTTACAATGGGATGAAACTAGAAAACCTCAAAAGAAATAAGACGAAGAAGAAAATGGACTCAAGAACTAATCAACCAACCAAGTAGATGAATTACTAGTTGTTAATTAGTTTAGTAATCAAAAATTGAAATAAGGAATCAAGAAATGAAACAAAGAAGTTGGAATCTGAGAAAAATGAGTTTTGAAGTCATTGAGGTGCGTTTGGATGACTTGCTCCCGCAGGTAATGACCTGCCCATACAGGTGGTAACGCATGTCAAAGAAAAATGACCTACCTTGGTCACCGGCCCATACAGATGGATCATCTACCCAAGCAGATGGGGGCGCAGGAGGCTAGACAGCCAACTATATCCTTCGAATTTTAAGCTTTTATGGGCCCTTTTTGTACTTCTTTCCTTTGGATTTTTTCACTTTTGGAATATTCCTTTAGCATAAACAAGTACACCCTCTTTCCACCTATCCTTTTTGGATCAAAACACCTTTTTCAAAGATTCTTCTTCAACAAGACATGAATTTCGTGAAGAACATCAAGAACATGGATGAACTTCAAAAATTCATAACTTCTTCGTTTTAGTTCGGAATTCAATGGAAAAAAAATCTAGGCTCTCTTTGATATGAGGAACAATCCCCAATACTCTTTAACCCTCAATTCCAAGCCAAATTTTTTAGATTTTCAAACCTTTCTTCAAGCTCCAAACTCAAAAATGGCGGATTCTCCAAAAATCTCTCCACTCAACTCTAAATTTTAGATCTAGGGTCTCTTTGATATGAGAAGCACTTTCCAACTATTTTCATACCAGACATCCACACCAAAATCACAAGATCTAGAAACCCATTTTTTTTCCTCAAGAACTCAAGCTCAACAATGGAGTTTCTCTTTAAATCTTCCCAAATTACATCCAAAACTCAAGATTCCAACTCTAATAACACTAGAGGAAACAAATCTAGTGTTCAAACTACAAGAAAATTCAAAAACAAAACTTGAAATTTTTGAAAATTTCCAAAAACAAAAATTTTAGATTTTTTTTCTCTTTTTTTTTTTTTTGATTTTCGATTTTCTAGGTAAAAAACCCCAAGAATGAATTTCTGAGAACGAACTCAAGCTTGGCTCTGATACCAAATAATACAATCCAAAATAAAAAATGAAGATTTAACTATGAAAATAAGGAAATAAATAATAGATGTAGAAGATAGAAAGATAGACACAAAGAAGATAAGATAATTAAGAACTAATGAGTGTATTGAACTCAAAAACCCCTAACTCTAACATCAACGAGCACCTAATCTCTTACGTTGGCCGCAAGGGAATCGAAATGCCCTTACAATCACCGTTTCTAAGCAAGATGCAACAAGAGCCATTCCAAGCCCTCAAACACTCTCTCAAGAGTTTTCATTCTCAATTCATATCAAAAAGCTAACTAAGGAAATAATGACCTAAGCTCATCTATTTATAGTCTAGGGCTAAGCTATTACATTGGGCCTAGCCTAAAACTGACCCATGGACCAAGTTAAGAAAATAGCCTACTAAGTGGACTGTTTTGAGTGTGACGGTCCGCCAAGTGCACCGTCACTGGCTTGGTGGTCCGCCGCTCCCTCCGTCAAGTTGAGCCAGCAGCTCTCTTGGGCTTGGCTCTTCTTGATTGGCCACCAAGTGAGCCGTCAAGGCCTTGGTGGTCCATCACATGGCCCATCAATCCAAGGCAGTATCCTTTTGGGTCCTTCCAAATGCGTTCCAAGCTTCAAGCTATCAACCGCACGTGGAATTGCTCTAGTGTAGGCTTAAAAGTGATCCTCCAAGCACGTTCTTGTATCCTCAAGTCAACCATGGATAGGATCACTACATGTAGACCTCGAATTATATGCCTCAAAGTGTCGATGCCGATTTTGAATGTATCATCCAAATGATACGAACCAAAATACGAAGAAAATGAAGAATCTACGAAAATAACAAAACAAGGTTAAAAAATACGAAAAGAAGAACAATGAAGAACAAACGCTAATAAAGTAAAAGGATAGCTAGATAGACACAATATGATAAGAAAAGGACAACCAAAGGTATTTCAAATCAAAGACCTTCCCTTAAATTACCAAAAGCACCAATCTCTTACAAAGACCGAAAGAGGAATTGGACCTCTAACAATCAATGTTTCTAGATGAACAAGAAAGCTCCCAACAAGCTAACATAAACACTCTCAAGTGTATTCTTTATTCAAAATGATCTTGGTGGGTTGCAATACTCCTCCTCATCTCTAAAAGGATGCCAATTACCTTGAGTGAGGAACTTTGGGGTAATCCTGCTTGTATTATCCTCTCCTTCTTGAAGAGAATTTATCCTTAAATTTAACTTTTCATCATTCGTAAATTCAAGATTCTTGGGGTAGTACTTGGAATTGAAATTGGGAGGATTCATAACTTGCTTAGCCAAGTAAAGTGGGATGCTAACCTCTCCTTCTTGAGACAAACCTTCTTCGAATAGCACTTTGTTGGTAAGCATATTTGGTACGGTGATATCCCCAATACATGAGTCTTTTAGCAACGCATCTCCCATAATCCAAGCTATCATCCACACATGATATTGATCTTTTGAAGGCTCTTTCCAAGATGTAGTTTGGATCGTGTCAACGGTTATTTTAGTTGCGTTGGTGCTAACCATGCTTACATCATCTTCTCCTTCTTAAAAAGGATTCAACATTGAACTCCATTAGGCCTCCATTAATTTTAGAATTCTTTGGTAAGAACTCCATTAGGCCTTTAAGCTTTTCTTCATAAAGCACTCTCCTTGCATCATCCTTTGGACGTGTTTGTTCATGACCCTGCAAAAGAGAAGGAGTGATACTAGGTAAAATGCTAGTATCATGGTTAGTGGACCTAAGATGAAAAGGGTCTTTGCATAGTTGGATTTAAAGTGGTCGAACAATGTATTGTGGAGCTCCGTTCATATTGGATTAGGGTGATGGAACATGCAATGGAACATGTTCTTGATATCTTGGAGCACAATTTTGGTGGACGAACCCCGGTGTAGGAATGGTAGTTTGGGCATGGGGTAGAGGAGTTAAACTAGTGGCCTTTAAATGATCCCCAACATTTGGCATCCTACCATGATTACTTGACAACTTCTCATTCATGGGTAACATACGCCCAATCATTTGATCCATATCTTGTTGCAACCCTACGAGTGCCTCCAAGATGGTATCAACGGTTTCTCCACCCATTGTCTTAGTACAATTGAAAAAAAGGGATAAAGCGCATATGTATGACTCGATTAAGAGAAAAAGGACTCGAGTCAAAGAAGTTAACTAAGAAACAAAACGATAAAAGCACACAAAGAAAAGAATAAGAAAGAAAAATGAACTTAAGAACTAATCAACAATTAACTAGGATGATTACTAGTTGAAAATTAGTTTAATAATCAAATAAAAATGATTAGGAATCAAACAAAATGAAACTAGGATGTTAGAACCTAAGTAAAATGAGTTTTAGAGTGCTTAAGGTCTGTTGGGTTGACCTGTGGGCGCAGGTGATGACCTGCCCATGCAGGTGGCAATGCATGTCAAAGTAGAATGACCTGCCTTGGTCACCTTCCCACGCAAATAGTTCATCTGCCCACGCAGATGGGGGCGCAGGTAGCTAGACAGCCAACTGTAACCTTCGAATTTTAAGCTTTTTGTGGGCTCTTTTTGCACACTCTCTCTTGAAATATTCCTTTTTTTTTTTTGGATATTCTTTGTACTAACACCTAAACATCTTTCTCTTTATTCCTTTTTGGATCTAACACACCTTTTTGGAAGATTCTTCTTCAACAAGATATGAATTTATGAAGAACACCAATAACAAGATGTATTCAAAAATTCATATCTCTCTCAATTTAGCTCCAAATCTCACGAAATTTGAAACCCAAGCTCCTTTTGGTATGGGTAACAACTTCCAACAACTTTAAGCCTTCAATTCCACTCAAAAATCTATATTTGAAGAACCACTTCACTTTCTTCAAAAACTCAAGGCTCAACAATGGTAGAGGTTTCAAATCACCTTTGATTAAGCTAAAATTTGATATTTAGACTCAAATAGTGTTAGGGAAAAAGAATTGAACACAAAAAACACAAGAAAACACCAAATCAAAAACTCAAAAATTTGGGCTAACCCCAAAAACGTGAAACACCAAATTTTTTTGTATTTTTCAATTTTCTTTCTATACACACCCAAGATTGAATTTGTGGGAACGAATTCAAGCTCGGCTTTGATACCAAATGCTAAGAACCAAAATACAAAGATAATGAAGAAACTACAAAAACAATGAAAAAAGGTTAAAATAGAAAAATACAAAAATATGAAAAGAAGAACAACGAAGAAAAAATGATAATAAAGTAAAAGGATAGATAGATAGACACAATATAATAAGAAAAGGACAACCAAAGGTATTTAAAACCAAAGACCTTCCCTTAAATTACCACAAGAACCAATCTCTTACGAATACCGAAAGAGGAATTGGACCTCTAACAATCAATGTTTCTAGAGGAACAAGAAAGCTCCCAACAAGCTAACATAAACACTTTCAAGTGTATTCTTCATTCAAAATCATCTTGGTGGGTCGCAATATTCTTTCTCATCTCTTAAAGGATGCAAATTACCTTGAGTGAGGATCTTTACGGTAATCCCACTTGTATTAGATTGTGACATATTGGTCGAACTTGTTGAGCTAGAAATGGTAAACTTTGATGTTATAATGGGTATGAATTGGTTGGCTTCTTGTTATGCTACAGTAGATTGCCAAACTAAGAGGGGGCATTTCCATTTTCCAAAAGAGGTAGTCCTTGAATGGAGGGGCAATATTGGGGTGCCAAGAGGTAAATTTATTTCATATCTTAAGGAAAAGAAAAAAATGCCTAAAGGGTGCATATGTCATCTAGTGAGAGTGAAAGATATAGATGCAGAGCCACCAAATCTTCAATCGATTCCTGTGGTAAATGAATTTCCTAATGTGTAATTCTTGAAGATCTTCTAGGTTTGCCTCTAGAATGAGAAGTAAAATTTGGTATTGATGTGATCCTAGGTACTCAACCTATCTCTATTCCTCCATATAGAATGACTTCTAAAGAATTACGGGAGTTGAAAGAGCAATTAAAAGACTTGCTAGAAAAAGGATTCATAAGGCCTAGTATGTCCCATTGGGCGCACCAGTGTTATTTGTGCATAAGAAAGATGGCATGTTGAGAATGTGCATTGACTACCGACAACTGAATAAGGTGACTATTAAGAACAAATATCCCTTTCTAAGAATTGATGATTTTATTTGATCAATTACAATGTGCTAAGTGTTTTTCAAAGATTGATTTGCGGTCGGGTTACCATCAAGTAAGGGACAAAGAGAAAGATATGTCGAAGACAACTTTTTGAATGAGGTATGGTCATTATGAGTTTTTAGTTATGTCATTTGGGCTAACAAATGCACTAGAAGCTTTTATTGATTTGATGAATATGGTGTTCAAGCCATTCTTAGATGTGCTCGTGATAGTATTCATATGATATTCTGGTTTATTCAAGACCAAAAGAGGACCATGCTAGTCACTTAGGACAGGTGTTACAGATTCTTCGTGATCATAAGTCATATGCAAAGTTCTCTAAATGTTAATTTTGGTTAAAATTTGTAGCATTCTTGGATCATATTGTATCTGATAAAGGAATAAGGGTTGATACTCAAAAGATAGAAGCTGTGAAGGACTGTCCAAAACCTACAACACCTATGGAGTTTCATAGTTTCCAAGATCTAAAGATTATGTTGACTTCTACAACCGTATTGGTACTTCCAGAAGGCACAAAAGGGTATGCGGTGTATTGTGATGCTTCAGGAGTTAGCTTAGGATGTGTATTGATGCAACATGGTAAAGTAATAGCTTATGCCTCAAGACAGTTATGGCCACATGAGAAAAATTATCCAACACATGATCTTGAGCTAGCAGCGGTTGTATTTGCTTTAAAGATATACTGACACTACTTGTATAGGGTGCATGTTGACATATATACTGACCATAAGAGTTTGCTATATATTTTCAAGCAGAAGGACCTAAATCTGAGATAGTGAAGGTGGCTTGAGTTAATAAAAGATTATGACATTGATATTTTGTATCATCTGGGGAAAGCAAATATAGTAGCTGATGCGTTAAGTCATAAGGCGATAGCAAACACTTATGGGCAGTCCACAAAAATACAAGGGCTAATCAAAGATCTACACCAACTAGCAAACTTGGGGGGTCACCTTCTTGAATCTCTAGATGAAGGAGTTATTGTGCAAAATGTGGTAGAATCTTCATTAGTAGCTGAGGTGAAAGAGAAGCAGTAGATAGATCCTATTCTATTATAGCATAAGGAAATTGTACAACAAGGTATGACAAAGGCATTTTAGCTCATGCAAGAGGGAGTGCTTCAGTGCCAAAACATATTGTGTATACCTAATATAGATGGGCTAAGAAAGAGGATTATGACGGAGGCACATCATTCAAGGTATTCCATCTATCCGGGGTCAAATAAGATTTATCATGATTTGAAAGGAGTGTATTAGTGGGGTGACATAAAGAAAAACATTGCAGAATTTGTAGCCAAATGTCCAAGTGGTCAACAAGTTAAAGTAGAGCACTAAAAATCCGAAGGTTATATGCACTGTATGGATCTTCCAATTTGGAAGTTGTACATGATCAACATGGATTTTGTCACGAGTTTGCCTTTCACATTTTGGAAGTTTGATTCCATATGGGTAATAGTTGATAAACTTACCAAATCATCACACTTCTTGCCTGTTAAGACCACTTATACAACTGAAGAGTATGCTAAATTGTATATTAAAGAGATTGTTCAGCTACATGGAGTCCCAATCTCTATTATATCTGATAGGGGATTGTAACACCCCGTACATTCCCAACCCTACTTGACGACATTAAATGATATGTACTTAGGTGTCGAGAGCTATAAGTATTCATTTGTTAATGCCATTGGTGAGCTAAGTGAATTTTGCTCTTGTTATGTGGTTAAACTTGCATAGAAGGTGTTTTGCAATTTTCATTGTGCATTTGTAGGGTTCAAAATGAGGGCTAAGAATACCTCTAAACAAATTATAATAAGGGTAAGAAGTGAGTTAAATAATAGGACTTGAAGTATCTAACCAAACCCGCGAAGAGAAGTCAAAAAATGGAATTTTTGAAAAAAATAAGTAAGGGGAGTGTTTGGGACCGTGCCACGCTGCTCTGGGCTAAAATTTTTAGCCCAGAGGCAGTAGGTTGGCATGCCCAGGGGAATGCCACCTTGGGTTTTCCACTTTTTCGAAAGTTGGAAATTTTTAAGTCCCAAGGGTATCCGGGGTCGTACCGAGCCAATTTTTGCTACGTTTCTTCTACAACCAAGAGTATATACATGAAATGAATGACATATTACATTGGTATGATAAAATTGCTCGAGAACGAATTTGGGGCCAAAATAACGATTTTACCCTTATAGTCAAAATAAGCCAAACGTGGCTAGAATCACTTGGTTTTTGGATTGAGGCTATGGATATGAATAGTATGAGTGGGAATATTATTGTAATACATATAAGATGACTTAAACATGAGAAATTATTGATTTTATCGGGTTAAGTGAATTGGGCCCCAAAAGGGCCCAAAAATGAAAAGAAAGCATGGCCCAAAAATGGGTCAAAAGACCCATTCTTGCTTGGACCTTCTAGAACCCAACATTTAATGCTAAAGAGTGACTAAGGAGGGCACTTAAGGGCCTATATAAAGGGGCAAAATGCTGATTTTTATTGAAGAGAAACACACATGCTTTTTCTATCTTTTTCTAGAAAAATCTCAATAAGGCTTCTTGGACTCCCAAAAACCCTAAGGCATATTTGGACAAGATCATCATCTTCCAAGCTTGGGTAAGTGAATATTATTGTACTTTAACATATTATAAGCATGAGAGAATATGTATGTCATGTTGGTTATGGTTGGAAATGTTGGACATGGCACTTTATGCTTTTGTATAAGATTTGTGATCCATGGGATTTGAACTTGAATACAGACTTGTGCCTTTGATGAAAGATCATGATGTGGATAAAATATGAACGTGTATGGATTTATTTTGTTATTAAACATGTTATTTTTCTATAAGTCTAAATTATGGGATTTTGGCCGATTTGTTGTTGTGAGGTATATTGAAGTCATTTGATGGAATAATTGTGATGTGGTGGTGATGGAGAAGTGTAAAATATAAGCTTGGTGTGACATGCTATTGTTTATCATGTATTGGTCAATGTATGGAATATTGTGGGATTATTGGTATGATGATTTCATAAATAGTATTGTCAAGGGGGAAATGCCATGTTCAAGCTAAACATGTAACTTATTGTTGTTGTATGCCATTATAAGGTAATTGGTGGTTAATGTTGGTTTCGTTATCAACTTGTGTTGTAGAGTGAAACATAAGGAAGGAGCAGGAATATTGTATGCACACCTAAGATTGTAGAATCGTATTGAGAATACAAAGTATGTAAGGTTACTCTGTCCGTATCTTTCTGCGGCAAATAGTTTTCACATTGACATTACGCATGTTCCATCCCGAAATGTGCTAAGGTATTCCATAACCGGTTATCCATGGTCATTGTCATATATTTCCTACTCATTGATCATTGGTGAGTCTCATGTCTCATATTCATGGTTAATGTTCCAAAAACAATAAGGTTATGTTCCCATGTTCCAATAGAATAGCGATTATACTCATGTCCTGTTTATGGATTATGGTCCAATGGTTTCAATAGTGTTATGTTTCTCATAATGGGATGTTTCTCACACTGTTTACTCATATATCTCTTACCCATTGGTTAATGATCCGAAGCTTCAAGGAAAGTTGTCATAACGTTGAAATCTCTAAAGGACCTAGTTCAAGAGAATAATAACATAAGAGAACCTATTTATTCTTGAATAGTATTTTCCAATCATGACATGTTCCAAGTCCTCAATTATGATGATTATCTTTGTATTAATCTTTCACAAGTAGAAGTACAATTTCATAAGAGTGATAAGAGAGGTGATGTGCAAGCTAATATATCTATTCCTCATAAGTGAAGATGTCAATCTCATGAAGCAAGAGTGAAGAAGTAATATATATATATATATATATATATATATATATATATATATATATATATATATATATATATATGTGTGTGTGTGTGTGTGATTCCTATTATGTCATGATCCTCAATACCTCAATCACTCTTAAGAATGGAAGTAAGAATAACAAGAGAAATAAGAGATGTATCATTAAGAAGTAATCATGGGTGGTATCCCAGGGGTTAAAATACCTAGCATGGGTCGATCCCGATACATCCCAGGGGCGATATAAAAGCCTAGCATGGGTTATAATGATACATACCAGGGGCGATATAAAAGCCTAGCATGGGTTATGATGGTACATCCCAAGGGCGACACGTAAGCCTAGCATGGGTTAATATAACATCCCAGGGGCGATAAGCCTAGCATGGGTTAATGATATCCCAGGGGAGACACGAAAGCCTAGCAAGGGTTCACATAACATCCCAGGGGTCAAAGTACCTAGCATGGGTTAATCTCATCCCAGGGGCAACAGAATAGCCTAGCGTGGGTAGAACAATAAAGATGAATAAAAGATGAAGACAAGAGGAGTAAAGAACGTAATATACATGGTTTCCCACATACAGAAAGAGAGTTTATTCACATTTCTGTTTTCTTATATTGATTCCATTATTGTTGTTATTATGTATGATGAATTTCTTATGAGCCTTACATATTCAGTACATTCTTCGTACTGACCCCCTCGGGGGAATTACCTTACATGTTGCAGGTGCAGGCATTAGTAGACTTCCTCTGTAGACTGGGGATCATTTGCAGATATTTGGTGAACTCCAGTTGGTTCGGAGCCCCCTGAGTCATAGATGTATATTTGTTGTGATGTTATATAAATTGTATAAAGCGGGGAATTGTCCCGACTATAAGTTGGTCTTGTTGATGCATTTGTTAGAGGCTTTTGTAGACATATGTGGGTATATGGATGCAAGAGACGAGTATGTAGAAGACGAATGATACGGGTGGGACAAGCTCCACAAGTAAAGGACCTTTCACACGAAGCCAAGCTCGAGAGTTACAAAAACTCCAAGCCTTGTTCATGCAAATGGCCGTGTGTGAGTTGGTCATTGAACCCCCAAAGGATCTAAATGTTTTAAGTGTGAAGTGGGACCTTGGAGTGTAATAAACTTACACTCCAAGGGGGCGGCAGATTGGAGAAGGGCAAACTAGTCTTTTTGGCTTCATTTTACCTTGTAATATAAATAGAACACATTAGGGTTATTTTGAGTAGTTCTTCCATTTTTGACATTTGAATCACAAGACTTGTAACACTTAGGGCTCTCTTTCTCTCTCAAAATAGTCCACAAAGGAGAGGGATACTTGTGTTGTATCTTGGCTAGAAACAAGGATCTTGAGGTCATTGAGCTCCTCTTGGTCTAAGTAGGAACTTGGTGTTTATATTCAATAGTCTTAGGGTCCTTTCTTGATGTTAGGGTTCTTAGTCTCTTGAATATTATATGTCAAGTTATCTATCTTTTATTATCTTGTTGTTGTTGTCTTTGAGATCTTGAAGTCTAGTGAAGCCGGGTGGGGCTCTTTCGATTCACTAGCATTGTGTTCAACTTGTTAAATCTTGTGTTTGTTGGATTCTCTTGTTGTTGGTTGGCTGATTTTCGTGGCTGGTTGTGCCTATTTGTGTGTTGTGGACTTGATCTTGTATCATTTGGTATCAGAGCAAGACCGGTTGTGTTCCAACACAACCCATCTTGGGCTTGTTCTCGGATTAAACAAAAAAAAATAAAAAATTCTGAAATCTGTCCATTGAAGACAAAACCGAGAATGTTGTTGTATGTTTTGATCTAGGTGTTATTTTGCTTGTTTAGTGTGTTTCTAGTGTTGGTTGCCTTATTCCATGTGGAATTCAACTCCAACCTTGTTGGGTTTTTTATTTGAAAGCAATCGCTTTACTTCTTAAGAGGTGTAATTTTGGTGTATCAAATTTTAGTGTTGTTGTTGAGGAATATCAGCTTAAGAATAGTCTAATAGTATATTGTTTTACTTGTAGTCCTTATTTTCTAATTCACTTTACTTTCATTAGTTTTGTTCTTTCTATGTGTTATAGGTGTTGTCCACAAACACCATGATACAGCCATTGCAAATTGACACTCACGAGATTGACAAGCTTTGTGAAATATGCACTAGAAGGAGGTCTTTGAGTAGGATATGGTTAGACTTACTGGTTCCATTATACTACCCCCACCATGTTCGACATCACTAGCACCATGATACAATTAGTGAGCATGTAAAGACTTTGTGGAGGCTTAGCTGGAGAGGACCCTAACCAACACCTATTGAAATTCATTAGAATTTGAAAGGCTTATAGGTTGCCAAGTGTTACTCAGGAGGCTATTTGACTCATAATTTTTCCTTATCATTGATTGGGGAGGCTACTACTTTGTTGAATAATCTGTCGGATAAGTCTATCACTAGTTGGGCAGAGTTGACTATGACTTTTCTGGAGAGATTCTTTCTCTCATCCCGGATAATACAAATGCAGTATGAAATCAAAAACTTCAGGCGATTGGTAGGTGAAGCCTTGAATGAATCTTGGCTTAGGTTAAAAAAAAGCTGAAGTAGTGTCCCAACCACAAGTTTCCAGATGAAGTGCTTCTTGAGATATTCTACTGGTCTTGAATACGATGAATAAGGTCATGGTTGATATTATTGTTAATGATATTTGACGGATCATACTTTCGTATTTTCTAGTGAGCTATTGGAAAAAATGGCCAAGACCAATAGAACCTAGCATACTCGAGAGTTTAAGGTCTCAACCAGTAGTTACTATAAAAGGATGACCATAGAATAGCTCTTAAGAGAAGAGAAGCGTGATCAGGATATGGCTCAGCTGAAGGCAAAAATGGATCTAATCACAAAGTATTTGATGGGTATAAGTTTGTGCGAGGTGAATGTAGTTGGTTCACAGAAAAAGGTGCCTCAACATGATGACTATTGTTCTTATTCTAAGGAGGAGGCAAATATCATCAACAACTAAATAAGGGGTATTGGGTCCAACACTCAAGGGTCTAATCAAGACTCTGGGTGTCAAGGTCAAGAAAAGCAAGGTTGGAACTCTACAGGGATAATAATTATGAATGAACTAGTTGGAGAGATAGAGACTAAGGTAATTGGAGAAATAGGAATAACTATAAAAATATTGAGAGAGGTGAATTAAAATTTATGTTTAATGATGAAGAAGTGGTTTTCATTATCTACAAGTCTATGAAGCATCCTAGAGATATGAGAGTCATCTCTATTATTGACATTGTTGATGATATGGTTGATGTTTTGATTAAAGAGAGTTTCACAGTTATGTCTTTAGCTGTGGTTATCATAAATTTTGATAGAAAAGACATTAATAACTATAAGGAGACTGTAAATGCATTGGTTGACATATGTTTGTACTCTTATCCTCCAAACAAGTTAGATCATAATATGAAAAATAGATAGAACCCTCCTAAAAAGCCATCCATTAAGGAACCACCGGTGTTGGAGTTAAAGCCCCTTCATGCTCACCTATGGTATGTCTTTTTATGTGCTAATGAGGTCTTGCCTTTATCTTGGTAGATCTGGGTGATTAGCAAGTTAAGGCATTGGTTTTTATCTTGAAATTATAAAATAGGTGCATATTATATGGATACCTCTGATATTTACATGTATAAAATTTAGTTAGAAGAGGATTGAATCCCCACTATTGAAATTCATAGGAGACTGAATCCACCAATGAAAGAGGTAGTGAAAGCAAGATCATCAAGTGGCTGGACACTGGAGTAGTTTACCCTATTTCAAATATCATATAGGTAAGTCTTGTACAGTGTTGTCACGCCTCGAATTCCAATGGGGCGGATTGGCACCCAAATTCGATAAGGCCCGAGAGAACCAATCTTCATCCATGTCCTTTCATATGCATGTCATTCAAGAAACATCACCATCACATAGAGATATAGGTTGCTAATAGCGTAAGTCATGGAAACATGTGATATATACATATAAGAAACTTGGTCGTTAGGACCTCCATGTCAAAATGGACATACATCCCTTACATTCGTATTCCCACATACGTCTACAAAGCCTCTAATAAATGTTTACACATAACCAACCTAAAGTCGGGACAAGTCTCTGCTTTATACAACATTTACCATACCAAAACAAATGTACAACTGTGACTTGAAAAGCCCCGAACCAACTGGAGCTCACCCAAAGATCGGCAATGATCTGCAACCTACTGTGGAGGTCTACTAGCACCTGCGCCTGCATCAAGTAAGGAAAGTCCCCCAAGGGACGTCAGTATGAATAATGTACTGAGTATGTAAGACTCATATGAAACTGTATGATATAAAGTACTTCCATGAAATCAAGTATAAGAGAATAGTCTGTACAGATAAACCACCGGTCTGCATATGTGGAACCATTTACATTACGTCCTTTACTTCTTTTGCTTTTACATTTGTTCATCTTCATCGTTCTACCCATGTTAGGCTTTTCTGTCGCCCCTGGGATGAGATTAACCCATTCTAGGTATTTTAACCCCTGGGATGTTATATTAACCCATGCTAGGCTTTTATGTTGCCCCTGGGATGTTATTAACCCATGCTAGGTACATTGACCCCTGGGATGCTATACTAACCCATGCTAGGATTTTATGTCGCCCCTGGGATGTTATTAACCCATGCTAGGTATTTTAACCCCTGGGATGTTATATTAACCCATGCTAGGCTTTTATGTCGCCCCTGGATGTTATTAACCCATGCTAGGTACTTTGACCCCTGGGATGTTATTTAAGAATATACAAACAATTATACATTACTTCATTCTTTCATTAGAAGAGTAATACATTACTTCATTTCTTTAATTCTGTGAGATTGACACGTTGATAGTCATAACATCGTTGGAACTTTAGAATGTAACATTATTGGAAATGCTACTCAAGAATGAATAGATTCTCCTTACATCATTACTTTTCTTGAGATAGTTCTTTTAGTAGTTACAATATTATGAGAGCTTGGAACTTCAGTCAATGAATAAGAGACATGTTAATCACAATCGGCCTAAGAATAAAAAACATGTGAATAACAATATATGTCAACCTGAGCTGGGATACTTTAGAACACTTCGGAATGGAACAAGTACATCGTCCATGTGAACAATATGTGCTGCAGAAGGATACAGAAAGAGTAACCTTACATACATTATCTTTCCCAATATGAATATACAGTCCTATATGTGAATACAACAATCCAGCTCCTTCCTTACGTGTTACTCTACAACATAAGTACATCACGGAATTCACGTTAACAATTAACTACATTACTAGTGTATAAGGCGACAATCAGCTACGTGACTGCTATATAGCGTCATTTCGTCCTTATTCAATATAACTCGCTGCATTAACATACCAACAACACCACAACATTCAACACATTGACCAAGACCTCATAAACCAATAGCATTTCACACCAAGTTTATACTTTACATTTCCCCTTCAATACAATGTCACAATTATCTCACTACATCACGTAAACACCTTTCACAACAACACATGAAATACAATATATAATTGATACCACTAAAAATACCTCCGTGATATTCCTTTGAAGTCATTCAAAAGGTATCATAATTTGATAATTTCATCAAAGAAGGGTATAAGGGTTTTGGGGGGTCAAAGAGAGACAAAAACATACAAAAAGAAGTTCTGGGATGACCTGCTAAGCCACCTACGCCCGCAGGTGGTTGAGGTGTATCCTAAGTTTCCCCTTGGCAGTATCCATGGCCACCTGCATTGGCATCTGCGCCCGCAGGTGCCCCGCCCGCAAAGGCGGATGCCCGTTTCAGCCTCCGGGGGTCATTTTAGGGTCCTTTTTCGCAATGAATGGTCCATGATCATAATTTAACTTCTATTAACATATTTGTTATCATATTAGATGCCAACTAACAGCCATGGTTTCACAACGCACATAAACATCACCAAAACTACATTTTTCTTCAATACGCCACCGGTTCCATGTACAATTTCACTACAATAATTTCAAATGTTACAAACAAGGAGAAAGCAAGTTAAGGAAATAAACACACCTTAAATGTTTATATTTAATCCATCAAGTTCACTTCCTTCAAGACCACAAGTCCATTTTCAATTTCATAAGGCAAAACCCTTTTCCGATTGCAAAAATAGACAGTTTTACACATAGTGAATTGTCTAGCACTTTACCAACATAACCAACATGATTTATGAACCATATTAAGCATATAATATAGTAAACCATAATATTAAAAACTTACCCAAGCTTTCAAAGAAGTGATCTTTT
The DNA here is from genome assembly GCA_031232105.1 of Capsicum rhomboideum. NCBI lineage: Eukaryota > Viridiplantae > Streptophyta > Magnoliopsida > Solanales > Solanaceae > Capsicum > Capsicum rhomboideum. Next base: position 59,948,658 of record CP124711.1, read on the forward strand.
CCAAAGAGAATGATAGCTTAGGGTTTGGAAGAGGAGAGAAAATATCCTTGGGAAAATTCTAGATTTTGCACATAGTGAATAAAATCTGATTTTTCACCTTATAGAGACCCCTTTAAAGTCATCCTTAGACAATAATTTTTGTCAATAATTGATTTGTGGACTTGGTCAAGATGAATGGATCATTATTCCCTTTTTTTGGGCCATGTCTTTTGGTGTAATTTTGGGCCTCCATTGAGCCCAATAGCATAACCTTAATTCAGCCCATAAAGTTCAAAAATTGAGACCAATCGGCAAGCCATGGAGCAAAACGGCACAACACCAATGTATTCGGCGATGGATATTGCTCAGCCAAATTGCCAAGCGGTGGCATTTCTGTAATTATGAGGCTCATTTTCCTATTTGCTATTTAAGATTTTTTTGCCATTGGAAACCCTATCTTTTGTCAATTTTTTTAATCTTAAGCTTGTAATCAAATCCTAGTTGTGGGATTAACTACTTTGAGCTTGTAATTTGGACTTTTATTTCGAATAATTTAAATTCTATGGCGAATATGGAAGAAGAATATGGTATGTTTTCTCTTTCTTATCTTATGAGTAGCAAATTTCCCAAACTTGGGGTTATGCATTATTGAGTATTGATTGTGTGTGGGTAGTGATTATTTACCTTGGTATTAAGTTGTATGTTATGATTTTAGATAAATCTCTATGTTTTAATTTATAGATCGAGGTTGTAAACTCAGTTTATGCTTGGATCTCTTGAATTACTTGAAAGACAATAAAAGATTGATGAGATTTAGTTAACAACACTTGAGTTACACTCATTTGAGTGGTGATTCTAGGGATAGATTACCCATCTTGAGGCTATTGGTTGTTTAGTAGTGTAGACACTTGGGGTTTCAGAATAAACCCATGTAAAATTTGGTTGTGGATTGGGAAATCACTACAAATACCTAAAACCATGCCTAATCATAACTAGCAATCAAATCTTAGGTGTATTTTTACTTACCCATGTATATAATCATTCTCAAGAAGGCATAACCCCAAGTGTTTTAACCTATTGATTACAATCTTATAGCATTCAATTTGACAAATTTGCATTGAATTTGTTAACCTGATACGACTTTGTTCAAAACAAAAACCCCTATTTTACTTTATAGTTTAAATTCTTAGCATTGTGTGCCACCGTATAGTTGCTTGTTATAGTTGAGAGTGAAGCTATTTCTCTCATTCCCTGTGTATTTAACCCCGACTCCTAAGTTGGGTAAAAGTATTACTAACGATCGCATACATTCATTTCCTAGAGTGTATTTGGCTATTATCAAAAATGGCATCGTTGTCGGGGAATGAAACATAGCGTTCATTCTTTTTAGTGTTATAAGTTACTTTTGTTAGCTGTAGTGTAAACTTTACTTTCTTTGTTGTTTTTTCTTTGTTTAGGTAATAATATTCACGAAAAAATGAGTCTAAACGAGAGCGAAGCCGCCTCCTTTGATGGACATCTTAGGGATAAGGATCACCTAGGGGATGCCGATAGAGCGAGTACAATTTGCATCCCACCCATGGAGGGTAATGAAATGTTTCATGTTACAAGCATAATGCTCCACTTACTATAAATGAAAGTTTTGTTTGGTTGTCAAGCCCATGAAGATGCCAACCTTCATTTGAAGAACTTTATTGATGTGTGTATCCCATTCGGCATTGCTCATATCTGTCAAAAGTCCATCCAGTTGAGACTCTTTCCATTTTTGTTAATTGGTGATTCGGTTTTGTGATTATGAGAGTTTCCCACGGGTCCTATAACTTTATTTCTTGAATTAAAGCATTTCTAGAATGATTCTTTCCACCACCCTGTATGCTCCAATTGAGGGATGAAATCATAAAATATCAGCAATTAAGTGGAGAGCCATTGCATGAAGCATGGCTAAGGTTCACTAAGAAGTTGTTGCAATGCCCAAACTATGAGGTCCCCGAAAGGATGCTTCTCCAAATCTTCTATAGAGCATTAGATTAATTGAATAAGATGGTAGTAGATAATAGATCCAGAGGATCTATCATTAAGCAAACTTATGGAGTTGCATCAGCTTTATTGGATCAAGTGACAAAACAAAATTGAGCATGGCACACAAGAGATACCGAGGTGGCAGTGGGGGATCTATCCGTATCTTTTGTAAGCCAAGAACAAAGAAAGAAGGATGAGTAGAGAAATGAGAACATGGCTAAGGTAATGACTTAATTAGACCTTCTCACTAAACATGTTATGGGCTCAACTCCAAAGGCAGACAATGCCTTTGCATCTAAGGGCACTAAATCATATAAAGATAATGATGCGGAGGCGCTTGATGAAGAAATATGGTATTTTTCAAACCAAATAGGGGTTCCCGACCTACCTATCAAATGCAAGGGGGGAATCAAGGTTGGAAGGAAAGGGACTGAGAGTGGAAAGACCATTATTTGAGATACCATGATTGTGATAGAGATTGGAGAGATAAGGAGAGATATAGGGACCTCAAATGGAGAGACAAAGAGCATGTCCATGATAGATACTTTCCTCCACATGATCGAGCCAAAGTTAAAGAGGCAACCTCCATTGATCTGGAGAAGTATAAGAATGAAGATGTGCTTGCTCGTATCCTTATGGGGGTTGAAAGAAGTGATAAGATGCTAAGAGAAATGAAGAGAAATTTTTCACAACTCAATCAAACGGTCACTTCACACTCGTCCTCGATCAAACAACTTGAGACCTAATTGGGTCAAATTCTTTCCTATTTGAATGCAAGGCAAAAGGAGACCTTTCTAGTGATACAGTGTCGAACCTGAAGAATGATGCTCATGTTATGGAAATTATCATTATGAGTGGTAGAAATCTTGGTAATGATGTGGTGAGTCTTGATGAAGACCCTAATTAGAAGGGAATTGATGAAAAATCTAGTGGAAAGAGAATATCAAAGCAGAAAAAGTACCACAAGTGGTTGATGATAATGTTTCAAAAATGGATGAAAGTCTGGTTGTCTCAAGGCTGCAAATCAAAATCTCTCCTTCATTTCCACAAATTCTCAAGAAGAAGGAGGTTTATTCAAAGTTCAAAAATTTTCTTTCCAAATTTAGCAACCTATCAGTTAACATACCATTGTTGGAGGCCTTGCAAGAGATTCTCGAGTATGCTAAATTCATAACAGAGTTGGAGACAAAGAAGTGAGTCATGGATTTTGAAACAATTGAAGTGAAACATAATTGTAGTTCTATTATGTCTAGCACAATGGTTATGAAGAATGAGAGTCCGGGAACATTCACTATCCCATGCACTATTGGGGTATACAAGTTCGAAAAAGCTTTGTGTGACCTCAGAGTACTAATTTGATGCCATTTTTTTAAAAGCTAGGTTTGGGTTCTCCCAAGCCGATTACAATGAAGCTTCTAATGGCTGACCATTTTATCAAAAATCCCATAGGAGTGTTGTATGATATACTTATGAAGGTGGACCATTACATTGTTTTGGCTGATTTTGTGATCTTGGATTGTAAAATTGACCATGAGGTTCCTATTAGTCCTGGTAGGCCATTTTTGGCTTGAACGGGCTTTAGTTGATGTTGAGTGTGGTGAAATGAAATTTCGAGTAAACAATAAAAAGGTGTCATTCAATGTATGCAAGTCCATAAAGCAATCTCCGTAATTAATGCGATTGATGACGAAGTGGTTAATGTTATGGAGCAAGATTTTGTTAGTGAGCCTTTGGTGGGAGTCTTATGGAACCTTGAAAGCGAGGCAATTGAATAATGTGATGAAATATTAGCATCTTTGAAAGGTCTTGGGTCCTACACTATAATTCCTTGCAAGTTGGACCTTGATTTGAAAAATCAGGAAACTCCCCCCGCGAAGCCTTCAATCAAAGATACACCACAACTTGAGCTCAAACCTTTGCCACCTCATCTTTGCTACATATTTTTAAGGGAAAGTGAGACCTTACCCATTATTGTTATGGGAGACTTGTCGTCTTGTCAAGTTGAGGCGTTGAAGTCGGTGGTAAGATGGTATATTAGGGCTCTTGGATAGACCATAGCCAATATTATCGAGATTTACCCCGGTATATAAACCCATAAAATCAAGATTGAGCTCGAGTTTGTAGAAAGTGTAGAACACCAATGGAGTTTAAACCCTCCCATCCAAGAGGTTGTAAAGAAAGAAATCATCAAGTGGCTTGACACCAGTGTTGTCTATCTTGTTTAAGATTGTACTTGGGTAAGTCCGGTTCAATGTGTCCCCAAGAAAGGTGGTATCACGATTGTACCAAATGATAATAGTAATCTTATACTCATCTGTCCGGTCATGGGTAGGAGAATGTGTATTAATTATTAGAAGTTGAATTCATGGTCGGAGAAGGATCACTTCCCCATGCCCTTTATAGATCAAATGCTTGATAAATTAGCAGGACAAGTTTGGTATTGCTTCCCCGATGGATACTCGGGCTACAATCAAATTTTAATAGCCCCCTAAGACCAAGAGAAAACCATATTCACATGTCCTTATGGAACATTTACTTTCAAGTATATGCCTTTTAGGCTATGTAATGCACCCGCTACTTTTCAACGGTGTATGTTTTCTATCTTTTTGGACATGGTGCAAGACTCAACGAAAGTATTTATGGATGATTTCTTAGTTGTTGGTAATACATTTGAGGGTTTCCTTAAACATTTAGAGAAGGTGCTTGAAAGGTGTGTAGCAACCAATCTCATTTTGAATTGGGAGAAATGTCATTTTATGGTTAAAGAAGGGATAATTCTTGGATATAAGATCTCGGTCCAAGGGATCCAAGTGATCAAGAAAAGGTGAAGGTCATTTCTAAGTTACCTCCTCCTATATCGATCAAAGGTATGAAAAGTTTCCTTGGCCATGCTGGTTTTTATAGGAGGTTCATTAAAGACTTCTCTAAGATTGCTCACCCTATGTGTAAGCTTCTCAAGAAGGAAGCAAAATTTGAGTTTGATAGTGAGTATGTGAGAGTATTCAATTACCTCAAAGAGAAGCTTGTCTAGGCCCACATTATTGTGGCCCCCTAATTGGTCACAACCCTTTGAGCTTATGTATGATGCAAGTGGGTTTGCACTAGGTACGGTGCTTAGTCAAAGAAGGGAGAAACTTTTTCATCCTATCTACTATGCTAGTAAATCATTGAATGATGCACAAAAAAACTATACAATTACGAAGAAAGAATTACTAGCGATAGTTTATGGGTTCAAAAAGTTTCATGTTTATTTGTTAGGAACGAAGGTTGTTGTACATAGCAATCATGCTGCCTTAAGGTATTTTATGGCCAAAAATAAAGCCAAGCCAAGGTTGATAAGGTGGATTTTGTTTTTATAAGAATTCGACTTTGAAGTCAAAGACAGAAAGGGATGCGAAAACCAAGTGGTGGACCACTTGTCTCACCTTTAATCTAATGATGTAAGGATGAATGAATTAGAGATCAATGATGAGTTTCCCGATGAGCTTGGCATGGCTCTTTAGGGGAAGATGGCTCCTTGGTATGCAGATTTTGTAAACTATATAGTGTGTGGAGCACTACCCAATGGCTTGAATTATTATCAAAAGAAGAAGTTCCTCCATGATGTGAAAAGATATTATTGGGATGAACCCTATCTCTTTAGGGAGCATGTAGATGGAGTGGCTTGAGTCATGTCATTCGTCACCAGTTGGTTGCCATCACGGTGGTGTACATATGGCTGCAAAGGTTCTCCAAAATGGATTTTATTGGCCAACTTTGTATCATGATGTACATGAATTGGAACGGTCATGTGAGCAATGCCAACAGCAAGGACGGATCTCAAGGTGACATTAAATACCCTTGCAACCAAGTGTGGATGTGGAATTATTTGATGTATGGGGTTGGACTTCATGGGACCCTTTACTAGTTTGTATGGGAATCGATACATCTTGGTAGTAGCTGATTATGTTTCCTAGTGGGTCAAAGCAATCGTATTGCCCAATAATGAAGCTAAGAGGGTTACTTAATTATTGAAGAGATACATCTTTACCCGATTTGGGACACCTCGTGCTATCGTAAGTGATGGGGGTTCTCATTTTTGTAACCAATCATTTGGGTCCTTGCTTGCTAGATATGGAGTTGAGCATAAGGTGGATTTTCTATACCACCCTCAAGCCAATGGGTTGGCAGAAGTGTCTAATCAAGAGATAAAGGAGATTTTAGCGAATGCAAGTAGGACATATTGGGCACACAAATTTGATGATGCTTTGTGGGCCTATAGGACTGTATTTAAAACTCCTATTAGCATGTTTCCATATCAATTGGTGTTTGGAAAAGCTTGTTATCTTCCCGTTGAGTTAGAGCAAAAGGCTTTGTGGGCCTTGAGGAGATTGAATATGAATTGGGAGGACACCTCCAAGTCAAGAGTAGACCAACTTTGAGAGCTTACGAAAGTTCTACTCTTTACAAGGAGTGTATAAAGATGTTGCATGACTCCAAAATTCTAAAGAGGGAGTTCAAGATGGGTGATGATGTCCTGTTATTTAACTCAAGGTATAAGTTATTTTTGGGTAAACTCAAAACTAGGTGGTCGGGTCCCTTTAAAGTGGTGCAATGTTTTCTTAGTAAAGCAGTTGAATTGGAGAATGACACAAGATCCCGATTTACCATGAATGGGCAAAGAATTAAATATCACCATTGGTTTCTCCCAAAGGCTAATTTCTTGGAGGTGATCTACCTCAATGATGCATAAGAAATGAAGAACAATGTCGTGCCATGACAATAACTAAGACGCTTCTTGGGAGGCAACCCAAGTTAATTTTTGTCATTTTTGAATAATGTTTGCTGATTTGTATAGGTGAATGATGGAGTTGAAAAGAAGGAAACATGCCATGACCCAAGTCGGAGAAGAAAAAGTTGGGAGATCATGCATAAATCTCCAGGGGGAAGGCTTTGACGATGCATAGAGCAATTTGGCACATCACCAAGCCCCTTGCCGATAGAGGTTTCCCAACCTCAAATATTCTATTTTATTTGGCGATGGTATGTGTAAATCGGCACATCACCGAAATCTTCAGTGATTGGTAGGCCATCACCAAAATGCTTTGCCAAAAAAAGGATCCAAGGTTTTGTGAACTGTAACATTCGGTGACAGAGCTCCAAATCAACGCATCGTCTATGTGTTCCGCGATGGAATAAGAATCGCCAAAATGGTCGAGTTTAAGCATTGAAGTTTGACTTTGTGATTTTTGACCTTTCATTATCTCTTGATCTTTGGTATTTGTTTAAACTCTTTACCTTCCCCATCCCCTATTCTTCTTTACTCTTTCACATCAACACACACTCACATACTCATTTACTTGGAATTCCTTTGCACTACCACCAACACACGAGCACATCATTGGGTGAAGTCCATAATTTTCTCATCTTCATCATCAAAGTTTCTTCAAGTTTAAAGGTTAGAAATCAATTTATTCTTTCAGTTATATTTTTGTTCAATCGATTGCATGGTTAAAGTTGTTAAATTATGATAAAGTACTTTTTTGTTCATGATGGATGTATTGTTCATTAGTTGTTTTTTCTTCGACACTCGTATATAATTAGAATAGATTGTGTTATCAAAATTAAACTTTACATATTGTATAGTTGAGCATGATCACATTGAGCTTATTTTGTGATGCTTTGGGTGCCAAAAATTTGTTAAATTAATCATTGGTTTAAGTGTAAAATGACTAATTTTGCCCAATGATAGATTGGGTGAGGTCGTTCTTAAAGGTAAACTCATCGTAGTGTAGTAAAATGGTTGAAACCTGGGGAAGTTTGAGTACCCATGGTCGAAAAGATTGAATCATTGCCATTGAAGAACATGAGAATTTGTAATTTTAAGTTTGGACGATGATGATCGGCGATGGGTTAAGAACCTCGGTGATGCGCTGAACTGCATGGTGCATCACCAAAGTGCTCCCTAGATCACCAAAAGTTACCAAAGCATTGGCTAATTAAGGTGTGATTCGGTGATGTTCGGGGAGTATCGTCGAATCCTTCGGCGCATCGCTAAATTCCCACTTTCCTTCGTTGACTGAACCAATTGTTTCCCATGCTATTTGGTGATGGAATATTTCATTGCCGATATGATTGGAGATGTGTCAATATGTTTGGCAAGGTTGTTTTAGGAAATTTTTATTCATTGTTTTGCTAACACTGGCAAAGCCTATTACTATTCTTAAGTGCAGATATGCCTCGTATGAAGCACGTGTCTAAGAAACAATCCAAATATCCTCCTCCCACCTCAAAACTTGTTAAGGGAGTCACAATTGGAGAAGGAGAATGTCGGAAAAGGGTGTATAAGCATAAGGGAGTTGAGGAGGTCAAGTACAAAGCCTCGGTAATTAAGGAGGAGAGTTTGGAGCATAGCTCCAACTCTGAAAGATACAACCATGGTTCCTCCAAGAAAAGGGGCACTACACCTATTCATGATCCACTTTGGACTCCTGAGGTTACTCGAGCAAAGAAGAAGAGGGTATAACAACCGTCGGCTACTGCAGAAAAGCCCCCACCTCATCCTCACAGAGGCTATCATGTTCTTAACTATTTGAAAGTGTTGGGTAAGCGAACAACTATGGAGGATCAAATATTGAGCCTGAATAGATTAGAGGGCAAGCATATAAGGGTCTTAGAAGACTTGCACTATCATGAGTTTAAGGTATTCCTCAAACTATTGAAACCTTATATTGAGAATTAGGTGAAGGATTTCTATGAGGTGTATGGGAAATTATTGTTGGCTAAGAAGAAAAAGGTGAAGTAAGAGACTAGGGATGTTGTGTGTGGATGTGCCCTATGATAATGCAGTTATCAATGAGATTTATGCATGGCGAACATTGAATTTTCATTACTTTACCACATGACTTAAGGACCAAATTGAGGAGATACGAGCTTGGTTAGCTCCGTTGTTGAGTGATGGAAACTCCTCCATAGCTTGCACCAGAGGTTCAGACTCAGAAAGCGGATATCCATTTGGAAGCTTGATTTTGGTTGAGCTTCGTATGTAGTAATTTGTTGACATCCTAGAATCAGTCCATTCTTGTTAGTCCTCATGAGGTGCCTGTTGGCACGATCATTTCAAAGGAGAGGTTCAATATGGCTTCCATCACAACCCTATATATTGATTGTCTGGCACAACAAAAGTAGACTTATTTAGCTTTGCCATATATGATCACAGAGTTATACCTCCATGGAAAGGTTCCCTTCCATAAGAAGAAATATTTTGAGTACACTCCCATTGGTACTGTGGATATTACCATTATTGAGACCTTTCAAGAGATTAAGTAGAAAAAAGCCAGGGCGGATGTTTCCCTAATAGCTTATCTTAGTTCTATTGATAGTAGTGCCAACCAGCTTATTCCTTATTCTAATTCAATTCCAACCCCTCCTAGGTATTTTGCCATTCCTACTCCTCCAGTTTAATCCTCATGTACATCGCAACCACTTTGCCCTAGTGGCCCCAGTCCTTAGTGTTCTATATTCTAAGTTCTTCCTGAGCCCCATTGACTCAGGCTGACATCATTTAAATAGGAAAGTTAACTTATTTGGGACATACGAGGTTGGCTAGATTGGAGAGATAGCTACTAGAGATAATTGTTGTTGCATTAAACGCCACCATGGATCTAGTACATAAGGAGATACGAGGTTTGTGTGAGACTATACCGCATTTTGGGAGGAGGTTGGATGAGTTGAGTACTTCACCCCAGCCTGCTATGCCTAAGAGTGTGACTAGATGTAGGATAAGCTAACTTCCCTTCAGCAGCATGTAGACTAGCTTTGGTTCCCTGATGTGACATATCTATGGAGAGCTTCACCTGATATACCTCCTCCAATTTCTGTACCTGCTGATGATGTTGACCTTGTGGTTGACGAGGAAGAGGTTGATGAGGATGACTATGCTTTGGAGCATGAGATGGATAATGCTGAGGTCAAGGGCTATTTCGAGGAGCATGGCCAGATTTGCATATAAGTTGAGCCTGAGGTAGCAGCATAGACAGATGGGTAGGAGACTGAGGATGTTCTAGTTGCTGCTGCATTGGAGAGGTTGGTTCGTGAGACTACACAAATTGGGACCTCCGATTTAGTTGTTGCATTTGAGATTCAAGACCCTGTACTAGATCCTTCCCCAAAGACCACTACTGGAGCTAAGTCGTACACTGATGCCTAGAAAGTGGAAACTTCAGTGAACCAGTCACTGCCACAGGCTTAGTCGCATTCATGTGGACCCTCACTCTCACTATGTTATATTTATTTAGTACTATTGCATTGAGGACAATACATACTTTTCAGTTGGGGTGGGGTGTCTATTTATTAGATCTGTAATATTTAGTTTGTGCTATTGGTCTCTTTTGATACATTATTGGAGATTTCTGGATGTTTTCTTTATTTTTGTATGTGGTTTTGACATTTGGATATTACTTTTCATTTGGGTTGTAATATATCTATATTTGGTGCTTTGGATTTCATTGAAGTGTGTGGTGTGTGCGATTTTCATTTTCGTATTTTTCTTTCTAGTTTAGTAGTAGTTGCAAATAAAAACTCATTTTGGCACGCTTACTTACTAGGAGAGTGTATTAACGAGAGAATACGTTGACTTAAATGATATGCTTGGGGAGAATTTTCTCATGTACGGCTTTTGAATTGATAAATCATTTTGAGTTGTGTCTATTTTTTAAAATTGTGCCAATTTTTTTAAAAAAAAAATCCATTCATATAGTTAATCTAGTTAGGCTCTCATTTTTTGTGAGCACCCATATCTCATTTTGACAACTTGAATATCCTCCTTGTTATGTGCTATGAATGTGGTACATCAATCGAGGAAGAGTACTTTGAGTATGCAATTGAGTGCCATAGGTGCGTGAGACTTCGATTTGATCTTTTGCATTAAGTCAACCTAGAACTAGCCCGGTTTCTCTAGTTCAAAAACAAAAAGCGTGTGATATTAGAGAAATGATCTTAGGCTATTTATCAAGAGTGAACAACCACTTTGAACAAATTGAGCCACCCCGTGGTGAGTTGAGTGGCCAACTTTTTCCCTAATTTGAGCGGTGAAACCTATTTTATTGAATAACCTTATTACATGCCAAAACCCTTTTTTCCTCATATCCCTCTCTTGAACAAAATCCTCTTGAATTGTCTAGGTGAGGTTAAAGATCAACTTAGGCCAAAATCCTAAGTTGGGGGCGGTGGAGACCTCAGAATTGGTATGTAATTAGTAATTCATTAATATAGGGACCAATAAATTCTTTTTTCAACTATCCTTGTATCTATGGTAGATATATTAAAAAAATGAGAAAAAGGACTAAAATAATCAAAAAAGAGTTGTTGTTTGTCTCTAGTTGTAAATATGTGTAGTTGTTTAAAGTTTGGATGGATAAGAATAGAAAAATAGCTTGACATGTTTTGAAGAATGGTCCGTGAAGTGTTGTAAAGAGAAAACCTCGAGAATAGATTGAGTGAGGTCTCTCTAGATGCTTTGAGGAAATAGAATCACTATAACCTAAATTTTCCCTACCTTACCCATCGCCTACATTACAAGCCAAACCAAGACCTAGGTGATCTTCGAAGTAGCATGCTTGTATGTGGTGAAATGGAGCTTACGGATAATATTATGATGTGGTACTTGTGTTCTTGATCATCTTTTTGAGAGTGAGTAATTCATGTTAGTCCCTAGATTTGATGCCAATACATGACTTGAGGGAAGGGACTTCTTTGTGTGAGGGCACTTGGCTGCTATGCTTAAGTATTCTTCAATCTCAATTGAAGTCTATGAGTATAAGCTTGGCTTGGTAACATTTAGCCAATGTTTTATGTTTGCTGTTAATGAATTGGGTGCTTGATAGGTATAACTTGAGCTATTGTTTTCAAAATCATGAGGGCAAGGTGTTTTCACAAAAATAAGTGTGTATCTAAGCTCCCAAGTTGTACCATGTGTAGGCATTGGTGATTTTATTGTGTATGCATTAATTTACTCGAGGACGAGCAAAGGCTTAAGTTGAGGGTGTTAATGAGTTGGCAAATTATGACTCATTTGACCTAAAAATAGAAAAAAAACATGTCCTCAATGCCAATTTGAAGAGTTTTTAATGTTGTTTTGGTTTAATTTCAGGGTTAAGGTCAAAAAGTGGTTGGAATAGCAAAAGGAAGCAAAAAGGAACAAAATGAATGAATATTGGAGCTAAAAATTCACAAGGGTATGCAATGTAACAATCGGTGCATCGTTGAGTTGTTTTGTAAGTCATCGAACTGGCTTAGCCATCGCCAAACTTAACAAGTCACGCAAAACAGCGAGGAACCATACCATTCGGCGCATCACCGATCAGCAAGCCATGGAACAAAACGGTGCAGCACCGATGTATTTAGTAATGGATATTTCTCAGCCGAATTGTCAGGCGGTGGTATTTCTGTAATTATGAGGCTCATTTTCCTACCTGCTATTTAAGCTTTTTTGGCTATTGAAAGCCCTATCTTTTGTCAATTTTTTAAATCTTATGCTTGTAATCAAACCCTACTTGCGGGATTAACTACTTTGAGCTTGGAATTTGGATTTTTATTATGAATAATTTAAATTCTATGGCGAATATAGAAGAATAATTTGGTATATTTTCTCTTTCTTATCTTATGAGTAGATAATTTCCCAAACTTGGAGTTATGCGTTATTGAGTATTGATTGTGGTGTGTATGGTAATTATTTACCTTCGGATTTGGTTGTATGTTATGATTTTAGCTAAATCTCTATATTTTAATTTATAGATCGAGGTTACAAACTTGATTTATGCTTGGATCTCTTGTATTGTTTGAAAGAGAATATAAGAGTGACGAGATTCAGTTAATAACACTTGAGTTACACTCATTTGAGTGGTGATACTAGAGATAGATTACCCATCTTGAGGCTATTGGTTGTTTAGTCGCGTAGACACTTGGGGTTTCGAAAGAAACCTATGTGAAATTTTGTTGTGGATTGGGAAATCACCACTAATACCTAAAACCATGCCTAATCATAACTACAAATCAAATCTTAGGTGTATTTTCACTTACCCATGTATATAACCATTCTCAAGAAGGCATAACTCCAAGTTCTTTAACCTATTGGTTATAATCTTATAGTGTTCAATTTGACAAACTTGCATTGAATTTGGTAACCTGATACAACATTGTTATAAACAAAACCCTCTACTTTACTTTATAGTTTAAATTCTTAGCATTGCGTGCCAACTTATAGTTTCTTTGTGACACTTGAGAGTGAAGCTATTGCTCTCATTCACTGTGGATTCAACCTCGACTCCTAAGTTGGGTAAAAGTATTGCTAATGACCGCATACATTTATTTCCTAGAGTGTATTTGAGCATCAGCATTGTCATTTTATTGATTGTTGAACTGTGTGGCTCAGTTTTTTTGATAGTTGAACTGTGTGGCTCAATTTTTTTGACATCAAGTGTATTAGATGTGATGATTGTTGCTAAGCTAGTGTATTGACTATCTGATTGGTAATTAATAAGGAAATCCCTATGCCATGTGTGTATGTGAGTTACTAGTCGTGTTTTTATATTGTGTCTAAAATAGAACTTGCCTAGTTAGTCATGCTTCATTGTCAGAACATAGTTGAATTAGGAAAGGATCATAGGCATTTGTTGATATAAAGACCATCTATAGACTGAAAAGGCTGACCCAAACATGTATAACATAACTAGATCCCTACTTTGAGCCTTGGCCTTTTTCTTGATTAGCCAAATTGCCAGAACCTTTTGTTCTACAAGTAGTCTTTATTTTGGAACCATTCCCTTCTTGGATACTAGGATTGAACTTAGTAAAATGTCTAAGTTGGGGATGTTGAGATTGGGGAAGAAGAAATTGAATATGAGCGTGGAAAGTAGTTAACTAGACTAAGAAAAAAAGGGTGTGTGGTATGTATAAGAAAAATGGAATAATCTAGAAAACTGCAACACAAAAAGAAGTAGTATTTTGTTAGGAACAAACCATACCCAAATGATGGAAAATAAAGAGGGAAAAAAAGAGAAATGTCAAGGAGGAAAATTAAAAAATAGTGTAGTGTTCACAGAGGGTCAAGTCACTATATCCAAATGTACCATACCCATCCCTAAGTCTACATTACAAGCCTTGATAAATCCCTATATTGATCCTAATTTGGCTATCTAATCTAATGAAAAGAAGCATAGAAAATAAGGACAAGCCTATGGTATGTGTGTATGAAACATTTGAACTTTTTTGTGAGAGAGTGCGTATCGTTTCTATCATCCTATTTTATCTACATATAGTGTGAGGAACTTTCTATGTGTGAGGGCATAAGGGTGACATTGTTTGATTGCTTGTTGGTAAGTTGGGTACTATGAGCGCATGTATAGTTGGAATTTATGTTGCTAAGTTCTCGTTAAAATGACTATAGACTTCTTGATTTCCTGATGCCTAAATGTTTTATGATTATTGAGTCATGTTAATTTGTTTCCTATGAAAATAGTCTTGTTTTAGTTTCTTGAGTACAAGCAAAGATTCTAAGTCGGGGGCGTTGATGTGTTGGGATTTCACGACACATTTGATTCTTTTTTACTATGATTTTTTATGGTTCTTAAGTGATTTTTGTAGGATTTGATTGCATTCTTGGTCTATGTATAGGGAAATAGGACACGTACACAAAAGTTGGTGTTTCGGTGCAAAAAGAAGAATTATGAGCCATAGAGATAGATGCTGAAGCATGTATTGTCATGGATCGGGTGGAGGAAAGTTGGGATGCCTAGTTAAGGACGAACAGGTCAATAGAACTAAATACAAGAGACGGTTGCCATTCCTATCATAAAAATTTAAGGCAGAGATCTTTTCATAAGCTGTGTTTGAAACCACTGGCTAGACAACAAATCGTGAACCCAAATGATGAGTCATGGAATAAATCACTGTATCCTAAAGATCCAGGCTTGACTTAGTAGATGATGGATGATTCCAGAATTAATGAACCATGATTCCAATCATTGTCCATGAATTGTGATGTGGCATTGATTTTCCAACTATTTAAGTTTTGATTTTAAAATACTATAAAGAATTTCCTTAGGTTTTTATTTTATGTTATCACTCATTTGTTACAATATTTTGAGTTTTGATTTTACAATACAATTTTGGATTCTTCAAGTTATTCTTGTAAGTATATGATAATAATTATGAGTTTGTCTTTTGGTTTTGTTTGCACAATTATGATCAACTACATCCCATAACTAGGATTGCGATAACCACTATAGATTAACACTAATAGGGTTACATTTGGGTGTATGGAGGGTGTTTATACATGCATTGTTAAGTCCTTTGATATGACCATCTTTAAACGATTGAAAATGTGAGAACTTGGTATAGGTCAAAACTTGTTTAACAAAAGAAGTAAAGGCTAGGAAAAGGAATTAATAACGGGGATTTAAGGCTTCTAAACCTTATCAAATGACAAGGGTTGTTACTAGAATAGTTAACCTTAAACGTATGATGCAAGCTAGTTAATTAACAATAAAATACTGGAAGGATTTAGGGTGAAATTTATCTAATTGGATTGGAAGGCTTTAGGTAAACATTAATGTTCGTCAGTTTTGCATGTGTGACAGCGAAGGTAATCACCACTAAAGGAATCTTATTAATATTATGAAATCAAGGGGAACACAGTCCTAGTCATCTCTAATCATTGAATACACCACTTAATCAACAAATGGTTTAGTGTTACTCAAAATAATAAATTCTCTAATTTTTATATATGTAAACTGATACGAGTATGGTTATCTTGGGCCACAGTAGGAGGGGCTTATTGTCACGACCCAAATTCCATTCAGGCCAGACTGGGACCCAGAGCCGATAAGGCCCGAGAGAACCAATCTTTGCTCATGTACTCTCATAAGTATGTTTGAGTTTAAATAGCATCTTATCTCATCTATCTCATGTAATTAAATATCCATAGCGGAAGGCATGGCAACATGTGCAATATATGAAACTTGGTCGTTAGGGCCATTTCGTCAAAATGAACGTACATCTTTTACTTTCATGATACCCCACATATGTCTACAAAGTCTCTAGTAGATACATGACCATGTCTATACAATATTTACAAAATGCCAAAACCTAATTAACACATGTGACTTGGGAAGCCCCGAAGCAACTGGAGCTCACCAACAATCTGCGAATATCTCGTCACCTACTGCGGAGATCTACAACACCTGGGCCTGCAGAATGTAAGGTAAGTCCCCCGAGAGGGTTCAGTATGAAGAAAGTACTGAGTATGTAAGGCCATATGAAACTATAGTAATACATAAGTACTTCCAAGAAATTAAGCGAAAGAGAATAATCAATGTGAATAGACCTCCAACCTGAATGTGTGGAACCATGTTCATTACTTTTATTATTTCATTACTTGGTCATTCATTCGCATCAATTCGGTCGCATCATCATCATTCTTATCATAACCTCCATATTTATATATTTATGCAAGGAATATAGTCTCATCTCTTTTACAACTATCTTTATTATTATTCACTCAACTAGTTAGCGATTCATAATACCTTATGGATCATCTCCTTATAAGTAAGTATATAGTGTCGGGCCTCCACTTTTGGTGGGATATAATGTATATGTATATAGTACCGGGCCTCCATCTTGGTGGGATATATAATACCAGGACTCCACCTTTGATGGGATATAATAAATGAGTATATAGTACCGGGCCTCCATCTTGGTGGGATATATAGTATCGGGCCTCCACCTTTAATGGGATATAATAAATGAGTATATAGTACCGGGCCTCCATCTTGGTGGGATATATAGTACCGGGCCTTCACCTTTAATGGGATATAATAAATATGTAACATAGCATAGTATTGAGATTGTTCTATCTTAAACTTACACCCTTTAGATTGTGATCCATACTCAATGTAACATATAGTAACCATACGTACATTACTTCTCTACAAATATTATACCCTTTACATAGTTATGAGAGTAACACATTAGAGATCATGGCACTAATTGAGGCACACACTTATATACATATATTACCTCACTCCTCTACTTCATGAGATTGACATCTTCACTTATGATTATACTAACTTGCACATCACCCCTCTTATTATTCTTAGGATATTGATACAAAGATATTCATAATAATATTGGACTTTGGAACATGACATGATTGGAGAATGCATTTCAAGAATAACTAGCTTCTCTTTACATCTTACCCTCCTTGAAATAATTATTCTAGAATCACAACATTATGACTCCGTTGGAACATACTATTATGAGGACTTTGGACCCATGTCCATAGTTAGGTAACTCCTGAACAACAATGACTTATGAATGAGGGATACGTGACTTAGGAATGAATAGGTTCTCCTTACGTTGTCACTTTCCTGGTAACAGTTTCTTTTAGTAGTTACAACAACATTATGAGAGCTTTAGGAATTTCAGTCCATAGATAAGAGACATATGAATGCCAATCGGTCAATGAAAAAGAAACGTGTGGATAACAACATATATCAAATCCGAATGAGATACCTTAGCATATTTCGGGATAGGACAAGTGTAATGTTATTATGAACATTAAGTGCTGCAGAAGGATACGGACAGAGTAACCTTACATACCTTATCTTCCCAATGTAAGTACATAATACAATATGTGAGCACAATAATTCCGCTCCTTCCTTACGTTTCACTCTACATCACAAATACATAACGGAACCCACATTAACCACCAACTACCTTACAAATGCATATGACAACAATGAGTTACATGTTTATCTTTAAAATGGCATTTACTTCTCTACAATACCATTTTCAGTATTAACATACCAACAATGTCCCATTCATGCCATACATTGACCACAAGCTACATTTCAAGTGTATAAGACAACCATAAGTTACATGAGTTCCCTATTCACCCTTTACAATACCATTCATGGCCCTTTTCATGCCAACAATACCATAAAATTTTATACATTGACCACAACATCACATACCAATAGCATTTCACCACAAGGTTTCTCCTCTACACTTTCTCATAAGCACCATATCACAATTATTCCATTAAATTGCTTCAATACACCTCACAACAACAAATCGGCCAAAATCTCATAATTTACACTTATAGAAAAATAAAAAGTTTAATAACAAAATCACACCATACATGTTCATATCTTATCCATACCATCCTCTTTCATCAAAGGCACAAGTCATAATTCAAGCTATAATCCTATGGATAACACATCTTTTTAACAAAAACCAAAAGTGCCATGTCCAACACTTCCAAGCATAACCAACATGATATACATAATTTCTCATGCTTATAATATGTTAAAGTACAATAATAATCACTTACCCAAGCTTGGAATATGATGATCTTGTCCAAAAATTCCTTAGGGTTTGAAGTGAAATATCTTGCTTTGGCTTCTTGGAAAAGTCTAGAAATGCTTGTGTCTTTGGATGAATTAAAATTTGATTTTTATTAGACTTTTATAGACCCTTTAAGTCATCCTTATCCACTTTTATCAATCATTGACAAGTCAAGGCAAGAATGGGTCATTTGACCCATTTTTGGCCCATGGCTTTTGCCTCATTTTTGGGCCTCTTTTGAGCCCAATTCACTTGATCCAACCAAATCAATAATTTCTCATGTTTAATTAATTTCATACACATTAAAACAATATTCCCACTCACGCAATTCATACCCGTGGCCTCAATTCCAAAAACAAGTAATTCTAGCCACGTATGGCTTATTTTGACTACAAGGGTAAAATCGTCATTTTGATGCCAAATTCATTCGCAGTACTTTAATCATACCAATATAATATTTCACTCATTTCATGTATATTCTCATGGTTGTAGAAGAATCGTGGCAAAAATCGGCTCAATACGTCCCCGGGCACCCTTGGGACTTAAGAAAAATTCCAACTTTGAAAAGTGGCCAAAACCAGCGTGGAACACCCTTGGGCGCACCAGCTTGCTGCCTCTGGACTAAAAATATTAGTCCAGAGTGGCGTGGCATGCCCTCTGGCGCGTCCCTCCCTCAATATCCTTTGTTTAGAGGTACTATTAGCCTCGTTTTGAACCCCACAAATGCTCCACGAAAATCTCAAAACACCTCCTACGCAAGGTTAATCACATGTACAAGGCTAAATTTCAATTTTTCCATCACTAACATTACCAAATACATACTTATAGCTCTCGACACCTCAGTAAACATTATTTAATGTCGTCAAATAGGGTTGGAAAGGTACGGGGTGTTACATTCTTCCCCCTTTAGGAACATTAGTCCTCGAATGTTAATAGTATCACTTCAATTATGACAAATGCATCTCTATACTAGCATACATATACATAAACACTTAAGTCTCATGGATACTTACTTAGTATTGGTCCACTTCCACATTTTGAACCTTTTCTTCCATTTGAAACAAATATGGGTACGGCGATTTCATCATTTTTGTTTTCTCAACTTCTCATGCGATCTCTTCGACTAGTTGATTTCTCCAAAGAACTCTTACAAACTTTGCATCTTTACTTATTAGCCTTTTCACTTGTCGGTCTAGAATAACAATAGGTATTTTAATGGGAACAATTATGAAAGGAAATTCTTAAACACATTCAACAATTTCACATGGCATGTTGTATAGGGTCAACTTTCCCTTCTTTCTGAATCCCCTTATACCTTTCATGAGTAACGCTTTTAAGAGTACTTCATCAACTATAATCACAAACCTTTTTTTTTGTTTTGTTCTTTTGGCCTCCCTTGTGATTCCTTCAAATTTTCCCGCAGTCAAATAGAGTAACATATAGGGTAGAACCTGGATCAATTGGTGCATATTCATTAGGTAAAATATAGATAACATACCTGTCACTATCAAGGAGAGCCTCCGAAATCTGCTGATCCCGTAGGTCGTGTTATACTACCCGTGGCCCTTTGTGGACACTCTCACTTCGCGTGTCCTGGCTTTTTACACCAAAAGCAAACATCCATCTCAAACCAGCATTCACCTAAATGAAACTTTCCGCAGCGCTGGCACAGTTGACGAGAAGATCCCGCTGTCTGCGAACCCCGTATTCCACTACTCTGCCCAACCGGAGTACCTCTAGACCCTCGAAATGGAGGTGGAGTACCCGTTGTAGGGTGATAAAATGATGGTCTAGGTGGTATTGGGAAAACCCAAGGCATAAATCCTCTTTGGGATGCCATGAACTGTCCCATAGGTCGAGCCCGCTTTGACAGCCTTGCCTCAGATTCTTTTATCCTTCCCCTTTGCCTTTGATCCTCCATCTTTTGTGTGAAGGCTTGTATTCTGGCTATATCCATGTCTTTATTTAATGCAGCAATAGTACAATCTCTTACCAAGTAGGGCTCCAATATGTCTACATACCGATGAACTCTATCGGCCATAGTTGCTACCATGTGAGGAGCGTATCTAGCCAACGAATTAAATCAAAGACTGTACTCCCTGACGCTCATATTTCCTTGACGAAGATTTAAAAACTGATCGTCACGAGCCTCGTGGAGCTCATATGGGAGGTAATGATCAAGGAATGTCACCTTGAATTCCTCCCAACTAGCTGGATTTGCACCGATACCTCTAGATCGTTTCCAATCTTCGTACCATAATATAGCCTCTCCTTTCAGTCTATATGCTGCAAGCTCTACTGTTTCTACACCAATCACATGCATAACATCTAGAGCCCTTTGAATTTGATCGATAAAGTCTTGCGGGTCTTCATTAAGATCAAACCCGGTAAATGTGGGAGGATCCAATTTCAGGAAATCCTGTGCTCTCCGACTAGCTATCCTAGCCGCACCATCATCACTTGTCACTGGACCAACTCTTCCTTGACTCTGGGCAACAACTATCTGAGTCAACATTTGCACCGCATTTTTCAAATCCTGTAACTCCCGCCTAGTAACATTAACAGGCGATTCTGGGGATACTTCCCTCCTTTGTGGCCTCCCTGGAGAAGGGGGAGGAGAAGGTGCCCGTGATGGAAACTCAATTTCAACCCCATATTAACTAGCTGGGTTAGGTGGGGATTTACTAATTCCTTCTCCCGCTTGCATATCTACCTACTTATCTTTGCCCATACCTTGTCTTGTAATCGGCATTTTACTATATCAAAGAAAACCAATTTCAATGGTCAGATGTAATCCCACCTATGGCAATGGCTCTATTGCACGATCTAGAATGAAGAAATGAAACAACTCCTAAATGTCCCGTAGCCTCCTGCTTATAAATGTGGCGCGCAACACATCCATAAGCAAGACTCTACTCAGACACAGCTTTGTAGACACCCTTAGAACGACCTGCTCTGATACCACTTTTGTCACGACCCAAATCCCATTCGGGCCGGACTGGCACCCGAAGCCGATAAGGCCCGAGAGAACCAATCTTTGCTCATGTAATCTCATAAGTATGTTCGCATTGGAATAGCATCTTATCTCATCTATCTCATGTAATTAAATATCCATAGCGGAAGGCATGGCAACATGTGCATTATATGAAACTTGGCCGTTAGGGCCATTTTGTCAAAATGAACGTACATCTTTTACTTTCATGATACCCCACATATGTATACAAAGCCTCTAGTAGATAAATGACCATGTCTATACAATATTTACAAAATGCCAAAACCTAATGAACACATGTGACTTGGGAAGCCCCGAAGCAACTGGAGCTCACCAACAATCTGCGAATATCTCGTCACCTACTGGGAAGATCTACTAACACCTGGGACTGCAGCATGTAAGGTAAGTCCCCCGAGAGGGGTCAGTACAAAGAAAGTACTGAGTATGTAAGGCCATATGATACTATAGTAAGACATAATTACTTCCAAGAAATTAAGCGTAAGAGAATAATCAATGTGAATAGACCTCCAACCTAGATGTGTGGAACCATGTTGATTACTCCTATTATTTCATTACTTGGTCATTCAGTCGCATCATCATCATTCTTATCATAAACTCCATATTTATATATTCATGCAAGGAATATAGTCTCATCTCTTTTACAACTATCTTTATTATTATTCACTCAACTAGTTAGTGATTCATAATACCTTATGGATCATCTCCTTATTAGTAAGTATATAATATCGGTCCTCCATATTTTGAAAAGTGGCTAAAACCAGCGTGGCACGCCCTTGGGCGCGCCATCTTGCTGCCTCTGGACTAAAAATTTTATCCCAGAGCGGCGTGGCACGCCCCTCCCTCAAAATTTTCAAAAATTTTGGCTTTTCGACTTTTCTTCACGAGTTGGGTTAGATACTTCAAGCCCTATTCTTTAACTTACTTCTTAAACTTAATATCCTTTGTTTAGAGGTCCTCTTAGCCTCATTTTGAACCCCACAAATGCTCCACAAAAATCGCAAAACACCTCCTCGCAAGGTTAATCACATGTACAAGGCCAAATTTCAATTTTTCCATCACTAACATTACCAAATACATACTTATAGCTCTCGACACCTCAGTAAACATTATTTAATGTCGTCAAATAGGGTTGGTAAGGTATGGGGTGTTACACTTCTATAGATGGATGATATCTTGGATCCCAGAGGAAGCCATGGAGAAATAAATACACAAGGCTATGGACGATCAAGATGCCATTTGGGCAATCAAGAAGGGACCTTAAGTGTTATTTCAAACTATTCACTTTTGGGCTATTTTTGTAATAGTGTATGTTTGTAAAAGCAATAACTATAAATAGTTGCCTTAGCCAGTTTCATACTTAGATTTTCATGAATTGAATATTTGAGAGCTTTTAAGCTTGTAGTTTCTCTAGGTGAAGCCTAGCATTAGTTTAATCAAGTATTTCATAGTTTGTAATTGTAGATTGAGGATTTAGGGTGGATTCTCTAAATTGCTTGTGTTAACTTCTTCTAGCTTATTCGATCATCTAGTTACCCTCTTTGTGGATTCAATTTGGTTTTCTCATTTTTAATTGAGTCGGAGTTATAGTTGTTTAATTGGATTCAATTGAGAGGTGAAGGTATAGAGTCCTTTGTTGCTTATAAGTCTGATTGAATTTTTATAATTCCACAGATCCTTTTCTTTATTTCAATTATTTGTGTTTTGATTCTAGTTTTTGACTAGGATCATTATCATTTTGGTATCAGAGCTTAGGCTAAAGAGTTGTTCCAACAATTCTTAATCCTAGGTTCATAAATCTGAAAATCGTGCAAAAAGAATTCGGGGCAAAATTTTGAAAATCAAAAAAATTGTTTGATTCGTGTTTTTGTTGGAGTTTCTAATACTAGATTAATTTTCTCTAGTGTTTTGGAAGTTTGTATTTGAAATTTGGTTCGATTTGGAGTTGTTTGGAAATTTCACCATTGTTGAACTTGAAAAAGCTTTGATGAAGGTCAAATGAGTTTGTTGATTGAGGCAAAATTGGAGGTTCAATTGTATTGGGGTTTGTCTTGATAGTCATTTGGAGCTAGAATATAAAATTTGAAGGCAAAAGGAGTTAAATTTTACTAGGGTCAATTTTGGTGTTCATGATGTTCTTCATGGTTTGAAGAAATTGCAAGTGGGCTTAATTACCGGGAGTAAATGGTTTTAAATTAAAATTTAAAAGTTGTTGGAATTTGTTCGTGGTGTTGAAAGGAGCTTGTGTTTAAAATTTTGTGTCACTCAGAGCTCGTTTGATTGGGGTTGAATTTATTTTTTTGAGTGTTCACGGAGTTCTCCATAGCTTGAAGATGGAGAACTTATTCATTGTTTTTGCAAAGAACAAGAATAATTAGACCTCTTCTAATTAATCTTGTTCTTTTTAAATATAGGTATCATTCTAATGGCCGAATATTCTCAGATTTGTAAATAAGGTTGTATGGTGTAGCCAGCACCTATGGCCGAATATTTTTTGTTTCGCACGTTTATCCCAGAATAATTAGTGTAAAATTTTATTTTATACTTGACATTAATTGTTGCAATAAAAAAAACGATGGAGAAAATGAGATAGCATTTAGTCTGGCCCACTCGCATTAAGGCTGATGGGCTTCAATGTGAAATCAAGAAGATGTTTATAATGGAAGAAGAGCCCAAGAACTAGTCCAAAAATAATGGAGAAGCATGGGCTAAGTGCTACACATATTTCATGATTCAAGTCTAATCCCAAACGGAAGAAGATTGAGCCCATACGGATTTTGATTAAATTTGGAAACTTTTCCTTCTTTCCTTAGGGGAGAGTGTTTGGTATTACTTTTACATGCTTTCCTAGTTTAAAGTTGCCTAATTTAAAAGTTTCCTAGTTTAAACTTTCCTAGCTTAAAAGTTTCCTAGTTTAAAGTTTCCTAGATTTATTATTTCCATAAAAGTAGGATTCGAATCCTATGCTATCTGGGATAGGTTTTTCCCTATATATAGGGATGAATTTTGTTATTTTCAAGAACAATACATGATGATTAATATTATTTGAGAGGTTTCTCTTCTTTACACCTTTGTGTGTGGCTCCTTGGAATTTAACTTGCAACTTTATAAGAATGATTCTTTAGGAGGTCAAATTAATTCTTAACTTGATATCTTTGGTTTCTATTAAAGTTAATTAAAGAAGGTGATTAGTCTTATACTAATTGTTGTCTTTGATTTATTTGAAATAGGGATCTAGATCACTTTTGATATAAGTTCTTAAATTGACTCTATTAGTATCATAATTAGTCTTAATCTACTAATTTTGAATACTAAGATCATTTAAGGTTCTTAGCACTTATCTTGAAATTTGGAGATTTTATTCTCAAATTTCACATATATTTCAATTTCTATCTTTAATCTTAGTATATTCGCTTCCGCATTATTTTTTTGCTTATTCAAGTAACCTGACTCTTATCAAGTGGTATCAGAGAGGTTCTACCAAGGTTCCGTTTTTGATAAATCTTGGGAGTTTTTGGCCTAAAAAAATAATTTTTCTTCTATTTTTTCCTTTTTGTAGATTAAAGGGAAAAGCTACATGGTAGCAAAAAAAAAAAAAAATTCAATTACTTGAGAATTAAGATATTTTCAAGAAAACTCCAATATTCTTTGGGTGACTAAGCAATGCATGATTTCTTTCTCCATTGGGAGGTATTACGATAATGTTCTTTGTGATGTAATTCCAATGCAAGACTGTCATATCATGCTTGGGCGTCCATGACAGTTTGATAGGAATGCAATTTATAATAGGGGAAAGAATAAAGTTTCTCTTAAGCTCAATAAAAGAAAATATGTCCTCGTACCTTTAGATCCATCCAAAGTTTATGAAGATCAGAAACGTGTGAAAGAAGCAATGAAATTTTTTAAGAGAGAAAAGAATGAGAAGAGTAGGGGAGTTCATGCTAATATCCCAAGAGAGGAAAAAAGAGAGTTTTGTTAAGAGAATGAGATGTCAAGTGAGAAAAAAAGTGAGGTCGAGAGAAAATAAAAGAGAGATGTCCATGAGAGTAAAAAAGAGAGGAATGATTGTGAGATACAGAGAGAAAAGAAAGAGAGTTTGAGTGAGGTTATTTCTTATTCTAACCCTAACATTCCTACTTCTTCTTCTAGTTTCTTTGACTCTCTTGTAGGTACTCATGGGAAAGTTTGCATTGAAAAGCCATCATTAGATGAGCTTAATCCTAAGGCAATTGAAACTACATGTCCCATTGAGCAAGTGTTTGTTCATGAGAAGGATATAGGTAAAGAGAATTATTTTGGGTCTATTTAAGATAAGACTCATTACAAGAAGATCAACAAGGTAGTTGTGAGTGTACTACAATGAACAAGGAAAATGAGGTGATTTGTTCCTTTGGTACATAAGACAAGGAAAATGAGGTGATTTGTTCCTTTGGTACATAAGACCAAGTACGGTATGTATAATTGGTTTATTCACATTCTCGGTATTCCTAGAACACCTAAGGTCTATTTGGAGGTAATGAAATACACTCTTAATTCTTATGTTGGTGACTTTATTAAGTTTGAGGATGATGATATCTTTCTATATTATAAGTCATTAACTATAACTTCTAAGTAACTTAAGAGTAATATGTTTCTTTCTAAAATTGAGCACGATATTATTGAATATGGATTCCCACTTGTTGAAACGAGGCATGATGTTGGTGGGCAGAGGATTATGAATGAATTAGATGATTCTTCTTCTCTTATTCTAGTATCTAAATAGTTTTTCTGTGATGACTTATTGAAATATAATTTTTTTCTATGGGATAAGACATAATTCTTCAAGTCTTGGTGATTGCAAGGTTAAAAAGTTATTTGCTACTAGTGATGAAGAAATACATGACCATTATGATACTAGTGAGCAAATACCCTTTGTTGATCCTATTCATGATTCCTTGTTGGAGAATTTGAGCAATTACTTAGAATTTAATGGAGATTCTATTTTAAGATTGAAATATTCTTCTAACCTTCTTGAAAACTCCTATGCTTATGAGAATAGGTTTTATGTAGATAAATTTTTGGGAAGAGTAATTGAGGATGCTTGGCTATATCATAAAAGTGTTCAGTTTGATACATATTCTAGAGATTGTATGTCCTTTTTATCAAGCCCATTGGAGTACTTTGTTGATATAGCTAAAGTGGAGAGATACATATCATTCCCTACATCATCAATATATGATTTTTATTGTGCTCATACAAGGAAGAGAATTTTTTATTGACATGATAATGTCCACATGCATTATAAGGGTGTATTTATACATAGTAGGATTGGTTGTGTTAAGTGGACACATGGTCACTATATATTTTTGTTACTACCATTGTTGTTTTAAAGTAGTGGATGTTGTTTACTATTGTATGTCTTCTTGAATTTGTGAGATCCAAATTTAAGGACGAATTATTTTCAAAAAGAGGGGAATGATAGTATCCAGTCTGGCCCACTCGCATTAAGGTTAACTGGCTTCAATGTGAAATCAAGAATATGCTTATGATGGAAGAAGAGCCCAAGAATGAGTCCAAGAATAATGGAGAAGCATGGGCTAAGTACTACACATATTTCATGATTCAAGATCAAGCCCAAACGGAAGAAGATTGGGCCCATATGGGTTTCAATTAAATTTGGAAACTTTTCCTTCTTTCCATAGGGGAGAATTTTTGTTATTATTTTTACATGCTTTCCTAGTTTAAAGTTTTCTAGCTTAAAAGTTTACTAGTTTAAACTTTCCTAGATTAAAGTTTCTTAGTTTAAAGTTTCCTAGATTTATTATTATATCTACAAAAGTAGGATTCGAAACCTATACAAAAATCAAATTTATGTCAAACCCAACCCAACATAATAGCCTAAGATGTTAGTCAAGATTCTAACTAAACCTAGAGGAGCTTAGCGCCAAGTATTCTAGCTAACAAAGGGTAGTGGGGCCCACTACGGGCTCCCAAAAACAAAACCTAGGTCGGAACCTAGCCTAGTCTAGTCTAAGGCTTCCCACTCACATGTTAAGGTACTAATAGCACTAACCTAGCCTTAAAGGATGATACTTTGCTATACTAGGAGATAACTGGCCCAGAATCTTCTAAAACAGGGCCCTAACCTACTAAATAAGGCATAAAATACTAAAATGATGGTCGAGATAACACTACCTGCCCAAAATAAGCATAATAGTACACTAATACCATAAATAAGTTCAATCTAAAGTTAGAGTAAGCCTAGCCTACCTGGACGCCGTTGAACGCTTACCGAATCCTTTAAGCATGAGCTTTCCCCTTCCAAGAAGCCTCTGAGAACTGCCACACTATCAAAACAATGATCCACGTGTCAAGATTAGAAAAATTATACCCGTATTACGTATAAACACTCCGAGTCAGAAATTGGACTAAGAATCTCACGCAGGGCATGCTTGCAGAATCGCAAAATTAAAACCATCACAGTGTCCCATGCAACTCAATGGTCAAAAGCCATAAGAAAACTAGCTAAATCCGGGCTTAAAACAGCCCTGAATCAGTCCCAACAATGATCCTAAGATAATCCATTAAAATTGAGAACTACATTGAAGTTTGACGGAAAACTTACGGATTATCGAAGATGTAGGGCCCATAAATGCATCCCCGAGCTAAACCCAACTCACTTGTACAGTTATCCCACAAATCTAGAGCTCAAAGAGCTTTTAATGGTGATTAAACTTAGAAAATTATGGAAAAAAAATGAAGAAGAGAGTATATATACTGCCAGGAGTTTCTTTATCATGGTAGTGAGGTCCACTGGTCGCAGTCGTGATATCCCACTAACAGGACCATTGCGATCGTGATGGCCTATCCACATAGTCGCGATAAATAAGTTGGCTCATCCCCACGACCACCTTCATCGTGGTCGCGAGCCCTCAATCCTCGCGATCACAATGATTAAGTTCATAGCCCATCGTGATCGCAGGGGTCCGCAACTAAATCGCAATGAATAACCTGGGCGTGCAGCAGGTGCTGATGTACCAGCAACTTTGGCAAGTTGCAAATATCCCGCCCGGGCCCTCAGGAGTTGTTTGGAATCCCGTGATTACAAATGAATTGTACTGCCCTACCAAATTCAATATTTCGGACTCAACGGAGCCATTGAAAATTCCATCCGAGGTTGTTTTGATAAAAAATGGGGCACATACCCCAAGGAGCCATTTTTACAAATTCCACCCAATAGCCAAAAATGAGTATGGAAGCCTCGATACACGGACCAAGGGTCCTCCTAGCCTAAAATAAACATTCTAGAACTATTAAGATTGTCAGAAATAGTAGCTGAGGCTGTTTACTAGTGATTTAGGCCCGAGACCCATTTCTTAACTACAGAAGCTCTAAAACAGAGAAATAGCTCTAAAAATCAAACAAACTCCCCAGTAACCGAACTATCAATACCAGTAACTCATAAATGACCTAGGGTAGCTATAGGGAAGCTCTAAATGTAGAAAAATCACAAAATGAAGGAAATGACAGGAAATATCATTACAACATCCACTACTAAATAGACTTTTGTCAGCGAAAGTAAAGGGTCAAGAAGTACCTGAAGGCTCAAACAAGTAGGGATACTGGGTCCTTATATAACGTTCTGTCTTCCAGGTAGCCTCCTTGACTGGACGGTGACGCTACTGAACCATAACTATAGGAATGTCTCTAGAGCGCAACCACCTGACATCTCTGGCCAAAATGGACATAGGCTCCTCCACAAAAGCTAATCTCTCATCTAACTGAATCGAGTCCCACTGAAACGCGTGAGACTCATTTGGGATATACTGCTGTAACATAGATACATGAAACACTGGGTGGATAACTGAAAAGGCAGGAGGCAAAGCTAACTCATATGTTACCTCCCCAACTGTCCGTAGGATCTCAAATGGTCCAATATACCTGGGGTTAAGCTTGCCCCTCCTCCCTAACCTCATCAAACCTTTATGGGCAATACTCGCAGAAAGACCGACCCAGCCACCAATTCTAAACCTTAAAGCATGACATCTGCGGTCAGGATAACTCTTCTGCCTGCACTGAGATGCCTGAAGCCTATCTTGAATCACCCAAACCCAGTCCAATGACTCACAAAGTAAATCTATACCACGGGGCTTAACCTCAAAAGTCTCAAACCAACCAACTGAAGACCAACAATGCCTATGATACAATGCCTCTAACGGGGCCATCTGAATACTCGAATAAAAGCTGTTATTATACATAAACTCTACCACAGCTAAAACCTGATCTTACGAACCTCTAAAATCCAACACACAAGCACAGAGCAAATCCTCTAGAACCTAAATTGTCCATTGCAATTGCCCATCAGTCTGGGGATGAAAAGTGGTACTAAGGTCAACCTGGGTACCCAACTTCTCCTAAAATGTCCTCCAAAAGCTAGAAGTGAACGAAGACCCTCGGTCTAAAATAATGGACATAGGTACCTCATGAAGGCGAACCACCTCTCAAATGTAGACACGGGTCAATCTCTCGGTACTGTAGGAGATCTGAATAGAGATAAAATGGGCAATTTTGGTCAGTTGATCCACGATAACCCAAATGCTATCAAAACCACGAGAAATATGAGGCAAACCACCTATGAAATCCATAGTAAGTCGCTCCTATTTTCACTCGGGAATGGGCAGCCTCTGAAGCAGTCCACCAGGTCACTGATGCTCGGCCTTTACCTGCTGACAACAAAGGCATTGAGCCACAAACTCTGCTATATCTCTCCGCATACCACTCCACTAGTAATGTTGCCTCAAACCCCTATACATCTTAGTTGTACCAGGGTGGATAGAATACCTGGAGCTATGACCCTCATGAAAAATCAACTTAATCAAATCTCCAACCTTCAAAACACAAATGTGACTGTCATATCTCAGAATGCCCTTAGAATAAGGTATCCCTCCTAGACTCACATCTCAACACCTACCTACAAATACTATAAAGTCTACTATCCTCCAACAGATGACTCTGAATCTGCTCCAACAAGGTAGGTTTAGCCTCAATACTAATAAGAATCCTCCTGGGGTCAGAAACATCAAGACGAATCATCAATTTAGCTAAGGACTGGATATCCAAAGCCAACAGTTGCAATGAAATTGAAATGAAGGCCAAGCTACCCATACTCATTGACCTCCAACACAAGGCATCTGCTACCATTTTTGCCTTGCTCTAATGGTATAAAATAGAGATATCATAGTCCTTTAGCAACTCAATCCATCTAAGGTGCCTTGAATTAAGCACTCTCTGGGTTATAATATGGTGAAAACTATAATGGTCAATGAAGATCTCGCAACGAACACCATATAGGTAGTGCCTCCAAATCTTAAGCGCAAAAACTACCGCAGCCAACTCCAAATCATGGGTAGGGTAGTTGCGCTCATGCACTTTCATCTGCCTCAATGCATATGTAATATTATGGCCCCACTGCATCAGAACACACCCTAAACTGATACCAGAAGCATCGCAATAGACGGTGAACCCCTCGCCCTCAATTGAAAGAGTTAGAATAGGAGCTGAAGTGAGAAAGTCCTTGCACTTAAGAAAGCTGGCCCCACTATTCACAGACCACTTAATTAGAACCTCCTTCCTAGTCAACCTTGTCATAGAGGATCAATAGTAGCAAAAGCCTCGATGAATGGCCTATAGTAGCCTGCCAACCCAACAAAACTGAAAGTCTCAGCATGAGACGTAGGCCTAACCCAACCACGAATAACCTCAATCTTCGTTGGGTTTACCATAATACCATCCTTGGACACCACATGCCCTAAGAAAGCTACATACTCAAGCCAAAACTCTCACTTTGAGAATTTGGCATAATGCCTATGATCTCTCAAAGTGTGAAGCATAGTCCTTAAATGTTGCTTGTGCTCCTCCCTACTTCTCCAATACACCAAGATGTCATCAATGAACACTATCATGAAGGAGTCCAAATACGGCTTGAAAACAAGGTTCATCAAATTTAGAAATGTTGCTAGGGCATTGGTCAAACCAAATGACATCTCCAGGAACTCATAATAGATGTAACGAGTCCTGAAGGCTGTCTTAGGGATGTCCTCATCCCTAATCCTCAACTGATGGTAATCAAACCTCAAATGAATCTTAGAAAACACCATTGCACCCTGAAGATGGTCAAATAAATTATTGATATGAGGCATAAGATACTTATTCTTCACTATCACTTTATTCAACTGTCTGTTGTCAATACGCATACGCATAGAGCCATCTTTTTTTCACAAACAGAATTGGAGTACCCCAAGGTGATACACTCGATTGGATAAAACCTATACCCAAAAAATCCTGAAGATGAGTATTTAGCTCTTTTATCTCAGCAGGAGCCATTCGATAAGGAGCCATATAAATAGGTCGGGTGCCAGGCTCGAGGTCAATAACAAACTCTATGTCATGCTCAGGAGGAAGTCTAGGTAGGCGGTAGGAAAAACATTAGGAAAATCACATACAATAAGATAGAATCCAGCGAAGGACTCTCAGCACTAATATCCTGAACATAAGAAAGAAATGACCCATAACTCCTTAATATCATAAGAAAGAAATGACCCACAACTCCTTAATATCAGTCTGTTTGCCCGCACATAAGAAATAATTTCCATCGGCACGCGGCTATAGGAACCCTGCCATACAATAGGGGGTATACCAGGCATGGCTAAGGTAACGGTCTCAACAAAGCAATCCAAGATTGTATGGCAAGGGGATAACTAGTCCATACCCAGAATCAAGTCAAAATCCAGCATATCTAGTACAACGACATCAACCCGAGTATCATACTGTCAAACAGTCATAAGCATTATTTATATACTTGATACACTACTAAGGAATCACCCACAGGGGTAGCTACGTGCAATGACATAGATAAAAACTCCAAAGACAAACCCAATCACGGTGTATAATAAGCAGAAACATACAAAAATATAGAATTAGGGTCAAATAAAGAAGAAGTTGCCTGATGGCATATGGAAATTGTACCTATGATCATAATATTTGAAGCCTCATCCCTTCGGCCTACCTGATACAACATACAAATGGCCCTGTCCACTACCGAATTGGGTGCCTACCCGAGCACCTATTCTACCTTCCTGAGGACCACCTCAAGATCTTTGGGGACAACCCCTGCGAACCTGAGTACCACCCCTAACTAGCAGCGGCACAAATCTGATTGGCTGAGCACTCTGAACCGCAGACTCAATTATCCCACCCAGGGACACTCACGAGCAAAGTGACCAATAACCCCACAATCATAACATGCCCCTAGCACTCTGCTTTGTCTAGAAGGTCCGGCTGATTCGGTATGACCACCTCTTCTCGATGGCTTTGATTGGACACCCCTCTGTGCCTGACTACTACTCTGACCACTAGAACCACTATAACTGGGATGACCCCCATATGATATCTAAAGCACTGCCTGAACTAGTCTACTAGACTACCCCTGACATTGATAAGGCTTTTGCTAGGGATACCTACCCAAAACCCTCGGCCTCTAAACTATGAGCTTCTATGACTCCCACTATAACTGCCCTAATAATAGGGTCTCTTATTGCTGCCCCCTTGGGCCTCGCAATCCATCTCCTCTATAGAATAAACATGCTTAGTAATGTTAGAAAAAAAACTTCCCCGAAGTCACCAAACTCTGAGTAGCCTTGCGCAATGGTAGTCTCAAAACCCTCACAAAGCATCAAATCTGCTCATACTTCGTAGGTAGAATAATAGTGTCTTCTCTGGCTAACTCATGAAATCTCACCTCATAGTGGCCAAAGACATAAAACCATGTCTTAAAGCATAAAACTCATCTCTCAGGCACTCACGCATGCTGAGAGGCAAATACTTCCCCAAGAAAGCCTCGAAGAACTGAGTCTAAGTCACAGGTGGAGATCCAGCTGGCCTAGAATCAAGATAACCTATCCACCACCTTTTCACTGTTGTGTCTAGCTGATAAGCAACAAAGTCCACTCCATGCGACTTAACCAACCCCAAATTTTGTAACCTCTCCTCATAACTGGTCAGGAGCGCCTAAGCATCCTCTCCTGGGGTCCTGACAAACCTGAGTGGACTGAATCTCAGAAATTGGCCCAGCATGTTCTGCTCCTCCACAGACATAGCTGGTTCAGCTACTACCAGCTGTGGAACT
Organism: Capsicum rhomboideum; assembly: GCA_031232105.1. Lineage (NCBI taxonomy): Eukaryota > Viridiplantae > Streptophyta > Magnoliopsida > Solanales > Solanaceae > Capsicum > Capsicum rhomboideum. The sequence goes on from CP124711.1 coordinate 59,982,212, forward strand.
ACCAATGCTGGTGTAACCTCTGCTCTAAGGCCCACAGCTGTAGGTTGCGTCCCTAAATAAATACCACCCTGAGCTGCTGGCTGAGCTTCATCGGTCAATGGAACTCTAACTAAACCCAACAACTAAACTAATATATAATGAAGAACTGATGATGATCTAAACTCGGGTGGGGTTTGGACTACCCTGTCCCCCTACTGTAGTGGCGGCAGAATCTTTGGAGACATCTCAGGCTCGAGAGCTATAATAGGATCTACAATCTTGATCTTGAACTTTGGCTGCAGCTCTAGCCTACCCTTGACCTCAGGGTAAACCTCTGCCCCTAGCTAGAGCCCTAGCAACCAGCTCAAGGTCCTGATCCCTGGCTGCAGTACCCCGTGTACTAGCAATCTGAAAAAAAGTAAAATAAATAATGATTTAGAAACCAATAGAGACACAACACATGAAAGTGAATCTAAAGATGAGGCATTCCTAAAAATTCCCCGTAGCCTCCCGAAGATAGGATACAGACGTCTCCATACCAATCCACGCTACTCTACTAATCATTGGCTCTTATACCAACAGTTTCGGTGAAATCTGGGCTCTGATACCAAGATCTCACGACCCAATTTCTCAGGTCAACAACCACTATAACCAAAGAAGAGTACTATATAGTATCCAATATATATATATGCAGTAGTCTCAGACTGCAAGAGACTATAACTTAAAAAGATCGAGGAGGATCAGCCTTGGACTCTGGAAATCTCACCCTATCTCTAGATGAATAGAAACTAGGCCTGAGAATAGCATCAACACCGGTGGCTCATACTCGAATCTACACCAGGGAAAAGATACAGAAGTGAAGTATGAGTACCAAAGCAACGAGTACTCAGTAGACATCATCGACCGACTAAGCTCAAGTATAATAAAAGCATAGATATAATACGAAAGTGTAAGCTAAGTTAATAGTAGCAGGGGTAGAAATATAAATATCCACAGTACTAAACATGTTTAGAAGCGGAAGATAAATAACTCAAAGTAAGAAAGATAAGTTAACTACAGCCTAACAGGGACTCCATAAGCCCAGAAGGCACATAAAAGAAGACAATTAACCCTACCGAGCCCCCATAAGTCGATGGGTACACACAAGTAGTAACTAAAGCAGAAAGCATAAGTACCCATAGCTGCACCAATCTCAGGTAACCATCCAATCCCAAATCCATGATAAAACTATCCAAATGCACGGGGCTTGAATCGGCACCAATGGGTAGTAACGAGAGGCCAGACGTCAGGCTAAAATAAAAAATAGTGGATAATAACAAGAGGCCATACACCGAGTTCAAATTGAAAATAGTGGGTAATAACGGTAGGCCACAAGAATCATATATAACATAACTCAGTACCACTGCCAGAACTCTCAATGACAATCGTGATACATGCTAGAACACCCCTTCCATAATCATAAGTAGATGCTGAACTGAAATCAGAACTCATAGTAACCATATCGTAACCAGTAAAATAACCAGTGTCAAAATCATTGCAGAACTCATGATGATAGTAGCAATAAAACATATGTCGTACCTAAATGCATTTAACATAAGAAATAACATTACTAGCTAATAGGAAGAAAGATAGAGTTCCTAAGCCCATCTCCAGCCCATAAGGTCACAAATACCAAACTCAGGAGGGTAAGTCTAATAAGGCAAAGCAGATCCCAAATACTAGGTCGAGGGAGAGCGGTCCAGGTCAATTACTACTCTACCTAGGAAAAAGGGGCTAAAACAGGCCAGAAATCAAGTCTAAGTCAAACCCTACCCAAGGTAATAGCCTAAGATGGCAGTCAAGAGTCTAACTAAACCTAAAAAAGTTTAGCGCCATGTCTTCTAGCTAATAAGAAGCTATGGGGCCCACCACGGGGTTTGCTAACCAAACCTAGGCTGGAACCTAGCCTAGTCTAGTCTAAGGATTCTTATTCCTATGTCAAGCTACTAATAGAACTAACATAGCCCTAATGGATGATAATTTGCTATACTAGGGTATAACGGGCCCAAAATTTACCAAAATAAGGCCCTAATCGGCTAAATAAGGCATAAAATACTAAAACGATGGTCGGGCTAGCACTAACTGTCCAAAATTAGCATAATAGTACACTAATACCAAAAATAAGCTTAATCTAAAGATAGGGTAAGCCTAGCCTACATGGACACCGCCGAACGCCCGGAGATTTCCCCTTTTGAGAAGTCTCTGAGAGCTGACATACTATTAAAACAATTATCCATGCATTAAGACAAGAAAAATAATACCCATATTACGTATAAATGCTCTGGGTCAGAAATCGAACAAAGATTCCCATGCGGGGCCTGCTTGTGAAATCGCAAAATTTAAACCGTCACAGCATCCCATGCAACTCAACGGTCAAAATCCACAAGAAAACTAGCTAAATTTGGGCTTAAAACAGCCCTGAATCATTCCCAACAGTGATCCCAATATAATCCATTAAAAAGGAGAATTATATGGAAATTTGATGGAAAACTTACAAATTATCAAAGATGTAGGGCCCACAAATGCGTAACCAAGCTAAACACAACTCACTTGTACAGTTATCCGTAATTCTAAAGCTCAAAGAGATTTTAATGGTTATTAAACTTAGAAAACTATGAAGGAAAAATGAGGAATAGAATATATATACTACCAGGGGGTTCCCCATTGCGGTCGCGAGGTCCCTTGGTCGCGGTCGTGACATCCCGCTACTGGGACCATCACGATCACGGTGTCCTATCCACCTGGTCGCGATGAACAAGCCGACCCGGCCCCATGACCTCCTTCCTCACTGTCGCGATCCCTCAACCCTCGCAATTGCAATGATTAAGTTCATAGACCCTTGCGATTGCGGGGGTCCTCATCGTAGTCTTGATGAAGAACCTGGGCCTGCACCAGGTGCTGATGCACCAGCAACTTTGGCAAGTTGGAAATATCCCGATCGGGCTCTCGAGATTCCTTCGAAATCCCGTGAATGCAAACAAACTATGCTTCCCAACCAAATTCAAAATTATGGACTCAATAGCACCATCAAAATTTCCATCTGAGGCTATTTCTATAAAAAGTAGGGCCCACAACCCACAGAATTATTTTTGCCAAATTCCACCCTATAGCCCAAAACGAGTCCAGAAGCCTCGAGACCTGCATCAAGGGTGACCCTAGCCTAAAGTCAATGTTCCAGAGATGTTGAGATTTTCATAAATAGCATCCAAGGTCGTTTACCTGAGTGTTAGGCTCGGGACCCATTTCTTAACTACAGAAGCTACTACACAGGGAAATGGATCTAAAAACCGAACGAACTTCCCGATAACCAAACTATCAGTCCCAGTAAGTCATAAATGAATTGGGGCAGCTAGAGGGAAGCTCTAAATATAGAAAAATCATGAAACAAAGGAAATGACCGAAAGGGTCATTACATCACTTTTCTTATAACCATAGAGGAAGGAGCTCGACGAACATCATGGGTTCATTTGCCAATGTGTCAAGGCGAGTGACTAATGTGAATGGAAGGGTAGTTGAAAAAAATGGGAGGTTTAGAAGTATGGAGGAAGGGGTGAGAAGGATTGATAGTATGATTGAAAGTAGGTTCTCTACGACAAGTCAAAGTGAAGAAACAAGAAGGGCCTCGGGTCAAGAATCCAACCTATACTACCCCCAACCAAATTAGAACCAAACATTCCCTCAAACTACATTCTAAATGAAACTGAGCTATGTTAGGCAAGTTACTCTACATCCAAACACACAACCATATCATCCACCACAAAGGAGTCCTTCTTTTGTGGAAACCCAAGTTAGAAGCCAAGCACCTCCACTAAATATATCACATGCATCCTTACATGTACCCTATGTTCCAACCCAACAACACTACCCACAAATTCCCTACCACAATATCTAATATTAAAATCCTTTTTATGATGAGATAGGTAAAGAGGTTAACCCTGATATATGATAGGAAGGACCCGAAGGCTTGGTACAAACCAAAGGAAATGGAATAGTAGAGATAGGTCTAGAAATGAAGAAGGAAGGTGTAAAGATGGATGTGATCAATATGGTGATCAATGGATGGGTGACAACATAGTGAGTCTTCCAAATATTTAAAAATAATAGTCAAGCTATTCAAGCTAACTACAACTTGAAAAGGGAAAACCAAGCCTATAGAGGTAATCATGATATACCTTCATGTTCTTCTCCTTCTATTGCTCAATGATATAAATGTCAAGGTAAAGGACATATTACTAGAGAATGTCCATAAAAGAGGTCAAATATGATCTTGTGTGATGGACCTTGTGCTAAAAATATGATAGAGTTTGAGGTTAGGAATGGTTATAATGAGCCTAAAGTTAGGCATGATGAATCGACCTCGAATATAGATGATGAGAAATTAGAGAAGGGTTTGAACTCCTTTTGTGATCTAAAGTGACTCATGGGGGATCTTTCTAAATGGGAAGTTGATCAAAGTGTGAACCTATTCCATGGAAGGTTCAAGATAATGGATAGGGTATGTTCCTTGGTAATTGATGGTAGGAGTAGTACTAATATGGTGAGTTGCACTATGGTTGATAGAATGAAGCTTCCTACACAAAGACACCCCAAGCCATACAAACTTTAATGGCTTATTGAGAATGATGAAGTAGAGGTAACCAAGCAAGTGGTTGTGAATTTTAGCATTGGCATGTATCAAGATGAGGTGTTATGTGACATTTTGCCCATGCAATCTTGTCATATGTTGTTTGGTAGGCATTTTCTAGTTGATAAGAATGTCCAATATCAAGTGGAGTCCAACAAATACTCACTTTTATTTGGAGGATAAAAGTACACTCTTGTTCCCTTAACACCCTATCAAGTGAGTGAGGACTACTAGATAATGATAGAGCTCCGGAGAGAACTTAATAGAGAAGAACTTGAGAATGAGGAGAAAGAATTAGCTCAAGAAGGAGAGTAACCTATCAAGGAAGCTCCTACAAAGAATTAGGTGGACCAAGCCTATTAGTCCAAGATAATGCATGGGAGGGAAGATCCAAGTGAAGCATGTGTAGAGGACAAGAAGGCAATCTCAAAGCTTTGTTCCCAAGTTATGTACCTACCCCCTCTTATTCCTAGTGATCCTTAGAGATAAGATGATATTTTCATTATGGTAAGTAGGTTCTTGGAAATAAGCAAACTCCTACCATACCATGCCAAGATTAAAGTCTCTAATATTCTTTCATGGTTTATTTCTTTTGTGCTTAAATTGTGTGAGCTTCATGTTTTGGATGCCGACTATACTTTTTATTTGTGAAAGAATCCATGGTGCATCTGTGATGCCCAAATTATGTGTTCTACTCATTGTCACAGTTATGTGGTTAGACAAGTTGAGGTATTAGGATGGATTCTTAGGAGCATGCTGAGATTAGTGAACATAAGAAGTGCATATTATAGTTCTTTCAATCTCTCAAGAAGCATGGTTGCACCTGTTGATACACTCTATGTGGGAGCTTTTTTGAGGCAGCACAATAAAGTCTACTTGAAATATTTTATCTTTTCCTTTTGTGTTACAAATTGTGAGTACTTTCTTGTGCACATTCAAGCCTTAAATTATGTAATTATAATTGGGAACCCATGGGATGAGTTGAATGACCTTTGTCCCTTCCTTTATTACTTTTTTGTATATGATGACCCTTTGCTCAAAAGTGGTGTCATGCTTATGAACCCCAAGGAAAATGTGTCATTTCCTATTTTGGGAATTTTCTATATACTTGCATCATTATTTGACACAGTTTTACTTAAGTTGTATGGACCACAACTAGTAGGTGCTAACTTGTTTATTTGTTTTGGGGGGAGTCTATGGATATTAAGGACTCCTTGTCACCTTCAAAGGTTGGATAAGTTGAGTTTTCAAATGGGACCTTTGGAAGCATGCATGATACTATGATAGGAAGGACCCCAACTCATTGGGAGTACTATTTGATATAGAGTGATTTGATTCCTAATAGATCCCTCAACTATTCTAGTAGCATGGCTTCGTTGGTGCACTTCTTTTCTTTCGAACGTTAGTTGATAAAGAGGGTTGTCTTTTGCTTAAAATGTCTCTCCTTATCTGTAGTGTCCTTATCTTTTGGCATGCCCTAGATAAAGATAGTGAGCTTAGTACCTTTCTCTACTACGTCTTTTCTTATGATGATACCCGTGTTGGTATAGGATTTGTTTACTATAGAGGTACAGGTATATGGGTCTTGCACTTCTTTGACCCGAATGAGCCATTATGGGTGATTGAACAACTTTTGGTGTGGTCTTGTCATTGTGTCTTATGGATCCTAAAGTACATGTGATATCATCTCTTAGGATTCTTGATTCCATTAAGACCTTTGTGGTTTCCTTGTCTCATGATGTTGCTTATCACCAATTCCTTTATACCTTATATGATAAATGGATCTTATTCAACACAAAGGATAGTTGGTTGTATTTCAAATGTGTAACTCCTTGGCAAGTTGGTATGGTTTATAACCCTTGTGCTAAGCCTCATGCGATGAGGATATGTTTGTTGTTTGTCCTTCTCATGTTTTTGGAAGGTTCAAATTTAAAGGCGAATCCTTTGAAGAAGGGGAGCATGATACGAGCATGGTTAACTTGGGGTACTTTAGGAGGGGCATCCATATACAGATGATAGCTTGGAGCCTGGAAGAAGCCATGGAGCAATAAATACACAAGGACATAGACGATCAAGATGCCATTTGGGCAATCAAAAAGGGCACTTGTACGTTATTTCAAAATAGCCACTTTTGGGCTATTTTGTAATAGTCTATGTTTGTAAGGGCAATAACTATAAATAGTTGCCTTATCCATTTTCATACTTAGATTTTGATGAATTAAATATTTGAGATCTTCTAAGCTTGCAGTTTTTCTAGGTGAAGCCTAACATTAGTTTAATCAAGTAGTTTATAGTTTGTAATCGTAGATTGAGTGTTTTGGGTGGATTTTCTAAATTGCTTGTGTTAACTTCTTCGAGCTTAATCGATCATCGAGTTACCCTCTTTGTGGATTTAATTAGTTTTCTCATTTTTGATCGAGTCGAAGTTATTGTTTTTTGATTGGATTCAATTGAGAGGTGAAGGTATAAAGTCCTTTGATGCTCATATGTCCGATCGAATTTCGATAATTCCACATATCCTTTTCTTTATTTCAATTTTTTGTGTTTTGATTCTAGTTTCTGACTAGCATCATTATCATAAACCCCCTTGGAAATATCTACTACTGGTTAGAATAACCAATGTAAATGTATTTTCTCGCCTTATTTCCTATGGGATTCGGTACCAACCTTGTTGAGTTCTATAATTGACAGAAACAACTTTATGCTTCTTAAGAGGTGTAATTTGGTTGTCAAACATTATTCAAAATAATTAAAAGCAAGAGAAATTGATTTAAAAAGAATCACAGTGTTGGGGGGTAGAGATATCTAAAAAGTGAGTTTGGCCTTAATTCTTTTATGTAATACATCAAATGATTCCCAACAACAACAACAACATACCCAGTGTATTCTCACAAAGTGGGGTCTGTGGAGAGTAAGGTGTACAGATATTGAAGAGAATTACTATAGCTACTTATGATTCTGATTTTGGGCAAATAGAGCACCCATGAGCATTCATCCTTTGAAATTATACATTAGAGAATAGATGAAAGAAATTCACACATGTTTTATCAAGTTTCATATTCATACACATGCAGGAATATGCTTATACATTTCTAAAGCTTATAATATGCTTGTATCTTAAAAGAAAGGTCTATATGTATCACACAACAAATAACCCTTGGATTACACTTCAAATTTTGAATTTTCTAAGATGATCATGAAATGAGCTTAGAATCTTAAACACACTGAAATAAAGGCTTATGAATACCAAAACATTAACAAGTTGAACATTAGTTATTACTCAAAAAAGCAAAAAAAGTTGATCCGGAAATGTAACGACCTGTTTTGTCATTATTAAAACATATATTGAAAAGGAGAAAGAATTTAAATATTTTATCTATTAAAATTTGAGTCTGGATTAACCACTTAATTCATTTAAAGATTGTTGAAGACATAGAATTAATAAAGTGGGCCCAACCTGGCAAGTATAGCTGCAACGACACTCTTTTTGCTGCAGCGAGCCGAATACAATAAGAAAGGAACCACAACAGCGGTGGTCATGAAAGGAGAATCTAAATTAAATTACCCTATTTTAGTTCCAACTCTTATTCTAAAAAGAGTTCTCTCCAAAAAATTCCCTAGGGTTAATTATATGATGGAACACCAAAAACATAGAGGAAAAGCTCTCAAGGTTAGTCGAACCTGGACTCTACTGTAGTTGGGGATTTATTAAGTTCACTCTAAACTTCTGATGATGCTTGATGGAAATTTAAAGGTCTTCTTTAAAAATTTTGCCCCAGTTTAATGTTTCAAAATAAATTTCATATTGTCGCTAAAAAATTCTATCACTTTGTGGAATTATGAAACCTTTCTCAAAAATTTGTCATAATTGTACTTTTCGATATGATATTTAGTCTTGTATTACTAGAGGAGGACATTCTTCTTCTAAATATTTGAAATCCTCTCAGAAATTATATCCAGTTCCATCCTAAAGGGAAATGGAATTTAACAAGGGATATGACCGAGCCATTGTGGAACCTATGTATTTTATTGAAGCAGGAATTAGTTAAACTATAGTTCTAAATATAGATAAAAATAGGAGACATAAGTAAAGTGGTCACCAAGGCTGACCTAAGCTGCCCACGTGTCCAATTCTTTGAAATTTAGGCCATCATATAGTTCAAGATACAAAAGGGAAAGAAAGAAATTTCTAAGGGGTTGACCAAAGCCAACATAGGCTGCCTACGTATCCCATTTTTTGAATTCAGTTCAAATGTAGTTCAAGTATAAAGTGGGAACACGGGAGATATTATTAAACTACTTCGATGTATACAAATGATTACAAGCAAAAAATGTGATTACAGGGAAAGAAACGAAAGAAAACACCATCATCTTTATATGTAGTATCTTTTAACAACATCTGAGTTGATCAGTTTTGTCCACTCTTACCCATCCATTTCTAATAAGATTATACACTTCTTGATAACATTTTACAGACTATGTAGGGCCCTTGCTAATTTGACACCAACTTTCCTTTGTACTCCTCTTGGTAGGGAAAGATATTCTTAAGAACTAATTGTCCTATTGTGAATATTCTGGCCTTACTCTTTTGTTGAAGGTACAAATCATTCTTTATTGGTATAATTAGTTGTTGCATACGAAACTCATCCACTTTTTATTGATCAAATCCAGTTGTTTTTATCGAACTCGAATCCATTCTATGTTCCATAGCTCATCTTCTTGAATGATCCTTAAAGAAGGCATCTTGACCACATCGAGTATTAGAAATTTTGTTCCATTCACTAGTAAGTAGGGAGTTTCCCTAGTCAAAGTTGTTACAACCATTTATTATCCTATCAAAGAATAAGGCAACATATCATGCCAAGATCTATGATTATTGACTATCTTTCTCAAGATCTTATTGACGTTCTTATTGGCAGCTTTTACGACTCCATTCCTTTGAGGGTGATACATAGTCAAATTCTGGTGAGTAATCTTGAATTGGTCACATATTTTCTTTATCAAGTGGCTATTAAGATCTTCTCTATTATATGTGATGAGCAACTAGTGTATCTTGAATTATCATATCAGGTTGTTCTTGAAAAGTCAGCTACTACCTTCTTTGTCATAGCTTTGTAAGAGGCAGCACCTACCCACTTGGTGAAATAATCAATGGTAACCAAAATAAATCTATGTCCATTAGAGGTAGGTAGATCTATGGGACTAATAAAATCCATGCCCCAGGCAACAAAGCCAAGGTGAACTTATAGTATTAAGCTCATTTGGAGGCACTTGAATTAAATCATAATGTAGTTGATATTGGTGGAATTACTGCAACCAACTACAATAATTCTCCATAATCATCCAGTAATATCTAGCTCATAGAATCTTCTTTGCTATTATGAACCCATTTATGTGAGGTCCACTTACTCTGGTATGCACTTCTATAAGCAACTACATGGCTTCAATGATGTCCATGAATCTTAGAAATTCCAAATTTGGAGTCTTCCTACGAAGGATTTCCCTATTCAAGAGAAAAATTTTAGCCATCCGATGAATTATTATTTTTTTATTAACAATTGCATCTTCATGATATGCCTAAGCTTCTAGATACATATTTATATCAAAGTACCATGCCTTTATATATGGCTCTACTTCAACTTGCAAAGAATACACATGTTTCTTTTTCAATCTTATATCCAACGCGTCAACGTAACTTTGATTTGATTGTTGTATCATGGATGAAATAATGGACAAAGTATCGGTAAACTCATTCTGTATCCTCATTATATGTATGAACTCGATCTGTCTAAACCTTTTACATAGTCCTCACACAAGTTCCTCATAAGTTGTGATTTTTGAGTTCTTTCCCCATTCCCCTTAGATTTGATCAATCAATGAGTTTGAATCCTTGATAACTAGTAATTCCTGAACATATTTATCATTATTTAATCTAATGCCAAGAATACACGCTTCATACTTGGCCATATTGTTAGTGTAAGGAAAATAAAGTTTGGCTATCACTAGGCAATGCTGATCGACTTTTGTTACTAATACCGCTCCAATTCCTAAACCTTTGAAATTGATTTCTTCATCAAAGAACATTCTCCAATTGAGGTACGCTTTTGAAATGTCGTCTCCACAAATAAGATTTCTTTATTTGGGGAAATAAGTTTGGATTTGTTTGTAATTTTCATAAACTAGATTTTCTACAAGATTATCATCTAGGGCCTTCCCCTTGACTTCTTTCTAAGTCTCATACACAAAGTCAAACTCACTCAATAAACTTTGCCACTTTACCAATTTTCCTATTGGCATTGCCTTCTAGAAGATATACTTCTAAGGATCCATTCTAGAGATGATATACATCGTATACATGTCTTAGCTTTTGGGTGATCCAAATAAAAGCACTACAAGTCCTTTCCACCAGAGAATAACGAGCCTCGTATAGAGTGAACTTCTTGTACAAGCAGTAAATCACTCATTCATTCTTCCTGGTTTCATTATGTTGTCAGAAAACAAATCTAAATTCATTTTCTAAGACAGACAGTTAAAGAAATAATGGAATTCATTCTCTTGGAGAAACTAACACAAGTGGATTGGATAGATAGTCCATTATGATGTCATAAGCTTTCTGACACTCTTGGGTCCATTCCATGGGTGCATCTTTCATCAAAATCTTGAAAATGGGTTCACAAATAATAGTTTACTAGACTATGAATCAGCAGATATTGTTTAACTTTCCAAGAAGCTCATAAATTCTTGTTCGGTCTTCAGAGGAGGAAACTACTGAATCACCTTGACTATGGAAAGGTTGAGCTCAATGCCCCATTTGCTAAATCTAAATCCTATTAAATTGCATGTTGGCATCGTAAAACCACACTTAGTGGGGTTCAACTTCAAATTATACTTGCATAGTCAATCAAAGAACTTCTTAAAATTAGACAAGTGATCCGGACTCTCACGGGACTTGATAATGACTTTGCACATATATACCTCAATCTCCTCATGGATCATATCATGAAATATAGTTATCATGGCTCTCATATAAGTGGCACCAACATTCTTGACACCAAATGATATCACCCTGTAATGATAAACAACACAAGGTGAGATTATAGCCATCTTTTCTACATTTTCTTCATCCATTAAAATTTGATGATATCTTGTGACACAATCCATGAAAGATTGCATCTCATGATTGGCATAATTGCCAATAAGAATGTGAATGTTAGGCAACAAAAATTTGTCGTTGGGACTGGCCTTGTTTAGATCTTTATAGTCAACACAGATTTTTATCATTCCATCCTTTTTCATCCGGGAACAATGTTGGCTAGCCACGTCGGATACTTTGTGACTTCTACAAACTTGGCTTGAATTTACTTCGTGACTTCTTCTTTGATTTTAAGACTCAAATCTAGTTTGAACTTTTGAGTCTTTTGCCTCATGAGGCTACACCCTAGATAGATTAGAAACTTGTGGGAGACAATATTTGTACTCAGTCCTGGCATATCATTATATGACCTGAAGAATATGTCAATATACGGCTTAAGCAATCTGATAAACTCCCGTCTATGCTTCTATAAAGTGAACACTAATTCTGGTTTCTTTAACATGGTCATCGTCTCCCAAATTAACCACTTTAGTTTATTCTAAGTTTGGCTTCTCTCAGTTTTTAAAATATTTTAATTCTTCTATTAACTATTCAGGACCACAGTCTCTAATAGAAATCATATTAAATAAAAAAATACTCTCTAGCCACCATCATCATTCTACCAAAATTCCTAAACCTAGTTTACCACCACCGATAGGGCCGATCTATCCACTGGTCAACCTGGTGGGGCTGGCCAGAATTTCTCTCTCATATCATCATCAAATTTACCAGAACTATTCCACCCCAATTCTCCCAAATCCTACCAATCCTATTGTTTTTCCTAGAGGGGATACCAAAGATAATGAAAAAGTGAATAAGAATAAGTTGAAATTCATTGATGTAATGAAACCCAGCAATTCGGTACAACAAAGTAATAAGCCTTTGCTTGAGTCAATTACCATGAAACCAGTGGAATACAAAAATGGAGTCCGAAGAGTGACTTGGACTAAAGAAGAGGTGCAAAAGATGAATGTTCTTGAGGATCTACAAATGGAAGTAATTGGTAAATTCTCATACGGTTGGCTATAATTGGAAAACCTTAGAGTTCAAATTCCTAAACAATGCAAAGTGAAAGGTGATTGCAAAATTGGACTCCTAAGGAACAAACATATTTTGATAAGGTTTAACTTGATGGAGGATTTTGTGAACATGGTATCAAAAAATGTCAACTACATCACCAAAAAAAATGGAGTGGCATATCAAATGTGGCCTCTCATTTACGATGGCAAATTTGAATCGGATGCGGGGACTACTCAAGCTATAGCTTGGATTTCCTTCCCTAATTTATTACCAACCTTTTTTGTAAAGGAATCCCTGTTCTCATTAGCTTTTGTGGTTGGAAAGACGATTTATCAAGACATGGATACAATTAATTAAACTCACCCTAGTCGTACGATAGTTAAAGTTCAAGTGGATTTGGCTATAAAATTACCTACACGTGAGGAGATTGAGGTAGTGAACAGTGAAACAAAAGATATTAGAGTGCAATCTATGAATATTCAATACAACATGATGCCAAAGTATTGTCGTACATGTAAACTACAAGGACATGAAGAGATGGAATGTAGGAATTCATAACCAGAATTAAAAAGACAGGCGATAGAAGATAAGAAAGAAGGGGTTTTAAAAAAGCAAGAAGGAGATTTCTACTACACCTGTACAAAGAAGACATTAATGGGAAGGTAATTTTAGCCAAATGGAATCCTACAAATAGAAGATTCAAGTTTGAAAAAGGAAGTGATAAATTATTAAGTGAGGTAACAGTGGAGACCATTCAGCACAACAAAGGGGTCAGCACTTCAAACCCTTTTAATATTTTGTAGGAGGAAAAGGTGGTAAGCAGGAATGATTGTAATAGGTGAGTGTAGACCACTAATAAAAGGGATAATAGAAACATAGAGACTGAGAAGATGGACTGTCAGGTGGATAAAACTTCTCAGCAACGGGAACGCCAAAAATTATTTTTATGCAGTGATACAGAACAATCCTAATTAAAATACATAGGGTCTGATGCAGTTGAGAAAAGAAAGGTCTCAAAGGAGGAACATATAAAGTATTTCATTAATAAAGGCTAGGAAAGCAAGGAATAAAAGCAATCAGAACTAGATGAAATAGATATGCATAGTTCTAAAGCAAAGGAGAAGATTGCTCAATAATAAGATATCAGTAAACAGTCCTCTGCCAGTCACCAGTCATCCACGAAGGAATGGATTAAAAATGCTTTTTGTAATCATCAGAAAAAGTAACAGAGAAAAGTAATAATGATAAATCCATCATTAATCCAGTGAAACAAGGGTACCAGATGAAATATGCATAGAAATAAGCACTAAATAAAAAGGGGAAGGGATTAGCAAAGGGAAGAATGATTTAGTCTTAGATCCAGATGCTTCCAGTGTTAATTCCAATGATAGTCCTATAGCAAAAGCAAATAACTTGGTCAGACAAGGAAGAGATGATACAGATAATGGTAGTACCAACACCATCCTACAAAATCAAGACAGTAGTAAGGAAGATAAAAGGATGGAGATATTGCAGTGGAATTCTAATAGTATGGCTATCATGGAAGTCCCAACTACAGTTTAAGTAGATAAGTCTCAAATTATTTTAGGAGTAATAGAGTCACCTAATAAAACTCTCCATAATATTCTTACTCATATACTGGAGGAGGAAGCAGAAGAGCCTAATAACTTAGAAGAGGGTGTGAGTTTGATGAATGAAGAACAAATCTTCAAGGATGTAGATCTGTCACAAAGAGTTGTAAATGTTGTTAAATCTACAAGAAAAGGTAAGAAACAAGGTAATAGGGAATCATCTCAACTAGTCATAGTTCAACCAAAACAAAGGTGGTTTCCAAACAAGTTTCTTAATTATGAAAACTCTTATTTGGAATATTAGGTTAGTTAAGTCACATAAACCTTTCCAAAGAGTTTAGATGTTGCATAATTATCATAAGTTTACTTTAGTGGCTTTAAGGGAACCTTTTAGTATGTTAGAACCATAAATAGATACAAAGCAAGATTTAAGATACCTCAAGTTTGCCACAATATTAATGGTAAGATCTGGGTTTTTACTAATCATGGGTATGATACTATTGTGGTAAGTAATTCAGAGCAACACCATTAGACTGCAAGATCAGTTTTCACTTTCTAATTTTTATGTTACTTTGGTGCATGCTAAGTGTTTATAATCAATTGAGAGTGAAGCTATGGGAAGATATATATATATTTAGTAGTTGTTAGAATCAATAGTCCCTGGTTGATTGGAGGAGATTTTAATGTGGTCTTAAATGGAGAAAAAAAGATAGGGGGTCTACCTGTGGTTGATGATGATTATGTGGATCTCAAAACTTATATTGAATCTTGTGACCTTGTACAAGTTTAGTATAAGGGAAGTCCTTTAACTTGGTGGAATGGAATAGTAGGGGATGATTGCATATTTGAGAGGCTAGACAGAATCTTGACTAATTCAAATTTTTAGGAGCTGTATTATCATACTGAAGTAGAACATTTGCCAAGAAATGGTTTAGATCTTGGTCCTATGTTATTAAGTTGTGAGAACAATGCCATCAACTATAGAAGTCCATTCAGATTTCTTAATTTTTGGACTAATCATGAGGGCTTTAAGAATGTGATTAGTCCAAATTGGGATGTTAATGTTACACCTAACCTTCTCTTAGACTTTAAAAAGAAGATTAAGAAGATTAAAAAGGTTCTTATAGTTTGGAGAAAACAAGCTTATGAGGACATTTTCTAACAAATGATTATTAAAGAGGAGATTACAAGAATTAAGGAGCAGCATTTTAAGAAAAAACCCTCAGGGGAAAATAGAGAAGTAATGCATACAACAAAAGTTGAATACTCTAAATGCTTGCACCTTGAAGAATGTTATTGGCAGCAAAAAATAGGGTATGACTGGTTTGTTGATGGAGATAGAAACACCAGATTTTTTTCATAGTCTAGTTAAGGGAAGAAGATAGAGGCTAAAACTACTGAAAATATAGAATTCTAAAGGAAATTAATTGGAAGATTTAGGGGAGATAGCTAATGAAGCAGTGCAGTTCTTTTAAAAATAGTTTATGCAAGAAAGAGATTCCACAGACCATTCCTTATTAGGTTATATCCCCATATTGATAAATGATGAAGAAAATGTAGCTTTAGGGGCTATGCCTGACAGTGAAGAAGTAAAAAAGTAGTTTTTAAGCTTAATTGAGATAGTTCAGTGGGACCAGATGGTCTTTCAGGTAAATTCTATCAATCTTGTTGGGACATAGTGGGTTCAGACATTGCAAGGATGGTACATGAATTTTTTTCTAGTAACTCTCTCCATAAATCTATTGCACATACTAATTTGGTTCTCATATCAAAGAAGGCCAATATTAGAACCTTTTCATATATGTGGCCAGTTGGTTTGAGTAATTTTGTCAATAATATATTTTCTAGAATCATTCATGACAGATTAGAGGATATATTTCCTAAGCTTATCTCTACTAATCAATCTGGTTTTGTTAAAGGCAGAAGTATTATAGAGAATGTCCTGTTGACCTAAGAATTAGTTATTGATATAAGAAAGATAGGAAAACCTTCTAATGTTGTCATTAACATGGATAAGGCAAAAGCTTATGACAGAGAACTATGAGTATTTTATTTTTAAAATCAGCCTCCACCCCTGCAATATACAATGAGCTTTTCTCCATATTGGCATAAAGACCTAAAAACTTCAGAGAACTATTGAAAGGTATTGAACAAAAGTTTGATTGATATCTCATCAGCCCTTCAAGGCTGCAATTCATTAATAAATCATCAACCAAACAGGTATGAATAATTCCCAATCTTTCACATCTTGGATGGTAGTTCAACTGTGGATTATGTCTCAGTTGTTATAAGGTTCTATGGAGATACTCCATGGATAATACAAACAAGTATGGGGACATGGGTTCCCCCTGCCTTAGCTCTTTCTTAACTTGAAACTATAGGGTCAAACCACCATTAATCAATAGGTTGTATTGCACTGTGGTGACACATTCCATTAGTAAGTCCACTATCCTTATTGGCAACCTAAACTCTAGTAGCACCATCTTCAAAAATGGCCATTTTATTGAGTCATAAGATTTGCGGATATCTATTTTTATAGTGCACCTAGATTAGACTCCTTTATGATAATACTTATTTACACACTCATGGGCAAGCACTACATTGTCAAGGAAACTTCTACCCTCAATAAAAGATGATTGAGCAAAACTTACCAGAGAATAAACTACTATTTTAAAACTTGCAGTCCAAATCTTGGCAATAAGTTTATATAGGGTAGTGTAGCATGCAATTGGTATGTATTCTTTAACATAAGATGGTCTAACAACCTTTGAAGCACAGATGCTAGTAGTAGTGTTAACACCCTTCAACAAATTAGCAGTTTCAAAGAATTGGAGCACCCCTGCAGTAACCTCGCCCCACTTTGTTCTAGTAAGTCTTAAAAAATTCTGCATTGAAGTCATCAATACCTAGACTCTTTTCAAGTTAAAGATCCTTCAAGACATGATTCATCTCTATCTACACAAATATTGATGCAAGGCATTTTTGTTGCTATTGTGCCTAACAGAGTGTGAAAGAATTTGATAAATTCTTATTGTTGGCTCTGCATCTTTACCCCTTGCTCAGTATAGATGGAAGATATTTTATTCCTTGTCTTTCTAGCCTTCAGGTGAACTAAGAAGTATTTAGAATTTATGTCACCATACTTAATCAAAGTGACTTTGGATTTCTACTTCAATACTCTTTCATTCACTCCCTCCCACTTTTCCAACGCCTATAGTGTAGCCGTCTCTTCACTGATTAGACCTTTATTATTCTTCACATTCGTCATCATCTACCTCAACTTGTTTATTTAGCTCTTAACATGACATGACATTGGTAGGTTTTAAATTATTATTACTGAAATAAAAAAATAGGTTAGATAATAATAATAAATAAATGATAAAATATTTTTGCAATATGGGGAGGCTTTTCATTGAATTTGAAAATATTGACAAAGTTTGGCTAGGATCCCTACAAGTACGGATCTATGCCTTTTGAAAAGCAGTAAAAATAGTACTAAGGAAAGTAAAACATAAAGGGTGGGTCTCGAGCGTCATATGGACCATCACCAATTTTGTAGAAAAACTAAATTTTGTCTTTTATCTACGAAAATGACTAGGGAACCTCAAGCGGGGTAAAGATCCAGTTCTACAACTATTCCTAGGTTCAGCTTTTTGGATCCATGATGTCTCTGGTATTTCTTCTAGGATTACATCACAATCCTCAAAAAGACTCCCTATTCCTTCCCCAAGACCATTACTCGTAGCCTTCACATACACACTTGGAAATATTAATAGAGATAAGACCATAACTTTGGCAGTTCTTGATCAAACAACTTCTTTTTATCCATTTCTTTATCTTATTTAATCATCACATAACCTAGACCATAACTATACAACTTCTTTAAGATCTTAACTAGTTCAATAATTACATTAGATTTTGTTCATAACCCGAGTCTCAGTTCAAAACTGTTCCTTTAAAAGGTAGTAGGAAGCATCTTGTAAATGGAAGGCATCAATATCCATTGAGCCAGTTCTTCTCCCGTAGTATTCATAATTTCCATTTTATAGAAGTTAGTTCCCCGTGGAACATCCTCAATCATTGGTACACAACCATTGGATGGATCAAATGACTTCCTTCTCTATGAATGACCATCTCATGGTCTTCTCGCATAAACTTTATCACTTGGTACAAGGTCGAAGAGATAACTCTGGCCATGTGGATGTATGACCTTCTTAGAAGTAAATTATAGCTCATACTAATTTTATTGACCTAGAACTCTGCTTAAAACTCTTCTGACCCTAACTAGATGCATAGATTGACTTCTCCAATAATTTCCCTTTGGCCTCAATTAAAGGCTGCCATGTTGATCTTACTCTGACAGATCTTACCAAAGTCATAATCCAGCTGGGTAATTGTAGACAAAAAGAAAATATTCAGTCTTAATCTATCATTTATTAGGACTCAGTTTATGATCTTTTCATGACATTTGACAATGACGTGTTGAGCTTTATTAGACATCACACCCTCAAACAAAAATTCATCTTTACTAAAGAAAATATGATGGCATCTAATGACCTTACTCACTATGATGCCTAAGTTCTCACTACTTGTGCCTGTGGATGCATAAGTTACATCTAAGAATTTCAATATCTCTTTTTTATGGTATTGGGAACTCATCAGCAATGCCCATACAAAAATTTGGCTAGAGTTTTCTCGAAGTGTTTCATAATGGAGTATTCCTTCGGGTGAATCCTCCTCTAAAATTCCTCTATTTCTCCTTCAGTGATTGGTCTTTTCGGATGATCCTTTTTATATGATTTATTGGCCAATTCTTCTATACTATAATATCTACCTGAATGGGTCATGCCTATGTGCAGGGGTAGCCTCTACAATAAACTCCTTTCTCGAGGGAGTGGTTTTGTCATCACCATGAATTGAGGCTTTTCATTAATACTCTAGTTAGTTATGGACTTCTCTACCATGTTTGGACTTGCCTAGATAATGGCTTTTCTCACAAGCCACTCTTCATCAATTTTCAACCTATTGGCATGTTCTTCCCCATGGTTTAATAGAGGATTGCTATTTACATTCGGTCCAGCTATCTAAAGGGTAATAATCTCCTAGTTAATTAGGTCATGGATATTATATTTCAAGTTACCACGGTCTTTGGTAGTAAGTTTGGTGCCTCTAGAATGGTAGGCACAACATTGAACAGCCCTAAAGAAATCTTGAATTGACATTGTTGGGTTTAAACTGAATAGTTAGATTAGCCCAATCGCTTTCAACCCTTCAAAAAGTTGGGTTCAGCTTTTGGCTAATGGTGTGAAGTTTGGAGGAGGTTTATTTTTTAGGTTTAGATGAGAGAGGTTATAGTTATTTTGGTGAGCGGGTGGGGGTACTTGGTGGTAGTTCTGTGGGTTTGGAGTTTGGATATAGGGTTGGTCATTTGAAAGTTCTGGGTATGAGCTTGGTAGTTTGGCTATGTATTTTGGTAATTGGTTATGAAGCTTAGTAATTCGATTTAGCATAGAAGACATGGAAGGATTTGGTGAAGTTGGGGGGGTAGGTTTTCTGGGTTGAATTCGAAGGGTTTCCTTGATCGCATTTTTGTACCAAAAAATACAACGGATACATCTTCTCTTTTCTTTCTCGAGACTCCCAAAGACCCAGGTTGTGCAGAGACTCTAATGATTTTTCTAGTTTTGAGGTTGACTTTGATTATTTTACTGATTTAAACCAACTCTACAAACTTTGCTCTGACTATAAGTATCATCCTATTGTATTACTTTGGCTCCTGGGCGAGAACAAACACATCAAGAATTTCTTTTGATGCATAGATTGACTTCTCCAATAATGTCCCTTTGGCCTCCATCAAAGGTTGCCACGTTGATCTTACTCTGATAGATCTTAGCAAAGTCATAATCCAGCTGGGTAATTGTAGACAAAAAGCAAATGTTCAGCCTTAATCTATCATCTATTAGGACTCATTTTATGATCTTTTCATGACATTTGACAATGACGTGTTGAGATTTATTACACATCACACCCTCAAACAAAAATTCATCTTTACTAAAAAAAATATGATGGCCTCTAATGACCTTACTCACTATGAAGCCTAAGTTCTCACTACTTGTTCCTGTGGATGCATAAGTTTCATCTAAGACTTTCAATATCTCTTTTTATGGTATTGGGAACTCATCAACACTGCCCATAAAAAATTTGGCTAGAGTTTTCTCGAAGTGTTTCATAATGGAGTATTCCTTCGGGTGAATCCTCCTCTAAAATTCCTCTATTTCTCCTTCAGTGATTGGTCTTTTCTGATGATCCTTTTTATATGATTTATTGTCCAATTCTTCTATACTATAATATCTATCTGAATGGGTCATGCCTATGTGCAGGGTAGCCTCTACAATAAACTCCTTTCTCGAGGGAGTGGTTTTGTCATCACCATGAATTGAGGCTTTTCATTAATACTCATGTTAGTCATGGACTTCTCTACCATGTTTGGACTTGCCTAGATAATGGCTTTACTCACAAGCCACTCTTCATCAATTTTCAACATATTGATAGGTACTTTCCTATGGTGTAATAGAGGATTGCTATTTACATTCGGTCCAGCTATCTAAAGGGTAATAATCTCCTAGTTAATTAGTTCATGGCTATTATATTTCAAGTTACCACGGTCTTTGGTAGTAAGTTTGGCACCTTTAGAATGGTAGGTACAACATTGACCGCCCTAAAGAAATCTTGAATTGACATTGTTGGGTTTAAACTGAATAGTTAGATTAGCCCAATCGCTTTCAACCCTTCAAAATGTTGGGTTCAGCTTTTGGCTAATGGTGTGAAGTTTGGAGGAGGTTTATTTTTTAGGTTTAGATGAGAGAGGTTATAGTTATTTTGGTGAGCGGGTGGGGGTACTTGGTGGTAGTTCTGTGGGTTTGGAGTTTGGATATAAGGTTGGTCATTTGAAAGTTCTGGGGATGAGTTTGGTAGTTTGGCTATGTATTTTGGTAATTGGTTATGAAGCTTGGTAATTCAATTTAGCATAGAAGACATGAAAGGATTTGATGAAGTTGGGGGGTAGGTTTTCTGGATTGAATTCAAAGGGTTTCCTTGATCTCACATTTGGACCAAAAAATACAACGGATACATCTTCTCTTTTCTTTCTCGAGACTCCCAAAGACCCTGGTTGTGTAGATACCCTGATGATTTTTCTAGTTTTGAGGTTGACTTTGATTATTTTACTGATTTGAACCAACTCTACAAACTTTGCTCTGACTATAAGTATCATCCTATTGTATTACTTTGGCTCCTGGGCAAGAACAAACACATCAAGAATTTCTTTTTCGAATATGGAAGGTTAGATTCTCATTGCTTCTTTCCTCCATTGATAAGCATACTAATAATAGCACTCATTAGACTTCTCCTTGATCATATCCAAAGAATACTATCAGATTCTACCTTCACATTGTAAGCGAATCTTTTAATTAAGTCCTTAGCCAAGTTGTCTAACTGTGACATTGTCTCAACTCTTATGAGGTTAACCACTCTAAGGCTTCACCGCTCAAACTAGAGTTGAAAAGCCTCATTTTTCCAACTTCTACCATTTGATCATAATAACCGCTTAAATAAGCTAAGGGGTTTCTAACTTCATTAAATATGATGAATTCAGGACCTTGTAACCCTTTGATAGATCCAGTTTTGGATGGATACATAGGTCCTCATAGTTTAGTTCCACAACATACCAGCTATGAAACTCTTTCATTTATTTAGTGATTTCCTTTTTCATCGATAAAATATCTTATTTGTGCTTCTCTTCCTGGCCTTCCACTCTTTATCCCTCTTCTCTTAATGGTCAATATTGAGGTTCTCTAGGAAAGTGGGGTTAATCTTGAGTAATATAGTGATGTGAAAGGTGGTAAGTGGTATTTTCTAGTTAGGTAGTGGGTTTTGGACAGTTATGGTGGTGTTTTAGTAAGTAGGAGGAGACTTCTAAGAATTATTTATACTTAGATTGGTGCTTTTGTTGGTGGTATAGGCAAGAGAAGTAGGGGTTTGGTAGGAAGAGCCGATGTGGGGTGGGTTGTGTGAAGTAAAGTCAGTAGTAGATGATTTTGGGTCAAAAGAAGAAGGTGGGTTATTCGAAGATATGTTTTGGGACATGCGAGTTTAAAGGAGAGATATGAAATGGAGGCTTTCAGTCATTTGGGATAAAGATATTTGAGGCAATGTCCAGATTGGCCAGATCCTTAGTTCTTTGCATCTCTTCTGATGGCTTGCTATCTTTTGTGAAAACTATGCAATCATTTTTCTTTGTTTGGCTATCATGTTGCCTCTCACTGTAATTTTAGTCAAAACACTATCTTCTCCACTACCAGCTATTTGTCCCTTTCTTTTAGATAAGCAACGATTAGACGGGGAATCTTTATTTGTTTTTGGTCTGGTGTAGTATGGATATTTTGCCAGCTTCTCAACACAGATCAAATTCTTTATTTTATTACCTAATAAAGTAAAACAACTCAAAGGAAACTATGTTCGATCCTATTGGTGATGGATAAAACAAGTTATCTTGACAAAAGGTAAACACATAAGAGTTTCTTTATCAAAGGTGAATTGATCCACAGTGAGTATTGATCGAAGAGATTTAATGGACAGGAATATGGACATTGATTTTGGGATAAGTGAATTTTTCAGGAAGGTTGACTTGTTTTAAGTCTTGATCTCATGTTATTTCCACTTGTCGTCCTTCTATTGATGTTAATTAAGGCAAAATTCTTCAACTTTTTTGCCAAAATAGGGAAATAAAAATTCTTTAAGGATAAAGGTTGGTCCTAGGATTGGTACCTACATATCTCTCTAGGGATAATACAGGCCATACATAATTTAAAAAATATTAGAATAATGTTCTTTTGATTCATTAATTTCATTATCTTCATTATAAGGGTAGAAACCAAAAAATGCATAAATAAACTGAAACCTCTGCTATTTTAATGCTTATTTTGATAGTTATGGGTGCTCTCTTGTTCTTCATCAATGGGTGATCTGGTACAAACTCAAGGTGGATCTTTCCAATCCTAATATGGTTTTCCAACTTAAAGAAAAAAACATGTTAGTTGTCAATGTCATGCCCCTTTATCCCATTATGGTAAAGTCTATTGTTCCACTTTGAGAGGTGTTTCTTCTTTTTTCTGTCCATGGGGTAAAGAATTTGGTCTCAGACTTCTTGAAGTAGATGTCCTCATAGCTTTCCTTGAAATTTGTGAAGTCCAAATGATGGATTAGAACATCCCCAGTGATAAGCATTCTTGGGATGACCTGATTGCACGCCAACAGGGCATGTGCACCAAACATATGATTGATTTGTCCACTATTAATCATGATGTGGATCTTGGTTCTTAATTCCATACATTCATCAGTAGTGTGCCCTCTAAAGTGGATGATAAGCACACCTCTTGTACTCGGTCACACCTAGGTCCTCGGGTTTCAACTAGGTGAAAAATCTCAATCGATTGCAGAGTGTGATAAATTGTTGAAAGTTTTAGAATACTAGGGCATTCAAGAAGTTTTTAGAGTATGCCTTGAGAATGATCTATTCTTGTCCTTGTCTAAACCTTGATGGACAGAAAGTCTTGTCCTTGGCTTTGACCCAAGTCATCATCTCATTAAGGGTTTGTTTTGGTAACTTTTTTTGTTGATGGCTACCTTCTTCAGGTTCTTCTACCATCTTCTCTTTCCCTTTTTTCCTCTACTATAGATCCTTGTTGATTGCCTTAATGGCGGAGTCAAATTCAAGGATCATTTGTGTGACTTTAGCATAGCCTCACTTGGAATCCCTCTTTGGTGTCATCTTTTACTTACCTATCATTTGGCCAAGCATGGTGATTCTTGCCTTGACCATGGCCATTTTCTCTTCAACTACCCTGGTTTTGGGTAATGCAGTCTCCCTTATTTGGTCTATTCTTTTCCCTTCCTTCTGAATTTCTCAATATCCTCCTGGATCTTCCTTATTTTCCTACCCATTTCCTTTATGATTGCTTTATTCATTAGATATGCATTCCTTTCCATCTTCTTAAGTCAACTCTTCCCAAAATATAGGAGTGAAGCTTTTTAGAGGTTTTGTGAAAAGAGGTTTACGGTTTTCTAAGCAACTAGTCAGACTTTGTCTGGCTGGATTATATTTTGCTTAGGGGATCTAAGAAAATATTAAAAATATGAGAAGATATATTCACCCTTTTGAGCAACACATAAAGAAAATTATATCACATAATAGCATAATATATTGCGCATCCTAACTTAGTGAAAATTTTATGCCAAAGGTACGCCTAGCATTTTCAAAGACGTATGTTTCATATTTAGACCATTCCATAGACACCAAAATATATTCCATACATATAATCAAAGCTTTCCCTAAATGGGACACAAAGCAAGCCAATAGGAGTATATTTAGGGAAAAGGGAAAGTGTATAAAGTCGAAACCACATAAAGGCAATTTAGGGAAAATAAAGTGTACATAAAGCAATCCCATGAAGGGGTGATTTAGGGAAAATAAAAGTACACAAAAAAAAGCCCACACATGGAAATAGAAACTAATAGTGAGCTCTAGATGGTCCTTCATCAGTGTGCTTCTTGAACTTTTCCTTGATGTTTTGGAGAGTGAGTGGATTCATCCATAAATACCCATCAATTCTTCCTCCTTTCTCTTCTAATGGCATATTCTGGATTATTGATGTGAGGATAAAAGTCATGATTCTATATAATAGTTTGCCTCATATTTTACTTGTTTTAATATGATTTTGAGCTTTCTTTACATGAAATATGCTTACGTAGCTTCTCTTGGTGTGTAGGATGAAGAACGATGGAATTTACATAGATTTGGAGCATAATAAAGTGATAATTGAGCTTTGAATTCTGAGTAGGATCCAAGGATGATGATCTAGAGCATGTCCAGAGAATGTAAAAAAAGACAAGAGCTTAACAAAACAAAACGCAAAGAAAAAGGTAAAAAAAAAAAAATACTCCAGAAAGGCCCTGGGCTCCGCCCTAGGCCACCTATACTGCAAAAAGGAGTCCTTCATATGCTAAGGTATGTGGACTTCCCAAAAATCCTATGGCATAGCTCCAGGCGCTGCTCTAGTGTTAATTTCAAGCCAGTTTTGGCCTCGTTCACCCCAAGTCATCTAGATCCAATCTAGAACCCCTCCCCCCCCCCCCCCAATACCCTATATATATACACTATTTTAATCATTTTTTATCAAAATTAACTAAATATTAACTCAGTATTTAATGAGTATTGAGGATAAGAACATTCAAAAGGTTTTCCATTACAAAAAAAAAAAGCTTTTTGCAGCAATAAATATGCACTTTAACAAAGAGTGCTAAAGCTTTTACGAGTATTACTTAATTGTCATTGGATCCAATGTTGCTATAGGATTTAAGGGTATTTACAATGAGTGATAAAATATAAATGTCACTAATAATTACCTCCAAAAATTATATTTAATGGAAATTAAGCAATTGCTATTAATTAATTGCCACTAAAGATCTTTTTTGGTGTAGTGTTCTACTTAGGTTTGTCTGTTCCTTTTTCTACTTTTTATAATTGAATATTGTTCTATTCATAAATTTTTTCTGTTGTAATCAATTCATGAGTAGCTAAACTTATAGTAGCTATGGTTGTGGATAAACACGAAGGTTGATGGTTATAGTTAATAAAGTTTGAATTCGATTTCCATTATTTGAGTTGCTTATCTTTTCTTGAACTTCATTATTTGATTATCTGGCCAACTCTAAAATGCTATCTATAGGACATAGATAGGAATGGGGAATCTACGTTCGCAATAACAAAAGGTAGGGCTAGGTCTTGAACTCTATTGGGAAGGGGAACAATTTGTTAACATGGATAGAAATATATCAATTATTCTTGCTTAGTTGATACGGAAGAGAAAGCACATGCACTTCACTATCGACCAAGACCATAGGAATATAGGTGTTAGGAATAGTAGGCATAGAGTTTGTTTAGAAAGATGCTCAACATCAAGAATATCAACCCGACAACTAGTAACTCTGGAAATCAATTAAACTAGTTAACGGATAACTCAACTGGATTGTCATAACTTCTCAACCTCAAATCATTACTCATCTCTGAAATCGCAACACAGTTTGAATTTCTTCTTAAGTTTAAGAATATAAAGTAGTCAACAATTAGTAATCTCTAAATTAACCATTATTTCTTGTTTAACTGCTGAATAATTAAGTATAGATTCAATTTATTAATCAATTTGTCAATTTCATGTGTGATCGATATCTAGACTCTCAAGTTCTTTATTACTTGTCAGACCACGTGAGTTTGCGTGTACTAAAGTCAATTGTAACAAGTTTTTGGCACCGTTGCTATGGAATTGTTAGAAATTGATACACTATTTTGAGATTTTTTATCTATTCAATTTTTACTTTGATCCTGAAATCGAAAGAATGGTTAAAAGGGTCAGAACTATGGGAGACAAAGAATACCAAAACCTAAATCTATATAGATTACAATATCATGTTACGGTGCAAAGACAAATCCTCGTTCTTCAATTTTATAGGCCAAATCACCAAAATTACTCCCAGGAAATAGCCAAGCCAGGAATTACAGGAAACTTTGAGTTAAAAGAATTAACAATATAGCAAGTACAGAACACTTGAAAATTTGAGAGTAAATCGTACGAAGACCCACACAAGCACTTGACAGTATTTGTAGAGTTAAGCGATAACTTTCACTATCAAAATATGTCAGATGAATATGTAAAGATGACATTATTTTCTTTGGCACTGATTGGGGAAGAAAAGCAATAGTTGTAAAATGAGATAGAAGGTTCTATCACTACTTGGGATGGATGATAAGAAAAGTTCCAAAATCGATTCTTTTCTTCTAGAATAACTAAAGAGATTAAAGGGAGGATATCTAATTTTGTGTAGAAAGACAATGAATCACTACCACAGGCATGGGAAAGGTATAAGGGTTATCTCAGAGATTTCCCTCATCATCAGTAGCCTAAGGAGATCATTAACCACAATGTCATTGAAGGACTGAGACCAAACTCTAAGTCACTTATAGATGATACACTCAGGGGAAAATCTTGTTGATGAGCTATGATGAGATTTAAGTGTTACTCAACCTTATGCCTACAGGTAATAAACATTAACAAGAACCAAGCAGAGTGTTCTTCTCAACTTCACATAAAGCACTAAGAAAGTTAGAGTTAGATGACGTCATAGCCATAGCCATAAAGGCTAAAATTGGGTAGCTTTCTAACTTGGTGAAGAAGTGTCTGACAACCCAAAGCTCAAGTCGAGTTCAGTAAGTTTAGGAAGCCACAGTTATTTGTGAGCTATGTGGTGATAATCATATTTATGCAGGTTGTCCGCTAAATCCATAATCAATATTCTATATTGGGCATTAGAATCATGGTATGGGTTATCAAGGTAATGTCTATAAATACAAAAATCACCCAAACATTTCTTGGGGAGGTGGCCAGAATGCTCAAAATAGCCATTTACATAGCTTAATGCTTAAGTGAGTAGTTCATTTGAAGAGATATTCAAGTCGTTTATAGTGCAAACTCAATAGTTCAATTAAGCCTAGAAAGTGATCAATGATGAGAAAAATAAAGCAATTACATACATGCAACCACAATTGGGACAATTTACTGCAGCACTACATGCTAGACCTCAAGGAGCACTACCCAGTGATACCAAAAAGAATTTGAAATAAATAGTTAAGGAAGTCACAATAAGAAGAGGAAAATATCTAGAAGTAGAACCTTAAAAAAATAGGATAAAAAATGTAGAAGTGAGGTCTACATCGGTTGAAGAGGCAGGGAAAAAGGATAGTGATGAAATAGAAAAGTCGTCTAAAGAGTTGATAGTCACGCCACCACAATTATTTCCATAGAGATTTCAAAAGTAGAAAGTTGATAATGCATGTTCAAAGTTTTTAGACATATTGAAGAAGGTACATATGAATATTCCATTAGTAGAGAAGTTGTAAGTGGTGCCAAAATCTGCCAAACATTTGAGGAGTATAGTTGCTAGTAAGAGACTCCTTACAGAATTTTAAATCGTTGCACTCACTAAGGAGAGTAGTTTGAGAATTAGGATCAAACTCCCTCCAAACCTAAAAGATCCAGACTATTTTACTATCTTTATAAGTATTAGAGACCGAGATATGGGGATCACACTTTGTGATCTAGTTGCTAGCATTAAATTAATGACCACCTCAGTTTTTAAGACTTTAGGACTTGGTGAATGGAAGCCTATCATAGTTACCTTATAGTTGGTAGATCGCGCTTTGACCTATCGTAACATAATTATTAAAGATGTCTTAGTGAAGGTAGAGCCATTTATTCTGCTTATGGACTTCATCATTCTAGACTATGAGGCTGACAAGGAGGTACCTATCATTCTTGGTAGAGGTTTCTTGACCACAGCTGATGCAGTAATTAGACTGGAGTCTTGAAAAATGCCTATGATCATGGAAGAGACCAAAGCCACGTTTAATGTATTGAAGTCAACTAAATTGCCTACCCATTATGAGTGGCTTAAGGTTATCACCTTGGGACCTCTAAGGTTTGTGAATGCGATACAAGAAACTTCTTTAGACTGGAATAACCCATTGAGGGGTTTTGAGAAGTTAAATTTGAATCATAAGGAAGTTGAGAAGCATGAGAGTATCGAATAAGAGATTGAAAGAGATATTTGAGAGAAATGATTATTCAAAAATGTGGGAAAGGGATCCTATTTTTTACCTTAAGAATTTCATAAATGTTTGTGCAAAATATAACAAGGTCATGAATCCATTTCCTAGTACCATGACCAAAATGAACTCCTGCCTCCATCATCTCTTCAAAATTTATGTTCCAATATCTTCTTGTCATTTCTCCCCACACCCTCCCCCCCTTTTTTTATTCTTAAAAAAAAAAAAAACGAGGAACCCTGAACTGAAATAAATAATTGTTCCGACGGAACCTTCTCTTCTACCGTAGATTGGACGTAGATACACGACCCAAACCATTATTCTTTTCTATTCATTATTCTTTTTATTACCAAAGCAAATAACCATCCCAAATGCAGATAGCGAAAGAGATGAATCCGTTGTTAATGACATGAAGTTGTATTGGTTTCCTTACACTCTTGTGGGAGAAGCTAGGGAATGGTACATGAATACTTCACCAGAGTTAATCGAAACATGGTTGGTTTTAGTGCATATGTACATCCATAAATTTAGTCCACAAGCTAGAAAGGCAAGAGCTGTGAATAAGATATTATATTTTAGACAAGAAGAATATGAGTTATTATCTGAGGCTTGGGATAGTTCAACAAACTTATGGAGTATCTCGGCTTAGACTTATGTAAAATGATGATTATAGACACCTTCTATAAAGCACTTGACCAAATCAACCAATCCATTTTCGATTTGGTAATTGGTAGATGTGGGATGAAACTTAATCTATATCAGCTATGGAGTTGCTACATAGTAAGGCTGAATATGGAATCTTAAGGAATATTAAACTTTGATTCCTAATGAGAGAGTTGAAGAAAGGAAAGGAGCGTATGAAAGCTCAATTGAGATGGGGTGACTTTGTTTACCTCTATTTTGGAGATAATGGAGCTTGAAAGGTTTGCATCATATCATGACGTTAAATGAGGCGCTACTTGGGAGGCAATCCAACATTTTTGTATTAATGTTTGTTTTTATTTATTAGATTTTATATTTAAAAAATTCTCTAACAATTTGTTTGAGTGAGTTTTTATAGATTTCCGAGGCTTTGGAGCAGGAAAAGTGGAAAAAGGACACTCAAAACAAGGTTTGAAAAAATAAAAAATATAAAAAATGAGAAACTAGTGAAAATACAATAGGGGGGTGCCTATGGCGTCACCTAAGGCCCCCCATAGTGTAATTTCACCCAAAAATATTTTTCTTAATTTTTATTTTAAAAAAAAATTAAAAAATACTTTCAGGTTCTCCTTCTTTTTGTCAGCTTGTGCTCTTTAAAAAAATTTCTCTCTGGGAATCTTCTTACTAAGTCTTCAGACTTCAAGCTTTCATATTTCAATTCACTCTTCAAGGTATGAATTCTTATTCTTTCTTTGTTTAATTTTAAGTTTATAATTTGTTTTTAGTCTTAGTATTTGTTTTATTAATTTTAGTTATTTGCTATTTTTAAGAAACCCATCAAAGTAAGTTACAAATTTTAATTTCTCAATTTATGATTCATGTTAATTTTATGGATAAAGAACTTGAATTTTTAGTTGTTAGTGATTATATTATGTGTAGAATGGTTGTTTATTGATTAAATACATCAATACGATTTTGGGGTGAATTAGAATGGCTATATTCCATGAAACTAAGCTTAAAGTTCAATACATACCAAGTGTTTGATAAAATGCTTAAAATAATGTTTTGTGAAGACCATGCTAAAACTCTTAAGTGTGGGGTAACTTTAAACCTCACTTGAGCTTAAAATTAGCAACATCAACCATAAAATATAGTATTCCATGATCATAATTTTGCTATATAACACTAACTAAAACTAAGTTATTCTTAAAACTTTACTTGGATTTATGAATAACCTTAGTAGATTTTATTAGATTTTCTTGAATTGTTTGTTTGTTTTATTTTCTATTTTTAGTTTAGTTTAGATTTTACTTATAGTTTTATAGTTCGTGTTGTATACCTAATTTTTAGTTTTCTTTTGTAGGAATCATGTCTTGAAGTCCAAAGAGAGCTAAAACTAGAAAGGAAAAGGCTTACGACTAGTAGCCAAAGCAAGATTAAAAGGCCAAGGCAATAGAATGGGTCACAATCTAGGGAACTGAAAATACCACATGGATTGAATGTGGTTGAGCCTCAAGGAAGACATTGGTATATGTATTTTGAAGAATCTTTGCTGGCTATTCCCTAAGCAAATATTGATACCACTCCTCTTAGTAAAAAGTTCCTCTACCTTTACAATAACATTATGGATATGGGATAGAGAAGCTTAGTAAATGCTCATGGCATAGCGAATATGCGCATCGTGAAAGAGTTTTATGCTAATTGGGAGCTTGGAGTTAAATTTGAAAGAGAATGTAAAGTGAAAATGAGAGGAGTAGTCGTCAGGTCTTCCTACCACACGATCAATGAGTACATGACATTCAAAGATTACCCCTATGAAGAATTTGAGGAAGTATAAAAGAGGCCCTATTACAAGAAGCTTCGTGAAAAAGTTTTTGGTCAGAATTCGGATCCTATATGGCAACGTGATGCCTGAGGAAATCATAATCCTATCTTAGAACCAAATTGACACTGGAGTGAAACGTATTGTTGAGATTTATCAACACTTGCATCTCACTAACTTTGAATGATACAAACATCACCAACTATAAATTTTGCCTTATCTATATATTCTATGCAAATGGGACATCAATATGACAGGTGAGATGGCTAGAGGAAGAGGAGAAGGCAAGGGTAGGGTTTTTTATCTGACTATGTTGACCACCAATCTTAGAAGTGACAAGGATCCAAAAATACCGGGTGTTGATAGAGAGTTAAAGCCATCAGAGAAGCTAATTGATGTAATGGTCATGATGAAATGTGATAAACATATTGGGGTCAAAACTGAGGAGAGATTGGCACAAATGGAGAAATCCATGGAATTCATTGCAGGGGAATAATAGAAAACAATGAAGCTATCCAAGATGAGGTCAAGGTAACGGAGCAACTCACACCCGCCAGACGTATCTTCCTTGGAATTGATGCACCAACTGTGCACCCACAAATGCCAACAAATGAGGATGAAAAATCTAAGCTAGAGTTTGAGTAGCCACACCTTCAAGGAGTCCCTTTAACCCTCTTATTTATTTTCTTGTACATGAGGACACCGCAATGTTTTAAGTGTGGGGTGGGGGTACTTGTGATGATTTTGGTAGCTTATTTGTTGATTTGTTGGATTGTTTTTCTACTCCTATTATTGGTGGATATTGTTGGTGTTATTTGGATATGTGTTTAATCATAGTTCATTGTTTTTACTTTGGTTATAGGACTGTGTGTCATAGTATTAGTGTCACGACCCAAATTTCAAGAGTCGTGATGGCACCTACCCTGACCTAACCATGGTAGGTAAGCCTGACATGCTAACTCAGGAAAACCCAAATGAAGTAATTAACTTCACAAAACAGAACGTAATAATTAAAGTAGAATATCTCTAACAACAAAAATAGAAGTTAAGAAGTACAATATCAATCCCAAGACTCAATGAAATAAGTATAGAGCGACTCTAAAACAAAAAAAGTAATCATGTACATACAACTCTATCTCCAAAAGGAATTAAATACATAAAAGTACGAATAGAGTAAGCCGAGGGATCTCTCTAAACAAGATGCTTACCATGGCTTCAAAATACTCTGAGAAATACCCGATCAGAAACCTTGTGAGCACTTGAAATAAAATCTGCACCAAAAAAGTACATAAAAGTAGGAGAGGTAGTTGCACCAGCAGAAACCAAGAACAAAAATATTTGAATAGACCCTTAATATTCGTTCGAGACCCCATAAAAATAAAACAACAATGCTATGGGGCTAATTTTGACATTCTGTACTCAATGGAACCATCAAAATGACCAATGAAGGTTGTTTTCATCGAGTTTTGACCAAAGTCAACTCTAGGAACATTTTAACCAACTCCTCGTCTAAATGCTCAAAATCATACTAAAAGCCACGAAACCCAAAGCTACCACTCTACTAACCCAAATTCGACATTTTGAATCTAATGGAATTTTCATCCGACACTAAGATCTCCGAATGTTGACCAAAGTCAACTATATTAACTTAAAAGCTTTCCAAAACCAAAAACATACATAAAGCTCAACCAATAGACTCAGGAATCGTGCCACCCACTCCCGTAACTCACAAATATCATAGGACAACTATAAGGAGGGGTAAAATAGTTAAAATACAATTTCAAAAATTGCTATAAGAGTTGCTACATCATCCACCACTAAGATACACGTTCATTCTCAAACGTAAAGACAAGAAAATTTCCTGAACCAAAGAAAAAATGGGGGTACCTGCTTCGCATGTTAGACTCAATCTCTCATGTAGCTTCCTCTATGGAATGGTGCTTTCATTGAACCTTCACTAAATCAATATTTTTGGATCACAACTTCCTAGTTTGCCTATCCAAAATAACTATATGCTCCTCTTCAAAATTCAAATTCTTATCCAAATCCACAAAATCCCACCCAATCATATGAGAACAATTTGAATATTACCGTTTTAATATCAATATATAGAAAATGGGATGCACAGTTGTGTAACACCCCGTACGTTCCCAACCCCACTTGATGACATTAAATAATATGTACGTAGGTATCGAGCACTATGAGTATGCATTTGGTAAGGCTATTGATGAGATAATTGAATTTGGCTCTTGTTATGTGGTTAAACTTGCATAGAAGGTGTTTTGCAATTTTCATTTGCATTTGTGGGGTTAAAAATGAGTCTAATAAGACCTCTAAACAAAGTATAATAAGGTTAAGAAGTGAGTTAAAGAATAGGACTTGAAGCATCTAACCAAACCCGCGAAGAGAAGTCGAAAAATCGAATTTACAAAAATTTTAAGGAGGGGCGCGTTTGGGACCGTGACATGCCGCTCTGGGCTAAATTTTTAGCCCAGAGGAAGTGGGTTGGCTCGCCCAGGGGCGTGCCACCTTGGGGTTTCCACTTTTTCGAAAGTTGGAAATTTCTAAGTCCCAAGGGTATCCGGGGACGTACCGAGCCAATTTTTTGCTACGTTTCTTCTACAACCAAGAGTATATACATGAAATGAATGAAATATGACATTGGTATGATAAAATTACTCGATAACGAATTTGGGGTCAAAATGACAGTTTTGCCCTTAAGGTCAAAATAAGCCAAACGTGGCTAGAATCACTTGGTTTTGGGAATGAGGCTATGGATATGAATAGCATGAGTGGGAATATTATTGTAATACGTATAATATGACTTAAACATGATAAATTATTGATTTTATCGGGTTAAGTGAATTGGGCCCAAAAAGGGCCCAAAAATGAAAAGAATGCATGGCCCAAAAATGGGTCAAAAGACCCATTCTTGCTTGGACCTTCTAGAACCCAACATTAAATGATAAAGAGTGGCTAAGGATGGAATTGGGGGCCTATATAAAGGGCAAGAATTCTGATTTTTATTCTTCAAAAGTCTCATGCCTTTTAGTTATTTTCTCAAGCATTTTCTCTAGTTCCAAAACCCTAAAGCCAATATTTTCTTTGGACTCTTTGGTGAAGATCATCCTATTCCAAGACTTGGTAAGTATTTATTCTCATGGATATATGCATGAAAGAGTATGTAAATCATGTTGGTTGTGCTTGGAAATATTGGACATGGTCCTTTGTGCTTTTGTACAAGATTTGTGATCCATGGGATTTGAACTTGAATTAGGACTTGTGCCTTTGATGAAAGATCATGGTATGGATAAAATATGAACGTCTATGGTGTTATTTTTGTTGTTAACCTCGTTCTTTTCTATAAGTGTAAATTGTGGGATTTTGGCCGATATGTGCTATGAAGTGTATTAAGGTGAATTGATGGATTATTTGTGATGTGGTGTGGATAAGAAAGTGTAAAGGAGGAGTGTTGTGGTGAAATGCAATGATTATTATGTATTGGTAAATTTTGGGAATATTGGAGGATTTTTGGAATAATGATGCTATCAATGGTTTTGTCAAGGGGAAATGACATGTTTCAAAGCAAACATGTACCCCATTGATGTTATATGCATTTGTGAAGTAGTTGTGGTTAATGTGAATTCCGTTATGTATTTGTGTTGTAGAGTGACACATAAAGAAGGAGTGGGACTATTGTATGCACATCTAGGATTGTATATCCGTATTGAGAGTACAAGGTATGTAAGGTTACTTTGTCTGTATCTTTCTGCGGCAAATAGTATCCACATTGCTATTTCACTAGTCCTATCCCGAAATGTGCTAAGGTATCCTATATCCGTTTATCAATAGTCCTTGTCATATATTTCCTACTCATGGATCATTTGTGAGTCTCACGTCTCATAATCATGGTTAATGTTCCAAAAGCTCAAATAAGGTTATGTTCCAATGTTCCACTAGTGATATTACTTATGCCTCTTGTTCATAGATTACTGTCCCATAGTTCCCATGGTGTTATGATTCTAATAATGTTATGTTTCCAAGTCATTCGCATGTCTCTCACTCATTGTTTAATGGTTCAAAGTTTCCAACAATGTTGTGTTCCAAAGTTTAAGTGATGTTATGACTATCAAATATCAATCTCAAAGTAAAGATCAAAGTAATGCAAATCTGGTCAATGATCAAGTATGGGTGGCAAGTCTAGGGGCATAAGCCTAGCTCGACTCGATCCCGATGTATTAATTTATGGGTGGCAAGTCTAGGGGCGCAAGCCTAGCTCGACTCGATCCCGATGTATTGATTTATGGGTGGCAAGTCTAGGGGCGTAAGCCTAGCTCGACTCGATCCCGATGCAGTGCTTTATGGGTGGCAGGTCTTAGGGGCATAAGCCTAGCTTGACCCGATCCCAACATGACGATAAGTCATGGAAAGACCCACTGATCAGTAGGGGACCGGGTACATTGTGACACATGTATTGACAAGCAAGCATTGAATATAAAGGAACGTAATGGAAGTAATGAAAGCAATTCACATGGTTCCCAAAATGCAAAATGGTGACTTATTCACATTGTCTAGTCATTTGTATTGAGTTCATTGGTATGTTAAAGTTTCATTTGAGCCTTACATACTCAGTACTTTTTTTGTACTGAACCCTCTCGGGGAATTTACCTTACTTGCTGCAGGCGCAGGTACCAGTAGGCCTCCCCAGTAGATTGCCAGTGTTAGCGATTCTTTGGTGAGCTCCAGCTCATTCGGGGCTTCTCCGAGTCAGAGTATATATATGTTTTGGTGATGTATATATTGTGTAAAACAGGGACTTGTCCCGACTTATGGTTCAGTTGGTCAATGCTCTTGTTAGAGGCTTTTGTAGACGGATGTGGGTGTATCAGTGTAAAATACATATGTTGTTTTGACTGGATGGCCTCAACGGCCAATTTTCATATGCATGTATAAATATGTCCCATGTTTTCCTTTATTCGTCTTTCATGTTCTTACGAAATGGTGGTTATGATTATGATATGCATATGATTAAACATAGGCAAAGGTTGGTTCTCTCGGGCCTTATCGGCTACGGGTGCCAATCATGTCTCGATGGGATTTGGGGCGTGACAAGTTGAAAGTCTATGAGGTAAGTCCAACTCATAAGCCACCTCCCTAACATGATGAAGAATTTTGAAAGGGATAATGAACCTCAAACTAAGCTTGCCCTTCTTCTCGAACCTCATCAATCCTGTAACACCCCGTACGTTTTGGAGTCTAGCTGACTACCGTAACATTTATTGAAATATGAAAACATGAGAGATTTGATTAATTATGTTGAATTGTGGGATTTATGTAGTAAATTATGGACATTTAAAAGTCTTGTGCAATTGGGCCTTAAATGAAGCCCAAATTCATGAGGAAGACATGGCCCAAAAGAGATTTTTGACCCATTCTTGCTTAGTCTTCCATTGACCAAGTAAACACAACAATTGTGTGGATGAGTATCATTATAAATGGACTATATAAGTCAAATAAATCATATTTTTATTCCATTTGGACTCTCATGCCTTTTCTAGGCTTTTCCACAATTTTCTTTTTGTCTCTCAAGAACCCTAAGTCACTCCTTTGGCCAAGATCATCCTTGTACAAGGATTGGTAAGTGATTATCATGATGGTTTAATATTTTTTATGCATGACATATGTTGTATATTATGTTGGTTATGTTGGTGGTGTATTGGGAAGTTCACAAAATGTGAAATGTTACATGTTGCTAAATCGGAGGATGGTCTTGTCTTGTAACCTTGAATATGTACTTGTGGTCTTGAAGAAGTGAAATTTATGGAGTAAATATGACATGTGAGATGTGATTATAGTCTTACCTTGTTTTATTCTTGTGACAAATGTTTGGAATTTTTATTGTGAAATTGGTCATGGTTTTGGTGACGTATTGGCCGTAAAGTGCAGTTTTGGGTGTTGTTATGTGTGTTGTGAGACCATGGCTGATTTTTGTGTCCAATATGATAGAAAATATGTCAAAATAAGTTTGGTTATGATCATGAACCATTTATTGCATGAAAATACCTAAAAGAGACCATTTCGGACCAAAACGAGCATCCGCCCCCGCAGACGAGGGCACCTGCGGGCGCAGATGCCAACGCAGGTGCCTATGGCTACTACCAAAGGTCACCTGAATGTGCACCTCATCTACCTGCGGGTGCAGGTGGCAGTGCAGGTCAGCCCCAGAATTAGTTTTGTGTGTTTTCGTCTCTAGTTTATCCCCGAAGGCCCCTATACCCTTTTTGGATGTAATTAACAACTTGTGATGTCGTTTTAATGACTTTAAACGGGCGTATGGAGTCATGTTGGACTATGTTTAGTATTTATTGTTGTTTATAAGTTGTTATGGGGCAAGTTGATAGGAGAAATTATGACGAACTGATAATAAGGAAGCATAAAGGTTAAGTGTAGTGTGAAATGCTATTGATGTATGATAACTAGGTCAATGTGTGGAATTTTATGGTGTTGTTGGTATGAGAATGTAGTGGATTGTATTATAAGGGGTGATATGACCTTATACGGCAGTCATATAGCTCATTGTCATTTTATACACTTGTACGGTAAATTGTTGTTAACGAGAGTTCCATTATGAACTTGTGTTGTAGAGTGAAACATAAGGAAGGAGTTGGACTGTTGTGTTTATATATAGACTCGTATACTCATACTTGGAAGTGAAGGTATGTAAGGTTACTCTTTCTGTATCCTTCTACAGCATGTTGATCATATTGACATTGTACCTATTCCATTCCGAAATATCCAAAGGTATATCAGTTTAGGTTGAGATATATTGTCATCCACATGTGTCCGACTCTTAGACGAATTATGATTCACGTATCTCCTATTCATTGAATGAAGTTCCAAAGTTGTCATAATGTGGTAAATTCTAAGGAAGCTATATCAAAGAAAGTAATGATGTAAGGAGAGCCTATTTAGTCTTGAATAGTCGTTCCAATCATGTCATGTTCCAATAGTATTAACCTTGACATTACGCTTGTCCCATCCCAAAATATGCTAAGGTATTCTATATCCGGTTATCAATGGTCATTATCATATGTTTCCTACTCATTGATCAATTGTGAATCTCATGTCTCATAATTCATGAGTATTGTTCCAAAAAGCCCAATAAGGTTACATTCCAAAG
Source organism: Capsicum rhomboideum (assembly GCA_031232105.1). NCBI lineage: Eukaryota > Viridiplantae > Streptophyta > Magnoliopsida > Solanales > Solanaceae > Capsicum > Capsicum rhomboideum. The sequence goes on from CP124711.1 coordinate 60,020,937, forward strand.
TTCCAATAGTGGTTATATTAAGGTATCTTGTTTATTGATTATTGTCCAATGGTTCCAATGGTCTTATGTTTTCAATAAGGCTATGTTTCCAATAATGTTTATTTACATGTCTTTTATTATTGGTTATGGTTCCAAAGCTTCAAAAAAATGTTATGCCAAAGGAATGTATCAATCTCTCACAAGTGAATGTACCAATCTCTCACAAGTAAAGATATCAATCTCTCTAAAGTAAAGAAGTGAAGTAATGCATATGTGGTTAATGATCAAGCATGGGTGGCAGCTTTGGGGGCATAAGCCTAGCTCAAGCCGATCCCAGGATCAGGGGGAAGTCCTAGAGGCATAAGCCTAGCTCAAACCGAACCTGACAGGGGGCAGCTCTAGAGGTATGAACCTAGCTCGAGCCGAACCTGACACATTGATTTATGGGTGGCAGCTCTAGAGGTAAAAACCTAGCTCGAGCCGATCCCTATATATTGATTCATAGGTTGGCAGCTCTAGAGGCATAAGCCTAGCTCGAGCCGATCCCGACATAACGTTATGTTATGTAAACCCACTGATCAGTTGGGGCCCGGGTATCACAGTTCACAGGCAAAGATGAATAATCATAGAATCAAAGAAACAAAGAAAGTAATGAAAGCAATAGACACGATTCCAAAAGCACAGATTGATGGTGTATCCATATTTACTATTTTATTACAGTTTGTTTCCATTGATATTCTCATGTATGTTAACCCACCAATAGAGTGGAGGTATATTACATTATTAATCGAAATCTCTAGAATCTCTGGAATAGAAGAATCTCTAGAATCTCTTGAGTAGAAGGATTTCTTGAATAGAAGAATCTCTGAGAAGAAAGTCTCTCAAGTGAATGTAATTCTTTGGAATCAAGGGGTATGTGAAGGATAGTAGAAGAATAGTAAGGATTTGAGAGAATACTCATAAGTGGTAATGACAGAAGAAATATAAGCACATGGTTCATTACATACAAAAGGAGAGTTTATTCATATTGTCCTTTTCTCTTATATTGATTCTATTGTTGTTATGATGTATAATGTAGTTCTTATGAGCCTTACATACTCAGTACATTCTTAGTACTGACCCCCTCGGGGGACTTACTTTAAATGTTGCTGGTGCAGGCACTAGTAGACCTCTGCAGTAGGTTGACAGTAGTTGCAGATGATTGTTGGTGAGCCCCAGTTGGTTTGGGTACATTTGTTTGATGTTGTAAATGTTGTATAAAGCGGGGATTTGTCCCGAATTTAAGTTGGTCTTAAATGTATCTGTTAGAGGCTTTTATAGATGTATGTGGGTATATGGATGAAAGAGATGTATGTTCACTCGACTTGATGGCCCTAACGGCCAAGTTTCACATATTGTACATGTTTTCCATGACTTTTGCCATTGGCATTTTATATGTTATCGGTTACATGAGATAGTACAATGTTCATATGAGGATATGTATATGTACATGAGCAAAGATTGGTTCTCTCGGGCCATATCGGCTTTGGGTGCCAATCACACCTCAAACGGGATTTGGGGCATGACAAAACCCTTCATGGGTGATACCTTTAACAAAACTTACTTACCTTTCATGAACTCCAAATCATGAAATCTATGATATGCATAACTCTTTTTTCCTACTCTAAGTTGTCAAAAGACTATCCTGAATCAATATCACTCGATCCATAGAGTCTTACACTATGTCTATGCCACAAGGTCTCTCCTTAAAGGATCAAACAACCCCATTGGAGACCTACACCTCCTTCTATACAAGCCCTCAAGTGGTGCCATCTAAATACCGGAATGATAGCTACTCCACCAAAGATAAAAACTGGCCCCCAATGTCCTCTATATCTATCATGCAAGAACAGAGCATATCCTTCAACATTTGAATAGTATGCTCTAACTTACCATCAGTCTAGGGTGAAATACAGTGCTCATCTCCAACTGAGTTCCCGACTCCTGCTGCATAGAACTCCTAAGGTGTGAGGTAAACTAAGTACTTTTATCCTAAATGATAGAAATGGGTACCCCATGCAATAGAACTATCGCTTAAATGTAAATATTGGCTAGCATATCTTCATTATAGTTCATCTTCATGGTATGAAGAGTGATAATTTGTTCAATCTGTCCATAATCACCAAAATAGAGTCAAACTTCCCCAAATTCTAGGCTAACCCAACTATGAAATTCATAGTGAAGCTCTCACATTTACCCTTAGGTATAGGCATCCTCTGAGTCAAGTCATTCGACTTATGGTGCTCATAATTCACCTATTGGAAATTCAAACACTTCACCATGAACTCATCAATATCCCTCTTCATCCCACACCACTAGTAGAGTTTCTTTAGGTCATGATAAACTGCGGTTGCTCCTGGATGAATAGAATACCTCAAATTATTAACCTCCTCCATGATCTACTTGGTCAAATCAAGAACTCTTGGCATATAAGTTCGACCCTTGATCCTCAAAATGCCCTTGGATTAAGGAATCCTCCTTCGACTCACCACACAACACTTTATCCTGAATAACCCTCAACTTCTTATCATCAAACTGATGAGTCCAAATTTGCTCCAATAAAATGGATCTAGCCTCAACCCAAGAAAAAATCCACTCGAGTACAGAAATATCAAGTCAAAAAACCTGGTTGGTTACAGATTGGACGTATAAAGCCATAAGTCACTGCTCACCTAAAAGAAAAGCCAAACTACCCATGCTCACTATTTTTTGACTCAAGGCATCTCCTACTATACTTGCCTTGCTCGAATGATAGAGAATTGTGAGATCATAATCCTTAAGTAACTCCAACCACCTATGTTGTCTCATATTAAGGTTCCTCGACCTGAAGAAATACTAAAGGCTATAATGATTGATGAAGATCAAAAAATGCAACCTATACAGATAATGCCACCATAACTTCAATATGAACACTACCACCGCTAACTCCAAATCATAGGTAGGATATTTCTTCTTATGGGTCTTCAACTGTTTGGAGGCATAAGCTATCACTTCATCCTTTTGCATCAACACACCACCAAAACCAACCCTAGAATCATCACAATACATTGTAAAATGTACACCCTCCATAAGTTTAATGACCCAAACCAGTATTACGCTAAAATACCTTGACAAGTTTCTCCTTAGACCAAAATTTTAAAACTTTTGGGCTAGCCTATTTTTAGGCATAATTTGAATGTGTGATGGTATAGGGAAATTTGGGAATTATTAGAGTGTTGGTTTGTGTTCTTGATTGTATTTGTGTTAGAGGATGAGTTTAGAAAGTCGTAGAAACTTTTGGTACATAGAACGGATTACTAGAACTTTGGTTATAGCGATTACTATGAAAGGGTTAGTTCATAATGTCAAATTTTGAGAAGTGTTTGTGAAATGGAAAGAGCTGGGATCGAGTCCTGATCTACTGGTTTGGGATAGTTGCAGCGGCAGAAGTGTTGCTGCAGCAGCATCGCTGCAGCAACAACAACCTCTTTTTGCCTAAGTGTTGCTGCAGCAATAGATCCTCTATGACAGTGGTGTGGTTGCAGTGACAAAAGTGCCATTCCAATGGCATAAATGCTGAATTCTAGTTTTTAAAATTAGAAAACCCATTTTTCATTTCCACTTTTCCAAAAAAAATGTTCAAGGGCTTAACAAGGGTGATTCTTCACAACTCGGGGGGTATTCCATCTTTAAGGAAAGTTTCCTTTACCCTTCAAACTTGAAATTACTCTTCTTGACTCTTAGGATTGTAATAATCATAGCCATGGTAGAAATTGGAATTTAGCCCTAAGTTTATGAACTGCTGGAAATTGGTGAGGAATGATGTTATTATTAGTTGTTATTGATCTTAAGTTGTTAGAAAACACTTCTTATGGTATAATTAATTATTGTAATCATAAAATATGAAGAATTAAAGAGTTTAAAAGGTAAAAAAAATCCTAAGATGATGAACTAGGTTAAGTTTATAAGTTTATTGATAAATGTGAGATCCTAATATTTAGGAAGGGTGAATTGTTATGTTAAAGCATGTGTAACTATTGTTTGTAGATAAACAATAGGTAGAAATGGAAAGAAAGGGTAATTCTATGGCTATATACTATTTTCGAGCAAGGAACCGAGGTAGGTTACAGTTTAATAGCAATATAGACTTGCTTGACTTTGTGCTTATATGTGAGTCGGATGTATGAGATTTACTTTCAGGCATTACTAGTGATTATTGACTGTATCATGCACTGAGCATTAGATTTTGAGATAATATTGAGATGTGGTTAGATCGGGTGTCATACGAATATTGTAATTTGGATTGGGTGTCACACCAACACTATTATTGGATTGGGTACCATGCCGCTACTGGTGCATAGACTGATCTCATCCCCTGCAGGTCATAGCTGAGAGTCTGTGATCACTCTAGTATGTGTGTACATCTTACATGCATGCAATCATTATTTTATTTGCATATATATTGGATGATTATTGTTAAGGGAATCTACCTAAGTGTAATTAATATACTTGTATACCAATATTTTGATGAGATGAAGTTTTATAACTATACTTTCTTTTCAGCTAATTATGAGTTATGTTTTAATTGTTGTTACTTGCATTTCATTTGCTTATTTGTATGGTGTTGAGTTGAGTCAACCAATTATACCTACAGTCTAATTTTATTAAGTACAGAGCATGTTCCAACATTTGAGAAGAGATCTTGGCTCTAGTTTGTGATTCAGACATTAATTCAAGGGTGAGCACCATGTTCGGGCAACCATTAGATCATCTTTATATTGGTTATGTCCTTTGTTTTAGGACAGAGGACAGAGGCATTCCTTTTTATTTCATATTCTGAATATTGTTTAGACTTGAATTTTGAGTTCTTTAGAGTTCTTGTACGATGACTTTTCGGTCCTAGGGATTGTAATAATTAGAGATACCTTCACACTCTTTTTTGGATATTAAATAAGTTTGTAATGATTTGGTTTGATATTAAATAGTAGTGAATTGATAAAGATGGTTTAGGTGAATTCTTGGTAATTGGTAAGGGTTTGGGTTAGGTGGTTCTCCCATCAAAAAGTTAGGATGGGTGCTACTCACGATTAATTGGGTCATGACATAGATGGTATCAGTTCACTGGGTTCATCAATCTCGTTATATAAGAACAGGTTTAGTAGAGTCTTGCATTACGGTACGGAGACGTCTATACTATTCTTCAAGAGGCTAGAGGGCTTTAGGAAACAATTTTCATTTCTCTCTTCCTTTCATGCTAGTACTTAATTCCAATTGGTGTCTGGTGATCCAAATTGGTACCTAACATACTTCATTCTTGTTTTAGTAAATGGTGAACACTCATTCATCTAGAACAGAAGCAGCACTAGTTGCTGAAGCTGCAGTTCAGTGCAGGCCTTAAGTTAGGGGTAGGAAAAAAAGGGCAGGACGAGGAGTAGACCTGTCAGGGGTGGATCCCAGGTAGCTGGAGGGCCTACTAGGCAAATATCACCATCCCCTCCTCCACGGAAGAATTCTCTAAATTTTGTTTTAGATGATGAGGTGATGGTTAAGGAGGAAGAAGTGCTGGTTCCAAAAAAAGTGGTACCAATGCAGAATAGTAGAGCTTAGGTGTCTATGTCCTCAGGGTTGATTCAGCAGGTGTTGGGGTTTCTAAGTAGTTTGGTTGGCACCGGTACTACTCCAGCAGTTCCTGTATTTTCGTCCCCAGCCTTATAGTATACTGCTACTATAGCACCTCAGATGGACGAGGGCTCTGAGACATTAATGTTTCCTCAATAGGTATTGAGACCGGTGATGACTGATGATGAGCATGGACTATTTTGTAAGTTCATGACGATGAAATCTCCTGTTTTCCAAGGTACTAAGTCAAAGGATGCATTTGAGTTCTTGATTGACTGCCACAAGCGTCTGCACAGGATAGACATTATAGAGCGGTATGGTGTGGAGTTTGCGACATTTTAGTTGCAGGCAGAGGCCAAGAAATAGTGGTGGTCTTTTGTTGAGTTCAGAGTTTCCTTACCTCCACTTGCTTGGGATAAGTTCCAAAATGTATATCCTAAGAAGTATGTTCCTCGTACCTGTCTAGATATAAACAAGGATGAGTTCTTGAAACTAGAGTAGGGTGATATATTTGTGGTGGCCTATGAGGCCAAGTTTTATGCCTTGTCTTGGTATGCACTTCAGTTGATTACTTCAGAGGATGAGAGGATCAAGTATTTTGTGAAAGGTTTAAAATGGATCTTCAGGTGGCTGCACTGTAAGTGGCTTCATCCGAAAAGACTTTTGATAAAGTGGTAGAGTTTGTGAAGAAGGTGGAAGGGTTAATAAGTAAAGAGAGTTGAAGGTAGAGGAAAAGAAGGCCCGAAAAATAGGTCATTTCAGTGGTAATTATTTGAGAGGCCATGGTTTGCAAGGTTAATCTTCTCGGCCATTCCATTCAGTTATGCTTTGTCCATAGGGGGTCTATCAAGGGTGAGTTATCAACCCTCCCAGACAGATAATTATACACCTTCAGTATTTTCAGTTCAACGACCTGCCATAGACATCAGATGCCATGAGTGTGGGGGATTGGTTCATATTTGGAGGTTTTGTCCTAACTATTTATCTATAGGACAGTTGACTCAACAACCAACTTCTAGTGCCTTAGTCCCAACAGGTCATGATGGTGGAGGATATTGTATGGATCATTTATATGGTGGGTGTGGTGGTCATAATATAGGGAGGGGTGGTACTAATCTAACCTTAGTGGAGGATAGGTTGGTCAAAGTGGTGTGCAGGCTAGTAGAGGTAGTGGTCAGGGTGGTAATAAGGCTCATCTTTATGCTATTCTGCCCGTATTGAAGCTAAAGCTTCTGATGTTGTGATAAAAAATACTATTCTTATTTGTGATCTTATGGATTCTGTGTTGTTTGATCTTGGATCTACCTTTTCTTATGTGTCTGTGAAATTTTCCTTGGGTTAGGACTTAAAATGTGAATTTCATGATACATCCATGTATTTGTCTACACCATTTGGGATTTTTTTATGTGTTGATCAGGTTTATTAGGCATTTTCAGTGATGTTTATAGGGTGTAGAACTATGGCAGACTTAGTGATTTTAGATATGGAAGAGTTTGATATTATTTTTGGGGATGAGTTGGTTGTCTCATCATCGTGCTATTCTTGATTGTTATTGTTATTCTAAGACTGTCACTGTAGCTATGCCCAGGATGGATAAGTTAGAGTGGGAATGTGTTCTTAAGCCTACTCCATTGAGAATTGTGTCAGCTATTCATGCCAAAAAATTAGTTAAGTGGGGGTGTAGGGCGTTCTAGCTCATCTTTGGGATAATAGTTTGGTAGTCCCTCCTATTGCTTCAATTTCAGTAGTGTGTGAATTCTTAAAGATGTTCCCTGATGACCTCTTCGGTATTCCTCTTGACCATGAGTTTGAATTTTATATAGACATAGAGTTGGGAACCTACCCCATATTTATCCCCCCTTATAGGATGGCACCGGTAGAGTTAAGAGAATTGAAATTCCAATTGTAAGAGTTGTTGGGGAAGGGTTTTATTTGTCCGAGCATTTCACCTTGGGGTGCTCTTGTGCTTTTTGTGAGAAAAAAAATGGTAGTATGCGGATATGCATAGTTTACCATCAGTTGAATAAGGTGACTATTCATAACAAGTATCCTTTGCCTAGGATAGATGATCTATTCAACCAGTTATAGGGAGTTATGGTGTTCTCAAAGATTAATTTGAGGCCAGGTTACCATCAGCTTAAGATTCGGGTTAAGGAAATCCCAAAGATTTTCATCCGAACTCGTTATGGACATTATGAGTTCTTGATTATATCTTTTTGTTTGACCAATGCCCCAACTGCGTTCATGATCTTGATGAATGGAATATTCAAGCTATTTTTGGATTCATTTGTTATTGTTTTCATTGATGATATTCCGGTTTACTCAAAGAGTAAGGAGGAGCATAAAGCTCACTTGCATAAAGTGTTGGGGTTGCTCAAGGAGAAGAAACTTTATGCCAAGTATTCAAAATGTGAATTTTGATTTTCTTTAGTGTCCTTTTTGGGGCATATGGTATCCAAGGAAGGGGTTATGGTAGACCCACAGAATGTTGACACTGTTAAGAACTGGGCTAGACTGACTAATGTTACAGAGGTGTATAGTTTTATGGGGTTGGCCAGTTATTATCGTTGGTTTATTAAGCGGTTCACCTCCATTACTTCGCTTATGAATCACCTGACTCAGAAAGAGGTGCCTTTTGTGTGGGATGATAAGTGTGAGGAGAGCTTTCAAAAGCTCAAGACCTTGCTAACTTCAGCTCCTATTCTCAACTTTCCTATTGAAGGTAAGGATTTCATTGTGAGTTATAATGAAGGATCAGAATGTAATTGCTTATGCTTCGAGGCAGTTAAAGCTCTATAAGAAGAACCATCCTATCCACGATTTTGAATTGGCAGCAGTGGTTTTTGCTTTGAAGATCTAAAGACACTACCTCTATGGGGTAAAATATGAGGTGTTCACAGACCACCTTAGTTTGCAGCATATGTTTACTCAGCGAGGTGGCAGAGAAGGTGGATGGAGTTGATCAAATATTATGACATCTAAATTTTGTATCATTCGGGTAAATCCAATATGGTGGAATATGAATTGAGCCAAAAGCCGGCAAGCATAGGAAGTTTGGCATGGTTGGAGGTGTAGAGATGACCATTGGCTAGAGACGTACAAACTGTCACGCCTCAAATACCATTGGGGCAGACTGGCACCTGAAGCCGTTAAGGCCCGAGAGAACCAACCTATGGTCGAATACATTCGTATGCATGTCATTAAATGAATAACATTCTGTCACATATAGATACAAGATATCAATGACGTAAGTCATGGAAAGACATTCAAATAGATATGAAACTTGGCCATTAGGGCCACCACATCAAAAGGGTAAGACATTCTTTTGTTCGTCTTACAACTTCTTCAAAGCCTCTAACAGATACATAACTAGGCCTAAAGTCGGGACAAGTCCCCGCTTTATACAATAGTTACACAGTACCGAAACAAGTATATACAAGTGACTCGAAAAGCCTCGAACCAATCTGGAGCTCACCAATAATTTGCAGATGACCCGTGTCCTACAGTGAAGATCTACTAGCTCTTGTGCCTGCAGCAAGTAAGGTAGGTCCCCTAAGGGACGTCAGTAAGAAAGAATGTACTGAGTATGTAAGGCTATAAGTAACTGCATGAAATATAAGAACTTCAATGGAATCAAATACAAGTGAATGGACAATATCGATAAACCACTGTATTGTATATGTGGAACCATGTACATTACATTCATTCCTTTCCTTTTTACGTTCATATCAATATCAACATAAATCATACAATGCCCGGTACTAACTGATCAGTGGTAAGTAACATTGGGATCGGCTCGAGCTAGGCTTTGTCCCCAGAGCTGCCACCCATAATCAATAAATCAGGTTCGGCTCGAGCTAGGTTTTCACCCCCAAAGCTGCCCCCGTATCCAATAGATCAGGTTTGGATCGAGCTAGGATTTCTCCCCCAGAGCTGCCCCCTGAACTCAACAATCAACCATTGTGCATTACTTCATTTCTTTACTTTTTGTGAGATTGTTACATTGGTGGTCATAACATTAGTGGAGCTTTGGAACAATAGTCAATGAATAAGAGACATGTGAATAACAATTTATAACAAACCTGAAATGAGATACTTTAGAACATTTCGGAGTGGAAACAAGTTCGGTAACAATGAGAACAATAGGTGCTGCCAAAGGATATGGAAAGAGTAACCTTACATACCTTATCCTTCCAACGTGTGACTATAACAGTTCAGCTCTTCCTTAAAGCGTTACTCTACAATACGAATAGATAATGGAGCTTACATTAAAAGTCAACTACATTACAAGTTCACAAGGTGGTAATAAACTACTCGACTGCCATATAACTTCATTCCACCCTCCTATAATACAATTTACTGCCTCACCATAACAACAACACCAAACTAGTTCACATATCAACTTAGATATCACAAACAAATAGGAATTCACACCAAGTTTATACTTTATATTTCCTCCTCAACACATCGTCACATTTACTCCATCAAGTCACCTAAATAGCTTTCAGAACAACACATTAAAAACAATCAACAATTGGTACAATCCAAAATGCCTCCGAACTATCCCCTTAGATCTTTCCAAAGGGTACTATGAGTTGGTGAATGCATCTACGAAGGGTAGAGGGGCCTTGAGGGGTCAAAGAGAAGCAAAAACAAGCTAAACGAGGTTCTGGAAGGACCTGCGGAGAAATCTGTGCCCGCAGGTGGTGAGGTAAGGTCACAGTTGCCCTTTTGACCCTGTCCAGGGCCACCTGCGAAGTCACCTGCGCGGGCAGGTGGCTCATCCACGAAGGCGGATGCCCGAATTGGCTAAAATGAGTCATTTTTGGGTCCATCTTTGTAATAAATGGTCCATGGACATAAGTAAGCTTATCTTTTCATATTTTAGGTTAAATTTGATGCCAAGGAACAATTATGGTTTCAAAATGCACATGAACATCACCAAAACTATATTCTCCTTTCACTACACCACCGGTTCCATGCACAATTTCATAACAACATTTTCAAAAGTCATACACAAGGAGGAAACAAGTTAGGCACACAACCACATCTTAACATGTTGAAATTTCATCCATATAACTCACTTCCTTCAAGACTTTAAGTCCCCTTTCAAGTTTAAACCACATAGAAGGCAAATCCTTTAGTAAAGAAGAAAAAGTGGACTGCTTCACAATAAGTGGACTGCTCAACACTTTTTTAAATATAACCAACATGATCTACACAACCCCTCATGCATATAATATATTAAACCATAAGAGTAAACACTTACCAAGGCTTGCAAGGGGATGATCTTGTCCAAAGGGGTGGTTGCTTAGGGTTTGAGAGGATAAAATATTTCTTGGAAAAATCTGGAATTTTGCAAGTGTTTTATGGTGAATAAGAGCTTATTTTTCAGCCTTATATAGTCCCTCTAAACACCTCCCTTTATGGTCATCCTTAGCCAAACTTTTGGGTTAAAGATGAGGTGTTTACTTAGTCAAATTTTGAATGGGTCATTTCCTTTTGGGCCATGTATTATTTACTTAATTTTTGGGCCTCAATTGAGCCCATTAGCACAATATTAATTCAGCCAAATAAAGTTAGTGGGTAATACACCAACTATTCCAAGTTTAAATAATTCCATAAATGTTAAGGCAGTTAAATAAGTTCGAATATGTACGGGGTGTTACACAAACTCTGACTAATGGTTATATAAGGTTGCAGGTGACTAGAAGGGGAGGAGTGTTAGCCCATGTAGAGGCTAAGTCTACTTTCTTTGAGAATATTAACAATAGGCAATTTGAAGACAAGAAACTGAACAACCTTAGAGAAAAAGTGTTACAAGGTTAGGCCAAGGAGGCCATTCTTGCTGACAAGGGTATGTTGAGGATTCGGGAGCATGTGTGTGTACCTTGTGTGGGCCACTTAAATCACACCATCCTTGCTAAGGATCACAATACTAGGTACTCTATGTATCCAGGTGCAACTAAAATATATAGAGACTTGAGGTAGCATTATTGGTGGCGCAGAATGAAGCGGGATATTATGGATTTTGTGACCAAGTGTCAAAATTGTGAACATGTTAAGTATGAGCATCATAAACCTAGTGGCACTTTTCAGAGGATGCCCATCCTTGAGTAGAAGTGGGAGAGAATAACCATGGACTTTGCGATGGGTCTTTCTAAAACTCTAAGAAAATCCGACTCTATTTGGGTGATCGTCGATCAATTGACTAAATTTACGCACTTTATTCTGGTAAGGGTGGACTATAATGTAGACAAGTTGGCTAAGATCTATGTAAAGGAGATTGTGAGACTTCATGTGGTGTTTGTTTCCATAGTATTGGATAGAGGTATGCAGTTTACCCCCAATTTTTGGGAGAAGTTTCAATCAGAATTAGGTACTAGGTTGGACCTAAGTACATCTTTTCATCCGCAGATTAATGGGTAGTCAGAACGGATGATCCAAGTATTAGAGGATATGCTTTAAGCTTGTATGATATATTTTGGTGGTCGATGGGACCAATTTCTACCTTTATGTAAATTTTCATACAACAACAACTATCACTCCAGCATTGACATGGCTCCTTTTGAAGCTTTGTATGGAAAAAGATGTAGATCACCGATTGAATGGTTTGATACTTTTGAGGTGAGGCCTTAGGGCACCGATATGCTAAAGGAGTCGATGGAGAAAATGAGGTCCATCCAGGTAAAGTTGGTAACAACTTAGAGTCGATAGAAAGAATATACATATAATAAGGTAAGGGATGTACAATTTGAGAAAGGTGAGAAAGCATTGGTGAAAGTGTCACCCAGAAGGGTGTAATATGGCTTGAAAAGAAGGGGAAGTTAAGTACGATCTTTGAGGTTTTGAATGGAGTAGTTCAGTGGCGTGTAGGTTGGCTCTACCTCCCATATTTTCAGGAGTTCATCCTATGTTTCATGTGTTAATGCTCAAGAAGTACCACGGAGATGTAGACTATATCATTCATTGGGATTCAGAATTATTTTACAAAGAACTCCCTTACTAAAAAGAGCCAATTGCGATCTTGGATAGGGTTGTGAGGAAGCTGAGGACTAAATTCATTCTTTCTATAAAGGTTTAGTGGAGAAACCATCTGGTTGAGGAAGCTACGTGGGAAATGAAGGCGTATATACGCAAGCGCTATCCACACTTGTTCATCAATTCAGGTAATCCTTCTGCTCATTTGTTTCATCATTTTGGTTAGTTGTTGTTAGGGGATGAATGAGGCCTAAATTGGTATCTAAAGTAATGTCCCAAACCATTGTTACGCTGAAATAGGGAGTAAATCCTTGCCTAGTTTCTCCTTAGAGCAAATTTTGAAAATTCTGGGTTGACTTAGTTTTAGGTGTAATTTGAGTGTGTGGTGGTCTAGAGAAATCTGGGAATTATTAGAGTGTTGGTTTGTGTTTTTGATTGTATTTTATGTTATAGGATGAGTTTAGGAAGTCGTAGAAACTTTCGGTGCATAAAACAAACTAGTAGAACTTCGGTTATAGCAAGTATAGTGAAAGGGTCAGTTCATAATATCAAATTTCGAGAAGTGTGTTGTGAAATAGCAAGAGCCAGTACCGAGTACTGAGCTACTTGTTTGGGGTCACTGCATCGACATAAATGCCACTGTAGTGGCAGAAGTTTCACTGTAGTGATAGCCCCTTTTGGCCTAGGTGTCGCTGTAGCGGCAGATCCACCGCTGCAACAACGAAAATGCTGAATTCTAGTTTTTAAAATCAGAACCCATTTTTCATTTAAACTTTTCCAAAAAATGTTCAAGGTCTTAACAAGGGCGATTCTTCACAACTATGGGGGTTTTCCATCTTTGAGATAAGGTTCTTTTACCCTTCAAACATGAAATTACTCCTCTAGACTATTAGGATGGTAAGAATCATAGCCATGGTGGAAATTGGAATTTAGCCCTAGGTTTATGAACTGGTGGAAATTAGTGGGGAATGATGTTATTATTAGTTTTAATTGATCCTGGGGTCTTAGAAAACACTTTCCATGGTAGAATTCATGATTGTAATCATAAATATGAAGAATTAAAGAGTTTAAAGGGTAGAAAACCCTAATATGATGAACTAAGTTAAGTTCATGAGTTAATTGATGAATGTGAGTTCCTAATGTTTAGAATGGGTGAATTGTTGTGTTAAAGTATTTGTAATTATTGTTTATAGATCAAGAACGGGCAAAAATTGAAAGGAAGGGCAAGTCTGTGGCTATATAGTGTTTTCGGGCAAGGAATCGAGGTAGGCTATGGCTTAATAGTAGTATAGACTTGTTTGACTTTGTGCTTATATGTGAGTTGGATGTATGTGATTTGCTTTCGGGCATTACTTATGATTATTGACTATATCATGCATTAAACATTGGATTTTGAGATAATATTGAGATGTGGTTGGATGAGGTGTCACGCCGACACTATTATTTGGATCGGGTGTCACGCCGACCAGATTGTACTTTCTCTTCTAAGTACATGTTGTTTGAAAATCAATTGTCTAGCGTTAGATGATATATATATATATATATACATACATATATATTAAAATTTACTAAATAATAATTAAATTGAATATACCTTAAACTCATCAAACATAGCCTATCGTTTCTTATCTGGAATCTCGCCCTAGGTGTGATAATGATACGTATAAGCCTCCTAACACTCTCCTTAAGAACCTTAGCAACATCTTTTGAGGGGTTTCACCTAAAAAAAATATAATAAACATGTCAAGTTATAAATAATTAATTAATGAAGATAAAAAAATTAATAAACTTATCAATTAAGAAAATAAACTTGTAATGATCCATCAGGCTCAATCATCACTCTACCAATCTTGTTCATCTCACCAAGTAATAGATAGATCGAATCCTCTTCCTCATCATCCTATGGAGGTGGAGGTGGAGGTGGATGTCTAGGTGCTAGTCTCGGGATAGCATAATGCTAAGTCAATAGGGGAGTAGTTGTCTGCTCGTCAGAGTCAGAGCTGGTATCTCTAAGCCACAAACTTGAGAGGTGCGGAGATGAATTGTGGGGGGGTGGAGTACCAGATTATAATCTCAAAATCCTTATTCCATGTGGACGAGGCATAGTGGGTATAGGCTTGACAGTATGGGAAGAAAAAGTGTGTGTAAGCATGAAAGTGGGAAAAATAATAGTGGGTGGAGGTAGTCAATGGGAAGTAGAAGAGTAAACCCAACTACTACGAAAATCCAAGGGATACACAGTGCCATAGGGGAAATAAGATGACACCGAGGGAGAAGTACGAAATTGTGGCGTAGAAGAAAGACATCCTAGAATATTGCTAGGCTCTATAGGCCCCCTACTTTTCTTCTTGTTGCTCTTATCAGACTTGTTACTCTTACTAGTATGACCTTGATCACCATCATTGCCTGATGATATCTATATGTAAATTTACATTACAACATATAAAGAAAATCATATGTATTAAAAAATAATCAGTGGTAACAAAATAAACTAACATGCTAGCCTATATTCTCCCAATCTTCCTCCTTGCTCGTTTAATTTCCATTATTCTCTCATTTTTCTCTTCAGTTGTTTTATTTTCATCATCCCATTCGTCCTCTCAGAATGATTCATTTTCCTCATACATTTCTTCCACAATATTTGTAATTACAATTATTTCATCATTAAAAACTTCTTCTAATATGTGTTGATGATGTTCTAGATTGTTTTGTGCAATGATAAATGGTTCATACCAATCACACTGTCTTGTGTTCTTAACTTCAATTATATTATGTTGTTTATTCACCCTGGTACCTCTATGTGATGGATCAAACCACTTGCACCAAAATATAGCTTCGTTTTAGGCCAACCAAGGTACATAACTTCAATAATCTCCTGTATAACACAAAAAATTCAACGATACAATCGACATCACCTTGAATGCGTACTCTGATGTTATTAGTTTTCTTATACCTAGAAAATTCTTTAGTTTGTAACTTGAAACCATTCACACAATACCTATTCATCATCTGAATTTGAGTTTCATGCCCAAGTGCAACATCTCTCACCAATTGCAAATGTTCGACGGTACTATATTCATCATAAACATACATATTGTTAATCCAAAATATAGAACTTTATTAAATGAGCTTACTAAATTTACATATAGAATTTTAGTGAATGAACATATGATCTTTCATACTTATATATTCTTTTAGCTAATTGAAAAACCTCGTATATATGATCATTACCCCATGTTCTTACGAATAAATTGTTAAATGTACACAATTGAGATGTTTTATTAATTAAGTGTCCTTACAAATTCAAGTAATACGGTAACACAATTAACACTTACTCAAGATATGGTTCAATCTCGGGAAAATTAAGCAAAACATGTGTCACAACTGATTTTCTTTCCATACTAGTGAAGGCTTGCGTTCCATATTTTTTAGATCCTCGACCCAATTGATTAAAAATTGAAATCGGTGGAAACAATCACTATCACCTTCATCATTATGATTGGACCTATTTCTCTTCCATGTCACTTCATCCCCAAAGTAGTAAGAACAAAAATGAGCAGTTTCTTTTGCAAGATATTCTTCACAAATTGATCCTTCGATCTTTCTCCTTTGCTTAATAGTTTGTTTGCACTCACCAATTTTCCTGTATAATTGTATGTTATAGGTTGTAATGTTTTAAGAAATTAAAATAACAAAATCAACAAAAAGAAACTTTATCCTCTGGCATGGATGCATCCACCTTGTTTAAACTAGGCCCCAAGATGTACCTCTTTTACAAGGTGAATTGAAAAATGCTCCATCACATCAAAGAAGCCAAATGGAAAGATCTTCTCCAACTTAGTGGTGACGGCAGGAATATTCTTCTCCGTCCTTTCCAAGCTACTCTCCAACAACTTTCTGAATAGAAATCTTTGAAGCACAGACTTATCTCTAGGATTGATTTCTATATACCCTGGGGAAGGTGGCTAAATGCAATAGGAATCAAGGTTTCCATGAAAATATGGCAATCATGGCTTTTCATACAATTAACTTTCCTTCATCTATATCTGCCTATTTTTCTAAATTCAAAGCATAGCCCTCGGGTATTCTTAAATTCTTAACCTACTCACATATTTTCCGTTTCTCATCCAGTGTAAATGAAAAACTGGCCTTGGGCTTAAACACTTCACCATTTTCTTTTTTCTCCTATAATATTCCATTATATCCATTCTAGATTTTGCATTGTCTTTTGTCTAGCCCTTAATATCCAAAGCTGTGTTGAATAAATTATCAAAATAATTTTTTTAATGTGCATCACATCAAGATTATGGCATAATCTATTGTCCCCACAATATGGGAACTCTCAAAATATGCTTTATTTGGTCTAATTATGTTCAACACCATATCCAGGAAGTCTAGAAGGTGGACCTTCTATAAGTTTAGGCAAATGACAAACTCTCTCCCAAATCTGATGTCTGAATAGTGATGGAGGTGACAGATCATTCTCAATCTTATTCTTTCAGAATGCATTTTTCATCTTACTAAACTCATGGTCCATTGGCAAGAACTGACGGTGACAATCAAACCAATATTTTTTTGGCCATATTTTAAAGTGAATGCTTTACTAATTTCCATGCAATACAGTAAGCTAACTTTCCAGCAGTCATCCAACCATACAACATCCCATATACAGGAAAATCATTAATAGTCCACATTAAATAATCACACACAACAAAATTCTTCTTAAAGGATATATCATATGTCACTACACCTTCAAACCATAACTGTAGTAATGCATATATCAATAGTTGCAAATAGACATCAATCAAACATCTTGGATTGTGAGGAGCCCGAATAATACAACTTAGGAATATGTAGAGACTTTTCCTACATATTTTACGGAGTAATAAATACAGGCCAACAAGAATAAGGTATAACAGAATTAGAAAATGGTGTGCAACCATCTACACACAAGCCCAATCTAATATTTCTTGGTTCAATAGAAAAATCAGAATAAGCTCTATCAAAATGATTCCAAACTTCTCCATCTGATGGATAAGACAAGACACGTGGTAGCCTTCTATTTTCATGATGCCATCTCATATGTGGGGCAGAACTTATCGATGCATACAACCTCTGTAACCTAGGTATAAGAGCTAAATAGTGCATCGCCTTAACTTGAACCATCTTTCCATCAAGAGTCCGCTTATAATGAGCATGTCCACAAAACTTACTACTTCACAAAACTTACTAATTTATAATTCAACATCATAATTATAGAACAACATGAAACCATTTACACAACAATGAATTTTATCATAAAATAATCCAAACTTGGAAACTAATTTCTTTGCCTAATAGAAATTCTGAGGTATGTCCATCTCCAGGTTAACTAGTTGTCACGACCCAAACTTGTCGTAAGTGGCACCCACACTACTCACTCGGTGGGAGAACCAATAACCCTGGAAGCATTGATCAACACTCAATTATAAGTATGAGAACTATCCCATAAATAGTGTAATAACCATTCAATCTAACAATTTAAGAATGTGTGGAAACAAAATACCAAACTGAAATCCCCTAGGACCCGAAAGTCGGTGTACCAAAACATACTAAGAATATCAAGTAGGGATGCAACCCCAAATTGTAAAAGTTAACAAGACCAAACAAAGGACAATGTCTAAATAAGAGAATGATCTCATGGTAGCCCGGATGTGTTGCTCACCCTGAAATCCGAAATCGACTGCTGAAATCACAAGTAAGGTCTCAATGAATTCGCTGAAATATGTGCTGCACTCACAGAAGTAAATGCAGGTGTAGTATCAGTACACAAATATACCATAGTGTACAGGTAGGATCATTTGAATAACCCAAGATGGAAATATTGACACTTAACCAAAATATAGTACAATTAGCTAACACATGCGTACACATCAAACATTCAACATATATGTACGAGTAGCATTCAAGTGATAAGCCACCAAGTAAACAAGTGTCATTAAGGCAATAATATGCAACTCGGTTCAAGACAAGCACAAACAATACAAATTCCCCGGTTCACTCAAGGAACCGTCATACTAGTACATACCTTGAAAACCCGTACACCTATGCTAAGGGTTATATATCTACCCGTACACACAATACAAAAAGGCCAAGTCATAAAACAAGTAGACATTGCAATGACCAAGCACGCCATACGGATTAACAAATCATACCACCAAGTAGTTAATATGCACATATAACACAAGTTGGATTAAATAAACCTCATCACCTACCTCGAACCAAGTTTGCACAATTCTAAGCCAGAGCTTTGCCCATTCGTGCCCTTTTCGCAAGCTCGTGGTCTAAAACATGCATACAAACACCACATTAATGAAATGACCTAACATGGCAGGAGTTATAAGCCACCCCAACCCTTTAAGGTCATTTCATAATTATTCCTTAACCGTTCAAGGTCTATTTCCCCCGTAATTCACCTAAAACTACCAATTTCATGGAATGATTAGTGAATTAATGGGATGCAAGGCTAATTTCATGGTTAATAAACAAAATCCATTAACTTAATGCTCAATTTCACCCTTGCACCAGCAAAACATACCAAAATCCACCCTAAAACCCTCCCCGAACTCCGTAATTTATGCCTTTTAAGGATTAAGAAGTAATTACAAGTTATAGGGAGTGAATTTCTTACCTTAACGAAGTTAAACGGAGATAAACCGGTAATTTTTTCCCTAAATTGCCTTTCTCTTGCCCCAAAATGAGTTTATAAAATAATAAACTATTTTGGGGTTTAATCCCTTTAATCTGCGGTTTCTACTACTACAGCGTATAGTGTCCTTGACCGTTTTTGACCACCTCTATAGCGGTAACTATTCCGCTATAGTGGTCACGGCTATAGCGGTCACGGCTATAGCGGTCACCGCTAGCAGTGTGTCAACCGCTATAGCGGTGTTGACGGGACAAAATATTTGTCTTCACCCAAAAATCTCCCTTTTTAAAACACACCTTGATCATGGGATATTTTGAACAATGTCCTTTACGCTAAGGTCAATTTCGGGAGTTCTACTAACCCAAATTCAATTTCGTAAAATCCTACAGGTTACTTATCACCTTAGCTAACTAGAAATCAATACATTCCTTCCAAACAGGTTTAAATTATTCCCATATTTTCCAAGACTATCCCTTGCTTCGAAATGGGGCGAAACTAGCTTAGCATGAAATTTGTAACTTCCAAATCAGAAGGAATTTAGACATGAAATTTGGAATGTAAGACTTTTGCATAACGACTAAGAGGTTTGTTACACTAGTTCACTCAAAATACCAACCATATAGTCCATAGAGTCTTGATGAATACTCCAATCTGATTTGATACTCATTAGTCTAACTGCAACTGACAAAGAGGAATGTGTGACTCCCTTCACATAGTGGTCGACTAGCCTCCGCTAATTGTTAATAGAAGCATCTTACTTACTTATTAGGAGTTTCTTCTCAATATTGTTCAGGTACCATCCCATCCCAAATCCCAAAAGAATCATTGAACATTTCATAAACCCTATCATCATGTTGAGCCCTATCCTGTTGAATTCTATTGTGTTGAACCCTAGCATATCAAACATGTACAAGCATCTTATATTTATCATCAGGCAATGAATTATAAAATATATCATTCGACCTATCTATCTCTCCATGATCAATCCATACAAAATATTTAGGCTTAAATCCATTATGGTAGAAATGAACCATAACTGTATCTGGCTTAAAAAATTGCATCCACCTGCATGACCTACAAGGGCACCTAACCACTCCATTCTTTTGAAAAAGGTTTAGTGACATTGCATGATCGATAAAACCTCTAACATCATCAAAAAAATTAGATTTCATACCCCCCACCAATTTCATAATCCATATCCAAAAAGAAAAAAAAGTTTCATAATCCATATCATACATCCACAAATGACGATCCATCTACAAAAATATAGATATTCAACTATAAGTTAGAGTCATTAATAATTTTATTAGATTAACTATTTTATATTGATATTAAAAAATTATTATTTAATTATTATTATTATATATTAAGTATTTAATAATTATTATTACAATTACTTAATCACTTATTAGATTATATAATAATTTAATAACAAACATTAACCTAAATTCAGAACAAATAGCCAAAAAAATAAATCAAACATTAACATAGTGTAAAGTTACTATTTCACTAGTTTAAAGTCGCTAGTTCACAATTCTGATTACAATTCTGAGTCACTACTTCACTAGTTTGACGTCACTATTTCACAATTTCAATTACATTTTAAAGCCACTACTTCAAAATTTCAAGTCACTATTTCACAATACCAAGTCACTATTTCACAGTTCCAATTCACTACTTCACATTTTCAATTCACTAGTTCACTATTTCAATTACAATTTTGAGTCACTATTTCACTAGCTTAACGTCACTATTTCACAATTTCAATTACAATTTCAAATCACTATTTCAAAATACCAAGTCACTACTTCACAATTCCAATTCACTACTTCACATTTTCAATTCACTAGTTCATTATTTTATTAGTTATTCACTGGTTCACAATTCCAATTACAATTTCGAGTCTCTATTTCACTAGTTTAAAGTCACTATTTCACTAGCAATTTTAACATCACTATTTCACAATTACAATTACAATTTTAAGTCACTATTTCACAATATCAAGTCACTACTTCTCAATTCCAATTCATTACTTCACAATTTTAATTCACTAGTTTAAAGTCACTAGTTCACAATTCCAATTACAATTTTGAGTAACTATTTTACTAATTTAAAGTCATTATTTCACTAGTTTAATGTCACTATTTCACAATACCAATTCACTACTTTACAATTTTAATTCACTACTTCACATTTTCACTTTACTATTTCCCTAGTTTAGTCACTAGTTCACAATTCCAATTATAATTTCGAGTCACCATTTCACTTTCTAGTTTAACATCACTATTTCACAATTATAATTATAATTTCAAGTCACTACTTCACAATTTCAAGTCACTATTTCATAATATCAAGTCACTACTTTGCAATTCCAATTCACTACTTCACATTTTCAATTCACTATTTCACTAGTTTAAAGTCACTAATTTACTACTTCACATTTTCAATTCACTAGTACTTAACTATTCCTAATCACTACTTCACAATAACAAGTCACTAGTTCACAATTTCAATTCACTACTTCACAATTTAATTCACTACTTACTATTTCAAGTCAACAAACTAAGAAATTCAATCAAATAAGTAGAGGCTTCACATGTCCCTCTCAAACCATAAAATCACAAGAAATTCCACAATTGGTATAGTCACTAGTTCACATTTCCTAATAAAATTATTAAGCTTTCATTTCTAGCACAAGTCAGACAACTAACAAATTATAAAAATCCAATCAAATAAGTAGAGACTTCTCATGTCTCTTTCAGAACATTTATATAATGACAACAAATTTCACAATTGGTATAGTCACTAGTTTACATTTCTGAATAAAATTCTTAAGCTTTCATTTCTAGCACAAGTCAAACAAACTAGCCATCATAGAAATTCAATCAAATAAATAAAGGCTTCACATGTCCCTCGCACACCATATAATCACAATAAAGTAGAATTTATATATATATATATATATATATATATAGAGAGAGAGAGAGAGAGAGAGAAAGAGAGAGAGAGAGAGAAGTTTACCTTGAAATTAAGTCTTATTTTATGTTGCAACAGTAAATTTCTATTGAAATAAGGTAACAAATGAAAACACCTTTCTACTTTCTACAACTTGGATAGCTCAAAACCTATAACTTAGATTTAATGTAGAATTTCAAATAGAGAAAATTGAGCGACATAAATATACAAAAAAAGGTATAAATAAAATTGAGAAAACTTAACATATTCAAAAACTAAAATGGAAAACTATCAAAACTACATATTTTTTGTATAACCAAACTAAAAATCGATAGAAACAAAAAAATAAAGATCTTGGACACTTCCAACTACTCCTAATTGTTTATGGTTTTGTTCAAATCTTATATTAAAATTTAATTGTTTCTCTAAAATGTTTGATGTGTGAACTCTTGAGCACTAAAATGTCTCCTTAAAGATAACCCCATGCAAATTCAATGAAAAATAATTCAAATTCAACAATATTGGTCAGATTTCTAGCTAACGTTATAACTTGGAAAATAATATATATCTACAAGTTAGTAAATCACTAAATTAATTAAAGGGAAAACATACCAGTACAAAATTGGTACTGAGAGATAGAAGATTCTTGATCGAGAAGATGTTGAAAACCCTAATCTACAAGTTATTACAAGTCAGTGGTAGAATTTATGTAGAAGGATTCAAAAAGTATGATAATGTCATAGTTGGGACTTCAACTTGTGAGCTAAATCGCTATTTATTGCACTTTTTGCAGCAGCAGAGACATATCTAGGCGACAACAGTAGCAGATCTTGGCGACACCAACAACAGATCTCGGCGACAGCGGCTGCGGCACGACAACAACAACGGCGATAGTGGTGCCGAAAGTGGGAAAGAAAAAAGGGAAATATGGGTTAGAGAGAAAGGGGAAAATAAAATAGATAGAGGGAAAGAAATGTTGGGCCTCTATATTTTTCAAAAGCGACGAACAGCGTCGCAATTATTCATCACTTTTTTTTAATGAATTGACTTTTATTTGACCAAAATTGCAACAGATAGAAACTATGTTGTCCGTTGCTTTTTAAAAAAATGATATAAATAGCTTTTATTAATATAATAATAATTTATTTATTAAAAATTTATAGTTACAAAAATGACGGACAACGTCGCTTTTGTAGACTAATTTTTTTTATAAAACTGATCTTGTCAGTTGCTTTTATAAAAAAATAACTATAAATTATATAAAAATAATGTTGGCACAAAAAAATGCGACAGACAAAAAGACACTCTCTTTTGTGAAAAATTAAATAAAAATATTTTTTTTAAAAAAAAGAAAAGCGACGGACAACTTCGTTTTTTTGTAGTGATGTTGTCCATCACTTTTTTATCTGTTGTTTTTTTTTGGAAGTTTTTAGTAGTGTGAGAAATGCCCAGTTAGAAACCTTGTAAGTACTCAAACCACGATTTACACCAAAAAGATACAGAAAAGTAGGAGTGAGTACAGTCCACTTGTACTCAGCAAGTATCATAGGCCGATGGAGCTTAAGCTGAAAACTACCACGGGTAAAGAAATACTAATTAAGTAAATACACATGCACTCAGAAAAGTTTCAGTAGTTCAATATCACAAAAAGGATACACAGTTCATCTCAATCACAACAACAACCCAAGAATATAAAGTAATGCAATGCAATGAAGTGATATGGTATGATAAGCAATGCCCATAGTACATCAATATACACCTTCCGAGCCTAGAACTTTCATGACAGGACCTATGGGGGATTCGTAATTCATTTACCATCACGACCAATCAATAGAACTTGTCGGCACATTCCTCGAACAAGGTTTTAGAAAATGATATGCTTACTTTCAAATTAGTGTTTCCAATGGTATCAATTCAATAATCTATGAGATTAGTGAATGTGCATGATTATGATAAATTACAATTCAAATAATTATCAAAGTATATGGAAATGTTCAATAATAAGATGAAATAAGGAAATGTTCAATAATAAGATGAAATAAACACTCTCCCTAATTCACAAATGAATCATTAATACAAACCCCCCACACGGGCATCATAATAATAACTCAACTCATCTATTTCCATAATCAACACAGCCCCCCTCCCCACATGATCTTATGCGTTTTTGTACTCCTAAATGTCATTATCTATGTGCTTATAGCTTAGTTTTGAGGACAATTCGACATGCTTGTGAACCATAAAGAGTATATATGTGTATTTTTGTGTTAAAGTAATTTTTTTATAGTTTTTAAGGTACATTTGAATCAATTCAAGAGTCAAAATGATCAATGAGAACTTGGACGAGGAAACTAGTGTCTCTAGCATGAGTTATACTTGTTCTAGTGTCCTTTGATGTGTTCTATTATTTTGTATGGACTTATGGTTGTGTTGAGATGTTGTAGGGGAACATTGGAGGATATAAGGAAGCTAAATCAAGCCTACTATCAAAGCACAATACGTTCGGTATCAAGGGACAAGAGCACGAGAAGATTGAATGCAAAATGCTAGAGCCTTGGACAAGAGGTGCGTCGCACCCTCAATCACCCATATTGGAAGGCACATCGCACCCTCCCATATGCATAATGAGGGGAAATTCGAACATGTTAGGGTGAGTATATACTGGTTTAATCCCGTATTGAGCTCGTGTCACGCCTCCACTCCCACGCGATGGAGGACGTGACGCACCAAGTCCCAAACCCATCCGAAATTGGTTTCTAATGTTGTTTTAAGTTGGGGTAAAGTTTTAATTGATTGGGATTCGACTTGGGAACCTCTTGGATGAATAAAATCCCTATAAAAGGAGTACTTGGCCACAATTAAGAGGGGGATTCACCTTACACACGAATTGGAGAGCAAAGGAGAAGGCAAGGAGCTCTACACTAGGGTTTTGTCCTCTTTACTTTTCATTCTTGTAATTTAAAGTTATGAAATCTATTTTGGAGATTGTTTGTATGAATACGAGTGGATAAACACCCTAATTATGGGGTTACATCTAGAACATGATTGTTTAGTAGTTTGTTTTATTCATTGACATCGTTTCTCATCCGATTATGCTTTTGTTCTTGATTCTACTTTTTTGATGTCTTATCAACATTAGAATATATGAGTAATTCATGCATGAACTGATTATGGGATTGTATGAATAGGACAAAGAACTTAAGGAACAAGATCATCTCTAGTGTAAGTTAGGGTTGATTCGCAACTAGGATAGACATATACCTAGGAGCCTTGTTTGGTCATGACGGGATGATTAATGAACGCACCTGAGTTATGGAATCACATCTCCACTCAACGATGGAGTTGTGAGACCAGTTCAAGTAGACGAATTAGAGGATGACAATTCCCGGATCAACACTTAACCTCGAAACCCATAATTCAAAAAATAAACATCATTGAATAGAATAACTACCATGTATGATTGTATCAAATGTCGTAACCCTGAAAATCTCCATATATTGTTCACAACCCGACTTCTTTATCATTGTTAATTTTAGTATTTAGCTATAAAAATAAAACTCAACTTCTTTTTGGTTACAACTTGCACTTGTTTAACTCAAAATAGTAACACTTAAATTAAATCGCTTGTTAAACACAAGTCCCTGTGGGTTCGACATCCGGCTCACGAAGAGCCATTTTATTACTTGAAACGACCACGTACACTTGCGTGTGCGCTTGGGAGCGACAACCTTTTGGTGCCATTGCCAGGGACTTGAAAATTACCAACCTTCTAATTTTCAGTTTGACTATTTTGTTTGATAAAGTGCTAACAACTTGGTCTTAGCTACTGAATTTGCAGGAATAAGTTTTTGACGCAAGTTCATAAGAACATTCCTACAACAATGGGTGATGAACAACAACCCACCCGCAGGACAGTGCGCGATATGGCAATCCCACTCGCAACTAACGTGACCTACTGTATTCAAAAGCCAGCCGCAGAAAGTAGATTTGAACTGAAACAGAACATGGTGCAATTGGTGCATACAAGCGGGCAGTTTACAGGCTTTTCATATGAGGATCCATAGGTCCATCTTCAGAATTTTTTGGAGATAAGTGACACTTTCATTCCCACTGGAGTCTCCACAGACTATGTGAGGCTCACATTTTTCCCATTATCACTTTTGGGAGAAGCAAAGAAATGTTTGAAGGCAGAACCTTCAAACTCGATCACAACTTGGGATGACTTAGCAAAGAAGTTCCTCATTTGATTCTTCCCATCAGGAAAAATTGCAAGGTTAAGGAGTGAGTTCTGAGTTTCAAATAGAAACCAGATGAGAATCTCTATCATTCATGGGAAAGATTCAAGTCTCTCCTCAGAGATTGCCTGCATCACCAACAAACCAATGAAGTACTGGCTCAGACTTTTGTTGAAGGACTTGACCACAATACAAAAATTTTGCTAGATTCAGATGCAGGTGGTCAAGCATTAGAGAAAACTTATAACGAGCTATACACTCTATTGAATAGAATTACACAAGGTAATCCATACTGGAATGGTAATATGTCTAGAAGTATGGTAAAGAAGCCAGTAGGTATGATTGAGGTAGATGGTCTCACAGCATTAGCGACACAGTTGTCCAGCTTTCAAAATCAGATGATGGCCTAATTTAGCAAATTGAGCGTGGCTCAACCTCAGGCACAATTTAATGCAGTGCAATAGACTCGGACTTAGTGCAAAACTTATGGTAATAGTGGTCACTCTTCAGACTATTGTGCAGTAAATCTAAAATATTTAAATTTTATGGGAAATGCTCAGAGAGGAAATAAAAATTATGGTAATGCTTACAATCACAATTGGATGGCTCAACCCAACTACTCTTGGGGCAATAATCAAGCCTAATCTCAGCAGTTTTTGCAGCAGCAAGGTACGCAGACTAATACTCAAGCCAATAATATTGAAGAGACATTGAAAAAACTCATGGTCACCAAAGAGCAAATGGTTGCAGATCTCAAAAATCAACTACTTGACCAAAAGAATTTAGAGATATAAATAGGTCAGTTAGCTCAGGCACAGAATCTCAGACATCAAGGGGGTCTTTCGGGTGATATAGAGAAAGATCCAAAGCAAGTTATGGCTATTACATTGAGGAGCGGTAGAGATTTAAGTGATGCACATCCAAAGAAAAATCACGAGGTGCAAGCTGAATTACTCACACCCAAGCAGATAGACAAGCAAGTTGATTCTAGATTGCCAATGAAAAGGGAAAGTCTGAGTACCCAAAGGAGAAGCAGATTGAACAACCTCGCAACAGACCACCACCACCTTTCCAAAATTTCAATAAAGTAAAGGAAGAGGCTTGTTTTAAGAATTTCTTTGACATGTTTAGAGAGATTCATATTAACCTTACTCTTGTAGATGTGTTACAGGGAATGCCAAAGTATGCTAAGTACTTGAAAGAAGTGGTCATGAACAAAAGTAGGCTTGGTGATGTTGAGACGATGGCACTTACTGAAGAGTGCAGTTCTATGGTCATGAGTAAGATACCAAAGAAGCTCAAGGACCCTGGGAGTTTCACCCTCCCCATACAAATTGGTGAAAGTGATGTTGTCCATGGTTTGAGTGATTTAGGGGCAAGCATCAATTTGATGCCCCTTTCAGTTTTTAATGCTCTTGGTTTAGGAAAGCCAAGGCCCTCCTCAGTGGTGTTATAAATGGTGGACAGAAAAGGAATGGTGCTCGAAGGAATCATAGAAGATGTTCTCATTAAGGTTGGTAAGTTCATTATTCCTGCTGACTTTATTATTCTTGATTATGATGCAAATGACAGGATACCAATCATATTGGAGCACCCATTCTTAGCCACTGGTGGAGCATTGATAGATGTGAGAGAAGGAATACTCAAAATGAGATTAAATTATGAAAAAGTGGTTTTCAGAGTGTACAAAGCACTCAACACACCCTCACACTATAGAGATCTATGCATGATCACAGCTATGGAAATAGATGAGTGTGGGGTGGAAGAGTGCAAACCACTAATTACTTATTAAACTCTCTCATGGAGTTTCCCAAGTTGACAAATACGCTTGAACCCAAAAAACTTGAGTGGCAAGCTAAAAAAATAGGTGTAATAAAAGATGCATACCTCGATCATGAGCACTTGAGAGATTAGAAAAGAAGGAGGAGATGGGCTCCAAGTAGGAGGAAGAGGATGAGAGAATGTGGCTAATGAAGTTGTGATTTGAGTCGTGTCACGACATTAAATCAGGCGCTTATTGGGAGGCAACCCAAGTTAAGGTAGTATTTTTACTTTTTAGTTTTCATTTAGTATCACCTTTGTTTTTATTTTGTTTATTTTGTTTTACAGATTAGGGGAAGTCTGAGTACCCAAAATCTAAGCTAATGAGCATTGCAAAAACTGAGTGTGGGGTCCCTTGGACCTTTTTGATGGATTATGATGCTACTAGCTAGGCCTAGAGGCCTCGGGGAATAATTATATCCTTACTTTTAAGTTGTACTTTGAGGACAAAGTGTGATTTTAAGTGTAGGGTGGGAAATCTTCCAATTCGGTTAGGGTGGAGTGTGCTATGGGAATCTTTTGGTTATTTGTTTTGGTTATATTTTGTGCTCATGTTGCTAAAGAATTTAAAAAATACAAAAAGATTTTCTTTTAGTAATTTATTTTTGGTTTCTTTTAGGAGCACACTTCATCCATCCCTCAGTTTTTCTTTTCGATTCTTTTTTAAGGGGACGCCCTTTGAACCCAGTATCCTTTTTATTTTTTAGGAGTAATTTTTAAATTTTAGTGATGCTTTTGTTAGATGTTATGCATGATTACTAGATTGCAAGTTGGTGTTTAATTTTGAAGCATGTGTAGTGAATTGAATGACTACTGTGAGACACCTAGGCTCAATTATTTGACTCTTGTTTGATGTTGGCTTAATGTTAAATTCTTACTAAGTGCTTGGTTGAGAGTCTATAGTGATCCGTCTTGATTTGAACATGTGCCATGTGTGAATGAGGTTTTTGTGATATTCCATGTGCATATTGATGTCTAGAACTTGCCCGGTGTGTTTGCAAAGCGGAATAAAGGGTGTTGAGTTTAGGAGATGATATACACATTTCTTTGATAGCCATGTCTTATACCTCA
Organism: Capsicum rhomboideum; assembly: GCA_031232105.1. Classification (NCBI taxonomy): domain Eukaryota; kingdom Viridiplantae; phylum Streptophyta; class Magnoliopsida; order Solanales; family Solanaceae; genus Capsicum; species Capsicum rhomboideum. The sequence continues at coordinate 60,050,304 of CP124711.1, forward strand.
CTTTATCTACCCTTTTTGTATGATCCTAGTTAGCCCTGTTGAGCCTTTAGCTTATTCTTTGGTAGCCTTGTATGTAGCTTAATCCTTTTCTTTAAATTAACCATAATTTGATCCAAAACTTCTAAGTACTTTAGTTGAGAAATTAAGATGTCAAGGAGTGTAAAATGAAAGAAGGAGAAAGTGAAATTGAAGCCCTGAGTGTAGCTTTTGATGTGGTAAAAAAGGTTTATGTATGGTGGGTAGGGAGTAATGTAATGAAAAGAGAAATTGATCCAAATAAGTGAATCTTGTGTTGATAGAAAATACTCCTTTCTTAATATGTGTAAGATAGCTTAACAAGATGGGGCAAAAAAAGAGAGAATTGGGGATATGAAAGTGGTGTAAAATAGGGTGGTTGGAGGTGATCTTAATGTAAATTGTAGTGTATTAAAGCACTTAGGGAAGATAGTTACTATTCTTAACCAAATAGTTCCTACCCGTCCCTTAGCTTACAACCCTTAAAGTCCTACTTGATATTGAGCTTTGACATTCTGATATTAGTGGAGTACTACACTAAGGAAAAGCTTGTGGTTCATATTATGTGACATGTGAATTCTTTGTAAGAGTGAGCGAAATTTGATTCTTACACCCATTCTTGTGATAAATGGCATACTTGTGAAGTGAATATGGGTGACTCTCTTGTGGTAAGAGTGCATGTTTGATAATATATAGGTGACATATATGATCTCTTTGTTGAGTAATATGCATGAGTTTGCCAACTTGATAGAGTCAATTCTTGAGGCTAGGAAGTTTTGAAGTAGTGTTCATGTGTTTTGAAGTTGTAATATGACATGCCAAATATAGAACTTGCTATTCATATGGTATGTATGTCTGTGTGGTTATAACTTGAGTTTTTTAGTTGTATCAATGTTGTTAGAGTCTTCCTTTATGGTTATTAATTAAAAGAGTTGTTTGAGGACGAACAAGGTCTTAACTGTGGGGTGGTGATCTTAGGCGTATTTGGACTCCTAAGTGTCATTATCTATGTGCTTTGAGGACAATTCTACATGATTGTGAACCATAAAGAGTATATATGTGTATTTTTGTGTTAAAGTACTTGCTTATAGTGTTTAAGGTACATTTGAATACAGTCAAGAGTCAAAATGATCAACTAGAACTTAGACGAGGAAACTAGTGTCGCTAGCTTGAGCTATGCTTGTTCTAGTGTTCTTTGATGTGTTCTATTGTGTTGTATGGACTTATGGTTGTGTTGTTATGTTGTAGGGGACCATTTTAGGAGATAAGTAAGCTAAATCAAACCTACTATCAAAGCGCAAGACGTCTGAGATCAAGGGACAAGAGCACGAGAAGATTGGACGCGAAATGCTAGAGCTTAGGACAAGAGGTGTGTCGCACCCTCCATCACCTGTATTGGAAAGTTCATCACACCATCCAATACATGTAATAAGGTGTGTGTCACACATGGTAGGGTGGTTATATACTGGTTTGATACAGTATTGAGCTCACGTTGCGCCTCTACACCCGCACGATGGAGTACGCGACGCACCAAGTTCCAAACCCGTCCGAAATTGGTTTCTAATGTTGTTTTAAGTTGGGGTAAAGTTGTAATTTATTGGGATTCTAATTGGGCACCTCTTGGACCACCAAAATCCCTATAAAAGTAGTACTTGTCCACAATTAATACGGGGATTCACCTTAGACACGAATTGGAGAGCAAAGGAGAAGGCAAGGAGCTCTACACTAGGGTTTTGTCCTCTTTACTTTTCATTCTTGTAATTTAAATTTATGAACTCTAATTTGGAAATTTTTTATAAGAATATGAGTGGCTAAACACCCTCATTTTGGGGTTACGGCTAGAACATGATTGTTTAGTAGTTTGTTTTATTCATTGACATTGTTTCTCATCGGATTATGGGTTTGTTCTTGATTCTACTATTTTTATGTCTTATCAACATTAGAATATATGAGTAATTCATGCATGAACTAATCATAGGATTGTATGAATAGGATGAAGAACTTAAGGAACAAGATCATCTCTAGTGTAAGTTAAGGTTGATTCCCAACTAGGATATATGTATACCTAGGAGCCTTGTTTGGTCATGACGGGATGATTAATGAACGTACTTGAATTATGGAATCACATCCCCACTCAATGATGGAGTTGTGAGACCATTTCAAGTAGACGGTTTAGAGAATGACAATTCTCGGATCAAAACTTAACCCCGAAACCCATAATTCAAGAAATAAAGATCATTAGAATAACTACCATGCATGATTGTATCAAATGTCGTAACCCTGGAACTTTCCATATATTGTTCACAACCCGACTTCCTTGTCATTGTTAACTTTAGTATTTAGTTATAAAAATAAAAGTCAACTTTTTTTTTTGGTTACAACGCGTACTTGTTTAACTCAAAATAGTAACACTTAAATTAGATCGATTGTTAAACACAAGTCTCTGTGGGTTCGACATCCGGCTCACGAAGAGCCACTTTATTACTTGAAATGACCATGTACACTTATGTGTGTGCTTGGGAGCGATACCCCACCTCCCCGCAAGCATCACAATATCATGAATTGACTTAATAATCATAATAATATTATGTTACCCATCCCATATAATTCTTTACATGATAATTCTCCATCTAAGCAAAGTCTAAAAAAAGTTAATCAATAACCTATCTCGAAGTCGAAATGCAAGCCCAAAACACTAAGCACGAAGCCTTTCCCTTTTGAGTGGCCTCAAAATGCTCCCAATCTGTCAGAAATAGCTTTTATACATAAATACGAGTATACCAATACCCATATTGCTAAGGTTCTAGACCGGGACCAAAAAAGAACTCCGAAAATCAACCCTAAGAACCCAATGGTAAAATAATAATTTTAAGAAAAAATTAATTTACACATAATCCAAGGAGTTCATATCTAAAACTTCATCAAAAACGGATTTGAAATTGATTTTGAAATCATCAAAACATCATACTATAACTTTATCGATAAAACCTCAAAAATTTAAGGTTGAAAAATAATGATTTAAGGATGAAATTGTCACGTCCCGAATCCCATCGGGACGGATTGGCACTCGTAGCCGACAAGGCCCGAGAGAACCAAGCTTTGCCTCGATCCAATCATGTACATGCCATAAGAAACCCACAATCACACAATAGCTTTAAATACCAACAATGGAGTTCATGGAACATGATATATATATACATATGCGAAACTTGGCCGTTGAGGCCACCAAGTCAAGAACGACATGTACCATTTACATTTATACACCCACAACCGTCTACAAAAGCCTCTAGCAAAAGCATTCACCAAAATGAACTAAAATTCGGGACAAGTCCCCGCTTTATACAATATGTACAACACCAAAACAAATGTACTACAGTGACTCGGAGAAGCCCCGAACTAACTGGAGCTCACCAAAGATCTGCAACAACTGGCAACCTACTGTGGAGGCCTACTAGTACCTGCGCCTGCAGCAAGTAAGGTAAATCCCCCAAGAGGGGTCAGTACGAAGAATGTACTGAGTATGTAAGGCCATATGAAACTTGTAAGATATGTAAATAAGTCAAGGAACTCAAGTTCGAATTCATAACCAATATAGATAAGTCACAATGTAGATGAGTCACTATTCTGTACTTTGGAAACTATGTATATTGCTTTCAGTACTTTCTTTGTATTTTTAACTTATTAAACATAACATCATGTTATGTTGGAATCGGCTCGAGCTAGGCTTGTGCCCCTGGAGCTGCCACCCTATGAATCAATGTATATATCGGGATTGGCTCGAGCTAGGTTAGTACCTCTAGAGCTGCCACCCATACAACATTTCAAGTTCGGCTCGAGCTAGGTTATTACCCCTAGAGCTACCCCCTGTCAGGATCGGTCCGAGCTAGGCTTATGCCTCTAGGACTGCCCCCTTATTTTTGGGATCGACTTGGGCTAGGCATTTCGCCCCCAAAGCTGTCACCCTTACTTGATCATTGACCACATATGCATACTTTGTTTATTACTTTGAGATTGATACCATGATATTCACAACTTGATATGAAGCTTTGGATCATTAACCAATAATTGATAACCTCATGAATAAACATTGTTGGAAACATATCACCGTTGGAACCATTAGACAATAATCAATGAACAAGATATATGAGTATATCCACTATTGGAACTTTGGAGCATAACATTGTTGAGCTTTTGGAACATTATGCTTGAATAGGAAACATGAGATTCACCCATGATCAATGAGTAGGAAATATATGACAATGACCATAGATAACCGGATATGGGATACCTTAACACATTTTGGGATGGAACAATCGTAATGTCAATATGAATACTATTTGCCGCAGAAAGATACGGACAGAGTAACCTTACATACCTTGTAGTCTCAATACGAATAAACAACCTTAGACGTGCACACAATAGTCCCGCTCCTTCTTTATGTGTCACTCTACATCACAAATACATAACGGAATTGACATTAACCACCAACTACTCTACAGATGCATATAACATCAATGAGTTACATGTTTGCCCTTAAACATGCCATTTACCCTTGACAAAACCATTGATAAAATCATTATTCCAAAAATCCCCCAATATTCCCAACATTGACCAATACATGATAATCAATACATTTCACCACAACACTTCCCCTCTACACTTTCTTATCCACACCACATCACAAATATTCCATCAATTCACCTTAATACACTTCATAGCACATATCGGCCAAAATCCCACAATTTTCACTTGTAGAAAAATAACAAGTTAATAACAAAATAACCCCATACATGTTCATATTTTATCCATACCATGATCTTTCATCAAAGGCACAAGTCATAATTCAAGCTTGAACCTCATGAATCACAAATCTTATACAAAAATACCAAATACCATGTCCAACATTTCCAAGCTCAACCAACATGATTTACATACTCTTTCATGCATATAATATATTAATCCATAACAATAATCACTTACCCAAGCTTGAAAAGTGATGATCTTGTTCCAAAAGTTGGCTTTGAACTCTTAGGGTTTGAAGAAAATATCTTGTTTATTTGTCAAAAAGGCATGAGACTTGTGAAGAATAAAATCAGATTTTTGGTCCCTTTATATAGGCCCTCAAGTCCATCCTTAGCCACTCTTTAACATTAATTGGGGTGTTCTAGAAGGTCAAGCAAGAATGGGTCTTTTGACCCATTTTTGGGCCATGCTTTCTTTTCATTTTTGGGTCCTCTTTGGGCCCAATTCCCTTAACCCGATAAAATCAATAATTTCTCGTGTTTAATTCATCTTATACGTATTACAATAATATTCCCACTCATGTTACTCATATCCGTAGCCTCAATCCCAAGAACAAGTGATTCTAGCCACGTTTGGCTTATTTTGACCTAAAGGGCAAAACTGTCATTTTGACTCCAAATTCGTTCTCGAGTAATTTTATCATACCAATATAATATTTCATTTATTTCATGTATATACTTGTGGTTGTATAATAAACGTGGCAAAAATAGGCTCAATACGACCCCGGTACCCTTGGGACTTAGAAATTTTCAACTTTCGAAAAAGTGGAAAAACCAGCGTGGCACGCCCTTGGGCACGCCAAATTTCTGCCTGTGGACTAAAAATTTTAGCCCAGAGTGGTGTGTCACGGTCCCAAATGCGCCCCACACTTAGTTTTTTTGAAAAATTCATTTTTCGACTTTTTTTTTGCGGATTTGGTTAGATACTTCAAGTCCTATTCTTTAACTTACTTCTTAACCTTAATATCCTTTGTTTAGAGGTCCTCTTAGACTCATTTTGAACCCCACAAATGCGCCACAAAAATCACAAAACAACTCTTACGAAAGTTTAATTACATCCACGAGGCCAAACTCAAATTTTCTCATCATTAACATTACCAAATACATGCTTGTAGCTCTCGACACCTAAGTAAACATTATTCAATGTCGTCAAGTAGGGTTAGGAAGGTACGGGGTGTTACATAAATGATGAACTAATCATTGGATAATGATAAATTAGTGATATAGAAACCTACTCCATGAAAAATTATCAAAACCCATACTTTGAATCTCCCCAAATCGTGCCTCTATCAAATTATGGGCTTTAATGGCTGAAAAAGAGATATTTAAATGTTGCTAGGCATTTACTCTTTGCATTCACGAATCAACTATCATGTTTCTAAGGTTCCTTCACCCATTATGTTCACGATAGTCTGGTCACGATGGCGAAGAACGAAAAATGACTATGTCCCCAACCCACAGACAACCCTTCGTGAACGTGGGTGTAACAACCCTCATAATGATTTCTTACATTTTCTATATTTTGACTATTTTTCCCTTCTCTATAGTTGCTTTATATTATTTATGAGTTATGCGGATGGTTGACACAATCCTTGAAGCGTTTGGGAATGATTTATGTGAGTTTGAAGTTTTGAATAGTCTTAAAGTGTTATATTTAATTTCGATCAATATTTTTTGATCCGAGCATTGAACGGTGATTCTGTCAGTTTCATTAGATCCAGAATGTCATTTTTACATTAGTAGCATAGTTGATTCAGGTTTTAAGCCTTTATTTTGAGTTTTGAGTGTTTACATAAGAAACTAGCCTCTGAAATATTAAAATTAGCCTAGTAGCAATATTGATTTATTTCTCTAGGGCACTGAATGAATCCCGAGGGTACGTTCAAAGAAATTTGAAGCCTTAAGCCATTGTTGTTGCAAGGCTTCTGGTGTAGGCCTCTGTTCCTCTTCATGTTGACGGCCCTGTTGTCATATTTGCGAAGACAAAAATTATTCTCCTTCACAAACTTGACAAAGGGACTGTGTTCGAGATGAGTAATTGGGGATTCGGTTGGGTTTTGTCCTTCGCATACGTGATTGGGCCACCACATTCATAGTAGGTCCGATCGATAGCCTTCACCAATGTGAGGGGCTGATTGTGTTTGTGAGTCACTATTCATAGAACAGTATAGAAATCCTATATTTGCGATTTCAACTTTATTTTTACCATTTTTGGACCTTGAGACCTCAGGATAGGCAATTTCAAAGAGACTTTTTCATCAAACTTATTTGGGTAAGCTTCTAAACCTAATTTTTATCATTATCCATTAATTTTATTTCAAAAACAACTTCAAAACTTGTATTTTAAACTTTGGATTTTGCAATTTGCCCAGTAAAGTGAGAAAATGGTTTTTCAATGATTTCAAGCTTGAATTCAACTTGTTTTTTGATGGGTTTTCATATTTAGAACCCTTAAAGTATAGGTGACATGATTCTTTAATAAATTTTTAGTTTTACCCTTTTTAATTTAAGATCAATTTTCAAAGTAATTTTGGCCCCGGAATGAAAGTGGCTAATATGCAAATCATTAGACTGCTATTGATGGGTATATTACATTTTTGATAGATTGAATTCATTTTGAGGCTACACAAAAAGGAAATACTTCTTGTTAAGGGATTCAGAATCGTGTTTCAGCTTTTAAGGTAGGTTATAGCTTAACATTCTTCAGACCGAGCTGGGTAATTAACCATTCATGTAAAGTATGTTATGGGTTGGGGATTTTATCATGGTATTTATCTTTTGAGATTATTATTTTATTGTGTTGCATGTGTGGGGGCTTAAGTGAATCTTATTATTAACTTGAGAGATTATTATCATTGAGATGCTCGTGCAGGTATTGGTCTTATTTGAGTGCTATTTGTCTTTTATTATTATTGTGATACCCGCGTGATGGCTTGGATTGATATTATTGATGTCTTATATGACTCTCTACTAGTGTGTTACCATGAGATGGTTTGTATCATGATTTATTGAGATTTAAGGTGACTTGAGCTCATTTATACCATCATTGAGTTGATTCATTAAATGTTGTTAAACTGTTATAAGCATGCATCCTCATTAATTCATCCATATTCATGAAACTGGTACCACTGAGAAACACTATTTTTGAATGAAATAAGACACTTTATAAAGTACCTTAATCGAGAGATGGGCCAGTAAGATTGATTGATGAAATTATGATAGTATATGGGTTGCGAACCCCCTATGGGTCCTCTCCTGGAAGCTTATGCATAGAAGGTGTATACGAGGTGACATTAAGACATTGCATCCTTATCATATCATTGTGTTGCATCACTTGCATCTCTTTTATGTGATTGATATCGTTTAATTTAGTCTTTATTGTATGTATTCTATTGTGTAGTTATTCTTATACTGTTATTATAGTGGTATTATTTATACTATTAGAAGTTGTACGGCTTGATCCACCGTTAGAAACTTTTTTGTATGCAAGTGGCAGCGTTGCTCATAGTTTCTTTTATATGTTTAATTTTCTACTCTGCTTGGTAGACCTATGATGCCTACAAAGTTCAAGTGGGCCGTACTCACTCCTACTTCTTGTACCCTTTTGGTGTAGATCCCAGTTTAAGTGCAACCCATGGAACCTGAGTTTGTACTGATTTGAGAGTGTTTTGGAATACGGTGAGCTCTTTTATCGGAGCATGTTTCGAACTTCCTCTTTATCATTGTGTTGTTTTTATTTTACATTTAGCGATAGAGTTTTATGTATTTTCATACACTATGTCAATTTTAGAGTGCTCTTTACTCATGGCACTAGATTTTAGGATTGGAGTTGTATCTATTTTAGAATTTAGAGTTGTGATATATTATTGGCCTGACATTATCCTAAAGTCTCATATTTGATTAGTATTTATCTTCTTGTCATCTTTCATATCTCTTGTGGAGTTAGGCTTACCTACCAAAGTTGGGTCGGGGTAGGTGCCATCATGACCTCAGATTTTGAGTCATGACAAATTGGTATTAAAGTGCTAGGCTCACCAGTCTCATGAGTAAAAGAGCAAGTTGTCTAATAGAGTCCCGTGGATCGATACATTGACATTTGTATCTATCTTTAGAGGCTATGGGACATTTTTAGGAAAACTTCTCTAATTTGATTCCTTATTGTACGTGTTGTTCATGGCCAGTATTCTAAGCTTGCATTCCACTCTTTCTACGCAGATGGTGAGAACTTGATTAGGAGTTGTTGAGGATGTTAAGCCAGCACCCACTGTAGGAGTCCCAGTCAGGGAACATGGCAGGGGTCGCGGCCGAGATCGAGGTAGAGTCTGGGCATGAGGAGCTACTCTGGCTAGAGGGAAAGCTAGAAAAGACTCTCTTGATCCTGAGATTGATCAAGTTAAGGTGGCTTGTCAGCCAGAGGATGTGGGACCAAACCAGGGCCCTCAGGGGTTTTTTGCCACTCTAGTGTTGCAGGATATTCTGAATCATCTTTTGAGCTATTTGAATGGAACCTTTCAAGCACCAGATGGTTCTTAGATGAGAAAGGGTGTTCAGCTACCAGGAAAGGTTCCTATTTATGGCTTTTAGATTCCCGAGGAACAGCCAGTTGCTATTATGTCCCTATATGTGGAGTCATTTTCTGCCAAACTTATTGATCCATGTGTAGATATTGGTCCAGTGATTTCTTATGATGAGGAGAAGAGGTTTGAGAGATTTATAAGATTGTCCCCTCCCAAGTTTAGTGGTGCAATTGGTGAGGATACTTATGAGTTCTTGGTTGATTGTCAGGAGAGGATACATAACCTCGGTTTGCTTGAGTCCTATGGTGTTTATTATACTACCTTCCAGTTGATTGATGTGGCTAAGAAATGGTGGAGATCTTTCGTCAGTTATAGACTAGTGGGTTCCCCTTATTTGACTTGGACCTAGTTTTTAGAGATTTTCCTTGAGAGGTTTGGGCCCTTTAGGTGAGGGAAGAGTTTGATGATTTGGAGCAGGGTTCCATGACTATTGCTGGGTATGAGGCTTATTTTCATGCCTTGTCCAGATAAGCCACCGCTAGTATCCCCACAAAGCCTGAGAGGATCAAAAAAATTGTTAAGGATTTGACTAGTTAATATCAGTTGGCGATGGCTCAGTTAGTAATTTTAGGTGGCTTCGTTCAGAGTATTAGGGATGATGACAAGAATATTAAGACTATTTGCCAGGGTACTCAAAATGGTGGTGGTAAAAGGGTGCACCAATAGTGTAGTTTCAGTGGTCATTCATCCTGAGGTAGGGATTTCTCAGGCAGAGATTCTCATGGTTACCACGGCAGACGATTCAGGTAGTTTTACAGAGTTCAGATAGTAGATTTGTAGGTTTTGAGGCTATAAGTAGTCAGATATCAAGTTGTGCAGGTTGAAGGTCTTGTTTTAGTTTATTAGGTTATAAAGGGCGTTCTGGTTCTTTTGGTCCCTCATAATGTGATTCATCTAGTAGGGGATGTTTTGTATATGATAAGCTTGGACACTTAGCATGGGATTGTCCTCGTCATGTGATGGGTCCTCTCCAGTAGGGTTCTCAGCTTCATCTTTGTCTGACGCTAGTGTCAGCAGTTAGAAAGGGTACACAGGGCAGTAAAGGTGGATCCATAGGTACCAGAGGTGGGGTTTAAGAAGCTCATGATAGTAGATGAGGAGTTTCTAAGCTCGGTAGCAGACGCAGACAGTGTTATTCTTTTCCTAGAAGTCCTAAGGCAGATGCCTCTAATGTTGTGATTACAGGTATAGTCCCAATTTGCCATCGTCCTGCTTCAGTATTGTTTGACCCTATGTCTACATTCTCTTATGTTTTTACATATTTTGCTACTGCTATTAATGCTATGTGTGAGTCCGTTATCATACTCATTCGTGTTTCTACCCTCATAGGCGATTCTTTAATGGTTGATTGAGTGTACTAATCATGTGTGGTGACCTTTTTGGGGCATAAGACTCGGGTAGACTTGATCATCCTTGACAAGGTTGGCTTTCATGTCATATTAGGTATGGCTTGATTGTCTATTAATAGAGAAGTTTTGGATTATTTTGCCAAGACCATGACCTTAGTTGTTTCGAGTGTGCCAAAGTTAGAATGGAAGGGTACTCCAAGTTTATGTTTGAAAAGGGTTATATTTTTTCTTCATGCTCATCACATGGAAAGGAAGAGGTGTCTTTCTTATTTGGATTATATGTACGATACCAATGTTGATTCATCACCTTCTTTGGATTTTGTGAGAGTTATTAGAGAGTTTATGGACGTGTTTCCTATGAACTTACTTGGTGTTCTTTCAGACAGAGATATTGATTTTGCTATTGATGTGGAGCAGGACACTAAGCCCATTTTCATTCCTCTTTATAGGAAGACCCTGGCAGAGTTAAAGAAATTGAAGGAGCAATTATAGGATTTGTTGAGTAAGGGTTTTATTAGACCAAGTGTGTCTCCTTGGGGTGCTCCTATCTTGTTTGTGAAGAAGAAAGATGGATCCATGCGCATGTGTATTGATTATCAGAAATTCAACAAAGTGACTATCAAGAATAAGTATACCCTTCCTTGTATAGATGATTTGTTTGATCAACTTTAGGGTGCCTCAGTGTTTTCTAAGATCGACTAGAGATCTGGTTACCATCAGTTGAGGACTAGATCTTTGGATATTTTGCTAGATAGCTTTCTGAATGTGGTATGGCCACTATGAGTTCTTGGTTATGTCTTTTGGGCTTACTAAAGCCCCAGCGGTATTTATGGGGTTAATAAATAAAGTTTTTTGTTCTTATCCTGATCCATTTGTGATTGTGTTCATTGACAAGATCTTGGTTTATTCCAAGAATGAGGCAGAGCATGTGAGGCATTAGAGGGTTGTACTTCAAAAATTGAGAGATGAGTAGGTGTATGCCAAGTTTTCCAAGTGCAAATTTTGGTTGGATTTATGTAGTGACCAAGGATGGTATTATGGTCGATCTGGCTAAGGTGGTGGTGGTGCGTGATTGGTTTAGACCTACTTCTCCTTCTGAGATTCAGAGTTTTATTGGGTTAGTCTATTATCAATGGTTTGTGTAGAGTTTCTCTTCCATTGTGGCTCCTTTCACTAAGTTGATTCAGAAAAAGGTTGTTTTCTAATGGTCAGATGATTGTGAGAGGATCTTTCAAAAGATTAAGGAGTTGTTTACTTTGTCTCCTATCTTGACTTTGCCTGAGGAGGGTGTGGGTTTCACTATGTTTTGTAATGCTTTCAGAATTGGCTTGGGTGGTGTGTTGATGCAAAAGGGTAAGGTGATAGCTTATACTTCTAGACAGTTGAAGGTCCATGAGAAGAACTATCCTACTCATGATTTGGAGTTAGCACTAGTTGTGTTTGTGTTTAAATTATAGTTTCACTATTTCTATGGGGTTCATTATGAGATTTTTCTCTGATCATCACAGCCTTCAGTACTTCTTCACTCAATGAGATCATAATATGAGACAACGTAGATGGTTAGAGTTGCTTAAGCATTATGATCTCACTATTCTTTATCATTCGGGCAAGCCTAATGTGGTAGCAGATGCCTTGAGTCAGAAGGCGGCGAGTATGGGGAGTTTGGGTTATCTTATGTTAGAGGAGCGGCCTTTAGCTTTAGACGTTCAATCTTTAGATAACTAGTTGGTTTGACTTGATATTTCAGTATTTGGGCGAATTTTGGCTTATGTCGAGTCTAGATCCTTCTTGATGGAGTAGTTTTGAGCTCGACAGTTTGATGATGAGAAGATGAAAGTGATTCCTGATAAGGTATTGAATAGCAAGGCGAAGACGACATCTCTTAATACCAAGGGTGTTTTAAGGATTTGTGGTCATGTTTGTGCACCCAGAGTAGGTGGTTGGATTAGACTAATCTTGGAGGAGGCTCATTGTTCGAGGTAGTCAATTCATCCAGGAGTAGCTAAAATATACCATGACTTGAAGCAACACTACTAGTGGTGTGGGATGAAGAAAGACATTATAGAGTTTGTGGCCAATTGTTTGAATTGTTAACAAGTGAAGTATAAGCATTAGCGACCAGGTGGTACGATGTAGAGGATGTCTGTCCAAGAGTGGAAATAGGAGTGGATTACTATAGACTTTGTGGTTGGTCTACCCCCAAATTTGGTGAAGTTTGTTTCCATTTGGGTGATTGTGGATAGGTTGACTAAATCAACGCAATTTGTACCTCTGAAGGAGAATTATATTGCAGAGAAGCTGGCTAAGATCTACATTCAAGAGATTGTTCGGCGTCATGTTGTACTAGCTCCATTATTTTTGATGGAGGTACGCAGTTTACCTTAAATTTTTGGAGTTCTATGTAGAGTGAGTTGGGTACTCCGCTTGAGATAAGCACGGCATTTCACCCTCAGACGGATGGCCAGTCAGAGCGGACCATTCAGGTGTTACAGGACATGTTTTAAGCGTGTGTTCTGGATTTTGGTGGTTATTAGAACTAGTTCTTTCCCTTAATGGAGTTCATCTACAACAACATTTACTATTCTAACATTTAAATAGCACCTTTTAAGGCATTGTATAGGAGAAGGTATAGATTCCTCATGGAATGGTTTGATTCATTTGAGGTTAAGACCTTTGGGTATCGACTTGTTGAGAGACTCGATGGATCGAGTGAGATTGATTCAGCTGAGGCCTGTGGCTGCCCAGAGTAGGCAGAAGAGTTACGCTGATCGACAGGTTCATGATGTGGAATTCATGTTTAGTGAGCGAGTTTTGCTAAAGGTTCACCCATGAAGGGTGTGATGAGATTTGGGAAGAAATGGAAGCTTAGTCCGAGGTTTATTGGACCTTTTGAGATTCTTGAAAAGTTTGGAGACGTGGCCTATAGGTTGGCTCTACCTCTAAACCTATCAATAGTTCATTCAGTATTCCACATCTCGATGTTGAAGTGATACTGCCTTGATGATTCTCATGTGATCCAGTGGGATTCAATTGCATTAGATCATGATTTTCCCTTTGAGAAAGAGCCTATAGCTATTTTGGATAGGCAGACTAGAAAGTTAAGATCCAAGAATATTGATTCTTTGAAAGTCTAATAGAGACATCACCCATTTGAGGAGGCTACGTGGGAGGTTGAGTACTATATGTGAAGTAGATACCCCCAGCTTTTCACCAACTCTGGTACTTTCTTTGCATTTTCATTCGAGGACGAACGCATGTTTTAGTGATGGATAATGTAGCAACCCTCATTGTGATTTTTAACTTTTTCTGTATTTTAACCATTTTGCCCTTCCCCGTTGTTGGTTTGTATCATTTATGATTTGTGGGGATGGTTGGCACGGTCCCCAAAGCGTTCAAGAATGATTTATGTGAGTTTGAGGTTTTGAGTGCCTTAATGTGTTATCATTGACTTCGATTAATATTTTATGATCCGAGCATCGAATGGTGATTCTATCAGTTTCATTAGATCCGTAATGTCGATTTTTGGTTAGTAGCATAGTTGGTTTGGGTTTTGATTCTTTATTTTGAGTTTTAAGCATTTAGATGAGAAACTAGTTATTTTGGCCTCAAGGGGTTCCTGGGGGTAACTTGTTGGAAACAACCTCTTTTGGTAAATTTGACGGTTCCACTGAGTCTAAAATGTTGAAATTAGCCTAGTAGCATTATTGGTTTATTTCTATGGGGGCCTGAATGAATCTCGAGGGTCCTTTTGGAGAAATTTGAAGCCTTAAGCCATTACTGGTGCAAGGTTGCTGGTGTGGGCCTCCGTTTTTCTTTGCATTCATGGCCCTACTGTCGCATTTGTAGTAAAGAAAATTATTCTCCTTCACAAACGCGACGGATGGACTGCATTTGTGAAGAGTAATCAAGGATCGAGTTGGGGTTTTCCTTCACATACGCGACTGGGCCACCATGTTCGTAGTAGGTTTAGGTTGATAGCCTTCGTGAATGCGAGGGGGTGACTACATTCATGAGTCACTATTCATAGAATAGTATAAAAACCCCATTTTTCTGATTCCAACTCCATTTTCACCATTTTTGAACCTTGAGACCTCGGGACAGGTACTTTTAAAGAGCCTTTTTCATCAAACTTGTTTGGGTAAGCTTCTAAACCTAATTTCTATCATTACCCATTGATTTTATCAAAAACAATTTCAAAACTTGTATTTTAAACTTTAGATTTTGGGTTTTACCCAACAAAGTGAGATAATGGTTTTTCAATGATTTCAAGCTCGATTTCAACTTATTTTTGTTGGGATTTCATATTTAGAATCCTTTAAGTATGGGTAACATGATTCTTTAATAAATTTCCAATTTTATCCTTTTTATTTTGGGGTCAATTTTTGATGTGTTTTTGGATCCGAAATGAAAGTCTCAAATATGGGTATAATTAGACTCCTATTGATGTGTAGAGTACGTTTTTGATAGATTGGATTCGTTCTGAGGCTGCATAAAAAGGAAAGGGTTCTTGTTGAGGGGTCCAGCCTCGTGTTTCGGCTTTTAAGTTAGGTTATGTCTTAACTTTCTTTAGATTGGGGATTTTATTATGGTATTCACCTTTTGAGGCCATTATTTATTCGTGTTACCTTTGTCGAGGCTTATTTGAATCTTATTATTGACTTGTGAGATTATTATGATTGATATTCCCATGCGGGGAATGGTATTGGTCTTGCTTGAGCACTATTTGTCCTTTATTATTATTATGATGCTCATTTGGGGGCTAGGATTAATATTATTTATGTATTATATGACTCTATACTACTGCATTACTATGAGATGGTTAGTATCATCATCTATTAAGATTTGATGTGACTTGAGCTCATTTATACCATTATTGAGTTGATTCATTGTATGATGTTGAAATGGTTATGAGCATGCATCCTCATTCATTCATCCGTATCCATGGAACTGGTACCACTGAGAAACACTGTTTTTAAGAGAAACGAAACACATTATAAAATATCTTAACCGAGGGATGTGTCGGTAAGGTTGATTTATGAGATTGTGATAGTGTATGAGTTGTGAACCCCCCGTGAGTCCTCTCCTGGAAGCTTATGCTTAGAATGTGTATATGAGGTGACATTGAGACATTGCATCCTTATCATATCATTGCATTGCATCACTTGCTTCTATTTTATGTGATTGATATAGTGTAATTTAGACTTCCCATGTATGTATTCTGTTGTATAGTTATTCATATATTGTTATTGTAGTTGTATTATTGATACTGTTAAGAGTTGTATGACTTGATTTGCCGTTGGGAACTTTTTTGTGCAGGTGGAAGCATTGCTCATAGTTTCCTTTATATGTTTAGTTTTCTACTTTGCTTGGTCGGGCTATGATGCCTACTGAGTACAAGTGGACCGTACTCACTCCTACTTTCTGTACCCTTTTGGTGCAGATCCCAGTTCAAGTGCGACCCGTGGAGCCTAAGTTCATGCTGATTTGAGAATTTTTTAGAGTACTAG
Organism: Capsicum rhomboideum; assembly: GCA_031232105.1. NCBI lineage: Eukaryota > Viridiplantae > Streptophyta > Magnoliopsida > Solanales > Solanaceae > Capsicum > Capsicum rhomboideum. The sequence continues at coordinate 60,066,554 of CP124711.1, forward strand.
TGAGCTCCTCGTTGGGAGCATGTTCCATACCTCCTCTTTATTATTATGTTGGCTTTATTTTACATTCAGAGATAGAGTTTTATGTATTTTTGTACACAATGTTAGTTTTAGAGTGCTCTTTACTCATGACACTAGATTTTGGCATTGGAGTTGTATCTATTTTAGATTATGGAGTTGTTTTATATTATTGGACTGACTTTATCCTACAGTTTCGTATTTAATTATTATTTATTTTCTTTTCATCTTTCATAACTCTTGTGGATTTAGGATTATCTAGAAAGGTTGGGATGGGGAAGATGCCATCATGACCTCGTATTTTGCTTTTCCCATAGTAACAATTGTTGATTTCATTGGGTTTGTGATCAAGATGTGAGAAGCACTAGGACTGTGTTCCCCAATAACTTCATAACTCCATAGGTTCTTTGCACTAGTTATCTCTTGTGGTGCTCGGCATGCAGTATCTATAGTTGTGTTCATCTAAACGACTTTACGCCCTTATTAGACGACTATCCCCAATCACAAATTAATGTCTCATGAGTTTTGCATTATTAACCCCTATCTTTAATCCCATATTAGTCTATCCTATTTACTGGCTCAAGTCTAATTAAATGGAGGTTGATAGCTCCAAGTCTTGTTATTAATTTGCTTTTCCCATCCGTTATACCTTCTTTCATTGCGAGTAAGGATAAGGCGAGTCCTAACGTTGGCCACTGTCAGAAAGCAATCATACCGAAGAGAATCACAATACATGCACAAACACCCTTTGATAATCACGTTGTACTTTGAACACTTCTTCATTAATCCGTCATGGTTCCCACAGCCTTAGTTGTGGTGTTTAGCTACTCATAATAATTTTGAAAAGAAATCATAACCATGAAGTTACTAAGAAGAAAATAAAATCCATAAATCACTCTTTGAATCAAAACCCTAAAAATCAATGTTAATACTCCAAAGAACAACAATATGTCATGAAAGTAATAATAGAATGTAAACCGAAACAATAAACCTAATAGAATTATTTATAGACATCAATAAAACCTATCCTAAACACATTGGGATTTGCTGAGTAGGCACATTGGATGAAGAAAGGTACGATAGTGGATAGATACCACTATCTTCCTTGGTACTCGTAGGTTGACACTTGACTTTTTCTTCTTTCAGTTCTTAGATGGCACAATGCTCAGTACGACCTTGTGGTTTCATTGTATGATTTTGACATCCTGTCATAGACTCTACCTTTGATTTTTCACTTTGAAAAATACTTCTACCATGCTACAATTTTGGCGAGACTAACTGGGCAAGTTCTAGATCGCACACATACGCCAACTAGGTAAAAACCTCACAACACACCTAGCTTAGGGCTACATATTCAGTTACTACATATACGGTTCATGCACAGTAAGGCTACGATTATCATGTCTATAATTCTAATGCCATGATTAGATCTACATTAGTCACAATTCACAGTAATCACACAACACAGTAAAAACATCAAAAAATTTGCGGAGGGGTATCATTTAACACATTAAAAACAAAATTGCATGCTCTTATTTATTTGACTGCACCAAGTTCTCCTATTTCTCTCTTGATTACACAATAAAACACAAAAATAAGACAAAAACAAAAATAAAATTCCTAAACATGTCAGTTATAACTAGATAACGCATTCTAGGGAAAACAAATATGCCAATAAAACCCTTGGAGGTGTACACCCCCAGGCCCAGCTTAAAATTGTGCATTGTCCCCAATGCATAAAAATAGTAAATACTAGGGTAGAGACAAACCTGTGGTGTACTAGATTCCTATCATCGACTGATCAATAGGGGTTACAGATGCAACCCCATCCTGCTCTCCAACTCTAATAGCCTCAATTATAGTTGTGGCGCTCACACTCAAGTCGATACTAATGGCAGCCGGTGCACTTAAATATGACATCGTGAGGGCAATCTTTGTGCCCCCTCCACTCTCAATAAAAGGATCAGTAGCATCAGTATCAACATTATGTGGGGCCTCACTCCTCTCCAAAGTAGGCACCTCGGAGGCCCTCTCACTGTCAGAAGTTGTTGTCATCCCGCTATCCTTTTCCTTCTTCTTCCTTCCTTTCTTATCCTTTCTCTTTATCTACTTATGGGGTTGCGTATCATCCCCCATCTTATTTACCTCCTTACCCTTGCCCCCATTTATCAAGGCCTGAGTATAAAAGTCTGGTACATATATGTCCATATCAAAACTCTCAAATATCGAGAGTGGTAGAGGTTGCACAACTGGAATATGCCGCTCTAAAAACACCTTCACCATATTCTTTAATTCATCTAGCTTAGCAATGACTGTGCCCAAATTTGGAACCTGGACGCTCTCCAACTTAGTGGTCATCTGGCCATCAAAACAATCAAAATGGGTTTGCATGCCTCGTATAGCTGCCTTAATTTCATCCTCCACATAAGGCTTCACCCCTACCTCCAACTTCTTAATCCTAGCATCAAGAACGGCCTAATTTTTTATCAGCTTTTCTATGAAAGTTGTAGGGACCAAGGAATATCCATAGGCATGAACTGATGTGCACCTGAAGGTGTTGTGGGTTGCAGTGTGGATGATGAAGTAGCACCGGCTTTGAAAGTTGGGATCTCAGTAGTAGGGGTAGCCCCCTCTATTTTTTGTGAAGGCAACTCTGGAAAGGAGCCTTGGATTTGACCACTGGGTTCAAAATATCTTTAATTAATGCAATGTCCACAGTCTTGGTCGACCAGATAAATTTATCAACTACAGGACTAGATGGTACATTTGACTTCCAACAAAGAAAAGTTGCCAAATCTCGAAAAAGAAAGAGTTGTGTCATAAAGTAGTGCCCTTTCCCAAATCTCCTCCATAAAGATCCATAAAATGTTCAGCTCTAATTCCACCCTAAAGTCTTCCACCATCCCTGCCTTGTCAGTACTCAATGTAATATCATTTCCTATGGGTGTTATGCAGTGCCTGACGATCAACCACTAAGCCTTGGTAGTAAAGCTTAATGTGTGTTTGTAAGTGGCTATACCATTTACCCATTCTGCTCTTTCTTTAGCTTCCACAATGTGGCCCACCATACACTTTTAGTGCATCAGCTTATCATCAGTGCTCAACATTTTCACCTTTTTAAAATCAGACATCTGGTAATCATACTTTGGAGTCTCTGCTAGCTCAAACTCATCACCAAACAAGGCTTTAGAAATAACCTTCACAGAAATATTAATTTCTTTCCCCCCTCACTATCACCATGTCAAGTCGAGGTTGCTTCCTCATATCTTTCTCCTTCTTGGAAGGATTCATGCTCTCGATCATTACTGCATAGTTGGCGTAAAACTCTCTCACCAACTCAGCCCTAAAGTTGCCTACTTGCTTAGTCATCCATTCAAGTTTGTATTTTTAGAACACCCGATTTAGCTTCGAAACTCTCTACAGTGCCCTGGGTAGCATGCGAGTCTCTTATTGGATGCTTCACTTTTGGTTCCCCTTGTTTTTCATGGACACCCCATCAATATAATACTCTCAGAACTTTAGAACACCCCACTTCCTCAGGTCTGCCCTCTTTGAGGTAGGGCATCAGTAGCAGTTCCTTCAGACAATTTTGTATTAGTACCACCAGAACCACCTAAAAACTACTACTCCTTAGAGGAACTCATCACATCATCACTCTTTGTATCCTCTGTTTCATCCCCTATTGGGTTTTCAGCTTGACCTCTCTCTTCAGACTGAGGAGGAGCAATTAGGTTGGCCGAGGGAACCAATGTTGTGGATGTCATAGCCTTTGCCTTAGTAGACTTGGATCTAGTGGTTTGAGGCTCATGTTGTTCCTCAGCCTCACTTATGGATTAATTAACCTCTGAACCACTAGACTCAATGGATTCAGACTCTGAGTCCATAGGTTAGTCCTTAAGTGCCTGCTTTGTGGCTATTTCTTTATGGGCTTCCTCGTCCTGCTTATTCTTTTTCACCTTGGGTGCCATAGTACCTATAGGTAAAAAGTATTAGTCTTAGAAAAATGTGGAAACACGAGTTCAGTAATTCATACAGATGACTCATGGTATGATCGTGGTATCAAAGCACGATCGTCCTTTTGATCGTAGGAAATCCCTCTTTAAAATACCTGGGGTTTGTCACATCAGATGACTGCTACCTACCATCATACCATGATACGAAGATCATAGGAATCTGTCATTTGATGAACTCCTACAACATTGCAAACTGGCACTCACAACGATCACACCTACGATCATACATAGGAACGACGATCATGGGTTGAGTCGTGGAGTTTGCACTAACACTTAATAGTTTATACCCTCAATACATTGACCCTATTTGAAACTTAAGGCTACTCAGACTTCACCTTGACTATACCCAACATTCAAATATTTTCAATACACATTTAATCATTCAATTTTTTTGTTTAATTGTAAACCCTTAGTTCACTTACAAACTCCATTTGACTTTCACTTGGCACTAAACAGGTATGTATGATCACAAACTCTCTTTTAATGCTAAGCGTAATTAGTAAATTTAAGCATGAGAATGTAACTTACTGTTTTGAAAAGTGCAAATGCTTCAACTGTGAAGGAGTTCAACAAATTGAGGGATTAGATACTTAGGAGCAGTCAAATTTAGTAAGATTCTAGGTTAGAATTGAGTGTTTTTGCTCTTAGATTTCTTGTTTGATCATGCTTATGATGTAAACTTTGAGTTTGAATGGTGAATGGATGGTATCGTTTTAAGGGTATAAGAATTTAGGGATATAAAACTAGTCAGTTCGGGTCGGATGAAATTTAAAATTTATAATAGGACCCACAGATGGCTTGTACCTATGATCTTGGAATCATAGTACGGTCATGGTATGTCCTCATACCCAGAGAATTTTGAAAACTTAACTGGGAACCAATGAAGCTTAAGGACGATCATTGTATGTAACAACAATCGTTCCATAAAATCATAGATTCCATTACCTGAACGTTGGTTTTTAGGAATTCAATCAGATGATGGACACCACGATTGTGCTTTCATGGTACGATTGTTGGGCTCAATCATGGGACCAACTCCTAAAATCAATTCTCTAGACTTCATGTAGATGACAGAACCCATGATTGTTGGAACTTCTAATAATCGTACAATGCTTTTGTGGGTTCAGTTTTGGTTCCAGTTCCTTAGTTTCTTTTCTGCATTGTCCCTACACACATAGCACACATTACCCTATAAATAAAATAAGTACAAAATCCTTGGGTTGCCTCTCAAGCAGCGCTTGATTTAACATCGCGGCACGACATGATTAGTTTACTTACTCTGACTTCATCAAACTAACCTATGGGTTGCCTCCCAAAAGTGCCTGATTTAAAGTTGTGGCGCGACTCGAGTGTGCCTGGTTACTCAAGCACCATCTAGATCCACATCATATACCACTTTGACCTCTTTAATATCGCCAAGATAGTGTTTCACCCTTCGCCATTCACTTTAAAATTCTAGCCCTCACTATTTGTTTGATCAATTGCACCATAGGGAAACATTATTACCACTCTATACGGTCCTCTCCATTTGGACTTCAACTTGCTCGGAAACAAGCAAAGCTTGGTTTCGAACAATAAAACCTTATCACCAGCAGTGAACTCTCTTTTTTGTATCTTTCGATCATGGTATGCTTTCAACTTTTCTTTGTACAAAGTTGAACTCTCATATGCTTTAAGACGAAATTCATCAATCTCATTCAACTGCTCAAGTCTCAGGATTCTCCACATCACTCCACTCTAGATTCAACCTCTTTAGTGTCTATAATGTCTTGTGCTCAAGTTTGAAAGGCAAGTGGCACATTTTGCAATACACAAGCTGATATGGAGAATCACCAATAGGGCTCTTAAATACTGTCTAGTAAGCCCATAATGGATCATCCAACTTTCTAGCACAGTCCCTTCTATCGGCATTCACAGTCTTTTCCAAAATGGACTTAATCTCACGATTGGAGACCTCAACTTGCCCGCTTGTCTGAGGATGGTAGGGTGTTGCCACCCTATATTTCACACCATATTTCTCAAGCAAGGCTCTAAATAGATGATTGGAAAAATGTAAGCCTCCATAACTAATGATTTTCCTTGGTGTCCCAAATCTAGAGATTATGTTCTTCCTCAAAAATGTGGTCACACTCTTTCCTTCATTGTTTGGAAGCACAACTGCTTCCACCTACTTCGAAACATAGTCAACTACAACCAGAATGTACTTCATACCATATGAGCTCACAAAGGAGCCCATGAAATAAATGCCCCATACATCAAATAGCTTAAGCTCTAGTATTGTGGTTATTAGAAGCTCTTGCCTTCGCAAGATGTTTCCTTGTCTTTGGCATTCGTCACAAACCCTTGCATAGTCATGTGCATCTTTATGAATGGTGGAACATTAGTACCCACATTACAAGATCTTATACGCACTCCTCCCACCACTATGATGACCCCCAACAAGTAAAGAATGGCATGTCTCAAGAATACTCATCATCTCTATCTCAGGAACACATCTCTGAATCAATCTGTCCACACAAATTTGGAACAAGTATGGCTCATCCCAGAAGAACTTCCTCACTTCATGCATAAACTTCTTACGCTGCTAAAACAATAGGTCCTCAGGGACCACATCACTTACCAAATAATTGGTAAAATCTGGAAACCATGGAATCAAGTCTTGCAATGCGGCTAATACCTGCTCATCTAAAAAAAGTATCATCAATCTCAAGCTCATCCATCAGTTTCAGCATTGCCTCTTCTTTAAGGCGTGATAAGTGGTCAGCCACTTGATTTTCAGTCCCCTTTCAATCCTTGACCTCAAAGTCAAATTTCTGCAACAGAAGTACCCAATGAATAAACCTTGGGTTCACATCCTTCTTCACCATAAGGTACCTAGAGCTACGTGATCAGTATGTACAATCACTTTCGTGCCAAGAAGATAAGATCAAAATTTCTCAACTGCAAAAACCACAGCAAGCAACTCTTGTTCAGCCACAGCATAATTTTTCTGAGCAGAATTAGGTGATTAGCTACCATAATAGATCGGATGTAGAATCTTCTCTCTCTTTTGGCCTAGGACTGCTCCTAGCACCACACCACTAGCTTCACACATAACCTTATATGGCATGGACTAATCAGGTGACACAATGATAGGGGCCAAAATCAACTTTTCTTTCAGACACTCAAATGCTTTTATACATGCATCATCAAACACAAACTTCACCTCCTTCTCCAACAACTTGCACAAAGGATGTGCAATTGTAGATAAATCCTTGATGAATCTATGATAAAATACATCATGACCTAAAAATCTCCAAATACTTTTTATAGAAATTGGTGGAAGCAATTTTCAATTACCTCGATCTTCGCCTTGTCAACCTCAATCCCCTTTTTCAAAATCTTATGACCAAGCACTATTCCTTCATTGACCATGAAGTGGAACTTCTCCCAATTTAGCACCAGATTGTAATCTTTACATCTCCTCAAGACACTAGCAAGATGGTCCAAACAATCTTCAAAAGAATCACCAAAAACTGAGAAGTCATCCATAAATACCTCAATAGTGTGCTCCACCATGTAAGAAAAGATGGACATCATACAATATTGAAAGGTCGCTGGCGCATTACATAAATTGAAAGACATTCTCTTGAACACGAAGGACCCATATGGACAAGTGAAAGTGGTATTCTCTTGGTCCTCAGGAGAAATCAAAATCTAATTGTAATCCGAGTATCCATCAAGAAAATAATACCATCCTCTACCAGCAAAATGGTCTAACATATGATCCATGAAACTTATTGGAAAGTGATCCTTATAAGTCCATGCGGTTAGCTTCCTATAATTCATGCATACTCTCCAACCCATGACCGGCCTCATAGGAATAAGTTCATTCTTTTTTTTGGAACCATAGTGATTCTATCCATTTTTGGCACATATTGGACTGGGCTCACCTATGTGCTGTCTGCAATAGGGTAAACTACACCCGCATTCAACCACTTTATAATTTCCTTCTTGACTACCTCTTGCATAGGCAGATTAAGTCTTCAAGATTAAGTCTTCATTGATGCTCAACACTACGAACACAATCTGGATCAAGCTAGATTTTATGTGTGCAAATTGCAGGCAGAATCCCAATAATATCATCAATAAACCATCCATTGGCCCTCTTGAACTTCTGCAACACAAACACTAGAGCCTCAACTTTCCATTCTACCAAATCAGCTACAATATTAACCGGCAAAGTATTTTTGGCTCCCAAGAATACATCACGAATATGGGAGGGTAGTGCCATGAGCTCCAAGACTGGATGCTCATCAATAGAAGGCTTAGTCGGTGGAGTCACTCTATTCTTTAAATCAAGATCAAGCTTTTTTAGTTCAAAATTGTATGACCCTCTACTAGTAAGTGCGCTCACCATTTCATCATAGACATCAATGTCATTACCCTCGAAATTCATAATAACTGTTGCAAGTGCTTCAACTCCAAGCCTCTCCTCAATGGGAACTACCAATGCATCCTCATCGACTGTATCAATCACAAAAATCACTCGCATATCCTTTGGTTGCTTCATGTATTGGCATACATTAAAAGTCACATGTTTGTCATTCAATCAAAACTTCTTCTGACCAGTCTCCATATCAACCAATGCTTGCCCAGTCGCAAGGAATATCCTCCCTAAGATAATAGAAACCTCAAATTCAACCTCACAGTCAAGGATGAAGAAATCAGCCAAAAAAATAAAGGATGCGACCCTCACCAAAATATCACATAAAATTCCCACAGGTTTCTTCATAGTGCAATCCACCATAAAGAGTCTCATCGGAGTCAGATTGGGAGCCCTCAATCCCAACTGTTTGTATACTGCTAGCGGTATCAAATTAATGCTAGCACCCAATTCATACAAAGCTTTAGCCGAATTGAAAGAACTAATGGTACATGGAATCATAAAAGCTCCACGATCTTCCTTCTTCTTAACTAAAGATTGGGAAAAATTACACTACAATAGTACACATTATCAACGGGCTAAAAACTCATAGTCCTCTTCTTTGTCACCAACTCCTTCATAAACTTAGTGTAACCCGGCATTGGTTTAACAGAATCAACTAGAGGGATGTTCACTGATAATTATTTCAACATGGAGATAAACTTGCTATACTTTTCCTCTTCAACCTGCTTCTTTATTCTTTGTGGAAAAGGACAAGGAGGTCATGGAATGGGAGTCAATATTTGTGGGACCTTCTTTTCCTTCCTATTTTTTGCCTTAACCTCTTTTTTAGCAACTAGAGGCTTTTCAGATGCGTTCTCCTCAACAACCAGATTTTAAGACTCGACCATTTTCTCATCATCGATAATCACCAGCTCAACCTCATTATCAACAACCACAGGTATAGGCGAATCAACAATCATCTTACCACTCCTCATAGCAAAATCTAAGCAATGACCATTATTCTTAGGATTTTGGATGGAGTTTCTCGTAAGTGTACTTTGTTGATGCTGATTCAATGCGGTGGACATTTGACCAGACTGTTTCTCAAGCAGTTTAATAGCGGTAGCATGTGATTCAACCTTTCATCCTTAAAATATCTTCTCTAAGATCTTTAAGGCAGTCTTTAGTATTTTCTACCCCTTTTACCACTTTTGCAAGCATGTCTTCCATCCTCAAATTGTTTAAATTAGTATCATGACTCCCCGATGAAACATATTGGCCACTTCTATCCTTATAATCATCCTTTCTCTTCCAATCACCATCTCTTCCCCTAGTCCTATCTCAATACCCAGACCTGTTGTAATTGTTATCTCTGTAGTAGTTTCGACCTTAATTCCCTTATCCAGAGTTCTAATTATCTTAATTATACCCTTGGCCCTTGGCTCAGAAACCCGCCACCTAATTGTCTAGATACTTGGCCTCCTTCTCAGAATCAGAGTCATCATGTCGAGGTGTCTTACCTTGCAAACCAATCGTATTCACCTTTCTTGCTCCCACTACTACAAATTGCTTAGTAAATAAGCTAAGCTCGGTCCTTACTGTGCTACCTCTTAAGTGACCGAATCATCTATTGCTATCTGTTCTGTGGATGCCTCAATTATATAAGTGTCTACGGGCACATTTACATTACAAGTATGCCAACCTCGGTTGATTTTAGTGATCCAATCTAGAATCTCAGAAGCTTGATCGCAATTTAACCTCATAAATGCCCCACCTGTGATAGTGTCTGCTATAACCTTATTGTTTGCATTTAAACCTCTATAGAAGATCTCAAGCAAAGTATGACCCGGTATTTTACAATTTGGGACATTCTGCAGTTTATTCTTAAACCTCAACCAGGTCTTATATAACACCTCTGAATGTAACTGCCTGAAGTTATAAATCTCATCTTTCAACTATAACATTCTAGAAGTTGGGAAAAATCTCTCCAAGAACTGAGTCCTCAACTCATTCCAAGTAGTGATCGATCTATATGGAAACTCTGTCAACCATAATGTAGCCTTTCCTGTTAGTGAGAAAGGAAACAACTGCAGTTTAATTTCGTCTTGGCTCACTCTGGGTGGATTATAAGAAATGTAAATCCCTATAAAGTTCATCATATGAAGGTTTGCATCATCAATAACAAGGCCTGTGAGCACCCCATTTAAGTTCAACAACTCTAGCATAGCATTGGTGATGTCAAACTTAGTACCTGAAGGCAATGTCGGTGGAATAATAGCACCTATTTCAATCGGCTCTAGAAAATCAAGCTAGTCTTCTAAATTATCAAACTAAGGAAGATATTTTTATAGAGACTGTTGCCCCTTATTCCTCCTCTGCCTTTCTCATTCCTCAAGTGCAGCTAAATGATCTGTTTTAGCTTGTCTAGCCCTTTCTTCCCTTGCTGCCTACCTGGCAGCTTCTTGTCTAGCATTCTCCTCAGCCATTAATAGAGAATTGGTCTGCTCCACAGTTTCCTAAAGCCCTGGGTTTTGCAACCCTTGGTTCAAAACTCCCTCAGCATGAACTCCTTCGTTAACCATTCTTGTTCTAGATCTCAAAGTTCTTTCAATTTTTGGATCAAGTGGAATCAAGGGATTGCCTTGACTCCAAGTGTTGGACATGCACCGGTGTGTGCCCTAGAAATAATAAAGAAGTAAAATTAGGAAATGAAAACCAACAGCTAGACAAACACAATCAATCAACTCTGTAATTGTATTCCCCGGCAACGGTATCAAAATATGATGTCGCCTAAATTATACCTCCAATCAGAGTATAAAGCAATCACTAATCAAATGTGAAGACAAATAGGTTGGGGGTTAATCCCACGAGTAATAGGTCAAAATATCCATTAAGGTTTATCTAAGAAATCAGTACATAATTTCTAGTAAAAAAGGGGGGGGGGGTTATAATTAAGAATTCCAATAGTAACACTTGTTGATTTTGTTGGGTTTGCCATCAAGATATGAGAAGCACTAGGACTGTGTTCCTTAATAACTTCATAACTCTGTAGGTTCTTCACACAAATGATCTCTTGTGGTGCTCGACATGCAGAATCAATAGGTTATGTTCATCTAAATAATTTTACGCCCCTATTAGACGACTATCCCCAATCACAAATTAATGTCTCATGAGTTTTGCATTACTAACCCCTATCATTGATCCCATATTAGTCTATCCCATTTACCGGCTCAAATCTAATTAAATAGAGGTTGATATCTTCAAGTCTCATTGTTAATTCTCTTTTCTCATCCATTACCCCTTTTTTCGTTGCGAGTAAGGATAAGGTGAGTCCTAACATTGGCCACCGTCAGAAAGAAATCATACTGAAGAGAATCACAATACATACACAAACACTCTTTAACAATCATTTTGTACTTTGAGTACTACTTTGTTAATCCATCATGATTCCCACAATCCTAGTTGTGGTTTTTAGCTACTCATATTTGCAAGCACATAATAATAATTCTGAGAAGAAATCATAATCATAAACTTACGAAGAAGAAGATCAAAACCAAAAATCACTCTTTGAATTAAAACCCTAAAATTCAATGTTAATACTCCAAAGAACAACAATATGTCTTGAAAGTAAAAATAGAATGTAAACTGAAACAATAAACTTTATAGAAGTATTTATAGACATCAACAAAACCTATTCTAAGCACAATGGGATTTACTTAGTTGGCATATAAGATGAAGGAAGGTACGATCATGGATAGATACCACAATCTTCCTCGATACTCATAGGTTGACACTTGGCTTTTTCTCCTTTCATATCTTGGCTGGCACGATGCTTAGTATGAGCTTGTGGTTTCATTACACGATCGTGACATCTTCTCATTGCTTCTACCTTTGATTTTTCACTTTGCAGAATACTTCTCTCACGTTCCTCAGTGCGGGTGCGTGGTATCATATTACAGTCGTGGAAAGTGATTGTTTGATTTCTTCATATTCAACATCTACAAGCATGGTTTTTGGAACTTCCTCCCACGATCGATCTTATGATCATTACATCTATTTACGATTGTAGGTTGGCTCGTCTGATGTATTTAAGTCTAAATTTACTAGACTTTACTTCTTTGGGTTGTTTCACCTGCACATACCCCAAAACCACATCATATCTACATAAAAGTGCCTTTGTACCCACAAATTTCCCTAGATTTAAGCATCAAAAGTGTCGTATGATCATGGTACATCAAGGCCCCTCCTCATGATCATAAAGGTCAGCCAAATCCTTCTCCTCAAAAGTGATAAGGGGGCTCAGGAATACGAAGATGGAGGAGTAGCTGCACCAGTAGCTATGCTCCAGTAAAAATCAATAGTTAAAATGTTTAGAATAGACACTCCAAATTCGTTTGGGACGCCAAAAAAATAAACCAACTATGCTACTAGTTATTTTGATGTTCTGGGCTTAATGGAACAATCAAAATGACCAGTGCAGGTCATTTTCACCGAGTTTTGACCAAAGTCAACTCTAGGAACATTTTAACCAACTTCTCGTCCAAACGCTCAAAATCACACCAAAAGACTTAAACCCAAACTTATCATGCTACTAACCAAATTTTGATATTTCAAAGCTGATGGAACTGATAGAATTTTCATCTGATGCTCGAATCTCTAAATATCGACCAACTATATTATCTTAAAAGCTTTCCAAAATCAAAAACTTGCATAAAACTTAGTCAAACACTTTGGAAACCATGCCACTCACTCCCGCAACTCACAAATATTATGAGACAACTATGGGAGGGGTAAAATAGTTAAAACATATAAAATTCCAAAAATTTCTATAAGGGTTGTTATAATTAGTTGTAAATTTTATGCTTTAGGTGATAATTTGAAAAAACAAATAGAGAAAAACAAGCAGAAATACCAAAAAAAAAAAAAAAAAACAAGAAGAAATACAAAAAAAGAAAAAAAAAAAATTAGGTTTAATTTAGATTTTTGTTTTTAGACTTTTAATGATACTTTTTTTGCCTTTTGGTTTTTCTTCCTATATTTTCTTTTCCGAAGGGTGACCATTGAACCAGGTATTTTTAGTTTTGTCTTAGGTTTGTTAGTTTAATTTTTGTTTTTAGGTAGTAGATTGACTTAAGAGGTAGAAGATCCCTTCTAAGTTAGATCATCAAGTTAGGATGTCACCTCTATGAAAATAATCTATAGTTGGTTGAAAATTTTGTGCAAAAGAAAGACAATAACCTTGTTTGAGACCCCTAAGCTCATTTACTTGACTCGTACGCACGTGCTTAATTGTGAATTCTTGGAATTTTATTGACTAGAAGTCTACATGATGGTGTACTTGTGTTGGATATGTTCCATGTGTGATGTGAGATCTTAGTTGAATTCCTTGTATTCAATTGGTGTCTAGAACTTGCGTTGCATACTTTGTGAAGAGAAATAAAGTTAGTCATGTTTAGGAAGTGATAGAGGCAATTCTTTGTTTAACCATACTTTTTATTCCCTGTTTTATGCCTACCCTTGTACGTTATCCCTAGTAAGACCTTTTTGAGCCTTTAGCTAATGTTCTTTGATAGCCACATATGAAGCTTAATCCCTTTTGTTCTTATACTGAATTTTTTATCCAAAACGCTCCAAAAAAGGCACTTGATTTAGCGTTAAGAATTTGAATGAAGCTAGAGAAGAGAATCGAGAGAAGTGGTGAAGTTGTGTTACTTGAAAAAGAAAGGAGACTGAGTGATTGTGCGCTAAAATGAAAAAGCATAGCATGGGTATGAAAACAGAAATAAAAATAATATATAAAAAGAGAATACTTGCTAGTATTAAGTATGCTCAATAGTAAAAAGGGAAGAAAGGAGTAGAAAAATAGAAGAATGAACGAATTGGTTAGTTGAAGTTGAAAGTGCTAAAAAGGTTAAAAGTGATGTATTAAAAGTGTCTAGGAAGTATTAGTTACTATTTTAGATAAAATATTCCTACTCGTCCTTTAGCCTATATTACAACCAAATGAAGGCATACTTGATCCTAGATATGAAATTTCTTAAATTAGTGGAGCAAATATACTAAAGGCAAGCTTATGATTCACCTTTTGTCACATGTGAATTTATTTGTGAGTGTGAGAGTTTGATGCATAACATGCCCATGTTTGGATGATATTATGTGAGGGAAAGAGCACTTTTTTGGTGTAAGGGCACATGTTTAGTACAATATGCTTGAATGTTTGATATTCTATGTTGTGAATATTCTAAGTTTTCATGCATGCTTACTTAAGTCGGTTCTTGAGGTTGGGATGTCTTGAGTGGATTGTTGTGAGTTTTAACTTAAAGAAAATGCACAAAGATGAAGAGAAGCTTGATATTTGTAGTAGTTATATTCTTGATATAAGTGAGCTAGTCCCAAGTTAGTTTAATGACCCATTCCATCGTTACGGTGTTGGATAGAATGCAAAAGTTCGGGTTAAGTTTCCCCTCACATGAAAATTGTGAAATCTCAGGCTAGACTAGTTTTGAATGAATTTTTAGTGTTGTATGGTTTAGAGAATTCTGGTGGTTTGTCGTATAATATTTGATGGATTTAACATAATATTATGTTATCCAAGAGGTTTATTAATATATAGAAACTTTTAGAATGGAAATCGGGTTCGTAGAACTTCAGTTATAGTAATTATCGTAAAGGGGCTATTCCATAATTTTAAAATCTGAGGAGTGTGTTGTAAAATAGACTAGGCTGGGAAGGCATCCTGACTTTCTGCCTCGCTGCCGCTGTAGAAATATTTAGGTCGGTGCAATGGATGAACTTGTGTCAGTAGTTCCACTGTAGCAGACATTTATTGTTGTAGCGACAAAGTGACTGCTGTAGTGACGTCAGGATAGTATATACCCAGAAATTCGAGACTTAGCATTATTTCTCCCAAACTTTCAAGTTTCGACCTAAGGCTAAGAGAAAGGCGATTTTCTTCATTCTTGGGTGTTTCCTACCATTAAAGGTAAGTTTATTTCACCATTTTAATACGTAATTACTTCTTTTAATCCTTAGAATCATTAGAACTTGTTCATGGTAGAATTAATGGGTTTAACCCTAGGTTGGATGAACTGGTGTAAATTGCTTTTGGGTGGATTTAAATCACTTATTAATGGTTCTAGGTTGATAGAATACACTTTCTAGAGTTGAATTCGTTCTGTTAATCATAAACTGCGGGGAATTAGAGTAGATAAAAGGGTGAAAATCCAAGAATGATGATTTAGGTTGTGATTATGCGTTAAATTAGTGGTTTAGGTTCTTAATTCCTAGATTTGAAGAATGAATCATTAAATTGCTCCTTGTTGTTGCTTCTAGACCAAGATCAAGCTGAAATTGCTAGAAAAGGCAAGGCTCAAGTGAAGTAGTGCATTTCGGGGCTTGATCTGAGGTAGGTTATGGTTTAAAGTATAGTTATCGACTTAATTTGAATTTCATTCCTATTCATATATTGAATAATTATGAATTAGTCTTCGATCATACTTTTGATTGGCGAATTGACTTGATAGTTGATTGTATACATAAAATGGTGAACCTTGAATTTGACTAAGTGTCTAGATAAATTGTGTAATTGCATAGTTAGCGTACTTCATCATATTCTTGTTGATAATGATTGAGCTATTCATATATTGGTATATTTGGTAGGTTAGGTACCATGCCTATACATGTTGCTTACGGCTTAATAGTTGGAGGATTGGGTACTATACTAGTATGATACATAGAGTGAGATCATCCCCTACAGGTCATAACTATTAGTCATATAAGATCCTTAGTATCTATGTAAACATCTTATGATTGATTTGATAGTCGTGATGCAGTATTTTATATTATTAATTCATTGACTGTTTAATTGCATTGTATAAGTGTTGTGACCAATAAAAGTAGCATGAGACTACTTGTGAGATGGTTAGATGAACGTGACTAGTTATGTTACACTTGTGATAAGTATAGGGTCATAGGTTCTTCTTTTGTTGTGGTTGAACTTAGTTTTGAGGTGGTAGTCCAAGTGTGTTAATAGGATGAAGATTGGTTGGTATGTTATTAGGTTACGTAAGAGGTTATTCTGTGGATAGTGATGTTTTGGTGCAATTACTTGTTATGTCCTGATTTCTACTTGCTCTTATTCGATTTATGTTTATGTATGGGTTTAAGTTAAGTTGGTCGATGGTACCTAACAGTACATAGTGTTTGTATTGATACTACATATGCTCTTCTTTTGTTGAGTGCAGAAAGTGTTCAAATAATTGAGACAAGACCTCGGATTTAGTTTGTAACCAGCAACTTATCGGTCCAAGGGTGAGCACCAACCTTCAAGAAGCCATTGAATCTTCTCATTGATCATGTCCTCTCCTTCAGATAATGACACTCCTTCATTATTTGTTTTTGAGATATTCATTTTTTACTTTGGTTTTGTTTTAGAATGTTCTTGTACAGTGTCTTTCGGGTCCTTAGGATAATTGTAATTTGTAGTTATTTCTGCACTATCATCTATTTATTGAATTATGGAGATTAAATATTTATTTTAGTCGAGATTATTGTTTATTATTGCTTAAAATGGCTAAGTGATTACCCGAGATTGGTTGTTGTGTTATTAGGTTATGTAAGAGGTTATTATATGGATAGTGATGTTTTGGTGCAATTACTTGTTATATACTGATGGCTACTTTCTCTTATTCGATTTATGTTATGTATGGGTTTTAAGTTAAGTCCGCCGATGGTACCTACCAGTACAGAGTGTTTGTATTGATACTACATGTGCTCTTCTTTTGTTAAGAGTAAAAAGTGTTCGAGCAATTGAGACAAGACCTCGAATTTAGTTTGTAACCAGCAGCTTATCGGTCCAAGGGTGAGCACCAACCTTCAGGCAGCCATTAGATCTTCTCATTGATCATGTCCACTTCTTCATATATTGACACTCCTTTATTATTTGTTTTTGAGATATTTATTTTTGACTTTGGTATTGTTTTAGAATGTTCTCGTATGGTGTCTTTCGGGTCCTTAGGATAATTGTAATTGGTAGTTATTTCTGCACTATTATCTATTTATTGAAGTATGGAGATTAAATATTTATTTTAGCTGAGATTATTTTTTATTATTGCTTAAAATGGCTAAGTGATTAGGTTAAGATTTGGTTGAGATGGTTCTCCCACCAAAGGGTTAGTGTGGGTGCCACTCATGACCATTTGAGTCACGACAAAGATGGTATCAGAGCACTAGGTTCGTCCATCTTATCATATAAGAATGGGTCTAGTAGAGTCTTACGGAACAATATGGAGACGTCTATGCTATTCTTCGAGAGGCTATAGGACTTTAGGAAAATTTCACACTTCTTCTTTCTTTCGTGCTAGTACTTAATTCCAATTTGTATCTGGTGATCCAAATTAGTATCTTAATCCTTTCACTCTAGTCTCGTTGATGGTGAATACACACGTTAGTAGAGCAACAGTAGCACCTAAGCCATCCGTTGGGGTTGTGGCTCAAGGTAGAGTCATAGTGAGAGGGAGAGGGAAAAGGAGTGGGAGGGGACAGGCCATGGGACGTCACCCATCATGGGTGGACCTTAGGCCGCCAGAGGCCCAGCAAGGCAGATATCAGAGTCTTGTCCCCCATGTGAGGATGTTCCAGACATGGTTCAAAATAAGAAAATGTACTAGAGGATGGAGAGGTACCAGTTCAGTCAGATGTCATGCCAGTTCATAGGGGTGCAGCATAAGTTTTGATATTGTCTGAGCTGATTCAGTAGGTTTTGGAGGTTTTGAGTGGTTTAGCCAATATTATGCTACACCAGCAGTTTTGATTATTTGGTATCCAGGGTTGCAGCCTATTGCTTCCATGGCACCCAGGATGGATAATGGTTCAAAAATTGGTGCTTTTCCACATCAGGTATTGGGTCCAATGATGAATGGAGATGAGCATGACTTATATTCCAAATTTCTTAAGATGAAGCCTCATGTGTTTCATGGTACTGAGTCGGAAGATGCCTATGAATTTATTATTGATTGTCATGAAAGTCTTCACAAGTTGGGTGTGGTAGAAAGTACGGTGTGGAGTTTGTTTTTTCAGTTGCAGGGGGTGCCAAGATATGGTGGAGGGCATTCGTTAAGTGTAGATCTGCAAGTTTGTCGTCGTTGACTTGGGCTCAGTTTCATTCTATCTTTTTGGAGAAATATGTGCCATGCACTCTGATGGATAGAACAAAGATGAGTTTACTAGACTCGAGTAGGGAAATATGTTAGTTGCGGCCTATGAGGCCAAATTTCATGTTTTATCTATATATTCCTAGTAGTTGTTGACTACTAAAGAGGAGAGGATTTGTGTGTTTATAAAAGGGTTAATTCCCGATCTTCAAGTTTTTACACTTCAAATGACATCAAGCAAGACCTTCCAAGAGATAGTGGGTTTTGTGAAAAAAGTAGAGGGTGTGAGGCACGATGGTTACACCAAGATGGGGGATAAGAAGGCCCACAAGGTGGGCAATTATAATGGTTCTTATTCTCAGGGTCAGAGTTTGCAGGGTTACCCTGGCCGACCTATTCAATTCGTGATGCCTGTGTCTATTAGGGGGTCTGTCTTGGGTCAGCCAGGCATTTTTAATTCTGGTAGTTACATACCTTCGGTGTTGTTAGCTTAGTGACCCACACTAGACCATACATGCTATGACTGCGGTGGTGTTAGTTACATTAGGAAGTATTGCCCTAATATCAGACACATTGGTTAGTCACGCCTACAGCAGACTTCTCGAGCATTAGTTCCAGTAGGTATGGGCGTGGAGGTAATAGTAGGGTAATCTACAGAGTAGGTGTGGTGGTCACAGGTGGGTAGAGGTGGAATCCAGGACAACCGAGGTAGGGGATATATTTATTGAGGTAGTGCAAAGGCTGGCAGAGGTGGTGCTCAAAAGGGTGATAAGGCCCACTTCTATGCTTTTCTAGGTAAGCCTGAGTCCAAGGCTTCAGATGCAGTGATCATAGGTACTATTCTTGTCTGTGACCGCATGGCTTCTAGTTTGTTTGATCTGGGATCCACATTCTTGTATGTTTCTATTAAATTTTCTTTGGGTCTGGATATGGTTTGTGAAAAGCTTAATACTCCTATGGATGTGTTTATACTAGTTAGGGTTTTGGTAGTTGTTGATTAGGTTTATCGGGCTTGTTCTTTATTGTTCATGAGATATTAGACTTGGTCTGATTTGGTAATTCTAGACATGGTGAATTTTGGCATCATCTTGGGAATGAGTTGGTTATCTCTGACCATACGATTCTTGACTGTCGTGCCAAGACAGTCACTGTATTTATGCCCAAGATGAATAGATTAGAGTTGGAGGGTGATTATAAACCTACTCCTCTGAGACTTATATCCTTGATTCATGTCAAGAAGTTAGTTGGGAAGGGTGTTGGGCTTTTCTAGCTCATCTTTGGGATACTAGTGTTGAGGTTCCTTATATTGCGTCAATTTTAGTGGTATGTGAATTCTTAGAAGTGTTTCCTGATGATTTACCTAGGATGCTACCTGATTGTGACATTGACTTTTGCATATATTTAGAGTCGACCACTCATTTCATTTTTATCCCTCCTTATAGAATTACACCAGCTGAGCTACGGGAGTTAAAGGCTTAGTTACAGGAATTGCTAGGTAGGGGTTCATTCATCCTAGAGCCTATCCATATGGTTCTCCTGTCTTCTTTATTAAGAAGAAAGATAGTAGTCTACGTATGTGCATAGACTATCGGCAGTTGAATAAATTTAGAATTTGTAACAAGTACCCGTTGTCCAAGATAGATAACTAGTTTGATCATTTACATGGTGTTTCTGTGTTCTCCAAAATTAACTTGAGGTCCAGTTACCACCTGCTTAAGATTCGGGCTGAGAACATAGAAAAGACTACTTTTCGAACTCGTTGTGGTCATTATGAGGTTTTGGTGATGTCCTTTGGATTAACTAACGCCCCAACTTCTTTTATGGGGTTGATGAATGGGTGTTTAAGCCATATTTGGATTCATTTTTTATTGTTTTCATTGATGATATTTTGGTGTACTCTAAGAATAGAGAGGAGCATAAGGCTCACTTGCACATTGTTTTGGGGTTGTTAAAGGAGAAGAAACTCTATACCAAATATTTTAAGTGTGAGTTTTTGTTGTCTTAGTGTCCTTCTTGGGGCACGTGGTTTCTAAAGAAGGGTTTATGCTGGACCCACAAAATATTGAGGCAGTTAAAAATTGGACTAGGCCTACTTATGTGACCAAAATTCGCAGCTTTGTAGGGTTGGCTAGTTACTATTGTAGGTTCATGAAGAGTTTTTCTTCTATTGCTTTACACTTGACTCGATTGACTCAGAAGGAGGTACTTTTTTTATGGACAAATGAGTGTGAAGAGATATTTCAAAAGCTCAAGACTTTGCTGACTTTGGCTCCTATTCTTGCCTTGCCTATTGAAGGTAAGGACTTTATTGTGTATTGTGATGCTTCACATTTTGGTTTGGGTGTTATATTGATGTAGGATAAGAATGTGATTGCCTATGCTTCAAGTCAACTGAAGGTTTATTAGCGTAATTATCCTACTCATGACTTTGAGCTAGGGATGTGGTCTTTCCACTCAAAATATGAAGGCATTACTTGTATGGAGTTAGGTGCGAAGTGTTCATTGATCATCATATCTTACGGCATGTTTTTACGCAAAAAGACTTGAATCTAAGACAATGAAGATGGATGGAACTACTTAAGGATTATGTCATTTTGATTCTCTACCATCCGGGCAAGGCCATTATAGTAGCGGATACATTGAGTCAGAAGACGGAAAGTATGGGTAGTTTGGCATGTCTGGATGTTTCTAGACATCTGTTGTCTAGGGTGGTTCAGACCTTAGCTAACAGTCTTATGATATTGTAGGTGACCGAGTAAGGAGGAATGCAAGCTAATATAGAGGCATGGTCTACTTTTCTTAACCATGCGTGGTCTACTTTCTTGACCAAATTAAGGCTAGACAGTTTGAAGATGTGAAGTTGAGTAAGATTCGCGACAAGTTGTTACAAGGTGAGTCCAAACACAAAATTCTTGATGATGAAGGTGTGTTGAGGATTAGAAGATGAACTTGTGTTCCTTGTGTAGATTATTTGATTCCAACCATTCTTGCAGAGGAATATAGTTAGAGGTACTCCATACATCCTAGTGCAACTAAGATGTACCGTGACTTGAGGCAGCACTATTGGTGGTGTTGTATGAAAAGGGATATAGTGGACTTTATGGCTAAGTGTCAAAACTGGCAACATGTGAATTATGAACATCAAAGGTCTGTTGGTATTCTTCAAAGAATGCCCATTCTAAAATAGAATTGAGAAAGGATAGTCGTGGATTTCGTTGTTGGACTTCCCAAGATTTTAGGAAAATATGATTCAATATGGGTGATTGTGCACCAGTTGACTATATCTGCACACTTCATTCCAGTGCAAGTGACTTAAATATAGACAAGATTTATGTTAAGTAGATTTTTCGACTACATGGGATGCACATTTCTATTATATTGGATAGACGTGGCAATTTACCTCTAACTTTTGGAAAAATCTTCAAGAAGAGTTGGGCACTAAATAGGATCTAAGTACAGCCTTTCATCCATTGACTGATGGTCAGTCTGATTGGATGATCCAAGTGTTAGAAGACATGCTTCAGGCGTATGTCATGGATTTTGGTATTCGTTGGGACCATTTCTTACCATTATGTGAGTTTGTGTACAACAACAACTATTATTGAAGTATAGACATGGATCCTTTTGAAGTGTTGTATGGGAGGAGGTATAGATCTCCCATTAGGTAGTTTGATGCCTTTGAAGTGAAACCTTAGGGCATCGATTTATTGAAAGAGTCGATGGAGAAGGTTAGATTCATATAAGAGAAGCTTATAGTGGCATAAAGCCGGTAGAAGTAGTATGCGGATAGGAAGGTGCATGATATGCATTTCATGAAAGGTGAGCAAGTGGTGCTCAAAGTTTCACCCATGAAGGGTATGATGCAATTTGTAAAGAAGGGTAAACTTAGCCCAAAGTACATTAGGCCATTTGACATCTTGAAGGGTATAGGACCGGTGGCCTATAGGTTGGCTCTATTTTTGAGCTTGTCGGGAGTCCACCCAATGTTTTATGTTTCAATGATCAAGAAGTATCATGGGGATAATGATTACATCATCCATTGGGATTCAATTTTGCTTGACAAGAATCTTTCTTATGAAGAGGAACTTATTTCAATTCTTGATAAAGATGTACAAAAGTTGAGAATTAAAGTGATCCCATCTATAAAGTTCTAGTGGAAGAACCATCTTATTGAGAAGACCACTTGGGAGACTAAAGTGGACATGCGCAAGCTTTATCCTCAGTTGTTCACTGATTAAGGTAATTCTCGCTTGTTTTTCTCTTTTCTTTTGTGTTGCCATTTGGGGATGAACGGTGGGTAAATTTGTATCTAATGTAATGACCCATTCCATCATTATGGTATTGGTTAGCATGTGAAAGTCAAAGTTAAGTTTTTCCTAGGATGAAAATTGTGAATTCTCAAGCTAAACTGGTTTCAAACAATTTTTTAGTGTGGTATGGTTTATAAAATTCTGGTAGTTTTTGGTATAGTATTTGATGGATAAGATGATATTATGATAGCCAAGAGGTTTAGTAATCCATAGAAACTTTTGGAATTGAAATCGAGTTTGTAGAACTTCAGTTATAGTGATTGCCGTAAAGGAGATACTCTATAATGTCAAAATCTAAGGAGTGTGTTGTAAAATGGAATAGGCTGGGAAGGCATCCCGACTTTCTACCTCACTGCCTCACTACAGTAGAAGGGGGTTCTGCTATAGCATTGTTGTAGCGATGTTTGAGTTGTTGTAGTGGAAGTACACGTGTCAGTAGTTCCACTATAGCAGATGTTTATTGCTACAGTGACAAAGTAACCGCTGCAGCGATGTCAGGATAGTATATACCCAGAAATTCGAGACTTAGTATTATTTCTCCGAAACTTTCAAGTTTCGACCTAAGGCTAAGAGAAAGGTGATTCTCTTCATTCTTTGGTGTATCCTACCATTAAGGTAAGTTTATTTCACCATTCTAATATGTAATTACTTCATTTGAACCTTAGAATCGTTAGAACTTGTTCATGGTGGAATTTATGGGTTTAACCCTAGGTTGGATGAACTAGTGTAAATTGCTTGTAGGTGGATTTAAATCACTTGTTAATGGCTCTAGGTTAATATAATGCACTTTCTAGAGTAGAATTCATTCTATTAATCATAAACTATGGGGAATTAGAGTGGATTAAAGTGTGAAAACCCTAGAATAATAATTTAGGCTGTGATTATGGGTTAAATCAGTGGGTTTAGGTCCTTAATTCCTAGATTTGAAGAATGAACTATTAAATTGCTCCTTGTTGTTGTTTCTAGTCCAAAAACAAGCTGAAATTGCTAGAAAAGGCAAGGCTCAAGTGAAGTAGTGCATTTCGGGGCTTGATCTAAGGTAGGTTATGGTTTGAATTGTAGTTATAGATTTAATTTGAATTTCGAGCCTATCCATGAGTTTAATAATTGTGAATTAGCCTTCAAGCATACTTGTGATTGGTGAATTGACTTGGTAGCTGATTGTATACGTGTAATGGTGAACCTTGAATTTGATTAAGTGTCTAAATAAATTATGTAACTGTATATTTGGTGTACTTCATCATATTCTTGTTGATGTTGATTGAGATATTCATATATCGGGATATTAGATAGGTTGGGTACCATGCCAGTACATTTTCCTTATAGCTTAATATTTGGAGGGTTGGGTTCCATGTAGGTACGATACATAGACAAAGATCGTCCCCTACAGGTCATGACGATTGGGCACATAAGACCCTTAGAATGTGTGTACATATCTTATGATTGATTTGATGGTCGTGATGTATTATTTCGTATTATTAATTCATTAACAGTTTAGTTGCATTGTATAAGTGTTGTGACCACGTCTTCTCACTTTCTACCCATTCAGTATTCCTACAGTACCGAGAGATTGGCTCAAATCTATGTTCGAGAGGTGGTTTGTCTTCACAGGGTACTAGTGTCCATTATTTCTAATAAAGGTTCCCAGTTCACCACTAGCTTTTGGAGAGCTTTTAAGAAGGATTTGGGTACCTAGGTCAATCTTAGCACGACTTTTCACCCCCAGACTGATGGTCAGTTTGAACAGATATTCAGATATAGAGGATATGCTCCAGGCTTGTATTATGGACTTCGAAGGTCAGTTGGACTAATTTCTCTGTTATGGACTTCGAAGGTCAGTGGGACTAGTTTCTAGCCTTTGAGGAGTTTTCCTAAATTAACAACTACCATTTGAGTATCCAAATGGCTACATTCAAGGTATTATATGGTAGGTGGTGTAGATCTCCTATCAGGTAGTTTGATGCCTTTGAGGCTAGGCCGCAAGGTACTTATTTGTTTCCAGAGTCATTTGGTAGAGTTCGGGTGATTAAAGATAGCCTTCAGGGAACTCAAAGCAGGCAAAAGAATTATATTGACTGGAAGCTTAGCCTATTGGAGTTTGGAGTTAGTAACTATGTGTTGCTTTAAGTGTCACCCATAAAAGGTATGATGAGGTTCGAAAAGAGAGGCAAGCTCAACCTTAGGTATATCATGCCATTTGAGATTCTATAGAGGGTTGGGGATGTAGCATATGAGTTAGCCTTAGATCCAGCATTTTATGCCATTCACCTTATTTTCTATGTATCGATGCTTTGGCATTATATTCCAGATGAGTATCACATGATGCAGGGGGATTCAATTTAGTTAGATGATAGGTTGACTTTCAAGGAGAAGTTGGTTGCTATTCTAGCTAGGATGTCAGATGGTTGCGATCTAGGGAGATTCCAGTAGTAAAGGTTCAGTGGCAACACCGTCCAGTTGAGGAGGCTACCTGGGAGATCGAGCATAACAAGCGGACCTAATATCATCACCTATTCAAGCTTTTAGGTACTTCTTGGCTCTTGACTTTTGGGGATGAAAGCCCTTTTATTAGTGGATGTTGTAATGATCCTCCAGGTTATTTTCCTCTTTTTTGTGCATTTTCTATGCTTAGAGATTTCCTATAGTTGTCCCAAGTCATTTATGACTTGGTGGGACTGGTACTTCGGTTCCTGGGTAGTTCGTTTGGTTTTTATGCCACTTTACCTATTATGTAACTTTAGAAGTTGAGAAAATAGTTTTCAACCAAAACTACTAGTAAACAGCCTCGGATGTGAATTCTGAAAGTTCCCTTAGCTTTGAAATGTGGATTTAGGCCATAAAGACTTTTGATTCAGGTTCTGAGGCTTCCGGACTTGTTTGGGCTATCGGTTGGTTTTTGGTTAAAATGTAAGGTTGGGTGTGGAACCCATATTTCATCCAAACGACCTCTATTGGGAATTTCATCTATTCTATTAAGTTTGGAATCCAATTTTTAGTAGGGTAGCATATTTCATTTGTGGCCATGAGGTCCTGAACGAATCTCGAGCACCCGATCGAAGTCTTTTAGACTTAGCTAAATTTTCTAGTGCAGCCTCTTGTGCGGCCCTTGGGTCGCTTAAGCGGAGTCTCTTATATGGCTAGGGAGCCGCTTAAGTGGTAAAAGCATATGTCATCTCCCACCACTCAAGTGGGATCTCCTCTGCTTATGCGGAACCGCTTATGCGGCCTTGCAGCCACTTAAGTAGAGGGGCGGGTAAATAGTGGCCACCGCTTAAGTGGTTGTTCAGTTGCTTAAGAGACGCTGCTTAAGAGGAGGTAGCTGTATATATACCTTTCACTTTGATCATTTCTCCATTTTTACCTGAAACTCCTCTATTTTTGGACCCTTGGAGATTGGAAAACCTGTGTAATAATAATCTGGAGCCAAGGTTAGGTGATTGCTTGATCTTTGATTATTTTCCCACAGATAATTCATAAGTTTTGACCTAAATTCTAATTTAATTCTAGTTAAATTCCTTTTTCCATTAATTGTGGGGTTATTTTGAACTTGAATTGGATGCTGATCAGGCTCAATTTTTTAGCATGATATCCTTAACCCATGAGGGACACAAATTGTAGGTTCAATTAAAAAATTCTTATAAGCAGGCCCCCACGGTGATTTTTAACTCGATGCATAAATTTGCAATATGGGTATCATGTTTCTCCTATTGATATGTAGACTATTATTTTGATAGTGTCACGGCAGTCAGAGGCTTATCAGAAGGGAAAAGCTCTGATTCAGTGGCTTGTGAGTGTGATCTTTAGCATCCAAGTATGTTATGGCCTACCTACTCTTCGACTTTGATCGTTTAAGGTATTTGTATGATGACTTGCTATTTATTGGTGAGATATTATGGCTTGACTACACTCTATTTAGGTATTTATGATCCCTATAGCTTGTTTAGGGGCCTTAGAGTAGGATTACGCCTTGAAATCTTTAACCTTGGTAGTCGTTTTTTCTTTCAGACTTGACCTAGTGTACATAGTATCCTTGGGATTAGAGTCAGATGCCTTGGCTTAGTTTCGGGTATTTGTTTGCCTTAGGTGGGGTTCCCTCGGGAATTTATACTTAGTGTAACCATTTTCAAAGAATAACTACCCTAGGATAGTATCCTTTCTATAGTATAAGGCCTTAAACTCCTTCTCTATTGTATGATTGACCTGATATTAATCTTCGGCTTGTTTATTTACCTTATGTCGTGCGTGGTTGTTATATTTCCATGGCATATTGACAATTTGGTATTAAATACTATTTTTTGGCTTAAAATTGGGATTTTGAATACTTTAAATGGATTTGGCTTTCTTAAAGGAAATTGGACTATTTTACCCCCAATTCGAGTCCAGGCACTTGATATCTTGATATTATCTATTTTAGCCTCGGTTCGATTTTGGGCACTTGATACTACTAATTCTTACTATTTTAGCCTTGATTCAATTTCGAGCATTTGATATTATTGGTTCTCATGTTGGAAGTTTGGTTCGAGTTCGGACAAGGTATATAGTGGAGAAGGAGTATACGGTAAGAGTGGCCGCCGTACCGGTACGTTTCGGTACCATTCCGATCCATTTTGGTACCGGTACCAGTTTGTATGGTTTTGGTAGGAACCGGTTCAGAACGGTATGGAACCTATCGGTATCCGGTTCGAAACGGTTTACCGGGTCCGGTCCGTTCCAGAACCTAACGGAAACTAGCCGTTGGGGACCGTTGCCAACGGCTAGTTTGAACCCCCCCTCCCCCCCGGCCCCCAGGCCCCCCTCAGCCCCCTCCCCCCCAAAATCATATAAATACCCCTTCCCCATTCAAATTTTATTCACAATTTCAAGTTTTCAACTCCGATCCTCTCTCAATTTTCTACTCTCAAGTCTCAATATCTATAAATTCTATAATTATTATTTTTATTTTGCAATTGAAGTATAATTTGGTGACTTTTGGAGGAGCAATCTTTTTCAAGTTTCAAATTTCGGTTATAATCGTCTGCTTTTACGACAGACGTTTGGTACATTCGTTCCACTCTCTAGTCTTTTAATTTATTTTTCGTATTTATTAGTTGTGTACTTGTGTTTTGTTTGTTTTAATTTGCTACTTTCATATTTTATTTTATTATATTATGGATTCCTCTAAAAAAAAATCTGGTAAAAAAAGTATTGCACAAAAAACAAAAGATTTTATGAAATTTGGTAAAAAAAAAAAATCAAGGTTCTTCTAGTTCTTCTCACTTGCCTGAAGTTAGATGTAATACGGATGATTTTACGCATGTTAATGAAACTGATTTTGCTCATCCCTCTATCATAGAAATTAATAGCAATACCCTTATTCCCCATGAAGCTTTCGAAAAATTGTATAATGATTTTGAAGATGAATTAGATGAAGAAGTAGAATTACATGTGGATGATGGTTTAGATGATACACCAACTAGTCCCACTCCCGCCACCGCTAGTGTCGAAGCTCCAACTCAGGATAATCCTCAGGCTGGAGCTAGTCGTCCCCCTTTTTGCCCGGTTAGGGGTAAGACCAAGACACAACGTGCTTTAAAATCAGCTGTGTAGAAATTTTATTATTTGAATGATGAAAAAACTGTTACTACCTGTGGTATTTGTAAACAACGGTGGAAATATGTATCTGGCGGGTCTGGAGGTTCTACTGGGGGGTTAAAACCCCATTTGATTAAGAAACATCCGAGAGAATGGAATGCATTTATGGCTTCCCATCAAACTGCCAGTTCTGGCACTGGACTCTCTGTTGCCGGGTCAAACATGTTTCAAACTGAACTAAACCCTTCAAACTCGACTGGTCCTGTTACACAACGACCCTATAATAGGGATCGTGATCATGAAAATTTGCAAAAATGATTGATGTCTGTGGTTTGCCTTTTAATTTTGGAGAAAATGAAGGTTTTATAACATATATTCGGGATACATATAATCCCAGTTTTGAAGGTTTTTCAAGAAGTATGGTAAAAAGAGATATTTTTGAATTTCAAGAAAAACATATGCAATTTCTTTGTAGCTATTTTTACATGATGGATTGTAGGGCTGTTATTACCACTGATATGGGTCGTAGTCCTAACGGTAACGATTATTTAACTGTTACTGCACATTGGGTTGATTATAATTGGAATTTGCAAAAAAGAATTATTGCTTATAAAATTTGTGAACATAAAAAAATCGGTGTTTATATTGCTTCTACTGTAGGTCAAATTTTAGAATTTTATTTTCTTTCTGATAAAGTGATTAGCATTACTTTAGATAATGCTTTTGCTAATTTAAATGTTATTTCTCATCTACAAACTAGAATTTGTCCAATTAGTGAATATGTTTTTCATGTTAAATGTGCTGCACATATATTAAATTTAGTTGTGAAGGATGGTATTCAATTATTTGATAATACTTGTGATAAAGTTGAAAATGCTGTGTTTTGGATTTTTCATATGCATAATAGTAGTAGAATTATACAATATAAAGAATTTTGTCGATTGTGTCAACTTCCGTATAAAAAAATTCCAAAACAATTTAAAACTAGATGGAATTCTTTTTATGAAATGATTGAAGATGCTTATAAATATAGACAACCTATTACTATGATGTTTAATTCTCATAACGCTTATCCTAGTCATCAACTCAATGAAAATGATTGGAATCAAATAGAAGCACTTAAAGGTTTTTTGAAATCATTTTATGATGCTACAAAAGTTTTTTCTGGATCGTATTATCCCACTATTTCTGAAATTTTAATACATATATGGTCTATTTCATCCCTTTTTGCAGAGTATAAACATAATGAATTTTTTAAGGATGCTATTGTAGCTATGGTTGAAAATTTTTAAAAATATTTTTTTTCTATCCCCCAAATTTATTTAATTGCAATACTTTTTAACCCAGAATATAAAGAACATGGTGCAAAAGCTTTGGTTAGAGGAATTTATCATAATTTAAATATTCAACCGCATGAAAGTCCCGATTTGATAACTTGTCAAAACAGCTTTCACACTTGTGCTAAGGAATTGTATGACAAATATTGCATATTCGACAATGTTGAAGTTCCTCAAACTTCTATGCCTCGACTAGATGCCCATGGTAGAGCACAATCATCACTTGGTTTTTATTTTTCTCATAAATGTGAATTTGTTAAATATCTTGACCAGGGTTCTGATACTATTGTAAATCAAGAAGGCATACCACAGCTATTGAATTGGTGGAGGGCTCGTGATCATCAATATCCAAAACTTAGCAAGATGGTGAAGGACGTGCTAGCTATTCAAGGATCATCCGTAGCTTCGGAGCAAGCTTTCAGTGCGGCAAGATTTCAAATCGGCGATCATAGATATTCATTAGCAGAAGACAGTTTGGAGGTATCGGTGACTTTTAGAGATTGGATCAACGCCGAACGAAGAAATAAAGGAGTTCCAAAGTTAACTAAATTACAAGAAGATTACTTAGATGCAGTCATTGGATGTAATAGTGACGATGGCATTGAAATTGAAGATCATCAGCAAGTTTTACCAAGATCGGAGGTTATTGCTCAAAATTTACAAGAGTTAGAACAAAACTTTATAGGATTATACAACTATTAGCTTACATTCGAGGCTTAGTTGAAACAGAACCCTGACTAGAAGGTGGTTGCGTAAATTAGGCGCTCTCTACTAATAGTTGTAAATTGTAATACAAATTTAAAATTTTGAATAAATTGTATTGATTTTTAATTTTATCATACTTTTACTTAATGCATTTCCTTTTTGTTTAGTTTGAGTATTTAAATTAGCAACTTATAAACTTAAAAACTTATATAACTCATAAATTGAAAAACTTAGAAAAAAAACTTTAACAAAGTTATATACTTTTATATAAACTTTAAAATTCAAATATATAAACTTCAAATATCAAATATATAAACTTCAAAAAATATAAACTTAAAAACTTATAACTTATAAATTGAAAAACTTAGAAAAAAAACATATTTAAACTTAATTCAAAATATTTAAAAACTAAATTTAAACTTAAAATACATAATTCAAAATATAACTTTTATTCTTTAACTAAAATGTAAAAAATAATTTATTTATTCAAAATATAAAAAATTATTTTTAAAAAAAAATTAATATTAAAATCGCCCGTACCGGTTATCCCATTCCGTTCCGTTTCGGTCCATTTCGGTAGTATACCGATTACTAATGGAATGGAATGGAACTGCGGTTCCATACTGGTTATTCTGAACCGGTACAACCCGGTACCGGTTCCATTCCGATCCGGTTCATACCGGTACCGGTCCATTCCGGTCCGGCCATTCCATTTCGGCAGAATGCCCAGTCTTAGTATACGGTACAGTTGGACATTTCTCTCATTTCATATTGTATTTCGTGGCATTCTTTTGCACTTATTTATTTTCCTGTTTTGCTTATATTTACTATTACTTATTATTTGCATCCACCATGCTTATGGAGGGTTGGTTGGGTTTTATTGTCTATTGATTGTGCCTTCTGAGATTATGAGGGTCCGGTTAGGTTGTCGTTAGACTATTATTATTTATTTATTTGAGCTATTTACTTATATCTCCATTTATTGCCTAGCTTTGACTTGTTATATTCTTCCTGATCTTTCTTTACCTTACCTTTCTTACATTCGCACTTTATTATACTTTTATCTTATTCGAGCTCAGTTGGCATATGATTCCTACTGAGTACCGCATGTTTTGGTACTGATACTACACTTTTGCATCTTTTTCCCCTAATGTAGATCCTAGTATGAATCATTGTCGCTGATTCTACCCTTGAGTGGAGCTATTGATCCAAGATATAGGGTGAACTTTTGGCGATCAAAGCTAATCCATCTCCTTCTATTTTGGTCTAGTCATATTTTGCACTTTAGGAGACTATTCTATATATATTGTACCTACCTAATACTCATGTATCAGTAGTGTCTCTTATACTGATTGATACCAGGTCTTGGGGATCTTTTTGTGTATGTTATTTTTTTCCCTCCCTTTTTGTATGCATGTTCCGCCTATTTCCTTTATTAGTTGCTTTATTTAGTGTTGCTACCCCGTTCATCTTTCTTTGGCTCATTAGCCCGTTGCTTGCTATTTTGAGCTATGGACTTTGCTTGCCTACTGGTAGGTCATAGTAGGTGCCATCATGACTTGAGTTTTTGGGTTGTGATAGTTTGGTATCAGAGTTGCAGGTTCACCGATATCATTTGTTCAAGAGCAAGTATCTAGTAGAGTCCCCTATTTTAGAACGATAACGTTCGTATCCTATATTTGGAGGTTGCAGGACATTCTTTAGGAAAACCTTGCCTTTTGATTATTTATCGTGCATTGTGTTCATGTTGGTTTATGGATACTCACTTGTTTCACTCTTTCGCAAATGGTTAGGATGAGGGCAATGGATAGCTAGGGCGAGACCTCTGCACCTATAGCTAGGGTCCCTGGCAGGGGCTATAGTTAGGGCCAACATCAAGGATGGGGCTAGGGTTGAGCACCAGCACCAAAGCCAACCATTGCTCTAGAGCTAGTTATTGCGCTAAAGACAGTTATTGACCTACAGCCATTACCAGCAGATCTGCTGCCATAGTAGAAAGTAGGCTAGGGACCAGCCCAGGGTCCACTCAAATTTATAGCCACGTCAGTTCTACGGGATGCTCTAGTCCACCTTTTGGGTATAATTGGAGGTCAACTGATGGATGGAGCCCAAACATTTTCTTAGGGGGTAGCACTGGGTCGACTAGGTATAGGAGCATAACATGCAGTTGCGGCTCCCTAAGTAAAAGTCTTACCAGTACCGATGGTTGCTCAGTCGATGGCAACCTGATCAGCCATGAATTCTGAGGAGAAGAAGATGCTGGGTCAATTACTTAGATTAGCTCCTCGGAGGTTTTCAGGTTCTTTAGGGGAGAATGCACACGAGTTCGTTACCATCTGCCATGAGAGGTTACATAATCTTAGCCTTGTGGATTCTCATAGTGTGGATTACACCACATTTTAGTTTGATGATTTAGTGAGGTAGTGGAGGAGGGCATATATTGAGTATAGACCAGTTGGGTCCCCTTCTATGACATGGATACAGTTCTCCAAGGCTTTCTTGGGGAAGTATATACCCCGCAGTGTACGTGAGCGACTGAGGGATGAGTTTTTGAGGTTGGAGCAGGATTTTATGACCATGTTTGAGTATGAGGATAGGTTTCATGAGTTATGTTGGTATGCAATGATGATTCTACCTAGTGATCATAAGAGAGTGTGTTGCTTCATTAGGGATTGAGACTTCAGCTTTGGCTAGACATTGAGAGCATGGTATCTTCAGGTCGTTTTTTCTTAGATGTTATTAATCATCCCACACTATTAAGTATTTTCATTACAAGACCCGTAGGGGCAGCGATAAGATACCCCGCAATCAAGGTAGTTACAATTGTAGTCATAGTGGTTCACAGTTCTGAGGTAAGGGTTTCCCTGGTAGGGGTCAGCAGCATGGTCAGTCTAGTCATCCCATTCAGGCTTTACTTCAGCTTATTAATGGGGGTCAGCCATGGTATAGTAATTTTAGCAATTAGAGAATTGGTCGGCCATCACGGGGTTCTTATTCTGGGCCTTTTGGCCTTGGTGGCCAGTCTGGATCAATCGGTTCATCTTAGTAAGGTAAGGCACCTGGGGCATGCTATAATTATGAAGTGGTTGGTCATTTTCTAGAGAGTGTCCCTGGCGAGGGATGATTGGGCCATCAGCACAGGTAGATAAGCCTCTTAGATTAGTGGTGCCACCGGCCAGAGGTGGTTCTTAGGGTTCCAATAGAGGTGGTCAGTCGAGCAAGATGGGTAGTCGGTCAGGTTCTGAGTCCAGTGGTGGGTGCCAACAGTTATATGTCTTTCCCAGTAGGCCAGAGGTGGAGGCATCAGACTCAGTGATCGTAGGTATGATTTAGTGTGCTAATAGTTAATTTCTATGTTATTTGATTCGAGTTCCACTTATTCTTATGTGTCAATATATTTTGCTTCCCGGTAAAGGATAATTAGAGAGCCTTTGCCTGTGCCCATGCATGTAGCTACACCAGTAGGTGATTTTTTAGTAGTGAATTCTGAGATCCTGTTTGGTGACAATTGTGGAGTATGACACTTGGGCTGATCTTATTTTGCTTAATATGGTTGATTTTGATGTTATCTGGGCATGGCTTGGTTATCCCCGTATCGTACGATCTTAGTTTGCCTCACCAAAACCATTACTTAGCAATTTCTGGCTTCCCCCGATCGTGTGGCAGGGTTTGATAGTCACATATCGGCAGGGATTATTTCTTATACTCAGGCTAGGAGGATGGTGTCGAAGGGGTGTTTGGCTTATCTTGCTTAGGTTCGCGATACTAGTGTCGACACTTTTTCGCTTGATTCTTTTCCTATGGTTCGTGAGTTTGTTGATGTCTTTCCTACCGACTTGCATGGCCTCCCGCTTAAGGTTAATATTGACTTTGTATTGATATTGAATCGGGCACCAGGACTATTTCTATTTCACCTTACCATGTGACTCCTACTAAGTTGCAAGAGCTTAACATTTAGCTTAAGGATCTTCTATGTAAGGGCTTCATCAAACTGACTATTTCTCCTTGGGATGTTCATGTTCTATTTGTGAAGAAGAAGAATGGTTCTATGCATATGTGCATTGATTACCAGAAGCTGAACAAGGTGACTATAAAGAATAAGTATCTAATGTCGCATGTTGATGATCTATTTGACCAGCTCCAGGGTGCTACCATTTTTTCTAAGATTGACTTGAGATCTAATTACCACCAGTTGAGGATTTGGATGGCGGACATCCCTAAGACAGCCTTCAGGACTGGGCTTAGTACACTTTGTTGGAGCAGATTTAGGAGCGGCAAATTGAGGATAGTTGACTGTGTGGTATTCAAGATCAGGTGTTGAGGGGTGAGGCTAGGAAGGCCACCTTGGACCCAGAGGGTATCTTGAGATTCGAGGGTCGTATTTGCATTCTGAGGGTTGTTTATTTGATTCAGTTGATATTGCAGGAGGCTCATTATTCTAGATATTCCATTCATCCTGGCACAGCTAAGATGTATAGAGATCTAAGGCAGCATTATTGGTGGTGCGAGATGAAGAGGGATAGAGCAAACTTCATATCTCGGTGTTTATGTTGTCAGCAGGTGAAGTCCAAGCACTTGAGACCTGGTGGTTTGCTTCAAAGGCTATCCATTCCTGAGTGGAAGTGGGAGCAGATTAATATGGATTTTATGATTAGTTTGTCGTGCAAATATCGAGGTTCTAATAGCATTTGGGTCATCATTGATTGGTTGACCAAGTCTTCTCACTTTCTACCCATTCAGTCTTCCTACAATGCTGAGAGATTGGTTCAAATCTATGCTCGATAGGTGGTTTATCTTCACGGGGTGCCAGTGTCTATTATTTTTTATAGAGGTTCCCAGTTCACCTCTAGCTTTTGGAGAGCTTTTCAGGAGGAGTTGGGTACCCAAGTCGATCTTAGCATAGCTTTTCACCCCCAGACTGATGGTCAGTCTGAGCAAACTATTTAGGTTCTGGAGAATATACTTTTGGTGTGTGTTATGGACTTCGGAGGTTAGTAGGACCAGTTTCTAGCCTTAGAAAAATTTGCCTATAATAACAGCTACTATTTAAGTATCTAGATAGCTCTATTGGAGGTATTGTATAGTAGGCGGTGTAAAACTCCTATTAGATGGTTTGATGCCCTTACGGTTAGGTTGCAGGGTACTTATTTGTTCTGAGATTCATTTGATAGAGTTTAGGTGATTCAAGATAGGCTTCGGGCAGCTCAGAGCAGGTAGAAGAGTTATGCTGACCCTAGGCTTTATATATTGGAGTTTGGAGTTGGTGACCTTGTGTTTCTTCGAGTATCGCCCATGAAGGTCATGATAAAGTTTGGGAAGAGAGGCAAGCTTAGCCCCAGGTATATAGAGCCATTTTTGTTTATACAGAGGACTGGGGATGGAGCATATCAGTTAGCCTTGCCTCAAACATTTTATTTCATTCACTTTATTTTCCATGTATCGATGCTTTGGCTTTACATTCTAGATGAGTCTCACATGCTCCAGTGGGATTCGATTCAGTTGAATATTAGGTTGACTTTTAAAGAGGAGTCGATTTCTATTCTAACCAGAGATGTCAAACGATTACAATCTAGAGAGATTCCAGTGGTAAAGGTTCAGTGGCAACACTGTCCAGTCGTAGAGGCTACCAGGGAGACCAAGCATGACATGTGTATCCAGTATCCTCACCTATTCGAGCCTTCAGTTACTTCTTGACTTTTGAATTTAGGGGTCAAAAGTCCTCTTAGTAGTGGATGTTGAAATGATCCTCCAGGTCATTTTCCTCTTTTTCATGCATTTTCTCCATTTAAAGTCTTTCTATAGCTACCCCAAGTCAATTATGACTTGTTGGACTAGTGGTTTAGTTCCCAGGAAGTTCGTGTGATTTTTATGCCAGTTTCGCTATTTTAGAGCTTAAAAAGTTGAGAAATTAGTGTTCGGCAAAAACTACTAGTAAATAGCCTTGGATGGGAATTCTAATATTTCTGTTAACTATGAAATGTGGATTTTAGGCTAGGGGACCTTTCATTTGGGTCCCAAGGCTTTCGGACTCATTTTGGGCTATCAGTTGTTTTTTAGTTAAAATGGAAGGTTGGTTGTGGGACCCATTTTTCATTGAAATGACCTCTGTTGGGAATTTCATCAATTTTGTTGAGTCCAGAATGTCATTTGTAGGAGGGTAGCATATTTTGTTTGTGTGCATGGGGTTCTGAACGAATCCCGAGCACTCGATCAGAGTCGTTTAGAGTTCGCTAAATTTTTTAGTGCAATAGCTTGTGCAGCCACTAGTGTGGCCCTTGGGTCGCTTAAGCGAAGCCGCTGATGCAGCTAGGGAGCCATTTAAGCGGCCAAAGCTGATGTCAACTCCTACCGCTCAAGCGGTCTCTCTTCCTCTATTGCATAACCTCTTAGGCAGCTTGGGAGTCGCTTAAGTGGAGGGGAAGGTAAACAGTGACCACCTCTTAAGAGGCTGGTATAGCAATGCTACTTAAGCAGAGGTAGCTGTATATATACTCTCCACTTCAATCATTCCTCAATTTTTACCTAAAACTCCTCCATCTTTAGTGCTTGGAAAACTCTATGGAAACATAATCTGGAGCTAAGGTTAGGTGATTTCTTGATCCTTGATTATTTTTCCGTCGATAATTAGTAAGTTCCGGCCTAAATTTTGATTTAATTATCTAGTTAAATTCTAGTTTTTCCTTTAATTATGGGCATGTTTTAGACTCAAATTTGGGGGTTGATCATGCTCAATGTTTGAGCATGAGATCCTTGTCCCAAGAGGGACATAATTATGGGTTTGATTTCCAAATTTCATAAGGGGGCCTCACGGTGATTTTTAACCCAATTTTTGACTCAGAGCATAAATTTGAAATATGGGTATCATTCTTGTCCTATTGATAAGTAGATTATTATTTTGGTAGCGTGGCAGCGACCAAAGGCTTCTCAGAAGGGAAAATCTTCAGTTTAGTGGGTTGTGAGTGTGATCTTCACCGTCCAAGTAGGTTTTAGCTTACCTACTCTTAGACTTTGCTAGTTTAAGGTATTTGTATGATGACTTGATAATTATTGCTGGGATATTATGGCTTGACTACACTCTATTTAGGTGTTTATGATCCTTATAGCTTGTTTAGAGGCCTTAGAGTAGGATTACGCCTTGAAATCCTTAACCCTGGTAGTCGCTTCTTCTTTCAGACTTGGCATAGTAAACGTAGTAGCCTTGGTATTAGAGTCAGATGCCTTAGCTTAGTTTTGGGTAGTTGCTTGCCTTAGGTGGGGTTCCCTCAGGGATTTATAGTTAGTGTAGTGTTTTCCAAAGAATAACTACCATAGAATAGTATCCTTTCTATAGTACGGGGCCTTAAACTCCTTCGCTATTGTATGGTTAACCTGATATTGACCTTCGGCTTGTTTATTCACCTTATTTCGTGTGCGGTTGTTATATTTTCATGGCATATTGACAACTTGGTATAAAATACTATTTTTCAACTCCAAAATGGGATTTTGAATAATTTAAATGGATTTGGCTTTCTTAAATGAAATTGGATTATTTTAGCCTCGGTTCGAGTTCTGGCGCTTGATACTCTTGATATTATGTATTTTAGCCTCGATTCAATTTTGGGCACTTGATACTACTAATTCTTATCTATTTTAGCCTCGATTAAATTTCTAGCATTTGATATTATTAGTTCTTATGTTGGAAGTCTAGTTCAAGTCCGAATAAGGTATATAGAGGAAAAGGAGAAAACGGTACAGTTATATGCCTTTTCTAGTAGGCCAGAGGCGGAGGCATTAGACTTAGTGATCATAGGTATGATTTAAGTGTACAGACAGTCAACTTCTGTGTTATTAGTATGGTGGCCAGTTGGGGATGGTTTTGGACTCAAATTTGGGGTTGATCATGCTCAATGTTTGAGCATGAGATCCTTATCCCAAAAGGGACACAATTATGGGTTTGATTTCCAAATTCCATAAGGGGGCTCCAAGGTGATTTTTAACCCGATTTTTTACTCAAAGCATAAATTGCAATATGGGTATCATTCCTCCCCTGTTGATATATAGATTATTATTTTTGTAGTGTGGTAGCGATCAAAGGCTTCTCAGAAGGGAAATGCTCTGGTTTAGTGGGTTGTGAGTGCGATCTTCGGCATCCATGTAGGTTATGGCTTACATACTCTTAGAATTTGCTCATTTAAGGTATTTGTATGATGAATTGATAATTATTGGTGGTATATTGTGGCTTGAATACACTCTATTTAGGTACTTATGATCCTTTTAGCTTGTTTAGGGGCCTTAGAGTAGGATTACGCCTTAAAATCCATAACCTTAGTAGTCATTTCTTCTTTCGAACTTAGCTTAGTGTACATAGTATCCTTGGGATTAAAGTCAGATGCCTTAGCTTAGTTTCGATAGTTGCTTGCCTTAGGTGGGTTCACTTGGGATTTAAATCTAGTGTAGTGTTTTCCAAAAATAACTACCATATGATAGTATCCTTTCTATAGTACGGGACCTTAGACTCCTTCGCTATTGTATGGTTGACCTGATATTGATCTTCGGCTTGTTTATTTACCTTATTTCGTGTTCGGTTGTTATATTTCCATGCATATTGACAACTTGGTATAAAATACTATTTGTCGGCTTTAAAATAGGATTTTGAATACTTTGAATGGATTTGGCTTTCTTAAATGGAATTGGACTATTTTATCCCCGGTTCAAGTTCGAGCACTTGATACTCTTGATATATTCTA
This sequence comes from Capsicum rhomboideum, assembly GCA_031232105.1. NCBI lineage: Eukaryota > Viridiplantae > Streptophyta > Magnoliopsida > Solanales > Solanaceae > Capsicum > Capsicum rhomboideum. Next base: position 60,105,790 of record CP124711.1, read on the forward strand.
TTTTAGCCTCGATTCAATTTTAGGCACTCGATACTACTGATTCTTATCTATTTTAGCCTTCATTAAATTTCGAGCATTTGATATTATTGGTTCTCATGTTGAAAGTCCGATTCGAGTCTAGGCAAGGTATATAGAGGAGGAGGAGGAGGAGTATACGGTACAGTTGGACATTCGTCTCATTTACTATTGTATTCGTGACATTCTTCAGCACTTATTTATTTTCCTATTTGGCTTATACTTACTTTACTTATTGTTTGCATCTACTGTGCTTATGGGGGGCTGGTTGGGTTTTGTTATCTGTTGTTTGTACCTTCTTGGATTATGGGGGTTCGGTTAGGTTGTAGTTTGTCTATTTAATTATGTTTTTTGAACTATTTACTCATATCTCCATTTACTGCCTTGCTTTGACCTGTTATGTTCTTTTTGACCTTCTTTTACCTTACCTTACTTACATTTGCACTTTATTGTACTATTATCTTATTCGAGCTCAATCGGCCTATGATGCCTACTGAGTACCGTGTGTTTTCGTACTCTTTTTTTAAATTAAAAGCGGATGGGTTCAAAGGCCCTATTATAAAGAAAACAGAGTTATATATAAGACTGGGCCCAAAAGTGACCCGATCCAAAAGTAAAGCAAAACAAAAGGGGCATTGTCTCAGCTATTGAAATTAGGAAACAAAGAAAATATCTAAACCAAATCTCGAAGCTTCGTCTCCCTCATTCTCTCTTCGTTGATGGTGAAACCTCATCGATGTCTTAGCTCAGATAGCATTGATAATATGTTTGTTGCTCTACTGTTGGTGTGATTTCTCCTGCCTTTAAAAGCTCCCTCGACTATGCTGGTTCAAGATTCTAAACTAAGTATTGCTTTCCCTTTTCTTTAAATCGATAGATCTATAGATTTAGGTATACACAACACCTCTTTTATGTGTTAATCTCTCAGTAGGGGGTTCTTTCTAGCGGAATCTCTTCAACTTCCAGATCTGTTGAGCATCTACACAGATATGGATACTTAATCTCTATCTCTTCTTCCATTTATATGAGGCATTCAACTCTGGTAGTTAATAAATTTATGACTCTACTTCCATTTCCTTTGATCGGTGGATTGAATCTCAAATGAGATTAATACCACCACCAAATCTAGGAAATAGGATAGTAAAGCAATGAGTTTATCCATCACCTAATAATGATTTACTTATAGCAGGTTCAAAAAAGGCAAAAGCACAAAAGAAACTCTGACTTGTTTCAATCCCTTCCAGAGTTCTAATTTTGTATCAAATGACACCTTAAATCCCATAGGTGCGGATACTAAAACCAAAAGAGATGCTTCCGAATTTAGTTGTTGAATTGAACAGTGTGTCTTCGTTTGCACTTTTGCCACTGTTGTTACCTTACCTGCTAGTAGTAGTTACAATTTGCTTTGTTGCCACACCAACTCATATATGATATCCATCAATTGTCTTCTAATATGTGTTATCCTTAATTTGTTTAAGTGTTGAATTTTTCTACCTAAACTAGGGATATCTTGATAATGTTGAATAATGTAATCACCTTCAAAAATAAAAACAATGTTAGCAACACATTAAGAAGGTTTCCACCTGTCCTGCAAAATCTGAACTATTGTCATTGAATTTGATTCAATAATGATATGATTTAGCCCCTGCTCTGGACAATCATTTAACCCTTCTCTAATTGTCTTGCTTCAACCACTAGATTAATAGAATTTGGTAATTTAATTCCTTTAGCCATCATAAACTGACCCAAAGAATTTCTTAAGCAAAAGGCTGCAGCACTAGGCCCTGGGTTGCCTTTAGACGCACCATCTGTGTTCTATTTGATCCAGTTGTCTAAAGGCGGCATCCATCTCACTATTCTAAAGTTGTAAGCTGGTCTATATTCCTCCAATACAGCCACCATTTTAGGCCAAAAGCTTTTACTCTCCTAATTAAATCTGAATCCGAACTTGATGAATTTCCTTAAAGTATCATTTATATCTCTGATAATTTTTACATTAGAATAAGATCCACCATGTAAAATGGTGTTTCTCTTTCTCTATACAAACCACAAACAATCAAAGGAACCACTTGGTAAACTGCTTTACTCCTAAGATTTTCATCAGACTCCCACCACTTTCCAATATATTATTTCAAATGATTCCCAATTGGAATACCAGCAGCTGTAGCATAGTAATGCCAAATACTCTCAGCAGTTTCTCCCTTTAAAAAGAGATTATCAATAGTCTCCCTCTCAGGGTTAGCACAACATCTACAATCAGAGGAAATATTTGGATTCCATGTGTTTAACATATGAGCAGCAACAACTTTCCCTTGCCAAACTCTCCATGCAAGGAAAGAGATTTTGAATGGCATACCCTTACTCCATATTTGCTTGATATCTTTCTTAACATCTTTCTTTTGTCTCAACATTTCCCACACACTCTTAACACTGAAAAAACCAGTTCTAGTCACTTGCTTTTGTGTTCTGGGCACTGCTCAAATTGTCTCTAATATGATTCACAACATAATCAAGGATTAGTTCTGTCATTTTGTTCCAATGCCAACCTTCTTCCAGTAAAAATTCACTTATATCCTGTATGTTATAACCAGTCTGAACTTCTATAGGATGAAGAAACAGAGGACCTAGATTTGTCCAGTTGTCATACCATCTATTTGATGTGCCCCCCATAGGTTCCCACTACAGAAATTGTTCAACCTTCTCTATATTCTCCAACATATGCTTCCATACTTGTGATCCTCCACTCCATTGAACAAGAGATGGTATCTATTTTTTGTAGTAGTTATTCCATAGATAATAAGACCATAAGTTATTTTGAGTCTTAAATTTCCACCATAACTTAGCATACAAGGCCTTAGACACATCAAATATTGATCTAAAGCCTAATCCACCTTCTTGTTTAGGAAGACATACCTTATTCCATGTTGCATAGTGTTTGCTCCTTCATGACTCCTTATTACTCCAAAAGAATTTAACAAAAATATTGTGCAAATCTTTGATAACACAAGTAAGGGGAACAATAGCTGATAATACATAAACTGGAACATTCTATAGCACACTAGTAAGCAAGACTTCTTTACCCCTATATGACAGCATCTTACCTTTCCAAGCTTGAAGTTTCCCTTTTACTCTTTCTATCAGTTCTGCATATTCCTCTTTTTCGTTCTTTTTGTGAGTAATTAGACAACCCAAATACTTCATAAGGAAAGAACCCTTTGTCATTCCAGTGCTTTGCTCCACCTGTAAAGAAATATTTTCTGCAACATTTTGATGAAGATAAAAGGAGCTTTTTTCTTTGTTCACTTTCTGCCCAGATTCTTTCTCATACTCTTGTAGAGTATCCATTATTTTTCCTAAAGAGTATTCATGAGCAGAAGAAAAAATAATGGTGTTATCTGCATAAGCCAGATGGTTTAAATTAGGGCTCCATTTAGGCATACCATAGCCCACAAATTGACTATCTTCAAATAAAGCATTTGGAGCCCTAGTAAGAACCTCTGCAGATAGAATAAAGAGGATTGGGGAAAGAGGATCACCTTGCTTCACTCCCCTGGTAGAGTGAAAGAAAACATATAATTGCCCATTGAGCAGTACAAAATAATAATTATTTGACACCAGTCTCCAAATTATATCTACAAAAGTAATAGAAAACCCATCTTCCTCAACACCTTCATGAGAAAAAACCAAGAAACCCTGTCATAAGCTTTGGCCATATCCGCCTTTATAACCACATTTAATGGCTTTCCTCTCTTGCTAATATCAGTAACTAATTCTTGAGTAAGAAGGACATTTTCTATAATACTTCTCCCTTTGACAAATCCAGACTGATTTGCAAAAATAAGATTAGGCAGTAAATCTTCCAGTCTATCATGAATAATTCTGGACAGTACCTTATTAATAAAACTACTCAGACTAATTGGTCTCATGTCTGAGAATGATATGATATTGTCTATCTTTGGTATGAGAACCAGGCTAGTGTGAGTTATAGATTTGGGAAGAGAATTACCAGCAAAGAATTCATGCACCATTCTTACAATATCATTACCCGTAATATCTTAGTACACTTGATAAAATTTGCCTAATAAGCCATCTGGACCCCATGAGCTATCTCCCACAATATCCCAGCACACTTGATAAAATTTGCCTGATAAGCCATCTGGACCCCCTGAGTTATTTCCACTCAAATTAAAAATAGCGCTCTTAATCTCTTCACTGTTAGGAATAGCTTCTAAAGCTATATTATCAGCTGAATTAATCATTTCTGGTATATGTTGTAACAAATCAAAATTAGTGGCATCTCTTTCTTGCTTGAACTGGTCCTGATAAAACTATATTGCCTCTGCTACTATTTCTTCTTACTCTTCTAGCCAATCACCTATTGAATTTTGGATCCTCAGAACCTTAAGTCTCTATCTTCTTTACCAGGCTGTGGAAGAACCTTGTATTCCTATCTGCATCAACAAACCATTCATACCCTACTTATTGCCAAAAATATTCTTCCAGGTGAAGATATTTTGTATATTCTGTCATTGCCATTTGCATCACCACTCTATTCTCCACAGATGAATCTTTCTCAAATTGATTCTCTTTGATTCTGGCAATTTCCTCTCTAATCATTAGCTACTGAAATATGTCACCAAATGTAGCCCTACTCCACAAAGAGAGAATTGTCTTGATCTTTTTAATTTTTCTCTTAAAATCAAGAAAAGGATTATCTGAAAAATCAGTGTCCCAATAAAGCCTAATAATATTTAGAAACTCTTCATGATCAGTCCAGAAGTTAAGAAACCTAAAAGGCTTCTTATAAGTAGTAGGTCTAGTTTACAACACAGTAACAAAGGAGTATGGTCAAAACCCTTCCTGGGAAGATGTTCAACTTTTGAATGTGAAAACAACCCCTGGAACTCAACATTAATCAAAATTTTGTCCAACTTCTCAAAAAAGCAGTCATTTCCAGCTCTTCCATTCCACCAAGTAAATGGACTACCCTTCACAGGAACCTTATCTAAAAACAGTATGATTCAATACTCATACTATACTTCTACATCTTTTTTCCCTAATGCAGATCCTAGTATGAGTCATCGCTGCTAATTTACTCCTCATACGGAGCTATTGATCGGAGATATAAGGTGGAATTTTTGCGATCAAAGCTAATCCATCTCTTTCCATTTTGTACTAGTCTTATTTTAGACTATAAGAGACTATTCTGTATATATTGTACCTACCTAGTACTCTCGTATTTGTAGTGGCTCTTATACTGACTGATACCAGGTCTTGGGGGACTATTTTGTGTATTTTGTTCTTTCCCCTTCCTTTTTGTATACATGTTTTGCCTATTTTCTTTATTAGTCGCTTTATTGAGTGTTGCTACCCTGTTATTCTCTCTTCCACTCATTAGCCCATTACTAGCCATTCTTGGCTATGAAATTGGCTTACATACTAGTGAGTTATAGTAGGTGCCATCATGACCTGAGTTCTTGGGTCGGAACAGTACTAAAGTAAACTGTAACAATGGTCTTGAGTTGGGTACCCATGGTCACATCAAGTTTTCCCATATCTGCTCTCATGTCTTCCATCTCTTAGGTTAGACTAGCTATAGTGTGTCTATCTTCTTCTTTCTTCGGTAGAAATGTCTATTTCATTTTTGACATCTCTTTTTGTATTTTCTAAAGTTGCTCGTGTGCATTGGACACTATGAGGACTTTGGGTTCGAAAATGATAATACTTCGAATGTCTTTATTCAGCCAATCCTTGTAGCCTTCTATATACCTTACATTGAATCTATCCTCTGCTAGGGTTTTTGGTTCTAATTTTTGACACGTCCTCCAATCTCGAATAATTTTCTTGGCCTTCAAGACTTCGTCATTATCTTTTAATCAATGATGAAGACATTCATGTATGCGGTTTTTGGTTCCATTTATTTTCTCCAAAACTATCTCATGACACTTTGAAGGGCATATGGTCAGATTCCCCTAATACCCAAAAGTGGTAGGAAAGGAAGTTTTTCACCTCTTATAACAATGTTTCTTGAAATGAATCTATCAAACATCAATTGGATGTCTTCCTCCCTTAATTCAAAGAAAGCTTGAGCTCATCCTATCTTAGTTCTCGTTTTACCCATCTCTTTCCAGCAAAACATTTTAGGTAAATCATCAAGCTCACTTCTTCTGTATTTATTGGGATGTTCTTGGTTTCCCTCAGTTTTGGCCAAATGATTAAGGATCCACCATTGTAAAAGCAAGTTACAACCATGAAAGTAGTGATGCCCATTTCAACACCTCCCTAGAGACATGTAGATTTCTGCCAAGATGACTGATGCCAAATAAAAGAATTTAGTTATTTCCACTGAGGAGATACCACTAAAGATGATGTGGGTTACCATGATGATTCGAGTGTTGATTGTTTGGCTCGGTCCTTGAGGGAATACTATAGTTCCTAACAAGGCAATGGAAAAGGCCACTGGCTGGATTCATCCCACTTCAGATGTGACAGAAATTCTCTTTGGAATGTTAGGAACCCATCTGATTTCCCAAAGAGATTGAAAAGGTCTTGGAAAGAGATTCTTGGACCAAGTATCAAATAACATTGGCTTTGATTTGAATTGAGTAATTTTTCCAATTCGCTTGGAGTTGGTTTGTCCAAAATTAGGATGCCTTGTTTGGGTTTGTTCCTCCTCTTTAGAAATGTCCCAATGGTGTCAAAGCAATCCCCAATATCTTTGAGTGTCGAGGCTATTTCCATGGTCCCGAACATAATACCATCCTCTCGTTGTCTTAATATCTTGTAACGACCTCTATTAGTTCCAGCCAAGCTTCTATTTTCATCAAAGATGGTAAGTGACCCAAATGTTGATCTATTTTCCTTCTATGTAGTCCGTTGAGAGTACCCTCACCACATTCTAAGCTTCAACGGGTCTTTGACTACCATATCAAAACTTCAAGAATTTAGATATATCCTACAAAACAAAGTAAACCATTAGCCCCCTCCTCTCTCAAGACAAAGGTCTAGTTACAACACATACGTCCTTCAAAAATAGCGCATAATTGGATGCGGTGTTGTTAGGTCGTGGACATATTAGGTGGTCTTTGAATGGATTTAATATCCAAGATATCTTAGGTCAATGCACTTAGATCGGGTTTTGGTTTCACTCTATCCTATGTAGACTAGAGTGGGTTTTTGAAAAGATTGGGAACCCAAAATGAACTATTTTGGGGTGAAACATCAAATGATTGTTGGGCGACCGCGAACCAATTGATCACTTGTTTGTTTTGAAAATGGGTTTTTTAGAGAAGCAAAGAGTCGCAAAACCGCTTTTCCTAATACATTCTAATTTTGTCGTGTATCGAAATATGCCATGATTATGCAATAATCATAATTTATAGAATTTAAACAAATATATAAATACATGGCACGGAATTTATTATTACAAACCCAAATAGTTAGTCAAATAAGAGTTAGTAAAAATCACTTTGGTTAGAACCTTGTTGTATCCCTAGCAAAGTTGTCATTTCGGTTTTGGAGGAAAATGGAACTTTATTATTTTGAAAATTTATGAAAATTCTCAAAAAAATTTAAGAGAGTCACCACTTAATTTATAAAGAATTTAAGAAAACCTTTAAAATTTCAAAACACATAAAACAAAAACATCTTTAAAAATTCAAAATCCAGGTAAGGGTTCTTTTTAACATTTTTGGAAGGTTGTTAAGGCATCAAAAATGTACGTTAACTCGAGGTTAACCGGAAATTTTATAAAACTCTTATTTTGGCTAACTTCTAAAAAAAGGACTTGTTATTTAAGAAAAGGTCATTTTTATGAATCTGACTTAAAGAAAAAGGAAAGGTAAAAATATTTGAGCATGACTGAGTATAAGATAAATTAAAATGTTAGAGTATTGGGAAAAGGGTCCGAAAAATAACTAAACTTTGACGAAAATTGTTGTAACACGCCTAAACTTTGCGGGGGTCATATGATTCCCCTGGACTATTTAGTAGTATATTTTTGTGACCTTTATTTGCTTAGATGGACCACAAAGTGAATACACGCGCATTGAGCGCGTAGGGGTCAAAACAAAACTATATAAACCTATCTCTATTTTCCACATAGCAATACAGGGGACCTTTATTTTTAATTTTTTCATTAAATACACCAAAATAATTATATTCTTACCTTGTACCTTCCATTTAAACCGCTCTCACCATTATCACTGAAGAGGCAAGCTTTCATTTTTAATTCGATATTCTTATACTCAATTATTTCATTAATTTCACCATCAAAATTCAAAAAAAAGATAATAATAACTCCCTATTTCCAGTTTATTATTGTTGATTTTATCGTGTATTAATTTGTATTTCATGACTGAGAAACTTTTATTTTGGTGCTTTTTTGTTGAGACTCACTATTAAACATAGTTCAGAAATGGATGTCGTGAATATGTGGTTGTTTTGATTCAAATCTTATTGAAGATTGATGGGGTTGATGTTGTGAAGTTTTGGTGAAATTTTCAGCCCATTTAGATAAGATTTGAGCGAGTTAAGAAAAAAAAAAAAGCTGAAACTATTTGATTCCCGTTGTTTTGTTGTTGTTTTCAAGTTTATTTGGGGTTATCATGGATTTGGAGTAGGAAACTTGAAATAGGAACTCCATTGAAAGACATTAGCAAAGCTTGAAGCTTCGATCTCAAATTTCGAGTTTCGCAAATGAGTTTCATTTTGAGTGGGTAATAGATCAATAGAATCGGGACGTTGAGAGGAGCTCATAGCTAAAATTTGGGGTGATTTAGAGAAAGTATCAGGTGGTTTTGCATCAATTTACTGCTATAGTTGTACGAACAAGATAGATGTCAAGAAACTTTCAGATTTGCAGCAATAACCACATTTTGTGAAAATAGCCACTGATTTGCTATTTTTGCAGAAAGTGAGAGTTAAAATAAATTAATTAAGATAATAAATTCTTTTAATTTATTTAAATGGCGTGTGTAAAGCACCCTCTTTGGATTGACTGAGTTAGTAGTCCAGCTAAGCAAATAAAAGTCATAAAAATACACTACTAAATAGTCTAGGGGGATGTTTTGAACCATTTTCCCTAGAGTATTTAAACAAAGATAAAGCAGAAAATCACAAAACTCTAAAAGAATGTCCAAAATTGATTACTTAGACCTAAGAATCAATGTTGGACTGATCTTGGGACATTTTTGTTTCTAGTATGTCTTTTACTTGGGCTTTGTCCAAATAACATTCTCAATCTTTTGAAGGCTACTGATGTTGTTGTGATTCTTTTAGGCTTTGCCCCATTTTGCTTCCTTCAACTTGTATACTAGCCTCTTTTCTTGCAGGATGGCTCAAAAAGAATGAGGTGTTAGGGCTTAGCCTAATTGAAATGCAAAAGAAATTTGGGGAGTCCAAATTGGACTTGGCATGTCATGCATTAGAGAAAAAAGAAAAGGAGGATTAGTAGATGTCAATGCAACACTTAGCAAGAAATTGCTGAATTAAGCCAACAAAAATATAAAAGGTCTTGATGTTGGAATACTAAATCATTATAGTAAGTTATAGAAGTCTAAAATATCAATCCATACATATTACTGGTAACCTCATATTGATGCTTGAAGGATATCATGAATTAGGCATATTAATGTTTTGAACATAACAAATCATTGCATCTCATGACAAGTAATGACCCTCATAGTTAGAAATCTCAAAAAATATTTCATTCATTTTTGACTTGTGAAATTAACAGAAAGCCTTACATAGATTCAACATTTACTCAATCAGCTCTATTAAATCAAACCATTGACAACATAAACTCAGATTCAAGACTCAAAATAGCAAGTTAATAGATAATTTGGATAGGAATATATAAACTTTTCTAGGTAAGAAAGTAATTAAGTTAAATATTTGTATAAAATATTCCATATTATCTTCAACAATTAAGTAACTAGAATGATTCAAACTAAGAAGATTGGCAAGAGAGTTAGATGAAGATGTTTGAAGATCTAAAGAGAAAAAGTTATGGTATAGGTCTAGCTATCCTTCATGACATTATTCAACCATATTGAAAGCAAGAGAAACTGATTTGAAAAGAATCACACAGTGTTGGAGGGCAGGGACATCTAAATAAGTAAATTTGGCCTTAATTATTTTATTCAATGCATTAACAGATTCCCAAATGAAATAATATGGTATATGGAAGTAGATATACTGAAGAGAATTACTCTAGCTTCTTCTGATAATAATTTAGAGTGCTCAATGAACATTGATTATTTGAAATTACATAAAGAAACAGCCTAGTCTATATATTACATACGTACAAAGAACAGAGAAGGAAAATCACGCAGGTTTTATCAAGTTTCATGTTCAAGCACACGCTGGTACAGGATTACACACTTCTAAAGCTTATAATATGCTTGTATCTTAACAGAAAGGTCTATATGTATCAAACAACAAATAACCGTTGGATTATACTTCAAATTTTGAGATTTTTAAGATGATAATGAAAGAAGATTAGAATCTTAAACACATAAAAATAAAGACTTATGAATCACAAAACTTTAACAAGTTGAGAATTAACGATTACACAAAAAAGCAAAAGAAGTTGATCATGGAATCTGAACAACACTTGAAAATAGGAAAAGGGAGTTACTAGATCCTGAACAATTACTCAATAATTTATTGCATAGATTTTATCTAAGATAATATACTATCATAGTGTATAAATATCAATATTAATCGAAAAAAATCATCTTAGACAAAGATTTAAAAAAAAAAAAAAAAAAAAAAACCTACCCAGTGAGATCCCAAAAGTGAGGTTCGGGCAAGGATGAATGTACACAAACCTTACCATTAACTCAAGGAGGTAGAGAGGCTATTTTCAAATGACCCTCGATTCAAGTGCTTCAAAGTGTTAACAGAACACAAAGAAGAAAAATTAAAATTTCATAAAGGAAAACAAAGCTTAAACCACTCAACATAGATTATAAGACATGGGAGATGTATCTCCCTCTAAAAGATCAAAATTTATTCTACTAGGATATTACTCTTTTTGACACCTACCTCAGTAAATATTCAAAGAGAGAACTATTTTTCCTTCCATAGAAGACTAGACACCCCAAGTAGGTGAAAGGAAAGGATCCCTGATTAATTCCAATAAGTCTCTTCAGTATGGCCCTTATAACTAAAGGGAGTTTTTTCATGAAGGTAGAAAAAACTCTTACTCTTATTAACCATTTGTCCTGAAACATTCCCATAATCCTTCAAAAGTCCTATTATCTTTATTATAAATATCCTATCTTCAAAACAAAAAAGAATTGTGTCATCAACATATGAAAGGTGGTTGATCTCTAGACTTCACTTTGGCAAATCGTATCTTTTGAATTCCCCATCTCCATGTAAGTTTTTCATACCCTTAGATTACAACAATTATAAATAAAGTTGGTGATAAAGAGTATCCTTGCTTTAGTCCATTGGATGAATGAAACAAATATAAGATTGACCATTCATCAGTATAGAATCCCAGTTGTCTGACACTAACCTATAGACCGTGTCAATAATGATTTATAAGAATTCAAACTTCATTAGAACTTCAGTTAGGAAAATCCAAGAAACTCTGTCATATTCTTTTGTTACATCCAACTTTATTACCATAATGTAAAACTTGTTCCTCTTGTTGATATCCCTAATGATCTCTTGTGCCAACAAAATATTTTCAGTGATACTCCTAGCCCTAACAAACCTTTTTTGATTGTTGGAGATGATAGATGGTAACATGTAATGACCTTCCCAGTTATTTCCCTCATTTTCGTGTGTTCTCAGCTTTTAGAGCTTTTCTATAACTGTCCCAAGTTATTTATGACTTGCTGGGACTGACAGTTCGGTTCCCGGACAGTTCATTTGAGAATATTATTTAGACCGAACACGTTGTAAAATATTAAATTAAATTTGAATTTGGTAAAATGACATAGTTAATTACCTTTCGAAAATGTTTTTGAAATTTATAAAAATTCTTTAGTTATGATATATCTATACTATTTTATAATAGTTTTATAATTTATTAATAATTTAAGCGGAGATAATGAATTTAAATATGTTTAAATTAATATTTTTATTTTATAGAGGTTTTGTTAGAAATAATTTTCTATTAATTATGGTATATTCAAAAAGTTGTATTTATTTTACTACGAACATATGCAATACCCGAATACATATATAATGGGATGAAAAAATTACACAATGTGCCACCTCCACCACCACGTGGAAGGTGAGGAGGTGCACATCATCATGGTCACCTTCCATTTGGAAAGTGAAAAGTTACAATGTTGATATATATATATATATAGGTGTATTCGATGGATGGACAAAATGTAATATTTTTACATTTTATCCACTTTTTCCAATTACCTCTCACCATTATTGATTATTTAAGCTCAATATTGAGTCAATACATTGAGGTTTGAGGTTAGGGGTTTATATATTTGAGTCCGTGGACTCATTCTCATCATTTCTACGGTACGTTTTCTTATTTTTACGGTAATTTTCATTTATGATGGTATATTTTGGGATTGGTGTTGATATTTGAGCTATATTTTGAGCTCAAATAGAGAGGTGATAGTTGTGACTATTGGTCACGGGGTAATTTGGGACGCTGTGACGGTTTCAATTTTGCGATACCGCAAGTGGGCCCCATGTGGACTGTTCGGACATTTTTTGAATTAATGAAATATGGGTATCAATAGTCATGTTTTGACATGTAGTTTATTATTTTGGTAGATTGGCAGCAGTCAGAGGCCTCTCAAAAGGGGAAGGCTCCTATTTAGCTGGCTTTAGCAGGCATTCGGCGGCGTCCAGGTAGGATAGGTTTACCTTCCTTTACACTTAGATTGAGCTTATGTGTGATATATGTATGTTATTGTGCTGGTATTATAAACTTGGCGGTGGTGGTTTGCTGTGATTTAGGCCTTCCAGGCCGGATAGGGCTATTCGGATACATTCCAAGCCAGTTACCCTCGAGGTACACCACAGATTCCCTATTTGGGGTCGGATAGTACTGTTGTGTTAATTTCTGGTTGGGGAATGTTATTGTTGGACCTTAGTCCAAGCTTAGGCAGACTTAGACCGATATATCTAGACTTGGTTTTCGGGACCCGTTAGTGGGCCCCGTTACCCTTTTTGTCGACTTGTCAGAACTTTGACATCTTTGGGCTTAGATAAGCCCTATATGACTGTTAGGGTTGTAATGGGATTGAGTAACCCCGATTATACCCGATTGACCCATTTAGCTTTGTTCGTCCCTAATAGCACCATATTTGATCGGGATCGGCTAGTTTGACTTAGAACGTTGACCCGCCTTTCCATGACTTATAATGTATACCCATACTTGTATATACATATTGTTTATAGTAGATAGTTAACCTATAAGGACCCTGAGATTGACTTGTAGCATATTGTGGGTTAGCTTTTGTACTAATATACTAGTATTGACTTGGGACTAGAGCGTTCTCCGATTATCTGATATGATATGACATTTGATTCTGTTCTGGTTACTGGCTATGATGAGTTCCAGTTCGATTTCGTCTACTGATTCAGGTATGATGATTTTGGTTATTGACTATTGGGTGTTCCGGTTCGAGTCTGGCCCCGAATTGAGGTACACTATGAGCTCTGGTACTAGGAACCGTGATTATGATACTATTGTTCTCTGAGTTCCGGCTCGAGTCTGGTAGATATGATATATATGTGGCCTATTGTTATTACCCACTGCTTCCGGTTTGACTCCGGCGTCTGGCCTCTTGTTATTACCCATTGGTGTCGGTTCAAGCCCGGTGCACTCTTGTTGGTTATTATGGTTACTGGATACTGATACAGCTTCGAGACACTGGTGACTATGTATTTACTATGCTTGTGTGTCCCATCGGTTTATGGGGGCCAGGCTGGGTTATTGTTTTCTTTCGTGTGCCTATCGGGTTTATGGGAGCCCAAATAGGTTATGTTTGACTTGTGTGTTTACTTACGCATTTACTTACTAATTATTCGGTATCACATTTATTTACCTCCTGAGCATATCTATACGCCTCGGCAATTACCTATGTATTTATTACTCACACCCTGGACTTAGCATGCACCCTCGTATTTTAGCTTGCTTATATTACTTTAAGCTCAGTCGGCCGATGATGCCTACTGAGTACCCGTTGCCCCGGTACTCATACTGCATTTCTGCATCTTTTTCCCCGATGCAGATCTGGGCACTAGCCGATGGTTTTGACGTGACACTCTTCTCAGCACTGACTCCAAAGCAGGATGAGCTTACTGACGTTCGAGGTAGATCCTACTCCATCTCTACTGTATATTCTTTTGCACTCAAGACTGTTGTACTTGTTATATATATTTGGTTTCTGTTTTGTATTCTGGACACGTCTAGTAGTAACTCTTGTACCGACCTCACCAGGTCTTGAGAGGGGTTCTTGACTATATATATATTGTCCTCTTCCTTCTCAGTCTTGGTATGGGTTTATTTTGGTTCTATTTGTCTTTATATTTCTAGTATGTTTATGCGTATGATTACTTCCACTTCATCTCTAGTTTTTGAGATTCCGCCCGTTAGCCTGTTGCTTGTCTCTCCGGGCTAGGGTTTGGCTTGCCTATTGGTGGATTACAATAGGCGCCATCATGACTCAAATATTGGGTCGTGACATAACAATCCTACAAGACTCTCATGCAATATTCTAGACAAATCTTGTTAGCAAAAATGTTGAAACTTATGGGTTTGAGATCCAAAAAACAATTTATGTTTTCCTTCTTAGGAAGAAGGATAAGGTTTGTGTGGGTTATAAACCTGGGGAGCTGGTGACCATAAAAGAAAGCCCTCACCATCTTTGTGATGTCTACACCAATGATGTCCCAACAACTCTAAAAAACAAACCTGAAAAACCATTTGGTCTACTAGTACTATCACCATTCAGTGCAAAAACCATAGTCTTGACCTCCTCCACACTTGGTAATCTTGGCAGTTGATAATTTTATTCTTGAGTGATAAATTGGGGGATATGTTTGAGCATCTCAAAGTTATCATTCCTGCCCGACACCTTAAAGTGGTTCTCAAAAAGGAAATATTCTCTACCCCAATATTTTAATTTGAACTTAATGTATCTTCCTATTTAGTTTGGATTTCTGCAATGTGAAGCTTTTTCCTTCTTCCCTTTACATATAAGTGAAAAAACCTGATGTTTTTATCTCCATCTATTAACAATGATTTTTGCTTCTAGTGTTCTTGCTCCATATGCAAGAACTTTTTCAACTTTACTTCAGCATTGCTAAGAGAAGATCTATTCTCTGCTGATGGTAGTATTTCTAGCTGAATTTCGTTAACCCTTATAACATCCTCTAATATAGTAATCTACATCCTATGTAGTAATCTACTGAAAGATGTTACCAAAAGTTTCCTTGCTCTAAGCTACTAGAGCATATATAACCTTCTTGATTTTTGCTTGAAATTCTAGAAAGGGACTTCCCAAAAAATCTACCTTCCAATTCTCCTATATGACATTTTTAAACTAATGATGCTTGGTCCAGAAGTTGAGAAATTTGAAAGGTTTCATCACTAGTTCATCTTCTGAGTTGCATGTCACATGTAGGGGAGCATGATCAATCCTCGTCTCACCATATGACTCACCTCACTGGAAAGGAACATCTCAAAAAATTCCTGATTTCCAAACACTCTATCTAGCCTTTTGAAAATGCATTCATCTTCTATTCTTCCATTCCAACAAGTGTATTTGCTTCATGGTTCTTTAAACTTAGTGAGGGAACAATTATATATACATCAAGCAAAACTCATAGCTTCATATTATGTGAAAGGTAGACCCCCTAGCTTCTCCTCCTTATTAAGAATCACATTTACATCACCTCTCACAATCCATGGAAATTGATAGCCATATGCTACTTTTTTAATATTCTTCCAAAGTTCTAATCTATATAATGCATTGCATCTGGCATACACTGCTAAAATGGTGATTTTTTTTTTTGTTGTTGAACTTCAAAGTAAGTTGATGAATGCTAAATCTATCTTTTACTGTTTGCATATCCCAATCACTACTCTAGAAAACCCAAATCTTGGATGAGTAATTAACACTAGCATTTTGAAATCACAGTCTCTTTTTGCATTGTTCTAACTCTTGTGGTCCTTGAAAAGGCTCCATAAGAGCTATGTATGAATAATGCTATCTCTTACTAAGTTCTATTAGTCTCTTAAAGGAATTTTGAGCATTAACATACCTTGTATTTAAAAATAGTATTTTTTTTCAATAATTGATCTCTGTTGGGGGGCTAATCTTTATTACTCTTTGTTTTAACCTAAAGTGGGAGTGTTGGTAATGACCTTGTTTACCTTTTTTGACTCCACTTTTCAAGTTATCTATTTTCTTGGAAGATAAATCTTCTGCCTTTCCTTCCTGGTCTATGTCTTCATATATCAACTTATCTTCTTGAGTGTTTTGCTTATGCTACTTCTGTTCTTCTGAAAGCTCCTAGATATCAAGGGTTTCTTCTATCTGAATTTTAGGTATCACAATTTACAGAGGGTTTGGGCTCCCCTCTTTGCAGTGTTATTATTCTTCTGATGTTTCTCAGTCGTAGGTGCATCTTTGGGGTCCTCCCTAGTCAGCTCCACCTTATTCTTCTCATTCTTCTCATTATGTTCAATAGTGTGTGTAACTGGTGGCTTCCATACTGCTTAAGCTCTATCTTTGTCTATTACTATGGAACCTTTTTCCAATAAATCTCTTCAGTTTGTCCCCTATAACTGAGGGAGTTTTTTCATGAAGATAGAAAAACTCTAACTCTTGTTGATCATTTGTCCTAAAACATTCCCATAATCCTTCAAAAGCCCTATTATCTTTATTATAAATATCCTATCTTTAAAACAAAAAAGAATTGTGTCATCAACATATGAAAGGTGGTTGATCTCTAGACTTCACTTTGGCAAACCATATCTTTTGAATTCCCCATCTCCGTGTAAGTTTTTCAGACCCTTAGATTACAACAATTATAAATAAAGTTGGTGATAAAGAGTATCCTTGCTTTAGTCCATTGTATGAATGGAAGAAATATAAGATTGACCATTCATCAGTATAGAATCCCAGTTGTCTGACACTAACCTATAAACCATGTCAATAATGATTTATAAGAATTCAAACTTCCTTAGAACTTCAGTTAGGAAAATCTAAGAAACTCTATCATATTCTTTTGTTACATCCAACTTTATTACCATAATGTAAAACTTGTTCCTCTTGTTGATATCCCTAATGATCTCTTGTGCCAACAAAATATTTTCAGTGATACTCCTAGCCCTAACAAACCTTTTCTGATTGTTGGAGATGATAGATGGTAACAATCCTACTTGTTAGCAAAAGTGTTGAAACTTATGGGTTTGAGATCCAAAAAATTATTTATATAAGGTTTGTGTGGGTTATAAATCTGGGAAGATGGTGACCATAAAAGAAAGCCCTCACCATCTTAGTGATGTCTACACCAATGATGTCCCAACAACTCTAAAAAACCAAACCTGAAAAACTATTTGGTTTACTAATACTATCACCATTCTATGCAAAAGCCACAGTCTTGATCTCCTCCACACTTGGTAATCTTGTCAGTTCATTATTTTATTCTTGAATGATAAATTGGGGAATGTGTTTAAGCATCTCAAAGTTATCATTCCTGCTTGACTCCTTAAAATGGTTCTAAAAAAGGAAACATTCTCTACCCCAATGTTTTAATTTGAACTCAATGTATCTTTCTATGTAGTTTGGATTCCTGCAATGTCAAGCTTGTTCCTTCTTCCCTTTACATATGAGTGAAAAAACCTGATGTTTCTATCTCTATCTACTAATAATGATTTCTGTTTCTAGTGTTCTTCCTCCATATGCAAGAACTTTTTCAATTTGCCTTTAGTGTTGATAAAAGAAGATCTGTTCTCTGCTGATGGTAGTATTTCTAGCTGAATTTCGTTAACCCTTATAACATTCTCTAATGTAGAAAGCTGTTAAAAGATGTTACCAAAACTTTCCTTGCTCTAAGCTGCTAGAGCATATTTAACCTTCTAGATTTTTTCTTGGAATTCTAGAAAGGGACTTCCCACAAAATCTATCTTTCAATTCTCCTATATGACATTTTTGAACTGATGATGCTTGGTCCAGAAGTTCAAAAATTCGAAAGGTTTCATCACTGGTTTCTTCCTCTGAGTTGCATGTCACATGTGAGGGAGTATGATCAATCCTCGTCTTACCATGTGACTCACCTCACTGGAAAGGAACATCTCAAAAAATTCCTAATTTCCAAACACTTTGTCTAGCCTTTTGAAAATGCATTCATCCTCTATTCTCCCATTCTAATAAGTGTATTTGCTTTCTGATTCTTTAAACTTATTGAGGAAATAATTATATATATATATATATTAAGCAAAACTCATAGCTTCATATTATGTGAAAGGAAGACCCCCTAGCTACTCCTCCTCATTAATAATCATATTAACATCACCTCCCACAATCCATGGTAATTGATTACCACATGCTACTTCTTTAACATCCTTCCAAAGTTCCAATCTATCTAATGCATTGCATCTGGCATACACTACTGAAATGGTGATTTTTTTTGGTTATTTTTGAACTTCAAAGTAAGTTGATGAATGCTATCTTTTATTGTCTGCATATCCCAGTCACTACTCTAGAAAACCCAAATCTTGGATGAGTAATTAACACTAGCATTTTGAAATCACAGTCTCTTTTTGTATTGTTCTACCTTTTGTGGTCCTTGAAAAGGTTGTATAAGAGCTATGTATGAATAATGTTATCTCTTATTAAGTTCTATTAGTCTCTTAAAGGAATTTTGAGCATTAACATACCGTATGTTTCAAAATAGTAATTTTTTTTCCAATCATTGATCACTGTTGGGGGCTTATCCTTATTACTCTTTATTTTAACCTAAAGTGGGAGTGTTGGTTAACATTGTTTACCTTTTTTAACTCCATTTTTCAAGTTATCTATTTGCCTGTGAGATAAATCTTCTGCCTTTCTTTCCTGGTCTATGTTTTCATATATCAATTCATCCTTTTCAGTGTTTTGCTTATGCTACTTTTGTTTTTCTAAAATATCCTGGAGATCAAGGGCTTCTTCTGTCTGAATTTCAGGTATCACAATTTGTAGAGAGTTTGGGCTCCTCTCTTTCCAGTGTTAATATTCTTCTGATTGCTCAGTCGTGGGTGTATCTTTAGGGTCCTCCCCAGTCAACTCCACCTTATTCTCCTCATTTTTTTCATCATGTTCAATAGTGTGTGTACCTGGGGATTCCATATTGCTGGAGCTCTACCTTTGTCTATTGTTGTGGAATCTTTTTCTTTGCCCAGTTTGCTGTCTTGATTACTGAAAAGTCCATCTACCTATGTATTTGTGGTATTATCCATGGTGTTTGCTTCTGCAATTTGATCTTGATTATTCCTCAGTTTCTCTCTATCTAATGCATCAAATCTGTCAAGGATTTTTACTCCTTGTGAGCCTTGTTGAGTTTGTTTACGATTCCAAGCTTGTTTATTTCTCCATATTCCCTGTTGTATACCTCTGCATGCTCTTTTCTTGTTCATCTGCTCTTTAAAAGTATCTTATCTTTTTGTTTTCCCTTCTCCCCTTATTGTACATTTTTTATTTCTGGATCTGTTTTCCCATCCTTTTCATCATCTTTTTCCCCTGGTTCTTTTCCTCTTTTGGTTTCTTTTTCATTATTCTCCCTGGGGTTTTGGTCTTCTTTTTTCTTTGGATACAACTCCGAGTGAATGACATAACATTGTTGTTCATTGTGCCCCTAAATCCTACAGTTCTATAGTATTTTGGAACATAGTCATATTTTATCATCACCTATTTTTCAATGATTTCCCCTGACTATCTTCTCATACCCACATTGATTCTTTATGGAAAATCATTAAGTATATCTACTTCAACGTTCACCCTAGCACAACTAGGCCTTGTTTGATTCTACATAGCAAGATCTACTTGTAATGGCTTACCAACTGCTGCAGCCAAAGAGAAGACTGCTTTTTTTCTAAAAAATTAGGCAGTGGAGAGGGAAAATATATCTATGCAATTACAGTGGTGGTTTCTTCATCCGGATCAAACATTAGATCCCACTTCAATGTGAATATGGGATATGTCTAGTGTCGGTGTGTTATGTAAAAAACAGGCTTTGATAAAAGGTTGACATAATCTTCTAGGATCATGACTCTAATCAAAATGTGGCCTATTGCTGAACAAACCTATATTGCATTCTTCCTTCAGTTCTCATTGCTTCGGATTCAATCTGCACAGATCTTGTTTATCAAGCCATCCATAAGAGAATTTGCGTATAACAACATATTATAAAATTTTATTCAGTATGATGGACATGTATGATGGAGCTAAGACGCGTGTTAGGACTGTAGGAGGTGACTAAACATTTCTATGTGGAAATGGGGTTACACCAGGGATCAACTCTTAGTCCTTTCCTCTTTATCATGGTGATGGATGGATTGATGCAGAGCATCCAAGATGAAGTGTCTTGGTGTATATTATTTGCAGATGACATAGTCCTGATTGATGAGACGCGTAGCGGAGTAAATGATAGGTTCGAGTTGTGGAGACAAACTTTGAAAGCTAAAGGTCTTAAGTTGAGAAGGACCAAAACGGAGTTTCTGGAGTGCAAATTCAGTGAGGGTTGTATGAGGAAGACGTAGATGTACGTCTGGACACACAGGCTCTCCCCAAGAACGATCGTTTTAAATATCTTGGCTCTATTATCCAGGATAGTGGGGTCATAAATGGTGATGTCACTCATCGTATTGGTGTGATATGAATGAAGTGGATGCTTGCCTCCAGAGTCTTGTGTGATAAAAAGATACCATTGAAACTTAAAGGTAAGTTTTATAGAGTAGTGGTTAGACCGACGTTGCTATATGGGACAGAGTGTTGGCCAGTCAAAAATTGCTATGTGCAAAAGATGTATGTCATAAAGATGAGGATGTTGAGATGGATGTGTGGACATACTAGGTGTGATAGAATTTGAGATAAGGTAGGAGTGGCCTCCGTAGTGGACAAAATGAGAGAAGCAAGATTGAGATGGTTTGGACATGTGATGAGGCGAGGTTGAGACACTTTAGTGAGGAGGTATGAAAGGTTGGTTATAGTAGGTGCGGAAAAGGGTAGAGGTAGGCCAAAAAAGTATTGGGGTGAGGTGATTAGGCAGTACATGGTGCATATTCAGGTTACCAAGGACATGACCTTAGAAAGAGGAATGTGGAGGACGCTTATTAGAGTAGAAGGTTAGTCGGGTAGGAGTGTTGTCGTGCACCATAGTATAATAGCTTAGGGCTTAGCTGTAGATATCTCTTATTGCTGTTGTTTATTATGTTTCGATTATCACACTATTTTGTGGCTTTTCTGTGGCTGATTAGTTGTCATATTTTCTTCACTATTCTCCTCTTTTTTGTACCTGAATTTGCTACACTTGAGCCGAGGATCTTCCAGAAATAGCCTCTCTACCTCCTCGAGGTAGTGGTAAGGTCTGTTACACTTTACCTCTCCAGACCTTACTTGTGGGATTTTACTGGGTATGTTGTTGTTGTTGTATCATATGATCCACCTCACCTTCATCCCAAATCACTCTAGGCTCACCATGTAGATAGACAATTGACTTCATAGGGATAGGTTTGATCGTAGTAGATGTTAGTCGTAGTGTAGCTGCATAGTTTCCTGGAGGTATAACATTAGGTATGGGAGGGGCAACCTATGAGGGAGGTTGTCTGGGTGTTGTGATAGCCTTGGCCACCAGAAAAGGTAGGCAAAATCACTAGGGTTTATTGACAGCGGCTGAGAGTTGAGAATCGTGATCTATTCAACTTTCATTTGGGATCTGAAAGACAGCTTTATTACTATCAAAAATACTAATTTTCTCTCAAAAGCTTGGACAAACATCTTATTTTTTTTAAAAGTTTTGACAAAAAGTAAGCTTGGCCAAAGAAGCCATAAGACGGAGAAAACTTGATGATTTTCACCTCAATATTGATGAACAAAATGAGAGGAAAAGTAAAAAGTAGTAGTAAAAGATTTGCTTAAAAAATATTTGGAACATAATATAAATTTTAGGAAAGAAGAAGGGTGTTTCCACTAAAAAGAAGCCAACCAATTCAATTCAAACAAAAGAAAGAATGTAATAAAAGAAAGAAATGAAAGAGGCAAGAAAAAGGAAAGGAGACGGCAGAGGTGGAGGTGGAGGTGGAGGAAGAGGAAGAGGAAGAGGAAGAAGAAGCAAGAAAGATAGAAGCAGTCAGCACCGATAGTCACTCCTCCCCTTCAAACCCACCGATAGTCATCCGCATATCATATTTGCAGATTCAATTGCCCTGCAGATCTATCTATCTATCTATCTATATTCCTAATGGATGACCTCGATGTGTTAGCTCGAGACTTCGGTTTTCGACCCGCTGGAAAATCCGCACCAATGAGATCCGACGGCCGCTCCTCCTCCGTCCGATCAACCACCTCTTCTTTTGATGATCCTGATGGTATGTTATTCAACGATGTCTTCGGTGGCCCTCCTAAATACACCAACACTAGTGCCAATAAGTCTGCCGATTTCAATGACGATTCTATTTTCAAATCCGGCAAGACCAATAACAACAATGATGACAACATCATGACCTACTCCTTGCCTGTCTATGACAAGCCAGTGTACGACGAGGATATTTTTGACGGATTACCGGGAGTGAAAAGCAAATCGGTATCTGCATCCGATGACGTTTTTCCTACAATCACTTCCCCAAACCACAGTAAGAGTCATTTTGATGATCTGTTGGGGAATTTGGGAAGGAATGAACCAAAGACCAGTGCTTCCACTGAGTTCGATGATTTACTAGCTGGCTTTGAAAGTGCCAGTCCTGGCACCAGTTGCAGGTATTTTGTCATATCTTTCCGATCTGTATAGTCTTCTGCTATTTTGGGTTATTAATTAGAAATTAATAACAAATGTTACCTTGCTGTTGAACCTAAGTTTTGAATTTAAGTGGAAAAGGATGGAGCGGGCTGGCCACATCATTAACAAAAACAGAATTTTATTGAGTTCCTAATATTTTGTTGCTTGAGCAAGAAAAGCACTTGCAAGCACCTCTTATGAAAATATTACTTGGCTGGAGATCAGTGGTTCAGAATTTGATTATTTCAATTTATTGCTGGATATCATAGAATTTAAAAGCTATATGAGATCATTTATGGATTGACATGTAGGTGAACTTGGTACACTACACTCCTCAGAGTTATTAAATCTATTGCTGGATTACTAGAGCTATTAAATGGTATTAGCAATGTGTTCATTATGGATTAAAACATACCTCTATTTGAGGAATTGTTTCTGGTAATAGTTTGCTTGTCTGTATTTAAGGTTTTTCATGATTCAAGGGGTGCAGCTAAGAATTTGCATAGATAAACATGTGTTGATTATGTAATGATTATTGTGTGTAAACTGCTTATTTATTATGATTCAGTTTGAAAACGGTTCTGTATCTTATGTACTTTACTGCCCCTTTGTTTTGGGGGTATGGAGAGGGTTTTGGGGTTGAAGTCCGAATTCTCTTACTTCTCTATGCATACAAAAGGGTCAAAATTTGGGTACTGCTTTAGATGGAGAACATGATTAGGTCATCTGCTTTCTCTGGTGGACATGCTTACCACTTTAAGGGCGTAAATACTGCTTTAGAGGGCTAACATGGTAAGCTTGTCGCACTTGATATGAAGAATTGGTTGGCCATATGAAATTTTTGAATCTCTCTCACATTAATATAGTCTTTGAAATATCCATAAACCTTTTTGCTAATATATGGAGTAATTTCCATTTATCTGGGTATGCTCCTGATTTTCCAAATAGTGGTTGGGTGAAACTGTGTCACCTCCAAGGCTTCAACAGATAAGTGCAATGCAATTTTTGTCGCAGAGGTGTTAAAGTCCTGTTAGCCGTGGCGATTAGGGGTTCAACTGAATCCATTTAGTAGTTTGGATGTCTTGTTAAAAAGAAGTTTCTTCGTTTAATTAATTAGATTTTCATTGTTCATGCTTCTCTTTCATGTTACCAAGAGTTGTCTGGAAACTGATGATTCGATTGTTTACTGTAAGTGATCTGTGTAAGATGAAAACAAGATTGAGCAGGGAGGTTGCCAAACTGACCCTAATAAATAAACTGTATTTGGTATGTGGAGAAAATTTTAATATTTGCATATCATTTGCTAAGTAGAGTCACTGATCAGATTAAACCATGTGTACTCCAAATGCAGGAAATATATTGCTTTAACTCTGTTGTATTACATTTTGATTCGGTTATGATAAAAGCAGTGCTTTTACCACAGGTCATTTACAGAGTCAACCTATCCGTCCAAACCAGCTGGAGATTCAAATACGAGCTCTAGTGTGCTGGATGATCCTTTTGTAGTGTTAGAGTCGACGTCGGTGCCATCAAATTCTACTCCCGGGGAATTTTCAGATCCACTGGAAGAGATTGCTAAGCTTGGTAAGTCTGGAACTGCGAAAACTGGTGCTTCATCAGTTAGTGGAGGGGTGTTTGATGATCTAGATCCACTTAGTGGTTTTAATAAGTCTGTTCGTCCAGTTTCCCCTGAGAAGAAGACTGGAGGGAAGGACAGGAGCCCGTCAAAGGCGGGACCAGGAAGGAGTGATGCACATAATTCTACCTCAAGAGAGAATATTGGGACACCGTCATTTAGATATTCTGAAAGCCACTCACAGAAAAAAGCTCCTGGGGATGGTTTTCAAGAGTCCCCCCATTTTGACATGCCTTCAGAAGACCCTCTGAGATCTTTTGGTGAAGCTGCTCCTCCATATGCAGATAATGATCTTCATGAAACAAACTTCCAAGTGGATACATCCCCAAGATCAGAGCAACAAGTGCAGGCTTCCGATGATATATGGCTTACTGTATCAGAGATTCCTCTTTTTACACAGCCTACAAGTGCTCCACCTCCGTCGCGAGCACCACCTCCAATACCACGGCGCAGTTCAAAGCTAGAAGCAAGTTTTTTCGCTTCAAATGCAAGGAAGAGTGAGGGGTACTCCTCTTCCCCTAATCACAACCAGTACTCTCAGAATCCCAAGCCGGTTCGTCCCGCAGTTAAAAGCCCTCCAGTCTCACAGTTGGATGAACTTGAGGATTTTGCCAGGGGTTGGTCTCATAGTAGTATTGATGAAAATGCTGATGCTCTTTTTGGAGAAGAGATGAATGCAAACTCGGTAGCTGCTGCATCAGCAGCAGCAATGAAGGAGGCTATGGATAGAGCCGAGGCCAAAGTTAGACATGCTAAGGAAGTACGAGAAAGAGAATATGCAAAGTCTGCTAAGAATAAGGAAGCTGTACATCTGGAAAGGGATGAACAAGCAACAAATGAAGTGCAGGAAAGAGAGTTTCGAGAAAAACAGGTGAGACTAGAAAATGAGAGGCGACAGTGGGAGAAGGAAGAGGAAGAAAGGGCACAAAGGAAGCTTGAGAGAGAAAGGGAGAGAGCCAGGGAGCTTGAAAAAGAAAGGGCTAGGCAGGCGGTAGAAAGGGCTACTAGGGAAGCACGTGAAAGAGCAGCAGCTGGGGCACGTGACAGAGCTGCTGCTGAAATCCGTTTAAAAGCAGAGAGAGCTGCTGTGGAGAAGGCTGCAGCTGAAGCTCGAGGACGAGCTGAAAAGGCTGCAGTTCAGAGAGCACAAGCAGAAGCTCGCGAAAGAGCTGCAGCAGAAGCTAAAGAAAGAGCTGAAAAGGCAGCTGCAGAAGCAAGAGAAAAAGAAGCACGAGAAAAAGCTTCTGCTGCTAAGGCTGAGGCTGAGGCACGAAGGCGAACAGAACGAGCAGCAGTAGAGAGAGCAGCTGCAGAGGCTCGAGAAAGGGCAGCTGCTTCTGCAAGGATGAACCAACAAAGGAATGATAATGATCTTGAATCCTTTTTTAGTATGGGTAGAGCCAGTAGTGCACCAAAGACGAGAACAAGTACTCCTGTGAGTAGCGAACACCATTAAGATATAGCCTATTGTTCTAGAAACAGCACTGTTCATATTTTATTAATTGTTTTTGATTAGTAATGATAAGTCGTTGTCGTTCTTTCTTGCTGACCTTTTACTTTGTTCGCTGCCATTTTCAGGCCAACATATTTGATTCGCAGTTCCAGAATAAGGCAGGATCTGAAGGGCCAAAATCAACTGCTGGTGTAGCCTCCTCCAACATGAGGAAAGCATCTTCCACTACTAGTTTCGTGGATGATCTTTCTTCTATTTTTGGAGGTACTTCCTCTTGTGTCTTCATGATCTAACATTATGTATCTGATTTGGTTGTAAGTTGTTTCTCCCCGCTTTACTGTGTACTGTTCAACTTCACCAGCTTCTGCGTCATCTGGAGAGTTCCAAGATGTTGAAGGGGAAACTGAAGAAAGAAGAAGAGCACGACTAGAACGTCATCAACGTACTCACGAGCGTGCGGTATGCGTTCTGACAAATGATATCTTTCCTTCTAGTTGTTGGATATTCAGTACAATTTTCTGTTTACTGCTTTTAGCATGTAGTCTATTAGTGTTCACACAGTAGGTTCTGTGTATTTATTCATAGTTGTTGTGTATGTGGTCAGGCTAAAGCTTTGGCTGAGAAGAATCAACGTGACCTTCAAGTGCAGAGGGAGCAGGAAGAAAGACATGTAGGTTTTGTTTTGATAAAAAAAACTTGCAAAATCTATAATTAGGAATTTGGTTGCCACTGATATGCTCGCGCCGCCTCTCATAGCAGTGTTATTGAAGGCAAAAAGTGTAAGATGCACTTAGGATGGGACTTTAAGCCCAAAGCACAAATAAAACACGTGTTTTAATGAAGAAAGGCACAAATGAAGAAAAAACGAAATATGTGTAGTTGAATAATTGGTATAGCTGAAACAACAATTATATGAATTAAGTAATTGAAGAAGTTACAACTAGATGAAAGATTTATTGGTTAGTGTTGCTCTCTTCAAGACAGAGCCAATGAGCAACGAGGCAAAGGCCTAATAACCAAGCAGAAATACAGTAACAAAAATGTGCTCTGACTTGGGAAATGTGCCAAATCTTTTCCTCTCAATCTTCTCTCTCCTAAAGTTTGCCGTCTAACTTTCTCCGATGACTTCTCTCTTCTCTAGACATGGGAAAGAATATTTTTTATTGCAGGCGAAATCTTTCGAATTATTAAACATTAGTGAAGATTGTGATCGATGGTTCACTTTGACTGAACGTGGGAGGAGGTTTACTAGCAGCCTCAAAATCGATGAAGCAAATCTGCGTTGGGTTTGTGAAGCTCTCCTTGAAGCTTCTCAGGGAAGGGGAAATCGATGCAGAAGGTGGGTGAGGAAGATCATATCCTATTCATACAGGGTGGTCCAAAATTTCAACATCCATGGACGGTATGTGGGAATAGAAACTTTGCTGGGGGAGAAAAGAGTATCAGTGATTATCCCGGAAAATGACTACAACTGGGGGTGGGAAGATATAGCAAGGAAGTTCAAAAGATTTCTGGGGAAGGCTGTAAATTCACAATTTCAGCTTGCAGATCCAAAGGCAAAATCATATTTTCAAGCAGCAAAAATTACTAATTGACCAACCAATTCTGAGAATGCTTCACGGTCCCAGGCAACAGAAAAGGAGAATTATTTTGCGAAGTGTCTAATTGGGACGTTCAACGACTCTTTTAATATCAGCCCTAATCGAGAGAGAATTCAAAAATGGTTTCTCAACAGATGGCAAATCAGTGCAGGGCTTAGAGTCATCCCCATAAATCACAATAAATTTCTCTTCAAGCTGCCCTCCAAGCAGGAAGCTATAAGGAGTCGTTTGGTGTGAGGTATGAGGTATAATAATCCTGGGATAAAATGTAGGATTATTTTATCTTGCGTTTGGTTGGAGGTATTAGGTATCCATTCAGAGGAATCGCTTCTCGGCAGTCCCGGAATTATTTATCCCACCATTTATACCATAGTGATGGGATACGTTATCTCATATACATGGTGGGATAACTTATCCCGGGATAGCTGAGTTACATGGAGATTTTTAGTCTTAGAGGACTCTTGAGAACTTGTTCTAGGATTACAAATCTTTTTTGCTTTTTGATGGGTCTATGTCCTTGGCCTCTCCAATAAAGCTTTCGCCAATCGGCTCTTTTTTTAATATTCTTTCGGGCCATAGGGTACTACAATCTTTCTTGTTCCGTTTTCCCGTGAATTGAGAGTCAATGTAGTTTACCTTGCTAATGTCATGCGTAAGACACCAGTTTCAAAGCCTCTACAAATAATACGTACATGTAAGGTGACTAAACAACTAAGCTACTATTCATAACCAAATGTAGAACATAATACTGAAAATCCTAGTACATGCAGGCACTATAATCAGCAACTAACTATCTGGAGTGATTTGTTGCTGCATAAAACGTACTTATGTTCCCTTATAATATTTTTAGTTTGGGATGAAAGGGACAAATAGAGAAAGAATCAACACAAGTAATTCATGTAGCTAACAAAACTAATTTGGAGTGAGTTGTAGTTGATTGATTGTGTTAATATGCGAAATTGAATTAGCCACACTTACGTATATTTTATCGGTCGTTTGAAGCGCTGAATACATTGTGTTAAAGCTAGGAAATTAATATCGCTCCGTATTCATTGCCTTTATACATGTGACATTCTTTGTGAGCAAACATGAGCCAGGTCTTACTGGTTTCATGGTTGAACTCGTATTGTTATAAATGAGCTTGCGTTCTCTTATTTCCTTTTTAAGTTATATTTGTATCATCATCCTTTGCTTCTTTGACTTTTTCTGTTTATTCCTTAATCTTATTGGTTTACTAATTGTTGCAGAGAATTTCTGAAACATTAGATTTTGAGATCAAGCGATGGGCTGCTGGAAAAGAGGGAAACCTGCGTGCACTTCTATCAACTTTGCAATATGTATGTTAGGTTTCCAAACATAACGTGTCAATATTCTGTTTTAAATAATCCCTGCCCGATAAAACCCCTGCCACCTGAAGAATACTGGTGTTTCTTCTAAAAGTGATATTCTAGGAGCGAAAAGTAAGCACACAAAGCTCAATCTGTCTATTTTCCTGTTTCGTTGCTAATAGTAGTCCGCCAATATTTTCTTGGAGATAGGTACCCCTCGGTCCTCCCACTTTGAACACCACCGGTAAAAAAGGATAATGGAAATTCATAAGCAAAAGAGACTATGATTTCAAATATCTTGGAAATCATAATTTTTTCGATCTGGTTTCAATTAGGTCATGATCTAATTCTTGACTATCTTATACTTCCTCAAATATCTGAACTTTCTGCACTTCCTGATAATAATAATGTAATGTTGCTCAAAGTCACTTTAACTTTTATTTTTCCTTCTGATGTGAATTTTTCTCATTTTATTTTTCATCAGGTGCTTTGGAATGAATGTGGTTGGCAGCCTGTGTCCTTGACAGATTTGATTATGGGCGCCTCTGTCAAAAAAGTATATAGAAAAGCTACACTTTGTATTCATCCTGATAAGGTGCAGCAAAAAGGTGCCAACCTTCAACAAAAATATATTGCCGAGAAGGTTTTTGACCTACTTAAGGTATTTATCTGTGATCAATGCATCTTAAATCCATGCGCCACAAATTGTTGTCTTTTGTGTTTCCTTGGATCAGACATGTATTAGGTTCCCAGCAACTGTCATGATTTAACATTATCGTAAAGGAGGTATAAAGTTACTCTTTTCTAAGGCGTGAAGAGCCTGTTCTTCTATTGTTGCTGTAGGCTGGGTGGACCTATTGAGAGTCCATATTTCTGAGGGCATGTATGATGGAGCCAAGACTCGGGTTAGTCGGTTAGAATCGTGGGTGGAGACTCAGAGCACTTCCCAGTGGAGATGTGGTTTCAACATGGATCAACACTCAGCTAGTTGTTGTTTGCCTTGGTGATAGATGAATTGACGCGGTATATTCAAGATGAAGTGTCATGGTGTATGCTATTTGCGAATGACTTAGTACTGATTGATGAGACATGCAACAAAGTTAATACTAGGTTGGAGATGTGGAGATAAACTCTAGAGTCTAAAGGGTTTAGGTTGAGCTGAACCAAAACGTAATATTTGGAGTGCAAATTCAGTGATATGATGCATGAGGCAGGCGTGAAAGTGAGGCTCGACACATAGGCTATTTCCAAGAGAGAGAGTGTCAAGTATCTTGGGTCTTTAATTCAGGGAAGTGGGACATCGACGATAATATCACACATCGTATTAGTGTTGTGTGGATGAAGTGGAGGCTCGCCTCTGGAGTCTTGTGTGACAAAAGGTACCACCTAAACTTAAAGGTAAGCTCCACAGAGTAGTGGTTAGACCGACTTTGTTGTATGGGATGGAGTGTCAGTTAATCAAGAACTTCCATGCTAGAAGCTTCCAAGTTATAAAAATGAGGATGTTGATATGGATGTGTGGACATACTAGGAGCGATAAGACTAAGAATGAGGATATTCGAGCAAAGGTGGGAGTAGCCTCTGTTGTTGATAAGATAAGGGAAGTGAGGTTGAGATGGTTTGAGTATATGAAGAAGAGATGCGCAGATGCACCAGTGAGGAGGTGCTAGAGGTTGGATATAGTGGGTGCGAGGAGAGGTAGAGGTAGGTCGAAAAAAGTAACTAGGAGAGATGATTATACAGGACGTCGCAGTTTCAGCTTACCGAGGACATGACCTTAGAGGGTGTGGAGGTCGCGGATTAGATTAGAAGGTTAGTAGATTGTAGAGTGTTGTCTTGCGTCCCGACGTATTTAGGCTTGGTGGTGTCTGTCATAGTATTAGCTTTATTCTTGTAGCGTCTTGCTTTTGATCTATCATCAATCTGTTGTTTATGGTGTTTTGGTTATTGCACTACTTTGTTGTTGTTATTGTTTCCGTATTAGTTGTTATGTTTCCTTCAGTATCATTTTCTGTTTTCATACGTTGATTTGTTGTACTCAAGCCAAGGGTCCTCCGGAAACAACTTCTCTACCTTCACGAGGTAGTGGTAAGGTCTGCATACACCCTACCCTTCCCAACCCCACTCATGAGATTTTACTGGATATGTTGTTATTATCCATATGTTCTGACTACACCCTTCTGTCTCCAATCTATTGTTTTTTTGGGCAGGGTTCGTGCATCTTTTTACCTGAATTGCATAGCTCGAGTTATTTGCATATACTTCTGCAAAAATTATCATCTTAATATCTTTTTTCTGCCCATGTTATTTTTTCCTACTGCATAACTCTCTTTAGCTCATTCTCAAGTTATATTTTTCAGGAAGCATGGAACAAATTCAATTCTGAGGAACTCTTCTAGATCCTGTATTTAATTTGCTTTAGCTCCCTTTTGGGATTTTCAGAGGTGGGTAAATTTTTCCTAAAGCAAGCTCGTCTTTGCTATGTCTCTGATATCTGCCATTCCCCAGCATGAGGCGTTTGGTTGATTTCTAAAGATGGTCTTTCTAGCAGTGATGATGAAGTAGATTCACTGTGTTTCTGTAAATTCATGCCAATGCCAGAGACTTGTGGACAACTGGTTGGTGTAGAGTAGCATTATTTCCAATCATGTTGTGCTTCTATATTTCATTTGGTCACCCTCTGCAGGTGATCATTTGTCTTCAATATTCTTTTTTGGTTTCTTTCCTGTTATGCTTCATTTGTCTGTGTTGGAAGAGATATCAGTGTTGTCAGCTAGTATGCAACATGGAAGGAGCATTGCAATAGCAGAGTATCATACAAGATGTAAAATCCTATGTAATTTCCCATTCATTTATGTGAAAATTTTGTTTTACGTGAGTAAAAACAATCTCTTTAGATTTTATGAGATCCAGTATTATCAAGATGATTGCTTTTGCTGGTGCTAGAAAATATGATGCTCAAATCAAAACTCGTATGCTTCGTTTCAAAGTTCCTCAGATAAGGCTGAATTGGTTGCCTTTAGTGTATATATTAAAATATATACTATGTTTAAAAAAAGAATGACTTGCTTTGACTTGACATGAAGTTTAAGAAAATAAAGAATTTTTTTTAATTTTGTGGTTTTAAATTAAAGATATGTTAAATGTATCAAAATGTCTTTTAATCTAGTGGTCTTAAACATGTCATGTGGGAAGTTGGAATTAAAGATTTGCTAAAAAAGAAAAGGGTTATTTTTTTTAAACGTATTAAAAAAAATTAGGTCATTTCTTTTTTAAACGGCGAGAGTATTTGTATTTCATACTTGAAGTTTAATGGTTGCAATTTCCCCTTGAGTAGTGCAGAGTTTAAATTACATCAAAGCCTTTCGTAATTGCTGGTAATGTCTTTTTTTTTTAAAATCAAAACCAGCCCACAAAGGGACCATTTATTAAAAAACAAAATCAGATATTTACAAGGTCTAGGCCAAAAAGTGCCCAAGATCCAAAATAAAGAAAACAAAACCTATTTGAAAAAACCTAAGAAGCAATAAAATGTTCAAAATGGCAAGCCACCATTTCAGACAAAAGCCGACTTTCCATTTCAATCCAGCTGACTGTTCATCTTTTTCAATGGAAGGCCAGAGAAAAGAGCTAATCCACACTCGTATACCTAACCTAGTATCAACAAAAAAATTCAAGTTTGGCATGACTCAACTTTACGTCAAAAACTCTCACTGATGCTAGATTCGAACCGCTGAAGAACTCTTCAACTTGGAGTGTGTGGATCTGAGTTGTTGTAAGGCATGCGATGGACAACCTCCCTTTAAGATGCACCGAAAAGTGATTTGAACTTGCTTTCTATCCAAGTAGATCTGGAATAGCTGAACAAACCCCGTCCAATTTGAGAACCATAAGTCCTCTCACATCGTTCATTTCCTAATTAGTTTACTTTAAATCACACCCTATGATTTATTTTCTCAGCAGGTTGAACCCCAAAGATGTTGATACCACTGCTAAAGAAAGCAAATTTCAAGGATTTGTTTCAAAGTAGAATAATCAGGTATTTTAGATGTAGTGACCTATAGCTTTCTTTTGTAAACCTACAACAACTGAAATTAACTAACACTCCCTTGTAATTTGTGGTCCTTGTTTTGAACTCTTGTTATCCGCAAATTTGGAGTATTTGTTTTTTCTAATTGAACGATTGCTCTAGCTTTTTGAGGAATTTCTTGCATGTTGATAAATATTTGTCTATCTATATCTGCACCTGCAAAAATTAATAGCATAGTTAGTAAAAAAATCTGCCAGAGAATTTCTTTCTCTGAATGTGTGCAAAACCTCCACATTATTACTATGCATCTGATCTTTGATATATCTAACATCCAAAGAAATCAGCCATGGAACTTCCCAAATTCCATTGAACACCTTTTGAGTTGTTAGAGAATCAATCTCAATGATCAGAGGAACTAAATTATTCTGCAAACAATAGTTTAATCCCATTTTGATTGCTTTAATTTCACTCTCAATGACAGTAAATTCCTCTAGAACCCTAGGTTCAGCATAGATAAAATTCCCTTCTCCATTTCTTACACAGAAAGCCATGAATCCCATACCTGAACCATCAGCATTGCATTTATAACTGCCCCTGCAAGGGTGAATCCATCTAACCACTTTGTAGTTAACCAAAAGAGAATAACCCTCTAAGAACTTGACAATAAGTGGCCAATTCTTAGGTAAATCTTTCAGCCAGGGATATCTATACTTGGTAAACAAGTATATATTTCTATGTATCTCCATGATCATAGTCAGTTTATTCATCTTTCCCCATGCTTAATGACATTTCTTCTTTTCCAAACTTGTTATATTATAAAGGCAGGAACTGATTTAAAAATAGGCTTAAGCTTAGCACAACAATCAGCATTCCACTATTTCTCCAGAATTTGTTTAATCTGAACCAAAGGAAAATTTAAACCTGCAGCTTCTGTAAACAACTTCCACACATGAATAGAGTTAGGACAATGAATAAAAAGATGCATAAAAGATTCTTGCACATTGTCATTGCAGCAACAACATAATACAGAATCAGATATTCCTCTTCTAATAAAAACCTCACCTATAAGAATTCTTCTAAACCACATCTTCCACAAAAGGAAAGATACCTTAAAAGGTATTCCTTTTTCCCATCTGTGTAACACCCCGTACGTTTCGGAGTCTAGCTGACTACCGTAACATTTATGAAAATATGAAAACATGAGAGATTTGATGAATTATGTATTAAATTGTGGGCATTTAAAAATCTTGTACAATTGGGCCTTAAATGAAGCCCAAAAACCATAGAAAAAGATGGCCCAAGTGGGAATTTGACCCATTCTTTCCTAAGTCATCCATTGACCAAGTAAACCCACCAAGTGTGTGGATAAGGATCATTCTAAGTGGACTATATAAGCCAACAAATCAGATTTTTATTCCATAAAAACACACATGCCCTTTTTAGCATTTTCCACATTTTTCTCTCAAAAATACAAACCCTAAGCTCTCATCTCTTTGGGACAAGATCACTCTTTGGTAAGTATTTATTCTCCTGGTTCAGTATATAATATGTTTAAGATGGTGTATAAATCATGTTGGTTGTGTTGGCAAAGTGTTGGACAGTGTGCTATGCGTAAAACTGTCTATTTTTGCAATCGGAGAATGGTTGTCTTGTGAACTTGAATATGGACTTGTGATCTTGAAGGAAGTGAACTTGATGGATTAAATATTGACATGTGAGATATGATTGTAGTCTTACTTTGTTTTATCCTTGTGAATAATGTTTGAAATTGTTATTGTGAAATTGGTTATGGTTTTGGTGATGTATTGGCCGTAAAGTGCAGTTTTGGGTGTTGTTATGTGTGTTGTGAGACCATGGATGATTTTTGGTGTTCAAGATGAT
This sequence comes from Capsicum rhomboideum, assembly GCA_031232105.1. Lineage (NCBI taxonomy): Eukaryota > Viridiplantae > Streptophyta > Magnoliopsida > Solanales > Solanaceae > Capsicum > Capsicum rhomboideum. Next base: position 60,140,711 of record CP124711.1, read on the forward strand.
CAAAACAGTTTTGGGTGTTGTGATGTCGTTTTAATGACTTTAAAGTGTCGTATGGAGGTATGTTGGACTGTATTAAGTATGGATGATTGTTCATATGTTGTTATGAAGGAGTAATTGTGACGGAATGATAAAGAGAAAAGCGTAAGGGGTAAGTATGGTGTGAAATGCTATCGATTTATGATCTCTTGGTCAATGTGCGTTGTTATGGTGTTTTTGATATGATAATGCATTGGATTGTGTTGTAAGGGATGACATGACGTTATACGGCAGTCATATAGTTCATTGTCGTCTTGTAAGCCTATATAGTAACTAGTTGCTAATGTAAGCTCCGATATGTACTTGTATTATAGAGTAAGACGTAAAGAAGAAGCTGGACTATTGTGTTCATACATAGGCTTGTGTATTCATACTTAGAAGTGAAGGTATGTAAGGTTACTTGGTCCGTATCTTTCTGCAGCATATAGAATTCACATTGACGTTACACTTGTCCTATTCCGAAATATGCTAAGGTATCCTATTCCCGGTTATCAATGGCTATTATTACATATTTTCTATTCATTGATCAATTGTGAATCTCATGTCTCATATTCATTGATAGTGTTCTAAAAGCCCAATAAGATTGTGTTCCAATGTTCCAATAGTGGTTATGCTCATGTATCTTGTTCATTGATTATTGTCCAATGGCTATAATAGTGTTATGTTCCAATAAGACTATGTTTCCAAAAATGTTTATTCATATGTCTTTCACTCATTGGTTAATGATCCAAAGCTTCAAACAAAGATATGACTATCATTGTATTAATCTCAAAGTAATGAATAAAGTAATGCTTATATGTGGTCAATGATCAAGTATGGGTGGTAGCTTTGGGGGCACACTGCCTAGCTCAAGCCGATCCCGAGATTATTGGATCAGGGGGTAGTCCTAGAAGCATAAGCCTAGCTTGGACCGATCCTGACAGGGGGTAGCTCTAGAGGTAAAAACCTAGCTCGAGCCGAACCTGATAAGTTGATTGATGGGTGGCAGGTCTAGAGGTAATAACCTAGCTCGAGCCGATCCCGATATATATTGATTCATAGGGTGGCAGCTCTAGGGGCATAAGCCTAGCTCGAGCCGATCCCAACATAACGTTATGTTATGTTAACCCATTGTTCAGTCGGGGCCTGGGTATCACAGTTCACAGGTAAAGATGAATAATTATAGAAGCAAAGAAACAAAGAAAGTAAAGAAAGCAATATACATGGTTTCCAAAGTTCAGTATAGTGACTTATCCATATTGGTTATGCATTTGAATTTGATTTCATTGGCATACTCACATATCATTTAGTTTCATTTGAGCCTTACATACTCAGTACATTCTTCGTACTGACCCCTCTTGGGGGATTTACCTTACTTGCTGCAGGCGCAGGTACTAGTAGGCCTCCACAGTAGGTTGCCAGTTGTTGCAGATCATTGGTGAGCTCCAGTTAGTTCGGGGCTTCTCTGAGTCACAGTTGTACAAATGTTTTGGTGTTGTACATGTTGTATAAAGCGGGGACTTGTCCCAACTTTTAGTTCATTTGGTCAATGCACTTGTTAGAGGCTTTTGTAGACGGATGTGGGTGTATAAATGTAAAAGGTACATGTCATTTTTGACTTGATAGCCTCAACGGCCAAGTTTCATATATGTATATATGTCACATGTTCCATGAATTTCGTTGTTAGCATTATAAGCTCCTACGTGATAAGGGTGTTTCTGATGGCATGCATATGAATGAACATAAGTACAGTTTAGTTCTCTCGGGCCTTATCGGTTATTGGTACCAATCACGCCTCGTTGGAATTCGGGGCGTGACAATATGCTAGAGATATTATGAATAAGATCTTTCCTCTGCCTGCACAAATCCTAAGATGACCCTAATTTGAATTTACCAGTGCTGATAGGCATGCACTAAAGTTTATCTCTACCCTAAAAAATATTAAAATCTCCCAGTACCTTGTGAATGTGATCACAAACCTCCTCATTGAGATTACCATATAGCAATTCATTGTTCCAATCTTCTTCATTGATCAATTGATTAATAGATTCCATATGATCTTGAGCATGTGAAATGGGCAAGTAGTAGTGAAGAGCCCCCATTTGTGTCCAGTTGTCAAACCAAACACTAGAATGTCCTTCTCTTATTTCCCATCAAATTTCTTGATAAAAAAAATCTCTAGCTTGAAGCATAGCCTTTCAAACCTGGGAACCTCCCTTCCATTCAACAATTTGAGGCCTTTGTCTCTTACAATACTTATTCCACATGTAGTTTGACCACAGAGTGTTAGTAGTTCTGAAATTCCACCAAAATTTTACAAAGAGAACCTTTGAAACATCAAATAGAGATCTGAACCCCAAGCCTCCCTCACTTTTAGGAACACAGACATTGTCCCAAGAAATCTAGTGAGTAGCTCTTCCTTCCTCTTTGAAATTCCATAGAACTTTAGCAAAGATCCTATGAATATCATAAATAACACATTTAAGAGGGTTAATAGCAAATAACAGATAAATAGGTATACTTTTCAAAACATGGTTAATCAGAATAGCTTTCCCCCCCAAAATGAAAAAAATCTTTCCTTTCCAAAGCTGAAGCTTATTCTGAATTTTCTTGATCAAATCTGAAAAGTGAACTACCTTCTTCTTAGCATGGACAATAGGGCAACCTAAATACATCAGAGAAAACTTTCCTTTAGAGAAACCTGTACATCTTCAACTACTTGAACAAAAGTCTGTGCTGCTTTACTAAACAAATAGAACGAACTATTGTCCTTATTAATATACTGACCAGATTATTGTTCATACATACTCAATGTCTTCAAACTCAACTCTAAGGATGTTCTATCTACTGCTGCAAAGATAATGGTATCATCTGCATAAACTAGATAATTCAATTTGTCACTCCATTTAGGTAAACCATAGCTCCTAAAATCAGGTTTTTCAAAAAGCTTATTCAGAGCCTGTGATAAAACCTCAGCAGATAAGATAAAAAGGGACGGAGATAGAGGATCTCCTTGCTTCACCACTCTAGAAGAATGAAGAAATCCATGAGCTTGATCATTAATTAGTATAGAGTACCAATTATTAGCAATAATCCTCCAAATCATGTCAGTCATCTTGGAATCAAAACCCATTCTTTTCAAAACTTCAATAAAAAAAATACCAATCAACTCTATCACAAGCTTTGGCCATATGGGAAAACAGTTTAAAAGCATATGGGATATGTTTGGTACGGAGGAAAATATTTTTCAGTTTTTTTATGTTACGTTGGTTAAAAAAATTCTCTAGGAAGATAAGTTGCTTAAAAATGAAAAATGACTTCCCTAGTGGAAGTAGGGAAAATAAGTTCTACAAGTAACATTCCACATTGTTTATGTTCTTTGGCGCAACCAACGAAAGGTGTGTGAGGCACCATTAACTTTTTGACACTTGGATAAATGGATTGTTTGTCTATTTTAAAGCAAGAATAAAACTAACAAGAGAGATAAAGTATATTTACACAATAAATTTAAATTGAACAAATAAAAAAAATGGAACAGAATGTACAAAAAAAATTGATTATATCATCACCGTTATGGAGATTTTTGTTTAAAGTAGAGTATCATTATTCAAAGTAACGTTTTGATAAAGTGTTGTTACTCTAATAACATTTTGTCAGTTCAATTTATATAAGGTTTTCAGTTGACGTAGAATGTAAATAATGGTTTAATAAATTGTTCATCCCAATTTTTTTTATCAACGTTACTTTTTGACCATTAGAAATTTTGAATAAAATAATACTTAAAATATTCTCCTGAGTATGTTTAATTTATTTTAGAAAAAATTGTATTATTTTTGTTAAATTTTTTTAATTAATAACTTATTTAAGTCAAATATTTGCTAGATTTAGAGAGAGAGAGAGAGAGAGAGAGAGAGAGAGAGAGAGAGAGAGAGAGAGAGAGAGAGAGAGAAGATCTAAAACACTAATTTCTTTTAAAAAAATTGCAAGTTCAATTTGTATGGACAAACAAAAGGTTCAATTTATATGGAACATAGAATCAATAGAACTATCATTTGGTTTATAAACTTTATTTGATATAAATGAGCGTCAAAGAAGATATTAAACGTGAACCCACAATCAATTTTATCATATTTTTATAGGAAAAATTACCTAACACCACAACTTAAGTTACCTAAATTACTTTAAATTCCTACCCTATTTATTATTTACAAAAATCCCTAATTTACATATTTTCCTTCAAAAGATCCGATACATCCTTCAAGCCCCTAAATTCTTTGTTATAACCAACAAACCGTAGTACCTCCTCCATCAACGATGCAAATCAAGCAAGAGTATCTTGCAATTACTCCTAACATTCCGAGATTTTGAATTGTGGTCGTTTCCTACCCAACTTCATCTTCAATTTCATATTATCAACTTCAACAACTACCCTCAAATCTCCATTTAATTTTCTTATTCAAAATTTCGGAGGTTAGTTTATTTTCATTGATTTTAAAAGTTGAATAGATCAGAATTTTGAGCCAATACAGGTCCTATTTACTGTTCTTAACTCAAATTTAAGTTAGGCATCTAATGGATCCAGATTCAAGACCATCTTTTAGTATTGGAATTTCTCAATTAGACAATATCAACCAAATGGTCGATGCTAATTTTTTTCCTGGTGTTTTATATAAGGACTCTGACGATTTTCATGAAAATAGATCAAAACACTGCAACAATCCCGTTATGATGAAGAAGTTACGTGAAAAGGAGGAAGCTAAATCTAAGAATAAAGGAGGTTTAGGTGTTAAAAATGGAGGTTCTAGTGCTTTCAAAGGCAAAGCTCGTGCTTCAAAAAGAAAAGCTTTCGAAGTTACATCAAGACCCACTCTTAATAAGGTATTATATGTTTGTATCAGAAAGAAAAGATACAAAGATACATAAATAATGGCATATGATACATTATTTTTGTCAGATCTATGTGTCAGATACATATAAGAAATAGTATCTCTCTTAATCTGGATATAGAGTTATGTATCTCAACTCAATAACTGTAAAGTATTATGTATCTCATTTAATATATTCTTCCGATACATTCATTTTTAAATAGATACATGTATTGATGAGTAACCAATTAGTAATCTAAATTTAATTTTGTTGATGTATCTCAATGTAGGGTATGAAGTATGTTGTCAATGAGATTCCACCTCATCCTTTGAGGTTTGATAGTTCATGCAATGCTAAATTCCTAGATGACTTCAAAGATATTATAGAAGAAGAAGTAGTGGAGTTGTTCAGTCAAACGTGCTTTGGTTGTTATCTCAAGATGCCCAAGTGTAATTACTAAATGTCTATTGATGCTTGAGATACAACAGAACAACCCAGATGAACTTCATGTATTTGTCAAGGACAGTGTTCTTAGATTTTCAATATTTGAATTTTCTATTCTTATCGGGTTGAAATGCACCGGCAATACCGAAGATTTTGAATACCTTGATCGACAATACCGAGGATTTACTATCGTACACAGGATGATTATACACATTCTATGGTTGTTGCTGATAATGAGCAGTCAATGTGTAACATTATTAAAGGATTTAGTATCCTCACTAATCTGTCTTGGCATCTAGTAAATGAGGTGTATGTCCCGTTAAACTGTGATGAGGAGTTTCATTGGGTGTTGGTTGTTGTTGTTCTAAAGGAGAGGCGCATACATGTGTATGATTCGATGTCTCTATCAAGAAACAAAGAACAGTCCCTTGAGGTCCAACAGTTGGCTACAATGTTGCCAACTTACTTACAGTACAGTGGATTTTTGGACCAAAAAGACCGTACCGACTGGTCATTGCTTAAATCTTACAAGGGAAAGAATGAAAATCGCCCATTTGATGTTGATTATGTTGGTGGCATTGCCCAGCAAGCAAGTGGCATCTTGTATGCATCATTTTTTATTTTTTTTTATTTTTTGCTTTTTTCAATATATAGTGCGATATGTTAATAATAGTATATTTTTAATTGATGATACATGATAATGTAGGGATTGTGGACTTTTTGTAGTTGCGTTTGCTGAGTTTCTAAGTGATGGACTACAAGTACCATCTGGTGAGATTGATGGTGCATTCCTCCGCATGAGATATGCATTGTTGCTATGCAACTATGGATTATTAAAGGCTTAAGATGGTTATGTTAGTGACAACAATGATCCCCTGAAACCAAAACTCAACTTCACTCCTCCTGATGAAAAAGATTTGGTTACCGTTGAATAGATGTAGATCCGTTCGTTATGTGAAAATTAGAAAGTATCTTTTTGTTTTTTGTAAACAAGATTTGGTCATTATAGTAGCTGATGATCACTAAGACATGTGTTGATACTATACTTTTCAATTTTGTTATTGTGGATGAATTACATTGAATGACTTTTATAATATGATATTTTTTATGGCTCATTACCATCTTCTTATATTTTTCATTACTCAATCATTTACCTGATGCATAGTTATAAGTAATTAATCTTATAGATCAGTTATGTATTTGTTAATATGTTTTTATACAGCTATTACGTATCTGACAAAGTATTTATGTATATGTTACTATATATTATACAACAATTATGTATATGACAAAGCTATTATATATCTGTTACTATGTTTTATACAACAATTATGCATCTGATAAAGGTATTATGTATCTGTTACTATGTTTTATACATCAATTATGTATCTGTTACTGAGATGAATGTATCTGAATGAATATTTATGTATCTGGACAATCAGTCACAAATTAAATGTATCAGACATTTACAATCCGGGGAAAAATATTTCGTAAAACTTTGAAAGATTATGTATGTGATAAATATAAGATTGAAGGCTATAAATCAATATAGTCAGATGTAATGTGTCCATCACTAGTCTATCCATCATATTGATTTTTAAAAAAGTATCGCCAGCTGCAAGCTTTAAAACAACTTGAGAAATAGTAATAAACAAATGAGTATTCAAAACTGAATCAATAGTATTCAATTAACTAAGAAAACAATGTTCAAATGAAACTAAGATAGTGAAAACTTGCTAACTAGCTGCAGTCCATATGGTCACTTTTTCCTTGGGAAAAAATTGCGAGTACGTCTGTTATGACCTTCATGATTACACCGCCCACTTCAATTTGTGCTCGATGTAAGAGTTTTACTGAATTTCTTGTGCCTCCCTTTCTTTGGCCTTCCAGGTGATTGTCATGACCTATTTTTACCTAGGTTAAAACAAACACGACTTATGGACTCTGAAAGAATTTTGTGCAGAGTAGCCACGTAGTTTTTAAGGAAACCTATTTAATTATTGACATGTATGACTTGTGTTTTAATCTACGAAAATCAGTTTAGATTCTAGGTAAGGGTTCAAATTATTCCGAAGGGAAGGGGTTAGGCATCCTTTAGAATCCACAAATATAGTACCCGACTAGACCAGTTTTATCAATGAGGAAGGAGGTAAAAATAATCATATTTTAATAAGTGTGAATATGTAAAATATGCACTAAAAATTATATATATATATATATATATATATATATATATATATATATATATATAGAAATTATGTTTAAAGAGTGTGTATCAATTACATAAATAAAATATATTATCGTAAAATATGTGTATAAAAATATGTAAAGATGTATAGACAATATAAAAACTGTAAAAGAATATATATGAAAGAGAAAAGTGTTTTTTTATAAAAATATAGAATTTTTTGTAGTGAAAGAAATGTATCTTTGTATTATATAAAGGAAAAGTATTCTCAAATACTACTTTTTACTTGAAAAAAATCATGAGGAGAAAAGATTAAATAAAATAAAATTTTATTTTAAAAGAAAAGGTTTATAATATTTTCTAATGTAGAAGTGTAAATTAATTGATTAAATACCTAAATCAGTTTAATTCTTTTATATAAATATTAACGGCTTAAGTTTTGCCTAAATGCATGGTGAGGATTACGTAAGTAAAGAATATCCCCGCCCAACGCCCCAAAAATAAAGTTTAACTATGATTAATATTTGTACAATTGTAAGAATATAAAAAATACAAACATAGAATTCAAACTCCTTTTGAATGCCATTTTCGAGAAGTATCCTCAAGGACCTGTATAAACATTTGGTAGAAATATTAATAACGAACAAATAATTATAAAAATATGTGTGCATGTATATAATTAATAGTGTGTGTATATATATATATATATATATATATAAACAAATAAATAAAAAATAATATTTTTTATATATAGTGGGCTCAGATGAAGTTTTAGATACGTCATGGCTACGAAGTGGTTGCTCGAATTATCTGCCGTCCTAAATCGCCTTGCCAAGATACGAATAGTAAAACTTTTGTGTTGTCTTGATATTATAAGATTTCATCATCGCCCAAATTTATTTATTTTTTGTTACGTATTTGTATACGTAATGTCCGTCCTTTTTATTTGCGGAGGCCTCAAAAATCGACGGAAGTTTTTTCATTGGCCAAATTATGTTTGAATCAGTTCGTAAATCAAACAAAATATCAAAAATAATCAAAGACTCCATAGTAGCCGTAAATATGGCCAATGGAACAACCAAAAACAACAACAATCATCATGTGCTATAAGAAAACTCCAAAACAATCCACAAATATATAAACAAAACGAACACAGTTCACCAAAATAAATGGTACCTCACTGGAATTCCTTAATTTAGCAAGTAAGAAAATATCACAAACATTAAAAATGGGTCCGAAAAGATAATATACACATGCATAAGAAATAAACCCAGATCACCAGAGTGTTTTTCGATGAGTTAGAGTGACAAAAAGGAGAGGGGTGGTATCACTTCAATAGAGTTTCACCGAAGCAACGCCGGAGTCTAAAATTCGGCCATATCTGTACATTTTTCGGTTAAACAATGGCGAAGAGAGAGAGAGAGTAGTGGCGGAAAAAAAGGGAGAGGGAAAAAGGTGGGTGTTGATGGTGTTTTCTCGGTCAGATCTTACCGATTTCGGTGGCCTCGAGGTAAAATAGTGGCGAGAGGAATGGAAGCAGATCATGGTGGTGGTGGAGATTGCTCCAAGCTCACCGGTAACCACCTCAGGCGAGTCAGCGGCGAAAAGGAGGAGGAAGAGAGAGATGGAAAGTGGAAAAGTGAGGAAAGGAAGAGAGCAGTGTTGTGGAGGAGGAGGTGTCGCCGGACTCCGGCAGTGAAGCAATGGTGGAGCGGCGTGAGAGAGAGGTGTGGGAAAGGAGAAGTGAGGGGAAGAAGCTGGAAATTGTTTGTGCGTGTGTGAATATATTGTTATGAAAGAAAATAGGTTCCCCTTCCCTTTATTTATAATACAAAATGGCCCCTTTCTTTATCCATAAAATAAAAGCTTCCTCCTCTTTTATCCTTTAGAACCTCTTTTAGTCCTTAAGTTATTAACCAAAGGATTTTTCATCCTTTTAACTGATAAATAAAGTATTGTTATCCAAAAGATTAATATCATGTGTAGTTATGTCAAATGTCACTTTTAATAAAGGTGACAAGTCATCTTTAATAAAGGTGACAAGACCTTGACTTGATTGAATTATTGCTCTGTGTATTAAAATAATTGATCTGACTTATCATTTGCGGATTATATTTAATAATTTACAAAAATATGGGTATCGATATATAATCATAGAAAATGTAAACAATAATAAAAATATAATTATCTTGAAAAAGTATATTATGTTGTAAATAATTAAAATTGTACTATACTGTAAGGAATTGTAGTATTATGTCGTGTACGTGTGCCAATGACTGTGCAAAAAATTTAAAATGACAATAAATTGATAAAAATCCTAATATTTACAAAATTAAGGATAATTATCAATAAATTATGAAAAGTTAAAATATGAAAATAAATTGGTAAAATACTTAAAATAAGGATAATTATCAATAAATTATAAAAAATGTGTAAAAATTATATTTTGTGCTCTTTAACGATCAGGAAGCCTGAAGACGTTAATTTTAAGCACGGAGAGTCAAAATTTGGTGTCAACAGTTTGGCCCTTTTTGTATGAAGATAATGTAGCAGTTTTCAGATGAAAATATTGACGCGTAGCCAATTTTTCTCCACAAATATCATATCTGATTAAAAATTTGACCGAACTCTAATTTAGAGTTGCCTATATTCCTTGACTTGCACGAGGATCAGTTCGGATGTAGTTCAAAAGATTAGGCAAATCACTTTTTATCCTATTATTTGGGGCGGACTACCTTGTGAAATAGTTATTGAGAGAAAGACTGTTTGGGAATGAAAGTGTTTGCAGATTCCCGACGTCCTTCAAAATTATCCCAATATCAAGTTGTGAGATGCTGGGAATGCAAAATTGTGTACTTGAAAAGGAATGATTATGTATTTGTGATGACCGAACTCTGCATAGAGCTTTCGACATATCTCGAGTGTCACGAGAATCAAGTCAATGTAGTTCGAAATGAAGAAATAAGGTAAATTTTGAGGCGGTTCGCAAATTCTGCCCAAGTATATGATTTATGGTAACACTGTCCTCTCTGAAAGGAACTTTAAAAAAAATGTCTTGTTGTTGTGGATTGTATTTTCGATCGAAAAGATGCATGACGTCTCCGATTGTCTATGGGGACTTGATGATGAATGACGCCTCTGATTGTCTACAGAGACTACGCAATGAATGATGTCTTCAATTGTCTATGGGGACATGATGCATGACATCTCCAATTGTCTACGGAGACTGATGATGATTATCATCTTCAATTGTCTACGAAGACTATGTTAGTTGTTATAAAATTCTCTGATTGTCTGTTGGAGACTTATGATGCATGACACCTCCAATTGTCTATGGAGCCTGATGTTGATGTATCCGATTATCTTCGGGGATTTAATCCATGACATCTCTGATTGTCTACGGAGACTGATGTTGATTGTTGTAAAGTCCTCCGATTGTTTACGAGGACTTAATGCATGATATCTCCGATTGTCTATGTAGACTTGATGATAAATGACGTCTTCGATTGTCTACAAAGACTAAGGCCCTCAACTGCCCAGGTGATTGAAATGTAAAGAGATTTTGACTGGCGGAGCAATTAGAAGGTAATATCCTCTCAGCTGGGGAGGCTTATTCAAATGCACAGGGCTCTCAACTGCCGGAGCTATTAAAATATGATAGTTTCTCGATCGGTGGAGCTATTGAAATATAAAGAGCTCTCGATTAACGGAGCAATTAGAAGGTAATAGCCTCTCGACTGGCGGGGCTATCAAAATACAAGGGGCTTTCGATTGGCGGAGCAATTAGAAGGTAATAGCCTCTCTACTGGCTAGGATATTTAAGTGCAAGGGGCTCTTGACTGGCGGAGCCATTAAAATGTAATAGCCTCTCGATTGATGGGGCTATTAAAATACAAGGGGCTCTCGATTGGCGGAGCCATTAAAATGTAATAGTCTCTCGACTGGCGGGGATATTTAAATGTAAGGGGCTCTCAACTGGCGGAGCAATTAAAATGTAATAGCCTCTTGATTGGCGGGGTTATTGAAATGCAAGGGGCTCTTGACTGGCGGAGCCATTAAAATGTAATAGCCTCTTGATTGGCGGGACTATTAAAATGCAAAGGGCTCTTGACAGGCGGAGCCATTAAAATGTAATAGCTTCTCGACTGGTGGGGCTATTGAAATGCAAAAAGCTCTCAACTGGAGGAGTAATTAAGATGTAATAGCCTCTCGACTGGTGGGGCTATTGAAATGCATAGGGCTCTCAACTAGTGGAGTCATTAAAACGTAATAGCCTCTCGACTGGCGGGTCTACTGAAATGTAAAATATTCAAATTAGAAGGAGGACACTTAACAGAGAAGTGAATTATTTGTATTTGAAGGTGAGTGATTGAGAAGGAAAGTCAATTGTCCGTATTTGAAGGTTGGTACCTTGAATAAAAAGTAAAAATGCTCGTATTTGGAAGTGGGAATCTTGAAAAAGAAAGAAAATTTATTTGTATTTGGAGGTGGGCGCTTGTAAAGGAAGGAAATTTGTCCGTATTTGAAGCGCGGGCACTTTTTGAAAAAGAATGAAAACTGTTTTGTATTTTCTTTGAAAAATGTCGACATATGAAGAAGACATAATCGTGTCCTGACTTTTAGTTGGTACCAACAATTAGTAGTGTGCATAAGAATCTCTTTCCCTTCCCAGCTAATCGAGATTGATTTCAAGGTAATTCTTATAGTTCCAAGTGGTACCTCAGACATACCTAAGTATCGACAAGATTTGTTTGTCTTGCTTCAAATAAAGATTTTGAACTATGCCTATCCTCATGTTTCACGTGCCCTCTCCAGAAAGAAAGTCCTATTTTTGCACATATTTGAGTAGTTTTCTTTTTGAATTTCGGGACGTCTTGAGAAATCCACTCACACTCAAAAAGAAATTCAATGCATGCAATTGTGATACCATAGGCTTGGCCTTCATGTAAGTATCCACTAATCTGAGAACACTTGAAATAGGATCATGTAGGACTTGTTATCGGCTTGTAAGGTAGGCTTGGGGACAAATAGGATGTTATTTGGGATGAAAGTAACTAATCCCTCAATGAGTGTTGCACTGTATCTGTGCTTTTGATATTTATTGCGTTTTGACACTTGATCTTCTTTGTCCTGCTTTGTTGTCCCTTATTTTGTATTTGCTCTGACTTCTTTTGAATATCTTTTTGGAGTCTTTTTCCCTTTCTTTTTAATAAATTTTTTTTTTTTGAAGATTCTCCACCTTTGTTGGAGTTCTTTCTTCTTCTGTTTTGTGGGGTTTGTTTTACTACGTCTACTTTGAAGTCGTCTTTTCATTTTTGCTATTCTGGGACCTTTGTATCTTTTGCCTTTGACATCTTTGATCTTGGATCTTCATCCACAATTTGCACGTATTTAGTACGCTTAAGGAGGTTGGGCCAAGAGAGAGATAGTGCATGTAAGCACTCAAAAGGTATGGGCTAAGATGTGGCTGTCCAAAGAAAAAGCTTTAGGGTCCAAGGGGGAATTCTAGGGATTAATGTCATTTGGTGGGCTATGGAAGGTACAATCGGGTCAAAGAAAGCCTACGATCATTTTCTAAACCAAGTGTAACTCAGAATTTCGCCTCAATAAACATTTAGGTCAAGTTCTAGATCAACAATGCAATGCAATAAATTAAGCTAAAAGCTCACCACATAATGCACATGAAACGATGAGGTTGACTTCGTTCTTATCTTGAATGCATGCAAGAGAATTTTTCAACTGTCACTCAGGTGTGATTAAGAGGTACCAAATAAATTTATGATTTACCATGAGGTCGGTCCTCTCCATTATACCAATTTGTTCTTTCTCATGCACAATCCTAATTGTGTTGGTACCAACCAAGTAAGAACTTTGATTATTTTTTTGAAAGAATGGGATTGAACCCGAATGAGGGTTGCCTATGTATCTTGTGAAAACAAGAATCAGGTCTGCGTAGTTCAGGAAGATAGGGTATAAGATGTGAAGCAACAAAATAAATTTTTTTGATATATTTTGTAAAAGAGTATCGAACCCCAAAAGGATTGTCTGCGTATCTTACCGAGATGAGAATCAGGTATGCGTAGTTCATAGAGATATAAAATGTGAAATAGGAACCCCCCCCCTTTTATTCTTTTCAATAAGGAATACCGAACCCCAAAGAGCTGGCTACGTATCTCATGGAAATGAGAATCAGGTTTGCGTAGTTTGGAAAGATACAAAACAAGAGAGTAAACTCTTTTTTTTGTCTTTTTTGTAAAGAGTACCGAACCCCATAAGGGTTGCCTATGTATCTCACTAAAATGAGAATCAGGTTCGCGTAGTTCGTGCAGGTAAGGAATAAAATGTATGCATGAAAATGGATTCATGTGTTGAAGAAATGCAAGACAAAGATATTTACTGAATATAGACACATATACGAATTAATGCGAAGATATAGACAAACTAGAAGCGATGCCACGTATGTCCGATGTTGGCTGACATCTTTGATGAGAGAGTGACTCCTGATTGTTTGTGGGTAGAATCATTATTTCGGTCTCCCAATTGTTTGGGTTGGGGGGGGGGGTTATTTGTTGTGGTTATTCTCAGATCAAACGATTAAGAGGGATAGAGTTAGGCCCCGTTGCCAAGTGATGTGTTTGAAATAGGAGACCAATGTGGTTCTCTCGTGAGTTTAGGGGATGACGTTGTTCCTTTGCGTTCAAAGGAAAATTCTCAGTTTTAAGGAGGGATGTTTGCTTCTATGGACTTGAGACTCATTTTCCCATCTTTTATTGCATGATTCTCCCTGATAAGTGTCCCTGTAAAGAAAGCAGGATGACTTATGTTAAACCCTAGAGAGTGGAAGTGATTTACCATAATTTCATGACCTACGTCATGTAATGTAAAGGATCTCCGACTGGCTGAGCAACTAAAATGTGAATACCCTCGACTGGCAGGGCAGCTGAAATGTAAATGCCCTCGGCTGGTGGGGTAGCTGAAATGTAAAAGGCCCTTGACTAGCGGGCAACTTGACTGTAAAAGGCCCTCGCCTGGCGGGGCAGCTGAAAAGTAAAAGCCCTCGACTGGTGGGGCAGCTTGACTGTAAAAGGCCCTTGACTGGTGGGGCAACTGAAATGTAAAAGCCCTCGCCTGGCAGTGCAACTGGAAAGTAAAAGCCCTCGACTGGCGGGGCAGCTTGAATGTAAAGGTGGAGGTGTGAGGAAAAAAAATGTAATGTCTCAAAGTTTGAGATTAAAGTTGGATGGATAGTGTGATCAGAATGACATTGAAATTCTTGAATTTTGGATTTAAGGAGATTGGTCGACGCTTTTGAGGGTTTTTGGAGAGCGTCATTGGACTATTTCAAAAATTTGCCCCAGTTTGTAATCCTGGGAATATTATTTTGAAACAGTAGAAAGACCGAACCCTTATGTAAGTTTGTCTACGTATCTCATCAAGATGAATCAAGACGAGAATCAGGTCAGAATGTAGTTCGAGTGAACTTGTGGATTTGTATGTGGCATGTATGATTGTCATGAAGTGATGTTCATCCTTGAAATTGATGTGAAAGGCGATCGAGTGGGAACTTCTCGTAAACATGAAGCATTGAAATTACTCAGGTCAGACGACTAAGAGGATGGATGTCAAAGTGTAGACAGAGCTTTGAAATTATTTCAGTATGTTGACAAGACTGAGAAGGTCGGATATTGGAGAAGTTATGGCATTACTTAGCCACAGTTGGAAGGATTGTTATGGTTGAAAGGGTGTTGAACCCTTTCTTTTGAAAGTAAGGGTCGATCGTCATAAATTTAATGGTTTACGACGTTTGGAAGGAGAAAGCTTGATATTCTCTAACCAAAATCAGGTGAAAATTTAGAGGTAGGCCAGCTAAGCACTAATGTCATTGAGATTTGAATTTGTGGGGGTTATTGATTTGCGCTCTTAGAAGACATTTAAAGAACGACTTTGAACTGTTTCAAAAAAATGGCCCAATTTGAATATCGGAGAAATTATTCTGAAACAGTGAAGAGACCGAACCCTAATATAGGGTTGCTTACGTATCTTGTCATGACAAGAATTAGGTCAAAACATAGTTTAGACAGATACACAGTTATTGATGATTTGTATGATTATTATGGATCGGTGATGGTATTGAAAAAAGAAGTGTAGTATGACTAAAAGTTTGAATCCAAAAAATATGTTTCGAGAATGTAAAGAATGTATAAGAAATGCGTTAATAGTTCTTGAAAAAAGATGGTAGAGTCCAAAATAATAATTGTAAAGATAAAAAATGGGCGTGAATTGATACGACAGTGAAGGATGATCGTAGAGATCAAAAATGAGTGTGAGGAATTAAAAATGTTCTAAATTCAACACAAGTCAACCAAAATTATCAGACAGAATGGACAATGTTGAACATGACGTGTAAAGTATATAAATAACTAAAGAACGTACAGTGAATGTAAAAAATGCTTAATATCTCATAAATATGTATCAAATAAAGAATGTGTAACAAATAAAGAATAGAAATTCGTCCGATCGAAGTGATGATCAAAATTGTGTATACAAACGACCTAAGGATTCTAAGAGTAGATTCACCTAGATTAGTAGAGGGTATTCGGACAACTGTGAGAAGGTGCATGGTAATCTAAACGCCCCTACAATCCAAAGAAGGTTTGGGGGGGGGGGGGGAGGGGAGCGGTGCAAAACACCCCGCGTGAACCACAGTGTGCGAAGTGTACGGCCAAAGACTCGATAAAATCGTGATTATGATTAAATAAAGCAAAAATAATGTGCAATAATTTTCAGAATATACAAATACAATGTTCTAAACAAATAATGAATCAAAGAATTGATAAGATCGTAAAATTAATTTGTGCAAATAATATAAAAAATTTGTGAGCAAAATACAGATAATTCACACAATTTGTGGTATGTGAAACAAATAAAGAATCAATGAATTAAATAATTAATATGTACAAAAGTATAAAAATACTTCCTAAATTGAAAATTTGAGTCTATCATGGTTAGAACCTGATTGTTTCTCTCTAGCGAAGTCTCCATTCTTTCATGTCCTATTTTTACCTAGGTTAAAGCAAACACGACTTACGGACTCTGAAAGAATTGAATTTTGTGCAGAGTAGCCACGTAGTTTTAAGAAAACCTATTTAATTATTGACATGTATGACTTGTGTTTTAATCTATGAAAATCAGTTTAGATTCTAGGTAAGGGTTCAAATTATTTCGAAGGAAAGGGATTAGGCATCCTTTAGAATCCACAAATGTGGCACCCGACTAGACCAATTTTATCAATGAGGAAGGAGGTAAAAATAATCATATTTTATATATATAAAATTATATATAAAGAGAGTGTATCAATAACATAAATAAAATATATTATCGTAAAAATGTGTGTATAAAAATATGTAAAGATGTATAGACAATATAAAAACTGTACAAGAATATATATGAAAGAGAAAAGTATTTTTTATAAAAATATAGAACTTTTTGTACTGAAAGAAATGTATCTTTGTATTATATAAAGGAAAAGAATTCTCAAATACTATTTTTTACTTGACAAAAATCATGAGGAGAAAATATTAAATAAAATAAAAATTTATTTTAAAAGAAAAGGTTTGCAATATTTTCTAATGTAGAAGTGTGAATTAATTGATTAAATATCTAAATCATTTTAATTCTCTTATATAAGTATTAACGGCCTATGTTGTGCCTAAACGCATGGTGAGGATTACGTAAGTAAAGAATATCCCCGCCCAACGCCCCAAAAATAAAGTTTTCACTATGATTAATATTTGTACAATTGTAAGAATATAAAAAATACAAACATAAAATTCAAACTCCTTTTGAATGCCGTTTTTGAGAATTATCCTCAAGAACCTATATAAAAATTTGGTAGAAATGTTAGTAATGAAAAAATAATTATAAAAAAATGTGTGCATATATGTATATATAAAAAATAAAATATTTTATATATAGTGGGCTCGGATGAAGTTTTAGATACGTCATGGCTACGAAGTGGTTGCTCGAATTATCGGTCGTCATAAATCGCCTTGCCAAGATACGAATAGTAAAACTTTTGCATTGTCTTGATATTATAAGATTTCGTCATTGCCCAAATTTATTTATTTTTTATTACATATTCGTATACGTAATGTCCTTCCTTTTTATTTGTAGAGGCCTCAAAAACCGACAAAAGTTTTTTCATTGACCAAAATATGTTTGAATCAGTCCGTAAATCAAACAAAATGTCAAAAATAATCAAAGACTCCATAGTACTCGTAAACATGGCCAATGGAGCAGCCAAAAACAACTACATCATGTGCTATAAGAAAATTCCAAAACAACCCACAAATATATGAACAAACCAAACACAGTTCACCAAAATAAATGGTACCTTACTAAAATTCCTTAAGTTGGCAAGCAAGGAAATATCACAAACATAAAAAATGGGTCCGAAAAGATAATATACACATGCATAAAAAATAAACCCTGATCACCGAAGTGTTTTTTGATGAGTTATAGTGACAAAAGGGAGAAGGGTGGCATCACTTCAATGGAGTTTCACCAGAGCAATGCCGGAGTCTAAAATTTGGCAAGATCTATACATTTTTCGGTTAAATAATAACGAGGAGAGAGAGAGAGAGAGTAGTGGTGGAAAAGAGGGTAGAGGGAAAGAGGCGGGTGTTGATGGTGTTTTTTTGGACAGATCTTACCAATTTCGATAGCCTCGCGGTAAAATAGTGGGAAAAGAAATGGGAGCAGATCGTGGTGGTGTTGATTGTTCCGAAGCTCACCAGTAACCACCTCCGGCGAGGCAGTGGCGAAATGGAGGAAGAAGAGAGATACGAAAAGTGGAAGAGTGGGGAAAGTAAGAGAGCAGTGTTGTGGATAAGGAGGTTTCGCCGGACTCCGGCGGTGAAGCAATGGTGGAGCGGCGTGAGAGAGAGGTATGGGAAGGAGAAGTGAGGGGAAGAAGCTGGAAATTGTTTGTGTGTGTGTATATATATTGTTATGAAAGAAAATAGGTTCCCCTTCCCTTTATTTATAATACAAAATGGTGCCTTTCTTTGTCCATAAAATAAAAGCTTCCTCCTCTTTTATCTTTTAGAACCTCCTTTAGTCCTTAACTTATTAACCAAATAATTTTTCATTCTTTTAACCGATAAATAAAATGTTATTATCCAAAAGATAAAGATCATGTGTAGTCATATCATATGTCAACTTTAATAAAGGTGACAAGTCATCTTTAATAAAAGTGACAAGACCTTGATTTGATCGAATTATTGCTCTGTGTATTAAAATAATTGATCTAATTTATCATTTGCGGATTATATTTCATAATGTACAAAAAATTGGGTGTCGATATATAATCATAGAAAATGTAAAAAATAATAAAATTACAATTATCTTGAAAAAATGTATTATGTTGTAAATAATTAAAATTATAGTGTACTATAAGGAATTGTAGTATTATGTCGTGTACGTGTGCCAATGACTGTGCAAAAGATTTAAAATGACTATAAATTGATAAAAATCCTAATATTTACGAAATTAAGGATAATTATCAATATATTTTGAAAATTTAAAATACGACAATAAATTGGTAAAATTCCTAAAATAAGGATAATTATCATTAAATTGTAAAAAATATAGTTTGTGCTCTTTAACGATCAAAAAGCCTAAAGACATTAATTTTAAGCACGGAGAGCCAAAATTGGGTGTTAACAGTGATCTTTTATATTTTGGTGGCAAGAAAACCTCTTCTTGAATGTCTTGTGGCACATGCCAGTCCTTCTTATCGGGCATTGGAAACATCGAAACTTCATACGTCTTCACTAAAGTTTTGGGCTTGTAGTAATCAGAGCAGTACAACTTTATATCATCTACATTTTGTGTCTTTAGCACTGCTATTGCGTGTTGACACGGTATCTCATCTAGTTGGAACCTGCTACAACTGCATATTCTACTTTCAAGACAAACAATGTATCTTATGCCGTCATCATAAACAGAGTACACATAAGGCGAAAAAGCCTTAACCTATCAAAAATAGTTAGCAGTTAAACCATTGATACATAACAGAGATTATGTATCTTTCAGTAAACATACAACACATGGTGATACAAAACAAAAAAATCCGAAATAATTAAAATTAGCGATGTGTTATAAATCTATTAAAACTAATGCAATCTGAATCTATGTATCAGGAAAAAGCTTACCGTCAAACGAGCAGATTTTGATGCATTCATCTATAGAATAGCTTAGAACCTTTTCCCTAAGGTTGTTTTTGTATATGATGTTCTTTCCTTTTTTTACAATTCCAAGATTCAAAGAATATTCTCACTTGTTCTAGACATTCAAAGATAGGCAATTCTCTCATCTCGACCAGTTTATCATTTATACACTCTGTGATATTAGAAGTCATCATTCTTTCTCGGTTAACTGGTGCATAGGCTCTTGCCCACTTATCATAACCAGCCTTAACCAGGTAATCCTTTACTCTATGATCAACCTTGTCCACATTATTCATAAAATAATCAAAATCTTCTTGTCTGTACGCCTTCTTCATTGAATAGTATGTCTTACTAAGTCTGTTTTTACTTCTCCTGTAGTGTGTCCATACACTTCCAAAGATACCAAATACATGTAAAATACAGAATATCAGGATACACAATGCTTATAGCCTTAAGTATGTTTTCGTTCCGATTAGATACAACACACATATTTTTACGCTCTTCAAAGGCAATTTTAAACTGCTCAAGAGACCATGTCCATGAACAATCATTTTTTGAGTCTACAACACCATATACGATGGGAAATATGCAACCTATAAACATAAAACAACTCTTACATCATTTTTACAGTCTCCTTAAAACATGTTATGCAGCTACAACCAGATACATAAACTATCAAAAATAAGTTAACGAAGTTGATTCAAAAAATTATATTAGATACATAACAATTGAAATACCTGCCCCATCAAGAGTGCTAGACGAAATAAAAGTTCCTTTATATGCTCCACCCATATGAGCTGCATCCATAACAATTACTGGTTTACAAAACTCAAACCCTCTTATTAATGGGTGTAACGCTATGAAGAGATACATGAACTGATTTTCCTCTGATTTATGCATCCTAATGTGTAAGCCCGGATACATCGAATTAAGCATATATATATACTTAGGCATTTGACGATATCCACCAGCTGTTCTACCCCATAGCATCTCTACTGGACACTCCTTAGCCCTCCATGCTTTCTGGTAATTAATAACCACACCAAAAGCAGATTTGATATCTTGAATTATGTAGTTTGGAGTGTGTACTCTCCTATGATTAACTAGTTTCGGAGCAGTAACACCACTGACAAATTACACTAGTGCTTTAACTTGTGTGAAGACCCTATCTTTCAAAGGACAGGTATGTACATCATTGAACGATCGCACTTTAAAGAGTTTTAAAAAATTAAGGCATGATGCCTTAAATTTCCATCTACAATCCTCTGAATAACATATAAGCATATAGATGCAAGAAAAATAAAATTTCAGAATTAATGTATCTCAGAATACAAACAACTAAATTACATGTTTGTTTTGAAATATATCTTTGAACATGTATATGTTATTTTATGTATCGGATAAACAGAACATACACCAGTGTCAATGAAGGTTTATAATCTTCTGTTAAATGTATCTCACGAAGAAATCATTCTACTAATTTTTTAATCTTGATGTATCAGTCTAAAAATACAATTTATTTCATGAACATTATGTAACAATTTAACAATCTACTATCAAAATCAAACAACATAACAAAATCATACCTTTTTTTGTCAGATCTTTTCACTCTAAAATTGAAAAAATGATTTATTGCATACTTTGCCATGACTGATACAAGCGTTTTCTTATCCTTGTAAATCTGTTCCTCCTTAACAACAGTATTTTTGTAATCCGTTATTAAGTTCTTCACCTGAAAGTCTACTAAAGACGATGACTCAATATTGTCTGAACCAATAACTGATCATGCAAGTCCTTTCATTTTCATACCTTCTAAGCAAAGAACTTCTCCAGTACCCTCCTCAAACAACATCTCACTTTCATTTTTGTCCACAATACTAATGCACAAGGGATACATTCTAAATTCAGACGCACATTTTTTAACCTCGAGATAAAGCCTCACTCCCATATCATTGCTAATCAACAATGGAGATGAATTACCTTCAATAATGTATCTCACTTTAATTTTTTTTTATTGATTCTTCAATTTCGAGTTCTACAGCAATTGCCGAAATTAAATTTCTATACGTTACATTATTCCCGATCACAATACCATCAACTCCTATAACCTTCGTATTTGGTATCAGTCACCAAAACACTAGAATATCGTAACAACATTGTCACATTCATTATGAATTGTGAAAAAAAAAAAGCTTCAACGACAGAGTAGAAAGAAGAAGAGTGTTTCTGTTTGAAGAATTTTGATCCTCCTTTCTGAATTTCAAATTTTGGATTGATTACATATTTTGGGAGATCCTCACAAGTTTATTAATGTAACACCCCGTACCTTCCCAACCCTATGTGATGACTTTGAACAATGGTTACTTAGGTGTCGAGATGCCATGAGTATGTAGTTTGTAATGTTAGTGATGGAAAAATTGAAATTTGGCCTTGTACATATGATTAAACTTGCGTAGGAGGTGTTTTGCGATTTTCAGGGAGAATCTGTGGGGTTAAAAATGAGGCTAAGAGGACGTCTAAAAAAAGGATATTAATGGTAAGAAGTAAGTTAAAGAATAGGATTTGAAGTATCTAATCAAATCCGCGAAGAAAAGTCGAAGAAACGAAAATTTTAAAAATAAAATTTTCAGCACCATAGGAAGGGTCAGGCGCTTGTTTTGGCGCCCAAACCAGAAAACTTCTAAAGCTCAGTGCCCTGGGAAGCTCCAGACGCTTGCTGGAACGGCCAAACTAGTAAGCTTCCAAAATTTGTTCTAAGTGTCCAAGGGTGCCCGGGGACGTACCGGGCCAATTTTTTCCACGTTTTTTCTACAACCGCGAGCATATACATGAAATGAGTGAAGTATTATATTGTTATGGTAAAATTACTCGTGAACAAATTTAGCATCAAAATGACAGTTTTACCCTTGTGGTCAAAATAGGTCATACGTGGCTAGAATCGTTTGTTTTTGGGATTGAGGCTACGAATATAAATCCCGTGAGTGGGAATATTGTTGTAACGCGTATATGATGGAAAATACATTGATTTTAGTGGTCCAAGATAATATATGTGTTAATGGACCAATTTGAGGCCCAAAGTGGAGCCAAAATGCATGGCCCAATGGGTCAAAAAGACCCATTCTTCCATTGACTAGTAAACACACATGTGAGACTAGATAAGCATGAATACAAGGCCTATATAAAGGGGGGGAAATTATATTTTTATCTCATTAGACACACATCACATTTCTCTCATTTTCTAGAGTTTTCAAGATAACTCTTTTGGTGACTCTTCAAACCCTAAGGCATCTTTGGACAAGATCATCATCTTCCAAGCTTGGTTAAGTGATTATTCTTGTACTTTAACATATTATGTACATGATATAATATGTATATCATGTTGGTTATGCTTGGAATTGTTGGACATGGCACTTTGGCTTTTTGCTAAAAGATGTGCATTCTTGTGAATTAAACTTGAAAAAGGGCTTGATGTTTTGATAAAAGTGAATGGTATGGATGAAATATCAAAATGTATGGTATGATTATGTTATTAAACTTGTTATTTTTCCATAAGTGTAAATTATGGGATTTTAGTCGATTTGTGATATGAGGTGTATTAAGGTGACTTGATGGATTAATTGTGATATGGTGTTTGTGAGAAAGTATAAAGGAGGAACTTTGTGGTGAAATGCTATTGGTATGTGATGTTGTGGTCAATGTATATAATGTTATGGTATTGTTGGCATGAAAAGGCCATGAATGGTATTGTAAAGGGTGAAACAATGTTATAGGGGACTCATGTAACTCATGGTCGTCTTATACACTTGGAATGTAGCTTGTGGTTAATGTAGGGCATGAATGGGGTATTGTTGGTATGACAATACCGTAAATGGTATTGTAGAGAAGGAAATGACATGTTGAAGATGAACATGTAACTCATTGTTGTCATATGCATTTGTAAGGTAGTTGGTGGTTAATGTTGGTTCCGTTATGTATTTGTGATGTAGAGTTAAACGTAAGGAAGGAAGGAGCGGAATTGTTGTGCTCACATATTAGATTGTGTACTTACATTGGGAAGATAAGGTATGTAAGGTTACTCTGTCAGTATCCTTCTGCAGCACATAATGTTCATATTGACATTTCACTTGTCCTATTCCGAAATACGCTAAGGTATCTCATTCAGGTTTGATGTATATTGTTATCCACACGTTTCTTATTCAATGACCGATTGGTATTCATACGTATCCTATCCATGGACTGAAATGCCTAAGCTCTCATAATGTTGTTGTTTATGAGTTACCTAATTATGGACATGGTTCCAAAGAAGTCATAATGTTGTAATTCTAAAATAACTATCTCAAAGAGGGTAAGGTGTAAAGAGAATCTAGTTATTCTTGAAAAGTATTCTCCAATCATGTAATGTTCCAAAGTCCAATATTATTGTGAATATCTTTGTACCAATCTCATAAGAGTAGTGAAGGAGGTAAAGTGCGAACTAATATATTTATTTCCTCACAAGTGAGCGTATCACTCTCTTGAAAGCAAGGAAGTGAAGTAAGGTATAGAGGTGTGTTTCCAATATTATCATGATCCTTAAAGTATCAATCTCTCATAAGTGAATGTGTTAGTCTCTCACAAGTTAAAGTATCAATCTCATAAGAGTAATAAGAGAGGTGATGTGCAAGTTAATATAATTATTCCTCATAAGTGAAGATGTCAATCTCATGACTAAAGGAGTGAAGTAATATATATATAAGAGTGTGCTTCAATTAATGTCATGACCTTTAATGTGTTACTCTCATAACTATGTAAAGGGTATAAGATTTGTTGAGAAGTAATGTACGCATGGTTACTTCATGTTTCATTGAGTATGGATCACAATCTAAAGGGTATAAGTTCAAGTTGGAATAATCCCAATATTATGCTATGTTAGTTATTTATAGCCCACCAAAGGTGGAGGCCCGATATTATATACTTATTTATTATAGCCCACCAAAGGTGGAGGCCCGGTACTATATACTTATTTATGATAGCCCACCAAAGGTGGAGGCCCGGTAGTATATACATATATTATAGCCCACCAAAGGTGGAGGCCCGGTATTATATACGTACTTATAAGGTGATGATCCATAAGGTATTATGAATCACTAACTAGTTGAGTGAACGGTAAGGAAGATAGTTGTAAAGAGATGAGAATATATCCCTTGCGTGAATATATATATATAATCATGAAGATTGTTATAAGAAGGAGGATGGCAAGACTGATTGACCAAGTAAAGAAATAATAGAAGTAATGAACATGGTTCCACACATTCAGGTTGGAGGTCTATTCACATTGATTATTCTCTTACGCTTAATTTCTCGGGAGTACTTATGTATTATTATAGTATCATATGGCCTTACATACTCAGTACTTTCTTCATACTGACCCCTCTTGGGGGACTTACCTTACATGCTGCAGGCCCAGGTGTTAGTAGATCTCCGCAGTAGGCGACGAGATATCCGCAGATTGTTGGTGAGCTCCAGTTGATTCGGGGCTTTTCCGAGTCATTATGCATATTGGTTTGAGATTGTATATGAGTATAGAGAGGGGTGTGTCCCGACTCTAGGTATGTCATAGTCATGTATCTGTAGAGGCTTTGTAGACGTATGTGGGAAGCTGAATGTAAGATGTATACGTTCATTTTGACATGATGGCCCTAACGGCCAAGTTTCATATATTGCATATGTTGCCATGATTTCCGCCATTGATATTTAATTACATGGGATAAAATGATATGCATACGCGAACACATATAAGAGTACATGAGCGAAGATTGGTTCTCTCGGGCCTTATCGGCTTCGGGTGCCAGTCCGGTCCGAATGGAATTCGGGTCGTGACAATTAAATGGATGTCACGTGATTTGCTCCATAATAAATTAATTTTTGTTATTTCCTTTTTTACTGCGCCTAATTACTATGTATCAGAAGTTAGATAGACATATGTATCGGACGTTTAATTATGTATCTGAAAGTGACTGATTTAGGAATTTTATGTAATTTTGGTAAAGGTGGGGGAGCAATTAGATGGTAAACTATTGGGATTTCTGTAAGTTATACATTTTTATAAGGGAGACTTTCAGATATAGCCCAATTAAAGCATAAAATAGGCAGCAGTAGCCACATTTTACAAAATTACAATTCATAGCCGTTGTATCAACTGTATTCAACCGATATTATATAAATACAATGAGTAATTGCATGCACCAAAAACATGTTGTATCGTTAGTTGGGCAACCGTTGTATCATTGTATTTGTATCAACGAATACATGTGTATCAACAAATACAAACCTCTCTTTTTTTTTTAATTTTTTTTTTTTGTATTTTCATTCCTTTTTTTTCTCCTTCTTTTTATTTTGTATTTTCACATCTCTCTATCTCTCTTTCTCAAAAAGAGTTTTGGGCTAAAATCATCCTTAAAGTATAACCCAAACTTAAGGTACATCCTTATGCTACAATAGTGAATAAAAAACATCCTTCAACTATCCCAATAATTGCAATAAACATCCTTCTGTTAACTTAAGGTTAAGAAATTAACAGCTGAAAGAAACACATGTGCAAATCAGGTAACTTCACATGTGCCAAGCTAAAATAAACAGATGTGTCGATCTCTTTTTGTTGTTTTTCTTCTACTTTGCTAAAAAAAATTATTTTTTGATTTATCATTTTTTTGTTGTTCTGCTGGGTTTTTTTCCTACTAGTCTTTTGTTGCTTTTTTTTAGTTTACTAGTTGTTTTTTTTCTATTTTTTATGCTGCTTTGATTTTTTTTTTATCTGTGCTTTTCTCGGCTAGTTTGGTGCTGTTTTTTTGTCGATTTATCAGTTTTTTTGCTGGTTTATTACTAGTTTGAAGTGTTGAAATGCTCAAGGTGGGAAAAAGAAGAAGAATAAAAGCTCTTAGGCAATGTAGAGTACTTTTTATTGCACTTGACAAATATACAAGTTCTTTCAATACAAGAATTTCAAATCGAGACTAATACAACATAAAACGATTACTTTCACTACAACTTTAATCTCTCATTTTTTTCTCTTTTCAATTTCAGGCAGAGGTGGATCCAGGATTTGAAGGTCGCGGGTGCCATTAATTTATCCATAAAATCTACTTACCACTAGTGATAAAAATTGAATAGGAACGATGGTTCGAACGTCGATTAATTCGATTGAGTTTTTTATTCACAAATAGGCAAATAAGTTCGATTTTAGTTCAGTTTTCAAACTTGATTTAAATAATGAAATGAAGGGCAGTCTGGTGCACTAAAACTTCCGCTATGCACAGGGTCCGAAAAAGGGGCCAGACCACAAGGGTCTATTATACGCAGTCTTACCTTGCAATTCTGCCATAGGTAACTTACAAGTCTTGAAGCCAAAAATGAATATCTTGATAGAGCATCCGCAATAAGGAACTTTGCTTTGAAAAATAGCTTAATTGCTAGTACCTATTTTTTGTTTGACTAAATTAATTTGTCTTTATTGTTCTTGAATTAATTTTTTATATTAATTGCCGAGTTATATGATTATTATTTTTAAAGCAAAATATTCAAACTTTTATTATGTGAGAACAATTCAAAATGTCTATTATATTTATATATCAAGCCTTTTAATTTTTTTCATAAGTTAATAAAAGATATTAATCAAATTATACTCTAATATATAGATTAATAGTATATCTTTAAAAGAGCTAGAGACATCTTATATTCAACTAAACAACATTCCAAGTTATTTATCCAAGAAACTGCTCACGAACTATAAGGAGGTTAAATAAACTTTGAGAAAGGAGGGAGAGGAAGATTTTGCAAATTATTAAAAGAGAAAAGGGAAAAGAGGTAAAAAAGAGGTGAGGGCCCCAGCGGGTAATAATGTTATTAGTGTTACATACAATTAAAAGAAGGAAAAAGGAATAAAACAAAGCAGATATTGAGGACAAAAACATAATGCTCCTGCCGGGAGTTGAACTTGGGTTCATAAACCGATGAGAGACTTCAAAAGCAAAGTTAAACCGTGGCACCCGCCTGCCTCTTGTGTATACTGGGTGCCACAGCTTCAATATATACAAATATTCGCAGAAATATACCTCTATAATACAAATTTTACCGAAGCTTGCGGGTGCCGTGGCACCCCTACCTCATAAGGTAGATCCGCCCCTGATTCCAGGAGTTCTTTGCTCTTGTGTAACCATGACATTATTTTCTTCTCCAAATACTTCTCTATCATGTAACGATCTTCAAGTTGTGTTTTGAGACCAATCACTTTTCATGAAAGTATTTGAATCACATAAATTGGATTTACGTTAGGCTCTTTTTCTTTCCAATTGAAATAGTCATGATCTTGATTCCTACAATTACAAAAAGAGGAGATATTCTTAGTTAGACGTTTAAAACTTATAAAGAAAACAATATCAAAGAATACAAACTTGTTGAACATGAACATGGCATTTCACTCGATTTTCGTTATAATTTTAAAGAAGTTGAACGTGGTGTGCGTCTCACTTTAAGCAGTGCCTCAGCTTGTGATTTTCAGAAATAGTCAACTGAAAACAACTCCTCGCAACTTTGAAAACTTACTCTTGTTGCAAATGATTGAGGTTCTTGGTGCAAATGCAGCCACAATACCTTAAACTCTGCGGAAGAGATCAAGAAAACTCAAATTGAAGATATGGAAAATCATGAAATCAAGCTCATAATCAAATCTAGAGAGTAGGATAAAGAAGAACTTGGACCGACTTGGCAAGTTGACTAGCATCTGTGAAATTGGAAATATGTTCCTTTCCTGATCATTTTCCAACATTTTCCTACAACTTTCTCGAATATGGTCTGGTGGGTGCAAAGGATCCATATAGGCCTGGTGTTAAAGAGGTAGTAGAATCTTGCAGGGCTGTTGGTGTTAGAATCAAAATGGTTACTAGGGACAATGTGTTCACAACCAAATCAATAGCTTTTGAATGAAATACCCAACTAGGTGAAGAATTGAATATTCCAGTTATGAAGGATCAACATTCAAGAATTATTCAAAAGAAGAGAGAATGGAGATTGTCGAAAAAATACGAGTGATGGCAAGGTCTTCACCATTTGATAAGTTTTTGATGGTTGAATGGTTCAGACATTTTATCAAATAGGTAAGAGGCATTTTACATTGACATAGCAGATAATGATCACGGTTATTTCTACTTGTTCTTAGCAAATACAATAGTTCTTTCTAGACGACGAAGACGATGAGAACAGAAACTAACAACCTCATCATCTATAGTAATCAATTAAATATTGTTGGAACAAGAAAGAAGAGAAAAGTATGGACTTGACTTTACCTTATTCTTTGAGGTACAACTATATATATTATATCAAGATAAATTACATTAAATTCATAGCTTTTTGAAAAGATTAATAGCTAGAAGAGTTAGAGCAGATTATTTTTCTACCCAAAAGCATGAAACAAGAGTCCAACTTTTGTGCCTATGGTTCCTGAAGGATGAAGAAATCAATCGAGAGAACAGGGAGATTTGGGGGAAGTCACATGCTTGTCACATGTATTTGTTTCAGCTGTTAGTTTTTTAACTTTAAGTTAACAGAAGGATGGTTATCGTAATTTTTGGGATAGTTAAAGGATATTTTTTGTTCATTATTGTAGCATAAGGATGTTCTTTAAGTTTGGATTATACTTCAAGGATGACTGTAGCCCAACACTCTTCTCAAATGTATCAAACTTATTATTTGTATTTGTATATTAACAAGTATATGTATCATTTGTATTTGGTTGAACCTATCATATACAAAATACAAATGTATTGTTTATTACAAATGTATCATTTGTATTTGGATGGTTCAATTTGTATCAACGAATATAATTTGTATTTTATAGAAATGTATAAATACAAATACAAATATATGAAACTAGTTGTATGAATCATATATAAAATACAAATACAAATGTATCATGAGATCGGATAAATACATATTGATACATTGATAATACAAATTTAGCAAATACAAAACTGAAAGTTTAAAAAAAAATAGATACAAAATTTGGCAACATATTGATACATTGATGATACAAATATAGCAATACAAAACTAGAAGTTAAAAAACATGAGACTAAATGAAATCTCAAATATCTTAGAGTCTGGTTATTGTTTGAACCGAAATAACATAGATCATTTGTGTATTCTTCTTTACATTACAGTGTACATTCAGTGTGCCTACATCCATAACATAGAAAAATCATGTCTACATTCACATATTATCCTATTTTACATATTTAACAACTCTTCTTAAAAATGTAAAGAGTGTTATGATCTTGCAAACTAACTCTATTCAATATCTCGCCCAACGCTTCTAATGTGAACTTGCATTGTTCATGTGATTTTATCCTCTTTCACCTTCACTCTTGTACAAATTATCATACATGTGGACTGAATTCTTGGTGTCGATAAAATTGCAACTGTAGTCGAGCATAACTATGGTGAATATCCTTTAATTCCTTATATATTACTGGATGTCTATTTTTTTTTAAGAAAAAAGAGAGAACAAGAAAGAGAGAGGAGAGAGGCAGCGAGAAAAGGGAGAGGGGAGAGGGAGGCGAGCAA
The DNA here is from genome assembly GCA_031232105.1 of Capsicum rhomboideum. Lineage (NCBI taxonomy): Eukaryota > Viridiplantae > Streptophyta > Magnoliopsida > Solanales > Solanaceae > Capsicum > Capsicum rhomboideum. The sequence continues at coordinate 60,171,049 of CP124711.1, forward strand.
GATTGGGAGAGAGGGAGGAGAGTGGAGAGAGAGGAATAGGAGAAGAGATGCTATAAATTGTACGAAAAAGGGCCAAAAATACCCTTAGGGGTCGTTTGGTTGGGAACAAGTTATCCCGGGATTAATTATCCCAAAATTAGCTATCCTGAATAAGTTATCCCATCATGTATATGGAACAATTTAAAATGGTGGAATAAATAATTTCGGAACTAACTAATACCTCCAACCAAACGTAGGATAAAATAATCCTACATTTTATGCTGGAATTATTATACCTTATACCTCACACCAAACGACTCCTTAAACTATAGGAAAAGGTTCAAAAATACCCTTCATCCACCTATTTTGCTAAAAACACCCCTCCATCTACCTTTTTGGCTCCCTAATACCCCTCAAACTAACAACCCTGTCTTTATTTTATTTTTTAAAAATTATTTATTATTTGTCATTTTCTTATTGGGTGAAATAAAAACTCCACCCCCACCAAGCTGATGACATGGCAAACAAGATAAACTAAAAATTACTAGTGTTATGAAAATTAAAAAGTTTGGGTGTTGGAGAACTCCAATCATCTCCATTAAATAAATTCTCAGTGGTCCTTGATGCCACGTGGTAATCTAGTAGAGCATTTGATCCCACCACTATAACTCCACTGTTACTCCCCCTCCATAGCCAAAAGAATCTCATTAAGAAGAAACAAAACAGATAATTTCCTATTCTTTTCTTCAAAACCCCATATTTTTCCTACTAAGAAAAAAAAAGAATCACTTCAATAAAGAAACCCAGAAAATTTTAGGGGAAAAGCTCAAAATTAGAAAACAAATGAAGCATAATTACTGCTTTTTTGAAGTCTTATCAGAGCTTAGTAGAAAACGGAGCATGACTAAACTTGGAAAAAGCTAAGAGTTTATAGTACTGTTCATTCTCTTTTTTCCCCTTTCAAATGGTAGAAGAAGAAACAAAGCAAAAGCAGAGAATGGACATGGAAATTGCCAGAATAATTTGTTGAAAAATTTAAGAATTTCTTCAGAATTAAAGACTGAAATTATGCGGTCTTTTCAATTTTCATAATACTAGTAAGACATGTAATGTTTAGTTGATTTGGTTTGCCATGTCATCAGCTTAGTGGGGGTGGGGTTTTTATTTCACCCAATAAGAAAATGACAAATAATAAATAATTTTTTAAAAATAAAATAAAGATGAGGCTGTTATTAAGCCTGGCAATGGATCGGTACCGGACCTGTCGGATCGGGTTTTACCGAAATCGGGTCTATTATGGTCCTTCCCAAATCGGAACCTGTACAAAAATCGGGTCTACTAGTACCAGGTCTACCATTTTTGTAGAGGTTCCGATCCGGTCCGTTGGTAACCGATGTGGAACCGGGTCGGACCAGACCGGTCTACCTGGACAACCATTTTTTTTTAAGTTATATTTATTATAATAACTTATAAAAAAAGTTTTTAAAAATTATAAAAATAGTTTTTAAAACTAAAAAAAACTTATAAAATTTTTCAATCCTTTTTTCAAAACTTTTAACTTACATTAAATTTATAGTTTTCACAAAAATTTTAACTAAGTAATTTATAAAATTAATTGCATTAAATAAAAGACAAATTTTAAAATAAAACTAAGGCGAATAGCCTATATATTTATTCAAATCTCGTATATTGTACATGTATTACAAATATTAGAAGAGAATCTAATCTACGCAACCACCTTCTAGGAAGGGTTCTGTTTGAATTAGATCTCTAATATCTTACTAATATCTATAACGTTTAAAATATTCTAGTTGTAATTTAGCTATTTCGTCGGCGGACATATTTTTTGGAATCGGTCTTCGTCCTTGTTCATCCATTGTTTCCATTCCATCATCACTGCCTTCCCCAAATACTTCATCTATTTCATCTTCGATTTGGGGTGGTAATTTTGGGAGCCCAAAATTTCTTTGTTCGACATTGATCCAATCTCTAAATAAAATTAAAATCGCCAAACTATCCTTTGCTATTGAATATTGATGATCTCCGATAATAAATCTTTCCGAGCTAAAAGCTTGCTCCGAAGCAACTGAAGATGCCTGACTTGCTAGCACGTCTCGAACCACCTTTGAAAGCCTTGAAAATTATCTGGCATGGGTCTTCCACCACGCTAAAAGTTGTTGTCCATTCGCATCTCTAATATTATCCCGATCCTGAGAAAGATATGAATCAAAATCATTACTGCTAGAACATTGAAGACCAAGTTCTTCACCCATTCCATCATCTAAATCATCATATCTAGGCCAAGATGAAGAAGGTTCGGCCGACGAAATATTTTGTTCCATAACTTGATACATGTTATACAAGCTCCTAGCATTAGGAACTATGTTAGTACAACAAGTTTCAACCAATGGCTCTTCATTATGACCAATTTCTAAATTTCTATAAAATTTTTGAACCATCATAATTACACCAATTTCTTTGTAAAATGGGTTGAATAAAGCAGTGGTCAAATAAATTTGCGGAATAGGAAAAAAAAATTCAAATTTTTCCATCATAGATAAAATAGACTCTTTGAACAAAGAAATTATTTTATATTCAGCAAGTACTTTAGAAACAATAGTAATATTTACTAAAACAGAAGAAATGGTTGGAGTATATATAGCAGATACGGTATGTGTAGCTTGATAAAAAGTTTTCAAAAATTTACAAAGTTCTTTTATTTCAGCCTAATCATCATCACATAGTCTTAAATCAGGATTCGTATTTTGAGCATTATAAACTAACTTTATAGGTTCACGATAATCATAAGCAACAACAAGCATTTCATATAAAGAATTACATCTAGTAGAGACTGCTTTTGAAACTTTTCTATATGAAATTTCTAATTCTATACAACAACGTTTAAAATCATCTGATATACTCTTTTTTTTTATTTTTAAAAATAAAGCTCCAAGCAATTCGAACTTTATAACGACCATTTCCAAACAATTGCACGCTGTTTTGTACTATCAAATTTAAAATATATGCAGTACATTTAACATGAAAATAATCTTCAGCTATTGGACAAAGTCTAGTTTTTAAATTATTAATAGCTTTCATATTGTTAGAAGCATTATCTAATGTGCATGACATGATTTTATCAATAAATTGAAAATATTTCAAACTATCTGCTATTGTAGTACTATAGAAATCAATTTTAACCTCGTCAATATATTTATAACAAATAATTCTTTTTTGCATGTTTCAATGGTGATCAATCCAATGAGTCGTAATAGAAAAATAATCATTACCTAATATACTACGATCCATATCAGAAGTAATAGATATTTTACCATCAAATTTTTTAAATAAGCAACGAAGAAAATGACAATGTTCAGCTTAATATTTAAAAATATCACTTTAGATTGTATTTCGTGAAAATCCTTTAAAGGAGGGATTATAAACTCGTTGAATATAATGAATAAAATAGGGGTGTGATGCAAAACTAAAAGACAAACTCATTACAACAACCATTTTTGCTAATTCTTCTCTATTTACATTTTCACTATATGTCGATGATAAGCACGGGCCAACCGGATTAGACATGTTTAAACGAGTCTGAACCATATTACCTCCTACAGATTCTTCCTGAAATGGTGTACCACTTTTTTGGCCTTAACCTCCTATTCTAGACGAATAAATTCTTTACTACATTTTCTCAAATGCTTACTTAGCAATCCCGTCCCGCCACTGTTTCCCTCGGTCAAATGTTTCATAACTTTCTGACATCTATTTCCAGTAGCGGTATTATTTACCCTATCATGCTCCATAAATTTCCAAAATTATAGACCTTTTATGACGTTCGGTCCCTTTGGCCCTAGTAAATTCCGGCAAAACTTCATCATATTGTTCCGGTAATTTCGTAATCGGACTAGTAGGGATAGCGGTCTCACCTAAATCTTGTTCTTCTGTATCATCTTCTACCGGTAAGTCTTCATCACAAATATCATAATGCCTACTTAGGGTCTCATGGTCTAATTGTTCACCGGGGTGACTATCGTAACCATTTGGTTGTGATAAAGAAGTTTCATTAACATCATTTAAAAATCTAGAAGGTAATGAAGTAGTAGCACTATTTTTTTTACCCTTACAAAAAACCTTACGAAGCATTGATTTTTTATCACTATTTTTTTTACCGGCATTCATAATTAAATTTAAATATAACTAAACTATTAAAAACAAACAATATAAATATTATAACCAAAAAATTAATGAAAGTAAACAAATATAGATATTTAAAAACAAAAATATAGAGATTAAAGTAACAAAATAGAGAGATTAAAGTTGAAACGAATGTACCGAACGTCTGCGTAAAAGCAGACGTATACCAAATGTCGAAAATCGAAATTGAAAGATGATAATTGAAGCTTGCAATATCTTCAAAAAATCTCCAACTCCAATTAGCTAGTGCCACAATTATAGAATATTAAGAGAATAATAAAGAGATTTTTAGAGAATGATAAAGAGAGTATGTGAAGATTTGTGAGAAAAAAGAATGTGTATAAGGGGCATTTATAGTGAAAAAATGTTGGGGGAGGGGGGGGGAGGGGGGGGGGGGTTGAGAGGGTATTAGGGCCAAATAGCCGTTGGTGGAATTTTTTTTTAAAAAAAATAATTTTAAAAATCCGCCCGTTAATTGGACTGGAATCGGGTCAGCCGGTACCGAGTCAACCGGCTTAAAATTACATTCCGCACCAGGACCGAATACCGAAACGACGAGTCCCTATTTTCAACGGGTATAATGGACCATTATCGAAACCGAACCGAACCAGATTGGAATCGATCCGTTGCCAGGCTTAGCTGTTAGTTTGAAGGGTGTTAGTGAGCCAAAAAGATAGATGGAGAGGTATTTTTTGCAAAATAGGTGAATGAAGGGTACTTTAAAACCTTTTCCTATAGTTTAAGAATTTAGGCTATGGAGGATAATTAAGGGCTTATCTTTGCTATGCCTTGTAATTTTTCCTTTTAATAATTATTTAATAAAATTTATTAGTCCTGAAGGATTCAAATCCATTATAAATGTTATTGCACTTTTTTGTTTAGTTCTATTTTAGGTTTAAAGTAGAGAAATGACCCACTTATGCAAGTGTCGAAAAGCTAATGAAATCTCACATCTTTTGTTGGTTGTGCCTCAATCATAATAAAAAATTTCGTGTTCTCTCTGCACATCACCCCCTACCTTCCAATATATTTGTCTAGGTTACATATAAATGTTTTTGAAATAATAATTTTTTGCTTACATACTCATCACAAAAATGTGCCTCAATCATAATAAAAAATTTCGTGTTCTCCCCACACACCACCCCCTACCTCCACACCACCTACCTTCCAATATATTTGTCTAGGTTATATATAAATGCTTTTGAGATAATAATTTTTTGCTTACATACTTAACACAAAAAAATAAGAAACCACTTAGCCACTTATTTTTCAATAAAATATTTGTATTATATTTTATTTTCCACGGAAAACATCTTCCTCCGTAGGAACACACGCATAAGGAACGCTGTCAGGTGCCTAGAAAAGATTTTTCCTTTGATTGGCGCTTGCCAAAGCAAGAAAATGGAGCTACTGTGGTAAGAATGGAACGACACAAGTACGCAAATTTGATTGTATATAATTAGTTGGATCGACCACAAAACTAAGATAAAATAGTTTTCTCCCTCCACTTCGTTGATCAACTTCAGCAAACTATCAACTATAAATCACGTATCAACACGAAAGATATAAAACCATTACAATCAAGGGAAGCAAACTGAAGAAGGAAGAGAACACAGATTAAGAAAAAATGGCTATATTACAACCTCAAACATGCCGCATCCCCGACAGGTAATGTACAGAGCAGTCAGATTAAATCTAGTTTCAACGCAGAATTTGGGTTTTAATCTGCATCCTTGATCAAGATGGTCTGAATGAGCTTCACCCAATCTATTTCGTAACACCTCTAAATTGACCTGGAAAAGCAGAATCTTTCAATCATATTTAAAATATGTTCCAGAATCTGAAAAAACAATAATCACCAACTAAATCTATAATGCAGAAAAATACACTCATAAAACTCAAATGTCAGCTTACCCAAAATGTGATACTTATCACTTCACGCTAATAGATTATAGCAACAGTTCAGAATCTGGTACGCAAAGATTCTGATTTGCAGATTTTTTATTTACCCCTCCCTAGGAGCTCCCACATTTTTTTGCTCCCTTAATGCGACTCGAACACACAACCTCAAGGTTGGAAACGAGGGGTGTTTACCATCCGAGCAACTCCCTCTTGTCATTCTAGGATGCAGATTAAAACAAAAAAAGTGCAAGGCTGTGGTGGGAAAAAATTTTCATCTCAAAACCTAGGAAAGTGAAAAAAACAAAAACCAGGCAGCATTTGGTGTTAAATTAAAAAAACCTTCTGCTGCAAGTTCAAGGAAAAGAGATCCAAGTTAGAAGCTTAAAAGAAGGAATTAATAGCTAGTAGATACAGTTTATTCAAAATTCTGTTTTTAGTGTTCATTCCCATAGTTAGTTATATCTACTGTTCACACTGTTAGGAGTTAGGTTGCAGATCTAGTTCTACCACAGAACAATCAGTTAGTGTAGCTGTTGGTAGGAAGGTGCAAACTGCAGCAATACGTAAGAACCTTCAGTGGCTGTTACAAGGGACAACTTTCTCTTCTGATTTCCTTTTGTTACCATTGGGAAATGTAGACATAATCCTAAGGGTGCAATGGTTGAATACCCTAGGAAGGACCTTGTTTGATTTTCAGAATAGAACAATTGAGTTGTACATATGGGTAAGAAGCATGTTTTGAGAGGGGCAACCAGTCAACTAAAGGCAACTAAAGCTAAAGCAATAAAGAGGGAGATTAAAGAACAGGCTCAAGTCTTTATGCTTGCCTTGATAACATCTGAAGCAGCAGAAAACCAATGCAACAGTATCCAAGCTATACAAGGTACTGAAATTCCATCAGACGTGGCTGCATTGATTAAACAATATGATGGCATTTTTGAAGTTCCAAAGAGCTTGCCTCCACATAGAGGACCATTTGATCATAAAATTCCCTTGATAGATTCAGTTACACCTGTCAGTAAAAGACCTTATAGATATCCAAGGTCGCAAGAAGGACATTATTGAAAGGTTGGTATAAGAAATGTTGGATCAAGGTGTTATCCCCCAGAGTTGTTAGAATATGATTTACGAATAGGAATAGTATATAGAATCCTAGTCGGAAAAAAATTGTAATGTAGTGTCCTAGTTGGAAAAGGAGTCTAATGTAGTGTCTATAAATAGGGTCTCAATGTAATAATTTAGATACAATAATTGAATAATATTCTTCTCCAATATTTCTCACATGGTATCAGAGCATTGGTGAGAAAAGTATCGTTGTGCGTCATTCTGGTGAAATCATCGTCGCTGTGCAATTTTCCTGTGACCGGTGACCTAACCTTCTCCGTCAGTGTTTTCTTTTTTCTTTTTTTTTTTCTTCAGAAAATCAACCCATCACCAGGTTCGGATTTTTTCGGCGACAAAACCCCAGTCAGGATCACCGGAAACAGGTGCAACACGCACCCTCACGCGCCACCAGAAGCAGTTCTCCGGCGAGCGCGTTAGATCCACGCACCAGCGCGTGAGGCAATTTCCGACCACTTTTTCCAGTAGGTTCTCTTTCCAATAGGGTCGCCTCTTCAATCCGAGGTTGCCCATAGAGTTATTTGTTGATTCTGATCAAGTTCCGGCAGTCAAATCTAATTTTCCAGGGAAGGAGCATTTTATTTTGAGATTCCGACAACTGAAACAGTCCTTCGTCAGATTTCTACAACATATTCCCATATTTTTGGTGCCAAAAATATCAACCCCTAAAGACATCATGTGAAATCAGAGTTTTGTAGCCAAAACCTTTCCGCCAACATATTTCCAAAATTTTTGCCCGATTTAGTCCTATGATTAAGTTTGAACCCTTAATGAGGTGATCAGAAAATCAAACATCACAGTCCATGAAGAATCGACGAGGGGGAGGTCGTTTTGGAAGGTCTCGACCTAGGTGTAGTTATTGTAAAAGGTTTGAACACACTCGTGACGTATGCTATTCTCAACCTAAGTGTAGCTATTGTAATAGGCTTGGACATACTTGTGGAATATACTATTCTTTTCATGGTCGACCACCTAAAAATGCTCATGTTGCTCAGTCTAACACCACAGGTAATCAATGGGTGTATTTATCTGAAAAGGAATATAACGAGTATCTTCAGTATCGAACAAGTAAGCAAATATCTCTACCACTAGCCTCAACTTCACAATCTCCTACCTTTGGATCATGGGTTGTGGACTCTGGAACTTCTGATCATATTTCTAGTGATAAATCACTTCTGGCAAATATTGTTTATTCACAATCTCTTCCGACTGTCACTTTAGCCAATGGTAACCAAACCAAAGCAACAAGAGTTGGAAAAGCTAATCTCCTATCCTCTTGTCACTTTAAATTATGTTCTTTATGTCCCTAGTTGTCCTTTTAATCTTGCATCGGTCAATCGTTTGACTCGTGCCCTAAATTGTGGCATACTATTTCTTGGGGACTCCTTTGTCATGCATGACTATAGTACGGGACAAACAATTGGTGTAGGATATGAATCACAAGGCCTCTATTACCTTATCGCTCCTAGTTCCTCCATAACCTGTCCAGTTACAGATCCTCTGGATGTCATTCACAAACGTTTAGGACATCCTAGTTTGTTCAAGCTAAAAAAGATGGTGCTTACTTTGTCTAGTCTATCCACATTAGAATATGAGTCGTGTCAACTTGGGAAACACACTCGAACTACCTTTCAACGTAGTGCTGAGAGTCGTGCAGAGTCTTTATCTTTTCCTTAGTTCAGTCTGATAGTTGGGGTCTTAGTAGAGTCAGTCCAGAGTTAGGGTTTCGTTATTTTGTTAGCTTCATTGATGATTATTCAAGATGTACTTGGATTTTCTTAATGAAAGATCGCTCTGAATTGTTTCCTATATTCAAGAGCTATTGTGTTGAAATACAAAATCAATTCGGTGTCTCTATTCGAACCTTTTGTAGTGATAATGCCTGAGAATATATGTCCTCCCAATTTCAACAATTTATGACTCATCAAGGAATTGTTCATCAGACTTCTTGTTCATACACCCCTCAACAGAATGGAGTAGCAGAGAGAAAGAATAGGCACCTCATCGAGACTGCTCGTACTCTTCTCATTCGATCCCATGTTCCGCGGCGTTTTTGGGGCGATGCAGTTATCGCATCTTACTATTTAGTTAATCGGATGCCCTCATCTTCCATTCAAAAGCAAATTCCTTATTCAGTATTGTTTCCTCAGTCACCTCCATACTCTCTTCCCCCTCGTGTCTTTGGGAGTACATATTTTGTTAATAACTTCACCCAGGAAAAGATAAATTAACCCCTCGTGCTCTCAAATGTGTCTTTCTTGGTTATTCTCGAGTACAAAAGGGATATCATTGCTACTCACCTGATCTTCGTCGATATCTTATGTCAGTTGATGTCACATTCTTTGAATCTCAACCTTACTTTACATCTTCTGATCCTGATCATCCTAACATGTCTGAGGTCTTACCTATATCGACTTTTGATGATCCTACTGTTACTTCTACATCTCCATCCATAGTGTCGTCAGTCTTACCCGCACAGACTTTTGAAGAATGTACAATACCTTCTACAACTCCATCTACAGTGCCACCAGTCCTGACTTATCATCGTCGTCCATGTACAACATCATGCTCAGATGATTCCCGTCTTGCAACTGACCCCGCACGTGACTCAGCACCTACTATAGAGTTGTCTCCTCTTAAACAACCAATTGCACTTTGAAAAGGTATGCGATCCCCTCGTAATACAAACCATTATTATACCCTTTTAAGTTATCATCATCTATCGTCACCCCATTTTGCCTTTGCATCATCTTTGTCCTCTGTCTCTATCCCTAAGTCCATAAAAGAAGCACTTTCTCATCTAGGATGGCGACAACCTATGATTGACGAGATGTCTGTTTTACATATGAGTGGTACTTGGGAGCTTGTTCCTCCCCCTTCAAGTAAATCAACCGTTGGTTGTTGTTGGGTTTATGCAGTGAAAGTTGGTTCGGACGGCCAAATTGATCGACTTAAGGCTTGCCTTGTTGCCAAGGGGTACACTCAGATATGTGGGCTTGATTATAGTGATACTTTCTCTCCTGTGGCTAAAATAGCATCTGTTCGTCTTTTTCTATCCAGCGTTGTTGTACGACACCAGCCTCTTTGACAGTTGGATATTAAGAATGCTTTTCTCCATGGTGACCTTGAGAAGGAAGTTTATATGGAGCAACCACGTAGTTTTGTTGCTCAGGGGGAATCTAGTCTAGCGTGTCAATTGCGTCGGTCACTAATTGGTCTAAAACAGTCTCCTCGAGCCTAGTATGGAAAGTTCAGCACAGTAATTCAGAAGTTTGGCATGATTCGTAGTGAAGCAGATCACTATGTGTTTTATCGATATTCTGCTCCAAATCTATGTAATATTTGGTGGTTTACGTTGATGATATCATTATTACCGGCAATGATCAAGATGGTATCATTAGTTTGAAGCAACACCTCCTTCAACATTTCTAGACTAAAGACCTCGGCAGACTGAAGTATTTTTTAGGTATTGAAGTTGCTCAGTCTAAATTAGGTATTGTTATTTCTCAACACAAGTATGCCTTAAACATTCTCGAGGAGACAGAAATGATGGGATGCAAACCTATTGACACTCCTATGGATCCAAATACTAAACTCCTGCCAGAACATGGGGAGTCACTCAATGATCCTAGAAGATATAGGCGTCTGATTGGTAAGTTGAATTATCTCACAGTGACCAGAACTGACATTTCCTATCCTGTGAGTGTTGTAAGTCAGTTTATGGATTCTCCCTGTAATAGTCATTGGGATGCAGTTGTTCGCATTGTGCGATATATTAAGTCAGCTCCAGGTAAAGGACTACTCTTCGAGGATCGAGTTTATGAGCAGATCGTTGGATATACCGACGCTGATGGGCAGGATCGCCTTGTGATATATGTTCTACATCCGGATATTGTGCTTTAGTAGGAGGTAATTTGGTGTCCTGAAAGAGTAAGAAACAGAGTGTGGTTGCTCGATCTAGCGCAGAAGAAGAACATCGAGCAATGATGGTAGCCACTTGTGAGCTAGTTTGGATTAAACAATTGTTGCGAGAGTTAAAATTCGGAGCAATTAGTCAAATGGAACTTGTGTGTGATAACCAAGCGGCTCTTCATATCACATCAAATCCGATATTTCATGAGAGGACTAAGCACATTGAGATTGATTGTCACTTTGTGAGAGAGAAGATAATTTCCAGAGATATTGTTACAAAATTTGTGAAATTGAGTGATCAGCTTGCAGATATTTTCACCAAGTCCCTCACTGATCCTCATATTAATTACATTTGTAACAAGCTCGGTACATACGACCTGTATGCACCAGCTTGAGGGGCGTGTTAGAATATGAATAGGAACAGGAATAGTATATAGAATCCTAGTTGGAAAAGGATTGTAATGTAGTGTCCTAGTTGGAAAAGAGTCTAATGTAATGTCTATAAACAAGGTCTCAATGTAATAATTTAGATACAACAATTCAATAATATTCTTCGCCAATATTTCTCACAAGAGTATTGGTCCTTATGCTTCTCCAGTTGTGTTGGTGGGGAAGAAGGATGGTAGTTGGAGGCTTTGTGTGGACTAGAGAACTTAATCACTTAACTGTGAAGGATAAGTTCCCAATTCCTATGATAGAAGACTTGTTGGATGAGTTGGGACAAGCAGAAGTGTTCTCTAAGATTGATCTTAGGGCTGGATATCACCAATTAAGAATGGCACAAGCAGATGTACACAAAACAACATTTAAGATTCATGAAGGGCATTATGAGTTCTTAGTTATGCCTTTTGGGCTAACTAATGCACCTTCTTCTTTCCAGTCTCTCATAAATTCTGTTTTTAAACCCTTGTTAAGGAAATCAGTCCTGGTCTTCTTTGATGATATATTGATATATAGTAAGGACATGTCAACTCATTTGATGCATTTGAAGGCTGCGTTTGACATTATGCATCATCATCAACTCTATGCTAAGGGTTCTAAGTGTGCCTTTGGGGTGCCTGAAGTGGAGTATTTGGGACATTTTATCAGTGTTGCTGGTGTAGCTACTGATCCCCAAAAGATAAAAGCTGTAAAGTCTTGGATGATACCAACAACTGTGACGCAATTTAGAAGTTTCCTTGGACTAGCAGGGTACTACAGGAGATTCATTAGAGACTTTGGTGTTATTGTAAAACCACTTAATGAGTTATTAAAGAAAGATAGCTTTACTTGGCATGATGAAGCTACTATTGTATTTGAGAAGCTTAAGGAAGCATTAGTCACTGCTCTAGTACTAGCATTGCCCGACTATAGTAAGGTGCTTATTATTGAGACTGATGCAAGTGGGAGAGGTATTGGTGCTGTCTTGATGCAGCAAGGACATCCAATAGCCTATATCAGTAAAGCAACAACAACAACAACAACATACCTAGTATATTCCGACCAAATGGGGTCTGAGGAGGGTAAGTGTACGCAGTCCATACCACTACTTCAGAGGTGAGATAGAGAGCCTGTTTTCTATAGACCCCGGCTCAAGATAAAACAATCTAGAAAAGAAATAGTAAAAGGACAAGATACAATAGAAATTACCACACCCAATAATACCATAAACAAGACTCACCAAGTAATACAACAAAGGATACAACACTCTGAAATAATACTAGTACTATAGCTACTAACACGGATAACAAAGTCCTACCTACTAGCACTGACGCACTCGTTCCTACTATCCCTCTACCCTAATCCACCTCCTCCACACCTTCTTATCTAGGGTCATGTCCTCGGTAAGCTGAAGCTGTTCCATGTCATGTCTAATCACCTCCTTCCAATATTTCTTCGGTCTATCTCTACCTCGCCTTAATTCATCCCTAGCCAACCTCTCACACCTCCGCAATAGGGCATTCGTGCCCCTCCTCATCACATGTCCGAACCATCTCAACCTCGCTTCCCTCATCTTGGCTTCCACCGAAGCCACTCCCACCTTATCTCGAATAACCTCATTTCTAATCCTATCTTTCGTAGTACACCCACACATCCAACATAGCATTCTCATCTCCGCCACCTTCGTTTTTTGGATGTGAGATTTCTTGACTGGCCAACACTCCGCCCCATACAACATAGCCGGTCTAACTACCATTCTGTAGAACTTGCCTTTGAGTTTAGGAGGCACCTTTTTGTCACACAAGAGTCCGGAAGCGAGCCTCCATTTCATCCACCCTACCCAATCCGATGAGTGACATCCTCGTCAATCTCTCCATTCCCCTGAATCATAGACCCCAGATACTTGAAACTATCTCTCTTCTGGATGGACTGAGTATCAAGCTTTACAGCCACATCAGAAAAGCCTTGGCACCAAAACACTAGACTATGTGTGTGTATGATAGAGAGTTGTTAGCTCTCATTTTTGCCGTGGCCAAGTGGTCTCACTACTTAATGGGAAATCATTTTATTGTGAGAACTGATCAAAAGGCCTTGAAATATTTGCTTGATCAGAATATTCACACTGATTTCCAAGTTACTGGCATTTCTAAATTGATGGCCTTTGATTTTTCCGTTGACTACAAAAAGGGGCATGAAAATAAAGTTGTTGATGCCTTATCCAGGAATCAAGGGGCTGAATTACTGGTTATATCATTATTGAACCCTCATGATAGCCTACTTGATCAAATTAACAGTCCTGAATTTCTGATCCTACATTACAAGGGTTGATCACTAGATTGAAGCTTCATCCTTACAAATCCTACACATGGATCAACTCTCAACTAAGTGGAAAGGCAAATTGGTTGTAGGAGCTGATATTCAACTAAGGCAAGATATCATTGAGTTATGGCAATCAACTCCTCAAGGAGGTCATTCAGGGATGGATTCTACTTTTAGAAGAGTGAGGCCTATCTTTTTCCGGAAGTCTATGGTTCAAGATATCAGACTTTTCATTAGCAAGTGTGATGTTTGTCAAAGGCATAAGTATGATGCATCTGCTTACCCTAGACTTATTCAGCCCTTGCCTATTCCAGATGCGGTATGGACAGATATCAGCTTGGATTTTATAGGACTACCTAAGTCTAAAGGTAAAGATGTTATCTTAGTAGTGGTGGATAGACTGAGCGAGTGTGGGCATTTCATAGGGTTACAACATCCTTACACGGCTCAAACAACGGCTCAGACTTTATTGGATAATATCTTTAAGCTTCATGTATGCCTTCTACTATGGTTAGTGACAGGGATCCAGTGTTTTTGAGTTCTTTTTGGTAAGAACTTTTCCAGCTCCAAGGTGTTAAATTGCACCATTCTACTGCTTATCACCCTCAAACCGATGGGCAAACAGAGGTTTTGAATAGAGCAGTGAAGACATACCTCAGGTGCTTTTGCTCAGATAATCCTCAAGAGTGAGCTTGCTATTTACCACTTGCTGAATGGTGGTATAATACTACTTACCACACTGCTACCAAATGCTCCCCTTATGAGGTTTTGTATGGTCAAAAATCTCCTACACATTTGCCTTATTGAGCTGGTGAGGCTCAACTTGAAATGGTTGATAGATCTTTAGAAGCAAGGGAGGCCATTATTGAGCTGCTCAAATTCCATTTATCCAGAGCTCAGCAATGAATGAGGGATATGGCTGACACACATAGGTCAGACAGACTATTCATGGAAGGTGATTGGGTCTATTTGAAGCTGCAGCCCTACAGACAGGTCTCTATGTCCTCTAGGCCTTTTAACAAGTTAGCAACAAAGTACTTTGGCCCTTATTTGGTTCTAGCTAAGGTTGGGAAAGTGGCTTACAAACTACTGTTGCCTGCTGATGTTCTTATCCACCATACCTTCCATGTTTCTCAGCTGAAAAGATGTCTTGAAGTGCCTGATGTCATTTCTCATACTCCAGTTCTACACATGTCCAGTCCCTATTGTCCTCTACCTGAAGTTGTATTGGATAGAAGAATAGTCAAGAAGGGTAATAAGGCTGTTTGTCAAGTTCTTGTCAAATGGTTGGGCATTGATGAGGCTCAAGTTACTTGGGAGTACCTTAATGAGTTGAAGACTAGGTTTCCTGAGTTCCATCCTTGAGGACAAGGATGTTTTCCAATTAGGGGATATTGATGCAGGTTCAAGGAAAAGAGATCCAAGTTAGAAGCTTAAAAGAAGGAATTAATAGCTAGTAGTTACAGTTTATTCAAAATTCTGTTTTTACTGTTCATTCCCATAGTTAGTTATAGCTACTATTCACACTGTTAGGATTCTGTTAGAAGCAGTTACTTCAAATACTCATTAGCTGCATTCATTCGATCAATATAAATAGATTGTAATGGGTATTGTAAGGTAGCTTTTGATGATAATAAACTTCTCCTCTTCTCTAAATTTCTCTCTTCTTAGATAAACTCTCGATTACCTTAGTTAGTTACTCATCTTCCTCAAAGCAATTCCTGGATTAACTACTTCCATAGATCGATTGTGCATTAATTGTGCATCACCTTCGAATAACTCTCTAATCACTTGAAACATAACAAAAAATTTAGAAAACCTGAAAAATACACTAGACTTGGAAATTCAAAAACACCAACCTCAGCATCTCTGTTGAGCCGGAGTCCACAAGGAGAGCAATAGATATGATGACAGTTCTCTTTCAACTCTCCTTGCTTGCAGATGGGACACCAAACCTCCTTGCCACCCTATTGGAAACGTCAAGGTAATTAAAAAAATCACCTTTTATTAGAAGTTCCAGGCAAATGACAGACCATATGAAAAATTTGTCTTGAATGTATAAATGTGTGACTAAAATATACAACAAAACCCAAAAGGCAAACCTTGTATGAATCAGTGAACATGTATCATGAAGTAAGAACCAACGTACAAATGTGAACACATGAAACAGTACCAGTTTTCCTTCCATTAGCCATTTTCTAACTGATCCTGCCTAATATTCCACTATAACATAATCAACTGGCCATCTCATTTGCTCTAATGTCATTATTAGACCAAATATTTTGTCGTCGAGGCAGGACCACATTAGATGAAGGCCAAATTGAAAAGATTTAAAAAAAGGGCAGCCCGGTGCACTAACGCTCCCGCTGTGCGCAGGGTCAGGGGAAGGGCCCGACCACAAGGATCTATTGTACGCAACCTTACCTTGCATTTCTGCCAGAGGCTATTTCCAAGGCTTGAACCCGTGACCTCCTGGTCTCATGGCAGCAAATTGAAAAGATTATCATCGTAATTTTATTTTAGTCAAATTCAAAGTAGATAGAAAATTTTGACCACTAATGCCATGCTATGGCTCGCATTCTCATGTAACAAATAAGTTAAGAATTTTTAACTCCTTGCTTTGTGAAAATTGGAACTTAAAATGGTTTTCCAACCAAAAATTTAACATCAAAGATGCACATCTTTTTACAAATTACCTTGTTCAAAAAAAAAAAAAAAAAAAGATGCACATCTTCGACGTTTTGACCAATCTGAACTGATAATTAAAATGTTACTTTTTTCTTTTGGCTTTTATTGTGGACCACATACCTTCTCATTGAGGTTCATGTGTTCATATGCTGCCCGAGCCAAATACTCATCTTCTTCATCCTCCCAAGTTTCATTTGAAACTTGTTCTGCGAGAAGCCATAACAATTTAACTCATAAGGAAGGTTAATTAAAATGTAATTCCTACAGTAACCCCCCTCTTCCTTCACGAGAAAAGATAAACTAAAAAAAGAATAACTAGTTCTGTTTGGTAGATGATCCTTCAAAACTTACTGTCACCTTCTAACTTTGGAGAAATGAGTGTGTCTATTCAGAAAACTAAGAAGTTCTTTAAAACCCACCAACAAGGAGGAGCACCAATTCCAGGTGATTTGGAAAAGACATTCACCTTTTGTTTCTTCCATCCTGAGATTTTCATAAAAAATCCTCTGCATTTCGAGCAGCATTTCCTCACAATCACCTTGATAAGCTTCATGAAGGCCATGATATTCCCATATAATATCATCCGGTGCGAGGGGTGATTTAGAATTACCAAAACTCTCACTCTTATATGAGTGCTTAAATTTCTGTATTTCATCAGAAACTATGTCCTCTAGCGATGACTTGATGAGATCCTGCGACCACATAGTCCAATATAAGTTCAAGGAACAAACTAATTACCTTTTCTAGAAGACACAAAGTGGGAGAAGTTGGGCCTTGGGAGACTAACTGATTACCACATTCAGAAACCAACAAAACACCAAGTTTTGAAAGAGTACAAAGTTGAAAAGGGAAGTTTCATTTTTAAGGGAAAAGCTGATTAATAATGACAAATATGTGACAAATAGGAGTCCAGTCATAGGGTTCCATGGGATATACTCCCTCCGTTTCAATTTATTTGTCTTACTTTTTTTTTCAGTCCGTTCCAAAAAAATGTCTCTTTCCTTTTTTGACAACTCTTTAATTCCAACTTTCCACATGGCATGTTTAAGACCACGAGATTAAAGGGCATTCTGGTACATTTTACATATCTTTAGTTTAAGACCACAAGATTCAAAAGTCTTCTTTACTTTCTTAAACTACGTGTCTACTCAAAACCATACAAACAAATTGGAACGGAGGGAGAACATAAAAAGGAGCAGAAATTGTAGGGATAAAAGAAATTTCAGATGCAATGAACTCGTGAAGAGTCTTGTCACTGGGAAAATGTCTGTCTCAGTTAAGGTCTTCTGAGTTCTGATACCCCTAGACACCAAGAGACATGCTAGAGAAGAGAAACTTGTCAGTTTACCACAATGAACTTACACAACCTAGATTTATTGTCGGATAGACAAAAGTACCGTCAAAGATAGTTGTCCTCCAAGTCTTCACTTATCAGTACCAAAGAAAATCATCGTGAGAGAACTTACAGATTATTTGTTGTTCAGTGAAATACGACAAATTCAAGTGCTGTTCCAATTACTTTTCCAAGACAATAACATAGGGACGAACATTGACAACAATGTTGCAGCAGTTCTCTCATTGATGATCATTCAATGGGTCAAACCTCCATAACCACTTTGTACGCAGAGTTAAATTGAAAGAACACATGTTTTGTTACACATGGGACCAGCCATGATATTCCACTCTGCTGGGTCTTTCTCCCTTTCCCTCAATTGTTTGATAGTAAATACTTTACAGGAGGCCTTGATCAAGAAGAGGTCCTAGCATATAGCATGCCTTTGCACAGAGAAAAAAGAGGGATGAGAAAGGACAGTCCGGTGCACTAAAGCTCCCGCTATGCGCAGGGTCCGGGGAAAGGCCCCACCACAAGGATCTATCGTACGCAGCCTTACCTTGCATTTCTGCTAGAGGATGATATAACTAAAAGAATGTTGACCAGGTGCATGAGATCTTCCATAGGTACACATATGAAAGTGCTATACAATAAAAACTATGCCACAATCCCGAGCTAGTTGGATTAGCAAATGAATCCTCACTCTTCATTTCGCTCTATTTGGACTCGTCCCATTCCAATATCTTCTTTTTAGAATGAAATATTCTTTATTTTAAGATTTCCTAATATTAGAGGTTCTCTACATTTCCTACTGAGATACAAATCTCTAAACAAACTAAAAGGACTCCTGGTAAGTGGTAACATTGGGCCCTACTATATGCATAGTACCATGTTATATAACAGGATAAGCCTTCATCTTAACTAGTTGATATCACCTATAAGGATCCATTGCTTTTATTGTATCCTATTTTTAGCTAAATATGCATAGATCCAAAAAATTGTATATCTTTCGAGACAATACACAAGCATTGTATAATGCAAATTTGCAATAATCTATCATCCAGTTGAGGATTGCAGGTAAGATAGTGCTTTGTCACTAATCAATGTATAGATTAATGTCTAGACAACAAGGTTGTAAAAGCAATTATATGATGTCCTAGTTAAGGAAAAACTTTTCTACTTTCAACCAGAGATACTAGAAGTTTAATTCATGATACCATTCTCATGAAAGGCGGACACCATGCTTGAGAGTTTCGATGACAACAGATAATCCCCCGACAAGGATCACTAGCCAGTGAAAGATCCAGTTGTAATACTCTTAAAAGGATCGAGGTGTTATCAAGGGTGGATCTAGCCCTTTGGCAACGGGTTCATTTGAACCCAACATTTCTCAAGAGGAGGGAGCATAATATAGAGTGAAAATCTGCTTAAATTTCAACAAATATTAGATCTAAAGTCAAAATTTTACTGCTACAATGAGTTCAACGCTTAGGACCTAATAGTACTAACTATAATCTTTTTAGAGGTTTCAACAAGAAGTTAAACATGTCCAAAGAAAGAGTAACTATCGGTTCCCATAGTAATATGAACATGACTGCTATTAAAGCAACAATGATTTAGATATATGAATTAATGATTTGGAGTCCCCCTGCATATGACAAACAACTGCTTAGAGTCTCCAGCAGTCATTCTACTGGTAATCTTCACTATGAGCGGTTGACATTGAATTTTACTCCACCTTTTAGAGGAAAAAGGCAAGCCCAAATACCTTATAGGGAAGGTACCCAAGGCAAAACCAATCTTCACTAATAATTGCTCTTTAATATTTTCATCAACTCCTGCTAGGAACAAGTTAGATTTCTCCATGTTTGCATATAGTCCAGTAACATCACTTAAGTGAATTAATGCCTCCATTACCCTTGAGACTGAGCTCATATTACCTTTGCAGAAGATCATGAGATCATCTGCAAAAATAAAATAAGTGAGCTTGAGACTCTTACATTGGGTGATACTGGAAGTCAGGCAACTTCCCATACATTTCAAAGTTGACAAATGTTCCATAACAAGCACAAACAGTAAAGGAGACATTGGATCACCCTGTCTAAGACCTCTTCTCCCAGCAAAGAACCCCTGTCCATCCCCATTGACTCTGACAGTGAACATAGGACAAGTTACACATGTCATGATCAAATGGATGAAACTGGTAGGAAAATTATACCCCTTAAGGACCTCTTCCACAAACACCCAAATTACCATATCACAGGCTTTCCTTAGATCAATTTGCATCAAACACCTTGCTGAGGTCTGCCTGTTGTAATATCTAAGAGGGTGTTTGGAATGGCTTTTTTAAAGTAGCTTATAAGTTAAAAGCTAAAAGCCATAAGTTGGTAATACCCAACTTTTGGCTTTTATCTTATTTTTATACTTTTTTAGCCTATAAGTGCTTAAAAGTACTTTTTGTCTTTCCAAACACCCCAAAGAGAAAGAAAAGAAAAAAAAAAGAGCTTAAAAGCCATTATTTTCTTTTGGTGCACCCATGTAGTTCCTGTCTGTATAGAGGATTGGGTGTCTTTTGGAGAGCACCATATTTTGTAGGTCTCTTCTTTTTTTGGTATACCCCTTGTATACGGCCAAGATGGCCTTGCTTATTATCAATGAAATCTTTTACTTGATTAAAAAAAACTCTTTTCAGTCTTTGGCAAATCATTTTAGATATAAATTTATAGAGCACATTACAACAAGCAATGGGCCTGAATTGACTAGCAAATTCTGGACTTTCAATCTTTGGAATTAAGACAATGTTTGTAGTGTTCAATTGTTTCACTAGCATACAATTCCTAAAAATCTCAAGCTGCTTCTGTGGCATCCTCTCCTATTACATCCCATGCTGCTTTGTAAAAACCACTCCCAAAGCCATCAGGGCTTGGGCTCTTGTTGCTGTCAATACTGAAATAAGCAGACTTGACATCCTTAGCCAAATAGGGTTGTATCATAGAGACTTATTGGTCTAAGGTGAGTATAGGTCCATTCTTCAAAAAGCAACTGAAAGCTACCATTCTAGAATTAGGTTCCTTGTCCATCAAATCAGTATAATACCTCACAAAAATATCGCAATAGACCTAGAATCATAATGCCAAGTACCTTGTTCATCCTTGAGTTGAGTCATAGATTGTTGTAGCCTCCTGTGCTGAATGATAGAGTAGAAATATTAGTGCTGTCATCACCATGCCTAATCCATGTAGCCTTACTCTTCTGTTGAAGGAACATCTCAGCCAAGTAGTCTGACTGTATACATTTAGTATATCTCACCTTTTCTTCCTTCTGCAGTTCCGGGTTCAAAGGGTCTGCTTGCAAATCAATTTGACCTTTCACCATGGCTTCTCTATTATCATTAGCTTCCGTGACAATGTTCTTGAAATGTTGTGCATTAAGTTCCTTCAATGTGCTCCTAAGAAATTCTAGTCTCCTTACCACACACTACACATTTTGCAGCCTCTAATTCTCATCTGCCACCCCTATCTAACTTTATCAAGAAACAAAGGGTGTTAAGCCCAAACATGACAATATTGAAAAGCTTTATTTCTTCTACCTGTGAACCCCTCTAAAGTAAACTTTATTGGGCAGTGGTCACTAACACCTTCAGGTAAGTTGACTACATTGCAAGCTGGCATGGTGCTCAACCAAACTGAATTAATAAATGTCCAGTCTATCTTGGAATCAAACATTCCCTTTATCATTCCAGGTATACCGTTGCCCCGGGTGAAGAACTTCAACCAGTCCACAAGTATTAACACATTCCTGGAAATCAGTTATTTCAAACCAATTAGCTGGATTCCCACCCAATCTGTCGTCCACCTTCAAGACAGAATTAAAATCTACTAGAATCAACCATGATTTTGCACATCTCATACTCTTTAATGACTAGATTGTTCCATAATTCTGTTCTTCCCTCCCTAGTGTTGTATGCATAAACCACAGACAAAACAAAGGTAATTTGCATAAGGATAAAACAAACTTCACATGCTATTACCTATGCAGATATACCGATATTTACCACCTTAAAATGATCAGGTCTCCAAGTTAGCCACACTCTTCCATTATAGTGGGCTTTCAAGTTTGTAAGATAGTGCCAACCACCAAAGAGATTATTAGCAATTTCCCTAATTCTATTGCTTTTTATTTTATTCTCAAGCAATCCAATAATACCAACTTGCTCATTGTTGCAAAGGAGCTTGACCTCCTTTTGCTTATTAGGGTTCAAGCCCCTTGTGTTCCATCACAACAAGGCAACCTTTCCGGTGGATGGAATTTTCTTACCACCCACATTTACAGGAAGATTGGCATCCATATTCCTGGTATCATTATGTATTGCTTGAAAAATATTGTTATTCATTATCTGAGTTTGCTTAGGTTGTAGCTTATCTGGAGGCTTAGCAGTTTTGAGGTGAGTGACTCAAGCTGAAGAAGTAGCAGTTTGACTAATTGTTTCTGAGTAGTATTATTTCCACCATTGGCTGGACAAGCTGAGATCTCCTGAGTAACAACTATCACTTTCTCTATAGGGCCTGTAGCTTCTACTTATATAGTTTGGACATCATTAGGATTATCTTGTTGAATATGAAGTTTCTTCTTCCTGCACTCTAATTCTGAATGCCCAAACTTATGGCAAAACTTGCATAGTGTGGGCTTCCATTCATACAGTACTTTCAGTTCAATTAAAACACCATTCTCGTTCATGAAAAATATAACATTAGGCAGCTTTGCATCCATCACCACCTCACCCAGGAGTTCAGTTAATTGTAATCCAGCCATCTTCTCTGTGTGCTTGTCTAACATGAGTGATATACCCACTAGACTACCCTGCTTACTCAAACCCTTTGATCTTCAATATTCAAAATCTAAGCCAGGAAGTTTGATCCAAATTGGGACCGTTGACAACTCTCTTTTTGGTAAACTTCGTATTGGAATTCCAAGCTTTCACTATGAGTGGTTTACTATCAAAATGATAAATACCACCACGTCGGACCTTAGTCTTCCCTTCAACAGTATCAAACCTAACCAGATTGATACCATTCTTCAACATTGAGATCTTATTCAACCCATATTTCCCCCAAAATTCTCTGAATATAGCCATTTAATAACAGGGAAGGGTGGATGTGCTCCCGATACGTAACAAACAATACCAGATTGCCAGTATTCAATTTTAGATTCAATATCCCAAAATTCCAATATCAGTTATGGGGGATTCACCATGCATAATAAGGCTACATAATCTAGCTTAAACCCTGCATTTGATACCTTATTGATGTCAAAGTTATCCTATATAGATCCCTTCTTATGTGAATCTACAATTTCTTCCTCCATCAGATCTGCCCAAGATTTAGATCCACTATTTGGAGAAACTTGCTTACTAGAACTAGTAAAAGGTTGGAGAACCTCACCCAATCTTTTGGTGCTTGCAATTTTGAAATTATCTCTAAAACCCCTGTCGAATTTACTATTCCATTGGATTTCGTTGCAGTCAACCTCTCCCCCATTGTTGTAGTTGCTGGTGATGGTCGTACTGGGCTCGATTGCCTTGAGATTGATTTCTTAGAGCTGGAATTTACTGTGGTTGTTCCCTTCGATGGATTATCGTCAGATCCAGACTAGTGCCCTACATCAACTGAGGTTACTAGACTTTTCTGAACCCGATTAGCTTATCACTACTTTGATTCCAATGCCATGAGAGCCTTCTTAGATGGTGTTTGAGCTCTCTTCCCCGTGGCAACGTATGTTTAGCTAACGTGCACCCAGAGAGAAACTAACATCTCGAAAGCATTTCTTGTTGCAGTGTTGTCTTCAATCTACAATATTTGGGGCTCAGTGTTCATTTTACCTCAGAGTGTATTGAAGGAAGTTGATCAGAGATGCAGGGACTACCTTTGGTGTAGCAAGGTGGATGTAAGGGAAATACCACTGGTCTCTTGGGAAAAGATATGCTTCCCTAGGAAAAAAGGTGGTTTGAATGTTAAGGGAAGCAAGGTGTAGAACTTGCCCTCTGTGGCTAACTATTGTGGCAGTTAGTGCGAAAAAAGATATTATTTGAATGAAATGGGTTCATGGAGTATATATGAAGAATAACTTGAATATATGGGACCACACTCCTCCATCAGACTCAAGTTGGTATTGGAAGAATGTTAACTCTCTAAAAAATGATATGCATGCTTGGTCTGCTCAAAATGTTTACATGCATTCTGTTGGTGGCAGATATTCAATTACTACAAGTTATAATGCATTGATGGGAGCTCAGAGAAGATTCAAGAATGCTGAACTGGTCTGAAGCAGAATTGCACAACCCAAGCATAGGTTCATGTTATGGTTGCTGTGCAGGACAGATTGCTAACTAAGGAGAGGCTAATCAGACTTCATATACCAAAGGAAGATGCTACTTGCTGTTTATGTGACAGGATGACACAGGAGACACACTGCCACCGATTTTCAGGTTGTGAATGGAGCAGCAGAGTGAGGACTGCTATAGCATAGTGGGCTGGAACTCATATTCCAACAGGCAGTGTCGAACAAGTCATGGACAGAATCAAAAGGAAGCACAGGAAAATGTTTCACAAGGAAGTTATTGCAGTAATCTACCATGTTTGGAAGACTAGGAATGGGACCATTGTACGTACAGATATAGTGGTATCACACTTGAGAAGGATTTTGTGGATAGAATAGAGGTAGTCAAATTGAACAGGACAGCACAGAGGAGTAGAAGATTTTTGCAGAGATTCATGTAACTAGAGTTCTGTCGGAGGCTTAATACTTTTAACATCCTTCCCAGAAAGTGGTTAAAAGATTAGGTGCTCTTTAGGTGTTTGTTTTTTGGTTTGTTAATGGCAATTTACATTGGTTACCAAAAAAAAAAAAAAAGCAACAATGAGTAGTAGTACATAATATACATCCTAAAAATCACTAATTGAAAGGGACAAAGAAGCTGCGATTGTCGCTAGTATTGAGTAGATGAAATGAGGGTAATATATTTGGCAAAGTATATATAGATGAAAACACGCTACCTTATGTGGCTGATCGTTGGCGCACCTTAATTTCCAAAGAAGGCGGCTTCGATCTTCTCGGACCTTTTTGTAACAATTTTCTCTGAGCTACAACAGTTTAATCAAGATTTAATTCACTCAATGTCGGTTTGGTATGGTATGGTATGTAAAAGGGGATTGAGAGAAATTTGTACCTTGTCTTTCCATTTGCGATAATTATTGAAGCAACTCTGATCCTTAAGAGAAGGGCGAATTTGGAGTCTCTCTTCCTCGTCTCCTGCCATTTCTACAAATCGACGATTAGATAATTGGATGCTACTGCTACAGGGAATACCAAAGAAATGAGGTCTCTGTTCACTGTTTGTTTAGATTGCTAGTATTCATGAACCTTGAGCTTCAATCATACACAAATCACAATTTAATTATAATTGTTGGGGTCAACTTGGACACCCCCAAAAATGAATTATTTTTATTAGATTTTAAATTTTGGTGTTGAAAATTTACATCCACTCCATGAATTAATAGGCCAATGTTTGAATGCAAAACTAAAATTTAATTTGTCTTTTTTATTTCTCCATCCATGTCTGATATTTTCTTTAAAAGTATTGACTTATCCGGCTAGATTAACTTGAATTTAACATTGAAAATCCCATTCTATAAGGGCTGGATTAATCCAAATTCGCATTGGGAAGTCCCACTAGGTGTATTAGCAGGCTCGACCATTCGGGATCTGTTCAGAGTGTTTTTTAATAAAGACTATTTTATTTTTAAAGCTCGAATCTCAGACTTCTAATTAAACAGGGAGGGGGTACTTATTACCCCCAACACAACTTTTGTTTTGATTTTGGTTCAACTCAATAATACTAAACAAGTCCAAACTAATTCATGACCTTACTTGAACATGATCTATTTTATAGGCTCGTACACTTTATCCTTACATTCTTAGGATAGAGAAAACCAAATCTGGTTGATGAAGCATAGCCTTGTGACCAAAGCATGATTAACAACCTTCCATGGCTCCTTGAGTTGTGGAGCAGTAAATGATCGTTCTTATACCTGATGTCAGGCTTAAGATGGTCTCATGACGGTCTGACAAACTCCCTTCTTTTGGAAAAAAAAATGGTCTAAAATAATTCTGGCTAGATTTATATAAATAATTTTTTTCTCCATTTCATGGATTATGTAGTTGAGAAGTTTGATTTGCACTTTATTATTTTATGTTACCTATGTACTAAAAAGCCACGATCTCCAATAGTAATGAAGACGTAAGTGCATAATGGTAAAACACAATAACTTTTACGTGGAAAAGTCCCTGTTTAAGATAGTAAAAAATCACATACTACCCCAGTAGAATTTGCCTCAAATCTCTACTAAATTAAGAGCAGTTTTAGGTTACAACTCTTTAATCAAAGGGGATAACTCTAGCAACTTTCAATATTCCTAGTTGCAACTACCCCTTTCAAGATTCTATCTCAATTTTGAAAGCCTTTACAACTTGAGAAAAAAACATCTAATACAAAATGTCTAGTAAAGCAAAATGTTACAATTCAACACCAAGGAATCAACCTAACAATCATAGAATTGTAAATAGTAATCTTCTAAGGAACGTGTTCTCTTAGTTAATAGCCTTGACTCTCACAGAACTCTCATCACAATGACTACTATTTTCTAAGAATAAATCTTGATTTGTGTCAAATAGTGTTAGAACAATAGTACTAATTCTAGTTCTTTGTATAGGAGTCAAAATGACCATTTCCTTCTTCTCCTAATCCAAACAAGAATTGATTCAAGAATCCAAAAACCCAATTCAAGTCAAACTTGGTTTCCTTCTTTGTGTTGGCTTTCACATGTTTTCTCCTATCTCAAAAACTCTTTCTATATGTGCAAGCATTGTAATGTTTTCATCTTGGTTTCTTGTTCCTTGATCCATGTATTTACCCATAAAACTTATTTTCAATAAGGAATCCTTCTTGTACTCGAAATCTTTATTATCTCATCTAATCACTAGTTTTCTCCAATCTACTACGAAGGACTTGGTCCTTCACTTTGTGCATAATATTCCTGTAATCTAGTTCTTCCAGTAGACATTAAGGAATTGATTGTTCAATAATTGTTTGTCTAACATAAACACTACCAATCCCTATTTGAGACATATTTATAAACTGGTTCATGTATAATGTTTGTTAATCATTAAAACTTCATATTTAACATAGCTAAATAAATTTCTCAATTTTTGATGATGACAAACTTATAATAAAACCATAATAATCGCATATGCACTCATATTAATTCCATGTGCACTCAAGTGAAATCTTATCCTAAGAACTAGCTTTGATCAACAACATAACTTATTAAGATATGTGATCTTACGTAGTGTAAAATCTAGTGTTTTTGAGATTTATATATTGTCTTGTGTCAGGCCTGCGACCCTAAATTTGAGTTTTATTGTAACACCCTGCATGTTTGGGGACATCTGATTAAATTAGAATTTAATAAAATATATTTTTATTTTCTTCCTAAATGATATTTATGAATTTTTTTAGCCATGATGTATTAGTGTATGTATTAACTTTTATAATTTTTTTATAGTTTATTAATATTTTAATTGAGATATTAAGTTTATATTTGTAGATAAATTATTATTTATATTAGGCAACAGTTATTCATAATTATGTAACGATCCATTCTGTTGTTTTTGAAATATCTGTGATAAAGACCTACGAATCTGAAATTTTTATCAATACCAATTTGAGTTCAGAATAACCATTAATTTTGTTTAATGATCGTGAATAAAAGTGAGTTAAAAGAAGTGGGCTCGACCTGATGGAGCCCTCCGCAATGGCCTATTTTTCGTTATAGCGAGCCCGCTGCAGCAAGATGTACAATACATGGACCCTAGGTGGTCCTCTACAGGTCAAACTAATTGGGCAGAAATAAGACCCTTTAGCATGTGTACAGATTAAACGTTTATTATGAGTTCTGATATGGTACAATGTGAGGCTGATGAGATACATAAGCTATACCGCTGTAAGATCATTGTGGATATGAATCCATATTTGTGATATGACTGCATTTTATTTGCAGATTTGTTGTGATTATTATACCTGTTATGTGACTTACATGTCATTATTTGTTGACTGGATGTGTCCGAATATTTGGCTACTACCTGTTATTTGTGAACTATGTGATTTCCTGTGCTACTAGATACCTTGGTTTACGTGAATATACCTTAATTGGTTGGTCAAGTCCTTACTTGTTTCTTGGTTTTCGAGATAGAATGTATGTACTATTGTGCTTCGTTGTTGGGTTGAATTTTGGTTGTGGATGTGGAATCCATAATGAGTAATAGGTGACGGGAGAGTAATATTTAAGTATAGCTAAACTATAAAGTGTGAAAATGGGATGCGTAGTCTTGATGATGCTAAGTGTCAGTAACCGTATTAATGATTGATGAACTTATTATAAGTGAAGTAGAATGCTAGTAATGTTTACTAGGGCCTAATCAAAATAAGAAAGATAATTCTAAACCTTTAGGCTTGTTGAGTAAACGTAATAAGTATTGTGGAATTAAGATGTAAGGTTGTTGCATGAGATTGACTGTCGATTTTGTAAATTTGCAAATAGTGTTGCGTGAAAATAATCCTAGTTAGTTGATGATGTCTTCCAGTACGTGGGATGTACTGATATTACTCTTGCTACACTCTTTAGGGTGTAGGTGTGTTGCAGGTTGATTGAAGTTTCCTGATTGAAGTGACGAGCATTCAGTACCAACTTCTGCATATCTTGTTTCTCAGGTCGAAGTTGGGTCTTTTATTTTTATTATCCTTACTCGGTATTAGAAGCTCTTGTACATGTCTAGACTAGGTCTTTGGAAATATTGTACTTTATTGAAATTAAGACTTGTAACTATTTTGAGATTATTAGTATGATTATGAGTTTCCATCAGAATTACGTATTATAATAACATTGTTTTCAAGAAATTCCGCTTAATAATGATTAGGTTGTAAGGATTCTCCTATTAAGTTAGGATTGAATAGATGTCTCCACGATCTCATAATTTGAGTCGTGACAAAAAAAAATTTTCATCATATGTAATATAGACAAAATGTTATATGTGCTTTACCACAAACTTATACAATATCCAAGTGCATATGTAACATGGATCCTGTCAAAATTAAGTGGATAAGAAATGGGTGGTGTTGACGCCAACACTTCCACATGGAAGTGGTGGAAGAGTGTAATAAAATTATTTTCATTATATGCTACTTTATCCAAAGTTTAACACATTTTAATTGTTAAATTAAACGTGAGCCATCTATTTTATTAGCTATTGTATGTGTGTATTTATACATATGTATGTATTCCAACAATTCTTTTGATTGATTCTTCTTACAAAAATTAGCTTATGTAGTTGCTGCAAATATTTTCATTCTCATATATAGCATGTTAGAGAGGGGGCATTTTTTCGAGCTAAATCCTGTTGATGTTCCGCTAGTTTCATGATTCCTCTATTGTGTAGATTCTCGAGTTGCAACGATTATGGATTAATAGGATTGTTAAGGTAGAGTATGGGCTATTGTATATCGAGGTAAGGGTCTTCTATCTTTGATTTTTGCTAAGTTAAGATTTGAAATTTTTATTTTTGTGGTAAAGTAATCGTTTACCGGTTAGCCGTGACATCTTCTCCATATTAATATTAAAAATCATAGTTTTTTGTTGTAGATAGAATGAGGGGAGGGCTAAATAGAGCTTCGTGTAGTTGAAAAGGGTGCGTGGGGTAGAACTTTGTGTAATTTTAGAAGAGCTTGAATAAGGTATGTATTGACTATTCCTTTTTCATTTTAGCATGAATTCTGTCTTAATGATATATACCGAGAAAGAGCTTAAGAGAAGTGTTGTCATGCTTACTCTATTATTATGAATCATTGAGTTAAGCTATCTCTTGCTTATCGACGTCTTATTGATTTCTTGCTTAATATGTATAAATTCTTAAAGTCAAATCAAGAGTTGATTCCCTAAAGTGTGCGTCAGAAGACTAATCAAAAAACTTAAACTTAGAGAAGGATTCGAGGTTCTAGTTATGTTAATTCTTGGAGTTAGTTAAAGAAATTATATTGAGAATAGTGACGAGTCCCCATTTCTAATCATCCTTGAGTCTATTTGTAGAAGTTAAGACAATAGATTATTATTAAAAAATAAGAAGAATAATTGAGTCATTTAAGTTACGCTATACATATGTAGAAGTATAAGCATATGCATGCCACCAAATTACATTTGATTGACCGTAGGTCTTATATGTTGTCATGTCTTTGTCCTAGCTACCAAGTTGATTGTAGTACATATATATCCTAATTACTATTGAGTGGGTGGTAGTACATTCATATTCTAGCTACCGTGTGGATGGTAGTACATCTTTATTTTAGCTACCGAGTAGGTGATAGTATATACATACTTAGCCACTGAGTATATGTCATACTTATTTGAGATCTTTTATGACTCTTGAGTTACAGATGACTTGCCTGATGTTGCTTTTAGGTTTCAGATTAATTCTTGCATTTATATTTTGTTGCAGTTGAGTATACATTTATTTATGTTTTACATACCAGTACATCTTATTCATTTTGATGTGTTGTTGTTGAAGGCACTACATTTTATATTGTAAGTTAAGGTAGAGGCTTAGATAGACATCTCTAGTAGGTGATTGCCAAGTTTAGCATTTTATTGGTAAGTTTCACTCCTTCTGAAGCTCTCGAGTTTGTGGCTTGAAGCCATAGTTGCGGATGTACATTAATGGGTAGGTTGGGGCTGTGTCTCGATCATACAATAGATACAACACTCTTAAAGGATTGTAGACCTGTAGGTATGTGTCAATATGTTTTGAGTGGCCTTGTTAGCCTTGTTATTATCCGACATTCGAGTTTTTGTCTTCGTAGGCCTTATGTATATATGATATATTTGTGTTGGGCTAGTTTTCATGCAAGTTATGCTATATAAAGACCTTGTTGATCTATTCAGTTTTCTTTATTAGTTGAGCTTATGTGTTTATATGGTGGCCTTATCTGCCTAAGAGGTTCAAGAACATAATTATGAGAGTTATGATTAGTTTGCTCAGTCAGGTGAGGCATCGAGTGCTTGTCGGGCCTCTCCAGGTTTGGGACGTGACAAATTTGGTATCAGACAGAGCACACCGTGTCTTAGGGAGTTTACAAGTCATTTCTAGTAGAATCTTACATATGAGTGTGTTATGCACCACATTAATAATCAGGAGACTATCAGACATTTAGGATGGTTTTCATTCTTTCACCTCTTAGATCATGCGATAAAATTTTGTCATATGAAGTTACTTTTGAGCCACATTCCACTTAATTATCGTGTCTATTCTACCTATTAAAGGCAATATTAGTTTAGGCTAGAATGCCAAGTAATAGTATTGCCATGAAGGCAATTCTCAGTTGTCACGATCCAAAAACTCAGGTTATGATGGTACCTACTATAACCCACCAGTAGGTAAGCCAAACCCATAATCCGAAATGACAAGTAATGGGCTAACAAGCGAAAGAGAGAAAAACGGAATAGGAATACCATATAAAGAGACTAATAAAGGAAATAAGTTGAACATGCATACATATAGGGAGGGGAAAGAACAAAATATACAAAAATATTCCCCCAAGACCTGGTATCAGTTGGTGCAAGAGCTATCCATAACAGTACCCTTTTCATCTCTTTCTCTTAAATTTGTTACTTAAGAACCGCTTCTTTAACCGCACCCTGGAAAACACTGTCCTGCGGCTCTCAGGCCATAATGGACTTCAACATCCTAGGTTTTACCGGTTAATCCTTCGGGGTTCATTAAGCATTTAAGAGAATAACCATATACTAGGAGTAGTTATGGATCATCCTAGGAATTTACAGATTAATGCATGGGAGTTGTTTAAGCATTGAAGAAGTTAACCATATACTATGGGCATACCTATGACAGATCATAACTTAAAAACATGATATCAACTTGATATTAACATAATTCAACATGGTATTATATTAACATAATTCATCATGCTGTACATTTATATCAAACTAATTTACATACATATAGGGAATAATACCTAGTTCTAAGAAAGCCATAACCTACTTACATAGTTACACCCAAAACAGACTAGGTAATAATATTATATCAAATATAATGAATTCCGGATGATAAAACACCTCTCAACAATTAGATGAAGTAATAGACATTGATAAAGATATTCAAATTTTTCAACAGAACAAGTTAAATTTATTAAATCCAAAAGTATTATATAGTGCAGGCTTATTTTCACCAAAAGTTCAGTTATATAGACACTATAGAGAAGAATAGATATGTGTCACAGGAGATAATCAAGAAAACCTTGCATTAATTAGTCCAGAATCTTCAGCAGAAATAAGAAAAAGAAATATGAATTTAATGCACATGGGATTAATAATAATAGGATTAAAAGGATTAACCAGAAAGAATTTAGGAACAAAAGTATTAATCACTATTTACGACGATAGATGGTCAAACTCTAGAAGATCCCTTATAGGATTAACTGAGGTAGACATGACTAATAATGGCGGAATATTTTATTGTAGTCCAGACTATATGATCAATGCATCAGAATTTGGAAAATATATAAAGATAGGTATTCAGACTAAAGGATATGAAGATATGAATATAGGTAACAACCTATTAGTTTGTGTAGGATTTATAGGAAAACTAGCCAATAATAGCGGGACTAGGTTTAGATTAAAAGTCGACGATGTTGTAGGACTAATGGGTAACAAAGGAATTAAATTAATGAAACCTATAAAAATAGACTCAGAACTTTATGCAGGTTTAGAATGGAACCTAGAATCCAAAAATAAACAAGAAACACTAAAGCCTACAGATCATTTAATGTACACGAACAAAAGAGGAGAAACTTCAATACGATTCATCGATTATGAAAAGACAAATCAAAATGAAATAGAAGAAGAAGTTCACAACGAAGAAAGAACATAACTCATGAATATATCAGAATTAGAAGAATTTGAAGTCGATAAAACAATACAAAAAGCTAGAGAAATATATAGATTAGACAACAATAGACGTTTTAAATGTACTGGATGTAAGTTAGGACAATTAGACATTTTTGAAGTAGATGACCATTTTAGACTATGCACTTTAAGAACAGATAATATAAGATATAGAGAAGTTTTTGATAATTCAGAAGACATCATTTCCGAAACAGATAGAAGTATTACAGAATTTATGGAATCGGCCTCAACAAGTTCAAGCCCTTTCCAAAGAACTAGCCAAATGCATACGGTAGAAACTAGTACAGGAAACGTACCAAGACATAGAGTATATAGAACCAATCCAGAAACAGAATTAGAAAGTATAAGACCCATTGGGAAAAGAATGCCAATAGAAGAATCTATTACCCTCCAAGAAGGTGGTAGTAAAGGAAAAATACTTAATATAGCAGCTCACGATCCACAAGCGTGGAATACAGTTATAGACTTATGAAAGGTATAGTAGTAGCAGACTATATTAAAACTTATAATGAAACAGATTCAGAAACAATGTATAGATATATGGAGACATTCTTAGGAGAATCCACCAAAGGTTTATGGGAAAGTTTTAAAAGAGAATTTCCCCAGGAATTTAAAGAATTAATAGATATGGGAGCTAACCCATATAATTTTATAAATAAAATACATAGTTTAATAACTGGAGAAGATCCAAATAGTGGATTACTAGTATTACAAAGAAAATCACTAATAAAATTAGAACAGTTAAGTATAAGTAGTTGGCACCTTATTAAGCCATTTCTTTTAGACTATTTTTATTATACAAGTATAAGCGGTAATGCTTTTGACCAAAGCTTAGGTAAGAAATTGTTTAATAAATTACCAGGAGCCTTAGGTAGAGAAATAGAAGAAAGATGGAAAAAACGAGATGGTGTAGTACAGAATCCTAATGCCAAATGGTCAATAGGACTTGACCTGATACAGTAGGTCTTTCTCTATTCACTGGGCGTCTGATCCATTTTTCTTAGAACTAGGTATTATTCCCCATATGTATCTAAATTAGTTTGATATAAATGTACAACATGATGAATTATGTTAATATAATATCATGTTGAATTATGTTAATATCATGTTGATATCATGTTTTTAAGTTATGATCTGTCACAGGTATACCCATAGTATATGTTTAACTTCTTAAATGCTTAAACAACTCCCATGCATTAATCTGTAAATTCCTAGGATCATCCATAACTACCCCTAGTATATGATTATTCTCTTAAATGTTTAATGAACCCCGATGGATTAACCGGTAAAACCTAGGATGTTGAAGTCTGTTATGGCATGAGAGCCATAGGACAGTGTTTTCCAGGGTGCGGTTAAAGAAGCGGTTCTTAAGTAACAAATTTAAGAGAAAGAGATGAAAAGGGTACTGTTATGGATAGGCTAAGAATAATTAGCATGTTCCGGGGTGTGATTAAAGAAACAGTTTTTAAGCATAAGTTTAAGAAGAAGAGATGAACAGGGTATGACTATGGATAGTTTTCAAAAAAAAAAAAAAGAAGTTAAATTTTAGACTCTGGATGTACACAATGTATAATAAATCAGAACATCTTACCAAAACACCTTATAAACAATTTTAAAGAACCCCAAATATCCATGCAAATGGCTGAGACTCATAATACATATAAACATTATGTAAAAAATGCTATAGTTAGTTTTAATAATACTTGTTCAAATTACAAAACAAGGTGTAAATTAGGATACATGTTAACACGCGATTTAAATATAAAAGCAGATTTACTCCTTTATGTCTTTCAAATTCATGTAAGCATTTTTCTTCTTTGATATTTACCAGAGAAAGGATAGTTATTGCTTCATTTAGATTTTCTAATTCGATTTCATCTTCGGAGTCTGAAGAGTCTGGATCTTTATCATAATCTATACTGACAATTGAATATATACTTTCTGTATCTGACATATGTTCGTCTACATTTATTAAAGTTTCATTAAAGTCTTCAATTAGCTGTGAATTTCTTGTTCTAGTATTATTTCGTTTGGGGCAAGTGTTAGCTAAGTGGTCTGTACTACCACATGTAAAACATTCTAGAGTATTTTTATAACTTCTGTCATCTTTATATTTTCTTACATGTTTATTTTTATTCAAATAAGGTTTTCTGGCTAATGATTTTCTTAAATAATAGTTCTTTTTTCTATAATCAGTTCTTTTATAAGTTTTTTTATATTTTTTATTATACTTATTTTTTTTCTTGTAATTCTCGTCATAGCTTTGTGTAGTATAAATTGTTTTACAGAAATTTGTTTCACCTTTCTTTAATTGTTTCTGTATTGGGATATTTGTACATTTTTTTTGTAGTATGTCTATTATATGTTGTATTTTATGTCCTATTGACCATCTGACATTAGGCTTCTGTACTACACCGTCTCGAAGATTATTAGCTTGTACTTCTTTAGCAAAAGGATGTGTTTTCATTAATTTTCTTATCCTAATGGACAATTATCTAAATATTCTTTAAAAAGTAACCTATGACTTATCTCACTTCTAATATCTCTATTTAGATTATTAATTTGTAGTTTAATTCTATTCCGTTTTCCACACCTTCGATGATGTGCTTCTACTGAAATATTTGTGTAGTCTAAAGTAGATGTCTTGTTTTCAAATTCTTTTAAACGACTTACTAGTTGTTCCCGTAGCCTTTTTAGTTGTTTTTCATTAATATAAGTATTATATATCTGAGTATTGTAATGGTTTATATAACTATGATAATTATCGTTTCTTCGCATAAAGTGAGATTACAATTGCTTGTATTAAATATTCTTGAGCTTGTATGTCTGTTTTAACTTGAGTAATTTCTTTCTTTATATAGTGATAATAATCTGTTATTTGATATATATATATATACACACACACACACACACACATATACAAAACTGCCTATGAATGTACAAAAAATAAAGACTCATCTAAAAAGTAGAAGGAGATGGGTCAATATCGGTCGCCACCAGCTCACCCTAAGTTTCTGGGTCCAAAAGCTCCGCAAGAGGAAAGGCGTTAGCAGCGATGACTTGTACTAGGATCTGCATCAGGGAAAAAGATGCAGAAGTGTGGTATGAGTATCAAAACACAAGGTACTCATTAGACATCATAGACCAACTGAGCTCAAATAAGATATAAGTACAATAAAATGCGAATATAACTATGGTAAAGTAAAGAAGGGTCAAAAAGAGAGTAACAGGTCCAAGCTAGGCAATTAATGGAGATATAAGTAAATAACTTGAAAAACATAATAACAATAATCTAAATACTAACCGAACCCTGATTAGCCCCGAAAGGTACAAACAACAGACAGTAGAACCCAACCGACCTCCGTAAGCATGATGGATGCAAACAAGAGTTAAAGCTAACTATAAGAGATGCATAAGGATAAACAAGTGCGAAAAACACCACAAAATGCAATGTGAAATGAATGCCATGTCCACAATACCGTATACTCCTCATCAAGCATATGTAGCTCACAAAGGCAGGACCCATAAAAGACGTATGATATCTGTATACCTTGCCGGACTCGAACATGACTTTCAAATAGAACTTAGTGATATCAGGTGCTTGGACTCAAACCAAGATTAAAATAGTCCATTTTCCTTTAAAGAGGCCGAAATCCATTAAAATGTTCCAAAAAATCCATTTTAAGCTGAAAATAGTGTTTTTAGACCAAGCTATCAATATACCATGGATATACAACAATAATACACGTAATAAGATGAGCAAACTAATCTATGACCAATACCAAGTCAAACCACACTACATCAAGGAAATCAAAGGTCCACGTACTATAGAAAGGATACTATCCGAGAGTAAGTTACTTTGTGGAAGAGACACCCTAACTATAATTCCCCAAGGAACCCATCCTAAGGTAAGCAACTACCCAAAACTAGGCTAAGGCAACCGAGGATAGACCCTAAAGCTACTAAGCATACTAGACTAGCTCAAGCAGAGCATCGACTACCTAAACTAAGAATTTACGGGGTAATTCTACTCTAAGGCGCCTAAGCAAGTGACAAGGATCATAAGTACCTAAATAGAGTTTATTCAAGCCATAATATCCCACCAATAATTAGCAAGTAATTATACAAATACCTTAAGCAATCCAAGTCTAAAAGTAGGTAAGCGGTAACCTACCTAGAGGCCAGATAACGCGCTCATGAACACTTGAATCAGAGTTTTTTACTTTCGATATGCCTCCAACTGTTGCCATGCTACCAAAATAATGATCAACCTGTCAATACAAGAAGAATGATACCCATATTGTGAATTTATGCTTTTGGTCAAAAATTGGGTTAAAAATCAATCGTGGGGTCTGCTTATGAAATCTGGAAGTTGGACCCGCAATTATGTCCATCGTTGGACAAAAATCTTGTGTTCCAAATTTGAACATGACCAGCCCCCAAATCGAGCTCAAATCAGTACCCAAAGAGAAGGAAAAATAAAGAATTAAACTAGAGATTTAAGCGAAAATTAAGCCTGAAACTTACAAATTAACGGAGGAAATATGATCAAGAAACAATAACTCAATGTCCCAAGCTTTAATATATTAACTTACAATAATTTCTGAGCTTGGATCTTTCAATAATGGAGAAAAATAACTTGGGGAATGATTTAAAATGAAGTGGAGAAAGGAGTATATAATTTGATATATCGCTTAAGCGGTGGCATGGCCACATAAGAGGCATCGCTTAAGCGATAAAGCCTCAGCATAAGCGGAGGTCACTGTGCACACTTCCCTCTGCTTGAGCGATGCTTTGTCCACTTTAGTGGCTCTGAAAAAGAGAAGGGAGATCCGCTTAAGCGGAAGGAGCTGACATCAACCACCTCCACATAAGCGGCTCCGACTAAGCATCCCAAAGGTAAATAAAGTGACTGCACTAGCACATCAACACCAGAAAAATTTACTATGCTTGGAATTCTTCGAACGAGTCCTTGGGATTCATTCAGAACCCTACTCACGCAAATGAAATATGCTAACCTATTGAAAACAACATTTCATACTCAATGGAATCAATAAAATTCGCAAAAGAGGTCATTTCAATGACAAATGGTTCCACACCCAATCTTCTATTTTAACTAGAAACCTAGCACTAGCCTAAAAGCCTAGGGACCCAAACCAAAGGTCCCTTAGCCCAAAATCTACGTTGCGGGGCTGACGAAACTATTAGAATTCTCATCTGAGGTCATTTACAAGAAGTTTTGATCAAACTAAAATTTCTCAACTTCAAGAAATCTAAAATAGAGAAATTGGCATAAAAACTAAACAAGCTGCTCGGGATTCGAACTACCAATCCCAACAAGTCATAAATGACTTGGGGCAGCTATAGAAAAGCTCTAAACACAAAAAATTCCCATAAAAAGAAAAATGACCTGGAGGGTCATTATAACATCCACTACTAAAAGGACTTTCATCCTCAAAAGTCAAGAGTCAAGAAGTACCCGAAGGCTCGAATAGGTGAGGATACTAGGTCCGCATGTCATGCTTGGTCTCCCAAGTAGCCTCGTTAATTGGACGGTGTCTCCACTGGACCTTTACCACTGGACCTTTACCACTGGAATCTCCCTGGATCACAACCGTCTGATAGCTCTAGCTAGAATATCAACTGGCTCATCCTTACAAGTCAACCTATTATCCAACTGAACCGAATCCCACTGGAGCACGTGAGGTTATCTGGAATGTAATGCCGAAGCATCAATACATAGAAAATAGGGTGAATGCCAGAAAATGCTGAAGGCAAGGCTAAATCATATGCTATATCCCTAGCTCACTGTGGAATCCCAAATGGACCAATGTACTGGGGCTTGAGCTTGCCCCTCTTTCTGAACCTCATCATGCTCTTCATGGACGACACTTGAAGGAACACACAGTCACCAATTCCAAACTTTAATACTTAAAGCTTGCGGTCAATATAACTCTTCTGTATGCTCTGAGCTGCCTGTAGTCTATCCTGAATCACCCGAATTCTAATAAATCACACAATAGATCGGTGCCCCATGGCCTAGCCTCAAAGCCATCAAACCACCTGACTGGAGATCTATATCGCCTACCATATAACACCTCGAATAGAGCCATCTAGTTACTTAAATGGTAGCTATTATTATAGGTAAACTCTGCTAAGGCTAGAAACTTCTCACACTGACCTCCAAAGTCCATAACACATGCTCGGAGTATGTCCTCCAAAATCTAAATAGTCTGCTTCGATTAACCATCAGTCTGGAGGTGAAAGGCTGTGCTAAGGTTGACCTTGGTACCTAACTCCTCCTAAAAAGCTCTCCAAAATCTAGAGGTGAACTGGGAACCTCTATAAGAAATAATAAACACTAGCATCCCGTGAAAATGAACCACTTCTCAAACATAGATCCGAGCCAACCTCTCAGCACTTTAAGAAGACTAAATGGGTGGAAAGTTAGAAGACTTTGTCAACCAATCAATAATGACCAAAATGCTATTCGAACCTCAATAAGTGTGCGACAAACCAATAATGAAATCTATAGTAATCCACTCCTATTTCTACTCAGGAATGGGTAGCCTCTAAAGCAAACCACCAGTCTCAAGTGCTCAGACTTCACCTACTGACAACACAATCACCGAGATACAAAGTCTGCTATATTTCTCTTTATCCTGCACCACTAGTAATGTTGCCTCAAATCCCTATACATCTTATACGTGCCAAGATGAATGGAATACCTAGAATAATGAGCCTCCTGCAATATCAACTGAATCAAATTACCAACCCTCAAAATGCAAGTACGACCCTCGAATCTCAAGACACTCTTTGAATCTATGGTGGCCTTCCTGGCCTTGCCCTTTAATACCTGATCTCAAATCCCACACAATCAACTATCCTTAAACTGCTGCCCCCGAGTCTGCTCCAACAAAGTAGACTGAGCCTCAAAATGGGCAAGAATCCTTATGGGGTCAGAAATATCAAGTTGAACCAACTTATTAGCTAAGGACTGGATGTCCAAGGGAAATGGTCACTCCGACACTGCAAGAAATGCCAAACTCCTTATACTCACCGCCTTCTGGCTCAAGGTATCTGCTACCATATTTACCTTGCTTGGATGGTATAGAATAGAGATATCATAGTTCTTAGTAACTCTAGCCACCTGTACTATCTCGAATTAAGATCTTTCTGGCTCAAAATGTACTGCAGGCTACGATGATCGGTGGATATCTCACAATTAACACCATAAAGGTAATGCCTCTAAATTTTAAGCGCGAAAACTATAGCCGCCAACTGTAAGTCATGGGTGGGGTAGTTGCACTCGTGTACCTTCAGCTGTCTAGAAGCATAAGCTATAACTCAGCCTTGCTGCATCAGAACACAACCCAAACCAATAACTGAAGCCTCACAATAGACTAAAAACCCCTATCCCTCAACTGGAAGTGTCAGAACTGAAGTGAGTAAGGCCTTCAGCTTTAGAAAGCTCACCTTATACTCAGCAGACCACTTGAACGGGACATCCTTCCTAGTCAATCTAGTCAATGGCGCTGCGATAGAAGAACACCTATTGGCAAACCATCTGTAGTAACTTGCCAACCCAATGAAACTACGAACCTCAATAGGAAAAGTGGGCCTAGCCCAATCATGAAATACCTCAATCTTTGTTGGGTCAACCATAATCCCATCCTTGGATATCACGTGCCCCAAGAATGCTACAGAATCAAACCAACACTCACACTTTGAGAATTTGGCATAAATTCATTGATCTCTCAAATTATGAAGCACAATCCTCAAATGTTGCTCATGTTCCTCCCTACTCCTTGAGTAAATAAGTATGTCTTCAATAAATACAATCACAAAGGAGTCCAAATAAGGCATGAACAAGCTGGTTTATCAAGTCTATGAATATTGCTGGGGAATTGGTCAACCCAAAATACATCACCAGGAACTCGTAATGGCTATATCAAGTCCTGAAGGCTATCTTAGGGATATTCGCTGTCCTAATCCTTAACTAATTATAGCTAAATCTCAAGTCAATCTTAGAAAACACGAATGCACCCTTAAGCTAGTCAAATAGATCATTAATATATGACATTAGATACTTATTCCTTATAGTCACCTTGTTTAGCTGTCAATAATCAATGCACATATGCATAGTGCCATTCTTTTCTTTACAAATAAGATAGGATCACCCCAAGAAGAAACACACAATCTAATAAAACCCTTACTTAGAAGATCTCAAAATTGAATATTAAGCTCTCTCAACTCAATAGGAGCCATATGATAAGGTGAAATAGAAATAGCCCTGGTGATCAAATCGACATCAAAAGCAAGGTCAATATCACGCTTAGGTGGGAGGCCAGGTAAATCGGTAGGAAAGACATCAACAAACTCATGGACCATAGGAACTAAATCAAGGGAAGGAGTGTCGACACTAGTGTCACATACATAAGAAAAATAAGCCAAACAACCCTTCGACACCATCCTCCTAGCTCAAATATAAGAAATAATCCCTACTGGTATGTGACTATTAAAACCCTATCCACGATTGGGGGAATTTAGGCATGGCTGAAGTAACGATTTTGGCAAAGCAATCCAAGACTGCGTGATAAGAGAATAATCAGTCCATGCCCAGAATAACATTAAAATCAACCATATCAAGTATAATAAGATCAACCCAAGTGTCATACGATCAACCCAAGTGTTATACTCCATGATAGTTATCACACAGGATGTTAAAACCCAATCCACTACTAAGGAATCACCTATGGAAGTAGCTACATGCATGGGAACATGAAGAAGCTCACTAACCAACCCCAACTAGGAGGCAAAATATATACCGATACATAAGAATAAGTGGAACCCGAATAAAATAATACAAAATCTGGTTGTCAACGTACTATAATCATATATATGATCACTTAGACTGATGTCTCCACCTCTGGCCTACCTAAAAAGGCATACAACTGTCCATGCCCACTAATGGACTGAGAACGTGATCGACTACCTGTCCTGCCCAACTGAACACCTCTATGAGGACCCTGAGAACCGCCCCTACCACACTAGGAACCATCTCTTGCCAGTGGCACCATTGCTCTAAGAGGCTGAGCTATCTGTGCTGAAGTAGCGATCATCCCACACTGGGGACACTCTCTAGCAAAGTGACCAACCATCCTATAATCATAACAATCCTCGGGTGCCTTACCGTAATGAGATGATCTTGCTGACCCCGAATGGCCACCATGGCTTGAAGACCTAAAATGAGAACCCCGTGATGGCTGACTGGAGCTCTGACCACTATAACCTATCTGACCCCTATCTTAAATCTGAAGTGATGCCTGAACGGGAAACTAGACTGACCATACTACTGATACTGCTACTGGCCCCTGATAAAATACCCTCTACCTCAGAACTGTGAACCACTATGACTACTACCGTAACTACTTAATGGCGTGTCCTCTTATCATAACCCTTATGGGCCTCACCATAAATACACTCTATAGTGCAATCATGATTAACAAAATCTAAGAACGACCGACCTACTAGGTGCCCAGACCTGAACTGGGACTAAAATAGTCCATTTTCCTTTAAGGAGGTTGAAATCTATTAAAATGTTCCAAAAATTCAATTTTAAGCCAAAAATAGTTTTTTTAGACCAGGTTATCA
The DNA here is from genome assembly GCA_031232105.1 of Capsicum rhomboideum. NCBI lineage: Eukaryota > Viridiplantae > Streptophyta > Magnoliopsida > Solanales > Solanaceae > Capsicum > Capsicum rhomboideum. The sequence continues at coordinate 60,213,661 of CP124711.1, forward strand.
GTATGCCATGGATATACAACAACAATATATGTAATAAGGTAAGTAAACCAATCGATGACCAATACCAAGTCAAACAACACTACATCAAGAAAATCCAGGGTTCACGTACTATAGAAAGGATATTGTCCTAGAGTAAGTTACTTTTCGAAAGAGACACCCTAACTATAATTCCTCTAAGAAACTCAGCCTAAGGCAAGCAACTACCCAAAACTAAGTAAAGGCATTCGACAATAGACCCTAAAGCTACCAAGCATACTAGACTAGCTTAAATGGAGAAACGACTACCTAAACTAAAGACTTACGACATAATTATACTCTAAGGCCCCTTAGTAAGTGAAAAGGATCATAAGTTCCCAAATAAAGTGTATTCAAGCCACAATATCCCACCAATAATTAGGAAGTCATCATACAAATACCTTAAATGAGTCAAGTCTAAAAGTAGGTAAGTCGTAACCTACCTAGAGGCTGAATAATACACTCACGAACACCTAAACTGGAGCTTTTTCCTTTCAAGAAGCGTCCAACTGTTGTCATGCTACCAAAATAATGATCTACACATCAATACGAGTAGAATGATACCCATATTGTAAATTTATACTCCAAGTCAAAAATTGAGTTAAAAGTGACCCATGGGGGCCACTTACAAAAGCCAGTAATTGGATCCACAATTATATCCCTCGTGGGATAAGGATCTCATGTTCAAAATTTAGGCATGACTAACCCCCATGATTGATCTCAAATCAATCCCCAAAGAGAAGGAAAAATCAAGAATCAAACTAGATATTTAAGCTGAAAACTTATGAATTAATGGAGGAAATATGATTAAGGAACAATAACTCAATGTCCCCAAGCTTTAATATATGAACCTACAATAGTTTCTGAGCTTGGAGCTCTCAATAATGGAGGAAAATAACTTGGAGAATAATTTAAAATGAAGTGGAGATGGGAGTACACAATCTGATACCATCGCTTAAGCGGTGGCATGGCCATATAAGCAGCCTCACTTAAGAGAAAAATCCTCCGTATAAGAAGAGATCATAATGCATGCGCCCCTCTACTTGAGCAACACTTTTTCTGCTTTAGAGGCTCTGCAAAAGTGAAGGGAGCTCTGCTTAAGTGGAAGGAGCTTATATCAGCCATCTCCATATAAGATTCTCCCCAACCTCTTATGCAGATCTGCCTAAGCGACTTAAAAGTCACAAAAGCAACTGCACCAACACAATGACACCAGAAAAATTTGCTGAGTTTGGAATTCTCTGAACGGGTCCTTGGGATTTATTTGGAACCCCACGCATGTAAATAAAATATGCTACCATATAAAAAATGACATTCTAGACTCAACAGAATTGACAAAATTCCCAACAGAGGTTATTTCTATGAAAAGTGACTCCCACAACCAGCCTAGTATTTTAACTAAAAACCAACCAATGGCTTAAAATGAATTCGGGAGCCTCGGGACCTGAACCAAAGATCCCCCTAGCCTAAAATCCACATTACAGAGCTAACAGAATCGTCAAATTTCTCATTTGAGGCTGTTTACAAGAAGTTTTGATCAAAGTCAAATTTCTGAACTTTAAAAGCTCCAAAATAGAGAAATTGACATAAAAACCAAATGAACTATTCAAGAACCAAACTACTGGTCCTAACAAGTCATAAATAACTTGGTGCAGCTATAGATAAGTTGTAAGCACAAAAAATGCTTGATAAATGGGAAATGAAATGGAGGGTCATTACATTAGTTTCTAATCACTAGTTACATGGGTGAATTATATGGAATGCGTTCTTTCAATAACCTTAACTAAGTAGCTACCTATATGAGTAATTTTTGGGTAACAAACTTAGAGGTAATTGTTTTTGATTATCTTATGAGAATTTATATGTAAGGATTTGTCTTACTGTGTTTGGTTGTAATTCTAAATGAGGTTATTATATTATAAACGGATTAGAGTTAATTAATGGTGAGGGTCTAGATATGAGCTAAGACATATAAGAATGTTTGGAGTAGAAGAAGATATGATATAAGTTAATTGTCTTTAAGTGAGTAACGATTACATTTGACGTATCCAAAAATGTTAACTGAATAACCCTAGTTAAGGGTATATGTGAAATAAAGTTCCTAGTTAAGGTATGTACCTTTCTAGGATTAGGGTAATGATTGCATAAGTTTATAGAGGAAACTAGATATTCACTGAATTAAATTAAAGTTATTTCATATGCATATATGTGTTATTTTATTGGTTTAATTTCTTACATCTGACAAGCTCTGTATGGGAAATATTTATATGCTATAAAACAATCTACATGTTAGATGTAGAACCCTGACAAGATGATTTCATGATATGTCCTATAGTTACAAAGACAATAGATGCCCCAAGCTGCTCAGAAATTCATATGTATGAATTATAGATTACGTACTTGTGAAGGTATATGTGCTATGGTACATACATACTACTTGACACCAGTTTCCATAGCTAGGCCTCTATGTGTTATATGCCCTTTTCCAAATGAATTACTTCTACAATAATTACATCATAATTCATATATATTCAATGAGATGTATGCTGCATTATCCCACTTACCCGCTTGATATGAAAAGTGCTTGTCTATTATATCATCCTATATGTTAGGTATGTTAGAGATTCTAAACCATGAATTAAGATAACCTCATTGAATATTCCATTGCTAGCAAGGGAAATGGATGCCTACAAGAGTGTGTCATCAGTAATTTATATATAAATGTATTATGATACATTTTCTTGTAAATTATATGCGTTGCATGTTTCATGACATGAGGACATACATGCTACTATTTTCATAAGAATGCCAGCATGCCTACTATGTTCCCTTAAGGGACCAATTACTTACATCTTGTTTGTGCCAAAGATTCTTCATCTATAGGAGACATATTATACGATCCATGAGTTATATGGTACTTGATTTATGAAAAACATGCTCGCATGTTATATGTAATATGAATGGTGATGCACATGAACCCCGTCTTATGAATATTTCTCATAGAAGTTTAAGGACATATTCATCATAATTCTTCCATTTACGTTGTTTGAGTATAATTCTTGATTTGTTGCTTTACGTTGCTATGATTGGGATTTTTGATTTCTTTTTGTGAGTATGCATTTGTGAGTCCTTTCTAAAGATGTCAAGTATATACCATGATATATTCTTCCTATTGTTTTAGAATGATCATATATTATAAATCATAATTTCTTTGAGCAGGATCATTTGTCATAATTAGTTGCCTTGTATGACATGCCTCATAATATGTAGCCTATATTGCTGACCAGGTAAATTGGTAGTACTTGTAGCTTGTAAATAGCGTAAGAGGAAACATGTGATGAATTAGCTTTGAGTTTTTTTAAAAGTATTACTTACTTTATGCTTTCTTAAGGAATAAGATTATTATATGTCCTCAATTCTGAGTCTTCAATAAAAAGAAGATAAAGAGAGTTCACTCTGTAAGAATCTTATGATTGTGAAGTTATATGCCTCATTGCTTTAATTCTTATCATGTCATATACTTGACTTCTATATGTGATTTCGTGTTTTGCTATGTGTGGGGTTAAGGAAACTTTCTAGATTGACACAAGGCATCGTACATATTTTGGTAAATATTTGAGTCCTTCTGAGAGCTTGTAAAGTAAGTGTTAGGTTAACCCCCCATAGAGAAGTAAGCTTTAGTATTACGAATTCCTTGGCATGGCTAAATAATAATTGGAAATATGTTAGGTGTAAAGCTTCTCATGTGGCATAGAACATCCTTTGACATGACCTAGTAAATCCTTATTTGATAATATGTTACCTTATTTGATTCCTATGAATAGTTTAACTCCTTAGAGACAGAGTCGTAAGATAATGATATTGTCCGAGTAATTACGTCATCCAAAGGATCTTCTGGAGGTAATGAGATAGGTAGAGGAATTTTCTAAGATAAAATAGGTATGTGTATATATGAATAGTCGTGACTTATTGAACGGGACCCAATGGGATGTATACATCAATATGCTAATTGATGCCTACCAAGGCTGGTTAATCAGCCATCGAGGCTTATTTGTTAACTTGTTAACGAGTAATTTGTTGATTTATCAAAACCTAATTTCTAACCCACAAAGGCTTACTTAGTAAAAATGAGACTCACCTATGTGTTTCATGAACTACTTAGTTGAAGGTTATCTAGATTTTAGATCAATGGTTTACAAGCTATATGCTACTTGAGTTCTCGTTAAATGTTTTATAATTGTTTGCTTACGTGTTACACATTTTAAAAAGTATTGACACATGAGTTATGTGTTTTATGATTTATATGTTATAAATGTTTTAGGTTAGTTGCTTATAGGCTATATGCTATATGAATTTTTGCTAAAAATGTTACATGTTTCACAAAGGACGTGTTTATGTATTATATGTATTACACTTTAAAGGATAAAGTGTAATAACCCTTATTGTAAATTTTAGCTTTTTCTATATTTTGACCGTTATGCCCTTTTTCGTAGTTGCTATATGCTATATATGAGTTGTGGGTATTGTTGGCATGGTCCTCGAAGCGTTCAAGAGTGATTTGAGTGAGTTTGATGTTTGAGTAGCCTTATAAGTGAATAGTTTGACTTTGATCAACATTTTTTCAAACTTTGGTCAACATTTTGTCATTCGAGTGTCGGATCATGATTCTGTCTGTTCCATTAGATCCGTAATGTCGATTTTGGGTTAGTAGCGTAGTTTATTCAGGTTTTGAGCCTTTATATTTAGTTTTGACCTCTTAGATAAGAAGCTAGTTAAAATAGCCTAAGGGGTTTCTAGGGGGTTAACTTATTGAAAATGACCTCTTTTGGTAAATCTGATTGTTCCACTGAGTTAGAAACATCAAAATAGCCTAGTAGCATTATTGGATTATTTCTATGAGCTATCAACTGAATCGCGAGGGTCTATTCAGAGTCAATTTTCACTTAGCATCCATTTATTTCAGCTGGTTTCTGGTGAAACCGCCTAAGCATCCATTTGGTTGCCTTAGCGGTAGTGCCTAAGCGGACAAAAGGCTGCCTTAGCGATAGCGGACTGGTCCATGTACCATCGCCTAAGCTATGGGTGCATCTGCCTTGGCGAGGCCACCTTTCACAATCCAAACCATGGATCGTACGGGCATCTACGCAACTCTACCCTAGATAGGAGAACCCTTACCACCCCACCATTCAATTAAGTGCGAAAGATATATTAGACAAATTTGGAAATAAATAAGCCTTTAAATGAAGGAAAACTCTCTTATCCAAAATGCATTTATTACATAGCTACATTACGAAAATAAAATAACAATTTCCCAGAACCTAATCTAAACCGGTACAAGAACACTAAGCAATGAAAAGAAGACCCAAGACACGACATCCCTGTAAGAGTAAGATGACAGGAGCTGCTGAAGAATAACCACCATCGTACCTATAGAAACTCCACTGACCTTCAACATGGCTATATCCCCATATGGAGATATAATAAATGTAGTATTAGTACAACCACACATAATGGTAGGTATCATTAGCTGACTAGGGTTAGAAACAAATAACAACAATAGAAAATAAGAAGGAAATCATGACAACAATTAATAATTCTGGACAACTAAACCCTCCCAAGTCCCCTTTTCTACACTACCTAACTCTTGCCTTACCTCCTTCTATAACATTACTTATGATCCTATGCCCAACACAATTATGACCCGCTGTTCCCCAGCTGAATACTACTGACCAGGCCACTAGTCTGATTCTCTAGGATACTACATGGACTACACCATATGTATATTTACGCATAACTTTGCATACCTTACACCTACGTGCTCGGGTCCATTTCCTATACCCAACAAGCCAAATCCATAGAAAAACACCTCGATAAATATATAAACACAAAAATGTAATGATATGAATGCATGCATGCAAGGTATACATGCATACTAGCGTCAGCAGAAACTCTCAGCTATGACCTGTAGGGGACGAGCTCAGTTCATATTCCAGTACTGGATTGGTACCCAATCCAATAACAGTGTCAGTCTGACACCCGATCCATATAACAGTGTCGACGTGACACCCGATCCATACGACCTCACCTCAATATACATAACTTCTATCTAATACTCAATGGATGGTGATAATTCATCAACTCAAGTAGTGCCCAAAGGCTAATCAAACATTCACTTTTATATACATAACCACAGAGTAAATCAATTCCATGTTACACTAGGATGATAAATACTCAGCAAACATAACGGACATAGCCACCAGCTGCCACCTACTTATTCTAACTGATGACTCCAATCTCGAATATTATACTCTACCTCTCACTTCCCTTACTCATAGCGCCTATACCTATTCTACTATGAACAACTACCCTTAAACACAGTACACACACACCACCTTCTCTTCTGACTCCTCTCGACTCACCAACAACATCTAGATACCTACTACCAATCCCTCTACTCTCAATCTAAACTCTACCATACTCCCTTGAACCCGTCCAACGCACACTCTGGTCCTAACTCACATTCATTACTTTTATAGTTTCCCAAACTATTCTTCTAATTCATAACACACTCCTATTTATTGACCTACCTCTAGTTCATGCAAATCTTGTACTTTTTGACAATTAAAGGAGCCATATAGTTCAATAAAATATCATTCAATATCACTAATTCATTGCCTTATTTTTGATTATTATTCAATCTAACCAAACTCCGTACCCGAAGGCCTAAGACATGAAATCTTCTGACATAACTATTATTATTGCATGCATCTAGTCCAAGTCTACTACAATTAAATAATAACCTACATCACAGATAGATTTCGCTGCTATAGAGAGTGAAGAGTATCTCATACGTGCCTCACCATATACTAATGTCGAAAAGTTCACCAGAAATGCTTTAGAAATTACCCTCATAAAGCTTGGACTCTAAATCTCCATTGTTCTAAGTATAGGGTTCACTTGGGGTGTTTTTGAAGGAGGAAGACGACATAAGATGCCTTAGTTGAATAAGGGTTTTTAATAACCCTTAGGCTTCTTACTGCTCGACTGCCACTGCAGCGATGAAAGTGTCGCTGTAGTGGCAGATCCATCGCTGCAATGACGGGTTAGTAGGCCTGGCTTAATTTTTCTAATTTTGATTTGGTCCACGATTTTTTCCCACGAATTATTTCCTACAAGGTTCGAAACAAAGATTTCTTGGTCAAAATATTTTTCTAGGAGTATTTTAGCATAAAGACTATTTGGGTCATTACATTAGATACCAATTTACCCATCGTTTGTCCCCGAATGGTTATGAACGGAGGGGAGAAGGTTTTTAGCATGATTCTCAAAATTCAATGAATAAGACGATTTCTGAAAGGGAAGAGAGATCCTTTATTCCTATTAATTACCTGATATTTTTTTATTGAATCACGATTAACTAAAGCTACAATCACTATTACTCGACAAGTCTATGCATTAGGAGTCTTTAAACTTCTTAACCCGATGCGTAATTATTATAATTCGAGGAATATAATTAACGATAATTTCTTACATAACGAGTCCTTAAAATACCGAGGACATCACAAAATACCATAATACATGAAAATTCAGGATGAAAACAAAGTTTTACGAAGCCTGTTGCTGCATCAATAGATCCGTCACTATAGCAACGATAAAACTGTCATTGCAGCGGGGCTCGATAGTTTCAAATAGGGGTAAATGTGTTTCATTTCCCCTACTTCCCAACTCTCAAATTCTCTCAAAACACTCTCAATTCCCTCGAGCAAACATCTTTCCGATGACACTACTAATGTAAACCCTCATCTCCACTACTTTATTTACGCGTTTAACATCGTAGAATCGAAAAAAGTAGGATAGAAAAGGGTCTTTTGGATTGGTTTTTGGTGCAACTTGGAATTTGAACTTTTGAGACTTTTTTGCATGATTTGACAAGCATGCTAGATTATCTTACGTCTCCAATGCTCCTATAGTATTCTAGACGTAAGATTGACGATGTTCATGGTGGATTTTTGGGCTTGAAAAGGGTGGGAGATAAAGAGTCACCCTCTTTAATTATTTAGAACAATTTGGGTGTTAATCACCCCCATTGTAGTGCAAAAGAGTTCACATGTACTCTACTAAGCCCGATCTATACTTAAAATACAAAATTTTAAAATTCCACCATGGGAGGGGTTGGGTCTAGTTGGGGATAAAGGCACCACTGCAATGGTGGATTTGTTGTTGTAGTGGCGCCACTGCAGTGACAAAAGCATCGCTGCAATGACAATCGACAATAGCCTCCTAGAAATTTTTTATTTTCCTGATTTGGTTTCCCTTCCCTTCAGTAGCATTCTGAATTGGTTTCTAACACTATAATTATGATATTTATAGGGCTAATACTATGGATAACCAACCACATACCAAAGGTTCCCTACACCACTTGTCATGAGCGTTACGAAGAAGGGAGACTCACTAGAGGCTTCCTTCATCCGAGAGGATTTGTGACGAAAGACGAGGCTGATAAGGAGCCTGACTTCTACATTCAATTAAGGAATTTTGGTTGGGAGATGATGACAGAGCCTTTCCTTGCATGCAATCTGGCCATAGTTCAAGAGTTCTATGACATACTCCCGACTGTGAACTGGTCTATGCCCTTTCCCACTATTCGTATTCTAGTGAAGAATGTCCCAGTGTATGGTGCTACCATCAATGACACTTTAGGGGTTCCAAGTCCCTCCAATACCGCTTTTGAGACTAAAGTCAATGAGTCAAACCTAAAATGAGTGGAAAGGACCTTGGTACCAGAGGGTCAGGAGGTACAGGTAAAGTGGACCAGTGTCCAGGGAACCAAAAGCACTCCCTTCTAAGCAGAGGCTCAGAGATGACTACACTTGCCATCTCGGAGGATACCTCCTTCAGGAAATATTACTGATGTGACCTTTTACCAGGCTATGGTGGTGTTTTTTTCTTTATCGGGGATAGAGATAAATGTGGGAATGTAGATTATCAATGTGTGGCAGCATTTCTACACTAGGGGAGGATCTTTGAGGGATCTTTTCTTGCCTTCCTTGATCACTGAGCTGTGCAAGAGGGCGAGTCGCCAAAGGAGGATCATGATACATTGGAGGAGTGTGATATGTCCTTCAACCCACTGAAGACAAAGGGTTCATAGGGAGGGAGCAAAAAGAAAAGAAAGATAGGGGCGGAGGGTAAGAGTAGTAGGGCCGGAGAGAGCGAGGAGACTAGCAACCCTCCCACACATATTTTTTCATCCCTTGGGGGCTGGGAGTCCAACCTTGCTGTCGTATGGAGTTACTTGGAGCAGTCCCATTTGCCTCCCCCAAATTTGGCTCCTATAAGTCCACGGCCTCACCATACTCAGTTTGGGCCTATGCAGAGCTCCAAAAGGAGCTTGATGAAAAGAAGAAGAAGAGACACTCCCGAGACCACATGCTAGCTAGGATGTGGAAGGTCGTGCATGTCATGTTCAAGTGTGCACCCCCTAATGAGAAGCTCCCAAAGCTGAAGAAGAAATTCGTAGAGGATTTCTCCTTCCTTAGAGAAATAGAGGAGGGCTCTGATGCCTTGAGCCTCGGAGATGATGAGGCCACCAGCTAGGCCCCCCCAGTTTACTACTATTTTTGATTTGGGTTGCCCTTATTTGGGGCATGTAACAAATAATCTCTTTCTTACCTTTTTCATACTTTTTAGGATTGACTTATCAAATTCTAAGTTAAATAAAGTATTATCTTGATAATTATGCTGGGTAACTATTTCTATGCTTAATTATTGTGAACACAGGGCTGTTTTTGCAAAGCATGAAAATTTATAAAACAGGGAAAAGCCTTGGCAGCTTACTTCCTGGGTGTCGTTGCAACGATGGATTTACTGCTGCAGTGACGCCACTGCAATGACAAATGTGTCGCTGCAGCGATAACATGGAAGTGATGAGGAGTCACTGCGGTGACGTTACTGCAGTGGTAAATCCATCGCTGCAGCGACGCTCTACTAATAACTTTAAAATTTTACCATCCACTAGTCTTTTCTCATACGATGCTATCCCACGAATACTTTATTACCCATATCCCTCACATTTTAGTAGTTTTTAAGAAAGAATATTCAATTTTGTTATTCTAAGTTTATTTTTCATGCGATTTTCAAATCCCTCAACTTATTTATGTGCCAACAATGTCTCAAAATACCACTAGTCTAAAGTGATTACTCACCATGATAATTTAGACTGATCTAGCAAGGTATCCAGGTACTTTATGAGGACCTGAATGAGAATTAAGGAATACTTCAAATCACGGGAAATTAAGAAGTGTCTCAAATCGCAAAAATAAAGATATACCTTGAAATCACACCTAGCCCTATGATTCTCGAATTTCCCATCGAAACCATTCATCCCATGACACTCTGGAACATCCCTTACACTTAAGAAATATCGGCCCTCTCACAGTAAGGCAATAATATAGTCAAACAACAATAGTCCACACAATGAATACATCCAATATTATACCATATCATAACAACCATTTTAACCACAATTACCCTTCCGGTAAACATAATCAATCCATTGATGAGAGCATCACACTCACCATCCATACTGACAATTCCAATGTTTACTACACCAAACAGCATAATTGCCTAGAAAATACAAGTATTTCTCATTTCAATAATGACTCACAATATTATAATGAAAGACCTACACCTCTTATTGACCTGTACTGGTTGGAATAACACTATTCTAGCCTTCTAAACATTACCGAGATACCAATTGGGACCAACTAAGCCCAATTGTGATTGTTGAGATACCAATTAGAATCTGCTAGATACTAATTGGACTCAACTTATGGAAACAATGCTGAAAAAGGAAGATAGGAGAGAAGAAAGTGATATATATTCCTAGATGCCTTGTAGCCTCCTAAGGATTTAATGTGGATGTCAACACACCAATATGCAGGACTCTACTCAACATTTGCTCTTGTACCGGGAGACCGATAACCTGGGCTCTGATACCAACTTATCATGACCCAAACCAGGGATCGTACGGGCAGTTACCCAACTCTACCCTAGACAGGAGAACCCTTACCACCCCTCTATTCAATTAAGTGTGAAAGATATATTAGATAAATTTGGAAATGAATAAGCCTATAAATAATGGAAGACTCTCTTATCAAAAATGTATTTATTACATAGCTACATTATAGAAATATAATAACAATTTCCTAGAACTTAATCTAAACTAGTATAAGAGCACTTATCAATGAAAAAGAAGACTTGAGACACAACATCCCTGTAAGAGTGAGATGACAAAAATTGCTAAAGAATAACCACCTCGTACCTATAGAAACTCCACTGACCTGTAATATGGCTATATATCCAAATGGAGATATAGTAAGTGTAGTTTCAGTACAACCATATGTACTAGTAGGTATCATTGGTAACCATAGTTAGAAGCAAATGATAATAATAGAAAATAGTATGGAAATCATGATAACAATTAATAATTTTGGACAACTAAACCCTGCCAAGTCCCCTTTTCTACACTCCCTAACTCTTGCCTTACCTCCTTCTATAACAGTACCTACAATCCTATGCCCAACATAATTATGACACACTGTTCCCCATCTGAATTCTACTAACCAGGCCACTAGTCTGACTCTCTAGGACACTACACAGACTAGACCAGATCACCCAATGCCCCATATGTATATATACGTATAACTCTGCATACCTTACACCCACATGCTCCGGTCCACTTCTCATACCCAACAAGCCAAATACATAACAAAACACCTCAATAAATATATAAACATAGCAATGTAATAATATGAATGCATGCATGCAAGGTGTGCACACATACTATAGTCAGTAGGGACTCTTAGCTATGACCTGCATGGGACGAGCTCAGTCCATGTACCAGTACCAGCATAGTACCCAATCCAATAATAGTGTTGGGGTGACACCCGATCCATACAACAGTGTTGGTGTGACACCTGATCCATACAACCTTACCTCAATATACATAACCTCAATCCATGATGATAATTCAATACCTCAAGTAGTGCCCGAAGGCTAATCAAACATTCACTTTTATATCTATAACCACCGAGTAAATCAATTCCATGTTACAGTCGGATGACTCATACTCACCTAATATAAAGGCCATACACACCATCCACCACTTATACTTATATCTACTAACGACTCTAATCCCGAATTCTATACTCTACTTCTTACTTCCCTTTCTTACTACTGCGCCTATGCCTATTCTAATATGAACAACTATCCCCAAACATAGTACATACACACCGCCACCTCCTCTTACTCCTTTTGACTCACCAACAACATCTAGACACTTAATACCACTCCCTCCACTCTCAATACGAACTCTACTGGACTCTTCTCAACCCATCGAATGCACACTCTGGCCCTAACTCTTATTCATTAGCTTTATAGTTGCCCTAACCCTTCTTCTAACTTGTAACACACTCTCATTCATCGACCTACCTCTAGTTCATGCAAACTTTATAATTTTTGTCAATTAAAGGAGCCATATAGTTCAATAACTTATCATTCAATATCACCAATCTGTGGCTTTAGTTTCGGTTAGTATTCAATCCAACCAAACTCTGTGCCTGAAGGCCTAAGACATGAAATTTCCAACATAACTATTGTTATTGCATGCATCTAGCCCAAGTATACTATAATTAAACCATAACCTACCTTAGAGATGGATTCCACTGCTACGGAGAGTGAAGAGTCATCCCATACATGCCTTGCCTTTTACTAACACTGGAAACTCCACCAGAAATGCTACAAAAATTTCCCTCATAGAGCTTGGCCTCTAAATCCTCATCGGTCTAAGTATAGGGTTCACTTAGGGTGTTTTTAGAGGAGGAAGAAGAAATAAGAGGCCTTAGCTGAATGAGGGTTCTTAATAACCCTCGGGCTGCTTACTGCCTGACTTTTATTTCCGCTGCGGCAGATCTATTGGTGCAGCGACGAATCAATAGGACTGGCCTAATTTTTCTAATTTTGGCCCAAATTTGATTTGGGATATGGATTTTTCCCATAAAATAATTCCTACAAGGTTCGGAACAAGGATTTCTTGGTCGAAACATTTTTCCAGGATGGTTTTTAACATAACGACAATTTGGTCATTAGATCGCCTTAGCGAAAGATGGACCGCCTGGGTGATGACCTGCGTGGCAAGTGACTACCGCCTTAGAGGTAGTCTGGTCGCTCTGGCAAAATTTCTAAGGCGACCATTTTACCGCCTAGGTGACGCCGCTGGTATAAATCCTATTTTTCTTCTCTTTTATTCCATTATTCTATTTTCAAGCTTTGGGGTCTCAGTTTTGGCTATTTCAAAGACGATTTTTCATCAAATTGGACTTGGGTGAGTTTCTAATTATGATATTTATGCTTATTCATTGATTATTTCAATAAATCATCTTTAAAACTCAGATTTTAGGCTTGGACTTTTGTGGTTTCTCCCAGTAAAGAGAGAAAATGGTTTTTTTTTTCGATTTCAACTTATTTTTCAATGGATTTTCATATGTAGAACCCTTAGAGTATGGAAAACTCAATTCTTAAATAAAATATTGATTTTTCCCTTTTTTCTTTGGGGTTAATTTTTGAACTATTATTAGACCTAGAACAAAAGTAGCTAATATAGGTATCTTTAGACTCTTTTTGATGTGTAGATTATGTTTTTGATAGATTTGCTTATTTTGAAGCCATGCATAAAGGAAAGGCTATGTGTTGAAGGGTCCATGCTTGAGATTCAACTTTTTAAGGTAGGTTATGGGTTATCTTTCTTCAGACTAGACTGGGTAGTTAACCATTCATGTAATGTATGCTATGGGTTGGGAATTCTATCATAAGGTTCATATTTTGGGATAGTTATTTCATCGTGTTGCCCATGAGGGGGCCTATGTGAGTATTATTATTAACCTGAGAGATTATTATTATTGTAATACCCGTGTAGGGGCTTATGTGAATCTTATTATTGACTTGAGAGATTATTATCATTGTGATTCCTGTATGGGGGCTAGTGTTGGTCTTGTTTGAGAATTATTTCCCATTTATCTATGTTGTGATGCCCTAGTGGGGGCTTAAATTAACATTGTTAATGTCTTACATGACTATTTATTACTATGGTACTATACGATGGCTTATATCATGATTTATTGAGATTTAAGGAGATTTGTGCTTATTTGATACCATCATTGAATTGATTAATTATATGATATTATTTTGGTTATGAGCATGCATCCTTATTTCATTAATCCATATACATGGAATTGGTAACACAGAGAAACACTGATTTTGAAAGAAAATGAAACACTTTATAAAACCCTTGAACGAGGATTTTGTCAGCAAGGTTGTTTGAGATATGATATTGAGATAATGAAAGTATATGGGTCGCGAACCCCCCATGGATTCTGTCCTAGAAGCTTATGCTGGAAAGGTGTATATGAGGAGCCATGTGATGGCTTACATCATTATCATCCACATTGCATCACTTACATTTCTTTTATATGTTTGATATCATGTATTTAGCCTTCCTTTATATATTCATGTATCATTATTCTTACACTGTTATTATACTTGTAGAATTATTAGGATATACGGTTTGAGCCATCATTGGGAACTTTTTTGTATGCAGGTGGAAGCATGCTTATAGTATTCTTTACTTGTTCAGTTTTTTGCTATACTCTGTCAGCCTATGATACCTACTGAGTACAAGTGGACCATACACACAACTACTTTTTGTATCATTTTGGTGCAAATCCTAGTTCGAATGTGACCCGTGGAGTATGAGATCATGCTGTGATTGAGGCTGATTTAGAGGGCAGGTGAGCTCTTTATTTGGGGCTTGATTTCAAACTTCATCTTATCTATCATGCCTTTATTTTATGATTCGGAGACAAAGTTATGTATTTTTATACTCTTTATTAGTATTAGTGCTCTTTACTCATGACATCAGCTTTTGGGGATTGTAGTTGCATTTTGTTCAGTTTTAGATATTGTTGGTTATCTACATTATGGCTTGACTTTTTTATAAAATATTATATTGGGTTTTATTTATTTCTTTGCTACATTCTTTATCTTTATGAATGTTGGCTTACCTACCCAGGGTTAGGATGGGATAGGTACCATCATGACCTTGACTTTTGGATCGACAAAAATTGATATTAGAGTGCTAGGTTCACCTTTCTCATGAGTAAAAGAGCAAGATGTCTAATAGAGTCTCGCGGATTAATACGTTGACGTCCCTATCTATCTTTGGGAGGCTATGTGACTTTTTTAGGAAAACTTCTCTAATTTGATTCCATATCATGCGTATTATTCATGTCCTGTATTCTAAACTTATATTCCATTCTTTCAGCTCAAGTGATGAGGACTAGATCCAGAGTTATTGAGAATGCTGAGCCAGTACCCATTGTTGAAGCCCTAGTCAGGGGGAGAGGAAGGGGTCGTGGCTGAGACAAAGGTAGAGGCTGGGCATGAGGAGCTGCTCCAGCTAGAGAATGAGCTTGAGCGGCCTCTCTTAAGCCTGATATTGATTATGATGAGGAGGCTTATCAGCAAGAGGATGTGGGACTAGCTCAAGCCCCTCAGGGTTTTATGGTTACCCTAATATTATAGGATCTATTGGTTCATCTTTTAGGTCATTTGGATGGCATTCCCTAGACTGGTATTGTACCAGGTACACTATTAGATGGTTCTCAAACTACAGGAGGTTTACAACCACCAGGGAATGCTGCTACTCATGGTTTTTAACTCTTGGGGCACAACCAACTGCTATTGTTGCCCTACATATTGAGACTTTGCCTACTAGAGTAGTTGTTCTACCTATTGCTCCAGGACTTTTTTATGTCTGCTGATGAGCAGAAGAAATTTGAGAGATTCATTAGATTTTCCCATCCCAAGTTTAGTGGTGCCATTTGTGAGGATGCTTATGAGTTCTTAATTGACTGTTAGGAGAGGTTGCATAACCTTGGCCCGCTTGAGTCCTATGGTGTTGCCTACACTACCTACCAGTTAATTTATGGGTTTCCCTCAGTTGACATGGACCCAATTTTTGGATACGTTTCTGGAGCGGTTTGTGCCCTTTATCTTGAGGGACCAGCGGAGAGATGAGTTTGATCATTTGGAGCACGATTCCATGACTATTGTAGAGTATGAGGCTCATTTTCATGCCTTCCCTAGATAATCCACTGCTAGCTTTTCCACCAAGTCTAAGAGGATTAGGAAGTTTGTTAAGGGCTTGACTAGTTATTACCAGTTAGATACGACTCAGTTATGTCATGCCTTAAATCCTATTGATACGGACAAGCACCTGTTGCCCTAAGGGTTTGAGAAAACCAACTTATAACCTATGCTTACTTTGCATGTAACTATGATAATTATAAAGCTTTGAAAAGTATAGGTACGATGCACTGATAGATGTACATGATTTAGCTGTTGAGGCTTCAATTACTAAAATAAACACAATTGCATTTTACCTTAACATTAGTCTACAAAGCCTCTAAAGATAGACAACTTAGATTAGGATGGGACAGGACCCCTCTATACCCTTAACTATAATACAATATCAAAATATATATTAAAGACTCAACAAAGCCTCAAATCAACTTGGAGCTCACCAAATAGTTCCCCTATAAGGGATGTCGGTATGAAAGAATGTACTGAATATGTTAGGCATAAAGTAACCACATGTAAAATAAGAGCTCATGTGAAATTAGGTACAAATGTATAAATAAGGATAAAATACCACCTTTGCTTATACTTGTGTAATCATATGCATTACATTCTTTTCTTTGTTTACACTTCTTTGCTTTATAAAGTTTGTAAGGCATGTGATACAATGACCAGCTGATGGATGGTTAAAAAGGATGACCCATGCTAGGCATTTTAACCCTTGGGATATGGTTCTCATAAATATACAAATTGGGATCGACCCATGCTAGGTATTATAACCCCTGGGATACCACCCATAAATATGTTGTCACGCCTCGAATTCCAACTGGGAGGACTGACACCCGAAGCTGTTAAGTCCCGAGAGAACCAATCTTCATTCATGTACACTCATATGCATGTCACTAACTGAACAACACTCTATCACATATAGATACAAGATACCAATGGTGGAAGTCATCCTCATTTGTCCCACAACGTCTACAAAAGCCTCTAACAGATACATAACCAATCCTAAAGTCGATACAAGTCCCCTCTTTATACCATCCTTTATACAGTACCAAAACAAATGTACATAATGACTCGAAAAGCCCCGAACCGAACTGGAGCTCACCGACAATCCGTAGATAATCCGCAGCCTACTGTGGAGGTCTACTAGCACCTGTGCCTGCAGCAAGTAAGGTAAGTCCCCCAAGGGATGTCAGTATGAAGAATGTACTGAGTATGTAAGGCTAAAAGCAACTGCATGAGATACAGGAACTCAAATCGAAGAAAATACAAGTGAATAAACATTATGGATAGACCACCGTACTGTATGTGTGGAACCATGTATATTACATTCATTACTCTCTTTGCTTTTACGTTCATCTTCATTATCATTCATCCATCTGATAAGTGGGTCATAACATAGTTATCCACCTTATCGGTGTGTCATAAAATAATCATCCACCTTATCGATGGGTCATAACATAGTCATCCACCTTATCGGTGAGTCATAAAATAATCATCCACCTTATCAGTGGGTCATAACATAACATTAGGATCAACTCAAGCTAGGCTTATGTGCCCCTTTGAGCTGTCCCTTGATCCA
The DNA here is from genome assembly GCA_031232105.1 of Capsicum rhomboideum. Lineage (NCBI taxonomy): Eukaryota > Viridiplantae > Streptophyta > Magnoliopsida > Solanales > Solanaceae > Capsicum > Capsicum rhomboideum. The sequence continues at coordinate 60,231,458 of CP124711.1, forward strand.
GTAATCTCGGGATCGGTTCTAGCTAGACTTATGTACCCCTTTGAGCCATCCCAGTTCTCAAATAATAAACCATATATGCATTACTTTATTCCTTTACTTGTGTGAGATTGATACATTGGTGGTTATAACATCATTACTGGAGCTTCCGAACATTAGTCAACGAATAAAAGACATGTGAATCACAATTGGTCAATGAATAAAAAATATGTGAATAACAATATATGTCAAACCTGAATGAGATACTTTTGAACATTTTGAAATGGTACAGGTATGGTAACGATGAGAGCAATAGGTGCTGCCAAAGAATACGGAAAGAGAAACCTTACATTCCTTATCTTCCCAATATGAATATACAGTCATATATGTGAATACAATAATCTATCTCCTTCCTTACATTCTACTCTACAACACAAGTACACAACGGAACTCACATTAACAACTAACTACATTACAAGTGCATAAAACGACAATGAACTACCTGACTGCCATATAACTTCATTTCGCCCTTCACAATACCATTCACTGCATTACTATACCAACAACACCATAACATGCCACACATAGACCAAGACATCATAAACCAATAGCATTTCACACCAAGTTTATGCTTTACACTTCCCCTTCAACACTACGTCACCTTTACTCCATCAAGCCACCTAAATACCTTTCACAATAACACATTACCAATAATCCATAATTGATATAATACAAAATACCTCCGAGCTACTCCTGTAAAGTCATTCAAAAGGTACCATAAGTTGACAATTGCATCCAAAAAGGGTATAGGGGTTTCGGGGATCAAAGAGAGACAAAAACAATCGAAACGGAGTTCTGGACTGACCTACAAAGCCACTTGCACCCGCAGGTGGATGAGGTGCGGCCACAGGTGACCATTAGCCCTGTACAGGGCCACCTGCATTGGCATCTGCGCCCGCAGGTGCCCCGTCCGCGAGGGTGGGTGCCCGTTTCAGCCTCCAGGGGTCATTTTAGGGTCCTTTTTCGCAATGAATGGTCCATGGTCATAATTAATCTTATGTTTTCATATTTTAGGTCAAATTGATGCTAATGAACACCCATGGTTTCAACATGCACATGAACATCACCAAAACTACATTTTCCTTTCAATACGTCACCCATTCCATGCACAAATTTACAACAACAATTCCAAATGTTATACACAAAGAGAAATCAAGTTAGGGACATAACCACATCATACATGTTGATATTTCATCCACACCATTCACTTCCATCAAAACCTCAAGTCTCCTTTCAAGTTCAAGTCACATAGATGACAAATCTTTTAGCAAGGAAGCAAAAGTACACTACTCAACACTTTTAGACATAACCATCATGATCTATACAATCTCTCATGCATATCATATATTAAATCACAAGAGTAAAAACTTACCAAACTTGCAAGGTGATGATCTTGTCCAAAAGAGATGGTTGCCTTAGGGTTTGGTTGAAGAGAAAATATCTTGTGAAATTTCTAGAAATGGCATGTGTGATGTTATGAATAAAAGCTGATTTTTTGTGCTTTATATAGTCCCTTGTAGTCATCCTTAGCCACACTTAGTCAATAATTGAGGTGTTTACTTGGTCAAAGAAAGAACGTATCATTTTCCTCCTTTTTGGGCCATGTCTTTTGGTGTAATTTTGGGCCTCAATTGAGCCCAATAGCACAAGATTAATTTATCCCAACAAAATTAATACATAATCCACCAACCATCTCATGTTTAAATAATTCCATAAATGTTAAGACAATCAATTAGGGTCGGCAATGTACGGGGTGTTACATATGTAACTTAGGATCAACCCATGCTAGGCCTTGGCCCCTTGGATACCACCCATAGATACATCAATTGGGATTGGCCCATGCTAGGATTTTTCCCCTGAGCTGCCACCCATAAATATATTAATTCACTTTACCTTGTTCCTTTAATCTTTGAGATTGTTCTTTTGGTGGTCGTAACTCTTTGAGCTTTGGTACTATAGACAAGTAGTGAAGACATGTGAATAAAATACTTGAGGCAGCGACAATGACATAGGAAGCACAATGCAACTTCAATGTGGTGCTTAGAAACTCATATGACTCAATGAACCTTATTGGACACAAAGTATATACATGAATGAGCCATGAAGACATGTGACGAGTAAAGACATTAGGGCATGTAGAAAATGAGCCACTTAGGTGTATAACAAGTTAGCAAGTGATTCTACTTAGAACATGGTTTATTTAAGACACATTTAGACATTTCAAATAGGGGCATACATGCATTTCATGTGGAGATATGTAGCTCCTCAAATAGAGACATTTGTACAGTATAATAAACACTTACTAGGTGGTTACAAATAAATGGGTAAATGAACATGAAAGCGAATGAGGCACGTGGGCAGATTCCAATTAGGAATAAATGCACATTCAAAGTAAGGACATATAAACTGTATAACTAAACAAGTAAGGACTCTATAAGGTCAGATTATATCCTAACATGATGGAAGTGATATCCAATGAAAGGAGTATGTGAACATGTGAGCCAAATGAAGTATATACTCAAATAGACAATCGAAGCAATTTGACAGTATATGGATAGAATGTGTATCCAACATATGAACACTCTTAACATGTGCAATCTAGGATCTTAGTGACACATATAAGATAAACATATCATACAGGTTCATCACTTAATGGTGGAAGAGATTAACCTTACATACCTTGCTGCGCAACCTGAATATTACATTAAATTAGCTTTCTTTCCTTTAAGGCATTAATCCACAATATAAGCACATAATGCACCTAACATTAGCAACTAATCATAATATGATCCTTGTAAATTAGTAGCTAAACACTTGATGGGTAGTAAGACTTTCCAGCCCCCAAATTTCTTGGTGTATCACTACACCATCCTTCTATACATAGTATAACTCCACTAGACCATTCTATGAGGTCATCCACTGCCTCCTTAAAATAATACATATAGACAGACCCTAAACAGTCCCAAAATCCTTCAACACAATAGGAAATATTGAACTCACGGCTTCCAATCTCCATCCCGTCAATTCTTAACATCATCATCATCATCATCATACCCAGTAAATTCCCACCAGGTGGGGTCTGGGGAGGGTAAAGTGTACGCAGTCCATACCACTACCTCTACATAGGGAGGACCGAAATTGGGGTAGTAACCTTAGCTTATTTCTAAAATTTACTATCTTAAATTGTACTCCATCAAGACTATAAGCTTCCCTTCAAGTTGAACCAAATACTACTAGAAATCTCTTAGAAGTTAAAGAGAAGTAGACTGCCAAGCTTGGCAAAAAGGAATTGTCCTACACTTCAAACAAAAGAGAACTTGATTTCCATAGTAGAATTAAGTTAAACACATGAACTATTTACTTACCTCGGCATGAGAAAAGAAGTAGAACTTCAAGAACCTTTACGGAAAATAGTGGCGGCTATTTGAAAGCCAAGAGAGAATTGAGAGAGACTTGGTAGGAATTGAATATTTGTAAGGCTAAAAATGAAGAAAATAATAGGCCAATATTGATCTTATAAGTCCCTCTTTTTCTGCCTCTTGTTTCTCATTTTTCAGCCACATTTTGTCAAGTAGGTGATGCACCTACTTAGCCATTTTATGTTGGTCAAATTTCGAAGTAGGTGATGCACCTACTGCCCAATTTTTATTCTATCTAGCTTAAGTAGGTGATGCACCTACTTTCTCTTTTAAGTTGGTCAAATAGTCTAAGTAGGTGATGCACATACTTGTCACCTACCTACTTAATTTAGTCAAGCAAGCACCTCACTTATTTTATCCCCATTTTCAAATCTTAATCCCTTTACTTCAACTTAAAACTCATCTCTAAACGTTAAGATAAAAAAAACCACCTTACTTCTTGAGTTTAAATATTTTCATCAATGTTAACTTAGTCATATACATGCTAAAATGTATGGGGTGTTACATTATCCCCCCTTTAGGTCATTCTTCCTTGGATGAGCGGTGTGGCTAAAAATAATGTTGACTCTAGAATTTTTCCAAAAATATTTCCAGAGTTTCCTTTGTAAACAAGTTTATTCAAAACATGTCAGCTAACCATAATGAACATATACAAGCCTTACATGACATTTTAACAGTTGTAGCATATTAAACAATTGAATAAACAGTAAGGCCCCTCTCGGCCACATTTAATCAAATGAAATAATTCTGTCTAGCATAGCTAGCCTTTCCTTTTTTTTTTTTTATACACTAGTTTGATGTGAAACATTTGGAATTTGAGAATCCCAAGTATAGACTACTCATCTGAACATATGACACGTGAGTAAGATAACAAATGAACTGATGAGCATGTGAACAAGTAATTAAGTGATCCTATGAACAAGTGAATATATGCATGTGAAACTTATAATCAGGTAAGGAAGACAAGTGATATAGGAATCTCATGTAGTTTCTTGGAACAATATGGATACTTGGACTTTGTAGAGTTCTCAAATTCTCAAGCGACCCTTTTTTAAGCTCTTTGAATTGTACATAATACTATAACAAAGGTTACATTTGTTAGCTCTCAACTTTATAATCTATTGGTCAAGGAAAGGAATTAGAACTTACTCAAGTAACAAGCCCTCAATGAATTCAATACCCTCAGTGGGTGTAATAAATTATGGGCCCCCTAAACATTAACACTGCATAGACATGTGAAATACTTTATGTACAAAATGTAACTTTGGAGGTAGCTCTACCTTAGGTCTCATAGTCAATTCTCTGCATGTTAAGGCCCAATACATCAAAGGCTCAACTTTCTTTCTTTAAAAATCTCACGAGGCCTTTAATAGGTGAACTTTGTAAAAACATATAATTGCCAATATGACTCTAATTTTTTTGTTCCTCACATCTTGATAAGGCACTATGCTTAGCCATCTATCTATAGGTACGTGTTGTGCTAAAATTTATATACGTGTCAAAGTTTTCCTGGAAAGATCCTAACTTCACCAAGAAATAGAGGACTTAATCCCAATATATTCAATGCTTAACTAAATAAGCAAAATGGGGGCATATAACACACAGACAAATAAGTCACATAGAGTCTATGACACATAGGCCAGTGGCACAAAGGATTACTTAATATATGAACAGTAAGCCACGAGAAAGAATATTTAACATATGAACAGTGCACATATGAGGCATACAACACGTAGTTTTTTACGCTTTAGGAACATATGATCTATATGCAAGTAAATTGTAAAAGCATGTAATATGTGAGAATGTGAGCTAGGTAGTATCTGAGAAAATGAACTAAGACATGTAACATAGGAAGATGAATTACAAAACATTAGTACATGAGCTGGTGGACTATAAAATAGGTTGAGCAAATGGACTAGGTGTAAGCACTACCTAACATGTGAGCACTAAAGCTACAGAAACATATAACATATTAGCAAGTGGGCCAGACATGTAGTCCTATAATAAAGTGAAATATGAATCACGTGAGCATGTGGACTATACATGCATAAGTGGACTAATACATGAATAAATATACTTTATGAAATATGAGCACATGAGCATATAATACATGGATAAATAAACTATAGGGCCTGTAATGTAAACAAGTAGGTTATGGACCATTTAACATATGAGAAGATGGTCTATGAAGCATATAATATGTAGAAAAGTGACTTGTGGTACATATAACCCGTGAGCTAGTAATTTATAATACCTATAACATATGAGCCATTAATATATGATGCTTATATAATATGGACAAGTGATCTTTGGCAAGTAATTAGTAGAATAGAATGAGGTCCTATGAAACATATAACAATAAGCAAAAGTTTTATGAAGTAGATAATAGCTACATGCAAATTCTATATGACATAATATATTATGTGTGATAATATCCACAAAGGGCACATGACCAACAAATAGATGAGCTATAGGACATATAGCACGTATAAATGTATAAGCAACTAGAACCTTTAGAAACTAAAAACATCCTCTGGAACCACTCCGCCATATCTTAAGTGCAAGCATACTATCGCTAGTTCTAACTCATGGGCGGTGTAATTTTACTCATGTCTCTTACTTACCTTAAAACATATGTAATTGATTTCCCGTGTTGTCTTTTAGCTCCTGAGATTTTTTCTCACAAGTGTTTCGACCATTAAAACTAGGAGAAGCCCCCTTTAAATCATCTGTAGTAATAGGGGATCGAGACTGCTATGTCTTTGTTATAGGCCGACGATACATAATTAAACTAGATATTCCAATAAGCAAATCAACAAATGAGTTTAAGGGCATCATAACCAATGATCTTTTACACGTTTCCAATTACAACATAATTTCAAGTTCATGTGAACTCATCTTGTGATTTTGTAGCACGTAAGAAATATACACTCTAGCTCAGCAAGTAAGGTCTATCCATGCTAATAGATTTGCCATTATAGTATAACAAATGAGAGTGCTCTAGCCCCTTTCCATGCAAAAGAACCAATAAGAACAACTGGTATATAATCAACTGTCCTCTCCTTAGTCAAGCTATGATTGCAACTTTATTTAGTTGACTCCATGCATTTGCATAGAGAACCATTTTTATTTTGTATGAATGATATAAATGCATTGTAGGGTACCACACTGGTCAATATATCTTCTCTTAATGTGATCTTTTGATTTCCCTCTCCATTCTTGTAACTATTAAGATTAGGTACCAGAATTCACATCAATACTAAAATGATTCTTCTGTCTAACAAAAGTTGAAAAAAGTGGTTTAGGGAGTGATTTTGGTGTGCCTCTACAACTAGTTAGGATTGAATAGTCAATGTATTTTTCTTACTTTCACATGCTTAATAAGCATTCTCTATAATAAGGGCACACCTTATGTCAGCTTTTCTTCTAATTCTCATGTACGTTATCTTTTTATACTATCAAGAAACTTTACTTAACTAGTCTGTCCATTCTATGGTATTCAAATGTCATTCTATTTTATTTCATATGAAACCAAATACTCTCCTGCTAGTGATTAATTTACACTATGCCTTCCTATACACTTAATATTCTAACAAACCATAACTTATGTTTAACCCCTCAATATTTTCAACCTTAATCTTTAGTCACATTCTATTCTATAACTAAAACATAGATCACAACAGTGCACTATTATATATATATTATCTTTATAGGAAACAATTAAAACACTTATCCTCTGAATTTTCTAACCACGAAAAGGATCACACCTTTTACCCTATTTGGAGTGGTCATATGCACATAACTTATAATTCCGACTATTAACATACTCGGTATGATGAGTAAGCATCTGGTATCTATCGGCCAACTAAGAATATCTCTAGTTAATACCATTGTGGTATACTCACTTCTTGGACTATCCTTACTGCCACATCTTTTACCTAATCCAAATCTAAATCAACAACTTCTATTTCTAATACATGCATAATCCTAAAGATTATATGTCTATTACTGACAAAGTACTGAACATCCTCTATTAGGATTAGATACTACAACCATGGGAGGAGTTATGTTGAGGAAATCTTGGACTAAAAAACCGGTCACATCCCTTAAGAAGCTGTATTAGGAAATGTTGCAACCCATCATTCTGACTAGGTAACCATTTACTGTGTAGCATAAGAATGACCCTGTTATATCTCGCTAAGATGAACCAAGATTCATGTAAGCCTAGCTTCATCAATAGCATGGAATAAAAAATTGAAGCTCAAGAATATGCTTAAGTGGAAGTACAAGAAAGAAAAGTGAAAAAAGAAAGAAAGAGGTTATGAATCCAAAAGTGGCTATTCTTGACATTCAAATCTTATGCTAAAGAAAACCCTTATTTCATTAAGCGTATTTTTTTAATTACTAGTGTAGGCTATAAATAAGAAAGAATGGCTCATTTTTGAGGTAGACTATTTTGATATTATGAATTAATATGTAAAACTCTTGAGAGAGTTGAGGCTAAGGCCATAGTTGCTAGAAAATATTGATGGAATTGCTTGCTTGAGGAAATCATTCCTCTTGAGGGTGTCTCAATATCATAGGGGCTTGTTCGGATTTCTTAATAGGAGGTCTCAGTTTTCGTATAGCCTCGGTTGCCTATTAAGTACTTACTTGTGTCTTACTTTTATAGATTTGGTACTTTTTGGATTTTGTATTTGAGGGTATTGGTTTTGATATAGCCATTGTTCTCATTTCTTTTCCATTTTGTGTCGATTTTCTATATTTAATTTTGTGCTCTTAGATTTTAGGGTTTCTTTCATCTTCCGCGTATTTTGTCTTGTATCATTTGGTATTAGAGCTTGGATTAGTTTGGTTTTACAAATCTAAGTCTTGGATTTTGGTATTTTCTAAAAACAAATCATCCAAAAATCCCAAAAAATTCAGGAATATTTTTGTTTGATTTGTTGATTTTGACACTAGATCTTGATTCTCTAGTATTTTTTGAGTTTAGATCTCAAATTTTATTCAATTCAGAGTTGTAGAAAAGAAGTTACCATTGGAGGATTTGAAGCTTTTGAAACTTTGTCAATTTTAAAAGTGGGTTTGTTGATTGAGGAGAAATTGAGGCTTAAAAACCATTGAGGTTTGTTCCTTACGCCATGGGGAAACTACTCCTAAATTTTGAGAAAATTTCGAGTTGATTTGGAGGTGTTAGGGCTTAGTGTGTGTTATTGGTGTTCATCAAGAAGTTCTTGAAGAAGAAGGGAGAAAAAGTACACTTTGATCCAAATTTTCCAAGTCAAATTTGGTCAAAGGTGTTTGTGGGCCCACTTGTGGAAATTTTAAATAAAATAAAAAATTTTAAAAAAATTAATTAATTTCCACGTGGAGCCACGTTAGCGCCAAATCAGCGCCAACTCAGCAGTCAACTCAGTCAACAGTTGTCACATCAGCAATAAGCACAATAGTTAAAGTTTAGCATCCTAGGAAGGGCCAGACGCTTGCTGGAACACCCAAACCAGTAAACTTTTAAAGCTCAGCGTCCTAGGAAGGGCCAGATGCTTGCTAGAATACCCAAACAAGTAAGCTTTGAAAACAACCCAAATTTTTTTTCTAAGTATCCAAACTTCCTACTTCTTTTTTTCTATACACATTTTTCTTTGATTTCTCAACTATTTAACAAGTAATTAACATCTTTAATCACTTGTTAACTAGTTTTTAAACATCAAATCATCTCTTTGGCTTCATACTTGATTTTAATTAGTAGAGTACCCTAATAAATATTATCAAGTTCCTTGAGTCCGATTTCTTTTCTTTCGTGCTAATTTCTTTCTTGTGCTTTTTTAGTTTTATTTCATTGTTAATTTTCTTGATTCAAGTCCGTTAGATTTTTATTGAGTCATCTATTCTTCAATTTAACAAAAATCCATTCTATCTTCAAGTTTGGTTTGTGACTCTTGGCACGCGATTAATCGAATTAAATAGCAACTTTGGTTGGATCCTTGAGTGGTAAAAGGCTAGAGTGTGAGTACATTTTAGTGGTACTATCCAAGCATATAAGCATGCAAATACAAGTGAATGTGTGAGGAAATTTTATTACTAATCTTCTTTGCTCGTTTTGTAGGTACTTAGAGTTAAAGTACCTCATCCATAGCTTCATATCCTTGTGATGATGACATGGAAAACTATGTTTAGAGTGATGGAAGCTATGAGTATTATGGTGATGGAGATTATGGAGGCTACAAAAATATTGATAATCATGAGCCATATGGAGATGAGAGCTACTACTGCGGAGGTGAATATGAGGAAAATGACGCTCATAACTTTTTTTTGTGAAGATAGTGAAGTGAAAGAACCTTGCAGTGATTATTTTGGTGATGATGGAGAATATAAGGGCTTTTACACTACCCACTATTAGGATGAAGATGACTTGAGGTATGATTCTTCCTCCCACCTACTTTATGAGCCTTGTAATGATGATTCCCATGAAAATAAAAGTGGTGATGTAGATAGTGGATGTTCGTATATTTTATCTTATGGTACTTCTTATTCTTGTTGAAGCGGTGTATATGGGCATGCTGGTACTTCTAGGAATGCTATGTCTTATGCTTCATATCCCAATGTCAATGTTTCTTGTTCTAAATACGAAAATGGTGTTAGAGGTATGATGGAAGAATCACTAAGTCTTGAAAGTAGAGAAAATTCAATGTTTCAAGATTGGGATGACCCTAAGAGGCAAATTCTTGAAATCAAAGTGAGTGTTTATAGTGATTTGGGATACGTGCTTTTACTTGATGATCATAGTTGTACTAAATTCATTGCCCCGTTTGTGGTTGAAAGGTTGGGAATACCTTGTGTGATGAGACAAAACCCTTATTTTGTTCAAAAGGGGTACTGGGTTGATAGATGTGTGAAGGTATTTTTTCACTTGACGAATATCAAGAGGAGGTTTGGTGTGATGTCGTTCCTATGGATACTTGTCACATGTTCTTGGGAAATCCTTGGTTTCAAAGGCTTAAGGTTTATTATGAGCAAGAGTGGTACAAATATGTCATGGGCAAAAGGGGAAAACTTCTCTTCCCACCTATTTCTCTTTACCAAGAAACTTTGGGCCCTTATTCTATGTTTTTCCATGAATATAAGAGATAAAAGATTGGGAGGAGTAAGGAAGTGAGAAGTAGCAACTCTAGAATGGAAAAAAGAGAGGATGTGTGGAGTGAAGTGAGAGAGTTGCCACAAAACCAAGCTAACCTTCTTGATTGTACTTCTTTTTGTAAGAATTCTTATATAGGTACAAGCATGGAGATTGAGGGAACAAAAGTTCCCAATAAGGAGCCTATACTTAAGGATTTGAAGAATTTGCTAGCTTATTAGACCGATCAGATTGGCTTGCCTAAAGACATGAGAGTTGAAGCTTCGATACAAGGTAAAGAAAATCCTTTTTGTGAGACTCAAGGTACAATAGCTAAAGTTGACACTTTTAAAATTTCAAATAAACAAAGTGTGAGTGATAGCTTATCTTTATGTGAACTTAATGATCCTTTGAACATTGTGATAATGTTTATGTTGAGAGTGTTCATACACTAATTGATCTTATTGATGACCAAATTGATTCTTCTCTTAAGATCGATTTGTGTCCACCTAGTGTTGACACTTGTGACTTGAATGATAGTACATTATCACGTGATTCTTTGCCATGTTTTGATAATATGCATATTGAGAATGTGAATAAACTAGTTGATCCTATTGATGACCGAATTAATTCTTCTAGTAAAATCAATTTGTGTCCACCTAGTGTTGATACATGTGTTTTGAGTGATAGTTCATTATCAAGTGATATTGGTATTAATCAACTAGCTTTTGAGTGTGGTACACTACTTGAGGGATCTTGTGATATGATTATTGAGCCTTAATTTAGTGGTAATGTTGATAAAGTTGATCAATTGAGTAGGAGTGACTCTTTGAGCATATCTTTTGTTGAAGATCCTCTTACTTATTTTGCTCATAGAGATCACGTGCTTGAAAGTGCTTCAAAAAATGATATTTGTCTTTTTGAGAGTGAAATTGCATGTTTTAATTCTCCTTCTTAGAATGATGATTCTCTCTTTAAGTACAATATCTTGTTTGAAAATGATGAAATCACTCCTAGTAAAGTACCTAGTGGTGTGAACCGTGATAGTAGTATAGTTCTTAAGGACTATACCCTTTATGATAACCCATTATGGTGTGAAGACATTCCTCCCAAAGATGAAAATCTCTTCTTAGAAGATGAGAGTACTCTCATAGGGAAGGATTATGATGAGGAGGAAGGTGGTTTTTGCTTTTCCATTACTCCATCTTTGTATGTCCCTATTTTTGATGGTATGATCAATGATCTTAAGTCTAATAGTGATCTTATACATGAGAACACCTTGGATGAATTTATTTTGCGCGACACCTTTCTTTACTATCTATTTGCTTATGATGATACTCATGTTTGTGTGGAGAGTATATCATATGTTGATAGGAGTAACAACCGGGCAAATGGGTGTTTCTTTGACTCCATTTTGTGTTTTCTTTTTCCATTTAATCCCAGTGATTGTTGTCATTGTGATGTGATGCTTGGTCATAAGGGAAATCTTGGTATGAGTGAGGTTTTTGGCTTGCATGGTGATAGGTATAGTAGTAACATTTTTTTTCTCTCATGTGATTATTACATGGTGTTATTACTTGATCTTATGAGAGTGAATGAGATATGTTTGCCAACTTGTGTGGACTATCATGTGTTACTTGACTTAAAGGGGGATTTGTGCTTGTCTAAATATAGAACCATTAAGGACTTACATGTGTGGTTACGTAAACACCATGGTTCCTTTGATTCACCCCTCTGTCCATGTTTTCTATGTAGCCAAGTATCTCTTATTTTGTTAGGTTACAAACCCTTTGTGGCTCATTTTGATATTTAGTTATATGTTAAATGTGTGCACCCTTGGCATGGTGATAGAATTGTTATTGCTAATACTAACCCTCATGCCATGATGATCTTGTTGTTGCTTATTTTCCCTATGGTTTTGCTAAGTTTGGATTCGAGGACGAATCTTTTTCAAGAAAGGGAGAATGATGCAAGCTAAGCTTCATCAATATCATGTAATTAATAATTGAAGCTCAAGAATATGCTTAAGTGGAGGTACAAGGAAGAAAAGTGAAAAAAGGAAGAAAGAGGCTACGAATGCAAAATGGCTATTCTTGACATTTAAGCCTTATGTTAAAGAAGACCCTTATTTCATTAAGGGTATTTTTGTAATTACTAGTGTAGGCTATAAATAAGAGAGAATAGCTCATTTTAGAGGTAGACTACTTTGATATTATGAATTGACATGTGAAACTCTTGAGAGAGTTGAGGCTAAGGCCATAGTTGCTAGGAAATGTTGATGGGATTGGTTGCTTGAGGAAATAATTCCTTTTAAGGGTGTCTCAATTGTATAGGTGCTATTTCGAATTTCTTAATAGGAGATCTCAAGTTTTGTATAGCCTCTGTTGCCTATTAAATCCTTACTTGTGTCTTGCTTTTATAGATTTGGTACTTTTTGGATTTTGTATTTGTGGGTATTGGTTTTAATATAGCCATTGTTCTCATTTCTTTTCCATTTTGTGTTGATCCTCTATCTTTAATTTCGTATTCTTAGATTTTAGGGTTTCTTTCGTCTTCTGCATATTTGTCTTGTATAAAAGATGATCCATGTGGCATAAATGCAACTGTAGAGGCAAGTAATACATAAACCTCTACAAGCCTTTTTCTGAATTTTAATAAAATGAGACCTTTTTCTGAAGATGGCCTCTCAGGAAATATCGGTGCTGTCCCTTTGCCACGTTTGACCTTAGCCATAATAGGTATAATCTGTATGATATCATAGTGTAAGTGGGAATAGCTTTCTTAACTTACCTCTATCACACGATTTAGATTATGAAAGAAGGTTGTATTTCCTAAATGTCCAAGTAGCCCACTAAATATAAATGTGGTGCACAACACATTCATAAGTAAGGCTCTACTATACACGGCTTTGTAGACTCCCTAGGATGACCTAATTTAATACCACTTCTATCACGCCTCAAATCCCATTGATATGGACAAGCATCTAATGCCCTAATAGCTAGAGAGAACCAACTTATAACCTATGCTTATTGTGTATTTAACTATGATAATTATAAAGCTTTGACAAGTATAGCTACGATGACCTGATAAAAAGAGCAACATAGATAGGCCTAAAAATAGATGTACATGATTTAGCCATTGAGGCTTCAATTACTAAAAGACACGACACAATTGCACTTTACCTTAACATTAGTCTACTAAGTCTCTAAAGATAGACAACTTAACTTAGGTGGGGACATGACCCCTCCATGCCCTTAACTATAATATAATATCAAAATATATATTAAAGACTCAGCAAAGGCCTGAATCAACTTGGAGCTCACCAAAAGCCGTTGAGTATCATGTGCTTCTATTAGAGAGATTTATTAGCTGGAGAACCTATACCTGCAGCTTGAAATAGTGCCCTCGTAAGGGACATCAGTATGAAAGAATGTACTGAATATGTAAGGCATAAAGTAACCATATGTAAACCAAAAGCTCAAGTGAAATCAGGTACAAATGTATAGATAAGGATAAAAGACCACCTTTGCTTATACTTGTGGAATCATATACATTACATTCTTTTCTTTGATTTACTCTTCTTTTCTTTATATACTTTATAAGGCATGTGATATAATGACCAACTGATTAGTGGTAGAAAAGGATGGCCCATTCTAGGCATTTTAACCCCTAGGATATGGTCCTCATAACTATACAAATCAGGATCGACCTATGCTAGGTATAATAACCCTTGGGATACCACCCAAAAATATGTAACTTGGGATTGACCCATGCTAGGAATTATAACCCCTGGGATACCACCCATAAATATATAACTTGGGATCGACCCATGCTAGGTATTATAACCCATGGGATACCACCAATAAATATGTAACTTGGGATAGACCCATGCTAGGTATTATAACCCCTAGGATACAACTCATAAATATGTAACTTAGAATTGACCAATGCTAGGACTTGTCCCCTGGGATACCACCCATAAATATATCAATTGGGATCTACCTATGGTAGACTTTTGGCCCTTAGCTGCTACCTATAAATATATTAATTCACTTTACCTTGTTCCTTTAATCTTTGAGATTGTTCTTTTGGTGGTCATAACTCTTTTGAGCTTTGGTACTATGGACCAATAGTGAAGACATGTGAATAAAATGCTTGAGGCAACGACAATGACATAGGAAGCAAAATGCAACTTCAATGTGATACTTAGAAACTTATATGACTTAGTGAGCCTTATTGAGCACAAAGCATATACACGAATGAGCCATGAATACATTGTCGAGTAAGGACATTAGGGCATGTAGAAAATGAGCCACTTAGGTGTATAACAATTTAGCAAGTGATTCTACTTAGAACATGGTTTGTTGAAGACACATTTAGATATTTCAAATAGGGGCACACATGCATTTCATGTGGATATATGTAACTTCTTAAATAGTGATGTTTGTACTGTATAATAAATACTTACTAGGTGATAACAAATTAAAGGGTACATGAACATGGAAATGAATGAGGCACATGGGAAGATTCCAATTAGGAACAAATGCACATTCCAAGTAAGGACATATAAACGATATAACTGAACAAGTAAGGACTCTATAAGGTCAAATTATATCATAACATGATGGGCGTGATATCCAATGAAAGGAACATGTGAACATGTGAGACAAATGAAGTATACGCTTAAATAGACAATTGAAGCAATTTGGCAGTATATGGACAAAATGTGTATCCAATATATGAACACTCTTAACATGTTCAATCTAGGATCATAGTGACTCATATAGGAGAAATATTTCACACAAGTTCATGACTTAATGGTGGAAGAGATCATCCTTACATACATTGCTACGCAACCCAAATATTACAATGAATTATCTTTCTTTCCTTTAAGGCATTAATCTATAATATAAGTACTCTAATGTAGCTAACATTAGCAACTAATCACAATGAATGAGGCACATGGGAAGATTCCAATTAGGAACAAATGCACATTCCAAGTAAGGACATATAAACGATATAACTGAACAAGTAAGGACTCTATAAGGTCAAATTATATCATAACATGATGGGCGTGATATCCAATGAAAGGAACATGTGAACATGTGAGACAAATGAAGTATACGCTTAAATAGACAATTGAAGCAATTTGGCAGTATATGGACAAAATGTGTATCCAATATATGAACACTCTTAACATGTTCAATCTAGGATCATAGTGACTCATATAGGAGAAATATTTCACACAAGTTCATGACTTAATGGTGGAAGAGATCATCCTTACATACATTGCTACGCAACCCAAATATTACAATGAATTATCTTTCTTTCCTTTAAGGCATTAATCTATAATATAAGTACTCTAATGCAGCTAACATTAGCAACTAATCACAATTTGATCCTTGTAAAATAGTAGCTAAACACTTGACAGGTAGTAAGACTTTCGAGCCCTCAAATACATAGTATTTCACCATACCCTCCTTCTATACATCAATATAACTCCACTCAACCATTCAATGAGGTCAACCATTTCCTCCCAAAAATAATACATATAGACAGCCCCTAAACAGTCCCAAAATCCTTCAACACAATAGAAAATATTGAACTCATGACTTCCAATCACCACCCCGTGAATTTGTAACAACAATACGTATAAAATCTTCCATCCAAACCTATACATAGAGAGGGACAAAATTGGGGCACTAATCTTACTTTATTTCTGAAATTTACTTTCTTAAATTGTACTCCGTCAAGACTTTAAGCTTCCCTTCAAGTTGCACAAATACTATTGGAAATATCTTAGAAGTTAAAGAGAAGACTGCCAAACTTGGCAAAAATGAGTTGTCCTACGCTTCAAACAAAGAGTACTTGATTTCCATTACTTTTTATAGTAGAATTAAGTTAAGTAAATGAACTTATTACTTACCTTGGCATGAGAAAAGAAGTATAACTTCAAGAACCCTAAAGGAAAACAGCGACAACTGTTTGAAGTCCAAGAGAGAATTGAGTGAGACTTGATAGGAACTGAATATTTGTAAGGCTAAAAATGAAGAAAATAATAAGCTAATCTTGATCTTATAAGTCCCTCTTTTGTCGCCTCTTGTTTCTCATTTTTCAGCCACATTTTGGTCAAGTAGGTGATGCACCTACTTGGCCATTTTAAGCTGGTCAAATGTCAAAGTAGGGAATGCACCTACTTCCCTATTTTTATTCTATCTAGGTTAAGTAGGCGATGCACCTACTCTATCTTTTAAGTTGGTAAAATAGTCTAAGTAGGTGATGCACCCACTTATCACCTACTAGCTTAATTTAGTCAAGAAAGCACCTCACTTATTTTATCCCTATTTTCAAATCTTAATCCTTTTACTTAAAATTAACACTCATCTCTAAACGTTAAGATAAAAAAACCACCTTACTTCTCGAGTTTAAATATTTTCATCAATGTTAACTTAGTCATATACACACTAAAATGTATGGGGTGTTACAAGTTAGTGGTTTCTGGTGGTTTTATTTAAAGTATTGTGGATCATGCCAAGATGATTGAAATAATTCACCAGGGTATGTAGGGTGTTGGTGCTAAGAGGGTGCATCAATAGGGCAATTTCAGCGGTCATACATCCTAAGGTAGGATATCTTGAGTAGAGGTTCTCATGGTTATCATAGCAGACCGGTTCAGGAAGCTTTGTAGAGTTTTGATGGTAGGGTTGCAGATTGTGAGACTTCAAGTGCTCAAATATCGGGCCATGTAAGCTGAGGGTCTCATTCTGGTTTATTAGTTTATGGTGGATGTTTTGGTTCTTCTAGGCCCTCTCAACGTGATTCTTCTAGTAGAGTATATTTTATGTGTAGTGAGTATGGTCACTTAGCAAAGGATTGTCTCTAATGTACGATGGGTTCTTACCAGCAGGGATCTCAACTTTAATTTTGTCTGACTCTAGTGTCAGCAGTTAGAGGTGGTATACAGGGCAGTAGAGATGGTTGTAGAGGTACCAGAGGTAGGGCTAAAAGAGTTCATGGTAGGGGATGAAAAGTCCCTTAGTCTGGCCGCAAATATGGTTTGTGCTATGCTTTTCATGGAAGACCTGAGGCAGAGGCCTCTGAAGCAATGATTACAGGTATCCTCCCAGTTTTTTGTTGTACCGCTATGATGTGCCATGATTTCATGGAACTTTTGATTCTTAAAAAAAGGAAAAATATATAATAACTTGGGTATGTTTGGTAGGTATGATGTGTTTTCTATTCTATATTGCAGGAAAATAGGTTTTGGAGGCAAAATAGAGAAAATGGGATGAAGCATACGCTGGAAGGAAGTTTTTAAAGACAAAAGAGTAGAGTTGAAATCCACGAAAGTGACCCACGATATGGAATTACGGTCCATGATTCACGACCGTGGGTCAACTTCTATAGTTGTGCAGTGATGCCTGATTCTTATGGTCTGGACCCACGGTCTGTTGGTTGATTCCATGACCTCAAGTCACGGTCCGTGGAAAGTTACTGGCTTTTTTCTTCTACTTTGTTTAGGATAGGATTCAATTTGTATCTATAAATACCCTTAGGTTGTCCTATGTTTAGGAGTTAATTATTACATTATTTTGAGGATTCTATTACATTGTTTTGAAGTTCATAAACACATTGATCTTGTAATCTCAAACATTGATTCTAGGGTTTTGATTTATATTGAGATTTCAGAGTTTAATTATTATTGTGAGTTCATAATTATGCTTTCAACATTGAATTCTTCTTGTGTTTTTGCAATCATGAGTAGCTAAACCCCATAACTAGGGTTGTATGAACCATGAGTAATTAACAAAATGAGTTAAGTGCGAAGCAATTCTGAACCAGTGTGACTACATTTATTGTTATTTCCTTTATTATAATTGATCTTCTAATGGTTGCAAGTGTTGGAAACTCTTCTGTATTTTAAACTTTCTTGAGAGAGTGGTAGAGATTGGGAAAAGGGAATAACAACAGAGATTTGAAGCTATCAACCTTTATCTAATAACTTGTGCCGTAACAAAGATAGTTAATTTAAGATCAAGAACAAGGGTTAGTAGTGGGACACTCGGAGACCGAGAGGAGAAGAGTGAAATTCATCTAACCAAGTTCGAGAGACATTTATATGAACCTATCTTGTTAGATTTTGCATGCAACGCAGTGGGACAGTTTACCAGCACAAGTAACCACTGAAGTTAAGGAAACCTGGGGATCACAGTCCTCGTGCCTTTCTCGTATTGATCACAAATCAGACAATCAACAATTGTTTTCGTTACTATTTATTTACAAAGCCCCCCTTTTTACTTACTTGCCAATTACTCGGGCAAATACTCGATAGAATTTTGTTCTATTCCCTGTGGGATCGACCCCAACCTAGTCGGGTTCTATATTTGATATACTTTTCTAGAGGTATAGTTTGGGTGACATCACACTACAGTACTATTTGACCCTAGGTCTATATTCTCTTATGTGTCTACATATTTTTCTAGTAGTATCAATGCTATATGTGAGTCCCTTGCAATGCTTATTTGTATATCTGCCCCCGTAGGCGATTCTTTAGAAGTGGATTGGGTGTACTGATCTTGTGTTGTGAGTTTTTCAGAGTGTGATACTTAGGTGGACTTGATTATCCTTGATGGTTGATTTTGATATCATATTGGGTATGTATTGGTTGTCTCCTTATAATGCAGTTTTGGATTGTTTTTCCAAGACCATGACTTTAGCTACTCCTGGTATTCCGAGGTTAGAATGGAAAGGTGCCCCCAGCTCATGTCCAATGGATGGTAATCTTTTCTATGTGCTCGTTGCATGGTAGGAAAGGGATATCTTTCATGTTTGGTTTATATTCACGATACTAGTGTTGATTCACCACCTTCTTTGGATTATGTGCGAATTGTTAGAGAGTTTATGGACGTGTTTCCTGCAGACTTACCTGGTATGCCTTCAGAGTGGGATATTGATTTTTCCATTGATGTTGAGCTGAACACTAAGCCTATTTCTATTCCTCCTTATAGGATGGCCCCAATAGAGTTAAAGGAATTAAAGGAGAAATTACATGATTTGTCGAGTAAGGGTTTCATTAGACTGAGTGTGTCTCCTTGGGGTGCTCCTAGCTTGTTTGTAAAGAAGAAAGATAGATTCATGCGAATGTGTATTGATTATCGATAATTGAACAAGATGGCTATCAAGAACAAGTATACTCTCCCTAGCATCAATGATTTGTTTGATCAACTTTAGGGTGCTTCAGTGTTTTCTATGATCAACTTGAGATTTGGTTATCATCAATTGCAGATTAGAGCCTTGAATGTTTTGAAGATGGCATTTTGGATGTGGTATGGCCATTAAGAGTTCTTGGTTATGTCTTTGGGGTGACTAATTCCCCAACAACAACATTTATGGAGTTGATGAATAGGGTATTCCAGCCTTATTTTGATTCTTTTATAATTGTGTTCATCAATAATATCTTAGTTATTACAAGAATAAGGTCCAACATGTGCGACATTTTAGGACTATACTTCAGATATTGAGGGATGAGAAGTTGTATGCCAAGTTCTCTAAGTGTTAGTTTTGGTTGAATTCTATTTATTTCTTGGGTCATGTTGTGACCAAAGATGGTATTATGGTTGATCCATCCAAGGTAGTAGTAGTTTTTGATTGGGATAAACCTACTTATCCTACCACGATTTGGAGTTTTATTAGGTTAGTAGGCTATTATCAATGCGTTGTGCAGGGTTTCTCTTCTATTATGGCTCTTTTGACCAAGTTGACTCAGAAGAAGATTGTTTTTCAGTGGTCAAATGCTTGTGAGTAGAGCTTTCAAAAGCACAAAGAGTTGTTTACTTCGGCTCCTTGTCTTGACTTTGCCTGAGGAGGGCGTAGGTTTCACCATATTTTGTGATGCTTCCAGAGTTAGCTTGGGTGGTATGTTGATGCAAAAGGGTAAGGTGATTTCTTATGCTTCTTGATAGGTGAAGCCTCATGAGAAGAACTACCCTACTCATGATTTAGAGTTAACCGTGATTGTGTCTGTGTTGAAATTATGGAGGCACTAATTGTATGGTGTTCATTGTGAGATTTTCTCTAATCATTGCAGCCTTCAATACTTCTTCACTCAGCCAGATCTTAATATGAGACATCGTAGATGGTTAGAGTTGCTTAAGGATTTTGATCTCACTATTCTTTATCATTGGTGCAAGGCTAATGTAGTAGCGGATGCCTTGAGTCAGAAGGCGACAAGTATGGGGATTTTGGCTCATCTATCGGTAGGGGAACAACCTTTAGCCTTAGACATTCAGTCCTTGGCTAACTAGTTGGTTTGACTTGATATTTTGACACCCGGGAATATTTTGGCCTTTGTTGAGGCAAGGTCTTCATTGATGGAGCATATTCGAGCTTGACGGTTTGATGATGAGAAGTTAAGAGAGATTCGTGATAAAGTATTGAGTGGTAAGGCAAAGACTACATATCTTGATCTAGAGAGTGTTTTGAGGATTGGTGTCGTGTTTGTGTGTCGAAAGTTGGTGGATAGATTAGATTGATCTTGGAGGAGGCTCATTGTTTGAAATATTCTATTCATCCAGGAGCTGTTAAAATGTATCATGACTTGAAGCAACCCTATTGGTGGTATGGGATGAATAAAGATATTTCTGCATTTGTGGCCAAGTGTTTGTATTGTCAGCAAGTGAAGTATGTGCATCAACGACTGGGTGGTACTATACAGAGGATACTTATTCCTGAGTGGAAGTTGGAGCAAATCACTATGGACTTTGTGGTTGGTTTACCCCCGACTTTGGGGAAGTTTGATTCCATTTGGGCGATTATGGATAGGTTGACTAAGTCCACACACTTTATACTTGTGAAGGTAAGCTATAATGTGGAGAAGTTGGGAAAGATCTACATTCAAGAGATTGTTCAGTTGCATGATGTACCCATCTCCATTATTTTTGATAGAGGTACTCAGTTTACCTTAAAATTTTGGAGTTCTATATAGAGTGAGTTGAGTACCCAGCTTGATATGAGGACAACTTTCCACCCTCATATAAATGGCCAGTCAGACAGGACATTTAGCTGCTTGAGGACATGCTTTGAGTGTGTGTTATAGATTTTGGTGGTCATTGGGACCAGTTCTTGCCCTTAGTGGAGTTTGCCTACAATAATAGTTACTATTCCATCATTCAAATAACGTCTTTTGAGGCTTTTTATGGACGAAGGTATAGATCCCCATGGGATGGTTTGAGTCATTTGAGGTTAGGCCTTGGGGCACTGATTTGTTGAGAGACTCGATGGACTGAGTTAGAATGATTCAGTAGAGGCTTTTGGCTACCCAGAGTATGCAGAAGAGTTATGCCGACCGTTGAGTTCATGATGTAGCATTCATACTTGGTGAGTGGGTTTTGTTAAAGGTATCACTCATGAAGGGTGTGATAAGGTTTGGGAAGAAAGGAAAGCTTAGTCCGAGATTTATTGGGCCTTTTAAGATTCTTGAGAAGTTTGGAGATGTGGTATATAGGCTAGCTTTGTCTCCACATTTGTTAGCTGTTCATCCGGTATTCCATGTTTCTATGTTGAAGATATACCATCCAGATGATTCACATATGATTCGATGGGACTCAGTTGCATTAGATCATGAATTATTCTATGAGAAGGAGCCCATTGCTATCCTAGATAGATAGACTAGGAAGTTGAGGTCTAAGCACATTGATTATGTGGTGGTTCAGTGGAAACATCACCTGATTGAGGAGGATACATGGGATATTGAGTGAATATATGGAGTAGATACCCCCAGCTTTTTACCGATTCAGGTACTTTATTTTTCTTTTCATTTGAGGACTAACTCGTGTTTTAGTAGTGGATAATGTAACAATCCTTGTTGTGAATTTTACCTTTTCTGTGTTTTGACCCTTTTTCCCTTCCTCGTAGTTGCTACATGCTATTTATGAGTTGTGGGGATGGTTGGCATAGTCCCCAAAGTGTTCGGGAGTGATTTGAGTGAGTTTGAGGTTTTGAGTAGCCTTATAAGTGAATAGTTTGACTTTGGTCAACATGTTGTGATCCGAGTGTTGGATAGTGATTCTGTCTATTCTATTAGATTCGTAATGTGGATTTTGGGTTAGTAACATAGTTTTTTCTGGTTTCGAGCCTTAATATTTAGTTTTGACCTCTTAGATGATTAACTAGTTAAAATAGCCTAAAGGAGTTTCGGGGAGTTAACTTGTTGATAGCAACCTTGTTTGGTAAATCCGATGGTTCCATTGAGTCGAGAACGTCAAAATTAGCCTAGTATCATTATTGAATTATTTCTACGGGCTCTCGATCTAATCCCGAGGGTCCATTTGGAGTTATTTTTCACTTAGCATGTTTCAGGTGGTTTCTGGTGCAACCACTTAAGCGGCCATTTGGTCTCCTTAGAATTAGCGCCTAGGCAGACCAAAGGTCCGCCTTAGCATTAGTTGATGGGTCCATACACCATCTCCTAAGTGATGGGTGCATCCTCCTTGGCAAGGCCGCCCCAACAGAAAATGGACCGCCTGGGCAACGACATGTGTGAAAACTGACTACCGCCTTAGCGGTAGTCTGGCCACTTAGGTAATGTTGCTTAGGTGACCATTTTACCTTCTAGGTGATGTTGCTGGTATAAATTCCATTTTTCTTCATTTTTATTCCATTCTTCCATTTTCAAGCTTTGCAGTCTTGGTTTTGGAGATTTTAAAGAAGATTTTTCATCAAATTGGACTTGGGTGAGTTTCTAAACATGATTTATATCCTTATTTATTGATTATTTCACTAAATCATCTTCAAAACTCAGATTTTAAATTTGGATTTGTGGGGTTTCACCCAATTAAGAGAGAAAATGGGTTTTCTTTGATTTCAGGCTTGATTTCAACTTGTTTTGCAATGGATTTTCATATTTAGAACCTTTAGAGTATGGGAAACTCAAATATTAAATAAAATTCCAATGTTACCCTTTTTCGTTCGGGGTCAATTTTTAAACTATTTTCGGACCCAGAACAAAGGTAGCTAATATGGATATCGTTAGACTCCTTTTGATATGTAGATTAAGTTTTTAATAGATTTGGCTAATTCTGAAGCCGCGCTAAAGGAAAGGCTTCATGTTGAAGGGTCCAGGCTTGAGATTTGACTTTTCGAGGTATGTTATGGCTTAACTTTCTTCAGACTGGGGTGGGTAGTGAACCATTCATGTAAATTATGCTATGGGTTAGGGATTTTATCATGAGGTTCATATTTTGAGATAGTTATTTTATCGTGTTAACCGTGTGGGGGCCAATGTGAGTATTATTATTGACCTAAAAATTATTTTTGTTGTGATGCCCATGTGGGAGCTTATGTGAATTTTATTATTGACTTGAGAGATTATTATTGTTGTGATGCCCATGTTGGGGCTAGTATTGGTCTTATTTGAGTATTATTTGCCATCTATCTATATTGTGATTCCCGAGTGGGGGCTTGAATTGACTTTATTGATGTCTTACATGACTATTCATTGCTATGGTGCCATACGATGGCTTATATCATGATTTATTGAGATTTATGGAGATTTAAGCTCAGTTGATACCATCATTGAATTGATTCATTATATGCTATTATTTTGGTTATGATCATGCATCCTCATTTTATTCATCCATATACATGGAATTGGTACCACAAAGAAACACTGATTTTGAAAAAAAATGAAACACTTTATAAAACTCTTGACCGAGGATTTTGTCGGCAAGGTTGATTGAGATATGTGATTGAGATTGTGAAAGTATATGGGTTGCGAACCCTCCATGGGCCCTGTCCTGGAAGCTTATGCTCAAAAGGTGTATACGAGGAGCCATTGGATGGCTGTCATGCGATGACTTAAATTATTATCATCCCATTGCATTTCATTGCATCACTTGCATTTCTTTTATGTGTTTGATATCATGTATTTAGCCTTCCTTTATATATTCATGTATAGTTATTCTTATACTATTATTATACTTGTAGAGTTGTCAGGAGATATAGTTTAAGCCACCGTTGAGAACTTTTCTGTATGCAGGTGGAAGCATGCTCATAGTATTCTTTACTTATTTAGTTTTCTGCTTTGCTCAGTTGGCCTATGATACCTACTCAGTACAAGTGAACCATACACACTCCTACTTTCTCTACCATTTTGGTGCAGATCCTAGATCGAGTCCGACCTGTGGAATGTGAGATCATGCTGTGATTGAGGATGATTTAAAGGGTGGGTGAGCTTCTCATTTGGGGCTTGATTTTGGACTTCATATTATCTATCATGTCTTTATTTTATGATTTGGAGATAGACTTATGTGTTTTCATACTCTTTATTAGTATTAGTGCTCTTTACTCATGACATCAAGCTTTAGGGATTGGAGTTGTATTTTTCTTAGTTTCAGATATTGTTGTTTATCTACATTATGACCTGTCTTTCTTATGAAGTCTCATATTGGGTTTTATTTATTACTTTTCTACATTCCTTATCTTCTTAGGTGTTGGGCTTACCTACCTAGGGTTGGGATAGGATAGGTTCTATCATGACCTCAACTTTTGGGTCGTGACGTAAAGACACACATATTACATGATTCATAGATTACTTGCTAAGACATTACCTGCTTCATAGAATACTTAACTACATGTTTCTATGACCACATGTCATAGGCTAATTGTTCACATGTTAGATCTTACAAAGCATCTATTTATATGATACATATCATGTAGGTCATTTACTTAACTAGTTTATGCTTTCTAAAACTTATGAGATTAGACCATTTAAGTTTAAATAGCTCATATAATATATGATTGACGACGACTTGCAAGATATGAGTATATGTGTTTGGAGGTATGCTCATAGATTGTCTTTATTTATGGCTCAAGAGTTAAACATTGTGGTCCCTTAGGAATTAATTCCACATGTGTTACATGCATCCTAAATTATATACATGAGATTCAAGTCGCTTAGACAACTTGTTTATATGTTATATGTTTCCATAGAAGACATATTTATATGTTGTATATTCCAAAGAGTTTTAGCATAGATGCTAGGCACTTTGTTGATTAGTTGTCCACGTATTATATGCCCTATGACTTATTTGTTTGAAGGTTGTACGCCTCATAGATCACCAGTATAGATGTCAAAATACAACTTATTGATGGGTCATTTGTTTAAATGCCTCGTAGGTTATAAGTTTATTTGTTTAAACTCTATAGATTACAAATTTATTAGCATATATTAATAACTCAAATGCCATATGTTATCACAGCCGAAGAGCTTATTTGTTCATTTTTTTGTATCCTCCTTTCTGCTTATGAAAATGCATGATGAACTTTATGTCACAGTTAATTGCTTATGGTTCATTATGTATGTACCACTTCTTTGCGAACTTACGGTATGTAGTCAAATGTTGTACTCATATCTAAGGGAACAATCAATTGAGAATTGGAGTGACTTTACAATTTCGCTAAATTTCATTTTATATATGATATAAATTGAACATTAGATTAGGTTTCTTATTGGACTCACATGTCCGTACTTCATATGATTATATTCCCATTCATGTTTAATAACAAATTCTATGTGACGTGTTTGTTCATACTTTACATGCCATGCTACATGTCTACTTGAACTAGAGAAGTGAATGAAGGTTTTCCTTTTGAGTGGCATTTATATGGTAACATTATGAGATTTTTATCAAATATTTTGTGGTCAATATGATTCCTAATGCACTAAGAGGTGCTTTCAAGAACCAAACCCGTCGGGAGTGGAATCCATACTTTCCTTCTGGTGGGAGATCTAATTAACCCAGATACCCATCCATTCAACTTAACAGATTTTAAGAGAAACTAGCAATTCCATTAATAAAACCAACATTGTCAAAATATTATAACAATAAAAAATGTAGAAAATGACGAATGTATAAAATATCCCCAAGAACTGAAAGTCATTGTACCAAAAATATCTAACAATGTCAACAACGAGTTCAACACAAAAACAATATGGAAAGTATCGATATCTGGAACAAATGGACAGGAACTAAAGAGAGATGACTCATGGCTGCCCGTAAGATGTAGCGCGTCAAGATCTAAAGTTGAGGTCTCGATGTAGTAGCTGGAAGATGTCTGCACTCATCAAAAAGAAGAGCACAGGTATCAGTACAAAAACCGCTATGTACTGGTAGGGTCATCGGCCAACCCAGAATAGTAAATGTGAACAAATAACTATAACCTTGTAAACAAGTACAACCATGGACACTTAAAAATTACCTTTACCACAATTATGTTTCTCCTTAGCCTTTTACACCACCACCAAATGAATACAAACAAGTGTAAGTCAATATAATTAATGTACCAAGTCAAGACCATAACTATCAACAATATACCAAGTCAACAAACCATAACTAACAACAGTAACTTCCACCTTGCCTCAATTGTTCTTTAAGTAGGCATCAAAAGAAATTATACCTTTCAATTATGTCAATAGCCCAGACCACACAAGGATCCAATATAACAACAATAATATCAATTGTTTCACTCAAGGAACCAAATATAGATCAAACCTGGTCCACTCAAGGAACCGTCAAACTCACCAATCATTGTACACACATGCTAAGGGTCTTATGGTTGCCCACTAGCCTTGACCTGCAGGGGACCAACTCAGTCCATGTACCAAATATCCCAGACATCTAGTGTCTGCCACCCTTAGCCACAACCAATAAGATGCCACCCTTATTATAACATCCTCACCCTTATACTCTCTGAGTTTCACCAATTCCGTGATGATGACCTTTATCGAATCATCTCAAAATAACAACTGATATCACAACAAGTACAATCACAATGAGAATAACACAATCATAATAGAAAACAATCTCACTTGTAAAATCAATATGCCTTTAATACAACCTCATTAGATGTGATTAGATACTTAGGATATCATTCAACAATTACACCTCTTAAATATGCAGTTTAACAAGTAGATAATGAGATAGTTAATAAACACACAAAAACCAAATTTGGTTTTCAACTACATTTAACTATCACCTACCTCAATCCAAGCCTTGCACCGCTCTAACAAACTTAAGCCTTGCCTTTTCTTGCAATCTCAGCTTGTTTGTGGTCTACAAATAATAATGCAATCAAAATTCAAACACCTAACAAATTCAAGGATTATAACCTAATCCCATAACTCCAAGGTCAAAATCATGATCATTCCCTCATTCTAGGGGTTTTATACCATCATTCCACCATAATTCTACCAAATTCATGTTTATAAGAATGAATTCTAAGCATGCAATCATAAATTATCCACCCTGGACCAAAACCCAAGGATTACACCTTGTTTTCACTAAATTACACTAGAAAATCAACCTAGGTCAAGTTAAATACTCCCCCATAATCAAAACCTAGTGATTCTAAGGATTAATCATCAGAAAACTAGTTAAATGGGTAGATTACTTACCTCAACAAAGAAATTTGGTGGAAAATCAATGGTAATCGCCTAAAATATCCCTATCCATCCCTTGAACATATTTGGAATGAAAAATACATTTTGAGCTATTTTCTACATTATATAATGCTACAATTCTCGCTATAGAGGGATTCACCCGGTATGGAAGGATTGACCGACCTGAACTCCTGCTATAGTGAAAATATTCCTGCTATAGCGGGCTAGTGGTAGCAGCTTGCCTCCCACTATAGTAGCTTTGGCAGAGGCAGAAAGTCCGACTACCCCCAAATTATGCCCATTTCATAACACACTTCTTGATATTGACATCTCAAACTATCCCCTTTATGTCAAATGTGATAACCAGAGTTCTATTAACCCAAACTCGCTGTCGAAAGTTTCTACGAATTCCTTATCATCTTAGCTATCACAAAATAGCCTCAAAGCACCTAATCCTTAACTAATCCATTCCCAAATTATCCTAGACCATAGTACAATTGGATTTTCTCCAAGACTAGTCTAGCCTGAATTTTCTAACACTTTATTTGGGGAGAATCTTGACCCAAATTTGGCATGCTAGACTTTACCATAATGACAAAAAGGGTCCTTACAACATATACCTATTTACCCATCATTCATCCCTAAACGATCAAGCAAGAAAAATAAGGTAAGAAGGAAAAAGAAAGTTCCCGAATCCTCAAACTAGTAAGGGTACTTATCACGTATATCCTTCTCAGTTTCCTTGGTGGCCTCCATAATAGGATGGTGCTTCCATTGAACTTTCACAAATTGGATTTGCTTAGTTCTCAACTTCTGAATATCTTGATCAACAATTACAACCAGCTCCTCTTCTTATAAAAGATTATTGTCAAGCAAAACAGAGTCCCACTTGATAATATAATCACCATCCACATGATATTTCTTGAGCATGGAAGCATGAAATACCAGATGGACTCCTGACAGGCTTGGTGGCAATGCCAACCTGTAAGCTACCAAACCAACATCATAAAAAACCTCAAATGGACCAATGTACCGAGGTCTAAGCTTACCCTTCTTTCCAAATTACATAACTCCCTTCATAGGAGACACCTTTAATAACACATGTTCACCTGGTTTGAAAAAATATCCCTTACCTTACGATTCGTATATTCATTTTGTCTACCTAGGCTACTAACAACTTGTCCTGAATGAACATTACTTTCTCTTGAGCTTTGTTCACCAAGTATGTACCCAAAGGCTTCACATGGCCAACCTCGAACAAACCAATGGGTGATCTACACCTTCTCCTATAGAGTGTTTCAAATAGATCCACATCAATACTAGAATGATAGTTGTTGTTGTATGAGAACTCATATAACGGCAAAAACTTATCCCAAGGACCACCAAAATCAACTACACAGGCCCGTAACATATCCTTAAGCACCTGAATAGTTCTCTTAGACTGCCCGTTAGTCTGAGGATGAAAAGCAGTGCTAAGGTCAAGCTTGGTACCCAACTCCTCATATAACTTGTGCCAAAATTTAGAGGTGAAATGCGGTCCTCTATCAGATATGATGGAAACTAGCACCCTATGTAATATCAAAATCTCCTTGACATAGATCTTGGCTAACTGCTCTGATTTGAAGTGGAATAAAATGCATACTTTGTTAGCCTGTCCACTATGACCCAAATTGAGTTATGCAGCCCCAAAGTCTTAGGAAGACCCACCACAAAATCCATAGTTGATAACTGAGAAACCTACGAAACTAAGAACAAGATATGAAAATGAAGATAAACAAAGAATTGAAAAGGAAATAGATAGATAGATTGAACCAAAATAGGAAATTAAATACAAATAAAGGGTATATCAAACCCTAAACCCTCAATCAAATTAATCCTAACAAGCACCAAGCTCTTATATAAATCACAAGGGAATCAATCTCCCACGTAACCAACATTTCAAATTATTATTCAACATAAGCTAATCCTAGCTCTCACACTCTCAAGTGTATTCATCATATTATGTAAAAACTAAGGAATAAAAGAGAAAATACTACTATTTATAGCCATGGACCATTTATTACCAAGATTGGCCCAAAAGTGACCATTTCAGCAAATTGGAGCATCCACCCACGCAGATGGGCCACCTGCTGGTGCATGTCTCTATTTCCTGGGGCATGTTAGGGTGCATGTCACTCCAGTATGTCATATAGCTCCTCTTGACTCTCCAACAACCTCTCCAATGTCTTTCTTGACTCCAAACTACCCTCCATATGTGGTATTGTACTCTTTGGGGCTTGAAAAGGGTCCTCCAAATATGTCCTTGCATCCTTGAAACGTTCATGGCTCAGATCCCTTTGTGTCAGCCTTGAATTATGGGTCTTAAGAGGTTAATGCCGATTTGGCTTGTATTATCTTCCCCTTCTTGAAAAGGATTTGACATCAAATCCAAAAAATGAAAACACATCAGAAGGACAATAAACCAATATATCTTCAAATCATGAGGGTTAGCACAAGGATTAGCAATAATATTTTCACGCCAAGGGGGCACATTTTTGGTATACAACCAACTTCGTTTTCAATGAAAAGAACTTATCATACGTTGCACAGAGGTGTTGGATATAATAGGCATCATGAGAAAAGGAAACTAAAAAGGTATTAATGGCATCAAGAACTCCAAAAGATGATATCATGTTTAACTTTGGAGCCATAAGACTTAATTGTTTAACCGTCTCACAAGAAGAGCACACCAAAAGTGGTGCAAACACCCCAAAGGGTTCATTTGGGTCAACAAGTTGAAAGACCACTATACTTCTACCTCTATAGGAAACAAATCCTATACCAAAATGGGTATCATAGTAAGCAAAGAGGTAGTAGGAAAAGGAATCAAAACTATGAGTCTCATCTTGTAACACCCCGTACATATTCGAACTTATTTGACTACCTTAACATTTATGAAATTATTTAAACTTGAGATAGTTGGTGTATTATCCACTAAAATTATTGGAATAAATTAATATTATGTTTATGGACTTAATTGAGGCCCAAAATTAAGTAAAAAGACATGGGCCCAAAAAGGGGGATGATCCATTTAAAAATGGACCAAGTCTACTTAGACTTTTTGACCAAATAATTGGCTAAGGATGACCAAAGGAGAGGCTGTTTGGAGGGCCTTTATAAGGCTGAAATTCAGCTTATTTTCCACACATTTCACTTTCCAAAAACCAGATTTTCAATCAAACATTTTTTCCTCTCTCAAACCCTAGTCACCCTAATTTTCTCCAAGGATTTTTGGACAAATCTTCCACTTCCAAGCCTTGGTAAGTGTTTAACCTTATATATTAATATATTATATGTATAAGAGTTTGTGTAAATCATGTTTTTTATGTTTAAAAAGTGTTGATCAGTCCACTTTTGCTAAATCGGTAAAGGATTTGCCCTCTGTGTGGTTTAAACTTGAAAGGAGACTTAAGGTCTTGAAGGAATTAAATTATATGGATAAAATTTCAGTATTTTTAAGTGTGGTGTTGTACCTAAGTCGTTACTCCTTGTGTATGACTTGTGGAAATGTTTATACGTAATTATGCATGGAACGTTTGGCGTAGTGAAAGGAGAATACTTTCTTGTTATGTTAAAGTGAATTTTGAAACTGTGTGGACTGTTTTTGGTATATTTTTGTGGAAGGTATTTATTTTACTTGATGGAATTAAAATGTGGAGTTGCATTGAGGTAAAAATGTGAAGTATGCACTTGGTGGGAAATCTTGTCGGTTTGGACGTCTATGTTGATGTGTGGACTGTTTTGGTATTGTTGATGTTGTGAGGTAGTGAATTTTATTGTAGGAGGGTGGAATGAATTTATATGTCAGTATAAAGGAAGGTGGAATTATATACCATGTGTTTGGGATGTTGGATAGTTTTTACTTCGTGTAAGGTAGCTAATTATCGCCTTGTGAACTTGTAATGTAATTAGCTTTTACTGTTAACTTCATTACATACTTGTGTTGTAGAGTAACGCTTTAAGAAAGAGATGAATTGTTGTATTCACTTGTTGGAAATATAAGGTATGTAAGGTTACTCTTTTCTGTATCCTTTGCCCGCACCTATTGTTCACCTTGTTACCAAACTTGTTTCCACTCCAAAATGTTTCAAAGCATCTCATTTCAAGTTTGTTAGCAATTTTTATTCACGTGTATCTTATTTGTTGACTATTGTTCCCAAAGCTCCAATAATGTTATTACCACCGATGTAACAATCTCACAAAAATTAAAAAAGTGAAGTAATGCATATTTGGTTGAGTACGGGTGGTAGCTCTGGGGGCGAAAGCCTAGCTTGAGCCGATCCTGATTGATTATTGGAGCAGGGGGTAGCTCTGGGGGTGAAAACCTAGCTCGAGTCAAACCTGATTTATTGATTTATGTGTGGTAGCTCTGGGGGCATAAGCCTAGCTCGAGCCGATCCCAATGTTATTTACCACTGGTCAGTTGGTCCCGGGCATTGTATGATGTATATTGATGTAAAGGTAAAAGGAAAGAAGTGAATGTAATGTACATGGTTCCACATATACAGTACGGTGGTATATCAGTATTATCTATTCACTTGTATTTGATTCCATTTGAGTTCCTATATTTCATACAGTTACTTATAGACTTACATACTCAGTACATTCTTTCATACTGACGTCCCTTGGGGGACCTACCTTACCTGCTGTAGGCACAAAAGCTAGTAGACCTTCACAGTAGGGTACGAGTCATTTGCAGGCTATTGGTGAGCTCCAGGTTGATTCGGGGATTTTTGAGTCATTGTATATACTTTTTTGGCTGTGTAGTAGTTGTATAAGGTGGGGACTTATCCCGACCTTAGTCATAGTTATATATCTTTTACAGGCTTTGTAGACCTTGTAAAGTCAAACGTAGAAGTATCTTACCTTTTTAGACGTTGCGGCCCCAACGACCGATTCTCATATCTATTTTGTACGTCTTTACATGACTTCCATCGTCGATATATTATATCTATACGTGGCTGAATTTTTGTTCCCTTAATGGTATGTATATGAATGTACTTGATCATAGGTTGGTTATTTCAGGCCTTTACGGCTACGGGTGCCTGTCCGCCCCAATGGGATTTGAGAGTGACAAAAGTGGTATCAGAGCGGGTCGTCCTAGGGTGTCTACAAAGCCGTGTCTGAGTAGAGTCTTGCATATGGATGTGTTGTGCACCACATCTATACATAGGAGGATACGGTATATTTAGGAGTTGTTTCTTTTCTTCATTTCCTAGATCGTGCAATAGAGCCAAAGTTGTAGGTGGAGTCATATTTAACCACTGAATTTGTTTTATGTTTTTGTTTCCTCAGTATAGCAAAATGCCATTTACAAGGAGAAACAAGGGTAAAAGTAAGAAGCTAGACAGGATTGCCGGAGAAGGAACCAGTAAATCACCACCAAACAAGCTAATCAAGGTGAGGCTGAAGACGAGTTTGCATCGCGGGCTTCTTCTAATCTTCCACCTCCCGGAGAGACAGAAAGGAGAGGAGTACCCCCAGAACCACCTATTAATGCTACTGAGCAGAATTTAAGGAATGCGATGCAAATGTTGACTAGTATAGTTGTTGTACAAAATCAAGGACAATCTGTTCCAACTACAAGTAATGACGGTGCAGATAGGGCAGCTAGTCGGCGGACACAGGATTTTCTTAAATTAGACCCTCCCACATTCATCGGGTCAGATCTTAATGAAGACCCACAAGATTTCATGGACCAAATTCACAGGGCTTTAGATGTTATGCATGTATCTGGTACAAAAATAGTTGAGCTTGCAACATATAGATTAAAAGGAGAGGCTATATTATGATATGAAGATTGGAAACGATCTAGGGGTATCGGTGCACTTCCAGCTAGTTGGGAAGAATTCAAAGCGGCATTCCTTGATCATTACCTTCCATATGAGATTCGAGAGTCTCGTGCAGACCATTTCTTAAATCTTGATCAAGGTAATATGAGCGTCAGAGAGTACAGTCTTCGGTTTAACTCTTTGGCCAGGTACGCTCCTAATGTAGTAGCTACTATGGACGATAGAGTTCATCGGTATGTGGATAGATTGGATCCATATTTGGTTAGGGATTATACTATTGCTGCTTTGAATAAAGACATGAATATATCCAGGATACAAGCTTTTGCACAGAAGATGGAGGATCAGAGGCAAAGAAGAAGAACGTAAGAATTTGAAAGAGGACCGTCAAAGAGGGATAAACCCATGGGACAGTTCATGGCGTCCGAAGGAGAATTTAGGCCTCAGGTTTTTAATAGACTGCCTAGACCATCATTTTCTTATTCTACAGCAGGTACTCCATCCCAATTTTGAGGGTTCAGAGGCAGTCAAGTTGGGCAAAGTAGTGGGATTCAAGGTTCATAGATAGCAGGGTATCAAGAACAAGGAAGAATGAGCCAATCGAGGTTTTCTCATTAGCCGTGTCAGCACTGCGAAAAGCTTCATTTAGGTGCATGTCGGCTTGGGATAGATGTTTGTTTTTGGTGTGGTATGTCGGGGCACATAATAAGAGAGTGCCCACAGAGGGGCACGGGTAGTATTGCGCGACCTACTGGATCAGCCATTGCATCATCCTCATCGGGTGTACAGCCTACTGGGCGTGGTAGAGGTGTTCGAGGAGCAGCTAATTCTAGTAGAGTCTAGAACCATACCTATGCTTTAGCAGATCGACGAAATTTGGAGGCTTCTCCTGATGTGGTTACAGGTACATTATCCATCTTTTCACATAATGTATATGCATTGATTGATCCGGGCTCTACCCTATCATATGTCACTCCATTGATTGCTGAAAAATTTGAAAGAACACCAAAATTATTAGTTAAGCCATTTGAAGTATCTAGACCAGTTGGCGCGTCTATTGTAGCTAAGAGGGTCTATCATAATTGCATAGTAACTATTTGTGATCATGATACATTGGCTGATCTTATTGAGCTGGAAATGGTAGATTTTGATGTTATAATGGGTATGGATTGGTTGGCTTCTTGTTATGCAACGGTAGATTGCCGAGCTAAAAAGGTATATTTCCATTTTCTACAAAAGACCATCCTTGAATGGAGGGGTAATATTGGAGGACCGAGAGGTAAATTTATTTCCTATCTGAAGGCAAAGAAAATGATATCCAAGGGGTACATATGCCATCTAGTAAGAGTGCAAGATATTGATGTGAAGTCATCAACTCTTTAAACGGTTCCAGTGGTAAATGAATTCCTTGATGTATTTCCTGAAGATCTTCCAGGTTTGCCTCCAGAACGGGAAGTAGAGTTTGGTATTGACGTGATTCCAGGTAGTCAGCCTATCTCTATTCCTCTGTATAGAACGGCCCCAATATAATTATGGGAATTGAAGGAGCAATTAAAAGACTTGCTGGACAAGGGATTCATAAGGCCTAGTATGTCCCCTTGGGGTGCACCAGTGTTATTTGTACGAAAGAAAGATGGCACGTTGAGAATGTGTATTGATTATCTACAACTGAATAAGGTAACAGTCAAGAACAAATATCCCCTCACCAGAATTGATGATTTGTTTGATCAATTATAGGGTGCCAAATGCTTCTCAAAGATTGACTTGAGATCGGGTTATCATCAAGTAAGGGTTAGAGAAAAAGATATACCCAAGACAACTTTCCGAACAAGGTATGGTCATTATGAGTTTTTAGTTATGTCATTTGGGCTAACAAATGCGCTAGCAGTTTTTATGGATTTGATGAATAGGGTGTTCAAGCCATTCTTAGATGTGTTCGTGACAGTGTTTATAGATGATATTTTAGTTTATTCAAGATCAAAAGAAGACCATGATAATCACTTACGGCAGGTGTTACAGATTCTTCGTGATCGTAAGTTAGATGCAAAGTTCTCTAAATGTGAATTTTGGTTAAAATCTGTAGCATTCTTGGGTCATATTGTGTCGGATGAAGGAATAAGGGTTGATACTCAAAAGATAGAAGTTGTGAAGAATTGGCCAAGACCTACAACGCCTACAGAGATTCGTAGTTTTCTCGGGTTGGCAGGTTATTATAGAAGATTTGTTGAAGGGTTTTCTTCCATTTCAGCACCTTTGACAAAGCTAACACATAAGGCAACCAAGTTTTAATGGAACGATGCATGTGAAAAGAGTTTCCGAGATCTGAAGAATAAATTGACTTCTACATCCGTATTGGTACTTCCAGAAGGCACAGATGGGTATGCGGTGTATTGTGATGCTTCAAGAGTCGACTTGGGATGTGTATTGATGCAACACGGTAATGTAATAGCTTATGCCTCAAGACAGTTGGACACATGAGAGAAATTATCCGACATATGATCTTGAGCTAGCAGCTGTGATATTTGCTTTAAAGATATGGCGCTACTACTTGTATGGGGTTCATGTTGATATATATACTGACCATAAGAGTTTGCAATATATATTTAAGCAGAAGGACCTTAATCTGAGGCAGCGGAGGTGGCTTGAACTATTAAAAGATTATGACATTGATATTCTATATCATCCAGGGAAAGCAAATGTAGTAGCCGATACATTAAGCCGCAAAGCAATAGGAAGCACTGATGGCCAGCTCACGAAAAAGAAAGGTATAGTCAAGGATCTATATCAACTAGCCAGCTTGGGGGTTCGTCTTCTTGAAACTCCAAATGAAGAAATTATGGTGCAAAATGCGGCAGAATCTTCATTAGTAGCTGAAGTGAAGGAAAAACAGTATGCGGATCTAATTTTATTGCAGCTGAAGGAGAATGTACAACAAGGTTTGACAAAGGCATTTGATCTTACGCAAGAGGGAGTGCTTCAGTACCAAAGTAGATTGTGTGTAACTGATGTAGATGAGCTAAGGAGACGGATTATGACAGAGGCACATCATTCACAATATTCTATTCATCCGGGAGCCACCAAAATGTATCATGATTTGAAAGAAATGTATTGGCAGCGTAACATGAAGAGGAACATTGCAGAATTCATAGCCCAATGTCCAAATTGTCAACAAGTAAAAGTAGAGCATCAGAAGCCTGGAGGTTATATGCAATGTATAAATCTTCCAATCTGGAAGTGGGACATGATCAATATGGATTTCATCACAGGTTTGCCTCATACACTTCAGAAATTTGATTCCATATGGGTAATAGTTGATAGGCTTACCAAGTCAGCACACGTTCTACCGGTCAAGACCACCTACACAGCTGAAGATTATGCGTGGTTGTATGTTAAAGAGATAGTTCGACTATACGAAATTCCAATCTCTATTATATCAGACAGGGGAGCTCAATTTACTGCACACTTTTGGAAGTCTTTTCAGAAGAGTTTGGGAACCCAAGTGAATTTAAGTACGACTTTTCATCCTCAAACAAATGGACAAGCAAAACGTACTATACAAACACTTGAAGATATGCTAGGAGCTTGCACATTGGACTTTAAAGGTAGTTGGGATGATCATTTATCTCTTAATGAATTTGCCTACAATAATAGCTATCATTCAAGTATCAAGATGACGCCTTATGAAGCTTTACATGGAAGAAAGTGTAGATCACCAATTGGATGGTTTGAAGTGGGTGAAACTGCCTTATTTGGGCCAGATCTTGTTTATCAAGCTATGGAGAAGGTTATGGTGATACAACAGCGTCTACAAACAGCCCAAAGTCGACACAAATCATATGCCGATATTAGAAGAAGGGGGCTAGAGTTTGCTATAGATGATTGGGTATTCTTGAAAGTATCACCAATAAAAGGGGTAGTGAAATTTGGAAAGAAAGAAAAGCTAAGTCCGCGTTATATAGGGCCATATAAGATTATCCAAAGATTTGGTCAAGTTGCGTATGAATTAGAACTACCCCAAGAACTCTCCACAGTTCATCCAGTGTTTCATGTTTCAATACTTCGGAAGTGCATAGGAGATCCATCTCATATTGCTCTGCTCCCACTGAAGATGTACAAGTTATAGAAGGTCTCAACTATGAAGAAGTACCTATTGCTATTCTGGATCGACAAGTTAAGAGGTTAAGAAATAAAGAAGTAGCTTTTGTAAAAGTGCTTTGGAAAAATCAGCAAGTAGAAGAAATCACATGGGAAGCCGAGGAAAAGATGAATTCTAAGTACCCGCATTTATATCAAACTGAAGAGAAAGTTGAAGATGCGGAATCGGAGCAATAACAAGTAAGTAAATATAAGTATTATGTGTATGTGATCATATGAAGAATGAACTTAAACTTGAACTTGTTTAGATTGGATAATGTTACTAACATTCGAGGACGAATGTTCCTAAGGGGGAAAGGGTGTAACACCCCATACATTTCCTAACTTATTTGACTACCTTAACATTTATGGAATTATTTAAACTTGAGATAGTTGGTGTATTACCCACTAAATTTATTGGGCTGAATTAATATTATGTTTATGGACTTAATTGAGGCCCAAAATTAAGTAAAAAGACATGGGACCAAAAAGGGAGATGATCCATTTAAAAATGGACCAAGTCTACTTAGACTTTTTGACCAAATAATTGGCTATGGATGACCAAAGGAGAGGCTGTTTGGAGGGACTTTATAAGGCTGAAATTCATCTTATCTTCCACACATTTCACTTGCCAAAAATCGGATTTTCAATCAAGCATTTTTTTCTCTCTCAAACCCTAGCCACCCTAATTTTCTCCAAGGATTTTTGGACAAATCTTCCACTTGCAAGCCTTGGTGAGTAATTACCCTTATAGATTAATATATTATATGCATAATAGGTTGTTTAAATCATGTTGGTTATGCTTAAAAAGTGTTGAGCAGTCCACTTTATTTGTAGCAGTCCACTTTTGCTAAATCGGTAAAGGATTTGCCCTCAATGTGGTTTAAACTTGAAAGGGGACTTAAGGTATTGAAGGAATTGAATTATATGGATGAAATTTCAGTATGTTTAAGTGTGGTGTTGTACATAAGTCGTTACTCCTTGTGTATGACTTGTGGAAATGTTTATACGTAATTGTGCATGGAACGTTTGGCGTAGTGAAAGGAGAATACTTTCTTGTTATGTTAAAGTGAATTCTAAAACTGTGTGGACTATTTTTGGTATATTGTTGTGTAAGGTATTTGTGAGACTTTATGGAATAAAAATGTGGAGTTGCATTGAGGTAAAAATGTGAAGTATGCACTTGGTGGGAAATTTTGTCAGTTTGTGACGTCTATGTTGATGTTTGGACTGCTTTGGTATTGTTGGTGTTGTGAGGCAGTAAATTTTATTGTAGGAGGATGGAATGAATTTATATGTCAGTATAAAGGAAGGTGGAATGATATACCATGTGTTTGGGATGTTGGATAGTTTTTACTTCCCGTCAAGTAGCTAATTATCGCCTTGTGAACTTGTAATGTAATTAGCTTTTAATGTTAGCTTCATTACGTACTTGTGTTGCAGAGTAATGATTTAAGGAATATATGAATTGTTGTAGTCACTTTTTGGAAGGATAAGGTATGTAAGGTTACTCTTTTCCGTATCCTTTGGCCGCACCTATTGTTCACATCGTTACCAAACTTGTTTCCACTCCGAAATGTTTCAAAGTATCTCATTTCAAGTTTGTTAGCAATTGTTATTAACGTGTCTCTTATTTGTTGACTATTGTTCCCAAATCTCCAACAAGATATGACCACCGATGTAACAATCTCACAAAAATTAAAGAAGTGAAGTAATGCATATTTGGTTGAGTACGGGTGGCAGCTCTGGGGGCGAAAGCCTAGCTCGAGCTGATCCCGATTGATTATTGGATGCAGGGGGTAGCTCTGGGGGTGAAAACCTAGCTCGAGCTGAACCTGGTTTATTGATTATGGGTGGTAGCTCTGGGGGCATAAGCCTATCCCGATCCGATCCAATGTTATTTACCACTGGTCAGTTGGTCCCGGGCATTATATGATGATATTGATGTAAAGGTAAAAGGAAAGAAATGAATGTAATGTACATGGTTCCACATATACAATACGGTGGTATATCAGTATTAGCTATTCACTTGTATTTGATTCTATTTGAGTTCCTATATTTCATACAGTTACTTATAGCCTTACATACTCAGTACATTCTTTCGTACTGACATCCCTTGGGGGACCTACCGTACCTGTTGTAGGCACAGAAGCTAGTAGGCCTTCACAGTAGGGTACAGGTCATCTGCAGGCTATTGGTGAACTCCAGGTTGATTCGGGACTTTCCGAGTCATTGTATATACTTTTTGGCTATGTAGTAGTTGTATAAGGCAGGGACTTGTCCCGACCTTAGTCATGGTTATATATATTTTAGAGGCTTTGTAGACCTTGTAAAGTCAAACGTAGAAGTGTCTTACCTTTTTAGACATTGTGGCCCCAACGACCAAGTCTCGTATCTATTTTGTACGTCTTTACATGACTTTCGTCGTCGATATATTATATCTGCCCGTGGCTGAATTTTTGTTCCCTTAATGGCATGCATATGAATGTACTTGATCATAGGTTGGTTCCCTTGGGCCTTTACGGCTACGGGTGCCTGTCTGCCCCAATGGGATTTGAGGCGTGACACATCTAAGTGTTTTCCATATGCAAGAGTACTAATTTGCTTAAGAAAGCTAGCAAGAAAGTTACCACAAGTTGGGACAACCAAGGATGGAGTCAAGTCATTAGGGTGCAAATTACCCTTCCTCTCAATACAACCCATGCTCTCACAAAATGCATTCTCCACATAAGCATGGTTATCATCATAGAAAAAGAGGTAGAAAAGAAAAAAGCTAAGGACACTATTCTTATCTAAAGTGCTCTAAAATATAAGTACACAAGAAGGTAAGAAGAGATAATTTAAGCACATCACATTTCTTCCCTTCAAGTAACTTCCCCAAAGAAGTGCATTCACTAATGAAGTCATACTACTAGAGAAATTGGAGGATCTATGAAAAACCAATTCACTCTAAATCCAATGGTATACCCAAGAAGTTGTGTTGCCTCTATTCTTAAACTTTAGCATAATCCTAAGAGTCCTTCCTATTACTTCAACTTGTCCAACCACATAAGTGTGAAAAGGATTAGGAAACAAAAGTTGTGCATCGTATGCACCAAGGACTCTTCCCAAAGCAACAAATAGATTGGGCATTTAGATTGCAAGGACCACACAATGTAAGAACAAAAGACATACACCATGAAGAAATCTTAGAGACACTAATACTCTCATAGTATGATATGATATCAATTAATTTCAAGGGTCTACTCAATATGATAAAAATATCATCATGCCTCCAAGGATCACTTGGAATAGGAGGGGGTAGGTACATACCTTGGAAACAAAGCCGTGAACTTGTTCCTAGCACCAACTTGGACCATGCTTGGTCCTCTTTATTCTTTGTATGAGTTTTCTTGGTAGGGAACTCCTTCTTTCAATCCAAAAGGCTATATGCTTCACTTATTGTCATAAAGTATCCATCAACCCTTAGGAGTTGTTTTAGAAACCTCCCTTCGTCAACTTTGGAGTCCTTATATAAGAACTTATCTAGGTCTTCAAACCTATGCTCGTGAGATATTCTCTTTGAATCCTCCTTTGGGAGCATTTGCTCATAAACCTACAAAAAAGAAGTATTGGTATAAGCAAAATGCTAGTACCATGGTTAGCATGTAACAAAGGTTTGGGGTTGACAAGTTCCACAACTAGGTGTTCCTTGTCCTCCTCCTCTAACCATTCCTTGGCTCAAAATACTCGCACAACTCTCCTTCTTGAGCCAAGTTCTTCTCCACCTTCTCAATTTTCTCTCTCTCTAATCCGTCGACTCTAATAGGTTGATTTTAGTTATTTGGATAATTAGTAGAAAGAGTGGAGTTTTGGATGTTCTTTCAAATGGGACACCCCTCTTTTTATGGACCCCAAATGGTTATGTATTAATCCAATTTTTTTATCCATAGAATTAAGCTTCTCTATGATAGAAGCCACGTCCATAGAATGGTGGAATTAGGTATTTCACCTTCCTTGACCATTGTACCTAACAAGAAGAAACACTAAACAAAAAACAACAAGCAATTTAGCATTAAGAAATCAACCTCACAATCTCTCGGAGTACACACCTTTGGTTGCCTCATAATAGGCATCGCTAGCATTGAAAGATTGTTTCAACTCCAATGAAAGATGTGGTGTCAATTGCTACTCGTGGTCGGAATGGATTATTGTTTGAAAGACTCAAAAGATATACCTACGGACTTGAACCAAGAAACAACAACGAAATTAAAAGAGAAAAACACACAAAAAAAAATGGACGAAGAAAGAAAAAACGAACTCAAAGACTTGTTATCCAACTAAGTAGATCAAATACTAATTTTCAATTAGTTAGGAATCGAGAAATGAAGTTAGAAATCAAGAATTGAAACTAAGATGATGGAACCTAAGCAAAATGAGTTTTGGCGTTGTTGAGGTGCGTTCAAGTGACCTGCCCACGCAGGTGGTGACATGCCCTCGCAGGGGGAGAGCATAGGTCAAAACAGTGTGGTCTGCATTAGGTCACCTGCTGGCGCAGATGCCCACCTACTGGCGCAGGTAAGGGCGCAAGTGTCTTGGATAGAACACCTGGAAACTCAAAATTTCCAACTTTTTATGGGCCTTCTTGGTTTCTCTTTCCTAGTACCTTCCTCTTTTGGAATATTCTTTGGTACTAACACCTTTTGCTTGATTCTTTTGGCCCTCTTTTGGATCTAACAACACTTTTTGGGGCTTCTTCTTCTTGAAGATTTGAAGATCCTCAAGAACACTAAAATTTGACCCTCACTCAAACGAGCTAGGAATTCGATAAAATTTTAAACCCAAACTCCTTTCAACCTCCCGAACACAAACCAAGAAATTTTAAGCCTCAAATCCACACCAAAAATTTCATATTTTCAAACCCATTTGCAAATTTTTTCAAGTCATGAAAACTCCATGAACATAAAGAACACCCAAATCAAAACCCTAATGGATTCCTTCTCCTTTTTAGCCCCAATTTCATATTTGAACTCTAACTGTGAAGGAGAACAAACCCTAATACTCAAGAGTCTCCAATTTTGCCTAGATGTACAAACCCACTTGAAGAGTTTTCAAGTTATTCACCTCCAACAATGGTGGATTTTTCCAATCAAACCCAAACAAGCTCAAAT
This sequence comes from Capsicum rhomboideum, assembly GCA_031232105.1. Classification (NCBI taxonomy): domain Eukaryota; kingdom Viridiplantae; phylum Streptophyta; class Magnoliopsida; order Solanales; family Solanaceae; genus Capsicum; species Capsicum rhomboideum. The sequence continues at coordinate 60,274,576 of CP124711.1, forward strand.
CTCTGATACCAAATGATAAATAAGAAAACTATGAAACTAAGAACAAGATATGAAAACAAAGGTAAATAAAGAATTGAAAAGGAAATAGATAGATAGATTAAAACAAAATAGGAAATTGAATGCAAATAAAGGGATTATCAAACCCTAAACCCTCAATCAAATTAATCCTAATAAGCACCAAGCTCTTATGTAAACCACAAGGGAATCAATCTCCCACACAACCAATGTTTTGAAATGATTATTCAATAAAAGCTAATCCTAGCTCTCACACTCTCAAGTGTATTCATCATATTATGTAAAAACTAAGGAAGAAAAAAAAAATACTACTATTTATAGCCATGGGCCATTTATTACAAAGATGGGCCCAAAAGTGACCTATTTCAGCAAATTGGGGTATCTGCCCACTTAGATGGGCCACCTACTGGCCCATGTCAAGGCGCAAATGACATGCCCTCTTATCTACTAGGGCATGTCTCCATCTGCTGGGGCATGTTGGGGTACATGTCACTCCAGCATGTCATCTAGCTCCTCTTGCCTCTCCAACAACCTCTCCAATGGCTTCCTTGACTCCAAGCTACCCTCCATACATGGTATTATACTCTTGGTGGCTTTAAAAGTGTCCTCCAAATATGTCCTTGCATACTTGAAATGTTCATGGCTTGGATCCCTTTGTGTCGGCCTTGAATTATGGGTCTTAAAAGGTTAATGCTAATTTGGCTTGTATCAATAGCTATCCTCTCCCACTTCCACTCTGGAATGGGCATTCTCTGAAGCAAACTCGCACGCCTTTGATTTTCATACTTCACCTGCTAATAGTTGTGGCAATTGTCCACATACTCTACTATATCTCTCTTCATTCGAGGCCACAATAAAGCTTTCTCAAGTCACGGTATATCTTCGTTGCACCTGGATGAATAGAGTATCGAGAACCATGAGCTTCTGCAAGTAAACTTGGAATCACATCCCTAACACGAGGCACACACATACGCCCTCTCACTCTCAACACTCTACACACATCAAGTGTGGCATCTGGAGCTTCACTATACACCATTTTGTTCTGAATCTTGTTCAATTTTGCATTCTTAAATTGCCTAGCATTGATTTGATCAAGGAATGTTGATCTTACCTCCACACTATCTAACGCTTCACCCCTTTTCGACACACCAAACTGCATGAACCGCTTTGCTGGAGTTTGGATCTCTCTATCCAAAGATTGCCTTGATACTCTCAAATAGGCCAAACAACCCATACTTATAGATTTCTGGCTCAATGCATCTACCACTACGTTGGCTTTACCCGGATGGTATTGGATGGTCACATCATAATCTTTCAACAATTCCATCCACCATCTTTGCTTCAAATTCAAATCTCTTTGGGTGAAAACATATTCTAAACTGCAATGGTCTATAAACACTTCACACTTAACACCATAGATGTAGCATCTCTATATCTTAAGTGTGAAAACCACCATTTCTAACTCTAAGTCATGTGTTGGGTAATTCTTTTCATGAGGCTTTAATTGCCTTGAATATAGGCAATCACATTCTTTCCTGCATCAACACAACACCCAAACCAGAGCATGAAACATCATAAAACACAATAAAATCCTTACCTTCAACTGGCAATGCAAGGATAGGAGCTGTGTTCAAAAAAGACTTGAGCTTTTGAAAGCTGTCATCACATTTGTCAGACTAAATGAGTGACACCTCTTTCTGTGTCAGCCTTGTCAAATGAGTAGCAATGGAGGCAACGTTCTTGACAAACCTACGGTCGTAGCTAGCAAGACCCACAAAACTTTGAACCTCACTCAAAGAGCTAGGCTGGACCCAACTCTTAACAGCCTTAATCTTCTGGGAATCCACTATCACCCCTTTTTCTGAAACCACATGCCCTAAAAGGGCTACAAAAGACATCCAAAACTCATATTTAGAGAACTTAGCATAAAACTACTTCTCCTTCAGAATCCCCAAGACTATACAAAGATGACATGAATGTTCCTTCTTACTCTTGGAGTAAACTAAAATGTCATCAATAAAAACAATCACAAACGAATCTAAGAAAGATTTGAAAGTACCATTCATCAAACTCATGAATGTCGCTGACACATTGGTTAACCCAAAGGACATCACTAAGAACTTATAATGCCCATACCGAATTTCTGAAAGCTGTCTTGCGTATATCCTTAGGCCAAATCTTTAACTAGTGATACCCTGACCGTAAGTCTTTCTCGGAGTAAATAGAAACACCCTACAACTGGTCAAAAATATCATCTATTTGGCGCAATGGATACTTATTCCTGATGGTAACCTTATTCAACTGTCTATAGTAAATGTACATTCTCATGCTACCATCTTTTTTCTTAACGAACAACACTGGAGCACCCTAAGGCAAAGCACTGGGATGAATGAATCCTTTATCAAGTAACTCCTGCAACTGAGTCTTGAGTTACCTCAACTCAGCTGGAGTCGTTCAATAGGGAGGAATAGAAATTGGGTGAGTGCCCGACTCTAAATTAATGCAAATATCAATGTCCCAATCTAGAGGTATACTCGAAAGTTGGTGGGAAATACCTCCTAAAACTCTGACACTATGGGAACTGACTCAATAAAAGGGACCTATACATTAACATCCCAAAAATATGCCAAAAAGGCCGAACACCCCTTCCCAACTAGCTTCTTAGCTAGAATAAAAGAAATAATTTTCATAGGTCCAGACTTATACACACTTTCCCATTCGAACTTATCCATCCCAGGCATCTCTAAAGTCACAGTTTTTGCATTACAGTTCAGAACAACATGATACAGAAATAGTCAAGTTATGCACAGGATGATATCAAAAGTTAGCATATCTAAAATCACCAAATCTACCTAAGTCTGGAAACCCATAAACATAAAAAAACATGCACAATATACTTGAGTCACTACCTAGAGGTCTCCAATTGGAGTAGATACATAACACAGGTGAGTCGAGAATATCACAAACCATGTCTAAACCCAAGACAAGTTTAATAGATTCATAAAAATAAGTGGAACCCAAATCAAACAAGATCGAGCCATATGATAACAGATGAGAGTAGTACCTATAATAACAGCATCTGAAGCCTCTTCCTCAGACTTGCTTGAGAAGGCATAACAATGAGCTCTATCATTGATCTGGGTAACCTGTCTAGCAGGATGCTCACCACCTCTCCCTACATTACCAACACCTCGATTTCCACTATATCCATCCTAATAATTACCACGCCCACCCTATAGACGACCTCTACCATTACCACCGCCACCTCTACCAGTGGGAACCATAGCTCTAGTCTGTTGCTGCTCCTAAAAACTAGCCTATCTACTATTAGGACACTCTCTCTTTAAGTGACCCACAACACCACAAGTATAGCAAGCTCGATCTAGGGAAGGCCTGCAAGCAGAAAAATACAAAGCCCTTTGGCTTCTCATAACTGACAACTACTGAGTGGTCCCTGATGGACCCACTGCAGATGCTGGTAGAGCTGACTGAATAGGGCGAACTGGATAAGCCTGATGACCATAACCCCTAGAGTAAGAACCATTGAAGTTACCCGCATTCTAGGATTTTTTTATATAACCTTGGCCTAGCAAACCTATTTGACTCTTTCTGCCTTCTTCACATAATCAATAACATCATTAAAGGTTTTTCTAGTAGAAGTCATCTGTACTGCCAAAGCCTGCAAGTTTGCATTCAAACCTTTCACAAAAAGCTGAATCCTCTCATTTTCAGTACCAAACAACTGAGTTGCATAATGGGACAATGCATGAAACTTAGACTCATAGGCTACAAAAGACATACTACCCTACTCAAAGGATAAAAACTCATCCTTCTTACAATCACAAAGGGTACGGGGTACGTACTTGTTAAAAAATAGAGTAAGAAACTGAGTCTATGTTAATAGATGTAAGATAGAGACTGACATTCTACATAAGCCCTCCACCACTGCTTTGCATCACCCTGTAGTTGGATGGTTACAAACTCAACACCATGCTGCTCCACAATACCAATTTTATACAACCTCTCATAACAATCAACAATGAATTTGAAAGCATTTTCTGTCTTGAAACCAACAAAGGTAGGAGGTTTAATATTTACAAATTTAGTCAACATATCATGTTTAGTCCCAGTCATAACAGAACCTAACACCAGATAAGGGAAAACCTCCATCCCTGATACCTCATCCATCCTAGAAGTAAAAGTGGCAGTAGGCTGAACACCTGAAAAGTGATAAGAAAGTGTTGTAGGTGTGGATCTTGTACCTGCCAACCCACTCAGAAATGCAAGAACCTATTGAAACACCTCAAACAACATCAATGGAGGAGTTGGACCTACCAGAACTGGTGCTTCTTTCTCATGATTCAAAACTTCCTTATTAATAACCTCATCATGTTGATCCTGAGGTAGGGGAGGTATCTCAGATATCTATCGGGCTGCATTAACTACTTCCCAAGCTCCATCCCTGGTAAGTGTTGCTCTCTCTCTCTCTTCCCCCACCCTTTTCTCTACCTTAAATATATGGGTCCGTAGCTGGAACTACTGATGCAGGAGCTGCTGCTCTAGCTCTATTAGCTTTCATATTCACCATCTATGGACAAAAGAGTGAAGAGTTCAGATACCAATTGGAATCAAGTTATAGTATGAAATAAGAAAGAAGTGATAATTTTCTAAAGTCCTATAGCCTATCGAAGAAAGGTACAAACATATCCGTACCATTCCGCAAGACTCTATTGGACTAATATTTGGTGCAATGAGATCAACAAACCTAGGTCTCTAATACCAACTTTGTCACGACCCTAACCCATCGCGAGTGGCACCCATACTATTCCTTCTGTGGGAGAACCAATTAACCCAAATACCTATCCATTCAACTTAGTAGATTTTAAAAGAAACTAGCAATTCCATTAATAAAACCAACATTGTCAAAATATTCTGAAAATAAAACAATGCAGAAAATGAACCAATTCTAAAATAACCCCAAGAACGAAAGTCATTGTACCAAAAATATCTGACAATGTCAACAACGGGTATAACCCAAAAACAATATAGAAAGTATCCATGTCTAGAACAAGTGGAGAGAAACTAAAGAGAGATGAGTCATGGTTGCCTGGAAGATATAGCTCCCCTTGAGTCTAAAGCTGAGGTCTCGATGTAGTCACTAGAAGATGCTCTACACTCAACAAAAAGATGAGTACAAGTAGTATTAGTACAAAAACCACTATGTACTGGTACGGTCATCGGCCAACCCAAAATAATAAATGTGAACAAATAACTATAACCTTGTAAACAAGTACAACCATGAACACTTAACAATAACCTTCACCTAAATTATGTTTCCCCTTAGCCTTTTAAACTACCACCAAATGAATACAAACAAGTGTAAGTTGATATAAACAACGTACCAAGTCAAAACCATGACTATCAATAATATACCAAGTCAACAAACCATGACTAACAACAATAAGTTCAACCTTGCCTCAATTGTTCTTTAAGTAGACATCAAAAGAAATTATACCTTTCAATTATGTCAATAGCCCAGACCATACAAGGATCAAATATTACAATAATAATATCAATCATTTCATTCAAGAAACCAAATATAGCTCAGTCAACAAACAGACCCGATCCACTCAAGGAAACATCAAACTTGCCAATCCTTGTACACATATTCTGAGGGTCTTATAGTTGCCCACTAGCCATGACCTGCAGGGGATGAGCTCAGTCCATGTCCTAAATATCCCAGACATCTAGTGTATGCCATCTTTATCCCAAATCAATGTGATGCCACCCTTATAAAAACATCCCCACTATTATACTCCTTGAGTTTCACCAATTTTGTGACAGTGACCTTTACCAATTTATCTCACAATAACAACTGATATCACAACAAGTACAATCATAATGAGAATACACAATCACACTTGTACAACCAACAAGCCTTTAATATAACTTTATTAGATGTGATTAGATACTTAGGATATCATTCAATAATTACACCTCTTAAACATGCATTATAACAAGCATACAAAGAGACAGTTAATATGCACACATAAACCAAATTGGGTTTTCAACTACATTTACCCATCACCTACCTCAATCCAAGCCTTGTACCGCTCTAACGAACTTAAGCCTTGCCTTTTCTTGCAATCTCAGCTTGGTTGTGGTCTTCAAATAATAATGCAATCAAAATTCAAACAATGACCTAACAAATTCAAGGATTATAACCTAATCCCATAACCCCAAGGTCAAAATCATGATCATTCTCTCATTCTAGGGTTTTTTTCTACCACTATTCCACCTTAATTCTACCAAATTCATGTTTATAAGAATGGATTCTAAGCATGCAATTATAAATTATCCGCCCTTGACAAAAACCCAAGGATTACACCTTATTTTTGCTAAATTACACTAGAAAATCAACCTAGGTCAAGTTAAATCCTCCCCCATAATTAAAACCTAGTGATTCTAAGGATTAATCATCAAAAAACTAGTTAAACGAGTAGATTACTTACCTCAACAAAGAAATTTGGTGGAAAATTAATGTAAATCTCCCAAAATCTCCCTCTCCAACCCTTGAATGTGTTTGGAATGAAAAATACATTTTTGGGCTATTTTCTGCGTTAAACAACACTTATCTCGCTATAGCAGGAATATTATTCCCGTTATAATGGGCCAGTGGTAGTGTCTTGCCTCCTGCTATAGTAGCCTAGGCGGAGGCAGAAAGTCCAACTACCCTACAATTTTATCCATTTCACAACATACTTCCGGATATTGACATTACAAACTATCCCCTTTATGTCAAATGTGATAACCAGAGTTCTACTAATCCAAAAATTTCTATAGATTCTTTATCATCTTAGCTCTCACAAAAAAACCTCAAATCACCTAACCATTAACTAATCTATTCCCAGATTATACTAAACTATACCACACTTGGATTTCATTCAAAACTAGCCCAGCCTGAATTTTCCAACACTTTATTTAGGGAGAATTTTATCCCCAATTTTAACACGCTAAACTTTACTGTAACAATGAAAAAGGGTTATTACAGCTGCTAAGGTTGTTTTTTCCCAGTTTAAAGTTTTAGATACGCAATTTTACAAATTAGACTCTGCCAAATTTCATCAAATCCTTAAGACATAACCCGTAAGTATTACCTTAATTTTAAGGATGAATGTTCCTAAGAGAGGAACGTTGTAGTGCCCCATGTATTTGAGATTTCTCTATTATCTTGTGCCAAAGTATTACAAGTCTAAATTTAAGAGTTTTACTATAACACCCCACACATTTGGGAACATCCAACTAAATTAGAATTTGATAAACTATATTGTTATTTTCTTTCTAAATGCTATTTATAAAATATTTTAGCCATGATATACTATGTATATACATATATATATATATATATACATATATATATATATATATATATATGTATGTATTAGGTTTTACAAGATTTTTATAATATATTAGTATTTTAATAGAGATATTAAGTCTAGCTATGTGGACAAATTATTATATATATATATTATGTAACATCATCCAAAATGATTTTCCATCATTTGTTATATAGGCAAAATGTTATTTGTGTTTTACCATAAACCTATGAAATATCCGAGTGCATACATGTCATGAACCCCATCAATAATAAGTTTATAAAAAATGAGTTGTATTGACACCACCACTTTGACTTGGAAGTGGTGGAAGATACAACAAAATTATTTTCATTATATGCTACTTTATCCCACTTTATGGGACTACAGTAGATATTTGTTACTGTTGTTGTATATGCTACTTTATCCAAAGCTTAGAACCTTTTAATTATTAAATTAATTATGAGACATTCATTTAATATCTATTATATGTGTGTGTGTATGTATGTATGTATATATTCCAACAGTTCTTTTGATTGATTATTCTTACAAAAGATAGCTGATGTAGTTGCTGCAAATATTTTCATATGCATATAGAGTACGTTAGAGAGGGGTATTTTTTCAAGCTAAATCCTATTGATGTTCTGCTAGTTTTGTGGTTCTTCTGTTGTGTAATTTTTTGAGTTGCAATGGTTATAGAGGTGAATTAATAGGATTGTTAAGGTAGAGTAAGGGGGGTTGTATATTGAGGTAAGGGTCTTCTATCTTTGACTCTTGATAAGTTTAAAATTCTAGGTTCCTATTTTCGTGGTGAAGAAATCACTTACCGGTTAGCCGTGATATCTTCTCTATATTAATATTTAAAACCATAATTAAATGATAATAGAGTGGGGGATAAGTGGAGCTTCATGTAGTTGAAAAGAGTGCATGTGTAGAAATCCATGTAATCTTAGTAGAGCTCAAATAATCTATGTAATGGCTATCCCTTTTTGTTCTGGCATGAATCCTTTGTCTTTATAAGATATACCAAGAAAGAGCTTAATGAGAAATGTTGTCATGCTTACTCTATTCTTGAGAATGGTCAAGTTAATCTATTTCTTGATTGTCCACGTCTTATTGATATCTAGATAATTATGCATAAATTATTGAAGCCAAATCAAGAGTGATTCTCTAAAGTGTGCATCAAAAGATTAATTGGAAAAGTTAAATCGAGAGAAGGATCGAAGTTCTAGTTATGTTAATTCTTGGATTTAGTTAAAGAAATTATATTAAGAATAATGATAGGTCCCCATTTCTAATCATCCTTGAATCTATTTGTAGAAGTTCTGCCGAGGCGACATCATTAATAAACAATAAGAATGAATGAGTCAGATAAGTTAAGCTATACACATGTAGAAGTATAAGCATATGCATGCCATCATGTTATATCTGGTTGGCCAAAGGCCCTATGTGTGTCATCTTTGTCCTATCTATCAAGTGTATGGTAGTACATGTATATCCTAACTACTAAGTGGGTGGTAGTACATTCATATCCTAGCTACTGAGTGGATGGCAGTACATCTTTATCCTAGCTACTGAGTGGATGCTAGTACATCTTTATCCTAGCTACTGAGTGGATAGTAATACATATATAATTAGCCACCAAGTAGATGGGCTTGGTCAGGTGAAGCATTGGGTGCCTGTTCTATCTCTCTAAGTTTGGGGAATAACACTTAGAGATCCATCTATGGACTAACCTTCCACTTATCTCAACTCCATTGGTAGTTAGGTTATGAAAACATGATTAGATACATATATTTCTTTTAGAATTTATCAATAAAAGCACTAGAGCTAGGTTCTTTGTTCAATATGAAATTTTGCATTAGTAAATCCTTATAGAATCATTCTCATGGAATCAAGTGCACAATGTTTCCCTTCCTTTCATAATAATTTCATCTTTTGGCATCATTCCAAACATCTTTTTGATTAAGTACAACTAATCATCGAGGGAATAAAAAGATTCTCAATCCATCTTGAGCAGTCCAAGATCCTAGTAGTTTCTTTCAAAGTGATCCCTACTTAAGGCTTTCATGAATATGCCAACAATATGCTTAATCTTGTAAAATTCCATTGCAATATGTCCTTTCTCTATGCTGTCTCTAAATAAGTGGTATTTGACATCATATGTTTTGTTCTCTTGTGATAAACTGGGTTTGTTGTTAAGTTCACAACACTTGTATTAGCATAATAGATTGGAACTTGTTCAATCATTACACCATAATCTTCAAGTTTCTGCTTGAAAAATGTTTTGAATTTTTTTACGACAAATAAAATCCTCCTACTGGACCTGATAGAATTTAATTCAAAGGGGAAAAACATAGCCCAACGTAATTGGGCCAAAAAAAAAATTAAAAGAATTGGGCCAGCCTGCTGCCTACCACTGCAGTAGTTGTATCGGTAAACTAACTGTTGTAGCAGTAATCGGCAGTGACCATCCCGAATCTCTTTAAAAACCCTCTTTTATTTTAACCCTCTTAGGTTGTCCTTTTCTCCTAAAAACACCCTGAATAAACTCCACCTCTCCAGTCGCGAGATTTCAAAGCCCACACATTATGAGAGTAGTTATGAGGCACACCGGTGGGAACCCAACATGGGGAGACACTTAGCACTTGTGGGACAACTTTATCCACTCAGTAGTAGCATAATTCCTCTATGAGGTAGGTTATGGTTAAATTGTAGTAGACTGGAGCTAGATTCATGTAATATTGATAGTAATGTCGGTAGTTTTCATGCATTAGGCTTTCCAGCACGGTGTTTGGATGGACAAAAATGATAAAATCCAATTAGGCTTCAATATTGTTGTAAATTATTGTTATACTCCATTGGTGTGATATTCGTGGCATGAAATGGGTTGAATCTTGTGAGAATCATGACTAGTTGAATGAACACCATGGCTTATAAGTATAGTGAGGGGTAAGTATGGTAAAAGGGGAGAGAAATAAGTAAGCTAGGGATTGATTGAAAGTTCTCTTAGTAATCTAGATAAATTATTACTTGCATTAAGGAAGGTTAACGAAGCGTAAGTGCGAAGTAAGGGTTAATAGTTAAACTAATTGAGTTTAAAGCGACCTACGAGTGTAATTAAATGAATGAGACAGCTTAGGGGACAACCTAGTGGCAAGGTACGTAGTAGGATAGGTAATTTGGTAAGGGTCGTAGAATAATAAAGGTAAGGTTAGTAAGGCCAAGCATAAATATCTTGATTGAGGTATTAGGAAGGAAATTGAGAATGATGTTGGAAACACAAGTGTGGGTCATAGATAGAGAGTTAGCTTTGTCATCCTGGTAGAATCATCACAGTCTTGTAACAAATGTGGGTGTATACACTTATGTACTTGTGCAAGAATAAGGTTGATGTCTCTGTACTTTTATGTGAGTCAAAAAATTATAATTGCCTTTGGGCCCTCCTTATGATTATGACTATATTTGCATATTCATATATATTGATGATGTGGGTTGATGTTGAAATCATGATGTTCATGATGTTGTTGATGATGAGTTGATGATAATGATGGTGATATTGATATTAATCATAGTATTCATGATGCTGAGAATGATGTTGCTAAGATTGAGAAGAGAAAAAGATGATGCACACATCTTGTATACATACATTCATTCATATGCATTAAATGTTTGGTTATAATTATATGTTAACGTTGGTTCCTTAACTGGACCGGCCTTATTGATAGTGGTGATTGTGCATGGTAGCAAAGCATGAATGCAAGATATGCCCTGAATTATGTATAATATTTATTCCCCTAAGTATATAGTCATATAGGTGAGGTATATTGTAATATCCCTTGCCGCAAGGTTGTCAATGTTATAAGCATCTTGGTTGTTGTAAATCCCATAGTGCATTACATTAATTGAGCACCCAGGGGTTCGGTCCAGCCGTACGGTGCCCTCAGATATCCTAATTTACTGAGACGTAGGTTTGTCTAGAGTGGGTTAGGAATTGTAGGAACCTAAATAATAAGATAGGGTAGGCTTAAAGGATGTAAATTAGAGTAGATTGTCAAAGGAAAAAGATATACAAAAATGTTAAATGGTAGGTAGGTCACAGAGATGCTAAAAGTGTTATCTTAATAATTGCATAAATTGGGAATTAGTAACCAGAACCTTACTTGATGCAATGATTTCTTCCGATTCACTATTAATTGTTATTTGTTTCTAACCCTTGTCGGCCGATGATACCTACCTGTGCATGTGGTTGTACTAATAATACACTTACTATATATCTGTCTGGGGGTATAGTCATGGTGCAGGTCTATTGGGTTTCTATAGCGGTGACGGTGATCATTCTACAGTAGCTCCTGTCCTTTCGATCTTACATGGATGCTGGGTCTTGGAGTCTCATGTTACTTTTCTAGTTCTCCTGTACAGGTTTAGGCTTGGTTCTGGGGATTCACTTTTAGTTATCTTTCGTATTGTATTTACTTATCAAATGTATTGAATCTGAATTATTTCATGAATTCACTGAACTAGATTATTTTGAAATAAGAATGGTTTAACTTCTGCATTGATGATTGGTTGGGTGGAATGGGTTCTCCTATCTAGGGTAGAATTAGGTAGGTACCCGAACGATCCGTGATTTGGATCATGACAACTTGATCCATAGCAGTTGTACACAATAAGAAGTAACAACGCAATACTAATCTTTTGTAGTAGATAATGCAACAAAATTTTATTTATTTATTGCCCAAGAGATCATGTATGATCCTAGGAGGTAAGATATCCCATATGTGCTTTTCCAATCCACCAAGTTAGAACACAAAATCAAACTTAATTGTAGACAAGTAAAACAAAGAGTTAACCACCCCATGTACTTCTTTTCTTTAACTAAAGGACTAGGTTTGTACTTTTTAAGTTAAATGGTTGTCACAATAAGAGTACCAATGGTCTTTGTGATGTCTATATCAAACCAATTTTGAAGATCTTTGATGTACTTTTATTGATGAATCATCATACCATCCTTCATTTGTTTCACTTGTAGGTCAAGAAGAAATTTAGTTCTCCCATCATTCTCATCTTAAATCCACTTCTCATGAGTTTTGCAAACTCATTACATAATGTCCATTTGTGGCACTAGCACTAGAAATGATGTCATCTGTAGATACTTAGACGATCAATAGACTTATGTTTGACGTCATTAAAAATAAGGTGTTATCAATCTTGCCTCTTGTGGACCAATTCTTAAGAGAGAATCTTGACAACCTCTTATATCAAACTCTTGGAGCTTGCTTCAATCAATAAAAATCTTTGCCCAACTTGTATACGTGATTGGGGAACTTAGGACTGTCAAATCATGGAGCTTGTTGCATATATACTTCCTCTTTTAGATATCCATTTAGGAATGATTTCTTGACATTCATTTGATATAGCTTGAATTTCATATGGGATTCAAAAGCAATAAACATATATGAAAGCTCTATCCGTTCCATAGGGGAAAATTCCTCTTTATAATATATGTTTTATTCTTGATTATACCCTTGTACCACTAACCTTGTTTTGTTCATTGTGATTAGTATCTTGATCATCAAGTTAGTTTCTAAAAATCCACATAGTTCCTATGACAGTCCTATCTCAAGGCTTGGGTTTCAAATTTCATACCTTGTTTCTCTCAAATTGATGTAATTCTTCTCTGATAGCAACAATTCAATTAGCATCGAGAAGAACTTCTTTTATGTTCTTTGGCTCAATCATTGATAGGTTCACTAGGGTGAGTGTAATACCAAAAATCATAGAGATAATAAAATAATTTGGTAAAAAATGAATTATCTTGGTAGATATGGAGTTACTCGTGTAATACTTTTCCTACAAAGAGGTGCTAGATGCTCATAAAGGCGTTTCTCGCCACAATTTGGCTGTCAATAACCAAACTAAGAAAACTCGTACACTTATACTACAATGCAGCTACTAAAATAATTCAGTAATCTGTAAGGTGATAAATAGTTATTCTTATGTCACATAAATAGGATGTTGGTCAAGCCTAGAAGCAACAACATATGCTCTCTATCCTGCAGCATGACATTTGTCCGCCAGGTAATTCTCTCTTCCATTTCTTCCATAATTCTTGCATTTTTCCTTTGCTTTTCCTGTGATGAAGTAATATGTTCTTAATTTAAATTAATGGAAAAATGGCTAAAGGACGCCTAAATTATGACCGAATTTGCAGAAACACAACTCATACTTTATAGAGGACCTAGTGACCAAATATTTTTAAAGTGTTTTTTGGAATTTATTAGATGTGACACATGCCAAAACTCAACAAATGAAGAATATATCGATTTATAAGATTAAATTTCAATATATTCAATAGATTTTCTATGAAAAATTGAAGCAAAAAAGGGAGGGTTCTCATTTTTCATTTATTTGAATAGTGAAAATGAGTGATAATGATTAAACCCCTTTGTCTTTTGATCAACACATGTGTATAAAAAAAAATACAAAAGCTTTGATTTGTTATTGTATCAACTCTCCTAGTCATTCTTTTGATTTTCATGCATTTTTACCGTTTAGACCTCTCTCATAGCTTCTACGAAAGTGAAGGCTTCTGTGTGACAATTCATGATTTGTCATTCTCCCATGAGATAGGTTACAACTTCCTTCTCTTTACTCTAAATTGTATTTGTTCTCATTTTCCTTATGTTGTGAGATTGCATGGCCTACAACCCAAGGATTTGAGTGGGGTTGAGTGTCGATTGGTTATGATGATAGTATAAAGGGTACGTTTCCCTATTTTGTGTATACATATCTATATATCTATCATCGTATCTGTACATATATACTCATAAATTCATTTACATAGATCATGGTACGATTTGGATGAAAAATACTCATTTTTATCTTTTAAAAGGATTGTACAACTTTTATCACTGATTTGGGCTTTCGAGAGCATTGTACCACCTTTAAATTTACTTTGAGAGATGTTTTTAAACTATTTCGATATTTACTTTTCTATTGATGATTCTGAGGCATAATTCCAGGTGCTGCATTTATTGATAAGTTCGAGGGATTTTTAGGAGGCCCGAGATATAATTTCGGGTTTTACTTTTCTTTATTGGCCTCATATTACACTGCATCATCCCATACCGCCTGGAATCATACATACATACATATATATAATACATACATACATATATTATATATATATATATATATATATATATATACATATACTGTGTGTATTATCATTATTATAATATTATTCATGTTGTCCTTTAGTCTGCTGGGATTCTTCTGAGTGTATGTTCTCTTTTTCTTGTTATTTATAATGTATATTGTCTTTTGAGCTTATTTGGACTATGATGCCTATTGATTACCCTGTGTTTTGGTACTCATACTGCATTTCTACATCTTTTTTCTTATGTAGACTTGGAACAAATCATCATTGTTGATTCCTACTCATTTGGAGGCACCGATTGATCGGATCTGTTGTGAGCTCTTGACGTTTGGAGACTTACCCCTTTACTCTTGTACTTACTATATATTATGTACTTTTGGGATTGTTGTGTATTGTATAGATCTACTCTTATACTTTAGTGGCTCTTGTACTGGTGACACCAGTTGGGGTAGGTATTTTGTATATTTCATGTTCCTTGTTTCCCGTAGGGCCTATTTTGTATATTGTGTACTTATACGTATATATAGTGGCCTATTATTCCTACTTTCATTTTCTTTATTGTTATTAGCTTATGACTTGTTGCATTTGGCTATGGGACTTGGCTTACCTGCTAAGGGGTCATAGTAGGTGCTATCATGGCCCAATTTTAGGTCGTGACAGTGTGATATTAGAGCTTTATGTTCACCGGTCTTACTGGTACAAGATCAAGTTCATAGTAGAGTCTCAAAGAATGATATGATGATGTCTATATCCTGTCTTTGGGAGGCTATGGGGCATTTTTAGGAAAATTTTATCTTTTGACTCCTTATCGTGCATCTTATCTCTAACGGCTTCTAAGCATGATTTGTTTCATTCTTTCTTATATGGTTTGGACGAGATCATAAGTAGGTGAGGGCAAGATGCCTACACTGTATTCTAAGGCCGCAACTAGGGGTTGGAGTAGGGGTTGATTAGAGGTCGAGGTCGGGTATGAGTTGTGGCACCAGCTCAAGGTCAGGCAAGGGCACCATCACCCGAGCCCAAGATTTAGATAGAGGATTTTCTATATTAGCAGAGGGTTTGGGGCCAGCCTAGTCTCCAGAAGGATTTATGGCCATGCTAATTATTTAGGACACTATGGTTTATATATTGAGCTTCTTGGAGGGTATGTCACAGTCTGGGGTTTTGGTGGGTAATTCGAGTGGCCTCAGGTTAGAGGTGAGGCACAAACTTTAGTCTAAGCAGCGACACATGGTGTTCATGTTTCAAGGGCACAACCTACTGTGATGGCTCCATGTTTAGACGTATTGCCAGTACTAGTTGCCATTAAGCCTATTCTTTCCAGACCAATGATGACTATTAAAGAACAGAAAATATTTGATAGGTTCATCTATTTAGGTCCTCCTAGGTTTTCTAGTGCTTTGAAGGAAGATGCTTATGAGTTTCTGGTGAGTTGTTAGAAGAGGTTGCATAATTACACCACATTCTAGATGGTGGGGTCAGCCAAGTAGTGATGGAGGGCATATCTCGAGTGTCGGCCAGTTGGGTCAACTCTAATGACTTAGGCTATGTTCTTCGAGGTTATCTTGTAGAAGTATATGCCTCACAGTATAAGAGAGTAGTTATGGGATGAGTTTATGGATCTATAATAGGGTGCTATGTCTGTCTCTAAGTATTAAACAAGGTTCCACAAGTTGGTCATGTATGCTTCTATTATCCTTCCCATTAAGCGTGATAGGGTGCAGAGATTTATTAAAGGGTTGAGTTTACCTCTCTGTATGACCACATAACATATGGTAGCTACTGGGGGTACTTTTCTACATATTGTTGACCATGTATGTACTATTAATGGGATACATCACGAGGCCTATAGAGGCAGTGACAAGTGGCCTCATTATCAGGGAGGTTTCAGTGGTTCTCAGTCCAGAGGTAGTGGTTTTCCTAGTAGATGTCAACATTTTCAGCCCAGTAGTCTCATTCAGGTAGCACTATAAATTATCAACAATGGTTATTCAAGGTATAGTAGGCATTGTAGTTAGTGCTTAAGTTAGACTTCACGCAGTTTACATTATGGGTATTCAGGCCATGATGGCCATTCTGGTTTAACAAAGTCATCACATTTGGGTACTTCCAGTAGAGGGTTCTATGAGTGTGGTGAGTTAGGGAACTATGCTAAGGAATGCACCAGGTTCAGGCATGGCAGTTAACAGGTTCTGTAGGTTTTGGTTTTCACAACTTTAATTCCACCAGACAGAGAGGATGCATAGGGTATCAGGGTGGTCCCAAGGGTGCTAAAGGTGGGTCTTAGCTAGGTTGAGTAGGTGGTCATGCGGGTGGTCAGGTCCGGGGGCGAACATGATCATTTTTATACTTTTCTAGGTAGGCCAGAGGCTAAGGCTTCAAATGCATCATCACATGTATGATCTCTATCTATCATCAGCCAGCTTCTATGTTATTTGATCTGCGGTCTACCTATTCAAATTTATCTGCCTACATTGCTACTCGTTTGGATTTGTCATGTGAGTCTTTTCCTATGCCTATGTGTGTAGCTACTCCTATAGGTTATTCTTTAGTAGTGGATTAAGTGTATCAATTTTCTGGGGTGACCATCTTGGGGTAAAACATTTGGGTAGATCTGGTTATTCTAGACATGGTAGATTTTGAAGTGATTCTATGAATGGATTAGTTATCTCTCTATCATGCGATCTTGGATTGCTTTACCAAGACTATGCCTTTGGTTTTGCTTGGCATCCCTCAGCTGTGTTGAAGGGTGCCGATAGTCACATGCCAAGAGGGATTATATTATTTGTACAAGAAAGACATTTGGTAGGGAAGAGGTATTTAACTTATCTACCTTATGTTCATGATTCTAATGCTGACACTTCTTCACTTGAGTTAGTTCTTGTGGTCAGTGATTTCACTAATGTGTTCCCTATAGATTTACTTGGTATTTTGCCAGATCGTGATATTGACTTTGGCATAGATGTTGAGTCGGGCATTCAACCTATTTTTATTCCACTATATCAGATGGCACAAATAGAGTGTAGAGAATTATAGGAGCAGCTTTAGGATTTTTTGAGTAAAAGGGTTTATTAGGCCTAGTGTTTCTCTATTGGGCACTCAAGTTCTATTTGTGAAGAAGAAATATGGTACCTTACGTAAGTGAATTGACTACTGGTAGTTGAATAAGGAGACTATTAAGAATAAGTATTTGATTTCACATAAGCTTGTATGACCAGCTCCAAGGCGCAGTCGTGTTTTCTAAGATAGATTTGAGGTCAGGCTACCATCAATTGAGGATCAGGATAATAGATATTCCTAAGGCCACCTTTAGAATTTTTATGGCTACTACGAGTTCTTGGTTATGTCCTTTGGCTTAACAAAAGCCCTAGTGTCATTTATGGATCTAATGAATAGAATGTTCAAGCGCTATTTTCACTTATTTGTGATAGTGTTCATCAACGACATCTTAGTCCACTAGAGGAGTAAGAAGGAGCATGAGAAGCACTTGAAAGTTGTGCTCTAAAATTTATGGGATCAACAGTTGTATGCCAAGTACACTAAGTGTGAGTTTTGGCCTGAGTCTATGGAATTCTTTGGACACGTGGTGTCCAAGTATGGGATTATGATAGATCCAACAAAGATTCAGGCAGTTCATGATTGGGCTAGGCCTACTTCTCCTAATAAGATTTACAGTTTTATCGGGTTAGCAGGTTATAATAGGCGATTTATGGAGGGGTTTTCTTCTATTGCAACATCATTAAATAGATTGACTTAGAAGAGTGTCCCTTTATAGTGGTCCAATAAGTGTGAGGTGAGATTTCTGAAGCATAAGGCCTTATGTACTTCAGCTCTAATTTTGACTCTTTTTGTTGAGGGTTAGTTGTTTACCATCTATTGTGATGCTTCAAGAGTTGGTTTGGGTTGTTTGTTGATGCAGCAAGGCAAAGTTATTGCATATGCTTCTAGGTAGCTGAAGGATTACGAGAGGAACTACCCCATTCATGACTTGTTGGCAGCTGTAGACTTTGCAATGAAAATTGGGAGGCACTATATATATGGGGTTCATTGTGAGATCGAGGGTCGTATTTGTGTTTCTAGTGTTGGGGATTTGGTTAGATTGATTATGATGGAGTCCCATTTTTCCACATATTCTATTCATCCAGGGGAAACAAAGATGTATCAAGACTTGAGACAACATTATTGGTGGTGAGGGATGAAATGGGATATTTTAGAGATTGTGTCTAAGTGTTTGAACTACCAACAAGTGAAGTACGAGCACTTAGGGCCTGGTGGTTTGACTTAGAGGCTGCCCATTCTAGAGTGAAAGTGGCAACGGATAGATATGGACTTCATGGTAGGCTTGTCGCATACATTTTAGGAGTTTGATTCTATTTGGGTCTTTGTTGATAGGTTGACCAAGCATCCTCACTTCTTGCTGGCTCAGATATCCTACAGTTTAGAGAGGTTGGCTCAGATCTACATCCATGAGATAGTCTGTTTGCATGATTTTCAACTATGATTCTCAATGCACATCATGTTTCTGGAGGTCTATACAGAGACATAGTTGGGTACTCGAGTTGATCTCAACATATCTTTTCACCCTCAGACTGATGGTCAGTCTAAGCAAACTATTTAGGTTTTGGAGGATATGCTTCAGGCTCGTGTTATTGATTTTGGATGTCAGTGGGACCAGTTCTTGGCTTTGGCATAGTTTGCATATAATAATAGCTATCATTCGAGTATTTAGATGGCTCTATTCGAGGTGTTATATAGTACGAGATGTAGATCTGTGGTGGGTTGGTTGGATGCCTTCGAGGTTAGACCGTAGTGTACCAATCTATTGCGTGATTCTACGTAACACCCCAATAATCCATGCTAAGATCAAAACCAATCTTCAAGGATCTAAAGAACCACTACATAAGCAATACATGAGTATTAGATGATATTTAAGATCATAAGGGGTCCCTAACCCAAAGTTGAGTTGGAAACTCCTTTTTCGGCTAAGTTCTAGTGTAAGATTCTTCTTAGGTCAACCTAAAACGACCATTTATCCTAGTATATGAAGAATTAGGTAGACTAATACCCACCAAATTAAAGGTATTTGAATTATATTTCCAATGCCACCAACCATTCATAAATCTGGTATTGGAGTAAAACGTTATGGTCATTTTACTGAAGCACTATCAAAGTTGTCAGTGGCGATGATTCGTAACCAAACCCTACGAGTCATCGTGAGACTCATTTCCACTGTTCATAAAAGTTCTAGAAATTGTCTAGGATGATGATTCAGTCCACGACTCATCCCCAGACCCTACGAATCGTCACCAAAGTTGTCCGAACTGGCACCAACAACTTTCCAGACGATTTTAAAAGGGTTGTTTGGTCTTTTCCCACTCTTTTAACACCAAAACTACGTTGCTTCACCTATTAAAAGATGGATAAGTCTATTTAATCACCCCAAATCCCTCATTGTTTTCCCCAAGCTCATTCTAAGTCAGAAAAAGAAGAGATTCAACTCTCAAGCAAGCCTAAGCCTAGGGTTTTTCTCAAAGCCAGATTCTCAAGCTTTCAGTACAAGATTTTATTAGTCCAGGTATGCGGGTATCAAATAGGGCTTCCTTTTATCCTTATGCCTAAAATCTAGTTTTAAAATATGACTTTCAGTTATGATATTAATGAACTCATGATCTAGGGTTCACACCCAATTATTCCAAATTTTTGAATCTTTGTTCCCTCATGTTATTTTGTCATTATGATTCCCACTCAAAGTTATTATGCATGATTTTCATAGATTTAACTCATTTATCTTAATACGTGAAGAATTATACATGTTTTATAGACTTCAGCCTCTTTCAGAATGAATTGTTCATGATTTAACAGATTTTAGTCTATATTAGTTTGACATGACATGTTTTCCCATGAAATTCAGTGCTTTTACAGACTTGTCATTTTATGGCTCCTCAGTATTCTTAAGTTCAATATTTTGGGACTATACTTTTACAAATTCATTTCTCAAGTTAAGGGTTTCATGAATAAGTCACGAATACATGTTTCCCCATGAAAGTTAGTGTTTTACATACGTAATCCATGAACCCTCAATATATTGAATAATTCATGATTTTGGACTTGTGTTAAGTAATTTCACATTCTATTCAAATTATAGGATTGTCATGAGTAGTTGAATTCTTCAGTGATGGCGGGTTATGAACGCCTAATGACTTAGGATTTCATGCATTGTTTGTTGATCATTCAGTCTTTTAGTTTTCATGATTTAGATTGCTTTTAGATAAAGTACTTATCTTTCAGTATCAGAACATCAGTATTATTGAGCTATTCAGTAGATTATTTTTTATTCAGTTGGGAGTAGTACTTAGCACCGAGCGGACACAAGGATGAAGGCTTACCCATCAGTTAGTCTGAGAACTTTAGTAGAAGTCCCTAAGTCCCAGAACTAGGTGCCACCGTAGGTTCTAAAGGGTCACCCGTCAGACCAGGGTTGACAACTCAGTCCTTTTGGACATCAGTTTAGTAGTACCACGTCAGATCAACCTTTATACCCCGACAAGGTATATTGGGCCCTTTTCAATGGGGATTATACATCAAACTCCATGTTTAGCTCACATGGTTATATATTGGTTAACAATAGCTCCAATAGTTCAAACTCAACTATTGCATGACCTTGTATTTAGTTTATTCAGTACAATATTAGTCAGTTATATGTTTATTTACTTGGTTATTGCATCAGTGCGCATCCCACGATTTCAGACTCAGTATTTGTACATAACCCTCAATTTCGTTTTACTTTATTTTCAACTATGAACTTTTAGATTATCATTTCATCTCAGTATATATATATATATATATATTTCATTTAGGGTCATTGTACTCTAGCTCAACTTTTTACATTAAGTACAGTTTTACAGCATGTTTAGCATTAGCTTTAAATCATATGAAACATTTATGCTTCTATAGCTTTCCAGTTTTTCAGAAATGTTGTAGCTCATGATTCAGAGATTTCACTATGCCTCCCATCTTTTTTCATACATATATGTTTTAAATGCATATTTTAGTAAATGGCTTATGTCCTCAGTTTCAAAGCATGATTTAATGTTTCATGATTAGTGCATATCTCACATACTCAGTACATTCAAAAGTATTGATCGCATACCTCTTCTACCTACATTTTTCATGTGATGTAGATTCAGGTGTTTACTATCAGGACCATAGTTAGGCAGATCATAGCTTCCAGCTAGCAGGTGATGAGTTCTCTTTATTCAAGGACTCAAGTTAGTTGCAGTTCAAGTATTTCATTTCTATTCTTATGTATTAATAGGGGATAGCTGGGGGTCATGTCCCAACTACCTAAAGTCAATATTAGTAGAGGCTTCATAGATTTTTAGTCAGAGTTATTGCATATAGTTTTAGTTTCTCTTTTTTTTAGATCTCAGTGTTCTAAACTTTTAACAGTAATATATTAAAACAACTTATCCCATGATTATGCTTTCACTTAGTCAGTTTAGCTCTTATATATGTTTTAATCAGTGGCTCATACATTATACCAGTACCATTGGTTAGCTTGGGATCACTTGTGGTTCTAAGCACCATGTTATGACTAGGGGGTAGTCTCTGGTTGTGACATTATATGGATAGGGTACAAGTGATTTAGGAGAGAATTCATATATCTCAGAGCAGGTAGAAAATATATGTCGATCTGAAGGTGTAAGACTTAGTGTTTATGGTTGGAGATAGTGTGTTTCTTCAGGTATTACCTATAAAGAGCAAAGTTCGAGAAAAAGGGAAAGCTTAGCTTTAGGTTCATTGGTCCATTTGAGATACTGCAACATGTTGGTGATGTAGCATATGAGTTAGTTTCGCCTCCAGTGCTTTAAGGTGTTCATCATGTCTTCCATCATCTATGTTAAAGTGGTACATTTTGGATGAGTCTAGCATACTTTAGTGGGATTCAATTCAGTTAGATGAGAGTTTAGCTTTCAAGGAGGATCCGATTGCTATTTTGGATAGGCAGGTCAGAAAGTTGAGGTCTAAGGAGATTTCATCTTTAAAGTTTAGTAAAGGCATCATCCAGTCGAGGAGGCTACTTAGAAGATCGAGCTGGACATACAGACTAAATATCCTCACCTTTTCAAGCCTTCAGGTACCTTTTATCCTTTAACTTTTAAGGATGAGTCCTTTATAGTAGTGGATGATGTAATGACCCTCTAGGTTATTTTCTAATTGTTGTGTAATTTTACCATTTTGACCTCTCCAATAGCTTCTACACAGTATTTGTAGTCTGCAGTGGTTTGGATCCTTGGAAATTTAATTGGGTATTAGTTGAGTTTTCAGTTTTAGAGATTTTAACTTGAAAGAGTTTGATTTTTGTCTACATTCTATGAAAATGGACTCAGATGGATATTTTTATAGTTCTGTTAGCCTCGGAAGGTAGATTTTAGGTTAGGGGACCTTTGGTTTGGGTCCCAAGCCTTCCATACTTATTTTGGGTATTTGGTTGGTTTTTAGTGAATTTTGGAAAATGTTGACTTTAGCCAACATTTAGTAAAGACTACCTTCGTTGGTCATTTCGTAAATTTCTTTAAGTCCTGAATGTTGCTTGCAGTTGGGTAGCATGTTTGCTTTGTGTTCATGGGACTTTAAACAAATCCCAGGGGTTTGTTTTGGACTTGGTTGGTTTGTATTAAGCTACTAGTGTAGATGTACCTGGTGCAGCCGGTTCTGCCGAGATTGGCCTGCTTATCTAGAGCTGCTCATCTAGCAAGGCTGGCCGCACCAGCGATGGTTGCTGATGTCAAGGGGCCAGCGGTTATGCTGACCTTTTCTGGTTTTGAGGGATTGTTTCAATGGTATGTTCCTTGCTTCAGTAGGGACCCGCTTCAGCGGGGTCACACTTTCTTTGTGGCTTCTCTTCGGTAGAAGATCCACCACCTAAGCGGTATCACACATGCAACTAAATCTCTACAGAAGTGGCAATTTTTGGGTCTTTTAAGACCCATCTTCCTCACTTAGTATTTTATTTCAAAATCAATTGAGAGCTTGATTCAGGGGAAATTGAGACTGATTGTTGGAGATTTCTGCACTGGTAAGTTCAATTCCTCCCCCTTCAATTTCTTCACTTTATCTAGTGTTATTTTTGCTTTTAATTTTTCAATTGGGACTTGAAATCCTTGGCGATTCTACCATTAAAATGGACTTTCAGGACCAATTGAGGTTCGAATCGAGTCCCATCTTCACCCAACTATTGGGCACGGAATTATTAGTGTCACGACCTAAATAACTGATCGTGCGGACACCTACCCATTTCTATCATAGATATGAGGACCTTTACCACCCAACCATTCATGTAATGCGGAAGTTAAAACAATTCTTATTTCAATAAAATTGAATTCAGTTGAGTTATAAAATAGCTCTAGTTTAGTACATTTGATAAGTAAATACAATGCGGAAAAAGACTAAAAGTAAATCCCCAGAACATAGCCTAAACTTGTATATGAGCACTAGATAAGGAAAAAGAAACTCCAAGACCCACCATGTAAGATCAAGAGGACAGGAGCAACTCCAGAATGGTTGCCGTCACTACTATCAGTACAACGACACATACTGGTAGGCATTATCGGCTGACCAAGGTTAGAAACAAATAACCTTAATAGTAAATAGGAAGAAATCATGGCATCAAGTAAAGTTCTAATTTTTAGTTCCCTATTTATGCAATTAATAACATATCACCTTTAACATCTCTGTGATCTGCATGCCATTTAACATTTTCATATCTCTTTGTCCTCCATCAATTCACTCTAATCTCCCTTTTTTGAGCCTACCTTATCTAATTATTCAGGTTTCAACCATTCATAACCCACTTTAGACAAACCTACAAACCTCACTAAGTTAGCACTCTAAGGGCACCGCATGGATGGCCCGAAATCTTTTGGTACTCAACTACTATAATGTACTATGGGGCTTACAACGACCAAGACTCTAGCAACATCAGCTACCTTGCGGGAAGAGCACCATGATACCGATATACCTAACATATATGACTATATACTTAGGATAATAAACATTACACATCGTCCAGGACATACCTTGCATTCACGCTTCGCTACCATACACAATCACCACTATCAATAGGGTCAGTCCACTCAAGGAACCATCGACAACAAATAAAGATAACGACATTCAATGCATATGAATGAATGTATGCATGCCATATGTGCACATCATCTCTTCCTCAACCACATTCTCAATATCATGAACATCATGATCAATATCAATATCACCATCATTATCATCAACTCATCATCAATAACATCATGAACATCATTATCAATACTAATATCAAAATCACCGTCATTATCATCAACTCATCATCAACAACATCATGAACATCATGATTTAGATATCAACATCACAACCCTCAACTAATCGACTTCAGTATGTATGAATATGCAAATGCAGTCAACAATCATAAGAAGGGCCCGATGGCAATTACAAATCTTGGTTCACACAGAAGCATAGATATATCAACTATATTTTCGTACATATACAGAAGTGTATTCACCCACACCTATTACAAGACTGTGATAGTTCTATCAAGATGACAAAGCTAACTCTCTATTTACTACCCATGCTCGTGTTTTCAACGTCGTCCTCCATTTCTTTCCTAATATCTTAATCGAAACACTCATGCTCGACCTTCCTAACCTTACCCTTGTTATTCTATGACCCTTACTGAATTACCTGCCATGCTAGTAACTTGCCACTAGGTTGTCCCCTAAGCTATCTCGTCTATTCAATTACACTCGTAGGTCGCTTTAACTCAAATAGTTTAACAATAAACCCCTACCTCACACTTACGCTTCATTAACCTTTCTTAATGCAAGTCACAATTTATCTAGTTTACTAAGAGCAATTCCAATTAAACCCTAGCTTACTTCTTTCTCCTTTTTTTTTATCGTACTTAACCCTCACCATACTTACAAGCCATGGTGTTCGTTCAACTAGTCATAATTCACACAAAATTTGACCCATTTCATGCCAGGAATATCGCACCAATGGAGTACAACAATAATTTACAATAATATTAAGGGCTAAGGATTTTTATTATTTTCGTCCATACAAACTCTGTACCCGAAGGACTAATGCATGAAAACTTCCGACATTACTATAAATATTACATAAATCTAGCTCGAGTCTACTACAATTTAAACTATAACCTACCTCGTAGACGAATCATGCTGCTACTGAGAGGAGAAGGTTGTCCCACAAGTGCTAAGTGTCTTCCCATGTCGGGTTCCCACTGGGTGTGCCTCAAAAATGCTCTCATAAAGCCTAGCCTTTAAAATCTCATGACTATGAAGGTGGGGTTTATTCAGGATGTTTTTGGGGGAAAAGTTTGACCTATAAGGGTTAAAAATAAAAAGGGTTTTAAGGAAAGATCAAGCTGGCCACTGTCGGGTACCACTGCAGCGGTTGATTTTACTGCTCAGTAGTACTACTGTAGCGATTAGTTTTCCACTGCAGCGGTAGGTAGCAAGCCAGCCTAATTCCTTTTAAATTTTTAGCCCAATTACGTTGGACCTCATTTCTCCCCATGAATTAAATTCCATCAGGTCCAGTAGGAGGATTTTATTCGTCGTAGAATTTTTTCCCAGAATGTTTTTCAATATAACGACATTTTGGGTCATTACATTAGATACTAGTTTACCCACCATTCATCCTCGAATAGCTACAGAGTGAGGATTCAAGGTTTCTAGGCATGACTTAAACATTCTGGTCTGGGACGTCTTAAAAGAGGAAAGACCTCATAATTTTGTACTCACTCACCTCGTCTATGCTTGGTTAATTAACCATGGAGCCAATGTAACTGATTCATAATTCATTAGTAAATCTCGGTACCTTATTAGCCAAAATTTTCGTCCACTATGGAAAGAATTCCACACTAACGTTCTATGTAACAGGCTATCCCAAAATACCTGAATATCATAAAATATCATAATGCATGAAAAGTCGGGATGAAAAATAAAACTCAGGGGGGTGGGGGGGTCACCACTGCAATGATTAAATTGCCACTGTAGCAGTAATTTACCATAGCAGCAATTCGTGGCAGTTCAAAAATAGAGGGAATGAAACATTCCCCCATTTTCACTTCCCCCACTCCAAGCTCTCTCAATCCTCTCAGTGAAATATCCTCCCCATGTCAATTTTTTAAAGGTAATTCCTCATTCTTACCACTTTATTTACGTACTTATCATTGTAGATTCATAGAAACTTGTTAAAAATCAAAAAATTGTGAATGGTTTTGGGTGCAATTTTTGAGTTTGAATTTTAGTGGTATTGTTTTTGCATAAAATGATGAGCATGTTAGTTCCTCTTAAGTCTAAAATGCTCCTACAACATTTTGGACATAAGATTGACGTAGTTCATGGCGAATTTCGGACATGAAAGAGGTGGAAGGTGAGGGGTTATTTTCCCCAACAAATTTGAGTGATTTGGGTGTGAATTTGAGTGTTATACACTCCCATTTTAGTGTCAAAAGGTTCATACAAACTTCACCAAGCCTGATCTATCCTTAAACCTTGAAAATATGAAGAAAAATTTAAAATCCACTATGGGAGAGGAGGTTGATAGTTGGAGATGATGGAATTGTTGTAGCGGTAACTTTTCCTCCACAGCAGTACCGCTATAGCAGTAAGTTACCGTTATAGTGGTACCGCTGCAGTGGTTAATTTTACATTTACAACGGTACCTAACAATAACTTCTAGGATTTTATTTTCTTTGAACTATTCTAAATCCTTCCCTCCCGTAGTACCTTGACTTGGTTTTTAATACTAAATTTTCCACTATATTCTATGACTATCATGGAGCACCAACCCCATTACCGAAGGTTCCATGATACTGCTAGTTTCGACCATTATAAGAAGGGCCTAAGCACGATGGGATTCCTCCATGAGAGTGCTTTGTGATGAGGGATGTGGAGGATAAGGCACCTGGGTTCCATGGCTAGCTGAGGGTGTTTGGGTGGGGCATGCTGAATGAGGCTATCCCAAGGTGCAACCTGGAGTTGTCTTGGGAGTTTACGCCATCCTTCTAACCGTAGATTGGTCCATACCCCTCCCCACCATCCCTATTCAGGGAAAGAAGTTTTCGGTGGATGTTGCCACTATCAATGATGCTTTAAGGGTCCCAAACCCCTCCAATGCTGCTTTTGTGGCCAAAGGATGGGAGTTAGACTTGA
Source organism: Capsicum rhomboideum (assembly GCA_031232105.1). NCBI lineage: Eukaryota > Viridiplantae > Streptophyta > Magnoliopsida > Solanales > Solanaceae > Capsicum > Capsicum rhomboideum. Next base: position 60,302,358 of record CP124711.1, read on the forward strand.
AATGGGTGGCTAGGATCTTAGCATCGAAGGGTCAGGAGGGGAAGGTGAAGTGGTTCAATCTCAAAGGGACCAAGAGTACCTACTTCTCTACAGAGGCTAAGGTGTAGTTGCAGCTGGTGTTCCAAAGGATTTACCCCTCGGGAAATATGACTGATGTGGTATTTATCCAGGCTATGTTGGTGGCTTATGCTCTTTCAGGGATTGAGATGAATGTGGGGGTGCAAATTGTGGATGAGTGGCAACATTTCTATGCTAGAGATAGGTCGGTGAGGGATCTTTTCTTACCTTACTTAATCACTGAGCTGTGCAAGAGGGTGAACGTGCCCACGGAGGATCATGATACCTATAAGGAGTGCGATATGGCATTTAATACTCTTAGGGGTAGGGGCACTCGGGGAGGCAATAAGAAGAAGAGAAAGGTGGGGTGGGAGAGGAGGGTGGAAGTAGCAGGGCCAACGGGGATGACCTAAGATCCCATATCTCTCGATGGTTGGGAGGCCGACCTTGCTGCTGTGTGGGGTTACTTGGAGAGTCAACTGCCTCTACCCAGATCGACTTCTTCTAGTTTGACTGCCTTACCAGATTCGGCCCAAGCCTATGCAAAGCTTTGAGAGGAGCTAAATGAGGAGAAGAGGAAGCACCGCTCTACTGGTAAGGATATGTAAGGTCGTGCAGGAGATTTCAAGTTTGCCTTCCCTACCAAGAAGCTCTCAAAGCTGACAAAGAAAGATGTCGAGAATTTCTCCTTCCTTAGCGGGATGGAGAAGGAGGGTTCGAATGCCTCGAGCCTCGTAGATGATGCCACCAGCTAGATGCCTCCCCTCTTTATTTATATTATTATTGATTAGATTTGGGTTGCCCCCCTATTTGGGGATTGTAACAAACAATTACTCTTTTTCTTTTTTCGCATTTTTAATACATCTTTTGCTACCACACTTTTAATAATACTCTTCTAGATTACTATGCATGTCAAACATGATTCTAACTTTAATCATTGAGAATACAGGTCATTTTTGCAATGATTGCAAAATCACAAAATTGGGAAAAATTACCTGGCAGCTTACTGCCTGTAACCACTGCTATAATGGTGCCGCTGCAGCGGTAAAACTACTGTTACAGCTGTACCCTCAAGTTCTTCCACTTTTCACCTTGAGGATTCAAGTTCAAATACTAAGCACTACTTTTTTTAAAATTGAAAGACCATGCGTGTGGTCTATTTTATTCAAAAGCAACTATTTACAAATAAATTAGGCCCAAGAGCCCAAAATGAAAAAAATAACCATCTGAAATTTTATGGCCTAAAATAAAAGCAAAGAAACAAAAAGAAATAGAGACAAAAGAAGAAAAAGGGAAACTAAGAAACTACTAGAACACCTAGAGACCCTTCATCTTGCTCTAACCACCACCATTGACGGAGGTGTAAGCAAATGTGTCTCTAGCTTTGTTGAGCTTCTATTTGCAGATGACCATGGATCTGTTCACCTCTTCTACTGAGTATTTGATAGTGAATCATCAAATCTTGGAATTTAACCACTTTAAGCTACCTCAAAGCTCTCACACAGGTGCTATGGTTCAACTTTCCCAAATCGAAATTCCTCCATCATTGAATCATATTATCAAAACTTCAGTAAGAACAGGTATCTCATCTCCATTTTCTACAAATTGTAGCTCCAAATGCAAAATTGGCATCATCTTGTTGACCTTCACTTCCACTATTTCTCCCTTGTAGAATGAGCCATAATAGCGGCTAATACCGTACATCAAGATAGAAACAACAGTTGAGACAATCAACAAAATCTTGCCTAACTTCGGACCTCTTGAACGGTTAATAAAACCTGATCTACTCCTTTAAAATTAGTCAGAAGCCCTCTGTTTTACAGGCCTAATTCTGATGTTTGGGATGTTTTGTTGTTCTAATAGTATCATTTGTTGTGCTTCCATTGGTAGATCTAAAAAATTGTTGTAATTGATTGTACCTGCAAAATTGAACACCCAGTTAGTAAAAAAATTTGCAACCTTGTTCCCTTCTTGCAATACATGCTTTATTTCATAATGCTCTTTTGATCTCCATAAGTTAATTCTCCTAATCTCTATGCTAACATTCCAAGGCACTTCCCATTCTTCCTCAAATATACTTTTCAGGGCAAGAGAATCTATCTCCATTATCACAGGGATTAAATTATTCCTCATACAATATTCAAGTCCATTACCAAAAGCCACCATCCTTGCAAAAAGATTGGTGGTATTAGCAATCCTACTGGCACTAACATAAATAAATTGTCCATTATCTCCTCTAATACAAAAGCCAGATGAGCTAGGACCTAGATTGCCCTTCGATGCACCATCACAATTGCATTTAAACCACCTTTGGAAAAGAAAATTCCATTTCACCACTTTGTATATAATCTGAGATCTGTATCCCTTAAAGTACTAAATCATATGAATCTAGTCCTTAGGAATGTCATGTAACCAGGGATATAAATTCCTTGCCACCGTATAAAAATTGAAATTAATCTCCTGCATAACTTTTTGTCTTGACATAAACCCTCCATATACACAAGTATTTCTTCTTTTCCACAACTGCCAAAAAATAATTGTAAGAGCAACCTAAAATAATGGTTTCAGTCTATTTCCACATTTAGCATTCCACCATTCTACCATAGCCTAATTAACCTAAACAAAAGGACCTAAAATACCAGTTTCCCTAGTGTAAAAACCCCAAATATCCTTTGCAAATTGTCTTGTATGAAAGAGACGTGTTACTGTCTCTTGTTGAGTTTGGTCACAACATCTGCATATTGAAGCAAATTGTGTTCCCCAAGAAGCCACAATATCATCAACTGGTCGCTTAGGTTTCCGTAGCCTCCAAAGGAAAAAAGAAATCTTGAAAGGGAGCCCTTTGGTCCATAACTTTGCCCAGTACCAGAAACTCTGCATTTTAGGTCTGAACTTTTCCCATACAGTTTTTACTGTGAACTATCCAGTGCTAGTGAACATCCACCATGGCTTATCTATGTCTACTGCTACATCAAAAAGTTTCAAGTTACTTGTGACATAATTCACAATAAAAGGTGGAAAATGTTGTTGCATTAATTCCTGGTTCCACTCTCCCTGCTGCATAAAGAAAACCAGCTCTTCTATGTTGTTATTATAGTTGAAATCTGCTGGTAGTATTCGAAATAGAGGTCCCAATTTGGTCCAATTGTCAGACCAAACATTAACACTACCATTTCTAGGTTCCCCCAAATACACTTCTCCATTTCATCTCTAGCCTCCAATATGAATTTCCACAACTGAGACCTTCTCTTCTATTGCACCACTCTGGGATTGTACTTCTTACAATACTTTCTCCACATGAAGTTGGACCAAAGTGTGTTAGAAGTTCTAAATTTCCACCAAAGCTTTGCAAATAAAGCTTTTGAAATATCAAATAGAGATCTAAAATCAAGACCTCCTTCCAGTTTAGGATAACATACCTTGGACCAGGCCACCCAATGCTTACACATACCTTCTTCCTTATTGCTTCAGAAAAATCTAGCAAAAATCTTGTGAATTTCATTGATAGTATACTTTGTGGGAGCCAAAGCTGAGAGAAGATAGATTGGCATACTTTGAAGAACATTCTTAATTAAAACTGCTTTGCCACCAAAAGATAATAACTTTCCCTTCCAGTTCTGCAATTTGTTCTTGATCATCTTCATTAAGTCATTGTAATATACCTTCTTCTTTCTAGCATGAAAGATTGGACATCCCAGATACATAAAAGGAAAACTTCCCCTCTCCATTCTTGTTTGCTGCCCCACTTCATTTATCAAATTAGTAGACACACTTTTGTTCAAGTTAATCAATTGCCCCGAGATCTGTTCATATTTCTTCAAAGTCTCCATGATTAAGCCAATAGAGTTGCTATCAGCTGATATGAAAATGATGGTATTATCTGCATAAGCTAGACGATTAATTTTTCCATACCATTTTGGCAATCCATATCCTTTATATAAAACATTTTCATACTCGGAATTCAGAGATCTGGAAAGAACCTCTGCAGCCAATACAAATAATGCAGGTGAAAGAGGATCCCCTTGCTTCACCCATCTTGTTGAATGGAAAAAGCCATGAATTTGACCATTGAACAATATAGAATACCAGTTATTTGCAAGAAACCTCCACACTTGGTCAATGTAAATCTCATTAAAACTCATCTTTCTAAGCACCTTCGTAAGATATAACCAAGATACCCTATCGTATGCCTTGGTCATGTCTAACTTCATCACAATATTTACTGGCTTGCTTCTTTTCCTTATGTCAGTCACCATTTCCTATGTAAGCAACACATTTTCAATAATACACCTTCCTTGCACAAAACCAGCTTGATTTTGAGAAATTAGCTTTGTTAAAATCTCTTCTAATCTACCATGTACCACCCTGGAGATAATCTTGTTCACAAAGTTACTTAGACTTATTGGTCTAAGATCTGAGAAGGTATTCACCATTTCCTTCTTTGGGAGTAGTACTAAGTTGGTATGTGCAATGGATTTGGGAAGAGTGTCTCCATCAAAAAAATCTTTTACCACATTAAACACATTCGGTCCAATGACATCCCAACTACACTGAAAAAATTTTCCAGGTAGCCCATCTGTCCCACTGGCACTTAATCCATCTAATTTGAAAATAGATTGTTTCACCTTATCAAAAGTCGGAACTTCCACAATTTTCTGATTATCTTCCATGGATACCATGGTTGGGATACTATCCAGAAGTGCAAAATTTGTACCCTCTACACCTTGAGAATTGATTTTGGAAGAAAATCTCAACTTCTTTTGCCATCTGCTCTTCATCATCCAACCACTCTCCTCCTAAATTTTCAATTCTATCAATGTGCAATCTCTTCCTTCTGCCATTTACAAGGCTGTAGAAATTTTTTGTATTTTTATCCCCTTCAGTGTACCAAGTGATATTAGCCTTTTGTCTCCAGAATTCCTCTTCAAATTAGATATACTTCTTCATTTCTGCTTGTGCTTGTTGCAAAATCATTTTATTCCTTGCAGTAGGCTGTTGAGCAAAAAGTTGCTCCTTTATCTTCACCGATTCCTCCCTAATCTCTAACTGTTTAAAGATGTCACCAAATGTATCCTTACTCCACAGTGTCAAAGCCTTTTTTAACCTTCTTATTTTCTACTTGAACATGATAAAATGATGACTTTCACAATCTTCAACCCAATTTTTCTCCACAATAGCCTTGAAATCAGCATGTTCTATCCAGAGGTTAAGAAACTTGAAAGGTTTCTTGACAACCTGCCCCATCTTTATAAGCATTGGAGCATGGTCAGATCATGTTCAAGCCAGTTGTTCCACTTCAAATGATCCATAAACTGCCTGTAGGTGGGGATTGACCAAAACTCTGTCAAGCCTTTCAAATATACACTCTTCATCAATTCTACCATTCCACCATGAGAATGGGTTCCTTTAAAACCAATATCACATAATTCAGCTGAGTGTATACAATAAGTAAAGTCTTCACATTCTTACATTGACACGGGGACACTTCCTATCTTCTCTTCATCATTAAGAACCATATTAAAATCTCCTCCAACTATCCATGGAGTATCAATTACATTAGATAATTGAGATATATTGTCCCACAAAAATTCTCTATCACTAGCATTACATTTTGCATATACTAATGTAGTGAAAATATTATCCTCATATCCTTCCACCCTAAGCTTTAGAGTGATTTCTTGTTCTGTATCTTCTACTAGATCCACCTCCATATTATCTTTAGTAAAAAACCAAATCTTTCCATTTGTATTTGAACCTACTGTATCCCTAGTCTCCTTCTGTATTTTTGAATGTATCTAGCTTGTTGAAAAGGTTCCATCAGTGCAATTAAATAGAACTTGTGATGTCTGTTTAACATCTGAAGTTTATTAAAAGCCTGGTGGGTATTAACAGATCTAATGTTCCATATGAAAGCATTTAACATCCTGAAACATTGAGTTTTGTGGCTGCTCCTCTTGTTAACATCCCAACAGGATATTTATGCTCTCCTTCGTTCAGCTTCTTTCCTCTTCTTTCTCTCTTAGTAGTCTTTGGGGAAATGTCCGCATCTTTCTCTGCCCTATTTCTGTTAGCTTCCATATCCTCCTCTATGTCTTCTCTTCCAGCATCCTTCTCTCTATCATGTTCTATTGCAAGGATATGACTGTGAGAGCACATATCATGCAATGCTTTGTTAGGAGAGATTCTATTCAGAGGCATCACTTCCTTCTCCCTTTTTGCAACTTCTATAGCCGTTATGTTTTCTACCCCCTTGTTATCCATCACATTATTCACTATCATCTCTGTATCTTCCTTGTTTGTGGTTCCTTCAAATGTTTTAAGGCAAGACCATCTATGATTGTAGCTCAATATGATTCATTTGTGTGTTTAAATCATTGTTAATCAAATCACCAGGATTTTGCACATGATGTTCCATCTCCATGTCCCTCAAATTATCCTTGTCATTTCCCTGCATTACTCCAGTATGTTGCTCCTGTTGACACTGCATCACCAAATTTACAATATTCTCCTAAAACTCCTTGTTGAAATTGGCTTCATAATCTTCTTCCTTTTCTTTCTCCACTCTATCCCATCATTTATTTTGGTAGAAAGCCTTTGTTATCCATTGTTTAGTAGCATTACTATTGTTGCCATACTGTGATTCTGTAATTTGTTGTATTTCTTCAGTCTCACCCTTTTTACTCCTCTCTTTTGCAAGGACATTGAAACTATTACTCATATTAACCTTTTCTTTGGATTTGTTGTTGATAGCATGCTTCTCCACATTGGTAACATTTGTTGCTCTACCTTTCACTATTTCCCATGTATTTGGATCTCCCACAATCTTACCACTTGTCAAGACTTTTGGTGGAAATCTGTTGTCGATGGTGTCACCTGGTTGCTGCTTCTTCAAAGTATTCTCATCTTGCTATTGCTTCTTCAAATGTTCCTCAAGTTTTTATGATTCACCTTCATTCTCTACTTTCTCCCTATTTTTCTGTATCTTTCTACATTCAGTAGCATTATAACCTTGTAATTTACAAACCTTATAATATTTTGGTAAAGCATATACTGCACTTTGACTTGCACTGTACGTTCTACTCCTGTGGCCTCATCCACTTTGATTAGACATACAGTTTTTGGCAAATCTGCAGCTAAATCCAATTGCACCTTCACACAAGCACAATTAGGTCTGGTTTTATTGATCATAGTCAGATCCAATTGCAAAGGTTTGCCTACTGCGGATGCCAAAGAGAAAAGCGATTCTTTCACAAAGTATGTGGGCAACAAATTAGGGAACGAAATCCAGGCTACAACTTGTGTAGTTTCTTCCTCCACTTTAAAGTCTGTATTGTATATGAGGGGCCTCATCTGATAATCCCATCCATCTCTTTCCTTAATATAATACACATTTTTTGCCATAATATTGACAAAATCTTCCTCTAAAGCACATCGATTCACTACATGTCGATGTCTTAGTAAGCCATTTTTCACATCTCCCTTTATGCCACACTGAATTGGTATATTTCTCCTCAAATCATCAAGTTTTGACCACCCATAAGAAAACTTACCAACAACCGCATATTGTAAGTCTTCTAGTTTGTTCATTCTTGTAATCTCTGTCTTCATCCATCTCATAGTATGTATGCCGTCTTCCATTCTAGCCATCTTGAAGGGAATTGTTTCAATATCTATTTTTTCCTTAGCAAAGGAAACGTTCAAAGCATTAGGCTTTAGCAGATTTCCAAAATTCAATGGTTTATCCCCAACAGGAGTACCCGATATTGATTTTGGATAAATAACAGGTGGAAAATTAATAGTATTTGATTGTAGTGGTGTTGGACCAGCCCCTGGAGGAGACTGGCTGGAGGCCTGTGCGGTCATCGATCTAAGGTTTAGGCATGGAATTTAGGAGAGAGAAGAGAGTTTTTTAAGGAATGGATTTAAAATATATCTTAAGGTAAATACTAAGCACTACATTTTTATGCAAACTATCTTACAATAAGAACACTCCCAAGCTTCAACACCGAAAAACCCCTAAACCCTAGCCATATAGTACTGATTTCATGAATGGACCGGCTATTGGTCAGCCCCCCACCCCCCACCCCTCGGCTGACTAGGGTTTTCCCGTCACATCCCCATATTTGTTTCTATCACTATATCACACAAATTCACCAAAAAATTTAGACGAGGGCAATCCTAACAATTTGCCTATTGTCGAAAGGAGTAACAGTAGCAATAATGAGAATAACAAGGATGAAGCAGTAAAAGAAAAGGTTAAATATGCTCATTTGATAAATCCTGTGACACTTAACAATGCGACGCAAACGAAGGGGACCAAGATGGATCCTATCCCAATGAAAGAAGTGTCTTTCAACAATGGAATACCTCGTGTTTCATGGACAAAAGAGGAGGTGTAGAAGATGGAATATATTAGAAGAATTACAATTTGCAGTCATGGGAAAATTCTCATATAGGTGGATGGAATTAGAAGATTTGAGAACACAAATCCCAAAACAATGTAAGATCAAAGGTGATTGTAAAATTGGTCTTTTGAGAAATAGACATATATTAATTAGAATTAATTTGATGGAGGATTATGTGAACATGATGACCAAAAATGACTTTTATATTCTTGGAAAAGATGGAGTATCATATCAAATGAGGCCTCTCATCCATGTTACTAAATTCAAATCAGATGAAGAGTACACATGCTATGGCATGTATATCATTTCCTAATTTACTACCAACCTTTTTGGGGAAAGAAGCAGTTTTCTTATTGGCCTCAACAGTTGGGAAACCTATTCATCTTGATTTGGCTACTATTAATAAAACAAGACCTAGTTGTGCCAGGGTAAAAGTGCAAGTTGATCTAGCAAAAATTTGCCAAAAAGAGAGGAAATTGAAGTAGTGAATAGCAATACTGGTGAAACAAGGATTGAATGCATCAAGATTGAATATGACATGCGACTTAAATACTGCAAAATTTGTAAATTGCAAGGCCATGATGAAGTAGAATGCAGACAATTACATCCGAAATTGAGAATAAGGTTTGAGTAAGATAACAAGAAAGCTAATAAGCAAGACGAGAAGGATGATAATAATTGCAAGCAACAGAGGTTCAACAGAAGAGGGAGGTCAAGAAATAGAAGGTGGAATCCTACTAACAAATGTTCAAATTTGAATCTAATAAGGGGATAAATGAAGTAGCATTAGAGACAACACAACCCAACAAAGGAATAAACACTGGTAACTCATTTGAAATGCTACATGATGCGGATGCAGAAGATAAGAACAATGCAGAAAAATGCAAAAATGGGGCAGGGGATGGGAAACTCCTACAAACAGTGAGAGAATTAACAAAGCTCATGAGAATAATACGCAACATCATAGTCAAAGATAAAACAAGTACAGATAGAAAGTAATAAAGACGCAGAGGTGAAGGCAACTAAGAAAGATGTTGCAGTATAAGGATGGTGATATGACAAAGGAGCAAAGCAAGCAAGATTGTGAGAAAACAAAGGAGCTAGTAGTGAGTGACAATGACCAGGAGGATAGAAATACCATCAAAGCAATAACATAATTTCAGCAAAGTCCAAACCAATTCCAAAGTACAGTGTCTTCCATAATTACTCATATAGAATCAACTATGACCAAGGAAATAACAGTTGCACCTGAGCTGGTAGACACAGAAGATCATGATGTAATTAAAGTACTGATAAATGCTAAATTCCATGCTCCTTTGCAAATTGATGAGTCCAAGATAGAAAATGGTAAGGCAATGGTTGAATTGGAGGGTACCATGGCAAGATATCCACCAGACCAGACAAATGTTCAACTGTTGAAAGAAAAAAAAAATTATCCGAGAGATATTTTGGCAGCAACAAATACAAACACATAATTAAATGTGGTGCAAAAAATTAGCTCTCCAGTGAAAGTTTTACATGAAATACTCACACATCAGGTGTCAAAATCAATGGATGCAATTAAAGTACAGGAAAATAAAAAGAAAGTAGAGGATAAAGATAAAGGGGAAAATCAACAAAATATGAAAAATATTTGTAAAGAAGCAGATGTGTCACCACAAGATCACATAAAGAAGAGAAAGAGCAAAGCTAAAGGTAATGGTACTAAGCCAATAAGAATGGCCCTTATAAGGAGTGGGAAAACAAGTAATAAATGAAGATTAAAATACTCTATTGGAATCTTAGGTCTGTCAGATCTCAATATCCTTTCACAGGGTACAAATGCTTTATAGACATCATAATTTTACTCTCATTTCTTTAATGGAACCTTTTCAAGATAATAGAAAATACAGAGATACAAAAGGAGATTAGGCATGCAATATGTTAAGTATAACCAGAATGAATAAATTTGGGTGTTTGTGCAGGAGAATATTCAAGTGGCAGTTTTAGTAGATTCAGATCAGCAGCTTATAGTCTAGTTATCTTTTTCTGATGGTCAACAGTTAGTCATAACTGTGGTTTATACTTAATGTGATGCTCAAGATAGGGTACAATTGTGGGATGATATATATTCTTTAAGTCATAATATGATGCTTCCTTGGATAGTGGGTGGATATTTTAATGTTATCATGTGTGATGAAGAAAAATAGGAGGGCTTCCAGTGTATCCCAATGAGTATGAAGATTTTGCTTTCTGCATCAACTCATGTGAACAATTAGATGTGAATTTCAAGGGGAGCCCTTTTACTTAGTGGAATGGTAAAATTAATGAGGTTTGTATTTTCAAAAGATTAGACAAGATTGTTGTTAATCAAACCTTTCGTAGGCTGATGGGGAGTGTTGAAGTGGAACATTTGGCCAAAATAGGGTCATATCATGCACCTTTATTACGGTCTTATGGAAGTCAATCATTATTTTTCACAATACCATTTAGATTCTTAAAGTTTTGGTCTAAAAAAAAAGATTTTCAAGAGGTGGTGGCATAGAATTGGGTTGCAGCAAATATAAATGATGTGTTTATTAGTTTAAAGCAAAAGATGAAAAAGACAAATTCTGCCTTTCTTTTTAGAGTAAGGAGAAGTTTGGAGACATCTTTAAGCAGTTAAAATCAGAGAATAGATTGTTAGAATAAAGGAAGATCTTTTTGAAGAGGCTTATAATGCAGTAAACAGAATAGTGCTTCAAAAGGTATAGGCTGAACTAAAGCAATACTTACACTATGAGGAGGAATTTTTTAGGCAAAAGGCTGGAATCCAATGGTTCATTGAAGGGTATAGGAATACAAAGTTTTTCCACAGCTTGGTAAATGGTAGGAGAAACAGATTAAGCATAGACAAAATTCAGAAATATGATGGTACTTTACTGGTTGAAGAGGATGATCAAATTCCAAATAAGGCTATTAACTTTTATCAGGATCAATTTACTGGTGCAACAGATCATTGTGAGATGAAATTGATTAATCAGGTGACATGCTTAGTATGTACTGAAGATAATGACTTGTTAAATTAGTTCCCTACAGAAGATGAAGTTAAAAAGTCAGTATTTGTTTTGGATAGTGATATTGCTTGTGGTCCAGATGGGCTCACAGGTCATTTTTATCAGAGTTGCTGTAGTATTATGGGTGGAGATGTTATCAGGGTTTTTAATGCTTTCTTTGCAGGTTTCACTCTACCTAAATCTATTACTCACACTAATTTGGTCTTATTGCCCAAAAAATAGAAGGTTTTATCCTTCTCTGACTTAAGACCTATTAGTTTGAGTAATTTTTTGAACAAGATTATATCAAGAATTTTGCATGACAGGCTGGAATGTTTGTTGCCTAAGCTAATATCTTACAACCAATATGATTTTATGAAAGGCAAGAGCAAAATAGAGAATGTATTACTGGCTTAGGAGATTATTGCAGATATCAGAAAGAGAGGAAAGCCTGCAAATGTGGTTATCAATCTGGATATGACAAAAGCATATGATAGAGTAGATTGGGTATTTCTTATAAAGGTGTTTGTACAAATACGATTTAGTGAAGGAGTGATAGGTAAGATATGGAGATTAGTTTCTAATAATTGGTACTCTATCCTAATTAATGGTCAAGCTCATGGGTTTTTCCTTTCAACTAGGGGAGTGAAACAGGGAGATCCTTTATCTCCAGCCCTTTTTATCTTGTCTACTGAGGTCCTTTCGATGGCTCTTAACAATCTTTTTTCATATACTTTTTTCACGAGATTTGGGATGCCGAAATGGAGTGAGAATATTAATCATCTTGCATATGCAGATGATACTATTATTTGCAGCTACCTAATGTTTGTTGCTGTCAATTTCTTTGAAATTCCATATAAATCTAGAAAAAAACTCTATGAAGATCATAAATAACACATTTGAGAGGGATGATGGCTGAAAGCTGATAAATAGGATTGCTCTGCAGAACATTTTTAATCAACACAACTTTGCTCCTGCCTTTAAAATGTTCTGCAGAGCATTCCTATTTATCAGCTTTCAGCCATCATCCCTCCCAAATGTGTTATTTATGATCTTTATAGAGTTTTTTCTAGATTTATATGGAATTTCAAAGAAATTGACAGCAACAAACATTAGGTAGCTTGGTCAGAGATATGCCAACCAAAAGCTGAAATAGGACTAGGGTTTAGATCTCTATTTGATGTATCAAAAGCCCTATTTGCTAAGATGTAGTGGACATTTAGAACTAAAAAGACAATGTGGACTAACTTTATGTGGAATAAATACTGTAAGAGATTCAGACCACAGGTGGTAGAATAAAGAGGTGGATCTCGAACATGGAAGTTTATGCCACAAGCTAGAGATTTCTTTGATCAAGAAATATGGTGGGAGCCAAAGTATGGCCACTCTAGTGTTTGGTTTGATAATTGGACAAGATTGGGTACTTTGTATTTTCATCTCCCTATTAACTATCCTATTAACCATGCTTTTGAAGATGTGAAACAACTTATAAATCAAGGATAGTGGAATGAAGACCTTCTACATCAATTACTGCCAGAAGAAGTTATTAATCACATTTTCAACACTATTGGTGTAGAAAAAGAGTCTGAAGACTGGGATAGGTCCTAGTGGTTATTGAATAGCTCTGGCAAGTTTACTGTAAGCAGTGCTTGGGAAGTTGTGAGATCACCTAGTGTTTTATAAAGATGTATTTCAGTATATTTGGGTAAAGGGTATTCCATTCAAGGTATCTTTTTCCTATGAAGACTTTGCAAAAAAAAGAATTCCAATTGGAAAATTCATAGTCAGATTTGGTTCAGAAGAGAATAGTATCTGTTGTTGTTGTGAAAGTTCCGATTTAGAGACTTATGAACACCTGTTTATTCAATGTACAACAACTTCAGGTTTATGGAATTCTTTTGCAGCAGCTGCAAGTATTTCAGGCCCTTTTTAACAATTGAGAAGTACAATTTTTAAATGGCGGGAGGCATGTTGTACCACAAAACTCAAGCCTTTGCATAAGGCTCTTCTTGCATTTATAGTGTGACAGCTTTGAAAGAGAATAAATGCAATTAAGCATGGTGGAAGGATGGCTGTTCAATCAATGAAAATGGATATTAACAGGAATATTCACTATATGGCAATGATTAGGTATCCTTGGTTAAGGAATATACCTAACACTTGGCCTATGATAGTGAAATTTTTTGAAGAATATTCTCCCAGTATGGTCATGTGTAAAACTCATAGATTAGGAGTTTATAAATGCTATACAGATGGAGCATCCAAAGGGAATCTAGGGGCTGGCTAGTGCAAGTGCATTTTGTTTGAGAAATTGGATAGGGGAATTTATCTTTGCTGAAGCAGAACACTTGGGACAAATGACCTCTATTGAGGCTGAAGCCGTGGCACTAAGGAAGGGGATGGAATATTGTGTTGTGCATAACTATATACCCATTATACTAGAAATAAATTCTCTTGCTTTAAATATGATTTTAGAAGGGAGGTGGGAAGTCCCTAGGATTATTGCTCTAGAAGTGAAAAAAATCAATTTTTTGAGGGCTAATCAGAATATGGAGGTGGAGAATACATTAAGAGAAGGCAACATGCTAGCAGTTTTTTTTGCTAACAATGTTTTCTATTTTGTAGGTACAAAAATATTAACATACAATTCATTACTGGAGGTTCCACAAAATGGAAAGGTTATCAAAGGATGAAGCAGAATCAACTACCAAATCTAAGGGTAATGAAATGCCAAAACAGAGATTTTAAGGTCCATTAAGCAAGACGAGAAAGGGATTACGGAAGTGGATATCAAATGAAAAGAAGAACACATCATATAACACACTATCAAATTTGACAAACAAAGTAGATGGAGTACACAAAAGCGGCAACATAGCAGATTCAAAGTAAGATTAGCTACGGATAAGGGAATGCCTGGTGGAGTTGAAGTTTATCTAAAGTTTTGTTACACTTAACAGTGGTATTAGTTCAATTATGAGCTTAGCTTGTTGGGAAAATAAAATATCATAACAATTTTGACTCAGCTAGGCATCACTTCTTTAAGGAAAGGAAAGAAAATGACTTATCTCTGTGGTAGCAAGCTAGATCTATGAAGGATGAGTTGAAGAAGTCTTCATAGGGTATTGATTTCTTGGCATTGTGAGACTTTGAAATGTCTTAAGTGAAATCAATCGAACTCAACCTTAGAACAGTGAAGAGCTTTCTAACCACGAAGATAGCCTCTTTTTTTTGACCTTCATCAGCTTTTTTTTCAATGGCCGATTAGATTGATGAAGAAGATGAAGAGATGGCAACAGTTGTAATGGAGCTTTTAGAGGTTTCCATTTTCAACCTTGTCCTTTTGTTTTTATTTTTTTTTAATTAGACATAGATATTATTGTTTTGTTGGTTTGAGCGGATCAGCTTTTGGGATTTTTGGTTTGGGCCAACATTTTTTTTTTACAAATTTTGATTTATGGAATAAATGGCCTGCTAGGCCATCTTTAATTAAAAAAGGCAAAACTTCACATATAGCCAACTTATATCCCTCTTAACTAACTTCTTAGTCTAATTTTAGTAATTATATTTTATAGATTTTAGTTAGTGATTAGATGTATTTAGGACTCTTGTATACAAATATTAACTAATAAATTTTATTATTATTTCATTTATGTTTAGAGATAAAAAAGGAAAGGGGAGTGATTCACTTCCTTTATTCTCTCCAACATATTTTTTTCAAATATTTTGTTTCTTCCTTTTTCATATGAACTGTTATAGCTTACTTTTTAATTTTTGAAATACAAAAGTAGAATTCAAACTAAAATTCCTCTGATTTCTTTACATGAATTCAGAATTTAAAATATAATTTCAATATATTTATACATTCAATGTACTTATCCACAAAAATTAGCTATGAATAGAAATACAAATGTAGAATTGATACAAATGAAAATTAGTTATGAATTTAACATTCAAATACAAATACAAACGCATACAACTCATATTTTCAAGATAAATACGAATTGATACAAATTCAAAAGTATAAAATGGATATAAATTCAGATTATATGTATAAATAAACAAATTTCAATGTATAAATGTATGTGAAAGAACATAACAAAATAAATACAAAAATACAAACGCATTGATAGAAATATACAAACAAATTCACTTTATGACTAAATATAATTTATAAAACTGATTATACAACTTATATGTATATTTTATATATGTATATATATGCATATCGTATTGAAACCTTTTTTTCGCATGAATTGAAAAAAAAAATAATTGAAGAAACTTGTTTTGATGTAATAAATCTTTGAAAAAATTACAAAAATATACTATTTAAGAGTCAATATAACAAAACCTACCAATAGTTTCTACTTTTCAAGAAAAAAAAATTGAAGAAGATGGTGGAAAATTTAAAAAGAGAAACAAAAATCAAATAAAATGGCCAATTTTCAAAATTAAATTAAAAATAAAATTAAGTGCTCAATTAAGTTAGCCAAAATTTAAGCTAATTAGATGAGCTAGATTAATTACATGATATACAAGCTATTATATTTGTATATAAGGGCCCACTTAAATAATAATTTTTTAACCAACTTTTGACTATGTCAAGTAATTATTTTAAACATTAACCATAATAGATAATTAAGGATTCTTTTTATCTATGCTATGTAATTTTCCCATTAACACATCTATCTATTTTTGATTATCCTTTCGTCTAAGCAAAATTACGACCTTGATACTCATTTATCACCTAGAGCCACTACTAATGCTATTCAAATTCTTAATTTTAATAGATATAACACTATTCTCCCTCTCCTACTCACCCAATTAGTCACCCATAATACATTTCCCCACTAAAATAGCTAGAAACCTAGGTACTTCATCAGGATTCGTATAGAAATTAAGGAATACTTCAAAGCATGGAGAGATGAGGCATGCCTAAAGACGCAAAAATGAAGATACACTCAGAGATCACATCGATCCTTATGATCCCCGGGTCCCTTAGCCACACATCATGGAAATCAACACGTATAACTAATATTTGTACTTAAGGGGTTTTAATCATCACACGGTAAGTCACAATATACTACAAGTGAGAACGATCCACATAACCTATTCATAACATATTATTGCAATACAGTAAGTGCTTTACACAATATTAAGCGAATTTCAAAAGATAATAATTCAGCTCCTATGATTCTTACTGACCTCTATGGGTTGGAATGTCTTGTTCCAACCTTTAAAACATTAAAGAGATACCAATTGGGGCCAACCAATCTCAATTATGATGGTTGAGATACCAATTGAAATCTACTAGATACCAATTAGACTCAACTTGGGGTGACAACACTGAAATAACACGATAGGAGGGCAAGAAGTGAAAATGATTTCCTAGATGTCTTATAACTTCCCACAGATTTGATGTGGACGTCAACACACCAATCCATAAAATTCTACTAGATATTTGCTCTTGTATTAGGAGATCGGTAACTTGGGCTCTGATACCATCTTGTCATGACCCAAATCACAGATCATTCGGGCACCTACCAATTTCTATCCTAGATAGGAGAACCCTTACCACCCAACCATTCATTTAATGCGGAGGTTAAAATAATTCTTATTCAATAAAATTGAGTTCAGTTGATTTATAAAGTAACTATAGTTCAGTACATTTGATAAGTAAATACAATGCAGAAAATGATTAAAATTGAATCCCCAAAACCTAGCTTAAACCTACACAAGAGCACTAAACAAGGAATAGGAAACTCCAAGACCCAACATCCATGTAAGATCGAAAGGACATGAGCTGCTGCAGAATGATCATCGTCGCTACTATAGAAACTCCAACTGACCTGCCCCATGGCTATACCCCCAGATGGAGATATAGTAAGTGTAGTATCAGTACAACCACACATACTGGTAGGTATCATCAACCAACCAGGGTTAGAAACAAATAACATTAATAGTAAATAGGAAGAAATCATGGCATCAAGTAAAGTTTCGATTTCTAGTTCCCAATTTATGTAATTAATAACATATCACCTTTAGTATCTTTGGACCTGCCTGTCATTTAACATTTTTGTATATCCTTGTCCTTTGACATTCCACTCTAACCTCCCTCTTTTGATCCTACCCTATCAAATTATTCAGGTTCCTACCATTTCTAACCCACTTTAGACAAACCTACAAACCTTACTAATTTAGGACTCTGAGGGCACCGCACGGTTGACCCAAATTCCTTTAGTACTCAACTACTATAATGTACTGTGATGTTTATAATGACCAAGACTCTAACAACATCGGCAACCTTGTGGGAAGAGCACCATGCGATACCTCACATATATGACTATATACTTAGGATAATAAATATTATACATAGTCTAGGACATACCTTGCATTCACGCTTCGCTACCATGCACAATCACCACTATCAATAGGGAAAGTCCACTTAAGGAACCATCAACAACATATAAATATAACGAACATTTAATCCATATGAATGAATGTATGCATGTCAGATGTGCGCATCATCTCTTCCTTAACCACATTCTCAACATTATGAACATCATGATCAATATCAATATCACCATCATTATAATCAACTCATCATCAACAACATTATGAACATTATCATCAATATCAATATCACCATCATTATCATCAACTCATCATCAATAACATCATAAACATCATCATTTAGATATCAACATCACAACCCTCAACTCATCAACTTCAGTATGTATAAATATGCAAATACAATCAATAATCATAAGAAGGGCCTGATGGCAATTATAAATCTTGGTTCACACAGAAGCATAAAGACATCAACCTTATTTTTGTACATATACATAAGTGTATTCACCCACACCTACTACAAAACTGTGATAGTTCTACTTGGATAACAAAGCTAACTCTCTATCTATGGCCCATACTCGTGTTTTCAACACCGTCCTCCATTTTTTTCCTAATACCTTAATCGGGACACTCATGCTTGGCCTTCCTAACCTTACTCTTATTATTCTATGACCCTTACCAAATTACCTAGCATGATACGTAACTTGACACTAGGTTGTCCCCCAAGCTCTCCCGTCTATTCAATTACACTTGTAGGTTGCTTTAACTCAAATAGTATAACTATAAACCCCTACCTCACACTTACGCTTTGTTAAGCTTTCTTAATGCAAGTCACAATTTATCTAGTTTACTTAGAGCATTTCCAATTAAACCCTAGCTTACTTCTTTCTCCTTCTTTTTTATCGTACTTACACCTCACCGTACTTACAAGCCACGGTGTTCATTCAACTAGTCATAATTCTCATAAAATTTAACCCATTTCATGCCACGAATATCGAACCTACGGAGTACAACAACAATTTACAACAATATTAAGGCCTAACCATATTTTTATCCATCCCAACACCGTGCCGAAAGGCCTAATGCATGAAAACTTCCAACATTACTATCAATATTACATGAATCTTACCCAAGTCTACTACAATTTAAACCATAACCTACCTCGAAGATGAGTTATGCTGCTACTGAGAGGAGAAAGTTATCCGGTAAGTTCTAAGCATCTTCTCATGTCGAGTTCCCACTAGGTGTACCTTAAAACTGCTCTCATAAAGTGTAGCCTTTAAAATCTCATAACTATGGAGGTGGATTTATATAGGGTATTTTTAGGGAAAAGGACAACCTATGAGGGTTAAAAATAAAAAGGGTTTTAAGGAAAGATCAGTCTGGAAACTGTTGGATACCGTTGTAGTAGTTAGTTTACTGCTGAAGTGGTAGGTAGCAGGCCAAGCCAAATCTTTTTAAATTTTTGTCCCAATTACGTTGGGCACCATTTCTCCCCATGAATTAAATTCTATTAGGTCCAGTAGAAGGATTTTAATAGTCGAAAATAATTTTCCTAGAATGTTTTTCAATGTACTGACATTTTGGGTCGTTACCCTTCAGCTAGAGGGAGGGTAATTTTGTTGGAATATTCTATTTTTATCGACGGGCCTCGAGACTCAATTTTTTACTTGATTTTTGATCCAAATTGTAAATCATCAATATGCATGTCATGAGTCTCGTATTAACATGTAGATCACTTATTTGATAGAGTGGAAATGGTCTAAGGCTTTATGGAAGGAGAAGGCTTCTGTGTGATAGTTCATGATTTTTCATTTAGCCTTGAGGTAGGTTACAACTTCCTTCTCTTTAGACATAGCTCGACTAGATGATGTATATTATAAATTGCAAGTTGGTTAGGGGATTGTCTAGTTAGAATAGGGCTAACTCTAAATTTCTGAGTTTACTTGTAACACCCTGGATCCCGAACCTATGAATACTCAACACTTAATACAAAAAACTAAAATCTGATACTTGTATTCCCAGACCACCACAACTTAGTATACTAAACATAGATTGTGACCACGAGCCATAGTATGACTCATGGCACCAACCACAAAGTTGTTCTAAAGTTCACAGGCACCATAACTCATACCATGATTCGTGGATGGGTGTAAGAGTAGTATGATGGACTCGTGAACTCAGAATTGAGACTTGAAAATATCCCCTCGAAAAAACCAATGGTAGTACAAGTCGTGAAATCACTATACAAATTGTGAAATGAGCCTACGAATCGTACTATTAAATCAGAGAAGTGATCCAGGAGTTTGACAAAAATACCAAGGACCATGACTCTAACTATGAGTCATAATATGATAATATGAGTTGTACTCAAACTTGTGGTATCCTACACTAGAAAAATCAGCAATGTTTATGAAAGGGTAATTTTGACTTTTCCTTGTCTTATTGCCCTATCCCATGAAGATTTGGTAACCAAAAAGTATTAATATATGATCTGAAAGCCTATTCTTCCTTTATTCTCTCAAGAACAAGTCTAAGACAAAATCAATCAATCTAGGGTTCCTAATCTAGCAAGCTAATTAAGTTTCTGTCACGCCTTGAATTCCAACGGGGCGGACTGGCACCCGAAGCTATTAAGGCCCGAGAGAACCAATCTTCATTCATGTGCACTCATATGCATGTCACTAAAAGAACAACACTCTACCTCATTTAGATACAAATTACCAATGGCGGAAGTCATGGAAAACATATGATATCTATGAAACTTGGCCCTTGGGGCCACCATGTCAAAAGCATACATTTTTTCATTCATCTTCCCACATACGTCTACAAAGCCTCTAATAGATACCTGTACATAACCATCCTAAAGTCGGGACAAGTCCCCGCTTTATACAATATTTACATAGTACCAAAACCAATGTACACATGTGACTCGAAAAGCACCGAACTAGCTTGAGCTCACCAATGATCTGCAAATGACTCGAAACCTACTGTGGAGGTCTACTAGCACCTGCGCCTGCAGCAAGTAAGGTAAGTCCCCCAAGGGACGTCAGTACGAAGAATGTACTGAGTATGTAAGGATATAAGAAACTGCATCATACATAAGAACTTCAATGAAATCAAATACAAGTGAGTAATCAATGTGAAAAAACCACTGTACTGTATATGTGGAACAATGTACATTGCTTTCATTATTTTCTTTGCTTTTATGCTCATTCATCATCATTTGTATCATATCGTACCCGGGCCCCAACTGATAAGTGGGTCATAGCATAACATAACATAACATTGGGATTGGCCCGAGCTAGGTTCTTACCCCCAGAGCTGCCCCCTGTCAGGTTCGGCTCGAGCTAGGCTTCCGTCCCCAGAGCTGCCCCTTGTTCCAATAATCTCAGGATCGGCTCGAGCTAGGCTTATGCCTTCAAGCCATTCAAAAGGTACCATAAGTTGATAATTACATCCAAGAAGGGTATAGGGGGCTTCGGGGATCAAAGAGAGACAAAAACATGCTAAACGAAATTCTGGACTGGGATGTGGGGCCACTTGCGCCCGTAGGTGGTTGAAATGCGGCTGCAGGTTCCCCTATGGCCTTGTCCAGATCCACCTGCATTGGCATCTGCGCCCGCAGGTGCTCCAGACGCGAGGGCGGATGCCCGTTTCAGCCTCCAAGGGCCATTTTAGAGTCCTTTTTTGTAATAAATGGTCCATGTCCATAAATAAGCTTATCTTTACATATTTTAGGTAAACTTGGATGCCAACAAACAACCATGGTTTCACAACACACATGACCATCACCAAAACTACATTTTCCTTTCAATATATCACCAATTCCATGCACAATTTTGCAACAACAATTCCAAATGTTATACACATAGAAAAAGCAATTTAAGGACATAAAAAAATCTTACAAGATGATTTTTAATTCATAAAATTCACTTCCTTCAAGACCACAAGTCCACTTTCAAGTTTATAATGCAAAAACCTTTACCGATTAAGCAAACATAGACTGTTCCACACATAGTGAACTGCTCAACCCTTTTTCAACATAACCAACATGATTTATACACCCTCTCATGCATATAATGTATTAAACCATAAGATTAAACACTTACCAAAGCTTGCAAAAGAGTGATCTTGTACAAAGAGATAATTACTTAGGGTTTATGAGATGAGAGAAATATTGTGGAAAAATCTAGAAATGGCATTTGTGTCTTGTTGAATAAAAATATGATTTTTGTGCCCTTTTATTGTCCCTTTAAGTCTCATCCTTAGCCACACTTTGTTCATAAATGTTATCTTTACTTGGTCAAAGGTGGAATGGGTCATTTCCCCACTTGGGCCATGTCTTTTTACTTAATATTTGGGCCTCATTTGAGCCTATGAACACAAGACCAATTGAGCCTACTAAACTTAATGTGTAACACACCAACCTTCTCATGTTTGAATGATTCCATAAATGTTACGATAATTAAATAGGTTCGAAAATGTACGGGGTGTTACATCCTTCCCCCCTTAGAAACATTCGTCCTCGAATGTTAGTGACATTATCCAATTTAAACAATTTCAAGTCTAGGATCATTCTTCATTTTATCATAGATATACATAATGCTTATAAATACTTACTTGTTATTGTTCCGATCCCGCATCTTGAACTTTCTCTTCCATTTGAAATAAATGAGGGTACTTGGACTTCATCATTTCTTCAGCTTCCCATGTGATCTCTTCTACCTGCTGATTTCTCTAAAGCACTTTTACGGAGGCTACTTCTTTATTCCTTAACCTCTTCACTTGTCGATCCAGAATAGCAATAGGTATCTCTTCATAAGTGAGATCCTCCGTAATTTGTGCATCTTCAATGGGAGCAAAACGAGATGGATCTCCTATGAACTCGAAGAATTGAAACATGAAACACTGGATGCACTATGGAGAGTTCTTGGGGTAGTTTCAATTCATAAGCAACTTGCCCAAATCTTGTGACAATTTCATATGGACCTATATAACGTGGACTCAACTTCCCTTTTTTCCCAAATCTCATTACCCCTTTCATCGGTGACACCTTCAAGAATACCCAATCACCTATGGCAATTTCGAGCCCTCTTTTTCTAACATCAGTATATGACTTGTGTCGACTTTGGGCTGTTTGTAGCCGCTGTTGGATCACTTTAAATTTCTCCATAGCTTGATGAACAGGATCTGGCCCAAGTAAAGCAGTTTCACTCGCTTCAAACCATCCAATTAGTGATCTACACTTCCTTCCGTATAAAGCTTCATAAGGTGCCATTTTGATACTTGAATGATAGCTATTATTGTAGGCGAATTCAATAAGAGGTAGATGATCATCCCAACTACCTTTAAAGTCCAATGTGCAAGCTCGTTGCATATCTTCAAGTGTTTGGATGGTACGTTCTGCTTGTCCATTTGTTTGAGGATGAAAAGTCGTACTCAAGTTCACTTGCGTACCCAAACTCTTCTGAAAAGACCTCCAAAAATCTGCAGTAAATTGAGATCCCCTGTCTGATATAATAGATATTGTAATCCCATGTAATCGCACTATCTCTTTAACATACAACCTTGCATAATCTTCAGTTGTATAGGTGGTCTTGACTGGTAGGAAATGCGCTGACTTGCTAAGCCTGTCAACTATTACCCATATAGAATCAAATTTTCGCAGTGTACGAGGCAAACCTGTGATGAAATCCATGTTAATCATGTCCCACTTCTAGACTGGAAGATTGATACATTGGATATAACCTCCAGGTTTCTGATGCTCTACTTTTACTTGTTGACAATTTGGACATTGAGCTACAAATTCTGCAATGTTCTTCTTCATATTACCCCACCAATACATTTCTTTCAAATCGTGGTACATTTTGGTGGATCTTGGATGAATAGAATACCATGAATAATGTGCCTCTGTCATAATCCGTTTCCTTAGCTCATCTACATCCGGTACACATAATCTACCTTGGCAGTGAAGTACTCCCTCTTGCGTAAGATCAAATACCCTAGTCATACCCTGTTGTACATTCTCCTTCTGCTGCAATAAAATAGAATCCACATACTGCTTCTCTTTCACCTCAGCTACTAATGAAGATTCTACTGCATTTTGTACAATAACCCCTTCATCTGGAGATTCAAGAAGACGAACTCCCAAGCTGGCTAGTTGATGTAGATCCTTGACTATACATTGCTTCTCTTTCAACTGACCATTAGTGCTTCCTACTGCTTTGCGACTTAATGTATCAGCTACCACATTTGCTTTTCCTGGATGATATAGGATATCAATATCATAATCTTTTAAGAGTTCCAGCCACCTTCGCTGCCTCAGATTTAAGTCTTTCTGCTTAAAGATATATTGCAAACTTTTGTGATCAGTATATACGTCAACATAAACTCCATACAAATAATGGCGCCATATCTTTAAAGCAAATATCACAGCCGCTAGCTCAAGGTCATGTGTTGGATAATTTATCTCATGTGGCCGCAACTGTCGTGAGGCATAAGCTATTACATTACCGTGCTGCATCAATACACATCTTAGGCCAACTCTGGACGCATCACAATAGGCTGCATACCCTTCTGTGCCTTCGGGAAGTACTAATACGGGTGTGGAAGTTAATTTATCTTTCAACTCTTGGAGACTTTTCTCACATGCATCATTCCACTGAAACTTGATTGCCTTGTGTGTTAGCTTCGTTAAAGGTGCAGCAATGGAAGAAAACCCTTCAACAAACCTTTGATAATAACCTGCCAACCCAAGAAAACTACGAATTTTCGTAGGCATCGTAGGCCTTGGCCAATTTTTTACCGCTTCAATCTTTTGTGTATCAACCCTTAATCCTTCATCTGACACAATGTGACCCAAGAATGCTACGGATTTTAATCAAAATTCACATTTAGAGAACTTTGCATACAAATTACGCTCACGAAGAATCTGTAACACCTGCCGTATGTGATTAGCATGGTCTTCTTGTGATCTGGAGTAAACCAGGATGTCATTTATAAACACCGTCACGAACACATCTAGAAATGGCTTAAACACCCTATTCATCAAATCCATGAAAATAGCTGGTGCATTTGTTAGTCCAAACGACATAACTAAAAATTAATAATGGTCATATCGTGTTCGGAAAGCTGTCTTGGGTATATCTTTTTCTCTTACCCTGACTTGATGGTAACCCGACTTCAATTCAATCTTTGAAAAACATTTGGCACCCTATAACTGATCAAACAAATCGTCAATTCTGGGGAGGGGATATTTGTTCTTGATCGTTACTTTATTCAATTGCCGATAGTCAATACACATTCTCAACGTGCCATTTTTCTTTCATACAAATAATACTGGTGCACCCCACGGGGACATACTAGGCCTTATGAACCCCTTGTCCAGCAAGTCTTTTAATGCTCCTTCAGTTCTCACAACTCTGCTGGAGCCATTCTATACGGAGGAATAGAGATAGGCTGAGTGCCTGGCATCACATCAATCCCAAACTCTACTTCCCATTCTGGAGGTAAGCCTGGAAGATCTTCAAGAAATACATCAAGGAATTCATTTACTACTGGAACTGACTGAGGAGTTAGTGGTTCCACATCAGTATCTTTCACTCTTACTAAGTGACATATGTACCCCTTGGCTATCATTTTCCTTGCTTTGAGATAGGAAATAAATTTTCCTCTCGGTGCCCCTACATTACCCTTCCATTTAAGAACATTCATTTGTGGAAAATGAAAATGTAATTTCTTAGCTCGGCAATCTATCGTGGCATAACAAGAAGCCAACCAATCCATACCCATTATGACATCAAAATCCACCATTTCCAGTTCAATAAGATCAGCCAACGTATCATGATCACACACAGTTACTACACAATTACGATATACTCTTTTTGCAACAATAGATTCACCAACTGGTGTAGATACTTCAATTGACTTAATTAATAATTCCGGTGTTCTTTCAAATTTTGCAGCAATCAATGGAGTAACATATGACAATATAGAACCCGGATCAATCAATGTATATATATTATGCGAAAGTATGGATAATATACCTATGACTACATCAGGAGAAGCCTCTGAATTCTGCTGGTCTCCTAGAGCATAGGTCCGATTCTGGGCTCCACTGGAACTGGCTGCTCCTTTGGCACCTCTACCATGACCAGCAGGCTGTACACCTCTGCCTAGGGAAGGAACCGATGAAGATGATGCAACGGTTGATCCCGTAGGTTATGCTATACCACCCGTTCCTCTCTGTGGACACTCTCTCATCATGTGCCCCGACATACCGCACCAAAAGCAAGCAGTCGTCCCTAACCGGTATATACCTAAATGAGTCCGCCCGCAGTGCTAACACAGATGACGAGGAAATCCTGCTGCCTATGAACCTTGAAGCCCACTACTCTGCCCACCTTGACTGCCTCTAAACCCTCGAAATTGAGATTGAGTACCTGTTGTGGAATAAGAGAATGATGGTCTCGGTGGTTTAGGGAAAGCACGAGGCCTAGATTCTCATTAGGACGCCATAGACTATCCCATAGGTCTAGCCCTCTTTGACGACCCTCTTTCAAATTTGTGTACCCTCCTTCTTTGCCTCTGATCCTCCATCTTTTGTGCAAAAGCCTGTATTTTGGCTATATCCATATCTTTGTTTAAATCAGCAATGGTATAGTCCCTCACTAAATATGGCTCTAATCTATCCACATATCGATGGACCCTGTCTTCCATTGTGGCCATTACATTCGGAGCATATCAAGCCAAAGAATTAAACAGAAGACTGTATTCTCTGACACTCATATTCCCTTGACAAAGATTTAAAAACTGATCCGCACGAGCCTCTCAGATCTCATATGGGAGATAATGATCAAGAAAGGCCGTTTTAAATTCTTCCCAATTAGCTGGAAGTGCACCAATACCCCTCAATCATTTCCAGTCTTCATACCATAATATAGCTTCTCCTTTCAATCTATAGGCTGCAAGCTCAACTGTTTCTGCACCAGTCACGTGCATAACATCTAGAGCCCTTTGGATTTGGTCAACGAAGTCTTATGGGTCTGCCTTTGGATCTGACCCGGTGAACGTGGGAGGGTCTAATTTCAGAAAATCTTGTGTCCGCCGACTAGCTACTCTAGCCGCGCCATCCTCACTTGTCATTGGACCAACTTGTCCCTGAGTTTGTGCAGCAACTATCTAAGGCAACATATGCACTGCATTTATTAAATCCTGTTTAGTGGCATTCATAGGCGGTTCTGCAGGTACTTCTCTACCTCTTGGCTCTTTCGAAAATGGAAGAGTAGAAGAAGCCTGCGATGCAAACTCCTGTTCACCGCTACCTTGACTAGCTTGGTCAGGTGGTGATTTACTCGTTCCTTCTCCGACAAGCATATCTACCTGCTTACCTTTGCCCCTACCTCATCTTGTCATTGGCATTTTACTATAACAAAAAAACCCAATTACAATGGTCAGATATGATTCCACCTACAACATTGACTCTATTGCACGATCTAGAAATGAAGAAAAGAAACAACTCCTAAATGTCCTGTAGTCTCCTACTTATAAATGTGGTGCAAAACACATCCACAAGCAAGACTCTACTCAGATACGACTTTGTAGACACCCTTAGGACGACCTGCTCTGATACCACTTTTGTCACGCCTCGAATTCCAATGGGGCGGACTGGCACCCGAAGCCGTTAAGGCCCGAGAGAACCGATCTTCATTCATGTGCATTCATATGCATGTTACTAAAAGAACAACACTCTACCTCATTTAGATACAAATTACCAATGGCGGAAGTCATGGAAAACATATGATCTATGTGAAACTTGGCCGTTGGGGACACCATGTCAAAAGCATACATTCTTTCATTCATCTTCCCACGTACGTCTACAAAGCCTCTAATAGATACTTATTCATAACCATCCTAAAGTCGGGACAATTCCTCGCTTTATACAATATTTACGTAGTACCAAAACCAATGTACACATGTGACTCGGAAAGCCCCAAACTAACTGGAGCTCACCAATGATCTGCAAATGACCCACAACCTACTGTGGAGGTCTACTAGCACCTGCGCCTGCAACAAGTAAGGTAAGTCACCCAAGGGACATCAGTATGAAGATTGTACTGAGTATGTTAGGCTATAAGAAACTGCATCATACATAAGAACTTCAATGAAATTGAATACAAGTGAGTAATCAATGTGAATAAACCACCGTACTATATATGTGGAACCATGTACACTGCTTTCATTACTTTCTTTGCTTTTACGCTCATTCATCATCATTTATATCATATCGTACCCGGGCCCCAACTGATCAGTGGGTCATAGCATAACATTACATAACATTGGGATCGGCCCGAGCTAGGCTTATGCCTCTAGAGCTGTGTAACACCCCGTACCTCCCCAAACCTATGTGATGACGTTGAACAATGGTTACTTAGGTGTCGAGATGCCATGAGTATGTAGTTTGTAATGTTAGTGATAGGAAAATTGAAATTTGGCCTTGTACATGTGATTAAACTTGTGTAGGAGGTGTTTTGCGATTTTCAGGGAGCATCTGTGGGGTTCAAAATGAGGCTAAGAGGACCTCTAAACAAAGAATATTAAGGGTAATAAGTAAGTTAAAGAATAGGATTTGAAGTATCTAATCAAATCCGCGAAGAAAAGTCGAAGAAACAAAAATTTTAAAAATAAAATTTTTAGCGCCATAGGAAGGGCCAGGCGCTTGTTTTGGCGCCCAAACCAGAAATATTATAAAGCTCAGTGCCCTGGGAAGCACCAGACGTTTGCTGGAACGACCAAACTAGTAAGCTTCTAAAATTTGTTCTAAGTGTCCAAGGGTGCCCGGGTACGTACCGGGATGATTTTTGCCACGTTTTTTATACAACCGCGAGCATATACATGAAATGAGTGAATTATTATATTGTTATGGTAAAATTACTCGTGAACGAATTTGGCATCAAAATGACAGTTTTACCCTTGTGGTCAAAATAGGTCATACGTGGCTAGAATCGCTTGTTTTTGGGATTGAGACTACGAATATAAATCCCGTGAGTGGAAATATCATTGTAACGCGTATATGATGGAATATAAATTGATTTTAGTGGGCCAAGATAATATATGTGTTAATGGACCAATTTGAGGCCCAAAGTGGAGCCAAAATGCATGGCCCAATGGGTCAAAAAGACCCATTCTTCCATTGACTAGTAAACACACATGTGAGACTGGGTAAGCATGAATACAAGGCCTATATAAAGGGGGGAAAATCAGATTTTTATCTCATTAGACACACATCACACTTCTCTCATTTTCTAGAGTTTTCAAGATAACTCTTTTGGTGACTCTTTAAACCCTAAGGCATCTTTGGACAAGATTATCATCTTCCAAGCTTGGTTAAGTGATTATTCTTGTACTTTAACATATTATGTACATGATATACTATGTATATCATGTTGGTTATGCTTGGAATTGTTGGACATGACACTTTGGCTTTTTGCTAAAAGATGTGCATTCTTGCGAATTAAACTTGAAAAAGGGCTTGATGTTTTGATAAAAGTGAATGGTATGGATGAAATATCAACATGTATGGTATGATTATGTTATTAAACTTGTTATTTTTTCATAAGTGTAAATTATGGGATTTTGGCTGATTTGTGATATGAGGTGTATTAAGGTGACTTGATGGATTAATTGTGATATGGTGTTTGTGAGAAAGTGTAAAGGAGAAACTTTGTGGTGAAATGCTATTGGTATGTGATGTTGTGGTCAATGTATATAATGTTATGGTATTGTTGGCATGAAAAGTCCATGAATGGTATTGTAAAGGGTGAAACAATGTTATAGGGGACTCATGTAACTCATGGTCTTCTTATACACTTGGAATATAGCTTGTGGTTAATGTAGGGCATGAATGAGGTATTGTTGGTATGACAATACCGTAAATGGTATTGTAGAGAAGGAAATGACATGTAACTCATTGTTGTCATATGCATTTGTAAGGTAGTTGGTGGTTAATGTTGGTTTCGTTATGTATTTGTGATATAGAGTGAAACGTAAGGAAGGAAGGAGCGAAATTGTTGTGCTCACATATTGGATTGTGTACTTACATTGGGAAGATAAGGTATGTAAGGTTACTCTGTCCGTATCCTTCTGCATCACATAATGTTCATATTGACATTTCACTTGTCCAATTCCGAAATATGCTAAGGTATCTCATTCAAGTTTGATGTATATTGTTATCCACACGTTTCTTATTCAATGACCGATTGGTATTCATACATCTCCTATCCATGGACTGAAATGCCTAAGCTCTCATAATGTTGTTGTTTATGAGTTACCTAATTATGGACATGGTTCTAAAGAAGTCATAACGTTGTAATTCTAAAATAAATATCTCAAAGAGGGTAAGGTGTAAAGAAAATCTAGTTATTCTTGAAAAGTATTCTCCAATCATGTCATGTTCCAAAGTCCAATATTATTATGAATATCTTTGTACCAATCTCATAAGAGTAGTGAAGGAGGTAAAGTGTGAACTAATATATTTATTTCCTCACAAGTGAGCGTATCACTCTCTTGAAAGCAAGGAAGTGAAGTAAGGTATAGAGGTGTGTTTCCAATATTATCATGATCCTTAAAGTATCAATCTCTCATAAGTGGATGTGTTAGTCTCTCACAAGTTAAAGTATCAATCTCATAAGAGTAATAAGAGAGGTGATGTGCAAGTTAATATAATTATTCCTCATAAGTGAAGATGTCAATCTCAAGACTAAAGGAGTGAAGTAATATATATATATATATATATATAAGAGTGTGCTTCAATTAATGTCATGACCTTTAATGTGTTACTCTCATAACTATGTAAAGGGTATAAGATTTGTTGAGAAGTAATGTACGCATGGTTACTTCATATTTCATTGAGTATGGATCA
Organism: Capsicum rhomboideum; assembly: GCA_031232105.1. Taxonomy (NCBI): domain Eukaryota; kingdom Viridiplantae; phylum Streptophyta; class Magnoliopsida; order Solanales; family Solanaceae; genus Capsicum; species Capsicum rhomboideum. The sequence goes on from CP124711.1 coordinate 60,333,104, forward strand.
CAATCTAAAGGGTATAAGTTCAAGTTGGAATAATCCCAATATTATGCTATGTTAGTTATTTATAGCCCACCAAAGGTGGAGGTCCGGTATTATACTTATATATTATAGCCCACCAAGGTGGAGGCCCAGTACTATATACTTATTTATTATAGCCCACCAAGGTGGAGGCCCGGTACTATATACTTATTTATTATAGCCCACCAAAGGTGGAGGCCTGATATTATATACTTATTTATTATAGCCCACCAAAGGTGGAGGCCCGATACTATATACTTATTTATGATAGCCCACCAAAGGTGGAGGCCCGGTACTATATACATATATTATAGCCCACCAAAGGTGGAGGCCCGGTATTATATACTTACTTATAAGGTGATGATCCATAAGGTATTATAAATCACTAACTAGTTGAGTGAACGGTAAGGAAGATAGTTGTAAAGAGATGAGAATATATCCCTTGCGTGAATATATATATAATCATGAAGATTGTTATAAGAAGTAGGATGGCAAAACTGATTGACCAATCTCGGGCCTTATCAGCTCCGGGTGCCAGTCCGGTCCGAATGGGATTCGGGTCGTGACAAGCTGCCACCCATAAACCAATATATCAGGTTTGGCCCGAGCTAGGTTCTTCCCCCCAGAGCTGCCCCCTGTCAGGTTCGGCTCGAGCTACGCTTCCGCCCCAGAGCTGCCCCCTGATCCAATGATCTCGAGATTGGCTTGAGTTAGGCTTATGCCTCCAAAGCTGCCACTCGTACTCAAACAACTATGCATTACTTCATTTCTTTACTTTTGAGATTGATACATTGGTAGTCATGATTGGAACTTTAGAACATAACATTATTCGACCTTTGGAACCATGTCCACAATTATGTGACACATGAATAACAATTGATAAATGAATAAGGAACATGTGATTAACAATAGATGACAACCTGAAATGAGATACCTTAGAACATTTCGGAATGGAACAAGTACAATGACAATGTGAACACTATGTGCTGCAAAAGGATACGAAAAGAGTAACCTTGCATACCTTATTCTCCCAATATGAATACACAGTCCTATATGTGAATACAATAATCCAGCTCCTTCCTTACGTTTTACTCTACAACACAATTACATGACGAAGCTCACGTTAACAACTAACTACCTTACAAGTGCATAAGACGACAATGAGCTACATGACTGCCCTATAACGTCATTTCACCCTTTACAATACAATCCACTGTATTACCATACCAATAACACCATAACATTCCACACATTGACCAAGACATCATAAACCAATAGCATTTCACACCAAGTTAATCCTTTAGGCTTCCTCATTAACACTACGTCATAATTACTCTATCAAGTCACCTCAATACCTTTATTAACAACATATTAACAACAATCCATAATTGATATAATCCAACATGCCTCCGAATGACCCCTTAAAGCCATTCAAAAGGTACTATAAGTTGATAATTACATCCAAGAAGGGTATAGGGGGCTTCGGGGATCAAAGAGAGACAAAAACATGCTAAACGAAATTCTGGACTGGGATGTGGGGCCACTTGCGCCCGTAGGTGGTTGAAATGCGGCTGCAGGTTCCCCTATGGCCTTGTCCAGATCCACCTGCATTGGCATCTGCGCCCGCAGGTGCTCCAGACGCGAGGGCGGATGCCCGTTTCAGCCTCCAAGGGCCATTTTAGAGTCCTTTTTTGTAATAAATGGTCCATGTCCATAAATAAGCTTATATTTACATATTTTAGCTAAACTTGGATGCCAACGAACAACCATGGTTTCACAACACACATGACCATCACCAAAACTACATTTTCCTTTCAATATATCACCAATTCCATGCACAATTTTGCAACAACAATTCCAAATGTTATACACATAGAAAAAGCAATTTAAGGACATAAAAAAATCTTACAAGATGATTTTTAATTCATAAAATTCACTTCCTTCAAGACCACAAGTCCACTTTCAAGTTTATAATGCAAAAACCTTTACCGATTAAGCAAACATAGACTGTTCCACACATAGTGAACTGCTCAACCCTTTTTCAACATAACCAACATGATTTATACACCCTCTCATGCATATAATGTATTAAACCATAAGATTAAACACTTACCAAAGCTTGCAAAAGAGTGATCTTGTCCAAAGAGATTATTACTTAGGGTTTATGAGATGAGAGAAATATTGTGGAAAAATCTAGAAATGGCATTTGTGTCTTGTTGAATAAAAATCTGATTTTTGTGCCCTTTTATTGTCCCTTTAAGTCTCATCCTTAGCCACACTTTGTTCATAAATGTTATCTTTACTTGGTCAAAGGTGGAATGGGTCATTTCCCCACTTGGGCCATGTCTTTTTACTTAATATTTGGGCCTCATTTGAGCCCATGAACACAAGACCAATTAAGCCTACTAAAATTAATGTGTAACACACCAAACTTATCATGTTTAAATTATTCCATAAATGTTACGATAATTAAATAGGTTCGGAAATGTACGGGGTGTTACAGTTTCTATTGTCAAGTGTTTGTCTTCATTCAAGTACGCAAGATTTTAGTGATAGATTCTTTTCATCCTCACGTCCAAGTACTTTCAAAATATATGCAATTTTTTCAAATCTAGGGTTTATTCCTAAATCATTAAAGTGTGATTCTTTACATGTTTTACTTTATTTTTCATAAGTACGGTTTTCTATAATCTTATGACTTTTATGCAAGACCCTTAACTATGCGTCAAAACTCATGCTTTAAGGATTTCTTTATGAATTATGATATCCATATCGAAAAGACATGTTTTTAGATGCATGGTTTTATGCATATGATTCATGACATGAAATTGAGAATACACTCATAACAGTACAGTTTATAGGCATGTTGAGCATAGACTCAAACCTATGATTCAGTTATGATACAAAGCACTATTATGATTTTGAGAGGATTATTTAGAACCGAGAGGATAAGGGTTTAGATAAACTAAGTTCCATAACTACGTTTCCACCATTATTTCACCTAAAGAGCATGATTACAAGATCCTCATGTACATGGTTCTAATTTTGTCCGGTTAGAATAACTCTTCTAGTGTGGGTGTAAGATACTGGGCATCATGAGCTTGAACAATATTTGTTTGTTATGAGAATATCCCACATGACTACACTTATGAAAACTACTATTTATATAATTAAGAACTACTTTTATGCAGACATATCTCTCATGATTTTACATCTCAAGGTTTCAATTGTTTTAAGCTACTCATTACATATTTCCATGATCAGTTCTTCAGTTTATATAATATATATGGATATACTTGCATACCAATACATTCCTTTATATTGACTGCATCTTGCACTATATTTTTCATATGATGTAGATCGAGGTACTCTAGTTTAAGGTTTACTGCTAGACATTTATAGCACCTAAAATCTAGCTAATTGGTGAGCACTCTTGTATTCAGGAGGCTTAGAGATTCTTTTGTTTTCTTTATTATTTTGGTTTAGACTTTAGATTTAATAAAGGTTATGTGGACTTGTCCCGGTTTACTCTTCTAATGGTTGTAGAGGCTTCACTAGATAGACAATATTTAGTGGTTGACATTCTTTCATCATTCTAGTTATGTCTTCATAAAGGATGGTTCTTTTACGTTTTAGCCCACTATGATCGTTTATATTTTTCCATCATTTTTATTTATCATATTACTCTATAGATTTACTTTTTCATGGGTTCCATCATACCACTAGTGAGTAGCTAGATATGGCTCAGGGCTAGGGTGTAGACACCATTTGTGACAAACTTTATAGAGCCATAGGTTCATGTGTCCTAGGGTGTTTGTGAAGCCATATCTAGTAGAGTCATACTTATGGGTATGAAGTGCACCACATTTATAATTGTAAAGCTACAGGGCATCTAGGAATATTTCCATTCTTTCATGATCTATTTTGTGCAATATAGTTTAACTCTATGTTTTTCTTCTAACTAGTACTTTATGCATATTGCAGATCATGCCTACAAAGAGAACCACTAGTCAGAGGGTCGTTGCTAATACTGGAGTTAAGTTCACTCTTGCACCTCCTCAGTACACTATTTCGACTAGGAATAGAGCCCATTCCTTCGATCAACATGCTAATACTGAGACTCCATATATGCCATCCATTAGATAGAGGGGTTTTGATTTTTTTTTTGTTCAACTATCAAGTGTTGATCCTAATATTGATCTCAGGAATGCTATATAGATAGTGGCCACTTAGACTAACCATCCAGCTCCAGCTAATCTCAGTTATAAGGTTGCTTTTAAGGTCTGTGGCTTTCTCAGAATGAATTCTTTGGAGTTCTCAAGGTCAAAGCTTAGAGAGGATTCACAAAATTTCATTAATAAGGTTAGAAGATTCTTTGGATTATTCATGTTTCAGACACAAAAAAAGTTGAGATTGTTTCTTATCATCTTAAAGATGTTGTCAGCATATAATATAAGCAATAGGATAACATTCGAGGAGAAGATGTGGTACCCATAGAGTGGGATAGGTTTAAGGATGTATTCTTGGAGTGTTTCTTTGCTCTAGTGCTAAGGGAGTCTAACGTTTAAGAAATATTGAATTTGGAGCAGGGTTCAATATTTAAAAAGGAGTACAGTCTTAGGTTTACCCAGCTATCTCACTATGCTCTAGATATGGTGTCCGATATGTGTAATCAAATGAGCTTGTTTGTGTCAGAGATATCCAGACTTTTTAGTAAAGAGCATAAGGAGGCAATGTTTATTGGAGACATGGAAATAGCTTGGGGCTTATGATTCATGTTCAATAGATGGAAGAACAGGGAAGAAAATCATAGTAAGATGGCCAACCATGATCATAGTAAGCAGAGGGATGAAAATGGAAACCAATTTTCCTTCCATAATAATTCATTCAGATCAACCCCATCATCTACTAGTGCACTAGCTTCTAGAATAAAAAATGATCAAAAGTTTTTGAGCTTCAGGCCCTCAGCCACAGGGCAGCATTACAAAGGGACCTTCATATCTTTTTTGCAATAAATATGGAAAGAACCATGTAGGTGAGTGTTTCTATGGTAGGGATGGTTGTTTTAGGTGCAGATAATAGGGTCATATTCTGAGATATAATCATTTGGCTAGATAGGGTAATATTGGAAATAAGGCCCATACTATTTCATCAGCCCCAACAGGTCATGGTACTCAGAAAGGTAATGTTTCTGGTTCTTCTAGTGGTCAGAGCCACTTCTATGCTTTATCCATCCATCAGGATCAGGAGAGCTCCCTTGATATCATCACTAGTATGTTGAAAGTTTTCTCTCTCGATGTTTATGTTTTGTTAGATTCAGAAACTGCATTGTCTTTCATAACTGACTACATTGCTATGATGTTCAGAATTAGTCTGAAACAACATTTGAAGCCTTTATCTATTTCAGCTCCAGTTGGTGAGTTTGTTCTAGCTAGATGAATCTATAGAAATTGGATTGTATCCATTCTTCACAAAGATACCACAACTGATCTAATAGAGTTACACATGGTAGATTTTGATGTCATAATAGTGATGGACTAGTTATATTCTTATTATGCTTTAGTTGATTGTTGTAACACCCCGTATGTTTTGGAGTCTACCCGAAAAATCATGGAAATATGAAAACATGAGAGATTTGATGAATTATGTATTGAATTGTGGGCATTTAAAAGTCTTGTACAATTGGGCCCTAAATGAGGCCCAAATATTATGAGCAAGACATGGCCCAAAAGAGATTTTGACCCATTCCTCCAATTTTCCCCATTTGACCAAATCAACCCTTGCATTTAATGCCAAGGAAGAGATAAGAGAGAATTGAGGGACTATATAAAGAGAGAAAAAAATCAGATTTTTATTTCCATTGAACTCTCATGCCCTTTTCTAACTTTTCCACATTTTTCTCTCAAATAGACAAACCCTAAGCTCTCATCTCTTTGTGGTCAAGATCATCAACTTGTAAGGCTTGATCAGTGTTTCTTATGATGGTTTAATATATTTTATTCATGAGAGATGGTTTATATTATGTTGGTCATGTTGGTGGAGTATTGAGAAGTTCACAAGGTGTGAAATGTTATATGTTTGTTAAATCGGAGGAAGGTTTGTCTTGTAAACTTGAATATGCACTTGTGGTCTTGAAGGAATTGAACTTGGTGGAGTAAATATTGACATGAGAGATATGATTATAGTCTTACTTTGTTTAATCCTTGTGTATAACGTTTGGAATTGTTATTGTGAAATTGGTTATGGTTTTGGTGCCGTATTGGCCGTGAAATGTAGTTTTGAGTGTTGTTATGTGTGTTGTGAGACCATGTATGAATGCTGGTGTTTAATATGATCAAAAATATGTCAAAATAAGTTTGGTTATGATCATGGACCATTCATGGCATTAAAAGACCCAAAAGAGGCAATTTCGGACCAAAATGGGCATCCGCCCCCGCAGACGAGGGCATCTGCGGGGGCAGATGCCAATGCAGATGCCCCTGGAATTTTCCAGAGGCCATCTTCACGTGCAACTCAGCCACATTCGGTCACAGGTGGCAGCGCAGGTCAACCCAGTTTTCCGTTTTGAATGTTTACGTATCGTCTTGGTCCCCGAAGGCCCCTATACCTTTTTTGGATGTAATTATCAATTTGTGATGTCGTTCTAATGCCTTTAAAGTATCGTATGGAGGTGTGTTGGACTGTATTAAGTATGGATGGTTCTTCATATGTTGTTATGAAGGAGTAATTGTGATGGAATGATAAAGAGAAAAGCGTAAAGGGTAAGTGTGGTGTGAAATGCTATCGATGTATGATCTCTTGGTCAATGTGCGTAATGTGGTGTTGTTGTTGATATGATAAGGCCTTGGATTGTATTGTAAGGGGTGACATGACATTATACAGTAGTCATATAGTTTATTGTCGCCTTGTACCCCTGTATAGTGACTAGTTACTAATGTAAGTTCCGGTATGAACTTGTTATGTAGAGTAAGACATAAGGAAGAAGCTGGACTATTGTGTTCATACATAGGCTTGTGTATTCATACTTGGAAGTGCAGGTATGTAAGGTTACTCTGTCCGTATCTTTCTGCAGCATATAGAATTCACATTGACGTTACACTTGTCCTATTCCGAAATGTGTTAAGGTATACTATTTCCGGCTACCAATGGTTGTTGTCACAAGTTTCCTATTCATTGATCAATTATGAATCACATGTATCCTATTCATTGATAATGTTTCAAAAGCCCAATAAAGTTATGTTCCAAAGTTCCAATATTATTTATGCTCATGTATATCGTTCATTGATTATTGTCCAATGGTTCCAATAGTGTTATGTTTCCCCAAGGCTATATTTCCAAATAATGTTATTCTCACATCTCTTACTCATTGGTTAATCATCCAAAGCTTCAAGTAAAGTTGTGATTATCATTGTATCAATCTCAAAGTAAAGAATAAAGTAATGCATATGGGGTTAATGATCAAGTATGGGTGGCAGCTTTGGGGGCGAAATGCCTAGCTCAAGCCGATCCCAAGATTGTTGGATCAGGGGGCAGTCCTAGAGGCATAAGCCTATCTCGGACCGAACCTGATAGGGGGCAATGCTAGGGGTATAAACCTAGCTTGAGCCGAACCTGATATGTTGGTTTATGGGTGGCAGCTCTAGAGGTAATAACCTAGCTCAAGCCGAACCCAATGCTTTGATTCTTAGGGTGGCAACTCTAGAGGAATAAGCCTAGCTCGAGCCGATCCCAACTTAACGTTATGTTATGTTAAACCCACTGTTCAGTCGGGGCCCGGGTATCACAGTTCACAGGCAAAGATGAATAACCATAGAATCAAAGAAACAAAGAAAGTAAAGAAAGCAATATACATGGTTTCCAAAGTACAGTATTGTGACTTATCCATATTGATCATTTATTGTATTTGAGTTCATTGACATGTCTACATATACTACAGTTTCATTTGAGCCTTACATACTCAGTACATTCTTAGTACTGACCCCTCTTGGGGAATTTACCTTACTTGCTGCAGGCGCAGGTTCTAATAGGCCTCCACAGTAGGTTGCCAGTTGTTGCCGATCATTGGTGAGCTCCAGTTAGTTCAGGGATTCTTTGAGTCACAGTTGTACATATGTTTTGGTGTTGTACATGTAGTATAAAGCGGGGACTTGTCCCGACTTTTAGTTCATTTTGGTTAATGCACTTGTTAGAGGCTTTTGTAGACAGATGTTGGTATATAAATGTAAAAGGTACATGTCGTCTTTGACTTGATGGCCTCAACGACCAAGTTTCATATATGTGTATATGTCACATGTTCCATGAATTTCGTTGTTAGCATTATAAGCTCCTGCGTCATAAGGGTATTTCTGATGGCATGCATATGAATGAACATAAGTACAGGTTGGTTCTCTTGGGCCTTATCGGCTACGGGTGCCAATCACGTCTCGATGGGATTCGGGGTGTGACAATTGTAGAACCTAAATTGTGAGATTTTAGTTTCCTAATAAACCCGTCTTAGAGTGAAAGGGTTGTCCAGTCGTGCCAAAAGGTCGCTTTATCTATCATCTCAAGACTAGGAAAATAATTTCTAACGGTTATATCTACCATCTAGTTTGGGTAATGGACTCTAGTGTCAAAACCCCTTCTTTGTAGTTAGTCCCCATACTAATTGTGTTTCCTGAGGTTTTTCCCAATGATCTTTCTGGAGTCCCTCCTAATAGGGAGATAAATTTTGGGATATACATTCTTTTTAATAATCAATCTATATCTATTTCAACATATAGAATGGCTCCAGCCAAATTGATAGAATTGGAAGAACAATTGAAAGATCTCCTACATAGGGTTTCATTAGGTCTAGTATTTCTCCTTGGGTGCTGCAGTTCTCTTTATGCGTAAGAATGATGGTTCTCTTAGAATATGTATCAACTACCGCCAGTTGAACAAGGCCACTATTTAGAACAAATATACAATTTCTTGAGTCAATAACCTATTCGACCAGCTTTAGGGTGCCATTTGTTTTTCTAAGATTGATCTCAGGTTCGGTTACCATCAGTTGAAGGTTAGGGAGCGTGATATTTTGAAGACGTATTTTTGTACTCTATATGGTCACTATGAGTTTCTCATCATGTCCTTTGGGTTAACTAATTCTCCCGCAACCTTTTTTGGATCTCATGAATAGGGTGTTTAAGCCGTATCTTGACATATTTGTGATTGTGTTCTTAGATGATATTCTAATTTACTCTCCTAGTGAGAAAGAGCATGTCTATCACCTCAGAATTGTTCTTCTGTAACACCCCGTACCTTCCCAACTCTACTTGATGACATTGAATAATGTTTACTTAGGTGTCGAGAGTTATAAGTATGTAGTTGGAAATGTTAAAAATGAGAAAAATTAAAATTTGGCCACGTACATGCAATTAGCCTTTCATAGGGAGTGTTTTGTGATTCGTGATGCATTTGGTTGATAACCCGTACACATTCTAACCTCATTTTGGTGACTTTAAGTCATGTTTACTTGATGGTTAATATCACTAAGTAAGTATTTTGTAGTGTTTTGATAGGGGATTGGACGAGACGTAAGCATTGGATAAGCGGCCGGAAATTTCAGCAAAGTGCTGAAACTTGCACCACTACCCTGTTTCAGGGGTGTGGCGCAAGCCACCTGCAGCCAAGATGTTCAGAGGGCAGTGGATTCTTGCGCCACTGCCTTGTTTTTCAGCAGTGGCGCAAGGCACAACAATTGTGCCTTTCCGGAGTCGTTTCGTAACGCAATTCTACGATGATTTCTAGATGGTTTCTTTTGGTTCTTTGGAGTTATTTGAGCATGGTGAAAGATGCAAACACTTCAATACACTCCTACATACTCCTACATGATCAAATCAGGAAATGTGAATAGTGATCCAAAATGTCCAATGAAGCCAAGGGCGACTAGAATTCCAATTTTTCCGATTAAGGCGACGAATGAGAATCTCGTAACAGAATATTGTCGTGACATTATGGAATTATGTAAACATGAGATATATGGTGAATAATACATTAAATTGGATGGGTTACATGGATATGAGTTATTGGGCCCAAAGATAGGCCCAAAATGGGATTAAAAGACTTGGCCCAAGAGGAAATGACCCATTCTTCCACTAATTGACCAATTAAACATATCATGTAATGCCAAGTGTGGCTAAGGATGACTTGGGGTCTATATAAAGGCCCCAAGATCAGATTTTATTGTCCAAAAACTCTCATGCCTTTGTGATATTTTCTCACATATTTCTTTAAACTTCAAACCCTAAAGCAACATCTTCCTTTGGACTCCTTGGACAAGATCAACATATTCCAAGCCTTGGTAAGTATCTATTCACATGAATTAACATATTATATGCATGGAAGATTATATATATTATGCTAGTGGTGTTGGCAAGGTGATGAATAGTATATTTTGCCTTTGGTGAAAGATGTGTCATCTTGGTAAATTGAACTTGAATTAGGCCTTGTGCCTTTGATGAAAAAGCATGGTATGGACACAATATGAGCATGTATGGTGTTATTTTTGGTATTATACTTGTTCTTGTCTAAAGGTGGAAATTATGGGATTTTGGCCGATATGTGTTATGAGTTGTATTAAGGTACTTTGATGAATTATTTGTGATGTGTTATGGATAAGAAAGTGTAAAGGAGAAGTATTGTGGTGAAATGTATTGATTTTCATGTATTGGTCAATGTTGGGAATATTATGGAATTTTTGGAATAATCATTTTATCAAAGGTTTTGTCAAGGGGAAATGGCATGTTTAAAGGCAAACATGTAACTCATTGATGTTCTATGCTTTTGTAAAGTAATTGATGGTGTAATTATGATGTTGTAATAATGGAAAGTGGAAAGTATGAACTTGGTGTGACATACTAGGGGTTTATGATACTTTGGTCAATCTTGGGCATGTTGTGGTATTGTTGATACGATTATGCCGTAAATGGTATTGTAGAGAAAGAAATAACATGCTAAAGCCAAACATGTGACTTCTTGTTATTGTATGCATTTGTAAGGTAGTTGGTGGTTAATGTTGGTTCCATTATGTACTTGTGATGTAGAGTGAAACGTAAAGAAGGAGCGGAATTGTTGCGCTCACATACTTGATTGTGTACTTACATTGAGAGGACAAGGTATGTAAGGTTATTTTTATATCCTTCTGCAACATATGATGTTCACACTGTCATAGCACTCCCTTGATTCCGAAATACTCTAAGGTATTTCATATTCGATAGTTGGCTAGAGTTACTCATATGTTCCTTATTCATTGGTCAATGGTGAATCGTATAACTCATGTTTATTGATTGACTCATGTCCATTGGTTGACTCACGTTCATTGGCTAATATGTCAAAATTTCCAAATGGTCTAAGGTATTGCATCGCAGGGTGGTGAATAGTTAGTACCCACATGTATCGTATTTAGTGATCATTATGTTAAGGTTCCAAAAGTGTACTATACCAAGGGGGTTCTAGAGTATTCCAACTAGGGTTGATATATTGATAGTCATATGTGTTTTACTCCTAGACGAGTCATGACCCACTTAGTGCTTATGTATGGACGGAGGTTTTTAAGTTGTCATATGTTGAAAAATTCTAAGAGAACAACCTCAACGAGAGTAATGAGTTGAAGAGGGCTTGTTTAGTTGGAATAGCATTATTCCAGTCATGTTATGAGTCTTATGGTATGATGATTATCCTTGTGCCAATTGTAAGAGTATCAATCTCATAAGAGTAATAAGAGAGGTGATGTGCAAGTTAGTATAGTGATACTTCATAAGTGAAATTGTCAATCTCATGAGATAAAGGGGTGAAGTGAGATATGCATGTAAGTACGTGTTTGGCTAAGGTGTTAATCTCATAAAGTACAAGAGTAAGGTAAAGTATATGGGTGTGTTCCAATTAGTGTCATGATCCAAAGTTCCAATAGAGTTCTACACATGTCTCATATCCTTCAGTAATGTTCCAAAAAAGCAATGAGGTTATGTTCCAAGGGTCCAATAGTGATCATACTCATGTATCTTGTTCATTGATCATTGTTCAACGGTTCCAACAGTATGTTTCCAAGAATGTTTATATACACGTCTCTAGCTCATTGGTTATTGTTCCAAAGCTTCCAACAATGTCATGACTACGAAAGTATCAATCCCTCATAAGCCAAGGGTACCCTAATTCCGGGTATCAATTATGGTTCATCATATGTTTTTATGTTCTTTATGCATTGATCAATTGTCATTCACATGTTTCATATGATTTGAGTAATGTTCTAAAGATTCCATGGTTCCACCAATGTTATGTTCCAAAGTTCAAAGTGATATTATGACTATCAAAGTATTAATCTCTCACAAGTTGAAGTATCAATCTCAAAGTAATGAAATGAAGTAAGAACAAAGCAATGTATGATGATGATGTTAATTTATCCATGGGGTACAAGTACCTGCATGATGATGGCCATTTATCCATGGGGTGCAAGGACACCTGCATGATGACATGATCTTATCCATGGGGTAAAAAGAATACCTGCATGATGATGATATTTTATCCATGGGGTGAAATGACACACCTGCATGATCTATCCATGGGGTGAAATGAACACCTGCATGATGACATGATTTTATCCATGGGGTGACACGATCACCTGCATGATGAGGGCCCTAACAGTGAATGAGTAAAGTATAGTAAAGTAAAGGCAAGTGAAAGAAAGAACGTAATGTACATGGTATCCCACCTACAGAAAGAGAGTTTGTTCACATTTGCTATTTCTCTTATGTTGATTCCATGGTTAGTTTTATTATGTATGTATCATTGGAGATGATAATAATGAAGGAAAGGTACATGATTCCACACATTGAGTTTCTCATATAATTATTTCCATTGAAGTTCTTATGCACTGACTCAGTTTTTCTTATGGCCTTACATACTCAGTACATTCTTCGTACTGACCCCTTTTGGGGACTTACCTTACATGTTGCAGGTGCAGGCACTAGTAGGCCTCCACAGTAGATTTTCAGTGTTGCAGATCTTTGGTGAGCTCCAGTTAGTTCGGGGCCTCTCCGAGTCACTGTCGTACATGTTGTCTAAAGCGGGGACTTGTCCCGATTTTTACTTCATTTGGTCAATGCATTTTGTTAGAGGCTTTTGTAGACGGATGTGGGTGTATAAATGTGAAAGTACATGTTGTTTTAACTTAATGGCTCAAACGGCCAAGTTTTACATGCCTAACTATGACTTATGTTTTCATGTCTATAACTTTCACATAGTTGCACAAGGTGTAATACGATTCACATGAGATTATGTACGCGAATGTTCATAAGCAAAGGTTGGTTCTCTCGGGCCATATCGGCTTCGGGTGCCAATCATGCCTCGTTGGTATTTGGGGCGTGAAAAAAGTGCTATCAGAGCAGTTCGTTCTAAGGGTGTCTACAAAGCCGTGTCTGAGTAGAGTCTTACTTATCGATGTGTTGTGCACCACATTTCTAAGTAGGAGGCTACGGGACATTTAGGATGTTGTTTCTGTTCTTCATTCTAGATCGTGCAATAGAGCCAGTGTTGTAAGTTGAATTATATCTGACCATGGTACTGATTTTTCTTTGGTATAGTAAAATGCCAAACACAAGAAGAGGCAAAGGTAAAGGAAAGCAGGTGGATATGCCTGCTGAAGAAGGAATGAGTAGACTACCATCTGACCAAGCTAGTCAAGGTGGAGCACATGCTGAAATTTCATTGCGGTCTTCATCTACTTTTCCAGCTCTGGAGGAGCCAGTTGGTAGAGAAGTGCCCGCAGAACCACAAATGAATGCCACAGATCAGGACCTAAGAAATGCAGTTCATATGTTGACACAGTTGGTGGTTGTACAAGCACAAGGACGAACTGGTCCAATGGTAAATGAAGATGACGTGGCTAGGGCAGCTAGTCGGCGTACACAGGACTTTCTAAAATTGGACCCTCCTAAATTTACTGGGTCAGACCTGAAAGCGGATCCACAGGATTTTGTGGACCAAGTTCAAAGAGCACTAGAGGTGATGCACGTAACAGGTGTAGAAACAGTTGAATTAGCAACTTATAGATTGAAGGGTGAGGCCATACTGTGGTATGAGGACTGGAAGAAAGCTCGTGGTATTGGTGCAAACCCACCTGCGTGGGAAGAATTTAAAGCGTCATTTCTGGATCACTATCTTCCCTATGAGATCCGTGAGGCTCGTGCGGATCAGTTTTTAAATTTACGCCAAGGGAATATGAGTGTTAGAGAATATAGTTTGCAGTTTAATTCCTTGGCACGATATGCTCCAAATGTGGTGGCCACGATGGAAGATAGAGTGCATAGATATGTGGATAGATTGGAGCCTTATTTGGTACGGGACTGTACTATCGCTGCCTTAAATCGAGACATGGATATAGCGAGAATTCAGGCCTTCGCGCAGAAAATGGAAGACCAAAGGCAAAGAAAGAGGATACAGAAATCTGAGGAAGGGCCAGTAAAAAGGGCAAGATCCATGGGGCAGTCTATAGTGTACCCAGGAGGTCTCGAATGTTACCTTCTGGACCCTCATTCTCTTATTCCACAATAGGTGCTCCCTCTCACTCTCGAGGATTCAGGGGTAGTCATATTGGGCAGAGTGGTAGGATGCCAGATTCATAGACAGCAGGGTCTTCTCGTCCACTGTGCCAGTTTTGTAGACGATTTCATGAAGGTGAATGTCAGAGGGGAACGAATGCTTGTTATTGGTGTGGTATGCCGGGTCACCTAATGAGAGACTGTCCACGACGAGGCTTGGGTAGTATGGTATGACCTGCGGGGTCTACTGGGGCATCAGCAGCAACGGTTCCTTCTTTAGACCAAAGTGTTCAGTCTGTTGGTCATGGCAGAGGCGCCAGAGGAACAACCAGTACTAATGTGGTCCAGAATCGCACTTATGCTTTAGTGGACCGGCAGAATGAGGGAATATCTCCTGACGACGATACAGGTATTTAGGTATATTACCATGATGTATATGCATTGAATGACCCGTATGCTCCCTTATGATATATGCTACACCATTGATTATGGGACAAATTTGAAAGAAACCAGGATTATGAATTATGCTAATGGGATACACTAGTTGGTGAATCTAAGCTAAAAACAGAGTATATCATAATGGTATAGTAGATGTTTTTTTTTATCATGTTATGATGGTTGATCTTACGGAGACGGAAATGAAAGAGTTTTAATGTTGTAATGAGTATGTGGTGGTTGGCTTCTTGTATGTCACGAAGATTGCCAAGTTATTCGAAAGTGATAAGTGCAAAGGTTCGTAAATAAAGATGTAATTTTTGTAAAAGTTTTGTGGAGAAATCAACAAGTCGAGTAGATAACCTGAGAAGCCAAAAACAAAGTAATGAGACCAAGTTACCCCTATTTGTATCAAACAAAAGGAAAAAGTTCAAAAGTGCGAAAGTGGAGAAAGACGAAGTAAGAATCTATCTGATCATATGTATAGAGATGCATTTGTTGCACATAAGACGACGTTGCTAACATTCGAGGAAGAATGTTTCTAAGGGGGGAAGAATGTAACACCCCGTACCTTCCTAACTCTACTTGATGACATTGAATAATGTTTACTTAGGTGTCGAGAGTTATAAGTATGTAGTTGGAAATGTTAAAAATGAGAAAAATTAAAATTTGGCCACGTACATGCAATTAGCCTTTCATAGGGAGTGTTTTGTGATTTCGTGATGCATTTGGTTGATACCCCGTACACATTCTAACCTCATTTTGGTGACTTTAAGTCATGTTTACTTGATGGTTAATATCACTAAGTAAGTATTTTGTAGTGTTTTGATAGGGGATTGGACGATACGTAAACATTGGATAAGCGGCCGAAAATTTCAGCAAAGTGCTGAAACTTGCGCCACTACCCTGTTTCAGGGGTGTGGTGCAAGCCACCTGCAGCCAAGAAGTTCAGAGGGCAGTGGATTCTTGCGCCACTGCCTTGTTTTTCAGCAGTGGCGCAAGGCACAACAATTGTGCCTTTCCGGAGTCGTTTCGTAACGCAATTCTACGACGATTTCTAGATGGTTTCTTTTGGTTCTTTGGAGTTATTTGAGCATGGTGAAAGATGCAAACACTTCAATACACTACTACATACTCCTACATGATCAAATCATGAAATGTGAATAGTGATCCAAAATGTTCAATGAAGCCAAGGGCGACTAGAATTCAAATTTTTCCGATTAAGGCGACGAATGAGAATCTCATAAGAGAATATTGTCGTGACATTATGGAATTATGTAAACATGAGATATATGGTGAATAATACATTAAATTGGATGGTTTACATGGATATGAGTTATTGGGCCCAAAGATAGGCCCAAAATGGGATTAAAAGACTTGGCCCAAGAGGAAATGACCCATTCTTCCACTAATTGACCAATTAAACATATCATGTAATGCCAAGTGTGGCTAAGGATGACTTGGGGTCTATATAAAGGACCCAAGATCAGATTTTATTTTCCAAAAACTCTCATGCCTTTGTGATATTTTCTCACATATTTCTTTAAACTTCAAACCCTAAAGCAACATCTTCCTTTGGACTCCTTGGACAAGATCAACATATTCCAAGCCTTGGTAAGTATATATTCACATGAATTAACATATTATATGCATGGAAGATTATATATATTATGCTAGTGGTGTTGGCAAGGTGATGAATAGTGTATTTTGCCTTTGGTGAAAGATGTGTCATCTTGGTAAATTGAACTTGAATTAGGCCTTGTGCCTTTGATGAAAAAGCATGGTATGGACAAAATATGAGCATGTATGGTGTTATTTTTGGTATTAAACTTGTTCTTGTCTAAAAGTGGAAATTATGGGATTTTGGCCGATATGTGTTATGAGTTGTATTAAGGTACTTTGATGGATTATTTGTGATGTGTTATGGATAAGAAAGTGTAAAGGAGAAGTATTGTGGTGAAATGTATTGATTTTCATGTATTGGTCAATGTTGGGAATATTATGGAATTTTTGGAATAATCATTTTATCAAAGGTTTTGTCAAGGGGAAATGACATGTTTAAAGGCAAACATGTAACTCATTGATGTTCTATGCTTTTGTAAAGTAATTGATGGTGTAATTATGATGTTGTAATAATGGAAAGTGGAAAGTATGAACTTGGTGTGACATACTAGGGGTTTATGATACTTTGGTCAATCTTGGGCATGTTGTGGTATTGTTGATACGATTATGCCGTAAATGGTATTGTAGAGAAAGAAATAACATGCTAAAGCCAAACATGTGACTTCTTGTTATTGTATGCATTTGTAAGGTAGTTGGTGGTTAATGTTGGTTCCATTATGTACTTGTGATGTAGAGTGAAACGTAAAGAAGGAGCGGAATTGTTGCGCTCACATACTTGATTGTGTACTTACATTGAGAGGACAAGGTATGTAAGGTTATTTTTATATCCTTCTGCAACATATGATGTTCACACTGTCATAGCACTCCCTTGATTCCGAAATACTCTAAGGTATTTCATATTCGATAGTTGGCTAGAGTTACTCATATGTTCCTTATTCATTGGTCAATGGTGAATCGTATAACTCATGTTTATTGATTGACTCATGTCCATTGGTTGACTCACGTTCATTGGCTAATATGTCAAAATTTCCAAATGGTCTCAGGTATTGCATCGCAGGGTGGTGAATAGTTAGTACCCACATGTATCGTATTTAGTGATCATTATGTTAAGGTTCCAAAAGTGTACTATACCAAGGGGGTTCTAGAGTATTCCAACTAGGGTTGATATATTGATAGTCATATGTGTTTTACTCCTAGACGAGTCATGACCCACTTAGTGCTTATGTATGGACGGAGGTTCTTAAGTTGTCATATGTTGAAAAATTCTAAAAGAACAACCTCAACGAGAGTAATGAGTTGAAGAGGGCTTGTTTAGTTGGAATAGCATTATTCCAGTCATGTTATGAGTCCTATGGTATGATGATTATCCTTGTGCTAATTGTAAGAGTATCAATCTCATAAGAGTAATAAGAGAGGTGATGTGCAAGTTAGTATAGTGATACTTCATAAGTGAAATTGTCAATCTCATGAGATAAAGGGGTGAAGTGAGATGTGCATGTAAGTACGTGTTTGGCTAAGGTGTTAATCTCATAAAGTACAAGAGTAAGGTAAAGTATATGGGTGTGTTCCAATTAGTGTCATGACCCAAAGTTCCAATAGAGTTCTACACATGTCTCATATCCTTCAGTAATGTTCCAAAAGAGCAATGAGGTTATGTTCCAAGGGTCCAATAGTGATCATACTCATGTATCTTGTTCATTGATCATTGTTCAACGGTTCCAACAGTATGTTTCCAAGAATGTTTATATACACGTCTCTAGCTCATTGGTTATTGTTCCAAAGCTTCCAACAATGTCATGACTACAAAAGTATCAATCCCTCATAAGCCAAGGCTACCCTAATTCCGGGTATCAATTATGGTTCATCATATGTTTTTATGTTCTTTATGCATTGATCAATTGTCATTCACATGTTTCATATGCTTTGAGTAATGTTCTAAAGATTCCATGGTTCCACCAATGTTATGTTCCAAAGTTCAAAGTGATATTATGACTATCAAAGTATTAATCTCTCACAAGTTGAAGTATCAATCTCAAAGTAATGAAATGAAGTAAGAACAAAGCAATGTATGATGATGATGTTAATTTATCCATGGGGTACAAGTACCTGCATGATGATGGCCATTTATCCATGGGGTGCAAGGACACCTGCATGATGACATGATCTTATCCATGGGGTAAAAAGAATACCTGCATGATGATGATATTTTATCCATGGGGTGAAATGACACACCTGCATGATGTATCCATGGGGTGAAATGAACACCTGCATGATGACATGATTTTATCCATGGGGTGACAAGATCACCTGCATGATGAGGACCCTAACAGTGTATGAGTAAAGTACAGTAAAGTAAAGGCAAGTGAAAGAAAGAACGTAATGTACATGGTATCCCACCTACAGAAAGAGAGTTTGTTCACATTTGCTATTTCTCTTATGTTGATTCCATGGTTAGTTTTATTATGTATGTATCATTGGAGATGATAATAATGAAGGAAAGGTACATGATTCCACACATTGAGTTTCTCGTATAATTATTTCCATTGAAGTTCTTATGCACTGACTCAGTTTTTCTTATGGCCTTACATACTCAGTACATTCTTCGTACTGACCCCTTTTGGGGACTTACCTTACATGTTGCAGGTGCAGTCACTAGTAGGCCTCCACAGTAGATTTTCAGTGTTGCAGATCTTTGGTGGCTCCAGTTAGTTCGGGGCCTCTCCGAGTCACTGTCGTACATGTTGTCTAAAGCGGGGACTTGTCCCGATTTTTACTTCATTTGGTCAATGCATTTTGTTAGAGGCTTTTGTAGACGGATGTGGGTGTATAAATGTGAAAGTACATGTTGTTTTGACTTAATGTCTCAAACGGCCAAGTTTTACATGCCTAGCTATGACTTATGTTTTCATATCTATAACTTCCGCATAGTTGCACAAGGTGTAATACGATTCACATGAGATTATGTACGCGAATGTTCATAAGCAAAGGTTGGTTCTCTCGGGCAATATCGGCTTCGGGTGCCAATCATGCCTCGTAGGTATTTGGGGCGTGACATCTTCATATTCTCAAGGATAGACAGTTGTATGCTAAATTTTCTAAATATAAGTTTTGGTTGAAGTCCTTAACTTTTCTTGGGCATGTTGTTTCTAATGAGAGTATTTTAGTTGATTCTCATAAAATTAAGGCTGTTAAAAATTGGCCTAGACCTACATCCCTATCTAACATAAAAAATTCATGGGTTTAGTCGGTTACTTCAGAAGGCTTGTAGAAGTTTTCTCATCTATTTATGCTCCATTGAACAAGTTGACTCATAAAATAGAAAATTTTAGTGCTTCGATACATGTGAGAAGAGTTATTAGGAGTTAAAAGTTTGATTCATTTTGGCTCTGGTTTGATGTTGTTAGTGGGTACAAAAGGTTTTATGGTTTCGTATGATACTTTGAAAGTCAATCTGGGTTGTGTATTGATGCAAAATGGTAAGATTATTGCTTATGTCTCTAGACAACTTAATACTAATGAAAGGAATTACCCTACCCATGATCTTGAGTTAGTAGCTATTGTGTTTGCATTGAAGATTTGGCGTCATTATCTATTTGGTGTGCATGTTGTTGTTTTCACAGATCATAAGAGCTTGCAGTATGGTTTAGTTAGAAAGAGTTGAATCTTAGATAAAGAAGGTGGCTGGAGTGTCACGACCTGAGACTACACCCTGGACGTTACACGGTGCTTAGAGCAACAAGTGACCCCAAGCTAACCCAAGGCATGACATAAAACTAATAACACTAAAAGGCGAATGAATAAATGATGTGGATGCTAACTTAATTTAAGAATGAATATCTGAAATAAATGTAGGCCTGAATAACATCCTAAAATAAATACTAAGTCTGACACAACTACAAAGATGAAATGTCTAACTGTCTGTCCGAAAGCCTCTACTAACTGATGAGTTGCTAGGATAAGTCCCCAACTAACTCTGACTGTCTGAAACTAGAAGCAATACTAAAAAGGAAATAAACCATGAACTCTAGCCCTAGAATAATGAGGACTCACCACTGACAGTTACTGAGGTGGCACTGGAGCGTACTAACTGCGAGGTTGATGCTGAACGTCCAAACCTATATCGTAAAATGATACAACACAAATAGAAAGTATATAATCAGAACTTTGAATGTACAAAACATATTAGATATGCAACTGTAAAATAACCTGAACATGTTGGAAATACTTGTGTACTATTTAGAAATGCAAAATTGAATGTGAAGCTTAATTATAGTAAAATGACCCTATATGAGATACATATATACTGAAATGAAAGAATAATCTAAAAATTCATAGTTAAAACAAGTAAAACTAAACTGAGGGTCATGTACAAATACTGAGTGTGTAATGTGGAAGGTTCTCAAAATCGACATAGACCAAGTGAGCAACATGGAATCCAACCTATAAACCTAGTTGGGAGGGTATTCTATACCATGCCAAGGGTAAAAATCATGACTAGCTTGAATTCACTCATGAAACCATTTGGGGCAAAGAGAGACACTCTAAACTAACGAGGACCCCTTAACCTACGGTGGCATATAGTTTAGGACTTGGGCTAACTGAACTTGTATCCTCTCGATGCTGAGTACTACTCCCATAAACATACACATGTGCTCATAGTTTACTGAAATCTGAGTAATATACATGAAATAGTTTAATTTACTGTTACTGAATATGACTAAAATAATGGAACTAGTTATGTGCATTTTACTATCCTATGAAAATCATGGAAAATATGGTGTACTGAATACTTATTTGAAAATATGCCTCAATTGGATAGTTCATGCTAATTTCACAAGAATCTAGAATCGTATGGTCATAACATGTGAAACATTTATGAAAACCATATTAAAATCATGAATAAAAGTGCTATTCATGGTCATAAAATATTTTGTATCATGGATACTATAAGAGTCATAAATTGGGATATTTGGGATATTGCCCTAATTCATGGAGTTTATAGCAATGGAACTATAAAGCCAAATGGAACTATAAAGCCAAATTTGGGAATGAGGGTGAAAGGAGACCCTCATTGAATACCCATATACCCAGAGTTTAGATAATTCTTTCTAAGAACTTGGACCTTGAAGCCTTTGGAGAAAAACCCTAGTTTTTTCTCTATTTTGAAGAGATGAATCACCTTCTGATATTTTTCTAAGTGTCTTAGGAAAATTAGGTTAAAAGAAGAGCTTATCTCTCTTTAATCCCTTCCTAAGAAGCCTTAAAATGATGCAGTTTGGGTGTACAAAATAATGGAAGTAAAAAAATACCCCTAAGAAACTATTTTTTAAAAAGCTACTGGTCGCGTCAGATGAGCCACCCAATGACTCATCTTATGAACTAACGAGTCATTGGTTGGTAGCGTGGTCATTGGGGCTTTTATTTGGGTTTCTGGTTCTATCCCAACGACCACATGGAATGACTTATTGGTTCTCATCATGAGTCATTCTTAGTGAATCATTAGTTCCTGGCTGAGGCTACCTAGTGGCTAACAAACACATCCTAAGACTCGTGGGATTTCCCAAAGGGTCATGGTATCCTCTTGTGGCCACTTAGGCAAAGATGTCAAGTTTCAGGACTTGACCTGGGGCTATATAGAACGAGTGGTAAGATAGCTCGTTCTATCTCACAATGGGTCGTTGTCACCAGTTGTTGTCACTGGGAAAAAATGTCAAGTTTCAGAACTTGGCTTGTCACTAAGAACAGATCACCCAAAGAGTCACTGGTTCTGACCACAACTCATGGTCTGGGTCATTATGTGAAGAAATTTTTTATTTTCAACTGGTTTCTGCTCTCAGTCTGAGATATGATCTTATGGACTTTTGGGGTGTTACAATATCTCCCCTTTGGAAATAGATGAAAAGATAGGAAAAAGAGCTACAATCCCCAAAATTTCTAAATTCTAAAAGATGATTACTGACACTGTAACAGATTCCTAACTAAAATATAGCTTGAACTGAACTCATGAAACATGCATGCATATTAAGACATGAAGGCAACTGAGGGACATAAAACTGAATGGAATACTAGGAGGAAATAGTTACCTCAAGCTAGAACTAAATTAGAAGGGAAAGGTAAGGGTCCTTTGTCATCATATCTGCTTCTACTTCCTAAGTAGCTCCCTCAACTAGCTGATTTCTCCAAAGGAATTTCACCAAAGGGACTTCCTTGTTCCTCAACATACAAACCTGACAGTTAAAAATCTCAATTGTGATCTCTTCATAAGAAAAACTATCTTTCAGGCCCACACTCTCTAAAGGGATAACTAAATCTAGATCACCAATGCATTTCTTCAACAAGGACATATGAAAGACTGGATGCACTGATGCTAAGTCTGTGGGAAAATTTAACTCATAGGCCATATTGCCAATGTGCCTCAGAATCTTATAAGGACTACTATATCGGGGACTGAGATTCTCTTTTTTGCAAAACCTTATCACCCATTTCATAAGTAAATTTTTTAGGTAAAGCCAATCATTAGCTGCAAACTCAAGCTCTCTCCTCCTCACATTTGCATATAATTTCTAATGACTCTAAGCTGTTTTCATCCTCTCCCTAATTAGTTAAACTTTCTCTATAGCCTCATGAATTGAATCAGGCCCTATCAAAGTAGCTTCACCAACCTCAACCAACTAACTCCAACCATAAAGTGCCTCAAATAGAGCCATCTGAATACTGGAGTGAAAACTATTATTGTAAGAAAACTCAATGAGAGGAAACTAATAATCCCAACTACCTCTAAAGTCGATCACACAAGCTCTCAACATGTCTTCTAAGGTCTGAATGTTCCATTCTGCCTGACCATCTGCCTACAGGTGGAAAACTATGCTGAGTTCAACTTGGGTACCAAGATCCTTTTGAAAAGACTTTCAAAACTTAAAAGTAAACTAATTACCCCTATCCGAAATAATAGTCAAGAGGACTCCATGAAACTTGACCAACTCTCAAAGATAGAATCTAGCATAATCCTCGACTAAATCTTTAGTTTTAACTGGTAGGAAATGTGCTGACTTAGTCATTAGCCCATAATAACCCATATCGAATCGTGTTGTCGGCGCGTATGAGGTAACCCTGTAATGAAGTCCATATTGATCTCTTCCCCCTTCCATGAAGGAATACTGATATTCTGAGTAGTACAATCTGGTCTTTAGTGCTCGACCTAAACCTGCATGCAATTTGGACACCTAGATATATATTCCATAATATCCCTCTTCATGCCATTCCACCAATAGACTTCCCATATAGGTGAATGGAATACCGAGAACTATGAGTTTCTGTCAACATTTGCTCTCTCAAATCATCGACATCTCGAACACACAAGCAACCCTGGCAATGAAGTACACTATCTCCCCCGGGAGAAAACCTCCACGTTCCAGCTTTGGACTGTTTCCTTCAACATAATTAAAATAGGATCGTTATCCTGCTTCGCCTTCACCTTTGCTACATTTTGAACCATTCTGAACCATAACACTACCTTTGGCTGAGTCAACTAAATGAACTCCTAATCTAGTAAGTCTATGAACATCACAAACTAACTCTTTCTTTTCATTCTCTATATGAGCGATACTACCCATAAAAAGTCTGCAAAAAGTATCAACCATTACATTGGCTTTACCCGGATGGAACAAAATACTCATGTCATAATCTTTCAACAGCTCTAGCCATCTCCTCAGATGAAGATTTAGATCCTTTTAACTGAACACATACTGAACACTCTTATGATCAGTGAACACATCCACAGGAACTCCATAAAGGTAGTGCCTCCAAATCTTTAAGGCAAAAACCATAACCTCCAACTCAAGATCATGAGTCGAGCAATTCTTCTCATGAAATTTGAGTAGTCTAAAATCATACGCTATGATGTTACCATGCTGAATCAACACACACCCAAGACTAACTTTGGAGGCATAAAACTAAACAACAAACCTATCTGGCCCCTCTGGCAGAGTCAAAATTGGAGCAGAAGTGGGTCGAGTCTTCAACTCCTGAAAATCTTCTAGTAAGCATCGAACCACTAAAAATTGACTTTCTTTTAAGTCATCCTAGACATACGATAAGCAATATATGAAAATTCCTCAATGAACCATCTTTAGTAACTGGCTAAACCTAAGAAACTCCTAATGTCTAATGGAGAGATGGGCCTAGGCTAGTTCCTAACTGCCTCAGTCTTTTGAAGTTCATCCCGAATGCCCTCACTACAAATGATACGACCAAGGAATGCTACTAATTTCAAACTGAATTCACACTTGCTAAACTTAGCGAATAATTGGTGATCTATAAGAGTCTGCAAGACAATCCTTAAATGGCCTGCATGCTCATCCTCACTCTGAGAATAAATGAGGATGTCATCTATGAAGACAATGACGAACATGTCCAAGTACTTCTTGAACACTCTGTTTATCAAGTTTATAAAAGCTATGGGAGCATTCATTAGTCCAAAATACATAACAACCAATTCATAGTGACCATACCGAGTTTGAAGGTTGTCTTTGGAATGTCACGCTCTCTGACTTTGAGCTGATGATAACCGGATCTGAAGTCTATCTTGGAAAAGTAACTGAATCCCTAAAGGTGGTCGAATAGGTCATCAATCCTAGAAATGAGATACTTATTCTTGATTGTGTCTTTGTTTAACTAATGGTAATCAATGCACATTATGAGGGAACCATCTTTCTTTTGCATGAAGAGAACTAAAGCACCCCATACAAAGGTGCTAGTTTTGATGAAACAACTTATCTAAGAGGTATTTCAACTAATCTTTCAACTCCTTTAGCTCAGCTGGAGCCATTTTGTTAGGAGGAATTGTAATAGGTTGGGTATCTAGAAGAAGGTCTATTCCAAATCCTATCTCCCGCTTGGGAGGGACTTCAGGCAGATCTTTTGGAAACACTTCTAGAAACTCATTTACAACTAGAACTGATTAGAGGGTTGGTGTTTCATACTTAGAATCCTCGACCCACACTAAATGATAAATGCAACCCTGAGTGATCATCATTCTAACTTATGGTAAGAGACAAATTGACCTAGAGGCGCTAAGATACTACCCTTCCATTCTAAAAGTTGTTCATTGGGAAACTGAAACTTAATAAATTTAGTTCTGTAGTTGACTGAAGCATAACATGAGTGTAACCAATCCATGCCAAGAATGACATCAAAATCAATCATATATAACTCTACTTGATCAACTGTGGTGGTTTCTGGAAACTAAGACTGTGCAATTTGTGTATACCTATTTAGCTATAACAGACTCACCAATATGAGTAGAGACTGAGAAGGGTTATAAAAAGGTTTCAGGAATGACACCAAAATCTATGCAATATAAGGAGTCACGAAGGAAAGTGTGGCTATAGGATCTAATAATGCATAAATATATATAAGAAAGACTCGTAATGTACTAGTGACTCCATCTAGAAAGCTCTCTTGATCTTGATGAGATAATAAAGCATAGAAGCGATTATTGCACTGACCATCTCCTACACTAGAAGAAGCATCCTGCTGGGCTAGGTGACCTATTGGAGTTGCTGAGGAGGTAGACTGAGTATGATCACTGATGCCACCTTTCTTGATTGATGGACAATTTCAGAGTCTATGACCTAATTTACCATAACCAAAACACCCATCCATACCTATCCAATACTATTTGGGGTGGTGTCTTCCATACTTCTTACAAGTTAGGAAGGTACAAATACCGAAAGCACTATTTTGGGATTTAAAGCCTAGCACTTTACTTTTCTGATCCTGTCTAGACTTAGGAGATAGAACACTAGAAGATTATGGTGCTGGGGATAAAGATCTCTGCTGATACTGAGAGTAATTACCATGACCTAACTTTTGCTGAGGATAGTTAAACTTACCTGTTCTAACCTTCTTAGTCTCGCTCTCCTTTACTTTTATCTTCTCTTTCTCAATCTGCTAGGTGTGAATCATAATTCTGGAGATTTCCATATCCCCAACAAGTATACCAGTCCTGTACTCCTTGACCACTAATTCAGAAATACTAGAAACAAACTTATTCATTCGATCCCTTGGCTCGGCAACCATCTCTGGAGCGTATTTAGAGAGTTGAGTAAATATTAAAAAATACTCTTTCACAAATATATTTCCTGGGTTTAAGTTGATAAACTCCTCAACCTTAGCTTCTGTTAACTTACAGGAAAAGAATCTATCTAGAAAGGTAGTCACACACCCATCCCAATCAACTGGGCCTGTATCCATATGTCTACCTTCTTTCCACTATTTGAACTAGGTCTTATCCATCCCTTTCAACTGATAAGTGGGAAATCTGCACTCTTAATTGAAGTAATGCCCATAATTTGAGTGATCTTTTGAACCTCATTAATAAAATTTTATAGATCTTCATCGACGTTTGAACCATAGAATTCTGGAGGATTTATTTGAGTGAAGTCCCGGACTCTTATAGTGGTTGCATTCCTATTTAAATTAGCAGGTACAATAGCTTGCTGATTGACCTGGTTGGTCATGGCCCAAGCAACCACTTGAAAAGCAGCCCTAAACTCGGTATGAGTGACTTGCTTATTCAAGTGATCTACTAGAGCTGGTGGAGCTTGCTGGTTACCATTTCTGTTCCTTCATTCGTTGGAGGCATTTTTTCATAAATGTGTACAACATGAGTTGGAAGGATAAATTGAGTTTATACTCAATCAAATAAATAAAGTTTATACTCTATCACCCAATATGAACATGAAATAAGTGATACTTTCCTAAAATGTTTCTTAGCCTCTCCCTCATAAGTGTGGTGCGCTTCACACCCATGAACGAGACTCTACTTAACACAACTTTCAGGCACCCTAGGACACTTTAAACCTGATGTTCTAATTCTAAGTTTTTCATGACTCGAGAGTACACCCTGGATGTAACAAGGTGCTTAGAGCCACAAGAGACCCCAAGCTAACCTATGGCATGGCATAAAACTAATCACATTGAAAGGCGACTGAATAACTAATACGGAAGCAAATTTAATTTATGAATGAATATCATAAATAAATATAGGTCTGAATAAGATCATGAAATAAATGTTAAGTCTAACATAAACTACAAAGATGAAATGTCTAACTATCAGTCTGAAAGCCTATAATAACTGATAAGTAGCTGAGAAAAGCCCCCAACTAACTCTGACTATCTAAAACTTGAAGCAATACTAAAATAAAATAAACCATAAACTCTAGCCCTCGAATGATAAGGACTCAGCTGAATTATAGTACAATGACCTTATATGAGATGTATATATACTAATATGTAATAACAATTTGAAAAGTCATAGTTAAAATAAGTAAAACTAAACTGAGGGTCATGTACAAATACTGAGTCTGAAACTGTGGGACGTTTTTATAACTGACATAGACCATGCAATCAACATGGAATCTAACTTGTAACTCTAGTTGGGAGGGTGTTCTATACCTTACCAAGAGTAAGAACCATGACTGGCGTGAATTCACTCATGAGACCATTCAAGCAAAGGGAGACACTCTCAACTGGTGAGGACCCCTTTAACCTATGGTGGAACGTAGTTTGGGAATTGGGTTGACTGAACCCGTGTTCTCTCATTGCTAAGTACTAGTCCCATAAACATACATATGTGCTCATAGTTATACTTAAATCTATGTTAAGCAAATGAACTAGTTCAATTAACTGTTACTGAATATTACTGAAATCATGGAACTAGTAATGTACATTTTACTATCATGTGAAAATCATGGAAAACATGGTGTACTAAATACTTATCTAAAAATATGCCTCTATTGGATAGTTCATGCTAATTTCATAAGAATCTAGAATAATCGTGTATTCATAACACGCCAAACGTTTATGAAAACCATATTAAATTCATGCATAAAATTTTTATTCATAGTCATAAGATATTCTAAATCATGAGTACTGAAAATATCATAAATTGGGATAGTTGGGATCTTGCCCTAATTCATGGAGTTTATAGAAATAGAATTGTAAAACCAATTTCAGGCATGATTGTGAAAAGAGACTCTAATTGAATTTCCACATACCCGAAGTTTGGATAATTCTTGCTAAGAACTTAGACCTTGAAACCTTTGGGGAAGAACCCTAGTTTTTCATCTATTTTTAGGAGGTTGATCACCTTCTAATATTTTTAAAAGTGTTTTAGGCTAATGAGGTAAAAGAATTGCTTATCTCCCTTTAATCGCCTCCAAAAAAACTTAAAATGATGTAGTTTACGTGTAGGAAATAAAAAAGTACAAAAATACCCTTGAGAAATGGTCTTTTAAAAAATAGCTGATCACGTCAGAAGATCCACCCAATGACTCATCCTATGAACTAACAAGTTGTTGGTTGGACTCATGGTCACTAGGGAATTTGGGTGGATTTCTGGTTCTGTCCAAATGACCACATAGAATGACTCGTTGGCTGTCACCATGAGTCGTTCTGAATGAATCGTTGGTTCCTGGCTGAGGCTACCTAGTGTATAATGACCACATCTCATGACTTGTGGGTTGTCCCAACGAGTTATGGTATCCCCTCATTCCCACTGAGGCAAATATGCCAAGTTTGAGGTCTTGACCTGGGACTACTCAGAATGAATGGTGGAAAGATTCGCTCTATCTCATAACGGGTCATTGTCATTAGTCCTCTTCACTAGGTAAAAATGTCAAAATTTAAAACTTTTGGATTGTCACTTAGAATGGATCACCCAACGAGTCATTGGTACTGACTATGACTCGTGGTCTAGGTCATTATGTGAAGAAAACTTAAATTTTCTGCTGGTTTCTACTATAAGTCTGAGATATGATCTTAGGGACTTTTAGGGTGTTACATGGATATTATGATATAAGTATGATTTACTATTTGGGTAAGCAAAATGTTGTTGTGATGCTCTTAGCAGGTTTTCCATGGAGAGTGTTGCTCATGTAGAGGAAGGTAAGAGGGATCTTGTAAAGAATGTTCACAAACTTGCACGATTGGGGGTTCTTCTCACAAATTCAGAAGATGGTGATGTGATATTTCAAAATGGTTTTAAGCCTTCATTAGTGAGAGAGGTAAAAGAGAAGCAAGGTAAAAATCCCATATTCCTCCAGTTGAAGGAGCAGTTCTTAAGAAGAGTGTGTTAGTTTTTTGTAAAGGGGGAGATGGTGTCCTTCGGTACTAAGGCAGATTGTGTGTTCCCGATATTGATGGGTTGAGAGAGCAGATTATGACCAAGGCATACAGTTCTAGATACTCTATTTATCTAGGTTCTACATAGATGTATTTGAGAGAGGTTTATTGGTGGAATATTATGAAGAAGGATATTGCAGATTTGTTTGGCTAAGTGTTTGAATTGTCAACAGGTTAATGTTGAACATCAAGTCCCAATGGATTATCTTAAGACATAAGTATTCCTACTTGGAAGTAGGAGATGCTTAATATGGATTTCATTACAAGTTTTCCACACACGCTATGTCAGGATGATTTGATTTAGGTGATTGTTGATTGCATGATAAAATCATCCCACTTCTAGCCTGTCAAGGCAACTGATATCGCTAAGGATTATTCTAGAATGTACATCAAGGAGATAGTTAAACTTCATGGAATTTTGCTGTCCATCATTGTAGATCAGGGTGCATAATTTATATCTCACTTTTGGCAGTCTTTTCAGAAAGATTTGGGTATGCGGTTAAATCTTTACACCATTTTTCATCGATCGATGGTCAGGAAGAGTGTACTATTCATATGCTTGAGGATATGTTGAGATATTCTATGATTGATTTCAAAGGTAATTGATATGATCACTTACCTCTTATTAAATTTTCTTATAATAATAGTTACCTCTCTAGCATTCAGATGCCTCCAGTTGAGGCTCTTTATAGGAAGAGATGTAGATCTCCTATTCATTGGTTTAATGTTGGTGAGGCTTCAGTGATAGGTCCAAACATGGTTCATGATGCTATGGAAAAGGACAAGGTGATTCAAGAGCGGTTGAGAACTACATAGAGCCAACATAAATTGTATTCAAATGTGAGAAGGATAGATTTAGAGTTTGCTATTGATCATTGGGTATTCTTGAAGGCTTCACCCATGAGGGGTGTTATGCATTTTGGTAAGAAAGGAAAACTCAGTCCCTGGTTCATTGGTCCTTATCGAATTCTTAATAGGATGGGAAAGGTGGCTTATGAGTTTGAGTTACCTACAGAGTTAGAATTTATGCATCCAGTGTTTCATAGCTCTATGTTGAATAAGTGTATTAGTGATTCTTCACTTGTTTTTTTGGTAGAGAATGTTGGGGTTAAGGAAAACTTGTCATATAAAGAGGTTCTGGTTCAATTTATAGATCATTAGGTTCGCAAGATGAGAACCAAAGAGGATGGATAAGTTAAAGTCTTATGGATGAATCAAGTAGTTGAAGAAGCTACATGGAAGCCAAAGAAGATATGAAAACAAAATATCCCCATCTTTTCACTCCTTCCAATGAAAGAATTTAAGGTATTAACATCATTCTTATAGTGACCCTTAGGACTCTTATGTCATATATCGATGTCTTATATGCTCATGTCTACATTCATACTCATAAATTCTATATTTGAGTTCCAATCCTCAGTATGATTCAGTTAAATTTAGCTTAGGATGGCTCCTTAGTCCATTAATCCTATCCCTAGCCTTCATTCAAGAATGAGTGATCCCAAGGGGGAGATATTGTAACACCTCAGATCCTGAACCTATGAATACTCAACACTTCATATGGAAAATCAAAATCTGAGATTTGCAGTCCCAAACCACCACAACTCAGTATCAAATTATGGAGTGTGACTACGAGTTGTGGTATGACTTGTGACACAATCCACAAAGTTGTTCCAAGGTTCCCAGGCACCATGACTGATACCACGAGTTTTGGATAGTTGTATGAGTTGTAAAATAGACTCGTGAACTCAGATTTGAGGCTTGACAAAATCCTCTCTAAACCTCTAATGGTAGTATAAGTCATGAAATCAATGTACGGGTCATCAAATAAGCCTACTAGTTGTAATATTGAATCAGAGAAGTGATCTAGGAGTTTGACAAAACTCCCAGGGACTAGGACTCTAACTACCAGTCGTACTATGAGATTATGACTCATGGTATCCTGCACCAAAAAATTAGCAACATTTAAGTGAGGGCAATTTATACACTTTCTTGTATATACCCTACTCCATGATGTTTTGGCCACCAAAAGTATAAATATAAGATCCTAAACCCTATTCTTACTTTATTCTTTCAAGAATAAGTTCAAGGTAAAATCAAGCAATTTAGTGTTCCTTATCTGAGCAAGCTAATCAAGTTTCTCTTGTTAAGTGTTTGTCTTCATTCAGGTACTCTAGGCTTTAGGTATGGATTCCTTTAATCCCCACATCCAAGTACTTTCAATATATATTCAAATTATGTTCAAATCTAGGGTTTATCCCCAAATCATTAAAGTTGGATTCTTTATATGTTTACTTGATTTTTATTAATAGGGGTTCTATGATCTTATGACTTTTATGCAAAACCCTTAACTATGAGTCAAAACTTATGATTTAAGGATTTTTTTTATGAATTATGATATCTATATTGAAAAGACATATTTTCAGATACATGGTTTTATAAATTTGATTCATGACATAAAATTGAGCAGAGGGTCATAGTAGTATAGTTTACAGGCATGTTGAGCACAGACTCAAACCTATGATTCAGTTATGATATAGAGCACTATTATGATTTAGGGAAGATTATTTAGCGATGAGAGTATATGAGTTTAGATAAAGCAAGCCCCATAACTTTATTGCCATTATAGGTTTTACCAAAAGGTCATGACTATAGAATCCTTATGTACATAATTCTAACTTTGGTTGGTCAGAATAACTTTTCCAGTATGGGTGTAAGACGGTGGGCATCATGAGCTCGCATGGTATTTATTTGTTATTAGAAACTCCCCCAATAACTATACTTTATGAAAACTACTATTTATATACTCATGAACTACTTTTATACAGACACATCTCTCATGATTTCACATCTCAGGATTTCAATTACTTTAAGCTACTCTCTATATGTTTCCAGGATCAGTTCTTTAGTATATATGATATATATTTGTATACTTGCGTACCAATACATTCCATTGTATTGACTGTGTCTTGCACTATATTTTTATATAATGTAGATCCATGTACTCGAGCTTATGGTTTGCTGCTAGAAATTTTGTAGCACCGACATCCAGCTGATTGATGTGCGCTCTTATCATTTAGTAGTCTTACAGATTCTTCAGTTTTCTTTGTTATTTTGGTTTAGACTTTGATTCAATAAAGGTGATGAGGCCTTGTTCTGGCTGGCTCTTCTGATAGTAGTAGAGGCTTCACTAGGTAGATAGTATTTAGTAGTTGACATTCTTTCATTCATTCTAGTTATGTCTTAATAAAGGATGATTCTTTTAAGTTTTATCCTACTATGATTGTTTATATTTCTGCATTAGTCTCATTTATCATATTACTCTACAGATTTTCTATGCTAAGGGTCCCACCGAACCACTAGTGAGCAACTAGATATGACTCATAGTTAGGGTGTAGACTCAGATCTTGACATTATTGGCCTATCCTAAGGACCTTAGAATAAGATTCTTGCTTGAGCCTTTGTTTAGGATACTTATTTTTAGTATAAGGATTAGATTAGGGATCCTTAGTCTAGGTTTGGGGTAGGATTTAGTGTTAGAAGGGGGGTTCTTATGAACAATTTACTTTAAATTGCATTTCTTCCTATTTTCCTTATATAGTGAGATTGTGGGGCCTACAATCTGAGAATTTGAGGTGGGTTGAGTCCCGATTAGTTATGGCAATGGTATGAAATGAAAGGTAACTTTTCCTATTTCATGTATACATATCTATATATCTATACTTGTAGCTATATATACATACTCATACATTCATTTACATAAATCATGATACGATTTGGAGGAAAACTATTGATTTTTAGCTTTTAAAAGCATTTTACCACTTTTATCAGTGATGTGGGCTTTCGAGAGCATTGTTCCACCTTTATCACTGATTTAGCTTTTGGAAAGATTGTAAAAACCTTTAAATTCGGTCTAAAGGATGTTTCTAGACTATTTCTGCATTTGCTTTTCTATTGATGAGTCTTAGGCACAATTCTAGGCGCTGCATTTGTTGATGAGCTACAAAGATCTTAGTGCGGCTCGATGTATAGTTTTGAGTTTTACTTTTTTACATTAGCCACATATAGCACTGCATTATTCCATACTGTATGCCTATACATATATATATATATATATATATATATTGCATATATTATCGTTATTATTTTATTATTCATGTTGTTCTTTAGACTACTGTGATTCTTATAAGTGCAGGTTCTCTTTTTCTTATTTTTTATACTATATATTGTCTTCATAGCTCAGTCGGCCTACGATGCCCACTGAGTACCCCATATTTTGGTACTCAAACTACACTTCTATCTCTTTTCCTGATGCAGAGTATAGTATGAATCATCTTCACTGATTCCTACTCGTTCAAAGGCACTGGTTGATCAGATCTGTGGTGACCTCTTGGAATACAGAGACTTACCCCTTTCCCTCATGTAATTAGTATCTATATATATTTTTTTGGAGAGATGTGTATTGTATAATTCTACTCTTGTATTTTAATGGCTCTTGTACCAATGACACCAGGTCCGGGGATGGATATTTTGTATATTTTGTCTTCTTTGTTTTTTGTAGGGCCTATTTTGTATATTGTGTACTTGTATGTATATATAGTGACCCGTTATTCCTACTTCCACTTCCTTTATTGTTAATAGCTTATTACTTTCTATATTTGGCTATGGAACATGGCTTACCTACTAGAGAGAGGGAATGATTATAGTAGGTGCCATCATGGCCTGATTTTCGATCGTGACTATTATTTAGATCACCCAATAAATATTTAAAAATTCTTTAAAAAAATATCTAGGGGTAATAGGACCCCATAAATTATGAGTGTACTAATGCAAATTCTGCAATTGTATAGACACCATTTTAGCCATTTTCTAAAACTAATCTTACATATTCTGCTGGATTAATTTCATTTGGGTTATGTGAGTCTTCAAATCTTATGTTTTACTCCCTGAACCCTGCTTCATCATTTGTCAACTAGGATGGGTGGATTAATAATACTAGTGTTCTTCTTAGATAGCCATAAAGATATTGTAGGCCTCACATGTACAATTGTCTTGATTATATTAAATGGACCACAAAACACAAATCTCTTGATCCCATAAGAATTAAAATGGTGAAACTAATATTTTAGAGGTTTAAACCTCAATAAAAATATTTTTAAAAGAGGTTTAAGATCTTTTTTTAGGTAGAAACCAACCTTTTTATTAATACCAAAAGTAAATTTACATAGCCAAGTAAGAGTTGACCACTTACTTCTCGAAACTACATAACAAAAAGATATCTATCTAGAAATAAGCAATCCTAAACACAAAACAAAACAAAGCCAACCTATTCCTACAGTACAATGTTCCTTCTATCATTTCGTTAAGGAAATCTTTCAAGCAGCTGCAAAGTGGTCTTCCATTTAGGGAGGTGCCTTCGTTGAACATGTATGTGCAAGGCAATCTCTTTGCAGACTCTTATCACTGTGAAATTGTCTAGCTTGAAATCAAATTCCATTTCTTTCCCTCCATAAAATGTATATTCCCATAGCAAAAACACAACTTTAAATTGCACCCTTCACTGTCTTCCTTCTTGCCCATGAATTAGCCCACTCAAGCTCTTGTTGCCAACTTCCAACCACCTAGTAAACCCCAATCACTAAAGCAGTCTATTCCAGAATGCCTTAGTTACCAAACATTCAAATAAGAGATGGCTAAAATTCTTCAGTAGCTGCATCACAAAACACACAATCTGATGGGACATGAATCCCAAACTTCAAAAGTCTTTCAGCAGTTGCCAATCTTCTCCAAGTTTTAAACCATAAAATAAACTTATGTCTAGGATGAATATTTTTCTGTGAAGCTATGTTCTTCCAAGGGACCTTTGATTATGTAGGCATCAACCTGATATACATTTTCCTAGTGGAAAATCTACCATTTTCCACCAAAGAATGCAACTTGCTTCCAAGGTCCCCAGGCTGAGCTATGGCTTCAAAATACTTCCTAGATTTCAACACTTTCGTTACTACCCATGTAGAATTTAAGGGGATATCACAGTGGTCAACAGAGTTATTCTTTATATAGTAAGCATTCACCCATATTATCCATAAACAATCCTTCTTTCACATAAATAGCCCACAACAACTTCAGAATTGTAGCATTATTCCATAAACTTAAATTCAAGATGTTCCCCCCTGCAGCTTTAGGAAGACAAAGATTTTCCCAGTAAACAAGGGCCTTACTTGAGATAATGGTGGATCCTATCCATAAGTAAGTTCTATAGAGACTGTCTGCTAGCTCCACAATTTATTTTGGTAGCACAAAAATCTGTACCCACTATGTTTTCATTCCAAAAATGGCATATTTAATCAGTTGGAATCTACCTGCATAGGAGAATATCTTTGAAGACCAACATCTAATTCTTTTTGTGATCTTTTTCACTAAAGGCATACACTAAGCAATAGTTAACTTTTTGGATGAAACAGGCACACCCAAGTACTTGAATGGTATTTCTCCATCTACGTAGGCTAAAGTAGCTAGTACAGACTATTTCAGATCAGGTTTAACCCTAGACATAAAGATGAAACTCTTTTCATTATTAGCTTGTAAACTAGAAACTACAGAAAACCTTTGAAAAGCCCTTTGTAGTAACAGGATAGACTTCAAAAAGGTTTAAGGTTTAAGATCTTTAAAGTCCCATAAATCACTACACTTAAATTTCATAAGAATGCAGTATTAGTGATAGAGAAATAAAAAAAACTATAGTAGCTCCTAAAAAAAACTTCTTGTTTGTGCTATGAAGACTTGAAAACAAGGATATTTTGGATGAATTTCCTACTTTTAAAACTTGGTGTTCATAAAAAATTCTTCTTCCTAATAAGTCGAATGAATCAATAGGATCTAAAAGTTCAAATAGCTCCAATGGATGGTCTGGTGATGTTGATGAAGAAGTTGATTGTGGGACCTCTAAGAACATGAACTTTTAACCTATTAACTCCTTATTTTATACTTTTTTTAAGAACTTTTTTTTGGAGAATTCACTAGCCTTGAAAGGAAATCTGCAAAAACATTAGCTTTTCCTTTCAAGTGCTTTCACTTAAAACATGTAGGGAGAAAATCACCGAGCCCATTTGAGTATCCCCGGGTTTGGGGTATCTTTGGAATTCATATGGATAATTTGTGGAAAAGCATTCATATCCATCTCAATAAGAAATTTGGAGTGAATTAGAAAAAAAATATGTTTTTAATCCCAGAATGTCAAATGGTTGTGTTTCTCAACATCCTTAAATTTTCTATTGGCATAACCACATATTTTTTTGTGACCATTTTCTTCCTCAAATAAAATTGCACTCCAATATTTGTTGCTGGCATCAATCTATAATATTTTACTTCCATTTGAGGGAAAGTATAAAGCTTTCATACTTTTTGATATTTTCTTTATTTTTTTAACTTTATAATCTTGCTCCTTGTCGCATGGATCGACATTTTTCTTTAGCAATTTTTTGAGTGATGAAATATTTATAGAAATATTAGGAATAAAATCTCTTACATAATTTATTAATCCCAAAAATTGCTGAATTTGCCTTAGTGCAAAAACAACATCAGAAAACTTGAGAAGTTCCTGAGAAATGTGAGGACCTGGGGTGTACTCACTAGGGAAAAAATGCATCCCTAAATAATCAATTATTTTTTTGTTTAAACCATGATGCCATTTTTTTCACCAAAGATTTAAATATTTGAGAAAATTAATTAGCTCTTTTTAAGTATCATTGAACAACAAAACGTCATCAATATAAGTAAGTGATACATGGAGTATGGCTTGAAATATTTTTCTCATGGTTAAATCAAAGGTTTGACTTCCATTGGTATTTGTGATCAGAAATGCAAAAATATGTGTTTTCCTAGATCTCATGTGGATTTCCAATTGCCAACATCCTGATTGAAGATCAAACTTGAAAAGATATTTGACTTTGACAAGGTGAGAAAAAAGAGTGAGCTTATTCGAGTTGGGAAATTTGTCACCCAAGTGAGAGTGATTAAGTGGTTGGTAATTAACTATCAATCTCAACTTACCACTTATATGTTAAGGTCTTTTACTAATATAAAATGTCTCACACACTGGATCTAATACTTCATTCAGATGAAATTTCACCAGCTCTTGACACTTCTTTTTTGAAGTTGAAGATATTCACTATTCATACCCAAGTCCCTATGGGTTTGATATACGGTTGCTTACAATCACTATATTACTTGTACAACAAAGTACACTAATGTGCAATTAGGAGCAACAATGAACATTTTGTCCTTCTTCATAGTGTGTACTAAAACACGTATATCTTTTTACTCTGAAGCCAGATTGAGAGTAATTTATTTTACTGCGAACTAGAGTCATATACCTTTCATTTATAGGAAATACAACCTTTAATTTTCCATATCCTAAGATATATACCCATTTAAAGTCTAACTATCAACATGGTTACTTGAACTTATTTCCAAATAATGGAACTTTCAGTTTGACCTTACTTCACTTGTACACTTAGGGATCATTGGGTATTGTAATGACTCTCTAGGTCATTTTTGTTCTTCATACGTGTTTCCTATTTTGACCCTTCCTATAGCTTTATTATAGTATTTCCTAAGATCACATTTCAAACTTTGAACAGAAACCACTAGAATACTCAGTCTTTTGTCATAGATATACTCACTCTGTGACTCGTACAGTGAGGCCATGAATCATGGGATTACTCATGGTAAGCAGTCAGAGATAGCCCATGTCCCAGTGGTCATTACTTAGACCACAATTTGTGGTCATACCCTATAACTCATTTGGTGACCCGTTCTGAGCAGAAAACCAAAAGTCCTGAAAGATGGAATTTTCCTCCCAGTGGTCATGAATCCTAGCCATGAATCGTGGTCTGTCAGCATGAGTCCTAAAGTAACTCATATAGATGAACAGTTAGAGAGAAAATATTTTCCTTTAGGGGCCATGACTCATAGGCCGACCTCACAAGTCGTGAGGTGAAAATCATGCCCCAAGCCAAAATTATAGTCTAGGAACCATGAGCCAGAGGTTGACTAGTAGGTTCAAGGTACGGTTCGTACCCAAAGATGTGAGGAGTGAATCAGAAATTTCAGTTACATTCTTAAAAGGATATTTTCATATTTTCCTTATTTCCTACACCTATGCTATGTCGTCTTATGGTCTTTTAGGAGGGGTTACAGGGACTCAATCAATTTCTTTCCCCATTATATCCCCAACACTTGGAAAATATCAAGAGAATAGCAGTTAAACTTTCTCAGTACAGAAGATCTAGGGTTCATTCTCCAAATTAAAATTCTCAAGTTCTAACACAAAATCTCAGACTCTAGGTATGTGGTTTCCAGCAAGGGATATCCTTTCACCCTTTTGTCCCAAAAATCTATGACTTTTAGTTCCTCCATGATTTATGATTTAGGGTTCATACTCAGGTTATGGTTTCTCTTAAGTTTCAGTCTCCTTATGATCCCTATGTAGTTATGATATGTTTTCCATGATTTTACTTACAACATGATATTATTTTGAGAATAGAATACTAGTATTATTTCAAGTAAATTTCAAAGATTTAAGATATATTAGTAAAGCGTGTTTCAGACTATCAAATTTTTAATGAACAAGCATAATTAGTCTTCAGTGGATAGACTTCTAGAATACTTTTTGATTGAACAGGTTCTGACTCAGTTATCAAAACATCATATTTTAAATGAGCTACCAGTATATTATCAGTTTGGGAGTAGTACTTAGCATCGAGTTAGACTAGGGCCCCAGTTTCACCCAAAGTCCCTAAACTATGTGCCACCTTAGGTTTATTTGGCCGTCCCTGTTTGGGCATCTGCTTAATGATCACGCCAGCTATGCCTTTATACCCTGGCAAGGTATTTCGAGTCCTCTCGATGGGGTATATACATTGTATTCCATATTAGCTCACGTGGTTTATATCAGTTAATAGACTCTCCCACAGACTCAGATTTAGTATATTTTTACATGACCCTCAATTTAGTTTTACCTGTAATATTTTATGACTTTCCAAAGTATATTTG
This sequence comes from Capsicum rhomboideum, assembly GCA_031232105.1. Taxonomy (NCBI): domain Eukaryota; kingdom Viridiplantae; phylum Streptophyta; class Magnoliopsida; order Solanales; family Solanaceae; genus Capsicum; species Capsicum rhomboideum. The sequence continues at coordinate 60,372,973 of CP124711.1, forward strand.
TATATCAGTAATTACATATATCATTACTATATCATTATACTACAGTTCAACTTTTTTGCTCAATTTGCATTCAGTGCAGTATATCAGTATTTTTAGCATAATCAGTTTACTCTACATCTTGCATTTCTTACATGCTGAGTACATTCAAAGTACTTATCACACACTTTCTTTTGTGCTGTATCATCTTATGATATAGGTTTGGGTGCTCAGTCTCAGCATCACAGTACGCTTAGTACCACCTCAACAACTACCAGTGGTGAGTCCTCATCATCCGAGGATGAGAGTTTATGATTATTCTCTTTAGTGTTATTTTTAGTTTTAGTATTTGAAGTTAGATGGGGACTTATCCCAGTAGCTCGTCAATAGTAAAGGATTTTTAGACACAGAGTTAGACTTTTATCTTTTTAGTTCTTTTCAGACTTGGTATTTATTTCATGATTTGTTCAGATCTTTTTTAGATATCTATTCTTAAAATCCGTTTAGCTTCCACACTGATATTCAGCTAATTCAATGTAATTAGTTTTATACTATGTCATAGGTAAGCTTGGGGTCACTTGTGGCTCTAAGAATCGTGTTACGTCTAGGGTGTAGACTTGGGTCATGACAAAGTTGGTATCCAAGTATCAGGTTTAAGGTTTCTTAGGGTGTCTGAACGCCACGTTAAGTAGAGTCTCCTTTATTAGTGTGAAGCACGCCACACTTATAGGGGGAGGATGTGAAATATTTTAGGAAAATCTCACTTATTTCATGTTCATACCATATGGTAGAGTATAAACTATATTTATCCTTATAATTCGTGCTCTACACATTTATAGAATATGCCTCCTAAAAGAGCTAACCGAAGAAACAATAGAAATCAGCCAGCCCCACCAGAACCAGCAGATCCCCTGAATACACAAGTCACTCATGCCAAATTTAGGGCTACTTTTCATATACTTGGTCAAGCCATGACCAACTAGGTCAATAAAAAGTGGTTGCACTAGCAAATCCAAATGGAAATATAGCATCTATTAGAGTCTGAGACTTTACTCGGATAAACCCTCCAAAGTTTTATGGTTTGAAGGTGGATTAGGATCCATAGGACCTTATTGATGAGGTTCAGAAGATCACTCAAATCATAGGTATCACACCATTTGAGAGAACAGACTTGGGGAATGGCTCAACTATGGTTTAAGCAATGGAAAGACAACCAAAGTGTGGATACAGGTCCAATTGATTGAGATAAGTTTGTAGCTACTTTTATAGATAGGTTCTTTTTCCACGAGATGAGAAAAGCTAAGGTTGAGCAGTTTACCAACCTAAAGTAGGGTAAGATGTCTGTGAACGAATTTTTTTGAAGTTTACCCAACTCTCCAGGTATGCTCCTGAGATAGTTGTTTAGTTGGGGGATCAAATGAGAAAGTTTGTTTCTAGTGTCTCAGAATTATTGGTCAAGGAGTGTAGGACTGTTAGGCTTATCAGAGAAATGGATATCTTGAGGCTTATGACTCATGCCCAACAGATAGATATTAGAGCAAAGATAAAGGAGAAAGAGAGGGATACCATGAGGACAAAAATATGTAACTTTGATTACTCTTAGCAGAGGTTGGGTGGTAATAATCATTATCAGTTTCAATAGATATCTTCAACTCCAGTGCCTTCTTCAGCTAGTGCTCCATCCCCTAGACATGAACAGAAAAATAGGGTATCAGGCTGTAAGTCTCAGGGTAGCGTTATAGGCTGCCACACTTTTCCAGCATGTCCTAAGTGTGGTAAGAATCATCCAGGTGAGTGCCTTGCTGGCAAGGAGGGTTGTTTTTCATGTGGTCAGATTAGCTACAGGTTGAAGAATTGCCCCTTAGCTGAATATAGAGATCGGGGTAATAGGGCTTAGTTTACTACTTTAGCAACCCATTCAGGTCGTCTAGCTCAGTAGGATACTTTTACTAGTACAGGAAGTGGTCAGTACCAAAACTACTTCTGTGCTTTGTCTTTCTGTCAGAATAGGAGAGCTTGCCCGATGTAGTCACTAGTACATTATGAACGTTTATATAGTTGTGTATGCATTTTTAGATCCAGGTTGCCACACTTTTCTTTGTGAATCCTTTTAATGCAATAGATTTTGGTGTCATTCCTAAAATCTTTTAGTACCTTTCTTAGTCTCTACTCCTATTAGCAACCCAGTTATAGCCAAACGGGTATACAGAACTTGCCCAATCTCAGTTTTCTAGAAAATCACCACAGTTGATCTAGTAGAATTAGACATGACTGATTTTGATATTATTCTTGGCATGGAATGGTTACACTCTTGTTATGCCTCAGTTGACTGTAGAACTAGAGTTGTTAAGTTTTAGTTTCCTAATGAACCAGTCATAGAATGGAAGGGTAGTACTTTAGTGCCTATAGGTTGATTTTTCTCTTACATTAAGGCTAAAATGATGATCTTCAAGAATTGTATCATCCAAAGAACAAATGAGATGAATGTTGGTTGGAACTCATTTAGTTAGGGTTAAGGATTCTAAGTCTAAAACCCCAACCCTTCAGTTAGTTCCAGTTGTAAATGAGTATCTAGAAGTGTTACCTAAAGATCTACCCGGAGTTCCTCCTGAGCAGGATATCAACTTTGGAATCAACCTTCTTTCAAATACCCAGCCTATCTCAATTTCTCCTTAAAGAATGGCTCCAGCTGAGCTTAAGAATTTAAAAGATTAGTTGAAAGATCTCTTATACAAAGGTTTCATCAGGCCCAACATATCTCCATGGGGTGTTGTCCGTAAGATAGACAGTTCTCTCAGAATGTGCATCGATTATAGTCAGTTGAATAAAGTCACAATCAAGAATAAGTATCCCATTCATAAGATTGATGACTTGCTCGAATAGCCTTAGAGTGCTAGGTACTTCTCAAATATAGACCTTAGATCCAACTATCATCAGCTTAGAGTCGGAGAATGTGACATTCTAAAAACATCCTTCAGTACTTGGTATGGTCATTATGATTTTGTTATTATGTCTTTTGGACTAGCAAATTCCACTGCAACTTTTATGGACTTGATGAATAGGGTGTTCAACTAGTATTTGGACATGTTCATCATTGTCATCATAAATGACATCCTTAATTATTCTCAGAGTAAGAATGAACATGCAGACCATTTGCGGATTGTTTTGCAGACTCTTAAGGATTGCCAGTTATTTGCTAAGTTCAGAAGTATGAATTTTGGTTGAAATTAGTATCATTCCTTGGTCATATCATTTCTAGTGAGGGCCTTCAGGTTGATCCTCAAAAGATCAAAGCAGTTAGGAACTGGCCTACACCTATTTCTCTATCAGACATTAGGAGTTTCTTGGGTTTAGCTAGTTACTACAGGCGGTTTGTTTAAGGTTTTCATCTTTTGCTTCTATCATGTCTAGATTGACTCAAAAAAAGTCAAGTTTAGTGGTTTGATTCTTGCGAGAAGAGTTTTCAAGAGTTAAAGACTCTACTCATTTTTGCTCCAGTTTTGACTCTACTAAAGGGTTTAAATAGGTTTGTTGTTTATTGTGATGTTTCTAGAGTTGGCCTTGGGTGTGTATTGATGCAACATGGTAAGGTCATAGCTTATGTTCTAGATAGCTCAAAACTTCATTAGAAGAATCACCTGGCTCATGATCTTGAATTGCCAACTACAGTTATTGCCTTGAATATATGGAGGCACTATCTTTATGGAGTTCATATGGATGTGTTTACGAATCACAATAGTCTTCAACATGTGTTCAGTTAGAAAAATATAAATATTTATCAAAGAAGATGGCTAGAGTTGCTGAAAGATTATGAGATGCGTGTTTTGTACCATCCGGGTAAGGCCAACATAGTGGTTCATGCCTTTACAAGACTTTCTATGGGTAGTGTTCTAGCTCAAAATGTATTAGTTCTTGATGTTCACTGGCTTTCTCATTTAGGAGTTAGTCTTGTTGATTCAGTCGAAGGTATTGTTATAGCTCAGAATGGTTCATAATCTTCATTAGTGATAGAGGAAAAGGCAAAGCAGGATAGTGATACCATTTTGCTTAAGCTGAAGGAAGCAGTCCACAATTAGAAAGTGGAGGTTTTCTCCTAAGTTAGAGATGGCGTGCTTCATTATCAGGGTCGCTAATGTGTTCCAAATATTGATGATTTGAGACAGCACATGCTGACAAAAGCTCATAGTTCTTGGTATTCCATTCACCCAAGTTCTACCAAGATGTACCATGATCTATGGGAAGTCTATTGGTGGAATAACATGAAGAGGGATATCACAGAGTTTGTAGCTAAGTATCTGAATTGCCAGCAGGTTAAAGTTGAGAACTAGAGACTAGGTGATATGAATCGTAATATCAACATTTCTACTTAGAAGTAGGAATAGATAAATATAGAATTCATCACAGGATTACCTGCTATGCACCAACAAAATGATTCGATATAGGTTGTTATAGACTGAATGACTAAGTCAACATATTCCCTTCCAAGTAATACTATAGATTAAGTCGAGGATTATGCTAGACCTTACATTCTAGAGTTGGTTAGGTTTTATGGATTTCCCTTGTCTATCATCTAGGATAGGGATACTCAAGTTACTTTGTAGTTTTGGAAGTCCTCTTAGAAGGGTCTCGGTACCCAGGTTCATCACAACATAACTTTCCACTTGCAGATAGATGGTCAGGTAGATCGGACCATTCATACCATAGAGGATATGTTGAGAGCTTATGTGATTGACTTTAAAGGTAATTGGGATGATCACTTGCCTCTCATTGGGTTTGATTATAATAAAAGTTTTCACTCCAATATTCAGATAGCTCTATTTCAGGTGCTCTATGGTAGGAGATGTAGATCTCCTATTGGATGGTTTTAGGTTGGTAAAGCTACTTTTCTAGGGCCTAACTCATTTCATGAGGCTATAGAGAAAGTTCAGGTGATTAGAGAAAGGCTGAAAACAACTCAGAGTTGTCAAAAATCTTATATAGATATGAGGAGGAGAGAAATTGAGTCCTAGTTGATGATTGGGTCTATTTGAAAATTTCACCAATAAAAGGGGTGATGAGGTTTGGCAAGAAGGGGAAGCTTAGTCCCTGATACTTTGTTCCTCACAAGATTCCAAGGTGCATTGTCAATGTGGTCTATGAGTTGGAGTTTCCCGTAGACTTAGCATCAGTGTATCTAGTCTTTCATGTGTCCCTCTTAAAGAAGTGCATTAGTGATTTAGCCTTAGTTGTGCTATTAGAGAGCGTAGGTGTGAAAGATAGTATCTCTTATGAAGAGTTCTCAAATGATATTCTTTACCATCAAGTTCGTAAGTTGAGAAATAAGGAAGTCACTTCAGTGAAATTCCTTTGGAGAAATCATATAGTTGAAGGAGCTACTTGGGAAGCAGAAGCATATATGATGACCAAGCATCCTCACCTCTTTCTTTCCAGTTTAGTTCCAGCTTGAGATAATAGTTTCCTCTTTATAAATATTATCAGTCTCATGTTCGATCAGTTGTCCTACGCTCACAGCTTGGATACATGCTTTCATGAAATTCAGTTCAACTCCATTCTCAGTTATATCAGATATATTATCAAAAATTCAGCTTTTAGAATTCAGTTTTTGGGATTTCATCTCTTTCTCTATCTTTTTAGCCTAATTAGCCTTCATTCGAGTATGAATGTTCCCAAGGAGGAGATATTGTAACACCCCAAAATTCCCTAAGATCATATCTCAGACATAGAACATAAATGGCATGACCCAAACAGTCATGAGTAGAATCCACCCTAACTCAATAGTGGGAGAACCAATCAACCCAACCCTTAACCTAGCAAATTATCATTACACTTAAACACTTACTAACCAAAAACACCGATTATTAACTTAAACCTGTCAAGCATAATAATTCAATCTAGTATCTCTATTAATCTAGAAATAAATAAGAAAATGCAGAAGTATCTCTAACTATTACATCCCCACGGGACACAAAAATCACTGTAAAAAAACTACTAATCCAAAACAAAGTCTGAAACATAATCCATAACTAATAAAATCAAGAGGAAAGTCAATGTACAGAAACAAAGGACATGAACTAGAAGAAGATCCAATAGTTGCCCGGACATGGTGCTCACCTTTGAATTGAAGATGAAAATCTCAAACTAGAGTCGAGGTCTTGTCTCAAATGCTAGATCACGCTCTGTACTCAATAAAAAAATGAGCACAGCTAGTATCAGTACAAAAACTATGTACTGGAAGGCATTATCGGCCAACTTAACTCAACACCATACAAATAGATAAGTTGAATGAAAGTAAAAAGCGATCAAGACATAACTCATAATCAACTAACATTTAAATTCATGTTAGTAAACACCTCAATTTACAAAACCAATGACTATCCTCTGCATGTCAACCCTTTTCAGGTTATTCATATCAATCTCCTATACTTAGGTAATTTAGTAAATAATAGTCAAGGAACAACTACATGTGCAATGCAAACAATGAATCCATGCATAAAATAATGTACATACACACTAGAATCGGTAGGAACCCTTAGTTATGACCTGCAGGGGACGAGCTCATGTACCATATCGACATCGTACCCGATACCAATATCAATCTGTGTTGGCGGGACACCTGATCCCAATATCATCAAATAGGTAAAACTCAAAAATAGCGTTCAAGCATAACAATATCAAGTTGCAAATTCAGATTTCAATCATCAAAACTTAAATCTTAAAGTTAATCATTTCAGCTTAAACTTTAACATCATCTCAACCAACAATCACAAGCATGCTCGAACGCTAATCACAATCATTTAACTCAAATATAAGCATAGAGTCAAATCAAGTCTACAACTACATTTAAACCATAACCTACCTCATATCCTCATCCAAAAGTACTAATTGGACAAAGCCTTGCCATTTCTTGCCATTTCTTCTTGTTCTTGATCTATAAGCAACAATTAGGTTAATTAAATACAACATTTCGGACTTTTAGGCATTATAAACCCCAACCCATCAACTTTAATATATTAACTTAACCTAGTTCATCATTCTAGGGTTTTATACCCTTTAATATCTTTGAATTCTCCATATTTCATGATTACAAGGAAGAATTCGATGTTAGGAAGAAAATTCTAGCAACCTGGAGTCAATAATAATGGAATTTAAGCTATTCTTAACCAATTCCCATCAGTTCATAAGCCTAGGGTTAAACATCAATTTTCAACCATGATCATGATCCTTTCAATTCTAAAAATCTAATGGATTAACCACAAGTTTGAATGATAAATAACCTTAACTCAAAGATGACCCCTCCCCCCCCCCCCCCCCAAAAAAAAATAAATAAATAGTGAAATTGCCTTATCTAAACCCTTAGACATAAATTGAACTAATTGGGAATGAAAAAGTCACTTTCTATTTTTAACTAACATATACTATGTATTCATTGCTGCAATGGTATATAAGCCACTGTAGCAAACCCACTGGAGCGATACACCTGTCGTTGCACCGACATTCTGGCCAAATAGACCTTCGCCATGGCGACCCTTCTGTCTCTGTGGTGACTGCACTAGCAACAAATCTGTCATTGCAGCATTGCTAAACCAGTAACTTGGGACTTTCCCTCAACCCTGTCCATTTCACAACACACTTCCCAATTTTTGACATCATGGACTAATCCTTTAACGTTAATCACTATAACCGGAGTTTTACTAACCCATTTTATGCACCAAAAGTTTCTATGACTTCTTAAACTCGTCATCTAACATAAATTCAAATCAAACCTCATCACTAACCCGCTAATAAATACCAAATTTTCTTAAACCACACCACATTCAAAATTCGGCCAAAACTAGGCTAGTCAGGATTTCACCAATTTTTCCTAAGGAAAGTCTAAGTCTGGAATTTTACCCCCAAACTCACTGTAACAACATTTTAGGTCATTACATTAGGTATAAATTAAATACTCATTCATACATTAATGACAACTAGTAACAAAAAATGAGATAATAGTCGAGGATTACTTGACCCGACGAATAAATAGGGATAGCGCTTGCGCATGTCCCCCTTAGTCTCCCAAGTGGCCTCCTCAAAAGGATGGTTTCTCCATTGAAATTTCACATATGGAATCACCTTGGTTCTCAAATCCCTTACATCTCTATCTAGTATAGCAATAGGTTTCTCTTCATAAGATAGGTCCTTTTCAAATAACTTTGAATCCCAATGGATGATTTAATCTCCATCTCTATGATACTTCTTGAGCATTGAGACCTGGAATACCGGGTGAACTGCCTATAAACTAGGAGGTAGATCCAACCTATAATCCATAGACCCTACATCCTAAACTGCATTACACCCTTCATGGATGACACTTTAAGCAAAACCTTCTCACCCTTCTCAAAATGCACATCTCTAACTTTGTTGTCTGCATACTCATTTTGTGTATTCTAAGCTACTACCAAATTCTCTTGAATGAATCTCACTTTCTCCATTAAATCCTTCAACACATCCATGCTCCAAGGTCTCACCTCAAAGGCATCGAACCACCCAATTGGTGATCTATACTTTCTCTCATAAAATACTTCAAAAAGAGCCATATCAATGCTTAAGTGATAGCTATTATTGTATCAAAATTCACACAAAGGCAAGAACTGGTCCCACTGACCACCAAAATCTATCACACATGCCTGGAGTATTTTCTTTTTCACTTGAATTATCCGTTCTAACTGCCCATCAATCTGCGGATGAAATGTTGTACTTAGGTCCAACCTAGTACCTAACTTTTAAAATTTCTCCTAGAAATTGGAGGTAAATGGTGTACGTCTATCTGACATGATAGAGACAGGCACCCCATGAAGTCTAACAAACTTCTTAACATAAATCTTTTCCAACTTGGCCGCAATATAATCCACTCATACCAAATAAAATGTGCAGACTTGGTCAATCAAACAACAATTACCCAAATGGAATCATATTTACTTAAGCTCTTAGGAAGACAAACAACAAAATCCATTGTTATTCTCTCCAACTTCCATTCTAGAATGGGCATCCTCTAAAAAGTGCCACCAGGTTACTGATGTTCATACTTAACCCATTGGTAATTTTGACACCTTGCCACCAGGTTACCGATGTTCATACATAACCTGTTGATAATTTTGACACTTATTCACAAAATCAATAATGTCCCACTTCATCCATCTCCACCAAAAATGTTGCCTAAGTCTCTATACAACTTAGTTTCACCCAAATGTATAGAGTACTTAGAATTGTGAGCCTTTGCAGGGATAGTAGAAATCAAATTTCCCACATGGGGTACACACACATATTTCCTTATTATAAACAAACCTTCCTCATCAAGAATAGACTCTTCGGCCTCACCTTGCAACACTTTAACCCAAATTTTATTCAACTTCTCATCCTCAAATCGCCTTTCTTTATTCTGGTCAAGGAATCTGGATATAGCCTCACTATTTGCTAAAACCCTCCCTGGTTAGTCACCTGCAATCTCATAAAACTATTAGATAAGGTTTGTACCTCACTGGCCAATGGATGTCTCAACACCTCTAACTATGCCCAGCATGCCATACTCACAGGCTTCTGACTCAATGCACACGCTACCACATTGGCCTTGCCTGGATGATAGAGAATCAAGATATCATAGTCTTTAAGTAACTCCATCCACCTTCGCTATCTCAAATTCAAATCTTTCTGAGTAAAAATATGTTGCAAACTGTAGTAGTCCTTGAACACCTCACATTTAACCCCATAAAGATAATGCCTACAAATTTTGAGAGTGAACACTACTTCTGTCAATTCTAAATCATGTGTGGGCTAGTTTTTCTCATGCATTTAATCTGTCTCGAAGTATATGCAATTACATTCTTGTTTGAATCAAAACATCACCCAAACCAGAACCTATAACACATCATAATACACAATAAGATCTTTACCTTTAACCGACAAGGTACGGATGAGAGCTGAGGTTAGCAAAGTCTTGGGATTTTGAAAGGTCCCCTCACATTCATCATTCCATACAAAGGGTACCTCCTTCTAAGTAAGATGGGTCATATGCGAAGAAATAGATGCAAACCCTTTCACAAACTGGTAATAATAGCTGGCCAACCCCACAAACTATAAATCTTTGTCACATTGGTTGGTCTGGACCAATTCCTAACAATCTTAATCTTCTACAGGTATACCATAACCCCTTTTTTAGATACCATATGCCCCAAGAAATACACCTAAGATAACCAAACTCGTACTTATAATACTTAGCATAAAGTTACCTCTCTTTAAGCAACCCCAACACAGTATGCAAGTGAGCTTCATGATTGTCATTACTCTTAGACTAGACCAAAATATCATTAATGAAAATGATTAGGAATGAATCTAAATAAGGTTTGAATACCATATTCATCAAACCCATAAAAGCGGCTGGGGCGTTGGTCAAGCCAAATGACATTACCAAGAACTCGTAATGGCTATAGCGAGTTTGAAAGGTAGCTCGATAAATCTGATCAACACACACAGAAACCCCAACTAGAGTAGATACATACATGGGTGCATCAACCATTTCACAAGTTGAATCCCATCCCAAAGAAAAATTCACATAAATATAAGAAAAAGTATACTGCAGATCAAATAACATAGAAGTCGTACGATCACAGATAAGAATGGTCCCTCTGATCACAACATCGAAAGCCTTAGCTTCAAAAAGACCCAGAACTACATACAAATGAGCCTCATTACCACCTTGACCACTACCTCTACCAGCATGTGTGCCACCCCAACCAACCTATCCTCCACCATGGTTGGATTTGTAGCCATCTCTACCAACAGTGTGACCATCTCTCCCACCCTGTGGATGACCTCTACCATTTTCTCCCTCACCATGACCTATTGTAACTAAAGCTCTAGAAGCTAGCTACTGATTCAATTGACTGTTGGTAATAAGGTTAGGGTAATACCTTAGAATGTGGACTACTCTTCCCAACTCAAAACATCTATGGTTTAAAGCAGGCCGTTAAACTGAAGATGCTGAAAGTGTATAGCTGTCTGACCTAGAGGGATGATAACTAACCCCTGACGGGCCCCCAACAGACACAAGTATTTCTGAATAAATCAGCCAAGTAGAATGACTCTGCAAACCACGGACCCACGAATAAGAACCACTGAAATTGCTTAATTTTGGGCTCTCTTCTTCTCTTCTTTAATACTCCCTTGTTGTTTCACCCCTTCAACCTTCTTTATAAACTCCACCATCTCCTAGAAGTCTTTCTAGAAAAAGCTACTTAAAGTGTATCCACTTGAAGGCGCGTGTTCAAACCCTTCAAGAAATATCTGATTCTTTCCTCTTTGATAGTTATCAACTACAAAACATACCGAGTCAAAGCATGAAGTTTGGCCTCATAAGCCACCACAGAAATATTACTATGCTCAAGCCTTATAAACTCATCCTTCTTTCTATACTACAAGATATGAGGAACATACTTCTCAAGAAACATATTTTGAAACAGAGACCAAGTTAGCGGAGGTAAAGCAACCTTACACTTAAGAAAGAATATCCATCATTGCTTAGCCTCTCCCTGCAATTGAAAAGTCACAAAATCCACTCTATATCTCTGCATAATCCCCATCTTATACAGACGCTCATGATAGTCAATCAAATATTCATACGCATCCTCTAACTCAGCACCTTCAAACACTGGAGGTTTCTATTTTTGAAACTTACAAAATAGATCATTCTCATCAATAGTTATAATTGGACCTAATACGTGTCAGGGAAAGACTCCCGTCATGGAACCCTCATCCATTTGAGGTCCTACAGCAGTGACATATTATACAACTGGAGGCTGGAAGGTCAAAACTATCTGAGTAGCACTAGTACCAGCTAAATCATTCAAAAATCCCAACACTTGCTGGATCACTTCTAAGGATAAAGGCACTTGAGTTGCACCACCCTACAAAGGCACAACATTTCCTAGAATTGGAACCTCCTCCTCCTCCTCAACTTTCACTTCCTCATTCGGACTAAGTCTAGAGCAGCCTCATGTGGGGGAGGGGACAATGATATTTGTCTAGCCAGTCTTTCGATTTCCTGGGCTTCACCCTTGACGGGTGTTTCCCTTCGTCCTCCTCTTCTGCCTCTTCCCCTCACCCTATCTCTACCCCAAACTAGGGCCCTAGTGGCCGATTCAGGTGTTGTTGCTTCTTTAACTGAATGGGCGTTCACCATCTGTGAAACAAGAATAAAGGATGTCAGATACCAATTTGGATCACCATATACCAATTAGAATCAAGTACTACTACAAAGAAAAGAAAAAAGTGAAAGTTTTTCATAAAGTCTTGTAGCCTCTCGAAGAATAGTATAGACATCTCTGTATCATTACACAAGACTCTACTAGACCCATTCTTGTACGATGAGATCGATGAACCCAGTTCTCTGATACTATCTTTGTCATAACCTAAACAGTTGTGAGTGGCACCCACCCTAACTCTATAGTGGGAGAACCAATTATCCCAACCCTTAACCCAACAAATTATCCTTACACTTAAACATTTAGTAACCTAAAATAGCGAGTATTAACTTAAAACTATCAAGCATAATAATTCAATTTAGTATCTCTATTAATCCAGAAATAAATAAGAAAATGCGGACGTATCTGTAACTATTACATTCCCCATGGACACAAGGTCACCGTACAAGTACTACTAATCTAAAACAAAATCTGAAATATAATCCATAAATAATAAAATCAATAGGAAAGTATTATACAGAAACAAAGGACATGAACTAGAAGAAGATCCAGTGGTTGCCCGGACATGGTGGTCACCCATGAATTGAAGCTATAAATCTCAAACTAGAGCCTAGGTCTTGTATAAAATGCTAGATTATGCTCTGCACTTAATAAAAAGAATAGCATAGGTAGTATCAGTACAAAAACTATGTACTGGCAGGTATTATCGGCCGACCTAACTGAACAACATACAAATAGATAAGTTAAATGAAAAGCGATCAAGACACAACTCATAATCAACTAACATTTAAATTCTCATAAACACCTCAACTTACTAAATGAACGACTATCCTCTTTATATCAGTCCTTTTCAGGTTATTCATATCAATCACTTACACTGAGGAAATTTAGTCAACAATAGTCAAGGAATAACCACATGTGAAATATAAATAATGGATGCATGCATAAAATAATGTACATACATACTAGAGTCGGCAGGAACAAGCTCAGTCCATGTATCATACTGGAGTGGTACCCGATCCTAATATCAATCTGTTTTGGCGTGACACCCGATCCTAATATCGTCAAATAGGTAAAACTCAATAATAGTGTTCAAGCATGACAATATCAATATGCAAATTCAAATTTCAATCATCAACACTTAAATCTTCAAGTTAATCATTTCAGCTTAGAACTTAACATCATTTGTACCAACAATCACAAGCATGCCCGAAGGCTAATCACAATCATTTAACTCAAATATAAGCATAGAGTCAAATCAATTCTACAACTACATTTAAACCATAACCTACCTCATATCCTCGTCCAAAAGTACTAATTGGACAAAGCCTTGCCATTTCTTGTAATTTTTACTCGTTCTTGATCTATAAGCAATAATGAGGTTGATTAAATACAACATTCCTAACTTTTAGGCATTATAAACCCAAACCCATCAACTTTAATACATAAACTTAACCTAGTTCATCATTCTAGGGTTTCTTACCTTGTAATATCTTTGAATTCTCTATATTTCATGATTACAAGGAAGAATTCTATGTTAGGAAGTGAATTCTAACAACCTGGAGTCAATAACAATGGAATTTAAGCTATTCCCAACCAATTCCCACCTGTTCATAAACTTTGGGCTAAACCCCAAATTTCAACCATTGTCATGATCCTTTCAATTTCAAGAATCGAATTGAGTAATCACAAGTTTGAATATTAAAGAAACCTTACCTTAAAGATAGAAAATCCATAAAAATAGTGAAAATTGCCTTCTCTCAAGCTGTAGACAAAAACTAAAATAATAGGGAATGAAAATGCCACTTTCTATTTTTAACTAACATATACTGTATATTCATCACTGTAGAAATAGATCTGTCACCGCAGTGATGTCGTTGCAGCAATGTACCTATTGCAACAGTGACACTTAAGCTAAATGGACCATCACCGTGGTGACCGTTCTCTCATTATGGTGACATTGCTGCATTGGCAAATCTATCACTGCAGTGGTGCTAAATAAGTAACTCAGGACTTGTTCCCTGCCCTATCTATGTGACAACATATTTCCCAATTTTTGACATCACGGAGTAACTTTTTCACGTTAATTGCTATAATTGGAGTTCTGCTAACCTGTTTTGCGCACAAACATTTTCTATGATTTTTTAAACTCGTCATCTAATGTAAAATCAAATAAAACCTCACCACTAACCAACCAATAACTATCAATTTTTTTAAACCACACCATATTCAAAATTCGCTCAAAACTAGGCTAGTCAGGATTTCACAAATTTTGCCTAAGGAAAGTCTAAGTTTGGAATTTTACCCCAAAACTCACTGTAATAAAGTTTTGGATCATTAGAAGAAACCAACAAAAAATTCAGCTTTTTTTTTCATAGAATGACTTATTGTACAACTCATACACTGAGGCCACGAGTCATAGGATGACTTATAGTAAGCAGTTAACAGTCAGCCTAAGTCCCAGTGGTCACGACTCAAATTACGAGTCGTGGTCAAATCCTATGACTCGTTTGGTGACCCATTATGATCAGAAAATTGAAAGTCATGAAAGATGGAATTTCCCTTCCAGTGGTCATGACTCGTAGCCATGAGTCATGGTCTATTAGCATGAGTTTTAAAATGATTCGTACTGACTAACAATCAGTGGGAAAACATTTTTCTTCAGGGGCCATGAGTCTTAGTCATAACTGGTAGATAGGCCTCACGAGTCGTAAGGTGGAAATCATGCCCCAAGCCAGAATTCCAGCCCAGGAACCACGAGTCAGAGGTTGACTCATAGGTTTAGGGTATGACTCATACCCAAATTCGTGACGACTAAATCAGAAATTTCAGTTACACTTTTAAAAAGGTATTTTCATATTTTCCTTATTTCTTGCACCTATGCTACATTGTTTTACTTTTAGGAAGGGGAAAAAGGGACTTAGTCATTTATTTCCCCATTATTTCCCTAACATTTAGAAAATATCAGGAGAAGATAGATTAAACTCTCTCAAGGCAGAAGAACTAGGGTGCATTCTCTAAGTTAGAATTCTCAAGTTCTAGCATAAAATCTAAGAATCCATGTATGTGGGATTTCAGCAATGGGTATCCTTTCACTCTTGTGTCCCAAAATACTTTATGAATTTCAATTCCTCTATGATTTATTATTTAGGGTTCAAACTCAGGTTATGGTTTCTCTTAAATTTCAGTCTCTTTGTGATCCCTGTGTAGTTATGAAATATTTTCCATGATTTTACATATAAGATGATATTATTTTGTGAGAATTTAATACAAGTATGACTTTAAGTAACTTTCATAGATTTCAGTTATGTTTCTAAAGCATGTTTTAGACTATCAAAGTTTTATTGTGAACAAGCATAATTAGTCTTCAGTACACAGACTTTCAGAATACTTTTAGACTAAACATTTACTGACCCAGTTATCAGAACATCATATTTAAATGAGCTACCAGTATATTATTAATTTGGGAGTATTACTTAGCATCGAGTTAGACTATGACCACCCCAATTTCACCCAAAGTCCCAGAACTATGTGCCATTATAGGTTTATTTAGCCCTTCTAGTTTGGGCATCAATTTAGTGACCACTCTTGCTATGACTTTATACCCTGACAAGGTATATTAGGTCCTCTCAATGGGGTGTATACATCAAACTTCATAGTAGCTATGTTTTTTATGTCAGTTGATAGACTCTCCCACACACTCAGATTCAGTATATTTATACATGACCCTCAGTTCAGTTGTACTTGTAATATTTTATGGCTTTGAAGAGTATCATTTCATATCAATATTTATGCATATCATTATTAGGTCATTGTACTACAGTTCAGCTCTTTGTACTCAGTTTTCATTCAGTACAGTATATTAGTATTTTTAGCATGATGAGTTTACTCAACATCTTACATATCTCACATGTTCAGTACATGTAAAGTACTGATCACCCACTTTGTTTTATGTTGTATCATCTTATGATATAGGTTCGGGTGCTCAGTCTCAGCATCACAGTTAGTATGCTCTAGTACCACCTTAGCAGCTACCAATGGTGAGTCTTAATTATTTGAGGGCGAGAGTTTATGATTATTTTCCTTAGTGTTATTTTCAGTTTTAGTATTTTGAGTTAGTTGGGGACTTGTCCCATTAACTCGTCAGTAGTAGAGGCATTTTAGCTATAGAGTTTGACTTTTAGCTTTTCAGTTTTTTCCTGACTTGGTGTTTATCATGATTTATTATATTTATTCTTAAAATTTGTTTACCTTCCGCACATATATCTAGTTAATTCAGTGTAATTATTATTATTCCATGTCATGGGTTAGCTTAGGGTCACTTGTAACTCTAAGGACCATGTTATGTCCTGAGTGTAGACTCATGTCATGACAATTTGTGACCTATGGGGATAGGTGGCATGGTTCTCAAAGTGTTTAATTGAGTTTTAAACCAATTTCCCTATTTTGGAGCTTTTAAAGTTAAGAAGTTTGACTTTGGTTAACATTCTTAGTAAAAAGCCTCAGATGGAAATTCTAACAATTATTAGCTCCAAAATGTGCATTTTAGTTTAAGGAGACCTTTGATTCAGGACTCAAGGCTTTCGAACTCATTTCAGGCACTTGGTTGAGTTTTAGGTTTTTTTTGGAGAAGTGTTGACTTTGGTCAACATTTTGTCAAGACAACCTATGTTGGTCATTTTGTTAATTCCATCAAGAATCAGTTTCTAGTTGGGTAGCATGTTTTGTTTATATCTGCGGGGTCCCGAACAAGTCACGAAGGGTCTATCGGGACTTTGTATGCTTGATGAAAGGTGCTGATGAGCTACTTTCTTGTAAAACCGCTACTGCAGAGCTTAACTCTCACAAGAAGAGACGCTCTTATGGAGAAGCGATTACTCTAGTGAAGGCTACTGACAACAGTGCCTTCTGCTTCTGCAGATCTTTCATTACTCCTACAAAAAGGGTTCTTCTTTAGCTGAGGGTGCATTGTGTACCCGACTCTACTTAAGTAAAGATTACTGCTACGAATGGTCTACTCCTACATAATTTTCTATGCTTCAACGGATGCTTAAAATATTAGTGACCTCCATTTCTACAAAGGATCTGTCACTGAAACGATATTCTGTTGCAACCAAACCTCTGCAGAAGCGACTAGTGTTGTATATATACTCACATCTTCTCTATTTCATTTCAACTTTTTAACTCCAAGTATGGAAGCTTGGTATTGGTGCAATTTTATAAAATTCTTTAAGAATTTTTTACCTAGTAAGTCCAAAATCTTCACCCTTGTGTTCTATCACCTCATCTAATGTTAATTCTGTCCTAAATTCTCGATTCTAGTCTTGAATTCCTGGTAAATTCCACCATTAAAGTATAATTTTTGGACCAATTGTGGTCCAAATTGAAGTCCATATTTTCCCAACCTTCACCCATAGGTTCTTTACCCTTTGGAGAGGGTAATTGAGCTAGAAATTTCTGTTTTCATCGGTGGGCCTCGAGGGTCGATTTTCGACCCAATTTTTGGACTGATTTTCTTACTTATAATAGAGATATCATTAGTCTCATCTTAAAAAGCAAATCATTTATTTGATAGGGTGGCTGCATTTTGAGGCATTACAGGAGGGGAAGGCTTCCATATGACTTTCTATGATTATCGTTGAAATTTGAGGTAGGTTATAACTTCTTTCTTCTATACTTAACTTCATTAGACTTTATATAGTATAAATTGCTTATTTGTTAAGGGAATTTATTTGTTAAGTTTAGGTTATCTTGAATTTTCCAAATTATTTACTTGTTTTGAGGACTTTCGAGTAGACTTCATGACTGAGCCTTAGTTTAGGTTGCTTGCTTAGTTCTAGGCATAGATTAGGGATTCAATGTGTAGTTGCAGGGTAGGTTTTTGTGGTAGAGGGGAGGGGTTTATCGATTAACCCTTTGTGCTAGTTTGGGGTAAATTTTCGAAGACCATTAGGTTTGAGCTTATCAAAATTTCCTTAAGTTTGTTTATTTTGTCTTTCATATCTTTTATACTATGATTTTTTGGGGCCTACGGGTAGAGGGTAGTATCGAGCGAGGTCCTGTTTTGTCTTATTGGTGTGGGGGGTACTTGTCCCTAGTTTTACTATGTATTTTCATTTACAGATTTATATGGTATATTTGCTTGTATGTACATATACATTCTCATAGGACATGGTTGGATTTGAGGAAAAAAAAACATGGTTTTTGGATTTAAAAAGTGGATGGTAACATTTTTATATGGATTTTCATTTTTTAAAGAAATTATGGAAAGGAAAATATTAATTTTAGTCCCAGTTTGATTCCGCGTCATTATTATATATATGGAAGTCCCAGTTGCATCTGAGCATTGTATATAGCCATTTTTGGTCCCCTATGGGTCCTACCTTTTCAACAAAAGATGTTGGAGGATGTGTATACGACATGCATCAACAATTGTATCATTCCATACGGCATAGCATCACTGCAGCTTTCATTCATATGTATGTTCTATATATATATTTTTACTATGTTCATTGGATCCCTATTATACTTTAGACTACTAGGTTAGCCCTTGAATACGCAAACTGCAAGTGTGTTATTTTTCTACTCATTTTCCAGGATTAGGCTATAGACTGATAGGTTGTCTGTGTACAAGCTTAGGGTTGATTTGTACTTTATATTATATATCAATTTTCTGAGCTTAGTTGGCCTATGATTCATATAGAGTATGCATGTTTTGTAGTCATAATACACTTTCAATTTTTTTTCTGATGTAAATCCTAGCTTGGGTTACCACTGTTGATTTCCTACTCATTTGGAGACCGTGTTGATTGGATTTGGGGTGAGCTCTTGGAGTTCAGAGTCTGATCCATATCCTTGTGGTGGTTCTGTATTCATTTTGTATGCTCTAGGATACATTTGTACATATATAATTATTTGGTATCACTCTTTGTACTAGTAGCTCTTGTACTAGTAACTCCAGGTCTTGGGGAGTTTGTTTGTGTATTTTTTTCCTTCTTCCACTACTTATGGCCCTTTGTTATTTGTATTTATCTATATATAGTTGTTTTAGTTTATCTTGCTCTTACTTATTTCATCTACTAGCTTGTTACTTATTGTATCTGGCTGTAGGGTTTGGCTTACCCACTGGGGTTATGGTAAGTGCCATCATGGCCTAATTTTTGGGTCGTGACATGTATGAGGGTTAAGTGATCATAATCCTGATATAATATGCATAGTTTATTTTATCATGCCCTTAGTTAATGGTATTAGTTAGTCAAATGACTATTTATCCTACCATTTATACTATGTTCTTTCCCATTTATAATATTGAGAACATATATGAATTAATAGTATAATATTAAAGTTTTTTTCAAAGAAAAATAGAAAGGGGAAAAAATGACCATTCTCCTTTAGAAAATATTCTTTTGGTATTATTTTTAAGCAAATCATAATATCTTCAAATTCCTGGTGTTAATCCCCCAGGCTGGTCGAGGGGAAGCAAAAACATTACTTAATTGACCATTCTATGATCTTTAACTAACATTATTGCCAAAAATTTTCAAGAAACAAGTAGCTCATTTTTCACAGAAGTAGTAAGGTCTGTGCCTGAAGAGGTGGTGCATATTTTTGAAGATAAAAAAAGAAGAAGAAATATACAGGAAATTCCTACGACAGATTCATCAATCTCCACAAACATTGCACCTGTTAAATGTTATGCCCCTCCCAATCAATGGTATTTATGATGGTGTTTCCATAAATGGGTGTTACTAAAAATTGGACATGTTTTAATGAATTGATTATTGTGTTTGTCATTTTATTTTTTTGTTGTAGGAATCGTTCACTTGGTAGGCAAAAATGTTGAGAAGGTAACTAGTTTTGACACACATAGAAGTTAAAATTTATTTTTATTTTGTTTTTTGTAAGTTTGCACATTTTTATTGGTCTATTGGATATCAACATAGTGACAACTCCACTATGCTCTCTAGGGAGCAGAACTAGAACTTTTCAAAAACTAGTTTATAAAGTAATCATTATTGAGCTCAAATTTAATGTCTCGAATCTATCTTTGGAGAAGTACACAGTAGTAGCATATTTTTCCAATAAGACCAATATCGCGTGAAGGGTTTCTATAAGTGAGCTAATTATAGCTCTCATAGTAAAATTGTGTTAAATTTACATGTTTCCATTAACTATTACAAAATGTTTAGTAAAATAATGATCTCTGCTCCTATAAGAGACTCGAAAAAATTAAAGCTTGTGTTCATTTTCCCTTTTTACTTGACTTTTTTTCCATTTTCTCAGTCAATGCACATCTGTTGTACTCACTGCAATATTTGTGTGTAATATTGTATATGTTGCTGATAGATCTAATGGTGTGAATCCAACGCTAATCATGCATCTTTTTCTTTATGTCAATTGTGAAATATATAGAAGTTGGAAAGTTTGGGTACAATATTGTTATTTGATTTATTAAGGAGGGATACAAGATCCCACAACATGACTCTATTCTATTGATTAAATGATCTAACTCTTGCAAGGGCTTGAGGGCGTTTGTAAGATTACTTTTGCATATGTTGGTATAAGTGCAAACTACCAAGTCGATCTTTTGAGCTAGTCACTCAGTAGAATTCAACATGTCCAATTCCAAAATGTTGCTCTTTCTGCATTATTGTGAATCATTAGTGCATGATACTTTATTTGGATTTCTTTCTCACAATTTGTATCTAGGTGATTTTTCTAAATAGAGAAGTTTTTCATTTTTATTTTTTAATTCAAGTCCTACTAGTGGTTCCTTTCACATTTCATATGTTAAGTTTACTAGGATAACACTTGGTTATAATGTGTGAGGATTAAATATCACGTTAGATGTTAGCAACCAACCTAATTTGTATTGAAACCAGTAATATTAAATTTCTTTCAAGCTATAAATATTAATATGTTGGATAAGAATAAGCTAGCACCAAAGGATAGACATAATGTGTGGAGGGTGGCGATGGGGGATGTTTATTGTTAAGTCCTATAAAGAAAAGTATTGATTAGACTAAAAGATTGTCTTTCCGAACTAAATGTATGTTTTTCACATGATTAAGGTGATCTTGGCGACAGTGAATCGGGGGAAGAGGAAGGTTACCTGTGTCAGTTGGTGCTTTGTGTGCATGAGTTTGGGTGAAGATGTCAATCACCTCTAGTTCATTGTTTATTAGCATCAAGATTATGGTTGGAAGTCATTAGAAGGCTTGGTATATTTGGGGTGCAGCCAACTTTGATGAAAGAGGTAATACTCAATTGAAGTTATGGTAGAAGGAGAAGAAGCAATGCATAAGCATGGGCTGCTAGCACTTATATGGGTCATTTGGAGGGAAATAAATAAGAGAGCCTTTAAGGGTGTAGAGATGAATTTTTTTAGTTAAGGGGTTTGTATTT
Organism: Capsicum rhomboideum; assembly: GCA_031232105.1. Classification (NCBI taxonomy): domain Eukaryota; kingdom Viridiplantae; phylum Streptophyta; class Magnoliopsida; order Solanales; family Solanaceae; genus Capsicum; species Capsicum rhomboideum. Next base: position 60,394,590 of record CP124711.1, read on the forward strand.
TGTCTATTGAGAAAGTAACATTTGTATTAGAAAACTCAGCACAAAGGTTGTGATGTAACCATGTACAACTTCAAAATTAGGAAATACTTGCACTTCTCACAAGGAGTTGTTATGTCTAGTATCGATTGTACATCATTTATATATTTCTCCTTGCACCAAAACATAGACAATAAAAAAACAATTCATCCTTATCTTCTGAATGGAGCCGTTGCTGCCTTCAAAACATCTGGCATTCCTTCTATTCTAAGTTGTCCACCAAATACAAGCTGGAATGAGATTCAAAACTTTTTTCCTAACATTATCTCCCTAATTATGCAAACCTCTTAGTAAATCAATTGTAGTTCTTGGAATTAGTCCAACTATACTTTGGAAGAGTTTCCACAATTGAGCAGTTACACCATAACATCGAATAGGCGAGTTTTAGAATCTGACTCTGCTCAGTATAACTAACATCTGGATCTTAATTTGAATCTGATCTTCTTTAAATATTGAGTTAAACAGGTCTGTCTGGCCGACAACTTTAAAGGGAGCTCTGATCTTCCAAATCTGCTTCCAAGGCTAGCTAATGTTATTCTGTTTGTTCTTGAAGCTAATGAATAGGCTAATTTCACTTAAAATATCTTGTTTCTAAGGCCTTTCAATAATAAGGAGTCATCAACATTTGTTTTTCTTTGCAAAATCTTTATCTGTTTCAGTATTTCATCTGCCCTATCAATTTTCTAGTAATTTAGTATTCTTCTAAAGTTTACATCCATCCTTATGATCCCTACATCTCTCCAATTATGGATCCGGGATTTGAAGTCTCCCTTACTTTATTTTGGTGCACTGATAAGGTATACATGGAAAACCACTTTTTTTATGGTTCTACTTTTTTGTATACTTCTTGTATACATGCATATTTTTTGCCCAAAAATAAAATATAGTTTTTTACTCTATCCAAAATATCGAAGAATGAGTTATGCTCCAAACCGTGGAAAATCAACTGGGATAGCCTAAAATTCTACTTTAAACCACTCACGTAGAATGTAAGGAAAAGGGTCAGATTTTCCCTTGTACTCTTCAAAAAAAGTTATATTTTCCCTTCATTTTACTTTTTGATATATTTATCCTTACTGTCCAACTTTGAGCATATATTTACCCTTGAACCATTAATCCTCTATGTCTCCACTTGTATTTCTTATGTGGCACCCTCATGTATTTTATTCTCACAATTTAAATTTACTCCTCGTTTATCATCGTAACAAAACCCACCATTAAACCCAATCTATTTTGCAAAATAAATCCATCCTAAAGATTTCTAATTCCCTGATTTTTCAAGAACATGCTTTCCCAACTGTTAAATCATCCCAAGCTTTATTAAAAGACTCTGCAGTTTTTCTAAACTTCTCACTACAAAGACACTATAGCCGTTGAGAATCTCCAAGCTGAGGTATTATTTGAAGCCATTAAATTACTCTTCGCATAGTGATAAAGCAACCATAAATCATAATTCCATCTCGCAAAGCCTTGATCCCTTAATGACTCTACTGTTCCAATACTTGATACTACGATGTCGATCCCTTTGCTACTCCATTCACTTATTTCACTATTTTTTCAAGAGGAACATTACTTCTTTGTTTTTGGTTAGTGGATTTGAGAATGCAATTAGATATTAATTATGTATGTCTATGTTGAGAGAGGTCTTAGTTATGTCACCTAATTTGTAAAATAAACCCATGCAAAAAATTCACAAACTCTCGATTCTACTACAAAATGCTCATTAGCCATAATTCGTAAATCAGTGTAATCCATAAACTATAGAAGAAGATGACAAACCATATCCCAAAATAAGGAAGATATACATAAACCATAGCCATAATCCACCAAAACACCCGGTATAACACAAATCTTGGTCCATAAGCCCTACAATCTCAATAGAAGGGTCAATACCAAAAGAATATACCTCACAAAGTGTTCTGCCAATCACAATCCCAACCTACTACGAGAGTTTACCCACCTACCCTAAGAGGCCCTATTCTAAGCCTAGTACTATGGTAGCATCCTAGTATTAAGTTTCAAGTGAGAATACTACTCAGAAGTCTCCAAAATAGGCCAAAAATTTAGAAATTCAAGAGGAACCTATTCCTAACAAGAAATATATACCATCTATCTGAGCCTAGTCTACAGAAAAGAAGACTATAACCTACCTCAGAGCCAAATAACAAGCCTTAAACCATCACAAGGATGCTTTCCTCTTTTATGTGTCTTAAGATTGCAACTAATATATCAATAAAGTGATTTACATGTCAACACGAGATACATGATATCCATATTGATAAAATATAACTTGGACTGAAAATCGGGTAAAAATTCGACCCTCATGGCCTGTCAACAAATCTAGAATTATTCTTTAGAATTATCTTACCCATAGGGTAAGAAACTCATACCAAAAAGTTTGGAGATGATGGAATTCAATTAGGTCCACAAAACAACCCGAAAAGATTATGTTCTAAGAGGCGAAATTCCAACAATTAAGCTTCAAATTTGATGGAATTAGGATGGAATGAAGGGGAAATATACGAGGGAGGTATAAGGAACTTACCCGAACTCATAGTTGATAAAAATCTCCAAAGAAATCACCCTCCCCAAGCTCTCAAGTTTAATTTCTAGATAAAAATGTAGTGTAAATGAACTTAGGGAAATTTATACTGCCAGGGGTGTCCTTCTTGGCGAACACAGGGACCCCATCTCAAATTGTGTTCATACTGACCTGACCCATTACAGTTTGTGATATGTCTCATGGTGAACATGAAAAGGAACTTGGATCGGGTCCCCAGCTCTTTCTTCATGAACATGAAGCCCTATTTGCTAATGCGAAGGTCAAGAAACCTTATCCTTTACAAATGCAAAGGTCAAGAAACCTCACCCTTCGCAAATGTAATGTACCCACCTTGAACAGGAAGGGTAAATTACACATGCCTAATAAATCATAAAAAAACAACAAACCAAGTTAAAAATAAGTCCTGAATGGAGCCTCGGGATTTGTTCGGAGTTCTGTGAACACAAACCAAAAATGGTATTTCGAACTCAATGGAATCATCAAACCAGCCAACGAGGTATGCCTTGACTAAATGTTGACCAAAGTAAACACTTTCCTAAAAATTCCATAAACCTAACTGCATACCCAAAACAAGTCCGAAAGTATTGAGATCAAAACCAAAGGTCCCCCAAATCTAAAATCCACCTTTTGAAGTTAAAAGAACTAAAGAAATTTTTATCTGAGCCTACTTTCCAAGAATATTGAACCAAGTCAACCCTTTCCAACTTAAAAGTTCCAAAACTAAAAAACTTACCAAAAATACAATCGAACTCCCCTAGAACCGAGCCGTCCGTCCCCACAGACCTCAAAAACTCTACAGAAGCTACAAGGAAGGTCTAAATAGGAAAAAATATGCAAGAGTATGAAAATGACAAAGAGGGTCATTATATCATCCACTACTTAAAAGGACTTTTGTCCTCAAAAGTTAGAGGATAGAAGGTACCTAAATTCTCGAAAAGGTGAGGATATTTGGTCGGCATGTCCAAGGTCTCTCATGTAGCTGATTTAACTTGACGATGCCTCCATTGAACTTTCACTGATAGAATCTCCTTAGACCTCAACTTTTGGACTTATCTATCTAGAATAAAAGTTGGCTTCTTCACTAAAGCTAAACTCTCAACTAACTAAATTGAATCCTATTGAAGCATGTGAGACTCATCTGGGAATTACCTCCTCGACATTGATACATGAAAGATAGGGTGAATACCCAAAAGAGTTGGAGGTAAAGCTAACTCATATGCCATTTAGAAAATACCCTGTGGGATCTCAATAGGACCGATGAACCTACGGTTGCACTTGCCTTTCTTCCTAAACCTCTTCACTCCTTTCATAGGCGACACCTAAAGAAATTCCCTGTCCCAAACCATAAACTCTAATTTCATGTCAGCATAGCTCTTCTACTTGCGCTGAGCCCTATGAAGCCTCTCCTAATTTACCCACACCCTATCTATAGAATCATTTAAACAAGTTGGTGACTCAAGGCTTAAGCTCAAAAGCATTGAACAAACCCATTAGATATATACATCTCCTACCATTCAATGCTTCAAATAAAGCCATGTAGATACTTGAATGGTAGTTGTTATTATAAGAAAATTTTGTCAGAGACAAGAAATAGTCCCACTAACCCCTAAATCAATAACACATTCCCAAAGCATATCCTTTTGAACCTAAATGGTCGGCTCAGATTGATCATCAGTCTACGGGTGAAGTTCAACTTGGGTACCTAACTCCCTCTAAATCGACCACCAGAAACATGATTTGAACTGAGTACCATGGTGACAAATGATAGAAATAGGCACTCCATGCAAATAGACAATCTCCTAAATATAAATCAGAGACAACTGCTTTTAGCCATAAGACATTAGAATTGGTAGAAAGCGAGCGGACTTGGTCAACCTATCAACGATGCCCCAAATAAGATCAAATCTAAAAAAAGTACATGGCAAGAATACCATGAAGTCAATAGCTATCTGCTCCCACTTCCACTCAAGAATGGGTTTGTCTCTTAGTCAAACAACCTGGCCTTAAGTGCTCGTACTTTATCTACTGATAGTTTAAGCACCAAGACACAAACTTTTCAATATTTCACTTCATCCCACACCACCAATAATGCTTTTCAAGTCACAGTACATCTTTGATGCCCCCAAATTAATAGAATATCATAAATAATAGGCCTTCTCCATAATCAATCTAACCATATCACCAACTCTAGGAACACATATATGTCCCTCGATCATCATCTCACCCTTTAGATCCAAAGTCGCATTCCTAGCCTTTCCCCTTAGCACTTTATCTAGAATCACCCTCAACTACTTATTCTTGAACTGTTGTGCTTGAATCTACTCCAACAACATAGACTTAGCCTCCATATAATCAAGAAATTTCCTGAACTTAGAAATATCAAGTTGAACAAATCAGTTGGCTAAGGATTAAATACCTAAAGACAAATATCTCTCTTCAACTACAAGAAAATCCAAACACCCTATACTCACAACTTTTTAGCTCAAGGCATCTGCTACCATATTTATCGTGCTGGAATGATAGAAAATCAAAAATATCATAGTCCTTAAGATCCTCTAACCACCTGCGGTGTCTCAGATTAAGGTCATTTTGGTTGAAAATATGTTGTAGGCTATGATGATCGATGAAAGTCTCAAAATGGAACCCATATAGCTAGTGCCTCTAAATCTTCAATGTGAAGTCTACCGCCACTAACTCTAAATTGTGAATGAGGTAGTTCTTTACATGAACCTTTAGATTCTTAGAGGAATATGCTATAATCTATGTTGCTGCATAAGAACACAACCCAAGCTGACTCTAGAAGCATTACAATAAATAATAAACACCTAACCCTCAATAAGAAGAGTCAGAATCAGAGTTAAAGTTGATTGGGCCTTGAGCTTTAAAAAGCTTGACTCACAATTATCAGACCAATGGAAGGGGAAATTCTTTTGAGACAATCTTTTTAATGGAACTGCATGCAGTAGCTTCTTAACCTGACAAAACTCTACGCCTTAGTAAGAGAGGTGGGCCTAAGCCAATCGTGCAAACTACCTCAATCTTCATCAAATCCACCATAATCCCATCCTTAGACATCACGTATCCCAATAATGCCACAGAGTCAAGCCAAAACTCATACTTAGAGAACTTGTCATACAACCACTAATCCCTAAAAGTTTTGAGCACAACTCTCAAATATTGCCCATGCCCCTTCCTACTCCTTAAGTAGACTAAGATGTTGTTGATGAACACTATAAAACATAAGTCCATATATGGCCTGAACATACCATTTATCATCTCTATAAATAATGTCAGACATTAGTCAACTAAAGGACATAACCAAGAACTCATAATGGCCGTAATGAGTCCTAAAGAAGGTCTTAGGAACATCTATTGCCCTAAATTTTAACTTATGGTAGCCTGATCCCAAGTCTATCTTAGAAACATTGCTGAATTATAAAGTTGGTCAAACAAACCATCAATAAGTGGCATTATATACTTATTCTTAATATTCACCTTATTCAGTTGTCGATAGTCAATACACATACGTAAGGAACCATATTTATTTTTCACAAACAAAATAGGAGCACCCCATAGAAAAACACTAGGCATGATAAACCCCTTACTTAGAAAATTTCTAGAGCTGCTCCTTTAACTCTCTAAACTCTACTGGTGCCATCTAATATGGTGGAATAGAAATAGGCCAAGTGCCTGACTAAAGATTGATGCCAAAGTCAATATCACTGTCTGGCAGAAAACCAAGTAAATATTTTGGAAACACATCTGTTAACTCACTAATTTCAAGAACTAACTCAAGTGAAGGAGTGTCAGCACTAGAATCCTTAATTTGTGCTAGGTAAGCTAACCACCCTTTTTCTGTCAATCTCCTCGCCTGCACAAATGATATAATCCCCTTCAGCACATGACTATAGACACTGTTCCACACTATCTGAGGGATACCATGCATAACCAAGTTAACAATCTTTGCAAAGCAATCCAAGACCGCATGATAGAGAGACAACTAATCCATACCTAGAATAACATCAAAATCTACCATGTCTAGGATAATAAGATCTACTCAGGTGTCATACCCTAATATGGTAACAACGCTAGATTGGTACATTCGATCCACTACTAAAAAACTCACCTACGGGTGTCGATACACACATAGGCACAGACAAAGGTTCACATAACAAATACAAATGAGTAGCAAAGTAGGTAGAAACATAAGAATAGGTAGGCCCTTTATCAAATAATACAAAACCAGGCTGATGACAAACTTAGATAGTAGATATGATGACTACATCTGAAGCCTCGACCTCTGGCCTACCTGGAAAAGCATTAATATAACCACGTCCGCCTCCTGAATGTGCCCTTGAATGACCACTTGTTTGGCATATCTGAGATATACCTATAGAACCTTAGGGACCACCCATACTACCCCACATACCACCTTTGTCTAGGGGGAATGAATCCTTGAGGGCCTGACCCTACTGACCTTGCTACTACCGTGTGTTTGCTTGGGACACTCTCTAGAAAAATGCATCAAGTCACCACACTTGTAGCACCTTCTTCTAAATATTATTTGATGTGATAGACATACCAAACCAGAATGGCCACCATGACTGGAATACCAAGAATGTGAACCTTATAAAGTCTGACCTGAACCATGGCTGATCTGTCTGCTATACCTTGAATAACCACCATTTATAATCTATAGGGCTGCCTGAATGGGACTTCTGGGTTGAAAGTAGGGTAGAATTTAGTTCTTCAGTTTGGTTTTATCACATTTTTGATTGATTCTTAGGTTTTTGGTTTTGAAAAAGTGTGCATCGAACATCGAACTGAACTAATTTGGTTAATTTTTTCACCTTTGGTTCAATTTGATTTGATGTTTCTAAATTGGTTTCTCTGGTGTAAAAAAGAAATAAAAACTAAATAAAAAACATAAGACACTAAGCAATTTAAAATATTGTAAATAGACTACCTAGTGAGGACAATTACAAATTCATATCATTGTAGTACTCCATTTTCACTCCCAATAAGGACAACTTGGAAATTCATACTATTATAATTTTGTAAATAGACTATAAATTCATCAAATAATCAATTCCAGCTAAGCCGCTATAAAATAATAGGTAGAGAGAATAATTATTGTTGTCCAATCTACCTTGTGACTACTGGTTAAGATAGCCAAGTCTGATCTTAGGCGTATTTATACACCTACGTATCATTATCTATGCACATTTAACTTAGTTTTGAGGATAACTTGATGTGCTTAATGAAGTATAAAGAGTGTATTTGTGCGCTAAGTTACATGTTTAGAGTGTTGAAGATGCATTTGAAAAAAGTCAAGAGTCAAAACAATCAAATAAAGTTTAGACGAGAAAACTAGTGTGCTAGCTTGAACTATGCTTGTTCTAGTGTAATTTGATGAGCTCTATTGTATTGAATGGACTAATGTTTGTTATGAGTTATTGTAGGAGACCATTGGAGAAGCTATGGAAGCTAAATGAATCCTACAAACAAGCCACAAGGAGTAGGGAAATAAGGAACAAGTATACAAGAAGTATAGAACAAAGATTGGACAAAAATCTCACGTTGTAGAATGACCATGCCTCGCACCCCCCAAGGCCGTGCTTTAGGCCATGCCTAGCACCACCCTAGGCCGTGCTTTATACCATGCCTCACCCCCTAGGCCATGGGTATACTGCTACTTGATTTTGAGCTTTGATATTCTTATATTAATAGAGTATTACACTAAGGGCAAGCTTATGGTTCATCTTATATGACCTGTGAATTCTTTGTGAGAGTGAGCGGAATTTAATTCTCACACTCATTCTTGTGACAAATTGCATATCTATGAGTGAATATGGGTGACTATCTTATGGTGAGGGCACATGTTTAATGATGGATAGGTGACTTATATGATCTCTTTGTTGAGTAATGTGAATGATTTTTCCAATAGACTCAATTCTTGAGGATAGGAAGTCTTGAAGTAGTATTCATGTGGGTTTAATTGTAAAATGCCATGCCTAAAGTAGAATTTGCTATTCATGTAGTCGTTGCAGTTTTAGCAGTTTTACCTTGAGTGTCTTAGTTATAGTAGTAATTTTAGAGTCTTCCTTGATTGTAAATATTTGTTCGAGGGAGAACAAGACTATAAGTGTGGGGTGGTGATCTTAGGCGTATTTATACACCTAAGTGTCATTATATATGTGTATTTTGCTTAGTTTTAAGGATAACTTGATGTGATTAGTGAAGTATAAAGTGTGTATTTATGTATTTGTGTTCTAATTTACACGTTTAGAGTGTTGAAGTATCATTTGAAACAATTCAAGAGTTAAAACAATCAAATAGAGTTTAGACGAGAAAACTAGTGTGCAAGCTTGAGCTATGGTTGTTCTAGTGTAATTTGATAAGCTCTATTGTATTGTATGGACTAATGTTTGTTATGAGTTGTTGTAGGAGACCATTGGAGAAGCTATGGAAGAAAAATTAATCCTACAAAAAATCCACAAGGAGTGGGAAAACAAGGAATGATTAGACAAGAAGCATAGAACAAAGATTGGATGAAAATCTCGCGTTGTGGAATGACCATGCCTCGTACCCCCTAGGTAGTGCTTTAGGACATGCCTTGAACCCTCCTAGGCCATAATTTAGGCCATGACTCTCAACCCCTATGCCATGGATCTACTGGTTGGGCCATGCAATAGCCATGCGCCATATACCAAGGGGCTATGCGATTGCCATACGCCGCACACCAAGGGGCCATACAATGGCCATGCGGTGCACCCCCCTAGGATGCCTAAAAGTTGGTTTTTATGTTATTTAAGTGGGGGTAAGGTTTTAAATGCATATTTTTTGTATGGGGTATCCGATGAACGACCTAAAACACTATATAAGGCTCTACGTTAGGGTTTTTCTTCTTTTACTTCTAGTTTTCTTGTAGTTTACTTATGAATTCATTAATGGTGATTCTTTGTATGAATATGAGTGGATAAACACCATCTTTATAGGGTTTAGGCTACAACGTGATTGCTTAATTATTGTTTTATAGTTGGTTTAAATGTTTATCAAGTTATGTGATTATTCTTACATTTTTTTTTTACTATTCTAAAGCATCATGAACTTTAGGATAAATCCAAGTCTCGAAACGAATTGACCAAAAGAGTGGAGAGACGGAATGAATACTATAAGGAGTGTGGATCATGTCTTTAATTGTTATTGTTAAAGGATGATTTGCGGTTACTGATATGCCTAAATGCCCCACTTGGTTAATTAAACGGGAAGATAGTTTAATGAATCTGAATTAAAGACTCACATCCCTGCTCAACAATGTAGTTGTGAGATTAATTTGGTTAGATGACTTAGAGGATGACCATTCCCAAGTTGTAATATCAACCCCATAAATCAATAATCACGATAAACACCAACACTGGCATAGAAACCATAGTTATGCATGAATGTGAAGTAAATGCCTCAACCCTAAAACTCTCCCTATATTGGTTACAATCCAAATTTATTTTCGTTGTTATTTCTATTATTTAGTTTATAAAAACAAAATTCAAACTCTTCTTGGTTACAAATCGAACTTGTTTAAATTCATTAGTAATACTTTAGTTGGATTGTCTGCTAAACACCAAGTTCATGTGGGATCGATATTCGACTCGTAAGAGCCTTTTTATTACTTGCACGACCACATAAACTTGCGTGTGCTGGAATAAAAAAGTTTTTGGCCTACTACACAGTACATAGGCGTGCAAGCAATAAAGTGGCTTTTAGAGCTGACTATCAATCCCACAGGGACTTGGTGTTTAGCAGACGATCCAACTTAAGTACTACTAATGAATTTAAACAAGTGTGATTTGTAACGAAGAAGAGTTTGAGTTTTGTTTTTATAAGCTAAATAACAGAAATAAAAACAATACTAAATTCAGATTGCAACCAATATAGAGAGAGTTTTAGGGTTTTGGCATTTACTTCACATTCATGCATAACTATGATTTCTTTGTCGGTGTTGGCGTATATCATGATGGTTGATTTACGGAGTTGATATTACAACTTGGGAATGATCATCTTCTAAGTCATCTACCCAAATTAACCTCAAATCAATCATCTCTTTATCTCCACCTTTATATGTTAGATAGAAATTAGGAATTACAATTATGAAATTATTTCTAAGGAAATTTAATTGTTAAAGTAATATGCTAGAAGAAAAATGTTGTATGGGTAATAAGGTGTGGGCTTTTGGTCATGAAAATGTTAGGTCAAATATGATTTAAGCTTAAAATTTTAAAAATCCTTTTAGCAAGAGTTTGGTACTTTAGTGCACTGAATAACCATGACCCTTACACCAAACAAAAGAAATGAACTTCTGAAAAAAAAAAAAATCGAAGAATCAAAAAAACAAAATCAAAAAACTGAAATCAAAGAACTGAATTAATTTGGTTCAGTTTGGAGTTTTGGTTCTTCGGTATTTGTTCCCACCCCTAGCTAAAAGTGATGACCCCTACTTGGGAAACCCCTACCTATGGATGACGAACCCTAGGTTTCCACTACTTGAGAGAGAATTTTCTGACTTAGGAACTTGTAATTGATGATTATGAGGGATAACTTATCGACTAATCACATATACTCTCTTAAAATTACTTAAAACAACATAGTATTGGTCTTAGAAAAATGGGAATTGATTGTTTTGCCCTTTTTAAAATGTAAGTATCTTTGTAAAAGTTATGTTCCATGAGTCAACCTACGACTCATGCTATAAGTGCACTAGTCATAGTATGACTCATGATTCCTGGGATAGATTTGGATAGATTTTATTTTAGGTACTATGGGTGGTATGTATGATTCATACTATGGTTCCACAACTCATACCTTGAGTTGTGGTTTATTGGAAGAAATTTTGAGAGGCTACAATTTAAGAAACTATGGGCCATAAGTACGAATTATGGTTGGAGTCGTGGTTTCTAAAAACCATTTTCAATCTTCTGAATCTTACCTCTGATTTAATAGCATGAGTCAAGTTACAACTCATACATTGATATCATGACTCATGGTTTGAATCATTGTGACTGGGGACATGGGTAATCTGGGAAGCCTACCATGAGTCATAGTAGGACTCGTAGTTTCATTGTACGACTCATAAAATGAGTTGTACTAGTCTGGGAGTCATATATTTAGGTTGGTTTTCTAGTCTAAGTCTGGGTTTAACCATGGGAATGTTTTTGGGTGTTACAATATCTCCCCTTGGGTCATTCTTTCTTGAATAAAGATTAAAACTAAGTGGGACTGCTAGGGAAGGAACTACCAACATGAAACTAATTTCTAAAATTGAGCATATAACATAATTGGGACTGGTTTAAGCTAAGAGAAGGGACTCAACTGAAATGTATAAAGCATTAATATATACATAAGATTGGGAATTACAAAAAAGAGCATGAAACATGAGGGAGTAACTAAATAAGAAAGATTGCTACCTCATGTTGTCTCGGTGCTAGGAGGGAATAGATGAGGGTACTTGTCCATCATATTTACTTTTGCTTCCCAAGTTTCTCCCTCAATAGACTGGTTCCTCCACAACACCTTTACTGAAGCTATCTCATTATTTCCCAGCCTACAAACCTACCTATCAAGTATCTCAACTAGAACCTCCTCATTAGAAAGACTAGCCTTCACACCAACACACTCAAAAGGCATAACCAAAGCTAGGTCCAATGCACTTCTTCAATAAGGACATATGAAACGCTGGATGCACTACTGCCAACTTCATGGGTAGCTCTAACTCATAAGCAACACTACTAATACGCCTTAAAATCTTGAAAGGGTTGATATACCGGGGGATAAGCTTCCCCTTCTTACCAAATATCATCACCTCTTTAATTGGAGAAATCCTTAAGAACACCCAATCATCAACAGTAAACTCGAGGTCCTTTCTCCTTATATTTACATAAGACTTCTAACAACTCTGAACGGTCTTCAACCTCTCTCTAATTATCTAAAATTTCTCTATAGCCTCATGAACTAAATTTGGCCCTATAAAAGTAGCTTCACCTACCTCAAACCAACTAATAGGGGACCTATATATATATTTGACCATAAAGTGCCTCATAAGGAGTCATCTATATTTTAGAATGGAAACTGTTATTATAAGCAAACTTTATAAGAGGTAAATGATCATCCCAATTACCTTTGAAGTCTATCACACAAGACCCTTCTAGAAAGACTTCTAGAACTGAAATATGAATGGAGTACCATGATATGATATGATAGACAAGGAACATCCATACAATCTGACCAACTTATGGATGTCAAGTCAGGCATAGTCCTCTGCAGAATCTGTAGTCTTAACAGGCAAAAAGTAAGTTGATTTAGTCATTCTATCTACTACAACCCAAATAGAGTCATGTTGTTGTCGTGTACAAGGTAAACCTGTGATAAAATCAATGTTGATCATTTCCCACTTCTAAGTAGGAATGCTGATATCATGAGTCATACATCCTAGACTCTGATGCTCAACCTTCACTTGCTGACAATTAAGACACCTATTCACAAAGTCTGCAATGTCCCTCTTCATTCCATTCCACCAATAGACATCCCATAGGTCATGGTACATCTTGGTAGCATCTAGATGAATAGAATACTGAAAGTTGTGAGCCTCTATTGAAATCCACTACCTCAAACCATCTACATCTGAACACACAATCTACCCTAATAATAAAGATGTCACACTCCGAATCCCAACGAGGCGTGATTGGCACCCGAAGCCGATATGGCCTGAGAGAACCAATCTTTGCTCATGAACACTCGTACGTATAATCTCGAATGAATAACACATTGTTTCATGTAATTGATGAAATATTAAAATGCCATGCATATACATATAAAACACTTGGCCTTTGGGACCATTACATCGCACTGAACGTACATATCTTACATCCATGTACCCACATATGTCTACCAAAGCCTCTAAATACATACATGACCAATTCATAATGTCTATGACATCAAAACCAATGTACAACTTTGAATCAGAAAGCCCCGATCCAAGTGGAGCTCACCAAAACTCGGCAATGATCCCAGTCTACCGAGGAGGTCTACTACTACCTGCACCTGCAACATGTAAGGTAAGCCCCCAAGAGGGGTCAGTACGAAGAATGTACTGAGTATGTAAGGCCATAAGAACTACGTCAGTACATAAGAACTTTAATGGAAATAATTATAAGAGGAACTCTATATGTGGAACCATGTACCTTTCTTTCTTTATGATTATCTCCAATGATTCATACATAACAACAACAACCATGGAATCAATATAAGAGAAATAGCAATGTGAATAAACTTTCTTTCTGTATGTGGGATACCATGTACATTACGTTATTTCTTTCCCTTGCCTTTACTTTCCTTTACTTTTTCATTAATCATACACTGTTAGGGCCCTCATCATGCAGGTGATCTTGTCACCCCATGGATAAAATCATGTCATCATGCAGGTGTTCATTGCACCCCTTGGATACATCATGCAGGTATTCTTTTTACCCCATGGATAAGATCATGTCATCATGCAGGTGTTCATTTCACCCCATGGATAATGTATAGAGAACCATCATGCAGGTGTTTGCACCCCATGGATAAAGTAACATCAACATCATCATTACTTTGTTCTTACTTCATTTCTTTACTTTTGAGATTGATACTTTAATCTTGTGAGAGATTGGTACCTTTGCTTATGAGAGATTATTACAATGATAATTACAACTTTCTTTGAAGCTTTGGATCAATAATCAATGAGTGAGAATCAAATGAATTAGCATTATTGGAAACATAACACTGTTGGAACCATTGGACAAGGATCAATGAACAAGATACATGAGTATAACCACTATGGAAACCTTGGAACATAACCTCATTGGACTTTTGGAACATTACTAATGAATATGAGACATGTATATAACTCCATTGTCACTTTGGAAACATAACATGATTGGAACAATGCTATTCAACTAAACAAGCTCTCTTTACCTCATTGCTCTTGTTGGGATAATTCTCTTAGGATCTACAACATATGACAACTTAAGAACTTCCGCCCATAGATAAGAACTAAGTGGGTCATGATTCTTCTAGGAGTAAAACACATATGAATAACAATATATCAACCTTAGTTGGAATACTAGAACCCCCTTGGAATAGTACACGTTTGGAACCTTAAGACAATGAGCACTAAATAGGACATATGTGGATATCAACTGCTCACCAACCTGAGATGCAATACCTTAGAACATTTGAAACTCTTGACATATTAGCCAATGAATGCGAGTTAACCAATGGTCAGAAGTCCATTAATGAACATAAGTCAACCAATGAACATGGGTCATGTGATTCACCATTGAACAATGAATAAGGAACATTTGAGTAACTCTAGCCAACTATCGGATACGGAATACCTTAGAGTATTTTGGAATCGAATGAGTACCATGACAATGTGAACGCCATACGTTGCAGAAGGAAATAGAAGAGTAACCTTACATACCTTTACTTCCAAGTATGAGTACACAAGTCTATATACGAACACAACAGTCCAGCTTCTTCCTTATGTTTCACTCTACAATACAAGTCCACAATGGAACTCTCGTTAACAATTATTTACCGTACAAGTGTACAAAACGACAATGAACCATATGACTGCTATATAACTTCATTTCACTCCTTCCAATCCAACTCACTGCATCATCATGTCAATAATACCATAACATTACACTCATTGACCAAGATTTCATACAACAATAGCATTTCACATCACACTTACCCTTTATGCCTTCTCATTTTCATCCCGTCACATTTACGCTTATCAATTTGCCTCATAACCATATATGAAAAACCATACACATTTAATACAGTCCAACATACCTTCACACGACACTTTAAAGTCATTAAAACGACATCACAAGTTGATAATTACATCTATGAAGGGTATAGGGGTTTCAGGGGGCCAAAGGGATGCAAAAACAAGCAATTCGGAGTTCTGGGCCGATCTGCTAATCCACCTGCGCCCGCAGGTGGATGCCCTGCGTCCACATGTGACCTTTGGCAGTAGCCATAGGCACCTGCGTTGGTACCTGCGCCCGCAGGTGCTTCGTCTGCGAGGGCGGGTGCTCGTTTTGGTCCGAAATGGTCTTTTTGGGGTCTTTTTATGCAATGAATGGTCCATGATCATAACCAAACTTAGTTTAACATATTTTTGATCATCTAACATGAAAACAACCATACATGGTCTCACAACACACATAACATCACCAAAACGACACTTTACGGCCAATCCGCCACCAAAACCATAACCAATTTCACAATAGAAATTCCAAATATTATACACCATGACCAAACAAGGGGAGAGTATAATCACATCTCACATGACAATATTGAACCCATCAAATTCATTTTCTTCAAGACCACAAGCCCATGTTCAAGTTTACAAGGCAAAACCACCCTCCGATTTAGCAAACATGTAACTTTACACACATGGTGAACTTCTCACACTTCACCAACATAACCAACATGAGATATAACATCTCCCATGCATAAAATATATTAAACCATAATAATAAACACTTACCCATACTCACCAAGTGATGATCTTTGGCCAAAAGGATGAGGACTTAGGGTTTGTGGAAATATGGAGAAAATTCTAGAAAAGGCATGGTGGCCAAATTAATTAAAATCTGATCTTTGGCTCTATTTATAGCCCCTTTAAGTCCCTATTTATCCAACCACTTGGTCCAATAATAATGTAGGGACTTGTTCTTGCAAGAAGAAGTCAAGAATGGGTCAAGAATGCCCTTTTTGGGCCATGTCTTGCATGCTACTATTTGGGCCTCTTTTAATATATTGATAATTTGTTAATTGAGCCCACCAAGTGAATAATTCCTCATATATATATATATATATACATATAGTATCCTTCAAGTCACTCTTATCCATCTCTTGGCATTAAATGCATGGTTGATTTGGTCAAATGGAAGATTGGAAGAATGGATCAACTTGTTATATTGGGCCATGTCTTCTTGTTCATTTTTGGGCTTCATATTTGGGCCCAACTATGCAAGACTTTTAAACGCCCACATATGGACACATAATTCATCAATTCTCTCATGGTTCCATTTTTCCCTAATTGTACACGTAGTCGTATACGTTCGACAACATACGGGGTGTTACCTCCCACGAGGGTCTAATCCCATGTACTAGGCCCAATATCAATTGTCTCATTAATAACATTACAAAATTCATACTTTGACTCTTGACACTTGCGTAACCATTGTTCAACGTCGTCATGTAGGGTGTAGTTGGTACGGGGTGTTACAAAAGAACACCATCTCTCCCTAGGGAGAAAACCTCCACGTATAATTATTAACAACATCCTTCAACTTATGCAAAATAGGATCACTGTCTTACTATTGCTTAACTATCATCATAAGAGAAGACTCTGAACCATTTTGAATGATAACACCACCATCCTCTGAATCTGTAAGATGAACCCCTAAACAAGCAAGCCTATGAACATTCCTAGCCAATTCCTTCTTTCCTTCCTCAACATGGGTCACACTACCCATGGACAACCTGGTAAGAGCATCAACTAGTATATTGGCTTTACCCAGATGGTAAAGCACACTCATGCTGTAATCCTTGAGAAGCTCAAGCCATCTCCACTATAGAAGATTCAAATCTTTTTCACCGAACACATACTAAAGACTCTTATGATCCATAAAGAAATCAATATGAACACCATACAAGTAGTGTCTCCAAATCATCAAGGCAAAAACTACTACTACTAACTCAAGATCATGAGTAGGGTAATTCTTCTCATCAACCTTAAGTTGTCTGGAAGCATAAGTAATAACCTTACCATTCTGACTCAAAAAATAACCAAGGCTAACTCTAGAAGCATCATAATAGACTAAAAAACTATCTAAACCCTCTAGAAAAGTCAAAACTAGAGAAAAAGTAAGTCGAGCCTTCAACTTCTTAAAGCCCTTCTCACAACCCTCAGACTACTGAAACTTAACCTTTCTGAGTTAGCCTAGTCAATGGGGAAGCAATAGATGAGAACCCCTCAACAAACCCCTGTAATGACCAGCTAAGCCCAAAAGGTTGGAATGTCTGATGGAGAAGCGGGTCTAGGCTAGTTCTTTACTGCCTCTATCTTTTGAAAGTCTATATGAATAACCTCACTAGACACAACATGACCAAGAAAGGTAACTGACCTCAACCAAAACTCACACTTGCTAAACTTAGTGAATAATTGGAGGTCCTTAAGAGTTTGTAACACGACCCTCAAATGATATACATGGTTCTTCTCACTCTAGGAGTAAACAAGAATGTCATCTATAAATACACTGATGAACATATCCAAATACAGTTTGAATACCCCATTCATCAAGTCTATAAAAGTTGTAGGATAATTAGTTGGACCAAAAGACATAACCACAAATTTGTAGTGATCATACCAAGTTCTGAAGGTTGTCCATAGAATGGCATACTCCCTAACTCTGACCTGATGCTATCTGAATTTGAGATCAGTTTTAGAGAAATAATTGGCACCCTGAAGCTGGTCAAATAGGTCATCAATCCTGGGGATGGGATACTTATTCTTGATTGTGACCTTGTTTAACTAATAGTAGTCAATACACATTTTGAGATAGCAATCTTTATTTCACACAAAAAGGAATAAAACACCCTATAGAGAAATACTTGGTCAAATAAAACCTTTATTTAAGAGGTCATTCAATTGTTCTTTTAATTCCATAAGCTTAACAAGAGCCATTCTATAAGGGCAAATAGATATGGGTAGCATATCTGGAAAAGGTCTAACCTAAAGTCAATCTTCATTTTAGGAGGGACTTCATGTAGATCCTCAGAAAACACTTCAGGAATCTCACCGACTACTGGAACTAACTGAAGAGATGGTGTCTCATACTTAATGTCCTTAACTCAATCTGGATGATAGATGCATCCCTTAGAAATCATTTTCCTAGCCCTAAGGTAAGAGATGATATGACCTATAGGCATTGTATGACTACCTTTCAACTCTGGACTGGCTCATTTAGAAACTAAAATTTTATGACTCTGGTTCAATAGTTGACTATGGCATAATATAAATGTAGCCAATCCATGACAAGAATGCTATTAAAGTCAGTCATGTCTAACTCAACTAGATCAACTGTGGTGATTTTGTGGAGAATTGAAACTAGGTAATCTCTAAACACCCATCTAGCTATGACTGACTAACCACCAACTAGAGTGGAAATAGAAAACGATTCTAGATTTTTTTTAGGATTGACTCCAAATTAAAAGCTACATATGGGGTTATAAAAGAACATGTAGTCGTAGGAGGGTCAAAAAGAGCATACACATCATGAAAAAAGACATATAGCATACCAGTGACTATATCTGGTGAAATTTCATGATCTTGGTGAGACGAGAGTGCATAAAAAAGTTCTAGCACTGACCACCACCTGCACTAGAGTGGCATCCTGCTGAATTGAGTAACCAGCTGGAGCTACTGAAGAAGTAGACTGAGATCGAACACTGCCATTTCCTTACCTAGAAGAGGGTTATTTTAATCTATGACCTTCCTGACCACATCCAAAACAACCCTTCTTTCTATACAAGTATTCCTTTAGATGGTTCCTACCATACTTATTATAAGTAGGGCAAGTATGCCCCTTGTAATACTTTTGTGAGAACGAGAGCCTGATTCTCTACTCTTCCAATCATGCCAGGGTCTGGGTGATAGAGATGGAGTATTAACTGATGAAGACACTGGACTTAAAGATTCTATTGAAAAAAAGACCGATTCCCACCAACGTATCTCTACTGGCTATACTTAAAATTACTTATCCTAGCCCTCTTATGCTTTCTCTCCCTCTCCTTCAATTTCTCTGCCCTCTTATGCTTTCTCTCCCTCTCCTTCAATTTCTCTTTCTTAATTTACTGGGCATGGATCATCAATCTGGATATACCCATATCCCCATTAAACATGGTAGTCTTGCACTCCTTCATAACCAAGAAATACCAAAAAACAAACAAACTCATTTTTTGCCCTTGGCTGTGCCACCATCTCCAGAGCATACCTAGATAGCTGAGTGAACTTAGGCCTTATTCTTTAACCGACATAGATCCATGTCTTAAGTTCATAAACTCCTCAGCCTTTGCCTCCCTCAACTCTCAGGAAGAATAGATCCAGAAAGGTATCAACAAAGTCCTCCCAAATTACAGGAGCTGTATTTCTGCCACAACTGTCTTTCCACTGAGTGTACCATAAATGAGCTACATCCTTGAGCTGATAGGAAGCCAATTTAACACTCTCAACCCATTCACCTGCATAACATGGAGAATCTTCTTCACATCATGAATAAAATTCTGTGGGTCTTCCTCAACCTTGGTACTAGCATATTACTAAATTATGAAATACTGAAGTACTGAGTAGAAGAATAAACAATGACTGAAATGTGCAAACTAAAAATAAATAGAAAGTCTAAAATCCCAATGAAAATTGAACTATCTAACTATGTATGAAAGCCTAGACTAAACTGATAAGTTACTGGGACAGGACCGCCAGCTAACTCAAAATACTAAAATAAATGTCTAAAATAAACTAACATATCTAGAAACTAAAAATAGTCCTTGAATAATGAGGACTCACCCAAAGCTGGACTGGTGTATCTGTAATCTGCTCCAGTCACAAATTTGAGAACGGGCACCTGAATTTATATCATGATAAGATATAGCACAAAAGAGAGTATGTGGTTAACACTTCTAAATGTATAGAGCATGTGAGATATGCAAGTCATGAATAAGTAATTAAATCATGTTGAAAAACAAAAGTAAAATAAATTACAATAACCCAAATTTTTCATAAATCAAAGCTAAAAACTATATCACTTTAGTGAATAATAAAGTAGTCAAATCAGAGATAAAATTTAGTGAAGTATATACATTTATTATGCTTAAATCATTTTTTAAGGAGTTTCTTCTAACCGAAATAAACCATGTACATAGAGTCCAACATCTGGCCCATGTCAGGGATGGTTGCTTTATACCTTTCCATCACTATAGAACCAGAACTGAGGTGGATCCCCTAAACTAAGCCTCAAAAGGCTAAATATAACATATGGTGACACATAGTTCTGGCACTTGGGTTATCTGGAACTGTATCCGCTCGGTGCTAAATACTACTCTCATAATATATATTTCTAGCTACTCATAAATATAAGCAAATGTCTAAAAATAAATCATGAAGTAGTTAATTTTACTGTTTTACTAATATTCTAAGATACTAGAACTAGCCATGTTAAATTTACTAGATTCTAGGATCATGTATTCAAAACATGCCAAGTTACACTGAATTAGACTGAAATTTGTCAAATCATGCATAATTGTTCTTCAAATATAATAACTGAGTTGGGACTACTGAAATCATGCATAGTTAATGAAAATAAGAACAATATCAACATAATAACTCATGAAGACTAAAAACCTCACAATTTAGACAATTGGGTTTGAACCCTAAATCATGGAATCATGAAGATTATAACTAAAAATCTGAAACTTTGGGCATGAGGGTGAAAGGGAACCCTCATTTAAATCCAACATATATACCTGATAGCCTATGAAATTCGATATGAATTTTAGAGAATTGGACTTGTAGAAGAACCCTAGGTTTTCACTACTTGAGAGAGAATTTTCTAACTAAGGAATTTGTAATCGATGATTAAGAGGGATAACTGATCAACTAATCCCATATACTCTCTTAAATTACTTAAATGACATAGTATTGGTCATAAAAATATGGGAAAGACTATTTTCCCTTTTAAAAATGTAATTGACTATCTGAAAATTGTATCCCATGAGTAAACCTATGACTCGTACTCTAGGTCCGCAAGTCGTGGTTTGAGTCGTGATTCCTGGGACTGATTTGGAAAGATTCTATTTTAGGGACTACGGGTGGTATGTACAATCTGTACTATGGATCCACAAAATGTACATTGAGTCATGGTTCACTCAAATCTTTTTTGAGAGGCTACTATTTAAGAAACCATGGGTTGTAAGTACGACTCGTACACTGATACCGTAACTCGTAGTCTGAGTTGTGGTTTCTAGGGAGTGTTTTCAATCTTTTGAATCTCACCTCTGATTTAACAGTATGAGTCAATGTATAACTCGTACATTAATACCATGACTCTTGGTGACTGAAAGCATTGGTAATCTAGGAAGCCTACCATGAGTCATAGTGTGACTCGTGGTGTGTCCAAGAATTTGACTTTTCAGCTTGTTTTTTTGTCTAAGTCAGGGTTTAATTAGAAGAAACTTTTGTGGTATTACACTTCTTTGAAGTAGAGTACATTGAACAAGAAGATTGGAGGCCTCCATTCAAGTTTGAAAGAATTGCATCCATTACAATAAAGGAAAGCAGTAACTTAGAGGCAACTTTTGGAGAAGAGGAGATACGAGGAATTATTAAATCAAGTGCCTTTGACAAAGCCCCAAATAGTTTTACTAAGGATTTACTCTAGAGATCTTGGGTTTTTATCCAGACAGACCTATTAGAAACTATGTAACACTACCATCAACATTGTTGGATAGTTAATTCTTGTGATGCCTCATTCCTAGAACTTATTCCTAAGAAAAAAATGGCAACGAAGCTTAGGATTACAAACTTATTTGTCTGATTTGAAGAATATAGATCATTGGAAAAGTTTTTACAAGGAGACTAAAGAGAGTAATGAGGAAACTAGTTTCAAACTAATAAAATGCGTTCATCAAAGAGATACAAATCATTGATGCCTCAGTCGAAGTAAATGAGGTGCTTGATTGGCAATTGAAATATAGAAAAGTTGGATAACTTTTCAATTAGCTTTATTTGACTAATTGCTTTAGGCTTATCTTATATCTATTCTCATACAGTTGTGGTTTGGTAATTGGTGGATTAAATGGATTAAGTTAAACATTTCCACTATTAATAGTTCTGTTCTAATCCTTAAAAAAGGTGATCCCCTTTCACCTTTTTCTTAATACTAGCTATGGAAGGGTTGAGTAGCATGTTGAACAAAGCAAAGTAACTGCAATGACTCAAAGGTTTTGATATAGAAAGGGATAAATCAATCAATATCTCACATTTGATTTATGCAGATATACATTGATCTTCTGTGGGGCTAATAGAGAAATATCCTATATCTAAACCTTACAATACTCATATTTGAAGATATTTCAGTCTTTATATAAACATGTCAATAGTGTGATCTATCATGTTAACGAGGTGCTAATTAGGTGTCAGAACATTGAGAAACTGGTAGACATATTGGGTTGCAGAACTGGAATGTTCTTAACCACTTACTTATTCCTTCCATTGGAGGATAAATATAAGGCAGAAGGCATCTACAGTTGAGTGATTGAAAAGTTTGGAAAAAGGCTTGCTATATAGAAAATGCAATACCTCTCTATGGGTGGCAAACTAACACTAATAAACAATGTACTTAATAGTATCCCAACCTATAATATGTCACTTAATCCCATATCTAGTAAGGTTTTGAAGCAACTGGATAAACTTAGAAGGAATTTTCTACTGCAGGGGAATAACAATAGCCATTCTATTTTGTCAAATGACCAATAGTCTTGTTACCAAAAAAGTGGGTGGCCTGGGCATTAAAGACTTATCACTGCACAACAAATGCCTACATATGAATTAGCTCTAGAGATAGACCCAAGAGGAGTAGAGCCTTTGGAAGGATATGATTATTTACAACATGGCGACCAAAACCATTGGTGTTCTAATGTCGCAATAGAGCTATATAAAGTTGGTGTCTGAAGAAGCATAAGTAAGCTATAGGAGAAGTTCTCTCAATGCAAACACTTAGCAGCAGGGAATGGACAATATATTAGTTTCTGGAGAGGTGAATTGTCATTGTCACAACCTAAAATTAGGCCATGATGGTACCTACCCCCAAGTAGGTAAGCCACGTCCCATAGTTACATATAGAAAGTAACAAACTAATGAATAATAAAAGAGAAGCAAAGGAATAAACATGACACTATATAGATTACAAGTAGAAAATACACAAAAGAGGCCCACAAGTAGACGAAGGATCCAAAATGTACAAAATAACCATCCCCGGACTCTATGTCACTAGTACAAGAGCTACTAAGATACTGAGTAGATACTAATCTAGTACAAGTTTGTCATAAAATACAAAATATAGATACAAAATATAGGAGGGAAGTGGATAAGCCTCTGGATGCCTGATGTCGCCTAAATTACACCTCACAATAAGATATAAAACAGTAGTTAAATCAATTATAGTACCCAACTAGGTTGGGGTTATCCCAAAGGGAATATGGCTAGGTGCTTGGTCAATACAATTATTAAGATAATTAATCAATTATTTCCATAAAAAAAGGGGTTTGATTGTAACAAGTATTTAATTAGAAAAAGTTTAGTAACCAAGTAGAAAGAAGTAAGTTTTATGTTGTTTTTGATCAAGGAGAATGATGAACTAAGATTGTGTTCCCTAAGATTCCATAACTCAGTAAGTGTTTTGTACTAGTGTTCTCTCCTAGTGCTTAGCATGCAAGATCGGTAAGTTAGGTTAATCTAAATGGATGGTTGCCTATAAAGATGACTATTCTCAATTGCCAGTTAGGTCTCATGAGATTTGTATATTAACCCTTACCTTTGATCCAAGATTAACTATTTTCGGACAAGGTTAAGCTATTAGATGAGGGTTGATAGCTTTAAATCTCTATTGTTACTTCCTTTTTATTGTTCTCTACCTATATGGTTATGCAAGTAAAGACTTAAGACTAGTTTTAACATTTGCAACTATTAAAAAGCAATCAGCGTATAGGAAAGAAGAATACATGCATAAAAACCTATCCAGACGAAGTACTTTAGCCTACTTTGTTAATTCATTATGGTTCCCACAACTCTAGTTGCGGGATTTAGCTACTCATGCTTGAAGAATCATAATTAAAGATTTTAGATGAATTCATAATTATGAACTTACAAGAATTGAATAGATGAAATTCGGACACTTGAATTATCATAGGAAATTCAATAATCAAGAATCAATTATATGAGTAATCTCTCAAATCCAAGAACTAAACAATATTGTATATTTCTCAGACTTAAGAGTCAGTAATAATGCATAAAAAATAAAACAAAACCTAGGAAAGTTATTTATAGACAAATTAAAACATATCCTAAGAAAAATTGTATTGCAGGTTCAGTAGCTCCAACGGTAGGATAGCACGACTCGTGCTACGATCACACTAGCTATACTTTTTTGTCGTTTTTGGGAAGTCACTTTTGTAGGTCCTCTAATGTCTCTAGGACACCACTTTAGGATGACTCATACTTTCTTAGTACGGCTCATGATAGGTGGTCGTTGTCACAGGATTAGAGTTTAATCTTTTCAGGATATCAACCCTTGACTCTCAGGATGAGCCCGTGGTAAGAACCAATGGGTCATGGGTTGTGATAGTTCTGAACACCTGAGATTAACTTTCACTTCTTCTCTTACCACAATAGCTTGGAATGACCCATTCTAAGATACAACAAGTTTTCCTAAGGTTTGTTTGATTAGTTTTGCTCTATTTTCATATTTTTCTACACTCTAACTCTAAGAACCTATTTTCCCTTAAAACTCCACAAGAACACATCATATCCACATAAATGTACCTTGGAACTAGCATATTTTCCATGTTTTAAACGACAAAAGTGTCGTAAAACCATGACACATCAACACCCTAAACTTAGAATGTTTTATGTCCTTGGGAAAACCAAACAAAACCAAGACATAATGACACTGAACCTAAAGAAACCTAGGAGACATACATCAATCATTAAAACACTTGGCATTAATGATTTTCCAACTTTCGACCCCTCCTATATCATCAAAACCCAAAACCACTGTGTTTGCATAAGGTTCCTTATCATATTACATAAAGGGATCAAAGAATGGCATTACATTATCAACAACAACCATGCACACATACTAATGACACTTACCTGGAAAACTAGCAGATAACAATGTAACCCATGTGCCCTTACCATAAAGAAGTCCCATACTCACAATATTTATCAAAACAGGGACTGGTATGAAGCCACTCACCCTCACAAGAAGTTCAAAATTGTGTACGTACAATACCATATGCTTGCTCTTATTTTCTATACCTCAATTTTTGGACCATTAGATTAGGATCACATAGGAATTTACTTGGATTGTAATGCTTGCTTGGGATGGGTATGGTAAATATGGATAAAGTGACTCAATCCTCCTTGGTACTACTCTATTTTGGCTTCCACTTTTAACCTTTCTCTTTTTCTTCCTCTTCTTTTTCTCCATTATTCTTTTTTGAACTCCAGGTGTGGTTTCATTTACTTTTTTTTTTCTGCTCATTATTTTTTTATATGTTCACTCCTTTCTTTATTTCTTTTTTTCCATTTCTTTTCACTTTGTATTTCACTATTCACACCACACCTAAAATTTTTTTTGGTAATCAGTTTCTTCTCCATACCCAGCCTCTCTTATGCACCCTTATAAAAGTCATCCTCAACTCAGGCAATTTGCCTAAGTTGAGGTACATAATGTCCAAGGAGGGACCAGAGCCAAATCAAATTCATTATAATAAAAATGAGAAGGTAAATGGGTTAATCAAAGAAAAAGTCTATTTTAGGCTCAAAGTTTGGAATCAAGGGACTTATTTCATTTGGTAGGTTATTTAGGTCAATAGTGGACTATTCAAAAAGCGCCTATGATCCTTTCCTAACCAACTATCCTACAACTTCAGAATGACTAATCAAGCAAGTTCTATAATGCACAAACAGGGTAGAACTAGGGAAGTACCTCACATACACATGGCACAGGACTACATTATCAATTACCAAGTATCCAGTTCATGCACAGTAAAGCAAAGATTATCACATCTATAATTCTAATTCCATACAAAGATCGATGTAAAGAGCCACAATAGTCATGATTACCAAAACCAAAGACACTGCATAAAATTTTCAGAGGGGTATCATGAAAACTTTCAAAACCAAAAAACAAAATTTCATATGCTATTTTATTTGAGTACCATAAGTTCTCCTATTTCTCTTTTAATTATGCACACATTAAAAATATGAACTAAAAACAAAATAAGAACTAAAAAGATAACATAATCCTAGACATGTCGGTTCTACTAGATAGACCACCCGAGGTAAAAGAAATACAGCAACAAAAAACCTTGAGTGTTGGTACACCCCTACCCCTAACTAAGAGAACATGCAATGTCCTCAATGCATGAAAATAAAAATGTAAGGCATCGGGTAAGGGCATACCTGTTGTAACACCCCCAAAATTCTAAATTAAGATCTAAACCATTCTTTGAATGTGTATAGAAATGAATTCAATGATTTCTAATTTTGCATAGGTGATAAGATCAATTCTTTAGTATATGAATCGATTTGGATATAAATTAAGGTCATAAGGAACCTCTAGCATAAAGTTGAGTAGAAAGTTTCTTTACTGATTGAGTTTTTGTATAAGATTTTGCTAGAGTCAACTTCAAATGATCATTCCTCCTAGAATATGAAGAGTTGTGTAGCCTATTACCTACCAAATTAAAGGTTTTTTATTCTTCTTTCCAATTCCACCAACTGTTTATCAATTTGAGTCTGGAGTAAAAAGTTATGGGTATTTTAGTGAGGAACTATCCCAGGTGTGTGTTGGGCAGCACAGGATGGAGCTTTTGGCTGAAAGCCCACTATTTAGCCTCCACGTTGGGGTGTGCAGCGTGGAGCACCCCTCCTAGGCATAAAAATACACTTTTCTCTTATTAAATTAGGGGGAAAATAGTCCTTTTACTCCATGTAACTTCTCAACCCATTTTAATCCCCAAATTTATCCCAAAACAATTAGAATTATTTCAAAACCCTCACCCCTCTTCTCTCCCAAAACTCAAGAACTCAAGAAAGGTTTTTTGTTTAAATTTTAAGGCTCCAAAGTTCCCATGTTCAAGAAATCCTACAAGAAACTTCTACCTTTAGGTCTGCGGGTATTTAACAAAGATCTCCTTCCATTCTTGTGTCCCCTTAAATTCAGCTTTTCAAATTGAGTAGTCCTTAAGTTCAATTCTAGGGTCAATAACCACTTCATTCTTTTGAGTTTTATTCGATTATATTTATCTTCCTCATGATATAAAGTGCTTAGAATACATGATTTACTAGTTTACGAACTTCTAGCATGAATTTAAACTAACATAACATGAGTTTATATGAACTTTCATGATTTAGCATAATTCCATGGTTTTGATATGTAATGACCTTATGATTACAATTTACCATGAATAACCCATATATTATTTGTAATGACATAAAAAAAAGTAAAAAGAGGCATGATTAATTTTCAGCATGTCAGGACTACGGTCATCAATTTATTTTAAAATTTGATTAATGCTTATTTTCATGATGGGTTTTCTATAGTATGAGAAATAGGATGGTTTTTGGAGTAGTATTGAGCACAGAGATTATGCTGGTTCAGCGTACCCAAAATCCCAAACTACGTGCCATCGTAGGTTAAGGGTAGCCTCGTTTGTTAAGAGTGTTTCCCTTCTTCCAAAATGGACTCATAAATGAATTCACTCCAATCATGGTTATCTACCCTGGCAAGGTATTTAATACCCTCCCAACATAGGTTACAAGTTGGGATCCATGTTTGCTCAAATGGGGTATGTCGGTTACGAGAATCTCCCACAAGAATAGCTTTAACATGATTTATGTACTTGACCCACAACTTCATTTAAATTGAATAATTTCATGACTTACAGGTATACTTCATGTCTACAGTTTATGATTTACTTTTGGGTCATTGTACGACAACTTTGATATTTTCCACATCATCGATTTTTAATTCATATTAAATACTTATGCTTTCTCTGCTTTCCAGTTTTGAATTTTTTTTAGCTCATGAGTTAGTAAATGATTTATACTTCATCGTTTTCTATAACATATTACTTAAATGTTTGCTTCCTCAGAATTCAGATACGATTTTCCCATGATTTTGCTTATTGTATCCAAACACAGCTTTAAAATATATTTTAAGTATTGTGCATATCTCACATGCTCTTTACATTCAATGTACTAATTGTATATCTCTTATGCCTATATTTTTTTATGTGATATAGATTCAGGTTCTCATTCTCATGCTCGAGGCTAGATCAGATTGTAACCTCCAGTCAGTAGGTGATGAGTTCTCTTATTTTGGGAACTCCAGTCAGTTAGTAGTCATATCAGTAAATTTAAGTTCTTATACAGTGATTAGAGATAGCTGGGGTCATGTCCCGACTAACTGTAGTCAGTGTTAGTAGAGGCTTCATAGACAATCAGTCACAATTTATGTATTTAGTTCCAATTTTTTTTATCCAATGTTGTAAAAAAATTTAACTAGTGTTGTATTGAACAAATTTAACTTATGATATTGCTTCGGCTTAGTATTTCTAATTTTATATGCTTTGTTCAGTTGCTCATAAATCATGCTAGTACTATGGGTTAGCTTAGGACCACTTATGGTTCTAAGCACCGTGTTACATCCAGGGGGTAGTCTTGGATCATGACAAACTTGGAAACAGAGCCAAGAGTTCAAGCGTCCTAGGGTGTCTATGAAATTGCGTCTAGAAGAGTTATGCAAAATAGAACAGAGACGTCTATATTTTTCTTCGAGAGGCTACAGGGCATTTAGAAAATATTTCCCTTCTTTCATACTCCAAATTGTGTTGTAGAGCTATTCTTTACCAAATATATGCAAATCCAAACATTGCTCTGTTTTTGCTGTCTACGCCTTATTTTTGAGGTAATAGAAATATCTACCCTTAAATTTCTATCGATAAAGTTTTCTCAGATAGAGCCTACAAATAGTTATGAGATTGTACAAAGGCTAGAGAGGTTCCTACTAGTGCTTTTAAATCATGCATTAAGCCCAAAGTAGAGTTGTTGTGGTTTGAGATGTTATGAGTCATAATATCAGAATAACCCCAGAGTTACAAGTATGAGCCTAGAAGTGTAGTAGTTGTGGAGTGGGGATATTAATTGGCTGGAGATAGTAGATGGAGTCATGTATCTATTAAGTTAGTAACGAGTTTATGTAGATGTTATGATAGCATGCAGACAAAGAGTTACTGGTTAAGATGACTTAGATTATGTCAATGCTTTAGTAAGATTCAAGCCTAGGTAGTGACTAGAAAGATGGAGTGGTTTAAAAATTTATAGATTTAGACATTACCTTATGAGTTGAAAAGAGGGCATATGATTCTTGGAAGGTTATGTAACCAGTTTAGGAAAGAGATGTCTAGTGGGGTAGTAAGGAAGAATAGTAAGGTCATGAAAGAGAATGTTCTTGTAGAATTAAGTTAGATAGAGAAGGGGTGGTTAAGGTTGGTTATTTTCATAAAATCTTGAGTGGACTAGTCTTTCCTGATTTCTATCCAGTAGTAAGTTGGTATTGTGTATAAGAAAATGTGTGGCTATCCATGTTATGTATTAGACTCTAAGTGTAAATTGTGGATGATCAGTCTAATGAAGAGGGAGATTTTTGAATTTTAGAAGGAAAGGTGTATACCTTGGGTACTGTGAAACTTCATAAGATTCTAAGTTAGTAAGCGTTACGAGTTCCATGTTAGTATCCTTGAGTTGATAAGTGCAGGAAGGCTAGGTATATATTTAGATAGATGGTATTAAGTCTCTCAGTATGGTTTTGTTTCCAGTATGTTGGATGGTTATGTTTATGGACCTAGAGTGTGATGTCAATAGAATAAGAAGAAAATTTAGATTATGAGGGGGGAGATTAGTAATTGTGTGTATAGTTATCTT
Organism: Capsicum rhomboideum; assembly: GCA_031232105.1. Classification (NCBI taxonomy): domain Eukaryota; kingdom Viridiplantae; phylum Streptophyta; class Magnoliopsida; order Solanales; family Solanaceae; genus Capsicum; species Capsicum rhomboideum. Next base: position 60,425,066 of record CP124711.1, read on the forward strand.
CCAACTGCTAGACTAAAGTGATTATAGTTCAGTTTAGAGTTTATTGAAGAGGTCCACATGCTTAGAACGATGGCTTTTGATCTAAGGGGGACATGATAGGATAAAGAAACCAAGTTAGGTTTTGAGATTTTAGTAGTAATGCTTGTGAGTTCTAGAACAAAGCTAGGGGAGGTAGATATCTGACCCATTCTTACCTTAGTATATTCCTCGTACTTCAGTCATTACGACACTCTACTCATGCCTTATGTGTCAGCGCCATAATCATAACTCATATTCATACACTTTATACAGATGTATGTCCATTCCCAGTTCCTAGTAGGAGGAATAATAGTTTACTCAGTAGTATGAATCATACTCCATGAATTTATGAAATCCAGTCCCATGTCATATAGTTCATGACTCATGCACTCATGCTTTACAGTATGCTCAATTCTACAAACTCATGACACGTCCTTGGTGACTAGTGAAATCTTAATGCGCCATGTACACTCTTATATCAAATCCCTTGAACAATTTTGTTCAGACTATATTTTACTCCTCGGGCCTCAGTTGAGTTTCAAAGTTATGAAAATCCTTTAGTCAAGATTTCATAATAGCCCTCTTATTCCTGATCCTCATGTTTTAGTTCTTTAATGACCTTCCTTACGTTAAGATAGTGGTGGTGAAAGTGGCTGGATAATGGTTTATATGAGAATGTTGATATCTTTTTTTGCAGTAGTTCAAGAAATTATAGTTGATCGAGATGTTAGAAAGTTGGGAAAATTCTTAGGTGAGTTGGTTACCTACAATCCCATGAAATGGATATCGATAGGCTTGAATATTGTAGTGACAAAATATGGATGAGTTCATGTAGTTAGACTTAGCCTTCAATAGCTTTGAGTATTGTGTCCTTAAGAGAACTTGAAGTTGCTACCAGTGAAGTGTAGTGTTTCGTAAGAAAGAGCTTGTTTGAGAAGTGTTGTTAAATTGGAAAGTTACCAGTCGCATTGCTTAAGGTATTTTAGTCCTATTCTCACTTCCTGTCCTAGATGCTCATGTTCCATAATGGACAACTTCAGACCGAAGATGTCTCATTGTCAAATCTATACCATTCATATTTGATGAACTCAAATCCGTAGACTAGGATGATCAGACCATGATAGAATCTTTTATTTAGATGTCTCACTCAGATCATGCCTATGAGTTATTTCCCTAAATGTTACTAGAACTTCTAACAAGGATCGTCAGAGGAAACAAATATTCCTTTCTCAGTGACTCTTACAAATTTTCACTCTATTATCTATCACTTTGCAGTTCTATGTGTAAGTTCATGTCATGAATGCTTTAGGTGAGTTCAAAATTCTCAGTATGAATCAGTCCTTATAGTCAACAATTCAGTTTAGAGAATTAGATAGACTGTTCTTGTAGTTTCCCCTCCTTCCTTCTAGTCCTACTCTCTTAAGTTTCATGTCTATGCCTATTCCATACGATTCCATAGGTGCATTTGTGTTACTTATAAATTTAGTTGAGTCTTTACTTAGTCTAAATTAGACCCAGCCAGGATAGATATCCAAATTTAGAAATTAGTTTCATGTTAGTGGTTCCAATCTTTTTATCCCAGCTATATCCTTCATTCGAGGATGAATGATCCCAAGAGGAAGATATTATAACACACCAAAAATTCTAAACTAAGATATGAACTGTTCTTTGAATGCATATAGAACCTAATATGATGATTTCTAATTTTGCATAGGTGATAAGATCAATTCTTTAATATGGGAATAAATTTGGATATGAATTAAGGTCATAAGGAACCTCTAGCACAAAGTTTTGTAGAAAGTTTCTAAACCGATTGAGTTTCCGTATAAGATTTCACCAGGGTCAACAACAAATGATCATTCCTCCTAAAATATGAAGAGTTATGTGGTCCATAACCCACCAAATTAAAGGTTTTTAGTCTTTTTTTCAATGCAATTGACCTATTGTCAATCCAAGTCCAGAGTAAAAGGTTATGGGCATTATAGTAAGGCACTATCCTTGGTATGCATTGGGCAGATCAAGGTGGAGCATGTGGGAGGAAGCCACTGGTTAGCCTCCATATTGGGGTGTTGGCGTGGAGCACCCTTCCCAGGCATAAAAATCTACTTTTCTCTTATTAAATTAGGGACAAACTAGTCCTTTCATCATATGTAACTTCCCCAAACTATTTTAATCCTCAAATTCATCCCAAAACAATTAGAATCAACTCAAAACCCTGACCCCTCTCGTCTCCCAAAACTCAAGAACTCAAGAAAGATTTTATTTCAAATCTCAAGGATTCAAAGCTCCCAAGTTCAAGAATTCCTACAATAATATTCTACCTTTATGTATGTGGGTATTTAACAAGGATCTCCTTCCATCCTTGTGCCTTCTTAAATTTATCTTTTCAAATTGATAATTACTTAAGTTCAATTCTAGGGTTAATACCCACTTCATGATTTTGTGGGTTATTCAATTATCTTCATGTTCCTCATGATATAAAGTGCTCAGAATACATCATTTACTAGTTTACGAACTTCTAGCATGAATTTAAATTAACATGACATGAGTTTACATAAACTTCAATGATTTAGCATGAATTCCATGGTTTTGATATGCAATAACCTTATGATTTTAGTTTATCATAAAATACCCATATATTATTTATAATTACATGAAAACAGTAAAAAAAGCATGATTATTTTTCAACATGTCAAAACTACGGTCATCAGTTTATTTTAAAATTTAATTCATGCTTATTTTAATGATGGGTTTTCTATAGTATGAAAAATAATATGGTTTCGGGAGTAGTATTGAGCATCAAGAGGATGCAGGTTTAGCGTACCCAAAATCCCAAACTATGTGCCACCACAGGTTAATGGTTGGCTTGTCAGTTAAGAGTGTCTCGCTTTGTCCAAAATGGACTCAGGAGTGAATTCACTCCAATCATGGTTCTCTACTATGGCAAGGTATTGAATACCCTCCCAATATGGGTTACAAGTTGGGCTCCATGTTTTCTGAAATGGGGCATGTTATTTAAGAGAATCTTCCATAGAAATAGTTTTAACATGACTTATGTACTTGACCTACAACTTTATTTAAATTGAATAATTTCATGACTTACAATTATCCTTCATGTCTATAGTTTATGATTTACTTTTGGTCATTGTACTACAACTTTGATATTTTCCACGGTATCAGTTTTTAAATGATATGGTATACTTATGCTTTCTCAGCTTTCCAATTTTGAATTGTTTTAGCTCTTGAGTTTGTAAATGATTTATGCTTTATAGTTTTCTATAACGTATTACATAAATGTTTGCATCCTTAGAATTCAGATACAGTTTTTCCATGATTTTTCTTATTGCATCCAAACACAACTTTAAAATATATATTAAGTATTGTGCATGATTATTGCATATCTCACATTCTTAGTGTAGTCAAAGTACTGATTGCATACCTTTTCTGCCTACATTTTTCATATGATGCAGATTTAGGTTCTCATTCTCATGCTCGAGGCTAGTTCAGATTGTAACCTCCAGTCAGCAGGTGATGAGTTCTTCTATTTTAGGACCTACAGTCAGTTAATAGTCATATCAGTAAATTTTGGTTCTTATACATTGATTGGAGATAGCTGGGGTCATGTCCCGGCTAACTGTAGCCAGTGTTATTTGAAGCTACATAGACAGTCAGTCACAATAGATGTATTTAGTTCCAGTTTCTTTTTTTATCCAATGTTGTAGACATTTTTAAACAGTGTTGCATACTTGCGATATTGCTTTAGCTTAGTAGTTCCAATTTTATATATTTTATTCAGTTGCTCATGAATCATGCCAGTACTAGGTTAGCTTGGGACCACTTGTGGTTCTAAGCACTGTGTTACATCCAAGTGTAGTCTGGGTCATGACACCTGCAGCACGCTAGGCACCTAGAGTGGACTGATCAGTAGGGGTCACATATACAACCCTTCCAGGCTCCATAAATATTGGGGACAAAACTGTAGGCCCAGCCTAAGATCTTGTGGTGCCAGGGGTGTCGGCGTGCTTAATGATGTAGTAATTATTGGGGCTACCTCAGTACCCCTACCACTCTCAAAAACAGTAACAACAGCATCCATCGAAACATCACTAGCTGGGAAGCTCCCTACTCCTCTCACCCTCTTGAGTATCTCAATCATGTCCAAATTATAGGTTTCCTCTCTCTCTTCTATAGCTCATTTTAAATCATTCTTGGCTTTCTTTTTTATCTTTCTTTGGGCCGGATCCTCACTCTCCTTGGTACTCTTTCTTTTTCCTTTATCTATATGTGCTGAGGTCCAGAAGTCGGGCACCTAAATGTCCTTAAATACCTCTTCAATCACGAGCATGCTAGGACGATGCACCAACGAGAACTGCCTAGAAGACAACTCCTTAACAGTTGCCCTAAGTGAGGCAATCTCATCCATAATCCCAGTCAAGTCAGGTGACTGAATATCGGATAGCCTACCAATTATGTGCATCTCAAATCCATCAAATCTAGCATGCATCCGTCATACAACTTCTTTGATCTCATCATGTACCCATGACTTAACCCCTTCTTGTAGCATTTCTATCTTTAGTTCAGCGACAGCTAATCGTTTAACCATCTTTTGCAAAAACTCTTGGGGTATAAAGGCATAGCCTATGGGTACAGGCTGAAGTACACTAGATGGAACTGATGATAGCTGTGAAGAAGTGGTTATGGTGGTACTAGGGGTGGTTGTCGTACACTAGCTTCAATAGCTGGAATCTCATTATTCGGATCAACATAAGTATCCCCCTCAACTATCCTCGGACCCAAATCTGTTGATCGACCTCTAACATTGGCAATGGGGTTCATATAATCCTTGATTAGTGTAATGTTGGTTGTCTTATTCATTTCAATCATACGGTCCAACTACAACAAAAAGGGCACCTGAGAGTCCTAACACAACTGAAATATGAGAATCAAGAATGGGATGCTATTGATAAACCAAAGGGTCCGCTTCCTAATATCGTCGGCTATAATCCTTAAAATTTTCAGATCAAACTCCAACATGATATATGTTATTGTACTTGCTTTCTCGACACTCAAAGTGTTGAAATTACTAGTCAGTGCCAACTGATGTCGAACTATTGTCCACTAGATTTTCTAATGAAATTCAAGAAAGCCTTTGTAATGTACTTGCCATTAGCCACCCATTAAGCTTATTATTTGGCTTTGGCTATGTGGTTTTCCAACCACTTGAAATGCATTTGCTTGTCCTCAACACTCAACTGCTTCACCTTTTTCAACTCTGCCATTCTATAGTCATATTTCGGTGTAGCTGTCCGAGCCACAAAATCTCAACCATAAAGAAACCTAAAAATGGTCTGCTCAGAGATGTCAACCGTTCTCCCCAGACCCATCATTGTATCTAGACTTGGTTGTTTTCTTGTATCGTTTTCCTTTATTATAGGAGTCATATTCTCCAGTGTGGCTATGTAGTTGGCGTAGAATTCTCAGACCATTTTAGCACTGTACTTTTTAGGATCTTTCACCATCCACCTAAGTTTATATTTATCAAAAAACCTTCACAGAATACCACAGTAAGAATTTAGGGTTCCCCTTGGATGCTACACTTTAAATTTCCCTTTTGTGTAATGGATAAGCCATCGTTATACAAGGATCAAGAACCTGGAACACCCCACCGGACTATATTTGATCCCCTCGGAGGAGTAGTCTTTGCACTATCTTTATTGGAATCATCTTCACTAGACTTTTCAGAACCTTTTTCCAACTCTTCATCTCCAGATCCTCCTTCCACATCAGATTTCTTATCGACAGACTCACTCTCATTCTGACTTGATGATTTGCCTCCCTCTTTAAAATAGGGAGAGTTAATGGGATTGTCCATAGCCACAATAGCTATGGACTTGTCTTCGAACCTAGTGGTTTGAGGCTCGTATTATTCATCAAGGCCTGTTTCATATTCTTTCTCAGAATTGCTAGAGTTTTCAAAAGCAGACTCCTAGTTGGTTGGCTGGTCCTTTAGCTTTTGCTTGGTGGCTATTTCTTTTAGTCTACCTCTTTTTGTTATTTCTTGTTTCCTTTTGTTTCCAAGTACCTGTGGGATAAAGATTACTCAATGATTGTAAAGTGAAACAGCAAAATAGTATAAACAGATGCAATGGACAACCGTCAGGATGAGTTGTTGTGAGAAGGCTTGACCGTCCCAGGGTTCTGGAAAATTTTTCATCTTAGGAAGACTACCTACAATGTCTTGTGATGAGCTACCACAATCTTTGGATGGCTCGTCCTGAGTAACCTATAGTAAAGGTCATTGGACAGCCTCAACGATCCAACCTATGAGTTGTTATGAGATACAATGGTTCATAGTTTGGCTCATGACTTCTTCCCTCCCTTTATCAGTGTATATATTATAAGTTTCTTCAAGTTTTAACACTTTTAGGAATTACTCAGACTTTACTCCCATCAAAAACCATCGTTTAAGCACTGTACCAAAATAGACACAACACTTTGCAAGCTATACTCCCTCCAAAATAGATTTTTGCAGACTTTAGCCTCATTCAAGGTACAAACACTCATCCATATGCTTTTGATTTAAGGAAATTCTAATCTCTACTCCATTAATTCTATTCTAATATTTTTAACTCGAATAATGAAAACAATAGAGAGAGAAAAGCATTTTAGATTACTTCACAAAGCTCTTGATTATAAAATGTTGTTAGCCCTACTCGATTAGTACTCATAGTATTGTCATTACTAGTTTGTGTCAACCAACGTCGAACTATTGTCCACCAAGATTTTTCAATGAACTAGCCACTCATTCAGCTTCTTCTTTGGCTTCGTCTATGTGGTTTGCCAACCACTTGAAATGCATTTGCTTGTCCTCAACACTCAATTGCTTTACCTTTTTTGACTCTACCATTCTATAGTCAATTCCAACTTGGCTACCAAAGCCATAAAATCTCGACCACAAAGAAACCTAGAAATGGTCTGCTCGAAGATGTCAACCACTCTCCACCAAACCATCACCATATCTATTATTGGTTGATTTCTCATATACTTCTCCTTTCTTGAAGGAGTCATATTCTCCAGTGTGGCTACATAATTGGCATGGAATTCTCGGAACATTTCAGCACTATACTTTTCAGAAGCCTTCACCATCCACCCAAGCTTATATTTTTCAAACAAGCTTTTCAGTTTTGGGACCCTATTCAATGCCCCAGTTAGAATTTGGGGATCCTCTTAGATGAAACGCTTTAAATTCCCCTTTTGGGTAATGGATAATACATCATTATGGAAGGCTTGAGAACCTAGAACAACCAACCAGATGGTGCCTGATCCCCTCAAAAGATTAGTCTTTGCACTAGCTTTGTCTAAATCTTCTTCACTAGACTTTCTGAAACCCTCTTCTAACTCTTCATCTCTGGATCCTCCTTCCTCATCAGATTCCTTATCCATGGACTCACTTTTATTCTGACTTGATGATTTTCCTCCCTCTTCAGAATGGGGCGAGTCAATGGGAGTGGTCATGTACACAATAGCTTTGGACTTGTCCTTGGACCTAGTAGTCAAGTCTTATGTTGTTCATTAGGGTCTATTTTATATTCTTCCTCAGAACCACTAGAGTCTTCGGAAGCAGATTCCGTGTCAGTTGGTTGGTCCTTTAGCTTTTGCTTGGTGGCTATTTCTTTTTAGGCTGCCTTATTTTGTTGTTTCTTGCTTTCTTTTGGTGTAATAGAACCTGTGGAATAAGGATTAGTCTCAACGATTGAAAAGGGAAACAACAAACAGTATGTACAGATGCAATGGATGACCCTCAGAAAGAGTCATTATGAGAAGGTACGACCCATCCCAGTGGTCATGGTTTAGAAGTACTTAAACTAGAAAAATTGTAATCTTAGGATGACTAACTACAATGACTCATGGTAAGATACCACGATCATAGTATGTCTTGTCCTGAGTAACCTATAACAAAGGTTATTGGACAACCCCAACGATCCAACCTACGAGCCATTATGAGATACAACAGCTCGTAGGTTGGCTCTTGAAGTCTACCCTTGTTTTATAAGTGTATATATTATCATTTTCTTCAATTTTTAACACTTTTGGGAGTTACTCAGACTTTACTCCCATAAAAACCCATCGTTTAAGAAATTTACCAAAATAGACACAACACTTTGCAAGTTGTACTCCCTCCAAAATTGATTTTTGCAGACTCTAGCCTCATTCAAGGTACGAACACTGACTCTTATGCTTTTGATTTAAGGTACGAACACTGACTCTTATGCTTTTGATTTAAGAAAACCCTAATCTCTACTCCATTAATACTATTCTAACATTTATAACTCTAACACAGAAACAATAGAAAAAATAAAGCATTTTAACTTACTTCACAAGGCTTCTAATTATAGAGGATGAGTAGAGTGGGTAGTTGAGCACTGAGTTCGTTAATGAAGGGAGGAATTACTGAATTCCTAGTAGAAATTGAGAGGGTATGCTCGGGAATTTGGTGTTATGCAATTAAGAAAGAGTACGATGGAGTTGCAATTTGATTTAGGGACAGTTTTAAGTTGGATCATTGGGTAAAAAAGAAAATTAGGAATAAAGGACATGAGTGAGTCGGGTCGAGTTGGATTTATTAATTAAAATCTAAGTATTGAACATGACTCATCCTATGAGCCATTGTATTTGCACATGACCCGTACTAAGTGCTTGTTCCATACATACTTAGAAAACTTACCTGGGAACCTATAGGAGCTCAAGACGGGTCGTGGTATGATGCCACCACCCGTTCTTTGGGCTTGTAGGTTCAAATTCCTGAATGTTGGTTTTTTGGAGTTTGTCAGGATGGTTAATTCCATCACCCAGGACACTAAGGTACGATTTATGATACTCAACCATCAAACAATTTCTGAAAGATGTTTATTACTTCTTCTCAAGATGAATGGGACCATGAGCCGTTGTATCTTGGTACGGCTCGTGCAATTGATCGTAGATCCTATTTGTGACCAATTTTCAGATTCTTGTCTAAGTCATCCCTGCACACTTTAGCAAACATTAATCCTATACTAAAAATTCTAAGCAAAACGAAAACAAAGTACGAAACCTTGGGTTGCCTCCCAAGTAGCACTTGATTTGAAATTGCAACACGACATGGGTATCTTGGTTACTCATACTTCACTAAGATACCTCCATGGGTTGCCTCCCATGAAGCTCTTGATTTAACATTGTGGCATGACTCAGGTCGCATAGTTACTCGGACTTCACCAAGTGTAAATGCATTAACTTCTCCTCCTCAGTAAAGTATGCTTTTACATGCTGCCCATTTACCTTAAAATATTTTCCTTCATGATTTTCTAGCTCAATTGCACCATATGGGAACACATGTACCACACAAAATGACCCCATCCACTTAGACCTCAAATTTCCAGGAAACAAGAAATTTTTTGAATTAAACAGCAAGACCAAATCACGCTGATTAAATTCTCTCATTTCTATCTTCCGGTCGTGATACATCTTCATCTTCTCCTTGTAAGGAGCTGAACTTTCATAAGCTTTTAGTAAAAATTTGTCCAACTCATTCAATTGATCAAGCCTCAAGTTAGAGGACATCTCCCCAGTTCAAAGTTAGCTTTTTGAGCGCCTACATGGCTTTGTGCTCAAGCTCAACCAACAAATGACATGATTTTCCATATACAAGATGATAGGGAGATATGCCTATAGGTGTCTTTAAAGCAGTTCGGTACACCCCTAAAGCATCATCCAACTTCCTAGACCAATTCGTTCTATTTGTATTCACGATTTTCGCAAGGATTATCTTTATCTCTCGGTTCGAGACCTCAAACTGCCCACTAGTTTGTGGATGATAAGGTGTTTCCACCCTATAATTAACACCACACTTTTCTAGCAGGGAACAAAATAACCTGTTACAAAAATGAGAGCCTCCATTACTAATGATTTCCCTTGGCTTACCAAACCTAGAAAAGATATTCCACTTTAAAAATGGTGTGACACTCTTGCCTTCATTATTGGGAAACGCAACCATCTCCACCCATTTGGACACATATTCAACAACTACAAGTATATTCTTTATTCCACTTGAGCTCACAAATGGACCCATAAAGTCAATCCCCCATACATCAAAAAGTTCAATCGCAAGAATGGGAAAGAGAGGAAGTTCATGCTTTCTTGATATACCCCTTGCCTTTGGCATTGGTCACATGCACTTGCATAGTCATAAGTATCTTGATGAATGGTTGGACAATAGTACCCACATTACATAATTTTGTGGGATGTACGAATACCACTATGATGACCCCCAACAGGGGATGAGTGACACGCCTCAAATATGCTCATCATCTCGTCCTCAGGCAAACATCTACGAATCATCCCTTCAATACAAATATGAAACAAGTATGGCTCATCCCAGAAAAGTTTTTGCATATTAGACATAAACTACTTTTGTTGCTGGAAGGACAAGCTCAAAGGCACCACATCACTCACCAAATAATTAGCAAAATCTGCAAACCATGGAATCAAGTCTTGTAATGCAGTCAACACTTGCTCATCTGGAAAACCATCATTAATGTCAACCTCATCTTTCAATTTCACCATTTTCCCTTTCTTAAGTCGTGACAAGTGATCAACCATTTGGTTTTCAGTCCCCTATCGGTCTTTGACCTCAAAGTCAAATTCTTGCAACAGAAGTACCCATCATATCAATAGAGGATTTGCATTTTTCTTCACCATGAGGTACCTAAGAGATGTATGGTGAATATGCACACTCTCCTTCATGACAAGCAAGTAGGATCTAAACTTCTCAAAAGCAAAAACCAAAGCATTAAGCTTTTGTTCCATCACAACATAATTTTCTGAGCTGGATTAAGTGCTTTGATAGCTTACCAAATAAGATGGAGTATGTTTTCACACCTTTGGCCTAGGACTTCTCCTAGCGCCAATCCACTAGCATCTCATATAACCTCAAACAACATGGACAAATCAGGTGAAATAATAATAGGGGCCGATATTAATTTTTCCATAAGGCACTCAAATGCCTTTAGACATGCATCATTAAACATAAACTTCACCTCCTTCTCCATTAATTTACACAAAGGGTGAGCAATTTTAGAAAAATCCTTTATTAACCTATGATAAAATCTAGCATGACCCAAAAAGCTTCAAATACCCTTCAAAAAAACTGGTGGAGGCAATTTTCAATCACCTCAATCTTCATCTTATCAACCTATATCCCCGTCTTTGAAATCTTATGGCGGAGAACTATCACTAACTTTATCATAAAGTGACACTCTTCCCAATTAAACACAAAATTATAGTCTTTACACCTCCTCAAAACACTAGACAAATGAGATAAACAATTTTCAATGGAGTCATGTACCACTGAAAAATCATCTGTGAATACCGCAATAGTGTCATTCACCATGTCTGAGAAGATAGACATCATACAACACTGAAAGGTTACAAGTGCATTACATAATCCGAAGGGCATCCGCTTGAAAGAAAATGTCCCATATAGACGAGTAAAAGTGGTCTTCTCTTGGTCTTTAGGAGCAATTGAAATTTGGTTATATCGCAAATAACCATCAAGAAAATAATATCATCCTATACCAGCAAGACAATCTAACATCTTATCCATAAATGGCATCGAAAAGTGATCTTTTTTAGTCCACGCATTCAGCTTCCTATAATCCATGCACACTCGCCGCCCTGTGACTGGTCCATTGGAATAAGCTCATTCTTTGCATTAGGAACCATAGTAATTCCACCCTTCTTCGCCACACATTGGATGAGGATTACCCATTTACTATCTACAATAGGGTAAACCACGCCTGCATCTAACCACTAGATGATTTCCTTTTTTATAGGTAGATTCAGCCTATACTAATGCTCAATACTAGGAATACAATCGAGCTCAAGCTAGATTTATGAGTTCAGATTCCAGACAAAATACCAATAATGTCAGCAATGGACGGACCATCCAATGGCTCTCTTTAACTTCTTTAATGCAGATACTAGGGCCTCAACCTGCCATTCGACTAAATCTGCTACAACAATGATCGACAAGGTATTGTTGGGTAAGAAGAAAACATAGCGAAGATAGGATAGGAGAGCCTTGAGCTCCAAGATTGGAGGCTCTTCAATAGATGGCTTGACCGGTGGGGTTGCATGGTTCTTCAAATCCAAATCTAACTTTTTTGAAGCATAATGGTAGGACCCCATACCAGTGAGTGCACTCACCATCTTGTCATTCTAATCTATATCATCCCCATCAAAGTTCATAATCGTAGCTACTAGTGCCTCAACACCAAGTCTCTCCTTAATAAAAATTATCACGGTCCCCTTATCCACCGTATCAATATCTGAAACCACATGCATGTCATTCGGTTGCTTTATTGATTGGCAAACATTAGCATCACTTCCTTATTATTCAACCAAAATTTCAATTGTATAGTTCCATGTCAACTAATCCTCCTCCGGTTGTTAAGAATCGCTGCCCGAAGATGATAGAAACTTCAAATCAACCTCACAGTAAAAAATAATGAAATCATGTAGAAAGATGAATGACTCAAACATTACTAGAATATTATAAAAAATACGCACAGACTTTTTTATAGTGCGATCCGTCATAAGAAGTCTCATCAAAGTTGGTTTGGGTGCTCCCATTCCCAACTGTTTAAATATGGCTAACGACATCAAATTAATAATAGTACCCAAGACACACAAAGCCTTTGCAAATTGAAAGCTCCTATGGTGCATGGAATGGTGAATGATAATGCTCATTAAGCCCGTAAAAAGATGTACATGGTTATTAGCAATATATTTACCCAATTATACAGTTGGGGTTGATCCCATGAGGAACAATATGACTGGCGATTGATAAAGTAAGGAATAAAAGTAACTCACTCAGCAAACAAACGATACAAGTGTTTTTTTTGGGGGGGGGGAGGGGTTCAATATTAAAATAAAACAAGGATAGAACCAATAATGATATTAAAAATTTGATCAATGGCTTTCACAAATAAGGTAAATCAAGGGGATTGATAATAGGGAATTAATTCTATCAATGATCCATTGTATTTAAATCAAGTACTCATAATTAATCATGGATTTATCAATTTAGCCTTGGATTCAAAATTACCCACTAATGTCTATCAACCATTGAGGGTTTAGTTCTCACTCGTTGTCACGCCTCAAATCCTATTGGGGCGGGCAGACACCCGTAGCCGTAAAGGCCCGAGAGCACCAACCCATAACCTTGTACTTACCATGCATTCCATGAACTTTTAAAGATGCTGCCAAATATGGATATTAAGATTTAATGAAAATAAACCACGTAGTCAAGCCCAAAACTATATATACATGACTTGGCCGTTGGGGCCATAGTGACTGGAAGACAAGGCACAACCACACTTCACTTTACAGATTACAAAGCCTCTAAAAGAGATATAAACTTAGTTAAGGTCGGGACAAGTCCCTGCCATACACGTAGCAACTACACAATACTAAAACATATATAACAGACTCGGAAATCCTCGAATCAACCTGGAGCTCACCAATAGCCGTTGGATGTCCTATGCTCCTATTAGAGGGATCTACTAGCTCCTGTGCCTGCAGCATGAAATGTAGGTCCCCCGTAAGGGACGTCAGTATGAAAGAATGTACTGAATATTTAAGTCTGAAAGTAGTTATACATAACATAAGAGCTCAAATGAAATCAGGTACAAGCATATAAATAGTGCTACTAGACCACCTTTACATATACTTGTGGGATCGTGTACATTACATTCCCTTATTTACTTTACCTTATAATCTTCGTAAGCCATGTGATAGAAATAACCAACTGATTAGTGGTAAATATCCATGTTGGGATCGGCCCATGCTAGGCTTACGCCCCTGAGCTGCCACCCATATGTAAAGAGATCAGGATCGGCCCATGCTAGGCTTATGCCAATAACCTGCCACCAGTACGTAACCAGATTTGCGTTTCTTAGTTTATTACCTTTGAGATTGTTACTTTGGTGGTCATGACATAATTAAGCTTTGGGACAATAGTCCACTAGTAAGAGATGTATGAATAAACACTTGATGTAGTAACAATGAGTAGGGAGCAGTTTGTACATAATTAAAATGCTTAGGAGCTGAAATAACACATGAATCTTATTTGACTAAAAGGAAAACTCATGAAGCTTACTATTGAATGTAGACACACAGATTTAATAATAAGCACATTAGGGAGTGGGAATGCAACACCCCGTACATTTCCAAACCTATGAGACTACCATAACATTTATGGAATTATTTAAACATGATATGGTTGGGGTATTATATATTAATTGTAGTGGGCTGAATTCACATGTGTTAATGGGCTCAACAAAGGCCTAATAATTGAGCAAAAGACATGGCCCAAAAATGGGTAAATGATGCATTCTTTCTTTGACCAAAGTAAACCCTCAATTATTGACTAAGTGGTTGGATAAGGATGACCATGAGGCACTATATAAGGCCAAAAATCAGTTTTTTAATCAACAAAAGACACATGCAATTTCTAGACTTTTCCACCAAAAAGATATTTTCTCTCTACTCTCAAACCCTAAGGCAACCATCTCTTTTGGACAAGATCATCACTTTGCAATCTTGGGTAAGTGTTTAATCTTTTTATTTAATATATTATATGCATGATATATTGTGTAGATCATCATGGTTACGTCTAAAGGTGTTGAGTGGTGCACTTTTGCTTTTTGCTAAAAGATGTGTCATCTATGTGACTTGAACTTGAAAGGAGACGAGGTTTTGATGGAAGTGAAGAGTGTGGAAGAAATATCAACATGTAGGATGTGGTTATGCCCTTAACTTGCTTTCTCTTTGTGTATAATATTTGGAATTGATGTTGTAAAAATTATGCATAGAATTGGTGGTCTATTAAAAGGAAAACGTAGTTTGGTGATGTTTATGTGCGTTGTGAAACCATGGTTGTTTGTTGGAATCCAAGATAACTTAAAATATTAAAATAGAAGCTTAATTATGACCATGGACCATTCATTGCGGAAAAGGACCCGAAAATGACCCCTGGAGGCTGAAACAGGCACCCGCCCTCGCGGGCAGGGCACCTGCAGGCGCAGATGCCAATGCAGGTGGACCTGGACCAGGCCAATGGTCACCTGAGGATGCACCTCACCCACCTGCGGGTGAAGGTGGCTTCAAAGGTCAGCCCAGAACTCCATTTCAATTGTTTTTGCATCTCTTTGACCCCCCAAAGCCCCTATACCCTTTTTGGATACAATTATCAAATTATGGTACCTTTTGAATGACTTTAAAGGAGTAACCCGAAGGTATTTTTAATGGTATTAATTATGGATTGTATTTAATTTGTTGTTGTGAAAGGTGTTTACGTGACGTGGTGAGGTAAATGTGACATTATATTAAAGGGGAAGTGGAAAGTATAAACTTGGTGTGAAATGTTATTGGTTTATGATGTCTTGGTTGATGTGTGGCATGTTGTGTGGTTTTGTTGGTATGGTAATGTAGTGAATGGTGTAGTGAAGGGTGAAATGACATTATATGGTAGTCATGTAGCTCATTGTCGTCCTACGCACTGTAAGGTAGTTAGTTGTTAACGTGAACTCCGTTATGTACTTGTGTTGTAGAGTAACACGTAAGGAAGGAGATGGATTTTTATATTCACATATAGGGTTGTGTATTCATATTTGGAAGATAAGATATGTAAGTTTACTCTTTTCTTATCCTTCTGCAACACATATTGTTCACATTGTCATTGTACTTGTTCCATTTCAAAATGTTCAAAGGTATCTCATCTCAGGTTGTCATATATTGTCATTCACATGTTTCTTATTCAATGACCAATTGTTATTCATGTGTCACATAATTGTGGACATTGTTCCAAAGTTCCAATAATGTTATGTTCCAAAGTTCCAATAATGTTACAACCACCAATGTATCAATCTCACAAAAGTAAAGGAAAGAGGTAATGCATATATGGTACTTTATGGTTACTTCATGGTTCTTTGAGTACGGGTGGTAGATTTTGGGGAGAAAACCTAACTCAAGCCAATCCCGAGATTATTGGATCAAGGGGAAAGCTCAGTTGGATAAAATCCAAACTTGATGATGAACCTGCTTCATTGATTTATGGGTGGTAGCTCAAAGGGGAAAAAGCCTAACTAGAGACGATCTCGAGATTATTGGATCAGGGGGGAAACTCATTAGGGCAAAAGCCTAGCTTGATGCCGAACCTGACAGGGGGTAGCCCAAAGGGGTGAAAACCTAACTAGGGTCGAACCTGCTTTATTGATTTATGGTATATTATGTTATGTTATAACCCACTGATCGGTTGGAGCACGGGTATTATTGATGGTATTATTGACGGTATTATATTAATGGTTATATATATATATTAACGGCTATATATTGATGGTAATGTACATAAAAGCAAAGAAAGTAATGAAAGCAATGTTCGTGGTTCCACACATACGCAATGGTGGTTTATCAATATGGTTCACTCACTTGTATTTGATTCCATTGAAGTTCTTATATTTCATGCAGTTGCTTATAGCCTTACAAACTCAGTGCATTCATTCGTACTGACGTCCCTTGGGGGACTTACCTTACTTGCTGCAGGCATAGGTGCTAGTAGACCTCCAGAGTAGAGTATAGGTCATCTGCAGACTATTGGTGAGATCCAATTTGGTTCTGGGCTTTTCGAGTCACTATGTATATTTGTTTTGGTATTGTATAAAGGATTGTATAACGCAGGGACTTGTACCGACTTTAGGTTGGTTATGTATCTATTAGAGGCTTTGTAGATGTTGTGGGACAAATGAAGGAAATGTAAGGAATGTATGCTTTTGATGGGGTGGCCCTAACGGCCAAGTTTCATACATATATCATATGTTTTCCATGACATCCACCATTAGCATCTTGTATCTATATGTGATAGTGACATGCATACGAGTGTACATGAATGAAGATTAGTTCTCTCGGGCCTTAACGGCTTTGGGTGCCAGTCCGCCTCGTTGGAATACGAGGCGTGACAAAAGTGGTATCCGAGCAGGTCGTCCTAGGATGTCTACAAAGCTGTGTCCGAGTAGAGTCTTGCTTATGGATGTGTTGTGAACCACATTTATAAGAAGGAGTCTATGGGGAATTTAGGAGTTGTTTCTTTTCTTCATTTCTTAGATCATGCAAAAGATACAAAGTTGTAGGTGAAATCATATCTGACCATTGAAATTAGTTTCCTTTGTTATAGAAACATGCCGATTACAAGAAGAGGTAGGGGCAAAGGCAAAAGTAAGAAGGTAAACACGCTTGCTGGAGAAGGAACTAGTAAATCACCACCTGACCAAGATAGTCAAGGTGGGGCTGACACTGAGTTTGCATCGTGGGCTTCTTCTACTTTTCCAGCTCTAAAAGAGCCGAGAAGGAGAGAAGAACCTGCTGAACCACCTGTTAATGCTACAGAGCAAGATTTAAGGAATGCAGTGTAAATGTTGACTCAGATAGTTGTTGCACAAAGTCAAGTACGAGTTGGTCCAATGACAAATGATGATGGTGCGGCTAGGGTAGCTAGTCGGAGGACACAGGATTTTTTGAAATTAGACCCTCCTATATTCACTGGATCGGATCTTACTGAAGACCCGTAAGATTTTATAGATCAAATCCAAAGGGCTTTGGATTTCATGCACGTATTTGGTGTAGAAAAGGTTGAGCTTGCAGCATATAGATTGAAAGGAGAGGCGATATTATGGTACGAAGATTGTAAATGATCTAGGGGTATTGGTGTACTTCCAGCTAGATGGGAAGAATTTAAAGTGGCATTCCTTGATCACTATCTTCCATATGAGATCCGAGAGGCTCGTGCAGACCAGTTTTAAATCTTCATCAAGGGAATATGAGCTTCCAAGAGTACAGTCTTCGGTTTAACTCTTTGGCCAGATATGCCCCCAATATGGTAGCCACTATGGCCGACAGAGTTCATCGGTATGTGGATCGATTGGATCTAAATTTGGTTAGAGATTGTACTATGCTGCTTTGAATAGGGATATGGATATAGCCAGGATACAAGCCTTTTCACAGAAAATGGAGGATCAGAGGCAAAGAAGAAGGATGCAAGAATTTGAAAGGGGGCCATCGAAGAAGGCTAGACCTATGGGACAGTTCATGGCATCCCAAGGAGAATTTAGGCATCGAGTTTTTAATAGACCACCGAGACCATCACTTTCTTACCCTACAGCTAGTACACAATCCCAATTCCAAGGGTTTGGAGGTAGTCACGTTGGGCAAAGTAGTGGAATTCAAGGTTCACAAACAGGGGGGTATCGAGAGCAAGGAAGTATGAACCAATCGGGGTTTTCTCGCCAGCCGTGTCAACATTGCGGGAAGCTTCATTTAAAGGAATGCCGATTTGGAATGAATATTTGCTTTTGGTGCGGTATGTCCGGGCACATGGTGAGAGACTCCCCAAGAAGGGGCACAGGTATTATGACGCGACCTATGGGATCAACCGTTGCATCATCATCATCGGCTCCTTCCTTAGGCCGAGGTGTGCAGCCTGTTGGTCCTGGTAGAGATACTAGAGGAGAAGCCAGTTTTAGTGGAATACAAAATCGTACCCATGCTTTAGCGGGTTGGCAGAATTTGGAGGCCTATCCTAATGTAGTGATGTCACGCCTCGAATCCCATCAAGGCGTGATTGGCACCCGTAGCCGATAAAGCCCGAGAGAACCAACCTTTGCCTATGTTCCATCATATGCATATCTTACTCACCATGGCATAAGAACATGAAAGACGAATAAAGGAAACATGGGACATCATTATACACTTGGCCGTTGAGGCCATCCAGTCAAAACAACATATGTCTTTTACACTGATACACCCACATCGGTCTACAAAAGCCTCTAACAAGAGCATTGACCAAAATAAACCATAAGTCGGGACAAGTCCCTGCTTTACATATTATGTACAAAACCAAAACATGTATATACTCTAACTCGGAGAAGCCCCGAATGAGCTGGAGCTCACCAAGGAACCGCTAACACTGGCAATCTACTGAGGAGGCCTACTGGGACCTGCGCCTGCAGCAAGTAAGGTAAATTCCCCGAGAGGGGTCAGTACGAAATAAGTACTGAGTATGCAAGGCTCAGATGAAACTATACAACACATGAATATTTCAATGAATATGTCAATGAACTCAAAACATATGAAGAATCAATGTGCATAAGTCACCATTTGGTATTTTGGGAAACCATGTGGATTGCTTTCATTACTTTATTTGTTTTCTTTATCTCAATGCTCAATGATAACAATGTACCCGGGCCCCTACTGATCAGTGGGTCTTTTCATATCATAACATCATATTGGGATCGAGTCGAGCTAGGCTTATGCCCCTAGACTTGCCACCCATAAATCAATACATCGGGATCGAGTCGAGCTAGGCTTACGCCCCTAGACTTGCCACCCATAAATCAATACATCGGGATCGAGTCGAGCTAGGCTTACGCCCCTAGACTTGCCACCCGTACTTGATCATTGACCACATTTGCATTACTTTGTTCATTACTTTGAGATTGATACTTTGATAATCATAACATCACTTTGGAACATAACATTGTTGGAAGCTTTGAATCATTGACCAATAAGTGAAGGACATGTGAATAAATATCAATGAGAAATATAACATAAGTAGCACCATGATATCATTGGAACCATTGGACAATAATCCATGAACAAGAGACACAAGTATAGACACTATTGGAATATTGGAACATAGCCTTATTTGAACTTCCGGACCATTAACCATGAACATGAGAAGTGAGATTCATAATTGATCAATGAGTAGGAAATATATGACAATGACCATAGATAATTGCATATGGGATACCTTAGTACATTTCGGAATAGAACTAGAGAAATGTCAATGTGACCACTATTGGCCGTAGAAAGATACGGACAAAGTAACCTTACATACCTTGGATTCACAATACGAATACGAATATACAACCTTCGATGCGTATACAATAATCCCTCTCCTTCTTTATGTGTCACTCTACAAATACATAACGAAATTCACATTAACCACCAATTACTTTACAAATGCATACCATGTCAATGAATTACATGTTTGGCTTTAAACATGTCATTTCCCCTTGACAAAACCATTGATCATACTATTATTCCAAAAATTCCATAATATTCCCAACATTGACCAATACATGAAAATCAATACATTTCACCACAATACTTCTCCTTTACACTTTCTTATCCATAACACATCACAGATAATCCATCAAGGCACCTTAATTCAACTCATAACACATATCGGCCCAAATCCCATAAGTCCCACTTTTAGACAAGAACAAGTTTAATACCAAAAATAACACCATACATGCTCATATTTTGTCCATACCATGCTTTTTCATCAAAGGCACAAGGCCTAATTCAAGTTCAATTTACCAAGATGACACATCTTTCACCAATGGCAAAATACACTATTCATCACCTTGCCAACACCACTAGCATAATATATATAATCTTCCATGTATATAATATGTTAAACCATAATAATAAACACTTACCAAAGCTTGGAATATGTTGATCTTGTCCAAAGGGTCCAAAGGAGTTATTTGCCTTAGGGTTTGGTAATGAGAAAAATGTTTGATAATTAGCTAAAAGGCATGGGAGTTTTTATGTGAAGGAAAATCTGATCTTGGGGCCTTTATATAGACCCCAAGTCATTCTTAGCCATTCCTTTGGCATCACATGTGGTCCAATGAGAAGAATGGGTCTTTTTGCCCTTTGGGCCAATGCTTTAAATTCCAATTTGGGCCTCATTTTGGGCCCAATAACACATATCCATGAACTTCCATGTATTATTCACCATATATCTCATGTTTACGTAATTCCATCATGTCACGACAATATTCTTTTAAACAATTCTCATTCGTCCTTTTGATCGCAAAAATTGGAATTCTAGTCACCCTTAGCCTCATTGAACATTTTGGATCACTACTCACATTTCATGATTTGATCATGTAGGAGTATGTAGGAGTATATTGAAGTGTTTGAAGCTTTAACAATGCTCAATTAACTCCAAAGAACCAAAAGAAACCATCGAGAAATCGTCATAGAATTGCATTACGAAACGACTCCGGAAAGGCATAGTTTTTGTGCCTTGCGCCACACCCCTGAAACAGGGTAGTGGCGCAAGATTACAGCCTTCTCTGAAGTTTTGGGCTGCAGGTGGCTTGCGCCACACCCCTAAAACAGGGTAGTGGCGCAAGTTTCAGCCTTTTGCTGAAATTTTCGGCCACTTATCCAACGTTTACGTATCGTCCAATCCCTTATCAAAACACTACAAAATACTTACTTAGTGATCTCAACCATCAAGTAAACATAACTTAAAGTCACCAAATGAGGTTAAAATGTATACGGGGTATCACCCAAATGCTCCACGAAATCACAACACACCTCTTACGAAGATCTAATCGCACATGTTACGTCCGGTATCAAATGTTTCACCAATGACACTATAAAACACATATGCATGGCATCTCAACACCTATGTAGATATGATCCCAAGGTATCAAGTGAGGTTGTAAAAGTATGGGGTGTTACAAGTGACAGGTACATTATCCGTCTTTTTATATAATGTATATGCATTGATTGATCCAGATTCTTGTCACGCCCCGAAGTCCAATGGGGTGGATTGGCACCCGAAGTCGATAAGGCTCGAGAGAACCAATCTTCATCTATGTCTATTCATATGCATATCATTCGTGAAACACCACCATCACGTAAAGATACAAGATGCTAATAACGGAAGTCATGAAAACATGTGAGATATACATATGTGAAACTTGGCCGTCAGGGCCATCAAGTCAAAATGGACATACATCGCTTACATTCATATCCCCACATACGTCTACAAAGCCTCTAACAGATGCATACACATAACTATCTTAAAGTCGGGACAAGTCCCCGCTTTATACAACATTTAAAATACCAAAATAAATGTACAACTATGACTCGAAAAGACCCAAACCAATTAGAGCTCACCAATGTTCTGCAAATGACCGGCAACCTACTGTGGAGGTCTACTAGCACCTGTACCTGCAGCAAGTAAGGTAAGTCCCACAAGGGACGTAAGTACGAAGAATGTACTGAGTATGTAAGGCTCATATGAAACTGCATAATACATAAATACTTCAATGAACTCAAATACAAATGAATAACCAATATGGATAAGTCACCATGCTATATGTTGGGAACCATGTGTATTGCTTTCATTGCTTTCTTTGCTTCTTTACTTCTATGCTTGTTCATCATCACTTGTGTCACTATGTACCCGGGCCCTGACTAATCAGTGGGTCTTAACATAACATAACGTTATGTTGGGATCAGCTCAAGCTAGGCTTATGCCTTTAGAGCTATCACTCATATATCAATACATCGGGCTCGGCTCGAGCTAGTTTATTACCCCTAGAGCTGCCACCCATAACCAATATATCAGGTTTGGCTTGAGCTAGGTTCTTACCTCTAGAACTACCCCCTATTAGGTTCGGTCTAAGCTAGGCTCATGCCTCTAGGACTAACCCCTGATCCAATAATCTCGGGATCAACTTGAGCTAGGCTTACGCCCCCAAAGCTACCACCCATACTCAATCATCAACCATATATGCATTACTTCCTTCCTTTACTTTTGAGATTGATACATTGATAGTCATAACATTATTTGAACTTTGGAATATAACATTGTTGGACCTTTGGAACATTAGTCAATGAATCATGGGACATGTGAATCACAAATGATCAATGAGTAGGGAACATGTGATTAATAACAATTGATAACCGGAAATAGGATACCTTAGAACATTTTGGAATAGAATAAATACAATGTCAATGTGAATACTATGTGTTGCAGAAGGATACGACTAGAATAACCTTACATTCCTTATTTCCCAATATGAATATACAATCCTAAATGTGCATACAATAGTCCAGCTCCTTCCTTGCGTTTCACTCTACACAAGTAAATAACGGAGTATACATTAACCACCAACTACCTTACAAATGCATATGACGACAATGAGTTACATGATTGCCTTAACATGTCATTTACCCCTTGAAAATACCATTTATGAAATTGTCATACCAATAATAACACAACAATCCATACATTGACCAATACCTCATAAATCAATAGCATGTCACACCAAGTTCATACTTTACGCTTCTCCATATACAACATCATAATTACTCCATCAAGTCACCTCAATACACTTCATAACAACATATCGACAACAATCCCACAACTTACCCTCATAGAAAAATAAAAAGTCAAGGAACATAACCACATCATACATTTTGATATTTCATTCACACCATGCACTTTCATCAAAACCTCAAGTCTCCTTTCAAGTTTAAATCCCATGGATAACATATCTTTTAGCAAAAAGTAAAAATGCATTATTTACACTTTTAGACATAACCATCATGATCTACATACTCTCCCATGTATATAATATATTAATCCATAAGAATAATCACTTACCCAAACTTGCAAATGAGTGATCTTGTCCAAAAAGATGGCTTAGGGTTTGAGAGCTTGAAGAATTATCTTGTAGAAATGTCTAGAAAGGCATTTGTGATTTGTGGAAATAAAATCTGATTTTTCCCACCTTATATAGCCCCTGAAGTCATAATTAGCCACTTCTTGGCATTAAATTCCATGTTCCCTTGTTCAAAGTGGAAGAATGGGTCATTTGCCCTTTTGGGCCATGTATTTTATTCCATTTTGGGCCTCAAATTGAACCCATTAACACATATTAACTTAGACCAGCAATTTCAATGTGTAATACTCCCACTATCTCATGTTTAAATAATTACATAATGTTAAGATAATATTCAACTCGCGAGATTCACATTTGTAGCCTCAATCCTCAAGAATACGCGATTTTTGCCACTCATGGCTTAATTTAACATAATTTGATAAAACACTTGTGACGAAGAATTAGTCCCAACTCGGATGCCAAACTTGCTCGAGAGTAGTCCTACTATGATGGAATAATGATACCATAACCAAAGAGTACTTTTTGTAAACTAATAATCGTAGAAGAAATCAGGCAAAAAGCACCCCGGCACGCTCCCGGGCGTCTTTGGGACTTAGAAAAATTTCAGCACCTGAAAAGGTGCACATTAGTGGCATGGCATGCCCCCAGGCGCGCCCCCTTGCTGCCTGTGCCAAAAATATTTCAGGCCAAAGTGGCCTGGCACGCCACCTGCAGCGCCCCACACTTAATTTTTGATTTTGACTTTTCCTTGCGGATTTGGTTGGATCTTTCAAGTCCCAACCTTTTGCTTGCCTCTTATCTTTAAGAACCTTTGCTTGGATGTCCCTTAAACCGCACTTTTCACCCCACAAAGGCTCCACAAAGTCACAAACACCACCTACTACAAAGGTCTAATCACATTTACTAGCACAATATTAAATGTTCCATCAATAACAATGCAAAATACGTACTTATTGCTCTTGAACCTAGGGTAAACATGGTTCAAGGTTTTCAAGTAGGTTCGGGAAGGTACGGGGTGTTACATTCTTCCCCCCTTAGGAACATTTGTCCTCGAATGTTAACAACATCTTCTCAATTACAACAAATGCATCTCTATATTAGCATATATATTTATATACACATAATGCTCATAGATACTTACTTGTTATCCCCTTGATCCCGCAGTTTGAACTTTCTCTTCCATTTGAAAAAGATGAGGGTACTTGGACTTCATCATTTCCTCGGCTTCCCATGTGATCTCTTCTACTTGTTGATTTTGCCAAAGTACCTTTAGCTATGTCTTTATTCCTCAACCTCTTTACTTGTCGATCTAGAATAGCAATGGGTATCTCTTCATAAGTAAGATCCTTTGTAACTTGGACATACTCAACGGGAACAATACAAGATGGATCCCCTATGCACTTTCGAAGCATCAAAACATGAAACACTGGATAGACTGAGGAGAGTTCTTGGGGTAGTGCCAATTCATACGCAACTTTCCCAAATCATCGGACAATTTCATATGGCCCTATATATCGGGGACTCAACTTCCCTTTATTCCCAAATCGCATTGCCCCTTTCATCGGTGACACCTTCAAGAATACCCAATCACCTATGGCGAATTCGAGCCCTCTTCTTCTAACATCAGCATATGACTTGTGGCGACTTTGGGCCGTTTGTAGCCGTTGTTGGATCACTTTAAATTTCTCCATAGCTTGATAAACAAGATTTGTCCCAAGTAAAGCAGTTTCATCTGCTTCAAACCATCCGATCGATGATCTACACTTCCTTTCGTAGAAAGCTTCATAAGGTGCCATTTTAATACTTGAATGATAGCTATTGTTGTAAGAAAATTCAATGAGAGGCAAATGGTCATCCCAACTACCTTGAAAATCTAACGTGCACGGTCGTAGCATATCTTCAAGTGTTTGGATAGTGCATTCTGCTTGTCCATCTATCTGAGGATGGAAAGTCGTACTCAAATTCACTTGTGTACCCAAGCTCTGCTGAAAAGATCTCCAAAAATGCACATTAAACTGAGCTCCTCTGTCTGATATAATGGAGACCGAAATTCCATGTAATCTCACTACTTCTTTAACATACAATCTTGCATAATCCTCAGCTGTATAGGTGGTTTTGACTGGTAAGAAATGCGCTGATTTGGTAAGCCTATCAACTATGACCCATCTAGAATCAAATTTCCGCAGTGTACGAGGAAAACTTGTGATGAAATCCATGTTAATCATATCCCATTTCCAAACTGGAAGATTGATACATTGCATGTAACCTCCTGGTTTCTGATGCTCCACTTTCACTTGTTGGCAATTTGGGCATTGAGCTACAAATTTTGCAATGTTCTTTTTCATATTTCCCCACCAATATATTTCTTTCAGGTCATGGTACATTTTGGTAGCTCCCAGATAAATAGAATATCGCGAATGATGTGCCTCTGTCATAATTCGTCTCCTCAGCTCATCTACATCCGGTACACATAATCTTCCTTGGCATTGAAGTACTCCCTCTTACATAAGATCAAATGCCTTTGTCAGTCCCTATTGTACATTCTCTTTTAGCTGCAATAACATAGGATCCGCAAACTGCTTCTCTTTCACTTCAGCTATTAAGGTGGATTCTAATGCATTTTGCACAATAACCCCTTCATCTGGAGATTCAAGAAGACGAACTCTCAAGATGGCTAGTTGATGTAGATCTTTGATTATCTCTTGCTTTTCCGTCAACTGGACACTAGTGCTTCCTACTGCTTTGCGGCTTAACGCATCAGCTACCACATTTGCCTTCCTTGGGTGGTATAAGATATCGATATCATAGTCTTTTAAGAGCTCTAACCACCTTCGTTGCCTCAAATTGAGTTCCTTCTGCTTAAAGATATATTGCAAACTTTTGTGATCAGTATAGATATCAACATGAACTCCATACAAATAATGACGCCATATCTTTAAAGCAAATACTACAGCTGCTAACTCCAGATCATGTGTAAGATAGTTTCTCTCATATGGCCGCAACTGTCGTGAGGCATATGCTATTACATTACCGTGCTGCATCAATACACACCCTAGGCCAACTCCGAAAGCATCATAATATACTGCATAACCTTCGGTGCCTTCCGGAAGTACTAACACTGGCGTAGAAGTCAATTTCTCCTTCAGCTCTTGAAAACTTTTCTCACATGCATCATTCCACTGAAATTTGACTGCCTTGTGTGTAAGCTTCGTTAAAGGTGCAGCAATGGAAGAAAACCCTTCAACAAACCTTCGATAATAACCTGCCAACCCAAGGAAGCTATGAATTTTCGTAGGCGTCGTAGGCCTTGGCCAATTTTTCACCGCTTCAATCTTATGTGTATCAACTCGAATTACTTCATCTGACACAATGTGACCCAAAAATGCAACGGATGTTAACCAAAATTCACATTTAGAGAACTTTACATACAACTTACGCTCACGAAGAATCTGCAACACTTACCGTAAGTGCTTAGCATGGTCCTCTTGTGACTTTGAATAAACCAGGATGTCATCTATGAATACCGTCACAAACACGTCTAGAAATGGCTTAAACACCCTATTCATCAAATCCATGAACACAGATGGTGCATTTGTTAGTCCAAATGACATAACTAAAATTCATAATGTCCATACCGTGTGCGGAAGGCTGTCTTGGGTACATCTTTGTCTCTAACTCTAACTTGATGGTAAC
Organism: Capsicum rhomboideum; assembly: GCA_031232105.1. NCBI lineage: Eukaryota > Viridiplantae > Streptophyta > Magnoliopsida > Solanales > Solanaceae > Capsicum > Capsicum rhomboideum. Next base: position 60,452,362 of record CP124711.1, read on the forward strand.
CCGACCTCAAGTCAATCTTTGAAAAACACTTGGCGCCCTGTAACTGATCAAACAAATCGTCAATTCGAGGGAGGGGATATTTGTTTTTGATCGTTACCTTATTCAATTGCCGATAGCCAATGCACATTCTCAATGTGCAATCTTTCTTCCGTATAAATAATACCGGTGCACCCCACGGGGACATACTAGGCCTGATGAAGCTCTTGTCCAGCAAGTCTTTCAATTGCTCCTTCAATTCACGCAATTCTGCTGGGGCCATTCTATACGGGGGAATAGAAATAGGATGAGTGCCTGGATTTACATCGATGCCAAACTCTACTTCCCGTTCTGGAGGCAAACCAGGAAGATCCTTTAGAAATACATCAAGAAATTCATTGACCACTGGAACCGACTGAGGAGTTAGTGGTTCCACTTCAGTATCTTTCACTCGTACTAAGTGACATATGTACCCCTTGGCAATCATTTTCCTTGCTTTCAGATAGGAAATAAATTTTCCTTTTGGTGCCCCCACATTACCCTACCATTCCAGACCATTTTCTTGTGGAAAATAAAAATGTACCTTCTTGGCCCGACAATCTACCATGGCATAACAAGAAGCAAACCAATCCATGCCCATTATCACATCAAAATCCACCATGTCTAGTTCAATGAGATCGGCCAGTGTATCATGACCACACACAGTTACCACACAATTACGATATACTCTTTTTTGCAATAATATATTCACCAACTGGTGTAGATACTTCAATTGACTTAGTTAGTAGTTTCGGTGTTCTTTCAAATTTAGAAGCAATCAATGGAGTGACATATGACAATGTAGAACCTGGATCAATCAATGCATATACATTATACGAAAATATAGATAATGTACCTGTGACGACATCAGGAGATGCCTCCGAATTCTGCAGGTCCACTAGAGTATAAGTACGGTTCTAGACTCCACTAGTACTGGCTGCTCCTCTGGTACCTCTACCATGACCAACAGACTGCACACCTCGTCTTGAAGAAGAAACCGATGATGATGACGCAACAGCTGATCCCGCAGGTCGTGCTATACCACCCATGCTCCTCTGAAGACACTTTTTCATCATGTGCCCCGTCATACCGCACCAAAAGCAAGCATTCATCCCTAACCAGCATGTACCTAAATGAGTATGCCCGCAGTACTGACACTGCTGATGAGAAAATTCGATTGCCTACGATCTGTGAATTCCACTACTCTGCCCAGATTAACTGCCTCTAAACCCTCGAAATTGAGAGTGAGTGCCTGCTGTAGAATAAGAAAATGAGGGTCTATGCGGTCTAGGAAACATCCAGGGCCTAGATTCTCCTTGGGATGCCATAGACTGTCCCATAGGTCTAGCTCTTTTGGACTGTCCTCTTTCAGATTCATGTACCCTTCTTCTCTGTCTTTGATCCTCCATTTTTTGGGCGAAGGCCTGTATTCTGGCTATGTCCATATCTTTATTCAAGGCAGCAATGGTGAAGTCCCTTATAAAATATGGCTCTAATCTGTCCACATATCGATGGACTCTGTTCGTCATTGTAGCCACTACATTCGGAGCACATCAAGCCAAGGAATTAAACTGAAGACTATATTCTCTAACACTCATGTTTCCTTGCCGTAGATTTAGAAACTGGTCTGCACGTGCCTCCCGAATCTCATATGGGAGGTAATGATCAAGGAATACCATTTTAAATTCTTCCTAACCAGCTGGAAGTGCATCTGTAACACCCCGTACATGTTTACCTTAGTTTTGAGAGCAATAAGTAAAAAAAAAAAAAAAAAAAAAAAAAAAAATTAAGGTAGGGGCGCGATGGGGAGCGTGCCACGCTGATTTGGGCCAAATTTTTGTGCCCATAGGCAGTAAGTTGGCGCGCCCAAGGGCGTGCCACGCTGGTTTTTCCACTTTTTCGAAAGCTGGAAATTTCTAAGTCCCAAGGGTATTCGGGGTCGTACCGAGCCGATTTTTGCTACGTTTCTTCTACAATTATGAGTATATACATGAAATGAGTAAGTTATTATGTTGGTATGATAAAATTACTCGAGAACGAATTTGGCATCAAAATGACGATTTTACCCCTGTAGTCAAAATAAGCCATACGTGGCTAGAATTGCTTGTTTTTGGAATTAAGGCCACGAGTATGAATTTCATGAATGGGAATATTGTTGTAACACGTATGATATGATTTAAACACGAGGAAGTATTGATTTTATTGGGTTAAGTGCATTGGGCTTAAAATGAGCCAAATTGTGAAAGAAAGCATGGGCCAAGAATGGGTCAAATGACCCATTCTTCCATTGACTTAGCCACACTTAGCATTAAATGCCAAGAGTGGATAAGGATGAATCCCAAGGTCTATAAAATGAGACCAAAAATCATATTTTAATACACAATAACACACATGCTTTTCTATCTTTTTCTCTAGAACTCTCAAGAACACCCTTTTGGGCTCTCAAACCCTAAGTCATTTTTGGAGCAAGATCACCATTTTACAAGCTTGGGTAAGTGATTATTATTGTACTTTAACATATTATGAGCATGAGAGATTATGTATATCATGTTGGTTATGCTTGGAAGTGTTGAATATGGTGTTTTGTGTTTTGGTAAAAGATGTGAAATCCATGGGATTGTAACTTGGATTATGGATTGTGGTCTTGATGAAAAAGCATGGTATGGATAAAATAACAACATGTATGGTGTTATTATGGTCCCAAACTTGCTATTTTTATATAAGTGTAAATTATGGGAGTTTGGCCGATTTGTTGTTGTGAGGTGTATTAAAGTAATTTGATGGAATAATTGTGATCTGGTGGTGATGGAGAAGTGTAAAATATGAACTTGGTGTGACATGCTATTGGTTATCATGTTTTGGTCAATGTATGGAATATTGTGGGATTATTGGTATGATGATTTCATAAATAGTATTCTCAAGGGGGAAATGACATGTTAAAGCTAAACATGTGACTTATCGTTATTGTATGCCATTGTAAGGTAATTGGTGGTTAATGTTGGTTTCGTTATGAACTTGCATTGTAGAGCAAAACACAAGGACGGAGCGGGACTATTGTATGCACGTCTAAGATTGTGTATTCGTATTAAGAATACAAGGTATGTAAGGTTCCTCTTTCCGTATCCTTCTACAACATATTGTGCCTATTGACATTGGACTTGTTTCAATTCCGAGAGGTTTGAAGTATATCAACTAAGGTTGACGTATGTTGTTATTCATATGTGTCCTATTCTTAGATGACTTATGGTTCAATTATCTCTTGATCATTGATTGAAGTTCCAAAGATGTCATGAAGTTGTAATTCCTAAAAGAACTATCTCAAGGAGTGTAAGATGTAAGGGAATCTATTTATTCTTGAAAAGCATGTTCAAATTATGTCATGTTCCAAAGTTCTATAGTATGATGACTATCCTTGTACCAATCTCATAAGAGTAATAAGAGAGGTGATGTGCAAGCTAGTATAATTATTCCTCATAAGTAAGGATGTCAAACTCATGAGGTAAAGGAGTGAAGTGAGGTGTGTATATAAGTGTGTGATGTAATGCCATGACCTTTAGCGTGTCATTCTCATAACTAAGTAGAGGGTATAAGATTGTAAAGAGGTAAAGCGCATGGTTGCTATAGGTTTCATTGAGTATGGGTCACACTCTAGAGGGCATAAGTTCAACATGGAATAATTCCTAGATTATGATTTGTTATTTGTTATAACCCACCAAAGGTGGAGGTCCGGTATCATATACTTACTTATGTAAGATCTCATAGGATTAGTGAAGGAAGTGAAGTGCGAGCTAATAGATCTATCCCTCACAAGTTAAGGTGTTAGTATCATGACGTATAAGCGTGAGGTAAAGCATAGTTGTGTGTTTCAATTAGTATCATGATCCTTAATGTATTAATCTCTCATAAGTTGATATATCAATCTCTCCCATGTATGTCACCCCACCATGAGAGTGGATGTATGTCACCCCCACCATGAGAGTGGATGTATGTTGCCCCACCATGAGAGTGGATGTATGTTGCCCCACCATGAGAGTGGATGTATGTTACCCCACTATGAGAGTGGATGTATGTTCTCCCACCATAGAGTGGATGTATGTTCTCCCACTATAGAGTGGATGTATGTTCTCCCCACCATAGAGTGGATGTATGTTCTCCCACCATAGAGTGAATGTATGTTCTCCCCACCATGAGAGTGGATGTATGTTGCCCCACCATGAGAGTGGATGTATGTTGCCCCACTAATAGAGTTGATGTATGCTAAACCACCAATAGAGTAGATGTATGTTATATTGTTACCCCACCACTAAAGTGGATGCATGTGGATGAATGTTATTCTTAGATGAACAATAGTGGTAATGAATATAGAAGAAATAAAGAATATCTTGGGTATAGAAGAATCTATTAGAGGCAAGTCTCTTGAGTGAAGGTAATTTTTCCCTTGAAGGAAAATAATTATAGAAGATATTATATAAAATGATGGTTTATCCACATTGACTATTCTATTGTATTTTATTCTATTGATATTCTCATGTATGATGATATTTTTTTATGAGCCTTACATACTCAGTACATTCTTCGTACTGACCCCCTCGGGGGACTTACCTTACATACTGCAGGTACAGGTATTAGTAGACCTCCTCTGTAGACTGGGGATCATTTGCAGTGTTTTGGTGAGCTCCACTTGGTTCGGAGCTTTCTGGGTCATAGTTGTATATTTGTTTTGGGCATTGTAAATATTGTATAAAGCGGGGACTTGTCCCGACTTTAAGTTGGTCTTGTAAATGTATCTGTTAGAGGCTTTTGTAGACATGTGTGAGTTATGAAAGTAAAAGATAAATGTCCATCTTGACTCGATGGCCCCAACGGCCAAGTTTCCTATATATGTATATAGCACATGTTTCCATAATTATGTTTTCCGCATGGTTGCATGAGGTATAACACCATTCACACGAGGTTATGCATACGAAGGTTCATAAGCAAAGATTGGTTCTCTCGGGCCATATCGGCTTCAGGTGCCAGTCCGTCTCGAATGAGATTTCAGGTCGTGACAGCATCAATACCCCTTGATCTTTTCCAATCTTCATACCACAATATAGCTTCACCTTTCAATCTATAGGCTGCAAGTTCAATTGTTTCAATACCAGTCACGTGCATAACTTCTAGAGCCCTCTGGATTTGATCCACGAAGTCCTATGGATTTGCTTTCGGATCTGCCTAGTGAATATAGGAGGGCCAAATTTCAGGAAGTCCTGTGTCCTACGACTCGCCACTCTAGCCGCATCATCCTCATTTGTCATTGGACCAGATCGTCCTTGATTTTGTGCAGCAACTATCTGAGTCAACATGTCCACTGCATTTCTTAAATCCTGGTCAGTGGCATTCATTGGCGGTTCTGCGGGTACTTCTCTACCTCTTGGCTCTTCCGGAGCTGGAAAAGTAGAAGTAGACCGTGATGTAATTTCAGTGTTAGCTCCACCTTGACTAGCTTGGTCAGGTGGTGATTTACTCATTCCATCATCGGCAAGTATATCTACCTGCTTACCTTTTCCTCTACCTCTTCTTGTCATCGGTATCTTACTATAAACAAGGAAAACCAATTCCAATGGTTAGTTACGATTCTACTTACCACATTGGCTCTATTGCACGATCTAGAAGTGAAGAAAATAAACAACTCCTAAATGACCAGTAGCCTCTTACTTATAAATGTGGTGCACAACACATCCATAAGTAAGACTCTACTCAGACACGGCTTTCTAGGCACCCTTAGGATGACCAGCTCTGATACCACTTTTGTCATGCCCCAAACGGGTCGGACTGGCACCTGAAGCCGATAAGGCTCTAGAAAACCAATCTTCATCTATGTCTATTCATATGCATATCATTCGTGAAACACCACCATCACATATAGATACAAGATGCTAATAGCGGAAGTCATGAAAACATGTGAGATATACATATGTGAAACTTGGCCGTCAGGGCCATCAAGTCAAAATGGACATACATCGCTTACATTCATATCCCCACATACGTCTACAAAGCCTCTAACAGATGCATACACATAACTATCTTAAAGTCGGGACAAGTCCCTGCTTTATACAACATTTACAATACCAAAATCAATGTACAACTGTGACTCGAAAAGCCCCGAACCAACTGGAGCTCACCAATGTTCTGCAAATGACCGACAACCTACTATGGAGGTCTACTAGCACATGTACCTGCAGCAAGTAAGGTAAGTCCCCCAAGGGACGTAAGTACGAAGAATGTACTGAGTATGTAAGGCTCATATGAAACTGTATAACACATAAATACTTCAATGAACTCAAATACAAAAAAATAACCAATATGGATAAGTCACCATGCTATATGTTGGGAACTATGTGTATTGCTTTCATTGCTTTCTTTGCTTCTTTACTTCCATGCTTGTTCATCATCACTTGTGTCACTATGTACTCGGGCCCCGACTGATCAGTGGGTCTTAACATAACATAACGGTATGTTGGCATCGACTCGAGATAGGCTTATGCCTCTAGAGCTACCACCCATAAATCAATACATAGGGCTCAGCTCGAGCTAGGTTATTACCCCTAGAGCGTCCACCCATAAACCAATATATCAGGTTCGGCTCGAGCTAGGTTCTTACCTCTAGAACTACCCCCTGTCATGTTCGGTCCGAGCTAGGCTCATGCCTCTATGACTACCCCTAGATCCAATAATCTTGGGATCATCTTAAGCTAGGCTTACGCCCCCAAATCTACCACCCATACTCAATCATCAACCATATATGCATTACTTCCTTCCTTTACTTTTGAGATTGATACATTGATAGTCATAACATTATTTGAACTTTGGAATATAACATTGTTGGACCTTTGGAACATTAGTCAATGAATCATGAGACATGTGAATCACAAATAATCAATGAGTAGGGAACATGTGATTAATAACAATTGATAACCGGAAATAGGATACCTTAGAACATTTTGGAATAGAATAAATACAATGTCAATGTGAATACTATGTGCTGCAGAAGGATATGACGAGAATAACCTTACATACCTTATTTCCCAATATGAATATACAATCCTAAATGTGCATACAATAGTCTAGCTCATTCCTTGCGTTTCACTCTACAACACAAGTACATAACGGGGTTTACATTAACCACCAACTACCTTACAAATGCATATGACGACAATGAGTTACATGATTGCCTTAACATGTCATTTACCCCTTGACAATACCATTTATGAAATTGTCATACCAACAATACCAAAACAATCCAAACATTGACCAATACATCATAAATCAATAGCATGTCACACCAAGTTCATACTTTACGCTTCTCCATCGATACAACATCACAATTACTCCATCAAGTCACCTCAATACTCTTCATAACAACATATCAACAACAATCCCACAACTTACCCTCATAGAAAAATAACAAGTCAAGGAACATAACCACACCATACATGTTGATATTTCTTTCACACCATGCACTTTCATCAAAACCTCAAGTCTCCTTTCAAGTTTAAATCCCATGGATGACACATCTTTTAGCAAAAAGTAAAAATGCATTATTTACACATTTAGACATAACCATCATGATCTACATACTCTCCCATGCATATAATATATTAATCCATAAGAATAATCACTTACCCAAACTTGCAAACGAGTGATCTTGTCCAAAAAGATGGCTTAGGGTTTGAGAGCTTGAAGAATTATCTTGTAGAAATGTATAGAAAGGCATGTGTGAGTTGTGGAAATAAAATCTGATTTCTTACACATTATATAGCCCCTCAAGTCATACTTAGCCACTTATTGGCATTAAATACCATGTTCCTTGGTCAAAGTGGAAGAATGGGTCATTTGCCCTTTTGGGCCACGCATTTTATTCCATTTTGGGCCTCAAATTGAGCCTATTAACACATATTAACTTAGCCTACCAATTTCAATGTGTAATACTCCCACTATCTCATGTTTAAATAATTTCATAATGTTAAGATAATATTCAACTCGCGAGATTCACATTCGTAGCCTCAATCCTCAAGAATATGTGTCCCAACTCGAATGCCAAACTTGCTCGAGAGTAGTCCTACTATGATGGAATAATTATACCAGAACCCAAGAGTCCTTTTTGTAGACTAATAATCGTAGAATAAATCGGGCAAAGCGCACCCCAGCACGCTACCGGGCGCCCTTGGGACTTCGAAAAATTTCAGCACCTAAAAAGGTGCACATTAGCGGCCTGGCACGCCCCCAGGCGCACCCCCTTGCTGCATGTGCCAAAAAAACTTCAGGCCAAAGCGGCCTGGCACACCACCTGCAGCGCCCCACACTTAATTTTTGATTTCGACTTTTCCTTGCGGATTTGGTTGGATCTTTCAAGTCCCAACCTTTTGCTTTCCTCTTATCTTTAAGAACCTTGCTTGGATGTCCCTTAAACCTAACTTTTCACCCACAAATGCTCCACAAAGTCACAAACACCATATACTACAAAGGTCTAATCACATTTACTAGCACAATATCAAATGTTCCATCAATAACAATGCAAAATCCGTACTTATTGCTCTCGAACCTAGGGTAAACATGGTTCAAGGCTGTCAAGTAGGGTCGAGAAGGTATGGGGTGTTACAGTTCTACCCTATCATATATTACTCCATTGATGCTGGAAATTTTTTTTCAAAAGAACACCAAAATTATTAGTTAAACCATTTGAAGTATCTACACCTGTTGATGAATCTATTATAGATAAGAGAGTATATCGCAATTGTCTAGTACCTGTTTGTGATCATGTTACGTTGGATAATATTATTGAGCTAGAAATGGTAATTTTGATGTTATAATGGGTATGGATTGGTTGGCTTCTTGTTATGCCACGGTAGATTGCCGAGCTAAGAAGGTACATTTCCATTCCTACTAAAGATCGTCCTTGAATGGAGGAGTAATATTGGAGTACCGAGGGGTAAATTTATTCCCCATCTTTAGGCAAGGAAACTGATATCCAAGGGGATTCATAAGGCCTAGTATGTCCCCTTGGGGTGCACCAGTATTATGTGTAAGGAAGAAAGATGGCACGTTGAGAATGTGCATTGATTATCGGCAACTGAATAAGGTGACAGTCAAGAATAAATATCCCCTCCCTAGAATTGATGATTTGTTTGACCAATTACAGGGTGCCAAATACTTCTCAAAGATTAACCTGATATTGGGATATTATTAGGTAGGGGTTAGAGAAAAAGATATACCCAAGACAGCTTTCCAAACACGGTATGGCCATTATGAAGTTTTGGTAATGTCATTTGGTCTAACCAATGCACCAGTAGTTTTTATGGATTTGAGGAATAGGGTGTTCAAGCCATTCTTGGATGTGTTCGTAGTGGTGTTTATAGATGATATCCGGGTTAATTTAAAATCACAAGAGGACCATGCTAATCACTTACTATAGGTGTTACAGAATCTCCGCGATCGTAATGTTATATGCAAAGTTCTCTAAGTGTGAGTTTTGGCTAAAATCTGTAGCATTCTTGAGTTATATTGTGTCAGATAAAGGAATAAGGGTGGATACACAAAACAAAAGCTGTGAAGAATTGTCCAAGGCCTACGACGCCTATAGAAATTCATAGATTTTTTTTGGAATGTGGAACGATGCATGTGAGAAGGGTTTCCAAGAGCTGGAGGATAAATTGATGACTACACCCGTATTGGCACTTCCAAAAGGCACAGAAGGGTATGCGGTATATTGTGATGCTTCATGAGTTGGCCTAGGATGTGTATTGATGCAGCATGGTAATGTGATAACTTATGCCTCAAGACAGTTGCGGTCACATGAGAGAAATTATCCAACACATGATCTTGAGCTAGCAGCTGAGTATATCTTTAAGCAGAAGGAGTTAAATCTGAGGCAGTGAAGGAGTGCTTCAGTGCCAAGGTAGATTGTGTATACCGAATGTAGATGAACTAAGGAGACGGATTATGACAGAGGCACATCATTCACGGTATTCTATTCATCTGGGAGCCACCAAGATGTATCATGATTTGAAAGAGGTGTATTGGTGGGGTAAAATGAAGAAGAACATTGTAGAATTCGTAGCTCAATTCCCAAATTTTCAATAAGTAAAAGTAGAGTACCAGCAACCTGGAAGTTATATGCAATGAATAAATCTTCCAGTCTGGAAGTGGGACATGATTAACATGGATTTCATCACTGGTTTGCCTCGTACATTGCGGACATTTGATTCCATATGGGTAGTAGTTGATAGGCTTACCAAATCAGTGCATTTCCTACCAGTCAAGACCACCTATACAACTGAAGATTATGCAAGGTTGTATGTTAAAGAGATAGTGCGATTACACGGGATTCCAATCTCTATTATATCAGACAGGGGAGCTCAATTTACTGCGGCGCATTTTTGGAGATCTTTTCAGAGGAGTTTGGGAACCCAAGTGAGTTTGAGTACGGCTTTTCATCCTCAGACAGATGGACAAGCAGAACGTACTATCCAAACACTTGAGATATGCTACGAGCTTGCACGTTGGACTTTAAAGGTAGTTGGGATGATCATCTACCTCTTATTGAATTTGCCTACAATAATAGCTATCATTCAAGTATCAAAATGGCACCTTATGAAGCTTTATATGGAAGGAAGTGTATATAACCAATTGGATGGTTTGAAGCGGGTGAAACTGCTTTACTTGGGCCAGATCTTGTTCATCAAGCTATGGAGAAAGTTAAAGTGATCCAACAGCGGCTACAAACAACCCAAAGTTGACACAAGTCATATGCTGATGTTAGAAGAAGAGGGCTCGAATTTGCCATAAGTGATTTGGTATTCTTGAAGGTGTCACCGATGAAAGGGGTAACGAGATTTGGAAAGAAAGGAAAGTTGAGTCCACATTATCTAGGGCCATATGAAATTATCCAAAGATTTAGGCCAGTTGCATATGAATTAGCATTACCCCAAGAACTCTCCACAGTTCATCCAGTATTTCATATTTCGATGCTTAGAAAGTGCATAGGAGATCCATCTCGTATTGCTCCCATGGAAGATGTACAAGTTACGGAGGATCTCACCTATGAAGAGATACCTATTGCTACTCTGGATTGTCAAGTGAAGAGATTAAGGAATAAAGAAGTGGCTTCCGTGAAAGTACTTTGGAGAAATCAACAAGTAGGAGAAATCACATGGGGAACCGAAGAAATGATCAAGTCAAAGTACCCGTATTTGTTTCAAATGGAAGAAAAAGTTCAAGGTACGGACTTGGAGAAATAACATGTAAGTATTTACAAGCATTATGTGTATATGATAACATGAAGGATAAACTTAGACCTAACTTTGTTTAAATGGGATAATGTTACTAACATTCGAGGATGAATGTTCCTAAGAGGGGAAGGATGTAACACTCCGTACATTTCCGAACCTATGAGACTACCGTAACATTTATGGAATTACTTAAATATGAGATGGTTGGGGTATTATACAATAATTGTAGTGGGCTTAATTCACATGTGTTAATGGGCTCAACAAAGGCCCAATAATTTAGCAAAAGACATGGCCCAAAAATGGGTAAATGATCCATTCTTTCTTTGACCAAAGTAAACCCTCAATTATTGACTAAGTGGTTGGATAAGGATGACCATGAGGCACTATATAAGTCCACAAATCATATTTTTAATCAACAAAAGACACATGCAATTTCTAGACTTTTCCACCAAAAAGATATTTTCTTTCTACTCTCAAACCCTAAGGCAACCATCTCTTTTGGACAAGATCATCACTTTGAAAACTTGGTTAAGTGTTTACTATTGTGATTTAATATATTATATGCATTATATATTGTGTATATCATGATGGTTATGTCTAAAGGTGTTGAGTGATGCACTTTTGCTTTTTGCTAAAAGATGTGTCATCTATGTGACTTGAACTTGAAAGGAGACTTGAGGTTTTGATGGAAGTGAATGGTGTGTATGAAATATCAACATGTATGATGTGGTTATTCCCTTAACTTGCTTTCTCTTTGTGTATAATATTTGGAATTGATGTTGTTAAAATTATGCATGGAATTGGTGGTCTATTGAAAGGAAAACGTAGTTTGGTGATGTTTATGTGCGTTGTGAAACCATGGCTGTTCGTTGGCATCTAATATAACTTAAAATATGAAAATATAAGATTAATTATGACCATGGACCATTCATTGCGGAAAAGGAACCGAAAATAACACCTGGAGGCTGAAACGGGCACCCGCCCTCGCGGGTAGGGCAGATGCCAACGCAGGTGGCCCTAGACCAGGACAATGGTCACCTGCGGATTCACCTCACCCACTGTGGGACCAGGTGGATTTGCAGGTCATCCCAGAACTCTGTTTTGATTGTTTTTGCATCTCTTTGACCCCCCAAAGCCCCTATACCCTTTTTGGATGCAATTATCAACTTATGGTACCTTTTGAATGACTTTAAAGGAGTAAACCAGAGGTATTTTGAATGGTATAAATTATGGATTGTCTTTAATGTGTTGTTGTGAAAGGTGTTTACGTGACGTAGTGAGGTAAATGTGACATTGTATTGAAGGGGAAGTGGAAAGTATAAACTTGGTGTGAAATGCTATTGGTTTATGATGTCTTAGTTGATGTGTGTCATGTTGTGTGGTGTTGTTGGTAAATTAATGTAGTGAATAGTGTTGTGAAGGGTTAAATGACGTTATATGGCAGTCATGTAGCTCATTGTCGTCCTATGAACTTGTAAGGTAGTTAGTTGTTAACGTGAACTCCGTTATGTACTTATGTTGTAGAGTAACACGTAAGGAAGGTTATGGATTTTTATATTCACATATAGGGTCGTGTATTAATATTTGGAAGATAAGGTATGTAAGGTTACTCTTTTCGTATCCTTCTGCAACACATATTGTTCACATTGTCATTGTACTTGTTCCATTCTGAAATGTTCAAAGGTATCTCATCTCAGGTTGTCATATATTGTCATTCACATGTTTCTTATTCAATGACCAATTGTTATTCATGTGTCACATAATTGTGGACATTGTTCCAAAGTTCCAATAATGTTATGTTCCAAAGTTCCAATAATGTTATAACCACCAATGTATCAATCTCACAAAAGTAAAGGAAAAAGGTAATGCATATATGGTACTTTATGGTTACTTCATGGTTCTTTGAGTACGGGTGGTAGCTTTGGGGGCGAAATCCTAAATCAAGTCGATCCCGAGATTATTGGATCAGGGGGAAAGCTCAGTGGGGTAAAAGCCAAACTTGATGCCGAACCTGATTCATTGATTTATGGGTGGTAGCTCAAAGGGGCGAAAGCCTAACTAGAGATGATCCCGAGATTATTAGATTAGGGGGGAAGCTCAGTGGGGCAAAAGCCTAGCTTGATGCCGAACCTTACGGGGGGTAGCCCAAAGGGGTGAAAACCTAACTAGGTCCGAACCTGCTTTATTGATTTATGGTATATTATGTTATTTTATGACCCATTGATCAGTTGGGGCCCAGGTATTAGTGACGATATTATTGACGGTATTATATTGACGGTTATATATATATATATATATTGACGGTTATATATTGATGGTAATGTACATAAAAGCAAAGAAAGTAATGAAAGCAATGTACATAGTTCCACACATACGCAATGGTGGTTTATCAATATTGTTCACTCACTTGTATTTGATTCCATTGAAGTTCTTATATTTCATGCAGTCGCTCATAGCCTTACATACTTAGTACATTCATTCATACTGACGTCCCTTGGGGGACTTACCTTACTTGCTGCAGGCATAGGTGCTAGTAGACCTCCATAGTAGAGTACAGGTCATCTGACTATTGGTGAGCTCCAGTTCGATTCGGGTCTTTTTGAGTCACTAAGTACATTTTTTTTGGTATTGTAAAAAGGATTGTATAACGCGGGGACTTGTCCTGACTTTAGGTTGGTTATGTATCTATTAGAGGCTTTATAGACGTTGTGGGACAAATGAAGGAAATGTAAGGAATGTATGCTTTTGACGGGGTAGCCCTAACGACCAAGTTTCATATATATATCATATGTTTTCCATGACTTCCGCCATTAGCATCATGTATCTATATGTGATAGTGACATGCATACGAGTGTACATGAATAAAGATTGGTTCTCTCGGGCCTTAACGGCTTCGGGTGCCAGTCCGCCCCGTTGGAATATGAGGCGTGATAGGGAACAAGGTCGTTAGCTACATGGGAGATTGTACACTGCCACTATGTATCATTTCCTATAGGAGAACTTTGGACGCTCACTTTGTAATACAAGTGTTAGATTTCATGCTAAAGTACACGAAATAGAGTAGCCTTACATACCTTGTTGTATAACTCCAATATTAACCCGAATTAACCTCGTGCCTTTTGGATTACTTATCTACAATAAAATACACGGTAAAACTAGTTTTAGTAGCTAATCAAAATGTTTGGGCTACTTAACGTCACCAAAATAGTAGCTGAGTTGTAAGCCCGTAATTTGGTAACCCAAGGGTGTTCTTTCAACCCCTTCTCCTCTAATTAATTTGTACAACACACGAATTCATATAAGATCCCCAGAGACTCCTTTGTCTTCATAACATGTACCAAACAGTCCATAAAGTATGATAGGCAGCAAGCTTATACAACTCTCTAATTAACTGGTGCATCATTACACCCTCATTTTGTATGTCAATACCAACAACTCACATCCCATTTTAAGATCAACCAAGCTGTACCCAACATATACACATAAAACAGCCCCTAAAATAGTCCCAAAGTCCTTTATTATAGCAACCCAATATTGAACTCATCATCCCTTGAGTCCTTAACAACAATATAAACCAATTCTCCACCAAAACATGTATCTAGAAAGGGGTAAAAATGGACAGTAGCCTTAATTTAGTTTTTGTGATGGTTTATTGTCTTAACTTGTGTCTCTTTAATATCTTGATTCCTTTATCTTGGAAGGAAAAAAAATCCCAAGAACCCTAATGGAATTATAGGGATGTTGTAGAAGCTACTAGAGAGAAAGAGAGAAAACCCAGAAAGCTGATTTTTTTGCCTAAGTTAAAATGAATAAAATGAGTTGTTTTCAATCCCTTTAAAGGGACCAAATCTTGGCCGACTTTCTTGCCCATTTTTGGCCATAAATACCAAGTATTTGATGCACCTACTTGCCCATTATACTTGGACTTTGTGGATCTAAAACTATTGGGCCTTGGCTGCCTATTCTTCTCCTTTTCTCTCTTTTAACTTGGGCCAGAATTTATTCAAGTAGGTGGTAGTGTACTTGGACCAATAATCTAGTCAAAGGAGTCTTAATAGGTTATGCACCTACTTGGTTCTTAGATTGGTCAATAAGTCAAAGTAGGTGATGCACCTACTTGTCACCTACTAGCTTAATTTAAGTTAAGCAAGCAGCTCACTTATTTTATTCCATATTCTAAGTTTTAACCCCTTATGTTAACTTAATACTTATATACACTTGGACACTTTAATCCTTCAGGTAGAATGCCACCTTACTCTCTCGCGTTTAAACACTTGCGTGTGGGTTAACTTGGCATATACATGCTGAAATGTTTGGGTCGTTATAATATCCTTTAAATCCTCTTTAAACCACCACTAATCACATAAGAAACTTGGTCCCTTACCTATACAACAAGGTTACTTCAAGTCCCATATCAATAGAACAAATACACGCAAAATACGTGGTGTTATATCCTCCCCCCTTTAGGAACATTCGTCCTCGAATGCTAGCATAATTAGCCTGCTTAAACAAGTTCAAGATCAAGTTTAATCTTCATGTTACTACATAATACTTACACCTTTATACTTACTTGTTAATGCTCCAATTCAGTATCTTAGACTTTCACTTCACATTCGAATAAATGAGGGTACTTGAATTTCATTGGTTCTTCAGCTTTCCATGTGATCTCTTCTATTTGTTGGTTCCAAAGTACTTTTACAGAAGCTACTTCTTTATTTCTTAACTTCTTGACCTACCGATCTAAAATAGCAATAGGCACTTCTTCGTAAGTAAGTTCTTCTGTAACTTGTACATCTTTAGTAGGAGTAATATGAGATGGATCTCCTATGCATTTTTGGAGCATTGAGACATGAAACACCGGATATACTGTTGAAAGATCTTGCAGAAGCTCTAACTCATATGCAACTTGGCCAACCCTTTGAATAATCTTATATGGCCCTATATAACGTGGACTTAGTTTTCCCTTTTTACCAAACCTCATTACCCCTTTCATTGGTGACACCTTTAAGAATACCCAATCTCCTATAGAAAATTCTAGCCCTCTTTTTCTAATATCTACATATGATTTGTGTCGACTTTGAGTTGTTTCTAGCCGTTGTTGTATCACCTTAACTTTTTCCATAGCTTGATGAACAAGATCTGGCCCAAATAAGGAAGTTTCACCCGCTTCAAACCACCCAATTGGTGATCTACACTTTCTCCCATATAAAGCTTCATAAGGCACCATTTTGATACTTGAATGATAGCTATTATTGTAGGCAAATTCAATAAGCGGCAAATGATCATCCCAACTACCTTTGAAGTCCAATACACAAGCTCACAGCATATCTTCAAGTGTTTGAATGGTACGTTCTGCTTGTCCATCCGTTTGAGGATGAAAAGCTATACTTAAATTCATTTGCATTCCCAAACTCTTTTGAAATGACTTCCAAAAGTTTGCAGTAAATTAAGCTCCCCTATCAGATATAATAGAGATTGGGACTCTGTGTAGCCAAACTATCTATTTAATATATAATTTTGCATACTCTTCAGTTGTATAAGTTGTCTTAACTGGCAGGAAGTGTGCTGATTTGGTAAGTCTATCAACTATTACCCATATGGAATCGAACTTTCGAATTGTACGAGGCAAACCAATGACGAAATCCATATTGATCGTGTCCCACTTCCAAATTGGAAGATCCATACGTTGCATATAACCTCCGGGTTTTTGGTGCTCTACTTTAACTTGTTGATAACTTGGACATTAGGCTACAAATTCTGCAATGTTCTTCTTCATGTCACTCCACCAATACACTCCTTTCAAATCATGATACATTTTAGTTGATCCCGGATGGATAGAATACCTTGAATGATGCACTTCTGTCATAATCCTCTTTCTTAGCCCATCTACATTCAGTACACACAATCTGTTTTGGCACCGAAGTACTCCCTCTTGCGTAAGCTCAAATGACTTTGTCATACCTTGTTGTACATTCTCCTTAAGCTGTAATAAAATAGGGTTTTCATACTGCTTTTCTTACACCTCGGCTACTAATGAAGATTCTACTGCATTTTGTACAATAACTCCTTCATGTGGAGATTCAAAAAGGCGAACTCCCAAGCTAGCTAGTTGGTGTAGATCTTTAGTCATCCCTTGTCTTTCCATGGACTGCCCATAAGTGCTCACCATTACCTTACGACTTTAGGTCCATCAGCTACTACGTTTGCTTTCCCCAGATGATACAAAATATCAATATCATAATCTTTTAATAGTTCAAGCCATCTCCGTTGCCTCAAATTTAGGTCCCTCTGCTTAAAGATATATTGCAAACTCTTATGGTCGGTATATATGCCAACATGAACCCCATACAAGTAGTGGCACCATATCTTTAAAGCAAATACAACCGCTGCTAACTCAAGATCATATGTTGGATAACTTTTCTCATGTGGCCACAATTGTCTTGAGCCATAAGCTATTACTTTACCATGCCGCATCAATACACATCCTAATCCAACTCCTAAAGCATCACAATACACCACATACCCTTCTGTACCCTATGGAAGTACCAATACAGGTGTAGAAGTCAGATTATTCTATAGCTCTTGGAAACTCCTTTCACATGTGTCATTCCATTGAAACTTGGCTGCTTTGTGTGTTAACTTTGTTAAAGGTGCAAAAATAGAAGAAAACCCTTCAAAAAACTTCTATAATAACCTGCCAACCCGAGGAAACTACAAATCTCCATAGGTGTTGTTGGTCTTGGCTAGTCCTTCATGGCTTCTATCTTTTGAGTATCAATCCTCATTCCTTCATCAGATATAATATGCTCCAAGAATGCTACAGATTTTAACCAAAACTCACATTTAGAGAACTTTGCATATAACTTACGATCACAAAGAACCTGCAACACCTGCCATAAATGATTAGCATGGTCCTCTTTCGATCTTGAATACACTAGAATATCATCAATAAATACTATCACGAACACATCTAAGAATGGCTTGACCACCCTATTCATCAAATCCATAAAAGTTGCTGGTGCATTTGTTATCCCAAATGACATAACTAAAAACTCATAATGACCATACCGTGTTTGAAAAACTGTCTTGGGTATATCTTTCTCTTTGACCCTCACTTGGTGGTAACCCGATCGCAAATCAATCTTTTTGAAACATTTAGCACCTTGTAACAGATCAAATAAATCATCAATTCTTGGAAGGGGATATTTGTTTTTAATAGTCACCTTATTCAGTTGTCGGTAGTCAATACACATTCTCAACGTGCCATCTTTCTTACGCTCAAATAACACTGGTGCGCCCCAAGGGTACATACTAGGCCTTATGAATCCTTTTTCTAGCACGACTTTTAATTGCTCTTTGAACTCCCTTAATTCTGTTGGAGCTATTCTATATGGAGGAATAGAGATAGGTTAAGTATCTGGAATCACATCAATACCAAACTCTACTTCTCATTCTGGAGGTAAACCTAGAAGATCTTCAGGAAATACATCGGGAAATTTATTTACCACTAGAACTGATTGAAGATTTGGTGGCTCCGCATCTATATCTTTCACTCTCACTAGATGACATATGTACCCTTTAAACATCATTTTCTTTGCCTTAAGATAATAAATAAATTTACCTCTTGGCGCCCCAATATTACTCCTCCATTCAAGGACTACCTCTTTTGGAAAATAGAAATGCACCCTCTTAGTTTGGCAATCTACTGTGGCATAATAAGAAGCCAACCAATCCATACCCATTATAACTTTAAAGTCTATCATTTCTAGTTCAACAAGGTCGGCCAATGTGTCATGATCACAAATGGTTACTATGCAATTATGATAAACTCTTCTAGCTATAATAGACTCACCAATCGGTGTAGACACTTCAAATCGATTAACCAGTGATTCAGGTGCTCTTTTGAACTTTCCAGCAATCAATGGAGCCACATATGATAGCGTAGAGCCCGTATCAATTAATGCATATACATTATGTGAAAAGATGGACAATGTACCTGTGACCACATCAGGAGAAGCCTCCAACTTTTGTCGATCCACTAGAGCATATGTACGATTCTGAACTCCACTAGAACTAGCTACTCCTTTAACACCTCTACCATGACCTGTAGGATGTATACCCCTACCTAAAGAAGGCACCGATGATGATGATGTAATGCCTGATCCAGTAGGATGTGCCATACCACTCATGCCCCTTTGTGGGCACTCTCTCATCGTATGCCCCGACATACCACACCAAAAGCAAGCATCTGTCCTAAATAGGCATGAACATAAATGAAGCTTTCCACATGGCCTACATGGGTATCGAGGAGGTCTTGATTGGCTTATACTCCCTTGCTCTTGATACCCCATTGTTCGTGAACCTTGGCTCTCACTTCTTTACCCAAATTGATTACCCCTAAACCCTTGGAATCGGGGTGGAGCACTTGCTGCAGAGTAGGAAGATGATGGCCTAGGTGGTCTGTTAGAAAACCGAGGTCTAAACTCACTTTGGGATGACATAAACTGCCCCGTAGGTCTGTCCCTCTTGGGATGCCCTCTTTCCAAATCTTGTGTTCTTCTCCTTTGCCTTTGATCCTCCATTTTTTATGTAAAAGCTTGTATCCTTGCTATATCTATATCTTTATTCAAAGCAGCAATAGTACAATCTCTAACAAAATACGGATCCAATCTATCCACATATCGATGACCTCTATCATCCATAGTAGCTACTACATTAGGAGCATACCTATCAAAAGAGTTAAATCAAAAACTATACTCCCTCACACTCATATTCCCTTGACGAAGATTTAAAAATTGATCTGTACGGGCCTCCCAAATTTCAAAGGTAAGGTAATGATCAATAAATGCCTCTTTGAACTCTTTCCAACTAGCTAAAGGTGCACCTGTACCCCTAGATCATTTCCAGTCTTCATACCATATTATAGCCTCCTCTTTTAACCTATATGCTGCTAGTTCAACTGTCTATTTACCAGATAAATGCATGACATCCAAGGCCCTTTGTATTTGATCAATAAAGTCTTGTGGGTCTTTATTAAGATCTGACCCGGTAAATGTGGGAGGATCCAATTTAATAAAATTCTGTGTTTATAGACTTGCTGCCCTATACGTACCACTAGTACCTGTAATTGGACTAGCTTGTCCTTGACCTTGTCCAGCAATTACATGAGTCAACAATTGCACCACATTCCTTAAATCTTGCTCAGTAGCATTAATAGGTGATTCTGAGGGTACTCCTCTCCTTCTTAGCTCTCCTGGAGATGGGAGAGTAGAAGAGATCCGTGATGCAAACTCATATTGAGCCTCACTTTTATTAGCTTGTCTAGGTGGTGACTTGTTGGTCCCTTCTCCGGCAGCCACATCTACTTGCTTACTTTTATTCTTACTCCTTCTTGTAATCGACATCTCTACTATAATGAGAAAAAAAAAATTCAATCAAATATGTATCCACCTATAACCATGGCTCTATTGCACGATCTAATATATGAAGAAAAAGAGAGAACTCCTAAATTTACCGTAGCCTCTTGTCTATAGATGTGGAGCACAACACATCCATAAGCAAGACTCTACATAGACATGATTTTGTAGACTCCCTAGGATGACCTACTCTGATACCACTTTTGTCACGCCTTAAATCCTATTGGGGCGAACAGGCACCTTTAGTCGTAAAGGCCCGAGAGTACCAACCCATAACCTTGTACTTACCATGCATTTCCATGAACTTTTAAAGATGCTTCCAAATATGGATATTAAGATTTAATGAAAATAAACCACGTAGTCAAGCCCAAAACTATATATACATGACTTGGTCATTGGGGCCATAATGACTGGAAGACAAGGCACAACCACACTTCACTTTACCATCTACAAAGCCTCTAAAAGAGATATAAACTTAGTTAAGGTCGGGATAGGTCCCCGCCTTACACTTAGCTACTATAAAATACCAAAACATATATAACAGACTCGAAAAGCCTTGAATCAACCTGGAGCTCACCAATAGCTGTTGGATGTCCTGTGCTCCTACTGGAGGGGTATACTAGCTCCTGTGTCTGCAGCATGAAATATAGGTCCCCCGTAAGGGACGTCAGTAAGAAAAAAATATACTGAATATGTAAGGCTAAAAGTAGTTATACATAACACAAGAGCTCAAATGAAATCAAGTAAAAGCATATAAATAGTGCTAATAGACCACCTTTACATATACTTGTGGGACCGTGTACATTACATACCTTTATTTACTTTACCTTATAATCTTCGTAAGCCATGTGATAGAAATAACCAACTGATCAGTGGTAAATATCCATGTTGGGATCGGCCCATGCTAGGCTTACCCCCTGAGCTTCCACCCACATGTAAAGAGATCGGGATCATCCTATGATAGGCTTACGACCCTAAGTTGTCACCTGTACATAACCAGATTTGCGTTTCTTAGTTTATTACCTTTGAGATTGTTACTTTGGTGGTCATGACATAATTGAGCTTTGGGACAATAGTCTACCAGTAAGAGATGCATAAATAAACACTTGATGTAGTAACAATGAGTAGGGAGCAGTTTGTACATAATTAAAATGCTTAGGAGCTGAAATAACACATGGATCTTATTTGACTAAAAGGAGAACTCATGAAGCTTACTATTGAATGTAGACAAGCAGATTTAATAATAAGCACATTAGGGAGGGGAACAAGGTCGTTAGCTACATGAGAGATTGCACGCTGCCACTATGTATCATTTTCTATAGGAGAACTTTGGATGCTCACTTTGTAATACAAGTGTTAGATTTCATGCTAAAGAACACGGAATAGAGTAGCCTTACATACCTTGCTGTATAACTCTAATATTAACCCGAATTAACCTCGTGCCTTTTGGATTACTTATCTAAAAAAAATACATGGTAAAACTAGTATTAGTAGCTAATCAACACGTTTGGGCTACTTAACCTCACCAAAATAGTAGCCGAGCAGTAAGCCCGTAATTTGGCAACTCAAGCGTGTTCTTTCAACCCCTCCTCCTCTAATTACATTTGTACAACACAAATTCATATAAGATCCCCAGAGACTCCTCTGGCTTCATAACATGTACAAAACAGTTCACAAAGTATGATAGGAAGCAAGCTTGTACAACATCTAATTAACTGGTGTATCATTATACCCTCCTTTTATATGTCAATACCAACAACTCATCATCCCTTTTTAAGATCAACCAAGTTGTCCCCAACATATACACATAAAACAGCCCCTAAAACAGTCCCAAAGTCCTTTATTATAGCAACCCAAAATTGAACTCATCATCCCTTAAGTTCTTAACAACAATATATACCCAATTCTCCACCCAAAACATGTATATATAAAGGGGCAAAAATGAACAATAGCCTTACCTTAGTTTTTGTGATGGTTTATTCTCTTAACTTGTATCTCTTTAATATCTTGATTCCTTTAGCATGGAAGGAAAATAAATCTCAATAACCCTAATGGAATTATAGGGCTATTGTAGAAGCTACTAGAGAGAAAGAGAGAAAACCCTAGAAAGCTGATTTTTTTGCCTAAGTTAAAATGAATAAAATGAGTTGTTTTCAGTCCCTTTAAACGGACCAGCTCTTGGCCGACTTTCTTGCCCATTTTTGGCCATAAAATACCAAGTATTTGGTGCACCTACTTTCCCATTATACTTGGCCTTTGTGGATCTAAAACTATTGGGCCTTGGCTGCCCATTCTTCTCCTTTTCTCTCTTTTAACTTGGGCCAAAATTTATTCAAGTAGGTGGTAGTGTACTTGGACCAATAAGATGGTCAAAGGAGTCTTAGTAGGTGATTCACCTACTTGTGTCTTAGATTGTTGAATAAGTCAAAGTAAGTGATGCACCTACTTGTCACCTACTAGCTTAATTTAAGTTAAGCAAGCAACTCACTTATTTTATTCCATATTCTAAGTTTTAACCCCTTATGTTAACTTAATACTTATATACACTTGGAAACTTTAATCCTTAAGGTAGAATACCACCTTACTATCTCGCGTTTAAACACTTTCATTTGGGTTAACTTGGCGTATACATGCTGAAATGCTCGGGCCATTATAATATCCTTCAAATCCTCTTTAAACCACCATTAATCACTTAAGAAACTTGGTCCCTTACCTATATAACAAGGTTACTTCAAGTCCCATATCAATAGAACAAGTACACGCAAAATACGAGGTGTTACACTCGTTCTCTTGAACCAAGCTATGAAACATTAATCACAAAACAATTTTAGACTATATGGGGATTTTACTATCTCTAGATCAAATCCATTAGATGAAGTTTAAAGCCATAAATCATGCTAAATTAACCTTTTCCAACCTCAATTAACTCTTTCAAGCTTAATCAAAGTAAATAGATTAGTCCTCGGGTTAGCTACTGCTTTCGGAAATCAATGAAGCATGAGATTAATTTAGATAAACACAAACCCATTTCTTAAACTAATGAGAATTTAATTAATACAAAAGTATAAGATAAAATAAAAACCCAAGTATTTTTATGTATGTTAAAAAACAAAATTAACAACTACACCCAAATATAGTCACTATAAAGCAAGGAAATGAAGAAAGGATTAAGAATTTGTCACTACAAAGCTTCCAAATCTTCAATCCAAGGGTGTTGGTTGAACAACCCTAGTCTCAAAGTTTGAGAAAATAGCCAAATATAGTCTTGGAATACCTGAGAATGGGTTTTATATAGATTAGGATTGATAAAATTAGATTTGACAAATCTGCCCTGAACTGTTCCCCGTCAATTGCTTAGGCGACATTTAGATAACCAAGGCAGCCTTACCAAGGCATTCTCTCCTAGGTAAGGCATCCATCACTAAGGGAGACGCGTCAGTATATTTTTCACATGAGCAGATCATTTTGCCGTTGGAGTGCTATCGCTAGGGCGACTCCTTCTTCACCTGAACAAAGCGCTGAGGTGATCTCCCAAGGCAATGCTAGTTGAATAGTACACACGTCTCTAACGGGGCTTCTTTTTTTCCTGAGCGAAACTGCCTAGGTGGTCCTTTTCTCGTTAAAGCAACTCACCTGGCAGCCTACTGTAATTTTATCTCATTTTTTCTCAAGTCTTGGTTCCAATTCAATTTGTGTTTCATCATACCTACATTTGACACTTTTCCCACCATAAATAGCCTCATATCATAAATAAATCATGTATTAACAATGCAAAATCATAAGAGAAAGACACTAATAAGTGGTAAAATTGGAACTTATCAGTGAACTATCTAGGATCTTTCGTTTCTGCACAATATATTGGAAAGCTATTGCACTATAATGGTGTAAATTATAAGCAGGATCAAAACTCATGGTCCTCTTCTTTGTCAAACTTGGCGTATCCAGGCATTTGCTCAAGGGCCTCAACTAAAGATATGTACACATACAACAGCCTTAGCATTGAGATAAGCTTATGATACTTCTTTTCTTCACCCCTCTTCTTCAATCTCTATAAGAAAGGTGGAGGGAGTCATGGAATAGGAATAAAAATATGTGGGACCTTCTTTTCCTTTCCCTTTTTGGCTTCAGTTTCCTTTTCAGTAGTTGGAGACAACTTTTCAGTCTAATTTTTATCAACGACCTAATTTTTAGGTTTGGCTACCTTTTAAATATCAGTCATCTCGGGTTTATCCGCATCATTAACAACTATTATCATAGGAGGGTCGACAGTCATGTTACCACTTCTTATAGTTATAGTCATGCAATGACCATCATTTTTAGATTCTGAACAGTGTTACTCGAAAGTGTACCTTTCTGGCATTGGTTCAAAGTGACATATATTTGGTCGAATCGTTGCTCCAGTTGCTTAATTGTAGTAGTATATGACTCCACTTTTTGGTTCATCTTAAAAATATCTGCCCGAATCTCCTTAATGCTATCATTACTAGCTTCTACCCTTTTCTGCACTTTGGGTAATAGTTCTTCAACCCTAGCATTGCTCGACTCAATTTCACGACTACTGGGGGATTGTACAAATCACTTCTGTCATTCTTATAACTATCTTTTTTCTTTCAGTCGCCATCTTTATCTCTGCCTCTGCTCCTATCTCTATACCCCCACTGAATGTAGTTATTGTCCTTGTAATAGTTTTGACCTTGATTCACTTGATCTAGGCACCAAGTGTCTTCATTATATTCTTGGGTTTTGACCTAGAAACCCGTCACTTGATCATCTAAGTAGTCCGCCTACTTCTCAGAATCAGAATCATTATGTCTTAGTACTTTTCCTTATGATCTAACTACATTTACCTTTTCATCCCCTGATCCTATGATATGTTTTGTAATCAGAATCAATTCAGTTCTCATCTCAGCTACTTCTTGAGCGGGCCCTTCATTTATCCTATGATACTCTGCAGATGCACTAATAGCATAAGTATCAACAGGAATGTAAGATTCCTATGTGTGCCAAGCTCTATTGGTTTTTATGACTTTATCAAGTATAACTGCTGCATCTTCCTAAGTATGACTCATAAATGCTCCTCCAACAATAGTGTCAGCTACCGTCTTGTTATTAGCATTTAAGGACCTATACAATATCTCAAGGAAATGATGTTCAGGTATTCTATGATATGGGACTTGTTGTAGTTTCTTGTTAAATCTCAACTATGTCTCATACAAAGCCTATGAATGCAGTTTCCTGAAGTTATATATCTTATCCTTCAGCTGGAACATTTAGGATGGTGGAAAATACCTTTCCAAGAAAGCCCTTTTCAACTCCTGATAGGTAGTGATTGAGTCATTTGGTAACTCTGCCATCCATAGAGTTGCTTCACCTGCTAATGAAAAAGGAAATAATCACAATCAGATAGCATTTTGGCTCACACCAGGTATCTTATAAGATTTGCAGATCCCCAAGAAGTTCATTATATACATGTTTCCATCATCAGTAGCGTGACCAGTGAATATTCCTTTTATGTTCAGCAATTATATCATTGTGCTAGTAATGTCAAACTTAGCCCCAATGGCAGTGCTGGTGGAACAATAGAGCCTGTTGCACTTGCATCATCCAGGTCAGCATCATCATCATAATCATCAAACTAAGGGATATACCGATGGGGTTGTTGATCATTACCTTGATTACTCCTTTATCTAGCATGTTCATCCATTGCAGCCCGACAGGCTACTTCTTCTTGTCTAGGTTATTCTTGTAATATAGCTAGATGGGCTAGTTCACCTTGTCTACCTTTTCCTCAGCTATCATTTAGGTTGTGGCTTGCTCTGGAGTTTCCTGTACTCCTTCATTAGCCATTTTTCTCACCATTCACAACGTTGTTTTAATATCGATGTCTAGGGGAATCAGGGGACTACCTTAACTCCGAGTGTTGGGAATGTACTAGTATGCACCCTAGAAACAAAACAAAAACAACAAAAAAAGTAAATCAAAAAATAAGGACTAATAGTCAAATGAACACAGTTGATCTAGTCCTAAACTGTATTCCCCGGCAACGGCGCCAAAATTTGATATCACCTAAATTACACCTCATAATGAGATATTAAAAGATCATTGAATCAAATATAGAACCCAACTAAATTGGGGTCGATCCCACAAGGAATATGGCTAGGTGCTAGGTCATTATAGTTATTTAGACTATTAATCAATTATTTTTGTAAAAATGAGGGATTGATTGTAACAAGTATTTAATTAGAAAGAATTTAGTAATCAAGTAGCATGTAGCAACTTTTATGTTGTTTTTGATCAATGAGAATGATGAACTAGGATTGTATTCTCCATAATTTCATAACTCAATAAGTGTTTCGTACTAGTGTTCTATCCTGGTGCTTAGCATGTAAGATTGGTAAGTTAGGTTCATCTAAATGGATGGTTGCCTATAAAGCTGACTATTCTCAATGAGCTTTGCATATTAACCCTTACCATTGATCCCAGATTAGCTATTCTAGGACAAAGTCAAGCTATTAGATGAGGGTTGATAGCCTCAAATCTCCATTGTTACTTTCTTTTCCCCATTATCTGCCTCTCTGGATAAGCAAGTAAAGACTTAAGGTGAGTTCTAATGTTTGCAACCATTAAAAAGTAATCAATACAAAGGGAAGAACAATACATGTATAAACACCTATCATGAATCACTAAGGGGTCGTTTGGTAGAGTGTATAAGAATAATGCTGAATAAGGTGTATTAGTACTGCTTGCATTACTAATGCAAGTATTAGTAATGCTGGTATTAGTTATGCAGACATTGTTTCTTACACAGTGTTTGGTCTGATGTATTAAAAATAATATATATATATATATATATATACATAATTTTTATAAAAGATGTTTGTTTACCAAAATCTCCTTTTTTCCATTAAAAGCTTCACAGATATCTCCAATAAATGATTAAAAGCTTCATAGATATCTCCAATAAATGATTCAGAATAAAACAAAATTGACATATATCTCCAATACATGATTGAAAGCTTCATATATATCTCCAATAAACTGAAAGAGAAGGAGAATTTTGGCGCTAATAGGAGAAGTTGAGGAAGTGATGTTGTTGAAGAGAGGGGATTGGACAGTTATGAGAGGTTCCATAATATTTTGATGGAAAAAGCTACCATTGCTTGATTAAATGGAAGGAAGACTAAGAGGTGGAGAAAATCACTGTTTCTTTTACATAGCAAAGTGCAGAGAAGAGAAAGAGAGACAAAATAATTTGAGGGGTAATCTTGTAATTCATCAACTTAATGCATGTGTTGAAGACTTTGTATTACTAATACATGGAAAATGGGTGGTATTAGTAATACACACTTCAATACACAATAGAGTGTATAACTAATACAAGCATTAGTTATACATAGGATGAAAAAGTGTACAAAACAAGGTATTAGTAATACACAAGGCTAATACATGCATTATTTTTTATAATACACTCTACCAAACGACCCCTAAGTACTTTAGCCTACTTTGTTAATTTATCATGGTTCCACAACCCTAGTTGCAGGATTTGGCTACTCATGCTTGAAGAATCACAATTAGAGATTGTAAATGAATTCATAATTATGAACTTACAAGAATTGAATAGATGAAATTCAGACACTTGAATTATAAAAGGAAATTTAATAATCAAGAATCAATTATATGAGTAGTCTCTCAAATCCAAGAACAAAACAATGTTGTATGTTTCTCAGACTTAAGAGTCAATAATAATGCATAAAGCATTAAAGAAAACCTAAGAAAGATATTTATGGACCAAACAAAACCTATCCTAAACAAAATCAGATTGCAGGTTCGGCAACTCCAATGGTAGGATAGCACGACTCATGTTACTATCCCACGAGTCATCCATTTTGGTCGTGGTTGGGTGGTTATTTTTACAAGTCCTCTGATGTGTCTAGGACACCTCTTTAGGGTGACTCATCATTTCCTGGTATGGCTCGTGGTAGGTGGTCGTCTTCAAAGGCCTGGAGTTTAAGATTTTCATCATCTCAACCCATGATTCTTAGGACAAGCCTGAGGTAAGAACTAATAGTTCATGGGTTGGGGTTTTTCTAAAAACCTGAGAATAAATTCCCCTGCTTCTCTTATCATGGCAGCCTGGAACGACCAGTTACAAGATACAACATGTCGTCCCAAGGCTCTTCTGATCACTTTCTCTCCATTTTCATATTGTTCTGCACTCTAACTCCTGGAACCTGTTTCCCCTGTAAGCTTCACAAAAAACACATGATATCCACATAAACGTGCGTTAGAACTAGCATATTTTTCATGTTTTAAGTGTCAAAAATGCCATAAAACCACGGTACATCAATGCCAGGAGCTCATCGCAAATCCAATTAGAACGTCTCCCTGAATGAGTGAATCAACAAGGACTACTCAAGCTAGGATATGTATCAGAAAAAAATGCAGAAGTGCAGCATAAGTACAAAACACGAGTACTCAGTATGAATCATAGGCTGATGAATCTTAGAAGACAAGTATAAAATATAAATTATAATAAAGAAACCCTGCACATAGAAAAGTCCCACTAGTCTATAGCATAACATAGTAGTAATAAAAATATAGATGCAATTTATATATATATATGTGTGTGTGTGTACACACATATATATATATATATACGAATAATGTTATGTTGTATGGGATGATGCAATGTTGTATGTGGCCAATACAGTGAAATCCAAAATCTTACATCGGTCTACCCAACATCACCTCTAACATAATAATTAGACCCGAAATCATACCTTGGGCCACCCAGAATCTCACCTCATATGTAATCACGGGTCTTAGAATCTTACCTTCGGCCATTCGGAATCCCTTCTCAAATGGATAACAAATAACCAAGTAAAGATAGCATGTTTCGAGGTCCTACCCTGACATACAAAAACAGTGGCTTGATTCAAAGGTTTTTCCCCAATTTTATTAAAAAGTAAAGGAATTTATTTTTAAAATCATAAAAACAAAAAAACAATATTCTTCCTCAAATCCAAACCATTTTCCATGCGAATAGTTGTATGAGTATGTAAAATGCAGGGACTAGGATATATATACGGATAGGGAGACAAACCTAAACCATAACCATAATCCACAGGATGTCCCCGTATAATACAAAAATCTTAGGCCATAAGCACCATAATCTCAAAGGACATGAAAGTATTGAAGTAAACTACATCATAAAATGAGCTAATAGCTCTAACCCTACTCTACCGTGAAATCCTACCCCAAATCTATACTAGGGATTCCTAATCTGAGCCTAAGACTAAGTAAGCACCCTAAAACTAAGGCTCAAGTGAGAATTCTACTCTAAAGTCCCCAAAATAGGCCCAAAATTTAGAAATTTATAATAAACCTATTCCTAGCCAGTAATTCCCCTAACCAACATGTAATTTAAAATAGATTTTGTCTATCTGAGCTATGTATAAAAAAATAAAGAAAGATCGTAACCTACCTCAAGGCTGACCAATAATATTGAACCATACCACGGAAGCCTTTTCTTCCACAAAACCTCAAATCACTATCAATCTATCAAATACGGAATATATACATAAGCAGGAGAATAAAGATACCCATATCGATAATTATAGCTTGGGATGGAAATTGGGTCAAAAATGACCCTCAGGGCTCGTCAACAAATCTTTAATTTTCCAATGGACTTAGCTTACCCATGAGGTAAGAAACTCCTACCCTAAAGGTAGGCAAAGATGGAATTTGATTCGAGCATCAAATCATCCTGAAAAGCTCATGATCAATGGAGGATTTTTCAAGAATTTGATTTTGAAAACGATGAATTAAGGGCAAAAATTACATAAAATTAATGGAAAATTCACGAGGGAGGTATAATAACTTAACCAAACACTATCTTGGAGAAAATCCCAGAAGAAACACCTCTTCTATGTTTTCCCCAAGTCCAAATTCAAATTAAAATGAAATAAAATCTAGTGTGAGAGTATTTATGCTTCAGGGTTTCCTTCTTCGTGATTGTGGGGATATCTTTGTGAATGTTGTACCTTATTTACCCAATCCATTACAAAAGCAAAGGTCAACCTAGCCCAACCCTGATAAAACTCTCATTTGCAATTGCGTGGGATCTATTGCGATCATGATGCTCACACTTCTAGCCCTTCATGATAGCGAAGGTCTATCATGAATGCAAACAAAAAGGGTGCTCTATACCAGTAGCTGCAAAAGCTAGGCTTAAAATGAACTCTGAATAGACCCTTGAGATTTGTTCAGAGTCCAAAAAATGAAAAATGAATATGCCACCAAACTGAAAATGACATTTTGAACTTAATAGAATTGACAAAATGACCAATTGAGGTTATCCCGATCAAATGTTGATTGAAGTCAATACTTTAACTAAAATATCAAAACCCACTCAAGTACCCAAAGTGAATCCGAAAGCCTTAGAACCCAAACCAAAGGTTCCACTTATCAAAAATCCACATTGTAGAGCTAATAAAACTGACAAAATTTCCATTCGAACCTATTTTCCCTGAATGTTGATTCAAGTCAACCCTTTCCATCTAAAGAATCCAAAACTGAAAATCACATCTAAAACCTAATTAAACACCTTAGGAACTACATCAATTTTTCTGGTAGGTGACAAACACTGATAGAAACTATGAGAAATATCAAAACAAGAAAATGCATAAGAATAACAAAAAATGACCAGGAGGGTCATTAGATCATACACTACTAAAAAGGACTTTTACCCTCATAAGTCAAAGGATAGAATGTACTTGAAGAATTAAAAAGGTGAGGATATTAGGTTTTCATGTCCATCTTGGTATTCGAAGCAACCTCTTTAATTGGATGATTCCTCAACTAAACTTTCATTAATAGAATCTCCTTAGACCTCAGCTTCCAAACCTACCTCTCAAAAATAGCCACAAGCTACTCCTTAAAAACTAAAGTCTCATCTAACTAAACTAAATCCCACTAAAGCACGTGAGACTCATCCAAAATTTACAACCTTAACATAGACACATGGAACACAAGGTGGACAACTAAAAGAGTCGGAGGCAAAGCTAACTCATAAGCCATATCACCAATACTCTACAAGTTCTTAAAAGGATCAATGAACCTAGGGTTGAGCTAGCCATTTTTATTAAACCTCATCGCACCCTTCATAGGCAGAAACTAAAGAAACACCTTGTCCCAACCCATAAACTCCATGTCTCAAACCCTCTAATCACTATAGCTCTTTTGCCTTCTCTGAGTTGTATGAAGTGTAACAACCTTTATTGTGATTTTTGGATTTTTCTATGTTTTGACCATTTTTCCCTACCCCATAGTTGTTATACATCATTTATGAGTTATAGGGATGGTTGGTATGGTCCCTAAAGCATTTGGGAGTGACTGGAGTGAGTTCAGGGTTTTGAGTAGCCTTAAAAGTGATTAGTTTTACTTTGGTCAACACTTTGTGATACGAGAGTTGGATGGTGATTCTTTCAATTCTATTAGATTTGGAATGTCTTTTTTGGGTTAGTATCATGGTTATATCTGGTACCTAGCCTTTATTTAGAGTTTAGAGAATTTAGACGAGAAACTAGTTAAATATTTCTAAAGGAGTCTTGGGGGTTAACTTATTGATAACAACCTCTTTTGATAAATCTGATGGTTCCATTAATTTTGGAATGTTAAAATTAGCTTAGTTGAATTATTGATCTATTTTTATGGGACCTGGATCAAATCCCAAGGGTCTGTTAAGAGTCATTTTTTGCCCCTTATTTCAGCTGAGTCTGGTTTCTGGTACAACTACTCTAGAGGTCTTTTATTCTCCTTAGAGGTATTGCCTAGGTGGACCAAGGACCACCTTAGTGGAATACAACAGATCCAGCACCGTCTCCTCAGCAATGGGCGTGTCGCCTTAGCTAGCTATTAGTTGCCTAGGTGATGAGCCTGTGTGGCAAGTGACTACCGCCTTAGCAGTAGTCTGGCCACTTAGGCTATGTCTCTTAGGTGATTATTTGACATCCTAGGCAACGTCTCTGGTATAAATTTCATTTTTCTTCTCTTTTATTTCATTTTTCCATCTTCAAGCTTTGGGGTCTCGAATTTGGGAGATTTTCAAGGGTTTTTCATCAAATTAGACTTGGGTGAGATTCTAAACCTTATTTCTATCATTACCGATTGATTTTATCTCTAAAAAAACTTTTAAACTTGGATTTTTGGGGTTTCACCCGATAAAGTGAGAAAATGGTTTTCTTCGATTTCAGGCTTGATTTTAACTTATTTTTGATAGGTTTTCATATTTAGAATCCTTAAAGTTTGAAAAACATGATTTTTTAATAAAATTCCAATTTTACCTTTTTCCTTTGGGGTTGATTTTCAAATTATTTTTGGACTCGAAATGAAAGTAGCTAATATGGGTATTCTTAGACTTTTTTTGATGTGCAGATTATGTTTGGATATTTCAGGTTTATTTTGAGACTGTACGAAAAAAAAAATCCCCTTGTTGAAGGGTCCATGCTCGAGTTTTGGCTTTTTGAGGTAGGTTATGACTTAACTTTCTTCCAATTAGGCTGAGTAGTTAACCATTCATATAAAGTATGTTATGGGTTGGGGATTTTATTGTGAGATTCATCTTTTGAGATCATTATTATATTATAGTGATGATCATGCGGGGACTATTATTGGTCTTGTTTGAGCATTATTTGTATTTATTATTATTGTGATGCCTGAGTGGGGGCTTGGATTGATATTATTAATGTCTTACATGACTCTTTACTACTGTCTTGCCATGTGATGGCTTATATCATGATCTATTGAGAATAGAGGAGACTTGAGCTCATTTATACCATTATTGAGTTTATTATATGATATTGATTTGGTTAAGAGCATGCTTCCTCATTTCATTCATCCATATTCATGGAATTGGTACTATTATGAAACACTAATTTTAAAAGAAAATGAGACACATTATAAAATACTTTAATCGAGGGATGTGCCAAAAAGGTTGATTGATGAGATTATGAAAGAATATGGTTACGAACACCCCATAGGTCCTGTCCTGGAAGCTTATGCTCAGAAGGTTTATACGAGGTGATATTGAGACATTCCATCCGTATCATGCCATTGCATTACATCATTTGAATTTCTCTTACGTTGTTTGCTAGTTGTGTAATTTAGACTTGCTTTAAATATTTGTGTGTAGTTATTCTTATACTGTTGTTATACTTGTAGTATTAATATTGTTAAGAGATATGGCTTGAGCCTCCATTGGGAACTTTTCTGTATACAGGTGGAAGCATGCGCATAGTATCCTTTATATGTTTAGTTTTCTAATTTGCTTGGTCGGCCTATGATGCCTATGAAGTACAACAGGACCATACTCACTCCTACTTTATGTATTCTTTTGGTGCAAATCCCAGTTCGAGTGAGACCCATGGAGCTTGAAATTATGCTGAGTTAAGGCTATCTCGGAGTACCGGTGAGCTCCTCGTCCGAAGCATCATTCCAGACTTGATACTATCTTTATCTGTAACACCCCGTACCTTCCCAACCCTACTTGACGACATTAAATAATGTTTACTTAGGTGTCGAGAGCTATAAGTATGTATTTGGTAATGTTAATGATGAGAAAAATTAAAATTTGGCCTCGTACATGTGATTAGCCCTTCGTAGGAGGTGTTTTGTGATTTTCATGGAGCATTTGTGGGGTTCAAAACGAGGCTAAGATGACCTCTAAACAAAGGATACTAAGGTTAAGAATTAAGTTAAAGAATAGGACTTGAAGTATCTAACCAAACCCGCGAAGAAAAGTCAAAAAATGAAATTTTCAAAAAAAAATTAAGGTTGGGGAGCGCCAGAGGGCGTGCCAGGACGCTCTGGGCCAAATTTTTGTGCCCAGAGGCAGAAATCTAGAGCACCCAAGGGCGTACCAGGCTGGTTTTGCCACTTTTTCAAAAGTTGGAAATTTTCTAAGTCCCAAGGGTGCTCGGGGTTGTACCGAGCTGATGTTTGCCACGTTTCTTACACAACCACGAGTATATACATAGAATGAATGAAATTTTATATTGGTATGGTAAAATTACTCGTGAAAGAATTTGGCATCAAAATGACGGTTTTGCCCTTGTGGTCAAAATAAGCCATACGTGGCTAGAATCACTTGTTTTGGGGATTGAGGCTACGGATATGAATAGCGTGAGTGGGAATATTGTTATAACACGTATGAGATGATTTAAACATGAGAAATTATTGATTTTATTGGGTTAAGTGAATTGGGCTCAATAAAAGGCCCAAAATGAGAAGAAGACATGGGCCAAAATGGGTCAAATGACCCATTCTTGCCTTGACCTTCTAGAACACAACATTTAATTCCATAGAGTGGCTAAGGATGGACTTAAAGTCTTATTAAAGGGACCAAAAAACTGATTTTAATCACAAGTCTCATGCCTTTTAGACCAAAAGATAAGATATTTTCTCTCAAAACCCTAAGAAATCAAAGCCAACTTTTGGAGCAAGATCATCATTTTTCAAGCTTGGGTAAGTGATTACTGTTATGGATTAATATATTATATGCATGGGAGAGTATTTAAATCATGTTGGTTATGCTTGGAAGTGTTGAACATGGTACTTTGTATTTTTGTAAAAGATTTGTGATCCATGGGATTTAAGCTTGAAATATGACTTGTGACTTTGATGAAAGAGCATGGTATGGATAAAATATGAACATGTATGGTGTGATTTTGTTATTAAACTTGTTATTTTTATATAAGTGTAAATTATGGGATTTTGGCTGATATGTGCTATGAGATGTATTAAGGTGAATTGATGGATTATTTGTGATATGGTGTGGATGAGGAAGTGTAAAGGAGAAGTTTGTGGTGAAATGTTATTGATTATCATGTATTGGTCAATGTATGGAATATTGTGAGATTATTGGTATGATAATTTCATCAATGGTTTTGTCAAGGGAGAAATGGCATGTTTAAAGACAAACATGAAACTCATTATCGTTATATGCATTTGTAAGGTAGTTGGTGGTTAATGTAAACTCTGTTATGTATTTATGTTGTAGAGTGAAACATAAAGAAGGAGCGGGACCATTGTATGCACATCTAAGAGTGTATGTTCGTATTGAGAATACAAGGTATGTAAGGTTACTCTGTCTGTATCTTTCTACGGCAAATAGTATTCACATTGACATTACGCTTGTCCCATACCGAAATGTGGTAAGGTATCCTATATCCGATTATCAATGATCATTATCACATAGTTCCTACTCATTGATCAATTGTGAACCACATGTCTCATATTCATGGTTAATGTTCCAAAAGCCCAATAAGGTTATGTTCCAATGTTCCAATAGTAATTATACTCATGTCTCTTGTTCATGGATTATTGTCCAATGGTTCCAATGGTGTTGTGGTTCTAATAATGTTATGTTTCTCATAATGTTTATTTACATGTCTCTCACTCATTGGTTAATGATCCAAAGCTTCAAGTAAAGTTACAACTATCATAGTATCAATCTCAAAGTAATGAATAAAGTAATGCATATATGTGGTCAATGATCAAGTATGGGTTGTAGCTTTGGGAGCGAAATACCTAGCTCAAGCCGATCCCGAGATTGTTGGATCAGGGGGCAGTCTTAGAGGCATAAGCCTAACTCGGACCGATCTTGACAGGGGGCAGCTCTAGAGGTAATAACCTAGCTCGAGCCGAACCTGATATGTTGGTATAGGTGGCAGCTCTAGAGGCATAAGCCTAGCTCGAGCCGATCCCGACATATATTGATTCATAGGGTGGCAGCTCTAGGGGCATAAAACTAGCTCGAGCCAATCCCAACATAACGCTATATTATGCTTAAAACCCACTGTTCAGTCGGGGCCCGGGTATCATAGGTCACAGGCAAAGATGAATAATCATAGAAGCAAAGATACAAAGAAAGTAATGAAAGCAAAATACATGGTTTCCAAAGTAAAGAATAGTGACTTATCTATATTGGTCATTCATTTGTATTTGAGTTCATTGACATATTTACATATCACACAAGTTTCATATGGCCTTACATACTCAGTACATTCTTTGTACTGACCCCTCTTGGGGGATTTACCTTACTTGTTGCAGACGCAGGTACTAGTAGGACTCCAAAGTAGATTGCCAGTTGTTGCAGATCATTGGTGAGATCTAGTTAGTTCGGGGCTTCTCCGAGTCACAGTTGTACATATGTTTTGGTGTTGTACATGTTGTATAAAGCGGGGACTTGTCCCGACTTTTAGTTCATTTTGGTCAATGCATTTGTTAGAGGCTTTTGTAGACGGATGTGGGTGTATAAATGTAAAAGGTACATGTCGTTTTGACTTGATGGCCTCAACGGCCAAGTTTCACATATGTATATATATATGTCCCATGTTCCATGTTTTCAATATTTTGTCTTTCATGTTCTTATGTAATGGTGGTGTTGCCTATGTCATGCATATGAGTGAATAGAAGCAAAGCTTGGTTCTCTCGGGCCATGTCAGCTATGGGTGCCAATCTGTCCCGATGGGATTCGGGGCGTGACATTATCTTATCTTTATTTTTCATTTCAGAGATAGACATGTGTATATTTCATATTCTATGTTAGTTATTAGTGCTCTTTACTCATGACCCTAGATTTAGGATTTGAGTTGTATTTATTTCAGGTTCGGATTTGTTCTAAATATATTTGGCCTGACTTTATTTTAAAGTCTCATATTTGGGTGCTTTTTATCTTTTTTTTGCATTCTATCTCTTTTGAGTGTTGGGCTTACCTACAAAGGTTGGGTTAGGGTAGGTGCCATCACGACCTCGAATTATAGGTCATGACATGAAGTGTCTCTTAAATTATTCGCACCCTATCTATTCAATCACGCAACAATTCAATGCCCCATTAACGCATGCACGCCAATCCAAGATAAGGAGTTCAAGAGCTTTGAATCAAGTCAATACTTTGGAGAATTGGACAGAGTTTGGAACAAAGTCTTGATGCTTAGGAACATTTTAGAGTGGAAGTACAAGTCTCCACATAGAAGACTACTCGAAAAAGGAGAAAGAGGTTATGAACACAAAGTGGTTATTCTTGACGTGCAAGCATCATGCTTAAGAAGACCCTTATTAAGTTAAGGGTATTTTTATAATTATTAGTGTAGACTATAAATAAGGGAGAATAGCTCCTTTAGACATAAGACTATTTTAAAATTATTAATTGATGAGTGAAACTCTCGTAAGAGTTGAGGCTAAGACCTTATTGCTAAAAATATTGATAGGATTGCTTTCTTGAGGAAATCATTCTTTTTCACGGTATCTCTATAGGTTAGGTGCTTATCTTGAACATTCAAGGGGTATTTACTTTAATATGTTGTTGTTTTCCTAGATTTTTTAATTTTGTGTTTACCTTTCTATCCATTTATCTTTTATTTATCTTAAATTCTTGTTCCTAGTTTTAGAGTTTCCATTCCATAGTTTCTGTGTTACATCAATTGGTATCAGAGCTTGGAATGGATTTCTATTCACAAATCTAGTCTTGGGGATTTGATATTTAAAAAAAAAAAAAAATTAAAAAATGAAATTAAATAAAATTCAGAATTTTTTGGTGCTTGATTTGTTGTTTTTGACACGAAACCCTTGTTCCCTAGTGACTTCTGAGTCCAAATCTGGAGTTTCAATTGACTTGGAGTTATAGAGAATATTCTATCATTTGAGGGTGTGAAAATTTGAAGATTTTTAAAGTGGACCTTTCAATTGAGGGTGAATTAGAGGTTAAAAATTAGCAGGGTTTGTTCTCTAGATTGAGAGGGATTTAATCCTAAAAATTGAGTGAATTATGAGTTGATTTGGGGGGTGTTGGAATTTCAAAGTGTTCTTGGTGTTCTTCAAGTGTTCTTAAAGAAGATGGAAGACAACCAGTACATTTGATCCAAATCCAAGTGAAAAAAGGGCCAAAAATGTGTTTGTGGGTCGAAAGGATTGAAAAGAAATCTAAAAATTAAGCAAAAAAATCAACACTTTTCGTTGCCAATTAGACGCCGCCAGCTATGCAGGATGCCCCGCAACAACGTCGTGCCATCTAGTTGATTCCACGTCAGCTCCAGTGAATTGGAGACACTTCAAAAACGGCTACCGCCTTTTCAAGCTGATGCTAACTTGGATTCTGCATCTAGGATCCGCACAGAAAACACCTTCCATGTTTGACAACTGGCTCAAATCCTTCATCCTTGGCTTCCACCCTCCATCCATAGCTCCAGGCGGATTCCGCCTAAGCGAAGGGCTCCGCCCTCTAGATTCAGCTTCAGTGCCCTAACCAATGACTTTTTCAGTTGTTTTTCAAGTTTTGCTCCAATTTGAAGCCTTGTCTTCACTAATTCAATCTAATTTCTTCTCAAATGATTTTTTAGTTCAACGTTTTGTAAATTAGTTTCCTTTTATAAAATTTACCTCTTTTTTGCTTCATAACTTGATTTTACTTAGTATATTTCCCTACTAACTATTATTAAATTCTTTAAGTCCGATTTCTTTTCCTTTATGCTAATTTATTTCTTGTACTTTTATAGTTTTATTTCGTTGTTAATTTTCTTGATTCAAGTCAATTAGATTTTATTGAGTCATCCGTTCTTCAACCAACAAGAATCTAGTTAGTTTGTAACTCTTGGCAAGCAATTGATCAAATCGAATTACAACTTCGGCAATAACCTTGAGTGGTAAAAGGTTAGAGAGTGTGATATCATTTGAGTGATGCTAGCTAAGAACAAAAGAGTGCAAAGATGAATGAAAGTGAGGATATTTATTACTAATCTTGTTTTCTAGGTACTTGGAGCTATAAGGAAGTATTCTATTTATGGCTTCAAATCCTTATGACTATGACATGGGAGACTATGTTTATAGTGATGGAGGCTAAGAGTATTATGATGATGGAGATTATGAAGGCTATGAAGATAGCCATGATTATGATCCATACATAGATGAGAGATATTGTCCTAGAGGAGAATGTAAGGAGAATAGTTCTTATAGCTCTTATGATGAAGATGGTGGAGTAAAAGAAACTTGTGACAATCCTTAAGGTGACAATGGAGAATATGAGGGTTCTCACACTACCCACCATGAGAATAAAGATGACTTGAGGTATAATTCTTCCTCTATCTACTTTATGAGTCTTGTAATAAATATTCCCACGAAAATGGAAGTTGTAATGAAGATAGTGGGTATTCATATGCTTTGTCTTGTGGTACTTCTTATCCTAGTTGAAGCGGTGTGTGTGGGTATGTTGGTACTTCTTGAAATATTATGTCTTATGCTTCAAATACTAATACCAATGTGTCTTGTGCTAAATATAAAAATGGTGTTGGTAGGAAGGAATAATCACTAAGTATTGACAGTAGAGGAAATCCAATGTTTCAAGATTGGAATGACCCAAAGAGGCGAATTCTTGAAATACAAGTGAGCATTTGTGGTGAACCAGGGTACATTCTTTTACTTGATAGCTTTACTAATTTCATTTCCCCTTATGTGGTTAAAAATGTTGGGAATACCTTGCTTGATGAGACAAAACCCTTATTTTGTTCAAAATGGGTAATGGGTTGATAGATGTGTGAAGGTATTTTTTTCACTTGGCGAATATCAATAAGAGGCTTGGTCTTATGGAGTTCCCATAGAGACCTATCATGTATGTTTGGGAAATGCTTGGTTTCAAAGTCATAAGGTTTCCTATGAGAAAAATTGGTACAAATATGTCATGGACAAAAAGCGAAGCTTCTCTTCCCATCTATTTCTCCTCAATAAGAAATTTTGGACCCTTATTCTAAGTTCTTCCATGAATATGAGAGATAAAAGATTGAGAGGAGTAAGGAAGTGCAAAGTTGAAACTCTAGAGTGGAAAAAGGAGAGGATGTGTGGAGTGAAGTGAGAAAGTTTCCACAAAACCAATCTAACCTTTTTTAGCATCTTTATCTTTGTAAAGACTTTTGTGCAGGTACAATCATGGCAAATGGAGGAATACAAGGTACATAAGATCTTTTTTGTGAGCTTCAAGGTAATATAGCTAAACTTGACACTTCTAAAATTTTAAATAACCAAAGTGTGAGTGATAGCTTGTCTTCATGTGATCTTAATAATTCTTTACCATGTGTTGATATTGTCCTTATTGAGAGTGTTTATACACTAGTTGATCTGATTGATGATCAAATTGATTCTTCTTGAAAGATTGATTTGTGTCCACCTAGTGTTGACACTTGTGATGTGATTGATAGTACATTGTCATGTGAAAACTTGTGTTTATCAACTTATTTGTTATTCTACTTTACTAATTGAGGGAGTTTGTGATATGATTACTGAGCCTCAAATTGGTGATGAGGTTTATAAAGTCGGTCATTTGAGAAAGAGTGATTCTTTGAGCTTATCTCTTATTAAAAATCATATTGCTTGTTTTGCTCATAGAACTCATGTCACGACCCGAATCCCAGTCGAGACGGACTGGCACCCGGAGCCTTTGAGGCCCGAGAGAACCAATCTTTGCTCGTGTACACTGATATGCATGCTACTCACTATACAGCACCACCTCAAATGAATATAAAGTGTCAATAGCGGAATTCATGAAACATATATAATGACTATGAAACTTGGCCATTGGGTCCACCATGATAAAACATATGTCCCTTACATACCCTTCACGTGTTCCACAACATCTACAAAGCCTCTACGGATGCATAACCAAAACCAATCTTAGAGTTGGGACAAGCCCCCCGCTCTATTCATACATACATTATCAAAACAACACTAAACAAATGTACATAGTGACTTAGAAGCCCCGAAACAACTGGAGCTCACCAATGATCTGTTGATATAGCGTAGACTACAGTGAGGGTCTACCAACAACTGTGCCTGCAGCAAGTAAAGTAAGGCCCCCAAAGGGGTCAATACGAAGAATGTACTGAGTATGCAAGGCCATAGAAACTGTGTATAACATAAAGATTACATTGGAGTTAAACACAATAGTATTCAATGTAAATAAACCATTGCATTTGGAAACATGTATATTAGGTTCATTGCGTTCATTACGTTCTTTGCTTCTTTACTTCTGTACTTATTTATCTTTGTCTATGCTATACTGTACCCGGGCCCCAACTGATCAGTGGGTCGTTACATAACATATCGTTATGTTGGGATCGGCTCGAGCTAGGCTTATGCCTCTAGAGCTGCCACCCTGGGATAGACTCGAGATAGGCTTATGCCTCTAGAGCTGCCACCCATAAATCAATATAGCAGGTTCGGCTCGAGCTAGGTTCTTAACTCTAGAGCTGCACCCTGTCAGGTTTGACCCGAGCTAGGCTTTTGCCTCTAGGGCTGCCCCCTGATACAAAAATTCTCGGGATCGGCTCTAGCTAGGCTTATGCCTCTAGAGCTTCCACCCTTAAATCAATCATTAACCACATATGTGCATTACGTTTCTCTTTAATTCACATTACCTTTCTTTAAATATAAGATATTGATACTTTGACAGTCATAACATCACTTTGAACTTTGGAACTTAACATTGTTGGAAGCATAACCTTATTGGAGCCATGGAATCTTTGGAACATTAGCCAATGCATATGAGACATGTGAATGACAATTGATCAATGTGTAAAGAACAAGTGATGAACAATAATTGATACCCGAAAATAGGATACTCTTGACTTATGAGAGATTGATACTTTTGTAGCCATACATTGTTGGAAGCTTAGAACAATAACCAATGAGTGAAAGACATGTGAATAAACATTATTAGAAACGTAACACTATTGGAACTATCGGACAATAATCAATGAACCAAGTACATGAGTATAACCAATATTGGAACTTTGGAACACAACCTTATTAGGCTTTTGGAACATTATCAATGAATATGAGACGTGTGATTCACAAGTGATCAATGAGTATGAAACATGTGATATTGATAATTGGTAACCGAATATAGGATACCTTAGCACATTTTGGGATAGGACAAGTGCGATGTCAATGTGAATACTACGTACTGCAGAAAGATACAGACAGAGTAACCTTACATACCTTGTATTCTCAATACCAATATATACTCTTAGATGTGCATACAATGTCCCGCTCCTTCCTTATGGTTCACTCTACAACACAAATGCACAATGGAGTTTACATTAACCACCAACTACCTTACAAATGCATATGACGTCAATGAGTTACATGTTTGCCTTAAAAATGTCATTTCCTTCTCTACAATACCATTTTCGGCATGGTCATACCAACAATACCCTAATAATACCATACATTGACCACAACATCATATACCAATAACATTTCACCACAAAGCGTCTCCTTTACACTTTCTCATTCACACCATATCACAAATAATCCATCAAGTCACCTTAATACACTTTATATCACATATCGGCCAAAATCCCATAAATTACACTTATAGCAAAATAACAAGTTTAGAAACATAATCACACCATACATGTTGATATTTCATCCATACCATGCTCTTTCATCAAAACCACAAGTCATAATTCAAGTTTAAGTTCTATGGATAACACATCTTTTAGCCAAAAAGCAAGAATGCATTATGTACACTTTTTGACATACCCATCATGATATACATACTCTACCATGCATATAATATATTAATCCATAAGAATAATCACTTACCCAAACTTGCAAATGAGTGATCTTGTCTCCAAGAGTAGGTTGCTTTAGGGTTTGTGTTGAGAGAAATGGGTTTGGAAATATCTCTAAAGGCATGAGGGTTTTAATGAATAAAATCAGCCCTTTGTGGCT
Organism: Capsicum rhomboideum; assembly: GCA_031232105.1. Lineage (NCBI taxonomy): Eukaryota > Viridiplantae > Streptophyta > Magnoliopsida > Solanales > Solanaceae > Capsicum > Capsicum rhomboideum. The sequence continues at coordinate 60,495,845 of CP124711.1, forward strand.
TTATATAGTTCTCATGGTCATCCTTAGCTACATTTATTCAATAATTGAAGTGTATTACTTGGTCAAATGGAAGAATGGGTCATTTGACCCATTGGACCATGCCTTTTAGCTTCTTTTGGGCCTTTATTTCCTTGAGCCCAATTTATAAAATCAATGTATAATACACCAAATTTCTCATGTTTAAATCATTTAATAAGTGTTACGATAACATTCCAACTCACGAGATTTATATTCGTAGCCTCAATCTCCAAATAGGCAATTCTAGCCAATCATGGCTCACTTTGACATAAAAGGGTAAAAACGTAATTTTGATGTCAACAACGCCCAAGAATAGGCCTAACAATATGGAATACTTATATAATAATTCAAAATTCATCTTTATAGACTAATAATATCAAAAGAAATCGGGCGAAAAGCACCCCGGCACGGCCCCGGACGCCCAAAAGACTTAGAAAAATTTCATCTTGTGAAAGGTGCGCAGGGGAGGCCTGGCACGCTGCCTGGCGCACCCCCTTGCTGCCTCTGGGCTGAAAATTTCAGCCCAGAGTGGCCTGGCGCGCCCCTCCCCTTTTCTTTTCAATTTTTCGTTTCTTCGACTTTTCTTCGCGGATTTGGTTAGATACTTCAAATTCTATTCTTTAACGTACTTCTAAACTTTAATGTTCTTTGTTTGGAGGTCCTCCAAGCCTCGTTTTTAACCCCACAAATGCTCCATGAAGTCACAAGACACCTCTGACTAAGGTCTAAACACACATATTAGGCCCAATATCAATTGTTTCATCAATGACACTATAAAACACATACTCATGGCATCTCGAAACTTAAGTAAACATTATTCAACGCCATCAAATAGGGTTAGGAGTATACGGGGTGTTACAACTCATGTGATTGAAACTGCCTTAAATGATGACATTTATCTTTTTAAGAATGAGTTTACATTCTTTAATTTTCCACCTTTGATTGATTATTCTTTCTTTAAGTATAATGTCATTTTTTATGATGATTGATCACTCTTACTTTGGTCCCTAGTAGTGTGAATGGTGATTGTAATTTAGCTATTCTTGAGGGCTATAATCTATATGATAACCCACTATGGGATGTTGAAAAATAAGGTACTTCTTGCTTTCAAATAGATACATTTTCTTTGGATTGTACTAATCTTAGAAGTATGCTTGATTGTGTTCTTGAATCGAATAGTGATCTGACAAGTGAGACACCAAAGATGAAGTTATTTTGTGTGACACCTTTCATTACTACTTATTTTAAGATGATGATGATAATTATCATGTTAGGATCATATCTCCTGTAATGAGGGGTTCTAATAGGCTACTTGGTTGTTTTCTTGACAAACATGCATGTATATTTTTGTCTTTCTAACCCCGGTTACACTTTAGATGTGTTTGAGTTAGTAATACCACCTTAAAATTTTGATTATCTTAAAATAGAGGGTCATTTATGCTTCATGCTTACTAGAACCAATGTGACCTTACCTACTTGGTATTATTTTGATGTCATTGGTTCCTTTAAGATATCCTTATTTCATGACACTTTGGATAGTCCAGTGCTTTGTGCATGTGAGGTTTTATTCTTTAGGAGAATATTTGATGCTTGGCTATATCACAAGTTTGTGCATTCTTGGCATGTTGATGGATTCATTAACCATTATGTTAACCCTTATTCTATAGGTCCTTGTTTTAGTTTGTCTTCTCTATGTGCAAGGTTCGGATTTGAGGACAAATTATTTTCAAAAAATGGAGAATGATGCATGCACGTGCTAAGATAAAGAGTTCAAGAGCTTTGGATCAATTCAAAACATTAAAGGCTTGGAAGGAGCTTGGAACGAAGGCTTGAAGCTTAGGAATGTGCTAAATTGGAAGTACAAGGCTCCATGTGGAAGACTACTCAAAAAAGGAAGAAAGAAGCTATGGACGCAAAGTGTTATTCTTGACATGAAAAAGAAAACCCTCATTAAGTTAAGGGTATTTTTGTAATTATTCATGTAGGCTATAAATAAGGGATAATATTTTGATATTATTAATTGATGAGTGAAACTCTTGTGAGAGTTGAGGCTAGGCCTTTGTTGCTTGAAATATTAATGGGATTGCTTGCTTACGAAAATCATTCCTCTTGAGGGTGTCACGATAAGTTAGGTGCTTATCTTGAAAATTCAAGAAGATCTTTATTTTAATATAGTATTGGTTACCTTGATTTTCAATTTTTGTGTCTACCTTTCTATCAATTTATCTTTTGTTTCTCTTAATTTCTTGTTCTTAGTTTTAGGATTTCCATTCTGCGTTTTCCGTATTACATCACCCATGGTCTAACTTCAAAAGCATCAAATATCCACCAGAGACCTACACCTCCTACAACACAATGCCTCGAATGGAACCATCTGAATACTCAAATGGTAGCTTTTATTACACGCAAACTCTACCAAGGCCAAAAACTAGTCCTACTGATCCCCAAAATCAGTAACACATGCCCAAAGAATATACTCTAAACCTTGAATGGTTCACTTAGATTGGACACCAATTTGCAGGTGAAATGGTGTGCTGAGCTCAACTCGGGTACCAAACTACCTCTGAATCAACCTCAAGGAATATGATATGAATTGAGTACCATGATTAGAATTAATAGAATTAGGCACCCTATGCATATAGACTATCTCCCGAATGTATATTTGAGGTAACCTCTCTGAATTGTAGGACATTTGAACCAGCAAGAAGTGAGCGGACTTGCTCAACCTATCCATGATGACCCAAATGGTATCAAACCTCCAAAAAGTACATGGAAAGCCTACACAAAAGTCCATATCTATCTGCTCCTACTCAGCTCAGGAATGGGAAACTTCAGAGTCAACCCATCAGGCCTCAAGTGCTTGTACTTCACCTGTTGACACTTCAAGCACCTAGACACAAATTATGTAATAACCCTCTTTATCCCACACCATCGGTAATGTTGTCTCAAGTACCGATACATCTTTTCTTCCCCTAGATGAATAAAATATCTAGAATAATGAGCCTCCTCCATAATTAGTCTAACCAAGTCTCCAATTCTTGGAACATAGATACGACTGTTGATCCTCAATACACCCTCCATATCTAAAGTCGCCTTCCTAGCCTCGCCCCTCATCACCTTATCCTGAATTGCCCTACACTTCTCATCCTCAAACTGTTGTGCTTGAATCTGCTCAAATAACACAGAACTAGCCTCCAAACAAGCAAGAATCTGCCCAGGCTCAGTAATATTAATTCAAACAAACTGATTGGCTAAGGACTGGATGTCCAAAGCCAAAGATAGCTTCTTATCTACAAGAAAAATCAAACTCCCCATACTTATCTCCTTCTGGCTTAAGGCATCTACTACCACATTTTCGTTTCCCAGATGATAGAGAATTAAAATGTCATAGTCCTTGAGCAACTCCAACTACTTGTGCTACGTCAAAATAAAGTCCTTCTAGCTGAAGATGTGATATAGGCTATGATGGTCAGATAATATCTCACAATAAACCCCATACATATAGTGCCTCTAAATCTTCAACATGAAGAATACTGCCTCCAACACCAATTCATGAGTGGGGTGGTTCTTTTCATGAATCTTTAGCTGCCGAGAGGAATATGCAATAACTCTGTCATGCTGCATCAACACACAACCCAAACTGACTCTGGTAGCATTGCAATAAACAATAAACCTTTAGACCTTACCTCGCAGTTATCAGACCACTGGAAAGGGACATTCTTTTTAGTCAATCTAGTTAATGGCACAAAAATTGAAGAAAACCCCTCCACAAAATGTTTGTATGACCTGCTAACTTGATGAAGCTCTAAACCTCGATAGGAGAAGTGGGCTTACCCTATGAACTGCCTCAATCTTCATCAGATCAACCATAATCCAATCCTTAGACACAATGTACCTAAGAATGACACAAACTCAAGTCAAACTCATTGCTAGAGAACTTGGCATACAATCATTGATCCCTCAAAGTTTGAAGCACTACTCTCAAATATTGCTTCTCCTACCCATTCCTCAAGTAGACTAAGATGTCGCTGATTAACACTATTACAAATAAGTCCAAATAGGGCTGGAACATAATATTCATCAACTCCATAAATTCCACTTGGGTATTGGTCAAGAAAGAAGACATAACCAAAAACTCATAGTGTCCTTAACGAGTACTAAAGGTGGTCTTAGGAATATCTACTACTCTGATCCTCATCTGATTGTATCCTGATCTCAAGTCTATCTTAGAAAACAATGCTTCACCCTGAAGCTGGTCAAATAAGTCATCAATATGTGACATTATATACTTATCTTAATAGTCACCTAAATTTAGTTATCGATTAATAATACAAATATATGACGTACTATCTTTCTTCTTTATAAACAGAACAAGAGCATCCCGTAAAGAAACACTAAGCCTAATAAACCCTTTACTCAAAATATTCTGAAGTTGCTCCTTTAACTATCTCAACTTTCTGTGCCATTCGATATGGCAGAATAGAAATAGGTCGAGTGTCCAACTCAACATTAATGCCAAAGTCAATATAATGATTGGGCAAAATACTAGGTAAATCTGTAGGGAACACATATACAAACTCACTAACCACGGGAAATTACTCAAGTAAAGGAGCTAAACATACACTAAATAGACTAAACAACCCTTCTCTACCAGCCACCTCACCAGTACAAATGATATAATTCCCCTCGGCATATAACTATTGATACCCTCCCACACAATCTTAGGGATACCTGGCATAACCAAGGTAACAGCATTGGCAAAGCAATCCAAGACCGCATGATAGGGTGACAACTAATCTATGCCTAGAATCACGTCAAAGTCTACCATATCTAGGATAAAAATATATACCCAAGTTTCATACCCTAAGATGCCAAAACAAATAATTGATACACTCGATCCACTACTAAAGAATCACCTAGGGAGTAGATACACATATAGCCATATGTAAAGGCTCATATAACAAATCCAAATGAGTAGCAAAGTAGGCAGATACATATGAATAGGTATACCACGAATCAAATAATACAGAAGCTGGCTGATGAAAAAATGAGTTGGTACCTGTAATGACTGCATCTAAAGCCTTTGCCTCTGGCCTACCCAAAAAAACATGAAATGACCAAGTCTGCCACCTGACTGAGCACCAGCATAGCCATCTGCCCGACCTGGATGAGATCCATCTCTGGCAACCTAGATACCACCCCTACTACCCTGTGAACCGCCTATGGTCGGTGGCAATAGAGCCTTAAGTATTGACCGTGCTGCCTGCCCTGCTTGTGTTTAGGACACTCCCTAGAAAAATCCCATAACTGATGGAACTCATAAAACCCTCTGCTAGTTATTATCTGATGTGATAGCCCTACTAAACCAGAATGTCCACCATGGCCAGAATACCTTGAGAGTGCACCCCCTAAAGTCTGACCTAAAACCTAGCTACTTTATTCGTTATACCTTAAATAACTACCAGTTGTGATCTGTAGCGCTGCCTGAATAGGCCTGCTAGGCTGGAAGTGATGACCCCTACCAAGAAAATTTCTACCTCTAGATGAAAAACCATTTAAATCACCCTAATAACGAGGCCTCTTGTCTCTAGCTCCATAGGCCTCATGAAGTATCCCCTCTATAGTCCTCACATGGTCAACAACTAGTAGAAATGTACCATTAGCAGCTACTAGATACTCTATCACCATGCTAAGCGGTGTAGTCATCCCCTATTAAACCTCCAAACCCTCTCATGCTCTATTGGTAGAATCATAGAGGCATGGTGAGCCAACTCATGAAACCTCATCTCATACTTAAAAATAGACATCGGACCCTATTTTAGATCACTGAACTCATCCCTCAACCTCTCTCTCGTACTGCGAGGCACATAATTCCCCAAGAAAAGGTCAAAAAACTATACCCAAGTCATTAGTGGTGACCCAACTGGCTAATACTCAAGATATGGTCTCTACCACTTCCTTGTTGGTCACACCATCTAAAATTTAGTGCAGTCAAACCATATGACCCAACCAACCTAAGGTTATATAATCTCTCCTGACAGCTCACTAGAAACTTATAGTCATCCTCCTCCAGAGTACCCCCAAACATAGAAGGTCCTAATCTGATAAACCAGTCAAAGATCTTTTGATCCTCTATAGAAATCACTAGCCTAACTAGAATAGGCTGAACGACAACTGCCATTAGCCTAACTCTAAATGGGGAGCCACAATAATAGGTTACTCCTCTGGAATCTGAACACCATATGGGCTAAAGTATGACCCTCATCTATGACCTAAGTACCACCCTATGTATCGGGCAACACCCTACCTGTGATATACCCTCCAAAAGGATTAATATCCTAACCATAGTATCCTAAAGAACTAGCATGGCCACAAATCTCAATGGAGTCTGGGCTGGTCCCAAACCCTCTGGCTAATGTGGTTGGTCCTCTACATTAATATCTGGTTCCGATAATGGTGCCCTAGCCTAGCCTCAAGAGGGTGCCACAGCTCATGCCCGACCTTAACCTCTAGGTCGACACCTGCTTCAACCCCTAGCTGGGTCGAAGCAATAAGCGTAAGACCCTCGCCTTCTGTCGCTGATGACCTTATCATAACCATATGAGAAAGGATGAAACAAATGATATTTTAAATCCGATAGGAGTAAGAACACACAATAAAGAATCAAAAGATTAAATTTTCCTAAGAATGACCTATAGCCTATCGAAGATAGGATGCAAACATAATCGAACCAATCTGTGGAATTCTACTAGGCATTTTCTCTTGTACCAGTAAGACCGATGAATCTAAAGCTCTGATACTACATTATCATGACCCAAAATCAGGCCATGATGGCACCTACTTTGACCCCAGTAGGTAAGCCAAGTCACATAGCCATATACAAAAAGTAACAAACTAATGAACAATAAAAGAAAATCAATGGAATTAATGGACCACTATATATATATACAAGTACCAAATATAGAAAATAAGCCCACAAGTAGCGGAACATAATCAAAATATATAAAATAACCATCTCCAAACTCGGTGTCACCAGTATCAGAGCTACTAAAATATAAGAAAAGGTACTAATCTAGTACAAGTCTATCTAAAATTACAAAATAATGATAGAAAATACAAGAGGGAAATAAATAAGCCTCTCGACGCAAGAAGCTCACCACATATCGATCAGAACATCCCCTCAAACTAGTGGAATCAGCAAGGATGACTCAAGCTAGGATCTACATTAGAAAAAGATGTAGAAGTGTAGCATGAGTACAAAACACGAGTACTCAATAGACATGCTAGGCTGACTGAGATCAGAAGACAAGTATATAATATAAATTATAAAAAAAAAACCTACATGTAGAAAAATCTCAGCAGTCTATAGCACAACATAATAATAATAATATACACATATATGTGTGTGTGAATGATGTTTTGCAGTATGGGATTATGCAATGTAGTGTATGAACAATGTAATGAAACCCAAAAATCTTACCTTGGGCCATGCAACTATCACCTCTTACGCAATAATGAGACCCAAAATATTGCCTCAGCCAGCCCAGTATCTCACCTTGGACATAATCATGGGTCCTGGAATCTTAACTCAGACCGTCCAAAATCCCTCCTCGAACGAATAACAAGTAATCAAGTAAAGGTGGATCGATCTGAGGTTCTACCGCAGACATAAAGAAAATAGTGGCCCGATCAAAAGCTTTACCCCTAATTTTAGTAAAAAGTGATACAATTTATCTTTTAAAACTTTTAAAATAGAAAACAATATTTTTCTTCAAATCCAAACCATTTTCCATGTGAATGAGTGTATGAGTATGTAAATCTGGCACAACAATATATATATAGCCATAGTCCACCAAAAGTCCCGATATAACACAAATCTCGAGCCATAAGCCCCACAATCTCAACAAATAGGAAAATACTGAAGTAAACTACATCACAACATGAGCTAACAACTCTAACCCTACTCTATCATGAAATCCTACCCCAAGTAAGAATACTACTCTAAATTCCCAAAAATAGGCCAATAATTTAGAAATTCAGAATAAACCTATTTCTAGCCAGCAATTCCCCTAACCAACATGCAACTTATAACATAAATCATATATTTGAGCTATGTCTAAAGAAATGAAGACCATAACTTAGCTCAAGGCCGAACATCAATTTTAAACTATCACACGAAAGTCCTTCCCTTCTATAAAGCCTCAGATCGTTGACAGTCTATCAAATACGTAATCTATATGTAAGCACAAGAATAAAGACACTCATATTGGTAATGTACAATTCAAGCCAAAAATTGAGTCAAAAATTGACCCTTGGGGCCCGTCGATGTATTTGAATTTTCCTCTGGAATTACCTTATCCATGAGGTAAGAAATTGCTTTTTAAAAGATAGGTGAAGGCAAAATTTGATTTGGGCATCAAATCAGCTCGGAAAGATCATGATCAATGGAGGATATTTCAAGAATTTTGATTTTGAAAATGATTGATTAAGGGCGAAAATTGCATAAAATTTATGAAAAATGCATAAGGGAGATATAACAAGCTTACTAAACACTATCTTGGAGAAAATCCCACAACAAATTCCTCTTCTAAGCTCTCCCCAAGTCCAAATTTGAACAAAAATGAAATAAAATAAAGTGAGAGAGTATTTATGCTGCCAGGATCCCTTGTTCATGATCGTGGGGTTGTCTTTGCAAATGAAAGAGCATACTGACCCAACTCATCATGATCATGATGGATTCCTTCACAAATATGAAGGGCACTTGGCTCGGTCCCAATAAAACTCTTCTTTACAATCGCGTGGGAGCTTCGTGATCATGACACTCAAACTCCCAGCCCTTCACAATTGCAAAGAGCTCATCTCAGATGCAAAGAACAAAGGTGCTCTGCACCAGTAGCTGAAAAACCAGCAAAACTAAGCTTAAAACGAACTCTGAATGGACCCTCGGGATTCATTCAGAGTCTGGAGAATACAAACCAAATATGAAACCCAAATGGAAATGACATTTCAAACGTAATGGTATAGACAAAATAACTAACGAAGGTCATCTCGATCAAATATTGAACGAAGTCAACTCTTTAACTAAAAATTTCAAAAATCCACTCAAGTACCCAAAATGAGTCTGAAAGCCTTGAAACCCAAACCAAAAGTCTTACTAGCCTAAAAAACACCTTCTGAAGCTAACAAAACTAACAAAATTTCCATTTGAGCCCATTTTCCTTGAATGTTGGCCCAAGTCAACCATTTCCAACTTAAATGCTCAAACACTTAAAATCTGATCTAAAACTCATCTGAACACCTTGAGAACCATGCCACCCATCCCAGCAGGTTACAGACATTAAATAAAAACTAAAAAAAGTCAAAACAAGAAAAGGTGCAAACATTACAAAAATAACCAAGAGGGTCATTATACAAATGGATACACAACTCTCTTTTAATGGTTACTTATCCTAACATGTTTCAGATAGAAAGGGATCCAAACTTTACTATTCAGCAATTCAAAAAAGGGAATTCTTGGAACATCACCCTCAAAAGAAACATATAAGAATAAAAAATAGAGGAGCTGATCAGCATACTAGCTGCACTTCACAATGTTGTGATTAATAGTGAAACACCAGACCAACTCAATTTGGGAGAAATAAGGTATGGGAAGTTCTCAGTTAAAGTAACATTCAAGCCTCTAGGGCCACATAATGCAATTACAGACCAATGGCCTTGAAAGCTTATATGGAAGATCAAACTACCCTAAGATTAGTTGTATTAGCTGGATTGCGCTTCGTGGAACTTGCCTAACCCAAGACAACTTAGCTAGAGGGAAGATTCAGATGGCTAATAGAGGTTTTATATGCTCGAAGGAAGCATAAACACACAACTACCTATTTCTATAATTTCCAATAGCAGCAGACCTATGAAGTATACTTTAGCTTTTTTTGGTCTCAAATGGGTCAGGCCTCAGAGTATCAGGGATGTATTGATAAGCTGGAGTTGTTGGAAAGTTTATAGCACCACCAAGAGAATCTAGAAGATAATACCTGCAACCATTTTTTTAGAGTATCTGAATGAAAGGAATAAAAAATGCTTTGATGGAATATCAACTACCTACCAATCTCTAAAATCTAATTGCCTCATGTTTTCATATAGTTGGGTTTATTATTGCCTCTAGATTCCCCTAATTCATTTATGAACTTTTTCATCTCCATGACACTTAACTAACAATGCAAAGGAGAGCTGACGCTTTTGCTACTTTGTAACTATTATACATCAATTTAATGCCTGCAATAGAACTTATTACTTTAAAAATAAATTAAAAATCCATGTGTGTGCCACTTAGGAAATTAAGGCGGGGACAAGTGGAATTAATTGTTCAGGTGTAAATATATGCTCAAAGTTGGATGGTAATGACAAATATATCAAAAAAATATAGCGAAGGGTAAGCATTACTTTTGTGAAGAGTACAGGGGCAAATCTGGCCCTTTTCCATAGGATGTAAGTCTTAAAAATGTCATTTCTACCATTTGGTACTTCTATTTTGTTCCACTGCCTAGCATATTATGGATAAATAGTTGACTTAGGTCTTTTGAATTATACCTATTAGTAGGCATTCTCTCTAATAGTTTATATTTACAAATCCACTCGAACGAGTCAACAACAATAGTAATGATGGAGTGAAGAATCAAATTAGTGCCTCCAAGTCAACATCTTCTGATGATGCTGGCGGCAGATATCAAGCAAATGAAAATCATTAGACAAGGTTAATACTGCTACAAGGATGTCCTGGTAGTGATATTTTTCAGCTTCTAAATAGCTGTATGTTTCTTAGATTAATTTTGACCTCCTGAATTTGTTACTTGGAATAACAATTTGTCAATTACACTATTTTATACATATTCTTTCTATTGACCATTTCTTATGTTGTAACGTACTATGGTCATTCAATTTCAGCCTTTTCTATTTAATTTCATTTGGTGTGGTGTGATGATATTTAGCAATGTATTTTCCTTCATTTTCTTTATTATCCATGTGGGTTTTGAGTTGTATACTTGTATATAGATACTGAATTCTTCACATCTGGTTTGAGGCAAATGAGATGAATGGTGATATGCATTTAGATGGCATAAATTCCAATCATTAATGAGCAACTACTATTGTTTTTCTCCTTAATTCTTTACTGCATCCACTTTTCCATACCAATCCTTGTTGACCTAATTGGGAAAAAGAAATTGATGCTTGTCAAATTCAGTTAGCCATTCGTAGGATAGGTGTTACTTAAGATGAGTGATCAAGTCTCACATTCCATCTCTTTTAGATGTTTTGGTTCTTTATCAGCCTGTTCCCACTCTTGGATGAATGATGGTAGTAGCAGTTCCTCTTATGAATAATTAGTTGCAATCGGGAATGTTAATAATATGTTGTATGTTTTTGTAGGTTGGATGGCTGTTTTGAATGCTTACAATAATTTACCTCATGATTCTCCTGGTGAGTAAATGGTGTGATACCAATTTAGAGTAAATGAGCCATATATGACCTTAATAAGGTGCTATCATGTGTTAGGTGCCACATCAAATTAATAAGCTGGACAATCATACACAATTAGATGAACACAGTTTTGGCGGGAAAAGTATTTATAGTAGTTATTGTGTCCATTTTTACTGTTCATTACAATTTTTCTTTAATTTGTATTTTTGCATAGTACTAATAGGAGTGGGTAATATTTGTAATGCATGATTTGAAAGTGATATCTCAATACATCTTCCATTTCTCTCTAATTCTATCTCTCAATTCTCTTCTCTTCTTCTTCATTTCTATCTGTAATTCTCTTTGATACCTCAATTTGGTATCAATTGGTATTAGAGCTAGGTTAGTCTCAATCCATGGAAATATGAAAAAAATACAAAAACGGTTTCAGAAATAGTGGAGTCCAATGTTTAGGAGCAATTTAAAGATTTGGTTGCTCAACCGCTAGATCTGCAAGCTATAATGGAGGAAAAGCACTAAGAACTAAAGATAGACATTGATCATAAACAATTAAAGGTGATGCATTTAGTTCAAGTGTTGAAGGACTCATTGACGGAATTCATTCACAGCAGCAAGCTAAGGAGAGGTTTCCCCCTTCCATCTTAACTGAATCACCACTAGCTGCTGGTTATGGAATTTTGGGCCCTAATCTATTTCATACTGGTAATTATCATAATCATAATTTTCTTTTCCCTTGTTTTAATGGAGAAAACTTGAAGACGTGGTTGTATCATATAGAATAATATTTTGTTATAGATGAAACTCTGATAAATCATAGGCTAAGGTTGGTCGTGATGAAATTAGAAGATGAGGCTTTGGCTTGGCATCAGGCTTCTTTATGATGTAGAGATCCACCTAATTTGCCTGGTTGGGAAGAATATTTGAGAGGATTTTTGAGACTTTTGGCAATGATTTTGTTGATCCTATGCTTGAACTTAAGCAATTGAGGCAAACTAGAACAGTTAGAGAATTTCAGATGGCATTTGATAGATTGTTGGCATAATGTGATCTTACTACTGCTCAAGTTATTTCCTGTTATTTAGTTGGATTGAAAGAAGGATTGGTTGGGACTATATTGATGCACGAACCTTAAACTTTGCCTAAGGTAGACAGGTTGGCTAGGTTAGCTGAAGCCACTCAGTTGGCTAGTGCTTAATCTCAAAAAATAGTTGAATTGTATGGAAGAGTTATTAGGAAACAATAGCAAGAGACACCTGCTATAAGGTCTCATCATACCAGTTACAATCAGGGAACTCGGTTGGCTTTGCCACCTGCTACTAGATCTACTAGAAACAAGCCTAGAAGAACAATCTCTCCAGCTGAGATGCAAGCCAAGACGGCTCAGGGGTTATGCTACTTTTGTGATAAGAAGTACAACATTGGTTATAAATGTAACCTCCCTAAAAAATAATTTGTGTTGGAGATGGATAGCCTTGAGACAGATGAGGTGGAACAGTATTAGAATCACCTCTTAATGACAGCAGAACTGTGGAAGAAGAAACCATAATCATTAGTTATACTCCCTTAGTTTCATTGTGTGCCCTTACTGGAATCCAAGGTGTTCAAACTATTCATGTGATGGGATATTGTGGCAAAAAAGCAGTTCAAATCTTACTAGATGGAGGTAGTACACATAATTTTATTGACAAGGAGGCTGTGAAGAGGCTGAGATATGTTGTTGTTCCCACTCCTCATAGTTATGTGAGCTTGGGTAATAATGCTAAAGAATCTATTGCTGTTGTGGTCAAAGACTTTAGGTGGATGCTGCAGGGCACAACATATCAGTCTAACTTGATAGTGTTCCCTATTGGAAGATATGACATAGTTTTGGGAGCCCTGTGGATGAAGATATTGGGACTAGTGACTATGGACTTTAATGAGCTTACCACGACCTTCAACAACCAAGGGAAGCAATATGTTCTTAAAAGAGTGAATGGAGATTGTCGGCTAGCTAGTTCTAAGGTTGTAAACAAGTTATCAAGAGATGAAGTTGAGTTTTTCATATTGCAAATGTAACCAGTCTAAGGTGATGTTGAATCTGGAGGAAAAAACTACTCATTCCAGTTGTTGAAGTAAGAAGTCATAGCACCTGAGGTGGTTGAGTTACTTAGCCAATACCAAAGGCTATTCCTTGAGCCTACAACTTTACCTCCATAAAGAGGTCCATTTGATCATAAGATTTCTCTACAATTAGAGTTAAACCTGTCAATATCATGCCATATAGATTCTCATTTATGAAGAAGGATATTATAGATAAATTAGTTAATGGCATACTCCACCAAGGAGTTATCCAGTATAACAACAACCCATTTTCTTCTCCAGTGGTTGTTGTAGGGGAAAAGAATGGAACATGGAGGTTATGTGTAGACTATAGGGAGATCAATCAGTGCACCATTAAGGACAAGCTTCCTATCTCTATTTTTGATGATATTTTGGATGAATTGGCAGGAGCAAGAATATTCTCTAAGGTGGATTTAAGAGCTGGTTCAAGAGCAAGAATATTCTCTAAGGTGGATTTAAGATTTGGTTATCACCAGATCAGGATGGTAGTTGATGATGTCCCTAAAACTTCTTTCAAGACTCATATGAGACACTATGAGGTCTTAGTTATGCCCTTTGGCTTAACTAATGCCTCTTCTAAATTCCAGTGTTTGATAAACCATGTTTTCAAGCAGCACTTGAGGAAGTTTATGCTAGTATTTTTTTTTATGACATTTTGATTTATAGCAGGTCTCATTACTTACTTGGTCAATATTTTATTGTTAAAACTGATCAAAAGTCCTTGAAGTACTTATTGGAGGAAAAACTGCATACAGATTCTCAAATCATATGGTTGGCTAAGTTGCTACCTTTTGACTTTGAAATTCAGTATAAAAAGGGTAAGGAAAATTTGGGTGATGATGCTTTATCTAGAGTTCACGGTGCAGAACTCATGTCCATGATGGTATCGTCAGTCCAAGCTGATTTATGGGATGAGATCCAGGCTAGTTGGACTAAGGATCCTACATTTCAGGCTCTTATTCAATCTTTACAGGTTCAATATCACAAGCATTTTACTTGACTTGGTGATCAATTGAGAAGAAAAGGGAAATTAGTTATTGGAGATGATGCTACACTCAGGACTAAGATCTTATCTCTGTGGCATTCTACTCCTACTAGTGGGTGTTTAGGTATTGATGCCACTACTAGGAAAGTGTTGGCATAGTTTTACTGGAAGTGTATTAGGTCAGACACAGCTGCCTTTGTGCACAAGTGTGTTGTTTGCCAAAGGAACAAGTATGATACATCATCTTCTCCTGGATTACTCTAACCCTTGCCTATTCCTGCTTTACCATGGATTGATCATGGATTTTATTAAAGGTTTGCCTAAGTCTCATTTGAGTCATAGTTGATAGATTGACCAAGGTTGGCCACTTCATTGCCCTGTCTCACCCTTATAGTGCTCAGACTCTTGTCCCTATATTCTTGGATAACATCTTTAAGTTGCATGGTTTCCCTGCAACTATCACCAGTGATAGAGACCCTATATTCATTAGCACATTCTGGAAGGCATTTTTGACTACTCAAGGAGTGACATTACAGACTTCTACATCCTACCATCCTAAGACTAATGGTCAGACTGAGGTTTTAAATAGGAGCCTTGAGACTTATATAAGGTGTTTCTATACTGATGCCCCTGCTGATTGGGTGTCTGTAACACCCCCTACGATTCCGAACCTATACGACTATGTTTATATTTGTGGAATTAGTAAAGTATCAGAGACTTGATGAATTATCCATTAAATTGTTGGGTATTAATGAGTCAAGAGTCATTGGGCCAAATGAGGCCCAAAACATGAACAAAAGACTAGGCCCAATGGGGCAAAATGATCCAATCTTCCATTTGACCAAATCAACCATGCATTTAATGCCAAGAGATGGATAAGGGTGACTTGAGGGACTTATATAGATATAATGCATTATACACAAAATTTAGTGGGCTAAAGAAGTCTTGAGCCATTGGGCTCAATGGAGGCACAAAATTACATGGAAGACATGGCCCAAATGGGTAATTGATACATTCTTGCATGACCAAATCCATAAGGCAATTATTGACCAAATGTAATGGATAAATATGACTTTAAAGGGGCTATAAAAGGTGACAAATCAGATTTATTCACCATTTTACACATGCCATTTTCTAGACATTTCTATAATATTCTCTCAACACTAAAAACCTAAGCTATCTTCTACTTGAGACAAGATCACCCCTTGGTAAGCTTTGGTAAGTGTTTACTCTCATGATTTAATATATTTTATGCATGCAATATGGTGTAGATCATGTTAGTTATGTTGGTGAAGTGTGAGAAGTTCACTATGTGTGAAACAATTTGTGTTTGCTAAATCGGAGGATGATTTTGCCTTGTAAACTTGAACATGGACTTGTGGTATTAAAGTAAGTGAACATAATGGAGTTAATATTGACATGTGAGATGTGATTATAGCATTTCCTTGTTTTTTCATGGTGTATAATGTTTGGAATTTCTATTGTGAAATTGGTTATGGTTTTGGTGACGTATTGACCGTAAAGTGTCGTTTTGGTGTTGTTATATGTGTTGTGAGACCATGGATGAATGTTGGTGTTTAATATGATAAAAAATATGTCAAAATAAGTTTGGTTATGATCATGGACCATTCATTGCATGAAAAGACCCAAAAGAGACCCTTGTTGGCCGAAACGGGCACCCGCCCTCGCAGACGAAGCACCTGCGGGCGCAGGTGCCAACACAGGTGCCTTTGGATACTGCCAAAGGTCACCTGCGGACGCAGTTCATCCACCTGTGGGCGCATTTGTCTTAGCGGATCGGCCCAGAACTCCGAATTGCTTGTTTTTGCATCCCTTTGGCCCCCCGAAACCCCTATACCCTTCATGGATGTAATTATCAACTTGTGATGTCGTTTTAATGACCTTAAAGTGTCGTATGAAGGAATGTTGGACTGTATTAAATGTGTATGGTTGTTCATATGTTGTTATGAGGCAAATTGATAAGCGTAAATGTGACGGAATGGAAATGAGAAGGCATAAAGGGTAAGTGTGATGCGAAATGCTATTGTTATACGAAATCTTGGTCAATGTGTGTAATGTTAAGGTGTTTTTGGTATGATAATGCCATGATTTGTATTGTAAATAGTGAAATGAAGTTATATGGCGGTCATATAGTTTAATGTCATTTTGTACGCTTGTATGGTAAATGATCGTTAACAAGAGTTTCATTGTGGACTTGTATTGTAGAGTGAAACATAAGGAAGAAGCTGGACTGTTGTGTTCATATATAGATTTGTGTACTCGTACTTGCAAGTAAAGGTATTTAAGGTTACTCTTCTATATCCTTCTGCAACATATGGTGTTCACATTGTCATAGTACTCATTCGATTCCGAAATACTCTAAGGTATTCCGTATCCGATAGTTGGATAGAGTTACGCATATGTTCCTTACTCATTGGTCAATGGTGAATCATATGACTCATGTTCATTGGTTGACTCATGCCCATTGGTTGACTCATGTTCATTGGCTAACATGTCAAAAGTTCCAAATGTTGTAAGGTATTGCATCTCAGGTTGGTGAACAATTGACATCCACATGTATCGTATTTAGTGATCATTATCCTAAGGTTCCAAAAGTGTTACATTCCAAAGGGGTCCTATAGTATTTTAACTAAGGTAGACATATATTTTTATTCACAAGTGTCCTACTCCTAGATGAATTACGATTCACTTATCTCCTATTCATTGACTGGAGTTCCTAAGCTGTCATAATGTTGTAAATTCTAAGAGAACTATCTCAATGAGAGTAATGAGGTAAAGAGGGCTTGTTTAGTTGAATAGCATAATCCCAATCATGTCAAGATCCTAAGATCCAATAGAGTTATACACATGTCTCTTATGCATTGACTATTGTTCCAATGGTTCCAAGATGTGCTGTTCAAATAATGTTATGGCAAGTGAATATAACAATCTCTCACAAGTGAATGAATCATCTCTCACAAGTAAATGTACCAATCTCTCAAAAGTAAAGAAATGGAGTAAGAATAAAATAATGCATAATGATTGTGTTCATGGGTGTTATCCATGGGGTACAAATACCTGCATGATGATGTTAGTTTATCCATGGGGTGCAAACACCCGCATGATGATGTTCATTTATCCATGGGGTGCAAGAACACCTGCATGATGATATGATCTTATCCATGGGTTAAAAAGAATACCTGCATGACGATGATCTTTTATCCATGGGATGACAAGAACTCCTGCATGATGAGGGCCCTAACAGTATATGAGCAATGTAAAAGTAAAGTAAAGTAAAGGCAAGAGAAAGAAAGAACGTAATGTACATGGTTCCCCATATACAGAAAGAGAGTTTATTCACAGTTTCTATTTCTCTTATATTGGTTCTATGGTTGTTGTGATTGTGAATGAATGATCGTAAATCGCAATAACAGAAGAATTGTACATAATTCCGCACATTGAGTTTTCTCTTATAATTATTTCCATGGAAGTTCTTACGTACTGATGTAGTTTTCTTATGGCCTTACATACTCAGTACATTCTTCGTACTGACCCCTCTCGGGGACTTACCTTACATGTTTCAGGTGCAGGCATTAGTAGACCTCCACAGTAGGTTGACGGTATTTGCAAATCTTTAGTGAGCTCCAGTTGGATCGGGGCTTTCCGAGTCAAAGTTGTACATTGGTTTTGATGTTGTAGACGTTATGAATTGGTCATGCATGTATTTAGAGGCTTTTGTAGACATATGTGGTTATATGGATGTAAGATATGTACGTTCAGTGCGACGTGATGACCCCAAAGGCCAAGTTTTATATATGTATATGTATGGCATTTCATCAATTACATGAGACAATATGTTATTCATTTGAGGTTATGCATACGAATGTTCATGAGCAAAGATTGGTTCTCTCGGGCCATATCTTCTTCGGGTGCCAATCACGCCTCGTTGGGACTCGGGGTGTGACAGTGTCTTACTTAGCATTGGCCGAATGGTGGTACAACTCTAGCCCTCACTTTGCTATTCACACTTCTCTTTTTGAGTTGTTGTCTGGTTACCTTCCACCTATGCACCTTCCTTATGTTCCTGGTGATTCTGAATCTGATGCTATTGAGGATCTGATGCTGCTTAGGCAATTAAAGCTTCAATTGGCTAAATTTCATCTACATAGAGCTCAGGAAAGAATGAGTGCTCAAGCCAATTCTCACAGGTCTGATAAACACTTCAGGGTTGGTGATTGCGTGTTTGTCAAACTCCAACCCTATAGGCAGTCTACCTTATCTATTTTTCCTTATCACAAACTCACTTCAAGGTATTTTGGTCCATATCCTAGTGTAGAAAACATTGGTGTTGTAGCTTACAAACTCCTTCTTCCTCTTGAGGTGCAAATCCACCCCACTTTCCATAATTCTCAGCTTAAGTTCTGTCATGAACTCCCTCCCACTATAGTGCAGCCTCCTTTCATTGATTTGTCCAACCCTAATTGCCCTGGGCCTGTTTGCATCTTGGAATGTCGAATGGTCAAGCGTGGTAGTAAGGCAGTAGCTCAATGGCTTATTTAGTGGATCTTGATCAATCATATGTTGGTTGGGAGTTAGCTTCCACCTTGCAACCGGGTTTCCTTCTATCACCCTTGAGGACAAGGGTGTTGCTCCACAAGGGGGTATTGACACCAATTTAGAGTAAATGAGCCATGTATGACCTTCATCAGATGCTAGGTTCCACATCAGATTGCTGAGTTGGATGATCACAAACAATTAACATGAACATTGTTTTGGCAAGAAAAGTAGTTATAGCAGTTATTGTGTCCATTTTTACTGTTCATTGCAATTTTACTTTAATTTCTGTTTTTGCATAGTATTAATAGGAGTAGGTAACATTTGTAATGCATGATTTGAAAGTGATATCTCAATACATCTTCCATTTCTCTCTAGTTCTATCTCTCAACTCTCTTCTTTGTTCTTCCTCTTCTCTTCTTCTTCATTTCTATCTGCAATTCTTCTCTTTGATACCTCAATTTGGTATCAGGGTAGTCTGCTTCTCTTTACTATTTCAATTGGTCTAATTTCTTCCTAGATAAAGCAGAATGGATATAAAGGATTCATATTGCCATCCTCATCAACTGATTTGGAATTGAAGTGTAGTTTTGTTTGTTGTTGATTTTTTCCTGAATGACCGTATCAACTCTATCTTGGTAGTATGTGACCAGAGAATTTATTCAGGACCAGGGCCGGCTCAATATCGTTGGGGGCCTAAAGCCAAACATCAATGAGGGACTTTAATTTCTTCATTGGGGGCCTAATATCCATCTCACCCTTAATAAAATGATTTATAGTCACACAAACATCTTAGACTCATTTTAGACCACAAACTTCAAAAGTTTTCCTTTCTTTTTTAAACTCCGTGTCAAGTTAAACTAATTTACATAAATTGAAACGGAGAAAATCATATTTTTCAGAAAAAAATATAACATATTATTAAAAAATGAGGCCCCCAAAAATCAGGGGCCTAAAGCCTTGGCTTTAGAGGCTTTGCCCAAAAGCCGCCCCTGTTCAGGACTATGTTCTGAGTCATCTCTTAGCAATTCATCTCATCTTAAGATTGCATATTTGTGAAAATCTAGCTACAGTGCACAAAGGGTCCACTCAGGCAAATAGGGCCATGGCTGTGGTAGTTTATATACTGAAGAAACTTCTGCTTGATGGGATACTTGTTGATGCATAAAGAGAATTAACTCTACTGATAGCTGGAGATTTAAACGACTCTACTAATAGTTTAGGTGGCATTTCATAGTCCCACAAGCTTATGCCTTTGCGTGTCCCTTGAAATACATGGTCAAAAGATTTAAACTCACAATTACTCTGATTGGATATTGGTGGCAAAAGTAGGACATCAGCACATGCATGTTTCATCACCTAATATTGTTTTCGTATGGTACAGGTTCATGAGATATGTGTTGGATGCACTGTGTTTGATATACTTTTTCTTGAGCAAAAAATGAGTTAACCCTGAAATAAGCATATTCTAATGACAACAGCACACCAATTAAAATTTAAAAGAATTTGTACTGGACAGAATACGACAAGTTACAAATGAAGAATGATTTAAGACTTACATTTGTTTCTTTACTTCTTTTCTTTTGGGGTTGGTAGTTGGAGTAGGATCGTAATGGTCTTTGTTTAACATTGTTATTTTTACGACGAAAGAGGAGGGAGGGAGGGAGGGGGGGGGGGGGGGGGGGAATGAAGGGATGGTTTGTCATCTGATATGTTAGTATTCGGTTTCTGGCCCCTGGGAGATTCTACAATATATTTTGGCGTGTTCCTCTAGGATTTATCATACTCTACTACTTTCATGGCTTCCTTTCTGGTATTATGCAATGAGTCAGCACTGTCTTGTGAGAGTTTCAACCTGTTGCGTTTCATTGCTGAGTGCTGACAGTTCTTCTGTTATAATACAGTAGTTCTCAGAGTTAAATCATGCAGAGTGTTGAATTTATTTTAATTTATCGCTGTTGATTTGTTTAAATTTTATTTTGTTCCCTACGGTTTACTTGTGGAGGAGCGAAGGAGTACACCAGAAAGAATTCACCGGAGACCTTGTGAATGTATGAATGGATCACTCACTTCTTGCTATGAAATTTGATGGTTTGTCCACCCCCTCAACACTTTTGATCATAACCCAAAAGGCCAGTAAGGTACACAAAAGGATCACCCTGGGTGCAATCTATGCTTCTGCATCAGGTAAGAGACAGTTTTGCTGTGTCCCCCAGCTCCTACCCCAACCGCATGTTTCTTCTCCATGACCACTGAATATTCATTTTTCACCGTCAGTTGATGTTACAAGATTGAGGTGTATCTTCTCCTGGGTTGCAGGACTTTTTAAGTTAGCTTCGACTTGCAATGCAGGGTACAAGTGTCAGTTCTGATGCCTAATTATCACCTTCGAGTGCCAAATCTTTTCCAAAATTAGGCAGTTTCAAAGCATTTGCGTTGTAATATTAAGACGCTTGTTGTAAGTTATTATCAACCCTGATAAACTGCTTGCATAAGAAGACTGTGTCTGCTTGCACCCTGAACATTGGCAATTTGGCAGTCTTCCGTGTGTGTGTGTGTCTTTGTTGCATCAAATGACCAGGATAACCCCTCTTCCTTTGCAATCCAACTTTTTAATGTGACTCTGACAGTGTACCTTAATGAGATGCAACAACTTTATAAACCTGAGTCTTTAAAAGTTTTTGTTGGCATTGAGGAAACGTGAAATTTCATTCTTGTGGTAAGTGTACGTATGTTATTAAAATACACATTGGAAGAGGAAGAGCAAGGGTTGACTACATATAAATGGAATACACAGCATGCTGCTATGGACCTTTTAACTGGAAAAAGAAAAGAGGAAAAGGGAGAAAGGTAAGAGGCAATATACACTGAGAAGGCATTATTCTTTCCAGACAGGAATAATTCCTTGAGCAGCTAAGCGCTTCTCAACCCAGAACACAACATGCTTTGCGGTTATCTTTTTCTCATCAACGAGAAAAGGTTCCACAGTGCTCGCTCCAGAACCATAGGAGGACAAAGAGAAACCTTTAGGACCTGCCATCAAAGAAATAACATTTGTAAGTTTCTAATCATACAAGCAATCTGAACTCTCATAACAAAATTAAAACAGGTCGAAACATACCTGTGAGTCCATCCGGAAAGAATGCCCAAAATGAATATGGATTGCCCTTCTTTACAAATGAGCCCTCCAGCTGCAACAACAGCATTTACAAAAACAACAAAGTAAATGCAATATGCAAGTTCTGTATAATCAAAGTGGAAAAAAGAAATAGTGAGATAAAAATCGGCATCAAGACGAGATAATAGGAGACTCACCTTGTTGTCATTAAACGATAGGTCGAGCTCAAGGATGTCGTTTTGGGCTTCAAGAATTGCTTTCAGTGAAGGGATAACATCCTCCTCCATCATCTGAGGTAGAGACTTGGCTGGAGCTTTTGCAGCAGCCTTTGGCTTTGGCTTTGGTTTTGGCGGACCTGTTTCTTCAGCAGTCTCAGACTCTTTCTTCTCCTCCATTTCGGCAGCAACTAGTTGTATTGGCAATTGTCAGTACACCATGAAAATCACCAATATCAAAAAAGTAATGGTGTAGCTTAGAAAATTACCAGTTACAGATGAATAAGATTCTTGGACTGCAAAGCAGACAACATTTCTGTGAGAAGGGACTATTCTACATTTGCACGTTTTGAGGTGTCTCAGTTCAAGTGAATCAGCAGGCAATACGGGTTTAGCTCTACGGCGAAAAGCTGGTGAAGGGAAGCTAGAAAGTGAAATAGAACCTCCTGCTGTTGCCATGACCTTTTGGATATTGTTTTTGTCTATCTTCGTACAGCAAAATCAAAGCATATTGTAGACTCAAACTCTAATTTTTATTCTTTTCAGCCGTGGTTTCTTAACAGGTACAGGAGAGGATGTACTACTTGTTAGTGAAGCAGTGAGAACATCAGAAAGGCAGCCAAAAATAAGCTGCTTTTTCATCCACACATTGTTAGGAGAACGAATGCCACGTATTCTCGATTTCCAATATCTATAAATATCGACCCCAGATCTCTAGTAGTAGCAGCTTATTTAGCCCATAATATTTTTCAAACGACCCGTTATAAAATTTCTTGTTCCTACTGGATAGGTTGATTTACAAGAAGGGAGGAGGACACAAATGTGAAAGGACCATTCGGTGGAAAATAATCCCAATGAATGACCAAGAAATTAGATATCCTACTTGTAGCCTTTCTCGTGGAAAATATTTGTAGCCATTTTCTGCGTTTTTTTGGGGCTCCTTTTTTTAAAAAAAAAAAAAAAAATTCTACTCTTTTAATTGCTGTCTTTTTTTTTAACAATCAAATAAATATGTAGCATTGTAGTTTCTGCTATTTTTTTAACAATCAAATACAAAAAAGAGTATGTTTTCAAATAAAATCAAAAAAAGAAAAAGAATATATTTGTGTTTATTTGATAGCAGATACATGTATCTTTGATAGCAGATACATGTCTCTGGATAACTATCTTCTTGTTCTTCTTTTAATGTATTGATATAACTTTCATATGTATTGATACATATTGATACAATATAACACTTATTTAAATATTCTAAAGTATTGATACATATATACAATACAATATATATCTGATACATATTGATACAATACACTACATATCTAATACATATATACAATACAATACAATATATCGTGATAGAAACATTTTTATATAACAATGATACAATTTCTATACACATTCTATATAGATACATATTATATACAATAGTATACAATTTCTATAGAAATCTTATACAAATACCTATTTTATACAACAATGATATAGTTTCTATAAACATCCCACACAATTTCTATAGAAATCTTATACAAATACATATTATATACAATAATTATACAGTTTCGATACACATCCAATACAACTTTCATTTCCTCAATTACTGAGGAAGAAATTGGAAAAGAAAAGCAAAATCGGCCCTTCATCCTTAACTACTGCGTAAAAAATAAGAAACGATAAAAAATGTATTTGATTGTTAAAAAAAAAAAAAAAAGAGATAAGCAATTAGAAGAGCAGAAAAAGTTTTTTATTTTTTAAAAAAGAGCAACGAAAAAAGAGTAGCAAAAAAAGCAGCGAGAGAGAGAGGACAAGAGAGAGGTGAGAGAAGGGGATAACAGAGAGAGAGAGAGAGAGAGAGAGAGGTGGGAGAGAAGGAGAGAGATGTGTGTGTGAGAGGGGGGGGGGATGAAAGAGAAAACAGAAGTAAAATAGAAGGTTTGGCTATAAGTTGTCATTATTTTGGGCCTAAAGAACATTTAGTAGTATATGGGTCAAACTTGGGCCAATTTTTTCCTAATGCTCATCTCATATCTTTTTTCCTTACAAGAATAACTTTGAAAGTGGGTGAGCCTTTAACTTTTGACTCTACTTGTCTCATGGATAGTGATGGCAAATGAGTGGTTTAGGTCAAATTTGGGTGGACTAGAAATGGGTCAATATAAAATGAGTAATAATCTACCCGCCCATATTTCATATAGGTAAAAATGAGTTGGGTGATAAATAGAAGATGCAAAAAAATTATCCATGGAAACAAAGATTGTTATATGCAAATAAGAGTCTTAAAAAGAAAAGCACCAGATCGAAGCAACATAGAAGACACAGTATTGCTCAAGTTCGTAAAGGCAACATGTATCAAAGAAGAGGAAAAGTAGATAAGAAATTATGCCACATAGCTTCAATAGTCCATTTCACAAAGTACATATGACTTAGGTATACAATGTTAAGTTCTTTGATAGTTCCTTTAACATAACCCTATCTGATGTATAATATTAACCTCTTTTGAGGTTTAGTGTATCAGAAAGGTCTCAATAGAGGTCTCGATTCAATACAGTTCCACAAAAGCCTAGAGCTGTGTTTGTAGAGTAGATTTAACCTGCAACTATGAAGAATCCAAAGAAGCAACACTCCACAAATTGGAGATGGTCTTTCTTGGTGTTGATTACATAGCGCCTGGAGAGAATCTTTAGGTCAATTTAGGTGAAATTGTCCGAAGCTCAGAGTACATGGAATTTTTAGATTTAAGCTAGCTCAAGAAGAACATACAAGCACAAGAACAAGATAGGATCTTATGAAATTGATCATACCTACAAGGCCTTCACGGTGTAGGCGTTCATCCGAAGGAGGGTCTACAGTGATCAAAGGAGCTAGAAGGTTCTAGCAAACCGTCACTTTCATAATTTTTTGTGTTGTTGAATCGGTCCTTTTATTTTGTATTTATTTTGCTTTTCCCTTTTATTATTAGATGGGTTTGGACATGTTTTTGGACCTTTTGTTTTTTCGGCCAGTTTGGTCTGATTGTGTATTTTTGAACTTCTATTTCATTTATATATTTGGCCATTTTGCATTTGATTTTTTGAAAAAATATTAGGTAACGAATGGGTTGATCCATATTTCATGAGTAAATAGTACTCTACATTAGAATTTGATTTTCGAGTAGAACTCTAGTAATCTGATAACCAATTTTCAAGAAATATTCCACAGTACTGGTTATCTGCATTACCTTCGAAGCCAAAGTTCAATCACCAAGACAATATTTTTTTTTTCACAAAAGAAAAACTCTAAACTATAAGGAATATTCACCGAGCTTCTCTAATTTTTCTAATCAAATTTTTGGTGAGGCTTGTAATCCTCTTTTATTTATAGATCAAACAAAAATTGGTACAAGGAAATGACCTAGTCAAACAAATCCGACCCAATAAAATAGGAAACAAAACAAAAGAGAAGAAAATAATAAGAATAAACAAGTAAGAAATAAGGTCTATGTCACGAAGCTTCCATCAAGCTAACACCAATGGATGGCGACTCTTTGTCCTCTCCACTGGCTGGCGTCGATGAAACTAGTTCTGGCAATGCAACAACAGGTAAATACCAGCCCCCGAAGTGACCTTATCTAGAATTAGAGCTAGTTTGTTTTCTCTCAGATCTGAATCGTGTTACTAATTTCTCCTTAATTTTGAGTAGATTCCATCTCAAGACATCCCGAATGCTCTCACCGGATGATATGGAGTCCAATCCCATAAACGAAGAACTTCTTCAAGTATAGAAAAAAGAGAAAGTAGCACAAAACTTCACTGATAAGTAAGTTGCAACAAACATAAGGAACCAAATCGAGCATCAAGTACCTATTGAGACTCTAACATCACTCCCTGTCTTATCTTTTCTTTTAGCAGGTAAGATAAACGACCACAAAGATTTCAAAAAACTTTTTGCTACTAGCTGAAAAACTTCCACTCAAAATAAAATATGTAAAGAACAAAATTTTCTCTAAAATTTAAGGTCAGTGAACTGCTTCCAAAGAAGCGCTTAAAATTCCAGTAGATATAGAAATCACTTCCTAAAATAAAACAACTTGCAAATTACCATACAAAGAGTACTTCATAATTAGTGATTCAATAATTAAATAAAGCTTAGTATCTCATTTTAGAAAACATGTTCAGTTACTAGAGAAAATTGAACAAAAGGAGTCTTTCAAGTCTCCTTTAAAATATTAGTGACACTTGGCCAAACTTAAAGGTCAAAGTCACTTAAAAAATTGATTAAGTTAATTGGGGACTCAATTAATATTCTTAATTTTTTTTAATCTTTTTAAAAATACAAATCAACCCACAACTATATTTAATAAAAAACAAAAAATCCAAAGTGAAAAATTAGTTTCAAAAATCGAACCTCTCTCCTCTCTTTCTCTCTCAATCCCAACAACTACCCTACATCGACAACAGATCGACAAACCAGCCATCCTCCGGCGACCCCAACTTCGAGTTCTTCATCATTCCTTTTCGACTTTCAACCGTCAATTTCTCTCTCTTCATAGGTAAAGACTTCTTCTTTTTTTATTTTTGGTTTCAAAAAATTAGGAAGTTTTAGTTGAGATGTATTCTCTTCAAGTATGGTTAACAATTTTGAGATTAGATGCTCAAAAAAGAAAGAAGAACCCAAGAAAACCTTATTTTGTGGTATTTGTTCTCTTACTATGGTGGTTGATGGTAAATGTGGTATATTTTCTGAGTGAAACATATTTTTTTTTATTGTTATTATTCTTGTTCTCAAGTATTATTGTAAAAATAGTGAAACTTAAATTTTAACTTTTTTTGGAGATATCTGTTGTGTCAATTGTCTTGTTGTTTGTGTTGTTGTATTGAATCACTTTACTTATTGTTTGTCAGTGTTGTTGGTGGGTGTTTTTGGTGTCCTTGGTATTGTTTGTTTTATTGGTGTTGTTTGTGTTCTTGGTGTTCTTAGTTTTGTTGGTGTTGTTGGTGTTACTAGTGTTGTTGGTGTTGTTGGAGTTGTTGTTATTAGTGTTGGTGGTGGTGTATTGGTAAAAACATTGGTGTTATTCAAATGGTGATATAGCTTGTTGGTGGTGGTGGTGGTGGTGTTGTTAGTGTTGTTGGTTTTATTAGTTTTGTTGGTGGTGGTGGTTGTGTTGTTGTTGTTGGTGTATTGGTAAAAACATTGGTGTTGTTCAAGTGGTGATATAGCTTGTTGTTAGTGTCGTTGTTGTTGGTGTTCTTAGTGTGATATAATAGCTTATTGTTGTTGTTGGTGGTGGTGTTGTTCTTGATGTTGGTATTCTTGTTGATATATGTAGATAGTAAAAATGTTGCCCAACAGATGTGTAATATGTTGCAGGAGAATAAGAATCTGTTAGAACATATTAAGCATCTGTTGAGAACAACTATATCATCTGTTGGTTTATTGTTAAGTTATCTGTTGCAACAAATAAGTCATTTGTCGGAAGAAATCAAAATATTCTTCCTACTAGTTTGATTTCTTCCAGCAGATGACTCATCTGTTGCAACAGATAGGTCATCTGTTGGAAGAAATCAAACTAGTAGCAAGACTGTTTTGATTTCTTCCAACAGATGACTTATCTATTGCAATAGATTGGTCATCTATTGGAAACATCATAACAGTAGGGCATACTATTTTGATTTCATCCAACAGATGACCCATCTGTTGCAACAGATGATTCATCTGCTGGAAGAAATCAAATCAGTAGCAACACTGTTTTGATTTCTTCGAACAAATGACTTAACTACTGCAATAGATGGGTCATCTATTGCAATAAATCACTTATCTGTTGGAAAATATTATTGTACTGAGTTGTATTTTTTAAATTCACTGTTATCCTTTTTTTAATGATACACAAATCAATTGTAATCTTTTTTATTTTTCTCTTGTTTGTAGATAAATGGATCCCCAAAGAAAAGAAAGTGAATCAACTTCTGATAAATCACGTAAAATGGCTAAAGTACAAACATAATTAGAATAACTTGTTGAACAAGCCCTCTCACAAACAGATGAAGTGTTACCATCTGTAGATGTACAAAAAGAGAGTGAAGTTGTGGAAAGAGATAATAAAGAAGATATTGAAGGAGAATCAATTGAAAGATCTAGAGATGATGTAGAAAAAGAAGGAGAGGGAGATGAGGAAGAAGTAGTAGAGAAGGAAGATGAAAATAAAAATGAGGAAGAAGATAAAGTAAATAGTGAGGATGGAGATGATGAATAAAGTGATAAAGCAGATGAGGAGGAAGGTGAGGATGAAAATGAAAAATAAAGTGATAAAGGAGATGAGGAGGAAGATGATGAAAAGAAAAGTGAGGAAGGAGAAGATGCTGAAGAAAAGTTATTGTTATTATAAGTTACTAACTTATTTAAATTGTATTCTTATATCAATATGTTGATGAAATTATTTACCTCATATGGGAGAGGCATCATAAGTTCACTGAGTACTATGATCTCGAGGATAGGATCATAGACCTCAACTTCTACGGTAAATTCTTAAGTAGGTACAACAAACTCAGTGAAGTAGAAACAATTCCTAGTGGCAAAAAAATTGATGAGTTACTTGTTGAGTTTGAATGGGATGAGGATATGATTGATTACTGTAGAGGAAAGAGACCATATCCGGGTGCCATGGATTGGACAAGGGTAAAGAGGATTCTTGCAGTCATGAACTTGGAGAAAAAATATTTTATGACTGTTGAGATCATCATGAATGAGGGAGTCATGAATGTTTATGACTGCAACATACCAGTTTTTGATGATTGAGAATTTTTTATTTGCATAGAGCCTTTGCTGTAGTTGTTCCCAATATTGTCGAAGCAAAGTGGCATAATGAATCACTTGCCAAAAAAGTTGCTCAACGAACGATGGGCTTTTGAATGTCGAAAATAGAACCTTCCCAAGAATGAGACTGGTGCTGCTTGTGGATCATACTCACTTGCATTTATTGAGCTTTTGATAACTGTCACTTGTATGACTACTCCCAAGACTCTATTGAACGATAACGCAGTTTCAAGAATGCAAGAGGTTTAGGCTGCTGGGGTAGCATGTAAGAGTTTGGAGCCTTGATGTGGGTTATAATTTCTAAAAACTTATCATATCTGCTTAATTTCCAGAAAACATAACAATTTTTTATTTTAGTATCTTTAGTTAATTATATTATGTAATTGGCGATGACAATATTTTATGTTTAATAGATGTATAGTTATTTTATCATGAATTCTATTTTATCCTTAGATTTGGAAAATGTTGGATTATTACTAAAAAATAGATCATTAAGTCCAAACGTTGCAATATATTAATTATCTGTTGCAGCAGATGACTCATCTATTGGAAATAATCAAACAGATATAAACATTTGTTGCAGCAGATGTCTAATATGTTTTATTATGTCCAACAGACTCTACATATGTTGCAACAGATTACTCATCTGTTGCAATAAATATCTCATCTGTTGGACATAATCAAACAGATATACATATCTGTTGTAACAGATGTCTAATATATTTAATTATTTCCAACAGACACTACATATGTTGCAATAGGCTAGTCATATGTTGCAGCAAATGAGTCATCTGATGGAAATAATCAAACAGATATACACATCTGTTGCCACATATGACAAACCTGTTGCAATAGATAAGTCATCTGTTGGAAATAATCAGACAGATATACACATCTGTTGCAATAGATGATAATCTGTTGCAATAGGTTATACACTTAGTTGATCATGTAATTACTAGGTAATTTGTTGATATTGTAAACTTGTTAATTGAAAGGTAGTTATAGCTAAATAACTTTGTATATCACTAATCATGGTTTAGTGAAGCAATTCACATCAAATTAGTCAATTGATCACTCTATTTAGGACGAATACACTTAGTTGATCATGTAATTACTGTGTAATTCATTGAGATTGTAATTGAACTTGTTAATTGAAAGGTAATTATAGTTAAATAACTTTGTGTATCACTAATCATGGTTTAGTGAAGCAATTCACATCAAATTAGTCAATTGATCAGGATGAATACACTTAGTTGATCATGTAATTACTGTGTAATTCATTGAGATTGTAAATGAACCTGTTAATTAAAAACTAACTATAGTTAAATAACTTTGTGTATTACTAATCATGGTTTAGTGAAGCAATTCACATCAAATCTATGTAGAGTATGTTGGAAATAACTAAACATATCATTCATCTGTTGCAGCAGATGTGTATATCTGTTTGATTATTTCTAATAGATGAGTCATTTGTTGCAACAGGTTAGTCATATGTTGTAATAGATGTATATATTTGTTTGATTATTTCTAACAGATGAGCCATCTGTTGCAACAGGTTAGTCATCTATTGCAACAGATGACTCATCTGCTACAACAGATAATGCATCTATTGCAACATATCTAGAGTCTGTTGGAAATGATCAAACATATTAGAAACCTACTGCAATAGTTTTATAGCTGTTGTAACAGATGAGTTTATTTGTTTGATTATTTCCAATAGATGAGTCATCTGCTACAACAGATAATGCAACAAATGAGTCATCTGTTAGAAATAATCAAACATATTAGACATCTGCTGCAACAGATGTCTATATCTGTTTGATTATTTTTAATAGATGAATAATCTGTTGCAACAAATTATTCATTTGCTGCAACATAATTTATTAGTCTAACTAATTTTACATCTATTGCAACATATATAACATATGTTATATCAGAAGTTGTTCCCACACATACAACAATTGTTGGACCATAAATAAAAATATATTTTATATAATAAATAAATTACATCACCAACTAAAATGAGTTAAAATTATAAAGTTCATAACTAAACCAACAACAAGACTATTATAATAATTATGGAGCATTTCGATCTGGCATGTAGTTCTTTTGTGGCCAGCCTCTTACATATGGAGCACTTATTTTTTCTTGTTGGAAATGATTCCCCAACTCCACGCCTCCTCTTCATTCACCTTTTCCCCCGGTTTGCTTGGGTCAACATATGGAGGGGGTAATTCTCTCTCCAAAATCTCTAAAGGAACAATCCAAGAATCTTCAGGAGGCACCGGATTAATTTCCTTACAATATGTAATTATGTATTTTCTACCGAATAATATGGAGATAAGTACTCATAAATTTGGTTTCCAAATTGTGCACCATATTGGGCTCGAAGCGCTGCCATAGCATGTGGACAAGGTATTTTGTCAAAGTCAAAAACTATACATGTACAAGTTCTTCTTTGAAGATCGACCAAGGCAACATCACCATGACCGTTGATACTGAACTTGTAATTGGCTATTTGATGGGCCAATAACTTGTTCCCCGAATTTATGTAACTTGATATTTGTTTTTCCATTGAAATAACAAGTCTGTTTAGTGAGTTGGCCAACTCTATACGCCTCTCGTGAAATAATTTTGCAAACCTTATGTTTATTTCGTCAAATAGAGCGACAATGCGAAATTCTCTTTCAATGTCAAACATTGTATTCACCGACTTAGCAATGTTTGACGTCATAATATTATACCTATATAAAAAAATTCACTTAGTAAGACATAGAATTAAAATAAACTCAAACAAGATACACAATTTATAATATTGTACCTATTTTTTGGGCAAAATGCCCTGCTCCATCTGTGGAATCCGACACGTTCGAGGTGTTCGGCTGCCTTAGGTACCATATTCCTTATTTGATTGAAATGGTCATAGAACTCAACTCTATCGTACGCTTTCACTGTTTTATAAAAATGAGATACGACCTTTGAATTGTGAAAGTTGCTTCGAATATTTTCCCCAAGGTGCCTCATGCAACAACTATAATGAACTGCAGGGTAGACAATTGAAACCATCTTTCAAATACTTGGATGCCTATCAGGCATTATGCACAACTCATCGGTATCATCGACATAACTTCTCATTTTTTTAAAAAATTATTGGTACG
Source organism: Capsicum rhomboideum (assembly GCA_031232105.1). NCBI lineage: Eukaryota > Viridiplantae > Streptophyta > Magnoliopsida > Solanales > Solanaceae > Capsicum > Capsicum rhomboideum. The sequence continues at coordinate 60,528,257 of CP124711.1, forward strand.
AGGCATCACATTCCTTGTCCACTACACAAAAAGCCACCGAAAAAATATGATTCTCCACATTCTGTGCCACCGCCGATAGCAAAACTCCTTCATACTTGCTCTTAAAGAATGTCCCGTTGATGGCTATGACTTTTCTCATTTGTTGAAAACTATGAATCCATGTCGCATAGGCTACAAAAAAGTACTTGAACATTCTATTTTCATTAACCTGCAAGGCCGTCTTACTTCTTGAATTTGTGGACTTAAGCATATAATGGTATGCATCAAGCACTGCATACCCGTGCTCATGAGTTCCCCTAACCAAAGACTTTACAATCTCCATGCCCTTATAAATCTTTCAATAACTCACCTTACTACCCAATTCTGTACGGAGTTGATTGGCCATATCTCTTTTGGATGGCCTTTGCCATTGGGGAAGCTATTTTTGAAGTATTTACCAATGACCTTTGTAGTGGCATGCGGATTGTGGCTCATAATATGCTCTGAACCATATCTATGATACTTTTCATAAGTTCTAATGCAGAATTCGTCAAAACTTATGAATTTCACAGCCCTCAACCACCACTTGCAATCCGCATGTGCACATCTATAACAATAAACACTAAGCTAATTAGTCATTTTCTTGAGTCTAAAATCATTTTTCAAGCAAGCAATATATAATGGAGTGACTAGTTCTTCCTTGTTCTTCAATGTCATTCCCTCATAAAACCTGTTTCATCATCTTGAAGAATGCTCGACTGTGTTGATTGAGAATTGCCCACTGTATTGCTCGCAATAACGAGTGTAGGTGTTTGGTCCTCCTCCACTTCATCTCCACTCTCATCATCTAGAATATTTATGTCTACACCATCCAATTTATCATTTAACGTATCTTATTAGTCTTACTCTACATTCTGATTCACTATTGGTTTTTCAACCATGTACACCCTTAGAATGAGTCTAGCTGCATGACTCAGATAAGCACACAAATGAACTTGATCGCTTATCTTAAAAGGTAGGACCCTCTGATTTTTAAAAGAGTTGTGCATGTAACTAATGACAAGATCTTTTGGTTGGCAATTTAGTCCATAATTGTTGATGATTAAGTTCAGAAAATCATCATATAATACATCTCTTTGGACTGTCATCACTATAGTCTCTAACATGTCACCATATTTCCAACGCCAAATAAATCGATTGTTCTTCTCGATCCACTCACCATGAAAATCAACAACTATTGTTATTGAATCCTCCATTAATGGTACTTATAGAAATTATAGTAAAGTTGAGTGGCTATGTACAACAACAAAATTATATGCACTATCATTGTCCTAACAGATAACTCATCTGCTGCAGCGGATGACCTATCTATTGGATTCAACTTCTGGTTCTATCCAAGTATTACCACCTGCTGTAATACGAATCCAACAGATAAGTCATCTACTGCAATAGATGGGTCATCTGTTGCAACAGATACTTCATCTATTGCAACAGATGACTCACCTATTGGATACATGTTCAGAAACAAAAGAAGAATCCAACAGGTAAGTCATCTGTTGCAACAAATGGGTCATCTGTTACAGCAGATGACTTACTTTTTGGATTGAGCTACTTGTTCTAAACATGTATCCAATAGGTAACTCATCTATTGCAATAGATGAGTCATCTGCTGCAACAGATAACTCATCTATTGCAACAGATGACTGACCTGTCGGATTGAGCTGTTGTAACATTAATCCAACAGGTAGGTCATTTGCTGCAATAGCTAGGTCATCTATTGGAACAGATGTCTCATCTGTTGCAGCAGGTGACTTATCTATTGGAAATACTTTAACAATAGTGGAAACAATCTAACAGTTGTTGTATTCATATACAACAGCTATTGGATACGCTACTGAAAATTATTGAAAAATAGCAGATATACCCAGATGAGAAATTGAAATAATTAATTTTACTTATAAAATCACCTATAAAATAATTTTCACTGATATACGAATAAAATTTGGTTCAATAGTAGCAGCAGCGGCAGCAACAACAACAACAATGTCACGAAAAGAAGTAGCAACAGAAGATGATGATGAAGATGAAGATGAAGAATAATAAGAAGAAAAATAGTAGCAACAACATATAAAAACAATAGAAGAAAAAGAAAAGTGAAGAGAGAGAGAGAGAAGGGAGAAGAAGCCGCTGGTTTTTTTCCCTCCTTTTTAGTTTTAGGGTTTTATATAGATGGGCCAAAGTGTAAGTCCCAAAACTTGGGGATATGAAATTCATTCCCTTAATCCTTAATCTAAAAATAGTTACCCATACTCCATAATTAATACTTGAGTCACCTACACTCAGTTTTGAAACTTTTCTATCACCCTTAATTCATTGTCCCCAGTTACTAGATGTATCCCTCAATTTTTATATTTCATCCATATTTTACGCATATTTTTATGGGTCAAATATGGGTTGAAGTCCAAATTTTACCTGTTTAAAATATAATTCCCCTAACACATTAAATATCAGTGTACTGATAAAATATGGGCTCATTTTTCCAGCACTACTCATGGGCAACACTTCTGATTTTAAACCTTGAAGTTTTGATCAAGCTGCAAGTGGGTATCAAGAGTTTAAGACCACCAATTTTCAAGGTCATCGGGTGTAGTTTTTATTATATATATTGATTTTCATAGCTATCCACTTTTCTGCTGAGGAAAATATAACCAACGTTTCTAAAGTAATTAAAAAATAGGTGTAACTTAACAAAGTGACATCCATTTTTTCTATATTTATTTTACTTTTTAAATTCATCTTCTAGTAAAAAGTAAATATATAACTTTTTGGGCAAAATTAGGATTACTACTATTCTTACCTCCAATGATTAACATATTCTCGTCTATATATAAAAGAATTGGCAATTTTAGGAAATTTTCTTAAACTTTTAGGAAATTTTCATTGAAGTTTAGGACATTCCCCTGATAATGTTCGAATAGTAGGACACAATCTTGAAGCTTCATTTGGATAGGTATGTGTTGGAATTTTACTTGCAGTAGTTCAACTTGTACATATTTTGAATTGACACTAAAATTTTAGTTACAGCAATTCCATTTGTATAAGTTTTGAAGCTTGCAACACTGCCTTGAAGTTTCACTTTCAACAGTTCAAACTCCAAGAAAATTGTTAAAGTCCATGGGACTATTTTAAACTATTTTATCATATTTTAAAGTTGTAATTATGTTTCAGTTATTTTGAAAATGCTTACTATATTCTAACTAGTAACCCTAAAAGTGGGTACACGGTATCATTTTTATGAACATTAACGGGTTTTGTTTCAAAGGTTTTCATTACCTCAAATTAAATGCCAACTATTTTAAAAGATAAATTGCTCACACCACGTATTGATTGTGTGGTTTGACTCTATTTCTACTTAAACAAAAGTCAAACCATCTAAAATGATATTTAAATTTTTTAAATCAAACTAAGCAATTATAATATAATTTTTTTCGATTTCAATTTGCCGATTGCAGCACCCAAAAACTTCAAACATTATTAAATCAGAGCAAGATTAGAAGTATGGGGACTACACAAGAATTTAAAGTCAAAAAGTAATTAAATGGACTAGGATGAGTGTGGAAGTACTTTGGACAAAAGGATAAAATTTTACAATAATTCAAAACTTTAAAATGTGACAACGATGACAAGAAATAATGTTTCGGTCTGCAAATAAAATCTACAAACTAGTACCATATCTTACAATCATGATAATAATTATAGGAAGCATGTTGAAAGTGGTTCAATATAGAAAAAAATCAAGTTTTTTAATCAAAATGGCCAAGAGGCCATGTAATATATGAAAAATCAAAACAAGTCCTAGATATTTACAAAGAAGGCCCTAAGAGCCCAAAACTAAAAAAAAAAAGAAAAATGAAAAAGTGACCCAAAGGGGAATGACCCAACTCTAGTACAACAACACAAGATACTTGGTTCTGACTTTGGGAAGTTACAGATGAAAGCTCTTTAGCTCCTCTGCATCTTGTTGTTTCCATCAAAAGATCAGCAAAATCGAAGATTGTCACAGTTAAATCTTCCCGGTTATCCTTAGTAGAGCAGCAATCTTGTGAACAATGGAGAGAATAATTCTGTAATTATTCTAGACTTGAAGTTTTTTCCTCTAAGTTTGGAATCGATTTCACCCGAGACACCTTAGACTCTCACTAGATGCCCTCAATCCAAACCAACAAAGACATTTTCTAACTTTGAGGATGTAGAAAGCTTCAATGATTTATCCCTTTACAGTTTTGAGCTTTTATTATTCCTGTGAGTTCAAACTGTTATCTATGCTATTAAATCTTGTCTATTGATATTTATCAACAAGTTGAGGCCCAAAAGAACTAATACCCCTATCCAAGTCTTCAGATCTTTAAGGGAACAATTGACTCTTCTACAAGCTATTCATTGTAAGATTAGTCTATAATAATGATTAGTGACAAAGGATGAAAATCGGTGTTGTGATTTTGAGCTTCTTGCCTTATCTCTGCTTTTTCTTATTATTTTATAATAACTATCGTGTTGATTTTAGCTCTTTTCTGTGGTTTGATCATTTTACCCTTTCCTATTGTTGCTTTATATCATTATGAGTTGTAGGGATGATTGGCATGGTTCTTGAAGCGTTCAAGAGTGATATATATGAGTTTCAGGTTTTGAGTAGCCTTTAAAGTGATATAGTTGACTTTGGTCTACATTTTGTGATCCGAGCGTTGGATGAAAGTTTTGTCAGTTCTATTAAATCCAAATTATCAAATTTGGGTCAGTATCATGGTGGGTTTTAGTTCCGAGGCTCTATTATGATTTTTGAGTGTTTGAGCAAGAAACTAGTTCTTTTGGTCACAAGGGGTTCCCGCGGTGAAACTTGTTGATGACAACATATTTTGGTGATACAAGCCTAATCAGCGACAACCTCCTAAGGTCTATATCCCAAGGTTGACTCAAAAAGGGCCAAGCCTTGACCACCTTAAGGACCCTTTTAGAGCTCCCACTAGAGCGATACCATGTGTGGATGATAGCTTGGAGTATAGGAGGAGTTATATCTAATGATACAACCCAAGGGACCATTGAGCAACATCGTGTTTGGATGATAGTGTGGAGCCTGAGAGGTACAACTTAGCAAAGAAAGAACCAAAGGACAAACTGTCCATTTTGGCAATGGAAAAAGCCATTTTGGCTATGCACATGTGCAATCGGCGAAGAGGAGAGCTTAGCCGAATTGGATAGTTTGTTAATTAGGCTTTTAGGGTCACTTTTGGGCCTATTTTGTAATAAATAGCCCATGGCTATAAATAGCTAGGATTTCCCTTTTCTTAGATAGATGATTTTTAATGAAACTTACACTTGAGAGTGTTTTCAAGCTTGTTGGGAGCTTTGTTGAACTTTGTTTAGAAATGTTGGTTGCGAGTGGATTAATTTGCCTCTCGGTATTCGTAAGAGATAGGTGTTTGTGGTAATTCTAAAGGAAGGCCTTTGGATTTAATATATCCTTTAGTTGTCCTTTTCTTTATCATTTTGTTTCTATCTATCTATCAATTTCTCGATTCTATCCTTGTTATTTTAGTTTCATAGTTATTTCTTCATTTTCGTATTTTGGTTTGTATCATTTAGTATCAGAGCCGAGCTTAGGATCGTTCCAACTATTCTAGTCTTGGGATTTGTTATCACATAAAAAAAAGAGTAAAAACATTTTTGAGTATTTTTGAAAATTTGAGTTTTTGATTTTTGTGTTTTCTTAAGTTCTAGTGCTTGAATCGTGTTCTCTAGTACTATTTGAGTCTAGATATGAGATTTGGTGTTAATTGGAGTGATTTTGAAGGATCCATCATTTTTGAGTTTGAAGTTTGAAGGAAATGGAAATGGGTCTTCAAATCTGAACATTTTGAAGTGAAATTGAAGGTTGAAAGACATTGAGGTTTGTTCCCCATACCAAAAGGAGCTCACATCTCGAATTTGAAGCAATTTCGAGCTAAAACGAGTGAGTTGAGTTTTTACAATTTTCATATTTGTTCTTGGTGTTATTGAGGATATTCATATCTTCAAGAAGAAGAATAAAGAAAAGGGGGTTTAGATCTAAAAAGAAGGTGAAAGGAAAGTGTTTGGAAGTAGTACAAAAAGGAATATTCCAAAAGAGGGGAAAAGACAAAGAAAGAAGTACAAGGGGACCACCAAGAGGCTGAAAATCAAATGAGAGGGGGACACAATGCCCATTTTGGCACACCCCTCCATCCCATCACCAATCTCATTGCCCCATCGCTGATTTGCAAAAAAATAATTGGCGGTAGTTTGTTGACTAGGCCAACAAACTATCAACTTTTGTGATATATTGCCCCATCGCCAAATGAGTCATTCCCCATCACCAAAACCACTTTTACATCGCCAAACCATCAAACCCCCCCAGCCAAAATTAACCATTCCACAACCAATTGGAACAAATTTAAGGTGAGCTTAAGATCTTCAAGATCTAATTTCAAGTTTAAGTGGGCAATCTCATGATCTAATTCTTAGTTTCTTTTCTTTGATTCTTTTATCTCTTTCTTTGATTCTTAAAACTAATTTCAAACAAGTAATTATCCTACTTAGTTTTTGATTAGTTCTTGAGCCCTTTTCTTTCTTAGTTCCTTTTATTGTGTGATTTTCTAAGTACCATGGCACCGGAGATGAAATCCAATCTACCTCAAGTGGGACAAATCTTGATATCATATTGGATGTCATCATAGGAATACGACAAGATGTGAAGTAAATGACTGGGAGATTGTCACACATGAATGAGAGATTGTAAAACATGGATGGTAGAATGGAAAGTATGGATGGTAGGATGGCAAACATTAGGGACAATTTAAAAGCCTCAAATTTTACTCCTCAACCCCATGTCCAAACTCTCTCAAGCCTACCAACCTAAAACGCTCCTACTACCCAATTTGACAAAGACACTTCTAACGTTAGGCCCTTGTTACCCATTAACCACGATACTAGCGTTTTCCTTAGTATAAACCCTTCTTTTTTATAGTTTAAGGAGGATCCAAAGAAAGTTCCTCATGAACACAAACTTGCAGGCCTAACAGAATTCTTGCCAAAGGATTCCAAACTTGAAAAGTGTGATGTCAAGTCGATGCGAAATTCGAATTCGAGGACGAATCCTCTTCAAGAAGGGGAGGATGATATAAGCCGAATTAAAATCAACCTCCTAAGGTCTATATCCCAAGGTCAACTCAAAAGGGTCCAAGCCATGACCACCTTAAGGACCCTTTTGGAGCTCTCACTAGAGCAATACCACGCGTGGATGATAGCTTGGAGTACGAGAGAAGTTATATCTAATGATACAACCCAAGGGACCACTGAGCAACATCGTGTTTGGATGATAGTGTGGAGCCTGAGAGGTCCAACGTAGCAAAGAAATATCCAGAGGACAAACTGTCCATTTTGGCGATGAAAGAAGCCATTTTGGTGATGCACATGTCCAATTGGCGAAGGGGAAAGCTTAGCCTAATTGGATAGTTTGGTAATTAGGATTTTAGGGTAACTTTTGGGCCAATTTTTAATAAATAGCCTACATCTATGAATAGATAGGATTTTCCTTTTCTTAGATAGATGATTTTTGATAAAACTTACACTTAAGAGTGTTTTCAAACTTGTTGGGAGCTTTGTTAAACTTGGTTTAGAAACATTAGTTGCGAGTGGATTAATTTCCCTCCCGGTCTTTGTAAGAGATAGGTGTTAGTGGTAATTCTAAAGGAAGGCCTTCGGATGTAATATATCCTTTGGTTGTCCTTTTCTTTATCATTTTTTGTCTATCTATCTATCAATTTCTCGATTCTATCCTTGTTATTTTAGTTTTGTAGTTATTTCTTCATTTTCGTATTTTGGTTCGAATCATTTGGTAAATTCTATTGTTCTGTTGAGTCTGGAATATCAAAATTAGTCTAGTTGAATTATTAATTTATTTTATGGTGTCCCAAACAAATTTCAAGGGTCCATCCGAAGAGATTTGTAGTCTTAAACCATTGTTGGTGCAGGCCTCAGGCCTTCTTCGTGTTTACGGCCCTGATGACGCATTTGTGAAGAAGGAATTTATTATCCTTTGCGAATGCGATGGTGACACCATGTTCACAAAGGGTAATCGGGTCCGAGTTAGTTTTTGTCCTTCTATACGTTTGCGGCCAGTCCACTACATTTGCAGTTGATTCAAGTCAATAGCCTTTGTGAATGCGAGGGGATTACCACATTTGTAATGAAGGTACTGTTTATCAGAATAGTATAAATACCCCATTTTTGTAATTTAACTCCATTTTCACCATTTTCAAGCTTGGGGAACACAATTTTAAGAGAATATGATGATTTTTTTTTATCAACTTTGATTTGGAAAAGCTTCTAAACCCATTTTTATCTATTACCCATTGATTATACTGTCAAATCATCTTCAAAACTTGGACTTTAAACTTGAAATTTTGGGGTTTACCTGGTAAAGTAAAAAATGAGTATTTCGGTGTTCTGTAACCCGATTTCAACTCAATTTTCAATGAGATTTTAGATTTAGAACCCTTAAACTATGAGTAAAGTGATTTTTTTAAATTAAAATTCTAGTTTTACCCTATTATTTTTGGGATTAATTTTCAGAGTGATCTTGGACTTGAAACCAAAGTATACTAATATGGATATCAATAGACTCCTAATTACATTTAACAACTGTTTTTGATAGATTGGGAACATTTTGAAGTCGCTCGAAAGGGAATGGCTTCGTGTTAAGGGGTTCACACTCGTGTCTTCGGCTTTCAAGGTAGGTTATGGCTTAACTTTCTTCAGAACAGGCTGGGTAGATAATTGATTATGTAAAATATGCTATAGGTTGGTGAATATCTTATTGTTTACATCATTTGAGTTAATTATTATTATCACGTTACCCGTAAGGGGCTTGTGTCGACCTTATTGGTGTCTTATTTGCTTCTTGGCTATTGTGATGCCCGAATGAGGGCTTGTATGGATTATTATTAACTTCTTGATTTGATTCTATTCTATTAGTGCCCGAGGGGGCTCGTATCATGTTTTGTTGAGTATTGGCGGATTTTAAGTTTATTTACACACCGTTGAGCTAATTATTGCATGTCAGTGTTTTCGCTATGATCATGCATATTCATATTTCATCTTGTTGTTCATGGATTTAGTACTACTATAGAATTTGGATTCTTTGGGAAGAAAAATAAACCATTTTATAAAATTCCTTAGCCGAGGGAAGTGCCAGTAAAGTTGATTGCTGAAACTATGATTAGTATTTGGGTTGCAAACCCCTTATGGGTCCTCTTCTAGAATCTTAGGCTCGGAAGGTGTATTCAAGGTGAACATTTGAGCATTGCATACATACTATATTATTGTGTTGCACTATATTTCATCTCTTTTATGTGAATGATACTGTGACTTAAACTTCCTTATATGTGGTATTTATATCCTTATATTGTTGTTGAGATTGGACTATCCTTATGCGTCACTTGTAGTTTACTTTACTTGTTTAGTTGTCTATTTTGCTTGTCGGCCTATGATACCTATTGAGTATAAGTGGACCGTAGACTTAATTGATCATGAGTGGAACCCACCCTAAATTTATGGTGGGAAAACCATCTAACCCAACCCTTAACCAATTACCAAGAATTCAGCTAAACCATCTTCATCAATTCACTACTATTTAGCTCACTAAACATAATACAAATCAAACCAAATCATTACTAACTTGTTTATGATCCAAAATAAAAGAGAGTGCAGAAGTATTTGTAATTATTACAATCTCCGGGACCCAAAAGTCAACGTAGAAGAACTCAAAAGAATTCAAAAACCAAGTTTAAACAATATTCAGAATATGGAATAACAGAAATGTCTCTGGCCCAAAACAAAGGACATAACCAACATAAAGATTATCCAATAGTTGCCCGGACATGGTGCTCACTCTTGAATCAATGTTTGAATCATAAGCTAGAGCCGAGGTATCGTCTCAAATGATGGAACACGCTCTGCACTCAACAAAAGAAGAGTACATGTAGTATCAGTACAATAACTAAGTACTGGTAGGTATCATTGGCCGACTCAACTCAACACCATACAAACAAGCAAGTTAAATGCAAGTAACAACAATCAAAACACAACTCATAATTAGTTGACAAGCATGAACAGTCATAACATGTTTTCTCATCAGAATACAGGTAGACAAGTATATCAATTACACGTAGGCACATTCCATCAATAATAATCATCACAATATATGTGTAAATGAAATGATGATTGCATGTATGCAATATGTACACACATACTAGAGTCAGTAGGGACTATTAGCTATGACCTACAAGGGATGAGCTTAGTCTATGTACCAGTATCAGCGTGGTACCTGATCCAATAACAGTGTTAGTGTGACAATCGATCCAAATATTAGTGTCGGTGTGACATCCGATCCAACCAGATCTCAATATTATCTCAAAATCCAATGCTCAATGAATGATATAGTCAATAATCACAAGTAATGCCCAAAAGCAAATCACATACATCCAACTTGCATATAAGCACAGAGTCAAACAAGTCTATACTACTATTAAACCATAACCTACCTCGATTCCTTTCTCGAAAACACTATGTAGCCACAGACTTGCCCTTTCTTTCTATTTCTACCCATTCTTGATTTATAAACAACAATTACATATACTTTAACACAACAATTCACCCTTTTGAAACATTAGGAACTTTCATTCATCAATTAACTCATGAGCTTAACCTAGTTCATCAACTTAGGGTTTTCTATCCTTTAAACTCTTTAATTTTCCATACTTTATGATTACAATCATGGTTTCTACCATGAGAAATGTTTTCTAATACCCTAGGATCAATAACAACTGATAATAAACTTAGGGCTAAATTCCATTTACCATGGCTACGATTCTTACAATATTAAGAGTCTAGAGGAGTAATTTTAAGTTTGAAGGGTAAAGGAACTTTACCTCAAAGAGGGAAAACCCACAAAAATGTGAAGAATCTATCTTGTTAAGCCCTTGAACATTTTTTGGAAAAGTGGGAATGAAAATGGATTTTCTGATTTTAAAAATTGGAGTTCAGCATTTTCACCATTGTAGCGGCACTTTGTCACTGTAGCGGGGAATCTGCCGCTGCAGTGGCACCTAGGCCAAAAAAGGTTGTTGCTGTGGTGACACTTTTGCCACTGCAGTGATACTGCTGCAGCGGCAGTTCTATCGTTGCAAAGCCCCCAAACTAGTAGCTCAAGACTCGGTCCCAGCTCTGGCCATTTCACAATACACTTCTCAAAATTTGATATTATGAACTAACCCTTTTACGGTAATCGCTATAACCAGAGTTCTACTAATCCATTCTACACACCAAAAGTTTCTAAGACTTCCTTAATTTATCCTCTAACACAAAATACAATAAAAAACACAAACCAACACTCTAATAATTCCCAAATTTCCCTAGACCATCATACACTCAAATTACGCCTATAACTAGGCCAGCCAAAATTTTCAAAATTTTGATTTAAGGAGAAAGTAGGCAAGGATTTACTCCTTATTTCAGCGTAATAATGGTTTGGACCTTTACATTAGATACCAATTTACCCCTTGTTCTTTCCCGAATGACAACTAACCAAAATAATGCGACAAATGAGCAAAAGGATTAACTGAATCAATGAACAAGTAAAGATAGCGCTTGCGCATATCTACCTCCATTTCACACTTAGATTTCTCAACCGGACGGTTTTTCCACTGAACCTTTATAGACAATATGAATTTAGTCCTTAGCTTCCTCACATCCCTATCCAAGATTGCAATTGGCTCCTCTTTGTAAGAGAGCTCATTGTCAAATAATTTTGAATCCCAAGGAATGATGTAGTTTCCATCTTCATGGTACTTCTTGAGCATTGACAGTGTTACTTCTTAAGCATTGACACATAAAACACAGGATGAACTCCCGACAAGCTAGGAGGTAGAGCCAACCTATACAATATTGACCCTACTCCATTCAAAACCTCAAAGGGTCCTCTGTACCTTGGACTTAACTTTATCTTCTTTTCGGACCGCTTTACACCATTCATCGGTGAAACTTTTAGCAACACTTTCTCGACATGCACATCTCTTACCTTATTGTCTACATATTCTTTATATTGACTCTGATCTACTACCAACTTCTCTTGGATGAAGATCACTTTCTCCACCGACTCCTTTTGCATGTTAATACCCCAAGGTCTCACGTTGAAAGTATCAAACTATTCAATGGAAGATCTACATCTTCTTCGATACAAAGCTTTAAAAGGAAGCATGTCAATGCCGGAGTGGTAGCTGTTGTTGTACAAAAATTCACACAATGGCAGATATTGGTCCCACTAACCACTAAAATCCATCACACAAGCTCAGAGCATATACGCAAGCATCTGGATCATCATTTCTGACTGCCTGTCAGTCTACGGATGAAAAGTTGTACTTAGGTTCAACCTAGTACCCAATTCTGATTGAAAATTCTCCCAAAAGTTGGTGGTAAACTGCGTACCTCTATTCGACACTATGGAAATAGGAACCCCATGAAGTCTCACAATCTTTATCACATAGATTTTAGCCAACTTGGCTGCATTATAGACCACCATTATCGGAATAAAGTGCACATACTTAGTCAATCGATCGACGACCACCAAAATGGAGTCACATTTCCTTAGAGTCTTAGGAAGACCCACCATAAAGTCCATGTTTATTCTCTCCCATTTCCACTCTGGGATAGGCATTCTCTGAAAAAAGTGCCATCAGGTTTTCGATGCTCATACTTAACCTGTTGACAATTTTGACACTTGGTCACAAAATCCATAATGTCCCGCTTCATTCTGTGCCACTAATAATAGTGCCTCAAGTCTCTATACATTTTAGTTGCACCCAAATGTATAGAGTACTTAGTATTGTGAGCCTCAACAAGGATAATGGGAATCAAGTTGCCCACACGAGGCACACACATACGCCGCCGAATCCTCAACACTCCCTCTTCACCAAGAATGGCCTTCTTGGCCTCACTTTTTAATACCTTTTCTGTAAGGTTGTTCAACTTCTTGTCTTTAAACTACCTATTTTTAATCTTTTCAAAGAAAGTAGACTTAGCCTCCACATGGGCTAGCACTCCTCCCTTTCTAGTCACCTGCTACCTCATACAACTATTAGTTAGAGTTTGTACCTCTCTAGCCAATGGGCATCTCGACACCTCCAACTATATCAAACTTCCCATGCTTACCGGCTTTTGGCTCAATGCATCTGCCACTACATTGAATTTGCTAGGATGATACAAAGTTAAGATGTCATGATATTTGATCAACACCATCCACCTTCTCTGCCTCAAAATTGAGATCTCGCTGAGTAAACACATGCTACAAACTATAAAAGTCTGTGAAAACCTCACACTTCACCTAATAGAGGTAGACTCTCCAGATCTTCAAAGAAAAAACCATTGCTGCTAATTCCAAATTGTGGGTGGGATAGTTCTTCTAATGGGGCTTCAGCTTTCTCGAAGCATAAGCAATTACATTCTGACCCTATATCAAAACAGCACCTAAACCAGATCGTGAAGCATCACAATACACATTGAAATCCTTACCTTAAATAGGCAAGATGAGAATAGGAGCTAAAGTTAGCAAGGTCTTGAGCATTTGAAAGCTCTCCTCATACTTATCATCCCACACAAAAGGAACCTCTTTTTGAGTCAGGCGAGTAATATGTGAAGCAATGGAGGCAAACCCCTTAATAAACTGACGATAATAATTGGCCAACCCTACAAAACTCTAAACCTCTATAACGTTGGTCGTTCTGGCCTAGTTCTTAACAGCTTCAACCTTCTGCGGGTCTACCATAACCCCTTCCTTGGATACCATATTCCCCTAAAAGGACACTAAAGATAACCAAAATTCACATTTTGAATACTTTGCATAAAGTTGCTTCTCCTTGAGTAACCCCAACACTGTACACAAGTGAGCTTCATGCTCCTCCTTACTCTTTGAGTAAACCAGAATATATTCAATGAAAACAATAACAAACAAATTCAAAAATGGCTTGAATACTCCATTCATCAAGCTCATGAACCCAACTGGGACATTGGTCAAACCAAAATACAAAACCAAGAACTCATAATGTCCATAACAAGTCTGGATAACGGTCTTTGGGATGTCCTCAACCCGAATCTTAAGATAATAGTAACCTGACCTCAAATCAATCTTTGAGAACACCGCAACTCCCTACAATTAGTCCAATAGATCATCTATCCTAGGGAAAGGATACTTGTTATGAGTTGTCACCTCATTCAACTGCTGGTAATCTATGCACATCCACATACTAGCATTCTTATTTTTTCACAAAAAGGACAAGAGTACCCCAAGGCAAAATGCTCGGATGAATAAAACCCTTCCCTAATAACTCTTGCTACTAGGATTTTAATTCTCTTAACTTAGCCTGTGCCATCCTATAAGTAGAGATAGATATAGGGTGGGTTCCCAGTTCTATGTTTATACAAAAGTCAAATTCACAGTCAGGGGGCATACCGGGGAGATCATCAAGAAACACCTCTAAGAATTCACACACTACTAAAACCAAAGCAATAGGAGGGACTACCGAATTATCATCCCAAAGATGAGCTAGGAACGCCCTACACCCTCTTAACTAACTTTTGAGCATGAATAGCTGACACAATTCTCAATGGAGTTGGCTTAAGAGTACCTTCCCACTCTAACTTATCCATCCCGGGCATAGCTACAGTGACAGTCATAGCATATCACTCAAGAATAGCACGATGAGGAGACAACTAACTCATCCCTAAAATAATATAAAACTCCTCCATATCTAAGATCACTAAGTCTGCCAAAGTTCTATACCCCATAAACATCACTGGACATGCCCGATAAACCTGATCAACACATACAAAAACCCCAACTAGTGTAGACACATACATGGGTGCATCAAGGAATTTACATGTTAAGTACAAACCCAAAGCAAATTTCACAGACACATAAGAAAAGGTAGATTTGAGATCAAACAACACAAAAGCAATATGATTACAGATAAGAATAGTACTTGTGATCATAACATTAGAAGTTTCAGCTTCAGGACGGGCCAAAACAACATAAAGATGAGCCTTATCACCACCCTGATCACTACCTCTACCAGCCTCCACACCACCTCAACTAACCTATCCTTCACCATGGTTGGCTTAGAACCTACCCCTCTCAGTATTATGACCACCATGCCCACCATATAGATGACCCCTACTATATCCTTCACTACCACAACCTGCTAGGACTAAGGTAATAGAAGTTGACAACTGAGTCAACTGACATGCAGATAAATAATTAGGACAAAACTTCCAAATATGACGACCCAATCCCTATACTCATAGCATCTGATGTCTAAGAAAGGATGTTGAATTGAAGACGTTTAAGGTGAATAACTATCTATCTGGGAGGGATTATAGCAGGCCCTTTGCGGACACAGACATAGCTGAATGGAATGGCCGAGAAGATTAACCCCACAAACCACAGACTCTCGAATAAGTACAACTATAATGATCCATTTGGGGGGTTCTTTTCCTTTTCCTTCACCTCTCCTTGCTTCTTAACCCCTTTCGCCTTCTTCACATACCGTACCACTTCCTGAAAAGTCTTTTGGCCACTTGTAGTACAACCACGTACTGACCAATATTCAAACCTTCACAAAATACCTGATCCTTTTCTCCTCTAAGGTAATCAACTAAAGTGCATAGTGAGACAAGGCATGAAATTTGGCCTTGTAGGCTGCCACATACATATCACCTTGCTCCAGTTTCAAGAACTCATCCTTGTTCATATCTCGATAGGTACAAAAAACATACTTCTCAAGAAATAGATTTTGGAACTATGCCCATGTAAGTGGAGGTAAGGTAGCTCTACACTTAACAAAGAACCTCCACCATTTCTTGGCCTCTGCCTACCATTGAAATGTCACAAACTCCACACCATACCTCTCCATAATGCCCGTCTTGTACAGACGCTCGTGATAGTCTATTAAGAACTCTAATGCATTCTCTGTCTCAGTACCCTGAAACACTAGAGGTTTCATCTTCATGAACTTAAAAAATAGTCCATGCTCATCATTAGTCATCATCGGTCCTAATACCTGTCGGAGAAATACTCTTGTCTCAAAGCCCTCATCCATCTGAGGCGCTACAGCATCGACATGCTGCAAGGCTAGGGATGGAAATACAAGAACTGCTGGAGTAGTACCGGTGCCAGCCAAACTACTCAAAATCCCCAACACCTACTGAATCAAACTTGTGGACACAGGCACCTGAGTTACACTATTCTGCACTGGCACCATATTCTTTGGAACCAATACTTATTCCTCCTCAACCATCACCTCCTCATCTAGAACCAAATCTGTAGCATCCTGGTATGGGGGAGGGGATGGTGATCTCTGCCTAGCCATCCCTTTATATACTTGGGCTCCATCCCTGATAGGTGCTACCCCTCGTCCTCCCCTTTTGCTCTTGCCCCTAACTCAAGGCCTACCAAAAACCACAGCCTCAATGGCCGATGTTGTTGCGGCTGTGGCTGCTGCTGAATGAGTGTTCACCATTTATGAAAATAAGAGTGAAGGAGGTTAGATACCAATTTGGAGCACCAGATACTAATTGGAATCAAGTACTAGCATAAAAGGAAGAAAGAAGTGAAAATTGTTTCCTAAATCCCTGTAGCCTCTTAAAGAAAAATACAGATGTCTCTGTATCATTCCACAAAACTCTACTAGACCTGTTCTTGCAAAATTAGATAGACAAACCCAATGCTCTGATACCATCTTTGCCACAGCCCAATTGGTCGTGAGTGGCACCCACCCTAACTCAACCGGGGGAGAACCCTCTAACCCAACCCTTAACTAATTACCAAGAATTCACCTAAACCATCTTCATCAATTCACTACTAATTAGCTCACTAAACACAATATTAGTCAAATCAAATCATTATTAACTTATTTAATATCCAGAAACAAAAGAGGGTGCAAAAGTATCTTTAATTATTACAAACCCTGGGACCCAAAAGTCATCATGCAATAACTCTAAAGAATTCAAAAACCAAGTATAAACAATATTCAAAAATATGAAATAAAATAAATGTCTCTGTCCCAAAACAAAGGGCATAATGAACATAAATATTTATCCAATGGTTGTCCGAATATAGTGCTCACCCTTGAATCGATGTCTGAATCATGAACTAGAGATGAGGTCTTATCTCAAATGTTGGAACATGCTCCGCACTCAACAAATGAAGAGTACATGTAGTATCAGTACAATAACTAAATACAAGTAGGTATCATTATCTGACTCAACTCAACACCATACAAATAAGCAAGTTAAATGCAACTAACAACAATCAAAATAAAACTCACAATTAGTTGACAAGCAAGAACAGTCATAACACTTCATCTCAACAAAATATAGGTAGACAAGTATATCAATTATACTTAGGCAGATTCCCTCAATAATAATCATCACAATATATGTGCAAATGAAATGATGATTGCATGCATGTAAGATGTACACACATACTAAAGTCAGTAGAGACTCTCAGTTATGACCTACAGGGGATGAGCTCAGTTCATAGACCAGTACCGACATAGTACCCTATCTAATAACAGTGTTGGTGCGACACCTAATCTAAATAAAGTGTCGGCGTGACACCTGATCCAACCATATCTCAATATTATCTCAAAATCCAATGCTCAATGATGATATAGTCAATAATTACAAGTAAAGACCAAACGTAAATCACATATAAGTATCGAGTCAAGCAAGTTTATACTACTATTAACCATAGCCTAACTCGATTCCTTACCCAAAAGCATTATATACCCACAAGCTTGCCCTTCCTTTCAATTTTTGCCCGTTCTTGATCTATAAATAACAATTACATATTATTTAACATAACAATTCACCCTTCCTAAATATTAGGAACTCACATTCATCAATTAACTCATGAACTTAACCTATTTCATCATCTTAGGGTTTTCTAACCTTTAAACTCTTTAATTCTTTATATTTTATGATTACAATCATGAATTCTACCATGGAAAGTGTTTTCAAACACCCTAAGATCAATAAAAACTGATAATAACATCATTCTCTACCTATTTCCACCACTTTATAAACTTAGGGCTAAATTCCAATTTCTACCATGGCTATGATTCTTACAATCCTAAGAGTCTACATGAGTAGTTTCAAGTTTGAAGGCTAAACGAACCTTACCTCAATGATGAAACCCCCCCCAGAGTTGTGAAGAATATCCCTTATTAAACCCTTGAATGTTTTTTTGAAAAAGTGGGAATGAAAAAGGGGTTTGCTGATTTTAAAAATTGGAATTCAACATTTTTGCTACTGTAGTGGCACTTTTGTCTGTAGTGGAACTTTTGTCACTGTAGCGGCACCACTGCAGTGGAGGATATGGCGCTACAGTGGCACCTAGGCCAAAAAAGAGTGTCGTTGCGATGACACTTCTGCCGCTTGCAGTGGTACTTCTGTCGCGGCAGAGACCCAAAACTAGTAGCTTGGGAATCGTTTTGAGATCTAGGTATTTCACAACTCACTTCTCAAAATTCAATATTTTAAACTGACCTTTTTACGATAATTACTATAACCAAAGTTTTACTAATCCGTTCTATGCATCGAAAGTTTCTACAACGTCCTAAACTCGTCCTCTAATATAAAATACAATCAAAAACATATACCAAAACTCTAATAATTCTCAATTTTTTCTAGACAACCACACACTCAAATTATGCCTAAAAGTAGGCTAGCCCAAAATTTTCAAAATTTTGGTGTAGGGAGAAACTTGGCAAGGATTTACTCCCTATTTCAGTGTAACAATGGTTTGGGTCGTTACATGCTCACTCTCACTTTTCTGTACCTGATCCTATTTTGAATGCCATTCATGGTTCATGATTCGTGCAACTTTGGGATCTATCAGAGTTGCGGTGAGCTCTTTGTCTGGAGCATGTTCCCGGATTCATCTATGTTTTCCTTGTCTTTACTTTATTTTAGAGACAGATAGTTGTATATTTATACTTTATGATAGTTTTATAGTAGGTCTTACTCATGACACTAGATCGTTAGGGGATTTGAGTTGTACTATCTAGATATTTTTCATTATTATCGTATTAGCTTGACTTTATCCTAAAGTCTCATAGTTTACTTTATTAGTTATCTTCTTTCCATTATTATTCTCCATTGGTGTTGGGGTTACCTAAAAAGGTTGGGTCGATATAGGTTCCATCATGACCTCAAGATTTTGTGTCTTGGCAAGTTGGTATCAGAGTGCTAGGTTCACCAGTCTCGGGAGTAAAAGAGAAAAATATCTAATAAAGTCCTGCGGATCGATACATCGACTTTCGTTTCTATCTTTGAGAGGCTATGGGACATTTTTAGAAAAATTTTCTAATTTGATTCTTTATCATGCACATTATTCATCTCAGTATTCTAAACTTATATCTCACTCTTTATGCACAATTGGTGAGAACTTGATTAGGAGTTATTGATGATGTTAAGACAGTACCTATTGTAGGGCCCCCAGTAAGGGGATAAGGCAGGGGTCAGGCCAAGATCGTGGTAGAGGTAATACATGAAGAGCTGCTCTAGATTGCCAGTGATTGGTCATGTTAATGCAACTTATCAACCAGAGGGTGCGGGACAAGCCTAGGCCCTTCAGGGTTTTATTTCTACTCTAGTGTTATAGGATGTTCTAATTCGACTTTCGAGCCATCTCTCAAATAGGTACTCTCTAGGTACACCAGAGGTTCATAGATGAGAGAGAGTATCCAGGGGTTTTTAGACTCTCAGGGAATAACCAGTTGCTGTTGTGTCCCACATGTTAAGGTGTTACCTACCATACTTGTTGCTCCACCTGTGATTCCTGGTTCAGAGACATCTACTGATAATCGAAAGAGGTTTGAGAGATTTATGAGATTGGCCCCTCCCAAATATAGCGATGCTATTTGTGAGGATGCATATGAGTTCTTGGTCAATTGTCAGGAGGGTTGCATAACCTCAGTTTTCTTGAGTCTTATGGCACTGACTACACTACCTTCCAACTGACTGATGTGGCCAAATAGTGGTGGAGGAGGCCAGTAGTTCTGTCCCTTTGACTTGTACCTAATTTTTAGAGATATTCTTTGAGAGGTATGTAACCTTAAGCATGAAGGACAAGTGGAGGGGTGAGTTTGATGACTTAGAGAGTGATCCATAATTATTACTGAGTACGAGGTCTATTTTGATACCTTGTGTAAGCATGCCATAGCCAACATCTCTACAAAGGCCGAGAGGATTAGAAAGTTTGTGAAGGTATTGACTACTACTCTTCAGATGGTGATGACTTAGTTAGTGACTATAGGTGGATCTTTTTAGAGTATTATGGTTTATGCCAAGAGAGTTGAGAGTATTCACCAAGGTGCTCAGGGTAGCAGTGGTAAAAGGTTATGCTGATAGGGAAGTTTCAGTGGTCACTTGTCTCAATGTAGGGATTCTTCAAGCATAGGCTATCATGGTTACCATAATAGACTAATATAGGTAGTATTATAGGTTTCAGATAGTGGATTTATGGGTTTTGAGGTTTCAAGTGGTCAAAGGTCAAGTCATGCAGGCCGAGGGTCTCATTCTGGTTCTTCAGTTATGGAGGGCGTTTTGGTTATTTTTGACTCTCATAATGCATTTCGTCTAGCAGAGGATGCTATGTGTGTGATGAGTTTGGTCACTTCACTAAATATTGCCCAACTATATGTCAGGTCCTCCACAACAGAGTTTACAACTTTAGCTTTGTACGTCACAGGTGCCTCTGGCCATAGGGGGTGTATAAGGCAGTAGAGGTGGATCACGGGATACCAGGGGTGGAGCTCAAGGATCTTGTGGTAGTGGACGGAGAATTTCTCAGTCCTTAGGTAGATGCGGGCAGTGCTATGTTTTTCTCTGGAGACCTGAGGTAGAGGCCTCTGATGTTGTGATTACAGGTACCATCCCAGTTTGTCTTTATCATGCTTCTATGTTGTTTGACCCTGGGTCTACATTCTCTTATGTATCTGTATATTTTTCTTCTAGTATTAATTCAATGTGTGAGTCACTTGCCATACCCATTCGCATTTTAACCCCCGTAGGTGATTCTTTAGTGGTAGATCGAGTGTACCGATCATGTGTAGTGACTCTTTTGGGGCGTGACACTTAAGTAGTTTTGATCATTCTTGATATGGTCAATTTTGATGTTATTTTGGGTATAGACTGGTTGTATCCTTATCATACGGTTTTAAATTGGTAGGCCAAGATTGTTACTTTAGTCATGCCTGATGTGTTGAGGTTAGAGTGGAAATGTACTCATAGTTCTTGTCCTAAAGGGGTTCTATCTTTTCTTCATGCTCATCGGATGGTAGAGAAGGGATGTCTATCTTACTTTGCTTATGTATGGGATACCAGTGTTTATTCACCATCTTCTTTGGATTCTGTGAGAGTTGTTAGGGAGATCATGGATATGTTTTGTATGGACTTGCCTAGTATTTCTCTGGATAGGGATATCGATTTTGCTATTGATGTGGAGCCTGGCACTAAGCCCATGACCCCGATAGAGTTGAAGTAATCGAAGGAGCAATTGGAAGATTTATTGAGTATAACAATAACAATAATATACCCAGTGTATTCCCATAAAGTGGGGTCTAGGGAGGGTAAAGTGTACGTAGTCCATACCACTACCTTAGACAAAGTAGACAGGCTTTTTCTGATAGACCCCCGACTTAGGACAAATAATAGTATAAAAAACATAAAAACAACAAACAAAATGGGATAACACACGAATAAATAATAAAAGAAACAAGACACCCACAGTGCAATACTATACACAAACTATCTAAAATCACAAACATCACCAAAGCACCACGAATAAGAAACTACAAGACACACACATAACACTACGACTGTAGGAATAGATACAATAAAAGTACTCCTTCCTACTAGCAAGGAATAACTCCTACCCACTAACGGTCTACCCTAATTTGCATTCTTCACACCTTCCTATAAAGGGTCATGTCCTCAGTAAGCTGTAACTACTCCATGTCATGTTTAATCACCTCCCTCCAATATTTCTTCGACCTACCTCTACCCCGTATGAAGCCATCCATAGCCAACCTATCACACCTCCATACTGGGCATCTGTGCACCTACTAATCACATGCTCAAACCATCTCAACCACACTTCCCGTATCATGTCTTCCACCAAATCCACGCCCATATTTTCTAGAATAAACTCATTTCTAGCCCCTATCTCTCCTAGTAAAGTCCTAATATCTATCACAACTTTGGATGTGAGAGTTCTTGACTGGCCAATACTCCGCTCCATACAACATAGTCGATCGAATTGCCACTCTGTAGAACTTGCCTTTAAGTTTAGGAGTCACCTTCTT
Organism: Capsicum rhomboideum; assembly: GCA_031232105.1. Taxonomy (NCBI): domain Eukaryota; kingdom Viridiplantae; phylum Streptophyta; class Magnoliopsida; order Solanales; family Solanaceae; genus Capsicum; species Capsicum rhomboideum. The sequence goes on from CP124711.1 coordinate 60,550,729, forward strand.
ATAACACAAGGCTCCCAAAGCAAGCTTCCATTTCAACCACCCTGCACCAATACGGTGTGTGACATCCTCATCAATATCTCTATTCCCCTGAATCATAGACCCAGGATACTTAAAAATATCTCTCGTTTGAATGGCCTGGGAATCCCGCTTCACTACCATGTCATCCTCATGTGTCAAATCACTAAATTTGCACTCTAAGTATTATGTTTTGGTCCTGGTCAACCTAAACCCTTTAGACTCTAGGATTTATCTCTAAATCTCTAAATTATCATTAACTCCTTCTAGAGTCTTGTCAATTAGAACTACATCATCAGAAAACAACATACACCAATGAACCTCCCCTTAAATATGTCGCGTCAATACATCCATCACCAAGGTAGATAAAAATGGACTACGAGTCAATCCTTGGTGCAACCCTGTCAAAATAAGAAAGTGATCTGAATCTCCTTCCACCATCCTCACGCGATTCTTCACTCTATCGTACATGTCCTGAGTAGACCTAGTGTACGCCAGGGGAACACCTCTAGCCTCTAAGAACCTCTACAGACCCTCCTTGGGTGCTTTGTAATATGCCTTCTCAAGATTAAAGAACACCATGTGTAAGTCCTTCTTCCTCTCCCTAAACTGCTCCACTAATCTCCTTACGAGATGAATGGCATCGGCAGTCAAGCGTCCTGACATGAATCTGAATTGATTCTTGGAAATAGTTATGATGCTTGTCAAACTTATCTCTACCACCCTTTCCCAAACCTTCATAGTGTGACTCAACAACTTGATACCCATATAGTTGTTGCAACTCTAAATATCATCCTTATTCTTGTATAATGGAATCATCATACACTATCTCCAAGCTTCAAGCATCTTCGCCGTCCTAAAAATAATGTTAAATAACTCTGTCATCCACTCCATACTTCCCTGCCAGTTCTCTTCCAAGAATCTACTGAAATCTCATCTGGACCAATCGCCCTACCCCTACACATCCTACGAACAGGACCCTTGACCTCCTCAACTTTTTTACACTTACAATAACCATAGTCACAACACCTCTCTGAGTGCTCCAAGCCCCCCAGCTCAAATACTTTGTCCCCCTCGTCGTTCAATAGTTTATGGAATAAGTCCTCCACATCCTTCTAATGAGGGCGTCCTTCACCAATTTTTTACCATCCTCCCCCTTAATGCACTTCACTTAGTTAAGTCATGGGCCCTCTAGCCCCTAGTATTGGCAAGCCTATACAACTTCTTATCCTCACCTTTCTCTTCTAATATAGCATATAAGATCTCTAAAGCTGTTGTGTTAGCTATAATAACTACTAACTTAGCCTCCTTCCTGGCTAACTTATACTCCTTCCTATTTTTCCACTTCTCCTCTTCATCTTTTCTCTCAACCAACTTTGCATAAGCCGCCTTCTTAGTCTCCACCTTCCTTTAACTTCTTCGTTCCACCACCAGTCCCCCCAATGCTTGCTAGATTGGCCTCTCGAGACACCCAATACCTCTCTAGGTGTATCTTTGATACAATTGGCAGTTGTCTCCCATATACTATCCATTTCCCCTTTACTCTCCCAAGCCTCATAGTCATTAACTTTTCCCCTATCTTAAGAGCATTAGCTAAATTCAGGCAACCCTACTTAATTCTGGTCCGATCCTCCACAATCCTCTTCTTTCTACCCTTCTTGATTTCCAAGCCCATCACCAGAAACTTATGCTGGGTCAATAGATTCTTGCTAGGTATGATCTTACAGTCTTTACATAGCACTCTATGACCCTTCCTAAGGAGCAAAAGGTCTATCTGGGTCTTTGCCACCGAACTACGGAAGGTAATAAGGTGTTCCTCATTCTTCAAAAATCTTGAATTCACTACCACCAACCCAAATACCCAAGAAAAATCCAAAATAAAGGATCCTCCTTTATTTTTTATCTAAAATAAAAGCCTCCATACCCATCATCATAGCCTCTTGGTAATGACTCGATGTGCCTATTGAAATCACCTGCTATGAAAAGGTTCTCAGTGCTCGGAATGCTTCTCACCACCTTTTCCAAAACCTCCCAAAAGCTCTTCTTCTTTTCCTCATCCAAGCTCACTTGCGGAGCGTAGGCACTAATAATGTTCAACATAGATCATCCAAAGACCAACTTAATCGACATCAACCTATTGTTGACATTCTTAACCTCTACCACCTGCCCCCTAAGCTCTTTATCTACTAAGGTACCTACCCTATTCCTATACCTCATGCTACCCAAGTACCATGACTTATAACTATCCACATCCTTTTCCTTAGAACCTACCCATTTGATCTCCTGGACACAAGCTCTATTATTCCTCCTCTTTCTAAGAATCATTACAAGCTTTATGGACTTATCTTGAAGAGTCCCTATGTTCCAAGACTAAACTCTCAACCTAGAGGCTCTCTTATCCCACCTAACCCTACTACCCCTCGCCCCCAACCACAAATTCTAACCCAGACCCAGACCCTAACCCGACCCCGACCTCACCCTGGACCCAATCCTGACCTTAACCCCCACCTATGACATGACCCTAGTCTACTATCAACCACCAAAGCCACTACTCAATAAGAGAAGAAAATAAAAAGGCACACAAATAATTCAGGAAACAAATGCAGAAAAGCTAAGAGCTACAAATATTAGATGTAAAAACACTATAGGCTAGAGTTAGACACACCCAAGGCCACAATCCAATCCTATAAGAAACTATGCAAACAATACCATAAAATACCACTAGAAAATTAACAACACACCAAAAAAGCAAAAAATAGAAATTAAAGGAGTTCGCTATTCTTTTCCTAGAAAGTCTAGACCAAATTATCAAACACACAATTTACAGAGAACAATACCAGGAAAATCAAAAGAAAAAGGCAATAAACAACTAGAAAATACATGAAGGAATGATCAGTGGTAGAACAGTCTATGCAAAAGGTAAAAAGTTAGGAGAAAAAATAAAGATTGAGAGATAGAAATCACTGAGTTCCTCTAGAGAGTAAAGGCTCTTTTCTTGCTTTTTTGTTGGATTTCAGCAAAAACTGGTGCAAAAATTAGTCACTAGAATGTTGTCGCTGGAGCTATGATAGAAGGAAATTAGAGAATCTAGATGTGGAGTACTTGTTTTCATAAATCTTAAAGCAAACAACAACTTCTTGTTCATCTCCAAACCATCGTTCCCTGAAGTTAAATGGCCAGAGAAAGGAAGGCTCGATATTACCTGAGTGGACAGGAGGAGAAGGTGGTGGCTGGACAGAGAAGAGGGCGTCAAGAGTGAGAAAAAAGGTAGATATATTTGGGTGAAGAGTACTTACCTATCGCCGGAGATAGATCGTTGGTGCCAAGGTAAATTACCAGATGACGACAGTCGAGAAGAGTCTATTAGAGAAGAAAAAAGAATGTTAGAGATGCTCTTATTTTGTTTGTTAAGAAGAAGGATTGGACCATGAGGATGTGTATTGATTATTTATAGTTTAACTAAGTGACCATCAAGAGTATCCTCTTCCATGTATCAATGATTTGTTTGATTAGCTTTAGTGTGTGACTGTGTTTTCTAAGATCGATTATGGTTTGGTTACCATCAACTGAAGATTAGAGCTTCAAATGTTCTGAAGATGGATTTTAAGATGCGATATGGCCACTACAATTTCTTAGTTATGTCTTTTGAGCTATCGAGTGCCTCGACAGTTTTTATGGAGTTGATGAACAGGGTCTTTCAGACTTATCTTGAATCTTTTATGATTTTGTTCATTAATGATATCTTAGTTTATTCCAAGAGTGAGGCAGAGCATGTGAATCATTTCTGGGTCATACTTCAAAGGTTGAGAGATGAGCAGTTGTATGCTAAGTTCTCCAAGTGAGTTTTAACTGGATTATATTTTATTTCTTAGGTCATGTAGTGACCTAGGATAGTATCATGGTCAATTATTCCAAGGTGGTGGCGATTTACGATTAGGCTAGGCCTACTTCCCCTATCGAGATTTTGAGTTTTAGTGGGTTAGTGGGATACTATCGGCAGTTTGTAGAGGGCTTCTCTTCCATTGCTTCCCCTTTGACTAAATTAACTCAAAAAAAAAGTTGTTTTCCAGTGATCATATAAGGTCTAGAGAAGCTTTCATAAGCTTAAAGCCTTATTGATTTCTGCTCTTATCTTCATTTTGCCTGAAGAGGGCGTGGCTTTCATAGTGTTTTGCAATGCTTTTGGAGTTGTCGTGGGTAGTGTGTTGATGCCAAAGGGAAAAGTGAAAGTTTATTCTTCTCAACAGTTGAAAGTCCATGAGAAGAACTACCTACTCATGATTTGGAGTTAGAAACGGTTGTATTCGTGTTAAAGTTGTGGCATCACTCTTTGTATGGGGTTTATTGTGTGATTTTAACTAATCATCATAGCCTTCAGTACATATTCAATTAGTGGGATCTTAATATGATGCAGTGTGGATGGTTGGAGTTACTTAGGGATTATGATCTCACTATTCTTTATCATCCGAGCAAGGCTAATATGGTAGAAAATGCCTTGAGCCAAAAAATATTGAGCATGGGGAGTTTGGATTACCTTTTGGTAGAAGAGTAACCTTTAGCCTTGGACATTCAGTATTTGGCCAACTAACTTATTCGACTTGATATTTTAGTACCAGGGCATGTTTGGCGTATGTTGAGGCTAGATTCTCATTGTTGAAGTAGATTCACATTCGATAGTTTGATGATGAGAAATTGAGTATGACTCATGATAAAGTGTTGAGTGGCTAGGTGAAGGCGACTCATGATAAAGTGTTGAGTGGCTAGGTGAAGGCGACATTTCTTGATTCTGAGGGTGTTTTAAGGATTAGCGATCGTGTTTGTGTGACAATGGTTGGTGACTTGATTAGACTGCTTTTGGAGGAGGCTCATAGTTTCAGGTATTATATCCATCCAGAAGCTACTAAGATATACCTTGACTTGAAGAAACACTATTGGTGGTGTGAGATGAAGAAGGATATTATGGAGTTTGTGTCCAAGTGTCTAAATTGTTAACAAATAAAGTATGAACATCAATAATTGGGTGGTATGATACAGGAAATACCTATCCCAGAGTGGAAATTGGACCAAATTACTATGGACTTTGTGGTTGGTCTGCCTCTAACTTTGGGAAGTTTGATTCCATTTGGGTGATTATGGATAGGTCGATCAAATCAGTGCACTTTGCACCTGTGAAGGTGAAATACACTGTACAGAAGTTGGACAAGATCTATATTCGAGAGATTGTTCGGTTACATGTCCTGCCTATCTTCATAATTTTTTATAGAAGTACTTAGCTTACCATGAATTTCTAGAGTTCTATGCAGCAAGTGTTGGGGACCCAACTTGAGATGAGCATGACATTTCACCCTCAAATAGATGGATAGTCAAAGCGGACCATTCAGGTGTTAGAGGACATGCTGCGAGCATGTTTTATGGATTTTGATGGTCAATGGGACCAATTTTTACCTTTAGTGGAGTTTGCCTACAACAACGATTACCATTTCAGTATTTATATGGCGCCTTTTGAGGCTTTGTATAGGAGGAGGTATATATCCCCCATGGGATGGTTTGATTCCTTCAAGGTTAAGACTTAGGGTACTGACCTATTGAGAGACTCGATGGACCAATTGAAATTAATTCAGCAGAGCCTTGTGGCTTCACGGAGTATTCAGATGAGTTACGTCGATTGATGGGTTTGTGATGTGGAGTTCATGCTAGGTGAGAAGTTTTTGTTAATGTATCATCCATGAAGGGTGTGATGAAGTTCGGTAAGAAAGAAAAGCCTAGTGTGAGGTTCATCAGACCTTTTGAGATTCTTGAGAAGGTTGAGGATGTGGCCTATCGGTTGGATTTACCTCTGAACTTGCAGATGTTCATTGATGTGAGGCCAAAATTACATATATTTAGTCATTATTGGCACAACAAATTCAAGAATATAGACATATTTTTCCTCCTCTTTACACTCTTCCACAAGCTCAGATGGATCGATTAATATCTTGCTATCTAAAGACAATGTGGAAAAATGATTAGAATAAGGTTCAATATGCCCTAACTCATGAATTACATTATTATTTACATCCTCATATTTACACAAACTAGAGTCTTTAAAAATAATATTATCTACTTCCTGACATAACTATAGTGTACTCTTCTCAATGGTGACAACATCAATAAAAGTATGATCAAGTAGTTGGCCCTCCAATTTTAGCTCCCCAATTTGGCTTACAAGAATTTTTCAGCCTCACACAACTCATAACTAAATTGTTGGGCATTACACACATGAACCCTTGCACTTAAATCTTATTTTAAATTATGAATATCCAAGACAAATCTATCAACCTCTTGAATCAACTCACGTTTTTTCTTTTGGGAGGTGTGTCAGTGTTCGTACCATGCTCCCATTGTCATCCTAAGTAAATCTATCACTACCCTGCAGTAATGCATTCTATCAAAATGACAAGATCAATGAAACAGGAGTCACTATCACTCTACACTTTATCTTGTAAAGTTGTCATATGAAGAAGAGTAGTAAAATATTCAATAATAATAAATAAATAAATAAATAAATTACAAAATAAATAAAATATATACAAGTAAGGACTAATAGTAAAATAAACACAATTGATCAAACCCTAAATCGTATTCTTTGGCAACGGCTCCAAGATTTGATGTTGCCCAAATTACACCTCGTAATAAAGTATAATGTGATCACTATCAAATATAGAAATGTGTGTGTGGGGGGGGGGGGGGGGTTGGAATTAATATTTAGAGACAATATATAACCAAGTAGAAACTGTTAAATTTTTGTAAGTTGTGATCAAGAATTGTGAGACATTAGGACTATGTTCCCCATGATTTCATAACTCTATAGGTTCTACGTACTAGTGATCTATCCCGGTGCTTAGCATGCTGAATTGATAAGTTAAGTTCACCTAAACAACTGGTTCAACCCTATTAGATGACTATTCTCAATTACTCGTCCAAGTCTCATGAGTTTTACAATATAACCCTTATCATTGATCCCAGATTAGCTTTTTCGCATCCACAGCTCAAGCTATTAAGTGAAGGTTGGTAGCTCCAAGTCTCCATTGTTTATTCCCTTTCCCTATCCATTACCCCCTTAGTCAGGCAAGTAAGAATAAGGCGAGTTCTAATATTTGCAATCATTAGAAAGCAATTAATACGAAAGGAATAACAATACATGCATGCACACCGATGTAGAATTACTATGTACTTAGAACCTTACTTCATTATTCCATCATGGTTCCCACAACCCTAGTTGTGGGTTTTAGCTAATCATAATTGCAAGAATATGAAAATAATTTAGTGAAGAAAACATAACCATGTACTTACAAAAAGAACAGAATAAAACCATGAATCCCAACTTTGATTAATCTTCGAATATGCTTAACATCTCTCAAGAACAAGTATATGAACTCAAAAAAAAAAGCAATAGAGCATAACAAATAATTAAAGATGGAGAAGAAAAGAACAAATCAATTTTCTCTGGCCTCCACAACGGGTCCTAGCTCTCTCTAAATCCAAAGTTCTTCTCTCAGTCAAAAGTTACGTACAAATTATTTTTCTGAAATATTTATATGTGTCAAAAAAACTCCAAATAAAAACTAACTGAGTCCGAAATGGACTAGGAAATGAAAAACTGAATCTGCTTGAGTGACAGAGAGTGCCGATTTTAGTACACTGGCTCGCTTAATCTTTACTTGGTTGCCACATGTTGGCACCATTACAATTGTGAGTTGAATTAATGTATTGATCTAAGGCGTATTTATATGCCTTAGTAGCGACTTTAACCCATGATTACCTTAGTTTTGAGAATAATACTTGTGTATTCTATAAGTTTTTGATGGAATATGTGATATTGTGCTAACCAATATGATTAGACCCTTGTAGGTGGAATTTACGACTATTTGGAGCATTTTTGGCGTGGAAAGTGAGGCTTGGAGGAGCTACAAGTGAAGAATATTGAAGATAAGAGGTAAGCCAAAGAGTTGAACTTGAAGAATCCAACCAAATCCGCGAAGAGAAGTAGACGAAAGCAAAAAAATCACAAATTACGGGCCTGGCGCGCCAAGGGGCGTGCCAGGCCGCTTTTGGCTATTTTTTCACTTGACCAGGCATACATGGTGCGCGCCCAGGGGCATGCCATGCCGCCTGGGAGCACCTTTTTGCTGTGGCAAAATCTGCCTAAGTGCCAGGCGCGCCCAAGGGCGTGCCGGGCAGCTTTTTGGCTAATTTTGCCTCGACTTTAGGTCTATAAATAGGGTCTTTTGGTTATTGTAGGGGGATTCCATCATCCTTAGAATATTTTGGGCATTTTTGGGCATCTCAATTAGGTTCCATTCCTCTTCTTTTCAGTTTTAAGTATTTTTATGCTATTTATTGACTTTTGGATGTTGATTGACATTATGAGTGGCTAAAATCCCTCATTCTTGGGGTTAAGGCCAAGAACATGAATCTCTTGGGTTAATTTTAGTGGTTTTTGATGCAGTTTATCATAAATTGGTTATTCATATATTCTAAATTTCATTATTTTGATGCTTGGTCACCATTGGAATATATCCCTTGTCTTGAAGTGAGCTTGAGAGAGAAACTAGGAGATAGAACATGGAGTATATGAAGTGTGGTTTTTCTCGGGGAAGAAATTCTAAGGGATTGACATGTGGTTAGGACCGAGAGTACCTAATCCACCACACTTGGTCACTTACGAGAAGAAAACATAAATGCTCTAGAATTGGTTAAGCCTATCACCACTCACGGATGAAGTTAGGTTTCCAATTTCTAGTAGAAGATTATATTTTGGAGACGAATATAATTGTAAAATTAACCTCGGGATCAATAACCACGATAAACAACTCAAAGTGCTTAAACCAATAACAATTATGCTCAAGAGATGACGTTCGGAGTGCCCTAGCCCTGGGAATTCACTTTTTATTGATTTTTCAAGCGTATTTGAGAAAACTAAAGTCAGGGTTGCGAAGATAGGAGTTCATAGTCCGCAATCATTTAATTTTTAGCACCAAATATCTTGTCGTTTTCGCAACACTAGTTTTTAATTATAGTTTAACGTCCAGAATTGATTTCTGTTGACGAAAGTCCCTTGGGTTCGATACCCGGCTCTTTTAAAGGAGCCACTTTATTACTTGAACGATCACGTACACTTGCGTGTATAGATGGGTTGCAACAAGTTTTTGGCGCCGTTGCCGGGGACTTTTAAATAGATAGATTTCAATTATTGACGTTTGTACTTTAATTTTCAGCTACGTGTTGACAACTTGATCTTAGCTATTCTATTTTCCAGGCTTACTTCATCGGAACACTGGCAAGGAACAACGATTTGGTAGCCCCGCAGTCTGAACCTAAAAGATATTTCAATAGATTGAGGAGACAGGCTGCAGACTACCCAATCCCACAAGTCGAACTGGCTGGCAAAGGAATACGGGGTAATCCCGTACAAATTGAAGAACCAGCTGCAGAGAGACGTGAGTTGGAAGTAATGACAGCTAGAACAGTTAGCGATGTGTCAATACCACTTGCCACTAATGTGACCTTTAGTATTCTCAAACCGGTGGCTGGAGGCAGATTTGAGCTTAAACAGAATATGGTGCAACTCTTTCACTCAAGTAGACAGTTTATAGGTCTTGCTCATGAGGACCCGCAGAGGCATATCCATAATTTTCTGGAGATTAGTGACACATATATTCCTGCGAGTGTGTCTTTAGATTATGTGAGACTTACTTTGTTTCCCTTTTCTCTGTTGGGGGAAGCAAGGAGGTGGTTAGATATAGAGCCGGCTAATTCTATCACTACTTGGGATGATCTTGCTCGAAAATTCTTGATCAGGTTCTTTCCATCTGGAAAGACAGCAAAGCTGAGGAGTGAGATACTGAGTTTCAGACAGAGAGATGATGAGAATTTATACCAAGCTTGGAACCGATTCAAATCCATGCTGCGAGATTGTCCTCATCACCACCAAGCTAATGAAGTGTTGGTGCATACTTTCATTGAGGCTCTCGACCCCAAGACAAAAATTCTACTTGATTCAGCTGTAGGTGGACAAGCTTTAGAGAAGACTTATGATGAATTATATGCTCTGTTGAATCATATTTCACAGGGAAATCCAGACTGGCATAGTGATAATTCAAGGAATTCTACAAAGAAGGTTGCTGGGAAACTAGATGTGGATGCAGTCACAGCATTATCTGCCCAAATTTCAGCTATGCAAAACATGATGAACAATCACTTTAGTAGTTTAAATTTGGGGCATCAACCATCTCCCATAAATGCAGTACAGCAATAGGTTTCTGTGATGTGTAGTGTATGTGGAAACGGGGACCATACCAATGAGTTGTGTAGTGAAAATCTGGATTCTGTGAATTTTGTTGGCAATGCCTACAGAGGAGGTGGAGCCCAGAACTACGAAAATACTTATAATGTTGGGTGGAAAAATCACCCGAACTTATCTTGGGGAGGAAATCAAAATCAATATAGGCCTTAAGGATATGCATCACAGTACAACTAACAACAAGGTCAATGAAATCAAGTGGGTGCTAAGCCTGGAGATATGAGCGTGGAGGATATGTTAAAACAGATTATGGCTGAGCAAGCTAAGCTGACAGCAGATGTGAGGAACAATCAGTTGGCTACTCAGAATTTGGATAAGTAGATTGTCCAGTTATCTAACGCACAGAATACAAGGCCCCAAGGAGGTCTTCCAGGTGATACTGAGCCTAATCCCAAGTAGGTGAATGCTATAGTTACCTGTAGTGGTAAGCAGTTAGAGGATACGGTTGCACCAGCGAAAGAATTGGAGCCGAAAGTAGTGGTGATTGAAGACGAACAAGTGGAGTCCACCAAAAGCTCCAAATATGATAAAGTGATACATAGTGTGAAGTTGCCTCCTCCTTTCCCACAGAAGTTTAAGAAGAAGAAGGAGGATGAATGCTTTGGTAAGTTCATTGAACTACTTAAACAAGTGCACATTAATTTGCCTCTTGTGGATATCTTGCAGGGTATTCCAAATTATGCCAAGTTCGTGAAAGATATTGTAGCAAACAAGAGTAGATTGACAAAGTATGCCACAGTTGCATTGACTGAGGAGTGTAGTTCTCGTATTCAAAATTGGTTACCTACTAAGCTGAAGGATCCTGGAAGCTTCACTGTGAAGATTACTCTGGGAGATCGTATCTGCGCTCGTGGATTGTGTGATTTGGGGGCTAGTATAAATCTGATGCCCACTTCAGTTTTCAAGGAGTTGGGCTTGGGTCATCCTAAGCCTACTACTATTATTTTGCAACTTGCAGACTGATCCGTGACTCGACCTGATGGCATTGTTGAGGATGTTCTGGTTCAAGTGGGTTCGTTGATCTTTCCAGTTGATTTTGTGGTGCTGAATTTTGAGCCTGACCCGGAAGTCCCATTTATTTTGGCGCGTCCATTTCTGGCCACTGGAGGGGCGATCATTGATGTAGCAGCTGGAAACATACTATGTGAGCTCTAAGTTTAAGTCTTTGATGTATATAGGGCTTTGAAGCTTCCAGAAATTTATGAGAACTTGTCGGCTATTACAGCTATAGATTTGGCTGTTGAAGACATCCAAACTTTGTCTACAGATCCTTTGGAAAAAGTGTTGATGGGGCAAGATATTTTTGGTGATGCGGAAGCTAGTGAAATAATGCAGGTTCTCGATCTTATGGGTATCTATGCCAAAGAGGGTAGATGGGAACCGTTAAATCGCCCACTTGGTCCTCCAACCAAGCCCTCAATTGAGGAAGCACCGAAGCTTGAATTGAAGGAACTTCCATCTCACCTTCAATATGCTTTCTTAGGTGACAATGAGACCCTTCCGATTATTCTTACAACAAATTTGTCAAAGGATCAAGTTGATGCGGCATTGTTAATACTCAGACGAAGAAAGAAGGCTATTGGTTGGCAGATGTCTGACATTCATGGTATTAATCCGGGTTTATGCATGCATAAAATTTACATGGAAGAAGGGCATAATCCGAGTGTACAACACCAACGACGCTTGAATCCGGTGATGAAAGAAGTAGTAAGGAAAGAGGTAATTAAGTGGTTAGATTCGGGCATTGTCTACCTTATCTCTGATAGTACGTGGGTTAGCCTAGTACAATGCATTCCAAAAAAGGGTGGTATGACGATGATCACTAATGATAATAATGAGTTGATTCCTACAAGAACTATGACTGGTTGGCGTATTTGCATGGATTACCGGAAACTCAATGATGCTACGAGGAAAGCCCATTATCCAATCCCTTTTATTGATCAGATGTTGGATCGTTTAGCTGGGCAGGAGTATTATTGCTTTCTTGATGGGTATTTCGGATACAATCAAATTGCTATAGATCCTCAAGATCAGGAGAAGACTACATTCACATGTCCTTATGGCATATACGCTTTCAAGCGTATGCCATTTGGATTGTGTAATGCACCAGCTACCTTTCAGCGGTTCATGATGGCCATTTTTTATGACATGGTGGAGGAGTTTATAGAGATTTTTATGGATGATTTTTCAGTCTTTGGTAACTCTTTCGAGGTATGCTTGCAAAACCTTGATAGAGTCCTTGCTCGGTGTAAAGAAACTAATCTTGTTCTCAATTGGGAGGAATTCCATTTCCTTGTGACTGAAGGTATAGTTCTTGGGCATAAAGTGTCAAAGCAAGGGCTCGAAGTTGATAGGGCAAAGATTGAAGTTATTGAAAAATTACCTCCACCTGTATCAGTAAAAGGGGTGCATAGTTTCTTGGAGCATGCTGGGTTTTACAGAAGGTTTATTCAAGATTTTTCCAAAATTGCACGCCTCATGTGTGCACTCTTGGAAAAAGATGTGAAATTTGTATTTTGTGAAGCATGTGTAAAGGCATTCGAGGTTTTGAAAAAGAAGTTGGTAGAGGCACCTATCCTTATTTCTCCTGACTGGGGTCTACCATTTGAGCTCATGTGTGATGCAAGTGATGTTGCAGTGGGTGCAGTTCTTGGTCAGCAGAAGAATAAGGTATTTCACTCTATTTATTATGCAAGCAAGACCCTTGATGCAGCCCAAGTAAATTACACGGTGACTGAAAAAGAGATGTTAGCTTTGGTATATGCATTTGATAAATTCAAATCATACTTGGTGGGCACGAGCGTCATTGTATACACGGATCATGCTGTAATAAGGTATTTGTTCAATAAAAAAGATGCTAAGCCGCGGTTAATTAGATGGATCTTATTGCTGCAGGAGTTTGACTTAGAGATTAAAGATAGAAAGGGGACAGAAAATCAAATTGCTGACCATCTTTCTAGACTTGAAATCTCGAAACATGTAGTGGATGATGGGCGTATTTGTGAGGAATTTCCAGACGAGCAATTTTTAGTGTTGGATGTCGATGAGTTGCCATGGTATGCAGACATTGTGAATCTATTAGTAAGTGGGTTATTTCCTCCTGATTCGAGTCCTCAACAAAAGAAGAAGTTGTCATATGAGGCACGCTCCTATATTTGGGATGAGCCTTATTTATTCAAGCAAGGTCCTGATCAAGTAGTACGAAGATGTATTGCGGATGCAGAAGTGAAGCAAGTGTTAGAGAGATGCCACGCATCACCTTATGGTGGCCATCATGGTGGTGAACGCACAGCCCGAAAAATTCTGCAATCAGGTTTCTTCTGGCCTTCTATATTTAAAGATGCTCATGCCTTTGTGAAGAGTTGTGATCAACGTCAACGTATGGGGACCATTGCAAAGCGACATGAGATACCTCTTAACAACATCTTAGAAGTTGAAATATTTAATGTATGGGGAATTTATTTTATGGTCCCTTTCCCAAAGTCGAATGGCAATCTATACATACTCGTAGCAGTGGATTATGTGTCTAAATGGGTAGAGGCCGCAGCTCTTCCTACGATTGACTCCAAAGTTATGGTAAAGTTTCTTTAAAAGCACATTTTCACTAGGTTCGGAACTCCAAGAGATATTATTAGCGATGGAGGGTCACACTTCATTAATTATTGGGTGAAGAGTTTATTGGCAAAGTATGGTGTGAAACACAAGGTCTCAACAGCGTATCATCCCCAAACAAGTGGCCAAGTGGAAGTGGCTAATCGTGAGATAAAGCAAATCTTGCAAAAGACGGTGAATACTCAGAGGAAAGACTGGTCACTCAAGCTGGATAATGCTCTTTGGGCTTATCGAACGGCGTATAAGACTCATATAGGGAATTCTCCCTATCATTTGGTCTTTGGGAAAGCTTTTCACCTCCCAGTTGAGCTTGAGCACCGAGCATATTGGGCGGTAAAGAAGTTAAATCTAGATCTGGGGTTGGATGGTAACAGGAGGTTGTTACAACTCCATGAGTTGGAAGAATTTCGTGCCCATGCGTATGAAAATGCTAAGATCTACAAGGAGAAAACAAAGCGATGGCATGACAAACATATTCTCCCCCGCACTTTCGAGCCAGGCCAGTTGGTACTTTTGTTTAACTCAAGACTTAGGTTGTTTTCGGGCAAGCTAAGATCTAAGTGGAGTGGGCCTTTTGAGGTAAGTCGCACAACACCTCATGGTGCGGTGGAAATTTTGAACAAAGCGGATGGTACAAGATTTATGGTAAATGGCCAGAGATTGAAGCATTATTTTGGTGAAGAAGAGAAGCAGAAGGAGGACGTGCTTCACCTTGATGATAACTGATCTAGGTATGGTTGAGCCGCGATATTAACCCACGAATGTGTTGTAATAGTTAGGATTTATAAAGTAAAAAAATATATATATATACAAAAAGAAGAGTCGTGCCCCGACCAAAACTAAGGCGCTTGATGGGAGGCAACCCATCTCTTGTAAAATTTTTGTTGTCTAACTTAGTGCTAAGATCTTGTGTTTATGCAGAGGCATGAAGCATGTTGACATGGGAATCCACAAGGAAAAGGTAAAATTGGCGGATGGATTATTATTTTAAGGTGCCGGGCAGGTAGGACATGTTTTGGAGCGAAGTTTTGAGTCTTAGTACTTGTAAAAGCCCCAAGATTATGTGAAAAATGTGAAAACTTGCTCAGGTATGAGGTTAAGTGTTGGGCACGCTACCTGGCGTGCCAGGATGAAATTGCTAAGAAAAAAAATTTTTAGGCAGTGGGAAGGCGCGCTGGCCAACGTGCCATGCCGCTTTCCCCAAAATTTTTGAGTGAAGTGGCAGTGGGCAGGTGCGCTGGCCAACGTGCCACACCGCTTGTGCCCAAATTTTTGGTCGAGTGGGTAGTGGGGTAGTGCGCTAGGCAGCGTGCCACGCCGCTACCCCCTTAGTTTTTTTAAAGCTAAGGGGCTCCATATCCGACCCACCCCACCCCTTCTCCTTTAAATACCTAATTTTCACATGTTTTCCAAACTCAAACACCAAGGACCCGATTTTACTCCCAAAAACTTCAACACTTCTCTCTTCTATTTCTCTACTCTTGCCCACACATAGCTCGAATTCTTGCCTTCTCCTTTTGGGATTGTGTCCAAGTCTCCATTCAAAGCTCTCAAGGTATGTTTCCTTAGCTTTCTCTCTCTAGATTGCTATGAGGATGATGCAATTTTGGGGTATTCTTGGATTTCATTTGTAATGCCCAAATATGTTCTTGATTTGTTAGTTATGGGGTGTCATTACAATGAACTTGGAAGGCATGTGAACTTGTGGTTAATAATCTTATTTTAGTTGGAATAATTAGAAGTGGGTTTATCTTTATTGGTGATAATTGAGCAAATTGGTGGTTGAAATCACTAAATACAACTCATATGTGTTGAATATGTATGACTATTGTTTGAATTCTTGAGTAAAACAAGCATGTCATTCTAATGCTATTTATGAGATTGCTGACCTTGTGTGGGAATGTGCATTCATCTATGGTTGGGACTTGGTATTTGGGCATTTAGTGATGAGGGGAAGTCTGAGTACCCTCCGCCCATGTATAGTTTGACTTGGTGCTAAGCGACTAAGTGTGGGGTGGCCCTAAACGTCACCGCGCATTAAGTTGGTTAGCTATTTTTACATGGGTAATTGACTTATTTGTGGAACGTTGCTACAGGTACAATGTCTGATTCTAATGTAGATGCCTCCAGTTCTCACAAGAGACGTCGACCGGGTAATAAGGTCCCCGCAGCTCCCCCAGTCCCAAAAGGACAAAAACGGAAGTATGGGATACACACGGTCTCCAGTGCAAGGAAGAGTTGGTAAAAAAGCCACCCGGAAGCTAAATATTTTGCAGATGAGAGTATCGATAGGGCAAGTCTGGCTCGAGATTACCCAAGAATATTGGCTCGGCTTGAGCGAGTCGGGATGGGCTTTGTCTTCGACAGACCTACCAATTGCAACCTCCATCTGGTGAGGGAATTGTACGCAAATTGGAACCCAGACGCACCTACCTGCTCGGTAGTGGTACGAGGTTCGGATGTGATACTTGATTCCTTGAGTTTGACTGGATTATTGGGAGTTTCCACTCGGGCTAGTCCCCAAGACCTACTCAGGCTGACTGCTAGGCCTCCATATGCTGAAATTCGACACACTTTGTGCGGCCCACGTTCAATAGTGAGGTGGCTGCGCCATCACAAAAGAGGGTATCACAAGAGTCTACCCTTTGCCCACGTTAACAAAGAGGCAAGGATTTGGCTAAAGATTGTGTGTTGTTTTTTAATTCCGGGGAGCCACATGACTGAGGTTACAAGGGATCGTGTCTGTCTGGTGTATGCTCTCATGACTGATGCGGAGATTGATGTAGGTTCTGTGTTGTTTTCGGCTATGCGCCAAGCTCGCCTCTAAGGAGGTCTTCGATATGCTTTCGGTGGACTATATTGTTTTCGGCTATGCGCCAAGCTCGCCTCTAAGGAGGTCTTCGATATGATTTCGGTGGACTATTTACTAAATTAATGAGAGCATTCGAAGTGCCCAAAGAAAATTTTGACTATCATCCTCCTTTGTTGACGACGCCTGTGGATGTCACCCAAACTAAGGCGCCTAATTCACTCAGCCCCACTTTGACATTAGTAGAGTGTCATGCTCGAGAAGATGGGATTATAGCCCGTATGTATGGGTTGGAGATGCTGCGACACAGGATTGGGGGTAGGCCCTCTACGACGGATGAGCTGAGCCAGGTAGAGAGGGATTATCCTCTTAACGAGCATGCCATGGACTTATTGAGAATTGGTCCTGATTTTGTTGAGCCTGTGGATGATGATGTCCCCACAGATGAAAATGACCACAAGAGCGATTCTGAGGATGAGGAGGCGGATGATCCACCGCTAGAGGTCCATGGGCCGGAGGACGACGACTACCTCGATTGACCAGGGAGCTCCTTACACCCTACTCTTGCATTGTTTATTTTTATAGCATTGGGGACAGTGCTAATCTTTTAAGTGTGGGGTGGGGTGTGATGGGATTCCCTTGTATGTATGTATATGTGTGTTGTTGTATGCTTTTATTTTGGGTTCCTTAGCCTTTGTTTTCGGTTCTTTTACTAAGGAGAGTCCCTTTGAACCGTACAAAAAAATATATATATTTTGGATTTTTGATGTTGTTTTATGTTGTTTTTGGTGTTTATTACTTTTGAGTCGCCTTAGTCATAGGACTAAGGGATTTGCTCTATGATGGATGGATGACGAGCGTCTTAAGAGCAAATTAGTCATGTAGTGGAGTGTCGTGTCGGGTGTTCTTGCTTGCTATACAATTGTGCATACACGTGTGAAACATGCTAGGATATACAATAGCAAGTGTTGAGATGCCTAATTCTCACTTAGTTGACTAGCTCAGTTGCTTAATGTTGAATTTATGCATGATTTCGGAGGTTTTATGGTGAACCTGCTGAGCTGAACATGTGCCATATGTGAGTAAGGTTTTTTATGATACTCCATGTGCATAATGATGTCTAGAACTTGCCCGGTGTGTTTGCAAAGCGAAATAAGAGGTGTTAAGTTTAGGAGATGATATAGGTATTTCTTTGATAGCCATGTTTTAGACCTACTTTATCTACCCTCTTTGCATGATCCTAGTTAGCCCCGTTGAGCCTTTAGCCTTTTCCTTGGTAGCTTTACATGTAGCTTAATCCTCTTCTTTCAATGAACCAGAATTTGATCCAAAACTCCTAAGCGCTTTAATTAGAAAATCAAGAGGTGAAGGAGTGCAAAGGTTGGAAGAAGGAAAGAGTTAAGTTAAAGCCCCTAGCATATTTCCTATGGGTGTGTGAAAAAGTTTGTGTGTGTTGGTAGGGAATATGGTTAAAGAAAGAAAAGAAAGAAAAAAATAATATATAAATTTTTTTAATTAATGGGTGATAGCACTTATTCCTTACCCAATATGCTTAAGCTAGCTTAAAGTTATGGGGCAAAACAAAGGAAAGTTGGGAAGATAAAAGTGGTGAAAAATAGGTCGGTTGAAGGTGGGATGAATGTAATTTGTACTGTATTAAAGCGCTCAGGAAAGATAGTTATTCTTGACCAAATAGTTCTTACCCGTCCCTGATCCTACATTACAACCCCTAAAAGTCCTGCTTGATCTTGAGCTTTAACATTTTACCATCAGTGGAGTATTACACTAAGGGCAAGCCTATGGTTCATCTTGTGTTGCATGTGAATTCTTTTTGAGAGTGAGTGACTTTCATTCATACACCCAGTTAGTAATTACTTTGTAGAAGTGTGGGGTGATTCTCTTGTGGTGAGGGCGCATGTTTAGTGAAGTGTGGTGATCTATTAACAACGTGTCACGCATGAATTTACAACTAGTTAAGTTGTTTTGTGAGGATAGGTTGTTTCAACTTGCTATTTATTTGTTTAATATCCTAGTATGTTGGTGCATAAGTTGATAAATGTGGTTGTGTAAGCTATGCAAGAATGCCTATTTTGTGTCAATTGTCTAAAGTCGCCCGGATTTGAGTGTGGTTATTGTTCGAGGACAAACAAAGGTTCAAGTGTGGGGTGGTGATCTAAAGCGTATTTATATGCCTTAGTAGCGACTTTAACCCATGATTACCTTAGTTTTGAGAACAATACTTGTGTATTCTATAAGTTTTTGATGGAATATGTGATATTGTGCTAACCAATATGATTAGACCCTTGTAGGTGGAATTTACGACTATTTGGAGCATTTTTGGCGTGGAAAGTGAGGCTTAGAGGATCTACAAGTAAAGAATATTGAATATAAGAGGCAAACCAAGAGAAGTCGACGAAAGCAAAAGAATCACAAATTAAGGGCCTGGCGCGCCAAGGGGCGTGCCAGGCCGCTTTTGGCTATTTTTTCACTTGCCTAGGCAGACATGGGGCGCACCCAGGGGCGTGCCACGCCGCCTGGGAGCACCCTTTTGCTGAGGCAAAATCTGCCTAAGTGCCAGGCGCGCCCAAGGGCATGCCGAGCCGCTTTTTGGCCAATTTTACCTCGACTTTGGGTCTATAAATAGGGTCTTTTGGTTATTGTAGGGGGATTCCATTATCCTTAGAATATTTTGGGCGTTTTGGGGCATCTCAATTAGGTTCCATTCCTCTTCTTTTCAGTTTTTAAGTATTTTTATGGTATTTATTGACTTTTGGATGTTGATTGACATTATGAGTGGCTAAAATCCCTCATTCTTGGGGTTAAGGCCTAGAACATGAATCTCTTGGGTTAATTTTAGTGTTTTTTGCTACAGTTTATCATAAATTGGTTATTCATATATTCTAAATTTTATTATTTTGATGCTTGATCACCATTGGAATATATCCCTTGTCTTGAAGTGAGCTCGAGAGAGAAACTAGGAGATAGAACATGGAGTATATGAAGTGTGGTTTTTCTCGGGGAAGAAATTCTAAGGGATTGTCATGTGGTTAGGACTGAGAGGTACCTAATCCACCACACTTGGTCACTTACGAGAAGAAAACTTAAATGCTCTAGAATTGGTTAAGCCTATCACCACTCACGGATGAAGTTCGGTTTCCAATTTCTAGTAGAAGATTATATTTTTGAGACGAATATAATTGTAAAATTAACCTCAGGATCAATAACCACAATAAACAAATCAAAGTGCTTAAAAACCAATAACAATTATGCTCAAGAGATGACGTTCGGAGTGCCTTAGCCCTGGGAATTCACTTTTTATTGATTTTCAAGCGTATTTGCGAAAACTAAAGTCACGGTAGCGAAGATAGGAGTTCATAGTCCGCAATCATTTAATTTTCAGCACCAAATCTCTTGTCGTTTTCGCAACACTAGTTTTTAATTATAGTTTGACGTCCAAAATTGATTTTTGTTGACGAAAGTCCCTTGGGTTCGATACCCGGCTCTTTTAAAGGAGCCACTTTATTATTTGAACGATCACATACACTTGCGTGTATAGCTGGGTCGCAACACGTATACCAGAAGAAAAGGCTAGCCTATCGTGGCACATCTTTCACTTCTTGATACCAGAGTACCAATATGCAAACTTGGGTACGTCGGAGTTCACCCTGAATGCAGGGACAGTCTTTGTCACGATATTCCCTAACTTCAACATGTCCCTCTCTAATCCATATCTGACAGAGGTGTTAAAGATCTAGGTCCAAATACTTTAAACTCCATAATCTAGAGATGCGATATAGGTAACTCTCTACTACCAGATAGCTTGGATAGTTCAGAACCATGTTATGGATCTATCCCTTCTATGTGCCGAAAATGCTTTGTTCCTAAATGTAGATGCCACTAATGGAACCATACAGTGCACCCAAATCCCAAGGTAGATATCTAGGGAAGAACTTATAAAAATTCTTACAGATGCATGTGTCACAAACTACAAGAAGTTGAGAGACAATCCTCAAACTCTCTAGTCCACTGAACCCACTTTCCCTAAAAACAATAATAATATAATCGCTATAAGCTTTGACCATTCACATATCAAAAATCCCCATAAAACAACCTTCTCTATCTATATGTACCATCCTTCAGATGACTTTCCAGAGGAGGAAGATCCCAAACCTATATCTTGGTCCTTTCGAGCTTCATAAGAGAACATAATTGGATAAAGCAATTCAATCATGAAGGGTGTAGCGTACAGTGATACAAATGTCCTTTCATAGGACACTTGCCATGAAAATCAATTGTGACTACAAGGGATGTTAGGAGGATGATGTGCAATAGTGTGAGTACTATCATGCCAAAGCCAAATGAGAAAAGAAGAAAGGCAGAGGAAACATAGAAAGGGAATTCAAGAAGAAGTACGATGAAGGAGACTCATCTATTGGTTCTCTGAGCCTTCCAGGAAAGTATGTATTCCTTGTGTCATACAAACCCCAAAATTGGTTAGCCTTACCCACTCCATCCAAATATAAAACCACCCAAACCAAAAAAGAGCCCAAACCCAAAATGGTCATAATGTCCTCTATAGGCTCCAGTCATGCAAATGACTTCCAACCAAACTAACCCTTTGAAAAGGATAACATGAGCCATGTTCCAAAAATACCACAAAAGAATATTATCCTATTAATAGGGGAAAAGATATCCTTAAGGGACATAGAAGCAACCCTCAACTAGCAATCTGAAAATGCTATGTGCCAGGATAAGATGTTGACCAATTTCGGCCAATACCTCAATAATGTTACTCACACACAAAATAAGTTGGTGAACAAGGTCAAAATGATGAACAAGAAAGCAAAACAAACTTCCACTCAATATGCTGGACTTATTAGAGCCCTTCAACCCGATCTAAAAACCCTACAATATGATATATGTCCACCAAACACCTCACTATCCCACTTCTTCGACCAGTAACAAAAATAAATAGCTTTTCTGAAAGAACAGATCCAACACCTGAAATAAAGTAGCTTCGAACTGCAGAGAACCCAAAGCTCCCTACTAAAGCCAACTTTATTTCCTACGTTGCCACAAACATACTCGCCACTAAAAATGAGCTATACCTTTCCCACTTTCCCTTCCACTCCATAGATGTCTATGTTTTTCCCTCTAACACTTAAAGATGAATAAGAGTTTGACATTGCCAAACTCACATGGGAAAGAAAATATGCCTAGCAGCTTAGAAGCAGGCTGATGTAGACCATAAATAATTCAAAAGAAAGATGGGATTTGGCTAGAAAGAGACAAACCTAGGAACCATAATGATCTCACGTCACAACTTTATCTTACCATAGGATGACTTGACAGGTTCTTTCAAGAACCTGAAGTGTTGTGCGAATATAAGGAATGGACTTCCTTACTACAAAGTTGTCTTCTAGATGATGATTGTCTCTTCTCGGATCATGGTTTCCTAGATCGAGTTGACAACTTGATTCTCACTGATCAAGTTGTTCCAAATATCTATGGCCTAAAGATTAATGATATCCCAGATTTCAATCCTCAGGATACACATGATCATAATCCCATAGAAGAGGATTTGTGATATAATAAAGATTTCTGGGATGCTGATCCCACTCATACTCTGGAGGAGCAAAGATAATATTTGTCTGATAGTGGCCCTACAGATAAATATTCAAAAATTGGTGATAACTATCTAGGTGACAGATATATTAAAGATAGTGAGGATTCCTCAGGTGATTCTTAAAATATGCTAAAGAAACTCCTGAATACTCAATTGAATCTCCTGAATAAGATTATCCACCTATGTTCATGAACTGGTCCAAACAGCCAGAGGTATCTAAAGTAGTCGATGATCAAGATGGGATGACAGATGATCCGATCCTAGAAAGGAGGCCAAGGCCAACAACAACAGTAAAACCTGTTGGAGATAGATTCCATGCCTTGACCCTCGACAATGCCAAAGTATCAGCCTGGCCCCAAAAAATCTAAAATTTCTATACTTAGATGGCAATAAAAATTCTGATTCATCGAGAAAAGTAGATGATCGTGTCAGAGTTCACTTTGAGGTTCTCCAAAATTCTCAGATATTGGTGGAATGTACTTGGGATTGTTGATAAGAATACCTTTCTCACATCCCAAGACTTTACTTTCAACATCAAAGTCCTATAAAAGGTATTCTATGGAGATACATGCCAATGACAAGAGAAGCTATGGAGACAGCTTTTCGAAATCAAGTACATATCATTTGAAATAGATACCATTGATATCCACTTACAAAAGATAGAGAAGATATACTTTGAGCTAGGCGGAGGTCCCAGCCTGAAGCAAGCCTTCGTGTCATACATACCAAAGATCCCATAAGTTGGCTACATCAGGAAGGATATATTTGTTGCCTTGGATAGTATTTGTTTGAAGAGATTTGTCCTAAAGCAATCGTCCAAAATAATCCAGCTCTTAATAGAGCATATAGAAGGAACGATCTTGTCACTAAATCTAACTGCCCTTGCTCGAGCTGCCAGATAAGATCCATGAGATACCTGTAGTATAGAAGGTTCAAACTTCCTAGACCTCCAGATGACAGGACCAAGATGACTAGGCGCACCAGGTACTTCAGGAGGAAGAGTCCAAACAATTATATGAAGAATAATAGATGTTTCATCTGTAGCAAGCCTAGATACTTTGCAAGAAATTATCCTTAATCCAAGATGTCCAAAGACTTAGTCTAACTCTTTAAGGATATATCTAATCACACGGGCATCTATCTCAGCAGGGATGACGATCTCAAATTGGTCTTCTTGCTGAAGGAGGAACAAATGGAGGACACTCTCTTCTCCTTGGATGTCTATGAAGAATCAAGTGATATCCATGAAAACTCCATGAGATGTTCTCTACCTGATATCTAATATGGATAAAGACGACGTACCCATAACTATAAAAAAGCCAGCTAGTCAGATCCTCATGTTCAATCTAATAGCGATACTCCCTTCCAGAATGGAAGACAACCCCCCAAAGTTGTTCACATAATGCATGGATCCCTTTGATCCAACCATCCTCATGGAAAAGAGAACTTTCTATGAGTTTCAAGTCATCCAAAAATATGAAGGATCCATCGTGATCAGAGTACATCTGGAATATCTGCTTTTCCATGTGTTCATAGCTCTATCCGATGACTTTCCACAAGAGCTCCTATGGTTATTTTGGTACTTATGCCACCGGTACTACATCCTTATAGAGTTAAAGTGCAATGCATTCAGGTACTTTGATCGAATCCAACCATCTCTTAGAAAGTTTATGCTTTAGTTCAAGCCATAATAATATTGGATTTGATACTTCAAAGATTCCCACAATGCTAAGTTATTCATGCTACATCACCCAATGGGAACAAAAACAATGAGGTCCAAGCTCAGCCAGAAATTTCACATTGCTGGAAATTTCCCACCTCTATCCTCACCTTGGAAGATAAATTTTATGAATCACAAAGATTTATCTTCTAATAAAATAGATGCATGCCCAAAGAAATATGGCAAAAGAATGGGGATGATTACCACCACCACCACCTTCATAAAATATGGCAAAATAGATGCTGGAAATTACCACTTACCACCACCTCCATAAAATTACCCACCAAAGTTTACCACAAACCCTCATGAAAAGGTTTTCCTACAAGTTGCTTATCCAGCTCCTTGCCAAACACCTACTAGGTTTCACCCACCTGCTTTCAAGAAGCTTAGAAGATGCTTACCCACCTGCTTGGAAGTTGCCCAAAAGTTTCTCACCCACCTACTTGTACATGTTGTCACATGCCAACAACATATTTAGTTTTACGTGTCTTTTGTCTTGCTAGGTTTGGTCACCTATTTGTGGGCCCTGGTTTGAATAAAGGGTGATGCATATTTCATTTGTATTAGGATAGAAGTGTGTGACCGGATAGGGCTTTAATATTTTTATACAGGATAGGGCTTTACTATTTTTAGAATATTGAGCCATGTAAGATAATTTATTTTATCTTTTTATTTGTTTGTTTGTATTTGGATTTCTACTACTATACAAAGGATGCATAGGTCTTAGTTAGAGGAAATCTTTCTCTCCATCTTGCTCTCCATATAAAACATAGTCTTGTAGATATTTCCATATCAATAAGATTATTTATTGGCTAAAAGCTCTCTCTTGCCCTTCTCTCTTGTAGGAATGGATAATCTGGTCCTTTAGGTAGAGTAGTAGGGTAAGGGAATACTAGGCAAGTGTTCTTGTTGTGATTTCAATGGCTTTCTAAGCTAATGAACAAAATTAGATTGTTCCAACTGCAATAGTTTTTTGATTGCTTTTTACTTATCAAAAGCATGTAAATATGTTAGTACAGTAGGACTTGTTCCCATACTTTAAGGGTCGTATAGGCCAGGGAGTACCACTAGAGCTCTTGTATGTTAGGAAAAGTTGTAATGCTACGATCCAATTTACTATTTTAAAGACTGGAAAAGTCAAGCCATCCCTAATAGGTTGAGAAGTCTTTGTTTCGTGGCAAACCATCCTATAGAGGATGTGAAGCCCCGGTTGTAAAAAAGTTATCGTGGTTGTGATCTCCCAAATTTTTGATAGAATGTAGCCTCTATGGACGTGAATCACCTTTATATTACAAAGTTATTGATCTTGCAAGCTTGTTACTATTGCCTGTGTGTCTTTTCGTGCCCCGTCACCCCCTTATATTGGTATTAGAGCCACCCCCTGAAAACCATCTCTTGGTTCCTCAGTAGCTTTATGAGTGATCATGATTGGATAAAATATTTCAATTATGAAGTCGTAGCAAACTGTAGTACAAAGGTCCTTTTATGGGACACTGCCTATGAAATATTGACTGTGACTATAACGAATGCTAGGAGGAGGATACAGAACCCACTCCATCTAAAAATGAAACCTCCCAAATAAGAAAAGATCCCAAACCTCAAATGTTCATGATATCCCCTACTAGTTCAATTCACACATATGATTTCCCTCTAAATCAAACCTTTGAAAAGGATAACCTAGCTATGCTCCAAAACTACCTGATATCTAATGCCAAAAAAGATGTCTATATTACCATAGAAAAGCTAGCTAGTCAGATCCTTATGTTCAACACACCAGGAATACTCCCTTCCGAAATGGCAAACTACCCCCAGAGTTATTTACATAATATGTGGACCCATTTGATCCATCCATCCTCATGGAAAGGAGAACTTTCTATAAGCAATAATTCTTTATAAAATATGGAGGATCCATCCTGAAGCCATTCAAAGTACATCCAGAATATCCATTCTGCCATATATTTGTAGCACTAGCCAATGACTTCCCAAAGGAGCTCCTATAGCTATTCTGGTACTTATGCCACTTGTACCACATCGTCATGGAGTGCAAGTGTGATGCATTTAGGTACTTTGATCAAATCCAACCAGCTCTCTGAAGGTTTATGTTGTGGTTCAATCCATGATAATATTGAATTTGATGATTCAAAGATTCCTATGATTCCAAGGTATTCATGCTATATAATTCGGTGGGAATCACAAACCATGGGTCCAAGCTTAGCCAGAATTTCACTTTATTGGAAATTTCCTGTCTCTATCCTCTCCTTGGAAAATGAATATTATAAAGCACAAAGATTTATCTTCCAGCAAAACAGATGCATACCCAAAGAAGTATGGCCAAATGAATGGGGGCGATGGAACTACACTGATAACCATCCCCACTGGGATAAGGTCCAACAAGCAGGAAAAGAATATCAACCTCCAATTAAATTTACTAGAGATAAAGTCACTAAACACATTACCCAAATACGGTTGAATGTTCCACCTCAGGAATGGGAATGTAAAATAGTAGGTTCGTCCAATAGGAAAGGCTATTTCACCAGATCACGAAAGAGAGGCTTGGAAAACAAAGAACACCTCAAGAAGAAACATGACATTGATTGGTGGATGGAGGAAGGATATGCAACCTCACCATTAACACCTTCGAACAGTACATGATCCGATGATGCCTGATGATAAGTTTAGGAAATTACCACTTACACCATCTCCACCAAATTACCCACCAAAGTTTACCACAAACCCTCCTAGAAAGGTTTGCCTATAAGCTGGTTATCCAGCTTCTTGTAAAACACCTATAAAGAGCTTACCCACTTGCTTGCAAGAAGCTTACAAGCTGCTCACCCACCTTCTTAGAAGTTTCCCACAAGCTTCTCACATACCTTCTTGTACATTTTGTCGCATTCCAACAACATGTCTAGTTTTATGTGTCTTTTGTCTTGTTAGGCTCCATCAGATATTTGTGGGGCTGGGTTTGAATAAAGGGTGATGTATGTTTCTTTTGTATTAGGATAGAACTATGTGCTTGGATAGGGTTTTACTAGTTTTAAAATAGTGAGCCTTGTAAGATAATGTATTTTATCTTTTCGTTTGTTTGTATTAGGCTTCCTACTCCTACATAAAGGAAGCATAGGTCTTAGTTAGAGGACATTTTTCTCTCCATCTTGCTCTCCACCTAAAACATAATCGTGTAGAGATTTCCATATCAATAAAAATATTTATTGGCTAAAAGCTCTCTCTTGCTCTTGTCTTTTGTAGGAATGGATAATCTGGTCCTTTAGTTAGAGTAGTGGGGTAAGGAAAACACTTGCCAGAGTAGTGGGGTAAGGAAACACTAGGAAAGTGTTTTTGTTGTGATTTCAATAGCTCTCTAAGTTAGTGAAAAAAAATAGATTGTTCCAGCTGCAATAATTTTTTGATTGCTTTTTACTTTTAAAAAACATGTAAATTTGTTAGTAGAGTAGGACTTGTTCCCAGACTTTGAGAGGCGTATCGGCTAAGGAGTGTCTCCAGAGCCCATTTATGTTGGCAAAAGTTGTACTACTGCGATCTGATTTACTATTTTAAAGACTGGCAAAGTCAAGCCATTCCTAATGGGTTAAGAAGTCTTTGTTTTGCTGTAAATCATCCTATAGAGGATGTGAAGCCCTAGTCGTAAGAAATTTATTGTGGTTGTGATCTCGAAAAGTTTTGATGGCAAACCACCTATAGGTACGTGAATCACCTTCATACTGGAAAGCTATTGATCTTGCAAGATTTTTACTATTGCTTATGTGTCTTTCTGGGCCCCGTCACCCCCTCATTTTGGTATCAGAGCCATCCCATCCTTTTCAGAAGGAGGAAGCAAGTATTCACATAAGATCTATTTCTGTTTTTATTACTACCAAATTTATTATATTCAATCTTTACTTTATTTTTGTTTGAGGCTTTATTTGCAAATCCACCCAGAGTCTTTAGTCTTTCATTAACAGTATCAGTATCTTTACAAATCCTTAGATTTTAGAACAAATAATGTCTAAGTTGTTTTCTTTAGATTTTAGAACAAATACATCTAAGTATCTATTATCAAAAAACAACAAAAATATATCAATGTTGGAGTCGTTACCATCTTCTTCCAACTCTTGTAAAACTATGTCTTTCCCCTCCATGTCTAGTCTATATAAATCTTTGTCAAAAATAAACATGTCTCCCACTCTCAGTAAAATGTTGTCACGTAAATATGACTATCTCTATGAAGTAGATGTGTTACCACCAGAAAATAAAATATCTTCCACATATCTACCTCTCCTAAACCCATATTCAGCTTTGTAAAGAAGTCATGCAATTCGTGGCTACAAATCCATTCCTTAGTCCAACAAAATCCAAAGGGAGTCAAGGAATACGTTGTTGCATCAAAACTTGACCAACATCCTATTCTTGCAACTCAAAAAAAAAAAAATTCATTACTCTGTAGATATCGGAGAATTTTCTGCGACAGTGGAAAATCCAAAGCTTCACCCATAACCATTTTGGTGTTGTTAGAATTGTGTTGACATATCAAGGAAGAAAGGGCCAGCCCATCATGGCACATCTTTCACTTCTCAATACTAGATACAACGAGTACCAACATGTAAACTTGGGTACGTCGGAGATTAATCTGAACGTTAGGACAGTATTTGTCACAATATTCCCAACTTCAATATGTCCCTCTCTGATCCATATCTGATGAAGGTGTTAAAGATCCAAGTCTAAATCTTTGAGCTCCATCTGCTTGAGATTCTATTCAGGTAATCAGAACCATGCTATGGATCTATCTCTTCCAGGTGGAAAAAATGCTTTGTTCCTAAACGTAGATGCCACTAATGGAACCACCTAGTGCACCCAGATGCCGAGGAAGATATCCAGGAAAGAACTTGTTAAAATTCTTCCAGACTCATTGGTCACAAATTATGAGAAGTTGAGAAACCATCCTCAACCTTTCTAATCCACTGAACCTACCTTCACTTAAAAACATGACAATACAGTTCCTATAATCTTGACCTCTCTCACCTCAAAAAGCCTCATAAAACAACCTTCTCTATCCATATGTACCAACTTTCTGATGACCTTCCAGAAAAGGTGAACCCATAAACCATCTCTTGGTTCCTCAGTAGCTTCATGAGTGATCGTGATTGGATAAAATATTTCAATCATGAAGTCGTAGCAAATTGTGGTACAAATATTCTTTTACAGGACACTGCGCATGGAATATTGACTGTGACTATAACAATTGCCAAGAGGATGATATAGAACCCACTCCATTCAAAAATGAAACCTCCAAACCAGAAAAGTTCCTCCACCTGAAATGTTCATGATATCCCCTACTAGATCCAGTCACACATATGAGTTCCCGCCAAATCAAACCTTTGAAAAGGATAACCTGAGCCATGGTCCAAAAATACCACAAAAGAACGTCATCCTACCAATGAGGGAAGATATTTACTTAAACAACATAGAAGCAACCCACAACAGACAATTTGAGAACACCATGAGCCAAAATAAGATGCTGACCAGTATTGGACAATACCTCAGGAGTGTTGTTCACACACAGAATCAGTTGGTGAATAAGGTCGAAACAATTAACAAAAAAGTGGAGCAAACATCCACTCAGCATGCTGGACTTATCAAAACCCTGGAACTCAGGCTCAAAACTCTATAATATGATATATGTCCATTAAGCACCTCACTATCCCACTTCTTCGACCAGCATCAAAAAGATATGGCTTCTCTAAAAGAATAGATCCAACACCTAAAATATGGTATCTTTGAACCGCAGAGTACCCCAACCCCCTACCAAAGACAACTTTATTCGTCATGTCACCACAGACAAAATGTCTACCAAAAATAGGCCATACCTTTACCATTTTCCCTTCCAGTTCACCGATGCCTCTGTCTTTATATCTATTGCTTAAAGACGAATAGGAGTTTGACATTTCCAAACTCGTATGGGAAAGAAAGAATGCTCTTGTAGCTTAGAAGCAAATTGAATTAGCCCAAAAATAAGCCAAAAGGAAGAAGGAATCTAGCACGAATCCAGGCTATTGATCCAGTAAACATGATGATCTCAAGTTATGGTACTCCAAACAATGACTTGATCTTTCCAAATCTAATTCCCATCATTATAGATGATGACTTAAAGATACCTGATCATGAATTTGATGATGAATATTCGGCCTCTTAAAAATAAGGCTTTTTCGATGATGACAGGCTATTATCGGATCATGGTTTCCCAAACCCGACTACTGACTTGATTACCACCAATAAAGTTATTCCAAATCCCTATGTCCTTAGAAATGATGATCCTGCGGTGGAGCAGTTATCATTCAATGCAGCGTTTTATGATGTTGATCCTATGAATTCTCCGAGAAAGCATAAGGAAAATTTATCAGCTAGTAACACTATGGATGAATATTCTAAAACTGGCAATACCAATCAAAATCAAGATAAAGCATGTAACACAACCCCTAAGTCTAATGGATCTTGCCAAATCTCTAATCGTCAGACAAGGCACAAAAGGTACATGCAGTACAAAAGAGCCAAATGGTGTAAGCTGTCAGATGATGAATCCAAGGTTAAAAGGAGCACCAGGTCCTCCAGGAAGAGAAGTTTAGGCAAGGACAGATGCTTTATCTGCCATGAGACTGGACACTTTGTGAAAAACTATCCTTGGTCTAGGAAATTCAGGAGATCTTCTCAATTTTTGGATGAAATGATATTTCAAATTAGTCCTCATCTCAACATGGATGATGATCCCGAATCCGTCTTTTCTATAGGAGAAGAACCACCAGAGCAAGTACACTCCTTCATTAATGGTTCTCTTTACCAAACATCCAATACAAATCAGAAAGAGATCAACATGATCACAGATTTAGAAACCCCTCATGTCCAGCTGATGATTTAACCATCCAAGTGGGACAGCTAATCTAGGTTATTACCTTTATGGATACTGGCACAGCTGCCTCGATGCTTGATACTGACATCCTCATAAAGGAACAATGCATTCCTTACTTTAGGAATTTCAACACTACATCAAGGGGAGTCCTCACCACCGAATTTATAATTAAGCTTCCAATCATGATTAAATTCTTCCCATGTGTGCAGTTCAGGACAAAACTATTTAGATCTAATGTACCAGGGAAGGACCTCATCATTGGGTTTGACATCTACAAATAGCTCAGGAATCGACTCATAATCCTAACTCAAGGAATAACTTTCATGGGCAAATTCAACCCATATTCCACCATCCCAAGGCTGTTCCAGATTGCTTAAGGAGACCCCACCAAGCAAATCAAAGAACAGTTGATAGAGGAGTCGTGTGCAGAATCTCACAAAGAGTTCATGAAGAATAACAATAATACTTTATGGATCAATCAAGAATTCTTCATCAAACTCCCTTTCAACAAAAGAGAGAATATAAATCCCATGAAGGCAAGTCATTCGGGCATGAACCCTAAACATCTCCAGCTTGAAAAGAAGGAATGCATAGAACTTTTGGAATTTGGGCTCATCGAGTCATCTAATTCCCAGTGGAATTGTGAGGCATTCTATGTCAACAAACAAGCTAAACAGACAAGAATTAAACTCTGATTAGTAATCAATTTCCAACCTCTTAACCACTTTCTTCTCGATGATAAATTTAACATCCCAAATAAGCTGACCCTATTCTTACACCTAGCCAATACCACCCACTTTTCCAAGTTTGATCTTAAATCTAAATTTTGTAAACTGGCATACACCCGAGAGAATGAACCAAAATGGGCTTTTGCATACCTGACCACCACTACCAATGGAAAGTTATGTAGTTTGGGCTCAAGCCTGCCCCCTCTCTTTTGCAAAAAACTATAATAAAGATATTTCACCCCATCCTCCACATATCACTGGTCTATATTGATGACATACTACTATTTAGCAACACCTTGGAGGAACACTTTGCCTAACTTTGTTAATTTCCTGGCTTAGTGAAAAAATACAACATTGTTCTCTCAGCAAAAAAGATGACTTGCCAAATATGAAATTGACTTTCTGGGAATGTATTTTGCTCATGGAGCATACAGTCCATCTATCAAGATCTTCTCAAATTCCAAATAGTAATTTCTTAGTTAAACAGCTCCAGCAGTTCCTTGGGGTGACTAATTATGTTAGAGATTTCATCCCTGATATCTTTACATACATTTCCCCACTCACAAAGATGCTAGAATGCTCCAGCTTGGGTAGATGAACAAGATGGTGTAGTTTGTAGGATAAAAGGAATATCCAAGGATGTCAAAACTCTCCATATTCCCTTAAATGGGAAAATGATATTGCAGACTGATGCTAGCAACGACTATTAGAGTGCAGTCCTTCAGGAAGAAAATGATGGCTGAAATAAAATATACGGATATGCCAGTGAAAAATTCAAAGATACTGAACAACATTATCACTCCACATTTAAAGAGATCCTCATTGTGAAAAATGGAATCAAGAAGTTCAACTTCTTCTTGATTCACAAAAAACTTCAGATCGAGATGGATATGAGGGCCTTCCCAATAATGGTCCAGATAAATCTAGATATCATCCTAAATCCATAAATCCTCTGATGGACACAATGGTTTTCTCCCTACAAGTTTTAGGTAAAATATCTCAAGGGGACAGAAAACATTATGGCAGACTTCCTATTAAGGCCAAGAGAATTCTCTAAAAAATTCTCTTCAGAGAAGAAAAAGAAAGAGATGGCACCTGCCATCAATCTTCTCTAATAGCATACCAAACACGGCGTTAATTGGTGGATGGAGTAATGAAACATGAGCTCACCATCAACACCTTCAAACACTACATGAACCGATGAAGCTCAATGACAAGTGTAGGAAATTACCACTTACTACCACCTCCATAAAATTACCCACCAAAGTTTACTAGAAACCCTCGTGGAGGTTTTCATACAAGCTACTTGTCCAACTACTTTCCAAACACCTACAATGAGCTTACCCACCTTCTTGGATTTTTCCCATAGGCTGTTCACGCTCCTGCTTGCACATGACGTCACATGCCAACAACATATTTAGTGTTACGTGTCTTTTATCTTTTTAGGATCCATCATTTATTTGTGGGGATCTATTTTAATAAAGGTTGATGTATATTTTGTTTATGTAAGGATAAAAGTGTGTGCTCAAATAGGGCTTTACTATTTTTAGACAGGATAGGACTTTACTATTTTTATAATAGTGGGCCATGTAAGATAATATATTTTATCTTTCAGTTTTTTTGTATTAGGCTTCCTATTCCTATATAAAAGAAGCATATGTCTTAGTTGGGGGAGAGCTTGCTCTCCATCTTGCTCTCTAACGCAAGCCAAAATGGCATCAACACTTTAAGGCCTATAATTCAAGGTCAACGTAAGGGGATCTAAGCCACGATCATCTTGAGGACACAAGTAAATGTATGTAGGACCCTTTTTGGTGCAATTCTAAGGAATAATGGTGCAATTAGAGCTCCCTCAAACAACTACATAAGAAGTTGAGCCAAGAAGCTAGTAAAATTATCCTCAAACCACTACCTTGGAGGCTTGGTAGACTCATGGAGTAGAGGCTTGAAGCATTAGAAGAGGCTTCTAATCAAACAATATCGCATTTGGATAATAGCTAGGGACACGGGAGATCCAACGAAGTAACAAAGGACCAAAGGGCATTCTATCCCTTTTGGCGATAGACAATGCATCACCCAACTTGGGTATGCATCACCAAATTACACAAGGTCATCACTAAACTTGGCAGCCCACATTTTATTCGGTCACTTTTGGGCCCATATAATAATTTAGTCCAAGACTATAAATAGTTGGTCTTTTCATTCCATAGGTAGATTTTTATGACTATTGAAATTGTGAAACTTTTGAGAGAGTATGAGTGCTTGGAAAAGCTTATGTTGATTTTTGTTTAGAAATGTTGGTTGCGAGGGCGTTACGATTCCCTCAAAGTCTTCATAGGAATAGGGTGCTTTTTGTAGGGTTAATCAATTGGAGTTTTAGGGTTTAATATACCCTTTGGTTTCATTATTTTCCTTTTTGTGTGTCTTATTATTTATCTCTATCTCTATCCTTTATTTTTCCACATTTTAAATTTTATCGTTTCTTCTATTTTTGTGTTTATTTCTCTTCTCGTATTTTAGATTATATCATCTGGTATTATAGTCGAGCTTAGGATCGTTTCAACAATTCTAGTCTTGGGTTTGTTATCACACACACAAAAAAAAATTAAGGTAAAAAAAAGATTTTTGAGAAATTTGAAAATTAAGAGTTTTGATTTTTGAGTCTTTTTGAGTTACTAATATTAGAATAGTGCTCTCTAGTATTATTTGAGTCTAGATCCAAGAAACTAGCTTGTTTGGGTTTGGTTTGGAAGATCCACCATTGTTGGAGGTGAAGAAATTGAAAACTCTTCAAGTGGGTTTGCAGATCTAGGTGAAATTGGAAGCTCTTGAGTATTTGGAGTTTGTTCTCCTTCACATTTGGAGTTCAAATCTGAAATTTAAGCTTAAAAGGAGTACAAATGTATTAAGCTTTTGATTTGGGTGTTCTTCATGTTCATGGAGTTCTTCATGAATTGAAGAAAATTGCAAATGGGTTTCTAGATCTGAAAATTTTGGCTTGTAATTGGAGGTTAAAAAGTATTGGAGATTGTTTTCCATGATGAGGGGAGCTTAGATCTCGAATTTCATTGAATTCTGAGTTGAAACGTAGAAGTTTTGAATTTTGGAAATTCTTGTTGTTCTTGAGTGTTCTTCATATTATTCATGTCTTGAAGAAGAAGAATATTCAAAAAGGTGTGTTAGATCCAAAAGGAAAGGAAAATAAAAGAGTTTGGGTATTGGTACAAAAAGAATA
The DNA here is from genome assembly GCA_031232105.1 of Capsicum rhomboideum. Classification (NCBI taxonomy): domain Eukaryota; kingdom Viridiplantae; phylum Streptophyta; class Magnoliopsida; order Solanales; family Solanaceae; genus Capsicum; species Capsicum rhomboideum. The sequence goes on from CP124711.1 coordinate 60,585,717, forward strand.
TTTCAAAAGAGGAAAAGACAAAGAAGAAAGTACAGGGGGGACCACAGGGTACAATTCTTGGAAGCTTCCTTCCCTTGGCCTTAGTTGAGACATTTTTGGTGAGCTACTGCTCATTTTTGCAATGTTATAGGTCAATTTGGTGATGGAAAATCTTCACAAAAGTGCAAGGGACATCACCCAACTCATTGACGATTTACAAAATTAATTTGGCGATAGTTTGTTGACTAGTCCAACAAACTATCAATTTAGGCGATGCTGCTTACTTGGGCGATGCTAGGGAAAATTTGGCAATGGTGTTGAGCATTTTGGCGAGAGGCATCGCCAATTTCAATTTTTCCAAATTAGGTTACATTCAGCCAAGCTATTGGATAATTAGGCGATGTAAAGAGTATTTTGGCGATAGTCCTTACCCCATCGCCAAACCCACCCCTTTGTTACTGTCCAATTTTGCGATCAACACCATCATTTGGCGATGCAAATTCCAATTCAGCAATGGTAGTTCCATTTTGGCAATAGAAATATGGTTCCAAACATTAAGGTTCTCTTCTACACCCAATCTCGGATTCTAATTCCTAGTTTCATTCCTTTGATTCTAATTCATCTTCTTGGATTCTTAAACTAATTTCCAACTAGTAATTATCCTACTTAGTTGTTGATTAGTTCTTGAGTCCTTTTCTTTCTTAGTCCATTTCTTTTGTCCTTTTCTAGTTTTGACTTTGTAGTTAACTTCTTGATTCAAGTCCTTTTGTTTATAATCGAGTCATCCATCTTTCTTTAAACAAGAATCCACTCTGGCCAAGAGTAGCAATCGACACCTTGTGTGCCACAGAAGTATAAGCAATCTTCAACATTAGCAGATCCAATTGTGAGGCAATCAAAGGTGTGTAAACGTGAGTGATTATGAGCTTTTATTTTACTAACGCTAATGTTGTTGTTGTCTTTGTTGAGTGTTTAAAATTTCTAGGTACAATGGCTTCAGAGAAAGAAACTCAAAATTCCATGAGAAGTGATACATCAAAGTCTATTTAGGAAAAGATTGAGTTCATAAATCGTAGATTGGGAGAGATGGAAGGTTGTTTAACCTCCATGAAAGGTACCATGTCAAGCATGAATGATAGAATAACAATCATTGAGGAATCTTTTGACTCCTTGAAATCCAATTCCCAAGTCTTACCAAGTGAGAAGGTCCAAAATACTACCAACCTTAGACACAATTCGATAATCTCAGAAGGGGATGATGAGAAATTGGAATTAGAATGGGGCTTATCTCGTGCGTTAAGGCATGTAGTGTGGGAACCTTTGAAAGAGAAACTTGGCCAAAGTAAAAACCTATGTCATACAAGGTTTGAGATGATGGAATATATGTTCCTTGGTCATTGATGGGGAGATAAGCATTAATGTCGTGCCTTGTACCCTTGTTGATCTAATAAAACTTCCCTCACAAAGGTACCCCAAACCTTACAAGATTCAATGGTATTTTGATAGCGGTTCAATAGAGGTGACCGAGCAAGCGATCATTAACTTTAGAGTGGTCAAGTATCAAGATGAAGTTTGATGTGATGTAATGCCCTTGAGAGCTTGTCATATGTTTCTTGGTAGGCCATGGAAAGATCGTAGGTCGGTCCAATATCGAGAGAAGTCCAATAAATATATATTTGTATTTAGAGGACAAAAGCACATTCTTGATCCCTTGACACCCGATTAAGTGAGTAGGGACTATAAGATCATGCAAGAATTCTGGAAAGTATTGAAGAAGGAGGAAGTTGAGAAGAAGGAAAGGGAATCATCCCTTGTGCAAGGAAAGAAAGACTTGGCTCAAAGAAGAAAATTGATTAAGAGTGATGAGCCAAGGAATTGCTTGAAAAAAGTGGAGAAGGAACACTTAATTGTGGGACTTGTCAACACCAATTCCTTGTTACCCACTAACCATGATACTAGCATTTTACCTAGTATCAACCCTTCTCTTGTGTAGGTTCATATACTTCCAAAGGAGTATCCGAGGAGAGTTCCTTACGAACATAAGCTTGAAGACCTAATGGTCTTCTTATCTAAGAATTCCAACTTTGGAAAGAGTGATGAGGAGTTGATTCAAGGGATTCGAATTGACAAACTCTCGTGTGAAGAGAACTTCACAAAGGAGCAAATGATCTCCCATGTTGAACACCAAGGTGAATACCATATTTCTTATGAACTATAAGGTAATAATGCTAACTCTTGCACTTCCTTAAACTTGAAAAGTCTTGATGTGGCTAGTAGCGAAGTAAGTGTAAGTAAAGGTTTGTCTATGTTTGAGCATGATGAGTCTTCCCTTTGTGATGCTCTTGATATCACTATGTTGCATGATGATCAAGTTCTTGTTGTGAGTTTCCAAACACTAATTGATCCTATAGATGACTGAATTGACTCTTCTAGTAAGATCAATTTGTGTCCACCTAGTGTTGGCACTTATATCTTGAATAAAGGTTCCATTGAAATATGATAGGAGTATTCACACACTAGTTGACCTTTATGAAAATCAAGGTGAGTCTATGTTGGAACATGAATTGCCTACAACTAGTGAAGGTGTACGCATTGATCAACTTATGTGGTCCACTAATTCGATAAGTGAGAGCTTGTATTATCACATCTCGAATCCCATCGAGACATGATTGGCACCCGTAGCCGATAAGGCCCGAGAGAACCAACCTTTGCCTATGTTCATTCGTATGCATATCTTTGTATGAATCTTATTCAACCTTATGCAAGTATGCGGAAAACATGAACATGGTAACATATGCTATATACATATTTAGGAAACTTGGCCGTTGGGGCCATCACATCAAACGAACATTTATCTTTTACATTCATAACCCACACATGTCTACAAAAGCCTCTATCAGATGCATTTACAAGATCAACTAACAGTCGGGACAAGTCCCCGCTTTATACTATATTTACAATATCAACACAACTGTACACCTATGACTCGGAAAGTCCCGAAGCAACTGGGGCTCACCAAAGATCCGCAATGTCAACCTACGATGAAGGTCTACTAGTGCCTGCACCTGCAACATGTAAGGTAATTCCCCCGAGGGGGTCAGTACGAAGAAGGTACTGAGTATGTAAGGCTCATAAGAAATTCATCATACATCATTACAACAATAATGAAATCAATGTAAGGAAATAGAAATGTGAATAAACTCTCTTTCTGTATGCGGGGAACCATTTATATTACGTTCTTTACTCCTCTTGTCTTCATATTTTATTCATCTTTATTGTTCTACCCATGGTAGGCTATTCTGTCGCCCTTGACAATGCCATTTATGAAATCATCATACCAATAATCCCACAATGTTCCATACATTGACCAACACATGATAACCAATAGCATGTCACACCAAGCTCATATTTTACACTTCTCTATCACCACAACATCACAATTATGCCATCAATTTACTTCAATACACCTCATAACAACAAATCGGCCAAAAACCCATAATTTACACTTATAGAAAAATAATAAGTTTAGGACCATAATAACACCATACATGTTGTTATTTTATCCATACCATGCTTTTTCATCAAGACCACAAGTCATAATCCAAGTTACAATCCCATGGATTTCACATCTTTTACCAAAACACAAAACACCATATTCAACACCTTGCCAACATAACTAGCATAATATACATAATATCCCATGCATATAATATGTTAATCCATGAGAATAAATACTTACCAAGGCTTGGAAAATGGTGATCTTGCTCCAAAAATGACATAGGGTTTGAGAGCCCAAAAGGGTGTTCTTGATAGCTCTAGAGAAAAAGATAGAAAAGCATGTGTATTTTGTGGATTAAAAATCTGATTTGTGCCCCTTTTATAGACCCTTGAAGTCCTCTTTATCCACCTTTCTCAATTATTGATTATCAAAGAAAGAATGGGTCATTTGACCCATTCTTGGCCCATGTCTTTTGCCTTATTTGGGGCCTCTTTTGAGCCCAATTTACTTAATACAATAAAATCAATAATTTCTCATGGTTAATTCATTTCATATGCGTTACAACAATATTCCCATTCACGCTATTCATATCCATGGCCTCAATCCCAAAAATAAGTGATTCTAGCCACGTATGGCTCATTTGGACCAAAAGGGTAAAACCGTCATTTTAACGCCAAATTCGTTCTCGAGTAATTTTATCATACCAACATAATATCTTACTCATTTCATGTATATTCTCATGGTTGTAGAAGAAACGTGGCAAAAATCGGCTCAATACGTCCCCGGGCACCCTTGGGACTTAAGAAAAATTCCAACTTTTGAAAGGTGCGCACAAGCAGCCCGGCACGCCCTTGGGCGTGCTACCTTAATTCTTGTGGGATAAAAATTTTAGCCCAGAGTGGCCCAGCACACCCCTGGGCGCGCCCCACCTCTTTTTTTTCAAAATTTTTGTTTCTTCGACTTTTCTTCGCGGATTTGGTTGGACACTTCAAGTCTTATTCTTTAACTTACTTCTTAACCTTAATATACTTTGTTTAGGTGTCCTCTTAGCCTCGTTTTGAACCCCACAAATGTTCCACAAAATTCATAAAACACCATCTATGAAGGTTTAATCACATATACGAGGGCCAAATTCAATTATCTCATCAATAGCATAACAAAAGACGTATGTATGGCTCTCAACACCTAAGTAAGCATTGCTCAACATCGTCAAGTAGGGTTGGAAAGGTACGGGGTGTTACATTCTCCCCCCCCCCCTTAAAAATATTCATCCTCGAATGTTAATGATTTTGCTTCAATTACAACAAATGCATTTCTATGTATACATAAACACGTAAGGCTCATGGATACTTACTTGTTATTGGTCTAATTCCACACTTTGAAATTTTTCTCCCATTTGAAACAAATATGGATACATTGTTTTCTCAACTTCTCATGCGATTTCTTCGACTTGTGGATTTCTCCAAAGAACTTTTACGAAGTTACACCTTTATTTACCAACCTTTGCACTTGTCGTCCATTTCACCCATATGGCATCACATCTGTTTTCATTAACAAAGAATCTCTACATAGCCTATAACCTTCAGATTCCCAACACTTCATCTTTATTTGTTCTTACTTCAATTACTGAAGCATAACTTTCACAATATTCTTTCCATGTAATCTTATCAATAGGTCGCTTCCCATTCATGGTACATATTGATTACTCCCTGATGTGCCCTTATCATAATGCAATCCTTTAGCTCACATATATATCCGACACATTTTGTTGCCTATAATTAATGCACATTCTCGACGTGGCATCTTTTGTCGGTACTTCTTTACACTAGTACACCCTACGGGGACAGACTAGTATCCTTCACTCTAACTAAGTGACATATGTACCCTTTCATTCTAGAAATTCTTTTGTGGACAATGAAATTGTAACCCCTTAATTTGGAACTTTACCATAGCATAAAAATCAACCAATCCATACTCACCCACCATTTCCAGCTTAATAATGGCAACCAAAACAGCTACTATACACTTGCGGTATAGTCTTTTAATTACCATGATCAGATACAATTCAACTTACAACACTGGCTCTATTGCACGATCTAGAATGAAGAAAATAAACAACACCCTAAATGTCCCATAGCCTCCTACTTATAAATGTGGTGCACAACACATCGATAAGTAAAACTCTACTCAGACACGGCTTTGTAGACACCCTTAGACCGACCTGCTCTGATACCACTTTGTCACATCCCGAATCCCATCGAGACATGATTGGCACCCGTAGCCGATAAGGCCCGAGAGAACCAACCTTTACCTATGTTCATCCGTATGCATATCTTCGTATGAACCTTATTCAACCTTATGCAAGTATGCGGAAAACATGAACATGGTAACATATGCTATATACATATTTAGGAAACTTGGCCGTTGGGGCCATCACATCAAATGAACATTTATCTTTTACATTCATAACCCACACATGTCTATAAAAGCCTCTATTAGATGTATTTACAAGATCAACTAACAGTCGGGACAAGTCCCCTCTTTATACTATATTTACAACATCAACACAACTGTACACCTATGACTCGAAAAGTCCCGAAGCAACTGGGGCTCACCAAAGATCCGCAATGTCAACCTACGATGAAGGTCTACTAGTACCTGCACCTGCAACATGTAAGGTAATTCCCCCGAGGGGGTCAGTACGAAGAAGGTACTGAGTATGTAAGGCTCATAAGAAATTCATCATACATCATTACAACAATAATGAAATCAATGTAAGGAAATAGAAATGTGAATAAACTCTCTTTCTGTATGCGGGGAACTATGTATATTACGTTCTTTACTCCTCTTGTCTTCATATTTTATTCATCTTTATTGTTCTACCCATGGTAGGCTATTCTGTCGCCCCTGGGATGAGATTAACCCATGCTAGGTACTTTGACCCCTGGGATGTTATGTGAACCCATGCTAGGCTTTCGTGTCGCCCCTGGGATATCATTAACTCATGTTAGGCTTATCGCCCCTGGGATGTTATATTAACCCATGCTAGGCTTTCGTGTCGCCCCTGGGATGTACCGTCATAACCCATGCTAGGCTTTTATATCGCCCCTAGGATGTATCGGGAACGACCCATGCTAGGATTTTCTGTCGCCCCTGGGATACCACCCGTGTTATTGGGATCGACCCATGCTAGGTATTTTAACCCCTGGGATACCACCCATGATTACTTCTTCACTATACACCTCTTATTTCTCTTGTTATTCTTACTTCCATTCGTAAGAGTGATACAATGAGGATCGTGACATAATTGGAGTCACACATATATATATTAATTCTTCACTCTTGCTTCATGAGATTGACATCTTCACTTATGAGGACTCTATATATTAGTTTTCACATTACCTCTCTTATTCCTATTATGAGATTTGTACTTCTACTTGTGAAAGATTGATACAAAGATAATCATCATAATTGAGGACTTGGAACATGACATGATCGGAATAATGCTATTCAAACTAAACAAGCTCTCTTTACCTCTCTTTACCTCATTACTCTCGTTGAGATAGTTCCCTTAGACTTTACAATGTTATGACACCTTTGGAACTTCAATCAATGAATAAGAGATAAGCAAATCGTAACTTATCTAGGAGTAGGACACTTGTGAATAACAATATATGTCTAGGACCCCTTTGGAATGTAACATATTTGGAACCTTAGGATAATGATCACTAAATACGATACATGTGGATATCAATTATTCACCAACTTGAGATGCAATACCTTAGAACATTTGGAACATTTGACATGTTAGCCAATGACCATGAGTCAACCAATGGGCATGAGTCATATAATTCACCATTGACCAATGAGTAAGGAACATGTGAGTAACTCTAGCCAACTATCGGATACGGAATACCTTAGAGTATTTCGAAATCGAATGAGTACTATGACAATGTGAACACCATATGTTGCAGAAAGATATAGAGAAGTAACCTTACATACCTTGTATTCTCAATACGATTCTACAATCTTAAGTGTGCATATAATAGTCCCACTCTGTCCTTGTGTTTTGCTCTACAACACAAGTTCATAATGAAATCAACATTAACCACCAATTACCTTATAATGGCATACAATAACAATACGACACATGTTTAGCTTTAACACGTCACTCCCCCTTGACAATGCCATTTATGAAATCATCATACCAATAATCCCACAATGTTCCATACATTGACCAACACATGATAACCAATAGCATGTCACACCAAGCTCATATTTTACACTTCTCCATCACCACAACATCACAATTATGCCATCAATTTACTTCAATGCACCTCACAACAACAAATCGGCCAAAAACCCATAATTTACACTTATAGAAAAATAATAAGTTTAGGACCATAATAACACCATACATGTTGTTTTTTTATCCATACCATGCTTTTTCATCAAGACCACAAGTCATAATCCAAGTTACAATCCCATGGATTTCACATCTTTTACCAAAACACAAAACACCATATTCAACACCTTGCCAACATAACTAGCATAATATACATAATATCCCATGCATATAATATGTTAATCCATGAGAATAAATACTTACCAAGGCTTGGAAAATGGTGATCTTGCTCCAAAAATGACTTAGGGTTTGAGAGCCCAAAAGGGTGTTCTTGATAGTTCTAGAGAAAAAGATAGAAAAGCATGTGTCTTTTGTGGATTAAAAATCTGATTTGTGACCCTTTTATAGACCCTTGAAGTCCTCTTTATCCACCTTTCTCAATTATTGATTAGTCAAAGAAAGAATGGGTCATTTGACCCATTCTTGGCCTATGTCTTTGCCTTATTTTGGGCCTCTTTTGAGCCTAATTTACTTAATACAATAAAATCAATAATTCCTCATGTTTAATTCATTTCATATGTGTTACAACAATATTCCCACTCACGCTATTCATATCCATGTCCTCAATCCCAAAAACAAGTGATTCTAGCCACGTATGGCTCATTTGGACCAAAAGGGTAAAACCGTCATTTTGACGCCAAATTCGTTCTCGAGTAATTTTATCATACCAACATAATATATTACTCATTTCATGTATATTCTCATGGTTGTAGAAGAAACGTGGCAAAAATCGGCTCAATACGTCCCCGGGCACCCTTGGGCTTAAGAAAAATTCCAACTTTTGAAAGGTGCGCACAAGCATCCCGGCACGCCCTTGGGCGCGCTACCTTACTGAATGTGGGATAAAAATTTTATCCCAGAGCATCCCGTCATTCCCCTGGGCGCGCCCCACCTCTTTTTTTTCAAAATTTTTGTTTCTTCGACTTTTCTTCGCGGATTTGGTTGGACACTTCAAGTCCTATTCTTTAACTTAATTCTTAACCTTAATATACTATGTTTAGGTGTCATTTTATCCTCATTTTCAACCCCACAAATGTTCCACAAAAATCATAAAACACCTCCTATGAAGGTTTAATCACATATACGAGGGCCAAATTCAATTATCTCATCAATAGCATTACAAAAGACGTATGTATGGCTCTCGACACCTAAGTAAGCATTGCTCAACATCGTCAAGTAGGGTTGTGAAGGTACGGGGTGTTACATGTATGATGATCTTAATGTACCTCAACTTAGTGATGGCGAAGATGAAGTTGATCTTGTCAATAGTCATGTAAGATTATTACTTAGAGGTGGTAATTCCTTAGATGTTGAATCCATTTCTTTTTCTTATCATAAGAATCCTGAGGTAGAATGTGGTCTTGAGGATAACCCCTTATTTGATGATGGCATGACTAAGGGAAAATGTATTGATCAACTTACTTGTGAATCTAATCCTCTACTTGAGCATATTTATGGTGTGCTTGATGAGCCTCAAGTTAGTGATGATGTAGATAGAGTTGATCAAGTGAATAGAAATGATTCTTTGAGCATATCATGTGATGATGATCCTATTATTAGTTTTGCTCATAGATATCATCTGAATGAAAATGTTGTAAAAGATGAAATGTATCTTTTTGAGAGTGAACTTGCATGCTTAGATTCCTTACCTTTGGTTTTTGAACCTCTCTTAAACAAAAAAGTTTTTTTTGAAAATAGTGAGATCCCTTCTAGTTTGGCACCTAATACTGTGCATTGTGATGTTCTTGAAAGAAAGGATGGTAAGCTTAAAATTCACATGTTATCCTATTTATTGAAATCCATTAAGAATATAGTATTGAGTGAAGATTGTGCTAGCTATCCAATTGTTGATAGTGATCTTTCACTTTTGAAAAAATGATCATTTGGGTAAAGATAGCTTTGACTTGCTTGAATATTTGAGAAACCCAACTAGTGATTGTTCTTATGAAAATTATTTTAGTTGTGATCCTTTGTATGATACCCCAGCCTTGTTTGATGAATATGAGGATTCATTATTTGATTCTTGTGGTGACTTGAGTCATGATCTCCTTAATGTTATTGGTGGTTTGTGTCAATTTGAGGATTCTTTCTTTGAGAAAAAAGGTGTTATTTGTGTGCTCCCATTGTTGAAGGTACTCATATTGATGATCTTGAATCTAATAGTGAGTATGTGTATGAGGACACCTTAGTTGAAGTTAATTTTTGTGACACCTTTCTCTACTTTTTATTCGCTTTTGATATTGCCTATGGTTGTGTAGAGAGTGTATCTTCTTGTAATGTTGGTACACTTGGGGAAAATGGGTATTGCTTTGACCTATGTTCATGGATACTTCTTCATTTGACCCCAGTGACAATTTGGAGTGTGGTGGTTATTATACACCAACTTGGTGCTTGGTCAAGACAATAAGCGAAATTTGATTGAGGTTGTTGGCCTCCTTCCCTACGATGGAAAGTCTTTCAAGGATTTATAAATGGACCAAAGTTGTGTAAGGGAAATATCTCCATCAAAGAGGGGTATTCTTTAAAGAAGGGGAATATCAAAATGGTCCAAGAGAATTCGCCATTGTATGTTCCCATTCTTGACTAAGGTTTTATGACTTGTAGGTCAAAGAGTGTGTCTTCTTTTGAGAACACTTTGGATGAATTCTATTTTTGTGATTCCTTTCTTTATTACCTTTTTTCATATGATGTTATTCATAATCATTTTGAATCAACATCTTATGTGAACATGAGTTGCTTAGGAAGGAAGTGTATTGTATGCTTAAATGCTTTGACTCCATCCTTGAGTGTATTGTTTGCTAAATCTCTTGAGCCTAATGGCATTCTTGTAGATAGTAACACCTTGGATGAAACTTTTATGCCTGATTCCTTTCTATATTACCTCTTTACCTATGACGATGTCCATGCTAGTCTTGGAATTATTTTATTTGGAGGTAGGGATTCCTTTGGTTGGTCCACTTGTTTGAGCTTGAATGCAATATGCTTGTTGACTTGTGTGGGGAATACCTTGGTATTTGACCCCGGTGGTGAATTGGGAGTAATCCCATACTTGAGAATGGCTAGTGCTTAGGGTGGAGTCTTAACTTGGGGAAACCTAGCTTATGACATTACACTTAGCCATGGGAATGATCATGAGACTCTTAACTTACATTGGGATGTGTGCTTTAGGAAATATGGAACCAATGTGAACCTACATTTTTTATTACCTAATTTCCATGGATCTCTTAATTTTTCCTTTTGTCAAAGTTTTTTGAGTAGCCAAGTAGTTTTTACTTTATGGGGTTACAACCCCTTGGTTGAACATTTTGATGCTTGGCTATATGTTAAATGTGTGTATCCTTGGCATGGAGATAAAATTTTTGTTTCAAATGCTAACCCTCATGCCATGAGGATATTGTTATTGGTTGTCTTCCCTATGGTTTTGCAAGGTTTTGATTCGATGTCGAATCCTTTTCAAGAAGGGGAGGATGATATGAGCCAAATTGGCATCAACACTTCAAGGCATATAATTCAAGGTCAATGCAAGGGGATCCAATCCATGATCATCTTGAGGATATAAGGATGTGTATGGAGGACCCTTTTTGGTGCAATCCTAAGGAATATTGGTGCAATTTGAGCTCCCTCAAACAACTACATAAGAAGTCGAGCCAAGAAGCTAGTAAAATTATCCTCAAACCACTACCTTGGAGGCTTGGTAGATGCATGGAGTGGAGGCTTGAAGCATTGAAAGGGGATCCTAATCAAACAATATCGCATTTGGATGATAGCTTGGGACACGGGAGATCCAATGAAGCAACAAAGGACCAAAGGGCATTCTGTCCCTTTTGGCGAGGGACAATGTATCGCCCAACTTGGGTGTGCATCGCCAAATTGCACAAGGGCATCGCTAAATTGGTAGCCCACATTCTATTAGGTCACTTTTGGGCCTATGTAATAATTTAGCCAAAGACTATAAATAGTTAGTCATTTCATTCCATAGGTAGATTTTTATGACTATTGAAATTATGAAACTCTTGAGAGAGTGTGAGTGCTCGGAAAAGCTTATGTTGATTCTTGTTTAGAAATGGTGGTTGCAAGGGAGTTACGATTCCCTCAAAGTCTTCGTATGAATAGAGTGCTTCTTGTAGGGTTAATCAATTGGAGTTTTAGAATTTAATATACCCTTTGATTTCATTAATTTCCTTTTTGTCTTATTATCTATCTCTATCTCTATCCTTTATTTTTCCATATTTTTAATTTCTAGTTTTTGTGTTTATTTCTCTTTGCATATTTTGGATCATATCACTCTCCACCTAAAACATAGTGTTGTAGAGATTTTCATATCTATAAAAATATTTGTGGCTAAAAGCTCTCTCTTGTTCTTTTCTCTTGAAGGGATGGATAATCCCGTCCTTTATTTGAGTATTGTGGTAAGGAAACACTAGGTAAGTATTCTTGTTGTGATTTCAATGGCTTTCTAAGTTAATAAACGAAATTAGATTTTTCCAACTACAAAAGTTTTCTGATTTCTTCTTACTTATCAAAAACATGTAAATACATTAGTAAAGTAGGACTTGTTCTCAGACTTTGAGGGGCATATAGGCTAGGAAGTGCCGTCAGAGAGAATGTATGGAAGGAAAAGTTGTGCTGCCTATGATCTGATTTACTGTTTTAAGACTAGCAAAGTCAAGCCATCCCTAATAGGTTGAGAAATCTTTGTTTTGTGGCAAACCGTCCTATAGAGGATTTGAAGCCACAGCCGTAAGAAAGCTATTGTGGCTTTGATCTCACAATGTTTTGATAGCATGCTGCCTATATAGATGTGAATCGCCTTCATATTGGAAATCTATTAATCTTACAAGCTTGTTACTCATGCTTATGTGTCTTCCTGTACCCCGTCACCCCCTCATATTGGTATCAAAGCACTATAAATGGCCATTGCTTAGAAATATTTTGCAGCCATGAGTAGAAGCTTCTAGCCATTAAATAAATATTTATGTTCACCTCATATAATACCTTTAGAATAGATATGTCTCCACCATGCACATGATGATATTCCTCTGCTTCCAGATCTACCGTATTATAAAGGCTGGGATAGACTTAAAAATGGTTTGAGATAGCTATTACATTCTGCCTTCCACTATTTACTGAGTGTGTACATTAATTAAATGAATGGACTTGTTATACTAGCTACTACAAAAGGTTGCCAAATTCTATGTAGAGACACATGTGATAAATATGTGATCTATGGTTTCCTAAAAATGACTATCTCATCATCTAAATTTAGGCCCCATAGCTATCCCCATTCCCATAAGCACCTCATCAATAGTACATTTATGTTTCCACAATTTAAAAAAAAAGGATATCTTGAAAGGAACTCCTTTCACCCAAATGTTAAGGAAATAGACTTGTATATCTTCACACTATCTTAGAACACCCAAGATGAACTACATGTGGAACTCCCTAAGATACTCAACATCCACCATGACCTATCCCATTCCTATGTCTTCTTAGTCTAAGTCAACTATCTATGTACCTGGTTTGTAATCGCCATTGGTAGTAGCTCCTGAATTTTGTCAATATTCCAATTTCCTATGATCATGAGTTCTTTGAAATCATCATAACATTGTCTTATATAGGAAGAGGGTATAAAATATTGCAAAACTCCCAGTTTAGTCTAATTATCATGAATGATATTAGAGTACCCACATCTAGGTTCCCACCAAATGTATTGATCAATACTGTTTCTAGCTTCTAACATCATCTTCTAAAGTCGGGACTCCCTTCTGTTCTACTACTTGTGGACTAAATATTTTATAATATTTGTTCCACATTTAATTTGTCCAAAGATATTAATCTTTATATCTCATCAAACATAGTTTTGTATATATCAATGGGAGATCTAATACCAAGACCACCCTCTACTTTTGGTAATCATATTTTAGTCCAAGCTACCCAGTGTTTACTCCTTACCTTTTCTTTGTTGCTTTAGAAAAATATATCAACTAACTTATACAACTCATGTATCACTCATTTTGGGGATTTACTACAGATAATAGATATATAGGCATACTTCGTGGTACATTCATAATCAACACTAATTTGCCCCTAAATTACATCAACTTACCTTTTCAGGCTTGAGATTTATTCTTCACCTTTTAAATAATGTCATTGTAGTAATTTTCTTTTTTCTGGCATGAAATATAGGACACCTAAGATATGTGAAAGAAAACTGGTCTCATGTGAAACCAGTTATGTCAGCCACTTCCTACTTAATGATGTTGGAAATCTTGTGAAATAGATAGTAGGAGCTCTTATACTTATTAATCTTCTATCTAGACTACTTTTCATACTACCCCAAAGTCTTCATAATCAGCTTCAAAAGATAATTTATTACTATATTTTCATGCTTTCCCTTCTTTCTTATATCAATAATGATTTCTTGGGCCAATAATACATTTTTAATGATATTCCTTCCTTTCACAAAGCTAGATTGGTTATCTGAAATCAACCTAGGAAGGAGGATTTCAAGCTTGTCATGTAAAACTCTAGAAATTACCTTATTTAAGAAGTTATCGAGACTGATAGGATTATTTTTGAAAAGGTTTTAAAATTCTCCTTTTTGGAAAGCAATACAAAATTAGTATGAGTAATGAATGCAGGGAGGGTCTGAATACAAAAGTAGTATGAGTAATGAATTCAGGGAGGGTCTGACCTTCATAGATGGAGTTGACCATCTTAAATACATCTTCTCCAACAATACTCCAATGAGACTAAAAAAACACATCCCGTTCGACCATCAGGACAGCTTTCCCCTTTCAATTCAAAAATCACCCTCTTCACCTTAGCAATAGTGGGGACATTATTCAGTGAGTTATTCCCCTGTTGAGGGATCAAGTTTGGGATACGCTGCAATAATGTAATCTCCTTAATTGTCTCTTGTTTTGAGAATTACTCTTTAAAAATAATATTGCATCATTGCTACATGTTCCACTCCTTCAACTACGACATCAGCCCTTATGTGAATTCGTTTAATTGATAGTTTGTTCCTCCTTCCATTAACAAGATTATGAAAAAATCTTGTGCTCTTGTCTCCTTCTGAATAGATGTTATGCTTAATTTTTTCCTGCAGTTTATTCATAATGAATATATTGTTTCATCTTTGCATAAGCTTTTCGAAGCACTATTTTATTTGAGGAAGTTGGGAATTCTTTAAACAACTCTTCTGTGATTCTGACAATGTCTTCTATGATAATCAACTACTTAAAGATGTTTCCAAAGCATTCCTTTCTCCAAACTGATAAGGCAGTTTCAACCCTCTTCATTTTGTGCTTCAGATCAATGAAGGTATCAATAATAACCATAACTACCCATGAAATCCTCATGCTTTGTCTAAAACTTCAAGAATTTGAAAGGTCTATTGAATTGAGCTGACTGATCCCTAAATGACATAAGCATGAGGGCATTCTCTGACCAGTTCTACAGAAGTGTTCCACCTCAATCTAGATAAGTCATTTCTAAAAGTGTTGATTAATAAGCATTTTGTCCTATCTCTTGAATATAATTCTTCATCAGCTTTATCTTCCTTTATAATTAACCTCATACATCTCATAAGAGTTTATATATAAGGCAAAATCCTCATACTCTAGATAAGCCTCAATTTTTTTGTCATGACCCAAAATCGGGCCATAATGGAACCTATTACAACCCTACTGTAGGTAAGCTAGAACCCCTAGATAGATATATAAAATTAATATATAAATGAATGGTCAATGAAGAACGAATGGGACAAACGATCTAAATATATATACACATACGAAATAGGGCCCAAAAGTAGCGAAAAAGTATAAAATAAATACAATTATCTCCAAAATTTGCATCACCAGTACACGAGCTATTAAATACAGGAGAGAAAAAGCTGGAATAGTACATGATTTTCCAAAATATACTAGTAATATAGATAATATATCAACATGAAGGAAATGGACAAGTCTCTGAATGCCAGGAGCTCACCGCGGATCTGAACAACTAATCTCAAGGAATGAGTAGAATCAGCAGGACGGCTAGTGTTAAGGTTTGCATCAGTAAAAAGATGCAGAAGTGGAGCATGAGTACAAAACACAGGTACTCAATAGGCATCATAGGCTAACCGAGCTCAACTGATAGATATATCATGTAAATTGCAATAAAAATAACCATGTACCCAGAAAAGTCCAAGCAGTATATATAAGAATATAATAATAGTACACATAATATATATAATATATATGTATATGATATGGTACAATATGGTATGATGCGATGCAATATGGTGGCCAATGCAGTGAAATCCAAAATCTCACCTCGGACGTAATAATAATGAAAGCCTGGAATCTTATCTTGGACCCGTCCAGAATCTCATCTCGAACGTAATAATTGTGAAAGCACGGAATTAATGGCAGGTCAACTCAAGAAATTAGAGTGGAAAAATGCTCTCTAAACCCTAGCCATCTAAACCCTAACGCCACCCTTTTTTGACGCCAAAATGCCACTTTGGATTAGGCAGCCTCCGAAGGCTGCCCAACCCATTAACACTACCCTATCAACCAATAATGGTGGGGAGATGAACTATGCATCTACTTTACAACCTACACCATCAATACACATGAATTTACCTTTGAAACCCTTAATGTACTTGCACGGAGAACCATGAGTTGTATAAGAAGAAGATGAAATCACACATATGTTTGTCAATGAGGATTTAGAATATGCAATTGTAGGAAAGTTCTCATATGGATGGCCTGACATTCAAGATCTATGATAGATTATTCCAAAACAATATGAATTAAAAAGAGGCATTAACATAGGTTTGTTGTGTAATAGATATGTTCTCATAAGGGCTTCAAAGATGGAAGATTATGTGAACCTACTAACAAATATGATTTTTTACATTGCACATAGAAACTAAAATTACCCTATGCAAACACTCAAGTGGGATCGATTATTTGATCCCGAGGAAGAAACCTCAATTGCAATTGCATGGATCTCTTTCTCATCAGTGCCACCTAATTTTTTGGGGAAGGACACTATCTTTCATTTGTTATTGCAGTTGTAAAATCTCTACAAGTTGATATAGTCACTAGCAACAAAACAAGACCCAGTTGTGTACGAGTTAAAGTGGAAGTGGACCTATTTAGTGATTTCCCAAAGAGAGTGAATATTAGAATAAAGAAGAAATCTAGTGAGATAGTAACTAAATGGATTAACATTAAGTATGACTATCTCCCACATACTGCAAGAATTGTAAACTTCAAAGTCACAATGAAAAGGAATGCTTTGTTCTTCATCCAGAATTGTATCCAAAGTAAGAAGATAATGAAAAGAAGGAAGAAGAGAAAAATGTAAGCATGGAAAATTAATAAAAAAAAGGAGGAAGACAAAAAGGATCAAACTGACAAAGGTAAAAGGAAGAAGAATAATTTTTAGGAACAAAGACAGAGAAATGGTGTAAAAAGAGGTAGATATAGATATAGAGGAGGCATGTATCAAAGATGGAATCCAAAGTATATAGATATGGAGGAGGAGGATGTGCTGATAGGAAAAAATTTGATCTTCTAAACAAGGATGAGGAGAATGAAGAATCACAAAAAGAAGACCCAATAAGTAATAAGGCACAAAAGGCTAGGAATGAGACAAACCAGAACAAGAAGGAAATAACAAAGAGATGGGTGGAGGAAGTTTTTGGTAAGCAATTGGATGATAAAGGAAACCCAAATATACTAGATGCTAAAAGGAGAGAACTTGCATATAGTAGAAAAATGGTAGATGATGGTAAAAAGGTAGATAAAGCAAAAGAAAATGTCAAAAAAAGCAACGCAAAGAGAAGGGAAACACTATTTTCATAACTGATGACAGTCAAAAGAGTCAGGAAACAGAATCAGAAAAGAATAATGAAGGTGAAGATGGGAAAACTGAAGATGGTGCATATGAAGGAGAATAAGAGGAAAAACTACCTGATCCAGAGACGAAAGGTGAAATTTTTTCTTTAAACATGGAAGAAGAGGGATCTTCAACAAATAAGCAAGGCCTGCAATCTAATAATGATTCAAAACAAGAGTCACAACAAAGGCAGAAAACTCAACTGTCAGATATGGTGGTAGAAAAAAGATATGAAGAGGGAGATGATGACATCCAAGAGAATATCAAGGATGTGAGTGCAAGAGGATATCTTTCACCAAGGCATACTAAAGAAATTAAAGCTGGCAGAAAGACAAGCAAAACCAGAACAACCAAAAGCACAAGGAGTAGTTCTGCAAAAACCCCATTGATTAGACAATGATGGACATTCATTGTCAAAAATTTTTTTTAGAATATTAGGTCCGTAAATGCTCAAAACTCTTTTGAGATATTGATTGACCTAAAAAAGAGAAACAAATATGCTTATATTGACCTATTGGAACCTTTTTAAGGGCCTCATGAGTTAGATAATTATAGAAAAAAACTTGGTATGGAAAATATTGTGGTAAATTGTTCAGCCAAAATTTTGGTGTTATGGAATAATGAATGGAGGGGAGACATATTGAATGATAAGCATTAGCAGATCACTATTATGTTCAGGCATTAACTTATACAGAATGAGGTTTTTATCACTCCAGTATATGCAAGATGTACTGCTTTAGAGAGATTAGAATTGTGGGATGACTTAGAGAAGAATAGTGCAAACATTGATAAATCATGGTGATAGGAAGGGACTTTAATATGATACTGGATGCTTCATAAAAAAGGAGTAGCCTACCTATTACTCAATATGAGACTATGGACTTTACTCAATGCATAAGTTTATGTGCACTAACTGATTTGAAATTCTCTGGTAGTAATTTTTTTTGGTGGAATGAAATAATAGAAGATATATGTATTTTTAAGAGCTTGGATAGAGTGTTAGTTAATTAAGAGTTTATGAATGACTTCCCTTCTACAGAGGTACATCACTTAATCAGGGAAGGATTAGACCACTCACCTATGTAGGTATTTTGTAATTCAAACCAGGAAAGGACAAGTAGGCCTTTTAGATTTTTAAACTTTTAGACAAAACATGTTTATTTTCACAACCTGGTGAAACAAAACTGGAGCATGCAAGTCTATGGAAGTCCTTTTCAAGTGGCTCAGGAGAGAAAATAAAGAACTTAAAAAAGGTTTTTGTAAAATAGAGCAAAGATACATAGGGGAACATATTTTAGAAGGTGGCAACTTAGGAAGATGTAGTTAGGGTGAAAGAAGTGCAGATAGATATCCACAGTACTGAACACAATAGAAAAAAATTGATGGAAGCTGAAAGGGAACTGCAGAGACATTATCAACTAGAGGAGGATTACTGGAAACAGAAATTAGGCATGAAATGGTTCACTGATGGTGAGAGGAACATAAAAAAATTTCACACTAATGTGAAAGAAAGGAGGAGAAGGTTGAACTTGAATGAAATAGAGACTGATTAGGGTGTTACTTTGAAAGACACTAAATGCATAGAAGAGGAGACATTTAAGGTTTTAACCATCAGTTTGCAAAGTGTAACACCCCGTAGTTTTCTAACCTCACTTGATACCTTGGGGTCATAGCTACCTAGGTATTGATATGCCATGAGTATGTGTTTTATAGTGTCATTGGTGAAACATTTGATATAGGACCTAATATGTGTGATTAGACCTTCGTAGGAGGTGTTTTGTGATTTTGTGGAGCATTTGGGTAATACCCCGTACACATTATAACCTCATTTGGTGACTTTGAGTCATGTTTACTTGATGATTAAGATCACTAAGTAAGTATTTTGTAGTATTTTGATAAGGTATTGGACGATATGCAAGTATTGAAGAAATGGCCGAAAAATTCAGCAAGGTATGAAAACTTGCGCCACTACCCTGTTTCAGGGGGTGTGGCGCAAGCCACTGATTCAGAGAGTGTATATTTATTGCACCACTACCTTTCTTTGCAGCAGTGGCGCAAGGCACAAATATTGTGCCCTTTCGGACTCGTTTTGTAACGCAATTCTACGGCGATTCTTAGATGGTTTCTTTTGGTTCTTTGGAGTTCTTTGAGCATTGTTAAAGATTCAAACACTTCAATACACTCCTACATACTCCTACATGATCAAATCATGAAACATAAATAGTTATCCAAAATGTTCAATGAAGTCATGGGCGACTAGAATTCCTATTTTTACGATTGAGACGACGAATGAGAATCTCGTAAGAGAATATTGTCGTGACATTATGGAATTATTTAAACATGATATATATGGTGAATTATACATGAAAGTTGATGGGTTAAATGGATATGTGTTGATTGGGCCCAAAGTTAGGCCCAAAATGGAATAAAAGACATGGCCCAAAGGGCAAAATGACCCATTCTTCCACTTTGACCACATTTAATGCCAAGGAATGGCTAAGTATGACTTGGGGTCTATATAAAGGCGCCAAAATCAGATTTTATTCATCCAAAACTCTCATGCCTTATAAGATATTTTCTCAAACATTTCTCTAGTTCCAACCCCTAAAGAAAATATTACCTTTGGACTCTTTGGTAAAGATCATCCTATTCCAAGCCTTGGTAAGTATTTATTCTCATGGATTAACATATTATATGCATGGGAGATTATGTATATTATGATAGTTATGTTGGCAAGGTGGTGAATAGTGTATTTTTGCTTTTGGTGAAAGATGTGCTATCTTGGTGATTTGAACTTGAAAAGAGACTTGATGTCTTAATGAAAGAGCATGGTATGGATAAAATATGAACATGTACGGTGTGATTTTGTTATTAAACTTGTTATTTTTCTAAAAGTGTAAATTGTGAGATTTTGGCCGATATGTGCTATGAGGTGTATTAAGGTAATTTGATGGATTATTTGTGATGTGATATGGATAAGAAAGTGTAAGGGAGAAGTGTTGTGGTGAAATGTATTGATTATCATGTATTGGTCAATGTATGGAATATTGGGGGATTTTTGGAATAATAATTTCATCAATGGTTTTGTCAAGGGGAAATGGCATGTTTAAGGGCAAACATGTAACTCATTGATGTTATATGAATTTGTAGAGTAGTTGATGGTTAATGTGAATACCATTATATATTTGTATTGTAGAGTGACACATAAAGAAGGAGCGGGACTATTGTATGCACCTCTAGGATTATATATTTGTATTGCGAATACAAGGTATGTAAGGTTACTCTGTCCGTATCTTTCTGCGGCAAATAGTATTCATGATGAAATTACTCTTGTCCTATTCTGAAATATGCTAAGGTATCCTATGTCCAAATACCAATTGTCAATATCACATGTTTTCTACTCATTGATCAATTGTGAATCACATGTCTCATATTCATTGGTAATGTCCCAAAAGTCCAATAAGGTTGTGTTCCAAAGTTTCAATAGTGGTTATACTCATGTATCTTGTTCATTGATTATTGTCCAATGGTTCCAATAGTGTTATGTTTCCAATAAGGTTATGTTTCTAATAATGTTTATTCACATGTCTCTCACTCATTGGTTAATGATCCAAAGCTTCAAGTAAAGTTATGATTATCATGGTATCAATCTCAAAGTAATAAACAAAGTAATGCATATGTGGTCAATGATCAAGTATGGGTGGCAGCTTTAGGGGCAAAAATGCCTAGCGCAAGCCGTTCCTGAGGTTGTTGGATCGGGGGCAGTCCTGGGGGCATAAGCCTAGCTCAAACCGATCCTGACAGGGGGCAGCTCTAGGGGTAATAACCTAGCTCGAGTCAAACCTGAAATGTTGTATGGGTGGCAGCTCTAGGGGTACTAACCTAGCTCGAGCCGATCCCGATATATATATTGATTCATAGGGTGGCAGCTCTAGGGGCATAAGCCTAGCTCGAGTCGATCCCAACATAACGCTATGTTATGTTAAAACCCATTGTTCAGTCGGGGCCCGGGTATCACAGGTCAAAGGCAAAGGTGAATAATCATGGAAGTAAAGATACAAAGAATGTAATGAAAGCAACATACATGGTTTCCAAAGTACAGAATAGTGACTCATCTACATTGTGACTTATCTATATTGGCTATGCATTTGAACATGAGTTCTTGACATATTTTCATATCTTACAAGTTTCATATGGCCTTACATACTCAGTACATTCTTCGTACTGACCCCTCTTGGGGAATTTACCTTACTTGCTGCAGGCGCAGGTACTAGTAGGCCTCCACAGTAGGTTGCTAGTGTTGCAGATCTTTGGTGAGCTCCAGCTAGTTCGGGGCTTCTCCGAGTCACAGTTGTACATATGTTTTGGTGTTGTACATGTTGTATAAAGTGGGGACTTGTCCCGACTTTTGGTTCATTTTGGTCAATGCATTTGTTAGAGGCTTTTGTAGACGGATGTGGGTGTATAAATGTAAAAAGGATATGTCATTCTTGACTTGGTGGCCTCAACGGCCAAGTTTCGCATATGTATATATATATCATGTTCCATGAATTCCATTGTTGGTATCTATAGCTATTATGTGCTTATGGATTTCTTATGGCATGCATATGATTGAATAGATACAAAGCTTGGTTCTCTCGATCCTTTTCGGCTACGAGTACCAATTCGTCCCGATGGGATTCGGGGCATGACACAGAGTGTACCTTTAATAATGACTATATAATGCTTGACTGCATTCCAAAATTGATAACAGGGGAGCAAAGAGAGGATATGGATAAGACACTTACAGCAAGTGAAGTAAAAGATGTAGTATTTTCACTAAATAGTGACAGCGCTAGTGGCCCAGATGGTTTCTCTGGTGAATTCATTCAGAATTGTTGGGGAATCATTGAACAAGACATGGTAAAGATGGTCATGGCTTTCTTTTGTGGATTTGAGCTACCTAGGTATATCACTCATACCAACCTGGTTCTTAAACTCCATCGCACGATATGATCATGAAAGAAATAAAACTTTTTCCTAAAATGTTTCATAGCCTCTCATTCATAAATGGAGCTTCACACCCATGAACAAGACTCTACTTATTGTTGCTTCCAGACACCCTAGGACACTTTAAACCTTGTGATCTGATACCAAGTTTGTCACTACCCAAGACTACCCCCTAGTCGTAACACGGTGCTTGAAGTCACAAGTGACCCCAAGCCAACCCATGGCCTGGTATGACATTAATAATACTAAAACAACTGATATAATATTGTGTGAAAGCTAAACTGAGTGATAAAATAATAATCAAAACCAATAATAGTATCTGATTCTAAAACCACCAAGCTGAATAACTAACTGTATGTCTGAAAGCCTCTACTAAGATGAGTAGCTGAGACAAGCCCCCCAGCTAACTCTAGTTGCCTGAAACTGAAATAAGATAAAATGAAATACTGATAACTAGTCCTCGAATGATGAGGACTAACCAAACACAGCTGCTGATATGGTGTGGAATTATACTAAATGGGATTTGGATGCTAAGCGTCAGAACCTATATTATAAGACAATATAGCACTAAGGAAAAGTATGTGATCAGTACTTTGAATGTACTGAGCGTGTGAGATATGCACTACAGTATATATGCTGATTATGACAAAAATAACTAAACATGGAGTGAGGAACATAAACTGATGCAATATCCAAGTGAATGAACATATATCTAAACAATAGTAATATGTTGAGTGAACTGATTACATGATCATGCAATATCTAAGTCTGAGTTATAAGAGTACAAGGACATTCTGAATATCATAAGAGGTATACAAACTGATGTACTGACAATAGAATAGTTAAACCAATTACATATTACTGAGGTATACTTAAGATACAAGGACCTATCTGGATAATAATGAGTACTGGCTTCATAAATATTCTGATGTAACTGAGATACTGTAAAATAGACTGGACTAAGGGTCATGCAAATACCAAAGTGTGATACTTTGGGAGATACTATTAACCGACATATAACCATGTGAGCTAAACATGGAGTTCGATGCATGAACCCCATCGAAGAAGGCCCAATATACTTTGCCAAGGTATAAAGGATGATCTAATCTGATATGGTATAAAAAAATCTATGGTGGCACATAGTTCTGGGAATAGGGTCTTTGTTTGCTAAACCCTAGTCCAACTCAGTGCTAAGTACTACTCCCAACAACATAATTGATAACTCGATGAGATGCCATATTTGAATGCCAACCTGAGATGACATATATAGATGTCAACCTGAGATGATCATGGATTCCATACCTAACTGTCATGCTACTATTGTACTCTGTTTTTATGAGAAAATTGATCCACGATCTTAATGGTCTTTTGGATACCATACAAATTGGGAACTTACTTTTGAGAAAGAGCGTTGATGGAATATCTGGATGTCATGCATGTCATGTATATTATTGTTATGAATTGAAGATCATAATCATGGTATGAGAACGTATATGTATATGTATATATATGCATCATGTATTTATGAACACTGCGACTTGTAAGTTTATGGGGACCTGAGATGGCTGGAGTAAAATGCATAAGATACCTATGCGGGCTAAGCTTTAGAATGACCACCCTAGAAGACTGGACCACAATCTTAATTCTTGACTCATGAAGATACAAATATTTTAATAGTATGTATTATCTGAAAATACTATTTAGTATATATATACTTTATCAAAAAATCACTCTGTAGGTCGATAACACTAAAAGTACGGATAGACTGAGATTCAAAGTAAGTATACTTTAATAGTATGTATTATCTGAAAATACTGTTTAGTATATATATACTTTATCAAAAAAATCACTCAATCTAAAAAGATCCCAAAACATGTAAACCAAGAGGAATGAGTGTCTAAAGAACAATGCATGGGATCCTAGATCATTGGGTGTTCATAACCCGCCATCTATGAAGAATTCAACTGTTCATAATGACATTTATGATAGGAATGGAATATGAAATTACATAATACAGGTCCAAAAATCATGGAATATCATTATACTTAGATGTCATGGACATGATACTGTTAACGTACTGAATTTCATGGAGAAACATGTATTTATAGTCTGCTAGTTATAGGGAACTGAAGAACAAGAACAATCATGTCTATAATGAAATCCCTAATTTTGAGATCATGAATTAACTGAGAAATTGAATGTATTTCAGGACTCAATGGGTGAAAGGATACTAACTGATGAAATCCCACATACCTGAGGTTGAAAACCTTGATAACACCTTTGAATTTGGAGACTCAAGTTTGAGAAACCTAACCTTTGCTTGAGAGAGAAAAATTGCCCCTTTCTCTCTAAATTTTCTAAGTGTCGAGTGAATTATGAGGATTGGGAGACTTGGGGGTGTTTTAGGACTATTATTCAGCCCTTTTGTAGCCTAAACGACGTGGTTTTGGTGTTAAAATAGTGGGAAAAGACCAAATAACCCTCAGAAAAATTGTTGTAAACAGTCCCAACGACTCTAGCTCTGACTCGTAGGCTCTGGCAACGAGTGGTAGACTGAGTCATAGCCTTGGACTTAAATTTTTGTCCCCAATACTATCTCTACAAGTCACCCTATGACTCGTAGTGTCTCACAACGACCCGTAGGGTCTCCAGACGATTCGTCGTCACCTGACAGCTTTGACAGTACTTCAGTAAAATGGCCATAACGTTTTAATCCTATATTGGATTAAGGTGAAACTGGATGTGTTGGAAAGGTAATTCAAATATCTATCATTTGGTGGTCTTTATCTTATAAATACTTCAAAATCTAAGATTTATACTCATTTTAAGTTGATTATAGGAAGATTCCTCACAAGAATTCAATTGGTAAGGAAGGTTTCAGCTTGGCTATGAGCTAGAAGTTTCTTGTGGACTTAATAAAAGTCTAAATCATTTCTCATACTACCAAAATATAAATTTTGTTTCTACAAGTTCTTGAAGCATGGGTCTAATCTTAGCTCGGATTTTTAGGGTGTTACTAGAGTCAAGCAAGAAGATGAAAGTGTTGAATAAAAATGAAAAAGTCTCATGCAAGCTCATCAACTTACCTAAAAGCTTTATTTACTTACATGAGAAGGTCCCTATTGCTGCAAGGAATAGAATTACTGGAATTGCAATTGGGACTTTTCCATTCACTTACTTAGGATGTCCTATATTCTATGGAAGGAAGAAGAAGAGCCACATTGAAGCACTGGTCAAGAAGGTAAGCAGAAGGTTGATGGCTTGGCATAGTAGACTGTTAACTTATGGGGAGGTTATATTTTGATCAAAAATGTGTTATAATCAATGCCCATATATTTAATGTCTACTATGAATCCCCCAAAAGGTGTGATAGATCAAATGCATAAAATCATGGCCAAATTCTTTTGGGGAAAACTAGTGGAGTAAAGGGGAAACATTAGGTAGCATGGGAGGATCTGCCTACCTAAACAAGAAGGGGGTAGTGGTTTTAGATCCTTACATACTGTAGTTGATGCCTTATTTACCAAATTGATATGGAACTTTAGATCTTCATCTGAATCCTTATAGAGTCATTTTATAAGGAATAAATATTTCAAGAAGAAACACCCTATGATTGCACAAGGATCTAGGATTTCTCATGTATGGAGGAAAATTATTCAAGTAAGGGAGGAAGTTGAACATAATATATGGTGGAAAGTAAAAAATAGGGGATGCAAGTGTTTGTTTTGATAATGGACAAAAAATGTGTTTTATATTATGTGGAAGAGCAAAATCAAGGGGAAGAGGAGATGGAGCTGAAATCTTTTATCACATAAGGAAGATGGGATATGAGCAAATTGAGATAATATACATTAGAAGAAATAATTGAATATATTGTGAAAAATATAAGTCCAGTAGTAGTGGAAAATGGTAGAGACAAAGTTTGATTGATGGAGCTTCAAATGGCATATTCAGTGTCAAATCAGCATGGGAACTGTTGAGACATAAAAAAGAGGAAAGAAAAGTGTATAGAAGCACATGGAATAAAGAGATATATTTTAAAATCAATTTCGTCCTATGGAGGATATGGAAGGGTAGAGTTGCTACTAATGAAAATTTTGCAGAGGATGAGAATAAATTTGGTGTCTAGATATTGGTGTTGTGATCAGCATCATCAAGAAACCATGAAACACCTTTTTCTAACAGCTCCCATAGTTGTAAAACTATGGAAGCATTTAGCTAGTTTTGCAAGTATCACAGTGGAGGGAATGCAGCTACCTCACATCATGATGACATAATTGCATGTACATGCTCCAAATAAATTACAGATGATATATAGAGTGATACCACCTCTGATTGCATGGGCTCTATGGAAAAGAAGGAACAATAGGAAGCATGGTGGAAATATTAGTCTTAATGGAATGATATTCAGGTGTAGTAGAGTATTAACTAAATAATAAGAATGAAGTTTCCATGAATCAAGAATCTGGTCAAGGAATGGGAGGAAATAATCATAACAATGGGAAGTTACAAACCAAAATTGCATCACTACACAGTTAAGTAGGAACTTCCCTAAAAAGGAGTGATTAAATGCAACACTGATAGAGATAGCAAGGGGTATCCAGGTATGGGATCATATGGTTTTTGTTTGAGAAACCACAAAGCGGATCTAGTGTATGCACAAGCATAGAACATTGGTATCATAAATAATATGGAAGTAGAGATGAGAGCAATATTGGAAGTTGTGAAATATTATGTTGATAACAATGTGAGGAGAATTATTCTTGAATCTGATTCTTTAATAATGGTGAATGTTATTAATGATATATGGAAAGTGCCACGGGAAATAGCAGAGAGCATAGATAAGGTCATGAGTACAATGACAAAGATAGAGGTACAGACACAACACATTTTTAGGGAAGGTAATAAACATGCAGATAACCTAGTAACTTAGCTATAACAATTACCAACAACAGGAAGGAAAATGTTGAACACAGATAAAGCATAAATACCATCCATATGAGTGAGAACTAGAGGGATCAAGTCACATGCACATAGTTATCAACAAAGACAAAGCATTCGAAATGCAGATTCTGAGCAGTAGAACTATTTACATGATTTTTTTGCCCTAACAGTAGGGTTACTAAAGCTGCTAAATCAAATAGGCTAATATATAATAGCACACAAAAATCATCACCAACAATAAAGTGGAGCGGCATCAAATCTTGTGTGAAGCTTTGGAGGTCAGCTACAAGACCTGATTCGAGAAGAAGAATCTACTCCAAAGCAAATCTGGCAACAAAAATTAGGTGCGAGTGGGAGAATAAAAAAACATGGGGAAGAAATAAGAGAGCAAAGACAAACTCAGATCTGCTTCAACGACGGTGGTTCGTACTCAGATCTGCATCAGGGAAAAGATGTAGAAGTGCAGCATGAGTACCAAAGCAACGGGTACTCAGTAGGCATCATCGACCGACTGAGCTCAAATATAGTAAAAGCATAAATAAAAAGTGAAAGCATAAGCTAAGTCTGTTGTAAAGGGCAGAAATGTAAGTAATAAGTTATGTTAAGCAAACGCGAAAAAGGAAGTCAATAACTCGGAAATGAAAATAAAGGTCTAGCTATAACCTAACTGGACCCCCAGAAGACATACACAAGAAGACAATTAACCCTACAGAAACCCCATAAGTCTGGTAGGTGCAAATAAGAGGAAATCTAAGGTAAGAGGCATAAATAACCTTTAACTGTACCAGTCTTAAATAACTTTTCAATCCCAGAACCATAATGAAAGTATATATCGGGCTCGAATCGGAACCAGTAGATAATAACAAAAGGCCAGACACTGGGCTCGAACCAGAAATAGTGGATAATAATAAAAGGCCAGACACCGGGCTCAAATCGAAAATAATGGATAGTAACAAGAGTCCAAATGATCCATATATAACCGTTAGAACTCCCATACCAGAACCAAGTACAACTGCCAGAACTCCCAGTAATAACCGTAATCAACACCAGAACACCCAAATCGTAGTCATAGATTGATGCCGGACTCGAATCTAAACTCATAAGTAGCAAACCATAATCGTAACAGATGATCTCATCAGGAGTAAACCATATGCATAAACTAATGTTAGACTCGTACCAGGATCCATAATAATAGCAATAAAGTATACTCCAAACTTAAATTGGAACCGATATACATATATATATATATATATACACACACATAAGTATGAAGTAGCTAACGAAAGTCCAAGGGTGTCAAGTCTATCTCCACTTCATAGATCCATCTAGTTAAATCTCGTGCGATTAAGTCTACTAAGGCCAGGCGGGTTTCAATTACTAGGTCAAAAAGGAGCGGTCAAGGGTCAGTTACTAACCTACCCTGGGAAAGAAGCTAATCAGGCGAGTAATTAAGTCTAAGTCGACCCCAACCCAAGGTAAATGCCTAAGGAAGCAGTCATGAGTCCAACTAAGCCTAAGGGAGTTTCATTTAGTGGGGCCCACTACAGGGTCCCGATAACCAACCTAAGGCAGAACCTATCCGAATCTAGTCTAAGGCTTCCCAATCCCATCTCAAGGTACTATAAGCACTAATTCTAGTCCTAAAGGATGAAAATATATTAATCTAAGGGAGAACGGGCCCAAATTCTATAAAGGGCCCCTAACCAGCTGAATAAGGCATAAAATGCTAAAACAATAACTGATCCATAAATACCCACCCAAAACTAGCACAATATTATACTAATACCATAATTAAGTACAGTCTAGAAGAAGGGTAAGCCTAGCCTACCTGGACGCCGCCGAAAGCTCGTCGAAACCTCTACACCGGAGCTTTTCCCTTTCGAGATACCTCCTAACGCTGCCACCCTATCAAAATAATGATCTATGCATCAAGACAAGAAAATCAATACCTATATTGCGTATAAACGCTCTGGGTCAAAAATCAGAATAAAAATCTCATGTTGGGCCCACTTGCAGAATCACGAAATTAAAACCGTCACAGCGTCTATCTTAGCTCAAGGATCGATAGCCACATAAATTTAGCTAAATCTGAGTTCAAACAGCCCCCAAATCAGTCCCAACACAATTCAATATATATAAACTAAGATGGGGAATTAATCGATGGAAAGGGGCGGAAACTTACGAGAATACGGGAATAAAACGCCCACTAATACGCCCCAAAGCTAATCCCAGCACCAGAATGCGGTTTCCCTCACTGATTTAAGCTCACACAGGTCTTTAATGATGGATTACACTTAGAAATAAAATCTGGAAATAAGGGAGATGATATATATATATAAGTGTTAGCGATGGCCACTTTAGTGGCTACATGACCGCTAAAGCGGCTAGGAGGCCGCTAAAACAAACTGGCCTAGGCTGGCCAAGCTCCGCTAAAGCGGTCCAGAGCTGCTTAAGCGGCTGTTGCTAAAGCGATGTCAAGCCGCTAAAGCAGTCTCTTGGCTGCTAAAGCAGCTGCACCAGATAATTTGGCACCAACCAAATTTAACAAGTCCCAACGAACTCCGACCGGATGCTCGGGATTGGTTCGGAATCTCACGCATGCACACGAACTATGCTACCTACCAAATTCTACATTTCAGACTCAACGACGCTATCAAAAATTTTATCCGAGGTAGTTTTGATAAAAAGTGGATCCCACACTCAAGGGGTCGTTTTAGTCAAAATCCACCCAATAGCCCAAAACGAGTCCAAAAACATCGGGACACAAACCAAGGGCTCCTCTAGCGGAAAATCAATATTTCGAAGCTGATGAGACTGTCAGAAATGACATCTGAGGCTGTTTACTTGAGGTTTGCGTCCAAGACCCATTCATTAACTTTCGAAGCTCCAAAATAGGGAAATGACTCTAAAAATCAAACGAACTATCCAGTAATCAAACTGTCAGTCCCAGCAAGTCATGAATGACCTGAGGCAGCTGTAGGAAAGCTCTAAATGTAGAACAAGCACAAAAAAGTAGAAAATGACCTGAAGGATCATTACAACATCTTTATTCTACTTATCTACAATAACTTTTATGTAATTTTCTTTATTCTAACATTAAATATAATTTTATATTGTAAAAGAAAATATAGTATATTATAAAAACCACACGATGCGCGAATATATTCACTAATACTTACTTATAAAAGTAAATTTAACAATGAATAAACTTACAATGGATTTCTCCAGATGTATATATCACCGAGAAATTAGACGGGAGAATAGATAAATGAATGAAATAGCAATGATGCCGAAAATCTGACAAGCAAATTATAAAAGAGGGAAGACCGTTCAAAAAAGAAACGAAGACTGTAGATTGTTGAAAAAGTTACATTGTAGAATTTGCTCTCTGAAGAGAATGAACAAATATAGCAACTCTTGGCAAAGCAACCATAATCAACTCCTTCCGGTTTCTTTAGAAAACAAAGATACATATGTACGGTTATATCATTTCGTTTTAATTAAATTGGTTGGGGTATTTTCATATTTTAAGTAATTTCATGTTAATTAAATAAGTTAGGGATATTTACGTAATTTCACTTTCTAGTTAGGGAGTTCATACTTCTAAGGTACTAGTCTATGGGAACGTGCGATGCACGTTTATCCCTTAATACTTGGTATAAAATTTATTTTTTAAGAAACATATTTTAAATGATCCATATATTGTACCAACGCTAAATAGTATGATTTCTTATCTAGATCAATACACCATATATTTTAGGAATTCTTAAATTTTAAAATATATTTTTCTCTTCCCATATATTTTAAGACTCCAAATAGTATTTTGACCTTTTTTTTAGGCATTTGTGTAATTCCCACTTCAACTTAGTAGACCTTTGATTTCTTTTTATTTATTTAAATTAATAAAATAGCCTAAATGGATTTTTGTTTTAAAAAAAAAAAAAAAAAGAACGTAACCCATTCGTATAAAAATATTTAATAACCAATATTTTGTTTTCAAGTAATTTTGCCAAGTTAAAGTCTAAAATATATAAAAAAAATATTTAAAAAAAAAAAAGAAGAACACATATGCAACGTACACATAGAATGAGGATTTGTTTTTCTAAGTTAAAGTCCAAAACATTTTTTTTTAAAAAAAAAATGAACACATACGCAACGTACATATAGAATTAGGATTTTTTTTTTCACGTAAAACCTATGTAACACTAATTCTAGGAAAAAAGATATCTATTACTAAGTAATATTTTTTTTTCTCTTATCATCTATTTTTGGACTTTTTTCTTACCATATATTTTAGGACTCCTTTTTCACGTATACAAGAAAAAAGAAAACCTACCAATATTAATTCTCCATATTTTTTCCTCTTACCATATATTTTAGGACTCCTTAGTTTTTCAAGATTATAATCAATTATAAAGTTAGTAAAATATAATTGAAGGAAAAAAGTGAAAAGACAATTTTCTCTATTGCGAAATCTTTTAATAAAGGACAAAAAATTCAAACAATATTTTTAAGAACCTTCACACTTTTAATATAATATAGATTATATAAGTATATATGTGTGTGTATATATTAGTAATATATAAAAATGAGTTAGGGGTAATATGGAGTTTTTACTTTTTGATGTTGTTAATCTCACACGTGGCTGCTGCAGTTACCTTACATTTTCCTACTTTTTGCCTCTTTCATTTATTAAGGGCATTGCCACCTAGGACTTTATAATTGGTATGTAGCGTACTTCCTATGTTTCATTTTTTTTATTTATTTATTTATTCAATTTTTGAAATTAATAAAAATTTATTATGTTCTTTCAATATTATCTCTATCATTTAATGACTATATAAAGTATTAATAGTTAAATTTAGATTTTCAAAACATAATTAATAAGGTTAATTTAAAAAAATATATCGTATTAAATATTTTTAAGGAGAGTGACAAATCGAAGTCAAGTAAAATAAAATGGAGGGAGTAGTAATTTTTGTGGTTGCTAAAATTTGACAACTTTAAAGTATATTTAAAAATCTTTTACTCCCTCCGATTTTATTTTATTTGGTCTCTATATCATAAAAAATAGATATATCATTTTACTTATCTGTTTTAACAAATCAAAAAAAAATTATTATTTCTTTTCATAATACTCTTAATAATTAAATACTCCATCTATTCATTATCCAATATTTCAAAACTAGATTTTCACTTTCAATTATTATTTTTAACATATCAAAAAAATATAATTATTTTTTAAATATTTTAAATATACTTATTTCAATTATCACTAATTTTCTTATGCATCTCACTTCATGTTTTCTTAAAGAAGGATATAAAAAAATGTTGGTAGAGAATATTTGCATCGATAAGTGTTCTTTAAAAAAAGAAACATATATTTCAATTTTGATTTTGAAGAACTTTTTTTCTTTGAATGCACTAGTTTTTTCTTTTTTAAAAAAACAGTTTTTTCCTTCTTAGAGTTTATATTAATTTTTTTTCGTACGAAACAAGTTCCAATTACACTAGAGGATGCATGAAAGACGAGGAAATTGAGAAGGGGTTAGTTTATCCAGTTATGAGCTTTTATTTTACTCCTATTGAACTACATATAATTTTTATGCGATTATTTCTTTTTTGAAATCTTTTTTTAACCTAAATTTTTTTTTTGATGGACAATTTTATATCGTTTCTAAAATATCTATGATGTTTTCAAATACTGCAAGCAGAAATAATTAATTAATACTATATAATAATACAATATTATGAGACAAATCCATCAAAAAATTTCAAGATCTTATCTGAATTATCTTTTAAATTTCTTGTTTGGTTAATTGAAAACATATTTTTTTTTAATGCATAAAGTATAGACGAAGAGCAAAATTCATTTTTGAGGTTCAGTTTGATGATTTTTTTGAATTTCGTATAAAATTAAGTTTACAGTACTATATTTAGCTAGAATAAACTTTGCTATACAAAATGTTGAATTAAAAATTAATAAATACCTAAAAAAATTATTTTTATCGATAACTAAAAAATTATTAACAAGTTCATATAAATGTCAAGATATTTTTCAGGTTTATCATCTTTGACGAGTTATCATATTATTACTTATATAATGTAGAATTATTTTTGTCCATTGGTATTTGCTAATTATTCTGCTAAGTTTGTTTCCTTGTAAGTATTTTTTTTTTTTTTTTTTGAAATTATGCAATTATGAAATAAAAACTTTAAGGACTTATTAACAAGATATAATTAAAGTGAAATTGTAATTCTTAATTAAAATTATTATATTCACTTCTTGAGTTTGGGCCCAGGATTTACACGGCCAGCTACAACTAGTATATATATATATATATATATCCCTTACTTTGGTCGTCCTCACAGCCTCACATGGGCAATCTTAAGCTTGCAAGTGGTTGTTGTAATTGGCCTTTTACCATGTATTGCCTTCTTTTTTTTTTGACAATATAAAAATTGTAAAAATTAAAACTTTGACAGTTTGATATGTGGCTTCTGCAATTTATTAATCTTGTCTTTTTATATATTTTTTTGAATTATTTTTGAAATTAGAGATAATTGAAAATCCCATTAAAAAGAAGAAGAATAATTAATATATTTCTAGACTTTGAAAATTCATTCATTTTTTATCATAAAAAAACTCAGAAGTTCATTTATTTTGGAACATAAGAAGTATATTATATAGTGTTTTTAGCTTCGATACAATCCTTAAGAAATCACTCACTTCTAAAAAGTAAAAAGTGTTTTCACTAAATTATTCTTTATTAAATAGTATTAATTTAATATGATTTTTTCGTTATATAAAGATTCACTTATCTAAATAAGAGTAAAAGAGTATTAAAAAAATACTACTTTTTTTATTATATAAAAACCCATTATTGATGTACTAAATGGTTTGTTTGTTTTGTTTTGTAAAATTTAGATAATTTTGTTGTCAATTTTTGTTTTCAACTAAAACATTTAAATTTTACTTTACAATTAAACATGTCACATGTCGTATGTTTCTCTCCGTATCTCTTTGTTTTAAACTTTCAAAATGTTGCCTTTTTAGTGAGTTCATATGTGCTTGATATATCCTAGAATCATTTTCAAATATAGTTTTAATTTTTTGTACTTTATAATGTATTTGAATTATTATTTATTAATATCCTTATAAGTTTGTTAAGTTATTTTATCTAAAGACTTTAAATTAAGATTGTAAATATTACGTATAAATTTTTATTGAAAAGTTTACTATGTTATTTAGATAATTCAAATAGTATTAACATTTTAAATGAGTTCAAAATAAACGTACTTGAGTTTGAAGTCAAAAAAATTCATCAACAATAACAATAACAATAACATACTCAGTATAATCCACAAGTAGGTACGGAGAGCATATAGTGTAACAGACCTTACCCCTTATTTTTGGAGGTTGAGAAACTGTTTTCGATAGACCTTAAAATGTTAAAGGTCAACTATAGTTATTCAGATTTAATTGATTAGTTTGATCCAAGTTGTCTTTAAGTCACTCACGTTGAGAGGCTTACCCGAAAGCTTTATAGCAGCTTTAAGGGATGACAAAAATCAAAACTGGAGGAAATCCCTCATAGGGATAATTCAAACCAGTTTGGCCTATGGGCCAGTATATTTTAATGCATATCTTAATTTTACAGATTTCGTTAAATGATGATAACTCATTAAATGCTTTAATGTTGAGCATTAAATTGCAAGGTTATGATTATGCACAAGGTACTGAAGTTATGTATATATGTTATAGGATTTATTATAAACCATTATATACTTTAAATTCTTTGTGCAAAATTATGAATTTTAAAAATGAAACCATTTTAATTGAAACAAATTTTGGTAAATCTAAAGTTACCACCCGAAGACCTATTAAATGGGATGAAATTGACTTTCCAAAGGAATGGGTCATTAAGGAGGCTGCTGCTCCAAGAGCTAGTTCTAATAGTGAAATCACTGAAGTTGAACAGGCTCCGGATGGTACTGTAAAAATTAGACTTACTAACCCGACTTTTGATACTGATAATATCAGATTACTGAATAGGATAAATAAATCTAATTCATTGACTAGATCTGTTCCTTCTTATATATCTCCTGTTGATTATCCTCGAGGGCATCAACTTCTCAAATAAGAAAAGAAAACAGGGTTAATAATATTTTGATTGGAAAGAATAATATTGTTGTTCCAGTCAATGAGGAGGATCCTACTACCTCTGAAATGAATTTTCCAACTGGTTTAAATGACTTCTGAAGAATTCAAAAAACCCAGATGGGAACACTTCAAAAATTGGTTTTCTGACAATCAAGAAAGAAATTACTTTCAAAATAATTTTCACAAAGATCTTTCAGACTTTAATAAAGTCATTGCATTTGTCCCTTAGTTTATGGTCAAATATGTGGACAAATACATTTCAGTGTTGGAAAAGGAGTATAGACTTAGTAGCACTGAAACTACTAGATCTGTACTTCCACCCCAATAATCTTTTCAAATAAAGAAAGATGACAAAATTATCTACTTTTCAGCTTTTTCAAAATTATTTGAACATGAAACTGTTGTAATTACGGTTAAGCATGTTAATATTATGCTTAAACAGTAGAATTATGCAAATATTTATATGAGTGTGTTAGGAGAACACATTATCTCTCTTCATG
Source organism: Capsicum rhomboideum (assembly GCA_031232105.1). Taxonomy (NCBI): domain Eukaryota; kingdom Viridiplantae; phylum Streptophyta; class Magnoliopsida; order Solanales; family Solanaceae; genus Capsicum; species Capsicum rhomboideum. The sequence continues at coordinate 60,622,094 of CP124711.1, forward strand.
AGAAGATTGATAGGGTTCAAAAAACCTTATGGATATTAAATTCAGAAGGAAAAAAGACCCCGAAGTTCTCAAGGCTTCGCCTAGCATCCAACCTCCACCAAATGTCAAGGATTTTAAATTAAAAAATGTTTTTGAATTAGAAAGGGTCATAGAGGCTAAGTTCAAAGATCTTAAGCTCACCCCCTTGACCAATGATTTTAACCCTCATAGGAAAGAGACTCCGGATAGAGTTAATAAAATGTCTGAGAAGTTTTCTCGCAAACCTGTCCAAAGACAGTATTATTATCCTAGGCCTACCCAACAGGATGTTCTAATAGAAGAACAAGAGTATGTTATAACTAATAGTTATAATGGGAAGCATAACTATGAATGGAATATAGATGGTTTCACTGAGAGACAAATCTATACTTTGGTTCATAGAATGATGATATACAGTACTATCTATAAGCAGTGCCATAATACAGATAAAAATATTGCATAAATAATTATAGCTAATTTTACTGGCCAATTGAAAGGATGGTGGGATAATTATCTCACAAGAGAAAAAAGAAGTATTATCCTTTCTAGTATAAAGAATGAGAGTGGAGAAGTTTCCGAAAATGCGGTTTATACTCTCATTGTTAATATTATAGAACACTTTTCAGGAAGATGGTCAGATGGTAGTGAAACTATTAGGACCTTTCTGCAAAATTTGAGATGTAAAACACTCTCATCTTTTAGGTGGTATAAAGACACCTTTCTTTCAAGAGTTATGAAATTACCCGAGTGTAATAGCTCTCACTGGAAATCCAAATTCATAGATGGATACCAGTACTCTTTGCTGAAAGAGTTAGAAAAGCTTTGAGAGCAGGGGAAAATACCATTAACTATGATAATTTCTCATATGGGAAATTAATCAATATTTGCACCCAAAAATGTTTATCCTTATGTAATGAGATCAAACTGAATCAGCAGATCAAAAGGCAAAGCCTGACTGAAAGACTATAAGTGGGTGATTTTTGTGAACAATTTGAAATGGATATTTCAAAAGGAACCCATAAGAAGTCTAAAGATTCCAAGAGTAAGAAAAATTTCTCAAAAAGGAAGTTTAATCCTGATAAATATTATAAGCGTCAGGAAAAAAGGGCTAAAAGAAAGAAAGCCTTTAATAAGGAAAAAGAAATGGTAAAGGCTTCCAATAAGCCTAATGCTTGCTACAGATGTGGTAGAGTCGGCTATAATGCTAAAGATTTCAAAATGAACGAGAAGATTAAACTCCTGGATATAGATGATAAAATGAAAGATTCTCTATGTAAGATTCTTTTAAATTCATCTCCGAAAAATAATCCAGTACAAAGTGAGTTCGAAGATTCTTCTACAGATGAAGAGTTAAGAGCTCTTAGAGAACTTAAAGTTCTTCAAGATGAGGATTATATCCCATCCTCTTAAGAAGAAGATTGTCTTCCTTGCCAATCAGGCCAACCTTGTGAAGACAGAGAAACTGATGAATTTTATGAAATTTATTCTCAGTTCAAGGTTCTTAAGGATAAAAAGTTGATAGAACTTCTGAAAGTCATCAAAGACCCTGAAATCAGGTCACAAATCATAGATAAAATGAAAGTTTTAGATAAAGGAACTCGGACCCAGGATATTCGAGGAGGAACCTATTCTATGGTAGAAGTAAAAAAGATGTTAAGGGATAGACATCAGTCGGAATATACTCCGACTACTCTTCAAGATTTGATTAAAGAGGTTAATAACCTAAAAATTGAGATTGAGCATCTCAAACAGAATAATAAGGTCATGGATGAAAGGATCTTGAGTCTGAAAATGTCTCATATAGATGAAGGCAGAAGTCAAGATCTAAATGCAAATTTCCAAAATAAGTTGGAGGACCTTATGTATGAAGCTGAAACCTCGAGAACAAAGGAATTGTTCTTGGGATCCTTAAAAGATAAAGATAAAGAAGAATTTCTTCAAGTTTTGGAGTTAATAACTTCACAAAAATTTTATACAAAAATTACTCTTCTAATTGATTACAATTTTAAAAAATAATTTACTGCCCTAGTTGATAGCGAAGTGGATTTAAATTGTATAAAGGAGGGATTAATACATTCCAGATATTTTTATAAAATAACTCATAGTCTTCGTAATGCTAAAAAAAGGGCAGCCCGGTGCACTAAAGCTACCGCTATGTGCGGTGTCCGGGGAAGGGCCCCACCACAAGGGTGTATTGTACGCAGTCTTACCTTGCATTTCTGCCAGAGGCTGTTTCCAAGGCTTGAACCCGTGACCTCCTGGTCACATGGCAGCAACTTTACCAGTTACTCCAAGGCTCCCCTTCAAGCCTTGGTAAAATTTCAAATTACCTAAAGCTTATATTTGTAATAACAAAGTTTGTATGCCTTAAACTTTTGTTTTAGTAAAAGATATTTCAGATGAAATTATTTTAGGCGTACCTTTCTTCATGCATATTTTCCCTATTACTAGGTGGGATACAATTGGTATTACGGGAATGTATGATGATAAGAAAATACGATTAGAGTTTATTGCTGACACCCAATTTTGACCTCCCGATATTCCTCACAGACTGCTATTTTATCAAAATATTAGTTTTTAAATTTTTAATTATTATTTATATATCAAATAAATTCTGACATTTCGTATTCATAATTTTAAGGTATGCAATTTATTTTTAGCATTTTTTTTATTTTTTATATTCTTGTATAATATATAATTTACTAATATTTTATATAATTTTATAAATATTTATTAAATTATTTCTGCAAATATGCATACTCATAATTTACAAGCACGGTCCATAGTTTATTGCTTATTATTATTATTATTATTATTATTATTATTATAGTATTTATATTATTATTATTATAGTATTTTTAAATTTTATATTCATAGGTGCCTAATCTATTTCAAATCATTTTGCCGTTAAATAATATATTACGTGTCATTAATTTTACTTACGTAATTTATTCATAATGATTTTTGATTAACTTGATAATATTTTATTGCACATTTACTAATTTTTATTAAATAGCAGTCTAATTTAATTTAATTTCCCCTAATTTATTTAAATTCTAGCCTTTTATACCCAATTACGTGTCAATTTTAACCCAATTTGGTTTTAATTTGACCCAAATTAAAATCCCCAATTCCCATGACCCAATTTCTGACCCAATTATAAACCCTGATCCGACCCATTCTAATTTTAAATCACAGCCGTTGATCTCATGTGATCAACGACTGAGATCAAATCCCCTCTATTTCCTCTTTAAACCCTTTACTCCACCAAAACCAAACCCTAATTTCACATCTTCCTCTCCCTCAACCTCACAGCCGCCTCTTTCTCTCCTCAACCTCTCTCTTCTACGATCTCTCTCTCTCTCGCCGTCACCTCCACGCCGGCGACCAACTCCACCGGCCAGCAACCACGAAAACCTCCCTTCTCTTCTCTCTCACAGCCTCCATCCCTCCTCTCGATCTTCCTCTCTCTCCACCGGCATCCACCAGTCAACCGCCGGCCGCCCTTTCCTTCATCGGTGCAGCACCGGCAAAACCCCCCACAATCGCACTACCACAAACAGCCTCACACCCCTCTTTCCCTCTCTCCCGATCTATCTTTCTCTCTCTCTCCACCGGCTAATCCCTGTCGGTGGATGACGCATACCAGTCGTTCGACCACCACTAACTTTCGACGAACCCGCCGGCAGTTCCACCAACACCGGCCTCCACCACTGGCCGGTGAATCACCATACCAGACGTCGTCGTGTCCTCTCAATCTCCTGCTAGGCTCGACGAAAACGTTAAAGTAACCGGGTTTGTGTCCTTGTTTAATTTTTATGTCAAATTGATATTCTTTAACATATTGTTAGATCTGTGATTTACGAAGTTTGGTTGACATTTTGACTCAATTATTTGTGATATGTGCCTATTGATGTGCTTAGATTGTCATGTGTTAAAAATTCTAATTTTCATGAATTTATTGTCATGTGTTAAAATTCTAATTTTCATGAATTTCTTTGCATCCTAATCTTTCCCTATGATAATTTGCCTTGAAATAGTTAGAAATTAGAAGTCAATGTTTGGCCTCGAAGTCATGTGTTTGTGGATTCTGTGTTGATCATATTAGTTTCGCGAATAGTTGGGGAAGTCATTACGTTTGGGCTATGTTAGAATAATTTTGGTACTGGCATAGGTGATTTCTTTAATTAATATGTGATAGTTTATTTATTTATTTATTCCCTCTTGCTGATTAGTATTGAAATTGATGGGATTTTCTTCCTCTATTTTTATTGCCATTGTACTCGTTCAATTATGGTAAAGTACAATCTTTTGTCCTTAATTGAATTTTGATTGGCATATGGCTTTGAATTTGAAATATGGTGATAACCTCACTATCTCCCATCTATGGAATTTTTTTTTAAAAAAATAGTGACTTGAGAATATCTACCTACTATTTTTACTCCTTTTATTTGTTTAGACAGATTTCTAAAATAAATATACATATATATATATATATATATATATATATATATATTCTTTTATTGATTAATTGATTTGCCTACCAAGAATAAGGAAAGAGACTTATTAATTGATTCTTGGGGATTATTCTCTTTCCCTTTTTAACCCCTAAATTGATTTTTCTGAATATGACTCTTCCTTTATCACAGAGCTATAAACCTCTACGCTATATAAATGGTCCTTTTTCACTCATTATGGACACCTTTTTCAAGCATCTATTCCCATACTAAAAAGAGACTCTTAAGGTTTTGCTTGCTCTTGCTTAGAAAGGATTAGCTTCGGAATCTCCCCCCTCAATCTTTGCTTTATTATTTATTTGTCGTCTAACCGGTTAGTTCCCCAGACTATGTATTTTATTATGACATGCTAATTATGAATACTTCAAAGCTTGTCCTAGTTGTCTCTTGAACTCTTTAAGTTGTTGAATGTGATTAGCTGTAAAGTCTTTGTTTGCTTGCTTCTTTTATATGGTTGGTATAGGACTGTAGAATATTTGTTTTTGTGCACTTGGATATGTTTATTTTGATTAGACAGGCACTATTGAATATTTGGGACTAATTGAAGAGTTGTCAGGGATGAGGAAGTCAAAGGAACCTTATCACCTAGATTTCATTTTATTTCAAATTTAATTTCATATTCTTAATTGGTCTGTAATAATTGTATAAACATTATTGTATAATGAATTATGGGGACTGCTAAGGGGGCGGGAATTATGTGATTTGAATATTCTTAGACACCATGCCTATAGGACTAGTTAATAATATTTAAACATGTTAATTCAATTATTTTTATCACTTAGGCAAATATTTTAGGGTTTAGTTATCTCACTCTCTAGAAATCATGTCTTAGGATTGTTTAAACAACTTTCAGTATGCTAAATCACTTTTCAGCGATTTTCACACTATTTCCTGCATATAATATATAGTTTTCAGCAATTAAAATCAATTTCCAGCATCTAAAAATAACTTTCCAGCATATTAATTAATTTTCAGTATACTTTATTTAATTTTCTACAAATCAAAATAATGTTTGCACACTTTATTTAATTTTTGGAGAATTTAAAAAAAAAAACCTATGCACATTTTTATTTAATTTTATGCAAAATTAAAATAATTTTTGCATGTTTTATTTAATTTTCTGCGAAATTAAAATAATTTTCTATACCTTTTATGTAATTTTCTGCAAACTAATAATTTTCTGTACACCATACATAATTTTCTGCAAGTTAAAAAAAAATAAAAAATTCAGCACCTTAAATCAATTTTAAACATTTTCTAATCAATTTCCTACACAATTAAAATCAATTTCCTGCATATTTGAAAATTAAATTTCCTGCACAACTTATTAATTTTTTATGCAATTAAATCAATTCCTGCATATTTAAAGTTAAATTTTCTGCACAATTAAATTAGATTTTCTGCATATTAAATTAATTACTTGCACAATTAAATGAATGTTCTGCATGCTTAAATTTATTTATTTTCCGCATGTTAAATTAAATTCCTGCATGTTAATCGCGCTAAAACCACTGTCTAGTTTGTATTTATTTTTTAACTGGATAGTGTTGATTCTCTTAAAATCATTAAGAATAAATACTATCTCCTAACCTATAGTTAGCGGGAAAGTAAAAAGGAATTACGAGGTCTAATTTCGAAGTTTTAAATTAAGTCGACGCATTCCCAAGAGTATCATCTACCAAAGCTTTGTAAAAGAGGATATGTGTACTTATAAGTAAATATGTTTATGTGTTTATATGCAAAAAACTCAAATTTTTCACTGGTCTTTGAAAAAAATTATACTATTATTATTTTAACTTAAGACCGACCTCCAATTAAAAATGTTGCTAAAGTCAAATGAACACGATTATTAATATCGTGGCATCATTTTCATAAAGCAACAAATATTTTATTTCTTCTAAGAAAATAAAGTAGTCTTGATTTTATTTAAATTTTGAAGACTCTGTTATTTTTATTCCTTTACTGGTGGGGTAGTTTAGTTTAATTTAAGTTATTAATTAACCGATTTTTTTCGCATTTTCATCTCAATTCTCTCTTCTCGCTTATCTAATTTACTTCTTTATTTATCTACATATTTTTGTCTTATCACGTAGTTAACTATTAATTAGATAATAATTAAGTTGCATGTATAATTTGTTCAATATCTTTTTATCTTTTAAACATTTAGTTATTATTAAGGTAATAAAATAAATCGATCTTTTTGCTTATCATATAGAAATTTCCACGTAATATATGAGTTCGGCCGGGACCCACATTTGTGGACCTCGAAAGGTGCCTAACACCTTCCTTTTAAGGTAACCTGAATCCCTACCCGAATTTCTGGTTGACATAGACTATTTAAATAAATTCGCAATTTAGTCTAGAATGGTGCCCTAACGCACCTTAATTCGTTAGGTGGCGACTCTTCACCCTTAAAATTCTATCCCAAAAAGAGTTTGTCACGTCGGATCCCGCTTTTCGCGAGAAAAATGGGGCGCGACATTTATAACTCAACTTTTTGATAAATTTTTAAATCAAATAAAAAACAGGATTTTGTCAAAAATTAAACAAGCAGATTTCATAAAAAACGAAATAAACTGCTTGTCAATAAAAAATACTTTGCAGGCTCCTAAATTAAAGGAAAAAATTAAAATTTTGCAAAATCAATTTACTTTACAAATATGTGGTGATCATCCAAATATTTTTTGGGAAAGAAAAAAATATGTGGTAAATCTACCCTATGAAGAATATTTTGTAGAGAATAATATCCCTACTAAGGCAAGACCTTGTCAAATGAATTCTGAATATTTGCAATTATGCAAAAATGAAATTCAAACTCTTTTGAATAAAGGTTTAATAAGACCTTCAAAATCCCCTTGGTCTTGTACTACTTTTTATGTTAACAAACATACAGAACAAGAACGAGGAATCCCCAGACTTGTAATTAATTACAAGCCCCTTAATAAGGTTTTAAAATGGATCTGCTATCCAATCCCTAATAAAAAGGATTTATTGGATAGACTTCATGATTCAATTATATTTTTCAAATTTGATTTTTCAAATTTGATTTAAATTCTGGTTATTGGGAAATTCAGATCGAAGAGTAGGACAGATATAAAACTGCTTTCAATGTGCCAATGGGGCAATTTGAATGGAATGTTATGCCATTTGGATTGAAAAATGCTCCTTCTGAATTCCAGAAAATTATGAATGATATTTTCATTCCTTACAACAATTTTATAATTGTGTATATTGATGATATACTGGTGTATTTAAAAACTATTGAAACATATTCAAACACTTGGATTTATTCAAAAAAATTATTATTCAAAATTGTTTGGTAATATCTAAACCAAAGATGTTTTTTTTTCAAACCAAAGTCCGATTTTTAGGACATTTCATTGAAAAAGGAAAAATTATTCCTATTAATCGAAGTATTGAGTTTGTGTCAAAATTTTCTGATGTTATTACTGATAAAACTCAACTTCAGAGATTTTTAGGAAGCTTGAAATATATTTCTCCTTTTATCAAAGATTTGGTGAAAGATACTGTTATCTTATATGACAGGCTAAAGAAAAATTCTGCATCCTGGACCGATGATCATACTCAAGCGGTCAAAAATATTAAGGCAAAAGTTAATAACTTGTCATGCCTTACTTTAGCTAATCCGAACTGGACAAAGATAGTCCAGATTGATGCTTCGAATATTGGCTATGGATGTAACACCCCATACCTTCCCAACCCTATTTGACGACATTAAATAATGTTTACTTAGGTGTCGAGAGCTATAAGTATGTATTTGGTAATGTTAGTGATGGAAAAATTGAAATTTGGCCTTGTACATGTGATTAACCTTGTGTAGGAGGTGTTTTGCGATTTTCGTGGAACATTTGTGGGGTTCAAAACGAGACTAAGAGGACCTCTAAACAAAGGATATTAAGGTTAAGAAGTAAGTTAAAGAATAGGACTTGAAGTATCTAACCAAACCCGTGAAGAAAAGTCGAAAAATAAAATTTTCAAAAAAATTAAGGCACAGGCGCGCCAGAGGGCGTGCCAGGATGCTCTGGGCCAAATTTTTCAGCCCATAGGCAGCAATATGGCGCGCCCAAGGTTGTGCCAGGGTGGTTTTGCCACTTTTTCAAAAGTTGGAAATTTTTTAAGTCCCAAGGGTGCCCGGGGACGTATCGAGCCGATTTTTGCCACGTTTTTTCTACAACCATGAGAATATACATGAAATGAGTGAAGTATTATGTTGGTATGATAAAATTACTCGAGAACGAATTTGGCATCAAAATGACGATTTTACCCTTTTGGTCAAAATAGGTCATACGTGGCTAGAATTGCTTGCTTTTGGGATTGAGGCTACGAATATAAATCTCATGAGTGGGAATATTGTTGTAACGCATATATGATGGATTACACATTGATTTTAGTGGGCCAAGATAATATATGTGTTAATGGGCCAACAGGTAGCCAAAATGCATGGCCCAATGGGTCAAAAAGACCCATTCTTCTATTGACTAAATACATACACAAATAATATTGGATAAGCATGGAATCAAGGCCTATAAAAAGGGGGAAAAATCAGATTTTAATTCATTATGCATACACATCACTTTCTCTCATTTTCTAGAGTTTTCAAGATAACTCCTTTGGTGGCTCTTCAAACCCTAAGGTATTTTTGGACAAGATCATCCTCTCCCAAGCTTGGGTAAGTGATTATTCTTGTACTTTAACATATTATGTACATGAGAGACTATGTATATCATGTTGGTTATGCTTGGAATTGTTGGACATGACACTTTGACTTTTTGTTAAAAAAAGATGTGTTACCCATGGGATGGTAACTTGAATTATGACTTGTGGTTTTGATGGAAAAGCATGGTATGGATAAAATATCAACATGTATGGTGTAATTATGGTCTTGAACTTGTTATTTTTCTATAAGTGTATATTATGGAATTTTGACCGATATGTGATATGAGGTGTGTTAAGGTGACTAGATGGATTAAATGTGATATGGTGCTTATGAGAAAGTGTAAAGGAGAAACCTTGTGGTGAAATGCTATTGGTATGTGATGTTGTGGTCAATGTATAAAATGTTATGGTATTGTTGGCATGAAAAGGGCCATGAATGGTATTGTAAAGGGTGAATAGGGAACTCATGTAACTCATGGTTGTCTTATGCACTTGAAAAGTAGCTTGTGGTCAATGTATGGCATGAATGGGGTATTGTTGGTATGACAATGCCGTATATGGTATTGTAGAGAAGGAAATGACATTTTAAAGATAAACATGTAACTCATTGTTATCATATGCATTTGTAAGGTAGTTGGTGGTTAATATTGGTTCCGTTATGTACTTGTGATGTAGAGTGAAACGTAAGGAAGGAGCGGAATTATTAAGCTCACATATTGGATTGTGTACTTACATTGGGAAGATAAGGTATGTAAGGTTACTCTGTCCGTATCCTTCTGCAGCATATAATGTTCAAATTGACATTTCACTTGTCCTATTCCAAAATATGCTAAGGTATCTCATTCAGGTTTGATGTATATTGTTATCCACACGTTTCTTATTCATTGACCGATTGGTATTCATACGTCTCCTATCCATGGACTGAAATGCCTAAGCTCTCATAACGTTGTTGTAACTACTAAAAGAAACTGTTACAAGAAAAGTGACGACGTAAGGAGAACCTATTCATTCCTAAGTCACGTACCCCTCATTCATTAGTCGTTGTTGTTCATGAGGTACCTATTTATGGACATGGGTCCAAATTCCTCATAATAGTATGTTCCAACGGAGTCATAACGTTGTGATTCTAGAATAATTATCTCAAGGAGGGTAAGATGTAAAGAGAAGCTAGTTATTCTTGAAAAGCATTCTCCAATCATGTCATGTTCCAAGTCCAATATTATTATGAATATCTTTGTACCAATCTCATAAGAGTAGGGAAGGAGGTAAAGTACGAATTAATATATCTATTCCTCACAAGTGAGCGTATCACTCTCTTGAGAGTAAGGAAGTGAAGTAAGGTATAGAGGTGTGTTTCTCATAAGTGGATGTGTTAATCTCTCACAAGTTGAAGTATCAATCTCATAAGAGTATTAAGAGAGGTGATGTGCAAGTTAATATAATTACTTCTCATAAGTGAAGATGTCAATCTCATGAAGTAAAGGAGTGAAGTAATATATATATAAGAGGGTGCTTAATATATATATATATATAAGAGTGTGCTTCAATTAATGTCATGATCTTTAATGTGTTGCTCTCATAATTATGTAAATGGTATATGATTTGTAGAGAAGTAATGTACGTATGGTTACTATATGTTACATTGAGTATGGATCACAATCTAAAGGGTGTAAGTTAAAGATAGAACAATCTCAATACTATGCTATGTCATATATTTATTATATTCCATCAAAGGTGGAGGCCCGGTACTATATATCCCATCAAGATGGAGGCCCGGTACTATATATCCCACCAAGATGGAGGCCCGGTACTATATACATATACATTATATTCCACCAAAGGTGGAGGCCCGGTATTATATACTTACTTATAAGGTGATGATCCATAAGGTATTATGAATCACTAACTAGTTGAGTGAATAATAATAAAGATAGTTGTAAAAGAGATGAGACTATATTCCTTGCATGAATATATAAGTATGGAGGTTATGATAAGAATGATGATGATGCGACTGAATTGATGCGAATGAATGACTAGGTAATGAAATAATAGAAGTAATGAACATGGTTCCACACATTCAAGTTGGGGAGGTCTATTCACATTGCTTATTCTCTTACGCTTAATTTCTTGAAAGTACTTATGTATTACTATAGTTTCATATGGCCTTACATACTCAGTACTTTATTCGTACTGACCCCTCTTGGGGGACTTACCTTACATGCTGCAGGCACAGGTGTTAGTAGATCTCCGTAGTAGGCGACGAGTTATCCGCAGATTGTTGGTGAGCTCCAGTTGATCCGGGGCTTTTCCGAGTCATTATGCATATTGGTTTGAGATTGTATATGAGTATAGAGTGGGGTGTGTCCCGACTCTAGGTTTGTCATAGTCATGTATCTATAGAGGCTTTGTAGACGTATGTGGGAAGCTGAATGTAGATGTACACGTTCATTTTGACATGATGGCCCTAACGGCCAAATTTCATATATTGCATATGTTGCCATGACTTCCGCCATTGATATTTAATTACATGAGATTAAATGATATTCATACGCGAACATACATATGAGAGTACATGAGCAAAGATTGGTTCTCTTGGGCCTTATCGGCTCCGGGTGCCAGTCCGACCCGACTGGGATTCGGGTCGTGACAATGGAGGAATCTTAATACAGTATTCCCTAGAACATAAGAAACAAGAATATCTTGTTCAGTTCTATTCTGGTAAATGGACTAATAGTCAAAAGAACTACGCTACTGTGGCTAAGGATATCCTTGCTATAGTAAAGAGCGTTATTAAATTCCAAGGTGATTTATATAATCAAAAGTTCTTTATAAGGACTGACTTCCAAACAACGAAATTTATCTTTAATAAAGATATTAAACATGATATTTCTAAACAAATGTTTGCGAGGTGGCAGGCGTTATTAGCCCCATTTGATTTTGAAATACAATATTTGAAAGGTTCGACTAATAGTCTTTCTAATTTTCTAACAAGAGAACATCTGAGTTAATAACTCTTCTCTATTCGTTTCAGGATGATACCAGGGGTCAGACCGACCTATTCACCCGCCTCTAATAGAGGAAGGGGACGTGGACAAGGAAGAGGCAGAGGTAATATCCTCGCTCAGATAAGAAACTCGAAGCTCATAGCTTCTAATATTACAGGAACTTCTTATCTTAATAAAGATCATCTTATGTACAAAAAATTAATGGATTTTATGAAATTCAAAAAATAAAAGGAGCATAATATGCCCCCATCTTACTCCTCAGTACTGGCAGATGACAGTAATGAAAAAAAATGAGGTATATGAATTAAAAGAAAAAAGAGAAGTTATACTTCTTCTTAAACAATCAGATCTTAAATGGAAAAATGATCTCTGGAAATTAATGACCAGGTATTTCAATACAACATTATACGCTGCTCCTCCCTATAAATATAGGAGACATTATGAGATAATACTCTCAGATACTAAATCAACTGAATTCCAGCACCTTTATTCTACTAATAGTAGAACGGTATATAATTTTTCAAAAATTATTTTCAAAAAGATTTTGGCTCCAGAAGATTGGGGTTTAAATACTTTTCATGAAAAATCATATACCCATCCAGATAATAATGTCTCAGTAAAATATAATTATTGGGACTATTTGGATAGTTTTAATAAAACTCTTTTATATGAAAACGGTCACAGGAAACACTCTTGTTTTATAAAAAATTGTAGCCAAGTTTTTACACAAACTATTCCTGTGTGGTTTTGTAAATGGTGGACATTATATGGTCCAGCAATTAATATTTTACCATATTCTTATAAGGATCTTTATACTCAGTGGTTTGATGTTTATCCAAAATTAATGGAGTTACAAAAAGAAAATGTTTTCTTTGAAGGAATGTCAACCTTGTATTTTTTCATTGAATTCTCTATACCATGGATATTGAAATGGTCCGTGGAAGTTGATACCACAACAAAGTTCCCTTGCTTGGAAAGAACTTTTTATACAAAGTTTTGGAATAAGATGACTCAACGGGACAACGAGGGGAAAATTCATGGAAAACAGACCCTCGACAGCATTAATACAACTGTTACAAATTATAGGAAGATACAGGATGCAGCAACAAAATAAGATGATGCTAGTCCTTTCAAGTATATCTCCAGAAAGCTTCAGATGAAGAAGGAGATTATGTTAAAATCAGAAATTCTAGCCTCATATATGGAAGAGGTTAATAGAGATCTGATGAAAAATCTAGACATAGAGATACCAGATGATATTTCTATGGCTTCTATCAGTCATACTGATGAAAGAGATGAACTTGCAGGAGAGGCACAGAGTGATCATAGCACAGGAGAGATTGATTTGGACAATTTGGACCTACTTCTCCAATAATTCAAAGAAAAAATGAAATAATCTTCCACCTCCACAAAATCCAACAAAGAAAAAAAAAAGTCTAGATGAAGGCCCCATGTTTGAAATTATTGGGGTAAAAAGACAAACAACTTTTATGAAGTTATGGGTACCACATGGTTACCATTTTCTTGGTAGAGCCAAATGGCAAAAATTTTATTTGTCAGCCATATGTGACTTGACTTTTCTTTTTTATCTTTTTATCTTGTCGGCCTCGCTTAGGCCCATTTGTTTTTTGTATTTTGTTTGCTAGTTTCATGAATTCATTATATAAGGATTCGTTTAGCATAGGCAGAGGACAGGTTTTTCAGAACCCCCCCCCCCCCCTTCTCTCTCTCATTGTAAAAATACTTTCTTAATAAGAGTTCAAATTTTCTCTTAAAACTTTCTCTTCACTAGTGACAACCTTAATCTAAAGCTGAAATTTTTATTTTGTTTTTAATTTTTAAATTTTCTATATTCAATTAGCCTAAGTGAAAGGCTAATTCTTCTAAGTGTTAGACTAGATGAACTAGTCTGTTGAAGAGACGACTTCTATATTAGATGGATGAATTTGAAGCTAGGGTAATGGTTGGGTAAGGTTTTGATGCTCAGTCCTATAATGCGATGTTATGGCAATATAACGGTAGCCCTGTTGTATCGGATTAGCCGAGAGGATGGCGTTTAGGGTCGTTTGGGACTGTTGTTTACTGTATCATCCAGTCTGGGGATCTATACCTATAAAGATGCTTCCCAGTACCGATACCCGGCGAAAGGTCCTGGTCGTAATATATATATATATTTCTTAACATGTATTTTTAGGAAAAACAAACTATTAATAAAGTTTTAAAAAATTATTAACTTTTCAATTTCTTTTGTATGATTTAATATGAAGGAACATCTACAAAAGTATTTTGTTGAATCAATTATTTTAGTTATTTAAATTAAATTCTATCTTTATTTATAAGTTAACTTTATTGATGTTATCATACTGCAGTATTAAATATTTATTATATTACTTTGAATGTCAGAATTTATTTATTTTTGTAATAAATAGATTAATTAATATAAGTTTAATTGAGAAAAACTTAATGAAAAATGGGTTGGCCAATATAAGTTGAATTGAGAAAAAAAGTGATGAAGTTAATTCAACAAAAGGTAAAACTCGTTTTGAATAATTAAAAACTTTAATCTCAAAAACTACCAGTAAAATAAAAAGAAAAAGAGCGTTGGTTCATGCATGTGTTTGAAACTAAAAAGAAAAACTAAAATAAACTCTAAGAAAAAAAATTATTCTCTTAATTTACAAAAAAAAAATTAGTTGATTAATATTAGAAATATTGGATATTGTTGAACGAGCTTTACAACAAATATAATGTCACAAAAATAAAATAAAAATAAAAAACAAGAATAGCAACAAGATAAAAAAAAAAGTTTACAAATATAAAGTTTAATATTAATTTTCGGCCCGGACTTAGCACCGGTCAAATGCGACTAGCTTATTTATATAAGAGAGGATCCAAAGTTTTGGTAGTCCTTACAAAACTTTGATCCTCTTAGGGTGCTCCATGTGATTGTGTTTTTGTCTTGCACTCATTTTATTTTTTGTCTTTTTCTTGTTCTTTTTTGGCACTCATTTTTTTTAAAAAAATAACCTATTTCTACATGGGTTTTTATAATTGGTGTATCTTGACATTGTAACTTCTTCCATCTTAATTTTAAATGTTTTAGTTTGATTGAACAAAGAGTTTAAGAAATAAAAAGCAATTTTTAAATCTTATGTTTTTAATTAAAGATATACTTCCCCCATCTCATATTATTTGTCCAATTTCTCCTTTATATGCCATTAAGCAATCATAAATAAAAAGGGTAGTTTCACCAATTTAATCCTCAAGAAACTTTTTTAAAATTTTAGAAACTTGTGTACACTTCAAACAAGAATTACAAGTGTTTTGCAAATTGACAAGTAATTTAGAATTACTATTTTTGGTAACAAGGACAATTAATATGAGACAGATGGAGTATGGATTTTTTAAATTTTGTGGTCTTAAACTTACCATATAGAATGTTGAAATTGAAAATTTTACTAAATATAGAAACAAACTCTCTTTTTGAAACAAATCAAAAAAAAAAAGTAAAACACTTAAATTGGGATGAAGGAGTAGCAAAAATTTATGAATTATTTTCGCTCTTTACTTTTTCTCTTTATATTATATTTTATTTTTAACTTTTATATGTAATTTGAATAAATATTTATTATCTAATCATGACGGTATTAATAGTTTTTTTTTTGTACAACAAAGTTTAAGATAAATGAATTCTTACAAAACCAAAAAATCTTATTAAATTGGTAATATTTAATTAAGGAAAAAGGGTCTGAAATATACTCAAACTTTGACGAAAATTGTTGTAACATGCCTGAACATTGCAGGGGTCCTATGACCCCCCTAGACTACTTATTAGCGTATTTTAGTGACATTTATTTGCACTAAATTGTTTTATTTATTTATTAACATATTTTATTTATTTATTAGCGAATAAATGTCATTAAAATATGCTAATAAATAGTATTGGGGAGGGGGGGAGTCATAGGACCCCCGCAAAGTTCAGGCGTGTTACAGCAATTTTCATCAAAGTTTGGATATATTTTGGATCCTTTTTCCTTTAATTAAGCCACCGTAGTGAAAACCGCTTCTTATTATTTTATAGAGAAGTGTGCCAAAACTAAGAATGCCATAACTATGGATTAGAGAATCAATTAGATTACTCTTTATATTTTTTATCATCATAGATTTTTGGCAAAATTAATAACAATGAAAGTTTATCAACAATACATATTTAACGTGCCATTAGATTCTATTTATTATGCATTAAAAGAGTATGATACAAATTAAACTTCTTTAATTAAAATATTATTATTATTATTATTATATTTAAAGTTTTGACCCGGGCTTAGCACGGATCACGTGTAACTAATCTATCTATAAATAATAGGAGAGACAAACATATCATGTGCTACCATGTGTAAGCACCACAAAAATCTAATTTAAAAAATCAAAAAAATAAAAATTACAAAAATCAGAAAAATAGAACTACAAAATCAAAAAAATAAAAATTACAAAAATCGCAAAAATATAACTGCAAAATCAAAACTGTCAATTCAAATTAATTCTGACTCAACTGACTTTTTGCCAAGTGGCATAATTTAAATGAATATTTAAAATTTGATTTCAATTTCTTTAATAGAAAAATAAGACATTATAAAAATAGGGAATTTTAAAGTTGATTCACAACCGTTACTTATTTGAATGTGTATCAAACTAAAACCATATAAGAAGAATTGAAAACACCACTATTCTCACTTCCCCATTCCGTCTTCGCAAGGGCAGTTAGTTTTTTAAAAAAATTTATGTGACAGTTTCTCATGATGTCTTTTAGTTTCATATATGGATGTGAATATTGTAGTCATGCGAAATATTCAGGAAGACAGTGATGAGGAACTACACTAGAGAAAAGGAGTGGTAAAATGTGGTGCAGACTACAGTGTTATTTTGGTGGAGTGGAATGAAGAATTTCATAATGTATTTTTGGTTGTTCTTAATTTGTAAGTAAAAATATGTTTTTATTTACATCTCTTGATGGGTATTTTCTTTCTTAATCTTATTTTTGACTAGATCAATCTTAATCATGAACTGTTTTAGTTTGTCTTTATGAATTATTTATATGGATTCTGCATTATACTTTTTTTTTTCTTATGGGACATGTTGTTTGTGTTGTAATATATTTGCTATAAGGTAATACAGAGAGGAGGAAAAGGAAATATTTTGTGGAAAATGAATTGTCGCCTTTATTGTTTGATGCTCTTATAAAAATGTCGACGTTGGATGCTAGAAAGAGGACATTGAAATGCTTATGAATGTGTTGCACATCCATTCTTAATATCATGCAAAGTTACAACTTATACGATGTCGTTTCGCCATCTATCTCAAGTTCTCATCTCATCGGTATAAGATGATGATGCTTGGATAAACTGACGAATATTATCTACCTTGATTGCTTTGGTTTGGTAGTACACACATTTTTGCTAATTGTTTTCTTTTTCCAGTTTCTAATTACATGAACTTAGAAGGACATGCATTGGAACATTATGTACCTTCGTAGAATAGTTTTTGGCAATTTTTTAACACTGATATTTATTGTGGGCGTATTTTAAGGTGGATGATGTACTCCATGTTGTTATTAGCTATGCATAATTTATTATTTTAACGCAATAGATAATGAAGTTTCTTCTTTTTTATCCCTTTTCGGATTTTGTAAAAAAGAGAAATTCAAAAAATTTAAAAGAAAAACATGGTTTTGACTTCAAAAATTATTTAAAAATAATTTAAGAAGTTAGAGTCACCACTTAATTTTTTAAGAAAAATTAAGAAAACCTAAAACTATTTTAAAGATTTGAAAATAGAAACAAATCCTTAAAATCAGAAAAAATGGGTAAGGATTCTGATAACGCCTTGAGAAGGTTTTTTAAGACACTTAAGAAGCGTCCATAATCTATTCAAATGGAGAGTAGTTTATTCAACTTTTAAAAAAATCTACTTAAGAAAAGAAAAGCCAAAGACTACAACTACAATAACATCATACCCAGTGTAATCCCACCAGGAAAAGCTAAAAACTCTTTAGAGGAAATAAATTATTTCAAGAAGAGGAAAAAGACAATTTTTGCTTGAAATACCATTTTTTTGAATAATGAGAATACTTAAAGAAAATACCAAATTAAACAAGTTATAAGATATTTAACTAGTTTTGACTAATTAAGGCAAGTTTAGATATTTTTCAAGAAAATATTATTATTATTATTCATTAATAAAAATTCATTTAACCTAAACTAGACTACTAACCACATGAATAAAGCAAATGTCATTTTTTCACAAACTTTAAAGACTTATTTTGAAAGAGCCTATTTTTTTTAGGCCAAAATAATTTAACACGCCAATCCGGATGAATGAGAAAATAAGAACAAACTAAAATAGCAACTAAGAGGGATTATTAAAATTGATTAAGTTAAGAATTAATACAAACACATAATCAAATAGGAATCACAAAGAAAAAGAAAATGAGAAAAGTTGAAGTTTGGGCCCCTTTAGCACATTTCAAATCTGACCAGCTTTTGGGCTTAATCTCTATGGACTTTAGTCCATTTCCCTGCTTTGGTATACCAGTTGTATATCACATCTTCTTCCTCTTCACGTTTTTTGCGTATTCTCATGTATACAACTGTATACCAATCACATATACGTGTATTTTGATCTTCCACCTATATGTTAGCTTTCCTTTCTCATTCTTCATTGTATATCAGCAGCAAAATCTTGTATATCCTTCATATACCAGTGTATATAGCCCTATTTTCTTCAAAAATCAGTCCATTTAGGACTTATTGAAGCTTGACTCGACGCTATTGGGCCTTGCTCTCCCAACGGAATGCAATACATGAGTCCAAGCGGACTCGAATGAGGGTGGTTCATGCAATGAAGATGGAAAACAACATTAGTAAAGCCAAGCTGTTGGAAATAATAATTCAAAGTTGGAATAGAAATCCTTAGTTGTTTAGGACTTAATATTTTTGGAAATCCTTAGTTGTTTAGGATTTAATACTTTTGGTATTTATTTAATTCATGTCTAATTAGGATTAGGATTTGTTTGTCCTAGTTCATATAGGAATAGATTTTCTAATCTTAGTTTAATTTGGTTATGCACTATTATAAATAGGGGTGTTTGCTGCATATTTTCTAAGATTGTGAGGTAGTCAGATATAGAGTTGAAATTCAAGAGTTTTTGAGTTATTGAATAAAGCCTTCTACCTCTTGTCTCTTGTTTAATTAATTTCTTCTATTTAGTGATTGTTGGGTCTTTCACTTGTGCTTATATTATTTCTTTGAGTGATTTTATTTTTTCAAATTGGTATCAGAGCTTGTGTGAGATCCTATCAGAGCTTGTGTGAGATCCTGTTAGAGCCTCGTGTGAGATCCGACATACATAGAAGAATATGGATATTCCATATGATTGTCCTGTTTTTGAGTTTGATGGAAAAAATTTTGAGAGTTGGTATCAATAGATGAATAATTTTTTAAGACTATTGGATTATGGTTCATTATTGAGAATGAATTTTTAGAGCCCCGGAAGGCGCAACATTAATGGGCGAAGCAGCTACCCAGTTGGAGCAAAATAGATAATTGGATTATAAGGCACTGTTCTATATTGACTGCAAGGTCGAATTGCATGTATCCATCAAATTACTATTTATAAAATCAGCAAAAAAGGCTTGGACAATTTTAGTGAAATGGCATCGATGTAGGGGTGAGCATTAGTTGGATTAAACCGAAAAACCAAACCAAATCAAACCGAATTTTAATTTGGATTGTTTTTTTGGTTTGGTTTCGGATTAAGATTTTACTTTTTTTGGTTTGGTTTCGGATTTAAAAGAATAAAAATCGAAAATCCAAAAAAATTGAATTATTTTTTATTTAATATATATATATATATATATATATATATATATATATATATATATATATATATATATTATATTACATATATAATATTTAGGTTTAGAATTAGGGTTTGAGTTACAATTTCAGCCCATTTAATTATTACTTTTTTTATTAGGGTATTAACTATTACCATAATTATGTATTAGGGTATTACTACTATAAGTACAACTCCTTCCTAATTACCTTTTCACCAAATATTTCATACCCTAATAGCCTCTTCAACTTCTGTTTGCTTGTTCTAGGATGAGCACTTCAGTAAATTTGACTTCTTTATTAAAAGATTTAACTATAAATCCATCAATATGAGTGAATATAATCAAGATGAAACAACAGAAATCTGTTGATGCTTGTAGAACTATAACACAAGCTTCAAGTTCTAACTCTATTCTTGGAGAAGTTCCATCAATTCCATGCAAATATAACTTTGATTATGCTATTAACTATTGACATAACCGAATACCGAATCGAAAAAACCAAACCGAATCAAATTTATTATGGTTCGGACTGAGTTGCACATTTTCAAAATCGAAAACCGAAAAATCGAAATCGAATAATACAAAACCAAACCGAAAGACCGAATGCCCACCCCTACATCGATGTGCTGCTGAAGTGAAGAGAGAGAAATTTCAAGAGCTTTGGAGACAGTATGAGTTGGCCCAGATGAAACCAACTGAATCAGTTAAAGAATTCTTTGCAAGAAATAGAGAAATTATTAATGATATGGAGACCAGTGGAGAAATATTGGAAGAAGTTAAAGTTGTTAAAAAGCTATTAGAATCTCTAAGTTTAAAGTTTTACACCAAGAAGAAAGATCTTGAGGCTACCCAAGATCTTAATACTTTGAGACTTGATGTTCTAGAAGATGAGTTGGTAACATATGAGATATCCCTAAATCAAGAGACGATTGAATTAATGGAGGAGACATTGCAAGTAAAGTATGATCAACCAAAAGAAGAAGAAGAGTTAACAAATCTGACAGAAATAAATGAAGAAGATCAAAATTCGGAAATAGTAGAGAAAAGAAGTGAAGGTAAAAATAATCTTTATTGTGGTATGGAGAACATTGAGTGCAAAGAGAACTCCAATAATGTCCAAACTAATTTGCCAATAATTCTTGAGATGATCTACCCAAAATTGAAGCAAAAACAATTAAGGGTTTAGATCCGCAATTGAAGTGCATGATTATGGATATTGAAGATAAAAGCAACTTTGAGCCATTATTCAAAATTGAAGATTTTGAAGAGCGTGAAAAATTAATTATTGATGATATTTATCTACCACATACAAAAAGACAAAATGAAGCCGAATGAGTATGCAAGGCCAAGTACAAACCAACTGGAGAAGCTGATGATTTTAAGGCAAGAAAGAATATTCAAGATTACAAGAAGAGAAATTGAAGCTAACTAAAGATAACACCAGCAATTTCGTTGATGCTACTTATTTAAGGAAATTGATGGGGAGTCTTAGGTACTTGACTTCTACAAGACATGATATTATTCAAGACATGCTCAAGTTTAAAGATCTTGGTTTAAGGGAGGCTATATTGAAATTAAACCAAGAAATTGAATATTAGAGAGAAGTGCTTAATACAACAACCATGACAATAAGGAAAGACGAGAGTTTACAACTTTGAATTACGGGAGGATATTGAAAATAATAATTCAAAATTGGAATAAGAATCGTTAGTTGTTTAGGATTTAATATTTTTGGTAATCCTTAGTTGTTTAAGATTTAATACTTTTGGTATTTATTTAATTCATGTCTAATTAGGATTAGGATTTGTTTGTCCTAATTCATATAGGAATAGATTTTCTAATCCTAGTTTAATTTGGATATGCACTATTATAAATAGGAGTGTTTGCTACATATTTTCTAAGATTGTGAGGTAGTCAGATATAGAGTTGAAATTCAAGAGTTTTTGAGTTATTGAATAAAGTCTCCTACCTCTTGTCTCTTGTTTAATTAATTTCTTCTATTTAGTGATTGTTGAGTCTTTCACTTGTGCTTATATTATTTCTTTGAGTGAATTTATTTCCTTCACAAGCTATTTCTGAATCAAGATCATAAAGTAAAATGGGAAGAAGTGGTAGTCATTACGTATTTATAGACTCAAATTCTTTGAATAAACACAAGACTAAACGAGATAGCAACAAATAAACAAACAGAAGTGCCAATCTTTAACTTTTTGAAGAAAAGAAAAGAAAAAAAATAATAATATACAAAGACAAAGTCTAAGTTTACATTGGAAAGGTATCTTATTAGAAATTATCATCAGATGCCAAAATTATTATTTTTTTAATCAAAGCAAACCCAAAACACATAGCACACAATGCGGTAGCCATTATTTCTAATTAACAACTTGCCACATTAATTAAGCAAACAACAAGATCATCGAAACTCACGTACATTGGTTTGAAAATCAATTTTAGTATTTGAGACAAGTTCAGCTCAATAAAACATCAAAGGCAAGAACCAAAGGCAAAACATAAAATTCCCAAATTTTGAATGGAATTTTCAATCACGCAAAGACTTATCAAGCTGTCGACATTAGCTAAACAATGTTAAGCAAGCTGAAAAATTGAACTTTATAGGGTGAAGATAGGCTACAGAAAGCTCTACTTTATCCCAAACTCTATTCTTTGGAAAGAACTAAGAAGTAATCCCAAAGAATGGCTAGTTCTTGACCTCAACAGACTTCCAATTGATATCGCCAACCCAAAGAAAGGTCTTTCGAGGTTGATCATACAGAGGTATACAAACATAGTTAAACGGTCGAACCAAATTCTAAACAACTAATTCTAGACCTCAGGAATTGATGCGAATAAAAATATGGAAATGAAACACAAATACGGAAATCGAAAGATAATAAGGTAAAAAGGATAAAAGATACACAAGAAGATGAATCGTAAACAAACCAATGGTATATTAAACCAAAAGTCCTTAAACGATTAACCTAAACAAGTACCTAACTCCTACGAAGACCGAGAGGAAAATTACACCCCTCACAACCAACGTTTCTAAGCAACAAAAAAGCTCCCAACAAGCAATCGTAAGCACTCGCAAGTGTATTCTTCATCAAAATCATCTAAACCTAAGAAAAGAAGAAAGCTAACTATTTATAGTCATGAGCTTTATTACAAAATGATCCCAAAAGTGACCGAAGTACCAAATACTAGCATCAACAAGACTTATCCAACGCCCCAACTAATCATGGTGGGTCACAATACTCCTCCTCATCTCTAAAAGAACGCCAATTGAGTGAGGATCTTTGGGGTAATTCGGCATGTATCATCCTCTCATTCTTGAAGAGAATTTGTCCTCAAATTCAACAAAACATCATTTTCAAGGTCAAGATCCTCAGGGAAATCCTTGGAATTGGAAGGGCTCATAACTCGCTTAACCAAAAAAAGTGGGATGCTAACCTCTCCTTCTTGAGGCCAAACTTATTCCATTGGCACTTTGTTGGCAAGCATATTTGGGACGGTGATATCCCCATCACATGGATCTCCTTCACCTTCCACATTCTCTTCAACATTGTCAACCCCTTCTATGTGCTTCTCCTCTTGCTCCACTTCATCCTTGTAGTAAGGATCACCTTCTCGAAGTATGATTGCTCTCAGGGTAGGACACTCACTAATTCGGTGACCCTATCCTTGACATTTAAAGCATTAAGTACCCTTAAGATTAGGATTACCTCCATCTCTAGGGGGATACCTTGGAGTATTCTTCTCAAAGGACTTCTTTTCAAAAGACCTTTTAAACTCGGAGCCTTGACCCCATGTTGATGATACTTGATTTCCCGCCTTGGGGTTGATGGACTTATCCACCTTAATATCTCGTTCAACATCAATAGTCGCTTCTAAGAGATCATCCATCCGGGCAAACTTGTGTATTGACAATTTAGAGGCAATCTCTTGATTCAACCCCACTTTGAACCGGATATTAGTATGCTCTTCATCCTCGTTGTAATCAAGCTTCAAGAGTAGATTTTGGAATTCATCATAGTACGCTTCAACACCCTTGTCTTCTTGTCTCAAATTGTACAATTTGGTGAGCAACCCTTGTCTATACCTCTCCGATACATACTTGGCTCTTATAGGGCCTCATTACTTCCCATAGTGGATAATGACCTCCATGAAGAATCCCTTGCATTCTCTTAGACGATTCCTACCAAGTTAGTGCATATCCTTCAAATTGAGCAACGATATTAGTTGTCTTCTTAACATCGGGCAAGTCATTAGCTTAGAAGATCCTATCATATTGCGACTCCCATTTGAGGTATCCTTCAGGATCACTACCTCCTTGAAAGCTAGGAAGAGTGACCTTGATAGAAGTTAGACCCGTGTCACGACCTCCATAACCGTCTTAGTCTCTTGGTCCATGTCCTTGCACACCATACCCATATCCTCCTTCTATTTGTTCCTCAAACTCTCCTTGGACTCATACGGCTTAGTTGAGAGGTATTTGGTTAAGCGGAACTTTGTTAGATGGGTTTTGGTTTTGTGGCCTTTGATAGTGTGGTACTTGGACTTGGGGTACTTGATAGGGTAAGTAGTAGGGTGGGTTGAGGCCTTGTGGGTTCAAACCTTGTGGCATTTGGTAGTTTGGAACTTGGTTTTGTGGTGCTTGGTAGGGTGGAGTGGGTGTTTATGGAGCTTGAGGTTAGGGCATTTGTTGAAGTGGGTTAAATTATAGGGGTCGAGCTACATGTCGTAGAGTTTATCGGTCGTAATAGTAGGTAAGGGAACATTACCTTGTTGGGGAAGGTAAAACATGTGGTGGAGAGTCCTAGGAGAAACGACAACCAAAGTTTCTTAGGTTTGATCACTTGAAGAAGTTTGGAGATTGTTTTGAGGAGTAGTATTTGAAGAGTTAGGGTTTCCCTCCACGTTCACCATCTTGCCTTCCATGTTTGATACTTTCTAATCCATGCCCGACATTCTATCATTCATCATATCCACTCTTTGTCGCAACCCCATGATGGCCTCCAATATGGTATCAAGATTGGTTCCACCCAAAGTAGGTTGAATTTCATCTCCTGGTGCCATGGTACCAATCAACAAGACACTCAACATAACTAACAAACAAGGTTAGCGTTAGGGGAATCAAACTCACACACTAGTGTTTTCACACTCGGATTGCCTCACAATTAGCTCAACTTGTTGGTCTTGCTTGTTCACGTTGGTATATGAAGTGCCAATTTGTTGTCTCTCGAATAGAACGAAGAAGAAAGGATGACTCAATTAAAATCAAAAGGACTTGACTTAAAGAAGTTAACTAAGAAAGAAACGAATAAAGCACACAAAAAGAAAGAACAAGAAAGAAAATGCACGCAAGAACTAATCAACAACTAAGTAAGGATAATTACTAGTTGAAAATTAGTTTTAAGAATCAAAGAAAAGATTATGAATCAAGGAAATGAAACTAAGATGATAAAACCTGAGATTGATTGGATAAAATGAAGTTTGGATCACCAAAAGGAAGTTGGCATCGCCAAAAAGTCAATTTATATCGCCAAAGGGGTCTATGCATCGCCAATTTGGACTCCCAATCACCGAATTTTACAGTCTAGAAAGTTGCAATTCGGCTCAGGAAATGACAATTCTGCGAAGCGCCGATTTGTACAGCGTGTGCACCTGAAGCTTCCGAATTTTAAGGAACCTGTGGTCCCAGCTGTACCCCTTTCCTAGTACCTTCCCCTTTTGGAATATTCCTTTTGTACCAACACTTATCCTTTCTACTTTTGGCCCTTTCTTGGATCAAACACACCTTTTGGAAGATTCTTCTTCAACAAGATATGAATTTTGGGATGAACACCAAGAACAACTTGAATATTCAAAAATTCATATCTTTCTCAATTTAGCTCCAAATCTCACAAAATTTGAAACCCAATCTCCTTAAGCTACGGAGAACCAACCCCAATAACTTTAAAGCCTCAATTTCAACCCAATAATTTCAGATCTAAGAACCCACTTCTAATTTCTTCAAACTTCAAAAATGGTGGATCCTTCAATATCACTCCAATCAACACCAAATCTCAGATCTAGACTCAAGTAGTACTAGAGAACATGAATCTGGCACTAGAAACTCAAGACGACACAAAAATCAAAAAATCAAATTTTCAAAAAGACTTAAAAACATTTTGGACTCCTTTTTTTGTGATAACAAATTCCAAGACTAGATCATTGGAACGATCCAAAGCTCGGCTCTGATAGCAAATGATAAGAATCAAAATACGAAAATGAAACACAAATATGGAAATCGAAAGATAATAAGGTAAAAGGGATAAAAGATAGACAGAAGAAGAGGAATCATAAACAAACTAATAGTATATTAAACCAAAGGTCCTTAAACGATTAACCTAAACAAGCACCTAACTCCTACGAAGACCGAGAGAAAAATTACACCCCTCACAACCAACGTTTCTAAGCAACAAGAAAGCTCCCAACAAGCAATTGTAAGCACTCACAAGTGTATTCTTCATCAAAATCATCTAAACCTAAGAAAAGAAGAAAGCTAACTATTTATAGCCATGGGCTTTATTACAAAATGGGCCCAAAAGTGACCCCAAATGCCAAGTGGGCCCAAAAGTGACCCAAGTGCATATACTCGCATCAACAAGACTTCTCCAATGCCCCAACTCATCATGGTGAGTCGCAATATTCCTCGTCATCTCTAAAAGGACGCCAATTACCTTGAGTGAGGATCTTTGGGGTAATTCGACATGTATCAGGAATCCATAAGGAACTAGTTTACGCGAGATAAGGCATATGAAAATTGGAACAATTAAAATAGTAGTAACAACCGAAACTAAGGAAAGCAATTTTATTATTTTCAACTTTAGCTTATGACTATGAGGCGATAAAACACATGAGAATCGATGAATTGTTAATCTACATAATTATTAACCTTAAACATTTAACATGCATAACTACCTATTCTTATTGCTCATATCAAGATAGGACTTAGCTAAACAAAATGATAATATTTGAAAATAAGCGTGGAAGTTTCAAACACGTATTATACAGGACACCACTATATCACGCTACTGAATTTAAATAGCTTTGACAACAACAACGAAAAGCAAAACCACTTAAATTTTGCACTAAACAAACAAAACCAACCAACTCATTCATCAATAAATCGCATGACCCATAACAGAGAAGGTAATTTAGATGAAAGAAATTACTTTTTTTCAGAGCAACGAGCTGAGACTACGAGTTAAAGAACGACTTCGTTAAATATTTATTGCCAGAATTTAAATGTCTCTTTTCGGAATTGAATGACTTCAATGGATTTGGCAGGTTTCAATATGAATTTCTTGGTTACGTGAGATTAGAGGAATACTCCTCCAAAATCCCTAATTTTCCCCCAAAGAAATTCAACCTCCTCCTTTCTACATCAATGGGTATTTATAGAGGGGTTTGGGAATGGTTTTGGGGGGAAAAACGGATAAGAATTGGGGATAAATTTTAAAATTCAAACACAAATTGATCATGGCCCTGAAATGGGTAGCCACGTACATACGAACTGGAATCCAATTCGATGAATTACAGAGAGTGACGCCACAATTTATATTGAGCCATTGGGTGAAGTTTATTCCTTGGGATATTCGTTTTGATGGAATCCTAAGTGTTTAGACGGAGTTTGGACGGAATTCGAGGGTTGTATTTGGACGTTGTATGATCGAGGCTTAACAACGTTACTGATGGCGTCTGAATGACCTGTTGATTGTTGTTGTTGATGTTCTGTGAGAGAGAGTCGGGGAGAGAAAAGGGAAATGAGGGGCTCTTGTGTGAAGTGTATTATTTTCTACTATATAAAAATGAGTAAAAAGGACGAACACAACTTAAAAAGTTGTACAAAAAGCATTAAAAATTGTACTACTTATGATACGTGTCCTGCATTCACTTTAGCAAACCACGTGTTGTTACGACCCAAAATCTAGGTCATGATGACACTTGTCACAGTCCAGCCTTAACAAGTAAGCCGATCACCCAAACTGATAAAGTAAAACAGAATTCAACACCTATAAAATTAAGGCGAGACTTCTAGAACAAAGTCAAACCAACACAAGTACAATAATAGCGAAAGTCTGAAATAAAAGTCATAACGAATCTCAAGAAATGGCGTCAAAGGGTAAGAGCATCTAATACAATCTGAATACTAAAATACAAATTCTGTCTCTGAATCCAAAATAAAGACAATAAATATAGAGGAGGCCATGACATCGACTCTGAAGGCCTAGAGGGTGCCAGTACCTCGAATCATCAGACTCGAAGGCACGAATCAGCCTTCGCGGACAACGCTCGTAATAGGATATGTACCAAAAGGGCACAGTAGGGATGAGTACGGGTCCATTTGTACTCAGTAGGTATCATAGGCCGACTGAGCAAAGTAGAAACTAACATAGATAAAAATAAACTATGAACACGTAAACCTGCAAGCAGACAAGTTCCAATACGGTAGCTCACACTGTCTCCACTAACAATTCTAATATAATAACGAGATAAAAAACATGAGTAAATACAGAAATACGAGAAGGCAAGTCTCTACAAAGAAACCACAGAATATGCAAATGGAATGCAATGTAATGATAGTGATGGGGTAGAACGGTGAAAGTCATCGCATGACTTTCAGTATATACCTACCGAGTTTGCAACTCCGCAAGAGGACCCATGGGAGGTTCGCAACCCATATACTTTATCTCATATCTCAATCTCAACACAACTCACCTCTCTGGCTCGTGTTCACGGAGATGGTTTTTATGAAAATGTCTCATTTTCTTTCAAAAATAGTGTTCCTAAATGGTACCAGTATCTAATGAATGTATATGTATGGAATGAGGATATAATGTTCACAATCAGATCAGTATGAAGATGTCCAATCAATTCAATACGATGTATATATGTAGAAATCAACTCAATCTGTCCATAATTCATGATTCATCAACTATAAATGGGCACCATTAGAATTAATATGCATGTATGACATCATAAATCTCATATCAACCCCAAACTCGGGGTATTTCAATCATGATAAAGCAATCAATGTTTAATAAGACCTATAATAACAATTTGAGCCCCCGTATGGGCATCACAGCTAAAAATAAGGCATCTAAATGCACAGATAAGACCAGATAATGTCAACCCACATGGGCTACATGCAATATCAAATATCTCAAGTCAATATCCACACAAAATAAGATCCCACACGGGTAAACAACAATAAATATAATCTCGAAATATAAACCCCATAGCCATTCTCCCTAACCCATAGTATTCTTTACCTATATATTAACTAACTAGCTCAATCTGAAAGAAGTTAAGCCATAACCTACCTCGAAATGACAAAATTCGGGACTAAAGTGCTTCAACACAGAGCCTTCCCCTTTGAAACAGCCTCGGAATCAACTAAAACACACAAATATAGCATCTATGCGTTAAAAAAAGCCAACAATACCCATATTGCCCATATCTAAACCGTGTCCAAAATGGACCTCGAAAATGAGTTTTAAAAACGAAAGGGTAAAACCAAAAAAAATTTATTTAAAAAACCATACCCATGATCAAAGGAACTCAAAAAAGAAAACCTAAGTGAAAACAGATTAAAAACGAGTGATTAATTGATGAAAAACTTTTTTTAAACTTTTCGGGCAAAACCCCCCAAAATCCATTTCGAAATCACAATTTAGAAGGGAGTTTATAAGCTATAATCGAAGTAAAAAGGTGGGAAAAGGATTATGGAGCTTACCCAAGCTTGAGGAGTGAAGAAATCGCCCCAAAACCCTCAAACCCTAAGCTCCAATACTCAAAAATAGAAGAAAATTGTGAAAATGAGTATATATATCAGCCCAGCAGGTACCGCTAAAGCAACTAAATGACTGCTCAAGAGGTCACCGCTAAAGCAGCACTTGACCACTAAAGCGGCCTGGGCGGCCTGGCTGAGACCGCTAAAGCGGTCGGGTGCCTGCTTTAGCGGCAGGACACGTATTCGGGGTCTGCTAAAGCGGTGTTTGGCCGCTTAAGCAGCCACCGCTAAAGCGGTACTTGGGTCGCTAAAGCGGCTGCACCAAACTTCAGCAATTCAGTAACTTTGTTAAGTTGCAAAGTTGCCGATAGTCACCTCGAGATTTATTCGGAAACCCGTGAACTCAAATGAACTATGCTACTAGGCTAATTTTGAAATTCCGGACTCAATGGCTAAGTCAGATTCTTGGAAAAAAACTATTTTCAACAAATTAACCCCCAGGACCCCATTTTACTATTTTTCAAACGAAGGGTCAAAAAGAGATATAAAGGCCACGAAAATGAACCAACCCCGGTACTAACCCAAAATCGACGCTTCAGATCTGCTGGCGCAGTTCGTTTTTTCATCTGACACTTGGATCAAGAAATGTTGAACAAAGTCAACTATGAGTTTTTTCAAGCCTCTAAAAACCACAACTAGCACAAAACTTTCCCGATCGCATTGGTAACTGTGCCATATATCCCCAAACCCCAAAATCAACATAAAGCAACTATAAAAAAGGGTAAAATGGTCAAAACACATAAAAAATGAAAAATCACAAAATAGGTCTTTACAATATCCACCTCTAAGATTCTAGTTCGTCCTCGAACTAAAAGGCAAAGTAGTACCTGAATCGGTGAATAGCTAAGGGTAAGTACTACGCATGTCAGACTCGACCTCCCAAGTAGCCTCCTCAACTAATCGATGTCTCCACTGAACCTTAACTACAGGGATATCTCTAGAACGCAACCGCCTAACATCCTTGGCTAAAATAGAGACCGGCTCCTCAACAATGGTCAACCTCTTATCCAACTGAACTGAATCCCACCTAAGCACGTGAGACTCGTCTGGAATATAGCTTCAAAGCATAGATACATGGAAGGCTAGATGAACGACTCTAGAGGTAAGGCCAACTCTTACACAACCTCCCCAACAGTCCGAAGAATCTCAAAAGGTCCGATATACCTTGGGCTTAGCTTCCCCCTCTTATCGAACCTCATCACACCCTTCATGGGCGACACACGAAGGAAAACCCGATCACCACCAAAACTTCAAGGCACGAAGTCTATGGTCAGCATACCTCTTCTACCTACTTTGGGCTGCTCGAACCCTATCCTGAATCACACGAACTCTATCCAAAGACTCACGAAGCAAGTCAGTACCTCGAGGTCTAATTTCAGTCTCAAACCAACCAATAGGAGATCGACAACGCCTACCATACAACTTCTCGAAAGGTGCCATCTCAATACTCAAATGGTAGCTATTATTATAGGCAAACTCCGCTAGGGCTAAATGTTATTCCTACTGACCTCCAAAGTCCGTAACACAAGTGCGGAGCATATCCTCCAAAACCTGAATAGTCTGCTCCGATTGATCGTCAGTCTGAGGGTGGAAAGCTGTATTGAGATCAACCTGAGTGCCCAACTCCTCCTGAAACTCCCTTCAAAAGCTAGAAGTGAACACAAAACCTCTATCTGAAATAATAGACATGGGCACTCCATGAAGACGAACAATCTCCCAAACATAGATCAGAGCTAATCTCTCGGCACTGAAGAAAGTTTGAATAAGAATGAAATGGACTGACTTGGTCAATTGATCCACGATGACCCAAATACTGTCATACCCATGAGAAGAACGAGGCAATCCACTCATGAAATCCATGGTGATCCGCTCCCACTTCCACTTCAGAATGAGTAACCTCTGAAGCAAACCACCCTGTCTCTAATGTTTGGCCTTCACCTACTGACAACACAAGTAACGAGCTACAAAATCCTCCATATACTTCTTCATACCCATCCACCAATAAAGCTGTCTCAAATCACAATACATCTTAGTAACTCCAAGATGAATGGAATATCTAGAATAATACGCCTCCTCCAAAATTAATCTCACCCAACCACCAACTCTCGGTACACAGACTCGTCCACCAATACTCAATACACCATCAGAATCAAGAGAGGCTTCCTTAGCCTCGCCACTCAACACCTTATCCCGAATCACTCTTAAGTAATCATCATCAAACTGGTGAGCACGAATTTATTCCCACAAGGAAGATCTAGCATCAATGAAAGCTAAAGCACATCCAGGTGTCGAAATATCAAGCTTAACCATTTGGTTGGACAAAGACTGAACCTTTAAGGCTAAAGTCCGCTCCTGAGTCAAAAGATGAGCCAAAATTCCCAAACTAGTTGACTTTTGACTCAAGGCATCCGCTACCATATTAGCCTTACCCGGAAGATACAAAATAGTGATGTTATAATCCTTAAGCAACTCGAGCCAATGATTCTGTCTCATATTAAGCTCTTTCTGGGTGAAGAAATACTGAAGAGTATGATGATCTGAGAAAATTTCACAACGGACTCCATACAAGTAGTGTCACCACAACTTCAGCATAAAAACAACCGCGGCCAACTCCAAATCATGGGTAGGGTAATTCTTCTCATGAGGCTTCAATAAATGAGAGGCATAAGCAATCACCTTATCCTCCTACATCAACACAACACCCAAACTAACAACTAAAGCATCACAGAACAAGGTAAAACCCACGCCCTCCTTGGGCAAGGTCAAGATAGGAGCCGAAGTCACCAACTCCTTGAGCTTTTGGAAGCTCTTCTCACACGCTTTCAACCACTGAAAGGAAATCTTCTTCTGAGTCAACTTGGTCAAAGAAGCCGCAATCAGAGAGAAACCCCCTACAAAACACCGATAGTAACATGCCAAGCCAACAAAACTCTGAATTTTGGTAGGACTAGTGGGTCTAGCCCAATCGCAAATCGCCGCAATCTTGGCTGAATCGACCATAATACAATCCTTGGTCACCACATGACCCAAAAAAGAGATAAAATCCAACCAAAACTCACACTTAGAGAACTTAGCATACAACTTCTCATCACGCAACGTCTGAAGTACAGTCCTCAAGTGTCTCACATGATCGACCTCATTCATAAACCAAGATATATTCTATAAATACAATCACAAAGCAGTCGAGATACGATTTAAACACCCGATGCATCAACTCCATGAATACTACTGGGGCATTGGTCAACCCAAAAGATATGAAAAAAAATTCATAATGACCGTACCGAGTTCGAAAAGTCATCTTTGAAACATCCGAAGCTCTAATCCTCAACTGGTGATACCCGAATCTCAAATCAATCTTAGAAAACACAGAAGCACCCTGAAGCTGGTCAAACAAATTATCAATGCGAGGAAGAGAATACTTGTTCTTAATCGTCACCTTGTTCAATTACCGATAGTCAATACACATATGCATAGAACCATCTTTCTTCTTCACAAATAAGATAGCCGTATCCCAAAGAGAAACACTAGGTCTAATGAATCCTTTACTGTCATGCCCCAAATCCCATCGGGACGGATTGGCACCCGTAGCCGACAAGGCCCGAGAGAACCAAGCTTTGCCTCTATTCAATCATGTACATGCTATGAGAAATCTATAATCACATAATAACTTTGGATATCGACAATGGAATCATGTAACATGATATATATATTCACACATGCGAAACTTGGCCGTTGAGACCACCAAATCAAAAATGACATATACTTCTTACATTTATACACCCACAACCGTCTACAAAAGCCTCTAGCAAATGAATTGACCAAAATGAACTAAAAGTCGGGACAAGTCCCCGCTTTATACAACATGTACAACACCAAAACATATGTACAATAGTGACTCGGAGAAGCCCCGAACTAACTGGAGCTTACCAAAGATCTGCAACAACTGGCAACCTACTGTAAAAGCCGACTAGTACCTGCGCCTGCAGCAAGTAAGGTAAATCCCCCAAGAGGAGTCAGTACAAAGAATTTACTGAGTATGTAAGGCCATATGAAACTTGTGAGCTATGTAAGTATGTCAAAGAACTCAAGTTCAAATGCATAACCAATATAGATAAATCACAATGTAGATGAGTCACTATGCTGTACTTTGGAAACCATGTATGTTGCTTCCGGTACTTTCTTTGTATTTTAAGATTCAATAATTATTCATATTTGCCTTTGGCCTGTGATACCCGGTCCCCGACTGAACAGTGGGTTTTTAAACATAACATCATGTTATGTTGGGATCGGCTCGAGCTAGGCTTATTCCTCTAGAGCTGCCACCCTATGAATTGATGTATATATCGGGATTGGCTCGAGTTATGTTAGTACCTCTAGAGATGCCACCCATACAACATTTCAGGTTTGGCTCGAGCTAGGTTATTACCCCTAGAGCTGCCCCCTGTTAGGATCGGTCCGAGATAGGCTTATGCCTCTAGGACTGCCCCCTTATTTTGGGATCGACTTGGGCTAGGCATTTCGCCCCCAAAGTTGCCACCCTTACTTGATCATTGACCACATATGCATTACTTTGTTTATTACTTTGAGATTGATACCATGATATTCACAACTTGATATGAAGCTTTGGATCATTAACCAATGAGTAAGAGACATGTAAGTTGGCAACATAACATTATTAGAACTATAACACCAAGGAAACCATTGGACAATATTCCATGAACAAGAGACATAAGTATAATCACTATTGGAACATTGGAACATAACCTTATTTGAGCTTTTGGAGCATTAACCATGAATATGAGACATG
Source organism: Capsicum rhomboideum (assembly GCA_031232105.1). Classification (NCBI taxonomy): domain Eukaryota; kingdom Viridiplantae; phylum Streptophyta; class Magnoliopsida; order Solanales; family Solanaceae; genus Capsicum; species Capsicum rhomboideum. The sequence goes on from CP124711.1 coordinate 60,656,848, forward strand.
AGATTCACCAATGTTCAATGAGTAGGAAATATATGACAATGACTATGGATAACCGGATATAGAATACCTTAACTCATTTCGGAATTGGACTAGTGAAATGTCAATATGAATACTATTTATCGCAGAAAGATACGGACAGAGTAACCTTACATACCTTGTACTCTCAATACGAATAAACAACCTTAGACGTGCACACAATAGTCCCGCTCCTCCTTTATGTGTCACTCTACATCACAAATGCATAACAGAATTGACATTAACCACCAACTACTCTACAAATGCATATAACATCAATGAGTTACATGTTTGCCCTTAAACATGCCATTTCCCCTTGACAAAACCATTGATAAAATTATTATTCCAAAAATCCCCCAATATTACCAACATTGACCAATACATGATAATCAATAAATTTCACCACAACACTTCTCCTTTACACTTTCTTATCCACACCACATCACAAATAATCCATCAATTCACCTTAATACACTTCATAGCACATATCGGCCAAAATTCCACAATTAGCACTTATAGAAAAATAACAAGTTTAATAACAAAATAACACCATACACGTTCATATTTCATCCATACCATGATCTTTCATCAAAGGCACAAGCCATAATTCAAGTTCAAATCACCAAGATAGCACATCTTCCGCCAAAAGCAAAAATACACTATTCACCACCTTGCCAACATAACTATCATAATATACATAATCTCCCATGCATGTAATATGTTAATCCATGAGAATAAATACTTACCAAGGCTTGGAATAGGATGATCTTCACCAAAGAGTCCAAAGGAAATATTTGCTTTAGGGTTTTGGAACTAGAGAAATGTTTGGGGAAAATATCTTAAAAGGCATGAGACTTTGAAGGCAATAAAATCAGATTTATTGCCCCATATATAGGCCCCTTAAGTCCATCCTTAGCCACTCTTAACATGTAATGTGGCCTTCTAGAAGGTCAAGGCAAGAATGGGTCTTTTGACCCATTTTTGGGCCATGCTTTCTTTTCATTTTTGGGTCCTCTTTGGGCCCAATTCACTTAACCCGATAAAATCAATAATTTCTCGAGTTTAAGTCATATTATACGTATTACAATAATATTCCCTCTCATGCTACTCATATCCGTAGCCTCAATCCCAAGAACAAGTGATTCTACCCACGTTTGGCTTATTTTGACCTAAAGGGCAAAACTGTCATTTTGACTCCAAATTCATTCTCGAATAATTTTATCATATCAATATAATATGTCATTCATTTCATGTATATACTTGTGGTTGTAGAATAAACGTGGCAAAAATAGGCTCAATACAACCCCGGATACCCTTGGGACTTAGAAATTTCCAACTTTTGAAAAAGTGGAAAAACCAGCGTGGCACGCCCTTGGGCGCGCCAACTTGCTGCCTCTGGACTAAAAATTTTAGTCCAGAGCGGCGTGGAATGGTCCCAAACGCGCCCCACACTTAGTTTTTTTGAAAAATTCATTTTTTGACTTTTCTTCGCGGGTCTGGTTAGATACTTCAAGTCCTATTCTTTAACTTACTTCTTAGCCTTAATATACTTTCTTTAGGGGTCCTCTTAGCCTCGTTTTGAACCCCACAAATGTTCCATGAAAATCATAAAACACTTTCTATGAAGGTTTAATCACATTTACGAGGCCAAAAGTCAAGTATCTCATCCATAGCATTACAAAAGACGTATGTATGGCTCTCGACACCTAAGTAACCATTGTTCAACGTCATTACATAGGGTTGGAAAGGTACGGGGTGTTACATTTACTCACTAGATCTTGCAACTGATTCTTCAACTCCTTCAACTCAGCTAGGTCCATCCTATAAGGAGGAATAGAAATGGGCTTGGTGCCCAGCTCAACATCAATAGGAAAGTCAATATCACGGTCCGGAGGCACACCAGGTAAATCCATAGGGAAAACATCCATGAACTCACAGACTACTTAGATAGAATCCATAGAAGGAGGTGAAGCAACACTCGTATCACGGACAAGGGCGAAATAGGACAAATAACCCTTTCCCACCATGCGACGAGAACGTAGAAAAGCTATAATCCTCTTCGAACCCGAATAAAATGTACCCTTCCAAGCTAGTTTTGGCACACCCGGTGTAGCTAAGGTCACGGTCTTGGTATAACAATCCAAAATGGAATAATAAGGGGCTAACCAAACCATATCCAAGAAAACATCAAAGTCAACCATATCTAGGTGAATTAAGTCTACCCAAGTCTTACGCCCCGCAAGGTAATCACACAATATCGGTACACCTGATCCACTACTAAAGAATCTCCTATGGGGGTAGATACATGAAGAGACATAGCAAGAGGCTCACATGCAACATCAAGTCCATAAGTAAAATATGTAGACACGTAGAAGAATGTACATCCAGGGTCAAATAACACAAAAGCAGATCTGTAGCAAGCTGGGATGATACCTATAATAACTGCATCAGAAGCCTCTGCCTCGGGTCTCCTAGGTATAGCATAGTACTGTCTACATCCTCTCTAGGACTGAGTAACCTTACGACCACTACCACAAGCTTCCTACCTCTACCATCAGCACCTCTAGCAACACTTCTACCACTCTGAGAACCACCTCTTACTGCAGATATAGGAGTAGGTCTAAAAACATGTTGGGGACAATCCTTAGCCATATGGCCAAAATCATCACATATGTAACACCCTCTACGGCCTGACTCAATCTGAGGAGGTGCGACTGAACTAGAACGACCACCTTGACTCAAAATCTGGCTACCCGTAGTCATAGAACCTGAAGGTCTACCACCTGATCCCTGCAACACGGCCTGAACTGGCCTATTATGATAACCATGGGAACCTCTACTAGAGAAATCTCTACCTCGGGATGTGTGTCCACTGAACTTACCCTGACGATGCACCTTCTTGGTGCCTCCCTGAGTAGCCTGGATTATAGACTCAGTCAACTTGGCATGCTCAATAATACTCTAAAAAAAAAACCTGAAACAACCATCTGAGCTGTAGCCAACTAATACGAACCATCCAACCCCTTCACGAACTTCCGAATTCTCTCAGATTCGGTGGAGATGCTAGCGGCAGAATATCTGGACAAGGTATGGAAACGTGCCTCATACTCAGCAATGGACATGGAGCGCTGCTCCAAATGATCAAACTCATCTCTCATCTGATCACTCAAGCTAAATGACACAAACCTCTCCAAGAAAGCCTAAAAAAACTGAGTCCAAGTCATAACAGGTGAACCCAATGGCCTACAACTAGCATACAACCTCCACCAATCCCTAACCACATCCGTTAACTGGTAAGTAGTATAAGCAACTACATGATACTCAAGGGATCCAAGATTATGCAACTTTTCCTGACAATCAGTCAAAAACTCATAGGCATCCTTGCCTATAGCTCTATTAAACTTGGGCGGACCCAAGCGAATGAACCTCTCAAATCTCTTCTGATCCTCAAAAGATATAACTTACCCGAAGCTGTCACACCTCAAATCCCATTGAGATGGATAGGCACCCGACGCCCTAAAGACTCGAGAGAACCAATTTATAATCTCATTGTCCAAGCAAATAACTATAATAGTAGTGGGACTTTGACAAATATATACAAGCTATAGAAATGATAAAAGACTAACATAAAGATAGGCCCAAAACATATATACGTGACTTGGCCGTTGAGGCAACAACTGTTAAGGAACCAAACATAACTGCACTTTATACACTAGTCTACAAAGCCTCTATAAGATCGACAACCATGGTCTAGGTCGGGACAGGCCCCGCCTTACCCTAACTATTATACAATATCAAAATATATACCAAAGACTTGGTAAAGCCCCGAATCAACTTGGAGCTCACCAATCACAGTTAAGGGTCCTGTGCTCCTATTGAGGAGGTCTACTAGCTGGAGTACCTATACCTGTGGTATGAAACAAAGTGTCCCCATAAGGGACGTCAGTACGAAAAAATGTACTGAGTATGTAAGGCATAAAGTGACCATAGGTAAGACAAAATCTAAATAAAATGATGTAACACCCTGTATTTTGTGTGTACTTGTTCTATTGATATAAGACTTGAGGTAACCTTGTTGTATAGGTAACGAACCAAGTTTCTTAAGTTATTAGTGGTGATTTAAAGAGGATTTAAAGGATATTATAATGGCCCAAGCATTTCAACATGTATACGCCAAGTTAACCCAAACTGAAGTGCTTAAACGCGAGATAGTAAGGTGGTATTCTACCTCAAGGATTAAAGTGTCCAAGTGTAAATAAGTATAAAGTTAACATAAGGGGTTAAGACTTAGAATATGAAATAAAATAAGTGAGCTATTTGCTTGACTTAAATTTAGCTAGTAGGTGACAAGTAGGTGCATCACCTACTTTGACTTATTGACCAATCTAAGAACCAAGTAGGTGCATCACCTACTAGCTCAATTTAATTCAAGTAAGCAGCTCACTTATTTTATTTCATATTCTAAGTATTAACCCCTTATGTTAACTTTATACTTATATACACTTGGACACTTTAACCCTTGAGGTAGAATACCACCTTACTATATCGCGTTTAAGCACTTCCGTTTGAGTTAACTTGGCTTATACATGCTGAAATGATTGGGCCATTATAATATCCTTTAAATCCTCTTTAAATCACCGGTAATCACTTAAGAAACTTGGTTCATTACCTATACAACAAGGTTACCTCAAGTCCTATACCAATAGAACAAGTACACGTAAAATACGGTGTGTTACAGAAGCAACCGGGAGGATAGTAAGTCTGGCAGGTTGTGAATCCACCCGCAGGGATACCATAGATGGTGGTTGTACCCCTAAACTCGAAATACCACTATCAGATAGTGGCACAGAAGGTGGAGCACCACTGCTACTCGAAGTCTGTGGAATACTATGAGTAGATGCCGGTACTGATGGAGGAATTACACTCAAAGTCGAAGGAATACCATAAGCAGATGCTGGAACTGACGGCTGTATAACACTCGAAACTGGAGGAACACCCGGTGCACTCCAAGGAACACCCTTCAAATAGGTCAGCAAAAGAATCAACAAGCCCTCCAATAGCAGGTAGCAGTACCCTGTGGAACTGAGCCGGCCCCATACTCTCTGCACATCCAACCTCGGGGTCAGTGGAGATCTCCCTAGCACTACCTTTGACTGGGGCAGCTCCTCGTGCCCATCCTCTACGTTGAGGTAGTCCACGACCCCTACCTTGTCCCTAGTCTGGGCTCCATCCTCAGGTGCTGGCTCAGCATCCATAGCCTCTAGAGATCTAGTCCTCACCATCTGCGTAGAAAAAAATAGAACATAACTTAGAACATTGGGTAAGAACAACCCGAACGATAAGGAATCACATTAGCGAAGTTTTTCCTAAAAATATCGTATAGCCTCTCAAAGATAGATACGGACGCCTACGTACCGATCCGCGAGACTCTACTAGACATCCTGCTCTTACACTTATGAGATCGATGGAACCTGGCGCTCTAATAACAATTTGTCATGACGCAAAATCTAAGTCATGATAGAACTTATCGCGGCCCAACCTTGAAAATTAAGCCGATCACCCAATCTGATAAAGTAAAACAGAATTCAACACCTATAAAATTAAGGCGAGACTTCTAGAATAAAGTCAAACCAACACAAGTACAATAATAGCGGAAGTCTAAAATAAAAGTCATAACGAATCCCAAGAAATGGTGTCAAAGAGCAAGAGCATCTAATACAATCCGAATACTAAAATACAAACTATGTCTCTGAATCCAAAATAAAGATAATAAAGATAGAGGAGGCCATGACATCGACTCTGAAGGCCTAGAGGGTGCCAGTACCTCGAATCATCAGACTCGAAGGCACGAATCAGCCTTCGCGGACAACGCTCGTAATAGGATATGTACCAAAAGGGCACAGTAGGGATGAGTACGGGTCCATTTGTACTCAGTAGGTATCATAGGCCGACTGAGCAAAGTAGAAACTAACATAGATAAAAATAAACTATGAACACGTAAACCTGCAAGCAGACAAGTTCCAATACGGTAGCTCACACTGTCTCCACTAACAATTCTAATATAATAACGAGATAAAAAACATGAGTAAATACAGAAATACGAGAAGGCAAGTCTCTACAAAGAAACCACAGAATATGCAAATGGAATGCAATGTAATGATAGTGATGGGGTGGAACGGTGAAAGTCATCGCATGACTTTCAGTATATACCTACTGAGTTTGCAACTCCGCAAGAGGACCCATGGGAGGTTCGCAACCCATATACTTTATCTCATATCTCAATCTCAACACAACTCACCTCTCTGGCTCGTGTTCACGGAGATGGTTTTTATGAAAATGTCTCATTTTCTTTCAAAAATAGTGTTCCTAAATGGTACCAGTATCTAATGAATGTATATGTATGGAATGAGGATATAATGCTCACAATCAGATCAGTATGAAGATGTCCAATCAATTCAATACGATGTATATATGTAGAAATCAACTCAATCTGTCCATAATTCATGATTCATCAACTATAAATGGGCACCATTAGAATTAATATGCATGTATGACATCATAAATCTCATATCAACCCCAAACTCGGGGTATTTCAATCATGATAAAGCAATCAATGTTTAATAAGACCTATAATAACAATTTGAGCCCCCGTATGGGCATCATAGCTAAAAATAAGGCATCTAAATGCACAGATAAGACCAGATAATGTCAACCCACATAGGCTACATGCAATATCAAATATCTCAAGTCAATATCCACACAAAATAAGCCCCCACACGGGCACACAATAATAAATATAATCTCAAAATATGAACCCCATAGCCATTCTCCCCAACCTATAGCATGCTTTACCTATATATTAACTACCTAGCTCAATCTGGAAGAAGTTAAGCCATAACCTGCCTTGAAACGACAAAATTCGGACTTAACGTGCTTCAACACGGAGCCTTCCCCTTTCGAATGGCCTCGAAATCAACTAAAACACACAAATATAACATATATGCGTTAAAAGAAAGCCAACAATACCCATATTGTCCATATCTAGATTGGGTCCAAAACGGACCTCGAAAATAGATTTTGAAAAAGAAGGGGTAGAATCAAAATTTTTTTGTTTAGGAAACCATTACCCATGATCAAAGAAACTCATAGAAGAAAACCCAAGTGAAAACAGATTAAAAACGAATGATTAATTGATGAATAACCCTTTTTAAACTTTTTGGGCAAAACCCCCTAAAATCCATTTCGAAATCACAATTTAAAAAGGGAGTTTCAAAGTTATAATAGAAGTAAAAAGGTGGGAAAAGGATTATGGAGCTTACCCAAGCTTGAGGAGTGAAGAAATCACCCCAATCGCCCCAAAACCCTCTAACCCTAAGCTCCAATACTAAAAAATGGAAGAAAATCATGAAAATAAGTATATATAACAGCCCAACAGGTACCACTAAGAGGCTAAATGACCGCTAAAGCAGCCTGGGCGGACTGGCTGAGACCGATAAAGTGGTCGCCTTCTGCTAAAGCGGTCGGGTGCTTGCTTTAGCGACAGACCACACATTCGGGGTCTTCTAAAGCGGTACCTGGGCGGCTAAAGAGGTTGCATCAGACTTCAGCAATTCAGCAACTTTGCTAAGTTACAAAGATGCTGATGGACCCCTCGGGATTCATTCGGAATTCCGTGAACACAAATGAACTATGCTTTAGGCTAATTTCGATGTTTCGGACTCAATGGATACGTCAGATTCTCAAAAAAAGACTGTTTTCAATAAATTAACCCCTGGGACCCTATTTTACTATTTTCCAAATGAAGGGTCAAAAAGAGATATAAAAGCCACGAAACTGAACCAACCCCACAACTAACCCAAAATCGATGCTCTGGATTTACTGGCGCAATCCATTTTGCCATTCGGCACTGGGATCAAGAAATGTTGACCAAAGTCAACTATGAGGCTTTTCAAACCTCTAAAACCTACAACTCGCACAAAACTATTTCGATCGCATTGGAAACTGTGCCATCTATCCCCGAACCCCAAAATCAACATGAAGCAACTACGGAAAAGGGAAAAATGGTCAAAACACATGATAAAATGGAAAATCACAAAATAGGTCTTTACATGTGTCACTTTTGATGCAACTCTTTCTCCTCTGTTTCGTCCAGCCAGCTTTTTGAAATTTTTTATTGCTCCGTTTTAATTTATTTGTCTTATTTTTTAATATGTTATATATTTAAAAATTACTTTAAATTACAATAATTAACGGTTTAAAAAATTTGAAAAATATATAAAAAAATTTGGTTGACTTTCGAAATTCTTTTAGTGCTACATAAATTGTGACAGAGGAAGTAACATATATTATTTAAAAATGACGTAAAAAGTATCATTAATCAAAATAATTAACAACTTAAAATATTTAACAACATACAAAATTTTTGAATAATTCTCCAAATACTATCACAGTCACATAAATTGAGACAAAGGGAGTAACATATATTATTTGATTTAGTAGCAAATACTATAAAGCACAATAATTAACAACTTAAAATATGTAAAAACTATATATAGAAATTTTGAGTCACTCTCTAAATTCCATCAGTGTCACATAAATTATGACAGAGAGAGTAGCATATATTATCTGAATGTTATGTAAAAGTATTATAAATCACAATAATTAACAAATTAAAATATTTAAAACCATACAAAAAATTTTGATTGACTCAACAAATTCTATCAGTGCCACATAAATTGAAACGATGAGAGTAACATATATTATCTAAAATTAACAACTTACAATATTTAAAAATCATACAAAAAATTTATTGAATTCTTCAAAGTTTATCTGTATCATATAAATTGAAACAAAAAAAATGACATATATTGGGCCCGTACTTGCACGCGCACTGTGTCTAGTATGTATATGTGTGTGTATGTATATGTCTGATGGGATTGAGGGGATTAATTGAATTTTGAAGGGAAATAGGTATATGTTGGGCCGGGTCAAAGAGTTTTGGGCCTGAGTCAATGGGTTTTGTTTAGCAATTAAAGCAGGAAATTACATAGAGTGGCCCCCATAGTGGGTTGCTTTGCTTTTTTGTCCCCCATAAGAAAAGTCTTTAAAGACTAGCCTTCTTTCTTTTTTATGTATAGAACAAGTATATTTTTGTCCTTCTACACCTCAAATGTTTTATATTTTTCATGCTCATTTGTCTCTCATCTTCTATTTTTTTCTTTTTTTTTTCATTGATTTTTATTTTTTCTTTTCTCTTTATTTTTCCTTCTTGTTTTAATTCATTTTTCTCAGTCTTTGTTTTTCTTCTCTTTTTTATTTTTTTCTCAAACATTATTTATTTTTCATTTCTCTTTTTTTTAATTCATTTGTCTCAACCTTTATTTTTTCTTTTTTTCTTTTCTAATTTTCTCTTCTTTTTTTTTTTCTCAAACTTTATTTTTATTTTTGTTTTTTTCAACCTTTATTTTTTTTTACTTTTTTTTTGTTCTTCTCTTTTTTCTTTTTTCTTTTTTCTTAACCTTTATTTTTTTCTTTTTTTTTTTCTCAATCTTTATTTTTTTTACTTTTTTTTTTTCTCAACTTCTATTTTTTTTTTTTGCTAATGAACAGAAAGTTGGATAATCCGCAGAGATGATCTTCTTTCTTTGAAATCGAAGTAAATTTAAGGATGTGAGTTGTTGTTTGGAAGTCCTTTGAGATAAGTCTTGCCTCTAAGGTAAGTTTATAGAACATCTCATAAATCAAGACACAATGTGATAGTGTCAAGTCTTGCTAGTGGGGCATAGCTTGTTGTTTGGAAATCCTTGAGCTAAGTCTTGCCTCTAAGGCAAGAGTTATATTGTATCTCATAAATTAAGACATAATGAAGTAGTGTTAACTCTTGTCCATGGGGAGTAACTTATTTTTTTGGGAGGTCCTTGGTCTAAGTCTTGCCTCAAGGTAAGAGTTATAGAGCATCTCATAAATCAAGACATAATGCGGTAGTGTCAACTCTTGCCCATGGGGTGTAACTTGTTCTTTGAAAGCCATTTGGCTAAATTGTGCCTCTAAGGGAAGAGTTAGAGAGCATCTCATAAATCAAGATACAATGTGGTAGTGTCAACTCTTGCCCATGGGGAGTAACTTGCTGTTTGAAAGTCCTTGGGCTAAGGCACAGTCTTGCCTCTAAGGCAAGAGTTAGAGAACATCTCATAAATTAAGATACAATGTGGTAGTGTCAACTCTTGTCCATGAGGCATAACTTGTTGTTTGAAAGTCCTTGGACTAAGTCTTGCCTCTAAGGCAAGAGTTATAGAGCATCTCATAAATCAAGACACAATGTGGTAGTGTGAACTCTTGCCCATGGGGGGTAACTTGCTATTTGAAAGTCATTGAGCTAAGTCTTGCCTCTATGGCAAGAGTTAGATAACATCTCATAAATCAAGACACAATATGGTAGTGTTAACTCTTGCCCATGGGGAGTCACTTGTTGTTTGAAAGTCATTGGGCTAAGTCTTGCCTCTAAGGCAAGAGCTATAGAATATCTTATATATCAAGACACAATGTGGTAGTGTCAACTTTTGCCAGTGGGGCATAACTTTTTCCTTTGGTGGGCCATGTCTTGCCTTTAAGGTAAGAGTTAAAAAATATCTCATAAATCAAAATACAACGTGGTAGTGTCAACTCTTGTCCATGGAACGTAACTTGTTGTTTGAATGTCCTTGGGCTAAGTCTTGCCTCTAAGACAAGAGTTAGAGAACATCTCATAAATCAAAACACAATGTGGTAGTGTCAACTCTTTTCCATGAGACATAACTTGTTGTTTGAAAGTCCCGGGGCTAAGTCTTGCCTCTAAGGCAAGAGTTATTGAACATCTCAAAAATCTAGATACAATGTGGTATAGTGTCAACTCTTGTCCATAGGGTGTAACTTATTGTTTGGAAGAAATCAAAGAAAAGAAAAGAGAAGGAAAAAAAAAATGAGGGTTGAGGAAAAAAAATGAAAAAAAGATAAAAAATAAAAAATAAAAATCAAAGAAAATATAAAAGAGAGAAAAAAAAGAAGTTAAGAGGAGAAAAGGAAAAATGAATGAAAAGAAAACAATAAAGGTTGATAAAAAAGAAAAAAAATGAAGAAAAAAGACAAAACAAAAAATAAAGGTTGAGAAAAAAAAATACAAGTTGAAAGACAAATGTCACGACCTAATTTCTCAGGTCATGATGGTACCTACTATAACCCACCAGTAGGTGAGCCAACCCATAATCCGAAATCGCTAGTAACAGTCTATCAAGAGAAATGAAAGAAAGCAGCGGAATAAACATAATAAAAAGGCCAATATAATCCCAAAACCTGGTGGAGCTAGTACAAGAGCTTCTAATGCATCAGGAGTACAAGTGAAATACAAGATAAATATATATGTACAAGATGTCTCTGAATACAATATAGAGGTTAGTCTAACAACAAAAGAGAGAGAGTAGGAGAAACTCCGAGCGTCAAGAGCTCACCCTAAGCCTTCGATCCATAAATTCTCCACACAATGTACACATCAACTGCAATAACTCGTACTATGATCTGCAGGTTGCAGAAGTGTAGTATGAGTACCAAACACGTGGTACTCAGTAGGCATCAGCCAACTGAGCTCTAGAAAGAATAAAGTATAAATAACATGTAAGGCATGAATATAATTACAGGCAACTATCTAGGAAAGCTAAGCATAGTGAGACTAATAAAGCAATAAGGGTATACTACCCTATTCTAACAGTGCTCAGGAGCTAAAGTACAATATCGTATATCACTAGCCAATATACCAATAAAGAGTGAAAAAAGTATATATAGTAGTATACAAGGTCAAAGAATACAAATACAATTTGAGTGGACAAGAAATAGAGGGATATATGGTAATGCCATATATATATATATATATATATACATACATAAAGGTCTAACTCTAAGGTGAATACCTGAGGGAGTCAGCCTAACATCTTGGGGTCCATAGCCAAGTAAAGGAACTCAACTACCATGATCGGGGCCTCCAACCAAAGGGTGACTAAACATGAGACAACCTACGAATGACATATTCTATCATGATAAAGAAAGTGAACAAGAAACATACCAACAACCTCGTGTACCAGTCCACAACGATCCTACCACGAACTAACCATAATAATCAATAAAGAAGTAATCGGCTAGTCCGGGAAAACAAATACCTAACCGGACCCCTATAAGCCCGAAAGGTTCATGGAAGCACTCAGCAAACATCAACCATAACTTGTACCTATACAGCCCCCCATAAGACCGATAGATACAGACGCCAAACAATCATTAAGGTGATAGGCGATGCATGTAAATGGATGAATGCCACATAACCATAAATAACATATCCAATCTAAGTTCTATAAAGTACCAAGTGCCATAACGTAACAAGTGTATACACCTCCTCCAGCTCAGTAGCTCGCAAAGGTAGGAGCTACAATGACCATCCTTCTCCGGCACTGTAGCTCATGGACGAAGGGGCCCATAGGGAATTTGGGATATCCGTATACACTACCTGGTCCCGAACTAGGACTTCCAATAACCATCATAATCAATCTACTCTGTCCAACACCAGAGAGAGAGAGAGATATAATACGTGCACAGACGCGAACCGTGACTAAAAGAGTGTACATAGTGTAATAAGTGCATGGACCCAAACTGTGACTAAAGGAGTGTAAGTCTGTAAATCCATTGCCCCAGATCAAGTTCGAGACTAAATCATCATATTTATATAGAAAGGGTTGGAATCTCCGTCGCCCAAAGTAAATAGTAGTGGTAAAATTAGTCGATTAATAACGGACTGGAATCAACCTTGGTCTACTTTCCAAAATATCATTTTTAGTTCCAAAAGCTCACAAATCATCAAATAAGGTGATAATATTCCCATTATAAAAGAATTCATTTTAAAAGTGAAAAGTTGGAATATATCCCTTTTTGGAAAACAGTAGTAAAATCAAGGTTTGGGGTTGGAATCGTACCACTAAGTGAGCATGAATACTCCTAACTATATGCATGCCATCACCAGTATCCAAACAATACACCCATAAGAGCCTAAGCGTCTATAAACTATAACCATGTCCTTAGAAGGATATGATACTCATTTGGATTCCAACTGCTATCGTAACCATGGCCTCGGGCCCAATAATACATAATCAACATAACAAGCCTCATAACTCGGGAATCCATAGTAATCAAGGGCATAAAGCCACTACAAGGATATAATCGGGAAAATATCTCCCAAATCACTAAGTTAAATGATAAATCATATACTAAGAGATCCTTAATATTAAACTATAGTTAGCATGCTTATAATAGAGGGTAATAAGATTCTATAGCCATGACAAGTATTTTACACTAAGGTTCGGGTCACATTTCTATCCCAAATGGGCTAAGCTATGCTATACTAGTCATATAGATATCCTATCATCCCTACCTAGCATGAAACTATACTATACATAATCTCATAGAGAAAGTAGACCGAAGCCTACCTCGATGCTGAACCGCAAATCTTAAATCACCCACAATTCACTCGTCTTTACTCCACGATCCTGAAATGCCACCATGCTATCAAAACAATCTACACGTCAATACGAGTAAAACGAGACCATATTGCTATATAAAAGCTCGGGTCAAAATTTATGTCAAGAACGATCCTGGGGCCCAGCAAATGAAATCCAAAATTGAATCTGTCATGAGGTCCTTCAAAGGACAAGGAATGTATACTCAAAAGTTGAGCACAAACGGGGCATAAATCGGGGCTCAAATCAGCCCCTAAAGTTTATGGATTTAATGCCCTAATTTCTAAGAATTTACAAGGAAAATGATGGAATTTAACTGGGAAAAAAAATGAGAAATGACCAAGAAGCGTTGAGCTAGCTTACCTTTGCTTCAATGAATAATTCCCCTCATTTTCCCATGTTCCATGTTCTCAAAAATGGAGAAAAGGGGTTAAGAAAATAAATGGAAAATCGGGTGAAGAAGGGGATATAAGACCCCCAGGTACCGCTAAAGTGGTCACTTGGCCGCTTAAGCGTCTACCGCTAAAGCGGTACATGACCACTAAAGAGGTCGGGCAAAGAAAGGCGGAGGCCGCTAAAGCGAAACTTGGTCGCTAAAGCGACATCCACTTAAACGGACCTTGACCACTAAAGCATCCTCACCCAAATAGCTAAGGACGCTAAAACGGCACAAGGAGGACAGCTTAAGCGGTTTCACCTGAAACTTTTAGGCATCAGATTTTCTAAGTCCAAATGGACTCCGACCGGGTGCTCGTGATTCGTTCGAAACCTTATACGCACAAAAGAACTATGCCACCATATCAAATTTGACATTCCAGACTCAATGGTACCATCAAAACTTTTATCCGAGGTTGTTTCGATTAAATGTGAGGCCCACACCTTTAGTTCTATTTTTCATCAAATCTATCCAATAGCCCAAAATGAGTCCGGAAGCCTCGAGACCTGAACCAAGGGTCCCCCTAGCCTAAAATCAACATTCCAGAGCTGATGGAGCTGTACGAATTCTTATCTGAGGCCATCTTCTAGGATTTTTGGTCAGAGACTAATTCCTTAACAACGAAAGCTCCAAAATAGGTAAATGAGCCTAAAAGCCAAACGAACTATCCGATAACCGAACCGGCAGTTCTAGTAAGTCATAAATGACCTGTAGCCGTTTTGGGCAGGTTCAAAATGCTGGAAATACACGAAAAATGAGAAAATGACATGGAGGGTTATTACAACAAATGAGCATGGAGAGTTGTTTAAAAATATTTGAGGTATAGAGGAGAAAATAGGTATTGATCAATACATAAAAAAGAAGGAAGACTAGTTTTATAGAACTTTTCTTATGGGGGATAAAAAAGCAAAGCCACTCAAAAGAGGGTCATTTTGTAGTTTACCCAAAGTAAAGGGTCCGAATTAAATTCATTAATTAGCCAAATGGCCAAGTCAATTGAAAAAATCTTAAGACAAATTATGGTTCAAATTAATTAATGAGCCTCTAATTTTGAAAAATTAAAATAATTATCCATCAAAGTAAAATCAATCCATTTAAAATCAAGAAGCTAATTATACAATCAACTTCCAATTTAAAACAATTTTGAGAAAAAGAAAGTATTTTTAATTTAAGCATAGTTTTTCCCCAAAAAATAATTTTTCAAAGCTATTTTCTTAGATAAAATTATATAATTTCATATAATTAAACACGGAACTGTATAATTTCGCTCAAAAGTGATAAAATTAGCTTGAAATTAATCTCGAATAAACATAAACTTAAATAAAATAATTATTTCAAAATTGTTCGAAATAGTAGAAGCTCAAAATTAATTTGAAATGTGGAGGGAAAAAATTAGGTGTCAACATCTTCTCTTCTTGAAGTTTTCAAATCTACGGGTGCTACTCAACTTTTCTCCAATCATTTATATGGTCAGTATATACAATTTTCATTTTGGGCTTTGCTTTGTAACAATTATGTCTGATCCTTTAATGTTGGTTTGTTTTATGAACTATGGAAAGTTAACGATGATGAATAATACCCGTTCATAACAATTTTCTTCTTTTTGGGGAGATATGCCTTATAGTCCTACTTTCTGTTATCATCATATTCTAATTGTTATGTTCTTGTTGATCTTTATAAGTTCACATGTATAAAAGTTGAGGATCCAAAGCTGCTATAAGCAACCCCCTTCTTGACCCACTTTTAAGTTTCTTTTTATGTTTGTGTTGTTCGATTTTCTTATATTATCGATGCTTTGATGCTATCAAATTCTTTTTCTTCTTGATTTTATTGACATATTTTGTTTGTGCAGATACTACAAAGAAAACTCTTACATTAACAATAAGTTCCTACATATAGTTTTACATGAAGATATATGTTATTCAGAATAATCACCTGAGATGGTCATATCTATGGTTGTAGGCTATTTTTGAAAAACTTTATTTGTCATTATGAAGTGTCATAGTTATCAACTAATACAGAGAAAGGAGTGGACTTGGGTTTGTGGTTAACACGTAATATACATTTCAGTAATTTTAGAATTTTCTTTTATACAGCGAGTCAGTCACTCTAACTATCATGAGAGCATTTGTGGTGTGAATTTTCTCTGACTTTACACCCTATTACTCACAGGAATTTTTTGAAAACAAGTCGATTCGAGCAGCGTTTTGAATGATTAGATAGTTATCAATTCAATGAAATCTGATTTGGGCACAATTAAAAGCAAAAACTCAAAAGAAGATTTTACTTGTGTTTAAATTAGTTGCTTTGCGATATTTTTATCAAGGTTTCACTTTTGAGTATCCTTCTTGCTTCCTATAAACTGTAACATAACTCATACATATAAAAATATTAGGATACAAATGGGATAATTTTTATTATCAATCCTGCAGGTTCATGCTTTGCTAATTTTTTTTAGATTTGGTCATGAGATTGAAGTTGGAGTATACAAAGAACAAGATCACTTTCTAAGAAGTATCATGATGAAAGATTTGCTTTTCTCCCAATAGGTATACTAGAATTAACTCGGTGCAACTGATCAGTCATCGATGACACAGAGTTTTGATGCAAATGTATGCTCATGTCACGCCCTGAACCCCCACGAGGCGTGATTGGCACCCGAAGCCGACAAGGCCTGAGAGAACCAATCTTTGCTTCTATTCATTTATATGCATGTCATAGGAAACACTACTATCACATAGAAACATGAGAGGCTAAAATCGGAAAGCATAGAACATGTGACGTATATACATATGAGAAACTTGGCCGTTGAGGCCATCAAGTCAAGATTTCATCTATCATCTTATACACATACAGCCACATACGTCTACAAAATCCTCTAACAGATGCATTGATCAAAACCAACTGAAAGTCGGGACAAGTCCCCGCTTTATACATAATGTACAATATCAAAGCATATGAACCACTGCGACTCGGAGAAGCCCCGAACTAACTGGAGCTCACCAATGAACCGCAAACAGCTGGAAACCTACTGTGGCGGCCTACTAGTACCTGCGCCTGCAGCAAGTAAGGTAAATTCCCCGAGAGGGGTCAGTACGAAATAAGTACTGAGTATGCAAGGCTCAGATGAAATTGTACAATACATGAATTTTTCAATAAACTCAAAACATATGAATAATCAATGTGAATAAGTCACCATTTTGCATTTTGGAAACCATGTGTATTGCTTTCATTAATTTCTTAATTTCTTTACTTCAATGCTTACTTGTCAATACATGTGTCACAATGTACCCGGGCCCCTACTGATCAGTGGGTCTTTACATAACATATCATCATGTTGGGATCGGGTTGAGCTAGGCTTATGCCCCTAGACCTGCCACTCATAAATCAATACATCGGGATCGGGTCGAGCTAGGCTTATGCCCCTAGAACTGCCACCACCATAAATCAATACATCGGGATCGAGTCGAGCTAGGCTTATGCCCCTAGACCTGCCACTCATAAATCAATACATCAGGATCGAGTCGAGCTAGGCTTACGCCCCTAGACCTGCCACCCATACTTGATCATTGACCACATATGCATTACTTTGCTTATTACTTTGAGATTGGTACAATGATAGTCATAATATCACTTTGAACTTTGGAACATAACATTGGTGGAACCATGGAATCTTTGGAACATTAGTCAATGCATATGAGATATGTGAATGACAATTGATCAATGCATAAAGAACATGTGAGGATCCATAATTGATACCCGGAAATAGGATACCCTTGGCTTATGAGAGATTGATACTTTTGTAGCCATAACATTGTTGGAGGCTTTGGAACAATAACCAATGAGCAAGAGACATGTAAATAAACATTATTGGAAACATAGCCTTCGTGGAAACATAACACTATTAGAACCATTGGATAGTAATCAATGAACAAGGTACATGAGCATAACCACTATTGGAACTTTGGAATACAACCTTATTTGAACTTTTGGAACATTAACCATGAATATGAGACATGAGATTCACAAATGATCAATGAGTAGGAAATATATGACAATTGATAACCGGATATGGAATACCTTAACACATTTCGGGATAGGACTAGTGACATGTCAATATGGATACTATTTGCCGCAGAAAGATACGGACAAAATAACCTTACATACCTTGGATTCGCAATACGAATATATATTCCTAGAGGTGCATACAATAGTCCCGCTCCTTCTTTATGTGTCACTCCACAACACAAATATATAACGGAACTCACATTAACGACTAATTACGTTACAAATGCATACAATGTCAATGAATTACATGTTTGCCTTTAAACATGTCATTTCCCCTTGACAAAACCATTGATAAAATTATTATTCCAAAAATTCCATAATATTCCCAACATTGACCAATACATGATAATTGACACATTTCACCACAACACTTCTCCTTTACACTTTCTTATCCATACCACATCACAAATAATCCATCAACTTACCTTAATACAACTCATAACACATATCGGTCAAAATCTCACAATTTCCACTTATAGACAATAACAAGTTTAATACCAAAAATAACACCATACATGTTCATATTTTGTCCATACCATGCTCTTTCATCAAAGGCACAAGTCCTAATTCAAGTTCAAATCACCAAGATATCACATCTTTCACAAAAACACAAAGTGCCATAGTCAACACTTTCAAGCATAACCAACATGATTTACATACTCTCCCATGTACTTAATATATTAAATCACAATAATAAACACTTATCAAGATTGCAAAGTGATGATCTTGTCTCCAGGAAATGGTTGCCTTAGGGTTTGTGAGTTGAGAGAAAAAGCCCTTTTGTAGAAAAAAATCTAGAAATGTCATGTGTGGTTCCTTGAATAAAAATCTGATTTGGGTGCCTTTATATAGGCCTTGTGGTCATCTTTAGCCACACTTTGGCATTAAATGCCATATTGGCTTGGTCAAAGTAGAATAATGGATCATTTTTCCCCTTGGGCCTAAGCATTTTGGCTTTGTTTTGGGCCTCAAATTGGGCCCAATAACATATATCCACTTAACCCACTAAATCCAATGTATAATCCACCATATATCTCATGTGTAATTAATTTCATAATGTCTCGATGATATTCACTTACGAGATTCTCATTCGTCGTCTCCATCGCAAAAATAGAAATTCTAGTCGTCCATGGCTTCATTGAACATTTTTGATAAATTCTTGTGTTTCATGATTTGATCATGTAGGAGTATGTAGGAGTGTATTGATGTATTTGAAACCTTAACAATGCTTAAATAACTCCAAAGAACCAAAAGAAACCATATAAGAATCGACATAGCATTGCGTTGCGAAACGAGCCCGAACGGGCACATTTATTGTGCCTTGCGCCACTAGCTGCAAAGCAAGCTTGTGGCGCAGGAAATGACACCCCTCTGAATCAGAGGCTTGCGCCACACCCCCTGAAACAGGGAGTGGCGCAAGTCTTGGTACTTTGCTGAATTTTTCGGCCACTTTTTCCAACACTTGCATATCGTCCAATACCTTATCAAAACACTACAAAATACTTACTTAGTGATCTTAATCATCAAGTAACCATGACTCCAAGTCGCCAAATGAGGTTGGAATGTGTACGGGTTATTACACAAATGCTCCACAAAATCACAAAACACCTTCTACGAAGGTCTAATCACATGTATGTGGCCAAATTTCAATTTTCTCATCATTAGCATTACCAAATACATACTTATATCTCTCGACACCTAAGCAAACATTATTCAACGTCATCAAGTAGGGTTGGGAAGGTACGGGGTGTTACAGCTCATTACATTGTTATTATTTTCATGATATAGTTTTTGACTTTTTTTTAGTTGGAGCTACTCTTCACATCGATAATTATGTATTAGGTCTTCTTGATTTTAACATAATTTTTTAACAGTTTGCGTTTCATTGGACATGCCCATTTCGTTTCTGGTACTCTATCTTAGTAGACATATAAATCTGTGTGGGGTTATTGGTGAACTACATATATAATGTGCGGGTACTACACGTGATAAATATTTTTTCACTGTACTATAACTCTTTATGTTTCATCTCTTTTTTCGTTTAAGATTGCACTGTCAATTTATTTATAATTGATTAAGATACCAAGCACTTGATTGTGCTAAATATTGAAACATGTATTGGTGGAGTAGTTAAATTTTTTTTTTGCGCATGACAAAGGTTGTAATGAGTGTCAGATGATTGCTCCAGAGATAATCATTGTGTTCTTAACGTCTTCTTCTCTTAAATATTATTAACAAGCAAAATGTAGAATCACGGAGGAATTCTAAATTAGAAAGTGAGCTATACATAAACTAATGCATTCATGTTAGAACTTATGCTTGAAATAAAATTCTTCAATAATACTTATGTTAAAGTTGTGTTGTACCTGAATATTATTTAAGAATAGTGCACTTAGGTACTTTAGTCTACTGTGATGAACACATAATTACACTATGAAATAGCGTTACATTCAATTATTGTTTTCGTTATTACTTTACATTATCTACACATTGTGAGAGTACTTATCTATTTATATTTATATTTATATATAATAGGAGAGGCAAAAATGCCATATGTCAGAACCACAAAATTCCTATTTTAAATTTAAAAAATAAATGTTAAATTACTAAAAGCTAAATTTTAAAAAAAAATTAATCCAAATAAAATTACACAAATCATATAATTAAGTAAAAATATTTATTTAATATTGTAATTGTAATTATATATAATAGGAGAGGCAAAAATGCCATGTGTCAGAACCACAAAATTCCTATTTTAAATTTAAAAAATAAATGTTAAATTACTAAAAGCTAAATTTTAAAAAAAATTAATCCAAATAAAAATACACAAATCATATAATTAAGTAAAAATATTTATTTAATATT
Source organism: Capsicum rhomboideum (assembly GCA_031232105.1). Taxonomy (NCBI): domain Eukaryota; kingdom Viridiplantae; phylum Streptophyta; class Magnoliopsida; order Solanales; family Solanaceae; genus Capsicum; species Capsicum rhomboideum. Next base: position 60,677,761 of record CP124711.1, read on the forward strand.
GTAATGAATAATTAAAACAGTTCAAACAAAAAAAAACTATCAATTCAAATTCAAATCAAGGTGTCATACATTTAAATCGTACTTAGAAACAACCAACTGCTCTCATCTCTCTCTTTTTTGGTAGTATTTATTATTACCTCTTGGCTCTCAGTAATTGTACGTTAAATTTTTCCTATACACTCCATTGCAGATAAGAAACAAACAAAGAATTTTTTTGGATTTGTTTGCAGGGGAAAGTAACATTTGTGTCTGCTGATGGTATTATAACTAAATCCAGTGTGTGTGGAGTTTTGGGTTTCGAATCAGCAGTACCGCATTCGATCTGAGTTCATAGACAGACTGGGTTAAAGAAAATCCATAGAAATTTGTGAGAGATCATGAAAGGTATTTAATTTCTCCGTTTTTCCTTTTTCATTACTTAGCAAAATCAATTGTGAAATTTGGGTATATTAGGGCTTAATTTTATTTTTCTGTTAGAAAATAACTCTCCTTGGTATTCCACTGGATTCTTGAATTTGGGTTTTGAATCGACAGTTCCAAAAGTTTTCAATCGAGTTCAATTTATGGTTCGTCGATTTTCTTTTCTGGTCAAATTCAATTTAACTATTGTAACTCCTGTTAATTTGTTAATAGATTCTGCCTTACTATAGATTTGGGAGTGGAGAACTGACGTCTCAGAGAAGAGTGTGAATTAATTGCTGTTAACATGAATGGCAAAGAAATATGAAGAAAACAGAATCAAGATTCAGGGGACACATTCGTTTGCTCAAAGATTGAATCTTTACTAGATTTTGTCTCTACAGTAATGTTTAATTAAAATAAGGTTGGTAGATAAATATAATTTTAAGTTCATAATTCTTGTCCAATAATTAAAGTTTTTATAACTTCCGACCTACTATGCTAATGGTCCCAGATCTCTTTCAATTATATATCTCATCTTCTAATTGCAACATGTGCAAGTCTTGTGTTCTTTAATTTTATTCTACTTCTGTGTCATTTGATTTAAGATGTTAACAATCTCTTCTATTTGTTCATGAATTTGTCTTAGTATTCATCGTTCAACATGGAATCAAATCTAGAAGTGGTACAATAAGAATGAGCCACACAACCACAGGTGAGTTTAAATCTGAATTTTAACTTATGTGGTGATAATCATGATATCTTTCGATTGATGTGAATTTATCGATTGATGTGAACTTACAAATGTTTAAACATGAATTGGTTGTTATTGATGACATTTGTTAATGAAACAAATAATAAGTTAGCTAAAGCTGTAAATCTGTAATATAAGCCAAATGTACCAAAGGAAATAAATAACCAATTTAAGACCAAACATATGTTACATATCATACACCATATATGAGACAACTGTAGAGCTTAAATTTAATACCAAAAGTTTGGAGCTAGATTCAAATAATTGTGTAAATTTGTGAAAACAACTGGACTACAGTGCAGCTACCTTATTATCTAATAGTTTATATGGTCATGTCGGTTCTGTTTCATTTGAGTTTTTACATACAACATATTTTCTTTCTGTCATGCTGAACTTTGAACATGTCTTGAGTGGCAATTTTTGTTTCCATCTGTTTATGATGCTAGATACTCATATGTTGGAAATCATTTTCATTTTATATTTCTTGATAACTGGTAAATGAATTTGCACATGCTAAAAAAAACGCATCTGTCCCGCATTGTATATCTCTATATTTTTGATAATAAAATCATACAAGACATCTGCAAAACTTATGTTAATGTAGTGTGAATATTTATACATTCATCAAACTGATAAAAAGAATGTCTAATATTCAACAGATTGATAAAAGGAATATCTAAACCTTCATATGATAAATGTTACTAATTGAATGAATTATTTTTCCTAGGTGTACCAAACATATAAAAAGAGTTGGGGAAGACCATGGACGATCTATTCTTGGATTTTGACAAAGTACCTCTGGCAATAGCCTCAGTAAGTGTTTGAACTAAAAAAATAGGTGCAGATTGGAAACAAGGATTTCCAACTAGGCAGTGTAGTAGTAATTAAATCACTGTTTTCTTACCTTGACATTAAAATCTATAGTTACTTCTTTCAGTTATATTAGAAGTATCCATAGATATGGAATATAATGGAGGAAGTTTGTGCGAGCTATGCGAAACAGTAGCGATATTAACATTAGTCTTTTAGTTTTCGTTTGTTCATTACAAGAGACTTATAAGTTATTCTTATTGCTTTCACCATTACCCTTCCATAGATAGCTCAAGTTCAGAGTGAAACTGTAGTGATGGACAGGAAGCTGTCGTTAAAGTTCAGCATGATGGCATATAAGCAGTTATACTGGAGATTGTTCATACTTGAGGAAAATACTCTTTTGTTGTGTGAATAGAGTACAGAAAGAATAGTTTCATTTACGACAGATCATTTTCATGACTTGAAAAATGCCATGCCAATAGTTGTTTGGTAGCATGTGTGGAACCACAATATAATTTCCACTACATGCTACATGAATGGTGCAAAGAAGCGCCTAAAAACTAGATTTCAATCACGAGGTTGGTGTTCTTTGAATAGTCAAAGAAATTTACTTAAGGTTTCAGCACTATTTTCTTTTGTTTGTTAAGCTGTTTTTCTTCTTTTGATTTTGGCAGAAAAAATCAAAACGGTCTCAAAAAATCTCAATTATAACAAAAGATGTGATGATGGTAAGCTTGATAATCATGTGGATGTACTAATTCATGAAGTCATTCAAGTATACCCTCTAAAAAAGAGCAAGATATGAGTGCTCTTTCCAGGAGCACGTGGTAATTATTCCAGAAGCACCAGATGTGCTGTTTGCTGTCCACAAATCATGTGAGCTGGTGCAGGGTTAGTGAAATTTCTTTGCTCTTGCCTACAATAAGAGTTCAAGGATCGAGTCATCTATTCATGGTTTCACTTTGCTTCTACCATTCTATTCTTGGTCTATCAAGGGCAAAGCCAGGGGCTCACCCCTCTTAATTTCTCTTGATCGTAGCTATATTTTTCTCCAGAAGATTGTTTTCTTCACTCAAAAGTTTTTCATTCTCATGAAGACTCTTAATAGGTTCAACCATCAATTATGTCTTCCTAGATCTGGCATGCAACAGGGCAGTTGTTAGCACTCCTTTAGTCTACCAACGGTTTACACATGGAAGATTTAAGGCAATTAGAAAGTAGATTATTACAGCTTATCAGTTTTTTTTTATTATTATTATTTTCCTATTTATGTGTTGCAGTTGTTTACAGTATGGAGGTTATTCCTCCACTTTCTGATGTCAGTTTTAGTAGTAAGTTATTTCCTTGTTTTCAGATGGGTGGTTAATCCATCAGTATTGTATTTAGTGTGTTTGGAATTCAATAAAAAGATATCCAGAAAATTATCCAGTTCTTTGAGTACTTTAACTCAAGAGATCACGGTTCTCTCTTAACGAACCAGCACCATAGGTCGAAAAAAGAAAACCTCTTTCCAGACTCCTAATTCACTTTGCTTCAACTCTGATTTTGTCTTACAGCGTCCCATAACTAGATCTATAACAGGGGACCGTAACAACTTGGTATCAGAGATAGGAGTTATGGGAGATCAAATTCAACATCAATTGGCACAATTGGTGAACCTGTTCCAGGAGGAACGTGCAGCCAATTTAGCCAGACAGGAAGCACTAAATGCTCGCTTAGATGCACTCACAAAAGATTTAGCAGATTCAAAGGTCGATTGTGCATCCACTGAACATACCAGTCAGAACCGGGGTTGGAAGGGTAAAAATGCAGTGGGAGGAGGTTCAGGATCAGAAACAGGAGGAAGTTCCATCATTCCCCGTTATACAAAGTTGGATTTCCCACGATTTAATGGCCAACAAGACCCTTTGGGATGGTTGAACAGATGTGAACACTTCTTTCGACACCAACAAACTCTAGAGGAAGAAAAAGTTGGACTTGCTTCTTTTCATTTGGAGGGGAATGCACAACTTTGGTTTCTGCAATTAGAGACAGATATGCCTCAACCGTCTTGGAATGAATTCAAACGGCATTGTAACCTTCGTTTTGGGCCACCAATCAGAAGTCAGAAGTTGGGCGAATTGGCTAAGTTGCGGCAGATTGGGTCTGTGGCAGATTACCAAGAAACGTTTGAGCAGTTAGTTTCGCGGGCTGGTACACTCACACAGTCTCAAAAAATTGAACTTTATATCAACGGTCTTGCTGATAATATAGCAATTGAGGTTGAGTTGCATAATCCTCCAGATTTGGCTACGGCAATGAGTTTATCCCGCCTTTATGAACGCAAGGGGCAACCTTTTCGTTCGCAACTGTTAGATGCCCGTAGATCTAAAACAACAGATTTCTCACCTCCACAGCGCACCAGATTTGTGAGAAAATTGACTAAATCTGATATGGATGAAAGGCGGCTTAAGGGTCTATGTTTCAACTGTGATGAGTTATTTACTCGGGGCCATCAGTGCAAGAAATTATTTTGGATTGATTCCATAGATGAAGAGGAAGAATCTCTGGAACAAGAGCCAAATTCTAATACAGACCAACCTGAAATTTCTTTGCAAGCCATCATTGGTGTAACAGCTCCACAAAATATGCGTTTACAAGGCAAATTGGAAGGAAATCCAGTGGTGTCATTAGTTGATTCTGGAAGTACTCATAGTTTTGTGAATTCTAAAATTGTGTCACAATTCAATCTTCAAGTTGAGAAGCGAGAAGCACTAAGGGTAGTGGTGGCAAATGGAGAACGGGTCAGAAGTCCGGGACAATGCAAAGGAGTTTCAATGTGGTTTGGTAACTATGCTTTCCATATTGATTTATATGTTCTCAATCTAAGTGGTTTTGATGTGGTTCTAGGTGTGAATTGGCTTAAGACCTTGGGACCTATACTATGGGACTTTACAGATATGTGGATGTCATTCTTCACAAATGGAAAACAAGTGGAGTTACAAGGTGTTAGGTCTCCTGATCCAAATCAGGAAGCAAAATCCCATGTTATGCTGGCCGACAAAGATAATGAGGAAGAATTGAAGATTATTTTGAAAGATTTTGCTTGCATCTTTCATGAACCAGTAGGGCTCCCTATCAGACGTAATTGTGACCACAAAATTGTTCTAGAACCAGGGACAAAACCTGTTGTGGTTCGACCATATAGATATCCATATAATAAAAAAGATGAAATTGAACGGCAATGTTTAGAGATGTTGAAACAAGGAATAATTCGGCCAAGTCAGTCTCCATTCTCTTCTCCGGTGCTTCTTGTTCCTAAATCTGATGGTTCCTGGCGTATGTGCATTGATTATCGCGAGTTGAATGCAAAAACAATCAAAGATAAGTTTCCTATTCCAGTAATTGAAGAATTGTTGGAGGAACTGTTTGGGGCTAAATATTTCTCTAAATTAGACTTACGCCAAGGTTATTATCAAGTTCGGATGAAAGATGATGATGTGGAGAAAACTGCTTTTCGTATTCACCATGGGCATTTTGAATTTTTGGTTATGCCCTTTGGCTTAACCAATGCTCCATCTACCTTCCAGTCATTAATGAATGAGGTATTTCAGCTTCACTTGAGAAAATTTATTTTGGTGTTTTTTGATGATATTCTTGTGTGTAGTCGCACCTGGGTCGAACATATGTATCATCTGCGACTTGTCTTCAAGTTACTCTTAGATCATCATCTTTTCCTGAAGCAATCGAAGTGTTCATTTGCCCAAACTAAAATTGCTTATTTGGGCCACCTCATCACTGCTGATGGAGTTTCTGCTGATTCCAGCAAAATTTCAGCCATGACTGAATGGTCCAAACCTACAACTCTTAAAGGGTTGCGAGGTTTCCTAGGTCTCACAGGATATTATCGTAAGTTTGTGGAAAATTATGGATCTATTGCTGCACCATTAACAGCCATGCTCCGCAAGAATTCATTCATCTGGACAGATCAATCAACACAAGCTTTCGAAAAACTCAAGGTTGCTATGACAACTACACCCGTCTTGGCACTACCAGATTTCTCTCAACCTTTTGTTATTGAATGTGATGCTTCTGATCTGGGTATTGGGGCTGTTTTATTACAGAATAACAAACCCATTGCATTCTTTAGCAGAGTATTGGCAAGACGACACCGACCGCTGCCCGCTTATGAAAAAGAATTGATAGGTCTAGTGAAAGCTGTTCGGCATTGGCGCTCTTATCTATGGGGGCAACACTTCATAGTCCGTACTGATCACTACAGTTTGAAGTTTTTATTGGAACAAAAGGCACTAACTCCTCCACAACAACATTGGTTGGCCAAGATTCTGGGTTACACATTTTCTGTTGAATACAAGGCTGGTCGTTTCAACACTGTAGCCGATGCCTTATCTCGTCGAGATAATGATGAAGCTATGCTTCTTGCTATTTCGATGCTTCAATTGAGCCTTTTTGATGGTATCAGAAATGAACAACGAAACTCTCTAGATGTCCAGAAGTTAATATCCGCTGTCCATAATGGTACTGCATCAGATCAATGGATTGTCAAGAATGGATTGCTGCTGTATAAACACAGAATATTCTTGGCAGCAAACTCTCCTTCCATTCAGACAGTCATGACTGCCTTGCATAACCAGGGACATGAAGGGTACCAAAAATCACTTTTTCGGATTGCAAAGGATTTCCATTGGACGGGTATGAAGCATCATATTCGCGACTTTGTTCGTGCTTGTGATGTTTGCCAGCGACATAAAACAGAAACTTTGCAACCTGCTGGTCTTCTTCAGCCTTTATCAGTCCCAGAACAAATATGGTCAGATATTTCATTGGATTTTGTTGAAGGCTTGCCTACTTCACGTGGGAAAAATGTAATCTTGGTGGTGGTAGATCGTTTCTCTAAATATTGCCACTTGTTATCAACTGCTCATCCATACTCTGCGGTAAGTATTGCCAGACTCTTCTTTGACAATATTTTCAAATTACATGGCTTACCAGTAAGCATGGTTAGTGATCGTGATGTGACTTTTACAAGTGCTTTTTGGAAAGAACTCTTCCGCCTGAGTGGTACTAAGTTGTGTTTTAGTTCAGCATATCACCCTCAATCTGATGGCCAAACAGAAGTTGTCAATCGGACTGTAGAGATGTACTTGAGGTGTTTTACCAGTGCACATCCTACCAAATGGATGGATTGGTTGTCATGGGCAGAATATTCATACAACACCAGTTTTCATTCTTCCTTGAAAACGACACCCTTTGAAGTGGTGTATGGGCGTCCTCCACCACGTCTTTTGCCTTATTGCCCTGGAATTTCCAAGCTGGATGCAGTGGATATGGCTTTACGATCTCGGGATCAAATTCTCCAGTCCTTAAAACAGAATTTGCTGCAAGCTCAACAGAGAACGAAGGCTACTTTTGATTCCAAACATCGACATGTTGAATTTCAGGTGGGGGATAGAGTTCTATTGAAGCTACAACCATATAGACAACTTTCTGTGGCTACTCGTCGTCACCGTAAATTGTTGCCTAAGTTCTACGACCCTTACAAAATTGAGCAGCGCATTGGGCCTGTGGCTTATAAATTGGAATTTCCCCCGGGTGCAAAACTTCATCCGGTTTTTCATGTCTCAAATTTGAAACTTTTTCATGAAGGAGAAATTCCAGCAGCTGCTACTGTTCCATCAAGTTTGCCAGAAGTTCCCTCACCCCAACCTTTGACTGTGCTTGAACGTCGGGTGATTCGTAATATACCTGAAGTCTTGATACATTGGCAACATACTTCTCCAGCTGAAGCATCATGGGAAACTGTTTCTTCTATGAAGCAACGCTTTCCACACTTCCCGCTTGAGGACAAGCGTGATTTGGAGGAGGGGAGTAATGTTAGCACTCCTTTAGTCTACCAACGGTTTACACATGGAAGATTTAAGGCAATTAGAAAGTAGATTATTACAGCTTATCAGTTTTTTTTTATTATTATTATTTTCCTATTTATGTGTTGCAGTTGTTTATAGTATGGAGGTTATTCCTCCACTTTCTGATGTCAGTTTTAGTAGTAAGTTATTTCCTTGTTTTCAGATGGGTGGTTAATCCATCAGTATTGTATTTAGTGTGTTTGGAATTCAATAAAAAGATATCCAGAAAATTATCCAGTTCTTTGAGTACTTTAACTCAAGAGATCGCGGTTCTCTCTTAACGAACCAGCACCATAGGTCAAAAAAAGAAAACCTCTTTCCAGACTCCTAATTCACTTTGCTTCAACTCTGATTTTGTCTTACAACGTCCCATAACTAGATCTATAACAGGGGACCGTAACAACTTGGTATCAGAGACGGGAGTTATGGGAGATCAAATTCAACATCAATTGGCACAATTGGTGAACCTGTTCCAGGAGGAACGTGCAGCCAATTTAGCCAGACAGGAAGCACTAAATGCTCGCTTAGATGCACTCACAAAAGATTTAGCAGATTCAAAGTCGATTGTGCATCCACTAAACATACCAGTCAGAACCGAGGTTGGAAGGGTAAAAATGCAGTGGGAGGAGGTTCAGGATCAGAAACAGGAGGAAGTTCCATCATTCCCCGTTATACAAAGTTGGATTTCCCACGATTTAATGGCCAACAAGACCCTTTGGGATGGTTGAACAGATGTGAACACTTCTTTCGACACCAACAAACTCTAGAGGAAGAAAAAGTTGGACTTGCTTCTTTTCATTTGGAGGGGAATGCACAACTTTGGTTTCTGCAATTAGAGATAGATATGCCTCAACCGTCTTGGAATGAATTCAAACGGCATTGTAACCTTCGTTTTGGGCCACCAATCAGAAGTCAGAAGTTGGGCGAATTGGCTAAGTTGCGGCAGATTGGGTCTGTGGCAGATTACTAAGAAACGTTTGAGCAGTTAGTTTCGCGGGCTGGTACACTCACACAGTCTCAAAAAATTGAACTTTATATCAGCGGTCTTGCTGATAATATAGCAATTGAGGTTGAGTTGCATAATCCTCCAGATTTGGCTACGGCAATGAGTTTATCCCGCCTTTATGAACGCAAGGGGCAACCTTTTCGTTCGCAACTGTTAGATGCCCGTAGATCTAAAACAACAGATTTCTCACCTCCACAGCGCACCAGATTTGTGAGAAAATTGACTAGATCTGAGATGGATGAAAGGCGGCTTAAGGGTCTATGTTTCAACTGTGATGAGTTATTTACTCGGGGCCATCAGTGCAAGAAATTATTTTGGATTGATTCCATAGATGAAGAGGAAGAATCTCTGGAACAAGAGCCAAATTCTAATACAAACCAACCTGAAATTTCTTTGCAAGCCATCACTGGTGTAACAGCTCCACAACATATGCGTTTACAAGGCAAATTGGAAGGAAATCTAGTGGTGTCATTAGTTGATTCTGGAAGTACTCATAGTTTTGTGAATTCTAAAATTGTGTCACAATTCAATCTTCAAGTTGAGAAGCGAGAAGGACTAAGGGTAGTGGTGGCAAATGGAGAACGGGTCAGAAGTCCGGGACAATGCAAAGGAGTTTCAATGTGGTTTGGTAACTATGCTTTCCATATTGATTTATATATTCTCAATCTAAGTGGTTTTGATGTGGTTCTAGGTGTGAATTGGCTTAAGACCTTGGGACCTATACTATGGGACTTTACAGATATGTGGATGTCATTCTTCACAAATGGAAAACAAGTGGAGTTACAAGGTGTTAGGTCTCCTGATCCAAATCAGGAAGCAAAATCCCATGTTATGCTGGCCGACAAAGATAATGAGGAAGAATTGAAGATTATTTTGAAAGATTTTGCTTGCATCTTTCATGAACCAGTAGGGCTCCCTATCAGACGTAATTGTGACCACAAAATTGTTCTAGAACCAGGGACAAAACCTGTTGTGGTTCGACCATATAGATATCCATATAATCAAAAAGATGAAATTGAACGGCAATGTTTAGAGATGTTGAAACAAGGAATAATTCGGCCAAGTCAGTCTCCATTCTCTTCTCCGGTGCTTCTTGTTCCTAAATCTGATGGTTCCTGGCGTATGTGCATTGATTATCGCGAGTTGAATGCAAGAACAATCAAAGATAAGTTTCCTATTCCAGTAATTGAAGAATTGTTGGAGGAACTGTTTGGGGCTAAATATTTCTCTAAATTAGACTTACGCCAAGGTTATTATCAAGTTCGGATGAAAGATGATGATGTGGAGAAAACTGCTTTTCGTACTCACCATGGGCATTTTGAATTTTTGGTTATGCCCTTTGGCTTAACCAATGCTCCATCTACCTTCCAGTCATTAATGAATGAGGTATTTCAGCTTCACTTGAGAAAATTTATTTTGGTGCTTTTTGATGATATTCTTGTGTATAGTCGCACCTGGGTCGAACATATGTATCATCTGCGACTTGTCTTCAAGTTACTCTTAGATCATCATCTTTTCCTGAAGCAATCGAAGTGTTCATTTGCCCAAACTAAAATTGCTTATTTGGGCCACCTCATCACTGCTGATGGAGTTTCTGCTGATTCCAGCAAAATTTCAGCCATGACTGAATGGTCCAAACCTACAACTCTTAAAGGGTTGCGAGGTTTCCTAGGTCTCACAGGATATTATCGTAAGTTTGTGGAAAATTATGGATCTATTGCTGCACCATTAACAGCCATGCTCCGCAAGAATTCATTCATCTGGACAGATCAATCAACACAAGCTTTCGAAAAACTCAAGGTTGCTATGACAACTACACCCGTCTTGGCACTACCAGATTTCTCTCAACCTTTTGTTATTGAATGTGATGCTTCTGATCTGGGTATTGGGGCTGTTTTATTACAGAATAACAAACCCATTGCATTCTTTAGCAGAGTATTGGCAAGACGACACCGACCGCTGCCCGCTTATGAAAAAGAATTGATAGGTCTAGTGAAAGCTGTTCGGCATTGGCGCTCTTATCTATGGGGGCAACACTTCATAGTCCGTACTGATCACTACAGTTTGAAGTTTTTATTGGAACAAAAGGCACTAACTCCTCCACAACAACATTGGTTGGCCAAGATTCTGGGTTACACATTTTCTGTTGAATACAAGGCTGGTCGTTTCAACACTGTAGCCGATGCCTTATCTCGTCGAGATAATGATGAAGCTATGCTTCTTGCCATTTCGATGCCTCAATTGAGCCTTTTTGATGGTATCAGAAATGAACAACGAAACTCTCCAGATGTCCAGAAGTTAATATCCGCTGTCCATAATGGTACTGCATCAGATCAATGGATTGTCAAGAATGGATTGCTGCTGTATAAACACAGAATATTCTTGGCAGCAAACTCTCCTTCCATTCAGACAGTCATGACTGCCTTGCATAACCAGGGACATGAAGGGTACCAAAAATCACTTTTTCGGATTGCAAAGGATTTCCATTGGACGGGTATGAAGCATCATATTCGCGACTTTGTTCGTGCTTGTGATGTTTGCCAGCGACATAAAACAGAAACTTTGCAACCTGCTGGTCTTCTTCAGCCTTTATCAGTCCCAGAACAAATATGGTCAGATATTTCATTGGATTTTGTTGAAGGCTTGCCTACTTCACGTGGGAAAAATGTAATCTTGGTGGTGGTAGATCGTTTCTCTAAATATTGCCACTTGTTATCAACTGCTCATCCATACTCTGCGGTAAGTATTGCCAGACTCTTCTTTGACAATATTTTCAAATTTACATGGCTTACCAGTAAGCATGGTTAGTGATCGTGATGTGACTTTTACAAGTGCTTTTTGGAAAGAACTCTTCCGCCTGAGTGGTACTAAGTTGTGTTTTAGTTCAGCATATCACCCTCAATCTGATGGCCAAACAGAAGTTGTCAATCGGACTGTAGAGATGTCAGAAGTTGTCAATCGGACTGTAGAGATGTACTTGAGGTGTTTTACCAGTGCACATCCTACCAAATGGATGGATTGGTTGTCATGGGTAGAATATTCATACAACACCAGTTTTCATTCTTCCTTGAAAACGACACCCTTTGAAGTGGTGTATGGGCGTCCTCCACCACGTCTTTTGCCTTATTGCCCTGGAATTTCCAAGCTGGATGCAGTGGATATGGCTTTACGATCTCGGGATCAAATTCTCCAGTCCTTAAAACAGAATTTGCTGCAAGCTCAACAGAGAATGAAGGCTACTTTTGATTCCAAACATCGACATGTTGAATTTCAGGTGGGGGATAGAGTTCTATTGAAGCTACAACCATATAGACAACTTTCTGTGGCTACTCGTCGTCACCGTAAATTGTTGCCCAAGTTCTATGGCCCTTACAAAATTGAGCAGCGCATTGGGCCTGTGGCTTATAAATTGGAATTTCCCCCGGGTACAAAACTTCATCCGGTTTTTCATGTCTCAAATTTGAAACTTTTTCATGAAGGAGAAATTCCAGCAGCTGCTACTGTTCCATCAAGTTTGCCAGAAGTTCCCTCACCCCAACCTTTGACTGTGCTTGAACGTCGGGTGATTCGTAATATACCTGAAGTCTTGATACATTGGCAACATACTGAAGCATCATGGGAAACTGTTTCTTCTATGAAGCAACGCTTTCCACACTTCCCGCTTGAGGACAAGCGTGATTTGGAGGAGGGGAGTAATGTTAGCACTCCTTTAGTCTACCAACGGTTTACACATGGAAGATTTAAGGCAATTAGAAAGTAGATTATTACAGCTTATCAGTTTTTTTTATTATTATTATTTTCCTATTTATGTGTTGCAGTTGTTTACAGTATGGAGGTTATTCCTCCACTTTCTCATGTCAGTTTTAGTAGTAAGTTATTTCCTTGTTTTCAGATGGGTGGTTAATCCATCAGTATTGTATTTAGTGTGTTTGGAATTCAATAAAAAGATATCCAGAAAATTATCCAGTTCTTTGAGTACTTTAACTCAAGAGATCGCGGTTCTCTCTTAACGAACCAGCACCATAGGTCGAAAAAAGAAAACCTCTTTCCAGACTCCTAATTCACTTTGCTTCAACTTTGATTTTGTCTTACAGCGTCCCATAACTAGATCTATAACAGGGGACCGTAACAGCAGTTTATAGGTGATGTTTTAAATGGACAAGTTCAGTAAAACTGAGATCATCAACATCAGGCTCCTTGATTTGCCTTTCTACCATATGTGATAACTCTCCATTTTCAGAAAGCTTGCATATTTAGAGTGCTCTATGTTTGTGTCAGAAACTTGTGCAACAATTCCTTTTTTTTTTTTTGCTTCCACGTGTTTCAAATTCTTATTTTGTCGAAAGCCAAGCGTAAATTTGGACAAAATTTATTTTATGTGTCTTTCTATTGGTTACTACTACTTGAAGATGTTAGATGCCTGCTTCATTTTTCTTTGTTCAATATTTGTGTAGTACATACTAATTAATTTTATTCTTCAAAATTGAAGACTTAATTTATAATCCAACCTAATTATGTGGCGTGTTAATACCATATACATGGAGATGAGCATATATGGAAGGAGCAATTGCTTGAGGCAGTGAAACATGATTGTAAGAATTCTAGACTTGGTTGCTTGAACAATAGATTATAGTATGTTGCATTTATTTTTTTTATTTTTCCTAATAGAGTCGAATTGTGAAGATCAATTTGTTTGTCAAGACTTGGAGAGAAATTTTATAAGTGAATTTCAGTTCTCAGCAACATGACACAAGAAACATACAAGACCTGACACCCCAGCAACCTGCTTTAGGTTTTGGATGCCTATAGCACAAGCATCTTACCAACTGGAGTAAAGTTGCTGACCAAAAAAATCATATCAACTCGCATAATGTGCATCTGTAAATTGTGTTTGGTTCTACGTATTTTTAATATTTTGATAATGATTTTTTCTGAATTGGATATGTTGATCAGGGATCTTTCCTCTTACCTTCAGTGAAATTTTATCGAGAAATGTCAAAATATAAAAAAGTAGATACGTAAAAAAATAAGCGAAGTCAACATATAGCATCTATACATTAAACTATAATTTTTACCTAGCTAATTAGTGTAATTTTTTGATGAAAGAGTGTCAACTGGCACCCCTTAACATAAGGTGAAGCTGCTATGCTTACCTTATCCATGTCTTATTAATTTTGGTGTCAAATGTTCTGCATTCAATATTGAAGTATAAATCATCTTTTGATTTTTTTATTTGCTATTTCTAATATAGGTATATAGCATATTTAAGCAATCTTACATATTTGATGTTACTTCAGCTTTGTAATAATGCAAGTATAATTTATGTGCAGGTCTACAAGGTGTACATTCAATTAACAGTCCTCCAATGCAACTACAAATTGTTGTCAATGTGAGACACCAGCGAAATGAATAATAAACCTGCTGAAAAAATTACACATATTATAAAGGATTTACAAGAATTTGTCAAGAAATCAAGAAGTTTTGCAACTGTTTTTTAAAGAAAAGCTCATGTATTACCACTGAAACAAACTCAACTAGTTCTAAAGTGAGGCAGGTGCTGTGAGAAAAGGCTTATGGCATTACATACTCCAACAAATGTCTATCATTATTTTTGGATAAGTGAATGTATATTTCTTTTTTTAATACTTTTAAAAGAATATACAGTTTTCATAATTTCTGTTTACAATAAACATTGAATTCACTGGGCAAGGTGAGCATTGTTTTTATTGCTCCAGGGATCATACCTTCTGACAAACGTCTAAAGTACTAAGATATCATCTATTGCTACACATAATACTTTAGTGTCTACTATTTTTTGTCTTGGTACCAGTGACTTAGCTAGTTATATTCTCAAAGTCGGAACTTGCTAAAAACTTTATTTCTTTTATCTAGACTATATTCACATGTTGATATATATCATATATTTAAAGATGCCTTTTATAACCGTACAAAGCGCTGATAAATTAACTAGACAATGAATAATAGTCCTTACATGGATAGTAATGAAGTAACTGCAGCTACATATACCAGAAAAAATGTTAATATGAGATTACATTAAAAAAAATGAGAATATAAAATCTGCAATATAGCATATATGGTTCATATTGATCTGCTTATAATATCTCTTTCAACTCTTCTGTGAAATTATTCGCTCATCGCGCGAGTACGTATACTAGTAATTTATATAAAAGTAATTGAAGTAACTTTGTCACTGCACCAAGTATCTCTATTAGAATATGTCATTTGTCAATTAATCGACAATTCTATTCATTGAAGACTCCTCTTATTTTTCAAAATCAATTTAACCCGCAAAGAACGTGCAAGAATATAAAAACATAATTTCATTTGTACCAAGTACATTTCATATAAATCATAAGTTTTTCGTATGACTTTATATCTTTACTTTTAAATGCATAAGACTTTCTTAATGATTTAATCTTTAATTATAATGATCACGCATCGCGCGGGTATGTATACTAGTATATATATAGAATATTCCTCTTAGATATAAGAGGCTACAATTGAGGAGCTTGGGGTCGTAACATGGGCCCTACTCCTTTGAAAAAGATAAGCAATAACTTAGAGCTGCTTTGGATCTTTGCTTTTAAGGGCTTTCAGATAATTTCGTGATACTTTTATCTTTGAGCTTATGAAGCTTTGGTTGTATTATTAAGAATGTTTTGGTATACGTTGGTAAATATTTCATTTTACTTGTTTATTTTTATTAAATTAAGATAGTTTTATAACCTTTTTTTTTATACTACCCTTAGTATTAAATAACTACATAAAATTATAATAATTAATTTTGAATTTTTTAAGATGATAGCAAATAATTAAAACGAACTAAAAAGAAGGTATTTATTTCTGAAATTCGAAAGAAGCTAAAATTGAGGAGCTTGGGTAGTAAAGTGGGCCCTGCTCCTTTGAAAGAGTGACGAGGCTTTTCTGAAATTTCACAAAATTAATTGCTTCTTGCTTCATGATGCCTTTCATGAAAGATAAATTGTGGGGCCGAGGTTTTATTATTTCGGTCCTCTTCTTCGCAGCTACACACAAATATTTCAATTAATGAAGTTTGTTTAGTTTTATATTTATTTATTATAAATTATAATTTTAACATGAAATGTGTTTAGTTTTATATTAATTTATTATAAATTATAATAATTAATAATTTAAAATATTTAAAAATTATATAAAAAATTTAGTTGATACTTAAAATTTTAATTGTGTAGCTAAAATTGAGGAGCCTGGGTCGTGAGATGGGCCCGTCCCTTTGAAAAAGTGAGGAGCTTATTTTCAGGAAATTACATGAAAGTCCCTCATAGTGGGTGACTTTGTATTTTTGTCCCCCATAAAAAAAATCTTTAAAGACTAGTCTTCCTTCATTTTTATGTATACAACAAGTATATTTTTGTCCCTCTACAACCTCAAATGTTGTGTTACTCTTTACATGCTTATTTGTCTCTCAATTTTTATTTTTTTTTTACTATTATTTGATTTTTATTTTTTCTTTTCTCTTTTTTTTCTTGTTTTAACTCATTTGTCTCAACTTTTTTTTATTTTTTTTCTTTTATTTCTCGAACATTATTTATTTTTCATTTCTCTTTTTTTAATTCATTGTCTCAACCTTTATTTTTTTTTATTTTTTTTTTATTTTCACATTCTTTTTAATTTTTCTCAAACTTTATTTTTATTTTATTTTTTTCTCTCATTTTTTTCTCAACTTTTATTTTTTTATTTTTTTTATTTTTCTCTTTTTTCTATTTTCTTAACCTTTATTTTTTTTCTTCTCTTTTTTTTCTTTTTTCTCAATCTTTATTTTTTTCCTTCTTTTTTTTCTTTTTTCTCAGATTCTATTATATTTTGCTAATGAATAGAAAGTTGGATAATCAGCAAAAAAAATCTGCTTTCTTTGACATCAAAGGAAACTTAAGGGCGTGACTTGTCGTTTGGAAGTCCTTTGAGATAAGTCTTGTTTCTAAGGAAAGATTTATAGAACATCAACTTATTGTTTGTAAACCCTTGAGCTTAGTCTTGCCTCTAGGGCAAGAATTATAGAGTATCTCATAAATTAAGACATAATGAAATAGTGTTAACTCTTGCCCATGAGGAGTAATTTATTTTTTGGGGAGATTCTTGGGCTAAGTCTAGTTTTAGAGACAAGACTTATAAAGCATCTCATAAATCAAAGACACAATGTGGTAGTGGTAACTTTTGTCCATGGGGGCGTATAACTTGTTTTTTGAAAGTCTTTGGGCTAAGTCTACCTCTAAGGGAAGAGTTATAGAACATCTCATAAATCAAGACACAATGTGATAGTTTCAACTCTTGCCCATGAGACGTAAATTGTTGTTTGAAAGTCCTTGGGCTAAGTCTTGCCTCTAAGGCTAGAGTTATAGAACATTTCATAAATCAAGACACAATGTGATAGTGTCAACTCTTGCCCATGGGGCATAACTTGTTATTTGAAACTCATTGGGCTAAGTTTTGCCTCTAAGGCAAGAGTTATAGAGCATTTCATAAGTCAAAACATAATGTGGTAGTGTCAACTCTTGCCCATGAGGCGTAACTTGTTGTTTGAAAGTCCTTGGGCTAAGTCTTGCCTCTAAGGCAAGAGTTATAGAGCATCTCATAAATCAAGACACAACGTGGTAGTGCCAACTCTTGCCCATGGGGCATAACTTGTTGTTTGAAAGTCCTTGGATTAAGTCTTGCCTCTAAGTCAAAGTTATAGAGCATCTCATAAATCAAGACTCAATGTGGTAGTGTCAACTCTTACCCATGGGGCATAACTTGTTGTTTGAAAGTCCTTGGGCTAAGTCTTGCCTCTAAGGCAAGAGTTGTGGAACATCTCATAAATAAAAATACAATATGGTATTGTCAACTCTTGCCCATGGAGCGTAACTTGTTGTTTGAAAGCCCTTAGTCTAAGTCTTGCCTCTAATGCAAGAGTTATAGAGCATCTCATAAATCAAGACACAATGTGGTAGTGTCAACTTTTGCCTATGGGGCATAACTTGTTGTTTGAAAGTCATTGGGCTAAGTCTTGCCTTTAAGGCAAGAGTTATATAGCATTTCATAAGTTAAAACATAATGTGGTAGTGACAATTCTTGCCTATGGGGCATAACTTGCTGTTTGAAAGTCCTTAGGCTAAGTCTTGCCTCTAAGGCAAGAGTTATAGAGCATTTCATAAATTAAGACACAACGTGGTAGTGTCAACTCTTGCCCATGGGATATAACTTGTTATTTGAAAGTCCTTGGGCTAAGTCTTGCCTCTAAGGCAAAGTTATAGAGCATCTCATAAATTAAGACTCAATGTGGTAGTGTCAATTCTTGCCCATGGGGCATAACTTCTTGTTTCAATGCCCTTGGGCTAAGTCTTGCCTCTAAGGCAAAAGTTATAGAACATCTCATAAAAAAAAACACAATATGGTAGTATCAACTCTTGCCCATGGGGCGTAACCTGTTGTTTGAAAACCCTTAGTCTAAGTCTTGCCTCTAAGGCAAGAGTTATAGAGCATTTCATAAATCAAGACACAATGTGGTAGTGCCAACTCTTGCCCATGGGGCATAACTTATTGTTTGAAAGTCATTGGACTAAGTCTTGCCTCTAAGGCAAGAGTTATATAATATTTCATAAGTTAAAACATAATGCGATAGTGTCAACTCTTGACCATGGGACGTAACTTGTTGTTTGAATGTCCTTAGGTTAAGTCTTGTTTCTAAGACAAGAGTAATATAACATCTCATAAATCAAGACACAATGTGGTAGTGTCAACTCTTGCCTATGAGACGTGACTTGTTGTTTGGAAGGAATCGAAGAAAAGAAAAGAAAAAAAAATAAAGGTTATGAAAAAATAAAAAACAAAAGAAAAATGAAGGTTGATAAAATTAAAAAAAATCAAAGAAAATGAAAAAGAGAAAAAGAAAAAAAAATAGAAGTTGAGAGAAAAAAATGGGAAAAAAAAGGTTGAGAAAAAATAAAAATATAAAGAAAAAAAGTCAAAATAAAAAATAAAAGAAAATTAAAGGTTGAGAAAAAAAAAAGGAGAAAAGAAAAAATAAAAACCAAAGAAAAATTAAAAAGAGAAAAAAAAATAGAAGTTGAAAGGAGAAAAAGAAAAAAGGAAAAAAGTAAAGGTCGAGAAAAATTAAAAAAAAAAAAGAAGAGAAAATAAAAATAAAAAATCAAAGTAAGATAAAACAGAGAAAAAAAATTGAGGTTGAAAGATAAATGATCATGGAGAGTTGTTTAAAAATATTTGATATATAAAGGGGCAAATATGTATTTGTTCCATACATAAAAAAGAAGGAAGAGTAGTTTTGCAGCACTTTTGCTACGGGGGGCAAAAAAGCAAAGCCACCCGCTATGGAGACTATTTATGTAGTTTACCCGCTTATTTTTGAGCTGTATCACTATTTTATCCTGTGTAAAAATATAAGATTTTAGAGAGTTGTTTGGGGTGGTGAAGGTATTTTAGGAAATTACAGGGTTGTGCGATTTTCAAAAATTAAAAAATTATAGTGGGGGTATTTTGGGGATTTAAGGATTGGCTACAATTTTATGAAATTAAAAAATACACTAAAGTAGACCTCCAGACTTTGTCGAGTAATTCTCCCAAATATAGCAAAATTTCATATGTAATCTTTTGACGGGGCTAGATCCACAGATTTTATGAATATGTTAAATTAAGTAAATTCATAATTATTTAAAAATTACATTAAAAGTATTGTAAATCACAATAACGAATGAAGATTCTCAATTATAAATGATAGAATTATACATATTTTAAAATTTTCAAGCATCAATATTGGGGCGTGCGTAGCACGGTCCTAACCAACTAGTATATACTCCCTTCATCCCATTTTAGTTGGACATATTTTATTTTATACGGTGATTAAAAAATTATAAATAAAATGATAAATTTTATTATTTTACCCTTTATCCATATTAATGATATTCATTGGGTATAAGAATAGATATTGAAATTGTAATTAATTGTAGGGGTATAATGGAAAAAAATAATTAATTCTATCTTAATTTAGTAAGTGATCAACTAATATAAAATATTTATTTTTAGTAAGATGATCAACTAATAAGACGGAGGGAGTATATATATATATAAGTGAGGATGAGAATTTTTCGTCGTCCTCGCAGGCCCATATTTGTCATTTTATATACTCCCTCCGTTTCAAAAAGAATGACCTACTTTTTTTTTTAGTCCGTTTCAAAAAGAATGACCCTTTCCTTTTTTGGCAACACTTTAATTCCAACTTTCCACATGGCATGTTTAAGACCACAAGATTAAAGGGCATTTTGGTACATTTGCCCTAACTTTAATTTAGGACCACAAGATTCAAAAGTCTTCTTTATTTTCTTAAACTCCGTGTCAAGTCAAACTAGGTCATTCTTTTTGAAACGGAGGGAGTAGTTGTTTTTTCTCGAGTAGGGTGCATAGTCATTTGAGTAATTAGAAAGGAAGTCAACAACTTTTCTGCTTTTTGGTTTAAGTCCCTAGCATCTAGGGTTGTGCATCAGTCGATTCGATTCGATTTTATATATTATTGATTTGATTTATTAATTTTTAGTTTTTTAAATACGCTAAATCAATAAGATATTTTTATCGATTTTTTGTCCTTAACGATTCGATTTTCGATTTAACCAATAAGAAAATTCTCATAAAACAAATATTAATTGGGCACAATGATTTTCAATGTTGTGTAACCGTAGCAACTAACATGACATCAATAAAAATGCTCACAAAATAAAAACAGCAGCAGCTAACAGGACATATGCCTTGCAATGCTAAATTTCACAAAATAAGAAGTCCACCATCATGTCCACTAACTATGCAGCAATTAAAAATTGCATCAATAATAGTCGGGTTTAACTTTAGAGGTATAATTTCCTTTTCAAAGTGAACAATGAATAGGTTTAACTTTATCGAGTTATATACTTTCAGAAAATTAAATAGGTTTGTAGAAATTAAAGAGAAATTAAGTGAAGGCACTAATAACTAATAAGTAAAAATATTAATTTATTATATTTTTATTTGGTTATCGGTTTACCCAACAACCCAATATGAAAAAATCAAAACCGAACCATTAACCCAATAAATTTTTTTATAAAACCATTAACCCAATAACCCAATAACAATAAACCAATAAAATTTTTATTGGTTCGGTTTAATTTTTATACACCCCTACTAGCATCCCACATTTACCGATTGACGTGTAGTTTGTTTTATGATTTTATGTACATCTCTTTTGTATTGTCCCTATAAATTACTCCCTTCATTTAAGTGTATGTTTAAGCTTTTAAGAATACTTTGATCATAATCTTTTTAATATATCCATAAGTTTAAATATAGTAATCAATGTCAACTTGAAAAGAGATGAAATTTAATTAGGGATAAGTTAGTAAATTACCTTTAATTTTTTTAGAATTAAGTAGTTTATTAAAGGGTATGTCTAAGCCAAAAGGAGCACTTATTTAGGAATGAGGCGAGTAGCTTAAGGTATAATACTTCCTCCGTCCCATTCTATATGACACCTTCTGATTTGACACGATATTTATGAAAAAAATAAAGACCTTTGAAAATTATGATCTAAAATGATCCTTGATATTTGTGTGGTTGTAAATCATTTCACTAAGGATAAAAAAGAGAAGTTTTAAAGACAATTTTTTCTAATTATATTAAAGTGATATTCTTTTTGAGACGAACTAAAAAAAGGGTGTCACATAAAATGAGACGGAGGGAGTACTTCCTTTTATTTAATTTGATTCCTGTATCAAATAAATACATTTTATTTTATTTACCTATTTTAGAGAATTAAAAGTATTTATTTTTGTTTTCATATTATATTTAATATTAAATAACTACATAAAGTAGTATTATTAGATAGTTAACTTAACTATAATAAATATATCATTTTCTTTATAATTGTAATTACCTTTTTATTCATCTTTTGTTTGTGTACGTGTGAAGTTAATCTCAAAGTCTACTATTCATCTTTCTTATCCTCTTAAATTTTGTACTTTGTTCTTGGATATACTGACTTTACCGTGGTCCTTTGATTAGTCCTTCGGTGTATTTTTTCTTTGATTTTTGTTCTTTCTACTTTGATTTCTCTTTGCTTAGTCTACTTTGATTTTTGTTCTTTCTACTGTATTATTGTATTTGCATCTATAAGTTCTTCGCTAATCTTATCCTTTTGATTTCACTCTACTTTGGAGAATCTTCATTTTTAATAGTCCTTACATGAATTTGAATAATCTCATTTTACTCCTAATTAAAATTTTATGACTTTGTAACTCCTCACATAATTTGGTAAATTTTTAGAACTTAAGGATCTTTTAGATGCCACTATAAGTGATTGTGTCATGAAAAAATGAAAGTGGTCCCACAAAGTACACTCACACATATTTGAGTTTTCTTTTAGGTGGAAAAGTTAGTATTGAACTTATTTCAAGTTATATTTTTTTTAAAGAATTTATTATAGTCATGTAAAGAATTATCATGTCGTTCGTTTTTGTTTTATCATAGGCGTATTTATTGAATTAAAATAATATTCTTATCATATTGTGTAAGTATTTTTTATTAATGTTATTTATCATTATCGTTTATTATTTTAAATTTTTATTCGCCGATTAAATATAATTTTTTTTATTTATAAGTTAACTTACAGATCTCATCATATAACACGATTATAACATTCAATTTTTTTTTTACATTACTTGAATATTGTACAACTCTTATAAATTTGTCAATATGAGTTCAATTCAGAGCAGCACATGAAATTGATTTTACATATGACAAAGCTCAGTTTGAATCAATCAGAGAAAATAATTTAAAAAAATTAATAAAATAAAAATTAGAAGAGCTTTCATGCATGCACTTAGATTCTTTTTTTTTTTTTTGGTTAAAAAGAGTCTAATATATATATATTAAAATATTATCCTTTAATTTTTTAGATAGCTTTTTGTAATTTAGTGTATTTTAGAAGTCTTTCAAAAGTGTCAAACTGATGTTACAAAAACAAAAAGTAAGAACCAAAAAAAAAAATTAAAAATTTGAAATTAAATTTTTAACGTTGATTTGGGCCTGGGCTTAGCACGGGCCATATGTCACTAGTATATATGTAAGATAGAATAAAATTTTGGGTAAAGGACACCCTGTGGTCCTTTTGAAAAACTATTTTCACCAAAAATAGCCATTTCAAAGTAATTTCATGGGCTGGCCAGCCGCCCTTTTTAATTCCATGGGCTGACCATTTCAACTTTGGGCCATTTCGACACATTTTTGTAAAGTTAAGCTTTTTGTGTTTTTTTTTGGGTTATTGTTTTGCTACATTTTTTTGGGCTAAAAAAGATTATTTTTTTAAAAAATAATTAAATAAAATTGTATAATCGTTGTATAGAATATGTATAAGAATTGTATAGTTGTATAAAAATTGTATATACGATGTGTATAGGAACTGTATCGTTGTTGTATAGAATATGTATGTATAAATATACGTATAGAACAATGAATGTGATATACGGGTTGTATCAATATGATATAGGGGTTATATCGATATGATATAGGGGTTATATCAATATGTTATAAGGATTGTATCATTATGGTATAGGAACTATCCATGCATAGGTTTTTTTTTGTATAAACTGCATCAATGTGGTATACGGATTGTATAGAGTCATATAAAATATATATGTATCTGAATAATAATTGTAGCTAAAGGTTGAATAGGATGTGTATAGAAATTGTATCATTGTTGTATAGAATATGTATATGTATAGAATGTGTATATAAATTGTATCATTGTTGTATGAAATATATATATGTATAATTATTGTATAAAATATGTTATTTTTATATAACAAATAAAAATACATTATTTTGTGTTTGATTAATAAAAAAAGAAGCAATTACAATATTAAAAATTTATATTTAATTGTTAAGAAAAACTACAAAATTTAAAACTACAAATTTTATAATCAACTAGTAAAAAAAGAAAAGAAGCAGCCTAAAAAAAAAAACTTGTAACGATTTATAAAAAAAAGAAATTGGGATTTAAAATTAAATAAATCCTATGGCCTCAACCGTCAAATGGAGGCAAGAAGTTGCCAACAAATGGCTAAAACTGAGATTTAAAATTTTATGGCCATTCATTATCATTTCTTTCACGCGAGTGGCTATTCTTGTCCTTTCACCTAAATTTTTTTTGTAGTCCTCACATCAAAATTGATGATAAGAAAGCTTTACATGTGGCATTGTTTAGTCATAATACTCTTTTTAAGATTTTCTACATGGACCTTTGTAATTGGTCAAAAAAAAATTGGTTTTTATTAAATTATTTTTTTCTTCAACTTAAAATATTTATCATATTTTACTTTTTGAGGATCAAATTATATAAACTTTAATCAATAATGAATCATTGCAACTTATAATATTTATTTTTCATATAGTTTCAAATATCTAATTTCTAATTTATTGAATTAATTTAACACAATTTAGCTTCAAAAATTAGTCAAATGATCTTTTGAAAATAAAACGATAAAATTTGAACAACTCTTGAAGACAAAATTTTCTTTTACCACTGAAGTATATATCCGGTCTTACTATATATTTTATCCTTAAACCTGTAATATTTTTGCTACTTTGGTGATCTCATACGTGTTCTAAATATTTTTCCTAAAATTATTTTCATGTGTAATTTTAAATCTTTTACTTTTTGGTGACGTCATTCGGACTTACAATTATTTGTCCTAAAATTATTTTCAGATATAGTTTTAAAATTGTTTACTTTATTAATTATTACTTTACTATTATAAAAAAGAGTGAATATACATTTTTTTTTGTAGTTTTCACATGATTTTTTTCAAAATCCTTTTAGTTAAAATTTTTATGACTTTGTAAGTCTCACATTTTTTGAAGTTTATACACACATATATATATATATTCTCGAAGTGCTTGAAAAAAAAATATAGTTAAAAAAATACATTTGATCTGCAAATATCTTATGATAAAGTTCAATTTGAATCATCAGAGATTATAATCTCAAAAAAGAAATAGTAAAATAGAAACTAGAAGAGAGTTTTGTGCATTTATTTGTTTGATTTTCTATTTAACATTCAATATATAAACTAAGAAAAATATTATCCTTTAACTTCAAATACTATTTTGTACTTTAATATTTTAGAAGTCCGTAGAAAATGTCAAATTGATATTACAAAATCAAAGAAGTAAGAGCAGGATTTTAAAAAAAAACTATTTATAAATTTATTTTTTTAACATTGGTTTGGACCCGGGCTCAACACAAGCCAAATAACACTAGTATATACTAATAGGGCAATATCCATGATATAACCATAAAAAATTAAAATCATGATAAACCACAAGTCTCAGGCCATAAGCCTCGCAATTTCAATGGAAAAGAAATAACTAAAATCACATCTCAACGTATGCTATAAGCCATAACTTCACTCTACCACAAAATCCTACTCGGATATCTTATCCTAAAAAGTCATAATATATGTATAACATTAGGCAAGTAAGTTGCATAATAAGTCTCAAGTAAGTACTTCACTAAGTCTCCAAATTAGGCCAAAAAGTCGTAATTCAATTCATGCCTATTTTTGAGCAATCATTCACGTACCCATAGTGCAGGTTTTATAGTATAATATCTGCTCAAGCAATGTCTAAAAGAAGGAAAACCGTAACCTACCTCGTGGCTGAATCACAAATCTCCAACTGTCAAGTAGTAGCTTTTCCTTTCCGTGGAGCCTCTAAATGCTCCCAAACTATCAACATTATATTTTATGTGTAAATATGAAACTAAAGATACCTATATAAAAAAAAAATATAATTTAGGTTAAAAAATTGGATCAAAATTGACCTTCGAGGCTTGTCAATGAATCTGAAATTTTTCTTCAGGATTATCTTATCCATAAGGTAAGAAACTCATGCCCAGACTTTGGGCAAAGATGGGGTCCAATTCGAACTTCAAATCAGCCCGAAAAGTTTAATTTGAACTTTGAAGAAACCCAGGAATTTTCCAATTGAAATCATGTATTAGAGATCAAAATGATATTAGGAAAGAGGAGAGAAAGAAAAGGAGAAGACAAGGAGCTTACTGAAAGAAAAACCCTCCGAGAATTGCTGAAACTCACCTAGGAGCAAGCTCTCAAATAGGGATGGCAATGGGGAGGGGCAGGTTGAGCTTAATCCGTAAAAAATTCAATCCGCCCACCCTCGCCCTTCATAAACCCATCCCGCATAGCTTCAACTTTACGATTTGTTCTCAAAGGATTTCATCACTTTCAATCTCTTGTGAATCGGTAAATTTACATCTGATTTATTTTTGCATTAAACATTTTTAGCTGTGCTAATTCTGACCTTTTTCTTTTTGGTTATAGAGAAAATTTATTCTTTTTACAAGTAAAAAAAAATTAGTATTTGTATTGTCGTATATTGAAGTTTAACATTTGTTTGCTGGTCGGTTTTGAAATTCATCTACATTTAAGATTCCAAAAATGGCTTCTCTCCAATTTCTAGTTTACTACTTATTGATTCTAGATTATGCAAGTTTATTCTTTGTAATGTTTTTCAATTTTTTTAATTGAGTTTAGTAAGAAAAATACATTTCATAATTTTTTCATCATGACTGGAATCAAGGTAGGTATACTTATTTGTAAAATTTAATTAGGAGCTGAAAACATAGCTTCAAGTCATATGTCCTCATCTCTATACTCTCTCTCTCTCTATATATATTTGAAGGAATTTTCAACTAATATTAATTGAATAATAAATAATAAACTCTTCATGATATTTGTGTATTCTTACCCGCAAAGGTGCTCTATCAATTTTGTTATAACATGTAAAAAGTCAAAATTACTTTTAAATCTGCATAAACCCATAACCTGCTCCGCCTGCATTAGTTTTAAAAAATTACTTCAACCCACCCTGTACAACCTTAAACCAGCCTTGCCCCTCATAGCCTTAAGCTCGCCCCACCTTGCACCCACCCTATTGCCATCCCTATTCTCAAACATAGAATTGAAAATAGAGAAAAGAAGGAAGATGAGTTCATAAACTCAACGATCCATCGCACCGACAGAAGATTCACTGCAGGTACGACCTCACATGTGCAATGGATCTTCTGCTACGACAGAAGCCACTTAAGGTGATGAGCTTTACAAGAGTGAGCCACAATGGCGGAGAAGGCTCTGCAAGTGCGAGGTTGGGTGCACAATACACCCTTTTCAGGCGCGAGCCTCTCCCCGAAGGATTAAGAAAAGTTCCGCAGGAGCGACCACCCCTGGTTTTCTCATCCTTCGTTGATTCCGTCCCTATACTCGGCGTCACCAGTACAAGAGCTACTAAATATAATAGAAAAAAGCAAGTTTAGTACATGACTATCCAAAAGATACTAGTAATTTAGACAGTATATCAATAGGATGGAGATGGACAAGTCTCACGATGCCCTGAGCTCATTATAGATCCAAATAGAAAATCTCCAGGAATGAGTAGAATCAGCGAGAATGGCTAGTGCTAGGCTGTGCATTATAAAAAGGTGTAGAAGTATAGCATGAGTGAAAAACATAGGTACTTAGTAGGAATCATATGCCTACTGATCTTAATTGACAAATATACTATGTAAATTACAATAAAAATAACCCTACACGTTGAAAAGTCCAAGCACCCTAATTTGTAACACCCCAAAAATCCAAGCTAATATTAGAACCATGCTTCAAGTACATGTAGAATTAAAATTCATGTATTGGTAGTATGAGAAGTGATTTAGACATGTATTAAGACCACATGTAACTCCTAGCTCATGGCCAAGTTGAAACCTTCCTTACCGGTGATTTTCTTGCGAATAATCTCCCTATAGTCAACTTAAAATGAGTATACCTCATAGATTCTGAAGTATTTTTGATCTAAAACCCCACTAAATGAAATGTCTTTGAGTCTTATTTTTAAAGCATCCAGTTTCGCCTTAATCCGATTTCGGAGCTAAGAGTTATGACCATTTTAGTGAAACACTGTCCAGCAGTGGGATAGTACGATTGTAACCACGATCGTGGGTTAGATTGTACGACCGTACAATCCACTCGTTTGCATGAAACAGCCTAAAAATCTGAAATTTGACACGTATATCTTCCAACTATGAAAGGGTACCACGATCTTGGTTAGAAACCACAATCTTGACTCCTAAAGTTCATTCGACTTGGACTTTTAACCTACGAACCAAGGTACGAACATAAGTGGGTCCCATGATCATACCATGGCTCTTATGATCAGGTACAAAGAGCCTCAAATCATCCACCCAACCACGAGCACCACCCACGATCGTAGGTGGATCTCACAATCGTGGGATGGTCCGTACGTCACCTTCTGTAGCTTTTTCAGTTACGAATTAAAAGGGCACATCAGTATTTTCCCACACTTTTAACATATAAACTATGCCGTTTAAGATATTTTAAGGCTAATTATTAAGCCTAATATTACCCTAAGTCTCTCATTACTCAAAAAATGCTCGACACTTAGCATCACAAAGATAGAAATATGAGATTTCCTCCCTTCAAGGCAAACTAGGGTTCTCCAATATTAGGCTCCAATTTCAAAGATTTATTCAAGATTCTCATCTCCAGGTATGTGGGAT
Organism: Capsicum rhomboideum; assembly: GCA_031232105.1. NCBI lineage: Eukaryota > Viridiplantae > Streptophyta > Magnoliopsida > Solanales > Solanaceae > Capsicum > Capsicum rhomboideum. The sequence goes on from CP124711.1 coordinate 60,706,308, forward strand.
TTCATCAATGGGTTTCCTCTCACTCATTGAGTCCCAAAGTTAACTCAAATCCTCAGTTTAAATTCCTTCCTTAGAGCTTAGGGTTCATGAATATGGTGAATTCCTTGATAATTCAGTTCCTTATTATCAATGAGATAAAAACCCATGTTCTACCATGAATTTCAGTATCATTACACGTCTACAGTTGCAAACCCTCATTATATTATGTAATTCATGATTTTTGAACTTGAGTTATAGAATTCCTTATTTTATTTAGTTTATGGGAATTGTCATAGTAGTTGCATTCTTTAGAGATGGAGGGTTATGAACACCCGATGACCTAGGATTGCACGCATATATTTATTAATGTTCAATCCATTAGTTTTCATGATTTAAATGCTTTCAGATAAAGTACTTATTTTCAGTATTCAAAATATTAATATTATTGAGCATTCCAGTTATCAGTTGTTATTTAGTTGAGAGTAGTACTTAGCACCGAACGGATGCAGAGATGAAGGCTTACTCTTCAGTTAGGCTGATACCTTTAATAGAAGTCCCTAAGTCCCAGAACTACGACGCCATCACAGGTTCTAAAAAATCACCCACTAGACCAGACTTGACATCTTGGTCCTTTCGGACACCAGTTTAGTGGATCTATGTCGTTAGTGTTCGTACCATTGGCAAGGTACTGAACACCCTTCCAGTAGGTTGGACCTCGATTAGCTCAAATTGGGGTATGTCGGTTAACGGTAGCTCCCACAGTCCACATTTCAGATTCAGATAGTTGCATGACCTCGTATTTAGTTATTCAGTATATCATACAGTACATGTTTATTACTTTGTCTTGCATTAGTTTATCATGTTACAAACATCAGGTTCAACCTATATCAGTTATTTTCTATCTCATGTACTCGGTACATTTAAAGTACTGACCGCATACCTTCCTTTGAGCTATATTGTCTTATAATATAGGTTCGGACATCCAGTATCCCGATCGTGGTTATCTTGATCCAGCATCACTTCAGCAGCTGTGTTTTGGTGAGTCCTCATCATTCGAGGACTAGTATCAGTATTTTATTTTATCCTCATTTTAGTTTTAGACAGTTAGAGTTAGCTGGGGGCTTGTCCCAGCTACTCGTCTTTGTAGAGGCTTTCAGATAGACAGTAGATATTTAGTTTTATGTCATGTTCAGTGATTTAAAATTTTGTTTAACATTGACATTTGGTTTGATTTACATATTTCATTCAGATTTTAGCTTTTACACAGTGTTATTTAATTTTATACAGTATTCTTAGTGTCATGCCAGACCATGGGTTAGCTTGGAGTCTCTTGTGACTCTAAGCACTGTGTTATGACTAGGGGTAGTCTTGGGTCATGACAAACTTGGTATCATAGCATCAGGTTTAAAGTGTCCTAGGGTGTCTGAAAGCCGCGTCAAGTAGAGTCTTATTCATGGGTGTGAAGCGTGCCACATTTATGAGTAAGAGGCTATGAAAATTTTTAGGAAAAGTTTCACTTCTTTCATGTTCATATCATGCGATAGAGTGTGAACTCTATTAAAACCTTCTTCTAACATGTGCTCTATGCATTTATAGAAAATTCCTCCTAGAAGAGCCAATGAAAGGAGAAACAAAAATGGTAACATGAACGGGAACCAACAAGCACCACCAGCTCCAGTAGACCCTTTGAATAAGCAAGTCTCTCATGCTGAGTTCAGGACTGCTTTTACAGTGCTAGCTCAGGCCATGACCATTCAGGCTAATCAGCAGGCTGTTGCCCCGGTCAAACCCACTGGTACCACAGTAGCAGCTAGGGTCCGAGACTTTACTTGAATGAATCCTCCTGAGTTCCATGGTTCTATGACTAAGGAAGATCCACCAGAGTTTCTTGATGATATTCAGAAGGTTACTGAGATTATGGGTGCCACTCCAAGTGAAAGTGCTAACTTGGCTACTTATCATTTGAAGGGAGTAGCTCACACTTGGTGCAAGTAGTGTAAGGAGGATAGAGGTGCAGATGCAGGATCGGTAGAATGGGATGAGTTTGTTGCCGCTTTTCTGGATAGGTTCTTCCCACTTGAGTTGAGAAAAGCCAAGGTTCAGGAGTTCATTAATCTGAAGCAAGGTAATATGAGTGTGAAATAGTATTCTCTGAAGTTTACTCAAGTTGCAAAGTATGCTCTGACAATGGTTGCTGACTCCAAAGCCCGCATGAGTAAGTTTGTGTCTAGTGTTTCTGATGATGTGGTCAAAGAGTGTCAGACTGCTATGTTGGTTAAGGAGATGGACATCTCCAGGTTGATGGTTCATGCTCAACATATTGAAGAAGAGAAAATCAAGGAGAAGGAAAAGGAGAGTAAGAGGGCTAAAATAGGTAGCTTTAATTTCTCTCAACAGAGGTCAGATGGTGGTAATCGTTTTTAGTTCTGTCAGAAATCTTCAGCTCCAGCCCCATCTCTGCTAGTGCTCCCGTGCCCAAGTTTAGGGAAGATAATCAGGATAGAGCACCAGGCTCCAAGTCCCAGGGTAGTATGAATAGTGGTCGTACTAGCCCAGTTTGTAAGAAGTGTGGTAGAAACCACAAGAGTGAGTGTATAGCTAGTAGTGATGCTTGTTTTGGGTGTGGCAAGCGAGGGCACAGATCGAGGGAATGTCCAGTGACTTCACAGAGAGATAGGGATGCTCATCAGTAAAGTTAGTCTAACTCTTCAGCAACTCTAACAGATCGCCCGACTCAGCATGGTGCCTCATCTAGTACAACCAGCGGGCAACATCAGAATAGATTTTATGCTCTTCAAACTCTATAGGTTCAGGAGGGTTCTTCTGATGTAGTCACTGGTACATTACAAGTCTTTCATATTCATGTCTATGCATTATTAGATCCCAGAACCACTCTCTCTTTTGTAACTCCCTATATAGCAGTAGACTTTGGTGTCAGCCCCAAAACTCTTTCAGAACCTTTCTCAGTCTCTACTCAACTCAGTAATTTAGTCATAGCTAGACAGAAATTACCCAGTCACAATTTCTCAGAAAGTCACCTCAATTGATCTTGTAGAGTTAGACATGACAAATTTTGATGTTATTTTTGGCATGGATTGACTCCACTCTTGCTATGCCTCTATTGATTGTAAAAAATGAGTAGTCCAGTTTCAATTTCAAAGTGAGACAGTCATAGAGTGGAAAGATAGTACTTCAGTGCCTATAGGTCGGTTTGTCTCTTACCTCAAGGCTAGAAAAATGATTTCCAAAGGTTGCATCTATCATCTTGTTTGAGTTAACGATTCAAAGTACGAGACCCAACTCTTGAGTCATTTTCAGTGGCTAATGAATTCCCAGGAGTACTTCCTAAAGATGTGCCTGGAGTTCCTCCTGAATGGGAAATTGACTTTGTAATAGATCTCCATCTAGATACCCAACCTAATTTAATTCCACCATATAGAATGGCTCCAGCCGAGCTTAAAGAATTGAAGGAGCAGTTGAAAGACCTTCTAGACAAGGGTTTTATCAGGCCTAACATCTCTCCATGGGGTGCTCCAGTTTCTTTCGTGCGCAAGAAAAATGGTTCTCTCAGAATGTGCATCGACTACCGTCAGTTGAACAACGTTACAGTCAAGAATAAGTATCCTATTCCAAGGATTGATGACTTGTTCGACCAGCGTCAGGGTGTCAATTGCTTCTCTAAGATAGACCTCAGATCTAACTATCATCAGCTCAGAGTCAGGGAATGTGACATTCTAAAGGCAACCTTCAGAACTCGGTATGGTCACTTCAAATTTGTTGTTATGTCTTTTGGACTAATGAATGTTCCTACAGCTTTTATGGTCTTGATGAACAGGGTGTTCAAGCAATACTTGGACATTTTTGTTATAGTCCTCATAGATGACATCCTCATTTATTCTTGGAGTGAGAATGAACATGTAGACCATTTGAGGATTGTTTTGCAGACTCTCAAAGATCTACAGGTATTTGCTAAGTTCAGCAAGTGTGAATTCTATTTGAAATCAGTAGCATTCCTTGGTCATATCATTTTTGGTGAAGGCATTCGGGTTGATCCTCAAAAGACCGAAGCAGTTAGGAATTGGCCTAGACCCATCTCTCTATCAGATAGCAGGAGTTTCTTGGGTTTAGATGGTTACTGCAGGAGTTTTGTTGAGGTATTTTCCTTTATTTCTTCACCTATGTCCATATTGACTCAGAAGAAAGTCAAGTTTCAGTGGTCCTATTCTTGTGAGAAGAGTTTTCAGGAGTTGAAGGCTTAACTTACCTCCGCTCTAGTTTTGACTCTGCCAGAGGGTTCAGATGGTTTTGTGGTTTATTGTGATGCTTCCAGAGTTGGTCTTGGTTGTGTTTTGATGCAGCACGACAAGTTTATAGCATATGCCTCTAGACAACTCAAGCCTTATGAGAAGAATTACCCAACTCATGATCTTGAGTTGGCAGCAGTGGTTTTCGCCTTAAAGATTTGTAGGCATTATCTTTATGGGGTTCATTTTGATGTGTTTACTGATCATAAGAGCCTTCCATATGTGTTCAACCATAAAGATCTAAATCTCCATCAGAGAAGATGGCTAGAGTTGTTGAAGGATTATGATTTGAGTGTCTAGTATCATCCGGGTAAAGCCAATATGGTGGCTGACGCTCTTACTAGGTTGTCTATGGGAGGTGTTGCTCATATAGAAGATGAGAATAAAGAGTTAGATCAAGAGGTTCACCAGCTTGCTAGATTGGGAGTTCGGTTGGTAGATTCAGCCGAAGGTAATATTTTAGTTCACAATGATTTAGAATCTTCATTGATAGATGAGGTGAAAAAAAAAGCAAGATAGTGATCCTATTTTTCTTAAGTTGAAGAAAACGGTCCAGAGTTAGAAGGTTGAGGTTTTCTCTCAAAGGGGGGATGGTGTTCTTCCTTGTTAGGGCAGACTATGTCTTCCAAATGTGGAAGACTTGAGACGACGGATGCTAATAGAAGCACACAGTTCTCGATATTCTATTCACCCAGGATCCACTAAGATGTACCATGATCTACGAAAAGTCCATTGGTGGAATGGCATGAAAAAGGAAATTGCAGAATTTGTGGCTAAGTGTCTAAATTGCCAGCAGGTTAAGGTCGAGCATCAAATACCTAGTGGTATACTTCAGGATATTAGTATTCCTACTTGGAAGTGGGAAGTGGTGAATATGGACTTCATTACAGGGTTGCCTCGTACTCATCGACAAAATGATTCTATTTTGGTTATCATGGACCGAATGACTAAGTCATCCCATTTCCTGCTTGTTAACACTACAAATTCAGCCAAGGATTATGCTAGACTCTATCTTAGGGAGTTGGTGAAATTGCATGGAGTCCCTTTGACCATCATTTCAAATAGGGGTATTCAGTTTACCTCTCTGTTCTGGAAGACATTTCAGAAAGGTCTTGGTACCCAAGTTCACCGTAGTACATATTTTTACCCACATACAAATGGTCAGGTAGAGCGCACCATTGAGACTTTAGAGGACAAGTTGAGAGCATGTTTGATCGATTTCAAAGGTAGTTGGGATGATTATTTGCCTTTGATTGAGTTTGCTTATAATAACATATATTATTCTAGTATTCAGGTAGCCCTGTTCAAAGTACTTTATGGTAGGAGGTGTAGATCTCTTATTGGTTGGTTTGAGGTTGGTGAAGCTACTTTGATAAGGCCTTGATTTAGTCCATAAGGCAATGGAGAAAGTTCAGTTGATTAGAGAAAGACTGAAAACAACTCAAAGTTGTCAGAAATCCTATGTAGATGTAAGGAGGAGGGAACTTGAGTTCACTATTGGTGATTTTGTCTACTTGAAAGTTTCACCCATGAAAGGGGTGAAGAGATTTGGTAAGAAAGGGAAACTAAATCCCCTATATGTTGGTCCTTATAAGATTGTGGGTCGCTTTGGCAATGTAGCCTATGAGTTAGATTTACCTGCAGACTTAGCATCAGTGCATCCAATTTTTCATATGTCTTTGTTAAAGAAATGCATTAGTGATCCTGCATCGGTTTTGCCTTTAGATAGTATGGGTGTGAAAGATAGTCTTTCTTATGAGGAGGTCCTAGTTGAGATCCTTGATCGTCAGGTTCATAGGTTGAGGAATAAAGATGTCACGCCTCGAATTCCAATGGGGCGGACTGACACCCGAAGCCGGTAAGGCCCGAGAGAACCAATCTTCATTCATGTACACTCATATGCATGTCACTCAAGGAACATCACTATCATGTATAGATACAAGATGCTAATGGCGGAAGTCATGGAAAACATGTGATATATACATATATGAAACTTGGCCGTTAGGGCCACCAAGTCAAAAACATACATCCCTTACATTCCTTCGTTTGTCCCACAATATCTACAAAGCCTCTACAAATACATAGACATAACCAGCCTACAGTCGGGACACGTCCCCACTTTGTACAATACCAAAACAAATGTACACAATGACTCGGAAAGCCCCGAACCAACTGGAGCTCATCAATGTTTTGCAAATGACCCGCAACCTATTTTGGAGGTCTACTAGTACCTGTGCCTGCAACAAGTAAGGTAATTCTCCCAAGGGACGTCAGTATGAAGAATGTACTGAGTATGTGAGGCTATATGAAACTGCATGATATATAAATACTTCAATGGAATCAAATATAAGAGAATAGTTAATATGGATAAACCACCGTTCTGTATGTGTAGAAACATGTACATTACATTCATTACTTTCTTTGCCTTTACGTGCATTCATTTTTATTGTTCTACCCATGCTAGGCTTTTCTGTCTCCCCTGGGATGAGATTTATCGTTATACCCATGCTAGACTTTTCTGTCGCCCTTGGGATGAGATTTATCGTTCTACCCATGCTAGGCTTTTCTGTCTCCCCTGGGATGAGATTAACCCATGCTAGGTATTTTAACCTTTGGGATGTGATTAACCCATGCTAGGCTTTTCTGTTGCCCCTGGGATGTTACTGTGTTAACCCATGCTAGGCTTTTCTGTCGCCCCTGGGATGTTACTCACGAATATACAAACAATTATACATTTCTTCATTCTTTAATTATAAGAGTGATACATTGGTGATAGTACATGATTGGAACTTTGAAACATTAGTCAATGAACATGAGACATGTGAATCACAATTGGTCCTGTGAGTAATACTATATGACAATACTTTTGGACATTTCAGAATGGAACAAGTACAATTGCAATGTGAACAATATGTGCTGCAGAAGGATACAGAAAGAGTAACCTTACATACCTTATCCTCCCAATATGAATACACAGTCCTATATGTGAATACAATAATCCAGCTCCTTCCTTACATTTGAATCTACAACACAAGTACATAACGGAGCTCACGTTAACAACTAACTACCTTACAAGTGCATAAGACGACAATAAGTTACATGATTGCCCTATAACGTCATTTCACCCTTTACAATACCATTCACGGCATTGTCATGTCATACCAATAATACCATAACATTCCACACATTGACCAAGACATCATAAATCAATACTATTTCACACCAAGTTCATCATAAATCAATAGTATTTCACACCAAGTTTATCCTTTATGCTTTCTCATTAACACTATGTCACCATTACTCTATCAAGTCACCTCAATACATTTCATAACAACAATCCCACAAGTTATACACATAGAAAAAGCAAGTTAAGGACATAACCACACCATACATTTTGATATTTCATCCACACCATTCACTTCCATCAAAACCTCAAGTCTCCTTTTAAGTTCAAGTCACATAGATGACACATCTTTTAGAAAAAAGCAAAAGCGCACCACTCAACACCTTTAGACATAACCATCACGATCTACACAATCCCTCATGCATATAATATATTAAATCACAAGGTTAAACACTTACCAATACTTGCAAAGAGATGATCTTGTCCCAAGAGATGGTTGCCTTAGGGTTTGAGAGTAGAGAGAAAAGTGTAGAAAAATCTAGAAATGGCATGTGTATCTAAATGAATAAAAATCTGATTTTTCCACATTATATAGCCCCTCATGTCCATCCTTATCCACACTTGGGTCAATAAATAATGGTTTACTTTGGTCAAAGAAAGAATGGATCATTTACCCATTTTGGGCCATGTCTTTTGTATGATTTTGGGCCTCAATTGAGCCCAATAGCAAAAGCTTCATTTAGCCCAACAAATTTAATGCATGATCCACCAACTATCTCATGCTTAAAGAATTCCATAATTATGAAGACAATATTCAACCCACGAGATTCATGTTCGCAGCCTCGACCCCAAGAATAAGCGATTTTAGCCACTCATGGCTTAATTTATCATAAATTGATAAAATTATAAAAAAAAGAAATAAAAAATAAAAAGGAAGAAGAATTAACCCTCATTTGGATACCAAAATCGTCCAAGAATAGTCCTACCAAGATGGACTAATGATACAATAACCCAAGAGCCCTATTTAGAGACTAGTGGTCGGAGCAGAAATTTGGCAAAAAGCGGCCTGACAGGCTGCCTGGCGCGCCCCTACGCTGCCCATGCCAAAAAAATTTCTGTCAAAAGCGGCCCGGCACGCCCCTGGGCGCGCCTGACACTTAAGCTTTGATTTTCTTCCTTTCTTCGACTTTCTTTGCGGACATTAGCATAATATCAATAGTCCATCAAAAACAATAAAAAATACGCACTTATTGCTATCAAAACTAAGGTAAACATGGTTCAAACTTGGCAATAAGGCATATAAATACACCCTAGATCACCAATCAAGTAAGGTCGGAAATGTATGGGGTGTTACAAAAGAGGTCGCATCAGTAAAGGTTCTTTGGCAAAATCAACTCGTTGAGGGAGCTACTTAGGAGGCAAAGGCAGATATGATGACCAATTACCCTCATATTTTCTCTTCGAACTCTGTTTCAGCTTAAGGTAATAGTTTCCCCTTAATTAATTCTTTCCGTCTCATGTCACTCAATTATTCTCATGTCATAGCATGTATTCATGAGTTCATTTTAGTCCATGTTTTAGTTGTAGACTCAGTTATCATGTCAGTACCCAGATCTTAGAAATTTAGTGTTGGGATTGCAGCTCTGTCCCTACTTTTTCATCTCAGTTAGTCATTCGAGGATGAATGACCCCAAGGGGGAGATATTGTAATACCCAGAAAATTCAAGCTAAAATTAGAACCATGCTTCAAGTACATATAGAATAAAACTTCATGTTTTGATAGTATGAGAAGTTATTTATACGTGTATTAAGACCACAAGTAACTCCTAGCTCATAGCCAAGTTGAAACCTTCCTTATCGATGGTTTTCTTGTGAAGAATCTCCCTATAGTCAACTTCAAATGAGAATAACTCTTAGATTCTGAAGTATTTTTGATCTGAAGACTCACAAAATGAAAGGTATTTGAGTCTTCTTTCTAACGCATCTAGTTTTGCCTTAATCTGATTCAGGAGCAAAGAGTTATGACCATTTTAGTGAAACACTGTCCAACAGTAGGATAGTACGATTGTAACCAAGATCGTGGGTTAGATTGTACAACCGTACAATCCCCTCGTCTTCATGAAACAGCCCAAAACCCTGAAATTTGACAAGCATACCTTCTAACCATGAAAGGGTACCACAATCTTGGTTATGTACCGCAATCTTGACTCCTAAAGTTTATTTGGCTTGGACTTTCAACTTACGAACCAAGGTACGATAGTAGGTGTGTCCCAAGATTGTAACATGGATCATATGATAAAGTCCAAAGAGCCTCAAATCATCCACCCAACCACGATCACCACCCACTAGCTTAGGTGGGTCCCATAATCGTGGGATGCTCCTTACGTCACCTTTCGCAACTTTTTTAGTTACAAATTTAAAAGGGTACATCAGTCTTTTCCCACTCTTTTAACATCAAAACTACATTGTTTAAACTATTTCAAGTCTGATTATGAAGCCTAATATTACCCTAAGTCCCTCATTATTATGAAAACACTCGACACTTAGCATCACAGATATAGAAAGAGGCGATTTCCTCCCTTCAAGCCAAACTAGGGTTCTCCAATCTCAGGCTCCAATTTCAAAGATTTCTTCAAGATTATCATCTCCAGATATGTGGGATTTCATCAATGGGTTTCCTCTCACCCATTGAGTCCCAAAGTTAACTCAAATCCTCAGTTTAAATTCCTTCCTCAGAGCCTAGGGTCATGAATATGGTGAATTCCTTGATAATTCAGTTTCTTGTTATCAATGAGATATAAACCCATGTTTTACCATGAATTTCAGTATCATTGCATGTCTATAGTTGCAAACCCTCATTATATTGTGTAATTCATGATTTTTGAACTTGAGTTATAGAATTCCTTATTTTATTTAGTTTATGGGAATTGCATAGTAGTTGCATTCTTCAGAGATGGCGGGTTATAAACACCCGATGACCTAGAATTGCATGTATATATTTATGAATGTTCAACCCATCAGTTTTCATGATTTAAATGCTTTCAGATAAAGTACTTATTTTCAGTATTCAAAATATTAATATTATTGAGCATTCCAATCATCAGTTGTTATTCAGTTGGGAGTAGTACTTAGCACCGAACGGATGCAGAGATGAAGGCTTACTCTTCAGTTAGGCTGAGACCTTTAATAGAAGTCCCTAAGTCCCATAACTACGACGCCATCACAGGTTCTAAAAAATCACCCACTAGACCAGACTTGACATCTTAGTCCTTTCGGACACCAGTTTAGTGGATCCACGTCAGTCAGTGTTCGTACCCTTGACAAGGTACCGAACACCCTTCTAGATAGGGTTACAGGTTGGACCCCCGGTTAGCTCAGATTGAGGTATGTCGGTTAACAGTAGCTCCCACAGTCCATAGTTCAGATTTAGAGAGTTGCATGACCTCGTATTTAGTTATTTAGTATATCATACAGTACATGTTTATTACTTCGTCTTGCAATAGTTTGTCATGTTACAGGTATCATATTTAGCCTATATTAGTTATTTCCTATCTCACGTAATCAGTACATTCAAAGTACTGATCACATACTGTTCTTTGCGCTATATTGTCTTATAATAAAGGTTCAGACGTCCAGCATCCCGATCGCGGTTAGCTTGATCCAGTATTACTTCAACAACTATGTTTTGGTGAGTCCTCATCATTTGAGGACTAGTACCAGTATTTATTTTATCCTCATTTTTGTTTCAGACAGGTAGAGTTAGCTGGGGTCTTGTCCCAACAACTCATCTTAGTAGAGGCTTTCAGATAGACAGTAGATGTTCAGTTTTATGTCATGTTCAATGATTTCCATCTTTGTTTAACTTTGACATTTGGTTTGATTTTCATATATCATTCAGACTTTAGCTTCTGCACAGTGTTATTCAGTTTTATACAGTATTCTTATTGTCATGCCAGGCCATGGGTTAGCTTAGGGTCACTTGTGACTCTAAGCACTATGTTACGACTAGGGGGTAGTCTCGGGTCATGAAAATATCATACTATAAGAATAGTTCACACAAAAATAATAAACATAATATATGTATATGATACAATGCAATATGGTTGCCAATGCAGTGAAGGATTGAAATTGTACCTCAGACGCGCCTGAATTCAAACCTCAGATGTAATAATAGTGAAAGCCTGGAATCCTACTTCAGACCCACCTAGAATCTCACTTCAAATGTAATAATAGTGAAAGCCTGGATTCTTACCTCAGACCCACCCAAAATTTCACCTCGAACATAATAAAAACAAGTATTAGTAGAAAAGGACCAGAATCTTATCTTGGACCAAGTAAAAGGTGAAATAGTCTATATATACTAATAACACAATATCCATACTAAACCATAATCAATTATAATCATAATATACCATAAGTCTCAGGCCATAAGCATCACAATTTCACTAGAAAAGAAGCAATTAAAATGATAGCTCAACGCGTGCTATATACCATAACTCATCTCTGCCAGAAAATCTTACTCTCATATCTTACCCAAAAAACCCATAATATATGCATAACACTAGGCAATAACCTACATAGTAAGTCTCAAGTAAGTACTCCACCAACTCTCAAAATTAGGCCAAAAAGTCATAATTCAAGCCATGCCTATTTTTATCAAACCATTCACCTACCCTTAGTGCAATTTATGTAGTATACTATGTACTTAAGCTAAGTCTAAAAGAAGAAAAGTCATAACCTAACTCGAGGTCAAAATACAAATCTTGAATAGTTAGGTAGTAACCTTTACTTTTCATAGTCTCAGAATGCTTCCAATCTATTAACATTATAATCTACGTATAAATACGAGACTAACTAATATCAAAAATATATAAATTAGGCCAAATAATTGGATCAAAAATCAACCCTCGAGGCCCTGACGACTCTGAAATTTTTCTTCAAGATTAAGGTAAGAAACTCATACCCAGAATTTGGGCGAAGAGGGGGTGCAATTAGGACTTCAAATCAACCCAAAAAGTTTACTTTGAACTTTGAATAAACCCAAGAATTTTCCAATTTAAATCATGGATTATAGACAAAAAATTACATTACGAAAAAGGAGAGAAAGAAAAGGGGAAATCAAGTGTCACACCTCAAATCCCATCGAGATGGACAGGAACCCGACGCTCTAAAGAATTGAGAGAACCAACTTATAAACTGTGCTTTCCATGCATATAACTATGATAGTTATGAATCTTAGACAAGTTTATATAAGTTATAGCGATGATAAAAGACCAACATAGATAGGCCCAGAACATACATACATGACCTGTCCGTCGAGGCCATAACTGTTAGGAGACCAAATATAACTGTACTTTATATATTAGTCTGCTAAGCCGCTACAGGATCGAAAAACTTGGTCTAGGTCGGGAGAGGCACCGCCTTACCCTTAACTACTATACAATACATATACAAAAAGACTCTGTAAATCTACAAATCAACCTGGAGCTCACCAATCGTAGCTGAATATCTGTGCTCCTACTGAGGAGGTCTACTAGCTGGAGTACCTGTACCTGCAGCATGAAACACAGTGTCCCCCATGAGGGACGTCCTTATAACTTCCAATTATAAATTAACGGCAAACCCTAAAAACCATTGTTAAAGACACCAAAATATGGTCAATTAGGCCATTGGTCAGCGAGATTCCATGGCTGGCCAGTCCCCTCGTGATACTACTATTAAAGGTTTCCCTCCATTACCTCTCAAAGCTATCGATAAAAGTGTGTTACCTCCTACTGCATTTCCCACCCATGAGTCCATATCCAAACATGGACAATATGCAGATTTACTAAAGCCTTTGAATATTAACAGTCCAAAAGTACACAAACATACAGTGGAGCCAATTCCCATTAAAAAGCTGTAATACGTAGATGGAGTTCCAAGTGTAATATGGATAGAGAAAGAGGTAGATAATATGAACACTATTGAGAATCTACAATATAAAGTAATTGGAAAGTTCTCTTACGGCTAGCCAGAGTTGGAAAAATTGAGAACATTAATTCCTAAGCTGATGATTGTAAGATAGGTTTCTTAAGAAACATGCATATTCTCATTAGGTTTAATCTAATTGAGGATTTTGTAAACATTATGTATAAAAATGTTTACTACTTCACTACTAAGGATGGTTATTCCTATCAATAAGACCCTTGATATATGATGCTAAATTCAATGTGAATGAAAAATGACCCAAGCACTGGCTTGGATATCATTCCCTGACCTAAAACCAACATTATTTGTCAAGGAATCTTTTTTACACTTACTTTGGCAGTAGGAAAAACAATGCACTTAGATAAGGCTACAGTGAACAAGATAAGACCAAGTTGTGCTAAGGTTAAGGTGCAGGTGAACTTGCTGGCAGATTTTCCTAAATTTGTTGAAATGGAAATTGTTAATGGTGTGACTAAGGAGTCAAGATTGAAAAGGTGACTATACAATATGACTTTGCCAAAATATTGTAAGGAATGCATATTGTAAGGGCATAATAAGGCGAAGTGTATAGTGCTTCATCCGGAATTGAAGAAAGAGCAATATGAGAAAGAACACAAGGAGAGAAACAGTCAAAATGGAAGGGTGGAAAAAACAAATATAAGAGAGCAATCATACAAGCTAGATCAATACCAAAAATAGTGGAATCCCACTTGGAGAAGATTCATCAACAAAGGCTATCTAAGTGAGAGAGCAATTACACCTGAGAGGGTATATGCAATGACAACTCCTTTGGAGCTTTAGTAAATGAAGAAGAGGAAGATAGTAATGTAGAAAAGGAAAATATTACATCAATAGCAAAAGACAATAGTACAAATAAAAAATAGGGGAAAGGGAATGAGACAAATCAATTATCCACTATAGAATGGATTTCCAGGTCATTTCATAGTAATCAAGGAGATAAATCACCTGCAAGGCAAGGAGATAACAACCAGAATTTAGTTGGAAGTGCTTCTAAATTGTTATCTAATGAAGCGAGGAGTAAAGATAGCTCACCAGTTAAAGAACAAAGTAAGAAGAGGGATAAAAAAGCTAATGCAGTAACCACAAAACCTGAAAAGGAATCACAAGTAGTAATAGTTCAGCAAAATGTTAATGAAATAGTAGAGGATGTTGCAGAAAATAATAAGTTATAATTATGTGCTAGAGAAGATGCATAACAATTATGTGTTAGAGAAGATGCAATAAAGCAAGTACAAATCAGACTGATGGGAGTAGTGATTTAGCAATTGTTGATGTCCCAATAGCTGTTATGACAAATGACACATAGATCTAGAGTAAACAACTTGATCCTAATGAAGTGCTTCATCAAATTCTTACCCATAATGTGAAGGAGGGGGTACAGGAGTATGGACTGCTTGAAGATGGAGAAATGAGGGACTATTCAGAACTTTAGGAAGAGGAAATTGAGAGAAATGCTGACCTATCTCTAAGAGCTTTGAAATCTATTAAATCTGCAAAAAAAAAGGGGAAAAAGTAGGTTAATATTGAGGCTTCACAGCCTAGTAGAGTCCAACCAAAGATAAAAGTGGTGTTCCAATAAGGTAAATGATGATGAAGGCATTAATTTGGAACATAAGATCTGTTAAGTCCCAAAAGGATTTTCAGAGAGTGTAGATGTTACATAAATATCATAAGGTTGCTTTCAAAGCTTTGGTGGAGCCTTTTCAACATGTTAGAACTATTGAAAGATATAGAAGCAGACTGCATATGCCTCTAGTCATTCATAATCTCAATGGAAAGATTTGGTTGTTTATTAACCAAGGGTTTAATGCCACAGTTGTAAGTAACTTAGATCAACAACTGACAACACTACTGAAAAATTAGAGTTTGGGTTTCAGTTTCTTAACAACTATTGTTTATGCCAAATGTGACAGTAATCAGAGGGTTGAGTTATGAGAGGATATCTAAACTATTGTAGATGGTGTTACTGGTCCATGGATGGTTGGTGGTGATTTTAGTGTTGTTCTTAATAGTGAAGAGAAGATAAGGGGATGTCCTGTGGTTGCTTCAGAGGTCGAAGATTTTCAGACTTGTATAGAATCATGTGAGTTGCTTTAAATTCAACACAAGGGTAGCACATTTATGTGGTGGAATGGTAGAACTGGAGATGATTGTATATTTGAGAAAATGGATAGAGCACTAGTCAATGGGGAGTTAATAGCTTTATTTCCTCTCACTGAAGTAGAGCACTTGCCTAGAGATAGGTCTGATCATGCCCCTATTTCCTGAGTTGCAGTAACAGTGTGAACAATATTATAAAACCTTTTAAATTTTTGAAATTCTGGACTGAGCATGAGAATTTTAAGAATGTGGTTAGAATGAGTTGGGATGCTGAATTTTTAGAAAACCCTTTTCTGGATTTCAAAAAGAAGACTAAACAAGTAAAAAAAAACACTTTTATTGTGGAACAGGGCTATATATGGTGACATTTTTCAGCCGGTGATTATAAGAGAGGAGCTATCAAATATTAAATAAAAGTTGTTTGAAGATTTTCCCACCCAGGAGAATAGGGCAGTGATGTAAAGGGCTAAAGCAGAATATATCAAATACTTGCACCTGGAAGAGAGCTACTGGTAATAAAAGGCAGGTTATGAATGGTTTAAAAATGGGGATAGAAATACTATATTCTTTCACAGTCTAGTAAAAGGTAGAAGGAATAAGGTTAAAAGATTAGCAAAATTCTTAATGAGTAGGAAAGGTGGATGGAAAGTGATAAAGAAATTGCAGATGAGGCAGTCACTTTTTATCAAAAGCAGTTTTCTCAAGAAAAGGAAGCTGATAATTTCTCACTATTAATACATGTCCCAAAATTAATTTCAGTGGAGGAGAATACATTTTTAGAGGCCATTTCGGATGAAACAGAGGTAAAGAAGGCTGTCTTTAGCCTAAATGGGGACAATGCTTGTGGTCCTAATGGCCTGTCTGGGCTTTTCTATCAGTATTGCTAGGATATTGTAGGCCCTGACATTATTAGAATGGTGGTGAATATTTATGCAGGAAATACTCTCCCAAAATCAATTACTTACACTAATTGAGTTCTCATCCCTAAGAAAGATATGGTATAATCTTTCTCAGACTTGAAGCCTATTAGTTTGAGTAATTTTGTGAATAAGATTCTTTCAAGAATAATTCATCATAGACTGGATGGTATATTCTTTCAAGAATAATTCATCATAGACTGGATGGTATACTTACTAGATTGATCTCTTATAATCAATCAGGATTTGTAAGAGAACAAGCATCATAGAAAATATGTTACTATCGAAATTGGTTTTAGATATTGGCAAAAGAGGGAAACCTGATAAGGCTATCATAGA
Organism: Capsicum rhomboideum; assembly: GCA_031232105.1. Classification (NCBI taxonomy): domain Eukaryota; kingdom Viridiplantae; phylum Streptophyta; class Magnoliopsida; order Solanales; family Solanaceae; genus Capsicum; species Capsicum rhomboideum. The sequence goes on from CP124711.1 coordinate 60,723,059, forward strand.
GGTCTTGATTGGCTCATACTTCCTTGCTCTTGATACCCTGCTACTTGTGAACCTTGGCTCTCACTTCTTTGCCCAAATTAATTGCCCCTAAACCCTTGAAACTGCGGTGGATCACATTCTGTAGAGTAGGAAGATGATGGCCTAGGCAGTTTATTAGAAACCCAAGGCCTAAACACACCTTGGGATGGCATAAACTACCCTATAAATTTGGCCCTCTTGGAATGCCCTCTTTCTTGCCCTTGTGTCCTTCTTATTAGCCTTTGATCCTCTATATTTTGTGCAAAATCTTGTATCCTTGCTATATCCATGTCTATATTTAAAGCAGTAATAGTGTAATCTCTAACCAGATATGAACTATATCCTCCATAGTAGTTACTATATTAGGAGCATACCTGGCCAAAGAATTAAACTGGATATTATACTCCCTCACACTTATATTTCCTTGGCAAAGATTTAAAAACTAATCTGTACAGGCCTTCCCAAATCTCAAATAGAAGGTATGCCTCTTTGAACTCTTTCCAACTAGCTGAAGGTGTACATGTACCCCTAGATCATTTCCAAGCATCGTACCACAATATAGCTACCCCCTTTAATCTATATACTGCTAGCTCAACTCTCTCTTTACCAAATACATGCATAACATCCAAAGCCCTTTGGATTTGATCAATAAGTCTTATGGGTCTTCATTAGGATCTAACCCGATGAATGTAGGAGGGTCCAAATTAAGGAAACCCCATATCCATAAACTAGCTGCCCTACCCGCACCACTAGTATCTATTGGTGGACTAGCTTGTCCTTGGCCTTTTCCAACAATTATACGAGTCAGCAATTACACTGCATTTCATAAATCTTGCTCAGTAGCACTGACATATGGTTCTAGGGGTATGACTCTTATCTTTAACTCTTCTAGATATATAGGAGTTGAAGATGTTTGTAGTAGAGACTCATCTTAAGCCTCACTTTGATTAACTCATCTAGGTGGTGATTTGATGGTTCTTTCCCCCGCAGCCACATCTACTTGCTTATCGGTACTCTCACTTCTTCTAACTAGCATCTTTGCTATAATGAAAACAATTGAAGTATTAGATATGATCCACCTACAAAATTTGCTCTATCGCACAATCTAAGATATGAAAGAAAAAGAGACAACTCATAAATGTCCCGTAGCCTTCTATTTATAGATGTGGTGCACAACACACCCATAAGCAAGACTCTTCATCAATATAGCTTTGTAGACTCCCTAGGATGACCTGCTCTAATACCACTTTTGTAACACCTCAAATCCTATTGAGATAACAGGCACTCGACGCCCTAAATACTCGAGAGAACCAACTTATAACCTGTGATTTCCATGCGTAAAACTAAGATAGTCATGAAGCTTTGACAAGTATAAATAAGCTATAGTGATGATAAAAGACCAATATAGATAGGCCCAGAACATATATACATAACTTGGCCATTAAGGCCACAACTATTAGGAGACCAATTATAACTGCATACATTAGTCTACAAAGCCTCTATAGGATCGACAAATTTTGTCTAGGTCGGGACAGGCACCTCCTTACACTTAACTACTATATACTACCAAAATACATATACCAAGGAATCAGTAAAGATACAAATCAACCTAGATCTCACCAACCAAGATGAGTGTCTGTGCTCCTATTGAGGAGGTCTACTAGCTGGAGTACTTGTACCTATGGCATAAAACATAGTTTCCCCCATGAGGGACGTCAGTAAAAAAAATGTACTGAATATGTAAGGCATAAAGTGACCATATGTAAAACAATAGCTCAAATAAAATCAGATATCAATGTATAACTGTATAGATAAGGATAAAAGACCACCTTTGCTTAAACTTATAGGATCACGACATTATATTCTTTTTTTTTTTTTTTTTTACTCTTCTCTTCTTTTCTTTATAAACTTTGTAAGGCATATGATGCAAATGACCAGCTTATCAGTGTTAAAAGAGGATGACCTATGCTAGGCATTTTAACCCTTAGGATACTGTCCTCATAAATACACTAATTGGGATCAACCCATGCTAGGCTTTCACCCCTGGGATACCACCTATAAATACATAAACTGGGATTAGCCCATGATAGGCCTTAGCCCCTAGGATACCACCCATAATTATATGAATTCACTTTACCTTGTTTCTTTAATCTTTGAGATTGTTTTTTTGGTGGTCATAACATTATTGATCTTTTTGACTATAGACCAGTAGTATGGACATTGAATACTTGTGGCAGTAACAATGACATAGAAACCAAATGAAACATCAATGTGATACTTAGGAACTTATTTGACTCAATAAAGCTCATTTGACTTAGAGAAGAGCTCATAAAACTTGATGCTAGGAATATCTTTTTCATACTAGCACTTATGAGAACAAACAAACAAATTTCGAGTAATGAACACATATTGAAGTAGATTGACATTCTAAAGAGAGGGAAAATAGCTTTAGCTACATGGAGATTGTACGCTGTCACCTTTACCAAGTAGGGTACTTAGGAAGCACACTTTGTTAGTAGTAACATAGGTATGAGATTTCAAGCCAAAGAATGTGGAATCGAATAGCGTTATATACCTTGCTGTCCAACTTGGATATTACAATGGATTAACCTCCTCCTGTTCGTATTATTAATCTACAACAAAATAAGTGGTAAAGATATTATTAATAGCTAATCAACCTATTTAGGCTATTTGATTTTCACCAAAATAGTAATCGGGTAGTAAGCCCATAATTTATCAAGCTAAGGTGTTCTTTCCTCCCCTTTTTCGTCAATTACGTCTATATACTATAAAATCTTCTTGTAAGGTCCTCCCCAAACTCCATGGGCTGTAAAACACCCACAAATTAATATACAAATTTATGTATCACCACATCTTGCAATGTTTATCCCCTTTAACATCTCTACAACTTCTCCACACATCCAGTCACACACCCCTTATCATAATATACATAAAATAGTCCCTAAACATCACAATTTCGAAAGGGAATATGAACTCATTGATTTCTATTACTATTTCAAGAGTTCAGATTAACATTACATTTAAAATGCACAAATGAGCTCACAATTGAAGCTAAAGGGAACACCCCTCCATGGTTGTCCCAACGTCCCTAAACCACCAGAACATACTGCTCAAGATCACATCATATAAGAGGGACAATCCCCAACTCATTAACACATACCAAATTTTCTAATCAACTCAAGCACAAGAGAGGGATTATAATCTTCAATGAACCAGTCAAACAATTGGTGTTTAATTCTATAACTTGGTGTTAGAACTCGACCTGAACTTTTAGTAGCTTACATTGCTGGACATATATACCATTTGATAAGACTTGAATTCTACAAGGTTTAGGTTGTCCTCTCCAACTTAGCCTGAGAAGAACAGAAAGGTTACTAAAATCAACACACCATTCTTACTAATTCCATCTTATGAACAATATTAATATGGCAGTAGCTTTACCTTACATGGCAGAGATTTTTATCCTCTTAACTTATAGTCCTTTAAGAGCTTGAACTCCCCTTTAATCTTAGCTTGAAAAGAGGGAGAATATAAAAGAACCTTAATGGTATTTTATGGTTGCTCTATAAGGCTGAGAGAGTAAGAGAGAACTCTAGAAAATCAGATTTTTTTCTAAGTTAAAATGGATGGAATGAGCTGATTTCAACCCCCTTTAAAGGGACTTGATTTAGACGACTTCTTGGCTTATTTTGGGCCATAAATTGTCTACTAGGTGATGCACCGGGCCTTGACTGCACATTCTTCTCCTATTCTTTCACTTAGTTTGTGCCAAATTGGTCAAGTAGGTGATGGGTGTACTTGGCCCTATAAGCTGGTCAAAATAGTCTTAGCAGGTAATGCACCTACTTGTCATCTACTAGCTTAATTTAAGTCAAACAAGAATCTTGATAAAGCTCAAATACACTCGAGAAATGAATGTACGCGGTCGTTAGCAATATACTTATCCAATTTAGAGTCGGGGTCCAATCCATAAGGAACAGTGTGACTAGCGATTGAGAAACTACAAAATAAAAGCAACTCGTTAAAATCCAAACAAAAGAGACAAATATTTTGGGGGAAGGGTTTACAATTAAAAACTTAACACCGATAGAACCAATTAAAATATGAACAAGTTGATCAATGGCTTTCAAAAACGATGAAAGATAAAGGAAATGATATCGGGGAATCAATTCTATCAACGATCCTATGTATTTAACTAATTACTCTAAATTAATCATAGATTAGTAAATTAGCCTTGGAACCTCAAGTATCTGCCACCTCTTTCGATCGATTGACGAATATTTCTTGTCTAAATTCCTTCGAATATTAGTCAAGTGTCAACATAAATAGCCCCAATCTATGGCTATACTAGGATTTGACTATGTACAGTAACAAAATCTATTAGATGGGTCAAATGTCCCAAATTGTGCTAAATTAACCTTTTCCAGCCTAAATTAGCTCTTCCAAGCATTAATTGAAGTAGATGGGCAATTTCCACTCTAATCTCCTCTTTCAAGCTCAACTAGAGTAGAAATAGGTAAAGCATGAGAGTAATTTAAACAAGCAAAACCCATTCATAAATCAAGGGTAATAAACTAATACAAAAGCATAAGATAAAATCAAAACCCAAATCCAAAACATAAACATTGCATTGTGTCCAACAACAAAATTCAAGTAAGAATTTATCTACACCAAAATTTTCAATACAAAGCAAGGAAATGAAGAAAGGATTAAGAAATATTCACTACAAAGCTTCCAAATCTTCACTCCAAGGATGTTGATGGTGTTCCTTAGCCTCTAAGCTTGAGAAAAATTCCAAAGATGGAGTTTTAGATCTGAAAATCCCTTTTATAGCTCAAAAATCACATTTCAGGTAATTATAAAAATGCCACCGCATTAGTCATTTGCTTTCTCACCTGGCACTGTAGATGGGCACCTACCCCCATAGATCAAGGGTGCAGGTGGGCTTCCAGCTTACTATTTTGGCCATTTGTGGCCTCATCTGCATGGGCAAGTGACCAATTTTCGATCCATGAATCATTCTAAGCCCTTTTCCTTCATTTTTGCGCTTATTTTCATCAAAACTCTTTGTAGACCCAAAGTACCTGAGATGATCACCATTCAAAGGATAATTAGCCTCATATTATGAATTAACAACACAAAAAATTATAAGAAAAGTGATACAAATAAGTGGCAAAACCGCCAGTAATCAACACCCCCAACTTAAAGACTTCGCTTGTCCTCAAGCAACACAAAATCAAAACTTAATGAGGCTATCACTTTATGCTCAAAAGCCAACATCAACCCTTTCACATCATATTTTTCAATTAGGCATCATGATTATGACTTTGGTCGGTACTAATAATTAGTCAACTAGTATGTGAGTCTTACCCAAGCAACTCCCTCAAGATCAAACACACTTTCAAGAATACAATGGAGTTTTAAAGAATGATCAAGTAACAACAACCAATTCTCAAGAAGTGACTCACAATCAATAGTCAATCAAACATGCTCCTTTGTCTCATTTTTGGAGTTTATCAACTTCACCAATATATCTTAGTTTACAGGCCCTCACAAGAAAGAAAGTCCCAAAAGCACACAATATTTACAACACTTCTACAAGGGACAAATGCACAAACTTTCACACTCAACAAAGAACTTCCAATGCAAACAAGTATCATACCATAGGCTAGCCCTTATTTTCAATCGCTAATAACTAAAAAGCATCAGTTGGAGATCTTTAAGGACTTTTTTTTTAGAATGTAATGTAGGCTTGTAGGATAAGCATTTAGGATAAAAGTGGCTACAACCTCCTTGAACTCTACAAAAACAATACATGCCAAACCTTGATCATTTTCCTCTTCATTTCCATACAACCACAAGTGCCCTTCCTTTTCATTCTAGTTCACCCACTTATTGACAACTTTTTCTTTTTCTTTTCTTTTCTCTTTTTCCTTATTCAATCATTACTTTTTTCATAAGGCTATCACTTACAAAACCACGATGCATGATCACCTCTTCCAAGTTCCACCATACCCCCAACTTAGGCTTTTAGCCTCAAGTTGGCAATTTCAAGTTCAAGGAGGATAGGGTTCAAAAGAGAGAATATTCAAAAAGGTCCAAGGCTTGTAATGTGTTTGCCAAATAAAGGATATTAAGCTCAAATAGGGTAACTAGTGATAATATTTATGCACGGGTAGGCTTTTAAGGCTAGAGAGGTTTCTAAAAAAAATCACAAAGAAGGCCTAAGATCATTTCTCCAACTAAACACAATCAAGACTATCATTGAAAGACCAACCGGGCAAGTTCTTGATGACACAAGTAAGCACTAGAATTATTGGACAAAAACTAACCGCACATGGCATGCAGAAGGATCGGTTTTATTTTCTAAACAAGAACAAAATGAGTCATTTTCCACATTATCACCATCTAATGAGTAAAGAGTCATAAAAAGAGTCAAAGTGTTGTCACAAACATCATTCACTTCCATGCACTTATTTTTCACAAACAATTTTAGAGGGATATGCTCATTCCAACATTTCTCAATGCAAGACAAAATCTATTAGTACCAAACAAGTCACAATCCCACATTTTGACTCCAACAAGGGAAATAATGCCACAACTACTCAGACTTTGCCAAAGCAATTGGTTACTCAAACTTTACCTTGACAACAATCACAACCCCAATTCACAATAGCTACGGGTACTCAGACTTCCTCTGCACAAATGACACCAATACCCAAAAACAATAATAATGATGATTTTCCCTTAAGAATGTCATCACTCAATCCATCATTTGGGAAAATGTCGCCCAAAACAACTACCAAAAAGAAAAACTATAATAAGCTAACACGATAAAGAAACTAATCTAGAAGTGAAAACAAGCAAAACGACTAATCCTACCATCAAAACACTCTTTAGAAGACTTAACAACTTATGATTAAGTACACATAGTAGCAAGAACACTTTCTAATAGCAATTAAAACATGAATAATGGAAGAGTGTAGAGAAAACTACACTTAGGAATTTCATCGAACACATGCTGGGTATCATAAAGTAAACATCACTAAGAGTAGTGCGGGTACTCAAGAATTACCAAAATTGACATAACTCAACTTCAAATAACCAACAACACAAACCACATCTTGAAATTAGCTCCACACAACAACAAGAACACTTCGCATTAGCAATTGGAACATGGAGTAACAAAGAATAAGATGGATGTTTCACTTAGGACTTTTATCAAACACATGGTGGGTGTTAAAGTGGGTACTCAAGAATTCCCCAAAATTCATTCAAATGTGACACCCAAACTAAACAATTCACAAAGATCACAATTTTTATGCCATATAATTCATTTCAAGCCAGACAAGGGTGCAATAATCCCCCAAAATGCTTGACAAGGGCACAAATGTATCAAAATATATCAATAGTACAGACCCAAATAAAAACTAAGCTATTCCAACCCCAACTAAAGGATATTGCATTATCCCCAAACCAAGCAAAATAAAGTAGATGAGGAGGTAATGGGCTCCCTGAAGCGCACTTGGTGCGAGGATCGACATAAGAGTGGCCTATAGTAGTGTAATAGTTGGAATACTAGGAGCCTCCTCAGACTAGGCTCCTATTTCATTCCCATCAAATTTTTGCATCCAAACCTATTCAAATCACTTTCAAAAACTCCAAAATTTTATGGATTATTCAAATATAAATTCCTAAGCTATTCTAAAAATTAAAATTTCAAAAGTAAATGCAAAGTTTTTGACAACAAGGGGTTGCCTCCCATCAAGCGCTTGATTTAATGTCGCAGCACGATGCAAGCAGCCTTACCATTTATCTCTCCACTTTGAGGATTTGAACTTTCATACCAACTTCACATCAAGATTTTGATAAAGCCTGTGGGGCAAATGTAAGGAAGCAACGAGGCCAACTCTATCTCACCACTTTGAAGACTTGAATATTTTACACAACTTCACATCAAAATTTCATATTGGTGAGAAGATCAATAGGCCACTTGTTAGACACCGTATTTTACAATTTTTGGCCTTCAAGTGAGGGACGTCATTTTTCCCTTTTGGAATGACAAACTCCAAAATGTAGGGACTTTGTCCCACATCTCCAAAATTCTCCATTTGCCCTATTATCTCAGTTTTCATCATATCCACCAAGCACAATGTCAAAAAATGGTTGGAATAAGGTTTAATCTTCTTCATTCTCGAATTTGCATCTTTCTTGAAATTCTCACCTCGAAATGAACTAGAGTCTTCACAAAGGATTTGATTGACATTTTGTAACTCTAGTATCATTTCATCAATTTCGACACCTTGCATTATTTTTGTCTTGGTGGGTTGACAAATCACCATGAATTCTTCAACACCAATCATGACCACATCTTCATTTGAACTCAACTTGAACTCGTTATCCTTGACCATTTGAAGAGGAGCATCTTATACCTCAAGTTTTGCTTTTACATTAAACTTCAACTCAAAAATGGAAAGTTCAAGTTGGATCATTTCATTACATCACTCAATATGCATTTGGAAGAAATCATCTTTTATTCGGAAGATTCCCTCACATAGTTTCCCAGAGGCTTCAAGCTATTGAGATTTGTTCAAGAGCCACTCTTGGCTCATAATTTCCAATTTTTCATATGTTTCTTCATTTTGAAAATCATATTCAAAAGGGTCTTCTTCGTCTTCACTACCTACTTTTGATGCCACCATGGATTAATGCATAAGAGGTACCTCCTTACCCTATTTAGGTACCCAGTCCAGGTTAGTTTGAAGCATTACTTGAATGCCTTCATGCCTGGATATTTGTGCTTCCAACTCCATGTTATTTCTCCTATCAAACTCAAAAGCACAACTAGAAAATTCGTTAGGTCTTGGGGAGGGAGAAGGGTCATTTTCATAAGCATAATTTGTCTACTTTGACCACCATATTCACAATAAGTAGACTCCATATAGGATTGAGATGGTTCACCACACCTCTCTCCCAGGAGCATTTTCATAATTTTTTCAAAAGTGAGGCCCTTCACAATAAGGACATGGGTCATTAGCATAAGATTTACAACCACCAAACTTGATTTCATCCAAGGATGCCATAGTAACAAGTATAACAAAACAAAAATCTACCTAACACAAGAAATAAAAGATATTCATAAGTTTGAATGAATACAAGTAAGCTAAAATTCCAAACTAACTCAATATGCCAATTTATTCCTCGGCAACGACACCATTTTTGATAATGGTCAAATACACTCTAGAAATGAGTGTACGCGGTCGTTAGCAATATATTTAACCCAACTTAGAGTCGGGGTCGATCCCACAAGGAATAATGTGACTAGCAATTGAGAAAGTACAAAATAAAAGCAACTCACTAATCCAAACAAAGATACAAGTATTTTTTTTTTCAAGTATAGAAGTGAAACACGGATTAAACCAATTAATATATGAATAAGTTGATCAATGGCTTTCACAAATGATGGAAGAAAAGGGAAATGATATCGGGGAATCAATTCTATCAACGATCCGATGTATTTAACTAATTGCTCTCAATTAATCACGGATTAGCAAATTAGCCTTGGAACCTCAAGTATCCGCCACGTCTTTTGATCGATTGACAAATATTTCTTGGCTAAATTCAATCGAATGTTAGCCAAGTGTCAACACAAATAGTCTCAATCTATGGCTACACTAGGATTTGACTATGTCTAGTAACAAAATCCATTAGATCGGTTAAATATACCAAATCGTGCTAAATTAACCTTTTCCAACCTCAATTAGCTCGTTGAAGCATTAATTGAAGTAGATGGTCAATTCCCACTTTAATCTCCTCTTTCAAGCTCAACTAGAGTAAAAATCGATAAAGCATGAGAGTAATTTAAACAAGCAAAATCCATTCATAAATAAAGGGTAATCAACTAATACAAAAGCATAAGATAAAATTAAAACTCCAATCCAAAACATAAACATTGCATTGTGTCCAACAACAATATTCAAGTAAGAATCTATCTACACCCAAATTTTCAATACAAAGCAAGGAAATGAAGAAAGGATTAAGAAATATTCATTACAAAGCTTCCAAATCTTCACTCCAAAGGTGTTGATGGTGTTTCTTAGCCTTCAAGCTTGAGAAAATGCCAAAGATGGAGTTTCAGATCCAAAAGATCCCTTTTATAGCTCAAAAATCACATTTCAGGTAATTACGAAAATACCACCGCATTGGTCATCTACTTTCTCACCTACCACCGCAGATAGGCACCTACCCCCATAGATCAATATTGTAAGTGGGTTTCCATCTCACTGTTTTATCCATCTGCGGCCTCATCTGCGTGGGCAGGACCCCATCTACGTGGGCGGGTGATCAATTTTCAATCCATGCATCATTCTAGGCCCCTTTCCTTCATCAAAACTCTTTCTAGACCCAAAGTACCTGAAATGATAACCATTCAAAGGATACTTAGCCTCATATTATGAATTAACAACTCAAGAAATCATAAGAAAAGTGATGCAAATAAGTGACAAAACCACCAGTTATAACAGCTCAGTTAATTTATTCCATTTTCTAAATCATATTTACTTTAACTTAACACTTATATACACTTTGCCACTTTAAACCTTAAGGTAGAATACCATCTTACTATCTCATGTTTAAACACTTCTATCAAGGTTAACTTGGTCGTATCCACACTGAAATGCATGGAGTATCATAGAACTGTCTAAACCTATTTTAAATCATCACTACAGATGTAAGGAACTTTGTCCCTTACCTATACAAGAAAGATACATCAGGTGCCATATGACTAGAACTAGTATACGTAGAATACAGGGTGGTGTTACAACAAGGAACTTACCTATGTGAATATGCACTAAAAGTTGTTCAAGATCACCTAGGAACAAGTTCTCAAACTTAGAATTGAAAATAGAGAAAAGAAGGAAAATGAGTTCATAAACTTATCCTTTTATTAGAAAAAGAGTTCATAAACTTAGTGATCTGTCAAACCGAGGAAAGATTCACCACAGGTGTAACATCTCAGGTGTAGTAGATCTTTTAAGGTGTTGGGCTCCATAGGAGTGAGCCATAACGGTTCAGAAGGATCCATAGACACGAGGCTGGATGCGCAATGCACCCTCTGTAGGAGCAAGGAAGCCCGCAGGAGTGATCGCCTAAGGTCTACTCAGACTTAACTGGTGTTGCCAAGACTCCACATAAATAGATCCATTAGAGTTAGCCAAGATTCGTAGGAGCGGTTACATTAGATACAACAGTACCGATAAAACTTCAAAAATAGCCCAAGTCTCGAACAACCTCTTGAAACTCATTTGGAACCCCACCAATACAAACCAACTTTGCTGCCTAACTATAATTGGCAATCCAAACTCAATGGATCCATCAAATTAACCAACCCAGGTCTTCTTGACCAAATGTTGGCCTAAGTCAATCCTTTAGCTTTAACTTCCATAAACCCAACCAAGTACCCAAAGCGAGTTTGAATGCCTCGAGTCCTAAACCAAAGGTCCCACTAGTCCAAAAGCTACCCATGAGAATAGATGGAAACCCTATTAGGGCTTTTCTTCCAAGAATCTAGACCCAAGTCAAACATTTCAACTTTCAAAGCTTTAAAAATGAAAAACTCTTGTAATTATTAATTAAACTCATCGAGAATTACACAATTGATGTTGCCTAAATTACACCTCTAAATAAAGTATAAAGCGGTCGCTGTCAAATATAGAACCCAACCAAGGTTGGGGTCGATCCACGAGGAATAGGCCAAAATTTCTATCAAGGTGTCTATATAAGAAAATAATAAGTAATTTCCTGTAAAGGGGGGTTTTGTATTTCTGACTTCAAATCATAAAAATTTCTAATTTTATTTGGTTTGTAATCAATATTAGAGAGATACTAGGACTGTGTTTCCCATAACTTCATAACTCTATAGGTTCGTCATACTAGTGATCTCTCGTGATGCTCGACAAGAAGAATCAATAGGTTTAGTTCACCTAAACGGCTTTACGCCCCTATTAGATGACTATCCTCAAGTACATTTTCTCATTTCCTGAGTTTTTCACTGCTAAACCCTATCTTGGATCCCAGTCTTAGCTTTTTCGGATTATCATCTCAAGGTATTCATTGAAGTTTGATAGCTCCAAATCTCTGTTGTTTGTTTCCTTTTCCCATCTGTTACTCCTTTGAGAATCACATCGTGTTTTGAACACTACTTTGTTAATCTATCATGGTTCCCACAACCCTAGTTGTGGTGTTTAGCTACTCATGATTGTAAGAACATAACAATAATCTTGGAAAGAAAACATAATCATGCACTTACGAAGAACAAGATGAAAAATCATAAATCTCAATTATGAATCAAAACCCTAAAAATCAATGTTTATGCTTGCAAGAACAATAATATGTCTCAAAAGTAGTATAGAATGTAAACTAAAACATAAAACCTAATAGGAGTATTTATAGATACAAAAGGAATCCTATCCTAAACTATATAGAAAAATAAAGTCGGCAGGTTTCCACTAATCGTGAACCAAGTCGTGAACCAGTCTACCAGTCGTGAACCAAGTCATGGAAATCAAACTTCTCTTACACTTCTTCAACATCTCTTTCACGGATCAAGTCTACCATTCGTAGACTCAATTCACGGGTTGTGAACATTAGTCGTGGACTTCAGAGTTGAAATTTTTCCTGCAGTATATAGTTCACGACTAAGGTTGACAAGTCGTGGATGGTTCCACAACCCCTGGATGTTATCCACAATTCTTCTCTTGGTAAATTTTGAGTCTATTTTCTCTGTTTTGCATTCGAACCCTATTCTTCTGTAAAGTTTAACAAAAACACATCATACCTACCAAAAACACCTAGTTTCTTGTATATTTTCCTTGTATTAAGAGTCGAAAGTGCCAGGAGACCATGGCACATCAACACCCTCAACTTAGAACATTTGCATTTCCTCAGGCAAACAAAACAAAACAAAAATATACGATACTTAACTAAGGGAAACCTAGGAGACCTACGGCTATCAATTCATTAATTTTAGCACAAAATTTTCAACCCCTCCTATATCAAAAATTCCAAGCAAATATTATTGTGTGTATCAAAATAACTAACCATGACACAAAGGTATCAAGAGATGGCATCAGATTATGAACAAACAACCAAATGCATATGTAAATGATATTGTCCGAACAAGCAGCAACCAAAAATGCAACCCATGTGCCCTCACAACAAAGAAGTCCCCCACACTCACAGTATAACAATGAATATCAACACAGGGACTGAATAAAAGCACTCACTCTCGCAATGAAGTTCAAACAGTACGTGTGGAATACCATATGCTTGCCCTTATTTTCTATGCCTTAGTTTCTCAGACGGTTGGACTAGGATCACTATAGGACTTTCATCGGCTTGTAATGTAGGCTTGGGGATGGGTATGGTAGATATGGATATAGTGACTCAATCCTCCTTGACTTTACACTTTTTTTGGCTCCACTTTCTAACCTCACTCATTTTATTCTCCCTTATTCTCCTTCGCTTTTCTTCAGATTTTGGGTGTGGTTTTATTCTTACACTTTCTATTCTTTTTCTTTCTCTTTTTTTCTTTTGCAAAATTTATTCATCACTTTTTTTTTCTTTTTCTTACCACACTTGAATCTATTTTCTTTTCTTTTACTAATTTCTTCTTCATACCCATATCAAACTACACACCCCTCTGATAGCCACCCTCAACTTAGGCAATTTGCCTGAGTTGAGGTACACAGTGTCCAAGGAGGGACCAGGGCCAAAATAGGTTCATTATAATAAGAAATGGGAAAGTGAATAGGCTAATGAAAGAAATAGGTCAATTTAGGCTCAAATTCGGGATCAAGGGATACTTATTCCAGTTGGTCGGACATTTAGGCTAAGTGGATTTATTCAAAAATGGCCTATGATCCTTTCCTAACCAACTATCCTACAACCTAGGCAAGACTAACCGGACAAGTTCTGGATCGCGCACACAAAGTGAACTAGGCCGGTGAACAATCTCACACACACATATCACATGGTTACTCTATCAACTACTACCTATCCAGTTCATGTATTGATAAGCTACGGTTATTATGCTTATAATACTAATTCCATAACAAAATCCAACAATGGTCATAATTTAACACAACTACAACACACAGTCTAAAAGAAAAGTTTCCGAGGGGTATCCTTTAAACATCAAAAATCAAAATCAAAATATTAAAAACTTGACTACACTAAGGTTCTTATATTTTCTCCTAATTAAATACAACAAAATATCATAAACACTACAAAAAAAAAATCAAAAAATAAAATACTAAACATGCCAGTTCTACTAGATAGCACTTGAGGGAAAATAAACACGACAACAAAAGCCCTCCAAGAGGACATATAGACCCACAAGTACCCCATCCCCTATCAAACAAACATACATTGTCCCCAACACATTAAAGCAAAGTAAAACAAGGGAGTTAGGAACATACCTGTAACACCCTAGGTGCATGGGTCTAATGTCAATCAAAATAACAAGAATCAAAATGAATGCAGGAATGACAAGGAACCTTGGGTTGCCTCCCAAGCAGCGCCTGATTTAACATCTTGGTATGACGCAAGTGTCTTGATTACTCAGACTTCATCAAGATATCCCTTGGGTCGGCTTATAGGGTCATCTAAATTGCTTATTACCAAAACCACTCTCATGTCCTTTGGCTGCTTCATAGTTCTACAAGTATTAAACTTGACTTTCTTATTATTCAACCTAAATTTTAGCTCACCTAGCTCTATATCCATCAATGCTTTATCGGTGGCTAAAATGATCTCCCCAAAATCATGGGCATCTCAAAATCGACCTTGCAATCCAAGATAATGAACTCGGCAGGAAATATGAAGCTTCCTACCTTGACCAATACATTAAACAATATGCCCATAGGCCTCTTGACCGTACGATCCGCTACCAATAACCGCATCTTTATTGGTTTGGGGGCTCGCAAACCCAATTATTTGAACACTGCCAGCGACATCAATTTAATGCTTATGCCTAAGTCACACAAAGATTTGGTAAAGTTAAACGACCCAATTGTGCAAGGAATTATGAACCCACCAGGATCATCTTTCATTTGCACAAGAGAACCGGATGCAATTACACTACAATGGTGAAAATTACCAACAAATTCATAACTAACAATTCTCTTCTTCCTAACCAACTCTGTCATGAACTTTGCATATCCCAAAATTTGTTCAAGCACTTCCACCAATGGAATATTTATCGAAAGTTACTTCAACATGGACATGAACTTATGAAATTTTCCATCTTCTCCTTTTTTCTTCAAGTGCTAAGTGAATGGAGGTGTAGGCCTAGGAATGAAAGTTAGTAACTTTTAGGCTTCTTTTTCCTCCCCATGTTCAATATTAGCCTCATTTTCATCAGTCAAAGGCTTTTGAACATCTTTCGGTCTCTCCCCACCAGCAGTTTTATTTTTATCCACCTTTTTCTTGAGATGCTGAGGGAAAGGTAGGGGAAGTTTTGGAAATGGAACATATTTCCTTATAATGTCCTTTACCTTTCCTCCTTTGGCAGTTGTTCGCTCTTCTAGTGTGGTATGAATACTCTCATCATTTTTCTTAATAACAACCTATTTGGGTGCCTTAGAAAGTGCCTTCCCACTTCTTGTGGTGATTACCATACAATGAGTATCATTTTTTGGGTTCATCATCGTGTCACTAGAAAGTGTCCCAGCCTTTCTTAGATTTAGCACTGCTGATATCTGGCCCATCTGCTGCTATAACTGCCTAATAAAAGTAGAATAAGAGTTTACTAGCTCACCCATCTTAGAAATATCTTCACGCATGACCTTAAGGTTGTCATCAGTAGATTCTACCTTTTTCAAAACTTTAGATAGCAGCTCCTCCACCCTAGAATTACTTGAATTAGCATCACGGCTCCCATGCGGAACGTATAAGCAACTTCTGTCATTCTTGTAATCATCCTTCCTCTTCTAGTCACCATCTCTATCTCTACTCCTATCCAGTTGTAGTTGTTATCCTTATAATAGTTCCAACTTTGATTCCCTTAACTAGAGCGCCAATTGTTTTGATTAGACCCTTAGACTTTAGCTCAGAAACTCGCCACTTGATCTTCTAGATATTAGCCTCCTCCTCAAAATTGTAGTTATCATGTCTAGGTGATCTACCTTGTGAACCAACAACATTCACCTTTTCTGCCCCCACTGCTGTAAACTTTTTTGTGAACAAGCTGAATTTAGTCCTCAATTTCACTAACTCCTGAGTGATAGAAGAATCAACTATTCCTTGTTATGTGGATGCTTCTATCGTATAAGTGCTTGTGGGCATATCTGCCTATCGAGTGTGCCAACCATAGTTGGTTTTAGAGATTCTATTTAGAATCTTAGAAGCCTGCTCCGAAGTTAAAATGGCCTTCGCGTTCGTAAGGCCTTGGACGCATTCATGAAGGCCAAGGTTATTAGTTATCGCATTCGCGAGTAGGAATTTGTGTTGGCGAAGAATAACCTGCTAACCAGTCCAGTCTTTCTCCTTTATAATTATGGTGGATCAGGCTGCATTTGCAAAGGATTAGTCAGGTCAAAGGTTGCGTTTATGATGGGGGTCCAATGCTTGTGATGAAGGGACCCCTGACAGTTTAAATGTTGTGGAACCCAATTTTTCCCTCATTTATTTCAAGTTCCAACTCCATAAAACCCTAAAGGAGCTAAGAAATTTTGGAGATAAATCATTGGGTGTTGGGGGTGAGTTAGAAGAGTAGTTGTGGTCATTTTCTCATTGTTATTTCCGTAAGTTTTCGTTTAATTTCTAGATTAACTCTCCGGTTACCTTTAAATCCCTAGAATAGTGTTGGGGCTGATTTGGGGGTCATTTGATCTTGGATTTCACCCAAATTTTAGGATAAATGATTCTTGATCTATGAGAGACTCATTGACGGTTTCAATTTCAGGATTCAGCAAATGGACCCCATGTGGAATATTTAGTTTGACATTTGACCCGAAGTATTTATATGCAACATGGGTATCTTTATTCTCAACTTAAAGCATATATTATTATTTTGATAGCGTGTCAGCATTCAGAGGTTTCTCGAAAGGGAAAAGCTCCGGAGTAGTGAACTTTCTCGAGCTTTCGACGGCGTCCAGATAGGCTAGGCTTACTTTCTTCATAGATTGAGCTTTATTATGGTACTAGTGTAGTATTATTCTAGCTATGAGTGGGTATTTATGACTGGATCGATATTTTAGTACATTATTGGTTAAAGTTAGCCGATTTGGGAGCCTTGGTGGTGGAATTTTGCCTTGTTTTTCTTTGCGCTAGTTATAATGATACTCTAGGACTAGTTTTGATTTATTTAAGACCTTGGGATGGAATTTTATGTTCTCAGTCTATGTTTGGGTAGGTGCTTGCCTTAGTATGGATTTTTGGAACTAGGAGCGGGCCCCACCCCGTTAGCCCTCCTTTTAGGTCAAATACATAAATTAGTCCCTTGTAGCTCTAAGAGGTCTTTAATAGTCACTTTAGACTAAACCTTGAGCCTTAGGGAAACCTAGGTCACTTAATGATCTCGGATAGCTTTGTTACTTGGGTTAGGGGGACTTTTGGCCTTTAGAAGACCTAATAACTAAGACCCCCTTCACTTGTAGATTTGACCGTCCATCATGGGAATGTGGAAATATTTGGACATGGAGGAAGCTATAACCTTGGGTTATTATTACTTTAAGCTTATTTACTAGTTCCGGTTCATGTTCGACATTCATGACCTACATGCGGCACTTTATTATGATAATGCTATTTGCTAGTTCCAGTTTAGGTTCGACATTCATAATAGATATATGGCACTTTTGTATGATGTACTACTTAGTAGTTTCGATTCAAGTTTGACATTTATGGTTTGAAGGGGAATCTAGGTATGTCATCATTTGTTGGCTCTCGTTGCATTATTATATTTAGTAATTTCTTCTTTTTTGTATCCACCAGGCTTATGGAGGTTCGATTGCGTTGTTTCTCTCTTGTTTGTGCCTTTTGGGCATATGAGTGCCGAGTTAGGTGTAGTTAGCTTGCATTTACTTTCAAATTCCCTTTTATTTTGTATACTTACCATTTTCGATTATTGAAGCATTATTTATATCTATGCTCCCTTATTCCTGACTTAGTTTACATTCTCACATTTTATTATACTTTTATTGTGATTGAGGTTGGCCGATTATGCCTACTGAGTACCCATTCTTTTTGGTACTCATACTACACTTCTACATCTTTTTCTAATGTAGATCCAAGTATGAGCTACCACCACTGATGCTTAATTCAAGTTTGCTGTGGTTTCAGAGATAGGGTGACATTTCAGAATCAAAGCTGATCCTATCTCCTTCTACTATTTTGGATAGTCTTTACTTATTTTGAGACTACCTATATATTTATTACTATCTAGTACTCTTATTTTTTATTTAGTGGCTCTTGTACTGACCTTACTAGGTCATGGGATACTCTTTTGCACAATTTTCTCCTTTTTATCTGTTGTCCAGTACTATCGTATTTATATGTTCCACTGTTTAGTATTTCTATTGCATGTCTAAATTCTGTATTCTTTTACTTTCTGCCATTTAACCCATTACTTGTCATTTCGAGTTATGGTTTGGCCTAGGTGCCATCATGACTTGAGAAATTGGGTCATGATAAATTGGTATTAGAGCCTAGGTTCACTGATATTTTTGGTACAAGATCAAGTGTCTAGTAGAGTCCTACAAATCGGTACAGTGACATTCGTATCCTATCTTCAGGAGGCTACATGATAATTTTAGGAAAACCTCACTTTCTTTATTTATTTTCATGCGTTGGTCTATGTTGGTTTCTAAAATTCTTATTGTTTTACTCTTTCACAGATGGTTAGGATGTGGGCTATGACGACTGAGGATGGAGACCTTAAGCTAACAGCTAGAACACCCGTTAGAGGCCGAGGTCGACCCAGAGGTTGAGGTCAGGATAGAGCTGCAGCGCCAGCCAGAGGTCTAGACAGGGAGACTTCACTAGATCCTGCTATTGCTCTCGAGCTAAAGGTATCTCCAAAGACTCAACCACCCCAACCGTTGGTGGGCTAGGGGATAGCTCGAGCCCAATTAGGGTTTATATCTTTCTTCATTCTCAGAGATGCCTTGCTTTAGTTATTAGGGTTAGTAGGTGGTACACCGTCTGATAGTTCTCAGTTAGCAGACCAGAGTGGTACTGATCTAGTAGCGTAGCCTATAGTTGTGGCTCACCGAATTGAGGTTCCTCCAGTATCGATAGTTCCATAGCCAACATTTACTCAACCAGTTATGATTGCCTAGGAATAGAAGATGTTGGGTTAATTTTTGAGATTGACTCCACCTAGGTTTGTAAGACCCCATAGGAGAGGATGCTTATGAGTTTCTGACTAGTTGCGAGGAGAGGCTTCAAAATTTAGGGCTGGTCGAGTTGTATAAAGTGGGATTATATGACATATCAACTTAACATGGCATCGAGATAGTGGTAGAGGGGTTATCTTGATTCCAGGCCAGCTGGATCCCCACCTATGACTTGGGCTCAGTTCCCCGAGGCTTTCTTGGAGATGTACATGCCTTGCACTATGAACGAGTGCATGAGGGTTGAGTTTTTTTGCATTGAGACAGGGTTCTATGATGGTGGATGAGTATGAGGTGAGGTTTTATAAGCTAGCTATACATGCCACCATGATTTTGCCTATAGAGTACTACTGCTCCGCATGACTACTCCGAGTTTGGTGACTTCAAGAAAGTCTTTTACTGATATTTTCTCTCATGCCTATTCTATAGAGGGGATAGATTACGAGGCCTAAGGGGGCTGCAGTAAGAGGCCACGTCAGTAGGGCAGTTATAGTGGGAGCCACAACGACTCACAGTTTAGAGTCATAGGTTTTCAGGGTAGGTACCCTCAACATCAGTCTTATCAGCACCAGGATCAGTGTAGTAGGCCCATTCGGGCAGCACTTCAGATTACTGACAGGGGTCAGCCCGATTATAGTGACTATAGTGGTTAGTCCTCAAGGGGTGTGTAGTCTTGGTCTTCAGGTCGAGATGGCCATTCCTGGTCAGTTGGACCTCTAGACAGAGTAGAGTGTCCCCATTTCTCCAAAGAGTGTCCCCAGCATGGGATGATTGAGCCTGCAGTGTTCAGCCAATTAGATCAGTACCGCCTCCAGTTAGACGTGGTGCGTAGGTTCATAGGGGTGGTACCCAAGGTTCTAGAGGAGGTCCTCAGGCAGAAAGGACAGGTAGTAGATTAGGGACCCAGTTCGGAGGCAGACGAGGTCAGTTGTATGCTGTACCTGGTAGGCTGGAGGTGGAGTCTTCTGATGCTATTATTACACTTATAATTTTAGTATACCGTTAGAGTTGTCTTAGGAGCCTTTATCTATGCCATTGCATGTAGCTACTCCCGTGAGTGATTCTTTAGTAGTGGATCGAGTTTATAGATCACGTATTGTGACCATTCAAGAGTATGATACTCAGGCTGACCTTATTATGCTAGATATAGTGGATTTTAATGTGATTCTAGGCATGGAATGGTTATCCCCCTATTATGCGGTCTTGGATTGTTTTACCAAGACCGTTACCTTATCTATGCTTGGCATACCCCTGATTGTGTGGCAGAGTTCTTTTAGCCGCGCACTAATGGGCATTATTTCTTATGTTTGGGCTAGAAAACTAGTATCGAGGGGTTGTGAGTCATATCTTGCTTATGGTCATGATGTTAGTGTGAGAATCCTTCACTTGATTTTGTCCCTATAGTCTGTGACTTTCCTGATGTTTTTCCTATTGACATACCTAGCCTTTCTCTTGAATGTGACATTGAGTTTGTGATCGACCTTGAGCCGGGCACCCAATCTATTTTCATGGCACCTTACCATATGGATCCTATCTAGCTTAAGGAGCTAAATTCTCATCTTTAGGATCTTCTGGGTAAGGGTTTCATTAGGCCAAGCATATCACCTTGGGATGCTTCTATCTTGTTCTAAAGAAAAATGATGGTTCTATGTGCATGTATATTGACTACAGGCAGCTGAATAAGGTGACAGTGAAGAATAAGTATTCTATGCCTCGTATTGATGATTTATTTGACCAGTTTCAGGGTATGGTAGTGTTCTCTAAGATTGACTTGAGATTCGATTACCATCAATTGAGGATTCAGGCAGAGGACATCCCTAAGACAACCTTCAGGACTCTCTATGGCCATTATGAGTTCCTGGTGATGTCTTTTGGGTTGACCAATACCCCGGTAGCATTCATGGACTTGATGAATCTTGTTTTAAGGCCTTATTTGGACTCCTTTATAATTGTCTTCATTAATGATATTCTTGTATATTCGAGGAGTAGGGAGGATCATGAGCAGCATTTAAGGACTGTGCTCCATGCTTTGGAGGTCATAGGCTTTTTGCCAAATTCTCAAAGTGTGAGTTCTAGTTAGAGTCTGTGGAATTCCTAAGACACGTAGTGTCTAAGAATAGAATTATGGTAGATCTAGTGAAGATTGAGGTTATTCGTGATTGGGCCAGATCTACATCTCTAATTGAGGTTTGTAGTTTTATTGGTTTGGCAGGTTACTACAGACAATTCATCGAGGGATTTGCTACTATTTCAGCACCTATGACTAGATTGACTAGAAAGGAGGTTCCATTTCAGTGGTCTGATGAGTGTGAGTCAATATTTCTAAAGCTCAAGGACTTGATCACTTCAGCTCCTATATTGACTTTTCCAGTTGTGGGTGAGGGATTTACTGTGTATTGTGATGCTTTCGGTGTTGATTTGAAGTGTGTTCTGATACAACAAGGTTGTGTTATTGTTTATACGTTGAGGAGGCTGAAGGTACACGAATGCAGTTACCCCACTCATGATTTGGAGTTAGCGATGGTAGTTTTTATGTTTACAATTTGGAGGCATTACTTGTATGGTGTTTGATGTGAGATATTCACTGACTATCATATTTTTTAGTACATTATGACTCATAGGGAGTTTAATTCAAGACAACGTAGGTGGATTGAGTTGCTGAAGGACTATGACATCTCTATTCTATACCATTCGGGAAAGGCGAATGTGGTAGCAGACGCCTTGAGTCGAAAGGCAGTGAGTATGGGTAGCTTAGCCTTTATTTCAATTTTGGAGCTATCGTTGGCCTTGGACATTTAGTCCTTAGCCAACATGATGATTTGACTTGATATTTAAGACCCCAGGACGATTCATGCCAGCTTTAAGGCCAGGTTTACCTTATTTGAGCAGATTCAGAGTCGTCAATTTAAGGATAGTAGACTTTGTGGCATTCGTGATCAAGTTCTGGGAGGTGAGTTCAGGAGGGCTACCTTGGATTCGGAGGGTATTCTAAGATTTGATGGTGGTATTTTTGTTTCGAGGGTTGGAGATCTGATTCAGTTGATACTTCGGGAGGCTCATAGCTCCAGATGCTCTATTCACCCTAGGACGACTAAGATGTATAAAGATTTGAGGCATCACTACTGGTGGGGTGGCATGAATAAAGATGTAGCAGACTTTGTAGCTCACTGCTTATGTTGTTAGTAGGTAAAGGCCGAGCATCAGATACTGAGTGGCTTACTTTAGAGACTACCCATTCCTGAGTGTAATTGGGAGCAAATTACTACGGATTTTGTGAGTGGTTTACCTCGTACTTCTCATGGTTCTGCCAATAATTGGGTCATAATTTATCGATTGACCAAATTGGCTTATTTCATCCCTATTCAGATTTCTTTTAGTGCCGAGAGGTTAGCTCGCATCTATGTTTGGGAGATAGTTCATCTTCATGGGTGTACCCGTGTCCATTATTTCAGATAGAGGCTCAGTGTTCACCTCTAGCTTTTGGAGGACTTTTTAGGGGGATTTGGGTACCCAGGTTGATCTTAGCACCACTTTCCACCCCCAGACCAACGGACAGTCGGAGTGGACCATTTAGGTTTTGGAGGATATGCTCTGAGCTTAAGTTATTTGGAGGTCAATGGGAGCAACATCTAGCCTTGGTGGAGTTTACTTATAATAATACCGACCATTCAAGTATTGAGATAGCACCATTTGAGGCACTGTATGGTAGGCATTGTCGATATTTGATTGGTTGGTTTGAGACTTCTGAGGTTATCAATATGGTACCGACTTGCTTCATGAGTCTTTGGACAGGGTTAAGGTGATTTAGGATAGTCTACAGGTAGCTCAGAGTAGACAGAAGAGTTATACTAACCATAGGCTTTGCGGTTTGAAGTTTGGAGTTGGTGACTGGTTTTTCCTTTGAGTTTCTCCTATGAAAGGCATGATGAGGTTTAGAAAGAGGGGCAAGCTCAGCCCCAGGTATATCGGGCCATTTGAGATACTTCGGACAGTTGGAGAGGTAGCTTATGAGTTGGATTTTCCCCCAAAATTTTCAGTTGTCTATCCAATTTTCCATGTATCTATGTTGCGGTGTTACATTCTAGATGGGTCACACATGCTTCATTGGGACTCGATTCAGTTGGACAAGAGGTTGACCTTCATAGAGGAGCCTATTTCTATATTAGCCAGGGATGTTAGGCAGTTGCATTACAGAGAGATTCCAGTGGTTAAAGTTCAGTAGAGACACCGTCCATCCCAGGAGACCACCTGAGAGATTGAGCAAGATACGGGCCTAGTATCCCTACCTGTTCGAGTCCTCAGGTACCTCTTGATCTGCTACTTTAATAGATAAAAGTCCTTTTAGTAGTGGATATTTTAATGACCCTCCAGGTCATTTCCTATATTTCCATGCTTTTCAATATTTAAAGCTTTCCTACAGATGTACCAAGTTATTTATGACTTGCTGGGACTGACAGTTCGGTCACCAGGCAGTTCATTTTAGTTTTTAGAGACAATTCTCTATTTTGGAGCTTTCGCTATTAAGAAATGGGTATCAAACCTAAACTTCAGGTAAATAGTCCTGGTTACCAATTCTGACAGTTCTGTTATCTCTAGAATATCGATTTTAGGCCAGGGGTCCCTTGGTTTAGGTCTCGAGGCTTTCAAATTTGTTTTGGGCTATTGGGTGGATTTTAGTTAAAATGGCTCTTGGGTGTGGGACCCATATTTTTATCGAAATGACCTCGGATGGAAATTTCAATGGCGCCGTTGTATCTAGAATGTTGAATTTGGTTGGTTTTCATGGTTCATTTGCATTCATGGTATTTCAAATGAATCCCGAGGGTCTGATTGGAAACTTGACACTTATCCAAGTTTGCTGGTGCAACAATTTCTGGTGCAGGCCAAAAATGGCCTTCGCGTTTGCAAGGAATTGGAAGTGTTCACGAAGGCCAAGGTTATTGGTCATCACATTCGTGAGCAGGCCTCTGTGTTCTCAAAGAATCAACTACTGACCGGTCCAGGCTTTCTCTTTTGAGATCGCGATGGACCGACCAATGTTTGTGAAGGCTTAGTCAGGTCAAAGGTCGCGTTCTCGATGGGGGTCTAGCATTCACGATGAAGAAAACCCTGACAGTATTAAATGTTGTGGAACCAAATTTTTCCCTTATTTATTTCAAGTTCCAACTCCATAAAACCCTAGAGGAGCTAAGAAATTGTAAAGATCAGTCGTTGGGTGTTGGGGGTGAGTTGAAAGAGTCGTTGTGGTCATTTTCTCATTGTTATTTCCATTTAATTTCTAGATTAACTCTTTAGTGAACTTTAAATCTCTAAAATAGTGTTGGGGCTCATTTGAGCTCGGATTTCACCCAAATTTTAGGGTAAATGATCCTTGAGCTACGAGGGATGCGTTGACTGTTTCGATATTGGGATTTCGCAAGCAGTCCCCACGTGAGATTTTTAGTTTGACTTTTGAACCAAAGCATTTATATGCAATATGGGTATCATTATTTTTGTCTTAATGCATAGATTATTAGTTTGATAGCGTGGCAGCATTCGTAGGCTTCTCGAAAGGGAAAAGCTCTGGAGTAGTGGACTTTCTCGAGCTTTCAGCAGTGTCCAGGTAGGCTAGGCTTACTTTCCTCATAGATTAAGCTCTATTTTGGTATTAGTGTAGTATTATGCTAGCTATGGGTGGGTATTTACGACTTGATCAGTAGTTTAGTACTTTATTGGTTAAAGTTAGCCGGTTTGGGAGCCTTGGTGGTGGAATTTGGCCCTATTTTCCCTTGCGCTAGTTATAATGATACTCTAGGACTAGTTTTGGATTATTTAAGACCTTGGGATGGAATTGTATGTTCTTAGTCTAGTTTTGGGTGGGTGCTTGCCTTAGTATGAATTTTTAGGACTAGTAGCGGGCCCCATCAACCCTTCTTTTAGGTCAAATACATAGATTAGCCCCTTGTAGCTCTAAGAGGCCTCACTTTAGACGAAACCTTGAGCCTTAGGGCACCTTACGTCACTTAATGACTCCAGGTTGGCTTTGTTACTTGGGTTAGGGGGACTTTTGGCCTTTAGAACCTTGTACCTATACTTAGTAACTAAGACCCGCTTCACTTACTGAATTGACTGTCCGTCATGGAATGTGGAAATATATGGACATGGAGAAAGCTATAACCTTGGGTTATTCTTAATTTAAACTTATTAACTAGTTTCGGTTCAAGTCTAGCATTCATGGTCTACATGCAACACTGTATTATGATAATGTTATTTGCTAGTTTCGGTTCAAGTCCGCCATTCATAATAGATCTATGAAATTTTTCTATGATGTACTACTTACTAGTTCTAGGTCAAGTTTGACATTTATGGTTCGAAGAGGATACCAGGTATACTTGTTGGCTCTCGTTGCGTTATTACTTTCGACAATTCCTTCTTGTTTGTATCCACTGGGCTTATTGGGGCTCAATTGGGTTGTTTCTCTCTTATTTGTGCCTTCTGGGCTTATAGGGGCCCAGTTAGGTGTAGTTAGCTTTGATTTACTTTTGAATTCCTTTTTATTCTGTATACTTACCATTTTTGCTAATTAAAGCATTATTTCTATCTATGCTCCTTTATTCTGGACTTAGTTTACATTCTCGCATTTTATTATACTTTTATTATAATTTAGCTCAATTGTCCAATGATGCCTATTGAGTACCCATTGTTTTTGGTACTCATACTACACTTCTGCATCTTTTTTGATGCAGATCCGAGTACTAGCTACCGCTGTTGACGCTTCGTTCAGGCTTGTTATGGTTTCGAATTTAGGGTGAGCTTTTAGAGTCGTAGCTGATCCTCTCTCCTTCTACTATTTTGGACAGTCTTTACTTATTTCAAGACCACCTGTATATTTATTACTATCTAGTACTCTTATTTTTTATTTAATAGCTCTTGTACCAACCTTACTAGGTCATGGGATACTCTTTTGCATATATTTGTCCTTTTACTCTGTTGTCCAGTACTATCGTATTTATATATTCTGCTGTTTAGTATTTCTATTACATGTATAAATTATATATTCTTTTACGTTCTGTCATTTAGCCATTACTCGACATTCCGGGCTATGGTTTGGCTTACCTACGAGTGGGTTAAAGAAGGTACCATCATGGCTCCAAAAATTGGGTCGTGAGAAAATCATAATTGCTCCACCAGTAACAGTGTATGCTACAACCTTATGTTTTCATTCAAACCTCTGTAGAAGATCTCAAGTAAAGTACGGCCCGATATTCTGTGATTTGGGATATTCTTCAGCTTCTTCTTAAACCTCGACCAAATTTCATACAATGCTTCCAAATGTAACTGCTTGAAATTTTAAATCTCATCTTTCAACTGCAACATTCTGGAAGGTGGGAAAAACCGCTCTAAAAATTGTGTCTTCAGCTCTTGCCAATTTATGATCGTCTCGTATGGCAGCTCGATCAGCCATAGAGTGGCTTCTTCAATTAGAGAGAAAGGAAACAACCACAATCTAATAGCATCCTGACTCAGACCAGGTAGGTTGTAGGAAGTGCAAATCCCTACAAAATTCATCAGATGAAGATTTGCATCAGTAGTAGGAAGGGCCTGTGAACACTCCCTTCAAGTTTAGAAACTGTATCATAGCACTGGTGATGTTGAACTTAGTTCCTGGTGGAAATGCCGGTGGAACAATAGCACCCATTTCCATCGCCTCTATGAAATCTGGCTCATCCTCTGCATCATCAAACTAAGGAACATAACATTGGTGAGGTTGTTGTCCCCTATTTCTTCTTTTCCTATTCTGTTCCTCAAGTGCGGCTAGACGACCCACTTCTATTTGTCTAGCCCTCTCTTCCCGTGATGCCTGCCTAGCAGCTTCTTGTCTTGTGTTCTCTTCTGCAACCAATCGAGCTGTGTCTGCTCCACAGTTTTCTAAAGCCTATGAGGATGTCTTAGCTGATTCAGAACTCCCTCATCTAAAACTCATTCGTTATGAACTCCGTCATTCGCAATTCTTCTTCTAGCTCTCAAAGTCCTTTCAATTTCTGGATCAAGTGGAATCAAGGGATTGCCTTGACTCTGAGTGTTAGAAATGCACTAATGTGCACCCTAGAAAGAATAGAAAAAGCAAAATAAGGAAACAGAGACCAACAGTTAGACAAACACAATCTATCAACTCTGTAATCATATTTTCTGGAAATAGCAATAAAATTTGATGTCGCCCAAATTATACCTCTAAACAAAGTATAAAGAGGTCGCTGTCAAATATAGAACCCAACCAAGGTCTACAATATATAGTTCATGACCAAGGTTGATGAGTCGTGGATGGTTCCAGGACCCCTAGATGCTATCCACGATTCTTCTCTTGGTTAATTTTGAGTCTTTTTTCTCTGTTTTGCCTTCAAACCCTATTCTTTTGTAAAATTTAACAAAAACACATCATACCTACCAAAAACACCTATGTTCTTGCATATTTTCCTTGTCTTAAGTGTCGAAAGTTCCATGAGACCATGGCACGTCAACAATCCATCCCCACATACCAAGAATGCCCTATAAAAGCTATGAGAAGGGATATAATTGGGATAATGCACAAAGAAGCAAAAATGACCAGGAAGGTCATTACATTTTTCCTCCCTATTGAGTATCATATTGAAATCTCCCTTAAAATCTATGGGAGATTTATGCTATTGGCAAGAACATATAAATTATCCCAAAGGTCTAGACTATCCATAGCATCACATTTAACATACACCAGATGGTAAGTAGAGATTTACCATCTTCTAGAGGTGGTCATTACATTTTTCCTCCCTATTGAGTATCATATTGAAATCTCCCCTTAAAATCTATGGGAGATTTATGCTATTGGCAAGCACATATAAATTATCCCAAAGGTCTAGACTATCCATAGCATCACATTTAACATACACCAGATGGTAAGTAGAGATTTACCATCTTTTAGAGGTGTTCACGTCATAGTAATCTACTTCTCTGAATCCTGAAGGATTTCAACATTGATCTTATAATTCATAAATAACCATATCTTACTATTTTAGTCAAAAGTGGCACTCGTCATCCCAAATGTCCTTTTGTACTTGTGAATGTGTATAGAGTCTTGAAAAGTCTCCACTAGGGAAATCAGATAAAATTTGTGATGCATATGTAGCATTTGAACTATGTGAAAAGCTTGTTGTGAACTAATAGACCTAATGTTCCTGAAAAGGGGTTTTAAAATCTTTTAATTGCTAAATTGGCACTCTTTTTTGGCCATATTGTTGTTGGTTGAGCAGCTTCATTGTTACTTTAACCTTTGTTCTTTTTGTTACTCTTGGCTTGTTATTTAGGAGGGAGTTCTACTTCTCTGGCCACCTAGTCCTAATTGTGTTGATTATCCTCCTCAACTTTGTCTTCTAATGCGCTCTTTTCTTTGTCTTATTTGTTTCTATCTGTTAGATAGTGATGTGACATAACATCATTCAAAGTTTTTAGAGAATAATTCTTCTTGTAAGTCACCACCTATTGATCTCCTTGAGTATACATTATTGTCATGTTGTCCATGTAACACCTCGAATTTTGGACCTACGAATACTCAGCGTTCAGTACAAAAGCTCAAAGTTTGAGACTTAAAGTCCCAGACCAGTATGACTCATTGTACTAGTCGTGAGATAGAGTAAGAGTCATACCTTGGCTCATAGACTAAGGTCAGATACCAAAAACAATTCTCGTCAAAACCACTAGTTTTAGAATGGGTTGTATTGATAGCCTATGAGCCATAAAATTGGAATCAGAGAAGTGATCCACGATATTGAAAACTTCTCAGTGACCAAGACTCTGAGTATGAGTCATACCTTATGAGTATGAGTCATACATTATGAGTATATGTTGTACATGGTGACTACAAGTCATACATTGACTCGTGGTGCGCTACACTAGAAATTTAAGCAACATCTCATTAAGGGTAAATTCATCTTTTCCTTATCTCTTTACCCTTTCCCATGATGTTTTGATCACAAAAACCTATATATATATATATGATATCCTAAAGCCTATTCTCACTTTAAAATCTCAAGATCAAGTCTAGAACAAGTCCATAACAAGTTTAAGCAAGATCAAACAAGCTAGGGTTCCAAATCAAGCAAATCCTTCAAATTCCATAAATCAAGTATTTTTCTTCACTAAGGTATGCAAGGTTCAACGATGGATTCCTTTCATACTCACACGCAAGTACTTCTAAGATATATGCTATAATGTTCCGAAACTAGGTTTTATGCCCAATTTACTAAAGATTTGATTCTTTACATACTTTACTTAGTTTCCATGAACAAGGTTTTCTCATAAACTTATGACTTCTCTATCTAAACTATGATTTATGCATCAAGATTCATGCTTTAATAGTTTTTTATGAACTATGAACTCTATATTAAAGAGACATGCTTTTAAAACATGATTTTCAGCATATAATTTATGACATGATATGGAGTTTAGGCTCACAATACTAAGGTTTATGAATGTTATGACATCTAAATATGTCCACTATTATTTATGAACAATTTTTGACATCCAGATATGTCACATTATATGATATGAGCACTAGTATATTTTGGGAGGATTATTTAGCACCGAGAGAATAAGGGTTCAGATAACCCATATTCCATAACTATGGTGCCACCTTAGGTTTTACCTTTTGAGGTACACTTTCAGGATCCTTATGTACATGGTTTTAACCTTGGCTAGTTAGAACAACCTTTTCTACTGTGGGTGCATGACATTGGGTATTATGAGCTCGCATGGTGTTTATCGATTATAAGAAACTCCCACATGACTCTACTTTATGAAACTACTATGTATATTTTCAAGAAGTACTTTATTGTATATTTTACCTCTCATGATTTCACTTCTCAAGTTTTAAACTATTTTAAGCTATTCTCTCTATGCTTCCATGATCAGTTCTTCAGTTATATTATATATTATGTATATACTTGTATACCAATATATTCTATGGTATTGACTGCATCTTGTACTATATTTTTCATGTGATGTAGATCCAGTTACTCAAGCTTAAGGTTTGTTGCTACGCGTTCGATTAGCCTAACATCCAGTAGATTGGTGAGTGTTCTTATCATTCAGGAGGCTTGGAGGGTCTTTAGTTTTTTTTTTCATTTTTGGTTTAGACTTTTGATTCAATAAAGGTTATGAGGCCTTATCCCGGTTATCTTTTATGTTAGTAGTAGAGGCTTTACTAGAAAGATAGTATTTAGTAGTGAATTCTTTCATTCAGTCTAGTTATGTCTTAAAAAAGGATTAATCTGTTCATGATTTAGCCCACTATGATTGTTTATGTTTCCACATTAATCACATTTATCCAAAGATATGTTATGTCAAGGGTCCCACCAAACTATTAGTGAGCAATTAGATATGGCACACGCTAGGGCGTAAACTTGGGTCACAACAAACTTGGTACCAGAGAAATAGATTCAAGTGTCCTAGGGTGTGTGTGAATTCATGTCTAGTAAAGTCATACTTATGGGTGTGACGCATGCCACATTTACAATTAGGCGGCTATAGGGAATTTAGGAATATTTCCCTTCTTTAATTATCTATTTCGTGCTATAGAGTTTGAATATATGATTCTTTTGTCTCTCGTGTGTTATGCGTATTGCAGATCATACCTCCAAAGAGAACTGCTAGTCAGAGAGCCACTTCTATACAGGAGTTGAGTCCACTCCTATACCTCCTCGGTGCACTGTTCAAACCAAAAATAGAGCTTGTTTCTTTGGTCAGAATGTTACTGCTGAGACCCTACTTGTTCCTTAGTTACATAGAGGGATTTTGATTTTTTCGCTGTTCAGCCACCAAATATTGATCCTAATGCTGATTTGAGGACTTCCATTCAGATGTTAACTCAAATAGTGGCTACTCAAACTACCCACCCAGCCCTAGGCAATACCGATTCTCGAGTTGTTTTTAAGGTTAGTGACTTCTACCAAATGAATCCGCCAAAGTACTCAGGTTTAAAGATTGGTGAGGATCCACCAAATTTCATTGATGAGTTTCAAAAGATTCTTTGGGTTATGCATGTTTTAGACATAGAAAAGGTTGAGATTGTTTCTTATTAGTTGAAATTTGTTACGGGCATATGCTATAAGCAGTGGGAAGAAGTCAGAGGAGAGGATGTGCTACCTACGAAGTGGTTCGAGTTCGAGGATGCTTTCTTGGGGAGTTTCTTTCCCTAAGAGTTGAAGGACTCTAAGGTTAGAGAGTTTTTGAATTTGGAATAGGGTTTCATAAGTGCAAAGGAGTATGGTCTCAAGTTCACCCAGCTATCTGACTATGCTTCAGATACGGTGTCCGATATGAGAAATCAGATGAGTTTGTTTGTTTTAAGGTTGTCCAGACTTTTGAGGAAGGAGGTTAAGGTGGTGATGTTAATTGATGACGTGGACATAGCTCGGCTTATGATACATGTTCAGAAGGTTGAGGAGGATAAGTTGAAAGAAAGGAAAGAGTTTCAGAGGAAGAGGGACAAGATGGATATGTAACACCTTGTATTCTGCTTATACTAGTTCTTTTCATATGGCACTTATCGCAGCTTTGTTGGGGACCAAGTTCTTATGTGAGTGGTAATGGATTAAATAGATATTCCCTGTACATTTCAGCACATATATAACAAAGTTAACATCGATGAGAGTATTTAAACTCAAGATGAAAAGGTGGTATTCTAGCTTAATGTTTAAAGTGCACAAGTGTCTATAAGTGTTAAGTTAAAGTAAAAAAGTAAGATATAGAAATTGGAATAAAATAAGTGAGTTGGTTGCTTGACCTAATTAAGTAGGTGCATCACCTACTTAAGGTATATGGACTAGTTAAAGGACCAATTAGGTGCATCACCTACTTAAGGTATATGGACTAGTTAAAGGACCAATTAGGTGCATCACCTACTTAATTAATGGACAAATTTGTGCCCCATATTAAGGAAAGAAAATGAAAACAAAAATAAGAAGAATGGGAAGCCCAAGGCCCAATCTGTGACACCCCAAAAATCCAAGCAAAGATTAGAACCATACTTCAAGTACTTGTATAATCAAACTTCATGTTTTGGTAGTATTATAAGTGATTTAGACTTGTATTAAGTCCACAAGTAACTCCTAGCTCATAGCCAAGTTAAAACCTTCCTTACCGATTGAATTCTTGTGAGAAATCTTCCTATAGTCAACTTCAAATTAGCATAAATACTAGATTCTAAAGTATTTATAATCTCAATACCCACCAAATTATATATATTTGAATTAAATTTCCAACCCATCCAGTTTCACCTTAATCCGATATCCGATTAAAAAGTTATGGCCATTTTACTAAAGTACTGTCAAAGCTATCAGGTGACGACGACTCAGATAACGAATCGTCTGGAGACCCTACGGGTCATTGTGAGACACTACAAGTCGTAGGGTGACTCATAGTGGTAGCATTGGGGACCAAAATTTGAGTCCTAAGCTATGACTCAGGCTACGAATCATTGCCAGACCCTATGAGTCGTAGCTAGAGTCATCGGGACTGTTTACAACAATTTTTCTGACGATTTTAAAAGGGTTATTTGGCCTTTTCCCACTATTTTAACACAAAAACCATGTCATTTAGGCTATAAAAAGTCTGAATAATAATCCTAAAATACCTCCAAGTCCCCCATTCCTCATAATTCACTTGACACTTAGAAAATATAGAGAGAAAGGGGCGATTTTTCTCTCTCAAGCAAAGGTTAGGGTTCTCAAACTTGAGTCTCTAAATTCAAAGGTGTCATCAAGGTTTTCAACCTCAGGTATGTGGGATTTCATCAGTGGGTATCCTTTCACCCATTGAGTCCCGAAATATATTCAGTTCCTTAGTTAATTCATGATCTCAAAATTAGGATTTTCATTACAACCATGATTTGTCTTGTACTTCAATTCTCCATAACTAGTAAACTATAAATACATGTTTCTCCATGAAATTCAGTACGTTGATAGTATCATGTCCATGAACTCTATGTATAATGATATTCCATAATTTTTGGACTTGTGTTATGCAATCTCATATTTCATTCATATCAAAGAAGCTGTCATGAATAGTTGCATTCTTCAGAGATGACGGGTTATGAACTCCCAATGACCTAGGATCCCATGCATTATTAATTTAAATACTCGTTTCTCTTGGTTTACACATTTTAGGATCTTTTTAAATAAATGGTCTATTACTGAATCTCAGTCTATTCGTACTTTCAGTGTTTTCGACATGCAGAATGATTTTCTGATAAAGTATATATATACTAAACTGTATTTTCAGATAATACATACTATTAAAATATTTCCATCTTCATGAGTCAAGAATTAGGATTGTAGTCCAGCCTTCTAGGGTCATTCTAAATGTTAGCTTTCATGGGTATCTTATGCATTTTACTCCAGCCATCTCAGGTCCCTATAAACTTACAAGTCACAGTGTTCAAAAATACATAATGCGTATATATATATATAGAGAGAGACACATATACGTTCTCATACCATGATCAGGATCTTTAGTTCATAATAGTAATGTACATGACATGCATGAGATCTAGATATGCCATCAACGCTCTTGAACACCTTTTCTCAAAAGTAAGTTCTCGATTTGTATGGTATCCGAAAACCATTAATGATTGTGGATAAGTTTTATTATAAAAATAGAGTTCACTAGTAGCATGACAGTCAGATATGGCATCCATGATCATCTCAGGTAGACATTTATATATGTCATCTCAGGTTGGCATTCAAATATACCATCTCATCGAGCTATCAATTATGTTCACTTGGGAGTAATACTTAACATCGAGTTGGACTAGGATTCAGTAAGAAAAGACCCTATTCCTAGAACTACATGCCACCATAGTTTTATTTATACCATATCAGATCAGATCATTCTTTATACCCTGGTAAAGTATATTGGGCCTTCTTCAATTGGGTTTATGCATCGAACTCTATGTTTAGCTCACATAGTTATATGTCAGTTATAGTATCTCCCACAATCTCATACTTTGGTATTTGCATGACCCTCAGTCTAGTCTATTTTACAGTATTTCAGTTATATCAAAATATTTATGAAGTCAGTACTCATGATTTTCCAGATGGGCCTTTGCATCTTAAGTATACCTCAGTAATATGTAATTGGTTTAACTATTCTATCGCCAGTACGTCAATTTGTATACCTCTTATGATATTCATAATATCCTTGTACTCTTATAGTTCAGACTTAGATATTGCATGATCATGTACTCAGTTTACTCAACATATTATTATTGTTCAGATATATGTTCATTCACTTGGATATTGCATCAGTTTACGTTCCTTACTCCATGCTTAGTTCTTTTTTTCATAATCAAAATATATATTGTAGTGCATATCTCACATGCTCAGTACATTTAAAGTACTGATTGCATACTTTTCCTTTGTGCTATATTATCTTATAATATAGGTTCTGACGCTCAACATCCAGATTGCGCTTAGTACAATTTTGCACCATATCAGCAACAGTGTTTGGTGAGTCCTCATCATTCGAGGACTAGTTATCAGTATTTCATTTTATCTTATTTTAGTTTCAGGTAGCTAGAGTTAGCTGGGGGCTTGTCCCAACAACTCATCTTAGTAGAGGCTTTCAGACATACAGTTAGTTATTCAGCCTAGTGGTTTTAGACTCAGCTACTGTTATTGGTTTTGATCATTATTTTATCACTCAGTTTAGCTTCCATACAGTATTATATAAGTTGTTTTAGTATTATTAATGTCATGCCAGGCCATGGGTTAGCTTAGGGTCACTTGTGACTTTAAGCATTGTGTTATGACTAGAGGGTAGTCTCGGGTCATGACACAATCTATCCAAGCCTATTAGAAATAATTAAAATAGTTAAGTAGGTGCATCACCTACTAAGAAATATGCGGTCAAAATTAATGACAAATGGTGTCTTCAAATAAAGAGAAAAGTGGTGGCAAATAAAGTGACTATTAAGGTAAAAAAAATTGGTAGAAATCTTTCATTTTCTCTCATCAAAATATTATGTCTCTCAAGCTCACATCTCTCTCTTTTAAGGGGAACAACAACCCAAATATTCCCTTACGGTTCTTGATAGTTTTCTTCTCTTCTCCAGCCAAGGCAAGTGGATATATTCATGGTTTTAGATAAACTTTCTCATGGAAAACTAGGAAATCATTTTCCTTTTGTTTAAAGTGTAGGAAAGCCCTATCCAAGCTTGGCAGTCCCACTTTCTTCAACTTCTAAGAGATTTCTCCTCTTCTTTGGTTCAAGATGAAGGAAAGCCTAAGGTTTTAGAGAATTGCAAGTTTAGGGTGAATCTAAACCAAAAAAGGTAAGTTTTCTACCCCAACTTCATCCCTCTTTATATATAGGTTTGGGTGGAGCAATTTATACATATTATTGCTAAGAACTCACGGGATGGTGATCGGGAATCGTAAGTTAAACATTTTCCTATTGTATTGAAGGATTTGTGGAACTGTTTAGATTTGTTTTACATGTGTTGTTATTGAGATCAACTTTGGTTATTTTAAGAAAAGGTTTGTGAAGTTGTGTAGAGGTGAAACTGAAGGGTGTGATGATAAACTATTTAATAAAAGGTTGTGCGAGCTTGTTTCCAGACACATACTTGCTTACTGTTTATAAGTTGTGAAGCCGGGGGAGTAACGGGAGACCTCATGAGAATGTCATACATTACGTAGATGTGGTGGGAGGATAAAGTATGTTAAAACATACTTAATTAGAAGGATTACGGGCTTGCTTCCCGGATACTATTTTAGTGAGTTAAAATATCCCAATTTGGTTGATTAGTTGCTAATATTAGTTCATTATGTGCTTAAATTATAGATCAACACCTTAAAGGGGAGGTTGAATCATGGTAGTTGTGCTGGTCAAGAAACATATACCAGGCATATAAGGCTATTTGATACCATATTCTTTGGCATGAAATACTAAACTTGTGTTACTACCAACAAAGTGATCTTCCTATGTGCTCTTCCTAGAAAAAGATACATGGTGACAGTTTACATTTTCAATGTAGATAATGACCTTTTCCATACTACCCGTGGTCTCACCAATGTGCCAAAGTACTTTCATATGTATTGATTATACTATATCGGTGTGTTTATATTTACAAGTACTAGCATGAATAAATATTCTGAAACAACAAACTCGATGAGTTATCCTTTAAGTCAAATGAGGTTCATTGAGTCCTATAAGTTCCTAAGTATCATGTTGATTTTACATTTGGTTTCTATGTCATTTTTACTGCCTCAAGCATATTATTCACATGTTCATACTACTAGTCTATAGTCCCAAAGCTCATTAATGTTATGACTACAAAATAATAATCTCAAAGATTAAAGAAATGACGTAAAGCAAATTTTTATATTGATGGGTAGTAGCTCCAGGATTATAATAACTTGCATGGATCGATCCTAATAGGGATGTCAATGGGACAAGGCAGGGTGGGATATTGCTTTTTCTAATGCAGGGCAGGGTGGGTGAAGCTCTAGTGTGGGATGGGGCGGGGCGGGTTGTAATTTTTAAAATTCAATGTGGGAAGGTTGCTGGCTGCGGGGCGAGTCACTGAACAACTTTTTCTTTCCTCTAATCATCTATTTTGTTTCAAATATTCAGTAGTATTTTTGTTCCTTTACATTTATCTAAGCACTGTGATGGGTAAATCAACTAGCAGATCTCTTTCTTTTGAATTAGAAGTTATGTTTAAAATATATTATTACTTTAATTGTGTATAATAAGAACTGTCACACTTTCTTGCACAGTTCACACATTCACGTATTTATCTTCACATATAAATTAACCTTATCTAATCCTATTTTATTGCATTATCAATTTTAAAATTTATAAAAAAAAATACAATTTATATTTGAAATTTATAAACCCAGAAAAGATAGTTCTTCTTATTTATTAGTACTATATTTGAATATTGTTCTTCTTATTTATTAGTACCATATTTGACAAATTAATAAGTAATTTTATAAGGTAAATTTTCTGGAGGATGAGCAATTCTTAACAGGTTTGATAACCGAATTATCGTTACATATATTCATAAGATAGCTCATGATATATAATTGTTCAAAGACATATTGAAAAAGTTAAAACACATACCAAAAAGCAAGAATAGGAAAAAAGAAGAAAACAAATTTATATGGGGCAGGGCAGGACGAGTTGAAAATAGATAAAAATGGTTAGCGGGGCGGGTTAGAATTTTGTGGGTTAAGATTCAACCCTCCCTGCCCCGCCTCATTGACATCCCTAGTTAGACAAAAACCTCAACCCGAGACCTCTCTGTTTACTCTATTTCCATGTGTTTTATTTTTTTCTCTCTTTTCTGTGTTTTCTTTTTCTCTCTATCTATATTTTTGTTGCATTCTCTGTTCCCCAATTCTCTAATACGTTCTCTCCTTTTCTTTTCTAATATGTTTTGCTATCTTCCTCTCTCCTGTTTGTTCATTTTTTTGTTTTTGTGTTCTTGTGTTGTCTGTGTAAAATGTGTGGATGTGTATACAAGTGAACAGATGTGTCACGACCCAAAAAATTAGGTTTCAATGTCACCTACTATAACCTAAGTAGGCTGTCACACCCCAAATCCCATTGGGGCGAACTGGAACCCGAAGCCGTTAAGGGCCGAGAGAACCAACCTATGATCGAGTACATTCATATGCATGTCACTAAATGAACAACATTCTGTCACATAAAGATACAAGGTATCAATGACGGAAGTCATGGAAAGACATTCAAATAGATATGAGACTTGGTCGTTAGGGCCACCACGTCAAAAGGTAAGACATTCCTTCGTTTGACTTACAACGTCTACAAAGACAGATACATAACCAAGCCTAAAGTCGGGACAAGTCCCCGCTTTATACAACTGTTACACAGTACCAAAACAAGTGTATACAAGCGACTCAAAAAGCCCCGAACCAATCTGGAGCTCACCAATAGTCTGCAGATGATCCGTATCTTACTGTGAAGGTCTACTAGCTCCTGTGCCTGCAGCAAGTAAGGTAGGTCCGCCAAAGGACATCAGTACGAAAGAATGTACTGAGTATGTAAGGCCATAAGTAATTGTATGAAATATAGGAACTCAAATGAAATCAAATACAAATGAGTGAAAAATACTGATAAACCACCGTACTGTATATGTGGAACCATGTACATTACATTCATTCCTTTCCTTTTTACGTTCATATCAATATCAACATCAATCATACAATGCCCAGGACCAACTTATCAGTGGTAAATAACATTGGGATCGGCTCGAGCTAGGCTTATGCCCCCAGAGCTGCCACCCATAATCAATAAATCAGGTTCGGCTCGAGCTAGGTTTTCACCCCCAGAGCTGCCCCCTGTATCCAATAAATCAGGTTCAGCTCGAGCTAGGCTTTCACCCCCAGAGCTTCCCCCTGTACTCAACCAAATATGGATTACTTCATTTCTTTACTTTTTGTGAGATTGTTACATTGGTGGTCATAACATTATTGGAGCTTTGGAACAATAGTCCATGAATAAGAGACACGTGAATAACAATTTATAACAAACCTGAAATGAGATACTTTAGAACATTTTGGAGTAGAAACAAGTTCAGTAACAATGAGAACAATAGGTGCTGCCAAAGGATACGGAAAGAGTAACCTTATATACCTTATCTTTCCAACGTGTGACTATAAAAGTTCAGCTCTTCCTTAAAGCGTTACTCTACAATATGAATACATAATGGAGCTTACATTAAAAGTCAACTACATTACAAGTTCACAAGGTGATAATAAACTACTCGACTACCATATAACTTCATTCCATCCTCCTACAATACAATTTACTGCCTCACCATATCAACAACACCAAACCAGTCCACATATCAACTTAGATATTACAAACCGATAGGAATTCACACCACGTTTATACTTTACATTTCCTCCTCAACACATCGTCACATTTACTACATCAAGTCACCTAAATACCTTTCACAACAACACTTTAAAAATAATCCACAATTGGTACAATCCAAAATATCTCCGAACTACCCCCTTAGAGCTTTCCAAAGGGTACCATGAGTTCGTGAATGCATATAAGAAGGGTAGAGGGGACTTGGAGGGACAACGAGAAGAAAAAACAAGCCAAAAGGGGTTCTGGAAGGACCTACAGAGCAACTTGCTGTCACGCCTCAAATTCCAATGGGGCGGACTGGCACCCGAAGCCGTTAAGGCCCGAGAGAACCAATCTTCTTTCATGTATATTCGTATACATGTATCTAAGTGAACAACATTCTATCTCATGTAATTACAAGATACCAATGGCAGAAGTCATGGAGAACATATGATATATATGAAACTTGGATGTTAGGGCCATCAAGTCAAAATGGACATACATGCCTTCAATGTCTAACAACGTCCACATTAAAAATAATCCACAATTGGTACAATCCAAAATATCTCCGAACTACCCCCTTAGAGCTTTCCAAAGGGTACCATGAGTTCGTGAATGCATATAAGAAGGGTAGAGGGGACTTGGAGGGACAAAGAGAAGAAAAAACAAGCCAAAAGGGGTTCTGGAAGGACCTACAGAGCAACTTGCTGTCACGCCTCAAATTCCAATAGGGCGGACTGGCACCCGAAGCCGTTAAGGCCCGAGAGAACCAATCTTCTTTCATGTATATTCGTATACATGTATCTAAGTGAACAACATTCTATCTCATGTAATTACAAGATACCAATGGCAGAAGTCATGGAGAACATATGATATATATGAAACTTGGATGTTAGGGCCATCAAGTCAAAATGGACATACATGCCTTCAATGTCTAACAACGTCTATAAAGCCTCTAACGGATACATTTACATAACCATCCTAAAGTCGGGATAAGTCCCCGCTTTATACAACATTTATACAGTACCAAAATCAACACGTACACATGTGACTCGAAAAGCCCCAAACCAAACTGAAGCTCACCAATAATCAGTAGATGACCCGCAGCCTATTGTGGAGGTCTACTAGTACCTGTGCCTGCAAAAAGTAATGTAAGTCCCCCAAGGGACGTCAGTACGAAGAATGTACTGAGTATGCAAGGTTGTAAGAAACTGCATGATACATAAGTACTTCAATGATATCAAGTACAAGTGAGTATTCGATATGGATAAACCTCCATTCTGTATATATGGAACCATGTACATTGCTTTTGTTATTTTCATTTTCGATCATTCATTCATATCATTATCATTCATATAATATCATTCATATATACTTTCATTCAAGTGATATACTTTCTTTGCTTTTACGTTCATCATTATCACCATTCATCCAACTGATCAGTGGGCCATATACCATTCATCCAGCTGATCAGTGGGCCATAGTACAATCATCCACCTTATCGGTGGGCCATAACATAATTTAATGTATTATATAAACAATCATCCACCTTATCGGTGGGCCATAATATAATATAATGTATTATATCAACAATCATCCACCTTATCGGTGGACCATAATATATATACATTACTTCATTCCTTTACTTGTGTGAGATTGATACCTTGGTGGTCATAACATCATTATTGGAGCTTCATACATTAGTGGTTATAACATCATTGTTGGAACTTGAGTTAATATTGTTGGAACTTTGGAACAATGTCCCCAATTATGTGACACATGAATAGCAAATGGTCAATGAATAAGAAACATGTGAATAACAATATATGACAACCTGAAATGAGATACCTTCGAATATTTCGGAATGGAACAAGTACAATGACAATGTGAACACTATGTGCTGCAGAGGGATATGAAAAGAGTAACCTTACATACTTTATCTTCTCACTATGAATATACAGTCCTATATGTGATTACAATAATCCACCTCCTTCCTTACGTTTTACTCTACAACACAAGTACATAACGGAACTCACGTTAACAACTAACTACATTACAAATGCATAAGACAACAATGAGTTACATGACTGCCATATAACGTCATTTAACCCTTTACAATACCATTTACTGCATTACAATACCAACAACACCACAACATGCCAAACATTAACCAAGACATCATAAATCGATAGCATTTCACACCAAATTGATACTTTACACTTCCTCATTAACACCACGTCGCATTTACTCCATCAAGTCATTTCCATAACTTTCACAATAACACATTAAAGACAATCTATAATTGATACCATTCAAAATACCTCCGGGCCACTCCTTAAACGTCATTTAAAAGGTACCACAAGTTGATAATTGCATCCAAGAAGGGTATAGGGGCCTTGGGGGGAGGGGGTCAAAGAGAAGCAAAAACAATCAAAATGGAATTCTGGGCTGACCTGCGAATCCACATGCGCCTGCAGGTGGGTGAGGTACTTCCACAGGTGACCATTGGCCTGGTCCAGGGCCACCTGCGTTGGCATCTGCATTCGCAGGTACCCTGCCCGCGAGGGCGGGTGCCCGTTTCAGCCTCCAAGGGTCATTTTTGGGTCCTTTTTCGCAATGAATGGTCCATGGTCATAATTAAGCTTATATTATCATATTGTAAGTTATATTGGATGCCAACTAACATCCATGGTTTCACTACACACATAAACATCACCAAACTACATCCTTCTTTCAATACATCACCAATTCCATGCACAATTTCACAACAACAATTCCAAATGCTATACACAAAGAGAAAGCAAGTTAAGGACATAAACACATCATACATGTTGATATTTAATCCATCAAGTTTACTTCTTTCAAGACCACAAGTCCACTTTCAAGTTTATAAGGCAAAACCCTTTACCGATTAAGCAAACATAAACTGTTTCACACATAGTGGACTGTCCAACACTTTGACAACATGATTTATACACCTTCTTAAGAATATAATATATGAAAACATAAGATTAAACACTTACCAAAGCTTGCAAAGAGGTGATCTTGTCCAAAAGGAATAGTTGCTTAGGGTTTGGATGAAGAGAGATATCTTTGGAAATGTCTAGAAATGGCATGTGTGTTTTGTGGATTAAAATCTGATTTTTTGTGCCTTTATATAGGCCCTTGAAGTCATCCTTATCCAACTTTTGGTCACTAATTGAGGGTTTACTTTGGTCAAAGCAAGAATGGATCATTTACCCATTTTGGGCCATGTCTTTTGCTCAATTATTGGGCCTTTATTGAGCCCATTAACACATGATTAGTTTAGCCCAATAACTTCCATGAATAATATACCATATATCACAACTTAATTAATTCCATGAACATTAGGGTAGTCGCGTGAGTTCAAAAATGTACGGGGTGTTACATCCTTCCCCCCTTAGGAACCTTCGTCCTCCAATGTTAGTAACATTATCCCATTGTAACACCCCGTACTTTCCCAACCCTACTTGATGACAGTGAATAATGTTTACTTAGGTGTCGAGAGTTATAAAAGATGAGAAAAATTGAAATATGGCCTTGTACATGTGACGAGCCTTTTATAGAAAGTGTTTTGTGATTTCGTGGACCATTTATGGAATACCCCGTACACATTATAACCTCATTTGGTGACTTGGAGTCATGTTTAATTGATGATTAAGATCACTAAGTAAGTATTTTATAGTGTTTTGATAAGGTATTGGACGATACGCAAGTGTTGGAAAAAATTGCCGAAAAATTCAGCAAGACATGGAAACTTGCGCCACTGCCCTGTTTCAGGGGGTGTGGCGCAAGCCCCTGAGAACAGAGAGGGTGAAAATCTTGCGCCATAGCTTGCTTTACAGCAGTGGCGCAAGGCACAAATTTTGTGCCTTTCCGGACCCGTTTTGAAATGCAATTCTACGACGATTCTTCGATGGTTTCTTTTGGTTCCTTGGAGTTCTTTGAGTGTTGTTAAAGCTTCAAATACCTCAATACACTCCTACATACTTCTACATGATCAAACCATGAAACACAAGTAATGATCAAAAA
This sequence comes from Capsicum rhomboideum, assembly GCA_031232105.1. Taxonomy (NCBI): domain Eukaryota; kingdom Viridiplantae; phylum Streptophyta; class Magnoliopsida; order Solanales; family Solanaceae; genus Capsicum; species Capsicum rhomboideum. The sequence goes on from CP124711.1 coordinate 60,766,435, forward strand.
TGTGCAAGGAAGCCATGAGCGACTAGAATTCCTACTTTTGCGATCAAGGCGACGAATGAGAATCTCGTAAGAGAATATTGTCATGACATTACGGAATTATGTAAACATGAGATATATGGTGACTAAGACATGGAATTTGATGGGTTAAATGGATATGTCTTATTGGGCCCACATTAAGGCCCAAAAATGGAAGAAATACATGACCCAAATGGGTCAAATGACCCATTCTCCCATTTGACCTTCTAGAACATGATATTTAATGCCATGAAATGGCTAAGGATGGCATTTAGGGCTTATAAAAAGGGCCCAAAAATCTGTTTTATTATTCATTACACACACATGCTTTTCTCTTTTTTTTTTCTAGAGTTCTCAAGAAAGCCTCTTTTGCTCTCAAAACCCTAAGGCACCCTTTGGAGAAAGATCATCATCATCCAAGCTTAGGTAAGTGTTTATTGTTATGTATTAACATATTATATGCATGGGAGATTATGTATATCATGATATTTAGGTTGGCAAAGAGGTGAATAGTGTCTTTGTGCTTTTGGTAGAAGATGTGCTATCTTGGTAATTTGAACTTGAATTAGGCCTTGTGCCTTTGATGAAAAAGCATGGTATGGACAAAATATGAAAATGTATGGTTTTATTTTTGGTATTAAATTTTTTCTTGTCTATAAGTGGAAATTGTGGGATTTTGGCCGATATGTGTTATGAAGCGTATTAAGGTGAATTGATGGATTGTTTGTGATGTGGTGTGGATAAGAAAGTGTAAAGGGGAAGTGTTGTGGTGGAATGTATTGATTATCATGTATTGGTCAATGTTGGGAATATTGGAGGATTTTTGGAATAATGATTTTATCAATGGTTTTGTTACGGGTGAAATGACATGTTAAAGCTAAACATGTGACTTATTGTTGTTATATGCCATTATAAGGTAATTGGTGGTTAATGTTGGTTTTGTTATAAACTTGTGTTGTAGAGAGAAACATAAGGAAGGAGCAGGAATATTATATGCACGTCTAAGATTGTGTATTCGTATTAAGAATACAAGGTATGTAAGGTTCCTTTTTCCATATCCTTCTGCAACATGTTATTCACATTGACATTGGACTTGTTTCAATTTCGAGGGGTTTGAAGTATCTCAAATTCAGGTTGACGTATATTGTTATTCATATGTGTCCTATTCCTAAATGCATGATGATTCGTTTGCCTCTTGTTCATTGAGTGAAGTTCCAAAAATGTCATAACGTTGTCATTCCTAAATGAACGATCTCAAGAGAGTAATAACATAAGAGAACCTATTTATTCTTGAATAGTATTATCCAATCATGTCATGTTCCAAGTCCTAAATTATGAGGATTATCTTTTTAGCAATCTTTCACAAGTAGAAGTACAACTCTCATAGGAGGAATAAGAGAGGTGATGTGCAAGCTAATATATCTATCCCTCAGGGTGGTATCTCAGGGGCGACAGAAAAGCCTAGCATGGGTCGATCCCGATACATCCCAGGGGCGATATAAAAGCCTAGCATGGGTTATGATGGTACATCCCAGGGGCGACACGAAAGCCTAGCATGGGTTAATATAACATCCCAGGGGAGATAATCATAGCATGGGTTAATGATATCCCAGGGGCGACACGAAAGCCTATCATGGGTTCACATAACATCCCAGGGGTCACAGTACCTAGCATGGGTTAATCTCATCCCAGCGGTGACAGAATAGCCTAGCATGGGTAGAACAATAACGATGAATAAAAGATGAAGACAAGAGGAGTAAAGAACGTAATATACATGGTTTCCCACATAAATAAAGAGAGTTTATTCACATTTCTGTGATCCCATTATTGTTGTTATTATGTATGATGAATTTCCTATGAGCCTTACATATTCAGTACATTCTTCGTACTGACCCCCTCGGGGGAATTACCTTACATGTTGCAGGTGCAGGCATTATTAGACTTCCTCTGTAGACTGGGGATCATTTGCAGATATTTGGTGAGCTCCAGTTGGTTCGGATCCCCCTGAGTCATAGATGTATATTTGTTGTGATGTTATATAAATTGTATAAAGCGGGGACTTGTCCCGACTGTAAGTTGGTCTTGTTGATGCATCTGTTAGAGGATTTTGTAGACATATGTGGGTATATAGATGTAAGTGACGAGTATGTAGAAGACGGATGTCTATTTTGACTTAATGGCCTCAACGACCAAGTTTCCTAAATAAATATATGTATAGCATATGTTTCCATGTTCATGTTTATGACTTCCGCATAGTTGCACAAGGTGTAATAAGATTCATATGAGATTATGTATGCGAATGTTCATGAGAAAAGGTTGGTTCTCTTGGGCCATATCGGCTTCGGGTGCCAATCACGCCTCGATGGGATTCGGGGTGTGACACCCATTTACACAAATTTAGGTCTCAGTTTATCCTTCTTGTTACTATATACACATATTTCTTGTAAAGACTTACTTTTTATTGCTCCAATTCCACACCTTGAACTTTTTTCTTCCATTTGAAACAAATACGGGTATCTCGACTTCTTCATTTCTTCGGCTTTCCATATGATTTTTTCTACTTGCTGATTCCTCCAAGGTACTTTCATGGAAACTATTTTTTTATTCTTTAACCTCTTTACTTTTCGATCCAGAATGGAAATAGGTTTCTCTTTCACAGGTGAGATCCTTCGTAACTTGTACCTCTTCCATGGGAGCCATACGAGATGGATCTCTTATGTACTTTTGAAGCATATAATATGAAACACTGGATGAACTGTGGAGAGTTCTTGGGGTATTTCAAATTCATACATGACTTGAACAAATCGTCGAACAATCTTATGTGGCACGGTATATAGGGTTGACTTTCCTTTCTTTCCCAAACCTCATTACCCCTTTCATTAGTGACACTTTCATAAATACCCACTCACCTGTATAAGCTAGTAGCATATCTTCAAGTGTTTGAATAGTACATTCTGCTTGCCCATCTGTCTGAGGATGAAAAGCCATACTTAAATTCACTTGGGTTCCCAAACTCTTTTGAAAAGCTTTCCAAAAGTGTGCAGTAAATTGAGCTCCCCTGTCTGATATAATAGAAATTGGAATCCCATGTAAATGCACTATCTCTTTAACATACAACCTTGCATAATTTCCAGCTGTACAAGTGGTCTTGATAGGTAAAAAGTGTGCTACTTGGTAAGCCTGTCAACTATCACCCATATGGAATCAAATTTCCGAAATGTATGAGGCAAACTTGTGATGAAACCCATGTTAACCATATCCCTCTTCCAAATAGGAAGATTCCTACATTGCATATAACCTCCAGGTTTCTGATGCTCTACTTTTACCTGTTGGCAATTCGGACAATGAGCTACAAATTCTACAATGTTCTTCTTCTTTATATTGCCTCACCAATACATTTCTTCCACACCATGGTACATTTTGGTTGCTCCCGAATGAATAGAATACCATGAATGATGTTCTTCTATCATAATTCATTTCCTTAGCTCATCTATATCCGATACATAAAATCTACCTTGGCATTGAAGTACTCCCTCTTGCGTAAGCTCAAATACCCTTGTCGAACTTTGCTATACATTCTTTTTTGACTGAAATAAAATAGGATTTGCATATTGATTTTGCTTCTCTCAGCTACAAGTGAAGACTCTGCCGCATTTTACACTATAATTCTTTCATCTGGAGTTTCAAGAAGACGAACCCCCAAGCTGTCTAATTGGCTTAACGCATCGGCTACCACGTTTGCTGTCTTCAGTGTGGGTCCTTTTGCTTAAAAATATACTAAAAACTTTCACGATTAGTATATATATTAATGTGAACTCCATACAAATAGTGGCGTCATATTTTTAAAGCAAATATCACGACTGCTAACTCAAGATCATGTGTTGGATAATTTCTTCCATGTGGACGCAATTGTCTTGAGGAATAGGCTATTACATGACCTTGTTGCATCAATACACATCCTAAGCCGACTCCTGAAGAATCATAATATACTGCATACCCTTCTGTGCCTTCGACAAGTACTAATACAGGTGTAGAAGTCAAGTTATCTTTCAGCTCTTGGAAATTCTTCTCACATGCATCATTCCACTGAAACTTGGTTGCTTTGTGTGTTAGCTTGTTAAGGGTGATGAAATGGAAGAAAAACTCTTCAACAAACCTTTTGTAATAGCCTTCCAACCCAAGAAAACTACGAATCTCTATAGGCGTCGTAGGTTTTGGCCAATTCTTCACGACTTCTATCTTTTGTGTATTAACCCTTATTCCTTCATCTGATACCATGTGACCCAAGAATGCTATAGATTTTAACTAAAATTCACACTCGGAGATCGTTGCATATAACTTACGATCATGAAGAATCTGTAACACCTGCCTCAAGTGATTAGCATGGTCCTCTTGTGATCTTGAATAACCCAAAATGTCATCTATAAACATGGTCACGAATACATCTAAAAATGGCGTGAACACCCTATTCATCAAATCCCTAACAAATGTTGGTGCATTGGTTAGCCCAAATGGCATAACTAGAAATTCATAGTGACCATACCGTGTTCGGAAAGCTGTCTCGGGTATATCTTTTTTTTTCTAACCCTTACCTGGTGATATTCCGATCTCAAGTCAATCTTTGAAAAAATATTTGGCACCTTGTAATTAGTCAATTAAATCATCAATTCTAGGGAGGGGATACTTATTCTTAATTGTCACCTTATTAAATTGCCGATAGTCAATACACATTCTCAACGTACCATCTTTCCTTCGTACAAATAATACTGGTGCACCCCAAAGGGACGTACTAGGTCTTATGTATCCCTTTTTCCAGGAAGTCTTTTTAAGTGCTCCTTTAATTCCCGTAACTCTGTTGGGACATTCTATATGGAGGAATAGAGATAGACTGAGTGCCTGGAATCACGTCAATACCAAACTCTACTTCCTGTTCTGGAGGCAAACCCGAAAGATCTTCAGGAAATACCTCAAGAATTTCATTTACTACTGGAACCGATTGAACATTTAGTGGCTTCACATCAGTATCTTTCACTCTTACTAAGTGACATATGTACTCCTTTGGGTATCATTTCCCTTGCCTTGAGATAGGAAATAAAGTTACCTCTCGATGCTCCCACATTACCCTTCCATTCAAGAACATTCTTTATGGAAAATGAAAATGTAACTTCTTAGCTCGGCAATCGACTGTGGCCTAACAAGAAGACAACCAGTGTATCATAACTACAAAAAGTTACTATACAATTATGATATACTCTTTTAACTACAATAGATTCACCTACTGGTGTATAGACTTCAAATGGCGTAACTAGTAATTCTGGTGTTCTTTCAAAAAAAAAAAATTCCGCAATCAATGGAGTAACATATGATAATGTAGAATATGGGTCAATCAATGCATATACCTTATGTAAAAATATGAATACTACCTGTGTCTACATCATGAGAAGCCTTCGAATTCTGTCGATCCGCTAAGGCATAGGTACAGTTCTAAATTCCACTAGAACTAGCTGATCCGCTAGCACCTCTGCCACGGCCAGCAGGTTGTACACCTGACAATGATAACGCAACGGCTGATCCCGTAGGTCGTGTCATACTACCTGTGGCCCTCTGTGGGCACTCTCTCATCATGTGCCCTGACTTACTACACCAAAAGCAAACATTCATTCCAAACCAGCATTCACCTAAATGAAACTTCCCGCAGCACTGGTACAGCTGACGAAAAGACCTCAATTGGCTCATACTTCTTTGTTCTCAATACCCCACTGTCTGTGAACCTCGAGTCCTACTACTATGCCCAGCTTGACCGCCTCTAAACCCTCGAAATTGAGATGGAGTACCTGCTGTAGGGTAAGAAAATGATGGTCTAGGCGGTCTAGGAAAAACCCGAGGCCTAAATTCTCCTTGGGATGCCATAACCTGTCCCGTAGATCTAGCCCTTTTAGACGACCCTCCTTCAACTTCTTGTGTCCTTCTTTTTTGCCTCTGATCCTCTATTTTCTGTACAAAGGCTTGTATTCTAGCTATATCCATATCTCTGTTCAAAGCAGCAATGGTATAGTCCCTCACCAAATATGGCTCCAATCTGTCCACGTACCGATGAACTCTGTCGGCCATAGTAGCTACCACATTCGGAGCATACCTAGACAAAGAGTTAAACCGAAGAATTTACTCTCTGACACTCATATTCCCTTGGCGAAGATTTAAAAATTGGTCCGCACGAGCCTCTTGGACCTTATATGGAAGATAATGATCAAGGAATGCCATTTTAAATTCTTTCCAATTAGGATTTACACCAACACCCCTCGATCATTTCCAATCTTCATACCACAATATAACTTCTCCTTTCAATCTATATTTCGCAAGTTTCGATGTTTCTATACCAGTCACATGCATAACCTCTAGAGCCCTTTGAATTTGGTCCACGAAATCCTGTGGGTCTGCATTAGGATCTGACCCAGTGAATGTGGGAGGATCTAATTTCAGAAAATCTTGTGTCCGCCGACTAGCTACTCTAGCCGCGCCATCTTCACTTGTCATTGGACCAACTTGTCCTTGAGTTTGTGCAGCAACTATACGGGTCAACATTTGCACCGTATTTCTTAGATCCTGCTCAGTAGCAATAACAGTTGGTTCGGCAGGTTTTTCTCTTCTCCTCGGCTCTTCTGGAGCTAGAAGAGTAGAAGAAGCCCGCGATGCAAACTCAGCGTCAGCCCCACCTTGACTAGCTTGGTCAGGTGGTGATTTACTTGTTTCTTCTCCAGAAAGCACATCTACCTGCTTACCTTTGCCCTCGTCTTGTAATCGGCATTTTACTATAACAAAGAAAACCAATTACAATGGTCAGATATGATTCCACCTACAAAATTGGCTCTATTGCACGATCTAGAAATGAAGAAAATAAACAACTCCTAAATGTCCCATAGCCTCCTACTTATAAATGTGGTGCACAACACCTCCATAAGCAAGAATCTACTCAGACACGGCTTTGTAGACACCCTTAGGACGACCTGCTCTGATACCACTTTTGTCACGCCTCGAATTCCAATGGGGCGGACTGGCACCCGAAGCCGTTAAGGCCTGAGAGAACCAATCTTCTTTCATGTATATTCATATGCATGTCTCTGAGTGAACAACATTCTATCTCATGTAATTACAAGATACCAATGGCGAAAGTCATGGAGAACATATGATATATATGAAACTTGGTCATTAGGGCCATCAAGTCAAAATGAACATACATGCCTTCAATGTCTAACAACGTCTACAAATCCTCTAACGGATACATTTACATAACCATCCTAAAGTTGGGACAAGTCCCCGCTTTATAAAATATTTATACCGTACCAAAACCAACATGTACACATGTGACTTGAAAAGCCCCGAACGAACTGGAGCTCACCAATAATCAGTAGATGACCTACAGCCTATTGTGGAGGTCTACTAGTACCTGTGCCTACAGCAAGTAATGTAAGTCCCCCAAGGGACGTTAGTACGAAGAATGTACTGAGTATGTAAGGCTGTAAGAAACTGCATGATACATAAGTACTTCAATGATATCAAGTACAAGTGAGTATTCGATATGGATAAACCTCCATTCTGTATATGTAGAACCATGTACATTGCTTTCGTTATTTTCATTTTTGATCATTCATTCATATCATTATCATTCATATATACTTTCATTCAAGTGATATGCTTTCTTTGCTTTTACATTCATCATTATCACCATTCATCCAGCTGATCAGTGGGCCATATACCATTCATCAAGCTGATCAGTGGGCCATAGTACAATCATCCACCTTATCGGTGGGCCATAATATAATATAATGTATTATATCAACAATCATCCACCTTATCGGTGGGCCATAATATATATATATATATATATATATATATATACATATACATTATTTCATTCCTTTACTTGTGTGAGATTGATACCTTGGTGGTCATAACATCATTATTGGAGCTTCATACATTAGTGGTTATAACATCATTATTGGAACTTGAGTTAATATTGTTGGAACTTTGGAACAATGTCCCCAATTATGTGACACACGAATAGCCAATGGTCAATGAATAAGAAACATGCGAATAACAATATATGACAACATGAAATGAGATACCTTCGAATATTTCGGAATGGAACAAGTACAATGACAATGTGAACACTATGTGCTGTAGAGGGATATGAAAAAAGTAACCTTACGTACCTTATATTCTCAATATGAATATACAGTCCTATATTTGATTACAATAATCCACCTCCTTCCTTACATTTTACTCTACAACATAAGTACATAACGGAACTCACGTTAACAACTAACTACATTACAAATGCATAAGACGACAATGAGTTACATGACTGCCATATAATGTCATTTCACCCTTTACAATACCATTTACTGCATTACCATACCAACAACACAATAACATGCCACACATTAACCAAGACATCATAAATCGATAGCATTTCACACCAAATTGATACTTTACACTTCCTCATTAACATCACGTCGCATTTACTCCATCAAGTCATTTCCATAACTTTTACAATAACACATTAAAGACAATATATAATTGATACCATTCAAAATACCTCTGGGCCACTCCTTAAACGTCATTTAAAAGGTACCATAAGTTGATAATTGCATCCAAGAAGGGTATAGGGGCCTTGGGGGGTCAAAGAGTAGCAAAAACAATCAAAATGGAATTCTGGGCTGACCTGCGAAGCCACCTGCGTCTGCAGGTGGGTGAGGTGCTTCCACAGGTGACCATTGGCCTGGTACAAGGCCACCTGGGTTGGCATATGCGTTCGCAGGTGCCCTGCCCGCGAGGGCGGGTGCCCGTTTCAGCCTCCAAGGGTCATTTTTGGGTCCTTTTTCGCATGAATGGTCCATGGTCATAATTAAGCTTATCTTCTCATATTGTAAGTTATCTTGGATTCCAACGAACATCCATGGTTTCACTACGCACTTAAACATCACCAAACTCCATCCTTCTTTCAATACATCACCAATGGAACACACTTAAACATCACCAAACTACATCCTTCTTTCAATACATCACCAATTCCATGTACAATTTCACAACAACAATTCAAAATGCTATACACAAAGAGAAAGAAAGTTAAGGGAATAAACACATCATACATGTTGATATTTAATCCATCAAGTTTACTTCTTTCAAGACCACAAGTCCACTTTCAAGTTTATAAGGCAAAACCCTTTACCGATTAAGCAAACATAGACTGTTTCACACATAGTGGACTGTCCAACACTTTACCAACATGATTTATACACCTTATTAAGCATATAATATATGAAAACATAAGAGTAAACACTTACCAAAGCTTGCAAAGAGGTGATCTTGTCCAAAGGGAATAGTTGCTTAGGGTTTGGATGAAGAGAGATATCTTTAGAAATGTCTAGAAATGGCATGTGTGTTTTTTGGATTAAAATCTGATTTTTTGTGCCTTTATATAGGCCCTTGAAGTCATCCTTAGCCAACTTTTGGTCAATAATTGAGGGTTTACTTTGGTCAAAGCAAGAATGGATCATTCACCCGTTTTGGGCCATGTCTTTTGCTCAATTATTGGGCCTTTATTGAGCCCATTAACACATGATTAGCCCAATAACTTCCATGAATAATATACCATCTATCACAACTTAATTAATTCCATGAATGTTAGGGTAGTCGCGTGAGTTCAGAAATGTACGGGGTGTTACACCTGCGCCCGCAGGTGCCCTTTTGGCCCTGTCCAGGGCCACCTGCGCGGGCAGGTGGCTCATCCGCGAAGGCGGATGCCCGAATTGGCTAAAATGAGTTATTTTTGGGTCCATCTTTGTAATAAATGATCCATGTCCATAAGTAAGCTTCTCTTTTCATATTTTAAGTTAACTTTGATGCCAACGAACAATTATGATTTCAAAATGTACATGAACATCACCAAACTATATTCTCCTTTCACTACACCACCGGTTCCATGCAAAATTTCATAACAATATTTCCACAAGTAATATACGAGGAGGAAACAAGTTAGGCATATAACCACATCTTAACATGTTGAAATTTCATCCATCTAATTCACTTCCTTCAAGACTTTAAGTCCCTTTTCAAGTTTAAACCACATAGAAGGCAAATCCTTTAGTAAAGAAGCAAAAGTGGACTTCTCAACACCTTTTAAACATAACCAACATGATCTACACAACCCTCATGCACATAATATATTAAACCATAAGAGTAAACACTTACCAAGGCTTGCAAGGGGAAAATCTTGTCCAAAGTGGTGGTTGCTTAGGGTTTGAGAGGAGAAAATATTTCTTAGAAAAATCTGGAATTTTGCAAGTGTTTTATGGTGAATAAGAGCTGATTTTTCAGATTTATATAGTCCCTCCAAACCACCTCTCTTTATGTTATCCTTAGACAAACATTTGGTCAAAGATAAGGTGTTTACTTGGTCAAATTTTAATGGATTATTTCCTTTTGGGCCATGTCTTATTTACTAAATTTTTGGGCCTCAATTGAGCCCATTAGCACAATATTAATTCAGCCTAATAAAGTTAGTGGGTAATACACTAACTATCCCAAGTTTAAATAATTCCATAAATGTTAAGGCAGTCAAATAAGTTCAGAAAGGTACGGGGTGTTACATCCTTCCCCCCTTAGGAACATTTGTCCTTGAATGTTAGTAACATTATCCAATTTAAACAAGTTCATGTCTAAGTTCATTCTTCATATTATCACGTACACATAATACTTATATATACTTACTTGTTATTGGTCCACTTTCGCGTCTTGAACTTTCTCTTCAGTTTGAAATAAATATGGGTACTTAGTTTTCATCATTTCCTCGGCCTCCCATGTGATTTCTTCTACTTGTTGATTTTTCTAAAGCACTTTTACGGAAGCTACTTCTTTATTTCTTAACCTCTTAACTTGTCGATCCAGAATAGCAATAGGTACTTCTTCATAGGTGAGATCTTCTATAATTTGTACATATTCAGTGGGAGCAATACGATATGGATCTCCTATGCACTTCTGAAGCATTGAAACATGAAACACTGGATGAACTGTGGAGAGTTCTTGGGGTAGTTCTAATTCATACGCAACTTGACCAAATCTTCGGACAATTTTATACGACCCTATATAACGTGGACTCAACTTTCCCTTCTTTCCAAATCTCATTACCCCTTTCATTGGTGACACTTTCAACAATACCCAATCACCTATGACAAATTCTAGCCCCCTTCTTCTAACATCGACATAATGACTTGTGTCAACTTTGAGCCGTTTGTAGCCGCTACTGTATCACCTTACCCTTCTCCATAGCTTGATGAACAAGATCTGGGCCATATAAGGCAGTTTCACCCACTTCAAATCATCCAATTGGTGATCTATACTTTCTTTCATATAAAGCTTCATAAGGCGCCGTTTTGATACTTGAATGATAGCTATTATTGTAGGCAAATTCAATAAGAGATAGATGATCATCCCAACTACCTTTAAAGTCCAATGTGCAAGCTCGTAGCATATCTTCAAGTGTTGGTATGATATGCTCTACTTGTCCATCCGTCTGAGGATGAAAAGTCGTGCTTAAATTCACTTGGGTACCCAAACTCTACTGAAAAGATTTCCAAACATTTGCAGTAAATTGAGCTCCCCGGTTTGATATAATAGAGATTGGAACTCCGTGCAATTGAACTATCTCTTTAATATACAACCGCGCATAATCTTCAGCTGTGTAGGTGGTCTTGATAGATAGGAAGTGCGCTGACTTGGTAAGCCTGTCAACTATTACCCATATGGAATCAAATTTCCGAAGTGTACGAGGCAAACCTGTGATGAAATCCATGTTGATCATATCCCACTTTCAAATTGGAAAATTTATACATTGCATATAACCTCCCGGCTTTTGATGCTCTACTTTTACTTGTTGACAATTTGGACATTGGACTACGAATTTTGCAATGTTCTTCTTCATGTTACCCCACCAATACATTTCTTTCAAATCATGATACATTTTGGTGGCTCCCGAATGAATAGAATACTGTGAATGATGTGCCTCTGTCATAATCCGTCTCCTTAGCTCATCTACATCAGGTACACACAATCTACTTTGGCACCAAAGTACTCCCTCTTGCGTAAGATCAAATACCTTTGTCAAACCTTGTTGTACATTTTCCTTCAGCTGCAATAAAATAGGATCCACATACTATTTTTCCTTCACCTCAGCTACTAATGAAGATTCTACCGCATTTTGCACTATAATTTCTTCATTTGGAGTTTCAAGAAGACGAGCCCCCAAGCTGGCTAGTTGATATAGATCCTTGACTATACCTTGATTTTTCGTGAGCTGGCTATCAGTGCTTCCTATTGCTTTGTGCCTTAATGCATTAGCTACCACATTTGCTTTTCCTGGATGGTATAAGATATCAATATCATAATCTTTTAATAGTTCCAGCCACCTCCGCTGCCTCAAATTTAGATCCTTCTGCTTGAAAATATAATGCAAACTCTTATGATCGGTATATATATCAACATGAACCCCATACAAATAGTGGAGCCATATCTTTAAAGCAAATATAACAGCTGCTAGCTCAAGATCATGTGTTGGATAATTTCTCTCAGGTGGTCGTACTTGTCTTGAGGCATAAGCTATTACATTACCGTGCTGCATCAATACACATCCTAAGCCGACTCCTGAAGCATCACAATATACCGCATACCCTTCTGTGCCTTCTGGAAGTACCAATATGGGTGTAGAAGTCAATTTATTCTTCAGATCTTGGAAACTCTTCTCACATGCATCATTCCACTGAAACTTCGTTGCCTTGTGTGTTAGCTTTGTTAAAGGTGCCGCCCTTCAACAAATCTTCTATAATAACCTGCTAACCCAAGAAAACTACGAATCTCTGTAGGTATCGTAGGTCTTGGCCAATTCTGCACAGCTTCTATCTTTTGAGTATCAACCCTTATTCCTTCATTAGATACAATATGATCCAAGAATGCTACAGATTTTAACCAAAATTCACATTTAGAGAACTTTGCATATAACTTACGATCACGAAGAATATGTAACACCTGCCGTAAGTGATTAGAATATTCCTCTTGTGATCTTGAATAAACCAAAATATCATCTCGAACACATCTAAAAATGGCTTGAACACCCTATTCATCAAATCCATAAAAACTGCTGGTGCATTTGTTAGCCCAAATGACATAACTAAAAATTCATAATGACCATACCATGTTGGGAAAGTTGTCTTGGGTATATCTTTTTCTCTGACCATTACTTGATGATGACCCGATCTCAAGTCAATCTTTGAGAGGCACTTGGCACCCTGTAATTGGTCAAACAAATCATCAATTCTGGGGAGGGGATATTTATTCTTGACTGTTACCTTATTCAGTTGTCGATAATCAATGCATGTTCTCAACGTGCCATCTTTATTTCATACAAATAACACTGGTGCACCCCAAGGGGAAATACTAGGCCTAATGAATCCCTTTTCTAGAAAGTCTTTTAATTGCTCTTTCAATTCCCGTAACTCTTATGGGGCCATTCTATACGGAGGAATAGACATAGGCTGAGTGCCTGGAATCACATCTATACCAAACTCTATTTCCCTTTCTGGAGGCAAACCTGGAAGATCTTCAGGAAATACATCAAGGAATTCATTTACCACTGGAACCGATTGAAGAGTTGGGGGCTTTACATCGGTATCTTGCACTCTTACTAAGTGGCATATGTACCCCTTGGATATCATTTTCCTTGCCTTAAGATAGGAAATAAATTTACCTCTCGGTGCTCCAACATTACCCTTCCATTCAAGGACGATCTTTTATGGGAAATGAAAATGTACCTTCTTAGCTCGGGAATCTACCGTGGCATAACAAGAAGCCAACCAGTCCATACCCATTATAACATCAAAATTTACCATTTCTAGCTCAATAAGATCAGCCAATGTATTATGATCACAAACAGTGACCATACAATTACGATAGACTCTCTTAACTATAATAGACTCACCCATGGGTGTAGATACTTCAAATGGCTTAACTAATAATTTTGGTGTTCTTTTGAATTTTTCAGCAATCAATGGAGTGACATACGATAGGGTAGAGCCCGGATCAATCAATGCATATACATTATGTGAAAAGACGATAATGTACCTGTAACCACATCAGGAGAAGCCTCCAAATTCTGTCGATCCGCTAAAGCATAGGTACGGTTCTGTACTCTACTAGAATTAGCTGCTCCTCTAGCACCTCTATCATGCCTAATAGGCTGTGCACCCGACAATGAAGATGCAATGGTTGATCCCGTAGGTCGCGCCATACTACATGTTCCACTTTGTGGACACTCTCTCATCATGTGCCCCGTTATACCACACTAAAAGCAAACATTCATTCCAAACTAGAATTCACCTAAATAAAACTTCCCACAGTGCTGACACGACTAAAGAGAAAACCTCAATTGGCTCATACTTCTTTGTTCTCGATACCCCGCTGTCTGTGAACCTCGAATCCCACTATTTTGCCCAACTTGACTGCCCCTAAACCCTCAAAATTGAGATGGAGTACCTGCTGTAGGATAAGAAAATGAGGTTCTAGGCGATCTATTAAAAACCCGAGGCCTAAATTCTCCTTGGGACGCTATGAACTGTCCCATAGGCTTAGCCCTCTTTGACGGTCGTCTTTCAAATTCTTGCGTCCTTCTCCTTTGCCTCTAATCCTCCATCTTCTGTGCAAAAGCCTGTATCCTGGCTATATCCATATCTCTATTCAAAGTAGAAATAGTACAATCCCTAACCAACTATGGGTCCAATCTATCCATATACCGGTGAACTCTATCGTCCATAGTAGCTACCACATTAGGAGCATACCTGGCCAAAGTGTTAAACCGAAGACTGTACTCTCTGACGCTCATATTCCCTTGACGAAGATTTAAAAACTGGTCTGCACGAGCCTCTCGGATCTCATATGGAAGGTAATGATCAAGGAATGTCGCTTTGAATTCTTCCCAACTAGCTAGAAGTGCACTGATACCCCTAAATCGTTTCCAATTTCGTACTATAATATAGCCTTTCCTTTTAATCTATACGCTGCAAGCTCAACTATTTCTATACCAGACACATGCATAACATCTAAAGCCCTTTGAATTTGGTCCATGAAGTCTTGTGGGTCTTCATTAAGATCTGACCCGGTAAATGTGGGAGGGTCTAATTTTAGAAAATCCTGTGTCCGCCGACTAGCTGCCCTAGTCGCACCGTCATTACTTGTCATTAGGCCAACTTGTCCTTGATTTTGTGCAGCAACTATACGAGTCAACATTTGCACTGTATTCCTAAAACCCTGCTCAGTAGCATTAACAGGTGGTTCTGGGGATACTCCTCTCCTTCTTGGCCCTCCTGGAAATGGAAGAGTAGAAGAAGCCCACGATGCAAACTGGTCTTCAGCCTCACCTTGATTAACTTGTTCAGGTGGTGATTTATTAGTCCCTTCTCCGAAAATCATGTCTGCCTTCTTACCTCTACCCCTACCTCTTCTTGTAATCGGCATTTTTCTATAACGAAAGGAAAACAATTTCAGTGGTCAGATATGATGCCACCTACAACTTTGGCTCTATTGCACGATCTAGGAAATAAAGAACAGAAACAACTCCTAAATGTCCCATAGACTCCTACTTATAAAAGTGGTGCACAAGACATCCATAAGCAATACTCTACTCAGACACGGCTTTGTAGACACCCTAGGACAACCCGCTCTGATACCACTTTTGTCACACCCCAAATCCCATTGGGGCGGACTGGCACCCGAAGCCATTAAGGCCCGAGAGAACCAACCTATGATCGAGTACATTCATATGCATGTCACTAAATGAACAACATTCTGTCACATATAGATACAAGGTATCAATGACAGAAGTCATGGAAAGACATTCAAATAGATATGAGACTTGGCCGTTAGGGCCACCACGTTAAAAGGTAAGACATTCCTTCGTTTGACTTACAACATCTACAAAGCCTATAACAGATACATAACCAAGCCTAAAGTGGGTACAAGTCCCCGCTTTATACAACTGTTACACAGTACCAAAACAAGTGTATACAAGCGACTCAAAAAGCCCCAAACCAATCTGGAGCTCACCAATAGTCTGCAGATAACCCGTATCTTACTGTGAAGGTCTACTGGCTCCTGTGCCTACAACAAGTAAGGTAGGTCCCCCAAAGGACGTCAGTATGAAACAATGTACTGAGTATGTAAGGCCATAAGTAACTGTATGAAATATAGGAACTCAAATGGAATCAAATACAAATGAGTGAACAATACTGATAAACCACCGTACTGTATATGTGGAACCATGTACATTACATTCATTCCTTTCCTTTTTACGTTCATATCAATATCAACATCAATCATACAATGCACGGGAACAACTGATCAGTGGTAAATAACATTGGGATTGGCTCGAGCTAGGCTTATGCCCCCAGAGCTGCCACCCATAATCAATAAATCAGGTTCGGCTCGAGCTAGGTTTTCAACCCCAGAGCTTCCCCTTGTATCCAATAAATCAGGTTCGGCTCGAGCTAGGCTTTCACCCCCAGAGCTGCCACCTATACTCAACCAAATATGCATTACTTCATTTCTTTACTTTTTGTGAGATTGTTACATTGGTGGTCATAACATTATTGGAGCTTTGGAACAATAGTCCATGAATAAGAGACACGTGAATAACAATTTATAACAAACCTAAAATGAGATACTTTAGAACATTTTGGAGTGGAAACAAGTTCAGTAACAATGAGAACAATAGGTGCTGCCAAAGGATACGGAAAGAATAACCTAACATACCGTATCCTTCCAATGTGTGACTATAACAGTTCAGCTCTTCCTTGAAGTGTTACTCTACAATATGAATACATAATGGAGCTTACATTAAAAGTCAACTATATTACAAGTTCACAAGGTGATAATAAACTACTCGATTGCCATATAACTTCATTCCATCCTCCTACAATACAATTTGTTGCCTCACCATATCAACAACACCAAACCAGTCCACATATCAACTTAGATATCACAAACCGATAGGAATTCACACCACGTTTATACTTTGCATTTCCTACTCAACACATCGTCACATTTACTACATCAAGTCACCTAAATACCTTTCACAACAACACATTAAAAACAATCCACAATTGGTATAGTCCAAAATGTCTCCGAACTACCCCCTTAGAGCTTTCCAAAGGGTACCATGAGTTAGTGAATGCATCTAAGAAGGGTAGAGGGGCCTTGAAGGGTCAAAGAGAAGGAAAAACAAGACAAAAGGGGTTCTGGAAGGACCTGCGGAGCAACATGCGCTTGCAGGTGATGAGGTACGGACGCAGGTGCCCTTTTGGTCCTGTCTAGGGCCATCTGCGAAGTCACCTGCGCGGTCAGGTGGCTCATCCGCGAAGACGGATGCCCAAATTGGGTAAAATGAGTCATTTTTGGGTCCATCTTTGTAATAAATGATCCATGGCCTTAAGTAAGCTTCTCTTTTCATATTTTAGGTTAACTTTGATGCCAACAAACAATTATGGTTTCAAAATGCACATGAACATCACCAAACTATATTCTCCTTTCACTACACCACCGGTTCCATGCACATTTTCATAACAACATTTCTACAAGTTATATACAAGGAGGAAACAAGTTAGGTACATAACCACATCTTAACATGTTGAAATTTCATCCATCTAATTCACTTCCTTCAAGACTTTAAGTCCCTTTTCAAGTTTAAACCACATAGAAGGCAAATCCTTTAGTAAAGAAGCAAAAGTGGACTGCTCAACACCTTTTAAACATAACCAACATGATCTACACAACCCCTCATGCATATAATATATTAAACCATAAGAGTAAACACTTACCAAGGCTTGCAAGGGGAAGATCTTGTCCAAAGTGGTGGTTGCTTAGGGTTTGAGAGGAGAAAATATTTCTTAGAAAAATCTGAAATTTTGCTAGTGTTTTATGGTGAATAAGAGTTGATTTTTCAGCTTTATATAGTCCCTACAAACCACCTCTCTTTATGTCATCCTTAGCCAAACTTTTGGTCAAAGATGAGGTGTTTACTTGGTCAAATTTTAATGGATCATTTCCTTTTGGGCCATGTCTTATTTACTAAATTTTTGGGCCTCAATTGAGCCCATTAACACAATATTAATTCAGCCCAATAAAGTTAGTGGGTAATACACTAACTATCCCAAGTTTAAATAATTTCACAAATGTTAAGGCAGTCAAATAAGTTCGAAAAGGTACGGGGTGTTACACAAGCCATAGCCTGGAATGAAAAGTGAAGGCCAAACAGGCGGAAGAGAGAAGAACAGGGTGAAAACAGTAAATAAAGCAACTACTGACCGAAAGAAAATGGAGAATGCATATATATATATATAGGGAGGGGAAAGAGTAAAATATATAAAAACGAGTCCCCCGGGACCTGGTAAAGCCAGTACAAGAGCCACTAATCAAAAGGAGTACTAGACAAGTGCAATATATATAGAGTAGTCTCCGAAAGATACATAATAAGACTAATCCCAAAACAGAAGGAGAAGGATTAGCTTCGGACGTTGAAAGTTCACCCTAATCTCTAATCAAAAGCTCTGCTTGAGGGCGACCTCAACAACAATGACTCGTACTGGGATCTGCATCATGAAAAAAGATGAAGAAATGTAGTGTGAGTACCAAAATTCACGGTACTCAGCAGGCATCATTGGTCGACTAAGCTCAAATAAATTAAAAACATAATAAAGCGCGAATACATAATAAAAGTAATAAGAGAGGGGTGAAAAGAGAATAACAGGCTAAAGTTAGGCAAACATGCGAATCATAAGTAAATTACTCGAAACACGTAATAAGAGCCTAACTATAACCTAACTAGATCGTCATAAGCCCAGAAGGTACACACAATGACAAACAAACCCAGCCGAGCCTCTATAAGCACAGTGGATGCAAGCAATAAGTAATACTAAAATAAACCAATAATGATATCAATCAATATGAAAGTAAGACAATATATGCAATAAACGTAGAGCGTACATCTCCTTCAGCCATACCCATAAACCATGCCCGTACTTGAATCGAATTCCCAACCAGAAGTCAATAACAATGCATGCTGGACTTGAACCGTAACTAAATATATAATAAGTAGTAAAATCAGGTGTCGAAATCAAACTGGAATTAAATATGTAATAAGTAGTAGAACCAAGTGCCTGGACTTGAACGGGGATTAAGTAGTCCATTTTTCTTTTTAAAAGGCCAAATTCCTTAAAAGTGTTTCAAAATACCATTTATCAAGTTGAAATTTGTGCTTTTAGGCCAAAATACTAGAATGCCAAGGACACCGAATCAAACAAAATCAACATAGAAAGAAAACCAACCCAATTTCGATAATCGGCCTACCTAGGTAATTTATAGTCATCTACAATAGGAAAGGACATTATCCTAAAGTGATTCGTCTTAAATGGAGCGCTAGCGCTAGCTATAAGCCCCGAAAACCCAACCCAAGGTAAGCAACTACCAAGACCTAGACTAAGGCATCTAAGTACAAACCCAAGGATCTCAGGAATGCTAAGTCAAGTCCTAAAGGAGAAGCAGCTACCGATCCTAACGATTTCAAGACAGAATTCTACTCTAAGCCCCCTAACCGGCTATAAGGATCATAAACGCCTAAAAGATTATTTGAGCCACAAACACCACCACCCCCCCCAAAAAAAAAATTATAAAATTATCACACCAATATATTATATGAGTAGTGTCTTAAAGTAGGTAAACCGTAGCCTACCTTGATGCCGAAGAACACGCTTGCAAATCACTAAATCGAGGTTTTCCCTTCAGAGATACCTCTGACCACTGCCACACTATCAAAATAATAATATACCCTGAGAACAACGATATCTATATCGATATAAAGTACTCTGGGTCAATAATTGGGCTAAAAATTCCCTCGTGGGGCTCGCTTATGAAATCCCTTGGAAAACAAGGAGTTTGTGCTAAAAAATTGAGCACAACCAGCCCTCCATTCATGCCCCAAATTAGCCCTCAAAGTCTAAGAAGATAAGAACTTTAAACTAGAGAATTAATGAAAATCAAAGTCGGGAACCTACGAATTAGGCGGCGATATATTCACGGGAATGAACTAATAATTTCCCCCGAGCTCAATATATAATTATACACTGATTTTCCAAGCTCCAAAGTGCTATAATGGCAAAAAACTTGGAGGAAATTGAGCCCAAAATTCTGAAAAAAGGACTTATATACTACCAACATTGACCGCTAAAATGGCTCCGTTAAGGCGGTTGCCTAATCGCTCAAGCAGCTTCGCTAAGCGACGAAGGGGCCTCTTAGGCGATGGATGCTGACATCATAAGCTACTAAAGCAGCTCCCCAACCGCTAAGGCGGCTCCACTTAATTAGCGACAAACGGGTTACTAAGGTGGCTGCACCAGATGTTATACACTAGATGTTTCAACCAAGTTAATATACTCCGACCGGGTGCTTGAGATTTGCTCAGAGTCTCGTACATGAAAATGAAATATGCTACCCTACCAAAATTGGCATTCCAAATTTAACAAAACCATCAAAATTCCCAACAGAGGTCGTTCCAAAAAAATGGGCCCCACACTCACTATTTTATTTTTACCAAATTCTATCCAATAGCCCAAAACGAGCTCGATATCCTTGGAACCCAAACCAAAGGTCCTCATAGCCTAAAATTCATGTTCTAAAGCTGAAAGAACTATCGAAATTCTCATCCAAGGCTGTTTACTTGAAGTTTAGGCCAAAGACCTATTTCTTAACTTCAATAGCTCCAAAATGGGAAACAAGCATAAAAACCAAACGAACTTCCTGAAAACCAAACTATCAGTCCCAACAACTCACAAATGACTTAGGATAGCTATAGGAAATCTCTAAATGCAAAAAATATGCGAAAACAAAAGGAAAATTACCTGAAGGGTCATTACAAGATGAGTGCAATTGTGTGTATGATGGTGATGTCTCTCCGTAATGTGTTGTGTTTGTGTTTATAAATAATATTTATGTGTTGTTTGTGCTGGTGATCATGGGAATAATGGGAGGTTTTGGGAGAGTGACGTGAGATGTGGGAGGTTGAGGAATTGCATGTGGTTTAGGTTATTGCTTTTTCTTTCTTTCTTTTTCTTTTGTTTTGAAAGATAAAAATAAAATAATAAATATATCAATAATTATATTTATACTTATAGAAGTATAGAAAAGTTAAATAACTAGTCAACAAAAGAAAAACAGAAAGTACTAAAATCACTAACTTATTTATTAAAACAACCTAGATATCAAAAGAAAACATATTTTTTGAGAATTTTCTTTAAAGTAAAAACAACACTTATCCTAAAATGTGACTCTATTTATTGTAGTTCTTAAATCTTTTAAAAGAAATTTACTAAGATGAAGTCAGAATATCTAATTTAGACCTAAAAGAATTATTTAAACACTAAAATAGCGTAAAACCTTAGATTTGGTCAAAAATTAGGTGTTCACAAACAACTTTCAGGTCATGCATGATAAGTAATCTTTTTATTACGATCCAACTAACCCGATCGTGCACCTACTTAATCTACCTATACAAGAGAACCCTTACCATCCTTTCGATATAACATGCGGAAGTCATTAAATAACCCAATTAATACTCTATTAAATTACTAAAACATATTACCAAAGTCTTACAGATGAAATAAAGAAAGACATCTTCCCGAGTACCTAGTCTAGACATGCATAAGATCTACTATAAAAAAGAGCAAATACGAGATTCTACTTCCGCAATAGGAATAGAGTGAGCAGAAGCTGCTGGAGATCACTATCAGAATCATATAAGAAACATCAACTGACCCTGCAATCAGACTATACCTCGAAGAAGGTATAACATGAATAGTATCAGTACAACCACACGTACTGGTAGGCATCATCAACCTCTTAAGGTTAAATCACATTAACATAACATAGAAATTCCAAGTCAATCACACATGTAAATAAAGATTAAGTTTCTTCAATTTCATGCTCCATAATCCAACTCGTTTTAGGGTAATTTCAATTAGTCCTCTCAGTTCTTATTGCATCTCACTACCCACCACTAGGTTCATAACATCACATTTATTAACAAGTTATCATTAGCACACTAGTTACTAGGTTTCCAGCCTATGCCCAATATGGGTACACCCAACCTCAATCACTAAATAGAATCTACATTCGACCACTAACCAAGAGCCTTCTCACTTTCACCTTCCACAAGTCATTACCCTTAAGATAATTTTTCACTCAGTTATACTTAACACTACATTAGTCAATTCGTAATTCATTAACATTTTTTAATTATGACCGATTTCCTTCACTCCTAGCAATAAGAGTTGCATATCCAGTTGAGCTATTATTAAGTCATCGGTACTTATGTTACACCACTGTCACATAAAGAAATGAGGAAGTCAATTTTGACTCAAGGATATCATTTATTTATAAACGTTTCATTATTTTGTTGCTACCTTAATTGGATATTAGCCAACCAAAATGAATATAATATCAGGTAGCCAAACCACACAAGGACCTATGTATAATATATCATCAAGACCAGACCATAAATATAATATCACTCAAATAACCAGACCACACAAGGATCCAAATATATCATAGAACATACCCGATCCACACAAGGAACATCAAACTCTCCATATAACGACATACACACATGCTCTGGGTTTTATGGTTGCCCACTAGCCATGACCTGCTGGGGACGAGCTTAGTCCATGTACATAATAAGTAAACCAAGTACCTTGCCACCCTTATCCCAAACCAAGTGTTTTGCCACCCTTCTTTCACCCAAATCCACCAATCCAATCACACGCTATACATTAGCAACACTCAATTCACAACAACAATAATATGTTATTCACGAGCATAATTCACCAGTAAACAACACTTATAGTTTACGTTCAATCATTTAACACCAATTACAAGCACAACTTGAAACAATAAACAAATATTTAGTTAATGAGCACATATGCAATCAAATTGAGTATCAACTTCAATACAATGATACACATAGGGGTTCAGGTAGTTCATATAAGTTCTTTCACTTAATTAGTCGCTCAAGTCAGATCACACCCTATCACTCTTCAATTACCACACCAATTTCCTCTACCACAAATGATCATTTAAGGCTTAACCCGTTCTACTTTCCACTCCTATCTCATTCTGACACTATAATTCTTTATTTTAATATACAATTTTTTTGTAATTTCTTTTAAAACTCGAAACAGTAATACATAGAATTTCTTCAGTTATCATAGAGAGCATATCACATGAGGCAATCATTAATGAATCTGGATAATTCAATGACATTAAAGCTGGAGTAATACAAGTTCACTTCCATTTATCAATTTCACACCCAAAACCTACTTCCTTACTCAATTAGCAAATGAACATAATGACATGCAGGCATCATCTATAACTCACTCAATCAAATATTCTCACACTAGTAGAATTCATGTCTACTTTAATTAATCCATTTTATCTAACCAAACGCCATGCCCGTAGGCCTAAGCATGAAATCTCCCACCATTCTATATCATGTTCATGTTTTTTAACCATAGTCTATGACTACTCAATTAAATCGAGCCTACCTAGTTTTCAAGCTGCTATTACGGAGGGATGAACTCTCGTTCTTTGGCCCATTCTAACAATTTCTGGTGCTGATTCCACGAGAAAACCTTCAAGACTCGCCCCTCGAAGTGTGTCTTTTTTTCTCATCGTTCTCAGGTCTAGGAAAAGCCATAGGGTGTTTTAGAAGGAGGCAACATCATAAGAAGTTTATAGATAAAAAAGAAAAGGGTTTTAAAAATGTGGAGCTAACTACCCGATTTCCCACTATAGAGGACTGGCTGCCACTATAGCGAGAAGTGTTCTGCTAGTGTGGGATGATGTCAGTTAGCCTCTCCAAAAATTCTGACCCCCGAGTTCGCGTACAAAAATTTTTTAACGAACCTTAGAAAATTTTTAACTACTAATACCCCCATGCCCTTTGGACGTGGTGATTACAGTAACAACGGGCAAAGTCGTTACAGTAGATATCAATTTACCTATCATTCATCCCTGATTGACTATGGTAGGGAAGAAGACTAAGTCGACGCACGTCCGGGGTCATTAATTACCTTTCCATCAATTTAGGGAGTTATGATTCTCAACTTCACTTACCGACTTTACAATAGAGTCATACAAACTTATATATGCACTTTACCTCTATGAGTATCCTCATAACATACATAATAATCGGGACATAGGTAAGGTCATTTTAGATGGGTGTACATAAGCATCCAAGATAATAGGGGTCTCATCAATAAACCTAAACCTCTAAATAAACATAAAAAGGGGAATGAAATTTCCTATCCCTCCCTATTGCCTAGCTTCTGCTATAGCGGGACCCCTGTAGCTATAGTAGGACCACTATAGCGAAAAGCGAGCCATTATAGCGGTCCCTCTATAGTTTTAAGAAGAAGAGAAATGGGTTTAATCTCCATTTATCCTTTTCAAAAACTCAAACTCCTCTCGCCTATTCCAATCAACCACTCTCTTTCAGCATCAAATTCAGGGTAAATTCTCATTCTAACTCCATCTCTTTACTTTATAATGCTTTTTTTTCAAAGAATTATGCTAGGATTTTGTAGAATGAGAAGAGATTGGGGTTGGTTTAAGCATGGCTTGATTTTGCCAAGTTGGGGAGGAATTTTTGAATCATGTTTGCTTCTCTTTCATTTCCAACGCTTTTATGGCATTCTAGGCGTAAGATTTATGGAGTTCATAGGGGATTTGGGGCTTGAACAAGGGGTAGAAGATGAAGAGTCACTTCTTCAAAATTTCTTAGCCATTGAGGCTTGAATCGGGTTTTATACACCTTGATCTTGACATTTAGGGGTTACAAACTACTTTACCAACCTTGATCTAAGTTGAAAAATTGCAAAAATTCCAAAAAGATGCCATTGATTCATCGAAGGTGGGCTGGGGAAGATGAAGGCTGATATATCGGATTCCTTCCTGCTATAGAGATCCCGCTATAGTAGCATACTCCCGCTATAACAGTCCTACTATAGCGGGATATTAGGCAATAGCCTACCCTAAACTTTAGAACTTTATAGTTTTTGAAATATTGCAACTTATTAAGTAATTCTATAACTTCTAACTTGATTTCGTGTGATTTTTAAGGGAATAATAATATAATGGCCGACCAAAACCAAGACAATGTCCCCTTTCCCTTTCAAAGGTTTTCTAATAAAGCTTGTCAGCAGAGATATAGAGATTATCGGAGGATGGGGTTTTGTTATGAGAGGGGCTTCATGATGAATGATGTGGAGGAGGAGGCACCAAATTCTTTGCCTGAATAAGGAGTACAGGTGGATGATACAAGTGGATCTTAATCGGGATGCCATTTTGAGCTGGGATCAGGAGTTTTATGCTATGCTCCCAACTTGCATTAGGACGACCCCCGCCCCACCATATGCATTCGGGAAGTGAATATTCTTGTGGATGTGGCCACAATTAAGGAGCTCCTAGGGGTGCCAAATATCCCTAATGCTGAATTTGAGGAGAAGCTTATGGGGATGGATTTGCAGTGGATAAGAGACTCTCTGATAGAAGAAGCTGACTGGGGAAAGTTCCACGTGAATAGCACTGAGGGGGATCAAGATTACATACTTTTGTGCGGAGGCTCGGGGGTGGATTAATTTGGTGTCTGGAAAGATTTGTCCCTGGAGCAACACCACAGATATGACTTATCCCCTGTATCTAATGACGACTTGTGCAATTCGAGGGGTTATGCTTAATGTGGGGGCCCAGATTATGGTGAAGTGGAAGGATTTCTATAGAAACAAGAAGGCCCCTTCCTTCCCGGCTTGATTTCAGAGCTATGTGCCAGTGTGGCTGTTCATAGGGAGGCTGAAGATCGAGACTTAGAGTGTAACATACCTTTCAACCCTTTCAAGTTGAAGGTGCATAGGAAAGGAGTAAAAAGAAGAGGAAGGTGGGGACGGAGAGAGAGATTAGCAGGGCTGGTAAGGGTGGGTAGACTGGAACCCACACCACACAGCCCTCAGTGTCCCTAGAGCGTTTGGAGGCGGATATGGCTGTTGTGGGGGATTACTTGATGTGTTCCCACTTGCACCTATGGTTCAGCTCCTTCTAGTTCCATATCCCCGCCAGACCTAACTCAGGCCTTTGTAGAGCTCTAGAGGGAGTTGGATGAGGAGAATAAGAAGAAGAGGCATTCTTGAGACCGCATACTTTCCCGAATGTGGAAAACCATAAAAGTCATGTTTGGGTGCGTAGTCCCGCATGAGAAACTCCCCATACTAAAAAAGGAAGATGTACAAGAGTTCTCATTTCTGAGTGGGGTAGAGGAGGAGGGCTCTGATGCTTCGACCCTCAATGATAATAGGGCCTCCAGCTAGATCCCCGGGCAGGTACACTCTCTTACCTTTCCCTCTTCCCCTTTTTATTTGCTACTGATTTGTGTTGCCCCCATATGGGGCAGGTAACAAACAATATTGTATTTTCTCGCACCTTTGAATATTTTATTTTATATGCTAAGTAATGAATTGCATTGTTAGTATCTTAACTCTCAAGTGATAAACTGGATTGCTGAGATCATTGTATCTCTACGATTGTTTTCAAAATGGTTGGGGAAGAGTGCACTAATAGGGGGAAAAAAGGGAAGGTACTAGGTTCCTAATATAGAGGCACTCTTCCTGCTATCGCAGCCTTGTTATAGAAGGAGATTTCCACTATAGCAGAGTCGCCATTCCCATTCCCCACATAACGCTACCTTCTAGTTATTATAGACACCTCACCTGCTACAAAAATCCAGCAACTTAAAAGTATGACAATTAACCGAAACACTTATTTATACACTCTGATTATCAGGTAAAATCAAACATCAATGAACACTTTTAAGCTTCCTCAAACATTCAGGTCTAGCGTACTTAGGCAAATCATGTAGCAGACACTCAAAACACAGAAGACCTTAACAATTATCAATGTCATTTACCGCCCCTATATATTTGTATGTAGTCGTATCCTAAATAAGCAATTCAACCACCCAATGGCATCCTTAACCTTCGTTAACACTCAAGCATCAAGTAATCACTTAAATCACCTATGATACATGCTCACAATTAACAAACATCCAACCACTTGGCAAACAATTCAGTATTTTACACCCATTTCATTACCCACAGACATTTGTAATAATCAAGTAAGCTTTTAAATTACACGAAATTCAAATCAAAGTATCTCCTTAGACATCAACTCAACCAAACCTTTGCTTTTCTCAAATACACAATCAAGTACTATATTTTTTAAGACCACTAGTTGACCGTTCACGTGTCAACACAACCTTTACCGCCAGATACCAATTGGAACCTTTCACGTTCCAATCCAATGGTCTGGGTTACCAGATGGGAGTCCAATAGTCCCAATTGGGTTGGTCGATATACCAATTTGAATCAAGAGAAACCAATTGGACTCAACCCATACAACAATAATTAAGAATGGAACGATAGGAAAGAATAAGAGAGGATTCCTAGAATGCCTTATAGCTTTCCAAAGATTTGATGTGGACGTCTACACACCAATCCGCAGGACTCTACTCAATAATTTCTCTTGTACTTTTAAGAGTGGTAACCTAGGGATCGGATACCAACTGTCACAACCCAACTAACCAGAACATGCGAGCACATACTCTAATCTACCTAGATAGGAGAACCTTACCACCCTTTCGATCTAATATTTGGAAGTCATTAAATAACTCAATTAATACATCATTAAATCACTAAAACATATTACAATAGTCTTACAGATCAAATAAAGAAAGGCCTCTTCCCAAGGACATAGTCTAGACATGTACAAGAGCTACTATGAAAAAGGAAAAATACAAGACTCAGCTTCCGCAATAGGGATAGAATGGGCAGAAGTTGTTTGAGCTCACTAGCCGCATCATAGAAGAAACATCAACTGACCTTGCAACTAGACTATACTCCGAAGAGGGTATAACAAGAGTAGTATCAGTACAACCACACGTACTGGTAGGCATTATCGGCGGACCAAGGTTAAATCACATAAACATGGCATAGAAATTCAAGATCAGTCACACATGTATATAACAATTAAGTTCCTTCAATTTCATGCTCCATAATCCAAGTCGTTTTAGGGTAATTTCAATTAGTCCACTCAACTCTTATTTCATCTCACTACCCACCACTAGGTTCATAACACCACATTTATCAATAAGTTATCATTATTCCTCATACGTATACTAGTTACTAGGTCTCTAGTCTACGCCCAACCTCAATCACTACATAAAATCTACATTCGAACACTAACCAAAAGCCTTATCACTTTCACCTTCCATAAGTCAACATCATCAAGCTAATACTATTCACTCAATCCTAATTAACACTGCATTAGTTAATTCGTAATTTATTAACATTATTTAATTATGGCTGATTTCTTCACTCCTAGCAATAAGAGTTACGTAATCGGTTGAGCTACTATTAAGCCATCGGTACTTACATTACAACACTGTCACATCAAGAAACGAGGAAGTCAATTTCAAATCAGGGATATCATTTATTTATCAAAGTCTCATTATCTTATTAGTACCACAATTGAATATCATCCAACCAAAATGAATATAATATCAGTAGTCATACTACACGAGGACCCAAATATACAATCAACAGCCGGACCACATAAGGACCCAAATATAATATCAGTCAAATAATCGGACCACACAAGGATCTAAATATATCACAGAACATACCCGGTCCACTCAAGGAACCATCAAACTCTCCATACAATAACATACACATATGTTATGGGTCTTATGGTTTCCCACTAGCCATGACCTGTAAGGGACGAGCTCAGTCCATGTACCAATATCATAAGTCAACAAAGCACCTTGCCACCTTTTCCCAAACCAAGTGGTTTGCCACCCTTAGTTCATTCAAATCCACCAATTCAATAACAGGCTATACATTAGCAATACTCAATTCACAACAACAATAATATATTATTCACAAGCACAATTCTTTAGTGAGATTTACCATTAGACAATACTTCTAGTTTATGTTCAATCATTTAACACCAATTACAAGCACAACTTGAAACAAGTAAAAAAAATATTCAGTTAACGAGCACATATACAATCAAACTGAGTCTCAACTCCAATACAACGATACACACAGGGGTTCACGTAGTCCATATACGTTCTTTCACTTCATTAACCACTTAAGTCTGACCACACGTCATCACTCTTCAACTACCACACATATGTCCTCTACCACAACCGATCATTTAAGGCTGAACCCATTCTAATTTCCACTCCCATCTTATTCTAGCACCATAATTCTTCATTTTACTGTACAATTTTTCTGTAATTCATTTTAAAACCCGAAACACTAGTACATGAAATTTCTCTGATTATCATAAAGAGCATATCACATGTGGCAATCATCAATGGATCTAGACAATTCAATGACATTAAAGCCGAATTAATACAAGTTCACTTACATTTATCAATTTCACACCCAAACCCTACTTTCATACTCAATTAGCAAATGAGCATAGCGACATACAGGAATCAACTACAACTCACTCACTCAAATATACTTACATTAAAAGAATTCATGTCTACTTTAGTTAATCTATTTTATCCAACCAAAAAATATGCCCGTAGGTATAAGCATGAAATCTCTCATCATTCTATATCAAGTTCATGCTTTTAAACTATAGTATACGACTACTCAATTAAACCTAGCCTACCTGGGCGCTAAACTATTGTTATGGAGCATGGACTCTTGTTTCTTGGACCGTTCTAGTAATATTTTATGCAAATTCCATGAGAAAATCTTCAAGACTCGCCCGTTCTCATCATTCTCAAGTCTAGGGACAACCCTAGGGTGTTTTTAGAAGGAGGAAGCATCATAAGTTTAAAGCTAAGAATGAAAAGGTTTGTATAAACGCAGAGCTAACTACACTCTTGCCCGCTGTGGCAGCCCGACTGCAGCTATAGCGGGAAATGTCTCGCTATGACGGGATAATGTCAGTCAACCTCCCCCAAAAT
This sequence comes from Capsicum rhomboideum, assembly GCA_031232105.1. Taxonomy (NCBI): domain Eukaryota; kingdom Viridiplantae; phylum Streptophyta; class Magnoliopsida; order Solanales; family Solanaceae; genus Capsicum; species Capsicum rhomboideum. The sequence goes on from CP124711.1 coordinate 60,796,628, forward strand.
TCCAACTACCGAGCTTTTCTACCAATAATTCTTAACGGACCTCTAGAAAATTTTAAACTAGCAATACCCACGTGCCCTTTGGATGCGGTGATTATAGTAACGACGGGAGAGGTTGTTACACTTTTGAGTCATTGTACTATAAATTTTGATATGGTTTATACAACTTTATCTATTGTATCCCAAATGCAGTTTACAACATGGTTTTAAGAGTTATTTATGGCATTTACATTTCTCACGCGCTCAGTACATTCAGTAATACTGACCGCATACTTTTCTTTTATGCTATTTTCTATCATAATATAGATTCAGGTGCCCATTCCCAAACTCATGGCTAGATCAGACTTCAAGATATTCCAGTCCAGCCTTGGTGAGTCCTCATCATTCAAGGACTATTTTTAGTAGTTCAAATTGTTTAGTTATTTCAGACTTTTATTTAAGTTGCTTAGAATTAGTAGGGGATCTTGTCCCAATAACTCATTATTTTCAGTAGTAGAGGCTTTATTCAGACAGATATTTCAACATGTTGATTATTTTCATATATTGATTTATTTAAAATAGACAGTCTGTTTATTAGAGTGCCCATTACATATGATTATGCTTCTGCTCAGTATATATGTGTATCGTCATGCCTCAAATTACAACGGGGCGGACTGGCACCCGAAGCCGTTAAGGCCCGAGAGAACCAATCTTTATTCATGTACACTCATATGCATGTCACTAAATGAACAACACTCTATCCCATATAGATACAAGATGCCAATGGCGGAAGTCATGGAATAACATTCAATAGCTATGAAACTTGGCCGTTAGGGCCATCAAGTCAAAAGCATGCATTCCTTACTTTCCTTGATTTGTCCCACAACATCTACAAAAGCCTCTAACAGATACATAACCAAACCTAAAGTCGGGACAAGTCCCCGCTTTATACAATATTTATATAATACCAAAACAAGTGTACACCCGTGACTTGGAAAGCCCCGAACCAACTGGAGCTCACTAATATTCCGTAGATGATCCGTAGCCTACTATGGAGGTCTACTAGCAAATGTGCCTGCAGAAAGTAAGGTAAGTCCCCCAAGGGACATCAGTACGAAGAATGTATGTAAGGCTATGTGCAACTGCATGAAATATAAGAACTTCAATGGAATCAAATACATGTGAATAATCAATATGGATAAACCACTGTTCTGTGTATGTGGAACCATGTATATTACATTCATTACTTTCTTTGCTTTTACGTTCATCTACATTATCATTCATCCATCTGATCAGTGGGTCATAGAATAGTCATCCACCTTATCGGTGGGTCATAAAATAATCATCCACCTTATCGGTGGGTCATAACATAGTCATCCACCTTATCGGTGGGTCATAACATAAAATTAGGATCAGCTCGACCAAGGCTTATGTGCCCCTTTGATGCTGTCCCTTGATCCAAAAATCTCGGGATCAGTTCTAGCTAGACTTATGTGCCCCTTTGAGCCGTCCAGGTTCTCAAACAATAAACCATATACATTACTTTATTCCTTTACTTTTGTGGGATTGATACATTGGGGGTTATAACATTATTGGAGCTTTGAAACATTAGTCAATGAATAAGAAATAGGTGAATCACATTTGGTCAATGAATAAGAAACATGTGAATAACAATATATGTCAAACCTGAATGAGATACTTTGGAACATTTTGAAATGGAACAAGTACGGTAACGATGAGAGCAATAGGTGCTTCCAAAGAATATGGGAAAGAGAAACCTTACATACCTTATCTTCCCAATATGAATACACAGTTCTATATGTGAATACAATAATCCAGCTCCTTCCTTACGTTCTGCTCAACAACACAAGTACATAACGGAACTCACTTTAACAACTAACTACATTACAAGTGCATAAAACGACAATAAACTACATGACTGCCATATAACGTCTTTTCGCCCTTCACAATACCATTCACTGCATTACTATACCAACAACACCACAACATGCCACACATCCACCAAGACATCATAAACCAATAGCATTTCATACCAAGTTTATACTTTACACTTCCTCTTCAATACAATGTCACATTTACCTCACTACGTCACGTAAACACCTTTCGCAACAGCACATTAAAGACAATCCATAATTGATACCATTCAAAATAACTCCGGTCTACTCCTTTAAAGTCATTCAAAAGGTATCATAAGTTGATAATTGCATCCAAGAAGGGTATAAGGGTTTCGGGGATCAAAGAGAGACAAATACATACAAAACGGGGTCCTGGAGTCACCCTGGGGGTCACCTGCGCCCGAAAGTGGGTAACATACAGCCGCAGGTACCCATATGGCCCTGTCCAGGGCCACCTGCATTGGCATTTGCGCCCGCAGGTGCCCTGTCCGCGAGGGCGGATGCCCGTTTCAGCCTCCAGGGGTCATTTCGGGTCCTTTTTCACAATGAATGGTCCATGGTCATAATTATGCTTCCCATTTCATATTTTAGGTTAACTTGGATGCCAAAGAACAACCATGGTTTCAACATGCACATGAATATCACCAAAACTACATCCTCCTTTCATGACACCACCAATTCCATGCACAGCTTTCACAACAACAATTCCAAATGTTATACACAAAGAGAAATCAAGTTAGGGACATAAACACATCATACATGTTGATATTCATCCACACCATTCACTTCCATCAAAACCTCAAGTCTCCTTTCAAGTTCAAGTCACATAGATGACAAATCTTTTAGCAAGGAAGCAAAAGTACACTACTCAACACTTTTAGACATAACCATCATGATATACACAATCTCTCATGCATATAATATATTAAATCACAAGATTAAACACTTACCCAAACTTGCAAAGTGATAATCTTGTCCAAAAGAGATGGTTGCCTTAGGGTTTGGTTGAAGAGAAAATATCTTGTGAAAATTCTAGAAATTGCATGTGTGTCTCAATGAATAAAATATGATTTTTTTGTGCTTTATATAGTCCTTTGTAGTCATCCTTAGCCACACTTAGTCAATAATTGAGGGTTTACTTGGTCAAAGAAAGAATGGATCATTTTCCTCCTTTTTGGGCCATGTCTTTTGGTGTAATTTTGGGCCTTAATTGAGCCCAATAGCACAAAATTAATTTAGCCCAACAAAATTAATACATAATCCACCAACCATCTCATGTTTAAATAATTCCATAAATGTTAAGACAATCAATTAGGGTCGACAATGTATGGGGTGTTACATCCTTTCCCACCTTAGAAACATTCGTCCTCGAATGTTAGTAACATTCTTCATGTTATCATATACACATAATGCCTGTAAGGACTTACTTGTTATTGCTCCAATTCCGAACCTTGAACTTTTTCTTCCATTTGAAACAAATACGGGTACTTCGACTTTATCATTTCTTCGGTTTCCCATGTGATTTTTTTTCTACTTGTTGATTTCTCCAAAGTACTTTCACGGAAGCTACTTCTTTATTCCTTGACCTCTTCACTTGTCGATCCAGAATGGCCATAGGTATATCTTTCATAGGTGAGATCCTCCGTAACTTTTACCTCTTTAATAGGAGCAATACGAGATGGATCTCCTATGCACTTTCGAAACATCGAAACATGAATCACTGGATGAACTGCGGAGAGTGATTGGGTAATTCAAATTCATATGCGACTTGACCAAATCTTCGAACAATCTTATATGGCACGCTATATAGGACCAACTTTCCTTTTTTTTCAAATCTCATTACCCCTTTCATTGGTGACACTTTCAAGAATACCCAATCACCTATGGCAAATTCTAATTCCCTTCTTCTAACATTGACATATGACTAGTGTCCACTTTGGGCCGTTTGTAGTCTCTGTTGTATCACCTTAACGTTCTCCATATCTTGATGAACAAGATCTGGCCCAAGTAAGGAAGTTTCACCCGCTTCAAACCATCCGATTGGTGATCTACACTTCCTTCCATATAAAGCTTCATAAGATGCCATTTTGATATTTGAATGATAGCTGTTATTGTAGGTAAATTCAATAAGAGGTAAATGATCATCCCAACTACCTTTAAAGTCCAATGTGCAAGCTCGTAGCATATCTTCAAGTGTTTGGATAGTACGTTCTGCTTGTCCATCTGTCTGAGGATGAAAAGCCGTACTCAAATTCACTTGGGTTCCTAAACTCTTCTGAAAAGATTCCCAAAAGTGTGCAGTAAATTGAGCTCCCCTGTCTGATATAATAAAGATTGGAATCCCATGTAATCTCACTATCTTTTTAACATACAACTTTGCATAATCTTCAGCTGTATAAGTGGTCGTTACCAGTAGGAAGTATGCTGACTTGGTAAGCCTGTCAACTATTACCCATATGGAATAAAATTTTCATAGTATACGAGGCAAACCTGTGATGAAATCCATGTTAATCATGTCCCACTTCCAAACTGGAAGATTTATACATTGCCTATAACCTCCAGGTTTCTGATGCTCTACTTTTACTTGTTGACAATTCGGATAATGAGCTACAAATTCTGCAATGTTCTTTTCATGTAACCCCCACCAATACATTGCTTTTAAATCATGATACATTTTGGTTGCTCCCGGATGTATAGAATACCATGAATGATGTGCCTCTATCATAATCCATCTCCTTAGATCATCTATATCCGGTACACACCACATTTGCTTCCCCTGGATGATATAAAAATATCGATATCATAGTCTTTTAGTAGTTCCATCCACCTTCGCTGTCTCCAGTTTAGGTCCTTCTGCTTAAAAATATATTGCAAAGTTTCATGATCAGTATATATATCAATATGAACCCCATACACATAGGAGCGCCATATCCTTAAAGCAAATATCACAGCTGCTAGCTCAAGATCATGTGTGGGATAATTCCTCTCATGTGGTCACAACTGTCGTGAGGCATACGTTATTACATTACGGTGCTGCATCAATACACATCCTAAACCAACTCCTGAAGCATCACAATATACTGCATACCCCTTTGTGCCTTTCGAAAGTACCATTGTGGGGGTAGAAGTCAAGTTATTCTTCAGATCTTGGAAACCCTTCTCACATGCATCATTCTATTAAAACTTGGTTGCCTTATGTGTTAGCTTTGTTAAAGGTGCAGCAATAGAAGAAAACTCTTCAACAAACCTTCCATAATAGCCTGCCAATCCAAGGGAACTACGAATCTCTGTAGGTGTCGTAGGCCTTGGCCAATTCTTCAGAGTTTCTATCTTTTTAGTACCAACCCTTATTCCTTCATCCGACACAACATGACCCAAGAATGTTACAAATTTTAACCAAAATTCACATTTAGAGAACTTTGCATATAACTTACTATCACAAAGAATCTGTAACACTTGCCGTTATGGATTAGCATGGTCCTCTTGTGATCGTGATTAAACCAGAATATTATCTATAAACACGATCATGAATACATCTAAAAATGGCTTGAACACCCTAGTCATCAAATTCATAAAAACATCTAGTGCATTTGTTAGTCCAAATGACATAACTAAAAACTCATAATGACTATACCGTGTTCGGAAAGTTGTCTTGGGTATATCTTTTTCTCTAACCCGTACTTAATAAGAACTCGATTTCAAGTCGATCTTTGAGAAACCTTTGGCACCTTGTAATTGCTCAAATAAATCATCAATTCTGGGGAGGGAATCTTTATCCTTAACTAACACCTTATTCAATTGCCGATAATCAATACACATTCTCAATGCGCCATCTTTCTTTCGTACAAATAACACTGGTGCACCCCCCACGGGGACATACTAGGCCTTATGAATCCTTTTTTCTAGCAAGTCCTTTAGCTGCTCCTTTAAATCCTGTAACTCTGTTGGAGCCATTCTATACGGAGGAATAGAGATAGGCTAAGTGTCTGGCATCACATCAATACCAAATTCTACTTCCCGTTTTGGAGGTAAACCTGGAAGATCTTCAGGAAATACATCAAGGAATTCATTTACCACTGGAACCGATGGCAGAATTGGTAACGCCACATCGGTATCTTGCACTCTTACTAGGTGGCATATGTACCCCTTGGATATCATTTTCCTTGCCTTAAGATAGGAAATAAATTTACCTCTCGGTGCTCCACCATTATCCCTCCATTCAAGGATGGTCTTTTGTGGAAAATGAAAATGTACCTTCTTAACTCGACAATCTACCATGGCATAACAAGAAGCCAACCAATCCATACCCATTATAACATCAAATTCCACCATTTCCAGCTCAATAAGATCAAACAATGTATCATAACCACAAACAGTTACTATAAAATTATGATATACTGTCTTAACTATAATAGATTCACCAACATGTGTAGATACTTCAAGTGGCTTAACTAATAATTCCGGTGTTCTTTCAAATTTTACAGCAATCAATAGAGTAACATATGATAAGGTAGAACCCGGATCAATCGATGCATATACCTTATGTGAAAAGACAGATAATGTACCTGTAACCACATCAGGAGAAGCCTCCAAATTCTGCCGATCCGCGAGAGTATAGGTGCGATTCTGGGCTCCGCTAAAACTAGTTGCTCCTGTAGAACCTCTGTCACGCCCCGTAGGCTGCGCACCTCTACCTAGAGAAGGCACCAATGATGGTGATGCAACAGTTGATCCCGTAGGTCGTGCCCTACTACCTATGCCCTTCTGTGGACACTCTCATTTTGTGTCCCGACATACCACACCAATAGAAAACATTTGTCCCATGCTGACATTCACCTAAATGAAACCTTCCGCAGTGTTGACACGGCTGGCGAGAAAACCTTGATTGGTTCATACTTCCTTGTTCCCGGGTTTGTGAACCTCGAATCCCACTACTCTACCCAGAATGGCTGCCTCTAAACCCTTGGAATTGGGATGGAGTACTTTCTGTAGGGTAAAAAAATAATGGTCTAGGTGGTCTATTAAAAACCCGAGGCCTAAATTCTCCTTGGGACGCCATGAACTGTCCCATGGGTCTAGCCCTCTTTGACGGCCCTTCTTCAAATTCTTACGCCTTTCTCCTTTGCCTTTGATCCTTCTTCTTCTGTGCAAAAGCTGGACCAACTTGTCCGTGATTTTGTGCAGCGACTATTTGAGTCAACATGTGCACCTCATTCCTTATATCCTGCTCAGTAGCATTAACAAGTGGTTCGGCAGGTTCTTCTCTCCTTTCCGGCTCTTCTGGAGCTGCAAAAGTAAAGGAAGCCTGCGATGCAAACTCAGTTTCAGCCCCACCCTGACTAACTTGGTCAGGTGGTGATTTACTAGTTCTTTCTCCGACAAGCATCTCTACCTTCTTACCTTTTCCCCTACCTCGTCTTGTAATCGGCATTTTACTATACAAAAGAAAACCAATTTCAATGGTCAGATATGATTCCACCTACAATATTGGCTCTAATACACGATCTAAGAAATGAAGAAACGAAACTACTCCTAAATGTACCGTAGCCTCCTACTTATAAATGTGGCGCGCAACACATCCATAAGCAAGACTCTACTCAGACACGGCTTTGTAGACACCCTAGGACAACCTGCTCTGATACCAATTTTGTAACGCCTCGAATTCCAACAGGGCGGACTGGCCCCCGAAGCCGTTAAGGCCCGAGAGAACCAATCTTCATTCATGTACACTTATATGCATGTCACTAAATGAACAACACTCTATCCCATATAGATACAAGATACCAATGGCGGAAGTCATGGAATAACATTCAATGATACGAAACTTGGCCGTTAGGGCCATCAAATCAAAAGCATACATTCCTTACTTTCCTTTATTTGTCCCACAACGTCTACAAAAGCCTCTAACAGATACATAACCAAACCTAAAGTCGGGACAAGTCCCCGCTTTATACAACATTTATATAATACCAAAACAAGTGTACACCCGTGACTTGGAAAGCCCCGAACCAACTGGAGCTCACTAATATTCCGTAGATGATCCGTAGCCTACTATGGAGGTCTACTAGCACCTGTGCCTGCAGAAAGTAACGTAAGTCCCCCAAGGGACATCAGTACGAAGAATGTATGTAAGGCTATGTGCAACTGCATGAAATATAAGAACTTCAATGGAATCAAATACATGTGAATAATCAATATGGATAAACCATCGTTCTGTGTATGTGGAACCATGTACATTACATTCATTACTTTCTTTGCTTTTACGTTCATCTTCATTATCATTCATCCATCTGATCAGTGGGTCATAGCATAGTCATCCACCTTATCGGTGGGTCATAAAATAATCATCCACCTTATCGGTGGGTCATAACATAACATTAGGATTAGCTCGAGCTAGGATTATGTGCCCTTTTGATGCTGTCCCTTGATCCAATAATCTCGGGATCGGTTCTAGTTAGACTTATGTACCCCTTTGAGACGTCCCCATTCTCAAACAATAAACCATATACATTACTTTATTCCTTTACTTTTTTGGGATTGATACATTGGTGGTTATAACATTATTGGAGCTTTGAAACATTAGTCAATGAATAAGAGACAGGTAAATCACATTTGGTCAATGAATAAGAAACATGTGAATAACAATAAATGTCAAAACTGAATGAGATACTTTGGAACATTTCGAAATGGAACAAGTACGGTAACGATGAGAGCAATAGGTGCTGCCAAAGAATACGGGAAAGAGAAACCTTACATTCCTTATCTTCCCAATATTACACAGTCCTATATGTGAATACAATAATCCAGCTCCTTCCTTACGTTCTACTCTACAACACAAGTACATAACAGAACTCACTTTAACAACTAACTACATTACAAGTGCATAAAACGACAATAAACTACATGACTGCCATATAACGTTATTTCGCCCTTCACAATACCATTCACTGCATTACTATACCAACAACACCACAACATGCCACACATCCACCAAGACATCATAAACCAATAGCATTTCATACCAAGTTTATACTCTACACTTCCTCTTCAATACAATGTCACATTTACCTCACTACGTCACGTAAACACCTTTCACAACAACACATTAAAGACAATCCATAATTGATACCATTCAAAATACCTCCGGGCTACTCCTTTAAAGTCATTCAAAAGGCACCATAAGTTGATACTTGCATCCAAGAAGGGTATAGGGGTTTCGGGGATCAAAGAGAGACAAATACATGCAAAACGGGATCCTGGAGGGACCTGTAGGGTCACTTGCGCCCGCAGGTGGGTGAAATGCGAGCGCAGGTACCCATCTGTCCCTGTCCAGGGCCACCTGCGTTGGCATCTACGCCCGCAGGTGCCCTGCCCGCGAGGGCAGATGCCCGTTTCAGCCTCCAGGGGTCATTTTCGGGTCCTTTTTCACAATGAATGGTCCATGGTCATAATTATGCTTCCCATTTCATATTTTAGGTTAACTTGGATGCCAATTAACAACCATGGTTTCAACATGCACATGAATATCACCAAAACTACATCCTCCTTTCATGACACCACCAATTCCATGCACAGCTTTCATAACAACAATTTCAAATGTTATACACAAAGAGAAATCAAGTTAGGGACATAAACACATCATACATGTTGATATTCATCCACACCATTCACTTCCATCAAAACCTCAAGTCTCCTTTCAAGTTCAAGTCACATAGATGACAAATCTTTTAGCAAGGAAGCAAAAGTACACTACTCAACACTTTTAGACATAACCATCATGATCTATACAATCTCTCATGCATATAATATATTAAATCACAAGATTAAACACTTACCCAAACTTGCAAAGTGATAATCTTGTCCAAAAGAGATGGTTGCCTTAGGGTTTGGTTGAAGAGAAAATATCTTGTGAAAATTCTAGAAATTGCATGTGTGTCTCAATGAATAAAATATGATTTTTTTGTGCTTTATATAGTCCTTTGTAGTCATCCTTAGCCACACTTAGTCAATAATTGAGGGTTTACTTGGTCAAAGAAAGAATGGATCATTTTCCTCCTTTTTGGGCCATGTCTTTTGGTGTAATTTTGGGCCTTAATTGAGCCCAATAGCACAAGATTAATTTAGCCCAACAAAATTAATACATAATCCACCAACTATCTCATGTTTAAATAATTCCATAAATGTTAAGACAATCAATTAGGGTCGACAATGTATGGGGTGTTACATGTATCTTTTAGAATTATGGCAGTACAAAGGATTCACTTGGGATCACTTGTGGTCTAAGTATCGTGTCGCGTCTAGGGTGTAGACTCGGGTCATGACATCCAATTTCTTCCACAACTTTTCACTTGCCTTCAGGTGCATTGCCTCGGTTTCATCCCCCGTGGCTTATCTCTCAAGAAAACTCCAATATTCCCAGCAGTCCCCTAATTAGTGCAGGTTAGGAAATGCGAAGATGGGGCTCTCTCTCAATACACGACCCCAAATACCTTACTTGACTCCTTTTTATTTGAAGATACTGAGTCTTGTTCCCTCATCCAGTTAGATTTTAGGGATATATACAAGGCAGTTATCCTCATTCCCTCCCTTTTGGCCAGACCCTCATCCTTGAGGGTGTTCCGATCCTGATATGTCCAAACAGCCCATTAGTAGAAAGCTCATGGGCGGAGGGGCACTGCATTAGATATCGATCAAAGTCTGTCATGTTAAGTCCCAAGTATAATGACATCTTCTAAGTAGACAATTCTTGGAGGTCTAGCAAGAGGCTAGAACGAAAGATCGGAATACCACCACAATTGTCTATCCCCACAGACGGAGCCAAACTGTTTTTCGGAAAAATCATTATTTCGTTTACTAGTTGAATTTGTGATAAAGGCTTAAACGCAAGCAGGTCAAGGTTAATCAAGTTCAATTCCTTTAGGCTAAAACGCCAAGGTCATAGTTTATTGCAAGTAAACAATTCTTTGAATAGGAAGTGGATAGTACAGTGGGGGAGATTCTAGGGGTTCCTTTATAGAAGATACTAAAAATGGGGAAGAGCAAGGTTATAACTAAAGCTTCTTGGGATTTCACGATGGCGTCTGTTATCTGCAAAGCCTCATTATAGGTGTAAAAAATGAATCGACGTCTCAATGTGAACGACATCACGCTTGGGTACTGAAAAAGGTATCTCGTGGCATGCACCTACGACCTGACACCTCGCTTGAATATGATTGGGGCAACCGTGAAAACCGACGGTCATAAAAGATCTCATTTACTTGGAGTTCTTCAATCACTGTTCGAATTCTGTTTGTGTTTGAATCAAATATAGTTATTCGTTTTACCCAAATAAATTTAAAAAAAGAATGCAGGAGATATAATCATCTCATAGAAGAAGCTGTAACTTCGTGAATCAAAAATCAAGTCTGATTATCATTCCTTACATCAGAAAGAAGAGAACCAACCAAAACGGGGAAAAGGAACAAGAGTTAAAGCTCCAAAATTTATGCCTGTGCCCAGGTGTACAGAGTACAGACTATTTTACAACCATTAGATTCCTGGAACAGCTAGCACTGCTTACACGTCCACTTCAATTACTTAAGTACAGAATCCAATGCATCTGCTTAATAAAGCAGACGAGCTTGGAAACACATGCCAATAAGATACAATAACTTAGCATCTGTATGATCTGTGTCAAACAGCTGCACTATAATGTCTTCCATGGCTAAATTTCCAGTTACTACGGGAACCTTGAACATTTCCTGAAACCAAATAAGATCATTTATTGTAGCTATCAATTATGAGCATGTATTCTCTTAACCTTTTAATAGGGATACTATAGTGGGAGCAATTCAATTCTTAAAAAGACTAAAAGCGTATGTTATCATTCTGACCCATCAACACATTTGTTTGGCTGGAAATCTTAAAAGGAGAAACTCTCTTCATATACTTGTGCCTTCAAGGATTATTATTACAGAGGAATGTACACAACAGCAGAAAGTACTGAGATAAGAAAACTATATTTTACAAAATTACCAGAACCCTTTGGATCAAAAATAACGAAAGATTGGACTGACGCAGGATTAACAGATACTTTAGGAGCTAGAATAAAATATTTACAACATTGGTTTATAGATTTATGTGAAAAATATAAAGAAAATATTACCCTAGATAAAACAATAGTAAAAAACCGGCTTTGTCTTGATAAGTGGTCTGCAATGACATTCTTATCAGATCTAATTATTTCAATTGTAAAAGTGAAATTTTGTATATTTAATACAAGTCTTCGTATTTCCTTTGTTGTAACTGAGTCCTGTATTTTTCTTGTTAGCCACCATTTTACTTGGGTATTATCTGTTCTTACAATAAATTTGTTATACACAATATAAGGTTCAAATGTTAATAAACATTTATATAATGCAAATAATTCTTTTCTGTTGATTTCCCACATACCAGTAAACAAGATGATAATAGACTATCTTACCTAATAGATAAAATATCTAAAACAGAGTACAAATTAATCCAACATCTGAAGAACAAGCTATGAATACGGATACACAATACAGACAACAATTATTAGAACAGATCACAAAAATACGACAAGAATTGAAAGAAAGACAGGATAGATTACACTATAATATATTCGCCGGAGTAAATAAAAAATCTTTAAACGCACAAAGAAAAACTATATTTGAATTAGAAATACAATTGTTTCATTTAGAATATAAATACGAACATAAATTATAATGAATAAGGAAGAATATGCAGTAGATGAAAAAATATTTACAAATCCTGATGGATTACAAATAGCAATAATATTTTCAAACTTAGGAAGAAGTTTATTTGGTATTGGATAATTGTAGGTTTTAGTCTTTCCATTTAGGTTTCTATAATCAATAATCATTCTACTTTTTCCTCTTTTTTGTTCACTATGTTTAGAGACTATAAAAGCTGGACTAGAATGTTTACTGTTACTGGTTTGGATGAAGTTATGCTTAAGTAATTCGGTTACGTGTAAATTGAATTCCTTTAAGTCATCGAAATTATATTTTAAAGGTTTCTGGGTTATTATACTATTTTCGTCTATTAATTCAATTTGTACTGTTGTTTTATGTTTTTCCCATCCATGTAAAGGGTTTTCGTTATACAAAAGTTCTAACTTATCTTGAATTGGTTTAACTTTAGTTTGACATATCTTAAATTGTATTGTTATTGGTATACCTCCAATTATCAGTTCTTTTTCTACTATGTCTTCCATATTTGCTAGTATTTTTGGTAGTTCAGTTAACTGTGTATTTGTAATAATCTCATTTTCCATTACTAGTTCTCTTGCAACCGAAGCAGAAGCAAATTTATGCAAACACAATTGTCTACCGAATGATAAATGGGAAAAATTAAAAACCCCAGTAATAATAAGTGGCTTTAACGATGAAGGAAGCATGATAACTTACAAAGCAAAAAATATAAAAATCCAACTATGGGATAAGATATTAACTATAAAAGAACTAGTTCTATTTTTTGAATAGTATTTTCGGATTCTAATTTTTGTGTAATTTTTTCACTTCCTTTTATCCATGGCATTATTTTTCTTATCTTAGTGGTTACTCTTTTGGCTCCTACTTTTTGTTTACATGGGGTTGTAAACCACCAATGTGTTTTTGTTAGTACGTGTGGATATAAATCATCTATGAATGGTATTGGGGGGTGCGGATCAAGGATCATTTTATGAATTAAATGCTTCACTATAATATTGTTTTTCTAGTATAATCAAGCGGTTAAGTTCTTTCATAACTTCTGTCATTTGTTATATATATTGGTTATTACGGGTTTGGTGATATTTTAGGATAGTAGCTGTTAATAAATTTTGTGTTGATTTTCTTTCTTGTCTAGTTTGTGTCCAATTTTGAAGTGCTCCGTAGTTAATCATTTTAATCTGAATAGTACCAATCTAAATAATCATTGCTATCATCATCATAGTATGAAATAGTAAAGTCTAACCAACTATCTTGCATTAATTTCATTATCTCATAAGTTTTTAATAGGTCGTAAATTATTTTTCGTGTATCATTATCTAGATGTCTTAATGCGTATAGTAAAGTTATTTTGTAATTATCATCTTCATCTATTATGTATATGTAAGAACTTAATCTATAAGTTTCTGTTTCAGTTCTAGATTCGTTATCTTTTGTATTACTAGTACTAGGTGTGTATTCATGTTGTTGCTTAAGCATATTCCCTTCTAACCTCTTTATGTATCATTATCCTTATCATGTTTTAATATATTATTCTGAACAATCTTTTCTGGTCACTACCATGTATTTCGGCTTCAATCATTTACCCTAACAGCGCCTCAACTCTGTGTACTCCCCTAAACGGCTTCCTTACCTACCGGTTTCCACTTTAGGATGGCATAGTCTGGGCTTAACTACTCTCAGCCTATTTCCATGGCAAACTTTCTCAAGATGTTCAATATAATGGTACTATAACATGATAAATAACAATGATATTTAAGAGATTATAAGGAATATAAAAGTTTAGCTATTCATAGTTATGAATATGAATACCTGAATTGGTTTATCTGAATGCTCCATACCTTAAAAGCTTAAATATTTTATTTATATAATTCGGAGAAGAGAGGATTTTTTATGAAGGTTGTTGCTCAACACATGAGGCTTGCCTTCTTTCTTTACAGACTGCCTATTTATAAACAAAAGAAGTGCCACTAAACGGCTCTTCAAAATCTGAAAAACACTTAAAATTATTGTGCGGCTCTTACTGTTTGCACAGTGACTTGACTCTTACTATTCACAAATCACATCCTACTTTACTCGAAAATAGTATAATAACCCAGAAACCTTTAAAATATAATTTCGATGACTTAAAGGAATTCAATTTACACGTAACCGAATTACTTAAGCATAACTTCATCCAAACCAGTAACAGTAAACATTCTAGTCCAGCTTTTATAGTCTCTAAACATAGTGAACGAAAAAAGAGGAAAAAGTAGAATGGTTATTGATTATAGAAACCTAAATGCAAAGACTAAAACCTACAATTATCCAATACCAAATAAAATATTAAAAATCAGACAAATACAAAGATATAATTATTTCAGCAAATTTGATTGTAAATCAGGATTTTACCACCTAAAGTTAATAGATAAATCTAAGAAACTAATAGCATTCACAGTACCACAAGGATTTTACGAATGGAACGTATTACCATTTGGATATAAAAATGCACCAGGTAGATACCAAAACTTTATGGATAAATATTTCAACCAACTAGAAAATTGTATAGTATATATAGATGATATACTCTTATATTCAAGAACACAAGATGAACATATACAATTATTAGAAAAATTTATACATTTGATTGAAATCTCAGGAATTAGTTTAAGTAAGACAAAAGCAGAAATAATGAAAAATCAGATAGAATTTCTAGGAATACAAATAGATAAAAATGGAATAAAAATGCAAACTCATATAGTACAAAAAATAATTGACTCAGATGAAACAATAGATACAAAAAAGAAATTACAATCATTCTTAGGATTAGTCAACCAAGTAAGAGATTATGTACCTAAACTTGCAGAATACCTAAAACCATTACACAAAAAATTAAAGAAAGATACTGAATATTATTTTGATAAAACGGATAAGTTACATATACAGAAAATTAAAACTCTATGTAAAAAATTATCCAAGTTATATTTTCCTGATGAAGAAAGAAAATTTATATATATTGTGGAAACAGATTCCAGTAATCACAGTTATGGAGGCATACTCAAATACAAATATGAGAATGAAAAAATTGAGCATCATTGCAGATACTATTCAGAAACTTATACCGAACCACAATTAAAATGGGAAATCAACAGAAAAGAATTATTTGCATTATATAAATGTTTATTAGCATTTGAACCTTATATTGTGTATAACAAATTTATTGTAAGAACAGATAATACCTAAGTAAAATGGTGGCTAACAAGAAAAATACAGGACTCAGTTACAACAAAGGAAATACGAAGACTTGTATTAAATATACAAAATTTCACTTTTACAATTGAAATAATTAGATCTGATAAGAATGTCCTTGCAGACCACTTATCAAGACAAAGCCACACAGACAGAACAAGATAGTACAACAATGGAAGATATACTCAAAGCCCTTACTACACTTTGTACAAAAGTGGACAGTATGGACATTGAGATACATAGACAAAAGTTACAAATCAATGAAGCTAGGTTGAAATCAGCCAGCACAAGTCAGACGCATGACTATAAATCTGCTGAGATAAGTCGATCGGAAGACTCTAAACATCCAGAGGTAGAAGGAGACGTTGGGAAACTCCGTAAAACCCATAACAATTCTGTTAATATTGCAGGTACCAGTGAACCAGCTACAAAGAAACCATATATAAACACCAACCTAAATAGCATCTTTGCAAAGCCTTTCACACCAAAGATATACACTACCCAAAATACCACAACACCACAAACTTCTACATATGCAGAAAGTTTAAATAGCGAAAAAAGGACTTGCAACTACATCTCTCAAAACTATATCAAAAATATCCACGAGATACAAACACACCTAAACCAACACCCAAGATCTACAACAACACAAGAACCAACCCAAGATTATATAACCCAAAAATTACAAGGATACAACAAGTTAATTGCACAACCCAAAACCAGTGCCAATTTAATCAAATCATGTTACGCATACGGACTAATTAATACCATATACACATACACAGGAGAAGAATTATCCGGTATACCCGACCTACAAAGTGCTTTCACAAGATACAAGCGAGTTACAAAAGGAGATCTATTTTATATAAAATTTTATACAGCACCAGCAGAAATACTGTACAACGAAGTGAAACCAGTTATACAAGTAATCAAAATAGGAATGACAAGAGAAATGATTATCCCGGAAGAGATAGAACAACAGCCAGAAATACCCGAAAATGACATACCAAGTTTTTATGCAAACAAAAGAGCTATTGGAATTGCAACAATTATCCAAGAATTAGCTAACAATTATCTACACGGAAATGCTAATATGGAGTTATTATGTCAGAAACCAGGTGATGATTTATTCAAATTCAAGAGAAATACGCCAAGGAGATATGGAAGAAGTCCAAAAATGGATATTGTCCTTACTTAAACCAGAAGAACAACCATTGACAAGAGCATTAAAAAATAATTTTATTTCTCAAAATATATTAACCAGATATTGTAAATTAGTTACTAAATATCCAGACCACAAATGTACCAAATGCAATGGAGGAGATAGTATTGATATGCCAGACGTCTAGCTGGAGTAAGCAATCAGTAATGCAGACAAGATAAAGGAAAGAAGATAAGAAAGAGGCAGACAAAAGAAAAAGGCTATGTAATTACGTCTAAAGTTTACTTTACTTTTCTTAAAGTCTTTTGTTTTATATGTAAAGAAAAGTAGGATGTGATTTGTGAATAGTAAGAGTCAAGTCACTGTGCAAACAGTAAGAGCCGCACAATAATTTTAAGTGTTTTTCAGATTTTGAAGAGCCGTTTAGTGGCACTTCTTTTGTTTATAAATAGGCAGTCTGTAAAGAAAGAAGGCAGGCCTCATGTGTTGAGCAACAACCTTCATAAAAAATCCTCTCTTCTCCGAATTATATAAATAAAATATTTAAGCTTTTAAGGTATGGAGCATTCAGATAAACCAACTCAGGTATTCATATTCATAACTATGAATAGCTAAACTTTTATATTCCTTATAATCTCTTAAATATCATTGTTATTTATCATGTTATAGTACCATTATATTGAACATCTTGAGAAAGTTTGCCATGGAAATAGGCTGAGAGTAGTTAAGCCCAGACTATGCCATCCTAAAGTGGAAACCGGTAGGTAAGAAAGCCGTTTAGGGGAGTACACAGAGTTGAGGCGCTGTTAGGGTAAATGATTGAAGCCGAAATACATGGTAGTGACCAGAAAAGATTGTTCAGAATAATATATTAAAACATGATAAGGATAATGATACATAAAGAGGTTAGAAGGGAATATGCTTAAGCAACAACATGAATACACACATAGACACACCTAGTACTAGTAATACAAAAGATAACGAATCTAGAACTGAAACAGAAACTTATAGATTAAGTTCTTACACATACATAATAGATGAAGATGATAATTACAAAATAACTTTACTATACGCATTAAGACATCTAGATAATGATACACGAAAAATAATTTACGACCTATTAAAAACTTATGAGATAATGAAATTAATGCAAGATAGTTGGTTAGACTTTACTATTTCATACTATGATGATGATAGCAATGATTATTTAGATTGGTACTATTCAAATTAAAATGATTAACTACGGAGCACTTCAAAATTGGACACAAACTAGACAAGAAAGAAAATCAACACAAAATTTATTAATAGCTACTATCCTAAAATATCACCAAACCCGTAATAACCAATATATAGAACAAATGACAGAAGTTATGAAAGAACTTAACCGCTTGATTATACTAGAAAAACAATATTATAGTGAAGCATTTAATTCATAAAATGATCCTTGATCCGCACCCCCCCAGTCTTGATGATGTTGTAGGTGTGTCGTAACATGATTTGATTAAATTGGCACTGGTTTTGGGTTGTGCAATTAACTTGTTGTATCCTTGTAATTTTTGGGTTATATAATCTTGGGTTGGTTCTTGTGTTGTTGTAGATCTTGGGTGTCTATTGTTCCTGCATTAACTTCTATTTGTGTATTATTTATTTGTTCTAAAAGTTCTGTATATGTTTCACTAATTTCAGAATAAGTGTCGTTTGTAAGTGTGTTGTTATTATCCTCATTAGTTATAGTATTTATCCTAATATTTAGTAAATCGAGTTCAGTATTACTTTGTTTTGCTTCTTCCAATTGTATTTTGGCTACAATCTAAATCTAAAAAGTTATGTTGTTCAGTTGTTTGTTTTGGTTGCCATTTTGTATTTAATCTCCGTTCCCATAATGTTTTATTTCTTTCATCTGCTTCGTAAGTATATGTAGTATAATTAGGACTTGAATGTTTATTGATTCTGGATGATCCTGGTTTATTGTCTATTGTTCCTGCATTAACTTCTATTTGTGTATTATTTATTTGTTCTAAAAGTTCTGTATATGTTTCACTAATTTCAGAATAAGTGTCGTTTGTAAGTGTGTTGTTATTATCCTCATTAGTTATAGTATTTATCCTAATATTTAGTAAATCGGGTTCAGTATTACTTTGTTCTGCTTCTTCCATTTGTATTTTAGCTTTAAATTGTTCGATTTCTTTTGTTAATCTTAATTCTTGTTCATGTTCATGTTTCTTTTCTTTTTCTTTTTGTTTCTCAGCATACAATTTTTTTAACATTTCTAATTCTTTTTCTAATTCTAATATTTTAGTATTTTTTGTTTCCTCTAGTTGTTGCAGTTCTTCTTTTGCTTGTGTTTTTATTTTATCAATTTCATATTTCCTGTCAATTTCTTCGTTTTCCTTAGAAATTCGGACCATAGCGGTTAAACTATCTTCTAAGCTGACTGTTTCTTTTTCTAACATTAAGTATAGAGTTTTGCCTATTTTCTTATACCTTCTTCCTAAGTTTGAAAATATTATTGCTATTTGTAATCCATCAGGATTTGTAAATATTTTTTCATCTACTGCATATTCTTCCTTATTCATTATAATTTATGTTCGTATTTATATTCTAAATGAAACAATTGTATTTCTAATTCAAATATAGTTTTTCTTTGTGCGTTTAAAGATTTTTTATTTACTCCGGCGAATATATTGTAGTGTAATCTATCCTGTCTTTCTTTCAATTCTTGTCGTATTTTTGTGATCTGTTCTAATAATTGTTGTCTGTATTGTGTATCCGTATTCATAGCTTGTTCTTCAGATGTTGGATTAATTTGTACTCTGTTTTAGATATTTTATTTATTAGGTAAGATAGTCTATTATCATCTTGTTTACTGGTATGTAAAGATTTATATTCTGGATATAGTAATTTTAATTTCTTTCTAATTTTTCGTAGATTCTTATTTTGCTTCCGTTGTTGTTTATTTATTTTCTGTACATCGATTTTTGCCTTTGTTTGTTCTTCAGTATCTGTATTATAGAGTATATCATTTATGTAAGCATGTTGATTGTTAATATGTTGATCTAAAGTAATTCCATATTCTTGATAGGAATCACGTAGAAGATGACCCCAGAATTTAGAGAAAGAGTACCTGAGTAGTCAGTTAAGGTATTGTTGGCACAGCCACTCAGCCAGTACCATCTCTATCTTCTTACTGCTGTCTTCCTCCTCCTTCCCGGGATGGTACCCTGTTCAGTTTGCTTGTGTTTCTGTACCATGGTATAAACCTGCATTAGAAGAAAACTGTTGGTCATCATTGGTTCACCATTCCCAGTCAGATATTCAACCAGTACGAAAGCAGCAGGAAAGTCGGGTTATTGATCAAGAGATTCTTTATAGACAGGACATCCAAAATATAGTAACTCTTGGTTGCAACGTTGACCATTGAATTAACTGTTCGAATACAAGTCTCAGATGGTAATAGGAGAAACTAATGTTGAAAATCTGAACTACAGTATAATGTTATTTTCTATTCTTGCTAACTATGTTGCACAATGTAAAAATTTGAACATCTGGAAAACAGTCACACATGAGCTAAGCACAAAGTGACAATATAATTTCATGTAACAATCATTTTATAATGACTACTTGGACATATATTTACATGATAAACAGGTAAAGATCTTGATAAGTGCATTATAAATTAAGGAAAAATATTCAACTTAAGATATGAATTGTAAGTCATTATGCAGCAGTCAGAAAGATGTTTGCTGTGTCAGAGAAGTTCTTATTTCCTTATTTACAACTAACTTATATGATCCATCACATTTTTTCATTATAGCATTCGACTACACTGAGAAGGCCGGTAAATCCTGGATCCGTCGATTTTCAGCGGTACCTTTCTTACTCCAGATGTTAATCCCAGGCTACCAAGGTTTTCATTATCAACATACTTCCATGTAATACTCTCTTTGTCCCGCTTTTTGTAGTCGATGCTTCTATTTCCTAAATGTCAACAGAAAGCACATGCAGTTAAGTATATAAAAAGTTGCTACATTCTAAACACTTGAATCAATTACCCTGAGATAGTAAGTCAACACATAGAATGAACCTTTTGGATGTAAGATCAATAACTCTACGTACATCTTGAGGCGTATATGACTGAAGATGTGGACACATTCTCCAATATCTTCTCGTGAAACTATTTGAGTAGATTCTTTAAGATTTAGATTGAATGATGACTGTAAATAGTTATCAATTGCTTTTCTTCTCGAGGTCAAGTCTGCTTCCTTCTCCAAGAGAACTGATGGAAACTCCCAGAGGCCGGCAAGTAGACCTTCATTTGGTCTTTTTACAAGAATATATTTGCTGCTGGATTGAGGTCCCACTGTTTCCTGGCAATTCAGTATCTCTACAACACTAACAGCGGAAAACTCATGCCTTTGTTTGACCTTCACAACTTTGGTTGGGTAATCTGTAACATGAACTGACTCGTTCTGCCTAGAGAGTGATAAAGCATGACATTGAGCAGAGATGGGGCATGCAGCACAACCTGGATTCGAAAGAGAGCACAACGTAGCCCCAAGTTCCATAAGAGCTTGGTTGAAATCTCCCGGCCTACAAGGATCAACTAATTGCCCTGCAAGTTTCCTAATTCAAAAAGAAAATATATCACGACACAGGATGAAAAACTCATTCAGAAATAAAGTAATATCTGAAATTGAGTGATTACTAGTATCTGGCATGATCACTTCTTAAGCAAGATAATAATTTATATCTGTTCCCTGAATATATTTGATATGAATAGAAAGAAAAGATAAGTAGAATGAAATATGATGCAACTCCCTATAGTGTATTGTTCTTCAAAGTTGTTTACCAACTATCACAGTAAGAAAGCAACAAAAACTGATTTATACATCACAAAGACTTACCAAAAACTCTTAACTGTCGCTGCGTCTTTTGGATTTGCTGATATGGTCTTCAGCCTAGAAATAACCCTGACGACATTTCCATCAACAACAGGCACTGCCTACAGTAATAACTTAGAAAATGTGAGAAGAGGAAGAGTGTATTAGTGAGACAAAAGTTTGCAGAACCTATCGACCTTTCTGAAGGCAATTGATGCAATAGCACCAGCAGTGTATTCACCAATTCCTTTGATCTTGCGAAGATCTGAAACTGTCTCTGGAAAACTACCTCCTTCTTCAACCACCTCTTTTGCACCCTGCGGAAACACAGATATTTCTAATAAGCAAATACAACAATAAACACTTCAGAAGAGCTAAGAATGCTAATTTGCAACATCTTAGCAGTAAATTTAAAGTCGATTACAAACTGTATTTTCTTCTACACACAATTTGATACTTTCATCTCTTAGTCTGCAAAAACCTTTAATGAAACAGAATTTGGACTCTCCACCCTTAGCTAATCAATTGCCACTTGGCAACTAGAAGAACTACATAGATGGATAAATGCTGAGTTCCTCTGTAGGAATATGCTCCATCCAATTAATAAACAGTATGCTGCTCCTATAACGTGTCTAATTCTAAGTGGCACTACTCTTTGATTGCACAGCTATATCAACCAACTATACCTCAAACTAGTTGACATCAGCTATATAAATCCTTTGTATCTATTTGTGCTCATTTTGGTCCAATACTAAAAATATTCATTTTTTCAATGCATTAGGGTTCTCTACATCTCGCACTTATCCTTAATAGTACATACAAGTCCCTGACCAAACTAAAAATGTTCTAGCGAACATCCAACCTAATGTAAATGTAATTACAGCAACAATTGAGTTTACATCCCACAACCCAACTAGTTGGTATTACCTAATCGATCCATTTACTTCTAGTGTGTTCTGTTCTTAGTCAAGTATGCATTAGTTTCAGGATTTTTTTTAAATTTTTTTATAAGGTAATCACTGGAGTCGAACCTACGCGTGCCCCCCTCAGTTTGAACACCCTTGTCCACTGGGCTAACACTGTCGGTTTACTTTCAGGAATTTATAGATTTTGAAACAACTTCTCTCTATGTGATTTTACATGGATACTTGGTCCTCTTTGGGTACCTTCAATCATAATACTTTGGCACTCACAAAACGGAGCATATGGAGGGCTATGAGAAACCATCTCAGGTGCTGTGATT
The DNA here is from genome assembly GCA_031232105.1 of Capsicum rhomboideum. Lineage (NCBI taxonomy): Eukaryota > Viridiplantae > Streptophyta > Magnoliopsida > Solanales > Solanaceae > Capsicum > Capsicum rhomboideum. Next base: position 60,819,763 of record CP124711.1, read on the forward strand.
TTATCTTGGTACTACTTGAAAATAACTAATAAGTGAAAGAAGAAGAAGAAAAGTTTTCACAAGTCAGCAAGCATGTATAATTAATGTCTCCCTCTCTTCAAGTAGGAAGGTGACCTGTAATAAAAAGCGAACTCTTCTATAATACCCCAAACCGGCCCACATTTCATTCACCTCCTGCAAGGTAGATAAAAACAGAAACTCTGAGTTCCATCAAACAAAAAAATGAACCAAGTATAAGTATAAGAGCTACCTCAAGAGAAGCTTGAGCGAGATGATGAAGAGTAGGCCATTTGTTCATCCATCTATTGAAATAATCAATCACAGTTGAAACCCTAGTTTGCTGGAGCATAACTTCGGAAACCCACACTGCATAACCCCTTCTATCTCTCTCATCCAAACTACTACTCATTCTTCGCCAAGGAAGGTCTCTCTGATTTTTATCGTACCATTCCAATAGAGAAGCCCTAATTTGTAGGGTTTCATCTTTACTGAAACTGATGTCCTCTATATCGCCAACTTCTTTTGGAGGTATTTCTCTGTTACGTCGAGCTCTCTTCTTAGTTTTCGGAGAGATGGCCGTTTTCTTCTCTACTACGGCTTCCATTGATGCTTTGTGCCTATTCGGATTTCCCGCTAAGTAATGCGTTTGAAAGTGTACGCAAATGGCCAGTGGCATATCCTTTTATTTTTGTTGGTGCCTTTTCTCCCAACTTGTTTCAATGGCTTGTTACTATTATATCGTGAGTCAATTGTCTCATTAAAGTACTTTTTAAATTTTTATCTTTTTGGAAATTATGGTCATTGAACTTGTAATAATATTCCACTAAAATTAATTTTTGAATTGATATAGATAATATTGTCATCATACTATGCACATATTTTCAATAAAGTAAAAACTAATAAAAAAATTAAATTTTTAATAGAATTTTATACATGTATTTTTTGGGGTTCCATTTTTAGACTCAATACCAATTAACCAATTATAAAACTCATTACTCCTATAAAATCTGGCCTAAAATTTATTTGTCTCACTTCAAATGGGTCTTTAATAAAATAAAGTATATTCATGTAACTTGAACAAAATGGATATGCAATCTAACACAATTTTTTTATGAAAAATCAACATCAACTTCTCCTAATTGTTTGCCTACATATTAATCTCAAGTTTGTAATTAGAAAATTTGATATTTAGGAAGTCTCTCTTAATTGAAAATAAAGATTAGCTCAAAAGAAAAACATCGAAAATGCATAGTTACTATCCATCTTTGCACATCTATTAGATTGGATTTTGAATGAAAATGCAAACAAAAATGAGAAATGTATAAGCTTCCGTCAAAATAAAAGATACATGTATAAGCTTTTTAACTGAAGATTACACATTCATTTTACTCTAATTATATGAATATAATTTATTTTATTAAAGACCCGTTTGAAATGGGTCAAGTGAATTTTATATAATGGGTTAATAGGTATTTGTTCTAAAAATGGTTCCGAAAATGATATATGTATCAAGATTCATTAGCAATTTAACTTTTCCATTCGTTTTCACTATTGTTGGAAATATGTACATAGTTTGATGATTATAATTTTCAAAAAAAATTCAAAAGTTATTTAATGAGATATTTCAATAAGTTCAGTGACCATATTGTCCCAAAAAAGTTTAAAAATTACTTTAGTGGGTTATTTCTGTAAATTCGGTGATCATTTGAGGAATTGACTCTTGTATTGTATTATGTTGTTAGTTTAAATATATTATTTATTTTAATTATTATTTGAATATCATTGTATCACACCACTAAATTCATATATATATATATATATGAAAAGTTTCATTTTATGTAACAATTGATTTGTTGTGATCAGGTCGTTACCTTATCTTTTTTTTTTTCTTTCATATTTTTCCTTTGCTTATTATTAATAATCTTATTTTATTATTTTCCCTACCTTTTTATAATAGCTCTACCCCATACCCCATTTTTTGTAGGTTTATCCTTCAAATTACAGATGTGTGGCATTATGTAATGAGGTAAAACAATATAATCAATCCAAACGTTGTATTCTTCAAAAAATAATACAACAAAAATACAATATAATACAATGCATTTGTTTACCCATAAAATGATACAGCTGAATTTATCAAATTGGTTTAAGGGCACGTGAGTTAGATTAATCCTGCAAAAGAAATTAGTCACGACGAAAGTAAGATAAATTAATTTAAGAGCAATTAAGTAATTGAGTCATGTATTAAATCCTGAAATTTTGGCCTTGATGGTCTATGAACAATGCGTCCAAAATCACTTGAGAACCAAAGAACATGAAGATTTTAAGTTTACAGAAAGTATGTGTATATAATTTGTGAATCGGGTTTCTAGAGCCCTTAATACAGAAAACTAGTGGGCTATTTATAGGAAAAATGTAAGGAACAACTTGTGTAGGGTTCGCCCTGTCTCATAGTCTTCTACTAGGCCACTAACTAGGCGGTTGTGTACCGGTCGAATGAAATATCAGCCTCCTCCATGATTTGCAGACAATTACATCTTAACTTTATCTTTTTTGGCTACTGCCTTTATGTCTGGAACTACGCTTCTGAGCTAGATGGACTATGCTTGTGAGACGTCGGTCCCGGTGATGTTGATTCTGGAGTCCTTCTAGACTGAACTGTATTCCTTAGTGTTGATCCTCAGAAGTTTGTTCAATACTTCCTAATCAGACCTTCGCGACTGAACATATTTTCCATATGTCATCATATTATTTATCCATTTACATAGGACCATTTTTACCTTATACAGATAGTCCTCCCAATTTTCTGTTACGACCTAAAATCCCTTGGGTTGTGATGGCATCTACCCCAACCCACCATGGTAGGTAAGCCAAACTCACAAAGACACCATTTATTTAAAGTAAAGGTAAATAATGTAATGACACATCTAATGTACAATAACAACCCAAAATAATAATAAATAAAAGGAAACCAAACATAGTACTCTAAAGGCAACTCAAGACTCAGTTGTCATGAATTCAAGAGAGACTCTAGTACAGAATGTCATAAATAAATAAAACAATACTCTGTGAGAAAGTAAAATAGAAAGTAAAGATAGATGAAGTCGAATCGATATATGAAAGTAGAAACTCACCACAACTTCGAATGATATTGAAAAGCATGAGGTCTAGCCATGAGGTCCACTCATACCAGGATCTACATTGGAAGGATGCAGAAAAGTAGGAGTGAGTACGATCCACTTGTACTTAGTAGACATTATAGGACGACTGAGCTTAGGCATAAAACTATATTGAATAAAAAAATATTAAAATAACTCTATACACATAAAAGTATCAGCAGTTCAATATCAAATAATATCACAATTTATCTCAACCACAATAATAGCGCAAGTAACAATGCAAATGCAATGATATGGAGTGATATGCAATGACCAATGCCTACCGGTATACATCCACCCCTATTTTTTGTTGTAGAGGTGGGACCTATGGGAGACTCATGAGGTCTATATACAATCACTCGAATATCACTCAATAACATCATATCTCACCGTCCAACAAACACAATAAACCACTCAGCATATCAAACCTCACCATCCGACAAATGCAATGGATCACTCGATAAATAAGTTTTCTCACAATATCACTCTCTAAAGATCTCTGAGATGAATGTGTATGCATGAACATGCAAGTGAAAATGAAATCAAATGCAATAGAAATATCCAATAGCTCAGATTCATAATCAATCTAAGAACACAAGCTACATGCAACATTAAACAAGGGATCCAAGTCCCATATCACCAAGACAATATAAACCTCTAACTGAGCATCACAACGATAATACATCTCATTCAGGACTCAAAATCAATAAATTTTTCCAGCCCATAGCATGCGTTAAATGATAAATGTAATGACCCTCCATGTTATTTTCTCAATTTTCGCACATTTTTGGTGTATCGTGCCTTCTCATAGTGGCTACAGGTCATTTATGACTTGTCGAAACTGTCAATTTGGTTTTCAAACAGTTCATTTGGGTTTTAAGCCCATTTCCCTATTTTGGAGCTTTTGAAGTTGAGAAATTGGTCTCTGACCAAAACTCGTAGTAAACGGTCTCAGATGAGAATTTTGACAGCTGTTAGCCTCAAAACATAGATTTTAAGATAGGGGGACCCTTGGTCCGGGTTTCAAGGCTTCCGAACTCATTTTGGGCTTTGATCAGAAATTGGTAAAAATGGCTCATTAGGTGTGGGGTCTACTTTTGTCGAAACAACCTCGGATGAAAAATTCGATGGAGGATTTAAGCCTGGAATATCAATTTTGGGTTATTAGCATAGTTAGTTTGGTCCCGAGCCTTTATATTTCATTTTGAGTGTTTAGACGAAAATTAGTTAAATTGCCTAAAAGGGGTCTCAAGGGTTAATTTGTAGTAAATGATATTTTTTTAATAAATCCAATGATTCTATTGGATCCGAAAAGTGTTTTATGATCAATTTGCACCATTGGTTCATGTTCATAAGCTTCCAGATGAGTTTCGAGGGTCAAAAACAAGTATTGGAAGTTGTTGGTGCTGGTGTGCTCGCTTTAGCGGCCATTGACCATTTGACTGAGCCGCTAAAGCGACCATTTGACCACTTTAGCAGTACTTTGACCCTTTGACCAGGTCGATTTAGCGGCCATCGCTGAGTATAAGACCAAACCAAATCTATTTTTTATTTTGACATTTTTGGAGCTAGGAAGCTCCGATTTTGACGATTCTCAATGCGTTTTTATTGTATAATCATTGTCTATGTGATTATAACTTCATATTTCTTATTTACATGAATACCTATTTCATTTTTCATGATTTCCGACTAAAATTGTGATTCAAAACCCTTTTTCCGCCATTATTAGAGCTTGGAGCGTGGAAAATCATCCATTGAGGCTAAGGTAAGCTAATTCAACACCTCTTGATCGTTTCCCATTATTTTTCCCTGTCAAATTCCGCTTTATTCCTTGTTAAATCCTAGAAATTAATTTTTGAATTTCTTAACTTTATGGGCTGATTTGGGCCTCTATTCGAGCTCCATTTGTGCTCAAATTTTGAGCATGCATTCCTTGTCCTTCGAGGGACCTCGTGACAGATTCAATTTTAGAATCCCATTTGTGGGCCCCACAAGCCCGTTCTTGACCCAAATTTTAACCCAAAGTATTATATAGTAATATGGGTATCGTTTTACTCCTATTAACATATAGGTTATGATTTTGATAGTGCGACATCATTTTTGAGATCATGGGATAAAGACAAGCGATTCATGGATGGTTCGAGATTGCGGCTCGGCTTTGAGGTAGGCTTCGATCTACTTTTCTCTATGAGATTGTGTATTATATAGATTGAATGCTAGCTAGGGATTATAGGATAGTTTATACTTAGTAATATCATAACTCAACCTATTTAGGGGATTTAGAATAGAAAAGTGATCTGAACCTTAGCCTAGAATACTCGTTACAGTTGTAGGATTTTATTACACCAGATTATAGACTTGTTTGACCATAGATTGTTATGAAGGACCCCTTAGTATAAGAATTACCATATCACTTAGTGAATTGGATGATATTCTCCGATTAGATCCTCCTAGTAGCTTTATGCCCTTGTTTACCTTAGTCTTTCGATTTATGGTATTATTACCTTGTTGAGTTGTATATTATTGGGCCCGAGGCGTGGTTATGATACCAGTTGGACACTAGCTTAGTACTCTATCCTTAGAATGAACATGGTTATAGTTATGAATGCATAGACACTTACGGTTGTACTGTTTGGATATTGATGATGGCATGCATACATTTAGACGTATTTACACTTATTTAGTGGTAAGATTCTGGTTAAAACCTTGATTTTACTATTATTTTCTAAAAAGGGATTTATTCCCGCGCTTTTCTTAGCATTAAAATGGATTATTTGAAAATGGAAGTCGTACCACCCCTATTATGGAATTATGACATTTTAAACCAAACATATTACTTTGGAAATTAGACCGAGGCTAATTCTGATCTATTATTGATCCACTCATTTACTACTACTTACTCACTTCGGTCGAGGGAGAGTTCGACCTTTTTTATATTACCATACTGTCTTATTCCCGGATTCGATCTCAAACAATGGATTTATAAATACACACTCATTCAGTTCAGGTTCAAGTTCGATATTCCTTATGATACTATATAGATATATATCTCCGATATTGGATGGAGTAGATTTATGATGATAGTTATTGGAAGTCCTGGTTTGGAAGCAGGGAGTTTATATGGATATCTCGGGTCCCCTAGGGATCCCTTCATTCAATGAGCCACAGTACCGGAGAAAGATGATCGTTGTAGGTCCTGCCTTTATGAGCTACTGAGATGGAGGAGGTGTATACAATTGGTACGTTATGGCACTGGGTTGATATATGGTACTGGATTATCCTTCTATTCATTCATTAGATGCATTGCCTATCACCAGTATAATTATTTGGTGCTTGTATTTATCGGTCTTATGGGGGCTGTATAGATACAAGTTATAGTTGTTGTTTATTGATTGCTTGCTTGTGCCCCTCCGGGCTTATTGGGGCTTGGTTGGGGTTATTAGTTGTTCGGGCTATCCGGTTACTTATTAGTTGGTTATTATTGCATAGCTCGTGGCAGGTTGGTTATGGATTGGTACCCGAGATTGTCAATATGTTTTTTATTCTTCTTTTCCTTACTATGGTAAGATTTATTATTGATAGGTTATCTCCTGATTCTTCATATTTCTATTAGAGACCCTGATTAGGCTAGAGATAGCCCCTATATTATTTGATATCCTTAAAATGCTAGACTGTCTCCCTCAGAGTAGTATCTCCAGATTGGTTGTTGGTATAGTACTATTATATATATATATATATATATATATATTCTTCTCTATCCATGATTTGTATATCATTTCCTTCTTTCCTACTACTATCATACATTGTATATACGTTTCTTCACTCTACTATTGTATATGGTATATTTCTTTCTTCACTTTACTACCGTATAAAGGCTAGTTAGTTATGGTATTGCGCTTTGTCCCTGATTATTGGTAGTTCATGATAAGTTATCCTTATCATTTTATTAGTATTATTATGCTTAGTTTGGTATATAGTTGTCAGTAGTTTGTATTTCTACTTCACATTTTATTTATACTTGCATTATCTTTGGAGCTCCGTCAGCCGATACCTACTGATTACCACGTGTTTGGTACTCATACTACGCCTCTACAACCTATAGATCATAGTATGGTTCTCACTATTGATGTGTACATTCTGCGGAGCAACCATGGATATGAGACTTGGGGTGAGCTCCTGAAGTTCGGAGTGTTCCTGTTCTCCCTCTTATTGTTAGACTGATCTCTACCTTTGTATTTTAGAGATGGCTTTGTATATATTTACTTTTTATTCCACTTTTACTCATGTTGTATTAGAATCTCTTGTACTGACTTCACCAGATTTTGAGGATGTATTTATTTCCTTCTTGTGTTTTTTCTTCTTTATTTATATTTTTCTTCTGCTTCTCTCATTAGTTCGCTACTAGTTGTTTTGGACTACGGGTTGGCTTACCTACTGGTGGGTTATAGTAGGTGCCATCATGACCTGAGAAATTGGGTCATAAAAAATTGGTATCAGAGCATAGGTTCACCAGTGTTATTGATACAAAAGCTAAGTGCCTAGTAGAGTCATATGGATCGGTACGAAGACATCTGTATCCTATCTTCAGGAGGCTGCTAGGCATTCTTAGAAAATTATGTCCCTTGATTCCTTTTCATGTGTCCGTATTCCTATGAACCTCTAAGTACTTCTTTAACCCCACTCTGTCCTAGATAGATAGCAAGAGGTTATTGATAGATGTGAATGGGACTTTTGTGCTGGTTACCAGAGTTTTAGCTCAACATTAGGATAGGGATTTAGAGATTAATATCGAGGATCTTCAGTGTCCACCAAAGAGTTTGGCGCTAACCCAAGCTCCGGCAGAGTTTGAGACTGCCTCAGCTTTTTGGGATACCATGTTGGGGATTTCATCTTTTTGTGGATACTTCACAGTTAGTGGTGGTGCCCGATACATTGAGTGGTTCTTAAAACAGGGTTGGGTTGTTGGTGTTCGACAAGGTTCTCTATCAGTTTCATAGTATGAGATTGAGCTTCTTAAATGGGCTAGGCATACTTCTATGTTGTATTCTATTGAGCATGCAATAGGGCGGAGATTTATCTAAGGATTTGTTTTATCACCCCTCTTGGTGATGGAGTATTTGATAACAGTTGGGTCTTCTTTCTCTTGGGTTGTTGACCATGTGAGGGCTACACAGATGGCATGTATTGAGACATATGGAGGTGGCGGTAAGAGTCCATGTCAGCAGTTCAGTGTTAGTGGTATTCTATTCGGAGGTAGGGATCCTTCCAGCAGAGGTCAATATCACTTGCAGCCTATTAGGTCAATATAGATAGCACCTCAAATTATGGCTGGCTCTCAGGTAGGTCGTAGTGGTCATATTGGACATAGTTCTGATCAGACATCATGGGGTATTCGATATCGATCTTCCGGCCGTAGCGACCATTTTGGGTCAGCAGGTATGGTGCATTAGAGAGTTCCAGGGGAATATTTTGACTATGGTGAGATTGGTCATTGGTACAGAAAGTGTCCCCAATGTGGGATTATTGGGCAGTCATCGCACCTAGATCAGTCTCTTAGGGACGTGGCACCTTCGGTTAGAGGAAGTGCTTTTGGTATTTCAGTTGATTGTTCAGATGCTTAGTCTGGGTTCGAACGCATTTAAATTCATACTTCTTTGGGCAAGTCAGGTACTCTAACATTGGATTCCATCGTTATATGTGCACTTTTGATTTTCTATCCCTTTAATCTTATTTGAATTGAGTTGGGGTTTTCATACCCATCGGTGGTTAAATGCCTTGATATACTATATTGATTGTTGTGAGCCTTTGTATAGATTTATGCTTATATGACTACCCCCATAGATATTTTCTTTTAGTAGTGGATTGAGTAGATCAGTATTGTGATTTCCTTGGGGTGTAGCATTTGGGAAAAATTCTATTTCCTTTGGCATATTGGACTTGATGTGATCCTAGAGGGGTACTGGTTGTTTTTCATTTTTGTGCCATCTGCACTTTATACTGTTGTTACTATTGTTATTGTTATTACTTTGGTTGTTATTAATTCTTACTTGATAGACGGCTAGACCAAATTTATCTAGTTAGAATTCCTTACGATTTTTATCCGTTTGGCTTAGATGGCTACCTTATTTGGTTGGTCTCCCTTCTCTTTTGGTAAGGTTAGATTAGTTGTTGAGTTGTTTGTTAAAGTGAAGGTAGGTTTGGCCTTCTATGGCTTTGTTGTGATTTTTGCATTGGCGATCCTTTTTCTATGGCTCGGTCTTAAGATTGGTAAGTTGAGGTCGTTCTTCTGATTTGGCTAGTTCATCACCTGGTAGTAATCTTGATCTTGGTATTGGTGTTGAGATGGGTACTCTATTCTTTCTTTAATGTGGTTCATAGTTCACTTGAGTTAAGGTTGGTTTAAACGAGTGAATTAAGAAATTTCTCATTTTGGTATTTGTTTGGCCTAATATGACTCGTGCTATGCTTCTGCTTGGTGGTATGTTCTTGGGTGTCAGTTTTGGGTAACCAAAGCGGGTGTTTTTTGGGAATAAGTTTTCATTGCATATATTGAGTATAGGTTTGATCAGGTTCAAGCTTCGATCGTATTTTCAAAGTTTCTCAAGATTTGTCTACCCTTAGTATTCTTTGTAGTCTTGGTGAGTTTTTGGTTTTGGCCTACTGTGATATGCCTTCAGCGGGTGTGGATTTAATTTCTCATATCCTTAGCTTATGGTTTTCCTCAGTTGTGATTGTGTTCTTCGACAATGTTTTAGTTTTAGCCCTTGCGGGAACCATTGTGTTGATGTCTGATAGTAAGATTGATTCGGGTATTTGACCTTTGTAAAGACTTGTTGGCTCCAGTTATGATTTTTGACTTTTTTAAATAACGACTCGAGAGTTTTGATAGATTTTGGTATGTGGATGCTTACTCATTAACAAAATCAATTTGGATAGTTGTGATTGAGTAGTTCAACTTTAATGTTGAGATTATAACTATGGATTATGTAACTTGGTTGCAACCCCATTTCAATGTTTTGATGCAGTTGAGCGTTCGTTGACAGGTTAGCTAGGCCTACTCTTTACCTACCGGCTTTGTTCCCTTCAATTTGGGAAGATTGTGTTAGATAGATATTCGAAGGATGGTTCATTGGCACATGGTGTTGGGTTCTACGGCTTTTGACCATAGTTCTCAATTTCATCAATATTTTGTATGCCTACTCAGCAGAAGAAGTGTACCCAAGTTTGGCTTAGCATGGCTTCACCCACAGCCGATGGGTCATTCTGGAGCGGACCATTTAGTTTTAAGAGTTTGTGCCTTAGACTTATGACTATTGATTTTGAGGGTCATCCGTACCAGTTAGTATCTTTGGCAGAGATCACAGACATTGTTCAGCACCATTTAAGTATTCAGGTGGACCCTATTGGGCATTATTCATATGCTAGTCCATGTGGATTTTCAACGGGTCAGCTTCAGTCATTTGAGGTTAGTGTGATGTGATTATACAATCAAGAGAATGTTAGATTTGGAGTTTGGAGTCGTTGTATGATTCATGCCTTAGTTGTCTTTAGCCTGGTTAAGTATCTTCTTAGTTGTGCTTTTATCAGTGTAACACCTTCTAAGTCTAGCTGACAACCGTAACATTTATGGGAAATACATTGGGCATTGATAAGTCTTATACAATTGGGCCCAAAATGAAGCCCAAAATCATAAGGGAAGACATGGCCCAACATGAGATTTTTGACCCATTCTTCCAATTTGCTCCATTTGACCAAATCAACCCTTGCATTTAATGCTAAGGAAGAGATAAGAGAGACTTGAGGGACTATATAAATAGAGAAAAATCAGATTTTTATTACCATTGAACTCTCATGCCCTTTTCTAACTTTTCCACATTTTTCTCTCAAATAGACAAACCCTAAGCTCTCATATCTTTGTGGCAAAGATCATCAACTTGTAAGACTTGGTAAGTGTTTCTTATGATGGTTTAATACATTTTATGCATGATAGATGGTTTATATTATGTTGGTTATGTTGGTGGAGTATTGAGAAGTTCACAAGGTGTGAAATGTTACATGTTTGCTAAATCGGAGAATGGTTTGTCTTGTAAACTTGAATATGCACTTGTGGTCTTGAAGGAAATGAGCTTGGTGCAGTAAATATTGACATGTGAGATATGATTATAGTCTTACTTTGTTTAATCCTTGTGTATAACGTTTGGAATTGTTATTGTGAAATTGGTTATGGTTTTGGTGCCGTATTGGCCGTGAAATGTAGTTTTGGGTGTTGTTATGTGTGTTATGAGACTATGGATGAATGTTGGTGTTTAAGATGATCAAAAATATGTCAAAATAAGTTTGTTTATGATCATGGACCATTCATGGCATTAAAAGACCCAAAAGAGGCCATTTCGGACCAAAACGGGCATCTGCGGGCGCAGATGCCAACGCAGATGCCCCTGGAATTTTCCAGAGTCCTTCTGCGCATGTATCTCAGCCACCTGCGGGCGCAGGTGGCAATGCAGGTCAGCCCAGTTTTCCGTTTTGAGTATTTTCGTTTCTAGTTGATCCCCGAAGGCCCCTATACCCCTTTTGGATGTAATTATCAACTTGTGATGTCGTTTTAATGACTTTAAAGTATCGTATGGAGGTGTGTTGGACTTTACTAAGTATGGATGGTTTTTCATATGTTGTTATAAAGGAGTAATTGTGACGGAATGATAAAGAGAAAAGCGTAAAGGGTAAGTGTGGTGTGAAATGCTATCGATGTATGATCTCTTGGTCAATGTGCGTAATGTTGTGGTGTTGTTACTATGATAATGCCTTGGATTGTATTTTAAGGGGGTGACATGATGTTATACGACAACCATATAGTTCATTATTGTCTTGTACGCCTGTATAGTAACTAGTTGCTAATGTAAGTTCCGGTATGAACTTGTATTGTAGAGTAAGACGTAAAGAAGAAGCTGGAATATTGTGTTCATACATAGGCTTGTGTATTCGTAGTTGGAAGTGCAGGTATGTAAGGTTACTTTGTCCGTTTCTTTCTGCAGCATATAGAATTCACATTGACGTTACACTTGTCCTATTTCGAAATGTGTTAAGGTATACTATTTCCGGTTACCAATGGTTATTATCACAAGTTTCCTATTCATTGGTCAATTATGAATCACATGTATCCTATTCATTGATAATGTTCCAAAAGCCCAATAAAGTTATGTTCCAAAGTTCCAATATTGTTTATGCTCATGCATCTCGTTCATTGATCATTGTCCAATGGTTCCAAATAATGTTATTCTCACATCTCTTACTCATTGGTTAATGATCCAAAGCTTTACATAATGTTATGACTATCATTGTATCAATCTCAAAGTAATGAATAAAGTAATGCATATGTGGTTAATGATCAAGTATGGGTGGCAGCTTTGGAGGAGAAATGCCTAGCTCAAGCCGATCCCAAGATTGTTGGATCAGGGGGCAGTCCTAGAGGTATAAACCTAGCTCGGACTGAACTTGACAGGGGGCAGCTCTGGGGGTAATAACCTAGCTCGAGCCGAACCTGAAATATTGGTTTATGGGTGGCAGCTCTAGAGGTAATAACCTAGCTCGAGCCGATCCCGATATATATTAATTCATGGGTGGCAGCTCTAGGGGCATAAGCCTAGCTCGAGCCGATCCCAACATAACGATGTGTTATGTTAAAACCCACTATTCAGTCGGGGCCCGGGTATCACAGTTCACAGGTAAAGATGAATAACCATAGAATCAAAGAAACAAAGAAAGTAAAGGAAGCAATATACATGGTTTCCAAAGTACAGTATTGTGACTTATCCATATTGATCCTTTATTGTATTTGAGTTCATTGACATGTATACATATCATACAAGTTTCATATGGCCTTACATACTCGGTACATTCTTCGTACTGACCCCTCTTAGGGGATTTACCTTACTTGCTGCAGGCGCATGTTCTAGTAGGCCTCCACAGTAGGTTGCCAGTTGTTGCCGATCATCGGTGAGCTCCAGTTAGTTCGGGGCTTCTTCGAGTCACAGTTATACATATTTTTTGGTGTTGTACATGTTGTATAAAGCGGGGACTTGTCCCGAATTTTAGTTTATTTTGGTCAATGCACTTGTTAGAGGCTTTTGTAGACAGATGTGGGTGTATAAATGTAAAAGGTACATGTCGTTTTTGACTTGATGGCCTCAACGGCCAAGTTTCATATATGTATATATGTCACATGTTTCATGAATTTAATTGTTAGCATTATAAGCTCCTACGTGATAAGGATGTTTCGGATGGCATGCATATGAATGAACATAAGTACAGTTTGGTTCTCTCGGGGCTTATTGGCTACGGGTGCCAATCACGCCTCATTGGAATTCGGGATGTGACAAAAGTGCTATCAGAGCAGGTCGTTTTAAGGGTGTCTACAAAGCCGTGTCTGAGTAGAGTCTTACTTATCAATGTGTTGTGCACCACATTTATAAGTAGGAGGCTACGGGACATTTAAGATGTTGTTTCTCTTCTTCAATTCTAGATCGTGCTATAGAGCCAGTGTTGTAAGTTGAATTGTATCTAACCATGGTGAATGTTTCTCTTTAATATAGTAACCATGCCGATCACGAGAAGAGGTAGAGGTAAAGGTAAGCAGGTGGACATGCCTGCGGAAGAAGGAATGAGTAGATTACCACCTGACCAAGCTAGTGAAGGTGGAGCAAATGTTGAAATTTCCTCGCGGTCTTCCTCTACTTTTCCAGCTCTAGAAGAGCCAGTTGGTAGAGAAGTACCCGTATAACCACCAATGAATGCCACAGATCAGGATATTAGAAAAGCAGTACATATGTTGACACAGTTAGTGGCAGCCCAAAGTCAAGGACGAGCTGGTCCAATGACACATGATGATGATGCGGCTAGAATGGCGAGTCACAGAACACAGGATTTTCTGAAACTGGACCCTTCTATATTCACAGGGTCAGATCCGAAAGCAGATCCACAGGACATTGTGGATCAAATTCAGAGGGCCTTGGAAGTTATGCACGTGACAGGGGTAAAGACAGTTGAACTTGCTGCATATAGATTGAAAGAAGAGGCAATATTGTGGTATGAGGATTGGAAGAAATCCCGTGATATTGGTACAAATCCACCTACGTGGGAAGAGTTTAAAGTGGCTTTCCTTGATCATTACTTGCCCTATGAGATCCGTGAGGCACGTACGGATCAGTTTCTAAATCTCCGTCAAGGAAATTTGAGCGTCAGAGAATATAGTTTGCAATTTAATTCCTTGGCTCGATATGCGCCAAATGTTGTGGCTACGATGATAGACAGAGTTTATAGATACGTGGACAAGTTAGAGCCATATTTGGTAAGGGATTGCAGCATTACTGCCTTGAACAAAGACATGGACATAGCGAGAATACAAGCTTTCATGCAGAAATTGGAAGATCAAAGACAGAGACGAAGGGTACATGAATTTGACAGGGGACAGTCCAAAAGGGCTAGACCTATGGGATCATCTGCTATGTCTCAAGGAGGATCTAGGCCTCATATGTTTCTGATACCACCTAGACCATCATTTTCTCATTCCACAGTAGGTGTTCACTCTCAGTTTAGAGGGTTTAGAGGTGGTCCAGCTGGGCAGAGTAGTGGAGGTCACGGATCACAGACATCAGGTTTTCCTCGTCAGCAGTGTAAACACTGCAGGCGTATTCATACAGGTACATGTAGAGTGGGGACAAATGCTTGTTTCTAGTGTGGTATGACAGGACACATGATGAGAGAGTGTCCCCAGAGGAGTATGGGTGGTATAGCACGACCGATAGGATCGGCCGTTGCATCATCAGTATCGGCTCCTTCTTTGGGCCGAGGTGTGCATCCTGTGGGCCGTGGTAGAGGTGCCAGAGGAGCAGCAAGTACTAGTGGGGTCCAGAATCGCACTTATGCTTTGTGGACCGACAAAATTCAGAGGCTTCTCCTGATGTCGTCACAGGTACATTATCGATATTCTCAAATAATGTAAATGCATTGATTGACCCTGGTTCTATATTTTCCAATGTTACTCCATTGGTTGCTGCAAAATTTGCAAGGGCACCAGAATTATTAATTAAATCAATTGAAGTGTCTACACCGGTTGGTGAATGTATTATTGCAAAAAGAGTATATCGTAACCGTGTGGTAACTATGTGTGGTCATGATACACTTGCCAATCTCATTGAATTAGATATGGTGGATTTTGATGTGATCATGGGAATGGATTGGTTGGCCTCTTGTTATGCCACGGTAGATTGTCGGGCCAAGAAGGTGCATTTTCATTTTCCGCAAGAGAATGTTCTTGAATGGCAGGGTAATGTAGGGGCACCACGAGGAAGATTTATTTCCTATCTGAAAGCCAGGAAAATGATTGCTAAGGGTTACATATGTCATTTAGTACGGGTGAGAGATACTGAAATGGAACCACTAACTCCACAGTCGGTTCTAGTGGTCAGTGAATTTCTAGATGTATTCCTAGAGGATCTTCCAGGCTTACCCCCAGAAAGGGCAGTAGAATTTGGCATTGATGTGATTCCAGGCACTCAGCCCATTTCTATTCCTCCATATAGAATGGCTCCAGCAGAATTGCGTGAATTGAAGGAGCAATTGAAAGATTTGCTGGACAAAGGCTTCATTAGACCTAGTGTGTCCCCATGGGGTGCACCGGTATTATTTGTACGGAAGAAAGATGGCACGTTGAGAATGTACATCGATTATCGATAATTGAATAAGGTAACGATCAAGAACAAATATTCCCTCCCTCGAATTGATGATTTATTTGATCAGTTACAGGGTGCCAGGTGTTTTTCAAAGATCGACTTGAGGTCGGGTTACCATCAAGTCAGAGTGAGAGAAGAAGATGTACCCAAGACATCTTTCCAAACACGGTATGGCCATTACGAATTTCTAGTTATGTCATTTGGACTAACAAATGCACCAGCTGTGTTCATGGATTTAATGAATAGGGTGTTTAAGCCATTTCTGGACGTGTTCGTCACGGTGTTTATAGATGACATTCTGGTTTATTCAAGATCACCAAAGGACCATGCTAATCACTTACGACAAGTATTACAAATACTCCATGAGCGTAAGTTGTATGCAAAGTTCTCGAAGTGTGAGTTTTGGTTAAACTCCATCGCATTCTTGGGTCATATTGTGTCAGATGAAGGGATACAGGTTGATACACAGAAGATTGAAGCAGTGAAAAATTGGCCAAGACCTACGACACCCACAGAGATTCGTAGTTTTCTTGGACTGGCAGGTTATTACCGAAGATTTGTGGAAGGTTTTTCCTCTAGTGCTGCACCGTTAACAAAGCTTACACATAAGGCAGTGAAATTTCAGTGGAATGATGCGTGTGAGAAAAACTTCCAAAAGTTGAATGATAAATTAACCTCCACACCAGTTTTAGTGCTCCCTGAAGGTACCGAAGGTTATGCAGTGTATTGTGATGCTTCCGGGGTTGACCTCAAATGTGTATTGATGCAGCACGGTAATGTCATAGCATATGCCTCATGACAGTTGCGGCCACATGAAAGAAACTATGCCACACATGATCTTGAATTAGCAGCAGTGGTTTTTGCTTTAAAGATATGGCGTCATTATTTGTATGGGGTTCATGTTGATATCTATACTGATCACAAAAGTTTGCAGTATATCTTTAAGCAGAAAGAACTCAATTTAAGGCAAAGAAGGTGGCTTGAGTTATTAAAAGATTATGATATTGATATTCTATACCATCCAGGAAAAGCAAATGTGGTAGTTGATGCATTGAGCCGCAAGGCAACCGGAGTCATTGATGACCACTTGACGAAAAAGAAAGGGATAATCAAAGATATACATCAATTATCCAGCTTGGGGGTTCGTCTTCTTGAATCCTTAGTTGAAGGAGTTATTGTGCAAAATACGGCTGAATCTTTGCTAATAGCTGAGGTGAAAGAAAAGTAGTTTACAGATCCTATGTTAATGCAGTTAGAGGAGAATGTAGAAAAGAATTTGACAAAGGCATTTGATCTAACACAAGAAGGGGTGCTACAATGCCAAGGTAGATTAAGCGTACAGGATGTAGATGAACTACAAAAACGAATCATGACGGAGGCGCATCATTCACGCTATTCTATTCATCCAGGTGCTACTAAAATGTATCATGATTTAAAAGAAGTGTATTGGTGGGGAAATATGAAGAAGAATATTGCATAATTTGTCGCTCAATGCCCGAATTGTCAACAAGTAAAGGTAGAGCATCAGAAACCAGGAAGTTACATGCAATGTATTAATCTTCCAGTCTGGAAATGGGATATGATTAATATGGACTTCATCACAAGTTTGCCCCGTACATTGCGAAAATTTGATTCTATATGGGTTATAGTGGATAGGCTTACCAAGTCAGCGCATTTTCTACCAGTCAAGACCACCTATACAACTGAGGATTATGCAAACTTATATGTGAAAGAGATAGTACGATTACATGGTATTCCACTTTCCATTATATCAGACAGAGGAGCACAGTTCACAGTGCACTTTTGGAGATCTTTTCAGCAGAGTTTGGGCACACAGGTGAATTTGAGTACGGCTTTCCATCCTCAGACTGATGGACAAGCAGAACGTACTATTCAGACACTTGAAGATATGATACGAGCATGCACGTTAGATTTTCAAGGCAGTTGGGATGACCATTTGCCTCTTATTGAATTTGCTTATAACAATAGCTACCATTCAAGTATTAAAATGGCACCTTATGAAGCATTATATGAAAGAAAATGTAGATCACCAATTGGGTGGTTTGAAGCAGGTAAGACTGCTTTACTTGGGCCAGATCTTGTTCATCAGGCTATGGAGAAGGTTAAAGTGATTCAACAACGATTACAGACGACCCAAAGTCGACACAAGTCATATGCCGATGTTAGAAGAAGAGGACTTGAGTTAGCCATAGATGATTGGGTATTTCTGAAGGTGTCACCAATGAAAGGGGTAATGCGATTTGGAAAGAAAGGGAAATTGAGTCCACGATATATAGGCCTATATGAAATTATTAGAAGATTTGGGCAAGTTACGTATGAGTTGGCGCTACCCCAAGAACTCTCCACAGTTCATCCAGTATTCCATATGTCGATGCATCAAAAATGCATAGGAGATCCATCTCGTTTTACTCCTATTGACGATGTACAGATCACAGAGGATCTTACCTATGAGGAGATACCTGTAGCCATTCTTGATAGACAAGTGAAGAGGCTGAGGAATAAAGATATAGCATCCGTAAAGGTACTTTGGAGAAATCAGCAAATAGAAGAGGTCACATGGGAAGCTGAAGAAATGATGAAATCCAAGTACCCTCATTTGTTCCAAGGGGAAGAATGACAAGTAAGTATTAACAAGCTTTGAGTATATCTTTATATGATGACATGAAGACTATTCCTCAACTTGTAATTGTTTACTTTGAAATGATAACACTAACATTCGAGGACGAATGTTCCTAAGGGGGGGAGAATATAACACCCCGTACGTTTCTAAGTCTAGATGAAAACCATAACATTTATGGGAAATACATGTGGGCATTGATAAGTCCTATACAATTGGGCCCAAAATGAAGCCCAAAGTCATAAGGGAAGACATGGCCCAACATGAGATTTTTGACCCATTCTTCCAATTTGCTCCATTTGACCAAATCAACCTTGCATTTAATGCTAAGAAAGAGATAAGAGAGACTTGAGGGACTATATAAATAGAGAAAAATCAGATTTTTATTACCATTGAACTCTCATGCCCTTTTCTAACTTTTCCACATTTTTCTCTCAAATAGACAAACCCTAAGCTCTCATCTCTTTGTGGCCAAGATCATCAACTTGTAAGACTTCGTAAGTATTTCTTATGATGGTTTAATACATTTTATGCATGAAATATGGTTTATATTATGTTGGTTATGTTGGTGGAGTATTGAGAAGTTCACAAGGTGTGAAATGTTACATGTTTGCTAAATCGGAGAATGGTTTGTCTTGTAAACTTGAATATACACTTGTGGTATTGAAGGAAATGAACTTGTTGGACTAAATATTGAAATGTGAGATGTGATTATAGTCTTACTTTGTTTAATCCTTGTGTATAACATTTGGAATTGTTATTGTGAAATTGGTTATGGTTTTGGTGCCGTATTGGCCGTGAAATGTAGTTTTGGGTGTTGTTATGTGTGTTGTGAGAACATGGCTGAATTTTGATGTTTAATATGATCAAAAATATGTCAAAATAAGTTTGGTTATTGTCATGTACCATTCATGGCATTAAAAGACCCAAAAGAGGCCATTTCGGACCAAAACGGGCATCTGCCCCCGCAGACGAGGGCATCTGCGGGCGCAGATGCCAATATAGATGCCCCTGGAATTTTTTAGAGGTCATATGTGCGTGCATATCATCCACCTTCAGGCACAGGTGGCAACGCAAGTCAGCCCAGTTTTCCATTTTGAGTGTTTTCGTTTCTAGTTGATCCCCGAAGGCCCCTATACCCCTTTTGGATATAATTATCAACTTGTGATGTCGTTTTAATGACTTTAAAGTATAGTATGGAGGTGTGTTGGACTGTATTAAGTATGTATGGTTTTTCATATGTTGTTATAAAGGAGTAATTGTGACGGAATGATAAAGAGAAAAGCGTAAAGGGTAAGTGTGGTGTGAAATGCTATCGATGTATGATCTCTTGGTCAATGTGCGTAATGTTGTGGTGTTGTTACTATGATAATGACTTGTATTGTGTTGTAAGGGGGTGACATTATGTTATACGACAGTCATATAGTTCATTGTTGTCTTGTACGCCTGTATAGTAACTAGTTGCTAATGTAAGTTCCGATATGAACTTGTATTGTAGAGTAAGACGTAAAGAAGAAGCTGGAATATTGTGTTCATACATAGGCTTGTGTATTCATACTTGGAAGTGCAGGTATGTAAGGTTACTTTGTCCGTATCTTTTTGCAGCATATAGAATTCACATTGACGTTACACTTGTCCTATTCCAAAATGTGTTAAGGTATACTATTTCCGGTTACCAATGGTTATTATCACAAGTTTCCTATTCATTGGTCAATTATGAATCACATGTATCCTATTCATTGATAATGTTCCAAAATCCCAATAAAGTTATGTTCCAAAGTTCCAATATTGTTTATGCTCATGCATCTCGTTCATTGATCATTGTCCAATGGTTCCAAATAATGTTATTCTCACATCTCTTACTCATTGGTTAATGATCCAAAGCTTCACATAATGTTATGACTATCATTGTATCTATCTCAAAGTAATGAATAAAGTAATGCATATGTAGTTAATGATCAAGTATGGGTGGCAGCTTTGGGGGTGAAGTGCCTAGCTCAAGCCAATCCCAAGATTGTTGGATCAGGGGGCAGTCCTAGAGGTATAAACCTAACTCGGACTGAACCTGACATGGGGAAGCTCTGGGGGTAATAACCTAGCTCGAGCCAAACCTGAAATATTAGTTTATGGGTGGCAGCTCTAGAGGTAATAACCTAGCTCGAGCCGATCCCGATATATATTAATTCATGGGTGGCAGCTCTAGGGGCATAAGCCTACCTCAAGCCGATCCCAACATAACGATGTGTTATGTTGAAACCCACTATTCAGTCAGGGCCCGGGTATCACAGTTCGCAGGCAAAGATGAATAACCATAGAATCAAAGAAACAAAGAAAGTAAAGGAAGCAATATACATAGTTTCCAAAGTACAGTATTGTGACTTATCCATATTGATCCTTTATTGTATTTGAGTTCATTGACATGTCTACATATCATACAAGTTTCATATGGCCATACATAGTCGGTACATTCTTCGTACTGACCCCTCTTGGGGGATTTACCTTACTTGCTGCAGATGCAGGTACTAGTAGGCCTTCACAGTAGGTTGCCAGTTGTTGCAGATCATTGGTGAGCTCCTTTTACTTCGGGGCTTTTTCGAGTCACAGTTGTACAAATGTTTTGGTGTTGTACATGTTGTATAAAGCGGGGACTTGTCCCGACTTTTAGTTCATTTTGGTCAATGCACTTGTTAGAGGCTTTTGTAGACAGATGTGGGTGTATAAATGTAAAAGGTAGATGTCATTTTTGAATTGATGGCCTCAACGGCCAAGTTTCATATATGTATATATGTCACATGTTTCATGAATTTCATTGTTAGCATTATAAGATCCTACGTGATAAGGGTGTTTCGGATGGCATGCATATGAATGAACATAAGTACAGTTTGGTTCTCTCGGGCCTTATCAGCTATGGGTGACAATCACGCTTCATTGGAATTTAGGGTGTGACAATCAGTGTGATGTTAGTATGTTGTGGTTTGGGTTTGTGTGCGTCAGCCGAGCTCTGTTCAGTTGGAGGCCAATTGGTTATTGAGGATGAGTTTTTGGTTACTTGGAAAGTGAGTAAGAAAGTTAGTGAAAAAGGGCTACCTTTAGTGAAATCCCTGAAAGTGTAATTTGAACCGTGGAGGTTGTTTGAGGAGTCTTGCTCGAGGCATGTTGGCCCAGTACCTCATCCTTTTGAGCTTTCGGTCTCTTTCTATCCATTGACTTTTGCCGATGAAAGTCCTTTTAGTAGTGGATATTGTAATGACCCTCCAGGTCATTTTCTCGATTTCCACTTGTTTTTGGTGTATTGTGCTTTCCCATAGCGGCTACAAGTCATTTATAACTTTCCAAACTTGTCGGTTTGGTTTTCGGGCAGTTCGTTTGGGTTTTAAGCCCATTTCCCTATTTTGGATATTTTAAAGTTGAGAAATTGGTCTCAGAACAAAACTCCTAGTAAACGACCTTGGATGAGAATTCCAACAGCGTAGTTATCTCCGAAACATGAATTTTAGGCTAGGGGGAACCTTGGTCAGGGTCCTGAGTCTTCCAGACTCATTTTGGGCTATTGGTCAGAAATTGGTAAAAATGACTCATTAGGTGTGGGGTCCACTTTTTGTCAAAACAACCTTGTATAGAAATTTTGATGGCAACGTTGAGTCTGGAATGTTGATTTTGGGATAGTTAGTTTGGGTCCCGAGTCTTTATATTTCATTTTGAGTGTTTAGACGAAAATTAGTTAAATTGCCTAAAAGGAGTCTTGGGGGTTAATTTGTAGAAAATGACCTTTTTTCGTAAATCCAACAATTTCATTGGATCTGTAAGGTGTTTTATGATCAGTTTACATTATTGGTTCATGTTCATATGCTTTCGGATGAGTTCTAAGGGTCAAAAACAAGTATTGGAAGTTGCTGGTGCTGGTGTGGCCGCTAAAGCAGCCATTGACCGTTTGACTGAGCTGCTAAAGCGACCATTTGACTGCTTTAACAGTACTTTAACCCTTTGACTAGGCCACTTTAGCGTCCATCGCTGAGTATAAGATTAAACCAAACCCATTTTGTATTTTGACATTTTGGGAGCGAGGAAGCTCCAATTTTGACGATTCTTAATGTGTTTTTCTCGTATAATAATTGTCTATGAGATAATAACTTCATATTGCTCATTTTCCAAGAATATCCATTTCATTTTTCATGATTTCCAACAAAAATTGTGATTCAAAACCCTTTTTCTGTCGTTATTGGAGCTTGGAGCGTGGGAAATTATCCATTGAGGCTAAGGTAAGCTAAATCAACACCTTTTGATCATTCCCATTGTTTTTTCCCGTCAAATTCCACTCTTTTCCTTGTAAATTCCTAGAAATTAGTTTTTGAATTTCTTACCTTTGTGGGCTAATTTAGGCCTCGATTTGAGCTCCGTTTGTGCTCAAAATTTGAGCATGCAATTATTTTCTTTTGAGGGACCTCGTGACAGATTTAATTTTAGAATTCCATTTGCGGGCCCCAAAAGCCCATTCTTGACCTGAATTTTGACCCAGAGTATTATATAATAATATGGGTATCGTTGCACTCCTATTAATGTGTAGATTATGATTTTGATAGTGCGACATCATTTTCGAGATCATGGGATAAAGACGAGCGATTCATAGACGGTTCGAGAGTGTGGTTTGGCTTTGAGGTAAGCTTTGGTCTATTTTTCTCTATGAGATTGTGTATTGTATAGATTGCATGCTAGGTTGGGATTATAGGATAGGCTTATACTTAGTAATATCATGACTCAACCTATTTAGGGGATTTAGAATAGAAAAGTGATATGAACCTTAGCCTAGAATACTCGTTACCGTTGTAGGATCCTATTACACCGGATTATGGACTTGTTTGACCATATATTATCATGAAGGACCCTTTAGTATAAGAATTACCATATCACTTAGTGAATTGGACGGTATTCCCAGATTAGATCCTCCTAGTAGCTTTATGCCCTTGTTTACCTTAGTTTCTCGATTTATGGTACTAATACCTTTTTGAGTTATATATTATTAGGCCCGAGGCCAGGTTAGTACTCTATCCTTAGAATGAACATGGTATAGTTATGGATGCGTAGAAGCTTACGGTTGTCTTATTTGGATACTGGTGATGGCATACATACATTTAGGCGTATTTACACTTATTTAGTGGTACAATTCTGATTAAAAACTTGATTTTACTACTGTTTTGTAAAAAGGGATTTATTCCCAATTTTATTAACTTTAAAATAGATTATTTGAAAATGGAAGTCATACCACTCTTATTCTGGAATTATGACATTTTAAACCAAACATATTACTTTGAAAATTAGACTAAGGCTAATTCTGGTCCATTATTGATCCACTCATTTACTACTACTTACTCACTTTGGTCGAGGGAGATTCTGACCCTTTATATATTACCATACTGTCTTAGTCCCGAATTCGATCTTGGGCAATGGATTTACAAATATACACTCATTCAGTTATGGTTCAAGTCCGGCATTCCTTATGATAATATATATATATATATATATGTATGTATCCACTCATTTACTACTACTTACTCACTTTGGTCGAGGGAGATTCTGACCCTTTATATATTACCATACTGTCTTAGTCCCGAATTCGATCTTGGGCAATGGATTTACAAATATACACTCATTCAGTTATGGTTCAAGTCCGGCATTCCTTATGATAATATATATATATATATATATATGTATATATATATATATATATATGTATATATATATATATATCTGGTACTGGATAGAGTAGATTTGTGATGATGGTTATTGAAAGGCCTGGTTTGGGACCAGAGAGTGTATATACATATCCCGAGTCCCATATGGCCCTCTTCATCCCATGAGCCACAATACCGGAGAAGGATTGTCGCCTTAGGTCCTGCCTTTGTGAGCTACTGAGCTGAAAGAGGTGTATACATTTGGTACGTTATCACACTTGGTTGATATATGGTACTGGATTATCCTTGCATTCATTTATTATATGCATTGCCTATTACTAGTATAATTGTTTGGCGCTTGTATCTATCGGTCTTATGAGGGGCTATATAGATACAAGTTATGGTTATTGTTTGTTGATTGCTTATTTGTGCATCTCCGGGCTTATGGGGGCCCGGTTGGGGTTATTGGTTGTCCGGGCTATTTGGTTAATTATTGTTCAGTTATTATTGCATATCTCGTGGCAGGTTGGTTATGGATTAGTACCCGAGATTTTCGGTATGTTTTTTATTCTTCTTTTCCTTACTATAGTAAGATTTATTATTGATAGGTTATCTCCTGATTCTTCACATTTCAATTAGAGACCCTGATTAGGCTAGAGATAGCCCCTATATTATTTGTGATCCTTAAAATGCTAGACTGGCTCCCTCAGAGTAGTATCTACAGTTTGGTTGTTGGTATAGTGCTATTATATATATATATATATATATATATATATCCATAATTTGAATATCATTTCCTTCTTTCCTACTACTATCATACAATGTATATATATATTTCTCCACTCTGCTATTGTATATTGTATATCCCTTTCTTCACTTTACTACCGTATAATAGCTAGTTACTTAAGTTATTGCGCTTTATCCCTGATTATTGGTAGTTCATATTAAGTTATCCTTATCGTTTCATTAGTATTATTATTGTTAGTTTGGTAGATAGCTGTCTGTAGTTTGTATTCCTGCTTTACATTTGTTTTATACTTAAATTATCTTTGAAGCTCAGCCAGTCGATGCCTACTGAGTACCATGTGTTTGGTACTCATACTACACTTCTACAGCCTGGTATGAGTTCTTACTATTGATGTGTGCATCATGCAGAGCAACCATGGATCGGAGACTTGGGGTGAGCTCCTGATGTTCGGAGTGTTCCTGTTCTCTCTCTTATTGTTAGACTGATCTCTACCTTTGTATTTTAGAGATGACTTTGTATATATTTACTTTGTATTCCACTTGTACTCATGTTGTATTAGAAGATCTTGTATTGACTTCACCAGGTTTTGGCGATGTATTTACTTCCTTCTTGTCTTCTTTCTCCTTTATTTATATTTTGCTTTTGCTCCTCTCATTAGTCTGCTACTAGCTATTTTGGACTACGGGTTGGCTTACCTACTGGTGGGTTATAGTAGGTGCCATCATGACTTGAGAAATCGGGTCGTGACAATAAACCCCCACCCAAGCAATGTCTAAAAGAAGTTAAGTCATAACAGACCTCGAAGATGAGTTGCAAGTCTCTAAAGATCACAAACTCAACTTACCCTTTTGAATGGACTTGGAATGCAACCAATCTATCAAAAACAAGATCTACTCATAAATACAAGTCCATCGATACTCATATTGCTATACTTCTATTTAGGGTCTAAAAGTCAACCAAAAATTCACCCCAAGCCCACAAGGGAAATCTAGATTATATTGAAAAATAACATTACCTATGACTTAAGGATTTCAAATCCAAAATTTCATTAAAAATGGAGTTAAAATAGACCCCAAAATTATCAAAATATCATTTTTTAAACTTTACCGGAAAACCCCCAAATTTCCATGTTCAAACGTGGTTTAAAATTGAGAAAACAATTGATAAGTAAATAAAATTTTGTCAAAAAAAAAATTAAACCATACTACAAGTACCTTACATTCCGAAAATCAACAATAGCCCATCACAAATCAACCCTCAAACCTAGAACTTTTGATTTCTTATTTTTTGGGTTTCAAATCTCAACCTTATGAATCACAATCATGAAAAATAAATTGGATATTCTTAGAGAATGAGCAAAATGAAGGTAGAATCACATACCCAATGATTATTCAAAAAAAACCCATCAAGAATCGCCTCAATCAAAACTTCCTAGCTCCCCAAATGTCAAATATATCAAAAAATTGCGATGTGTCTGATTTAATCACTGACCATGTAAAACTTGTTCTTTGCATTTGTGGGACCCCCCACCGCACTTGCGAAGAACAAATTCTTGCGTTGAGTGGTCAATAAAAGGTGTATTCTTCGCGTTTGCAGTATACCCATCGTGTTCATGAAAAACAACCATCACACCAGAAAATCAGCAATTGTTGTCCACTCTAAAATGGTCATAACTTCCTCATACTGACACAAAATGCATTGATTCTTTTTACTTTGGCTCCCAAATTTTGGTATATACCCAATGGTACCATTCAAACATCCAAAATATCTCATTAAACTTAGATGATATTATTAAAATTCAATGATGAATAATTCAAACTCTAAATAAGTACCCAAAACTCATCTGAGACCTCCCAAACACAAACCAATGGCTCAAACCACTTGTAAAATATATTTCGGACCTAATGAAATTATAAAAAAAACTAAATAAGGTAATGCTAACTGGATATTGACCGAGGGCGACTCTTAATTTAGAAATCTCTAAATTTTTAAACAATAGCTCAAAACTTATTTAATAGCCTCAACAACAGAAATAAACCTTCAACTAGACTAAATGTCACCATTTGAACCTAGTAGAATTATCAAAATAGGAAAATTACCTTTCTAACCTTGAACGTTGACTTTGGTCAACTTTCTTATGTTTTTGAATCTCAAAACTCAAAAACTCTTCTAAAACTCATTTGAATGCCTCGAACTTAAGCCAATAGTTCTACTAACCCAAAAATCATGTTTCAAAACCGATGGCACTGAAGAAATTTTGATATGAGCTCAACCTCTATGGATGTTAACTAAAGTCAACTATATCAACTTTTTAACCTTCCAAAATAAAAAAACATATAATACTCAAACCAATCACCTCGAGAACCATGTCACCACTCTCGCATATAACAAATACTAAAAGAAAACTCCATGTAATGATCCCTTTTGTTGTTGCCAAAAATATCTATGATAAAGGCATAGGAATCTCATTCGTCATAGGTGTTAGGATCAATACTTTAGTATGGAAGTGCATTAGATATGAATTAAGGTCATAAAATACCCCTAGCATGAAGTTAAGTTGAAAGTGTCCTTATCGATTGAGTTTTGGTCTAAGTTTAAACTAGGGTCAACTTTAAATAATCACTTATCCTAGAATATAAAGAGTTATGGGGCCCAATATCTCCCTAATTAAAGATATTTGGGTCTTCTTTCCAATATCATTGATCATTCATTAATCTGCTTCTGGAGCAAGAAGTTATGGCCGTTTTACTGAAGACTAGCCATTTGACATTATTTGATTTCTTACGGAATGTTGAAAAGGCAATGAAGTCTTGATTAACCAAATAGTAAGTTGCATCGAGAATAATCACCCCTTTTGACTTAGTAAGTGAGCATAAATGACCTTATTGAAGTTATTGAAACCTAAGTATTTTCTATTGACATGTAATTATCTTGATTTGATAATAAATCATGAAAGAGTGGTAGCTAAAACAATTACATATACCCTTGTTTCCTTTAAGGGAATAAGATTGGTTTTGATTGAATGATGATAAGAAACTTATTAATTGACTAATCGATATTTGGTGATGCATCTTGAATGATTATGGGATGATGTGAGTTGTGAAAGGTGATGTATAAATAGTACTTGGTTAGTGATCAAGTAGACTTAATCTTGTGGTCGAAAAAGTGTGCACCCATATTTTGACATAGGCTGGAGACCTGGAAATTGGGGCACCTATGTGGAATATGATAGTTAATTGCATTAGTTTTTGATTTAACATGAACTTAGTAGTGGATAGTGAGGTAACTAAGAACTAAGAAGATAATTGGTATTCATCTTATATGGGGCGAGTTGCCTGATATATACTTATATTTTGAGAAGGATGAGAATGTTGTAAAAGTGTGGTAACATGAATTATAGACTAAAAGGAATGAAATTGGTAAATTATATGTTCATGTTTGATTCTTACTTTCTATATTATTTTTATGTGATTTTACCTTGATCAATCGATGATGCCTACTAGTACATATGGTTGTACTGATGCTACTTTTGCAATACCCTTTTTGGGGCATAGTCTGGTTGCAAAATCAGTTGATGTTTCTTACATGGTGCGATTAGTGATCTCCAGCAACTTCTGTCTTTTCATTCTATGGTGGGAGTTGGGTCTTGTGTTATCCTTACCTTTACTTTTGAAGATCTTGTACATGTCTAGACTAGGTTATGGTATTCTTGAAAAAAGTTGTAATAATTATTAGATTTTGAACTCTTTAATAAATTTGCATATAACTTTTATATGTGTTTTGAATAGGTGGTAAGGGTTTTCCTATTTAGTTGGATTAGAGTAGGTGCCCGTACGATCTAGTTAGTTGGGTCCTGATAGTTGGTATCAGAGTGTAAGTTACCGGTCTTACAAGTACAAGAGCAAATGTTGAGTAGATTCCTGCTTATTGGTGTGCAGATGTCCATATCAAATCTTGAGGATGCTACGAGGCATTCTAGAAATTATTTTCCTTCTTTCTTTCACATTATGCTATTTTAGTCTATTGTCTACTGGGTCAATTTTAATTAGTATCTAGTTAATTCTAATTGGTATCTAGAGTCCAATTGGTATCTAGCTGATTCCAATTGGTATCTTGGTGTTTACAATTGGAATCTAGCGAATTACAATTGGTATCTAGCGATAAGAGTCACGTTGATGTGGAAGTAACTAAATTTTGTGATCACTTGGTATCGATTGATTGATTGTGACTTTGTAATGTGAAGGTGTTGCTTGTCGAATCAATGGTAATATGGCGTATTGATAGATAATAACATAAAAACTACGTAAATAGCTTTGAATTTTGTTATTGATATCTGTTATACAAATTCTTTGATGAATGTTTGTAGTTGTGTGACTTGCTTGGCAATTGTAACTTGAATTACATAAATTGAATGATAGTAAGAGAAGTATGGTTGAGAGGGTGGATACAGTAGCCCTTGGCATGAAAGTTGAATAATGTGGTTGATAAGTAAAATGTCTTATATGGGATTTGTTGTCTGTTTTAGGTGACATACATATTTAAATGTCAGACTTTTTTGACTTGGTGGTTCTTACTAGTGATTGAGTAAATTACTTATATTTTGATGATAATGTGTAGTTGATAAGAAATCGTGAGATTATGGTAGAGCTAAGTTCCCTTGTATTCGTGAATATGGTAATTGTGACTGCTTGTTGGTAAAACTAGTCACTCATTTGTTGATTAACAAAAGGACTTGTTGATTGAACTCCAAACATAACTTGTAATTAGTTGATCACTATTTGACAGTTATTATATTCTTATTGTATGGGAGAAATTATCTGTTAATAGTATCCCTTGAATATGGTATAATTGAATTGCTAAGGTTTGTGTCAAATAAGTTAGCTTGATTATGATTGATGATCCTTAGTTATAGGGTCAATAGAGGGAGTAGAGTTATTAGATGTGTTTATGCATATTCGTATCCCTCTTATTGTTACATGACAATACTTGGTTGGTATTGCTCCTTGAGTGGTTGAGGTATGTTGAGTCGATAATTTGACTAACCGTAAGGTAGTTGTGAGGCTAAATAAGTATAAATTGTCCTTGGGTGATAACTGATGAACTATTTTTTTTATAAAAGATTGATTGTTGAGGGTTACATAGACTAATATGAGTTGTGATGGAGAATTTATGTATTAATAAAATGTACAGGGGTGTGTTGGTTAGTAATTGTACTCTAGATGATTTATTCTCGTGCGCTGACCATAGAGGTGTCAAAAAGAGTCATAAAATGGATGTCTTGAGGGGAAATCATACTGTAGTATTTTATGATATTGTGTTTTCTATAGCATTGGTTAGGGTGTAAGTGCCCGGGTAGAGTTTTCCCTAGGACTAGAGTTGATAAAGTCTCAGGCTAGGGTGGGTTCCAATGGAAATCCAATGTTATGTGGCTTAGAGATATTTTGTGTTTTGAGGTGTAGTGTTTGATGAATTTAAGGTGATATTATGATAGGTGAGGGACATAGTAGCCCACATAAACTTTCAGAATGGAATTTGAGTTAGTAAATATAGCATTTGATGTAAAGGGGTTAGTTCGTAAGGTTGAAATATGGGTATTGTGTCATAAAAATACCAAAATTGGGAACAATATTGAGTTTCTACCTCACCTACCCTGCTATAGTAGGTAGTAGGCCTCTATAGCCATCCTGCTATAGCAATAATTATGCCACTATAGTAGGAGTCAATGTTAGTCAGCACCATGATAGCGGTAGGATCCCGCTATAGCGAGAATCGGGCCGCTATAGTAGGCTCGATGCAATATATGTTCATTTTTTCTTAGCTTATATGTTATTTTGTCAGGAACTCTCCAAGGTTCATTCTTAGACCGCTGTGAGAAAATTAACTAATTTGTGCATAAATGTTTGGCTCTGCATTTTCTTATCTTGAAAAGCCTCGATAGGGAGCCTGAGCATGAAATGTGGTTTAATTGATAGTTGATAGCTAGTGGGTAAGTAAGGGTACAATATAAGCAACTATGAGAGTATTTTCCTTCTAATCCCGACCTCTTACTCTTGTTCACCAGTGTTTGTTCAGGGATGAACGGTTGGTAAATTGGTATCTAATGTAATGACACATTCTGTCGTTGCTAAAAATATATATAAAAAATACATAAGAATCTCATTTGTCATAGGTGTTAGGATGAATTCTAGTATGGAAGTGCATTAGATATGAATTAAGGTCATACAATACCCCTAGCTTAAAGTTAAGTTAGAAGTGTCCTTAACGACTGAGTTTTGATCTAAGTTTTAACTAGGGTCAACTTCAAATGACCACTCCTAGAATATGAAGCGTTATGGGGATCAACACCCAACAAATTAAATGTCTTTGAAGACTATCCGTACTAAAAAGTTGAGGCTACCATAGTGGGATTAGGTTGCTATTGCGGGCCTGCTATAGTGAGATCCAAGATGCTTTAGCGGGACTCGGGTGGTTTATATGCATATGATGCCGAGTTTCAGGTCTAAAACTCAACAACCTCAATCTACAACCCTAGAAGGGCGATTTTCCAAGGTCTAGGGTGAAAATTCTTCATTGAGGTATGTTCTTCCATCATCTTCTTTGTCTTTTAATCCAATAACATCTTAGAATCATTATAATGATCTTTAGAGGTGAATTATGGGTTAGAACCCTAGGTTCATGCCTATAGGTTGGGGTACTTTCACTTAGAATTGCTTCTAGATTGTTAACTAACAATTGCTAGACTAGAATTTGTCCCCTTGATCGTGCCTTATGGGGATTTGAGCAGGGTCAAGGGTAGAAAACCCTAGAATGAAGAAATTAATCATGAACTTGGCCTAAAAACAATAAATTTAGGTTTTGATGACTAGAATGGTTAGCTAGATGGTTGAATTGTTACTTGTTTGTTATTTTAAATCGAGATCAAACTGAAGTAGCAAGAAAAGGGAAAGGAAACCATGGCTTCGTGCATTCTGTAGCTGCGGCTTGGCGTCTAGTTAGATTAGGTTTAAATGTAGTAGCAAACTATGGTTAAAAACATGAATGTGATATAGATTGATGGAAGATTTCATGTTTAGGCTTACAGGCGTGGTGTTTGGTTGATTAAAACATAGAAATTAAGATAACTATGATTTAATCCGATGAATTATAAATGGGTTGTGAACTTGCTGTTGATTGCTATGTGTGGTATGATTATTTGACATTATACTAGTATGTTGGATCCTTGTGTTGTCTAGTTATTGACATTATCTGATTTCTTGCAGAATGTTAAAAAGGTAATGAAGTCTTGATAATTCAAATAGTAAGTTGCATCAAGAATAATCACCCCTATTGACTTAGTAAGTGAGCGTAAATGGCCTAATTAAAGTTGTTGAAACCTAAGTGTTTTATATTGACATGTAATTGTCATGATTTGAAAATAAATCATGAAAGAGTAGTAGCTAAAATGGTTACATATACCCTTGTCTGCTTTAAGTGAACGAGATTGGTTAAGATTGAATAATGATAAGAAACTTATGAATTGATTCACCGATATTTGGTGATGTATCTTGAATAATTTTGACTACTTGTTGGTAAAAGTAGTCACTCATTTATTGAGTAAGAAAAGGACTTGTTGATTAAATTCCAAACATGACCTGTTATTGGCTGATTATGGTTTGACATTGCTTATATGCTTATTGTAGGGGAGTAATTATTGGTTATTAGTATCCCTTAAATGTGGTATAATTGAATTGTAAGGTTTGTGAAATACATTTCCTTGATTATGATTGATGAACCTTAGTTATAGGATCTATTAAGGGAGCAGAGTTAGTAGATACATTTATGCATATTCATATCCCTCTCATTGTTACATGATAATACTTGGTTGGTATTGCTCCTTGAGTGGTTTAGGTGTATTGAGTCGGTAATTTGACTGGCCGTCAGCTAGTTGTGAGGCAAAATGAGTATAACTGATGATTTGGTGATAAATAATAAGCTGGTTTGTTTATAAAAGATTGATTGTAGAGGGTTGAATAGACTAATATGAGTTGTGGTGGAGAATTTATGTGTATATAAAATCCACAGTGGTGTGTTAGTTGGTGTTTGTACTCTAGATGATTTATTTTCGTGTGTTGACTATGGAGGTGTGAAAAAGAGTCATAAAATAGATGTCTTGAGGGGATAACATGGAGTAGTATTTGGTGGTGTTGTGTTCGTTATAGCATTGGTTAGGGTGTAAGTGCCCGCATATAGTTTTCCCTAGGACGAAAGTTGATAAAATCTCTGTCTAGTGTGGATTCTAATAGAAAATCAGTGTTGTGTGGCTTAGAGATATTTGGTGTCTTGAGGTGTAGTCTTTGATGAATTTAAATTGATATCATGATAGGGGAGGGACATAGTAGCCCATAGAAATTTTGGAATAGTATTTGGGTTGTTTGAACTCAAGATATAGCGTTTGATATAAAAGGATTAGTTCATAAGGTTAAGATATGGGTATTGAGTTGTAAAAATGCCAAAACTGAGAACAATCTCGAGTTTCTGCCTTGCCTACCCCACTGTAGCAGGTAGCAGGCCGCTATAGTGGTCCCTCTATAGCGGGAGTCAATGTCGTGATAGCGTGAGGATCCCACTATAGTGATTCCACTATAGCAGGATTGATGCAGTAAATGTTCATTTTTTCCCGAGTTTACATATTATTTTATCAAGAATTCTCAAGGGTTCATTTTTAGATCGCTGGGAGAGAAATTACTGATTCATGTATAAATGTTTGGCTCCGTATCTTCTTGTCTTGAAAAGCCGCAATAGAGAGGCCGAGTATAAAATATGGTTCAGTTTATAAATGATACCGAGTGGGTAATTAAGGGTGTAATATAAGTAAGTCTGAGAGTATTGTCCTTCTAATCCTGACTTCTTACTTCTCTTCACAAATGTCCATTCGAGGATGAATGGTTGGTAAATTGGTATATAATGTAACGACCCGTTCTGTTGTTACTAAACATATACATCGTAAAGGCATAAGTATCTCATTCGTCATAGGTGTTAGGATCAATTATTTAATATGGGTGTGTATTAGATATGAATTAAGGTCATAATATACCCTAAGTGCAAAGTTAAGTTGGAAGTGTCCTTATCGATTGAGTTTCGGTCTAAGTTTAAACTATGGTCAACTTTAACCAATCACTCCTCCTAGAATATAAAGAGTTATAGGGACTTATACCCTACATATTAAAGATCATTGAGTCTTCTTTCCAACGGTACCGACCATTTGTTAATCCGCTTTCAGAGTAAAATATTATGATTATTTTATTGAAGACTGTCCATGCTGAAAAGCTGAGGCCGCCGTAGTGGGATTAGACTGCTATAGAAGAGCCACTATAGCGAGATTGGGGTGCTATAGCAGGACTCGAGCAGTTTATATGCCTATTTTCATCGAGTTTCAGGTCCAAAACTGAAAAACCTCATTTTACAACCCTAGAGGGCGTTTTCCAAGGTCTAGGGTGAAAATTTTTCGTTGAGGTAAGTTCTTCTGCCATCTCCTTCATCTTTTAATCCAATAACATCTTAGAATCATTAGAATGATTTTTGAATTATGGGTTAGAACCCTAGGTTCATGAGATTTTTGGGAAAACCTATGGGTTGGGATAATATCACCTAGAATTTCTTCTAGATTATAAACTAACGATTCCTAGACTAGAATTTGTCCCCTTGATCGTGTCGTATGGGGAATTTTAGTAGGGTAAAGGGGTAGAAAACCCTAGAATGAAGAAATTGATCATGAACTTGACCTAAAAACAATGAATTTAGGTTTTGATGCCTTAAATGGTCTGATAGATGGTTGAATTGTTACTTATTTCTTATTTTGGACCGAGATCAAGCCAAAACAACAAGAAAAGGCAAAAGCAACCACAACTTTTTGTATTTCATAGCATCAGCTTGGCGTCTAGGTAGGCAAGGTTTAAATGTAATTGCAGACTATGGTTAAAATGCATTAATGTGATATAGATTGATTGGAGATTCCATGTTTATGTGTACGGGCATGGTGTTTGATTGGATCAAACATGGAAATTAAGATAACTATGATTTAATCTGGTGAAATATAAATGGGATTTGAACTTGTGTTGATTGCTATGTGTTTATATGCCATCTATGTCAATTGTGCAAGAATATGTATTAGTATTTTGGGCAAGTGAATTCTAGAAATATGTGTGCTAAAAATCTTCCAATTATGGTAATAATGATAGGTCGGAAGTTCTAAAACAAGTGATTAATTGTGGTATAACATTAAGATGAAAGTTGAGGAGCTAATGGTGTTATAGCTAGGGACAAATTATAGAAGTGTGGAAGTATGTATATATGTACATATATATGAAATTGGAGCTTAGACTCAATTTGGTGATGTATATGTCCTTATATTGACTGATGATTGGTCCTTGGACACAAATGTTTAATGAATAGGTGTTAGTTGATTGATGTAATAATATGGACTTTCCTTGAAACATGTTGTATAGTATGGTTGATTTGGAGTTAAGGCTCAATTTGGTTGTATGTGTTCATGTTAACTGATTGTTTGTTTATTTAGTTACAACATATGCTAATGAATGATGAACTTGTTAATCATTGAATGCAAGTTTGGAAATCGATAACCTATAATGAGATTGGTAAAAAGAACCTTGTTGATATGAAAGTGTGATTGATTTAACTCATTATGTGATTGTACTTATTGAAAGTATAGGTTATTGTTGTGAGTGATTTGATAATAATTGATTATGATTGAATTGATGGATTTCAGGGAGGATAAGGGTGGGGCCGTTGAAATACGTGTTCTTTAATACTTAGTTTGGGATAAGGGTGGCAAGCCACTAGTTGTCTCGTATATTGGTACACGGACTGAGCTCTTCCCCTGCAGACCATGGTTAGTGAGAAGACAAAAGACCCTTAGAATGTGTGTACACCATTATTTTTTGATAATTTGATGGTTCCTTGATTGAACTGGGTTATATTTTGTATTACATATATTGGGATCCTTGTGATGTCCAGTTATTTGACATATCATTTGGATCCTTGGGAGGTTCGATTATTTGACATATCATTTGGATCTTTATGTGATCTGGTTATTCGACATATCATTTGGATCCTTGAGTGGTCCGATTATTTGACATATCATTTAGATTCTTGAGTGGTCCAGTTATTTGATTTATTTTATACTTGGTTCAATGTGTGGTCCAGCTATTTGACATCATCTTTGACTCCTTGTGTGATCTGATTATTTGACATTACACTAGTATGTTGGGATCCTTGTGTGGTCTAGTTATTAGCATTATCTGATTTCTTACAGAATGTTGAAAAGGTAATGAAGTCTTGATAATTCAAATAGTAAGTTGCATAGAGAATAATCACCCTTGTTGACTCAGTAAGTGAGCATAAATGGCCTAATTGAAGTTGTTGAAACCTAAGTATTTTTATTGACATGAAATTGTCCTGATTTGATAATAAATCATGAAAGAGTAGTAGCTATAATGGTTACACACACCCTTGTCTGCTTTAAGTGAAAGAGATGGTTAGGGTTGAATAATGATAAGAAACTTAGGAATTAAATAACCGATATTTGGTGATGTATCCTGAATAATTTTTACTACTTGTTAGTAAAGCTAGTCACTCATTTGTTGATTAAGAAAGGACTTGTTGATTGAGTTTCAAACATGACTTGTAATTGGCTGATTATTGTTTGACATTTCTTAGATGCTCATTGTATGGAAATAATTATTGGTTATTATTATCCCTTAAATGTGGTAGAATTAGTTGCTAAGGTTCGTGAAATAAGTTTTCTTGATTATGACAGATAAACCTTAGTTGTAGGGTCGATTGAGGGAGCAGAGTTAGTAGATGCGTTTATGCATATTCATATCCCTCTCATTGTTACATGATAATACTTGGTTGGCATTGCTCCTTGAGTGGTTGAGGTATATTGAGTTGGTAATTTGATTGACCGTAAGCTAGTTGTGAGGCTAAATGAGTATAGCTTATCCTTTGGTGATAACTAATGTGCTGGTTTGATTAAAAAAGATTGATTGTTAAGGGTTGAATAGACTAATGTGAGTTATGGTGAAAAATTTATGTGTTAGTAAAATCCACAGTGGTGTGTTTGTTGGTGTTTGTACTCTAGATGGTTTATTCTCGTACGCTTCCCATGGAGGTGTGAAAAAGAGTCATAAAATAGATGTCCTAAGGGGATAACATAGTGTAGTGTTTGGTGGTGTTGTGTTCTTTATAGCATTGATTAGGGTGTAAGTGCCCGCGTAGAGTTTTCCCTAGGGTGAGAGTTGATAAAATCTCTGGCTAGGGTTGGTTCCAATAGAAATACTGTGTTGTGTGGCTTAGAGATATTTGGTGTCTTGTCGTATAGTGTTTGATGAATTTAAGGTGATATCATGATAGGTGAGGGTCATAGTAGCCCATAGAAACTTTTGGAATAGTGTATGGGTTGGTTGAACTCCAGATATAGTGTTTGATGTAAAGGGATTAGTTCATAAGGTTAAAATATGGGTATTGTGTTGTAAAAATGCAAAAACTGGGAACAATCTCGAGTTTCTGCCTTGTCTACCCCACTGTAGTAGGTAGCTGGCCACTATAGCGGTCCCGCTATAGCGGGAGTCAATGTTAGTCAATGTCGTGATACCGTAAGGATCCCACAATAGCGATACCGCCACATCGGGCTCGATTCAGTAAATGTTCATATTTTTCCAATTTTAGATGTTATTTCATCAAGAACTCTCAAGGGTTTGTTCTTAGATTGGTGTGAGATAAATAAAAGATTAATGTGTAAATGTTTGGCTCCTCATCTTCTTGTCTAGAAAAGCGGCCATGGAGAGGCCGATATAAAATATGGTTTAATTGATAAACAATGCCGAGTGGGAAATTAAAGGTGCAATATAATAAACAATGAGAGTATTGTCCTTCTAATCCCTACCTCTTACCTCTTTTTACAAATATATATTCAGGGATGAATGGTTATTAAATTGGTATCAAATGTAACGACTCGTTTCGTTGTTACTGAAAATATATGTGGTAAAGGAATAAGAATCTCATTCTTCATAGGTTTTAGGATCAATTATTTAGTATGAGAGTGCATTAGATATGAATTAAGGTCATACTATACCCCAAGTGCAAAGTTAAGTTGGAAGTGTCCTTACCGATTGAGTTTCAGTCTAAGTTTAAATTAGGGACAAATTTAAACGATCACTACTCCTAGAATATGAAGAGTTATGGGGCCCTATACCCAACAAATTAAAGATCATTGAGTCTTCTTTCTAATGCTACCGACCGTTTGTTAATCTGCTTTAAGAGTAAAATGTTATGGCAATTTTACTGAAGACTGTCCATGCTAAAAAGTTGAGGCCACCATAGCAGGTTTAGGTCACTATAGAGGGTCCATTATAGCGGGATTAAGGGTGCTGTAGTGGGACTCGGGCAGTTTATATACCTATTTTTGCCGAGTTTCAGGTCCAAAAGTCAAAAGCCTCATTCTACAACCCTAGAGGAGTGATTTTACAAGGTCTAGGGTGATTTTTTTTTTTTTTGAGGTAAGTTCTTCTGCCATCTTTTTCATCTTTTAATCCAATAATGTAACACCCCGTATGTTTTCGAACCTAGTAAAGTACCGTAATATTCATGGAAGTATTTAAACATGAGAGAGTTGGTGAATTATGCATTAATTTGTTGGGCTTAAGTGAATCATGTGCCATTGGGCCCAAATGAGGCCCAAAAATCATAAGAAGACATGGCCCAAAAATGGAATTTGACCCATTCTTCAAATTGACCAATTTATGACTAATGTGTGGCTAAGGATGAGACTACATGGGACTATAAAAGGGACCAAAAATCAGATTTTTATTCATATCCATACACATGCCATTTGCTAGAATATTCAAGATATTTCTTATCTCAACTCAAACCCTAAGCCTTCATCCCTTTGGACAAGATCACTCTTTGCAAGCTTTGGTAAGTATTTATTCTCATAGTTTAATATATGATATGCTTAATATGGTGTATAAATCATGTTGGTAATGTTGGCAAAGTGTTGGACAGTTCACTATGTGTAAAACTGTTTATTTTTGCAATCGAAAAAGGGTTTTGCCTTGTAAACTTGAAAATGGACTTGTGGTCTTGAAGGAAGTGAATTCGATGGATTCAATATTGACATGTGAGATGTGATTATAGCCTTAACTTGTTTTACCCTTGTACATAATGTTCGGAATTGTTATTGCAAAATTGTGTATGGACTTGGTGGTGTATTGAAGGAAAAAATGTGGTTTTGGTGGTGTTTATGTGTGTTGTGAAATTATGGCTGTTCATTGGTATTAATTTGGTCAAAAACATTTAAAGGAAAGCTTACTTTTGGCCTTGGACCATTTATTACACAAAAGGACCCAAAAGAGACCCTTTTTGGCCGATTTGGGCATCCGCCCTCGCAGACAAAGGCACCTGCGGGCGCAGATGCCAACACAGGTGCCCCTGGTCAGGTCCAAGGGTCACCTACGTCTGCATGTAAGCCACCTGCGGGCGCAGGTGGCTTCGAAGGTCAGCCTAGAGACTCGTTTTGTATGTTTTTGTCTCTCTTTGATCCCCGAAGGCCCCTATACCCTTTTGGATGTAATTATCAACTTATGATATTTTTTTAATGACTTTAAGGGGTTGTATGGAGGCATGTTGGATTATATTAATTATGGATTGTTGTTCATATGTTATTATGAGGCAATTTGATGGAGTAATTGTGACGGAATGATAATGAGGAAGAGTAAAGGGTAAACGTGGTGTGAAATGCTATTGGTCTATGATGTCTTGGTCAATGTGTGGAATGTTATGGTGTTGTTGGTATGATAATGCAGTGGATTGTATTATAAAGGGTAAAATGACGTTATATGGCAGTTATATAGCTCATTGTCGTCTTGTACACTTGTACGGTAACTAGTTGTTGACGTAAGCTCCGTTATGTACTTGTATTGTAGAGTGAAACATAAGGAAGGAGCTGGACTATTGTGTTCATATATAGGCTTGGGTATTTATACTTGCAAGTGAAGGTATGTAAGGTTATTCTATCTATATCCTTCTGCAGCACATAGTATTCACATTGACATTGCATTTGTTCCACTCCGAAATGTTCTAAGGTATCCTATTTCTAGTTATCAATTGTTATTATCACATGTTCCCTGCTCATTGATCAATTGTGATTCACATGTCTCATGATCATTTACTCATGTTCCAAAGGCCCAATAATGTTATGTTCCAAAGTTCAAATAATGTTATGACTATCATTGTATCAATCAATCTCAAAAGTAAAGAATGAAGTAATGCATATATGGTTGATGATTGAGTATGGGTGGTAGCTTTGGGGGCGAAAGCCTAGCTCAAGCCGATCCCGAGATTATTTGATCAGGGGGTAGTCCTAGAGGCATAAGCCTAGCTCGGACCGAACCTGACAGGGGGTAGCTCTAGAGGTAAGAACCTAGCTCGAGCCGAACCTGATATGTTGGTTTATGGGTGGCAGCTCTAGAGGTAATAACCTAGCTCGAGCCGAGCCCGATGTGTTGATTTATGGGTGGTAGCTCTAGAGGTATGAGCCTAGCTCGAGCCGATCGCAACATAACGTTATGTTATGTTAAGACCCACTGATCAATCGGGGCCAGGGTACATTGTGACACAAGTGATGTATGAAGTAAAGAAACAATGAAAGTAATGAAAGCAATATACATGGTCCCAACATACAGAATGGTGACTTATCCATATTGGTTATTCATTTGTATTTGAGTTCATTGAAGTATTTATGGATCATACAGTTTCATTTGAGCCTTACATACTCAGTACATTCTTTGTACTGACGTCCCTTGGGGGACTTGCCTTACTTGCTACAGGTACAGGTGCTAGTAGACCTCTACAGTAGGTTGCCGGTCATTTGCAGAACTTTGGTGAGATCCAGTTGGTTCGGGGCTTTCCTAGTCATAGTTGTACATTTGTTTTGGTATTCTAAATGTTGTATAAAGCGGGGAATTGTCCCAATTTTAAGATGGTTATGTGTATGCATCTGTTAGAGGCTTTGTAGACGTATGTGGGAATGAGAATGTAAGAAATGTATGTCTATTTTGACTTGACGGCCCTAACGACCGAGTTTCCTATATGTATATATCACATGTTTCCATAACTTTCGCTATTGGTATCTTATATCTCTATACGTGATGGTGGTATTTCTTATGACATTCAAATGAATGGACATGAGCAAAGATTGGTTCTCTCGGGCCTCATCGGCTTCGGATGCTAGTCTGCCTCAATGGGATTTGGGGCGTGACAAATAATATCTTAGAATCATTAGAATGATTTTAGAATTGTGGGATAGAACCCTAGGTTTATGAGATTTTGGGGAAAACCTATGGGTTGGGGTAATATCATCTAGAATTACTTCTAGATTATAAACTAACGATTCCTAGACTTGAATTTTTTCCCTTAATCATGCCTTATGGGGAATTTGAGTAGCGTGAAAGGTAGAAAACCCTAGAATGAAGAAATTGATCATGAACTTGGCCTAATTTAGTTTTTGATGCCTAGAATGGTTAGATAGATGGTTGAATTGTTACTTGTTTATTATTTTAGACCGAGATCAAGCCAAACCAACAAGAAAAAGGCAACCATGACTTTTTGTAGTTCGTAGAAGCGGCTTGGTGTCTAGGTAGGCTAGGTTTAAATGTAGTAGCAGACTATGGTTAAAAAGCATTAATGTGATATTGATTAATTGGAGATTTTATGTTTAGGCATTCGTGCGTGGTGTGTGATTGGATAAAACATGGAAATTAAGATAACTATGATTTAACCCGGTAAAATATAAATGGGTTGTGAACTTCTTGTTGATTGCTATGTGTTTATATACCATCTGTGTCAATTGTGCAAGAATATGTGTCAGTAATTTGGGCAAGTGAATTATGGTAATATGTGTGTTAAACACTGCCTATTTGTGGTATTAGTGATAGGTCAGAAGTTGTGAAGTAAATGATTAATTGTGGTATAACATTAAGATGAAAGTTGAGGAGCTAATAGTGTTGTAGATAGGGATGAATTTTAGAAGTGTGGAGGTACGTATATATGTATATATATGAAATTGTTGCTTAGACTCAATTTGGTGGCGTATATGTCCTTGTATTAACTAATGC
This sequence comes from Capsicum rhomboideum, assembly GCA_031232105.1. Classification (NCBI taxonomy): domain Eukaryota; kingdom Viridiplantae; phylum Streptophyta; class Magnoliopsida; order Solanales; family Solanaceae; genus Capsicum; species Capsicum rhomboideum. The sequence continues at coordinate 60,861,875 of CP124711.1, forward strand.
TTGGTCCTTAGACACAATTGATTAATGAATGGTGTTGGTTGATAAGAGTTGATGTAAAAATCTGTCGACTTTCCTTAAAACATATTGTATATTATGGTTGAATTGGAATTAAGGCTCAATTTGGTTGTATGTGTACATGTTAACTGATTGTTTGTTTATTTAGTTCCAACACATGCTAATGAATGATGAACTTGTTAATCATTAAATGGAAGTTTGAAAATTAATAACCTATTATGAGATTGGTATAAATAACCTTTTTGATATGAAAGTTTGATTGATTTAACTCATTATGTGATTGCATTTGTTGATAGTACGAGTTATTGTTGTGAGTGATTTCATAATAATTGATTATGATTGAATTGGTGGATTTCAGGGAGGATAAGGGTAGGGAGGTTGGAATAAGCGTGGTTTAACACATGGTATGGGATAAGGGTGGCAAGACACTAGTTTTCTAGTATATTGGTACATGGACTGAGCTCGTCCTTTGTAGGTCATGTCTAGCAGGAAGACAAAAGACCCTTAGCATATATGTACACCGTGACTTTTGGATAATTTGATGGTTTCTTAAGTGAATCCAATTATATTTTGTTGTACATATATTGGGACCTTGTGAGGTCCTGTTATTTGACATATCATTTGGATCCTTGGGAGGTCCGATTATTTGACATATTAATTGGATCTTTATGTGGTTTGGTTGACATATCACTTGGTTCCTTGTGTGGTTCATTTTTTTTACATATCATTTAGATCCTTGAGTGGTTTGGTTATTTGATTTATATTATATTTGGATCCATGTGTGGTCCGACTATTTGACATCATCTTTGACTCCTTGTGTGGTATGATTATTTGACGTTACATTAGTATGCTGGGATCCTTGTGTGGTCTATTTATTGACATTATCTGATTTCTTGCAGAATGTTTAAAAGGTAATGAAGTCTTGATAAACCAAATTGTAAGTTGTATCGAGCGTAAATGGCTTAATTGAAGTTGTTGAAACCTAAGTGTTTTCTATTGACATGTAATTGTCCTGATTTGATAATAAATGATGAAAGAGTGGTAGCTAAAATGGTTACACATACCCTTGTCTGCTTTAAGTGACGATATTGGTTATGATTGAATGATGCGAAGAAACTTATGAATTGAATAACCAATATTTGGTGATGTATCTTGAATGATTATGGGATGATGTGAGTATTGAAAGGTGAAGGATAGGTGTCCTTGGTTAGTGATCAAGTAGACTTAATCTTGTGGTTGAGAAGATGTGCATCCATATTTTGAATTAGGCTGCAGACCTGGAAATTGGGCACGTGTGTGGAATATGATAGTTAATTGCATAATTAGTTGTTGATGTAACATGAACTTAGTAGCGGATAGCGAGGTAAGTGAGAACTAAGTGGGTAATTGGTAGTCATCTAAAATGGGGTGTGTTGCCAAATATATACTTACATTCTGAGAAGGATGAGAATGTTGTAAAAGTATGGTAACCCGAATTATACATCAATAGAAATTAACTTGGTTAATTATAGTTCATAATTGATTCTAGCATTCTATATTATGTTTATGTGATTTAATCTTGGTCGGCCGATGATGCCTACCAATACATATGATTGTACTGATACTACTGTTGTTATACTTTAATGACTTATCCTATAATGACTCTTTTGGTCATTTTCTCAATTTCCATGCATTTTTGACATTTTGTGTCTTCCCATAGAGGCTATATGTTATTTATGACTTTCCAGAATCATCGATTTGGTTTCTGGGCAGTTCTTTTGTATTCTAAGCCCATTTCCCTGTTTTGGAGCCTTTAACATTGAGAAATTGGTCTTGGACCAAAACTTCTGGTAAAAGGCCTTGGGTGAGAATTCGAACAGTTTAGTTAGCTCTGAAATATGGATCTTAGGCTAGGGAGACCCTTGGTTCTGGTCTCGAGGCTTCTGGGATCATTTTGGGCTATTGGGTGGATTTTGATAAAAAAGACATAATGGTGTGGGACCCACTTTTTGTTGAAATGACCTCTGATGGAAATTTTGATGGTTTCTCTGAGTTTGAAATACCAAATTTGGTTTGGTCGCATAGTTCGTTTTGGCATATGGGGTTCTGAATGAATCTCGAGCACCCGATCGAAATCCGTTGGAACTTGGCTTTTTGCTAGTATAACAGCACCTGGTGCAGGCCAAGGTAGCTTTTTGCATTCACGTGGAATTTTTGGCCCTTCTCTCACATTTGTGAAAGAGGCCGGCCTGACCCGATCTAGCTTCTTCCTCGCATTCGCAAAAAACCCCTTGCATTTGGGAAGGGTCAGACTGGTGGGATCTTGTGTTCGCGATTAGGATCTCACGTTAGCAATAAAGGTCCCCTGGGCCTATATATTATTGTCTTCCCCAAATTTCCTTCACTTTCTAAGTTGTATTTTGCCATTAATGGACCCATGAGTTTGGAAAACTAAGGGATATCATAAATTAGAGCTGGGGATGAGTAAAGGACGTTGAGGTGATCATTTCCCCGTTAGTGTCTTCGTAAGTTTTTGGCCTAAATCTCCGAATAATTCTTGATTTTCATTCTTATTTTCCTTAGCTCTTGGGGCTGATTTGTTCCCCAATTGAGACTCCATTTGCACTTAATTTTGGAGCATGTATTCCTTGTCCTTCAAGGGGCTTCATGAAGGATTCAACTTTGGAATTCCATTAGCGGGCCCCATGGGCTTATTTTTGACCCAATTTTTGGCTCAGAGTTTTATATTACAATATAGGTCTCGTTTTACCCGTATTAACGTGTAGATTATGAATTTTATAGCGCGACGACATTCAAGGATTATGGAGTGAAGACGAGCAGTTTATGGATGGTTCGAGGCTGTGATTCAGCATTGAGGTAGGCTTCGGTCTACTCTTCTCTATGAGATTGTGTATCATATTGATTGCATGTGGGGTAAGGGTTATATGATAGGTTTTTGGTCACCTTACGACCTTTTATCGACTTGGCCTTCTTTGTTAAATTTAGTATTAAATAACAGCTTTAACCTTAGTCTAGAATGCCTGCCATAGCTATAGAATTAGGTTAGGATCACGTATATACCTATTTTTACCTTAGGTTGAGGTTGGTAAGATTATTTGTATCTTATTGTCGATAACTAACCCCTTTAGGGGAAACTTTAGCAAAAAATTGAGCCTTAGCCTAGAATACCTGCTATAGTTATAAGGTTATGTTAAACTTGATTATATACCTATTACGACCTTAGGTTGATACTGGTAATCCTTAGTGTAGGAGTGGGGTAGTACTTATCCTTTTTGATGATATTTCTCGATTCAATTCACTTGGTAGAATGATGCCTCTCGTTGATCCTTCCTCTGACTTTCTACATATACTTTTATATTCTTATTGTTCTTTATATTATGTTGTTGGGCCCGAGGTCTTGGTTGTGAGATCGTGGACATCAGGTTAGTTCTTTATGCTTGAAAAAGGTTGTGGCTTAGTTTATAGACTCTTAGGCACTTATGTTTGCCTTGTTTTGATACTAGTGATGGCATGTATACATTATTTGCATCCTCACGCTTAATCTAGTGGTACGATTCCAATCAAAACCTTTATTTTACTACTATTTTCCAAAAAGGGGTTTATTCCTACTTTTCACTTTTAAAATTAATTTTTAAACGAAAGTCATACTATCCTTATCATTGGTTTATGCCCTTTTTAAACTAAACATATTAATTTGGAAGCTCAGACCGAGATAAGTTCCTGTCCATTTTTGGTTTGCCCACCTATCATTATTTACTTATTTTGATCGAGGAAGATTCTAACCCTTTTTATACTATTACACCATTTTAGTATCGAATTCGATCTCGGGCACTAGACATTATGAATTTCTACTTGTTTTAGTCTCAGTTTAATTCCAAGCACTTATTGTACCCTTACTTCCCTCTAGTACTATACACAGTGGATTGGTTATGGATTATGAAACCAAGCAGTGTATATGGATATCTTGAGTCCCTTATGGGCCCCTTCGTCTAATGAACCATAGTACCGGAGAAGGATGGTCGTCGTAGGTCTTACCTTTATGAGCTACTGAGCTGGAGGAGGTGTATAAACTTATGTTGGATATGGTACTTGGTTTATTTTGCATCATCTGGTTCTTTTCATGACTTTCATTCATTATCGGTCTTATGGGGGGCTGAATAGGTATAGGTTGTGTTTGTTATTTTTTGAGTGATTGCTTGTACCTTCAAGGCTTATGGGGTCCTGATTAGGTTATTTCTTGTTCGAGATACCCGGTTATGTTATTATTTGGATATTATTGTATAGTTAGTGGCAGGCTGGTTATGGTTTGGTACCTGAGGTTGTAGGTACGATTCCAAGCTCTTTTCATCTTCATTATGGTGAGCGTTATTATTGTTAGACTATTTTATGGTTCTTCTTATTATGATTAGACATCCAGATTATACTAGAGCTAGCTCCCTTCTTGATATTGTAACCCTCGTGATATTTAGGTTGTTAGGTTAGCTCCCTCAAGTTGGCACCATTAGGTTTAGTTATTCCTTTGGTATACGACTTTCTTTCTTTATACTACTATTATATATACCTTTTCCTTTATACTATTAGTATATATCTCTTTCTTCGTACTACTATTGTATATCTCTTTCTTCGTACTACTATTGTATATTGCTTAGCTGCTTAATGTATAGCACTTTCATCCCTAGTTACTAGTAGCACATGGTATTTTACCTTTACCTCCCTATTATCCCTATTGCTTTTGGTTTTTTAGTTAGTTACCTGTAGTTTATATTCTTGCCTTACATGTTATTTATACTTGCATATCATAGTACGAGTTCTCCCCACTAACGTGTGCATCGTGCGGAGCTGCCATGGATCAGAGATTTGGAGTGAGATCTTGGCATCTGAAGTTGTTCCTGCTCTCGCTCTATTGCTGGACTGATCTATATTTTATATTTCATAGACAGTTCTGTATATATTTGCATTCTGTATATATTTGCATTGTGCTTACCTTGTACTCTTATTTTTTTAGCAGCTCTTATACCGACCATACCAGTCTTGGGAAATATTTACTTTCTTCCTGTCTTCTTTCTTGTTCTTATTTAGTTTTACTTCTAAATTTCTTATTAGTCCATTACTAGCTGTTCCAGACTATGGATTGGCTTACCACTGCTAGGTTATGGTGGGTGCCATTATGGCGTGACAGTTTGGTATCTGAGCATAAGTTCACCACTATTGTTGGTATAAGAGCAAGTGCCTAGTAGAGTCCTGCGGATCGGTACAGAGACGTCTGTATCCTATATTTGGGAGGCTATAGGGCTTTCTTATGAAATCCCAATTCTTCACTCCTTATCGTGTGTTCGTACTTCTATAAACTTTTGAATACCTCTTTTGACTCCACTCTTTCTAAGATGGGTAGCACGAGGTTGTCGATAAATACTGACGGGATTTCTACACGTGTTGCTAAAGTTTCAGTTCAAAGTTAGACCAGGGAGTTGGAGCTTTGTATAGAGGATCTTCAGCATCAGCCAGAGGGTCTAGGGCCATCCCAGGCTCTGGCGAAGTTTGTGACCGACTTAGCTTTTCAAGATACCGTGTTAGGGATTACGAGTCTTTTCATAGATACTTCACTACAAGAGGTGGTGTCTGATACATCGAGTGGTTTTCAGGCTAGAGTGGGGTTTGTAGATACTCAACAAGGCTTCTTATTTGTTTCAGAGTATGAGATAGGGTTTCTCGAGTGGGCCAGGCATACTTCTATGTTATATCCTACATAGCATAAAATGGTACATTGGTTTATCAAGGGTCTAGCATTACCACTCCATTGGCGTCGGAGCATTTGATATCAGCTGGATCTAGTTTTCTTCAAGTTGTTGATCACGCTAGAACAACAAAGAAGGCATGTATTGATACCTATAGAGGTGGCGATAAGAGGCCATCTCAGTAGTACAGTGTTAGTGGTATTCCGTCCAGAGGTAGGGATACTCCTACCCGTCAGCAGGATCAATTTAGGAAGTTGAGGTCGAGAGGTTCGACTTTACTGTCAAACATAGCTGTGGATTTATCACTGGATTGCAACCTATATTTTGAGATTTGAGTCAATTGAGATATCGTCAGTAGGCTGACTAGGCCTACTCACTACCTACCAATTCAGTTTTCTTCAGTTTAGGGAGATTGGTTTAGATAAATGTTTGAGGGATGGTTTGTTGGCACATTGTGTTAGTTACTATTGTTGCTGGCCTTGATTTTTAGTTTTCATTAGACTTTGGAAGTCTACTCAGTGGGAGATGTGTATTTGAGTTGGGCTTAGCATGGTTTCAACCACAGTTGGTGGGGCATTTTGGAACGGATTGTCCAGTTTTGAGGGGTTGTACTTCAGACTCATGAATATTGGTTTTGAGGGTTATCGAGATCAGTTTTTGTCTTTGATAGAGATAGCAGACTGTAGTCACCACTATTTGGGTATTCAGATGGATCCTTATGAAATAATGTTCCTATGCTAGGCCGTGAGGATCTTCGGTGGGTCAACTTCATTCTTTGAGGTTGATGTGATGTGGTTATGCAGATAGGACTCGAATGATGCTGGATTGATTCTATGTAGTTCTAAGTAAGTAGTAGGTTTAGAAAGACAAGAGAATGTTAAACTTGAAGTTTTGAGTTTGTTTTATGGGTCTAGCTTTGGGATGTCTTTAACTTGGTCGAGTATTTGCTTAATTGTGCTCTTGTCGGTGTGATGGTAGTATGATTTGGTTTGGGACTTGTGAACTTCGATCGAGCTCAATTTAGTTTGAGGCTAGTAGGCTTTTGAGGATGAGTTAGTGGTGTTTGGAAAAGTGGATTAAGAAGCTAAGTGTTAAAGGGATACCTTGAGTAAAATCCCTTGGAAGGGTTCTTTAGGTTTGGAGGTTACCTGGGGAGCCTTGAATGGAAATACAAGCCTAGTACCTCATCCTTTCTAGTTTTTGGGCTCTTCTATCCATTGACTTTCAAGGATGAATGTCCTTTTTATCGTAATAACCTTCCAGGTCATTTTCTCTGTTTCCATACATTTTAGGCCTTTTATGTCTTACCATAATGGATACAAGTTATTTATGACTTTTAGGGACCGTCGGTTTGGTTTTTGGACAGTTTGTTTGGGTTTTAAACCCATTTCCCTGTTTTAGAGCCTCTAAAGTTAAGAAATTGGTCTTGGACCAAAACTTCTAGTAAATATCCTTGGATGAGAATTCCGACTGTTTCCTTATCTCTGGAATGTGGATTTTAGGCTAGGGGGACCCTTGGTCCGAGTCCCGAGGCTTCCAAGCTCATTTTGGGCTATTGGGTGGATTTTGGTAAAAATAGAACAGTGGATGTGGGCCCCACTTTTTCTCACTCTAATGGAAATTTTAATTGTTCTATTGTGTTTGGAATGCCGAATTTGGTAGGGTAGTATAGTTTGTTTGCTTGCACGGGGTTTCGAATGAATCTTGAGCACCCGGTCAGAGTCCGTTGGAACTTGGCCTTTTGCTGGTGCAACAACATCTGGTGTAGGCCAAGGTTGCTCTTCGCGTTCACAGGGAGTTGTCCGTGTTTGCGAAGGGTAAAGTTTTTTATGCTCACATTTGTGGGCTTTCTCTCGCGTTCACGAAGGAGGACCAATCTAACCCAGTCCAACTTCTTCCCCGCGTTTGCAAAGGACCCCTTACGTTCAGTAAGGGTCAGGTTGGTGGGGTTTCGCATTCGTGATTGGGGTCTCGCGTTCATAATGAAGGACCTCTGGGCCTATATATTGCTGTCTTCCCCGAATTTCCTTCACTTTTTAAGTCCTATTTTGCCATTAATAGACCCATGGGCTTGAAAAACTGTGGGATATCATTAATTTGAGCTGGGGATAAGTAAAGGACGTTGAGGTGATCATTTCCCATTTTTTTCTTTGTAAGTTTTTGGCCTAAATCTCTATTTAATTCTTGATTTTCATTCTGATTTTCCTTAGCTCTTGGGGCTGATTTGAGCCCCAATTGAGACTCCATTTGTGCTCAATTTTGGAGCATGCATTCCTTATCCTTCGAAGGGCCTTGTGACGGATTCAATTTTAGAATTCCATTAGTGAGCCCCATGGGCCTATTTTGGACCCGATATTTGGCTCGGAGTTTTATATTACAATATGCGTCTCATTTAACTCATATTAACATGTAGATTCTGAATTTGATAGCGCGACGACATTCAGGGATTGAGAAGTAGAGAAGAGCAGTTTGTGGATGGTTTGAGACTGCGGTTCGGCCTCGAGGTAGGCTTCAATATACTCTTCTCTATGAGATTATGTATCATATTGATTACATGTGGGGTAGGGGTCATAGGATAGGTTTTAGGTAATATTACCGCCTTTTATCGACTTAGCCTTCCCTGGTAAACTTTCGAATAAAATAGCAGCTTTAACCTTAGTCTAGAATGCCTGCCATAGCTGTAGGATTGTGTTAAGATCACTTATGTACCTACTGTTTCCTTAGGTTAAGGTTGGTAAGATTATTTGTATCTTATTGTCGATAATTGACCCGTTTAGGGTAAACTTTAGCATAGAATTGAGCCTTAGCCTAGAATACCTGCTATAGTTATAGGGTTATGTTAAGCTTAATTATATACATGTTAGGACCTTAGGTTGACACTGTTAATCCTTAGTGTAGGAGTGGGGTAGTACTTATCCATTTCGATGATATTCCTTGGTTAAATTCACCTGGTAGAATGATGCCTCTCGTTGATCCTGCTTTTGACTTTCTACATATACATTTATATTCTTATTGTTCTATATATTACATTGTTGGGCCTAAGGCCTTGGTTGCGATACCATGCACACAAGGTCAGTTCTCTATGCCTTAAAAGTGTTGTGGCTTCCTTTATAGACTCTTAGGCTCTTACGTTTGCCTTGTTTGGATACTGATGATGGCATGCATACATTATCTGCATTCTCACGCTTATTCTAGTGGTATAATTCCCATCAAAACCTTTGTTTTACTAATGTTTTCCAAAAAAAGGGTTTATTCCCACTTTTCACTTTTAAAATTGATTTTTAAATGGGAGTCATACCACCCCTATCATTGGTATATCCCCTTTTTAAGCTAAATAACTTACTTTGCAAGCTCGAACCGAGGCAATTTTCAGTCCATTTTCTGTTTTCCAACCTATCACTGTTTACTTATTTCGGTCGAGGAAGATTTTGATCCTTTCTATACTATTCTACCATTTTAGTCCCGAATTCGATCTCGAGCACTGGACCTTACGAATTTCTACTTATTTTAGTCTTAGTTTGATTTTGAGCACTTATTATACCCTTACTTCCCTCTGGTACTGGACGGAGTGGATTGGTTATGGATTATGGAAGTCCTAATTTGGGACCAGGCAATTTATATGGATATCTCGAGTCCCCTATGGGCCCCTTCATCTAATGAGCCACAGTACCGAAGAAGGATGGTAGCCGTAAGTCTTGCCTTTCTTAGCTACTGAGCTGGAGGAGGTGTATGCACTTATGTTGGATATGGTACTTGGTTTATCTTGCATCATCTGGTTCTTTTCTTGACTTTTATTCATTTATATGCATCGCCTATCACCAGTATAATTGTTTGGCACTTGTATCTATGAGTCTTATGGGGGGATGAATAGGTATAGGTTATGTTTGCTATTTGTTGAGTGATTGCTTGTACCTTTCAGACTTATGGATGCTTGGTTAGGTTATTGTTTGTCTGAGCTAGCCGATTTTGTTATTGTTTGGATATTATTGTATAGTTTGTGGTAGGCTAGTTATGGTTTGGTACCCGAGGTTGTAGGTACGCTTTCGAGCTCTTTTCATCTTTATTATGGTGAGCATTATTGTTGTTAGACTATTTTATGGTTTGTCTATTATGGTTAGGCATCCTGATTATACTAGAGTTATCTCCCTTCTTGATATTATAACCCTCGTGATATTTAGGTTGTTAGGTTATCTCCCTCAGGTTGGCACCATCGGGTTTAATTCCTTTGGTATACGACTTTCTTCCTTTGTACTGCTCTTGTATATACCTTTTCCTTCGTACTATTAGTATATATCTCTTTCTTCGTACTACTATTGTATATCTCCTTTTTCGTACTACTATTATATATCTCTTTCTTCGTACTACTATTGTATATTGCTTAGCTGCTTAACGTATAGCACTTTTATCCATAGTTACTAGTAGCACATATTAGTTTACCTTTACCTCTCGTTATCCTTAATACTTTTCATTTTTTAGTTAGTTGCCTGTAGTTTATATTCTTGCCTTACATGTTATTTACACTTGCATTATCTTTGGAGCTCAGTCGGCCGATGCCCACTGAGTACCTTGTGTTTGGTACTCATACTACACTTCTGTACCCTACATATTCTCCCTGCTGACGTGTGCATCGTGCGTAGCTACCATGGATCGGAGATTTGGGGTGAGCTCCTGGCATTTGGAGTTGTTCTTGCTCTCTCTTTTTTGCTGGACTGATCTTTATTTTGTATTTCAGAGACAGTTCTGTATATATTTGCATTGTGCTTACCTTATACTCTTATTTGTTAGCAGCTCTTGTACCAACCATACCAGTTTTGGGAAATATTTACTCTTTCTTGTCTTCTTTCTCATTCTTATTTCTTTTTACGTATGCATTTCTTATTAGTCCATTACTAGCTGTTCCAGATTATGGGTTGGCTTACCTATTGCTGGGTTATGGTATCTGCCATCATGGCCTCAGAAATTGGGTCGTTACATATACCCTTTTTGGGTGTAGTTAGGTTGCAAGATCAGTTGATATTTCTTACATGGTGCGGTTAGAAATCTCTAGTAGCTTCTGTCCTTTCATTCCATGGTGGAAGCAGGGTCTTATGTTATCCTTTCCTTTACTGTAGAAGCTCTTGTACATGTCTAGACTAGGTCCTCAGGAAAAGTGTTTTCATTTATGGTATTCTTGAAAAAGGTTGTACTAATTATCAGATATTGAAATCTTTAATAAAATTGTTTATAACTTCCGCATATGCTTTGAATATGCGGTAAGGATTCTCTTATCTCGGTGGATTAGAGTAGGTGCCTGGACGATTCAGTTAGTTAGGTTGTGACACTATGAGAAAGAGTTAAATAGTTAAAATACCCAACAATTAAAAAAAAACCATGAGGATTGTGCATTTTTGGTTACTCATTGCCTTGAAACCGATAAGTGGACGCATTTCAAAATTTTTTGGAGAAAAAGTAAGTAAAGTGTCTCTCTAACATCTGATGTGACACACGTCTAATTGCAGTCAATGCACTAGCCACATGTCCTGCTGTGATTGACTCGAAGCCATGACCCAACCTTCCCCTACTTTAATAAATGACATACCATCTTATTTTCTTCTCTTTACACTTCTCTTATCTTTGCATTAAATCTCTAAAATTCCTTTCTTACTTAGTTTCGTGTCAGATTGTCAATGAAAAGCATCATTCTCCATTTTCTTGCAAACATTTCATTATGTCTTCTGCATCCACATTTTGCCATTCCCTTTTAACTTTATTGGAGGCCAGCTCTTCTATACAACCTCCTACTGATTATCATATTGTATATGAGAGTCCTTCGTTGGTCTAGCATGTAGGAAAGACACATGTGGTAAGACAAACAGAGGAGATAGATGATGAAACACTTGTCGCTGATATTTTCCTTATAACATTGTGTTTTCAAGTAACGGGCTGAGTTATGGCAATGGAAAAACATTGGTGGAATATAAATCTATGGTGCAAGAGGAATATCTTCCTAATGTGAGACGAGACCATGATTAGTGTGATGAAGTGAACATCATTGTCGTGCCCTAGAACACACATATAATGCATCAAATCCATGCCTTTTCCTTGATCTATATGTACCCTTTTTCAATAGGCTTTGTCCTTCCTATTTATGAAATAGTAGAAGAGTTCTGTCAGAGATATTAAATTTATTTGGCTCAACTTTCCCCTTATATTTAGAGTCTTATCTATTGCATTCAATTCCTAGTCAACTTGGACGGTCTGGACTTCATGATCTAACAAGTACTTTACTTGCACTCTCCTCAGTTATTCTTTTGTGGTTTTATCCACACGATTGTCATGAAAGATTGGGCTTAGTTGCTAGCACTGAGTATGGCTTCATTGGGGAAGGGGGGGAGGGTCGGTTGGTATGATAGATATGTGGCTACAACAGATTGATTGCATCAACTGACATCTGCTCCATTTTCAAAATCATGGAATCGAGTCGTAAGATCCTTGACCCTTCTTCTATGACTTTGTTCCCCCTTTTTATATGTACATTTTTACTTCCTATCTAACAACTTGTCAATTTCATCCAGGGGAAGTACTCGATATGACTAGGGTGAAAATGATCCTCCAATTTTCCACTAAAGAGGACTGGGCATGGAAGGCCGTGTTTTCCATTTTTTCTAATGGTAAAAACCATGGTAAGCACACCTGCCAACCCCTAACTTCTCTTTATTGTTGCATCTATGATTCTTGATTCCATTTGACAATGCATAAAATCTTAACAGTTGTAAAGTAAAAAGCCATTAGTTGTACCACCTTTTTTTTATGGAGTTGCATCCTCTAACATCCAAGGCCTTGGTGATACCAAGGACCATAGTTTTTCGGTAGCCCCTATCTTCCTCCAAAGGAAGAAAATAGTTTGCCCAAGCATAGAAGAAATCAGTTTTTGGATGCTATGACGTAGCTAGGTAAAACAAGACCAGAAAACAACTTTGCCTAAAGTAGTGATGTTGAAAGATGATGAAAAAGTTGGAAAATGGATCAAAATTTAAAATGTTGAAGCTTCATTCCCTATGTAGGATGTATTTTTGGTACCTATCAATACTGACAATTTAACAAGTTCGGTAGGGTTAGAACTGGTAAATGTTGCCTCTAGGTTTTTTGGCGTAGGACTCATACCTTCTCAAAGTCCAAGCGCCAATGATCTGGGATCCTTCTTTTCCCAGGTACCATCAAAATTCCTATTAAGAAAGAGTATTTGGGAGATCTCCCCTATATAATTCATCTTTTTTCAGGGATTTCTCAACCTAGTGGAAGGAAAAAACTAAGTGGCCAAGGCCTAGGGGATTCTGTCTATCAACTGACAACTTCCATCCTTTAGGAGTGACTCTTGCTAATTTAAATTCTATTACATGTTTAAATATTAACTATCACTCTCTTTTTTATTTTTGTTGGAACTACCTGATCGACATATCTACTAAGAATAGCTAGAGGTCAAGAGATCCAACTTACATTATGTTCCAACTATGATGATATTTAAAGCGGCAAGAGACATGTTACAAGTTGAACTAACAAGCCGCTAATCAAATAATGCTAAAATTCTAAGAGAATAATGTCATGATCCGAGACTACCCCCTAGTCGCAACATGGTGCTTAGAACCACAAGTGATCCCAAGCTAACCCATGGTACTGGCATGGTGCATGAACAACTGAATAAAAACACATATAAGAGCTCAAACGACCGAGCGAAAGCTTAATCATGAAATAAACTGGTTCCATACATCATTGTTAAATTTTTTATGAAAATTGTAATCTGAAATAAAGAGAAACTGGAACTAAATACAATAACACTGACTGACTATCTGTAAAGCCTCAACTAATACTAACTATAGGTAGTTGGGACATGACCCCCAACTATCCCTAATCAATACATATGAATAGAAATAAATACTCGGACTACAAACTAATTTGAGTCCTAGAATAAAGAGAACTCACCACCTGCTGACTGGAAGCTATGATCTTCCTAACTATGATCCTGATTATAAGCACTTGAATCTACATCATATGAAAAATGTAGGCAAAAAAGGTATGCTATCAGTACTTTTAAATGTACTGAGTATGTGAGATATGTACTATGATAACTGAATATAAAACTAATATGAGCTACACTGTAATGATTACTGAATGATAAGTATGAGTATAGGAACACCAGGATATTTTGAAACTGTAAAGTGATATACAACTGGGCATGCTGACGAGAAAATATTTAAATCAAAAGTAATACTGATGTATACTAAGATGCAAGGACCTATCTAGATAAGTATAAATACTGAATGCATGATTATTCTAAGATAATTGAATTACGGTGAACTAGACTGAACTTAAAGTCATGCAAATATTGAAGTCTGAAACTGTGGGAGCTACTGTTATCTGACATACCCCAACTGAGCTAATAGGGGCCCAACTAGTAACCCCAGTTGGATGAATGTTCTATACCTTGCCAAGGGTATGAGCACTGGCTGGCGTGGATCCACTAATCGTATTTCCAAAAGACTAAGGTGTCAAACTTATCTGATGGATAAACCTTTAAACCTACAGTGGCAATGTAGTTTTGGGCCTTAGGGATTTCTGCTAAAGGTATCACCCTAACTGACGGAGGAGCCTTTATCCCTAGGTCTACTCAGTGCTAAGTACTACTCCTAACTGAATTTATACTGAATAACGGGTAGGCTCATAAATACTGAATTCTAAGATTAAATATAGACTCTTTATCTGAAAGCATCCTAAATCATATGACACTAAAGGAATAACTGTTCAATTATCAATCCATGAAAACTAAGTCATCAGATGTTTATAACCCGCCATCTCTAATGACTACAAATACTCATGACAATTTCTAAGATAAGAATAAGGCATAAATTTCATGAAGACAACCCCAAAACCATAAATTTATAAACATAATGAGGGTTCTTAATAATAACTTCATAATAACGCTGAATTTTCAAGGGAAACATGAATTCAAGGATTATTCTTGATATGAAACTGAAATACAACAAAATCCATATTTTTCATGAAACCCTAGCTTTGAAGAATAAAGTTAATTGAGAGATTGTGTTCACTTAGGGACTCAATGGGTTAAAGGGACCCATTGATTAAATTCCACATACTCCAGGTGTCAAACTCATGTAATTCAAGCTTAATCTTTAGAACTTATATAAAAATGTAATTTGTGTCAAATCATGGGAATTTGTGCTAAATCATGAATTGCGTACGAAAACATAGGATTTCATGGTGAATCATGTAATTTAAGTTCCAATCATAAAAATCATGTAATTTCATGTAAGTCATGGATTCATGGGTCTAACTTGTGAGACATTTGCTAGAAATCATAAAAATTCTAAGTCTAGACCATGGATAATAGTCACAATATCATGAGAAATCATATAGGTAGAAAATCATGAGAATTGGGTATGAACCCTAATTTATCAAATCATAGATATTCAATTAAAATTGAAGTTTTAGACACAAAGGTGAAAGAAAAACCTTGTTGAAATCTTACATACCTAAATATAGATGATTTCTTGGTAAAAGGCTTGATTCTTGGAGAAGTTCTTGAACTTAGGAGCTTTGGAGCCTTGAGATTTGAAAAACCCTTTCTTGAGTTCTTGAATTTTTGGACAGAATAGGGGTGAAGGTTTTGAGATGATTATAACTATTTTGGAGCGAATTTAGGGATTAGAAAGGGATTGGGGAAGTTACATGGGGTGAACGTACTATTTTCCCCCTAATTTAATAAGAGAAAACTAGATTTTTATGCCTAGGAGGTATGCTCCATGACGTACACCCCAACACAGAGGCTATCAAGTGTCTTCCTCTCACCAGCTCTGCCCCGCACTGCCCAATGCGCTCCTGGGATAGTGCCTCATGAAAATACCCATAACTTTTTACTCCAAAATTGAATTGATGAACGGTTGGTGGTGTTTGAAAGAAGACTAAAAAAACCTTAAGTTGGTGGGTAATGGGCCACATAATGCTTCATATTCTAGGAGGAATGATTGTTTAAAGTTGACCCTAGTGAATCTTATACTGAAACTCAATCTGTAAAGAAAGTTTCTACTTAACTTTGTGCTAGAGGTTCCGTATGACCTTAATTCATATCCAAATCTATTCCCACACTAATGAATTAATCTTATCACCTACGTAAAATTAGAAATCATCAAATTTGATTCAACAAACATTTGAAGAACGGTTCAAATCTTAGCTTAGAAATTTTGGGGTGTTACAATATTTCCCCCTTGGGATCATTCATCCTCAAATGAAGGATATAGCTGGACTGAAAAGATTGGAACCACTAACATGTAACTGATTTCTAAATTTGGATATTTATCATGGTTGGAACTAATTTAAACTGAGTAAAGACTCAATTGAATTTACACATAGCACGAATGCACATATGGAATCATATGGAATAGGCATAGATATGAAACTTAGGAGAGTAGGACTAGAAGAAAGGAAGGAAGGAAGGGAAACTACATGAACTATCTGTCTGATTCTATGAACTTAATTGTTGGCTATAAGGGCTGATTCATACTAAGAGTTAAGAAGTCAACTGAAGCATTCATGACATGAACTTACACAAAGAACTTCGAAGTGATAAATAATAGAGTGAAAATTTCTAAGAGTCACTACGAAATAAATATTTGTTTCCTCCAACACTCCTTGTTAGAACTACTACTAACATTCGGGGAAATAACTCACAGGCATGATCTGAGTGAGATATCTGAATAAAAGATTCTAACATACAGGGGCGTATCTAGGTGGGGGTCACCAGGTTCACGTGAACCCATGCTTCCCTTCCTAGATCATATATAGTAGTGTTATATTTTTCTAAAAATATTTAAAAATAGACGTGTGAATTCACGCTTGAAATATTTTTATAATAGTGCACCCACCCTCTCAAAATCCTGGATACACCTATGCTAACATAGTTTGAGCATCCTAGTCTGCGGATCTGAGTTTATCAAATATGAGTGGTATAGATTTGAACATGAGACATCTTTGGTCTGAAATTGTCCATCATGGAACATGGGCATCTAGGATAGGAAGTGAGAATAGGACTACAATGCCTTAAGTAATGCGACTGGTAACTTTCCAACTTAACAACACTTTTCAAACATGCTCTTCCTTATGAAACACTACACTTCACTAGCTTTAACTTCAAGTTCTCTTAAGGACACCCTACTCAAAGCTGCTGAAGGCTAAGTCTAACTGCATGAACTCATCCACGTTTTGTCACTACAATATTCAACCCTATCTATAGCCACTTCATGGGATTATAGGTAACCAACTCATCTAAGAATTTTCTAATCTTTCTAACATCTCTATCAACTATAATTTCTTGAACTACTACAAAAAAAAACATATCAACATTCTCATCTAAACCAATATCCAACCAATTTCACTATCACTATCTTAACGTAAGGAGGCTCACTGAAGAACTAAAACATGAGGATCAAGAATGACATGGATACTATGAAATCTAGACTCAAGGATTTTCATAACTTTGACACTTAACTGAGGCCCGAGGAGTAAAATATAGTATGAACAGGCTTGTTCAACGGATTTGATATGAGAATATACATGGCGTATTGTGATTTCACTAGTCACCAAGGACGTATCATGAGTTATTAGAATTGAGCGTACTGTAAAGCATGAGTGCATGAGTCATGAGATGCATGACATGGGACTAGATTTCATAGATTCATGAAGTACGATTCAAATTAATGAGTGAACTATTACTCCTCCTACTAGGAAGTGGGAATGGAAATACATCTGTATAAAGTTCATTAATATGAGTTATGATCATGGCACTGACACACAAGGTATTAGTAGAGTATCATAATGATTGAAGTACGAGGAAAATACTAAGGCAATAATGGGTCGAGTATCTGCCTCCCCAAGCTCTATTCTAGAATAAACAAGCATTACTACTAAATCTCAAAACCTGACTTGGTTCCTTGTCCTATCATCTCCCCCTTAGATCAATGCTGCCTTTATAAGTTTGCAGATATTCTCAATATGCTCTAAATTAAGCCACCTCATCCTACTTTAACGTTTGGGGTGCCTCTATACACATGGATACTAAGCCCCCTCTGAAAGAATACAACAAGAGATACAAAACCTGTGCTGGGGCTCCCTTCTACGATACTACACCATAACTAAGTACTCCATATGGCGATAACCTAAACCTGAAACTTGCACTATCAATATAATCAACTTAGATTCATATATATATGCTAGGTCAACCTACTAGATCCATTCCATAAAATGAGCACCATCATCCTCACCTAGTCATTATCTTTATCTCAATTAGCAACCACAATTCAAACATAGAATCTAACATTCATCATGGACAACCACTCTGCTTCTCATACACTATACCACCCTTCAACTACTAGATCGGGATCAAGGAAACACTAGTCCACCACAATTCATAACAAAGTATAATCAACCTAAACCAAACCTTCTATCTAACTTCAGTCTACATGCACATTCTTTTTTCATGGACTTATAAATCTTCCTTTCCACCACACAATACACAATACACCTATTCACTCATATAGTACTATCTAAACCTGCTAATCTTCTAACAACTCTAAAAATGCTACACGTATAGACTCACACTTATAACATTAGGGTCATTCTGCTACTATGACTCATAACATCTCAAATCATAACAACTCTAGGGTAACTACTACCAAAGAATTTAATCTGGATACATACTTTCTCTCTCTTAAGGGTTATCTGCAATAAGTTTTTGAGAAGGGGTTTGAGAGCACATCTTATTTTAGCTCAATGCATTATTTGCATGAAAAAGAGTCAATTCATTCAAATAGCTGAACTTAAGTGCACTAATAAAATCCTCTCAAGACCTCGTGTAGTCTCATAACTGTCTATAGGCTCTATCTAAGAAAACTTTATTGGTAGAGATTTAAGTGTGAATGTACCTATTACCTCAAAAATGAGGCTTAGCTAGCAGAAATAAAGCAGTGCTCAAATCTGAAAATATTTCTTAGAGAACAACTATATTGCATGATCTAGAGTATGAAAGAAGGGAAAAAATTTCCTAAATGCCATGTAGCCTCTCAAAGAAAAGTACAAACGTCTCTATATCATTCCACAAGACTCTACTAGACAATACTTTATAGACACCCTAGTACACTTAAACTCTATATCTTGATACCAGGTTTGTCACAACCTGAGACTACCCCTAGTTGCAACACGGTGCTTAAAACCACAAGTGATCCCTAGCTAACCCATGGTACTGGCATGGTGCATGAGTAACTGAATATAAACATGTATCAGAGCTAAAATGACTGAGCAGACGCTTAATTATGAAATAAACTGGTTTCATACATCATTGTTACAAAGTTTACAATAATTGTAATCTGAAATAAAGAGAAATTGGAACTAAATACAATAACTCTGACTAACTATCTATGAGGCCTCTATTAATACTGACTATAGGAAATTGGGACATGACCCCCAGCTATCCCTAATCAATACATATGTATAGAAATAAACTAATCGGACTACAAACTTACTTAAGTCCTCGAATAAAGAGAACTCATCACCTGT
Organism: Capsicum rhomboideum; assembly: GCA_031232105.1. Classification (NCBI taxonomy): domain Eukaryota; kingdom Viridiplantae; phylum Streptophyta; class Magnoliopsida; order Solanales; family Solanaceae; genus Capsicum; species Capsicum rhomboideum. The sequence goes on from CP124711.1 coordinate 60,881,227, forward strand.
TGACTGGAAGCTGTGATCTTCCTAACTATGATCCTAATTATACGCACCTGAATCTACATCATATGAAAAATGTAGGCAAAAAAGGTGTGCTATTAGTACTTTTAAATATATTGAGTATGTGAGATATGCACTATGATAACTGAATATAAAATTAATATGAGCTACACTGTAATGATTCACTAAATGATGAGTGTAGGAACACCAGGATATTCTAAAACTATAAAGTGATATACAACTGGGCATACTAATGAGAAAATATTTAAATCTAAAGTAATGCTGATGTATACTAAGATGCAAGGACCCATCTGGATAAGCATAAATACTAAATGCATGATTACTGAATTGAGGGTTATGCAAATACTAAAGTCTGAAACTTGGGAGCTACTGTTTAACGACATACCCCAACTAAGCTAATCGAGGCCTAACTAGTAACCCCAGTTGGATGGGTGCTCTATACCTTTCCAAAGGTATGAACACTGGCTGGCGTGGATCCACTAATATGATGTCCAAAGGGCTAAGGTTTCAAGCCTATATAATGGATGACCCTTTAAAACCTATGGTGGCAACGTAGTTCTGGGACTTAGGGACTTCTGCTAAAGGTCTCACCCTAACTGGCGGAGGAACCTTCATCCCTAGGTCTGCTTGATTTTAAGTACTACTCCCAACTGAATTTATACTGAATAATTGGATTAAAATATAGACACTTTATCTGAAAGCATCCTAAAACATGTGACATTTAAGGAATAACCGTTCAATTATCAATGCATGAAAACTAAGTCATCGGGTGCTCATAACATGCCATCTCTGAAGACTAAAAATACTCAGGACGATATCTATGATAAGAATAATATATGAAATTTCATGAAGACAACCCCCAAATCAAGAATTTATAAACATAATGAGGGTTCATAATAGTAACGCCAAAATAACTCTGAATTTTGAAGGGAAACATGAATTCAAGGATCATTCTTGATAAGAAACTGAAATACAAACCCCCCCCATATTTTTTAGGAAACCCTAGCTTTGAAAAATGAAGTTAATTAAGGAATTGTGTTCGCTTAGGGACTCAATGGGTGAAAGGGATCCATTGATGAAATTCCACATACTCCCGATGTCAAACTCATGTAATTCATGCTAAATCTTAAGAACTCATGTAAAAATGTAGTTTGTGTCAAATCATGGGAATTTGTGCTAAATCATGTATTACGTATCAAAACATGGGATTTCATGTTGAATTATGTAATTTAAGTTCAAATTATACAAATCATGTAATTTCATGTAAGTCATGGATTCATGGGTCTAACTTGTGAGACATATGCTAGAAATCATAAAAATTCTAAGTCTAGACCATGGATAGTAGTCACAATATCATAAGAAATCATATAGGTAGAAAATCATGAGAATTGGGTATCAACCCTAGTTTATAAAATCATGGATATTTAATTAAAATTGAAGTTCTAGACACAAAGGTGAAAGGAAACCCATGTTGAAATATTACATACCTGAAAGTAGAAGAATTTTTGGTGAAAAGCTTGATTCTTGGAGGAATTCTTGAACTTGGGAGCTTTGGAGCCTTGAGATTTGAAAAACCCTTTCTTGAGTTCTTGTATTTTTTGAAGGAAGAGGGGTGAGGGCTTTGAGATGATTATAATTGTTTTGGAATGAATTTGGGGATTAAAAAGGGATTGGGGAAGTTACATGGGGTGAACGTACTATTTTCCCCCTAATTTAATAAGAGAAAATCAGCTTTTTATGCCTATGAGGAGTGATCCACACCCCACACCCCAACACGGAGGCTAAATAGTGGCTTCCTCTCACCAGCTCCACCCCGCGCTGCCCAACGTGCGCCTGGTATAGTGCCTCACAAAAATGCCCATAACTTCTTACTCCAGACTCAAATTTATAAACAGTTGGTGGCGTTGGAAAGAAGACTAAAAAATCTTTAAGTTGGTGGGTAATGGTCCACATAAACCTTCATATTCTAGGAGGAATGATCATTTGAAGTTGACCCTAGTGAAATCTTATACTGAAACTCAATCGGTAAAGAAAGTTTCTACTCAACTTTGTGCTAGAGGTTCTTTATAACCTTAATTCATATCCAAATATATTACCACACTAATGAATTGATCCTATCACCTACGTAAAATTAGAAATCATCAAATTTTATTCTACGTGCATTCAAAGAACGGTTTAGATCTTAGCTTAGAATTTTTAAGGTGTTACAAATAATGATACACTTCTATGAGAGAAGATTATTTTGTCTAAACAACTATACAAAATTTAAGAGGAGAAGGAAATCTTCATATCTAATATGACCTCTATAATCAAAGAATTCCAAAGTACAGTTTTATGGAGAGTTTACGAATGTGTGTCCTTGCAATAAGAAGTGGATTATTAGGGAGCGAATCTGACACTTTTTATGTGTTGTGATCAACTTAATGCCAGACTTAAGACTATAAATGCACGTCATCAAACCAATGAATGGGTGGCTAACTTAGACCAATTTTGGGTAACTTTGAAGACATGCGAAGGTGTTCTTTATAGGGTTCTGAATGGTAGAACCAACCTTGACTTAGTCATTGCCGAAGTCTAAGATGAATATGACCCAATGTCTACCAGAATTGTCTTGGAATAGGTCTTGTTGGGAAATAAAGGTTATTATCCGAATAGTAAAGACTTGTAGGATCCTCTCTGAATGACAGAGATATAGACGGCCTGGGAGCGTCCCCCTTTTTTGACACCCCTCTTCCTTAGAATTTCAAGTGTTGCAAAACCCTCTTTATGTTTTTTGTTAAAGTATCCAGCCATGTCTAGCGATTTTTGCTTTAAATGGATTATTGTTTTATTCCTGTTTAATTTCAAAATTTATTTGAGCCCGAGAGAACTTACTCAAATGATATTTATGACAAAATCAAAAAGTACTTGTTAGCCCATATGTTCACAAATTAATACATTTAACTTTATCTTTTGCATAAAATCCTGATATTTACTAGGCATTCAGCCCTAACTTGTCTTGAGAACCTTTCAATTAGCTTAGCCTGGGTTTGAAAATCTAGTATCTCATGTGACTAAGAATCAATACATTCAACCTTAGATTTTCATGAAAGCATTTTAATTATTAGGCTCAAGAATGAAAGATATGATACCCTATATGACCAAGAATAGAAAATGTTTGGTCTTAAGCCTTTCATTATGAAGGCTTTTAAGAAAAAGTTCAGGTATAAATTTACCGAGTGACCTTTGTGACCAAGAATAAAAACATTTCATTTTCCTTTTCAATTGAGGCTTAGTAAAAGAGGTCCAGGAATGAATCATTCAGTAATCTTTCTGATCAAGAATAAAAATGTTCAGTCTTAGCCTTTTATTTTGTTAAGGCTTAATAAAAGAAATCCAAGAATGGATCATCCAGTACCCTTTGTGATTGAGAATAAAAATATTTGGTCTTATCTTTTTATTTTCATTAAGGATTTAATTGAAAAGGTCCAAGAATGAGTCATTCGATAACCTTTCTAACGAGAATAAAAATGTTCAGTCTTAACCTTTTATTTTGTTAGGGCCTTAATAAAAGAGGTCTAAGAATGAATCATCCAGTAACCTTTATGATCGAGACTTTAATAAAAGAGACCCTTGTAGTCATTTTATGTCTTTACTACGTATGAAATGGACATCTCCTGTTTATTTAGACGCTTATGTGTAGACTCATGGTCCTTGTTGGTTTCCTAGATTATGAGAACATCCTGATAAAACATCAAGAGTCAGTCAGACATGAGAATGGATATCAAATTTTTTATTTGTATTTCCTTTGATGTAAATAGTTAAAAGGAATAAGAAAAAGAAAATTATCTAATAAAAAATCTTGGGGTGTGTTGAAATATTTCATATGTAACTGGCTATTTTTCTAAGTCTTAATGAATATGTCTTTATATTTTGTGCCTAACTGGCTATACTGCTGCTTTTTTCCATTGTCTGAGTTATGGCAGTCCCAGTGCTTTCAGAATCCTTATTGCGACAATCCCGTGCTTTTGGGAGTCTTATTACTATAGATCCTGATTCTTCTGAGTGCCTTATTACTGTAGTCCCTAGTGCTTTCGGGAGACTCTTTACATCAGTCCCCCAGTGCTTTCTACAGCCTCTTCTCCCCAATGTTTGGGTGCAAGTTTGTGAGCATTCAGGCAGTGCAATTATATACTTTAGCCAATACAGTGCTTTTGGGCTTGTAGAACGCTTGTTTTTGGCTTATTTAAATCCTTTCTAATAAACCCATTTGGGACAAAACTAGTCAAAAGAAGAAAAGTATAACGTGCACTTTCTTTAAATCTTTAGACTTGTGTTTCTTTATCTTATGCTGACCATGAATTGCGGTCATCATGAAAACATAATAAATAAAAGCATAATTTTAATAATAGTACCTTTATGGGTGGTTGACATTCTAATTGCTTGGCAGCTGGACACCTTTATTAACATGTAAGAGCCCTTTCTAGCTATTTCCATAACTCAGTATGGTCCTTCCTAGTTATGTGTCCCATCACACACACAAGTGTACGTGGTCACAAATAATAAAGTGATTGTAAGAAATAAGATTTTGTAAATCCCTCATGGACTTTATTGTTGACAAGCTAAATAATTTACTATATTGTTGTAAGAACAAGTGTTATCTGATTAAAAAGAGTTTGGTTGTTTTGTTTATTATATGACTAATAAAGAAATAAGAATAGTAAGTTTAGGAGTTTGTTCAAAAACATTATTAAGACCTAGGATTATGATGCTTGCATAATTCCATCATAATTTACATATATTGTTTATAAGCATAATTCTCTAACAGTCTATCCGAATTAGTCATCTAACTATATAGTTGAGAGGGGATAGTCAAACTAATTAGAATGAAAATAAGTTGGTAGCTTGTATTTGACCCAAGTAAGTCGATCTAGGTACATGTCCATCCTAGCCATTGATTCATCCTCAAATTAACTCTCCTCAATCCACATCCTAGTTATGGTCTCCGTCTCTCAAGTTCGTCTAGAAATTATCTATTTATACTATTGGTCATGAAGAAATAAAATAGTAAACACAAGATTAAGAGAACAAAATACTATGGCATATTACACCAAAAAATGCTATATATGAATTATGATGTTCATACTATGGACACAACCCTATATGAGGGCTTTTATCCACTCACAATCTAATTACAAAGAAAAATTAATGTCTGAACAATAAATTAAGCTAAGTAAAAGAGGATAAGAGATAACCCTAATTATGATAAAGCTCTGTACTCCTCCATGCTTCTAAATTCCTTAATTTCAAAAAACTTACGTCAAAAACAACTTAAGGGGGGTACTTATAGTATTTGAAAACACCTAAGTGATCCCTCCATATCGGACTAAGAGAAGGGGAAAAATTCCTCTACATACAAAACCAGCTCATGATGCGAGTTCCCTTTTCTTTCCTTGGAGCTTGCATCGCTAAATCCTGCTGCTCTTGTCACCCTGGGGATCTTCTATTCAGGGTGTAAACCTAAGATGAGGTGTAGTTCGGACCATCCTTCACACTGAGACCATCTGACTTTACCTTGACATCAATTTCTGAGTTTTTGGCTTTCTGACCTCCATTATGATTTCTTTCATCAAAACTACACAAAATATCCTTCATAAGTGAGAAATCATGAAATCAAGCATAAACCATTAGAATAGGCCCAATTTATCCTCAAAACAAGGATTAAATGTGGGAAAAAAGTGTGAAAAAAGTGTATAGCAGACTCACATCACAACCCTACACTTTAACCTTTGTTCATCCCCAAACAATCACCCTACTTCTAGCATAATATTCCTTATATTTTGAAAGATTACTAGGATACATACACGTATCCAAGTAATTCCCAAACAAAGTCTGTTGAACAATTCATAGCAAAATATTGCTATCAAGACAACAAAACCTCTAGAACAGACTCTTTACTCATTATATAGGGCAACTCAATATCATGTAATTAAGTAATGAAATTGAATGAATCACTAATTTTACATCATCTATGTGTCCTCACATAAAGAGAGATACATCCTCACACATTCATCACATATAACAGTTCTAGGGGCATATAAATAAAGCAATACACTCACTCTCACAAATGAATTCACATCTATGCAAGATATACCATAGACTTTTCTTAAGTTTAATGATCTATTAACATAAGTATAAAAAATAGGATCAAAATATATTTATTTGATTATATTGTCAACTAAGAGATGGGTAGGAAGTACTTGGTTAGGATAGTGACTACTCTCCCTATGCACTTTTAGGACTATAACTCTTGAACTTTAAAATTCTTTTCCTTGTATCCACCAATTTCAATTTTTTCTTCTCTTGACCTCTCCTTTTATTCTTAAGCATTCACCCTTTTCTTAAACATTGTTAGAAAGGAGAAATTTTGTAACACCCTGTATGTTTCCGAACCTAGTGGATTACCGTAACATTTATGGAATCATTTAGACATGAGAGTGTGGGGGTATTATACATTAAATTTGATGGGCTGAATTTAATCTAGTGATTTGGGCTCAAATGAGGCCCAAAAATTATATAAAAGACATGGCCCAAATGGAAAATGACCCATTCTTGGCATTGACCAAGTAAACATAGAATTTATAACCAAATTGTGGTTAAGTATGAGACTAAAAGGGACTATAAAAGGGCACAAAAATCAAATTTTTTATTCATTGTAACACACATGCCAAGTCTAGACTTTTCTAAAGACATTTCTCATCTTCAAACCCTAAGGCAACTCTTCTCCTTTGGACAAGATCACTCTCTTACAAAGATTTGGTAAGTGTTTATTCTTATGGTTTAGTCTATTATATGCTTAATATGGTGCATAAATCATGTTGGTTATGTTGGCAAAGCGTTGGACAGTTCACTATGTGTAAAACTGTCTATTTTTGCAATCGGAGAAGGGTTTTGCCTTATAAACTTGAAAATGGACTTGTGGTCTTGAAGGAAGTGAACTTGATGGATTAAATATCAACATGTAATATGTGGTTATGTTTCTCTTTGTGTTTTACATTTGGAATTGTTGTTGCGAAATTGTACATGGAACCGGTGGAGTATTGAAGGGAAAACTGTAGTTTTGTGATGTTTATGTGCGTTGTGAAACCATGGCTATTAGTTGGCATACATGATAACTTAAAATATGTAAATATAAGCTTATTTATGTCCATGGACCATTTATTATAAAAAAGGACCTAAAAGAGACCCTTTTTGGCCGAAACGGGCATCCGCCCTCGCTTCTGGAGCACCTGCGGGCGCAGATGCCAACGCAGGTGGCTCTGTACAAGGCCACAGGGGCACCTCCAGCTGTATTTCATCCACCTGCGGGTGCAGGTGGCTCCATCCCAGTCCAGAATTCTGTTTTGTATGTTTTTGTCTCTCTTTGATCCCCGAAGGCCCCTATACCCTTTTTGGATGTAATTATCAACTTATGATATCTATTGAATGACTTTAAGGGGTCGTTTGGAGTCATGTTGTATTATATCAATTATGTATTTTTGTTAATATATTGTTATGAAAGGTATGGGGGTGACTTGATGGAATAATTATGACTTAGTGTTAATGAGGAAGCGTAAAGGGTAAACTTGGTGTGAAATGCTATTGGTTTATGATGTCTTGGTCAATGTGTGGAATGTTATGGTGTTGTTGGTATGGTAATGCAGTGGTTTGTATTGTAAATGGTGAAATGACGTTATATGGCAGTCATGTAGCTCATTGTCGTCTTGTGCACTTGTAAAGTAATTAGTTGTTAATGTGAGCTCTGTTATGAACTTGTGTTGTAAAATAACACGTAAGTAAGGAGCTGGATTATTGTATTCAATTATAGGACTGTGTATCCATATTGGGAAGATAAGGTATGTAAGGTTACTCTTTCCGTATCCTTCTACAGCACATAATATTCACATTGTCATTGTACTTGTTCCATTTATGTAACACCCCATACATTCCCGAACCCATGAGACTACCTTCACATTTATAAAATCATTTAAACATTAGAGAGTTGGTGAATTGATGCATTAATTTGTTGGGCTTAAGTGAATCATGTGCCATTGGGCCAAATGAGGCCCAGAAATCATAAAAAGACATGGCCCAAATTGGAATTTGATCCATTCTTCCATTAACCAAGTAAACACATTAAATGTGTGGATAATTATGATTAGTAATGGACTATATAAGTCAAGAAAAATCAGATTTTTATTCATAAAAGCACACATGCCATTTTCTAGATTTTTCCAAATATTTCTCTTCTCCCACAAACCCTAAGGCAACTACTTGTTGGACAAGATCACTCTTTGCTAAGCTTTGGTAAGTGTTTATTATTATGGTTTACTATATTATACTCTTAATATGATGTATAAATCATGTTGGTTATGTTGGCACAGTGTTGGGCAGTCATTATGTGTAAAACAGTGTACTTTTGCTTAATCGGTGAAGGGTTTTGCCTTCTAAACAGTGAAGTGGACTTGTGGTATTGAAGGAAGAGAGTTTGGTGTGTTTAATATAAACATGTATATGTGGTTATTTCCTTAACTTTTTTCCTTTTTGGTGTATAACACGTGGCATTGTTATTGTGAAATTGGTCTAGGATTTGGTGACGTATTGAAAGAAAAGTGTAGTTTTGGTGTTGTTTATGTGCGTTGTGGAACCATGAATGTTTGTTGGTATCTAATATGAACTAAAATATGTAAATAAAAGCTTACTTATGGCCTTGGACCATTTATTACACAAAAGGACCCCAAAAGGACCCTTTTTGGCCGATTTGGGCATCCGCCCCCACAGACGAAGGCACCTGCGGGCGCAGATGCCAACGCAGGTGCCCCTGGATACTGCCAAGGGTCACCTGCGGATGCATGTCAGACACCTTAGGTAATAGGTGGATTCGAAGGTGACCCCAGAATGTCATTTTGTATGGTTTTGTCTCTCTTTGATCCCCGAAGGCCCCTATACCCTTTTTGGATGGAATTATCAACTTATGATATCTTTTTAATGACTTTAAGGGGTTGTATGGAGGCATGTTTGATTATATCCTTTATGTATTGTTGTTAATATGTTGTTATGAGTAGAATTGATGGAGTAATTGTGACGTAATGATAATGGGGAAGCGTAAAGGTTAAATGTGGTGTGACATGCTATTGGTTTATGATGTCTTGGTCAATGTGTGGAATGTTATGGTGTTGTTGGTATGATAATGTAGTGGATTGTATTATAAAGGGTAAAATGACATTATATGGCAGTCATATAGCTTATTGTCGTCTTGTACACTTGTACGGTAACTAGTTGGTTATGCTTGGAAGTATTGAACATGGTACTTTGTGTTTTTATAAAAGATTTGTGATCCATGAGATTCAAGCTTGAATTATGACTTGTGACTTTGATTAAAGAGAATGGTATGGATAAAATATGAACATGTATGGTGTGATTTTGTTATTAAACTTTTTGTTTTCATATAAGGGTAAATTATGAGATTTTGGCCGATATGTGCTATGAGGTGTATTAAGGTGACTTGATGGATTATTTGTGATGTGGTGTGGATAAGAAAGTGTACATGAGAAGTGTTGTAGTGAAATGTATTGATTATCATGTATTGGTCAATGTATGGAATATTGGGAGAATTTTGGAATAATAATTTCATCAATGGTTTTGTCAAGGGGAAATGGCATGTTTAAAGGCAAACATGTAACTCATTGATGTTATATGCATTTGTAAAGTAGTTGATGGTTAATGTGAATCTTGTTATGTATTTGTGTTGTAGAGTGACACATAAAGAAGGAGCGAGACTATTGTATGCACATCTAAGATTGTATATTCGTATTGAGAATACAAGGTATGTAATGTTCCTTTTTCCGCATCCTTCTGCAATATATTGTTCACATTGACATTGACATTGGGCTTGTTTCAATTCCGAGAGGCTTGAAGTATATCAATTCAGGTTGACGTATATTTTTATCTATATGTGTTCTATTCTTAGATTAATGATGATTCACTTATCCCTTGTTCATTAAGTGAAGTCCCAAATATGTCATAACGTTATAATTCCTAAAAGGACTATCTCAAGAGAGTAATAACACAAGAGAGTCTCTTTAATCTTAGATGGCATTTTCCAATCATGTCTCTTCCCAAAGTGCTATAATATGATGAGTATCTTTGTACCAATCTCTCACAAGTAAAAGTACCAATCTTATAAGAATAATAAGAAGTGATGTGCAAGTTAATATATCTATTCCTCATAAGTGAAGATGTCAATCTCATGAAGTAAAGAGTGAAGTGAAATGTGTATATGAGTGTGCTTCAAATTATGTCATAATCCTCATTGTATCACTCTTAAGAGCGGGGGTAAGAATAACAAGAGAAAGAAGTAATGTATAATTAATGAGTAATCATAAGTACATCCTAGGGGCTACAGAAAAGCCTAGCATGGGTTAATATAACATCCCAGGGGTCAAAGTACCTAGCATGGGTTAGTAACATCCCAGGGGCAACACAAAAGCCTATCATGGGTTAATATAACATCCCAGGGGTCAAAGTACCTAGCATGGGTTAGTAACATCCCAGGGGAGACACGAAAGCCTAGCATGGGTTCACATATCATCCCAGGGGTCAAAGTACCTAGCATGGGTTAATCTCATCCCAGGGGTGACAGAATAGCCTATCATGGGTAGAACAATAAAGATGAATAAAAGATGAAGACAATAGGAGTAAAGAACGTAATACACAGGGTTCCCACATACAGTAAGAGAGTTTATTCACATTTCTATTTCCTTATATTGATTCCATTATTGTTGTTATTATGTATGATGAACTTCTTATGAGCCTTACATACTCATTACATTCTTCGTAATGACCCCCTCGGGGGAATTACCTTACATGTTGCAGGTGCAGGCACTAGTAGACCTCCATTGTAGGTTGACATTGCGGATCTTTGGTGAGCCCCAGTTGCTTTGGGACTTTTCGAGTCATAGGTGTACAGTCGTGTTGATGTTGTAAATGTTGTATAAAGCGGGGACTTGTCCCGACCGTTAGTTGATCTGGTAAATGCATCTGTTAGAGGCTTTTGTATACATGTGTGGGTTATGAATGTGAAAGATAATTGTCCGTTTTGACTTGATTGCTCCAACGGCCAAGTTTCCTAAATATGTATATAGCATATGTTTCCATGTTCATGTTTTCCGCATAGTTGCATAAGGTTTAATAAGTTTCATACGAGGATATGCATACGAATGTTCATGAGCAAAGATTAGTTCTCTTTGGCCATATCGGATTTGGGTGACAGTCTGGCCCGAATGGGATTTTGGGTCGTGACAAAAGTGGTATCAGAGCAGGTTGGTCTAATGGTGTCTACAAAGCCGTGTCTGAGTAGAGTCTTACTTATCGATGTGTTGTGCACCACATTTATAAGTAGGAGGCTACGGGACATTTAGGATGTTGTTTCTTTTCTTCATTCTAGATCGTGCAACAGAGCCGGTGTTGTAAGTTGAATTGGACCTGATCATGGTGATTGTTTTTGTTTGGTATAGTTAAAATGCCAATCACGATAGGAGGTAAAGGTAAAGGGAAGCAGGTGGATGTGCCTGCTGAAGAAAGAATGAGTAGATTACCACCTGACTAAGCTAGTCAAGGTGGAGCTGATGCCGAGATTGCATCGCAGTCTTCCTCTACTTTTCCAGCTCCAGAAGAGCCAGGAGGTAGAGAAGTACCTGCGGAACCACCTATGAATACCACTGATCAGGATTTACGAAATGCAGTACATATGTTGACTCAGTTAGTAGCTGCACAAGCACAATGACGAGCTGGTCCAATGGTAAATGAAGATGACGTGGCTAGAGCAGCTAGTCGACGTACACAGGACTTTCTAAAATTGTACCGTCCTATATTCACTGGGTCAGACTCGAAAGCAGATCCACAGGACTTCGTGGATCAAATCCAGAGATCTTTGGAGGTAATTCATGTAACAGGTGTAGAAATGGTTGAGCTAGCAGCTTATAGGTTGAAGGGCGAGGCTATATTGTGGTATGAGGACTGGAAGAAAACTCGAGGTATTGGTGCAAACCCACCTACATGGGAAGAATTTAAAGCGGCATTTCTGGATCACTATCTTCCCTATGAGATCTGTGAGGCTCGTGTGGATCAGTTTTTAAATTTACGTCAAGGAAATATGAGTGTTAGAGAATACAGTTTGCAGTTTAATTCCTTGGCCCGATATGCTCCAAATGTGGTGGCCACGATGAAAGATAGAGTACATAGATATGTGGATAGATTGGAGCCTTATTTGGTATGGGACTGCACTATCGCTGCCTTAAACCGAGATATAGATATAGCTAGAATACAGGCCTTCATACAAAAGATGGAAGACCAAAGGCAAAGAAAGAGGATACAGAAATCTGAGGAAGGGCCAGCAAAAAGGGCGAGACCTATGGGGCAGTCTATGGTGTCCCCAGGAGAATCTGGATCTCGAATGTTACCGCCTAGACCCTCATTCTTTTATTCCACAACGGGTGCTCACTCCCAGTTCTAAGGGTCTAGAGATGGTCCATTTGGACAGAGTAGTGGAGTGCAAGGCTCACAGACAGCAGGATTTTCTCGTCCTCCATGTCAGCATTGCGGAAGGTACCATTTAGGTAAATGTAGGTTAGGGACCAATGCTTGTTTTTGGTGTGGCACATAGGGGCACATAATGAGGGAATTTCCACAAGGGGTGCGAGTGGTATAGCACGACCTACGGGATCAACCGCTGTATCGTCAGCATCAATTCCTTCCCCAGGCAGAGGCGTTCAGCCTATTGGTCGTGGTAGAGATATGAGAGGAGCAGCTAGTTCTAATGGGGCCCAAAATCGTACTTATGCTCTAGTGGACCGACAGAATGAAGAGGCAATTCCTGATGACGGTACCGGTAGTTAGGCATATTACCATATTTTACATGATGTATATATACGGACTGATCCAAACTCTACTCTATCGTATGTTACTCCATCAGTTACTATGAATCTAATGGGACACCAGAGTTATTAGTTAAGTCAATGGAATATTTCTATCTATCAGAAAAATTTAGTATTTATCGAAATGGTAATGGTATACTCATAGATGATTAAGTACTCTTAAAAGCGTTACTCATGAAAGGTATAATGGAATTCAGAAAGAAGGGAAAAGTGACCCTATACTACATGCCATGTGAAATTGTCGAAAGTGTATAAGAATTTCTTTTCATATTGTTCCTATTGGAAATAGACAAAGTTCGGGGGATCTCACTAGGAAAAGATATCTATTACTATTCTAAACCGACAAGTGTGAAGGTTAATAAATAAAGGCGTACTTTCTGTAACAGTTCTTTGGAGAAATCATCACGTCGAAGAAATCGCATGGGAAGTTGAAAAAAACAAAAAAAATATGATGAATTCGACGTACCCATATTGTTTCAAATGGAAGAAAAAGTTCAACGTGTAAAAGTGGACCAATAACAAGTAAATATCCATGAGTCCTAAGTGTTTATGTGTACGTATGCTAATATAGAGATGCATTTGTTGTAATTGAAGTGACATCGTTAACATTCAAGGATGAATGTTTCTAAGGGGGGGGGGGGAGAATGTAATACCCCGTACTTTCCAAACCCAATGTGACGACGTTGATCAATGGTTACTTAGGTGTCGAGATGCCATGAGTATGTAATTTGTAATGTTAGTGATGAGAAAAATTGAAATTTGGCTTTGTACATGTGATTAACCTTGCATAGGAGGTGTTTTACGATTTTCATGGAGCATTTGTGGGGTTCAAAATGAGTCTAAGAGGACCTCTAAACAAAGGATTTTAAGGGTAAGAAGTAAGTTAAAGAATAGGACTTGAAGTATCTAACCAAACCCACGAAGAAAAGTTGAAAAACAAAATTTTCAAAAATTTTAAGTGTGGGGCACGCTGGAGGGCGTGCCACGCCGCTCTGGGATAAAATTTTTAGTTCAGAGGAAGAAAGCTGGCGCGCCCAAGGGCGTGCCACGCTGGTTTTGGCCACTTTTCAGAGTTGGAATTTTTCTTCAGTCCCAAGGGTGCCCGGGGACGTATTGAGCCAATTTTTGCCACGTTTCTTATACAACCATGAAAATATACATGAAATTAGTGAATTATTATATTGGTATGATAAAATTACTCGAGGACAAATTTGGCATCAAAATGACGATTTTACCCTTTTGGCCAAAATAGGCCATACGTGGCTAGAATTGCTTGTTTTTGGAATTGAGGCTACAAGTACGAATCCCGTGAGTGGAAATATTTTCATAATGCATATGAAATGAATTAAACATGAGGAATTATGGATTTTAGTGGGTTAAGTGAATTGGGCTCAAAATAGGGCCCAAAATGCGAAGAAAACATGGGTCAAGAATGGGTCAAATGACCCATTCTTCCATTGACTAATGCAACACATTGCATTAAATGCCAAGAGTGGATAAGGATGAAAAATTAAGGGCCTATATAAAGGGCAAAAGGCTGATTTTATTCATTTGGAAATCACATGTCTTTTTAGATATTTCTCAACCATTTTTTTTCTCTCAAACCCTAAGAGTTCAAAGCCAACTTTTGGAGCAAGATCATCATTTTTCAAGCTTGGGTAAGTGATTATTGTTATGTATTAATATATTATATGCATGGGAGAGTATGTAAATCATGTTGGTTATGCTTGGAAGTATTGAACATGGTACTTTGTGTTTTTATAAAAGATTTGTGATCCATGAGATTCAAGCTTGAATTATAACTTGTGACTTTGATGAAAGGGCATGGTATGGATAAAATATGAACATGTATGGTGTGATTTTGTTATTAAACTTTTTTTTTTTCATATAAAGGTGAATTATGAGATTTTAGCCGATATGTGCTATGAGGTGTTTTAAGGTGACTTGATGGATTATTTGTGATGTGGTGTGGATAAGAAAGTGTAAAGGAGAAGTGTTTTGGTGAAATGTATTGATTATCATGTATTGGTCAATTTATGGAACATTAGGAGGTTTTTGGAATAATAATTTCATCAATGGTTTTGTCAAGGGGAAATGGCATGTTTAAAGGCAAACATGTAACTCATTGATGTTATATGCATTTGTAAAGTAGTTGATGGTTAATGAGAATCCCGTTATGTATTTGTGTTGTAGAGTGACACATAAAGAAGGAGCGGGACTATTGTATGCACATCTAAGATTGTATATTCGTATTGAGAATACAAGGTATGTAAGGTTCCTTTTTCCGTATCCTTCTGCAACATATTGTTCATATTGACATTGACATTGGGCTTGTTTCAATTCCGAGAGGCTTGAAGTATATCAATTCAGGTTGACGTATATTGTTATCCATATGTGTCCTATTCTTAGATTAATGATGTTTCACTTATCCCTTGTTCATTAAGTGAAGTCCCAAAGATGTCATAACGTTATAATTCCTAAAAGGACTATCTCAAGAGAGTAATAACACAAGAGAGTTTCTTTAATCTTAGATGGCATTTTCCAATTATGTCTTGTACCAAAAGTCCTATAATATGATGAGTATCTTTGTACCAATCTCTCACAAGTAAAAGTACCAATCTTATAAGAATAATAAGAAGTGATGTGCAAGTTAATATATCTATTTCTCATAAGTGAAGATGTCAATCTCATGAAGTAAAGAGTGAAGTGAAATGTGTATATGAGTGTGCTTCAAATTCTATCATGATCCTCATTGTATCACTCTTAAGAGTGGGGGTAAGAATAATAAGAGAAAGAAGTAATGTATAATTAATGAGTAATCATAAGTACATCCCAGGGGATACAGAAAAGCCTAGCTTGGGTTATCATAATTACATCCCAGGGGGCGACACGAAAGCCTAGCATGGGTTAATATAACATCCCAGGGGTCAAAGTACCTAGCATGGGTTAGTAACATCCCAAGGGCGACACGAAATCCTAGCATGGGTTAATATAACATCCCAGGGGTCAAAGTACCTAGCTTGGGTTAGTAACATCCCAGGGGAGACACGAAAGCCTGGCATGGGTTCACATATCAACCCTGGGGTCAAAGTACCTAGCATGGGTTAATCTCATCCCAGGGGCGACAGAATAGCCTAGCATGGGTAGAACAATAAAGATGAATAAAAGATGAAGACAAGAGGATTAAAGAATGTAATACATAGGGTTCCCACATACAGAAAGAGAGTTTATTCACATTTCTATTTCTTTATATTGATTCCATTATTGTTGTTATTATGTATGATGAACATCTTATGAGCCTTACATACTCAGTACATTCTTCGTACTGACCCGCTCGGGGGAATTACCTTACATGTTGCAGGTGCAGGCACTAGTAGACCTCTATTGTAGGTTGACATTACGGATCTTTGGTGAGCCCCAGTTGCTTTGGGACTTTTCGAGTCATAGGTGTACAGTTGTGTTGATGTTGTAAATGTTGTATTAAGCGAGGACTTGTCCCAACCATTAGTTGATCTGGTAAATGCATCTGTTAGAGGCTTTTGTAGACATGTGTGGGTTATGAATGTTAAAGATAAATGTCCGTTTTGACTTGATGGCTCCAATGGCCAAGTTTCCTAAATATGTATATAGCATATGTTTCCATGTTCATGTTTTCCGCATAGTTGCATAAGGTTTAATAAGTTTCATACGAGGATATGCATACGAATGTTCATGAGCAAAGATTGGTTCTCTCGGTCCATATTAGATTCGGGTGCCAGTCCGGCTGGAATGGGATTTCGGGTCGTGACATGGTGCAAAATACAGCAGATCTTCATTAGTAGCTGAGGTGAAAGAGAAGCAGCATGTAGATCCTATGTTATTGTAGCTGAACGAAAAATGTACAACAGGGTCTGATAAAGGCATATGATCTTACGCAAGAGGGAGTACTTCAATGCCAAGGTAGATTATGTGTACCGGATGTAGATGAGCTGAGGAGATGAATTATGACGGAGGCGCATCATTCACGATACTCTATTCATCCAAGAGCTACCAAAATGTACCATGATTTGAAGGAAATGTATTGGTGGGGAAACATGAAGAAGAACATTATGGAATTTGTAGCTCAATGCCTGAATTGTCAACATGTAAAGGTAGTGCATCAGAAACCGGGAGGTCACCTGCAATGTATCAATCTTCCAGTCTAGAAATGGGACATGATTAATATGGATTTCATCACAGGTTTGCCTCGTACACTGCGGAAAGTTGATTCTATATGGGTCATAGTTGACAGGCTTACCAAATCAGCGCATTTCCTACCAGTCAAGACCACCTATACAGCTGAAGATTATGCGAGGTTGTATGCTAAAGAGATAGTGCGATTGCATGGTATTCCAATTTCCATTATTTTAGACAGAGGAGCACAATTTACAACACATTTTTGGAGATCTTTTCAAAAGATCTTGGGTACACAAGTGAATTTGAGTGCGGCTTTTCATCCTTAGACAGATGGACAAGCAGAACGTACTATCCAAACACTTGAAGATATGCTACGAGCTTGCACGTTAGATTTTCAAGGCAGTTGGGATAATCATTTGCCTCTTATTGAATTTGCTTACAACAATAGTTATCATTCAAGTATTAAACTGGCACATTATGAAGCTTTATACGGAAGGAAATGTAGATCACCAATTGGATGGTTTGAAGCGGGTGAAACTGCTTTACTTGGGCTAGATATTGTTCATCAGGCTATGTAGAAAGTTACAGTGATTAAACAGCGGCTACAAACGGCCCAAAGTCGACAAAAGTCATATGTTGATGTCAGAAGAAGAGGGCTCGAATTTTCCATAGGTAATTAGGTATTTTTGCAGGTGTCATCGATGAAAGGGGTAATGAGATTTGGAAAGAAAGGAAAGTTGAGTTCACGTTATATAGGGCCATATGAAATTGTTCGAAGATTTGTGCAAGTTGTGTATGAATTATCATTACCCCAAGAACTCTCCACAGTTCATCTAGTATTTCATGTTTCGATGCTTAGAAAGTGCATAGGAGATCTATCTCATTTTTCTCCCATTGAAGATGTACAAATTACGGAGGATCTCACCTATAAGGAGATACCTATTGCTATTCTAGATAGACAGGTGAAGAGGTTAATAAATAAAGATGTAGATTCCATAAAGGTACTTTGGAGGAATTAACAAATAGAAGAGATCACATGGGAAGCTGAAGAAATGATGAAGTCAAAGTACCCTCATTTGTTTCAAATGGAAGAAAAAGTTCAATATACGAGATCGGAGCAATAACAAGTAAGTATTTATAAGCATTAAGTATATATATGATAACATGAAGAATGATCCTAGACTTGCAATTTTTTAAATTGAATAACGTCACTAACATTCGAGGACGAATGTTTCTAAGGGGGGAAGAATGTAACACCCCGTATGTTTTCGAACCTAGTGGATTACCGTAACATTTATGGAATCATTTATACATGAGAGTGTGGGGGTATTATACATTAAATTTGATAGGTTGAATTTAATCTAGTGATTTGGGCTCAAATGAGGCCCAAAAATTATATAAAAGACATGGCCCAAATGGAAAATGACCCATTCTTGGCATTGACCAAGTAAACATAGCATTTATGACCAAAGTGTGGCTAAGGATGAGACTAAAAGGGACTATAAAAGGGAACAAAAATAAGATTTTTTATTCATTGTAACACACATGCCAAGTCTAGACTTTTCTAAAGATATTTCTCATCTTCAAACCCTAAGGCAACTCTTCTCCTTTGGACAAGATCACTCTCTTACAAAGCTTTGGTAAGTGTTTATTCTTATGGTTTGGTCTATTATATGCTTAATATGGTGCATAAATCATGTTGGTTATGTTGGCAAAGCGTTATGTGTAAAACTGTCTATTTTTGCAATAAAAAAAGGGTGGTTTTGCCTTATAAACTTGAAAATGGACTTGTGGTATTGAAGGAAGTGAACTTGATGGATTAAATATCAACATGTAAGATGTGTTTATGTCCTTAACTTGCTTTCTCTTTGTGTTTGACATTTGGAATTGTTGTTGCGAAATTGTACATGGAACCGGTGGAGTATTGAAGGGAAAACTGTAGTTTTGTGATGTTTATGTGCGTTGTGAAACCATGGCTCTTAGTTGGCATCCATGATAACTTAAAATATGTAAATAGAAGATTATTCATGGACATGGACCATTTATTACAAAAAAGGACCTAAAAGAGACCCTTTTTGGCCGAAACGGGCATCCGCCCTCGCGTCTGGAGCACCTGCGGGCGCAGATGCCAATGTAGGTGGCTCTGGACAAGGACAGAGGGGCACCTGCGGCCGCATGTCATCCACCTGCAGGTGCAGGTATGTAACACCCCATACATTTCAGAACCGAGATGATTACCCTAACATTTATGGAATTAATTAAACATGATATTTTTGGGGTATTACACCTTAAATTAGGTGGGATGAATTAAGCTTGTGCTGTTGGGCTCAATGGAGGCCCAAAATTACACCAAAAGACATGACCCAAAAAGGGAATAATGATCCATTCATCTTGACCAAGTCCACAAATCAATTATTGACCAAAAGTATTGGCTAAGGATGACTTTAAAGGGTCTATATAAGGTGAAAAATCAGATTTTATTCACCATTCCACACATGTGCAAAATCTAGAATTTTCCCAAGGATATTTTTTTCTTCACCTTCAAACCCTAAGGAAACTACACTTGTTTGGACAAGATCACCTCTTTTCAAGTATTGGTAAGTGCTTATTCTTATGGTTTAATATATTATATGTATGAGAGATTGTGTAGATAATGATGGTTATGTCTAAAGGTGTTAAGAAGTGCACTTTTGCTTTTTGCTAAAAGATGTGTCATCTATGTGTCCTAAACTTGAAAGGAGACTTGAGATCTTGAAATAATTGAATGATATGAATGAGATGTCTACATGTATGATATGGTTATGTTCCTGACTTGCTTTCTCTATGTGTACCACTTGTGGGATTGTTATTACGACATTGGTCATGGATTTGGTGACGTATTGAAAGGAAAATGTAGTTTTGGTGATGTTTATGTGCATTTTGAAACCATGGCTGTTCTTTGGAATCTAAGATGATCTAAAATATGTTAAGAGAAGCTTAGCTATGATCATGGACCATTCATTATGAAAAAGGACCCTAAAATGACCCCTGGAGGCTAAAACGGACATCCCTCCTCGCGGGTGGGGTACCTGCGGGTGCAGATGCCAACACAGGTGACTCTGGACACTGCCAAAGGTCACCTACGGGCATAAATCAACCACCTACGGGTGTAGGTGGCTTCGCAGGTCAGGCCAGAACCCCATTTCGATTGTTTTTGCATCTCATTGACCCCCCAAAGCCCCTATACCCTTCATGGATGCAATTATCAACTTATGGTACCTTTTGAATGACTTTAAAGAAGTATACCGGAGGTATTTTGAATGGTATCAATTATGGATTGTTGGTCATGTGTTATTGTGAAAGGTATTGAGATGACTTGATGGAGTAATTGTGACGTAGTGTTAATGAGGAAGTGTAAAGGATAAACTTGGTGTGAAATGTTATTGGTTTATGGTGTCTTGGTCAATGTTTGGAATGTTATGGTATTGTTGGTATGGTGATGCAATAAATGGTATTGTAAGAGGGAGAGATGACGTTATATGGAAGTTATGTAACTCACTGTCGTCTTATACACTTGTAATATAGTTAATTATTAACGTGAGTTCCGTTATGTACTTGTGTTGTAGAGTGAAATGTAAGGATGGAGATGGATTATTGTATTCACATATAGGACTGTGTATTCATATTGGGAAGATAAGGTATGTAAGGTTACTCTTTCCGTATCCTTCTGCAGCACATATTGTTCACATGGACATTGTACTTGTTCCATTCCGAAGTGTTCTAAAGTATCCCAGCTCAGATTGACATATAGTGTTATTCACATGTTTTTTATTCTTAGACCGATTGTGATTCACATGTCTCTTATTAATTGACTGAAGTTCCAAAGCTCTCATAATATTGTAACTACTAAAAGAACTATCTCAAGGAAGTAATGATGTAAGGAGAATCTATTCATTCTTGAGTAGCATTTCCAATAATGTTACATTCTAAATTTCCAACGATGTTATGACTATCAACGTGTCAATCTTGCAGAAGTAAAGAAATGAAGTAATGTATTACTCTTATAATGAAAAAATGAAGTGATGTATAATTGTTTGTATATTCTTGAATCTCATCCCAGGGGCGACATAAAAGCCTAGCATGGGTTAATATAACATCCCAGGGGTCAAAGTACCTAGCATGGGTTAATATAACATCCCAAGGGTCAAAGTACCTAGCATGGGTTAATAACATCCCAGGGGCGACATAAAAGCCTATCATGGGTTAATATAATATCCCAGGGGTCAAAGTACCTAGCATGGGTTAATAACATCCCAGGGGCGACATAAAAGCCTAGCATGGGTTAATATAACATCCCAGGGGTTAAAATACCTAGCATGGGTTAATCTCATCCTAGGGGCGACAGAAAAACCTAGCATGGGTAGAACGATAAAGATGAACAAATGTAAAAGCAAAAGAAGTAAAGGACGTAATGTACATGGTTCCACGTATGCAGACCGGTGGTTTATCTGTACTGACTATTCTATTATACTTGATTTTTATGGAAGTACTTATATATCATATAGTTTCGTATGAGCATTACATAATCAGTACATTCTTCGTATTAACCCCCTTGGTGGACTTACCTTACTAGCTGCAGGCACAGGTGCTAGTAGACCACCACAGTAGAGTACATATCATCTGCAGACTGTTGGTGAGCTCCAGTTGGTCCGGGGCTTTCCGAGTCACATGTGTATATTTGGTTTGGTATGGTAAATGTTGTATAAAGCGGGGACTTGGCCCGACTTTAGGTTGGTTATGTGTAAATATCTGTTAGAGGCTTTGTAGACGTATGTGGGAATATGAATGTAAGGGATGTATGTCCATTTTGGCATGGTGGCCCTAACAGCCAAGTTTCTTATATGTATATATCACATGTTTCCATGACTTCCGCTATTGGCAACTTATATCTCTATGTGATGGTGATGTTTCTTGAATGACATGCATATGAATGGACATGGATGAAGATTGGTTCTCTCGAGCCTTATCGGCTTAGGGTGCCAGTCCGCCCCATTGGAATTTGAGGCGTGACAAGGTGGCTCCACAGCCCAGTCCAGAATTTTGTTTTGTATGTTTTTGTCTTTCTTTGATCCCCGAAGGCCCCTATACCCTTTTTGGATGTAATTATCAACTTATGATACCTATTGAATGATCTTAAGAGGTTGTTTGGAGGCATGTTGGATTATATCAATTATGGATTGTTGTTAATATGTTGTTATGAAAGGTATTGAGGTGACTTGATGGAATAATTGTGAAGTAGTGTTAATGAGGAAGCGTAAAGGGTAAACTTGGTGTGAAATGCTATTGGTTTATGATGTCTTGTTCAATGTGTGGAATGTTATGGTGTTGTTGGTATGTTAATGCAGTGGATTGTATTGTAAAGGGTGAAATGACGTTATATGGAAGTCATGTAGCTCAGTCGTCTTGTGCACTTGTAAAGTAATTTGTCGTTAATGTGAGCTCCGTTATGAACTTGTGTTGTAGAGTAACATGTAAGGAAGGAGCTGGATTATTGTATTCACTTATAGGACTGTGTATCCATATTGGGAAGATAAGGAATGTAAGGTTACTCTTTCTGTATCCTTCTGCAGCACATAGTATTCACACTGTCATTTTACTTGTTCCATTCCGAATGCTCTAAAGTATCTCAGTTTCGGTTGTCATCTATTGTTAATCACTTGTTCCTTATTCATTGAGAAATTGTTATTCATGTGTCACATAATGGTGTAAATGGTTCCAAAGGTCCAATAAAGTTATGATTCCAAAGTTCCAATTATGTTATGACTATAAATGTATCAATCTCTAAAAAGTAAAGAAATGAAGTAATGCATAGTTATTGGTTGTAAGAGTACGGGTGGCAGCTCTAGAGTCATAAGCCTAGATCGAGCCGATCTCGAGATTATTGGATCAGGGGGTAGTCCTAGAGGTATAAGCCAAGCTCGGGCCGAACCTGACAGGGGCT
Source organism: Capsicum rhomboideum (assembly GCA_031232105.1). Classification (NCBI taxonomy): domain Eukaryota; kingdom Viridiplantae; phylum Streptophyta; class Magnoliopsida; order Solanales; family Solanaceae; genus Capsicum; species Capsicum rhomboideum. Next base: position 60,904,330 of record CP124711.1, read on the forward strand.
AGCTTTAGAGGTAAAAACCTAGCTCAAGCCAAACCTTATATGTTGGTTTATGAGTGGTAGATCTAGAGGTGATAACCTAGCTCGAGCCAAGCTCGATATATTGATTGATGGGTTGTAGCTATAGAGGCATAAGCGTAGCTCGAGCTGACCCCAACATAATGTTATGTTATGTTAAGACCCACTGATCAGTTGGGGCCCGGGTACATTATGACACAGGTGATGATGAATAAGCATAAAAGCAAAGAAGCAAAGAAAGTAATGAAAGCAATATACATAGTTCCAAACATACAGATCGATGGTTTATCCATATGGGTTACTTTCTTATATTTGATTCCATTGAAGTTCTTATGTATTGATGCAGTTTCTTATAGCCTTACATACTCAGTACATTCTTCGTACCGACATCCCTTGGGGGACTTACCTTACTTGCTGCAGGCACAGGTGCTATTAGACCTCCACAGTAGGTTACAGGTCATTTGCAGATCTTTGGTGAGCTCCAGTTGGTTCGGGGCTTTCCGATTCACAGTTGTACATTTGTTTTGGTATTGTAAATGTTGTATAAAGCGGGTACTTTTTCCGAATTTAAGTTGGTTATGTGTATGCATTTGTTAGAGGCTTTGTAGACGTATGTGGGAATATGAATATAAGTAATGTAGGTCCATTTTGACTTGATGGCCCTAACGGCCAAGTTTCATATATAGCATATGTTGCCATGACTTTCGCCATTGGTATCTTATAGTTACATAAGATAGAATGATATTCATACAGAGACATGCATATGAATGTACATGAATAAAGATTGGTTCTCTCGGGTCTTAACGACTTAGGGTGCCAGTCCGCCCCGTTGGAATTCGAGGCGTGACAAATTTCTTATAATTTGAACTTTTATTCTTTTGCTCACCTTATTGTAATGACAAACTTTTTCAGCACGAGCACCCATTAAGCTTTATTTCTTTTCTTTCCTATAATAACTTCCATTTACTCACCATTTTTTCCCGTTTTGACTTTTAAATCTTCACTTTAAAGTTTACTAGGTACTTTTGTATCAAATTAATGCAAGGTTAATAAAAAAAAAGAGATAGACTAATGGCCTATGTATGAAATAGGCAAAAAGAGGCTCAAGGAGGCTAACTAAGGATAATAAAAGGCTAGCTAGAATAGTAAAATTTTTACTTCAGAAGAAATTCCTTAGCCAGCCCCTTTGAATCTCTACTTTGTTTCACTATACCCACTCACCACTCACCACTCACCAGGAAAGTTCTCGATATCAATGGAAAATATGGAAAATGCAAAATTGACCATACAATGAAACATATATGATAAAACTGGGTCACTATCTATCCTTTACCTAAGAACTATGAATATATTGTCAAGCCTTTTTATTTGGTAGAGTCAATCTTAATGCCTACGTGTCTTAACTAAAAAATATACTCTTTTATGCATAATGTTTTTGTGAGATCCATCAGGATCACATAACATATGTCCGATATACATAACTAATCCTTCTACTTGTAAAATTGTCCTCAGTTTGCTTGGTTCCTCAGCTTTTCTGTCAACTTGTGTGATGCTATAGTGACCTCGCATAACACTTGTGCAATATGCACACTAGAAACCAAGCTCGCATAACTATAACTTGAGAGGATCTTTCATGCTGGACATTTGTTCTAGTCTACTTAATCTTTTGTTATCTATATTGTACTTTTGAGATCTAACTCAGCACTTGTGCGATCTAAATTTGGGCACCTCTTCTTTTCTTTCATGTTTTTGCTCTTTTTGGGTACTTTGCTGCTTCTTGGTAGGTTTCTTGTCCATATTACCTAAATTCAACCAAATTAACTCAAATTGGCATTGATGTAATGAACCTTTCCATCATTTCAGTATAGGTTGGCATGCAAAAATTTGGGTTAAGCTTCTCCTAGAATGAAATGTTAAAAATTTCAAGCTAGGCTAGTCTTGGATGAATTTTAGGTATGGTATGGTGTAAGAAAATTTGGTGATTGATGGTATAGTAATTCATGGATTTCAGATTATGACGCGTTGGCTAAGAGGTTAGGGAGTTGATCGAAACTTTTGGAATGGAATTTGGGTTACTAAAACTTCGGATATAGTGTTTGACATAAAGGGGTTAGTTTGAAATCTGAGAGTGTGTTGTAAAAATGGTAAAGCTGAGAACTAGTCCCAACTTTATACCTTGCCTACTCTACAGTCGCAGGTGGCAGGCCTCTATTGATGAAATTTTTAGGCTATAGCGGAAGTTCATTTTAGTCAGCACCACAATAGTAGGCGGAACTCGCTATAGTGATGGTACTATAGCAGGAATTAGGCCTCTAGAGTGGGCTTGATGCAGTAAATAGAGTTTATAGTGTTAAACCGTATTTTTCATTCCAAAAGTTGTAGAGGTTGAGTAAGGAAGATTTAGGGTGATTTTTTGTGATGTTCTTCAACTCCCACTCTTAAGGTAAGTGAGTTTCCTTCCTTCTAACATAAATTCAATCCCCAAATCCTTACATTTTATAGTATTGATTGTGGTGGGGATGATAGGTTTAACCCTAGGTTAAGAACTTGATATGATTTGTCTATGGAGGGGGTTAGAATCTCTTGTTAATGGTCTAGAATTGTGGAATTATGATTCCTAGACTAGAATGTGATCCCCAGCTCTTTCATTACTAGGCATTTGAGTGGGATAAAATATAGAAAACCCTATAATGAGGGAATTGTTCATGAAATTGACCTTAGAGTTATGAATTTAGGTTATAATACCTAGAACTGATAAAGCAATGGTTGAATTAGAGTTAAGGTTCAATTTAGTTGTATGCGTACACGTTAACTGATTATTTGTTTATTTAGTTGTAATGCATGCTGTTGAATGTTGAACTTGTTAATTATTAAATGCAAGTTTAGAAATTTATAACCTATAATGATAGTAGTTAAAAGGACCTTGTTTGATATGTAAGAGTGGTTGATTTAACTCACTATGTGATTGTACTTGTTGGTGGTATAGTTTATTTATTGTGAGTGATTTGATAAAGATTGATTATAGTTGAATTGGTGGATTTTAAAGAGGATAAGAGTGGGGATGTTAGAATAAGGGTGGTATAGCACTTGGTTTGAGATGACTCTAGTTGTCTAGTATATTTAGTACATGAACTGAGCTCGTCCCCTTCAAGTCATGGTTAGTGGGCAGTAATATGGCCCTTAGCATGTGTGTACACTATGAGTTGAAGAGTTTAAAGGTTCCTTGAGTGAATCGGGTTATATTTTGTTTTTCATATTTTGGGTTGACCATTGGTTGTTGATATTGTCCTTAAAATGAGCTAGTATTTGATGTTGTACAATAATAAGATGCTTTTGAAGTAGTGATAAATTGAATTGGTTTTATGAATCATTTTGTGGTTGACTTGAATTGATCATTATATTCATAAAGGTGATTTTGTTTATTTACTTGACTTGGTTGGTTTAAAGTGGAATTGAGGAGGAAAAACTGATTTGAATGTAGATTGTTAAGGTGACATGTTTTGCTTCTTGTTTACAAACTTTTAGTTAAGGATTCACATTGATTAAGATGAGTTGGCCTATGAACCTACCAGTACATAGTGGTTTTGTATTGATACTACCATGTCCTCTTCTTTTTGTTGAGTGCAGAACATACTTTAGCAGCTTCTATGAGACCTCACTTGTAGACCATTAAGCAACATCAGATCCAAGAGCAAGCATTCATATATTGAGCAGCCATGGATCTATCCTATTTTGATCTTGTCCACTTGTTTTGGGCAAAGATAGTTTTTAATTTATCGTTGGTATTTTCTGGGTTTTACCCATAGACGTGTTCTAGTTAGTGTTCTGGCACGATGACATTCAGTTTTTGGGGACATTTTATAGTTGATGATTTTTTTTTTTATTTAATTAAATTATTAGAGATATTGTTTCATTAATGGAATTGGGTTTTGTCTTATTTAAAATGGTTAAGTATTTGGTTTTGGTTAGTCGGGTTAGATGATTCTCCCACCGAAAGGTTAGTGTGGGTGCCACTCATGATGAGTTTGGGTCATGACAATTGAGGACCACAGTTTCCTATCCAATTGATGCCGAATGAGTCATAAATCATCGACTCATCAACCCCCCAACATAACCTTTTTCTTGTCCTCACACAAATCAAAACCAACAACAAAGACATAGTGACTACAATTGGTACTTATTGTGAGATTGCATACATGCATTTTTAAATAACATCCTTCCCCTTTCTTTGAATGAAAACAATTGGAGAAAGTTTCCATTATGAGACAATCATATCATGAATCACAAGCCTCAAGTATTGACTGTCCATTAACAGGTTATGATCATGCTCAAATACACCAATCAAAGTGTCTCAAATTCTATCTATGTGCAATTCAAGTGCCCTAACACAAAGAATATCGCTTCACTCAACATGATTCATAAACAAGGGATCACTCACAGTCATAAATAAGATCAAGGATTGCACATACCATGTCACAGCCTTGTCCATATTTTCCTTCACACAACATTTGGGAATGCTCGAATGAAGATCACATAGGACTTTTGTAGGCTTGTAATGTAGGAAAAGGGTAAAGTAGGGTAATCATGTGGATCAAGTGACTATACCCTTTCAAAGCACTATGTGAAGCCTTAAGTTACCCTCTATTGACTATTCCATTTCCACATATAACCTTTTTCTACACTTGTCCCATCCCCAACTTAGGCTTCTTGCATTATTTAAGTGTTTCTAATGGAATTTAGTTTAATGTGGAGGGGGGGGGGTTCTTTTCAAAAATGGATCAAGGCTTGTATTGCAGTTGTTTGAAAGAAAAGACTAATAGGCATAAAAGGGGAAAACTAGATCACTCACTCCCCGATTAGAGGCTAAAAATTGTCTTTTGGAAAGTTCTCTCAATTCAAGGCCTAAGCTCATTTCTCCGCTTTGTACATCCCTATATTCTAGTGACGAACCAACAAGGCAAGTTCTAGATAGAATCATAACACAAGATCAAAGTCAAAGCCTCACTACACATGGTACTGAACTACACATGCACAACATCATTTCAATTCTCTAATTGGATTAATACATCATTGCACAATTCAAAACTAGTACTCAAATAGTCAATAAAATATGTATGCCTTCACAATAGTGATTATTCAACAATGTCGTCCCAACCACCTATTTTTTTTTTTTTGAAAATGGCCTCATTTAGGCACGGGGATCATTTTTATCAAGTAGAAGCTCTTTTCATATAAGAAGCTCCAGAAAGTTATCCACCAAGTCAAAGTACTCTATTATTAGCACATGATTCCGTAAGCATAATACCAAAGAATGTTTTACCAACTCAACTAGAAACAACTACAAATTACTAAAATTCAAAACAAAAAAAACTCAAAATTAATTTAAAATGAGATCAGAGTCACAATCACCACACATCCAAAATGAAAATAAAAATGTCTCACTCTTCACCACACACCATCCACAATAAAGAACCAAAATCAAAATATCTGAATAATACATATCTAAATAAATAATGCCCCACCTCCAACTAAAAAACATAATTCATCCTCAATGCATAAATATACAAGTAAGAGAAAGGAAAAGATATGGGTCCACTTGTGACATCTAGGATTAAGGTAGAGTCTGGCTAGCTAGTGCAACCTCAAGCTATGCATCAGTGCCTGGATCTGATCTAGGAAGAATCTGAGATGAGGCACTAGAAGCAAGGGCCGGTGTACTAGCAAATGTGTCCTTAACGGGCTTTGACCCACTAGTCCCCTCCATCGACGTATCTTTCAAAGATAGCTCCATGGAGTGAAATGTGACTATGTCCTCAAGATCCTGGAGGGATTCATACCTATCATCAACCTCTGTTGCTGTCTACTCCTCTAACTAATCCTCCTCAGTCTTTGATACATCAATAATAATAGGTGAAGTCCTTACTGGGGCCTGTACAACAATAGCATCTGGGGTAACTTGCTCTACAAAAATATCTGGGGCAACCTGCTCAGTAACATCCTTTGGGGCAATTAGGGGTAACAAAGTCAACACACCATCAAATCTGTGGACTTCAGTTGGTCCACATAAACTCTCAATGTAGTAATATCACTCTAGTTGCTAAGAAACTCTCTCCTTCTGATGTGTTTTTTCCTACTTCTTATTCTGGTCAGCACTCTTAGTTAATGGGGTTAAGCACTCACTATCGGACTGCAATATCAGTATAAACTCTCTCATCTCAGTTTGAAGAGGCTCCAATACTGTCCAAATCATCTCCTACATTTGTACCTCTAGTGTCGAAGCCTTTGTATTAGCAACTTTTGCCAAAGCACCCATTTTGATCACACCAACTTGGGTCAATATAGGCTGAAAAGGAGCTGTAGCAATTAGATGTCTAAGATCGGTAGTAGGTTCACTTTGAGGTGGATACACTAAAGCATACGCAGTTGTAAAAGTACTAGTCACACTCAGAGAGATAGGTATAGTGAAATGTGGGACACTCTCGACCTCAAGAACCTGAACATCAACAGTAGATGAAGTGTCAACTCCATCTCTTTCTTTATTCTATTCAATTCCTAGTCATATTCAGTCTGAATCCTATGGATATCATAAGTAGCATTCACCTCAATCTCGACATCAACCTAAGACCTTTGTAGGACATTGTCCCTCTGACAGAGCTCAGTAATCAAACATGGGAAGGTGAGAGAAGTTAGCTCCTGGTGGGACTTTTTTGCTATCTCGAATTGAATAATCATTCCCAAATTTATCCTCGAGTTGTCCATGATACAACCCAGTAGCAATGCTTTTTCTTTCCATATCTTTGACTTATTTTATAAAGGCATTCTACTAATGAATCCAAGCCACAATTGATCTTCTACATTAAGATCCTTCTTTTTAATAATTACCCTGGTGCAATCTAAGAAGGTGTCTCAGAATATAGTAGAGCAACTAACCATGGTCGCTATTCATCAAAGTCATTTATGAACCTGTTTGAATAGAAATGATCAATTATGTATGTGTGTAACGGTGTCCCACCAAGTACCCAATTTTTCATAGTTTTGCTAATATTAATATCATCCCCTCAAACTTTCACAACGTCCTTCACTTTTTGAGCTTGATCCTTCTTCCTTTTACCAGGTAGAAATGCCCTGTAGGCTTTACAGAATTTCTGCACAAAAGTAACATTATATTTAGGAAGTGTCTTAGTGAATTTCACCCAATCGTGATGTTTGATCATGGTACAAATGGTTGGATACTAAGTAATTAACCCATCAGGAGACAACACCTTTCCATCAAGATTTTCCTACCACTCGTAGCCTTGAATATATTCAACATAAAAGGGGATAATAGTGGTTGGGGAGGAGCAACAACTTTCACCTATTGTTTAACCCATTTTTATTTGGCTAGTGGTAATGAAGGATCATGAGTGGGTGAATAGATTGGAGTATGAGCCCCTTCTTGCTCTTCTTGCTCAGCCTTAGATAAATTCTAATTAGGGGTGGCACCTTAGCTTGACTTAGGAGTGGTACCTGAGCTCAACTCTTCCCCACAAGAGTCATGAATCAGTGAGGGGTTCTTCTTTTAAGGTTCCTCAAGTTTATTAACCTTGCCTGTTGTTTAATATTTTTGTGAGCAACCCATGGAGGCATAATTCATTTTAGAATTGAAACTCCCATGGTTGTAGGATCTTTTGCCTTTTTCTGAGGGGCTGTAGACTTTATAGCTTTAGAGGGAGGAGCTTTAGATGAAGGAGTGGACTTCTTGGGGGCCATATATGTATCAACAAACATTCGTCATCCAATCATAAGGTTAGAAATCAAAATCAGATGTTAGAATTCAAGGAGTAAAATTAATCACAAGGAATTGCATTACTGCTATGCATATCACATAAGAGGTATGCGAGCTAAGGTTGGGATCGCAAAAGTGAACAGATTCAAACATAAAGGAACCAAACAATTATGCGTATTACATTAAAGTTATGCAATCCTGATGGAGATCGAAAAACTCATCTCTTTAAACCTCAGACATACTAAAACATTTTGTAAGCTTGGGGTGACCTTGTGCATATCACATCAGAGAAATGCGTATCTCACCAGGGATCAGACCATTGCAAAACTCATCTTCTTCCCCAAGTCAACACCTAGTTCAAAAACATGCATTTTCAAGTAATTTTTAAAGTTCCCACGGCTGCTTATTCAAACATGAGGATACTTATACTTTCCCTCATCATTAAACATCAAGAACCACAACCAATTCAAACTAAAATCGACCCAATTCCATCTTTTCACTCAACCCTAATTTTGACATTAAGACCATAATCCAAACTTCAATCAAGAACAAAAGAACAAATTGATTTGCTTCAAGAACATTAAAACAAGAATAAATATCAATAAAACAGTTCACTCAATCAATTTTTAAAATGGGCTCGATTTAGGGAAAAACAAAATCCATAAACACGATTAATTTGTCCCCTCAATGTCAAGACCAATTAGACACTCCACATACAAACCATTCATGGACGAATTTAAGACATAAACCTAGAAAACTTACTAGTGACTAGTAAGATTTGGAAAATAAACCTTTTAACTGGTGACTCTAATTTCGATGAGTGTGAATGTATGTGACAGATATTGTGATGGAGAAACTTGTGCAAAAGAGATATGTGAGAAAGATTGTAATGGATTAAAGTTTTGGGTTTAAGAGTTATTGGAGGGAGAGGTGTAGATTTTGAACTTTTGGACTCCTCACTTTTGTTTTAAAACCTTTAAACTTACGGTCCCGGGTTGTGCGAGCTCGAATAAGATCGCATAACTATGTGACTGCTCATACAACTACTTGTGCAACACTAGGAATTTCTCCTTTGGTTCAGTGATTTAAAAGAGCCACTGTAACATTGTGTGATGCATTTATGCGATGCGCATAAGTGTGCATCACCTTGGAGCTCAACCTATAATCTCCTATCTATTTTGGCGAACGCCTTGTATGATACGCATAAGTGCAATGTGATACGCACAAGTGGTCAGTTGCCCAGAATCTTGCACATGGTTTCATTTACATGAACTTCACTAATCCATTCTTCTCATGAACCTATACAACTCAAAAACATTATTAGAACAACATAAAATAAAACTTGGGTTTCCTCCCAAGAAGAGCCTTAGTGAGCATCGTGGAACGACATTGACATAGTATTACTTAAGCATCATTAAGAAAGACCACCTCGATCTTTGCAACCCTTGGAGAAACTCTAAAATAGTTCTTTAATCATTGGCCATTAACTTTGAACTTAGACCCATTTTCCCCTTCCAATTCAACTGCCCCAATAGGGAAATATTTCCTTACTTTGAATGGTCCCAACCAGTTCGACTTGAGTTTGCCCAAGAACAATTTAAATCTTTAGTTAAACAACAATACCTCATCACCATCTTTGAAATCTCTTTTTAGAATCTTGGCATCATTCCAAATTTTCATTCACTCCTTGAAGAGGGCGAAACTTTCATATGCCCAAAATAAAAAATTCATCAATCTCTTACGTTTGTTCAACCCTAGACTTAAAGGCATCATCCCAATGCATAGTCAATTGCTTCAAGGCCCACAAGGTTTTATATTACAATTCGACTGGTAGGTGTCCATCTTTCCTAAACATTAATTGGTATAGATACATTCCAATAGGTGTCTTAAAGGTAGTTTTATATGCCCATAAGTCATCATCGGGCTTTCTAGCCTTATCCGACCAGTTTGCATTCACAGCTTTGGCCAAAATACCCTTTATCTCCTAGTTTAAAACATTAACCTACCCGCTAACTTAGGGATGGTAAGGTGTTTCCACCTTATTCTTAACTCCATAGTTAGATAGTAAGGCACCAAAAATCATGTTATAGAAATGAGAACCCCCATCACTAATGATGGCATGGGGGGTCCCAAACCGTGTGAATATATGCTTCTCTAAGAAGTGGTTGACACTCCTACCTTGGTTATTTGGAAATGAATGTACCTATTCACATATGATCTCATAAACATCCCTATAAATATATTCCCCAAACATCGAATAACTCCACCTCTAAGATTCGTTCAAGGGTAGTTCATTTATTTAGAGATTCCACTTTGCTTTTGGCATTACTCATATGTGTGGACCAACTCATAGGAATCTTGTATAGTGAGGGTCAATAGAAACTGCTTTGGAGAAATTTGGTTGTGGTTCTTATTCAACCATGGTGACCTCCCACTGGTGAGGAGAGGCATGCCTCGAGTACAAGGCTCATTTCAAGATCAAATACATACTTATGAATCAGATTGTTAGCATACTCCCTAATGAGATAGGCTCATCCCAATAATACCTTTTGACATCATGAAGAAACTTCCTTCATTGGTGTGAGTTTAGGTCCTCCAAAAGTACACAGCATCTGAGATAGTTTACATCCGCATACCATAGTACCATACTCTCTGATACAGCCATGCCATATTCATTGGGAAATGATTCATTGATGTTAATCTTCCCCAACTTTGTTGCATTCAACTCCAGGTGGGACAAATAATCTGCCACTTGGTTCTCACACCTTTTACAATCCTTCACCCAAAATCAAACTCTTGTAGCAAAAGGATCCTTCTTATCAACCTTGGCTTAGCCTCTTTCTTTGCCACCAAGTACCAAATTGATGCATGGTCAGTGTGAACAACTACCTTTGTCCCTAATAGATAAGCTTGAAACTTCTCAAAAGCATAAACCACCACCACCAAAAATTCTAGTTCCATAACCATTTAATTTCTTTGGGCCTCGTTCAAAGTTTTACTTGCATAGTACATCGGGTGAAAAAGTTTATCCTTCCATTGACCAAGCACCGTACCCAAGGCAATACTGCTCACATCACACATAAGCTTAAATGGTTGAGACCAATCCAAGCCAACAATAATTAGAGCAGTTGTGAGCTTCTCTTTCAAATAATTGAAATCCATCAAACAATTATCAATAAAGTCTAACTTTAGCCTTTTCCCAGGATCTTGCACAAAGGATGGGTGATTTTAGACAAATCCTCAATGAAATGCCTATAAAAACCAGCATGCCACAGAAAACTTCTAACTCCCTTCATAGATATTGGAGGTGGCAATTTAGCAATCACTTCAACTTTAACTTAATCTACTTGGATACCTCTCCCAGAGATTTTGTGACCAACTACAATGCCTTCTTTCACCATGAAGTGATATTTCTCTCAATTTAACACAAGATTGGTTTCCACACATTGTTGCAACACTTTGATTAAACGATCTAAGCAAGCATCAAAAGTATCCCCCACAACCAAGAAATCATTCATGAACACTTTAATAATGTCCTCAACTATATCCAAGAAAATAAACAACATGCATCTTTGAAAAGTAGCAGGAACATTACACAACCTAAATGTCATGCGCTTGAATGCAAAGCTTCCATAAGGACAAGTGAATGGTGTCTTCTCTTGGTCTTCGGGTGCGATAGAGATTTGTTAGTAATCCGAATAGCCATCAAGAAAGCATACCACCCCTTACCCGCAAAATGATCAATCATTTGGTCCATAAAGGGAATCAAGAAGTGGTCCTTTTAAGTCCATGAGTTCAACTTTCTATAGTCCATGTACACATGTCAATCCGTATCTGGTTTCAATTGTATAAGTTTATTTTTGTCATTTGGGACCACACTTCTTCCCTCCCCCCGCCTCCCAAAATTTTAGGCACACACTTAACCAGACTCAACCACTTGCTATCTAAGATTGGGTAAACCACACCTGCATCCAACCATTTGGTAATCTCCTTTTTAACAACTTCTTACATTAGCGGGTTTTAGCATCATTGATACTTAACACTAGGGTGACTTTCAGGCTCCAATTTGATCTTATGTGTACAAATACTGGGAATTAGGCCATGATGGCACCTACTATAACCCTTCCATAGGTAAGCAAAAACCCTGGCCATACACCAATGGTAATGAACAACTAAGAAGATGAAAGTAGATATAATAAGATAGCAGGGTCGACAAGTATAGATATACACATAACAGATACAAGATATTCAAAATGGACCTAAAGAAGCAGGAAAGAAAAAATATACAAGGAAATCCAACCCCCAAACCTAGTGTCACTATTACCAAAGCTACTCAGTGATGGAACAGGTGCTACAATAGAACAAGTTAGTACAGGAGATATAAAAATACAAATACTAAATACAGGAAGAAGATGTGTAAGCAATCAAACGCCAAGTGCTCACTACAACTCTAAGTGATGATCTATGAACAATAAAAATTAGTGAGGCAAACTTGTACTAGGATCTACTTCAAGGAAAAATATGTAAAATTGTAGTATGTATACCAAAACATGTGGTATCCCATAGGCATGAAAAGAGATAATTACATAAAATAACTAACTTGGCAGCCTAACATTTCAAGGATCAAACTAAAGATGGTGACAATAATATACACAAAATACCTAATCAATTAGAAGGAGAAGTAGTGCAATATAATGATAAATATATAAATACTAGAAAGAGTACCAACATGACATACCTCTTCAATGAGTAAAAGCTTAATTAACTACCCTATGTCAAGTTAAGCAATAATAAACAATAATAACCTAACTAGGGTGTAACACCCCGTACTTTTCTAACTTCATTTGATACCTTGGGTTCATATCTACCTAGGTGTTGAGATTCCATGGGTATGTGTTTTATAGTGTCATTGGTGAAACATTTGATATCGGACCTAATGTGTGCGATTAGACCTTTGTAGGAGGTGTTTTGTGATTTTGTGGAGCATTTGGGTAATACCCCGTACACATTCTAACCTCATTTGGTGACTTGGAGTCATGTTTACTTGATGATTAAGATCACTAAGTAAGTATTTTGAAGTGTTTTGATAAGATATTGGATGATATGCAAGTATTGAAGAAGTGGCTGAAAAATTCAGCAAGGTGCTGAAACTTGCACCACTCCCTGTTTCAGGGGGTGTGGAACAAGCCACTAATTCATAGGGGGTGCATTTATTGCGCCACTGCCTTTCTTTGTAGCAGTGGCGCAAGGCACAAAGATTGTGCCCTTCCGGACTCGTTTCGCAATGCACTTCTACGGCGATTCTTAGATGGTTTCTTTTGGTTCTTTTGAGTTCTTTGAGCATTGTTAAAGCTTAAAACACTTCAATACACTCCTACATACTCCTATATTATCAAATCATGAAACATAAATAGTTATCCAAAATGTTCAAAGAAGCCATGGGCGACTAGAATTCCTATTTTTGCGATTGAGACGACGAATGAGAATCTCGTAAGAGAATATTGTTGTGACATTATGGAATTAATTAAACATGAGATATATGGTGAATTACACATTAAAGTTGGTGGGTTAAGCTAATATATGCAATTTGGCCCAAATTTAGGCCCAAAATGGGATAAAATACATGGCCCAAAGGGGCAATTGACCCATTCTTCAACTTTGACCACATTTAATGCCAAGGAATGGATAAGTATGACTTGAGGTCTCTATAAGACAAGGATAAATCAGATTTTCATTCACATAAAACTCTCATGCCTTTTAAGATATTTCTCAAACATTTCTCTAGTTCCAAACCCTAAAGCAAATATTTCCTTGGGACTCTTTGGACAAGATCATCCTATTCCAAGCCTTGGTAAGTATTTATTCTAATGGATTAACATATTATATGGATGGGATATTATGTATCTAATGTTGGTTATGCTTGGAAATTGTGGACATGGTACTTTGTGTTTTTATATAAGATTTGTGATCCATGAGATTCAAGCTTGAATTATGACTTGTGACTTTGATGGAAGAGCATGGTATGGATAAAATATGAACATGTATGATGTGATTTTGTTATTAAACTTGTTATGTTTCTAAAAGTGTAAATTGTGGGATTTTGGCCGATATGTGCTATGAGGTGTATTAAGGTAATTTGATGGTTTAATTGTGGTATGGTGTGGCTAAGAAAGTGTAAAGGAGAAGTGTTGTGGTGAAATGTATTGATTATCATGTATTGGTCAATGTATGGAATATTGGGGAATTTTTGGAATAATAATTTCATCAATGGTTTTGTCAAGGGGAAATGGCATGTTTAAAGGCAAACATGTGACTCATTGATGTTATATGCATTTGTAAAGTAGTTGATGGTTAATGTGAATACCATTATATATTTGTGTTGTAGAGTGACACATAAAGAAGGAGCGGGACTATTGTATGCACCTCTAGCATTATATATTCATATTGCGAATACAAGGTATGTAAGGTTACTCTGTCCGTATCTTTTTGCGAAAAATAGTACTCACATTGACATTATGCTTGTCCCATCCCGAAATATGCTAAGGTATTCTATATCCAGTTATCAATGGTCATTATCATATACTTCCTACTCATTGATAAAGTGTGAACCTCATGTCTCATTATCATGGTTAATGTTCCAAAAAGCTCAACAATGTTATGTTCGAAAGTTCCAATAGTGGTTATACTCATGTATCTTGTTCATTGATTATTGTCTAATGGTTCCAATGGTGTTATGTTTCCAATAAGGCTATGTTTCCAACAATGTGTATTCACATGTCCCTCACTCATTGGTTAATGATCCAAAGCTTCAAGTAAAGTTGTGACTATCATGGTATCAATCTCAAAGTAAAGAACAAAGTAATGCATATGTGGTCAATGATAAAGTATGGGTGGAAGCTTTGGGGGAAAAAATGCCTAGCTCAAGCCGATCCCGAGGTTGTTGGATCAGGGGGCAGTCCTGGGGGAATAAGCCTAGCTCGAACCGATCTTGACAGGGGGCAGCTCTAGGGGTAAGAACCTAGCTCGAGCCGAACCTGAAATGTTGTATGGGTGGAAGCTCTAGAGGTACTAACCTAGCTCGAGCCGATCCTAATATATACATTATTTCATAGGGTGGCAGCTCTAGGGGCATAAGCCTAGATTGAGCCGATCCCAACATAACGCTATGTTATGTTTAAAACCCACTATTCAGTCGGGGCCAGGGTATCACAGGTCAAAGGCAAAGATGAATAATCATGGAGGTAAAGATACAAAGAATGTAATGAAAGAAACATACATGGTTTCCAAAGTACAGAATAGTGGCCCATCTACATTGTGACTTATCTATATTGGTTATGCATTTGAACTTGAGTTCTTGACATATTTTCATATCTTACAAGTTTCATATGGCCTTACATACTCCGTACATTCTTCGTACTGATCCCTCTTGGGGAATTTACTTTACTTGCTGCAGGCGCAGGTACTAGTAGGCCTCTACAGTAGGTTGCCAGTGTTGCAGATCTTTGGTGAGCTCCAGTTAGTTCGGGGCTTCTCCGAGTCACAGTTGTAGATATGTTTGGTGTTGTACATGTTGTATAAAGCGGGGACTTGTCCCGACTTTTTGTTCATTTTGGTCAATGCTTTTGTTAGAGGCTTTTGTAGCCAGATGTGGGTGTATAAAGGTAAAAGGGATATGTCATTCTTGACTTGGTGGCCTCAACGGCCAAGTTTCGCATATGTATATATATATCATGTTCCATGAATTCCATTGTTGGTATCTATAGCTATTATGTGATTATGGGTTTCTTATGGCATGCATATGATTGAATAGAGACAAAGCTTGGTTCTCTCGGGTCTTGTCGGCTACGAGTGCCAATCCGTCCCGATGGGATTCAGGGCGTGACACAGGCCTTCATAATACCTAAAGGTACAAACAACAGACAATAACCCAATCGCCTCCATAAGCACATCAGGTATAAACCATAAATAATAACCTAATTGACCTCTATAAGCATGACATGTACAAACAACAAATAATATGTCATGACCTATAATCTGAGGTCATGATAACACCTTTCTCAACCCAACCTTAGTATGTAAGCCTAGCACCAAAAGAGGATAATTGCGGAAAGAAGGTAAATAAATATGTAAAATATGATAACAAAGGTAAATATATGAAATACAACTAAATATCTAAAATAAATACAACTCCAACCCCCAAAGATCTAGTGCCCGGAGTAGAGAGAACTCTATAGCCAACATAGGATAGGAATACATAAACTCCATCTCTAAATGTAAAATAAAGACATAAGGTAATGGATGAAGCTGGGAACGGGCTCACTCTAACTTCAAAATGCCCATACTGCACGAACTCATAATTTGCAAGTCACACTTGAACTAGGAATTTCATTAAGAGGGTACAAAAAGTAGGAATGAGTATGGTCCACTTGTACTCAGTAGGCATCATAGGCCAGCCAAGCAAAGTAGATAACTAAACATATAAAGAAAACTATGAGAAATACTTCCAGCTACATACAGAAAAGTTTCCATGGCAGCTCAAGCTGTACAACTTCTAACAGTATAAATAATACAAATACAATAATAATATAAGATTAACTACACACAGATATACATAAAAGGAAGATTGAATTAACGATATCAATCACATAAGAGAGATACAAGTGATGCAATATAATGAAATAATAAGGATGCAATGTTCTAATGTCAGCTCGTATATACCTTCAGAGTATAATCTTCTAAGAGAGGATCCATGGGGGGTTCATAACCCATATACTATCATAATCTCATCAATCAACCTTACCGACACATCCCTCAGCTAAGGCATTTCATAAAGTGTCTTATTTTCTTTTTAAAATAGTATTTTTTAGTGGTACTAGTTCTACGAATATGGATGAATGAATAAGGATGCATGCTCATAACCAATTTAACAATATATAATGAATCAACTCAACAATGGTATAAATGAACTCAAGTCCCTTCAAATCTCAATAGATAATAGTATGATCCCTCTCATGGAAACACAGTAGTAAAGAATTATGTGAGACATCAATAATATCAATGCAAGACCCCGCACGTTGATAAATGGCTATTTTACCACTTATTTGTATATCTTTTCTTATGATTTTGTGTCGTTAACCTATAATATAAGGCTAATTATCCTTTGAATGGTGTTTATTTTAGGTATTTTTGGTTTACAAGGAGTTTTGATGGAAATAAGTGGATATGGGAAGAAAAAATGCTAAAAAAGAAGCTAGAAGCAGATCTCAGAAACTGTCTTCAGGTACCGCTAAAATGGCCTGAGGAACACTTTAACGGTCTAGTCAGAGATTATTTAATGTCATTTTAGTGGCCAGAGTGACTGCTTTAGAGGTACGATCAATCTTAGTCAAATCCCCTTTAGCAGCCATTTTGACCGCTATAACGGTCAGGTCAAAATTATCCAAGCCACTTTAGAGGCCAATTGGTTGCTTTAGCAGTCATTGGGCTACTATTCAAGGGCAAGGCTAAAATTTCACATTGTTCGATCACAAAATGCATAAAACTCAATGTAAGCTTCCTTAGAACACATCTTTGGCATATTTCTCAATCTTGGAGGCTAGGGTTCTTGACACAACACCCTTGGATTTGAATATTAGAAGCTTTGTAGTGATAAATACTTACTCCTCTCTTTATTTCCTTACTTTGTATAGAATATTTGGGTGTAGATAAATTCATACTTGGATATTTTTGTTGGACACAATGTAATATTTATGTTTTGGATTTGGATTTTGATTTTATCTCATGCTTTAGTATTAGTTGATTACTCTTGATTTATAAATGGGTTTTGCTTGTCTAAATTAATCTTGTACTTTATCGATTTCTATTCTAGTTGAGCTTGAAAGAGGAGATTAGAGTGGGAATTTCCATATACTTCGATTTATGCTTAAAAGAGCTAATTGAGGTTGGAAAAGATTAATTTATTACGATTTGGGACGTATGACCCATCTAATGAATTTGTTGCTAGACATAGTCAAATCCTAGTGTAGCCATAGATTAAAAATATTTGTGTTGACACTTGGCTAATATTCAATGAAATTTATCCAAGAAATATTCATCAATTGATTGAAAGACGTGGCATATAATTAAGGTTTCGAGGCTAATTTGCTAATCCTTGATTAATCATGAGTACTTGACTTAAATACTTTGGATCGTTGATAGAATAGGTTCCCCATTATCATTTTCCTTATTTTCCATTGTTTGTTAAAGTCATTGATCAAATTGTTCATATTTTAATTGGTTCTATTCATGGTACATTTTTTATATTAAAACCCCCCAAAACATTTGTATCTGTTGTTTGGATTATAGTGAGTCGTTGCCAGGGAACAATTTGGCGTATTGAGTTAGTTTGAAATTTTGGTTTACTTTCTTTGATTTGAACCTGTGAATATGTGTTTGTGAATTTCTTTTGTTTCTTGTGCTAGATAGAATTTTGTTTTGTTATACTTATTACTATGGCTTCATGGAATAAAAATGAGTTTGGTGGTTGCAAATCTTATCTTGATGACCCATGTCCATATTATGGAGGACCCCACTTTTGGAAAGATTATAGAAATGATCCTGGGAGAGAGGTGTGTGCACCATCTCAATCCTATAGAGAGTATGATTGTTAATTGTGTAGTGGTTGAGATGGACATTGGAGTGATTGTTCTAATTATTGTGCCCCCTCCCCGAGTTATTCTAACAAAAATACTAGTTGTTCTTTTGAGTTTTATAGGTATCATGATGTGGGAAAAAAGAACAACATACTGGACACAAAGGTATTGAAGCAATACTTCAAACTATCTTAGACCGGGTGACTATTGTGGGTGAGGACTTACATTTATTGCACCAATCCATTGAAGCATTTGGAAAGAAATGTGAAAAAGAAGAAGAATCTTGTGAAGATACCAATATCTCAAGTGCCAAGGATGTGCCTAATCTCCAAAATGATGTTATTGAAGAAGAGATTTCAAGCCATGTGGTTGAGCCAAAAATGTCTGATGACTCAAATGAAAATTGTCAAAGTGAAGAAATGGCTCAAATTGAAGAGGAAGAACAAAATGGTGATGAAGAAATCTCGGATTCTCTAAAGAAAAAAGTTGAGGAGATATTAAAAAGTACAATGAAGAAGAGTGAAAAATGTGGGAAAGTCGTGGCTAAATGGTGGGACATAGTCCAACATAGTGATGATGATATTTTCCAAAACATTGATTTCCATGGGTGGATTTTCGTAAGCGGTGATTGTGTCCCAAAATGAAGAAAAACTTGACAAGGAAGAAATTATGAGCCAAGAGTGGCTATTGAATCAAGCTCAACAACTTGAAGTCCATGAGGATCAACTTATTAGAATTTTACAAATGATGGATGAATCTCTCAAATTGCATATTGAGCAATGTTAAGTGGTGATCCAAATTGAAATGGCTATTCTAGAATTGGAAACCGAATTAAATGCAAACATTGATGCATGTGGTGTTCGATTCCAAATGGTCATGGATAATTATGATGAAATGGTTTCCAATAAAAATGTTGTCAAGATTGATGTTAAAGAATTCATGATGATTTCCCATCCAACCGAGCCAATAATAATGCAAGATGCCGAAATTGATAAAATAATACTAGAGTTACAAGAAAAATCCAATCAAATCCTTTGCGAAAGCTTTAGTTCATTTCAAGGTGAGAATGTCAAGAAAGTTTCAAATTCGGGAATGGAGAGGCTTAAACCTCATTCCAACCATTTTTCGACGTTATGCTTGGTGGATATGATGGAAATAGAAATGACCGAGCAAATGAGAATTTTGGAGATAAGGATCAAAGTCCCTATATTTTGGAATTTGTCCTTTCAAGAGGACAAATGACGTTCCTCACTTGAAGGCCAAGAAATGTAAAATGCGGTGTCTAACGAGTGGCCTATTGATCTTCTCACTACTGCCCAGCGAGCCTAAATGAAATTTTGATGTGAAGTTGGGTAAAATATTCAAGTCTTCCAAATGGAGAGAAAGAGTTGGTCTTGTTGCTTCCTTACCTTTGCCCCATGTGCCTCAATGAGATTTTGATTTAAAATTGGGCCGAAGATTCAAATCCTCAAAGTGAAGTGGTAAATGGTAAGGTTGCTTGTATCATGCAGCGGCGTTAAATCAAACGCTTGATGGAAGGCAACCCATACTTTTCAAAAAAAAAAACATTTTTGGTTTACTTTAGAAATTATAATTTTTAGAATAGCTTAGGATTTTTTTTGATTAATCCACAAAATTGAAGAGTTTTGGAAGTGATTTAAATAGGTTTGGAGGCAGAAATTTGATTGGAATGAAGTTTGAGGTTGTACTACCTTGAAAATTTAAGCTTGAACACTTTTTCAGAGTGTTTGGATCGCCAAACTCACTGGCGTATCGGAAAATAGGAAGGGCCTATCACCAAAAATGATAGAATCTGTCCAAATCAGAATAATCTCAGATACTGCTAAAGTGGTCAAATGTCTCCTAAAGCAGAAAGTCAACATTTTTG
Organism: Capsicum rhomboideum; assembly: GCA_031232105.1. NCBI lineage: Eukaryota > Viridiplantae > Streptophyta > Magnoliopsida > Solanales > Solanaceae > Capsicum > Capsicum rhomboideum. Next base: position 60,924,629 of record CP124711.1, read on the forward strand.
TAAAGGGAGCTAAAGCGTCCCATTGTCTGCTAAACCAAAAGTCAAAGTTTGGGTCAAGGCCGATAAAGCAGCCCATTGTCCATTAAAGTGGATGGTCAAAAGTAGTCAAGACCACCTAAGAGGTCACGTGTCCGCTAAAGCAGCACCCGACTTTTAAAATACCTCCGAGTTAAGGTAAAAAGGTGAAAATTTAGCTTAACTCCAAAAACAAATCGATTTGATTTCTTACATTGCTCTCAAAATCTCTCCATCTCTTCAATTCTCAATTCAAGAATCTAGCCTACAGGTATAGTTTGTGAACTCTTCCACTCCTTTGTTTGTAACTCATTGTGTTCTCCGTATTTCGGCTTTGCCTCATTTTGTTGTCGATTGGTTGGTGCAAAATTCTTGAATGCTATTATTTGTGGAACTCAAGTCTTATTTGGGTCTGAATCAGAATTGTTAGTAAGCATCTTGGTAATATGAATGACAGGGAATACTTGAGTATGTATAACTTGTTTTAATAAGAGACATAACCTTTTGTCTACTAAGTGTTTGATTTAGGTTTGTAAGAATTTTGTGGCTTAGTGATTGATTTTTCATGAATTTATAAAGAATTTGGATTGTAATTCATACCTGGTTGAGTATATAAACTTCATTGTTAGTATATTGTGTGAAAAAATAGTTGATAATTTTGTGTTGGGTTTGTTGTGGATGAAGGGTCTGCTTAAGGGGCCTTCCTTTGCTAAAGCGAGGTCCACTAAAGCGGCCTTTGAGAGATAAAAAAAAGGACTGCTAAAGTGGTGTTCACTAAAACTTCCCCTTACCTTTAAAGCGGTATCTGCAACCAATTACTGTAGGGTTCAAAAAGTTGTAACTTGATGTAAGAGTCCCTAATGGAGTTTTAACTCATTTCTTTAGCTTCCATCTCTTACATTGCATTGCCTTACATGCTAGTCTTACACGTTCAAGCTTATGGGATGTTTTCAGGTTTCAAAAATCGAAATGGAGCAAAATTATGGGTTGATTAATGAAGTAGAGGTTGGAGAAGAGTATTATCAAACTCGCTTTCTCTCTCTTGAGTGTCAGAACACCTACTACTTTGACTTGGGTAGAAAGAAGTTGTTCCTCGAGAGGGGGATTTCACTAGATCGGGTCCTTGAGACTCTTCTCGACTTTTATCAAAGGTTGTAGACCTCAGGTTGGATTTGTTTCATAGCTGAACCATGCAAAGCCAACGAGCAATGGGTAAGAAAATTCTATGCGAATCTCTAGGCTATCAACCTAAATAATTTGATGATAAGAATTAGAGGCAAAACTATCAATTTCGAGGATGAAGTGATTAATAGAATCCATGGGATGCCAAACCTCGACCCCTCTAAATTCATGGTAAAAGATTATGCCCTAGGTAGTTAGTTGATTTCAAAGCTTTATCCGGGAAAGAATGTACCTTGGGGTGTTACAAAAGAAAGGAACACGACAAAAGGGTTCACGACTGAGGTAAGGAATTGGATTTCCATCATTTATAGCCGAACCTCGCTATGCAGCAACACATTCAACATCCCTTTGATGAGGGCCCAGATGGTAGCTTGCATTTTGGACAACATTTGGGTGAATGTTGGTTACATGTTCATTATAGATCTAAAGGAGTTTAAGGTACAAGATAGCCCGACTCTCATATTTCTTTCTTTGTTTACTGAATTATGTAAATGGGTTGGGGTAGATGAGTACCCGAGACTTAATTGGGTTAAGACAAGAACATCTATCTTATAACACCCCGTACTTTTATAACCTCACTTGATACCTTGGGATCATATCTACATAGGTGTTGAGATGCCATGCATATGTGTTTTATAGTGTCATTGGTGAAACATTTGATATCGGACTTAACATGTGCGATTAGATCTTCGTAGGAGGTGTGTTGTGATTTCGTGGAGCATTTGGATAAGAACTCGTACACATTCTAACCTCATTTGGTGACTTTAAGTCATGTTTACTTGATGGTTAAGTTCACTAAGTAAGTATTTTGTAGTGTTTTGATAAGGGATTGGACGATACGTAAACATTGGATAAGTGGCCGAAAAATTCAGCAAGACATGGAAACTTGCGCCACTACCCTGTTTCAGGGGTGTGGCGCAAGCCACCTGCAGCCAAGAAGTTCATAGGAGGCTGCAAACTTGCGCCACTACCCTGTTTCAGGGGTGTGGCGCAAGGCACAACAAATATGCCCTTCCGGAGTCGTTTCGTAACGCAATTCTACGGCGATTTCTAGATGGTTTCTTTTGGTTTTTTGGAGTTATTTGAGCATTGTTAAAGATTCAAACACTTCAATATACTCCTACATACTCCTACATGATCAAATCATGAAATGTGAATAGTGATCCAAAATGTCCAATGAAACCAAGGGCGACTAGAATGCCTATTTTTGCGATCGAAAGGACGAATGAGAATCTTTTAAGAGAATATTGTCGTGACATTATGAAATTATGTAAACATGAGATATATGGTAAATAATACATGAAATTGTATGGGTTACATGGATATGAGTTATTGGGCCCAAAGATAGGCCCAAAATGGGATTAAAAGACTTGGCCCAAGAGGAAATGACCCATTCTTCCACTAATTGACCAAGTAAACATATCATGTAGTGCCAAGTGTGGCTAAGGATTAATTGAGGTCCATATAAAGTCCCCAAAATCATATTTTATTCACAAAGACTCTCATAACTTTTGGATAATATCACAAACATTTCTTTCATTTCCAAACCCTAAGGCAAATACTTTCTTTGAACTCCTTGGACAAGATCAACATATTCCAAGCCTTGGTAAGTATTTATCCTCATGGATTAACATATTATATGCATGGGAGATTATATATATTATGCTAGTTGTGTTGGCAAGGTGATAAATAGTGTATTTTGCCTTTGGTGAAAGATGTGTCATCTTGGTAATTTAAACTTGAATTAGGCCTTGTGACTTTGATGAAAAAGCATGGTGTGGACAAAATATGAACATGTATGGTGTTATTTTTGGTATAAAACTTGTTCTTGCCTAAAAGTGTACATTATGGGATTTTGGCCGATGTGTGTTATGAGTTGTATTAAGGTACTTTGATGGATTATTTGTGATGTGTTATGGATGAGAAAGTGGAAAGGAGAAGTATTGTGATGAAATGTATCAATTATCATGTATTGGTAAATGTTGGGAATATTATGGAATTTTTGGAATAATAGTATGATCAATGGTTTTGTCGAGGGGAAATGACATGTTTTAAGGAAAACATGTAACTCATTGACATGGTATGCATTTGTAAAGTAATTGGTGGTTAATGTGAATTTTGTTATGTATTTATGTTGTAGAGTGACACATAAAGAAGGAGCGGGATTATTGTATACGCATCTAAGGTTGTATCCAAGGTATGTAAGGTTACTTTGTCCGTATCTTTCTGCGACAAATAATGTCCATATTGACATGTCGCTAGTCCTATCCCGAAATGTGTTAAGGTATCCGATATCCGTATATCACTAGTCATTGTCATATATTTTCTACTCATGGATCACTTGTGAATCTCATGTCTCATATTCATGGTTAATGTTCCGAAAGCTCAAATAAGGTTACGTCCCAATATTCCAATAGTGCCTATACTTGTGTCTCTTGTTCATGGATTATTGTCCAATGGTTCCAATGGTATCATGGTGCTAGTAATGTTATATTTCTCATGATGTTTATTCATATGTCTCTCACTCATTGGTTAATGATTCAAAGTTTCCAATAATGTTATGTTCCAAAGTTCCAAAGTAATGTTTTGACTATCCAAGTATCAATCTCAAAGTAAAGATCAAAGTAATGCAAATGTGGTCAATGATCAAGTATGGGTGGCAAGTCTAGGGGCATAATCCTAGCTCGACTCGATCCCGATGTATTGATTTATGGGTGGCAAGTCTAGGGGCGTAAGCCTAGCTCGACTCGATCCCGATGTATTGATTTATGGGTGGCAAGTCTAGGGGCATAAGCCTAGCTCGACTCGATCACAAGATGATGTTATGATATGAAAAGACCCACTGATCAGTAGGGGCCCGGGTACATTGTTATCATTGAGCATTGAGATAAAGAAAGCAAATAAAATAATGAAAGCAATCCACATGGTTTCCCAAAATACCAAATGGTGACTTATGCACATTGATTATTCATATGTTTTGAGTTCATTGAAATATTCATGTATTGTACAGTTTCATCTGAGCCTTGCATACTCAGTACTTATTTCGTACTGACCCCTCTCGGGGAATTTACCTTACTTGCTGCAGGTGCAGGTCCCAGTAGGCCTCCCCAGTAGAGTGCCAGTGTTAACGGTTCTTTGGTGAGCTCCAGCTCATTCGGGGCTTCTCCGAGTTAGAGTATATACATGTTTTGGTATTGTACATAATGTGTAAAGTGGAGACTTGTCCCGACTTATGGTTCATTTTGGTCAATGCTCTTGTTAGAGGCTTTTGTAGACGGATGTGGGTGTATCAGTGTAAACGACATATGTTGTTTTGACTGGATGGCCTCAACGGCCAAGTTTCATATATATGTATAAATATGTCCCATGTTTTCCTTTATTCGTCTTCCATGTTCTTATGCAATGGTGGTTATGATTATGAGATGCATATGAATGATTAAGCATAGGCAAAGGTTGGATCTCTCGGGCCTTATCGGCTACGGGTGCCAATCATGTCTCGCTGGGATTCGGGGCGTTACATATCTTTCCTTTGAAGAAGCATGGTTAAGGTACTGTCACCAAAAGCAAGAAGAGGAAGATTGTTTTTGGGAAGTCGCCTTAGATAGAGACTGATTCTTGTAGGCCATCGACTGCAGGACCATTTGTGATACTGATGGATTAGTTGAGGATGGTTAGAGACTTAGTGTCTAGACTTCCTACCAGGCCAGATGATACATCTGAGGGGCCTATCACTTATGTCCCAACAAAAGAATGTGATAAGTTCCTAGAAGACCAAAAGAGGTAGGGGCCTATCTCTAGATAATGGAGAAGTCCTAAACTAATAAAGCCAAGTCACATAGAGAGTTGAGAGAATCCCACACTAAGATGAAGATGAGAGAGAAGCAAAGAGATAAATATTTCACACGGATGTGGAAAAGTGTGAAAGAGTTGTGAAAGGTCCTAAAACCTAAGGATCCACTTCCCTCATCAAGTCCAGACGAGGATGATAATATTCCTGCACAGTGGTCTGATGATGATAATGCTGATGCTGAGGGTGTGGATGGTGATGAGACTGAAAGTGATGGGAGTGCATGATACAACTTCAGAGAGCCCACTACCTCCTTCTCTAATTTATTTTGCTTGCATTGGGGACAATGCAACATCTTTTAGTTGGGGATAGGATAGCTTAATTTTTATTTGGGTCTATACTATTGATATATTTGATACATTTGTGCCCTTACCTGTCCTTGATTTGTTTATGTTCTGTTTTGATATATTTGTGCCCTTGTCGGGCTTTATTATCTTTTTGTGCGCCCTTGTCGGGTGTTGTTGGATATTGTTACACCTTATTCAGGTTTTTCTTAGTTATATGGGTATTTTGTGCCATCTTCGGGCTTGATCTATTTGGTTATGAATTTTTTGTACCCTTGCCAGGCTTAAGCTTAATCTTGAATTTGTTGGATTAGTTGTTTCTCTTGTTTACATTTCTATATTAGTTCTTTATCATGTTAGCTTTTAGTAATTTTCTTTTGAGAGTTGTTTTGGGCGACCTTTTCCTAATGATAGATTGAGTGACAACATTCTTAAGGGAAAATCATCGTTTTAGGTGTTAGTGTTGTTTGTGTAGGGGAAGTCTTAGTATCCATAGACATTGTGAATTGGGTTGTGATTATTATTATGATAAAGTCTGAGTAACCAATTGCAATGGTGTAGTCTAAGTAGCCGTTGCATTATTGCCCTTGTTGGAGGCAAAATATGGAATTGTAGCTTGTTTGGTACGAATAGAGTTAATCTCACATGGTGAAATGTTGATATGAGAATACCCCTCCGACTAAAATTTTTTTTACTAAAAACAAGTGTGTGGAAGTGAATGATTGTGACAACACTTTGACTCTTTTTGTGAGTCCTTACTTATTAGGTTCTGATAATGTGGAAAATGACTCCTTTTGTTCTTGTTTAGGAAATGAAACCGATCCTTCTAGAATAGTTTGCATGCCATGTGTTGTGAGTTTTTCTTCAATAAATCTTGTACTTACGTGTGTCATCTAGAACTTGCCCGGTTGATTTTTCAATGCTAGCTTTGATTATGTTTGGTTGGAGAAATGATCTTAGGCCTTCTTTGTGATTTTTTTTGGAATCTTGTTTAGCCTTAAAGGCCTACCCATGCACATATTCTACCACTATTTACCCCATTTGATCCTTTTACCCTTTCTTTGTCAACCACATTACAAGCCTTGAACTTTTTTGCAATATTTCCTCCCTTAAATCCTACCCTCCTTGAACTTGAAATCCAACTTGAGGCTAAAAGCCTATGTTGGGTATGGTGGAGCTTGGAAGAGGTGATAATTCATCGTGGTTTGGTAAGTGTGTTCCTTAAGAGCAAAATAATGATTGAATTAAACAAGAGAAAGAGAAAAAGAAAAGAAATAAAAAAGAGAAAGTTGTCAATAAGTGGGTGAACTAGAATGTAAAAGAGTGGCGCTTGTGCATTGTATGAAAATGAAGAGGCAAATAAAAAAAGTTTGGATTGTATTGTGTTTTGTATAGTTCAAGGAGGGTGTGGTCACTTTTATCCTATATACTTATCCTACAATTCCCCAAGCCTACATTACAAGCTAGAAAAAAAGTCCTTCGGGATCTCCAACCGATGCTTTTCAATTATTGGCGATTGAAAATAAGGGCAAGCCTATAGTATGATACTTGTTTGCATTGGTACTTCTTTGTTGAGTGTGAGTGTGAGTGCATTTGTCCCTTGTATAAGTGTTGTAAATATTGTGAGTTTGGGACTTTCTTTCTTGTGAGGGCATGTGAACTAGGATAGATGGGTGAAGTTGATAAGTTTCCAAAATGAGTCAAGGGAGCATGTTTGGTTGGCTAGTGGTTTTGAGTAACTTCTTGGGAATTAGTTATTGTTACTTGATCACTCTTGAAAATTCATGCTGCTCTTGAAATTGTGTTTGAAATTGAGGGAGTTGCTTAGGTAAAACTCACGTGCTTGTTGACTAAGTGTTAGTACCAACCACAATCATAGTCATGGTGCCTAATTGATAAATGTGAAGTGATAGTGTTGATGTTTGTTTTTGAGATTAAATTGATAGCCTCATTGATTTTTGATTTTATGTTGCTTGAGGACAAGCAAAGTCTTTAAGTTAGGGGTGTTGATAAGTGGTGATTTTGCCACTTATTTGTATCTCTTTTCTTATAATTTTGTGTCGTTAACCTATAATATGAGGTTAGTTATCCTTTGAATGGTGCAGCTATTTTTTGTTTAAAAGGAGTTTTGATGAAAAGAAGTGGATATGAGGAAAAAAGAGCTAAAAAGAAAGAGCTGGAAGCAGATCTCAGAAACTGTCCTCAGGTACCGCTAAAGCGGCCTAGAGCGCTTTACCAGTCCAGTCAAAGATCAGTAATTGTCGTTTAAGCGGCCAGAGTGACTATTTTAGTGGTCCGGTCAAGTTTAGTCACAGCCTCTTTAGCGGTCAGGTCAAAGTCAAACAAGCCACTTTAGCGACGAATTGACCGCTTTAGGGGTCATCAGGTACTATTCAAGGGCAAGGCTGAAATTTCACATTGTTCGATCCCAAAATGCATAAAACTCAATCCAAGCTTCTTGGAACTCAACTTTAGCATATTTCTCAACCTTGGAGGCTATGGTTCTTGACCCAACACCTTGGATTTGAAGATTGGAAGCTTTGTAGGGATAAATCCTTATTCCTGTCTTTATTTTCTTGCTTTGTATAGAATATTTGGGTGTATATAATTCATTCTTGGATATTGTTGTTGGACACAATGCAATGTTTATGTTTTGGGTTTTGATTTTGATTTTATCTCATGCTTTTATATTAGTTGATTACTCTTGATTTATAAATGGGGTTTTCTTGTCTAAATTAATCTTGTGCTTTATCAATTTCTATTCTAGTTGAATGGTTATCTATCTAGCCCAGTCTGAAGAAAGTTAAGCCATGACATACCTCTAAAGCCAAAGAACGAGCCTGGACCCATCAACAAGAATGCTTCCCCTTCAAAATGGCTTCATAATGCTCCACATCTATCAAAAATGGATTCTACACTAGATTAGGAGTCTATTGATACCCATATTCGTATACTTTAGTTCTGGGTCCAAAATTCACTTCAAAAATTGACCCTGAAAATAAAAGGTAAGACTAGAACTTTAATAAAGAATCATGTTACCTATACTTTAAGGGTTCTAAATATGAAATACCATTAAAAATCAAGTTAAAATCAAGCATGAAATCATTGAAAAATCATTTTCTCACTTTACCAGGTAAAACCCAAAATCCCAAGTTCAAAATCCAAGTTTTGAAGATGTTTTTGCGAGATAATCAATGGGTAATGATAGAAATTAGGTTTACAAGCTTACCCAAATAGTTTTGAAGAAAAACCTTATTTGAAATCGTTTATCGCGAGGTCTCTAGCTCAAAAATGGTGAAAATGGAGTTGGAATCCTTAAAATGGAGTTTTTATATGGCGTCAACGCCTAGGCGGTCAAATGATAGCTTAAGCGGCCAGACTACCACCTTATCAATACTCACTTGCCACACATGCACTTTGGTTAGGCGGCCATTTAGCCACTAAGGCGAATAATCCATTGCTTAGACGATGGTTGCCAGATTAGTCAGCTTCCACTAAGGCGGTCCTTTATCCGCCTAAGAAGTACTGCCCAAGCTACCAAAGGTCCTCTTAAGTTGCACCCAAGATTCTTTTACACTGCTGAAACATGCAATCAAAACTGACTCTGAATGGACCCTCGAGATTCCATCGAGAGCCCATAAAAATATACCAACAATGCTACTAGGCTAATTTTGATGTTTCGGACTCAATGGATTCATCAGATTTATCAAAAGAGGTCATTATAAACAAGTTACTCCCTCAGGAACCCTTTTAGGCTAGATTTACTAGTTTCTCATCTAAATGCTCAAAATTCAAAATATTGTCTCAGAACCCAAACCAACCATCCTACTAACCAAAAATCGACATTCTGGATCTAATAGAACTGACAAAATCACCATCAGATACTTGGATCACAATAATGTTGACCGAAGTCAAATATATCACTTTAAAGGCTACTTAAAACCTCAAACTCATAGAAATCACTATGGAATGCTTGGGGGACCATGCCAACCATCCCCACAACTCATGAATGATATAAAACATTTACAGGGAAAGGAAAAATGATCAAAACATAGAGAAAGCTAAAAATCCCCATGAGAGTTGTTACATTATCTACCACTAAAACACACATTCATTCTCAAACAAAAAACAATTAAAGTACCTAACTTGGTAAAACGCTGGGGGGGGGGGGTTATCTACTCTGCATATCAAACTCAACCTTCTACGCAGCCTCTTCAATCGGGTGATGTCTCCATTGAACTTTCATAGAAGCAATATTCTTGGATCTCAACTTTCTAGTCTGCCTATCCAAAATAGCAATAGGCTCCTCCTCAAAGGACAAATTGTGATCTAATGCACATGAATCCTACCGGATCACATGAGAATCATCGTGATGGTATCACTTCAACATCGAAACATAGAATACCGGATGTATCACTAATAGGTTTAGAGGTAAAGCCAACCTATAGGCCATATCCTCAACCTTCTAAAGAATATTAAAAGGTCTAATAAACCTAGGACTATGCTTCCATTTCTTCCTAAATCTCATCACACTCTTCATGGGTGATACCTTAAATAAAAACCCCTCACCAAGCATGAATTCCACATCATGAACCTGCCGATCGGTGTAACTCTTCTGCCTACTCTTGGTAGCCACAAGCCTCTGCTAAATCAATCTCACTCGATTCATCAAGTCTCTCAACAAATCAATTCCCTAAGGCCTAACCTCAAAAGAATCAAACCATCCCATAGGGGATTATACCTCCTCCCATACAAAGGCTCAAAAAGTGCCATAACTTTTGTTGTAGGCAAACTCTGCTAAAGGAAAGAACAGGTCCCAATGACCACCAAAATTCATAAAACATACTCGAAGCATGTCCTCTAACACCTGAATGGTCCACTCTGACTGGCCATCTATTTTGGGTGAAAAGTGGTGCTCATCTCAAGCCTAGTACCCAACTCACTTTACTTACCTCTATCAGAAATAATGGAGATAGACACACCCTGCAACTGAATAATCTCTTGAATGTAGATCTTGGCCAACTTCTCTGCATTGTAATTCACCTTCACGGGTACAAAGTACGCTGATTTATTCAACCTATCCACAATTACCCAAATGAAATAAAATTTTCCCAAAGTTGGGGATAGACCAACCATAAAGTCAATAGTAATTCGCTTCCATTTCCACTCCGAGATAGGCATCCGCTGCATTGTACCACCCGATTACTGATGCTCATACTTTACTTGTTGACAATTCAAACACTTGGCCATAAATTCTACAATGTCTTTCTTTATCCCACACCACCAATAGTGTTGGTTCAAGTCATGGTACATTTTAGCTACTCCAGGATGAATAGAATTCCTCAAGCCATGCACCTCCTCCAAGATTAGTCTATTCCAACCACCAACTCTAGGCACACAAATGCGACCACTAATAATTAAAACACCCTCAGGATCAAGAGATGTCGGATTTACCTCACCACTCAACACTTTATCATGAATCACTCTCAACTTCTCAGTATCAAACTGTCGTGCTCGAATATGCTCCATCAATAAGGATTTATCCTTAACATACGCCAAAACACGCCCAGGTGCTGAAATATCAAGTCAAACTAACTGGTATGCCAAGGAATAAAGGTCTAAGGATAAAGGTCACTCCTCTGCCAAAAGATAAGCCTAATTACCCACACTCGCCACGTTCCAACTCAAGGCATCCGCTACCACATTAGCCTTGCCCTGATGATAAAGAATAGTGAGGTTATAATCCTTAAGCAACTCCAACCATCACGCTATCTCATATTAAGATCTCGCTGAGTGAAGAAGTAATGAAGGCTACAATGATTGAAGAAAATCTCACAATGGACCCCATATAGATAGTGATGCCATAATTTCAACACACACACAATCGCGACTAACTCCAAATCATGTGTAGGGTAGTTTTTCTCATAGACCTTCAAATGTATAAAGGCATAAGCTATCGTCTTACCCTTTTACATCAACACACCACCCAAGCCAACTCCAAAATCATCATAAAACAAAGTAAAACTCACACCCTCCTTAGACAAGGTCAAGATAGGAGCCAAAGTCAACAACTCCTTAAGATTTTGAAAGATCCCCTCATAATCATTTGACCACTAGAAAACAACTTTTTTTTTAGTCAACTTAGTCAAAGTATCCTTAGTAGAAAATAAGAATTGCATAAATCGGCTATAATAGCCCGCTAAGCCAATAAACTCTAAATCTCAATAGGAGAAGTAGGCCTATCCCAATTATACTCCACCGCCAACTTGGATAGATCCATCATGATACCATCCTTGGTCACCACATAACCCAAGGAAAAAATAAAATCAAACAAAAACTCACACTTGGAGAACTTGGCCTATAACTGCTCATCTCTCGATTTCTAAAGTACGACCCTCAAATGCCTCATATGCTCAGCCTCATTCTTGGAATAAACTAAGATGTCATCGATAAACACAATCATAAAAAAATCAAGATAAGGCCAAAATACTCTGTTCATTAACTCCATAAACGCCGCTGGGGCATTAGTCAGCCCAAAAGAAATAACTAGGAACTCGTAGTGGCTATACCGCATACTGAAAATTGTCTTTGGAATATCTGAAGCTCTAATTCTCTACTGATGGTAACTAGACTGCAAGTCGACCTTAGAAAATCTCTTTGCCCCCTGAAGCTGATCAAATAAATTAATTATACGTGGGAGAGAATACTTATTCTTGATACTCACTTTGTTCAACAACCAATAATCACTACACATATGCATGATACCATCCTTTTTCTTCACAAATAAGACAGGAGCACCCCAAGGAGAAACACTTGGTCTAATAAAACCTTTACCCAACAAATCTTACGATTGCTCCTTCAATTCCTTCAACTTAGCCAAGGCTATCCTATAAGGAGAAATGGAAATGGGCTTAGTTCCCTGCTCCATGCCAATAGCAAAATCAATATCCCTATTCGAAAGGACACCAGGTAAGTCTGTAGGAAACACGTCTATGAAACTGTAACAACTTTCACAGAATCCATGGGAGGTGGTGAATCAACACTAGTATCACGCGCATAGCCAAATAAGAAAGACACCCCTTTCCTACCATGCGATGAGCATAAAGAAAGATATAATATTTTTCAAACATAAACAAGGAGCACCCTTTCACTCTAACCTCTCTTTACCCAAAATAGCTAAGGTCATGGTCTTGGCATAACAATCCAAAACTGCAAGATAAGGAGATAACCAATCCATACCCAATATGACATCAAAGTCAACCATGTCAAGGATGATCAAGTCTACCCAAGTATCATGCCCAAAAATAGTCACTACATATGATTATTATACCTAATTCACCACTAAAGAATCGGCTATGGGGGTAAAAACATGAATAGATACGACAAAGGACTCACACATAGCATTAATACCAGAAGCAAAATACAAAAATACATAAGAGAATGTAGAACCAGGGTCAAATAACACTAAAGTAGGATGATGGCATACCGGGACAATAAATCTAGTCACAGCATCAGAGGCCTCTGCCTCAAGTCTTCTAGGAAATGTATAACACTACCTATGTCTACTACCGAATTGAGTAACTCCTTGTCCACTACCACGAGCTCTCTCCTCTCCATCTCTGGTACCCATAGATCCACCTCTACTGCCCTTTGTACTCCTCTAACTACTGACATTAGTATCAGATAAAACTAAAGTTGAGAACCTTATTGGGGAGGACCCATCGCATGTTGGGGACCATCCCTTACTAACTGTACAAACTCATTACACATAAAACATCCCCTACTAGATAAATTATGTTGTAAGGGACCAAAAGAACTAGGATGTCCTTTATAACCTAATAAACCAGAATGAGACCCTCAGCCTGCATGATCTGATATCTAACTACTCAAAGCCTCAGAACCCGCAAATCCACTATCTGAACTCTACAAAGCTTTTTAGATTGGTCTGCATGGTAACCATGAAGAACCTCTGCTTAAGAAACTCCTACCTTGGGATGAATGACCACTAAAACTACCCTATCAGTATCCCCTCTTAACACCACCACTCTGAGCACCCTGGCAAATAGTCTCAATCCTCTTGGCATGGTCCATAACACTCTGAAAGGAGCCACCTAAAGTAACTAACTGAGCAGTCACCAACTAATAAGAAGTAGTCAAACCCTTAACAAACTTTCTAATCCTCTCAAACTATGTAGAGATACTAGTTGTGGCATACCTAGACAAGGCATGAAAATAAGTCTTATACCCAACAATAGTCATGAAACCCTACTCCAAATTATCAAACTAGTCCCTCAGCTTATCCCTCAAGCTAAAAGGCACAAACCTCTCAAGAAAAATCTCAAAAAACTAGGTCAAAGTAAAAGGAGGGGAACCTACTGGTCTACAAATGACAAAAGATATCCACCACTACTTAGCCATATCAGTCAACTGGAAGTAGTATAATCAACACCATGGGACTAAAGCGAATTGAGGTTATGTAACCTCTCCTGACAATTGACCAAAAACTTATAAGCATCCTCAGCAATAGCACCACTAAACTTGGAAGGGGCCAATCTCATAAATCTCTCAAACCTCTTCTGCTCATTAGCGGACATCACTAGACCAAGAGATATAGGCAAAACAACAAATCTATCAAGCAATGCCTCAACACATGGGGCCATAATAGTAGCTGACTGTGCCCCAGAAGTCTAAAATCCATAAATAGGAACCTGCCCTAGTGGATGAACACCCTCTCTTATCTAAGAACTATTTGGTGTACGCAATAGGATACCTGCTTGAGAGGTGCCATTTAAATGGCTCAAAAGTTAAAGTAGAATATCTGCAATACTGGAGTGGCATCAAAACCCTGAGGGGACTGGGATGGTCCCACATCGTTTAGTTGGTGAGCACCTCAATATGATCAATCTTTGGCTTAGGATAATCCACTATAGCTCATCCTCTAGACAAAGCCACTTCTTATTCCTAGTCTCTACCTTGATCTCAGCCACGACCCCTACCTCATCCCCTGACTGGGGTTCCTACAGTGGGTACTAGCTCAGTATTCTTAACAACTCCTCATCGAGTTCTCACCATCTGCACAGAAAGAGTGATATACAAGTTTAGAATACTGGGTATGAATAACATGCACAATAAGGAATCAAATTAGAGAAGTTCTTCTAAAAATTTCCCATAACCTTCCGAAGATAGATACGAGCACCAATGTATCGATCTACGGGACTCTATTAGACTTCTTGGTCTTTAAATTATGAGACAGGTGAACCTAGAGCTCTAGTCACGACCCAAAATTCGAGGGTATGTTGGAACCTACCCCAACCCAATCTTGGTAGGTAAGCCCAACACTAAAAGTGAATAATTGCAGAATGAAGGTAAATAAATAAGTAAAATACGATAACAAAGGTAAATATCTAAAATACAACTCAATATCTAAAATAAATATATCTCCAAATCTCAAAGATCTAGTGTTATGAGTAGAGAGCACTCTAAAAACAACATAGAATGGGAATACATAAACTCTGTCTCTAAATGTACAATAAAGACATAAGGTAATTAATGAAGCTGGGCACGAACTTCGGGATGAGGGGCTCACCTTGAATTCAAAATGCCCAAACTATGTAAACTCACAATCTATAGGCTGCCCTCAAACTAGGATCTGCATTGGAAAGGTATAGAAAGTATGAGTGAGTATGGTCCACCTGTACTTAGTAGACATCATAGGCCGACCAAGCAAAATAGATAACTAAACATATAACAAAACTATGAGAAACTCCTCCACCTGCATACAGGAAAGTTCCGAATGGTAGCTTAAGTTATACATCTCCTAACAGTATAAATAATACAACTACAATAATAGTATAAGAGTAACTACACACAGATATACATAAAAAGAATACTGAATTCACGATATCAATCACATAAGAAAGATGCAAGTTATTCAATGAAATGAAATAATAAGAATGCAATGTTCTAATGTCACCTTGTATACACCTTTCGAGCATAAGCTTCCAGGAAAATACCCATGAGCGGTTTACAACCCATAGACTATCATAGTCTCATCAATCAACCTTACTGGCACATCTCTCGACTAAGGCATTTCATAAAGTGTCTCATTTTCTTTCAAAAAAAAAATTTCTTAGTGGCACCAGTTCCATGAATATGGATGAATGAATGAGAATGCATGCTCATAACTAGTTCAACAACATATAATGAATCAACTCAATAATGGTATAAATGTCACGACCTAGAAACCAAGGTCATGATAGCCCCTGCCCCGACCAAACCTTGGTAGGTAAGCTGAAAATCCATAATAGATAAGAAATATGAAAAAGAGAAAAAATGAAGCAGTACGAGACTTCCAGAATGAAGTCAGGCCATTATAACCATAAAATCTGAAATATATGAATAAAAATAAAATTGAATCCCAAAACTTGGTATCATAATATAAAGAGCATCTAAGAAAATACTGAAATCTAATAATACATCACTGTCTCCTAATATAAGTAAAGACTTAAAGGATAGATAGAGGCTAGAACAAGGCTTCAGACGGGGAACTCACTAGTTCTTTGAATAATCTCTCACAGCACAAACTCACTACCGTAAGTTGCGCTCATACTAGGATCTGTACGTAAAAGGAACAGGAGTAGGAATGAGTACGGTTTACTTGTACTCAGTAGGTATCATAGGCTGACTGAGCAAAGTAGACAACTAAACAAGTAAAGAATACTATAAGCATGTTTCCACCTGCATACATATAAGTTTCCAACGGTGGCTCAAATTGTACCTCCTAACAATTCTATAAGTATAATGTCTATATAAGAATAACTACACACAAATATATAAGACAAGGGTAAATACACAACAACAAACACATAAATAGAAGTACAAATGCTGCAATACAATGTAATGCAGTAGGATGATGATGATGTAAGCCATCACATGGTGGTCATCGTATGGCCCTTGTATACGCCTTTCGAAAATAAGCTTCCAGGACAAGACCCATGGGGGGTTCGTAACCCATATACTTTTAGAATTTCAATCTCATATCTCAATCAACCTTGCCAATGAAATCTTCGGTCAAGGGTCTTATAAAGTGTTTCATTTTCTTTCAAAATCAGTGTTTCTCTATTGTACCTTAATATCATATAATGAATCAAATTAATGATGGTATCAAATAAGTTCAAATCTCCTCAAACCTCAATAAATATTGATATAAGCCATCGTATGGCACCACATTAATGAATAGTCATGTAAGACATTAGTAATATCAATTTAAGCCCCTACTCGAGTATCATAATAAACATATCTCAAGTCAAATATAATGTTCACATAAGCCCCCAGTCGGGCATTACAATAATTATAATCTCTCAAGTCAATAATAATATCAAATAGGTCCCCACATATGCAATACAACGATGTCTATTATGATGGTCTTGTTCGAAAGTTCCACCATATCTTACAGAACAAGGAATTGGACACATCAAATAAACATCTAAACCATAATCCTCCTTTCTCCCTGGGAAAACATAAATCATCTTATTTAAACTAACGTTTGCTCTTACTCTCTTGAGAATTATTTAAAAACATTTAACAAAAGTCTAGTAAGTCTTTGTTATGACTCTTTTTTGGGGGCTAACTAGAGATAGTAAGTGCACTAGTATGCTTTGCAAGACTTTCTCAGTAAGCACAACTCTTCCTCTAAAGAACAATATTTTTCCTTTCCAAGAATGGGGCCTTTTACTAATTTTAGTAATAAAACAATCATAATATGAAATCTTATTTCTCCTATAAAACACAGTGCAACCTAGGTGCATGAATGGAAATGTACCTTGCCTGATTATAATCACATTTCCAATTTTTCATAGCCGCCATTTATCAGTTTTCTCATAAATATAATAGGCACTCTTCTCTAAGTTGATCAGCTTCCCTGAGCATTTCTCATACTACATTAACACCTTTGTCATTAGTTATAAGCTATTCTTATATATAGATAATAATGGGATAATATCATCTATGTATGATGGAAGATTTATCTCTGGACTCTACTTAGGGACACCATAATGGATGAAATCAAGATTCTAAATACGACATTCAAATCTCTGGTTAAAGCATCTACTGCAATCACAAATAAAGCATGGGATAGGGGATTCCCTTACTTGACCCCTCTAGTTGACTTGAAAAATCCATAGGACTGGACATTCAGTAAGATTGAGTACCAATTATTATATAATAAATTGTATACCATACTTATTACTCTAAAAGATCCCAAATTTTTTGAGTACTTTGTTAAAAAAAAACAAAGATACTTTATCATATGCCTTAGTCATATCCAGCTTCACCACCACATTAGTTATTTTAGTTCTAATTCTAATACCTTTGACTATTTCATGAGCTAATAGGACATTCTACAAGATACTGTTGCCTTTTAGGAAACCTTTTTGGTCTTTTGAAATAATACTTTGTAGCACCACTGCCATTCTCTCCTATAATGGAATTACTCAAACTGATGGGTTTGACATCTCCAAAGTTGGTCACCTACTACTTTATGGTTAAAAGTACTAGGTTAGTTTGTGTGGTAAACTTAAGCAAATCTTCTCCCACAAAGAAAGCTCTCACTATTTGACAAATATCCTGTTGTTATATCCCAATAGGATAGATAAAACAATTCTATGAAACCATCATGTCCACTCGAACTTTCCCCATTTAGACCAAACACTGCCTACTTAACTTTCTCCTCTGTAGGTAGTGATATCAATGCCTCATTATGATCCTTCGTTACCAATCTAGGAATGTTCTCGATAATATCAAAGTTTGTTGGTAATTTCTTCTTCTGCCTTGTTCTTGGTAGATGGTCAAATAATTATTTTGACTTAATACAAAACCTTAGTGAACAAAGTTCCTATTATTAACTCGATTGCATCACTCAAATTTTGAAGATATTCTTGGATGAGTGTCCTAATGACTTGATTTTTATCAATACAAGTGTCACCAAACATAAATTAAGCAAAACTAGTACAGCAATTTTATAAAATAAGCTTAGTATTGATCAGTGATCTCAGAGGATACGTTTTAACAACACCTTCTCTCTAACTATAAACTTTAAATCATGATTTCTTTAATCCACATAGATCTTTTGCCTACTCTGAGTGGTAAGAAGCCTTTCTTGAATCAATTTCACCTTATCCATGAAATATCACAATAAGTCTATACCCCATAGTCTAAATTCAAAAGTATCAAACCACCCAATAGGAAATCTAGACTTCCTACCATACAATGGCTCAAACAGAGCCATCCGAATGGTGGAATGATAATTATTATTGTAAGCAAACTCTATTAGAGGAAAGAATTTGTAACACTCGAGGTGTTTTGAGGTTTCATTTGTCAATTATCAAAGGCTTACGAGTATAAATTTAAGAATTTTATTAACATAACACGTGTTTGGAAATTCTTGATTTCAATTAGATCAGGTAAAAAGTTATATTTTTATTGCCTTTTTAGAATGTCTTAAATATTTATGAAAAAAATCTTTAGTTATGATATATTTGTGTGTGTATTATTTTATAAGAGTTTTATAATTTATCAATATTTTAACAGAGATAGTGAGTCTAGTTAGATTGAAAAACTTTTATTATATGAGGTAGGTTTGATTCAAAATAGTTTTCTATTAATTATGATATATTCAAAAATTTATATGTAAAATAATAAAAATACATTTTGTATGGAACCTACACTTCACGTGGAGGTAAAAATGGGTGAACAACAAGTCCTTTTAATGTCTCAAATGTTGCCACTTGTCCACTAATTAGCCTAACTTTTAATTTCTATATAAGGATTTAACTTAGGTTGTAAGAAAGATACTTTCGGTCACTTTCTTTAATAGATATATGCTTATGTATGCTTCTGCTATTTCACTTTCATTGGTAGATAGAGCTAGTACAATTTGTCCTCCAAATAGGCTTTATAAATATACCTATGCATATTCACGTTAAAGAGACTTTGCAGAAAAAATATTTTGATGATTTATTTTATATGCAAAAGATAATCAATTATATGTGTCAAATTCAAGCTCATATTCTTTGTATGTTAAGGCTATTCCTTTTTTGGCATGAGTCCATAAGATTTGTGAGTTGGATCTAACATGCTATCAAGGAGTCAATTGTTAGATGACTCTAAATTATTGTTAGTATTATCCTCATTAAAAAAATCTTATTTGGTGATGTCCGTCCCAAGTCAAGTTGGAAGTAAGACGTGGTGTATATATGGTTGTGACT
Source organism: Capsicum rhomboideum (assembly GCA_031232105.1). Lineage (NCBI taxonomy): Eukaryota > Viridiplantae > Streptophyta > Magnoliopsida > Solanales > Solanaceae > Capsicum > Capsicum rhomboideum. The sequence continues at coordinate 60,944,221 of CP124711.1, forward strand.
ATTGGATTACGATGATTATTAGATTAATCATGGTATTATGGTTGTGGTACGAAGGAGGTATGGTGGCATACAAGTTACTTATGTGGTTGCTATTTTGTATACATACATGTTCCTACTTCACTTGCATACATTTAGATATCATGGTAGCTTTGTCAACCCATATAGCAATTTTCATACACATAGATATCTTAGTGGTCTTATCAGCCTATATAGAAATTTTGTATAGTACTGTTATGAGTGGTTTGATTTACTGAGATTGTTGTTGTTGTGATATTGGGTCGTGTTAAGGGTTATGATCAGTTATGTAGCTTGGGGTCGGCTATGAATATATGTGATTGGTTGGTGGTATTTCATAGATTGTGGAGCTTAAATGATGGTTGTGTTATGATTATTGTGGGCTATTTTGTTGTGCTTGTATATAGTTATATATTTTGATGCACACTGTTGTATGTATTGCCTTCAGGGCTTTGAGAGAAATCATAAGGCCATGAAAAATTCTAGCTAGGTCAAGCCAATGGCTTTGGAAGCACATGTAACACCATGATTGTTTATGGCATGGTTGCACCTGTATTTTTGCTTGCCTATAAGGGAATGACTATTTATGATAGGGTGGAGCCTTCATTTTTTTATTAGCCTATAAGAACATGTCTGCTTCTGGCAGGTTTGGACTTGTTTATTGCTTTGCATTATATTTATTCATATCATGTGCGTTATTTGACAATCTATGTGTTAAGTTTCTGAGGCAATGTGTGGTCTAGGTTTTGGTTGTTGTGAGGTCTGAAGTAGGTGTAATGAACCTCCATGTCATTTTTGGGTTTTCATGCATTTTCCTATTGTGTCCCCTCACATAGCTTCTATATAGTGCTTATGACCTACGAGGATGGGTGGTTTGATTCTCAAGAAGTTTGGTTGGGTTTTAGTTGAGTTTTTTTTGTTTGGAGTTTTTAACTTGGAAGAGTTTGACTTTAGTTAACATTCTTGTAAAATGTGCTCGGATGAGAATTTCAACAATTTCGGAAGGTGGACTTTAGGTTAGGGGGACCTTTGGTTTGAGTCCCAAGGATTTTAGACTCATTTTGGGTACTTGGTTAGGTTTATAATGAATTTTGGAAAGTGTTGACTTAGATTAATATTTCATCAAGACAATCTCCGTTCGTCATTTCAATGATTCCATTATGTTCAGAATGTAGTTCTTCTTGGGTAGTATGTTTTGTTGGTGTTCACGAGAGTATGAATAAATCTTGGGGTTCGCTTGGGAGTTGGACTATTTGGCTTAAGCTGCTAGTGCAGCTACTTCAGTGAAGCTTGGCCTACTTATACGAAGTCGCACCTAAGGAGGGTTGGACACACCAGCGATGCCTGATGACATTAGTAAAGCATCACTTATGCAAACCCTCTCTACTTAAGCGACATTTTAACCTCTTCAACAGAGACCTACTTTCTTTGTACCCTTTGCTTCAGCGGAAGATCTGCCACCTAAGCAGTATCGCGCCTACAACAAATCCTCTGCAGAAGCGATGATTGGTTGGTCTTTTAAGACCCCATCTTCCTCACTTAGTCTTTTTATTACAAAACCTCTTGAGAGCTCGTCCAAGGGAGATTTTTCATCCATTGTTAGAGAAATCATCACATGATAAGTCCTAATACTTTGACATTATGTTCCTTCACCTCATCTGGCGTCATTTCTGTCTTTAATTTGCAAATTGGGTCTCTGAATGCTTAATTTTTCATCCATTAAAGAAATCTCTCCAGACCAATTAAGGTCCAAATGAAATTCCATATTTTCCCAACTTCTGAGCATGAGTTTATTACCCTTGGAATAGGGTAATTATGTAGAATTTTTTTTTTTTTTGTCGATGGGCCTCGAGGGTTGATTTTTTACCTAGTTTATGGCCTGAATTTTACTTTATCAATATGGATATCATTAATCTTGTATTCATGTGTAGATTAAGGATTTGATAGTGTGGCAGCGGTCTGAGCTTTACCCAAGGGGAAGGCTTCTGTGTGATGGTTTGTGATTTGTTATATGACCTTGAAGTAGGTTACGACTTCCTTTCCATTAGACTTAGCTCTGGTAGCTGGTATATTGTATAAAATGTGTAGGATGGATAGGGGTGTTATTGGTTTGGAATAGGTTTTAACTCAAATTTCTGAAATTATTAGCCTAATTTAGGGACTTTAGAGTAGTATTCTTGCCTGTGCCGTAGTTTAGGTTGGTTTCTTAGCTCAAGACTTGGATTAGGAATCCTTAGTTTAGGTTTGGGGAAGGATTTTGCTATTGAGTGGGCTTTTGTTGTCAGTTTATGTTAAATTACATTTAATTACATTTTTCCTTATGTTGTGAGGTTGTAGGACCCACGATCTGAGGATTTGACTGGGATTGGGTCTCAATTGGTTATGGCTATGGTATGAAGGGTTATTTTCCCTATTTCATGTCTACATATCTATATATATATATATACTATTACATATATATTCACACTCGCACATTCATGTACATGTATTATGGTACGGTTCAAAGGTAAAACATTGATTTTCAAATTTTGAAAGGATTGTACCAACTTTATCACTGATTTGGATCTTGGAAAGAATGTACCACCTTTAAATTTTGTCTGAGGGATGTTTTCGGATTATTTCTCCATTTATCTATATGTTGATGAATTAGAGGCATGATTTTGGGTGGCCCAAGGTATAATATTGGGTTTTTACTTTCTGCATTTGTTGATGAGCTTGAGGGATTTTTGGGCGGCCCAAAGCATAATTTCAGGTTTTTACTTTTCTACATTGGCCACACATTCCATGGCATCATCCCATACTACATGGCATAATACATGCATACATACACAATTCTTTCAAAAGCTGAAAATTAGTATTTTACCTTTGAATCATACTATAATCAATGTACATGAATGTATAAGTGTGCATATCTAGGTTCTAGTATATATATACTGTGTGTATTACCGTTATTATTTTGTTATTATTTGCGTTATGCTTTAGACTGCTTGGATTCTTCTGAGTGCAGGTTCCCTTTTTCTTGTTATGTATACTGTATATTGTCTTCTGATCAGCTGGCCTATGATGCCTACTGAGTACCCCCATGTTTTAGTACTCATACTACACTTCAACATTTTTTCTGATGTAGAGCCTAGAACGAGTCACCCTTACTGATTCTACTCGTTTGAGGATTCATTTTGATCGGATTTGTAGTAAGCTCTTGGTGTTCAAAGGCTTATCCATTTCCTTCTTATATCTTCTATCTACATTGTGTACTTTTTGGACAATAATATACTTGTATAGTTCTACTCTTATACTTTTGTGGCTTTTGTGCTAGTTCACGACCCAAATTCGTCGCGAGTGGCACCCACACTATCCCTCTGATGGGAAAATTATTTACCCAAATATCCAACCATTACACTTAACAAACTTCAAAAGAAACTAGTAATTCCATTAATAAAATCGATATTGTCGAAATATTCTAGCAATAATATCAAATGCAGAAAACATACGAATGTTTAAAATACACCCAAGACTGAAATTCATTGTACCAAAAATACGAACAAATGTCAATAACTGGTTCAACCCAAAAAAATGAAAAGTATACATGTCTGAAACAAGTGGACAAGAACTAAAGAGAGATGACTCATGGCTGCCCGGAAGATGTAGCTCACCCTTGAGTCAATATGCATCACAGTCTAAAGCTGAGGTCTCGATAGAGTCACTAGAAAATGTTATGCACTTAACAAAAAGAAGAGTACATGTAGTATGAGTACAAAACCACTATGTACTGGTAGGGTCATCGACCAACCCAAAATAATAAATGTGAACAAATAACTGTAACATTGTAAATAAGTACAACCATGAACACTTAACAATTACCTTTACCTTAAGGATGTTTCCACTTAACCTTTTACAATGACACCAAATAGATGCAAACAAGTGTAGGTCAATATAGACACATGCTAAGTCAAGACCATGACTATCAACAATATACGAAGTTAACAACCATGCCTAACAATAATAAGTTCCACCTTGTCTCAATTACTTCTTTAAATAGACATCAATAGAAATTATACCTTTTAACCATGTCAATAACCCGTACCATACAAGGAACCAATATAACAACAACAATATCCACCGGTTCACTCAAGGAACCAACTATAGATCAATCAACAAACAAACCCGGTCCACACAAGGAATTGTCAATCTCACCAATCTTTGTAAACACATGCTAAGGGTCTTATAGTTGCCCACTAGCCATGACCTGTAGGGGACGAGCTCATGTCCATGTGCCAAACATCACAAACATTTAGTGTCTTCCACCCTTATCCCAAACAAATGTGATATCCCCCTTATTACAACATCCCCACCCTTATACTTCCTGAGTTTCACCAATTCTGTGATGATGACCTTTACGGGTTTATCTCACAATAACAACTGATATCACAACAAGTACAATCACAATGAGGATAACACAATTATAATAAAAATACACAAGCACACATGTATATCCAACAAGCCTTTAGTACAAGCTTATTAGATATGATTAGACAATTAGGATATCATTAAGCAACTACACCACATAAACATGCATTGTAATAAGTACACAAAGCGATAGTTAATATGCACACATAAACCTAATTAGGTTTTCAACTACATTTAACCACCACCTACCTTAATCCAAGCCTTATACTGCTCTAACGAACTTGATCCTTGCCTTTTCTTGCAATCTCAGCTTAGTTGTGGTCTATAAACAATAATGTAATCATAATTCCAACAATGACATAACAAATTCAAGGATTATAACCTAGACCCATAACCCCAAGGTCAAATTCATGATCATTCCCTCATTCTAGGGTGTTTCTACCATTATTCCACCTTAATTCTACCATATTCATGTTTATAAGAAGGGATTCTAAGCATGCAGTCATAAATTATTAACCCTTGACTAAAGCCCAAGGATTATAACTTTTTTTCACCAAATTACATAAAAAAACTCAACCTAGTTCAAGTTAAATCCTTCCCCATAATCAAAACCTAGTGATTCTAAGGATTAATCATCAAAAAACTAGTTAAACGGGCAGGATTACTTACCTCAACAAAGGGTTCTCGTGGAAAAATGATGGAAATTGCCCAGATTTTTCCTCTTCATCCCTTGAACGTATTTCGAATGAAAAATACATTTTTAGGCTATTTTCTACATTAAACAGTGCTTATCTCTCTATAGTGGGACTATTCCTGCTATAGAGGCATTGCTATAGCGAGCTTTCTCCGCTATAGCGGGATTGACCGACTCTGGCTCTCACTATAACTGACCAGTGGTAGTGACCTACCTCCCATTATAGAGGCCTAGGCAAATGCAGAAAATCCATCTACCCCTGAAACTTTTCCATTTTGCAACACACTTATGGATATTGATATCCCAAACTATCCCCTTCACGTCAAATGAGATTATCATAGTTCTACTAACCCGAATTCATGTTCGAAAGTTTCTACGGATTCTTTATTGTCATAGATATCAGAAAATAACCTCAAATAACTTAACCATTAACTAATCCACTCCTGGATTATCCTAGACCATACCACACTTGGATTTCATCCAAGACTAGCCTAGCCTGATATTTCTAATAATTTATTCGGGGAGAATCTTAACCCAAATTTTGGCATACTAAACTTTACCGTAAAGACGAAAAGGGTCATTACAATAGATACCTATTTACCTATTGTTCATACCTGAATGATCAAACCAGAAAAATGAGATAAGAAGGAAGTAAGAAAGTACATGAATCCTCAAACAAGTGGGGTACTTCTCAAGCATGTCCTTCTTGGTTTCCCAAGTGGCCTACTTAACAGTACGGTGCTTCCATTAAAATTTCACAGACTAAATTTCCTTAGTTCTCAACTTACGAACATCTCGATTAAGAATTACTATGGGATCTTCTTCACACAAAAGGTACTTGTCAAGAAAAACCAAGTTCCATTTGATAATATAATCACCATCTTTATGGTATTTCTTGAGTATAGAAACATGAACTACTGAATGGACTCCTGACAGGCTTGGTGGAAATAACAACCTATAAGCTACTGGACCAACATCATCAAGGACCTTAAACGAACCAATGTATTAAGGGCTAAGCTTGCCCTTTTTTCCAAATTGCATTACTCCCTTCATAGGAGACACCTTTAATAGTACATGCTCACTCGGTTTGAAAAACATATCTCTTACCTTGTTATTCGCATATTGTTTTTGTCTACTTTGAGTCACCAACAACTTGTCCTGAATGAACCTAACCTTCTCTTAAGCTTCCTTTACTAAGTCTGTGACTAAAGGCTTTACATTACCAACCTCGAGCCAACCTATAGGTGATCTGCACCTTCTCCCATAGATTACTTTAAATAGAGCCATGTCAATACTAGAATAATAACTACTATTGTATGGGAATTTACACAATGGAAAAAACTTATCCTAATGACCACCAAAATCAGCCACACAGGCCCGTAACATATCCTTAAGCACCTGAATAGTCCTCTTGAACTGCCTGTTAGTCTGAGGATGAAATGCAGTGCTAAGGTCAAGCTTGGTGCCCAACTCTTCATGCAACTTGTGCAAAAATTTAGAGGTGAACTTCATACCTCTATCAGATATGATGGAAATCGAAAGCCCATGTAATCTTAAAATCTCCTTGACATAAATCTTGGCTAACTGCTCTGAATTGTATTTTACCTTAACTGGAACGAAATAAGCAGACTTAGTTAGCCTATCCACTATAACCCAAATTAAGTCATGCTTCCCCAAGGTATTAGGAAGACCTACCATAAAATCCATGGCTATCCTCTCCCACTTCCACTCGGGAATGGGCATTCTCTAAAGCAAACCCTGCAAAACTTTGATGTTAATACTTCACCTGTTGATAGTTGTATTATTTGTACACATACTCCACTATATCTCTCTTCATTTAGGGACACCAATAAAGCTGTCTTAAGTCACCGTACATCTTGGTTGCACCCAGATGAATAGAGTATAGAGAACCATGAGCTTCTATAAGTAAATTTGGAATCACATCGCCAACACGAGGAATGCTCAAGCATCCCCTCACCCTTAACACTCTAAATGCATCAAGTGTGGCATTAGAAGCTTCACCACGCACCACCTTGGTCCAAATTTTATTCAATTTTTCCTCCTTAAATTGTCTAGCCTTGATTTGATCAAGGAATGTTGACCTTACCTCCACACTAGCAACACTCCATCCCTTTCAGACACACCAAACTGCATGAACTGCGTTGCTAGATTTTAAATCACTTTAGACAAAGGCCACCTTGACACTCTCAAATAGGTCAAACTACCCATACTTATGGATTTCTAGCTCAATGTTCTTGCCACCACTTTGGCTTTGTCGGGATGGTATTGAATGGTCACATTATAATCCTTCAATAATTCCATCTAACACCTCTGCCTCAAGTTTAAAACTTTTTGGGTGAAAATATACTACTGCGATGGTCTATAAACATTTCACACTTGACACCATAGAGGTAGTGTCTCTATGTCTTAAGTGCAAAAACCACTGCTGACAACTCCAAGTCATGAGTTGGGTAATTCTTCGAATGAGGCTTCAATTGCCTTGAAGCATAGGCAATCACATTCCTATCCTATATCAACACAGCACCTAAACTAGAGAGTGAAGCATCACAAAACACAATAAAGTCCTTATCTTCAACTAGCAAGGCAAGAATGAGAGTTGTGGTCAAAAGAGACTTGAGCTTTTGAAAGCTATCTTCACACTCGTCAGAGTAGAAAAATGGCACCTCCTTCTGGGTCAATCTTGACAAATGACTAGTAATGAAGGCGAAGTTCTTGACAAACCTACGATAGTAGCTAGAAATACCTATAAAACTTTGAACCTCAGTCACAAAGCTAGACTGAATCCAACTCTTGACAACCTCAATCTTCTGGGGATCTACCATCACCCCTTCTTTGAAACCACATGCCCCAAAAAGGCTACAAAAGGCATCCAAAACTCATATTTTGAGAATTTAACATACAACTGCTTCTCTTTCAAAAAAGTGACCTATATGCTTCTCCTTACTCTTGGAGTAAACTAAAATGTCATCAATAAAAACAATCACAAACAAATCCAAGAAAGACTTGAAAATACCATTCATCAAACTCATGAATGCTGCCAGTGCATTGGTTAACCCAAAGGACATCACTAAGAACTCGTAATGCCTATACCGTGTCCTGAAAGCTGTCTTGGGCATATCCTCAGGTCTAATCTTTAACTGGTGATAACCTGACCTCAAGTATATCTTGGAAAAAACTGAAGCACCCTGCAACTTGTCAAAAAGATCATCTATTCGGGGCAAAGGATACTTATTCCTGATGTTAACCTTATTCAACTGCCTGTAGTCAGTACATATTCTCATGCTACCATCCTTTTTGCTTAATGACCAATGCTGGAGCACACCAAGGAAAAGTACTAGGACTAATGAATCCCTTATTAAGTAACTCCTACAATTGAGTCTTGAGTTCTCTCAACTCAGTCAAAGCCATTCAATAAGAAGGAATAGAAATTGGGCAAGTGTCCGACACCAATTCAATACAAAAGTCAATGTTCTGATTCGGAGGCTTACCAGGAAAGTCGGTAAGAAATACCTCCTAAAACTCTAACACTATAGGAACTGACTCAATAAAAGAGATGTTCCAGAAAGGCCGAACATCCCCTCCCAACTAGTTTCTTAGCTCAAATAAAAGATATAATTTTGACAGGTCCAGACTTATACACACCTTCCTATTCTAACTTATCTATCCCAGGCATTTATAAGGCCATAGTTTTAGCATTATAGTTTAGAATAGCATGATATGGATATATCCAAGTCATAGCGAGGATGACATCAAAATCAAGCATATCCAAGATTATTAAATCTACCAAAGTCTGGAAACCTATAAACATAATAGAACAAGTATGATACACTTAAGTCACTACCACAGAGTCTCTAATCGGAGTAGATGCATACACATGTGAGCCAAGCATATCACAAACAATGTCTATCCTAAGGAAAATTTAATTGATACATAAGAATAAGTGGAACCAGGATTAAACAAGATAATAGCCATATGGTAACAAACGAGAATAGTACCTATAATAACAGCACCTGAAGCCTCTACCTCGAATTTGACTGGGAAGGCATAACAATGAGCTCTATCGTCAATCTGGGCAACCTCCCTAGCAGGTTGCACACCACCTCTCCTTATATTACAACAACCTTGATTTACACCATGGCCACCCTGATGGTTACCATGCCCACCCTATGGATGACCTCTACCATTAATTCTTCCACTTCTATCAGTGAAAACCATAGCTCTAATCTACTGCTACGCCTAAAAACTAGCCTATCTATTAGGACACTCTCTCTTAAAGTGCCCCACAATACCATAAGTAAAGCTAGATCGATATAGGAAAGGCCTGTTATCAGAAGAATATGAAGCCCCTTGGCTTCTTACAATTGAGGTTTGTTGAGTGGTCTCTGATGGACCCACTGTAGAAGCTGACTGAATAGGGCGAGCTAGATAATCCTGATGACCATAACTCCTGGAGTAAGAACTACTGAAGTTACCTGCTTTCGGGATTCCTTTGCTACAAACTTGGCTTGGTCAACCTGTTTGACTCCTTCTACCTTATTCAGATAATCATCAACATTAATAAAGGTCTCTCTAGCAAAAGTCATCAGAAAAGCCAAGACCTGCAAGTTAGTGTTCAAACCTTTCACAAAAAGCCGAATCCTCTCTTCCTTAGTACCAAGTAACTGAGTAGCATAATGGGACAGTGCATCAAACTTAGTGTCATAGCCTACAACAGATATATTGCCCTGCTCAAGGTCCAGAAACTCATCTTTCTTATGATCATAAAGGGAATGAGGCACATACTTCTCTAGCAATAGAGTATGGAACTGAGTCCATGTCAATAGAGGTAAAGTTGGAGATCGACATTCCACATAAGCCCTTCACCACTGCTTTACATCACCCTATAGTTGGAAGGTTACAAACTTAACACCATGCTACTCTACAATACTTATTTTATGCAACCTCTAATAACAATCAACTAGAACTCGAATGCATCTTTTATCTCAGAACCAATAAAAGTAGGAGGTTTCATCTTCAAAAATTTAGTCAACATATAATGTTCAGTCCCAGTCATGATAAGAACTAACACCGAAAAAGGGAATATACCCGGAGGCCTCATCCATCCTAGAAGCAAAATATCCATCCTAGAAGTAAAAGTAGCAGCAGGATAAACACCTGGAAAATAATAAGCAGGTGCACAGGCGTGGCTCCTGTACCTGCCAGCACACTAAAAGAGTAAAAAACTGCTAAGTCACCTCAGACGACATTGATGAAGGAGCTACACCTACTGGAACTGATGTTTCCTTCTCATGCTCCAAAACTTCCTCATTCACCACCTCACCATGCTGATCCTAGGGTGGGGAAGGGTCTTAGATCTTTATCGGGCCGAATTAGCTGCAGCCCATGTCCACCCCTGGTGGGTGTTACTCTACCTCTCCCTCTTCCCCTATACTTTTTTCTACCTCAAATAGCTGGTTCTGCAGCTAGAGTTTCTGGTGCAGGAGTTGCTGCCTAGGCTCCGTTGGCTATCATATTCATCGTCTGCAGACAAAACACTAAAGAGCTCAGATACCAATTTGGATCATTAGATACCAGCAGGAATCAAGTTATAGCACGAAAGAAGAAAGAAGTGATAATTTCCTAAAGTCTTATAGCCTCTCAAAGAAAAGTACAGACGTCTCCTTACCATTCTACAGGACTCTACCAGACCCATTTTTGGTACAACAAGATCAATAAACCTAGGGCTCTGATACCAACTTTGTGATGAACCAAACCCATCGCAAGTGGCATCCACATTATCCCTCCAGTGGGAGAACCATTTACCCAAATACCCAACCATTGTACTTAACAAACTTCAAAAGAAACTACTAATTCCATTAATAAAAATGATATTGTCGAAATATTCTAGCAATAATATCAAATGCTGAATATATAAGAATGTCTAAAATAGCCCCAAGAACTGATTGACATTGTACCAAAAACACTAACAAATTTTAACAATGGGTTTAACCCAAAAAAATAGAAAGTAGTATCCATGCCCGAAACAAGTGGACAAGAACTAAAGAGAGATGACTCATGTCTTCCCGAAAGACATAGCTCACCCTTTAGTCGATACGCGTCAAGGACTAATGCTGAGGTCTTGATGTAATCACTAGAAGATGCTCTGCACTCAATAAAAAGAAGAGTACATATAGTATTAGTATAAAACACTATGTACTAGTAGGGTCATCGGCCAACCCAAAATAATAAATGTGAAAAAATGACTATAACCTTGTAAACAAGTACAACCATGAACACTTAACAATTAGCTTTACCTTAAGAAACGTTTCCACTTAACCTTTTAAGGCAACACCAAATAGATGCAAATAAGTGTAAGTCAATATAGACACATGCCAAGTCAAGACCATGACTATCAACAATATACCAAGTCAACAACCATGACTAAGTCAAGACCATAACTATCAACAACATACCAAGTAAACAACCATGGCTAACAATAATAAGTTCCACCCTGTCTAAATTACTTCTTTAAGTAGACATAAATATAAATTATACCTTTCAATCATGTCAATAACCCAGACCACACAAGGATCCAATATAACAATAATAATATCCACTGGTTTATTCAAGGAACCAAATATAGAACAATCAATAAACAAACCCGATCTACTCAAGAAACTGTCAAACTCACCTATCCTTGTACTCACATACTAAGGGTCTTATAATTTCCCACTAGCCATGAACTGCAATGGATGAACTCATGTCCATGTACCAAACATCCCAGACATCTAGTATCTACCACCCTTATCCCAAACTATTGTGATACCACTCTTATTACAATATCCCCACCCTTATACTCTCTGAGTTTCACCAATTTCGTGATGATGTCCTTTACCGGTTCATCTCACAATAACAAATGATATTACAACAAGTACAATCAGAATGAGGATAACACAATCACACTTGTATAATGAACAAGCCTTTAATAAAATCTCACTAGATGTGATTAGACACTTAGGATATCATTCAACAACTACACCTCCTAAACATGGATTGTAACAAGTACACAAAGAGACAGTTAATATGAACACATAAACCAAATTGGGGTTTTAACTACATTTAACCATCACCTACCTCAATCTAAGCTTTCACCACTCTAACAAACTTGATCCTTGTCTTTTCTTGCAATCTCTTCTTGGTTGTGGTCTAAAAACAACAATGCAATCATAATTCAAATAATGACCTAACAAATTCAAGGATTATAACCAAATTCCATAACCCCAAGGTCAAATTCATAATTATTCCCTCATTCTAAGGTTTTCGACCATCATTCAACCTTAATTCTACCAAATTCATGTTTATAAGAATGAATTCTAAGTATGCAATCATAAATTATTAACCCTTGACAAAAACCCAAAGATTACACCTTGTTTTCACTAAATTACACCAAGAAATAAACCTCGGTCTCAAGTTAAATCCTCCCCCATAATCGAAACCTAGTGATTCTAAGGATTAATCATAGAAAAACTAGTTAAATAGCTAGGATTACTTAATTCAACAAAGAGTTTTGGTGGAAAATTGATGGGAATCACCTAAGTTCGCCCTCTCCATCCCTTAAAAGTATATGAAATGAAAAATGCATTTTGGGTTGTTTTCTAAATTAAAGAACGCTTACCCCGCTATAGTGGCATCGCTATAGCAGCCCGCTATGGAGGGATTGACCAACTCAGACTTCCCTATAGCATGAATATTCCCACTATAACAGGTTAGTGGTAGCGGCCTGCCTCCTGCTATAGCAACCCAGGCAGAGATGGAAAGTTTGTCTACCCCTTAAACTTGCCCATTTTGCAACAAATTTCTATATATTGACATCCCAAACTATCCTTTTTGCGTCAAATGCCATAACTAGAGTTCTACTAACCCGAATTCACTTTCAAAAGTTTCTATGGGTTCCTTATCATCTTAGCTATCACAAAATAACCTCAAATCACTTAACCATTAACTAATCCATTACTATATTATCCTAGACCATACCTCACTTGGATTTCATCTAAGACTAGCCTAGCTTGAAATTTCTAACTCTTTATTCGAGGAGAATCTTAACTCAAATTTCGGTACACTAGAATTTAATGTATCTATAAAAAGGGTCACTATAGATATTGACACTAGGTTCGGGATAGGTATTTTGTATATTTTTTCTTCCTTTAAATTGTTTCTTGTAGGGGCCTATTTTGCATCTATTTTTATATATGGAGGCTCATTATTTCTATTTTGCTTTCTTCATTATTATAAGCTTATTACTTATCATGCATGACTATGGAAATTGGCTTACCTATTGGGAGGTTATAGTAGGTGCCATCATGGCCCAGTTTTGGGTCATAATAGCTTGGTGTTAGAGTTTTAGTAGATTTTCTCGAATCGGTATAATGATGTCTAAATCCTATATTTGGGAGGAAATAGGGAATTCGTAGGAAAATTTTGTCCTTTGACTTCTTATCACACATTCTTATTTCTATTGGCTTCTATATATTATTTATTTCACTCTTTTTCAGATGGCTAGGACAGGATTATCAACTGGCGACGATGAGGCTCCTACATTTATTGTTAGGGGCCTACTAGGGGTTAGGGTAGGGGTTGAGGTCAAGTACGAGCTGTGACACCAGCTCGGGGTCAAGCTAGAGCACCATCACCAGAGCTTGAGATTAAGATAGACAATATACTGCATCAACTAGAGGGTCTGGGGCTAGCCCAGGTACCAGTAGGATTTGTGGCCACTCCAGTTCTTCAGGATAATATGGTCCAGATTTTGAGATTTCTAGAGGGTGTATCAAAGGATGGTGTTTTGTCGAGTATTTTGAGTGGTTCTCAAGTCAGAGACGAGTCACAAACTTCAACCCAGGTAGCTGCCACCATTTAAAGGTATTGCCAGTACCAATTGTCGCTCAACCTATTTTTACCGGATAAGTGATGATTTTTAAGGAGTAAAAAAAGTTTGACCGGTTTATCTATTTGGATCCTTATAGATTTTTTGGTGTTTTAGAGGAGTACACATATAAGTTTTTAGTGAGCTATCAATAGAGTTTACATAACCTCAGATTAGTTGAGTCACATAGGGTTGACTACACCATATTTTCCAGATGGTTGGGTTAGCAAAACAGTGGTGGAGAGATTATCTCGAGTGTCGGCCATCTAGGTCACCTTTGATGACTTGGGCATAGTTCTCAAGGATTTCTTAGGGAAGTATGTGCGCCGAAGTATGGGGGAGAGACAAAGATAAGTTCACAGATTGCAATACGGTTCAATGTCTATCTCTAAGTACGAGATGAGGTCCTATGTGTTGGCTAGGAATGCCTCCATGATTCTTACTACCAAGCATGAGAAAATTTAGAGATTTTTTAAGGGGCTAACTTTACCACTCCATATGGTGAAGAAGCATTTGGTAGCTGTTGTAGGTATATTTCTATAGGTTGTTGACCATGCATAGAATATTGAGAGGATACTCATAAAGCTTATGGAGGAAGCGATAAGAGTCCTCGCCATTATGATGGTTTTTAGTGGTTCTTAGTCTACATGTAGGTGTTTTCCTAGCAGAGGTCAGCATTTTTAGCCCAGGATACCCATTCAGGCAATGCTACAGATTATCAATGATGGTTATTTAGGGTATGAAGGGTAGAGCAGTTAGAGCTTAGGTTAGGCATATTGGGGTTTACATTCTGGGTATTCAGGTCGTGGCCATTGTAGTGGTAACACCCCAAAAGTTTCCCATGTTTAACCCCAAACATAGATCTGAAAACTAGCTGAAAACCAAAGTTTCCAAACCAGTATGACTCATTGTATAAGTCGTATAGTGAAAACATGGGTCGTGGGATGACTTATGGTAAGCTGTCCAAAATTTGCCCAAGGTTCCAGTCACCACGATTCCTAGGTAGGAGTCATACTATGTAGACATAGGTCGTATGATGAC
Source organism: Capsicum rhomboideum (assembly GCA_031232105.1). Taxonomy (NCBI): domain Eukaryota; kingdom Viridiplantae; phylum Streptophyta; class Magnoliopsida; order Solanales; family Solanaceae; genus Capsicum; species Capsicum rhomboideum. Next base: position 60,959,301 of record CP124711.1, read on the forward strand.
TCATATTGATAAAGACCTAAGAATTTACAAAACTCCCTCAAAAACCATGACTTATTGGCATGAGTCATAGGATCAAGGTACGAGTCATAGCTTGACTCATAAGGCCCTAATCCAGTAACCCATTAACTCAGGTCCAAAAGACCACGAGTCATTAGTACGACCCATGGTATCAACCTACGAGTTGTACAGTGATTCATGGGTAGATGATCCTAAAGTAGACCAAAAGGTCCCAAGAACCACAAGATCATGTACGACTTGTAGGTTTATGGTATGAGTCGTACCAACGACTCGTGGGACGTAGTCCAATAATTTTTAAAATGGTTTTCCAGGTACAGTTTAGACTTTTTCTTATTTCCTAAAGCCTAAAATACATCAATTTAGCTATCCTAGAGGGAAAATAAAGGTTAAACAGTCTATTACGTCTCATTCCCTTATTAAACACTTAGCAACACTAGAAGTTTTCTCTCAAATAGTGAAGACTTAGGGTTCTTCTCCAAACTCAATTTCTCCAAGTCCCATGCAAGGTTTCTTTAGTCTAGGTATGTGGGATTTTCCTTAAGTGTTGCTTTCTCCCTTATGTCCAAAAACATCAGCCTTCTAATTATGACTTTATGTATTCTTGTTATAGGGTTTATACCAACTATGCATAACTTTTGAAATTCTTTTCTCTTATGATAATTTATGATCATGATTCCTCTTAAAAGTTATTATGCATGACCTCCAATGGATTTAATTTTGTTATTATAGTACTTCATGAATTATTCACGTTTTGATAGACTTCAACTTATTATAGTTCAAATTAGCATGTTATGAATACATCATCCTAGAATTCAATTAAAACAAGCATGACTAGTTCTAGTACTTCAGAACTTTATTAAATCAGATAATTTGAACTAGTTCATGATTATTTTTAGATTTTATATTTATCTATCATAATCATTTATGTGCATTTTTAGGAGTAGTAGTTAGGACCAAGAAAATTAAGGTTCCAGATAACCCAAGTTCAAGAACTACGTGCCACCATAGATCTATCCTAGCTCCTTGAGGTATTAGTTTAGTTGATCCACATCATTCATGACATTATACCTAGGCAAGATATAGTGTAGCCCTCAATAAGGTGTATATGTTGGACCCCATGTCGGTTCACATGGCTTATGTCGGTTAAGAGAACCTCCCACAAAAATAGTTTTAGTATAACTTTTTACATGACCCCCAGTTTCAGTTAAATGGAAATCCTTCATGATTTACAACTTTGACCCACCATATAAATACATGATTTTACTCTTGGGTCATTGTGCACCAGATTATACTCTTTTTAGGTAAATTTTTTAGTCAACATGATTTCAGTTATTCAACATATTTATACATAGTATTTATGACTTTTATATCTCACATGCTTAATATATTCGAAGTACTGACCGCATACCTTTCTTTTGTACTATTTCCTATTATGATATAGGTTCCAGTGCTTAGACTCAGTTGTACAGTTAGATACACACCAACGCTAGCTTAGTTATAGTTGTGGTGAGTCCTTATCATTCGAGGAAAGTTGATTTTAGTTTATGTTTATCAGACTAGTAGTTCAGTTTCAGTTGTTTAGCGTTAGTTGGGGAATTTTCCTAGCAACTTATCAGTTTATTTTGAGGTTTTCAGATAGAGTTAGACAATTCAGTTTTTTATTCAGTTCAAATTTGATTTCACACTATATTTTATAACTTCACTTATTCCTGATTTATTTAGTCATTCAAGATAATTTTTAAGAGTTTACACAGTTATTTCAGTATGCGTTTAATGTCATGGTAGTACCATGGGTTAGCTTGGGACTAATTGTATTTCTAAGTACTGTGTGACTACCAGGGTGTAGACTCAAGTCATGACAAACTTGGAATCAGAGAATCAGGTTTAAAGTGTCCTAGAGTGTCTAAAAGCCGTATTAAATAGGGTCTTTTTTCATGGGTGTAAAGCACCCTACACTTATGAGGAAGAGGTTGTGAGATGTTTTTAGGAAACTTCCCTTATTTCATGATCTCTATTTTTCCATAGAGTTTAACTCTATGTGCCTTTCTAACTCATGCTTTACACATAAAAGAAAATGCCTCTAGAAGAAACAACAGTTAGAGGAATGGGAACCAGCTAATACCACCAGCACCTGTAGACTTCTTGAATGAATAGGTAACCCATATAGAGTTTTGGGCTGCCTTTCAGGTGTTGACCTATGCCATGACCTCTCAGGTCCACCAACAGAAAGATTCTCCAGCTAACCAGAATAAGAATTTGGCTGCAACTATCTCAAAGAGCATGAACCCGCCTGAGTTCTTCAGTTTAAAGGTGGATGAAAATCCATAATGTTTTATTGATGAGATGTTGAATATTGCTTAGGTCATGTAGATTACTGGAATTAAGAGTGTAGAGTTGGCATCCTATTAATTTAAGGATGTGGCTCATTCGTAGTATAAGCAGTGAAAGGATGGTCGTCGTGGGTGAGAAGTTCTAGTTGATTAGGATGAGTTTGTAGCAGCCTTCTTGTACAGATTCTTTCCTCGAGAGATTAGGGAGGCAAAGGTTAAGGAGTTCATAAACTTGGAAGTAGAATTTGATGTCAATTAAGGAGGATTCTCTCAAGTTTACTTAGTTGTCCAGTTTTGCTCTAGAGATGGTTGCTAAGCCAATGGCTCAAATGAGTAAGTTCATTTTGAGTGTTTCTAATTTGGTGGTCAAGGAGTGTAAGACTACTATGCTTATTAGAGCTATGGATATATCCTGACTTATGACTCACGCCTAGCAGATTAAAGAAGAGAAGTTGAAGGAGAGAGAGAAAGAGAGAACAAGAGAGCAAGGACTGGTAATTTTGAGTTTTCTCAGCAGAGGTCTAGCGATTAGAGCAACACATAGTTTTAGCAGAAGTCATCAGCTTGTGCTCCATCTCCCAGACCCAGGCAGGAGCAGAAGGATAGAGCATCAGGCTCAGGTCACAAGGCAGTGTTATCAGATGTCATACTTATCTGACATGCAAGAATTATGGTAGGAAAAACCCTAAGGAGTGCTTAGTAGGCAGGGAGGGATGTTGTTTTGGTTGTGGATAGTTCTGACACCTAATTTTGGACTGACGTTTACAAAATAAATAGCTTTAGGATTTTTATTCATTAAATTGCTGAAAAAAACCCAATTTTTACATTTTTTTTATTCAATTACACAAGTTATTGATAATTATCATTTTTCTTGAAAATGTTAGGATATTTGTCAATTTAATATTATTTTTGATTAATTTTTAACTGTCACTGATTTTTACACAGTTATTGTATAAACAAATATTGTTTAAATTTTTATTAAATTATTAATTGATTTTTAATTTAAAATCACATTTTTATGTGGCAACTGATACATTTTAATTATTTTGGTACAATTTTTATTTTATCAAAATTCGTTAATTTATAAAAGACGGAGGATATATTTTTTACATAAATAAAATAAAATACTCATAGTTTTGGGCTCATAAATATGTGCCCATGATTTTGCTGCCCTAAAATGATTTTATGTTGTCTATAAAAGCAGTTCACACCCATTATGGTTTGATGGTGGAAATTTTCAAATGGAGAAACCTAAAAGCTTCCTTTCCTCTCTCCATTTTGACAAGCCGCCGCAACCCATTTTTCCAGCAAAGCTACCACAATCGGAGCTACACCACCGTCTTCCTCTCCTATTCTAATACTCGAATCACCCTCTTTGTTCTCTCCCTTGTCCATCAAACCACCACCAAACAACTAAAAAACCGCCAGCGGAGCTCCAAACAGTAACCAAAAGCACCAAACAACAACCACAAACCCATCTCTCTGATTTTCTCTCTTCTTGCTCGAGTTCTACCATTAACGTCTAGATCGGAGCTTCACACTCCGTCAAACGACGTCCAAACTCCCTCACCCTTACTCGGGTTTTCCACCATTGGTGGCGAGCTTGAAGCTCTAACAACAATGAACCAGATCCACAAACTAGAAGCAACAATACCGTCGATTAGCCATCTCCGGTGAGGTTTGCCATCTTATGAGCATCCGTTCCAGATCTAGCAAGAACAAATTCTTCTGAAGAAAATGAACCTAATGACAAAACCAACAACAACATCCACTGGTGATAACCCCAAATTGGTCCAAAATAATTCATCTCCAATAATGTTCGTTGTTTAGTTTGGTCGGAGGTTTGAACTCCGACTATTATTACAAATTTCTTGATACTAATTATGTTTATATTCAATCTTGGTTGCTTATTCTTTTTATTTTGGATTGATTTATTTACTTTAAGATGCTTTTCTGTGACCTATTGTTTTTTCCCGGTGAACTTGAAATTCCGGTAATGGTTTGACAGTCTACTTATCTATTTGGATTTGTTTGATACTCCTGTAGATTTGTATTTCCCTATTGATTTATAATTTGGCTCTGCATTATGAATCATATAATTGACTATTTTATTTGTCCATTTATTTGTTTTTTAGTTATTTATTTATCCACTAGTCAACTTTCCATTACTTCTAGCACTTTTCAACGTTTTTGTTTCTTTAAATTTTTATCATGGTTTTGGTTATTGATTTAGGTTTGATTATTTCTTTGACATTGCTATTTTATTATTAATCATTAATGTTGTTTTGATTATTATTTGTTATTATATTGGTGTTGTTATATTATATTGTTCATTTTTATTTACTGTTGCATGGCTGACTTACCTGCTACTTTTGACATTTTGCCCTCATATTATTTTCACGTTATGTTAAATTGATAATAAAATAAACTTGGCCAATGAAAGAATCTCTCCGTCAGATTTTAGAGGCCTCCTCATTATAAAAGATGAATTTTATTTTTATGTTTAGTTATTTGTTTATATAATACACTTGGCCGATGAAGAAATTTTCATCGATTCAAGGCCTCCCATGTAATAAAATGAGTTTTACTTTTTGATTACTACTTCTTTAGCTCATTTTAGTCTCTATTCGTTAATTACTAACACTTTTTCTAAGTAGTCTTACAGGTACATGGAGCTTCTTCCGAAGAAGAAACTCGAATATGAATTCGAGAATCATTTTGAATTATTCACTAAATTTATTCATTTTTTTTAACTATATGCAAATATTAGGTCGTCTTCATTATTCATGATATTTTTTATTTTGTAAATGTTTTATTTTTCTTAGACTTGCAAATAATTTTTTATCTCCTCCTCAATTGAAAAAAATGAATTCAGTCAGGAACCGTCATTGTGGATTCAAAAGGGTGCCGAACACCTTTTCTTTAGAATAAGTTGAACCGATACCTAGAATCTGATTGATTTTGTAGACTATTTTTCTTTTATTAATCGATTTCTAGGTTTTCCTAAAATAAGGTGACGACTCTCTAAATTCTTTAAACCACTATTATTTGTATTAAAGTCTTGAAGTTGTGCCTTATGAAAATAATGATAGTGAAAGAATGATGACTCTACTGGGGATATAAAGGTTCTAACCATTATGGATTCATTTTTTCCAATTGAGGAATTTTTAACGTTTACAAGTTTTTATATTGCCTTGTGTATTTTGTTTATTATTTGTATATTTATGTTCTTTACATAGTTTAGTTATTTATTCATTACTTGTTTAATTATATGTACGCTGTCATTGCATTCATGACATATCGATTTCACCACATGACAAAAGTTAGTTTGCATTAGGACAAAGGATTACACATTTTTTGTGGTTGTTCCCTCTACTAAAAAATCAAAAATTCTTGAAAAGATAAATAATTAATCGGTTCTGGGTCATCCGACACTTGTTATCATTTCAGCTCATGATAGTCCGCCCGTGTTCCAGTCTCTTTTCAAAAAAGCCCACTCTAGTCAAACTAGGTTAAAGCTAAGCCAAATCCCATGGCCTAAACATGCTGACCTAAGAGACTTAGTTACCTAGGGGTATCGAGTCCATTAGCAAGACCACCTTTTATAGAAAAGGCCCCTGGCTCGACAAGACAATCATACCTTTATGTGATTTAATTGAAGGATGTAATGCCAATTTGTACAGACCATTATCCCTTGGGATTGGAAATTATTTAATAGTTTCTTCATTTGAAGATCTTTATCCAAAAGACATTCAAAATTCAAATTCAAAAAGTTTGAGACTGAAGGACCTTTTACGATGACGTAGTTTAGAATTGTACTCCTGTATGGGACCGATATTCATTTGTATATCCTTTCCTCTTATTGTGTATCCCCATTCAATATATGCATATCAGATTGTATATAATATGTTTTTTGGGGGCAATGAAATTTTTCAGAAATGACATACGCATCCTTCAATGGTTAGGTTTACCTTTTGCTTAATAGGTCACATGTATGTTAGGAGACGTTATACATTGTTTATGTCTTAAATGATTCATATTTTCATTCATTTTTATCTGACTTTGTGTTAATACAAATGCTTTATTATTTGTCCATCATTTCATTTCAAAAGTTTTGAAACTACGTTTGACCTGATTCCTGACTCAATGGAATACGTAGGCGCCTTACAAGCTCAGTCATATTCCCTGTAAGCTTTTCCTCTTTCGTTACAATGACTAGGGCATAATTTTTGAGAAAGTCTCAAAAAATTCCACACAAAGCAGTATCACGAAGTGCAAGAGAGTTTTTTTAAATTCTAAATTAGGCAGAATTTTTGAGGCTCAAAATTTTCACCAAGCTTACACTTAAAGATTTGATGAATTTACAAATAGCATAACTTGCTTCGGATATGATGAGGCAACAATATATAGTTCAGATGACAATCAAGGAGGAAAATCGTCCTTGCCCACAATTCAGAATGGTCACAATAATGTGTTACTCTGATAGATAATTAGGAAACCCCACAATCCTTATAAGCATCCTTGTTGAGAATACAACTATAAGTTCCCGTGAAAAGTACCGAGGAGCCACAACATGTTATATTCAAAAACAACAGTAGGTGGTCAAAGTAATGAATGGTCCCACAAATAATTGGAAGACGCTCTCTGAATAAAGAATGTCAGCCGACATCCGACTTACGAGGCATCATTATGAGTTTGTCCATACCTTTGCATTATTTTTATTCATATATTTTATACTATATCTGCATGAACTACGCACACCTGATTTTTATCCCCTGAGGTGAGATACGTAGGTAGCCCTTCTCGAGTTCGGTATTCCTTGTTCAAAAAAAAAAAAATGTGAATCATGCCTTTGACTCGGTCTGTTCCAACACAGTTAGAAGCGACCGATATTGTGGTGAACTATAGGTTCTTTTGGTACCTATCATTCATACTTTGTGACACTCAAATAAAGTTCTCTTCCATGCATTCGAGGTAAAAATGAAACCAACCTCATTATTTCATGTGCATTGTGTGGTGAGTTTTAGATTAAATTCAAATATATTGCACTGTTGATCTAGAACTTGGACCAAATGTTTGTTGAGGTGAAATTCTGAGTAACATTTGGTTTGGAAAAGGATCATAGGCCTTCTTTGACCCATTTGTTCCTTTCAATACCCACTAAATGACATTAATCCCTAGTATGTCTCTCTTTAAGCCTGAAGCCTCTTTTCTTTGGACAACCACATCTTAGTCAATACACTTCTGAGTGCTTACATACACTATTCCTCCCTTGACCCTACTTCCTTAAGCACATTGAAGATGTGTAAATTTTAGAAGAAGATTCAAGTCTAAACTCCCAAAGGCAAAAGAAACAAAGTCCTTGGAAGTCAAGGATGTAAAAAATCACTTCAAGTGAAAGAAAAGAGTTAAAAGCTCTCCACAAGGTAAAAACCAGGAGAATTTCAAGAAAAAAAATAAACACTCAAAACGAAAGAGGAGAAACTTCAAAAGTAAAAGAAAACATCAGATTAAAAGTAGAAAAAACTCGAGCAAGCAAAGGGCTCAGAAGAGGTAAAAACAAAGAAAAGGACAGGAAGAGGATCAATTCTGGAAGTTTTTCAGGAAGGGTCTTTGTACCCGAGTAGATCTCAGTATAACATTTCACCCACATATAGATGGTCAGGAATAACAGACCATTTAGACTTTAGAGGATATGGTTATAGCTTGTCTGATCATCTTCAAAATAGTTAGGCTGATCACTTACCTCTTATAGAGTTTGCCTATAATAATAGTTTCCATTCTAGCATCCAGATGGACCCTTTTGAGTCACTTTATGGTCGAAGGTGTAGAAATCCTAATGGTTGGTTTGAGGTCGATGAAGCTATATTGATAGGGATATATTCGGTTCATGATGCTATGGAAAAGGTTCAGAATATTAGAGATAAGTTGACAACTGCTCAGATTCATCAGAAATCCTACTCAAATGTGAGAAGGAGATAACTTGAATTTGCCTTTGATTATTGGGTGTTTCTAAAAGTTTCACCTATGGAAGGGGTGATTAGGTTTGGTAAGAAGGGGAAGCTTAGTCCCCGGTATGTTGGCCATTAAAGGATTTTGAGCCGTATAGGCAATGTGGCCTATGAGTTAGAGTTGCCTGCAGAGTTAGCATTAGTGCATCCAATTTTTCTTGTTTCATTGTTGAAGAAATGTATTGGTGATCCATCATTGGTTGTTCTTTTGGAGAGTGTTGGTGTGAAGGATAGTATCTATTATGAAAAGGTCCCAATTGAGATGTTTGACCAGTAGGTTTGTAAGTTGTAGAATAAAGAAGTCACTTCGGTAAAGGTCCTATGGAGAAATCAGTTTGTTGAGGGAGATACTTGGGAAGTAGAAGCAGACAAGATGGCCAAGTACCCTTATATTTTAACTCCTAGCACCGAAATAGCTTGATTTAATAGTTTTACTCCTATAGTTGCTCTTCAGTTTCATGTCCCTATCAGTCGTTCATAAATTCTTAGTATACATCCATATTCCATGAGTATGAGTTGAGTTTTACTCTCAGTCAGATTAGTTATCATGTTAGTATATCAATTTTAGAAATTTAGTTTCATGCTAGTGGTTTTTCCCTATTCAGTCGATTTAGTTCCTGTCTATATTCGAGGACGAATTGTCCTAAGGGGGAGATATTGTAACATTCCAAAACTTTCCCATGCTTAAGCACAGACATAGATCAGAAAACTAGCTAAAATTCAAAGTATCCAGGCTATAATGACACACTGTACGTGTCGTACAGTGAAGCCATGAGTAGTGGGATGACTTGTGGTAAGCTATCCAGAATTTTCCCAAGGTTCCAGTCAACACAACTCCTAGGTACGAGTCCTACTATGTAGGCATGGGTCGTATGATGACTCAGACTAATAAAGACCCGAGAATTGACAAAACTCCCTCAGAAACCATGACACATCGGCATGAGTCGTGGGATTAACATATGAGTCATACCTTGCCTCATAAGGCCCCAATCAAGTAATCCATTAACTTAGATCCAGGAGACCATGAGTCATTCATACAAATTATGGTATCAACCTATGAGTAATATAGTGACTCGTGGGTGGATGAACCCAAAGTAGACCAAAAGGTCCAAGAAACAAGAGTCCATGTTCGAATCATAGGTTCATGGTATGAGTCATACCAGTGACTTGTGGGATACAGTCCAACCGATTTTAAAATGGTTTTCCAACCGATTTTAAAATGGTTTGCCAGGGGCAGTTTAGTCTTTTCCTTATTTTCTAAAGCCTAAACTATGTCGTTTTAGCTATGCTAGAGGGAGAATAAAGGTTAAATAGTCAATTACTTTCAAATTCCCTCGTTAAACACTTAGCAACATCAAAAGTTTTCTCTCAAATAGTAAAGGCTTAGGGTTCTTCTGAAAATTTAATTTCTCCAAGTCATGTCCGTAGTTTCTTCAGTCAATTTATGTGGGATTTTCAGTAAGGGTTCCTTTCACCCTTATTTCCAAAAACATCAACCTTCCAATTCTAATTTACGTGTTCTTAATTTAGGGTTTATACTCAACTATGCATGACTTTTGAAATTCAGTTCTCTTATGATAATTTATTATCATGGTTCTTCTTATAAGTTATTATGCATGACTTTGAATTTAATTTAGTTATTATAGTACTTTATGAATTATACATGTTTTGACAAACTTTAGCTTATTTTAGTACAAATATACATGTTATGAACACATGATCCCATAATTCAATCACAACAAACATGACTAGTTCCAGTATTTCAGAACTCTTGTAAATTAGATAATTTGAACTAGTTCATGCTTATTTTCATATTTTTAGTTTATCTATCATGAGTATTTATATACAGTTTTGGAAGTAGTATTTAGTACTGAGCAAACTAAGGTTCTAGATAACCTAAGTTCCAAAACTACATACCACCGTAGGTCTATCTTAGCCCCTTGAGGCATCAGTTTAGTGGATCCACGTCATTCATGTCATTATACCAATGGGAAGGTATAGTGGAGCCCTAATGAGGTGTATATGTTGGACTCTATATTTGCTTACGTGGTTTATATCGGTTAAGAGAACCTCCCATAAAAATAGATTTAGACTGACTTTTTACATTATTCCTAGTTTCAGTTAAATGGAAATCCTTCATGACTTACAACTTTGTCCCATCATATAAATACATGATTTTAGTCTTGGCTCATTGTGCACCAGATTATACTCTTTTCAGGTAAATTGTTTAGTCCGCATGATTTTAAATTTTTAGCATGTTTATTTATAGTATTTATGACTTACATATCTCACATGCTCAACACATTTGAAATATTGATCATATAACTTTCTTTTGTGCTTTATCATATTATGATATAGGTTTCAATGCTCAAACTCCATTGTACATTTAGATAAACTCTAGCGCCAGCTCAGTTACAGTTGTGGTGAGTCTTCATCATTTAAGAACAGTTGATTTTAGTTTATGTTTATCAGACTAGTATTTCAATTTTAGTTATGTAGAGTTAAATTGGGACTTATCCCAGCAACTCATCAGGTTTTTTAGAGGATTTCAAAATGAGTTAGACAGTTCAGTTTTTGTTTAGTTCATATTTGATGTAGTAATTTCAGACTATATTTTTTGATTTCAGTTATTTCAGATTTATTCAGTCATTCAAGTTTATTTTTAATCTTTCATGTAGTTAGTTCAACATGTGTTTAGTGTCATGTTAGCATTATAAGTTAGCTTGGGACCACATGTAATTCTAAGTATCGAGTCGCTGCCAGGGTGTAGACTCGAGTCATGGCAGTAGTTTGGCAGGGTCTTCGTACCAGGAAACTTCTGACATATTGTGTTATGAGTGTGGAGAGTTGGGGAATTATTTTTAATGACCCTCTAGGTTATTTACTCTATTTTTGTATGTTTTTGGTATTTTGTGTTTTCCTATAGTGGCTACATGTTATTTATGACTTTTTGGGACCATCGATTCGATTCTCGGGCTGTTTATTTGGGTTTTAAGCCTATTTTCCTATTTTGGACCTTTTAAAGATGAGAAATTGGTCTTGGACCAAAACTTCTAGTAAAAGGCCTCAAATGAGAATTTTGATAGTTTTGTTAGCTCGAAAACGTAGATTTTAGGCTAGAGGGACCCTTAGCCCGAGTCTCGAGGCTTTTGGGCTTGTTTTGGGCTATTGGATGAATTTGGTAAAAATGCAACCTTGGTTCCCACTTTTTTTATTGAAACAACCTTGGATGGTAATTTTGATGGGTCTATTGAGTCTAATATCAAATTTGGTAGGGTAGCATATTTTATTTGCCTTCATGGGGTTCCGAATGAATCTCGAGGACACGTCCATAGAAAATTCTAACTTGGCTTTTGCTGGTGCAACAACACCTGGTGCAGGCCAAGGTTGCTTTTCGTGTTCGTACCTGGCTGCATTTTTGAAGTGTCAAGATTTTGACTATTGCATTTGCGAATGAGGGCCGGTCTGACCCGATCCAGCTTATTCTTCGCATTTGTTAAGGACCTCTCGCGTTCTCAAAGAGTCAGGCTAGTAGGGTCCCACATTTGCGATTAGAGTCCCACATTCACGATAAAGGACCCCTGGCCCTTTATATTATTATCTTCCTCGAATTTCATTCCATTTTAAGTCTTCATTAAACCATTGTTGGTCCTTAAAGCTTGGAAATTGTTGGGATTCCATCCCATTGAACTCAGGTACGTTGTCTTATCATTCCTTGGTCATTTCACCTTTAATTCTTGTGCTGTTCTGCCCCCAATGTCTGTTGATTCTTGATTATGGAACTTATTTTTCCTTAAATTTCTGAGCTGATTTGAGATTTGATTCGAGGTATAATTGTACTCAAATTTTGAGCATGCATTCCTTGTCTTTTAATGGACCTCGTGACCGATTCAATTTTTGAATCTTGTTAGCAGGCCCCAAGGGCCTATTCTTGACTTGATTTTCAGCCAAAAGTTTTATATTACAATATGGGTCTCATTTTACTTATATTAACATTTAGATAATGAATTTGGTAGTATGACAACATTCAGTGATCGAGGAGTGGAGACAAGCAGTTCATAGGCAGTTCGAGACTATTGTTCGGTTACGAGGTTGGCTTCAGTCTACTCTTCTTTATGAGATTTTGTATTATATACATTACATGTGAGGTAGAGGTTATAGGATAGGTTAAGACTAGTTGTATTTTGATTTGACCCGCTCAGAGGATTTTAGAAAAGAATTGTGATTTGAGCCTTAGCCTATCGTTATAGTTATAGGGTTATATTAAGCTTGTGTATACTTGTTATAACCTTAGGTTGACGCTAGAAATCCTTAGTGTAGGAGTTGGGGTAGTACAATCCTATTGAGATGATATTCCTCGGTTAAATTCTCCCAGTAGCATGATACCTTATGTTGCTTCTGCTTCTGAGTTTTTGCTTATGCATACACTCTTATTGCTCTAGATATTGTATTGTTGGGCCCAAGGCCTTAGTTTTTAGATTCTTAGGCACTTAGGTTTGTATTATTTGGATACTGGTGATGGCATGCATACATCTATACATTCTCACACTTATTTAGTGGAAAAATTCAAACTAAAACCATGGTTTACTATACTATTTTTCCAAAAAGGGATTTTATTCCCACTTTTCACTTTTAAAACTTATTTTTAAATGGAATTCGTACCACCCTTATTATTGGTTTATGACCTATTACACTAAACATACTATTTTGGAAACTTAGACCGAGATAGATTCCAGTCGATACTTGATCCACTCATCTATCTCTATTTCTTACTTTGGTCGAAGGAGATTCTGACCCTTTCGACATTATATTACTATTTTAGTCCCGAATTTGATCTCAGGCATCAAACTTTATGGATTTCCAATAATTAGGCCTCAGTTTGATTTTGAGCAATTACTATACTCTTATTTCTCTTTGATACGGGATGGAGCATATTGATTGTGATTGATTATTAGAAGACCTCGTTTGAGACCAGGAAGTATATATGGATATCCCGAGTCCCCTATGGGTCCCTCTATTTGGGAACCACGTGTCGGAGGAGGGGATGCCCTATAGGTCCTGCTTTGTAAGCCGGTGAGCCGAAGGAGGTGTATATACTTGTTACGCTATGACCCTCGATTGGTTTGGTAGTATTGGATTTTCTTGCATTCATTCGTTTATATGCATTGCCTATCACAGTATAATTGTTTGGTGCTTGTATTTATCTGTCTTATGGGGGGCTGGATGGGTATAGGTTTTGTTTGTTGTTTGTTAAGTAGTTGTTTGTACTTTTCGGGGGCCCGACTAGGTTATTGTTTGTCCGAGCTTATCTAGTTGTTTATTTGCATTTGAGTATTATTGTATAGACTGTGATAGGTTTGTTATGGATTGGTACCCGAGGTTGTAGGTAAGCTTCTAAGTTATTTTCCTCTTTAATATTGTTAGCGTTGTTATTAGACTATCTTATGGATATTCATATTTCAGGTTAGATGTTCTAACTGTGTTGGAGCTAGCTCTCTTCTTGGTTATAACCCCTGTGATTTCTAGATTGTTAGGCTAGCTCCCTCAAGTTAGTACCAGTGTTTAGTTACCGATATAGTACTGTCATATATTTATTTCTTCTATAGTTATTCTTATTTTATATCACCTTCTTTCCTTATACTATTATTATATATATCCTTCTTTTTACTTCGCTATTGTATATTATCTCCATCCCTAGCTATTTATGTTGTATAGCTCTCACGTCTTTAGTTACTCAAAGATTATAATATGTTATCTTTACCTCTATTTTATTCTTATTGTATTTTGTATACGAGATCTCACCGCTGACATGTGCATCATGTGGAGTTGTCATGGATCAAAGACTTGGGGTGATGTCCTGGCCTCTGGAGATATTCTCGCTCTCCCTCATTTGCGAAACTGATCTTTATTTTGTATTTCAGAAACAACTTTGTATCTATATATCATAGTTACCTTGTACTCTTGTTTTGTTAGTGGCTCTTGTACTGACCTTACTAGATGTTGGGGTATATTTACTTTTTTCTGGTTTTCTTTCTCCTTTTTATTTAGTTTTTGCTTCTATTTCTCTTATTAGTTTATTACTTGCTATTCCAGGCTATGGGTTGGCTTACCTACTGGTCGATTATAGTAGGCGCCATCATAACCCAAGAAATTGGGTTGTGCCATTTTGGTATCAGTGAATAGGCTCACCGGTGTCATTGGTATAAAAGCAAAGAGCCTAGAAGAGTCCTGCAGATCGGTACGATGACGTCTGTATCCTATCTTTGGGAGGCTATAAGGCATTTTGAGGAAATCCCAGGCTTTGGTAGGGTTTGTGACCGCCTCAGTGTTTCATTATACTGTGTTAGGGATTCTGAGCCTTTTCATGGATACAACACAGTTAGATGTGGTGTTTGGTATATTGAGTAGTTCTCAGGCCAGTGTTGGATTTATAGGTATTCAACAGGGTTTTTTATCAGTTTCAGAGTATGAGATTGGGTTTCTCGAGTGGGTCGGGCATACTCATATGTTATTTCCTAGAGAGCATGATATGGTGCAGAGATTTATCAAGGGATTATCTTTACCACTCTATTTGGCATCGGAGCATATGATAGTAGCTGGTTCTACTTTCCTCCAGGTTATTGATCATGGGTGAACTTCAGAATGGTCATGTCTTGAGACAAATGGAGGTAACGGTAAGAGACCCTGTCAGCAACATAGTTTCTGTGGTATTTCATTCGGAGGAAGGTATTCTCCCAATAGAGGTCACCATCACTCATAGCCTTCCAGGTCTGTTTAGATAGCACCTCAGATTATCGGTGACTCTCAAATAGGTTTTGATGGTCACAGTGGACAGAGTTCTAATTAGACATCATGGGGTTCTTGGCTTAGGTCTTCAGGTCGTGGCAGCTGCTTTAGAGTTGTAAGTACATTGCATAAGAGAGTTTTTTTTGGGGGGGGGGGTGTTATGATTATAGAGAGGTTTTTCATTGGTCTAGGGAGTGTCCCAGGTGAGAGTTCATCATTCGATCAGGATCAACACGTGTTTCTCACTAGATTAAAGATTCAGGGGTTTGTTATCACTACGGAGAGACCGGCCATTGGTCAAAAGAGTGTCCCAGGCGTGGTATTAACGAGCAGTTAGTATAGCCAGATTAGTCTCTTAAGTATATGGTACCTTTGGTCAAAGGCGGTGCCCTCGACATTTCAGTTGGTCGTTCAGATGCTCAGTTCGAGTTCGAACACGTTCAAATTCGTACTTCTTCAGGCATGCCAGGGGACATGGTATTAGATTCCATCATTATAGCTACAATTTTGATTTCCTATCTTTTAGTTTCTATGCGATTTGATTTGGGTTTTTCACACCCATTTGTGTCTATATGCCTTTCTAATATTGTGTTGATTGTTTGAGCCTTTGTGTAGGTTTATGCTTATATGAATACACCCATAGATATTTTCTTTTAGTAGTGGATTTAGTTGATTGATATTGTGATTACCATGGCGTGTAATGCTTTGGTAAATTCCCATTTTCTTTGGCATAATGGCCTTGATGTGATTCTAGAGTGGTACTTATTCTTTTCCATTTTATGCCACCTGCACTTTATACTATTGATACTTGATATTGTTTTAACTGTTATTGATCCTTACTTGACAGATGGCTAGACTAGTGTTATCTAGTTAGTATCTCTTTTCTTGTAATTCTTGTCTGTTTGGCTTACACATAGAGTTATAGTTTTCCTTTTTCGTTAGTAAGGTGAGGTCGGTTGTTCAGAGGGTTATGTGATTGAAGGTTTGGATTTCTGTGGTTATATTATAAATTGTAGTATTGACAATCCTTTTCGATAGTCCATTCTTAAGGTTGATAAGTCTGAGGCTTGTCCTTTCAGTTTGGCTGGTTCATCACCAGGTAGTGGTCTTGATCTTATTATTGGTGTTGAGTTGGGTACTCCGTTCTTTCTATGATGCCGTCTGTGGTTAAGTTGAGTTGAGGGAGGTTTAAATTGGTGATTTTAGTGGCTTCTCATTTAGGTATTTATTTTGCCTATGTGATTTCGTGGGATGCTTTCTCTTAGTATAAAAAGGATGGTTGTGTGTTCTTGCGTATCAGTTGTCTGCAACCAAATGGTGTTCTATAGGGAGTGAGTACCAATGACCATGTGTTTCTAAGTTATTTGATGTGTCTATCATTAGGACTCTGTACTATCCCGATAAGTTCTTAGTTATGCCATGGTGTGTGGTGCGCTCAGCAGATGTGGATTTGATTGCTCATGCCTTTAGCCTGTGGTTTTGCTCTCTTGTGATTGTGTTCTTCAACAACATCTCAATTTCAGCTCTTGCGAGAAACATTGGGTATATGCTTAGTTTTTGAAGGTTAGATTGTTTTGGGTATTTGATATTCTTGAAGGCTGATTAGCTCCAGTTTTGATTTTGACTCTTTTGGATGATAACTTGGAAGTTGCGATAGATTCTAGTATGTGGATGCTTACCCATCAGCACAATCTGTTTAGATAGTTGAGGTCGAGTGGTTCAGCGTCGGTGTTAAGGTTAGCAATGGATTCATCACTGGTTTGTAGCCTATGTTTTGAGGTTTGAGTCGATTGAGATATCCTCAGCAGGCTGACTTAGCCTACTCACTACCTACCGATTCAGTTTTCTTGAGTTTTAGGAGATGCGCTTAGAAGGATATTCGAGGTATGGTTTGTTGGTACATGGTGTTGGTTCCTATTACTTTTGGCCTTGGTTCTCAATTTTCTACGTGCTTTTGGAAGTCTACTTAGCTACAGAATTGCACTCAAGTTGGGCTTAGCATGGTTTCACCCACAGTTGGTGGGAGATTCTAGAGCAGATCGTCTAGTTTTGAGAGGTTGTGCTTCAGACTCATGACTTTTAGTTTCGAGGGTTATTAGGACTAGTATTGGCTTTGGCAGGGATCACAGACATTAGTCGCCACTATTGAGGTATTCAGGTGGAACCTTATGAAAAAATGTTCTTATGTTAGTTCATACGGATCTTCAGTGGGTCAAATTCATTCTTTGAGATTGGAGTGATGTGATAATGCGGATTGGACTCGGATGACGTTAGAAGAAATTCTGTGTAGTTCAGAGTAGGCAGCAGGTTTGGAAAGAAAAGAGAATGTTAAATTTGGTGTTTGGAGTTGGTTGTATGGTTCTTGCATTAGGATTTGTTTAGCCTGGTCGAGTATTTGCTTAATTGTGCTCCTGTCGGTGCAATGGCGGTATGTGTTCATTTGGGGCTTGCATGCTTTAATCTAGATCAGTTCAGTTGGAGGCCAGTTGCCTTTTGTGGATGTGTTAATGGGTTTTGGGATGCTAGAAAGATATTGAGCGTAAAAGGGATACCTTTAGTAAAATACCTCAGAAGCATTACTTGACTGTAGAGGTTACCCGAGGACCCTAGCTTGGGTATACGGGTCTAGTACCCCACCCCTTCATGATTTTGGGTTCTAGCTAGTCCTTGACTTTCGAGGACGAAAGTCTTTTTAGTAATGGATATTGTAATGACCCTCTAGGTGAGTTTCTCTATTTTCGTGTACTTTTGGTGTTTTGTGTTTTTCCATAGTGGCTATAGGTCATTTATGACTTGTCGGGACTGTCGGTTTGGCTCCCGGGTAGTTCGTTTGGGTTTTAATCCTATTTTCTTTTTTTGGAGATTTTAAAGTTGAGAAAATTGTCTTGGGCCAAAACTTCTAGTGAACAGCGTTGGATGAGAATTTCAACAGTTCTGTTAGCTTCAGAATGTGGATTTTAGGCTAGGGAGACCCTTGATCCGGGTCTCGAGGCTTTCGGGATCGTTTTAAGCTATTGGGTGGATTTTGATAAAATGAAACCTTGAGTCTGGGACCGACTTTTTTATTTAAATACCCTTAGATGGAAATTTTGATGGTTCCATTGAGTTCGAAATGGTAAATTTGGTAGGGTAGTATATTTCATTTGCATTCACAGTGTTTTGAACGAATCTCAGGGATCCATTCGGATAAAATTCTAACTTGGCATTTTGCGGGTGCAACAGCAACTGGTGCAGGCCAAGGTTGCTCTTTGCATTCGCGGGGAGCTGGTCGCCTTCAAGAAGAGGTTAAGTTTTTGACCATCATGTCCACGGGCCTCCTCTCACATTCGCAAAGGAGGGCCGATCTGACCCGATCTAGCTTATTCTTCGTATTCATTAAGGACCCCTTGCATTCTGGAAGGGTCAGGCTGGTACGGTCCTGCATTCGCGGCTCGGATCTCAAATTTCATTCCATTTTAAGTCTTTATTCAACCACTGTTAGTCCTTAAAGCGTTAAAATTGTTCGAATTCTATCCTATTGAACTCAGGTACGTTGTCTTATCGTTCCTCGGTCATTTCCCCTATAATTTTTGTGTTGTTCCACCCCTAAAATCTTTTAATTCTTGATTATGGAGCTTAGTTTTCCTTAACTTTGTGAGCTGATTTGAGATCCAATTCGAGCTCCCGTTGTGCTCTAACTTTGAGGACTCATTCCTTATCCTTCGAGGGACCTCGTGATCGATTCAATATCTAAATTTTGTTAGCAGGCCCCACAGACCTATTCTTGACCTGATTTTTGGCCCGGTTTACTCGTATTAACATTTAGATTATAAATTTTATAGCATGCCACCAATCAGAGATTGAGAAGTGGAGACGAGCAGCTCGTGGATGATTCAAGACTGTTGTTAAACTATGAGGTAGGCTTCGGTCTACTCTTCTGTGTGAGATTTTATATTGTATAGATTACATGTGAGTAGTGGTTATAGGATAGGTTAAGACTAGTTGTATCTTAATTTGACCTATTTAGAGGATTTTAGAATAGAATTGTGATTTGAGCCTTAGCCTAGGATACCTGCTATAGTTATGGGGTTATGTTAAGCTTGTGTATACTTATTATGACCTTAGGCTAACGCTAGAAATCCTTAGTGTAGGAGTTAGGGTAGTACAGTGACAATATTCCTCTATTAAATTCTCCTAGTAGCGTGATGCTTTTTGTTGCTTCCGCTTCTGAGTTTTTGTATATGCATATACTTTTATTGCTCTGTATATTGTATTGTTAGGACCGGGGCCTTGGTTACGAGACCAGTGGGCTACCAGGTTAGTTCTCAATGCCTGGAAAGATTAGTGGTTTAGTTTATAGATGCTTAGGCGCGTAGGATTGTATTGTTTGGATATTGGTGATGACATGCGTACATATGTACATTCTCATGCTTATGTAGTGGTACTATTCCAGCTAAAATCATGGTTTGCTCTACGATTTTCTAAAAAGGGTACCACCATTATTATTGGTTTATGTCCTGTTAAACTAAGCGTACTATTTTGGAAACTCAAACCGAGATAGATTCTGGTCCATACTTGATCCACTCATTTATCACTATTTACTTACTTTGGTTGAAGGAGATTCTGACCCTTTCTACATTATTCTTCCATTTTAGTCTTGAATTCGATCTCGGGACCAGACTTTATGGATTTCCACTTATTTAGCCTCGGTTTGCTTCCGACCAGTTATTATACTCTTATTTCTCTTTGGTACTGGATGGAGCAGATTGATTATTTGATTATTGGAGGTCTTGGTTTAGGACCAGACCAGGCAATATATACAGATATCCCGAGTCCCTATAGGTCCCTCTGTATGGGAACCAAGTGCTGAAAGAGGGGATACCCCATAGGTCCTACCTTCTGAGCCAACGAGCCGAATGAGGTGTATATACTTGTTACGATATGGCTCTCAGTTGGTTTCATGACCTAAACACGCCATGAGTGGTACCAATCCCATAGATATGTCCAAGTGACAGTACGCATTCCACAATAATGAAAGATATCACAACAAATCACAACCACAAAGATAAAGAACAATACTTGTAATATCAAACAAGCTTTCATATAAGTTCATTGCATGCGATTAATATTTAGGATATCAAATACTCATTCACTTTCCTTGAACATGCATTGTACAAGCAATACTATAAATTAGTTATCACGCACATATAACACACATTGGGTTTCAACTACATTAAAACCATCATCTACCTCAATCCAAGCTTGCACCACCCAATTAAGCATGAGCCTTTCCTTTTCGTGCAATTTCAGCTTGGTCATGGTCTAAAAACATGAACACAATAATAATCAACCAAATGACCTAAGATGTCAAGTATTACAACCTAATCCCTAACCCCAAGGACAATTTTAGGATCATTCCCCCAACCCCAACCCCGTTCTAGGGCTTTTCTACCATAATTTGCCTTAAACCAACCAATTTCATGGTTACATTAGGGAGTTATTAACATACAAGAGTAAATTAATGATTGAAAAATAAAACCCAAAGGTTTTACACCAATTTTAACCTCTTGCACTAGAAAATCCGCTAAGTCAAGCTTAAACCCTCTCCCATAAAGTAGTGATTCTAAGGTTAATTAACCAAAAAACTAGTTAATGGATACTTACCTTTACGATGAGTGGTAAGGCAGAAACTAGAAAATCCTTCTATTTTTGCCTTTTTTGCAACACACCTTAAACCATGACATCCCGGATTAACCCCTTTGCGTCAAGTTCGATATCGTGAGTTCTATTCACCCGAATTCACTTCCGAAAAGTCCTATAGATTCCTTATCGAGTTAGCTAACAAAAAATCAAGCTAAAATTTATTACATTTACCCAATCCATTCTCTAATTTCCCTAGACTATACCTTACTATGATTTTGTTCAAAACTAGCCTAGCCTAAAATTTTTAACATTTATTTTCGGGAAAACTTAACCAAAAATTTTACATGAGTGACTCACCCATAAAAATAGAAAGGGTCATTACAATAGATACCAATTTACCCATCGTTCATCCCCAAATGATCATACAAGAAAAACAATCTAAGTCAATAAGAGAAAGAATACTTGTATCCTAAAACAAGTGAGGATACTGTCCCGCATGTTCTTCTCAATTTCCCAAGTGGATTTTTCAACTGGATATTGCTTTCATTAAACCTTGACCAA
This sequence comes from Capsicum rhomboideum, assembly GCA_031232105.1. Classification (NCBI taxonomy): domain Eukaryota; kingdom Viridiplantae; phylum Streptophyta; class Magnoliopsida; order Solanales; family Solanaceae; genus Capsicum; species Capsicum rhomboideum. Next base: position 60,980,629 of record CP124711.1, read on the forward strand.
CCAAATTTCCTTTGTCCTCAACCTCCAGAAATTCTGGTCGAGAATAGCAACAGGCTCATTCTCATAAGTAAGATCCTTATCTAACAAAACTGAATCTCACTTGATAATGTAATCCCCATCCCCATGATATCTCTTCAGCACGGGTACATGGAGCACCGGATGGACCCCCGACAAGCTTAGCAAAAATGCCATCTTGTACCCAATTCAATCCATATCATCAAGAACCTCAAATGGACCGATATACCGAGGGCTAAGATTGCCCTTCTTATGAAACCTCATAACTCCGTTCATAGGAGACACCTTTAACAAAACTTGTTCACCAACTTAGAATGACATGTCCCTGACCTTACGGTCTACATACTCCTTTTGCCTGCTTTAGGATGCCAACAACTTAGTTTGGATGAACCTCACCTTTTCCTGAGCTTCCTTCACCAAATCAGTGCCCAATGGATTCACATAACCAGTCTCAAACCATCCTATGGGTGAGCTACACCTCCTCCTGTAGAGTGCCTCGAATGGGGCCATGTCAATGCTAGAGTGATAGATGTTGTTTTATGAAAACTCACACAATTGCAAGAACTGATCCCAATGGCCAACGAAGTCAATCACACATGCCCTCAATATGTCCTCAAGTACCTAAATTATCCTCTCCGGCTGTACATCAGTCTGAGGATGAAAAGTTGTGCTAAAAGTGAGTTGGGTGCCCAACACTTTGTATAACCTATCCTAAAATTTAGAAGTGAATTACTTACCTCTATGTGAAATGATGGAAAGGGGAACACCATGAAGCCTCACTATCTCCCTGGCTTAGATCTTGGCCAACTGCTTAGAGTAGAAATCCCCTCTAATAGGAATGCAATGGTCTGCTTTAGTAAGCCTATCTACTATGACACAAATCGAGTCATGCTTTCCCAAGGTCTTAGGAGGACCTACCATGAAATTCATAGCTATCCTTTCCCAATTCCACTCTGGAATGGGTAACCTTTGGAGTAATCCCACAGGCCTTTGATGCTCATACTTTACCTGCTGACAGTTATGGTATTTAGATACATACTCCACTATGTCCTTCTTCATCCCATGCCACCAATAAAGCTGCCTCAAGTCACGGTACATTTTGTTTGTACCTAGATGAATTGAATACCGCAAACCATGTGCTTTATCAAGCATATTTAGAATCAAATCACTATCTCAAGGAACACATATCAGTCCTCTAAACCAAAACGCTCTACACATGTCAAGTGTGGCGTTTGAAGTCTCTCAAGACAACACCTTGTTACGGAGTTTATTCAATTTCACATCCTTAAATTGTTTGACCTTAATTTCATCAAGGAAGGTTGACTTTACCTCAATACTAGACAACACTCCACCCCTCTCAAAAATTCCAAACTACATGAATCGAGATGCTAGATCTTGAAACTCTCTTGCCAAGGGTTGTCTTGACACCCTCAAATATGCCAAACTGCCCATAAATATTGCTTTCCAGCTCAATGTGTCTGCCACCACATTAGCCTTGCCCAGATGATACTGGATGGTCACGCCATTGTCATTCAACAACTCCATCCATCTCCTCTGTCTCAAGTTTAAATCCCATTGCGCGAACTCATGCTGCAGGTAATGATGGTGTATGAATACCTCACACTTAACACCAGACACCACCCCTGCCAACTCCAAGTCATGAGTTGAGTAATTCTTTTCATGAGTCTTCAACTGCCTCAAAGCATAAGCAATGACATTCTTATCCTACATCAACACAACACCCAAACCCAAGAATAAAGCATCATAGAATACAACAAAATCCTTAACTTTAACCGACAATGATAGAATAAGAGCTGTAGTTAAAAGTGTCTTGAGACTTTGGAAGCTCTCCTCACACTTATCCAATCATACAAACGGCACCTCCTTATGAGTCAACCTTGTTAAGTGAGTAGCAATAGAAGCAAATTCTTGACAAACCTGCAATAATAACTAGCAAGACCCACGAAGCTCCTAACCTCAGTCATAGAACTAGGCCAAACCTAACTTTTAACCATCTCAATCTTTTAGGAATCTACCATCACCCATTTTTCTGAGACCATATTCCCTCAGAAGGCAACCGAAGACAACCAAAATACGTAGTTTGAGAAATTTGCATACAACTGCTTCTCCTTCAAAATTCCCAAGATAATGCGAAGATGACCTGCATGCTCCTCCTTGCTCTTGGAGTAAACCAAAATATCATTAATAAAAACTATCACAAAAGAATTTGAGAAAGACCTGAGAATATCTTCATCAAACTTGTTAAGGCCATCGGTGCATTGGTCAACCCAAAAGACATAACTAGGAACTCATAATGCCCATACCGAGTTCTAAAGGTTGTCTTGGGTATATCCTTTGGCTAAATTTTCAGCTGATGGTAATCCAAACTCAAGTCAATCTTGAAGAATACCAAAGCACCCTATAACTGGTTAAAGAGATCATCAATACGAGCCAAGGAATACTTATTCTGGATGGTCACCTTGTTCAACTGCATGTAATCAAATTGAAGCACTGGGATGGATAAATCCCCTATCAAGGAGTTCCTGTAATTGAGTTTTAAATTCCCTCAATTCCAGCAGAGCCATGCGATATAGAGGAATAGAAATTGGGCGAGTGCCCAGCTCCAAATCAATATCCCTGTCTGGAGGCATACCCAGAAAATCTAGAGAAAATACCTTTTAAAACTCAAAAACCACAAGAACAAACTCAATAGGAAGTAACTCTTCACTAACATCTCGAAGATGAGCTAGGAAGGCTGAACACCCCTTCCCCACTAGCTTTCTAGCTTGAAAAAAAGAAATGATTTTCACCGGCTTAGACTTATACACTCCCTCCCACTCTAGTTTACCCATACCCGATATTTGTAGAGTCACTCTCTTAGCATTATAGTTCAAGACAACATAATATGGAGATAACCAAGTCATACCCTAAATGATGTCAAAAACAAGCATGTCCAAAATGATCAAGTTTACCCAGGTCTGAAAACCCATAAACAATACAGAACATGCATGATAAATATGGGTCACCACCACATAATCTCCAATCGTAGTAGAAGCATACATAGGAGATTCAAGTATATCAAAGACCAAATCCATACCCAAAGTAAATCTAACAGATACATAAGAGTAAGTGGAACCCGAATCAAACAAAGTAGAAGCCATTCGGTCACAGACAAAAATAGTACCTGTAATAACGGCGTCAGATGTCTTAGTCTCGGTCTTGCCTGGGAAGGCATAGTAGTGAGCTCTATCATCAAGCTGGGCAACCTATCTATCTGGATGCGCTCCACCCTTTCATGCATTACCATTACATTTGTTTACACCACGACCTCCCTCATTATTACCCTATCTACCCTATAGACGACCCTTACTGTTACCACCTCTACCTTTACCTGTTGGAACCACACAGTATAGCTTTGCTGCTAGGCCTAATTACCTGCCTAACTCAAAGGATATTCCCTCTTAAAGTGTCCTGCAATACCACAATAATAACAACCTCGCTCAAGAGAAGGCCTGTTGGTCGAAGAATAGGAGGCACCTTGGCCCTTAATAGCTGGAGGCTACTGAATAGCCCCTAAATGACCATATGTTGAGGCCGGTAAAGCTGACTGAATAGGGTGATCTCAATGAAACTGCTAGCTGTGACCCCTAGAATATGAACCACTGAAATTACCTACATTCTAGGACTTCTTAGCTAATGCCTTAGCTTGACCATCCTGCTGAACTCCCTCAAGTTTCTTCACATAATCAGACACATCATTGGAACTCTTTCCTGCAGAAGTCATGTAAATAGATAAAACCTAAAGATCAGTGTTAAAACCTTTAGCATATAACTGGATCCTCTCCTTCTCAGTGCCCAACAACTAGGTAGCATAGCGAGACAGAGCATAGAACTTAGCCTCATAGGATGAAACTGATATACTGCCTTATTTAAGGGCCAAGAACTCATCTTTCTTATGGTCACAAAGAGTGCGAGACGCATACTTCTCCAAAAATAGGGTATAACACTAGGCCCAAGTTAATGGAGGCAAAACTGGTGACCGACACTCAACATAGGCTCTCCACCACTGCTTCTCATTCCCTTGCAGTTGGAATTTTATGAACTCAACACCATGCTATTGCACAATCCCCAACTTGTGAAGCCTCTCATAACGATCAATAATAAACTCAAATTCATCCTCCATCTCAGTACCATGAAATGAATGAGGCTTTATTTTCAGAAACTTGGTCAATAACTCATGCTTGGTCTCGGTGATGGTGGGGCCTAATACAGGATGGGGAAACACATCTGTTCCTGAAATCTCATTCATTCCAGGAGTTAAAGTGGCATTGGAATGGGCAACCAGAAAAGCCAAAACCTGCTAAACAACCTCAGAAAATAATGGAAGAAGTACTACACCTCCAGCAGGTGCTTTCACCTCAGGTCCCAAACTATCCTCATCCACTGCCTCAACCTTCTCAAACTAATCCTGGGGTGGCAGAGGTGATACTGACCTCTTACAAGCCTGGTCAGCTGCTTCCTGAGCTCCACCCCTAGTGGGTGTTGCTCTCCACCTTCCCTTTCCCCTTCCCCTACCTCATCTTTATCCCTATACAGTCGTTTCTACGGCTAGAGCTGCTCCTCTCGCTCTATTCGATCTACTGTTCACCATCTATGGAAAAAAGAATAAGAATGGTCAGATATGAATTCAGATCGATAGATATCAATTGTAATAAAGCTATAGCACGACAGATGAAAGAAAGAATAGTTTTCTAAGGTCCTATAGCTTCGCAAAGAAAAGTACAGACATCTTTGTACCATTTCGCAAGACCCTACGAAACCCGTTGTGGTACGACAATATCAACGAACCTAGGTCCGTAATACCAACTTTGTCACAACCTAAACCCATCGTGAGTAGAACCCATACTAACCCCTCATCCCCCCACCTCGGTGGGAGAACCAACCAAAATTATAAGTCAACTACACTTAGCCCCAAAATAGGCAACTAACCTAATTCCATTGAATAAGAACAATATCCAACAATATAACAAAATAATGTGGAAAATAATCCCCTAAGAACTGAAAGTCATCGTACAAAAACTCTATCAAATTTCAAAAGAGGGGATGCAACCCCAAAAACTAATGTAATGTCTGAGTCCAAAATAAAGGGACCAAAAAATAATGGAAGAACCCATGGTAGCTCGAAAGATGAAGCTCACCCTTGAGTTCGAATATGATCCAAGTCATAGCTAAGGTCTTGAAATAGTAGCATGAATATGCTCTGCACTCAACAAAACAAGAACATATGTAGTATCAACACACAAGAACAACAGTATGTCAATAGGGTCATCGGCCAACCAAAAATGAGAAATATGGACACATAACTAAAATAAAGTATAACAAGACAATCATGAACCCTATCATTCAACTATCTTTCAAGTTCGTAATACTTAACTTTGTAAACAAGTACAACATGAAGTTTAGTCAAATAGAGTCAACAAAGATAACCAGTCAAGCCAAAAAAGACCAATAATAAGACGCCAAGTCAACAACCTTGGCACAACTATCATAAAGACTATTTCCTATTTATGCAAGTAATAAACAACATAGATCCATGTCACAACATACAAGAAACCCAGACCATTCAAGGATTCTTGAGAACAATAACAATAGTAATATCATGCATTCTGGTTTACACAAGAAACAACCTTAGCAATTAAGCATACAAACCCGGTTCGCTCAAGGAACCAATAAAATCAAGAAACACGTAATATCTTATTTACTCAAGAAACCATCACACTCACCTATACTTTGTACACACATGCTAAGGGTCTTATGTGTGCGCCCACAAGTCATGACCTACAGGGGATAAATCCTTGTCCATGTATCCAAATCCTAGACATTAAATGTCTGCCAACCTTATATCACCAATCTCGTGGAGATGTTCAAGTGCCGATACATTCCACAATAATGACAGATATCACAACAAACCACAACCACAATGATAAATAACAACACTTGTAATATCAAACAAACTTTCATATAAGTTCATTGCATGCGATTAACATTTAGGATATCAAATAGTCATTCACTTTCATTGAACATGTATTGTACAAGCAATACTACAAATTATTTATCATGCACATATAATACACATTTGGTTTCAACTACATTAAAACCATCACCTACCTCAATCCAAGCTTGCACCACCAAATTAAGCCTGAGCTTTGCCTTTCCTTGTAATTTTTGCTTAGTCATGGTCTAAATCTATGAACACAACAATAATCAACCAAATGACCTACCATGTAATGGATTACAACCAAATTCCTAACCCCCAAGGCCAAATTCATGATCATCCCCCTATTGTAGGATTTTTCTACCATAATTCACCTTAAACCTACCAATTTCATGGTTATATTAGGGAATTATTATTATGCAAGAGTAAATTAATGATTAATAGTTAAAACCATAAGATTTTACACCAATTTAACCCTCTTGCACCAAAAAATCTGCTAAGTCAAGCTTAAAACCATCGTAAACTAGTAATTCTAAGGTCAATTAACCGAAAAACTAAGTAATGGGGATAAAATACTTACCTTTATAATGAAAATCTATAGAAAACTACTGAAAATCATCCCTATCATCCTAGCCCTTCCACAAAAATAAGTTTAGAATAATAAACCTTTTTTTCTTTATAACCATGGTGTCTGGGCCAGCTTGCGTGCACCTCGACTAATTTCACGGGATACATGACACCTACCACCAGCAATATGTACCAGGTAACTCTATCCACCAAGGCTAGAATAGATGGGAAGACAACACCTAGTGTTTGTCTCTATTGGGAATTAAACTTGAGACCTCATGGTGCTCAATCCAACTTCATTGAACTACTAGGCCACACCCTTGGGTGCATTTACAGTAATTTAACCTACTATAGAGGCCTGATCCCGCTATAGTGGCATCACTATAATGGCATCTCCCACTATAGCGGGATTGACTGACGTTGATTTCGACTATAGCAGGAATTCCGCTATAGAGGGAGTCGCTAAAACAACATGCCACCCGCTATAGTGGAAGTTCCAAGGTAGAAACTCAAAAGTCCTTCTAGTTTTTTCTTTTTCACAACACACCCTTAAACCATGACATCCCTAAATAACCCCTTTGCATCAAGATTGATATCAAGAGTTCGACACACCCAAATTCACATTCAAATAGTCCTATGGATTCCTTATCGAGTTAGCTAACATAAAATCAAGGTAAACTTTATTACATTTGCACAATCCATTTCCAAATTACCCTACACCATACCTCGCTCTGATTTCATTCAAAACTAGCCTAGCCTGAAATTTTTAACTTTCATTTCTGGGGAAAACTTAACCCAAAATTTTGCATGATTGTCTCACCCATAATGATGGAAAGGATCATTACAGTTGGTTTGGTAGTATTGGATTTTCTTACATCCATTCTTTTTTATGCATTGCCTATCACCAGTATAACTATTTGGCGCTTGTACCTATCGATCTTATGGGGTGTTGGATAGGTATAAGTTATTGTTTTTGTTTGCTGAGAGAACTTTTGTACCTTTTGGGCTTATGGGATCCCAACTAGGCTATTGTTTATCCGGGCTTATTCGGTTATTTATTTGCATTTGTGTATTATCATTTAGACTGTGAGAAGTTGGTTATGGATTGGTACCCAAGGCTGTAGGTACCCTTCTAAGACTATCTTACGGATATTCAAATTTCAAGTTAGATGTTTTGATTGTGTTGGAGCTAGCCCCCTTCTTGGTTATAACCCCTGTGATATCTAGGTTATTAGGATAGCTCCCTCAGGTTAGTACCTTCGTGTTTAGTTACCAATATAGTATTGTCATATATACATTTATTTTATAGTATTCTTATTGTATATCACCTTATTTCCTCATACTATTATTATATGTATCCTTCTCTTCACTCTACTATTGTATATTATCTTTATCCCTAGCTATTTATATTGTATAGCACTCCCATCTCTAGTTACTCAAAGATTATGATAGGTTATCTTTACCTCTCTTTTATTTTTATTGTATTTTGTATCTTGGTTAGTTGCATGTATTGTATATTCATACCTTACGTGTTATTTAGTTGCATGTATTGTATATTCATGCCTTACGTGTTATTTATGCTTGAATTATCTTTGAAGCTCAGTTGATCGATACCTACTGAGTATCTTATGTTTGGTACTCATACTATACTTCTACACCCTGCAGATCATAGCACAAGTTCTTACTGCTGATATGCTTCGTGTGGAGCTTCCATAGATCAGAGACATGGGGTGAGGTCCTGGAGTCTTGAGTTATTCCTGCTCTCCCTCATTTATTGAACTGATTTTTATTTTGTATCTCAAAGATAGTTCTGTATCTATAAATCATGTTTACCTTGTACTCTTGTTTTGTTAGTGGCTTTTGTACTGACCTCACTAGGTTTTGGGGTATATTTACTTTCTTCTGGTTTCCTTTCTATTTTTTTAATGTAGTTTTTGCTTCCATTTCTCTTATTAGCCTATTACTTGTTGTTCTGGGCTATGGATTGGCTTACCTACTGGTGGGCTATAGTATGTGTCATCATGACCTAAGAAATTGGGTTGTGATATTATTCCAGTGACTGTCCTAAGTTCATGCATTATAGGCAGCAGGGTCAATAGGTTTCATCCTTCAGGGATTTGTTACCACCAACCAGAGGTAGTGCATAGGGTAGTAGGGGTAGTCCCTAGGGTTCTAGAGGTGGGTCTTGGCTAGGTCAGGTAGGTGGTCGTGTAGGTGCTTAGTTTAGGGGTGGATGTGGTCATTTGTATGCTTTTTCAGGTAGGCTAGAGGCTGAGTCTTCAAATGATGCCATGACAGGTACAATCTAGGGTTGCCGTTAGCCAGCTTCTATATTATTGTATTTGGGGTCTACATATTCTTATATGTCTGCCCACTTTGCTACTCATCTACATTTTCTATCGGAGCCTTTGCATGTGTCTATGCATGTAGCTACTCCCATAGATGATTCTTTAGTAGTAATTGAAGTGTATTAATCTTATGTTCTGGCCATATTGGGGTAGGACATTTGGACAGATCTGGTTATCCTAGACATGACAGGTTTCGACGTGATTTTAGGCATGGATTGTTTATATTCCTAGCATGTGGTCTTGGATTTCTTTGCCAAGACTATAACCTTGGTTATATCTGGAATCCCTCAGAATGTGTGGAAGGGTGTTGATAGTCACGCACCAAGAGGTATTATATCATTTGTGCATGCAAAATTGGTTGTAGGAAAGGGGTGTTTAGCTTATCTAATACATGTTCGTGATACTAATGCTGACACTCCTTTACTTGAGTCAATTCCTATGGTCAGTGAGTCTGTCGATGTGTTCCTACATATTTACCTAGTTTTCCACCCGATCGTGATATTCACTTTGGCATATATGTTGAGTCGGGCACTATGTGTTGACACCCAATTTCAACCTCCGCATGCCCCACTTAATTTACTCAAGTATTTTTTTCTTATTAAATAAACATCTCTACTATTATTTTATTATAATTCTGCTTATAAATTTAACAAGATATATATGTTATCGATAGTAGTTCTTAAATCTTTTTATCACCACCACAAATCAATTACTTTAGTCATAATCATTATATTTAAGTTACACTACTAACGTTATTATGATTCAGTTATGTATTACATTATTATTATTTATTTTCATTAGAGTTATTTTTTACTTATTACAACTAATCTTACTATACTTTGTATTCTTGTCATTAATATTATTATTATTATCATCATCATCATCATTATCAAGTTCCTTAGTTTACTACTTATGAATTTATTTGATCAATTATTTTACATAGTATAGAGGTCCAAAATAATTTGAAAAGAGAAGGTAATTTTTCATCCATTTACCCCATAATCCCCTTTCCATAATTATCATATTTTCCTTCTTGTTGTAGTATACATTTCATTTTTTTTTCTATCTTTTGGCTATCTATTTTATTTCCTCTTCCTCAATTATTTTCTTCCTTTCTTCATCAAATTCATTAATATCCCTTAATTTCATACCACAATCCCTTGAAATCAACCCATTTCAATCTTTTTAAATTTTTACTCACTCCCAAACAGCTATTTCCCCCCTCCCCTCTACTTATACCTATAATACACCATAGAGACATAGAGGGACAGAAAGAGCATATTGGAAAAGTCTTCAAACACTTTCTCTGTTTTGAAACCTCACAACTCTAAGCACTTGTTATTATATTCATAATACTATTATCATAGTTTCTCGATGGTGTCTCTCCCTTCACTTTGCTAGCTGCAAGCAAAAGTAAAGTTCTTTTCCTCGACTTTATTCACCCCACTCGATACATTATTGACCGAAGCCCTCGAGTTTCTTATGATTCGGGCCTAGCAAGTGTGAGGTTCTTGGGATTCTATTGATCAAAAGTTGCTGTTATTCATCTTGGTTTTTCTTATTTTTCTTACTTACATGCTCACATCGAATTGGTTAGTGTTCTATCAATACAATTTTTAATTCTTAATTATACGATAGTCCTTTGTAGTTTTAGATTTTTGCATTAGTTATATAGTTAGAAAGCTCAAATGCCATAAGCTTTATGTGGAAAGCACTCAGGTCTGTCTTTTCAATTTTGTGTGTCTCTTTATGATTATTCAATATCTTTCTATTAGGATTTAATATATCTAAATGAATAACCAAATCGAGGATTATTTGTTATGATACGTCTGCTTATATCATTAGATGCTTAAAAGTTATGAAAGGAGTCTTCTGTGATTACTACATCTTTGTGTAATTTAAAAAATCTTAATATATATTAGTCTAATTGGAAATAACCTCATGAGAGCCATGTCAATTTTGTGTATATCTCTAACTAGAGATTATACAGTAAACTTAAAGAAATGAGTTTCTCCAATGTTGGAGGAGTTTTGTAATGAACCAAATCATTGTTATGTTGAAATAGAGAGTAAAACCTTCACCTAGTTTCCCCTTAGACCAAAATTTTAAAATTCTGGACTAGCCTAGTTTAGACATAATTTGAGTGTGTGGTGGTCGAAGAAAATTTGGGAACTATTAGAGTGTTGGCTTATGTTTTTTTATTGTATTTTGTGTTAGAGGACAAGTTTAGAAAGTTGTAGAAACTTTCGGTGCGTAGAACAGGTTAGTAGAACTCCGGTTATAGCAATTATTGTGAAAGGGTTAGTTCATAAAGTTGAATTTCAAGAAGTGTGTTGTGAAATTGCCAGATTTGGGACCAAGCCCCGAGCTACTGGTTTTGGGTCGCTGCAAGGACAGAAGTGTCGCTGCAGCAGTATCGCTGCAGCGATAGTCCAAATGGCCTAGGTACCGCTACAGTGGCAGATCCTCTACTGCACTGGTTCTGCTGCACCGATAAAAGTGCCGCTGCAGTGGCAAAAATGCGGTTTATAAGTTTTAAAAATCAGAAAACCCATTTTTCATTCTCATTTTTCTAAAAAATATTCAAGGGCTTAGCAAGGGTGATTCTTCATATTTTTGGGGGGTTTTCATCTTTGAGGTAAGGCTCCTTTATCCTTCAAACTTGAAATTACTCCTTTAGATTCTTAAAATTATAAGAATTATAGCCATGGTGGAAATTGGAATTTAGCCCTAAGTTATGAACTGGTGGAAATTGGTGGGGAATGATATTTTTTTGTGTTGTTATTGATCCTAGGGTGGTAGAAAATACTTCCTATGGTAGAATTCATGATTGTCAGTTGAATTATGAAGAATTCAACAGCTTAAAAGGGTAGAAAACCCTAAGAGGATGAACTTGGTTAAGTTCATGAGTAATTTTTTAAAATGTTAGTTCCTAATGCCTAGGAAGAGTGAATTGTTGTGTTAAAATCTATGTAATTATTGTTTAAAGATCAAGAACGGGCAAAAATCCAAAGGAAGGGCAAGTCTGTGGCTATATAGTGGTTTCAAGCAAGAATTCAAGGTAGGTTATGGTTTAATAGTAGTAAAGACTTGCTTGACTTTGTGCTTATATATGAGTTGGATGTTTGTAATTTGCTTTCGGCCATTACTTAAGATTATTAGCTGTATCATGCATAGAACATTTATTTTTGAGAGGATATTGAGATGATATATAGATCGAGTGTCACGCCGACACTACTATATGGATCGAGTGCCACATTGACACTGTTATTGGATTGGGTACCACTCGGATACTGGTACATAGACTGAGCTCGTCCCATGCAGGTCATAGCTGAGAGTCCCTGCCAACTCTAGTATGTGTGTACATCTTGCATGCATGCAATCATCATTTCATTTATATTCATAATTATGATGAATATTGTTGAAGGAATCTGCCTAAGTGTAATTGATATACTTGTATACTTGTTCCCTAATGAGATGAATGTTATAACTGTGATTGTTGTTACTTGCATTTAACTTTCCTATTTGTATGGTATTGATACTACCTGTACTCTTCTTTTTGTTGAGTGTAGAGCGTGTTCCATCATTTGAGATGATGCCTCGACTCTAGTTCATGATTCAGACATCAATGCAAGGGTGATCACCAAGTCCGAAAAACCATTGGATCATCTTTATGTAGGTTATGTCCCTTATTTTAGGATAGAGACATTTCTTTTATTCCATATTCTGGATATTGTTTAGACTTGGTTTTTGACATTCTCCAAAGTTCTTGTACGATGACTTTTGGATCTCGAGGGTTGTAACAACTAGATATACTTCCGCACTCTCTTTATTTTTTGATATTAAATAAGTTAGTAATGATTTGATTTTGATTAGTATTGTGTTTAGTGGGCTAAATAGTAGTGGATTTTTGAAGATGGTTTGGGTGAGTTCTGTGTGGTCGGTTAAGGGTTGGAGATAGATGGTTCTCCCACCGTATAGTTAGGGTGGGTGCCACTCATGACCAATTGGGTCGTGACAAGTTTGTTTTAACCTTATCACATGTTTATGTTTAAGTAGATTAAAGATTGTTTTAAGAATATATTGCTTTGTATTGTGACAAAAAGGGCTGCTTGATTTGGGGGCTGGGTATTTATGTACTATGTGTTTCATTTTCGATTTTTAAATCCTTGTTTTTCTTATCCCCATTTTATTTATTTTTAATTTTTAAAATACAAATTCACAATTATTTAAAGTTATTTACATTTCTTTATCAAAGTCACTGTTCAGCTCCGTTTTTCACAATTTGGTTGTACGTGACACTTTTACTCAAACTATATACAAATACTATCTCCTAACATATAGTTAGCAGGAAAGTAAATAGAATTACGAGGTCTAATTCTAATTTTTTAAACTAAGCCGACGCATTCTTGGAAGTACCATCTACCAAAGGTTTTCAAGATATTATGTGTACTTATATATAGATATATCTATGTGCTTACATTGAAAACTCAAATTTTTTACTTTTTTGTAAAATAATATTATTATTATTTTAAACCTTAAAACCGGCCTCAAATCAAATTATTAATATCGTGGTATCACCCCGATAAAGCAACAAATATTTTAATCTTTTAAAATTCTTTTATGGTTTCATTCAAACCTCGAATATGTTTACTCTTGTTAAATTAATATTATTACTATATTTACTTTACTCCTATTTTTGGAGAAAGTTTAGTTTAAATTGTTTGTAATTACTTAGACCATTTTTCCTATTCTATGGAGCCTATTATGTCTTCTCGCTTTTCTGAATATTTTTATATTTTTTTCTTCAATTGCATTTGGTTCTCTAATAATAACTTCACATGTTTAATCACTTAATTATTTAGTTGAATTCATTAAGGAATAACCAAGTTTATATGTCCAGTTTTGCTCACTTGTTTTAAATAATGAAATATTTAATTACTTAATCACACAGATTAGTTTAAATTAAATTCATGCTTAATTTATCTACTTTCTTAAAATAAAGGTTTATGAGATAAATCACATAGCCATTTTAGTTTTAATGAAATCAATAACTCTTTATTGATCATGTAATTCCTCCAACATAATAAATTAATCTGGTAGAGATCTATATTTGTGGACCTCAAAAGTTGCTTAATAACTTCTTTTGAGATAATTTGAATCCTTACACAAATTTATAGTAACACAGATTATTACTAAAGTTTATTGCATAATTAGTTTAATATGGTGCCCTAATGCACCTTAATATGTTAGGCGGTGACTCTTCTCTTTTAACATGATAAAAAAGTTATCATGTTGATCGCCCATCTTTCTTGAGAAAAATTGGCAACTCTGCTGGAGATACTTAGATTTTAACCATTACGAATTCGTGTATTACGTAGAATTTTATGCCTTATTTTTATTTCTTTATTTCATGATTGATCCCTTTCCTTTTTTCCTTTATTTATTTCCTTCAATAGTTAATTTATTTCCATATTTAGCATCTTTGATTTCATTTTTTGAGTTATTTGAATTACCATGTTTAATTCTTTGTTTACCTAAATAAATTTCATGCTAGACCCCTAAATTATTTCTCTTCATGTTTATCCACTTTTCTTTCCCCCTCTACTTGTTCACGTGTATGACTAAGTTGTGTTCATGTCCCCATTGATTGTTGTATGATCTTCCTTTTAGTTGTTTATTCTATGTTATCTTCTCTACCTTATTGCCCTTAAATGTACATATATTACCAATGTTATTTATTTATAGCTTTCCTTAAACTGTTCAAATGTGTTATTGCTTTTTCACTATATGCTCATTGTTACTGCTTTATATAATTGACATTCCATTTATATTTCCCCCATTTGAATACTTCATACTTTCACGCACTATACACATGATGTTTCGCCTTTGAACTTCTCTGAAATTCCCATCACAATCCTATTATAAAGAGTCGACTTAGATGCGGTGGAGCAGATAGTTTTACTACTGTGGGACCACGTGCCTTCTCACAGAATATCCTTAGTATGTGTCTACCAAATTTTTTTTTAAAAAAACATAAGATAGTGTCATATTTATCTCTTGCATTTAAGTCATGAACGCATCAACCATAGGTGGTTTGTCCTTTGGGCCCAATCCAGAAGGTTAGTAACCACCCTATAGTAAAAAGGGTTCCAACCACCCAAAGACAAACATTCATGTCATATGCAATGTGATTACTATAAAGTAATCAAAGCAAAAATTGATCAAATGGTGTTTGGAAAGTCTAAATCCAAACTTATATTGTGTCAAATGCAAAAAAGTGAGATTTAATTAACATAAATCAACTATATTTGTCGTCCTAGGCCTACCTTTGGCTCAATGAGGCTTTGCGTATTATATGATATTTTTTCAATGTGTTGTTCTTGCACTATATGCAACCTTACTAATGTGAACTTTTTCCTTTTTTTTAATTCTATGTTTTTCCCCTTCCCAAGGTTGATTTGTACATTCTCTTGCCTATCACACTCGATTTAAAAGAGCTCGTACTCCTTTTTCTCTTAGTCTCTAGAACTAGGAAATGGGTGATAACAATAGTATTAGTGATAAGATTGGTATGACTGCTTAGAAATAGATTACGGAGAATTCAAAGGGAGGGTATCTACATGATCATAATAAGGTGATTTTAAGAATGGAACAAAGGATTATCAAGATACAAGTGGAGTTGTCTCATGTCTGCAACTTGACTAACCTATCGCTTACCTTGAATACTCCTCTAAAGCAACAAACTGAGAGCAACGCCACTACTAAATCTCAAGCCACTTTCACAGGCCATCCCTTCCCATCTCACAACCCCCAAATAATCCAAGTCACATCTATAAGCTTCCTAGGAAAAATCAACATTCACATTCCTATCCACTACAATACCACAAAAACCCAGCTCCACCAAATTCCTAAACTACCTCACACACCTACAATTTCCACCTACATTTGCAAAAAATATATCTTATACATATACTCAAGACGACCATAATCTAAACCCCATTTATATCGAGACAACCCCTTCACACATCACTAATTAAACCAGAATACTCACAAAAAGACTCCTTGATACAATTCATGGCTTAGAATCTGGAGCAACTAAACAACAAATTATAATGAATGGAAGTCAGTAAGGGAGTGACATGTTTGAGTTATCAAAATTCATATATACATCCTGATGTCGGGTTTATAGAAGGGTACAAACTTCCCAAATTTGAACTATTTCATGGGATCGTGGATCCTAAAGCGCATATACAAATGTATTGTGACAAGTTAGCTAGGTTTGGGACAGACAAAAAGATAAGAATGAAGTTATTTATAAGAAGTCTCACTGGAGAGGCTTTTTCATGGTACATCAAACAAGACGCAAGGAAGTGGCTAAAATGGACTAATATGGCTTCCGATTTTATGGAATGGTCTGGTTTTAACGTTGAGAATGTGCCTAATTTATTTAATATTCAAAACGTGAAGAGAAAACCTACAGAATTATTTCGAGACTATGGAATGAGATGCATATCTGAAGCTACTAAAGTATGCCCTCTTTTAAAGGAAAAAAAAATTAAAGAAATCTTTGAGCCCTAGAGCCATAATATTAAGAAAAGATGATGGATCATAAAAGATCGCAAGCTTTCCGACATCATCAAGCTAGGTGGGAGGACCAAAGTGTAATGACCCTATAGGTTATTTTTGGTGTTTTTGTGCTTTTTCTACGTTTAGAGCATTCCTATAGCTTTCTCAAGTCATTCATGACTTGATGGGATTGGCAGTTCAGTTACTGGGCAACTTTTTTGGTTTTTAGAGTCATTTTCCTATTTTGGAGCTTTTAAAGTTGAGAAATGGGTCTCAGGCCAAAACTTCAGGTAAACGGCCTTAGATAAAAATTCTAATTGTTTCATTGGCTTCAAAATATTAAATTTAGTCTAGAGGGACATTTGGTCCGAGTCCTAAGGCTTCCAGACTTATTTTGAGCTATTGGGTGGAATTTAGTGAAAATTGGAACTTTAGGTGTGGGACCCACATTTTGTCAAAATGACCTCAAATGGTAATTTTGATGTTCTATTGAGTCTGAAATGCCAGTTTAATGGGGTAGCATAGTTTTTTTGCATGCACAGGTTTCCAAATGAATCACGAGAACCCGATCGGAGTTTGTTAGGAAATTGTTTTTGTGCAAAAGCAGTTGGTCGGCTCAAGACAACTTTAGCTGTGGCTGGCCAATTGAGGTTGGGTTGCTTTAGCGCTCAACTTAATGCTTTAGCGGTGACCGTTCCAACAGTTATTAGCCGCTAGATCGGCCATCGCTAGCAATTGTATATATATTGTCATGCCCCGAATCCCATCGAGACGTGATTGGCACCCGTAGCCGATAAGGCCCGAGAGAACCAACCTGTACTTATGTGCATTCGTATACATGCCATCAGAAACACTTTTAACACGTGAGGACTTATTATGCTAACAACGAAAATTCATAGAACATATGACATATACAAATATACATATGTGAAACTTGGCCGTTGAGGCCATCAAAATAAGACTTCATGCGTCATCTTATATACATATACCCACATCCGTCTACAAAAGCCTCTAACAAGTGCATTGACCAAAATGAGCTAAAAGTCGGGACAAGTCCCCGCTTTATACGACATGTACAACACCAAAACATATGTACAACTTTGACCTGGAGAAAGCCCCGAACAACTGGAGCTCACCAAAAGCTGTAAATATTCTGTAACCTACTGTGGAGGTCTACTAGAACCTGCGCCTGCAGCAAGTAAGGTAAATTCCCCAAAGGGGTCAGCACGAAGAATGTACTGAGTATGTAAGGCTCACATAAAACTATACAACAGATGAATATTTCAATGAACTCAGATCCATATGAATAATCCAATGAATAAGTAACCATTCTGTATTTTGGGAACCATGTGTATTATTTTGATTGCTTCTTTCCTTCAATGCTTACTTGTCATTACATGTGTCATACTGTACCCGGGCCCCGACTGATCAGTGGGTGTCTTTACATAACATATCGTCATGTTGGGATCGGGTCGAGCTAGGCTTACGCCCCTAGACCTGCCACCCATAAATCAATGTATCGGGATCGGGTCAAGCTAGGCTTATGCCCCTAGACCTGCCACCCATAAATCAATACATCGGGATCGAGTCGAGCTAGGCTTATGCCCCTAGACCTGCCACCCATAAATCAATACATCGGGATCGAGTCGAGCTAGGCTTATGCCCCTAGACTTGCCACCCATACTTGATCATTGACCATAAATGCATTACTTTGTTCTTTACTTTGAGATTGGTACAATGAGGTCTATACAATGATAGTTATAGTCTCACTTTGAACTTTGGAGCATAACAGAGACATGAATATAATCACTATTGGAACATTGGAACACAACTTTGTTGGACCTTTGGAACCTTAGCACTGACTATGAGACAAGATTCTCCATTGTGCAATGAATAGGAAACATGTGACAATAACCATTGATAACCGAAAATAGGACACCTTGGTACATCTCGGAATAGGACAAGTGTAACGTCGATGTGAACATTATATGCTACAGAAAGGTACGGACAAAGTAACCTTACATACCTTATCTTCCCAATATGTAACTACACTGATTCAGCTCCTTCCTTATGTGTTACTCTACAACACAAGTACATAATGGAGCAAACATTAATGGTTAGCTACATTATAAGTTCACAAGACGGTAAGTAGGTGCTTAACGAAAAGTAGAAACTGTCCAACCTCCAAAACACATTGTGCATCACTCCCCCCTTCATTATACTACTAAATAACATTATTACACAACATTACACTATAACTTACTGCTTTTGCAAAACAACAACACCAAATCAGTCCACACACCACCAAAACCGTCCACAAACCAACATAACCGTTACAAACCGGTAGGATTACCTACCTAGTTTATCCTTTACATTTCCACTCCAACGAAACTCCATATATTCACCCCATAAGGTCACAATACTTCCTTCCACAGTAGCATACCAAAATCGTTCCACAACAGTTCCAACATTCAGTTTAACATAACAAAAGAGTATTCTCTTTTCACTACAACAAACGTTCCATTTACCAACACATATAAACATTTCCATCAAGCCATACATAAAAGGAACGATTAAGGGGAAGAACCACACTTTAATATACTGGAATTTCATCATCATAACTTAATTTCTTCAACACCTTAAGCCCCTATACAAGTCCAAGCCACAAGGAAGACAAATTCATCAAAACTAACACAAGTGGACTGCCAACTTAATTAAGGGACTGCCCTATACATTTTAAACACCACCAACGTGATTCCCACAACCTATTATACATATATTACATCAATATATAAGGTTAAATACTTACCAAAGCTTGCAAGTGGAAGATTTGTCCAAAGGGGTGGTTGGTTAGGGTTTGAGAGAGAAGAGAGTAATTTAATTTAAATGCTGGAATTTGGCAAGTGAATTGTGAAGAAAATAAGCTGCATTTCAGCTTTATATACTCCCTCTTAGAACCGACTTTATAAGGCTATACTTAGCCAATTCTTGGTCAAAAATAGTCCAAGTAGGTGATGCACCTACTTGGCTATATAAGTTGTCCAAAACAGTCCATTTTCTCACCTTTTTTCTACTTGGATCATGTCTTGTTGGGCCAGAATTAATAGTAAGTGTTGGGCTGGTCATCTTTCCATTTTTATATACTTAGTTTGGACCTCAATTCAGTCCATTAACATAGGTCCAAATGCAGCCCAATAGATTAAATAGTTGATACACCTACTATCTTAATTAAGTCACGGAAGCACCTCGTTTATGTTCTCCCCTTTTTCCAACGTCTTAATCCTTCTACCTTAATCCACCACTTAACTTTAACTTTACACTCAAGTATGTCGTTATTATATCAAGTGTAAATACCTTTATCCATGTTAGGTTGATCGTATAAGTTTTGAAAATGTACGGGGTGTTACATCCTCCCCCCCTTAGGAACATTCGTCCTCGAATGGTAGTATCATCTCTATTCAGCTTAAACGAGTTCAAGCTTAAGTGTAATCTTTATACTACCATATAACACTTATATATTTATATACTTACTTGTTATTGCTCCAATTCAGCATCTAAGGCTTCCACTTCGGTTTCAAATAATTGAGGATACTTAGATTTCATCATTTCCTCAGCTTCCCATGTGACCTCTTCTACCTGTTGATTCCTCCAAAGCACTTTTACAGAAGTTACCTCTTTATTTCTTAACTTCTTCACTTGTCGATCTAGAATAGCAATAGGTACTTCTTCATAGGTGAGATCATCCGTAACTTGTACTTCCTCAGTAGGAGTAATATAAGATGGATCTCCTATGCACTTTCGAAGCATTGAGACGTGAAACACTGGATGAACTGTGGAGAGTTCTTGGGGTAGTTCCAATTCATAAGCAACCTGGCCAAATCTTCGGATAATCTTATATGGCCCTATATAACGTGGACTTAGTTTTCCCTTCTTCCCAAATCTCATTACCCCTTTCATTGGTGACACTTTCAAAAATACCCAATCACCTATAGCAAACTCTAGCCCCCTTCTTCTAACATCGGCATATGATTTGTGTCGACTTTGGGCTGTTCCTAGCCGTTGTTGTATCACCTTAACCTTTTCCATGGCTTGATGAACAAGATCTGGTCCAAATAAAATAGTCTCACCTACTTCCAACCACCCAATCGGTGACCTACATTTTCTCCCGTATAAGGCTTCATAAGGCGCCATTTTGATACTTGAATGATAGCTATTATTGTAGGCGAACTCAATAAGAGGTAAATGATCATCCCAGTTACCTTTAAAGTCTAATACACAAGCTCGTAGCATATCTTCAAGTGTTTGGATAGTACGTTCTGCTTGTCCATCTGTCTGAGGATGAAAAGCCGTACTTAAATTCACTTGGGTTCCCAAACTCTTCTGAAAGGATTTCCAAAAGTGTGCAGTAAATTGGGCTCCCCTGTCTGATATAATGGAGAGTGGAATACCATGCAAACGCACTATCTCTTTAACATACAATTTTGCATAATCCTCAGCTGTATAAGTGGTCTTGACTGGTAGAAAATGTGCGGACTTGGTAAGCCTGTCAACTATAACCCATATAGAATCAAATTTCCGCAATGTACGAGGCAAACCTGTGATGAAGTCCATATTAATCATATCCCACTTCCAGACTGGAAGATTGATACATTGCATGTAACCTCCAGGCTTCTGATGCTCTACTTTTACTTGTTGACAATTTGGACATTGGGCTACAAATTCTGCAATATTCTTCTTCATATCACCCCACCAATACACTCCTTTAAGATCGTGGTACATTTTAGTTGATCCCGGATGAATAGAATACCTGGAATGATGTGCCTCTGTCATAATCCTTCGTCTTAACTCATCTACATTAGGTACACATAGTCTGTTTTGGCACTGAAGTACTCCTTCTTGAGTAAGCTCAAATGCCTTTGTCATACCTTGCTGTACATTCTCCTTAAGCTGTGATAGAATGGGATCTGTATACTGCTTTTCTTTCACTTCAACTACTAATGATGATTCGGCCGCATTTTGCACCACAACTCCTTCCTCTGGAGTTTCAAGAAGGCGAACGCCTAAGCTAGCTAATTGATGTAGATCCTTGATTAACCCTTGTTTTCCTCTAAGCTGGCCATTAGTGTTCCCCATTGCCTTACGACTTAATGCATCAGCTACCACATTTGCCTTCCCCGGATGATATAAAATATCAATGTCATAATCTTTCAATAGTTCAAGCCACCTCCGTTGCCTCAAATTTAGGTCCTTCTGCTTAAAGATATATTGCAAACTCTTATGGTCGGTATATATGTCAACATGAACCCCATACAAATAGTGGTGCCATATCTTTAAAGAAAATACCACTGCTGCTAACTCAAGATCATGTGTTGGATAATTTTTTTCATGTGGCCGCAATTGTCTGGAGGCATAAGCTATTACTTTACCATGCTGCATCAATACACATCCCAAGCCAACTCCTGAAGCATCACAATATACCGCATAACCTTCTATCCCTTCTGGAAGTACTAATACGGGTGTAGAGGTCAGCTTATTTTTCAGATCTTGGAAACCCTTCTCACATGCATCATTCCATTGAAACTTAGTTGCCTTGTGTGTTAGCTTTGTTAAAGGTGCAGCGATAGAAGAAAATCCTTCAACAAACCTTCTATAATAACCTGCCAACCCGAGGAAACTACGAATCTCTGTAGGCGTTGTAGGTCTTGGCCAATTCTTCACAGCTTCTATCTTTTGAGTATCAACCCTTATTCCTTCATCCGACACAATATGACCCAAGAATGCTACAGATTTTAACCAAAATTCACATTTAGAGAACTTTGCATATAACTTACGATCACGAAGAATCTGTAACACCTGTCGTAAGTGACTAGCATGGTCCTCTTTTGATCTTGAATACACAAGAATATCATCTATAAATACTATCACGAACACGTCTAAAAACAGCTTAAACACCCTATTCATTAGATCCATAAAAGCTGCTGGTGCATTTGTTAGTCCAAAGGACATAACTAAAAACTCATAATGACCGTACCGTGTTTGAAAAGCTGTCTTGGGTACATCTTTCTCTCTGACCTTTACTTGATGGTAACCCGACCTCAAGTCAATCTTTGAGAAACATTTAGCACCTTGTAATTGATCAAATAAATCGTCAATTCTAGGGAGGGGGTATTTATTCTTAATTGTCACCTTATTCAGTTGCCGATAGTCGATACACATTCTCAACGTGCCATCTTTTTTTCGTACAAACAATACCGGTGCACCCCACGGTGACATACTCGGCCTAATGAAGCCTTTATCCAGCAAATCTTTCAATTGCTCTTTCAATTCACGCAATTCTGCTGGAGCCATTCTATATGGAGGAATAGAAATAGGCTGAGTGCCTGGAATCACATCAATGCCAAATTCTATTTCCCGCTCTGGGGGCAAGCCTGGAAGATCCTCTAGAAATACATCTAGAAATTCATTGACTACCAGAACCGACTGCGGAGTTAGTGGTTCCACTTCAGTATCTTTTACCCGTACTAAATGACATATGTATCCCTTAGCAATCATTTTCCTGGCTTTCAGATAGGAAATAAATTTTCCTCGTGGTGCCCCTACATCACCCTTCCATTTAAGAACATTCATTTGTGGGAAATGAAAATGTACCTTCTTGGCCCGGCAATCTACCGTGGCATAACAAGAAGCCAACCAATCCATCCCCATTATCACATCAAAATCCACCATGTCCAATTCAATAAGGTCGGCCAATGTATCATGGCCACACACAGTTACCATACAATTTCGATATACTCTTTTTGCAACAATACATTCACCCACCGGTGTAGATACTTCAATTGATTTAATTAATAATTCTGGTGCTTTTGCAAATTTTGCCGCAATCAATGGAGTAACATAGGACAATGTAGAACCAGGGTCAATCAATGCATATACATTATATGAGAATATGGATAATGTACCTGTGACAACATCAGGGGAAGCCTCTGAATTCTGTCGGTCCACTAAAGCATAAGTGCGATTCTGGACACCACTAGTACTGGATGCTCCTCTGGCACCCCTACCACGGCCAACCGGCTGTACACCTCTGTCCAAAGAAGGAACCGATGCTGATGATGCAACGGCTGATCCTGCCGGTCGTGCCATACCACCCATGCTCCTCTGTGGACAATCTCTTGCTATATGCCCTGGCATACCACACCAAAAGCAGACATTCATCCCTGACCGACATGTGCCTAAGTGATCCGTGATCCGTGAACCCCACTACTCTGCCCAGCTGAACCACCTCTAAAACCTCGAGACTGAGAATAAGAACCTGCCACGGAATGAGAAAATGACGGTCTAGGTGGTCTAGGGAACATACGAGGCCTAGACCCTCCTTGGGACATCATAGGTGGTCCCATAGGTCTAGCCCTTTTGGACTGTCCCCTATCAAATTCATGCACTCTTCTCCTCTGTCGTTGGTCTTCCATTTTCTGCGCGAAGGCCTGAATTCTCGCTATGTCCATGTCCTTATTCAAGGCAGCAATGGAGCAATCTCGTACCAAATATGGCTCTAGTCTGTCCACGTATCGATGGACTCTATTTGTCATCGTAGCCACCACATTTGGCGCATATCGAGCCAAGGAATTAAATTGCAAACTGTATTCCCTGACGCTTAGGTTTCCCTGACGGAGATTTAGAAACTGATCCGCACGTGCCTCACGGATCTCATAGGGCAAGTAATGATCAAGGAAAGCCTCTTTAAACTCTTCCCACGTAGGTGGATTAGCACCAATATCACGGGATTTCTTCCAATCCTCGTACCACAATATCGCTTCTCCCTTCAACCTGTACGCTGCAAGTTCAACTGTCTCTACCCCCGATACATGCATCACTTCCAAGGCCCTCTGAATTTGATCCACGAAGTCCTGTGGATCTGCTTTTGGATCGGACCCAGTGAATATAGGAGGGTCCAGTTTCAAGAAGTCCTGTGTCCTGCGACTTGCCACTCTAGCCGCATCGTCCTCATTTGTCATTGTACCAGCTTGTCCCTGGCTTTGTGCCGCCACTAACTGTGTCAACATATGTACAGCATTTCTAAGATCTTGATCTGTAGCATTAATCGGTGGTTCTGCAGGTACTTCTCTACCAATTGTATCTTCCGTAGCTGGAAAGGTAGACGAAGACCGCGATGAAATTTCAGCATTTGCTCCACCTTGACTAGCTTGGTCAGGTGGTAGTCTACTCATTCCTTCTTCAGCAGGCACATCTACCTGCTTCCCTTTACCTCTACCTCTTCTCGTGAACGGCATTGTTACTATATCAAAGAGAAATAATTACTATTGTCAGACACATTTCAACTTATAACATTGGCTCTATTGCATTGCACGATCTAGAATGAAGAAAAGAAACAACATCCTAAATGTCCCGTAGCCTCCTACTTATAAATGTGGTGCACAACACACTGATAAGTAAGACTCTACTCAGACACGGCTTTGTAGACACCCTTAGAACGACCTGCTCTGATACCACTTTTGTCATGCCCCGAATCCCATCGAGACGTGATTGGCACCCGTAGCCGATAAGGCCCGAGAGAACCAACCTGTACTTATGTGCATTCGTATACATGCCATCAGAAACACTTTTAACACGTGAGGACTTATTATGCTAACAACGAAAATTCATAGAACATATGACATATACAAATATACATATGTGAAACTTGGCCGTTGAGGCCATCAAAATAAGACTTCATGCGTCATCTTATATACATATACCCACATCCGTCTACAAAAGCCTCTAACAAGTGCATTGACCAAAATGAGCTAAAAGTCGGGACAAGTCCCCGCTTTATACGACATGTACAACACCAAAACATATGTACAACTTTGACCTGGAGAAAGCCCCGAACAACTGGAGCTCACCAAAAGCTGTAAATATCCTGTAACCTACTGTGGAGGTCTACTAGAACCTGCGCCTGCAGCAAGTAAGGTAAATTCCCCAAAGGGGTCAGCACGAAGAATGTACTGAGTATGTAAGGCTCACATAAAACTATACAACAGATGAATATTTCAATGAACTCAGATCCATATGAATAATCCAATGAATAAGTAACCATTCTGTATTTTGGGAACCATGTGTATTATTTTGATTGCTTCTTTCCTTCAATGCTTACTTGTCATTACATGTGTCATACTGTACCCGGGCCCCGACTGATCAGTGGGTGTCTTTACATAACATATCGTCATGTTGGGATCGGGTCGAGCTAGGCTTACGCCCCTAGACCTGCCACCCATAAATCAATGTATCGGGATCGGGTCGAGCTAGGCTTATGCCCCTAGACCTGCCACCCATAAATCAATACATCGGGATCGAGTCGAGCTAGGCTTATGCCCCTAGACCTGCCACCCATAAATCAATACATCGGGATCGAGTCGAGCTAGGCTTATGCCCCTAGACTTGCCACCCATACTTGATCATTGACCACAAATGCATTACTTTGTTCTTTACTTTGAGATTGGTACAGTGAGGTCTATACAATGATAGTTATAGTCTCACTTTGAACTTTGGAGCATAACAGAGACATGAATATAATCACTATTGGAACATTGGAACACAACTTTGTTGGACCTTTGGAACCTTAGCACTGACTATGAGACAAGATTCTCCATTGTGCAATGAATAGGAAACATGTGACAATAACCATTGATAACCGAAAATAGGACACCTTGGTACATCTCGGAATAGGACAAGTGTAACGTCGATGTGAACATTATATGCTACAGAAAGGTACGGACAAAGTAACCTTACATACCTTATCTTCCCAATATGTAACTACACTGATTCAGCTCCTTCCTTATGTGTTACTCTACAACACAAGTACATAATGGAGCAAACATTAATGGTTAGCTACATTATAAGTTCACAAGACGGTAAGTAGGTGCTTAACGAAAAGTAGAAACTGTCCAACCTCCAAAACACATTGTGCATCACTCCCCCCTTCATTATACTACTAAATAACATTATTACACAACATTACACTATAACTTACTGCTTTTGCAAAACAACAACACCAAATCAGTCCACACACCACCAAAACAGTCCACAAACCAACATAACCGTTACAAACCGGTAGGATTACCTACCTAGTTTATCCTTTACATTTCCACTCCAACGAAACTCCATATATTCACCCCATAAGGTCACAATACTTCCTTCCACAGTAGCATACCAAAATCGTTCCACAACAGTTCCAACATTCAGTTTAACATAACAAAAGAGTATTCTCTTTTCACTACAACAAACGTTCCATTTACCAACACATATAAACATTTCCATCAAGCCATACATAAAAGGAACGATTAAGGGGAAGAACCACACTTTAATATACTGGAATTTCATCATCATAACTTAATTTCTTCAACACCTTAAGCCCCTATACAAGTCCAAGCCACAAGGAAGACAAATTCATCAAAACTAACACAAGTGGACTGCCAACTTAATTAAGGGACTGCCCTATACATTTTAAACACCACCAACGTGATTCCCACAACCTATTATACATATATTACATCAATATATAAGGTTAAATACTTACCAAAGCTTGCAAGTGGAAGATTTGTCCAAAGGGGTGGTTGGTTAGGGTTTGAGAGAGAAGAGAGTAATTTAATTTAAATGCTGGAATTTGGCAAGTGAATTGTGAAGAAAATAAGCTGCATTTCAGCTTTATATACTCCCTCTTAGAACCGACTTTATAAGGCTATACTTAGCCAATTCTTGGTCAAAAATAGTCCAAGTAGGTGATGCACCTACTTGGCTATATAAGTTGTCCAAAACAGTCCATTTTCTCACCTTTTTTCTACTTGGATCATGTCTTGTTGGGCCTGAATTAATAGTAAGTGTTGGGCTGGTCATCTTTCCATTTTTATATACTTAGTTTGGACCTCAATTCAGTCCATTAACATAGGTCCAAATGCAGCCCAATAGATTAAATAGTTGATACACCTACTATCTTAATTAAGTCACGGAAGCACCTCGTTTATGTTCTCCCCTTTTTCCAACGTCTTAATCCTTCTACCTTAATCCACCACTTAACTTTAACTTTACACTCAAGTATGTCGTTATTATATCAAGTGTAAATACCTTTATCCATGTTAGGTTGATCGTATAAGTTTTGAAAATGTACGGGGTGTTACATATATATATATATATATATATATATATAATTTGCCTTAAGTTTAAGCTACAAATGTTGTGTAAAATTCCATTAGATAGTCAACAAATTGAAGTTGGGATTGCATTGGGGGCGCTATTGTGATCATCTCCTTGTGTTAATTTTAAAAGTATCCAGTTTGATTTTCGTTTAAGTTGTAGTTAAAGTTCCTATTTTCCTCGTTTATTGTGGGACTATTTTGGGACTGATTGGGACTCAGATTATGCTCATTTTTTAGGGTAAATGATCCTTAATCTGAGAGGGATGCTGTGATGGTTTCAATTTAGTGATTTCGCAATTGGGCACCATCAGTGGTTTTTAATCTGATTTCTCACCCAGAGCGTTAATATGCAATAAAGGTATCAATAATCACACCTTGATGTATAAAACGTTTTCTTGATATTATGGCAGTGGTTGAAGGCTTCTCGAATGGGAAAAGCTCCGATTTAGAGGATTTTATAAGCTTTCTGTACCGTCCAGGTAGGATAGGCTTACCCTCCTTCTTGTAACACCCCGTACCTTCCCAACCCAACTTGATGACATTGAATAATGTTTGCTTAGGGGTCGAGAGATATAAGTATGTATTTGGTAATGCTAATTATGAGGAAATTAAAATTTGGCCACATACATGCGATTAGACCTTCGTAGGAGGTGTTTTGTGATTTTGTGGAGCATTTGTGTAATAACCCATACACATTCCAACCTCATTTGGTGACTTGGAGTCATAGTTACTTGATTACTTGATTATTACGCAGGTACTAGTAGGCCACCACAGTTTGTTGCCAGCTGTTTGCGGTTCATTGGTGAGCTCCAGTTAGTTCGGGGCTTCTCCGAGTCGCAGTGGTTCATATGTTTTGATATTGTACATTGCGTATAAAGCGGGGACTTGTCCCGACTTTCAGTTGGTTTTGGTCAATGCATCTGTTAGAGGCTTTTGTAGACGTATGTGGGTGTATATGTATAAGATGACAGATGAAGTCTTGACTTGATGGCCTCAACGGCCAAGTTTCTCATATGTATATACGTCACATGTTCTATGCTTTTTGATTCTAGCCTCTCATGTTTCTATGTGATAGTAGTGTTTCCTATGACATGCATATGAATGAATAGAAGCAAAGATTGGTTCTCTCGAGCCTTGTCAGCTTCGGGTGCCAATCACGCCTCGTGGGGGTTCGGGGCGTGACACTTCTAGACTATGCTTGTTTATAGTATTAGAATGTTAATGTTCTATTTTTGGGTAGGTTCTTTTTGCCCGAGTACCCCTTTTAGCAATTGTTGCTTAATTTAGCCGACTAGGGGCCCTTTTCGATAGAACTTGGCCCCGTTTTCCCTTAATCTAACTTCTGATTATCCTTCATGACTAGACTTAGTTTACTTAGTCACTTTGGGTGATATTGAGAAGCCCTATCCTAGGTTCAGGTAGATTCTTGCCTTTGGTAGGGGGTTTTGGGGTTTTACAGTGGACCCCACTACCTCTTTTTAGATAAAATACTTATAATAACCTTTCTTTGATCTTAATGATCACATTGTTGCTTCCTTAGACTGTTAATTGGATTTGGGTTAACTTAGCCATTATTTTTATGCCTATTTAAATTTGGGTAGAGCACATTTGACCTTAAACCGCGCTTCGTGGCCTATTGCTTTGAACCATCTTCTCCTTAGCGTATTTAACAATCTATATTTGGAAATTTATGACTAAATGGACTTGACATAAGTTAAAACTCTAGGATACTGGTACTATGGCTTAGGTTATGAGTTTCGGTTCGATTCCGACGTATATATACTAATTATTTCTTATGAGTTCCAATTCAAGTTCGGCGCATATATGCTAATTATTGCGTATGAGTTTCGGTTTGAGTCCGGTGTATATATACTAATTATTGCTTATGAGTTTTGATTGGAGTCTGACATATGTATATTGATCATTATTTATTAGTTTTGGTTTTAGTCTGATATTTATTACCTTTACGTATACTGATTTACGATTGGAAACTCGATAGAGACTGGTAAGACTAGCGGTTATGGATGTAAAGGAATATCAAGTATGCATATTTATTATGTCGGCTCATTTTGCATTCATTATTGTCTGTTATTCTATCCTTACATTAGTGTTACTCTTTGCTTGCACCCATCGTGGTTATGGGGGCTCGGTTAGGTTTATTTTTTTTTTTTGTGCCTTCTGCATTTATGGGGGCCTAGTTAGGTTATAACTTGGCTTTTATTATTTCTTTTGAGTTATTTGCTTTCTACTTATCGCGGTTGTAGTTTAGCCTACATTTTTTATTCTTCCCTTACTTATTGGCTTAGGTTTACATTCTCACACTTTATTCATTCTCTTAGGTTTACATTCTCACACTTTATTCATTCTTTTACGGTTATTCAGCTAAGTCGGCCTATGATGCCTAATAAGTACCCGTTGTTTTTGTACTCATACTTCACGTCTGCATTTCTTTCCTTAATGCAAATCCAAGTACTAGCCACTGCCGTTTACGACATCCTCGAGATGTACTATTTTTTGGAGATAGGGTGAGCTTTTAAAGTCTAGAGATGATCCTCCTCCTTTTGCTATTTTTGATAGTCTTATTGGTATATTTGGAGACTATGATGTATATTATGACAGTGTCTAGTAATCTTTTTATAGTAGTGGCTCTTATACTGACCTTACCAAGTCATGGGGGAAATCATTTTGATCTTTTGTCCTCTTCCCACTTTTATAATATGCTTTTATATATATATATATATATATATATATTCTCGTGAATTATTACTTCAGTTAAACCTTTATTTTCTTACCTTCTGCCAGTTAGCCCTTTACTTGCTGTTCCGTCTGATAGTTTGGTGTCATAGCCTAGGTTCACCGATACTGATTGTACAAGAGCAAGTGTCTATTAGAGTCTTGTGGATCAGTACAATGACATTCGTATCCTATCTTCGGGAGGCTACAGGATATTCTTAGGAAAATCTTACCTTTTTGGTTAATTTTCATGCTTTGTGTCTATATTCATTTTTAGATTCTCATTTGTTTTACTCTTTTGTAGATGGCTAGGATACGGGCAATGGCGGCCGGGGAAAGGGACCCAAGACTGTAACTAGAGCATCGGTTAGAGGCTGAGGTCGACCCACAGGTTAGGGCCATGACATGGAGCCTTCGCCAGATCATATTATTTTTCCCGAGCCAGAGATTTCATGTCACGCCCCGAATCCTATCGAGACGTGATTGGCACCCGAAGCCGATATGGCCCTAGAGAACCAATCTTTGCTCACAAACATTCGTATGCATATACTCGTATGAATCTGATTATATCTTATGCAGCTATGCGGAAGTCATGAACATGGAAACATATGCCATATATATATATAAATATAAAACTTGGCCGTTGGGGCCATCACTTCAAACTGAACATACATCTTACATTCCCATACCCACATGTGTCTACAAAAGCCTCTAACAAGTGCATTGACCAAAATGAACTAAAAGTCGGGACAAGTCCCCGCTTTATACAACATGTACAACACCAAAACATATGTACAACTGTGACTCGAAAAGCCCCAAACTAAAAGGAGCTCACCAATGATCCGCAACAACTGGCAACCTACTGTGAAGGCCTACTAGTACCTGCACCTGCAGCAAGTAAGGTAAATCCCCCAAGAGGGGTCAGTACGAAGAATGTACTAAGTATGTAAGGCCATATGAAACTTGTATGATATGTAAAATATGTCAATGAACTCAAATACAAATGAATGATCAATATGGATAAGTCATTATACTGAACTTTGGAAACCATGCATTTTTCTTTCATTAGTTTCTTTGCAACTTTACTTCTATGATTATTCATCTTTTCCTGTGACCTATGATACCCGGGCCCCGACTGATCAGTGGGTTTACATAACATAACGTTATGTTGGGATCGGCTCGAGCTAGGCTTATACCCCTAGAGCTGCCACCCTATGAATCAATATATCGGGATCGGCTCGAGCTAGGTTATTACCTCTAGAGCTGCCACCCATAAACCAACATTTCAGGTTCGGCTCGAGCTAGGTTATTACCCCTAGAACTGCCCCTTGTCAGGATCAGTCCGAGATAGGCTTATGCCTTTAGGACTGCCCCCTGATCCAACAATCTCGGGATCGGCTTGAGCTAGGCATCTCGCCCCCAAAGCTGCCACCCATACTTGATCATTCACCACATATGCATTACTTTATTCATTAATTTGAGATTGACACAATGATAGTTATAACTTTACTTTAAGCTTTGGATCATTAACCAATGAGTGAGGGACATGTAAATAAATATTTTGAGAAACATAATATTATTAGAACCATAGCACCATTGGAACCATTGGACAATATTCTTTGAACAAGAGACATGAGTATAATCACTATTGGAACATAACCTTATTGAGCTTTTGGAACATTAACCTTGAATATGAGACATGTGGTTCACAATTGATCAATGAGTAGAAAATATATGTCAATGACCATTGATATCCGGATATAGGATACCTTAGCACATTTTGGAATAGGACAAGCGTAATGTTAATGTGAATACTATTTGCCGCAGAATGATACGGAAAGAGCAACCTTACATACCTTGTATCCTCAATACGAATATACAATCTTAGATGCATATACAATAGTCCATCTCCTTCCTTATGTTTCACTCTACAACACAAATACACAACGGGATTTACATTAACCACCGACAACCTTACAAATGCATATAACGTCAATGAGTCACATGTTTGCCTTTAAAATGTCATTTCCCCTTTGACAACACCATTGATGAAATTATCATACCAATAATCCCACAACATACCTTGACCAATAAATGATAATCAATAACATTTCAGCAGAACACTTCTTCTTTACACTTTCTCATCCGCACCATATCACAAATAACCCATCAATTCACCTTAATACACTTCATAGCACATATCGGCCAAAATTTCATAATTTACACTTATAGAAAAATAACAAGTTTAATAAAAAATCATAAC
This sequence comes from Capsicum rhomboideum, assembly GCA_031232105.1. Taxonomy (NCBI): domain Eukaryota; kingdom Viridiplantae; phylum Streptophyta; class Magnoliopsida; order Solanales; family Solanaceae; genus Capsicum; species Capsicum rhomboideum. The sequence continues at coordinate 61,013,311 of CP124711.1, forward strand.
ATACATGTTCATATTTTATCCATACCATGCTCTTTCATCAAAGTCACAAGTCATATTTCAAGCTTAAATCCCATGGATCACAAATCTTTTACCAAAACCACAAGACACCATGTTCAACACTTCCAAGCATAACCAACATGATTTACATACTCTCCCATGCATATAATATATTAATCAATAACAATAATCACTTACCTAAGCTTGGAAGATGATGATCTTGCTCCAAAAACTGCCTTAGGGTTTGAGAGTAAAAGAGGTGTTCTTGGAATTGTCTAGAAAAAGATAGAAAAGCATGTGTGTTTTTCATGAATAAAAATCATATTTTGGCCCCTTTATATAGGCCCTCAATTCCATACTTATCCACTCTTGGCATTTAATGCTATGTTAGACTTTGGTCAATGGAAGAATGGGTCATTTGACCCATTCTTGGCCCATGTTTTCTTTCACATTTTGGGCCCTTTTTGAGCCCAATTCACTTAAACCAATAAAATCAATAATTTCTAATGTTTAATTCATCTCATACGTGTTAAAATTATATTCTCACTCACGCTATTCATATCCGTAGCCTCAATCCTAAAAACAAGCGATTCTAGCCACGTATGGCCCATTTTGACCATAAGGGAAAAACTGTCATTTTGATGCCAAATTCGTTCTCGAGTAATTTTATCATAACAATATAATATTTACTTCATTCCATGTATATACTCATGGTTGTATAAGAAACGTGGTAAAAATCGGCTCGGTACGTCCCCGGGCACCCTTGGGACTGAAGAAATTTCCAACTTTTGAAAAAGTGGCAAAACCAGCCTGGCACGCCCTTGGGCGCGCCAGCTTGATGCCTGTGGGCTAAAAATTTTATCCTAGAGTGGCGTGGCACCCCCTCTAGCGCGCCCACACTTAGTTTTTCAAAAAAATCCATTTTTCAACTTTTCTTCGCGGATTCGGTTAGATACTTTAAGACCTATTCTTTAACTTACTTCTTACCGTTAATATACTTTGTTTGGAGGTCCTCTTAGCCTCATTTTGAACCCCACAAATTCTTTATGAAAATCACAAAACACCTCCTATGAAAGGCTATTCACATGTACAAGGCCCAATTTTAATTTTCTCATCATTAACATAACCAAATACATACTTATAGCTCTCGACACCTAAGGAAACATTATTCAATGTCGTAAAGTAGGGTTGGTAAGGTACGGGGTGTTACATTTCACCAGAGGGTCATCCACCACCATAACAAATAGGCTAGAGGGTAGCCTAGGCCCTACATGGGTTTATATCTTCTTTAGTTCTCCGTGACGCTTTGGTTCAACTATTGGGCTTTGTAGGTGGCCAGCCGAAAAATGAGGCTCAGACAACAGCCCAGGTGGTCTTGGTTTAGGAGCGTAGCCTGCAGTTGAGGCTCCTAAAGTAGAGGTCCCACCAACACCGATAGTCCCACAGCCGAAAGCAACCCAGACAGTTATGACTTCTGAGGAGCAGAAGATGCTGGGTCAGTTTTTGAGATTAGCTCCACTGAGATTTGCAGGGGGCCCAAGCAAGGATGCTTTTGAGTTCCTTACTAGTTGTGTGGAGAGGCTATGTAATTTGGGCCTGGTAGATTTGTATGGTGTGGATATCTTTCAGTTTGATCGAGCAAACAGATAGTGGTAGAGAGGATATCCTGATTCTAGACTAGTTAGATCTCGCTCTACGACATGGACTCAATTTTTTGAAGCTTTCTTGGAGTAGTATATACCTCGCAGCTTGTGCAAAAATTTGAGGGATTAGTTTATAGGATTGTAGTAAGGTTCTATGTGTATGGCAAAGTATGAGGTGAGGTTTCATGAGTTGGCCAGACATGTCACTATGATTCTACCTATTGAGTATGAGCGAATTTGGTGTTTTGTTAGAGGGCTGAGACTTCCACTTTGCATGGCTACTCAGAGTCTTGTAGCTGTGGGCAGATCTTTTATAGATGTTTCTAACTATTCTCAAACTATGGAGGATATGCATTTCTAGGACCAAGGGGGCAGCGATAATAGGCTGCATCAGTAGGGCAGCTATAGTAGGAGCCACAGTGGCTCACAGTTCAGAGGTAGAGGTTTTCAAGGTAGGCACCCCCAACATCAGCCTTATTAGCATCAAGGTCAGTCTAGTAGGACAGTTCAGGTAGTGCTTTAGATTTCAGATGGCGGTCATCCTAGTTATAATGACGTTGGTAGGTAGAGTAGTGGTCAATCTTCGAGGGGTGTATAGTCAGGGTCTTCAGGCCGAGGTGGCCATCCTGATCAGTCGGACGTTCTTGATAAAGCAGAGTGCCTGGGGCATTTTATGATTATGGTAATATGGTCTATTTCTCCAGAGTGGGTCCCCAACCTGGGATGATTGATTCAGCTGCATAGAGTGTTTCACCGATCAGATCAATGCTGCCTCCAGCTAGGGGTGGTTCACAAGGTTGCAAGGGTCGTCCCAGGGTTCCAGAGGAGGTCATCAAGCATATTGGATAGTTGGTTGGGAAGGCACCCAGTATAGAGGCAGATGGGGTTATTTGTATGCTGTTCCTGGTAGGCCAGAGACTGAGACTTTGTATGTTGTTATCACAGATATGATTTTATTATGCCATCGGACAATTTTATTTTTTTTTGATCTGGGCTTCATTTATTCATATGTTTCTACTTATTATACAGCATGATTGGGGTTGTCTTGGGAGCCACTATCTATTCCTTTGCGTGTAGCTACTCACGTAGATTATTCTTTAGTAGTGGATCTGGTATATAGATGATATATGGTGATCATTCGGGAGTATGGCACTCAGGCTGACCTTGTTGTGCTAGACATGGTAGACTTTGATGTGATTTTGGCCTTGGAATATTATCCCCTTATCATACAGTTTTTGAATACATTGCCAAGACTATTACCTTAGCCATGCCTGGCATACCCTCGATTGTGTGTCAAGGTTCTCATAGTTGTGCATCAATGGGTATTATTTCTTATATTCAGGCTAGGAGATTAATATCCAGGGGTTGTGTGCCACATTTTACTTATGTTCATGATATTATTGTTGAGAGTCCTTTAATTGACTCTGTTTCTGTAGTCCATGAGTTTTCTGATGTATTTCCTACCGACATACCTGGCCTTCCTCCTGAGCATGATATAGAGTTTGCTATTGACCTTGAGTTGGGAACCCAAACTACTTTTATGTCACTTTACCATATGGCTCCTGCCCAGCTACAGGAGCTAAATATATAGCTTTAGGTTCTTCTGAGTAAGTGTTTTATTAGGTTGAGTGTATCGCCTTAGGGTGCTCCAGTTTTTTTCGTAAATAAGAAGGATGATTCTGTGTGTATGTGTATTTATTATAGGCAGCTGAATAAAGTGATAGTGAAGAATAAGTATCCTATGCCTTGTATTAATGATCTATTTAACCAACTTCAGGGTGCAGCTATGTTTTTTAAGATTGATTTGAGGTATTGTTGCCATCAATTGAGGATTCAAGTGGAAGATGTCCCTAAGACAGTCTTTAGGACTTGCTACAACCATTATGAGTTCCTTGTGATGTCTTTTGGGTTTACCAATGCCCCAATAGCATTCATGGACTTGATGAACCACGTTTGAACTCCTTTATGATCATTTTCATTGATAACATCCTGGTCTATTTGAGGAGTAAGGAGGAGTACAAACAACATTTGAGGACTGTGCTCCACACTTTGGGAGACGATCGACTTTATGCCAAATTCTTAAGGTGCAAGTTCTGGCTTGAGTTTATAGGTTTCTTGGTGATATGAGTGAAACACGCGAAAAATGAGAAGAAACCCTAAAATGTAAGAACACAAATTTAAACATAGAAGATTGACACAAAATGGAAAAGAAATGAGAACAATGGCTATATCAAAACCAATACCCTCAAATACAAAGTCCAAAAAGTACCAAATCAATAAAAGCAGGACACAAGTATGAGATCTAATAGGCAACAATGACTATACGAAAGTCAAAACCTCCTATTAAGAATCCAAACAAGTACCTATACTATCAAGACACCCTCAAGAGGAATGATATCCTCAAGCAATCAATCCCATCAACATTGTTTAGCAACCAAGGCCATAGCCTAACTCTCACAAGAGTTTCACACATATCAATTCATCATATAAAAAAATAGTCTATCTCTAAAATGAGCTATTTTCTCTTATTTATAGCCTACACTAGTAATTACAAAAATACCCTTAATAAAATAAGGGTATTCTTTAGCATGAGGCTTCAATGTCAAGAATAGCCACTTTTGCATCCACAATCTCTTTCTTCCTTTTTAACCTTTCTTCCTTGTACTTCCACTTAAGCATATTCTTGAGCTTCAATTCTTCATTCCATGATATTGATGAAGCTCGGCTTGCATCATTCTCCCTTTCTTGAAAAGGATTCGTCCTCGAATCCAAACCTAGCAAAAACTATAGGAAAAACAAGCAACAACAAGATACTCATGGCATGAGGGTTAATGTTAGCAATAACAATTCTATCACCATGCCAAGGGTGCATACATTTAACATATAACCAAGCATCAAAATGAGCCACAAAGGGTTTATAACCCAACAAAACAAGAGATACTTGTCTACATAGAAAACATGGATAAAGGGGTGAATCAAAAAAAACCATGGTGTTTAGGCAACCACAAATTTAAGTCCTCAATGGTTCTACATTTAGACAAGCACAAATCTCCCTTTAAGTCAAGTAACACATGATTGTCCACACAAGTTGGCAAACATATCTCATTCAAGCCCATAAGACTAAGTAATAACACCAAGTAATAATCACATGAGAGAAAAGGAATGTTACTACTATACTTATCACCATACAAGACAACAACCTCACTCATACCAAGCTTGCTTTTACGACCAAGCATTACATCACAATGACAACCATCACCGGGATCAAATGGAAAAAGATAACATAAAATGGGGTCAAAGACACACCCATTTGCCCTGTTCTTACTCCTATCAACATACGATATACTTTCCACACAAACATATGTATCATCATATGCAAATAGATAGTAAAGAAAGGTGTCACACAAAATAACTTCATCCAAGGTGTCCTCACATGTAAGATCACTAGAAGACTCAAGAACATCAAGCATATTATCGAGAATTGAAACACTCAAAGAAGAAATAAGAATTGATGAAAAAACATCACCTTACTTCTCAATATTCCATAGTGGGTTATCATACAAAGTATAGCCCTCATGAATAGCTACATTACAATCACTATTCACACCACTAGGCACCGACTAGGAGGGATCTCATCATTATTAAACAAGACATTATACTTAAAGAGAGAAAAATCAATGAAAGGTGGAGAATTAAAGCATGTAATTTCATTCTCAAAAAGACAAATTTCATCTCTTAAGATAGTTTCACTCACATGAGTTCTATGAGCAAAACAAGTAATAGGATCTTCAACAAGAGATATACTTAAAGAATCACTCCTTTTCAAATGACCAACTTCATCAATGGCATCACTAATTTGAGGCTCACTAATCAAATTACAAGATTCCTCAATTAGTGAACTAGAATCACAAACAAGATTATCAACACAAGTCTCACATGAAAATGTACTATAAATCACATCACAAATGTCAACACTAGGTTGACACAAATTGATCTTACAGGAAGAATTAATTTGGTCATCGATAGGATCAACTAGTGTAGAAACACTCTCAACAAAGACATTGTCACTATATTGAAAAGAGTCACATGGCAATGCACAAGTTTTCAACACTAGGTGGACACAAATTGATCTTACAAGAAGAACCAATTAGGTCATCAATAGGATCAACTAGTGTATGAACATTTTCAACAAAGATATTAACACTATGTGGCAAAGAATCATTAAACTCACATGAAAATAAGCTATCACTCACACTTTGTTCATTTGAGATTTTAAAAGTGTTAAGTTTAGCTATTGTACCGTGAGGTTCACAAGAAAGATTTTCTTTACCTTGAACCGAAGCTTCAACTCTCATGTCTTTAGGCAAGCTAATTCGCTCGGTCTAATAGACTAGCAAATTCTTCAAATCCTTAAAAGTAGGCTCCTTATTGGGAACTTTTGTTCCTTCAATCTCCATGCTTGTACCAACATAAGAATTCTTAAAAAGAGAAGTACAATCAAGAAGGTTAGCTTGGTTTTGTGGCAACTCTCTCACTTCACTTCTCACATCCTTTCTTTTTTCCTATCTAGAGTTGCCACCATTCACTCCCTTACTCCTCTCATTCTTTTGTCTCTCAGATTCATGAAAGAATTTGGAATAAGGGTCCAAAATTCCTTGGTGTGGAGAAATAGGTGGGAAGAGAAGTTTTCCTCTATTGTCCATGACATATTTGTACCACTCTTGCTCATAGGAAACTTTATGACTTTGAAACCAAGGATTCCCCAAACATATGTGACAAGTCTCTATAGGAAATATATCACAACAAATATCCTCTTGATATTCACCATGAAAAGTGTACCTTCACATTTTTGTCAACCCAATTCCCTTTCTCATCATAATAAGGATCCCATATCTTTACATAAGGTAATCTCAACCATTCAATCGCATAAGGGGTGATGAAGTTTGTAGTAAATTGGATATCAAGGATAAGAGAGAATCCCGAATATCCACAAACATTCACCTTTGTTTCAAGAATTAACATCCTCGAGTAGACTTTTTCTTGAAACATTTGGAATTTGATCTATCTCATTTGTACCTACAAAACAAGCAAACAAGATTAGTAATAAAAAGTTCCTCACATTCACTTGTATTTATACTTTTTTTGTGCTTGGCTAGCACCACTCAAATGCACTCACACACTCTAGCCTTTTACTACTCAAGTATCCGGCCAAAGTTGATATTCAATTCGATCATTCGCTTGCCAAGAGTCACAAACCAATCTTGAGGGTAGAATAGATTTTTGTTAATTGAAGAACGGACGACTCAATAAAATATAAAGGACTTGAATCAAGAAAATCAACAACGAAATAAAATGAGAAAAGCACAAGAAGAAATTAGCACGAAAGAAGAAAAAAATCAGACTTAAAGAACTTGATAATATTTAGTAGGGTAATCTACTAATAAAAATAAAGTTATAAAGCCAAAGAAAGGGGTAAAATTAATAAAAAGAAACTAATTTATTAAGATTTGGACAAGAAAAAATTATTTGATAAGAAATTGTGTTGAAACCCATGGAGAAAATGCTCCAAAAAGGTGGAGTAAAAACTTGAAAAGAAAAGAGAGCTGAAAATTGTCCCAAAAGGACACTTGAGGAAGCTTCCAAGAAATTGTACCCTTGTACTTCCTTCTTTGTCTTTTTTTCCCCTTTGGAATATTCCTTTTGTACTACTCCAAAATAATTTTCTTTTCTCTTTCTTTTGGATCAAAACCCCCTTTTCTTTATTCTTCTTTTTGAAGATATGAATATCATAAAGAACACCAAGAACATTGATGAACTTAAAAATTTCACAACTTCTCTGTTTTAGCTCCGATTAACATGAAATTCGACATCCAAGCTCTTTTTTCTATGGAGAACAAACCCCAATAACTTTGAAGCCTCGATTCTCAACCAATATGTTCAGATTTATAGACCCATTTCCTTCTTTTTCAAGCCATGAAGAATACCCAAAAATCACAACTCTTTCAATTTAGCTCGAAATTGCACAAAATTTTAAATCAAGGCTCCTCTTGATATGGGGAGCAAACCCCAATACATTTTATCCCTCAATTCCAAGCAAAAATATTCAGATGTTAAAATCCATTTGAAATTTTCTTTAAGTTATAAAGAACACCATAAACAAGAAGAACACCAAATTGAACTCCAATGGATTTCTTCACCGTTTTCTCTCCAATTTCAGATTCAAGCACCAAATGATTAGGAGAACAAACTCCAATATAAATCAACACCCAATTTAGCCCGAATCTAAGAACCTTCTTCTACTTCTTCAAGCTACAACAATGGTGAAATCCTCAAATCAACTCCGAATCAAATCAAATTCGAGATTCATACTCCAAATGAGGTGGAGAACAAATCCCAATCACTTTTAACCCTCTATTTCCACATAAAAGCTTCAGATCTGAAAACCCACTTTAAAATATTCAACTCCACAATGATAGAAGGCTCAAAACAATCTGAAATGACTCGAAACTCAAGATCTAGACCTATTTTATGATAGAGAAAGCAAATGTAGTATTAGAAAGTCAAGAAGGACTCCAAATCAATAAAATATTTTTGGATTTTTTCATTAAAAATGTTTTTCAACATTTTTTTTTTCTTTTCAGATTTTTAATACCATAACCCCAAGATAGATTCGTAGGAACGAATCTAAACCTGGCACTAATACCAAATGATACCAGACAGAACACGTGGAAAATGATAAGAAACCCTAAAATCTAAGAACACAAATTTAAAGATAGAAGTTTGACACAAAATGGAAAAGAAATGAGAACAATATCTATATCAAAACTAATACCCTTAAATACAAAGTCCAAAAAGTACCAAATCTATAAAAGTAAGGCACAAGTATGAGATCTAATAGGCAACAATGACTATACGAAAGTCAAAACCTCCTATTAAGAATCCAAACAAGTACCTATACTATCGAGACACCCTCAAGAGGAATGATATCCTCAAGCAAGAAATCCCATCAACATTGTTTAGCAACCAAGGCCATAGCCTAACTCTCACTAGAGTTTCACACATATCAATTCATCATATCAAAAAACAGTTTATCTCTAAAATGAGCTATTCTATCTTATTTATAGCCTACACTAGTAATTGCAAAAATACCCTTAATAAAATAAGAGTATTCTTTAGCATGAGGCTTGAATGTCAAGAATTGACACTTTTGCATCCATAGCCTCTTTCTTCCTTTTTAACCTTTCTTCCTTGTACTTCTACTTAAGTATATTCTTGAGCTTTAATTCTTCATTCCATGATATTGATGAAGCTCGGCTTGCATCACTTGGAGTACATGGTGTCCAAGGATAGGATCATGGTAGACCTGACAAAGATTGAGGCCATTCGTGATTGGGCTAGGCCGACATCTCCGAATGAGGTTTGTTATTTTATTAGGTTGGCAGGCTACTATAGGTGGTTCATTGAGAGATTTGCTACTATTACAGGGCATATGACCATATTGACTAGGAAAGAGGTTTCATTTTAGTGGTTTGGTAGCTATGAGGTGAGCTTTCTTATGCTCAAGGACTTGCTTACTTCAACTCCTATTCTGACTCTTCCAGTTGAGGGCGAGGGGTTTACTATATATTGTGATGATTCTTGTGTTGGTTTGGGGTGTGTTATGATGTAGTGGGGCAGAGATATTGAATATTCTTTGAGACAATTGAAGGTACACGAGTGAAACTACCCCATTCATGATTTAGAGTTGGCAGAGGTAGTTTTTGCACTTAATATTTAGAGGCATCACTTGTATGGTGTTTGTTGTGATATATTTTCTTACCATCATAGTCTTCAGTACATTATGACCGAGAGGGGGCTTAATTTAAGGTAGCACAGGTAAATTGAGTTATTGAAGGACTATAATCTCTCTATTTTATACCATCTAGGCAAGGCAAATGTGGTAGCGGACACCTTGAGCTGGAAGGCAGTGAGTATAGGGAGCTTGGCCTTCATTTCAGTTTCAGAGTGACCGTTGGCCTTAGACATCCAGTCCTTAGCCAACATAATTATTCGAATTGATATTTCAAACCCAAAGAGGATTCATGATAGTGCTGAGGCTAGATCTACCTTGTTGGAGCAGATTTGGGGTTGTCAGTTTAAGAATGGTAGGTTGCATCGCATTCAAGATCAGATGTTGAGAGGTGAGTCTAGGAGGGCTTCCTTAGATTTTGAGGGCATTTTGATATGCGACGATTGCATTTGTGTTCCAAGGGTAGAAGGTTTGATTCAGTTGATACTCCAGAAGCCACATATCTCCATGTATTCTTTTCACACCGGGATAGCTAAGATGTATATAGATTTGAGGCAGAACTACTAGTGGAGTGGTATGACAAGAGAAGTAGCAAACTTTATGTCTCGGTGTTTATGCTGTCAGCAAGTGAAGGCCGAACATTTGCGACCCAGTGCATTATTTTAGAGACTACCCATTCTTGAGTGGTAATAGGAGTTGATTACTATAAATTTGGTGGGTTGTTTGCCTTGCACTTCTCATGGTTCTGATAGCATTTGGGTCATCATGGATTGATTGACCAAGTCTTCCCATTTTATCCCTATTCAAACTTCCTACAGTGCCAAAAGGTTGACGCGGATATATGTTCGAGAGGTTGTTTGCCTTCATGGGGTGCATGTGTCTATTATTTCAAAAATAGGCTCTCAATTAATTTCTAGCTTCTAAAGGGAATTTCAGGAGGAGTTGGGTACCCAGGTTGATCTTAGCACCTCTTTCCATCCCCATATTGATGGGCAGTCAGAGTGGACTATTCATGTTTTGGAGGATATTCTTGATGTCTCCCAAATTACACCTTCCAAGAAGTATAAAGCGGTCACTGATCAAATATAGAACCCAACAAGGTTTGAGTTGATACCACATGGAATAGGTTGAATTTCAATCTCGTGTTTGTATAAGTAACTGACAAATAAGTAAAAGAGGGGGAGTTTGTGAAACTAAAGATCAATAATAACAAATGCTGAGTTGTGGGATTTGTAATCAATATAAGATAGGTACTAGGACTGTGTTCCCCAATAACTTCATAACACCATAGGTTCTCCGTATTTTAGTGATCTCTCATGGTATTCGACATGCATAATCGATAGGTTATGTATCATTTAACTGACAATGTTAAGACCCTTGTAGATGACTATCCCCAAGAACAAAGGTTTATGTGTCATGAGTGTTACATTACTAACCCCTATCTATGATCCCAATATAGTATTTCCCAGCTACTGGCTTAAGGCTAATTAAATGAAGATAACTCCAAGTTTTGTTGTTGATTTACTATTCTTATATGATTAACCTTACTACATTCCAAGGTAGATATAAGATGAGTTCCAACACGTGTACTCGTTAGAAAGCAACCATTCCCAAAGAAACAACAAACATGCCAAGCTACCCTTCGAGAATCACCGGTACTTCGAACACTACTTCGTTAATTCTTCATGGTTCCCACAACCCTAGTTTTGGTGTTTAGATACTCATAATTGCAGTCACACAAAAAGAATTCATAGATGAAAACATAACTATGAACTTATAATAAGACTAATAAAACTCCAAATCTCAACTTGAATTAAAACTTCGAATCAATATTCGTGAAATCCCAAAAATATGCCTTAGAATCTCACAATATAATATTGTAAAGTATGAAAGAGTGTAAAAAAATGTACAAAAAACCCTATAAGAGTATTTATAGACAAAATAAAACCTATCCTAATAAAAGTAAGAAATCTGGGTAGGTGGCATCGAACGACAGGAAGGTATGATCGTGGTTGGAACCCACGATACTCGTTTGGTGTTTGTAGTTTGGCTCATACATTCTTCATCTTAAGGTCTTGGCTGGTATGCCTCTCAGTATGGCCTCATGGTTCCTAGGTAAGATCGTGTCTGGTGCTCGTCTGATCATCCTTACTTTAATCATCCATAGCTTGCATGTTTGGGCCTTCTTCCCATGACCTCAAGGTACGGTCATATACTATTCTTGGCTTCCACTTTATCTGCCTCCTTTATTTTCTATATCCTTTTCCAACTTTTTTCTTGGATCCCGGGTGTAGTTTTATTTTATTTAACTCTTTATTTTTCTTCTTCTTTTTTGTTCTCTTTTCTTTTCTTTTCTTTGTATTTTTTTTACATATTGCACCCGAATCCCCTTTTCTTTTCGCTACACATTCTTCATACCTAACTTTCTACGCACCCTTATAGTAGCCACCCTCAACTTAGGTGATTTGCCTGAGTTGGGATATACAGTGTCAAAGGAGGGACCAGGACCAAAGCAGGTTCATTGTAAAATTAGGGAAGGTGAATAGGGTAATTCCAAGAAAAGGTCTAATTAGCTAAAAAGTAGGTTCAAGGGCTATTTCGCTCACTTGATAGTCTTTTAGGCTTTAAATGGACTTATTTAAATATGGCCTATGATCTTTTCCTAACCTTCTATCCTAGAGCTTTGGCGAGACTAACCGGACAAGTTCTAAACTGCACACACGTAGCGACTAAGTAAACCCTCACACCCTCACAGCTCAAGACTATTATTTCAGTCACTACCTAATTGGTTCATGCACAGTCAGGCTACGTTATCACACTATTAATACTTATACCATGACGAGATTTAAATAGCGGTTAAAGTACACACACAACACAAAATCAAAAGTTTCGGAGGGGTATCATTTCAATCTTTTTCAAAATCAAATTTTCATGCTTCTTTTATTTCGACTGCATCGAGTTATTTCAATTTATTCTACATTACACACAAGACATAAATAACACAAAACAACATATAAACATAAATAAACACCTAAACATGTCTGTTCTAACTAAGATAGCACAACCAAGGGAAAAGAAATGCGACAACAAAAACCCTCGGCTATGGTACACCCCCACCCCCAACTTGGAAATCATGCAATTTCCCCATTGTACTAAGTCATGGAAAGTAAAAATCAGGATAAGGTACATACCTGGGGTGCACTAGATGCCCGTTATACTCTGATTAGTGGGGGTCCGAGATAGGACCCCTCAATCCTCTACTCCTCCTGTAGCTTCAACTGTGGCTGGGGCACTCTCAGCTATGTGGGCATCAACAGTGGCTGGTACACTTAATGTCTCGACTTCTGTAGGGGCAGTCTGTGTAACCCTGAAACTATGCTCCACCACCTCAACTACCGATTGTATCTCAACTCCCTCTAGAAGTACTACCTTGGAGGTCTGTCCAACATCCTACGATCTCTTCCTTCTTTTCTTCTCACCTTTATCCTTCTTCTTCTTTCCTCCATCATCTCTTGATCTCTTTCTCCAAAGCAGCAAATCCTCCCCTATTTTCTCAATCTCTGAATCCTCCCTCTCACTTTCTGAGACTCAGCTACAAAAATTAGGGACTAAAAAATCCGTGTCAATAGCTAACTGCTCCAATGATGGCATGGCAAGTGGTGGAGGAGGTACATCTAGAATGATCTGCTCAGTCAGAGTCTTCACTACCACCTTCAGTGCAGTCAGGTCAGTAGTAATAGAGCTCATGTTACGAACCTGGACCGCATCAACCTTAGCCAAAAGTTGAATCTCAAACCTATGAAAGCAAGTCTGAACCTACCATACTGAAGTCTTTATTTCATAATCTATGTAAGATTTAACCCCTACCTCCAGCTTTCTAATTTGGGCATCGTGCAAAACCTGAGTCCTTAAAACCTGCTCCAGCTGAGCAGTCGGTATCCGTGTATAACCAGTTGGAGCATATGTATACACACCCAATAGTCCTAAGGCTGGCTAAGAACATAAGGAAGTAGCAATGAATTCATATGTTGGGATCTCACTCACGGGGGAACCTCCCACAACCTCTGGTGGTACATCCGAAAAAGGCCCCGGGGCTGGACCTATCGGGTTCCTAAAATCCTTGATCATTGCCAAATCTGCGTTCTTTGTTGGTTGGATTAATTTATCTACTATCGGAATGGATGGCACCTCTGAATTCTGTAGCAGTTGAGTGATCAAGCTCAAGAAAGGCAAGGTCATGCTGAACTCTAAGACCCTATCCCAAATCTCTTCCGCAATGATGTGCGGAATATTCAAATCTACCTACCCTAAGAAATCTGCTAGAAGGCCAGCATTGGTGGCACCCAATGTATTATCATTTTCTATTGGTGCAATGTGGTGCCTTACAATGGACCACCAAGCCTGGGCGGTGAACTTGAGTGTGTTTTTGTAAATAGTTGCTCCCTTAATCCATGGGGCATTTTCTCCCTTTTTTGCAACATGGTCGCCATCCACTTATAATGCATAACTTTTTCATCGATGGGCAGATTTTTCACTTTTTTCAAATAAGTCATACGGAAATCATATTTCGGAGTCTCCTCGACCGGTATAAAATCTTCTCCGAACATGACATTTGAAATTGCCTTTATGGAGATATCCACCTCTTTGCATATAACAATTACTGAATCCAATCGGGGGTGCTTCTTTATGTCCTTTTCTTTACCAGAGGGAGTCATATTTTTGAATGTTGTGGCATAGTTAGCATAAAACTCCCTCACAAGCTTTGGCTCGTAGATCCGGAGGGGTCTAGTCATCCAGCCCAAACTGTACTTATCAAATACCCGGACCACCTCCGAGACCTTCTGCAATGACACATATAATAGATGGGATTCCTCATGGACACTCTTTTTCTGATTTCTATTGTCATTCAAGGATACCTCATCCAAATAGTACTCTTTGGATTTGCACACACTTTATCTTCTTGGATACGTCCCTTTCTCAACTGGAGCTGTATCAGCTCCCTTGGTGGATTTGGGGTTCCTCCTAACCTATCGAGGAGCTTATATCCTCATCATCAGCCTCAGTATCAACCCCTTAGTTCATTTCCTCTTCAGACTGGGGAAGGTTTATGGGGGTACCAACTTCTAATAAGGCCGTAGATGTGGTGGCCTTGGCCTTCTCCTTCTCAAATTCCTTGGCCTTACCTCTTGTGGTTCAAGCTGAGTATTGTTAAACCAATGGTCTAGTAGAGTACTCCACCTTGGTTCCACTGGTGCTCTCGTATTCACTCTCTGAGGAACTAGGTGGGGCCTTTTTCTTAGCAATTTATTCCTGAAGAACCTTCTCTTGTGTCTTCTTTGATTTAGGAGTCATTGTACCTGTAGAGGAAAAAGAAATTAAAACCAATTTTAAAATATTGTACAGGTGCAGGAATTAACTCAGATGACCCTTCCTACAATCATGCATTGAAAGTATCAGATGGGTTCCCCAAAAGTACTAGGGAAATACTACATCAGACAACTGGTTTCTACGATCACGCAATGAAAGTATGATCGTACCGTTTTATCATAGGAACACTCCCAAAGTACTGGGAGTATGTCATATCAGATGAGTACATACCACGATCGTACCTTGATAGGACAATTGTGGGATATGCTTGTATGATGAGCCCTTTTAAGCTTGTAACTGGTACCCCACAATGACCTATGACCGTATGTAGATACCACGCTCATAGGTTGTGTAATGGATTTCACTGACACTTAGCAAATATTAAAAACCAACTGTTTGCCCTTTTTAAACCCAATTAGAGACCAACACTGACGGATATTTATGCATAAATGAGTACTCAGTCTTTCCCAGTATTGTCAATGACTCAACACTCAGACCTTGAAGTAATTTCTAATATACCCATGACCAAATTTCCTTAAAAATGTCTAACTCAATCCATTAAATTTTTGTTTTATTGCTTACAATTTCTTTTTTGATTGGATGAGAAAACAAAAGGAGAAGGTTCAGATCACAAGTGATGTGCTCGATTTTTTTGCTCTTAGGATTGATTAAGGGTCAATGGTTTTCTATTGTAATGATTTAAAATGATGAGGGTATTCGGATCGGGTCGAATTGGGTCCTTATTATTTAGGTGGACTCCTCAGGCGGAAGCTTCATACAATCATGGTGGAAACCCACAATCGTGCCATCTTGTCATAATATGAGGGTTAAAGAAAACTTACCTGGGAACCTACGAAGCTTAAAGAAGATCGTGATATGTAACCATGACCATTCCTTAAAATCATAGTTTCGATGTCCTGATTGTTGGTATGCAGCAGATGATGGTCATCACGATCATTACATCTAGGTACGATCATGAAGACATAGGATAACTAATAAATTTTTATCCTGCAGGACTTTGATCAAAATGGGCTCAGACGACTGAACCCACGATCGTGGGATCTTTCAACGGTCATATAATTCTCTCATGGGTTTAGTGCTGAATCCAGTTCTACACTTTTTTCTTATATCATCCCTGCACAAGTAATACACACATTACCCTAAAAAGGTAATAAGTACAAAATATATGGGTTGCCTCCCAAGTAGCGGTTGATTTAACATCGCGACATGACATGGCTATGTTTGTTACTCAAACTTCACCAAAAAGCCCATGGGTAACCTCCCATGAAGCCCTTGATTTAATGTTGCGGCACGACTCAAGTGGGCTTGCTCTCTCAAGCCTTCTTTAACTCCACTTCACATATCAACCATTAGTCCTTAGTTTCACCCATGTTGTGTTTCACCCTTTGTCCATTGACCTTAAATGTTAGTCCATCCTTGTTTTCAAGTTCAATTGCGCCATAGGGGAAAACTGTAACCACTCTATATGGGCCATTCCATTTCGACCTTAGCTCCCTAGGAAATAGCTTTAGCCTTAAATCAAATAATAGTGCCATATCGCCTGTAGTGAATTCTCTCCTCTCAATCTTGCGATCATAATACAACTTCATCTTCTCCTTATATAAGGCTAAGCTATCATAAGTGCGAAGATGGAATTTATCCATCTCATTCATCTGTTCAAGTCTCATCTTTGCTGTATCTTTCCATTCCAGATTCAGCCTTTTCAATGACCACAATGCCTTATACTCAAGTTCAATAGTCAAGTGGCATGCTTTTCCATACACAAACTGATATATAGATATGCCAATAAGGGTTTTGAATGTTGTCCGATATGCCTGTAGTGCATTATCTAACGTCCTCGTCTAATTTGTTCTATTGGCATTCACAGTCTTCACCTAAATGGACTTGATCTCCCTCAACTTGCCTGCTTGTTTGAGGATAGTAAGGTGTTTCCACCTTGTGTTTCACACCGTATTTCTCAAGCATGGCCTTAATTAGACGATTGCAAAAATGGGATCCCCTATCACTAATGATAACCCTAGGTGTCCTAAATCTGGAGATTATGTTCTTTTTAAAAAAGGTTGTGACACTCTTACCTTCATTGTTAGAAGTGCAACTGCATCCACCCACTTTGAAACATGATCGATAGCCACCAATATATACTTCATGCCATGTGAGCTCAAAAAGGGGCCTATAAAGTCAATACCCCAAACATCAAACAACAAGGATAGTAGTCATTGGAAGTTCATGTCTTCCTGAGATATTTCCTTTCCTTTGACATTGGTCATAAGACCGTGCATAATCATGAGCATTATTAGGAATGGTGGGCCAATAATATCCATATTGCAAGATCTTATGCACAATCTATGCACCTCTGTGGTGACCCCTAATTGGTGATGAGTGTCATGCCTCTAATATGCTCATCATCTCAACCTCAGGAATATATCTCCAAATCACACCATCTGCACAAACCCAAAACAAGTACAATTCATCCCCAAAAAAGTTCCTCACCTCATCCATGAACTTTTTTCGATGCTGAAATGACATATCTTCCAAAACTAGATCACTAGCAAAATAGTTGACAATATCAGCAAACAAGAGGATTAAGTCTTGTGATGCAGCTAACATTTGATTGTCTGGGAAAGTATCATCAATCTTAAGCTCATCCCTTAGTTTTAGCATGGCCTCCTCCTCAGGGCATGATAAATGGTTGGCCACTTGATTCTCAATCTCTTTTCAATCCTTGACTTCAAAGTCGAATTCTTGCAACAGAAGTACCCATCTAATCAACCTCAGCAAGGCATCTTTCTTCACCATGAGGTATTTAAGAGCTGCATGGTCAGTATGCACAATCACTTTTGTACCAAGCAAATAGATCAAAATTTCTCAAATGCAAACATAATAGCGAGCAACTCTTGTTCAGTCACAATGTAATTCTTCTGAAACGGGATAAGTGTTTTGCTAGAATAATAGATGGGATGTAAGATCTTCTCTCACCTTTAGCCTAGGACTGTACCTAGAACCACACCTCTAGCATCACACATAACCTCAAATGGCAAGGTCCAATCTGGAGATACAATGATGGGGGCTAAGATCAACTTGTTTTTAAGACACTCAAAGGCTTTTAGACATGCATCATCAAACACAAATTTTTCCTCCTTCTTCAATAGCTTACACAAGGGATTAGCAATCTTAGAAAAGTCCTTAATGAATCTTCTATAAAAACCTGCATGCCCCAAAAAGCTACGAATGCCCTTCACAGAAATTGGTGGAGGTAACTTTTCAATCACCTCAATCTTTGGCTTATCGACTTCAATCTCCTTTTAAAATCTGATAACCAAGAACTATTCATTCTTTCACCATGAAATGACACTTTTCCCAATTCAATACTAAGTTACATTCTTCGCATCTCCTCAGAACATTGGCAAAATATGTCAAGTAATCATCAAATGAGTTACCCACAACTAAGAATCCATCCATAAATACCTTAAAGTATCCCCCACCATGTCCAAAAAGATGGACATCATACAACACTGAAAAGTAGTGGGAGCATTACATAGACCATAAGGAATCCTTTTGAATGCGAACATCTTATATAGATAAGTGAAAGTGATCTTCTCTTGGTTCTTAAGAGCAATAGAAATATGATTGTATCTAGAATAACCATCAAGAAAACAATACCATCCTCTACTAGTAAGACGGTCTAACATCTTGTCCATGAAAGGCATAGGAAAATGATCTAACATCTGGTCCATGAAAGGCAAAGAAAAATGATCCTTCTCGGTCTATGAATTTAAATTCCTATAGTCCATGTAAACTCTCCATCCAGTGACTGGACACATAGGAATTAACTTATTCTTTTCACTTGGAACCAGTGTGCTTCCTTCCTTATTTGGCACACATTAGACCGAGCTCATCCACTTGCTATCAGCAATAAGATAAACCATACCTGCATCCAACCACTTAATGATCTCTTTATTCACCACCTCTTGCATAGGTGGATTCAATCTATGTTGGTTATCAATGTTGGGTATACAATCTAGCTCAATTTGGATTTTATGTGTGCAAATTCCCTGTGAAATTCCAATAATGTCAGCAATAGACCATCCAATGGCCTATTTAAACCTCTGCAAAATGGACACTAAGGCCTCAACTTGCCACTCTAATAAATCAACTACAATGATAACCAGAAAAGTGTTGTTGGTCTCCAAAAATGCATAACAAAGATGAGAAGGGAGAGCCTTGAGCTCCAAAATAAGAGGCTTTTCAATAGAGGGTTTTGCTAGCGGGGTCACTCTATTCTTAAAATCAAGATCTAGCTTCTTTGGTGTGTAATTGTATGAACCCTAACCAATAAGTGCATTCACTATCTTATCATACTCGTCAATACCATCACTATCAAAATTCATGATAACTATCGCAAGGGCCTCAACTCTCACGCGCATATCCTTTGGCTTCTTCATAGACTGGCATACATTAAAAGTGACTTTCTCATTATTCAACCTAAACTTCATCTGCCAAGTTTCCATGTCAACCAACACACGTCCTGTTACAAGGAAGGGCCTTCCTAAGATAATGGGAACCTTAAAGTCAACCTCACAATCAAGGATGAAAAAATTAGCTGTAAAGATGAAGGATGCAACCGTCACCAAAACATTACACAATATTCCCACCAGCTTCTTCACAATGTGATCCGCCATGAGAAGTCTCATTGAAGTCTGCTTAGGTTCCCCCAACCCCAATTGTTTGTAAACTGCTAGCCATATCAAGTTAATGCAGCCACCCAGATCACATAGTGCCTTTACAAAATTGAAACACCCTATAGTGTATGGGATTGTGAATGCTCTTGGGTTTTCATTTTTTCTTAACCAAAGATCTAAACGTTATGGCACTATAATGGTGAACATTGTCCACGGGCTCAAAACTCATTGTCCTTTTTTTTGTCACTAAATCCTTCTTAAATTTTTCATAACCCGACATTTGTTCTAAATCCTCCACAGGAGGGATGTTCACCAACAACTCATTCAACATTGAGATAAACTCTTGAAATTTTTCCTCTTCATCTTTTTCTTCAATCTTTGTGGAAAAGGGATGGAGGTCGTGGAACAGGCTTCAATAATTGGGTTAGTTCCTTTCCCTACCCCTTGTAAGACTTGGCATTATTTTCAGTAACTAGAGGCTTTTGAGATGTATTCTCATCTACCACCAAACTTTTTGCTTCAGTCTCATTCACATCGTCAATAACTACTGGCTCATCTCTTTTGTCATCAACCACAGAGATAGGCGGATCGGTAGTAGTCTTACCACTCCTAATAGTAAGGGCTAGGCAATGGCCATTTTTTTTAGGATTCTAGACAATGTTGCTCGAAAGTGTGGTCGGTTGACATTGATTCAATGCGGCAAACATCTACCCAAATTATTGCTCAAGCTGTTTAATAGCGGTTGCATGAGACTCAACTTTTTAGCTCATCCCTGAAATTTCTACCCTGATCTCCTTAAGGTAGTTTTCCTGGCTCTCTTACACCTTAAAAAGTCTTGTAAGTAAGGCTTCCATCCTCAAATTATCGGAATCGACATCACGATTCCCTGATATAATAAAAAGGCCACTCTTGCTATTATAATCCTCTTTCTGCTTCCAATCACCATCACGATCTCTATCTTTATCTCTATACCCAGCCCTATTGTAGTTGTCACCATAGTAGTTTCGACCTTGGCTCCCTTGCCTAGAGTTTTAGTTTTCCTGGTTAGACCTTAAGACCTTGGCTCAAAAACCCGCCACCTCTATGTCAAGATATTTAGCCTTTTCCTCAGAATTTGAATCTTTATACCTAGGTGCTTTACTTTTTACACCTACTATATTCACCTTTTCTGCTCCAGCTACTGCAAATTGCTGAGCAAGCAATCCAATTTTAGCCCTTAGTTGTGCTACCTCTGTCACGCCCCGAATCCTAATGAGGCGTGATTGGCACTCGTAACCGATAAGGCCTGAGAGAACCAAGCTTTGCTTCTATTCGTTCATATGCATGTCATAAGAAACACCATTACCAAGTAAGGACTTGAAAATGCTAATAACGGAACTCATGGGACATGTGATATATATATATATATATATATATACATATGTGAAACTTGGACGTTGAGGCCATCAAGTCAATACATCATGTGTCACCTTACATCCATACACCCACATACGTCTACAAAAGCCTCTAACAGGAGCATTGACCAAAACGAACTAGAGCTGTCA
Source organism: Capsicum rhomboideum (assembly GCA_031232105.1). Taxonomy (NCBI): domain Eukaryota; kingdom Viridiplantae; phylum Streptophyta; class Magnoliopsida; order Solanales; family Solanaceae; genus Capsicum; species Capsicum rhomboideum. Next base: position 61,034,351 of record CP124711.1, read on the forward strand.
CCCATAGATCAATATAGCAGGTTTGGCTCGAGCTAGGTTCTTACCTCCAGAGCTGCCCCCTGTCAGGTTTGGTCCGAGCTAAGCTTATGCCTCTAGGACTGCCCCCTGATCCAAAAATCTTGGGATCGGCTTGAGCTAGGTATTTCGCCCCCAAAAGCTGCCACCCATACTTGAACCACATATGCATTACTTTGTTATTTACTTTGAGATTGATATCTTTACTTGTGAGAGATTTGTACATTCACTTGTACAGTACTTCTTTCATTACTTTTGAGAGATTGATACTATGATAGGCATAACTTTATATGAAACTTTGGATCAATACTGAATGAGTGAGAGACATATGAATAGACATTGTTGGAAATATAGCCTTATTGGAAACATAACACCATTGGAACCATTAAACAATAACCAATGAACGAGACACATGAGTATAACCACTATTGGAACTTCGGAACACAATCTTATTGGACTCTTGGAACATTAGTCAATGAATATAAGACATGTGATTCACCATTGATCAATGAGTAGGAAACATGTGCTAATGACAATTCATAACCGGGTATAGGATACCTTGGGACATTTCGCAATAGGACAAGTGTAATGTCAATGTGATTACTATTTGCTGCAGAAAGATACAGACAGAGTAACCTTACATACCTTGTATTCTCAATACGAATATACAATCTTAGGTGTGCATACAATAGTTCCGCTCATTCTTTATGTGTCATTCTACAACACAAATACATAACGGAGTTTACATTAACCACCAACTACATTGCAATTGCATATAACGACAATGAGTTACATGTTGGCCTTTAAACATGCCATTTCCCCTTGACAAAACCATCGATGCGATTATTATTCCCAAAATATCCCAATATTCCATACATTGACCAATACATGATAATCAATACATTTCACCACAACACTTCTACTTTACACGTTCTTATCCACACCACGTCACAAATAATCCATAAAATTACTTCAATACACCTCACAACAACAAATCGGCCAAAATCCCATAATTTACACTTATTTGAAAATAAAAAGTTTAGGAACATAATCACACCATACATGTTTATATTTCACCCATACCATGCATTTTCACCAAAACCACAAGTCACTTTTCAAGTTCAATTCACAAAAATGGCACATCTTGAGCAAAAGAAAAAGTTCACTATTCAACACCTTGCCAACATAGCCACCATGATATACATAACCTCTCATGTACATAATATATTAAATCACAAGAATAAACACTTACCAATACTTGTAGTATGGTGATCTTGCCCAAGAAGAGGACTTAGGGTTTGAGAGTTTGAGAGAAATATGTTGGAAATATCTCCAAAAAGGCATGTGTGTTTTAAGAAATAAAAATCTGATTTGTGGTGGCTTTATATAGGCCCTCATTCCCATCTCTATCCATCCAATTATTCATAAATCTTTTGTTTATTTTTCAACACAAGAATGGGTCATTTGACCCTTTTGGGCCTCTTATTTTGGCTCATTTTGCGCTTTAAATTGGGCCCAATAACATATCTCAACTTAGCCCACCAAATTCCATGTATAATTCACCACATATCTCATGTTTAAATTATTCCATAATGTAACGACAATATTCTCTTACGAGATTCTCATTCGTCGTCTCAATCGCAAAAATAGATATTCTAGTCGCCCATGGCTTCCTTGAACATTTTTGATAACTACTTGTGTTTCATAGTTTGATCATGTAGAAGTATGTAGGAGTGTATTGAGTTATTGGAAGCTTTAACAACACTCAAATAACTCCAAGGAACCAAAATAAACCATATAGGAATCGACGTAGAATTGCGTTACAAAATGAGCGCGGAAGGGCACAATTTGTTGTGCCTTGCGCCACTGCTGCAAAGCCTGAACCGGAAGGCTTGCGCCATACCCCCTGAAACAGGGCAGTGGTGCAAGTTTTCATGCCTTGCTGAATTTTTTTCCTCTTTTGAAAATACTAGCATATCATCAAATGCCCCAACAAAACACTACAAAATACATACTTAGTGACCTTCACCATCAAGTAAACATGACTCCAAGTCACCAAATGAGGTTGGAATGTGTACGGGGTATTACACAAATGTTCCAAGAAGTCACAAAAAACCTCCTACGAAGGTTTAATCACAGGTACGAGGGCCAAATTCAATTATCTCATCAATAACATTACCAAATACATACTTGTGGCGCTCGACACCTAATGTAAACATCGTGTAACATTGTCAAGTAGGGTTAGGAAGTTTTGGGGTGTTACATTTTTCCCCCCTTAGGAACATTCGTCCTCGAATGTTAATCATATTGTCTCTTTGGAACAAATTTAAGTCGAAGGGAATCATTAATCCTTTATTTGATCATATTCACACGTAACCTTATAAAAACTCGCTTGTTATGACTCTAGTGCCATACTTTGAACTTTTCTGTCATGCTCAGCAAATGCGAATACTCTTGATTTCATTATTTCTGTGATTTCCTCTACGTACTGATTTCTCCAATGGATTAACTAATATTTTTGGTGTCCTATCAGACAAACATTTGCAATAAGTAATGGAGGGATACACGATAATATGGAACCTGGGTCAATCAATGCAATTACCTTATGTCCAAATTCAAAATAATGTACTTGTATCTGCATCAGGAAAAGACTCCAAATTTCGCTGATCCGCTGAGGCATAGGTATGGTCCTGGGTTCCACTGGAACTAGCTGCCCCTCTAGAACCTCCGCCGCGTTGTGTACCTCTACCGAGAGGAGGCATCGATAATGGAGATGCGATAGTTGGCACCATAAGTCGTGTCATACCACTCATGCCCCTCTGTGGACACCCTTTCCTCACATGTCCCGGCATGCCACACCAGTAGCAAACATTTGTTCTGAACCAGCATTCACCTGCATGAACCTTTTCGCAGAACTCGTACAGCTGACGAAAAAACCTTGATTGACTCCTACTTTCTTGCCCTCGATACCCCACTGTCCGTGGACCCTGAATCTCACTTCTTTTCCCAAACTGGTTGTTTCTAAACACTTGGAATAGAGGGGGAACATTTGCTGTAAGCAAAGAAAATAATGGCCTTGGTGGTTCGTGCAACATCCAAGGTTCAAATCCTCCTTGGGAGGCCATGAACTGCCCCTCGGGTCTAGCCCTTTTTGACAACCCTTTGTCAAAGTCTTGTGTCCTTCTCTTTTGCCTTCGTTCCACAATTTGTTGCTCCAATACTCGTCTTTGAGTTTGTGCAGCAACTACACAGGTCAGTATGTGCACTGCACTCATTAAATCTTGGACAATAACATTATTAGACAATTCTGCTGGAATTGAAAGAGTAGGAGAAACCCGTGATACCAACTCATTTCCAGCCCCACCTTGATCAACTTGCTCAAGTGGTGCTCTACTGGTTCCTTCTCCGGCAATTCTGTCTATCTCCCTTCCATTTCCCCAACCTTTTCTTGCCATTGGCATTTCTAATCAACACAAGAAAACAATCCTCATGGTCAGTTATGATTTCACCTACAACTTCTCTATAAAGGAAAACCACTATCGTTGAGCACATATAATTCCACTTACAACCTTGGCTCTATTGCACGATCTAGAAATGAAGGAAAAGAAACAACTCCTAAATGTCTCGTAGCCTCCTACTTATAAATGTGGCGCACAACACATCGATAAGTAAGACTCTACTCAGACACGGCTTTGTAGATACCCTTAGAACGACCCGCTCTGATACCACTTTTGTCACGCCCCGAATCCTAACAAGGCGTGATTGGCACTCGTAACCTATAAGGCTCGAGAGAACCAAGATTTGCCTCTATTGGTTCATACGCATGTTATAAGAAACACCATTACCAAGTAAGGAATTGAAAATGCTAATAACGGAACTCATGGTACATGTGATACATATATATATATATATACATATGTGAAACTTGGCCGTTGAGGCCATCAAGTCAAGACATCATGTGTCACCTTACTTCCATACAACAACATACCTCTACAAAAGCCTCTAACAGATGTATTGACCAAGACAAACTAAAAGTTGGGACAAGTCCCCGCTTTATACAACATGTACAACACCAAAACATATGTACAACTGTAACTCGGAGAAGCCCCGAACTGACTGGAGCTCACCAATGATCTGCAACAATTGGCAACCTACTGTGGAGGCCTAGTAGTACCTGCGCCTGCAGAAAGTAAGGTAAATGCCCCAACAGGGGTCAGTACGAAGAATGTGCTGAGTATGTAAGGCCATAGAAACTGTATATAACATAAAAACTCCATTGAAGTTAAACACAAGTGAGTAGTCAATGTAAATAACCCATTGCTTTATAAGCATTTGGAAACATGTATATTGCGTACATTGCATTCATTGCGTTCTTTGCCTTTGCATTTATTAACCTTTGCCATTGCATACCCGGGCTCCAACTGATCAGTGGGTCCTTACATAACATAACGTTATGTTTGGATTGGCTCGAGCTAGGCTTATGCCTCTAGAGCTGCCACCCTGGGTTCAACTCAATCTAGGCTTATGCCTCTAGAGCTGCCACTCATAGATCAATATAGCAGGTTCGGCTCGAACTAGGTTCTTACCTCCAGAGCTACCCCCTGTTAGGTTTGGTCCGAGCTAGGCTTATGCCTCTAGGATTGTCTCCTGATCCAAAAATCTTGGGATCGGCTTGAGCTAGGCATTTCGCCCCCAAAGGTGCCACCCATACTTGAACCACATATGCATTACTTTGTTCTTTACTTTGAGATTGATAGCTTTACTTGTGAGAGATTTGTACATTCACTTGTACAGTACTTCTTTCATTACTTTTGAGAGATTGATACTATGATAGGCATAACTTTATATGAAGCTTTGGATCAATACTCAATGAGTGAGAGACATATGAATAGACATTGTTGGAAACATAGCCTTATTGGAAACATAACTCCATTGGAACCATTAAACAATAACCAATGAACGAGACACATGAGTATAACCACTATTGGAACTTCGGAACATAATGTTATTGGACTCTTGGAACATTAGTCAATGAATATAAGACATGTGATTCACCATTGATCAATGAGTAGGAAACATGTGCTAATGACATTTGATAATCGGGTATAGGATACCTTGGGACATTTCGCAATACGACAAGTGTAATGTCAATGTGATTACTATTTGCTGCAGAAAGATACAGACAGAGTAACCTTACATACCTTGTATTATCAATACGAATATACAATCTTAGGTGTGCATACAATAGTTCCGATCATTCTTTATGTGTCACTCTACAATACAAATACATAACGGAGTTTACATTAACCACCAACTACATTGCAATTGCATATAATGACAATGAGTTACATGTTGGCCTTTAAACATGCCATTTCCCCTTGACAAAACCATCGATGCGATTATTATTCCAAAAATATCCCAATATTCCATACATTGACCAATACATGATAATCAATATATTTCACCACAACACTTCTACTTTACACGTTCTTATCCACACCACATCACAAATAACCAATAAAATTACTTCAATACACCTCACAACAACAAATCGGCCAAAATCCTATAATTTACACTTATGTGAAAATAAAAAGTTTAGGAACATAATCACACCATACATGTTGATATTTCACCCATACCATGAATTTTCACCAAAACCACAAGTCACTTTTCAAGTTCAATTCACAAAATGGCACATCTTGAGCAAAAGAAAAAGTTCACTATTCAACACCTTGCCAACATAACCACCATGATATACATAATCTCTCATGTACATAATATAATAAATCATAAGAATAAACACTTACCAATACTTGTAGGATGGTGATCTTGCCCAAGAAGAGGACTTAGGGTTTGAGAGTTTGAGAGAAATATGTTGGAAATATCTCCAAAAAGGCATGTGTGTTTTAAGAAATAAAAATCTGATTTGTGGTGGCTTTATATAGGCCCTCATGCCCATCTCTATCCATCCAATTAGTCATAAATATTGTGTTTACTTTTCAACACAAGAATGGGTCATTTGACCCTTTTGGGCCTCTTATTTTGGCTCATTTTGCGCTTTAAATTGGGCCCAATAACATATCTCAACTTAGCCCACCAAATTCCATGTATAATTCAACACATATCTCATGTTTAAATAATTCCATAATGTCACGATAATATTCTCTTACGAGATTCTCATTCGTCGTCTCAATCGTAAAAATAGATATTCTAGTCGCCCATGGCTTCCTTGAACATTTTTGATAACTACTTGTGTTTCATGGTTTGATCACGTAGAAGTATATAGGAGTTTATTGAGTTATTGAAAGCTTTAACAACACTCAAATAACTCCAAGGAACCAAAAGAAACCATATAGGAATCGACGTAGAATTGCGTTACAAAACGAACGCGGAAGGGCACAATTTGTTGTGCCTTGCGCCACTGCTGCAAAGCCTGAACCGGAAGGCTTGCGCCACACCCCCTGAAACAGGGCAGTGGCGCAAGTTTTCATGCCTTGCTGAATTTTTTTCCTCTTTTACAAATACTAGCATATCATCCAATGCCCCATCAAAACACTACAAAATACATACTTAGTAACCTTAACCATCAAGTAAACATGACTCCAAATCACCAAATGAGGTTGGAATGTTTACGGGGTATTACACAAATGTTCCACGAAGTCACAAAACACCTCCTACGAAGGTTTAATCACATGTACGAGGGCCAAATTCAATTATCTCATCAATAACATTACCAAATACATACTTGTGGCGTTCAACACCTAATGTAAACATTGTGCAACGTTGTCAAGTAGGGTTAGGAAGGTATGCGGTGTTACATTCTTCCCCCCTTAGGAACATTCGTCCTCGAATGTTAATCATATTGTCTCTTTGGAACAAATTTAAGTCGAAGGGAATCATTAATCCTTTATTTGATCATATTCACATGTAACCTTATAAAAACTCGCTTGTTATGACTCTAGTGCCGTACTTTGAACTTTTCTGTCATGTTCAGCAAATGCGAATACTCTTGATTTCATTATTTCTGTGATTTCCTCTACGTACTGATTTCTCCTATGGATTAACTAATATTTTTGGTGTCCTATCAGACAAACATTTACAATAAGTAATGGAGGGATATACGATAATATGGAACCTGGGTCAATCAATGCAACTACCTTATGTCCAAATATGAAATAATGTACTTGTATATGCGTCAGGAAAAGACTCCAAATTCCGCTGATCCGTTGAGGCATAGGTATGGTCCTGGGTTTCACTGGAACTAGCTGCCCCTCTAGAACCTCTGCCGCGCCCCGTAGGCTATGTACCTCTACCGAGAGGAGGCATCGATAATGGAGATGCAATAGTTGGCACCATAATTCGTGTCATACCACTCATGCCCCTCTGTGAACACCTTTTCCTCACATGTCCCGGCATGCCACACCAGTAGCAAACATTTGTTCTGAACCAACATTCACCTGCATGAACCTTTCCGCAGCACTCGCATAGCTGATGAACAAACCTTGATTGACTCATACTTTCTTGCCCTCGATATATCACTGTCCGTGGACCCTGAATCTCACTTCTTTGCCCAAACTGTTTGTTTCAAAACCCTTGGAATAAAGGGGGAACATTTACTGTAAGCAGAGAAAATAATTGCCTTGGTGGTTCGTGCAATATCTGAGGCTCAAATCCTCCTTGGGAGGCCATGAACTGCCCCTCAGGTCTAGCCCTTTTTGACAACCCTTCGTCAAAGTATTGTGTCCTTCTCTTTTGCCTTCGTTCCACCAATTGCTGCTCCAACACTCGTCTTTGAGTTTGTGCAGCAACTAAATGGGTCAGTATGTGCACTGCACTCATTAAATCTTGCACAATAGCATTATTAGACAATTCCGCTGGAATTAAAAGAGTAGGAGAAGCCCGTAATACCAACTCATTTCCAGCCCCACCTTGATCAACTTGCTCAGGTGGTGCTCTACTGGTTCCTTCTCCAGCAATTCTATCTATCTCCCTTTCGTTTCCCCAACATTCTCTTGCCATTGGTATTTCTAATCAACACAATAAAACAATCCCCATGGTCAGTTATGATTTCACCTACAACTTCTCTGTAAAGAAAAACCACTATCGTTGAGCACATATAATTTCACTTACAACCTTGGCTCTATTGCACGGTCTAGAAGTGAAGAAAAAGAAACAACTCCTAAATGTCTCGTAGCCTCCTACTTATAAATGTGGCGCGCAACACATCGATAAGTAAGACTCTACTCAGACATGGCTTTGCAGACACGGCTTTGTAGACACCCTTAGAACGACCAAATCTGATACCACTTTTGTCATGCCCCGAATCCCAATGAGGCGTGATTGGCACTCGTAACCGATAAGGCCCAATAGAACCAAGCTTAGCTTCTATTCATTCATATGCATGTCATAAGAAACACCATCACCAAGTAAGGACTTGAAAATGCTAATAACGGAACTCATGGGACATGTAATATATATATATATATATATATGAAACTTGGCTGTTGAGGCCATCAAGTCAAGACATCATATGTCACCTTACATCCATACACCCACATACGTCTACAAAAGCCTCTAACAGATGCATTGACAAAAACCAACTAAAAGTCGGGACAAGTCCCCACTTTTTACAACATGTACAACACCAAAACATATGTACAACTGTAACTCGGAGAAGCCTCGAACTGACTGGATCTCACCAATGATCTGCAACAACTGGCAACCTACTGTGGAGGCCTACTAGTACCTGCACCTGCAGCAAGTAAGGTAAATTCCCCAATAGGGGTCAGTACGAAGAATGTACTGAGTATGTAAGGCCATAGCAACTGTATATAACATAAAGACTCCATTGAAGTTAAACACAAGTGAGTAGTCAATGTAAATAACCCATTGCTTTATAAGCATTTGGAAACATGTATATTGCGTACATTGCATTCATTGCGTTCTTTGCCTTTGCATTTATTAACCTTTGCCATTGAATACCCGGGCTCCAACTGATCAGTGGGTCTTTACATAACATAACGTTATGTTGGGATCGACTCGAGCTAGGCTTATGGCTCTAGGGTTGCCACCCTGGGTTCGACTCGAGCTAGGCTTATGCCTCTAGAGCTGCCACCCATAGATCAATATAGCAGGTTCGGCTCGAGCTAGGTTCTTACCTCCAGAGCTGCCCCCTATCAGGTTCGGTCCGAGCTAGGCTTATGCCTCTAGGACTGCCCCCTGATCCAAAAATCTCGGGATCGGCTTGAGCTAGGTATTTCTCCCCCTAAGCTGCCACCCATACTTGAACCACATATGCATTACTTTGTTCTTTACTTTGAGATTGATATCTTTACTTATGAGAGATTGGTACATTCACTTGTACATTACTTTTGAGAGATTGATACTATGATAGGCATAACTTTATATGAAACTTTGGATCAATACTGAATGAGTGAGAGACATATGAATAGACATTGTTGGAAATATAGCCTTATTGGAAACATAACACCATTGGAACCATTAAACAATAACCAATGAACGAGACACATGAGTATAACCACTATTGGAACTTCGGAACACAATCTTATTGGACTCTTGGAACATTAGTCAATGAATATAAGACATGTGATTCACCATTGATCAATGAGTAGGAAACATGTGCTAATGACAATTGATAACCGGGTATAGGATACCTTGGGACATTTCGCAATAGGACAAGTGTAATGTCAATGTGATTACTATTTGCTGCAGAAAGATACAGACAGAGTAACCTTACATACCTTGTATTCTCAATACGAATATACAATCTTAGGTGTGCATACAATAGTTCCGCTACTTCTTTATGTGTCATTCTACAACACAAATACATAACGGAGTTTACATTAACCACCAACTACATTGCAATTGCATATAACGACAATGAGTTACATGTTGGCCTTTAAACATGCCATTTCCCCTTGACAAAACCATCGATGCAATTATTATTCCAAAACTATCCCAATATTCCATACATTGACCAATACATGATAATAAATACATTTCACCACAACACTTTTCCTTTACACGTTCTTATCCACACCATATCACAAATAATCCATAAAATTACTTCAATACACCTCACAACAACAAATCGGCCAAAATCCCATAATTTACACTTATGTGAAAATAAAAAGTTTAGGAAAATAATCACACCATACATATTGATATTTGACCCATACCATGAATTTTCACCAAAACCACAAGTCACTTTTCAAGTTCAATTCACAAAAATGGCACATCTTGAGCAAAAGCAAAAGTTCACTATTCAACACCTTGCCAACATAACTACCATGATATACATAACCTCTCATGTACATAATATATTAAATCATAAGAATAAACACTTACCAATACTTGTAGGATGGTGATCTTGCCCAAGAAGAGGACTTAGGGTTTGAGAGTTTGAGAGAAATATGTTGGAAATATCTCCAAAAAGGCATGTGTGTTTTAAGAAATAAAAATCTGATTTGTGGTGGCTTTATATAGGCCCTCATTCTTATATATATCCATCCAATTAGTCATAAATATTGTGTTTACTTTTCAACACAAGAATGGGTCATTTGACCCTTTTGGGCCTCTTATTTTGGCTCATTTTGGGCTTTAAATTGGGCCCAATAACATATCTCAACTTAGCCCACCAAATTCCATGTATAATTCACCACATATCTCATGTTTAAATAATTTCATAATTTCACGACAATATTCTCTTACGAGATTCTCATTCGTCGTCTCAATCACAAAAATAGATATTCTAGTCGCCCATGGCTTCCTTTAACATTTTTGATAACTACTTGTGTTTCATCGTTTGATCATGTAGTAGTATGTAGGAGTGTATTGACTTATTGTAAGCTTTAACAACACTCAAATAACTCCAAGGAACCAAAAGAAACCATATAGGAATCGACGTAGAATTGCGTTACAAAACGAGCGCGGAAGGGCACAATTTGTTGTGCCTTGCACCACTGCTGCAAAGCCTGAACCTGAAGGCTTGGGTCACACTCCCTGAAATAGGGCAGTGGCGCAAGTTTTCATGCGTTGCTGAATTTTTTTCCTCTTTTGCAAATACGAGCATATCATCCAATGCCCCATCAAAACACTACAAAATACATACTTAGTGACCTTAACCATCAAGTAAACATGACTCCAAGTCACCAAATGAGGTTGGAATGTGTACGGGGTATTACACAAATGTTCCACGAAGTCAGAAAACACCTCCTACGAAGGTTTAATCACATTTACAATGGCCAAATTCAATTATCTCATCAATAACATTACCAAATACATACTTGTGGCGCTCGACACCTAATGTAAACATTGTGCAACGTTGTCAAGTAGGGTTAGGAAGGTATGGGGTGTTACAACCTCTTCCACCGCTATCTCATCTAGTGTTCTCTGCTCTACTGACGCTCCAATTACATAAGTATCTGCAGGCCTATCTGTCTCTCGAGTATGCCAACCTCAGTTGTTTTTTGCAATCCAATCAAAAATTTCAGAGGCCTAATCACAATGGAGACTCATAAATGCCCCACCTGTGATAGTGTCCGCTACAACTTTTGTGTTACCATTCAAGGCTTTATAAAAGATCTCTAGCAATTTTATACCAGTCATCCTATGGTTTTAAACACTCTGCAGCTTCTTTTTGAACCTTAATAAAGTCTCATATAGTTCCTCTGAGTGCAACTATTTGAAGTTACATATCTCATCTTTCAATTTTAGCATTCTGGAGGGTGGAAAGAATAGGTCTAAGAACTGAGTCCATAACTCATTCCAGTTACTAATAGATCCACGTGGTAATTTAGCCAACTATAGGGTAGCTTCTCGCATTAGAGATAATAGAAATAACCTCAATCGAGTAGCCTCCTGACTCACTCCAGGTAGATTATATGAAATGCAGATCCCCATGAAGTTCATAATATGCATGTTTGCATCATCAGTAGGAAGGCCGATAAATACCTCTTTTAAGTTTAGTAAGTGAATCATGGCACTCATAATGTCAAACTTTGTCCTTTGAGGCAATTCTGGAGGAATGATAGCACCTCTCTCAATCGGCTCCAAATAATCCAAATCTTCCTCTGGATCTTCATAGTTAGGAAGATATTATTGTAGTGGCTGCTTCCCCCTGGGACTTCTCTACCTCTCTCAATTATCAAGTGCAGTAAGATAATTTACTTCATCTTACCTTGCTCTCTTGTCCCTAACTGCATCCCTGGTGGCCTCTTGTCTAGCCTTCTGCACAACCACTAATCTAGCAGTGGTTTGTTCTGTAGTTTCATGGATAATTGGATGAAGTTCTAGATGTTCATGAAGCTCACCACAACCATTAGCGCCTTCCAACGAGGCTGCTAGGTTATGAACTCCATCGTTAACCATTTTTCAATTATTTCTCAGAGTTCTCTCAAGTTTCGTATCAAGTGGAATTAGGGGATTGCCTTAACTCCGAGTAGTGGGCATACACCAGTGTGTTCCCTAAAAATAATACACAAGTAAATTAGAAAACAACAACAAATCAACCTCAACAAACACAATCAATTAATTTCGTAATTGTATTCTATGGCAACGATGCAAAAATTTGATGTCACCCAAGTTACACCTGCCAAAAGTATAAAGAAGTCGCTGATCAAATATAGCATTCGATCCCACAGGGAAGAGGTTGAATTTCAATCTCGTGTTTGTCTAAGTACCTATCAAATAAGTAAAAGAGAAGGAGTTTGTGAAATAAAAGATCAATAGTAACAAGTGTTGAGTTATTGGATTTGTAATCAAAATGAGATAGGTACTTGGACAGAGTTCCCCAATAACTTCATAACTCCAAAGGTTCTCTGTACTTTAGTGATCTCTCATGGTATTCGACATGCAGAATCGATAGGCTATGTATCATCAAACCGACAATGTTACGCCCTTGTAAATGACCATCCCCAAGCACAAAGGTTCATGTATTATGAGTTTTGCATTACTAACCCCTATCTATGATCCCAATATAGTCTTCCCCACTTACCGGCTCAAGGCTAATTAAAAGAAGATAACTCCAAGTCTTGTTATTGATTTACTATTCCTATTCGATTTCCCTTACTACAATCTAGGGTAGAGATAAGATAAGTTCCAATGCATGCACTCGTTATAAAGCAACCAATCCTAAAGAAACAACAGTACATGCTAAGCTACCCTTTGAGAATCACCTTGTACTTCAAACACTACTTAGTTGATTCATTATGGTTCCCATAATCCTAGTTGTGGTGTTTATCTACTCATAATTGCAGTCACACAAAAAGCATTCACAGATGAAAACATAAGTATGAACTTACAATAAGACTAATAAAACTCAAAAATCTCAACTTAAATTAAACCTTCGAATCAATATCCCTGAAATCCCAAGAATATGCTTTAGAATCTCACAATATAATGTTGTAAAGTATGAAAGAGTGTAAAAAAATGTACAAAAAACCCTATAGGATTATTAATAGAAAAATAAAACCTACCCTAATACCAGTAAGAAATCTGGGTAGGTGGCATCGAACGACAGGAAGGTATGATCGTGGTTTGAACCCACGATACTCGTTTGGTCTTTTTGATTTGGCTTATACATTCTTCATCTTCAGATCTTGGCTGGTACACCTCTCAGTATGACCTCGTGGTTCCTAGGCACGATTGTGCCTGGTGCTCGTCTGATCAACCTTCCTTTAATCATATGTTACTACCATGTCTGGGTCTTCTTCTTAAGACCTCAAGGTATGGTCGTATGTTCATTCCATGATCATGATTGGCCCTCATCTAATAATTCTTATACTTAGCTCCAACAACTTTGTTTCCAGGTCCTCCTTCCCATGACCAAAAAGTACGATCATCTAATCACCTTCTGGGGACCCCTTCTCTAATTCAAGACACAAAAACCTTTACACGACTATGTTCAAATCCCACAGTCATGTTTTCATTTGTCTGATCTATTATAAAGTCCTATTTTTAGAACTTTCTTTCTTCAAGCCTATTTATCCTAGAATAATGCAAAGACCTATTATATCCACCAAACCATACCCTTGTACTTGCATTTATATTGATAATTTTAAGTGTCTCAGATGCGTAAATCCATGGTACAACAATACTTCACGCATGTGTTATGGACTTTGGAGGTCAGTGGGAGTAGGTTTTAGCCTTAGTGGAGTTTGCCTATAATAACAGCTACCCTTCAAGTATTCAGATGGAACCATTTGAGGCGTTGTATAGTAGGCATTGTCAATCTTTGAGTGGTTGATTTAAGACTTCAGAGGTTAGGTCTCATGGTACCGATTTGCTTCGTGAATCTTTGGACTAAGTTTGGGTGATTTAGGATAGACTACGGGCAGCTTGGAGCAGACAGAAGAGTTTTGTTGACTGTAGGCTTCGTGCCTTGAGATTTAGAGTAAGTGACTGGGTATTCTTATAAATGTTTCCCATAAAGGGTGTGATGAGTTTTGGAAGAGAGGCAAGCTCAGTCCCAGGTTCATCAGGACCTTTGAGATCCTTCAGATAATTAGGGAGGTAGCTTATGAGTTGGCCTTTCCTCCAGCCTTTTCCTCCATCCATCCAATTTTCCATTTATCAATACTACAACGTTATATTCTGTATGTGTCTCACATACTTCGGTAGGACTCAGTCCAGTTGGATGAGAGTTTGACCTTTGTGGAGGAGCTAGTTTATATTCTTGCCAGATATGTCAGACGGTTGTGCTCCAGAGATGTTCATATGGTTAAAGTTCAGTGGAGACACCATTTAATTAAGAAGGCTACCTTGGATATAGAGCATGATATATGGACTCAGTACCCTCACCTGCTTGAGCCTTCAGGTACTTCTTAATCCTTTACTTTTGCGGACTTAAGTCTTTTTAGTAGTGGACGTTGCAATGACCCTCCAGGTCCGTTTTGGTTTTTTCATAGTTTTTATTTGTTTAGAGGCTTTCTATAGTTTCCCGAAGTCATTTATGACTAATTGGGACTGACATTTTGGTTACTGGGCAGTTCATTTGGTTTAGAGTCATTTCCCTAGTTTGGAGATTTTGAATATGAGAAATGGGTATCGGGACAAAACTTTATGTAAACTTCCTCATATACCAAATTTGACAGTTTTATTAACTCTAAAATGTTGATTTTAGGCTAGGAAGTCCCTTGGACAAGGTCTCGAGGCTTCTGGACTCGTTTTGTACTATTGAATGGAGTTTAGTAAAAACCAAAACCTTGGATGTAGGTCCCATATTTTGTTAAAACAACCTCAGATGGAAATTTTGATTTTTTCATTAAGTCTGGAATGCCAAATTTGATGGGGTAGCATAGTTTGTTTGTATACATGGGGTTCCGAATGAATCTCGAGCACCCGATCAAAGTCCGTTGGGACTTAGCATTTTTTTGGTGCCAAAGCAGCTGGTGCAGCAGCTTTAAAGGCCTAGAGACCACATTAGTGGATCAAAACTACTTTTCCAATTGTTGTCCAGCTGATGCTGGGTTGATTTAGCGCCCACCTTGCCGCTTTAGTGGTCATTTAGCCGCTAAATCGGTCATCGCTTGTAGTGTGTGTGTGTGTATATATATATATATATATATATATATATATATATATATATATATATATATGTATATATATATATATATATATATATCATTTGCCTTAAGTTTCATCTTCAAATGCTAAGTGTAAAACTCCATTAGAGAATGTGGAAGCTTAAGATTAGTGTGGGAATTAACAAATTTAAGCTGGGATTGCGTTGGGGCGTCATTGTGATCATCTTCTTGTGTTAATTTCGTAAGTATCCAATTAGATTTCTGTTTAAGTTGTAGTTAAAATTATTTTTTCTCCAATCTTTGTGGGACTATTTTGGGATTAATTTGGGGTCATATTATGCCCAAATGTTAGGACAAATAATCATTGACTTGAGAGGGATGCTATGAAGATTTCAATTTCATGATTCTGCAAGCAGGCCCCACGAGGGGTTTTTAGTCTAATTTTTGATGCAGAGAATTAATATGTAATGTGGGCATTAATATTCTTGTCTTGATATTTAGAACATTTTTTTCATAGCGTGGCAGCATTCGAAGGCATCTTAGAAGGGAAAAGCCTTAGTGTAGAGGATTTTACGAGCTTTCGGCGACATCTAGGTAGGCTAGGCTTACCCTCCTTCTAGATTGTTCTTGTTTATGGTATTATAATGTTAATTTTCTAGTTTTTGGTGGGTTCTTATGGTCTAGGTACCTTTTTTAGCGATTGTTGTTTAATTTAGCCGACTAGGGGCCCTTTTCGATATAACTCGACCCCATTTTCCCTTAATCTAGCTTCTGATTATACTTTAGGAATTGACTTAGTTTTATTATTTCTTTGGGGTGAGATTGATAAGCCTTAGTCTAGATTCGGGTAAATGTGTGCCTTAGGTGGGGTTTTTGGGGTTTGTTAGTGGGCCCTACTGCCTATTTTTTAGATAAAATACTTAGATTAACCTTTCTTTGATCTTAATGATCATGTAGCTGCTTTCTTCAGTTGTTACTTGGGTTTGGGTTGATTTAGCCGCTATTTTTAGGCCTATTTATATTTGTTACCCCCGAGTAGAGTACCATTTGACCTAGGACCGTGCTTTCTTGCCTATTGGTTTGAACCATCTTCTCCTTAGCAGATTTAGCCGCTTAAATTTGGAAATTTATGACTAAATGGGCTTGAGACAGGCTAAAACTCTGGGATACTGGTACTAAGTCTTAGGTTATGAGTTCCAATTTGAGTCCGGCGTATATATACTAATTATTGCTTATGAGTTCCGATTCGAGTCCGGCATATATATACTAATTTCTACTTATGAGTTCCAGTTCAAGTCCGGCGTATATATACTAATTATTGCTTATGAGTTTTGGTTCGAGTTTGGTATATGTATATTGATCGTTATTTATCAGTTTTGGTTCAAGTTTGGTATTTATTACTTTTACGAATACTATTAGGGTTGGAAACCCAATAGAGACCGGTAAGACTTGTGGTTATGGATGGAAAGAAATATCAAGTATGCATATCACTTATGTAGGCTTGTTTTACATTAATTTTTGTCGATTATTCTATCTTTACATTAGTGTTACTTGGTTGGGTTTATTTCTTCTTGTTTGTGCCTTTGCGACTTATGGGGGCCTAGTTAGGTTATAGCTAGGTTTTATTATTGCTTTCGAGGTACATTTTTTCTACTTATCATGGTTACCTAGTTTGGCTTGCTATTTTCATTCTTGCCCTTATTTATTGACTTATGTTTACATTCTCGCATTTTAATCATTCTTTTACTGTAATTTACCTAAGTCGGCCTATGATGCCTACTGAGTACCCATTGTTTTGGAACTCACACTTTACTTCTGCATCTATTTCCCTGATGTAGATTTGAGTACTAGCCACTACAGTTGATGACATGTTCAGGTTATGTTTTTATTTGGAGATAGGGTGAGCTATTAGAGTCCGGAGTTGATCCTCCTCCTTCTGCAAATTTTAGTCTCATTGATCTATTCAGATACTATGATGTATATTCTGACAGTGTCTAGAACTCTTTTTGTAGTAGTGGCTCTTGTACTAACTTTACTAGGTCATGAGGGAAATCATTTTGATATTTTGTCCTTTTCCCTCTTGTGTAGTATGCTTTTAAATATATATATATATATACACACACACACATATATATATATATATATGTATTCTCGTGAATTATTTCTTTAGTTGAATCTTTATCTTCTTACCTTTCGACAGTTAGCCCGTTAATTAATGTTTCGGGCTATGATTTGGCTTACCTGCTGGTAGATTAAAGTAGGTGTCATCATGACTCGAGAAATTGGGTCGTGACACAAAGAAATCATAAAAATTGCATTATAACAAATTTAGAGTCATTATAAGCGATTAATAAAATTTCACAAGCTGGTGAGATCAGTGAAAACAAGGACATGAATGAAGTGAGTGTTGTCTTGACTACATAAGAGATGAAAACCAATTAGCAAACACCACTAGCTCTACTCCAATGTCAAACACCTATATATCAAGAACCTCTATATCGATCTCCACATTGACATACAACTATCCAATATTGTCCTATAACCCTACCACATATCCTGTTCATAACACACAATCGACATACTTTCCAATCCCTCCACCTAGATTCTAACAACCACCAGCTTATCAAATTCCACTAACAAATAAAAAATCCAATCAATCAATAAGACTCGGAGCAAATTTTCAAAAAAATCCCCTTAAGCAGTACACCCCTTTTGTTGAGCCCATAGCCTAACTACATGCTAGACTAAATGTTGTTGGCTATATCACTCTTATTTCTGCAATTGTAATAGTCACATGTGCAAAATGGCTTGACCTTTCTAAAATATGTGCTTATCATTCAGGGATGAAAGGGCACACCACAGAAGAATATTGAACTTTGAAATATAGAATTCAAACATTGATTGATACCAAAGCAATACATCTAAAAGAGCCTAATTTGAATGATGATTGATTTCTTAAGCATGACTTGTACCTGGTTGGAATTGAAAAAAATGGAATTATTTCTTTCTCCTTATTGGGCTCTTCAAACTCTACTTTAAACTGTATTAAATTGGCTGCAGTAATATTTCCTTAGAGCATGATGAAGTTATTTATGATTTTCTTTAATGTACTTTGAAATACGTTTGACCTAATTCTCATTTAAGAGGTACACATTGGCGCTCCTATGTGGTTTGGTCTTATCGTTATAAAACTTTCATATTTTGTATTTGGCCATCTAACTGGCGTAGAAATTTTGAGGTCTCTACTAAAGTATGAGAATTTTCTGAGTCATAAACTGGGGCAGAAATTTTTGAGAGGTTCTCAAAAATTTCTTCAAGGATTGCATGTCAAGACATCCATATGGAGTTTAAGTCCAAAGCAGCAAATTCAAGACAAAAAGCAAAATATGAGCAGAGGAACAAATCAATCTTTCCCTTTTTAAGACATACAATTTTTCTTTGAGCATAAGAATGATAGGTTAAGAACTATCCTCTAAAAAATTTACTTAGGGTTGATCATTATCTTTCAAATATCAAATGGGTTAAGCACCACCCTCTTAAAAAGTTTCTCAAAGCTAAGCATTGTCTTCTTGAATTTGATAGGGGTAAGCACTACTCTATCTAGACCTGTCTGAGTGTAAGCACTATTCTTGGAAAGTTAACTGGTTAAGAACTACCCTCTCTTGAGATGTTTTCTAAAGCTAAATATTGTCTTCTGAAATTTATTATGGTTAAGCACGACTATTTCAAGAAACTATTCGAGAATAAGCATTGTCCTTGGAAAGTTAACTAGGTCAAGTACTACCCTCTCTCCAAAAGTTATCCAAAGCTAAGCAATATCTTCTGTATATTGATGGGGTTAAGCACTACTCTATTAAAAATCTATATAAGGTTAAGGATTATCCTTGAAAACTTAACTGGGTTAAGCACTAACCTATTCTTAAAGATCCTTGGATGCTATGCATTGTCCTTTAGAGGTTGATTGGGTTAAGAATTACCCTCTTTTTAAAAGTCATTGGAGGCTAAGCATTTTCCTTTGGAGGTTGATGGGTTAATCACTACTCTATTATAAAACATTACCGTAGGCTAAGCATTGTCCATTAAAGGTTTATTGGTTAAGCACTACCCTAATCTTAAAGATTACTGAAGGGTAAGTATTGTCCTTTGAAGGTTGATTTGGCTAAGAACTACCCAATTCTTAAAAATTACCGTAGGCTAAGCATTATCCTTTGGAGGTTGATTGGGTTGAGCACTACCCTATTCTTAAAGATAGTCGGAGGCTAAGCATTGTCCTTTAGAGGTTTATTGGGTTAATCACTCCTTATTCTTAAAGATTACTAGAGGCTAAGCATTGTCCTATGAATATTGATTGGGTTAAGCATTATCCTATTCTTAAAGATTATAGGAGGCTAAGGATTGTCCTCTCTAGATATCGAATGAGCTAAGCATTGTCTCTTCAAATCTACATGGGCTAAGCATTTATTTCTCATAACTAATATGATTTCATATCCCCTCTTGATATTACTATTTTCCAGCGTTAATATTTTTCATCACATTAATAAATATTTATATTTATTGGCTAACCATTTTATCTAATTATTTTAGAAGATGCAGGTATCAAAGGCAAATGGGAACAATGCTCGTTCCTATTTCCAAGGAATAATTATTCTTATCCCTATATCTTTACAACTTTACCTGAATCTGTACAAGTTCTATTTTTCCATCTTACTCATACTTTTTATCTTATCAACTCTGGCTTGTGGATTTTCTTTGGGTATATCATTTATCCCTAAATCTAGAACTACACATGGCCTAATTCTTATAAAACCCAATATATATATAGGTGACATAAAACTGAAGTCTTGTCCATAACATTTTGCACAACTCTATCCTATTTCATCTGGTCCCACCGGACCATTCCTTCAGTCAGCCAAAATTGGCTTCTATGTTAATATTCTTTGCCCAATAATTCATCCTTCATTCCTGAGCAAAGAAGGGGTAGTTATTGATACCTAATTTAGACCTCCATATACCCCACTAATTTGTTAAAGTATTTCTATCTTGTTGAATATACATCACTAATATAATTTTCTATAATTCAGCTTATAAGTTTTACAAGATATAGTTTTTATCGATAGTAATTTTTAAATCTTTGTATCACTACCACAAATCAATTGCTTTAGTCATAACTGTCATATTTATGCTACACTATTAACGTTATTATCATTTGGTTATGTTTATATTACTATTTATTATCATTAGAGTAATTTTTAACTTATAACTACTAGTCGTACTATCTTTTGAATTCTTGTCATCATCATCATCATTATTATTTTTATTATTATTGTTATTATTTTAATGGCCCTTTCCATCGTTACGAGTAAGTAAAACATACAAAAATTTGGGTTAAAATTTTCTCCAAATTGGGAGTTAAAATTTTAAGGCTAGGCTAGTCTTGGATAAAATTTAAGTGAGGTATGTTCGAGGGAAATTTGGGAATGGATTGGGTAAATATAATAAATTTTAGAATATTTTTATGTTATCTATGATGACAAGAAATCCATAGGATTTTTTGGAAGTGAATTCAGGTTAGTAGAACTCCTGATATAGAACTTGATGTAAAGAGGTTTGTCGGAAATGCCATAGTTTGAGGGTGCATTGTGAAAAAGGCAAACCTGGGAGCAATCTTGAGTTTCTACCTTACAACACCCGCTATATTGGGTAGTGGGCCGCTATGGGGCTATCGCTATAACAGATAAATTCCTGCTATAGCGTGAGTCAAAAGTGGTCAATCCCGCTATAGCGGGCGGCTTCCGTTCAAACGATGCCGCTATAGTGGGATTGGGTCTCTATAGCGGGGTGATCGCTATTTGATGCAAAAATTTCCCCAAAATAATTTATTATTTTCTAAACTCATTGTGGGGAAAACTTAGGCAACTTTACGCAATTTTAGGTGATTTTCCAGCAAAGTTCTTCATAAAGGTAAGTTAATCACTTCCATTTACTAGTTTTTGGATTTCTAAACCTTAGAATTACTAGTTTACTGGTTTTGGGGATGATTTAAATTAACCTAGGTAATTTTTCTGGTGCAATAGAGTAAATTAGGCATAAAACCTTTTAGTTTTGGTTGAAGGTTAATAATTTACTCTTGCATGACTATAATTCACTAATGCAACCATGAGATTGGTAGTTTTAAGGTGAATTGATTGTGGAAAAACCCTAGGGTTGAGGGAATGATCATGAAATTGGCCATGGGGTTTGGGATTAGGTTATAATTCTTGATGTTGTTGGTCATTTTGTTGATTCTGTGTTACATTCATGCTTTTAGACCACAATCAAGCAAATGTTACAAGGAAAGGGAAGGCTCATGTTCGTTAGAGAATTTTAGGCTTAGATTGAGGTAGGTGATGGTTTAATATAGTTGAAACTCAATTTCTTACATGTGTGCATGATAACTATTTCTTAGTATTACTTGCGCAATGCATGTTCAAGGAAAGTGGATGATTGTTTGATATCCTAAGTGTTAATCACATGCCATGAACTTATATGAAAGCTTGTTGGGTTTTCAAGTATATTTTTGGTTATCATTGTGGTTTTGATTTTTATGATATCTGTCATTATTGTAGGATGTACCAATATTTGGACATCTTCATGGGATTTGGTTGGAAAAAGGTTGGCAGGCACTTGATGTCTGAGATTTGTTACATGGACAAGAGCTCGTGCCTTGCAGGTCATGGCTAGTGTGAGACCGTAAGACCCTTAGCATGCATGTACAAGGTATTGATGGGTGTGATGGTTCCTCGAGCGAACCGGGGATTATCTATTTACTGTTATATTGGTTCTTTATTCTGAATCGAGTTCATGTGCTTAATTGCTAAAGGTGGTTTCTTTATGTAAACCGGGTTGCATGATAATTACCATTGTTGTTATTCTTATGGATCTTTGAATGGTGTGGGCTAATTTTTAAGTTATGGCATAAAACTCTTTATTATCTATTACTTGTGTAATTGAGATATGATTGATTTAATTGTGGTGTCATGGTTGTTGACTTGGAGTCTTATTGTTAATCATAGTTTTGACGTTACTTGTTATCCACGTTTACTTAGAATGAGTAAGTTCCATAATGTTGTTGAATAAGGTGAACTGCTATGAACTTTAGGTAAGGTTACATGGTAGGTGTTCATGGTTGTCTTATTTTACTAAGTTATGGTTATGTGTTCATATTTCTTATTTTGGGTTGGCCGATGACCCTACCAATACAACGTTGTTCCTTGTGTACTGATACTACACAGGCTCTTCTTTTTGTTGAGTGTAGAGCATATTCTGGTGATTGTTTTAAGACCTCAGAGCTGATTCAAATTGTGTTTGAACTCAAGGGTAAGCTACATCTTCTAGGCTGCCACGAGTTTTTCATTCAGTTTCTGGTCCATTGTTTTGAACTTAGACATTTTTCAGTCATATCCGTTTGTTGTTACTTATTAGTGTTTTGGTACAATGACTTTCAGATTCAAGGGGATTGTTTAGATTTCATATTTTCTAATTTTATTTGGTTTAGTTATTGAATTATTGATATTCTCAATGGGAATGGATTAATTGCCTAATTCTTTTGGGCTAAGTGTTGAATTGACTATTAAATTAGATGGTTCTCACACCGAGTGTTTGTATGGGTGCCACTCACGATGGATTCGGGTCATGACAAAATCTGTATCAAAGCCCTAGGCTTATTGATCTCAATGTACCAAAATGGGTCTAGTAGAGTCTTGTAGAACGGTAAAGAAACAACTATACTTTTCTTTGAGAGGCTATAGGACTTTAGAAAACTATTATTTCTTTCTTCTTTTGTGTTATGACTTGATTCCAATTGTTATCTCGTGATTCAAATTGGTATCTGACCTTGTTCATTCTTTTATTCGCAGATCGTGAATACTAAAGCAAATGGAGCCAGAGCCACAACCCCTGCACCAGCAGCTCCAGTTATGAAACTGAATGTCCAGGGATAAGGGTACAAGTGGGAAATAGAAAGGGGAAGAGAAAGAGCAACACCCATCAGGGGTGGAGCTCGACCAGTAGCTGATCAACCTGATCAGAGATCAGTGACCCCTCCCCCAAGCCAAGATCATTATGATGAGGTTAAGGAGATGAGCGGGGATGTTGGTGAGCATAAAGAGGTGGCACTAGTTGGAGGTGCAGCCCTTCCCCCTATGTCGTCTGAGATGATTCAATAGGTGCTTTCTTTCCTGAATGGATTGGCTTGTACTGGGGCCGCTCCTGCTATGCCTGCTTATTAGTTTTTAGGTATTTAGCCAACTGCTATAGTTGCTCCTAGAATGGGTGAGGCTTTAGGGATGGAGATCTTTCCTCATCTGGTGTTAGGTCCGGTCATGATTGGGAATGAGCATGACATACTTACCAAGTTCATTCCTTAAGATGAAACCTCCTACTTCTATTGTCTCTGACATGGAGAAGGTGTTTGAGTTCCTTATTGATTTTTATGAAAGCCTACCTAAAATGGGTATTGTTGAGCAGCACGGTGTTGAGTTTGTTACTTTCCAGCTACAAGGTGATGCCAAGCAGTGGTGAAGGGTGTATGTGGAGTGTCGATCATAATTATTGCCTCTATTGACATTAGCTCAATTCTATTCCTTATTTTTGAAGAAGTATGTAGCCCGTACTCTTCATGATCGTAAGAAGGATTAGTTTTTGGCCCTTCAGAAGGGTAATATGTCTGTTGCGGCTTATGAGGCAAAGTTTCATGCTTTGTCCCGTTATGCTACTCAACTACTTGGTATAGAGGAGGAGATGATTTGGTTTATTGTGAAGGGCCTTAACACTGACTTGGAGGTTTTGACTGTTCATATGATTTCTGTTGGAAAAAACCTTTAATGATGTTTTTGATTATGTGAAAAAGACAGAAACAGTGTAGATAGTTGGCCGGGCTAAAACTTTAGCAAAGAAGTCCTATAATGTGGGTAACTTTGGTGGTTCTTATTCCAGGGATCATAACCAACAAACTTATTCAGCTCGCCCCATTAAGTCAGCTTTGCCAGCTTCTATGGGTGGTCCTTCATGAGCTATTTTGCAGCCCTCAGTTGCTAAAGGCCAAGGGGCTTCTTATTCTTCGACCAATAGTCCTCTTCTTGAGCGAGGTTGTTATACTTATGATTTTGTGGGGCACTTCAAGAGAGACTGTCCTCAGAGACAGGATGAGTTACAAGTTATGCACTCAGTCTCTTGCACTCTGACTTAGCCTCTTATGGGTTCATGAGTGATTTGTCTACATTTGATGCTTTGATAAGAACAATTGATTATTTATAGTGAACTCAATTATTCATAATATGAATTTATCAAATGAGGATTAACGCTTCGAGTTTATGCAAATCTTCTTTTACCAAATCCTGACATGTTCTTCTGAGGCTATATATTAAGATATTATAGTGTAGGTTAATATAGGCAGACATTAAACCTTTTAATTAAGAATGAAAAGATGATTGATATCTTATAGCCCTAGTAACGTGAAAACATGATTGATATCTTATAGCCCTAGTAACGTGCAATCACATGAAAACCTTATGAATTCTAAAATTTCATTAGATTTTACAACCTTAGTTAAGGATTTAGCTTTTCATAATGATGGTTAAATAGCAAGAATATAAATTGAAAGATTCCATAACTTACTATGAATATTGAAAGCTTTGAAGATGTTTGTTCAAGAACAAAAAGACTAAAACTTGTAAAAACCGGGCAACAACAAACTACAAACTAAACTACAACTAAAAATTATTGACTCTTTACAAATGAAACCTAATATGTCTAGTTATAATGGCCCAGGATGTTGGAATCCTAAAGAAATCAAGCATGTCCATCAACTTTGTTGTGAATTTGAGATACACTCATTTTCATTATATTTTACCCACATTTATCCTTATTTTAAGAATGTTCTTGCTTGATACTTGTATTTTATGCTTGATTTCATGATTTGGCACTTATGAAAGGTGTTTTAATAATTTTAGGTGAGAAAAGATGAAAAGGAAAAAAAAAAAGGAGCATAAAAAGGAGATTTTTTCATAGTAGAGTTTGAGAGCAAATGTTAGAGCCTCACAAGGCTAGTTCTATAGCAAAAAGGGGTAAAAAATACACCCTTTTTTGAATTTTACACCCTAAAGAGAAGATCCCCAGAGTGAGCAAGGAGAGCTCATAACACGAGCTCTATAGTGAGTAGGATAGGCTTGCGCCACGAGCTAGGCAGTAACGAGGGAAAATTTCGCCCTGTCCCGATCCAACTAGGATAGAGTCTATTAGGTGTTTTTAAATATTATAAATTCATCATCCCTAGATGCGTTTAGGATGATTAAAGTGTAACATAGAAACTTTGGAGATACAGAGCAAGGAAAATATATAAGGCTTCTAGGGTTACTTCTTTAACTCTTTATTTATCATTATTTCATTAGATTAAAGCTTTTAATCTATTTTTGATTAACTAAGCCCTCTTTATAGGGTTATGGCTTAGTATGAATGTCATTACCTTTATATAAGATTGTTATTAAAAATCTCACCAATACATTTTATTCTCTTAATATTGTGCTTACTATTTTATTTCTTAGCTACTAATAGGATAAATGAATAATTTCTAGCGAAGGTGAGAGAAAAAACTAGAAATAGAATATGGGTTAAGGGGAGAGAATGCATCTAAGCATCAGATGGATTTGTGGCTAGGACAGAGATGCACCTAGTTTATCCTACTCGGATTAAGTACAAGAAGATAAATTAATGCATTTGTATTAATTCATCCATCCCTGCTAAATAATGTAGTTAGGTGTTTAATTTGGGTAGAAGGTTAGAGGAGCAAGAGCTCATGACCATATAATATCAACTCTATTATTGAATAATTTGATAGATATATTAAATACACTTATCAACTATATAAAGATACGTCGGAATTATACAAGCTATATAACCCTTGATATAAACTTCTCTATGAAAAACCTCCATAATATTTATTTTTAATTACTTTATTTTCAGTTATAATAAGTAGTATAATCAACAACCAATCAAACCTTGAGAATTTATAACTTGAGTAATTAATTAGAATAAGTTAATTTAGTAAATAATTAATTATAAATCCTAGTGATTTTGACATTCTCCTTTTTGAGTCACTTTAGTACTTGGCAACCGTGTACACTTGATTTATATCATTTAATGGTAGATCTTAGAAATAATGATATCAAATTGAGGTTTTAGGTTGGTCATGATGTTACACATGGGAGTTTGATAAAACCCACTTGTGATATTTAGTGCTTAATTAAGAAATTAGCATTAATACCTAAAATCTAGCCTACCCATAGCTTTAACTAAATTAAGGCAAATTGCTATTTACCTATGTATGAATCTATACTCATGATAACACACCCCTAAGTTACTTTTATCATTGATTACTATTTCTAAGTCTTATTTATTGAAATCTAACTCTCTTAATAACTACAATGAAAAAGGTTTACTAACCCCCCCCCCCCCCATCCCCCATTTACTTTTATTATTTTACCTTAATACGTGTAAGCATTAAGAGAGCTACTTGCACTCCAACGTGAACTTTACAAATTTATTCTCTGTGGTTTGACCCCAACCTCAAAGTTGGGTTAAAAATATTGACAACAACTGGGTACACTTTTTAAGGGTGTAATTGAGCGTTATCAAAAATGACGTCGTTGCCATGGAATGAAAGTATAGAGTTCCTTTATGAAATTTTTTTAAATCACTTGTGTTGAGCCTTAGTTTAAATTTACGTTATTTGTTGTTTTTAGTTTTGCTTTAGTTGAAAACATGAGTCAACATGGTAGTGATACTGTGAGTTACGAAGTGAAATTTGATGAGGATGACCACTTGGGTGATGTCAGGAGAGTAAGTGTCATTCGCCTACCTCCTATGGTAGGGAATGCAATATTTTATGTTACAAGTACAACACTCTATTTACTACAAATGAAGGGGTTATTCGGTGGCCAGTCACATGAGGATGCAAGCAATTACCTCAAGAACTTTATTGATGTTTGCACCCCCTTTGACATAGAAAATATTTCTCAAGAGTTTTTCTGATTAAGGTTGTTTCCTTTCTATTTAACACGGGAATAGATTATCTGGATTAGAGAATTGCCTGAGGATCAATCACTTCTTGGATTAAGCTTATCGAGGAATTATTTGATAGGTTTTTTCCTTCTTCATGGATGCTTCAACTCTAGGACAAAATCACTAAATTTTGCCAATTAATTGGAGTGCTTCTTTATGATTCATGGCTTCGATTCAAGAAAACGTTTCTCGAATGTCCTACTCATGAGCTACTGGAAAATTTGTTGCTACCAACTTTCTACCATTCATTGGATTCCTTGAACAAAACTATGGTGGATAATTTAGCCAGTGGTTCCTTGATGACTCAAACTTTTAGAGTTGCTTCAGGCTTACTTGATCAAATGACTAAGACAAATCGTGCTTGGCACACCCAAGATGCCGAGGTGGCAGTCGGTGCTCCCACTTTGTCTTTGGTGATCCAAGAGCAAAGAAAGAAGGATGAAGAGTGTGATGAGAACATGGAAAAAATTATGACTCAAATGGAGTTTTTGAAAAAGCATTTCATGAGTTCTAGCCCCAAAAGTGTAAACGTTATTGCTACTAGAGGAAACCGACTCTATGATGATGATGTAGATGATTCATTTGATGAAGAAATCCAATTTTTGGTTAATCAAGAGGTATATTCTCGACCTACCTATCAAAGTCAAGGCTAGAACCAAAGTTGGAACAAGGATAGGGACCGTGATTACCAAGACAAAGATACCAAAGGGAATTAATGTGACCAAGATAGGGATTGGAGAGATCATGATAGGGATCATGATTATATGGACAAAGATCATGATAGGGATCATGATAGATATAGATATGATCTATTTCGTGATTTCCCAAAATCCAAAGCATCCACTTCGTACCCGAAAAGCTATAGAACGGAACACATGCTTGTGAGAATTCTCAATCGGGTTGAAGGTAGTGAAAAGTCCTTAAAGAAATGAAGAATGACTTCTATTTATTAAATAAAATGATCACATATCGAGCTCTCCACCAATCAACTTGAAACACAATTTAGTCAAATCTCATCCCACCTAAATCCATGGCAAAAAGGTGGACTTCCTAGTGACACGATGGTGAATCTAAAAAACAATAATGTGTATTATATGGCTATCGTCACTAGAAGCAGAAAGGTACTCAGTACTGATATGTTTGACATTGATGAAACTTTCAAAATGACGAGGTCATTGAGCAGTAAATAAATGTGAAAAGAAAGCGTGTTGAGAAGCTTCCTGAGACTAACCTTGGGGAATCAAAACCTGAAGAGATTACTATTGAGAAGCTGGTAGTATTTGAAGATACAAGTGCCAATGATGAGAAACAAAAGGTGGATGAAAAAGAAATTCCAAAGTTGGATTCAATTTCATGCATTCCAAAGAAAACAATGAAAGTTCCTTCTCCATTCCCACAAAGATTGAAAAAGAAAGAGGAGGATGTCAAGTTTAAAAAATTTCTAGCCATGTTCAAAAACTCTCTTGATCAACATCCCCTTGGTGGATGTGTTTCTTGAAATGACCAAATATGTTAAATGCATAAAAGACTTGGTGACTAAAAAGAGAAGTATCGACTTTAAAACCATTGAAATATAGCACAATTGTAGTGCAATTATTTCGAGCAACTTGGTTGTAAAGAAGAAAGATCCTGGAGCATTCACTATCCCTTGGACAATTGGTGTGTACCAATTTTCCAAAGCCTTTTGTGATTTGGGGGAGAATATAAACTTGATGTCGTTGTCCATATTCAAGAAGTTGGGCTTGGGGACTCCTAAAGCTACCACAATAAGATTGTTAATAGCGAATAGGTCAATCAAAAGAATGGTGGGAGCTTTGATAGATGTTGAATATGGTGAATTGAAGTTTAGAGTAAATAATGAAGAAGTCACCTTCAATGTGTGCAACTCAAATAAACAACCAAGGGACTTGCAAGTGATTTTAGTTATTGATTCAATTAATGACGTAGTTGCTTGCACCTCAGAGGTTGGTTTTGTTGGTGAATCATTGGCAGCGGTGCTATGTAATTATGGTAGTGAAGAGATAGTGAACTATGATAAAGTGTTGGCATCATTAACCGTGTTTGTTACCTATCCCAAGGATCCCATAAAACTTGATCTTGATTTGAAAAACTGGGAAAGTCCACCCGCCAAACCATCCATAAAGAGACACCAAAGCTAGAACTTAAGCCTCTTCCTCCCCATCATCGATATCTTTTCTTGGGAAAAGTTAATACGTTACCCGTTATCATAGTGGCTTATTTGTGGGTTTGGCAATTTATAGCTTTGGTATCCGTGTTGAGGAAGTTCATTAGGGTTATTGTGTGGACTATTGCCGATATCGTTGGAATCCCTCTCAAAATTTGCACCCACACAATCCAATTAGAACCTGTTTGTGTGCCTAGCATTGAGCATCAAAGGAGGTTGAATCCTCCAATACAAAAAGTAGTTAAGGAAGACCCAATCTCCAATAGCACGTGGGTGATACCGATGTAATATGTGCCTAATAATTAGGAAATCACCATTGTTCCTGATGAGAAGAATGAACTTATTCTCTTAGGCCGGTCACAAGATAGCATGTCTTATGGATTATAGAAAGCTCAACTCATGCACCGAGACAGGCCATTTTTTCATGCCTTCATGTAGTAAATGTCAGATCGATTGGCGAGGAGAGGATGGAATTGCTTTCTTTATGGTTAATCCGAACACAATCAAATATCCATAACTCCCAAATACCAAGAAAAGACAAATTTCACTTGTCCATATGGCACCTTTACATTCAAATGTATACCATTTGGATTGTTCAATGCTCCTACTGCTTTCCAAAGGAGTATGTTGTCGATTTTATCAAACATGCTGGAAGATTAAATGGTGGTGTTTATGGATGACTTCTCGATGGTGAAAGATTCTTTTGAAGCTTGTCTTGATCATTTAGGCAAATTTCATCAACATTGTGTAGAAACAAACCTTGTGCTCAATTGGGAAAAGTGTCATTTTATGGTAAAAGATGGAATTGTGCTTAGTCACAAAATTTTAGGGCATGGCACTCAAGTGGATCAAGCGAAAGTTGAAAAAATAGCCAAATTTCCTCCACCTATCTTTGTTAAGGGTGTGAGGAGTTTCTTGGGGCATGACGATTCATAAAAGAATTTTCAAAGATAGACAATCCATTGTGCAAGCTTCTTGAAAAGAAAGCTAAATTTGAATTTGATGAGAGTTGTGTAAGGGCATTCAATTGCCTAAAGGAAAAGATTATGATGGAACCTATCTTTGTGGCTCTTAATTGGTCAATTCCTTTTGAACTTATGTGTGATGCTAGTGGGATAGCATTAGGAGTGTTTCTTGGGCAACAAAAAGACAAGATCTTTCATTTAGTTTATTGTGCTAGTAAATCTTTGAATGAAGCACAAAAGAATTACACAGTCATGAAGCAATAATTGTTGGCCATAGTTTTTGTGGTCACCATGGTGGAATATGGACAGTTGCCAAAGTCCTTAAAAATGGCTTGTATTGGCCCATATTCTATCGAGACGCCAATGACTTGGTCCGATTATGTACCCAAAGTCAAATCCAAGGAGGTATCTATAGGGCGCATAAAATTCCTTGAAGCCTAATCTTGAAGTTTTAATTATTTAATATTTGGGAAATTAATTTTATGGGACCTTTTGGGAGTTCATTTGGCAATAAGTACATATAGGTGTCCATTGACTATATGTCAAAATACGTTGCATCACCCAACAATGAGAGAAAGAGTGTCACCTATTTCTTGATAAACAATATATTCATAAGGTTCAAGAATCCTTGAGCTATTATTAGTGATGGAGACTTAATTTTTGCAATTGGATGTTGGTGCATTGCTAGAGAAGTACGGAGTCAAGCATAAGGTAGATATGGCATATCACCCCCAAATAGTGGGCAAGTTATAACACCCCAAAAATCCAAGATAAGACATGATACAAGTATAATAAAATCAAAACTAGTGATTTGGTAGTATGTGAAGTGATTCAGACATGAATTAAGGCCACAAATAGTTCCTAGCTCATGGCCAAGTTGAAAGCTTCCTTACCGACTAAGTTCTTGTGTCGGATCTCTCTATAGTCAACTTCAAATGAGTGTAACTCCTAGTATATAAGGATTTTTGTAGCTCAAGACACACTAAATTAAAGTTCTTTTAGTCTTCTTTTCAATGCCACTAACCGTTCATCAATCCAATTCTTGAGTAAAAGTTATGCTCATTTTACCTAAGTGTGTTTGTCTGCTAGATATTGATGACCTGAGTTGACGAGCCATAAACTGGTTGATGACCAGTCAAATGAAGTCATCAACTTAACTAGTAATATCAAAAAAATGATCAAAGATTGACGATCTAAGTTGACGAGCCGTCAATTGGTTGACGGGCCTTTAACCAAGTCGTCAGATGGAAATTTTCTTCAATGTTAAAACATTTTCTATGTAACACCTCGTAAATTTTCAAACGTACGCGACTAGATAACGGAAGTAATTTAACATGAAATAAATGGTATATTATGTATGCAAAGTGTTGGACTTAATTCATCTTGGCTAATGGGCTCAAAATTGGCCCAAAATTTACAAGAAAGACATGGCCCAAAAAGGGAAAACTTGACCCATTCATCTTTGACTCTTAAACAATCATTAATGACCAAGTGCATGGTTAAGAGGGACTTTTAAGAGGATATATAAGGCTAGAAAAATCAGATTTTATTCAAACATAACACCTTGCCATTTCTTGAAATTTCTAGACATTCCAAGAGACCAAAAGAAACCCTTTTCAAGCCAAGGCAACTACACTTGTTTTGCCAAGATCATCATCTTGTAAGTATTGGTAAGTGTTTATTCTTGTGGTTTAATATATTATATAAATAATAGGTTGTGTAAATAATGTTGTATATGTTTAATAAGTGTTGAGCAGTCCACTATTGGAAAAACAGTCCACTTTTGCTTAATCGGTAAAAAAAAATTCCTTCTATGTGGTTTAAACTTGAAAGGGGACTTAAGGTCTTGAAGGAATTGAATTATATGGACTAAATTTCAGTATATTTAAAGTGTGGTGCTGTCCCTAATTAGTTACTTTTGTGTATGGCTTGATGGAAATGTTTTTACGCAATTGTGCATGGAACGTTTCGCTTAGTGAAAAGAGAATTTTTTTTGTTATGTTAAAGTGAATTCTAAAATTGTGTGGGCTGGTTTTGGTATATTGTTGTGAAAGTTATTTAGGTGACTTGATGGGATAAATATGTGGAGTTGTATTGAGGCGGAAATGTAAAGTAGAAACTTGGTGTAAAATCCTATCTGTTTGTGATGTCTACGGCGATATGTGGACTGTTTTGGTGGTGTGTGGACTGATTTGGTGTTGTTGTTTTGCTAAAGCAGTAAGTTATAGTGTAATGTGGTGGAATAATTTTATTTTGTAGTATAATGAAGGGGGGGAGTGATGCACCATGTGTTTTGGAGGTTGGACGGTTTTTACTTTCCGTTAAACACCTACTTACCGTCTTGTGAACTTGTAATGTAGTTAGTGGTTAATATAAGCTTCGTTATGTACTTGTGTGTAGAGTAGACGTAAAGAGAAATCTGGAGTGTTGTATTCACGAATAATATTGTGTATCCATATTGGGGAATTAAGGTATGTAAGGTTACTCTTTCCATATCCTTCTGCAACACATAGTATCACATTGTCATTATACTTGTTCCATTCCGAAATGTTCAAAGGTATTCCATTTCCGGTTATTAATCATTG
Source organism: Capsicum rhomboideum (assembly GCA_031232105.1). Lineage (NCBI taxonomy): Eukaryota > Viridiplantae > Streptophyta > Magnoliopsida > Solanales > Solanaceae > Capsicum > Capsicum rhomboideum. The sequence goes on from CP124711.1 coordinate 61,067,742, forward strand.
TTACTCACATGTTCCTTATTCATTGATCAATTGTGATTCACATGACTCATGTTCATTGGTTAATGTTCCAAAGTTAAAATAACATTGTAACCACTAATGTACCAATCTCATAACAAAAGAATTAAAGTAATGAACACTTGTTGAGTACGGGTGGAAACTTGAAGGGGCGTAAGCCTAGCTAGAGGCAATCCCGAATGGATATTGAGTACGGCTGGCAACTCGAAGGGGCAAAATCCTAGCTAGAGTCGATCCCGAAAGTTCATTGGAAACAAGTGGAAACTCAAAGGGGTGAAAGCCTAGCTAGAGGCGATCCCGATTATTATGTTATTTCCCACTGATCAGTTGGGCCTGGGCATTACATGATTGATGATGAAGTAAAGTAAAGTAAAGTAAAGTAAGCAATGTACATGATCCCACATGTATACCTTATGGTAGTTTATCTACATGATGCGTTCACTTGTACTTGATTCCATTAAATTCCTATATCTCATACAATTACTTATAGCCTTACATACTCAGTACATTCTTTGTACTGACGTCCCTTGTGGGACTTACCTTACTTGATGCAGGCACAAGTACTAGTAGGCCTCCACAGTAGGACTTGGATTTTTCTACGGATTATTAGTGAGCTCCCAGTTGCTTCGGGGCTTTTCATGTCCTATGTATATGTTGGTTTTGGTATTGTATCACATTTGTGTAAAGCGGGGACTTGTCCCGACGTTAGGATGATTGTGTTCATGTATTTATAGACTCTTTGTAGACGATGTGAGACAAACGAAGGATGTATGTTATGTCATGGTGGCCCTAATGGCCAAGTTTCATATTTGTATGTGTTTATCATCACACATTTTCCATGACTTATGCCATTAGCATCTTGCATCTATTTTTGATATTGATAATCATGGAATGACTTGCGCATGAGTTTACAGGGATAAAAATTGGTTCTCTCGGGGCCTCAACGGCTTTGGGTGCCATGTCCTCCCCAATGGGATTTGAGGCGTGACATTCTAAGGGGTTATTTGAACTTTTCCCACTCTTTTAACACCTAAACTATATCGTTTAAGCTATTCTAAGGCTGAATAACAAGCCTTAAACGCCCCAAATTCCCCACTAACTCAAAATTCATTCGACACTTAGTCAGAAACAAGAGAAAGAGGCAATTTTCCTCCTCTTTAGGGCAAACTAGGGTTTTCCAATAATAGGTTACAATTTCAAAAATTTCTTCAAGGATTTCATCTCCAAGTATATGAGATTTCATCAATGGGTTTCCTTTCACCCATTGAGTTCCAAAGTTAACTCAATGGTCTCAATTAAATTTATTTTTCAGAGCTAGGGTTTCATGAAAAATATGAGTTTTGTTGTGTTTTAGTTTCTCATCAAGAATAATTTATGAACACATGTCCCACTAAAAAATTTAACATTATTATGGAGTTATCATTGTGAACCCTCATTATATTTATCAAATTCTAGGTTTTGGGAGTTGCTTTTAGTGAAATTTCATGTCCTATTCATATTATAGAAGTTGTCATGAGTAGTTGCATTCTTTAGAGATGGTGGGTTATGAACACCCGATGACTTAGGAATTCATGCATTGATAATTAACTATTCAGTCATTAAGTTTCATATGTTTTAGGATGCTTTCAGATAAAGTGTCTCTCACTCAGTCTCAGACATCAAAATTAGTGAACTCCAGTACTATCAACTGTTTAGACTGTCATAGTGATTTTTGATAAAGTATATTCTAAATAATATTTTCAAATAATACATACTATTAAACTATTAACATCTTCATGAGTCAAGAATTAGGATTTAGGTACAAACTTGTAGAGTCATTCTAAAGCTTAGTCCTCATATGTTATCTTATGCATTTTACTCGGCCATCTCAGGCCTCACATAAACTTACAAGTCACAGAGTTCAGAAATACATGTCACACACACACACACACACACACACACACACATATATATATATATGCATAAATGTTCTCATATTATGATCAGAAACTTTGACTCATAAGATTAAGGTACATGACATGCATGACATCCAGATATGCCATCAATGCTCTTGGACTCTCTTTCCTAAGAGTATGTTCCCAATTAGTATGGTATTCTAAATGCCATCAATGATCATGGAGCAGTTTTCTTATAAAAGAAAAGTTCACCAGTAGTATGGCAGTCAGGTATGTTATCCATGATTAGGGATGGGTTGACATCTAGATATGTCATCCCATCTAGATATCAATTATATTTAGTTGGAGTAATACTTAGCACCGAGTTGGACTAGGGTTCAGCAAAACCCAATTCCCAAACTACATGCCACCGTAGGTATGATATTATATTTGGCCCCAATAGGCTCATAAGTGATTATGCCAATCATGGTTCGTACCCTTGGCAAGGTATTGAACACCCTCCCAACTTGGATTACAGGTTAGATTCCAAGTTGCTCACATGGTCTATGTTGGTTAATAGTATCTCCCTCGTCTTAGACATATATCTTGCATTGACCTTGTATTTAATTTATTCAGTACAGTATTAATCAGTTATATGTTAATTTACTTGGTCATTGCATTAGTTTACATTCCTCAGTGTCATGTTTAGTTCAGTCTTATATAGTAAGTATATTCCATTCCATTATAGAATAGTGCATATCTCACTTGCTCAGTATATTTAAAGTACTGACCGTATACTTTCTTTTGCGCTACATTGTATCATAATATAGGTTCAAATGCTCAGTATCCATATCATGGTTAGCACGATCCCATATCACCTCAGCAGTATAGTTTGGTGAGTCCCCATCTTCTGAGGACAAGACTTATGTTTACTTTCTTTATTTTAGTCATTCAGTTTTTAAAAAGTTAGGGTTAGCTAGGGGCTTGTCCCAATAACTTATCTTAGTAGAGGCTTTCATACAGACAGACTAGTGTATTCAATTTTGTTGTTTATTATATGATTTTCATTTTGACTTTTGTGTAGAAATTTATTTTAAACATTATTATATTATTCTTATTTCAGCTTTCGGTCAGTGAAATCTCATTTTATACAGTTTTTTGGTGTCATGCCAGACCGTGGGTTAGCTTGGGGTCACTTGTGACTCTAAGCACAGTATTAAAACTAGGAGGTAGTCTCGAGTTGTGACAAACTTGGTATCAAAGCTAGGTATAAAGTGTCCTAAGGTGTCTGAAAGCTGCATTAAGTAGAGTCTTATTCATGGGTGTGAAGCACACCATACTTTTGAATGAGATGACATGAAACATTTTAGGAAAATTTTCACTTTTCTTATTCTCATGATCATATCGTGCGATGGAGTTTAACTCTATTCACTCTTCTAACACGTTCCTTACATGTTTCAAAATATGTCTTCTCAAAAAGAGATCAGTCAGAACAGTGATCAGAATGGTAACCCTTCCACTCTAGTTGATCAGCCTGCAAGTGTTGATATCTCTAATGCAGAGTTTTCTGATGCTATCCAACTATTATCCTAAGCTATGGTTTCTTAAATAAATCTGCAGGTATCAGTCCCTGTAAATCTTGTTGTTAAGAAGAGAAGAAGGGAGAGAAAAAGGGTCATACCAGGGAACGGTAACTCTAACCATTAGGAGATTGCTAGAGGAGACCGATCTTATTTTCTACAAAGGTCATCAGGGATAGGACTATCATACCTAGTACTACATATCTGGGCCACAGGCCTCATTATGATCATAAGGAGAGAGCATTTGGCTCTCATCCTCAGAAAAATATTATATAGGGAAAATCCCACCCCACTTGCAACAAGTGAGGCAAGAACTGCATAATATAGTGTATGGCAGTCCGTGAAGGTTGTTTTGGTTGTTGAAAGCCATGCCACAAGTTGAGAGATTATCTGGTAGCTTTAACAAAGGGAAGAGGGTTCGCCTGCAGGCTCAACCTACTTCCTCCACATCCCCTCAAGGTCATTCAAATCAGTCGAGTGCCTCTCATAGCGTAGGCTTTGATCAACGCTTAAATCAATCTCGTTCACCTTCTAGCTAACTAGGTTAGAATGGTTTTCCTAAAGTTGAGTTGGGTATGTTTCCAGATTTTCTGGTTCATACATTTATGAACCTCAAGTCTTTATTACCCCATAGTGGTGAAAAGTTGTAATTTAGAATGAAGTAGTGATGGTGGAGAGTAGTAGTATGGCAAACAATAGAAAGAGAGTTGTGAGAAGTAGATCCTTGTAGGCTTGATAGGTTATCATAAAATATTGGTGGAAAACCACGAATATAGCCTACTTAATCCCTTAGAACAAATAAGAAGGTTAAGATCGAGAACTGTATACTTAGTTTGGTGACTTTGATATAAGGGGGAGATGTTAGAGTATAGAACCAATTAGGTTCAGATTGTAGTGTTAATAGGTTCTGTAACAGGGCCAGGGGAAGGTAGAGACCCATTCTTATCATAGTCTCTTCAGTATACTTATTTTATCATGACACTTTACTCCTGTCTTGCATCAATCCAATGTATGCGCTTCATTTGGATGTGGGTCTACTCTAAGTTCTTAGTAGTATAAGGGGTAATAGTCTTGCTCAAAAATCCAAATCATACTTTCTGAGCCCATGAATATCAGTCTCACACTATGCAGCTAATGACTCATGCTCCTATGATTTCTCAATACGCTTAGTCCCGTGTACTCACAATACATTCTCGTTGATTATTAAAATTATAATGCGTCAGGTATGTCCTAAGACCAACCTTTTTGAACAAGCTCATTTGTACTATATTGTACCCTCAGACCCAGTTGAGTGTCAACAATATGAAATCCCAGAGTCATGATTCTATAGTATCCCTCTTACTCTAGATCATTCTATTAGAGTCAGTGACTTTTAGTATACTATGGTAATGGGGTTGGTGACAACTAACTGGTAGGCTTAGATGCTTTAGGGATGTACCTTGTAGATTTTGGTGTTGGGTGGATAGTAAACCCTTGATTAAATCTCAGAATTAGGGGTGTAAAATTTGACCCTAGTAAGTATAGAATTTAGGCTCCCACATTTAAGAATAGCACATTTATTCTATGAGCAGTACCTAGTGTTTTTTATTAGGCTCAAACATGAGGAGAGCGTGCTGATAGACTTAGCCCTTAGCAGCCTTGGATAGTGTACCTTCAAGAGACTTTGAAGTAAAGCCCATAGGTTAGGTGTGTTGTTTCATAGGTAGGATTGTAGTGGAAAAGTGATTCTAAGTTAGAAGTTATCAGTCGTCCTGCCGAAAAAGTGTAGTATTCCGATTATTCTGTTTGGCCTAGAATACTCTTTCTTCATGCTATAAAATTTTAGAGAAAAGGTACCTCATGGTTAAATCTACATCATTCCCCATTTTCTTATGAACTCAGATCAGCAGACCAGTGTGTTCAGACCATGTCCAAATTTCTACAGTCGAATATTTTGCTTAGATCATACTCATGATTCCTTTCCCTAGATGCAACTAGAATTCCTAACGAATAGCATGGGAAAATCAAAGTTCCTTTCTCAATGACTATTAGAATTTCATACCAGTATCTATTGATTCATATTTCCATGCATACGCTTCAGTCATGAACAATAGTTGAGTTCTAAACTCCCAGTATAGATTAGTCTGTATAGCCAATAGATCAATTCAGAGATCAGACGAATAATACTCGTGACTTCTTTCTTTCCTTCTAGTCATACTCTTCTGAGTCCATGTTTGTGCCTATTCCCTACGAGCTTTGATATGTATTCATGTTGTGTGTAAATACGGTGGAATCTCATTCCCAACCTGAAATCAGTTCAGAGTAATAGTTTCCTTTTTATTACTTTTCTTAGTCCCATGTCACCTAGTTACTCTCATGTCATAGCATGTATCCATAAATTCAGTCCAGTCCATATTTCAGTTATAAATTTAGTTATCATGCCAATATTCAGATCTTAAAAATCAGTGTTGGGATTTCATCTCTTTCACTATTCTTTCAGCTTAATAGTGTTCATTAGGGGACGAATGATCCCAAGGAGGAGATATTGTAACACCTCAAAAATCAGAGATAAGATTAGAACCATGCAACAAGTCTATTTAGAATCAAACATAGTGATTTGGTAGTTTGTGAAGTTATTTAGACATGAATTAAGGCCACAAATAGTTCCTAGCTCATGGCTAAGTTGAAAGCTTCCTTATCGATTGAGTTCTTGTGTAAGATCTCTCTAAAGTCAACTTCAAACATATGTAAATACTAGCATTTAAGGAGTTTTATAGCTCAAGACCCACCAAATGAAATATCTTCGAGTTTTCTTTCCAACGCCGTAGATCGTTTGTCAGTCTAATTCCTGAGTAAAAAGTTATGCTTTTATTACCTAAGAGTGTATGTCTTCAAGATATTGATGACATGAGTTGACTAGCTATCAACTAATTGACGACCCATCAACTTAAGTTGTCAACCTTAACCAGTATGATAAAAAATATGGTGAGATTGACGACCTGAGTTGATGAGCCGTTAACCAAGTCGTCGGATGGAAATTTTTTGAAATGTTAAAACATTTTACAAGGTGTTGTTTGGTCTTTTCCCTCTCTTTTAACACCTAAACTATGTTGTTTATGCTATCCTAAGGCTGAATAACAAACCTTAAATGCCCCAAATTCCCCATTAACACAAAATTCATTTGACACTTAGTCAGAAATAAGAGAAAATGGTAATTTTCCTCCTCTTCAGGGCAAACTAGGGTTCTCCAATCTCAGGCTACAATTTCAAAGATTTTTTAAGGTTTTCATATCCATGTTCATTAATGAGTTTCCTTTCACCCATTGAGTCATAACATTAACTCAATGTCCTTAATTAAATTCATTAGTCAGAGCTAAAGTTTCATGAAAAATATGAGTTTTGCTATATTTTAGTTTCTTATTAAGAACAATCCATGAACACGTCCCACTAAAAACTTTAATTTTATTATGGAGTTATCATTGTGAACCCTCATTATATTTATCAAATTCTTGGTTTTGGGATATCCGATTCATATTATAGAAGTTGTCATGAGTAGTTGCATTCTTTAGAGATGGTGGGTAATGAACACCCGATGACTTAGGAATTCATGCATTGATAATTAAATATTCAGTCATTAAGTTTCATATGTTTTAGGATGCTTTCAGATAAAGTGTCTCTCACTCAGTCTCAGACATCAAAATTAGTGAACTCCAGTACTATCAACTGTTTAGACTGTCATAGTGATTTTTGATAAAGTATATTCTAAATAGTATTTTCAAATAATACATACTATTAAACTATTAACATCTTCATGAGTCAAGAATTAGGATTTAGGTACAAACTTGTAGAGTCATTCTAAAGCTTAGTCCTCATATGTTATCTTATGTATTTTACTCCGGCCATCTCAGGCCTCCCATAAACTTTCAAGTCACAGTGTTCAAAAATACATGTCACATATACATATACATATACGTTCTCATATCATGATCAACAACTTTGACTCATAATATTAAGATACATGACATGCATGATATCCAGATATGCCATCAATGCTCTTGGACTCTCTTTCCTAAGAGTAAGTTCCCGATTAGTATGGTATCCGAAATGCCATCAATGATTGTGGGTCAGTTTTCTTATAAAAGCAAAGTTCACTAGTAGTATGGTAGTCAAGTATGTCATCCATGATTAAGGATGGGTTCACTTCTAGATATGTTAGCCCATAGAGCTATCAATTATGTTTAGTTGGAGTAATACTTAGCACCGAGTTGGACTAGGGTTTAGCAAAACCCAAGTCCCAAAACTACGTGCCACCATAGGGATGATATTATGTTTTGCCCCAATAGTCTCATAAGTGGTCAAACCAATCTTGGTTCGTACCCTTGGCAAGGTATTGAACACCTTCCTAACTTGGGTTACAGGTTAGATTCCATGTAGCGCACATGGTCTATGTTGGTTAATAGTATCTCCCACGTTTTAGACTTATATCTTGAATTGACCTTGTATTCAGTTTATTCAGTATTGTATTGATCAGTTATATGTTAATTTACTTAGTCATTGCATTAGTTTTCATTCCTCAATCTCATATTTAGTTCAGTCTTGTATGTTTAGCATGTTCAGTTCCATTATAGAATAGTGTATATCTCACTTGCTCAGTATATTTAAATTACTGACCACATACTTTCTTTTGCGTTATATTGTATCTTAATATAGGTTCAAATGCTCATCATCCAGATTGTGGTTAGCACAATCCCATATCACCTCAACAACATAGTTTTGTGAGTCCTCATCTTCCGAGGACAAGACTTATGTTTACTTTCTTTATTTTAGTCATTCGGTTTTCAAACAGTTAGAGTTAGTTAGGGACTTGTCCCAGTAACTCATCTTAGTAGAGCAGACAGACTAGTGTATTCAGCTTTATGGTTTATTAGATGATTTCCATTTTGACATTAGTGCAGAAATTCATTTTAAACATTATTATATTATTCTTATTTCAACTTTCACTCAGTGAAATCTCATTTTATATAGTTTTTTTAGTGTCATGCCAGACCGTCGGTTAGCTTAGGGTTACATGTGACTCTAAACATCGTATTATGACTAAGGGTAGTCTCGAGTTGTGACAAACTTGGTATCAAAACCAGGTATAAAGTTTCCTAGGGTTTCTGAAAGCTGCATTAAGTAGACTCTTATTCATGGGTGTAAAATGCGCCACACTTATGAATAAGAGGATATGAAACATTTTATGAAAATTTTCACTTTTCATGATCATATCATACGATGGATTTTAACTCTATTAAATCTTCTAAATCGTGCCTAACATGTTTCAAAATATTTCTTCTCAAAAAGAGATCAGTCAAAAAAGTGATCAGAATGGTAAACCTTCCGCTCTAGTTGATTAGCCTGCAAGTGTTGATATCTTTAATGCAGAGTTTTGTGATTGTATCCAAATATTATCCCAATCTATGACTACTTAAATAAATCAGTAGGTATCAGTCCCTGAAAATCTTGTTGGTAAAAAGAGAAGTGAGAGAAATAGGATCATACCAGGGAATGGTAACTCTAACCATTAGGAGATTGCTAGTGGAGACCGATCTTCTTTTCTTCAAAGGTCATCAAGGCTAGGACAAGCATATCTATTACTTCGTCTCTAGGCTGCAGGCCTCGTTATGATTAGAAGAGGGGAGCATCTGGCTCTCATCCTCAGAAAAACATTATAAGGGGAAAATCCCACCCTACTTTCAATAAGTGTGGCAAAAAACACATAATATAGTGTATGGCAGGCCGTGAAGGTTGTTTTGGTTATGGAAATCTAGGCCACATGTTGAGATTGCCCGGTAGCTTCAACAAAGGGTAGAGGGTTTGCCAGCAGGCTCAACCTACTTCCTTCATTGCCCCTCAAGGTCGTCCAAATCAGCAGGGTGCCTCTCATAGCATAGGCTTTGATCAATGTTTAAATCAATCTCGTTCACCTTCCATCCAACTGGGTCAGAATAGTTCTCCTAAAGTTGAGTTGGGTGTGTTTCTAGATTTTCTGCTTCATACATTTATCGACCTCAGGCCTTTATTACCCCATAGTGGTGAAAATTTGTAATTTAGAATAAAGTAGTGATGGTGGAGAGTAGTAGTATGGAGAATAATATAAAGATAGTTGTGAGAAGTAGATCCTTGTAGGCTTGACAGGATATCATAAAAGATTGGTGAAAATCCATGAATATAGCTTACTTAGTCCCTCAGAAGAAATAAGAAAGTTAAGATCGTGACTTGCATACTTAGTGTGGTGACTTTGATATAAAGGGGAGATGTTAGAGTATAGAACCAATCAGGTTGTAGATATTCAGATAGTAATGTTAGTAGGTTCTATAATAGGGCTAGGGGAAGGTAGAGACCCATTCTTATCATAGTCTCTTTAGTATACTTATGTCATCATGATGTTTTACTCCTGCCTTACATCAATCCAATGTATGCACTTCATTTGGATGTTCGTCTATTCTCAGTTCCTAGTAGTATAAGGGGTAACAATCTTGCTCAAAAATCCAAATTATGCTTCGTGAGCCCATGAATATCAGTCTCACACCATGAAACTCATGACTCATGCATCTATGACTTCTCTACATGCTTTGTCCCATGTACTCATAATGCATTCTCGATGATTATTAAAATCATAATGCATTTGGTATGTCCTCAGACCAACCTTCTTGAATAAGCTCATTTGTACTATATTGTACCCTCAGACCCTAGTTGAGGGTCAATGATATGAAATTCCTGGAGTCATTATTCTTTAGTATCCCTCTTACTCTAGATCTTCCTATTAAAGTCTGTGACTTTTAGCCTACTATAGTAGTGAGGTTGGTGACAACTAACTGGTAGGCTTGGATGCTTCAGGGATGTACCTTGTAGATTTTGGTGTTGGGGGGATAGTAAACCCTTTATTAGAACTCAGATCTAGTGGTGTAAAATTTGATCCTAGTAAGTATAGAATTTAGGTTCCCGCATTTAAGACTAGCACATTCATTCTATGAGCAGTACCTAGTGTTTTAGATTAGGCTCAAAAATGAAGAGAATGTGCTGATAGATTTAGCCCTTAGCAGCTTTGGATAGTGTACCTTTTAGAGACTTTGAAGTACAGCCCATAGGTTAGGTGTGTTGTTTCATAGGTAGGACTGTAGTGGAGAAGTAATGCTAAGTTAGAAGTTATCAGTGGTTCTGCAGAAAAAGTGTAGTATTCCTATTATTCTTTTTGGGCTACGATACTCTTTCTTCATGCGATAAAGTTTTAGAGAAAAGGTACGTCATGGTTAAATCTATATCGTTCTTATTTTCTTATGAACTCAGATCAGCAGACCAATATGTTTAGACCATGTCCAAATTTCTACAGTTGGATATATTGCTTAGATCATACTAGTGATTCCTTTCCCTAGATGCAACTAGAATTCCTAACAAATAGCATGGGAGAAACAAAGTTCCTTTCTCAATCACTATTATTATTTAATACCAGTAGCTATTACTTCATATTTCCATGCATACGCTTCATTCATGAACATGTTAGTTGAGTTCTAAACTCTCCATATAGATTAGTTTGTATAGCCAATAGTTCAATTCAGAGATCAGACGAATAATACTAGTGACTTCTCTCTTTCTTTCTAGTCGTACTCTTCTGAGTCCATGTCTGTGCCTATTACCTGTGAGCTTTGATGTGCATTCTTGTTATGTGTAAAGACGGTGGAGTCTCATTCCCAACCTAAAATCAGTTCAGAGTAATAGTTTCCCTTTTATTACTGCTCTTAGTCCCATGTCACCTAGTTACTCTCATGTCATAGCATGTATCCATAAATTCATTCTAGTCCATGTTTCAGTTATAAATTTAGTTATCATGTCAATATTCATATCTTAAAACTTAGTGTTGGGATTGCATCTCTTTCACTATTCTTTCAGCTTAGTAGTGTTCATTCGGGGACAAATGAAACCAAGAGGAGATATTTTAACACCTGAAAAATCTAAAATAAAATTAGCACCATGCTAAAAGTATATTTAGAATCAAACATAGTGATTTGGTAGTATGTGAAGTGATTTAGACTTGAATTAAGGCCACAAATAGTTCCTAGCTCATGGCCAAGTTGAAAGCTTCTTTACCTACTGAGTTCTTGTGGAAGATCTCTCTATAGTCAACTTTAAATGCATGTAACTACTAGCATTTAAGGAGTTTTGTAGCTCAAGACCCCCCAAATGAAATATCTTCGAGTTTTCTTTCCAACATCGCAAACCATTTGTCAATCTAATTCCTGAGTAAAAAGTTATGCTCATTTTACCTAAGGGTGTCTTTCTTCAAGTGATTGATGACCTAAGTTGATGAGCTGTCAACTGGTTGACGACCCATCAACTGAAGTTATCAACCTTAACCAGTAAGATGAAAAATATGGTTAGAGATTTAAGACCTGAGTTGATGAGCCGTCAACTAAGTCATCTGATGGAAATTTTTTCCAATGTTAAAATATTTTACAAGGGGTCGCTTGGTCTTTTCCCACTCTTTTAACACCTAAACTTTGTTGTTTATGCTATCCTAAGCCTGAATAACAAACCTTAAATGCCCCAAATTCCCCATTAACACAAAATTCATTTGACACTTAGTCAGAAATAAGAGAAAATGGTAATTTTCCTCCTCTTCAGGGCAAACTAGGGTACTCCAATCTCAGACTATAATTTCACAGACTTCTTCAAGGTTTTCATCTCCAAGTATCTGGGATTTCATTAATGAGTTTCCTTTCACCCATTGAGTCCCAAAGTTAACTCCATGTCCTTAATTAAATTCATTCTTCAGAGCTAGGGTTTCATGAAAAATATGAGTTTTGCTGTATTTCAGTTTCTCATCAAGAATAATCCATGAACACATGTCCCACTCAAAAATTTAATGTTATTATGGAGTTATCATTTTGAACCCTTATTATATTTATCAAATTCTTGGTTTTGGGATGTTCTATTCATATTATAGAAGTTGTCATGAGTAGTTGCATTCTTTAGAGATGGTGGGTTATGAACACCCGATGACTTAGGAATTCATGCATTGATAATTAAATATTCAGCCATTAAGTTTCATATGTTTTAGGATGCTTTCAGATAAAGTGTCTCTCACTCAGTCTCAGACATCAAAATTAATGAACTCCAGTACTATCAACTGTTTAGACTGTCATAGTGATTTTTGATAAAGTATATTCTAAATAGTATTTTCAAATAATACATACTATTAAACTATTAACATCTTCATGAGTCAAGAATTAGGATTTAGGTAAAAACTTGTAGAGTCATTCTAAACCTTAGTCCTCACATGTTATCTTATGCATTTTGCTCCAACCATCTCAGGCCTCCCATAAACATACTATTCACATTGTTCAGAAATGCATGTCTCATATATATACAGATATGTTATCATATCATTATCTGAAGCTTCAAATCATAACATTAAGATACATGACATCCAAATATGCCATCAATGCTCTTGGAAACTCTTTCCTAAAAGTAAGTTCCCGATTAGTATGGTATCTGGAATACCATAAATGATCATGGATCAGTTTTCTTGTAAAATCAAAGTTCACTAATAGTATGTTAGGCAGGTATGACATCCATGATTATGGATGGGTTGACATCAAGATATGTCATCTCATCAAGCTATCAATTATATTTAGTTGGGAGTAATACATAACATCGAGTTGGACTAGGGTTCAGCAAAACCCAAGTCCCAGAACTATGTGCCACCATAAGTATGATATTATGTTTTACCCCAATGGGCTCATGAGTGATCACGTAAATCATAGTTCGTACCTTTGGCAATGTCTTGAACACCCTCCCAACTTGGGTTACAGGTTGGATTCCATATTTCTCACATGGCCTATTTTGGTTAATAGTATTTTTCATGTTTTAGACTCATATCTTGCATTGACCTTGTATTCAGTTTATTCAGTAAAATATTGATTAGTTACATGTTCATTTACTTGGTCATTGCATTAGTTTACATTCCTCAGTCTCATGTTCAGTTCAGTCTTTTTTGTTTAGCATGATCAATTCCATTATAAAATATTGCATACTTCACATACTCAGTACATTCAAAGTACTGACCGCATATTTTTTTGGTGCTATATTGTATCATAATATAGGTTCAAACACTCAGTATCCAGATCGCGGTTGGCACAATTCGGTATCACCTCAACAACATAGTTTGGTAAGTCCTCATCTTTTGAGGACAAGACTTAAGTTTACTTTCTTTATTTTAGTCATTCAGTTTTAAGACAGTTAGAGTTAGTTGGGGGATTGTCCCAGTAAATTTTCTTAGTAGAGACTTTTAGACAGACAGACTAGTGTATTCTGTTTTATTGTTTGTTAGATGATTTTCATTTTGACTTCAATATTAAAATTCATTTTAAACATTATGATATTATTCTTATTTCAGCTTTCGCTCAGTGAAATCTCATTTTATACAGTATTCTTAGTGTCACGCCAGACCATGGGTTATCTTGGGATCACTTGTGACTCTAAGCATCGTGTTACGACAAGGAGTTAGTGTCGGGTCATGACACAAGTTGAGGTGTCGGATAGAGAGATAAAGGGAATCTTGGAAAAAATAGTTAAACCAATTTGGCAAGGCAATTAGATGATGACTTTTGGGCATACTGGACAGCTTTCAAAACACCCATTGGGATGTCTCCCTACTAATTAGTGTTTGGAAAAGCTTTCCATCTACCTGTTGAGCTTGAGTATTGTGCCCTTTGGGCTTTGAAGAAACTGAACATGACATGGGATGATGCCTCTAAGTCAAGAGCTATTTAGTTATAAGAAATTGATTAATTCCACCTTCGGGCGTATGAGATCTTCGCTATTTACAATGAACGAATAAAAAGTGGCACGAAGATAAAATCTTGAAGAGAGAATTTAGATTTGGGTATAATGTGTTGCTCTTTAATTCGAGACTCAAACTCTCTATAGTTAAGCTCAAATCTAAATGGTCAGTATTATTCAAAGTTGTGCAAGATTACCCTAGTGGAGCAATTGATTTTGAAGGCTATTTTTATGGTGAATGGCCAGCACTTGAAGAACTTTTATGTTAGAGGCCCAAAGGTTACAAAGATGGAGGTGTTTTGTCTTAAGGATGCTTGACATGAATGAAGATACTATCATTCCATGATGTTAACTAAGGCGCTTCTTGGAAGGCAACCCAAGTTTTATTTTATGTTTATTTAAATAACGTTTATTGTGTGGTGAAGGTGTATGATTGGTTTGAAATATGAAAAAAATCTCACAATATGAGTTGGAGGAAGAAATTGTTGGCGTGTCATTTTGGCTAATCTCCATTCACTTTGGTGTATCACTAAGGTGCTCGCCAAAAGAATGAGAGGCCTTAAACTTAGCTCTAGGGGAGGCACTTTTATGGATCACTGAACCTTTTGGGGTATCGCTAAAGTCCTTCGCCAAAATGGTTCACCTAAGCCCTTGAAACTGGTAAGTTTGGTGATGAAATAAGGGTTCAAAGATGTGCCGCTCACTTTGGCATTGCAACTTCTGACTTAAAGAAAACAAACGGTTTGACTATTAAACCCATCCTCGTCAACCTATACCCTTTTCTATTACCTACACTTTACCATTCTCATCACTCACACCATTACAACTACTCACACTCTCACACACACATTCACTTAATTCACACCACTACATAGCCACGCCATTCACCATCGTTCACCATCGCCACCGTTCCAACATTGTGCCAGAGTTTTTTTGTGACGGTTTCTCTTCAAATCCCTTTCCTAAATATGTGGTTTATCCTCTTTAAAGGTTAGAATTTTATGTTTAATCTTTATTTGTGATAATAATTCTTGTGTTCTTATGAGATTCATATTGTGCCTCTTGGAAATTGGTGAAATTTGTGTAAAATCATTGAATGAAGCTTGAATTTGAGTCGTAAATTATGGAATGTGATAATGATAATTAAGTTTCTTTGAATTTAGCTTGTCTAGAGTTATGTTAATGGAATAAATTGTCTCATACTTGTTGTGGATTCCATTTTTGTTGTTGGGTGACGTCATTCTTAAGGGAAAATTGTCGAATTATTTGTATTTGGTGTCGAAATCTGGGAAGTCTGAGTACCCATTGTGCAAAATTGCTTGAAAAACACCATTGTTAGGATAGGGTTTAATTGGGGATCATGGTCCACTGTGGTAATGGGTTAAGAACTTTGACTATACGCAAAACTCGTTGGCAAATGGCCAAAGTGCTCCCTATATCGCCTAAGTAGATAGTGTGAGTAGGAGGGCTGTGGTTCAAGTTTGGTGAGGCCTTATCAGTTTGGTAAACTCCTTTGAGTACTGCAAGTCAGTTTACCAAACTCTCACTCCAGCTTACCAAACTCAACCCTAAAATAGGCATCTCAACCATAAATTTTGGTGATGGTCCTTGGTGATGCTGAACTCTTTAGCGATGTGTCAAAGAAGTTAGGTGACACCAGCCTATATACCTTGTGTTTTCTAACCCTAATTTTGTCCAAGGTATTATCTTATATGTAGGTATGGGTAAACAAAATCATATTTCAAATAAAAAGATACTCCTCCTCAATCCAAGATCAGAAATGAACAAAAGGTAACAATTCTGGGTAGCTCCGACCCCAAAAAAGCTATAAAAAAAAGAAGCTAAGATGGCTGCTAAAAAGGCTAAAAATAATGCCAAAACACAGTCTCATGTCTCTGGTAATGAGGTGTTCAATTTTGAGCATAGTACCAACTTCTTGAGATATCATTTGACCACATCCAAATTTAAGGTGGAAGAGGTCAAAAATAGCACTCCAATCCATGAACCACTACCTACTCCAGTGGATATACCAGCTAAGAGGAAGAAGTATGAGCAATGCTCTAAAGCAGCCATATACCTCCACCTCATGTTAGTTCACAAATTATTGAATAAGCTAAAAGTTGAAGGTTTGTGTACTATTTTTGAAGAGAAGAGGCGGTTAATATGGGTTGGTTGGCACCCCTATTAAGTGACAAGTAACCTTCATGGATTAAGTTGGGGGCTTATATCAAGAAGATGCATATTAATGTATACGCTCGATTTTGGTTGATCTTTGTGTATGGTAACCTTATGCCATCTCAGAATGAATCTATCCTTCTTCATCCAAAGGCAGTATTGTTGGGATCAATTATAGAAAGAGAAAAATTAAATCTTGGGTTAATAATTACACCATAGATTGGGATGAGGGCTCAACAGGCTACTACTTCACTTCTTTTCTTGTTTGATCATAGATATGTGCAGGTGAGCTAAGATATCTTTTAAACCCAAGACTAATTTTAAAGTTGCCCCAAAGTTCTCTTGTGATATTCTCCATATTGAATCTGACTACAAAGAAAAAGAGAGGAAAATAAAAGAGAAAGTTGATGATTCCCCGAAAGTTGATGTTGAGGGTTTAGAGAGTGGTGTTGCCCAGCCCACCCCTATTTCTATAGCTCTACCTCCTACAGCCCCTTCTACCAGCCTTCCTCATAGCCCCCTCGACCCAGTTCTATAGGACCACATCAATCTACTGCTCCATGTACTTCAGGTACTCCATTGACTCAGGTTGTAGTGATTCAGATTTAGCTTATTCTACTTATATGAGGTCGGCCAGGTTAGAGACTCATGTTTCTTAGATGATTTAGGTTGTTATTAAGGCATATTTAGAGCTTATTAATGATGATATACATGTATTTCATGAGACATTATGAGTATATAGTAAAAAGATTGATAACCTGAGCTTGTAACAAAAAACAAGTACTCAGGATGTAGAGTGGACATCCATACAGACTGAGGTTACCTCATTGTGAACATATGTAGATCAGCTTCGGTTCCATGGTGTGTCTCATTTATGGTCTAGACCAACTCAAATTCTTGTAGATGAGGAGAGTGTACCCAATCAAAACCCATCTAGATCGGCTGCTGATAAGGATGAGGATGCCTTTGAGACTGAGATTGAGGGAGAGGAGGAGATTGCTTCCCATAGTATAGATGTTTATGTTGATCTAATATTTGAGGTTCATGATGATATTTAGGATACCGAGGCATTCATTTTGGTTGATGATTTGGTGAGGTCGATTCAGGAGACTTCGCAGATTGGTGATAGCAGATCTAAAGCCACGGAGGAGACATTTGATCTTAAGACCGACTCAGAGGCTTCAATGAAGGTGTCAACTGTCATTCCAAATCTAACCACATAAACTGTATCCAGAACTAAGTCGGGCACTGATGCCCAGATTGAGGTTTTTTCTGTGAGCCACTCATCATCAGGCTTAGAACCTTTTTGAGGGACCCTTCCACTCATTTTTCTCTTATATCATAGTCCTATTGTATTGAGAACGCTGCTTTATTTTGAGTTAGGGTTTATTATTTCATTTGTAATATTTTGATTAATCTCTGATTCTGATACTTTAATTCTAATATTATTTTGATTCAGGTTGTAATATTTTGGATGATTTTCATTTTATGGATGCCTACTTTTTGGGATTTTATTTTAGTGGGTGTTGTGATTCACATTTTATATTTGTTTCTTATTTCTTAGTTTTATTAGTTAGTTGTGTGTTTGATATTAATAAAGTTTTTTTTGACTTGATGCTCAAGTAGAAGTGTGCTAGCAATAGAACACTTTGACTTAAAGAGTACTCTTGTGGAGATTTTCACATGCATGAAACTTGTAAATGAGAAATCTATTTGAAGTGGTTGGGCACTCATTTTCATATTTTCATCTCATTTTGACTACTTGAATATTTTTCTCAATATGTGCAATAAATGTGGTATGTCAATTGAGGAATTGAAAATGTTACTTCGAGTATGTAGTTGAGTGTTATGAGTGGTGAGGCTTCGATTTGATCTAGTATCATGAGTCCATTTAGAAATTTCCTTATTGGTCTATCGATAAGCATAGGGCATTGTGACATTGGATAAATGACCTTAGGCCATCAATCGAGAGTAAGCCTTTGAAATTGACTTTATAGCTTTCCCCATTATGAGTTGAGTGACTGAGCTTTGGCCAAATTTGTACCTTGTAGACTCTTTCTTGTACTACCATATTACAAGCCATAACCCGTTATCCTATAATACCCTCTTTTGAACCATAACCACCTTGAAGCATGTACGCTAAGCCTTAAACCAACTTAGGCCAAAAGCCTAAGTTGGGGGGGGGGGTAGAGGAATTATCGGGTAGGATTTGTGATTGAAAATTTTGTAGAGCTAGGGACCATTTAATTCCTTTTATCTTCTTCCTAGTATCCCTTATAAATACATAAAAAAAGAGACAGAGAAAGAAAGTGAAATGAATGAAAAAGAGTTGAAATTATAGATTTAGAATGTAAATGTTTGAGTTGTTTTTCTTTGAAAAGGAAGAGAGAAGGAAGTTGACAAGTGCACCAAAAGAAATGGGCCATAGTATGTCAAATGAAGTGAGTTTTGGGAAGAATTAAGTTGAGGTCTCATGTAGTGCTTCTAGGAGGTAGAGTCACTTTAAGCATATACTATTCTACCTAACTTGTTTCCAATGTTACAAGACATCATAAGACCTTCATAATCTCCAATTTGGCATGTTTGATTGTGGTGAGATGGAAAATATGGTCAAGCCTGTGGTATGGAATTCATGTGCATGATTTTCTTTGGGAGTGTGAGTGATTTGTGTTGATACCTTGATTGTAAATTTGACTGTATCGTGAGAAAAGGAATATCTTATTATGAGGGCACTCTACTGCATTCATCGAACACATTAGTTAACCTTGGTTAATATCTATGAGCATCTGCTTAGTTTGGTAGCGGCTAGTCAATACTTGAGGCTTGTAGATCATGAATTGAATGTTTGATTGTGGACCTCGTGCCAATGTTTTTCAAAGTCATGAGGGCAAGATAGTTTTCACAAAGAGTCATGTGTTTGAACTACCAAGTAGTACCACTTGTAGACATTGTTGTGTTGTTGTGTGCGCATTGATTTTTTTGAGGACAAGCAAAGGATTAAGTTAGGGGTGTTGATGAGTCGTTATTTTGAAAATCATTTACCTTATAAGTGATAAGAAATCAACCCATCAATGCCATTTTGAGCTAGTTTTAATGTTAGTGTCACACCTCAAATCCCATTGGGGCGGACTGGCACCAGGAGACGTTAAGGCCTAAGAGAACCAACCTATGATCGTGTACATTCATATTCATGTCACTAACTGAACAACATTCTATCACATATAGATAAGAGATCTTAATGACGGAAACCATGGAAAGATATTCAAATAGATATGATACTTGGCCGTTAGGACCACCACGTCAAAAAGTAAGACATTCCTATATTTGACTTACAAAGTCTACAAAGCCTCTAACAGATACATAACCATGCCTAAAGTCGGGACAAGTCCCCTCTTTATACAACTGTTACACAGTACCAAAACAAGTGTATACAAGTGACTCGAAAAGCCCCAAACCAATCTGGAGCTCACCAATAATCTGCAGATGACCCGTGTCCTACTGTGAAGGTCTACTAGTTCCTGTGCCTGCACCAAGTAAGTTAGGTCCCCCAAGGGACGTCAGTATGAAAGAATTTAATGATTATGTAAGGCTATAAATAACTGTATGAAATATAAGAACAACTCCAATGGAATCAAATACAAGTGAATGGACAATATTGATAAACCACCGTACTGTATATGTGGAACCATGTACATTACATTCATTCCTTTCCTTTTTACGTTCATATCAATATCAACATCAATCATAAAATGCCCGGGACCAACTGATCAGTGGTAAATAACATTGGGATCGGCTCGAGCTAGGCTTATGCCCCCAAAGCTGCCACCCATAATCAATAAATCAGGTTCATCTCGAGCTAGTTTTTCACCCCCAGAGCTGCCCCCTGTATCCAATAAATTAGGTTTGGCTCGAGCTAGGCTTTCGCCCCCAAAGCTTCCCCCTATACTCAACCAAATATGAATTACTTCATTTCTTTACTTTTTGTGAGATTGTTACATTAGTGGTCATAACATTATTGGAGCTTTGGAACAATAGTCAATGAATAGGAGACACGTGAATAACAATTTATAACAAACCTGAAATGAGATACTTTAGAACATTTTGGAGTGGAAACAAGTTCGGTAACAATGAGAACAATAGGTGCTGCCAAAGGATACGGAAAGAGTAACCTTACATACCTTATTCTTCCAACGTGTGACTATAACAGTTCAGCTCTTCCTTAAAGCGTTATTCTACAATTCGAATACATAATGGAGCTTACATTAAAAGTCAACTACATTACAAGTTCACAAGGTGATAATAAACTACTCGACTGCTATATAACTTCATTCCATCCTCCTACAATACAATTTACTGCCTCACAATACCAACAACACCAAACCATTCCACATATCAACTTAGATACCACAAACCGATAGGAATTCAAACCACGTTTATACTTTACATTTCCTCCTCAACACATCGTCACATTTACTCCATCAAGTCACCTAAATACCTTTCACAACAACACATAAAAAACAATCCACAATTGGTACAATCAAAAATGTCTCCGAACTACCCCCTTAGAGCTTTCCAAAGGGTACCATGAGTTAGTGAATGCATCTAAGAAGGGTAGAGGGGACTTGGAGGGTCAAAGAGAAGCAAAAACAATCTAAACGAGGTTCTGGAAGGACATGCGGAGAAACCTGCACCCGCAGGTGATGAGGTATGGCTGAAGGTGTCCTTTTGGCCCTGTCCAGGGCCACCTGCGAAGTCACCTGCGCGGGCAGGTGGCTCATCCCGAAGGCGGATGCCCGAATTGGCTAAAATGAGTCATTTATGGGTCCATCTTTGTAATAAATGGTCTATGGACATAAGTGAGCATATCTTCTCATATTTTAGGTTAAATTTGATGCCAATGAACAATTATGGTTTCAAAATGCACATGAACATCACAAAACTATATTCTCCTTTCACTAAACCACCGGTTCCATGCACAATTTCATAACAACATTTCCACAAGTCATACACAAGCAGGAAACAAGTTAGGGACATAACCACATCCTAACATGTTGAAATTTGATCCATCTAATTCACTTTCTTCAAGACCTTAAGTCACCTTTCAAGATTAAACCACATAGAAGGCAAATCCTTTAGTAAAGAAGCAAAAGTGGACTACTTCACAATAAGTGGACTGCTCAACACTTTTTAAACATTACCAACATGATCTAAACAACCCCTCAATCATATAATATATTAAACCATAAGAGTAAACACTTACCAAGGCTTGCAAGGGGAAGATCTTGTCCAAATGGGTGGTTGCTTAGGGTTTGAGAGGAGAAAATATTTCTTGGAAAAATCTGGAATTTTGTAAGTGTTTTATGGTGAATAAGAGCTGATTTTTCAGCCTTATATAGTCCCTCAAAACCACCTCTCTCTATGTCATCCTTAGCCAAACTTTTGGTCAGAGATGAGGTGTTTACTTGGTCAAATTTTGAATGGATCATTTCCTTTTGGTCCATGTTTTATTTACTAAATTTTTGGGCCTCAATTGATCCCATTAGCACAATATTAATTCAGCCCAATAAAGTTAGTGGGTAATACACCAACTATCCCAAGTTTAAATAATTCCATAAATGTTAAGGTAGTCAAATAAGTTCGGAAAGGTACAGGGTGTTACATCCTTCCCCCCTTAGGAACATTCGTCCTCGAATGTTAGTAACATTATCCCATTTAAACAAGTTCAAGTCTAAGTTCATTCTTCATATTATCACATACACATAATACTTATATATACTTACTTGATATTGCTCCAATTCCGCATCTTGAACTTTCTCTTCAGTTTGAAATAAATGCGGGTGCTTAGACTTCATCATTTCCTCAGCTTCCCATGTGATTTCTTCTACTTTCTGATTTTTCCGAAGCACTTTTACGGAAGCTACTTCTTTATTTCTTAACCTCTTAACTTGTCGATCCAGAATAGCAGTAGGTACTTCTTCATAGGTGAGCTCTTCTGTAATTTGTAAATCTTCAGTGGGAGCAATATGAGATGGATCTCCTATGCACTTCTGAAGCATTGAAACATGAAACACTGGATGAACTGTGGAGAGTTCTTAGGGTAGTTCTAATTCATATGCAACTTGACCAAATCTTCAGACAATCGTATATGGTCCTATATAATGTGGACTCGACTTTTCCTTCTTCCCAAATCTCATTACTCCTTTCATTGGTGATAATTTCAAGAATACCCAATCATCTATAGAAAATTCTAGCCCCCTTCTTCTAACATCCCCATATGATTTGTGTCGACTTTGGGTCATTTGTAGCCTCTGTTGTATCACCTTAACTTTCTCCATAGCTTGATGAACAAGATCTTGCCCAAATAAGACAGTTTCACCCGCTTCAAACCATCCAATTGGTGATCTACACTTTCTTTCATATAAAGCTTCATAAGGCGCCATTTTGATACTTGAATGATAGCTATTATTGTAGGCAAATTCAATAAGAGATAAATGATCATCCCAACTACCTTTAAAGTCCAATATGCAAGCTTGTAGCATATCTTCAAGTGTTTGTATGGTATGCTCTTCCTGTCCATCTTTTTGAGGATGAAAAGTCGTGCTTAAATTCACTTGTGTACCCAAACTCCTCTGAAAATACTTTCAAAAATTTGCAGTAAATTTAGCTCTCCTATTCGATATAATAGAAATTAGAATTCCGTGCAATCGAACTATCTCTTTAATATACAACCGCACATAATCTTCAGTTGTGTAGGTGGCCTTGATTGGTAGGAAGTGCGCTGACTTGGTACGCCTGTCAACTATTACCCAAATGGAATCAAATTTCTGAAGTGTACGAGCCAAACCTATGATGAAATCCATGTTGATCATATCCCACTTCGAGATTGGAAGATTTATACATTGCATATAACCTCCTGGCTTCTGATGCTATACTTTTACTAGTTGCCAATTTGGACATTGGGCTACGAATTCTGTAATGTTCTTCTTCATGTTACCCCACCAATACATTTCTTTCAAATCATGATACATTTTGGTGGCTCCCAGATGAATAGAATACCGTGAATAATGTGCCTCTACCATAATCCGTCTCCTTAGCTCATCTACATCGGGTACATACAGTCTACCTTGGCACTGAAGTACTCCCTCTTGTGTAAGATCAAATGGCTTTGTCAAACCTTGTTGTACATTCTTCTTCAGCTACAATAAAATAGGATCCACGTACTTTTTTCCTTCACTTCAGCTACTAATGAAGATTTTGCCGCATTTTGCACCATAATTTCTTCATTTGGAGTTTCAAGAAGACGAACCCCTAAGTTGGCTAGTTGATGTAGATCCTTGACTATACCTTGCTTTTCCGTGAGCTGGCCATCAGTGCTTCCTATTTCTTTACGGCTTAATGCATTGGCTACTACATTTACTTTCCTTGGATGGTATAAGATATCAATATCATAACCTTTTAATAGTTCCAGCGACCTTCGCTGCCTCAAATTTAGATCCTTCTGCTTGAAAATATACTGCAAACTCTTATGTTCGGTATATATATCAACATGAACCTCATACAAATAGTGGCGCCATATCTTTAAAGCAATTATCACAGCTGCTAGCTCAAGATCATGTGTTGGATAATTTCTCTCATGTGGTCGCAACTGTCTTGAGGCATAAGATATTACATTATCGTGATGCATCAATACACATCCTAAGTAGACTCCTGAAGCATCACAATATACCGCATACCCTTCTGTGCCTTCTGGAAGTACCAATACAAGTGTAGAAGTCAATTTATCCTTTAGATCTTGGAAACTCTTCTCACATGCAGCATTCCATTGAAACTTGGTTGCCTTGTGTGTTAGCTTGGTCAAAGGTGCCGAAATGGAAGAAAACCTTTCAACAAATTTTCTATAATAACCTGCCAACCCAAGAAAACTACGAATCTCTGTAGGTGTCATAGGTCTTGGCCAATTCTTCACAACTTTTATCTTTTGTGTATCAACCCTTATTCCTTCATCAGATACAATATGACCCAAGAATGCTACAGATTTTAACCAAAATTCACATTTAGAGAACTTTACATATAACTTATGATCACGAAGAATATGTAACACCTGCCATAAGTGATTAGCATGGTCCTCTTGTGATCTTGAATAAACCAAAATATCATCTAAAAACACTGTCACGAACACATCTAAAAATGGCTTGAGCACCCTATTCATCAAATCCATAAAAACTGTTGGGTGCATTTGTTAGCCCAAATGACATAACTAAAAATTCATAATGACCATACCGTGTTCAGAAAGCTGTCTTGGGTATATCTTTTTCTCTGACCCTTACTTGATGATAACCCGATCTCAAGTCAATCTTTGAGAAGTATTTGGCACCCTGTAATTGGTCAAACAAATCATCAATTCTGGGGAGGGGATATTTATTCTTGACTGTTACCTTATTCAGTTGCCGATAATCAATGCACATTCTCAACGTGCCATCTTTTTTTCGTACAAATAACACTGGTGCACCCCAAGGGGACATACTAGGCCTTGTGAATCCCTTTTCCAGCAAGTCTTTTAATTGCCCCTTCAATTCCTGTAACTCTGTTGGTGCCATTATATACGGGGGAATAGAGATAGGATGAGTGCCTGGAATCACATCAATACCAAACTCTATTTCCCTTTCTGGAGGCAAACCTGGAAGGTCTTCAGGAAATACATCAAGGAATTCATTTACCGCTGGAACCGATTGAAGAGTTGGTGGCTTTACATCGGTATCTTGCACTCTTACTACGTGGCATATGTACCCCTTGGATATAATTTTCCTTGCCTTAAGATAGGAAATAAATTTACCTCTCGGTGTTCCAACATTACCCCTCCATTCAAGGATGGTCTTTTGTGAGAAATGGAAATGTACCTTCTTAGCTCGATAATCTACCGTGGCATAACAAGAAGCCAACCAGTCCATACCCATTATAACATCAAAATCTACCATTTCCAGCTTAATAAGATTAGCAAATGTATTATGATCACAAACAGTGACCATACAATTACGATAGACTCTCTTAACTATAATAAATTCACCCATGGGTATACATACTTCAAATGGCTTAACTAATAATTCTGGGGTTCGTTTGAATTTTTCAGTAATCAATGGAGTGACATATGATAGCATAGATCCCGGATCAATCAATGCATATACATTATGTGAAAAGACGGATAATGTACCAGTAACCACATCAGGAGAAACCTCCTAATTCTGCTGATCCGCTAAAGCATAGGTACGGTTCTGGACTCCACTAGAATTAACTGCTCCTCGAACACCTCTACCACTTCCCATAGACTGTACCCACGATGATGATGATGATGCAACAGCTGATCCCGTAGGTCGCGCCATACTACCCGTACCCCTTTGTGGGCACTGTCTCATCATGTGCCCTGACATACCACACCAAAAACAAACATTCATTCCAAACTGACATTCGCCTAAATGAAACTTCCCGCAATGCTGACACGACTGATGAGAAAACCTCGATTAGCTCATACTTCTTTTTTCTCGATACCCCGCTATCTGTGAACCTCGAATCCCACTACTTTGCCTAACTTGACTGGCCCTAAACCTCAAAATTGGGATGGAGTACCTGCTGTAGGATAAGAAAATGAGGGTCTAAGTGGTCTATTAAAAAAATGAGGCCTAAATTCTCCTTGGGATGATATGAACTGTCCCATAGGCTTAGCCCTCTTTGACGGTCCTCTTTCAAATTCGTATGTCCTTCTCATTTGCCTCTGATGCTCCATCTTCTGTGCAAAAGTTTGTATCCTGGCTATAGCCATATCTCTATTCAAAGAAGCAATAGTACAATCCCTAACCAAATATGGGTCTAATCTATCCACATACCAGTGAACTTTATCGTCCATAGTAGCTACTACATTAGGAGCATACCTGGCCAAAGAGTTAAATCGAAGACTGTACTCTCTGACGCTCATGTTACCTTGACGAAGAATTAAGAACTGGTCTACATGAGCCTCTCGGATCTCATATGGAAGGTAATAATCAAGGAATGTCGCTTTGAATTCTTCCCAACTAGCTGGAAATGCACCGATACCCCTAGATCATTTCCAATCTTCGTACCATAATATAGCATCTCCTTTTAATCTATACGCTGCAAGCTCAACTGTTTCTATACCATACACATGCATAACATCTAAAGCCCTTTGAATTTGGTTCATGAAGTCTTATGGGTCTTCATTAAGATCTGACCCGATAAACGTGGGAGGATCTCATCATCATCATCATCATCATACCCAGTAAATTCCCACCAGGTGGGGCAAACGTGGGAGGATCTAATTTCAAAAAATTCTATGTTCGCCGACTAGCTGCCCTAGTCGCACCGTCATTACTTGTCTTGGGCCAACTTGTCCTTGATTTTGTGCAGCAACTATACGAGTCAACATTTGCACCGCATTCCTTAAATCCTGCTCAGTAGCATTAACAAGTGGTTCTAGGGATACTCCTCTCCTTCCTGACTCTCCTGGAAATGGAATAGTAGAAGAAGCCCACGATGCAAACTCGTCTTCAGCCTCACCTTGATTAACTTGTTCAGGCGGTGATTTACTGGTCCCTTCTCCGACAATCATTTTTACCTTCTTACCTCTACCCCTACCTCTTCTTGTAATCGACATTTTCCTATAACAAAAAAAAACAATTTCAATGGTCAGATATGATTCCACCTACAACTTTGGCTCTATTGCACGATCTAGGAAATAAAGAACATAAATAACTCCTAAATGTCCCATAGCCTCCTGCTTATAAATGTTGTGCACAACACATCCATAAGCAAGACTCTACTCAGACACGGCTTTGTAGACACCCTAGGATGACCTGTTCTGATACCACTTTTGTCACACCTCAAATCCCATTGGGACGGACTGGCACCCGGAGCCATTAAGGCCCGAGAGAACCAACCTATGATCGTGTACATTAGTATGCATGTCATTAACTGAAAAACATTATGTCACATATAGATACGAGATGTCAATGACGGAAGCCATGGAAAGACATTCAAATAGATATGAGACTTGGCCAATAGGGCCACCACGTCAAAAGGTAAGACATTCCTTCGTTTGACTCACAACGTCTACAAAGCCTCTAATAGATATATGACCATGCCTAAAGTCGGGACAAGTCCCCACTTTATACAACTGTTACACAGTACCAAAACAAGTGTATACAAGTGACTCGAAAAGCCTCGAACCAATCTGGAGCTCACCAATAATCTGCAGATGACCCGTGTCCTACTATGAAGGTCTACTAGTTCCTGTGCCTGCAGCAAGTAAGGAGAACCCCAACGAACATCAGTACGAAAGAATGTACTGAGTATGTAAGGCTATAAATAACTGTATAAAATATAAGAACTCCAATGGAATCAAATACAAGTGAATGGACAATATAGATAAACCACCGTACTGTATATGTGGAACCATGTACATTACATTCATTCCTTTCCTTTTTACGTTCATATCAATATCAACACCAATCATAAAATGCCCCGGACTAACTGATCAGTGGTAAATAACATTGGGATCAGCTCGAGCTAGGCTTATGCCTCCAGATCTGCCACCCATAATCAATAAATCAGGTTCGGCTCGAGCTAGGTTTTCACCCCCAGAGCTTCCCCCTGTATCTAATAAATTAGGTTCAACTCGAGCTAGGCTTTCGCCCCCAAAGCTGCCCCCTGTACTCAATAAATCAGGTTCAGCTCGAGCTAGGTTTTTACCCCCAGAGCTACCCCCTGTATCCAATAAATCAGGTTTGGCTCGAGCTAGGCTTTCGCCCGCAGAGCTGCCCCCTGTACTCAACCAAATATGAATTACTTCATTTCTTTACTTTTTGTGAGATTGTTACATTGGTGGTCATAACATTATTGGAACTTTGAAACAATAGTCAATGAATAAAAGACACGTGAATAACAATTTATAACAAATCTGAAGTGAGATACTTTAGAACATTTCAGAGTGGAAACAAGTTCGGTAACAATGAGAACAATAGGTGCTGCCAAAGGATACGGAAAGAGTAACCTACATACCTTATCCTTCCAACGTGTGACTATAACAGTTCAGCTCTTCCTTAAAGTGTTATTCTACAATATGAATACATAATGGAGCTTACATTAAAAGTCAACTACATTACAAGTTCACAAGGTGATAATAAACTACTCGACTACCATATAACTTCATTCCATCCTCCTACAATATAATTTACTGCCTCACCATAGCAATAACACCAAACCAGTCCACATATCAACTTAGATATCATAAACCGATAGGAATTCACACCACTTTTATACTTTACATTTCCTTCTCAACACATCGTCACATTTACTCCATCAAGTCACTTAAATACCTTTCACAACAACACAAAAAAACAATCCACAATTGGTACAATCCAAAATGTCTCTGAACTACCCCCTTAGAGTTTTCCAAAGGGTACCATGAGTTAGTGAATGCATCTAAGAAGGGTAGAGAGGCCTTGGAGGGTCAAAGAGAAGCAAAAACAAGCTAAACGAGGTTCTCAAAGGATGCATGTGATGATGTTTGGCCACATGTACCCTTTTGTCCCTGTCTAGGGCCACCTGCGAAGTCACCTGCATGGGCAGGTGGTTCATCTGCGAAGGTGGATGCCCGAATTGGCTAAAATGAGTCATTTTGGGGTCCATCTTTGTAATAAATGGTCCATGGACATAAGTGAGCTTATCTTCTCATATTTCAGGTTAACTTTGATGCCAATGAACAAATATGGTTTCAAAATGCACATGAACATCACAAAACTATATTCTCCTTTCACTACACCACTGGTTCCATGCCCAATTTCATAACAACATTTCCACAAGTCATACACAAGGAGAAAACAAGTTAGGGACATAAACACATCCTAAAATGTTGAAATTTAATCCATCTAATTCACTTTCTTCAAGACCTTAAGTCACCTTTCAAGTTTAAACCACATAGAAGGCAACTCCTTTAGTAAAGAAGCAAAAGTGGACTGCTTCACAATAAGTGGACAGATCAACACTTTTAAACATAACCAACATGATCTACACAACCCCTCATGTATATAATATATTAAACCATAAGAGTAAACACTTACCAAGGCTTGAAAGGGGAAGATCTTGTCCAAAGGGGTGGTTGCTTAGGGTTTGAGAGGAGAAAATATTTCTTGAAAACATCTGGAATTTTGAAATTGTTTTATGGTGAATAAGAGCTGATTTTTCAGCCTTATATAGTCCCTCCAAACCATATCTGTTTATGTCATCCTTAGCCAAACTTTTTGTCAAAGATGAGGTTTTTACTTGGTCTAATTTTGAATGGATCATTTCCTTTTGGGCCATGTCTTATTTACTAAATTTTTGGGCCTCAATTGAGCCCATTAGCACAATATTAATTCAGCCCAATAAAGTTAGTGGGTAGTACACCAACTATCCCAAGTTTAAATAATTCCATAAATGTTAAGGCTGTAAAATAAGTTCGAAAAGGTACGGCGTGTTACAGTTAGTTTCTTTGTTTCTTAGGGTTGAAGCCAAAAGAT
This sequence comes from Capsicum rhomboideum, assembly GCA_031232105.1. Lineage (NCBI taxonomy): Eukaryota > Viridiplantae > Streptophyta > Magnoliopsida > Solanales > Solanaceae > Capsicum > Capsicum rhomboideum. The sequence goes on from CP124711.1 coordinate 61,097,751, forward strand.
GTCCAACGAAACCTAAGGAAGCCAAAAGATAGAGAAAAAGAGCTAAAACTGGAAGTAGCATCACCCAAGGAGTTAAGCTCATCACCAAAATACTTGGCGCATCACCAAACTAATAAATTTGTTGCCAAAGGAAGTAGTTTGTTCAGGTTTTGAAGATAGTAGTTCGAAGAGCAATATGTATGTTCAGCGCATCGCCGAAGAGTTAAGCAATGAAGTGGTTCCACACCCAAACTCAAAACTAAAGCACAAAGATCTAAGCTACTTCGACGACACTGGACCTATTTGGCACATCGCTGATGAGTTCGGTGATCCATCACTGTCGCTAAAGTATTACAGTGGTATTTTTGTAAATATGTTGTCCGCGATTTACTTCAGCTATAAATAGATTTTTCTGATTTCAAACCCTATCTTTTGCATAATTTTGAGAGAAAGTTGTAATCAAACCCTAAAGTTTGTTATTATCTTTTATATTGATTTTCTACATTGGAATTGAAGGATTACTTGTGGATAATTCAATCTAATGGCGTATTTGAATGAGCATGATGGTATAATTTCTTTATCTTTTATTATGCTTGGCTAAATTCCCCAACTTGCGGATGTGTGATGATTGAGTAGTGATAAATGCATGGATAGTAATTATTTGCCTTCCTAATTGATTATTTGTAATGGGTTTAACTATTATTCCAGGTTTCAACTCACAATTGGAGGTTGCAAACTCTAGTTGAGCGTTGATCCTTTATCTTTTCTGAGAAAGGGGATATGGGTGAGGGATAATGGTTAACAATGACTTGATTTATATCATTTAATGGTAGATATTAGAAATAATTCTATCAAATTGGGGTTTTAGGATGGTCATGATAGTACACATGGGGGTTTGAGAAAAAACACCCCTAAGTTACTAAAATCTAGCCTACCTATAGCTCTAATTTAATTAAGTTAAATTTCTATTTACCTATGTATGACTCTACACTCATGATAACACACCCCTAAGTTAATTTTATCATTGATTACTAATTCCAAGTCTTATTTGTTGCAATCCAACTCTCTTGATAACTACAATCAAATATGTTCAAAGTTGTTTACAACCCCCCCCCCCCCAATTTACTTTTGTTGTTTTAAATTAATAGGTTAAAGATTTTAGTAAGCTACTTACACTCTAAAGTGAACTTTGCAAATTCATGCCATGTGGTTTTTCCCCTACCTCAAAGTTGGCCTAAAATATTGACAACGACTGTATGTACTTTTTAAGGGTGAAATTAAGCATTATAAAATATCATCCAAATTAGGAATCATGCAACATCACATTTATACAGATTAACACTCAGTTCAAGGTCAAAGACACCATAATAACTTGTAGGACCAATTTTGTTTATCACTACTCTACAATCATCTTGTTATCTTACAACATCAAGTATTAACTCACTTCAAGTATAATGAATAAATTATTAAGACGAACCATCGGTTTGCTCAAGGAACCCTAGAATTATCATTAACCAGTGGTCCACACAAGGAACCCAAAATATGAATGACAAAATGTAACCTGGTTCACTTAAAGAACCATCAAACTCTCCAAGAATCACAGTGTACACACATGCTAAGGGTCTTATGTCTTCCCACTAGTCAAGACCTGTAGGGGAACTAGTGTCTTGCTACCCTTATTCTAAACTAAGTATAATACCACCCTTATTCCAATGTCCCCACCCTTATCCTCCCTGAAATCCACCAATTCAATCATAATCACTCTTTATCAAATCTCTCAAAACAAATACTAGTAATATCAACAAGCACAATCACATAATGAGTTAAATCAACTACACTTGCATGCCAACAAGGTCCCTTTTACCAATCTCATTATAGGTTATCAATTTCCAAACCTGTATTCAGTAGTTAACAAGTTCATCATTATTTAGCATGTATTACAACTAAATAAACAAACAATCAGTTAATATGCACACATACTACAAAACTGAGCCTTAACTCCAATTCAATCATAACCTAAACCTACTTCAAGGAAAGTCAACCACTTATTACATCAACTCTTATCAACTAACACCCATTCGACAAATGATAGTCTCTGAGGACTATCCAATACTCAATACAAGGTCATACATATCCAGCACCCTCACATGTCCACAATCCCTCTATAACTACAACACCATTAACTCCTCAGCTTTTATCTTAATACTATATCACCATTAATCAGTTACATCATAACCATCCATAATTCTCTTACCAGGCATACTAATACACTACATTTCACAATTTTTACTTAGGAATTATAGTGCACATATTAAGTATTACTAATCAAATAAGAAATAAGGCATTAACACCAGCTTTCCTACCAACTCATCACCACTTAATAATTATCTCTCTATTGTATACCAATTTAGTCCCTCTTTTTTACTCAATTGGCATGTATAATGAAATAGAATGTAAGCATTAGTAACAATTCACTACAAAATTATATTAATACTAAATTCATTCCCGTTTTCCTTATTTTACTTGTTTAAATCCATCAAATCACCATGCCCGCAGGACTAAGCATGATATCTCCCGTCAATCTATATTATGAACAAGTTTTCTAACTGAGGTCTACTTTTCAAATTAAACCTAGCGTACCTGGGTGCCACGCTACTGTAACAGTGGTATGAACGCTCATTCCTTGACTAGTTTGGCGTAATTCCCATGAGGAAATCTTCAAGATTCTCCCTCTCGCAGTGTGACTCTCCATTCTTGTTGCTTCTAGGGATAGGGACAACTCTAGGATGTTTTTATAAGGAGGCAACATCCTTGTCTAAAGCTGAAAGAAATAAGAGTTTTAAAATTCACAGATGGACTACAGAGTTTAAAATTTTTTAAGTCATAAACTGGGGCAGAAATTTTTGTAAGGTTCTCAAAATCTTCAATGATTGCATCTCAAGACATCCATATGGATTTTAAGTCCAAAGACAGCAAATTCAAGATAGAAAGCAAAATATGAGCAGAGGCACAAATCAATCTATCTTTTTTTAAGACTTATAATTTTTCTTTGAGTTCAAGAATGATAGATTAAGAATTATCCTCTAAAAATTTTTTACTTATGGTTAAGAATTGTCTTTTAAATATCAAATGGGTTAAGCACTACCCTCTCAAGAAGTTGCTCGAAGCTAATTATTGTCTTTTGGAATTTAATAGGGTTAAGTGCTACTCTATCTAGAACTATCTGAGGCTAAGCATTATCCTCAGAAAGTTAACTGGGTTAAGCACTACCCTTTCTTGAGATATTTTTTAAAGCTAATCATTGTCTTCTGTAATTTGATGGGGTTAAGCACTACTCTATAAAGATTCTAATCTGAGGCAAAGCATTGTCCTTGGAAAGTTAACTAGGTTAAGTACTACCCTCTCTCAAAAATTTATCCAAAGGTAAGCATTATCTTCTAGAATTTTATGGGATTAATCACTACTCTATCAAGAAACTATCTGAGGTTAAGCATTGTCCTTGAAAAGTTAGTTGGATTAAGTACTAACCTATTCTTAAAGATAACCAGAAGCTATGTATTGTCCTTTGGAGGTTGATTGGTCTTACATTAACCTATTTTTAAAGATCACTGGAGGCTAAGAATTGTCCTTTGGAGATTTATTGGGTTAAGCACTACCCTATTTTGAAACATTACCATAGGCTAAGCATTGCCCTTTGAAGGTTGATTGGGTTAAGAACTACCATATCCTTAAAGATTACCGGAAGGTAAACATTGTCTTTTGAAGTATGATTTGGTTAAGCACTACCCTATTCTTCAAGATTGTCGTAGGCTAAGCATTATCCTTTGGAGGTTGATTGGGTTGAGCACTACCCTATTCTTAAAGATTGTCGGAGGCTAAGCATTGTCCTTTGGAGGTTGATTGGGTTAAGCACTACCTATTCTTAAAGATTACCATAGGCTAAGCATTTTCCTTTGATGATTGATTGGGTTAAGCATTATCCTATTCTTAAATATTATCAAAGGCTAAGCATTGTCCTCTCTGGATATAGCGTGAGCTAAGCATTGTCTCTTCAAATCTACATGGGCTAAGCATTGCTTTCTCATAATAGATATGCTTTCTTTGTAATACCCCGTACCTTCCCAACCCTACTTGGCGACATTAAATAATGTTTACTTAGGTGTTGAGAGCTATAAGTATGTATTTAGTAATGTTAATGATGAGAAAAATTGAAATTTGGCCTCGTACATATGATTAGCCCTTTGTAGGAGGTGTTTTGTGATTTTCGTGGAGCATTTGTGGGGTTCAAAATGAGGCTAAGAGGACCTCTAAACAAAACATATTAAGGTTAAGAACTAAGTTAAAGAATAGGACTTGAAGTATCTAACCAAACCCGCGAAGAAAAGTCAAAAAATGAAATTTTCAAAAAATTTAAGGTTGGGGCGCGCCAGAGGGCGTACCAGGCTGCTATGGGCAAAATTTTTGTGCTCAGAGGCATCAAGCTAGCGCGCCCAAGGGCGTGCGAGGCTGGTTTTGCCACTTTTTCAAAAGTTGGAAATTTTTTAAGTCCCAAGGGTGTCCGGGGTTGTACCAAGCCGATTTTTGCCACGTTTCTTCTACAACCACGAGTATATACATAGAATGAATGAAATATTATATTGGTATGGTAAAATTACTCGTGAAAAATTTTAGCATCAAAATGACGGTTTTGCCCTTATGGTCAAAATAAGCCATACGTGGCTAGAATCACTTGTTTTGGGGATTGAGGCTACGAGTATGAATAGCGGGAGTGGGACTATTTTTATAACACGTATGAGATGATTTAAACATGAGAAATTATTGATTTTATTGGGTTAAGTGAATTGGGCTCAATAAAAGGCCCAAAATGAGAAGAAGACATGGGCCAAAATGGGTCAAATGACCCATTCTTGCCTTGACCTTCTAGAACACAACATTTAATGCCATAGAGTGTCTAAGGATGGACTTAAAGTCTTATAAAAGGGACCAAAAAATCTGATTTTTATTCACATGAGACTCTCATGCTTTCTAGACATTTCTCAACTATTTTTCTCTCAAAACCCTAAGAACTCAAAGCCCACTTTTGGAGCAAGATCATCATTTTTCAAGCTTGGGTAAGTGATTATTGTTATGGATTAATTTATTATATGTATGGGAGAGTATGTAAATCATGTTGGTTATGCTTGGAAGTGTTAAACATGGTACTTTGTGTTTTTTTAAAAGATTTGTGATCCATGAGATTTAAGTTTGAAATATGACTTGTGACTTTGATGAAAGGGCATGGTATGGAAAAAATATGAACATGTATGGTGTGATTTTGTTATTAAACTTGTTATTTTCATATAAGTGTAAATTATGGTATTTTGGTCGATATGTGCTATGAGGTGTATTAAGGTGAAGTGTAAATGAGAAGTTTGTGGTGAAATGTTATTGCTTATCATGTATTGGTAAATGTATGGAATATTGGGAATTATTGGTATGATAATTTCATCAATGATTTTGTCAAGGGGGAAATGGCATGTTTAAAGGCAAATATGTAACTCATTGACGTTATATGCATTTGTAAGGTAGTTGGTGGTTAATGTAAATCCCGTTATGTATTTGTATTGTAGAGTGAACATAAGTAATGAGTGGGACATTGTATGCACATCTAAGGTTGTATATTCGTATTGAGAATACAAGGTATGTAAGGTTACTCTATCCGTATCTTTTTGCGGCAAATAGTATCCACATTGACATTACGCTTGTCCTATCCCGAAATGTGCTAAGGTATCCAATATCCAGTTATCAATGGTCATTATCACATAGTTCCTATTCATTGATCAATTGTGAACCACATGTCTCATATTCATGGTTAATGTTCCAAAAGCCCAATAAGGTTATGTTCCAATGTTCCAATAGTGATTATACTCATGTCTCTTGTTCATGGATTATTGTCCAATGGTTCTAATGGTGTTGTGGTTCTAATAATGTTATGTTTCTCACAATGTTTATTTACATGTCTCTCACTCATTGGTTAATGATCCAAAGCTTCAAGTAAAGTTACAACTATCATAGTATCAATCTCAAAGTATTGAATAAAGTAATGCATATATGTGGTCAATGATAAAGTATGGGTGGTAGCTTTGGGGGAAAAATGCCTAGCTCAAGCCGATCCTGAGATTGTTGGATCAGGGGGCGGTCCTAGGGGCATAAGACTAGCTCGGACCGATCCTGATATGTTTGTATGGGTGGCAGCTCTAGAGGTAATAACCTAGCTCGAACCGATCCCAATATAAACTGATTCATGGGTAGTAGCTCTAGGGGCATAAGACTAGCTCGAGCCGATCCCAACATAACGCTATGTTATGTTTAAAACCCACTGTTCAGTCGGGGATCGGGTATCACACGTCACAGGCAAATATGAATAATCATAGAAGCAAAGATACAAACAAAGAAATGAAAGCAAAATACATGGTTTCCAAAGCATAGAATAGTGACTTATCTATATTGGTCATTCATTTGTATTTGAGTTCATTGACATATTTACATATCACACAAGCTTCATATGGCCTTACATACTCAGTACATTCTTCGTACTGACCCCTCTTGGGGGATTTACTTTACTTGCTGTAGGCGCAGGTACTAGTAGGCCTCCACAGTAGGTTGCCAGTTGTTACGGATCATTGGTGAACTCCAGTTAGTTCGGGCCTACTCCGAGTCACAGTTGCACATATGTTTTGGTGTTGTACATGATGTATAAAGCGGGGACTTGTCCCGAATTTCAGTTGGTTTTGGTAAATATCTATGTAGAGGCTTTTGTAGACATGTGTGGGTGTATGAATGTAAGGTGGTATATGAATTTTTGACTTGATGGCCTCAACGGCCAAGTTTCACATATGTATATATATATATGTCCCATGTTCCATGTTTTCAATATTTCGCCTTTCATGTTCTTACGTAATGGTGGTGTTGCCTATGACATGCATATGAGTGAATAGAAGCAAAGCTTGGTTCTCTCGGGCCATGTCGGCTACGGGTGCCAATCCGTCCCGATGGGATTCGGAGCATGACAAAAGTGGTATCAGAGCAGGTCGTTATAAGGGTGTCTACAAAGCCGTGTCTGAGTAGAGTCTTACTTATCGATGTGTTGTGCACCATATTTATAAGTAGGAGTCTACGGGACATTTAGGATGTTATTTCTTTTCTTCACTTCTAGATCGTGCAATAGAGCCAGTATTGTAAGTTGAATTGTATCTGATCATGGTATTTATTTTTCTTTGGTATAGTCAATATGCCAATCACGAGAAGAGGTAGAGGTAAAGGGAAGAAGGTAGATGTGCCTGCTGAAGAAGGAATTAGTAGATTGCCACCTGACCAAGCCAGTCAAGGTGGAGCAAATGCTGAAATTTTATCGCGGTCTTCGTCCACTCTTCCAGCTCCAGAAGAGCCAATTGGTAGAGAAGTACCCACAAAACTACCAATGAATGCCACAGATCAAGATCTTAGAAATGCAGTACACATGTTAACACAGTTAGTGGAAGCTCAAAGTCAAGGACGAGCTTGCCCAATGGCACATGAGGATGATGCGGCTAGAGTGGCAAGTCGCAGAACACAGGATTTTTTAAAACTGGACCCTCCTATATTCACGGGGTCAGATCCAAAAGTAGATCCACAGGAATTCATGGATCAGATTCAGCGGGCTCTAGAAGTTATGCACGTGACAGGGGTAGAAACAGTTGAACATGAACACAGGATTTTTTGAAACTAGACCCTCTTATATTCATTGGGTCAGATTCGAAAGAAGATCCACAGGAATTCGTGGATCAAATTCAGCGGGCTCTAGAAGTTATGCACGTGACGGGGGTAGAAACAGTTGAACTTGCTGCGTACAGATTGAAAGGAGAGGCGCTATTGTGGTATTGGGAAGATTTTAAAGTGGCTTTCCTTGATCATTACCTTCCCTATGAGATCCGTGAGGCACGTGCGTATCTGTTCCTAAATCTCCATCAGGGATATTTGAGTGTCAGAGAATATAGTTTGCAATTTAATTCCTTGGCTCGATATGCGCCAAATGTGGTGGCTATAATGACAGATAGAGTCCATCGCTACGTGGACAGATTAGAGCCATATTTGGTAAGGGATTGCACTATTGCTGCCCTGAATAAGGATATGGATATAGCGAGAATTCAGGCCTTCGCTCAAAAAATGGAAGATCAAAGGCAGAGATGAAGGGTACATGAATTTGACAAGGGACATTCATGAAGGGCTAGACTTATGGGACCACCTATGATGTCTCAAGGAGGATCTAGGCCCCATATGTTTCCTAGACCACCTAGACCATCGTTCTCCTATTCCACAGGGGGTGCTCATTCTCAGTTTCTAGGGTCTAGAGGTGGTCCATCTGGGCAGTGTAGCGGAGTTCACGGATCACAGACAACAGGTTTTCCTCATCAACAGTGTCAGCACTGCGGGCGTATTCATGCAGGTACATGCCGAGTGGGGACAAATGCTTGTTTTTGGTGCGGCATGACTGGACACATGATGAAAGAGCGTCCCTAGAGGAGCATGGGTGGTATAGCACAACCGACAGGATCGGTCGTTGCGTCATCAACATCGGTTCCTTTACTGGGCCAAGGTGTGCAGCCTGTTGGACGTGGTAGGGGTGCCAGAGGAGCAGCCAGTACTAGCGAGGTCCAAAATCGCACTTATGCTTTAGTGGACCGACAGAATTCAGAGGCTTACCCTGATGTTGTCACAGGTACGTTATCCATATGCTCATATAATGTATATGTATTAATTGACCCCGGTTCTACATTTTCCTATGTTTTTCCATTGGTTGCTGCGAAATTTGTAAAGACACCAGAATTATTATTTAAATCAATTAAAGTGTCTACACCGGTTGGTGAATATATTATTGCAAAAAGAGTATATCGTAATTGTGTGGTAACGGTGTGTGGTCATGATACATTGGCCAATCTTATTGAATTAGAAATGGTGGATTTTGATGTGATCATGGGAATGGATTGGTTGGCCTCTTGTTATGCTACGGTAGATTGCCGGGCCAAGAAGGTGCAATTTTTTTTTCCGCAAGAAAATGTTCTTGAATGGAAGGGTAATGTAGGTACACCACGAGGGAGATTTATTTCCTATCTGAAATCCAGGAAAATGATTGCTAAGGGTTACATATGTCATTTAGTATGGGTGAAAGATAATGATGTGGAACCACTAACTTCACAGTCGGCTCTAGTGGTCAATGAATTTCTAGATGTATTTCCAGAGGATCTTCCAGGTTTGCCCCCAGAACGGGAAGTAGAATTTGGCATTGATGTGATTCTAGGCACTCAGCCTATTTCTATTCCCCCATATAGAATGGCTCCAGCAGAACTGCATGAATTGAAGGCAGTTGAAAGATTTGCTAGACAAGGGCTTCATTAGGCCTAGTATGTCCCCGTGTGGTGCACTGGTATTATTTGTACGGAAGAAATATGGCACATTGAGAATGTCCATCGACTATCGGCAATTGAATAAGGTAACGATCAAGAAAAAATATCCCCTCCCTCGAATTGATGATTTGTTTGATCAGTTACAGGGTGCCCAGTGTTTTTCAACAATTGACTTGAGGTCGGGTTACAACCAAGTTAGGGTTAGAGAAGAAGATGTACCCAAGACAGCTTTTCGAACACGGTATGGCCATTATGAATTTTTATTTATGTCATTTGGACTAACAAATGCACTAGCTGTGTTCATGGATTTGATGAATAGGGTGTTTAAGCCATTCCTGAACGTGTTCGTCACAGTATTTATAGATGACATCCTAGTTTATTCAAGATCACCGGAGGACCATGCTAATCACTTATGGCAGGTGCTACAGATTCTCTGTGAGCGTAAGTTGTATGCAAAGTTCTCCAAATGTGAGTTTTGGTTAAAATCAGTTGCATTCTTGGGTCACATTGTGTCAGATGAAGGGATACACGTTGATACATAAATGATTGAAACAGTGAAAAATTGGCCAAGACCTATGACACCCACAGAGATTCGTAGTTTTCTTGGACTGTCAGGTTATTACCGAAGATTTGTGGAAGGTTTTTCCTCCATTGTTGCACCGTTAACAAAGCTTACACATAAGGCAGTAAAATTTCAGTGGAATGATGCATGTGAGAAAAGATTCAAAAAGTTGAAAGATAAATTAACCTCCACACCAGTTTTAGTGCTTCCCGAAGGTACCGAAGGTTATGTAATGTATTGTGATGCTTCCGGGGTTGGCCTCGGATGTGTGTTGATGCAAAACGGTAATGTCATAGCATATGCCTCACGACAATTGCGGCCATATGAGAAAAATTATCCCACACATGATCTTGAATTGGCTGCGGTAGTTTTTGCTTTAAAGATATGGCGTCATTATTTGTATGGAGTTCATGTTGATATCTATACGGATCACAAAAGTTTGCAATATCTCTTTAAGCAGAAGGAACTCAATTTGAGGCAACGAAGGTGGTTAGAGCTTTTATAAGATTATGATATTGATATTCTTTATCATCCAGGCAAAGCAAATGTAGTAGCTGATGTATTGAGTCGCAAGGCAGTAGAAAGCACTAGTGGCCAGTGGGCTGAAAAGCAAGAGATAATCAAAGATTTACATCAATTAGCCAGCTTGGGAGTTCACTTTATAGAATCTCCAAGTGAAGGGGTTATTGTGAAAAATGCAGCAGAATCCTCCTTAATTGCTGAAGTGAAAGAGAAGCAGTTTGCGGATTCTATTTTATTGCAGCTAAAGGAAAATGTACAATAGAATCTGACAAAGGCATTTGATCTTACACGAGAAGGGTACTCCAATGCAAAGGTAGGGTATGTGTACCAGATGTAGATGAGTTGAGGAAACGAATTATGATAGAGGCGCATCATTCTCTCTATTCTATTCATTCGGGTGCTACTAAAATGTACCATGATTTAAAGGAAGTGTATTGGTGGGGAAATATGAAAAAGAACATTGTAGAGTTTGTCGCTCAAAGCCCGAATTGTCAACAAGTGAAGGTAGAGCATCAGAAACCAGGAGGTTACATGCAATGTATCAATCATCCAGTCTGGAAATGGGATATGATTAATATGGATTTCATCACAGGTTTGACTCGTACATTGCAGAAATTTGATTCTATATGGGTCATAGTGGACAGGCTTACCAAATCAGCGCATTTTCTACTAGTCAAGACCACCTATACAGCTGAAGATTATGCGAAGTTGTATGTGAAAGAGATAGTACGATGCATGGTAATGTTAATGATGAGAAAAATTAAAATTTGGCCTCGTACATGTGATTAGCCCTTCATTGGAGGTGTTTTGTGATTTTCGTGGAGAATTTTTGGGGTTAAAAATGAGGCTAAGAGTACCTCTAAACAAATTATATTAAGGTTAAGAAGTAATTTAAAGAATAGGACTTGAATTATCTAACCAAACCCGCGAAGAAAAGTCAAAAAATGAAATTTTCAAAAAAATTAAGGTTGGGGCGCGCCAGAGGGCGTACCAGGCCGCTCTGGGCAAAATTTTTGTGCTCAGAGGCAGCAATCTAGCACGCCCAAGGGCGTGCGAGGCTGGTTTTGCCACTTTTTCAAAAGTTGGAAATTTTTTAAGTCCCAAGGGTGCCCGGGGTTGTACCGAGCCGATTTTTGCCACGTTTCTTCTACAACCATGAGTATATACATAGAATGAATGAAATATTATATTGGTATGGTAAAATTACTCGTGAATAAATTTAGCATCAAAATGACGGTTTTGCCCTTGTGGTCAAAATAAGCCATACGTGGCTAGAATCACTTGTTTTGGGGATTGAGGCTACAGATATGAATAGCGGGAGTGGGACTATTTTTATAACACGTATGAGATGATTTAAACATGAGAAATTATTGATTTTATTGGGTTAAGTGAATTGAAAAGGCCCAAAATGAGAAGAAGACCCATTCTTGCCTTGACCTTCTAGAACACAACATTTAATGCCATAGAGTGGCTAAGGATGGACATAAAGTCTTATAAAAGGGACCAAAAAATCTGATTTTTATTCACATGAGACTCTCATGCTTTCTAGACATTTCTCAACTATTTTTCTCTTAAAACCCTAAGAACTCAAAGCCCACTTTTGGAGCAAGATCATCATTTTTCAAGCTTGGGTAAGTGATTATTGTTATGGATTAATTTATTATATTCATGGGAGAGTATGTAAATCATGTTGGTTATGCTTGGAAGTGTTGAACATGGTACTTTGTGTTTTTGTAAAAGATTTGTGATCCATGAGATTTAAGTTTGAAATATGACTTGTGACTTTGATGAAAGGGCATGGTATGGATAAAATATGAACATGTATGGTGTGCTTTTGTTATTAAACTTGTTATTTTCATATAAGTGTAAATTATGGGATTTTGGCCGATATGTGCTATGAGGTGTATTAAGGTGACTTGATGGATTATTTGTGATGTGGTGTGAATGAGAAAGTGTAAAGGAGAAATTTTGTGGTGAAATGTTATTGCTTATCATGTATTGGTAAATGTATGAAATATTGGGAAATTATTGGTATGATGATTTCATCAATGGTTTTGTCAAGGGGGAAATGGCATGTTTAAAGGCAAATATGTAACTCATTGACGTTATATGCATTTGTAAGGTAGTTGGTGGATAATGTAAATCCCGTTATGTATTTGTATTGTAGAGTGAAACATAAAGAATGAGCGGGACATTGTATGCGCATCTAAGGTTGTATATTCGTATTGAGAATACAAGGTATGTAAGGTTACTCTATCCGTATCTTTTTGCGGCAAATAGTATCCACATTGACATTACGCTTGTCCTATCCCGAAATGTGCTAAGGTATCCAATATCTGGTTATCAATGATAATTATCACATAGTTCCTATTCATTGATCAATTGTGAACCACATGTCTCATATTCATGGTTAATGTTCCAAAAGCCCAATAAGGTTATGTTCCAATGTTCCAATAGTGATTATATTCATGTGTCTTGTTCATGGATTATTGTCCAATGGTTCCAATGGTGTTGTGGTTCTAATAATGTTATGTTTCTCATAATGTTTATCTACATGTCTCTCACTCATTGGTTAATGATCCAAAGCTTCAACTAAAGGTACAACTATCATAGTATCAATCTCAAAGTAATTAATAAAGTAATGCATATATTTGGTCAATGATCAAGTATGGGTGGTAGCTTTGGGGGCAAAATTCCTAGCTCAAGCCGATCCCGAGATTGTTGAATTAGGGGGCAGTCCTAGGGGCATAAGCCTAGCTCGGACCGATCCTGACATGGGTCAGCTCTAGGGGTAATAACCTAGCTCGAGTTGAACCTGATATGTTGGTATGGGTGGCAGCTCTAGAGGTAATAACCTAGCTCAAGCCGATCCTAATATATACTGATTCACGGGTGGTAGCTCTAGGGGCATAACCTTAGCTCGATTCGATCCTAACATAACGCTATGTTATGTTTAAAACCCACTGTTCAGTCGGGGCCCAGGTATCACAGGTCACATGCAAAGATGAATAATCATAGAAGCAAAGATACAAAGAAAGTAATACAAGCAAAATACATGGTTTCCAAAGTACAGAATAGTGACTTATCTATATTGGTCATTCATTTGTATTTGAGGTCATTGACATATTTACATATCACACAAGCTTCATACGGTTTTACATACCCAGTACATTCTTCGTACTAACCCCTCTTGGGGGATTTACCTTACATTTTGCTGGCGCAGGTACTAGTAGGCCTCCACAGTAGGTTACAGTTGTTGCGGATCATTGGTGAGCTCCAGTTAGTTTGGGGCTTCTCCAAGTCACAGTTGCACATATGTTTTGGTGTTGTACATGATGTATAAAGCAGGGACTTGTCCCGAATTTCAGTTGGTTTTGGTAAATGTCTATGTAGAGGCCTTTGTAGACATGTCTGGGTGTATGAATGTAAGGTGGTATATGACGTTTTGACTTGATGACCTCAACGACCAAGTTTCACATATGTATATATATATATGTCCCATGTTCCATGTTTTCAATATTTCGCCTTTCATGTTCTTACGTAATGGTGGTGTTGCCTATGATATGCATATGAGTGAATAGAAGCAAAGCTTGGTTCTCTCGGGCCATGTCGGCTACGGGTGCCAATCTGTCCTGATAGGATTCGGAGCGTGACAAAAGTGGTATCAGAGCAGGTCGTTCTAAAGGTGTCTACAAAGCCGTGTCTGAGTAGAGTCTTACTTATCGATGTGTTGTGCACCACATTTATAAGTAGGAGACTACGGGACATTTAGGATGTTGTTTCTTTTCTTCACTTCTAGATCATGCAATAGAGCCAGTATTGTAAGTTGAATTGTATCTGATCATGGTAATTTTTTTTCTTTGGTATAGTCAATATGCCAATCACGAGAAAAGGTAGAGGTAAAGGGAAGAAGGTAGATGTGCCTGCTGAAGAAGGAATTAGTAGATTGCCACCTGACCAAGCCAGTCAAGGTAGAGCAAATGCTGAAATTTCATTGTGGTCTTCGTCTACTCTTCCAGCTCCAGAAGAGCCAATTGGTAGAGAAGTACCCGCAGAACTACAAATGAATGCCACAGATCAGGATCTTAGAAATGCAGTACACATGTTGACACAGTTAGTGGCAGCTCAAAGTCAAGGACGAGCTTGCCCAATGGCACATGAGGATGATGCGGCTAGAGTGGAAAGTCGCAGAACACAGGATTTTTTGAAACTGGACCCTCCTATATTCACTGGGTCAGATCCAAAAGTAGATCCACAGGAATTCATGGATCAGATTCAGCGGGCTCTAGAAGTTATGCACGTGATGGGGGTAGAAACAGTTGAACTTGCTGCGTACAGATTTAAAGGAGAGGCGATATTATGGTACGAGGATTGGAAGAAATCCCATGATATTGGTGTAAATCCACCTAATTGGAAAGAGTTTAAAATGGCTTTCCTTGATCATTACCTTCCCTATGAGATCCGTGAGGCACGTGCGGATTAGTTCCTAAATCTCCGTCAGGAAAATCTGAGTGTCAGAGAATATAGTTTGCAATTTAATTCCTTAGCTCGATATGCGCCAAATGTGGTGGCTACAATGACAGATAGAGTACATCGCTACGTGGACAGATTAGATCCATATTTGGTAAGGGATTGCACTATTGCTGCCCTGAATAAGGATATGGATATAGCAAGAATTGCGGCCTTCGCTCAGAAAATGGAAGATCAAAGGCAGAGATGAAGGGTACATGAATTTGACAGGGGATAGTCATAAAGGGCTAGACTTATGAGACCACCTATGATGTCCCAAGGAGGATCTAGGCCCCGTATGTTTCCTAGACCACCTAGACCATCGTTCTCCTGTTCCACAGGGGGTGCTCATTCTCAGTTTCTAGGGTCTAGAGGTGGTCCATCTGGGCAGTGTAGCAGAGTTCACGGATCACAGATAACAGGTTTTCCTCGTCAACAGTGTCAGCACTGCAGGCGTATTCATGCAGGTACATGCCGGGTGGGGACAAATGCTTGTTTTTGGTGCGGCATGACTGGACACATGATGAAAGAGCGTCCCCAGAGGAGCATGGGTGGTATAGCACAACCGGCAGGATTGGTCGTTGCGTCATCAACATCGGTTCCTTCACTGGGCCGAGGTGTGCAGCCTGTTGGCCGTGGTAGGGGTGCCAGAGGAGCAGCCAGTACTAGCGAGGTCCAAAATCGTACTTATGCTTTAGTGGACCGACAGAATTCAGAGGCTTACCCTGATGTTGTCACAGGTACGTTATCCATATTCTCATATAATGTATATGTATTAATTGACCCCGATTCTACATTTTCCTATGTTACTCCATCAGTTGCTGCAAAATTTGCAAAGGCACCAGAATTATTTATTAAATCAATTGAAGTGTCTACACCGATTGGTGAATATATTATTGCAAAGAGAGTATATCGTAATTGTGTGGTAACGGTTTGTGGTCATGATACATTGGCCAATCTCATTGAATTAGACATGGTGGATTTTGATGTGATCATGGGAATGGATTGGTTGGCCTCTTGTTATGCTACGGTAGATTGTCGGGCCAAGAAGGTGCAATTTTTTTCCGCAAGAAAATATTCTTGAATGGTAGGGTAATGTAGGGACACCACGAGGGAGATTTATTTCCTATCTGAAAGCTAGGAAAATGATTGCTAAGGGTTACATATGTCATTTAGTAAGGTTGAAAGATAATGATGTGGAACCACTAACTTCGCAGTCGGTTCCAGTGGTCATGGAATTTCTAGATGTATTTCCAGAGGATCTTCCAGGTTTGCCCCCAGAACGGGAAGTAGAATTTGGCATTGATGTGATTCCAGGCACTCAGCCTATTTCTATTCCCCCATATAGAATGGCTCCAGCAGAACTGCGTGAATTGAAGGAGCAGTTGAAAGATTTGCTGGACAAAGGCTTCATTAGGCCTAGTATGTCCCCATGGGGTGAACCGGTATTATTTGTATGGAATAAAGATGGCACATTGAGAATGTGCATCGACTACTGGCAATTGAATAAGGTTACGATCAAGAACAAATATCCCCTCCCTCGAATTGATGATTTGTTTGATCAGTTACAGGGTGCCCAGTGTTTTTCAACAATTGACTTGAGGTTGGGTTACCACCAAGTCAGGGTTAGAAAAGAAGATGTACCCAAGACAGCTTTCCGAACATGGTATGGCCATTATGAATTTTTAGTTATGTCATTTGGACTAACAAATGCACCAGCTGTGTTCATAGATTTGATGAATAGGGTGTTTAAGCCATTCCTGAACGTGTTCTTCAAGGTATTTATAGATGACATCCTAGTTTATTCAAGATCACCGGAGGACCATGCTAATCACTTACGGCAGGTGCTACAGATTCTCCGTGAGCGTAAGTTGTATGCAAAGTTCTCCAAATGTGAGTTTTGGTTAAAATCAGTTGCATTCTTGGGTCACATTGTGTCAGATGAAGGGATACAGGTTGATACACAAAAGATTGAAGCAGTGAAAAATTGTCCAAGACCTACGACACCCACAGAGATTCGTAGTTTTCTTGGACTGTCAGGTTATTACCGAAGATTTGTGGAAGGTTTTTCCTCCATTGTTGCACCGTTAACAAAGCTTACACATAAGGCAGTAAAATTTCAGTGGAATGATGCTTGTGAGAAAAGCTTCCAAAAGTTGAAAGATAAATTAACCTCCACACCAGTTTTAGTGCTTCCCAAAGGTACCGAAGGTTATGTAGTGTATTGTGATGCTTCCGGGGTTGGCCTCGGATGTGTATTGATGCAAAACGGTAATGTCATAGCATATGCCTCACAACAGTTGTGGCCACATGAGAAAAATTATCCCACACATGATTGAATTGGCAGCAGTTGTTTTTGCTTTAAAGATATGGCGTCATTATTTGTATGGAGTTCATGTTGATATCTATATGGATCACAAAAGTTTGCAATATCTCTTTAAGCAGAGAGAACTCAATTTGAGGCAACGAAGGTTGTTAGAGCTTTTAAAATACTATGATATTGATATTCTTTATCATTCAGGCAAAGCAAATGTAGTAGCTGATGCATTGAGCCGCAAGGAAGTAGAAAGCACTAGTGGCCAGTTGGCTGAAAAGCAAGAGATAATTAAAGATTTACATCAATTAGACAGCTTGGGAGTTTGCCTTATGGAATCTCCAAGTGAAGGGGTTATTGTGCAAAATGCAGCAGAATCCTCCTTAATAGTTGAAGTGAAAGAGAAGTAGTTTGCGGATTCTATTTTATTGCAGCTAAAGGAAAATGTACAATAGAATTTGACAAAGGCATTTGATCTTACACGAGAAGGGTACTCCAATTCCAAGGTAGGGTATGTGTACCAGATGTAGATGAGTTGAGGAAATGAATTATGATAGAGGCGCATCATTCGCTCTATTTTATTCATCCGGGTGCTACTAAAATGTACCATGATTTAAAGGAAGTGTATTGGTGGGGAAATATGAAAAAGAACATTGCAGAGTTTGTCGGTCAATGCTTGAATTGTCAACAAGTGAAGGTAGAGCATCAGAAACCAGGAGGTTACATGCAATGTATCAATCTTCCAGTCTGGAAATGGGATATTATTAATATGGATTTCATCACAGGTTTGACTCGTACATTGCAGAAATTTGATTCTATATGGGTCATAGTGGACAGGCTTACCAAATCAGCGCATTTTCTACTAGTCAAGACCACCTATACAGCTGAGGATTATGCGAATTTGTATGTGAAAGAGATAGTATGATTGCATGGTAATGTTAATGATGAGAAAAATTAAAACTTGGCCTCGTACATGTGATTAGCCCTTCGTAGGAGGTGTTTTGTGATTTTTGTGGAGCATTTGTGGGGTTCAAAATGAGGCTAAGAGGACCTCTAAACAAAGTATATTAAGGTTAAGAAGTAATTTAAAGAATAGGACTTGAATTATCTAACCAAACCCGCGAAGAAAAATCAAAAAACAAAATTTTCAAAAAAATTAAGGTTGGGGCGCGCCAGAGGGCATGCTAGGCCGCTCTGGGCCAAATATTTTTTTCCATAGGCAGCAATCTAGCGCGCCCAAGGGCGTGCCAGGCTGGGTTTGCCACTTTTTCAAAAGTTGGAAATTTTCTAAGTCCCAAGGGTGCCCGGAGTTGTACCGAGCTGATTTTTACCACGTTTCTTCTACAACCACGAGTATATACATAGAATGAATGAAATATTATATTGGTATGATAAAATTACTCGTGAATGAATTTGGCATCAAAATGACGGGTTTTGCCCTTGTGGTCAAAATAAGCCATACGTGGCTAGAATCACTTGTTTTGGAAATTGAGGCTACGGATATGAATAGCATGAATGGGAATATTTTTATAACACGTATGAGATGATTTAAACATGAGAAATTATTGATTTTATTGGGTTAAGTGAATTGGGCTCAATAAAAGGCCCAAAATGAGAAGAAGACATGGGCCAAAATGGGTCAAATGACCCATTCTTGCCTTGACCTTCTAGAACACAACATTTAATGCCATAGAGTGGCTAAGGATGGACTTAAAGTCTTATAAAATGGACCAAAAAATCTGATTTTTATTCACATGAGACTCTCATGCTTTCTAGACATTTCTCAACTATTTTTCTCTCAAAACCCTAAGAACTCAAAGCTCACTTTTAGAGCAAGATCATCATTTTTCAAGCTTGGGTAAGTGATTATTGTTATGGATTAATATATTATATGCATGGGAGAGTATGTAAATCATGTTGGTTATGCTTGGAAGTGTTTAACATGGTACTTTGTGTTTTTGTAAAATATTTGTGATCCATGAGATTTAAGTTTGAAATATGACTTGTGACTTTGATGAAAGGGCATGGTATGGATAAAATATAAACATGTATGGTGTGATTTTGTTATTAAACTTGTTATTTTCATATAAGTGTAAATTATGGGATTTTGGCCGATATGTGCTATAAGGTGTATTAAGGTGACTTGATGGATTATTTGTGATGTGGTGTGAAAGAAAAAGTGTAAAGGAGAAGTTTTGTGGTGAAATGTTATTGCTTATCATGTATTGGTAAATGTATGGAATATTGGGAAATTATTGGTATGATAATTTCATCAATGGTTTTGTCAAGGGGGAAATGGCATGTTTAAAGGCAAATATGTAACTCATTGACGTTATATGCATTTGTAAAGTAGTTGGTGGTTAATGTAAATCCCATTATATATTTGTATTGTAAAGTGATACATAGGGAATGAGCGGGACATTGTATGCACATCCAAGTTTGTATATTCGTATTGAGAATACAAGGTATGTAAGGTTACACTATCCGTATCTTTCTGCGGCAAATAGCATCCACATTGACATTATGCTTGTCCTATCCCAAAATGTGCTAAGGTATCCAATATCCGGTTATAAATGGTCATTATCACATAGTTCCTATTCATTGATCAATTGTGAACCACATGTCTCATATTCATGGTTAATGTTCCAAAAGCCCAATAAGGTTATGTTCCAATTTTCCAATAGTGATTATACTCATGTCTCTTGTTCATGGATTATTGTCCAATGGTTCCAATGGTGTTGTGGTTCTAATAATGTTATGTTTCTCATAATGTTTGTTTACATGTCTCTCACTCATTGGTTAATTATCCAAAGCTTCAAGTAAAGGTACAACTATCATAGTATCAATCTCAAAGTAATGAATAAAGTAATGCATATATGTGGTCAATGATAAAGTATGGGTGGTAGCTTTGGGGGAAAAATGCCTAGCTCAAGCCGATCCTGAGATTGTTGGATCAGCGGCCAGTCCTAGGGGCATAAGCCTAGCTCGAACCGATCGTGATATGTTGGTATGGGTGGCAGCTCTAGAGGTAATAACCTAGCTCGAGCCGATCCCAATATATACTGATTCATGGGTGGTAGCTCTAGGGGCATAATCCTATCTCGAGCCGATCCCAACATAAGGCTATGTTATGTTTAAAACCCACTGTTCAGTCGGGGCCCGGGTATCACAGGTCACAGGCAAAGATGAATAATCATAGAAGCAAAGATACAAAGAAAGTAATGCAAGAAAAATACATGGTTTCCAAAGTACAGAATAGTGACTTATCTATATTGGTCATTCATTTGTATTTGAGTTCATTGATATATTTACATATCACACAAGCTTCATATGGCCTTACATACTCAGTACATTCTTTGTACTGACCCCTCTTGGGGGATTTACCTTACTTGTTGCAGGCGCAGGTACTAGTAGGCCTCCACAGTAGGTTGCCAGTGGTTGCGGATCATTGGTGAGCTCCAGTTAGTTCGGGACTTCTCCGAGTTACAGTTGCACATATGTTTTAGTGTTGTACATGATGTATAAAGTGGGGACTTGTCCCGACTTTCAGTTGGTTTTAGTAAATGTCTATGTAGAGGCTTTTGTAGACATGTGTGGGTGTATGAATGTAAGGTGGTATATGACGTTTTGACTTGATGTCCTCAACAACCAAGTTTCACATATGTATATATATATATGTCCCATGTTCCATGTTTTCAATATTTCACCTTTCATGTTTTTACGTAATGGTGGTGTTGCCTATGACATGCATATGAGTAAATAGAAGCAAAGCTTGGTTCTCTTGGGCCATGTCGGCTACGGGTCCCAATCCGTCCCAATGGGATTCGGGGCGTGACATTCTTATCCCCTCTTGACATTACTATTTTCTAGCATTAACATTTTTTACCTCATTAATCCATGTTTATATTTTTTGGCTAACCATTATATCTAGTTATGTTAGAAGATGCAGGTATCGAAGGCAAATGGGAATAATTCTCGTTCCTATTTCCAAGGCATAATTATTCTTATCCCTATATCATTACAACTTGACCTGAATTATGTACAAGTTTTATTTTTACATCTTACACATACTTTTTAATCTTATCAACTCCTGCTTGTGAATTTTCTTTAGGAACCCCATTCATCCCTAAATCTAGAATTACATATGGCCTGATTCTCATAAATACTGATATATATAGGCGACTTGAAACTGAAGTCTTGGCTATAACATTTTGCACAACTCCATCCTAGTTCATCTGGTCCCACTGGACCATTCCCTCAGTCAGCCAAAATTGTCTACTATGTCAATATTCTTTGCTCGACAATTCATCCTTCATTTCCCAGCAAAGAAGGGGCAATTGTTGGTTCCCAATTTAGACCTCCATATACCCCACTTATTTTGTTAAAGTATTTTTGTCTTGTTGAATATACATCACTACTATAATTTTTTATAATTTCTCTTATAAGTTTTACAAGATATATTTGTTATCAATAGTAACTTTTAAATCTTTTTATCACTACCATAAATCGATTACTTTCGTCATAACTGTCATATCTATGTTACACTACTAACGTTATTATCATTTGGTTATGCTTACATTATTAATATTTATTATTATTAGAGTAATTTTTAACTTATTACTACTAATCTTACTATCTTTTTGTTATTATTATTAATTATTATTTTATTATTATTATTATTATTATTATTATTATTATTATTATTATTATTATCAAATTTCTTACTTTACTACTTATGTATTTATTTGATCAATTCTTTTACATAGTATAGAGGTCCAAAATAATTTGAAAAGAGAAGGTAAATTTTCATCCATTAACCCCGTAATCCCCTTCCCATATTTGTAATATTTTTCTTCTAGTTGTAGAATGCATTCCATATTTTTTTCCTTGATTTATAGGCTATCTATTTTATTTCCTCTTACTCAATTATTTTCTGCCTTTTTTTGTTCAAATCATACCATAAATATCCCTTAATTTCATACCACATTCTCTTGAAATCACCCCATATCAATCTTTTGTAATTTTTATTCTCTACCAAACAGCGATTTTACCCCTACTTATACCTATAATACACCTTAGTGGTGGTGGGGGGGGGGGGGAGGAAGAGCATATTGGAGAAGTCTTCAAAAAATTTCTCTATTATGAAACCTCATAACTCTAAGAACTTGATTTTATATTTATAATACTATTCTTATTGTTTCTCGATGGTGCCTCGCCCTTCACTTTGCCAGCTATAAGCAAAAGAGAAGTTTTTGTCCTCAACTTTATTCACCCTACTTAATACATTATTGATTGGAGCCCTTGAGGTTCTTGTGATTTGGTCATATCAAGTGTGAGGTTCTTGGGATAGTATTGGTCCAAAGTTATTTCTACTGATCTTAACTTTCTTATTATTTCATGTACTTGCTCATGTCGAACTGGTTAGTGTCCTATCGACATGTAATGACTCTTCAGGTCATTTTCTTTATTTTGTACATTTTTTGTATTTAGAGTTTTCCTATAGTTGTCCCAAGTCATTTATGACTTATTAGGATTGGTAGTTTGATTTTCAGGTAGTTCGTTGGGTTTTTATGTCAATTTACCTATTTTGGAGCTTTTGAAGTTGAGAAATTAGTCTTCGGCCAAAAAATCTAGTAAACAGCCTCGAATGAGAATTTGATTATTTTGTTTAGCTCTAGAACGTGGATTTTAGGGCAGAGGGACCTTTTGTATGGGTCTTGAGGCTTCCAGGCTCATTTTGGGCTATTTATTGGATATTAGTTAAACCAGAATGGTTGGTAGGGGCCCACATTTCATCAAAATGACCTTTATTAGGAATTTTGTCAATTCGGTTAAGTTCAGAATGTCATTTTTAGTAGGGTGGAATATTTTATTTGTGTGAATGAGGTTCTAAATAAATATCAAGCACTCGGTTGGAGTCATTTTAGAATTAGCTGAAAATTTCTGGTGCAGCCACTTTTGCGGCCTATTGGTTGCTTAAGCAGAGTCACTTATGCAGCTAGGGAGTCGCTTATAAAGCCAAAGCTGATATTAACTCCCACTGCTTAAGAATACACTCCTCTTCTTTTATGGAGCCTCTTAAGCAGTTAGGGAACTGCTTATATAGTGGTACAGGTGAACAGGGACCCCTACTTAAGTTGTGGATCATTCGCTTATGCAACACCGCTTTAGAGGCCATACCTCCTCTTAAGTGGAGGTACTTGTATATATACTCCCCATTTCATTATTTCCTTTACTTTTCATGAATTTCAGCACCATTATTGACTTATTGTAGATGGAGTTTATGGGGAATCAGAGTACTAAGCTCAGGTATGATAATTGAGCTACCTTGGGTCTTTTTCCCTTCATTCTTCTCGTTAAATTTCCATCTAATTCTTGATTTTGGGGTTTGGATTTCTTTAACTTTTGGGACTAATTTGGATGCCGATTTAAGTTGGAATTGCACTCAAATTGTGGGAATGTGACTTATGTCATGTGAGGGACATCATGACGGATTCAATTTTGAAATTCCATTAGTGGGTCCCACAAGCCAATTTTGGCCCAGAGTATAAAATTGCAAAATGAGTATCATTATTCTTATTTTCATGTGTAGATTACTATTTTCATAGTGTGGTAGCAGTTGGAGAATTCTTGGAAGGGAAAAGCTCTAGTTTAGTTCGTTGCTAGCATGCTTTTTGGCGTCTAGGTAGGTACAGCTTACCTATACTTAGACGTGGCATGAAGAGGTGTTTATAAGATAATTTGCTAATAGTTGGTGGACTATTATTGCTTGGAGATTCATCCTCTAGGTATATCTTAGTTTTGTTAGTTGATTTAGGGCTTGGAGAGTAGAAATTCACCAGAATTCCTTAGTGCTGGTAGTTGCTCTTAGTGTAGGCTTAGTTTAGGGGACCTGGTAGATTTAGGAGTTTTAAGGAAACTTTATCATAGCTCGGGTAGTTTCTTGCTTTAGAATGAGATTTTGGGGATGGTAGAAGTACCTTTTTATCTTGTTTGATAAATTTCCCTAGCTAGTAAGGTTGTGGGGTTTTGTGGGCTGAATATATGATTAACTGGGGTTGTATCTCTATGTTAGTGCTCTTTTGGAGTAGAATGGTCTGGCTAACTTAGATTCTTGTCCTTCGAGCTAGTATTCGTCATTAGGTTAGTATTATGTTGCTTTACTTATGTATAATATCCATGTGTTCCCACGATTTATAGATGACTTGGTTTTAGAACATGGTCATGAACCTTTAAAAGGGGAACTTGAGGAGTTTCTTACTATAAATTGGTTCCCTACTATTATTTTCACCTGATAATCTGGCATACGACCTGTTAAGTATCTAATTTGACTAAAAATACTGTTGGTGAGTCTAATAAGGGACTAAATGAGTTTTACATTATTAGTTGGACTTCTAAAGAGGACAATGAACTGTTAAAACCCTGATCGTGTCTAGGCATCTACTATTCAAGCACAATCGAGTCTGGGAACTTGCTATATTTAAAAGGGACTTCCATACGAAAGTTATAGTCGAGTCCGAGCACTTGTACACTTGATGAAGTGTCCACCTGAAAGCCCCAATCAAGTCCAGGAAATGGTAAGACTTGAGACTTATTTACCTTTATCATCTCTTTTATTTGAACCATTATAGTGATATTGATTGTTGTTTGTGCCTTCCGGGCTTATGGGTGTCCAGTTGGGTTGTAGTTAGATTTTGTTATGTACCTTAGAAGTATTTTTTTCTTCCTAGTTATTTTGATCATTTACATATGCCCTTTCCATATTTTGTTTAGTCTTATTATGCCTAGCTTTCTTAATATTCGCACTTTATTATATTTATATCTTTTCGTGCCCATTCGGCGTATGATACCTACTGGGTACCGCATATTTTTGTACTTATACTATACTTCTGCATCTTTTTTTTTCTGGTGTAGATCCTTGTACGAGTTCTCATTGTTGAAACTACCTTGTGTGGGGCATCTTTGACCGGAGACTTGGGGTGAGCTTCTGATGACCAAAGTTACTCCACCTCCCTCTGAATCTTGCTGATCTTTATTTTTTTTATACCAGAGATAGTTTTTACTTGTGATGTACATATAGTACTCCTTATGCTATCAGCTTTTGTACCGTTAGATACCAGGTTTTGGGATTGTATTTTGTATATTTTGACCATTCTGCCTTTATGTACATCTTTTGGGCCCTATTACTTATGTTTCTTCATGTTTTGACCAACTATTTATTAGATTTGTTCCTTCTTGATACCCTATTACTTGTTATTCTGGGACATGGGGATTGGCTTACCTACTGGCAGGTTTCGTAGGTGCAACCATAACCTGAATTTTTAGGTCATGATAGTTTGGTGTCAGACCCTAGGTTCACCGGTATCATTGGTATAAGAGCAAGTGTCTAGTAGAGTCTCATGGATCGATATGATGAAGTTTGTTTGTATCTTATCTTTGGGAGGCCACAGAACATTCTCAGGTAAATCTAACCCTTTGATTCCTTATCATGCTTTGTGTTCATTTGTGTTCTTGAATCTCACTAGTTTCACTCTGATGTGTCTTGGTTTCATGGAACTTTTGATGCTTAAAACAAGAAAAATATGCAATGACTCGGGTATGTTTAGTTGGTATGATGTGTTTCCTATTCTATATTGCAGGAGAATAGGTTTTTGAGGCAAAATGGATAAAAAGGAAGGATTATGCTCGACAACAAAGTATCTAAAGACGAAAGAGCCAAGTCCTGCACCAGAGGAGTGACTCACGGCAGGAACCATGTCACGTGATTCAACCTATGTGGTGTGGGTCTGTGCCGTAGGTCAACTCCTGCAGTTAGTTGGGGCAGCCTGCTTTACACGGCAGGACCCACGTGGCGTGGGTTGGTACCGTGGAAAAGTGCCGACTTTGTTTTCCCATTTTTTTTAGGATAGGATTCACCTTGTATCTATAAATAGCCCTATATTTTCCTATGTTTAGGAATTGGACAATTACATTATTTTTGATTTCTATTACATTGTTTTTGAATTCATAAACACATTATTGATTTTGTAATCTTGGAACACTGATTCGAGGGTTGTTATTCATATTGAGATTTCAGAGTTTTCTTCTTCTTGTAAGTTTATAATTATGTTTTCTTCATTGAATTCTTCTTGTGTTCTTGCAACCATGAGTAGCTAAATCTGTCAACTAGGGTTGTGTGGACCATAAGGAATTAATGAAATGGGCTAAGTGTAAAGCAATTCTGAACCGTTGCGAATGCATGTATTGTTATTAACTTCATTATAATTGATCTTCTAACGGTTGAAAATGTTAGAAACTAGCCTGTATTCTAGACTTTCGAGAGAGAGAGGTGGAGATTGGGAAAAGGGAATAACAACAAAGATTTGAATCTATCAACCTTCATCTAATAACTTGAGCCATAACAGGGATGGTTATCTGAGATCCAGGACAAGGGTTCGTAGTGCGACACTCGGAGACCGAGAGGAGAAGACTGAAATTTGTCTAACCAAGGTCGAGAGACATTTAGATGAACTTAACTTGTTAGATTTTGCATGCAACGCAGTGGGACAGTCTTGCCAGCACAAGTAACCAGTGGAGTTAAGGAATCGTTGGGGATCACAGTCCTAGTGTATTTCTCATATTGATTATAAATCTGAAAATCAACAATCGTTACTATTATTACTTACTCACAACCCCCCCCCCCAGTTTTACTTACTTGCCAATTACTCAAACTAGCATTCAACATAATTTCGTCCTATTCCCTATGGGATCGACCCCAACCTAGTTGGGTTCTATATTTAATACAGCGACCGTATTATACTTTTCTGGAGGTATGTTTTGGGCGATATCAAATTTTGACGTCGTTGCAGGGGAATACGGTTACGGAGTTGATTAGTTTGAATGTTGGAGTTGATTGGTTTTATTTTTCTGCACTATTTTGGAGGGCACACACCAGTGTATGCCTAACACTACGATTCAAGGTAATCCCTTCATTCCACTTGATACTGATATCGAACGAATACTCAGAGCAAATCAAAAAATGGTGGATACCGATAGAGCTCAGAATCCTACAACCGCGGGAGATTTTCATAACCAACCAATTTAGCCATTTGGTTATGAAACTGCGGAACAAGTTACTGCTCAATTGACGACTGAGAAAAATGCAAGGCAAGCAACTCTTAGACAAGCGGATAGGGATCATCAAGGAATGCAAGAGGCAACACAATGTCTAGCTGCATTTGAAGAGAGACAAAGAAGATTAAGGGTTCACCAACCCCCTCAAAGACCATTTGTGTCAGTTTATGACAATTCCGAAGAAGAGAATTGGCTTATTTCTAGCCTATTGAGACTGGTGCCATTATTCCACCGGAGTTACCTCAGGGTACTAAGTTTGACATTACAAGTGCCATGATCCACCTACTAAACTTAAAAGGTGTGTTCATCGGTCTTTCTTCAGACGATCCAAACATGCACGTGATGAATTTTGTGGGGGTCTGCACTTCATATAATTTGCCTGGAGCTGACCAAGAGGCTATTTGGTTGAGATTGTTTCCATTCTCTCTAACAGGGGAAGCAACTTTGTGGTTGGCCAAGTTACCACGAGGTTCCATCAGTACTTGGCAAGAGTTGAGAAATCAATTTTAGGAGAGATTTTTCCCACCCTCCAAGATGCTACAGTTGAAGAATGAGATTTACAACCTCAGATAACTACATTTTGAAGCACTTTACGAGGTATGGCTAAGGTTCAAGAAGAAGCTGCAGAATGTGCCAAATCATAGGATGAGTGGTAGGATTTACTTAAAATCTTATACAGGGCTTTAAACGCCAATACCAAGGTTGTAGCAGATACTATCACTGGTGGAGCATTTATGAGTGAAGGTGGGAACAAGCTTCAGAGATTTTAGATCGTGTCACTAAGACCAACCGAGGATGGCACACTCGGGAGGCAGATACACCTGCGGGAACATAAGTTATTAGAGCTTCGGCAGTACAACGGGTTTTGGATGAATCTGTAGTCAAGAGGTCGCATAGTTGATAATAGAAATTGGCTTGCTAGCTAAACAGATTGCAGCTGGAAATGCTGAAAAGGTGCATGACATAGGTGCACAAGGCAAAACACCTAGGCATGACGATTATGAATCTGAAGAGGAGGCTGAGTACTTAGATCGTAAGGTGGCGGGTTTTTGAGCCAAGGGCCATGAGTCTAATCAAGACTCTTGAAACTAGAGGTAAGGGAATCAAGGTCGGAACTACTATGGAGACAATTACAACAAGTTGGGATATAGAGATAGAGAACAAGATCATGACGGTGATTGGAGGTGAAAGGATAATTATAAAGAGAAGAGTGGTGCATATGTTCCACCGGGGAACCGCGATGCTGACTTTGGGAATTCAAGAATGGAAGCCCTTCTTAACAAATTGGTTAAAGGATTAGAAAACCAAGAAAATTGCTTGAAGGAAATTAGGATGGACATTTCGATAATAAGTCAGAGAGTTGAGTCTCACTCAACTACCATAAAACAGTTGGAACAACAGTTTGGGCAAATATCGGTGACATTGAACCAGCTTCAACCAGGCACCCTTCTGAGCAACACCATCCAAAATTTAAAGAATGATAGTCATTGTCTGGCCATTACTACTAGAAGCGGGAAATGCACGACCGATCCATCTATACCTATGGATAGTGGTAAGAAAGATGAGCTGATGATAGTTGATGTAGAAACTAAGATAGAGCCAGATAATTCTAAGGTCGATGCATTTCCAAAGCGTCATGATGCTGGCAAAAAAGCAAAATCTGATAACAAGGAAGGAAAAGAAAATCCCACAATTATTCAAATAAATTCCTCGACCTCCTCCTCCCTTTTCTCAAAAGTTGAAAAAGAAAGCTGAAGAGCATAAATATCAAAAATTTATATCAATGCTAAAGGATTAATCGGTAAATATTCCTCTCATCGAAGCTCTAGAACAAATGCCAGGTTATGCAAAATTCATGAAAGATTTGGTGACAAAGAAGAGAACTGTCAGTTTTAAGCCAGCAGATAATTTACACCATTATAGTGCAATTGTTTCTCGTTCATTTGTCGAAAAAAAGAAAGATTCGGGGGCCTTCACCATTCCATGCACTATTAGGGCCTATAATTTTGCAAAAGCTCTGTGTGACTTGGGTGCTAGTATTAACTTAATGTCGCTAGCTATTTTTAAGAAATTAGGATTGGGAGCACCGAAATCGACTTCTATGAGACTCCTTATGGTGGATAGGACTGTGAAAAATCCGGTGGGTATTTTGTATGATGTTTTGGTAAAGGTTGCATCATTCATCTTTCCGGCTTGCTTTGTGATTCTAGATTGTGATGTTAATTTTGAGGTTTCGATCATCTTGGGAGACCATTCCTTTCCACTGGTTGTGTATTGGTTGATATGAAAACTGTGCAGATAAAATTTAGGTTAAATGATGAACATGTTACTTTTAATGTTTTTCATTACATGAAGCAACCAAAAGATATGCGGGTGATTTTTGTAATTGATACGCTTGATGAGAGTAACATAGTCGTTCCGATTGAAGAAAGGTTGGGGGTAGAAACTCTTGTGGCTATGATTATGAATTTTGATAGCGAGGGTATTGAGGAATACGATGAGATGGTTGGTGCGCTTGCTGGTAGGGGATCATATACTTATACTCCAAAGAAACTTAATCTAGATTTGAAGAATAGGGTGACCCCACTGGCTCATCCTTCTATTGAGGAGCCTCTAATTTTGGAACTTAAGGCTCTTTCGGCTCACCTTCGCTACGCATTTTTGGGAGCCAACAACACCTTGCCTGTGATTATTTCTACTGAGTTGGTGGAGTGGTAAGTAGAGGCTCGAGTTTCGATATTGAAGAAATTTAAAAGGGCCATTGGTTGGTCCATTGCTAATATTATCGGGATTCCACCCCATATTTGCACTCACAAAATCCGTCTTGATCCTCAGTGCATACCAAGCATCGAGAACCAATGTCGTCTGAACCCATCTATGCAAGAGGTTATAAAAAAAAAATCATCAAGTGGTTAGATGCAGGTGTGATTTACCCCATTGCTGATAGCAAGTGGGTGAGCCTAGTTCAGTGTGTGCCAAAGAAGGGAGGAATCACTATGGTTCTAAATGATAAGAATGAGTTAATCCCAATGAGGCGGTTATTGGATGGAGACTTTCCATGGACTATCAAAAGCTGAATTTTTGGATCGAAAAAGATCATTTTCCTATGCCTTTCATCGATGAAATGTTAGACCGTCTTGCTGGTAGAGGATGGTATTGCTTTATTGATGGCTATTCGGGTTATAATCAGATTTTTATTGCTCCCAAGGACCAATAGAAGACAACTTTCACATGTCCATATGGGACGTTCGCGTTCAAAAGGATGTCCTTCAGTTTATGTAATGCACCTGCCACTTTCCAGCATTGCATGATGTCCATTTTCTCCGACATGGTGGAAGACACTATTGAAGTTTTTATGGATGATTTCTCTGTTGTGGGAGACTCATTTGACGACTGCTTGGCTCACCTTGCTAATGTATTGCAAAGATACGAAGAGTTCAACTTGGTGCTCAATTGGGAAAAAATGTCACTTTATGGTGAATGAGGGTATCGTATTGACGCATCAAATATCAAAGAAAGGTATTGAAGTTGATAAAGCCAAGATTGAGGTGATTGAAAAGTTACCTCCACCTACTTCAGTTAAAGGAATTCAAGGTTTCTTGGGGCATCCAGGTTTCTATAAATGATTCATCAAGGATTTCTCTAAGATTTCACATCCATTATGCAAGCTTTTAGAGAAGGAGGTGATATTTGTATTTGATGAGGCGTGTCTAAGAGCATTCGAGTGCCTGAAAGAGAAGTTGATTTCAGCCCCTATCATTATTTCACCAGATTGGATGATGCCATTTGAGGTTATGTGTGATTCTAGCGGTTTGGCCTTGGGTACATTCCTTGGCCAAAGACGTGAGAAGATTCTACTTCCGATTTATTACGCTAGCAAAGCGCTTAATCAAGCACAAAAAAATTACACTATAATCGAGCAAGAATTTTTGGCTTTGGTCTTTGCTTTTGATAAATTTTGATCGTACTTGATTGGTACAAAAGTGATTATTCACACAGACCATGCAGCACTTAGATATCTTATGTCAAAAAAAGACGTCAAGCCAAGACTGATTCGGTGGGTACTTCTATTGTAAGAATTTGATTTTGAAGTCAAGGACAGAAAAGGAATCGAGAATCAGGTGGCAGGACATCTATCACGCCTTGAGAAGGAGGCCATGCTTAAATTAAGGGATGATCTTGATATTGATAATACTTTTCCACATGAGCAAGCGTTGGCAGCATCACAAGACTTAATCCCATGGTTTGCAGATTTTGCCAACTTTCTGGCAAGTGATCTAGTCCCAGAGGATATTTCGTATCAACAGCAGAAGATATTCATGCATGAAGTGAGAAAATTCTTCTGGGATGAGCCTTATCTATTTAGGGTGTTTGCGGATGGCATAATTGGAAGGTGTATTCCGAAAGTCAAGATGATGAGTATTTTGCAAGCATGTCATTCATCTCCAGTTGGGGGGTCATCATGGAGGTATGCGGACTGCTCATAAGATCTTACAATGTGGGTATTACTATCCCACCATTTATAAAGATGCTCATGACTATTCTCGAGCTTGTGACAAAAGTCAAAGACAAGAGAATATCTCATGCAGACACGAACTTCCTATGACCACTATTCTTGAGCTCGAATTGTTTGATGTATGGGGAATTAATTTTATGGGCCCATTTATGAGATCACATGGGATGAAATACATTCTGGTAGTTGTCGATAATGTTTCTAAGTGGGTGGAGGCAATATCGCTTCCCAATAATGAAGGAAGAAGTGTCACCACATTCTTGAAAAAGAACATTTTTTCACGATTCGGTACACCCTGAGTTATCATTAGTGATGGAGGATCCCATTTCTATAATCGGCTGTTAAAAGCCCTACTTGAAAAATATGGTGTCAAACATAAGGTGGCAACACTTTACCACCCTCAGACGAGCGGATAAGTTGAGGTTTCAAATCGTGAGATAAAGTCTATTTTGGCAAAGACGGTGAATGCCAACTGAACTGATTGGGCAAGAAGATTGGATGATGCATTATGGGCATATCGAACTGCATTCAAGACACCGATTGGTGCATCTCCATATCAGCTGGTGTTTGGTAAATCATGACATTTGCCTGTCGAACTTGAACACAAGGCATTATGGGCACTGAAAAGGTTGAATCTGGAATGGAATGATGCGACTAAATTGAGACTATAAAAGATGAATGAGATGGATGAATTTTGTCTTTGGGATTATGAAAGTTTAGCACTGTATAAACAAAAGATGAAATTATATCATGATCGAAGGATTGAACGACGAGAGTTTCACCCAGGAGATTTGGTATTACTTTATAACTCCAGGCTTCGCTTGTTTCCTGGAAAGTTAAAGTCCAAATGGTCTGGACCATTCACGGTAGTTAGGGTGTTCCCTCATGGAACAATCGAGCTGAAAGGAGATGATAATGTGTTATTCAAGGTAAATAGGCAGTGTGTAAAACACTATGTTGGAATCATGGAAGAAATAAGGACATGTGAGGATATTAGTCTTGACGAAGTCTGAGTAGTCAAGTAATTTGGCGACGTTAAATCAGGTACTTCATGAAAGGCAACCCATGGGCTGGTTGGTGAAGTATGAGTAACCAACCTAGCTACATCGTGTCGCGATGTTAAATCAAGCACTGCTTGGGAGGCAACCCAAGGATGGTTACCAGTCGTAAGTGGAAAAGAAAGAAGTGAACTAAAAAGTGTGCAGCTTAAACCATAGGAGGGACTTACATGACGTAAGTTACCCCACGTGATGTGGGTTGATCTTGTGGGAATCAGAGGAAAATTTTTGGTTGTGGAATCTAACCCACGATAGGGACCCACGTGACATAGGTCAACCCATGTGGGGTGGCTCAGTATCGTAGGAATCAGAGATTATTTGTGGCTGTAGAACTCGACCCACGACAGGGACCCATATGACATGGGTCAACCCACGTGGCGTGGGTCAGTACCGTGAGACTCATACCCATAAATAAAAGTCAAGATTCGACCCAACCAAACCTTAATTTTGGTATACCCTCTATAAAATCCGATACTACCCGATTAAAAATCACCCCCCCCCCCCCCAAGTTTTACTTACTTGCCTTATCATACTTTATGTTCATGTTGGTTTCTTGAATCTCACTAGTTTCACTCTTTTGCAGATAGTTAGGACGAAGGCTATGGTTGATTAGTGTGAGGCACCTATACTTACAGCTAAGGTTCTTGCTAGGGTCGTTCGAGGTCAGGGCCGACTATGAGGATAGGTCAAGGACAAAGCACCAGGACCGAAGATAGCTTTTATGCCAGAGCCAGATATTGATCAATAGCTAGTACCATTAGATCTATAAGCACAGTAGTCGGTAGGCCAGGGACCAACCCAGGCTCTACCTGGACTTGTAGCCACATCAGTTCTATAGGATTCTCTAATCCACTTATTAGGTTTTATTAGATTTCAGTTGATGGATAGGGTCTAGACATCTGTCTAGAGTGCAGCACTGGGTCGATAGGATATAGGTCAGTAGTTTAAAATTGTGACTCACTGATTAGAGGTTTTACCGGTATCGATGGTTGGCCAGTCGATAGTAGCCTGACTAGCCATGACTTCTAAGGAGCAAAAGATAATGTGTATATTTATCAGATTATGTCCACCGAGGTTTTTAGTCACACTAGGGGAGGATGACCATGAGTTTCTTAACTGTCAACAGAGGTTGTATAACCTTAGAATTTTGGAGTCTCATGGAGTGGATTACACCATCTTTCATATGGCCTAGTGAGACAGTCATGGAGGCCATATTTGGAGTACAGACCAGCAGGATCCCTTTATTTAACTAGGGCATAGTTCTTTGAGGCTTTCTTAGGGAAGTATATGCTTCATAGTGTGTACAAATGGTTGAGGGAAAAGTTCACGAGATTGGAGTAGGGCTCTATGACTGTATCTAATTATTAGGCCCAATTTTAGGAGTTAGTAAGACATGCCACTATGATTCTGTCTACCGAGCACGAGAAAGTGTGTTGCTTCATTGGTGGTTTGAATCTTTAATTTTTTTCATCTACTAAGAGTATGGTATCTTCAGGTTGGCCATTCTTGGATATTGTTGCTCATGCTCGCACTCTTGAGGATTTTCATTATAATGCCTATAGGGGCAGTAATAAAAGACCCTGCCACTAGGGCAGTTTCAATGATTCTCAATCTAGTAGTAGAGGGTATTCTAGCATAGTTCAGTAGTAGTATGGCCAGTCTAGCCATCCTGTTCAGGCATCGCTTTAGACTTCAGATAGGGTTCAGATAGTTTATGGTGGTTACAATGGCCAGAACTCTGGATAATCTTCTCGGTGTCCTCCTTTTGAGTCTTCAGGTAATAAGAGCTGGTTCGGGTCATCTGATACTCTTTAACATGTCAGGAATTTTGGGTATTTTTATGATTGTGGGGAGGTTGATCACTATTCTAAGTAGTGCCCCCAATGAAGGATGATTGAGCAGTCAGCACAGCTAATGCAACCTCTCAAGACAGTGGCTCCATCGGCTAGATGTGATTCCTAGAGTGATAGAGGTGGTTCCCAAAGTGGTAGGAGTAGTTCTAAGGATTCTCTTAGTGGTAGTGACCAGTCAGGAAGGATATGTGGTAGGTCAGGCTCTCAGTCCAACAGTGGGTGAAAAAAATTGTATGTCTTTTCGTGTAGGCCATATTTAGAGACATCAGACTCAGTGATCACATGTATGATTATAGTATGTTGACAATTAGGTTCTTTATTATTTGATCTAGGTTCCACTTATTCTTATGGGTTAGTATATTTTTCTTCCTAGTTTGGGTTGATTAGTGAGCCTTTGTTTGTGCCCATACGTATAGGTACTCCCATAAATGATTTTTAGCAGTGGATTAGGTTATGAGATCATGTTTGGTGACTATTGTGGAGTATGTCACTTGGTATAATCTTATTATGCTTTATATGGTTAATTTTGATGTTATTCTAAGCATGTACTAGTTATCCCCTATCACACGGTCCTAGATTGCTTCACTAAGACTGTTACCTTATCCATGCCTGGCATTCCCCCAATCATGTGGTAGGTGCACCAGAAGGGATTATTTCTTATATTTAGTCTAGGAGGATGGTGTCAAATGGGTGTTTGACCTTTCTTTCTTATGTATGTGATACTAGTTCCAACACTCCTTCCCTCAATTTTATTCTTGGGGTCTTTTAGTTTTCTAATGTCTTTCTTACTAATTTACTTGGTCTTCTACCTGAGCATGATATTGATTTTCCTATTGAGCTTGAGCTGGGCACTCAGCCCATTTCTATTTTACCTACCATATGTCTATTGTTGACCTGAAGGACCTTAAGGTACAGTTCTAAGATCATCTGAGTAAGGGTTTCATCAGGTTGAGTTTTTCTCTATTTAGTGCCCCTGTTCTGTTTGTGATAAATAACAAGGATGGTTTTATGCATATATTTATTGATTATTGGTAGCTGAATAAAGTGAGCATAAAGAATAAGTATATGATACCACGTATTGATTATTTATTTGACTAGCTTCAGGGTGTAACCATTTTTTCTAAGATTGACTTGAGATCTAGCTACCATCAGTTAAGTATTAAGGCAGAAGGCATCCCTAAGACGGCCTTTAGGACTGGCTAGGGTCACTGCTAGTTCTTAGTTATGTCTTTTGGGTTTAGCAATTCCCTATTAACGTTTATGGGCATGATGAACCACATGTTCAGGCCTTATTTGGACTCCTTCGTGATTGGGTTTATTGACGACATCCTTATTTACTTGAGAGTAGGGAGGAGCACGAGTAGCATTTGACGATTGTGCTTCG
Organism: Capsicum rhomboideum; assembly: GCA_031232105.1. Taxonomy (NCBI): domain Eukaryota; kingdom Viridiplantae; phylum Streptophyta; class Magnoliopsida; order Solanales; family Solanaceae; genus Capsicum; species Capsicum rhomboideum. The sequence goes on from CP124711.1 coordinate 61,133,980, forward strand.
TACTTTAAGAGATCAGCAACTTTATGCCTAATTCTCGAAGTGTGAATTTTGGCTTGAGTCTGAAGCATTCTTGGGGCATATGGTGTCCAAGGATGGGATTATAGTTGACCCGACATAGATTGAGGCAGTTCGTGATTAGGCTAGGCATACTTCTCCTACTGAGGTTAGCAGTTTCATAGGGTTGGCAGAATACTACAGAGGGTTTGTTGATTCATTTTCTTCTATTGCAGCTTCATTGACTAGATTAACTAGGAAATATGTCCCATACTAGTTCACCGAGTGTGAGGCTAGCTTTCTGAAGCTCGAGGCCTTACTCACTTCAGCTTTAATTTTGATCCTTCTAGATGAGGGCCAGGGATTTCAAGTCTATTGTGATGCTTCCAGTGTTGGTTTGGATTGTGTTTTGATGCAGCAGGACCGAGTGATAGCATATGTTTCTAGATAGCTAAAGGTGCATGATATAAGCCCAAAATTACATATATTTAGTCTTTATTTTCCTCATATTTAGTATTTTTATTTGTCCTTTTGAGCATTGATTTTATAGATTATGTTTAATATTATATTTTTATATGTAGGATTAAATTGGTATGAAGATGAAGAGATATGGAGCAAAAACGGATTAAAAATGGAAGATTGTATAAGAAAATCAAACAGGCAGCTTAATGGATTGAATTAAATATAATATTAATATTTTCTATATAAGACACCATCTGAATTGAAATTGAAAAGGATGCTTACCTGCTGGATACATGGAAACATCTAAAGACTCCTAGTCATTAAAAAAGAAGCTTACAGTATTTTCAGGCGGTGAACCACTTGGTAAACTTCGCGTCACCTAAACCTATACAAGTTTGGTTTTCCTAGATCATTTTAGACTCTGTTATTTTATTTGAGGCTTTTTCCTACACCTATATGTATTCCATAAAAATAATTTATACACAAACTTTTGATTTAGAGAGTGCTAGTAGTCGTGGAGGTCGGAGAAAATTGGTTTATTCTTTTATTCTCCATCCTTATTTATTTGTACGTTTTACTGCTTCTTGTAAGTTGCTATATGCTCTTTTTGAGGCTTGTTAAACACATTCACTTTGAGATTGATCATAGTTCAGATTTTTGGTTTATTCTATTCTTCTTGTTAGTGCATGGTTATGATTTCTTCTCTGAATTATTATTGTGTTCTTGCAATTATACATAACTAAAACCCACAACTAGGGTTGTGGGAACCATAATGGAATAACTAAGTAGGGTTTAAGTGCATAGTGATTCTAAATCGGTGAGAGTGTATGCATAGTTATTCCCTTTGCTTTGATTGCTTTCTAATGGTAGACAACATTAGAACTCACCTGTATTCTTTACTTGCTTGAACCTAGAGAGGTAGAGATTAGGAAAAGGGAATTAACAACAGAGACTTGGAGCTATCAACCTTCACTTAATAGATCGATTTGTGGTCACGGGAAAGCTAATCTAGAATCAAGGATAAGAGTTAGATTGTAAAACTCATGAGACCTATTTTGGTAATTGGGATAGTCATCTAAATGGGGCGAATGAGCCATTTAGGTGAACTTAACTTATCCATTCTGCATGCTAAGCACTTGGATAGATCACTAGTATGGAGAACCTATGGAGTTATGCTATCATGGGAAATACAGTCCTAGTGTTTCACACTTATTGATCACAACCCAGCTAATTTGATAAATGTTACTATTAAACTGTTTAAGTATTACTTTAACCCCCCCCCCCTTAATCGATAAATAGTATATTAAAAGGTGCAAATACTTACTTTGACCTAATTCTTAACCATATTCATCATGGGATCTCCCCCAACCTTGGTTGGGTTCTATATTTGACAGCGACCGCGTTCTACTTCTTTTGGAGGTTCCATTTGGACGACATCAAATTTTAACTTCATTGTCGAGGAATACAATTTAGAATTAGATCAATTGTGTTTATTTGAATATTAATCCTTATTTTCTATGAACATTTTTTTTTTTTATTTTATTTTTATAATTTTGGTAATACTTTACTACTTTTCTTAATATGACATCTTTACAAGAAAAAGTGTGGAGTGATAGGTCCTTCTGTTGTATTGACCATTGTTGTTTTAATAGGGTGAATCATTGTTGGAAATTGATAGATTCATTTGTGAATCTCTCTAAGATAATGTCATGTGAGATGAAAAAATTCATTGAATATAAAATTGAGCTCATTTAATAGATTGATAGGTTTTGCTTGAATATTCACAACTTAAAAGAAGATTTGAGTGTGAAGGTTGATGCATGTAACATCCAACGATCTAGTTATGAGTTGTGTGAAGCTGAAAAAATACTTGTAAGCCAAATTGAGGAGCTAAAATTGGAGGGCCAACTACTTGATCATACTTTTATTGATGTTGTCACTGTTGATAAGAGTACATTAGAGTTATGTTAGGAAATAGATAATATTATTTTTAAATACTCTAGTGTGTGTAAATATGAAGATGCAAATAATAATGCAATTCATGAGTTAGGGCGTATTGAACCACATTCTAATAATTTTTCCACATTGTGCTTAGATAGTAAGATATTTATCGAGCCATCTGATCCTATAGAGGAGTTTAAAGAGGAGGAAAATATGTTTATATTTTTGAATGTGTTGTGCCAAAACCAAAAACTTACATTCCTCACTTAAGGGCCAAGAATTACTACATATGATCTCTATTTCTTTGTTCCTTTGTTTTTATAGCACCGCCCCTTGAGCATAGTAGAAAATAAGAAAAGAAACTTAAGGTACAATTCATATCCTCAAAGTGGAAGGAAAAATGATGAAGTTTATGGCATCGTGCCGCGATGTTAAATCAGGCGCTTGTCGGGAGGCAAACCAATTAGTAGTATAACTTTTTTATTTTAAGTTTTATTTTTATTTTTATTTTATTGTGTTGTTTTTATTTTTGCAGATTTAGGGGAAGTCTGAGTATCCGAATTTGAAGCTAAGGTGCACGTTTGAGATTAAGTGTGGGGTGCGTATGACGGTTGATGGAAATCAAAAAACTGCTAGCTAGGCCCTAGAGGACCTCAGGGAGTATCTTTAACCCTCGTTTTACTTTATTTATTGCTTTTGGGACAAAACATGACTTTAAGTGTGGGGTGGAATATCTTCTAATATTTAGTAAGGGTGAAGTATGTATAGGATTTTTTTTTTAAAATTTATTTATGTATTTATTTATTTACTAGTTAAAAAATGGTAGAAAATAATTCAAAAAGTCCAAAAACACAAAAAGATTTTTCTTTTGTTCTTTAGATTAGAATAATATTTTTTGGTTTTTAGCTTTTTAGTCTTTAGTAGAGCATACTTCGCCCATCCCTTGATTTTTCTTTTTGGTTCTTCTACGAAGGAGGGGGGAGGTTTTGAACAGAGTAAATTTTTCTTTTTAGGAATATTTTTTTTATTTTTTTAGTAGTATTTTTTTATTTTATTTATTTTTAGGAGAGAAAACAAAAGACTTTTTGATTTGGTTGATACTAGCAATTTAGGCATAATCTTTAGGAGTACTTTTCCGTGAGTGCTTTAGTATAAAATAAAATAGCAAATTTTCTGACATCTAGGCTCATGGTTGTGACTCTTTATATAGCTTATTCTTATTTTGTAGTTTGTTATGACCTTGTCTGTCTTAGAAGTGGAATTGATTCATCTTGAATGATACTTGTGCCATGTGTGGTGAGGATTTGCATATATTTCATGTTTAGCATCTTAGTCTAGAACTTTTCCTGCATATTATTGAAGTGAAATAAAAAGTATTGCGTTGTTTAGAAGATGATAATAGGCTTTCTTTGATGTGACTCATGAATTTTAGCCTTTTCAAATATTATATCACTAGTTAGTGTAACACCCCGTACCTAACCAACCCTATGTGACGACGTTGAATAATGGTTACTGAGATGTCGAGATGCCATGAGTATGTATTTTGTAATGTGAGTGATGAGAAAATTGATATTGGGCCTCGTATATGTGATTAGATTTTCGGAGGAGGTGTTTTGGGACTTCGTGGAACATTTGTGGGATTAAAAACTGTAATACCCCATACATTTTAGACCCTATTTGACACCTCCCCCTCTCATGTGTTGAGAATTCTTACATAAATAAATCTTTTGAAAAAACAGATATAAACATACAGAAGCTATGGATAATCCAGATACTTTACTTATTGTTAAGAGCAATAAGTAAGTATTTGGAAGTGCTTTGATGGGATATTGGATGATATGCAAGTGTTGAACAAGTGGTCAAAAAATTCCGAAAAGTAGCCAAACTTGCGCCACTCCCTGTTTCAGGGGGTGTGGCGCAAGCCCCTAATTCAGAGGGCAGTCCATTCTTGCGCCACTGCTGGCTTTGCAGCAAGTGGCGCAAGGCACTAATAGTATGGCTATTCCGGGCTCGTTTTGCAACGCAATGCGACGTCGATTCTTCCATGGTTTCTTTTGGTTCCTTGGAGTTCTTTTAGCATTGTTAAAGCTTCAAATACTTCAATACACTCCTACTCCAACATGATCAAGTCATGAAACACAAGAAGTTACCAAAAATGTTTAATGAAGCCATGGGCGACTAGAATTTTTATTTTTGTGATTTAGGCTACGAATGAGAATCTCGTAAGTAAATATAGTCGTGACGTTATGGAATTATTCAAACATGAGATACATGATGGATTATACATGAAAAGTGGTGCGCTAAGTTGAGATGTGAAATTGGGCCTAATAAAAGGCCCAAAATGAGAAAAAAACATTGCCCCAAGGGCTCTATAAAGACCCAAAAATCAGATTGTATTTTCCATTAAAGTTCTCATGTACTGATACAGCCTTACATACTCAGTACTTTCTTCATACTGACCCCTTCTGGGGAATTTACCTTACTTGCTACAGGCGCAGGTACTAGTAGGCCTCCACAGTAGGTTGCCAATTGTTGCTGATCATTGGTGAGCTCTAGTTAGTTCGGGGCTTCTCCGAGTCACAGTTGTTCATATGTTTTGTTATTGTACATGTTGTGTAAAGCGGGGACTTGTCCCGACTTTCAGTTGGTTTTGGTAAATGTCTATGTTAGAGGCTTTTGTAGACATGTGTGGGTGTATGAATGTAAGGTGGTATATGATGTCTTTGACTTGATGGCCTCAAAGCCAAAGTTTCACATATGTATATATATATATATATATATGTGTCCCATGTTCTATGTTTTTTCGTTATTCGCCTTTCATGTTCTTACGTGATGGAGGTGTTGCCTATGACATGCGTATGAATGAATAGAAGCAAAGCTTGGTTCTCTTGGGCCATGGCGGCTACGGGTGCCAATCCGTCCCGATGGGATTCGGGTCGTACCAAACCAAACATTGCATTAAATGCCAAGAGTGGCTAAGGATGACCCCAAGGGCTATATAAAGACCCAAAAATCAGATTTTATTCATTTGGAACTCTCATGCTTTTTAGATATTTTCTCAAACATATCTCTCAAACCCTAAGAACTCAAAGCCAACTTTTGGAGCAAAATCATCATTTTTCAAGCTTGGGTAAGTGATTATTGTTATGGATTAATATATTATATGCATGGGAGAGTATGTAAATCATGTTGGTTAGGCTTGGAAGTGTTAAACATGGTACTTTGTATTTTTGTAAAAGATGTGTTATCTATGGAATTGTAAATTGAAATATAACTTGTGGGTTTGATGAAAGAGTATGGTATGGATGAAATACCAACTTGTATGGTGTGATTATGCTATTAGACTTGATATTTTTCTATAAGTGTAAATTATGGGATTTTGGCCGATATATGCTATGAGGTGTATTAAGGTGACTTGATGGATTATTTGTGATGTGGTGTGGATGACTACCCGCGAAGAGGCTTGGGTGGTGTGGCGCGACCTTCGGGATCGACTGTTACGTCATCAACATCGATTCCTTCATTGGGCCGAGGTGTGCAGTCTGTTGGCTGTGGTAGGGTGGCCAGAGGAGCAACCAGTACTAGCGGGGTCCAGAATTGCACTTATGCTTTAGTGGACCGACAGAATTCAGAGGATTTCCCTGATGTTTTCACAGGTACATTATCCATATTCTCATATAGTGTGTATGCACTGAATAACCCAGGTTCTATATTTTCCTATGTTACTCCATTGGTTGCTGCGAAATTTGCAAAGGCACCAGAATTATTAATTAAATCAATTGAAGTGTCTACACCGGTTGGTGAATATATTGTTGCAAAAAGAGTATATCGTAATTGTGTGGTAACTGTGCGTGGTCATGATACGTTGGCCGATTTCATTGAATTAGACATGGTGGATTTTGATGTGATCATGGGAATGGATTGGTTGGCCTCTTGTTATGCCACGGTAGATTGTCGGGCCAAGAAGGTACATTTTCATTTCCCACAAATGAATGTCCTTGAATGGAAGGGTGATGTAGGGGCACCACGAGGAAGATTTATTTCCTATCTAAAAGCCAGGAAAATGATTGCCAAGGGGTACATATGTCACTTAGTACGAGTGAAAGGTAATGATGTGGAACCACTAATTCCGCAGTCGGTTCCAGTGGTCAATGAATTTCTTGAGGTGTTTCCAGAGGATCTTCCAGGTTTACCCCCAGAACGGGAAGTAGAGTTTGGCATCGATGTGATTCTAGGCACTCAGCCTATTTCTATTCCTCCATATAGGATGGCTCCGACAGAACTGTGTGAATTGAAGGAGTAATTGAAAGATTCGCTGGACAAGGGCTTCATTAGGCCTAGTATGTCCCCGTGGAGTGCACATATTTTATTTGTACGAAAGAAAGATGGAACATTGAGAATGTGCATCGACTATCGACAATTGAATAAGGTAACAACCAAGAACAAATATCCCCTCCCTCGAATTGATGATTTGTTTGATCAGTTACAGGGTGCCAAGTGTTTTTCAAATATCGACTTGAAGTCGGGTTACCATCAAGTCAGAGTTAGAGAAGAAGATGTACCCAAGACAGCTTTCCGAACATGGTATGGCCATTATGAATTTTTAGTTATGTCATTTGGACTAACAAATGCACCGGCTGTGTTCATGGATTTGATGAATAGGGTGTTTAAGCCATTTCTGGACATGTTCATCACGGTATTTATAGACGACATCCTGGTTTATTCAAGATCACCAGAGGACCATGCTAATCACTTACGGCAAGTGTTGCAGATTCTCCATGAGCGTTAGTTGTATGCCAAGTTCTCAAAGTGTGAGTTTTGGTTAAAATCAGTTGCATTCTTGGGTCATATTGTGTCAGATGAAGGGATACAGGTTGATACACAGAAGATTGAAGTAGTGAAAAATTGGCCAAGACCTACGACACCCACAGAAATTCATAGTTTTCTTGGACCGACAGGTTATTACAGAAGATTTGTGGAAGGTTTCTCCTCCATTGCTGCACCGTTAACAAAGCTTACACATAAAGCAGTTAAATTTCAGTGGAATGATGCATGTGAGAAAAGCTTCCAGAAGTTGAAATATAAATTAACCTCCACACCAGTTTTAGTACTTCCCGAAGGCACCGAAGGTTATGCAGTGTATCGTGATGCTTCTGGGATTGGCCTCGGATGTGTATGGATGCAACACGGTAATGTCATAGCATATGTCTCACGACAGTTGCGGCCACATGAGAAAAATTATCCCACACATGATCTTGAATTGGCAGCGGTAGTTTTTGCTTTAAAGATATGGCGTCATTATTTGTATGAAATTCATGTTGATATCTATACGGATCACAAAAGTTTGCAATATCTCTTTAAGCAGAAGGAACTCAATTTGAGGCAACGAAGGTGGTTAGAGCTTTTAAAATACTATGATATTGATAATCTTTATCATCCAGGCAAAGCAAATGTAGTAGCTGATGCATTGAGCCGCAAGGCAGTAGAAAGAACTAGTGGCCAATTGACATAAAAGCAGGGTTTATTCAAAGATCTACATCAACTAGCCAGCTTGGGAGTTCGACTTATTGAATCTCCAGATGAAGGGGTTATTGTGCAAAATACAGCAGAATCCTATTTAATAGCTGAAGTGAAAGAGAAGAAGTTTGCGGATTCTATGTTACTGCAGCTAAAGGAAAATGTACAACGAAATCTGACAAAGGCATTTGATCTTACACAAGAAGGGGTACTTTAATGCCAACGAAGATTATGTGTTCCAGATGTAGATGAGTTGAGAAAATGAATCATGACCGAGGCACATCACTCGTGCTATTCTATTAATCCCGGTGCTACTAAAATGTACCATGATCTAAAAGAAGTATATTGATGGGGAAATATGAAGAAGAATATTGCAGGATTTGTTGTTCAATGCCCGAATTGTCAACAAGTTAAAGTAGAGCATCAGAAACAAGGAGGCTACATGCAATGTATCAATCTTCTAGTCTGGAAATGGGATATGATTTATGTGGACTTCATTACAGGTTTGCCTCGTACATTGTGGAAATTTGATTCTATATGGGTCATAGTGGACAGGCTTACCAAATCAGCGCATTTTCTACCAGTCAAGACCACCTATACCGCTAAAGAATATGCGAAGTTGTATGTTAAAGAGATAGTGAGGTTACATGGAATTCTAATCTCCATTATATCAGATAGAGGAGCACAATTTACTGCGCATTTCTAGAAATCTTTTCAGAAGAGCTTGGGTACACGGGTGAATTTGAGTAAGGCTTTCCATCCTCAGACAGATGGACAAGCAGAACGTACTATTCAAACACTTGAAGATATGATACGGGCTTGCACATTAGATTTTAAAGGTAGTTGGGATGAACATCTACCTCTTATTGAATTTGCGTACAACAATAGTTATCATTCAAGTATTAAAATGGCACCTTATTAAGCCTTATATGGAAGAAGATGTAGATCACCGATTGGATGGTTTGAAGCAGGTGAAACTGCTTTACTTGGGCTAGATCTTGTTCACCAAGCCATGGAGAAAGTTAAAGTAATCCAACAGCGGATACAAACGGCCCAAAGTAGACACAAGTCATATGCCGATGTTAGAAGAAGAGGGCTTGAATTTGCTATAGGTGATTGGGTATTCTTGAAGGTGCCGCCAATGAAAAAAGGTAAGGGGATTTGGAAAGAAAGGATGTAGAATTTGCCAGAAGTCCATAAGAGTTTCATTTCATATTGTTCCCATTGGAAATATACCAATTACGAAGGATTTCATTAAGAAAAGATGCCTATTGTTATTCTAGACCGACAAGTTAAAAGGTTAAGAAATAAAGACGTAACTTCCCTAAGAAATCGCATGAGAAGTTGAGGAAACAAAACAAATGATGAAATCGACGTACCCATATTTGTTTCAAATGGAAGAAAATTTTCCAAGTGTGGAAGTAGACCAATAACAAGTAAGTGTCCATGAGTCTTAAGTAATTATGTATATATATGATAATATAGATATACATTGGTTGTAATTGAAAAAACATCGTTAACATTCGAGGACGAATGTTTTTAAGGGGGGGGGGGAGAAAGTAACACCCCGTACCTATCCAACCCTATGTGACGACGTTGAATAATGGTTAGTGAGGTGTCGATATGCCATGAGTATGTATTTTGTAATGTGAGTGATGAGAAAATTGATATTGGGCCTCGTACATGTGATTAGATTTTTGGAGGAGGTGTTTTGGGACTTCGTGGAACGTTTGTGGGATTAAAAATTGTAATACCCTGTACATTTTAGACCCTATTTGACACCTTGGATTCATTTTTACTTAGTGTTGAGAGCAATAAGTAAGTATTTGGAAGTGCTTTTATGGGATATTGGATGATATGCAAGTGTTGAACAAGTGGCCAAAAAATTCAGAAAAGTAGCCAAACTTGCGCCACTCCCTGTTTTAGGGGGTGTGGCGCAAGCCCCTGATTCAGAAGGCAGTCCATTCTTGTGCCACTGCTGGCTTTGCAGCAAGTGGCGCAAGGCACTAATAGTATGGCTATTCCGGGCTCATTTTGCAACGCAATGCGACGTCGATTCTTCCATGGTTTATTTTGGTTCCTTGGAGTTCTTTTAACATTGTTAAAGCTTCAAATACTTCAATACACTCCTACATACTCATACATGATCAAGTCATGAAACACAAGAAGTTACCAAAAATGTTCAATGAAGCCATGGGCAACTAGAATTCCTATTTTTGCGATTTAGGCTACGAATGAGAATCTCGTAAGTAAATATAGTCATGACATTATGGAATTATTCAAACATGAGATATATGATGGATTATACATGAAAATTGGTGGGATAAGTTGAGATGTGAAATTGGGCCCAATAAAAGGCCCAAACTGAGAAAAAAACATGGGCGACCCATTCTTCTATTGACCAAACCAAACATAGCATTAAATGCCAAGAGTGGCTAAGGATGACCCCAAGGGCTATATAAAGACCCAAAAATCAGATTTTATTCATTTGGAACTCTCATGCTTTTTAGATATTTTCTCAAACATATCTCTCAAACCCTAAGAACTCAAAGCCAACTTTTGGAGCAAAATCATCATTTTTCAAGCTTGGGTAAGTGATTATTCTTATGGATTAATATATTATATGCATGGGAGAGTATGTAAATCAAGTTGGTTATGCTTGGAAGTGTTGAACATGGTGCTTTGTATTTTTGTAAAAGATGTGTTATCCATGGAATTGTAAATTGAAATATAACTTGTGGGTTTGATGAAAGAGTATGGTATGAATGAAATACCAACTTGTATGGTGTGATTATGCTATTAAAATTGATATTTTTCTATAAGTGTAAATTATGGGATTTTGGCCGATATGTGCTATGAGGTGTATTAAGGTGACTTGATGGATTATTTGTGATGTGGTGTAGATGAGAAAGTGTAAAGGAGAAGTTTTGTGGTGAAATGTTATTGATTATCATGTATTGGTCAATGTATGGAATATTGGGAGATTATTGGTATGATAATTTCATCAATGGTTTTGTCGGAAATGGCATGTTTAAAGGCAAACATGAAACTCATTATCGTTATATACATTTGTAAGGTAGTTGGTGGTTAATGTAAACTCTGTTGTGTATTTGTTTTGTAGAGTGACACATAAAGAAGGAGCGGTACTATTATGTGCACATCTAAGATTGTATAGTCGTATTGAGAATACAAGGTACGTAAGGTTTCTCTGTCCGTATCTTTCTGCGACAAATAGTATTCACATTGACATTACACTAGTCCTGGTCCGAAATGTGCTAAGGTATCTTATTTCCGGCTTCCAATGGTTGCTATCATATGTTTCCTACTCATTGATTGGTTGTGAATCACATGTATCATGTTCATTAACTAATGTTCCAAAAGCCAATAAGGTTATATTCGAATGTTCCAATAGTGATTATACTCATGTCTCTTGTTCATGAATTATTGTCCAATGGTTCCAATGGTGTTATGGTTCTAATAATGTTATGTTGCCAAGTTATTCACATATCTCTCACTCCTTGTTTAATGATTCAAAGCTTCAAGTAAAGTTGTGACTATCATTGTATCAATCTCAAAGTAATGAATAAAGTAATACATAAATGTGTGCTTCCAAAAATGTCATAATCCTCAATGAAATAATCTGTCATGAGTGAATATATCCATGGGGTGAAAGAACACACCTTCATGATGACTATCCCAACATTATAGGTGTATCCATGGGGTGACATGAACACCTGCATGACGATATTATTTTTCCACTGATCAGTTGGGCCCGGGCAATATATAACTAATGACTGGCAAGCAAGTAATAAGAGGTACAAAAATAAAGTAAGTATCAAAAGTAATGCACGCAGTTCCAAATATATAGATTGATGGCTTATCCATAATTGGGCATTCTCTTGTAATGTATTTTCCGTTAAAGTTCTCATGTACTGATACAGCCTTACATACTCAGTACTTTCTTCGTACTGACCCCTTCTGGGGAATTTACCTTACTTGCTGCAGGCGCAGGTACTAGTAGGCCTCCACAGTAGGTTGCCAGTTGTTGCTGATCATTGGTGAGCTCCAGTTAGTTCGGGGCTTCTCCGAGTCACAGTTGTTCATATGTTTTAGTATTGTACATGTTGTGTAAAGAGGGGACTTGTCCCGACTTTCAGTTGGTTTTGGTAATTGTCTATGTTAGAGGCTTTTGTAGACGTGTGTGGGTGTATGAATCTAAGGTGGTATATGACGTCTTTGACTTGATTGCCTCAACGGCCAAGTTTCACATATGTATATATATATATGTCCCATGTTCTATGTTTTTCCGTTATTTTCCTTTCATATTCTTACGTGATTGAGGTGTTGCCTATGACATGCGTATGAATGAATAGAAGCAAAGCTTGGTTCTCTCGGGCCATGGCGGCTACGGGTTCCAATTCGTCCCGATGGGATTCGGGGCGTGACAGTTAGCCTCTTTGAGCCTGTAGTCTTTCTTTTGGTAACCGTATTTTTATCTTGATCCTTTTTTCTTGAATCTTAATTTTTGCACCTTGCTTCCTTGAGCATTATAGCATAGACTGTATTAAAATTGTTAAATCTGAAGAAATGGGATGGCTGAGTGTAAAAGATGTCTAATGAAAGATACAAAGTGATGAAAAGGCACTCTTTGAAAGACTGTAACATGAGAAAAAAAAGAAAGAAAGAAAAAAAAATGCTTGAGAAAAAAAATGATTGGAACGTTCTTGATATGACAGAATACCAGTAACAACAATTGATGAAGAGAGGGCTAAAATATAAAATGATGAAAATAATGGGTGATGAAGTTTTAAAAAGTGCAAAGTTCTTAGGAAAGTGTAAGTCACTATTATATAGTTTTCCTATCCATCCCCTAGCCAACACTATAATTCGTTAAAGTCCTATTTGATTCTATTAGAGCATGTTTAATTATTGGAGATGTACATAATGGGTAAACTTATGGTTCTTCATGCATACATGTGAATTCTTTTGTGAGTGTGAGAGTTGTTCATTGATGCCAAGTCATTAATTAATATTCGATATTTTGAATTGAGTGTGTGAAATATTTCTTTTTGTAAGGGAACTTGTTTCATGATAGATAGGTAATGTTATTAGCTTTCTTTGACAAGAGTAGGTAAGCGATCTTAAATTTGATGGGTTAGAGTCCATCTTTGAGGTTAGGAGGTTAGAGGTTTGTTGTATGTTTGTATTTCTTGCATAATGATCGGGAAGTGTACATGATGTTGTGAATTGATATATGACCTAATTGTTTGTATCAACCAAAGTGGTGGTGTTCCTAGACTTGATTAATTGAGATAAACTTTAATGCTTGCCCAAGGACGAGCAAAAATCCAAGTGTGGGGTGTTGATGTGAGCCCAAAATTACATATATTTAGTCATTATTTGCCTCATATTTAGTATATTTATTTGTCCTTTTGAGAATTCATTTTATGGATTATGCTTAATATTATATTTTTATGTGTAGTATTAAATTGGTGTGAAGATGAAGAATATAAAATAAAAAATGAATTAAAAATGGAAGATTGTATAAGGAAATCAAACACACAGCTTAATGGATTAAATTAAATATAATATTAATATTTTCTATATAAGATACCATCTGAATTGAAATTGAAAAGGACACTTACCTGCTGGACAGGTGGCAAAATCTAAAGACTCCTAGCCATTAAAGAAGCGGGTACAGAATTTTAAGGCGGTGCACCGTTGGGCAGACTCCGCGTCACCTAAACCAGTGCAAGTTTGGTTTTCCTAGTCCATTTTGGACTCAGTTATTTTATTTGGAGCTTTTTTCTACACCTATATATATTCCATAAAAATAATTTGTATAAAAACTTTTGATTGAAAGAGAGCTAGGAGCCCCCATGGAGGCCAAAAAAAGTTGATTTATTTTTTCTTTTCCATCTTTATTTATTTGTATGTTCTACTACTTCTTGTGAGTTGGTAGATGCCCTTTTTTAGGCTTGTTACACATATTCACTTGGATATAAATCATAGTTAAGATTTTGATTTATTCTATTCTTCTTGTATGTGCATGGTTATGATTTCTTTTCTGAATTATTATTGTTTTCTTGCAATTATGCATAGATAAACCCAACAACTAGGGTAGTGACAAACACGATGGAATAACGAAGTAGGGCTTAAGAACATAGTGATTCCAAAATGGTGTGAATGCATGCATTGTTATTCCCTCTGCTTTGATTGCTTTCTAATGGTGGACAACATTAGAACTCACCTATATTCTTTACTTGCTTGAACCTAGAGAGGTAAGGATTAGGAAGGGAATTAACAATGGAGACTTGGAGCTATCAACCTTCACTTAACAGCTTGAGTTGTGGTCGCAGGAAAGCTAATCTGGAATCAAGAATAAGAGTTAGATTGTAAAACTCATGAGATCTGTTCTGGTAATTAGGGATAGTCATCTAATAGGGGCAAACCAACCGTTTAGGTGAACTTAACTTATTGATTCTGCATGCTAAGCACAAGGATAAATCACTAGTATGGAGAACCTACAGAGTAATAAAATCATGGGAAAAACAGTCCTAGTGTCTCACACTTATTGATCACAATCCAGCTAACTTTATAACTGTTACTATTAAAATGTTAAAGTATTCCTTTAAAAAAACCATCCAAAAATAGCAGATTAAAAGGCACAAGTACTTATTTTGACCTAAGTCTTAACCATATTCCTCGTGGGATCGACCCCTACATTAGTTAATTCTATATTTGACAGTGACCGCATTATACTTCTTTTGAAGGTTTCTAAGTCTTAACCATATTTTTTGAGGGATCAACCCCAACCTTGGTTGGTTTTTATATTTGACAACGATCGCATTATACTTCTTTTAGAGATGTCATTTGGGCGACATCAGTGCACGAACGCAACTACCCTACTCATGCATCAAGTTAGTGTCGGTAGTTTTTGCGCTCAAGATTTGGAGGCATTACCTTATGGTGTTCATTGCAAGATATTCACCGATCATTGTAGCCTGCAGGACATTTTAAGTCAGAAGGATCTTAATTCGAGGTGGCGTAGGTGGCTAGAGTTACTAAAGTACTATGATATTTCTACGCTATACCATCTGGGAAAGGCAAACGTGGTAGCGAATTCCTTGTGCCGGAAGGAAGTGAGTATGGAGAGTTTGGCATTTCTTGCATTATCAAAGCAACCATTATCCTTGGACATCCATTCCATTGGTTCAACTTGAAATTTTTGACCCTGGAGGATTCTGGCACGTATTGAGGCTTGATCTATGTTAATTGAGCAGATTTGGGGATGACAGTTTGAGAATAGTAGATTGAGGAAGATTGGTGATCAGGTGTTACGGAGCGAGGCTGGGAAGGCCACCTTAGATCTAGAGGGTGTGTTGAGATTTGACCATCATATTTGTATACCAAAGGTTGGTGATCTAATTCAATTGATACTACATGAGGCCTATTGTTTTAGGTAATCCCATTCATCCAGGCATAGCTAAGATGTACATGGATTTGAGATAGTTTTATTGGTAGTCTAGGATAAAGAAGGACATAGCAAGATTCGTGTCATAGTGCTTTAACTATCAGCAGCTACAGTTCAAGCATTGGATGCTTGATGGTTTGCTTCAGGGGCTGTCCATTCCCAAGTAGAAATGGGAGCATAACAATGGACTTTGTGATTGGGTTACCACACACTTTTCAGAGGTTTGATTTTATTTGGGTCATTATGGATAGATTGACTAAGTTTGCTTATTTTATACCAGTTTAAATGTCCTAAAACGCAAAGAGGTTGGCTCAAATTTATGTTTGTAGGATAGTCCATTTATGGAATGTCAGTGTCTGTTATTTCTAATATAGGTACGCAATTCACCCCTAAATTTTGGAGGGCTTTTTAGAAGGAGTTGAGTTCCCGGGTTAAGCTTAGCATGGTATTTAACACTTAGACCAATGGAAAGTATGAGCAGATTATTCAAATTTTGGAAGATATGTTGCGAGCTTATGATATTAATTTCAGAGGTTAGTGGGATCGAATTCTACCCTTGGAAGAGTTTGCATATAATAACAGCTACCATTCGAGTATCCAAATGGCTCCATTGAGGTGTTATATGGTAGGTGGTGCAGGTCACTTATAGGGTGGTTTGATGCCTTTAAGGTTAAGACTTAGGGTAGGAACCTGCTTTGTAATTCTTTGGATAGGGTATAAGTGATTCAGGATGGGCTATGGGCAGCTAGGTTGAACAGTTACGCTGACTGCAGGATTTGAGAATTAGAGTTTGGAGTTGGTGATCGGGTGTTTCTTTAACTATCGCCCATGAAAGGAGTGATGAGGTTTGGAAGGATGGGCATGCTCATCTCGAGGTATATTGGTCCATTCGTGATTTTGTAGTGAGTAGGTGATATGGCATATGAGTTAGCATTGCCTCCATCATTTTTGGGCATTCATCCTACTTTCCAAGTATCGATGCTTTGGCGTTACACTCCAAATGAGTCTCACATGCTTCATTGGGATTTGGTTCAGTTAGATGATCGCTTGACATTTGAGGAGGAGTCGATTGCCATTCTAGCCAGAGATATCATACGGTTGCGATCTGAGGAGTTTACAGTGGTAAAGTTTTAGTAGAGGCATTATCTAGTCGAGGAGGCTACCAGGGATACCAACCCTGACATACAAACCTAGTACCCTCCCTTTTTTGAGCCTTCAGGTATCTTCTATACCTTGATTTTTGAGGAAAAAGATCCTTCTATTAGTGGATGTTGTAATGACCCTCGAGGTCATTTTCTTCAATCCATGCATTTTTTTGCATTTAGAGCTTTCTTATAGCTACCCCAAGTCATTTATGACTTGTTGGGACCAATAATTTGATTCTCGGGCAGTTCATTTGGTTTTTATTCTAATTTCCCTATTTTGGAGCTTTTGAAGTTAAGAAATTAGTCTTCAGCCAAAACTTCTTGTAAACAGCGTCGAATGAAAATTCTGATAGTTCTGTTTACACCAGAACATGGATTTTAGTCTATAGGGACCTTTGGTTTGTGTATTGAGGATTTCAGCCTTATTTTGGGCTATTGATTGGATTTTAACTAAAATAGAATGGTAGGTGTAGGGCCCATATTTCATCGAAAACTTCTATTTAGAATTTCATTAATTTTGTTGAATTTGGAATATTGTTTCTAGTAGGGTAGCATATTTTGTTTGCGTGCATAAGATTTTGAATGAATCTCCAGCACCCAATTGGAGTCTTTTTAGAAAGTTAAAACTTTCTGGAGAACCCAATTTTACAGCCCATTGGTCTCTTAAGAGGAGCTGCTTATGTGGATAAGGAGTCGCGTATGAGGCCAGAGCTGATGGCAGCTCCCACTACTTAAGACTGTCATAAATGAGTCTGACCACTGCGCGTTGTCCCTGCCGGGCTAATTACTATATCTACCAGCATGTCCACCGCCTAGTTTAGGCTAGGTGCTATCTCTACCTGCCTCATGGCCACCACGCCTATCCTGAGCACGATTTCTACCATGTGCACCACCTTCCCTACCTAATGGAGATCTTGGGGAGCTTGCTGCTGAGCTGACTGACCAATCTATCTAAATCTAGGACACCATCTCTGAATATGCCCAACCCCACTACACTCATAACATGCCTTATCTAAAATGGACCTCTAAGCCGAAGCTAAAGAACTAATATACCCACTATGATCTGAAGAAGGTTGGTTGGCCCCTGACAGACCCAGTTTATACTTACATAGCTTACTGAATGGGCACCCAAAATACCCCTAAGAAAGCGTACCCTTAGTGAAAGAGCTGTTATAGCAACCACCCTTTCGGGCCTTCATTTTTGTAAACTTGGCATAACCATCCAGTTTTGCCTTTTCTACCTTCCTAACATACTCAACTACTTCCTAAAACATCTTACCAAAAGATTCCATCTAAACTGCTGATAGTTGATGTCTCATATTTAACCCTTTGATGAATCGATGAATCTTCTCTGTGCAACAGTTGTAATTAATACCCAGAGAGTAAGTGAAATTAGGACTCATAGGCTGCAACAGTAGAACTATCCTACTTTATACTAGTAAGCTCATCCCACTTATTATATCATAAAGTAAGAGGAATGTACTTCTCCAAGAAGACGAAGTAAAGCTATGTCCAAGTCAATGGAGGTAACCCAGCTGGCCTACACTTCACAAAAGCTCTCCACCATAATTTTGCATCCCTATGCAGCTAGAAGGTAACTAAATCCACCACATATTGCTCTACTGCTCCCATATTATGGAGCCTCTCATGAAAATTAATAATAAACTAATAAGCTTCCTCAGTCTTCGTACCATAGAATTATTTTAGTGAACCTCAAAAGTAAATCATATACCTCTTCAGTCATCATCGGCCCTGCCACCAGTCTTGGAAAAATCCCTATCCTATAAGCCTTGTCCATCCATGGAGCCACAGTAATAGCATGTTGAACCTCCAGTTACTGACTTGCGGGAGTTGCGAGTGGCACCCCAGTCCCTTCTAAACCGCTCAATAGAGTCAAAACCTGTTGTATCACATCAGAAGCAGTCGGAGCAGGCGCAACACCCTCCTAGTCTGTTAATGCTACCTTATTTTCTTCTCCCCTAGTGGGATACTCTAGTAGGGGAGAGAATTTATACCTATCACGAACCTACCTAGAAGTTTGAGCCCTGCCCCTGGAGGGCGCTGCTCCTCATCCCCTTCCCCTACTAGTTCCTCTCATTCATCCTATACCATAAGTCATGATCCCAGTGGCTGGCTCGGGTGCCTCTGATCTCACCTCTATTGCACGTTTCCTCACCATCTGTGAGAGAAAAGAATGAAAGAGGTCAGATATCAATTTGGAGTGCAAGATCCCAATTGCGCTCAAGTAATAGCATGAAAGAAAGAAAGAAACAATTGAGTTTTCCTAGTTTCTTGTATCCTTTTGAAGAAATGTACAGATGTATTTGTACCATTACTTGATACTCTTCTAGACATATCCTTGTACAACGAACCTAAAACTCTAATACCAACTTTGTCAAGACCCAAATAGCCGTGAGTGGCACCCACACTACCCTCCGGTGGAAGAACCATACATTACTATCTAACCCAAGCATTAACCAATCCATCTAACAAAACAGATAATTAGAAAGACACGATATTAATAATAATCTCAAACTAAATGAAATATGCACATAAATTCTAGTTATTACATCCTCAAGATCCAAAAGTCATTGTACAAAGGACGCTAACAAAACATTGTCTAAGACTAGTCCAAAATTACTAATAAATAACATTGTCTGGAGAAAAGGGACATATGCAACTAAGAAGTTCTTTGGCAGCATGAATAGGAAAAGCTCACCCTCAAATCGGTCAATTGAACAACACTAGATATGAGATCGCATCGAAGTCTGTGGAATACAGTCTGCACTCAAAAAAAAAATGCAGGAGTAGTATCGGTACAAATACTATGCACTGGTAGGCACCATAGGCTGACTCAAAATAGTAGCAATTATATTTCATAAATCAAATAAGGCAAGTAGACATGTACTTCAACACATAATCAAGTAGTTACATATTCCAGGTAAATCACCCAAATCCAAACACATCAATACCAAGAATTAATAGATATATAAGTACCCAATAGATATAATAAATCATTACATCTCTGAAAATATAATGTCATCACATCACACGTATATATTCATGTCCATACCAATCTTACAACTGTATAGTTTCTATATCTCATCAATCTCACTTTGTATCATATTATAACTCACTAGGAACACTCATCTATACACACATGCTAAAGAATCATATTTCTTCCCAAATAGTCATAACCTGCAGGGATAGCTTAAGGTCTATGTACCGTAACAACATGGTACCTAATCCATAACATAATCGTTTGTCCGTAAGCTCACATCGAACTCGATCCACTCAACAACAGAATAGTACATATATTCTTAGCCTCTTTTAAAATGTTTCAGTATGTTCTCATATTTATCTATCTCTTAGGATATTATAACAAGTACACAAATATGTCAAGTGCACTTCATAATCATAAGTCATTTAAAGATAGGCTTAAACCCAATTATAAGCTTATTCACGTAAGCATTGCAAGCCAAACATATAATCAACCAAAGCTTATGTCTGAAGACCAACCAACATACATTATCAATTCATAATAGGTAAAAGAGACTAAATCAAGTCTAATTCTACATAAAATGTAACCTACCTCAACCGAATACCCAAATTAAGCAAACTAAAGTATAGAAGCTTTTCCTTTCCCCAACACCTCAGAACGTTCAAAATCTAAAACAAACAATTATAAAAGTAATTAATCATCTACTCTTTAAATGCTATAGGAATCCAAACTCACTAATTATACCCTTATTCACGGTCTATAACATTACCTAATGGACATTCAACTATCCACTAGTTCCACATTACTCACCATCTCAATTCATGGAGTTTCTACTCTAATTTCCCCCTTTAAAGTAGTTTTTATGCTAAAGGTCTTATTTTTTATTGAACTCAAGGTTCCTAATCATCACAATTCATGCTTAAGGGAAACCACTGCATGCTAAGAAATGTTAATTTACAACCTAGGAGCAATTCTAGATGATATTACTTAGGTTTTTCCATATCTTTTATGAACCTAGGGTTCTAACCCTTAATCCTACTATTACAATCCCCCTAAGGATTCTATGATGTTACTAGATTAATAGGGAAGGTATTTATGGAATAACTTACCTCAAAGATAAAATACACCCTAGCCTTGGGAAAATCGCCTTTGGAGCTCTAGTATGAAGTTTTAAAGTTTATAATGTAAGACTTAGAATTAGAAACTTCAACAGGCATTTTGCCTTACATCATCCACTACAACAGACCCTTTCTTAATACAGTGGAACTGCTATTGTGAAATAGGACTCACTATAGAGACCCTTAGTGATTTTCCTAAATTTACTATGAGGAGACTCCAACCACTGTGGCGGTCTCGCTGTAGTAGAAATCCCACCACAACAGTGGTCCTTCACCAGTAGCTCAGGGAAAATATCACTCTAGCCCTATTTCACAACACATATTTAATACTTAAGACATCACAAAGCAATTACAATGCAACAACCACAAAAATCACATGTTACAAATTTATTTGGAGTCTTAGAATTTTCTACAAAGGTCTAGATCATTAAGTCAACCCCTAACAGAATATGACACCATAAAACACAACATCGTGGATCATAATTCACCATGAATAAACGCAAAACAATTTTTTAATTTTAAACCACCCAACCTTGAGATTTTATAAGGTCAACTCACTGGGGGGGACTCTAACATGATAGTTAGGCCTTAACCACTCTATAAAAACTTGGAGGACCATTACACTGACCATGGTAATCAATTAATATCATGTTTATGGAGGTCGATTCAGAGATATTTAGGTACACAGGTTGATCTTAGCATAGCTTTTCACCCTCAGACTGATTGTCAATCTGAGTGGAATATTCAAATTCTAGAGGATATGCTTCAGGCATGTGTCATTGATTTCAGGGGTTAGTGGGACTATTTATTAGCCTTGGTAGAGTTTACATATAATAATAGCTACCATTTAAGGCATTATATGGTAGGAGGTATAGATCTCTGGTGAGCTAGTTTGATGCTTTCAAGGATAGATCGAGGTTCACTAACTTGTAATGTGGTTCTATGGATAGAGTATGGGTGATTTAGGAGAGACTCTATACAGAACAGAGCTGGCTGAAAAGCTATGCCATTCGAAGGGTGCGAGACTTGGAGTTTATGATTGGAGATTGTGTATATTTTTAAGTCTCGCCTATGAAAGGTGTGATGAGGTTTGGGAAGAAGGGAAAGCTCGGCCCTAGGTTCATCAGTCCATTTGAGATACTGCAGCATGTTGGTGATGTTCCAAATTAGTTAGCTATGTCTCCTGCTCTTTCAGGTGTTCATGTTGAGTTCCATGTATCTATGTTGAGGCAGTATGTTTCGGATGAGTCTCAACGTGATTCACTGGGATTCTATTCAGTTAGATGATATCTTAGCTTTCAAGAAGGAGTTGGTTTTTTTTCTAAATACACAGACCAATGAGTTGAGGCCTAAGGAGATTTCATGGATTAAAGTTCAGTGGAGGCATCATCCAGTCAAGGAGACTACTTAGGAGACTGAGCTAAACATACAAATCGAATATCCTTACCTTTTCCACCCTTCAGGTACCCTGTATCCTTTGACTTTTAAGAATGAAAGTATTTTTTAGTAGTGGATGATATAATGACTATCCACATCATTTTTGGGTTTTAATGCATTTTTCCTATTTAGACCCTCTCATAGCTTATATACAATGTTTATGACCTACAGAAATGGGTCGTTTGATTCCCAGGGAGTTCGGTTGAGTTTTAGTTGAGTTTTTTTGGTTTGGAGCTTTTAACTTGAAAGAGTTTGAGTTTAGTTGACATTCTTGTAAATGGGCTTGGATGAGAATTCTGACAATTCCATTTAGCTTTGAAAGGTGGATTTTGGATTAGGTGGACTTTTAGTTTGGTTCCTGAGGCTTTCGAACTCATTTTAGGTACTTTCTTGGGGTTTTAGTGAATTTTAGAAAGTGTTAACTTAGGTCAATATATTGTCAAGAAGACCTCCATTAGTTGTTTCAATATTTTCACTAAGTTTGGATTGCCATTTCCAATTTGGTAGTATGTTCAGTTTGTGTTCACAAGGCTCTAAATAAATCCTAGGGGTTCATTATAAACTTGGAATATTTGACTTAAGCTATTGGTTCATTTTTACATAATGTATCCGCTTATGTGGAGCTTGGCCTACTTATGTGGAGCCGCTTCTGCAGAGAGCTGGCCGCACCAGCGATGCCCGATATTAGGGGGCATCGCTTATACTGTCCCTCTCTACTTTTACGAGACAGCTTCAATAGTATTTTTTATACTTTTACGTAGACCCACTTCCATAGTGTCTTTTGCTTCTATGGAAGATTCACCGCCTAAGCGGGGTTGCCCCTATGGTGTATCCTTCACAGAAGCAATGACCTGGGTCTTTTAAGACCCTATTTTCCTCAGTTTTTTTATTTCAAAACCTCTTGAGAGCTCGGCCATGAGATATTTTTCATCCACTATTAGCGAAATCATCACCTAGTAAGTCCTAATAATTCACCATTACATTCATCGACGGGCCTTGAGGGTCGATTTTTGACAAAATTCCCTAGCTAAATTCTATTTTATCAATATGGATATCTTTAGTCTTGTATTGACGTGTAGATTACATATTTGATAGAATGGCAGTGGTCTGAGGTTTTACGAAAGAAGAAGGCTTCCATGTGATGGTTTGCAATTTTTCATTCGATCTTAAGGTAGGTAATGATTTTTTTTCCTTTAGACTTAGCTTGGGTAGCTGGTATATTATATAAATTGTCTGATGGATAGGGGTGTTGTTGGTTAGCAATAGGTTTTAACTAGAATTTCTGAAATTATTGGCTTGATTCTAGGAATTTAGAGTAGTATTCTTTCCCAAGTTTAGGTTGTTTTCTTAGCTCTAGACTTAGATTAGTAATCCTTAGTTTAGATTCGGGTTAGGATTTCATGGTAAAGTGGGATTTTATGGTCAGTTTATGTTAAATTGCTTCTCTCTCTCTCTATCTCTATCTATCTATCTATATATATATATATATATATATATATATAATGTGTGTATTATCATTATTACTTGGATGTTATTCGTGTTGTGATTTAGACTGATGGGATTCCTCTGAGTGCAAGTTCCCTTTTTCTTGTTATATAGGTGTAAGTTATGGCTAGGATGTTGATATTTTTTCTATTTCAACTTCTATTGTGTTGATTCTATTACTTTGTTGCCTTTCATATTTAGTACATTATTTTGTACTAATGCTCTGAGCCTGGGGAACTACATTCATTCTTGCAGGTTACCAGGTAGACGGGGGACTACGTCTCATATGTCAAGTTTAGCAGATGGCTGGTAAGCTCTATTGTTTTTGTAGTTTTTGAGTCTTGAGTCTTATTTGGCTTTGTATAGGTAATGGGTACTTAGAGGCCCTGTCCTGACTAGTGGTTAGCGGTTCTTTATCTTAGAGGTTTGTAGATGTCTATTGTGGGTATGTGAAGTATTCTTGTTCTTGTTGGCCTTGTTATCAGTTATATTCTAAGTTTTTGGCCTTGATGGCCTCATGAATATACTTGTGTGAAGAGCTAGATTCCATGCAGTTTATGGTTTAAAGTAACCTTATCAGTCTGTTCTATCATTCTCTTGCTTTTATGTTATCAATTATTGGTGTCTTTCGGGTCTCATCAGCCTCGACTTGTCATATGTTATGTTATCTGGTTGGTGTTTGTTGATTTGCTCAATCAAGTGTGGCGCTGGGTACTAGTCGTACCTCCCATGTTTGGGGCATGATATAATTGTTCCCAATGAACTCCAAAATTAGTATCACATGCCCAAAGCATGTCCTCAAGCACCTGAATAGGCCGTTCAGACTGCCCATCTATTTGAGGTTTAAAGACTATACTGAGCTTCACCCAAGTACCTAAATCCTACTTTATAGACCTCTAGAACTGCGATGTAAAGTGAGTACATTGATCTGAAATTATGGGATTAGGCACACCATGAAAATGAATAATCTCTCGGATCTAAATCTTAGCTAACCTCTCAGAATTATAGGTAGTCTAAACTGGCAAAAAATGTACTGATTTAGTCAACCTATCCACAATGACCCACATAGAAACTTCCCCAAAGTTCGAGGCAACCCAACTACAAATATCCATTGCAATATGCTACCACTTCCACTCAGGCATAGGCATCCTCTGAGTCATACCGTCCGATTTCTATTGCTCATAATTTGTCTGCTGACAGTTCAAATACTTGGACACGAACTCCACGATGTTCCTCTTCATCCTACACCAATAATAATGTTGCTTCAAATCTTGATACATCCTTGCTACTCCTGGTTGAATAGAATACCTCAAATAGTGAGCTTCCTCCATGATAACTCTAGTCAAATCATCAACTCCAGGAACACAAATTCAACTATTGATCCTCAAAACACCTTTTTGGTATAGTATTGCTTCCTTAGGTTCATTTTTAATACTTTGTTCTGAATCATGCATAACTTATCATCTTCAAATTGTTTGGTGTTAATCTGTTCCATCAATAGTGATTGTGCCTAAACACAAGCGAGAACTCTAAAAAACATAGAAATATCAAGTCTCACAATGCTATTTTCCAAACTATGAATATCTATAGCCATAGGTCGCTCCTCTATTAATAACAAAACAACACTACTCATACTCACTGCCTTTTTGCTCAAGGCATCGCCACCATATTGTCCTTGCTCGATGGGAAAGGATAATCCTGTCATAATCCTTAAGCAACTCCAACCACCTTCTTTGTCTCAAATTAAGATCATTTTGGTTAAATATGTATTGTAGTTTGTCATGATTGATGAAAGCCTCACAATAGACTCCATACAAAGAGTGCCTCCAAATCCTCAAAGTAAATAGTATTTTTACTAACTTTAAGTCATGAGTGGGTTAGTTCTTCTCATGAACCTTCCAACTTATTTGATGCATAAGTAATAACTTTTCCTTTTGCATTAAAACACAATCAAGACCAATCTATAAAGCATCACAGTACACCATAAAGCCTTCACCTTCCACAAGCAAAGTCAAAATAGGAGCTGAGGTTAATAAAGTCTTGAGCTTTTGAAAGCTCACATCACACTCACAGAACCATTGAAACACAACATTCTATTGAATCAGATTTTTCAAAGGAGATACAATAGAAAAGAAACCTTCCATGTACCCCCAGATTGGTCAAAGGAGATACAATAGAAAAGAAACCTTCCATGAACCACCTTTAATAACCTGTAATCCTACATATCTATGAATCTCAATAGGTGAAGTAGACCTAGACTAATCCCAAACTGCCTCAACCTTTTTAGATAAACTATAATGCTATCCTTGGACACCACGTATCCCAAAAATGCCATAAAACTGAGTCAAAACTCACACTTTAAAAAATTGGCATACAACTGCTCATTTTTCAACTTCTAGAGCACAATCCTCAAATATTGCTCATGCTCCTCCTCACTACATGAATAAACCAAGATATCACAGATTTACATAATAACAAAGGAATCCAAATAAGGCTGAAACACCCCATTCATCAGCTCCATTAATGTCGTCAAGGTAATACTGAGCCCTGAAAGTTATCTTAGAGATGTCTGAAGCTCTAATACTCAACTGGTAATAGCCTTTTGATCTTAATTAAATATATGAAAATATTGAAGCACCCTAAAGCTAATCAAACAAGTCATCAATGCACATGATACACTCAATATACACCGTCAGGTTCTGTATGGGGTCATATGTAATAGTGTATTAAAAGTCAATTTTAGGACTCAACTTGGGGTTCCCCCTAGGGCGGGGCACTAGATGAATGCCTCAGGGCTTACGTGTGGAGCTTAGGCTTGTAAAGATTATGTCCTAAGAACCCGACGGTATGCCGTAAACATTCGTATCACCCAATGCTTGGGGCTCTCCTAATAGTTCTTACACAAATTGTGTCAAATTCTTTTAGTCAACACTATTGATTCTCATAATTCTTTAATAAATAAATGATGTAGAAATAATAAAAATGAGAGTAACTAGCTTATTTACTATTTGAGAACGTCTTGAGGGTCAACATCACTTAACATTTCTGTTTAAAATACATATCCTAGACTTAAATCTTCACTTGTCATTGGTCTTTATGTTTTTGTCCTATATCTGAAAATTATTATATTTTATTACTTTGTTATTTGAAAGTATTTATTTTATTCGTGAAAGAGTGATATTTTAATTATAATACTAACAGCTTATTGATTATTTCCTTTAGGGAGGTAAATTGCATAGTACAATAGTCATATATTTTAAAAAATTATAATTTTTTTATTGTTTAAAAGTTTAGATAGTAGTGTTAATTTGCATCTCATAATAGAATTTATATCATTGCATTATTTCTACTTGTAAAATGTTGTTAATAGTTTAATTTTCTATAAGTTTTGACAATCATGTTTTAAATATTTTAAAATTATTAATGTACTTTTTGTATAAATTTTTTTTTTGTTATTATACTATTTTTACTATGTTATAAATTGAAAATTGAAGATCCGTGAGGCTTACGCCCATACCCCAGATCTTATTCCTCAACCCGCGCTATGTAAAATGCCTCGCTTTACGCCCCACCTTTTAAAACACTGGTGTGCAATAATAATAACCCAACTAGGTTGGGGTGATCGAATCCACAAGGAATATAGGAGAACCTCTAAATATACTATTGGTATGGCTATTTAAATATAGCCAAATTGTGATCCTTAGAATTGTAAAGAATGGTTATAAACTAAACTAATATTCCAGAAAGTAAAGATGTTGTAAGCAAATAAGATCGTAAAGCTTATGAGATTTAAACACCAAGATTGTGTCACCATAATGGACTTCTTTGTTTATCGGTAATCATGCAACTACATGCACTTGGGGTTATATATATGCACTCAGTTTCCTCTAGGTTCATGAACGATTTGTCTACATCTAATGCTTCCACGACTATATGAGTTATTGATAATAAGAATAATTGATTATTCAAAGTGAACTCAATTATTCATAATATGAATTTATCAAATGAGGATTAATGCTTCGAGTTCATGTAAATATTCTTTTACCAAATCCCAACATGTTCTTCTGAGTCTATATATTAAGATATTATAGTGTAGGTTAATATATGCAACCATTACACCTTTTAATTAAGAATGAAAAGAAAATTGATATCTTATGACCCTAGTAACGCGTAATCACATGAAAACATTATGAATTCTAAAATTTCATTGGATTTTACAATCTTAGTTGAGGATTTAGATTTTCATATTGATGTTAAATAACATGAATATAAATTGAAAGATTCCATAATTTACTATTAATGTTGAAAGCTTTAAAGATGTTTGTTCAAGAATAAAACGACTAAAACTTGTAAAAACTGGGCAACAACAAACTACAAACTAAATTACAACTAAAAATTATTGACCCTTTACAAATGAAACCTAATATATCTAGTTATAATGGCCCAGGATGTTGGAATCCTAAAGAAATCAAATATGTCCATCGACATTGGTATGAATTTGAGATACACTTATTTTTATTATATTTTACCCTCATTTATCTTTATTTTAAGGATATTCTTGATTGATACTTGTATTTTATGCTTGATTTCATGATTTGGCACTTATGAAAGGTGTTTTATACATTTTAGGTGAGAAAAGCTGAAAAGGGACAAAAAAGGAGCATTAAAAGGAGATTTTCTCATAGTAGAGTTTGAGAGCAAACGTTAGAGCCTCACAAGGCCAATTCTATCGAAAAATGGGGTCAAAACTACACCCCTTTTTGAATATTACCCCCTAAAGAGAAGATTCCCAGAGTGAGCAAGGAGAGCTCGTGACACGAGCTCTATAGTGAGCAGGATAGGTTTACGCCATGAGCTAGGCAGTGAGGAAGGAAAATTTTGCCCTGTCCTGATCCAACTAGGATAGGGTCTATTAGGTGTTTTTAAATATTATAAATTCCTTATCCCTAGATCTTTTTAGGGTGATTCAAGTGTAACACAAAGATTTTGGAGGTACAGAGCAAGGAAAACATATAAGGCTTCTAGGGTTACTTCTTTAACTCCTTATTATCATTATTTCATTAAATTAATACTTTTAATCTATTTTTGATTAACTAAGCCCTCTTTATAGGGTTATGGCTTAGTATGAATGTCATTACAATTATATAAGATTGTTATTATATATTTCACCATTATATTTTATTATCTTAATCTTGTGCTTAATATTCTATTGCTTAGCTACCAATAGGATAAATGAATAATTCCTAGCTAAGGTTGAGAGACAAAACTAGAAATAGAATATGGGTTAAGGGGAGAGAATGCATATGAGCATCAGATGGATTTGCAGCTAGGAGGACGGAGATGCACCTAGTTTACCCTACTCGGATCAAATACAAAAAGATAAATTAATGAATTCGTATTGGTTCATCTATCCCTGCTAAATGATGTAGTTAGGTGTCTAATTTGGGTAGAAGGTTAGAGGAGCGAGAGCTCATGACCATATAATATCAACTCAATTATTCAAGAATTTGATAGATATCTTAAATACACTTATCAACTATATAAAGATACGTCGGAATTATACAAGCTCCATAATCCTTGTTATGAACTTCTCTATGAACAACCTCCACAATATTTATTTTTAATTACTTTATTTTTAGTTATAATAAGTAGTATAATTGACAACTAATCAAACCTTGAGAAATGATAGCTAGAGTAATTAATTAGAATAAGTTAATTTAGTAAATAATTAATTATAAATCCTAGTGAGTTTGACATTCTGCTCTTTGAGTCACTTTAGTACTTGGTGATCGTGTACGCTTGATTTATATTATTTAATGATAGATCTTAGAAATAATAATATCAAATTGAGGTTTTAGGTTGGTCATGATGTTACATATGGGGGTTTGAGAAAACTCACTTGTGATATTTAGTGCTTAATTGAGAAATTAGTATTAATTCCTAAAATCTAGCCTACCCTTAGCTATAACTAAATTAATGCAAATTGCTATTTACCCATGTATGACTCTACACTCACGATAACACACCCCTAAGTTACTTTTATCATTGATTACTACTTCTAAATCTTATTTATTGAAATCCAACTCTCTTAATATCTACAATGAAAAATGTTTACAACCCCCCCCCCCATTTACTTTTATTATTTTAAATTAACATGTGTAAGCATTAAGTGAGCTACTTACACTCTAAAGTGAACTTTATAAATTTATTCCCTGTGGTTCAACCCCAACCTCAATATCGGGTTAAAAATATTGACAACAACCGCGTACACTTTTTAAGGGAGTAATTGAGTGTTATCAAAAATGGCGTCGTTGCCATGGAATGAAAGTAGAGAGTTCCTTTATGGAATTGTTTTAAATCACTTGTGTTTAGCCGTAGTTTAAATTTATGTTATTTGTTATTTTTGGTTTTACTTTAGTTGAAAACATGAGTCAACATGGTAGTGATACCGCAAGCTACGAAGGGAAATTTGATGAGGATGACCACTTGGGTGATGTCAAGAGAGCAAGCGTCATTCGCCTACCACCTACGGTGGGGAATGTGACCTTTAATGTTACAAGTAAAATGCTCTATTTGTTACAAATGAAGGGGTTATTTGGTGGCCAACCACATAAGGATGCAAACAATTACATCAAGAACTTTATTGATGTTTGTACCCCCTTCGACATAGTAAACATTTCTCAAGAGTTTATCTGATTGAGGTTGTTTCCTTTCTCTTTAACAGGAGAAGAGGTTATTTGGCTTAGAGAATTGCCTGAGGATCAATCACTTCTTAGATCGATCTTATCGAGGCATTCTTTGATAGGTTCTTTCCTTCTTCCCGGATTCTTCAACTATAGGACAAAATCACTAATATTTTCCAATTGAGTGGAGAGATTCTTCATGAGTCATGGCTTTAATTCAAGAAAAAGTTTCTCCAATGTCCTACTCATGAGATACTGGAAAAGTTGTTGCTATAAACTTTTTACCATTCATTAGATTCCTTGAAAAAAATTATGGCGGATAATTTAGCAAGTGGTTCCTTGATGAATCAAACTTTTTGGGTTGCTTCAGGCTTTCTTGATCAAATGACTAAGATAAATCGTGCTTGGCACACCTGGGACGCCAAGGTAGTAGTGGGTACTCCGACTTCGTCTTTAGTGACCCAAGAGCAAAAACAGAAGGATGAAAAGCGTGATGAGCCTAGTCTTGGTGAATAGAACCCTGAAGAGATGAATATTGAGGAACTGGTAGTATTTGAATATTCAAGTGCCAATGATGAGAAACAAAAGGTGGTTGAAGAATAAAGTCCAAAATAGGATGTAATTTCATGCGTTCCAAAGACAACAATGAAAGCTCCTCCTCCATTCCCACTGTAACGACCAAATTTTCCGTTAAAGGTGTTTACAAACCCTCCCCCTCCCCCATTTACTTTGGTTGTTTGTTTTAAATTAATACGTTCAAGATTTAAGTGAGCTACTTACACTCTAAAGTAAGCTTTGCAAATTCATGCCCTGCGGATCAACCCCAACCTCAAAGTTGGCTTAAAAATATTAACAACAACTGCATGTACTTTTCAACAACTGCATGTAATTTTTAAGGGTGTACTTGAGCGTTATCAAATATCATCCAAATTAGGAACCATGCAAGATCACATTTATACAGATTAACACTCAATTCAATGTCAAAGCCACCATAATAAATTGTAAGACCAAATCCATTTGTTACTACTCTACAATCATCTTGTTATCTTACAACATCAAGTAGTAACTCATTTCAAGTACAATGAACAAATCATTAAGCCAAGTCACAGGTTCGCTGAAGGAACCCGAGAATTATTATTAACCAGTGGTCCACACAAGGAACCCAAAATATGAATAGCAAAATATAACCTGATTCACTTAAGAAACTGTCAAACTCTCCAAGAATCACAGTGTATGCACAAGCTAAGGGTGTCATGTATGCCCACTGGTCATGACATGCAAGGGAACTAGTGCCTTGCTACCCTTATCCAAAACCAAGTCTTATATCACCCTTATTCCAACGTCCTACCTGTATCCTCCCTGAAATCCACCAATTCAATAATAATAAATATTTATCAAATCACTCACAACAAATAACCAGTACTATCAAGAAGTACAATCACATAATGAGTTAAATTAACCACACTTGCATATCAACAAGGTCTTTTTACCAATCTCATTATAGGTTATCAATTTCTAAACTTGCATTCAGTAGTTAAAAAGTTCATCATTATTTAGCATGTATTGTAACTAAATAAATAAATAATCAGTTAATATGCAAATATACAACCAAATTGATCCATAACACAAATTCAACTATAACCTACAACCTATTTCAAGGAAATTCGACCACTTATTACATCAACTCTAATCAACCAACACCCATTCGACAAATGATGGTGTCTAAAGACTAACCAATAGCCAATACATGGTCATATATACTATTAATCTAGTTAACTGTCTATTATATATATATATATATATATATATATTGTCACGCCCCAAATTCCAACGAGGCGGACTGGCACCCAAAGTCGTTAAGGTCTGAGAGAACCAATCTTCATTCTCATACACTCCTGCGCATGTTACTCAATAAACATCACCACCACAAATAGATTTAAGATGCCAATAGAGGAAGTCATGGAAAATACATGATAACTATGAAACTTGGCCGTTGGGGCCATCAAGACTAAACATACGTTCCTTACATTTTCTTCATCTGTCCCACAACATCTACAAAGCCTCTACAGATGCATAACCATAACCAACCTAGAGTCGGGATAATACCCCGCTATATACACATATACAATACCAAAATAAATGTAGATATACATCTCGGAAAGCCCCGAACCAACTGGAGCTCACCAATATTCTGCGGATTTCTCATAGCCTACTGAGGAGGTCTACTAGCACCTGTGCCTGCAGCAAGAAAGGTAAGCCCCCCTCCCCCCCTTCCCCCCCCCCCCCCCCGAAAGGGAGGTCAGTACAAAGAATGTACTGAGTATGTAAGGCCATTATAAACTATAAGACACATAAATATTCCAATGAAATCAAATATAAGAGAATAGTCAATATGGATAAACCATCGTTCTGCATATGTGGAACCATGTACCTTACATTCATTATTTTCTTTTTCTTCTAATGTTTATTCATCATCACTTATCTCATATCGTACCCAGGCCCCAACTGATCAGTGGGTCTTAACATAACATAACGTTATGTTGGGATCGGCTCGAGCTAGGTTTATGCCTCTAGAGCTACCACC
This sequence comes from Capsicum rhomboideum, assembly GCA_031232105.1. NCBI lineage: Eukaryota > Viridiplantae > Streptophyta > Magnoliopsida > Solanales > Solanaceae > Capsicum > Capsicum rhomboideum. The sequence continues at coordinate 61,166,821 of CP124711.1, forward strand.
CTTAAATCAAGCTATTGGGCTCGGCTCGAGCTAGGTTATTCCCTTTAGAGCTGCCACCCATAAACCAATATATCAGGTTCGGCTCGATCTAGGTTATTACCTCTAGAGCTACCACCTGTCAGGATTGGCCCGAGCTAGGCTTATGCCTCTAGGACTGCCTCCTGATCCCAAAAATTTGGGATTGGCTTGAGCTAGGCTTATGCCTCTAGAGCTACCAACCTTAAATCAAGCTATTGGGCTCGGCTCGAGCTAGGTTATTCCCTCTAGAGCTGCCACCCATAAACCAATATATCAGGTTCGACTCGATCTAGGTTATTACCTCTAGAGATACCACCTGTCAGGATTGGACCGAGCTAGGATTATGCCTCTAGGACTGCCTCCTGATACAAAAAATTTAGGATTGGCTTGAGCTAGGATTATGCCTCTAGAGCTACCACCCGTACTCTCGCAACAAACAAATATGTATTACTTTGTTTCTTACTTTTAAGAGATTGATATTTGATAGTCGCAACGTTATTGGAGCTTTGGAACATCGGTCCATGATTAAGAGACTTATGAATAACAAATAATCCATGAATAAAGAACATGTGAATAACAATACATGAAAGCCTGAAATGAAATTCTTTAGAACATTTCGGAATGGAACAAATATAATGACCCTGTGAACAATATGTGCTGCAGAATGATACGATAAGAGTAACCTTACATACCTTATGTTCTCAATATGAATACACAGTTCTATATGTGAACACAATAATCCATCTCCTTCCTTACGTGTTACTCTACATCACAAGTTCATAACGGAGCTTACGTTAACAATCAACTATCTTACAAGTGCATAAGATGACAATGAGTTACGTGACTGCTATATAGCGTCATTTCATCCTTTACAATACAATCCGTTGCATTACCATAACAACACATCATAACATTTCACACATTGACCAAAACATCATGAACCAATAGCATTTCACACCAAGTTTATCCTTTACACTTTCTCATTAATACTACATCACAATTAATCCGTCAAGTTACCTCAATACCTTTCATTAACCATAATCCATAAGTGGCATAATCCAGCATGCCTCCAAACGACCCCCTTAAAGTCATTTAAGAGGTATTATAAGTTGATAATTACATCCAAAAAGGGTATAGGGGCTTCGGGGATCAAAGAGAGGCAAAAACATACAAAATGAGACTCTGGGCTGACCTACGAAGACACCTGCGCCCGCAGGTGGTTGAGTTACAGCCGCAGGTGACCCTTGGCAGTGTCCAGAGTCACCTGCGCCCGTAGGTGCCTTCGTCTGCGAGGGCGGATGCCCAAATCGGCCAAAAAGGGTCTCTTTTGGGTCCTTTTGTATAATAAATGGTCCAAGGACATAAGTAAGCTTTTATTTACATATTTTTTTTCACTTGAATGCCCACAAATAGTCATGGTTTCACAACACACATGATCACCACCAAACCCACATTTTCCTTTCAATACGCCACTAATTTTATGACCAATTGCATAACAACAATCCCACAAGTTATACACATAAACAAAGCAAGTTAAGAACATAAACACATCATACATGCTGATATTTAATCCATAAAACCCACTTCCCTCAAGATCACAAGCCAACTGTCAAGTCTAGTAGGCAAAACCCTTCACCGATTAAGCAAAAGTACATTGTTTTACATATAGCGAACTGTCCAACACTTTGCCAATATAACCAACATGATTTATACACCATATTAAGCATATAATATATTGAACCATAAGAGTAAACACTTACCAATACTTACAAAGAAGTAATCTTGTCCAAAGGAGTGATGCCTTAGGGTTTGTGAGTAAAGAGAAAGGTCTTGAATATTCTAGAAAATGGCATGTGTGTTTTGATAAATAAAAATCTGATTTTCCTTGAATTATATGGTCCCTCAAGTCATCCTTAGCCAAATCCTTGGGCATTAAATGCATGTTTGTTTGGTCAACACAAGAATGGGTCACTTGCCCCATTTGGGCCATGTCTTTTACTTCATTTTGGGCCTCATTTGGGGCCCAAATCACAAAAATTAACTTAGCCCACACCTTAAGGTGTAATACACCAACATTCTAATGTTTAAATAATTCCACACAAATTAAGACAATCAAGTAGGGTCGAAAATGTACAGGGTGTTACATTCTTCCCCCTTTAGAAACATTCGTCCTAGAATGTTAGTGACATCATTCAATTTAAACAAATGCAAGTCTAGGATTATTATTCATGTTATCATATACATATACCTAATGCTTATAAATATGTACGTGTTATTTCTCCGGTCCCGCATCTTGCACTTTCTCTTCCATTTGAAACAAATATGGGTACTTTGACTTCATCATTTCTCCACTAGTACCTTTATGGAAACTACTTCTTTATTTCTTAATCCTTTCACTTATCGATCAAGAATAGTAGTAGGTACCTCTTCATATGTGATATCCTCTATAACTTGTACATCTCTCCCATGCATTTTCGAAGCATTGAAACATGAAACACTGAATGAACTATGGGGAGTTCTTGGGGTAGTGCTAATCTATATGCATCTTACCCAAATCTTTGGGTAATCTCATATGGCACGTTATATAGGGCCAACTTTCATTTCTTTCCACCTCTCATTACCCCTTTCATTGGTGACACTGTCAAAACTACACAATTACCTATGGCCAATTCTAATTCCCTTCTTCTACTATCGACATATGACTTGTGTCGACTTTGGGCTGTTTGTAGCCGCTGTTGTATCACCTTGAACTTCTCTATAGCTTGATGAACAAGATTTGTCCCGAGTAAAGCAGTCTCACCTGCTTCAAACCATACACTTGGTAATCTACACTTTCTCCCATATAAGCTTCATAAGGTGTCAGTTTGATACTTGGTATTAATGATATCTGTTATTGTAGGCAAATTCCATAAGAGGTAAATGACCATCCCAACTACTTTTAAAGTTCAATGTGCAAGCTCGTAACATATCTCCACGTGTTTGGATGGTACATTTTGTTTGTCTATCTGTCTGATATAATAGAAATTTGAATCCCATATAATCGTACTATCTCTTTAACATACAACCTTGCATAACTTCCAGCTGTACAAGTGGTCCTGACAGGTAAGAAGTGTGCTACTTGGTAAGTCTGTCAACTATCATCGACATGGAATCAAAGTTCCGATATGTACGAGGCAAACTTATGATAAAACCCATGTTAATCATATCCCTCTTTTCAAGATGGAAGATTTATACATTGCATATAACCTCCAGGTTTCTGATGCTCCACTTTTACTTGTTCACAGTTTTGACATTGAGTTATAACTTTTGCAATGTTCTTTTCATGTAACCTTACCAATACATCTATTTTAAATCATGGTACATTTCGATTGCTCCCGAATGAATAGAATACCGTGAATGATGTGCTTCCATCATAATTCATTTCCTTAACTCATCTATATCTGGTACACAAAATCTACCCTGGGCATTGAAGTACTCTCTCTCTTGCGTAAAATCAAATGCCTTCATCAAACCTTGCTGTCATTCTTTGTCAGCTGCAATAAAAATAGGATTCACATACTGGTTTTCCTTTACTTCAGCTACTAATGAAGACTCTACCGCATTTTACACTATAATTCTTTCATCTGAGGTTTCAATAAGATGAACCCCCAAGTTGTCTAATTGATGTAGATCCTTGACTATACCTTACTTTTCCGTCAACAGGCTGCTAGTGCTTCCGATTGCTTTGCAACTTAATGCGTTGGTTACCACGTTTGCTTTTCCCGGATGGTATAAGATATTACTATCATAATCTTTTAGTAATTCCATCCACCTTCGGTGTCGTAGTCTGTTACGAGTTCCAGCTGCTTTCGCTGCCTTAAATTTAGTTCCTAGTTTTAGTCCTTCTGCTTAAAAATATACTACTACAAACTTTTATGATCGGTATAAATCAACGTGAACCCCATACAAATAGTGGCGCCATATCTTTAAAGAAAATATCACGACTGCTAACTCAAGATCGTATGTGGGATAATTTTTCTTATGTGGACACAACTGTTGTGAGGCATACGCTATTACATTACCATGCTACATCAGTACACATCCGAGGCCAACACCGGAAGTATCACAATATACTGCGTAACCTTCTGTGCCTTCGGGAAGTACTAAAACTGGTGTGGAAGTTAATTTATCTTTCAGCTCTTGGAAACTTTTCTCACATGCATCATTCCACTGAAACTTACTTGCCTTGTGTGTTAGCTTCGTTAATGGTGAAGCAATAGAAGAAAACCCTTCCACAAATCTCCTGTAATAACCTGCCCATCCAAGAAAACTACGAATCTCTGTAGGTGTCGTAGGTCTTGGCAAATTTTTCAGCGCTTCAATCTTTTGAATATCAACTCGAATTCCTTCATCTGACACAATATGACCCAAGAATGCTACGGATTTTCACCAAAATTCACATTTAGAGAACATGGCATACACTTACGATCCCAGAGAATCTGTAACACTTGTCGTAAGTGATTCGCGTGGTCCTCTTGTGATTTGGAATAAACCAGAATATCATCTATAAATACCATCACAAACACATCCAGGAATGGCTTAAACACCCTATTCATCAAATCCCTAACAATTGTTGGTGTATTGGTTAGCCCAAAGGGAAAAACTAGAAATTCATAGTAACCGTACCATGTTCGAAAAACTATCTCGGGTATATCTTGTTTTTTTCCCAACCCTTACCTGGTGATATCCCGATCCCAAGTCAATATTTGAAAATATTTAACACCCTGTGATTGGTTAACTAGATCGTCAATTCTAGGAAGGGGATATTTGTTCTTGATCTCTTACCTTGTGCAGTTGCCACTAGTCAATACACATTCTCAATATGCCATTTCATTCAAAAAAAAAAATTCATATTCACACGGATGCACCCCAAAGGGCATACTAGATCTTATGTATCCCTTGTCCACCAAATCTTTGACTTGTTCTTTTTAATTCCCGTAGCTCTACTGGAGCCATTTTATACGGAGGAGTAGAGATAGACGAAATGCTTGGAATCACCTCAATATTAGAAAATACATCGAGGAATTCATTAACCACCAGAACCAATTGAGGAATTGGTGGTTTCACATCAGTCTCTTTCCCTCGGATTAAATAACATATATACCCCTTGGCTTTTTCTTTTGCTTTAAGATAGGAAATAAATTTTCCTCTTGGTGTCCCCACATTACCCTTCCATTCCAGAACATTTTCTTGTGGAACATGAAAATGTACTTTCTTAGCCCGGCAATCTATCGTGGCATAACAAGAAGCCAACCAATCCATACCCATTATGACGTCAATATCCACCATTTCCAATTCAATAAGATCAGACAATGTATCATGGCCACACACAGTTATCACACAATTATGATACACTATTTTAGCTACAATAGATTCACCTTTTGGTGTAGATACCTCAAATGGGTTAACTAAAAATTCTAGTATCCCTTCACAATATTTTTTTCAACAATAAATGGAGTACCGTATGATAGGGTAAAACCCGGATCAATCAATGAAAATTCATTATGAGAAAAGACAGATAATATACCTGTCACTTTATCAGGAGAAGCCTCAAATATCTGCCGATCCACCACGGTATAGGTACGGTCCGGAATTCCACTAGAGCTAGCTGCTCCTTTAGCCCCTTTGCCACGACCAACAGGTTGTACATCTGACGATGATAATGCAACGGCTGATATCGTAGGCCGTGTCATACCACCCATGCCTTTTTGTGGGCACTCTCTCACCATATACCCTGGCACACCACACCAAAAGCAAACATTTGTTCCCAATCGGCATTCATCTAAATGATACTTCCCGCAGCGCTGGCACAGCTGACGAAAAAACCTTGAGTGGTGCAAACTCCCTTGTGCTTGACACCCCACTGTCCATAAATCCTGAGTCTCACTTCCTTGCCCAAACTGGTTGTTTCTAAACCCTTGGAATAGAAGGGGAGCATTTGTTGTGGAATGGGAAAATGATGGCCTAGGCAGTTTGTGAAAAATTCGAGGCCCAAATCCTCCTTGGGACGCCATGACCTGTCCCATGGGATTAGCTCTTTTTGACGATCCTGCTTCCAATTCTTGCATCCTCCTCCTCTGCCTCTGTCCCTCCTTTTGCTGCACAAGAGCTTGTCTTCGAGCTTGTGCAGCAACTACACGTGTCAATATTTGCACCGCACTCATTAAATCCTGCTCAATAGTATTAACGGGCAGTTCCAAAGATACTTCTCTCTTTCTCAGCTCTTCTAGAGCTGGAAAAGTGGAAGAAGTCCGCGATGCAAATTCAGTGTCAACTCCACCTTGACTAGCTTGGTCAGGTGGTGATTTACTCAGTCCTTCACCCGCAAGCATATCTACCTACTTACCCTTGCCTCTACCTCTTCTTGTTATCGACACTTACTAAAACAAAGAAAACCAACTTCAATGGTCAGATATAATTTTACCTATAATATTTGGCTCTATTGCACGATCTAGAAGTAAAAAAAAAGAAACAACTCTTAAATGTCCTGTAGCCTCCTATTAATAAATGTGGTGCACAACACATCCATAAGCAAGACTCTACTCAGACACGGCTTTGTAGACACCCTTAGTATGACCTGCTCTGATACCACTTTTGTCATGCCCCGAATTCCAACGAGGCGGACTAGCACCAGAAGTCGTTAAGGCCCGAGAGAACCAATCTTCATTCTCATACACTCCTGCGCATGTTACTCAATAAAAATCACCACCACAAATAGATATAAGATGCCAAAAGCGAAAGTCATGGAAAATACATGATAACTATGAAACTTGGCCGTTGGGGCCATCAAGACAAAACATACGTTCCTTACATTTTCTTCATATGTCCCACAACATCTACAAAGCCTCTACAGACGCATAACCATAACCAACCTAGAGTCGGGATAAGACCCCGCTCTATACACATATACAATACCAAAATAAATGTAGATATACATCTCGAAAAGCCCCGAACCAACAAGAGCTCACCAATATTCTGCGGATTTCTCGTAGCCTACTGAGAAGGTCTACTAGCACCTGTGCCTACAGCAAGTAAGGTAAGCCCCCCTTCCCCCCCCCCCCTCCCCCCGAAAAGGAGGTCAGTACAAATAATGTACTGAGTATGTAAGGCCATATGAAACTGTAAGACACATAAATATTCCAATGAAATCAAATATAAGAGAATAGTCAATATGGATAAACCATCGTTCTGCATATGTGGAACCATGTACCTTACATTCATTATTTTCTTTTTCTTCTAATGTTTATTCATCATCACTTATCTCATATCGTACCCGAGCCCCAACTGATCAGTGGGTCTTAACATAACATAACGTTATGTTGGGATCGGCTTGAGCTAGGCTTATGCCTCTAGAGCTACCACCCTTAAATCAAGCTATTGGGCTCGGCTCGAGCTAGGTTATTCCCTCTAGAGCTGCCACCCATAAACCAATATATCAGGTTCGGCTCGAGCTAGGTTATTACCTCTAGAGCTACCACCTGTCAGGATTGGCCCGAGCTAGGCTTATGCCTCTAGGTCTGCCTCCTGATACAAAAAATTTGGGATTGGATGGAGCTAGGCTTATGCCTCTAGAGCTACCACCCGTACTCTCGCAACCAACAAATATGTATTACTTTGTTTCTTACTTTTAAGATATTGATATGTTGATAGTCTCAACGTTATTGGAGCTTTGGAACATCGGTCCATGATTAAGAGACTTATGAATAACAACTAATCCATGAATAAAGAACATGTGAATAGCAATACATGAAAGCCTGAAATGAAATTCCTTAGAACATTTCGGAATGGAACAAATATAATGACGATGTGAACAATATATGCTGCAGAATGATACGGTAAGAGTAACCTTAAATACCTTATGTTCTCAATATGAATACACAGTTCTATATGTGAACACAATAATCCAGCTCCTTCCTTACGTGTTACTCTACATCACAAGTTCATAACGGAGCTTACGTTAACAATCAACTATCTTACAAGTGCATAAGATGACAATGAGTTACGCGACTGCTATATAGCGTCATTTCATCCTTTACAATACAATTCGTTGCATTACCATAACAACACATCATAACATTTCACACATTGACCAAAACATCATGAACCAATAGCATTTCACACCAAGTTTATCCTTTACACTTTCTCATTAATACTACATCACAATTAATCCGTCAAGTTACCTCAATACCTTTCATTAACCATAATCCATAAGTGGCATAATCCAGCATGCCTCCAAACGACCCCCTTAAAGTCATTTAAGAGGTATTATAAGTTGATAATTACATCCAAAAAGGGTATAGGGGGCTTCGGGGATCAAAGAGAGGCAAAAACATACAAAATGAGACTCTGGGCTGACCTGCGAAGCCACCTACGCCCGCAGGTGGTTAAGTTATGGCCGCAGGTGACTCTTGGCAGTATCCAGAGTCACCTACGCCCGCAGGTGCCTTCGTCTGCGAGGGCGGATGCCCAAATCGGCCAAAAAGGGTCTCTTTTGGGTCCTTTTGTGTAATAAATGGTACAAGGCCATAAGTAAGCTTTTATTTACATATTTTTGGTCACTTGAATGACCACAAACAGTCATGGTTTCACAATACACATGAACACCACCAAAACCACATTTTCCTTTCAATACGCCACTAATTTTATGACCAATTGCATAACAACAATCCCACAAGTTATACACATAAAAAAAGCAAGTTAAGAACATAACTACATCATACATGTTGATATTTAATCCATAAAACCCACTTCCTTCAAGATCACAAGCCAACTGTCAAGTCTAGTAGGCAAAACCCTTCACCGATTAAGCAAAAGTACACTGTTTTACATATAGCGAACTGTCCAACACTTTGCCAACATAACCAACATGATTTATACACCATCTTAAGCATATAATATATTGAACCATAATATTAAACACTTACCAATACTTACAAAGAAGTGATCTTGTCCAAAGGAGTGATGCCTTAGGGTTTGTGGGTAAAGAGAAAGGTCTTGAATATTCTAGAAAATGGCATGTGTGTTTTGATAAATAAAAATCTGATTTTCCTTGAATTATATGGTCCCTCAAGTCATCCTTAGCCAAATCCTTGGGCATTAAATGCATGTTTGATTGGTCAACACAAGAATGGGTCACTTGCCCCATTTGGGCCATGTCTTTTACTTCATTTTGGGCCTCATTTGGGGCCCAAATCACAAAAATTAACTTAGCCCACACCTTAAGGTGTAATACACCAACATTCTCATGTTTAAATAATTCCACACAAATTAAGACAATCAAGTAGGGTCAAAAATGTACGGGGTGTTACATTCTTCCCCCCTTAGAAACATTCGTCCTAGAATGTTAGTGACATCATTCAATTTAAACAAATGCAAGTCTAGGATTATTATTCATGTTATCATATACATATACCTAATGCTTATAAATACGTACGTGTTATTTCTCCAGTCCCGCATCTTGCATTTCTCCACTAGTACCTTTATGGAAACTACTTCTTTATTTCTTAATCCTTTCACTTATCGATCAAGAATAGTAGTAGGTACCTCTTCATATGTGATATCCTCCATAACTTGTACCTCTCTCCTATGCATTTTCGAAGCATTGAAACATGAAACACTAAATGAACTATGGTGAGTTCTTGGGGTAGTGCTAATCTATATGCATCTTACCCAAATCTTCGGGTAATCTCATATGGCACGTTATATAGGGCCAACTTTCATTTCTTTCCACCTCTCATTACCCCTTTCAAACTACCCAATTACCTATGGCCAATTCTAATTCCCTTCTTCTACTATCGACATATGACTTGTGTTGACTTTGGGCTGTTTGTAGCCGCTGTTGTATCACCTTGACTTTCTCTATAGCTTGATGAACAAGATTTGTCCCGAGTAAAGCAGTCTCACCTGCTTCAAACCATACACTTGGTAATCTACACTTTCTCCCATATAAGCTTCATAAGGTGTCAGTTTGATACTTGGTATTAATGATATCTGTTATTGTAGGCAAATTCCATAAGAGGTAAATGACCATCCCAACTACTTTTAAAGTTCAATGTGCAAGCTCGTAACATATCTCCACGTGTTTGGATGGTACATTTTGTTTGTCTATCTGTCTGATATAATAGAAATTTGAATCCCATATAATCGTACTATCTCTTTAACATACAACCTTGCATAACTTCCAGCTGTACAAGTGGTCCTGACAGGTAAGAAGTGTGCTACTTGGTAAGTCTGTCAACTATCATCGACATGGAATCAAAGTTCCGATATGTACGAGGCAAACTTATGATAAAACCCATGTTAATCATATCCCTCTTTTCAAGATGGAAGATTTATACATTGCATATAACCTCCAGGTTTCTAATGCTCCACTTTTACTTGTTCACAGTTTTGACATTGAGTTATAACTTTTGCAATGTTCTTTTCATGTAACCTTACCAATACATCTATTTTAAATCATGGTACATTTCGATTGCTCCCGAATGAATAGAATACCGTGAATGATGTGCTTCCATCATAATTCATTTCCTTAACTCATCTATATCTGGTACACAAAATCTACCCAGGGCATTGAAGTACTCTCTCTCTTGCGTAAAATCAAATGCCTTCATCAAACCTTGCTGTCATTCTTTGTTAGCTGCAATAAAAATAGGATTCACATAGTGGTTTTCCTTTACTTCATCTACTAATGAAGACTCTGCCGCATTTTACACTATAATTCTTTCATCTGAGGTTTCAAGAAGATGAACCCCCAAGTTGTCTAATTGATGTAGATCCTTGACTATACCTTACTTTTCCGTCAACAGGCTACTAGTGCTTTCGATTGCTTTGCAACTTAATGCATTGGTTACTACGTTTGCTTTTCCCGGATGGTATAAGATATTACTATCATAATCTTTTAGTAATTCCATCCACCTTCGGTGTCGTAGTCTGTTACGAGTTCCAGCTGCTTTCGCTGCCTCAAATTTAGTTCCTAGTTTTGGTCCTTCTGCTTAAAAATATACTACTACAAACTTTTATGATCGGTATAAATCAACGTGAACCCCATACAAATAGTGGTGTCATATCTTTAAAGAAAATATCACTACTGCTAACTCAAGATCGTATGTGGGATAATTTCTTTCATGTGGACACAACTGTTGCGAGGCATACGCTATTACATTACCATGCTGCATCAGTACACATCCGAGGCCAACACTGAAAGTATCACAATATACTGCGTAACCTTCTGTGCCTTTGGGAAGTACTAAAACTGGTGTGGAAGTTAATTTATCTTTCAGCTCTTGGAAACTTTTCTCACATGCATCATTCCACTGAAACTTACTTGCCTTGTGTGTTAGCTTCGTTAATGGTGAAGCAATAGAAGAAAACCCTTCCACAAATCTCCTATAATAACCTGCCTATCTAAGAAAACTACGAATCTCTGTAGGTGTCGTAGGTCTTGGCAAATTTTTCAGCGCTTCAATCTTTTGAATATCAACTCGAATTCCTTCATCTGACACAATGTGACCCAAGAATGCTACAGGTTTTAACCAAAATTCACATTTAGAGAACATGGCATACACTTACGATCCCAGAGAATCTGTAACACTTGTCGTAAGTGATTTGCGTGGTCCTCTTGTGATTTGGAATAAACCAGAATATCATCTATAAATACCGTCACAAACACATCCAGGAATGGCTTAAACACCCTATTCATCAAATCCCTAACAATTGTTGGTGTATTGGTTAGCCCAAATGGCATAACTAGAAATTCATAGTAACCGTACCATGTTCAGAAAACTGTCTCGGGTATATCTTGTTTTTTTCTCAACCCTTACCTGGTGATATCCCAATCCCAAGTCAATATTTGAAAATATTTAGCACCCTGTGATTGGTTAACTAGATCGTCAATTCTAGGAAGGGGATATTTGTTCTTGATCGCTTACCTTGTACAGTTGCCAATAGTCAATACACATTCTCAATGTGCCATTTCATTCCAAAAAAAAATTTCATATTCACACGGATGCACCCCAAAGGGCATACTAGATCTTATGTATCCCTTGTCCACCAAATCTTTGACTTGTTCTTTTTAATTCCCATAGCTCTGCTGGAGCCATTTTATACGGAGGAATAGAGATAGACGAAATGCTTGAAATCACCTCAATATTAGAAAATATATCGAGGAATTCATTAACCACCGGAACCAATTGAGGAATTGGTTGTTTCACATCATTCTCTTGCCCTCGGACTAAATGACATATATATCCCTTGGCTATCATTTTTTTTCTTTTGCTTTAAGATAGAAAATAAATTTTCCTCTCGGTGTCCCCACATTACCCTTCCATTCCAGAACATTTTCTTGTGGAACATGAAGATTTACTTTCTTAGCCCGGCAATCTACCGTGGCATAACAAGAAGCCAACCAATCCATACCCATTATGACGTCAATAACCACCATTTCCAATTCAATAAGATCAGCCAATGTATCATGGCCACACACAGTTATCACACAATTACGATACACTCTTTTAGCTACAATAGATTCACCTTTTGGTGTAGATACCTCAAATGGGTTAACTAAAAATTCTTGTGTCCCTTCACAATATTTTTTTCAACAATCAATGGAGTACCATATGATATGGTAAAACTCGGATCAATCAATGTAAATACATTATCTGAAAAGACAGATATTATACCTGTCACTTTATCAGGAGAAGCCTCAAATATCTGCCGATCCACCATGGTATAGGTACGGTCCGGAATTCCACTAGAGCTAGCTGCTCCTTTAGCCCCTCTGCCACGACCAGCAGGTTGTACATCTGACGATGATAATGCAACGGCTGATACCGTAGGCCGTGTCATACCACCCATGCCTTTTTGTGGGCACTCTCTCACCATATACCCTGGCACGCCACACCAAAAGCAAACATTTGTTCCCAATCGGCATTCATCTAAAGGATACTTCCCGCAGCGCTGGCACAGCTGACGAAAAAACCTTGAGTGGTGCATATTCCCTTGTGCTTGACACCCCACTGTCCATAAATCTTGAGTCTCACTTCCTTTCCCAAACTGGTTGTTTCTAAACCCTTGGAATAAAGGGCGAGCATTTGCTGTGGAATAAGGAAATGATGGCCTAGGCGGTTTGTGAAAAATTTGAGGCCCAAATCCTCCTTGGGATGCCATGACCTGTCCCATGGGATTAGCTCTTTTCGACGATCCTCATCCAATTCTTGCATCCTCCTCCTCTGCCTCTGTCCCTCCTTTTACTGCACAAGAGCTTGTCTTCGAGCTTGTGCAGCAACTACACGGGTCAATATTTGTACCGCACTCATTAAATCCTGCACAATAATATTAACGGGAAGTTCCAAAGATAATTCTCTCTTTCTCGGCTCTTCTAGAGCTGGAAAAGTGGAAGAATCCCGCGATGCAAATTTAGTGTAAGCTCCACCTTGACTAGCTTGGTCAGGTGGTGATTTACTCATTCCTTCACACGCAAGCATATCTACCTACTTACCCTTGCCTCTACCTCTTCTTGTCATCAACACTTACTATAACAAAGAAAACCAACTTCAATGGTCAGATATAATTTCACTTATAATATTTGGCTCTATTGCACGATCTAGAAGTAAAGAAAAGAAACAACTCCTAAATGTCCTGTAGCCTCCTACTTATAAATATGGTGCACAACACATTCATAAGCAAGACTCTACTCAGACACGGCTTTGTAGACACCCTTAGTATGACCTGCTCTAATACCACTTTTGTCACGCCCCGAATTCCAACGAGGCGGACTGGCACCAGAAGTCGTTAAGGCCCGAGAGAACCAATTTTCATTCTCATACACTCCTGCCCATGTTACTCAATAAACATCACCACCACAAATAGATATAAGATGCCAATAGCGGAAGTCATGGAAAATACATGATAACTATGAAACTTGGCCGTTGGGGCCATCAAGACAAAACATACGTTCCTTAAATTTACTTTATTTGTCCCACAACATCTACAAAGCCTATACAGATGCATAACCATAACCAACCTAGAGTCGGGATAAGACCCCACTCTATACACATATACAATACCAAAATAAATGTAGATATACATCTCGGAAAGCCCCGAACCAACTGGAGCTCACCAATATTCTGTGGATTTCTCGTAGCCTACTGAGAAGGTCTACTAGCACCTGTGCCTACAGCAAGTAAGGTAAGCCCCCCTTTCCCCCCCCCCCCCCAAAAGGGAGGTCAGTACAAAGAATGTACTGAGTATGTAAGGCCATATGAAACTGTAAGACACATAAATATTCTAATGAAATCAAGTATAAGAGAATAGTCAATATGGATAAACCATCGTTCTGCATATGTCGAACTATTTACCTTACATTCATTATTTTCTTTTGCTTCTAATGTTTATTCATCATCACTTATCTCATATCGTAATCGAGCCCCAACTGATTAGTGGGTCTTAACATAACATAACGTTATGTTGGGATCGACTCGAGGTAGGCTTATGCCTCTAGAGCTTGGTTAGTCCCTCTAGAGCTGCCACCCATAAACCAATATATCAAGTTCGGCTCGAGTTAGGTTATTACCTCTAGAGCTACCACCTGTCAGGATTGTCCCGAGCTAGGCTTATGCCTCTAGGACTGCCTCCTGATCAAAAAAATTTGGGATTGGCTCGAGCTAGGCTTATGCCTCTAGAGCTACCACCCGTACTCTCGCAACCAACAAATATGTATTACTTTGTTTCTTACTTTTAAGAGATTGATATGTTGATAGTCGCAACGTTATTGGAGCTTTGGAACATCGGTCCATGATTAAGACACTTATGAATAACAACTAATCCACGAATAAAGAACATGTGAATAACAATACATGACAGCCTGAAATAAAATTCCTTAGAACATTTCGGAATGGAACAAATATAATGACAATGTGAATAATATGTGCTGAAGAATGATACGGTAAGAGTAACCTTACATACCTTATGTTCTCAATATGAATACACAGTTCTATATGTGAACACAATAATCCAGCTCCTTCCTTACGTGTTACTCTACATCACAAGTTCATAACGGAGCTTACGTTAACAATCAACTATCTTACAAGTGCATAAGATGACAATGAGTTACGTGACTGCTATGTAGCGTCATTTCGTCCTTTACAATACAATCCATTGCATTACCATAACAACACATCATAACATTTCACACATTGACCAAAACATCAAGAACCAATAGCATTTCACACCAAGTTTATCCTTTACACTTCCTCATTAATACTACATCACAATTAATCCGTCAAGTTACCTCAATACCTTTCATTAACCATAATCCATAAGTGTAATAATCCATCATGCCTCCAAACGACCCACTTAAAGTCATTTAAAAGGTATCATAAGTTGATAATTACATCCAAAAAGGGTATAGGGGGGGTCTTCGGGGATCAAAGAGAGGCAAAAACATACAAAATGAGACTCTGGTCTGACCTGCGAAGCCACCTGCACCCGCAGGTGGTTGAGGTGCAGCCGCAGGTGACTGTGGACACTGCCAAGGGTCATGGTGTTCGTCCGCGAAGGCGGATGCCCAAATCGGCCAAAAAAGGTCTCTTTTGGGTCCTTTTATGTAATAAATGGTCCAAGTCCATAAGTAAGATTTTATTTTCATATTTTTGGTCACTTGAATGCCCCCAAACAGTCATGGTTTCACAACACACATGAACACCACCAAAACCACATTTTCCTTTCAATACGCCACTAATTTCACGGCCAATTTCATAACAACAATCCCACAAGTTATAAACATAAACAAAGAAAGTTAAGAACATAAACACATCATACATGTTGATATTTAATCCATAAAACCCACTTCCTTCAAGATCACAAGCCCACTGTCAAGTCTAGTAGGCAAAACCCTTCACCGATTAAGCAAAAGTACACTGTTTTACGCATAGCGAATTGTCCAACACTTTGCAAACATAACCAACATGATTTATACACCATCTTAAGCATATAATATATTGAACCATAAGAGTAAACACTTACCAATACTTATAAAGAAGTGATCTTGTCCAAAGGAGTGATGCCTTAGGGTTTGTGAGTAAAGAGAAAGGTCTTGAATATTCTAGAAAATGGCATGTGTGTTTTGATAAATAAAAGCCTGATTTTCCTTGCCTTATATGGTCCCTCAAGTCATCCTTAGCCAAATCCTTGGGTATTAAATGCATGTTTGATTGGTCAACACAAGAATGGGTCACTTGCCCCATTTGGGCCATGTCTTTTACTTCATTTTTGGCCTCATTTGGGGCCCAAATCACAAAAATTAACTTAGCCCACACCTTAAGGTGTAATACACCAACATTCTCATGTTTAAATAATTCCACACATATTAAGACAATCAAGTAGGGTCGGAAATGTACGGGGTGTTACATATATACTCATACCTGTACACCCTCACACATCCACAATCCCTCTCTAATTACAATACCATTAACTCCTAAACTTCCATCTTAATACTATATCACCATTAATCAGTTATTTCACAACCTTCCCTAATTTTCTTCCCATGCATACTAACACACTACATTTCACAATTTCCACTGAGGGCTTATATTACACATATTAAGTATCACTAATCGAATAAGAAATAATGCATTAACACCAGCTTTCCTACCAACTCATCTCCACTTAACAATTATCCCTCAATTATATATCGGTTCAGTCCCACTTTGCTACTCAATTGGCATGTATAATGAAAGAGCAGGTCAGCATTAGTAACAGTTCACCACACAATTACATTACTACTAAATTCATTTGTATTTGCCCTATTTTACTTGTTTAAATCCATCCGATCACCATTCCCGTAGGCCCAGGCATGAAATCTCTCGTCAATCTATATTTCAAGGAAAGTGGACCACTTATTACATCAACTCTTATCAACCAACACCCATTCGACAAATGATAGTGTCCAAGGACCAACTAATAGCCAATACAAGGTCATGCATACAATTATTCTAGTTAACTGCTTATTTAATATATATATATATATATATATATATATACACACATACCTGTGCACCCTCACACGTCCACAATCCCTCTCTAACTACAACACCATTAACTCCTCGGCTTCCATCTTAATACTATATCACCATTAATCGATTACTTCACAACCTTCCTTAATTCTCTCACCAGGCATACTAACACACTATATTTCACAATTTACACTGAGTACTTATATTGCACATATTAAGTATTACTAATCGAATAAGAAACAAGGAATTATCACCATCTTTCCTACCAACTCATCTCCACATAACATTATCCCTCAATTATATACCGGTTCAGTCCCACTTTTCAACTCAATTGGCATGTATAACGAAATAGCAGGTAAGCATTAGTAATTGTTCACCACACAATTACATTAACATTAAATTCATTCGTGTTTGCCTTATTTAACTTATTTAATGTCACGCCTCGAATCCCATCGGGACGGATTGGCACCCGTAGCTGATAAGGCCCGACAGAACCAAACTTTACTTATGTTTATTCATATGCCTGCCATCAGAAACACCCTTATCACGTAAGAGCTTAAAATTCTAACAACGAAATTCATGGAACATGTGATATATATATATATGTGAAACTTGACCGTCGAGGCCATCAAGTCAAAAATGACATGTACCTTTTACATTTATACACCCACATCCATCTACAAAAGCCTCTAACAGATACATTTACCAGAACTTACTGAAAGTCGAAACAAGTCCCCGCTTTATACAACAATGTATAATACCAAAACATATGAACAACTGTGACTCGTAGAAGCCCCAGACTAACTGGAGCTCACCAATGATCCGCAACAACTGGCAACTTACTGTGGAGTCCTACTAGTACCTGCGCCTGCAGCAAGTAAGGTAAGTCCCACAAGGGACGTCAGTACGAGGAATGTACTGAGTATGTAAGGCTCATTAGAAATTGTATGATATGTAAATCTGTCAATAAACAGGCTCATTAGAAATTGTATGATATGTAAATCTGTCAATAAACTCAAATGGAAATGCATAACCAATATGGATAAGTCCTCATTCTGTGTTTTGGGAACCATGTATATTGCTTTCATTACTTTCTTTGCTTCGTTGCTTCCATGATTATTCATCTTTGCCTGTGACCTATAATACCCGAGCCCCGACTGAACAGTGGGTTTTAACATAACGTAATGTTATGTTGCAATCGGCTCGAGCTAGGCTTATGCCTCTAGAGCTACTACCCATGAATCAATACATCGGGATCGGCTCAAGCTAGGTTATTACCTCAAGAGCTGCCACCCATAAACTCATATCTCAGGTTCGGCTCGAGCTAGGTTATTACCTCTAGAGCTACCACCTGTCAGGATTGGTCCGAGCTAGGCTTATGCCTCTAGGACTGCCCCCTGATCCAATAATCTCGAGATCGGCTTGAGCTAGGCCTTTTTGCCCCCAAAGCTACCACCCATACTCAATCATTAAGCACATATATGCATTACTTCATTCATTACTTTGAGATTGATACAATGATAGTCATAACTTTATTGGAAGCTTTGGATCAATAATCAATGAGTGAGAGACATGTGAATAAATATTATTGGAAACATAGCCTTATTGGAAACATAACACTATTGGAACCATTGGACAATAATCAATGAACAAGATACATGAGTATAACCACTATTGGAACTTTGGGACACAACCTTATTGGGCTTTTGGAACATTATTAATGAATATGAGACATGTGATTCACAATTGATCAATGAGTAGGAAACATGTGATAATGAAAATTGGTAACCGGGTATAGGATACCTTAGCACATTTTGGGATAGGACAAGTGCGATGTCAATGCGAATACTATGCGCTGCAGAAAGATACGGACAAAGTAACCTTACATACCTTGTATTCTCAATATGAATATACAATCTTAGTCGTGCATACAATAGTCCCTCTCCTTCCTTACGTTTCACTCTACAACACAAATACATAACGGAGTTTACATTAACCACCAACTACCTTACAAATGCATATGACGACAATGAGTTACATGTTTGCCTTTAAATGTCATTTCCTTCTCTACAATACCATTTTCGGCATTGTCATATCAACAATACCTCAATCATACCATACATTGACCACAACATCATATACCTATAACATTTCAACACAAAGCTTCTTCTTTACACTTTTTCATTCACACCATATCACAAATAATCCATCAAGTAACCTTAATACACCTCATAGCACATATCGGCCAAAATCCCATAATTTACACTTATAGAAAAATAACAAGTTTAATAACATAATCACACCATACATTTTGATATTTCGTCTGTACCATGCTCTTTCATCAAACCCACAAGACATATTTCAAGTTACAATTCCATGGATAATACATCTTCTACAAAAACACAAAGTGCCATGTTCAACACTCCCAAGCATAACCAACATGATCTACATACTATCCCATGCATATAATGTATTAATCCATAAGAATAATCACTTACCCAAGCTTGAAAAATGATGATCTTTCCCCAAAAGATGGCTTAGAGTTCTTAGGGTTTGAGAGAAAAATGGTTGAGAAAAATATCTAGAAAGCATGAGAGTTCCAAATGAATAAAAAAAAGATTTTGGCCCTTTATATAGACCTTGGGGTCATCCTTATCCACTCTTGGCATTTAATGCTAAGTTTGGCTTGGTCAATGGAAGAATGGGTCATTTGACCCATTCTTCGCCCATGTTTTCTTCCTCATTTTGGGCTTTTATTGAGCCCAAATCACTCAACCCAATAAAATCAATAATTTCTCATGTTTGAATCCTTTCATACGCGTTACAACATTATTCCCACTCACACAATTTACATTCGTAGCCTCAATCCCAAAAACAAGTGATTCTAGCCACGTATGGTTTATTTTGATCGAAAGGGTAAAATCGTCATTTGGATGTCAAATTCGTCCACGAATAATCTTATCAAATTTAACGCCAATTACTTCAGTTATTCCATGTATAGGCTCGTGGTTGTAGAAGAAATGTGGTAAAAATTGGCCCGGTACGTCCCCGGGCACCCTTGGGACTTAGAAAAATTTCCAACTTTTGAAAGGTGCGCACAAGCAGCCTGGCAAGCCCTTGGGCATGCCAACTTTCTGCCTGTGCCCAAAAAATTTGGGCAATAAGCGGCCTGGCACGCCTGGCCCTTATTTTTTTAAAAAAAAATTCATTTTTGACTTTTCTTTGCGGGTTCGGTTAGATACTTCAAATTCTATTCTTTAACTTACTTCCTACCTTTAATATCCTTTGTTTGGAGGTCCTCCAAGCCTCATTTTTAACCCCACAAATGTTCCACAAAGTCACAAAACACATCCTACGAAAGTCTAATCACATGTACCAGGGCCAATATCAACTATCTCATCAATAACCTTACAAAATTCATACTTGTGGCTCTCGACACCTAAGTAAACATTGTTCAACGTCGTCAAGTAGGGTTGGGAAGGTACGGGGTGCTACATTTAAATCCATACAATCACCATGCCCGCAGGTCTAAGCATAAAATCTCCCATCAATCTATATTAGGTCTACTGCAGTAACGGCGGTATGAACTCTCATTCCTTGACCCATTTTAGCAATTTATGGCGTGATTCTCACGAGGAAATCTTCAAGATTCACCCTCTCGCAGTGTGACTCTCCATTCTCATCGCTACTGGGGCTAGGGAAAACTCTAGGATGTATTTAGAAAGAGGCATTGTCCTTGTTTAAAGCTAAAAGGAAAAAGAGTTTTAAAATTCACAGATGGAATGCCTGAGACCCTACTATAGCGGCCTACCTAGAGCTATAGTGAGGTGATGTTAGTCCATTCTCCAGAACTTTTTAACTCCCAAATTCGTCTCCAATAAATTTTTAATGGACATCTAGGAAATTTTATAAATTACCAACACCTTGTGCCCTTTTGGATGAGGTGACTACCAGTAACAACAGGATGGGCCATTACAGCTGATACCAGTTTACCCATCATTTATCCTCGAATGACGGTAGGGAAGAGAACTAAGTCGATGCACTTCCAGAGTTAAGCAATCACCAACTAATCAATTTAGAGGGGTTTCCATTCTCAACTTCACTCACCGGCCTTGCAATAAGATTATACAAACTTCCATCACAAATACACATAATGAGTGCCCTCAACACATACATTGTAACTAGAAATGTGAGAAAACTATTTTTGACAAGAGCATATGCATATCCAAGGTAATCGAGGCCTCATGAATACTCTCAAACCTCTAAATACACACAAAAAGGGGAATGGAATTTTTTCGTACCTTCCTCTTTCCTAGTCCATGCTATAGTGTGACCCTTACCGCTATAGCAGTGCCACTATAGCGGGATGGGGGCCGCTATAGTAGGCTATTGGCATTTTTAAAAGGGAAGAGAAATACCTATTTCTCTTTTCAAACTCAAACTTCCCCTTCCCTACCCGATCAACCACTCCCTCCTGACATTGAATTCAAGGTAAACTCTCATTCTAGCATCGTCTCTTTGCTTTATTACACTTATTATTGAAGAATAAGTCTAGAATTCAAAGAAATAGATGAAATTGGGGTTGGTTTTGGAATTGGTTTGATTTCGCCCCATTTGGAATGAAATTTTAAAGCATACTTGTTTTTCTTACACTTTCAATGCTCCTATGGCATTCTAGGTGTAAAATTTATGTAGTTCATGGCTAATTTGGGTCTTTAACAAAGGCTAGAAAGTGAAGGTTCACTTTTTGAAATTGTTTGGCCATTAGGGATCAATTTGGGGTTGATACACCCAGATTTTGGTATTTAGTAGTTATATACTACTTCACCAACCCAGATCTAAGTTAAAAAGTTGAAAAATTTACAAAAAGATGCAATTGATGGGTCGAAGAGGGACTGGGGATGATGAAGGCTGCTATAGCGGCTCCCTCCCACTATAGCGGGATGCATTTCGCTATAGCGGGAGGTAGGTAGTAGACTCCTTTGAAATTCTAACTTTATCATTTTTGAAAGCTTGCAACTGGTTGAGAATTTCTGTAGCTTTTAATTGGATTTCACATGATTTTAAAAGGAATAATAACACAATGGCCAACAAAAACAAAAACAACACTCTCCCTCCCTTTTAGAGGTTTTTTGACAAGACTTGTCAACAGAGATATAGAGATTACCAGAGGATGGGGTTTTGTCATGAAAGGGGCTTTATGATGACAGAGGTGGAGGAGGAGGAACCAGAATTCTTTGTATGGGTACAGGAGTTTGGATGGATGCCACTAGTGGAGCCTGCCAGGGATAGTATTTCGGGCTGAGTTTGAGATTTCTATGTTATACTCCCGACTGTATACTGGGATGACCCCTACCCTACTATCTGCATTCGTGAAATACATATTTCTATGGATGTGTCTACAATCAATGAGGTTTAAGGGGTGCGAAATGTCCCCGATATTGAGTTTGAGGAAAAACTTATAGAAATAAACCTGCGATGGCTAAGGGACACTCTGATAGCAGAGGCTGACTGGGGAAAGGTCCACTAGACTAGCGCTAAGTGGATCAAGAGTACGCATTTTTGTGTGGAGGCCAGGAGGTGGCTTAATTTGGTGACTCAAAGGATTCGTCCTCAAGTAACACCGTGGACGTGGATTAACCTTGGGCTCTAGTAGCGGCTTACGCAATCTGGGGAATTTTGCTCTATATGGGGGCCCAGATAATGGCTGAGTGAAAGGACTTCTATAAAGGAAACAAGAAGGCCCCCTGCCTTATCAGTTTGATTTCAAAGCTATGCTCTCGTGCAAGTATGCCTAAGGAGGATGTTGATCGAAACTTGGAGGGCAACGTACCTTTCAACCCTCTCAAAGTGAAAGGTGCACAGGGTTGGAACAAGAAGAAGAGGAAGGTGGGGACAGAGGGAGAGAGCAGCATAGCAGGAGAAGGTGAGAATACTGTTACCCCCCTAATGCATCCCTATGTGTCCTAAGAGCATCTGGAGGCGGATATGGCCTTCGTGAGAAGTTACTTGGAGTGGTCCCACTTGCCTCCCCATGTTTTGGCTCCTTCTAGTTCCACAGCCCCTCCAGACCTAGCTCAGGCCTATGCAGAGCTTCGAAAAGAGTTGGACGAGGAGAAGAAGAAGCGGTCCTATTAGGATTGTATGCATTCTCGGATGTGGAAGACCGTGAAGGTCATGTTTAGATGCTCCCCAAGCTAAAGAAGGAATATGTGCAGGAGCTCTCTTTCCTGAGTAGGATAGAAGAGGAGGGCTTTGATGCCTCGAGCCTTAATGATGATGGGGCCTCCAGCTAGATCCCCAGGCATGCACACTATCTTATTCCCCCTCCCTTTTTTTATTATTGCTACTGATTTTGGGTTTCTCCCATTTGGGGCTTGTAACAAACAAACTTTTATTTTTCTACATCTTTGAATAATTTATTTTTATAATCTAGAAAATGAATGCATCGTTGTTATCTTATCTCTCAAGTAACAAACTGACTTGCTTACTTAATAGCAGCTTACGATTGTTTTTGGATAGGTTAGGGAAGAGTGCAAAAACAGGGGAAAATAGGGCAAGAAGATTGCCCATGCTCCTGCTAGCGCCACCACCACCCCTCCCCTCCCCCCCTAACTACAACAGCCTTGCTATAGCGGGAAAATTCTCATTATAGCAGGGTCATGGTAGTGAGATACTCGCTATTATGGGGGCCTGCTGGCAGTGACCCCGTAGTTTGCTTCCCACATTCCTTTTTTCCCATTCCCACATAATGCTATAATCTAATTGTTATAACATTTTTACCTATAAATCCAAGACTAAAACCCAGCAAATTAGAAGTATGACCATTAATCGAAGCACTAATTTATACCCTCCGATTATCAAGTAAAATCAAATATTGAAGAACACTCTTAGGTTTTCTCAAACATTCAAGTCTTAGCGTACTTAGGCAATTCATATAACAGATGCTCAAAATAAGAAGACCTTAACAATTAGCTAATTTCATTTACCACCTTTACATATTCTATACCTATTGGTTAACACCCAAGCATCAAAAATTTACTTAAATAGCGTACCACATATGTTCACCGTCAACAACACTCGGCCAATTGACAAATATTTCACTTAGCCACAGACTCTTAAAACAATCAGTTAAGCTTTCAACTTACACGAAAATCAAATCAGAGAATCTCCTTAGACAGTCGACTCAACCGAACGCTTTCTTTTTTAAAACACACTGTTAAGTACTACATTCTTGGCGACAACTAGTTGATTGTTCACGTATCAACACAGTTTTTACGGTTACCAATTAGAAAATAATTGGAACCTTTCAAGTTCCAATCCAATCGACTGAGTTACCAAATAGGAGTCATATAGTCCCAATTGGGTTGGTCGAGATACTAATTAAACTCAGTTCAACAAACAATCATTAGGAACAGCACGAGAGGAAGGAAAGAAGGGAAATAATTACTAAAACTCACAGTTTCTCGAGGATTTGATATAGACGTCTACACGCCAATCTGTAGGACTCTATTTGACATGCACTCTTGTACGTGTGAGACCAATAACCTGGGCTCGGATACTAACTGTCACAACCCAACTAATCGGATCGTCCGGGCACCTACTCTACTCCACCTAGATACAGAACTCTTACCACCCAGTTAGAAAACATGCAAAAGTCATAAACAATATCATTAATCTCTTCATAATTCTATAAACTCATTACAAACTCTTTTAAATACACAAAAGAAACCTTTTTCCCCGAGTACCTAGTCTAGACATGTACAAGAGCTTCTAAAAAGAAAGGAGGAATAATACAAGACTCAGCTTCCACCATGAGATGAAAAAGACGGAAGTTGATGGAGATCTCTAACCGCATCAAGCTAGAAAGATCAACTAATCCTGCAACCAGACTATACCCTAAAAAGGGTATAACAAGAGTTGTATCAGTATAACAACACGTACTAGTAGGCATCATCGGCCGACCAATTTAATTTCATCATTTCCTATCCCATTCCCGCTCTTCTCGCTAATGACTATTAGACTCACGATACGACACTCATTACTAATTGACTACTTCCCCACCATTACATTCCACCCCTAACTACGCATTAGACAGTTATTCGCTAAGACACCACTAACCTATACTTTTACCAAGAAACACACATGTCAATTAATAACATAATTAAGTTAGGCTAAATCACAACAATCCACTTTAGAATATCATCCAAATCAGGAAGCACGCAAGATCACATTTATATAGATTAGCACTTAGTCCATGGTCAAAGCCACCATAATAGCTCGTAAGACCAATTCTGTTTATTATTAATCTACGATCATCTTGTTATCTTGCAACATCAAGTAATAACTCACTTCAAGTAAAAAAAGGGCATTCCGGTGCACTAAAGCTACCGCTATGCGCGGTGTTCGTGGAAGGTCCCCACTACAAGGGTGTATTGTACGCAGCCTTACCTTGCATTTCTGCCAGAGGCTGTTTCCAAAGCTTGAACCTGTGACCTCCTGGTCACATGGCAGCAACTTTACCAGTTACTCCAAGGCTCCCCTTCAAGTATAATGTACAAATTATTAAGTCGAGTCCCCAATTCACTCAAGGAACCCAGAATAATCATTAACCAGTGGTCCATACAAGGAACCTAAAATATGAATAAAAAGATATGACCAGTTCACTCAAGGAACCGTCAAACTCTCCAAAAATCATGGTGTACATACATGCTAATGGTCTTATATCTGTCCACTAGTCATGACCAGCACGAAACGAGCTCAGTGCATGTACCAATATACCAGACAACTGTCTTCCCACCATACCACCCTTATTCCAACATCCCCACCCTTATCTTTCCTGAAATCCACCAATTCAATCATTATCAATGTTTATCAAATAACTCACAACAAATAACCAGTACTATCAACAAGTACAATCACATAATGAGTTAAATCAAACTCACGTGCATATCAACAAGGTCCTTTTTACAAATCTCATTATAGGTTATTAATCTACAAACTTGCATTCAGTAATTAACAAGCTCATCATTCGTTAGCATGTGTTGCAACTAAATAAACACACAATCAGTTAATATGCACAAATATAACCAAATGATGCCTTAAATCCAATTCAACCATAACCTACAACCTATTTCAAGGAAATTCAACCATGAATTACATCAACTCTTATCAACCAACACCCATTCGACAAATGATGGTGTCTAAGGACTAACCAATAGCCAATACAAGGTCATATATACTATTAATCTAGTTAACTGCCTAACCTACAACTAGTCATATATACATACATAAATACATGTCCACCCTCACATATCCACAATCCCTCTCTAATTACAACACCATTGACTCCTCAGCTTCTATCTTAATACTATATCACCATTAATCGGTTATTTCACAACCTTCTCTAATTCTCTTACCAGGCATACTAACAGACTACATTTCAAAATTTCCATCGAGGGATTATAATGCACATATTAAGTATCACTAATCGAATAAGAAATAATGCATTAACACCAGCTTTCCTACCAAGTCATCTCCACTTAACAATTATCCCCAATTATATATCGGTTCAGTACCACTTTGCTACTCAATTGGCATGTATAATGAAATAGTAGGTAAGCATTAGTAACAGTTCACCACACAATTATATTACCACTAAATTCATACGTGTTTGGTTTAAATCCATCTGATCACCATGCCCGTAGGCCTAAACATGAAATCTCTCATCGATCTATATTATGAATATATTTTCTAATTGAGGTCTACTACTCAAACTAAAGCTAGCCTACTTGGGCACCACGTTGCTGGTACTGAAGCATGAACTCTCATTCCTTGACCAGTTCTAGCAATTTCTAATGCAATTCCTATGAGAAAATCTTCAAGATTCACCCTTTCGCAGTGTGCCTCTCTTTTGTCGACACTTCTGGGGTTAGGGCCAACTCTATAGTGTTTTTAGAAGGAGGCAACGCCCTTGTTTAAAGATAAAAGGAAAAAGGGTTTTAAAATTCATAGATGGACTACCCGAGGCCCCAATGTAGCAGCCTGCTTGCTGCTATAACGGGGTGATATCAGTGCGTTCTTCAAAAAAACTTAACTCCCAAATTCATCTCTGATAAATTTTTGACGGATATCTAGGAACTTTTAGAAATTACCAACACCCCATAACCTTTTGGACTAGTTGACTAAAGGAACAACGGGACGAGTCGTTACATAGTCAAAAAAAACCATCCCCCTATAGATTGGTATTTGGAAATGTTTGTCACTTACCTGTCAAATAAGAACATAAAGCAAAATGGGCATTAAGAAACTGAACATGAACTGGAGAGAAGCTGCAAGTATGAGACTAACACAACTTACTAAGCTAGATGAATTTTTTTTTCTGAACATGTGAGAGCACAACTCTGTACAAAGAACACATGTAAAAAGTACACAATCATAAAATAATGAAGAGAGAATTCTTATCGAGAGACCTAGCATTCCTGTTTAATTCAACATTAAAGCTCTTCCCGATGAAGCTAAAGTCTAAATAGTCGGAACCATTCAAAATAGTAACTGCATCTACACATGGAGTTGTGGATTAGTTGATGAAGATGGTTTCTGATCATTAAAAGTGAATCAAAACTGAATCAAGCATTACCTGGGAAATGATGAGCATGAAAAGATGGTGGAAAAGTACCACCTGTCTAGGGAGAATTTCATCACTTCTATGGATTCTCATGTTGCAACAAGATCTAAGGCAAGAAATATGATTTTTCTTCCTACCTATCAATGATTGAGTCAAAAAAATATATAAAAGAGGCTCTTTTGAATGGTTACCGGATCATTTCAATGAAAGAAGAACTTCAGTAATTTGAGGGGAACAAGGTATGCCATCTGGAATCCAAGCCTAAGGATAGAATATTCCTTGGAACTAGGTGGACTTTCAGAATAAACTTAATGATCTACAATCCATCACAAGGAACAAACCAAGGTTAATAGTGCAAGCATTCAACCAAAGAGAAGGAATTGATTGTGATGAAACTTTTTCTCCATGTAGCTAGAATGGAAGCAATAAGTATGCTTATGGATTTTGCATCCTACATAAAGTTCAAGTTGTATTATAGATGTCTTGAGTGTCTTCTTAAATGGATACTTAAAGGAAGAGGTTTATGCGCAACAACCTTCAGGTTCAAGAGCCATAAGATTCCCAATCATGTGTACAAATTGAATAAAGCCTTTTATGGATTGAAGCAGACTCCAAGAGCATGATATGCAAGGTCGTCAGCATTTTAGAATTGACTTGCTAATTACTGCACATAACTAGTTGTCAAGCTTCCATTCATTCTGGTTTGGTAATTTTATGTCCAAATCGCATGTTCAATTTCATAATGGACTTGTGAATCCTGCAGTATGGACAGACAAAGAGTTCTTGTAAAGCAATAATAAAAATGATTGATGAGTTCAACTGAAAACTTAAAAGGAGGGAAATAAGTTGGATCAAGTCAGGTGGGTTGGGTCATGACCCATAATTTTATCCAACTTATGTCACGATCCAAATAACCGTGAGTGGCACCTACACTAACCCTCAAATGGGAGAACCATCTAACTAGAATCATTACCCAATCATTTAGTCAAAATTAAGACGAGGTTATCATAAAACCAGCTTAATAGTAATAAATCCAAAACTACTCATTAATAATGCGAAAAATCATAGAAACTACCTATCACAATCCCCAAGGACCTGAAAGTCATCGTACAAGGACTTCTAACAAAACAATGTCTAAGATAAATATCCAAAACTAGTAAAATAAAATAGTATCATTGTCCGAATGGATGGACATAATCCACTGAGACGATCCATGGCAGCCTGAAGATAAGTGCTCACCCGTGGATAGGAAATGTTGTGACACACTAGAGGTGAGGTCTTGTAGGAGTCTCTGGAACACAACTTGAACTCAACAAAAGAAGAGCACATGTAGTATCAGTACAAAAACCTATATATTGGTAGATATCATCGGCCGACTTAATTCAGACCCTCACATACACATAAATTAAATACACGTAATCTAGCATTCAGCACATGGCAAGTAATCTCAACTCAATAAACAACCTCCACAACTAGAGCACGAAAGACCAACCAATATCCTCAACTAGATCACAAATTTCACCCTATCAACTGTTTCGTAACCACAAGTACAATGTTCATAATAAAGGGAACCTATGCCCATTATGAAAACACAAGTGTAAAATCAACACCTAATCATCAATGTAGTTAATAATCTCATAAGAGTAGTCTAAATGCTATCTCGATCACTCCAACTCATTATGCATGCTATATGAACAAGCAAGTAAGCCAATGTATGTAAACAATGCATATCAATTATCAAATCAAATATGTACACATACGCTAAGGTAACTTATGTTTGCCCAATAGTCATGATCTGCATGGAACCAACTTCGTCCATGTACCATACTGGCGTGGTATCCGACCCTTCAAAATATCAACAAATAAGTAATCTGTACCGGTGCGATACTCGACCCTCCGAATATCACAATATAATGTAATACAATAACTATATCACAATATAATGTAATACAATAACTATCATTCAGGATGTATCACAGTGCACCAATAATCTCAAGTACGCAATTTATCATCATAAAAGACTTAGTCAATTTCACTATCATTTTACTCATGCATTCAAGCAATAACTACCAACTCGCCACTACAAACATGCCCGAAAGCCAATTCACAAGAATTCAATTTAGAAGTAAGCATGAAGTCTAAATCAACATCAATTAACCCGCATTTCCCAGCATTTCCCAGAAGTTCTTCTTCTCTTCCTCATCCAAACCTACCTGTGGAGCATAAACACTAATAACGTTCCAAGTAGACTCCCCAATGACCAACTTAATCAACATCAACCTATCATTAACCCGCTTAACCTCCACCACCTGCCCCCTAAGCTCTTCATCTACTAAGATACCTACCCCATTCCTATGTGTCACGCTACCGGAGTACCACAACTTATACCCGTACACATCCCTCACCTTAGTTCCTACCCACCTGGTCTCCTGGATGCAGGCTATGCTAATCCTCCTCTTCCGAAGAATCTTTACAAGCTCTATGGACTTACCTTGAAGGGTTCCTATATTCCACGACCCAACTCTCAACCTACAGACTCCCTTATCCCGCTTACCCCTACTACCCTTTGCCTCCAACCCCGAGCTCTATCCACAACCAAGCCCCAACCCAAACCCAGGCCGCCCCCCTGACCCCAGCCCCGACCTATGACATGACCCTAGTCTATCATCGACTACCAAAGCCACTACTCTGGAAGAGAGGGAAATAAAAAGACGCACAAAATATAAGGCAAATCAAAAGTAAGAGATACCACAGTGGATTAAAATGGGAGATCTCAGTCTCCACCAACCATGCAGCAGATAACCAACCAACAACGAAAGCTACAAGAGCTAAAAGAGAGGAACGAGGGAACCTGGTACGCAGTGACTGCCGCGTTCACCTGGGTCTTGACCGAGTTGCTGAGTTTCGGCAATTTGGTGACGAAATTGGTAGCCTAAATTTGTCGCTGGGACTGCTGCACGTCAGTCCAGCTACTGACCGGTGAGTCTGGAAATAACCTGTGATAGAAAAGCAGCACACAAGAAGGACGAAACTGTTGTTTCCGGCGAGAATTCCGGTGAACTTCGCCGGAAACAGTTAGATCTAAAAAGATGACTAAAGTCGCCGGACGACCCAAGATCGGAAAAGTAACTGGTCGCCGGACTAAGCTTGGACTGGACCGCCGGAGAAGAGGTCGGCTGAGGAAAAAGGTCACCGGAATTCGTCGGGTCCGTTCGATATGTTCGATCAACTGGCCGGACCAAGAAAGGTATGGTAAGCCGACTTACCTATCGTCGGCGTCAGCAAGAGGGGGGGTCAAAGGAGAGAGGGAGAGAGAAAGAGCCGAAAGGAATCTGAAGATGAATCTATAAAATTCAGCACCACAATCTGACCGCCAGATACTTAAAGTCGATAATGCTTGCTAATATATTAAATTACTATATGCAGCTTTAGTGGAGGAAATGGACAGTTTGATATATTTGATTACCATATGCATCAGATAGCTTCAGTAAGATTCAAATCGTAGCACTAGCAATTATGCTTAAAGTATCAACTGTTTTGTATGAACAGCTTTACTTAAAATTTAAATTAGATCTAGCAGAAGGCAAAACCACACAAGTAAAGATCATGATATTTCCAACTCACAACAAATGGAATGAATGCAATCCAGAAGTACGTATGCCAACCTGGAGAATAGAAATGAATTTATCAGCTTTTCGATTTAAACAACAACCAAGTGACGGAATGAATTATAAAATGGAAGTTGTAATATTATATTAAAGCAAAAATAAAAGTTATGCAGGCAACACTTTTAAAGGCAATATCTCGAATGAATCATCATCTCAAGAGTGATGAAAAATGCAAATAGTAAAACAAAACCAAATAGAATTTTAACATGTGGCTTAATTTCATCATAAGTTGTGGAAGCACAAAGAGATATTATCAAATCACAACTGTAGCATGTACAATATGAATGGAGACATAAATAAACTTATTAACATTTGCCTCAGAGAAAGTTGGTGAATGGTCATATTCATAGTTACAAGACAACAATATTCACAATTTCTTATTTCTTTTTCAATAAGTCAAAGTTGAATTCACAATTTTCTCATCCTGAAAGAGGGAGTAAACTCAGAGCATTCAGCTTATTGTTGGGTATAAGTGCCCAGTGACATGGTTATAAATGCTTGGAAATTCCAACACCTTAAGCAATTATAATAAGAGCGGGCCATGAATTTAGCAATAAGTTAAATACAGCTGCTGCGAGTGGCAGACTTGGGATTTAACCTGGGGGAGGGGGACAAGCTACTTGAGACCCTACCTAAGAAGCAGATAATTTAAAAGCCAACAATATCACTGCTGTCGATTATTAGTTTCCTAGAGAACAGCTCTCTCTTCTATGGGTTCTGCGCGAGCATAATACAACACCAGTTGTGTAACCATCAATAGGTACAGTGCAACTTTATCCACAGTTTCCTTACCCTCGAAGTTAAAGAGGAAATAAATTGGGAACATTCATTTTTTTGTTGGATAGAAGTGTGTAGTATCAGGTACTCATGTTTGAATAATCCAACATCTTAAGCAATTATAACAATGAGTACAACCATCAATTTAGCGGTAAGTAAAACGCAGCTGCTGGCAGTGGCGGACTTTGGGATTTTCTGGGGAGGGGAGATGATTGCTCCTTACTGCTGCCACCAGGCAGATTTTTCTTTTTTTAATAAGCTCCCAAGAAGATATTTTAGAGCCCACAATAGCATTACAATTTCTTCTATTCAATTGTTAGTTTCCATTTTCCAAGAGAACAACTCTCTTCAACAGCAAGATTACTGCTACCTAATTACTTCTTGCCAAAAGAACAACTCTTTTCCATTGGTTCTGTGTCAGTATACCATTGAAAAATTTCAAAGAAGCTGCAAGGTAAAAATGTCTATTCCAAGTTTGAGTTGGCATACCATTAACATTTAGAAACAAGAAGATAACAACAAATAACCAGAGATACCAACTGTAAAAAATACAGGAAAATGGTAACAAGTGAGAAAAAGCATCCCAAATTCTTCCAAGTGGGGTGTGGCGGGAAGGAAAATGGACACTAACCTTATGCCTATGACAGTCTTAAAATCATCTTCCAGAGCACGAATCATATACTTGTGAAAATTAAATTTTGGATTTTGCTTGCAATGTGTCTGAGAAAGAGAAGAAACTTATTATCACATGGGTTGATTAAGCGCCAAAAAGAATTCAAAACACAAAACAATTATCTCAGACTAGTAACATAATGAAGTTACCATAATGAACCCCAAACGCAGAGCAACATAATCCGACTTGCTGACAGAACCATAAAATTGCTTAAAGAAAGAGTGCTGCAAGTTTTCGTCAAAAGCAAACAAAAGTATGAGATGCTTATGTCAATGTGAAAGGCATTATACAACCATGTGATATTTCTCTTATATAAATTCCCTATTTCATCACCTTATGTCTTAATCATAAATAAAATTGATTTTTATTCAGCTCGGTTATGAAATTTTGTAAGTGCTCAGCTTATCATATTGTAGTGAATAAGAACTAGTACTTGTTTGTTTGGAATTCTCAGGTAACAGGGCCCTAACACAACATCACATAAAACTTGCTTATAATATAATTATTTCAGCGCACTAAAGTAGTGAACCAATATCTTAGCTAAACTAGATATAATGCGGACTTATTGGAGGCATGATCTAGCATTGGCATATCTAAAGGGCAGCCCGGCGCACTAAAGCTCCTACTATGCACAGGGTCCGGGGAAGGGCCGAACCACAAAGGTTTATTGTACGTAGCCTTAACCCACATTTCTGCAAGAGAATGTTTCCATGCCTTGAACCCCTAACCTTCTGGTTACATGGCAACAACTTTACCAGTTACTCCAAGGCTCCCCTACAGCATTGGCATATCTCACAAAATAAAAAAGACAAAGGAAAATGGTCATTTCTGTCCACATATTCATGTGTCCTTTGAGAGCATATGCAACTTCCCCATCTTTAGAACAACAACAACATACCCAGTGTATTCCCACTAAGTGGGGTCTGGGGAGGGTAAAGTGTACGCAGTCCATACCACTACCTCAGATGAAGTAGAGAGGTTGTTTCTGATACCTTCCCCATCTTAAATAGCTTAAATTTAGTATTATTTCTTTTCTCTTCACATTAAGGTGTTTTAGGAGCTCTTCCCAAGGTAAGTTTTACTATACAAAGGAGAAATACATTATAGGGCAAGAATTACTGCTTAGTGAGGAAGGACACTGCTTACCAACCAACCAAAAATGGCTCACCGTTTGCCCATACCCACAAACCGGTTCCTAATGAAATCGTGTTGCTGGACATGTGTTACCGGTGGTTTTAAAACTGCAAAAGAAAACATCAAGGTGTTTTAATTTGAAGATCATCTTGATCCAGATATAAAGCATTGGGGGAATAACCCCATATTGCTTGTTAGTTATCTTTCCTCTCATGGGTTGCAGTATATCGACAATTCGCCCCCTTAAAGTCTTGGTTAAGAAAGTAACTAGACATACAGGGAAAATTAACAACAGGGATGATGTAAGCTCTTCCATCAGTCATTTACTTTCTTTTGTTTTTGCTTATCACCATTTAGAACAGTGTAAAGCGGCACCCAGTTATTATGTAAAATTAAACTTTTCCACTTAAGATTTTCCATAGGTCATTTACTTTCTTTCTTCTTTGCTTATCATCATTCAGAAGAGTGTAAATCAGCTCCAATTATTATGTAAAATTAAACTCTAATGGAGGAAACAAATCAGAATAGATTTTTTACGATATGCACCAAAGAGTTGAAAAAAGACCTCATAGGTAATCATCCGTACCATGTCCTGTCTCATAATTATCTTTTGCAATGTTGTCCTCCCAGTGCTTCCATTGACATATCTAAGAATCACCATTATGTAATGAAAATTCAATTCAAACAACAAACAAAGTTGAAAGACCAGTTAATGAAGCAGAAACTTTTAGTACAGACCTCGGCTCCTCCAAATACAACTGTTAGAAGAGAGAAAGTCACATGAACAATCGCAAGGGACAAAGATGAAAATGTGAAGGTGATGCAATGCTTCAAGAGAGAGTAATGGGACCTTATGCTGATACAAAATTAAAAAGAATGATATTAGAAGCCAGTGCAAGACAATATGTACTGAAATAGAGCAATCAAGCAGAACTCTAATGGAAAAGATCATTAATATTCCAGAATCGGATATTAGAACTGGGATTCATTTTAGTTTCAGGAAATTTAAGAAAATAATTCAAGTAAGTATATGCACAATATTTTTCACATTACCTCTTACTAAAGATCAAAGAAATATCATCCCTAAATTTTGTTTTTTTCAATCTTCTTTGTTTGACAAAAGGGGAACTAAAACAATGGCTCATTGTAAAAAAGATAATAAATTTCAAAACCATAAAACAACAATGCAGTATTCTTCTTTTTTCTTTTTCTCTCCAAATAGAAGCACCACTCTACCTTCCTTTTATGAAGGCACACATCATACAGTTATATTAATACTTAAGATAAAAGCACCAGTCAATGCACGACCACCACCTCGATCGTGTATAATGAACCAGTTTTCTTAGGGTTATAGACATACCAAAGTCACAGAAGCCTTATGGGTGCAAGAAACCAGGACTAGCTACATTATGGAATATAGAACTAATAAGAAGAAATATGTCCAAAAGTAAATGCAACTACACCAACACCAGGAAAAGTAAATGCAATTGATTACTTTTGCAGTGCAATAGCCACCAGCAGCTACTTCTTGAGCTAACAGGTGCCGATGATGTTCTGATTCAGGGGACTCCGATAATGAGCATGGAAGTAAGTGCATGACCACATCTTTAAGCACACAAATCTTGACTATGTGACCTTGAAGCACCGTTAGTAACAGGGATATAAACCCCAAAAGCATCAACTCTGCATTCATCAATCAATTCAAGAAATTCCAATTGATTATTACAAATCTAAACATTCACGAATACAAAGCAGAAGCTTTGGGAATTTTTGTTTATTTTTTTAAAAATAAAATATTCCTAGCCGCAACTCTCGTAATTCAAATTTAAACAGTATGACAGATCGTGGAACCTTCTTTAACTTTCTGTAGAGCTTCATATAAAGGCTTATGATTCTTCTACTTCAAATACTGCACACGTTTTTAGCACAAGAAAGGAAATTCAGTCCCAGTATGAGTTGAATTTTAAAATATCTATAGTGTAAAATCTGGTTCTTAAAATTCCAAATAAAAATAGAGCAGGAACAGGGAGGGGCAATAAAATGAGAATATTTTTGGTCATCCTCTTAACATAAGATGGATTTAAACATAAAACAATTAAAGGCAAGACCTTTCCAGTGTAATGGATGAGTCGCTCAGCGGCTAAAGAAATGGCAACAATGACGGTGCAGACGGCGGCAACCACCCAAGTGGGTGTAAATTCCAATGTGGACCCTTCTCCTTCACCACCGCCACTCATTTTTCTTCTATCAAACTCAGAGACTGGTGAGTGGGTACGTGCGTGGGTGGGTGTGTTGTTCTTGAGAAAAATATCAGCCTACGGCTAGATATGTAGAGATGGCAAAAATGGAACCAAGAACCACAACAACTACTGTGGGGACTTGACTCTGACTAACCGGACATTTTCTTTTTTCTTTTTTCTTTTTTGCTATGAGATGTGAAATGGAGAAAGTTTACACCACTCACTAATTCAAATAATATACATTTATTTACTTAATTATAAGAAAATAAATATTAATTATGTATAAAATATATACTATCTTCTACTCATTTTTCTCTCTTCTAGCTATTATTTTATAAGAAAATAACTATTAATTATGTATAAAATATATACCATCTTCTAGTTATTATTTTAATGATTAATGAAGAACTGCATAATGTAAAATTTTCATACTATATTGCATGTGAAATGAGTGCCTTTTGTGGTTGTATCCCAAAAGTGAATAACTCACGACTGGACAAATTATTGATCTGTCTACTTATTTTGTTTGTTTGCGTTCAGCGTGTCAAAATTAGTCAAGCAAGCTATTACCCGAGTTTTAAAACTAGTACTCCATCTGTTTTAATTTATTTATCTAATTTGATATAATATGTAATTTAAAAAATAAATCTTATTTTTAAAATTTGTTATTTTCTAAAAAATGTAAAATTTGTTAATATATTTTATAATTTTGTGATTTTAAAAATTTGTTAATATATTTTTTAATTTTGTGATTTTAAATATGTCATGTGAAATTAAAATTAAAGAGTTGTCAAAAAAATAAAATAGAGAGTATTTATTTTACTTAGATGGTGTTTGGTCATGAGATTTTTTTTACTTTTCCGGAATTGAACTCTGAAATCATGCTTGGTCATAAAATTCTTAAATTTAACTTGAAATTGAATTTTAAAATTTTCAAGCATTTGAAAAATACTTCCTCTAGTCCATATTAAGTGAATTGTTGAAACTTTTTTCATAGTTTAAAATAAGCGAATTTTTCAAAGTTCAAACAAATTGTTGGTACTTTTTTTCATATTTATCCTTCTTATTAGTGAGGTTCTTAACTACTTTACATTTTCTATCAAAATAGTTTGGAAATAATTAAAGGGTAATAGTATAAAGTAACCTTTAATTTACGTCGTTAAATAATTTTGTTAAAGGGTGTGTCATGCCCCAACAATTTATTTAATATAGACTAGAGAGAGTAACAAAAAATTATTACTTCAAATTAGTAACAAAATTGAAAAACAACTTTATTTCTATTTATGGTTAAACACAATTTTAATTTTCAAATATTATTTTTATTTTTATTTTTGTAAAAATATATTTTTTATTTTTTTAAATTTCACAATGAAATACCAAACGCTCACTTGTATAAAAAGGCAAGTTGAATTTAGCATTAAACAAAAGGAAACGCGGTCTGTCCTAGAAGATGCACACCTCTCTATTGTCCTGGCAAGCCATTAATCATAACGCACGATTAGTGGAGCCAAAATGTGGGAACGGTTTCTCTTACAAAATACCGGCATAACAAACAATTCAAGTATGCTGTCAAATGTAAAATATTTTCTATAGATAATATTATTTTAAAAAGTATCTTTTACCGGATATACTTTTTAAAAAAGTGTATTCCAGAAAAATAAGTATATTATCTATTTATTTATTTATTGTAGTTACTATGGGTTGGTGTTTAATATTT
Organism: Capsicum rhomboideum; assembly: GCA_031232105.1. Taxonomy (NCBI): domain Eukaryota; kingdom Viridiplantae; phylum Streptophyta; class Magnoliopsida; order Solanales; family Solanaceae; genus Capsicum; species Capsicum rhomboideum. The sequence goes on from CP124711.1 coordinate 61,204,723, forward strand.
TAATATTAAAATTATAATATTAAAGTGCGTTATCTTTTTGTGTTAGTGGCCATTAATGGGCAAGAGTGTGGTCATGATTATTTTGTATAACTTATGTAACCACTAATGTCATGATCTACCTCTTTATGTCTTGTAACCACCAACCTTATATTCTACAATTTTCTATCTCATTACTTTGCTATTTAATCTATGAAAGAATTCTACACAATAGTGGTGTTTCTTTGCTTTGTGTTGAAGATGAGAATTATGTGAAGTGTGGAAAAATATTATAGTATGTAGTGAGGTGAGAATAGTGAAAGAGAGAGTTGAGACCAGAGGCGGAGTTAGAGTTTGGGGTTTATGGGTTCTGAAATCTAATACAAGACAACAATCTCAATCTAATATGTAATAACCGTCAAACAAGCTAACACGTACCGATATTTAATATAAAGCCATGAACAATTTAAACACTATGTAAATGTAAGTTTTATGTTTGTTTTTAAAAAAATTCTACATAGTTCTATTTTAGAGTAGAAGATGTAGCTTTTTTACTTTTCTCAATTATAAGCTTTATGTTTTTTTAAAAAAGATTAAAAAAATCTATTTATTTTTTTTGGTTTAAGTAGAAGACATTGTTTTTCTTTTTTCCACTTTTGTCAATTATTAGATTTATGTTTTTTAAAAACATTTAAAAAATCTATGAACCCACATTCTCAAGGACACAATCCCTAAATGCCCACGAATTAACCATTGAACCATCCCTAGTCTTTAGGTGTGGTTCATACGTTTAAATTTATATATATAATCTTGATTTTCAAGTATAAATAGAGGGTCTGCGCAAAAGTTATTGGGTTCGCCCGAACCCCCATGCTCACACTTCTGTTTGTGTGTTGTGGGCATGATCATGTTCCTTTATTATTTTCTTCTAGTATTGGGGATGGGTTAATCGGATTTATTAGTCTAGTTAACTCATGGACCATCATAGATTTCGGAGGTTTTGGTTTATGTCCCCCTCATTGTACTTGTCCTTCCTTTTTGACTAATGATAAGGCCTGGGGGTGTTGCTCAGCCCCTGATCCTCTCAAGGATCATTAAAAAAAAATTTTAAAAAAATGACCCTCCAGGTTATTTCCTCGATTTTCTTGCATTTTTGGTTTTTCAAGCCTTTCCACAGCGGCTACAAGTCATTTATGACTTGCCGAAACTGTCGGTTAGTTATCGTACAGTTCGTTTGGGTTTTCGGCTCATTTCCTTGTTTTGGAGCTTTCTCTGTTAAGGTGTAACCCCCCGTAACTTCCCAACCCTACTTGATGACATTGAATAATTTTTACTTTAGTGTCGAGAGTTACAAGTATGTATTTGGGAATGTTAAAGATGAGAAAAATTAAAATTTGGCCACGTACATGCAATTAGATTTTCATAGGAAGGGTTTTGTGATTTCGTGGAGCATTTGGGTAATACCCCGTACACATTCTAACCTCATTTGGTGACTTGGAGTCATATTTACTTGATGATTAAGATCACTAAGTAAGTATTTTGTAGTGTTTTGATAAGGTATTGGACGATATGCAAATATTGGAGAAGTGGCCGAAAAATTCAGCAAGGTGCTGAAACTTGCGCCACTACCGTGTTTCAGGGGATGTGGCGCAAGACCCTGATTCAGAGGGCAAGGAAAACTTGCGCCACTGCCTTGCTTTGCAGAAGTGGCGCAAGGCACAAATATTTTGCCTTTCCAGGCTCGTTTCGCAACGTAATTCTACGACGATTCTTAGATGGTTTCTTTTGGTTCTTGGGAGTTCTTTGAGTGTTGTTAAAGCTTCAAATACCTCAATACACTCCTATATAATTCTACATGATCAAACCATGAAACACAAGTAATTATCAAAAATGTTCAAGGAAGCCATGGACGACTAGAATTCCTATTTTTGCGATCGAGACGACGAATGAGAATCTCGTAACCGAATATTGTCGTGATATTATGGAATTATTTACACATGATATATATGGTGAATTATATATGAAAGTTGATGGGCTAAGCTACATGTGCAATTGGGCCCAAAATTAGGGCCCAAAAGGGAATAAAAGACATGGCCCAAAGGGCAAAAATGACTCATTCTTCTACTTTGACCACATTTAAGTCCAAGGAATGGCTAAGCATGACTTGGGGTCTATATAAAGGACCCAAAATCATATTTTAATCATCCAAAACTCTCATGCCTTTTAGGATATTTTCTCAAACATTCCAAACCCTAAAGCAAATATTCCTTTGGACTCTTTGGTGAAGATCATTCCATTCCAAGACTTGGTAAGTATTTATTCTCATGGATTAAAATATTATATGCATGGGAGATTATGTATAGTATTATAGTTATGTTGGCAAGGTGGTGAATAGTGTATTTTTGCTTTTGGTGAAAGATGTGCTATCTTGGTGATTTGAACTTGAAAAGAGACTTGATGTCTTAATGAAAGATCATGGTATGGATAAAATATGAACATGTGTGGTGTGATTTTGTTATTACACTTATTATTTTTCTAAAAGTGTAAATTGTGGTATTTTGGCCGATATGTGCTATGAGGTGTATTAAGGTGGTTTGATGGCTTCTTTGTGATGTGATATGGATAAGAAAGTGTAAAGGAGGAGTGTTGTGGTGAAATGTATTGATTTTCATGTATTGGTCAATGTATGGAATATTGGGGGATTTTTGGAATAATGATTTCATAAATGGTATGGTCAAAGGGGAAATGACATGTTAAAGCTAAAAATGTGACTTATTGTTATTTTATGCCATTGTAAGGTAATTGGTGGTTAATGTTGGTTTCGTTATGAACTTGTGTTGTAGAGCAAAACACAAGAACGGAGCGGGACTATTGTATGCACGTCTAAGATTGTGTATTCGTATTAAGAATACAAGTTATGTAAGGTTCCTTTTTCCATATTCTTCTGCAACATGTTGTTCGCATTGACATTGGACTTGTTTCAATTTCGAGAGGCCTAGAGTATATCAATTCAGGTTGACCTATATTGTGATTCCTACGTGTCCTATTCTTAGATGAACAATGATTCACTTATCTCTTAGTCGTTGATGGAAGTTGCAAAGATGTCATAACGTTGTAAATTCTGAGGGAACTATCTCAACGAGAGTAATGAGGTAAAGAGAGCTTGTTTCGTTTGAATAGCATTATTCCAATCATGTCTTGTTCGAAAGTCCTATAGGATGATGACTATGCTTGTGCCAATTGTTCATAAGTAAGAGTACCAATCTCATAAGAGTAATAAGATAGGTGATGTGCAAGTTAGTATAATTATTACTCATAAGTGAAGTTGTCAATCTCATGAGGTAAAGGAGTAAAGTGAGGTGTGCATATAAGTGTGTGATTTAATATCATGATCTTTAACGTGTCACTCTCATAACTAAGTAGAGGGTACAAGATTGTAAAGAGTTAATGTGCATGGTTGCTATATGTTTCATTGAATATGGATCAAACAATCCCAATATTGTGATATGTCATTTATTATAGCCCACCCAAGGTGGAGGTCCAATATCATATACTTACTTATGCAAGATCTCATAGGATTAGTGAAGGAGGTGAAGTGCGAGCTAATATATCTATCCCTCACAAATTAAGGTGTTAATCTCATGTAGTGTAAGAATGAGGTAAAGCGTATTTGTGTGTTTCAATTAGTGTCATGATCCTTAATTTATTAATCTCTCATAAGTTGATATATGTATGTTCTCTCCCACCCTAGAGTGGATGTATGTTCTCCCACCATAGAGTGGATGTATGTTCTCCCACCATAGAGTGGATGTATGTTCTCCCACCATGAGAGTGGATGTATGTTACCCCACCATGAAAGTGGATGTATGTCTCCCCACCATGAGAGTGGATGTATGTTGCCCCACCATGAGAGTGAATGTATGTTGCCCCACCATGAGAGTGGATATATGTCTCCCCACCATGAGAGTGGATGTATGTTTCCCCACCATAGAGTGGATGTATGTTGCCCCACCAATAGAGTGGATGTAGGTTAAAACCACCAATAGAGTAGATGTACATTAAGAGAATAGATGTATGTCATATTATTACCCCTACCACTAGAGTGGATGTATGTGGATGAGCGTTATTCTTCCTAACCAAGTAGATGAACAATAGTGGTAATGAACATAAAAGCAAGAAAGAACCTATTGGAGGCAAGTCTCTTGAGTGAAGGTAATCTCCCTTGAAGGAGAGTAGTTATAAAGATATTGTATAAAATGATGATTTATACACATTGACTATTCTCTCATATCCTATTTTGTTGACATTCTCATAGATGATGCTATTTTTTATGAGCCTTACATACTCAGTACATTCTTCGTACTGACCCCCTCAGGGGACTTACCTTACATGTTGCAGGTGCAGGAACTAGTAGGCCTCCACAGTAGATTGTCAGTGTTGCAGATTTTTGGTGAGCTCCAGTTAGTTCGGGGCTTCTCTGAGTCACTATTGTACATGTGTTTTGATTTTGTATACGTTGTATAAAACGGAGACTTGTCCCGACTTTTAGTTCATTTTGGTCAATGCATTTGTTAGAGGCTTTTGTAGATGGATGTGGGTGTATAAATGTGAAGGTACATGTCATTTTGGACTTGATGGCTCAAACGACCAAGTTTTACATATATTGCTATGACGACATATGTTTTCATGTCTATGACTTCCGTATAGTTGCATTAGGTGTAATAAGATTCATATGAGGTTATGTATGCGAATGTACAGGAGCAAAGATTGGTTCTCTCGGGCCTTATCGGCTTCGGGTGCCAATCACTCCTCGTTGGGATTCAGGGCGTGTCAAAAGTGGTATCAGAGCAGGTCGTTCTAAGGGTGTCTACAAAGCCATGTCTGAGTAGAGTCTTACTTATCGATGTGTTGTGCAGCACATTTATAAGTAGGAGGCTACGGGTCATTTAGGATGTTGTTTCTTTTCTTCATTCTAGATCGTGCAATAGAGCCAGTGTTGTAAAGTGAATTGTATCTGACCATGGTGATTGTTTTTCTTTGGTATAGTCAAAATGCCAAACACGAGGAGAGGTAAAGGTAAAGGGAAGCAGGTAGATGTGCCTGCTGAAGAAGGAATGAGTAGGCTACCACCTTTCCAAGCTAGTCAAGGTGGAGCAAATACTGAAATTTCATCGCGGTCCTTGTCTACTTCTCCAGCTCCGGTGGAGCCAGTTGGTAGAGAAGTACCCGTAGAACCGCCAATGAATGCCATAGATCATGACCTAAGAAATGTTGTACATATGTTGACTCAGTTAGTGGTTCCACAAACACAGGGACGAACTGGTCCAATGGTAAATGAAGATGATGCGGCTAGAGCAGCTAGTCGGTGTACACAGGACTTTTTAAAATTAGACTCTCCCATATTCACTGGGTCAGACTTGAAAGCAGATCCACAGGACTTCGTGGATCAAATCTAGAGAGCTTTGGAGGTAATGCATGTAACAGGAGTAGAGACGGTTGAACTAGTAGCGTATAGACTGAAGGGCGAGACTATTTTGTGGTATGAGGACTGGAAAAGATCCAGAGGTATTGATGTACTCCCAGCTGGTTAGGAAGAATTTAAAACAGCATTCCTTGATCATTACCTCCTATATGAGATTCGGGAGGCACCTGCAGACCAATTTCTCCATTTGCATCAAGGAAATATGAGTGTTAGAGAATACAGTTTGAAAGTTTAATTCCTTGGCTAGATATGCATCAAATGTAGTAGCCACCATGGAAGATAGAGTCCATCGATATGTGGATAGATTGGAGCCTTATTTGGTACAAGACTGCACTATTGCTGCCTTAAATCGAGATATGGACATAGCTAGAATACAGGCCTTTGCACAGAAAATGGAGGATCAAAGTCAAAAAAAGAGGATACAAAAGAAAAAGAAGGGCCATCAAAAAGGGCCAGATCTATGGGGCAGTCTATGTTGTCCCCAGGCGAATCTGGATCTCGAATGTTACCGCCTAGACCCTCATCCTCCTATTTCACAGCAGGTGCTTATTCTCAATTCCGAGGGTCCAGAGGTGGTAGATCTGAACAGAGTAGTGGAATTCATGGATCATAGGTGACGAGATCTTCTCATCAGTTGTGCCCGTGCTATGGGAGATTTCATGCAGGCGAATGCCGGTTTGATACGAATGTTTGCTTTATACGTGGTAGGCCAGGAAACATGATGAGAGAATGCCCACAGAGGCCCACGGGTAGTATGACACGGCCTGCCGGATCAGCCAATGTGGCATCGGCCACTGGTGTACAGTCTGCTGGTCGCGGTAGAGGTGCCAGAGGAGCAGCCAGTTCCAGTGGAGCTCAGAATCGCACCTATGCTTTAGTGGACTGACAGAATGAGGAAGCACCTCCTAATGACGGTACAGGTATTTAGGTATATTACCATATTTTACATGATGTATATGTATTGCTTGATTTGAGCTCTACTCCATCGTACATTGCTCCATTGACTACCGTGAATTTAATAGCCCACTGGGGTTATCAGCGAAGCCAATAGAAATATTTCCACCTGTCGGTGAATTTAGTATAGTGAAAGGAACATATTGTAATGGTACAGTAGATGGTTGTGAGCATGCAAGGTATAATGAAATTTAGAAAGAAGGGAAATTGACCCTATACTACATGCCATGTGAAATTGGTAAAAGTGTATAAGAGTTTCCTTTCATATTGTTCCCATTGGAAAGATATAAAGTTTGGAGGATCTCACTAGTCAAGTGTGAAGGTTAATAACTAAAGACGTAACGTCTATAAAAGTTCTTCGATGAAATCAATAAGTCAAAGAGATACCCATGTTTGTTTCAAACTGAAGAAAGGGTTCAAAAGGTGGAAGTGGACCAATAATAAGTAAGTATCCATGAGCCTCAAGGGTTTATGTATGTGTATGCTAATATAGATATGCATTGGTTGTAATTGAAATGACATCGTTAACATTCGAGGACGAATGTTTCTAAGGGGGGAAGAATGTAACACCCCGCACCGTCCCAAACCTACTTGATGACATTGAATAATGTTTACTTAAGTGTCGAGAGTTATAAGTATGTATTTGGGAATGTTAAAGATGAGAAAAATTAAAATTTGGCCACGTACATGCAATTAGATTTTCATAGGAAGGGTTTTGTGATTTCGTGGAGCAATTGGGTAATACCCCGTACACATTCTAACCTTATTTGGTGACTTGGAGTCATGTTTACTTGATTATTAAGATCACTAAGTAAGTATTTTGTAGTGTTTTGATAAGGTATTGGACTATATGCAAATATTGGAGAAGTGGCCGAAAAATTCAGCAAGATGCTGAAACTTGCACCACTACCCTGTTTCAGGGGGTGTGGAGCAAGCCCCTGATTCAGAGGGAAAGGAAAACTTGCACCACTGCCTTGCTTTGCAGCAGTGGCACAAGTCACAAATATTTTGCCTTTCCGGGCTCGTTTCGCTATGCAATTCTACGACGTTCTTAGATGGTTTATTTTGGTTCTTGGGAGTTATTTGAGTGTTATTAAAGCTTTAAATATCTCAATACACTCCTATATACTTCTAGATGATCAAACCATGAAACACAAGTAATTATCAGAAATGTTCAAGGAAGCCATGGACGACTAGAATTCCTATTTTTGCGATCGAGACGACGAATGAGAATCTCGTAACCGAATATTGTCGTGATATTATGGAATTATTTACACATGATATATATGGTGAATTATATATGAAAGTTGATGGGCTAAGCTACATGTGCAATTGGGCCCAAAATTAGGGCCCAAAAGGGAATAAAAGACATGGCCCAAAGGGCAAAAATGACTCATTCTTCTACTTTGACCACATTTAATGCCAAGGAATGGATAAGAATGACTTGGGGTCTATATAAAGGCCCCAAAATCAGATTTTAATCATCCAAAACTCTCATGCCTTTTAGGATATTTTCTCAAACATTCCAAACCCTAAAGCAAATATTCCTTTGGACTCTTTGGTAAAGACCATTCCATTCCAAGCCTTGGTAAGTATTTACTCTCATGGATTAACATATTATATGCATGGGAGATTATGTATAGTATGATAGTTATGTTGGCAAGGTGGTGAATAGTGTATTTTTGCTTTTGGTGAAAGATGTGCTATCTTGGTGATTTGAACTTGAAAAGAGACTTGATGTCTTAATGAAAGATCATGGTATGGATAAAATATGAACATATATGGTGTGATTTTGTTATTAAACTTATTATTTTTCTAAAAGTGTAAATTGTGGTATTTTGGCCGATATGTGCTATGAGGTGTATTAAAGTGGTTTGATGGCTTCTTTGTGATGTGATATGGATAAGAAAGTGTAAAGGAGGAGTGTTGTGGTGAAATGTATTGATTTTCATGTATTGGTCAATGTATGGAATATTGGGGGATTTTTGGAATAATGATTTCATAAATGGTATGGTGAAAGAGGAAATGACATGTTAAAGCTAAACATGTGACTTATTGTTATTTTATGCCATTGTAAGGTAATTGGTGGTTAATGTTGGTTTTGTTTTGAACTTGTGTTGTAGAGCAAAACACAAGAACGGAGCGGGACTATTGTATGCACATCTAAGATTGTGTATTCGTATTAAGAATACAAGGTATGTAAGGTTCCTTTTTCCATATTCTTCTGCAACATGTTGTTCGCATTGACATTGGACTTGTTTCAATTCCGAGAGGCCTAGAGTATATCAATTCAGGTTGACCTATATTGTGATTCCTACGTGTCCTATTCTTAGATGAACGATGATTCACTTATCTCTTAGTCGTTGATGGAAGTTGCAAAGATGTCATAACGTTGTAAATTCTAAGGGAAATATCTCAACGAGAGTAATGAGGTAAAGAGAGCTTATTTTGTTTGAATAGCATTATTCCAATCATGTCTTGTTCCAAAGTCCTATAGGATGATGATTATTCTTGTGCCAATTTTTCATAAGTAAGAGTACCAATCTCATAAGAGTAATAAGAGAGGTGATGTGCAAGTTAGTATAATTATTCCTCATAAGTGAAGTTGTCAATCTCATGAGGTAAAGGAGTAAAGTGAGGTGTTCATATAAGTATGTGCTTTAATGTCATGATCTTTAACGCGTCACTCTCATAACTAAGTAGAGGGTACAAGATTGTAAAGAGGTAATGTGCATGGTTGTTGTATGTTTCATTGAGTATGGATCAAATAATCCCAATATTGTGATACTTCATTTATTATAGCCCACCCAAGGTGGAGGTCCGATATCATATACTTACTTATGTAAGATCTCATAGGATCAGTGAAGGAGGTGAACTGCGAGCTAATATATCTATCCCTCAGAAATTAAGGTGTTAATCTCATGTAGTGTAAGATTGAGGTAAAGCGTATTTGTGTGTTTCAATTAGTGTCATGATCCTTAATTTATTAATCTCTCATAAGTTGATATATGTATCTTCTCTCCCACCCTAGAGTGGATGTATGTTCTCCCACCATAAAGTGGATGTATGTTCTCCCACCATAGAGTGGATGTATGTTCTCCCACCATGAGAGTGGATGTATGTCTCCCCACCATGAAAGTGGATGTATGTCTCCCCACCATGAGAGTGGATGTATGTTGCCCCACCATGAGAGTGAATGTATGTTGCCCCACTATGAGAGTGGATGTATGTTGCCCCACCATGAGAGTGGATGTATGTTGCCCCACCATATAGTGGATGTATGTTGCCCCACCATAGAGTGGATGTATGTTGCCCCACCAATAGAGTGGATGTAGGTTAAAACCACCAATAGAGTGGATGTACGTTAAGAGAATAGATGTATGTCATATTATTTCCCCCACCACTAGAGTGGATATATGTGGATGAGCGTTATTCTTCCTAACCAAGTAGATGAACAATAGTGGTAATGAACATAGACGCAAGAAAGAACCTATTGGAGGCAAGTCTCTTGAGTGAAGGTAATCTCCCTTGAAGGAGAGTAGTTATAAAGATATTGTATAAAGTGATGATTTGTACACATTGACTATTATCTCATATCTTATTTTGTTGACATTCTCATGTATGATGCTATTTTTTATGAGCCTTACATACTCAGTATATTCTTCGTACTGACCCCCTCGGGGGACTTACCTTACATGTTGCAGGTGCAGGCACTAGTAGACCTCCACAGTAGATTGTTAGTGTTGCAGATCTTTAGTGAGCTCCAGTTAGTTCGGGGCTTCTCCGAGTCACTGTTGTACATGTGTTTTGATTTTGTAGATGTTGTATAAAGTGGGGACTTGTCCAAACTTTTAGTTCATTTTGGTCAATGCATTTGTAAGAGGCTTTTGTAGACGGATGTGGGTGTATAAATGTGAAGGTACATGTCATTTTGGACTTGATGGCTTAAACGGCCAAGTTTTACATATATAGCTATGATGACATATGTTTTCATTTCTATGACTTCAGCATAGTTGCATTAGGTGTATTAAGATTCATAAGAGGTTATGTATGCGAATGTACAGGAGCAAAGCTTGGTTCTCTCGGGCCTTATCGGCTTCGGGTGTCAATCACGCCTCGTTGGGATTCGGGGCGTGACAAAAGTGGTATCAGAGCAGGTCGTTCTAAGGGTGTCTACAAAGCTGTGTCTGAGTAGAGTCTTACTTATCGATGTGTTGTGCACCATATTTATAAGTAGGAGGTTACGGGGCATTTAGGATGTTGTTTATTTTCTTCATTCTAGATCGTGCAATAGAGCCAGTATTGTAAAGTGAATTGTATCTGACCATGGTGATTGTTTTTCTTTGGTATAGTCAAAATGCCAAACATGAGAAGAGGTAAAGCTAAAGGGAAGCAGGTAGATGTGCCTGCTGAAGAAGGAATGAGTAGGCTACCACCTGACCAAGCTAGTCAAGGTGGAGCAAATGCTGAAATTTCATCGCGGTCCTCGTCTACTTCTCCAGCTCCGGAGGAGCCAGTTGGTAGAGTATTACCCATAGAACCGCCAATGAATGCCACAGATCAGGACCTAAGAAATGCAGTACATATGTTTACTCAGTAAGTGGCTGCACAAACATAGGGATGAACTGGTCCAATGGTAAATGAAGATGATGCGGCTAGAGCAGCTAGTCGGCGTACACAGGTCTTTTTAAAATTAGACCCTCCCATATTCACTGGGTCAGACTTTAAAGCAGATCCACAGGACTTCGTGGATCAAATCCAGAGAGCTTTAGAGGTAATGCATGTAACAGGAGTAGAGACGGTTTAACTAGCAGCGTATAGACTGAAGGGCGAGGCTATATTGTGGTATGAGGACTGGAAAACATCTAGAGGTATTGATGTACTCCCACCTGGTTGGGAAGAATTTAAAACAACATTCCTTGATCAGTACCTCCTATATGAGATTTGGGAGGCACGTGCAGACCAATTTCTCCATTTGCGTCAAGGAAATATGAGTGTTAGAGAATACAGTTTGCAGTTTAATTCCTTGGATATATATGCTCCAAATGTAGTAGCCACCATGGAAGATAGAGTACATCTATATGTGGATAGATTAGAGCCTTATTTGGTACAAGACTGCACTATTGCTGCCTTAAATCGAGATATGGACATAGCTAGAATACAGGCCTTTGCATAGAAAATGAAGGATCAAAGTCAAAGAAAGAGGATACAGAAAGCGAAAGAAGGGCCATCAAAAAAGGCCAGACCTATAGGGCAGTCTATGTTGTCCCCAGGAGAATCTGGATCTCGAATGTTACCGCCTAGACCCTTATCCGCCTATTTCACAGCAGGTGCTCATTCTCAATTTCGAGGGTCTAGAGGTGGTCGATCTGAATAGAGTAGTGGAATTCATGGATCACAGGTGACGAGATCTTCTCGTCAGTTGTGCCCGCGCTATGGGAGATTTCATGCAGGCGAATGCCGGTTTGATACGAATGTTTGCTTTGTATGTGGTAGGCCAGGACATATGATGAGAGAACGCCCATAGAGGCCCACGGGTAGTATGACACGGCCTGTCGGATCAGCCAATGTGGCATCGGCAACTGGTGTACAGTCTGCTGGTCGCGGTAGAGGTGCCAGAGGAGCAGCCAGTTCCAGTGGAGCTCAGAATCGCACCTATGCTTTAGTGGACCGATAGAATGAGGAAGCACCTCCTAATGACGGTACATGTATTTAGGTATATTACCATATTTTACATGATGTATATGTATTGCTTGATTTGAGCTCTACTCCATCGTACATTGCTCCATCGACTGCCGTGAATTTAATAGCCCACTGGGGTTATCAGCGAAGCCAATAGAAATATTTCCAGCTGTCGGTGAATTTAGTATAGTGAAAGGAACATATCGTAATGGTACAGTAGATGGTTGTGAGCATGAAAGGTATAATGAAATTTAGAAAGAAGGGAAATTGACCCTATACTATATGCCATGTGAAATTGGTAAAAGTGTATAAGAGTTTCCTTTCATATTGTTCCCATTGGAAAGATATGAAGTTTAGAGGATCTCACTAGTCAGTGTGAAGGTTAATAACTAAAGACGTAACGTCTATAAAAGTTCTTCGACGAAATCAATAAGTCGAAGAGATACCCATGTTTGTTTCAAATGGAAGAAAGGGTTCAAAAGGTAGAAGTAGACCAATAATAAGTAAGCATCCATGAGCCTCAAGGGTTTATGTACATGTATGCTAATATAGAGATGCATTGGTTGTAATTGAAATGACATCGTTAACATTCGAGGACGAATGTTTCTAAGGGGGGAAGAATGTAACACCCCGTACCTTCCAAAACCTACTTGATGACATTGAATAATATTTACTTTAGTGTCAAGAGTTATAAGTATGTATTTGGGAATGTTAAAGATAAGAAAAATTGAAATTTAGCCACGTACATGCAATTAGATTTTAATAGGAAGGGTTTTGTGATTTCGTGGAGCATTTGCCGTACACATTCTAACCTTATTTGGTGACTTGGAGTCATGTTTACTTGATGATTAAGTTCACTAAGTAAGTATTTTGATAAGGTATTGGACGATATGCAAATATTGGAGAAGTGGCCGAAAAATTCAGCAAGGTGCTGAAACTTGCGCCACTACCCTGTTTCAGGGGGTGTGGCACAAGACCCAGATTCATAGGGCACGGAAAACTTGCGCCACTGCCTTGCTTTGCAGCAGTGGCGTAAGGCACAAATATTTTGCCTTTCCTGGCTCGTTTTGCAACGTAATTCTTAATGTTGATTTCATTATGAACTTGTGTTGTAGAGCAAAACACAAGAACGGAGCGGGACTATTGTATGCACGTCTAAGATTGTGTATTCGTATTAAGAATACAAGGTATGTAAGGTTCCTTTATCCATATTCTTCTGCAACATGTTGTTCGCATTGACATTGGACTTGTTTCAATTCCGAGAGGCCTAGAGTATATCAATTCAGGTTGACCTATATTGTGATTCCTACGTGTCCTATTCTTAGATGAACGATGATTCACTTATCTCTTAGTTGTTGATGGAAGTTGGAAAGATGTCATAACATTGTAAATTCTAAGGGAACTATCTCAACGAGAGTAATGAGGTAAAGAGAGCTTGTTTCGTTTGAATAGCATTATTCCGATCATGTCTTGTTCCAAAGTCCTATAGGATGATGATTATCCTTGTGCCAATTGTTCATAAGTAAGAGTACCAGTCTCATAAGAGTAATAAGAGAGGTGATGTGCAAGTTAGTATAATTATTCCTCATAAGTGAAGTTGTCAATCTCATGAGTTAAAGGAGTAAAGTGAGGTGTGCATATAAGTGTGTGCTTTAATGTCATGATCTTTAACGCGTCACTCTCATAACTAAGTAGAGGGTACAAGATTGTAAAGAGGTAATGTGCATGGTTGTTGTATGTTTCATTGAGTATGGATCAAATAATCCCAATATTGTGATATGTCATTTATTATAGCCCACCCAAGGTGGAGGTCCGGTATCATATACTTACTTATGTAAGATCTCATAGGATTAGTGAAGGAGGTGAAGTGCGAGCTAATATATCTATCCCTCACAAATTAAGGTGTTAATCTCATGTAGTGTAAGAATGAGGTAAAGCATATTTGTGTGTTTTAATTAGTGTCATGATCCTTAATTTATTAATCTCTCATAAGTTTATATATGTATGTTCTCCCACCATAGAGTGGATGTATGTTCTCCCACCATGAGAGTGGATGTATGTTACCCCACCATGAAAGTGGATGTATGTCTCCCCACCATGAGAGTGGATGTATGTTGCCCCACCATGAGAGTGGATGTATGTCGCCCCACCATGAGAGTAGATGTATGTTGCCCCACCATATAGTGGATGTATGTTGCCCCACCATAGAGTGGATGTATGTTGCCCCACCAATAGAGTGGATGTATGTTGACCCACCATAGAGTGGATGTATGTTGACCCACCAATAGAGTGGATATATGTTGCCCCACCAATAGAGTGGATGTAGGTTAAAACCACCAATAGAGTAGATGTATGTTGCCCCACCAATAGAGTGGATGTATGTTAAGAGAATAGATGTATGTCATATTATTACCCCCACCACTAGAGTGGATGTATATGGATGAGCGTTATTCTTTCTAACCAAGTAGATGAACAATAGTGGTAATGAACATAGAAGCAAGAGAGAACCTATTGGAGGCAAGTCTCTTGAGTGAAGGTAATCTCCCTTGAAGGAGAGTAGTTATAAAGATATTGTATAAAATGATGATTTATACACATTGACTATCCTCTCATATCTTATTTTATTGACATTCTCATGTATGATGCTTTTTCTTTTGAGCCTTACATACTCAGTACATTCCTCGCATTGACCCCTTCGGGGGACTTACCTTATATGTTGCAGGTGCAGGCACTAGTAGGCCTCCACAGTAGATTGTCAATGTTGCAGATCTTTGGTGAGCTCCAGTTAGTTCGGGGCTTCTCTGAGTCACTGTTGTACATGTGTTTTGATTTTGTGTACGTTGTATAAAACGGAGACTTGTCCCGACTTTTAGTTCATTTTGGTCAATGCATTTGTTAGAGGCTTTTGTAGACGGATGTGGGTGTATAAATGTGAAGGTACATGTCATTTTGGACTTGATGGCTCAAACGGCCAAGTTTTACATATATAGCTATGACGACATATGTTTTCATGTCTATGACTTCCGCATAGTTGCATTAGGTGTAATAAGATTCATATGAGGTTATGTATGCGAATGTACAGGAGCAAAGATTGGTTCTCTCGGGCCTTATCGGCTTCGGGTGCCAATCACTCCTCGTTGGGATTCGGGGCGTGACATAAGGACTCAGTCTCGAGCCAAAACTGCTAATAAATGACCTCAAATGGAAATTTTGACAGCTCCAACATGTTGATTTTAGTGTAAAGGGACCCTTCATCCGGGTTCCAAGACTTCCGAACTCATTTTGGACTATTGGGTATAATTTGGTTAAAAATAAATTAGGTTTGGGACTCACATTTAATCTAAATGATCTCGGATGAATGTTTCGATGGTTTCGTTTAGTCCAAAATGTCGAATTTGGTATGGTAGCATAGTTCGTTTGCACATAAGAGGTTTCGAACAAATTTCGATCACCGATCGGAGTTCGTTGGGACTTAGGAAAATTGCTGGTTTCCAGTACCTGGTGCAGGCCAATCTTGGCCTTCGCAATTCTTTGGCCGCGTTCACAAAGGTCAAGGATCTTGACCTCCGCGTTCGTGAGCCAGCCATCACGTTTACCAGGGGTAAGCCGGCCTGGTCCGCTCAGCTTTGCTCTTTGCGTTAGCTGTGGACCGACCGCATTTGCAGTGTATCGGCTGCGTTCACGAAGGATTAAGCTAGTCCGTTCCCGCGTTCGAGACGGGGATCTAACGTTCGCGAAAGACCCTTGACAGCCCCTCTATATTACTTTAATTCTTAATCCTAAGCCCATGTTTTTAGGTTTTTTTCGCCATTAAAGGTCCCAAGAGCTCAAGAAACTTGTGGGAAATCTTAGATTGGAGTTGGGAATGAGTAGAGGATGTTGAGGTGATTAGTTTCCCTTAATTCCGTTGTAAGTGTTCAGCATAAATCCTCCATTTAATTCTTGTTTTCCCTCTTATTTTCATTTTCTCTTGGGGATGATTTGAGCCCCGATTTATGCTCCATTTGTGATCAACATTTGAACACTCATTCCTTGTCCTTTAAGGGACCTCATGACGGATTCAAATTCGAAATACCATTAGCGGGCTCCACGACCCTATTTTTCACCCAATTTAGGTCTGAAGTTTTATATTACAATATGGGTATCATTTTGCTCCTACTAATGCGTACATTATGATTTTGATA
Organism: Capsicum rhomboideum; assembly: GCA_031232105.1. Classification (NCBI taxonomy): domain Eukaryota; kingdom Viridiplantae; phylum Streptophyta; class Magnoliopsida; order Solanales; family Solanaceae; genus Capsicum; species Capsicum rhomboideum. The sequence goes on from CP124711.1 coordinate 61,221,001, forward strand.
GCGTGACGATATTCTGGGATCATGGAGCAAAGATGAGCGGTCGTGGACGTTTCGAGATTGAGGTTCGTCAACAAGGTAGGCTTCGGTCTACTTTCCTCTATAAGATTGTGTATTGTATAGATTGCATGCTAGGTAGGGATTATAGGATGAGTTTATAACTAGTATATACTGAATTGACCTATTTAGGGGATTTGAGATAAAAATGTGACCCAAACCTTAGTATAGAATACTGATCATTTCTATAGAACCCTATTATCCTTGATTATAGAAAATTTTAACCATAGATTTAATGTTAAGAATCCCTTAGTATAAGGTACACCTTTAACATAATGATTTGGACCGTAGCTTACCATATTATGGTGCTATTATCATGCTAGTTATGTATTGTTGGGCCCTAGGTTGTGGTTATGATACCAGTTGAACTCCCGGTAAGTATTTTATCCTTAAAGGGATATGGTTCTAGTTTATAGATGCTTAAACGTTTATAGTTGTATTGTTTGGATACTGGTGATGGCATGCATACTTTTAGCAGCATTTATACTCACTTAGTGGTACGATTCCAACCAAAACCTTGATTTTACTACTATTTTCTAAAAAGAGATTTATTCTCACTTTTCACTTTTAAAACAAATTCTTTTATAACAGGAATCGTACCACCTTATTTAATGAATCATGAGATTTTGGAACTAAATATGCTATTTTAGAAATTTGACCAAGATTGATTCCGATCAATTATTAATCCACTCTTTTACCACTACTATTTACTTCGATCGAGAGAGATTCTAATCCTTTCTACATTATTATGCAGATTTAGCCCCAAACTCAATCTTGGGCAATGGATTTACAGATTTATACTCTTTTAGTCTTGGTTCGAGTCCGAGTACTTATTATACTTTATATATATCTTTGGTACTGGATGGAGTAGATTGATTATGATAGTTACTGTAAGTCCTGGTTTGGGACCAGACAGTGTATAAGAATATCCCGAGTCCCGTATGGACCCCTTCGTCCGTAAGCCACAATGTCGGAGAAGGATGGTCGCCATAGGTCCTGCCTTTGCGAGCTACTGAGCTGGAGGAGGTGTATACACTTGGTACGTTATGACACTTGGTTGATATATGGTACTGAACTATCCTTACATTCATTCATTTATATGCATCGCCTATCACCAACATAATTGTTTGACACTTATATCTATCAGTCTTATGGGGGCTTTATAGGTATAAGTTATGGTTGTTGTATGCTAAGTTCTTACTTGAACCTCCAGGGCTTATGGGGGCCCGATAAGGTTATTGTTTGTCCGGATTAGCCGGTTACTTTATTGTTGGTTATTATGGTTAGTTCATGGCAGGACGGTTATGGACTGGTACCCGAGATTGTCGATACGTTTCTGATTCCTTTTCTCTATTGTAGTAAGATACGCTATTGTTAGATTATCTCATGATTAGTCTCATTTTGATTAGAGACCTCGATTATGCTAGTATTAGCTTTCCTTCTTGGTTATGACCCTCGAGATGTTAGGTTAACTTCCTCAGGATATTACCTTTGAGTTTAGTCCTATATATGTATGTATGTATGTATGTATGTATATATTATATATATATATATATATATGTATATGGTATTACCATATATCCCTCTCTTTCCTTATCTATTCATATTGTATATGTATCCTTTGGCCTTGTATTACTACTATATATCCTTCTTTCACTCTTCAATTTTATATTAGCTAGTGATATATGGTATTGCACTTTAATTCCTGAATACTGTTAGAATATGATAGTTTATCCTTATTTCTCCATTAGCATTATTATGTTTAGTTTCTTGGATAGTTTCTTGTAGATATATTCCTTGTTTGCATGTTATTTATGCTTGCATTATCTTTTGAGCTCAGTCGACCGATGCCTACTGAGTACCATGTGTTTGGTACTCATACTACACTTCTGGAACCTTCAGATCATAGTACGAGTTCTTGCCGTTGATGTGTGCATCGTGCGGAGAAGCCATGGATCGAAGATTTGGGGTGAGCTCCTAACGTTTGGAGTATCCCTGCTCTCCCTCATATTGTTAGTTTGATCTCTATTTTGTATTTCAGAGAAGGCTTTGTATATGTATTGACTCTGTATTCCACTTTGTGCTCCTATTGTATTAGAAGCTCTTGTACTGACTTCACCATGTTTTGGGGTTGTAATCTATAATAGTCTCTTTATCAAATTCCTTTGATTTCTTCATTTCTATTGGTAGTCCTCTACTAGCTGCTACGGGTTGGCTTACCTCCTGGTGGGTTATAGTAGGTGCCATCATGACTTGAGAAATTGGGTCGTGACAGTACTGTAGCTCCACCCCTGGTTAAGACAAAGAAAATATTCTAAGTCTCCAACTATATACACTATACAAAAAGAGAGTAATTATATGTTGAAGGTCAATGTTCTTTTGGTGGAGCTTTGGACTCTTCTACTAATTCGGAGGTACTTGAGTGGTACAACGTTGCTGGGTTGTTATACCCTGGATGAGAGACAAGTCAAGAGATATACTTCTGAATAGGTGTAGACTATATCATAGTGGGCTTGAATCTCCTTAAAAAGAGAGAGATATTCGCGCCTTAGCCAATTTTTTTAATTTTTTTTTTACTTTTTGTTCATTTTATTTTCAACTGTAATTTAATTATTCTAGTATATTACACTAACAATTCTAAGGATATTCATTTTTGTTACAGTTTAAAAAATTGGGATATCAAAGTAGGAGATCTCAACATCATTCGCTTCAACTCACTAGATCTCTTCATGAGATGGAAGGAAGAGATAGACAAGTAAAGTATTTTTTTACTTTCCCAACTCAAGCGGAGGAAAGGTAAAAGACTTTTCTACTTGTTACGAAGGAAAGTTAAAGAAAAACATTTACCTAATATTTTTCATGAATAAGTGATACTATTTTCATGCATATCTACTTTTCATAAAATTCTCCAAATATTGGAGGTTAATGAAATGAGAAAAAAAATTCACAATAAAAAAGTCTGCATTTTTGAAAATGCTTTAAAAGAAAAGTGTGACAAGTACATATATTAGTCATGGAATAATTCACATGTTATTGTGTGATGATTGGCTCTAACATGTATGTTATCAAAGAAATGAAAAAATTGAGTAGCCGTTTTGACATGAAATATTTGGGTGAGATAAATTTCATTTTTGGAATGAAAGAAATACCATAAAACGTGTGATATAATTTTCCTTGACAATTCACATATTGTGTTGAAAATTGTGAAATACAATTTTATTGATTGTATGAGTTTTACAACTCCTTTTGATTCAAATATGTCAAACTGGTGTGACAAATAAAAAAGGAGTTTGCTAGCCTAATAAGAAAATATATGAGATATGTGGCGAATTGCGTCTAGCTCGATATTGTGTATGCACTAAAAGTACTAGCAGGTACACTTACTTGGTACGAAAGTTGAGGCTTGTTTTATAAAAGAAAAAAAATTATTCTGCTAAAGTATTTTTTGATGCAGATAAGAAATCTTGATACTAGTTGTTGGAAACACAAATTTATTATGACTAATTCTACTATTGAGGCTGAGTTTGTTGTTAACTTCAGCTAGTGAAAAGGTGAATTTACTTAGAAATTTATTATATCAATCACTTTATTTTGAGAAATCAATTTCCCTATTTTTGATTAATTCTGATAGCGTCAGTATTATTGGTAGAGTATAACATAGTTATTACAACGATAATTTCAGACCCATGAGGAATAATATTGTGAGATCATATTTGACAAGTGGTACTAGTAGTTAACATTGATTATGTCAAATTTTGTGATAAGCTTGCAGATGAACTAATCAAGGCCTTTGCAAGATAAAGGTCTGAAGCATATCGAGGGAGATGAGATTGAAGCCTATAAAAATCCATGACTCATATTATGAGAAAACCCAACCTGATGACTAGAGATCCTATAACCAGATTCAATGGAAAAAACGAATCATATGATGACTTGTTGTGAAATGCATGCACTAATATTAATTTTTATCTCTCCCTATGATGTAAATGTATTTATCCTATATTGATTTGTGGAGGTTGAGTGTAACAACTCTTAATGAAATTCTATGTCTTGTATGAGTGGGGTGTCAAAATTTCAAGAGTATCCTTGACAAATTTCACTTATGTGATTGTGGAAGTAGGCCGCTTCCTATGAGAATTCTTATTCTCAAAAATGCTCATGAAAATCGGGATAGCACAAGGTCGTAACATGCTGGCTATTAAAACTTATATCAACGCCTTGATTATTTGTGTAACCAGTGATACTTTATTTCCCTTAAGCAGTCATAGTTCAAATCTGAGACCACTACTGACTCTGGAGTAAAGGTTACTGTATTACTAAGCGGAGATTTAATGCAGAGCACACCTTCATTATGCATAATAGTCTTCCTTCAACTAAATTAGTGAAGTACTCTCTTATTAATATTAAAATGAGTGCGGGAATATTGGTGTTTCGTATTTTAATATTAAAATTATAATATTAAAGTGCATTATCTTTTTGTGTTAGTGGCCATAAATTAGCAAGAGTGTGTTCAAGATTTCTTTGTGTAACTTATATAACCACTAGTGTCATGATCTACTTCTTTATGCCTTGTAACTCTTGTAACCACCAACCTCATGTTTTACAAATTATTATCCCATTACTTTGCTATATACTCTATGGATGAATTCTACACCTATAAATAGTGTTGTTTCTTCTTTTGTGTTGAAGATGAGAATTATGTGAAGTGTGAGAAAATATTGTAGTATGCAGTGCGGTGAGAATAGTAAAAGAGAGAGTTGAGACAAATAAAATATTTTTAGTCTCCAACTATATTCACTATACGAAAAGAGAGTAAAACGAGAGTAATTATATATTGAAGGAAGGTGTTCTTTTAGTGGAATTTTGGACTCTTCAACTAATTCAGAGTTGCTTGAGTTTAGGGGTGGAAAAATGGGTAATTTATATGAGTATCCATTCAAATTAACCCATCATAAATGGCAACCCATTTAAGATGGATCAAATATAAATAAAACTCATATTACCCATTTAAAAATGGGTAGTTTAATGAGTAAAATGGGTAAAAGAGGCCTATTCATAAAAGAAAAAAAAACTACATTAAAATTTTTGTTGGGGGTGTAGGTGGCCGGGTTAGGGGGTGGAGGGTCAGGGTCAGGGGGTTGAAGGGGGTGGGGTACTAAAAAAAATAAAAAAAAATAAATTATTTTTTTTTACATTTTTTTGGGGGTGGGATGGGGGATAGAAGGTTGGGTAGGGGGTGGGGTTGAGGGAGGGGGTGATAAAAAAATTTAACTTTTTTAAAAAAACAAATTAAAAAAATTACATTTTGGAGGGCTGGGGGTCGGGGTAGTAAAAACAATTTAAATTATTTTTTTAAAAAAATTAAAATATATGAAATTCTTTTTTCGATTGGGGGGGTGGGCTGGTAGGGGGTTGGGGGTCTGGTTAGGGGTAGGGTGATAAAAAAAGTTTTAAAAACAAATTGAAAAAGTTTAAATTTTTTTAATGGGGGGTGGGGTTGGGGGTTGGGTGTCGGGGTAAGAAAATTTACTTTTGAAGCTTGTAATAGGATCCTTACTATAATATGGGTATCCATATTTACCCATATTATCCATTGGATAAGCTCATTTTTATCCATTATAAATATGGGTCGAGTTGGGTATTTTATCTATTTTTTAAACCCATTTTTAACTGACTCATATTTGATTCGACCCGCTCGTTTGTCACTCCTACTTGAGCTGTACGATGTTGTTGGGTTGTTGTATCCTGGGAGGGACAAGTTAAGAGATATACTGCTGAATCGGTGTAGATTATGCCACAATGGACTTAAATCTCCTTAAAGAGAGTGAGATATCTGCGCCTCAGTCAGAATATTATTTATTCATTTTTTATTCATATTATTTTCAACTGTAATTTAATCATTGTAGTATATTACACCAACAATATGTAAATAAAATTATCATTTTAACAAATATTTGTATATAATTTAGGCAACCAATTGTCATGACCCAAAATAACGAGGGTTGTTATAGAACCTACTCCAACGCAACCATGGTAGGTAAGTCAAACTCAACAAATAAAATCAACTTCAAATAAAAGCGAAACAATAAAGACTCGATACGAATAACTCATAATAACTCCAAACATTCTCAAATGGAAATGAAACAGTACACAAAAATTCCAAGACTAGGTTGTCACAAGTATGAGAGAGACCTCTAAAACAGAATGTCAAGATGAGAATACATGACTTTTCAAGAAGTAAATAAGACAGAAATAAAATACAGAGAAAACTCGGAAAATCTCTGAGTATAGGAGCTCACCATAACTTCGAATTAAGAAACTCTGCACGATCAAGGGTCGCACTGGCAACTCATACTGGGATCTACATCAGAAGGATGTAGAAAAGTAGGGTGAGTAGAACCACTAATACTCAGTAGGCATCATAGGCTAATTGAGCTCAATAGATACTATATTGAATAAAGAATACTATCCCTAACCTTACACACAGAAAAGTCCCAATAGTTCAATATAAATAATGAATAAGGAGCACTTCGATCCATAACAATAATAAATGAGATGCAATGCAATGTTATGCTATGCTATGAGATATAATGGCCAATAACTACTAATATACACCCCCTCCATAGTGGTATGTTATGAGGCGAGACCCTTTTGAGCGTTCAGACAAAATGTTGGAATGTTATGGCGTATGGTTGACTTTGGTCAACATCTGATGAAAATGACCTCCATTGGAAATTCTCACTGCACCGTTGAGTCTGGATAATCGAATTTTTTCTAGTGGCATAGTCAAATTATTTTTGTGGGGTTCCAAACTCATTCTGAGAGGTCCGTCAGGGAGTTTTTGTCTTGAAAATCATTGTCTTATTGATGTTGCTGGTGCAGGAAGATTACTTCTTTGCATTCATGAGGAATTCATTGCATTCGTGAAGAACAATATCCTCTTGTCCATACGTTTGCAAAAGTGTAATCGCGTTCGCCAAAGGGAAGTCTAGACCTGGGTCAGGGTTTGGTTATCATATTCTCAATAAGCTGACCGTATTTGCGAGGGTGTGTCCAGGTCAGTGCCTAGCATTAACGGCTGGCTCTTCTTATTTGTGAAGAGGAACAAAACCTGATAGCTTTAAAATAGATTTTCTCTAACCCAAAACCCATTTCCTCCATTTTTGAAGTTCCGGTGCTCGATTTTGGGCGATTTCAAGTGGGATTTTGAGATTTCGACCTTGGGTGAGTTTGTCACGACCTGATTTCTTAGGTTATGATGGAACCTACCATAACCCGCCAGTAGGTAAGCCAACCCGTAGTCAAGAACAACTAGTAACAGACTAATAAGAAAAGCGGAAACAAAACTAAATAAAATAGAAAGAAGACAAGATGGAAGTAAATACATCCCCAAAATCTAGTGAAGTCAGTTCAAGAGCTTCTAATATAATAGGAGTTCAAAGTGGAATACAGAGTATATATACAAAGCCGTCTCTGAAATACAAAAATAGAGATCAGTCTAACAACAAGAGAAAGTCAGGAGCTCACCCCAAATCTCCGATCCATGGTTGCTTTGCACGATGCACACATCAATGGTGAGAACTCGTACTATGATCTGTAGGCTGCAGAAGTGTAGTATAAGTACCAAACATGTGGTACTCAGTAGGCATCGATCGACTAAGCTCCAAAGATAATGCAAGTATAAATAACATGTAAAGCAGGAAAATAAGCTACAGACAACTATTTAAGAGATGCACACAATAATACTAATGGAAAGGTAAGGGTAAACTATCCGATACTACTAATAATCAAGGATGAAGTGTGATTCCATAAATAAATAGTCCATATATGATAGCATAATGAAGGAGGAAATATACAATGTACAATAGAAGTACGAAGAAAGAGATATACAAGAGATATATAATAGTAATACAAATAAAGGGTATGCATATATATAATAATATTACGAAGGTCATCGGACATATATCATCATAATAGCTAAACCTGAAAGTGCTATCCTGAGGGAGCTAGCCTAACCGCCTAAATATCACAAGGATTACAATATCAAGAAGGGAACTAACTCTAGCATAATCAGGGTCTCTACCCGAAATATGGTTAATCAGAAAGTAGTCTAACAATGATAAACCTCACCATAATATGAGAAAAAGTGATTAGAAACGTACCGACAACCTCGAGTACCAATCCATAACCAACCTACCATGAGCTATGCAATAATAATCAAACAATAAGTAACTAGATAGCCCGAACAACCAATAACCCCGATCGATCCCTCCCCCATAAACTTGGAGAGGCACAAGTAAGAAATCAACAAACAACAACCATAACTTGTAACTATACAACCCCCCATAAGACCGATAGATACAAGCGCCAAAGAATTATACTGGTGATAGGCAAGGCATAATAACTAATGAATGCAAGAATAATCCAGTACCATCAACTAATCAAGTGCCATAACGTACCAAGTGTATACACCTCCTCCAGCTCAGTAGCTCGCAAAGGCAGGACCTACGTCGACCACCCTTCTCCGATACTGTGGCTCATCGAATGAAGGAGGCCTATAGAGGACTCAGGATACCCGTATACACTGCCTGGTCCCAAACTAGGACTTCTAGTAACCATCAAGACCAATCTACTCTGTCCAGTACCAAAGAGAAATATAAAGTATAATAAGAAATGCCTGACTTGAACCGAAACTGAATAAGTGTATATCTATAAATCCATTGTCCGAGATTAGATTCAGGAACGTAGAAAGGGTCAGAATCTCCCTCGACCGAGTGAATAAGTAGTGGTGAAAGAGTGGATAAATAATGGATCAAAATCAACCTCGGCCTAATTTTCAAATTTATACATTCAGTTTAAAATGTCATGATTCCATAATAAGGTGGTAAGACTTTGATTTTAGAAGAAACAATTTTAAAGCTAAGAAAAATGGCTCATACTCTGAAACTTATAAAGGGCCTTACTGAACACCAACAAACCCAACTCTGGCCTGAAAACCACTCAATGTACTGGGCACCACCACTGACTGCGAAGTATCTGTAAAAAAATGAAATCCTCAACAAGGTATCCTCAAATGTTGAAGTGGTCGCAAACTCTACTGAAGCCTGGGCTGGCCCCAGACCCACTGGATAACGCTGAAGATTCTCAATACCAACCTCTAACTCCCTATCCTGACGCTGAGCTGAAACTCTGGTAACAGGCATAGAAGTCCCATCCGCATCTATTAACAACCTCATGTTGTCCATCTGGGAAGGAATGGAGTCAAAAAAAGTACTAGAGGTTTATAGAAGTACGGACATGCTATAAAGAGTCAAGAATAGAATTTTCTAAGAATGCCCTTTAGCCTCTCGAAGATAGGATACAGACGTCTCTGTACCGATCTGCAGGACTCTGCTAGACACTTAGCTCTTGTACTAACAACACTGATGAAAAGGCTCTGATACCAATTTGTCATAACTTGATTTCTTAGGTTATGATGACACCTACCATAACCTTCCAGTAGGTAAGCCAACCCGTAGTCTGGAACAGCTAGTAATAGAATACTAAGAAAATCAAAAGCAAAACTAAATAAAATAGAAAGATGACAAGAAGGAAGTAAATACATCCCTAAAACCTGGTGAGGTCAGTATAAGAGCTTCTAATATAACAGGAGTACAAAGTGGAATACAGATTAAATATATATAAAGCCATCTCTGAAATACAAAAATAGAGATAAGTCTAACAACAAAAAGGAGAGTAAGAAAAACTCCAAAATTTAGGAGCTCACCCCAAATCTCTGATCTATGGCCGCTCAGCACGATACAGATATTAGTGGCGAGAACTCATACTATGATTTGCATGCAGCCAAAGTGTAGTATGAGTACCAAACACGTGGTACTCAGTAGGCATTGAACGACTGAGGTCCAAAAATAATGCAAGTATAAATAACATGTAAAGCAAGAAAATAAGCTACATACAACTATTTAAGAGATTACCACAATAATGCTAATGGAAAGGCAAAGGTAAACTATCCGATACTACCAATAATCAAGGATAAAGCTCGGTTCCATAAATAAATTGTCCATATATAATAGCATAATGAAGGAAGAAATATACAATGTACAATAAAAGTATGAAGAAGGAGATACACAAGAGATATATAATAGTAATACAAAGAAAGGGTATGCATATATATAATAATATTACAAAGGTCACCGGATATATATCATCAGAATATCTAAACCTGAAAGTGCTATCCTGAGGAAGTAGGCCTAACCGCCTAAATATCACAAGGATTACAATATCAATAAGGGAACTAACTCTAGCATAATCAGGGTCTCTACCCAAAATATGGCTAATCAGAAAGTAATCTAACAATGATAAGCCTCACCATAATATGAGAAAAAAAGATCAAAAACGTACCGGCAACCTCGGGTATCAATCAAAAACCAACTTGCCATGAGCTATGCAATAATAACCAAATAATAAGTAACCGGATAGCTCGAACAACTAATAACCCCAACTGGGCCCCCATAAGCTCGGAGAGTTGGTGGAGGGGTGAGAAAACAAATTAATGCCCAGTTGTACAGCGTTTTTTGTCATTGATTTGTACAAGACTGCTTCCTAAAATGTTGATTTTAAGATAAACATAGCTAAGTTATTTCTGTGGAGGGAGAAAAGATTTCCACACAGCATAAAATATTGGAGTTATAATTAGCTTGAATTAAGCTCAAGAGAGCAGTTGTTGATCGGAGGACATCTGAACTGCAATCAGTCTCTACCGACTACATTATGATGTTAATTACTACGCATTGCCCTGAAATTAAAGCGATTGATATTATATTTGATTTTATGTAGAGAACCTGATTGCAATATGGTAATTGTAAGGACGTAATCAATTAAGTTCGTAATAGTGTTCCCTCTTTAACAATTTAACCTTTTAGATGAAATGGTTCACACAATTCAACATGTAATCATGGAATATATCTGTAGTTATTTATTTTTGGATTTAATAGTTGAGTCAGGGAGAAGGAGATTTGCTCAGGGTTCTTTCTTCTTTTATTCAGGGATGAATACTGGTATTCATGATGCTCATAATCTCGCTTGGAAATTAGCTTCTGTAGTCAAGGGTGTCTCACCAATATCAATTCTCGACTCTTTTGAACTAAAACGTAGTCAGGTATTCATTTCCTTAATTCTTGGTTTCATAATATATATGGTAGTCTATGTATTACAAATTTCTCTAATCTTGTTATTATGAGCTGAACATACTCCTTAAAATGTTTCAAATAGCGCAATTTAATACAACACTTAGTGTCCAAAACTTAATCTTTATTACATTAATGTTTAATTAAAGACATTATACGTTTTTTCCTATAGTACATCGAGCTCTTAATGGCACTGTTGGTTCCATTCTGCCATTTGTACTTCAAAGGACAATATTAAATGGAATATTCAGCATAGGTCGTGCACAACTCTCAGATTTTGTATGCAATCCATACAATACACAATCTCATAGAGAAAAGTAGATTGAAGTCTACCTCATAGCCGAACCGTAATCTCAAATCATCCATAAATTGCTCGTCCTTGTCCCACTATCTCAAAAATGATGTCGCACTATTGAAATCATAATTTATATATTAATAGGAGTAAAACGATACCCATATTGCTATTTAATAGCTCGAGCCAAAATTCGAGTCAAGAATGTGGGATTCCAAAATTAAATCCATCAAGAGGTCCCTCGAAGGATAAGGAGTACATGCTCAAAATTTGAGCACAAACGGAGCTCGAATCGAGCCCCAAATCAGCCCACAAAGTTAAGAAATTCCAAAACTAATTTCTAGGAATTTACAAGGAAAAGAGTGGAATTTGATGGGGAAAAACAATGGGAAATGATCAAGAGATGTTGAATTAGCTTACCTTATTCTCAATGGATGATTTTTCACAATTTCCCATGCTCCAAGCTCCAATAATGGCAAAAAAAGGGTTTCGAATCACAATTTTAATCGGAAATCGTGAAAAATGAAAAGGATTTTTGTGGAAAATGGGAGAAGTGAAGGAAAAATCACATAGACAATGATCATACGAGAACAACGCATTGAGAATTGCCTAAAATGGAGCTTTTTAGCTCCCAAAATTTCAAAAACACTAAACCTCGCGATTTGCCGATTTAAGCACTGCCTAGGTGATATTTTTGTTCTCTGCATTAGCGGGACCCACATTGCATTCGCGAAGAACAACTTTTTGCGTTGACAAGTCAAAAATTGGTCTTTCTTTGCATTAATGGGACCTCGACTGCTTTCTCAAAGAAGAAACTCCACACCAGAAAACCAGCAATTTCAAAAACTTAATTTGACCCTCGAAATTCATTCGGAACCCTACAAATATGAACCAATAGTGCAAATTGATCATAAAATACGTTCTGGACCCAATAAAATCATCTAATTTATGAAAAGATATTATTTACAACAAATTAACCCCTGGACCTCTTTTAGGCTATTTTAACTAATTTTCGTCTAAACACTAAAAATGAAATATAAAGGCTCGGGACTCAAAATAACTATGCTACTAACCCAACATCGAGATTTATGACTTAACGGTGCTGTCAAAATTTCCATCTGAGTTCGTTTCGATAAAAAATAGCCCCCACACCCAATGAGCCACTTTTACTAATTTCCAACCAATAAACCAAAACAAGTCCGGAAGCATCGAGACCTGGACCAAGGGTCCCCCTAGCCTAAAATACACATTTCAGAGCTAACGACGCTGTTGAAATTCTTATCCGAGTCCATTTACTAGAAGTTTTAGTCCGAGACCAATTTCTTAAGAGCAAAAGCACAAAAACATGAAAATGAGCCTAAAATCCAAATAAACTGTTCGAAAATAGAACCGACAGTTCCGGCAAGTCCATTGTGGGAAGGCGCCAAACATCGAAAATGCGTAGAAATTGATAAAATGATCTGGAGGATAATTATAATATCCACTACTAAAAGGACTTTCGTCATCAAAAGTCAATGGATAAAAGAGAGCCCGGAAGCTTGAAATGATGAGGTACTAGGCTCGCATGCCCCAAGCAAGACTCCCATGATAATCTCCAAGTTAAAACAATGCTTCCAAGGGATTTTACTAAAGGCATCCCTTTTTCCTTCACATCCTAACTTCATTTTTCCAAATTCCCACAAACCTATACTCTACAACTAACTGGCCTCCAACTGAATCGAGCACGGTTGAAGCATGCAAACCCAAACCACAATAAATCAATATCACACTGAAACAAGCACAACCAAGTGGATACCTAACCAGGCTAAGGATAACTAGAGCATGAATCATACAGCCAACTCTAAACTCCAAATCTAACATTTTCTTGCCTTTCCAAACCTGATGTCAACTCTGAACTGCACAGAATCTCTCCAGAATCATCTGAGTCCTACCAGTGTAACAACATCACACTAACCTCGAAGGACTGAAGTTGACTCATTAAAAATCCACACAGACTAGCATATGAACAATGCATAATAAGGTTCTGACTGAATACTTAAATAGTGGTGATCAATGTTTGCAATCTTTGTCAATGCTTCTAACTAGTTCGGATGACCCTCGAAACCAATAGTTACGAGTCCAAAGCACACTCTCTCAAAACCAAATAATCAGCTTCAGAATGCCTCACCAACTGTGGGTGAAACCATGCTAAGCCCAACTAGAAAATACTTCTCCCACTGAGTAAACATACTAAATTTCTGACAAAAATTGAGAACCAAGGACAAAAGCAGTAGAAATTAATACGATGTGCCAATGGACCATCCACCAAGCATCTATCAAGTATAATGCATCCAAACTGAAGGAAATTAAATCGGTAGGTAATGAGTAGGCCTAGTCATCCTATTAATGATTGCTCAACTAAATTAAAACCTCAAATTGAGGCTATGACCAAGTTATGCAATCCATCGCTACAATCTCAACATTGAAGCTGAACTACTCGATCTCAACTATCCAAACCGATCCTATTGATGAGTAAGCATCCACATATCAAAATCTAGCATGACTCCTAAACCGTCATTCAGAAGAGTCAAAAATCATAACTGGAGCCACAAGTCTTCACTAAGGTCAAATACCCAAGCCAATCTCACCTTCAAAAACCAAGCATATTCCCAACGATCCCTGCCATAGCTGAAACTAAAATGTTGTCAAAGGACATAATCACAATTGAGGAGGACCATAGGCCAAAGATACGAGTAATAAAATACACATCCACTGAGGGCATAATACATCAAGGCATAACTAAGAACTCACCGAGGCTGTAAAGAGCACCAATGGTATCCAAATCTTAAGCAACTCAGAAAAATATGATTTTAGCCTGAATTTGGTCAAACAAAGACCCAATCTATGGCAATAATTTCCCACTCCCAAAAGACACCCACTTTGGTCACCAACAACTGATATGCAAGCATAAACCATCATGATGAAACATCCCACAAAATCATATTAGATTGAAATAATATCAAATTGAGAAATTTTTGAATTCACCCAATTACACAAACCTTAACTCAACTGAACCATGAACCACATCGCAGAAGGACGAAGTACCTAACGCAACCCCAATACCAAGATCAAGACTACTACCGAGAGACGAACTGGACAAATCAGAACAACAAACCTAAGAATTATCAACAATAGGAGCGGCTATAGAAAAATATCGCCAGAGCTAGAATCACCGCCAGACCATGAAAGGTCAAACCTTCCTTTACTTTAACAATACAATCACCAACTGACATTACTAGCAGAAAAAGAAAACCAAACAATCCAAGGTAGCCATCTAAGACAACACAAGAATCGCAAGAATGGGATACTAACTAGGCAACACTAGTCTAGCTGTCTATAAGGTAAGGACCAATCAAAGTTAAAACAATGACAATAATAACAATAGTATAAGATGTAAGTGGCACACAATGAAAAACATAGTCAGTACCACTTTAAAGTCATAACCAGGACAAAATACCAAGGGAAAGGGACTTTAACCCAAGTGCGATCCACTTTATTCACTTCTAAAAGAAATCATCTTTGGGCGTAGTCATATATGCATAAATCTACACAAAGGCTCACAACAATCAATTTAATAATTTCAAGGCATAAACCACCGATGAGTATGAAAACCCCAACTCAATTTAAATAAAAACTAAAAGATAGAAAATCAAAATTGCACCTGTACAATGAAATCCAACGTCATAGTCCCTGACCTACCCGAAGAAGTATGAATTTGAACGTGTTTGACCTCAGACTAAGCATTTGAACAACCAACTGAAACACTTAGCGCACTTCCTATCGAAGGTACCATATCTCTAAGAGACTAATTTGGCTACTTAATAACCCCATCCCGAGGACACTCTCTAGACCAATGGTCGGTCTCTCTGTAGTCGTAACAAACCCCTGAAGCTCTAACCTGGTGAGACACACGAGTTGACCTCAATTAGATGACCAACTCATGCCTGGGGCACTCCCTAAACTAATGACCAATCTCACCATAATCAAAAAATAACCCTGGAACTTTTTGATGCACTGTACCTATCGACCCAAAATGGCCTCCACGGCCAAAAGACCTAGAGTGAGAACCTTATAATGTCTGACCATAACTCTATCCATTGTGACCAGCATAGCCTATCTGAGAGTCACCTATAATCTGAGGCTTTACCAAAATAGACCAGATAGGCTGCAAGTGATTCTGACCTCTGCTGGGAGGATCCCTATCTCCGAACGAAATATCACTACTACTAAACTACTGACGTGGCCTCTTACCGCCACCTCCATATGTCTCAATACATGCCCTTTTTGTAGTCCTCGCGTGACCAATATCTTGAAGGAAAGTAAACCCAACTGCTATCAAATGCTCCAAAGCTAAGCGGAGTGTTAAAGTCAATTCTCTAATAAATTCCCGCACCATCTCACGCTCTATAGGATATAGCACAAAAGTATGTATGGCCCACTTGAAAAACCTAATCTCATACTCTGAAACTTATAAAGGGCCTTACTGAACACCAATAAACCCAACTCTGGCCTAAAAACCACTCAATATACCGGGCACCACCACTGACTGTGAAGTATCCACAAAAAGACAAAATCCCCAACAAGGTATCCCCAAATGTTGAGGTGGTCGCAAACTCTACTGAAGCCTGGGCTAGCCTCAAACCAACTGGCTGACGCTGAAGATTCTCAATACCAACCTCTAACTCTCTAGCCTGACGTTGAGCTGAAACTCTGGTAACACGCGCATAAGTCCCATCTGCATCTATCGACAACCTTGTGCTGTCTATCTGGGAAGGAATTGAGTCAAAAAAAGTACTAGAGGTTCATAGAAGTACTGACATAAATCAGCCCACAAAGTTAAGAAATTTAAAAACTAATTTCTAGGAATTTACAAGGAAAAGAGCAGAATTTGACAGGGACATACAATGGGAAATGATCAAGAGGTGTTGAATTAGCTTACCATAGCCTCAATGGACAATATCCCATAATTTCCCACTCTTCAAGCTCCAACAATGGCAGAAAAGGGGTCTTGAATCACAATTTTAGTCGAAAATCATGAAAAACGAAATGGATATTCTTGGAAAATAAGAGAAGTGAAGGTAAAATCATATAGCCAATGATTATACGAGAATAACACATTAAGAATCACCTAAAATGGAGCTTTCAAGCTGCCGAAATGTCAAAAATTCTAAACCTCAAGATCTGCCAATTTAAGCATGGCCTAGGTGAAATTTTTGATCTTCGCATTTGCGGGACCACCACCGCGTTCACGAAGAACAAATTTTTGTATTGAACAGTAAAAAATTGGTCGTTCTTCACATTCGCAGGACCCTGACCGCATTCACGAAGAAGAAACTCCGCACCAGAAATCCAACAATTTCAAAAACTTATTTTTGACCCTCGAAACTCATTTGGAACCTTACAAATATGAACCAATAATGCAAATTGATCATAAAACACGTTACGGACCCAATGGAATCATCAAATTTACAAAAATAGATCATTTACGACAAATTAACCCCCGGGACCCCTTTTAAGCTATTTTAACTAATTTTCGTCTAAACACTCAAAATGAAATATAAAGGCTCGGGACCCAAACTAACTATGCTACTAACCTAAAATTGACATTACGAACTCAATGGTGCCATATAAATTTCCATCTGAGGTAATTTTGACAAAAAAATGGCCCCACACCCAATGAGCAACTTTTACCAATTTCCAACCAATAGCCCAAAATGAGTCCGGAAGCCTCGGGACTAGGACCAAGGGTCCCCCTAGCCTAAAATATACATTTCAAAGATAACAACATTGTCAAAATTCTCACCCGAGTCCATTTATTAGAAGTTTTATTCCAAGACCAATTTCTTAATAGCGAAAGCACAAAAATAGGGAAATGATCCTAAAACCCAAACGAACTGTCCGAAAACCAAACTGACAGTTTTGACAAATCATAAATGACTTGTAGCCGTTGTGGGAAGGATAAAAACATCATAAACACCCAAAAATTGAGAAAATGACCTGGAGGGTTATTACAGAGTTCCTAATCAATATTTCCATCATTTTCTCCTAACAAATCCATGTTTTTACCTTCAAATCTTGGTTTTTCAATTTGCTAATTTCAGGTTTTCCTTGGTTAAGTTAAAATTTAATAAATTAGCGATTTTAAGACCAATTTCAACTCCGAGTTTGATGAAATTTTAGATTTGAACTTCTTGAGTCTTGGGTAACATAATTTTTCAATAAACTTCCCATTTCATCCTTGTGTGCCCATGGTGGAAGAACCATTCAACCCAACCCTCTCTAATACGGTTCAATAGTTAACATTCATCTTCCTCTATTCTTATCATTAAACAGTTTGGAAATACCATTATTGAATTAATATAAAAAATATCAAACCATCATAATCATCTAATATCTAATAGAGTGCAGAATCCTCTATTTATTACATCCCCAAGACCTGAAGTCACCATACAAGAACATCTAAGAGTGTTCAAGTCTACAACCCAAATAACATCCAAAAATACAGAAATAACAAAGGAGTATCTTAGTCCCAAATCAAAGGACATGAACATTAAACTGAAGATCCAAAGGCTTCCCGGTCATGGTGCTTACCCTCAAATTGAAATCTAGAACTGTTGGCTAGAGCCGAGGTCTCATCTCAACCGCCGGAACACACTCTACAGTTAATAAAAAAGAAGAGCACAAGTAGCATCAGTACAACAACAAGTACTAGTAGGCATCATAGGCCGACTTAACCCGACTCCATACAAATAAGCAAACCAAATAAATTCAAAGCGATCATCACAAAACTTATAATCAAAGACAATCACATAATTATGACACTTCACATTAGAGGAATTTCAGGATCACATTATATACGTTTACACTCATCTATTGTCAATAACAAGTTGTATCACAACATATGATTATAACCAATGAATGTATGTATGCATGCAAGATATGCGTCATCTCTTTCTCTTGTCAATCTCATCAACATCGTCAACATCATCATGAACATCATGATTTCAATAACCTCATCAATATCATCATCATCATCTCATCTCAACAACATCAATGTTTATGAGTATGCAATGCGGACAATAATCACAAGTAGTGCTCGAAAGAAATCACAATTATTTAATTCACATATAAGCACAGAGGTAGGCAAGTTTAATTGCTACAAATAAATTGTAACCTACCTCGATTCCTTGCTCAAGTCATTTTTAGGCCACAAACTTATCTTTCCTTTCCCTTTCAACTTGTTCTTGATCAATAACAACAAGATTACATACCAATTTCAATCATTTCATCCCTTTTAACCACTAGGGATTAATAACTAACAACTTTTAACCATAAATTTCCCTAATTCATCATCTTAGGGCTTTCTATCTTTTAAACCTCATGAAATATATCTTGTTTAACCTGAACAACTATGATTGTATTCTCATTATTATTTTCTAACACCCTAGAATCATTAACTACTGATTTTATATTCATTCCCATGACTTTGCATTAAATTCTTGAATTAGGGATAAACCCCAATTTCCACCATGAACAAGGTGTCTAATAATTTTCAGTAATTCTAAGAAGTAATTCAAATTTAGAATGTAAGATACTTACCTCTAAAGATGAAAACCTCTGAAAATTAGAAGAAAATTGCCTTCCCCAGAGCTTTGTTATGTTTTTCAAAAAGTGGAGAATGAAAAATATTTTTTGGATTTTAAAACTGAAAGTTACTGAATTTTACCGATGCAATGGTAAGATTACCACTGCAGCGGTTCGTGATGGAATAGAGGCTACCGCTGCAGCGTACCCTTTTTACTGTAGCGGTACTACTGCAACAGTTGCATTTTTTGATACAGCGATCCCAGGCAGAAATTAGGGACCTCTCCCCAATTTTGTCCATTTCACAACACATTCCCCGATTTACAACATCGTGAACTAACCCTTCCACAATAAACTCTATACGCAGAGTTCTATAACCCCATTTTACGTGTCAAAAGTTGCTACGACTTATTAAACTCGTTATGTATTTAGAAATTTAATCAAATATCCCCACCAATGTTCACATGAACCCCAGATATTTTTAGAGTAATACACACTAAAAATTCATCGAATACAAGCCTATCCCTAAATTTCTTAAAAATCACAAAAGTAAAAGTTTGGTGGGGTTTTCACTTCTTATTTTTAGCGTAATGATGATTTGGGTCATTACATTAGATACCAATTTACTCCTCCTTCATCCCCGAATGACAAATAGACTGATTTGACAAAATTAAGCAAGAATTACCTATGTCAATGAACAAGTGCGGATATCACTTGTGCATGTCAGCGTCGGTATCCCAAGTGGCTTCCTCAATAGTACGGTTTATCCATTGAACCTTTACACATGGAATGACTCTAGTTCTTAGCTTTCTCATATCTCTACCCTATAATGTAATTAGTTTCTCTTTGTATGAGAAATCCTTATCAAACAACTGGGGGTCCCTCAATGGTATTTTTTTAATATTGACACATGGAATATCGGGTGGAGCACAAGGATACTAGTAGGCAATGCCATCTTATAGGCTACTTTTTCAACCCTTTTCAAGACCTCAAAGGGTAAGATGTACCTCAAAATCAATTTTCCCTTCTTACCAAATGCATCACACCCTTCATGGGTGACACTTTCAATAATACTTTCTCCCTCTATTAAAACTTTACATCCCTTACCTTATTGTCCGCGTACTCTTTCTGTCAGCTCTAAGCTACACTGCACTTTCCAACATAAACTTTACCCTGTCCATTGAATCCTTGAGCATGTCAGTGCCCCAAGGCCTCACTTCGAAAAAATCAAACCATTTGTTTGAAGACCTACATATTCTACCATATAAGGCTTCAAAAGGAGCCATGTCAATGCTAGAGTGGTAACTATTGTTGTAGGCAAATTCACACAAAGGTAGATATTAGTCCCACTGACTCCCGAAGTCCATTACACACACCCGAAGCATGTCCTCAAGAACTTGAATAGTTTGCTTTGACTGACCATCGATCTGTGGATGGAAAGCTATACTAGGGTACAAGCTATATCCCAAATTTGACTGGAATTTCTCCAAGAAATTAGAGGTAAACTGGGTACCTTTGTCTGACATAATCGAACTGGTACCCTATGTAGCCTTACAATCCTTCACATAAATATTGGACAACTTAGCTGCATTACAATCCATCCTTACTGGGATGAAGTGATCCGACTTAGTCAACTGATCAACAATGAACCATATAGAGTCGCACTTCCTCAAGGTCTTAGGAAGACCAACCATAAAGTCCATAATTATCCTTTCCCACTTCCATTCTAGAATGGTCATCCTTTGAAAAGTACCACCAGGTTTTCGATGTTCATACTTGACCATCTGGCAATTTTGGCACTTGGTCTCAAAATCTACAATATCATACTTCATTCTTCTCCACCAATAATGTTGCCTCAAGTCCCTATACATATTGGTGGCACTAGGATGTGTAGAGTACTTAGAGTTGTGAGCCTCTGCAAGAATAGCTGAAATTAGATTGCCCACTTGGGGTACACATAACATTCCTCGAATCCTCAACACTCCCTCAACTACTTTTGATTTGGTCAAAGAATGTGGACCTGACTTCCATATGTTCTAATATTCTCTCTTTGCTAGTCTTCCACAATCTCAAAAAATTGTTAGGCAAAAACTGTAACTCTCTTGCTAATTGGGTGCCTTGACGCCTCTAGACATGCTCAGATTCATAGTCTTTGATCAACTCCATCTACCTTCTTTGTCTTAGGTTTAGATCCCTTTGGGTGAACATATGCTGTAGGCTATAGTGGTCAGTGAACACTTCAAACTTCACCCCATAGAGATAATGCCTTTAAATATTCAAAGCGAAGACCATAACCGCCAACTCTAAGTCGTGGGTGTGGTAAATTTTCTCATAAGGCTTTAGTTGTCTTAAAGCATAAACAATCACGTTCTGATCCTACATCAAAACAACACCTAAACCCAACCATGAGGCATTACAATATACAATGAAATCCTTGCCCTCAATAGGCAATGTTAGAATCCTGTCTGAGGTTACAAAGTTTTGAGCTTTTAAAAGCTCTCCTCACACTTCCATTCCAGAATAGGAATTCTTTGAAAAGTACCACCAGGTTATCGATGTTCATACTTGATCTGCTAGTAATTTTAGCACTTGGTCACAAAATTCACAATATCACGCTTCATTCTTTACAACCAATAATGTTGCCTCAAGTCCCTAAACATATTGGTGGCACCAGAATGTGTAGAATACTTAGAGTTATGAGCCTATATAAGAATAGTTAAAATTAGATTGCCCACCCGGGGTACACACAAGCATCCCCGAATCCTCAACACTACTCTTTGAGGATAAGAAACTGAGCAACCTCAGAGAAAAAGTGTTGTAGGGTGAGGCTAGAGAGGCCATCCTTGATGATAACGGAGTGTTGAGGATTTGGAGATGCTTGTATGTACCCCGAGAGGGTAATCTAATTTCAACTATTCTTGCAGAGGCTCACAACTCTAAGTACTCTACACATCCTAGTGCTACCAATATGTATAGGGACTTGAGGCAACATTATTAGTGGCGAAGAATGAAGCGTGATATTGTAGATTTTTTAACCAAGTGCCAAAATTGCCAGCAGGTCAAGTATGAACATCGAAAACCTGGTGGTACTTTTCAAAGGATGCCCATTCCGGAATAGAAATGGGAAAGGATAACCATGGACTTTGTGGTTGATCTTCCTAGGACCTTGAGAAAGTGCGACTCTATATGGGTTATTGTTGATCGATTGACTAAGTTGGATCACTTTTTCCCGATAAGGGTGGATTATAATACGGCTAAGTTAGCCAAAATTTATGTGAAGGAGACTTTAAGGATGCATGGGGTACTGGTTTGATTGTGTCAGACAAAGGTACCTAGTTCACCTCCAATTTTTAGGAGAAATTCCAGTCAAAGTTAGGCTCTAGATTGGACCTAAGTGCAACTTTCCATCCACAGACCGATGGTCAGTCAGAGTTAACTATTCAAGTTCTTGGGGACATGTTTCAGGCGTGTGTAATGGACTTTGAGAATCAGTGGGACCAATATCTACCTTTGTGTGAATTTGCCTACAATAATAGCTGCCACTCTAGCATTGCCATGGCTCCTTTTGAAGCCCTATATGGTAGAAGATATAGGTTTCTAATTGGATTGTTTGATGCTATTGAAGTGAGGCCTTGGGGAACTGACATGCTCAAGGATTCGATGGAGAGGGTAAAGTTTATGTAGGAAAATCTCAAAGTAGCTTAGAGATGACAGAAAGAGTACGCAGACAATAAGGTGAGGGATGTAAAGTTTGAATAGGAGGAGAAATTATTTTTGAAAGTGTCACCCATAAAAGGTGTGATGCATTTTGGTAAGAAGGGCAAATTGATTTCAAGGTACATCAGACCATTTGAGGTCTTGAAGAGGGTAGAGGCAGTAACTTATAAGCTAGAATTGCATCTTAATATGTTTGGGGTCCACCCAATAGTCCACGTGTCAATGTTAAAGAAATACCATGGAGATGGGGACTACTTTATTCGTTGAGACCCCTAGTTGTTTGATAAAGAGTTATCATACAAAGAGGAACCAATTGCAATATTGGGTAGAGATGTGAGAAAGCTGAGAACTTGAGTCATTTCATGTGTAAAGGTTCAATGGAGGAAATGTACTATTGAGGAAGTCACTTGGAAGGCGAATGCTGACATGCACAAGCGATATCCGTACTTGTTCATTGACATAGGTAATTTTGGCTTAATTTTGTCATCTCAGTCTATTTATCAGTCAGGGACAAATGAGGGATAAATCAGTATCTAATGTAATGACCCAAATTGTCATTATGCTGAAAATAAGAAGTGAAAACCCTGTCAAACTTTTACTTATGTGGTTTTTAAGAAATTTAGGGTTGGGCTAGTATTCGATAAATTTTAAGTATGTATTACTCTAAAAAAATCTGGTGTTCATGTGAACATTGTTGGGGATATTTTATTAGATTTTTATATAGATAGAGAGTTTATAAAGTCGTAGTAACTTTCGACACAAAAAATGGGGTTATAGAACTCCAGGAATAGAGTTTACTGTGGAAGGGTTGGTTCGCGATGTTGGAAATCGAGGAATGTGTTGTGAAATGGACAAAATTGGAGAGAGGTCTCTAGTTCTTCCTGGATCCACTGCAGTGGAAAATCCAACCACTGCAGTAGTACCGCTACAGCAGAAAGGGTATCGCTGCAGCGGTAGCCTCCCACTGTAGCGGTAATCTTACAGTTGCAGCGGTAAAATGCAGTAACTTTAAGTTTTAAAATTTAAAAAATGTTTTTCATTCCCCATTTTTTGAAAAACATAACAAAGCTCTTGGGAAGGTGATTTTCTGGCAATTTTCAAAGGTTTTCATCTTTGGAGGTAAATATCTTACATTTTAAATTTGAATTTCTTCTTAGAATTACTAAAAATCATTAGAAACGTTGTTCATGGTGGAAATTGAGGTTTAGCCCTAATTCAAGAATTTAATACAAATTTATGGGAATGAATATAAAATTAGTAGTTAATGATTCTAGGATGTTAGAAAATAATAATGAGAGTAGAATCATAGTTGTTCATGGTAAACAAGATAGGTTTCATGAGGTTTAAAGGATAGAAAGCCCTAAGACTATGACTTAGGGTAATTTATGGTTTAAAGTTGTTCGTTATTAATCCCCAGTGGTTAAAAGGGATGAAATGATTGAAATGGGTGTGTAATCTTGCTTTTGTTGATCAAGAACAAGTTGAAAGGGAAAGAAAAGGCAAGCTTGTGGCCTAGAAGTGACTTGACCAAGGAATCGAGGTAGGTTACGATTTATTTGTAGCAATTAGACTTGCCTGCCTCTGTTCTTATATGTGAATTAAGTAATTGTGATTGCTTTCGAGCACTACTTGTGATTGTTGTCTGCATTGCATACTCATAAACATTGATGTTGTTGAGATGAGATGATGATGATGTTGATGAGGTAATTGAAATCATGATGTTCATGATGATGTTGATGAGATTGAGAAGAGAAAGAGATGACACACATCTTGCATGCATACATACATTCATGTGCATTGAATGTTGGTTATAATCACATGTTGTGATAAAACTTGTTATTGAAAATGGCGGAGTGTAAATGTATGTAATGTGAGCCTGAAATTCCTCTTATGTGAAGTGTCATAATTGTGTGATTGTCTTTGATTATAAGTTTTGTGATGAACGCTTTGCATTTATTTGGTTTGCTTATTTGTATGGCTTTGGGTTGAGTCGACCTATGATACCTTCCAGTACTTGTTGTTGTACTGATGCTACTTGTGCTCTTTTTTTATTGACTATAGAGTGTGTTCCAGCTGTTGAGACGAGACCTTGGCTCTAGCCAACAGTTTCAGATTTCAATTTGAGGGTGAGCATCATGATCGGGCAGCCTTTGGATCTTCATTTTAATGTTCATCTCCTTTGTTTTGGGACTAAGATACTCCTTTGTTATTTTTGATTTTTTGGATGTTCTTTGGGTCGTAGACTTGAACACTCTTAGATGTTCTTGTACAGTGACTTCTGGTCTCGGGGATGTAATAAATAAAGGATTCTGTGCCCTATTAGATATTAGATGATTATGATTGTTTGACATTTTTTGTATTAATTCATAATGAGATTTTCGAACTGTTTAATGATAAGAATAGCAGAAGATGAATGTTAACTGTTGAACCGTATTAGATAAGGTTGGGTTGAATGGTTCTTCCACCGTGGGAACACAAGGATGAAATGGGAAGTTTATTGAAAAATCATGTTACCCAAGACTCAAGAAGTTCAAATGTAAAATTTCATCACACTCAGAGTTGAAATTGGTATTAAGATCACTAATTTATTAAGTTTTAACTTAAAAAAAGAAACCCCTAAATTAACAAATTTAAAAACCTAGATTTGAAGGTAAATCATGGATTAGTTAGGAGAAACGATGGAAATATTGATTAGGAACTCTGTAATGACCCTCCAGGTCATTTTCTCAATTTCCATGCATTTTTGATGTTTTGCGCCTTCCCACAGTGGTTACAAGTCATTTATGACTTATCGAAACTGTCGGTTCAATTTTTGGATAGTTCGTTTGGGTTTTAGGATCATTTCCCCATTTTTGTGCTTTCGTTATATTGGTCTTGGACCAAAACATCTAATAAATGGAATCAGATGAGAATTTCAACAACGTTGTTATCTCCAGAATGTGTATTTTAGGCTAGGGGGACTCTTGGTCCGAGTCCGGAGGCTTTCAGACTCATTTTGGGCTATTGGTTGGAAATTGGTAAAAGTTGCTCATTAGGTGTGGGGACCACTTTTTGTTGAAAAGTCATCAAATGGAAATTTTGATGGCACCATAAAGTCTGAAATGTCGATTTTGGGTTAGTAGCATAGTTAGTTTGGGTCTCGAGCCTTTATATTTCGTTTTGAGTGTTTAGATGAAAATTAGTTAAAATAGCCTAAAAGGGGTCCTTGGGGGTTAATTTATTGTAAACAATCTCTTTTCATAAATTTTATGATTCCATTGGGTCAAGAATCTGTTTTATGATCAATTTGCACTATTGGTTCATATTTGTAAGGTTCCGGATGAGTTCCGAGGGTTAAAAATAAGTTTTTGAAATTGCTGAATTTCTGGTGCTGAGTTTCTTCTTCGCGAACGCGGTTGGGGTCCTGCAAATGTGAAGAAGGACCAATTTTTTACTGGTCAACACAAAAATTTGTTCTTCGCAAATGCGGTGGTGGTCCCGCGAATGCGAAGAATAAAAATTTCACCTAGGCAATGCTTAAATTGGCAGATCGCGAGGTTTTAGTATTTTTGACATTTTGGGATCTAGAAAGCTCCGTTTTAGGCGATTCTCAATGCGTTGTTCTCGTATGATCATTGGATATGTGATTTTACCTTCACTTCTCCCATTTTCCAAGAATTTTCATTTCTTTTTTCACAATTTCCTACTAAAATTGTGATTCAAAACCCTTTTTCTGCCATTGTTAGAGCTTGGAGCGTGGGAAATTGTCCATTGAGGCTAAGGTAAGCTAATTCAACACCACTGGATCATTTCCCATTGTTTTTCCCCATTAAATTCCATTCTTTTTCTTGTAAATTCCTAGAAATTAGTTTTTGAATTTTTTAACTTTGTGGGCTAATTTGGGCCTCGATTCGGGCTCTGTTTGCGCTCAAATTTTGAGCATGTACTCCTTATACTTTGAGGGACCTCGTGAAGTATTCAATTTTAGAATCCTATTTATGCGCCCCACGATCCCGTTCTTGACCCAAATTTTAGCTCGAGCTATTATATAGCAATATGGGTATCGTTTTACTCCTATTAACATGTAAAATATGATTTTGATAGTGCAGCATAATTTTTGAGATTGTGGGACAAATATGAGAAATTTGTGGACAATTTAAGATTGTGGTTTGGCTATGAGGTAGGCTTCGGTCTACTTTCTCTAATAGATTATGTATTGTATGGATTGCATGCTATGTAGGGATTATAAGATATGTTTAGACCCAGTAATATCATGACTTGACCTGTTTAGAAAATTTAGAATAGAAATGTGAATTGAGCCTTAGTCTAGAATACCCGATGTGGTTACAGAATTCTAGTACGCCTAATTATATACTTGATAAACCTAGATTGACATTAAGTATCCCTTAGTATAAGCTTTACTGTATCACTTAGTGATTTGGGTGATATCCCTTTGAATAGGTCCTCCCGTAGTGTGATGGCCGTGTTTACCTTAGTATTCCTGAATTATATTAGAGTTATCCTGTTATATTTAGATTGTGGGCCCGAGGCCGTGGTTACGAGACCAGTTGAACACTAGGTTAGTACTCTATCCTTTAAAAGGATGTGGTTCTAGTCTGTAGATGCTTACGGTTGTATTATTCGGATACTGGTCATGGCATGCATACATTTAGGCGCATTTATACTTATTTAGTGGTCCGATTCTGGTTAAAACCTTGATTTTTCTATTGTTTTCTAAAAAGGGATTTATTCCCACTTTTCTTTGCTCTAAAATTATTTCTGTTAAAATGAAAGTCTTACCACCCTTATTATTAGAGTACTTAGAGTTATGAGTGTCTGCAAGAATAGTTGAAATTAGATTGCCTACGCAGGGTATGCACAAGCGTTCACGAATCCTCAACACTCCCTTAACTACTTTTGATTTGGTCAAAGAATGTGGACCTGACTTTCATATGTGCTAATATTCTCCCTTTGCTAGTCTCCTGCAATCTCAAAAAATCGTTAGCCAAAAACTGTACCTCTCTTGCCAATTGATGCCTTAACGCCTCCACACATGCTAAGATGTCATAGTCTTTGATCAACTCTATCCACCTTCTTTGTCTTAGGTTTAGATCCCTTTGGGTGAACATATGTTGTAGGCTGCAGTGGTCAGTGAACACCTCACACTTCACCCCATAGAGATAATACCTTTAAATCTTCAAAGTGAAGACCACAACCGCCAACTTTAAGTCGTGGGTGGAGTAAATTTTCTCATAAGGCTTTAGTTGTATTGAAGCATAAGCAATCATGTTTTGATCCTGTATAAGAAAACACCTAAACCCAACCATGAGGCATCATAATATATAATGAAATCCTTACCCTCAATAGGAAATGTGAGAATTGGGGCTGAGGTCACAAAGTTTTGAGCTTTTGGAAGCTCTCTTTACACTTGTCATCCCACATAAATGAAACTTACTTCTGAGTCAGGCGGGTCATGTCTGAAGCAATGGACCCCTTAACGAATCAATGATAATAATTGATCAACCCCATAAGACTATGAATTTTTGTCGTATTTGTTGGCCTAGCCCAATTCTTAACAATTTCTACCTTCTTCAGGTCTACCATAACCCCTTCCTTAGAACCCATGTTCCCCAAGAAGGACATGGAAGATAGCCAGAACTCACACTTGGAATATTTAGCATATAGTTGCTTCTCCCTAAGTAACCCCAACACCATACGCAAATGAGTTTCATGCTCCTCTTTTCTCTTGGAGTAAACTAATATTTCATTAATAGAAACGATAACAGATGAATCCAAAAATGACTTAAAGACTCCATTCATCAGGCTCATAAAAGTAGTTGGGGCATTGGTCAAGCCAAAAGACATAACTAGAAACTCATAGTGCCCATAATGAGTTTGGAAAGTAGTCTTTGGGTATCCTCTTCCTTAATCTTGAGATGGTGATAGCCCGATCTTAAATCAATTTTGGAAAATATAACAACTCCTTGCAACTGGTCAAATAGGTCATATATTTTAGGTAAAGGATATTTGTTGCGAATGGTCACCTTATTCAACTGGTGGTAGTCTATGCACATCCTCATGCTACCGTCCTTCTTTTTCACAAATAAAATAGGTGCACCCAAGGAGAAACACTTGGGTGAATAAATCCCTTCTCTAGAAATTGCTGTAACTGCGATTTCAACTCCCTCAACTCCGCTAGTGCCATATGATAAGGAAGGATAGAGATGGGTCGAGTTTCGGGCTTTAAATCTATTCAGAAATCAGCGTCTTGTCTAGAGGAATAGACGGAAGGTCATCAGGAAATACTTCTAAGAATTATGACTGGGGCTAAAGTTATAGGAGGAACTACAGATTTATCTTCCTGAAGATGGGATAAAGATGCCATACACTCCTTCTTTACTAGTTTTTAGGCACAAATAGCTGACACAATCCTTACAGGAGTAGGCTTAAAAGTACCCTCCCACTCCAACTTCTCCATCTCAGGAATTGCTACAGTGACGATTTTAGCATAACAATTAAGAATGGCACGATAAGGAGACGACCAACTCATCCCCAAGATAATATCAAATTCCTTCATGTCTAGAACCACTAAGTCTGCCAAGGTTTTAAACCCTATAAACATTACAAGACACGCACGATACACCTAATCAACACATACAAACACTCCAACTAGTGTGGACATATACATAAGAGTATCACGATATTCACAGTCTAAGTCCCAGCCCAAGGGAAATTTCATAGACATATAAGAGAAAGTGGAGCCAGGATCAAACAATACAGAATCCATACAATCACAGATAAAAATAGTACCTATGATCACAATATCAGAAGCTTCTACTTCAGGATTAGCCAGAACAACATAAGGGTAGGCCTTATCACCACCCTGACCGCCACTTTTACCAGCGTGAGCACCATTTCTACCAATCTGTCCCCCACCTCAGTTGGCTTAGTTTCCACCCCTTCCTGCAGCTTGGCCACCACGCCCACCTTATGGATGACCCCTACTATTTCTTCCACCACCATGACCTGCCGAAACTAGTGCAGTAGAAGTTGGTTGCTGAGTCAACTGACCTGTAGACAAGAAATTAGGACAATTACCTTATGATGTGGCCAAAACCCCCACACTCAGGGCACCTGATGCCCAAAGCAGGCCTCTGAACTGAAGAAGATGAGGTGTATAGCTGTATGCCCATGAAGGCTGATAACTAACCCCAGATAGGCCCCCTATGAATATAGGCATGGCTCAATTGTAATGCTAGATAAACCACGCCACTTCAATAAAGTACCGCTGAATTGGCCTGAAATCTGGGACTTTTTCTCTTTTTCTTTTACTTCTCTCTATTTCTCAAGTGTCGCAGCCTTCTTGGCAAACTTAATTATCTCCTGAAAGGACTACAAGACATAGCCACAGTTAAGGTAACCAACTGAATCCCAGAATTTAGACCCTTCATAAAGTACCTGATCTGTTCTTTTTTGAGGTGGTCAATTATAGTGCATAGCGAGACAAGGCATGAAATTTGACCTCATAGGCTGCCACAAACATGTTACCCTGCTCCAACCTTAAGAACTCATCCTTTTTCTGATCACGATAAGTGCAGGGAACATATTTCTCAAGGAATATATTCTGGAATTGTACCCAAATAAGTGAAGGTAAGGCAGCATTGCATTCCACAAATGACCTCCACCATTGCTTGGCTTCGGCCTACAACTAAAAAGAAACAAACTCCACTCCATACTTTTCAACAATACCTATCTTATGTAGATATTCATGACAATCTATCAAAACTTGAATGCATCCTCAGACTCTGTACGCTGGAATACTGGGGGTTTCATCTTCATAAACTTACAGAATAGTCCGTGTTCATTATTAGTCATCACTGACCCAAGTACCTATTGGGGATACACATCGATTTCAGAACTTTCATCCATCCTTCATGCTACCACAATAATATGTTGTAAGGCTGGGGATGGGAAGGCCGGAGCAACTGAATGGTTATTGATGCCAGCCAAGCTACTCAAAAATCCCAATATTTGCAGAATCACTTCTGCAGACAAAGGCACCAGAGCTACACCATTTGATACTGGCACTATATTCTCTTGTACTACCATCTCTTTCTCCTCAATTACAACGTCTTCATTCTGGGCAAGGTTTGGGGCATCCTGTTATGGGGGAGGTGTAACAGCCCAAAAATCTAAGCTAAGATTAGAACCATGCTTCACGTACATGTAGAATAAAACATCATGTTTTGGTAGTATGAGAAGTGATTTAGGCCTTTTCAATGCCACAAGTAACTCCTAGCTCATAGCAAAGTTGAAACATTCCTTACCGATTGATTTCTCGTGAAGAATCTTTCTATAGTCAACTTAAAATGAGAATAACTCCTAGATTTTGAAGTATTTTTGAACTCAAGACCCACCAAATGAAATATCTTTGAGTCTTCTTTCCAAAAAATCAAGTTTCATTTAATCCTATTCTGGATCTAAGAGTTACGACCATTTTAGTGAAGCATTGCCTAGCAGTGAGATAGTACGAACATAAACCACGATCGTGGTTAGAAATCATGACCGTACAATGGCCTCATTTGCATGAATCATCCCCAAAAACCAGAGAGTTGTCAATTATACCTTCCAACCACGAAAGGGTACCAAAAGTTTGGCTATAAATCACGATCTTGGCTCCTAAAGTTGATTCGGCTTGGACTTCTAACCTACGAACCAAGGTATAATCATGGGTGGGTCCCACGAGTTATACCAAGGCTGGTTTGATGAAGCCCATAGGGCCACAAATCATCCACTCAACCACAAGCACCACCCATAATCATTGATGGGTCCATAATCTTGGGATGGTCCGTACACCATGTCCTGCATCTTTTTCAATTACGTTTTATAAGGGGCATTCCAATCTTTTCCCACTATCTAGACCCCTATACTATGTTGGCTAATTATCAAGTTAAATATTACCCTAAGTCCCTCATTACCCGAATTCATTCGATACTTAGCCTCAAATAGAGAAACAAAAACGATTCTTCTTCCTCCAAGGCAAACTAGGGTTCATCTCTTTGAAGTTCCAAATTCAAAGAATTCACCAAGTTTTCCATATCCAGGTATGTGGGATTTCATCAATGGGTTTTCTTTCACCCATTGAGTCTCAAAGTTAACTCAATTCCTCAAGTTTAATTCACCCTCCAAGCTTAGAGTTCCCATTAAAAGTATGAATTTCTTTAGCTTTTAGTTTCTTGCTTTGACTAAACCATGAATACATATTTTTCCATAAATTTGAGCATATTTACACACTTATGACTATGAAATCTCATTATATTGATAAATTCTTGATTTTGGGGTTGAATTATGAAATAACTCATTACGTTCAGTTTATAGAATTTCCATTAGTAGTTGCATTCTTCTGAGATGGCGGGTTATGAACACCCGATGACCTAGGATTTCATACATACGTAATGAATACTTAGTCCTCCATAGTTACATGATGTAGAATGATTTTTAGTTAAGTGTCTATTATTTCAGTCCCAGATATCAATGTTATGAGTTTCTCAGTTAACCGTTCTAAATGAACTATCCATTTATCAGTTATATTTAGATTGGGAGTAGTACTTAGCATTGAGCAAACGTAGGGATAAAGGCTCACCTATCAGTTATCCTGAGACCTTTAGTAGAAGTCCCTAAGTACCAGAACTACGACGCCACTGTAGGTTCTAAAGGGTTACCCATCAGACCAGGCTTGACACCTTCGTCCTTTCTGACATCGGTTTAGTGGATCTACGTAAGTCAGTGTTATACCCTAAGCAAGGTACTAAACATCCTTCCATCTTGGGTTATAGGTTGGACCCCGATTAGCTCAGATTAGGGTATGTCGGTTAACGGTAGCTCCCACAGTCCACAGTTCAGATTTATATATATATATATAAATATAGATAGATAGATAGATAGATAGATATGACCTTGTATTTAGTTTGTTCATCTTGTTATACCACTACATATTTATTACTTGGTCATTATATCAGTTTGCATGTCTTGTCTTCATGTTCAGTTTACCATGTTACCTTCAGCATATTTAGTTTATATTAGATTATGCATATATCACATGCTCAGTACATTTAAAGTACTGACCACATACTTTCTTTGCACTATATTGTCTTATAATATAGTTTCCAACGTTCAATATTGTCACACCTCTTTTTTCAACTATCGGTGGTGAAGCGAAGGAAAGAAGAAAAGTTTTTTTCCATTGAAGTGAGGATTTTGAATAGGGATTATTTTATTTACTTATAGATTCGCCACTCGAAATTGAGTTATGGTGTTCCAAGTCACCTTTTTGAATCCCTAATCAAAAGAAAGTTGACTCTTTTATTATTGTTCTGCAAAAATAGAAGATCGGGTAAGGAATTTTGTTGACCGAGGGGAAGGTATGAGGTACCCCTTGAGTCCCATCGTTCTAGCATGGTCGCTTTTATCAACTTGTACTTAACTTAAACTATTTTAGATAATTGTGTTTGTAGGCCTTGATTCGCTCGTATATATATATTGCACCAATATTATCTGTCTGCACCTATTGGGTTTGAATTGACAAAAATTAATTTTTTGAACAATCTTTGTCAAGGTGCATAGCTGCATCCTTGAGTTTTGTATTAAGCATCTAAAAAAAAATGTGTAACTGCCTTCTTATTCGAAACAAACATTTTAAACGTGCCTAAAGCTCATCTAACGTCAGAGGCATTTGTTTGTCTCGCAAATTAGAGACAATTTATTCTTATCTATTTTTCACTCTTTTTACAACAAGCCTTGAATTAATCTGTGACTTACCTCATTCCCTTACAAAATAGGTTTTTCCACTCTTTTCTTTCCTCCATATTGACGGATTTCAAAAAACGTTCGCAACCCATCTCACTCAAGCTCTCACTAAATTAATGAATAGATCTTAGAAAAAATTTGAGGCACTGAAATCTATCTACTGGAAGCGTATAGATTAAATATGGGATTCAAATCTCTGTCCATCTTCATATCCTAAAGAAATCCATACAAAACAAAAAATGAAAAAATAGCAACCGACTTTGATATATATATAGAGAGCATTTTAAACATCCAAATCATGAAGAAAGAAAGAGTTAATTGGTAAAATAATGTTAAAAAAATGTAAATATATCATGCCAAGAAACTGCATGTTGTTACCACCTGTACATACACAAATTCATCACCTCACACCCATTTTCATAATATGCACACCACAATTCCCTAACAACACAGATACTACAACTATACATTGGAGAATTCCACTCACACCATTACATTCCCATTCCTCCCAACTCCATATAATCCATGCACAACTAACTAATTAACACATAAATAAGGAACAAAAAAAAAATACATTCTTGACCTTTTCTCTCTAAAACAATAAATAAAAGTGTAGTAACACATTTAGTTTTCTATTTTGTGTATTAAAAAAATGATAAGAAATATATTAAAAAGACAAGAAAGTCACAAATTTCCTTCTAGTTTTAGCTCTGGCTTCGGGTTTTTTTTTGTTATCCTTTGAATAAAACTCTAAATAAACTTTTTCTATTTAAATGACCCTTACTGGAACCAAATTACTATGGCAAAACCATTTCCCCAATACTTATTCTTTACAAAAACTTCAATATAGCCTAAATTGAATTTTATAGGATACATGGTTACAACAATGTTTTGATCCAACGTATCTATATTAATTGCCAAAACACATATCTGGACACCCAACATTCATGAGTACTATGGCTTAAACAGGAACAAACAATCTCGAACATTAATTACACCAATATTCTAAAATATTGATAACAACCAGAAAAGTGAATTCATTGAAGAAAATATGAAGTTTCAATGGTTAGGATAGGCTTGGACAAGTTTCCACATAATCGTAAAATTAGATTATACCAAAGAAAGATTGAGGGTTACCTCTTGTAAAAATTAATTTCTAACAAAATACGCTACAATCATCTGATTCGCAAAGTTAATAATAGTTAACTTTCAGGAGCCACAAACCTGAAAAACCACAAACAAAGCCTTTAACTCTAACTCTTTCTCTCACGTTTTCCCTCCCTGTTTACTTTTTTTTTTTTCTCTAAGTGCTGTTTTTTTTCTTTTCCCCATGTCGTTCTTGTATGTCTTTTGTCTGGTATTATGAATATGACTTTTTGCAGCATGTTCCTTTTTTCTCTATGTTTTCTGTCTCCCCTTGCTATCTATTTTTCTCTTTTGCTTTTGGTGTTGTTGTATGTCCATGGACGTGTATTGTGCGTGTAGTGTCGTGCATGGTGATGTGGGTTGTGTTGTCTGTGCTGAAATATAGGAACACGAGGGAGTTGGGGTAAGTTTTGGTGAATCATTTTAATGCTGATGGGACAGTTGGGGTGGTTTGGGTAGTTTAGGATTTTGTTTTCTTTATTGAAGAAATAAATAAATAGTAGTAGAAAAGTTAAATATCTGGTCCTAAAATTATAATGAAGAAAATATTAAAATCACTAGATTATTTATTAAAATCTAAATTAAAAGAAAACATATATATATTTTTTTGAAAATTTCTTTTCTTTTGACAAGTAAAAACAAAACTTATCCTAAACTATGACTCTATTTTTTTTGAATTCTTTTTCACAATTTCTTAAACAAAACCTACTAAAAATAAAAATAAAAGCTAAAAATAAATATTTAATGCTAAAAAAAGGTTAAAACTCGGGGAGGGTCAAAAATCACGTGTCTACAAACATTCCACTGGAGGCTAGTACGATTCAGCACCATATCAGCAACAGTGTTTGTTGACTCCTCATCATTCGAGGTCTAGTTATCAGAATTTCTTTTCAGTATTATTTTAGTTTCAGACAGTTAGAGTTAGTTAGGGGCTTGTCCCAACAACTCATCTTATTTAGAGGCTTTCAGACAGTCAGATAGCTTATATTTTCAGCTTTATGGGTTTTCTTTAGATATTATCACTTGGGCTTAAGGCTAAACTTATTATTCAGATTGTTAGTTTCTGCATAAGTGATTTCCATTTATTTAGTATTCTTAGTGTTATGCCAGGCCATGGGTTAGCTTGGGGTCACTTGTGACCCTAAGCACTATGTTACGACTAGGGGGTCATCTCGGATCATGACAAACTTGGTATCATATGATCAGGTTTAAAGTATCCTAGAGTGTCTAAAATTCGTATTAAGTAGTGTCTTACATATGGGTGTGAAGCGCACTATCTTATGAGTGAGAGCCTATGATACATTTTAGGAAAAAATTCACTTCTTTCATGTTTATATCATGTGATAGAGTGTGAACTATATTAAAACCTTCTTCTAACTCATACTCTATGCATTTACAAAAAATGCCTCCCAGAATAGCCAACAGAAGGAGAAACAAAAATGGTAACAGGAATAAGAACCAACAAGCACCAGCAGCTCCAACAGACTCTTTGAATGAACAAGTCTCTCATGCTGAGTTTAGGGCTGCTTTCACGGTGCTATCTCAGGCCATGACCACTCGATCTAATCAAGAGGTTGTTACCTCGGTTAATCCTATTTGTACCATAGCAACGGCTAGAGTTTGGGACTTCACTTGAATGAATCCTCCTAAGTTCCATGGTTCTAAGACTGAGAAAGATCCGCAAGAGTTTCTTGATGATATTCAGAAGGTTACTGAAATTATGGGTGTCACTCCAGTTGAGAGTGCTGACATGGATTCTTTTCAGTTGAAGGGAGTAGCTCACACTTGGTACAAGCAGTGGAAGGAGCATAGAGGTGCAGATGCAGGACCGGTAGAATGGGATGAGTTTGTTGCTGCTTTTCTGGATAGGTTCTTCCTACCTGAGTTGAGAGAGACCAAGGTTCTCAAGTTCATAAATCTATAACAGGGCAACATGAGTGTGAATGAGTATTCTCTTAAGTTTACTCACCTTGCAAAGTATGATCCGACAATGGTTGCTGATTCTAGGGCCAATATGAGTAAGTTCATGACAGGTGCTTTCGAGGATGTGGTTAAAGAGTGTAGGACTGCTATGTTGGTTAAGGAGATAGACATCTCCAGGTTGATAGTCCATGCCCAACAGATTAAGGAGGAAAATATCAAAGAGAGAGAAAGGGAGAACAAGAGGGCTAGAACGAGTAGTTTTAACTTCTCTCAGTAGCGGTCAGATGGTGGTAATCATTCTTAATTCTATCAAAAATCTTCAGCCCCAGTACCATTATTTACTAGTGCTCCAGTACCAAAGTTCAGGCAAGATAATTGGGTTAGAGCACCAGGCTCTAAGTCCCAGAGTAGTGTGAATAGTGGTTGTACTAACCCGATTTGCAAAGAGTATAGTAAGAACCACACGGTGAGTGTATGACTGGTAGTGATGCTTGTTTTGGGTGTGGCAAGCCAGGCCATATATTGAAGGAGTGTCTAATGGCTTCACAGAGAGGCAGAGATACTCGTCAACAGAATTAGTCTAACTCTTCAGCAGCTCCAGTAGATCACCCAACTCTGTAGGGTGCTTCATCCAGTATAGTTGGCAGTCAGCTTCAGAACAGGTTCTATGCCCTTCAGACTCTACAGTATCAAGAGGGTTCTCCTGATGTAGTCACTGGTATGTTATAGGCCTTTCATATTCATGTCTATGCATTGCTAGATCTCAAAGCCACACTTTCTTTTGTGACTCCTTATATAGCTATAGACTTTGGGGTTAGTCCCAAAATCCTTTCAGAACCTTTCTCAGTCTCTACTCCAGTTGGTGATTTAGTTGTAGCAAGACAGGTATACAGAAATTGCCCAGTTATTATTTCTCAAAAAGTCACCTCAGTTGATCTTGTAGAGTTAGACATGATTGATTTGATGTTATTCTTGGCATGGATTGGATCCACTCTTATTATGCCTCAATTGATTGTAGAAATAGGGTAGTCCAGTTTCAGTTTCCAAATGAGCCAGCCATAGAGTGGCAGGGTAGTACCTCAGTGCCTATAGGTCGCTTTGTCTCTTACCTTAAGGCTAGAAAAATGATTTTCAAAGGGTGCATCTATTATCTTGTTCGGGTTAAGGATTAAAAGTATCAAACCCCAACTCTTGAGTCAGTTCCAGTAGTTAATGAGTTCCCAAAAATATTTCCCAAAGATTGCCTGGAGTTCCTCCCTAACGGGAAATTGACTTCAGAATAGATCTTCTTCCAGATACTAACCTATTTCAATTCCACCCTATAGAATGGCTCCAGCCAAGCTTAAGAAACTAAAGGATTAATTGAAAGATCTCCTCAACAAGGGTTTCATCAGGCCCAATATCTCTCTATGGGGTGCTCCAATTCTTTTCATGTGCAAGAAAGATAGTTCTCTCAGAATGTGCATTGACTATCGTTAGTTGAACAAAGTCACAGTCAAGAATAAGTATCCCATTCCCAAGATTGATGACTTGTTCGACCAACTTCAGGGTGCTAATTACTTCCAAAGATAAACCTCAGACCCGGCTATCATTAGCTCAGAGTCAGAGAATGTGACATTCTGAAGACATCTTTTAGAACTCGGTATAGCCACTACGAATTTGTTGTTATATAATTTGGACTAACAAATGATCTTACAAATTTTATGGACTTGATGAATAGGGTGTTCAAGTAGTACTTGGGTATGTTCGTCAGTGTCTTTATTGAAGACATGCTCATTTATTCTCTAAGTGAGGATGAACATGCATACTATTTGAGGATTGTATTACAGACTCTCAAAGATCGCCAGTTATTCGCTAACTTCAGCAAGTGTGAATTCTGGTCAAAATTGATAGCATTCCTTGGTCATATTGTTTCTGATGAAGGTATTCAGGTTGATCCTCAAAAGACCGAAGTAGTTAGAAATTGGCCTAGACCCATCTCCCCATCAGATATAAGGAGTTTCTTAGGCTTAGCCGGTTACTATAGATGGTTTGTTGAATGATTCTCTTCTATTACCTCTCCTATGTCCAGATTGACTCAGAAAAAAGTTAAGTTTCAGTGGTCTGATTCTTTCGAGAATAGTTTTTAGGAGTTGAAAACTCAACTCACCTTTGCTCCAGTGTTTACTCTGCCAGAGGGTTCAGATGGGTTTGTGGTTTATTATGATGCTTCTAGAGTTGGCATTAGTTGTGTGTTGATGCAGCATAGTAAGGTTATAGTATATGCCTCTAGACAGCTCAAGCCTCATGAGAAGAATTACCCGAATCATGATCTTGAGTTGGCAGTAGTGGTTTTCACCTTAAAGATTAAGAGGCATTATATTTTTGGGGTTCATATAGATGTATTCACTGACCACGAGAAGATGGTTAAAGTTGTTATAGGATTATTTTATGAGTGTTTTGTACTATTTGGGTAAAGCCAATGTTGTGGCTGACGCTCTTAGTAGGTTGTCAATGGAAAGTTTTTCTCATATATAGGATGAGAAGAAAAATTTAGTTCGCGATGTTACAAGCTTGATAGATATGGTGTTCGATTGGTTTATTCAGCCAAAGGTAATATCTTTGTTTAGAATCATCATTGATAGCTGAGGTGAAAGAAAAGCAAGATAGTGATCCTATTTTGATTAAGTTGAAAGAAGTGGTCAAAAGTCAGAAGGTTGAGGTTTTCTCCCAAGGGGGAGATGGTGTTCTTCGTTGTTAGGGTAGACTATGTATTCCAAATATAGATGACTTGAGAAAATGGATGCTAGTAGAAACTAACAGCTCTTGGTATTCTATTCACCCAGGAGCCACTAAAATGTACCATGATTTACGAGAAGTCTATTAGTGGAATGGCATGAAGAAGATGTCGTGAAATTTATGGCTAAGTGTCCAAATTGCCAGCAGGTTAAGGTTGAGCACCAGTGACCTGGTGGTATACTTTAAGGTATCAGTATTCCTACTTAGAAGTGGGAAGTGGTGAATATGGACTTTATTATTGGGTTACCTCGTACTCTTTGACAACATGATTCTATTTGGGTTATCATGGATCGAATGATTAAATCAACCCATTTCTTGCCAGTAATACTTTAGATTCAGCGGAGGATTATGTTATACTTTATCTTAGAGAGTTGGTGAAATTACATGGAGTCCCTTTGACCATTATTTCAGATAGAGGTACTCAGTTTCCCTCCCAATTTTGGATGTCTTGTCAGAAGTGTCTAGGTACCCATGTTTATATTAGTACGACTTTTTATCCGTAGACATATGGTCAAGCAAAGTGGACCATTTATAATTTAAAGGACATGTTGACACCGTGTGTAATCAATTTCAAGGGCAATTGGGATGATCATTTGACCTTGATTGAGTTTGCTTATAGTAACAACTATCACTCCAGTATTCAGATAGCGCCATTCAAAGTGCTTTATGGTAGGAGGTGTAGATCTCCTATTGGTTGGTTTGAAGTTGGTAAATCTACCTTGATAGTGACAGATTATGTTCACGAGGCTATGGATAAGGTTTAGTTGATTAGAGAAAGGCTAAAAATAGCTCAGAGCCATCAGATATTCTATGCAGATATGAGAAGAAGGGAACTTGAGTTTGCTATTGGTGATTTTTTCTACTTGAAAGTTTCACCCATGAAAGGGGTGAAGAGATTTGGTAAGAAGGGAAAGTTCAGTCCCTACTATGTTGGTCCTTATAAGATTGTGGGTCATTTTGGTAATGTAGCCTATGAGTTAGATTTACCTACAGACTTAGCATCGGTGCATCCAATTTTCCATGTGTCTTTTTTAAAGAGATGCATAGGTGATCCCGCATTGGTTTTTCCCTTAGAGAGTGTGGGTGTGAAAGATAGTCTCTCTTATGAAGAGGTCCCAGTTGAGATCCTTGACTGTCAGGTTTTTAAGTTGAGGAATAAGGAGGTCGCTTCGATAAAGGTTCTTTGGTGGAATCAGTCAGTTGAGGGAGCCAACATGGTAAGCAGAGGTGGATGTGATGACCACGTACCCCCATATTTTCTCTTTGAACTCAGTTCCAGCATAAGGTAATAGTTTTCCTTTAATTAATTCATTTTGTCTCATGTCACTTAGTTAATCTAATGTCATAGCATGCATTCATGGGTCTAGTTTATTCCATGAAGTTACATACTCAGTTATCATGTCAGCATTCAACTCTTAAATTTAGTGTTGGAATTGTAGTTCTTTCCCTAGGATTTCAGCTTAGTTAATTTTCATTCAGGTAAGAATGACCCTAAGGGGGAGATATTGTAACACCCCAAAAACCCAAGCCAAGATTAGAACCATGGTTCAAGTACATGTATAATCAAACATCATGTTTTGGTAGTATGAGAATTGATTTAGGCATGTATTAAGGCCACAAGTAACTCCTAGCTCATAGCCAAGTTGAAACATTCCTTATCGATCGATTTCTTGTGAAGAATCTATCAATAGTCAACTTTAAATGAGCATAACTCCTAGATTATGAAGTATTTTTGAGATAAAATCCCACCAAATGAAAGGTATTTGAGTCTTCTTTCCAACACATCCAGTTTCTCCTTAATCCTTTCTCAGAGCTAAGAGTTACGACCATTTTAGTGAAGCACTGTCCAGCAGTGAGATAGTACGAACCGAAACCATGATCGTGGTTAGAAACCATGACCATACAATAGTCCCGTCTACATGAAACATCCCCTAAAACCTGAGAGTTGTCAAGTATACATCCCAACCATGAAAAGATACCACGATCTTGCCTAGAAGCCACAATCTTGGCTCCTAAAGTTGATTCGGCTTGGACTTCCAACCTACGAACCAAGGTACAATCCTGGGTGGGTCCCACGATTCATACCAAGGATCGTCTGATGAAAACCAGAGCGTCTCAAAGCAGCCACTAAACCACGAGCACCACCCACGATCGTAGGTGGGTCCCATAATTATGGGATGGTCCATACGTCATATCCTGCAGCTTTTTCAGTTACGTTTTATAAGGGGCATTCCAGTCTTTTCCCACTATATAGACCCCTATACTATGTTGTCTTATTATTAAATTTAATATTACCTTAATTCCCTCATTACACAAATTCATTCGATACTTAGCCTCAAACAGTGAAAATAAGCGATTCTTCTTCCTCCAAGGCAAGCTAGGGTTTATCTCTTTGAAGCTCCAAGTTCAAAGAATTCACCGAGGTTTCTATCTCCAGGTATGTGGGATTTCATCAATGGGTTTCCTTTCACCTATTGAGTCCCAAAGTTAACTCAATTTCTCAAGTTTAATTCACCCTCCAAGCTTAGAGTTCCCATGAAAAGTATGAACTTCTTTAGCTTTTAGTTTTTTGCTTTGACTAAACCATGAATATATGTTTTCCCATAAATTTGATCGTCTTTACACATTCATGACTATGAACTCTCATTATATTGATAAATTCTTTATTTTGGGGTTGAATTATTAAATCCCTTTTTACGTTTAGTTTATAGAATTTCCATTAGTAGTTGCATTCTTCTGAGATGGCAGGTTATGAACACCCGATTACCTAGGATTTCATGCATACATAATGAATACTCATTCATCCTTAGTTTCATGATGCAGAATTCTTTTCAGTTAGGTTTGTACTATTTCATTCCCAGATATCAATGTTACGAGCTTGTCAGTTATCCGTTCTAAATGAACTATCCAGTTATCAGTTATATTCAGATTTGGAGTAATACTTAGCACCGAGAGGATGTATGGATGAAGGCTCACCCATCAGTTAGGCTAAGATTTTTAGTAGAAGTCCCTAAGTCCCAGAATTATGGTGCCACAGTAGGTTCTAAAAGGTCACCCATCAGTCCAAGCTTGACACCTTAGTCCTTTCGGACATGAGTTTAGTGGATCCACGTCAGTCAATGTTCATACCCTTGGCAAGGTACTAAATACCCTTCTAACTGGGGTTACAGGTTAGACCCCGATTAGCTCAGTATTGGGTATATTGATTAATGGTAGTTCCCATAGTCCATCGTTCAGATTTAGATATATATATATATGACCTTGTATTCTGTTTGTTCAACTTGTTATACTACTACATGTTTATTACTTGGCCATTGTATCAGTTTGCATGTCCCAGCTTCACGTTTAGTTTGCCATGTTACCTCCAACATATTCAACTTATATTATATCATGCATATTTCACATGCTTAGTACATTCAAAGTACTGACAGCATACTTTCTTTATGCTAAATTGTCTTATATTATAGGTTTCGACATTCAGTATCCCACTCACATTTAGTACGATTCAGCACCATATCAACAATAGTGTTTAGTAAGCACTCATTATCTGAGGGCCAGTTATAAGCATTTCTTTCTAGTATTATTTTAGTTTCGGGCAGTTAGAGTTAGTTAGGGGCTTGTCCCAATAACTCATCTTATTTAGAGGCTTTCAGACAGTCAGATAGATTATGTTTTCAACTTTATGGGTTTTATTCAGATATTGTCACTTGGGCTTAACGCTACACTTATTTTTTGGATTGTTAGTTTCTACATCAGTGATTACAATTTATTTCAGTATTCTTAGTGTTATGCCAGGCCACGGGTTAGCTTGGGGTCACTTGTGACCCTAAGCATCATGTTACGACTAGGGGTTATCTCGGGTCATGACAAAAGGGGATGGTGATTTCTGTTTAGCCAGTCCTGCAGCTACCTGGGCTCCACCCCTAATAGGTGTTGCCTTTCGTCCTCCCTTTCTAACTCTATCCCTAACTCGAGGCCTGCCTCAAACTATGGCCCCAGCAGCTGGCACAGTTACTGCTGCTGGTGCTAGTGCGGGTGCGACTACTGCTGCTGCTGCTGCTTTGATGGAATGAGTATTCACTATCTGCGAACAAAAGTGAATGATTTGGATACCAATTTGGATCACCAGATACCAATTGGAATCAAGTAATAGCACAAAAGGAATAAAGAATGGAATTTATTTTCTAAATCCTTCCAGCCTCTCAAATAAAAATACTGGCGTCTCCATACCATTCCACAAGATTCTACTAAATCTATTCTTATATGATGAGATCTATAAACCTAGTGCTCTGATACCTTCTTTGTCACGACCCAAATGACCGTGAGTGGCACCCACCCTAAAATTATGGTGGGAGAGCCATTCAAACCAACCCTCTCTAATCCGGTTCAACAGTTAACATTCATCTTCTTATAGTTTTATCATTAAATAGTTTGAAAATCCCATAATTGAATTAATATGAAAAATCTCAAACCATCATATCATCTAATATCTAATAGAGTTTAGAATCCTTTATTTATTACATTCCTGGGACCTAAATTCATCGTACAAGAACTTCTAAGAGTGTTCAAGTCTACGACCCAAATAAGTAGTGCTCGAAAGTAATCACAATTACTTCCTTCACATATAAGCACAAAGGAAGGCAAGTCTAATTGCTACAAATAAATCGTAACCTTCCTTGATTCATTGCTCAAGTCACCTCTAGGCTTCAAGCTTGCCTTTTCTTCCCTTTTCAACTTGTTCTTGATCTATAACAACAAGGTTACACACCTATTTCAATCATTTCGTCCCTTTTAACCACTAGGAATTAATAATTAACAACTTTTAATCATAAATGTCTCTAATTCATCATTTTAGGGCTTTCTATCCTTTAAATCTCATGAAACCTATCTTGTTTAACATGAACAACTATAATTCTACTCTCATTAGTGTTTTCTAACACCACAGAATCATTTACTAATTTTATATTCATTCTTATAAATTTGTATTAAATTCTTAAATTAGGGCTAAACTCCAATTTCCACCATGAACAAGGTTTCTAATGATTTTCAGTAATTCTAAGAAGTAATTCAAGTTTAGAATGTAATATACTTATCTGCAAAGATGAAAACCTCTAAACATTGGCAGAAAATTACCTTCCCATAGCTTAGGTATGTTCTTCAAAAAGTGGGAATGAAAAACATTTTCTGGGTTTCAAAATTGAAAGTTACTATATTTTACCGCTGCAGTGGTAATATTAGCACTGCAACAATTTGCGATGGAATAGAGCTACCGCTGCAGCGGTACCCTTTCTGCTATAATGGTACTGCTACAACAGTTGTGTTTTATGCTATAGCGGTCCCGGGAAGAAACTCGGGACCTCTCCACAATTTTGTATATTTC
Organism: Capsicum rhomboideum; assembly: GCA_031232105.1. Taxonomy (NCBI): domain Eukaryota; kingdom Viridiplantae; phylum Streptophyta; class Magnoliopsida; order Solanales; family Solanaceae; genus Capsicum; species Capsicum rhomboideum. The sequence goes on from CP124711.1 coordinate 61,265,885, forward strand.
ATAACACATTCCTCCATTTACAACATCGCGAACCAACCCTTCTATAACAAATTCTATAATCGGAGTTCTATAACCCCATTTTATGTGCTGGAAGTTGCTATGGCTTCCTAAACTCATTATCTATCTAGAAATCTAATCAAACATCCCAACCAAAGTTCATATCAACACCAAATTTTCTTAGAGTAATAAATCGTTAAAATTCATCGAATACTAGACCAACCCTGATTTTCTTAAAAATCATATAAGTAAAAGTTTAGGGGGGTTTTCACTTTCTATTTTTAGCGTAACGACAATTTGGGTCATTATAAATTAATATTCATTACTTACACTATGAAATTGATATTTTAAGAAAGATTGATTTAAAATACCTTGCATGCCCGATGGGAAAGTGTATCGGGGGGGAGGGGGGGTTATTATTTAACAACTTGAATATCCGATGAGAAAGTGTCTTGGGGTGGATTTTCTACTAGCTTTGTAAAATTCCATGCCCAATGGAAAATTAATCCATGTGGATTTCTACTATGTTATGACTTGCATGACCAATGAGAAACTATTCTGGGTGGGTATATGGTTTTTGTCATTCCCCCATAGGTCCCAGCTAGCCATATAAAGCAATGGGTCTATACTGTCATATATTGCATCATATTGCATTTGTCTCATTGTTTTCATATGATTGATTTTATTGTGATTACATATTGTGATTGTGGATGTTTGTATTATATTGAATTGAAAGATAGTGGACTGGTTTAGTATTATTTCCCTTATTGTTGAGTTATATATGTTAAACTAGATGTGGTTTTTCTGAGTGTAGGTTAATTTGTTGTTTGGACGGTTGGTTTTAATGATTCTAGCCACCGCTTTGAATTAAGTTCGGTTGATGATGCTACTGAGTACAAGTGGTTATGTGCTTACCCTTGATTTTTCTTTTCTGCACCTTACGTGCAGGTACTGAGCTTGTGGTCCTTGGTCATTTAGTGATGCACTGTTGGTGATTTTCCTGGAGATTCTAAGGTAGTAGCTGTTGGCCCCAGATATACTCAGATTCTCTATCTTGTCCTAGACTTATGTACTCTTTCACATTTAGACATGTTTGGACCTTTTCTTGTACTTTCTGATGATTTAGAGGCTTGTACTGTGACTTCTAGACCTTGTAATGTTGTCAAACTTTGTATATCCCCATTTCAAACTATTTAGAGTTATTTTGGGTTTTTGTTGTTTACTTTTTCTACTATTATTATTACTCAATATCATTTTAGGATGAGCTTGGACTTACCTATCACGGTGGGTGTGATAGGGGTCATCATGGTCCCAGTTTTAGGTCATGATACAAGGTGTAGGATCACTCTGCCAACGTGGGTGTAAGATGTTAGAAATCATGAGCTCACATGGTGTATGTCGGTTATAAAAATCTCCCTAAATAGAAAATTTTGTATTTTCTTTAGGTTTACATTGTTTATGATTTTTTCATATATTCTAAGTATGATGATATTTCAGACAGTCGGCTTTAGTTCATGATTTAGTTTTATAATTATTTAGCATCCTTTTTTGGGTTTCAATAGTGCAAAGTTTTTAGTTCAAATAACTTGTTCCACACTATCAGGTATTGAAGATTTTAGATGATTTTGATCATGCCATAACTCAGCTCTTGGTTACCTTTATTGAATTAATTACTTTATATCCTATTCATGCTCAATTCATAATCTATCATATATCGTCGTTCTATTATGTTATGTTTAGTTTTATTAGGTATTAGTATTGTTGCATTCTATTGCTTTACATACTAGTACATTCAGTGTATTATTTCCTTTAACGTTGCATTATTTTATGATACAATGTCAGATATTCAGGTGCGTGATCCGACTCTTTAGTATTCTTTATCTCAACAACTTTGGTGAGTCCTTATTACTTTTGGAGGACTTAGTATGAAGTCTATCTCAATAATTCTCTTTTGTTTACATAAAGGTAGACCGAAGGCGTATTCTCTGTAAATAGTTTTCATGCATGTAGGGTAGGGGTTTATAGGATAGATTTAGGTTACTTTATCATTTTCATCGTTCTTGGCCTTTTTCAGAGATTTTAGAGTAGACTTTTAGCTTGAGCATTATTTAGAATGCCTGTCGTAGTGTTAGATCAATGTTAGGAATACTTGTATACTTCCCATGATCTTAGGATTAGGGTGGCGATCCTAAGTATAGGTTTGAGGTAGTATCTCTCGATAAGGTTGATATTTCTCGATCGACTTTCTTGTATCCAATTTTATATCACTTTATATATTTACTTTATATATATATATATATATATATATATATTGTATTGTATGTTAGTGGGCCCAAGGTCGTGGTTATGATTCAGTTGGATTCCAAATAACTGTACCTTATTTTGGAAAGGCTGTGATTTCTAGTTATAGATCCTTATGTGGTTATGCCCTATTCCTGTGTATACTGGTGATGGCATGCATACATCATACGTGCATACACACGCATTATGGTATAGTTCTATGAAAATATTTTGATTTTCACTACTATTTTCAAAAAGGTAATTGTTGTTATTTCTACACTCAAAACTGAATTTAAAATGGGAATTGTACTACCTTTATTGTCGGATGACGATTTTTAAGACTAAAATATACCACATTTACAGTTGTTTTCTGGGAATATATAAAGGAATTGTTTCTCTTTTAATCACTGGTTTTATGTAACACCCCGTATATTTTCGAACCTATACAACTATGTTTACATTTATGGAATTAGTTAAACATGAGAGATTTGATGAATTATACATTAATTTGTTGGGCATTAATGAGTCATGAGCCATTGGGCTTAAATGAGGCCCAAAATCACATGGAAGACATGACCCAAATATGGAAAAGATCCATTCTTGTGTTTGACCAAGCCAACATACATTAAATTGGATAAGGATGACCATTGAATACCATATAAAGCAAGATAAAATCAGATTTTTATTCAACAACAACACACATGCCTTTTTCTAGAATTTTCTCAATCATTTCTCTCTCACACAAACCCTAAGCCTTCATCCCTTTGGCCAAGATCATCATCTTACAAGACTTGGTAAGTGTTTATGCTTATGGTTTAATATATTATGTACATGAGAGTGTGCCTATATTATGTTGGTTATGTTGGTGGAGTATTGAGAAGTTCACTATGTGTGCAATGTTACATGTTTGCTAAATCGGAAGAGGTTTTTCCTTGTAAACTTGAACATGGACTTGTGGTCTTGAAGGAAGTGAACTTGCTGGATTCAATATTGACATGTGAGATGTGATTATAGTCTTACCTTGTTTTATCCTTGTGTATAATGTTTGGAATTGTTATTGTGAAATTGATTATGGATTGGGTGACGTATGGAACAAGAAGTATAGTTTTGGGTGTTGTTTATGTGTGTTGTGAGAACATGGCTGATGGTTGGCATTCAAGATGATAAAAAATATTTTAAAAGAAGTTTATTTATGATCATGGACCATTCATTGCATGAGACAAATTTGGACCAAAATGGGCATCCGCCCTTGCAGACGAGGGCACATGCGGGCGCAGATGCCAACGCAGGTGCCTCTGGCATCTATCTAAGGACACATGCGGGCGAACCTCAGCCACCTACGGGTGTAGGTGCCCTCACAGGTCAGCCCCAGGTTCGGTTTTGTATGTTTTCGCATCTATTTGACCCCCGAAGGCCCCTATACCCTTTTTGGATGTAATTATCAACTTGGGATGCCATTTTAATGACTTTAAAGGGTTGTATGGGGGTATGTTGGACTATATTTAGTATGTATTGTTGTTCATAAGTTGTTATGAGGCAAGTTGATAAGGTAATTGTGTCAAAATGATAATAAGAAAGCATAAAGGGTAAGTGTGGTGTGAAATGCTATTAATGTATGATATCTTGGTGAATGTGTGGAATTTTATGGTGTTGTTGGTGTGATAATGAAGTAAATGGTATTGTAAGAGGATGAAATAACATTATACGACAGTCACGTAACTCATTGTCGTCGTATGCACTTGTAAGGTAGTTGGTTGTTAACATGAGCGTTGTTATGTACTTGTGTTGTAGAGTAACACATAAGGAAGGAGCTGGATTATTGTATCCACATATAGGACTGTGTATTCATATTGAGAAGATAAGGTATGTAAGGTTATTCTATCCGTATCCTTCTGCAGCACATAGTATTCATATTGACATTGTACTGGTTCAATTCCGAAGGGGTTTTGAAGTATCTCAATTCAGGTTGACATATATTGTTATTCACATGTGTCCTATTCTTAGACGAATTATGATTCACTTATCTCTTATTCATTGACTGAAGTTCCAAAGCTGTCATAACGTCGTAATTTCTAAAAGAACTATCTCAAAGAGAGTAAGATGTAAGCAGAATCTATTTATGCTTGAATAGCATTTTCCAATCATGTTATGTTCCAAAGTCCAATAATATTATGATTATCTTTATACCAATCTCTCACAAGTAGAAGTACCAATCTCATAAGAGTAATGAAGGAGGTAATGTGCGAGCTAATATATCCATATCACACAAGTAAAGGTGTCAATCTCATGAAGTAAAGGAGTGAAGTAATTTATATATGTGTGTGCTTCCAATAATGTCATGATCCTGAATATATCACTCTTAGCATGGAAGTAAGAATAATAAGAGATATAATTGATAAGTATTCATGGGTGGTATCCCAGGGGTTAAAATACCTAGCATGGGTCGATCCCAATAACATGGGTGGTATCCCAGGGGCGACAGAAAAGCCTAGCATGGGTCTATCCCGATAAATCCCAGGGGCGATATAAAAGCCTAGCATGGGTTATCACAGTACATCCTAGGGGCGACACGAAAGCCTAGCATGGGTTAATATAACATCCCAGGGGTCACAGTACCTAGCATGGGTTATCACAGTACATCCCAGGGGCGACACGAAAGCCTAGCATGGGTTAATATAACGTCCAGGGGTCACAGTACCTAGAATGGGTTATCACAGTACATCCCAGGGGCGACACGAAAGCCTAGCATAAGTTAATATAACATCCCAGGGGTCACAGTACCTAACATGGGCTAACAACATCCCAGAGGCAACACGAAAGCCTAGCATGGGTTAATATAACATCCCAGGGGTCAAAGTACCTAGCATGGGTTGATCTCATCCCAGGGGCGACAGAACAACCTAGCATGGGTAGAAAAGTAAAGATGAACATATGTGAAGACAAGAGAAGTAAAGAACGTAATATACATGGTTCCTCACATACGGAAAGAGAGTTTATTCTCATTGACTATTTCTCTTATATTAACTCTATTGTTGTTGTTCTTATGTATGATACAGTTCTTATGAGACTTACATACTCAGTACATTCTTCGTACTAACCCCTGTCAGGGGACTTACTTTAATTGCTGCAGGCACAGGTGCTAGTAGACCTCCTCTGTAGGCTATGTATCATTTGCAGATTTTTGGTGAGCTCCAGTTGGTTCGGGGCTTTCCGAGTCATAGTTGTACATTTGTTTTAATGTTGTATGAAGCGGTGACTTGTCCCGATTTTAAGTTGGTCTTGTAGATGCATCTGTTAGAGGCTTTTGTAGACATATGTGGGTATATGAATGTAAGAGTTGAATGTCCGTTTTGACTTGATGGTCTCAACGGCCAAGTTTTATAAATATATATATATATGGCATATGTTTCCATGTCCATGACTTCCGCATAGTTGCATGAGGTATAATAAGATTTATACGAGGATATGCGTATGAAAGCACATGAGCAAAGATTGGTTCTCTCGGGCCATATCGGCTTCTGGTGCCAGTCCGCCTTAATGGGATTTGGGGCGTGACAAAAGTGGTATCAGAGCAGGTTGTTCTAAGGGTGTCTACAAAGTCATATCTGTGTAGATTCTTGCTTATGGATGTGTTGTGCACCACATTTATAAGTGGGAGGCTACGGGACATTTAGGAGTCGTTTCTTTCTTTATTTCTAGATCGTGCAATAGAGCCAGTATTGTAAGTTGAATTGTATTTGACCATGGTAAGTGTTTTTATTTGGTATAGTAAAATGCCAATCACAAGAAGAGGTAGAGGCAAAGGAATGTGTAAATCACCACCTGACCAAGCTAGTCAAGGTGGAGCTGACACTGAAATTGCATCGTGATCTTCTTCTACTTTTCCAGCTCTGGAAGACCCAAGGGGCAGAGAAGTACCCGCAGAACCGCCAATGAATGCCACTGACCAGGCTTTAAGAAATGCAGTGCATATGTTGACTCAACTAGTTGCTGCACAGAGTCAAGGACGAGTTGGTCCAACGATAAATGAGGATGATGCGGCTAGAGTAGCGAGTCGCAGGACACAGGACTTTCTAAAATTGGACCCTCCTATATTCACAGGGTCAGATACGAAAGCAGATCCACAGGAGTTTATGGACCCAATTCAAAGGGCCTTAGATGTTATGCAAGTAACTTGTGTAGAAACAGTTGAGCTAGCAGATTATAATTGAAGGGTGAGGCCATATTATGGTATGAGGACTGGAAAAGATCAAGGGTATTGATGCACTCCTAGCTGGTTGGGAAGAATTTAAGATGGCATTCCTTGATCATTACCTCCCATATGAGATTCGAGAGGCACGTGTAGACCACTTTCTAAATTTGCGTCAAGGAAATATGAGTGTTGGAGAATACAGTTTGCAGTTTAATTCTTTGGTTCAATATGCTCCAAATGTAGTAGCCACAATCGAAGATAGAGTCCATCGATATGTGGAAAGACTGAAGCCATATTTGGTACGAGAATGCACTATTGCTGCTTTAAACAGAGATATGGACATCGCCTGTAACACCCCGTACCTTCCCAACCCTATGCGATGACATTGAACGAGGGTTACTTAGGTGTTGAGACACCATGAGTATGCATTTGGTAAAGTAAATGATGAGAAAATTGAAATTTGGCCTCGTATATGTGAGCAAACCTTCATAGGAGTGTTTTGTGATTTTCATTGTCCATTTGTGGGGTTCAAAATGAGGCTAAGAAGACCTCTAAACAAAGTATAATAAGGTTAAGAAGTGATTTAAAGAATGGGACTTGAAGTATCTAACCAAACCCGCGAAAAGAAGTCGAAAAATGGAATTTTCGAAAATTTTGAAGAGGGGTGCGTTTGGGACCGTGCCACGCCGCTCTGGGCTAAAATTTTTAGCCCAGAGGCAGTGGGTTGGCGCTCCCAGGAGTGTTCCACCTTGGGTTTTCCACTTTTTCGAAAGTTGGAAATTTCTAAGTCCCAAAGGTATCCGGGGTCGTACCGAGCCGATTTTTGCTACGTTTATTATACAACCAAGAGTATATACATGAAATGAATGAAATATTACATTGGTATGATAAAATTACTCGAGAACGAATTTGAGGCTAAAATGACGATTTTAACCCTATAGTCAAAATAAGCCAAACATGGCTAGAATCACTTGATTTTTGGATTGAGGCTACGAATATGAATAGCATGAGTGGGAATATTATTCTAATACATATGAGATGACTTAAAAACGAGAAATTATTGATTTTATCGGATTAAGTGAATTGGGCCCAAAAAATGAAATGAAAGCATGGCCTAAAATGGGTCAAATGACCCATTCTTGCAAGACCTTCTAGAACCCAACATTTAATGCTAAAGAGTGAATAAGGAGGGCACTTAAGGGCCTATATAAAGGGGCAAAATTCTGATTTTTATTGAAGATAAACACACATGCTTTTTCTATCTTTTTCTAGAAAAATCTCAAGAAGGTGTCTTTGACTCCCCAAAACCCTAAGGCATATTTGGACAAGATCATCATCTTCCAAGCTTGTGTAAGTGAATATTATTTTACTTTAACATATTATAATCATGATAGAATATGTATATCATGTTGGTTATGGTTGGAAATGTTGGACATGACACTTTTTGGTTTTGTGAAAAAGATGTGAAATCCATGGGATTGTAACTTGAATTATGACTTGTGGTCTTGATGAAAAAGTATGGTATGGATGAAATAACAACATGTATGGTGTTATTATTGTCCTAAACATGTTATTTTTCTATAAGTCTAAATTATGGGATTTTGGCCGATTTGTTATTGTGAGGTATATTGAAGTCATTTGATGGAATACTTGTGATGTGGTGGTGATGGAGAAGTGAAAAACATGAGTTTGGTGTGACATGCTATTGGTTATCATGTGTTGGTCAATGTATGTAATATTGTGGAATTATTGGTATGATGATTTCATAAATAGTATTGTCAAAGGGGAATGACATGTTAAAGCTAAACATGTGACTTATTGTTGTTGTGGTGGTTAATGTTGGTTTCGTTATGAACTTGTGTTGTAGATAAAAACACAAGGACGGAGAGGGATTGTGTATTCGTATTAAGAATACAAGGTATGTAAGGTTACTTTTATATCCTTTTGCAACATATGATGTTCACACTGTCATAGCACTCACTTGATTCCGAAATACTCTAAGGTATTTCATATTCGATAGTTGACTAGAGTTACTCATATGTTCCTTCTTCATTGGTCAATGGTGAATCGTATAACTCATGTTTATTGATTGACTCATGCCCATTGGTTGACTCACGTTCATTGGCTAATATGTCAAAAGTTCCAAATGGTCTAAGGTATTGCATCGCAGGGTGATGAATAGTTAGTATCCACATGTATCATATTTAGTGATCATTATGTTAAGGTTCCAAAAGTGTACTATACCAAAGGGGTTCTATAGTATTCCAACTAGGGTTGATATATTGATAGTCATATGTGTTTTACTCCTATACGAATCATGAATCACTTAGTTCTTATTTATGGGCGGAAGTTCTTAAGTTTTCATATGTTGTTGATCCTAAGAGAATTATCCCAATATCATTGTTCCAATCATGTTATGAGTCCTATGGTATGACGATTATCCTTGTGCCAATTGTAAGAGTATCAATCTCATAAGAGTAATAAGAGAGGTGATGTGCACGTTAGTATAATTACTCCTCATAAGTGAAGATGTCAATCTCATGAAGTAAGGGAGTGAAGTGAGATGTGTATATAAGTGTGTGCTTTAATACCATGATCTTTAGCATGTCATAATGCGCATGGTTGCTATATGTTTCATTGAGTATGGATCACATTCTAGAGAGTATAAGTTCTATATGGAATAATCCCAATATTGTGGTATGTCATCTATTATAGCCCACCAAAGGTGGAGGTCCGGTATCATATACTTACTTATGTAAGAGATCTCATAAGGTTAGTGAAGGAGGTAAAGAGAGAGATAATATATCTATCCCTCATAAGTTAAGGTGTTAATCTTATGAAGTATAAGAGCAAGGTAAAGCATATTTGTGTGATTCAATTAGTGTCATGATCCCTAAGTATTAATCTCTCATACGTTCATATGTTACCCCACCATGAGAGTGGATGTATGTTACCCCACCATGAGAGTGGATGTATGTTACCCCACCATGAGAGTGGATGTATGATCTCCCCACCATGAGAGTGGATGTATGTTACCCCACCATGAGAGTGGATGTATGATCTCCCCACCATGAGAGTGGATGTATGTTACCCCACCATGAGAGTGGATGTATGATCTCTCCACCATGAGAGTGGATGTATGTTACCCCACCATGAGAGTGGATGTATGTTACCCCACCATGAGAGTGGATGTATGTTGCCCCACCATAAGAGTGGATGTATGTTGCCCCACCAATAGAGTGGATGTAGGTTAAAAACCCCAATAGAATGGATGTACGTTAGTAGAATAGATGTATGTTATATTATTACCCCCACCACAAGAGTGGATGTATGTGGATGAGTGTCATTATTTCTTACCAAGTAGATGAACACTAGTGGTAATGAACTTAGAAACAAGAAAGAATCTCTTGTATATAGAAGAAGCTATTGGAGGCAAGTTTCTTGAGTGAAGGTAATTTCCTTAAAGGAAAGTAATTATAAATGACATTATATAAAATGATGGTTTATCCCCATTGACTATTCTCTCATATTTTATTCTATTGACATTCTCATGTTTGATGTTATTTTTTATAAGCCTTACATGCTCAATACATTCTTCGTACTGACCCCCTCGGGGGACTTACCTTACATGTTGCAGGTGCAAGTATTAGTAGACCTCCTCAGTAGACTGTGGATCATTTGCAGAGTTTTGGTGAGGTCCACTTGGTTCGGGGCCTCCTGAGTCATAGTTGTATAATTGTTTTGATGTTGTAAATGTGTATAAAGCGGGGACTTGTCCCGACTGTTAGTTGGTCTTGTAAATGCATCTGTTAGAGGCTTTTGTAGACATGTGTGGGTTATGAATGTCAAAGATAAATGTTCGTTTGATGTGATGGCCCCAACGGCCAAGTTTCCTAAATAATAAGTATATAGCATATGTTAGCATGGTCATGCCTTCCGCATAGTGCATACGGTTTAATGAAATTCATACGAGAATATGCATACGAAAGTTCGTGAGCAAAGATTGGTTCTCCCAGGCCATATCGGCTTCGGGTGCCAATCACGTCCCGATGGGACTCGGGGCGTGACAAAAGTGGTATCAGAGCAGTTCGTTCTAAGGGTGTCTACAAAGCCGTGTCCTAGTAAAGTCTTGTTCATGGATGTGTTGTACACCACATTTATGAACAGGAGGCTATGGGGCATTTAGGATGTTATTTCTTTTCTTCACTTCTAAATCGTGCAATAGAGCCAGTGTTGTAAGTTGAATTGACATCTGACCATGGTAAATGTTTCTCTTTGCTATAGTAACCATGCCGATCACAAGAAGAGGTAAAGGTAAAGGGAAGCAGGTAGATGTGCCTGCTGAAGAAGGAATGAGTAGATTACCACCTAACCAAGTTAGTCAAGGTGGAGCTGACGCAGAAATTGCATCGCGGTCTTCTTCTACCCTCCCAGCTCCAAAAGAGCCAAGAGGTAGAGAAGAACCTGCAGAGCCGCCAATGAACACTACGGATCAGGACCTTAGAAATGCAGTACACATGTTGACACAGTTAGTGGAAGCACAAAGTCAAGGACGAGCAGGTCCAATGACATATGATGATGATGCGGCTAGGGTGGCGAGTCGCAGAACACAGGATTTTCTGAAATTAGACCCTCCTATATTCACAGGGTCCGACCCGAAAGCAGATCCACAGGATTTAGTGGACCAAGTGCAAAGAGCACTAGAGGTGATGCACGTAACAGGTGTAGAAACAGTTGAGCTAGCAGCTTATAGACTGAAGGGCGAGGCTATCTTATGGTATGAGGACTGGAAAAGATCAAGAGGTACTGATGCACTCCCAGCTGATTGGGAAGAATTTAAAATTGCATTCCTTGATCATTATCTCCCATATGATATTCGGGAGGCACGTGCAGACCAATTTCTCCATTTACGTCAAGGAAATATGAGTGTTAGAGAATACAGTTTGCAGTTTAATTCCTTGGCTAGTTATGCTCCAAATGTAGTAGCCACCATGGAAGATAGAGTCCATCGATATGTGGACAGATTGGAGCCTTATTTGGTCCGAGACTGCACTATTGCTGCCTTAAATCGAGATATGGACATAGCTAGAATACAGGCTTTTGCGCAGAAAATAGAGGATCAAAGGCAAAGAAAGAGGATACATAAAGCGGAAGAAGGGCCATCAAAAAGGGCCAGACCTATGGGCCAATCTATGTTGTCTCCAGGAGACTCTGGATCTCGAGTATTACTGCCTAGACCCTCAGCCTCTTATTCCACAGCAGGTGCTCATTCCCAATTTCGAGGGTCTAGAAGTGGTCAATTTGGACAGAGTAGTGGACTTCATGGGTCACACGCCACGAGATCTTCTCGTCAGTTGTGCCCGCACTGTGGGAGATTTCATGCAGGCGAATGCCGGTTTGATACAAATGTTTGCTTTGTATGTAGTAGGCCAGGACACATGATGAGAGAATGCCCACAGAGGCCTACGGGTAGTATGACACATCCTGCTGGATCAGCCAATATGGCATCGGCAGCTAGTGTAGAGTCTGCTGGTCGCGGTAGAGGTGACAGAGGAGTAGCCAGTTCTAGTGGAACGCAGAATCGCACCTATGCTTTAGTGGATCGGCAGAATGAGGAAGCACCTCCTGAGGACGGTACAGGTATTTAGGTATATTACCACATTTTACATTATGTATATGTATTGATTGATTTGCGCTCTACTCCCTCGTACGTTCCTCCATCGACTATCATATACTTAATAGTACACCGAGGTTATAAGTGAAGTCAATAGCAATATTTCCACCTGTCGATGAGTTGAGTATAGTAAAAGGAACATAACGTAATGGTATAGTAGACAGGGCAAAGTGACCCTATACGACATGCCATGTGAAATGGTCGAAAGTGTATAAGAATGTCGTTTCATACTGATCGAGGGATTAATGAAATCAAATGTATGTGGAGTTCAAGATACAGTCTTGGGGGTATAATAAGTGAGTCTTTACGAGTATTATGTGTTTATATGAGAACATTTCGACTTATGTCATGACAGTGAAACCATGCTATGAACATTCGAGGACGAATGTTTCTAAGGGGGGAAGAATGTAACACCCCGTACCTTCCCAACCCTATGCGATGACATTGAACGAGGGTTACTTAGGTGTTGAGACACCATGAGTATGCATTTGGTAAAGTAAATGATGAGAAAATTGAAATTTGGCCTCGTATATGTGAGCAAACCTTCATAGGAGTGTTTTGTGATTTTCATTGTGCATTTGTGGGGTTCAAAATGAGGCTAAGAAGACCTCTAAACAAAGTATAATAAGGTTAAGAAGTGAGTTAAAGAATGGGACTTGAAGTATCTAACCAAACCTGCGAAAAGAAGTCGAAAAATGGAATTTTCGAAAATTTTGAAGAGGGGTGCGTTTGGGACCGTGCCACGCCGCTCTGGGCTAAAATTTTTAGCCCAGAGGCAGTGGGTTGGCGCGCCCAGGAGTATGCCACCTTGGGTTTTCCACTTTTTCGAAAGTTGGAAATTTCTAAGTCCCAAAGGTATCCGGGGTCGTACCGAGCCGATTTTTGCTACGTTTATTCTACAACCAAGAGTATATACATGAAATGAATGAAATATTACATTGGTATGATAAAATTACTCGAGAACAAATTTGGGGCCAAAATGACGATTTTACCCCTATAGTCAAAATAAGCCAAACATGGCTAGAATCACTTGATTTTTGGATTGAGGCTACGAATATGAATAGCATGAGTGGGAATATTATTGTAATACATATGAGACGACTTAAAAATAAGAAATTATTGATTTTATCGGATTAAGTGAATTAGCCCCAAAAAATGAAATGAAAGCATGGCCCAAAATGGGTCAAATGACCCATTCTTGCAAGACCTTCTAGAACCCAACATTTAATACTAAAGAGTGACTAAGGAGGGCACTTAAGGGCCTATATAAAGGGGTAAAATTCTGATTTTTATTGAAGATAAACACACATGCTTTTTCTATCTTTTTCTAGAAAAATCTCAAGAAGGTGTCTTTGACTCCCCAAAACCCTAAGGCATATTTGGACAAGATCATCATCTTCCAAGCTTGTTTAAGTGAATATTATTTTACTTTAACATATTATAATCATGATAGAATATGTATATCATGTTGGTTATGGTTGGAAATGTTGGACATGACACTTTTTGGTTTTGTGAAAAAGATGTGAAATCCATGGGATTGTAACTTGAATTATGACATGTGGTCTTGATGAAAAAGTATGGTATGGATGAAATAACAACATGTATGGTGTTATTATTGTCCTAAACATGTTATTTTTCTATAAGTCTAAATTATGGGATTTTGGCCGATTTGTTATTGTGAGGTATATTGAAGTCATTTGATGGAATACTTGTGATGTGGTGGTGATGGAGAAGTGAAAAACATGAGTTTGGTGTGACATGCTATTGGTTATCATGTGTTGGTCAATGTATGTAATATTGTGGAATTATTGGTATGATGATTTCATAAATAGTATTGTCAAAGGGGAATGACATGTTAAAGCTAAACATGTGACTTATTGTTGTTGTGGTGGTTAATGTTGGTTTCGTTATGAACTTGTGTTGTAGATAAAAACACAAGGACGGAGAGGGATTGTGTATTCGTATTAAGAATACAAGGTATGTAAGGTTACTTTTATATCCTTTTGCAACATATGATGTTCACACTGTCATAGCACTCACTTGATTCCGAAATACTCTAAGGTATTTCATATTCGATAGTTGACTAGAGTTACTCATATGTTCCTTCTTCATTTGTCAATGGTGAATCGTATAACTCATGTTTATTGATTGACTCATGCCCATTGGTTGACTCACGTTCATTGGCTAATATGTCAAAAGTTCCAAATGGTCTAAGGTATTGCATCGCAGGGTGATGAATAGTTAGTATCCACATGTATCATATTTAGTGATCATTATGTTAAGGTTCCAAAAGTGTACTATACCAAAGGGGTTCTATAGTATTCCAACTAGGGTTGATATATTGATAGTCATATGTGTTTTACTCCTATACGAATCATGAATCACTTAGTTCTTATTTATGGGCGGAAGTTCTTAAGTTGTCATATGTTGTTGATCCTAAGAGAATTATCCCAATATCATTGTTCCAATCATGTTATGAGTCCTATGGTATGACGATTATCCTTGTGCCAATTGTAAGAGTATCAATCTCATAAGAGTAATAAGAGAGGTGATGTGCACGTTAGTATAATTACTCCTCATAAGTGAAGATGTCAATCTCATGAAGTAAGGGAGTAAAGTGAGATGTGTATATAAGTGTGTGCTTTAATACCATGATCTTTAGCATGTCATAATGCGCATGGTTGCTATATGTTTCATTGAGTATGGATCATATTCTAGAGAGTATAAGTTCCATATGGAATAATCCCAATATTGTGGTATGTCATCTATTATAGCCCACCAAAGGTGGAGGTCCGGTATCATATACTTACTTATGTAAGAGATCTCATAAGGTTAGTGAAGGAGGTAAAAAGAGAGATAATATATCTATCCCTCATAAGTTAAGGTGTTAATCTCATGAAGTATAAGAGCAAGGTAAAGCATATTTGTGTGATTCAATTAGTGTCATGATCCCTAAGTATTAATCTCTCATACGTTGATATGTTACCCCACCATGAGAGTGGATGTATGTTACCCCACCATGAGAGTGGATGTATGTTACCCCACCATGAGAGTGGATGTATGATCTCCCCACCATGAGAGTGGATGTATGTTACCCCACCATGAGAGTGGATGTATGTTACCCCACCATGAGAGTGGATGTATGATCTCCCCACCATGAGAGTGGATGTATGTTACCCCACCATGAGAGTGGATGTATGTTACCCCACCATGAGAGTGGATGTATGTTGCCCCACCATAAGAGTGGATGTATGTTGCCCCACCAATAGAGTGGATGTAGGTTAAAACCCCCAATAGAATGGATGTACGTTAGTAGAATAGATGTATGTTATATTATTACCCCCACCACAAGAGTGGATGTATGTGGATGAGTGTCATTATTTCTTACCAAGTAGATGAACACTAGTGGTAATGAACTTAGAAATAAGAAAGAATCTCTTGTATATAGAAGAAGCTATTGGAGGCAAGTTTCTTGAGTGAAGGTAATTTCCTTAAAGGAAAGTAATTATAAATGACATTATCTAAAATGATGGTTTATCCCCATTGACTATTCTCTCATATTTTATTCTATTGACATTCTCATGTTTGATGTTATTTATTATAAGCCTTACATGCTCAGTACATTCTTCGTACTGACCCCCTCGGGGGACTTACCTTACATGTTGCAGGTGCAAGTATTAGTAGACCTCCTCAGTAGACTGTGGATCATTTGCAGAGTTTTGGTGAGCTCCACTTGGTTCGGGGCCTCCTGAGTCATAGTTGTATAATTGTTTTGATGTTGTAAATGTGTATAAAGCGGGGACTTGTCCCGACTGTTAGTTGGTCTTATAAATGCATCTGTTAGAGGCTTTTGTAGACATGTGTGGGTTATGAATGTCAAAGATAAATGTTCGTTTGATGTGATGGCCCCAACGGCCAAGTTTCCTAAATAATAAGTATATAGCATATGTTAGCATGATCATGCCTTCTGCATAGTGCATACGGTTTAATGAAATTCATACGAGAATATGCATATGAAAGTTCGTGAGCAAAGATTGGTTCTCCCAGGCCATATCGGCTTCGGGTGCCAATCACGTCCCGATGGGACTCGGGGCGTGACATCGCCAGAATTCAGGCCTTCGCACTAAAAATGGAGGACCAAAGGCAAAGAAGAAGGACGCACGAATCTGAGGAAGGGCCATCAAAAAGGGCTAGACCTATGGGGCAGTCTATGGTGTCCCCAAGAGAATCTAGATCTCGAATGTTACCGCCTAGACCCTCATTCTCTTATTCCATAGCAGGCACTCAACCCCAATTTCGAGGGTTTAGGGGTAGTCAATATGGACAGAGTAGTGGAGGGCAAGGTTCACAGACAGTAGAATTTTCTCGTCCTCCGTGTCAGCATTGCGGAAGGTATCATTTAGGTGAATGTCGATTGGGGACAAATACTTGTTTTTGGTGTGGCACAGCGGGGCATATAATGAGAGAATGCCCACAAAGGGGTGCGAGTGGTATAGCACAACCTACGGGATCAACCATTGCATCATCAGCATCGATTCCTTCCCCAGGCAGAGGCGTTAAGCCTACTGGTCGTGGTAGAGATATTAGAGGAGCAGCTAGTTCCAGTGGAGCCCAAAGTTGTACCTATGCTCTAGTGGACCGGCAGAATGCGGAGGCATCTCCTGATGAAGATACAGTTATATTATCCATATTTTCGAATGATACATATACCCTATCGTATGTCACTCCATTGATTACTATGAAATCTAATGGGACACCGGGGTCATTAGTTAAGTCAAGTGACATATCTCCACCTATTGGTGAATTTATTAGAGTTAAAACTACCCATTGCTATTCTAGATCGACAAGAGAAGAGGGTAAGAAATAAGGACGTAACATCCATAAAAGCTCTTTGGAGAAATCAACAAATCGAAGAGATTACCTGGGAAGCTGGAAAAAAAAAGTAATAAATCAATGATGAAACCAAGGTAACCATATTTGTTCCAAACGGAAGAAAAAGTTCAAAAGTACGAAAGTGGAGAAAGACTAAGTAAGTATATATGAGTGCATATGTATAACGTAAAGATGCATTTGTTGTACATGAGACGATGTTGTTAACATTCGAGGATGCATGTTTCTAAGGGGGGAAGAATGTAACACCCCGTACATTTCCGAACCTATACGACTATGTTTAAATTTATGGAATTAGTTAAACATGAGAGATTTGATGAATTATACATTAATTTGTTGGGCATTAATGAGTCATGAGCCATTGGGCTTAAATGAGGCCCAAAATCACATGGAAGACATGGCCCGAATATGGAAAAGATCCATTCTTGTGTTTGACCAAGCCAACATGCATTAAATTGGATAAGGATGACCATTAAATACCATATAAAGTAAGAGAAAATCAGATTTTTATTCAACAACAACACACATGCCTTTTTCTAGAATTTTCTCAAGCATTTCTCTCTCACACAAACCCTAGGCCTTCATCCCTTTGGCCAAGATCATCATCTTGCAAGACTTGGTAAGTTTTTATGCTTATGGTTTAATATATTATGTGCATGATAGGGTGCCTATATTATGTTGGTTATGTTAGTGGAGTATTGAGAAGTTCACTATGTGTGTAATGTTACATGTTTGCTAAATCGGAAGAGGTTTTGCCTTGTAAACTTGATCATGGACTTGTGGTATTGAAGGAAGTGAACTTGATGCATTCAATATTGAAATGTGAGATATGATTATAGTCTTACCTTGTTTTATCCTTGTGTATAATGTTTGGAATTGTTATTGTGAAATTGATTATGGATTGGGTGACGTATTGAACAAGAAGTATAGTTTTGGGTGTTGTTTATGTGTGTTGTGAGACCATGGCTGATGGTTGGAATTCAAGATGATCAAAAATATGTTAAAAGAAGTTTAGTTATGATCATGGACCATTCATTGCATAAAAAGACCCAAAAGAGACCAATTTCGACCAAAATGGGCATCCGCTCCCGCAGACGAGGAAACCTGCGGGCGCAGATGCCAACGCAGGTGCCTGTGGCATATGACAAAGGCCACCTAAAGGTGCACCTCATCCACCTGCGGGTACAGGTGTCCTCGCAGGTAATCCCCAGGTTCGGTTTTGTATGTTTTCGCATCTATTTGACCCTCGAAGGCCCCTATACCTTTTTTGGATGTAATTATCAACTTGGGATGCCATTTTAATGACTTTAAAGGGTTGTATGGGGGTATTTTGGACTATATTTAGTATGTATTGTTGTTCATAAGTTGTTATGAGGCAATTTGATAAGGTAATTGTGTCGGAATGATAATAAGAAAACATAAAGGGTAAGTGTGGTGTGAAATGCTATTAATGTATGATATCTTGGTCAATGTGTGGAATTTTATGGTGTTGTTGGTGTGATAATGTAGTAAATGGTATTGTAAGAGGATGAAATAACATTATACGACAGTCACGTAACTCATTGTCGTCGTATGCACTTGTAAGGTAGTTGGTTGTTAACATGAGTGTTGTTATATACTTGTGTTGTAGTGTAACACATAAGGAAGGAGCTGGATTATTGTATCCACATATAGGACTGTGTATTCATATTGACAAGATAAGGTACGTAAGGTTATTCTATCTGTATCCTTCTGCAGCACATAGTATTCACATTAACATTGTACTGGTTCAATTCCGAAGGGGTTTTGAAGTATCTCAATTCAGGTTGACATATATTGTTATTCACATGTGTCCTATTCTTAGACGAATTATGATTCACTTATATCTTATTCATTGACTGAAGTTCCAAAGCTGTCATAACGTCGTAATTTCTAAAAGAACTATCTCAAAGAGAGTAAGATGTAAAGAGAATCTATTTATGCTTGAATAGCATTTTCCAATCATGTCATGTTCCAAAGTACAATAATATTATGATTATCTTTATACCAATCTCTCAAAAGTAGAAGTACCAATCTCATAAGAGTAATGAAGGAGGTAATGTGCGAGCTAATATATCCATCTCTCACAAGTAAAGGTGTCAATCTCATGAAGTAAAGGAGTGAAGTAATTTATATATGTGTGTGCTTCCAATAATGTCATGATCCTCAATGTATCACTCTTAGCAAAGAAGTAAGAATAATAAAAGATATAATAAGAGATATAATTGATGAGTATTCATGGGTGGTATCCCAGGGGTTAAAATACCTAGCATGGGTCGATCCCAATAACATGGGTGGTATCCCAGGGGCAACAGAAAAGCCTAGCATGGGTCTATCCCAATACATCCCAGGGGCGATATAAAAGCCTAGCATGGGTTATCACATTAAATCCCAGGGGTGACACGAAAGCCTAGCATGGGTTTATATAACATCCCAGGGGTCACAATACTTAGCATGGGTTATCACAGTACATCCCAGGGTCGACACGAAAGCCTAGCATGGGTTAATATAACATCCAGTGGTCACAGTACCTAGAATGGATTATCACAGTACATCCCAGGGGCGACACGAAAGCCTAGCATAAGTTAATATAACATCCCAGGGGTCACAGTACCTAACATGGGCTAACAACATCCCAGAGGCAACACGAAAGCCTAGCATGGGTTAATATAACATCCCAGGGGTTAAAGTACCAAGCATGGGTTGATCTCATCCCAGGGGTGACAGAACAGCCTAGCATGGGTAGAACAATAAACATGAACATATGTGAAGACAAGAGAAGTAAAGAACGTAATATACATGGTTCCTCACATACGGAAAGAGAGTTTATTCATATTGACTATTTCTCTTATATTGGCTCAATTGTTGTTTTTCTTATGTATGATACAGTTCTTATGAGCCTTACATACTCAGTACATTCTTCGTACTGACCCCTGTCGGGGGACTTACTTTAATTGTTGCAGGTGTAGGTGCTAGTAGACCTCCTCTGTAGGTTGTGGATCATTTGCAGATTTTTGGTGAGCTCCAGTTGGTTCAGGGCTTTCCGAGTCATAATTGTACATTTGTTTTAATGTTGTATGAAGCGGGGACTTGTCTCGACTTTAAGTTGGTCTTGTAGATGCATCTGTTAGAGGCTTTTGTAGACATATGTGGGTATATGAATGTAAGAGATGAATGTCCATTTTGACTTGACGGCCTCAACGGCCATGTTTTATAAATATATATATGGCATATGTTTCCATGTCCATGACTTCCATATAGTTGCATGAGGTATAATAAGATTCATACGAGGATATGCATATGAATGCACATGAGCAAAGATTGGTTCTCTCGGGCCATATCGGCTTCGGGTGCCAGTCCGCCTCAATGGGATTTGGGGCGTGACATTTTATTTCCATTTTCACAAGATTTATCCTGGTCTCTACTTACTGATTTTGAATGTGGAACATAATTTGTAGAGGTTTTACCTACACGCTAGTTTTAAAAAGGAAAGAAAGTGGATATCTTAGTCTCGATTTGAGTTCGGGCGCCTGTTATACTTATGCTTACTTTAGGGTCAATTTTGGAAGGGATTTAATATTGATTATTACTTGAAAGTCTTGGTTCCAAATTAGGTAGTGTATACAGATATCCCAGGTCTCCTATGGGTCCTTTCGTCTGTGAGCCACAGTGCCAGAGGAGGGGTGCTCCCTATGGGTCCTGCCTTTATGAGCCACAGGGTGGGAGAAGTGTACACACTATTGTTGGTCATGGCATTTATCTTATGTATCATCACATAGTTTCTATTGCACTCATCTACTCATATGCATTGCCTATCGCCGATATTTTTTTGTTTGTACCCATCATGCTTATGAGTGCTAGTTGGGTTATTGTTTATTGTGTGTAGTTATATTTGTTGTTTGTACCTTTCGGGCTTATGGGGGCCTGGTTAGGTTATTATTGATCATCACTATATAGCTTATAACAGAATACTTATGGATGTTTTACTCACGGCTTAGGTATGGCTTGTGGACTTTCCTTCTAGTATTTCCATGTCTAATATTAGATTATGTTGCTTTTCTCCTAAATTAGTTAGGTACCCTATATATACTACTCTTATTACTCTTTCCCAAATTGATCTTGGCCATGTTAGATTATATGAATCATCTTCGCTGATTCTTACACATCCAGAGGGACCAATTGATCGGATCTGTGGTGAGCTCTTGTCATTCTGAGACTTACCCCTTTTCCATCTTGTACTTACAATCTATATTTTGTACTTTTTGGATAGATGTATTTTTGTATAGATCTACTCTTGTACTTTAGTGGCTCATGTACGGCGGCTCCAGGTCTTGGGATGGGTATGTTGCATATTTTGTCTTCCTTTGGTTCGCATAGGTCATATCCTGTATATTTTGTATCTGTATATATATGTAGTGTCCTTTTGTTCCTAATTTTTCTTTATTTTTTGTTATTATCTTATTACTTATAGTATATGGCTCTGGGACTTGGCTTTCCTACTGGTGGGTTATAGTCATCATGGCCAAATTTTGGGTCGTGGCAACATGTTATCATAGCTTTAGGTTCATTGATCTTATTAGTACAAAATCAAGTTCCTAGTAGAGTCTCGCGGATCGGTACAATGACATTTGTATCATATCTTTGTTAGGATAAAAGGCAGTCTTAGAAAAGGAGCGATCATCTTGTGCCTGTTACAAAGGCCCCAGCTAGGGGTTGAGGCATGGGCCGACTTAGAGGTTGAGATTGGGCATGACTTGTGGCATAGTCAGGCTAGGGAACCATCACTAGAGCACAAGATTGAGATAGAGAATCTACCACATCAAAAAGAGGGTCTGGGCCAGCCCAGGCTCCTACGGGATTTGTGGCCATGCTAGTCCTTCAGGATATTATGGTATGGATGTTGAGCTTTATGGAGGGTATGTCATAGGTTGGGGTTTTGCTGGGTACTTTGAGTGATTCTCAGGTCAGAGATGAGGGCCAGACTTCAGCCCAGACAGCTGTAAAGGGTGTTCAAGTGTTAAGGGGACATCCTGCTGTTGTAGCTCCTCGTTTACAGGTTTTACTGCTGCTGATTATCACTAAGCCTATTGCAGCTACACCACTGATGACTATAAAAGAGCAGAAGATATTTGGCAAGCTCATCTGTCTGGGTCTTTCTAGGTTTGTTGGTGCTCCAGCGGAGGATTCTTATGAGTTTCTGGTGAGCTATTAGGAGAGGTTGGATAACCTCAGGTAAGTTGAGTCTTACATGGTCGACTACACTATATTCCATATGATAGGGCTAGCCAAGTATTAGTGGAGATCATATCCTGAGTGTAGGCTAGCTGGGTTACATCTGATGACTTGGGCACAATTCTATGGGGCTTTTTTAGGGAAGTATATGCCCAGTAATACGAGAGAGAGGTTGTGGGGTGAGTTTACTAATTTGGAGAAGGGTTCTATGTCAATTTTAAAGTATGAGGTGAGATTCTATGAGTTAACATGACATACTTCCATGATTCTTCCTTTTGACCATGAGAGAGTGTCGAGATTTTCTAGAGGGTTGAATAGACTACTCCATTTTGTTATAAAATATTTAGTAGCTACATGGTGCATATTTCAATAGGTGGTTGACCACATGAGGACCATAGAAAGGATATGTCGCAATGCTTATGTAGGCAGTAATAAGAGGCCTTATCATCAGAGCTCAGTGATTTTCTGTCCAGAAGCAGGGATTTTTGGGTAGAGGTCATCATTATTTGCAGTCCAGTAGGCTCATTTAGGAAGCACTAAAGATTATAGAGGGTAGTTATTCTGAGCATAACAGATAAAGCCACCAGGGTTCAGGTTAGAATTCTTAGGGTTTATATTTTGGGTATTCAGGTTATGGTAGCCATTCTAGTTTGGCAGGTTCTTCTCACTAAGTTATGCCCGATAAAGGTTGCTATGAGTGTGGTGAGTTGGGCTACTATGCTAGGGATTATTCCAAGTTCAGGAATTGCAGGCAATAGGGTAAGCAAGTTTTAGCCCCCAGGCTCTATTACCACTAGCTCAAGGCAGTACGCAGGGTAGTAAGGGTGGTCTCCAGGGTGTTAGAGGTAGCTCTCAGCTAGGTCAGGAAGGTTGTCATGTATGTTCTCAGTTCAGGGGCAGACACAATCACCTATATGCTTTTTTGGGTAGGCTAGATGTTTAGGCTTCAGATGCGGTCATCACAGGTATAATATCGATTTTTCATCAGCCATCTTCTGTATTATTTGATTTGGGGTATACATATTTTTATGTGTTTGCCTACTTTTCTTCTCCCCTAAATTTGTTATGTCAGTCTTTGCTTATGCCTATGCATATAGCTACTTCTGTAGGTGATTTCGTGTGACCATATTGGGGAATCACACTTGGGTAGATCTTGTTATCCTAGATGTGGTAGGTTTTGATGTGATTTTAGACATGGATTGTCCATCTCTCTATTATACGGTCTTTGATTGCTTTGCCAATACTGTGGCCTTGGTTATGCCTAGTATTCCTTAGATTTTGTGGAATGGTGTTGATTGTAACATATCAAGAGGGATTATATTTTTTGTGCAGGTAAGATGGTTGGTAGGGAAGGGGTGTTTAACTTATCTAGCATGTGTTCATAATACTAGTACTGACACTCCTTCACTTGAGTCAGTTCCTACGATTAGTGAGTTTGCTGATGTGTTCTCTACAAATTTACATGATCTTTTGCCCAATCATGATATTGACTTTGGCATAGATATTGAGTTGGCCACTGAGCATATTTCTATTCTGCCATATTTGATAGGACCAATAGAGTTAAGAGAGTTAAAATAGTAGCTTCAGGATCTTTTGAGTAAGGGGTTTATTAGGCCTAGTGTTTCTCCGTGGGGTTCTCCTGCTCTATTTGTTAAGAAGAAAGATGGTACCTTGTATATATGTATTGACTATCGATAGCTGAATAAGGTAACTATTAAGAATAAGTATCTGATGACACATATTGATGACTTGTTCGACAAGCTTTAGGGTGAAGCCATGGTTTCTATGATAGATTTGAGATCGAGCTATCATCAGTTAAGGATCAGGGAAGCGGATGTTCCTAAGACTCCTTTCAAACTTGTTACAGCCACTACAAGTTCTTGGTTATGTTTTTTGATGTGACAGACTCGTTCGTGATAGTGTTCATCGATGACATCTTACTTTTCTCGAGGAGTAGGGAGGAGCATGAGCAACATTAGATAGTTGAGCTCCAGACTTTGCAGGATTAGTGGTTGGATGCCAAGTTCTCTAAGTGTGAACTCTGACTTAATTCTGTGGAATATTAGGGCACGTGGTGTCCAATGATAGGATTATAGTGGATCAGGTGAAGATCTAGGTTGTTCGTGATTGGGCTAGGCCCACATCTCCTACTAAGGTTTGGAGTTTTATCGAGTTGGTAGGTGATGAACTGGTGATTTATGTCTCATTTAGCATCAATCAGATAGGAAATTATTGCTAATCACGCCAATTTGAGTCGAATCTTATGTCAGTTTTCCGGATGTAGGTGATGAAGTCAAGAAAAACACAAAGGAGCAGCAAAGTGCAAAAAAGGAGAAAACACATGGAATAAAAGAAGAAACTTCAAGAGTGCTTTGTTTTTTTGTTTTTGTTTTTTGTTTTTGTATTGGTGTAGGCACACTTCTTCTAGCTCATATGTATTGTTTTTTATTTGTTAGTTAATTAATACCCAAAATTTATTTTTAAAAAGAAAAAAGCTTCAAGAGTGTAGATCAGACAAGTCCAATGTGGATCGCAAAAGTCAGCTGAAGATCGCACAACTAGACAGATTGGAAGAGCTTCTCAAGTCACTTTTATGCGCTTTAGGTTCTAAGTTATGTGTATCGAATAAGTTTTATGTGATAAACCAACACCATCTTACAACTGTAGAGTTAGTGGAAGGAATCTAGCAAGTTGAAGTCACTTATGTGAGGTGGAGTGAAGTTATGTGCATCGTATTACTCTTATACGAGCTTGATAGAGCTCACATTTCTTTCATCGGTGGTAAATTTGTAATTCTCATGCTCCGTATTTCTAGGCATATAAGAGGAGGTTTTTTATTTCAGAGCATTCATTCAGCTATTCTTAGGGATATTCTTTACTTTGTAAGGAAGTAATTGGGTTTTTGTGAAGACATACTTTGGATTTCAGTTGTAGATTTTGGATTTCTCTTTGGGTTATTAATATATAGATGATTTAGCGGATGAATTTGGTATATTTTCTTTCTCTTTGATTATGAGTAATTAAAACCCCATATCTAAGGGTGTGTAATGGTGGGTCTATATTTGCAGTTGGGTAGTATTGATTTGCTTCGATTATTAGCTATTGCTTATGGGTATAGTAAGTTCTTCATGGTTTAATTAAAATTAAGGGTTGCAAACCCCAATTATGCTTCAATCCTTATCTTGCTTGAGAAAGAAGATGTGAATTGAGGAAAGAACCTACTAGCAAGGTTTTGAATTACTCCATTTAATAATTATTGCTAGAGATAGAACAATTAACTTGAGGGTTATAGATTGGGTAAAATGAACACACCTTGGGGTTTGAGAAAACCCAAGGTGAAATAACTTTGTGGATTGAGAAATCACAATTTTAGCTTAAATGTATCCTACTCAAGGCGAATGTTGATTTAGAAGCAAGTCATGTCTACTAAATTACTTTATATTGACCCAACCTAGCACATCCCCAGGTTCACCCTTTATTGATTCAAATCTATAAGTGTTACGTGTTGATTCAAGTTACAAAAAATTGATAATCTTATTTTTGTTACAACAACCCCCCCATTTTTACTTATTAAATTTGCAAACAAATAGCGAGTTGTTACACTTGTAGGGTTAAACCTCTAATTATATTCCCTGTGGGATCAACCCTTATTCTTGTTGGGTAAATTATACTGCAGCGACCATGTACACTTTATCGATTTGGGAAGTGGATTTAGACATCATCAATTTTGACGTTGTTGCGCGGGAATAGGATTTTAAATTTCCCTTCTTAGTGTTTTGATTCATTCTTGTCTTGCATATTGTTTCAATTTACCTTTGTTTGTTGTCTTTGTTCTTTGTAGGTTATAATATGAGCAATCAAGCTAGTGATAATACTAGCTACAATGACACTTGGATGATGATGACCCCCTCATAAAGCGGGATTGGCTAGTGCCATTCTTTTACCTCCCACAGTAGGAAATGTGGTGTTCCAAAATCACTAGCTCAATATTGCATTTGCTCCAAATGAGAGGTTATTTGGAAGACTTCCCTAAAAGGATGAGAATAGACATATCAAAAACTTTGTGGAGGTGGTCCAATCATTCAACATCACCAATATTACTCAAGAGTCCATCCGATTGTAGCTCTTCCCATTCTCTTTTATAGGAGAGGCAACCACTTGGATAGAAGAACTATTCGAGGGCTCTATTACTTCATGAAATGAACTCAAAATAGCTTTTCTTGGAAGGTTTTTCACACCATCTCAAATCCTCCAACTCTAGGAAAAGATCACTATTTTTCATAAACTGCATAAAGAGTCATGAATAAGAAAACATGGCAAAGCTCATAACTCAAATGGATTTTCTCACAAAGCATGTCAAGGGTACGGGTAACAAAAGTGTAAATGTCATGGAATCAAAAGGGGTTTGGTATATTGATGTTGATGATTTAGATTCCTTTTATGAGGAGGCACCCAAATTATGTCTAATCAATTGGTGGGTTCCCATCCTAGTTACCATGGCCTTTGATCTTAGGCATATTTGTACTACTAAGTGTCATTATGTATGTGCTTTTAGCTTAGTTTTGTGGATAGCTTGAGGTGATTTTTGAGCTATAAAGAGTATATATGTGTATTTGTGTTTTAAAGTACATGTTCATAGTGTTTAAATTGCATTCCAACCAAATAAAGAGTCAAAATGATCAATTTGAACTTAGACGAGGAAACTAGTGTCGCTAGGTTGAGCTATGATTATTCTAGTGTACTTTGATTGGTTATATTGTGTTTTATGGACTTATAGTTGTGTTGAGATGTTGTAGGGGACCATTTGAGGAGATATAGAAGCTGAATCAAACCTATAAACAAGCCGCAAGACGTGCGAGAGGAAGGTATGAGAGCACGAGAAGGATGGACGTAACCCCTCACACGATGGAGGAGGGCATGCGCCACACCTTCCATAATTCATTAGAGGGTTTAAGCTTCACCAATTAGCACACCATTCTACTGGTTTGGGCGTGCGATGAGCCACGCTGCACCATCCCCAAATCCGACCAAAGTTAGTTTTTAACTTATTTTTAAGTGAGGGCAAAGTTGTAAATGCATGGGATTCGATTGGACCACATTATGGATAAAATAAAGCTCTATAAAAGGAGTAATTAGCCACAATTATTCACATATTTTGAAATCTTCTATCAAACACACGAATTGGAGAGGAGGAGAAGGCAAGGAAGGCTCTACACTAGGGTTTTTCTTCTTTTACTTTTCATCCTTGTAGTTTAAAGTTATGAACTCTTTTATGGAGATTGTTTGTATGAATATGTGTGTATAAACACCCTCATTCTAGGGTTGAGGCTGCGAACATGATTGCTTAATTATGGTTTTATAGTTGGTTTATATGTTTATCAAGTCATGTGATTATTCTTGCGTTCTTGTTTTACTATTCTAAAGCTTCATGAACTTTAGGATAAATCTTAGTCTCGAAATGAATTGACCATAGGAGTGGAGATATGGAATGAAGAATGTAAGGAGTGTGGATCATATCTTTAATGATTATATATTGATTGTTGAAGAATGATTTGCGGTTAGGATAACAATATACCTAAACGACCTACTTGGTTTATGAAACGGGAAAATAGTTTAATGCATCTGAATTAAAGACTCATATCACAACTCAATGATGTAATTATGAGATTAATTTGGATAGAATACTTAGAGGATGACCATTCCCAAGTTGAATATCAACCCCATAGATTAATAATCCTGATAGACACTAACACCGGCTAGAAACCATAGTCAGGCATAAATGTGAAGTAAATGCCTCAACCCTAGAACTCTCCATATATTGTTTACAATCCAATTTAGTTATCGTTGTTATTTCTATTCTGTAGTTATAAAAACAAACTAAATCTCTCTTGGTTACAAATTACACATGTTTAACTTGAATAGTAACGCTTGAATTAGATTGCTTGTTAAACACAAGTCCCTGTGGGATCAATATTCGGCTCACGAAGAGCCACTGTATTACTTGCACGACCACGTACACTTGCGTGTATGCTTGGGAGCGACAACCTTAATCAAGGATCTTGGAGGCAAAGAGGGGGAATCAAGATTGGAATAAAGTCTAGGACCGAGATTAGAGAGAAAAGGATATAGATGGCAATTGGTATGATTGAGATAGGGATTTGAGACATAGAGAAAAAAATGGAAATTAATATGATAATGATAAAGATTGGGGAGATAAGGAAAGGGATTGAAATCATTATGTTCCTCTAAAGGATAGAAAAAAGATTGTTACTCAAGAGTTCGTTAGCGACCCTGAGTTTCTAATACTAAGTAGCACTTCTGCTATTCAATCATAAAATCAATTCTGATCAAGCTGAGGGTTCTAGAATGGAGGAATTTTGTAATGACCCATTCCGTCGTTACTAAAAATATCTATGGAAAAATCATAATAACCTCTGTCATCATAAGTTATAGGACTAATTCTTTAGTATGGGAGTGCATTGGATATGTACTAAGGATATACAATACCCCTAGCACAAAGTTAAGAAGAAAGTGTTCTTACCGATTGAGTTTTGAGCTAAGTTTAAACTAGGGTCAACTTCAAACGAGCATATCTCCTAGAATATAAATATTTATAGGGCCAAATACCCACCAAATGAAAGATCTTTGAGTTTTCTTTACAATGTATTTGACCATTTGTCAATCTACCTTTGGAGAAAAACATTGGGATCGTTTTACTGAACACTGTCCAAGCTGAGAAGTTAACCATTGCCTAACCGCTGCAACAGTAACAGGATAATATTTAAGGATAGTTTTGATGGGTTTCATCCCTAAAACTAACATATTTCATTCCTAAACTCTAGATGCGCGATTTGCTCATGGTTGGGGTGGAAATCCTTCGTTGAGGTAATATTTTTACTCCTTTTTAACATTGATTAATCCGTTCATCTTCTAGAATCATTAGAATGAGGAATTATGGTGAAATTTTTGTGGTTTTGAACCCTAGGTTCATGAAATCATGGGAAAAACCTATGGGTATATTTATTTTCACCTAAAGTAGATTTTAGATTGTAAATTAACTCTTCCCGATATGAAATTGTGGTTCAAAAATATGAACTTTAATAGTTGAAGATCTTGAGATCAATAAAAGTGGGGCCTTTAGCTTCAAAACTCTACTAATGGAGATGGGTTGAGCATGATAAAGCTAGTTAGTGGTTAATTTACCCTTGGGTATTGTTATACACCATAAATGAGAATAGAATAGTGGGTTTGAATTCTAAAAGTATTTATTTGCAGAATAATTGTTTAATTACTTTATACTTGTTATTTATTAGATGATTTAACCTTTGGAAATGTGTAAAGAAGAAAGATCATCCGTGATGTATCTTCTTTGTTGCAGCAGCTTGGCACCTAGATAGGTTATGGTTTCATATGTAGTAAACTTGGTTTAGATGCATGTAATAACTGTAGTGGATGGGAGATTTTATGTCTAGGTCTGCAGGCACAATGTTGGGGTGGATAAAACATGGAAATAGTGTAATAATGATTTAATTATTTGTTATTGTGATTTGTGTGAATCCCTTGATGGGTGTTTGTAATTGCTCAAATTACTTGATGATTTTATAGAGTTTAATATGTGAATGCGAATGATGATAGAAGAATTAAGTGACTTTCTAATCTATAGAACTAGTCTTTAATACCATAAAAAGGGTGAACTCAATATAATGTATATTTGGAGTATGAGATATTTTTCCAGAAGATAGTTAGGAGGATTGATTGTGATAAGAGGATGTGATAACTTAATAAGCTAAAGTCAAGTTTGACTAAGTGGTAGAAAGTAAGAGGTGTAAAGGTGCATGACTCTAGCTAGAATTATAAGTTGAATAGAGCTGAGTGGTTAAGTAACCGGCCAAAAGGGATGGTATCTTGAACTTAGTGATGACTTGAGTTTAAGGGTTACTAGTTCGTAACTGAATTTACCTATTTTAATAGGAATAAAAAAGAGTTAGATTGGTGAATGAAATAGGATGAAGATTTAGAGTGTAAATATTAACCTTGTTGGAATGTGAATTCCTATATGGATACTCAATTGATTGGTCTTTGGACCCATTGTTATTGATGATTGGATTTGATAATATTTGATTAAATAAGTGGTGAATTGGCCTTCGAACATACTTGTGATTTCATGTGTTAGTGGATATTCATTGTTATCTGGAATGGTGAATGTTGATTATTGACTGCATTTACTTGGTTGTCATTAATTGGATATTCTATTTCGATCACTGTTGCTTTCATCTAATTTCAATTGGGTGTTTGCGACTCTCCTTAAAGCAATACTTATAATTATTGACTTCATCCTATATTTGCATATTCATACATATTAATAATGGTGAGTTGATGTTAATGATGATGATATTGAGATCATAATGTTCATGATGTTGTTGATGATATTGATGATGATAAGTTGAGGAGGAGGATGTTGATGGGATTGAGAAAAGAAAAAGATGATCCTCATATCTTGCATTCATATATTCATTCATATGTATCTGAATGTATATTTATATTTATATATGGTAGATAGTTCCTTTTATGGATCAGACCGGTTGTTTGATAAGATATTGTGGTTCCTTGAGTGGAGCGATTATGTTTGATGGATGTGATTTGGCATTGCAGCAAAGTGTGAATATTAGGTACGTCCTGAATTATGTATAAATATTACTCTCATGTGTATAGAGTTATAAACTTGATGTATATTATACTATCTCTTTTTGCAAAGTTATTAATTGCATTAATTGCCTTGGTTATCGCAAACCTAATGGTTAATGGTAGTATAATAGAGAGCGAGGATTGTCCAATAAGAGGATCAATGAGAAAGAGAGAAAGAGAGAAATATATAGAGTTGTTGTAATAAGATAAGTACGTAAGCATTATGGGTTAGATTAATTCATAGAATATAGTTAGTTAATCACACCTTTTTACTTAAATAGAAGAAAGGTGGTAAGTTTAGAAGTTGAAGTAAGTAAGTATATTCAGTTATTAAACATGTATGCTTGTCATGACTTCTTCTTGTTTTTATATGTTATTATATGTTTCTAACCCTGATTGGTCGATGATACCTATCAGTATGTGTGATTTGTAATGATACTACACTTATGACATCTCCTTTCGGTGATATAGCCATATTGCAGGTCAGTTGGAATTTCTATAGCAGTGATGATAATCATTTTCCAACAGCTCCTGCCCTCTCGATCTTGTATGGATGTTGTATTATGGATTTTCCTACTCCTTGTCTAGTGCTCTTGTACTAATTTAGGCTAGTTTTTGGGGATTCATTGTTGATTATTTTCTGCATCACTTTTACTTATCTAATGTATTAAACTAGAGTTAATTATGTATGAGTTAACTGAATTATGTTTTTGAAAATGAATTATCTTAACTTTCGCATTAAATGAATAGTTGGGTGGTTAGGGCTCTTCTTTCTAGGGTAGGTGTTAGGTAGGTGCCCACATAATCTGTGGGTTGGGTCGTGAAAAGATTGTATCAAAGCCCAGGTTATCGATCTCCTATTACAAGAACAAATATCGAGTAGAGTCTTGCGGATTGGTGTGTTGACCTCTACATCAAATCTGTTAGAGGCTACAAGGCATCCAGGAATCTATCTCATTTTTTTCTCTCCTATCGTTCCATCTCAGTGTTGTCTCCCTGTGTTGAGTTCAATTGGTATCTTGCATATTCCAATTGGTATCTCAACCATCACAATTGGGATTGGTTGGTCCTTATTAGTATCTCACTAACGTTGAAAGGTTAGAATTGGGTATTCCAATCATTAGAGGTCAATAAGAAGCATAGGGGTTGAATTGTTATTCTATGAAATTCTCTTGATTTTGTGTTGAAATACTTGTTCTTTAAATGTTTTTGGTTATGGTATGATGAATGCGATTTGTATTACTTATATGGATGGTTATTGTTTGATTATACTATTACCTAGTTGTTTGATTGTTAAACTTTTTAAGAGCAAGTGATTATTAAAAGCAATATGAGATGAGTGGTTGCAATAGGATATTTCGGAATTGTAAAGGCTGGGTATGATTTGGAGGTATGTCGATATTTCTATGATTTGAGATATGTATTGATTTTCCATGATTTGAAGTATTCCTTGATTTTTATTTGGTCCACGATGATATACTTGGATATCCATGTATGGTCCGATCATTGGTGATAAAAATATTTGGGATCCTTGTGTGTTTTGATTAATGATAATGATATTTGGGATCCTTATGTGGTCCGATTATTGATAATGATACTGGGGATCCTTGTGTGGTCCGATCTTTGATGATTATATTTGAGCCTGAAGTGCTATTAGGTCATCCTTGTGTGAGTAATCTAGTTAATGAGTTGTCTTGTTAATGATGCCTTACTAAGTGATTAGTTGAACTGAGATGAATTTAGTTATCTTGCTCAACCTTGATGACTTGAATGTAAGGTGAATTGTGTAATTGATGTCACTAATGCCAGGTAAATGGACTAGGTATAAAAAATTGGTTGCTTCCTGTAGTATGATAAGGGGAGATGGTGATAATGGTTTTACTTGATATAGGTAAGTTGAACCTTAACTGTGTGATTGACAACTATATAGCTTATTTAGTTAAGTGACTGGAATGATCTTATGAAGGTAAGGGCGTTGATATCCTAAAGGTAGACTAACTGGTTGTACAAAACCCATGGTGTCTATGAATGATATAATGGATTAAGTTTTAAGGATGCGAATGAAGTGATAGTTAAATAATGTTCATACGCTTAGTGAGGAGGCAGGGCTACAAGACTAACCTTGTAGTTGGCTCCTTAGTGTATGGGAATAATTATTGGTAAATAGTTTCCATCGAATGTATTGTAGATGAGCTGATAAGGTTGGTGAAATAAGTTACCTTGATTTTGGTTGATAATCTTTAGTTACAGGGTCGATCAAGGGAGTGGAGTTATTAGATAAGTTTTGGCATATTCACATCCCTCTTGCTGTTACATAATAACATTTGGTTGGTATTACCCTTCAATAGTTGAGGTATATTATAGGATCAAATAGACTAATATGAGTTGTGATGGAGGATATATGTGATAGTGGAAACCCATAGTGGTGTGTTGGTGGTGTTGTGTTAGTTATAGCATTGGTTAGGGTGTAAGTACCGCACTAAACTTGTTCCTAGTATAGGAATGAAAACCGTAGAGTATTGTGGCCTTGGTTAAAAATCTGGTGTTGTGAAGATTAGTGTTTAATGGTGGATCATGGTGTGTTGATTGGTGGATTTTATTGGTTAACAAGTTAGAGGACAAGTTTAGGAACTCGTAGAAACTTTCGATGCATAAAACAAGTTGGTAGATCTTCGTTTAGAGCGATTGCCGTGAAAAGGTTAGTTCATAATGTTGAATTCCCAGAAGTGTGTTGTGAAATAACCAATTCCCATGCGCTGTAATATCATGGTACACAGTTTCATCCCCCCCCCCCCCCCGCTATCTCAACTGTCGCCCCAAATGTTCATGCGCTATAATATCATGTGGTATTCTGGGTATTGTAGATAACCCATTACATAAATTTTATTATGAATCGTATTCCTAGAGTTGTAGTGGTCGTGCTTTATGCCTAGAGTTTAGTGGTATGTGGTGTGTAAGCTGGTTGGTATTATTATTGGATGGCAGTTTGGTTTGTGTTATAAAATTGTGTTAGAAGTTGATGGGAGGTTGCATTAGTTTCATAACCATTGTGTATGCTGAGCTACGAGAATCATGCTAAAAACTCTCCTTTTCATCAATGACCGTTCAAGGAAAAACGATGGATAAATTGGTATCTAATGTAATGATCCGTTCCGTTGTTACTGAAAATATCTATGGAAAAATCATAATAACCTCTATCATTGTAAGTTATAGGACTAATTTTTTAGTATGGGAGTGCATTGTACATGTACTAAGGTCATACAATACCCATAACACAAAGTTAAGTTGAAAGTGTTCTTATCAATTGAGTTTCAAGCTAAGTTTAAACTAGGGTCAACTTCAAATGAGCATATCTGCTAGAATATAAAGATTTATGGGTGCAAATACCCACCAAATAAAAGATCTTTGAGTCTTTTTTCCAACACGTTTGACCATTTGTTAATCTGCCTTTGGAGTAAAATGTTATGACCGCTTTACTAAAAACTGTCCGGGATGAGATGTTAACCCCTGCAACGGTACCACTGCAATGGTAATCTAACCACTACAGCAGTAATGGGACTGTATTTAAGGCTAGTTTTGATGGGTTTCAGCCCTAAAACTCAAATATTTTGTTCCTAAGCCCTAGAGGGGCGATTTGTTCATGGTAGGGGGGGGGGAGGGATCCTTTATTGAGGTAATATTTTTACTCCTTTTTAACATTGATTAATCCATTCATCTTCTAGAATTATTAGAATGAGGAATTATGGTGAAATTCTTGTGGTTTTGAACCCTAGGTTCATGAAATCATGGGAAAAACCTATAGGTATATTTATTTTCACCTAAAGTAGATTTTAGATTGTAAATTAACTCTTCCCGATATGAAATTGTGGTTCAAAAATATGAACTTTGATAGTTGAAGATCTTGAGTTCAATAAAGGTGGGGCCTTTAGCTTTAAAACTCCATTAATGGAGATGGGTTGATCATAATAGAGCTAGTTAGTGGTTAATTTACCCTTGGGTATTGTTATACTCCATAAATGAGGGTAGAATAGTGGGTTTGAATTCTAAAAGTATTTATTTGCAGAATAATTGTTTAATTACTTTATACTTGTTATTTATTAGATGATTTAACCTTTGAAAATGTGTAAAGAAGAAAGATCATCCATGATGTAGCTTTTTTGTTGCAGCAGCTTGGCACCTAGCTAGGTTATGGTTTCATATGTAGTAAACTTGGTTTAGATGCATGTAATAACTGTAGTGGATGGGAGATTTTATGTCTAGGTCTGCAGGCACAATGTTGGGCTGGATAAAACATGGAAATAGTGTAATAATGATTTGATTATTTGTTATTGTGATTTGTATGAATCCCTTGATGGGTGTTTTTAGGAGGTTTGATTATGATAAGAGGATTTGATAACTTGATAAGCTAAAGCCAAGTTTGACTAAGTGCTAGAAAGAAAGAGGTGTAAAGATGGATGACTCTAGCTAGAATTGTAAGTTAAATAGATTTGAGTGGTTGAGTAACTGACTAAAGAGGATGGTGTCTTAAACTTAGTGAAGACTTAAGTGTAAGGGTTACTAGTTAGTACCTATTTTAATAGTAATAAAAGAGAGTTAGATTGGTAAATGAAATAGGATGAAGATTTAGACTGTAGATATTAACCTTGGTGGAATGTGAATTCCTAAATGGATACTCGATTAATTGGTCTTCGGACCCGTTATGATTGATTATTAGATTTGATAATGTTCGATTGAATAAGTGGTGAATTGGCCTTTGGACATACTTGTGATTTCATGTGTTAGTGGATATTCGTTGTTATCTGAAATTGTGAACGTTGATTATTGACTGCATTTACTTGGCTGTCATTAATTAGAAATTTTGTTTCAATCGTTGGTACTTGCATCTGATCAATTGGTTGTTTGCTGCTCGCCTTCAAGCTGTACTTATAATTCTTGACTCCTTCTTGCATTTGCATATTTATACATATTGATTATGATGAGTTGATGTTAATAATGATGATATCAAGATCATGATGTTCATGATGTTGTTGATGAGATTGAGAAAAGAAAAGATAATGCGTACATCTTGCATTCATACATTAATTCATATGCATTTGAATGTATATTTATATTTGGTTGATGATTCTTTGTGTGGATCAATTGTTTGATGAGATATTGTGGTTCCTTCCGTGGATTGGTTATGTTTGATGGATTTGATTTAGCATTGTAGCAAAGTGTGAATATTAGGTACGTCCTAAATTATGTATAAATATAGCTCTCATGTGTATAGAGTTATAAACTTGACGTCTATTATACTATCCCTTCCTGCAAAGTTGTTAATGCTATTAATTGCCTTGGTTATCGCAACCCTAATGGTTAATGGTAGTGTAATAGAGAGCAAGAATTATTCAATAAAAGGATCAATGAGAAAGAGAGAGAGAGAAGCATATGGAGTTATTGTATTAAGGTAAGTGTGTAAGAATTATGAGTTAGATTAATTCATAGAATATAGTTAGTTAATCACGCCCTAAAGGTAAAGTAATATTACTTAAATAGAAGAAAGGCGGTAAGTTTAGAAGTTGAAGTAAGTAAGTATATTCAATTATTAAACATGTATGCTTGTCATGATTTCTTCTTGTTTCTATATGTTATTATATGTTTCTAATCCTGGTTGGCTGATGATACCTATCAGTACGTTTGATTTGTATTGATACTACACTTAACGTATCTCTTTAGGGGATATAGCCATATTGCAGGTCAGTTGGAGTCTCTATAGTAGTGATGATGATCATTCTCTAATATATGATCATTCTCTAATAACACCTACCCTCTCAATGTTGCATGGATGTTGTGTCATTGATTTTCCAACTCCTTGTCTAGTGCTCTTGTACCAGTTTAGGCTAGTTTCTGCGAATTCATTGTTGATTATTTTATGCATCACCTTTACTTATCAAATGTATTAAACCAGAGTTAATTATGTATGAGTTAACTAAATTATGTTCTTGAAAATGAATTATTTTAACTTCTGCATATCTGGGGTAGGTGTTAGGTAGGTGACCCCACGATCCGTGGATTAGGTTTTGACAAATTTATTGCTAATGTTTTCAATCGATTTGAAGTTATGGACAAGGATAACAAGGATATGTGAGGTGAACTCTCTTACATGAGTCCAATAGTGGTATCACACTCAACTTCAATCAAGCAACTTGATGCTTAAATGAGCCAAATCTCTATCACACTCAACCCAAGACTAAAAAGAATTCTCCCAAGTGACACGATGCTTAATCCTAAAAATGATAATGCCCATTTCATGGCCATTATAACTAGAAGCGGGAAAGTTCTAGGTTATGATATGGAGGATGTCAATGAATCTCCAAACAAGTAGGTAATGCTGAGCAATCTAATGACAAGAGAAAGTGAGTTGCAAAGACTTTGGGAGGTGATGATATGGTTAATGATGAGGTGCTAGACCCCGTCCACAAGGGGTGGTTGATAATGTGAAAAGAAAGAAGGATGAGGTTCCTACAATTTCCATGCCTATTTTACAATTCCCCTCTCCTTTTCCTCTAAGGCTAAAGAAGAAGAAAAAATGTCCAATTTAGCAAATTCCTTGATATGTTCAAGAACCTTTTGGTTAATATTTCTTTCATGAATGGATTGCTTCAAATGCCGAGATATGCAAAATTTATGAAGGACTTGGTCACTAAAAGAGGATTATGGATTTCAAGACCATAAAGGTATCACATGATTGTAGGACGATTATGTCTAGTAATTTGGTGACAAAGAAGGAAGATTCAGGTGCTTTCACTATCCCATGTATATTTAGATTTTATCAATTTGTGAAGGTATTGTGTTATTTGAGGTCAAGTATAAATTTGATGCCCCTTGCCATTTTCAACAAGTTAGGACTTAAGGCTTCAAAGCACACGACTATGATATTGTTGATGGAAAATTATTCTATCAAGCGTGTAGTTGGAATTTTATATGATATGTTGGTTAAGGTTGAAAATTTCATCTTCCTAGCGGACTTTATGATTCTTGATTGTGAAGCTGATTTTGAAGTTCCGGTCATTTTGGGAAGACCATATTTTGCCATCAGACGTACTCTAGTTGATGTTGGAAGTGGGGAATTGAAGTTTTGAGTAAATAATGAAGAAGTCACTTTTAATGTTTGTAAGTCGATGAAGCAACCAAGTGACTTGCATGTGATCTTAGTCATTGATTCTACTATGAGGAGGTAGCAGTTGGTTGTGAAATCAAATTTATTGGGGAGTCATTGTTGGCGGTATTATTAAACTTTGATGGTGAAGAAATTAAAGATTATGAGGAACTTTTCAATGCTTTGATAGGGTTGTGGGCATATAATTATGCTCCAAAGAAACTTGACCTTAATTTGAAAAATTGGGAATCCCCTCCATCTAAACCTTTGTTCATCAAGCCTCCTTCCTTGGAGCTTAAGCTAGTCCTTTCCTATTTGCGGTAAACTTTTCTTAGTTCCAATGAGTCAGTTCCGGTTATTATATTTGTTGAGTTGAAGGAATGACAAGTGAAGGCGTTGTTGTCTATTTTGAGAAGGAAAATATAGGCCATTGGTTGGACAATTGCGGACATAAATGGCATTCCTATAGGGATATGTTCTCATAAAATTCAACTCAAAGAAGATTGCATTCCATCTATTAAGCACCAATGGTGTCTAAATTTGCCCATGCAAGAGGTAGTAAAGAAAGAGTATAAAATGGTTAGATGTGGATGTTGTGTAGCCCATATCCGATAGTGTGTAGATGAGCTTGGTACAATGTGTATCAAAGAAATATGGTATCTTCGTGGTTTTTGTAACACCCCAAAAATCCAAGCTAAGATCAGAATCAATCTTCAAGCATATATAGAACCATTACATAAGCATGACATGAGTTTTATATGATATTTAAGATCATAAGGAGGTCCTAACCCAAAATTGAGTTGTAAAGTCCTTTTCCGCCTAAGTTTTAGTGTAAGATTCTAGGTTAACTTAAAATGACCATTTCTCCTAGTATATGAAGGGTTAGGTGGTCTAATACACACCAAATTAAAGGTATTTGAATTAGTTTTCCAACTCCACTAACAGTTTGTGAATATGATATCATAGTAAAAAGTTAAAGTGATTTTACTGAAGCACTATCAAAGTTGTTAGTGATGACGACTCAAACACTACGAGTCGTCGAGAGGCCCCAAGAGTCATATGGTGATGCTATGAATCATAGGGTGACTCTTTGACACAGTAGTGGGAATCCAAAATGGAGTCATAGGCGATAACTCAGGCTACGACTCATAGCCAGACCCTTTGAGTCGTCATGTGAGTCATCGGGACTATTTCCAGTAACTTTTCAGACAATTTTAAAAGGATTGTTTGGTATTTTTCCACTCTTTTAACACCAAAACTATGTCTTTTAAGTAACCCAAGGGATGAATAATAATCCTAAACTTAGAACATTTAAAGGGAAGGGGCAATTTTTCTTCTTCAAGCAAGGATTAGGGTTCTTAAACTTCAGGCTCCAACTTCAAAGGTTTCATCTAGGTTTTCAACCTCAGGTATGTGGGATTTCATCTTTGGGTTTTCTTTCACCAATTGAGTCCCTAAGTGAAGCAAATTTCTCAATTCAAGTTATCTCTCAGGGCCTAAGGTTTCATGAATAATGTGAATTCCTTTGTATTATAGTGTTCCTTCAAAATAATGTTTA
Source organism: Capsicum rhomboideum (assembly GCA_031232105.1). Taxonomy (NCBI): domain Eukaryota; kingdom Viridiplantae; phylum Streptophyta; class Magnoliopsida; order Solanales; family Solanaceae; genus Capsicum; species Capsicum rhomboideum. The sequence continues at coordinate 61,305,549 of CP124711.1, forward strand.
TCTCCATGTTTCCTTTGAACGTTCCTTACCTTCACATGCTCAATAAATCCTAAGTTCTTACCATGTACTTTCTTTCGCACTATATTGTCTTATAATATAGGCTTGAATGTTTAACATCCCGACCGCAGTTAGCTCGATTCAGCAGAAGCATTTTGGTGAGTCCTCATCATTCGAGGACTAGTTATAAGTATTCATTTTTAGTATTATTATTTTAGTTTTAGAACTTAGAGTTAGCTGGGGACTTATTCCAGCAACTCATCTTATTTAGAGGCTTTCAGACAGGCAGATAGATAGATTTTCAGATTCAGTTTATGCTTTTACATTTCAGTATTGACATTGGCCTTTATTTTAATATGTCATTTTTGTTTAGCTTCCACTCAGTATTTCATCATTTATTTCAGTATTCTTAGTGTCATGCCAAGCTATGGGTTAGCTTAGGGTCACTTGTGACTCTAAGAATCGTGTTACGACTAGGGGATAGTCTCTAGTCGTGATAGTTCCAAATGCCAAAGAAGAGTTGATAGTGATAAGACTCATGACCAGATTGAGGGTTTTCATAGATTATCAAAAATTGAACTCATGGGAAAAGAGGGATCACTTTCCCCTTCCTTTTATGGATAAAATTCTTGATAGGCTAGCGATTAGTGCCTACTATTTCTTCCTTGATGGTTATTCAGGATATAACCAAATCCTTATTGTCCCAGAGGACCAAGAGAAAACAATTTTTACATTCCTTTATAATACCTTCACTTTCAAATGAATGCTATTTGTCCTTTGCAATGCTCCGACTACCTTTCAAAGGTGTATGATGTCCATCTGCTCAAACATGATGGAAGACTCCATAGAGATTTTCATGGATGATTTTTTAGTGATTGGATATCAATTTGAGGAGTGTTTGACAGATTTGGCTAAAGTCTTGAAGAGGTATGAAGAGGACAACCTAGTGCTTAACTGGGAGAAGTGACATTTCATAGTTAAGGAAGGGATAGTGTTGGGGAACAAAATGTTTGAAAAGAGGATTCAAGTGGATCAAGAAAAAATTGAGGTAATCTCAAGGTTACCACCTCATATGTCTATGAAGGGAGTTAGAAGTTTCCTTGGTCATGTGGGATTTTTAGGTGATTCATTAAGGACTTCTCCAAAATTACTTATCCATTGCATAAATTCTTGGAGAAGGAAGCTAAGTTTGATTTTTATAAAAGTTGTTTGAAAACCTTTGAATATTTGAAGGAAAGGCTTACTACCACCCTTATCATAGTAACATCTGATTGGTCTCAACAGTTTGAAGTGCTGTGTGATATGAGTTGTGTTGCTTTAGGGGCCGTGCTTGGAAAAGTAGAGACAAAATCATCCATCCTATGTATTACTCAAGCAAAACTTTGAACGATGCCCAAAAGAACTACATGGTTATGGATTAAGATCTATTGGCCGTTGTTTATGCTTTTGAAAAGTTTGGTCCTTACCTTTTGGGTAGCAGAGTAGTGGTGCACACAGACCATGATGCAATTCGATACTTGATGGATAAAAAGGATGCCAAGCTAATGTTATAAGTTGGGTCCTACGTTTGCAAGAATTCTACTTTGAGGTAATGGATCTCAAAGGTTGTAAAAATCAAGTAGCCGATTATTTATCTAGGCTTGAGGTGAATGATAAACATTTGGGGGAAGTTGTCATTAATGACTCCTTCCCTAATAAATATGTTATGGCAATTTTGGATGGTATAGTGCCTTGGTTTGTTTATTTTGTGAACTATCTTGCATGTGACATATTATTGGATGAATTTAATTCACATCAACACAAGAAGTTCCTTTATGATGTACATAGGTAATATTAGGATAATCCCTACCTTTTCAGGGAGTGTACGACAACATGATTAAAAGGTTTGTCTCAGAGCTTGAGATAAGGCCTATCCTTGAGGCATGTCACTCATCACCAGTTGGGGGTCAACATTGTAGCATGAGGACCACATTGAAGGTGCTACAATGCAGATTTTATTGGCACACGATTTATCAAGATGCCTATGAGTTTATTAAATCTTATGACCATTATCAAAGGCATGGTGGGATTTCTCAAAAACTTGAATTACCATTGACACTAATTTTGGAAGTCAAATGTGTGAAATATGGGGTATCGACTTTATGGGGTCTTTGTTAGCTCTTATGGTCACAAATATATCTTATTGCAGTGGACTATGTTTCTTAGTGGTTTGAAGCGGTTGCATTGCCTAATAATGATAGCCGGAGTGTCACATATTTCCTCAAGAGGTATATTTTTACAAGGTTCAAGACTCCCTGAGCCATCATTAGTGATGGAGGCTCCCACTTTTGCAACTATCTTTTTGGGTCTTTTCTCACGAAATATAGGGTTAAGCATAATGTGACAACACCTTACCTTCCTTAAGATAGCGGGCAAGTAAAAGTGTCCAAACGAGAAATTAAGAGAATATTGGTGAAGACGGTGAATAACACTTGTATGGACTTGGATAGGAAGTTGGATGATGCCTTATATAGGATGGTGTTAAAAAATCCTATTAGGATATCTTCGTACCATATTGTGTTTAGGAAAGCATGCTATTTTCTGGTTGAATTAAAACATAAGGCCTTGTGGGCCATGAAACAATTAAATTTGAGTTGGGAAGATACTTCAAAGTGAAGGGTGGATCAATTACTTAAGCTTGATAAGTTTACCCTAAGAGCATATGAAAGTTTCACCCTCTACAAAGAGCGAATGAAAAGGTGGCATGTTGCCAAGACCTTGAAACAAGAGTTCAAAGCTTGTGATATGGTCTTGCTATTAACTCTGCGATTGTTTTCGGGCAATTTGAAATCAAAATGGTTCGTGCCTTTCCAAGTGGTGCAAGCCTTCCCACATGGTACCATTGAATTAGAAGGAGAGAATTGTGCTAAAGTCAAGGTGAATGGTCAGCATTTGAAGCACAATTTGTGAATTACTATAGAAGCCCCAAAGATCTAGGTGATTGTCCTTGATGATGCTTGATGAAATCATATCTATGTCGTACCATGACGTTAACTAAGGAGCTTCTTGGGAGGCAACCCAAATCTTATTTTATGTTTTTAGTTGTTTTGTTTCATCTTTGTTTGCAAAACATGAAAAAGAGCCATTTTGCAAAAAATAGTGCAGTTGGCCACTTGTGCATATCGATTGCACTTATGCGTATTACACTAGTGGTTCGCACAAGTAGACAATAAGCAATTGTCTAAGCTCCAATATTGTGCCCACTGTGTGTAGCACATTGCATATATACATCGCCCAAGTGGTTTGTACAATGTTACAGTGGGTCATATCATCACTAAATGAAAAAGGGCATGGCTCTAAAATCATATAACCCAGTTGTGCGAATTTCCGCATACTATTGCAAGCTCGACTGTGTTCACACAATTGGGGGTCAGTAAGTCTTATGTTTTTAAACAAAAGAGGGAAATCCCAAGGGTACAAACTCTTTCATCTTCCTTTCTATCAACTCATCGTTTCTTTAAACTAATTCCACCGCTTAAATCTACATTTCCACTGCCGTTTGCATGGTTTCTTCATCACACCCACACCCACCCACATTAAAGTAGAGTGTCTCCTTATTGATCGATGACCATTCACCTATTTTTTAGTCAAAATCACCGGTAAGCTTTCTTGGTTCGTGTTCTAAGGATCATCACTGTCTCACTCTTGATTTAATGGGATTTAATGATTAAAGATATTATCATGATTTAATATGAGAAACCCATTTCCCCCAATTTTCCCCATCTTTGAAATTGCTTTTGTATGTTAAAATTGGTGCAAAGATGATTATTGTGTTATTAGGATGTGTCGTTTATTCCATTGTTGCTTGTTTCAACCAAAACTAACTTGGAGACTTGGTTCAAATGTACCATTTTGCCTTCTTCTTCTTCAAGAGCACTCAAAGATCTTCAAGAACACCAAGAACCAACACCAATTCAAAACTTCACCAAATCACTCCAAATAATAGGAGTAGTTCCCCCTCGGCCTATAGAACAAACCCCAATAGCTTTTACAGTCAATGAGAACCAAATCAAAAGACCCACTTTGAAATCTCTTCAAGTTTCAAAGCTTCAAAACCCTTTCATGATAGAATCTTCTCTACAACTCAAAATTACATGAAAATTCGAATCTAGACTCAAAAAACACTAGAGGACAACGATCTAGTGTCAAAAACAAGAAATCAAACAAGAAAAATAGATAGACACCCAACTATTTGCATGGTTTCTTCATCACACCCACACATATCCTTCTTTTGATGCAACTCAATCATATGCAAATATAGTAACCCAACACGGTTGGGTTCAAATTCCACTAAAATTGGGAAATCCATTAACTTTAGTCTCAGAGCGACTTTGAAGATTCCCTAAGATTTTAGAGAAATTGTCTACTAAAACTAAAATTGCATTAAATAAATAAGATTGTAAGACTTATAAAATTAAGACACCTAGATTGTGTCCCCGTAATAGATTGTTTTGTTCATCGATTTTCATGCAATTACAGAAACTTTGAGTTACATTTATGTACTCAATCACTGCACTATTAATCAACATTTTCTAATCATTGAATAATTTATCACAATATGATATTTCAACAACTATATGAGTTATTGACATAAAAACGACTGATTAAGCCAAGTAAATCCTATTATTCCTAATATAAATTTATCAAATGAGGTTTAGCACCTCTAGTTCATGCAAAACTTCTTTTCCCGAATCTTAACTTGTCACGCCCCGAAATCCCATTCGGGCCGGACTGGCACCCGAAGCCGATATGGCCCGAGAGAACCAATCTTTGCTCATGTAAATTCGTATGCATAGCCTCATATGAACATCATACTATCTCATGTAACTAATAACATATAAAATGCTTATGGCGGAAGTCATGGAAAACATGTACAATATGTGAAACTTGGCCGTTAGGGCCGTCAAGTTGAGTGAACATACATCTCTTGCATCCATATACCCACATACGTCTACAAAAGCCTCTAATAGATGCATATACAAGACCAACTTAAATTCCGGACAAGTCCCCGCTTTATACAACATTTACAACATCAAAACAAATGTACAACTGTGACTTGGGAAGTCCCGAACAAACTGGGGCTCACCAAAAATCTGCAATTACTGTCAACCTATTGCGGAGGTCTACTAGTGCCTGCACCTGCAGTATTTAAAGTAAGTTCCCCAAGAAGGGTCAGTACGAAGAATGTACTGAGTATGTAAGGCTCAATGAAACTGTATGATATGTAAACATGTCAATAAACTCAAATACAAATGAGTGATCAATATGGATAAGTCACTATACTGAACTTTGGAGACCATGTATATTGTTTCCATTACTTTCTTTGCTTCTATGATTATTCATCTTTGCCTGTGACCTGTGATACCCGAGCCCCAACTGATCAGTGGGTTTACATAACATAATGTTATGTTGGGATCGGCTCGAGCTAGGTTTATGACTCCAGAGCTGCCACCCTAAGAATCAATATATTGGGATCGGCTCGAGCTAGGTTTTTACCTCTAGAGCTGCCACCCATAAATCAACATATCAGGTTCGGCTCGAGCTAGGTTTATACCTCCAGAGCTGCCCCCTGTAAGGTTCGGTCTGAGCTAGGCTTATGCCTCTAGGACTGCCCCCTGATCCTGGGATCATCTTGAGCTAGGCTTATGCCCCCAAAGCTGCCACCCATACTTGATCATTAACCACATATGCATTACTTCACTTCTTTACTTTTGATATATTGATACCTTTACTTGTGAGAGATTGGTACATTCACTTGTGCGAGATTGATACATTCATTTGACATAGCATTTTTGGAAGCTTTGGAACCATAACCAAAATAGAAGACATGTGAATAAACATTATTGGAAACATAGCCTTATTGGAAACATAACACCATTGAAACCATTGTACAATCATCCATAAACAACATACATGAGCATAATCACTTTTGGAACTTTGGAAAACAACCTTATTGAGCTTTTGGAACAATATCCATGAATATGATACATGAGATTCACAATTGATCTATGAGTAGGAAACATATGATAATGACCATTGATAACCGGATAGAGAATACCTTAGCACATTTAGGGATGGAACAAGAGTAATGTCAATGTGAATACTATTTGCCGCAGAAAGATATGGATATAGTAACCTTACATACCTTGTATTCTCAATACGAATATACAATCCTAGATGTGCATACAATAGTCCCGCTCCTTCTTTATGTGTCACTCTACAACACAAATATATAACGGAATTCACATTAACCACCAACTACCTTACAAATGCATATAACGTCAATGAGTTACATGTTTGCCTTTAAACATTCCATTTCCCCTTGACAAAACCATTGATGAAATTATTATCCCAAAAATCCCACAATATTCTCAACATTGACCAATACATGATAATCAATACATTTCACCACAACACTTCTCCTTTACACTTTCTTATCCACACCACATCATAAATAATCCATCAAATTACCTTAATACACCTCATAGCACATATCGGCCAAAATCCCACAATTTACACTTATAGAAAAATAACAAGTTTAATAATAAACTCACACCATACATGTTCATATATTATCCATACCATGCTCTTTCATCAAAGTCACAAGTCATAATTCAAGCTTGAATCTCATAGATCACAAATCTTATATAAAAAACACAAAGTACCATGTCCAACACTTCCAAGCATAACCAACATGATTTAAATACTCTCCCATGCATATAACATATTAATCCATAACAATAATCACTTACCCAAGCTTGAAAAGTGATGATCTTGCTCCAAAAGTGAGCTTTGAGTCCTTAGGGTTTGAGAGCAAATATCGTATCTTTTGGTCTAAAAAGGCATGAGACTTATGAAGAATAAAAATCAGATTTTTTGGTACCTTTTATAAGCCTTTATTTCCATCCTTATCCACTCTTAAAGAATTAAATGCTTGGTCTAGAAGGTCAAGGCAAGAATGGGTTTTTTGACCCATTTTGGCCCATGCCTTCTTCTCATTTTTGGGCCTTTTATTGAGCCCAATTCACTTAACCCAATAAAATCAATAATTTCTCGTGTTTAAGTAATCTTATACGTGTTAAAACAATATTCCCACTCATGCTATTCATATCCGTAGCCTCAATCCCAAAAACAAGTGATTCTAGCCACGTATGGCTTATTTTGACCATAAGGGCAAAACTGTCATTTTGATGCCAAATTCGTTCTTGAGTAATTTTATCATACCAATATAATATTTCATTCATTCCATGTATATACTCGTGGTTTTAGAAGAAACGTGGCAAAAATCGGCTCGGTACGTCCCCGGGCACCTTTGGGACTTAAGAAAATTTCCAACTTTGAAAAAGTGGCAAAACCAGCGTGGCACGCCCTTGGGCGCGCCAGCTTGCTGCCTATGGACTAAAAATTTTAGCCCATAGCGGCGTGGTACGCCCCCCAGCGCACCCCTTACTTAGTTTTTCTGAAAATTTTGTTTTTCGACTTTTCTTCGCGGGTTTGGTTAGATACTTCAAGTCCCATTCTTTAACTTACTTCTTACCCTTAATATACTTTGCTTAGAGGTACTCTTAGCCTCATTTTGAACCCTACAAATGCTCCACGAAAATCACAAAACACCTCCTATGCAAGTTTAATCACATGTACAAGGCCAAATTTTAATTTTCTCATCACTAACATTACAAATTACATACTCATGGCATCTCGACACCTAAGTAACCATTGTTCAACGTCATCATGTTGGGTTGGAAAAGTACGGGGTGTTACATAACTGCTCTTCCGAGTCTAAAGATCAAGATATTATGGCGCAGGTTAATGTTTGCAACAACTACCCAATTAATTAAGAACAAAACGAAACTTAATATTTTAGAACCCGTAATATCATGCAACACACAAAAACCTTATGAACTCTACAATCTCATTTGGTTTTCACAACCTCAATTGAGAATTTAGCTACTCATATTGAAAGTATGAAAATAAAAATAAAAGTAAAGAGATTGCATCAACTAACTTTTAATATTAAAATTGAAAGACTATTAATGATCTACGTTCAAGAATTAGAAAGGGAAAACTTGTAGAAGTAGACGAAAGTTGGGACGCGAAACTACAACTAAACTAAACTATCGATTCTTTATAATTAAAATCTGACATGTCTATTTATAAAGGTCCAAAAATTTGGAATATTAAAAATAATAAATTAAACCACTGACATAATCTGTGAATCATTCCACGACCATCGATTAATTTATGGTCCGTGGATTGTTCTTCAATAGTTATGATTGCATTTTAGGATTTTTCGAATCTGCATCATGAATTTATTCTATGAGAGTGGGTTGCATTCACAACCCATCAACTTGGTCATACATTTCTCTATTGTTCTGGTCTTCTTCTTCTTTTTCTTCATGTACAAGTTGTTAACCGACTTCAAGATCGTCTTTTACTTTGTGTTTTGAACATCTCTTTTAGGGTCCTGACTGACAAATCCTTTGATCTTTTGTACGATATGCTTTGCAGTTTGTCAATTGATCTGTGATCCTAAGTGCAACCATAAATCACCCAAACATGACAATTTGCTACCTTTTCATCTTTTGACCATTTAGACATCAAAAACTGCAAAACATTAAACTAACATAAAAAGACAATAAAACAAGCATAAGATCAGTAAAATATCAACTAAAATATATAAGATGTGCTATAAATTCAAGGATCATCAACACCCCAAACTTAAGGTCTCTATTTGTCCTTGAACAAGTAATACTATACTCAAATATACTAACTATCTTCAAGAAAATAAAAGCAAGTTTTCAACAAAGGTTTCAAGAAATTTCTACTGGTATTCACATTCAAAATAAGTTTGGTCCCCTTTATATTCATAAGCTTTTTAAAAATCAATTGTCTCACCTCAAATTGGCATAACTAATAATGCAGCCTCAATTTGTGATATTTTACTTCATTAGCTATCCAATGCCTACAATAGACAAGTTTATAGGAAGTTTAATTTCATTTAGCCCTTTTATCCAAATGTCCTTACAATATACAACAATAGTGTCCCAAAAATAGCACACACATATATATACATGAATAATGGGCAAAGATACTAAAGAGAAGAAAAATACTCTCACTCACAAAGAATTTAAATGTTATATATACAAATATCATAAGCTTGCCCTTATTTTGAACTGTCAACATCTTCAGAAGACTCTATATCACATAAGGACTTTTTTAAGTTTGTAATGTAGGCTTCAGGATGGACAAGATACATATTTGGAAAATAGTGACTACACTTTTCTTGAACACTATAATTTCACATTTTCATCCATTTTTACTTTTTTCAACTTCTACTCATCTTCCTCTATTTTTTCTCCTTTTTTTTTTTTCATTGCTTTCATTGACTTTGGTGTCTTTTTTTCTTCATTAGTATCAATACAAAGAATAATAAATAAATAACTTTTTTTAGATTTTCTTTTTCTATTTTTTTCTTTTCTCACCATGTCAAGGTCTAATTATAATTTCTACTCCACCTCTCACTTAGCTTGAAGCACCATATATTACTTTTCTATTTCACACTTCACCCCCAACTTAGTTTTTTCACGCCTCATATTTTATTTTCAGTGTCAAGGAGGAACATGTTTCAAAAGAAGGATCATTTTGAAAATAGGAATATGGGTTTATAGTTACATCTACAAACAAAAAATTTTAAAAGCTCAAAATGGAAGACAAGATATATATTATACTCCATTTAAAAAATAATGACCTGTTTTGACTTGGCACGGAGTTTAAGAAAATAAAGAAGACTTTTGAATCTTGTGGTCTTAAATTAAAGTTATTAAAAATGTACCAAAATGACCTTAATCTTGTAGTCTTAAACATGCCATGTGAAAATTTAGAATTAAAGTGTTGGCAAAAAAGGAAAGGGTCATTCTTTTTAAAACTGACTAAAAAGAAAAGTAGGTCATTCATTTTGAAACGGAGGGAGTAATTATTTGGATGATTCATTTAGACTAGTAGTGACTTTTTTTACACAAAAAGCCTACGTTTATCTCTTAATTAATCTATCCTTGGAGATTTAGCATGACTAATCAGACAAGTTCTAATCACATGCATAAACATAGAAATAATAAAAATAACTCACATACAATGGCATTGGACTACACTAAGCTATTTAATTTAACTTTCAAAGTTGTACTCTAAGCATTTAGCAATTTTTAATTATTTTTAGAGGGGTGTCCATTTTTTTTCAAACAAAACAAGTTTCATGCCTTAAGTAGAAAACTATCACCATATAAGTCAAAACCACTCTATCATACTTAAACAAATAACATGACTTATTTCCATAAGAAAGTCGTCTCTATCATTGAGAAAAGTCTGACTCCATACTCAAAGATTCAATAAAAATATTTCGTGTTGGTTTAGCATTAAATAAACTTCTAGAAATGAACCATGCCCAAGAAAAAAATAGGAGGTGACTCTATTAAGACTTAATCCTAAAAATACAAAACAAAAAATGAACTACTTATTTATAAGAACAAAATTTTTTAATGGCAGCCTTGCATAATGTTTGTTAATTAAAGTAAAAGGTTGTTATCCATTTTTTGCTACCTTTCTGCCCCAATAAAAAATTATGTAATGTCCCCACTACATCAAAAAGAAGTAAATAACAAGAAGATTTTAGAACTCCCTAGTGGCACATGAAGCCCACTAGTTGGAAGGCACATCTTTGGATGCCTCTTCTATAGGAGTATTAATTGCATCTATAGTGGTAGCAGGAGTAGCTGCCAATGGCTCTATTACTGGGCAATGCTAGGTCGTGGATGCTCATAGTGGTCCATCAGGAACCTCTACTGTGCCAACCTAAACACACCTTCTGTTGTTTTGGGCAGACCACTATCAACTCCTCTTTTTCATCTTTTAAGGTGCACACATCTGTTTAGGATCCCAACTCCATTGTGTTTTACCCATGTCAGGGGGTATAGATGTGTCAAACAATTTAATAATGGGGGGATTCAACAAAGCTATTAAGACAGGGGTTGATGTTGGGAAGATCAATCCTTTAAGCTCCTTAGACTGAAGGGCAACAATAGTGGCCTCTGATTTGGACATCTCTTTTTTCAACTTCTCGACCTCAATGGCTAAGGTATTGTTTTCAGCTCTACCACCCTTTGCTCTAGTCTGGTGAGTCAAGTTGTGGTAAACTCATTATTCTTATTCATATCCTCTTAAAAGGGTTTAAATTTGTCTCAATTACCCCATCCAAGACCTTGGACATGAATGACACTTAACACCGTTGGCCTGGAATGATATAAGAACATGTACTGAAAATAAACAGAAGAAAAAAACATGAGCTGCTATTTTGTAATAAAATAAAATAAACTTTATTAACTAAGCCATAGAGTCATTTGAAAACTGATTACAACTGCACCCAACTGATTTTCTATGAAGCCTCTAAAGTGAATAATAATATCTACCAGAACAAGGCATCGGACTACTATTATATAAGAAAAGATTAAACTATTGAACTGGACAGACTATGTCCTCTAAAAATATAAGGACTTACCCAATGCTGAAAAGATGGAGCCTATTGAAGAGTATGATCATGCACCTGTATATCTGATGATGCATCAAAATGATGTAGAGCTAAAGGTGTCAATACACTAAGTCTACTTGTGAGTAATAAAGCTGAATTAAAACAGTGAAACATATACTGACTAAAAAAAATTGAACCTGAATATTATCTTTAACCAAATTATTATAAGTAGCTGAGTACTAAGATATGATCTTAGAATTTTTGAATTTGCAAGAAAAGCAAAGAAACTAAGTGTAACAACCCTCATTGTGATTTTTAGAGTTTTCTCTATTTTGATTATTTTGCCCTTCTTTGCTTTTGTTTTATATCATTTATTAGCTGTGTGGATGGTTTGCATGGTCTCCGAAGCATTTGTTAGTGATTTATATGAGTTTGAGGTTTTGAGTAACTTTTAAAGTGATATAGTTGACTTTTGTCAACATTCTGTAATCCGAGTATCGGATGAGAGTTTTGTCAGTTCCATTAGATTTGAAACATCCATTTTGGGTTAGTAACATTGTTGGTTTGGGTTCCGAGACCCTTTTGTGATTTTTGTGCTTTTGGTTGAAATACTAGTTTTATTAGCCTAAGTTTCAGAGGTAAATTATAGATAACGGCCTCCCTTTGTAAATCTGATGGTTCCGTTGAGTCTGGAACGTCGAAATTAGCTTAGTAGCATTATTCATTTGATTCTATGGGGTCCTGAATGAATCCCGAGGGTCTGTTGGGAGAAATTTTAACCATTTTCCTTTGCTAATTTCAACTATTTTCTGGTGTAAAGTTTCCTTCATCATGATCACGAGGCTCTTTTTCGTGATCATGGCGTGTTGATGATTTGGGCATCGTAATCGCGATAGTAGGGACTGTGATCGTGATGGGTTAGTTTTGGACAAGGTCTGTTTGGTCATCACAACCGAGATTGGACGCTCGCGATTATGATGTGTCCGAGTCATGTAAGCTCGAGATCGCGTGGGTGGTGATCGTGATCATAATGAACTTTTAACTGGGCAGATATTTATTTCATTTTTTGGGAAGAAACCTTATTTTTACCATATTTAGAGCTTGGAGGTCGGTTTGAGGCGATTCTAAAGGGATTTTTGAGATCTAACCCTTGGGTGAGTTTATAAACCTTGTTTACATTATTTCCTATTTATTATATTATAAAATCATATTCAAATATTTTTTTTAAAACTTGATATTTTGGGTTTTACCCGGTAAAGTAAAAAATGAGTTTTTTAATAATTTCAAGCGCGATTTCTACTCAATTTGCATTGGAATTTCATATTTATAACCCTTAAAATATGGGTGACTTGATTCTTTATTAAAATTTCAGTTTTAAACTTTTATTTTTGGGGTTGATTTTTGAGGTGATTTTGGACCTCGAACCGAAGTATGTCAATATGGATATCATTGGTCTTGTATTTATGAGTAGATGTCATATTTGATTAGTTTGGATGCGTCTAGTGGTTATTCAAGGGATTAGAGCTTCTTTTTGATTCTTTAGACTATGATTTGAACTCATGGGTCTTCTTTAAGGCAAGTTGAAATCTATCTTGACTCTTTTCTGAGGTGTTTATGTGTTATGTATTTATTGATTGTGTGTTGTGAATCACTAAGGGTTTGGGGATCCCACATAGATAAGATGAAGGGCATCTCCATAGGTACCGGAGTCTAATGATGGGTTAAAGTAATAAGTTGGATATCTTGACTGTTCTGTCTACTTATTGATATGTTTATGATAAGTTGTGTTGATATATGACCTTTTGATCATTAATAAATTAATAGTAAGTATCTATTTGAGAGTCTAATCATGCTTAGTAGAACTTGATGGAATAATTGAGGTTTAGTAACTACTTAAGGTATAAAGAGATTGCAGCTATAAATAGGAAGTTAAAAAGAGGAACCTTGGCCTAGTTACTATATATTGTGAATGAAGATGAACTTTAGAAAATGTTTGTTAATGAGTATAGTTTCCCTTTTTACTATTTGAGTCAAATTGTGTCATTATTGAAAAAGGTAGAAACTTGATATATATATCTGTAGCGTCTAGAATCGTGCCTCAGACTCATCAACAGAAAAGTAAATGGAGAAATGTATATATATATAAAAAAAAAATAGGGTAAGCCACCCTCCATAAAAATAACACAAACTTGGAGTCCAGCCAATGCAAATCCTTCGTCTCAGACCCATAATCTTATAGCATAAGATAACACGGAGAGGAATATAGTATAAAAGTAAAAATAATTGATAAACACCAACTCTACCATGAAATCCTATCTCAAACCTTTACTAAGAATCCTTAATTTAATTTTAATACTATAGTAAGCATCCTAATCTAAGGCTCAAGTAATTATTCAGCTCGAAGATCCCTGAAATAGGTGAAAAATGGGAAATAGTGAAATAAACCTAAGCCTACCCTAAAAATTTCCTAACCAACATACAATTTATAAAATATACCATCTACTAAGCTCAGTCTAAATAAATGGAAGTCATAACCTACCTTTGGGTCGACCGACAAAACCCAAACCATCATGTGGAAGTTTTTCTCTTCTATAAGGCCTCCAAATTGTGCCACACAATCAACTAAATAACCTACTCATTAATATGAGAACAACGATACCCATATTGATAATTTATAATTTAGGCCAAAAATTAGGTCAAAAATCAACCCTCGGTGGCTAACAACAAAGCCAGAAATTCTCTTCGCAATTACCTCACCCGTAGGATGAAGAAATCATGCCCAAAAGTTGAGCGAGAATGGAGTTATTTCGGGGCTCAAAACAGCTTACTAAAGCTTAGAAATCCAAGAACTTGAATTTGAATTTAAACGAAATTAAGGATGAATTTTGCGAGAAAACAACGGGAATTACATACGAGGTGGAACTTATCAGAGTGCTAACTATTGAAAAACCCACCAAGTAATACTGTCCTAAGCTCCAAGTTGATCTACATTTGAGAATAATGTATGAAAAATTGAAGCTGTAAAATTTATACTACCAAAGAGTCCTTCATCGCAAATGTTATGACCCCTTCGTGAATGCTAGACCATAACCAGCTAACCCCTTACGATCACGAGGGTCTCTTCACTAATGTGAAGAAAGAGATAAATCGAGTCTCTCAGACTCTCCTTCAAAAACTTTAAGGCCTCATCACAAATGCAAAGAAAAAAGGGTACTGCACCAACAACTAAAAACCAGAAAAAAGCGAAGTCACGAATGATTCCGAATGGACCCTCGAAATTCATCCAAAACCCGTGAACACAAACCGAATATGATAACTAATAGAAAATGATATTTTAGACTCAAAAAATCATTGAAATAACCAACTAAGGTCATCTTGATGAGATGTTGATCAAAGTCAACACTTTTTCAATTTAACTAAAAATCTACCCAAGCGCCCAAAATAAGTTCGAAAGCCTCAGGACCCAAACTAAAGGTCACTTTAACCTAAAATACACACTTTAGAGATAATGGGAACTAACAGAATTCCCATCCTAGTCCATTTACTAGGATTTTTGACCGATGTCAAACTTTTCAACATGAAAAGCTCCAAACTAGGGAAATTGGTCTAAAATCCAACTTAACACATCGAGAACTGTGCCACCCATCCTTGCAGGTCACCAATACTAGAAAAAAGCTATGGAAAGGGTCAAAATGGTAGAAACACCTAAAAATGACAATAAGGGTTATTACATCATCCAGTACTAAAAGAACTTTTGTCCTCGAAAGTCAAGGAATAGGAGGTACCTGAAGACTCAAAAAGGTAAGGATGTCTAGACTGCTTGTCCTACTTGGTCTCCCAGGTAGCCTCCTCGATAGGAGGTACCTTCACTGAACTTTAACAGATAAAATCTTCTTTGTCCTTAATTTCTTGACCTGCCTATCCAAAATAGCTATTGGCTCCTCTTCAAAGGCTAAACTCTCATCCAACTAAATCGAATTCCACTGAATCACGTGAGACTCATATGGAAGATATTACCTCAACATAGATACATGGAATATAGGTGAACACCCAAAAGAGATGGAGGCAATGGTAACTCATATACAACATCACCAACACACTGTAGTATCTCAAATAGGCCAATGAACCTAGGACTGAGCTTGCCCTTCTACCCAAACCTTATCACGCCCTTCATGGGAGACACCTATAGAAATACCTTATTACTAATCAAACCTACAAGTCTTGTACCATCCAATTGGCATAACTCATTTGCCTTCTCTAGGTTGTACAAAGCCTCTTCTAAATCGCCCAAACCCTATTCAAAGAATCATGCAACATATTAGTGCCCCACGATCTAGCCTCAAAAGCATCCAACCAACCCACCAAATACTTATACCTTCTACTATATAGTTCCTCGATTGGAGCCATTTGAATACTCTAATGGTAGTTATTATTATATGCAAAATCTGCAAAGGCTAAGAATTAGTCCCACTGACCCCCAAAATTATTAACATAGGCCCAAATTATGTCCTCTAGAACCTGAATAGTCTGTTAATACTGACCATCAGTCTGAGGGTGAAAAGTTATATTAAGCTCAACTCGGCTACCCGTCTCTTTGAATCGACCTTTAGAATGATGATGTGAAGTGAGTACCATGGTAAAAAAATAATAGAAACTAGAAATCGGCACTGCATTGTCACAACCCAACTAACCAGATCATGAGAGCACCTATTCTAATTCACCTAGATAGGAAAACCCTTAGCACCCAATTGAAAACATGTGGAAGTCATTTAAGAAACCAATAATTTCTTCATTTATTACAACTTGTTTACAAATCTTTAAGTAAAAAAACAAATAATTTACCCAATAATCTAGTCTAAACAGGTACAAAAGCTACTATAATAGAATTTGGAACAATACACATGACCCAACTTCCACCATAAGAGGCTATGACAGAAGCTTTTGGAGATCTCTACCGCAACAAGTATGAAATATCTACTGATCTTGCAGCCAGAATATAACCTAGAAAAGGGTATAAAAAGAGTACAATCAATACAAACAACTGATATTAGGCATATTTGTACTCCTAAGTGTCATTATCTATGCTCTTTTAGCTTAGTTTGGAGGATAACGTGAGGTGATTATTGAGCTATAAAGAGTATATATGTGTATTTGTGCATTAGAGTACTTGTTTATAGTGTTTAAGGTACATTTGAACCAAGTCAAGAGTCACAATGATCAATTAGAACTTAGACAAGGAAACTAGTGTCGCTAGCTTGAGCTACGCTTGTTCTAGTGTACTTTGATTGGTTCTATTGTGTTGTATGGAACTATGGTTGTGTTGAGATGTTGTATGGGACCATTAGAGGAGATATGGAAGCTGAATCAAGCCTACAACCAATACACAAGACATTCGATATCAACAGACAAGAGTACGAGAAGTATGGATGCAACATTCCATGGCTTGGAGTAGGGTGTGCGCCGTACCCTCCATAGCACATGAGAGGGTGTGCGCCACACCTATGTGCTCACCACGATCAAGGGTACTTCATATATCCACTTAATCATGATGGAGTGTGGGACGCACCACCCCCTTTTTCTACTCAAAGTTGGTTTTTATCATGTTTTAAGTGGGGGCAAAGTTGTAAATGCATGGGATTCGTGTGAGGCACCTCTTGGATGACATAAAACACTATAAAAGGAGTACTTAGCTATAATTATTCACATCTTTTGAAATCTTCTACCTTATACATGATTTGGAGAGAACACAAGGCATCAAGGAGCTCAAAATAGGGTTCTTTCTTCCTTTACCTTTCTTTCTTGTAAGCATCAAGGAGCTCAAACTAGGGTTCTTTCTTCCTTTCACTTTCTTTCTTGTTATTTTGATTGATAAACTCTTTTATGGAGATTGTTTGTATGAATATGAGTGGCTAAACACCCTCATTCTAGGGTTGAGGCTATGAACATGATTGCTTAATTATGGTTTTATAGTTGGTTTATATGTTTATCAAGTTATGTGATTATTCTTGTGTTCTTGTTTTACTATTTTAAAGCATCATGAACTTTAGGATAAATCTTAGTCTCTAAACAAATTGACCATAGGAGTGGAGAGATGGAATGAACAACGTAATGAGTGTGGATTATGTCTTTAATGGTTATATATTGATTGTTGAAGAATGATTTGCGGTTAGGATAGCAATATACTTAAATGCCCCACTTGGTTAATAACGTAAAGATAGTTTAATGCATCTGAATTAAAGACTCTTATCACCACTCAACGATGTAATTATGAGATTAATTTGGGTAGAATACTTAGAGGATGACCATTCCTAAGTTGAATATCAACCCCATGGATCAATAATCACGATAGACACTAACACCTGCTAGAAACCACAGTTAGGCATGAATTTGAAGTAAAAGCCTCAACCTTAGAACTCTCCATATATTGTTTACAACTCAAATTTCTTATCATTGTTAATTCTAGTATTTAGCTATACAAACAAAGCTAAAACTTTTCTTAGTTACGACTCACACTTGTATAACTTAAACTGTAATGCTTGAAGTAGATCACTTGTTAATCACCAAGTCCCTTTGGGATCGATATTCGGCTCACGAAGAGCCACTGTATTACTTGCATGACCACGTACACTTGTGTGTGTGCTTGGGAGCGACAACAACACGTACTGGTAAGCATCATCGGTCGACCCTAATTAAATCACATAAACATCACATAAATATCCTAAAAAAAAACACCTTAAGAGTTTTATTTGTCAAACATTTTGTCCCTTAATCCTTTACCTCTCTTATCTTTTGCCAACATCACTAACCCGCAAGTCAACTTCCACACCATATTAAACTTTAATGTACTACCTTCCAATGGTCTTTTCAACTCTAACTATACATTTAACACTTACTCTATTATGAACTCAACCATACATAGTTGCAATGAATTCCAACCCTTAACAATAATAAGTCCAGGCTTTGAAGTTATCATGCTTTAGGAATATTCATAATTTAGAGGAAAAACCCACATAATGCAACCACATAGCCAACTAATAGTAAGCAAATACAACCATGAACACCTACCATGTAACTGCATTTCAGTTTTCTGACACTTATTCCTTGCAAAAACACCACATAATTTAGTCAGGTACAAGTCAATCGATACAACAACTCAAGTCAAGACTCTGACTACCAGCATCAACCTAGTCAACAACCTATGACTCAACAACGACATGATACACCTTGTCACAAATACATAAGTGAGCAAACAATAAAAGAGATATGCCAATCATTTGTAATTTAACCCGGTCCACTCAAGGGACCGTTACACTCACCAATACCTTTTACACATATGATAAAGGTCTTATGGTCGCCCACTAGCCATGACCTGTAAGGGACGAGCTCTTGTCCATGCACCAAAAATCCCAGACATCTAGTGCCAGCTAACCTTATATCAACCAATCCTGTTAAGATGTTCAAATACCGATATATCCCCTAATAAATAAATATGAATCCCATAAAGATGTCCAAATACCGGTACATCCCACAATAATCAGGATATGTCATAACAATCACAACTATAATGAAAATAACAATCACACTTGTAAAACCAACAAGCTTTTAATATAACCTCATTACATGTGATTAACACTTAGAATATCATTTAACCATTTAGTTTCTTTGAACATGCATTGTAACAAGTATACAAAGAAATAGTTAACATGCACACATGAATCAAGTTGGATTTTAACTGCGTTAAACCATCACCTACAATCTGTATATCGATTTTGGGGCTTAAGTAGGACTTGCAGGGTCTAAGGTTCACATCCACACATATGATTAACACTCGAACACATACAACCTTCCATATTAACACTAAATACCTTGGCGACTACTACCATTCCTTTGGTTACTACCATATGTTCTTCGAAATCCACCAATACCAACCACCTCTATCTTTAGCTTTTATTAGGTTCTATCACAATTTTCCGGGTACAATGCCATTACAAGCATTCATGAGTGAAAAACATTACCCACAGTACACATTAATTCATATCACATACTTAATGTCATACGTAACAATATTTTTTCATTCAAATAATTGGAAATTACCATTTTTATCCATCCCAACATCGAGCCCGCATGCCTAAGCATGAAATCTCCTATCAATCTATGTCATTCCTATAAATTTTAACCCAGGTCTTTACTACTCAATTAAACCTAGCCTACCCGGATGCCAAGCAGCTGCTACGGAGGCACGAACATGAGCTTCTGACTCCGTGCTAGTGATTTTTGGCGTGAAATCCATGACAAAACCATGGGTTTTACCCAATTCAAGCATAGTTCCCCCTTTCCATTGCTTCAAAGACATGAGGCAACCTTAGGGTTTTTTTAGAAGCCTCCCTCATCCTACTTGCAACTGAAGAGGAGAAGGAAAACTAATAAAATAGAGGTTTAGTTTATGTCCTCGGTGTCTCGCTATAGCTGCCGGTAGGCCTACTACCACGGTGCCATTATAACGAGAAAAATCCCTCTATAACAGGATGATGTTAGCTTGATCAGAAATTTCAAATTTCAAAAATTTTCAACTAAGTCCATTCGTACTAGTTCAAGGCCATATTTTTCAAAAATCCGCTTACCTCGTGCCTATAGATGAGGTACCTTTAGTAACGATTAAGCAGGTCATTATAATATATATCAATTTAACCATCATCCATCCTCAAACGATCATAGTAGGAAGAGGACAGAATGAATCACACTTGAACATTAATGCCCCCCTTAATAATTATGCAAATACATCACTTAATGGATCACTGAATTCCTTACCATTAACATACTAAATTTTTTATCCATACTTTATCACTACTCCGCTCCCTTGAGAAATTTTCATACATACGAGTTACACGAGACTACTTGGAGCAAAACATTTTTTGAGTACTGAAGGTATTCGGGGCGGCCTCGCTAATATACTGAAAGGAGAAAAAAATTCAAAGACACAATGGACGGAGAAATTTCCTGTACCCCAAGAGAATGGATCCCGCTAAGTAGGAATATTGCCTTATAGAAGGAATATTCCCTTATAGCAGCACCACTATAGCAGGATGAGGGTCTCTATAGCGGGAAGAAATAGTTCAAGAAGAGGAGAAATGGGTTTCACACCCATTTCTCATCTTTTACTCTCCAAAATTCCCCTCCCCTTCTCAATCACTTCACTTCTTACGCCATAAATAAGGTAATTATCATTAAATATTGACTCATTACTTCATTACTCTCATTTTTGCATGATTTACGCTTGAATTCATAGAAATAGAATAGGTTTGGGGTTGGTTTTTGAATTTCAAAATTGGAGCTTGTTTTAAGCGACTTGTCAAATCATGGTTGCTTCTCTTACATTTACAAAGCTTCCATAACATTCTAGGCATAAGAATAATGGGATTCATGGCCAAACAGGGCTTAAAATAGTGAGGAATGTGAAAGGTTGTTCTTGATTTTTTTTTTTGATGATTTGTGTATAGTTTAGGAGTTAAAATGCCTGAATTTTTACACATACTATTCCTAGGACACTTCCCCTACACTGATCTGGGGTTGGAATGCCAAAAATGGAGCTTTTCTTCAAGGGGCGCCATTGACGCACCCCTTGAAGCTTGGGGATGATGAAGGCCTATAGCGTCCTCATCCCACTATAGCAACCCCACTATATTCCCACTATAGTGATCTTATGGTAGCGAGATGCAGCCCGCTATAGCGGGAGGCTGCATGCAGTAGCCTCCCAACCAAAACCCAAGCTTGGCCTTTTTTTGAATTTTGATTCCTTTGTTTTCCTATTTTACTTCTATGAGTTCTAACTTTCTTTCTTAAAATCACAGATGTACTACTCTAATGGACGAAAACCAAGAAGATTCTCCCCTCGTCTTTGTGAGATTTTCTAATGAGAACTATCAAAAAAGATTTTGGGACAATCGAAAGATTTGACTTTGCTATGATAGGGGATTCGTGATGAAAGGGGTGTCAACTAAGGCACCATCATTCTACAACTGGCTCTAGGTGTTTAGGTGGATTCCACTCGTGGAGGATCCTCCGACTGGGGTCTCGAACTAGATTAAGGAGTTCTATGCCATACTCTCTGCCATGCTTTGGGACGACCCCAACCCTACTATCTACATTAGAGGAGTGGATGTCCCCATGGATACTGCTACTATAAATGAGGTGTTTGGGGTGATAAATGTCTCCAATGTAAAGTAGGGATGATAGGGACCAGATCTAGTGGCCCACTATTGAGAGGGTTAGGAGCACCTACTTCACAGTTGATGCTCGAAGGTGGCTCAACCAGGTGACCCAGAGGATTTATCCATTAGGCAACACTTTTGATGTGACCTATCCTCAAGTTCTGGTAGTGGCCTGTGCCATGTGAGAAATACAACTGAATGTGGGGGTACAAATAGTGATTGAATGGAAGGACTTCTACCGGGGTAACAAGAAAGGTCCTTACCTTTCTTAACTGGTTTTTGAGCTTTGCAGGCGCGTTGGGGTGCCTAAAGAGGATGCTTATGTAGAGATGGACATACCTTCCATCCCTTTAAGGTGAAGGTTGCATCTCCCAAGACTAAGAAGAAGAGAAAGGTGGGCAAGGTCAAGAGTAGCCGGGGCGCAGAAAAGAACAACGACGACGATGATGCTGCCTCTACCTCCGAGCCCTGGATTTCCACGAAGTCGCCTAGAGGCAGACCTGGCTTCCGTAAGGAAGTATACATGGAGCATGTCTACCTGTCTTCCCAGGATATAGCCCCTTCTAGCTACACAGCCCTACCTACCACTGCCTAGGACTATGTAGTACTCCACAGAGAGCTCGATGAGGAGAAGAGGAAGAGGCATTCCTGGGACCGCATGCTCACACAGATATAGAAGACCATCAAGTTCATTTTCAATAACATTATCCCATACCAGGAGGTTACCTAGCTAGATACTGAGGACGCGCGGGAGTTCTCCTTCCTCAGTGATGTGAAAAGAGAAGGCCCTGACCTCACAGCCCGTGATTGTTATGCCCTGAATCCCATCGGGATGGATTGGAACTCGTAGCCGACAAGGCCTGAGAGAACCAAGCTTTGTCTCTATTCAATCATATGCATGCCATAAGAAACCCATAGTCACATAATAGCTATAGATACCAACAATGGAATTCATGGAACATGATAGATATATACATATGCGAAACTTGTCCGTTGAGGCCACCAAGTCAAGAACGACATATCCCTTTTACATTTATACACCCACATCCGTCTACAAAAGCCTCTAACAAATGCATTAACCAAATGAACTAAAAGTCGGGACAAGTCCCAGCTTTATACAACATGTACAACACCAAAATATATGTACGACTGCGACTTGGAAAAGCCCCAAACTAACTGGAGCTCACCAAATATCTGCAACACTATCAACCTACTGGAGGCCTACTAGTACCTGCACCTGCAGCAAGTAAGGTAAATTCCCCAAGAGGGGTCAGTACGAAGAATGTACCGAGTATGTAAGGCCATATGAAACTTATAAACATGAAAATATGTAAAGAAACTCAAGTTCAAATGCATAACCAATATAGATAAGTCACAATGTAGATGAGTCGCTATTCTGTACTTTGGAAACCATGTATGTTGCTTTCATTACATTCTTTGTATCTTTACTTCCATGATTATTGATCTTTGCCTTTGACCTATGATACCCGAGCCCCGACTGAACAGTGGGTTTTAAACATAACATAGCGTTATGTTGGGATCGGCTCGAGCTAGGCTTATGCACCTAGAGCTGCCACCCTATGAATCAATGTATATTTCGGGATCGGCTCGAGCTAGGTTAGTACCTCTAGAGCTGCCACCCATACAACATTTCAGGTTCGGCTCGAGCTAGGTTATTACCCCTAGAGCTTCCCCTTTTCAGGATCGGTCCGAGCTAGGTTTATACCTCTAGAACTGCCTCCGATCAAACAATCTCGCGATCAGCATGAGCTAGGCATTTTGCCTCCATAGCTACCACCCATACTTGATCATTGACCATATATGCACTACTTTGTTCTTTACTTTGAGATTTCTACCATGATAGTCACAACTTTACTTGAAGCTTTGGATCATTAACCAATAAGTGAGAGACATGTGAATAAACATTGTTGGAAACATAGCCTTATTGGAAACATAACACCATTGGAACCTTTAGACAATAATCAATGAACAAGATACATGAGTATAACCACTATTGGAACTTTGGAACATAACCTTATGGAGCTTTGGGAACATTATTCATGAATATGAGACTTGAGATTCACAATTGATCAATGAGTAGGAAATATATGATAATGACCATTGATAACCGGATATAGAGTACCTTAGCACCTTTCGGGATGGGATAAGCGTAATGTCAATGTGAATACTATTTTCCGCAGAAAGATACAGACAGAGTAACCTTACATACCTTGTATTCTCAATACGAATATACAATCCTAGAGGTGCATACAATAGTCTCACTCCTTCTTTATGTGTCACTCTACAACACAAATATATAACGGGATTCACATTAACGATCAACTACTTTACAAATGCATATAACATCAATGAGTTACATGTTTGCCTTTAAACATGCCATTTCCCCTTGACAAAACCATTGATGAAATTATTATTCCAAAAATCCCCCAATATTCTATACATTGACCAATACATGATAATCAATACATTTCACCACAACACTTCTCCTTTACACTTTCTTATCCACACCACATCACAAATAATTCATCAAATTACCTTAATACACCTCATAGCACATATCGGCCAAAATCCCACAATTTACACTTTTAGAAAAATAACAAGTTTAATAACAAAATCACACCATACATGTTCATATTTTATCCATACCATTCTCTTTCATCAAGACATCAAGTCTCTTTTCAAGTTCAAATCACAAAGATGGTACATCTATCACCAAAAGCAAAAATACACTATTCACCACCTTGCCAACATAACTATCATGATATACATACCATCTTAAGCATATAAGATATTAATCCATGAGATTAGGCACTTACCAAGGCTTGCAAAGTGATGGTCTTTACCAAAGAGTCCAAAGGAAATAGTTGCCTTAGGGTTTGGAAACTAGAGAAATGTTTGAGAAATATCTTAAAAGGAATGAGAGTGTTATATGAATAGAATCTGATTTTGGGGGCCTTTATATAGACCTCAAGTCATCCTTAGCCACATTTGGCATTAATTGATATGTTTACTTGGTCAAATATTGGAAGAATGGGTCATTTTGCCTTTGGGCCTTTCATTTTGGGCCTCAAATTGGGCCCAATAACTTCTTTAAACTTAGCTCACCAAATTCCATGTATAATCAACCATATATCTCATGTTTAAATAATTCCATAGTGTCACGACAATATTCTCTTACGAGTTTCTCATTCGTAGTCTCAATCGCAAAAATAGGAATTCTAGTCGTCGCCCATGGCTTCATTGAACATTTTGGATAACTATTTATATTTCATGATTTGATCATGTAGGAGTATGTAGGAGTGTATTGAAGTATATGAAGCTTTAACAATGCTCAAATAACTCCAAAGAACCAAAATAAACCATATAAGAATCGACGTAGAATTGTGTTGCGAAACGAGCACGGGAAGGCCAAACCACTTGTGCCTTGCGCCATTGTTGCAAAGCAAGGCAGTGGCGCGAGAATTATGTGCCCTATGAATCAGGTGGCTTGCTCCACACCCCCTGAAACAGGGAGTGGTGCAAGTTTCAGCACCTTGCTGAATTTTTTCGGCCACTTCTTCAATACTTGCATATCATCTAATACCTTATCAAAACACTACAAAATACTTACTTAGTGATCTTAATCATCAAGTAAACATGACTCCAAGTCACCAAATGAGGTTGGAATGTGTACGGGGTATTACAAAAATGCTCCACGAAATCACAAAACACCTCCTACGAAGGTCTAATAGCACATATTAGGTCCGATATCAAATGTTTCACCAATGACACTATAAAACACATACCCATGGAATCTCAACACCTAGGTAGATATGACCCCAAGGTATCAAATGAGGATAGAAAAAGTACGGGGTGTTACATTCTTCCCCCCTTAGAAACATTCGTCCTCGAATGTTAACAACATAGTCTTATATACAACAAATGCATCTCTACTTTAACATACGTATACACATACACATAATGCTCTTAAATACTTACTTATTATTGTTCCACCTCCGCACTGTGAACTTCTTGGTCCATTTTAAATAGATAGGGATACTTGGATTTCATCATTTCCTCAGCTTCCCATGTGATATCCTCTACTTGTTGGTTTCTCCAAAGGACTTTTACGGATGCGACATCTTTATTCCTCAATCTCTTTACTTGTCGATCTAGAATAGCAATGGGTACCTCTTCATAAGTAAGATCCTTCGTAACTTGAACATCTTCTATGGGGACAATACGAGATGGATCTTCTATGCATTTTTGAAGCATCGAAACATGAAATACCGGATGGACTGAGGAAAGTTCCTGGGGTACTGCCAACTCATACGCAACTTTCCCAAATCTTCTAATGAACTGCATTACCCCTTTTATCGGACACCTTTAAAAATACCCAATCACCTATGGCGAATTCAAGCCCTCTTCTTCTAACATCGGCATATGACTTGTGATGACTTTGAGCCGTTTGTAACCGCTGTTGGATCACTTTAACTTTCTCCATAGCCTGATGAACAATATCTGGCCCAAGTAAAGCAGTTTCACCCGCTTCAAACCATCCAATTGGTGACTTACATTTCCTTCCGTACAAGGCTTCATAAGGTGCCATTTTAATACTTGAATGATAGCTATTGTTATACGCAAATTCAATAAGAGGAAAATGGTCATCCCAACTGCCTTGAAAATCTAACCTGCATGCTTATAGCATATCTTCAAGTGTCTGAATAGTATGTTCTGCTTGTCCATCAGTCTGAGGATGGAAAGTTGTACTCAAATTCACCTGTGCACCCAAACTCTGCTGAACAGATCTCCAAAAGTGTGCTGTGAACTGTGCTCCTCTGTCTGATATAATGGAAAGTGGAATACCATGCAACCGTACTATCTCTTTCACATACAACTTTGCATAATCCTCAGCTGTATAGGTGGTCTTGACTGGTAGAAAATGCGCTGACTTGGTAAGCCTGTCCACTATAACCCATATAGAATCAAACTTCGACAATGTATGAGGCAAACCTGTAATGAAATCCATATTAATCATATCCCATTTCCATACTGGAAGATTGATACATTGCATGTAACCTCCCAGTTTCTGATGTTCCACTTTCACTTGTTGACAATTCGGGCATTGCGCGACAAATTCTGCAATGTTCTTTTTCATATTTCCCCACCAATACACTTCTTTCAATTCATGGTACATTTTAGTAGCACCCGGATGAATAGAATAACACGAATGATGCACCTCTGTTATAATTCGTGTCCTCAACTCATCTATGTCCGGTACACATAATCTCCCTTGACATTGAAGTACCCCTTCTTGTGTAAGATCAAATGCCTTGGTCAAATTCTGTTGTACATTATCCTTTAGCTGTATTAAAATAGAATCCACAAACTGCTTCTCTTTCACTTCAGAAATCAAGGAGGATTCTGCTGCATTTTGCACAATAACCCTTTCATCTGGAGATTCAATAAGTCGAACTCCCAAGCTGGATAGTTAATGTAGATCTTTGATTATCTCTTGCTTTTCAGTCAACTGGCCACTAGTGCTTTCTACTGCCTTACGGCTCAATGCATCAGCTACTACATTTGCTTTGCCTGGATGATAAAGAATATCAATATCATAGTCTTTTAAGAGCTCTAACCACCTTCGCTGCCTCAAGTTGAGTTCCTTATGCTTAAAGAGATATTGCAAACTTTTGTGATCTGTATAGATATCAACATGAACTCCATATAAATAATGACGCCATATCTTTAAAGCAAAGACCACCGCTGCTACTTCAAGATCATGTGTGGGATAATTTTTCTCGTGTGGCCGCAACTGTCGTGAGGCATATGCTATGACATTACCGTGTTGCATCAATACACATCCGAGGCCAACCTCGGAAGCATCACAATAAACTACATAACCTTCGGTACCTTCGGGAAAAACTAAAACTTGTGTGGAGGTTAATTTATCTTTCAACCTTTGGAAGATTTTCTCGCACACATCATTCCACTGAAATTTTACTGCCTTGTGTGTAAGCTTTGTTAATGGTGCAGCAATGGAGGAAAAACCTTCCATAAATCTTTTGTAATAACCTGCCAGTCCAAGAAAACTATGAATCTCTGTAGGTGTCGTAGGAATTGGCCAATTTTACACTGCTTTAATATTCTGTGTATCAACCTGTATCCCTTTATCTGACACAATGTGACCCAAGAATGCAACTGATTTTAACCAAAACTCACATTTGGAGAACTTTGCATACAACTTACGCTCACGGAGTATCTATAACACCTGCCATAAGTGATGAGCATGGTCCTCTGGTGATCTTGAATAAACCAGGATGTCATCTATAAATACCGTGACGAATACGTCCAGAAAAGGCTTAAGCACCCTATTCATCAAATCCATGAACACAGCTGGTGCATTTGTTAGTCCAAACGACATAACTAAAAATTCATAATGCCCATATCATGTTCGGAAAGACGTCTTGGGCACATCTTCTTCTCTAACTCTGACTTGATGGTAACCCGACCTCAAGTCGATCTTTGAAAAACACTTGGCACCCTGTAACTGATCAAAGAAATCATCAATTCGAGGGAGGGGATATTTGTTCTTGATCGTCACCTTATTCAATTGTCGATAGTCGATGCACATTCTCAACGTGCCATCTTTCTTCTGTACAAATAATATCGGTGCACCCCACGGGGACATACTAGGCCTAATGAAGCCTTTGTCCAGCAAATCTTTCAATTGTTCCTTCAATTCACACAATTTTGCTAGAGCCATTCTATATGGAGGAATAGAAATAGGCTGAGTACCTGAAATCACATCAATGCCAAACTCTACTTCCCATTCTGGGGGTAAGCCTAGAAGATCCTCTGGGAATATATCAAGAAATTCATTGACCACTGGAACCTTCTGCGGAATTAGTGGTTCCACTTCAGTATCTTTCACCCGTACTAGATGACATATATAACGCTTAGTAATCATTTTTCTGTCTTTCAAATAGGAAATAAATCTTCCTCGTGGTGCCCCTACATTACCCTGCCATTCAAGAACATTTTCTTGCGGAAAACAAAATTGCACCTTCTTGGCCCGGCAATCTACCGTAGCATAACAAGAGGCCAACCAATCCATTCCCATGATCACATCAAAATCCACCATGTCTAATTCAATGAGATCGGCCAATGTATCATGACCACACACCGTTACCACACAATTACGATATACTCTTTTTGCAATTATATATTCACCGACCGTTGTAGAAACTTCAATTGATTTAATTAATAATTCTGGTGCCTTTGCAAATTTTGCAGCAACCAATGGAGTAACATAGGAAAATTTAGAACCAGGGTCAATCAATGCATATACATTATATGAGAATATGGATAATGTACCTGTGACGACATCAGGGGAAGCCTCTGAATTCTGTCGGTCCACTAAAGCATAAGTGCGATTCTGGACCCCACTAGTACTGGCTTCTCCTCTGGACCCTCTACCACAGCCAACAGGCTGTACACCTCGGCCCAGTGAAGGAACCGATGTTGATAACGCAACGGCCGATCCTGCCGGTCGTGCTACACCACCCATACTTCTCTGGGGACACTCTCTCATCATGTCCTGTCATGCCGCACCAGAAACAAGCATTTGTTACCACTCTGCATGTACCTGCATGAATACGCACGCAGTACTGACACTTCTGATGAGGAAAACCTGCTGCCTGTGATCCGTGACCTCCACTACACTGCCACGCTGGACCACCTCGAAACCCTCTAAACTGAGAGTGTGCAACTGCTGTGGAATGCGAGAACAATGGTCTAGGTGGTCTAGGAAACATACAGGGCCTAGATCCTCCTTAGGACATCATAGGTGGTCCCATAGGTCTAGCCCTTTTGGACTGACCCCTATCAAATTCATGTGCCCTTCGTCTCTGTCTTTGATCTTCCATTTTCTGGGCGAAGGCTTGTATTCTAGCTATGTCCATGTCCTTGTTCAAGGCAGAAATGGTGCAATCCCTTACCAAATATGGCTCTAGTCTGTCCACGTATCTATGGACCTTGTCTGTCATCGTAGCCACCACATTTGTTGCATATCATGCCAAGGAATTAAATTGCAAGCTATATTCTCTGACGCACAAATTTCCTTGACGGAGATTTAGAAACTGATTTGCACCTGCCTCATGGATCTCGTAGGGAAGGTAATGATCAAGGAAAGCCACTTTAAACTCTTTCCACGTAGGTGGATTAGCACCAATCTCACGAGATTTCTTCCAATCCTCGTACCACAATATTGCCTCTCCTTTCAATCTGTACGCAGCAAGTTCAACTGTCTCTACCCCCGTCACGTGCATAACTTCCAAGGACCTCTAAATTTGATTTACGAAGTCCTGTGGATCTGCTTTTGGATCTGACCCTGTGAAGATAGGAGGGTTCAGTTTCAAGAAATCCTGTGTTCTACGACTTGCCGCTTTAGCCGCATCATCATCATGTGTCATTGGACCAGTTCGTCCTTGACTCTGGGTTGCCACTAACTGTGTTAACATATGAAATGCATTTCTAAGATCCTGATCTGTGGCATTCATTGGTGGTTCTGCGGGTACTTCTCTACCAACTGGCTCTTTCGGAGCTGGAAAAATAGACGAAGACCGCGATGAAATTTCAGCATTTGCTCCACCTTGACTAGCTTGGTCAGGTGGTAGTCTACTCATTCCTTCTTCAGCAGGCACATCTACCTGCTTCCCTTTACCTTTACCTCTCCTTGTGATTTGCATTTTGACTATACTAAAGAAAAACAATTACCATGATCAGATTCAATTCAACTTACAACACTGGCTCTATTGCACGATCTAGAAGGGAAGAAAAGAAACAACATCCTAAATGTCCCGCAGCCTCCTACTTATAAATGTGGTGCACAACACATCGATAAGTAAGACTCTACTCAGACACGACTTTGTAGACACCCTTAGAATGACCTGCTCTGATACCACTTTTGTCACGCCTCGAATCCCATAGGGACGAATTGGCACTCGTAGCCGATAAGGCCCGAGAGAACCAAGCTTTGTCTCTATTCAAGCATATGCATGCCATAAGAAACCCATAGTCACATAATAGCTATAGATACCAACAATGGAATTCATGGAACATGATAGATATATACATATGCGAAACATGGCCGTTGAGGCCACTAAGTCAAGAACGACATATCCCTTTTACATTTATACACCCACATCCGTCTACAAAAGCCTCTAACAAATGCATTGACCAAATGAACTAAAAGTCGGTACAAGTCCCCACTTTATACAACATGTACAACACCAAAACATATGTACGACAGCGACTCGGAGAAGACCCAAACTAACTGGAGCTCACCAAAGATCTGCAACACTGGCAACCTACTGTGGAGGCCTGCTAGTACTTGCGCCTGCAGCAAGTAAGGTAAATTCCCCAAGAGGGGTCAGTACGAAGAATGTACCCAGTATGTAAGGCCATATGAAACTTGTAAGACATGAAAATATGTAAAGAAACTCAAGTTCAAATGCATAACCAATATAGATAAGTCACAATGTAGATGAGTCGCTATTCTTTACTTTGGAAACCATGTATGTTGCTTTAATTACATTCTTTGTATCTTTACATCCATGATTATTCATCTTTGCCTTTGACTTGTGATACCCGGGCCCCGACTGAACAGTGGGTTTTAAACATAACATAGCGTTATGTTGGGATCGGGTCGAGCTAGGCTTATGCCCCTAGAGCTGCCACCCTATGAATCAATGTATATATCGGGATCGGCTCGAGCTAGGTTAGTACCTCTAGAGCTGCCACCCATATAACATTTCAGGTTCGGCTCGAGCTAGGTTATTACCCCTAGAGCTTCCCCTTTTTAGGATCGGTCCAAGCTAGGCTTATGCCTCTAGAACTGCCCCCTGATCCAACAATCTCGCGATCGGCTTGAGCTAGGCATTTTGCCCCCATAGCTGCCACCCATACTTGATCATTGACCGCACATGCATTACTTTGTTCTTTACTTTGAGATTTCTACCATGATAGTCACAACTTTACTTGAAGCTTTGGATCATTAACCAATAAGTGAGAGACATGTGAATAAACATTGTTGGAAACATAGCCTTATTGGAAACATAACACCATTGGAACCTTTAGACAATAATCAATGAACAAGATACATGAGTATAACCACTATTGGAACTTTGGAACATAACCTTATGGAGCTTTTGGAACATTATTCATGAATATGAGACATGAGATTCACAATTGATCAATGAGTAGGAAATATATGATAATGACCATTGATAACAGGATATAGAATACCTTAGCACCTTTCGGGATGGGACAAGCGTAATGTCAATGTGAATACTATTTGCCGCAGAAAGATACGGACAGAGTAACCTTACATACCTTGTATTCTCAATACGAATATACAATCCTAGAGGTGCATACAATAGTCCCTCTCCTTCTTTATGTGTCACTCTACAACACAAATATATAACGGGATTCACATTAACCATCAACTACTTTACAAATGCATATAACATCAATGAGTTACATGTTTGCCTTTAAACATGCCATTTCCCCTTGACAAAACCATTGATGAAATTATTATTCCAAAAATCCCCCAATATTCCATACATTGACCAATACATGATAATCAATACATTTCACCACAACACTTCTCCTTTACACTTTCTTATCCACACCACATCACAAATAATTCATCAAATTACCTTAATACACCTCATAGCACATATCGGCCAAAATCCCACAATTTACACTTTTAGAAAAATAACAAGTTTAATAACAAAATCACACCATACATGTTCATATTTTATCCATACCATGCTCTTTCATCAAGACATCAAGTCTCTTTTCAAGTTCAAATCACAAAGATGGCACATCTTTCACCAAAAGCAAAAATATACTATTCACCACCTTGCCAACATAACTATCATGATATACATACCATATTAAGCATATAAGATATTAATCCATGAGAGTAGGCACTTACCAAGGCTTGCAAAGTGATGGTCTTTACCAAAGAGTCCAAAGGAAATAGTTGCCTTAGGGTTTGGAAACTAGAGAAATGTTTGAGAAATATCTTAAAAGGAATGAGAGTATTATATGAATAGAATCTGATTTTGGGGCCTTTATATAGACCTCAAGTCATCCTTAGCCACATTTGGCATTAATTGATATGTTTACTTGGTCAAATATTGGAAGAATGGGTCATTTTGCCTTTGGGCCTCAAATTAGGCCCAATAACTTCTCTAAACTTAGCCCACCAAATTCCATGTATAATCAACCATATATCTCATGTTTAAATAATTCCATAGTGTCACGACAATATTCTCTTACGAGTTTCTCATTCGTAGTCTCAATCGCAAAAATAGGAATTCTAGTCGCCCATGGCTTCATTGAACATTTTGGATAACTATTTATATTTCATGATTTGATCATGTAGGAGTATGCAGGAGTGTATTGAAGTATTTGAAGCTTTAACAATTCTCAAATAACACCAAAGAACCAAAATAAACCATATAAGAATCGACGTAGAATTGTGTTGCGAAACGAGCACGGGAAGGCCAAACCACTTGTGCCTTGCGCCATTGTTGCAAAGCAAGGCAGTGGCGCGAGAATTTTGTGCCCTCTGAATCAGGTGGCTTGCTCCACACACCCTGAAACAGGGAGTGGTGCAAGTTTCAGCACCTTGCTGAATTTTTTCAGCCACTTCTTCAATACTTGCATATCATCCAATACCTTATCAAAACACTACAAAATACTTACTTAGTGATCTTAATCATCAAGTAAACATAACTCCAAGTCACCAAATGAGGTTGGAATGTGTACGAGGTATTACACAAATGCTCCACGAAATCACAAAATACCTCCTACGAAGGTCTAATCGCACATATTAGGTCCGATATCAAATGTTTCACCAATGACACTATAAAACACATACCCATGGAATCTCAACACCTAGGTAGATATGACCCCAAGGTATCAAATGAGGTTAGAAAAAGTACGGGGTGTTACATTGATGATGATGGGGCATCTAGCTAGGTCCCTGGTGCTTGTCAGCTTAGCCCCCCCCCCCCCCTTTTATTATTCTGCTTCTTCATTTGGGATACCTCCATTTGGGTCATGTAACAAACAATATTTCCTTTTTTCTTTCATTTTATTTATTCACACATGGATGTTATTTTTAATAACTAGCAGTGAATGCATGCTTCTTACCTTATTATATGCACCTTCTACTGACCACGTGATAACTCATAGCTTAAAATAATGAATTATACAGGTTGGGAATGAAAAGTAAAACAGGGGAAAATGGGGAAGGGATTCTGTCCCATCCCATTTTGCTAGAGCGGCCTGCACGCCTCTACCAGGGCGCCGCTAGAGCGGGTTTACTGTAGTGGGACAGTGCTCGCTATGGCGGCCCTAAAATAGTAACCCAAATTTTTTTAGTGTTTCTGTAATTCCCTTTCCTCTCATCCCCTTCACAACATTAAAAATCAAAATCGCACCACGATCTAATCTATAATCCAAAGATCGAACCCAACAATTCAAGGTAAATTAACAATTTAACATAACATCACTTTAAGTCAATAGTATGAACCATAACAAGGATTTTTCCTACCGCAATTTCCGCTATCACGCAACAATAGCCCTTATTCATGATATTTACTCACATACCAACCGCTCGAAGCAAGAATTTCATAGTAATATACCATTTCCTTTACCACTTTATCAATGATAAACCATTCTTAGCATTTAGCATCTAGTTTTCCAATTAAACCACGTAGAAAACAATTCCTTAGCCATCAACACATAACAAATTATGACCATTCACAATTTACAAAATTCACAGTTATTCAAGCAATCACAATTCACATAAGTATCAATCCAAAGCTTTCATTCATTAAATAATCCTTTTTGTTATTCTTTTACTCACTTCATGGGCAACCACTAGCCTATTATCCAGAAGTTTACACAACTTTTATGGCTAGATACCGATTGGAACCTTCCCAGTTCCAATTCCATTGTCTGTGTCATCCCAAACGAATTTAAGCGACATCCATTTGTCTAGTTGAGATACCAATTAGAATCTAGAGATACCAATTGGACTAAACTTATACAAACAATCATACAAACTGCACGAGAGGAAAGAAAGAAGTGCAACAATTTCCTAGAATGCCTTATAGTCCCCCGAAGATTAGATGTGGATGTCATCACACCAATCTGCAGGACTCTATTAGACATTTGCTCTAGTACTGGGAGACTGGTAACCTAATCTCTGATGCCAACTGTCATGACCCAACTAATCGGATTGTACAGGTACCTACTCTAATCTACCTAGATAGGAGAAGCCTTACCACCCAATTGAAAACATGCGGAAGTCATTTAAGAAACCAATAAATTCTTCATTTATTACAACTTGTTTACAAATTTTTAAGTACAAAAATAAATACTTTACCCAAGGACCTAGTCTAAATAGGTACAAGAGCTACTATAAAAGAATCTAAAACAATACATATGACCAAGCTTCCACCGTAAGAGGCAACAATAGAAGTTGTTGGAGATCTCTACCGCATCACGTATGAAACATATACTGATCCTACAACCAGAATATACCCCAGAAAAGGGTATAGCAAGAGTAGTATCAGTACAAACAACACATACTGGTAAGTATCACCAATCGACCCAATAAAAATCACATAAACATCACATAAATATCCAAAAGAAAACATACACCTTAAGAGTTTTATTTGTCAAACTTTTTGTCCTTTAATCATTTACCTCCCTTATATTTTGCCAATATCACTAACCCGCAAGTCAACTTCCACACCACATTCAACTATTATGCACTACCTTCCAACGGTCTTGTCAACTCTAACTATGTATTTAAAACTTACTCTATTATGAACTCAACCATACATAGTTGCAATGAATTCTAACCCTTAACAATAATAGGTTCATGCTCTGAAGTAATCATGATTTAGGACTATTCACAATTTAGAGGCAACACCCATATAATGTAACTACATAGCCAACTAATAGTAAACAAATACAACCATAAACACCTACCATGTAACTGTATTTAAGTTATGTGACACTTAGCCCTTGAAACAACACCACGGAATTCAGTTAGGTACAAGTCAATATAGGAAACAACTCAAGTCAAAACTGTGACTACCAGCACAACCAAGTCAACAACTATATTATATATCTTGTCTCAAATACATAAGTGAGTAAACAACAAAAGAGATATGCCAATCATTTGTAATTTAAACCGGATCACTCAAAGATCCAATCCAACAATATCAATGACAATAATTATAAATCCCGGTTCACTCAGGGAACCAAATATAACAAGTCAATAAGTAAATCCATCACACTCAAGGGATCTTCATGCTCACCAGTACCTTGTACACACATGCTAAGGTTCTTATGGTCGCTAACTAGCCATGACCTATAGGGGATAAGCTCTTATCCATGTACCAAAAATCCCATACATATAGTGCTTGCCAACCTTATATCAACCAATCTCGTAAAGATGTCCAAATACTGGTACATCCCATAATAAATAAATATGAATCCCATGAAGATGTCCAAATACCGGTATATCCCATAATAATCAATAGATATCACAACAATCACGACCACAATGAAAACAACAATCACCCTTGCAAAACTAACAAGCTTTTAATATAACCACATTGCATGTGATTAACACTTAGGATATTATTTAACCATTTGCTTTCTTTGAATATTCATTGTAACAAGTATATGAAGAAACAGTTAACATGCACACATGAATCAAGTTGGGTTTCAAATACGTTAAACCATCACCTACAATCCATATATCAATTTAGGGCTTAACTAGGACTTGCAAGGTCTAAGGTTCAAGTCCACACATATGGTTAACACCCGAACACATCCAACCTTCCGTATTAATACTAAATACCTTGGCGACTACTACCATTCCTCTAGTTACTAGCATATATTCTTTGAAATTCACCAACACCAACCACCTCTAACTTTAGCTTTTATTAGGTTATATCACAGTTTTTAGGTACAATACCATTACAAGCATTTATGAGTGAACAACATCAACCACAGTACACATTACTTCATATACAGACTTAATGCCACATATAACAAAAAATTGTCATTTAAACAACCAGAAATCACCATTTTTATCCATTGCAACACCTAGCCCCCAAGCCTAAGCATGCAATCTCTCGTTAATCTATGTTATGCCTATGTTTTCTAACCCAGGTCTATACTACTCAATTAAACCTATCCTACCTGGATGCCAAGCAGCTGCTACAGAGGCACGAACACGAGTTTCTAACTCCAAGCTAGTGATATTTGACATGAAATCCATGAGAAAATCGTGAATTTTACCCTATTAAAGTGTATTTCCCCCTCTCCATTGCTCCAACGCCGTGAGGCAACCCTAAGGGGATTTTAGATGTCTCCCTCGTCCTATTTACTATTGAAGAGAAGAAGGAAAACTAATAAAATAGAGGTTTGGTTTCTATCCTCGGCGTCCTGCTAGAGCGGTCGGTAGGCCGCTACCATAGCGCCGCTATAGTAGGAAAATTCCCACTATAGCGGGATGATGTTAGCCCGACCAAAAATTCTAAATTTGAAAATTTTTAACCAACTCTATTCATACTAGTTCGAGGCCATATTTTTCAAAAATCCCTGTATCTCATGCCCATGACGAGGTGCCTTTAGTAACGACAGAATCGGTCATTACATGCATGCAAACAAACTATCTCAGGGATGTAGATCTAAGCTAACTTCTTTAAACTATAAAAAGACTAAACCAACAAGAAGTGAGCAGACTTGGTCAACCTATCAACAATGACACAAATGGAGTCAAACCCTCATAAGGTACGCGATAAACTAATCACAAAGTCCATAACTATCAACTCCCAATTCTATAGGAGAATGGGTAGCCCCTGAGTTAAACCAGTAGGCTTTAAGATCTCAAACTTCACCTGCTGACAGTTCAAGAACCGAGCTACAAAGTCTACAAGATCCCTCTTCATCCTGCACCACTAGTAATGCTTCCTTAAGTTCAGATACATATTATCTTCCCCCAGATGAATAG
Organism: Capsicum rhomboideum; assembly: GCA_031232105.1. Taxonomy (NCBI): domain Eukaryota; kingdom Viridiplantae; phylum Streptophyta; class Magnoliopsida; order Solanales; family Solanaceae; genus Capsicum; species Capsicum rhomboideum. The sequence continues at coordinate 61,343,428 of CP124711.1, forward strand.
AATATCTGGAATAATGGGCCTCCTCCATAATATACCTAATTAAATCTATAACTCTAGGAATGCATATAGGACCCTCGATCCTCAAAACACTATCTATATCTATTATTGTATTCTTGGCATTGCCCCTCAGCACCTTATCCAAAATTACCGTCAACTTCTTGTCCTCAAATCGTTGTGCCCAAATATGGTCTAGCCACATAGACCTAGCCTCCACATAAACAAGAACCTGCCCGAGCTCAAAAATATCAGGTTGGACCAACTAGTTGCTAAGGAATCAATGTCCAAAGTAAAAGGTCGCTCCTAAGCCACCAAAAATGCCAAACTCCCTATACTCCTTTTTATGAAGCTCAAGGCCTTATTGACTTCAGCTTCAATTCTGACACCTCCTATTGAGGCCAAATGGTAAAGAATCAACATATCACAGTCCATAAGCAACTCCATCCACCTTCGCTATCTCAAATTAAGATCATTTCACCTGACGTTATACTATAGGCTATGATGGTTAGTGAAGATCTCATAGTGAACCCCATAAAGATAATGCCTCTAAATCTTCAATGCGAAGACTCCTACCGCCAACTCCAAGTCATAGGTAGGTAGATCCTATCATGAATCATCAATTACTTGGAAGCATATACAATAACTCAGCACTAATGCATCAACACATAACCTAAACCAACTCTAGAAGCATCATAATAGATAGTAAATCCTTGGCCATTAATAGAAAGTATCGAAATTGGAGCCAAAGTAAATAAGGGCTTGAGCTTCAGAAAGGTCACCTCGCACTCGTCGGACCACTAGAAAGAGATATTCTTCTGGGTCCATCTACTCAGTGATTCTGCAATCTAAGAAAACCCTTCCATAAACCATCTATAGTAACCTACTAACCTAAAAATAGTGCAACCCTCAGTAGGAGAAGTGGGCCTAGCCCAATTATGAACTGCCTCTATCTCTGTTGCATCAATCGTAATCCCATTCTTGGATAGCATGTATCCCAAGAATTCTGGATACTCAAGCCAGAACTCACAATTAGAGAACTTGGCATACAATTGTTGATCCTACAAAGTCGGGAGCATAATCTTCAAATATTGCTCATGCTCCTCCCTACTCTTCAAGTAGACTAGGATGTCATCGATGAACATTATAACAAACCAGTCCAAATAGGGCCTAAACACTCAATTCATCAAATCCATAAATATTGATGGGGTATTGGTCAAACCAAAAGACATAACCAAGAACTCGTAGTGGCGCTAACGAGTCTTAAAGGCAAACTTAGGAATGTCTGCTTTCCTGATCCTTAACTGATGGTAGCCTGACCTCAAATCTATCTTAGAAAACATGGCTTCACCCTGAAGCTAGTTGAATAATACATTAATAAGGGGCATTGGATACTTATTCCTAATAGTCACCTTATTTAGTTGTCGATAGTCAATATATATTGGCGAAGTACCATCCTTCTTCTTCACAAACAGAACAGGAGCACTCCTAGAAGATACACTAAGATTGATAAACATTTTACAAAGAAGATCCTGAAGTTGCACCTTTAACTCCCTCAACTCAGATGGTGCCATATGATATGGCAGAATAGAAATGTGTTGAGTGCCTAGCTCAATATTAATGCCAAAGTCAATGTTATGATAAGGTAGAAGCCCAGGTATATCTATGCTATGGGGAACATATCATCAAACTTGCCAACAACAAGAACTGACTCAAGTAAAGACATGTCGGTATTAGTATCATGAACTTAAGCAAGATAAGCTAAACAACTATTTGATACTAACCACCTCACCTAAAAGAATGATATGATCCCTATTGACACATGAATATAGGTACCCTTTCACATAATTTGAGAGATACCAGGCATGGCCAATGTAACAGTCTTCAAAAAGTAATCGAATATCGCATGATAGGGATACAATAATCCATGCTTAGAAACACATCTAAATCAAATATATCTAGGATAACAAGATCTATCCAAGTGTCATACCCCATGACAGTTACCATACAAGCTTATACACTCAATCCACTACTGATGAATCACCTATGGGAGTAGCTACACACATAAGCATAGGTAAAAAATCATATAACAAATCCAGGAGTTGACTGATGACAAATGGAAATCGTACCTTGATGATGACATCTAAAGCCTCAGTCCACGACCTACTTAAAAAGTATATAGATGAATGTGTCCACCCTCAAACTAAGCGCCTGTGTGACCACCTATCTAGCCTGGCAAAGATTCACCTTTCTGACCCTAGGACCACCCCTAACACCTTGTGAACCATCTTTGGTTGGTGGCAATAACGCCCTTGGGTCTTGAACCTATTAGCCCTGCTATCTACCATGTCATAAACTTGGGACAATCTCGAGAAAAGTTCCCCAATTCATAAGACTCATAGCATCCTCTACCAGAATTACCCTAATGTAATAACCCCATTAAACCAGAATGTCTATTATGACCTGAAAACCCAAAATGTGAACCCATTAAAGTATAACCTGAACCTTAATTTCTCTAACTACTGTGACTACCATCGATAAACTGTAGTGCTTCCTGAATGGGCCAGCTACTATAAAATTGTTGATGGTAACCTACAAGGAAAACTACTACCTATAGAGTGAAAACCACTAAATCTGCTCTAATGGCAAGACCTATTATCGCCATCTCTATGGACTTTGATGTGAGGCCAAAATATATATTTTTAGTCATTATTTACCTCACTTTTAGTATTTTAATTGTCCTTTTTGAGTATTGATGCTATGGATTATGCTTAATATTATATTTTGATATGTAGGATTAAAATGGTGTGAAGATGAAGAGATTTGAAGCTAAAACAAATTAAAGATGAAAGATTGTAGAAGAAAATCAAGCAGGCAGCTTAATGGATTAAAGTTATTATTTTAATCAAATTCAACCTTAAGATTGAATTCATCTGCCTAACATTGCAAATATGCAACGAGAATATGCCACATAGATAATTGATGTGCCTAACATTTCAATACTGCAACAACAACGTGACACGGTATCAGGAATTAAGTTGTGGACTTCAAAAAAGAAGCTTGTCGCGATATTGGGGTGGCACTATAGTGTGTTACCGTGATATGTCTGTTCCACAGAGCTTAGGCTTTAATTATCCTACACTATAAATAAGACACTTGGCATTAATTATTTTTATTCTTGGATGACTTGGGACTGAAAAATACACAAAGGAGGCTTTAAATAGGATTTTTATTCTTATTTTTCCTATTACTTAATTTGTGTATGAACTACATTAATTTTGTAATTACGAATTAAATTATGAGTGGCTAAAAGCCCTCTTTCTAGGGTTGAGGCTGCGAACATGATTGCTTAGCATATATTCAAGTTGGTTAATATTAATTATCATATTTGGTTGTTCTTATGTTCTTGTTACATCCATATTTCTTTTGTGAGCCCAAAATGAGTAACATTAGATTAGAATGTGGAACACAAGGAATGGGTTCTTGTCTTTTAGATGAATTAAAGATGAGATTCACAGTTAGGATAGGAATATACCTAATTATCCCTATTTGGCTTAAATACATGAGGAAATATAAATATGTTTGAATTAGTTCCCACATCCCCGTTCAATGAAGTAGCTGTGAGGCTAATTTAAATAGAAGATAAGAGGCTCGAAATACCATAATCATGATATTAACCTCGTTAATCAACAACCAAGATAGATGACTTAACCAACGTGATTGTATAGCTTTGCATGATTGTTCAAGATGCCTTGACCCTAGAACCCTCCTTGTTATTGCTTATACCCCAAGTTAATTATGTTAGTTTAGTTCATAGTTAGTTTATACTTTAAAAATATCATATCTCTATATTCCACAACTTAATAAATAACCAAGAACTAGTTTAGTCCAGTGAATAGTTAAATGAGAAGTCCTTGTGGGATCAATATTTGGATCGGAAGATCCACTTTATTACTTGCACGACCATGTACACTTGTGTGTGCGATTGGACTCAATAAGTTTTTGATGCCGTTGCCGGAGACTTTGGTGTTAATTGTTTATCTAGATTAGACTTTTTCTTTTTATTTGTTTGAGTTGTATATAGTTTATCTTTGTATAGATTTTTCTTTTACTTTTCTATCACTCGTTTTGATATGTCAACATGGGATAATTAGTGGTTGAATGGTGTCAATTCTTGTTGTTTTTGTGGAGGACCACACATGGATGATAATTGTCATAATGTTCAAAAGAGAGGGTTGTACGCACCTACCCAATCTTTTGAATTGAATATATGTCAGATGTGTAGTGGTCAGGATAGCCATTGGAGTAACTATCCAAATTATTATTCCCCTCCCCTCAACCCCTATTATGATCAGTCTATTATTTGTTATATTGGTAGGAAAGCAAACGAAGATTGCCTAATGGAGCAAGTTCTGCAAATAAAAATTCATAAGTATCTCTAGGATGGTCTCACAACCATGGCAACCTAATTAATAGAGGGGGTATATAAGCTTATTTTAGAGATAGCGCAATTTGGCTTAGATATCTGTGACGTGAATGTTCAGTTGATGAAAAAGATTGAGATGTCTAATGTCTAATCACCAACACTTGTGGAGACTAGCCATTATATGGAGAGGGCAGAAGAATTTCAATAATTCAACTACCATTCTTTGACTGATGCAGACATTGAGAAGGTGAATAAGTGTGAGCATGTTGTGGATGGTGTATGTTTGAAAGTGGGATGTGTTGGGTCTCATTCAAAGCACTTTTCTACATTATTTTTAGATGATGACATGTATTTTGAGTCATTTGAACTAGTGGAAGAGTGTGTAGATGAGGAACAAGAATCCTATATTCTTAAATTTGCACCAGACAATAACACCATAATATGCCTCACTTTAGGACCAAGCAGTTTAATATGCACTATCTATTACTTGGTTCCTGTATCTTTGTACCACCACTCTATGATCGAAGAAAAAATATGGATGCAAAGTTGGGGGTGAAATTCAAATCCTCAAGGTGGAGGAAAACGTTGATGGGTCATGTTGTGACGTTAAATCAGGCACTTGTGGGAGGTAACCCAACGTTTAGTAAGTAGTTTGCTTTTATTTTTTTAATTTTTTTAGTATCACTTTTTGTTGTTGTTGTATTTTGTGTTTACAGGTTGAGGGGAAGTCAGATGTACCCTAAATCTGAGCTAAGAAGCATGGAAAAGACAAACTGTGGGGTTTTCTGAACCCCTTTGAGGGATATAATACTACTAGCTAGGCCTAAAAGCCTTAGGGAGTATTTCTATTCTTCATTCTTAAATTGTACTTTGGGGAAAAAGTGTGATTTTAAGTGTGTGGTGGATAATCTTCCGATATATGTTTAGGGTATGGTGTGCTATAGGAGTCTTTTAGTCATTTGCTTATGTTACTGAAAAATTTTGAAAATACAAAAAGATTTTTTTTTTAGTAGTCTTAGTTTTAATTTATTTTTATTTTTATAGGAGCACACTTCATCCACCCCTTGATTTTTCTTTTCGGTTCTTTTTCGATAGGGTGCCCTTTGAACTGACTATCCCTTTTTGCTTTTTAGGAGTAATTTGAAATTTTTTAGTCATTAAGATTCATAAAGCAGAACCCTTTACTAATTGATTCTAGGTGCTTTTGTTAGGCTATAATTGATGGCATGATGCAAGTTTGGTTTAAACTTGAAAAGCATGCTGAAAATTGGTTGAATGACTATTTTTGAGACACCTTGGCTCATTTATTTAACTCTTGTGTGATTTTAGCTTAAAGTTGAATTCTTGCAATTGCTTGATTGAGAGTCTGTAGGGATCCTTCTTGATTTAAACATGTGCCATGTGTGTTAAGGATTTTGTTATATTCCATGTTGCATATTGATGTCTAGAACTTGGCCGGTGTGTTTGCAAAGTGAAATAAAGAATGTTGAGTTTAGGAGATGATATAGGCATTTATTTGATAGCCAAGTTTCATCCCTTACTTTATCTATCCATAATGCATGATCTTAGTTAGCCTCGTTGTTCCTTTAGCCTATTGTTTGGTAGACTCATATGTATCTTATTCCTTTTCTTTCAATTGACCGTAATTTGATCCAAAAATCCTAAGCACTTTAGTTAAAAAATTAAGATGTTAAGGAGTGTAAAACGGAAGAAGGAAAAAGTGAAGTTGAAGCCCCAAAGTAATAACTATGGGTGTGTTTAAAAGGTTTATGTGTTGGTGGTGGGGAGTAGTGTAATGAAAAGAAAAATTGATCAAAACAAGTGATCATGTGTTGATAGCAAGTACTCCCTGCCAAAGATGTGTAAGCTAGCTTAAAGAGATGGGGCAAAATAAAAGAGAGTTGTGAAGATAAAAGTGGAAAAAAATAGGTTGGTTGAAGATGAGCTTAATGAAAGTGTGTTGTACTAAAGCACTTGGGAAAGATAGTCACTAATACTGGCTAGAATAGTACCTACCTGTCCCTTATCCTACATTACAATCCGTAAAGTCCTACTTGATCCTGAGCTTTGATATTCTTATATTATTGGAGTACTACACTAAGGGCAAGCTTATGGTTCATTGTATATGGCATGTGAATTCTTTGTGAGAGTGAGAAAAATTCTATTCTTACACCCATTCGTATGTTAAAATTGCATATTTGTGAGTGAATATGGGTGACTCTCTTGTTGTAAGGGTACATGGTTGATGAAAGATAGGTGACATATTTGATTTCTTGGTTGAGTAACTTGCATGAGTTTGCAAATATCGTAGAGTCTGTTCTTGAGGATATGAGGTCTTGAATTGGTTGTTCATGAGTTTATAAGTGTAGAATAAAGCATGCTTGATAAGAACTTATCTTCTATGTTAGTTGTTGTAGCCTAAGCTTCAGTGGCCTTATTTCAATGGGTTAGGTTAAAGCCTCCCTTGTAGCATGAGATGTAAAAGATTTACTTAAGGACGAGCAAAAGTCTAAGTGTGGGGTGGTGATTTGAAGCCAAAATATATATTTTTAGTCATTATTTGCCTCACTTTTAGTATTTTAATTGTCCTTTTTAAGAATTGTTCTATGGATTATGCTTAATATTATTTTTTAATATGTAGGATTAAAATGGTGTGAAGATGAAGAGATTTGAAGCCAAAACAAATTAAAGACGAAAGATTATAGAAGAAAATCAAGCATGTAGCTTAATGGATTAAAGTTATTATTTTAATCAAATTCAACCTTAAGATTGAATTCATGTGCCTAACATTGCAAATATGCAACGAGAATATGCCATATAGACAATCGATGTGCCTAACATTTCAATACTGCAACAATAACATGACACGGTATCGGGAATTAAGTTGTGGACTGCAAAACAGAAGCTTGCCGCGATATTGGGGTGGCACGATAGTGTGTTACTGTGATATGTCCTGCCACGGAGCTTAGGCTCCTTGATTTTTAAGTGGCACGGACCTTGGTTTTTGGGGTACAAATTATCCTACACTATAAATAGGATACTTGGCTTTAATTATTTTTATTCTTGGACAACTTGGGACTGAAAAATACATGAAGGAGGCTTCAAATAGGGTTTTTATTCTTCTGTTTCCTATTACTTAATTTGTGTATGAACTACATTAATTTTGTAATTGCGAATTAAATTATGAGTGGCTAAAAACCCTCTTTCTAGGGTTGAGGCTACGAACGTGATTACTTAGCATATATTCAAGTTGGTTAATGTTAATTATCATATTTGGTTGTTCTTATGTTCTTGTACTCACTATTCTATTGATTCGCGACCTTTAGAATACATCCATATTTCTTTTGTGAGCCTGGAAGGAGTAACATTAAATTAGAACATAGAACATAAGGAATGGGTTTTTGTCTTTTAGATGAATTAAAGATGAGATTCGCGGTTAGGACAGGAATATACCTAATTAGCTTTGTTTGGCTCAAATACAGGAGGAAATATAAATGTGTTTAAATTAGTTCCCACATTCCCGCTCAACGATGTAGTTTTGAGGCTAACTTAAATAGAAGATTAGAGGCTCGGAAGACCATAATCATGATATTAACCTCGTGAATCAACAACCAAGATAGATAACTTAACCAACGCGATTGTATAGCTTTGCATGATTGTTTAAGTTTCCTTGACCCTAGAACCCTCCTTTTTATTGTTTATACCCCATGTTAATTACGTTAGTTTAGTTCATAGTTAGTTTATACTTTAAAACCACTGTATCTCTATATCCCAACACTTAAATAAATAACCAAAAGCCAGTTTAGTCTAGTGAATAGTTAAATGATAAGTCCCCGTGGGATCGATATTCGGCTCGCAAAAGCCACTTTATTACCTGCACGACCATCTACATTTTTGACTAACCTAAACCCTAATTGTTGTAATTACTGTAACTACCATCGATAAACTATAGTATTTCCTAAATGGGTCTGCTAGGCTAAAATTGTTGATACCTTACTAGGAAAACCCCTACCTCTAGATTGAGAACCACTAAAATTGCTCTAATGGCAAGGTTGATTATCTCCATCTCTATGAACTTCATGACATATCCTCTTAAAGTTCGTACGTGATCAAAAAACTAAAGAAAAGTAGACTGAGATGCCACTAAATGCACTATCCAAACAAGGTGGTAAAGTTAACCCCCTAACAAGTCGCTGAACCCTCCCATGTTTTGTAGGCAAAATCATAGCAGCATGCCTAGCCAGCTCATGGAACCTCACTACATAATGTAAAATAGAAATGGAACCCTACTAAAGATAAGTAAACTCATCACGCAACCTGTCCCTCATATTGCGGGGCATGTACTTCCCGAAGAAAGCCTCAGAGAATTATGCCCAAGGTCATCGGAGGTGACTCGACTAGCCTACACTTGAGATATGATCTCGACCACTATTTTGGTGACCCCTCCATCTAAAAGTAGTGTAGTCCATCCTATGTGACTCCACTAATCCGAGGTTATGCAACCTCTTCTGACAGTTCAACAAAACTCATGAGCATACTCTCCTGAAGCACCTAAAACCTTGGAAGACCCAATCAAATAAGCAAACCAAGCATCTTCTGATCCTCAGTAGTCATCATTTTTCTTAATGCAATAGGATGACCAATAAACAACCCCGACAATACCTCTAAATAGGGAGCTACAACAGTAGGTTACACTCCTAAATCCTAAACACCCTATGCCACTGCATGGCTGTAATATGTGACTCACATATGACCTGAGTACCACATAAAGTAACTGGCAATACCCGTACCTGTGAAATACCCTCTAGAAAGCTCAGAATCCGAACTATAGTGTCCTGAAGCACACGAATTGCCACAAATCTCACTGGAACCTACATAAAAAAAAGATGCAGAAGTGTAGCATGAGTACCAAAATAAGGGGTAGTAGTCATCTTTGCCGACTGAGCTCAGAACATAATATATAATATAAATAACATAAAGGTAAACAACCAACTGAAAGATAACCTAGCTGCCTAAAATGAAATAGGAATACACTAAAAATAATAGTAATAATACACACATGGTATATATATACAAGCAAGGTGCAGTTCAGTATGGAATAACACAATGCAATATGTTGTCAAATGCAAAAAAATAAAAGCTAGCACTATCCCTCGAGTAACCTGGAAATCTCTCAAACTCATCAATAAATGTAGCACCCAAAATCATGCCTCAGACTCATTAATAAAAAAATTAATTAGAGAAATGGACTAGAAGAAACCCTCGGCCCAAATTTTAAAAATGGTATAGTCTTTTCAAATCAGAAATCAGTGATAAAATGGAACAAATTTTTATGTAACCCAAAATCCATAGTAAAGTGGTATAGTTCCCTCTATAAAGCCGAAAACCAGTATTTTTCTCTAAATCGTACCATAATCCATATATATGTATATATGAATGCATACGTTCAAACTTGGGTGTGTGTATATATATATATGCACATAAAAAAAATAGGGTAACCCATCCTCCATACCAAAATAACACCAACTTGGAGTCAGCCAATATAGATCCCTAACCTCAGGCCCATATATATACATAAAATAGGGTGAGCCACTCTCCATAACAAAATAACACCAACTTGGAGTCTAGCTAATGTATATCCTTAACCTAAGTTCGAAGAAAATGAAGATGTAACCTACCTCAAAGTTGAACGGCAAAACTCAAACCATCACGTTAAAGCTTTTCCTTTATGTAAGACCTCCAAATATTGCCACCCTATCAAATAAATAGCCTACTCATTAATACGTGAAAATGGAACTTATATCAATAATTTATAATTCGAGCCAAAATTGGATCAAAAATTGACTCTCAGTGCCCGATAATGCAACTGAAATTCTCTCTGTAATTACCTCACCCATAGGATAAAGAAATCATGCCTAAAATTTGAGCAAGAACAGAGTTCATTTCGGGGCTTTAAACAGCCCAGAAAGCTCAAAAAGAATTCAAATTCAAATTTAGATAGAATTAATGATAGATTTTGCAAAAACCAATAGGAATTACATACAAGGTATATAAGGAACTTACAAAAGTGATAATTGATGAAAAACACACCAGGTAATACTTTCCTAAGCTCCAAGGTGATCAATGTTTTAGAAAATGGCTGAAAAAGAAAAGTTGAAGAATTTATACTATCCGGGGTTCCTTCATCGTGAAGCAATGACCCCTTCGCGAATACGAGACCGCACCCAGCTGACCCCTCGTGATTGTGAGGGTCTTTTTGCGAACATGAAAAATAAGTTGGACCATATCTGGCAGACCCATCATGAATGCAAAGATCAAATTCTTAGAACTTCGCAAATGCAAAGACCTTATCATGAACGTAAAGATAAAAAGGGTGTTTCACCAATAACTGAAAACCAACAACAAAAAAAGATAAGTCAAGAATGATTCTAAATGGACCCTCAGAATTTGTTTGGAACCCTGTGAATACAAACCAAATATGCTACCTAACTGGAAACAACATTCTGGACTCCATGGAACAAATGAAATGACCAATAGAGGTCATCTTAATAAAATGCTGACCAAAGGCAACACTTTTTTTGTTTTACTAAAAATCTACCCAAGCAACAAAAATGAATTCATAAGTCTCAGGACTAAATTAAATCCCCCTAGCATAAAATCCATGTTCCAAAACTAGCAGAATTGACAGAATTCTCATCCTAGTTCATTTACAAGGAATGTTGATCGATGAAAAACTTCCCAACTTTAAAAGCTCCAAAATAGAGAAATTGATCAATAAACAGACTGAACATCTCGGGAACTGCACCCTCATCCCAGTAGGTCATAAATACTATAAGGAAGTTATGGGAAAAGATGAAAAGGTAAAAACATCTGAACAAGCTAAAAATTGATCAGGGGGTTATTACACTTAATAACTAAAATACTGTCATAAGTAGATTTTTATGCAAACATTATAAATAAAAAGTAGTAAAGGAAAATATTTCTAATTTTAGAGGAATTTCTCATAATCTACATGCACCATGTGATGTCATAATACACTAAACCATTTTCAAGAAACATGTTCACAATTTCAAGTCACTACACTTAATCATTTTCAAGAAACAAGTTCACAATTTCTAGTCACTACGCTTAGCCATTTCAAGAAACAAATTCACAATTTCAAATCACTACACTTTACCATTTTCAAGTCACTATTTCACATTTCAAGTCACTACACTTAACCATTTCAAGAAACAAGTTCACAATTTCAAGTCACTACACTTAACCATTTTCTAGTCTCTAAATCACATTTCAAGTCACTACACCGAACCATTTTCAAGAAACAAGTTCACAATTTCAAGTCACTATGCTTAGCCATTTCAAGAAACAAGTTCACTATTTAAAGTTAGTACACTTTACCATTTTCAAGTCACTAATTCATATTTCAAGTCACTACAATTAACCATTCCAAGAAACAAGTTCACAATTTCAAGGCACTACACTTAACCATTTTCTAGTCACTAATTAACATTTTAAGTCCCTACACTTAACCATTTTCAAGAAACACTATCACATTTCAAGTCACTACGTTTAACCATTTTCAAGAAACAAGTTCACAATTTCAAGTCACTACACTTAACCATTTCAAGTCACTAATTCACATTTTAAGTTACTACACTTAACCATTTTCAAGAAACAAGTTCACATTTCAAATCACAACATTTAACCATTTTCAAGAAACAAGTTCACAATTTCAAGTCACTACCCTTAACCATTTTCAAGAAACAAGTTCACAATTGCAAGTCACTACACTTAACCATTTTCAAGAAACAAGTTCACAATTGCAAGTCACTAGACTTAACCATTTTCAAGAAACAAGTTCACAATTTCAAGTCACTACACTTAACCGTTTCAACAAGCAAGTTCACAATTTAAAGACACTACACTTAATCATTTTCAAGTCATTAATTCACATTTCAAGTCACTACACTTAACCATTTAGAAGAAATAAGTTCACAATTTCAAGTCACTACACTTAGCCATTTCAAGAAACAAGTTCACAATTTCAAGTCACTACACTAAACCATTTTCAACTCACTAATTCACATTTTAAGTCACTACACTTAACTATTTTCAAGAAACAAGTTCACATTGCAAGTGACAACATTTAACCATTTTCTACAAACAAGTTCACAATTTCGAGTCACTAAACTTAACCATTTTCAACTCACTAATTCGCATTTCAAGTTTCTATACTTAATCATTTTCAAGAAACAAGTTCACAATTGCAAGTCACTACATTTAACCATTTTCAAGAAACACTATCACATTTCAAGTCACTACATTTAACCATTTTCAAGAAACAAGTTCACAATTTCTTGCCACTAAACTTAACCATTTCAAGTCACTAATTCACATTTTAAGTTACTACACTTAGCCATTTTCAAGAAACAAGTTCACATTTCAAGTCACAACATTTAACCATTTTCTAGAAACAAGTTCACAATTTCGAGTCACTAAACTTAACCATTTTCAACATACTAATTCGCATTTCAAGTTTCTATACTTAATCATTTTCAAGAAACAAGTTCACAATTGTAAGTCACTACCCTTAACCATTTTCAAGAAACAAGTTCACAATTTCAAGTCACTACATTTAACCATTTCAGCAAGAAAGTTCACAATTTAAAGTAACTACACTTAATCATTTTCAACTCATTAATTCACATTTCAAGTCACTACACTTAACCATTTTAAAGAAACAAGTTCACAATTTCAAGTCACTATGCTTAGCCATTTCGAGAAACAAGTTCACAATTTCAAATCACTAATTAACATTTCAAGTCACAAAACTTAACCATTTTCAAGAAACAAGTTCACAATTGCAAGTCACTATGCTTAGCCATTTCAAGAAACAAGTTCACAATTTCAAGTCACTACACTTTACCATTTTCTAGTCACTAATTAACATTTTAAGTACCTACACTTAACCATTTTCAAGAAACACTATCACATTTCAAGTCACTATTTCACATTTCAAGTCACTACACTTAACCTTTTCAAGAAACAAGTTCACAATTTCAAGTCACTACACTTAACCATTTTCTAGTCTCTAAATCACATTTCAAGTCACTACACCGAGCCATTTTTTAGAAACAAGTTCACAATTTCAAGTCACTATGCTTAGCCATTTCAAGAAACAAGTTCACAATTTAAAGTCAGTACACTTTACCATTTTCAAGTCACTAATTCACATTTCAAGTCACTACACTTAACCATTTTCAATAAACAAATTCACAATTTCAAGTCACTATGATTAGCCATTTCAAGAAACAAGTTCACAATTTAAAGTCACTACACTTTACCATTTTCTAGTCACTAATTAACATTTTAAGTCCCTACACTTAACCATTTTCAAGAAACACTATCACATTTCAAGTCACTACATTTAACCATTTTCAAGAAACAAGTTCACAATTTCTTGCCACTAAACTTAACCATTTCAAGTCACTAATTCACATTTTAAGTTACTACACTTAGCCATTTTCAAGAAACAAGTTCACATTTCAAGTCACAACATTTAACCATTTTCTAGAAACAAGTTCACAATTTCGAGTCACTAAACTTAACCATTTTCAACATACTAATTCGCATTTCAAGTTTCTATACTTAATCATTTTCAAGAAACAAGTTCACAATTGCAAGTCACTACCCTTAACCATTTTCAAGAAACAAGTTCACAATTTCAAGTCACTACATTTAACCATTTCAGCAAGAAAGTTCACAATTTAAAGTCACTACACTTAATCATTTTCAACTCATTAATTCACATTTCAAGTCACTACACTTAGCCATTTTAAAGAAACAAGTTCACAATTTCAAGTCACTACGCTTAGCCATTTCGAGAAACAAGTTCACAATTTCAAATCACTAATTAACATTTCAAGTCACAAAACTTAACCATTTTCAAGAAACAAGTTCACAATTGCAAGTCACTATGCTTAGCCATTTCAAGAAACAAGTTCACAATTTCAAGTCACTACACTTTACCATTTTCTAGTCACTAATTAACATTTTAAGTACCTACACTTAACCATTTTCAAGAAACACTATCACATTTCAAGTCACTATTTCACATTTCAAGTCACTACACTTAACCTTTTCAAGAAACAAGTTCACAATTTCAAGTCACTACACTTAACCATTTTCTAGTCTCTAAATCACATTTCAAGTCACTACACCGAGCCATTTTTTAGAAACAAGTTCACAATTTCAAGTCACTATGCTTAGCCATTTCAAGAAACAAGTTCACAATTTAAAGTCAGTACACTTTACCATTTTCAAGTCACTAATTCACATTTCAAGTCACTACACTGAACCATTTTCAATAAACAAATTCACAATTTCAAGTCACTATGATTAGCCATTTCAAGAAACAAGTTCACAATTTAAAGTCACTACACTTTACCATTTTCTAGTCACTAATTAACATTTTAAGTCCCTACACTTAACCATTTTCAAGAAACACTATCACATTTCAAGTCACTACATTTAACCATTTTCAAGAAACAAGTTCACAATTTCTTGCCACTAAACTTAACCATTTCAAGTCACTAATTCACATTTTAAGTTACTACACTTAGCCATTTTCAAGAAACAAGTTCACATTTCAAGTCACAACATTTAACCATTTTCTAGAAACAAGTTCACAATTTCGAGTCACTAAACTTAACCATTTTCAACATACTAATTCGCATTTCAAGTTTCTATACTTAATCATTTTCAAGAAACAAGTTCACAATTGTAAGTCACTACCCTTAACCATTTTCAAGAAACAAGTTCACAATTTCAAGTCACTACATTTAACCATTTCAGCAAGAAAGTTCACAATTTAAAGTAACTACACTTAATCATTTTCAACTCATTAATTCACATTTCAAGTCACTACACTTAACCATTTTAAAGAAACAAGTTCACAATTTCAAGTCACTACGCTTAGCCATTTCGAGAAACAAGTTCACAATTTCAAATCACTAATTAACATTTCAAGTCACAAAACTTAACCATTTTCAAGAAACAAGTTCACAATTGCAAGTCACTATGCTTAGCCATTTCAAGAAACAAGTTCACAATTTCAAGTCACTACACTTTACCATTTTCTAGTCACTAATTAACATTTTAAGTACCTACACTTAACCATTTTCAAGAAACACTATCACATTTCAAGTCACTATTTCACATTTCAAGTCACTACACTTAACCTTTTCAAGAAACAAGTTCACAATTTCAAGTCACTACACTTAACCATTTTCTAGTCTCTAAATCACATTTCAAGTCACTACACCGAGCCATTTTTTAGAAACAAGTTCACAATTTCAAGTCACTATGCTTAGCCATTTCAAGAAACAAGTTCACAATTTAAAGTCAGTACACTTTACCATTTTCAAGTCACTAATTCACATTTCAAGTCACTACACTTAACCATTTTCAATAAACAAATTCACAATTTCAAGTCACTATGATTAGCCATTTCAAGAAACAAGTTCACAATTTAAAGTCACTACACTTTACCATTTTCTAGTCACTAATTAACATTTTAAGTCCCTACACTTAACCATTTTCAAGAAACACTATCACATTTCAAGTCACTACATTTAACCATTTTCAAGAAACAAGTTCACAATTTCTTGCCACTAAACTTAACCATTTCAAGTCACTAATTCACATTTTAAGTTACTACACTTAGCCATTTTCAAGAAACAAGTTCACATTTCAAGTCACAACATTTAACCATTTTCTAGAAACAAGTTCACAATTTCGAGTCACTAAACTTAACCATTTTCAACATACTAATTCGCATTTCAAGTTTCTATACTTAATCATTTTCAAGAAACAAGTTCACAATTGCAAGTCACTACCCTTAACCATTTTCAAGAAACAAGTTCACAATTTCAAGTCACTACATTTAACCATTTCAGCAAGAAAGTTCACAATTTAAAGTCACTACACTTAATCATTTTCAACTCATTAATTCACATTTCAAGTCACTACACTTAACCATTTTAAAGAAACAAGTTCACAATTTCAAGTCACTATGCTTAGCCATTTCGAGAAACAAGTTCACAATTTCAAATCACTAATTAACATTTCAAGTCACAAAACTTAACCATTTTCAAGAAACAAGTTCACAATTGCAAGTCACTATGCTTAGCCATTTCAAGAAACAAGTTCACAATTTCAAGTCACTACACTTTACCATTTTCTAGTCACTAATTAACATTTTAAGTACCTACACTTAACCATTTTCAAGAAACACTATCACATTTCAAGTCACTATTTCACATTTCAAGTCACTACACTTAACCTTTTCAAGAAACAAGTTCACAATTTCAAGTCACTACACTTAACCATTTTCTAGTCTCTAAATCACATTTCAAGTCACTACACCGAGCCATTTTTTAGAAACAAGTTCACAATTTCAAGTCACTATGCTTAGCCATTTCAAGAAACAAGTTCACAATTTAAAGTCAGTACACTTTACCATTTTCAAGTCACTAATTCACATTTCAAGTCACTACACTGAACCATTTTCAATAAACAAATTCACAATTTCAAGTCACTATGATTAGCCATTTCAAGAAACAAGTTCACAATTTAAAGTCACTACACTTTACCATTTTCTAGTCACTAATTAACATTTTAAGTCCCTACACTTAACCATTTTCAAGAAACACTATCACATTTCAAGTCACTACATTTAACCATTTTCAAGAAACAAGTTCACAATTTCTTGCCACTAAACTTAACCATTTCAAGTCACTAATTCACATTTTAAGTTACTACACTTAGCCATTTTCAAGAAACAAGTTCACATTTCAAGTCACAACATTTAACCATTTTCTAGAAACAAGTTCACAATTTCGAGTCACTAAACTTAACCATTTTCAACATACTAATTCGCATTTCAAGTTTCTATACTTAATCATTTTCAAGAAACAAGTTCACAATTGTAAGTCACTACCCTTAACCATTTTCAAGAAACAAGTTCACAATTTCAAGTCACTACATTTAACCATTTCAGCAAGAAAGTTCACAATTTAAAGTAACTACACTTAATCATTTTCAACTCATTAATTCACATTTCAAGTCACTACACTTAACCATTTTAAAGAAACAAGTTCACAATTTCAAGTCACTACGCTTAGCCATTTCGGGAAACAAGTTCACAATTTCAAGTCACTAATTAACATTTCAAGTCACAAAACTTAACCATTTTCAAGAAACAAGTTCACAATTGCAAGTCACTATGCTTAGCCATTTCAAGAAACAAGTTCACAATTTCAAGTCACTACACTTTACCATTTTCAAGTCACTATTTCACATTTCAAGTCACTACACTTAACCTTTTCAAGAAACAAGTTTACAATTTCAAGTAACTACACTTAACCATTTTCTAGTCTCTAAATCACATTTCAAGTCACTACACCGAGCCATTTTTAAGAAACAAGTTCACAATTTCAAGTCACTATGCTTAGCCATTTCAAGAAACAAGTTCACAATTTAAAGTCAGTACACTTTACCATTTTCAAGTCACTAATTCACATTTCAAGTCACTACACTGAACCATTTTCAATAAACAAATTCACAATTTCAAGTCACTATGATTAGCCATTTTAAGAAACAAGTTCACAATTTAAAGTCACTACACATTACCATTTTCTAGTCACTAATTAACATTTTAAGTCCCTACACTTAACCATTTTCAAGAAACACTATCACATTTCAAGTCACTACATTTAACCATTTTCAAGAAACAAGTTCACAATTTCTTGCCACTAAACTTAACCATTTCAAGTCACTAATTCACATTTTAAGTTACTACACTTAGCCATTTTCAAGAAACAAGTTCACATTTCAAGTCACAACATTTAACCATTTTCTAGAAACAAGTTCACAATTTCGAGTCACTAAACTTAACCATTTTCAACATACTAATTCGCATTTCAAGTTTCTATACTTAATCATTTTCAAGAAACAAGTTCACAATTGCAAGTCACTACCCTTAACCATTTTCAAGAAACAAGTTCACAATTTCAAGTCACTACATTTAACCATTTCAGCAAGAAAGTTCACAATTTAAAGTCACTACACTTAATCATTTTCAACTCATTAATTCACATTTCAAGTCACTACACTTAACCATTTTAAAGAAACAAGTTCACAATTTCAAGTCACTACGCTTAGCCATTTCGGGAAACAAGTTCACAATTTCAAGTCACTAATTAACATTTCAAGTCACAAAACTTAACCATTTTCAAGAAACAAGTTCACAATTGCAAGTCACTATGCTTAGCCATTTCAAGAAACAAGTTCACAATTTCAAGTCACTACACTTAACCATTTTCAAGAACGAAGTTCACATTTCAACTCACTACGTTAAACTATTTTCAAGAAACAAGTTCACAAATTCTAGTCACTACGCTTAGCCATTTCAAGAAACAAATTCACAATTTCAAGTCACTACACTTTACCATTTTCAAGTCACTACACTTAACCTTTTCAAGAAACAAGTTCACAATTTCAAGTCACTACACTTAACCATTTTCTAGTCTCTAAATCACATTTCAAGTCACTACACCGAACCATTTTCAAGAAACAAGTTCACAATTTCAAGTCACTATGCTTAGCCATTTCAAGAAACAAGTTCACAATTTAAAGTTAGTACACTTTACCATTTTCAAGTCACTAATTCACATTTCAAGTCACTACACTTAACCATTCCAAGAAACAAGTTCACAATTTCAAAGCACTACACTTAACCATTTTCTAGTCACTAATTCACATTTTAAGTCCCTACACTTAACCATTTTCAAGAAACACTATCACATTTCAAGTCACTACGTTTAACCATTTTCAAGAAACAAGTTCACATTTCAAGTCACAACATTTAACCATTTTCTAGAAACGAGTTCACAATTTCGAGTCACTAAACTTAACCATTTTCAACATACTAATTCGCATTTCAAGTTTCTATACTTAATCATTTTCAAGAAACAAGTCCACAATTGCAAGTCACTACCCTTAACCATTTTCAAGAAACAAGTTCACAATTTCAAGTCACTACATTAAACCATTTCAGCAAGAAAGTTCACAATTTAAAGTCACTACACTTAATCATTTTCAACTCATTAATTCACATTTCAAGTCACTACACTTAACCATTTTAAAGAAACAAGTTCACAATTTCAAGTCACTACGCTTAGCCATTTCGGGAAACAAGTTCACAATTTCAAGTCACTAATTAACATTTCAAGTCACAAAACTTAACCATTTTCAAGAAACAAGTTCACAATTGCAAGTCACTATGCTTAGCCATTTCAAGAAACAAGTTCACAATTTCAAGTCACTACACTTTACCATTTTCAAGTCACTATTTCACATTTCAAGTCACTACACTTAACCTTTTCAAGAAACAAGTTCACAATTTCAAGTCACTACACTTAACCATTTTCTAGTCTCTAAATCACATTTCAAGTCACTACACCGAGCCATTTTTAAGAAACAAGTTCACAATTTCAAGTCACTATGCTTAGCCATTTCAAGAAACAAGTTCACAATTTAAAGTCAGTACACTTTACCATTTTCAAGTCACTAATTCACATTTCAAGTCACTACACTGAACCATTTTCAATAAACAAATTCACAATTTCAAGTCACTATGATTAGCCATTTCAAGAAACAAGTTCACAATTTAAAGTCACTACACTTTACCATTTTCTAGTCACTAATTAACATTTTAAGTCCCTACACTTAACCATTTTCAAGAAACACTATCACATTTCAAGTCACTACATTTAACCATTTTCAAGAAACAAGTTCACAATTTCTTGCCACTAAACTTAACCATTTCAAGTCACTAATTCACATTTTAAGTTACTACACTTAGCCATTTTCAAGAAACAAGTTCACATTTCAAGTCACAACATTTAACCATTTTCTAGAAACAAGTTCACAATTTCGAGTCACTAAACTTAACCATTTTCAACATACTAATTCGCATTTCAAGTTTCTATACTTAATCATTTTCAAGAAACAAGTTCACAATTGCAAGTCACTACCCTTAACCATTTTCAAGAAACAAGTTTACAATTTCAAGTCACTACATTTAACCATTTCAGCAAGAAAGTTCACAATTTAAAGTCACTACACTTAATCATTTTCAACTCATTAATTCACATTTCAAGTCACTACACTAAACCATTTTAAGGAAACAAGTTCACAATTTCAAGTCACTACGCTTAGCCATTTCGGGAAACAAGTTCACAATTTCAAGTCACTAATTAACATTTCAAGTCATAAAACTTAACCATTTTCAAGAAACAAGTTCACAATTGCAAGTCACTATGCTTAGCCATTTCAAGAAACAAGTTCACAATTTCAAGTCACTACACTTTACCATTTTCAAGTCACTACACTTAACCATTTTCAAGTCAGTAATTCACATTTCAAGTCACTATAGTTAACCATTTAGAAGAAACAAGTTCACAATTTCAAGTCACTACATATAACCATTTTACCATTTTCAACACACTAATTCACATTTCAAGTCACAAAACTTAACCATTTTCAAGAAACAAGTTCACAATTGCAAGTCACTATGCTTAGCCATTTCAAGAAACAAGTTCACAATTTCAAGTCACTACACTTAACCATTTTCAAGAAAGAAGTTCACATTTCAACTCACTACGTTAAACTATTTTCAAGAAACAAGTTCACAAATTCTAGTCACTACGCTTAGCCATTTCAAGAAACAAATTCACAATTTCAAGTCACTACACTTTACCATTTTCAAGTCACTACACTTAACCTTTTCAAGAAACAAGTTCACAATTTCAAGTCACTACACTTAACCATTTTCTAGTCTCTAAATCACATTTCAAGTCACTACACCGAACCATTTTCAAGAAACAAGTTCACAATTTCAAGTCACTATGCTTAGCCATTTCAAGAAACAAGTTCACAATTTAAAGTTAGTACACTTTACCATTTTCAAGTCACTAATTCACATTTCAAGTCACTACACTTAACCATTCCAAGAAACAAGTTCACAATTTCAAAGCACTACACTTAACCATTTTCTAGTCACTAATTCACATTTTAAGTCCCTACACTTAACCATTTTCAAGAAACACTATCACATTTCAAGTCACTACGTTTAACCATTTTCAAGAAACAAGTTCACATTTCAAGTCACAACATTTAACCATTTTCTAGAAACGAGTTCACAATTTCGAGTCACTAAACTTAACCATTTTCAACATACTAATTCGCATTTCAAGTTTCTATACTTAATCATTTTCAAGAAACAAGTCCACAATTGCAAGTCACTACCCTTAACCATTTTCAAGAAACAAGTTCACAATTTCAAGTCACTACATTAAACCATTTCAGCAAGAAAGTTCACAATTTAAAGTCACTACACTTAATCATTTTCAACTCATTAATTCACATTTCAAGTCACTACACTTAACCATTTTAAAGAAACAAGTTCACAATTTCAAGTCACTACGCTTAGCCATTTCGGGAAACAAGTTCACAATTTCAAGTCACTAATTAACATTTCAAGTCACAAAACTTAACCATTTTCAAGAAACAAGTTCACAATTGCAAGTCACTATGCTTAGCCATTTCAAGAAACAAGTTCACAATTTCAAGTCACTACACTTTACCATTTTCAAGTCACTATTTCACATTTCAAGTCACTACACTTAACCTTTTCAAGAAACAAGTTCACAATTTCAAGTCACTACACTTAACCATTTTCTAGTCTCTAAATCACATTTCAAGTCACTACACCGAGCCATTTTTAAGAAACAAGTTCACAATTTCAAGTCACTATGCTTAGCCATTTCAAGAAACAAGTTCACAATTTAAAGTCAGTACACTTTACCATTTTCAAGTCACTAATTCACATTTCAAGTCACTACACTGAACCATTTTCAATAAACAAATTCACAATTTCAAGTCACTATGATTAGCCATTTCAAGAAACAAGTTCACAATTTAAAGTCACTACACTTTACCATTTTCTAGTCACTAATTAACATTTTAAGTCCCTACACTTAACCATTTTCAAGAAACACTATCACATTTCAAGTCACTACATTTAACCATTTTCAAGAAACAAGTTCACAATTTCTTGCCACTAAACTTAACCATTTCAAGTCACTAATTCACATTTTAAGTTACTACACTTAGCCATTTTCAAGAAACAAGTTCACATTTCAAGTCACAACATTTAACCATTTTCTAGAAACAAGTTCACAATTTCGAGTCACTAAACTTAACCATTTTCAACATACTAATTCGCATTTCAAGTTTCTATACTTAATCATTTTCAAGAAACAAGTTCACAATTGCAAGTCACTACCCTTAACCATTTTCAAGAAACAAGTTCACAATTTCAAGTCACTACATTTAACCATTTCAGCAAGAAAGTTCACAATTTAAAGTCACTACACTTAATCATTTTCAACTCATTAATTCACATTTCAAGTCACTACACTTAACCATTTTAAAGAAACAAGTTCACAATTTCAAGTCACTACGCTTAGCCATTTCGGGAAACAAGTTCACAATTTCAAGTCACTAATTAACATTTCAAGTCACAAAACTTAACCATTTTCAAGAAACAAGTTCACAATTGCAAGTCACTATGCTTAGCCATTTCAAGAAACAAGTTCACAATTTCAAGTCACTACACTTAACCATTTTCAAGAAAGAAGTTCACATTTCAACTCACTACGTTAAACTATTTTCAAGAAACAAGTTCACAAATTCTAGTCACTACGCTTAGCCATTTCAAGAAACAAATTCACAATTTCAAGTCACTACACTTTACCATTTTCAAGTCACTACACTTAACCTTTTCAAGAAACAAGTTCACAATTTCAAGTCACTACACTTAACCATTTTCTAGTCTCTAAATCACATTTCAAGTCACTACACCGAACCATTTTCAAGAAACAAGTTCACAATTTCAAGTCACTATGCTTAGCCATTTCAAGAAACAAGTTCACAATTTAAAGTTAGTACACTTTACCATTTTCAAGTCACTAATTCACATTTCAAGTCACTACACTTAACCATTCCAAGAAACAAGTTCACAATTTCAAAGCACTACACTTAACCATTTTCTAGTCACTAATTCACATTTTAAGTCCCTACACTTAACCATTTTCAAGAAACACTATCACATTTCAAGTCACTACGTTTAACCATTTTCAAGAAACAAGTTCACATTTCAAGTCACAACATTTAACCATTTTCTAGAAACGAGTTCACAATTTCGAGTCACTAAACTTAACCATTTTCAACATACTAATTCGCATTTCAAGTTTCTATACTTAATCATTTTCAAGAAACAAGTTCACAATTGCAAGTCACTACCCTTAACCATTTTCAAGAAACAAGTTCACAATTTCAAGTCACTACATTTAACCATTTCAGCAAGAAAGTTCACAATTTAAAGTCACTACACTTAATCATTTTCAACTCATTAATTCACATTTCAAGTCACTACACTTAACCATTTTAAAGAAACAAGTTCACAATTTCAAGTCACTACGCTTAGCCATTTCGGGAAACAAGTTCACAATTTCAAGTCACTAATTAACATTTCAAGTCACAAAACTTAACCATTTTCAAGAAACAAGTTCACAATTGCAAGTCACTATGCTTAGCCATTTCAAGAAACAAGTTCACAATTTCAAGTCACTACACTTTACAATTTTCAAGTCACTACACTTAACCATTTTCAAGTCAGTAATTCACATTTCAAGTCACTATAGTTAACCATTTAGAAGAAACAAGTTCACAATTTCAAGTCACTACATTTAACCATTTTACCATTTTCAACACACTAATTCACATTTCAAGTCACTACACTTAACCATTTTAAAGAAACAAGTTCACAATTGCAAGTCACAACACTTAACCATTTCAAGTCACTAAGATTAGCCATTTCAAGAAACAAGTTCACAATTTAAAGTCACTACACTTTACCATTTGTTAGTCACTAATTAACATTTTAAGTCCCTACACTTAACCATTTTCAAGAAACACTATCACATTTCAAGTCACTACATTTAACCATTTTCAAGAAACAAGTTCACAATTTCTTGCCACTAAACTTAACCATTTCAAGTCACTAATTCACATTTTAAGTTCCTACACTTAGCCATTTTCAAGAAACAAGTTCACATTGCAAGTCACAACATTTAACCATTTTCTACAAACAAGTTCACAATTTCGAGTCACTAAACTTAACCATTTTCATCTCACTAATTCGCATTTCAAGTTTCTATACTTAATCATTTTCAAGAAACAAGTTCACAATTGCAAGTCACTACCCTTAACCATTTTCAAGAAACAAGTTCACAATTTCAAGTCACTACATTTAACCATTTCAGCAAGAAAGTTCACAATTTAAAGTCACTACACTTAATCATTTTCAACTCATTAATTTAAAGTCACTACACTTAACCATTTCAAGTCACTAATTCACATTTTAAGTTACTACACTTAACCATTTTCAAGAAACAAGTTCACATTTCAAGTCACAACATTTAACCATTTTCTAGAAACAAGTTCACAATTTCGAGTCACTAAACTTAACCATTTTCAACATACGAATTCGCATTTCAAGTTTCTATACTTAATCATTTTCAAGAAACAAGTTCACAATTTCTTGCCACTAAACTTAACCATTTCAAGTCACTAATTCACATTTTAAGTTACTACACTTAGCCATTTTCAAGAAACAAGTTCACATTTCAAGTCACAACATTTAACCATTTTCTAGAAACAAGTTCACAATTTCGAGTCACTAAACTTAACCATTTTCAACATACTAATTCGCATTTCAAGTTTCTATACTTAATCATTTTCAAGAAACAAGTTCACAATTGCAAGTCACTACCCTTAACCATTTTCAAGAAACAAGTTCACAATTTCAAGTCACTACATTTAACCATTTCAGCAAGAAAGTTCACAATTTAAAGTCACTACACTTAATCATTTTCAACTCATTAATTCACATTTCAAGTCACTACACTTAACCATTTTAAAGAAACAAGTTCACAATTTCAAGTCACTACGCTTAGCCATTTCGGGAAACAAGTTCACAATTTCAAGTCACTAATTAACATTTCAAGTCACAAAACTTAACCATTTTCAAGAAACAAGTTCACAATTGCAAGTCACTATGCTTAGCCATTTCAAGAAACAAGTTCTCAATTTCAAGTCACTACACTTTACCATTTTCAAGTCACTATTTCACATTTCAAGTCACTACACTTAACCTTTTCAAGAAACAAGTTCACAATTTCAAGTCACTACACTTAACCATTTTCTAGTCTCTAAATCACATTTCAAGTCACTACACCGAGCCATTTTTAAGAAACAAGTTCACAATTTCAAGTCACTATGCTTAGCCATTTCAAGAAACAAGTTCACAATTTAAAGTCAGTACACTTTACCATTTTCAAGTCACTAATTCACATTTCAAGTCACTACACTGAACCATTTTCAATAAACAAATTCACAATTTCAAGTCACTATGATTAGCCATTTCAAGAAACAAGTTCACAATTTAAAGTCACTACACTTTACCATTTTCTAGTCACTAATTAACATTTTAAGTCCCTACACTTAACCATTTTCAAGAAACACTATCACATTTCAAGTCACTACATTTAACCATTTTCAAGAAACAAGTTCACAATTTCTTGCCACTAAACTTAACCATTTCAAGTCACTAATTCACATTTTAAGTTACTACACTTAGCCATTTTCAAGAAACAAGTTCAAATTTCAAGTCACAACATTTAACCATTTTCTAGAAACAAGTTCACAATTTCGAGTCACTAAACTTAACCATTTTCAACATACTAATTCGCATTTCAAGTTTCTATACTTAATCATTTTCAAGAAACAAGTTCACAATTGCAAGTCACTACCCTTAACCATTTCATGAAACAAGTTCACAATTTCAAGTCACTACATTTAACCATTTCAGCAAGAAAGTTCACAATTTAAAGTCACTACACTTAATCATTTTCAACTCATTAATTCACATTTCAAGTCACTACACTTAACCATTTTAAAGAAACAAGTTCACAATTTAAAGTCACTACGCTTAGCCATTTCGGGAAACAAGTTCACAATTTCAAGTCACTAATTAACATTTCAAGTCACAAAACTTAACCATTTTCAAGAAACAAGTTCACAATTGCAAGTCACTATGCTTAGCCATTTCAAGAAACAAGTTCTCAATTTCAAGTCACTACACTTTACCATTTTCAAGTCACTATTTCACATTTCAAGTCACTACACTTAACCTTTTCAAGAAACAAGTTCACAATTTCAAGTCACTACACTTAACCATTTTCTAGTCTCTAAATCACATTTCAAGTCACTACACCGAGCCATTTTTAAGAAACAAGTTCACAATTTCAAGTCACTATGCTTAGCCATTTCAAGAAACAAGTTCACAATTTAAAGTCAGTACACTTTACCATTTTCAAGTCACTAATTCACATTTCAAGTCACTACACTGAACCATTTTCAATAAACAAATTCACAATTTCAAGTCACTATGATTAGCCATTTCAAGAAACAAGTTCACAATTTAAAGTCACTACACTTTACCATTTTCTAGTCACTAATTAACATTTTAAGTCCCTACACTTAACCATTTTCAAGAAACACTATCACATTTCAAGTCACTACATTTAACCATTTTCAAGAAACAAGTTCACAATTTCTTGCCACTAAACTTAACCATTTCAAGTCACTAATTCACATTTTAAGTTACTACACTTAGCCATTTTCAAGAAACTAGTTCACATTTCAAGTCACAACATTTAACCATTTTCTAGAAACAAGTTCACAATTTCGAGTCACTAAACTTAACCATTTTCAACATACTAATTCGCATTTCAAGTTTCTATACTTAATCATTTTCAAGAAACAAGTTCACAATTGCAAGTCACTACCCTTAACCATTTTCTAGAAACAAGTTCACAATTTCAAGTCACTACATTTAACCATTTCAGCAAGAAAGTTCACAATTTAAAGTAACTACACTTAATCATTTTCAACTCATTAATTCACATTTCAAGTCACTACACTTAACCATTTTAAAGAAACAAGTTCACAATTTCAAGTCACTACGCTTAGCCATTTCGGGAAACAAGTTCACAATTTCAAGTCACTAATTAACATTTCAAGTCACAAAACTTAACCATTTTCAAGAAACAAGTTCACAATTGCAAGTCACTATGCTTAGCCATTTCAAGAAACAAGTTCACAATTTAAAGTCAGTACACTTTACCATTTTCAAGTCACTAATTCACATTTCAAGTCACTACACTGAACCATTTTCAATAAACAAATTCACAATTTCAAGTCACTATGATTAGCCATTTCAAGAAACAAGTTCACAATTTAAAGTCACTACACTTTACCATTTTCTAGTCACTAATTAACATTTTAAGTCCCTACACTTAACCATTTTCAAGAAACACTATCACATTTCAAGTCACTACATTTAACCATTTTCAAGAAACAAGTTCACAATTTCTTGCCACTAAACTTAACCATTTCAAGTCACTAATTCACATTTTAAGTTACTACACTTAGCCATTTTCAAGAAACAAGTTCAAATTTCAAGTCACAACATTTAACCATTTTCTAGAAACAAGTTCACAATTTCGAGTCACTAAACTTAACCATTTTCAACATACTAATTCGCATTTCAAGTTTCTATACTTAATCATTTTCAAGAAACAAGTTCACAATTGCAAGTCACTACCCTTAACCATTTCATGAAACAAGTTCACAATTTCAAGTCACTACATTTAACCATTTCAGCAAGAAAGTTCACAATTTAAAGTCACTACACTTTATCATTTTCAACTCATTAATTCACATTTCAAGTCACTACACTTAACCATTTTAAAGAAACAAGTTCACAATTTCAAGTCACTACGCTTAGCCATTTCGGGAAACAAGTTCACAATTTCAAGTCACTAATTAACATTTCAAGTCACAAAACTTAACCATTTTCAAGAAACAAGTTCACAATTGCAAGTCACTATGCTTAGCCATTTCAAGAAACAAGTTCACAATTTCAAGTCACTACACTTTACCATTTTCAAGTCACTACACTTAACCATTTTCAAGTCAGTAATTCACATTTCAAGTCACTATAGTTAACCATTTAGAAGAAACAAGCTCACAATTTCAAGTCACTACATATAACCATTTTACCATTTTCAACATACTAATTCACATTTCAAGTCACTACACTTAACCATTTTAAAGAAACAAGTTCACAATTGCAAGTCACTACATATAACCATTTTACCATTTTCAACACACTAATTCACATTTCAAGTCACTACACTTAACCATTTTCAATAAACAAGTTCACAATTGCAAGTCACAACACTTAACCATTTCAAGAAACAAGTTCTTAATTTCAAGTCACTACACTTAACCATTTTCAAGAAAGAAGTTCACATTTCAACTCACTACGTTAAACTATTTTCAAGAAACAAGTTCACAATTTCTAGTCACTACGCTTAGCCATTTCAAGAAACAAATTCACAATTTCAAGTCACTACACTTTGCCATTTTCAAGTCACTACACTTAACCTTTTCAAGAAACAAGTTCACAATTTCAAGTCACTACACTTAACCATTTTCTAGTCTCTAAATCACATTTCAAGTCACTACACCGAACCATTTTCAAGAAACAAGTTCACAATTTCAAGTCACTATGCTTAGCCATTTCAAGAAACAAGTTCACAATTTAAAGTTAGTACACTTTACCATTTTCAAGTCACTAATTCACATTTCAAGTCACTACACTTAACCATTCCAAGAAACAAGTTCACAATTTCAAAGCACTACACTTAACCATTTTCTAGTCACTAATTCACATTTTAAGTCCCTACACTTAACCATTTTCAAGAAACACTATCACATTTCAAGTCACTACGTTTAACCATTTTCAAGAAACAAGTTCACATTTCAAGTCACAACATTTAACCATTTTCTAGAAACGAGTTCACAATTTCGAGTCACTAAACTTAACCATTTTCAACATACTAATTCGCATTTCAAGTTTCTATACTTAATCATTTTCAAGAAACAAGTTCACAATTTCAAGTCACTATGCTTAGCCATTTCAAGAAACAAGTTCACAATTTAAAGTTAGTACACTTTACCATTTTCAAGTCACTAATTCACATTTCAAGTCACTACACTTAACCATTCCAAGAAACAAGTTCACAATTTCAAAGCACTACACTTAACCATTTTCTAGTCACTAATTCACATTTTAAGTCACTACACTTAACCATTTTCAATAAACAAGTTCACAATTGCAAGTCACAACACTTAACCATTTCAAGAAACAAGTTCTTAATTTCAAGTCACTACACTTAACCATTTTCAAGAAAGAAGTTCACATTTCAACTCACTACGTTAAACTATTTTCAAGAAACAAGTTCACAATTTCTAGTCACTACGCTTAGCCATTTCAAGAAACAAATTCACAATTTCAAGTCACTACACTTTGCCATTTTCAAGTCACTACACTTAACCTTTTCAAGAAACAAGTTCACAATTTCAAGTCACTACACTTAACCATTTTCTAGTCTCTAAATCACATTTCAAGTCACTACACCGAACCATTTTCAAGAAACAAGTTCACAATTTCAAGTCACTATGCTTAGCCATTTCAAGAAACAAGTTCACAATTTAAAGTTAGTACACTTTACCATTTTCAAGTCACTAATTCACATTTCAAGTCACTACACTTAACCATTCCAAGAAACAAGTTCACAATTTCAAAGCACTACACTTAACCATTTTCTAGTCACTAATTCACATTTTAAGTCCCTACACTTAACCATTTTCAAGAAACACTATCACATTTCAAGTCACTACGTTTAACCATTTTCAAGAAACAAGTTCACATTTCAAGTCACAACATTTAACCATTTTCTAGAAACGAGTTCACAATTTCGAGTCACTAAACTTAACCATTTTCAACATACTAATTCGCATTTCAAGTTTCTATACTTAATCATTTTCAAGAAACAAGTTCACAATTTCAAGTCACTATGCTTAGCCATTTCAAGAAACAAGTTCACAATTTAAAGTTAGTACACTTTACCATTTTCAAGTCACTAATTCACATTTCAAGTCACTACACTTAACCATTCCAAGAAACAAGTTCACAATTTCAAAGCACTACACTTAACCATTTTCTAGTCACTAATTCACATTTTAAGTCCCTACACTTAACCATTTTCAAGAAACACTATCACATTTCAAGTCACTACGTTTAACCATTTTCAAGAAACAAGTTCACATTTCAAGTCACAACATTTAACCATTTTCTAGAAACGAGTTCACAATTTTGAGTCACTAAACTTAACCATTTTCAACATACTAATTCGCATTTCAAGTTTCTATACTTAATAATTTTCAAGAAACAAGTTCACAATTGCAAGTCACTACCCTTAACCATTTTCAAGAAACAAGTTCACAATTTCAAGTCACTACATTTAACCATTTCAGCAAGAAAGTTCACAATTTAAAGTCACTACACTTAATCATTTTCAACTCATTAATTCACATTTCAAGTCACTACACTTAACCATTTTAAAGAAACAAGCTCACAATTTCAAGTCACTACGCTTAGCCATTTCGGGAAACAAGTTCACAATTTCAAGTCACTAATTAACATTTCAAGTCACAAAACTTAACCATTTTCAAGAAACAAGTTCACAATTGCAAGTCACTATGCTTAGCCATTTCAAGAAACAAGTTCACAATTTCAAGTCACTACACTTTACAATTTTCAAGTCACTACACTTAACCATTTTCAAGTCAGTAATTCACATTTCAAGTCACTATAGTTAACCATTTAGAAGAAACAAGTTCACAATTTCAAGTCACTACATTTAACCATTTTACCATTTTCAACACACTAATTCACATTTCAAGTCACTACACTTAACCATTTTAAAGAAACAAGTTCACAATTGCAAGTCACAACACTTAACCATTTCAAGTCACTATGATTAGCCATTTCAAGAAACAAGTTCACAATTTAAAGTCACTACACTTTACTATTTTCTAGTCACTAATTAACATTTTAAGTCCCTACACTTAACCATTTTCAAGAAACACTATCACATTTCAAGTCACTACATTTAACCATTTTCAAGAAACAAGTTCACAATTTCTTGCCACTACACTTAACCATTTCAAGTCACTAATTCACATTTTAAGTTACTACACTTAGCCATTTTCAAGAAACAAGTTCACATTGCAAGTCACAACATTTAACCATTTTCTACAAACAAGTTCACAATTTCGAGTCACTAAACTTAACCATTTTCATCTCACTAATTCGCATTTCAAGTTTCTAACCTTAATCATTTTCAAGAAACAAGTTCACAATTGCAAGTCACTACCCTTAACCATTTTCAAGAAACAAGTTCACAATTTCAAGTCACTACATTTAACCATTTCAGCAAGAAAGTTCACAATTTAAAGTCACTACACTTAATCATTTTCAACTCATTAATTTAAAGTCACTACACTTAACCATTTCAAGTCACTAATTCACATTTTAAGTTACTACACTTAACCATTTTCAAGAAACAAGTTCACATTTCAAATCACAACATTTAACCATTTTCAAGAAACAAGTTCACAATTTCAAGTCACTACCCTTAACCATTTTCAAGAAACAAGTTCACAATTGCAAGTCACTGCCCTTAACCATTTTCAAGAAACAAGTTCACAATTGCAAGTCACTAGACTTAACCATTTTCAAGAAACAAGTTCACAATTTCAAGTCAATACACTTAACCGTTTCAACAAGCAAGTTCACAATTTAAAGACACTACACTTAATCATTTTCAACTCATTAATTCACATTTCAAGTCACTACACTTAACCATTTAGAAGAAATAAGTTCACAATTTCAAGTCACTACGCTTAGCCATTTCAAGAAACAAGTTCACAATTTCAAGTCACTACACTAAACCATTTTCAACTCAGTAATTCACATTTTAAGTCACTACACTTAACTATTTTCAAGAAACAAGTTCACATTGCAAGTCACAACATTTAACCATTTTCTACAAACAAGTTCACAATTTCGAGTCACTAAACTTAACCATTTTCAACTCACTAATTCGCATTTCAAGTTTCTATACTTAATCATTTTCAAGAAACATGTTCACAATTGCAAGTCACTACCCTTAACCATTTTCAAGAAACAAGTTCACAATTTCAAGTCACTACATTTAACCATTTCAGCAAGAAAGTTCACAATTTAAAGTCACTACACTTAATCATTTTCAACTCATTAATTCACATTTCAAGTCACTACACTTAACCATTTTAAAGAAACAAGTTCACAATTTCAAGTCACTACGCTTAGCCATTTCGGGAAACAAGTTCACAATTTCAAATCACTAATTAACATTTCAAGTCACAAAACTTAACCATTTTCAAGAAACAAGTTCACAATTGCAAGTCACTATGCTTAGCCATTTCAAGAAACAAGTTCACAATTTCAAGTCACTACACTTTACCATTTTCAAGTCACTATTTCACATTTCAAGTCACTACACTTAACCTTTTCAAGAAACAAGTTCACAATTTCAAGTCACTACACTTAACCATTTTCTAGTCTCTAAATCACATTTCAAGTCACTACACCGAGCCATTTTTAAGAAACAAGTTCACAATTTCAAGTCACTATGCTTAGCCATTTCAAGAAACAAGTTCACAATTTAAAGTCAGTACACTTTACCATTTTCAAGTCACTAATTCACATTTCAAGTCACTACACTGAACCATTTTCAATAAACAAATTCACAATTTCAAGTCACTATGATTAGCCATTTCAAGAAACAAGTTCACAATTTAAAGTCACTACACTTTACAATTTTCTAGTCACTAATTAACATTTTAAGTCCCTACACTTAGCAATTTTCAAGAAACACTATCACATTTCAAGTCACTACATTTAACCATTTTCAAGAAACAAGTTCACAATTTCTTGCCACTAAACTTAACCATTTCAAGTCACTAATTCACATTTTAAGTTACTACACTTAGCCATTTTCAAGAAACAAGTTCACATTTCAAGTCACAACATTTAACCATTTTCTAGAAACAAGTTCACAATTTCGAGTCACTAAACCTAACCATTTTCAACATACTAATTCGCATTTCAAGTTTCTATACTTAATCATTTTCAAGAAACAAGTTCACAATTGCAAGTAACTACCCTTAACCATTTTCAAGAAACAAGTTCACAATTTCAAGTCACTACACTTAACCATTTTCTAGTCTCTAAATCACATTTCAAGTCACTACACCGAGCCATTTTTAAGAAACAAGTTCACAATTTCAAGTCACTATGCTTAGCCATTTCAAGAAACAAGTTCACAATTTAAAGTCAGTACACTTTACCATTTTCAAGTCACTAATTCACATTTCAAGTCACTACACTGAACCATTTTCAATAAACAAATTCACAATTTCAAGTCACTATGATTAGCCATTTCAAGAAACAAGTTCACAATTTAAAGTCACTACACTTTACCATTTTCTAGTCACTAATTAACATTTTAAGTCCCTACACTTAATCATTTTCAAGAAACACTATCACATTTCAAGTCACTACATTTAACCATTTTCAAGAAACAAGTTCACAATTTCTTGCCACTAAACTTAACCATTTCAAGTCACTAATTCACATTTTAAGTTACTACACTTAGCCATTTTCAAGAAACAAGTTCACATTTCAAGTCACAACATTTAACCATTTTCTAGAAACAAGTTCACAATTTCGAGTCACTAAAGCTAACCATTTTCAACATACTAATTCGCATTTCAAGTTTCTATACTTAATCATTTTCAAGAAACAAGTTCACAATTGCAAGTAACTACCCTTAACCATTTTCAAGAAACAAGTTCACAATTTCAAGTCACTACATTTAACCATTTCAGCAAGAAAGTTCACAATTTAAAGTCACTACACTTAATCATTTTCAACTCATTAATTCACATTTCAAGTCACTACACTTAACCATTTTAAAGAAACAAGTTCACAATTTCAAGTCACTACGCTTAGCCATTTCGGGAAACAAGTTCACAATTTCAAGTCACTAATTAACATTTCAAGTCACAAAACTTAACCATTTTCAAGAAACAAGTTCACAATTGCAAGTCACTATGCTTAGCCATTTCAAGAAACAAGTTCACAATTTCAAGTCACTACACATTACCATTTTCAAGTCACTACACTTAACCATTTTCAAGTCAGTAATTCACAGTTCAAGTTACTATAGTTAACCATTTAGAAGAAACAAGTTCACAATTTCAAGTCACTACATTTAACCATTTTACCATTTTCAACACACTAATTCACATTTCAAGTCACTACACTTAACCATTTTAAAGAAACAAGTTCACAATTGCAAGTCACAACACTTAACCATTTCAAGTCACTATGATTAGCCATTTCAAGAAACAAGTTCACAATTTAAAGTCACTACACTTTACCATTTGTTAGTCACTAATTAACATTTTAAGTCCCTACACTTAACCATTTTCAAGAAACACTATCACATTTCAAGTCACTACATTTAACCATTTTCAAGAAACAAGTTCACAATTTCTTGCCACTACACTTAACCATTTCAAGTCACTAATTCACATTTTAAGTTACTACACTTAGCCATTTTCAAGAAACAAGTTCACATTGCAAGTTACAACATTTAACCATTTTCTACAAACAAGTTCACAATTTCGAGTCACTAAACTTAACCATTTTCAACTCACTAATTCGCATTTCAAGTTTCTATACTTAATCATTTTCAAGAAACTTGTTCACAATTGCAAGTCACTACCCTTAACCATTTTCAAGAAACAAGTTCACAATTTCAAGTCACTACATTTAACCATTTCAGCAAGAAAGTTCACAATTTAAAGTCACTACACTTAATCATTTTCAACTCATTAATTCACATTTCAAGTCACTACACTTAACCATTTTAAAGAAACAAGTTCACAATTTCAAGTAACTACGCTTAGCCATTTCGGGAAACAAGTTCACAATTTCAAATCACTAATTAACATTTCAAGTCACAAAACTTAACCATTTTCAAGAAACAAGTTCACAATTGCAAGTCACTATGCTTAGCCATTTCAAGAAACAAGTTCACAATTTCAAGTCACTACACTTTACCATTTTCAAGTCACTATTTCACATTTCAAGTCACTACACTTAACCTTTTCAAGAAACAAGTTCACAATTTCAAGTCACTACACTTAACCATTTTCTAGTCTCTAAATCACATTTCAAGTCACTACACCGAGCCATTTTTAAGAAACAAGTTCACAATTTCAAGTCACTATGCTTAGCCATTTCAAGAAACAAGTTCACAATTTAAAGTCAGTACACTTTACCATTTTCAAGTCACTAATTCACATTTCAAGTCACTACACTGAACCATTTTCAATAAACAAATTCACAATTTCAAGTCACTATGATTAGCCATTTCAAGAAACAAGTTCACAATTTAAAGTCACTACACTTTACCATTTTCTAGTCACTAATTAACATTTTAAGTCCCTACACTTAACCATTTTCAAGAAACACTATCACATTTCAAGTCACTACATTTAACCATTTTCAAGAAACAAGTTCACAATTTCTTGCCACTAAACTTAACCATTTCAAGTCACTAATTCACATTTTAAGTTACTACACTTAGCCATTTTCAAGAAACAAGTTCACATTTCAAGTCACAACATTTAACCATTTTCTAGAAACAAGTTCACAATTTCGAGTCACTAAACTTAACCATTTTCAACATACTAATTCGCATTTCAAGTTTCTATACTTAATCATTTTCAAGAAACAAGTTCACAATTGCAAGTCACTGCCCTTAACCATTTTCAAGAAACAAGTTCACAATTGCAAGTCACTAGACTTAACCATTTTCAAGAAACAAGTTCACAATTTCAAGTCAATACACTTAACCGTTTCAACAAGCAAGTTCACAATTTAAAGACACTACACTTAATCATTTTCAAGTCATTAATTCACATTTCAAGTCACTACACTTAACCATTTAGAAGAAATAAGTTCACAATTTCAAGTCACTACGCTTAGCCATTTCAAGAAACAAGTTCACAATTTCAAGTCACTACACTAAACCATTTTCAACTCACTAATTCACATTTTAAGTCACTACACTTAACTATTTTCAAGAAACAAGTTCACATTGCAAGTCACAACATTTAACCATTTTCTACAAACAAGTTCACAATTTTGAGTCACTAAACTTAACCATTTTCAACTCACTAATTCGCATTTCAAGTTTCTATACTTAATCATTTTCAAGAAACATGTTCACAATTGCAAGTCACTACCCATAACCATTTTCAAGAAACAAGTTCACAATTTCAAGTCACTACATTTAACCATTTCAGCAAGAAAGTTCACAATTTAAAGTCACTACACTTAATCATTTTCAACTCATTAATTCACATTTCAAGTCACTACACTTAACCATTTTAAAGAAACAAGTTCACAATTTCAAGTCACTACGCTTAGCCATTTCGGGAAACAAGTTCACAATTTCAAATCACTAATTAACATTTCAAGTCACAAAACTTAACCATTTTCAAGAAACAAGTTCACAATTGCAAGTCACTATGCTTAGCCATTTCAAGAAACAAGTTCACAATTTCAAGTCACTACACTTTACCATTTTCAAGTCACTATTTCACATTTCAAGCCACTACACTTAACCTTTTCAAGAAACAAGTTCACAATTTCAAGTCACTACACTTAACCATTTTCTAGTCTCTAAATCACATTTCAAGTCACTACACCGAGCCATTTTTAAGAAACAAGTTCACAATTTCAAGTCACTATGCTTAGCCATTTCAAGAAACAAGTTCACAATTTAAAGTCAGTACACTTTACCATTTTCAAGTCACTAATTCACATTTCAAGTCACTACACTGAACCATTTTCAATAAACAAATTCACAATTTCAAGTCACTATGATTAGCCATTTCAAGAAACAAGTTCACAATTTAAAGTCACTACACTTTACCATTTTCTAGTCACTAATTAACATTTTAAGTCCCTACACTTAACCATTTTCAAGAAACACTATCACATTTCAAGTCACTACATTTAACCATTTTCAAGAAACAAGTTCACAATTTCTTGCCACTAAACTTAACCATTTCAAGTCACTAATTCACATTTTAAGTTACTACACTTAGCCATTTTCAAGAAACAAGTTCACATTTCAAGTCACAACATTTAACCATTTTCTAGAAACAAGTTCACAATTT
This sequence comes from Capsicum rhomboideum, assembly GCA_031232105.1. Lineage (NCBI taxonomy): Eukaryota > Viridiplantae > Streptophyta > Magnoliopsida > Solanales > Solanaceae > Capsicum > Capsicum rhomboideum. Next base: position 61,381,310 of record CP124711.1, read on the forward strand.
CGAGTCACTAAACCTAACCATTTTCAACATACTAATTCGCATTTCAAGTTTCTATACTTAATCATTTTCAAGAAACAAGTTCACAATTGCAAGTAACTACCCTTAACCATTTTCAAGAAACAAGTTCACAATTTCAAGTCACTACGCTTAGCCATTTCGGGAAACAAGTTCACAATTTCAAGTCACTAATTAACATTTCAAGTCACAAAACTTAACCATTTTCAAGAAACAAGTTCACAATTGCAAGTCACTATGCTTAGCCATTTCAAGAAACAAGTTCACAATTTCAAGTCACTACACTTTACCATTTTCAAGTCACTACACTTAACCATTTTCAAGTCACTACACTTAATTTTCAAGTCACTATAGTTAACCATTTAGAAGAAATAAGTTCACAATTTCAAGTCACTACGCTTAGCCATTTCAAGAAACAAGTTCACAATTTCAAGTCACTACACTAAACCATTTTCAACTCACTAATTCACATTTTAAGTCACTACACTTAACTATTTTCAAGAAACAAGTTCACATTGCAAGTCACAACATTTAACCATTTTCTACAAACAAGTTCACAATTTCGAGTCACTAAACTTAACCATTTTCAACTCACTAATTCGCATTTCAAGTTTCTATACTTAATCATTTTCAAGAAACATGTTCACAATTGCAAGTCACTACCCTTAACCATTTTCAAGAAACAAGTTCACAATTTCAAGTCACTACATTTAACCATTTCAGCAAGAAAGTTCACAATTTTAAGTCACTACACTTAATCATTTTCAACTCATTAATTCACATTTCAAGTCACTACACTTAACCATTTTAAAGAAACAAGTTCACAATTTCAAGTCACTACGCTTAGCCATTTCGGGAAACAAGTTCACAATTTCAAATCACTAATTAACATTTCAAGTCACAAAACTTAACCATTTTCAAGAAACAAGTTCACAATTGCAAGTCACTATGCTTAGCCATTTCAAGAAACAAGTTCACAATTTCAAGTCACTACACTTTACCATTTTCAAGTCACTATTTCACATTTCAAGTCACTACACTTAACCTTTTCAAGAAACAAGTTCACAATTTCAAGTCACTACACTTAACCATTTTCTAGTCTCTAAATCACATTTCAAGTCACTACACCAAGCCATTTTTAAGAAACAAGTTCACAATTTCAAGTCACTTTGCTTAGCCATTTCAAGAAACAATTTCACAATTTAAAGTCAGTACACTTTACCATTTTCAAGTCACTAATTCACATTTCAAGTCACTACACTGAACCATTTTCAATAAACAAATTCACAATTTCAAGTCACTATGATTAGCCATTTCAAGAAACAAGTTCACAATTTAAAGTCACTACACTTTACCATTTTCTAGTCACTAATTAACATTTTAAGTCCCTACACTTAACCATTTTCAAGAAACACTATCACATTTCAAGTCACTACATTTAACCATTTTCAAGAAACAAGTTCACAATTTCTTGCCACTAAACTTAACCATTTCAAGTCACTAATTCACATTTTAAGTTACTACACTTAGCCATTTTCAAGAAACAAGTTCACATTTCAAGTCACAACATTTAACCATTTTCTAGAAACAAGTTCACAATTTCGAGTCACTAAACTTAACCATTTTCAACATACTAATTCGCATTTCAAGTTTCTATACTTAATCATTTTCAAGAAACAAGTTCACAATTGCAAGTCACTGCCCTTAACCATTTTCAAGAAACAAGTTCACAATTGCAAGTCACTAGACTTAACCATTTTCAAGAAACAAGTTCACAATTTCAAGTCAATACACTTAACCGTTTCAACAAGCAAGTTCACAATTTAAAGACACTACACTTAATCATTTTCAAGTCATTAATTCACATTTCAAGTCACTACACTTAACCATTTAGAAGAAATAAGTTCACAATTTCAAGTCACTACGCTTAGCCATTTCAAGAAACAAGTTCACAATTTCAAGTCACTACACTAAACCATTTTCAACTCACTAATTCACATTTTAAGTCACTACACTTAACTATTTTCAAGAAACAAGTTCACATTGCAAGTCACAACATTTAACCATTTTCTACAAACAAGTTCACAATTTTGAGTCACTAAACTTAACCATTTTCAACTCACTAATTCGCATTTCAAGTTTCTATACTTAATCATTTTCAAGAAACATGTTCACAATTGCAAGTCACTACCCATAACCATTTTCAAGAAACAAGTTCACAATTTCAAGTCACTACATTTAACCATTTCAGCAAGAAAGTTCACAATTTAAAGTCACTACACTTAATCATTTTCAACTCATTAATTCACATTTCAAGTCACTACACTTAACCATTTTAAAGAAACAAGTTCACAATTTCAAGTCACTACGCTTAGCCATTTCGGGAAACAAGTTCACAATTTCAAATCACTAATTAACATTTCAAGTCACAAAACTTAACCATTTTCAAGAAACAAGTTCACAATTGCAAGTCACTATGCTTAGCCATTTCAAGAAACAAGTTCACAATTTCAAGTCACTACACTTTACCATTTTCAAGTCACTATTTCACATTTCAAGCCACTACACTTAACCTTTTCAAGAAACAAGTTCACAATTTCAAGTCACTACACTTAACCATTTTCTAGTCTCTAAATCACATTTCAAGTCACTACACCGAGCCATTTTTAAGAAACAAGTTCACAATTTCAAGTCACTATGCTTAGCCATTTCAAGAAACAAGTTCACAATTTAAAGTCAGTACACTTTACCATTTTCAAGTCACTAATTCACATTTCAAGTCACTACACTGAACCATTTTCAATAAACAAATTCACAATTTCAAGTCACTATGATTAGCCATTTCAAGAAACAAGTTCACAATTTAAAGTCACTACACTTTACCATTTTCTAGTCACTAATTAACATTTTAAGTCCCTACACTTAACCATTTTCAAGAAACACTATCACATTTCAAGTCACTACATTTAACCATTTTCAAGAAACAAGTTCACAATTTCTTGCCACTAAACTTAACCATTTCAAGTCACTAATTCACATTTTAAGTTACTACACTTAGCCATTTTCAAGAAACAAGTTCACATTTCAAGTCACAACATTTAACCATTTTCTAGAAACAAGTTCACAATTTCGAGTCACTAAACCTAACCATTTTCAACATACTAATTCGCATTTCAAGTTTCTATACTTAATCATTTTCAAGAAACAAGTTCACAATTGCAAGTAACTACCCTTAACCATTTTCAAGAAACAAGTTCACAATTTCAAGTCACTACGCTTAGCCATTTCGGGAAACAAGTTCACAATTTCAAGTCACTAATTAACATTTCAAGTCACAAAACTTAACCATTTTCAAGAAACAAGTTCACAATTGCAAGTCACTATGCTTAGCCATTTCAAGAAACAAGTTCACAATTTCAAGTCACTACACTTTACCATTTTCAAGTCACTACACTTAACCATTTTCAAGTCACTACACTTAATTTTCAAGTCACTATAGTTAACCATTTAGAAGAAATAAGTTCACAATTTCAAGTCACTACGCTTAGCCATTTCAAGAAACAAGTTCACAATTTCAAGTCACTACACTAAACCATTTTCAACTCACTAATTCACATTTTAAGTCACTACACTTAACTATTTTCAAGAAACAAGTTCACATTGCAAGTCACAACATTTAACCATTTTCTACAAACAAGTTCACAATTTCGAGTCACTAAACTTAACCATTTTCAACTCACTAATTCGCATTTCAAGTTTCTATACTTAATCATTTTCAAGAAACATGTTCACAATTGCAAGTCACTACCCTTAACCATTTTCAAGAAACAAGTTCACAATTTCAAGTCACTACATTTAACCATTTCAGCAAGAAAGTTCACAATTTTAAGTCACTACACTTAATCATTTTCAACTCATTAATTCACATTTCAAGTCACTACACTTAACCATTTTAAAGAAACAAGTTCACAATTTCAAGTCACTACGCTTAGCCATTTCGGGAAACAAGTTCACAATTTCAAATCACTAATTAACATTTCAAGTCACAAAACTTAACCATTTTCAAGAAACAAGTTCACAATTGCAAGTCACTATGCTTAGCCATTTCAAGAAACAAGTTCACAATTTCAAGTCACTACACTTTACCATTTTCAAGTCACTATTTCACATTTCAAGTCACTACACTTAACCTTTTCAAGAAACAAGTTCACAATTTCAAGTCACTACACTTAACCATTTTCTAGTCTCTAAATCACATTTCAAGTCACTACACCAAGCCATTTTTAAGAAACAAGTTCACAATTTCAAGTCACTTTGCTTAGCCATTTCAAGAAACAATTTCACAATTTAAAGTCAGTACACTTTACCATTTTCAAGTCACTAATTCACATTTCAAGTCACTACACTGAACCATTTTCAATAAACAAATTCACAATTTCAAGTCACTATGATTAGCCATTTCAAGAAACAAGTTCACAATTTAAAGTCACTACACTTTACCATTTTCTAGTCACTAATTAACATTTTAAGTCCCTACACTTAACCATTTTCAAGAAACACTATCACATTTCAAGTCACTACATTTAACCATTTTCAAGAAACAAGTTCACAATTTCTTGCCACTAAACTTAACCATTTCAAGTCACTAATTCACATTTTAAGTTACTACACTTAGCCATTTTCAAGAAACAAGTTCACATTTCAAGTCACAACATTTAACCATTTTCTAGAAACAAGTTCACAATTTCGAGTCACTAAACTTAACCATTTTCAACATACTAATTCGCATTTCAAGTTTCTATACTTAATCATTTTCAAGAAACAAGTTCACAATTGCAAGTCACTGCCCTTAACCATTTTCAAGAAACAAGTTCACAATTGCAAGTCACTAGACTTAACCATTTTCAAGAAACAAGTTCACAATTTCAAGTCAATACACTTAACCGTTTCAACAAGCAAGTTCACAATTTAAAGACACTACACTTAATCATTTTCAAGTCATTAATTCACATTTCAAGTCACTACACTTAACCATTTAGAAGAAATAAGTTCACAATTTCAAGTCACTACGCTTAGCCATTTCAAGAAACAAGTTCACAATTTCAAGTCACTACACTAAACCATTTTCAACTCACTAATTCACATTTTAAGTCACTACACTTAACTATTTTCAAGAAACAAGTTCACATTGCAAGTCACAACATTTAACCATTTTCTACAAACAAGTTCACAATTTTGAGTCACTAAACTTAACCATTTTCAACTCACTAATTCGCATTTCAAGTTTCTATACTTAATCATTTTCAAGAAACATGTTCACAATTGCAAGTCACTACCCATAACCATTTTCAAGAAACAAGTTCACAATTTCAAGTCACTACATTTAACCATTTCAGCAAGAAAGTTCACAATTTAAAGTCACTACACTTAATCATTTTCAACTCATTAATTCACATTTCAAGTCACTACACTTAACCATTTTAAAGAAACAAGTTCACAATTTCAAGTCACTACGCTTAGCCATTTCGGGAAACAAGTTCACAATTTCAAATCACTAATTAACATTTCAAGTCACAAAACTTAACCATTTTCAAGAAACAAGTTCACAATTGCAAGTCACTATGCTTAGCCATTTCAAGAAACAAGTTCACAATTTCAAGTCACTACACTTTACCATTTTCAAGTCACTATTTCACATTTCAAGCCACTACACTTAACCTTTTCAAGAAACAAGTTCACAATTTCAAGTCACTACACTTAACCATTTTCTAGTCTCTAAATCACATTTCAAGTCACTACACCGAGCCATTTTTAAGAAACAAGTTCACAATTTCAAGTCACTATGCTTAGCCATTTCAAGAAACAAGTTCACAATTTAAAGTCAGTACACTTTACCATTTTCAAGTCACTAATTCACATTTCAAGTCACTACACTGAACCATTTTCAATAAACAAATTCACAATTTCAAGTCACTATGATTAGCCATTTCAAGAAACAAGTTCACAATTTAAAGTCACTACACTTTACCATTTTCTAGTCACTAATTAACATTTTAAGTCCCTACACTTAACCATTTTCAAGAAACACTATCACATTTCAAGTCACTACATTTAACCATTTTCAAGAAACAAGTTCACAATTTCTTGCCACTAAACTTAACCATTTCAAGTCACTAATTCACATTTTAAGTTACTACACTTAGCCATTTTCAAGAAACAAGTTCACATTTCAAGTCACAACATTTAACCATTTTCTAGAAACAAGTTCACAATTTCGAGTCACTAAACCTAACCATTTTCAACATACTAATTCGCATTTCAAGTTTCTATACTTAATCATTTTCAAGAAACAAGTTCACAATTGCAAGTAACTACCCTTAACCATTTTCAAGAAACAAGTTCACAATTTCAAGTCACTACGCTTAGCCATTTCGGGAAACAAGTTCACAATTTCAAGTCACTAATTAACATTTCAAGTCACAAAACTTAACCATTTTCAAGAAACAAGTTCACAATTGCAAGTCACTATGCTTAGCCATTTCAAGAAACAAGTTCACAATTTCAAGTCACTACACTTTACCATTTTCAAGTCACTACACTTAACCATTTTCAAGTCACTACACTTAATTTTCAAGTCACTATAGTTAACCATTTAGAAGAAATAAGTTCACAATTTCAAGTCACTACGCTTAGCCATTTCAAGAAACAAGTTCACAATTTCAAGTCACTACACTAAACCATTTTCAACTCACTAATTCACATTTTAAGTCACTACACTTAACTATTTTCAAGAAACAAGTTCACATTGCAAGTCACAACATTTAACCATTTTCTACAAACAAGTTCACAATTTCGAGTCACTAAACTTAACCATTTTCAACTCACTAATTCGCATTTCAAGTTTCTATACTTAATCATTTTCAAGAAACATGTTCACAATTGCAAGTCACTACCCTTAACCATTTTCAAGAAACAAGTTCACAATTTCAAGTCACTACATTTAACCATTTCAGCAAGAAAGTTCACAATTTTAAGTCACTACACTTAATCATTTTCAACTCATTAATTCACATTTCAAGTCACTACACTTAACCATTTTAAAGAAACAAGTTCACAATTTCAAGTCACTACGCTTAGCCATTTCGGGAAACAAGTTCACAATTTCAAATCACTAATTAACATTTCAAGTCACAAAACTTAACCATTTTCAAGAAACAAGTTCACAATTGCAAGTCACTATGCTTAGCCATTTCAAGAAACAAGTTCACAATTTCAAGTCACTACACTTTACCATTTTCAAGTCACTATTTCACATTTCAAGTCACTACACTTAACCTTTTCAAGAAACAAGTTCACAATTTCAAGTCACTACACTTAACCATTTTCTAGTCTCTAAATCACATTTCAAGTCACTACACCAAGCCATTTTTAAGAAACAAGTTCACAATTTCAAGTCACTTTGCTTAGCCATTTCAAGAAACAATTTCACAATTTAAAGTCAGTACACTTTACCATTTTCAAGTCACTAATTCACATTTCAAGTCACTACACTGAACCATTTTCAATAAACAAATTCACAATTTCAAGTCACTATGATTAGCCATTTCAAGAAACAAGTTCACAATTTAAAGTCACTACACTTTACCATTTTCTAGTCACTAATTAACATTTTAAGTCCCTACACTTAACCATTTTCAAGAAACACTATCACATTTCAAGTCACTACATTTAACCATTTTCAAGAAACAAGTTCACAATTTCTTGCCACTAAACTTAACCATTTCAAGTCACTAATTCACATTTTAAGTTACTACACTTAGCCATTTTCAAGAAACAAGTTCACATTTCAAGTCACAACATTTAACCATTTTCAAGAAACAAGTTCACAATTTCGAGTCACTAAACTTAACCATTTTCAACATACTAATTCGCATTTCAAGTTTCTATACTTAATCATTTTCAAGAAACAAGTTCACAATTGCAAGTCACTGCCCTTAACCATTTTCAAGAAACAAGTTCACAATTGCAAGTCACTAGACTTAACCATTTTCAAGAAACAAGTTCACAATTTCAAGTCAATACACTTAACCGTTTCAACAAGCAAGTTCACAATTTAAAGACACTACACTTAATCATTTTCAAGTCATTAATTCACATTTCAAGTCACTACACTTAACCATTTAGAAGAAATAAGTTCACAATTTCAAGTCACTACGCTTAGCCATTTCAAGAAACAAGTTCACAATTTCAAGTCACTACACTAAACCATTTTCAACTCACTAATTCACATTTTAAGTCACTACACTTAACTATTTTCAAGAAACAAGTTCACATTGCAAGTCACAACATTTAACCATTTTCTACAAACAAGTTCACAATTTTGAGTCACTAAACTTAACCATTTTCAACTCACTAATTCGCATTTCAAGTTTCTATACTTAATCATTTTCAAGAAACATGTTCACAATTGCAAGTCACTACCCATAACCATTTTCAAGAAACAAGTTCACAATTTCAAGTCACTACATTTAACCATTTCAGCAAGAAAGTTCACAATTTAAAGTCACTACACTTAATCATTTTCAACTCATTAATTCACATTTCAAGTCACTACACTTAACCATTTTAAAGAAACAAGTTCACAATTTCAAGTCACTACGCTTAGCCATTTCGGGAAACAAGTTCACAATTTCAAATCACTAATTAACATTTCAAGTCACAAAACTTAACCATTTTCAAGAAACAAGTTCACAATTGCAAGTCACTATGCTTAGCCATTTCAAGAAACAAGTTCACAATTTCAAGTCACTACACTTTACCATTTTCAAGTCACTATTTCACATTTCAAGTCACTACACTTAACCTTTTCAAGAAACAAGTTCACAATTTCAAGTCACTACACTTAACCATTTTCTAGTCTCTAAATCACATTTCAAGTCACTACACCGAGCCATTTTTAAGAAACAAGTTCACAATTTCAAGTCACTATGCTTAGCCATTTCAAGAAACAAGTTCACAATTTAAAGTCAGTACACTTTACCATTTTCAAGTCACTAATTCACATTTCAAGTCACTACACTGAACCATTTTCAATAAACAAATTCACAATTTCAAGTCACTATGATTAGCCATTTCAAGAAACAAGTTCACAATTTAAAGTCACTACACTTTACCATTTTCTAGTCACTAATTAACATTTTAAGTCCCTACACTTAACCATTTTCAAGAAACACTATCACATTTCAAGTCACTACATTTAACCATTTTCAAGAAACAAGTTCACAATTTCTTGCCACTAAACTTAACCATTTCAAGTCACTAATTCACATTTTAAGTTACTACACTTAGCCATTTTCAAGAAACAAGTTCACATTTCAAGTCACAACATTTAACCATTTTCTAGAAACAAGTTCACAATTTCGAGTCACTAAACCTAACCATTTTCAACATACTAATTCGCATTTCAAGTTTCTATACTTAATCATTTTCAAGAAACAAGTTCACAATTGCAAGTAACTACCCTTAACCATTTTCAAGAAACAAGTTCACAATTTCAAGTCACTACGCTTAGCCATTTCGGGAAACAAGTTCACAATTTCAAGTCACTAATTAACATTTCAAGTCACAAAACTTAACCATTTTCAAGAAACAAGTTCACAATTGCAAGTCACTATGCTTAGCCATTTCAAGAAACAAGTTCACAATTTCAAGTCACTACACTTTACCATTTTCAAGTCACTACACTTAACCATTTTCAAGTCACTACACTTAATTTTCAAGTCACTATAGTTAACCATTTAGAAGAAATAAGTTCACAATTTCAAGTCACTACGCTTAGCCATTTCAAGAAACAAGTTCACAATTTCAAGTCACTACACTAAACCATTTTCAACTCACTAATTCACATTTTAAGTCACTACACTTAACTATTTTCAAGAAACAAGTTCACATTGCAAGTCACAACATTTAACCATTTTCTACAAACAAGTTCACAATTTCGAGTCACTAAACTTAACCATTTTCAACTCACTAATTCGCATTTCAAGTTTCTATACTTAATCATTTTCAAGAAACATGTTCACAATTGCAAGTCACTACCCTTAACCATTTTCAAGAAACAAGTTCACAATTTCAAGTCACTACATTTAACCATTTCAGCAAGAAAGTTCACAATTTTAAGTCACTACACTTAATCATTTTCAACTCATTAATTCACATTTCAAGTCACTACACTTAACCATTTTAAAGAAACAAGTTCACAATTTCAAGTCACTACGCTTAGCCATTTCGGGAAACAAGTTCACAATTTCAAATCACTAATTAACATTTCAAGTCACAAAACTTAACCATTTTCAAGAAACAAGTTCACAATTGCAAGTCACTATGCTTAGCCATTTCAAGAAACAAGTTCACAATTTCAAGTCACTACACTTTACCATTTTCAAGTCACTATTTCACATTTCAAGTCACTACACTTAACCTTTTCAAGAAACAAGTTCACAATTTCAAGTCACTACACTTAACCATTTTCTAGTCTCTAAATCACATTTCAAGTCACTACACCAAGCCATTTTTAAGAAACAAGTTCACAATTTCAAGTCACTTTGCTTAGCCATTTCAAGAAACAATTTCACAATTTAAAGTCAGTACACTTTACCATTTTCAAGTCACTAATTCACATTTCAAGTCACTACACTGAACCATTTTCAATAAACAAATTCACAATTTCAAGTCACTATGATTAGCCATTTCAAGAAACAAGTTCACAATTTAAAGTCACTACACTTTACCATTTTCTAGTCACTAATTAACATTTTAAGTCCCTACACTTAACCATTTTCAAGAAACACTATCACATTTCAAGTCACTACATTTAACCATTTTCAAGAAACAAGTTCACAATTTCTTGCCACTAAACTTAACCATTTCAAGTCACTAATTCACATTTTAAGTTACTACACTTAGCCATTTTCAAGAAACAAGTTCACATTTCAAGTCACAACATTTAACCATTTTCAAGAAACAAGTTCACAATTTCGAGTCACTAAACTTAACCATTTTCAACATACTAATTCGCATTTCAAGTTTCTATACTTAATCATTTTCAAGAAACAAGTTCACAATTGCAAGTCACTGCCCTTAACCATTTTCAAGAAACAAGTTCACAATTGCAAGTCACTAGACTTAACCATTTTCAAGAAACAAGTTCACAATTTCAAGTCAATACACTTAACCGTTTCAACAAGCAAGTTCACAATTTAAAGACACTACACTTAATCATTTTCAAGTCATTAATTCACATTTCAAGTCACTACACTTAACCATTTAGAAGAAATAAGTTCACAATTTCAAGTCACTACGCTTAGCCATTTCAAGAAACAAGTTCACAATTTCAAGTCACTACACTAAACCATTTTCAACTCACTAATTCACATTTTAAGTCACTACACTTAACTATTTTCAAGAAACAAGTTCACATTGCAAGTCACAACATTTAACCATTTTCTACAAACAAGTTCACAATTTTGAGTCACTAAACTTAACCATTTTCAACTCACTAATTCGCATTTCAAGTTTCTATACTTAATCATTTTCAAGAAACATGTTCACAATTGCAAGTCACTACCCATAACCATTTTCAAGAAACAAGTTCACAATTTCAAGTCACTACATTTAACCATTTCAGCAAGAAAGTTCACAATTTAAAGTCACTACACTTAATCATTTTCAACTCATTAATTCACATTTCAAGTCACTACACTTAACCATTTTAAAGAAACAAGTTCACAATTTCAAGTCACTACGCTTAGCCATTTCGGGAAACAAGTTCACAATTTCAAATCACTAATTAACATTTCAAGTCACAAAACTTAACCATTTTCAAGAAACAAGTTCACAATTGCAAGTCACTATGCTTAGCCATTTCAAGAAACAAGTTCACAATTTCAAGTCACTACACTTTACCATTTTCAAGTCACTATTTCACATTTCAAGTCACTACACTTAACCTTTTCAAGAAACAAGTTCACAATTTCAAGTCACTACACTTAACCATTTTCTAGTCTCTAAATCACATTTCAAGTCACTACACCGAGCCATTTTTAAGAAACAAGTTCACAATTTCAAGTCACTATGCTTAGCCATTTCAAGAAACAAGTTCACAATTTAAAGTCAGTACACTTTACCATTTTCAAGTCACTAATTCACATTTCAAGTCACTACACTGAACCATTTTCAATAAACAAATTCACAATTTCAAGTCACTATGATTAGCCATTTCAAGAAACAAGTTCACAATTTAAAGTCACTACACTTTACCATTTTCTAGTCACTAATTAACATTTTAAGTCCCTACACTTAACCATTTTCAAGAAACACTATCACATTTCAAGTCACTACATTTAACCATTTTCAAGAAACAAGTTCACAATTTCTTGCCACTAAACTTAACCATTTCAAGTCACTAATTCACATTTTAAGTTACTACACTTAGCCATTTTCAAGAAACAAGTTCACATTTCAAGTCACAACATTTAACCATTTTCTAGAAACAAGTTCACAATTTCGAGTCACTAAACCTAACCATTTTCAACATACTAATTCGCATTTCAAGTTTCTATACTTAATCATTTTCAAGAAACAAGTTCACAATTGCAAGTAACTACCCTTAACCATTTTCAAGAAACAAGTTCACAATTTCAAGTCACTACGCTTAGCCATTTCGGGAAACAAGTTCACAATTTCAAGTCACTAATTAACATTTCAAGTCACAAAACTTAACCATTTTCAAGAAACAAGTTCACAATTGCAAGTCACTATGCTTAGCCATTTCAAGAAACAAGTTCACAATTTCAAGTCACTACACTTTACCATTTTCAAGTCACTACACTTAACCATTTTCAAGTCAGTAATTCACATTTCAAGTCACTATAGTTAACCATTTAGAAGAAACAAGTTCACAATTTCAAGTCACTACATTTAACCATTTTACCATTTTCAACACACTAATTCACATTTCAAGTCACTACACTTAACCATTTTAAAGAAACAAGTTCACAATTGCAAGTCACAACACTTAACCATTTCAAGTCACTATGATTAGCCATTTCAAGAAACAAGTTCACAATTTAAAGTCACTACACTTTACCATTTGTTAGTCACTAATTAACATTTTAAGTCCCTACACTTAACCATTTTCAAGAAACACTATCACATTTCAAGTCACTACATTTAACCATTTTCAAGAAACAAGTTCACAATTTCTTGCCACTACACTTAACCATTTCAAGTCACTAATTCACATTTTAAGTTACTACACTTAGCCATTTTCAAGAAACAAGTTCACATTGCAAGTCACAACATTTAACCATTTTCTAGAAACAAGTTCACAATTTCGAGTCACTAAACTTAACCATTTTCATCTCACTAATTCGCATTTCAAGTTTCTATACTTAATCATTTTCAAGAAACAAGTTCACAATTGCAAGTCACTATCCTTAAACATTTTCAAGAAACAAGTTCACAATTTCAAGTCACTACATTTAACCATTTCAGCAAGAAAGTTCACAATTTAAAGTCACTACACTTAATCATTTTCAACTCATTAATTTAAAGTCACTACACTTAACCATTTCAAGTCACTAATTCACATTTTAAGTTACTACACTTAACCATTTTCAAGAAACAAGTTCACATTTCAAATCACAACATTTAACCATTTTCAAGAAACAAGTTCACAATTTTAAGTCACTACCCTTAACCATTTTCAAGAAACAAGTTCACAATTGCAAGTCACTGCCCTTAACCATTTTCAAGAAACAAGTTCACAATTGCAAGTCACTAGACTTAACCATTTTCAAGAAACAAGTTCACAATTTCAAGTCACAACACTTAACCGTTTCAACAAGCAAGTTCACAATTTAAAGACACTACACTTAATCATTTTCAAGTCATTAATTCACATTTCAAGTCACTACACTTAATCATTTAGAAGAAATAAATTCACAATTTCAAGTCACTACGCTTAGCCATTTCAAGAAACAAGTTCACAATTTCAAGTCACTACACTAAACCATTTTCAACTCACTAATTCACATTTTAAGTCACTACACTTAACTATTTTCAAGAAACAAGTTCACATTGCAAGTCACAACATTTAACCATTTTCTACAAACAAGTTCACAATTTCGAGTCACTAAACTTAACCATTTTCAACTCACTAATTCGCATTTCAAGTTTCTATACTTAATCATTTTCAAGAAACATGTTCACAATTGCAAGTCACTACCCTTAACCATTTTCAAGAAACAAGTTCACAATTTCAAGTCACTACATTTAACCATTTTAGCAAGAAAGTTCACAATTTAAAGTCACTACACTTAATCATTTTCAACTCATTAATTCACATTTCAAGTCACTACACTTAACCATTTTAAAGAAACAAGTTCACAATTTCAAGTCACTACGCTTAGCCATTTCGGGAAACAAGTTCACAATTTCAAATCACTAATTAACATTTCAAGTCACAAAACTTAACCATTTTCAAGAAACAAGTTCACAATTGCAAGTCACTATGCTTAGCCATTTCAAGAAACAAGTTCACAATTTCAAGTCACTACACTTTACCATTTTCAAGTCACTATTTCACATTTCAAGTCACTACACTTAACCTTTTCAAGAAACAAGTTCACAATTTCAAGTCACTACACTTAACCATTTTCTAGTCTCTAAATCACATTTCAAGTCACTACACCGAGCCATTTTTAAGAAACAAGTTCACAATTTCAAGTCACTATGCTTAGCCATTTCAAGAAACAAGTTCACAATTTAAAGTCACTACACTTTACCATTTTCTAGTCACTAATTAACATTTTAAGTCCCTACACTTAACCATTTTCAAGAAACACTATCACATTTCAAGTCACTACATTTAACCATATTCAAGAAACAAGTTCACAATTTCTTGCCACTAAACTTAACCATTTCAAGTCACTAATTCACATTTTAAGTTACTACACTTAGCCATTTTCAAGAAACAAGTTCACATTTCAAGTCACAACATTTAACCATTTTCTAGAAACAAGTTCACAATTTCGAGTCACTAAACCTAACCATTTTCAACATACTAATTCGCATTTCAAGTTTCTTTACTTAATCATTTTCAAGAAACAAGTTCACAATTGCAAGTCACTACCCTTAACCATTTTCAAGAAACAAGTTCACAATTTCAAGTCACTACATTTAATCATTTCAGAAAGAAAGTTCACAATTTAAAGTCACTACACTTAATCATTTTCAACTCATTAATTCACATTTCAAGTCACTACACTTAACCATTTTAAAGAAACAAGTTCACAATTTCAAGTCACTACGCTTAGCCATTTCGGGAAACAAGTTCACAATTTCAAGTCACTAATTAACATTTCAAGTCACAAAACTTAACCATTTTCAAGAAACAAATTCACAATTGCAAGTCACTATGCTTAGCCATTTCAAGAAACAAGTTCACAATTTCAAGTCACTACACTTTACCATTTTCAAGTCACTACACTTAACCATTTTCAAGTCAATAATTCACATTTCAAGTCACTACACTTAACCATTTCAAGAAACAAATTCACAATTTCTAGTCACTACGCTTAGCCATTTCAAGAAACAAGTAAATAATTTCAACTCACTACACTTTACCATTTTCAAGTCACTAATTCACATTTCATGTCACTACACTTAACCATTTTAAGAAACAAGTTCACAATTTCAAGTCACTACACTTAACAATTTTTCTAGTCTCTAATTCACATTTCAAGTCACAACACTTAACCATTTCAAGAAACAAGTTCACAATTTCAAGTCATTACACTTAACAATTTTTCTAGTCTCTAATTCACATTTCAAGTCACTACACTGAACCATTTTCAATAAAGAAATTCATAATTTCAAGTCACTATGATTAGCCATTTCAAGAAACAAGTTCACAATTTAAAGTCACTACACTTTACCATTTTCTAGTTACTAATTAACATTTTAAGTCCCTACACTTAACCATTTTCAAGAAACACTATCATATTTCAAGTCACTACTTTTAACCATTTTCAAGAAACAAGTTCACAATTTCTTGCCACTACACTTAACCATTTCAAGTCACTAATTCAAATTTTAAGTTACTACACTTAGCCATTTTCAAGAAACAAGTTCACATTGCAAGTCACAACATTTAACCATTTTCTAGAAACAAGTTCACAATTTTGAGTCACTAAACTTAACCATTTTCAACATACTAATTCGCATTTCAAGTTTCTATACTTAATCATTTTCAAGAAACAAGTTCACAATTGCAAGTCACTACCCTTAACCATTTTCAAGAAACAAGTTCACAATTTCAAGTCACTACATTTAACCATTTCAGCAAGAAAGTTCACAATTTAAAGTCACTACACTTAATCATTTTCAACTCATTAATTCACATTTCAAGTCACTACACTTAACCATTTTAAAGAAACAAGTTCACAATTTCAAGTCACTACGCTTAGCCATTTCGGGAAACAAGTTCACAATTTCAAGTCACTAATTAACATTTCAAGTCACAAAACTTAACCATTTTCAAGAAACAAGTTCACAATTGCAAGTCACTATGCTTAGCCATTTCAAGAAACAAGTTCACAATTTCAAGTCACTACACTTTACCATTATCAAGTCACTACACTTAACCATTTTCAAGTCAGTAATTCACATTTCAAGTCACTATAGTTAACCATTTAGAAGAAACAAGTTCACAATTTCAAGTCACTACATTTAACCATTTTACCATTTTCAACACACTAATTCACATTTCAAGTCACTACACTTAACCATTTTAAAGAAACAAGTTCACAATTGCAAGTCACAACACTTAACCATTTCAAGTCACTATGATTAGCCATTTCAAGAAACAAGTTCACAATTTAAAGTCACTACACTTTACCATTTGTTAGTCACTAATTAACATTTTAAGTCCCTACACTTAACCATTTTCAAGAAACACTATCACATTTCAAGTCACTACATTTAACCATTTTCAAGAAACAAGTTCACAATTTCTTGCCACTAGACTTAACCATTTCAAGTCACTAATTCACATTTTAAGTTACTACACTTAGCCATTTTCAAGAAACAAGTTCACATTGCAAGTCACAACATTTAACCATTTTCTACAAACAAGTTCACAATTTCGAGTCACTAAACTTAACCATTTTCATCTCACTAATTCGCATTTCAAGTTTCTATACTTAATCATTTTCAAGAAACAAGTTCACAATTGCAAGTCACTACCCTTAACCATTTTCAAGAAACAAGTTCACAATTTCAAGTCACTACATTTAACCATTTCAGCAAGAAAGTTCACAATTTAAAGTCACTACACTTAATCATTTTCAACTCATTAATTTAAAGTCACTACACTTAACCATTTCAAGTCACTAATTCACATTTTAAGTTACTACACTTAACCATTTTCAAGAAACAAGTTCACATTTCAAATCACAACATTTAACCATTTTCAAGAAACAAGTTCACAATTTCAAGTCACTACCCTTAACCATTTTCAAGAAACAAGTTCACAATTGCAAGTCTCTGCCCTTAACCATTTTCAAGAAACAAGTTCACAATTGCAAGTCACTAGACTTAACCATTTTCAAGAAACAAGTTCACAATTTCAAGTCAATACACTTAACCGTTTCAACAAGCAAGTTCACAATTTAAAGACACTACACTTAATCATTTTCAAGTCATTAATTCACATTTCAAGTCACTACACTTAACCATTTAGAAGAAATAAGTTCACAATTTCAAGTCACTACGCTTAGCCATTTCAAGAAACAAGTTCACAATTTCAAGTCACTACACTAAACCATTTTCAACTCACTAATTCACATTTTAAGTCATTACACTTAACTATTTTCAAGAAACAAGTTCACATTGCAAGTCACAACATTTAACCATTTTCTACAAACAAGTTCACAATTTCGAGTCACTAAACTTAACCATTTTCAACTCACTAATTCGCATTTCAAGTTTCTATACTTAATCATTTTCAAGAAACAAGTTCACAATTGCAAGTCACTACCCTTAACCATTTTCAAGAAACAAGTTCACAATTTCAAGTCACTACATTTAACCATTTCAGCAAGAAAGTTCACAATTTAAAGTCACTACACTTAATCATTTTCAACTCATTAATTCACATTTCAAGTCACTACACTTAACCATTTTAAAGAAACAAGTTCACAATTTCAAGTCACTACGCTTAGCTATTTCGGGAAACAAGTTCACAATTTCAAGTCACTAATTAACATTTCAAGTCACAAAACTTAACCATTTTCAAGAAACAAGTTCACAATTGCAAGTCACTATGCTTAGCCATTTCAAGAAACAAGTTCACAATTTCAAGTCACTACACTTTACCATTTTCAAGTCACTACACTTAACCATTTTCAAGTCAGTAATTCACATTTCAAGTCACTATAGTTAACCATTTAGAAGAAACAAGTTCACAATTTCAAGTCACTACATTTAACCATTTTACCATATTCAACACACTAATTCACATTTCAAGTCACTACACTTAACCATTTTAAAGAAACAAGTTCACAATTGCAAGTCACAACACTTAACCATTTCAAGTCACTATGATTAGCCATTTCAAGAAACAAGTTCACAATTTAAAGTCACTACACTTTACCATTTGTTAGTCACTAATTAACATTTTAAGTCCCTACACTTAACCATTTTCAAGAAACACTATCACATTTCAAGTCACTACATTTAACCATTTTCAAGAAACAAGTTCACAATTTCTTGCCACTACACTTAACCATTTCAAGTCACTAATTCACATTTTAAGTTACTACACTTAGCCATTTTCAAGAAACAAGTTCACATTGCAAGTCACAACATTTAACCATTTTCTACAAACAAGTTCACAATTTCGAGTCACTAAACTTAACCATTTTCATCTCACTAATTCGCATTTCAAGTTTCTATACTTAATCATTTTCAAGAAACAAGTTCACAATTGCAAGTCACTACCCTTAACCATTTTCAAGAAACAAGTTCACAATTTCAAGTCACTACATTTAACCATTTCAGCAAGAAAGTTCACAATTTAAAGTCACTACACTTAATCATTTTCAACTCATTAATTCACATTTCAAGTCACTACACTTAACCATTTTAAAGAAACAAGTTCACAATTTCAAGTCACTACGCTTAGCTATTTCGGGAAACAAGTTCACAATTTCAAGTCACTAATTAACATTTCAAGTCACAAAACTTAACCATTTTCAAGAAACAAGTTCACAATTGCAAGTCACTATGCTTAGCCATTTCAAGAAACAAGTTCACAATTTCAAGTCACTACACTTTACCATTTTCAAGTCACTACACTTAACCATTTTCAAGTCAGTAATTCACATTTCAAGTCACTATAGTTAACCATTTAGAAGAAACAAGTTCACAATTTCAAGTCACTACATTTAACCATTTTACCATATTCAACACACTAATTCACATTCCAAGTCACTACACTTAACCATTTTAAAGAAACAAGTTCACAATTGCAAGTCACAACACTTAACCATTTCAAGTCACTATGATTAGCCATTTCAAGAAACAAGTTCACAATTTAAAGTCACTACACTTTACCATTTGTTAGTCACTAATTAACATTTTAAGTCCCTACACTTAACCATTTTCAAGAAACACTATCACATTTCAAGTCACTACATTTAACCATTTTCAAGAAACAAGTTCACAATTTCTTGCCACTACACTTAACCATTTCAAGTCACTAATTCACATTTTAAGTTACTACACTTAGCCATTTTCAAGAAACAAGTTCACATTGCAAGTCACAACATTTAACCATTTTCTACAAACAAGTTCACAATTTCGAGTCACTAAACTTAACCATTTTCATCTCACTAATTCGCATTTCAAGTTTCTATACTTAATCATTTTCAAGAAACAAGTTCACAATTGCAAGTCACTACCCTTAACCATTTTCAAGAAACAAGTTCACAATTTCAAGTCACTACATTTAACCATTTCAGCAAGAAAGTTCACAATTTAAAGTCACTACACTTAATCATTTTCAACTCATTAATTTAAAGTCACTACACTTAACCATTTCAAGTCACTAATTCACATTTTAAGTTACTACACTTAACCATTTTCAAGAAACAAGTTCACATTTCAAATCACAACATTTAACCATTTTCAAGAAACAAGTTCACAATTTCAAGTCACTACCCTTAACCATTTTCAAGAAACAAGTTCACAATTGCAAGTCTCTGCCCTTAACCATTTTCAAGAATCAAGTTCACAATTGCAAGTCACTAGACTTAACCATTTTCAAGAAACAAGTTCACAATTTCAAGTCAATACACTTAACCGTTTCAACAAGCAAGTTCACAATTTAAAGACACTACACTTAATCATTTTCAAGTCATTAATTCACATTTCAAGTCACTACACTTAACCATTTAGAAGAAATAAGTTCACAATTTCAAGTCACTACGCTTAGCCATTTCAAGAAACAAGTTCACAATTTCAAGTCACTACACTAAACCATTTTCAACTCACTAATTCACATTTTAAGTCATTACACTTAACTATTTTCAAGAAACAAGTTCACATTGCAAGTCACAACATTTAACCATTTTCTACAAACAAGTTCACAATTTCGAGTCACTAAACTTAACCATTTTCAACTCACTAATTCGCATTTCAAGTTTCTATACTTAATCATTTTCAAGAAACAAGTTCACAATTGCAAGTCACTACCCTTAACCATTTTCAAGAAACAAGTTCACAATTTCAAGTCACTACATTTAACCATTTCAGCAAGAAAGTTCACAATTTAAAGTCACTACACTTAATCATTTTCAACTCATTAATTCACATTTCAAGTCACTACACTTAACCATTTTAAAGAAACAAGTTCACAATTTCAAGTCACTACGCTTAGCCATTTCGGGAAACAAGTTCACAATTTCAAGTCACTAATTAACATTTCAAGTCACAAAACTTAACCATTTTCAAGAAACAAGTTCACAATTGCAAGTCACTATGCTTAGCCATTTCAAGAAACAAGTTCACAATTTCAAGTCACTACACTTTACCATTTTCAAGTCACTATTTCTCATTTCAAGTCACTACACTTAACATTTTCAAGAAACAAGTTCACAATTTCAAGTCACTACACTTAACCATTTTCTAGTCTCTAAATCACATTTCAAGTCACTACACCGAGCCATTTTTAAGAAACAAGTTCACAATTTCAAGTCACTATGCTTAGCCATTTCAAGAAACAAGTTCACAATTTAAAGTCAGTACACTTTACCATTTTCAAGTCACTAATTCACATTTCAAGTCACTACACTGAACCATTTTCTATAAACAAATTCACAATTTCAAGTCACTATGATTAGCCATTTCAAGAAACAAGTTCACAATTTAAAGTCACTACACTTTACCATTTTCTAGTCACTAATTAACATTTTAAGTCCCTACACATAACCATTTTCAAGAAACACTATCACATTTCAAGTCACTACATTTAACCATTTTCAATAAACAAGTTCACAATTTCTTGCCACTAAACTTAACCATTTCAAGTCACTAATTCGAATTTTAAGTTACTACACTTAGCCATTTTCAAGAAACAAGTTCACATTTCAAGTCACAACATTTAACCATTTTCTACAAACAAGTTCACAATTTCGAGTCACTAAACTTAACCATTTTCAACATACTAATTCGCATTTCAAGTTTCTATACTTAATCATTTTCAAGAAACAAGTTCACAATTGCAAGTCACTACCCTTAACCATTTTCAAGAAAAAAGTTCACAATTTCAAGTCACTACATTTAACCATTTAGCAATAAAGTTCACAATTTAAAGTCACTACACTTAATCATTTTCAACTCATTAATTCACATTTCAAGTCACTACACTTAACCATTTTAAAGAAACAAGTTCACAATTTCAAGTCACTACGCTTAGCCATTTCGGGAAACAAGTTCACAATTTCAAGTCACTAATTAACATTTCAAGTCACAAAACTTAACCATTTTCAAGAAACAAGTTCACAATTGCAAGTCACTATGCTTAGCCATTTCAAGAAAAAAGTTCACAATTTCAAGTCACTACACTTTACCATTTTCAAGTCACTATTTCACATTTCAAATCACTACACTTAACCTTTTCAAGAAACAAGTTCACAATTTCAAGGCACTAATCTTAACCATTTTCTAGTCACTAATTCACATTTTAAGTCCCTACACTTAACCATATTCAAGAAACACTATCACATTTCAAGTCACTACGTTTAACCATTTTCAAGAAACAAGTTCACAATTTCATGTCACTACACTTAACCATTTCAAGTCACTAATTCATAATTTAAGTTACTACACTTAACCATTTTCAAGAAACAAGTTCACATTTCAAATCACAACATTTAACCATTTTCAAGAAACAAGTTCACAATTTCAAGTCACTACCCTTAAGCATTTTCAAGAAACAAGTTCACAATTGCAAGTCACTGCCCTTAACCATTTTCAAGAAACAAGTTCACAATTGCAAGTCACTACCCTTAACCATTTTCAAGAAATAAGTTCACTATTTCAAGTCACTACATTTAACCATTTCAGCAAGAAAGTTCCAAATTTTAAGTCACTACACTTAATCATTTTCAACTCATTAATTCACATTTCAAGTCACTACACTTAACCATTTTAAATAAACAAGTTCACAATTTCAAGTCACTACGCTTAGCCATTTCGGGAAACAAGTTCACAATTTCAAGTCACTAATTAACATTTCAAGTCACAAAACTTAACCATTTTCAAGAAACAAGTTCGCAATTGCAAGTCACTATGCTTAGCCATTTCAAGAAACAAGTTCACAATTTCAAGTCACTACACTTTACCATTTTCAAGTCACTATTTCACATTTCAAGCCACTACACTTAACCTTTTCAAGAAACAAGTTCACAATTTCAAGTCACTACACTTAACCATTTTCTAGTCTCTAAATCACATTTCAAGTCACTACACCGAACCATTTTTAAGAAACAAGTTCACAATTTCAAGTCACAATGCTTAGCCATTTCAAGAAACAAGTTCACAATTTAAAGTCAGTACACTTTACCATTTTCAAGTCACTAATTCACATTTCAAGTCACAACACTGAACCATTTTCAATAAACAAATTCACAATTTCAAGTCACTATGATTAGCCATTTCAAGAAACAAGTTCACAATTTAAAGTCACTACACTTTACCATTTTCTAGTCACTAATTAACATTTTAAGTCCCTACACTTAACCATTTTCAAGAAACACTATCACATTTCAAGTCACTACATTTAACCATTTTCAAGAAACAAGTTCACAATTTCTTGCCACTACACTTAACCATTTCAAGTCACTAATTCACATTTTAAGTTACTACACTTAGCCATTTTCAAGAAACAAGTTCACATTTCAAGTCACAACATTTAACCATTTTCTAGAAACAAGTTCACAATTTCGAGTCACTAAACTTAACCATTTTCAACACACTAATTCGTATTTCAAGTTTCTATACTTAATCATTTTCAAGAAACAAGTTCACAATTGCAAGTCACTACCCTTAACCATTTTCAAGAAACAAGTTCACAATTTGAAGTCACTACACTTAAACATTTTCAAGAAACAAGTTCACATTTCAAGTCACAACATTTAACCATTTTAAAGAAACTAATTCACATTTCAAGTCACTACACTTATCCATTTTCAAGAAACAAGTTCACAATTTCAAGTCACTACACTTAGCCATTTCAAGAAAAAAGTTCACAATTTCAAGTAACTACACTAAACCATTTTCAACTCACTAATTCACATTTTAAGTCACTACACTTAACTATTTTCCAGAAACAAGTTTGGAATTTCAAGTCACTGCACTTTACCATTTTCAAGTCACTAATTCACATTTCAAGTCACTACACTTAACCATTTCAAGAAACAAGTTCACAATTTCAAGTCATTACACTTGACAATTTTTCTAGTCTCTAATTCACATTTCAAGTCACTACACTGAACCATTTTCAATAAACAAATTCACAATTTCAAATCACTATGATTAGCCATTTCAAGAAACAAGTTCACAATTTAATGTCACTACACTTTACCATTTTCTAGTTACTAATTAACATTTTAAGTCCCTACACTTAACCATTTTAAAGAAACACTACTAAAATTCAAGTCACTACATTTAAGCATTTTCAAGAAACAAGTTCACAATTTCTTGCCACTACACTTAACCATTTCAAGTCACTAATTCACATTTTAAGTTACTACACTTAGCCATTTTCAAGAAACAAGTTCACATTTCAAGTCACAACATTTAACCATTTTCTACAAACAAGTTCACAATTTCGAGTCACTAAACCTAACGATTTTCAACATACTAATTCGCATTTCAAGTTTCTATACTTAATCATTTTCAAGAAACAAGTTCACAATTGCAAGTAACTACCCTTAACCATTTTAAAGAAACAAGTTCACAATTTCAAGTCACTACGCTTAGCCATTTCAGGAAACAAGTTCACAATTTCAAGTCACTAATTAACATTTCAAGTCACAAAACTTAACCATTTTCAAGAAACAAGTTCACAATTGCAAGTCACTATGCTTAGCCATTTCAAGAAACAAGTTCACAATTTCAAGTCACTACACTTTACCATTTTCAAGTCACTACCCTTAACCATTTTCAAGTCAGTAATTCACATTTCAAGTCACTATAGTTAACCATTTATAAGAAACAAGTTCACAATTTCAAGTCACTACATTTAACCATTTTACCATTTTCAACACACTAATTCACATTTCAAGTCACTACACTTAACCATTTTAAAGAAACAAGTTCACAATTGCAAGTCACAACACTTAACCATTTCAAGAAACAAGTTCTTAATTTCAAGTCACTACACTTAACCATTTTCAAGAAAGAAGTTCACATTTCAACTCACTACGTTAAACTATTTTCAAGAAACAAGTTCACAATTTCTAGTCACTACGCTTAGCCATTTCATGAAACAAATTCACAATTTCAAATCACTACACTTTACCTTTTTCAAGTCACTATTTCACATTTCAAGTCACTACACTTAACCTTTTCAAGAAACACGTTCACAATTTCAAGTCACTACACTTAACCATTTTCTAGTCTCTAAATCACATTTCAAGTCACTACACCGAACCATTTTCAAGAAACAAGTTCACAATTTCAAGTCACTATGCTTAGCCATTTCAAGAAACAAGTTCACAATTTAAAGTTAGTACACTTTACAATTTTCAAGTCACTAATTCACATTTCAAGTCACTACACTTAACCATTCCAAGAAACAAGTTCACAATTTCAAGGCACTACACTTAACCATTTTCTAGTCACTAATTCACATTTTAAGTCCCTACACTTAACCATATTCAAGAAACACTATCACATTTCAAGTCACTACGTTTAGCCATTTTCAAGAAACAAGTTCACAATTTTATGTCACTACACTTAGCCATTTCGGGAAACAAGTTCACAATTTCAAGTCACTAATTAACATTTCAAGTCACAAAACTTAACCATTTTCAAGAAACAAGTTCACAATTGCAAGTCACTATGCTTAGCCATTTCAAGAAACAAGTTCACAATTTCAAGTCACTACACTTTACCATTTTCAAGTCACTACCCTTAACCATTTTCAAGTCAGTAATTCACATTTCAAGTCACTATAGTTAACCTTTTATAAGAAACAAGTTCACAATTTCAAGTCACTACATTTAACCATTTTACCATTTTCAACACACTAATTCACATTTCAAGTCACTACACTTAACCATTTTAAAGAAACAAGTTCACAATTTTATGTCACTACACTTAGCCATTTCGGGAAACAAGTTCACAATTTCAAGTCACTAATTAACATTTCAAGTCACAAAACTTAACCATTTTCAAGAAACAAGTTCACAATTGCAAGTCACTATGCTTAGCCATTTCAAGAAACAAGTTCACAATTTCAAGTCACTACACTTTACCATTTTCAAGTCACTACCCTTAACCATTTTCAAGTCAGTAATTCACATTTCAAGTCACTATAGTTAACCATTTATAAGAAACAAGTTCACAATTTCAAGTCACTACATTTAACCATTTTACCATTTTCAACACACTAATTCACATTTCAAGTCACTACACTTAACCATTTTAAAGAAACAAGTTCACAATTGCAAGTCACAACACTTAACCATTTCAAGAAACAAGTTCTTAATTTCAAGTCACTACACTTAACCATTTTCAAGAAAGAAGTTCACATTTCAACTCACTACGTTAAACTATTTTCAAGAAACAAGTTCACAATTTCTAGTCACTACGCTTAGCCATTTCATGAAACAAATTCACAATTTCAAATCACTACACTTTACCTTTTTCAAGTCACTATTTCACATTTCAAGTCACTACACTTAACCTTTTCAAGAAACACGTTCACAATTTCAAGTCACTACACTTAACCATTTTCTAGTCTCTAAATCACATTTCAAGTCACTACACCGAACCATTTTCAAGAAACAAGTTCACAATTTCAAGTCACTATGCTTAGCCATTTCAAGAAACAAGTTCACAATTTAAAGTTAGTACACTTTACAATTTTCAAGTCACTAATTCACATTTCAAGTCACTACACTTAACCATTCCAAGAAACAAGTTCACAATTTCAAGGCACTACACTTAACCATTTTCTAGTCACTAATTCACATTTTAAGTCCCTACACTTAACCATATTCAAGAAACACTATCACATTTCAAGTCACTACGTTTAGCCATTTTCAAGAAACAAGTTCACAATTTTATGTCACTACACTTAGCCATTTCGGGAAACAAGTTCACAATTTCAAGTCACTAATTAACATTTCAAGTCACAAAACTTAACCATTTTCAAGAAACAAGTTCACAATTGTAAGTCACTATGCTTAGCCATTTCAAGAAACAAGTTCACAATTTCAAGTCACTACACTTTACCATTTTCAAGTCACTACCCTTAACCATTTTCAAGTCAGTAATTCACATTTCAAGTCACTATAGTTAACCTTTTATAAGAAACAAGTTCACAATTTCAAGTCACTACATTTAACCATTTTACCATTTTCAACACACTAATTCACATTTCAAGTCACTACACTTAACCATTTTAAAGAAACAAGTTCACAATTTTATGTCACTACACTTAGCCATTTCGGGAAACAAGTTCACAATTTCAAGTCACTAATTAACATTTCAAGTCACAAAACTTAACCATTTTCAAGAAACAAGTTCACAATTGCAAGTCACTATGCTTAGCCATTTCAAGAAACAAGTTCACAATTTCAAGTCACTACACTTTACCATTTTCAAGTCACTACCCTTAACCATTTTCAAGTCAGTAATTCACATTTCAAGTCACTATAGTTAACCATTTATAAGAAACAAGTTCACAATTTCAAGTCACTACATTTAACCATTTTACCATTTTCAACACACTAATTCACATTTCAAGTCACTACACTTAACCATTTTAAAGAAACAAGTTCACAATTGCAAGTCACAACACTTAACCATTTCAAGAAACAAGTTCTTAATTTCAAGTCACTACACTTAACCATTTTCAAGAAAGAAGTTCACATTTCAACTCACTACGTTAAACTATTTTCAAGAAACAAGTTCACAATTTCTAGTCACTACGCTTAGCCATTTCATGAAACAAATTCACAATTTCAAATCACTACACTTTACCTTTTTCAAGTCACTATTTCACATTTCAAGTCACTACACTTAACCTTTTCAAGAAACACGTTCACAATTTCAAGTCACTACACTTAACCATTTTCTAGTCTCTAAATCACATTTCAAGTCACTACACCGAACCATTTTCAAGAAACAAGTTCACAATTTCAAGTCACTATGCTTAGCCATTTCAAGAAACAAGTTCACAATTTAAAGTTAGTACACTTTACAATTTTCAAGTCACTAATTCACATTTCAAGTCACTACACTGAACCATTCCAAGAAACAAGTTCACAATTTCAAGGCACTACACTTAACCATTTTCTAGTCACTAATTCACATTTTAAGTCCCTACACTTAACCATATTCAAGAAACACTATCACATTTCAAGTCACTACGTTTAGCCATTTTCAAGAAACAAGTTCACAATTTTATGTCACTACACTTAACCATTTCAAGTCACTAATTCATATTGTAAGTTACTACACTCAACCATTTTCAAGAAACAAGTTCACATTTCAAATCGCAACATTTAACCATTTTCAAGAAACAAGTTCACAATTTCAAGTCACTACCCTTAACCATTTTCAAGAAACAAGTTCACAATTGCAAGTCACTGCCCTTAACCATTTTTAAGAAACAAGTTCACAATTGAAAGTCACTACCTTTAACCATTTTCAAGAAATAAGTTCACTATTTCAAGTTACTACATTTAACCATTTAAGCAAGAAAGTTCACAATTTAAGGTCACTACACTTAATCATTTTCAACTCATTAATTCACATTTCAAGTCACTACACTTAACCATTTTAAAGAAACAAGTTCACAATTTCAAGTCACTACGCTTAGCCATTTCGGGAAACAAGTTCACAATTTCAAGTCACTAATTAACATTTCAAGTCACAAAACTTATCCATTTTCAAGAAACAAGTTCACAATTGCAAGTCACTATGCTTAGCCATTTCAAGAAACAAGTTCACAATTTCAAGTCACTACACTTTACCATTTTCAAGTCACTATTTCACATTTCAAGCCACTACACTTAACCTTTTCAAGAAACAAGTTCACAATTTCAAGTCACTACATTTAACCATTTTATCATTTTCAACACACTAATTCACATTTCAAGTCACTACACTTAACCATTTTCAAGAAACAAGTTCACAATTGCAAGTCACAACACTTAACCATTTCAAGAAACAAGTTCTTAATTTCAAGTCACTACACTTAACCATTTTCAAGAAAGAAGTTCACATTTCAACTCACTACGCTAAACTATTTTCAAGAAACAAGTTCACAATTTCTAGTCACTACGCTTAGCCATTTCATGAAACAAATTCACAATTTCAAATCACTACACTTTACCATTTTCAAGTCACTATTTCACATTTCAAGTCACTACACTTAACCTTTTCAAGAAACAAGTTCACAATTTCAAGTCACTACACTTAACCATTTTCTAGTCTCTAAATCACATTTCAAGTCACTACACCGAACCATTTTCAAGAAACAAGTTCACAATTTCAAGTCACTATGCTTAGCCATTTCAAGAGAAAAGTTCACAATTTAAAGTTAGTACACTTTACAATTTTCAAGTCACTAATTCACTTTTCAAGTCACTACACTTAACCATTCCAAGAAACAAGTTCACAATTTCAAGGCACTACACTTAACAATTTTCTAGTCACTAATTCACATTTTAAGTCCCTACACTTAACCATATTCAAGAAACACTATCACATTTCAAGTCACTACGTTTAACCATTTTCAAGAAACAAGTTCACAATTTCTTGTCACTACACTTAACCATTTCAAGTCACTAATTCACATTTTAAGTTACTACACTTAACCATTTTCAAGAAACAAGTACACATTTCAAATCACAACATTTAACCATTTTCAAGAAACAAGTTCACAATTTCATGTCACTACACTTGACCATTTTCAAGTCAGTAATTCACATTTCAAGTCACTATAGTTAACCATTTATAAGAAACAAGTTCACAATTTCAAGTCACTACATTTAACCATTTTACCATTTTCAACACACTAATTCACATTTCAAGTCACTACACTTAACCATTTTAAAGAAACAAGTTCACAATTGCAAGTCACAACACTTAACCATTTCAAGAAACAAGTTCTTAATTTCAAGTCACTACACTTAACCATTTTCAAGAAAGAAGTTCACATTTCAACTCACTACGTTAAACTATTTTCAAGAAACAAGTTCACAATTTCTAGTCACTACGCTTAGCCATTTCATGAAACAAATTCACAATTTCAAATCACTACACTTTACCATTTTCAAGTCACTAATTCACATTTCAAGTCACTACACTTAACCTTTTCAAGAAACAAGTTCACAATTTCAAGTCACTACACTTAACCATTTTCAAGAAAGAAGTTCACATTTCAAGTCACTACACCGAACCATTTTCAAGAAACAAGTTCACAATTTCAAGTCACTATGCTTAGCCATTTCAAGAAATAAGTTCACAATTTAAAGTTAGTACACTTTACAATTTTCAAGTCACTAATTCACATTTCAAGTCACTACACTTAACCATTCCAAGAAACAAGTTCACAATTTCAAGGCACTACACTTAACCATTTTCTAGTCACTAATTCACATTTTAAGTCCCTACACTTAACCATATTCAAGAAACACTATCACATTTCAAGTCACTACGTTTAACCATTTTCAAGAAACAAGTTCACAATTTCATGTCACTACACTTAACCATTTCAAGTCACTAATTCATATTTTAAGTTACTACACTTAACCATTTTCAAGAAACAAGTTCACATTTCAAATCACAACATTTAACCATTTTCAAGAAACAAGTTCACAATTTCAAGTCACTACCCTTAACCATTTTCAAGAAACAGGTTCACAATTTCATGTCACTATACTTAACCATTTCAAGTCACTAATTCTTATTTTAAGTTACTACACTTAACCATTTTCAAGAAACAAGTTCACATTTCAAATCACAACATTTAACCATTTTCAAGAAACAAGTTCACAATTTCAAGTCACTACCCTTAACCATTTTCTAGAAACAAGTTCACAATTTCATGTCACTACACTTAACCATTTCAAGTCACTAATTCATATTTTAAGTTACTACACTTAACCATTTTCAAGAAACAAGTTCACATTTCAAATCACAACATTTAACCATTTTCAAGAAACTAGTTCACAATTTCAAGTCACTACCCTTAACCATTTTCAAGAAACAAATTCACAATAGCAAGTCACTGCCCTTAACTATTTTCAAGAAACAAGTTCACAATTGCAAGTCACTAGACTTAACCATTTTCAAGAAACAAGTTCACAATTTCAAGTCACTACACTTAACCTTTTTCAAGTCACTAATTCACATTTCAAGTCACTAAATTTAACCATTTTCAAGAAACAAGTTCACAATTTTAAGTCACTACACTTAACCATTGAGAAGAAACAAGTTCACAATTTCAAGTCACGACGCTTAGCCATTTCAAGAAACAAGTTCACAATTTCAAGTCAGTACACTAAACCATTTTCAACTCACAAATTCACATTTTAAGTCACTACACTTAACTATTTTCAAGAAACAAGTTCGGAATTTCAAGTCACTACACTTAACTATTTCAAGAAACAAATTCACAATTTATAGTTACTACGCTTAGCCATTTCAAGAAACAAGTTCATAATTTCAAATCACTACACTTTACCATTTTCAAGTCACTAATTCACATTTCATGTCGCTACACTTAACCATTTTAAAGAAACAAGTTCACAATTTCAAGTCACTACGCTTAGCCATTTTGGGAAACAAGTTCACAATTTCAAGTCACTAATTAACATTTCAAGCCACAAAACTTAACCATTTTCAAGAAACAAGTTCACAATTGCAAGTCACTATGCTTAGCCATTTCAAGAAACAAGTTCACAATTTAAAGTCAGTACACTTTACCATTTTCAAGTCACTAATTCACATTTCAAGTCACTACACCGAACCATTTTCAAGAAACAAGTTCACAATTTCAAGTCACTATGCTTAGCCATTTCAAGAAACAAGTTCACAATTTAAAGTTAGTACACTTTACAATTTTCAAGTCACTAATTCACATTTCAAGTCACTACACTTAACCATTTAAAGAAACAAGTTCACAATTTCAAGGCACTACACTTAACCATTTTCTAGTCACTAATTCACATTTTAAGTCCCTACACTTAACCATATTCAAGAAACACTATCACATTTCAAGTCACTACGTTTAACCATTTTCAAGAAACAAGTTCACAATTTCATGTCACTACACTTAACCATTTCAAGTCACTAATTCATATTTTAAGTTACTACACTTAACCATTTTCAAGAAACAAGTTCACATTTCAAATCACAACATTTAACCATTTTCAAGAAACAAGTTCACAATTTCAAGTCACTACCCTTAACCATTTTCAAGAAACAAGTTCACAATTTCATGTCACTACACTTAACCATTTCAAGTCACTAATTCTTATTTTAAGTTATTATACTTAACCATTTTCAAGAAACAAGTTCACATTTCAAATCACAACATTTAACCATTTTCAAGAAACAAGTTCACAATTTCAAGGCACTACACTTAACCATTTTCTAGTCACTAATTCACATTTTAAGTCCCTACACTTAACCATATTCAAGAAACACTATCACAGTTCAAGTCACTACGTTTAACCATTTTCAAGAAACAAGTTCACAATTTCATGTCACTACACTTAACCATTTCAAGTCACTAATTCATATTTTAAGTTACTACACTTAACCATTTTCAAGAAACAAGTTCACATTTCAAATCACAACATTTAACCATTTTCAAGAAACAAGTTCACAATTTCAAGTCACTACCCTTAACCATTTTCAAGAAACAAGTTCACAATTTCATGTCACTACACTTAACCATTTCAAGTCACTAATTCTTATTTTAAGTTATTACACTTAACCATTTTCAAGAAACAAGTTCACATTTCAAATCACAACACTTAACCATTTCAAGAAACAAGTTCTTAATTTCAAGTCACTACACTTAACCATTTTCAAGAAAGAAGTTCACATTTCAACTCACTACGCTAAACTATTTTCAAGAAACAAGTTCACAATTTCTAGTCACTACGCTTAGCCATTTCATGAAACAAATTCACAATTTCAAATCACTACACTTTACCATTTTCAAGTCACTATTTCACATTTCAAGTCACTACACTTAACCTTTTCAAGAAACAAGTTCACAATTTCAAGTCACTACACTTAACCATTTTCTAGTCTCTAAATCACATTTCAAGTCACTACACCGAACCATTTTCAAGAAACAAGTTCACAATTTCAAGTCACTATGCTTAGCCATTTCAAGAAACAAGTTCACAATTTAAAGTTAGTACACTTTACAATTTTCAAGTCACTAATTCACTTTTCAAGTCACTACACTTAACCATTCCAAGAAACAAGTTCACAATTTCAAGGCACTACACTTAACCATTTTCTAGTCACTAATTCACATTTTAAGTCCCTACACTTAACCATATTCAAGAAACACTATCACATTTCAAGTCACTACGTTTAACCATTTTCAAGAAACAAGTTCACAATTTCTTGTCACTACACTTAACCATTTCAAGTCACTAATTCATATTTTAAGTTACTACACTTAACCATTTTCAAGAAACAAGTACACATTTCAAATCACAACATTTAACCATTTTCAAGAAACAAGTTCACAATTTCATGTCACTACACTTAACCATTTTCAAGTCAGTAATTCACATTTCAAGTCACTATAGTTAACCATTTATAAGAAACAAGTTCACAATTTCAAGTCACTACATTTAACCAATTTACCATTTTCAACACACTAATTCACATTTCAAGTCACTACACTTAACCATTTTAAAGAAACAAGTTCACAATTGCAAGTCACAACACTTAACCATTTCAAGAAACAAGTTCTTAATTTCAAGTCACTACACTTAACCATTTTCAAGAAAGAAGTTCACATTTCAACTCACTACGTTAAACTATTTTCAAGAAACAAGTTCACAATTTCTAGTCACTACGCTTAGCCATTTCATGAAACAAATTCACAATTTCAAATCACTACACTTTACCATTTTCAAGTCACTATTTCACATTTCAAGTCACTACACTTAACCTTTTCAAGAAACAAGTTCACAATTTCAAGTCACTACACTTAACCATTTTCAAGAAAGAAGTTCACATTTCAAGTCACTACACCGAACCATTTTCAAGAAACAAGTTCACAATTTCAAGTCACTATGCTTAGCCATTTCAAGAAACAAGTTCACAATTTAAAGTTAGTACACTTTATAATTTTGAAGTCACTAATTCACATTTCAAGTCACTACACTTAACCATTCCAAGAAACAAGTTCACAATTTCAAGGCACTACACTTAACCATTTTCTAGTCACTAATTCACATTTTAAGTCCCTACACTTAACCATATTCAAGAAACACTATCACATTTCAAGTCACTACGTTTAACCATTTTCAAGAAACAAGTTCACAATTTCATGTCACTACACTTAACCATTTCAAGTCACTAATTCTTATTTTAAGTTACTACACTTAACCATTTTCAAGAAACAAGTTCACATTTCAAATCACAACATTTAACCATTTTCAAGAAACAAGTTCACAATTTCAAGTCACTACCCTTAACCATTTTCAAGAAACAAGTTCACAATTTCATGTCACTACACTTAACCATTTCAAGTCACTAATTCATATTTTAAGTTACTACACTTAACCATTTTCAAGAAACAAGTTCACATTTCAAATCACAACATTTAACCATTTTCAAGAAACTAGTTCACAATTTCAAGTCACTACCCTTAACCATTTTCAAGAAACAAATTCACAATAGCAAGTCACTGCCCTTAACTATTTTCAAGAAACAAGTTCACAATTGCAAGTCACTAGACTTAACCATTTTCAAGAAACAAGTTCACAATTTCAAGTCACTACACTTAACCTTTTTCAAGTCACTAATTCACATTTCAAGTCACTAAATTTAACCATTTTCAAGAAACAAGTTCACAATTTTAAGTCACTACACTTAACCATTGAGAAGAAACAAGTTCACAATTTCAAGTCACGACGCTTAGCCATTTCAAGAAACAAGTTCACAATTTCAAGTCAGTACACTAAACCATTTTCAACTCACTAATTCACATTTTAAGTCACTACACTTAACTATTTTCAAGAAACAAGTTCGGAATTTCAAGTCACTACACTTAACTATTTCAAGAAACAAATTCACAATTTATAGTTACTACGCTTAGCCATTTCAAGAAACAAGTTCATAATTTCAAATCACTACACTTTACCATTTTCAAGTCACTAATTCACATTTCATGTCGCTACACTTAACCATTTTAAGAAACAAGTTCACAATTTCAAGTCACTACACTTAACAATTTTTCTAGTCTCTAATTCACATTTCAAGTCACTACACTGAACCATTTTCAATAAACAAATTCACAATTTCAAGTCACTATGATTAGCCATTTCAAGAAACAAGTTCACAATTTCAAGTTACTACACTTTACCATTTTCTAGTAACTAATTAACATTTTAAGTCCCTACACTTAACCATTTTCAAGAAACACTATCACATTTCAAGTCACTACATTTAACCATTTTCAAGAAACAAGTTCACAATTTCTTGCCACTACACTTAACCATTTCAAGTCACTAATTCACATTTTAAGTTACTACACCTAGCCATTTTCAAGAAACAAGTTCACATTTCAAGTCACAACATTTAACTATTTTCTAGAAACAAGTTCACAATTTCGAGTCACTAAACTTAACCATTTTCAACACACTAATTCGCATTTCAAGTTTCTATACTTAATCATTTTCAAGAAACAAGTTCACAATTGCAAGTCACTACCCTTAACCATTTTCAAGAAACAAGTTCACAATTTCAAGTCACTACATTTAACCATTTCAGCAAGAAAGTTCACAATTTAAAGTCACTACACTTAATCATTTTCAACTCATTAATTCACATTTCAAGTCACTACACTTAACCATTTTAAAGAAACAAGTTCACAATTTCAAGTCACTACGCTTAGCCATTTTGGGAAACAAGTTCACAATTTCAAGTCACTAATTAACATTTCAAGCCACAAAACTTAACCATTTTCAAGAAACAAGTTCACAATTGCAAGTCACTATGCTTAGCCATTTCAAGAAACAAGTTCACAATTTAAAGTTAGTACACTTTACAATTTTGAAGTCACTAATTCACATTTCAAGTCACTACACTTAACCATTCCAAGAAACAAGTTCACAATTTCAAGGCACTACACTTAACCATTTTCTAGTCACTAATTCACATTTTAAGTCCCTACACTTAACCATATTCAAGAAACACTATCACATTTCAAGTCACTACGTTTAACCATTTTCAAGAAACAAGTTCACAATTTCATGTCACTACACTTAACCATTTCAAGTCACTAATTCTTATTTTAAGTTACTACACTTAACCATTTTCAAGAAACAAGTTCACATTTCAAATCACAACATTTAACCATTTTCAAGAAACAAGTTCACAATTTCAAGTCACTACCCTTAACCATTTTCAAGAAACAAGTTCACAATTTCATGTCACTACACTTAACCATTTCAAGTCACTAATTCATATTTTAAGTTACTACACTTAACCATTTTCAAGAAACAAGTTCACATTTCAAATCACTACACCGAACCATTTTCAAGAAACAAGTTCACAATTTCAAGTCACTATGCTTAACCATTTTCAAGAAACAAGTTCACAATTTCATGTCACTACACTTAACCATTTCAAGTCACTAATTCATATTTTAAGTTACTACACTTAA
Source organism: Capsicum rhomboideum (assembly GCA_031232105.1). NCBI lineage: Eukaryota > Viridiplantae > Streptophyta > Magnoliopsida > Solanales > Solanaceae > Capsicum > Capsicum rhomboideum. The sequence continues at coordinate 61,418,055 of CP124711.1, forward strand.
CCATTTTCAAGAAACAAGTTCACATTTCAAATCACAACATTTAACCATTTTCAAGAAACTAGTTCACAATTTCAAGTCACTACCCTTAACCATTTTCAAGAAACAAGTTCACAATAGCAAGTCACTGCCCTTAACTATTTTCAAGAAACAAGTTCACAATTTCAAGTCACTACACTTAACCTTTTTCAAGTCACTAATTCACATTTCAAGTCACTAAATTTAACCATTTTCAAGAAACAAGTTCACAATTTTAAGTCACTACACTTAACCATTGAGAAGAAACAAGTTCACAATTTCAAGTCACGGCGCTTAGCCATTTCAAGAAACAAGTTCACAATTTCAAGTCAGTACACTAAACCATTTTCAACTCACTAATTCACATTTTAAGTCACTACACTTAACTATTTTCAAGAAACAAGTTCGGAATTTCAAGTCACTACACTTAACTATTTCAAGAAACAAATTCACAATTTATAGTTACTACGCTTAGCCATTTCAAGAAACAAGTTCATAATTTCAAATCACTACACTTTACCATTTTCAAGTCACTAATTCACATTTCATGTCGCTACACTTAACCATTTTAAGAAACAAGTTCACAATTTCAAGTCACTACACTTAACAATTTTTCTAGTCTCTAATTCACATTTCAAGTCACTACACTGAACCATTTTCAATAAACAAATTCACAATTTCAAGTCACTATGATTAGCCATTTCAAGAAACAAGTTCACAATTTAAAGTCACTACACTTTACCATTTTCTAGTAACTAATTAACATTTTAAGTCCCTACACTTAACCATTTTCAAGAAACACTATCACATTTCAAGTCACTACATTTAACCATTTTCAAGAAACAAGTTCACAATTTCTTGCCACTACACTTAACCATTTCAAGTCACTAATTCACATTTTAAGTTACTACACCTAGCCATTTTCAAGAAACAAGTTCACATTTCAAGTCACAACATTTAACTATTTTCTAGAAACAAGTTCACAATTTCGAGTCACTAAACTTAACCATTTTCAACACACTAATTCGCATTTCAAGTTTCTATACTTAATCATTTTCAAGAAACAAGTTCACAATTGCAAGTCACTACCCTTAACCATTTTCAAGAAACAAGTTCACAATTTCAAGTCACTACATTTAACCATTTCAGCAAGAAAGTTCACAATTTAAAGTCACTACACTTAATCATTTTCAACTCATTAATTCACATTTCAAGTCACTACACTTAACCATTTTAAAGAAACAAGTTCACAATTTCAAGTCACTACGCTTAGCCATTTTGGGAAACAAGTTCACAATTTCAAGTCACTAATTAACATTTCAAGCCACAAAACTTAACCATTTTCAAGAAACAAGTTCACAATTGCAAGTCACTATGCTTAGCCATTTCAAGAAACAAGTTCACAATTTAAATTCACTACACTTAATCATTTTCAAATCATTAATTCACATTTCAAGTCACTACACTGAACCATTTTCAAGAAACAAGTTCACAATTTCAAGTCACTATGCTTAGCCATTTCAAGAAACAAGTTCACAATTTAAAGTTAGTACACTTTACAATTTTCAAGTCACTAATTCACATTTCAAGTCACTACACTTAACCATTTCAAGAAACAAGTTCACAATTTCAAGGCACTACACTTAACCATTTTCTAGTCACTAATTCACATTTTAAGTCCCTACACTTAACCATATTCAAGAAACACTATCACATTTCAAGTCACTACGTTTAACCATTTTCAAGAAACAAGTTCACAATTTCATGTCACTACACTTAACCATTTCAAGTCACTAATTCATATTTTAAGTTACTACACTTAACCATTTTCAAGAAACAAGTTCACATTTCAAATCACAACATTTAACCATTTTCAAGAAACAAGTTCACAATTTCAAGTCACTACCCTTAACCATTTTCAAGAAACAAGTTCACAATTTCATGTCACTACACTTAACCATTTCAAGTCACTAATTCTTATTTTAAGTTATTACACTTAACCATTTTCAAGAAACAAGTTCACATTTCAAATCACAACATTTAACCATTTTCAAGAAACAAGTTCACAATTTCAAGGCACTACACTTAACCATTTTCTAGTCACTAATTCACATTTTAAGTGCCTACACTTAACCATATTCAAGAAACACTATCACATTTCAAGTCACTACGTTTAACCATTTTCAAGAAACAAGTTCACAATTTCATGTCACTACACTTAACCATTTCAAGTCACTAATTCATATTTTAAGTTACTACACTTAACCATTTTCAAGAAACAAGTTCACATTTCAAGTCACAACATTTAACCATTTTCAAGAAACAAGTTCACAATTTCAAGTCACTACCCTTAACCATTTTCAAGAAACAAGTTCACAATTTCATGTCACTACACTTAACCATTTCAAGTCACTAATTCTTATTTTAAGTTACTACACTTAACCATTTTCAAGAAACAAGTTCACATTTCAAATCACAACATTTAACCATTTTCAAGAAACAAGTTCACAATTTCAAGTCACTACCCTTAACCATTTTCAAGAAACAAGTTCACAATTTCATGTCACTACACTTAACCATTTCAAGTCACTAATTCATATTTTAAGTTACTACACTTAACCATTTTCAAGAAACAAGTTCACATTTCAAATCACAACATTTAACCATTTTCAAGAAACTAGTTCACAATTTCAAGTCACTACCCTTAACCATTTTCAAGAAACAAGTTCACAATAGCAAGTCACTGCCCTTAACTATTTTCAAGAAACAAGTTCACAATTGCAAGTCACTAGACTTAACCATTTTCAAGAAACAAGTTCACAATTTCAAGTCACTACACTTAACCTTTTTCAAGTCACTAATTCACATTTCAAGTCACTAAATTTAACCATTGAGAAGAAACAAGTTCACAATTTCAAGTCACGGCGCTTAGCCATTTCAAGAAACAAGTTCACAATTTCAAGTCAGTACACTAAACCATTTTCAACTCACTAATTCACATTTTAAGTCACTACACTTAACTATTTTCAAGAAACAAGTTCGGAATTTCAAGTCACTACACTTAACTATTTCAAGAAACAAATTCACAATTTATAGTTACTACGCTTAGCCATTTCAAGAAACAAGTTCATAATTTCAAATCACTACACTTTACCATTTTCAAGTCACTAATTCACATTTCATGTCGCTACACTTAACCATTTTAAGAAACAAGTTCACAATTTCAAGTCACTACACTTAACAATTTTTCTAGTCTCTAATTCACATTTCAAGTCACTACACTGAACCATTTTCAATAAACAAATTCACAATTTCAAGTCACTATGATTAGCCATTTCAAGAAACAAGTTCACAATTTAAAGTCACTACACTTTACCATTTTCTAGTAACTAATTAACATTTTAAGTCCCTACACTTAACCATTTTCAAGAAACACTATCACATTTCAAGTCACTACATTTAACCATTTTCAAGAAACAAGTTCACAATTTCTTGCCACTACACTTAACCATTTCAAGTCACTAATTCACATTTTAAGTTACTACACCTAGCCATTTTCAAGAAACAAGTTCACATTTCAAGTCACAACATTTAACTATTTTCTAGAAACAAGTTCACAATTTCGAGTCACTAAACTTAACCATTTTCAACACACTAATTCGCATTTCAAGTTTCTATACTTAATCATTTTCAAGAAACAAGTTCACAATTGCAAGTCACTACCCTTAACCATTTTCAAGAAACAAGTTCACAATTTCAAGTCACTACATTTAACCATTTCAGCAAGAAAGTTCACAATTTAAAGTCACTACACTTAATCATTTTCAACTCATTAATTCACATTTCAAGTCACTACACTTAACCATTTTAAAGAAACAAGTTCACAATTTCAAGTCACTACGCTTAGCCATTTTGGGAAACAAGTTCACAATTTCAAGTCACTAATTAACATTTCAAGCCACAAAACTTAACCATTTTCAAGAAACAAGTTCACAATTGCAAGTCACTATGCTTAGCCATTTCAAGAAACAAGTTCACAATTTAAATTCACTACACTTTACCATTTTCAAGTCACTAATTCACATTTCAAGTCACTACACTGAACCATTTTCAAGAAACAAGTTCACAATTTCAAGTCACTATGCTTAGCCATTTCAAGAAACAAGTTCACAATTTAAAGTTAGTACACTTTACAATTTTCAAGTCACTAATTCACATTTCAAGTCACTACACTTAACCATTTCAAGAAACAAGTTCACAATTTCAAGGCACTACACTTAACCATTTTCTAGTCACTAATTCACATTTTAAGTCCCTACACTTAACCATATTCAAGAAACACTATCACATTTCAAGTCACTACGTTTAACCATTTTCAAGAAACAAGTTCACAATTTCATGTCACTACACTTAACCATTTCAAGTCACTAATTCATATTTTAAGTTACTACACTTAACCATTTTCAAGAAACAAGTTCACATTTCAAATCACAACATTTAACCATTTTCAAGAAACAAGTTCACAATTTCAAGTCACTACCCTTAACCATTTTCAAGAAACAAGTTCACAATTTCATGTCACTACACTTAACCATTTCAAGTCACTAATTCTTATTTTAAGTTATTACACTTAACCATTTTCAAGAAACAAGTTCACATTTCAAATCACAACATTTAACCATTTTCAAGAAACAAGTTCACAATTTCAAGGCACTACACTTAACCATTTTCTAGTCACTAATTCACATTTTAAGTCCCTACACTTAACCATATTCAAGAAACACTATCACATTTCAAGTCACTACGTTTAACCATTTTCAAGAAACAAGTTCACAATTTCATGTCACTACACTTAACCATTTCAAGTCACTAATTCATATTTTAAGTTACTACACTTAACCATTTTCAAGAAACAAGTTCACATTTCAAGTCACAACATTTAACCATTTTCAAGAAACAAGTTCACAATTTCAAGTCACTACCCTTAACCATTTTCAAGAAACAAGTTCACAATTTCATGTCACTACACTTAACCATTTCAAGTCACTAATTCTTATTTTAAGTTACTACACTTAACCATTTTCAAGAAACAAGTTCACATTTCAAATCACAACATTTAACCATTTTCAAGAAACAAGTTCACAATTTCAAGTCACTACCCTTAACCATTTTCAAGAAACAAGTTCACAATTTCATGTCACTACACTTAACCATTTCAAGTCACTAATTCATATTTTAAGTTACTACACTTAACCATTTTCAAGAAACAAGTTCACATTTCAAATCACAACATTTAACCATTTTCAAGAAACTAGTTCACAATTTCAAGTCACTACCCTTAACCATTTTCAAGAAACAAGTTCACAATAGCAAGTCACTGCCCTTAACTATTTTCAAGAAACAAGTTCACAATTGCAAGTCACTAGACTTAACCATTTTCAAGAAACAAGTTCACAATTTCAAGTCACTACACTTAACCTTTTTCAAGTCACTAATTCACATTTCAAGTCACTAAATTTAACCATTTTCAAGAAACAAGTTCACAATTTTAAGTCACTACACTTAACAATTTTTCTAGTCTCTAATTCACATTTCAAGTCACTACACTGAACCATTTTCAATAAACAAATTCACAATTTCAAGTCACTATGATTAGCCATTTCAAGAAACAAGTTCACAATTTAAAGTCACTACACTTTACCATTTTCTAGTAACTAATTAACATTTTAAGTCCCTACACTTAACCATTTTCAAGAAACACTATCACATTTCAAGTCACTACATTTAACCATTTTCAAGAAACAAGTTCACAATTTCTTGCCACTACACTTAACCATTTCAAGTCACTAATTCACATTTTAAGTTACTACACCTAGCCATTTTCAAGAAACAAGTTCACATTTCAAGTCACAACATTTAACTATTTTCTAGAAACAAGTTCACAATTTCGAGTCACTAAACTTAACCATTTTCAACACACTAATTCGCATTTCAAGTTTCTATACTTAATCATTTTCAAGAAACAAGTTCACAATTGCAAGTCACTACCCTTAACCATTTTCAAGAAACAAGTTCACAATTTCAAGTCACTACATTTAACCATTTCAGCAAGAAAGTTCACAATTTAAAGTCACTACACTTAATCATTTTCAACTCATTAATTCACATTTCAAGTCACTACACTTAACCATTTTAAAGAAACAAGTTCACAATTTCAAGTCACTACGCTTAGCCATTTTGGGAAACAAGTTCACAATTTCAAGTCACTAATTAACATTTCAAGTCACAAAACTTAACCATTTTCAAGAAACAAGTTCACAATTGCAAGTCACTATGCTTAGCCATTTCAAGAAACAAGTTCACAATTTAAAGTCAGTACACTTTACCATTTTCAAGTCACTAATTCACATTTCAAGTCACTACACTGAACCATTTTCAATAAACAAATTCACAATTTCAAGTCACTATGATTAGCCATTTCAAGAAACAAGTTCACAATTTAAAGTCACTACACTTTACCATTTTCTAGTCACTAATTAACATTTTAACTCCCTACACTTAACCATTTTCAAGAAACACTATCACATTTCAAGTCACTACATTTAACCATTTTCATGAAACAAGTTCACAATTTCTTGCCACTAAACTTAACCATTTCAAGTCACTAATTCACATTTTAAGTTACTACACTTAGCCATTTTCAAGAAAGAAGTTCAAAATTTCAAGTCACTACACTTTACCATTTTCAAGTCACTACACTTAACCATTTTCAATAAACAAATTCACAATTTCAAGTCACTATGATTAGCCATTTCAAGAAACAAGTTCACAATTTAAAGTCACTACACTTTACCATTTTCTAGTCACTAATTAACATTTGAAGTCCCTACGCTTAACCATTTTCAAGAAACACTATCACATTTCAAGTCACTACATTTAACCATTTTCAAGAAACAAGTTCACAATTTCTTGCCACTACACATAACCATTTCAAGTCACTAATTCACATTTTAAGTTACTAAACTTAGCCATTTTCAAGAAACAAGTTCACATTGCAAGTCACAACATTTAACCATTTTCTATAAACAAGTTCACAATTTCGAGTCACTAAACTTAACCATTTTAAACTCACTAATTCGCATTTCAAGTTTCTATACTTAATCGTTTTCAAGAAACTAGTTCACAATTGCAAGTCACTACCCTTAACCATTTTCAAGAAACAAGTTCACAATTTCAAGTCACTACATTTAACCATTTCAGCAAGAAATTTCACAATTTAAAGTCACTACACTTAATCATTTTCAACTCATTAATTTAAAGCCACTACACTTAACCATTTAAAGAAACAAGTTCACAATTTCAAGTCACTACGCTTAGCCATTTCGGGAAACAGGTTCACAATTTCAAGTCACTAATTAACATTTCAAGTCACAAAACTTAACCATTTTGAAGAAACAAGTTCACAATTGCAAGTCACTATGCTAAGAATTTCAAGAAACAAGTTCACAATTTCAAGTCACTACACTTTACCATTTTCAAGTCACTATTTCACATTTCAAGTCACTACACTTAACCTTTTCAAGAAACAAGTTCACAATTTCAAGTCACTACACTTAACCATTTTCTAGTCTCTAAATCACATTTCAAGTCACTACACCGAACCATTTTTGAGAAACAAGTTCACAATTTCAAGTCACTACGCTTAGCCATTTCAAGAAACAAGTTCACAATTTAAAGACAGTACACTTTACCATTCTCAAGTCACTAATTCACATTTCAAGTCACTACACTGAACCATTTTCAATAAACAAATTCACAATTTCAAGTTACTATGATTAGCCATTTCAAGAAACAAGTTCACAGTTTAAAGTCACTACACTTTACCATTTTCTAGTTACTAATTAACATTTCAAGTCCCTACACTTAACCATTTTCAAGAAAGACTATCACATTTCAAGTCACTACATTTAACCATTTTCAAGAAACAAGTTCACAATTTCTTGCCACTACACTTAACCATTTCAAGTCACTAATTCACATTTTAAGTTACTACACTTAGCCATTTTCAAGAAACAAGTTCACATTTCAAGTCACAACATTTAACCATTTTCTAGAAACAAGTTCACAATTTCGAGTAACTAAACTTAACCATTTTAAACATACTAATTCGCATTTCAAGTTTCTATACTTAATCATTTTCAAGAAACAAGTTCACAATAGCAAGTCACTACCCTTAACCATTTTCAAGAAACAAGTTCACAATTTCAAGTCACTACATTTAACCATTTCAGCAAGAAAGTTCACAATTTAAATTCACTACACTTAATCATTTTCAAATCATTAATTCACATTTCAAGTCACTACACTTAACCATTTTAAAGAAACAAGTTCACAATTGCAAGTCACTACGCTTAGCCATTTCAGGAAACAAGTTCACAATTTCTAGTCACTACGCTTAGCCATTTCAAGAAACAAGTACATAATTTCAAATCACTACACTTTACCATTTTCAAGTCACTAATTCACATTTTAAGTCACTACACTTAACTATTTTCAAGAAACAAGTTCGGAATTTCAAGTCACTACACTTAACCATTTCAAGAAACAAATTCACAATTTCTAGTCACTACGCTTAGCCATTTCAAGAAACAAGTACGTAATTTCAAATCACTACACTTAACCATTTCAAGTCACTAATTCACATTTTAAGTTACTACACTTAGCCATTTTCAAGAAACAAGTTCACATTTCAAGTCACAACATTTAACCATTTTCTACAAACAAGTTCACAATTTCGAGTAACTAAACTTAACAATTTTCAACTCACTAATTCGCATTTCAAGTTTCTGTACTTAATCATTTTCAAGAAACAAGTTCACAATAGCAAGTCACTACCCTTAACCATTTTCAAGAAACAAGTTCACAATTTCAAGTCACTACATTTAACCATTTCAGCAAGAAAGTTCACAATTTAAAGTCATTACACTTAATCATTTTCAAATCATTAATTCACATTTCAAGTCACTACACTTAACCATTTTAAAGAAACAAGTTCACAATTTCAAGTCACTACGCTTAGCCATTTCAGGAAACAAGTTCACAATTTCAAGTCACTAATTAACATTTCAAGTCACAAAACTTAACCATTTTCAAGAAACAAGTTCACAATTGCAAGTCACTATGCTTATCCATTTCAAGAAACAAGTTCACAATTGCAAGTCACTATGCTTAGCCATTTCAAGAAACAAGTTCACAATTTCAAGTCACTACACTTTACCATTTTCAAGTCACTACACTTAACCATTTTCAAGTCAGTAATTCAAATTTCAAGTCACTATAGTTAACCATTTAGAAGAAACAAGTTCACAATTTCAAGTCACTACATTTAACCATTTTACCATTTTCAACACACTAATTCACATTTCAAGTCACTACACTTAACCATTTTAAAGAAACAAGTTCACAATTGCAAGTCACAACACTTAACCATTTCAAGAAACAAGTTCTTAATTTCAAGTCACTACACTTAACCATTTTCAAGAAAGAAGTTCACATTTCAACTCACTACGTTAAACTATTTTCAAGAAACAAGTTCACAATTTTAAGTCACTACACTTAACCATTTTTAATTCACTAATTCACATTTCAACTCACTACACTAAACCATTTTCAAGAAAATGTTCACAATTTCAAGTCATGTAACACCCCGTACTTTTATAACCTCACTTTATCCCTACATAGGTGTTGAGATGCCATGCATATGTGTTTTATAGTGTCATTGGTAAAACATTTGATATCGGAACGTAACATGTGCGATTAGATCGTCGTAGGAGGTGTGTTGTGATTTCGTGGAGCATTTGGGTAAGAACTCGTACACATTCTAATCTCATTTGGTGACTTTAGGTCATGTTTACTTGATGTTTAAGATCACTAAGTAAGTATTTTGTAGTGTTTTGAGACGGGATTGGACGATATGTAAACGTCGGATTAGTGGCCGGAAATTTCAGCAAAATGCTGAAACTTGCGCCACTACCCTGTTTCAGGGGTGTGGTGCAAGCCAACATCCTGCATAAACTTCAGAGAAGTCTGCATTCTTGCGCCACTACCCTGTTTCAGGGGTGTGGCGCAAGGCACAAAAATTTTGCCCTTTCCGGCGTCGTTTCGTAACGCAATTCTACGATGATTTCTCGATGGTTTCTTTTGGTTCTTTGGAGTTATTTGAGAATTGTTAAAGCGTCAAACACTTCAATATACTCCTACATACTCCTACATGATCAAATCATGAAATGTAAATAGTGATCCAAAATGTTCAATGAAGCCAAGGGCGACTAGAATTCCAATTTTTGCAATCGAGGCGACGAATGAGAATCTTTTAAGAGACTATTGTCGTAACATTATGGAATTATATAAACATGAGAGATATGGTGAATAATGCATGAAACTTGTTGGGCTAAATGGATATGTCTTCTTGGGCCAAATTAAGGCCCAAAAGTGGAAGAAATCCATGGCCTAAATGGGTCAAAAGACCCATTCTTCCATTTGACCTTCTAGACACCTTATTAAATGCCAAGAATTGGCTAAGGACAACATGAGAGGACTATAAAAAGGGGCAAATCATATTTTTATTGTACAAAACCTCTCATGCCTTTAAAACATTTTTCTCAACATTTCTCATTTCCAAACCCTAAAGCAAAATAATTCCTTGGGACTCCTTGGACAAGATCAACATATTCCAAGCCTTGGTAAGTATTTATTTTCATGGATTAATATCTTATAGGCATAAAAGAATATGTATATCATGTTGGTTGTGCTTGGAAAAGTTGGTCATGGTACTTGGTGATTTTGTATGAGATTTGTGGTATATGGAATTCAAGTGTGAATTAGGCCTTGTGCCTTTGATGAAAAAGCATGGTATGGACAAAATATGAACATGTATGGTGTTATTTTTGGTATAAAACTTGTTCTTGTCTAAAAGTAAAAATTATGGGATTTTGGCCGATATGTGTTATGAGTTGAATTAAGGTGCTTTGATGGATTATTTGGGATGTGTTATGGATAAGAAAGTGTAAAGGAGAAGTATTGTGGTGAAATGTATTGATTTTCATGTATTGGTCAATGTTGGGAATATTATGGCATTTTTGAAATAATAGTATGCTCAATGGTTTTGTCAAGGGGAATTGACATGTTTAAAGGCAAACATGTAACTCATTGACATTGTATGCATTTGTAAAGTACTTGGTGGTTAATGTGAATTTCGTTATGTATTTATGTTGTAGAGTGACACATAAAGAAGGAGCGGGATTATTGTCTACGCATCTAAGGTTATAAATTCGTATTGCGAATCCAAGGTATGTAAGGTTACTTTGTCCGTATCTTTCTACGGCAAATAGTGTCCATATTGACATGTCACTAGTTCTATCCCAAAATGTGCTAAGGTATCCGATATCCGTCTATCACTAGTCATTGTCATATACTTTCTACTCATTGATCAATTGTGAATCTCATTTCTCATATTCATGGTTGATGTTCCGAAAGTTCAAATAAGGTTATGTTCCAATGGTTCAATAGTGACTATACTTATGTCTCTTGTTCATGGATTATTGTCCAATGGTTCCAATGGTATCATGGTGCTAGTAATGTTATATTTCTCATTGATATTTATTCACATGTCCTTCACTTCTTTTTGGTCAATGATTCAATGTTTCCAACAATGTTATGTTCCAAAGTTCCAAAGTGATGTTATGATTATCAAGGTATCAATCTCAAAGTAATGAACAAAGTAATGCAAATGTGGTCAATGATCAAGTACGGGTGGCAAGTCTAGGGGCGTAAGCCTAGCTCGACTCGATCCCGAGGTTTGGATTTATGGGTGGCAAGTCTAGGGGCGTAAGCCTAGCTCGACTCGATCCCGATGCATTGATGTATGAGTGGCAAGTCTAGGGGCATAAGCCTAGCTCGACTCGATCCCTACACAATGATATGATATGAAAGACCCACTGATCAGTCGGGGCCCGGGTACATTGTGATATGTAATGGCATGTGAGCATTGAGATAAAGAAAGTAATGAAACTAATGAAAGCAATCCACATGGTTTCCAAAGAGTAACATGGTGACTTATTCACATTGAGTATTCATATGTTTTGAGTTCATTGACATATTCATTGAAATATTCATGTGTTGTATAGTTTCATCTGAGCCTTGCATACTCAGTACTTATTTCGTACTGACCCCTCTCGGGGAATTTACCTTACTTGTTGCAGGCGCAGGTCCCAGTAGGCCTCCTCCGTAGATTGCCAGTGTTAGCGGTTCTTTGGTGAGCTCCAGCTCATTCGGGGCTTCTCCGAGTCAGAGTGTATATATGTTTTGGTATTGTACATAATGTGTAAAGCGGGGACTTGTCCCGACTTATGGTTCATTTTGGTCAATGCTCTTGTTAGAGGCTTTTGTAGACGGATGTGGGTGTATCAGTGTAAAGGACGTATGTTGTTTTCATATGTATGTACAACTATGTCCCATGTTTTCCTTTATTCGTCTTTCATATTATTATGACATGGTGGTTATGATTATGAGATGCATATGATTGAACATAGGCAAAGGTTGGTTCTCTCTGGCCTTATCAGCTACGGGTGCCAATCAAGTCTCGATGGGATTCGGGGCGTGACAAAGTCACTACACTTAAACATTTTCAAGAAACAAGTTCACAATTTCAAGTCACTAAGCTTAGGAATTTCAAGAAACAAGTTCACAATTTCAAATCACTACACTTAACCGTTTCAAGAAACAAGTTCACAATTTCAAGTCATTACACTTAACCATTTTCTAGTCTCTAATTCCCATTTCAAGTCCCTACACTGAACCATTTTAAGAAACAAGTTCACAATATCAAGTCACTACACTTAACCATTTTCAAGAAAGAAGTTCACATTTCAACTCACTACGTTAAACTATTTTCAAGAAACAAGTTCACAATTTTAAGTCACTACACTTAACCATTTTTAATTCACTAATTCACATTTCAACTCACTACACTAAACCATTTTCAAGAAACATGTTCACAATTTCAAGTCACTACACTTAACTATTTCAAGAAACAAGTTCACAATTTCAAGGCACTACACTAAACCATTTTCTAGTCACTAATTCACATTTCAAGTCACAACATTTAACCATTTTCAAGAAACAAATTCTTAATTCAAGTCACTACATTTAACCATTTTCAAGAAACAAGTTCACAATTTCATGTCACTATACTTAACCATTTTCAAGTCTCTAATTCAAATTTCAAGTCGCTATAGTTAACCATTTAGAAGAAACAAGTTCACAATTTCAAGTCACTACGTTTAACCATTTTAACATTTTCAACACAATAATTTACATTTCAAGTCACTACACTTAACCATTTTAAAGAAACAAGTTCACAATTGGAAGTCACAACACTTAACCATTTCAAGAAACAAGTTCACAATTTCAAGTCACTACACTAAACCATTTTCAACAAACATGTTCACAATTTCAAGTCACTACACTTAACCATTTTCAAGAAACAAGTTCACATTTCAACTCACTACATCAAACTATTTTAAAGAAACAAGTTCACAATTTCAAGTCACTACACTTAACCATTTTAAACTCACTAATTCACATTTCAACTCACTACACTAAACCATTTTCAAGAAACAAGTTCACAATTTCAAGTCACTATGCTTAGCCATTTCAAGAAACAAGTTCACAATTAGAAGTCATTACACTTTGCCATTTTCAGGTAACTAATTCATATTCAAGTCACTACACTTAACAATTTCAAGAAACAAGTTCACAATTTCAAGTCATTACACTTAACCAATTTCTAGTCTCTAATTCACATTTCAAGTAACTACACTTTACCAGTTTAAAGAAGCAAGTTCACAATTTCAAGTCACTACACTAAACCATTTCCAACTCACTAATTCAAATTATAAGTCACTACACTTAACCATTTTTAAGAAAAAAGTTCACAATTTCAAGTCACTACACTAAACCATATTCAAGTCACTAATTCACATTTCAAGTCACTACACTCAACCATTTTAAGGAAACAAGTTCATTATTTCAAGTCACTACCTTTAACCATTTTACCATTTTCAAGTCGCTAATTCACATTTCTAGTCCCTACACTTAACCATTTTCAAGTCACTAATTCACATTTCAAGTCACTATACTTAACCATTTCAAGAAACAAGTTAACAATTTCAAGGCACTACACTTAACCATTTTCAAGTCACTAATTCACATTTTAAGTTACTACACTTAGCCATTTTCAAGAAACAAGTTCACATTTCAAGTCACAACATTTAACCATTTTCTAGAAACAAGTTCACAATTTCGAGTAACTAAACTTAACCATTTTCAACATACTAATTCGCATTTCAAGTTTCTATACTTAATCATTTTCAAGAAACAAGTTCACAATTGCAAGTCACTACCCTTAACCATTTTCAAGAAACAAGTTCACAATTTCAAGTCACTACATTTAACCATTTCAGCAAGAAAGTTCACAATTTAAAGTCACTACACTTAATCATTTTCAACTCATTAATTCACATTTCAAGTCACTACACTTAACCATTTTAAAGAAACAAGTTCACAATTTCAAGTCACTACGCTTAGCCATTTCGGGAAACAAGTTCACAATTTCAAGTCACTAATTAACATTTCAAGTCACAAAACTTAACCATTTTCAAGAAACAAGTTCACAATTGCAAGTCACTATGCTTAGCCATTTCAAGAAACAAGTTCACAATTTCAAGTCACTACACTTTACCATTTTCAAGTCACTACACTTAACCATATTCAAGTCAGTAATTCAAATTTCAAGTCACTATAGTTAACCATTTAGAAGAAACAAGTTCACAATTTCAAGTCACTACATTTAACCATTTTACCATTTTCAACACACTAATTCACATTTCAAGTCACTACACTTAACCATTTTAAAGAAACAAGTTCACAATTGCAAGTCACAACACTTAACCATTTCAAGAAACAAGTTCTTAATTTCAAGTCACTACACTTAACCAGTTTCAAGAAAGAAGTTCACATTTCAACTCACTACATTAAACTATTTTCAAGAAACAAGTTCACAATTTTAAGTCACTACACTTAACCATTTTAAACTCACTAATTCACATTTCAAATCACTACACTAAACCATTTTCAAGAAACATGTTCACAATTTCAAGTCACTACACTTAACCATTTTCAAGAAACAAGTTCACAATTTCAAGTCACTAAGCATAGGAATTTCAAGAAACAAGTTCACAATTTCAAATACTACACTTAACCGTTTCAAGAAACAAGTTCACAATTTCAAGTCATTACACTTAACCATTTTCTAGTCTCTAATTCACATTTCAAGTCCCTACACTGAACCATTTTAAGAAACAAGTTCACAATATCAAGTCACTACACTTTACCATTTTCAAGAAACTAATACACATTTCAAGTCACTACACTTAACTATTTCAAGAAACAAGTTCACAATTTCAAGGCACTACACTTATCCATTTTCTAGTCACTATTTCACATTTCAAGTCACAACATTTAACCATTTTCAAGAAACAAGTTCACAATTTCAAGTCACTACACTTAACTATTTCAAGAAACAAGTTCACAATTTCAAGGCACTACATTAAACCATTTTCTAGTCACTAATTCACATTTCAAGTCACAACATTTAACCATTTTCAAGAAACAAGTTCTTAATTCAAGTCACTACATTTAACCATTTTCAAGAAACAAGTTCACAATTTCATGTCACTATACTTAACCATTTCAAGTCTCTAATTCAAATTTCAAGTCGCTATAGTTAACCATTTAGAAGAAACAAGTTCACAATTTCAAGTCACTACATTTAATCATTTTACCATTTTCAACACACTAATTCACATTTCAAGTCACTACCCTTACCCATTTTCTAGTCACTATTTCACATTTCAAGTTTCTATACTTAATCATTTTCAAGAAACAAGTTCACAATCGCAAGTCACTACACTTAAAAATTTTCAAGAAACAAGTTCACAATTTCAAGTCACTACACTTAACCATTTCAACAACAAAGTTCACAATTTCAAGTCACTACATTAAACCATTT
Organism: Capsicum rhomboideum; assembly: GCA_031232105.1. Lineage (NCBI taxonomy): Eukaryota > Viridiplantae > Streptophyta > Magnoliopsida > Solanales > Solanaceae > Capsicum > Capsicum rhomboideum. The sequence goes on from CP124711.1 coordinate 61,434,199, forward strand.
TCAAGAAACAAGTTCACAATTTCAAGTCACTACACTTAACCGTTTTCAACTCACTACACTAAACCATTTTCAAGAAACATGTTCACGATTTCAAGTCACTACACTAAACCATTTTCAAGATATAAGTTCACAATTTTATGTCACTATACTTAACCATTTTCAAGTCTCTAATTCAAATTTCAAGTCGCTACAGTTAACCATTTTGAAGAAACAAGTTCACAATTTCAAGTCACTACGTTTAACCATTTTAACATTTTCAACACAATAATTTACATTTCAAGTCACTACACTTAACCATTTTAAAGAAACAAGTTCACAATTGCAAGTCACAACAATTAACCATTTCAAGAAACAAGTTCACAATTTCAAGTCACTACACTAAACCATTTTCAAGAAACATGTTCACAATTTCAAGTCACTACACTTAACCATTTTCAAGAAACAAGTTCACATTTCAACTCACTACATTAAACTATTTTAAAGAAACAAGTTCACAATTTCAAGTCACTACACTTAACCATTTTAAACTCACTAATTCACATTTCAACTCACTACACTAAACCATTTTCAAGAAACATGTTCACAATTTCAAGTCACTACACTTAACCATTTTCAAGAAACAAGTTCACAATTTCTAGTCACTACGCTTAGCCATTTCAAGAAACAAGTTCACAATTTAAAATCACTACACTTTACCATTTTCAACTCACTAATTCACATTTCAACTCACTACACTAAACCATTTTCAAGAAAAATGTTCACAATTTCAAGTCACTACACTGAACCATTTTCAAGAAACAAGTTTCTAATTTCAAGCCACTATGCTTAGCCATTACAAGAAACAAGTTCACAATTACAAGTCATTACACTTTACCATTTTCAAGTAACTAATTCATATTTCAAGTCACTACACTTAATAATTTCAAGAAACAAGTTTACAATTTCAAGTCATTACACTTAACCAATTTCTAGTCTCTAATTCACATTTCAAGTCACCACACTTTACCAGTTTAAAGAAGCAAGTTCACAATTTCAAGTCACTACACTAAACCATTTCCAACTCACTAATTCAAATTATAAGTCACTACACTAAACCATTTTTAAGAAAAAAGTTTACAATTTCAAGTCACTACACTAAACCATATTCTAGTCACTAATTCACATTTCAAGTAACTACACTCAACCATTTTAAGGAAAAAAGTTCATTATTTCAAGTCACTACCTTTAACCATTTTACCATTTTCAAGTCGCTAATTCACATTTCTAGTCACTACACTTAACCATTTTCAAGTCACTAATTCACATTTCAAGTCACTACACTTAACCATTTCAAGAAACAAGTTAACAATTTCAAGGCACTACACTTAACCATTTTCTAGTCACTAATTCACATTTCAAGTCACAACATTTTACCATTTTCAAGAAACAAGTTCACATTTCAAGTCACTACATTTAACCATTTTCAAGAAACAAGTTCACAATTTCATGTCACTATACTTAACCATTTTCAAGTCACTAATTCACATTTCAAGTCACTACAGTTAACCATCTTACCATTTTCAACACAATAATTCACATTTCAAGTCACTACACTTAACCATTTTAAAGAAACAAGTTCACAATTGCAAGTCACAACAGTTAACAATTTCAAGAAACAAGTTCACAATTTCAAGTCACTACACTTAACCATTTCAACAACAAAGTTCACAATTTAAAGTCACTACATTAAACCATTTTCAAGAAACAAGTTCACAATTTCAAGTCACTACACTTAACCATTTTCAACTGACTACACTAAACCATTTTCAAGAAACATGTTTTCGATTTCAAGTCACTAAACTTAACCATCTTCAAGAAACAAGTTCACAATTTCCAGTCACTACGCTTAGCCATTTCAAGAAACAAGTTTACAATTTCAAATCACTACACTTTACCATTTTCAAGACACTAATTCACATTTCCAGTCACAAAATTGAACCATTTTAAAGAAACAAGTTCACATATCAAGTCATAACATTTAAACATTTTCAAGAAATAAGTTCACAATTTCAAATCACTACACTTTACCATTTTCAAGACACTATTTTACATTTAAAGTCACTACACTTAACCATTTCAAGAAACAAGTTCATAATTCCAAGTCACTACACTTAAGCATTTTCTAGTCTCTAATTCACATTTCAAGTCCCTACACTGAACCATTTTCAAGAAACAAGTTCACAATTTCAAGTCACTATGCTTAGCCATTTCAAGAAACAAGTTCACAATTTCAAGTCATTACTCTTAACCATTTTCTAGTCTATAATTCACATTTCAAGTCACTACACTTTACAATTTTCAAGTCAGTAATTCACATTTTAAGTCAGTACACATAACCATTTTCAAGAAACAAGTTCACATTTTCAAGTCACTACACTTAACCATTTTTAACTTACTAATTAACATTTCAAGACACTACACTTAACCATTTTCAAGAAACAAGTTCACAATTTCAAGTCAATATGCTTAGCTATTTCAAGAAACAAGTTCACAATTTCAAGTCACTACACTTATCCATTTTCTAGTCACTATTTCACATTTCAAGTTTCTATACATAATCATTTTCAAGAAACAAGTTCACAATCGCAAGTCACTACACTTAAAAATTTTCAAGAAACAAGTTCACAATTTCAAGTCACTACCCTTATCCATTTTCTAGTCACTATTTCACATTTCAAGTTTCTATACTTAATCATTTTCAAGAAACAAGTTCACAATCGCAAGTCACTACACTTAAAAATTTTCAAGAAACAAGTTCACAATTTCAAGTCACTACACTTAACCATTTCAACAACAAAGTTCACAATTTAAAGTCACTACATTAAACCATTTTCAAGAAACAAGTTCACAATTTCATGTCACTACACTTAACCGTTTTCAACTCACTACACTAAACCATTTTCAAGAAACATGTTCACGATTTCAAGTCACTACACTAAACCATTTTCAAGAAATAAGTTCACAATTTTATGTCACTATACTTAACCATTTTCAAGTCTCTAATTCAAATTTCAAGTCGCTACAGTTAACCATTTAGAAGAAACAAGTTCACAATTTCAAGTCACTACGTTTAACCATTTTAACATTTTCAACACAATAATTTACATTTCAAGTCACTACACTTAACCATTTTAAAGAAACAAGTTCACAATTGCAAGTCACAACAATTAACCATTTCAAGAAACAAGTTCACAATTTCAAGTCACTACACTAAACCATTTTCAAGAAACATGTTCACAATTTCAAGTCACTACACTTAACCATTTTCAAGAAACAAGTTCACATTTCAACTCACTACATTAAACTATTTTAAAGAAACAAGTTCACAATTTCAAGTCACTACACTTAACCATTTTAAACTCACTAATTCACATTTCCACTCACTACACTAAACCATTTTCAAGAAATATGTTCACAATTTCAAGTCACTACACTTAATCATTTTCAAGAAACAAGTTCACAATTTCTAGTCACTACGCTTAGCCATTTCAAGAAACAAGTTCACAATTTAAAATCACTACACTTTACCATTTTCAAATCACTAATTCACATTTCAACTCACTACACTATCCATTTTCAAGAAAAATGTTCACAATTTCAAGTCACTACGCTGAACCATTTTCAAGAAACAAGTTTACAATTTCAAGCCACTATGCTTAGCCATTACAAGAAACAAGTTCACAATTACAAGTCATTACACTTTACCATTTTCAAGTAACAAATTCATATTTCAAGTCACTACACTTAATAATTTCAAGAAACAAGTTTACAATTTCAAGTCATTACACTTAACCAATTTCTAGTCTCTAATTCACATTTCAAGTCACCACACTTTATCAGTTTAAAGAAGCAAGTTCACAATTTCAAGTCACTACACTAAACCATTTCCAACTCACTAATTCAAATTATAAGTCACTACACTTAACCATATTCTAGTCACTAATTCACATTTCAAGTCACTACACTCAACCATTTTAAGGAAACAAGTTCATTATTTCAAGTCACTACCTTTAACTATTTTACTATTTTCAAGTCGCTAATTCACATTTCTAGTCACTACACTTAACCATTTTCAAGTCACTAATTCACATTTCAAGTCACTACACTTAACCATTTCAAGAAAGAAGTTAACAATTTCAAGGCACTACACGTAACCATTTTCTAGTCACTAATTCACATTTCAAGTCACAACATTTTACCATTTTCAAGAAACAAGTTCACATTTCAAGTCACTACATTTAACCATTTTCAAGAAACAAGTTCACAATTTCATGTCACTATACTTAACCATTTTCAAGTCACTAATTCACATTTCAAGTCACTACAGTTAACCATTTTACCATTTTCAACACAATAATTCACATTTCAAGTCACTACACTTAACCATTTTAAAGAAACAAGTTCACAATTGCAAGTCACAACACTTAACAATTTCAAGAAACAAGTTCACAATTTCAAGTCACTACACTTAACCATTTCAACAACAAAGTTCACAATTTAAAGTCACTACATTAAACCATTTTCGAGAAACAAGTTCACAATTTCAAGTCACTATGCTTAGCTATTTCAAGAAACAAGTTCACAATTTCAAGTCACTACACTTATCCATTTTCTAGTCACTATTTCACATTTCAAGTTTCTATACTTAATCATTTTCAAGAAACAAGTTCACAATCGCAAGTCACTACACTTAAAAATTTTCAAGAAACAAGTTCACAATTTCAAGTCACTACCCTTATCCATTTTCTAGTCACTATTTCACATTTCAAGTTTCTATACTTAATCATTTTCAAGAAACAAGTTCACAATCGCAAGTCACTACACTTAAAAATTTTCAAGAAACAAGTTCACAATTTCAAGTCACTACACTTAACCATTTCAACAACAAAGTTCACAATTTAAAGTCACTACATTAAACCATTTTCAAGAAACAAGTTCACAATTTCAAGTCATTACACTTAACCGTTTTCAACTCACTACACTAAACCATTTTCAAGAAACATGTTCACGATTTCAAGTCACTACACTAAACCATTTTCAAGAAATAAGTTCACAATTTTATGTCACTATACTTAACCATTTTCAAGTCTCTAATTCAAATTTCAAGTCGCTACAGTTAACCATTTAGAAGAAACAAGTTCAAAATTTCACGTCACTACGTTTAACCATTTTAACATTTTCAACACAATAATTTACATTTCAAGTCACTACACTTAACCATTTTAAAGAAACAAGTTCACAATTGCAAGTCACAACAATTAACCATTTCAAGAAACAAGTTCACAATTTCAAGTCACTGCACTAAACCATTTTCAAGAAACATGTTCACAATTTCAAGTCACTACACTTAACCATTTTCAAGAAACAAGTTCACATTTCAACACACTACATTAAACTATTTTCAAGAAACAAGTTCACAATTTCAAGTCACTACACTTAACCATTTTAAACTCACTAATTCACATTTCCACTCACTACACTAAACCATTTTCAAGAAATATGTTCACAATTTCAAGTCACTACACTTAACCATTTTCAAGAAACAAGTTCACAATTTCTAGTCACTACGCTTAGCCATTTCAAGAAACAAGTTCACAATTTAAAATCACTACACTTTACCATTTTCAACTCACTAATTCACATTTCAACTCACTACACTAAACCATTTTCAAGAAAAATGTTCACAATTTCAAGTCACTACGCTGAACCATTTTCAAGAAACAAGTTTACAATTTCAAGCCACTATGCTTAGCCATTACAAGAAACAAGTTCACAATTACAAGTCATTACACTTTACCATTTTCAAGTAACAAATTCATATTTCAAGTCACTACACTAAATAATTTCAAGAAACAAGTTTACAATTTCAAGTCATTACACTTAACCAATTTCTAGTCTCTAATTCACATTTCAAGTCACCACACTTTACCAGTTTAAAGAAGCAAGTTCACAATTTCAAGTCACTACACTAAACCATTTCCAACTCACTAATTCAAATTATAAGTCACTACACTTAACCATTTTTAAGAGAAAAGTTCACAATTTCAAGTCACTACACTAAACCATATTCTAGTCACTAATTCACATTTCAAGTCACTACACTCAACCATTTTAAGGAAACAAGTTCATTATTTCAAGTCACTACCTTTAACTATTTTACCATTTTCAAGTCGCTAATTCACATTTCTAGTCACTACACTTAACCATTTTCAAGTCACTAATTCACATTTCAAGTCACTACACTTAACCATTTCAAGAAACAAGTTAACAATTTCAAGGCACTACACTTAACCATTTTCTAGTCACTAATTCACATTTCAAGTCACAACATTTTACCATTTTCAAGAAACAAGTTCACATTTCAAGTCACTACATTTAACCAATTTCAAGAAACAAGTTCACAATTTCATGTCACTATACTTAACCATTTTCAAGTCACTAATTCACATTTCAAGTCACTACAGTTAACCATTTTACCATTTTCAACACAATAATTCACATTTCAAGTCACTACACTTAACCATTTTAAAGAAACAAGTTCACAATTGCAAGTCACAACACTTAACAATTTCAAGAAACAAGTTCACAATTTCAAGTCACTACACTTAACCATTTCAACAACAAAGTTCACAATTTAAAGTCACTACATTAAACCATTTTCGAGAAACAAGTTCACAATTTCAAGTCACTACACTTAACCATTTTCAACTGACTACACTAAACCATTTTCAAGAAACATGTTAACGATTTCAAGTCACTAAACTTAACCATCTTCAAGAAACAAGTTCACAATTTCCAGTCACTACGCTTAGCCATTTCAAGAAACAAGTTTACAATTTCAAATCACTACACTTTACCATTTTCAAGATACTAAGTCACATTTCCAGTCACAAAATTTAACCATTTTAAAGAAACAAGTTCACATATCAAGTCATAACATTTAAACATTTTCAAGAAATAAGTTCACAATTTCAAATCACTACACTTTACCATTTTCAAGACACTATTTTACATTTAAAGTCACTACACTTAACCATTTCAAGAAACAAGTTCATAATTCCAAGTCACTACACTTAACCATTTTCTAGTCTCTAATTCACATTTCAAGTCCCTACACTGAACCATTTTCAAGAAACAAGTTCACAATTTCAAGTCACTATGCTTAGCCATTTCAAGAAACAAGTTCACAATTTCAAGTCATTACTCTTAACCATTTTCTAGTCTATAATTCACATTTCAAGTCACTACACTTTACAATTTTCAAGTCAGTAATTCACATTTTAAGTCAGTACACATAACCATTTTCAAGAAACAAATTCACATTTCAAGTCACTACATTACTCCATTTTCAAGAAACAAGTTCACATTTTCAAGTCACTACACTTAACCATTTTCAACTTACTAATTAACATTTCAAGTCACTACACTTAACCATTTTCAAGAAACAAGTTCACAATTTCAAGTCACTAAGCTTAGGAATTTCAAGAAACAAGTTCACAATTTCAAATCACTACACTTATCCATTTTCTAGTCACTATTTCACATTTCGAATTTCTATACTTAATCATTTTCAAGAAACAAGTTCACAATCGCAAGTCACTACACTTAAAAAGTTTCAAGAAACAAGTTCACAATTTCAAGTCACTACACTTATCGATTTTCTAGTCACTATTTCACATTTCAAGTTTCTATACTTAATCATTTTCAAGAAACAAGTTCACAATCGCAAGTCACTACACTTAAAAATTTTCAAGAAACAAGTTCACAATTTCAAGTCACTACACTTAACCATTTCAACAACAAAGTTCACAATTTCAAGTCACTACATTAAACCATTTTCAAGAAACAAGTTCACAATTTCAAGTCACTACACTTAATCGTTTTCAACTCACTACACTAAACCATTTTCAAGAAACATGTTCACGATTTCAAGTCACTACACTAAACCATTTTCAAGAAATAAGTTCACAATTTTATGTCACTATACTTAACCATTTTCAAGTCTCTAATTCAAATTTCAAGTCGCTACAGTTAACCATTTAGAAGTAACAAGTTCACAATATCAAGTCACTACGTTTAACCATTTTAACATTTTCAACACAATAATTTACATTTCAAGTCACTACACTTAACCATTTTAAAGAAACAAGTTCACAATTGCAAGTCACAACAATTAACCATTTCAACAAACAAGTTCACAATTTCAAGTCACTACACTAAAACATTTTCAAGAAACATGTTCACAATTTCAAGTCACTACACTTAACCATTTTCAAGAAACAAGTTCACATTTCAACTCACTACATTAAACTATTTTAAAGAAACAAGTTCACAATTTCAAGTCACTACACTTAACCATTTTAAACTCACTAATTCACATTTCAACTCACTACACTAAACCATTTTCAAGAAACATGTTCATAATTTCAAGTCACTACACTTAACCATTTTCAAGAAACAAGTTCACAATTTCTAGTCACTACGCTTAGCCATTTCAAGAAACAAGTTCATAATTTAAAATCACTACACTTTACCATTATCAACTCACTAATTCACATTTCAACTCACTACACTAAACCATTTTCAAGAAAAATGTTCACAATTTCAAGTCACTACACTGAACCATTTTCAAGAAACAAGTTTACAATTTCAAGCCACTATGCTTAGCCATTACAAGAAACAAGTTCACAATTACAAGTCATTACACTTTACCATTTTCAAGTAACTAATTCATATTTCAAGTCACTACACTTAATAATTTCAAGAAACAAGTTTACAATTTCAAGTCATTACACTTAACCAATTTCTAGTCTCTAATTCACATTTCAAGTCACCACACTTTACCAGTTTAAAGAAGCAAGTTCACAATTTCAAGTCACTACACTAAACCATTTCCAACTCACTAATTCAAATTATAAGTCACTACACTCAACCATTTTTAAGAAAAAAGTTCACAATTTCAAGTCACTACACTAAACCATATTCTAGTCAGTAATTCACATTTCAAGTCACTACACTCAACCATTTTAAGGAAACAAGTTCATTATTTCAAGTCACTACCTTTAACCATTTTACCATTTTCAAGTCGCTAATTCACATTTCTAGTCACTACACTTAACCATTTTCAAGTCACTAATTCACATTTCAAGTCACTACACTTAACCATTTCAAGAAACAAGTTAACAATTTCAAGGCACTACACTTAACCATTTTCTAGTCACTAATTCACATTTCAAGTCACAACATTTTACCATTTTCAAGAAACAAGTTCACATTTCAAGTCACTACATTTAACCATTTTCAAGAAACAAGTTCACAATTTCATGTCACTATACTTAACCATTTTCAAGTCACTAATTCACATTTCAAATCACTACAGTTAACCATCTTACCATTTTCAACACAATAATTCACATTTCAAGTCACTACACTTAACCATTTTAAAGAAACAAGTTCACAATTGCAAGTCACAACACTTAACAATTTCAAGAAACAAGTTCACAATTTCAAGTCACTACACTTAACCATTTCAACAACAAAGTTCACAATTTAAAGTCACTACATTAAACCATTTTCAAGAAACAAGTTCACAATTTCAAGTCACTACACTTAACCATTTTCAACTGACTACACTAAACCATTTTCAAGAAACATGTTCACGATTTCAAGTCACTAAACTTAACCATCTTCAAGAAACAAGTTCACAATTTCCAGTCACTACGCTTAGCCATTTCAAGAAACAAGTTTACAATCTCAAATCACTACACTTTACCATTTTCAAGACACTAATTCACATTTCCAGTCACAACATTTAACCATTTTAAAGAAACAAGTTCACATATCAAGTCATAACATTTAAACATTTTCAAGAAATAAGTTCACAATTTCAAATCACTACACTTTACCATTTTCAAGACACTATTTTACATTTAAAGTCACTACACTTAACCATTTCAAGAAACAAGTTCATAATTCCAAGTCACTACACTTAACCATTTTCTAGTCTCTAATTCACATTTCAAGTCCCTACACTGAACCATTTTCAAGAAACAAGTTCACAATTTAAAGTCACTATGCTTAGCCATTTCAAGAAACAAGTTCACAATTTCAAGTCATTACTCTTGACCATTTTCTAGTCTATAATTCGCATTTCAAGTCACTACACTTTAAAATTTTCAAGTCAGTAATTCACATTTTACGTCAGTACACATAACCATTTTCAAGAAACAAATTCACATTTCAAGTCATTACATTACTCCATTTTCAAGAAACAAGTTCACATTTTCAAGTCACTACACTTAACCATTTTCAACTTACTAATTAACATTTCAAGTCACTACACTTAACCATTTTCAAGAAACAAGTTCACAATTTCAAGTCACTAAGCTTAGCTATTTCAAGAAACAACTTCACAATTTCAAGTCACTACACTTATCCATTTTCTAGTCACTATTTCACATTTCAAGTTTCTATACTTAATCATTTTCAAGAAACAAGTTCACAATCGCAAGTCACTACACTTAAAAATTTTCAAGAAACAAGTTCACAATTTCAAGTCACTACACTTATCCATTTTCTAGTCACTATTTCACATTTCAAGTTTCTATACTTAATCATTTTAAAGAAACAAGTTCACAATCGCAAGTCACTACACTTAAAAATTTTCAAGAAACAAGTTCACAATTTCAAGTCACTACACTTAACCATTTCAACAACAAAGTTCACAATTTAAAGTCACTACATTAAACCATTTTCAAGAAACAAGTTCACAATTTCATGTCACTACACTTAACCGTTTTCAACTCACTACACTAAACCATTTTCAAGAAACATGTTCACGATTTCAAGTCACTACACTAAACCATTTTCAAGAAATAAGTTCACAATTTTATGTCACTATACTTAACCATTTTCAAGTCTCTAATTCAAATTTCAAGTCGCTACAATTAACCATTTAGAAGAAACAAGTTCACAATTTCAAGTCACTACGTTTAACCATTTTAACATTTTCAACACAATAATTTACATTTCAAGTCACTACACTTAACCATTTTAAAGAAACAAGTTCACAATTGCAAGTCACAACAATTAACCATTTCAAGAAACAAGTTCACAATTTCAAGTCACTACACTAAACCATTTTCAAGAAACATGTTCACAACTTCAAGTCACTACACTTAACCATTTTCAAGAAACAAGTTCACATTTCAACTCACTACATTAAACTATTTTAAAGAAACAAGTTCACAATTTCAAGTCACTAAACTTAACCTTTTTAAACTAACTAATTCACATTTCAACTCACTACACTAAACCATTTTCAAGAAACATGTTCACAATTTCAAGTCACTACACTTAACCATTTTAAAGAAACAAGTTCACAATTTCTAGTCACTACGCTTAGCCATTTCAAGAAACAAGTTCACAATTTAAAATCACTACACTTTACCATTTTCAAATCACTAATTCACATTTCAACTCACTAAACTAAACCATTTTCAAGAAAAATGTTCACAATTTCAAGTCACTACACTGAACCATTTTCAAGAAACAAGTTTACAATTTCAAGCCACTATGCTTAGCCATTACAAGAAACAAGTTCACAATTTCAAGTCACTACCTTATCCATTTTCTAGTCACTATTTCACATTTCAAGTTTCTATACTTAATCATTTTCAAGAAACAAGTTCACAATCGCAAGTCACTACACTTAAAAATTTTCAAGAAACAAGTTCACAATTTCAAGTCACTACACTTAACCATTTCAACAACAAAGTTCACAATTTAAAGTCACTACATTAAACCATTTTCAAGAAACAAGTTCACAATTTCAAGTCATTACACTTAACCGTTTTCAACTCACTACACTAAACCATTTTCAAGAAACATGTTCACGATTTCAAGTCACTACACTAAACCATTTTCAAGAAATAAGTTCACAATTTTATGTCACTATACTTAACCATTTTCAAGTCTCTAATTCAAATTTCAAGTCGCTACAGTTAACCATTTAGAAGAAACAAGTTCACAATTTCACGTCACTACGTTTAACCATTTTAACATTTTCAACACAATAATTTACATTTCAAGTCACTACACTTAACCATTTTAAAGAAACAAGTTCACAATTGCAAGTCACAACAATTAACCATTTCAAGAAACAAGTTCACAATTTCAAGTCACTGCACTAAACCATTTTCAAGAAACATGTTCACAATTTCAAGTCACTACACTTAACCATTTTCAAGAAACAAGTTCACATTTCAACTCACTACATTAAACTATTTTCAAGAAACAAGTTCACAATTTCAAGTCACTACACTTAACCATTTTAAACTCACTAATTCACATTTCCACTCACTACACTAAACCATTTTCAAGAAATATGTTCACAATTTCAAGTCACTACACTTAACCATTTTCAAGAAACAAGTTCACAATTTCTAGTCACTACGCTTAGCCATTTCAAGAAACAAGTTCACAATTTAAAATCACTACACTTTGCCATTTTCAACTCACTAATTCACATTTCAACTCACTACACTAAACCATTTTCAAGAAAAATGTTCACAATTTCAAGTCACTACGCTGAACCATTTTCAAGAAACAAGTTCACAATTTCTAGTCACTACACTTAACCATTTTCAAGTCACTAATTCACATTTCAAGTCACTACACTTAACCATTTCAAGAAACAAGTTAACAATTTCAAGGCACTACACTTAACCATTTTCTAGTCACTAATTCACATTTCAAGTCACAACATTTTACCATTTTCAAGAAACAAGTTCACATTTCAAGTCACTACATTTAACCATTTTCAAGAAACAAGTTCACAATTTCATGTCACTATACTTAACCATTTTCAAGTCACTAATTCACATTTCAAGTCACTACAGTTAACCATCTACCATTTTCTTGTCACTAATTCACATTTCAAGTCACTACACTTAACCATTTTAAAGAAACAAGTTCACAATTGCAAGTCACAACACTTAACAATTTCAAAAACAAGTTCACGATTTCAAGTCACTACACTTAACCATTTCAACAACAAAGTTCATAATTAAAAGTCACTACATTAAACCATTTTCAAGAAACAAGTTCACAATTTCAAGTCACTACACTTAACCATTTTCAACTGACTACACTAAACCATTTTCAACAAACATGTTCACCATTTCAAGTCACTAAACTTAACCATCTTTAAGAAACAAGTTCACAATTTCCAGTCACTACGCTTAGCCATTTCAAGAAACAAGTTTACAATTTCAAATCACTACACTTTACCATTTTCAAGACACTAATTCACATTTCCAGTCACAACATTTAACCATTTTAAAGAAACAAGTTCACATATCAAGTCATAACATTTAAACATTTTCAAGAAATAAGTTCACAATTTCAAATCACTACACTTTACCATTTTCAAGACACTATTTTACATTTAAAGTCACTACACTTAACCATTTCAAGAAACAAGTTCATAATTCCAAGTCACTAGACTTAACCATTTTCTAGTCTCTAATTCACATTTCAAGTCCCTACACTGAACCATTTTCAAGAAACAAGTTCACAATTTCAAGTCACTAATTCACATTTCAAGTCACAACATTTTACCATTTTCAAGAAACAAGTTCACATTTCAAGTCACTACATTTAACCAGTTTCAAGAAACAAGTTCACAATTTCATGTCACTATACTTAACCATTTTCAAGTCACTAATTCACATTTCAAGTCACTACAGTTAACCATCTACCATTTTCTTGTCACTAATTCACATTTCAAGTCACTACACTTAACCATTTTAAAGAAACAAGTTCACAATTGCAAGTCACAACACTTAACAATTTCAAAAACAAGTTCACAATTTCAAGTCACTACACTTAACCATTTCAACAACAAAGTTCATAATTAAAAGTCACTACATTAAACCATTTTCAAGAAACAAGTTCACAATTTCAAGTCACTACACTTAACCATTTTCAACTGACTACACTAAACCATTTTCAAGAAACATGTTCACGATTTCAAGTCACTAAACTTAACCATCTTCAAGAAACAAGTTCACAATTTCCAGTCACTACGCTTAGCCATTTCAAGAAACAAGTTTACAATCTCAAATCACTACACTTTACCATTTTCAAGACACTAATTCACATTTCCAGTCACAACATTTAACCATTTTAAAGAAACAAGTTCACATATCAAGTCATAACATTTAAACATTTTCAAGAAATAAGTTCACAATTTCAAATCACTACACTTTACCATTTTCAAGACACTATTTTACATTTAAAGTCACTACACTTAACCATTTCAAGAAACAAGTTCATAATTCCAAGTCACTACACTTAACCATTTTCTAGTCTCTAATTCACATTTCAAGTCCCTACACTGAACCATTTTCAAGAAACAAGTTCACAATTAAAAGTCACTATGCTTAGCCATTTCAAGAAACAAGTTCACAATTTCAAGTCATTACTCTTGACCATTTTCTAGTCTATAATTCACATTTCAAGTCACTACACTTTACAATTTTCAAGTCAGTAATTCACATTTTACGTCAGTACACATAACCATTTTCAAGAAACAAATTCACATTTCAAGTCACTACATTACTCCATTTTCAAGAAACAAGTTCACATTTTCAAGTCACTACACTTAACCATTTTCAACTTACTAATTAACATTTCAAGTCACTACACTTAACCATTTTCAAGAAACAAGTTCACAATTTCAAGTCACTAAGCTTAGCTATTTCAAGAAACAAGTTCACAATTTCAAGTCACTACACTTATCCATTTTCTAGTCACTATTTCACATTTCAAGTTTCTATACTTAATCATTTTCAAGAAACAAGTTCACAATCGCAAGTCACTACACTTAAAAATTTTCAAGAAACAAGTTCACAATTTCAAGTCACTACACTTATCCATTTTCTAGTCACTATTTCACATTTCAAGTTTCTATACTTAATCATTTTCAAGAAACAAGTTCACAATCGCAAGTCACTACACTTAAAAATTTTCAAGAAACAAGTTCACAATTTCAAGTCACTACACTTAACCATTTCAACAACAAAGTTCACAATTTAAAGTCACTACATTAAACCATTTTCAAGAAACAAGTTCACAATTTCATGTCACTACACTTAACCATTTTCAACTCACTACACTAAACCATTTTCAAGAAACATGTTCACGATTTCAAGTCACTACACTAAACCATTTTCAAGAAATAAGTTCACAATTTTATGTCACTATACTTAACCATTTTCAAGTCTCTAATTCAAATTTCAAGTCGCTACAATTAACCATTTAGAAGAAACAAGTTCACAATTTCAAGTCACTACGTTTAACCATTTTAACATTTTCAACACAATAATTTACATTTCAAGTCACTACACTTAACCATTTTAAAGAAACAAGTTCACAATTGCAAGTCACAACAATTAACCATTTCAAGAAACAAGTTCACAATTTCAAGTCACTACACTAAACCATTTTCAAGAAACATGTTCACAACTTCAAGTCACTACACTTAACCATTTTCAAGAAACAAGTTCACATTTCAACTCACTACAATAAACTATTTTAAAGAAACAAGTTCACAATTTCAAGTCACTACACTTAACCATTTTAAACTAACTAATTCACATTTCAACTCACTACACTAAACCATTTTCAAGAAACATGTTCACAATTTTAAGTCACTACACTTAACCATTTTCAAGAAACAAGTTCACAATTTCTAGTCACTACGCTTAGCCATTTCAAGAAACAAGTTCACAATTTAAAATCACTACACTTTACCCTTTTCAAATCACTAATTCACTTTTCAACTCACTAAACTAAACCATTTTCAAGAAAAATGTTCACAATTTCAAGTCACTACACTGAACCATTTTCAAGAAACAAGTTTACAATTTCAAGCCACTATGCTTAGCCATTACAAGAAACAAGTTCACAATTTCAAGTCACTACCTTATCCATTTTCTAGTCACTATTTCACATTTCAAGTTTCTATACTTAATCATTTTCAAGAAACAAGTTCACAATCGCAAGTCACTACACTTAAAAATTTTCAAGAAACAAGTTCACAATTTCAAGTCACTACACTTAACCATTTCAACAACAAAGTTCACAATTTAAAGTCACTACATTAAACCATTTTCAAGAAACAAGTTCACAATTTCAAGTCATTACACTTAACCGTTTTCAACTCACTACACTAAACCATTTTCAAGAAACATGTTCACGATTTCAAGTCACTACACTAAACCATTTTCAAGAAATAAGTTCACAATTTTATGTCACTATACTTAACCATTTTCAAGTCTCTAATTCAAATTTCAAGTCGCTACAGTTAACCATTTAGAAGAAACAAGTTCACAATTTCAAGTCACTACGTTTAACCATTTTAACATTTTCAACACAATAATTTACATTTCAAGTCACTACACTTAACCATTTTAAAGAAACAAGTTCACAATTGCAAGTCACAACAATTAACCATTTCAAGAAACAAGTTCACAATTTCAAGTCACTGCACTAAACCATTTTCAAGAAACATGTTCACAATTTCAAATCACTACACTTAACCATTTTCAAGAAACAAGTTCACATTTCAACTCACTACATTAAACTATTTTCAAGAAACAAGTTCACAATTTCAAGTCACTACACTTAACCATTTTAAACTCACTAATTCACATTTCCACTCACTACACTAAACCATTTTCAAGAAATATGTTCACAATTTCAAGTCACTACACTTAACCATTTTCAAGAAACAAGTTCACAATTTCTAGTCACTACGCTTAGCCATTTCAAGAAACAAGTTCACAATTTAAAATCACTACACTTTACCATTTTCAACTCACTAATTCACATTTCAACTCACTACACTAAACCATTTTCAAGAAAAATGTTCACAATTTCAAGTCACTACGCTGAACCATTTTCAAGAAACAAGTTTACAATTTCAAGCCACTATGCTTAGCCATTACAAGAAACAAGTTCACAATTACAAGTCATTACACTTTACCATTTTCAAGTAACAAATTCATATTTCAAGTCACTACACTAAATAATTTCAAGAAACAAGTTTACAATTTCAAGTCATTACACTTAACCAATTTCTAGTCTCTAATTCACATTTCAAGTCACCACACTTTACCAGTTTAAAGAAGCAAGTTCACAATTTCAAGTCACTACACTAAACCATTTCCAACTCACTAATTCAAATTATAAGTCACTACACTTAACCATTTTTAAGAAAAAAGTTCACAATTTCAAGTCACTACACTAAACCATATTCTAGTCACTAATTCACATTTCAAGTCACTACACTCAACCATTTTAAGGAAACAAGTTCATTATTTCAAGTCACTACCTTTAACCATTTTACCATTTTCAAGTCGCTAATTCACATTTCTAGTCACTACACTTAACCATTTTCAAGTCACTAATTCACATTTCAAGTCACTACACTTAACCATTTCAAGAAACAAGTTAACAATTTCAAGGCACTACACTTAACCATTTTCTAGTCACTAATTCACATTTCAAGTCACAACATTTTACCATTTTCAAGAAACAAGTTCACATTTCAAGTCACTACATTTAACCATTTTCAAGAAACAAGTTCACAATTTCATGTCACTATACTTAACCATTTTCAAGTCACTAATTCACATTTCAAGTCACTACAGTTAACCATCTACCATTTTCTTGTCACTAATTCACATTTCAAGTCACTACACTTAACCATTTTAAAGAAACAAGTTCACAATTGCAAGTCACAACACTTAACAATTTCAAAAACAAGTTCACAATTTAGTGTCACTACACTTAACCATTTCAACAACAAAGTTCATAATTAAAAGTCACTACATTAAACCATTTTCAAGAAACAAGTTCACAATTTCAAGTCACTACACTTAACCATTTTCAACTGACTACACTAAACCATTTTCAACAAACATGTTCACCATTTCAAGTCACTAAACTTAACCATCTTTAAGAAACAAGTTCACAATTTCCAGTCACTACGCTTAGCCATTTCAAGAAACAAGTTTACAATTTCAAATCACTACACTTTACCATTTTCAAGACACTAATTCACATTTCAAGTCACAACATTTAACCATTTTAAAGAAACAAGTTCACATATCAAGTCATAACATTTAAACATTTTCAAGAAATAAGTTCACAATTTCAAATCACTACACTTTACCATTTTCAAGACACTATTTTACATTTAAAGTCACTACACTTAACCATTTCAAGAAACAAGTTCATAATTCCAAGTCACTAGACTTAACCATTTTCTAGTCTCTAATTCACATTTCAAGTCCCTACACTGAACCATTTTCAAGAAACAAGTTCACAATTTCAAGTCACTATGCTTAGCCATTTCAAGAAACAAGTTCACAATTTCAAGTCATTACTCTTAACCATTTTCTAGTCTATAATTCACATTTCAAGTCACTACACTTTAAAATTTTCAAGTCAGTAATTCACATTTTAAGTCAGTACACATAACCATTTTCAAGAAACAAATTCACATTTCAAGTCACTACATTACTCCATTTTCAAGAAACAAGTTCACATTTTCAAGTCACTACACTTAACCATTTTCAACTTACTAATTAACATTTCAAGTCACTACACTTAACCATTTTCAAGAAACAAGTTCACAATTTCAAGTCACTATGCTTATCTATTTCAAGAAACAAGTTCACAATTTCAAGTCACTACACTTAACCATTTTCAGGAAACTAATTCACATTTCAAGTTTCTATACTTAATCATTTTCAAGAAACAAGTTCACAATCACAAGTCACTACACTTAAAAATTTTCAAGAAATAAGTTCACAATTTCAAGTGACTACACTTAACCATTTCAACAACAAAGTTCACAATTTAAAGTCACTACATTAAACCATTTTCAAGAAACAAGTTCACAATTTCAAGTCACTACACTTAACCGTTTTCAACTCACTACACTAAACCATTTTCAAGAAACAAGTTCACAATTTCCAGTCACTACGCTTAGCCATTTCAAGAAACAAGTTCACAATTTAAATCACTACACTTTACCATTTTCAAGACACTAATTCACATTTAAAGTCACTACACTTAACCATTTCAAGAAACAAGTTCATAATTTCAATTCACTACACTTAACCATTTTCTAGTCTCTAATTCACATTTCAAGTCTCTACACTGAACCATTTTCAAGAAACATGTTCACAATTTCAAGGCACTATGCTTAGCCATTTCAAGAAACAAGTTCACAATTTCAAGTCACTACACTTTACCAATTTCAAGAAACTAATTCACATTTCAAGTTTCTATACTTAATCATTTTAAAGAAACAAGTTCACAATCGCAAGTCACTACACTTAAAAATTTTCAAGAAACAAGTTCACAATTTCAAGTCACTACACTTAACCATTTCAACAACAAAGTTCACAATTTAAAGTCACTACATTAAACCATTTTCAAGAAACAAGTTCACAATTTCAAGTCATTACTCTTAACCATTTTCTAGTCTATAATTCACATTTCAAGTCACTACACTTTACAATTTTCAAGTCAGTAATTCACATTTTAAGTCACTACACATAACCATTTTCAAGAAACAAATTCACATTTCAAGTCACTACATTACTCCATTTTCAAGAAACAAGTTCACATTTTCAAGTCACTACACTTAACCATTTTCAACTCACTAATTCACATTTCAACTCCTTACACTTAACCATTTTCAAGAAACATGTTCACAATTTCAAGTCACTACACTTAATCATTTTCAAGAAAAAAGTACACATTTCAACTCACTACATTAAACTATTTTAAAGAAACAAGTTCACAATTTCAAGTCACTACACTTAACCATTTTAAACTCACTAATTCACATTTCAACTCACTACACTAAACCATTTTCAAGAAACATGTTCACAATTTCAAGTCACTACACTTAACCATTTTCAAGAAACAAGTTCACAATTTCATGTCACTAATCTTAGCCATTTCAAGAAAAAAGTTCACAATTTCAAGTCACTACACTTAACCATTTTCAACTCACTAATTCATATTTTAACTCCTTACACTTAACCATTTTCAAGAAACATGTTCACAATTTAAAGTCACTACACTTAAATATTTTCAAGAAACAAGTTCACAATTTCAAGTCACTATGCTTAGCCATTTCAAGAAACAAGTTCACAATTTCAAATCACTACACTTTACCATTTTCAAGTCACTAATTCACATGTCAAGTCACTACACTTAACCGTTTCAAGAAACAAGTTCATAATTTCAAGTCACTACACGTAACCATTTTCTAGTCTCTAATTCACATTTCAAGTCACTACACTTAACCATTTTAAAGAAACAAGTTCACAATTGCAAGTCACAACAATTAACAATTTCAAGAAACAAGTTCACAATTTCAAGTCACTACACTAAACCATTTTCAAGAAACATGTTCACAATTTCAAGTCGCTACACTTAACCATTTTCAAGAAACAAGTTCACATTTCAACTCACTACATTAAACTATTTTCAAGAAACAAGTTCACAATTTCAAGTCACTACACTAAACCATTTTAAACTCACTAATTCACATTTCCACTCACTACACTAAACCATTTTCAAGAAACATGTTCATAATTTGAAGTCACTACACTTAACCATTTTCAAGAAACAAGTTCACAATTTCTAGTCACTACGCTTAGCCATTTCAAGAAACAAGTTCACAATTTCAAATCACTACACTTTACCATTTTCAACTCACTAATTCACATTTCAACTCACTACACTAAACCATTTTCAAGAAACATGTTCACAATTTCAAGTCACTACACTGAACCATTTTCAAGAAACAAGTTTACAATTTCAAGTCACTATGCTTAGCCATTTCAAGAAACAAGTTCACAATTACAAGTCATTACACTTTACCATTTTCAAGTAACTAATTCATATTTCAAGTCACTACACTTAACAATTTCAAGAAACAAGTTCACAATTTCAAGTCATTACACATAACCAATTTCTAGTCTCTAATTCACATTTCAAGTCACTACACTTAACCATTTTCAACTTACTAATTAACATTTCAAGTCACTACACTTAACCATTTTCAAGAAACAAGTTCACAATTTCAAGTCACTATGCTTAGCCATTTCAAGAAACAAGTTCACAATTTCAAATCACTACACTTTACCATTTTCAAGTCACTAATTCACATTTCAAGTCACTACACTTAACCGTTTCAAGAAACAAGTTCACAATTTCAAATCATTACACTTAACCATTTTCTAGTCTCTAATTCACATTTCAAGTCACTACACTTTACCAATTTCAAGAAACTAATTCACATTTCAAGTTTCTATACTTAATCATTTTCAAGAAACAAGTTCACAATCGCAAGTCACTACACTTAAAAATTTTCAAGAAACAAGTTCACAATTTCAAGTCACTACACTTAACCATTCCAACAACAAAGTTCACAATTTAAAGTCACTACATTAAACCATTTTCAAGAAACAAGTTCACAATTTCAAGTCACTACACTTAACCATTTTCAACTCACTACACTAAAACCTTTTCAAGAAACATGTTCACCATTTCAAGTCACTACACTTAACCATTTTCAAGAAACAAGTTCAAAATTTCCAATCACTACGCTTAGCCATTTCAAGAAACAAGTTCACAATTTCAAATCACTACACTTTACCATTTTCAAGACACTAATTCACATTTCAAGTCACAACATTTAACCATTTTAAAGAAACAAGTTCACATATCAAGTCATAACATTTAACCATTTTCAAGAAATAACTTCACAATTTCAAATCACTACACTTTACCATTTTCAAGACACTAATTCACATTTAAAGTCACTACACTTAACCATTTCAAGAAACAAGTTCATAATTTCAATTCACTACACTTAACCATTTTCTAGTCTCTAATTCACATTTCAAGTCCCTACACTGAACCATTTTCAAGAAACAAGTTCACAATTTCAAGTCACTATACTTAGCCATTTCAAGAAACAAGTTCACAATTTCAAGTCACTACACTTTACCATTTTCAAGTCAATAATTAATATTTCAAGTCACTACACTCAACAATTTCAAGAAACAAGTTCACAATTTCAAGTCATTACTCTTAACCATTTTCTAGTCTATAATTCACATTTCAAGTCACTACACTTTACAATTTTCAAGTCAGTAATTCACATTTTAAGTCACTACACATAACCATTTTCAAGAAACAAATTCACATTTCAAGTCACTACATTACTCCATTTTCAAGAAACAAGTTCACATTTTCAAGTCACTACACTTAACCATTTTCAACTTACTAATTAACATTTCAAGTCACTACACTTAACCATTTTCAAGAAACAAGTTCACAGTTTCAAGTCACTATGCTTAGCTATTTCAAGAAACAAGTTCACAATTTCAAGTCACTACACTAAACCATTTTCAAGAAACATGTTCACAATTTCAAGTCGCTACACTTAACCATTTTCAACAACAAAGTTCACAATTTAAAGTCACTACATTAAACCATTTTCAAGAAACAAGTTCACAATTTCAAGTCACTACACTTAACCGTTTTCAACTCACTACACTAAACCATTTTCAAGAAACAAGTTCACAATTTCCAGTCACTACGCTTAGCCATTTCAAGAAACAAGTTCACAATTTAAATCACTACACTTTACCATTTTCAAGACACTAATTCACATTTAAAGTCACTACACTTAACCATTTCAAGAAACAAGTTCATAATTTCAATTCACTACACTTAACCATTTTCTAGTCTCTAATTCACATTTCAAGTCCCTACACTGAACCATTTTCAAGAAACATGTTCACAATTTCAAGTCACTATGCTTAGCCATTTCAAGAAACAAGTTCACAATTTCAAGTCACTACACTTTACCAATTTCAAGAAACTAATTCACATTTCAAGTTTCTATACTTAATCATTTTAAAGAAACAAGTTCACAATCGCAAGTCACTACACTTAAAAATTTTCAAGAAACAAGTTCACAATTTCAAGTCACTACACTTAACCATTTCAACAACAAAGTTCACAATTTAAAGTCACTACATTAAACCATTTTCAAGAAACAAGTTCACAATTTCAAGTCATTACTCTTAACCATTTTCTAGTCTATAATTCACATTTCAAGTCACTACACTTTACAATTTTCAAGTCAGTAATTCACATTTTAAGTCACTACACATAACCATTTTCAAGAAACAAATTCACATTTCAAGTCACTACATTACTCCATTTTCAAGAAACAAGTTCACATTTTCAAGTCACTACACTTAACCATTTTCAACTCACTAATTCACATTTCAACTCCTTACACTTAACCATTTTCAAGAAACATGTTCACAATTTCAAGTCACTACACTTAATCATTTTCAAGAAAAAAGTACACATTTCAACTCACTACATTAAACTATTTTAAAGAAACAAGTTCACAATTTCAAGTCACTACACTTAACCATTTTAAACTCACTAATTCACATTTCAACGCACTACACTAAACCATTTTCAAGAAACATGTTCACAATTTCAAGTCACTACACTTAACCATTTTCAAGAAACAAGTTCACAATTTCATGTCACTAATCTTAGCCATTTCAAGAAAAAAGTTCACAATTTCAAGTCACTACACTTAACCATTTTCAACTCACTAATTCATATTTTAACTCCTTACACTTAACCATTTTCAAGAAACATGTTCACAATTTAAAGTCACTACACTTAAATATTTTCAAGAAACAAGTTCACAATTTCAAGTCACTATGCTTAGCCATTTCAAGAAACAAGTTCACAATTTCAAATCACTACACTTTACCATTTTCAAGTCACTAATTCACATGTCAAGTCACTACACTTAACCGTTTCAAGAAACAAGTTCATAATTTCAAGTCACTACACGTAACCATTTTCTAGTCTCTAATTCACATTTCAAGTCACTACACTTAACCATTTTAAAGAAACAAGTTCACAATTGCAAGTCACAACAATTAACAATTTCAAGAAACAAGTTCACAATTTCAAGTCACTACACTAAACCATTTTCAAGAAACATGTTCACAATTTCAAGTCGCTACACTTAACCATTTTCAAGAAACAAGTTCACATTTCAACTCACTACATTAAACTATTTTCAAGAAACAAGTTCACAATTTCAAGTCACTACACTAAACCATTTTAAACTCACTAATTCACATTTCCACTCACTACACTAAACCATTTTCAAGAAACATGTTCATAATTTGAAGTCACTACACTTAACCATTTTCAAGAAACAAGTTCACAATTTCTAGTCACTACGCTTAGCCATTTCAAGAAACAAGTTCACAATTTCAAATCACTACACTTTACCATTTTCAACTCACTAATTCACATTTCAACTCACTACACTAAACCATTTTCAAGAAACATGTTCACAATTTCAAGTCACTACACTGAACCATTTTCAAGAAACAAGTTTATAATTTCAAGTCACTATGCTTAGCCATTTCAAGAAACAAGTTCACAATTACAAGTCATTACACTTTACCATTTTCAAGTAACTAATTCATATTTCAAGTCACTACACTTAACAATTTCAAGAAACAAGTTCACAATTTCAAGTCATTACACATAACCAATTTCTAGTCTCTAATTCACATTTCAAGTCACTACACTTAACCATTTTCAACTTACTAATTAACATTTCAAGTCACTACACTTAACCATTTTCAAGAAACAAGTTCACAATTTCAAGTCACTATGCTTAGCCATTTCAAGAAACAAGTTCACAATTTCAAATCACTACACTTAACCATTTTCTAGTCTCTAATTCACATTTCAAGTCACTACACTTTACCAATTTCAAGAAACTAATTCACATTTCAAGTTTCTATACTTAATCATTTTCAAGAAACAAGTTCACAATCGCAAGTCACTACACTTAAAAATTTTCAAGAAACAAGTTCACAATTTCAAGTCACTACACTTAACCATTTCAACAACAAAGTTCACAATTTAAAGTCACTACATTAAACCATTTTCAAGAAACAAGTTCACAATTTCAAGTCACTACACTTAACCATTTTCAACTCACTACACTAAAACCTTTTCAAGAAACATGTTCACCATTTCAAGTCACTACACTTAACCATTTTCAAGAAACAAGTTCAAAATTTCCAATCACTACGCTTAGCCATTTCAAGAAACAAGTTCACAATTTCAAATCACTACAATTTACCATTTTCAAGACACTAATTCACATTTCAAGTCACAACATTTAACCATTTTAAAGAAACAAGTTCACATATCAAGTCATAACATTTAACCATTTTCAAGAAATAACTTCACAATTTCAAATCACTACACTTTACCATTTTCAAGACACTAATTCACATTTAAAGTCACTACACTTAACCATTTCAAGAAACAAGTTCATAATTTCAATTCACTACACTTAACCATTTTCTAGTCTCTAATTCACATTTCAAGTCCCTACACTGAACCATTTTCAAGAAACAAGTTCACAATTTCAAGTCACTATACTTAGCCATTTCAAGAAACAAGTTCACAATTTCAAGTCACTACACTTTACCATTTTCAAGTCAATAATTAATATTTCAAGTCACTACACTCAACAATTTCAAGAAACAAGTTCACAATTTCAAGTCATTACTCTTAACCATTTTCTAGTCTATAATTCACATTTCAAGTCACTACACTTTACAATTTTCAAGTCAGTAATTCACATTTTAAGTCACTACACATAACCATTTTCAAGAAACAAATTCACATTTCAAGTCACTACATTACTCCATTTTCAAGAAACAAGTTCACATTTTCAAGTCACTACACTTAACCATTTTCAACTTACTAATTAACATTTCAAGTCACTACACTTAACCATTTTCAAGAAACAAGTTCACAGTTTCAAGTCACTATGCTTAGCTATTTCAAGAAACAAGTTCACAATTTCAAGTCACTACACTAAACCATTTTCAAGAAACATGTTCACAATTTCAAGTCGCTACACTAAACCATTTTCAAGAAACATGTTCACAATTTCAAGTCGCTACACTTAACCATTTTCAAGAAACAAGTTCACATTTCAACTCACTACATTAAACTATTTTCAAGAAACAAGTTCACAATTTCAAGTCACTACACTAAACCATTTTAAACTCACTAATTCACATTTCCACTCACTACACTAAACCATTTTCAAGAAACATGTTCATAATTTGAAGTCACTACACTTAACCATTTTCAAGAAACAAGTTCACAATTTCTAGTCACTACGCTTAGCCATTTCAAGAAACAAGTTCACAATTTCAAATCACTACACTTTACCATTTTCAACTCACTAATTCACATTTCAACTCACTACACTAAACCATTTTCAAGAAACATGTTCACAATTTCAAGTCACTAAACTGAACCATTTTCAAGAAACAAGTTTACAATTTCAAGTCACTATGCTTAGCCATTTCAAGAAACAAGTTCACAATTACAAGTCATTACACTTTACCATTTTCAAGTAACTAATTCATATTTCAAGTCACTACACTTAACAATTTCAAGAAACAAGTTCACAATTTCAAGTCATTACACATAACCAATTTCTAGTCTCTAATTCACATTTCAAGTCACTACACTTAACCATTTTCAACTTACTAATAACATTTCAAGTCACTACACTTAACCATTTTCAAGAAACAAGTTCACAATTTCAAGTCACTATGCTTAGCCATTTCAAGAAACAAGTTCACAATTTCAAATCACTACACTTTACCATTTTCAAGTCACTAATTCACATTTCAAGTCACTACACTTAACCGTTTCAAAAACAAGTTCACAATTTCAAATCATTACACTTAACCATTTTCTAGTCTCTAATTCACATTTCAAGTCACTACACTTTACCAATTTCAAGAAACTAATTCACATTTCAAGTTTCTATACTTAATCATTTTCAAGAAACAAGTTCACAATCGCAAGTCACTACACTTAAAAATTTTCAAGAAACAAGTTCACAATTTCAAGTCACTATACTTAACCATTTCAACAACAAAGTTCACAATTTAAAGTCACTACATTAAACCATTTTCAAGAAACAAGTTCACAATTTCAAGTCACTACACTTAACCATTTTCAACTCACTACACTAAAACCTTTTCAAGAAACATGTTCACCATTTCAAGTCACTACACTTAACCATTTTCAAGAAACAAGTTCAAAATTTCCAATCACTACGCTTAGCCATTTCAAGAAACAAGTTCACAATTTCAAATCACTACACTTTACCATTTTCAAGACACTAATTCACATTTCAAGTCACAACATTTAACCATTTTAAAGAAACAAGTTCACATATCAAGTCATAACATTTAACCATTTTCAAGAAATAACTTCACAATTTCAAATCACTACACTTTACCATTTTCAAGACACTAATTCACATTTAAAGTCACTACACTTAACCATTTCAAGAAACAAGTTCATAATTTCAATTCACTACACTTAACCATTTTCTAGTCTCTAATTCACATTTCAAGTCCCTACACTGAACCATTTTCAAGAAACAAGTTCACAATTTCAAGTCACTATGCTTAGCCATTTCAAGAAACAAGTTCACAATTTCAAGTCACTACACTTTACCATTTTCAAGTCAATAATTAATATTTCAAGTCACTACACTCAACAATTTCAAGAAACAAGTTCACAATTTCAAGTCATTACTCTTAACCATTTTCTAGTCTATAATTCACATTTCAAGTCACTACACTTTACAATTTTCAAGTCAGTAATTCACATTTTAAGTCACTACACATAACCATTTTCAAGAAACAAATTCACATTTCAAGTCACTACATTACTCCATTTTCAAGAAACAAGTTCACATTTTCAAGTCACTACACTGAACCATTTTCAACTTACTAATTAACATTTCAAGTCACTACACTTAACCATTTTCAAGAAACAAGTTCACAGTTTCAAGTCACTATGCTTAGCTATTTCAAGAAACAAGTTCACAATTTCAAGTCACTACACTAAACCATTTTCAAGAAACATGTTCACAATTTCAAGTCGCTACACTTAACCATTTTCAACAACAAAGTTCACAATTTAAAGTCACTACATTAAACCATTTTCAAGAAACAAGTTCACAATTTCAAGTCATTACTCTTAACCATTTTCTAGTCTATAATTCACATTTCAAGTCACTACACTTTACAATTTTCAAGTCAGTAATTCACATTTTAAGTCACTACACATAACCATTTTCAAGAAACAAATTCACATTTCAAGTCACTACATTACTCCATTTTCAAGAAACAAGTTCACATTTTCAAGTCACTACACTTAACCATTTTCAACTCACTAATTCACATTTCAACTCCTTACACTTAACCATTTTCAAGAAACATGTTCACAATTTCAAGTCACTACACTTAATCATTTTCAAGAAAAAAGTACACATTTCAACTCACTACATTAAACTATTTTAAAGAAACAAGTTCACAATTTCAAGTCACTACACTTAACCATTTTAAACTCACTAATTCACATTTCAACGCACTACACTAAACCATTTTCAAGAAACATGTTCACAATTTCAAGTCACTACACTTAACCATTTTCAAGAAACAAGTTCACAATTTCATGTCACTAATCTTAGCCATTTCAAGAAAAAAGTTCACAATTTCAAGTCACTACACTTAACCATTTTCAACTCACTAATTCATATTTTAACTCCTTACACTTAACCATTTTCAAGAAACATGTTCACAATTTAAAGTCACTACACTTAAATATTTTCAAGAAACAAGTTCACAATTTCAAGTCACTATGCTTAGCCATTTCAAGAAACAAGTTCACAATTTCAAATCACTACACTTTACCATTTTCAAGTCACTAATTCACATGTCAAGTCACTACACTTAACCGTTTCAAGAAACAAGTTCATAATTTCAAGTCACTACACGTAACCATTTTCTAGTCTCTAATTCACATTTCAAGTCACTACACTTAACCATTTTAAAGAAACAAGTTCACAATTGCAAGTCACAACAATTAACAATTTCAAGAAACAAGTTCACAATTTCAAGTCACTACACTAAACCATTTTCAAGAAACATGTTCACAATTTCAAGTCGCTACACTTAACCATTTTCAAGAAACAAGTTCACATTTCAACTCACTACATTAAACTATTTTCAAGAAACAAGTTCACAATTTCAAGTCACTACACTAAACCATTTTAAACTCACTAATTCACATTTCCACTCACTACACTAAACCATTTTCAAGAAACATGTTCATAATTTGAAGTCACTACACTTAACCATTTTCAAGAAACAAGTTCACAATTTCTAGTCACTACGCTTAGCCATTTCAAGAAACAAGTTCACAATTTCAAATCACTACACTTTACCATTTTCAACTCACTAATTCACATTTCAACTCACTACACTAAACCATTTTCAAGAAACATGTTCACAATTTCAAGTCACTACACTGAACCATTTTCAAGAAACAAGTTTACAATTTCAAGTCACTATGCTTAGCCATTTCAAGAAACAAGTTCACAATTACAAGTCATTACACTTTACCATTTTCAAGTAACTAATTCATATTTCAAGTCACTACACTTAACAATTTCAAGAAACAAGTTCACAATTTCAAGTCATTACACATAACCAATTTCTAGTCTCTAATTCACATTTCAAGTCACTACACTTAACCATTTTCAACTTACTAATTAACATTTCAAGTCACTACACTTAACCATTTTCAAGAAACAAGTTCACAATTTCAAGTCACTATGCTTAGCCATTTCAAGAAACAAGTTCACAATTTCAAATCACTACACTTTACCATTTTCAAGTCACTAATTCACATTTCAAGTCACTACACTTAACCGTTTCAAAAACAAGTTCACAATTTCAAATCATTACACTTAACCATTTTCTAGTCTCTAATTCACATTTCAAGTCACTACACTTTACCAATTTCAAGAAACTAATTCACATTTCAAGTTTCTATACTTAATCATTTTCAAGAAACAAGTTCACAATCGCAAGTCACTACACTTAAAAATTTTCAAGAAACAAGTTCACAATTTCAAGTCACTATACTTAACCATTTCAACAACAAAGTTCACAATTTAAAGTCACTACATTAAACCATTTTCAAGAAACAAGTTCACAATTTCAAGTCACTACACTTAACCATTTTCAACTCACTACACTAAAACCTTTTCAAGAAACATGTTCACCATTTCAAGTCACTACACTTAACCATTTTCAAGAAACAAGTTCAAAATTTCCAATCACTACGCTTAGCCATTTCAAGAAACAAGTTCACAATTTCAAATCACTACACTTTACCATTTTCAAGACACTAATTCACATTTCAAGTCACAACATTTAACCATTTTAAAGAAACAAGTTCACATATCAAGTCATAACATTTAACCATTTTCAAGAAATAACTTCACAATTTCAAATCACTACACTTTACCATTTTCAAGACACTAATTCACATTTAAAGTCACTACACTTAACCATTTCAAGAAACAAGTTCATAATTTCAATTCACTACACTTAACCATTTTCTAGTCTCTAATTCACATTTCAAGTCCCTACACTGAACCATTTTCAAGAAACAAGTTCACAATTTCAAGTCACTATGCTTAGCCATTTCAAGAAACAAGTTCACAATTTCAAGTCACTACACTTTACCATTTTCAAGTCAATAATTAATATTTCAAGTCACTACACTCAACAATTTCAAGAAACAAGTTCACAATTTCAAGTCATTACTCTTAACCATTTTCTAGTCTATAATTCACATTTCAAGTCACTACACTTTACAATTTTCAAGTCAGTAATTCACATTTTAAGTCACTACACATAACCATTTTCAAGAAACAAATTCACATTTCAAGTCACTACATTACTCCATTTTCAAGAAACAAGTTCACATTTTCAAGTCACTACACTTAACCATTTTCAACTTACTAATTAACATTTCAAGTCACTACACTTAACCATTTTCAAGAAACAAGTTCACAGTTTCAAGTCACTATGCTTAGCTATTTCAAGAAACAAGTTCACAATTTCAAGTCACTACACTAAACCATTTTCAAGAAACATGTTCACAATTTCAAGTCGCTACACTTAACCATTTTCAACAACAAAGTTCACAATTTAAAGTCACTACATTAAACCATTTTCAAGAAACAAGTTCACAATTTCAAGTCACTACACTTAACCGTTTTCAACTCACTACACTAAACCATTTTCAAGAAACAAGTTCACAATTTCCAGTCACTACGCTTAGCCATTTCAAGAAACAAGTTCACAATTTAAATCACTACACTTTACCATTTTCAAGACACTAATTCACATTTAAAGTCACTACACTTAACCATTTCAAGAAACAAGTTCATAATTTCAATTCACTACACTTAACCATTTTCTAGTCTCTAATTCACATTTCAAGTCCCTACACTGAACCATTTTCAAGAAACATGTTCACAATTTCAAGTCACTATGCTTAGCCATTTCAAGAAACAAGTTCACAATTTCAAGTCACTACACTTTACCAATTTCAAGAAACTAATTCACATTTCAAGTCTCTATACTTAATCATTTTAAAGAAACAAGTTCACAATCGCAAGTCACTACACTTAAAAATTTTCAAGAAACAAGTTCACAATTTCAAGTCACTACACTTAACCATTTCAACAACAAAGTTCACAATTTAAAGTCACTACATTAAACCATTTTCAAGAAACAAGTTCACAATTTCAAGTCATTACTCTTAACCATTTTCTAGTCTATAATTCACATTTCAAGTCACTACACTTTACAATTTTCAAGTCAGTAATTCACATTTTAAGTCACTACACATAACCATTTTCAAGAAACAAATTCACATTTCAAGTCACTACATTACTCCATTTTCAAGAAACAAGTTCACATTTTCAAGTCACTACACTTAACCATTTTCAACTCACTAATTCACATTTCAACTCCTTACACTTAACCATTTTCAAGAAACATGTTCACAATTTCAAGTCACTACACTTAATCATTTTCAAGAAAAAAGTACACATTTCAACTCACTACATTAAACTATTTTAAAGAAACAAGTTCACAATTTCAAGTCACTACACTTAACCATTTTAAACTCACTAATTCACATTTCAACGCACTACACTAAACCATTTTCAAGAAACATGTTCACAATTTCAAGTCACTACACTTAACCATTTTCAAGAAACAAGTTCACAATTTCATGTCACTAATCTTAGCCATTTCAAGAAAAAAGTTCACAATTTCAAGTCACTACACTTAACCATTTTCAACTCACTAATTCATATTTTAACTCCTTACACTTAACCATTTTCAAGAAACATGTTCACAATTTAAAGTCACTACACTTAAATATTTTCAAGAAACAAGTTCACAATTTCAAGTCACTATGCTTAGCCATTTCAAGAAACAAGTTCACAATTTCAAATCACTACACTTTACCATTTTCAAGTCACTAATTCACATGTCAAGTCACTACACTTAACCGTTTCAAGAAACAAGTTCATAATTTCAAGTCACTACACGTAACCATTTTCTAGTCTCTAATTCACATTTCAAGTCACTACACTTAACCATTTTAAAGAAACAAGTTCACAATTGCAAGTCACAACAATTAACAATTTCAAGAAACAAGTTCACAATTTCAAGTCACTACACTAAACCATTTTCAAGAAACATGTTCACAATTTCAAGTCGCTACACTTAACCATTTTCAAGAAACAAGTTCACATTTCAACTCACTACATTAAACTATTTTCAAGAAACAAGTTCACAATTTCAAGTCACTACACTAAACCATTTTAAACTCACTAATTCACATTTCCACTCACTACACTAAACCATTTTCAAGAAACATGTTCATAATTTGAAGTCACTACACTTAACCATTTTCAAGAAACAAGTTCACAATTTCTAGTCACTACGCTTAGCCATTTCAAGAAACAAGTTCACAATTTCAAATCACTACACTTTACCATTTTCAACTCACTAATTCACATTTCAACTCACTACACTAAACCATTTTCAAGAAACATGTTCACAATTTCAAGTCACTACACTGAACCATTTTCAAGAAACAAGTTTACAATTTCAAGTCACTATGCTTAGCCATTTCAAGAAACAAGTTCACAATTACAAGTCATTACACTTTACCATTTTCAAGTAACTAATTCATATTTCAAGTCACTACACTTAACAATTTCAAGAAACAAGTTCACAATTTCAAGTCATTACACATAACCAATTTCTAGTCTCTAATTCACATTTCAAGTCACTACACTTAACCATTTTCAACTTACTAATTAACATTTCAAGTCACTACACTTAACCATTTTCAAGAAACAAGTTCACAATTTCAAGTCACTATGCTTAGCCATTTCAAGAAACAAGTTCACAATTTCAAATCACTACACTTTACCATTTTCAAGTCACTAATTCACATTTCAAGTCACTACACTTAACCGTTTCAAAAACAAGTTCACAATTTCAAATCATTACACTTAACCATTTTCTAGTCTCTAATTCACATTTCAAGTCACTACACTTTACCAATTTCAAGAAACTAATTCACATTTCAAGTTTCTATACTTAATCATTTTCAAGAAACAAGTTCACAATCGCAAGTCACTACACTTAAAAATTTTCAAGAAACAAGTTCACAATTTCAAGTCACTATACTTAACCATTTCAACAACAAAGTTCACAATTTAAAGTCACTACATTAAACCATTTTCAAGAAACAAGTTCACAATTTCAAGTCACTACACTTAACCATTTTCAACTCACTACACTAAAACCTTTTCAAGAAACATGTTCACCATTTCAAGTCACTACACTTAACCATTTTCAAGAAACAAGTTCAAAATTTCCAATCACTACGCTTAGCCATTTCAAGAAACAAGTTCACAATTTCAAATCACTACACTTTACCATTTTCAAGACACTAATTCACATTTCAAGTCACAACATTTAACCATTTTAAAGAAACAAGTTCACATATCAAGTCATAACATTTAACCATTTTCAAGAAATAACTTCACAATTTCAAATCACTACACTTTACCATTTTCAAGACACTAATTCACATTTAAAGTCACTACACTTAACCATTTCAAGAAACAAGTTCATAATTTCAATTCACTACACTTAACCATTTTCTAGTCTCTAATTCACATTTCAAGTCCCTACACTGAACCATTTTCAAGAAACAAGTTCACAATTTCAAGTCACTATGCTTAGCCATTTCAAGAAACAAGTTCACAATTTCAAGTCACTACACTTTACCATTTTCAAGTCAATAATTAATATTTCAAGTCACTACACTCAACAATTTCAAGAAACAAGTTCACAATTTCAAGTCATTACTCTTAACCATTTTCTAGTCTATAATTCACATTTCAAGTCACTACACTTTACAATTTTCAAGTCAGTAATTCACATTTTAAGTCACTACACATAACCATTTTCAAGAAACAAATTCACATTTCAAGTCACTACATTACTCCATTTTCAAGAAACAAGTTCACATTTTCAAGTCACTACACTTAACCATTTTCAACTTACTAATTAACATTTCAAGTCACTACACTTAACCATTTTCAAGAAACAAGTTCACAGTTTCAAGTCACTATGCTTAGCTATTTCAAGAAACAAGTTCACAATTTCAAGTCACTACACTAAACCATTTTCAAGAAACATGTTCACAATTTCAAGTCGCTACACTTAACCATTTTCAACAACAAAGTTCACAATTTAAAGTCACTACATTAAACCATTTTCAAGAAACAAGTTCACAATTTCAAGTCACTACACTTAACCGTTTTCAACTCACTACACTAAACCATTTTCAAGAAACAAGTTCACAATTTCCAGTCACTACGCTTAGCCATTTCAAGAAACAAGTTCACAATTTAAATCACTACACTTTACCATTTTCAAGACACTAATTCACATTTAAAGTCACTACACTTAACCATTTCAAGAAACAAGTTCATAATTTCAATTCACTACACTTAACCATTTTCTAGTCTCTAATTCACATTTCAAGTCCCTACACTGAACCATTTTCAAGAAACATGTTCACAATTTCAAGTCACTATGCTTAGCCATTTCAAGAAACAAGTTCACAATTTCAAGTCACTACACTTTACCAATTTCAAGAAACTAATTCACATTTCAAGTCTCTATACTTAATCATTTTAAAGAAACAAGTTCACAATCGCAAGTCACTACACTTAAAAATTTTCAAGAAACAAGTTCACAATTTCAAGTCACTACACTTAACCATTTCAACAACAAAGTTCACAATTTAAAGTCACTACATTAAACCATTTTCAAGAAACAAGTTCACAATTTCAAGTCATTACTCTTAACCATTTTCTAGTCTATAATTCACATTTCAAGTCACTACACTTTACAATTTTCAAGTCAGTAATTCACATTTTAAGTCACTACACATAACCATTTTCAAGAAACAAATTCACATTTCAAGTCACTACATTACTCCATTTTCAAGAAACAAGTTCACATTTTCAAGTCACTACACTTAACCATTTTCAACTCACTAATTCACATTTCAACTCCTTACACTTAACCATTTTCAAGAAACATGTTCACAATTTCAAGTCACTACACTTAATCATTTTCAAGAAAAAAGTACACATTTCAACTCACTACATTAAACTATTTTAAAGAAACAAGTTCACAATTTCAAGTCACTACACTTAACCATTTTAAACTCACTAATTCACATTTCAACGCACTACACTAAACCATTTTCAAGAAACATGTTCACAATTTCAAGTCACTACACTTAACCATTTTCAAGAAACAAGTTCACAATTTCATGTCACTAATCTTAGCCATTTCAAGAAAAAAGTTCACAATTTCAAGTCACTACACTTAACCATTTTCAACTCACTAATTCATATTTTAACTCCTTACACTTAACCATTTTCAAGAAACATGTTCACAATTTAAAGTCACTACACTTAAATATTTTCAAGAAACAAGTTCACAATTTCAAGTCACTATGCTTAGCCATTTCAAGAAACAAGTTCACAATTTCAAATCACTACACTTTACCATTTTCAAGTCACTAATTCACATGTCAAGTCACTACACTTAACCGTTTCAAGAAACAAGTTCATAATTTCAAGTCATTACACGTAACCATTTTCTAGTCTCTAATTCACATTTCAAGTCACTACACTTAACCATTTTAAAGAAACAAGTTCACAATTGCAAGTCACAACAATTAACAATTTCAAGAAACAAGTTCACAATTTCAAGTCACTACACTAAACCATTTTCAAGAAACATGTTCACAATTTCAAGTCGCTACACTTAACCATTTTCAAGAAACAAGTCCACATTTCAACTCACTACATTAAACTATTTTCAAGAAACAAGTTCACAATTTCAAGTCACTACACTAAACCATTTTAAACTCACTAATTCACATTTCCACTCACTACACTAAACCATTTTCAAGAAACATGTTCATAATTTGAAGTCACTACACTTAACCATTTTCAAGAAACAAGTTCACAATTTCTAGTCACTACGCTTAGCCATTTCAAGAAACAAGTTCACAATTTCAAATCACTACACTTTACCATTTTCAACTCACTAATTCACATTTCAACTCACTACACTAAACCATTTTCAAGAAACATGTTCACAATTTCAAGTCACTACACTGAACCATTTTCAAGAAACAAGTTTACAATTTCAAGTCACTATGCTTAGCCATTTCAAGAAACAAGTTCACAATTACAAGTCATTACACTTTACCATTTTCAAGTAACTAATTCATATTTCAAGTCACTACACTTAACAATTTCAAGAAACAAGTTCACAATTTCAAGTCATTACACATAACCAATTTCTAGTCTCTAATTCACATTTCAAGTCACTACACTTAACCATTTTCAACTTACTAATTAACATTTCAAGTCACTACACTTAACCATTTTCAAGAAACAAGTTCACAATTTCAAGTCACTATGCTTAGCCATTTCAAGAAACAAGTTCACAATTTCAAATCACTACACTTTACCATTTTCAAGTCACTAATTCACATTTCAAGTCACTACACTTAACCGTTTCAAAAACAAGTTCACAATTTCAAATCATTACACTTAACCATTTTCTAGTCTCTAATTCACATTTCAAGTCACTACACTTTACCAATTTCAAGAAACTAATTCACATTTCAAGTTTCTATACTTAATCATTTTCAAGAAACAAGTTCACAATCGCAAGTCACTACACTTAAAAATTTTCAAGAAACAAGTTCACAATTTCAAGTCACTATACTTAACCATTTCAACAACAAAGTTCACAATTTAAAGTCACTACATTAAACCATTTTCAAGAAACAAGTTCACAATTTCAAGTCACTACACTTAACCATTTTCAACTCACTACACTAAAACCTTTTCAAGAAACATGTTCACCATTTCAAGTCACTACACTTAACCATTTTCAAGAAACAAGTTCAAAATTTCCAATCACTACGCTTAGCCATTTCAAGAAACAAGTTCACAATTTCAAATCACTACACTTTACCATTTTCAAGACACTAATTCACATTTCAAGTCACAACATTTAACCATTTTAAAGAAACAAGTTCACATATCAAGTCATAACATTTAACCATTTTCAAGAAATAACTTCACAATTTCAAATCACTACACTTTACCATTTTCAAGACACTAATTCACATTTAAAGTCACTACACTTAACCATTTCAAGAAACAAGTTCATAATTTCAATTCACTACACTTAACCATTTTCTAGTCTCTAATTCACATTTCAAGTCCCTACACTGAACCATTTTCAAGAAACAAGTTCACAATTTCAAGTCACTATGCTTAGCCATTTCAAGAAACAAGTTCACAATTTCAAGTCACTACACTTTACCATTTTCAAGTCAATAATTAATATTTCAAGTCACTACACTCAACAATTTCAAGAAACAAGTTCACAATTTCAAGTCATTACTCTTAACCATTTTCTAGTCTATAATTCACATTTCAAGTCACTACACTTTACAATTTTCAAGTCAGTAATTCACATTTTAAGTCACTACACATAACCATTTTCAAGAAACAAATTCACATTTCAAGTCACTACATTACTCCATTTTCAAGAAACAAGTTCACATTTTCAAGTCACTACACTTAACCATTTTCAACTTACTAATTAACATTTCAAGTCACTACACTTAACCATTTTCAAGAAACAAGTTCACAGTTTCAAGTCACTATGCTTAGCTATTTCAAGAAACAAGTTCACAATTTCAAGTCACTACACTAAACCATTTTCAAGAAACATGTTCACAATTTCAAGTCGCTACACTTAACCATTTTCAACAACAAAGTTCACAATTTAAAGTCACTACATTAAACCATTTTCAAGAAACAAGTTCACAATTTCAAGTCACTACACTTAACCGTTTTCAACTCACTACACTAAACCATTTTCAAGAAACAAGTTCACAATTTCCAGTCACTACGCTTAGCCATTTCAAGAAACAAGTTCACAATTTAAATCACTACACTTTACCATTTTCAAGACACTAATTCACATTTAAAGTCACTACACTTAACCATTTCAAGAAACAAGTTCATAATTTCAATTCACTACACTTAACCATTTTCTAGTCTCTAATTCACATTTCAAGTCCCTACACTGAACCATTTTCAAGAAACATGTTCACAATTTCAAGTCACTATGCTTAGCCATTTCAAGAAACAAGTTCACAATTTCAAGTCACTACACTTTACCAATTTCAAGAAACTAATTCACATTTCAAGTCTCTATACTTAATCATTTTAAAGAAACAAGTTCACAATCGCAAGTCACTACACTTAAAAATTTTCAAGAAACAAGTTCACAATTTCAAGTCACTACACTTAACCATTTCAACAACAAAGTTCACAATTTAAAGTCACTACATTAAACCATTTTCAAGAAACAAGTTCACAATTTCAAGTCATTACTCTTAACCATTTTCTAGTCTATAATTCACATTTCAAGTCACTACACTTTACAATTTTCAAGTCAGTAATTCACATTTTAAGTCACTACACATAACCATTTTCAAGAAACAAATTCACATTTCAAGTCACTACATTACTCCATTTTCAAGAAACAAGTTCACATTTTCAAGTCACTACACTTAACCATTTTCAACTCACTAATTCACATTTCAACTCCTTACACTTAACCATTTTCAAGAAACATGTTCACAATTTCAAGTCACTACACTTAATCATTTTCAAGAAAAAAGTACACATTTCAACTCACTACATTAAACTATTTTAAAGAAACAAGTTCACAATTTCAAGTCACTACACTTAACCATTTTAAACTCACTAATTCACATTTCAACGCACTACACTAAACCATTTTCAAGAAACATGTTCACAATTTCAAGTCACTACACTTAACCATTTTCAAGAAACAAGTTCACAATTTCATGTCACTAATCTTAGCCATTTCAAGAAAAAAGTTCACAATTTCAAGTCACTACACTTAACCATTTTCAACTCACTAATTCATATTTTAACTCCTTACACTTAACCATTTTCAAGAAACATGTTCACAATTTAAAGTCACTACACTTAAATATTTTCAAGAAACAAGTTCACAATTTCAAGTCACTATGCTTAGCCATTTCAAGAAACAAGTTCACAATTTCAAATCACTACACTTTACCATTTTCAAGTCACTAATTCACATGTCAAGTCACTACACTTAACCGTTTCAAGAAACAAGTTCATAATTTCAAGTCATTACACGTAACCATTTTCTAGTCTCTAATTCACATTTCAAGTCACTACACTTAACCATTTTAAAGAAACAAGTTCACAATTGCAAGTCACAACAATTAACAATTTCAAGAAACAAGTTCACAATTTCAAGTCACTACACTAAACCATTTTCAAGAAACATGTTCACAATTTCAAGTCGCTACACTTAACCATTTTCAAGAAACAAGTCCACATTTCAACTCACTACATTAAACTATTTTCAAGAAACAAGTTCACAATTTCAAGTCACTACACTAAACCATTTTAAACTCACTAATTCACATTTCCACTCACTACACTAAACCATTTTCAAGAAACATGTTCATAATTTGAAGTCACTACACTTAACCATTTTCAAGAAACAAGTTCACAATTTCTAGTCACTACGCTTAGCCATTTCAAGAAACAAGTTCACAATTTCAAATCACTACACTTTACCATTTTCAACTCACTAATTCACATTTCAACTCACTACACTAAACCATTTTCAAGAAACATGTTCACAATTTCAAGTCACTACACTGAACCATTTTCAAGAAACAAGTTTACAATTTCAAGTCACTATGCTTAGCCATTTCAAGAAACAAGTTCACAATTACAAGTCATTACACTTTACCATTTTCAAGTAACTAATTCATATTTCAAGTCACTACACTTAACAATTTCAAGAAACAAGTTCACAATTTCAAGTCATTACACATAACCAATTTCTAGTCTCTAATTCACATTTCAAGTCACTACACTTAACCATTTTCAACTTACTAATTAACATTTCAAGTCACTACACTTAACCATTTTCAAGAAACAAGTTCACAATTTCAAGTCACTATGCTTAGCCATTTCAAGAAACAAGTTCACAATTTCAAATCACTACACTTTACCATTTTCAAGTCACTAATTCACATTTCAAGTCACTACACTTAACCGTTTCAAGAAACAAGTTCACAATTTCAAATCATTACACTTAACCATTTTCTAGTCTCTAATTCACATTTCAAGTCACTACACTTTACCAATTTCAAGAAACTAATTCACATTTCAAGTTTCTATACTTAATCATTTTCAAGAAACAAGTTCACAATCGCAAGTCACTACACTTAAAAATTTTCAAGAAACAAGTTCACAATTTCAAGTCACTACACTTAACCATTTCAACAACAAAGTTCACAATTTAAAGTCACTACATTAAACCATTTTCAAGAAACAAGTTCACAATTTCAAGTCACTACACTTAACCATTTTCAACTCACTACACTAAAACCTTTTCAAGAAACATGTTCACCATTTCAAGTCACTACACTTAACCATTTTCAAGAAACAAGTTCAAAATTTCCAATCACTACGCTTAGCCATTTCAAGAAACAAGTTCACAATTTCAAATCACTACACTTTACCATTTTCAAGACACTAATTCACATTTCAAGTCACAACATTTAACCATTTTAAAGAAACAAGTTCACATATCAAGTCATAACATTTAACCATTTTCAAGAAATAACTTCACAATTTCAAATCACTACACTTTACCATTTTCAAGACACTAATTCACATTTAAAGTCACTACACTTAACCATTTCAAGAAACAAGTTCATAATTTCAATTCACTACACTTAACCATTTTCTAGTCTCTAATTCACATTTCAAGTCCCTACACTGAACCATTTTCAAGAAACAAGTTCACAATTTCAAGTCACTATGCTTAGCCATTTCAAGAAACAAGTTCACAATTTCAAGTCACTACACATTACCATTTTCAAGTCAATAATTAATATTTCAAGTCACTACACTCAACAATTTCAAGAAACAAGTTCACAATTTCAAGTCATTACTCTTAACCATTTTCTAGTCTATAATTCACATTTCAAGTCACTACACTTTACAATTTTCAAGTCAGTAATTCACATTTTAAGTCACTACACATAACCATTTTCAAGAAACAAATTCACATTTCAAGTCACTACATTACTCCATTTTCAAGAAACAAGTTCACATTTTCAAGTCACTACACTGAACCATTTTCAACTTACTAATTAACATTTCAAGTCACTACACTTAACCATTTTCAAGAAACAAGTTCACAGTTTCAAGTCACTATGCTTAGCTATTTCAAGAAACAAGTTCACAATTTCAAGTCACTACACTTAACCATTTTCAACTCACTAATTCATATTTTAACTCCTTACACTTAACCATTTTCAAGAAACATGTTCACAATTTAAAGTCACTACACTTAAATATTTTCAAGAAACAAGTTCACAATTTCAAGTCACTATGCTTAGCCATTTCAAGAAACAAGTTTACAATTTCAAATCACTACACTTTACCATTTTCAAGTCACTAATTCACATGTCAAGTGACTACACTTAACCGTTTCAAGAAACAAGTTCATAATTTCAGGTCATTACACGTAACCATTTTCTAGTCTCTAATTCACATTTCAAGTCACTACACTTAACCATTTTAAAGAAACAAGTTCACAATTGCAAGTCACAACAATTAACAATTTCAAGAAACAAGTTCACAATTTCAAGTCACTACACTAAACCATTTTCAAGAAACATGTTCACAATTTCAAGTCGCTACACTTAACCATTTTCAAGAAACAAGTCCACATTTCAACTCACTACATTAAACTATTTTCAAGAAACAAGTTCACAATTTCAAGTCACTACACTAAACCATTTTAAACTCACTAATTCACATTTCCACTCACTACACTAAACCATTTTCAAGAAACATGTTCATAATTTGAAGTCACTACACTTAACCATTTTCAAGAAACAA
Organism: Capsicum rhomboideum; assembly: GCA_031232105.1. NCBI lineage: Eukaryota > Viridiplantae > Streptophyta > Magnoliopsida > Solanales > Solanaceae > Capsicum > Capsicum rhomboideum. Next base: position 61,477,010 of record CP124711.1, read on the forward strand.
GTTCACAATTTCTAGTCACTACGCTTAGCCATTTCAAGAAACAAGTTCACAATTTCAAATCACTACACTTTACCATTTTCAACTCACTAATTCACATTTCAACTCACTACACTAAACCATTTTCAAGAAACATGTTCACAATTTCAAGTCACTACACTGAACCATTTTCAAGAAACAAGTTTACAATTTCAAGTCACTATGCTTAGCCATTTCAAGAAACAAGTTCACAATTACAAGTCATTACACTTTACCATTTTCAAGTAACTAATTCATATTTCAAGTCACTACACTTAACAATTTCAAGAAACAAGTTCACAATTTCAAGTCATTACACATAACCAATTTCTAGTCTCTAATTCACATTTCAAGTCACTACACTTAACCATTTTCAACTTACTAATTAACATTTCAAGTCACTACACTTAACCATTTTCAAGAAACAAGTTCACAATTTCAAGTCACTATGCTTAGCCATTTCAAGAAACAAGTTCACAATTTCAAATCACTACACTTTACCATTTTCAAGTCACTAATTCACATTTCAAGTCACTACACTTAACCGTTTCAAGAAACAAGTTCACAATTTCAAATCATTACACTTAACCATTTTCTAGTCTCTAATTCACATTTCAAGTCACTACACTTTACCAATTTCAAGAAACGAATTCACATTTCAAGTTTCTATACTTAATCATTTTAAAGAAACAAGTTCACAATCGCAAGTCACTACACTTAAAAATTTTCAAGAAACAAGTTCACAATTTCAAGTCACTACACTTAACCATTTCAACAACAAAGTTCACAATTTAAAGTCACTACATTAAACCATTTTCAAGAAACAAGTTCACAATTTCAAGTCACTACACTTAACCATTTTCAACTCACTACACTAAAACCTTTTCAAGAAACATGTTCACCATTTCAAGTCACTACACTTAACCATTTTCAAGAAACAAGTTCAAAATTTCCAATCACTACGCTTAGCCATTTCAAGAAACAAGTTCACAATTTCAAATCACTACACTTTACCATTTTCAAGACACTAATTCACATTTCAAGTCACAACATTTAACCATTTTAAAGAAACAAGTTCACATATCAAGTCATAACATTTAACCATTTTCAAGAAATAACTTCACAATTTCAAATCACTACACTTTACCATTTTCAAGACACTAATTCACATTTAAAGTCACTACACTTAACCATTTCAAGAAACAAGTTCATAATTTCAATTCACTACACTTAACCATTTTCTAGTCTCTAATTCACATTTCAAGTCCCTACACTGAACCATTTTCAAGAAACAAGTTCACAATTTCAAGTCACTATGCTTAGCCATTTCAAGAAACAAGTTCACAATTTCAAGTCACTACACATTACCATTTTCAAGTCAATAATTAATATTTCAAGTCACTACACTCAACAATTTCAAGAAACAAGTTCACAATTTCAAGTCATTACTCTTAACCATTTTCTAGTCTATAATTCACATTTCAAGTCACTACACTTTACAATTTTCAAGTCAGTAATTCACATTTTAAGTCACTACACATAACCATTTTCAAGAAACAAATTCACATTTCAAGTCACTACATTACTCCATTTTCAAGAAACAAGTTCACATTTTCAAGTCACTACACTGAACCATTTTCAACTTACTAATTAACATTTCAAGTCACTACACTTAACCATTTTCAAGAAACAAGTTCACAGTTTCAAGTCACTATGCTTAGCTATTTCAAGAAACAAGTTCACAATTTCAAGTCACTACACTTAACCATTTTCAACTCACTAATTCATATTTTAACTCCTTACACTTAACCATTTTCAAGAAACATGTTCACAATTTAAAGTCACTACACTTAAATATTTTCAAGAAACAAGTTCACAATTTCAAGTCACTATGCTTAGCCATTTCAAGAAACAAGTTCACAATTTCAAATCACTACACTTTACCATTTTCAAGTCACTAATTCACATGTCAAGTCACTACACTTAACCGTTTCAAGAAACAAGTTCATAATTTCAAGTCATTACACGTAACCATTTTCTAGTCTCTAATTCACATTTCAAGTCACTACACTTAACCATTTTAAAGAAACAAGTTCACAATTGCAAGTCACAACAATTAACAATTTCAAGAAACAAGTTCACAATTTCAAGTCACTACACTAAACCATTTTCAAGAAACATGTTCACAATTTCAAGTCGCTACACTTAACCATTTTCAAGAAACAAGTCCACATTTCAACTCACTACATTAAACTATTTTCAAGAAACAAGTTCACAATTTCAAGTCACTACACTAAACCATTTTAAACTCACTAATTCACATTTCCACTCACTACACTAAACCATTTTCAAGAAACATGTTCATAATTTGAAGTCACTACACTTAACCATTTTCAAGAAACAAGTTCACAATTTCTAGTCACTACGCTTAGCCATTTCAAGAAACAAGTTCACAATTTCAAATCACTACACTTTACCATTTTCAACTCACTAATTCACATTTCAACTCACTACACTAAACCATTTTCAAGAAACATGTTCACAATTTCAAGTCACTACACTGAACCATTTTCAAGAAACAAGTTTACAATTTCAAGTCACTATGCTTAGCCATTTCAAGAAACAAGTTCACAATTACAAGTCATTACACTTTACCATTTTCAAGTAACTAATTCATATTTCAAGTCACTACACTTAACAATTTCAAGAAACAAGTTCACAATTTCAAGTCATTACACATAACCAATTTCTAGTCTCTAATTCACATTTCAAGTCACTACACTTAACCATTTTCAACTTACTAATTAACATTTCAAGTCACTACACTTAACCATTTTCAAGAAACAAGTTCACAATTTCAAGTCACTATGCTTAGCCATTTCAAGAAACAAGTTCACAATTTCAAATCACTACACTTTACCATTTTCAAGTCACTAATTCACATTTCAAGTCACTACACTTAACCGTTTCAAGAAACAAGTTCACAATTTCAAATCATTACACTTAACCATTTTCTAGTCTCTAATTCACATTTCAAGTCACTACACTTTACCAATTTCAAGAAACGAATTCACATTTCAAGTTTCTATACTTAATCATTTTAAAGAAACAAGTTCACAATCGCAAGTCACTACACTTAAAAATTTTCAAGAAACAAGTTCACAATTTCAAGTCACTACACTTAACCATTTCAACAACAAAGTTCACAATTTAAAGTCACTACATTAAACCATTTTCAAGAAACAAGTTCACAATTTCAAGTCACTACACTTAACCATTTTCAACTCACTACACTAAAACCTTTTCAAGAAACATGTTCACCATTTCAAGTCACTACACTTAACCATTTTCAAGAAACAAGTTCAAAATTTCCAATCACTACGCTTAGCCATTTCAAGAAACAAGTTCACAATTTCAAATCACTACACTTTACCATTTTCAAGACACTAATTCACATTTCAAGTCACAACATTTAACCATTTTAAAGAAACAAGTTCACATATCAAGTCATAACATTTAACCATTTTCAAGAAATAACTTCACAATTTCAAATCACTACACTTTACCATTTTCAAGACACTAATTCACATTTAAAGTCACTACACTTAACCATTTCAAGAAACAAGTTCATAATTTCAATTCACTACACTTAACCATTTTCTAGTCTCTAATTCACATTTCAAGTCCCTACACTGAACCATTTTCAAGAAACAAGTTCACAATTTCAAGTCACTATGCTTAGCCATTTCAAGAAACAAGTTCACAATTTCAAGTCACTACACATTACCATTTTCAAGTCAATAATTAATATTTCAAGTCACTACACTCAACAATTTCAAGAAACAAGTTCACAATTTCAAGTCATTACTCTTAACCATTTTCTAGTCTATAATTCACATTTCAAGTCACTACACTTTACAATTTTCAAGTCAGTAATTCACATTTTAAGTCACTACACATAACCATTTTCAAGAAACAAATTCACATTTCAAGTCACTACATTACTCCATTTTCAAGAAACAAGTTCACATTTTCAAGTCACTACACTGAACCATTTTCAACTTACTAATTAACATTTCAAGTCACTACACTTAACCATTTTCAAGAAACAAGTTCACAGTTTCAAGTCACTATGCTTAGCTATTTCAAGAAACAAGTTCACAATTTCAAGTCACTACACTTAACCATTTTCAACTCACTAATTCATATTTTAACTCCTTACACTTAACCATTTTCAAGAAACATGTTCACAATTTAAAGTCACTACACTTAAATATTTTCAAGAAACAAGTTCACAATTTCAAGTCACTATGCTTAGCCATTTCAAGAAACAAGTTCACAATTTCAAATCACTACACTTTACCATTTTCAAGTCACTAATTCACATGTCAAGTCACTACACTTAACCGTTTCAAGAAACAAGTTCATAATTTCAAGTCATTACACGTAACCATTTTCTAGTCTCTAATTCACATTTCAAGTCACTACACTTAACCATTTTAAAGAAACAAGTTCACAATTGCAAGTCACAACAATTAACAATTTCAAGAAACAAGTTCACAATTTCAAGTCACTACACTAAACCATTTTCAAGAAACATGTTCACAATTTCAAGTCGCTACACTTAACCATTTTCAAGAAACAAGTCCACATTTCAACTCACTACATTAAACTATTTTCAAGAAACAAGTTCACAATTTCAAGTCACTACACTAAACCATTTTAAACTCACTAATTCACATTTCCACTCACTACACTAAACCATTTTCAAGAAACATGTTCATAATTTGAAGTCACTACACTTAACCATTTTCAAGAAACAAGTTCACAATTTCTAGTCACTACGCTTAGCCATTTCAAGAAACAAGTTCACAATTTCAAATCACTACACTTTACCATTTTCAACTCACTAATTCACATTTCAACTCACTACACTAAACCATTTTCAAGAAACATGTTCACAATTTCAAGTCACTACACTGAACCATTTTCAAGAAACAAGTTTACAATTTCAAGTCACTATGCTTAGCCATTTCAAGAAACAAGTTCACAATTACAAGTCATTACACTTTACCATTTTCAAGTAACTAATTCATATTTCAAGTCACTACACTTAACAATTTCAAGAAACAAGTTCACAATTTCAAGTCATTACACATAACCAATTTCTAGTCTCTAATTCACATTTCAAGTCACTACACTTAACCATTTTCAACTTACTAATTAACATTTCAAGTCACTACACTTAACCATTTTCAAGAAACAAGTTCACAATTTCAAGTCGCTACACATAACCGTTTTCAACTCACTACACTAAACCATTTTCAAGAAACAAGTTCACAATTTTCAGTCACTACGCTTAGCCATTTCAAGAAACAAGTTCACAATTTAAATCACTACACTTTACCATTTTCAAGACACTAATTCACATTTAAAGTCACTGCACTTAACCATTTCAAGAAACAAGTTCATAATTTCAATTCACTACACTTAACCATTTTCTAGTCTCTAATTCACATTTCAAGTCCCTACAGTGAACCATTTTCAAGAAACAAGTTCACAATTTCAAGTCACTATGCTTAGCCATTTCAAGAAACAAGTTCACAATTTCAAGTCACTACACTTTACCATTTTCAAGTCAATAATTAATATTTCAAGTCACTACACTTAACAATTTCAAGAAACAAGTTCACAATTTCAATTCATTACTCTTAACCATTTTCTAGTCTATAATTCACATTTCAAGTCACTACACTTTACAATTTTCAAGTTAGTAATTCACATTTTAAGTCACTACACATAACCATTTTCAACAAATAAATTCACATTTCAAGTCACTACATTACTCCATTTTCAAGAAACAAGTTCACATTTTCAAGTCACTACACTTAACCATTTTCAACTTACTAATTAACATTTCAAGTCACTACACTTAACCATTTTCAAGAAACAAGTTCACAATTTCAAGTCACTATACTTATCTATTTCAAGAAACAACTTCACAATTTCAAGTCACTACATTAAACCGTTTTCAAGAAACAAGTTCACAATTTCAAGTCACTACACTTAACCATTTTCAACTCACTACACTAAAACCTTTTCAAGAAACATGTTCACGATTTCAATTCACTACACTAAACCATTTTCAAGAAATAAGTTCACAATTTTATGTCACTATACTTAACCATTTTCAAGTCTCTAATTCAAATTTCAAGTCGCTACAGTTAACCATTTAGAAGAAACAAGTTCACAATTTCAAGTCACTACGTTTAACCATTTTAAAGAAACAAGTTCACATATCAAGTCATAACATTTAACCATTTTCAAGAAATAAGTTCACAATTTCAAATCACTACACTTTACCATTTTCAAGACACTAATTCACATTTAAAGTCACTACACTTAACAATTTCAAGAAACATGTTCACAATTTCAAGTCACTACACTTAACCATTTTCTAGGCTCTAATTCACATTTCAAGTCACAACATTTAACCATTTTAAAGAAAAAAGTTCACATATCAAGTCATAACATTTAACCATTTTCAAGAAATAAGTTCACAATTTCAAATCACTACACTTTACCATTTTCAAGACACTAATTCACATTTAAAGTCACTACACTTAACCATTTCAAGAAACAAGTTCATAATTTCAAGTCACTACACTTAACCATTTTCTAGACTCTAATTCACATTTCAAGTCACAACATTTAACCATTTTAAAGAAACAAGTTCACAGATCAAGTCATAACATTTAACCATTTTCAAGAAATAAGTTCACAATTTCAATTCACTACACTTTACCATTTTCAATACACTAATTCACATTTCAATTCACTACGCTTAACCATTTCAAGAAACAAGTTCACAATTTCAAGTCATTACTCTTAACCATTTTCTAGTCTATAATTCACATTTCAAGTCACTACACTTTACAATTTTCAAGTCAGTAATTCACATTTTAAGTCACTACACATAACCATTTTCAACAAATAAATTCACATTTCAAGTCACTACATTACTCCATTTTCAAGAAACAAGTTCACATTTTCAAGTCACTACACTTAACCATTTTCAACTTGCTAATTAACATTTCAAGTCACTACACTTAACCATTTTCAAGAAACAAGTTCACAATTTCAAGTCACTATGCTTATCTATTTCAAGAAACAAGTTCACAATTTCAAGTCACTACACTTAACCATTTTCAGGAAACTAATTCACATTTCAAGTTTCTATACTTAATCATTTTCAAGAAACAAGTTCACAATCACAAGTCACTACACTTAAAAATTTTCAAGAAATAAGTTCACAATTTCAAGTCACTACACTTAACCATTTCAACAACAAAGTTCACAATTTAAAGTCACTACATTAAACCATTTTCAAGAAACAAGTTCACAATTTCAAGTCACTACACTTAACCGTTTTCAACTCACTACACTTAACCATTTTCAACTTACTAATTAACATTTCAAGTCACTACACTTAACCATTTTCAAGAAACAAGTTCACAATTTCAAGTCACTATACTTATCTATTTCAAGAAACAAGTTCACAATTTCAAGTCACTACATTAAACCGTTTTCAAGAAACAAGTTCACAATTTCAAGTCACTACACTTAACCATTTTCAACTCACTACACTAAAACCTTTTCAAGAAACAAGTTCACAATTTCCAGTCACTACGCTTAGCCATTTCAAGAAAAAAGTTCACAATTTAAATCACTACACTTTACCATTTTCAAGACACTAATTCACATTTAAAGTCACTACACTTAACCATTTCAAGAAACAAGTTCATAATTTCAAGTCACTACACTTAACCATTTTCTAGTCTCTAATTCACATTTCAAGTCCCTACACTGAACCATTTTAAAGAAACATGTTCACAATTTCAAGTCACTATGCTTAGCCATTTCAAGAAACAAGTTCACAATTTCAAGTCACTACACTTTACCATTTTCAAGTCAATAATTAATATTTCAAGTCACTACACTTAACAATTTCAAGAAACAAGTTCACAATTTAATTCGTTACTCTTAACCATTTTCTAGTCTATAATTCACATTTCAAGTCACTACACTTTACAATTTTCAAGTTCGTAATTCACATTTTAAGTCACTACACATAACCATTTTCAACAAATAAATTCACATTTCAAGTCACTACATTACTCCATTTTCAAGAAACAAGTTCACATTTTCAAGTCACTACACTTAACCATTTTCAACTTACTAATTAACATTTCAAGTCACTACACTTAACCATTTTCAAGAAACAAGTTCACAATTTCAAGTCACTATACTTATCTATTTCAAAAAACAAGTTCACAATTTCAAGTCACTACATTAAACCGTTTTCAAGAAACAAGTTCACAATTTCAAGTCACTACACTTAACCATTTTCAACTCACTACACTAAAACCTTTTCAAGAAACATGTTCACGATTTCAAGTCACTACACTTAACCATTTTCAAGAAACAAGTTCACAATTTCCAATCACTACGCTTAGCCATTTCAAGAAACAAGTTCACAATTTCAAATCACTACACTTTACCATTTTCAAGACACTAATTCACATTTCAAGTTACAACGTTTAACTATTTTAAAGAAACAAGTTCACATATCAAGTCATAACATTTAACCATTTTCAAGAAATAAGTTCACAATTTCAAATCACTACACTTTACCATTTTCTAGACACTAATTCACATTTAAAGTCACTACACTTAACCATTTCAAGAAACAAGTTCATAATTTCAAGTCACTACACTTAACCATTTTCTAGACTCTAATTCACATTTCAAGTCACAACATTTAACCATTTTCAAGAAATAAGTTCACAATTTCAAATCACTACACTTTACCATTTTCAAGACACTAATTCACATTTAAAGTCACTACACTTAACCATTTCAAGAAACAAGTTCATAATTTCAAGTCACTACACTTAACCATTTTCTAGTCTCTAATTCACATTTCAAGTCCCTACACTGAACCATTTTAAAGAAACATGTTCACAATTTCAAGTCACTATGCTTAGCCATTTCAAGAAACAAGTTCACAATTTCAAGTCACTACACTTTACCATTTTCAAGTCAATAATTAATATTTCAAGTCACTACACTTAACAATTTCAAGAAACAAGTTCACAATTTAATTCGTTACTCTTAACCATTTTCTAGTCTATAATTCACATTTCAAGTCACTACACTTTACAATTTTCAAGTTCGTAATTCACATTTTAAGTCACTACACATAACCATTTTCAACAAATAAATTCACATTTCAAGTCACTACATTACTCCATTTTCAAGAAACAAGTTCACATTTTCATGTCACTACACTTAACCATTTTCAACTTACTAATTAACATTTCAAGTCACTACACTTAACCATTTTCAAGAAACAAGTTCACAATTTCAAGTCACTATACTTATCTATTTCAAAAAACAAGTTCACAATTTCAAGTCACTACATTAAACCGTTTTCAAGAAACAAGTTCACAATTTCAAGTCACTACACTTAACCATTTTCAACTCACTACACTAAAACCTTTTCAAGAAACAAGTTCACAATTTCCAATCACTACGCTTAGCCATTTCAAGAAACAATTTCACAATTTAATTCGTTACTCTTAACCATTTTCTAGTCTATAATTCACATTTCAAGTCACTACACTTTACAATTTTCAAGTTCGTAATTCACATTTTAAGTCACTACACATAACCATTTTCAACAAATAAATTCACATTTCAAGTCACTACATTACTCCATTTTCAAGAAACAAGTTCACATTTTCAAGTCACTACACTTAACCATTTTCAACTTACTAATTAACATTTCAAGTCACTACACTTAACCATTTTCAAGAAACAAGTTCACAATTTCAAGTCACTATACTTATCTATTTCAAAAAACAAAATTCACAATTTAAAGTCACTACATTAAACCATTTTCAAGAAACAAGTTCACAATTTCAAGTCACTACACTTAACCGTTTTCAACTCACTACACTAAACCATTTTCAAGAAACAAGTTCACAATTTCCAGTCACTACGCTTAGCCATTTCAAGAAAAAAGTTCACAATTTAAATCACTACACTTTACCATTTTCAAGACACTAATTCACATTTAAAGTCACTACACTTAACCATTTCAAGAAACAAGTTCATAATTTCAATTCACTACACTTAAGCATTTTCTAGTCTCTAATTCACATTTCAAGTCCCTACACTGAACCATTTTAAAGAAACATGTTCACAATTTCAAGTCACTATGCTTAGCCATTTCAAGAAACAAGTTCACAATTTCAAGTCACTACACTTTACCATTTTCAAGTCAATAATTAATATTTCAAGTCACTACACTTAAGAATTTCAAGAAACAAGTTCACAATTTCAATTCGTTACTCTTTACCATTTTCTAGTCTATAATTCACATTTCAAGTCACTACACTTTACAATTTTCAAGTTCGTAATTCACATTTTAAGTCACTACACATAACCATTTTCAACAAATAAATTCACATTTCAAGTCACTACATTACTCCATTTTCAAGAAACAAGTTCACATTTTCAAGTCACTACACTTAACCATTTTCAACTTACTAATTAACATTTCAAGTCACTACACTTAACCATTTTCAAGAAACAAGTTCACAATTTCAAGTCATTACTCTTAACCATTTTCTAGTCTATAATTCACATTTCAAGTCACTACACTTTACAATTTTCAAGTCAGTAATTCATAGTTTAAGTCACTACACATAACCATTTTCAACAAATAAATTCACATTTCAAGTCACTACATTACTCCATTTTCAATAAACAAGTTCACATTTTCAAGTCACTACACTTAACCATTTTCAACTCACTAATTAACATTTCAAGTTACTACACTTAACCATTTTCAAGAAACAAGTTCACAATTTCAAGTCACTATGCTTATCTATTTCAATAAACAAGTTCACAATTTCAAGTCACTACACTTAACCATTTTCAGGAAACTAATTCACATTTCAAGTTTCTATACTTAATCATTTTCAAGAAACAAGTTCACAATCACAAGTCACTACATATAAAAATTTTCAAGAAATAAGTTCACAATTTCAAGTGACTACACTTAACCATTTCAACAACAAAATTCACAATTTAAAGTCACTACATTAAACCATTTTCAAGAAACAAGTTCACAATTTCAAGTCACTACACTTAACCGTTTTCAACTCACTACACTAAACCATTTTCAAGAAACAAGTTCACAATTTCCAGTCACTACGCTTAGCCATTTCAAGAAAAAAGTTCACAATTTAAATCACTACACTTTACCATTTTCAAGACACTAATTCACATTTAAAGTCACTACACTTAACCATTTCAAGAAACAAGTTCATAATTTCAATTCACTACACTTAAGCATTTTCTAGTCTCTAATTCACATTTCAAGTCCCTACACTGAACCATTTTAAAGAAACATGTTCACAATTTCAAGTCACTATGCTTAGCCATTTCAAGAAACAAGTTCACAATTTCAAGTCACTACACTTTACCATTTTCAAGTCAATAATTAATATTTCAAGTCACTACACTTAAGAATTTCAAGAAACAAGTTCACAATTTCAATTCGTTACTCTTAACCATTTTCTAGTCTATAATTCACATTTCAAGTCACTACACTTTACAATTTTCAAGTTCGTAATTCACATTTTAAGTCACTACACATAACCATTTTCAACAAATAAATTCACATTTCAAGTCACTACATTACTCCATTTTCAAGAAACAAGTTCACATTTTCAAGTCACTACACTTAACCATTTTCAAGAAATAAGTTCACAATTTCAAATCACTACACTTTACCATTTTCTAGACACTAATTCACATTTAAAGTCACTACACTTAACCATTTCAAGAAACAAGTTCATTATTTCAAGTCACTACACTTAACCATTTTCTATCCTCTAATTCACATTTCAAGTCACAACATTTAACCATTTTAAAGAAACAAGTTCACATATCAAGTCATAACATTTAACCATTTTCAAGTAATAACTTCACAATTTCAAATCACTACACTTTACCATTTTCAAGACACTAATTCACATTTAAAGTCACTACACTTAACCATTTCAAGAAACAAGTTCATAATTTCAATTCACTACGCTTAACCATTTCAAGAAACAAGTTCACAATTTCAAGTCATTACTCTTAACCATTTTCTAGTCTATAATTCACATTTCAAGTCACTACACTTTACAATTTTCAAGTCAGTAATTCACATTTTAAGTCACTACACATAACCATTTTCAACAAATAAATTCACATTTCAAGTCACTACATTACTCCATTTTCAAGAAACAAGTTCACATTTTCAAGTCACTACACTTAACCATTTTCAACTTGCTAATTAACATTTCAAGTCACTACACTTAACCATTTTCAAGAAACAAGTTCACAATTTCAAGTCACTATGCTTATCTATTTCAAGAAACAAGTTCACAATTTCAAGTCACTACACTTAACCATTTTCAGGAAACTAATTCACATTTCAAGTTTCTATACTTAATCATTTTCAAGAAACAAGTTCACAATCACAAGTCACTACACTTAAAAATTTTCAAGAAATAAGTTCACAATTTCAAGTCACTACACTTAACCATTTCAACAACAAAGTTCACAATTTAAAGTCACTACATTAAACCATTTTCAAGAAACAAGTTCACAATTTCAAGTCACTACACTTAACCGTTTTCAACTCACTACACTTAACCATTTTCAACTTACTAATTAACATTTCAAGTCACTACACTTAACCATTTTCAAGAAACAAGTTCACAATTTCAAGTCACTATACTTATCTATTTCAAGAAACAAGTTCACAATTTCAAGTCACTACATTAAACCGTTTTCAAGAAACAAGTTCACAATTTCAAGTCACTACACTTAACCATTTTCAACTCACTACACTAAAACCTTTTCAAGAAACAAGTTCACAATTTCCAGTCACTACGCTTAGCCATTTCAAGAAAAAAGTTCACAATTTAAATCACTACACTTTACCATTTTCAAGACACTAATTCACATTTAAAGTCACTACACTTAACCATTTCAAGAAACAAGTTCATAATTTCAAGTCACTACACTTAACCATTTTCTAGTCTCTAATTCACATTTCAAGTCCCTACACTGAACCATTTTAAAGAAACATGTTCACAATTTCAAGTCACTATGCTTAGCCATTTCAAGAAACAAGTTCACAATTTCAAGTCACTACACTTTACCATTTTCAAGTCAATAATTAATATTTCAAGTCACTACACTTAACAATTTCAAGAAACAAGTTCACAATTTAATTCGTTACTCTTAACCATTTTCTAGTCTATAATTCACATTTCAAGTCACTACACTTTACAATTTTCAAGTTCGTAATTCACATTTTAAGTCACTACACATAACCATTTTCAACAAATAAATTCACATTTCAAGTCACTACATTACTCCATTTTCAAGAAACAAGTTCACATTTTCAAGTCACTACACTTAACCATTTTCAACTTACTAATTAACATTTCAAGTCACTACACTTAACCATTTTCAAGAAACAAGTTCACAATTTCAAGTCACTATACTTATCTATTTCAAAAAACAAGTTCACAATTTCAAGTCACTACATTAAACCGTTTTCAAGAAACAAGTTCACAATTTCAAGTCACTACACTTAACCATTTTCAACTCACTACACTAAAACCTTTTCAAGAAACATGTTCACGATTTCAAGTCACTACACTTAACCATTTTCAAGAAACAAGTTCACAATTTCCAATCACTACGCTTAGCCATTTCAAGAAACAAGTTCACAATTTCAAATCACTACACTTTACCATTTTCAAGACACTAATTCACATTTCAAGTTACAACGTTTAACTATTTTAAAGAAACAAGTTCACATATCAAGTCATAACATTTAACCATTTTCAAGAAATAAGTTCACAATTTCAAATCACTACACTTTACCATTTTCTAGACACTAATTCACATTTAAAGTCACTACACTTAACCATTTCAAGAAACAAGTTCATAATTTCAAGTCACTACACTTAACCATTTTCTAGACTCTAATTCACATTTCAAGTCACAACATTTAACCATTTTCAAGAAATAAGTTCACAATTTCAAATCACTACACTTTACCATTTTCAAGACACTAATTCACATTTAAAGTCACTACACTTAACCATTTCAAGAAACAAGTTCATAATTTCAAGTCACTACACTTAACCATTTTCTAGTCTCTAATTCACATTTCAAGTCCCTACACTGAACCATTTTAAAGAAACATGTTCACAATTTCAAGTCACTATGCTTAGCCATTTCAAGAAACAAGTTCACAATTTCAAGTCACTACACTTTACCATTTTCAAGTCAATAATTAATATTTCAAGTCACTACACTTAACAATTTCAAGAAACAAGTTCACAATTTAATTCGTTACTCTTAACCATTTTCTAGTCTATAATTCACATTTCAAGTCACTACACTTTACAATTTTCAAGTTCGTAATTCACATTTTAAGTCACTACACATAACCATTTTCAACAAATAAATTCACATTTCAAGTCACTACATTACTCCATTTTCAAGAAACAAGTTCACATTTTCAAGTCACTACACTTAACCATTTTCAACTTACTAATTAACATTTCAAGTCACTACACTTAACCATTTTCAAGAAACAAGTTCACAATTTCAAGTCACTATACTTATCTATTTCAAAAAACAAGTTCACAATTTCAAGTCACTACATTAAACCGTTTTCAAGAAACAAGTTCACAATTTCAAGTCACTACACTTAACCATTTTCAACTCACTACACTAAAACCTTTTCAAGAAACATGTTCACCATTTCAAGTCACTACACTTAACCATTTTCAAGAAACAAGTTCACAATTTCCAATCACTACGCTTAGCCATTTCAAGAAACAATTTCACAATTTAATTCGTTACTCTTAACCATTTTCTAGTCTATAATTCACATTTCAAGTCACTACACTTTACAATTTTCAAGTTCGTAATTCACATTTTAAGTCACTACACATAACCATTTTCAACAAATAAATTCACATTTCAAGTCACTACATTACTCCATTTTCAAGAAACAAGTTCACATTTTCAAGTCACTACACTTAACCATTTTCAACTTACTAATTAACATTTCAAGTCACTACACTTAACCATTTTCAAGAAACAAGTTCACAATTTCAAGTCACTATACTTATCTATTTCAAAAAACAAAATTCACAATTTAAAGTCACTACATTAAACCATTTTCAAGAAACAAGTTCACAATTTCAAGTCACTACACTTAACCGTTTTCAACTCACTACACTAAACCATTTTCAAGAAACAAGTTCACAATTTCCAGTCACTACGCTTAGCCATTTCAAGAAAAAAGTTCACAATTTAAATCACTACACTTTACCATTTTCAAGACACTAATTCACATTTAAAGTCACTACACTTAACCATTTCAAGAAACAAGTTCATAATTTCAATTCACTACACTTAAGCATTTTCTAGTCTCTAATTCACATTTCAAGTCCCTACACTGAACCATTTTAAAGAAACATGTTCACAATTTCAAGTCACTATGCTTAGCCATTTCAAGAAACAAGTTCACAATTTCAAGTCACTACACTTTACCATTTTCAAGTCAATAATTAATATTTCAAGTCACTACACTTAAGAATTTCAAGAAACAAGTTCACAATTTCAATTCGTTACTCTTTACCATTTTCTAGTCTATAATTCACATTTCAAGTCACTACACTTTACAATTTTCAAGTTCGTAATTCACATTTTAAGTCACTACACATAACCATTTTCAACAAATAAATTCACATTTCAAGTCACTACATTACTCCATTTTCAAGAAACAAGTTCACATTTTCAAGTCACTACACTTAACCATTTTCAACTTACTAATTAACATTTCAAGTCACTACGCTTAACCATTTTCAAGAAACAAGTTCACAATTTCAAGTCATTACTCTTAACCATTTTCTAGTCTATAATTCACATTTCAAGTCACTACACTTTACAATTTTCAAGTCAGTAATTCATAGTTTAAGTCACTACACATAACCATTTTCAACAAATAAATTCACATTTCAAGTCACTACATTACTCCATTTTCAATAAACAAGTTCACATTTTCAAGTCACTACACTTAACCATTTTCAACTCACTAATTAACATTTCAAGTTACTACACTTAACCATTTTCAAGAAACAAGTTCACAATTTCAAGTCACTATGCTTATCTATTTCAATAAACAAGTTCACAATTTCAAGTCACTACACTTAACCATTTTCAGGAAACTAATTCACATTTCAAGTTTCTATACTTAATCATTTTCAAGAAACAAGTTCACAATCACAAGTCACTACATATAAAAATTTTCAAGAAATAAGTTCACAATTTCAAGTGACTACACTTAACCATTTCAACAACAAAATTCACAATTTAAAGTCACTACATTAAACCATTTTCAAGAAACAAGTTCACAATTTCAAGTCACTACACTTAACCGTTTTCAACTCACTACACTAAACCATTTTCAAGAAACAAGTTCACAATTTCCAGTCACTACGCTTAGCCATTTCAAGAAAAAAGTTCACAATTTAAATCACTACACTTTACCATTTTCAAGACACTAATTCACATTTAAAGTCACTACACTTAACCATTTCAAGAAACAAGTTCATAATTTCAATTCACTACACTTAAGCATTTTCTAGTCTCTAATTCACATTTCAAGTCCCTACACTGAACCATTTTAAAGAAACATGTTCACAATTTCAAGTCACTATGCTTAGCCATTTCAAGAAACAAGTTCACAATTTCAAGTCACTACACTTTACCATTTTCAAGTCAATAATTAATATTTCAAGTCACTACACTTAAGAATTTCAAGAAACAAGTTCACAATTTCAATTCGTTACTCTTAACCATTTTCTAGTCTATAATTCACATTTCAAGTCACTACACTTTACAATTTTCAAGTTCGTAATTCACATTTTAAGTCACTACACATAACCATTTTCAACAAATAAATTCACATTTCAAGTCACTACATTACTCCATTTTCAAGAAACAAGTTCACATTTTCAAGTCACTACACTTAACCATTTTCAAGAAATAAGTTCACAATTTCAAATCACTACACTTTACCATTTTCTAGACACTAATTCACATTTAAAGTCACTACACTTAACCATTTCAAGAAACAAGTTCATTATTTCAAGTCACTACACTTAACCATTTTCTATCCTCTAATTCACATTTCAAGTCACAACATTTAACCATTTTAAAGAAACAAGTTCACATATCAAGTCATAACATTTAACCATTTTCAAGTAATAACTTCACAATTTCAAATCACTACACTTTACCATTTTCAAGACACTAATTCACATTTAAAGTCACTACACTTAACCATTTCAAGAAACAAGTTCATAATTTCAATTCACTACGCTTAACCATTTCAAGAAACAAGTTCACAATTTCAAGTCATTACTCTTAACCATTTTCTAGTCTATAATTCACATTTCAAGTCACTACACTTTACAATTTTCAAGTCAGTAATTCACATTTTAAGTCACTACACATAACCATTTTCAACAAATAAATTCACATTTCAAGTCACTACATTACTCCATTTTCAAGAAACAAGTTCACATTTTCAAGTCACTACACTTAACCATTTTCAACTTGCTAATTAACATTTCAAGTCACTACACTTAACCATTTTCAAGAAACAAGTTCACAATTTCAAGTCACTATGCTTATCTATTTCAAGAAACAAGTTCACAATTTCAAGTCACTACACTTAACCATTTTCAGGAAACTAATTCACATTTCAAGTTTCTATACTTAATCATTTTCAAGAAACAAGTTCACAATCACAAGTCACTACACTTAAAAATTTTCAAGAAATAAGTTCACAATTTCAAGTCACTACACTTAACCATTTCAACAACAAAGTTCACAATTTAAAGTCACTACATTAAACCATTTTCAAGAAACAAGTTCACAATTTCAAGTCACTACACTTAACCGTTTTCAACTCACTACACTTAACCATTTTCAACTTACTAATTAACATTTCAAGTCACTACACTTAACCATTTTCAAGAAACAAGTTCACAATTTCAAGTCACTATACTTATCTATTTCAAGAAACAAGTTCACAATTTCAAGTCACTACATTAAACCGTTTTCAAGAAACAAGTTCACAATTTCAAGTCACTACACTTAACCATTTTCAACTCACTACACTAAAACCTTTTCAAGAAACAAGTTCACAATTTCCAGTCACTACGCTTAGCCATTTCAAGAAAAAAGTTCACAATTTAAATCACTACACTTTACCATTTTCAAGACACTAATTCACATTTAAAGTCACTACACTTAACCATTTCAAGAAACAAGTTCATAATTTCAAGTCACTACACTTAACCATTTTCTAGTCTCTAATTCACATTTCAAGTCCCTACACTGAACCATTTTAAAGAAACATGTTCACAATTTCAAGTCACTATGCTTAGCCATTTCAAGAAACAAGTTCACAATTTCAAGTCACTACACTTTACCATTTTCAAGTCAATAATTAATATTTCAAGTCACTACACTTAACAATTTCAAGAAACAAGTTCACAATTTAATTCGTTACTCTTAACCATTTTCTAGTCTATAATTCACATTTCAAGTCACTACACTTTACAATTTTCAAGTTCGTAATTCACATTTTAAGTCACTACACATAACCATTTTCAACAAATAAATTCACATTTCAAGTCACTACATTACTCCATTTTCAAGAAACAAGTTCACATTTTCAAGTCACTACACTTAACCATTTTCAACTTACTAATTAACATTTCAAGTCACTACACTTAACCATTTTCAAGAAACAAGTTCACAATTTCAAGTCACTATACTTATCTATTTCAAAAAACAAGTTCACAATTTCAAGTCACTACATTAAACCGTTTTCAAGAAACAAGTTCACAATTTCAAGTCACTACACTTAACCATTTTCAACTCACTACACTAAAACCTTTTCAAGAAACATGTTCACGATTTCAAGTCACTACACTTAACCATTTTCAAGAAACAAGTTCACAATTTCCAATCACTACGCTTAGCCATTTCAAGAAACAAGTTCACAATTTCAAATCACTACACTTTACCATTTTCAAGACACTAATTCACATTTCAAGTTACAACGTTTAACTATTTTAAAGAAACAAGTTCACATATCAAGTCATAACATTTAACCATTTTCAAGAAATAAGTTCACAATTTCAAATCACTACACTTTACCATTTTCTAGACACTAATTCACATTTAAAGTCACTACACTTAACCATTTCAAGAAACAAGTTCATAATTTCAAGTCACTACACTTAACCATTTTCTAGACTCTAATTCACATTTCAAGTCACAACATTTAACCATTTTCAAGAAATAAGTTCACAATTTCAAATCACTACACTTTACCATTTTCAAGACACTAATTCACATTTAAAGTCACTACACTTAACCATTTCAAGAAACAAGTTCATAATTTCAAGTCACTACACTTAACCATTTTCTAGTCTCTAATTCACATTTCAAGTCCCTACACTGAACCATTTTAAAGAAACATGTTCACAATTTCAAGTCACTATGCTTAGCCATTTCAAGAAACAAGTTCACAATTTCAAGTCACTACACTTTACCATTTTCAAGTCAATAATTAATATTTCAAGTCACTACACTTAACAATTTCAAGAAACAAGTTCACAATTTAATTCGTTACTCTTAACCATTTTCTAGTCTATAATTCACATTTCAAGTCACTACACTTTACAATTTTCAAGTTCGTAATTCACATTTTAAGTCACTACACATAACCATTTTCAACAAATAAATTCACATTTCAAGTCACTACATTACTCCATTTTCAAGAAACAAGTTCACATTTTCAAGTCACTACACTTAACCATTTTCAACTTACTAATTAACATTTCAAGTCACTACACTTAACCATTTTCAAGAAACAAGTTCACAATTTCAAGTCACTATACTTATCTATTTCAAAAAACAAGTTCACAATTTCAAGTCACTACATTAAACCGTTTTCAAGAAACAAGTTCACAATTTCAAGTCACTACACTTAACCATTTTCAACTCACTACACTAAAACCTTTTCAAGAAACATGTTCACCATTTCAAGTCACTACACTTAACCATTTTCAAGAAACAAGTTCACAATTTCCAATCACTACGCTTAGCCATTTCAAGAAACAATTTCACAATTTAATTCGTTACTCTTAACCATTTTCTAGTCTATAATTCACATTTCAAGTCACTACACTTTACAATTTTCAAGTTCGTAATTCACATTTTAAGTCACTACACATAACCATTTTCAACAAATAAATTCACATTTCAAGTCACTACATTACTCCATTTTCAAGAAACAAGTTCACATTTTCAAGTCACTACACTTAACCATTTTCAACTTACTAATTAACATTTCAAGTCACTACACTTAACCATTTTCAAGAAACAAGTTCACAATTTCAAGTCACTATACTTATCTATTTCAAAAAACAAAATTCACAATTTAAAGTCACTACATTAAACCATTTTCAAGAAACAAGTTCACAATTTCAAGTCACTACACTTAACCGTTTTCAACTCACTACACTAAACCATTTTCAAGAAACAAGTTCACAATTTCCAGTCACTACGCTTAGCCATTTCAAGAAAAAAGTTCACAATTTAAATCACTACACTTTACCATTTTCAAGACACTAATTCACATTTAAAGTCACTACACTTAACCATTTCAAGAAACAAGTTCATAATTTCAATTCACTACACTTAAGCATTTTCTAGTCTCTAATTCACATTTCAAGTCCCTACACTGAACCATTTTAAAGAAACATGTTCACAATTTCAAGTCACTATGCTTAGCCATTTCAAGAAACAAGTTCACAATTTCAAGTCACTACACTTTACCATTTTCAAGTCAATAATTAATATTTCAAGTCACTACACTTAAGAATTTCAAGAAACAAGTTCACAATTTCAATTCGTTACTCTTTACCATTTTCTAGTCTATAATTCACATTTCAAGTCACTACACTTTACAATTTTCAAGTTCGTAATTCACATTTTAAGTCACTACACATAACCATTTTCAACAAATAAATTCACATTTCAAGTCACTACATTACTCCATTTTCAAGAAACAAGTTCACATTTTCAAGTCACTACACTTAACCATTTTCAACTTACTAATTAACATTTCAAGTCACTACACTTAACCATTTTCAAGAAACAAGTTCACAATTTCAAGTCATTACTCTTAACCATTTTCTAGTCTATAATTCACATTTCAAGTCACTACACTTTACAATTTTCAAGTCAGTAATTCATAGTTTAAGTCACTACACATAACCATTTTCAACAAATAAATTCACATTTCAAGTCACTACATTACTCCATTTTCAATAAACAAGTTCACATTTTCAAGTCACTACACTTAACCATTTTCAACTCACTAATTAACATTTCAAGTTACTACACTTAACCATTTTCAAGAAACAAGTTCACAATTTCAAGTCACTATGCTTATCTATTTCAATAAACAAGTTCACAATTTCAAGTCACTACACTTAACCATTTTCAGGAAACTAATTCACATTTCAAGTTTCTATACTTAATCATTTTCAAGAAACAAGTTCACAATCACAAGTCACTACATATAAAAATTTTCAAGAAATAAGTTCACAATTTCAAGTGACTACACTTAACCATTTCAACAACAAAATTCACAATTTAAAGTCACTACATTAAACCATTTTCAAGAAACAAGTTCACAATTTCAAGTCACTACACTTAACCGTTTTCAACTCACTACACTAAACCATTTTCAAGAAACAAGTTCACAATTTCCAGTCACTACGCTTAGCCATTTCAAGAAAAAAGTTCACAATTTAAATCACTACACTTTACCATTTTCAAGACACTAATTCACATTTAAAGTCACTACACTTAACCATTTCAAGAAACAAGTTCATAATTTCAATTCACTACACTTAAGCATTTTCTAGTCTCTAATTCACATTTCAAGTCCCTACACTGAACCATTTTAAAGAAACATGTTCACAATTTCAAGTCACTATGCTTAGCCATTTCAAGAAACAAGTTCACAATTTCAAGTCACTACACTTTACCATTTTCAAGTCAATAATTAATATTTCAAGTCACTACACTTAAGAATTTCAAGAAACAAGTTCACAATTTCAATTCGTTACTCTTAACCATTTTCTAGTCTATAATTCACATTTCAAGTCACTACACTTTACAATTTTCAAGTTCGTAATTCACATTTTAAGTCACTACACATAACCATTTTCAACAAATAAATTCACATTTCAAGTCACTACATTACTCCATTTTCAAGAAACAAGTTCACATTTTCAAGTCACTACACTTAACCATTTTCAAGAAATAAGTTCACAATTTCAAATCACTACACTTTACCATTTTCTAGACACTAATTCACATTTAAAGTCACTACACTTAACCATTTCAAGAAACAAGTTCATTATTTCAAGTCACTACACTTAACCATTTTCTATCCTCTAATTCACATTTCAAGTCACAACATTTAACCATTTTAAAGAAACAAGTTCACATATCAAGTCATAACATTTAACCATTTTCAAGTAATAACTTCACAATTTCAAATCACTACACTTTACCATTTTCAAGACACTAATTCACATTTAAAGTCACTACACTTAACCATTTCAAGAAACAAGTTCATAATTTCAATTCACTACACTTAACCATTTTCTAGTCTCTAATTCACATTTCAAGTCCCTACACTGAACCATTTTCAAGAAACAAGTTCACAATTTCAAGTCACTATGCTTAGCCATTTCAAGAAACAAGTTCACTATTTCAAGTCACTACACTTTACCATTTTCAAGTCAATAATTAATATTTCAAGTCACTACACTTAACAATTTCAAGAAACAAGTTCACAATTTCAAGTCATTACTCTTAACCATTTTCTAGTCTATAATTCACATTTCAAGTCACTACACTTTACAATTTTCAAGTCAGTAATTCATAGTTTAAGTCACTACACATAACCATTTTCAACAAATAAATTCACATTTCAAGTCACTACATTACTCCATTTTCAATAAACAAGTTCACATTTTCAAGTCACTACACTTAACCATTTTCAACTCACTAATTAACATTTCAAGTTACTACACTTAACCATTTTCAAGAAACAAGTTCACAATTTCAAGTCACTATGCTTATCTATTTCAATAAACAAGTTCACAATTTCAAGTCACTACACTTAACCATTTTCAGGAAACTAATTCACATTTCAAGTTTCTATACTTAATCATTTTCAAGAAACAAGTTCACAATCACAAGTCACTACACATAAAAATTTTCAAGAAATAAGTTCACAATTTCAAGTGACTACACTTAACCATTTCAACAACAAAATTCACAATTTAAAGTCACTACATTAAAGCATTTTCAAGAAACAAGTTCACAATTTCAAGTCACTACACTTAACCGTTTTCAACTCACTACACTAAACCATTTTCAAGAAACAACTTCACAATTTCCAGTCACTACGCTTAGCCATTTCAAGAAAAAAGTTCACAATTTAAATCACTACACTTTACCATTTTCAAGACACTAATTCACATTTAAAGTCACTACACTTAACCATTTCAAGAAACAAGTTCATAATTTCAATTCACTACACTTAACCATTTTCTAGTCTCTAATTAACATTTCAAGTCCCTACACTGAACCATTTTAAAGAAACATGTTCACAATTTCAAGTCACTATGCTTAGCCATTTCAAGAAACAAGTTCACAATTTCAAGTCACTACACTTTACCATTTTCAAGTCAATAATTAATATTTCAAGTCACTACACTTAACAATTTCAAGAAACAAGTTCACAATTTCAATTCGTTACTCTTAACCATTTTCTAGTCTATAATTCACATTTCAAGTCACTACACTTTACAATTTTCAAGTTCGTAATTCACATTTTAATTCACTACACATAACCATTTTCAACAAATAAATTCACATTTCAAGTCACTACATTACTCCATTTTCAAAAAACAAGTTCACATTTTCAAGTCACTACACTTAACCATTTTCAATTCACTAATTAACATTTCAAGTCACTACACTTAACCATTTTCAAGAAACAAGTTCACAATTTCAAGTCACTATGCTTATCTATTTCAAGAAACAAGTTCACATATCAAGTCACAACATTTAACCATTTTAAAGAAACAAGTTCACATATCAAGTCATAACATTTAACAATTTTCAAGAAATAAGTTCACAATTTCAATTCACTACACTTCACCATTTTCAATACACTAATTCACATTTCAATTCACTACACTTAACCATTTCAAGAAACAAGTTCACAATTTCAAGTCATTGCTCTTAACCTTTTTCTAGTCTATAATTCACATTTCAAGTCACTACACTTTACAATTTTCAAGTCTGTAATTCACATTTTAAGACACTACACATAACCATTTTCAACAAATAAATTCACATTTCAAGTCACTACATTACTCCATTTTCAAGAAACAAGTTCACATTTTCAAGTCACTACACTTAACCATTTTCAACCCACTAATTCACATTTCAACTCCTTACACTTAATCATTTTCAAGAAACATGTTCACAATTTCAAGAAACTACACTTAACCATTTTCAAGAAACAAGTTCACAATTTCATGTCACTGAGCTAAGCCATTTCAAGAAACAAGTTCACAATTTCAAATCACTACACTTTACAATTTTCAAGAAACAAGTTCACATATCAAGTCATAACATTTAACCATTTTCAATAAATAAGTTCACAATTTCAATTCACTACACTTTACCATTTTCAAGACACTAATTCACATTTCAAGTCACTACACTTAACCATTTTCAAAAAACAAGTTCACAATTTCCAATCACTACGCTTAGCAATTTCAAGAAACAAGTTCACAATTTCAAATCACTACACTTTACCATTTTCAAGACACTAATTCACATTTCAAGTCACAACGTTTAACCATTTTAAAGAAACAAGTTCACATATCAAGTCATAACATTTAACCATTTTTAAGAAATAAGTTCACAATTTCAAATCACTACACTTTACCATTTTCTAGACACTAATTCACATTTAAAGTCACTACACTTAACCATTTCAAGAAACAAGTTCATAATTTCAAGTCACTACACTTAACCATTTTCTAGCCTCTAATTCACATTTCAAGTCACAACATTTAACCATTTTAAAGAAACAAGTTCACATATCAAGTCATAACATTTAACAATTTTCAAGAAATAAGTTCACAATTTCAATTCACTACACTTTACCATTTTCAATACACTAATTCACATTTCAATTCACTACACTTAACCATTTCAAGAAACAAGTTCACAATTTCAAGTCATTACTCTTAACCTTTTTCCAGTCTATAATTCACATTTCAAGTCACTACACTTTACAATTTTCAAGTCAGTAATTCACATTTTAA
Organism: Capsicum rhomboideum; assembly: GCA_031232105.1. NCBI lineage: Eukaryota > Viridiplantae > Streptophyta > Magnoliopsida > Solanales > Solanaceae > Capsicum > Capsicum rhomboideum. The sequence goes on from CP124711.1 coordinate 61,502,692, forward strand.
GACACTACACATAAAAATTTTCAACAAATAAATTCACATTTCAAGTCACTGCATTACTCCATTTTCAAGAAACAAGTTCACATTTTCAAGTCACTACACTTAACCATTTTCAACCCACTAATTCACATTTCAACTCCTTACACTTAATCATTTTCAAGAAACATGTTCACAATTTCAAGAAACTACACTTAACCATTTTCAAGAAACAAGTTCACAATCTCATTTCACTAAGCTAAGCCATTTCAAGAAACAAGTTCACAATTTCAAATCACTACACTTTACAATTTTCAAGAAACAAGTTCACATATCAAGTCATAACATTTAACCATTTTCAATAAATAAGTTCACAATTTCAATTCACTACACTTTACCATTTTCAAGACACTAATTCACATTTCAAGTCACTACACTTAACCATTTCAAGAAAAAAGTTCACATTTTCAAGTCATTACACTTAACCATTTTCTAGTCTCTAATTCACATTTCAAGTCACTACACTTAACCATTTTTAATTCACTAATTCACATTTCAAGTCACTACACTTAACAATTTTCAAGAAACAAGTTCACAATTTCTAGTCACTACACTTAGCCATTTCAAGAAACAAGTTCACAATTTCAAATCACTACACTTTACCATTTTCAACTCACTAATTCACATTTCAACTCACTACACTAAACCATTTTCAAAAAACATGTTCACAATTTCAAGTCACTACACTGAACCATTTTCAAGAAACAAGTTTACAATTTCAAGTCACTATGCTTAGCCATTTCAAGAAACAAGTTCACAATTACAAGTCATTACACTTTACCATTTTCAAGTAACTAATTCATATTTCAAGTCACTACACTTAACAATTTCAAGAAACAAGTTCACAATTTCAAATCATTACACATCACCAATTTCTAGTCTCTAATTCACATTTCAAATAACTACACTTAACCATTTTCAACTTACTAATTAACATTTCAAGTCACTACACTTAACCATTTTCAAGAAACAAGTTCACAATTTCAAGTCACTATGCTTAGCCATTTCAAGAAACAAATTCACAATTTAAAATCACTACACTTTACCATTTTCAAGTCACTAATTCACATTTTCAAATCACTACACTTTACCGTTTCAAAAACAAGTTCACAATTTCAAGTCATTACACTTAACCATTTTCTAGTCTCTAATTCACATTTCAAGTCACTACACTTTACCAATTTCAAGAAACTAATTCACATTTCAAGTTTCTATACTTAATCATTCTCAAGAAACAAGTTCACAATCGCAAGTCACTACACTTAAAAATTTTCAACAAACAAGTTCACAATTTCAGGTCACTACACTTAACCATTTCAACAACAAAGTTCACAATTTAAAGTCACTACATTAAACCATTTTCAAGAAACAAGTTCACAATTTCAAGTCACTACACTTAACCATTTTCAACTCACTACACTAAAACCTTTTCAAAAACATGTTCACGATTTCATGTCACTACACTTAACCATTTTCAAGAAACAAGTTCACAATTTCAAATCACCACACTTTACCATTTTCAAGACACTAATTCACATTTCAAGTCACAACATTTAACCATTTTAAAGAAACAAGTTCACATATCCAGTCACTACACTTAAAAATTTTCAATAAATAAGTTCACAATTTCAATTCACTACACTTTACCATTTTCAAGACACTAATTCACATTTAAAGTCACTACACTTAACCATTTCAAGAAACAAGTTCATAATTTCAAGTCACTACACTTAACCATTTTATAGTCTCTAATTCACATTTCAAGTCCCTACAATGAACCATTTTCAAGAAACAAGTTCACAATTTCAAGTCACTATGCTTAGCCATTTCAAGAAACAAATTCACAATTTAAAATCACTACACTTTACCATTTTCAAGTCACTAATTCACATTTTCAAATCACTACACTTTACCGTTTCAAAAACAAGTTCACAATTTCAAGTCATTACACTTAACCATTTTCTAGTCTCTAATTCACATTTCAAGTCACTACACTTTACCAATTTCAAGAAACTAATTCACATTTCAAGTTTCTATACTTAATCATTCTCAAGAAACAAGTTCACAATCGCAAGTCACTACACTTAAAAATTTTCAACAAACAAGTTCACAATTTCAGGTCACTACACTTAACCATTTCAACAACAAAGTTCACAATTTAAAGTCACTACATTAAACCATTTTCAAGAAACAAGTTCACAATTTCAAGTCACTACACTTAACCATTTTCAACTCACTACACTAAAACCTTTTCAAAAACATGTTCACGATTTCATGTCACTACACTTAACCATTTTCAAGAAACAAGTTCACAATTTCAAATCACCACACTTTACCATTTTCAAGACACTAATTCACATTTCAAGTCACAACATTTAACCATTTTAAAGAAACAAGTTCACATATCCAGTCACTACACTTAAAAATTTTCAATAAATAAGTTCACAATTTCAATTCACTACACTTTACCATTTTCAAGACACTAATTCACATTTAAAGTCACTACACTTAACCATTTCAAGAAACAAGTTCATAATTTCAAGTCACTACACTTAACCATTTTATAGTCTCTAATTCACATTTCAAGTCCCTACAATGAACCATTTTCAAGAAACAAGTTCACAATTTCAAGTCACTACACTTAACCTTTTTCTAGTCTCTAATTCACATTTCAAGTCCCTACACTGAACCATTTTAAAGAAACAAGTTCACAATTTCAAGTCACTATGCTTAGCCATTTCAAGAAACAAGTTCACAATTTCAAGTCACTACACTAAACCATTTTCAAGTGAATAATATTTCAAGTCACTAGACTTAACAATTTCAAGAAACAAGTTCACAATTTCAAGTCATTACTCTTAACCATTTTCAAGTCCATAATTCACATTTCAAGTCAGTAATTCACATTTTAAGTCACTACCCATAACCATTTTCAAGAAACAAATTCACATTTCAAGTCACTACATTACTCCATTTTCAAGAAACAAGTTCACATTTTCAAGTCACTACACTTAACCATTTTCAACCCACTAATTCACATTTCAACTCCTTACACTTAATCATTTTCAAGAAACATGTTCACAATTTCAAGTCACTACACTTAACCATTTTCAAGAAACAAGTTCACAATTTCAAGTCACTATGCTTATCTATTTCAAGAAACAAGTTCACAATTTCAATTCACTACACTTCACCATTTTCAATACACTAATTCACATTTCAATTCACTACACTTAACCATTTCAAGAAACAAGTTCACAATTTCAAGTCATTGCTCTTAACCTTTTTCTAGTCTATAATTCACATTTCAAGTCACTACACTTTACAATTTTCAAGTCTGTAATTCACATTTTAAGACACTACACATAACCATTTTCAACAAATAAATTCACATTTCAAGTCACTACATTACTCCATTTTCAAGAAACAAGTTCACATTTTCAAGTCACTACACTTAACCATTTTCAACCCACTAATTCACATTTCAACTCCTTACACTTAATCATTTTCAAGAAACATGTTCACAATTTCAAGAAACTACACTTAACCATTTTCAAGAAACAAGTTCACAATTTCATGTCACTGAGCTAAGCCATTTCAAGAAACAAGTTCACAATTTCAAATCACTACACTTTACAATTTTCAAGAAACAAGTTCACATATCAAGTCATAACATTTAACCATTTTCAATAAATAAGTTCACAATTTCAATTCACTACACTTTACCATTTTCAAGACACTAATTCACATTTCAAGTCACTACACTTAACCATTTTCAAAAAACAAGTTCACAATTTCCAATCACTACGCTTAGCAATTTCAAGAAACAAGTTCACAATTTCAAATCACTACACTTTACCATTTTCAAGACACTAATTCACATTTCAAGTCACAACGTTTAACCATTTTAAAGAAACAAGTTCACATATCAAGTCATAACATTTAACCATTTTTAAGAAATAAGTTCACAATTTCAAATCACTACACTTTACCATTTTCTAGACACTAATTCACATTTAAAGTCACTACACTTAACCATTTCAAGAAACAAGTTCATAATTTCAAGTCACTACACTTAACCATTTTCTAGCCTCTAATTCACATTTCAAGTCACAACATTTAACCATTTTAAAGAAACAAGTTCACATATCAAGTCATAACATTTAACAATTTTCAAGAAATAAGTTCACAATTTCAATTCACTACACTTTACCATTTTCAATACACTAATTCACATTTCAATTCACTACACTTAACCATTTCAAGAAACAAGTTCACAATTTCAAGTCATTACTCTTAACCTTTTTCCAGTCTATAATTCACATTTCAAGTCACTACACTTTACAATTTTCAAGTCAGTAATTCACATTTTAAGACACTACACATAAAAATTTTCAACAAATAAATTCACATTTCAAGTCACTGCATTACTCCATTTTCAAGAAACAAGTTCACATTTTCAAGTCACTACACTTAACCATTTTCAACCCACTAATTCACATTTCAACTCCTTACACTTAATCATTTTCAAGAAACATGTTCACAATTTCAAGAAACTACACTTAACCATTTTCAAGAAACAAGTTCACAATCTCATTTCACTAAGCTAAGCCATTTCAAGAAACAAGTTCACAATTTCAAATCACTACACTTTACAATTTTCAAGAAACAAGTTCACATATCAAGTCATAACATTTAACCATTTTCAATAAATAAGTTCACAATTTCAATTCACTACACTTTACCATTTTCAAGACACTAATTCACATTTCAAGTCACTACACTTAACCATTTCAAGAAAAAAGTTCACATTTTCAAGTCATTACACTTAACCATTTTCTAGTCTCTAATTCACATTTCAAGTCACTACACTTAACCATTTTTAATTCACTAATTCACATTTCAAGTCACTACACTTAACAATTTTCAAGAAACAAGTTCACAATTTCTAGTCACTACACTTAGCCATTTCAAGAAACAAGTTCACAATTTCAAATCACTACACTTTACCATTTTCAACTCACTAATTCACATTTCAACTCACTACACTAAACCATTTTCAAAAAACATGTTCACAATTTCAAGTCACTACACTGAACCATTTTCAAGAAACAAGTTTACAATTTCAAGTCACTATGCTTAGCCATTTCAAGAAACAAGTTCACAATTACAAGTCATTACACTTTACCATTTTCAAGTAACTAATTCATATTTCAAGTCACTACACTTAACAATTTCAAGAAACAAGTTCACAATTTCAAATCATTACACATCACCAATTTCTAGTCTCTAATTCACATTTCAAATAACTACACTTAACCATTTTCAACTTACTAATTAACATTTCAAGTCACTACACTTAACCATTTTCAAGAAACAAGTTCACAATTTCAAGTCACTATGCTTAGCCATTTCAAGAAACAAATTCACAATTTAAAATCACTACACTTTACCATTTTCAAGTCACTAATTCACATTTTCAAATCACTACACTTTACCGTTTCAAAAACAAGTTCACAATTTCAAGTCATTACACTTAACCATTTTCTAGTCTCTAATTCACATTTCAAGTCACTACACTTTACCAATTTCAAGAAACTAATTCACATTTCAAGTTTCTATACTTAATCATTCTCAAGAAACAAGTTCACAATCGCAAGTCACTACACTTAAAAAATTTCAACAAACAAGTTCACAATTTCAGGTCACTACACTTAACCATTTCAACAACAAAGTTCACAATTTAAAGTCACTACATTAAACCATTTTCAAGAAACAAGTTCACAATTTCAAGTCACTACACTTAACCATTTTCAACTCACTACACTAAAACCTTTTCAAAAACATGTTCACGATTTCATGTCACTACACTTAACCATTTTCAAGAAACAAGTTCACAATTTCAAATCACCACACTTTACCATTTTCAAGACACTAATTCACATTTCAAGTCACAACATTTAACCATTTTAAAGAAACAAGTTCACATATCCAGTCACTACACTTAAAAATTTTCAATAAATAAGTTCACAATTTCAATTCACTACACTTTACCATTTTCAAGACACTAATTCACATTTAAAGTCACTACACTTAACCATTTCAAGAAACAAGTTCATAATTTCAAGTCACTACACTTAACCATTTTATAGTCTCTAATTCACATTTCAAGTCCCTACAATGAACCATTTTCAAGAAACAAGTTCACAATTTCAAGTCACTATGCTTAGCCATTTCAAGAAACAAATTCACAATTTAAAATCACTACACTTTACCATTTTCAAGTCACTAATTCACATTTTCAAATCACTACACTTTACCGTTTCAAAAACAAGTTCACAATTTCAAGTCATTACACTTAACCATTTTCTAGTCTCTAATTCACATTTCAAGTCACTACACTTTACCAATTTCAAGAAACTAATTCACATTTCAAGTTTCTATACTTAATCATTCTCAAGAAACAAGTTCACAATCGCAAGTCACTACACTTAAAAATTTTCAACAAACAAGTTCACAATTTCAGGTCACTACACTTAACCATTTCAACAACAAAGTTCACAATTTAAAGTCACTACATTAAACCATTTTCAAGAAACAAGTTCACAATTTCAAGTCACTACACTTAACCATTTTCAACTCACTACACTAAAACCTTTTCAAAAACATGTTCACGATTTCATGTCACTACACTTAACCATTTTCAAGAAACAAGTTCACAATTTCAAATCACCACACTTTACCATTTTCAAGACACTAATTCACATTTCAAGTCACAACATTTAACCATTTTAAAGAAACAAGTTCACATATCCAGTCACTACACTTAAAAATTTTCAATAAATAAGTTCACAATTTCAATTCACTACACTTTACCATTTTCAAGACACTAATTCACATTTAAAGTCACTACACTTAACCATTTCAAGAAACAAGTTCATAATTTCAAGTCACTACACTTAACCATTTTATAGTCTCTAATTCACATTTCAAGTCCCTACAATGAACCATTTTCAAGAAACAAGTTCACAATTTCAAGTCACTACACTTAACCTTTTTCTAGTCTCTAATTCACATTTCAAGTCCCTACACTGAACCATTTTAAAGAAACAAGTTCACAATTTCAAGTCACTATGCTTAGCCATTTCAAGAAACAAGTTCACAATTTCAAGTCACTACACTAAACCATTTTCAAGTGAATAATATTTCAAGTCACTAGACTTAACAATTTCAAGAAACAAGTTCACAATTTCAAGTCATTACTCTTAACCATTTTCAAGTCCATAATTCACATTTCAAGTCAGTAATTCACATTTTAAGTCACTACCCATAACCATTTTCAAGAAACAAATTCACATTTCAAGTCACTACATTACTCCATTTTCAAGAAACAAGTTCACATTTTCAAGTCACTACACTTAACCATTTTCAACCCACTAATTCACATTTCAACTCCTTACACTTAATCATTTTCAAGAAACATGTTCACAATTTCAAGTCACTACACTTAACCATTTTCAAGAAACAAGTTCACAATTTCAAGTCACTATGCTTATCTATTTCAAGAAACAAGTTCACAATTTCAAGTCACTACACTTTACCATTTTCAATACACTAATTCACATTTCAAGTCACTACACTTAACCATTTCAAGAAACAAGTTCACAATTTCAAGTCATTACTCTAAACCATTTTCTAGTCTATAATTCACATTTCAAGTCACTACACTTTACAATTTTCAAGTCAGTAATTCACATTTTAAGTCACTACACATAACCATTTTCAACAAATAAATTCACATTTCGAGTCACTACATTACTCCATTTTCAAGAAACAAGTTCACATTTTCAAGTCACTACACTTAACCATTTTCAGAAAACTAATTCACATTTCAAGTTTCTATACTTAATCATTTTCAAGAAACAAGTTCACAATCACAAGTCACTACACTTAAAAATTTTCAAGAAATAAGTTCACAATTTCATGTCACTACACTTAACCGTTTTCAACTGACTACACTAAACCATTTTCAAGAAACATGTTCACGATTTCAAGTCACTACACTTAACCCTTTTCAAGAAACAAGTTCACAATTTCCAGTCACTACGCTTAGCCATTTCAAGAAACAAGTTCACAATTTAAAATCACTACACTTTACCATTTTCAAGACACTAATTCACATTTCATGTCACAACATTTAACCATTTTAAAGAAACAAGTTCACATATCAAGCCATAACATTTAACCATTTTCAAGAAATAAGTTCACAATTTCAATTCACTACACTTTACCATTTTCAAGAAACAAGTTCACATTTCAACTCACTACATTAAACTATTTTCAAGAAACAAGTTCACAATTTCAAGTCACTACACTAAACCATTTTAAACTCACTAAATCACATTTCCACTCACTACACTAAACAATTTTCAAGAAACATGTTCATAATTTGAATTCACTACACTTAACCATTTTCAAGAAACAAGTTCACAATTTCTAGTCACTACGCTTAGCCATTTCAAGAAACAAGTTCACAATTTCAAATGACTACACTTTACCATTTTCAACTCACTAATTCACATTTCAACTCACTACACTAAACCATTTTCAAGAAACATGTTCACAATTTCAAGTCACTACACTGAACCATTTTCAAGAAACAAGTTCACAATTTCAAGTCACTATGCTTAGCCATTTCAAGAAACAAGTTCACAATTTCAAGTCACTACACTAAACCATTTTCAAGTGAATAATATTTCAAGTCACTAGACTTAACAATTTCAAGAAACAAGTTCACAATTTCAAGTCATTACTCTTAACCATTTTCAAGTCCATAATTCACATTTCAAGTCAGTAATTCACATTTTAAGTCACTACCCATAACCATTTTCAAGAAACAAATTCACATTTCAAGTCACTACATTACTCCATTTTCAAGAAACAAGTTCACATTTTCAAGTCACTACACTTAACCATTTTCAACCCACTAATTCACATTTCAACTCCTTACACTTAATCATTTTCAAGAAACATGTTCACAATTTCAAGTCACTACACTTAACCATTTTCAAGAAACAAGTTCACAATTTCAAGTCACTATGCTTATCTATTTCAAGAAACAAGTTCACAATTTCAAGTCACTACACTTTACCATTTTCAATACACTAATTCACATTTCAAGTCACTACACTTAACCATTTCAAGAAACAAGTTCACAATTTCAAGTCATTACTCTAAACCATTTTCTAGTCTATAATTCACATTTCAAGTCACTACACTTTACAATTTTCAAGTCAGTAATTCACATTTTAAGTCACTACACATAACCATTTTCAACAAATAAATTCACATTTCGAGTCACTACATTACTCCATTTTCAAGAAACAAGTTCACATTTTCAAGTCACTACACTTAACCATTTTCAGAAAACTAATTCACATTTCAAGTTTCTATACTTAATCATTTTCAAGAAACAAGTTCACAATCACAAGTCACTACACTTAAAAATTTTCAAGAAATAAGTTCACAATTTCATGTCACTACACTTAACCGTTTTCAACTGACTACACTAAACCATTTTCAAGAAACATGTTCACGATTTCAAGTCACTACACTTAACCCTTTTCAAGAAACAAGTTCACAATTTCCAGTCACTACGCTTAGCCATTTCAAGAAACAAGTTCACAATTTAAAATCACTACACTTTACCATTTTCAAGACACTAATTCACATTTAAAGTCACTACACTTAACCATTTCAAGAAACAAGTTCATAATTTCAAGTCACTACACTTAACCATTTTATAGTCTCTAATTCACATTTCAAGTCCCTACAATGAACCATTTTCAAGAAACAAGTTCACAATTTCAAGTCACTATGCTTAGCCATTTCAAGAAACAAATTCACAATTTCAAGTCACTACACTTTACCATTTTCAAGTCAATAATTCATATTTCAAGTCACTACACTTAACCATTTCAAGAAACAAGTTCACAATTTCAAGTCATTACTCTTAACCATTTTCAAGTCCATAATTCACATTTCAAGTCACTACACTTTACAATATTCAAGTCAGTAATTCACATTTTAAGTCACTACCCATAACCATTTTCAAGAAACAAATTCACATTTCAAGTCACTACATTACTCCATTTTCAAGAAACAAGTTCACATTTTCAAGTCACTACACTTAACCATTTTCAACCCACTAATTCACATTTCAACTCCTTACACTTAATCATTTTCAAGAAACATGTTCACAATTTCAAGTCACTACACTTAACCATTTTCAAGAAACAAGTTCACAATTTCATGTCACTAAGCTAAGCCATTTCAAGAAACAAGTTCACAATTTCAAATCACTACACTTTACAATTTTCAAGAAACAAGTTCACATATCAAGTCATAACATTTAACCATTTTCAATAAATAAGTTCACAATTTCAATTCACTACACTTTACCATTTTCAAGACACTAATTCACATTTCAAATCACTACACTTAACCATTTCAAGAAACAAGTTCACAATTTCAAGTCATTACTCTTAACCATTTTGAAGTCCATAATTCACATTTCAAGTCACTACACTTTACAATTTTCAAGTCAGTAATTCACATTTTAAGTCACTACCCATAACCATTTTCAAGAAACAAATTCACATTTCAAGTCACTACATTACTCCATTTTCAAGAAACAAGTTCACATTTTCAAGTCACTACACTTAACCATTTTCAACCCACTAATTCACATTTCAACTCCTTACACTTAATCATTTTCAAGAAACATGTTCACACTTTCAAGTCACTACACTTAACCATTTCAACAACAAAGTTCACAATTTCAAGTCACTACATTAAACCATTTTCAAGAAACAAGTTCACAATTTCAAGTCACTACACTTAACCATTTTCAACTCACTACACTAAACCATTTTCAAGAAACATGTTCACTATTTCAAGTCACTAAACTTAACCATTTTCAAGAAACAAGTTCACAATTTCCAGTCACTACACTTAGCCATTTCAAGAAACAAGTTCACAATTTCAAATCACTACACTTTACCATTTTCAAGACACTAATTCACATTTCAAGTCAAAACATTTAACCATTTTAAAGAAACAAGTTCACATATCAAGTCATAACATTTAACCATTTTCAAGAAATAAGTTCACAATTTCAAATCACTACACTTTACCATTTTCAAGACACTAATTCACATTTCAAGTCTTTACACTTAACCATTTCAAGAAACATGTTCATAATTTCAAGTCACTACACTAAACCATTTTCTAGTCTCTAATTCACATTTCAAGTCCCTACACTGAACCATTTTCAAGAAACAAGTTCACAATTTCAAGTCACTATGCTTAGCCATTTCAAGAAACAAGTTCACAATTTCAAGTCACTACACTTTACCATTTTCAAGTCAATAATTCATATTTCAAGTCACTACACTTAACCATTTCAAGAAACAAGTTCACAATTTCAAGTCATTACTCTTAACCATTTTCAAGTCCATAATTCACATTTCAAGTCACTACACTTTACAATTTTCAAGTCAGTAATTCACATTTTAAGTCACTACCCATAACCATTTTCAAGAAACAAATTCACATTTCAAGTCACTACATTACTCCATTTTCAAGAAACAAGTTCACATTTTCAAGTCACTACACTTAACCATTTTCAACCCACTAATTCACATTTCAACTCCTTACACTTAATCATTTTCAAGAAACATGTTCACAATTTCAAGTCACTACACTTAACCATTTTCAAGAAACAAGTTCACAATTTCATGTCACTAAGCTAAGCCATTTCAAGAAACAAGTTCACAATTTCAAATCACTACACTTTACAATTTTCAAGAAACAAGTTCACATATCAAGTCATAACATTTAACCATTTTCAATAAATAAGTTCACAATTTCAATTCACTACACTTTACCATTTAAAGAAGTTATCCAAATAATAAAAGAAATACATAACCTAAATAAAGCTATGAATAACTTAGTTATATCATTAGATAAACTAACTATAGCATTTAAACAAACCATTAATGGATAAACCAGAGCCAAGTAACTCAACATATATATATCCAGAGACAGAAAAAATTCTTAGAAAGGTAGAATTATTTAAAAAAATAATAGACCTACAAGAAGAAATTAAATATAGGCAAGAAAGATTAACTTATAATATATTTGCAGGAGTATGTAAACAATCACTAGAAGCCCAAAAACATGTAATAACTAAATTAAAATTGGAACATTATGACTTAAAACAACAGTATACAAATGAATAAAGAAGAATACCCCGTAGAAGAAAAAACCTTTATTAGTACAGAAGGAACACAGATAATAATAATACATTCAAACCTAGGAAGGATATATAGGAAAATAGGTACAAAATTATACTTAATGCCAGATCCCATATCAACTAAATTAGAAGATAGTATAACAGAAATGGTACGATTACGAAAAGAAAATACAGAAATAGACCAAAAATTAGAAATTGAAAAAATAAGATTAGAAGCCAAAAAAGAAATCGAACAAATAAAATGTAAACAACAAGTAAAAGAATACACACACACACAAATAAAAACTGAACCAATCCCAGATTATCCAGAACCTGATACATCCGAATCATCTACAAAAATACAAGAAATGGAAAACGAGTTAGCAATACTAAAACAAATATATGCGCAAAAAGTAAAGGAACGCTTAGCAAAACAAAAAGAAAAAATAAAAAAAGAAAAAGAAAAACAGTTAGCTATTGAATTAGAAAAATTAAAAGAACAAATACAGTTAGAAGAATCAGCTCCAGAAGTAACAGAAGAAGTCACACACCTAAGCATTGATAATATTATACTAACCCATCCAGAAGAAACAAATAAACTAAACGATAATATAACCGTAGAAGAAACAGATAATTCCGAAACAAATTCAGAAAAAGAAGAAGAAAATAGTGAAAGATATACTCAAATCATGAACCACATAACAGATTTACATATAAATACAACAAATGCTAAACCAAATGTAAATACAATTAAAAATGAACAACCTAGCACAAGCAGAACCTCATATGATAAAAGAAGATATGAAAATCCTAGAACATCAAGACCATCTTATTACACAGTTATAGACGATAATAGATATGAAGCATTATGGCAAAGTAGATTAAATAAATGGACACCAAATAAACCCCCAGAATCCTCACTATTCTTAGATCTAGATTGTACCACAGATGTAAATAAAACAATACAAGTATGGATAGGACAACTTGCTAAACAACTAGTAGACAATAAAATATCAGTAGCAGATACACCGGGATATATAGAAAGGACATTGATAGGAACAGTAAAACTATGGCTACATAATATAACAGCTGAAGGAAGAGCAACATTAAGAAGTAATAAAGACAGTAGTGGAACAATTACAACATCAAGTATAACAATTTTAGACAAATATGAATATGGAATTAGAAACGAATTTGGAAGTATGACAACAGAGTTAGCAGAACAAGAACAAGATAAAAATCTAAATAGACAATTAATGAATAAACTATCAATATGCAATATGTGTTATATAGACGAATATACATATGCTTTTAAAGACTATTATTATAAAAGTATATATAACCAAGAAGAAGCTATAGCAGTAAGACGAACATATTTTACAAAATTACCTGAACCATTTAGTACAAAGATAATAGCAGATTGGGAAGCAGCTAGTTTAACAGATACCTTAGGATCTACTCTTATATACACTTAGAAAATTAAATAAAGATTCAATACAAATAATATATAACCTACTACTAACCCATGAAATTATAGATCTAATGAAAGAATCATGGTTAGAAAATATACTTAATAGCACAGAAGAAGATGATTATAAAAACAATGATATATACTACGACATAGATTCCGATGGATACTTAGATTTTAACTAAAAAATGGATCAACAAAATCTAGAACACTGGCAGCAAACTATAAATGAACTAAGAGAAAGAGAAACACTTATCCAATATAACTTAGACAAATATATACAGACTCAGAATCCTGACTATCTAGACTTAATAGTCCAAGATATTAACCAAATACTTAGATTAATTAAACAAAGAGATACTTATTATAATTCCGCATTTACATAATGAACAAAGAAGAGAAAGATCAAGGGACCACCCCCCTCTTGGTATCAGAGCATAGGACTAAAAATATAATGGAAATAGAACACAATAACAAAACTGAGCATAGGATAAAACGAAATATAACTGAAATAGAACACAGTAAGCTAAATAATAACAGAGCAAAAAATAAAATTATAGAACATAGAGATAAAATAACCGTAGACAATTATCATAAGAAAAAGGCTAAATTACTAAATACACCACTCGAATATGGCGAAGATCTAACTTATGATGATCCACGATATCAAAAAATTATGACACAAATAAATAGGAATGAAAAAATACAGAAACTCAGAAAAGAATTAAGAAATTTATATTATAATTATGAACCTGCCAAAATAGATGTAATCTCTTATATAGAATATAAATACATTAAAACCTTGCGAAAACAAAAATATGACACATAAACAGACACCCATAAGAATGGTAAAACCAATTAGAATAAATCAATTAACAACAAAGATTCAGAAAAGATATAAATTTAAAATCCAAAGAAAACAAAAACTTAAAGAAGTTATCCAAATAATAAAAGAAATACATAACCTAAATAAAGCTATGAATAACTTAGTTATAGCATTAGATAAACTAACTATAGCATTTAAACAAACCATTAATGGATAAACCAGAGCCAAGTAACTCAACATATATATATCCAGAGACAGAAAAAATTCTTAGAAAGGTAGAATTATTTAAAAAAATAATAGACCTACAAGAAGAAATTAAATATAGGCAAAAAAGATTAACTTATAATATATTTGCAGGAGTATGTAAACAATCACTAGAAGCCCAAAAACATGTAATAACTAAATTAAAATTGGAACATTATGACTTAAAACAACAGTATACAGATGAATAAAGAAGAATACCCCGTAGAAGAAAAAACCTTTATTAGTACAGAAGGAACACAGATAATAATAATACATTCAAACCTAGGAAGGAGATATAGGAAAATAGGTACAAAATTATACTTAATGCCAGATCCCATATCAACTAAATTAGAAGATAGTATAAAAGAAATGGTACGATTACAAAAAGAAAATACAGAAATAGACCAAAAATTAGAAATTGAAAAAATAAGATTAGAAGCCAAAAAAGAAATCGAACAAATAAAATGTAAACAACAAGTAAAAGAATACACACACACACAAATAAAAACTGAACCAATCCCAGATTATCCAGAACCTGATACATCCGAATCATCTACAAAAATACAAGAAATGGAAAACGAGTTAGCAATACTAAAACAAATATATGCGCAAAAAGTAAAGGAACGCTTAGCAAAACAAAAAGAAAAAATAAAAAAAGAAAAAGAAAAACAGTTAGCTATTGAATTAGAAAAATTAAAAGAACAAATACACTTAGAAGAATCAGCTCCAGAAGTAACAGAAGAAGTCACACACCTAAGCATTGATAATATTATACTAACCCATCCAGAAGAAACAAATAAACTAAACGATAATATAACCGTAGAAGAAACAGATAATTCCGAAACAAATTCAGAAAAAGAAGAAGAAAATAGTGAAAGATATACTCAAATCATGAACCACATAACAGATTTACATATAAATACAACAAATGCTAAACCAAATGTAAATACAATTAAAAATGAACAACCTAGCACAAGCAGAACCTCATATGATAAAAGAAGATATGAAAATCCTAGAACATCAAGACCATCTTATTACACAGTTATAGACGATAATAGATATGAAGCATTATGGCAAAGTAGATTAAATAAATGGACACCAAATAAACCCCCAGAATCCTCACTATTCTTAGATCTAGATTGTACCACAGATGTAAATAAAACAATACAAGTATGGATAGGACAACTTGCTAAACAACTAGTAGACAATAAAATATCAGTAGCAGATACACCAGGATATATAGAAAGGACATTGATAGGAACAGTAAAACTATGGCTACATAATATAACAGCTGAAGGAAGAGCAACATTAAGAAGTAATAAAGACAGTAGTGGAACAATTACAACATCAAGTATAGCAATTTTAGACAAATATGAATATGGAATTAGAAACGAATTTGGAAGTATGACAACAGAGTTAGCAGAACAAGAAAAAGATAAAAATCTAAATAGACAATTAATGAATAAACTATCAATATGCAATATGTGTTATATAGACGAATATACATGTGCTTTTAAAGACTATTATTATAAAAGTATATATAACCAAGAAGAAGCTATAGCAGTAAGACGAACATATTTTACAAAATTACCTGAACCATTTAGTACAAAGATAATAGCAGATTGGGAAGCAGCTAGTTTAACAGATACCTTAGGATCTAGAATCAAATATTTACAAACTTGGTTTATAGAATTATGTGATGAATATAAAGATAAACAAAAGCTCAATAAAGTATTAAATCAAAACATGTCGTGTTGTACACAAAAAACAGCACCACAATTTGGTTGCAAAAATAAGAAAACTAAGTATAGGTATAAAAAACGTTTTAAGAAATATAAACCCTTTAAAGCAAAATATAAGAACAAAAACCCAAGGAAACGATATTATATAAAAAATTATAAAAGAAAAAGACCATATCGACCTAAGAAAAAACTATCAGAATGTAAATGCTACAACTGTGGCAAATTAGGACATTTAGCTAAAGACTGTAAAATACCGAAAGATACAAAGAAAAAGCAAGTAACAAAAATAAGGATAGAAGATAATATTTTTACAGAATTACCCTATATCGATTATGATTTAGAAAGTAATGATAGTATTTATGAACTAAATGAATCATCAGATATTGAATTATCAGATATAGAAATAGACAATTTAGACTATGATACAAATTATACTGATAAGATAGACACACAAAATATAGAAGAAGAAGAAGATAATACTTATGACTGAAGCAGGAATAATAGAAAAAGAAAATTACCAAACTGAAGAAATTAGTAATCAAAAAATAATATTCGACTCAAACATATATAACCAAATTAGGAAACAAGAAATTACCTTAAGAATAGATAATGTATTAGATGTACCAATGGTAAAAAACTGGTTCACAAAACCAAAAGAAGAATATTATATAATAAGCCAAAAAGAACACACAGTAGATTGCAAATATGCAAGAGGTAGAGCAATGGTACCTATAATAAGTAAAAAAGAATTAAATAAAGAAATACAAGCTTTAAAACCAAAACCTAAGCACGAAATAACTCATGTACATTTAGGAGCAATACAGATACTCATAAAAGCATGTTTTAAGGAAGGAATAGATACACCTATAGAATTATACCTAGCAGATGATAGAATTAAATATCCAATTGAAAAAAGTATAATAAGTGCAGTAAAAGGAAATTTAATATACCAAAAATTTAAATTTACAGTTAACCCAAACTATTCAGTAGCAATAAAAGACAAAAACATAGACAAATCATTAGTCTTATATTGGAAATTATCAGGAATAGAATTAACTCCAGGTAGTAAAATATTTACCGCCAGATGTAAAAACCTATATATATTAACTACTAAACACATGGTACAAGCAACTAGTAAAATTGATAAAATCAAGATAGAATCCCCATTTGACAATATATTAACAGCAATAGATAATAATGATTATAGTTATGATGAATTAGACATAAATCAAGAATTAGATATAGTTAAAGAAAGAATAGGAACATCAATAAAAAGACAAATAGATACCCCTTCATCCTCATCTAGGATAAGTACATCTAGAAGACTAGATTATGAACAACCTACCGAACTAATAGAAATACCATTACATCCCTATTATATAACAGGAATACTAAACCAACGAAAATATTTAATCCTTATAAATACAGGAGAACAAGATAATTGGATAACCCAAGAATTAATAACAGAAAATGATATTATGCTACAAGAACAAGAAATACCCGGCTTACCAAAAGAGTTAAAACAAACAAAAGAAATAACTATCCAAGAACTAATCATAGGAGGAATACCTATAAATATACAATTCACAATAGGACAAATAAATCCAAATATTGTATTAGGCTTAAATTGGCTAGAACAAGTAAAACCATATAAAATTGAAGATACAAGATTAATAATTCATTACCAACACAAGAATGTAATCATCAGTAGAACAAGAACGACAATCTAACACAACCTTAAAATGACAAAAGTATATATACTAGCAAAAATAATAGTGGAAGGATATAATAGTAGATACTATACACCAATGATAGATACCGGCTCAGAAGCAAATTTATGTAAATATAATTGTTTACCAGAATCTAAATGGAAACAAATAACACATCCAACCGTATTAACAGGCTTTAATGACGAAGGAAGCATGGTAAAATATTATGCAAAAGATGTAAAATTACAAATATGGGATAAAATACTAACTATACAAACAATATACAATTATGAATTCACAACACAAGATATGCTATTAGGAATGCCTTTTATAGATAATTTATACCCACATATACTAACAAAAACACATTGCTGGTTTACAACACCTTGTAAACAAAAAATAGGAGCAAAAAGAGTACAAAATAAACAAAGAAAAACGACACCATGGATAAAAGGACCAGAAAACATAACACAAAAATTAGAAACTCAACCCAGTACAGAAAAGTTAATAGAAAAAATAACTTTTAATATAAACATATTAAAACCAATTTATGACAAATTAGAACCCTTATATAGCGATGATCCACTTAAAGGATGGCATAAACACAAAACAACAATTACTATCGAACTCATAGACAACAATAGTATCATCATCCAGAAACCATTAAAATATAACTTTGACGATTTAAAAGAGTTTAGTTTACATATCAATGAATTACTTACTAACAAATACATCCAAGAAAGTAATAGTAAACACACCAGCCCAGCCTTTATTGTCAATAAACATAGTGAACAAAAACGAGGGAAAAGTAGAATGGTTATTGATTATAGAAATTTAAATGCCAAAACTAAAACTTATAATTACCCAATACCAAACAAAATACTAAAAATTAGACAAATCCAAGGATACAACTACTTTAGTAAATTTGACTGTAAATCAGGCTTTTATCATTTAAAACTAGAAGATAACTCTAAAAAACTAACAGCATTCACAGTACCCCAAGGATTTTATGAATGGAATGTCTTACCATTTGGATATAAAAATGCACCAGGTAGATTTCAACATTTTATGGATACACATTTTACGCAACTAGAAAATTGTATCATATATATTGATGATATCTTATTATACTCAAGAACAGCAGAAGAACATATCCAATTACTAAATAAATTTATAAACATTATAGATACAGCAGGAATTAGTTTAAGTAAAAATAAGGCAGAACTAATGAAAAACCAAATAGAATTTTTAGGTATACAAATAGATAAAGATGGAATAAAAATGCAAACACATATAGTACAAAAAATCATAAATTCAGAAGAGATATTAGACACAAAGAAAAAGTTACAGTCCTTTTTAGGATTAGTAAATCAAGTACGAGAGTATATACCAAAATTAGCAGAACATCTAAAACCATTACATAAAAAATTAAAAAAGAATATTGAATATCATTTTGATCAGACAGATAAAAAACATATACAAAAAATAAAAGAATTATGTCAAAAGTTGCCAAAATTATATTTTCCAGACACAACAAAAGAATTCATATATATAGTAGAATCAGACGCAAGTAATCATAGTTATGGTGGAATTTTAAAATATAAATATTTAGATACAAACATAGAACATCACTGTAGATACCATTCAGGATCATATACGGAACCTCAAACAAGATGGGAAATAAATAGAAAGGAATTATTTGCTTTATATAAATGTTTATTAGCATTTGAACCATATATTGTATATAATAAATTCATAGTAAGAACAGACAATACACAGGTAAAATGGTGGCTAACACGAAATTTGGAAAATTCAGTTACAACAAAAGAAATACGAAGGCTTGTATTAAATATACAAAATTTTACTTTTACAATAGAAGTTATTCGTACTAACAAGAACATTGTTGCAGACTACTTATCAAGACAAAGCTACACAGACAGACCAGGATAGTCCAATGGACGAATTATTAAAAGCTATGACTACACTTTGTCTCAAAGTGGACAGTTTTGAGCTAGAACTAAAACAGCTAAAGAAGGAAAAAGCTACAATTCAGTCGCATGACTCAAAATATGCTGATCTACGTCAATCGGAAGACGTTAAACATCCAGAACTAGAAGGAGACGTTGAGAAACTCCTAAAAACTCATAACAAAGTTATTTATACAGCTGCAGGAGCAGGAGCAGGAACTAGTACAGGAACTAAATCAGGATCAAACACAAGCAGTTCAGCTACCCCACCTACAAAAAGACCAAATACCAATTTAAATAGCCATTTCACAAAACCATTTATACATAAATTCCAGTCAACAAATTATCCAAGTCCCCAAACTTCATCATACGCAGCCAGTCTAAATAATACCAAAAATATTTATGACCACATATCCACAGCTTATATCCATAATATCCACAAAACCCAAACGCATTTAAATCAAAATCCAAGATCCACAACAACTACTGATCCTACGAGAGATTATTTAACCCAAAAATTACAAGGATATAACAAGCTTATTGCCCAGCCAGGAACAAATGCAAATCTAGTACGAACATGCTATGACTTTGGACTATTATCAACAGTATATACAACAGATGGACAAGAAATCCAAAAAATACCAGAACTATATACCGCATTTTCTACATACCAAAGAATTACCAAAGGAACTTTCTTTTATATCAGATTTTATGCAGCCCCAGCAGAAATACTTTTTAACGAAATAAAACCTATTATACAAGTGGTAAAAATAGGACTGACACGAGATATGTTAATACCAGATGATATAGGAACTCAACCAGAAATACCCAGAGAAGACATACCAACATTTTATGCGAACAAGAGAATAATAGGACTACAAGTTATCTTACAAGAACTTAACCATTTCAAGAAACAAGTTCACAATTTCAAGTCATTACTCTTAACCATTTTCAAGTCCATAATTCACATTTCAAGTCACTACACTTTACAATTTTCAAGTCAGTAATTCACATTTTAAGTCACTACCCATAACCATTTTCAAGAAACAA
This sequence comes from Capsicum rhomboideum, assembly GCA_031232105.1. Taxonomy (NCBI): domain Eukaryota; kingdom Viridiplantae; phylum Streptophyta; class Magnoliopsida; order Solanales; family Solanaceae; genus Capsicum; species Capsicum rhomboideum. The sequence goes on from CP124711.1 coordinate 61,524,025, forward strand.
ATTCACATTTCAAGTCACTACATTACTCCATTTTCAAGAAACAAGTTCACATTTTCAAGTCACTACACTTAACCATTTTCAACCCACTAATTCACATTTCAACTCCTTACACTTAATCATTTTCAAGAAACATGTTCACAATTTCAAGTCACTACACTTAACCATTTTCAAGAAACAAGTTCACAATTTCATGTCACTAAGCTAAGCCATTTCAAGAAACAAGTTCACAATTTCAAATCACTACACTTTACAATTTTCAAGAAACAAGTTCACATATCAAGTCATAACATTTAACCATTTTCAATAAATAAGTTCACAATTTTAATTCACTACACTTTACCATTTTCAAGACACTAATTCACATTTCCAGTCACTACACTTAACCATTTCAAGCAACAAGTTCACAATTTCAAGTCATTACTCTTAACCATTTTCAAGTCCATAATTCACATTTCAAGTCACTACACTTTACAATTTTCAAGTCAGTAATTCACATTTTAAGTCACTACCCATAACCATTTTCAAGAAACAAATTCACATTTCAAGTCACTACATTACTCCATTTTCAAGAAACAAGTTCACATTTTCAAGTCACTACACTTAACCATTTTCAACCCACTAATTCACATTTCAACTCCTTACACTTAATCATTTTCAAGAAACATGTTCACAATTTCAAGTCACTACACTTAACCATTTTCAAGAAACAAGTTCACAATTTCATGTCACTAAGCTAAGCCATTTCAAGAAACAAGTTCACAATTTCAAATCACTACACTTTACAATTTTCAAGAAACAAGTTCACATATCAAGTCATAACATTTAACCATTTTCAATAAATAAGTTCACAATTTCAATTCACTACACTTTACCATTTTCAAGACACTAATTCACATTTCAAGTCACTACACTTAACCATTTCAAGAAACAAGTTCACAATTTCAAGTCATTACTCTTAACCATTTTCAAGTCCATAATTCACATTTCAAGTCACTACACTTTACAATTTTCAAGTCAGTAATTCACATTTTAAGTCACTACCCATAACCATTTTCAAGAAACAAATTCACATTTCAAGTCACTACATTACTCCATTTTCAAGAAACAAGTTCACATTTTCAAGTCACTACACTTAACCATTTTCAACCCACTAATTCACATTTCAACTCCTTACACTTAATCATTTTCAAGAAACGTGTTCACAATTTCAAGTCACTACACTTAACCATTTTCAAGAAACAAGTTCACAATTTCATGTCACTAAGCTAAGCCATTTCAAGAAACAAGTTAACAATTTCAAATCACTACACTTTACAATTTTCAAGAAACAAGTTCACATATCAAGTCATAACATTTAACCATTTTCAATAAATAAGTTCACAATTTCAATTCACTACACTTTACCATTTTCAAGACACTAATTCACATTTAAAGTCTTTACACTTAACCATTTCAAGAAACAAGTTCACAATTTCAAGTCATTACTCTTAACCATTTTCAAGTCCATAATTCACATTTCAAGTCACTACACTTTACAATTTTCAAGTCAGTAATTCACATTTTAAGTCACTACCCATAACCATTTTCAAGAAACAAATTCACATTTCAAGTCACTACATTACTCCATTTTCAAGAAACAAGTTCACATTTTCAAGTCACTACACTTAACCATTTTCAACCCACTAATTCACATTTCAACTCCTTACACTTAATCATTTTCAATAAATAAGTTCACAATTACAATTCACTACACTTTACCATTTTCAAGACACTAATTCACATTTCAAGTCACTACACTTAACCATTTCAAGAAACAAGTTCACAATTTCAAGTCATTACTCTTAACCATTTTCAAGTCCATAATTCAAATTTAAAGTCACTACACTTTACAATTTTCAAGTCAGTAATTCACATTTTAAGTCACTACCCATAACCATTTTCAAGAAAGAAATTCACATTTCAAGTCACTACATTACTCCATTTCAAGAAACAAGTTCACAATTTCAAATCACTACACTTTACAATTTTCAAGAAACAAGTTCACATATCAAGTCATAACACTTTACCATTTTCAAGACACTAATTCACATTTCAAGTCACTACACTTAATCATTTCAAGAAACAAGTTCACAATTTCAAGTCATTACTCTTAACCATTTTCAAGTCCATAATTCACATTTCAAGTCACTACACTTTACAATTTTCAAGTCAGTAATTCACATTTTATGTCACTACCCATAACCATTTTCAAGAAACAAATTAACATTTCAAGTCACTACATTACTCCATTTTCAAGAAACAAGTTCACAATTTCAAATCACTACACTTTACAATTTTCAAGAAACAAGTTCACATATCAAGTCATAACATTTAACCATTTTCAATAAATAAGTTCACAATTTCAATTCACTACACTTTACCATTTTCAAGACACTAATTCACATTTCAAGTCACTACACTTAACCATTTCAAGAAACAAGTTCACAATTTCAAGTCATTACTCTTAACCATTTTCAAGTCCATAATTCACATTTCAAGTCACTACACTTTACAATTTTCAAGTCAGTAATTCACATTTTAAGTCACTACCCATAACCATTTTCAAGAAACAAATTCACATTTCAAGTCACTACATTACTCCATTTTCAAGAAACAAGTTCACATTTTCAAGTCACTACACTTAACCATTTTCAACCCACTAATTCACATTTCAACTCCTTACACTTAATCATTTTCAAGAAACATGTTCACAATTTCAAGTCACTACACTTAACCATTTTCAAGAAACAAGTTCACAATTTCATGTCACTAAGCTAAGCCATTTCAAGAAACAAGTTAACAATTTCAAATCACTACACTTTACAATTTTCAAGAAACAAGTTCACATATCAAGTCATAACATTTAACCATTTTCAATAAATAAGTTCACAATTTCAATTCACTACACTTTACCATTTTCAAGACACTAATTCACATTTAAAGTCTTTACACTTAACCATTTCAAGAAACAAGTTCACAATTTCAAGTCATTACTCTTAACCATTTTCAAGTCCATAATTCACATTTCAAGTCACTACACTTTACAATTTTCAAGTCAGTAATTCACATTTTAAGTCACTACCCATAACCATTTTCAAGAAACAAATTCACATTTCAAGTCACTACATTACTCCATTTTCAAGAAACAAGTTCACAATTTCAAATCACTACACTTTACAATTTTCAAGAAACAAGTTCACATATCAAGTCATAACATTTAACCATTTTCAATAAATAAGTTCACAATTACAATTCACTACACTTTACCATTTTCAAGACACTAATTCACATTTCAAGTCACTACACTTAACCATTTCAAGAAACAAGTTCACAATTTCAAGTCATTACTCTTAACCATTTTCAAGTCCATAATTCAAATTTCAAGTCACTACACTTTACAATTTTCAAGTCAGTAATTCACATTTTAAGTCACTACCCATAACCATTTTCAAGAAAGAAATTCACATTTCAAGTCACTACATTACTCCATTTCAAGAAACAAGTTCACAATTTCAAATCACTACACTTTACAATTTTCAAGAAACAAGTTCACATATCAAGTCATAACACTTTACCATTTTCAAGACACTAATTCACATTTCAAGTCACTACACTTAATCATTTCAAGAAACAAGTTCACAATTTCAAGTCATTACTCTTAACCATTTTCAAGTCCATAATTCACATTTCAATTCACTACACTTTACAATTTTCAAGTCAGTAATTCACATTTTATGTCACTACCCATAACCATTTTCAAGAAACAAATTCACATTTCAAGTCACTACATTACTCCATTTTCAAGAAACAAGTTCACAATTTCAAATCACTACACTTTACAATTTTCAAGAAACAAGTTCACATATCAAGTTATAACATTTAACCATTTTCAATAAATAAGTTCACTATTTCAATTCACTACACTTTACCATTTTCAAGACACTAATTCACTTTTCAAGTCACTACACTTAACCATTTCAAGAAACAAGTTCACAATTTCAAGTCATTACTCTTAACCATTTTCAAGTCCATAATTCTCATTTCAAGTCACTACACTTTACAATTTTCAAGTCAGTAATTAACATTTTAAGTCACTACCCATAACCATTTTCAAGAAACAAATTCACATTTCAAGTCACTACATTAATCCATTTTCAAGAAACAAGTTCACATTTCAAGTCACTACACTTAACCATTTTCAACCCACTAATTCACATTTCAACTCCTTACACTTAATCATTTTCAAGAAACATGTTCACAATTTCAAGTCACTACACTTAACCATTTTCAAGAAACAAGTTCACAATTTCATGTCACTAAGCTAAGCCATTTCAAGAAACAAGTTCACAATTTCAAATCACTACACTTTACAATTTTCAAGAAACAAGTTCACATATCAAGTCATAACATTTAACCATTTTCAATAAATAAGTTCACAATTTCAATTCACTACACTTTACCATTTTCAAGACACTAATTCACATTTCAAGTCACTACACTTAACCATTTCAAGAAACAAGTTCACAATTTCAAGTCATTACTCTTAACCATTTTCAAGTCCATAATTCACATTTCAAGTCACTACACTTTACAATTTTCAAGTCAGTAATTCACATTTTAAGTCACTACCCATAACCATTTTCAAGAAACAAATTCACATTTCAAGTCACTACATTACTCCATTTTCAAGAAACAAGTTCACATTTTCAAGTCACTACACTTAACCATTTTCAACCCACTAATTCACATTTCAACTCCTTACACTTAATCATTTTCAAGAAACATGTTCACAATTTCAAGTCACTACACTTAACCATTTTCAAGAAACAAGTTCACAATTTCATGTCACTAAGCTAAGCCATTTCAAGAAACAAGTTCACAATTTCAAATCACTACACTTTACAATTTTCAAGAAACAAGTTCACATATCAAGTCATAACATTTAACCATTTTCAATAAATAAGTTCACAATTTCAATTCACTACACTTTACCATTTTCAAAACACTAATTCACATTTCAAGTCACTACACTTAACCATTTCAAGAAACAAGTTCACAATTTCAAGTCATTACTCTTAACCATTTTCAAGTCCATAATTCACATTTCAAGTCACTACACTTTACAATTTTCAAGTCAGTAATTCACATTTTAAGTCACTACCCATAACCATTTTCAAGAAACAAATTCACATTTCAAGTCACTACATTACTCCATTTTCAAGAAACAAGTTCACATTTTCAAGTCACTACACTTAACCATTTTCAACCCACTAATTCACATTTCCACTCTTTACACTTAATCATTTTCAAGAAATAAGTTCACATATCAAGTCATAACATTTAACCATTTTCAAGAAATAAGTTCACAATTTCAAATCACTACACTTTACCATTTTCAAGACACTAATTCAGATTTAAAGTCTTTACACTTAACCATTTCAAGAAACAAGTTCATAATTTCAAGTCACTACACTTAACCATTTTCGAGTCTCTAATTCACATTTCAAGTCCCTACACTGAACCATTTTCAAGAAACAAGTTCACAATTTCAAGTCACTATGCTTAGCCATTTCAAGAAACAAGTTCACAATTTCAAGTCACTACACTTTACCATTTTCAAGTCAATAATTCATATTTCAAGTCACTACACTTAACATTTTCAAGAAACAAGTTACATTTCCAAGTCATTACTCTTAACCATTTTCAAGTCCATAATTCACATTTCAAGTCACTACACTTTACAATTTTCAAGTCAGTAATTCACATTTTAAGTCACTACCCATAACCATTTTCAAGAAACAAATTCACATTTCAAGTCACTACATTACTCCATTTTCAAGAAACAAGTTCACATTTTCAAGTCACTACACTTAACCATTTTCAACCCACTAATTCACATTTCAACTCCTTACACTTAATCCATTTCAAGAAACATGTTCACAATTTCAAGAAACTACACTTAACCATTTTCAAGAAACAAGTTCACAATTTCATGTCACTAAGCTAAGCCATTTCAAGAAACAAGTTCACAATTTCAAATCACTACACTTTACAATTTTCAAGAAACAAGTTCACATATCAAGTCATAACATTTAACCATTTTCAATAAATAAGTTCACAATTTCAATTCACTACACTTTACCATTTTCAAGACACTAATTCACATTTCAAGTCACTACACTTAACCATTTCAAGAAACAAGTTCACAATTTCAAGTCATAACTCTGAACCATTTTCAAGTCCATAATTCACATTTCAAGTCACTACACTTTACAATTTTCAGGTCAGTAATTCACATTTTAAGTCACTACCCATAACCATTTTCAAGAAACAAATTCACATTTCAAGTCACTACATTACTCCATTTTCAAGAAACAAGTTCACAATTTCAAATCACTACACTTTACAATTTTCAAGAAACAAGTTCACATATCAAGTCATAACATTTAACCATTTTCAATAAATAAATTCACAATTTCAATTCACTACACTTTACCATTTTCAAGACACTAATTCACATTTCAAGTCACTACACTTAACCATTTCAAGAAACAAGTTCACAATTTCAAGTCATTACTCTTAACCATTTTCAAGTCCATAATTCACATTTCAAGTCACTACACTTTACAATTTTCAAGTCAGTAATTCACATTTTAAGTCACTACCCATAACCATTTTCAAGAAACAAATTCACATTTCAAGTCACTACATTACTCCATTTCAAGAAACAAGTTCACAATTTCAAATCACTACACTTTACAATTTTCAAGAAACAAGTTCACATATCAAGTCATAACACTTTACCATTTTCAAGACACTAATTCACATTTCAAGTCACTACACTTAACCATTTCAAGAAACAAGTTCACAATTTCAAGTCATTACTCTTAACCATTTTCAAGTCCATAATTCACATTTCAAGTCACTACACTTTACAATTTTCAAGTCAGTAATTCACATTTTAAGTCACTACCCATAACCATTTTCAAGAAACAAATTCACATTTCAAGTCACTACATTACTCCATTTTCAAGAAATAAGTTCACATTTTCAAGTCACTACACTTAACCATTTTCAACCCACTAATTCACATTTCCCCTCTTTACACTCAATCATTTTCAAGAAATAAGTTCACATATCAAGTCATAACATTTAACCATTTTCAAGAAATAAGTTCACAATTTCAAATCACTACACTTTACCATTTTCAAGACACTAATTCACATTTAAAGTCTTTACACTTAACCATTTCAAGAAACAAGTTCATAATTTCAAGTCACTACACTTAACCATTTTCGAGTCTCTAATTCACATTTCAAGTCCCTACACTGAACCATTTTCAAGAAACAAGTTCACAATTTCAAGTCACTATGCTTAGCCATTTCAAGAAACAAGTTCACAATTTCAAGTCACTACACTTTACCATTTTCAAGTCAATAATTCATATTTCAAGTCACTACACTTAACAATTTCAAGAAACAAGTTCAAAATTTCAAGTCATTACTCTTAACCATTTTCAAGTCCATAATTCACATTTCAAGTCACTACACTTTACAATTTTCAAGTCAGTAATTCACATTTTAAGTCACTACCCATAACCATTTTCAAGAAACAAATTCACATTTCAAGTCACTACATTACTCCATTTTCAAGAAACAAATTCACATTTCAAGTCACTACATTACTCCATTTTCAAGAAACAAGTTACATTTCCAAGTCACTACACTTAACCATTTTCAACCCACTAATTCTCATTTCAACTCCTTACACTTAATCATTTTCAAGAAACATGTTCACAATTTCAAGTCACTACACTTAACCATTTTCAAGAAACGAGTTCACAATTTCATGTCACTAAGCTAAGCCATTTCAAGAAACAAGTTCACAATTTCAAATCACTACACTTTACAATTTTCAAGAAACAAGTTCACATATCAAGTCATAACATTTAACCATTTTCAAGAAACAAGTTCACAATTTCAAGTCACTACACTTTACCATTTTCAAGTCAATAATTCATATTTCAAGTCACTACACTTAACATTTTCAAGAAACAAGTTACATTTCCAAGTCATTACTCTTAACCATTTTCAAGTCCATAATTCACATTTCAAGTCACTACACTTTACAATTTTCAAGTCAGTAATTCACATTTTAAGTCACTACCCATAACCATTTTCAAGAAACAAATTCACATTTCAAGTCACTACATTACTCCATTTTCAAGAAACAAGTTCACATTTTCAAGTCACTACACTTAACCATTTTCAACCCACTAATTCACATTTCAACTCCTTACACTTAATCCATTTCAAGAAACATGTTCACAATTTCAAGAAACTACACTTAACCATTTTCAAGAAACAAGTTCACAATTTCATGTCACTAAGCTAAGCCATTTCAAGAAACAAGTTCACAATTTCAAATCACTACACTTTACAATTTTCAAGAAACAAGTTCACATATCAAGTCATAACATTTAACCATTTTCAATAAATAAGTTCACAATTTCAATTCACTACACTTTACCATTTTCAAGACACTAATTCACATTTCAAGTCACTACACTTAACCATTTCAAGAAACAAGTTCACAATTTCAAGTCATAACTCTGAACCATTTTCAAGTCCATAATTCACATTTCAAGTCACTACACTTTACAATTTTCAGGTCAGTAATTCACATTTTAAGTCACTACCCATAACCATTTTCAAGAAACAAATTCACATTTCAAGTCACTACATTACTCCATTTTCAAGAAACAAGTTCACAATTTCAAATCACTACACTTTACAATTTTCAAGAAACAAGTTCACATATCAAGTCATAACATTTAACCATTTTCAATAAATAAATTCACAATTTCAATTCACTACACTTTACCATTTTCAAGACACTAATTCACATTTCAAGTCACTACACTTAACCATTTCAAGAAACAAGTTCACAATTTCAAGTCCATAATTCACATTTCAAGTCACTACACTTTACAATTTTCAAGTCAGTAATTCACATTTTAAGTCACTACCCATAACCATTTTCAAGAAACAAATTCACATTTCAAGTCACTACATTACTCCATTTTCAAGAAACAAGTTCACATTTTCAAGTCACTACACTTAACCATTTTCAACCCACTAATTCACATTTCAACTCCTTACACTTAATCATTTTCAAGAAACATGTTCACAATTTCAAGTCACTACACTTAACCATTTTCAAGAAACAAGTTCACAATTTCATGTCACTAAGCTAAGCCATTTCAAGAAACAAGTTCACAATTTCAAATCACTACACTTTACAATTTTCAAGAAAAAGGTTCACATATCAAGTCATAACATTTAACCATTTTCAATAAATAAGTTCACAATTTCAATTCACTACACTTTACCATTTTCAAGACACTAATTCACATTTCAAGTCACTACACTTAACCATTTCAAGAAACAAGTTCACAATTTCAAGTCATTACTCTTAACCATTTTCAAGTCCATAATTCACATTTCAAGTCACTACACTTTACAATTTTCAAGTCAGTAATTCACATTTTAAGTCACTACCCATAACCATTTTCAAGAAACAAATTCACATTTCAAGTCACTACATTACTCCATTTTCAAGAAATAAGTTCACATTTTCAAGTCACTACACTTAACCATTTTCAACCCACTAATTCACATTTCCCCTCTTTACACTTAATCATTTTCAAGAAATAAGTTCACATATCAAGTCATAACATTTAACCATTTTCAAGAAATAAGTTCACAATTTCAAATCACTACACTTTACCATTTTCAAGACACTAATTCACATTTAAAGTCTTTACACTTAACCATTTCAAGAAACAAGTTCATAATTTCAAGTCACTACACTTAACCATTTTCGAGTCTCTAATTCACATTTCAAGTCCCTACACTGAACCATTTTCAAGAAACAAGTTCACAATTTCAAGTCACTATGCTTAGCCATTTCAAGAAACAAGTTCACAATTTCAAGTCACTACACTTTACCATTTTCAAGTCAATAATTCATATTTCAAGTCACTACACTTAACAATTTCAAGAAACAAGTTCAAAATTTCAAGTCATTACTCTTAACCATTTTCAAGTCCATAATTCACATTTCAAGTCACTACACTTTACAATTTTCAAGTAAGTAATTCACATTTTAAGTCACTACCCATAACCATTTTCAAGAAACAAATTCACATTTCAAGTCACTACATTACTCCATTTTCAAGAAACAAATTCACATTTCAAGTCACTACATTACTCCATTTTCAAGAAACAAATTCACATTTCAAGTCACTACATTACTCCATTTTCAAGAAACAAGTTACATTTCCAAGTCACTACACTTAACCATTTTCAACCCACTAATTCTCATTTCAACTCCTTACACTTAATCATTTTCAAGAAACATGTTCACAATTTCAAGTCACTACACTTAACCATTTTCAAGAAACGAGTTCACAATTTCATGTCACTAAGCTAAGCCATTTCAAGAAACAAGTTCACAATTTCAAATCACTACACTTTACAATTTTCAAGAAACAAGTTCACATATCAAGTCATAACATTTAACCATTTTCAATAAATAAGTTCACAATTTCAATTCACTACACTTTACCATTTTCAAGACACTAATTAACATTTCAAGTCACTACACTTAACCATTTCAAGAAACAAGTTCACAATTTCAAGTCATTACTCTTAACCATTTTCAAGTCCATAATTCACATTTCAAGTCACTACACTTTACAATTTTCAAGTCAGTAATTCACATTTTAAGTCACTACCCATAACCATTTTCAAGAAACAAATTCACATTTCAAGTCACTACATTACTCCATTTTCAAGAAACAAGTTCACATTTTCAAGTCACTACACTTAACCATTTTCAACCCACTAATTCACATTTCAACTCCTTACACTTAATCCATTTCAAGAAACATGTTCACAATTTCAAGAAACTACACTTAACCATTTTCAAGAAACAAGTTCACAATTTCATGTCACTAAGCTAAGCCATTTCAAGAAACAAGTTCACAATTTCAAATCACTACACTTTACAATTTTCAAGAAACAAGTTCACATATCAAGTCATAACATTTAACCATTTTCAATAAATAAGTTCACAATTTCAATTCACTACACTTTACCATTTTCAAGACACTAATTCACATTTCAAGTCACTACACTTAACCATTTCAAGAAACAAGTTCACAATTTCAAGTCATTACTCTGAACCATTTTCAAGTCCATAATTCACATTTCAAGTCACTACACTTTACAATTTTCAGGTCAGTAATTCACATTTTAAGTCACTACCCATAACCATTTTCAAGAAACAAATTCACATTTCAAGTCACTACATTACTCCATTTTCAAGAAACAAGTTCACAATTTCAAATCACTACACTTTACAATTTTCAAGAAACAAGTTCACATATCAAGTCATAACATTTAACCATTTTCAATAAATAAGTTCACAATTTCAATTCACTACACTTTACCATTTTCAAGACACTAATTCACATTTCAAGTCACAACATTTAACCATTTTAAAGAAACAAGTTCACATATCAAGTCATAACATTTAACCATTTTTAAGAAATAAGTTCACAATTTCAAATCACTACACATTACCATTTTCAAGAAACTAATTCACATTTAAAGTCACTACACTTAACCATTTCAAGAAACAAGTTCACAATTTCAAGTCATTACACTTAACCATTTTCTAGTCTCTAATTCACATTTCAAGTCCATACACTGAACCATTTTCAAGAAACAAGTTCACAATTTCAAGTCACTACACTTTACAATTTTCAAGTCAGTAATTCACATTTTAAGTCACTACCCATAACCATTTTCAAGAAACAAATTCACATTTCAAGTCACTACATTACTCCATTTTCAAGAAATAAGTTCACATTTTCAAGTCACTACACTTAACCATTTTCAACCCACTAATTCACATTTCCCCTCTTTACACTTAATCATTTTCAAGAAATAAGTTCACATATCAAGTCATAACATTTAACCATTTTCAAGAAATAAGTTCACAATTTCAAATCACTACACTTTACCATTTTCAAGACACTAATTCACATTTAAAGTCTTTACACTTAACCATTTCAAGAAACAAGTTCATAATTTCAAGTCACTACACTTAACCATTTTCGAGTCTCTAATTCACATTTCAAGTCCCTACACTGAACCATTTTCAAGAAACAAGTTCACAATTTCAAGTCACTATGCTTAGCCATTTCAAGAAACAAGTTCACAATTTCAAGTCACTACACTTTACCATTTTCAAGTCAATAATTCATATTTCAAGTCACTACACTTAACAATTTCAAGAAACAAGTTCAAAATTTCAAGTCATTACTCTTAACCATTTTCAAGTCCATAATTCACATTTCAAGTCACTACACTTTACAATTTTCAAGTCAGTAATTCACATTTTAAGTCACTACCCATAACCATTTTCAAGAAACAAATTCACATTTCAAGTCACTACATTACTCCATTTTCAAGAAACAAATTCACATTTCAAGTCACTACATTACTCCATTTTCAAGAAACAAATTCACATTTCAAGTCACTACATTACTCCATTTTCAAGAAACAAGTTACATTTCCAAGTCACTACACTTAACCATTTTCAACCCACTAATTCTCATTTCAACTCCTTACACTTAATCATTTTCAAGAAACATGTTCACAATTTCAAGTCACTACACTTAACCATTTTCAAGAAACGAGTTCACAATTTCATGTCACTAAGCTAAGCCATTTCAAGAAACAAGTTCACAATTTCAAATCACTACACTTTACAATTTTCAAGAAACAAGTTCACATATCAAGTCATAACATTTAACCATTTTCAATAAATAAGTTCACAATTTCAATTCACTACACTTTACCATTTTCAAGACACTAATTAACATTTCAAGTCACTACACTTAACCATTTCAAGAAACAAGTTCACAATTTCAAGTCATTACTCTTAACCATTTTCAAGTCCATAATTCACATTTCAAGTCACTACACTTTACAATTTTCAAGTCAGTAATTCACATTTTAAGTCACTACCCATAACCATTTTCAAGAAACAAATTCACATTTCAAGTCACTACATTACTCCATTTTCAAGAAACAAGTTCACATTTTCAAGTCACTACACTTAACCATTTTCAACCCACTAATTCACATTTCAACTCCTTACACTTAATCCATTTCAAGAAACATGTTCACAATTTCAAGAAACTACACTTAACCATTTTCAAGAAACAAGTTCACAATTTCATGTCACTAAGCTAAGCCATTTCAAGAAACAAGTTCACAATTTCAAATCACTACACTTTACAATTTTCAAGAAACAAGTTCACATATCAAGTCATAACATTTAACCATTTTCAATAAATAAGTTCACAATTTCAATTCACTACACTTTACCATTTTCAAGACACTAATTCACATTTCAAGTCACTACACTTAACCATTTCAAGAAACAAGTTCACAATTTCAAGTCATTACTCTGAACCATTTTCAAGTCCATAATTCACATTTCAAGTCACTACACTTTACAATTTTCAGGTCAGTAATTCACATTTTAAGTCACTACCCATAACCATTTTCAAGAAACAAATTCACATTTCAAGTCACTACATTACTCCATTTTCAAGAAACAAGTTCACAATTTCAAATCACTACACTTTACAATTTTCAAGAAACAAGTTCACATATCAAGTCATAACATTTAACCATTTTCAATAAATAAGTTCACAATTTCAATTCACTACACTTTACCATTTTCAAGACACTAATTCACATTTCAAGTCACAACATTTAACCATTTTAAAGAAACAAGTTCACATATCAAGTCATAACATTTAACCATTTTTAAGAAATAAGTTCACAATTTCAAATCACTACACATTACCATTTTCAAGAAACTAATTCACATTTAAAGTCACTACACTTAACCATTTCAAGAAACAAGTTCACAATTTCAAGTCATTACACTTAACCATTTTCTAGTCTCTAATTCACATTTCAAGTCCATACACTGAACCATTTTCAAGAAACAAGTTCACAATTTCAAGTCACTACACTTTACAATTTTCAAGTCAGTAATTCACATTTTAAGTCACTACCCATAACCATTTTCAAGAAACAAATTCACATTTCAAGTCACTACATTACTCCATTTTCAAGAAATAAGTTCACATTTTCAAGTCACTACACTTAACCATTTTCAACCCACTAATTCACATTTCCCCTCTTTACACTTAATCATTTTCAAGAAATAAGTTCACATATCAAGTCATAACATTTAACCATTTTCAAGAAATAAGTTCACAATTTCAAATCACTACACTTTACCATTTTCAAGACACTAATTCACATTTAAAGTCTTTACACTTAACCATTTCAAGAAACAAGTTCATAATTTCAAGTCACTACACTTAACCATTTTCGAGTCTCTAATTCACATTTCAAGTCCCTACACTGAACCATTTTCAAGAAACAAGTTCACAATTTCAAGTCACTATGCTTAGCCATTTCAAGAAACAAGTTCACAATTTCAAGTCACTACACTTTACCATTTTCAAGTCAATAATTCATATTTCAAGTCACTACACTTAACAATTTCAAGAAACAAGTTCAAAATTTCAAGTCATTACTCTTAACCATTTTCAAGTCCATAATTCACATTTCAAGTCACTACACTTTACAATTTTCAAGTCAGTAATTCACATTTTAAGTCACTACCCATAACCATTTTCAAGAAACAAATTCACATTTCAAGTCACTACATTACTCCATTTTCAAGAAACAAATTCACATTTCAAGTCACTACATTACTCCATTTTCAAGAAACAAATTCACATTTCAAGTCACTACATTACTCCATTTTCAAGAAACAAGTTACATTTCCAAGTCACTACACTTAACCATTTTCAACCCACTAATTCTCATTTCAACTCCTTACACTTAATCATTTTCAAGAAACATGTTCACAATTTCAAGTCACTACACTTAACCATTTTCAAGAAACGAGTTCACAATTTCATGTCACTAAGCTAAGCCATTTCAAGAAACAAGTTCACAATTTCAAATCACTACACTTTACAATTTTCAAGAAACAAGTTCACATATCAAGTCATAACATTTAACCATTTTCAATAAATAAGTTCACAATTTCAATTCACTACACTTTACCATTTTCAAGACACTAATTAACATTTCAAGTCACTACACTTAACCATTTCAAGAAACAAGTTCACAATTTCAAGTCATTACTCTTAACCATTTTCAAGTCCATAATTCACATTTCAAGTCACTACACTTTACAATTTTCAAGTCAGTAATTCACATTTTAAGTCACTACCCATAACCATTTTCAAGAAACAAATTCACATTTCAAGTCACTACATTACTCCATTTTCAAGAAACAAGTTCACATTTTCAAGTCACTACACTTAACCATTTTCAACCCACTAATTCACATTTCAACTCCTTACACTTAATCCATTTCAAGAAACATGTTCACAATTTCAAGAAACTACACTTAACCATTTTCAAGAAACAAGTTCACAATTTCATGTCACTAAGCTAAGCCATTTCAAGAAACAAGTTCACAATTTCAAATCACTACACTTTACAATTTTCAAGAAACAAGTTCACATATCAAGTCATAACATTTAACCATTTTCAATAAATAAGTTCACAATTTCAATTCACTACACTTTACCATTTTCAAGACACTAATTCACATTTCAAGTCACTACACTTAACCATTTCAAGAAACAAGTTCACAATTTCAAGTCATTACTCTGAACCATTTTCAAGTCCATAATTCACATTTCAAGTCACTACACTTTACAATTTTCAGGTCAGTAATTCACATTTTAAGTCACTACCCATAACCATTTTCAAGAAACAAATTCACATTTCAAGTCACTACATTACTCCATTTTCAAGAAACAAGTTCACAATTTCAAATCACTACACTTTACAATTTTCAAGAAACAAGTTCACATATCAAGTCATAACATTTAACCATTTTCAATAAATAAGTTCACAATTTCAATTCACTACACTTTACCATTTTCAAGACACTAATTCACATTTCAAGTCACAACATTTAACCATTTTAAAGAAACAAGTTCACATATCAAGTCATAACATTTAACCATTTTTAAGAAATAAGTTCACAATTTCAAATCACTACACATTACCATTTTCAAGAAACTAATTCACATTTAAAGTCACTACACTTAACCATTTCAAGAAACAAGTTCACAATTTCAAGTCATTACACTTAACCATTTTCTAGTCTCTAATTCACATTTCAAGTCCATACTCTGAACCATTTTCAAGTCCATAATTCACATTTCAAGTCACTACACTTTACAATTTTCAGGTCAGTAATTCACATTTTAAGTCACTACCCATAACCATTTTCAAGAAACAAATTCACATTTCAAGTCACTACATTACTCCATTTTCAAGAAACAAGTTCACAATTTCAAATCACTACACTTTACAATTTTCAAGAAACAAGTTCACATATCAAGTCATAACATTTAACCATTTTCAATAAATAAATTCACAATTTCAATTCACTACACTTTACCATTTTCAAGACACTAATTCACATTTCAAGTCACTACACTTAACCATTTCAAGAAACAAGTTCACAATTTCAAGTCATTACTCTTAACCATTTTCAAGTCCATAATTCACATTTCAAGTCACTACACTTTACAATTTTCAAGTCAGTAATTCACATTTTAAGTCACTACCCATAACCATTTTCAAGAAACAAATTCACATTTCAAGTCACTACATTACTCCATTTCAAGAAACAAGTTCACAATTTCAAATCACTACACTTTACAATTTTCAAGAAACAAGTTCACATATCAAGTCATAACACTTTACCATTTTCAAGACACTAATTCACATTTCAAGTCACTACACTTAACCATTTCAAGAAACAAGTTCACAATTTCAAGTCACTACACTTAACCATTTTCTAGTCTCTAATTCACATATCAAGTCACTACACTTTACAATTTTTGAGTCAGTAATTCACATTTTAAGTCACTACCCATAACCATTTTCAAGAAACAAATTCACATTTCAAGTCACTACATTAATCCATTTTCAAGAAACAAGTTCACATTTTCAAGTCACTACACTTAACCATTTTCAACCCACTAATTCACATTTCAACTCCTTACACTTAATCATTTTCAAGAAACATGTTCACAATTTCAAGTCACTACACTTAACCATTTTCAAGAAACAAGTTCACAATTTCATGTCACTAAGCTAAGCCATTTCAAGAAACAAGTTCACAATTTCAAATCACTACACTTTACAATTTTCAAGAAACAAGTTCACATATAAAGTCATAACATTTAACCATTTTCAATAAATAAGTTCACAATTTCAATTCACTACACTTTACCATTTTCAAGACACTAATTCACATTTCAAGTCACTACACTTAACCATTTCAAGAAACAAGTTCACAATTTCAAGTCATTACTCTGAACCATTTTCAAGTCCATAATTCACATTTCAAGTCACTACACTTTACAATTTTCAGGTCAGTAATTCACATTTTAAGTCACTACCCATAACCATTTTCAAGAAACAAATTCACATTTCAAGTCACTACATTACTCCATTTTCAAGAAACAAGTTCACAATTTCAAATCACTACACTTTACAATTTTCAAGAAACAAGTTCACATATCAAGTCATAACATTTAACCATTTTCAATAAATAAGTTCACAATTTCAATTCACTACACTTTACCATTTTCAAGACACTAATTCACATTTCAAGTCACAACATTTAACCATTTTAAAGAAACAAGTTCACATATCAAGTCATAACATTTAACCATTTTTAAGAAATAAGTTCACAATTTCAAATCACTACACATTACCATTTTCAAGAAACTAATTCACATTTAAAGTCACTACACTTAACCATTTCAAGAAACAAGTTCACAATTTCAAGTCATTACACTTAACCATTTTCTAGTCTCTAATTCACATTTCAAGTCCATACACTGAACCATTTTCAAGAAACAAGTTCACAATTTCAAGTCACTACACTTTACAATTTTCAAGTCAGTAATTCACATTTTAAGTCACTACCCATAACCATTTTCAAGAAACAAATTCACATTTCAAGTCACTACATTACTCCATTTTCAAGAAATAAGTTCACATTTTCAAGTCACTACACTTAACCATTTTCAACCCACTAATTCACATTTCCCCTCTTTACACTTAATCATTTTCAAGAAATAAGTTCACATATCAAGTCATAACATTTAACCATTTTCAAGAAATAAGTTCACAATTTCAAATCACTACACTTTACCATTTTCAAGACACTAATTCACATTTAAAGTCTTTACACTTAACCATTTCAAGAAACAAGTTCATAATTTCAAGTCACTACACTTAACCATTTTCGAGTCTCTAATTCACATTTCAAGTCCCTACACTGAACCATTTTCAAGAAACAAGTTCACAATTTCAAGTCACTATGCTTAGCCATTTCAAGAAACAAGTTCACAATTTCAAGTCACTACACTTTACCATTTTCAAGTCAATAATTCATATTTCAAGTCACTACACTTAACAATTTCAAGAAACAAGTTCAAAATTTCAAGTCATTACTCTTAACCATTTTCAAGTCCATAATTCACATTTCAAGTCACTACACTTTACAATTTTCAAGTCAGTAATTCACATTTTAAGTCACTACCCATAACCATTTTCAAGAAACAAATTCACATTTCAAGTCACTACATTACTCCATTTTCAAGAAACAAATTCACATTTCAAGTCACTACATTACTCCATTTTCAAGAAACAAATTCACATTTCAAGTCACTACATTACTCCATTTTCAAGAAACAAGTTACATTTCCAAGTCACTACACTTAACCATTTTCAACCCACTAATTCTCATTTCAACTCCTTACACTTAATCATTTTCAAGAAACATGTTCACAATTTCAAGTCACTACACTTAACCATTTTCAAGAAACGAGTTCACAATTTCATGTCACTAAGCTAAGCCATTTCAAGAAACAAGTTCACAATTTCAAATCACTACACTTTACAATTTTCAAGAAACAAGTTCACATATCAAGTCATAACATTTAACCATTTTCAATAAATAAGTTCACAATTTCAATTCACTACACTTTACCATTTTCAAGACACTAATTAACATTTCAAGTCACTACACTTAACCATTTCAAGAAACAAGTTCACAATTTCAAGTCATTACTCTTAACCATTTTCAAGTCCATAATTCACATTTCAAGTCACTACACTTTACAATTTTCAAGTCAGTAATTCACATTTTAAGTCACTACCCATAACCATTTTCAAGAAACAAATTCACATTTCAAGTCACTACATTACTCCATTTTCAAGAAACAAGTTCACATTTTCAAGTCACTACACTTAACCATTTTCAACCCACTAATTCACATTTCAACTCCTTACACTTAATCCATTTCAAGAAACATGTTCACAATTTCAAGAAACTACACTTAACCATTTTCAAGAAACAAGTTCACAATTTCATGTCACTAAGCTAAGCCATTTCAAGAAACAAGTTCACAATTTCAAATCACTACACTTTACAATTTTCAAGAAACAAGTTCACATATCAAGTCATAACATTTAACCATTTTCAATAAATAAGTTCACAATTTCAATTCACTACACTTTACCATTTTCAAGACACTAATTCACATTTCAAGTCACTACACTTAACCATTTCAAGAAACAAGTTCACAATTTCAAGTCATTACTCTGAACCATTTTCAAGTCCATAATTCACATTTCAAGTCACTACACTTTACAATTTTCAGGTCAGTAATTCACATTTTAAGTCACTACCCATAACCATTTTCAAGAAACAAATTCACATTTCAAGTCACTACATTACTCCATTTTCAAGAAACAAGTTCACAATTTCAAATCACTACACTTTACAATTTTCAAGAAACAAGTTCACATATCAAGTCATAACATTTAACCATTTTCAATAAATAAGTTCACAATTTCAATTCACTACACTTTACCATTTTCAAGACACTAATTCACATTTCAAGTCACAACATTTAACCATTTTAAAGAAACAAGTTCACATATCAAGTCATAACATTTAACCATTTTTAAGAAATAAGTTCACAATTTCAAATCACTACACATTACCATTTTCAAGAAACTAATTCACATTTAAAGTCACTACACTTAACCATTTCAAGAAACAAGTTCACAATTTCAAGTCATTACACTTAACCATTTTCTAGTCTCTAATTCACATTTCAAGTCCATACTCTGAACCATTTTCAAGTCCATAATTCACATTTCAAGTCACTACACTTTACAATTTTCAGGTCAGTAATTCACATTTTAAGTCACTACCCATAACCATTTTCAAGAAACAAATTCACATTTCAAGTCACTACATTACTCCATTTTCAAGAAACAAGTTCACAATTTCAAATCACTACACTTTACAATTTTCAAGAAACAAGTTCACATATCAAGTCATAACATTTAACCATTTTCAATAAATAAATTCACAATTTCAATTCACTACACTTTACCATTTTCAAGACACTAATTCACATTTCAAGTCACTACACTTAACCATTTCAAGAAACAAGTTCACAATTTCAAGTCATTACTCTTAACCATTTTCAAGTCCATAATTCACATTTCAAGTCACTACACTTTACAATTTTCAAGTCAGTAATTCACATTTTAAGTCACTACCCATAACCATTTTCAAGAAACAAATTCACATTTCAAGTCACTACATTACTCCATTTCAAGAAACAAGTTCACAATTTCAAATCACTACACTTTACAATTTTCAAGAAACAAGTTCACATATCAAGTCATAACACTTTACCATTTTCAAGACACTAATTCACATTTCAAGTCACTACACTTAACCATTTCAAGAAACAAGTTCACAATTTCAAGTCACTACACTTAACCATTTTCTAGTCTCTAATTCACATATCAAGTCACTACACTTTACAATTTTTGAGTCAGTAATTCACATTTTAAGTCACTACCCATAACCATTTTCAAGAAACAAATTCACATTTCAAGTCACTACATTAATCCATTTTCAAGAAACAAGTTCACATTTTCAAGTCACTACACTTAACCATTTTCAACCCACTAATTCACATTTCAACTCCTTACACTTAATCATTTTCAAGAAACATGTTCACAATTTCAAGTCACTACACTTAACCATTTTCAAGAAACAAGTTCACAATTTCATGTCACTAAGCTAAGCCATTTCAAGAAACAAGTTCACAATTTCAAATCACTACACTTTACAATTTTCAAGAAACAAGTTCACATATAAAGTCATAACATTTAACCATTTTCAATAAATAAGTTCACAATTTCAATCCACTACACTTTACCATTTTCAAGACACTAATTCACATTTCAAGTCACTACACTTAACCATTTCAAGAAACAAGTTCACAATTTCAAGTCATTACTCTTAACCATTTTCAAGTCCATAATTCACATTTCAAGTCACTACACTTTACAATTTTCAAGTCAGTAATTCACATTTTAAGTCACTACCCATAACCATTTTCAAGAAACAAATTCACATTTCAAGTCACTACATTACTCCATTTCAAGAAACAAGTTCACAATTTCAAATCACTACACTTTACAATTTTCAAGAAACAAGTTCACATATCAAGTCATAACACTTTACCATTTTCAAGACACTAATTCACATTTCAAGTCACTACACTTAACCATTTCAAGAAACAAGTTCACAATTTCAAGTCATTACTCTTAACCATTTTCAAGTCCATAATTCACATTTCAAGTCACTACACTTTACAATTTTCAAGTCAGTAATTCACATTTTAAGTCACTACCCATAACCATTTTCAAGAAACAAATTCACATTTCAAGTCACTACATTACTCCATTTTCAAGAAACAAGTTCACATTTTCAAGTCACTACACTTTACAATTTTCAAGTCAGTAATTCACATTTTAAGTCACTACCCATAACCATTTTCAAGAAACAAATTAACATTTCAAGTCACTACATTACTCCATTTTCAAGAAACAAATTCACATTTCAAGTCACTACATTACTCCATTTTCAAGAAACAAGTTCACATTTTCAAGTCACTACACTTAACCATTTTCAACCCACTAATTCACATTTCAACTCCTTACACTTAATCATTTTCAAGAAACATGTTCACAATTTCAAGTCACTACACTTAACCATTTTCAAGAAACGAGTTCACAATTTCATGTCACTAAGCTAAGCCATTTCAAGAAACAAGTTCACAATTTCAAATCACTACACTTTACAATTTTCAAGAAACAAGTTCACATATTAAGTCCTAACATTTAACCATTTTCAATAAATAAGTTCACAATTTCAATTCACTACACTTTACCATTTTCAAGACACTAATTCACATTTCAAGTCACTACACTTAACCATTTAAAGAAACAAGTTCACAATTTCAAGTCATTACACTTAACCATTTTCTAGTCTCTAATTCACATTTCAAGTCACTACACTTTACCATTTTCAAGAAACTAATTCACATTTCAAGTTTCTATACTTAATCATTTTCAAGAAACAAGTTCACAATCGCAAGTCACTATACGTAAAAATTTTCAAGAAACAAGTTCACAATTTCAAATCACTACACTTTACCATTTTCAAGACACTAAATCACATTTCAAGTCACAACATTTAACCATTTTAAAGAAACAAGTTCACATATCAAGTCATAACATTTAACCATTTTCAAGAAATAAGTTCACAATTTCAAATCACTACACATTACCATTTTCAAGAAACTAATTCACATTTAAAGTCACTACACTTAACCATTTCAAGAAACAAGTTCACAATTTCAAGTCATTACACTTAACCATTTTCTAGTCTCTAATTCACATTTCAAGTCCATACACTGAACCATTTTCAAGAAACAAGTTCACAATTTCAAGTCACTATGCTTAGCCATTTCAAGAAACAAGTTCACAATTTCAAGTCACTACACTTTACCATTTTCAAGTCAATAATTCACATTTCAAGTCACTACATTACTCCATTTTCAAGAAACAAGTTCACATTTTCAAGTCACTACACTTAACCATTTTCAACCCACTAATTCACATTTCAACTCCTTACACTTAATCATTTTCAAGAAACATGTTCACAATTTCAAGTCACTACACTTAACCATTTTCAAGAAACAAGTTCACAATTTCATGTCACTAAGCTAAGCCATTTCAAGAAACAAGTTCACAATTTCAAATTACTACACTTTACAATTTTCAAGAAACAAGTTCACATATCAAGTCATAACATTTAACCATTTTCAATAAATAAGTTCACAATTTCAATTCACTACACTTTACCATTTTCAAGACACTAATTCACATTTCAAGTCACTACACTTAACCATTTCAAGAAACAAGTTCACAATTTCAAGTCATTACTCTTAACCATTTTCAAGTCCATAATTTACATTTCAAGTCACTACACTTTACAATTTTCAAGTCAGTAATTCACATTTTAAGTCACTACCCATAACCATTTTCAAGAAACAAATTCACATTTCAAGTCACTACATTACTCCATTTTCAAGAAACAAGTTCACATTTTCAAGTCACTACACTTAACCATTTTCAACCCACTAATTCACATTTCAACTCCTTACACTTAATCATTTTCAAGAAACATGTTCACAATTTCAAGTCACTACACTTAACCATTTTCAAGAAACAAGTTCACAATTTCATGTCACTAAGCTAAGCCATTTCAAGAAACAAGTTCACAATTTCAAATCACTACACTTTACAATTTTCAAGAAACAAGTTCACATATCAAGTCATAACATTTAACCATTTTCAATAAATAAGTTCACAATTTCAATTCACTACACTTTACCATTTTCAAGACACTAATTCAAATTTAAAGTCTTTACACTTAACCATTTCAAGAAACAAGTTCACAATTTCAAGTCATTACTCTTAACCATTTTCAAGTCCATAATTCACATTTCAAGTCACTACACTTTACAATTTTCAAGTCAGTAATTCACATTTTAAGTCACTACCCATAACCATTTTCAAGAAACAAATTCACATTTCAAGTCACTACATTACTCCATTTTCAAGAAACAAGTTCACAATTTCAAATCACTACACTTTACAATTTTCAAGAAACAAGTTCACATATCAAGTCATAACATTTAACCATTTTCAATAAATAAGTTCACAATTTCAATTCACTACACTTTACCATTTTCAAGACACTAATTCACATTTCAAGTCACAACATTTAACCATTTTAAAGAAACAAGTTCACATATCAAGTCATAACATTTAACCATTTTCAAGAAATAAGTTCACAATTTCAAATCACTACACATTACCATTTTCAAGAAACTAATTCACATTTAAAGTCACTACACTAAACCATTTCAAGAAACAAGTTCACAATTTCAAGTCATTACACTTAACCATTTTCTAGTCTCTAATTCACATTTCAAGTCCATACACTGAACCATTTTCAAGAAACAAGTTCACAATTTCAAATCACTATGCTTAGCCATTTCAAGAAACAAGTTCACAATTTCAAGTCACTACACTTTACCATTTTCAAGTCAATAATTCATATTTCAAGTCACTACACTTAACAATTTCAAGAAACAAGTTCACAATTTCAAGTCATCACCCTTAACCATTTTCTAGTCTATAATTCACATTTCAAGTCACTACACTTTACAATTTTCAAGAAACTAATTCACATTTCAAGTTTCTATACTTAATCATTTTCAAGAAACAAGTTCACAATTTCAAATCACTACACTTTACCATTTTCAAGACACTAATTCACATTTAAAGTCTTTACACTTAACCATTTCAAGAAACAAGTTCATAATTTCAAGTCACTACACTTAACCATTTTCTAGTCTCTAATTCACATTTCAAGTCCCTACACTGAACCATTTTCAAGAAACAAGTTCACAATTTCAAGTCACTATGCTTAGCCATTTCAAGAAACAAGTTCACAATTTCAAGTCACTACACTTTACCATTTTCAAGTCAATAATTCATATTTCAAGTCACTACACTTAACCATTTCAAGAAACAAGTTCAAAATTTCAAGTCGTTACTCTTAACCATTTTCAAGTCCATAACATTTCAAGTCACTACACTTTACAATTTTCAAGTCAGTAATTCACATTTTAAGTCACTACCCATAACCATTTTCAAGAAACAAATTAACATTTCAAGTCACTACATTACTCCATTTTCAAGAAACAAATTCACATTTCAAGTCACTACATTACTCCATTTTCAAGAAACAAGTTCACATATCAAGTCATAACATTTAACCATTTTCAATAAATAAGTTCACAATTTCAATTCACTACACTTTACCATTTTCAAGACACTAATTCAAATTTAAAGTCTTTACACTTAACCATTTCAAGAAACAAGTTCACAATTTCAAGTCATTACTCTTAACCATTTTCAAGTCCATAATTCACATTTCAAGTCACTACACTTTACAATTTTCAAGTCAGTAATTCACATTTTAAGTCACTACCCATAACCATTTTCAAGAAACAAATTCACATTTCAAGTCACTACATTACTCCATTTTCAAGAAACAAGTTCACAATTTCAAATCACTACACTTTACAATTTTCAAGAAACAAGTTCACATATCAAGTCATAACATTTAACCATTTTCAATAAATAAGTTCACAATTTCAATTCACTACACTTTACCATTTTCAAGACACTAATTCACATTTCAAGTCACAACATTTAACCATTTTAAAGAAACAAGTTCACATATCAAGTCATAACATTTAACCATTTTCAAGAAATAAGTTCACAATTTCAAATCACTACACATTACCATTTTCAAGAAACTAATTCACATTTAAAGTCACTACACTAAACCATTTCAAGAAACAAGTTCACAATTTCAAGTCATTACACTTAACCATTTTCTAGTCTCTAATTCACATTTCAAGTCCATACACTGAACCATTTTCAAGAAACAAGTTCACAATTTCAAATCACTATGCTTAGCCATTTCAAGAAACAAGTTCACAATTTCAAGTCACTACACTTTACCATTTTCAAGTCAATAATTCATATTTCAAGTCACTACATTACTCCATTTTCAAGAAACAAGTTCACATTTTCAAGTCACTACACTTAACCATTTTCAATAAATAAGTTCACAATTTCAATTCACTACACTTTACCATTTTCAAGACACTAATTCACATTTCAAGTCACTACACTTAACCATTTAAAGAAACAAGTTCACAATTTCAAGTCATTACACTTAACCATTTTCTAGTCTCTAATTCACATTTCAAGTCACTACACTTTACCATTTTCAAGAAACTAATTCACATTTCAAGTTTCTATACTTAATCATTTTCAAGAAACAAGTTCACAATCGCAAGTCACTATACGTAAAAATTTTCAAGAAACAAGTTCACAATTTCAAATCACTACACTTTACCATTTTCAAGACACTAAATCACATTTCAAGTCACAACATTTAACCATTTTAAAGAAACAAGTTCACATATCAAGTCATAACATTTAACCATTTTCAAGAAATAAGTTCACAATTTCAAATCACTACACATTACCATTTTCAAGAAACTAATTCACATTTAAAGTCACTACACTTAACCATTTCAAGAAACAAGTTCACAATTTCAAGTCATTACACTTAACCATTTTCTAGTCTCTAATTCACATTTCAAGTCCATACACTGAACCATTTTCAAGAAACAAGTTCACAATTTCAAGTCACTATGCTTAGCCATTTCAAGAAACAAGTTCACAATTTCAAGTCACTACACTTTACCATTTTCAAGTCAATAATTCACATTTCAAGTCACTACATTACTTCATTTTCAAGAAACAAGTTCACATTTTCAAGTCACTACACTTAACCATTTTCAACCCACTAATTCACATTTCAACTCCTTACACTTAATCATTTTCAAGAAACATGTTCACAATTTCAAGTCACTACACTTAACCATTTTCAAGAAACAAGTTCACAATTTCATGTCACTAAGCTAAGCCATTTCAAGAAACAAGTTCACAATTTCAAATTACTACACTTTACAATTTTCAAGAAACAAGTTCACATATCAAGTCATAACATTTAACCATTTTCAATAAATAAGTTCACAATTTCAATTCACTACACTTTACCATTTTCAAGACACTAATTCACATTTCAAGTCACTACACTTAACCATTTCAAGAAACAAGTTCACAATTTCAAGTCATTACTCTTAACCATTTTCAAGTCCATAATTTACATTTCAAGTCACTACACTTTACAATTTTCAAGTCAGTAATTCACATTTTAAGTCACTACCCATAACCATTTTCAAGAAACAAATTCACATTTCAAGTCACTACATTACTCCATTTTCAAGAAACAAGTTCACATTTTCAAGTCACTACACTTAACCATTTTCAACCCACTAATTCACATTTCAACTCCTTACACTTAATCATTTTCAAGAAACATGTTCACAATTTCAAGTCACTACACTTAACCATTTTCAAGAAACAAGTTCACAATTTCATGTCACTAAGCTAAGCCATTTCAAGAAACAAGTTCACAATTTCAAATCACTACACTTTACAATTTTCAAGAAACAAGTTCACATATCAAGTCATAACATTTAACCATTTTCAATAAATAAGTTCACAATTTCAATTCACTACACTTTACCATTTTCAAGACACTAATTCACATTTCAAGTCACTACACTTAACCATTTCAAGAAACAAGTTCACAATTTCAAGTCGTTACTCTTAACCATTTTCAAGTCCATAATTTACATTTCAAGTCACTACACTTTACAATTTTCAAGTCAGTAATTCACATTTTAAGTCACTACCCATAACCATTTTCAAGAAACAAATTCACATTTCAAGTCACTACATTACTCCATTTTCAAGAAACAAGTTCACATTTTCAAGTCACTACACTTAACCATTTTCAACCCACTAATTCACATTTCAACTCCTTACACTTAATCATTTTCAAGAAACATGTTCACAATTTCAAGTCACTACACTTAACCATTTTCAAGAAACAAGTTCACAATTTCATGTCACTAAGCTAAGCCATTTCAAGAAACAAGTTCACAATTTCAAATCACTACACTTTACAATTTTCAAGAAACATGTTCACATATCAAGTCATAACATTTAACCATTTTCAATAAATAAGTTCACAATTTCAATTCACTACACTTTACCATTTTCAAGACACTAATTCAAATTTAAAGTCTTTACACTTAACCATTTCAAGAAACAAGTTCACAATTTCAAGTCATTACACTTAACCATTTTCAAGTCCATAATTCACATTTCAAGTCACTACACTTTACAATTTTCAAGTCAGTAATTCACATTTTAAGTCACTACCCATAACCATTTTCAAGAAACAAATTCACATTTCAAGTCACTACATTACTCCATTTTCAAGAAACAAGTTCACAATTTCAAATCACTACACTTTACAATTTTCAAGAAACAAGTTCACATATCAAGTCATAACATTTAACCATTTTCAATAAATAAGTTCACAATTTCAATTCACTACACTTTACCATTTTCAAGACACTAATTCACATTTCAAGTCACAACATTTAACCATTTTAAAGAAACAAGTTCACATATCAAGTCATAACATTTAACCATTTTCAAGAAATAAGTTCACAATTTCAAATCACTACACATTACCATTTTCAAGAAACTAATTCACATTTAAAGTCACTACACTAAACCATTTCAAGAAACAAGTTCACAATTTCAAGTCATTACACTTAACCATTTTCTAGTCTCTAATTCACATTTCAAGTCCATACACTGAACCATTTTCAAGAAACAAGTTCACAATTTCAAATCACTATGCTTAGCCATTTCAAGAAACAAGTTCACAATTTCAAGTCACTACACTTTACCATTTTCAAGTCAATAATTCATATTTCAAGTCACTACACTTAACAATTTCAAGAAACAAGTTCACAATTTCAAGTCATCACCCTTAACCATTTTCTAGTCTATAATTCACATTTCAAGTCACTACACTTTACAATTTTCAAGAAACTAATTCACATTTCAAGTTTCTATACTTAATCATTTTCAAGAAACAAGTTCACAATTTCAAATCACTACACTTTACCATTTTCAAGACACTAATTCACATTTAAAGTCTTTACACTTAACCATTTCAAGAAACAAGTTCATAATTTCAAGTCACTACACTTAACCATTTTCTAGTCTCTAATTCACATTTCAAGTCCCTACACTGAACCATTTTCAAGAAACAAGTTCACAATTTCAAGTCACTATGCTTAGCCATTTCAAGAAACAAGTTCACAATTTCAAGTCACTACACTTTACCATTTTCAAGTCAATAATTCATATTTCAAGTCACTACACTTAACCATTTCAAGAAACAAGTTCAAAATTTCAAGTCGTTACTCTTAACCATTTTCAAGTCCATAACATTTCAAGTCACTACACTTTACAATTTTCAAGTCAGTAATTCACATTTTAAGTCACTACCCATAACCATTTTCAAGAAACAAATTAACATTTCAAGTCACTACATTACTCCATTTTCAAGAAACAAATTCACATTTCAAGTCACTACATTACTCCATTTTCAAGAAACAAGTTCACATATCAAGTCATAACATTTAACCATTTTCAATAAATAAGTTCACAATTTCAATTCACTACACTTTACCATTTTCAAGACACTAATTCAAATTTAAAGTCTTTACACTTAACCATTTCAAGAAACAAGTTCACAATTTCAAGTCATTACTCTTAACCATTTTCAAGTCCATAATTCACATTTCAAGTCACTACACTTTACAATTTTCAAGTCAGTAATTCACATTTTAAGTCACTACCCATAACCATTTTCAAGAAACAAATTCACATTTCAAGTCACTACATTACTCCATTTTCAAGAAACAAGTTCACAATTTCAAATCACTACACTTTACAATTTTCAAGAAACAAGTTCACATATCAAGTCATAACATTTAACCATTTTCAATAAATAAGTTCACAATTTCAATTCACTACACTTTACCATTTTCAAGACACTAATTCACATTTCAAGTCACAACATTTAACCATTTTAAAGAAACAAGTTCACATATCAAGTCATAACATTTAACCATTTTCAAGAAATAAGTTCACAATTTCAAATCACTACACATTACCATTTTCAAGAAACTAATTCACATTTAAAGTCACTACACTAAACCATTTCAAGAAACAAGTTCACAATTTCAAGTCATTACACTTAACCATTTTCTAGTCTCTAATTCACATTTCAAGTCCATACACTGAACCATTTTCAAGAAACAAGTTCACAATTTCAAATCACTATGCTTAGCCATTTCAAGAAACAAGTTCACAATTTCAAGTCACTACACTTTACCATTTTCAAGTCAATAATTCATATTTCAAGTCACTACACTTAACAATTTCAAGAAACAAGTTCACAATTTCAAGTCATCACCCTTAACCATTTTCTAGTCTATAATTCACATTTCAAGTCACTACACTTTACAATTTTCAAGAAACTAATTCACATTTCAAGTTTCTATACTTAATCATTTTCAAGAAACAAGTTCACAATTTCAAATCACTACACTTTACCATTTTCAAGAAACTAATTCACATTTAAAGTCTTTACACTTAACCATTTCAAGAAACAAGTTCATAATTTCAAGTCACTACACTTAACCATTTTCTAGTCTCTAATTCACATTTCAAGTCCCTACACTGAACCATTTTCAAGAAACAAGTTCACAATTTCAAGTCACTATGCTTAGCCATTTCAAGAAACAAGTTCACAATTTCAAGTCACTACACTTTACCATTTTCAAGTCAATAATTCATATTTCAAGTCACTACACTTAACCATTTCAAGAAACAAGTTCAAAATTTCAAGTCGTTACTCTTAACCATTTTCAAGTCCATAACATTTCAAGTCACTACACTTTACAATTTTCAAGTCAGTAATTCACATTTTAAGTCACTACCCATAACCATTTTCAAGAAACAAATTAACATTTCAAGTCACTACATTACTCCATTTTCAAGAAACAAATTCACATTTCAAGTCACTACATTACTCCATTTTCAAGAAACAAGTTCACATTTTCAAGTCACTACACTTAACCATTTTCAACCCACTAATTCACATTTCAACTCCTTACACTTAATCATTTTCAAGAAACATGTTCACAATTTCAAGTCACTACACTTAACCATTTTCAAGAAACGAGTTCACAATTTCATGTCACTAAGCTAAGCCATTTCAAGAAACAAGTTCACAATTTCAAATCACTACACTTTACAATTTTCAAGAAACAAGTTCACATATTAAGTCCTAACATTTAACCATTTTCAATAAATAAGTTCACAATTTCAATTCACTACACTTTACCATTTTCAAGACACTAATTCACATTTCAAGTCACTACACTTAACCATTTAAAGAAACAAGTTCACAATTTCAAGTCATTACACTTAACCATTTTCTAGTCTCTAATTCACATTTCAAGTCACTACACTTTACCATTTTCAAGAAACTAATTCACATTTCAAGTTTCTATACTTAATCATTTTCAAGAAACAAGTTCACAATCGCAAGTCACTATACGTAAAAATTTTCAAGAAACAAGTTCACAATTTCAAATCACTACACTTTACCATTTTCAAGACACTAAATCACATTTCAAGTCACAACATTTAACCATTTTAAAGAAACAAGTTCACATATCAAGTCATAACATTTAACCATTTTCAAGAAATAAGTTCACAATTTCAAATCACTACACATTACCATTTTCAAGAAACTAATTCACATTTAAAGTCACTACACTTAACCATTTCAAGAAACAAGTTCACAATTTCAAGTCATTACACTTAACCATTTTCTAGTCTCTAATTCACATTTCAAGTCCATACACTGAACCATTTTCAAGAAACAAGTTCACAATTTCAAGTCACTATGCTTAGCCATTTCAAGAAACAAGTTCACAATTTCAAGTCACTACACTTTACCATTTTCAAGTCAATAATTCACATTTCAAGTCACTACATTACTCCATTTTCAAGAAACAAGTTCACATTTTCAAGTCACTACACTTAACCATTTTCAACCCACTAATTCACATTTCAACTCCTTACACTTAATCATTTTCAAGAAACATGTTCACAATTTCAAGTCACTACACTTAACCATTTTCAAGAAACAAGTTCACAATTTCATGTCACTAAGCTAAGCCATTTCAAGAAACAAGTTCACAATTTCAAATCACTACACTTTACAATTTTCAAGAAACAAGTTCACATATCAAGTCATAACATTTAACCATTTTCAATAAATAAGTTCACAATTTCAATTCACTACACTTTACCATTTTCAAGACACTAATTCACATTTCAAGTCACTACACTTAACCATTTCAAGAAACAAGTTCACAATTTCAAGTCATTACTCTTAACCATTTTCAAGTCCATAATTTACATTTCAAGTCACTACACTTTACAATTTTCAAGTCAGTAATTCACATTTTAAGTCACTACCCATAACCATTTTCAAGAAACAAATTCACATTTCAAGTCACTACATTACTCCATTTTCAAGAAACAAGTTCACATTTTCAAGTCACTACACTTAACCATTTTCAACCCACTAATTCACATTTCAACTCCTTACACTTAATCATTTTCAAGAAACATGTTCACAATTTCAAGTCACTACACTTAACCATTTTCAAGAAACAAGTTCACAATTTCATGTCACTAAGCTAAGCCATTTCAAGAAACAAGTTCACAATTTCAAATCACTACACTTTACAATTTTCAAGAAACAAGTTCACATATCAAGTCATAACATTTAACCATTTTCAATAAATAAGTTCACAATTTCAATTCACTACACTTTACCATTTTCAAGACACTAATTCACATTTCAAGTCACAACATTTAACCATTTTAAAGAAACAAGTTCACATATCAAGTCATAACATTTAACCATTTTCAAGAAATAAGTTCACATTTTCAAATCACTACACATTACCATTTTCAAGAAACTAATTCACATTTAAAGTCACTACACTTAACCATTTCAAGAAACAAGTTCACAATTTCAAGTCATTACACTTAACCATTTTCTAGTCTCTAATTCACATTTCAAGTCCATACACTGAACCATTTTCAAGAAACAAGTTCACAATTTCAAATCACTATGCTTAGCCATTTCAAGAAACAAGTTCACAATTTCAAGTCACTACACTTTACCATTTTCAAGTCAATAATTCATATTTCAAGTCACTACACTTAACAATTTCAAGAAACAAGTTCACAATTTCAAGTCATCACCCTTAACCATTTTCTAGTCTATAATTCACATTTCAAGTCACTACACTTTACAATTTTCAAGAAACTAATTCACATTTCAAGTTTCTATACTTAATCATTTTCAAGAAACAAGTTCACAATTTCAAATCACTACACTTTACCATTTTCAAGACACTAATTCACATTTAAAGTCTTTACACTTAACCATTTCAAGAAACAAGTTCATAATTTCAAGTCACTACACTTAACCATTTTCTAGTCTCTAATTCACATTTCAAGTCCCTACACTGAACCATTTTCAAGAAACAAGTTCACAATTTCAAGTCACTATGCTTAGCCATTTCAAGAAACAAGTTCACAATTTCAAGTCACTACACTTTACCATTTTCAAGTCAATAATTCATATTTCAAGTCACTACACTTAACCATTTCAAGAAACAAGTTCAAAATTTCAAGTCGTTACTCTTAACCATTTTCAAGTCCATAACATTTCAAGTCACTACACTTTACAATTTTCAAGTCAGTAATTCACATTTTAAGTCACTACCCATAACCATTTTCAAGAAACAAATTAACATTTCAAGTCACTACATTACTCCATTTTCAAGAAACAAATTCACATTTCAAGTCACTACATTACTCCATTTTCAAGAAACAAGTTCACATTTTCAAATCACTACACTTAACCATTTTCAACCCACTAATTCACATTTCAACTCCTTACACTTAATCATTTTCAAGAAACATGTTCACAATTTCAAGTCACTACACTTAACCATTTTCAAGAAACGAGTTCACAATTTCATGTCACTAAGCTAAGCCATTTCAAGAAACAAGTTCACAATTTCAAATCACTACACTTTACAATTTTCAAGAAACAAGTTCACATATTAAGTCCTAACATTTAACCATTTTCAATAAATAAGTTCACAATTTCAATTCACTACACTTTACCATTTTCAAGACACTAATTCACATTTCAAGTCACTACACTTAACCATTTAAAGAAACAAGTTCACAATTTCAAGTCATTACACTTAACCATTTTCTAGTCTCTAATTCACATTTCAAGTCACTACACTTTACCATTTTCAAGAAACTAATTCACATTTCAAGTTTCTATACTTAATCATTTTCAAGAAACAAGTTCACAATCGCAAGTCACTATACGTAAAAATTTTCAAGAAACAAGTTCACAATTTCAAATCACTACACTTTACCATTTTCAAGACACTAAATCACATTTCAAGTCACAACATTTAACCATTTTAAAGAAACAAGTTCACATATCAAGTCATAACATTTAACCATTTTCAAGAAATAAGTTCACAATTTCAAATCACTACACATTACCATTTTCAAGAAACTAATTCACATTTAAAGTCACTACACTTAACCATTTCAAGAAACAAGTTCACAATTTCAAGTCATTACACTTAACCATTTTCTAGTCTCTAATTCACATTTCAAGTCCATACACTGAACCATTTTCAAGAAACAAGTTCACAATTTCAAGTCACTATGCTTAGCCATTTCAAGAAACAAGTTCACAATTTCAAGTCACTACACTTTACCATTTTCAAGTCAATAATTCACATTTCAAGTCACTACATTACTCCATTTTCAAGAAACAAGTTCACATTTTCAAGTCACTACACTTAACCATTTTCAACCCACTAATTCACATTTCAACTCCTTACACTTAATCATTTTCAAGAAACATGTTCACAATTTCAAGTCACTACACTTAACCATTTTCAAGAAACAAGTTCACAATTTCATGTCACTAAGCTAAGCCATTTCAAGAAACAAGTTCACAATTTCAAATCACTACACTTTACAATTTTCAAGAAACAAGTTCACATATCAAGTCATAACATTTAACCATTTTCAATAAATAAGTTCACAATTTCAATTCACTACACTTTACCATTTTCAAGACACTAATTCACATTTCAAGTCACTACACTTAACCATTTCAAGAAACAAGTTCACAATTTCAAGTCATTACTCTTAACCATTTTCAAGTCCATAATTCACATTTCAAGTCACTACACTTTACAATTTTCAAGTCAGTAATTCACATTTTAAGTCACTACCCATAACCATTTTCAAGAAACAAATTCACATTTCAAGTCACTACATTACTCCATTTTCAAGAAACAAGTTCACAATTTCAAATCACTACACTTTACAATTTTCAAGAAACAAGTTCACATATCAAGTCATAACATTTAACCATTTTCAATAAATAAGTTCACAATTTCAATTCACTACACTTTACCATTTTCAAGACACTAATTCACATTTCAAGTCACAACATTTAACCATTTTAAAGAAACAAGTTCACATATCAAGTCATAACATTTAACCATTTTTAAGAAATAAGTTCACAATTTCAAATCACTACACATTACCATTTTCAAGAAACTAATTCACATTTAAAGTCACTACACTTAACCATTTCAAGAAACAAGTTCACAATTTCAAGTCATTACACTTAACCACTTTCTAGTCTCTAATTCACATTTCAAGTCCATACACTGAACCATTTTCAAGAAACAAGTTCACAATTTCAAGTCACTATGCTTAGCCATTTCAAGAAACAAGTTCACAATTTCAAGTCACTACACTTTACCATTTTCAAGTCAATAATTCATATTTCAAGTCACTACACTTAACAATTTCAAGAAACAAGTTCACAATTTCAAGTCATCACCCTTAACCATTTTCTAGTCTATAATTCACATTTCAAGTCACTACACTTTACAATTTTCAAGAAACTAATTCACATTTCAAGTTTCTATACTTAATCATTTTCAAGAAACAAGTTCACAATCGCAAGTCACTATACTTAAAAATTTTCAAGAAACGAGTTCACAATTTCAAGACACTACACATAACCATTTTCAAGAAACAAATTCACATTTCAAGTCACTACATTACTCCATTTTCAAGAAACAAGTTCACATTTTCAAGTCACTACACTTAACCATTTTCAACCCACTAATTCACATTTCAACTCCTACACTTAATCATTTTCAAGAAACATGTTCACAATTTCAAGTCACTACACTTAACTATTTTCAAGAAACAAGTTCACAATTTCATGTCACTAAGCTAAGCCATTTCAAGAAACAAGTCCACAATTTCAAATCACTACACTTTACAATTTTCAAGAAACAAGTTCACATATCAAGTCATAACATTTAACCATTTTCAATAAATAAGTTCACAATTACAATTCACTACACTTTACCATTTTCAAGACACTAATTCACATTTCAAGTCACTACACTTAACCATTTCAAGAAACAAGTTCACAATTTCAAGTCATTACTCTTAACCATTTTCAATTCCATAATTCAAATTTCAAGTCACTACACTTTACAATTTTCAAGTCAGTAATTCACATTTTAAGTCACTACCCATAACCATTTTCAAGAAAGAAATTCACATTTCAAGTCACTACATTACTCCATTTCAAGAAACAAGTTCACAATTTCAAATCACTACACTTTACAATTTTCAAGAAACAAGTTCACCTATCAAGTCATAACACTTTACCATTTTCAAGACACTAATTCACATTTCAAGTCACTACACTTAATCATTTCAAGAAACAAGTTCACAATTTCAAGTCATTACTCTTAACCATTTTCAAGTCCATAATTCACATTTCAAGTCACTACACTTTACAATTTTCAAGTCAGTAATTCACATTTTATGTCACTACCCATAACCATTTTCAAGAAACAAATTCACATTTCAAGTCACTACATTACTCCATTTTCAAGAAACAAGTTCACAATTTCAAATCACTACACTTTACAATTTTCAAGAAACAAGTTCACATATCAAGTCATAACATTTAACCATTTTCAATAAATAAGTTCACAATTTCAATTCACTACACTTTACCATTTTCAAGACACTAATTCACATTTAAAGTCTTTACACTTAACCATTTCAAGAAACAAGTTCACAATTTCAAGTCATTACTCTTAACCATTTTCAAGTCCATAATTCACATTTCAAGTCACTACACTTTACAATTTTCAAGTCAGTAATTCACATTTTAAGTCACTACCCATAACCATTTTCAAGAAAAAAATTCACATTTCAAGTCACTACATTACTCCATTTTCAAGAAACAAGTTCACATTTTCAAGTCACTACACTTAACCATTTTCAACCCACTAATTCACATTTCAACTCCTTACACTTAATCATTTTCAAGAAACATGTTCACAATTTCAAGTCACTACACTTAACCATTTTCAAGAAACAAGTTCACAATTTCATGTCACTAAGCTAAGCCATTTCAAGAAACAAGTTCACAATTTCAAATCACTACACTTTACAATTTTCAAGAAACAAGTTCACATATCAAGTCATAACATTTAACCATTTTCAATAAATAAGTTCACAATTTCAATTCACTACACTTTACCATTTCCAAGACACTAGTTCACATTTCAAGTCACTACACTTAACCATTTCAAGAAACAAGTTCACAATTTCAAGTCATTACTCTTAACCATTTTCAAGTCCATAATTCACATTTCAAGTCACTACACTTTACAATTTTCAAGTCAGTAATTCACATTTTAAGTCACTACCCATAACCATTTTCAAGAAACAAATTCACATTTCAAGTCACTACATTACTCCATTTTCAAGAAACAAGTTCACATTTTCAAGTCACTACACTTAACCATTTTCAACCCACTAATTCACATTTCAACTCCTTACACTTAATCATTTTCAAGAAACATGTTCACAATTTCAAGTCACTACACTTAACCATTTTCAAGAAACAAGTTCACAATTTCATGTCACTAAGCTAAGCCATTTCAAGAAACAAGTTCACAATTTCAAATCACTACACTTTACAATTTTCAAGAAACAAGTTCACATATCAAGTCATAACATTTAACCATTTTCAATAAATAAGTTCACAATTTCAATTCACTACACTTTACCATTTTCAAGACACTAATTCACATTTAAAGTCTTTACACTTAACCATTTCAAGAAACAAGTTCACAATTTCAAGTCATTACTCTTAACCATTTTCAAGTCCATAATTCACATTTCAAGTCACTACACTTTACAATTTTCAAGTCAGTAATTCACATTTTAAGTCACTACCCATAACCATTTTCAAGAAACAAATTCACATTTCAAGTCACTACATTACTCCATTTTCAAGAAACAAGTTCACAATCGCAAGTCACTATACTTAAAAATTTTCAAGAAACAAGTTCACAATTTCCACTCACTACGCTTAGCCATTTCAAGAAACAAGTTCACAATTTCAAATCACTACACTTTACCATTTTCAAGACACTAATTCACATTTCAAGTCACAACATTTAACCATTTTAAAGAAACAAGTTCACATATCAAGTCATAACATTTAACCATTTTCAAGAAATAAGTTCACAATTTCAAATCACTACACATTACCATTTTCAAGAAACTAATTCACATTTAAAGTCACTACACTTAACCATTTCAAGAAACAAGTTCACAATTTCAAGTCATTACACTTAACCATTTTCTAGTCTCTAATTCACATTTCAAGTCCATACACTAAACCATTTTCAAGAAACAAGTTCACAATTTCAAGTCACTATGCTTAGCCATTTCAAGAAACAAGTTCAAAATTTCAAGCCACTACACTTTACCATTTTCAAGTCAATAATTCATATTTCAAGTCACTACACTTAACAATTTCAAGAAACAAGTTCACAATTTCAAGTCATCACCCTTAACCATTTTCTAGTCTATAATTCACATTTCAAGTCACTACACTTTACAATTTTCAAGAAACTAATTCACATTTCAAGTTTCTATACTTAATCATTTTCAAGAAACAAGTTCACAATCGCATGTCACTATACTTAAAAATTTTCAAGAAACAAGTTCACAATTTCAAGTCACTACACATAACCATTTTCAAGAAACAAATTCACATTTCAAGTCACTACATTACTCCATTTTCAAGAAACAAGTTCACATTTTCAAGTCACTACACTTAACCATTTTCAACCCACTAATTCACATTTCAACTCCTTACACTTAATCATTTTCAAGAAACATGTTCACAATTTCAAGTCACTACACTTAACCATTTTTCAAGAAACAAGTTCACAATTTCATGTCACTAAGCTAAGCCATTTCAAGAAACAAGTTCACAATTTCAAATCACTACACTTTACAATTTTCAAGAAACAAGTTCACATATCAAGTCATAACATTTAACCATTTTCAATAAATAAGTTCACAATTTCAATTCACTACACTTTACCATTTTCAAAACACTAATTCACATTTCAAGTCACTACACTTAACCATTTCGAGAAACAAGTTCACAATTTCAAGTCATTACTCTTAACCATTTTCAAGTCCATAATTCACATTTCAAGTCACTAGACTTTAAAATTTTCAAGTCAGTAATTCACATTTTAAGTCACTACCTATAACCATTTTCAAGAAACAAATTCACATTTCAAGTCACTATATTACTCCATTTTCAAGAAACAAGTTCACATTTTCAAGTCACTACACTTAACCATTTTCAACCCACTAATTCACATTTCAACTCCTTACACTTAATCATTTTCAAGAAACATGTTCACAATTTCAAGTCACTACACTTAACCATTTTCAAGAAACAAGTTCACAATTTCATGTCACTAAGCTAAGCCATTTCAAGAAACAAGTTCACAATTTCAAATCACTACACTTTACAATTTTCAAGAAACAAGTTCACATATCAAGTCATAACATTTAACCATTTTCAATAAATAAGTTCACAATTTCAATTCACTACACTTTACCATTTTCAAGACACTAATTCACATTTCAAGTCACTACACTTAACCATTTCAAGAAACAAGTTCACAATTTCAAGTCATTACACTTAACCATTTTCTAGTCTCTAATTCACATTTCAAGTCACTACACTTTACAATTTTCAAGAAACTAATTCACATTTCAAGTTTCTATACTTAATCATTTTCAAGAAACAAGTTCAAAATCGCAAGTCACTATACTTAAAAAATTTCAAGAAACAAGTTCACAATTTCCAGTCACTACGCTTAGCCATTTCAAGAAACAAGTTCACAATTTCAAATCACTACACTTTACCATTTTCAATACACTAATTCACATTTCAAGTCACAACATTTAACCATTTTAAAGAAACAAGTTCACATATCAAGTCATAACATTTAACCATTTTCAAGAAATAAGTTCACAATTTCAAATCACTACACATTACCATTTTCAAGAAACTAATTCACATTTAAAGTCACTACACTTAACCATTTCAAGAAACAAGTTCACAATTTCAAGTCATTACACTTAACCATTTTCTAGTCTCTAATTCACATTTCAAGTCCATACACTGAACCATTTTCAAGAAACAAGTTCACAATTTCAAGTCACTATGCTTAGCCATTTCAAGAAACAAGTTCACAATTTCAAGTCACTACACTTTACCATTTTCAAGTCAATAATTCATATTTCAAGTCACTACACTTAACAATTTCAAGAAACAAGTTCAAAATTTCAAGTCATCACCCTTAACCATTTTCTAGTCTATAATTCACATTTCAAGTCACTACACTTTACAATTTTCAAGAAACTAATTCACATTTCAAGTTTCTATACTTAATCATTTTCAAGAAACAAGTTCACAATTTCATGTCACTAAGCTAAGCCATTTCAAGAAACAAGTCCACAATTTCAAATCACTACACTTTACAATTTTCAAGAAACAAGTTCACATATCAAGTCATAACATTTAACCATTTTCAATAAATAAGTTCACAATTTCAAGTCATTACTCTTAACCATTTTCAAGTCCATAATTCACATTTCAAGTCACTACACTTTACAATTTTCAAGTCAGTAATTCACATTTTAAGTCACTACCCATAACCATTTTCAAGAAAAAAATTCACATTTCAAGTCACTACATTACTCCATTTTCAAGAAACAAGTTCACATTTTCAAGTCACTACACTTAACCATTTTCAACCCACTAATTCACATTTCAACTCCTTACACTTAATCATTTTCAAGAAACATGTTCACAATTTCAAGTCACTACACTTAACCATTTTCAAGAAACAAGTTCACAATTTCATGTCACTAAGCTAAGCCATTTCAAGAAACAAGTTCACAATTTCAAATCACTACACTTTACAATTTTCAAGAAACAAGTTCACATATCAAGTCATAACATTTAACCATTTTCAATAAATAAGTTCACAATTTCAATTCACTACACTTTACCATTTCCAAGACACTAGTTCACATTTCAAGTCACTACACTTAACCATTTCAAGAAACAAGTTCACAATTTCAAGTCATTACTCTTAACCATTTTCAAGTCCATAATTCACATTTCAAGTCACTACACTTTACAATTTTCAAGTCAGTAATTCACATTTTAAGTCACTACCCATAACCATTTTCAAGAAACAAATTCACATTTCAAGTCACTACATTACTCCATTTTCAAGAAACAAGTTCACATTTTCAAGTCACTACACTTAACCATTTTCAACCCACTAATTCACATTTCAACTCCTTACACTTAATCATTTTCAAGAAACATGTTCACAATTTCAAGTCACTACACTTAACCATTTTCAAGAAACAAGTTCACAATTTCATGTCACTAAGCTAAGCCATTTCAAGAAACAAGTTCACAATTTCAAATCACTACACTTTACAATTTTCAAGAAACAAGTTCACATATCAAGTCATAACATTTAACCATTTTCAATAAATAAGTT
Source organism: Capsicum rhomboideum (assembly GCA_031232105.1). NCBI lineage: Eukaryota > Viridiplantae > Streptophyta > Magnoliopsida > Solanales > Solanaceae > Capsicum > Capsicum rhomboideum. The sequence continues at coordinate 61,566,446 of CP124711.1, forward strand.
CACAATTTCAATTCACTACACTTTACCATTTTCAAGACACTAATTCACATTTAAAGTCTTTACACTTAACCATTTCAAGAAACAAGTTCACAATTTCAAGTCATTACTCTTAACCATTTTCAAGTCCATAATTCACATTTCAAGTCACTACACTTTACAATTTTCAAGTCAGTAATTCACATTTTAAGTCACTACCCATAACCATTTTCAAGAAACAAATTCACATTTCAAGTCACTACATTACTCCATTTTCAAGAAACAAGTTCACAATCGCAAGTCACTATACTTAAAAATTTTCAAGAAACAAGTTCACAATTTCCACTCACTACGCTTAGCCATTTCAAGAAACAAGTTCACAATTTCAAATCACTACACTTTACCATTTTCAAGACACTAATTCACATTTCAAGTCACAACATTTAACCATTTTAAAGAAACAAGTTCACATATCAAGTCATAACATTTAACCATTTTCAAGAAATAAGTTCACAATTTCAAATCACTACACATTACCATTTTCAAGAAACTAATTCACATTTAAAGTCACTACACTTAACCATTTCAAGAAACAAGTTCACAATTTCAAGTCATTACACTTAACCATTTTCTAGTCTCTAATTCACATTTCAAGTCCATACACTAAACCATTTTCAAGAAACAAGTTCACAATTTCAAGTCACTATGCTTAGCCATTTCAAGAAACAAGTTCAAAATTTCAAGCCACTACACTTTACCATTTTCAAGTCAATAATTCATATTTCAAGTCACTACACTTAACAATTTCAAGAAACAAGTTCACAATTTCAAGTCATCACCCTTAACCATTTTCTAGTCTATAATTCACATTTCAAGTCACTACACTTTACAATTTTCAAGAAACTAATTCACATTTCAAGTTTCTATACTTAATCATTTTCAAGAAACAAGTTCACAATCGCATGTCACTATACTTAAAAATTTTCAAGAAACAAGTTCACAATTTCAAGTCACTACACATAACCATTTTCAAGAAACAAATTCACATTTCAAGTCACTACATTACTCCATTTTCAAGAAACAAGTTCACATTTTCAAGTCACTACACTTAACCATTTTCAACCCACTAATTCACATTTCAACTCCTTACACTTAATCATTTTCAAGAAACATGTTCACAATTTCAAGTCACTACACTTAACCATTTTTCAAGAAACAAGTTCACAATTTCATGTCACTAAGCTAAGCCATTTCAAGAAACAAGTTCACAATTTCAAATCACTACACTTTACAATTTTCAAGAAACAAGTTCACATATCAAGTCATAACATTTAACCATTTTCAATAAATAAGTTCACAATTTCAATTCACTACACTTTACCATTTTCAAAACACTAATTCACATTTCAAGTCACTACACTTAACCATTTCGAGAAACAAGTTCACAATTTCAAGTCATTACTCTTAACCATTTTCAAGTCCATAATTCACATTTCAAGTCACTAGACTTTAAAATTTTCAAGTCAGTAATTCACATTTTAAGTCACTACCTATAACCATTTTCAAGAAACAAATTCACATTTCAAGTCACTATATTACTCCATTTTCAAGAAACAAGTTCACATTTTCAAGTCACTACACTTAACCATTTTCAACCCACTAATTCACATTTCAACTCCTTACACTTAATCATTTTCAAGAAACATGTTCACAATTTCAAGTCACTACACTTAACCATTTTCAAGAAACAAGTTCACAATTTCATGTCACTAAGCTAAGCCATTTCAAGAAACAAGTTCACAATTTCAAATCACTACACTTTACAATTTTCAAGAAACAAGTTCACATATCAAGTCATAACATTTAACCATTTTCAATAAATAAGTTCACAATTTCAATTCACTACACTTTACCATTTTCAAGACACTAATTCACATTTCAAGTCACTACACTTAACCATTTCAAGAAACAAGTTCACAATTTCAAGTCATTACACTTAACCATTTTCTAGTCTCTAATTCACATTTCAAGTCACTACACTTTACAATTTTCAAGAAACTAATTCACATTTCAAGTTTCTATACTTAATCATTTTCAAGAAACAAGTTCAAAATCGCAAGTCACTATACTTAAAAAATTTCAAGAAACAAGTTCACAATTTCCAGTCACTACGCTTAGCCATTTCAAGAAACAAGTTCACAATTTCAAATCACTACACTTTACCATTTTCAATACACTAATTCACATTTCAAGTCACAACATTTAACCATTTTAAAGAAACAAGTTCACATATCAAGTCATAACATTTAACCATTTTCAAGAAATAAGTTCACAATTTCAAATCACTACACATTACCATTTTCAAGAAACTAATTCACATTTAAAGTCACTACACTTAACCATTTCAAGAAACAAGTTCACAATTTCAAGTCATTACACTTAACCATTTTCTAGTCTCTAATTCACATTTCAAGTCCATACACTGAACCATTTTCAAGAAACAAGTTCACAATTTCAAGTCACTATGCTTAGCCATTTCAAGAAACAAGTTCACAATTTCAAGTCACTACACTTTACCATTTTCAAGTCAATAATTCATATTTCAAGTCACTACACTTAACAATTTCAAGAAACAAGTTCAAAATTTCAAGTCATCACCCTTAACCATTTTCTAGTCTATAATTCACATTTCAAGTCACTACACTTTACAATTTTCAAGAAACTAATTCACATTTCAAGTTTCTATACTTAATCATTTTCAAGAAACAAGTTCACAATTTCATGTCACTAAGCTAAGCCATTTCAAGAAACAAGTCCACAATTTCAAATCACTACACTTTACAATTTTCAAGAAACAAGTTCACATATCAAGTCATAACATTTAACCATTTTCAATAAATAAGTTCACAATTACAATTCACTACACTTTACCATTTTCAAGACACTAATTCACATTTCAAGTCACTACACTTAACCATTTCAAGAAACAAGTTCACAATTTCAAGTCATTACTCTTAACCATTTTCAAGTCCATAATTCAAATTTCAAGTCACTACACTTTACAATTTTCAAGTCAGTAATTCACATTTTAAGTCACTACCCATAACCATTTTCAAGAAAGAAATTCACATTTCAAGTCACTACATTACTCCATTTCAAGAAACAAGTTCACAATTTCAAATCACTACACTTAACAATTTTCAAGAAACAAGTTCACATATCAAGTCATAACACTTTACCATTTTCAAGACACTAATTCACATTTCAAGTCACTACACTTAATCATTTCAAGAAACAAGTTCACAATTTCAAGTCATTACTCTTAACCATTTTCAAGTCCATAATTCACATTTCAAGTCACTACACTTTACAATTTTCAAGTCAGTAATTCACATTTTATGTCACTACCCATAACCATTTTCAAGAAACAAATTCACATTTCAAGTCACTACATTACTCCATTTTCAAGAAACAAGTTCACAATTTCAAATCACTACACTTTACAATTTTCAAGAAACAAGTTCACATATCAAGTCATAACATTTAACCATTTTCAATAAATAAGTTCACTATTTCAATTCACTACACTTTACCATTTTCAAGACACTAATTCACTTTTCAAGTCACTACACTTAACCATTTCAAGAAACAAGTTCACAATTTCAAGTCATTACTCTTAACCATTTTCAAGTCCATAATTCTCATTTCAAGTCACTACACTTTACAATTTTCAAGTCAGTAATTGACATTTTAAGTCACTACCCATAACCATTTTCAAGAAACAAATTCACATTTCAAGTCACTACATTAATCCATTTTCAAGAAACAAGTTCACATTTTCAAGTCACTACACTTAACCATTTTCAACCCACTAATTCACATTTCAACTCCTTACACTTAATCATTTTCAAGAAACATGTTCACAATTTCAAGTCACTACACTTAACCATTTTCAAGAAACAAGTTCACAATTTCATGTCACTAAGCTAAGCCATTTCAAGAAACAAGTTCACAATTTCAAATCACTACACTTTACAATTTTCAAGAAACAAGTTCACATATCAAGTCATAACATTTAACCATTTTCAATAAATAAGTTCACAATTTCAATTCACTACACTTTACCATTTTCAAGACACTAATTCACATTTCAAGTCACTACACTTAACCATTTAAAGAAACAAGTTCACAATTTCAAGTCATTACTCTTAACCATTTTCAAGTCCATAATTCACATTTCAAGTCACTACACTTTACAATTTTCAAGTCAGTAATTCACATTTTAAGTCACTACCCATAACCATTTTCAAGAAACAAATTCACATTTCAAGTCACTACATTACTCCATTTTCAAGAAACAAGTTCACATTTTCAAGTCACTACACTTAACCATTTTCAACCCACTAATTCACATTTCAACTCCTTACACTTAATCATTTTCAAGAAACATGTTCACAATTTCAAGTCACTACACTTAACCATTTTCAAGAAACAAGTTCACAATTTCATGTCACTAAGCTAAGCCATTTCAAGAAACAAGTTCACAATTTCAAATCACTACACTTTACAATTTTCAAGAAACAAGTTCACATATCAAGTCATAACATTTAACCATTTTCAATAAATAAGTTCACAATTTCAATTCACTACACTTTACCATTTTCAAGACACTAATTCACATTTCAAGTCACTACACTTAACCATTTCAAGAAACAAGTTCACAATTTCAAGTCATTACTCTTAACCATTTTCAAGTCCATAATTCACATTTCAAGTCACTACACTTTACAATTTTCAAGTCAGTAATTCACATTTTAAGTCACTACCCATAACCATTTTCAAGAAAGAAATTCACATTTTAAGTCACTACATTACTACATTTTCAAGAAACAAGTTCACATTTTCAAGTCACTACACTTAACCATTTTCAACCCACTAATTCACATTTCAACTCCTTACACTTAATCATTTTCAAGAAACATGTTCACAATTTCAAGTCACTACACTTAACCATTTTCAAGAAACAAGTTCACAATTTCATGTCACTAAGCTAAGCCATTTCAAGAAACAAGTTCACAATTTCAAATCACTACACTTTACAATTTTCAAGAAACAAGTTCACATATCAAGTCATAACATTTAACCATTTTCAATAAATAAGTTCACAATTTCAATTCACTACACTTTACCATTTTCAAGACACTAATTCACATTTAAAGTCTTTACACTTAACCATTTCAAGAAACAAGTTCACAATTTCAAGTCATTACTCTTAACCATTTTCAAGTCCATAATTCACATTTCAAGTCACTACACTTTACAATTTTCAAGTCAGTAATTCACATTTTAAGTCAGTACCCATAACCATTTTCAAGAAACAAATTCACATTTCAAGTCACTACATTACTCCATTTTCAAGAAACAAGTTCACAATTTCAAATCACTACACTTTACAATTTTCAAGAAACAAGTTCACATATCAAGTCATAACATTTAACCATTTTCAATAAATAAGTTCACAATTTCAATTCACTACACTTTACCATTTTCAAGACACTAATTCACATTTCAAGTCACAACATTTAACCATTTTAAAGAAACAAGTTCACATATCAAGTCATAACATTTAACCATTTTCAAGAAATAAGTTCACAATTTCAAATCACTACACATTACCATTTTCAAGAAACTAATTCACATTTAAAGTCACTACACTTAACCATTTCAAGAAACAAGTTCACAATTTCAAGTCATTACACTTAACCATTTTCTAGTCTCTAATTCACATTTCAAGTCCCTACAGTGAACCATTTTCAAGAAACAAGTTCACAATTTCAAGTCACTATGCTTAGCCATTTCAAGAAACAAGTTCACAATTTCAAGTTACTACACTTTACCATTTTCAAGTCAATAATTCATATTTCAAGTCACTACACTTAACAATTTCAAGAAACAAGTTCACAATTTCAAGTCATCACCCTTAACCATTTTCTAGTCTATAATTCACATTTCAAGTCACTACACTTTACAATTTTCAAGAAACTAATTCACATTTCAAGTTTCTATAATTAATCATTTTCAAGAAACAAGTTCACAATCGCAAGTCACTATACTTAAAAATTTTCAAGAAACAAGTTCACAATTTCAAGTCACTACACATAACCATTTTCAAGAAACAAATTCACATTTCAAGTCACTACATTACTCCATTTTCAAGAAACAAGTTCACATTTTCAAGTCACTACACTTAACCATTTTCAACCCACTAATTCACATTTCAACTCCTTACACTTAATCATTTTCAAGAAACATGTTCACAATTTCAAGTCACTACACTTAACCATTTTCAAGAAACAAGTTCACAATTTCATGTCACTAAGCTAAGCCATTTCAAGAAACAAGTTCACAATTTCAAATCACTACACTTTACAATTTTCAAGAAACAAGTTCACATATCAAGTCATAACATTTAACCATTTTCAATAAATAAGTTCACAATTTCAATTCACTACACTTTACCATTTTCAAGACACTAATTCACATTTCAAGTCACTACACTTAACCATTTCAAGAAACAAGTTCACAATTTCAAGTCATTATTCTTAACCATTTTCAAGTCCATAATTCACATTTCAAGTCACTAGACTTTACAATTTTCAAGTCAGTAATTCACATTTTAAGTCACTACCTATAACCATTTTCAAGAAACAAATTCACATTTCAAGTCACTATATTACTCCATTTTCAAGAAACAAGTTCACATTTTCAAGTCACTACACTTAACCATTTTCAACCCACTAATTCACATTTCAACTCCTTACACTTAATCATTTTCAAGAAACATGTTCACAATTTCAAGTCACTACACTTAACCATTTTCAAGAAACAAGTTCACAATTTCATGTCACTAAGCTAAGCCATTTCAAGAAACAAGTTCACAATTTCAAATCACTACACTTTACAATTTTCAAGAAACAAGTTCACATATCAAGTCATAACATTTAACCATTTTCAATAAATAAGTTCACAATTTCAATTCACTACACTTTACCATTTTCAAGACACTAATTCACATTTCAAGTCACTACACTTAACCATTTCAAGAAAGAAGTTCACAATTTCAAGTCATTACTCTTAACCATTTTCAAGTCCATAATTCACATTTCAAGTCACTACACTTTACAATTTTCAAGTCAGTAATTCACATTTTAAGTCACTACCCATAACCATTTTCAAGAAACAAATTCACATTTCAAGTCACTACACTTAATCATTTCAAGAAACAAGTTCACAATTTCAAGTCATTACTCTTAACCATTTTCAAGTCCATAATTCACATTTCAAGTCACTACACTTTACAATTTTCAAGTCAGTAATTCACATTTTATGTCACTACCCATAACCATTTTCAAGAAACAAGTTCACAATTTCATGTCACTAAGCTAAGCCATTTCAAGAAACAAGTTCACAATTTCATATCACTACACTTTACAATTTTCAAGAAACAAGTTCACATATCAAGTCATAACATTTAACCATTTTCAATAAATAAGTTCACAATTTCAATTCACTACACTTTACCATTTTCAAGACACTAATTCACATTTCAAGTCACTACACTTAACCATTTCAAGAAACAAGTTCACAATTTCAAGTCATTACTCTTAACCATTTTCAAGTCCATAATTCACATTTCAAGTCACTACACTTTACAATTTTCAAGTCAGTAATTAACATTTTAAGTCACTACCCATAACCATTTTCAAGAAAAAAATTCACATTTCAAGTCACTACATTACTCCATTTTCAAGAAACAAGTTCACATTTTCAAGTCACTACACTTAACCATTTTCAACCCACTAATTCACATTTCAACTCCTACACTTAATCATTTTCAAGAAACATGTTCACAATTTCAAGTCACTACACTTAACCATTTTCAAGAAACAAGTTCACAATTTCATGTCACTAAGCTAAGCCATTTCAAGAAACAAGTCCACAATTTCAAATCACTACACTTTACAATTTTCAAGAAACAAGTTCACATATCAAGTCATAACATTTAACCATTTTCAATAAATAAGTTCACAATTACAATTCACTACACTTTACCATTTTCAAGACACTAATTCACATTTCAAGTCACTACACTTAACCATTTCAAGAAACAAGTTCACAATTTCAAGTCATTACTCTTAACCATTTTCAAGTCCATAATTCAAATTTCAAGTCACTACACTTTACAATTTTCAAGTCAGTAATTCACATTTTAAGTCACTACCCATAACCATTTTCAAGAAAGAAATTCACATTTCAAGTCACTACATTACTCCATTTCAAGAAACAAGTTCACAATTTCAAATCACTACACTTTACAATTTTCAAGAAACAAGTTCACATATCAAGTCATAACACTTTACCATTTTCGAGACACTAATTCACATTTCAAGTCACTACACTTAATCATTTCAAGAAACAAGTTCACAATTTCAAGTCATTACTCTTAACCATTTTCAAGTCCATAATTCACATTTCAAGTCACTACACTTTACAATTTTCAAGTCAGTAATTCACATTTTATGTCACTACCCATAACCATTTTCAAGAAACAAATTCACATTTCAAGTCACTACATTACTCCATTTTCAAGAAACAAGTTCACAATTTCAAATCACTACACTTTACAATTTTCAAGAAACAAGTTCACATATCAAGTCATAACATTTAACCATTTTCAATAAATAAGTTCACAATTTCAATTCACTACACTTTACCATTTTCAAGACACTAATTCACATTTCAAGTCACTACACTTAACCATTTCAAGAAACAAGTTCACAATTTCAAGTCATTACTCTTAACCATTTTCAAGTCCATAATTCACATTTCAAGTCACTACACTTTACAATTTTCAAGTCAGTAATTCACATTTTAAGTCACTACCCATAACCATTTTCAAGAAAAAAATTCATATTTCAAGTCACTACATTACTCCATTTTCAAGAAACAAGTTCACATTTTCAAGTCACTACACTTAACCATTTTCAACCCACTAATTCACATTTCAACTCCTTACACATAATCATTATCAAGAAACATGTTCACAATTTCAAGTCACTACACTTAACCATTTTCAAGAAACAAGTTCACAATTTCATGTCACTAAGCTAAGCCATTTCAAGAAACAAGTTCACAATTTCAAATCACTACACTTTACAATTTTCAAGAAACAAGTTCACATATCAAGTCATAACATTTAACCATTTTCAATAAATAAGTTCACAATTTCAATTCACTACACTTTACCATTTTCAAGACACTAGTTCACATTTCAAGTCACTACACTTAACCATTTCAAGAAACAAGTTCACAATTTCAAGTCATTACTCTTAACCATTTTCAAGTCCATAATTCACATTTCAAGTCACTACACTTTACAATTTTCAAGTCAGTAATTCACATTTTAAGTCACTACCCATAACCATTTTCAAGAAACAAATTCACATTTCAAGTCACTACATTACTCCATTTTCAAGAAACAAGTTCACATTTTCAAGTCACTACACTTAACCATTTTCAACCCACTAATTCACATTTCAACTCCTTACACTTAATCATTTTCAAGAAACATGTTCACAATTTCAAGTCACTACACTTAATCATTTTCAAGAAACAAGTTCACAATCGCAAGTCACTATACTTAAAAATTTTCAAGAAACAAGTTCACAATTTCCACTCACTACGCTTAGCCATTTCAAGAAACAAGTTCACAATTTCAAATCACTACACTTTACCATTTTCAAGACACTAATTCACATTTCAAGTCACAACATTTAACCATTTTAAAGAAACAAGTTCACATATCAAGTCATAACATTTAACCATTTTCAAGAAATAAGTTCACAATTTCAAATCACTACACATTACCATTTTCAAGAAACTAATTCACATTTAAAGTCACTACACTTAACCATTTCAAGAAACAAGTTCACAATTTCAAGTCATTACACTTAACCATTTTCTAGTCTCTAATTCACATTTCAAGTCCATACACTGAACCATTTTCAAGAAACAAGTTCACAATTTCAAGTCACTATGCTTAGCCATTTCAAGAAACAAGTTCAAAATTTCAAGCCACTACACTTTACCATTTTCAAGTCAATAATTCATATTTCAAGTCACTACACTTAACAATTTCAAGAAACAAGTTCACAATTTCAAGTCATCACCCTTAACCATTTTCTAGTCTATAATTCACATTTCAAGTCACTACACTTTACAATTTTCAAGAAACTAATTCACATTTCAAGTTTCTATACTTAATCATTTTCAAGAAACAAGTTCACAATCGCATGTCACTATACTTAAAAATTTTCAAGAAACAAGTTCACAATTTCAAGTCACTACACATAACCATTTTCAAGAAACAAATTCACATTTCAAGTCACTACATTACTCCATTTTCAAGAAACAAGTTCACATTTTCAAGTCACTACACTTAACCATTTTCAACCCACTAATTCACATTTCAACTCCTTACACTTAATCATTTTCAAGAAACATGTTCACAATTTCAAGTCACTACACTTAACCATTTTTCAAGAAACAAGTTCACAATTTCATGTCACTAAGCTAAGCCATTTCAAGAAACAAGTTCACAATTTCAAATCACTACACTTTACAATTTTCAAGAAACAAGTTCACATATCAAGTCATAACATTTAACCATTTTCAATAAATAAGTTCACAATTTCAATTCACTACACTTTACCATTTTCAAGACACTAATTCACATTTCAAGTCACTACACTTAACCATTTCGAGAAACAAGTTCACAATTTCAAGTCATTACTCTTAACCATTTTCAAGTCCATAATTCACATTTCAAGTCACTAGACTTTAAAATTTTCAAGTCAGTAATTCACATTTTAAGTCACTACCTATAACCATTTTCAAGAAACAAATTCACATTTCAAGTCACTATATTACTCCATTTTCAAGAAACAAGTTCACATTTTCAAGTCACTACACTTAACCATTTTCAACCCACTAATTCACATTTCAACTCCTTACACTTAATCATTTTCAAGAAACATGTTCACAATTTCAAGTCACTACACTTAACCATTTTCAAGAAACAAGTTCACAATTTCATGTCACTAAGCTAAGCCATTTCAAGAAACAAGTTCACAATTTCAAATCACTACACTTTACAATTTTCAAGAAACAAGTTCACATATCAAGTCATAACATTTAACCATTTTCAATAAATAAGTTCACAATTTCAATTCACTACACTTTACCATTTTCAAGACACTAATTCACATTTCAAGTCACTACACTTAACCATTTCAAGAAACAAGTTCACAATTTCAAGTCATTACACTTAACCATTTTCTAGTCTCTAATTCACATTTCAAGTCACTACACTTTACCAGTTTCAAGAAACTAATTCACATTTCAAGTTTCTATACTTAATCATTTTCAAGAAACAAGTTCAAAATCGCAAGTCACTATACTTAAAAAATTTCAAGAAACAAGTTCACAATTTCCAGTCACTACGCTTAGCCATTTCAAGAAACAAGTTCACAATTTCAAATCACTACACTTTACCATTTTCAAGACACTAATTCACATTTCAAGTCACAACATTTAACCATTTTAAAGAAACAAGTTCACATATCAAGTCATAACATTTAACCATTTTCAAGAAATAAGTTCACAATTTCAAATCACTACACATTACCATTTTCAAGAAACTAATTCACATTTAAAGTCACTACACTTAACCATTTCAAGAAACAAGTTCACAATTTCAAGTCATTACACTTAACCATTTTCTAGTCTCTAATTCACATTTCAAGTCCATACACTGAACCATTTTCAAGAAACAAGTTCACAATTTCAAGTCACTATGCATAGCCATTTCAAGAAACAAGTTCACAATTTCAAGTCACTACACTTTACCATTTTCAAGTCAATAATTCATATTTCAAGTCACTACACTTAACAATTTCAAGAAACAAGTTCACAATTTCAAGTCATCACCCTTAACCATTTTCTAGTCTATAATTCACATTTCAAGTCACTACACTTTACAATTTTCAAGAAACTAATTCACATTTCAAGTTTCTATACTTAATCATTTTCAAGAAACAAGTTCCCAATCGCAAGACACTATACTTAAAAATTTTCAAGAAACAAGTTCACAATTTCAAGTCACTACCCATAACCATTTTCAAGAAACAAATTCACATTTCAAGTCACTACATTACTCCATTTTCAAGAAACAAGTTCACATTTTCAAGTCACTACACTTAACCATTTTCAACCCACTAATTCACATTTCAACTCCTTACACTTAATCATTTTCAAGAAACATGTTCACAATTTCAAGTCACTACACTTAACCATTTTCAAGAAACAAGTTCACAATTTCATGTCACTAAGCTAAGCCATTTCAAGAAACAAGTTCACAATTTCAAATCACTACACTTTACAATTTTCAAGAAACAAGTTCACATATCAAGTCATAACATTTAACCATTTTCAATAAATAAGTTCACAATTTCAATTCACTACACTTTACCATTTTCAAGACACTAATTCACATTTCAAGTCACTACACTTAACCATTTCAAGAAACAAGTTCACAATTTCAAGTCATTACTCTTAACCATTTTCAAGTCCATAATTCACATTTCAAGTCACTACACTTTACAATTTTCAAGTCAGTAATTCACATTTTAAGTCACTACCCATAACCATTTTCAAGAAAAAAATTCACATTTCAAGTCACTACATTACTCCATTTTCAAGAAACAAGTTCACATTTTCAAGTCACTACACTTAACCATTTTCAACCCACTAATTCACATTTCAACTCCTTACACTTAATCATTTTCAAGAAACATGTTCACAATTTCAAGTCACTACACTTAACCATTTTCAAGAAACAAGTTCACAATTTCATGTCACTAAGCTAAGCCATTTCAAGAAACAAGTTCACAATTTCAAATCACTACACTTTACAATTTTCAAGAAACAAGTTCACATATCAAGTCATAACATTTAACCATTTTCAATAAATAAGTTCACAATTTCAATTCACTACACTTTACCATTTTCAAGACACTAATTCACATTTCAAGTCACTACACTTAACCATTTCAAGAAACAAGTTCACAATTTCAAGTCATTACACTTAACCATTTTCTAGTCTCTAATTCACATTTCAAGTCACTACACTTTACCATTTTCAAAAAACTAATTCACATTTCAAGTTTCTATACTTAATCATTTTCAAGAAACAAGTTCACAATCGCAAGTCACTATACTTAAAAATTTTCAAGAAACAAGTTCACAATTTCCAGTCAGTATGCTTAGCCATTTCAAGAAACAAGTTCACAATTTCAAATCACTACACTTTACCATTTTCAAGACACTAATTCACATTTCAAGTCACAACATTTAACCATTTTAAAGAAACAAGTTCACATATCAAGTCATAACATTTAACCATTTTCTAGTTTCTAATTCACATTTAAAGTCACTACACTTAACCATTTCAAGAAACAAGTTCACAATTTCAAGTCATTACACTTAACCATTTTCTAGTCTCTAATTCACATTTCAAGTCCATACACTGAACCATTTTCAAGAAACAAGTTCACAATTTCAAGTCACTATGCTTAGCCATTTCAAGAAACAAGTTCACAATTTCAAGTCACTACACTTTACCATTTTCAAGTCAATAATTCATATTTCAAGTCACTACACTTAACAATTTCAAGAAACAAGTTCACAATTTCAAGTCATCACCCTTAACCATTTTCTAGTCTATAATTCACATTTCAAGTCACTACACTTTACAATTTTCAAGAAACTAATTCACATTTCAAGTTTCTATACTTAATCATTTTCAAGAAACAAGTTCCCAATCGCAAGACACTATACTAAAAAATTTTCAAGAAACAAGTTCACAATTTCAAGTCACTACCCATAACCATTTTCAAGAAACAAATTCACATTTCAAGTCACTACATTACTCCATTTTCAAGAAACAAGTTCACATTTTCAAGTCACTACACTTAACCATTTTCAACCCACTAATTCACATTTCAACTCCTTACACTTAATCATTTTCAAGAAACATGTTCACAATTTCAAGTCACTACACTTAACCATTTTCAAGAAACAAGTTCACAATTTCATGTCACTAAGCTAAGCCATTTCAAGAAACAAGTTCACAATTTCAAATCACTACACTTTACAATTTTCAAGAAACAAGTTCACATATCAAGTCATAACATTTAACCATTTTCAATAAATAAGTTCACAATTTCAATTCACTACACTTTACCATTTTCAAGACACTAATTCACATTTCAAGTCACTACACTTAACCATTTCAAGAAACAAGTTCACAATTTCAAGTCATTACTCTTAACCATTTTCAAGTCCATAATTCACATTTCAAGTCACTACACTTTACAATTTTCAAGTCAGTAATTCACATTTTAAGTCACTACCCATAACCATTTTCAAGAAAAAAATTCACATTTCAAGTCACTACATTACTCCATTTTCAAGAAACAAGTTCACATTTTCAAGTCACTACACTTAACCATTTTCAACCCACTAATTCACATTTCAACTCCTTACACTTAATCATTTTCAAGAAACATGTTCACAATTTCAAGTCACTACACTTAACCATTTTCAAGAAACAAGTTCACAATTTCATGTCACTAAGCTAAGCCATTTCAAGAAACAAGTTCACAATTTCAAATCACTACACTTTACAATTTTCAAGAAACAAGTTAACATATCAAGTCATAACATTTAACCATTTTCAATAAATAAGTTCACAATTTCAATTCACTACACTTTACCATTTGTCACGCCCCAAATTCCAACGAGACGGACATGGCACCCAAAGCTGACAAGGCCCGGGAGAACCAATCTTCGTCCATAACAACCCATACGCACCACTCAAAAGTCATCACCACCACAATTAAATATAAGAAGCCAAAAGCGGAATTTATGACAAATATAAGAGAAATATGAGACTTGGCCTTTAGGGCCATCAAGACAAAACATACGTTCATTACATACCCTTCGTCTAACCCACAACATCTACAAAGCCTCTACAGATGCACAACCAAAACCAACCTAGAGTCGGGACACACCCCGCTCTATATATATATATACACAAGACCAAAACAAATATACATAGGAAACTCGGAAAGCCCCGAACCAACTGGAGCTCACCAAATGTCCGCAAAAGATCCGCAACCTACAACGGAGGTCTACTAGTGCCTGTGCCTGCAACAAGTAAGGTAAGTTCCCCCGAGGGGGTCAGCACGAAAAATGTACTGCGTATGTAAGGCCACAATAAAACTGTAGCAATAAGTGAGAACACCAATGTATATCAAGGATAAGAGAATAGGCAATATCGATAAACCAACATTTCCATATGTGTGGAACCATGTACGTTACATTCTTTATTTCTTTTATCAATTATCTCAATATCAACAATAATCACATCATGCCCGGGACCAACTGATCAGTGGTAAATAACAATACTGGGATCGTCTCTAGCTAGGCTTATGCCCCTTTGAGCTACCACCCATAAATCAATAAAGCAGGTTCGGCCCTAGCTAGGTTTTCACCCCTTTGGGCTACCCCCTGTGTCCAATAATCAATCGGGATCGTCTCTAGCTAGGCTTTCGCCCCTTTGAGCTACCACCCGTGATACATCGGGATCGTCTCTAGCTAGGCTTTCGCCCCTTTGAGCTACCACCCGTACTCAGCCATATACGCATTACTTTCATTCTTTAATTATGAAATTGAAACATTGTTGGTTATCGCATTATTGGAACTTTGGGACAATGTTCAATGTTCAAGAGACACATGAATAAATATATGTAGGCAACCAACTTTACATGAGACACTTTGGAACATTTCGGCATAGGTACAAGTACAATGGCAAAGGAAGCAATAGGTGTTGCAGAAAGATACGGACAAGAATAACCTTACATACCTTAGCCTCTCAATAAGAATCCGCAATCCTAAGGAATATAATGATTCAGCCCCTTACTCTACAACACAAGCACATAACGGAGTTTACGTCAACATCTAACACCTTTCAAGTGTAAAAGACGACAAAAGGTACCTAATTGCCTATTACGTCATTTCCCCCTTTACAATAAAATTTCGGCATGACCATTCCAAAAATACTACAACATGCCATACATTGACCAATATCATAACCAATAGCATTTCGCAACAAAGCTTCTTCTTTACACTTTCTCATTCACACCATATCACAAAGAATCCATTAAATCACCTTAATACACCCCATAGCACATATCGGCCAAAATCTCATAATTTCCATAATTTTCATTTATAGACAAGAACAAATTTAATGCCAAAAATAACACCATACATGTTCATATTTTGTTCATGCCATACTTTTTCATCAAAGGCACAAGGCCTAATTCAAGTTCAAATCACCAAGACAACACATCTCTTACCAAAGGCAAAAAGACACTATTCACCATCTTGCCAACACAACTATCATAATATACATAATCCCCCATGCATATAATATGTTAATCCATGAGGATAAATACTTACCAAGGCTTGGAATATGTTGATCTTGTCCAAAGAGTCCCAAGGAATATTTTGCTTTAGGGTTTGAAAATGAAAAAATGTTGAGAGAAATATCTTAAAGGCATGGAAGTCTTGAATGATTTAAAAATCTGATTTTTGGGTGCTTTTTATGGACCTCAAGTCATCCTTAGCCACACTTGGCACTAAATGATATGTCCACTTAGCCAATTCTTGCAAGAATGGATCATTTGTCTTTGGGCCAAGTCTTTTAATCCCATTTTGGGCCTAATTTTTGGGCCCAATTACACATATCCATGTACCCATCAAATATCATGTATTATTCACCATATATCTCGTGTTTACATAATTCCATAATGTCACGATAATATTTTCTTACGAGATTCTCATTCGTCGCCTTGATCGCAAAAATTGGAATTCTAGCCGTCCATGGCTTACTTGAACATTTTTGGTAACTTCGTGTGTTTCATGGTTTGATCATGTGGAAGTGTATCGAGGTATTTGAAACCTTAACAACGCTAAAATATCTCCAAGGAACCAAAAGAAAACATCCAAGAATCGTCGTAGAATTACGTCGCAAAACGGGTCCGGAAAGGCCTACTCCTTGTTCCTTGCGCCACACCCCTGAAACAGGGGTAGTGGCGCAGAAATGGCAGCCTCTCTGAAGTTTGTGCTGAGATTTCAGCACTTTGCTGAAATTTCCGGCCACTTATCCAATGTTTACGTATCGTCCAATCCCTTATTAAACACTACAAAATACTTACTTAGTGATCTTAACCATCAAGTAAACATGACTTAATGTCACCAAATGAGGTTAGAATATGTACGAGTCCTCACTCAAATGCTTCTACGAAATGACAACACACCTCCTACGACGATCGAATTGCACATGTTAAGTCCGATATCAAATGTTTCACCAATGACACTATAAAACACATATGCATGGCATCTCAACACCTATGTAGATATGATCCAAAGTATCAAGTGAGGTTATAAAAGTACGGGGTGTTACATTCTTCCCCCCTTAGGAACATTCGTCCTCGAATGTTAGGAATATTATCTTATATACGACAAATGCATCTTTACTTTAACAGACCTATACACATTCACATAATGCTTTTAAATACTTACTTGTTATTGTTCCACCTCCGCATTGTGAACTCCTTGGTCCATTTGAAATAGATGGGGATACTTGGCTTTCATCATTTCTTCCGCTTCCCATGTAATCTCTTCTACTTGTTGATTTCTCCAAAGGACTTTCACGGAAGCTATGTCTTTATTTCTCAATCTCTTCACTTGTCGATCTAGGATCACAATGGGTACCTCTTCATAAGTAAGATCCTCTGTAACTTGAACATCCTCTACGGGAACAATACGAGAAGGATCTCCTATGCATTTTCGAAGCATCGAAACATGAAATACCGGATGGACTGAGGAAAGTTCTTGAGGTAGTGCCAACTCATACGCAACTTGTCCAAATTTTCGAATGATCTCATATGGGCCTATGTAACGTGGACTCAATTTTCCTTTCTTTCCGAACCGCATTACCCCTTTCATTGGTGACACCTTTAAAAAGACCCAATCACCTATGGCGAATTCAAGCCCTCTTCTTCTCACATCGGCATATGACTTGTGACGACTTTGAGCCGTTTGTAATCGCTCTTGGATCACCTTAACTTTTTCCATAGCCTGATGAACAATATCTGGGCCCAATAAGGCAGTTTCACCCACTTCAAACCATCCAATTGGTGATCTACATTTTCTTCCATACAAAGCTTCATAAGGTGCCATTTTTATACTTGAATGATAGCTATTGTTATAAGCAAATTCGATAAGAGACAAATGGTCATCCCAACTGCCCTGAAAATCTAGCGTACAAGCTCGTAGCATATCTTCAAGCGTCTGAATAGTACGTTCTGCTTGTCCATCAGTCTGCGGATGGAAAGCCGTACTCAAATCCACCCTTGTACCCAAACTCTGCTGAAAAGATTTCCAAAAGTGTGCTGTGAACTGTGCTCCTCTGTCTGATATAATAGAAAGTGGAATACCATGCAATCGTACTATCTCTTTCACATACAACTTCGCATAGTCCTCAGCTGTATAGGTCGTCTTGACCGGTAGGAAATGCGCTGATTTGGTAAGCCTGTCCACTATAACCCATATAGAATCAAACTTCCGCAATGTACGAGGCAATCCTGTAATGAAATCCATATTGATCATATCCCATTTCCAGACTGGAAGAGTGATACATTGCATGTAACCTCCCGGTTTCTGATGCTCCACTTTCACTTGTTGACAATTTGGGCACTGCGCGACAAATTTTGCAATGTTCTTTTTCATGTTGCCCCACCAATACACTTCCTTCAATTCATGGTACATTTTAGTAGCACCCGGATGAATGGAATAGCGCGAATGATGCGCCTCTGTCATAATTCGTGTCCTCAACTCATCTACGTCCGGTACACATAATCTCCCCTGACATTGAAGCACCCCTTCCGGTGTAATATCAAATGCCGTGGTCAATTTCTGCTGCACATTTTCCTTTAGCTGCAATAAAATAGAATCCGCAAATTGCTTCTCTTTCACTTCAGCTATCACGGAGGATTCCGCTGCATTCTGCACAATAACTCCATCTTCTGAGGATTCAATAAGGCGAACTCCCAAGCTGGCTAATTGATTCAAATCTTTGATTATGTCCTTCTTTTCTGTCAGCTGATCACTAGTGCCTCCCGTTGCCTTACGGCTCAATGCATCTGCTACTACATTTGCCTTCCCTGGATGGTATAGAATATCAACATCATAGTCTTTCAAGAGCTCTAACCATCTTCGTTGCCTCAAATTGAGTTCCTTCTGCTTGAACAGATATTGCAAGCTTTTGTGATCCGTATAAATATCAACATGAACCCCATATAAATAATGACGCCATATTTTTAAAGCAAACACTACTGCTGCCAATTCAAGATCATGAGTGGGATAATTTTTCTCATGGGGCCGCAACTGTCGTGAGGCATATGCTATCACCTTACCATGCTGCATCAATACACATCCGAGGCCAACCCCGGAAGCATCACAATACACTGCATAACCTTCTATGCCTTCGGGAAGTACTAAAACTGGGGTGGAAGTTAATTTCTCTTTCAGCTCTTGGAAACTTTTCTCACATGCGTCGTTCCACTGAAACTTGATTGCCTTGTGTGTTAGCTTCGTCAATGGTGCGGCAATAGAAGAAAACCCTTCCACAAATCTCCTGTAATAACCTGCCAAACCAAGAAAACTACGAATCTCTGTAGGCGTCGTAGGTCTTGGCCAATTCTTCACCGCTTCAATCTTTTGAGTATCGACCCGTATCCCTTCATCCGACACAATGTGACCCAAGAATGCTACGGATTTTAACCAAAATTCACACTTAGAAAACTTTGCATATAACTTACGATCCCGGAGAATTTGTAACACCTGTCGTAAGTGATTAGCATGGTCTTCTTGTGATCTCGAATAGACCAAGATATCATCTATAAATACCGTCACGAACACGTCTAGAAATGGCTTAAACACCCTATTCATCAAATCCATGAAAACAGCTGGTGCATTTGTTAGTCCAAATGACATAACTAAAAATTCATAGTGGCCATACCGTGTTCGGAAAGCTGTCTTGGGTACATCATTTTCTCTAACCCTGACTTGATGGTAACCCGACCTTAAGTCAATCTTTGAAAACCATTTGGCACCCTGTAACTGATCAAACAAATCATCAATGCGAGGAAGAGGATATTTATTTTTGATCGTTACCTTATTCAATTGTCGATAATCGATACACATCCTCAAGGTGCCATCTTTCTTCCGGACAAACAATACTGGTGCACCCCACGGGGACATACTAGGTCTAATGAAGCCCTTGTCCAGCAAATCTTTTAATTGCTCCTTCAATTCACGCAATTCTGCTGGAGCCATTCTATACGGAGGAATAGAGATCGGCTGAGTGCCTGGAATCACATCAATGCCAAACTCCACTTCCCGTTCTGGAGGTAAACCTGGAAGATCGTCAGGAAATACGTCGAGAAATTCATTAACCACCGGTACCGACTGAGGAGTTAGTGGTTCCATATTGATATCTTGCACTCTCACCAAATGGCATATATACCCCTTAGCTATCATTTTCCTAGCTTTAAGATAGGAAATAAATTTGCCTTTCGGTGCCCCCACATTACCCTTCCACTCAAGAATATTCTTTTGTGGAAAATGAAAATGTACCTCCTTGGCTCGGCAATCCACCGTAGCATAACAAGAAGCCAACCAATCCATCCCCATTATGACATCAAAATCCACCATGTCAAGTTCAATAAGATCCGCTAGTGTATCCTGACCACACACAGTTACCACACAATTGCGATATACTCTTTTTGCAACAATAGATTCACCAACCGGCGTAGACACTTCAATAGACTTATCTAAGAATTCCGGTGTTCTTTCAAATTTTGCAGCAATCAACGGGGTAACATATGATAAAGTAGAGCCCGGATCTATCAATGCATATACACCATGTGAAAATATAGACAATATACCTGTGACTACATCAGGAGATGCCTCCGAATTTTGTCGGTCCACTAGAGCATAAGTGCGATTCTGTGCTCCACTGGAACTAGCTGCTCCTGCAGCACCTCTACCACGACCGGCAGGCTGCACACTTCGGCCTACGGAAGGAACCGATGATGAAGATGCAACGGTTGACCCCATAGGTCGTGCCACACCACTCAAGCCTCTTCGTGGACAGTCCCTCATCATGTGCCCTGGCATACCACACCAGAAACAAGTATTCATCCCACGTCGGCATTCCCCTGGGTGAAACTTTCCACAGTGCTGACATGGTTGACGGAAAACCCCCGTGGTCTGCGAGCCTCGAGCCCCACTGCTTTGCCCAACATAACCACCTCTAGACCCCCGAAACTGAGAGGAAGCACCTGCTATGGAATGAGAAAATAATGGTCTCTGCGGTCTAGGAAACATTCGGGGCCTAAACTCCCCTTGGGACACCATAGACTGCCCCATAGGTCTAGCCCGCTTTGACGGCCCTCGTTCAGATTCCTGTGTTCTCCTTCGTTGCCTCTGATCCTCCATCTTTTGTGCAAAGGCCTGGATCCTTGCAATATCCATGTCCCTGTTTAAAGCAGCAATGGTACAGTCCCTTACCAAATACGGCTCCAATCTGTCCACATATCGATGGATTCTGTCGGTCATTGTAGCCACTACGTTCGGAGCATATCGAGCCAAAGAATTAAACTGCAGACTATATTCTCGAACACTCATATTCCCTTGTCGAAGGTTTAGAAATTGATCTGCACGTGCTTCCCTGAGCTCATAAGGAAGATAGTGATCAAGAAAGGCCATTTTAAAGTCTTCCCAACCAGCTGGAAGTGCATCAATGCCCCTCGACCGTTTCCAGTCCTCATACCACAATATCGCTTCACCCTTCAACCTATAGGCTGCCAGTTCAACCGTTTCTGCACCAGTCACATGCATAACATCTAGGGCCCTTTGAACTTGGTCCACGAAGTCCTGTGGATCTGCCTGTGGGTCTGACCCAGTGAATATTGGAGGATCTAGTTTCAGGAAATCCTGCGTTCTGCGGCTCGCTATTCTAGTCACATCATCCTCATTTGTCGTTGGGCCAGCGAGTCCTTGTGTTTGTGCAGCAACTATCTGCGTCAACATATGCACTGCATTTCTCAAGTCCTGGTCAGTAGCATTCATAGGCGGGTCTGCGGGTAAAGTAGGAGAAGCCCGCGATGCAAACTCTTGTTCAACACCACCTTGATTCACCTGTTTCGGTGGTGGTCTACTAGTTCCCTCTCCAGCCAGTCTGTCTATTCTTTTGCTTTTACCTTTTCCTTTTCGTGCAATCGGCATTTTCTATCACATAAGAAAACCAATTCCAATGGTTAGATACAATTCCACTTACAACATAAGCTCTATCGCACGATCTAGAAAATGAAGAAAAGAAACAACTCCTAAATGTCCCGTAGCCTCCTACTTATAAATGTGGTGCACAACACATTGATAAGTAAGACTCTACTTAGACACGGCTTTGTAGACACCCTTAGGACGACCCGCTCTGATACCACTTTTGTCACGCCCCAAATTCCAACGAGACGGACATGGCACCCAAAGCCGACAAGGCCCGGGAGAACCAATCTTCGTCCATAACAACCCATACGCACCACTCAAAAGTCATCACCACCACAATTAAATATAAGAAGCCAAAAGCGGAATTTATGACAAATATAAGAGAAATATGAGACTTGGCCTTTAGGGCCATCAAGACAAAACATACGTTCATTACATACCCTTCGTCTAACCCACAACATCTACAAAGCCTCTACAGATGCACAACCAAAACCAACCTAGAGTCGGGACACACCCCGCTCTATATATATATATACACAAGACCAAAACAAATATACATAGGAAACTCGGAAAGCCCCGAACCAACTGGAGCTCACCAAATGTCCGCAAAAGATCCGCAACCTACAACGGAGGTCTACTAGTGCCTGTGCCTGCAACAATTAAGGTAAGTTCCCCCGAGGGGGTCAGCACGAAAAATGTACTGCGTATGTAAGGCCACAATAAAACTGTAGCAATAAGTGAGAACACCAATGTATATCAAGGATAAGAGAATAGGCAATATCGATAAACCAACATTTCCATATGTGTGGAACCATGTACGTTACATTCTTTATTTCTTTTATCAATTATCTCAATATCAACAATAATCACATCATGCCCGGGACCAACTGATCAGTGGTAAATAACAATACTGGGATCGTCTCTAGCTAGGCTTATGCCCCTTTGAGCTACCACCCATAAATCAATAAAGCAGGTTCGGCCCTAGCTAGGTTTTCACCCCTTTGGGCTACCCCCTGTGTCCAATAATCAATCGGGATCGTCTCTAGCTAGGCTTTCGCCCCTTTGAGCTACCACCCGTGATACATCGGGATCGTCTCTAGCTAGGCTTTCGCCCCTTTGAGCTACCACCCGTACTCAGCCATATACGCATTACTTTCATTCTTTAATTATGAAATTGAAACATTGTTGGTTATTGCATTATTGGAACTTTGGGACAATGTTCAATGTTCAAGAGACACATGAATAAATATATGTAGGCAACCAACTTTACATGAGACACTTTGGAACATTTCGGCATAGGTACAAGTACAATGGCAAAGGAAGCAATAGGTGTTGCAGAAAGATACGGACAAGAATAACCTTACATACCTTAGCCTCTCAATAAGAATCCGCAATCCTAAGGAATATAATGATTCAGCCCCTTACTCTACAACACAAGCACATAACGGAGTTTACGTCAACATCTAACACCTTTCAAGTGTAAAAGACGACAAAAGGTACCTAATTGCCTATTACGTCATTTCCCCCTTTACAATAAAATTTCGGCATGACCATTCCAAAAATACTACAACATGCCATACATTGACCAATATCATAACCAATAGCATTTCGCAACAAAGCTTCTTCTTTACACTTTCTCATTCACACCATATCACAAAGAATCCATTAAATCACCTTAATACACCCCATAGCACATATCGGCCAAAATCTCATAATTTCCATAATTTTCATTTATAGACAAGAACAAATTTAATGCCAAAAATAACACCATACATGTTCATATTTTGTTCATGCCATACTTTTTCATCAAAGGCACAAGGCCTAATTCAAGTTCAAATCACCAAGACAACACATCTCTTACCAAAGGCAAAAAGACACTATTCACCATCTTGCCAACACAACTATCATAATATACATAATCCCCCATGCATATAATATGTTAATCCATGAGGATAAATACTTACCAAGGCTTGGAATATGTTGATCTTGTCCAAAGAGTCCCAAGGAATATTTTGCTTTAGGGTTTGAAAATGAAAAAATGTTGAGAGAAATATCTTAAAGGCATGGAAGTCTTGAATGATTTAAAAATCTGATTTTTGGGTGCTTTTTATGGACCTCAAGTCATCCTTATCCACACTTGGCACTAAATGATATGTCCACTTAGCCAATTCTTGCAAGAATGGATCATTTGTCTTTGGGCCAAGTCTTTTAATCCCATTTTGGGCCTAATTTTTGGGCCCAATTACACATATCCATGTACCCATCAAATATCATGTATTATTCACCATATATCTCGTGTTTACATAATTCCATAATGTCACGATAATATTTTCTTACGAGATTCTCATTCGTCGCCTTGATCGCAAAAATTGGAATTCTAGCCGTCCATGGCTTACTTGAACATTTTTGGTAACTTCGTGTGTTTCATGGTTTGATCATGTGGAAGTGTATCGAGGTATTTGAAACCTTAACAACGCTAAAATATCTCCAAGGAACCAAAAGAAAACATCCAAGAATCGTCGTAGAATTACGTCGCAAAACGGGTCCGGAAAGGCCTACTCCTTGTTCCTTGCGCCACACCCCTGAAACAGGGGTAGTGGCGCAGAAATGGCAGCCTCTCTGAAGTTTGTGCTGAGATTTCAGCACTTTGCTGAAATTTCCGGCCACTTATCCAATGTTTACGTATCGTCCAATCCCTTATTAAACACTACAAAATACTTACTTAGTGATCTTAACCATCAAGTAAACATGACTTAAAGTCACCAAATGAGGTTAGAATATGTACGAGTCCTCACTCAAATGCTTCTACGAAATCACAACACACCTCCTACGACGATCGAATTGCACATGTTAAGTCCGATATCAAATGTTTCACCAATGACACTATAAAACACATATGCATGGCATCTCAACACCTATGTAGATATGATCCAAAGTATCAAGTGAGGTTATAAAAGTACGGGGTGTTACATTCTTCCCCCCTTAGGAACATTCGTGTCACTACTTTCTTGTCACTAGTTAACAATTTCAATGCACTTCCCTTAACCATTTTCTTGTCACTACTTCACATTTCAAGTCACAACACTTAACTATTTTCAAGAAACAAGTTCACAATTGCAAGTCACTACACTTAACCATTTTCAAGAAACAAGTTCACAATTTCAAGTCACTAATTTACATTTCAAGTCACTACAGTTAACTATTTAGAAGAAACAAGTTCACAATTTCAAGTCACTACATTTAACCATTTTACCATTTTCAACACAATAATTCACATTGCAAGTCACAACACTTAACAATTTCAAGAAACAAGTTCACAATTTCAAGTCACTACACTTAATCATTATCATGTACCTAATTCACATTTTAAGTCACTACACTTAACCGTTTTCAAGAAAGAAGTTCACATTTCAACTCACTACATAAAACTATTTTCAAGAAACATGTTCACAATTTCAAGTCACTACACTTAACCATTTTTAATTCACTAATTCACATTTCAAGTCACTACGCTAAACCGTTTTCAAGAAACATGTTCACAATTTCCAGTCACTACACTTAACCATTTTCAAGAAACAAGTTCACAATTTCAAGTTACTAAGCTTAGCAATTTCAAGAAACAAGTTCACAATTTCAAATCACTACACTTAACCGTTTCAAATAACAAGTTCACAATTTCAAGTCATTACACTTAACCATTTTCTAGTCTCTAATTCACATTTCAAGTCACTACACAACCATTTTCAAGAAACTAATTCACATTTACAGTCGCTACGCTTAGCCATTTTAAGAAACAAGTTCACAATATCAAGTCACGACACTTTACCATTTTTAAGAAACTAATGCACATTTCAAGTCACTACACTTAACCATTTCAAGAAACAAGTTCACAATTTCAAGGCACTACACTTATCCATTTTCTAGTCACTATTTCACATTTCAAGTCACAACATTTAACCATTTTCAAGAAACAAGTTCACAATTTCAAGTCACTACACTTAACTATTTCAAGAAACAAGTTCACAATTTCAAGTCACTACACTAAACCATTTTCAAGAAACATGTTCAAAATTTCAAGTCACTACACTTAACCATTTTCAAGAAATAAGTTCACAATTTCTAGTCACTACGCTTAGCCATTTCAAGAAACAAGTTAAAAATTTCAAGTAACTACACTTAACCATTTTAAACTCACTAATTCACATTTCCACTCACTACACTAAACCATTTTCAAGAAACATGTTCACAATTTCAAGTCACTACACTTAACCATTTTCAAGAAACAAGTTCACAATTTCTAGTCACTACGCTTAGCCATTTCAAGAAACAAGTTCACAATTTAAAATCACTACACTTTACCATTTTCAACTCATTAATTCACATTTCAACTCACTACACTAAACCATTTTCAAGAAACAGGATCACAATTTCAAGTCACTACACTGAACCATTTTCAAGAAACAAGTTTACAATTTCAAGTCACTATGCTTAGCCATTTCAAGAAACAAGTTCACAATTACAAGTCATTACACTTTATCATTTTCAAGTAACTAATTCATATTTCAAGTCACTACACTTAACAATTTCAAGAAACAAGTTCACAATTTCAAATCATTACACATAACCAATTTCTAGTCTTTAATTAACATTTCAATTCACTACACATAACCATTTTCAACTTACTAATTAACATTTCAAGTCACTACACTTAACCATTTTAAAGAAACAAGTTCACAATTTCAAGTAACTATGCTTAGCCATTTCAAGAAACAAGTTCACAATTTTAAATCACTACACTTTACCATTTTCAAGTCACTAATTCACATTTCAAGTCACTACACTTAACCGTTTCAAGAAACAAGTTCATAATTTCAAGTCATTACACTTAACCATTTTCTAGTCTCTAATTCACATTTCAAGTCACTAGACTTAACCATTTTCAAGAAACAAGTTCACAATTTCAAGTCACTACGCTTAGCCATTTCAAGAAACAAGTTCGCAATATCAAGTCACTACACTTTACCATTTTCAAGTCACTAATTCACATTTCAAGTCATTACACATAACCATTTTAAAGAAACAAGTTCACAATTTCAAGTCACTACGCTTAGCCATTTCAAGAAACAAGTTCGCAATATCAAGTCATTACACTTTACCATTTTCAAGAAACTAATTCACATTTCATGTCACTACACATAACCATTTCAAGAAACAAGTTCACAATTTCAAGTCAGTACACTTAACCATTTCAAGAAACAAGTTCACAATTTCAATGCACTTCACTTAACCATTTTCTTGTCACTACTTCACATTTCAAGTTACAACACTTAACTATTTTCAAGAAACAAGTTCACAATTGCAAGTCACTACACTTAACCATTTTCAAGAAACAAGTTCACAATTTCAAGTCACTACACTTAACCATTTTCAAGTCACTTATTTACATTTCAAGTCACTACAGTTAACTATTTAGAAGAAACAAGTTCACAATTTCAAGTCACTACATTTAACCATTTTACCATTTTCAACACTATAATTCACATTGCAAGTCACAACACTTAACAATTTCAAGAAACAAGTTCACAATTTCAAGTCACTACACTTAATCATTTTCAAGTACCTAATTCACATTTTAAGTCACTACACTTAACCGTTTTCAAGAAAGAAGTTCACATTTCAACTCACTACATAAAACTATTTTCAAGAAACATGTTCACAATTTCAAGTCACTACACTTAACTATTCTCAAGTCACTAATTCACATTTCAAGTCACTACAGTTAACTATTTAGAAGAAACAAGTTCACAATTTCAAGTAACTATGCTTAGCCATTTCAAGAAACAAGTTCACAATTTTAAATCACTACACTTTACCATTTTCAAGTCACTAATTCACATTTCAAGTCACTACACTTAACCGTTTCAAGAAACAAGTTCATAATTTCAAGTCATTACACTTAACCATTTTCTAGTCTCTAATTCACATTTCAAGTCACTAGACTTAACCATTTTCAAGAAACAAGTTCACAATTTCAAGTCACTACGCTTAGCCATTTCAAGAAACAAGTTCGCAATATCAAGTCACTACACTTTACCATTTTCAAGTCACTAATTCACATTTCAAGTCATTACACATAACCATTTTAAAGAAACAAGTTCACAATTTCAAGTCACTACGCTTAGCCATTTCAAGAAACAAGTTCGCAATATCAAGTCATTACACTTTACCATTTTCAAGAAACTAATTCACATTTCATGTCACTACACATAACCATTTCAAGAAACAAGTTCACAATTTCAAGTCAGTACACTTAACCATTTCAAGAAACAAGTTCACAATTTCAATGCACTTCACTTAACCATTTTCTTGTCACTACTTCACATTTCAAGTTACAACACTTAACTATTTTCAAGAAACAAGTTCACAATTGCAAGTCACTACACTTAACCATTTTCAAGAAACAAGTTCACAATTTCAAGTCACTACACTTAACCATTTTCAAGTCACTTATTTACATTTCAAGTCACTACAGTTAACTATTTAGAAGAAACAAGTTCACAATTTCAAGTCACTACATTTAACCATTTTACCATTTTCAACACTATAATTCACATTGCAAGTCACAACACTTAACAATTTCAAGAAACAAGTTCACAATTTCAAGTCACTACACTTAATCATTTTCAAGTACCTAATTCACATTTTAAGTCACTACACTTAACCGTTTTCAAGAAAGAAGTTCACATTTCAACTCACTACATAAAACTATTTTCAAGAAACATGTTCACAATTTCAAGTCACTACACTTAACCATTTTTAATTCACTAATTCACATTTCAAGTCACTACACTAAACCGTTTTCAAGAAACATGTTCACAATTTCCAGTCACTACACTTAACCATTTTCAAGAAACAAGTTCACAATTTCAAGTCACTAAGCTTAGCAATTTCAAGAAACAAGTTCACAATTTCAAATCACTACACTTAACCGTTTCAAGAAACAAGTTCACAATTTCAAGTCATTACACTTAACCATTTTCTAGTCTCTAATTCACATTTCAAGTCACTACACAACCATTTTAAAGAAATTAATTCACATTTCAAGTCGCTACGCTTAGCCATTTTAAGAAACAAGTTCACAATATCAAGTCACGACACTTTACCATTTTCAAGAAACTAATGCACATTTCAAGTCACTACACTTAACCATTTCAAGAAACAAATTCACAATTTCAAGGCACTACACTTATCCATTTTCTAGTCACTATTTCGCATTTCAAGTCTCAACATTTAACCATTTTCAAGAAACAAGTTCACAATTTCAAGTCACTACACTTAACTATTTCAAGAAACAAGTTCACAATTTCAAGGCACTACACTTAACCATTTTCTAGTCACTAATTCACATTTCAACTCACTACACTAAACCATTTTCAAGAAACATGTTCACGATTTCAAGTCACTACACTTAACCATTTTCAAGAAACAAGTTCACAATTTTATGTCGCTATACTTAACCATTTTCAAGTCTCTAATTCAAATTTCAAGTCGCTACAGTTAACCATTTAGAAGAAACAAGTTCACAATTTCAAGTCACTACGTTTAACCATTTTAACATTTTCAACACAATAATTTACATTTCAAGTCACTACACTTAACCATTTTAAAGAAACAAGTTCACAATTGCAAGTCACAACAATTAACAATTTCAATAAACAAGTTCACAATTTCAAGTCACTACACTAAACCATTTTCAAGAAACATGTTCAAAATTTCAAGTCACTACACTTAACCATTTTCAAGAAATAAGTTCACAATTTCTAGTCACTACGCTTAGCCATTTCAAGAAACAAGTTAAAAATTTCAAGTCACTACACTTAACCATTTTAAACTCACTAATTCACATTTCCACTCACTACACTAAACCATTTTCAAGAAACATGTTCACAATTTCAAGTCACTACACTTAACCATTTTCAAGAAACAAGTTCACAATTTCTAGTCACTACGCTTAGCCATTTCAAGAAACAAGTTCACAATTTAAAATCACTACACTTTACCATTTTCAACTCACTAATTCACATTTCCACTCACTACACTAAACCATTTTCAAGAAACATGTTCACAATTTCAAGTCACTACACTTAACCATTTTCAAGAAACAAGTTCACAATTTCTAGTCACTACGCTTAGCCATTTCAAGAAACAAGTTCACAATTTAAAATCACTACACTTTACCATTTTCAACTCACTAATTCACATTTCAACTCACTACACTAAACCATTTTCAAGAAACAGGTTCACAATTTCATGTCACTATACTGAACCATTTTCAAGAAACAAGTTTACAATTTCAAGTCACTATGCTTAGCCATTTCAAGAAACAAGTTCACAATTACAAGTCATTACACTTTATCATTTTCAAGTAACTAATTCATATTTCAGGTCACTACACTAAACAATTTCAAGAAACAAGTTCACAATTTCAAGTCATTACACATAACCAATTTCTAGTCTCTAATTCACATTTCAAGTCACTAGACTTAACCATTTTCAAGAAACAAGTTAACAATTTCAAGTCACTACGCTTAGCCATTTCAAGTAAAAAGTTCGCAATATCAAGTCACTACACTTTACCATTTTCAAGAAACTAATTCACATTTCAAGTCACTACACATAACCATTTCAAGAAACAAGTTCACAATTTCAAGTCACTACACTTAACCATTTCATGAAACAAGTTCACAATTTCAAGGCACTACACTTAACCATTTTCTTGTAACTAATTCACATTTCAAGTCACAACACTTAACCATTTTCAAGAAACAAGTTCACAATTGCAAGTCACTACACATAACCATTTCAAGAAACAAGTTCAAAATTTCAAGTCACTACACTTAACCATTTCAAGAAACAAGTTCACAATTTTAAGTCACTACACTTAACCATATTCAAGGAAAAAGTTCAAAATTTCAAGGCACTACACTTAACCATTTTCTTGTCACTAATTCACATTTCAAGTCACAACACTTAACCATTTTCAAGAAAGAAGTTCACAATTGCAAGTCACTACACTTAACCATTTTCAAGAAACAAGTTCAAAATTTCAAGTCACTACACTTAACCATTCTCAAGTCACTAATTCACATTTCAAGTCACTACAGTTAACTATTTAGAAGAAACAAGTTCACAATTTCAAGTCACTACATTTAACCATTTTACCATTTTCAACACAATAATTCACATTTAAAGTCACTACACTTAAGAATTTTAAAGAAACAAGTTCACATTTTCAAGTCACTACACTTAACCATTTTCAACTCACTAATTCACATTTCAACTCCTTACACTTAACCAGTTTCAAGAAACGTGTTCACAATTTCAAGTCACTACACTTAACCATTTTCAAGAAAAAAGTTCACAATTTCACGTCACTACACTTAACCATTTTCAACTCACTAATTCACATTTCCACTCACTACACTAAACCATTTTCAAGAAACATGTTCACAATTTAAAGTCACTACACTTAACCATTTTAAAACAAGCTCACAATTTCTAGTAACTACGCTTAGCCATTTCAAGAAACAAGTTCACAATTTCAAATCACTACACTTTACCATTTTCAAGACACTAATTCACATTTCAAGTCACTACACTTAACCATTTCAAGAAACAAGTTCACAATTTCAAGTCATTACACTTAACCATTTTCTAGTCTCTAATTCACATTTCAAGTCACTACACTTTACCATTTTCAGGAAACTAATTCACATTTCAAGTTTCTATACTTAATCATTTTCAAGAAACAAGTTCACAATCGCAAGTCACTACACTTAAAAATTTTCGAGAAACAAGTTCACAATTTCAAGTCACTACACTTAACCGTTTTCAACTCACTACACTAAACCATTTTCAAGAAACATGTTCACGATTTCAAGTCACTACACTTAACCATTTTCAAGAAACAAGTTCACAATTTCCAGTCACTACGCTTAGCCATTTCAAGAAACAAGTTCACAATTTAAAATCACTACACTTTACCATTTTCAAGTCACTAATTCACATTTCAAGTCACTACACTTAACCGTTTCAAGAAACAAGTTCATAATTCCAAGTCATTACACTTAACCATTTTCTAGTCTCTAATTCACATTTCAAGTCACTAGACTTAACCATTTTCAAAAAACAAGTTCACAATTTCAAGTCACTACGCTTAGCCATTTGAAGAAACAAGTTCGCAATATCAAGTCACTACACTTTACCATTTTCAAGAAACTAATTCACATTTCATGTCACTACACATAACCATTTCAAGAAACAAGTTCACAATTTCCAGTCATTACGCTTATCCATTTCAAGAAACAAGTTCACAATTTAAAATCACTACACTTTACCATTTTCAGGACACTAATTCACATTTCAAGTCACAACATTTAACCATTTTAAAGAAACAAGTTCACATATCAAGTCATAATATTTAACCATTTTCAAGAAATAAGTTCACAATTTCAATTCACTACACTTTACCATTTTCAAGACACTAATCTACATTTCAAGTCACTACACTTAACCATTTCAAGAAACAAGTTCACAATTTCAAGTCATTACACTTAACCATTTTCTAGTCTCTAATTCACATTTCAAGTCACTACACTTTACCATTTTCAAGTCACTAATTCAGATTTCAAGTCACTACACTTAACCGTTTCAAGAAACAAGTTCATAATTCCAAGTCATTACACTTAACCATTTTCTAGTCTCTAATTCACATTTCAAGTCACTAGACTTAACCATTTTCAAGAAACAAGTTCACAATTTCAAGTCACTACGCTTAGCCATTTCAAGTCTCAACATTTAACCATTTTCAAGAAACAAGTTCACAATTTCAAGTCACTACACTTAACTATTTCAAGAAACAAGTTCACAATTTCAAGGCACTACACTTAACCATTTTCTAGTCACTAATTCACATTTCAACTCACTACACTAAACCATTTTCAAGAAACATGTTCACGATTTCAAGTCACTACACTTAACCATTTTCAAGAAACAAGTTCACAATTTTATGTCGCTATACTTAACCATTTTCAAGTCTCTAATTCAAATTTCAAGTCGCTACAGTTAACCATTTAGAAGAAACAAGTTCACAATTTCAAGTCACTACGTTTAACCATTTTAACATTTTCAACACAATAATTTACATTTCAAGTCACTACACTTAACCATTTTAAAGAAACAAGTTCACAATTGCAAGTCACAACAATTAACAATTTCAATAAACAAGTTCACAATTTCAAGTCACTACACTAAACCATTTTCAAGAAACATGTTCAAAATTTCAAGTCACTACACTTAACCATTTTCAAGAAATACGTTCACAATTTCTAGTCACTACGCTTAGCCATTTCAAGAAACAAGTTAAAAATTTCAAGTCACTACACTTAACCATTTTAAACTCACTAATTCACATTTCCACTCACTACACTAAACCATTTTCAAGAAACATGTTCACAATTTCAAGTCACTACACTTAACCATTATCAAGAAACAAGTTCACAATTTCTAGTCACTACGCTTAGCCATTTCAAGAAACAAGTTCACAATTTAAAATCACTACACTTTACCATTTTCAACTCACTAATTCACATTTCCACTCACTACACTAAACCATTTTCAAGAAACATGTTCACAATTTCAAGTCACTACACTTAACCATTTTCAAGAAACAAGTTCACAATTTCTAGTCACTACGCTTAGCCATTTCAAGAAACAAGTTCACAATTTAAAATCACTACACTTTACCATTTTCAACTCACTAATTCACATTTCAACTCACTACACTAAACCATTTTCAAGAAACAGGTTCACAATTTCATGTCACTATACTGAACCATTTTCAAGAAACAAGTTTACAATTTCAAGTCACTATGCTTAGCCATTTCAAGAAACAAGTTCACAATTACAAGTCATTACACTTTATCATTTTCAAGTAACTAATTCAGATTTCAGGTCACTACACTAAACAATTTCAAGAAACAAGTTCACAATTTCAAGTCATTACACATAACCAATTTCTAGTCTCTAATTCACATTTCAAGTCACTACACATAACCATTTTCAACTTACTAATTAACATTTCAAGTCACTACACTTAACCATTTTAAAGAAACAAGTTCACAATTTCAAGTCACTATGCTTAGCCATTTCAAGAAACAAGTTCACAATTTCAACTCACTACACTTTACCATTTTCAAGTCACTAATTCACATTTCAAGTCACTACACTTAACCGTTTCAAGAAACAAGTTCATAATTCCAAGTCATTACACTTAACCATTTTCTAGTCTCTAATTCACATTTCAAGTCACTAGACTTAACCATTTTCAAAAAACAAGTTCACAATTTCAAGTCACTACGCTTAGCCATTTCAAGAAACAAGTTCGCAATATCAAGTCACTACACTTTACCATTTTCAAGTCACTAATTCAGATTTCAAGTCACTACACTTAACCGTTTCAAGAAACAAGTTCATAATTCCAAGTCATTACACTTAACCATTTTCTAGTCTCTAATTCACATTTCAAGTCACTAGACTTAACCATTTTCAAGAAACAAGTTCACAATTTCAAGTCACTACGCTTAGCCATTTCAAGTCTCAACATTTAACCATTTTCAAGAAACAAGTTCACAATTTCAAGTCACTACACTTAACTATTTCAAGAAACAAGTTCACAATTTCAAGGCACTACACTTAACCATTTTCTAGTCACTAATTCACATTTCAACTCACTACACTAAACCATTTTCAAGAAACATGTTCACGATTTCAAGTCACTACACTTAACCATTTTCAAGAAACAAGTTCACAATTTTATGTCGCTATACTTAACCATTTTCAAGTCTCTAATTCAAATTTCAAGTCGCTACAGTTAACCATTTAGAAGAAACAAGTTCACAATTTCAAGTCACTACGTTTAACCATTTTAACATTTTCAACACAATAATTTACATTTCAAGTCACTACACTTAACCATTTTAAAGAAACAAGTTCACAATTGCAAGTCACAACAATTAACAATTTCAATAAACAAGTTCACAATTTCAAGTCACTACACTAAACCATTTTCAAGAAACATGTTCAAAATTTCAAGTCACTACACTTAACCATTTTCAAGAAATACGTTCACAATTTCTAGTCACTACGCTTAGCCATTTCAAGAAACAAGTTAAAAATTTCAAGTCACTACACTTAACCATTTTAAACTCACTAATTCACATTTCCACTCACTACACTAAACCATTTTCAAGAAACATGTTCACAATTTCAAGTCACTACACTTAACCATTATCAAGAAACAAGTTCACAATTTCTAGTCACTACGCTTAGCCATTTCAAGAAACAAGTTCACAATTTAAAATCACTACACTTTACCATTTTCAACTCACTAATTCACATTTCCACTCACTACACTAAACCATTTTCAAGAAACATGTTCACAATTTCAAGTCACTACACTTAACCATTTTCAAGAAACAAGTTCACAATTTCTAGTCACTACGCTTAGCCATTTCAAGAAACAAGTTCACAATTTAAAATCACTACACTTTACCATTTTCAACTCACTAATTCACATTTCAACTCACTACACTAAACCATTTTCAAGAAACAGGTTCACAATTTCATGTCACTATACTGAACCATTTTCAAGAAACAAGTTTACAATTTCAAGTCACTATGCTTAGCCATTTCAAGAAACAAGTTCACAATTACAAGTCATTACACTTTATCATTTTCAAGTAACTAATTCAGATTTCAGGTCACTACACTAAACAATTTCAAGAAACAAGTTCACAATTTCAAGTCATTACACATAACCAATTTCTAGTCTCTAATTCACATTTCAAGTCACTACACATAACCATTTTCAACTTACTAATTAACATTTCAAGTCACTACACTTAACCATTTTAAAGAAACAAGTTCACAATTTCAAGTCACTATGCTTAGCCATTTCAAGAAACAAGTTCACAATTTCAACTCACTACACTTTACCATTTTCAAGTCACTAATTCACATTTCAAGTCACTACACTTAACCGTTTCAAGAAACAAGTTCATAATTCCAAGTCATTACACTTAACCATTTTCTAGTCTCTAATTCACATTTCAAGTCACTAGACTTAACCATTTTCAAGAAACAAGTTAACAATTTCAAGTCACTACGCTTAGCCATTTCAAGTAAAAAGTTCGCAATATCAAGTCACTACACTTTACCATTTTCAAGAAACTAATTCACATTTCAAGTCACTACACATAACCATTTCAAGAAACAAGTTCACAATTGCAAGTCACTACACATAACCATTTCAAGAAACAAGTTCAAAATTTCAAGTCACTACACTTAACCATTTCAAGAAACAAGTTCACAATTTTAAGTCACTACACTTAACCATATTCAAGGAAAAAGTTCAAAATTTCAAGGCACTACACTTAACCATTTTCTTGTCACTAATTCACATTTCAAGTCACAACACTTAACCATTTTCAAGAAACAAGTTCACAATTGCAAGTCACTACACTTAACCATTTTCAAGAAACAAGTTCAAAATTTCAAGTCACTACACTTAACCATTCTCAAGTCACTAATTCACATTTCAAGTCACTACAGTTAACTATTTAGAAGAAACAAGTTCACAATTTCAAGTCACTACATTTAACCATTTTACCATTTTCAACACAATAATTCACATTTAAAGTCACTACACTTAAGAATTTTAAAGAAACAAGTTCACATTTTCAAGTCACTACACTTAACCATTTTCAACTCACTAATTCACATTTCAACTCCTTACACTTAACCAGTTTCAAGAAACGTGTTCACAATTTCAAGTCACTACACTTAACCATTTTCAAGAAAAAAGTTCACAATTTCACGTCACTACACTTAACCATTTTCAACTCACTAATTCACATTTCCACTCACTACACTAAACCATTTTCAAGAAACATGTTCACAATTTAAAGTCACTACACTTAACCATTTTAAAACAAGCTCACAATTTCTAGTAACTACACTTAGCCATTTCAAGAAACAAGTTCACAATTTCAAATCACTACACTTTACCATTTTCAAGACACTAATTCACATTTCAAGTCACTACACTTAACCATTTCAAGAAACAAGTTCACAATTTCAAGTCATTACACTTAACCATTTTCTAGTCTCTAATTCACATTTCAAGTCACTACACTTTACCATTTTCAGGAAACTAATTCACATTTCAAGTTTCTATACTTAATCATTTTCAAGAAACAAGTTCACAATCGCAAGTCACTACACTTAAAATTTTTTGAGAAACAAGTTCACAATTTCAAGTCACTACACTTAACCGTTTTCAACTCACTACACTAAACCATTTTCAAGAAACATGTTCACGATTTCAAGTCACTACACTTAACCATTTTCAAGAAACAAGTTCACAATTTCCAGTCACTACGCTTAGCCATTTCAAGAAACAAGTTCACAATTTAAAATCACTACACTTTACCATTTTCAAGTCACTAATTCACATTTCAAGTCACTACACTTAACCGTTTCAAGAAACAAGTTCATAATTCCAAGTCATTACACTTAACCATTTTCTAGTCTCTAATTCACATTTCAAGTCACTAGACTTAACCATTTTCAAAAAACAAGTTCACAATTTCAAGTCACTACGCTTAGCCATTTGAAGAAACAAGTTCGCAATATCAAGTCACTACACTTTACCATTTTCAAGAAACTAATTCACATTTCATGTCACTACACATAACCATTTCAAGAAACAAGTTCACAATTTCCAGTCATTACGCTTATCCATTTCAAGAAACAAGTTCACAATTTCAAATCACTACACTTTACCATTTTCAAGACACTAATTCACATTTCAAGTCACTACACTTAACCATTTCAAGAAACAAGTTCACAATTTCAAGTCATTACACTTAACCATTTTCTAGTCTCTAATTCACATTTCAAGTCACTACACTTTACCATTTTCAGGAAACTAATTCACATTTCAAGTTTCTATACTTAATCATTTTCAAGAAACAAGTTCACAATCGCAAGTCACTACACTTAAAAATTTTCGAGAAACAAGTTCACAATTTCAAGTCACTACACTTAACCGTTTTCAACTCACTACACTAAACCATTTTCAAGAAACATGTTCACGATTTCAAGTCACTACACTTAAACCATTTTAAAACAAGCTCACAATTTCTAGTAACTACGCTTAGCCATTTCAAGAAACAAGTTCACAATTTCAAATCACTACACTTTACCATTTTCAAGACACTAATTCACATTTCAAGTCACTACACTTAACCATTTCAAGAAACAAGTTCACAATTTCAAGTCATTACACTTAACCATTTTCTAGTCTCTAATTCACATTTCAAGTCACTACACTTTACCATTTTCAGGAAACTAATTCACATTTCAAGTTTCTATACTTAATCATTTTCAAGAAACAAGTTCACAATCGCAAGTCACTACACTTAAAAATTTTCGAGAAACAAGTTCACAATTTCAAGTCACTACACTTAACCGTTTTCAACTCACTACACTAAACCATTTTCAAGAAACATGTTCACGATTTCAAGTCACTACACTTAACCATTTTCAAGAAACAAGTTCACAATTTCCAGTCACTACGCTTAGCCATTTCAAGAAACAAGTTCACAATTTAAAATCACTACACTTTACCATTTTCAGGACACTAATTCACATTTCAAGTCACAACATTTAACCATTTTAAAGAAACAAGTTCACATATCAAGTCATAACATTTAACCATTTTCAAGAAATAAGTTCACAATTTCAATACACTACACTTTACCATTTTCAAGACACTAATTCACATTTCAAGTCACTACACTTAACCATTTCACGAAACAAGGTCACAATTTCAAGTCATTACACTTAACCATTTTCTAGTCTCTAATTCACATTTCAAGTCACTACACTTTACCATTTTCAAGTCACTCATTCACATTTCAAGTCACTACACTTAACCGTTTCAAGAAACAAGTTCATAATTCCAAGTCATTACACTTAACCATTTTCTAGTCTCTAATTCACATTTCAAGTCACTAGACTTAACCATTTTCAAGAAACAAGTTCACAATTTCAAGTCACTACGCTTAGCCATTTCAAGTAACAAGTTCGCAATATCAAGTCACTACACTTTACCATTTTCAAGAAACTAATTCACATTTCAAGTCACTACACATAACCATTTCAAGAAACAAGTTCACAATTTCAAGTCACTACACTTAACCATTTCAAGAAACAAGTTCACAAT
The DNA here is from genome assembly GCA_031232105.1 of Capsicum rhomboideum. NCBI lineage: Eukaryota > Viridiplantae > Streptophyta > Magnoliopsida > Solanales > Solanaceae > Capsicum > Capsicum rhomboideum. The sequence goes on from CP124711.1 coordinate 61,606,302, forward strand.
TTCAAGGCACTACACTTAACCATTTTCTTGTCACTAATTCACATTTCAAGTCACAACACTTAACCATTTTCAAGAAACAAGTTCACAATTGCAAGTCACTACACATAACCATTTCAAGAAACAAGTTCAAAATTTCAAGTCACTACACTTAACCATTTCAAGAAACAAGTTCACAATTTTAAGTCACTACACTTAACCATATTCAAGGAAAAAGTTCAAAATTTCAAGGCACTACACTTAACCATTTTCTTGTCACTAATTCACATTTCAAGTCACAACACTTAACCATTTTCAAGAAACAAGTTCACAATTGCAAGTCACTACACTTAACCATTTTCAAGAAACAAGTTCAAAATTTCAAGTCACTACACTTAACTATTCTCAAGTCACTAATTCACATTTCAAGTCACTACAGTTAACTATTTAGAAGAAACAAGTTCACAATTTCAAGTCACTACATTTAACCATTTTACCATTTTCAACACAATAATTCACATTTAAAGTCACTATACTTAACAATTTTAAAGAAACAAGTTCACAATTGCCAGTCACAACACTTAACCATTTCAAGAAACAAGTTCACAATTTCAAGTTACTACACTTAACCTTTTTCAAGAAACGTGTTCACAATTTCAAGTCACTACACTTAACCATTTTCAAGAAACAAGTTCACAATTTCCAGTCACTACGCTTAGCCATTTCAAGAAACAAGTTCACAATTTAAAATCACTACACTTTACCATTTTCAGGACACTAATTCACATTTCAAGTCACAACATTTAACCATTTTAAAGAAACAAGTTCACATATCAAGTCATAACATTTAACCATTTTCAAGAAATAAGTTCACAATTTCAATACACTACACTTTACCATTTTCAAGACACTAATTCACATTTCAAGTCACTACACTTAACCATTTCACGAAACAAGGTCACAATTTCAAGTCATTACACTTAACCATTTTCTAGTCTCTAATTCACATTTCAAGTCACTACACTTTACCATTTTCAAGTCACTCATTCACATTTCAAGTCACTACACTTAACCGTTTCAAGAAACAAGTTCATAATTCCAAGTCATTACACTTAACCATTTTCTAGTCTCTAATTCACATTTCAAGTCACTAGACTTAACCATTTTCAAGAAACAAGTTCACAATTTCAAGTCACTACGCTTAGCCATTTCAAGTAACAAGTTCGCAATATCAAGTCACTACACTTTACCATTTTCAAGAAACTAATTCACATTTCAAGTCACTACACATAACCATTTCAAGAAACAAGTTCACAATTTCAAGTCACTACACTTAACCATTTCAAGAAACAAGTTCACAATTTCAAGGCACTACACTTAACCATTTTCTTGTCACTAATTCACATTTCAAGTCACAACACTTAACCATTTTCAAGAAACAAGTTCACAATTGCAAGTCACTACACATAACCATTTCAAGAAACAAGTTCAAAATTTCAAGTCACTACACTTAACCATTTCAAGAAACAAGTTCACAATTTTAAGTCACTACACTTAACCATATTCAAGGAAAAAGTTCAAAATTTCAAGGCACTACACTTAACCATTTTCTTGTCACTAATTCACATTTCAAGTCACAACACTTAACCATTTTCAAGAAACAAGTTCACAATTGCAAGTCACTACACTTAACCATTTTCAAGAAACAAGTTCAAAATTTCAAGTCACTACACTTAACTATTCTCAAGTCACTAATTCACATTTCAAGTCACTACAGTTAACTATTTAGAAGAAACAAGTTCACAATTTCAAGTCACTACATTTAACCATTTTACCATTTTCAACACAATAATTCACATTTAAAGTCACTATACTTAACAATTTTAAAGAAACAAGTTCACAATTGCCAGTCACAACACTTAACCATTTCAAGAAACAAGTTCACAATTTCAAGTTACTACACTTAACCTTTTTCAAGAAACGTGTTCACAATTTCAAGTCACTACACTTAACCATTTTCAAGAAAAAAGTTCACAATTTCACGTCACTACACTTAACCATTTTCAACTCACTAATTCACATTTCCACTCACTACACTAAACCATTTTCAAGAAACATGTTCACAATTTAAAGTCACTACACTTAACCATTTTAAAACAAGCTCACAATTTCTAGTAACTACGCTTAGCCATTTCAAGAAACAAGTTCACAATTTCAAATCACTACACTTTACCATTTTCAAGACACTAATTCACATTTCAAGTCACTACACTTAACCATTTTAAGAAACAAGTTCACAATTTCAAGTCATTACACTTAACCATTTTCTAGTCTCTAATTCACATTTCAAGTCACTACACTTTACGATTTTCAGGAAACTAATTCACATTTCAAGTTTCTATACTTAATCATTTTCAAGAAACAAGTTCACAATTGCAAGTCACTACACTTAAAAATTTTTGAGAAACAAGTTAACAATTTCAAGTCACTACACTTAACCGTTTTCAACTCACTACACTAAACCATTTTCAAGAAACATGTTCACGATTTCAAGTCACTACACTTAACCATTTTCAAGAATCAAGTTCACAATTTCCAGTCACTACACTCAGCCATTTCAAGAAACAAGTTCACAATTTAAAATCACTACACTTTACCATTTTCAGGACACTAATTCACATTTCAAGTCACAACATTTAACCATTTTAAAGAAACAAGTTCACATATCAAGTCATAACATTTAACCATTTTCAAGAAATAAGTTCACAATTTCAATTCACTACACTTTACCATTTTCAAGACACTAATTAACATTTCAAGTCACTACACTTAACCATTTCAAGAAACAAGTTCACAATTTCAAGTCATTACACTTAACCATTTTCTAGTCTCTAATTCACATTTCAAGTCACTACACTTTACCATTTTCAGGAAACTAATTCACATTTCAAGTTTCTATACTTAATCATTTTCAAGAAACAAGTTCACAATCGCAAGTCACTACACTTAAAAATTTTCGAGAAACAAGTTCACAATTTCAAGTCACTACACTTAACCGTTTTCAACTCACTACACTAAACCATTTTCAAGAAACATGTTCACGATTTCAAGTCACTACACTTAACCATTTTCAAGAAACAAGTTCACAATTTCCAGTCACTACGCTTAGCCATTTCAAGAAACAAGTTCACAATTTAAAATCACTACACTTTACCATTTTTAGGACACTAATTCACATTTCAAGTCACAACATTTAACCATTTTAAAGAAACAAGTTCACATATCAAGTCATAACATTTAACCATTTTCAAGAAATAAGTTCACAATTTCAATACACTACACTTTACCATTTTCAAGACACTAATTCACATTTCAAGTCACTACACTTAACCATTTCACGAAACAAGGTCACAATTTCAAGTCATTACACTTAACCATTTTCTAGTCTCTAATTCACATTTCAAGTCACTACACTTTACCATTTTCAAGTCACTCATTCACATTTCAAGTCACTACACTTAACCGTTTCAAGAAACAAGTTCATAATTCCAAGTCATTACACTTAACCATTTTCTAGTCTCTAATTCACATTTCAAGTCACTAGACTTAACCATTTTCAAGAAACAAGTTCACAATTTCAAGTCACTACGCTTAGCCATTTCAAGTAACAAGTTCGCAATATCAAGTCACTACACTTTACCATTTTCAAGAAACTAATTCACATTTCAAGTCACTACACATAACCATTTCAAGAAACAAGTTCACAATTTCAAGTCACTACACTTAACCATTTCAAGGCACTACACTTAACCATTTTCTTGTCACTAATTCACATTTCAAGTCACAACACTTAACCATTTTCAAGAAACAAGTTCACAATTGCAAGTCACTACACATAACCATTTCAAGAAACAAGTTCAAAATTTCAAGTCACTACACTTAACCATTTCAAGAAACAAGTTCACAATTTTAAGTCACTACACTTAACCATATTCAAGGAAAAAGTTCAAAATTTCAAGGCACTACACTTAACCATTTTCTTGTCACTAATTCACATTTCAAGTCACAACACTTAACCATTTTCAAGAAACAAGTTCACAATTGCAAGTCACTACACTTAACCATTTTCAAGAAACAAGTTCAAAATTTCAAGTCACTACACTTAACTATTCTCAAGTCACTAATTCACATTTCAAGTCACTACAGTTAACTATTTAGAAGAAACAAGTTCACAATTTCAAGTCACTACATTTAACCATTTTACCATTTTCAACACAATAATTCACATTTAAAGTCACTACACTTAACAATTTTAAAGAAACAAGTTCACAATTGCCAGTCACAACACTTAACCATTTCAAGAAACAAGTTCACAATTTCAAGTTACTACACTTAACCTTTTTCAAGAAACGTGTTCACAATTTCAAGTCACTACACTTAACCATTTTCAAGAAACAAGTTCACAATTTCCAGTCACTACGCTTAGCCATTTCAAGAAACAAGTTCACAATTGCAAGTCACTACACTTAACCATTTTCAAGAAACAAGTTCAAAATTTCAAGTCACTACACTTAACCATTTTAAGAAACAAGTTCACAATTTCAAGTTACTACACTTAACCATTTCAAGAAACAAGTTCACAATTTCAAGTTACTACACTTAACCTTTTTCAAGAAACGTGTTCACAATTTCAAGTCACTACACTTAACCATTTTCAAGAAACAAGTTCACAATTTCCAGTCACTACGCTTAGCCATTTCAAGAAACAAGTTCACAATTTAAAATCACTACACTTTACCATTTTCAGGACACTAATTCACATTTCAAGTCACAACATTTAACCATTTTAAAGAAACAAGTTCACATATCAAGTCATAACATTTAACCATTTTCAAGAAATAAGTTCACAATTTCAATACACTACACTTTACCATTTTCAAGACACTAATTCACATTTCAAGTCACTACACTTAACCATTTCACGAAACAAGGTCACAATTTCAAGTCATTACACTTAACCATTTTCTAGTCTCTAATTCACATTTCAAGTCACTACACTTTACCATTTTCAAGTCACTCATTCACATTTCAAGTCACTACACTTAACCGTTTCAAGAAACAAGTTCATAATTCCAAGTCATTACACTTAACCATTTTCTAGTCTCTAATTCACATTTCAAGTCACTAGACTTAACCATTTTCAAGAAACAAGTTCACAATTTCAAGTCACTACGCTTAGCCATTTCAAGTAACAAGTTCGCAATATCAAGTCACTACACTTTACCATTTTCAAGAAACTAATTCACATTTCAAGTCACTACACATAACCATTTCAAGAAACAAGTTCACAATTTCAAGTCACTACACTTAACCATTTCAAGAAACAAGTTCACAATTTCAAGGCACTACACTTAACCATTTTCTTGTCACTAATTCACATTTCAAGTCACAACACTTAACCATTTTCAAGAAACAAGTTCACAATTGCAAGTCACTACACATAACCATTTCAAGAAACAAGTTCAAAATTTCAAGTCACTACACTTAACCATTTCAAGAAACAAGTTCACAATTTTAAGTCACTACACTTAACCATATTCAAGGAAAAAGTTCAAAATTTCAAGGCACTACACTTAACCATTTTCTTGTCACTAATTCACATTTCAAGTCACAACACTTAACCATTTTCAAGAAACAAGTTCACAATTGCAAGTCACTACACTTAACCATTTTCAAGAAACAAGTTCAAAATTTCAAGTCACTACACTTAACTATTCTCAAGTCACTAATTCACATTTCAAGTCACTACAGTTAACTATTTAGAAGAAACAAGTTCACAATTTCAAGTCACTACATTTAACCATTTTACCATTTTCAACACAATAATTCACATTTAAAGTCACTATACTTAACAATTTTAAAGAAACAAGTTCACAATTGCCAGTCACAACACTTAACCATTTCAAGAAACAAGTTCACAATTTCAAGTTACTACACTTAACCTTTTTCAAGAAACGTGTTCACAATTTCAAGTCACTACACTTAACCATTTTCAAGAAAAAAGTTCACAATTTCACGTCACTACACTTAACCATTTTCAACTCACTAATTCACATTTCCACTCACTACACTAAACCATTTTCAAGAAACATGTTCACAATTTAAAGTCACTACACTTAACCATTTTAAAACAAGCTCACAATTTCTAGTAACTACGCTTAGCCATTTCAAGAAACAAGTTCACAATTTCAAATCACTACACTTTACCATTTTCAAGACACTAATTCACATTTCAAGTCACTACACTTAACCATTTTAAGAAACAAGTTCACAATTTCAAGTCATTACACTTAACCATTTTCTAGTCTCTAATTCACATTTCAAGTCACTACACTTTACGATTTTCAGGAAACTAATTCACATTTCAAGTTTCTATACTTAATCATTTTCAAGAAACAAGTTCACAATTGCAAGTCACTACACTTAAAAATTTTTGAGAAACAAGTTCACAATTTCAAGTCACTACACTTAACCATTTTCAACTCACTACACTAAACCATTTTCAAGAAACATGTTCACGATTTCAAGTCACTACACTTAACCATTTTCAAGAATCAAGTTCACAATTTCCAGTCACTACACTCAGCCATTTCAAGAAACAAGTTCACAATTTAAAATCACTACACTTTACCATTTTCAGGACACTAATTCACATTTCAAGTCACAACATTTAACCATTTTAAAGAAACAAGTTCACATATCAAGTCATAACATTTAACCATTTTCAAGAAATAAGTTCACAATTTCAATTCACTACACTTTACCATTTTCAAGACACTAATTAACATTTCAAGTCACTACACTTAACCATTTCAAGAAACAAGTTCACAATTTCAAGTCATTACACTTAACCATTTTCTAGTCTCTAATTCACATTTCAAGTCACTACACTTTACCATTTTCAGGAAACTAATTCACATTTCAAGTTTCTATACTTAATCATTTTCAAGAAACAAGTTCACAATCGCAAGTCACTACACTTAAAAATTTTCGAGAAACAAGTTCACAATTTCAAGTCACTACACTTAACCGTTTTCAACTCACTACACTAAACCATTTTCAAGAAACATGTTCACGATTTCAAGTCACTACACTTAACCATTTTCAAGAAACAAGTTCACAATTTCCAGTCACTACGCTTAGCCATTTCAAGAAACAAGTTCACAATTTAAAATCACTACACTTTACCATTTTCAGGACACTAATTCACATTTCAAGTCACAACATTTAACCATTTTAAAGAAACAAGTTCACATATCAAGTCATAACATTTAACCATTTTCAAGAAATAAGTTCACAATTTCAATACACTACACTTTACCATTTTCAAGACACTAATTCACATTTCAAGTCACTACACTTAACCATTTCACGAAACAAGGTCACAATTTCAAGTCATTACACTTAACCATTTTCTAGTCTCTAATTCACATTTCAAGTCACTACACTTTACCATTTTCAAGTCACTCATTCACATTTCAAGTCACTACACTTAACCGTTTCAAGAAACAAGTTCATAATTCCAAGTCATTACACTTAACCATTTTCTAGTCTCTAATTCACATTTCAAGTCACTAGACTTAACCATTTTCAAGAAACAAGTTCACAATTTCAAGTCACTACGCTTAGCCATTTCAAGTAACAAGTTCGCAATATCAAGTCACTACACTTTACCATTTTCAAGAAACTAATTCACATTTCAAGTCACTACACATAACCATTTCAAGAAACAAGTTCACAATTTCAAGTCACTACACTTAACCATTTCAAGAAACAAGTTCACAATTTCAAGGCACTACACTTAACCATTTTCTTGTCACTAATTCACATTTCAAGTCACAACACTTAACCATTTTCAAGAAACAAGTTCACAATTGCAAGTCACTACACATAACCATTTCAAGAAACAAGTTCAAAATTTCAAGTCACTACACTTAACCATTTCAAGAAACAAGTTCACAATTTTAAGTCACTACACTTAACCATATTCAAGGAAAAAGTTCAAAATTTCAAGGCACTACACTTAACCATTTTCTTGTCACTAATTCACATTTCAAGTCACAACACTTAACCATTTTCAAGAAACAAGTTCACAATTGCAAGTCACTACACTTAACCATTTTCAAGAAACAAGTTCAAAATTTCAAGTCACTACACTTAACTATTCTCAAGTCACTAATTCACATTTCAAGTCACTACAGTTAACTATTTAGAAGAAACAAGTTCACAATTTCAAGTCACTACATTTAACCATTTTACCATTTTCAACACAATAATTCACATTTAAAGTCACTACACTTAACAATTTTAAAGAAACAAGTTCACAATTGCCAGTCACAACACTTAACCATTTCAAGAAACAAGTTCACAATTTCAAGTTACTACACTTAACCTTTTTCAAGAAACGTGTTCACAATTTCAAGTCACTACACTTAACCATTTTCAAGAAACAAGTTCACAATTTCCAGTCACTACGCTTAGCCATTTCAAGAAACAAGTTCACAATTTAAAATCACTACACTTTACCATTTTCAGGACACTAATTCACATTTCAAGTCACAACATTTAACCATTTTAAAGAAACAAGTTCACATATCAAGTCATAACATTTAACCATTTTCAAGAAATAAGTTCACAATTTCAATACACTACACTTTACCATTTTCAAGACACTAATTCACATTTCAAGTCACTACACTTAACCATTTCACGAAACAAGGTCACAATTTCAAGTCATTACACTTAACCATTTTCTAGTCTCTAATTCACATTTCAAGTCACTACACTTTACCATTTTAGAGTCACTCATTCACATTTCAAGTCACTACACTTAACCGTTTCAAGAAACAAGTTCATAATTCCAAGTCATTACACTTAACCATTTTCTAGTCTCTAATTCACATTTCAAGTCACTAGACTTAACCATTTTCAAGAAACAAGTTCACAATTTCAAGTCACTACGCTTAGCCATTTCAAGTAACAAGTTCGCAATATCAAGTCACTACACTTTACCATTTTCAAGAAACTAATTCACATTTCAAGTCACTACACATAACCATTTCAAGAAACAAGTTCACAATTTCAAGTCACTACACTTAACCATTTCAAGAAACAAGTTCACAATTTCAAGGCACTACACTTAACCATTTTCTTGTCACTAATTCACATTTCAAGTCACAACACTTAACCATTTTCAAGAAACAAGTTCACAATTGCAAGTCACTACACATAACCATTTCAAGAAACAAGTTCAAAATTTCAAGTCACTACACTTAACCATTTCAAGAAACAAGTTCACAATTTTAAGTCACTACACTTAACCATATTCAAGGAAAAAGTTCAAAATTTCAAGGCACTACACTTAACCATTTTCTTGTCACTAATTCACATTTCAAGTCACAACACTTAACCATTTTCAAGAAACAAGTTCACAATTGCAAGTCACTACACTTAACCATTTTCAAGAAACAAGTTCAAAATTTCAAGTCACTACACTTAACTATTCTCAAGTCACTAATTCACATTTCAAGTCACTACAGTTAACTATTTAGAAGAAACAAGTTCACAATTTCAAGTCACTACATTTAACCATTTTACCATTTTCAACACAATAATTCACATTTAAAGTCACTATACTTAACAATTTTAAAGAAACAAGTTCACAATTGCCAGTCACAACACTTAACCATTTCAAGAAACAAGTTCACAATTTCAAGTTACTACACTTAACCTTTTTCAAGAAACGTGTTCACAATTTCAAGTCACTACACTTAACCATTTTCAAGAAAAAAGTTCACAATTTCACGTCACTACACTTAACCATTTTCAACTCACTAATTCACATTTCCACTCACTACACTAAACCATTTTCAAGAAACATGTTCACAATTTAAAGTCACTACACTTAACCATTTTAAAACAAGCTCACAATTTCTAGTAACTACGCTTAGCCATTTCAAGAAACAAGTTCACAATTTCAAATCACTACACTTTACCATTTTCAAGACACTAATTCACATTTCAAGTCACTACACTTAACCATTTTAAGAAACAAGTTCACAATTTCAAGTCATTACACTTAACCATTTTCTAGTCTCTAATTCACATTTCAAGTCACTACACTTTACGATTTTCAGGAAACTAATTCACATTTCAAGTTTCTATACTTAATCATTTTCAAGAAACAAGTTCACAATTGCAAGTCACTACACTTAAAAATTTTTGAGAAACAAGTTCACAATTTCAAGTCACTACACTTAACCGTTTTCAACACACTACACTAAACCATTTTCAAGAAACATGTTCACGATTTCAAGTCACTACACTTAACCATTTTCAAGAATCAAGTTCACAATTTCCAGTCACTACACTCAGCCATTTCAAGAAACAAGTTCACAATTTAAAATCACTACACTTTACCATTTTCAGGACACTAATTCACATTTCAAGTCACAACATTTAACCATTTTAAAGAAACAAGTTCACATATCAAGTCATAACATTTAACCATTTTCAAGAAATAAGTTCACAATTTCAATTCACTACACTTTACCATTTTCAAGACACTAATTAACATTTCAAGTCACTACACTTAACCATTTCAAGAAACAAGTTCACAATTTCAAGTCATTACACTTAACCATTTTCTAGTCTCGAATTCACATTTCAAGTCTCTATACTTTACCATTTTCAAGAAACTAATTCACATTTCAAGTTTCTATACTTAATCATTTTCAAGAAACAAGTTCACAATTGCAAGTCACTATACTTAAAAATTTTCAAGAAACAAGTTCACAATTTCAAGTCACTACACTTAACAATTTCAACAACAAAGTTCACAATTTAAAGTCACTACAGTAAACCATTTTCAAGAAACAAGTTCACAATTTCAAGTCACTACACTTAACCATTTTCCACTGACTACACTAAACCATTTTCAAGAAACATGTTCACAATTTCAAGTCACTAAACTTAACCATCTTCAAGAAACAAGTTCACAATTTCCAGTCACCACGCTTAGCCATTTCAAGAAACAAGTTTACAATTTAAAATCACTACACTTTACCATTTTCAAGACAATAATTCACATTTCAATTCACAACATTTAACCATTTTAAAGAAACAAGTTCACAGATCAAGTCATAACATTTAAACATTTTCAAGAAATAAGTTCACAATTTCAAATCACTACACTTTACCATTTTTAAGACACTAATTCACATTTAAAGTCACTACACTTAACCATTTCAAGAAACAATTTCATAATTTCAAGTCACTAGACTTAACCATTTTCTAGTCTCTAATTCACATTTCAAGTCCCTACACTGAACCATTTTCATGAAACAAGTTCACAATTTCAAGTCACTATGCTTAGCCATTTCAAGAAACAAGTTCACAATTTCAAGTCACTACACTTTACCATTTTCATGTCAATAATTCATATTTCAAGTCACTACACTTAACAATTTCAAGAAACAAGTTCACAATTTCAAGTCATTACTCTTAACCATTTTCTAGTCTATAATTCACATTTCAAGTCACTACACTTTACAATTTTCGAGTCAGTAAATCACATTTTAAGTCACTACACATAACAATTTTCTAGAAACAAATTCACATTTCAAGTCACTACATTACTCCATTTTCAAGAAACAAGTTCACATTTTCAAGTCACTACACTTAACCATTTTCAACTCACTAATTCACATTTCAACTCCTTACACTTAACCAGTTTCAAGAAACATGTTCACAATTTCAAGTCACTACACTTAACCATTTTCAAGAAACAAGTTCACAATTTCATGTCACTAATCTTAGCCATTTCAAGGAAAAAGTTCACAATTTCAAATCACTACACTTTACCATTTTCAAGTCACTAATTCACATTTCAAGTTACTACACTTAACCGTTTCAAGAAACAACTTCACAATTTCAAGTCATTCCACTTAACCATTTTCTAGTCTCTAATTCACATTTCAAGTCACTACACTTAACCATTTTCAAGAAACAAGTTCACAATTTCAAGTCACTACGCTTAGCCATTTGAAGAAACAAGTTCGCAATATCAAGTCACTACACTTTACCATTTTCAAGAAACTAATTCACATTTCATGTCACTACACATAACCATTTCAAGAAACAAGTTCACAATTTCCAGTCAATACGCTTATCCATTTCAAGAAACAAGTTCACAATTTAAAATCACTACACTTTACCATTTTCAGGACACTAATTCACATTTCAAGTCACAACATTTAACCATTTTAAAGAAACAAGTTCACATATCAAGTCATAACATTTAACCATTTTCAAGAAATAAGTTCACAATTTCAATTCACTACACTTTACCATTTTCAAGACACTAATCTACATTTCAAGTCACTACACTTAACCATTTCAAGAAACAAGTTCACAATTTCAAGTCATTACACTTAACCATTTTCTAGTCTCTAATTCACATTTCAAGTCATTACACTTTACCATTTTCAATAAACTAATTCACATTTCAAGTTTCTATAGTTAATCATTTTCAAGAAACAAGTTCACAATCGCAAGTCACTACACTTAAAAATTTTCGAGAAACAAGTTCACAATTTCAAGTCACTACACTTAACCGTTTTCAACTCACTACACTAAACCATTTTCAAGAAACATGTTCACGATTTCAAGTCACTACACTTAAACATTTTCAAGAATCAAGTTCACAATTTCCAGTCACTATGCTCAGCCATTTCAAGAAACAAGTTCACAATTTAAAATCACTACACTTTACCATTTTCAGGACACTAATTCACATTTCAAGTCACAACATTTAACCATTTTAAAGAAACAAGTTCACATATCAAGTCATAACGTTTAACCATTTTCAAGAAATAAGTTCACAATTTCAATTCACTACACTTTACCATTTTCAAGACACTAATTCACATTTCAAGTCACTACACTTAACCATTTCAAGAAACAAGTTCACAATTTCAAGTCATTACACTTAACCATTTTCTAGTCTCTAATTCACATTTCAAGTCACTACACTTTACCATTTTCAAGAAACTAATTCACATTTCAAGTTTCTATACTAAATCATTTTCAAGAAACAAGTTCACAATCGCAAGTCACTATACTTAAAAATTTTCAAGAAACAAGTTCACAATTTCAAGTCACTACACTTAACCATTTCAACAACAAAGTTCACAATTTAAAGTCACTACATTAAACCATTTTCAAGAAACAAGTTCACAATTTCAAGTCACTAGACTTAACCATTTTCAACTGACTACACTAAACCATTTTCAAGAAACATGTTCACGATTTCAAGTCACTAAACTTAACCATCTTCAAGAAACAAGTTCACAATTTCCAGTCACTACGCTTAGCCATTTCAAGAAACAAGTTTACAATTTCAAATCACTACACTTTACCATTTTCAAGACACTAATTCACATTTCAAGTCACAACATTTAACCATTTTAAAGAAACAAGTTCACATATCAAGTCATAACATTTAAACATTTTCAAGAAATAAGTTCACAATTTCAAATCACTACACTTTACCATTTTCAAGACACTAATTCACATTTAAAGTCACTACACTTGACCATTTCAAGAAACAAGTTCATAATTTCAAGTCACTACACTTAACCATTTTCTAGTCTCTAATTCACATTTCAAGTCCCTACACTGAACCATTTTCAAGAAACAAGTTTACAATTTCAAGTCACTATGCTTAGCCATTTCAAGAAACAAGTTCACAATTTCAAGTCACTACACTTTACCATTTTCAAGTCAATAATTCATATTTCAAGTCACTACAGTTAACAATTTCAAGAAACAAGTTCACAATTTCAAGTCATTACTCTTAACCATTTTCTAGTCTATAATTCACATTTCAAGTCACTACACTTTACAATTTTCAAGTCAGTAATTCACATTTTAAGTCACTACACATAACCATTTTCAAGACACAAATTCACATTTCAAGTCACTACATTACTCTATTTTCAAGAAACAAGTTCACATTTTCAAGTCACTACACTTAACCATTTTCAAGTCACTACACTTTACCATTTTCAAGACACTAATTCACATTTCAAGTCACAACATTTAACCATTTTAAAGAAACAAGTTCACATATCAAGTCATAACATTTAAACATTTTCAAGAAATAAGTTCACAATTTCAAATCACTACGCTCAGCCATTTCAAGAAACAAGTTCACAATTTAAAATCACTACACTTAACCATTTTAAGAAACAAGTTCACAATTTCAAGTCATTACACTTAACCATTTTCTAGTCTCTAATTCACATTTCAAGTCACTACACTTTACCATTTTCAAGAAACTAATTCACATTTCAAGTTTCTATACTAAATCATTTTCAAGAAACAAGTTCACAATCGCAAGTCACTATACTTACAAATTTTCAAGAAACAAGTTCACAATTTCAAGTCACTACACTTAACCATTTCAACAACAAAGTTCACAATTTAAAGTCACTACATTAAACCATTTTCAAGAAACAAGTTCACAATTTCAAGTCACTAGACTTAACCATTTTCAACTGACTACACTAAACCATTTTCAAGAAACATGTTCACGATTTCAAGTCACTAAACTTAACCATCTTCAAGAAACAAGTTCACAATTTCCAGTCACTACGCTCAGCCATTTCAAGAAACAAGTTCACAATTTAAAATCACTACACTTTACCATTTTCAAGACACTAATTCATATTTCAAGTCACAACATTTAACCATTTTAAAGAAACAAGTTCACATATCAAGTCATAACGTTTAACCATTTTCAAGAAATAAGTTCACAATTTCAATTCACTACACTTTACCATTTTCAAGACACTAATTCACATTTCAAGTCACTACACTTAACCATTTCAAGAAACAAGTTCACAATTTCAAGTCATTACACTTAACCATTTTCTAGTCTCTAATTCACATTTCAAGTCACTACACTTTACCATTTTCAAGAAACTAATTCACATTTAAAGTTTCTATACTAAATCATTTTCAAGAAACAAGTTCACAATCGCAAGTCACTATACTTAAAAATTTTCAAGAAACAAGTTCACAATTTCAAGTCACTACACTTAACCATTTCAACAACAAAGTTCACAATTTAAAGTCACTACATTAAACCATTTTCAAGAAACAAGTTCACAATTTCAAGTCACTAGACTTAACCATTTTCAACTGACTACACTAAACCATTTTCAAGAAACATGTTCACGATTTCAAGTCACTAAACTTAACCATCTTCAAGAAACAAGTTCACAATTTCCAGTCACTACGCTTAGCCATTTGAAGAAACAAGTTTACAATTTCAAATCACTACACTTTACCATTTTCAAGACACTAATTCACATTTCAAGTCACAACATTTAACCATTTTAAAGAAACAAGTTCACATATCAAGTCATAACATTTAAACATTTTCAAGAAATAAGTACACAATTTCAAATCACTACACTTTACCATTTTTAAGACACTAATTCACATTTAAAGTCACTACACTTAACCGTTTCAAGAAACAAGTTCACAATTTCAAATCATTACACTTAACCATTTTCAAGGCTCTAATTCACATTTCAAGTCACTACACTTAACCATTTTCAAGAAACAAGTTCACAATTTCAAGTCACTACGCTTAGCCATTTGAAGAAAAAAGTTCGCAGTATCAAGTCACTACACTTTACCATTTTCAAGAAACTAATTCACATTTCATGTCACTACACATAACCATTTCAAGAAACAAGTTCACAATTTCCAGTCACTACGCTCAGCCATTTCAAGAAACAAGTTCACAATTTAAAATCACTACACTTTACCATTTTCAGGACACTAATTCACATTTCAAGTCACAACATTTAACCATTTTAAAGAAACAAGTTCACATATCAAGTCATAACATTTAACCATTTTCAAGAAATAAGTTCACAATTTCAATTCACTACACTTTACCATTTTCAAGACACTAATCTACATTTCAAGTCACTACACTTAACCATTTCAAGAAACAAGTTCACAATTTCAAGTCATTACACTTAACCATTTTCTAGTCTCTAATTCACATTTCAAGTCATTACACTTTACCATTTTCAAGAAACTAATTCACATTTCAAGTTTCTATACTAAATCATTTTCAAGAAACAAGTTCACAATCGCAAGTCACTACATTTAAAAATTTTCGAGAAACAAGTTCACAATTTCAAGTCACTACACTTAACCGTTTTCAACTCACTACACTAAACCATTTTCAAGAAACATGTTCATGATTTCAAGTCACTAAACTTAACCATTTTCAAGAAACAAGTTCACAATTTCCAGTCACTACGCTTAGCCATTTCAAGAAACAAGTTCACAATTTAAAATCACTACACTTTACCATTTTCAGGACACTAATTCACATTTCAAGTCACAACATTTAACCATTTTAAAGAAACAAGTTCACATATCAAGTCATAACGTTTAACCATTTTCAAGAAATAAGTTCACAATTTCAATTCACTACACTTTACCATTTTCAAGACACTAATTCACATTTCAAGTCACTACACTTAACCATTTCAAGAAACAAGTTCACAATTTCAAGTCATTACACTTAACCATTTTCTAGTCTCTAATTCACATTTCAAGTCACTACACTTTACCATTTTCAAGAAACTAATTCACATTTCAAGTTTCTATACTAAATCATTTTCAAGAAACAAGTTCACAATCGCAAGTCACTATACTTAAAAATTTTCAAGAAACAAGTTCACAATTTCAAGTCACTACACTTAACCATTTCAACAACAAAGTTCACAATTTAAAGTCACTACATTAAACCATTTTCAAGAAACAAGTTCACAATTTCAAGTCACTAGACTTAACCATTTTCAACTGACTACACTAAACCATTTTCAAGAAACATGTTCACGATTTCAAGTCACTAAACTTAACCATCTTCAAGAAACAAGTTCACAATTTCCAGTCACTACGCTTAGCCATTTGAAGAAACAAGTTTACAATTTCAAATCACTATACTTTACCATTTTCAAGACACTAATTCACATTTCAAGTCACAACATTTAACCATTTTAAGTAAACAAGTTCACATATCAAGTCATAACATTTAAACATTTTCAAGAAATAAGTTCACAATTTCAAATCACTACACTTTACCATTTTCAAGACACTAATTCACATTTAAAGTCACCACACTTAACCATTTCAAGAAACAAGTTCATAATTTCAAGTCACTACACTTAACCATTTTCTAGTCTCTAATTCACATTTCAAGTCCCTACACTGAACCATTTTCAAGAAACAAGTTCACAATTTCAAGTCACTATGCTTAGCCATTTCAAGAAATAAGTTCACAATTTCAAGTCACTACACTTTACCATTTACAAGGCAATAATTCATATTTCAAGTCACTACACTTAACAATTTCAAGAAACAAGTTCACAATTTCAAGTCATTACTCTTAACCATTTTCTAGTCTATAATTCACATTTCAAGTCACTACACTTTACAATTTTTGAGTCAGTAATTCACATTTTAAGTCACTACACATAACCATTTTCAAGAAACAAATTCACATTTCAAGTCACTACAGTACTCCATTTTCAAGAAACAAGTTCACATTTTCAAGTCACTACACTTAACCATTTTCAACTCACTAATTCACATTTCAACTCCTTACACTTAACCATTTTCAAGAAACATGATCACAATTTCAAGTCACTACACTTAACCATTTTCAAGAAACAAGTTCACAATTTCATGTCACTAATCTTAGCCATTTCAAGAAAAAAGTTCACAATTTCAAATCACTACACTTTACCATTTTCAAGACACTAATCTACATTTCAAGTCACTACACTTAACCATTTCAAGAAACAAGTTCACAATATCAAGTCATTACACTTAACCATTTTCTAGTCTCTAATTCACATTTCAAGTCATTACACTTTACCATTTTAAGGAAACTAATTCACATTTCAAGTTTCTATAGTTAATCATTTTCAAGAAACAAGTTCACAATCGCAAGTCACTACACTTAAAAAATTTTGAGAAACAAGTTCACAATTTCAAGTCACTACACTTAACCGTTTTCAACTCACTACACTAAACCATTTTCAAGAAACATGTTCACGATTTCAAGTCACTAAACTTAACCATCTTCAAGAAACAAGTTCACAATTTCCAGTCACTACGCTTAGCCATTTCAAGAAACAAGTTTACAATTTCAAATCACTACACTTTACCATTTTCAAGACACTAATTCTCATTTCAAGTCACAACATTTAACCATTTTAAAGAAACAAGTTCACATATCAATCATAACATTTAAAAATTTTCAAGAAATAAGTTCACAATTTCAAATCACCACACTTTACCATTTTCAAGACACTAATTCACATTTAAAGTCACTACACTTAACCATTTCAAGAAACAAGTTCATAATTTCAAGTCACTACACTTAACCATTTTCTAGTCTCTAATTCACATTTCAAGTCCCTACACTGAACCATTTTCAAGAAACAAGTTCACAATTTCAAGTCACTATGCTTAGCCATTTCAACAAACAAGTTCACAATTTCAAGTCACTACACTTTACCATTTTCAAGTCAATAATTCATATTTCAAGTCACTACAGTTAACAATTTGAAGAAACAAGTTCACAATTTCAAGTCATTACTCTTAACCATTTTCTAGTCTATAATTCACATTTCAAGTCACTACACTTTACAATTTTCAAGTCAGTATTCACATTTTAAGTCACTACACATAACCATTTTCAAGAAACAAATTCACATTTCAAGTCACTACATTACTCCATTTTCAAGAAACAAGTTCACATTTTCAAGTCACTACACTTAACCATTTTCAACTCACTAATTCACATTTCAACTCCTTACACTTAACCATTTTCAAGAAACATGTTCACAATTTCAAGTCACAACACTTAACCATTTTAAAGAAACAAGTTCACAATTTCATGTCACTAATCTTAGCCATTTCAAGAAAAAAGTTCACAATTTCAAATCACTACACTTTACCATTTTCAAGACACTAATCTACATTTCAAGTCACTACACTTAACCATTTAAAGAAACAAGTTCACAATTTCAAGTCATTACACTTAACCATTTTCTAGTCTCTAATTCACATTTCAAGTCACTACACTTTACCATTTTCAAGAAACTAATTCACATTTCAAGTTTCTATACTTAATCATTTTCAAGAAACAAGTTCACAATCGCAAGTCACTATACTTAAAAATTTTCAAGAAACAAGTTCACAATTTCAAGTCACTACACTTAACCATTTCAACAAGAAAGTTCACAATTTAAAGTCACTACATTAAACCATTTTCAAGAAACATGTTCACGATTTCCAGTCACTACGCTTAGCCATTTGAAGAAACAAGTTTACAATTTCAAATCACTACACTTTACCATTTTCAAGAAACTAATTCACATTTCAAGTCACAACATTTAACCATTTTAAAGAAACAAGTTCACATATCAAGTCATAACATTTAAACATTTTCAAGAAATAAGTTCACAATTTGAAATCACTACACTTTACCATTTTCAAGACACTAATTCACATTTAAAGTCACTAATCTTAGCCATTTCAAGAAACAAGTTCACAATTTCAAGTCATTACACTTCACCATTTTCTAGTCTATAATTCACATTTCAAGTCACTACACTTAACCATTTTCAAGAAACAAGTTCACAATTTCAAGTCACTACGCTTAGCCATTTGAAGAAACAAGTTCGCAATATCAACTCACTACACTTTACCATTTTCAAGAAACTAATTCACATTTCATGTCACTACACATAACCATTTCAAGAAACAAGTTCACAATTTCCAGTCATTACGCTTAGCCATTTCAAGAAACAAGTTCACAATTTAAAATCACTACACTTTACCATTTTCAGGACACTAATTCACATTTCAAGTCACAACATTTAACCATTTTAAAGAAACAAGTTCACATATCAAGTCATAACATTTAACCATTTTCAAGAAATAAGTTCACAATTTCAATTCTAGTCACTTTACCATTTTCAAGACACTATTTTACATTTCAAGTCACTACACTTAACCATTTCAAGAAACAAGTTCACAATTTCAAGTCACTACACTTAAAAATTTTCGCGAAACAAGTTCACAATTTCAAGTCACTACACTTAACCGTTTTCAACTCACTACACTAAACCATTTCCAAGAAACATGTTCACGATTTCAAGTCACTACACTTAACCATTTTCAAGAAACAAGTTCACAATTTCCAGTCACTACGCTTAGCCATTTCAAGAAACAAGTTCACAATTTAAAATCACTACACTTTACCATTTTTAGGACACTAATTCACATTTCATGTCACAACATTTAACCATTTTAAAGAAACAAGTTCACATATCAAGTCATAACGTTTAACCATTTTCAAGAAATAAGTTCACAATTTCAATTCACTACACTTTACCATTTTCAAGACAATAATTCACATTTCAAGTCACTACACTTAACCATTTCAAGAAACAAGTTCACAATTTCAAGTCATTACACTTAACCATTTTCTAGTCTCTAATTCACATTTCAAGTCACTACACTTTACCATTTTCAAGAAACTAATTCACATTTCAAGTTTCTATACTAAATCATTTTCAAGAAACAAGTTCACAATCACAAGTCACTATACTTAAAAATTTTCAAGAAACAAGTTCACAATTTCAAGTCACTACACTTAACCATTTCAACAACAAAGTTCACAATTTAAAGTCACTACATTAAACCATTTTCAAGAAACAAGTTCACAATTTCAAGTCACTAGACTTAACCATTTTCAACTGACTACACTAAACCATTTTCAAGAAACATGTTCACGATTTAAAGTCACTAAACTTAACCATCTTCAAGAAACAAGTTCACAATTTCCAGTCACTACGCTTAGCCATTTCAAGAAACAAGTTTACAATTTCAAATCACTACACTTTACCATTTTCAAGACACTAATTCATATTTCAAGTCGCAACATTTAACCATTTTAAAGAAACAAGTTCACATATCAAGTCATAACATTTAAACATTTTCAAGAAATAAGTTCACAATTTCAAATCACCACACTTTACCATTTTCAAGACACTAATTCACATTTAAAGTCACTACACTTAACCATTTCAAGAAACAAGTTCATAATTTCAAGTCACTACATTTAACCATTTTCTAGTCTCTAATTCACATTTCAAGTCCCTACACTGAACCATTTTCAAGAAACAAGTTCACAATTTCAAGTCACTATGCTTAGCCATTTCAAGAAACAAGTTCACAATTTCAAGTCACTACACTTTACCATTTTCAAGTCAATAATTCATATTTCAAGTCACTACAGTTAACAATTTCAAGAAACAAGTTCACAATTTCAATTCATTACTCTTAACCATTTTCTAGTCTATAATTCACATTTCAAGTCACTACACTTTACAATTTTCAAGTCAGTAATTCATATTTTAAGTCACTACACATAACCATTTTCAAGAAACAAATTCACATTTCAAGTCACTACATTACTCCATTTTCAAGAAATAAGTTCACATTTTCAAGTCACTACACTTAACCATTTTCAACTCACTAATTCACATTTAAACTCCTTACACTTAACCATTTTCAAGAAACATGTTCACAATTTCAAGTCACTACACTTAACCATTTTCAAGAAATAAGTTCACAATTTCATGTCACTAATCTTAGCCATTTCAAGAAAAAAGTTCACAATTTCAAATCACTACACTTTACCATTTTCAAGACACTAATCTACATTTCAAGTCACTATACTTAACCATTTCAAGAAACAAGTTCACAATTTCAAGTCATTACACTTAACCATTTTCTAGTCTCTAATTCACATTTCAAGTCACTACACTTTACCATTTTCAAGAAACTAATTCACATTTCAAGTTTCTATACTTAATCATTTTCAAGAAACAAGTTCACAATCGCAAGTCACTATACTTAAAAATTTTCAAGAAACAAGTTCACAATTTCAAGTCACTACACTTAACCATTTCAACAAGAAAGTTCACAATTTAAAGTCACTACATTAAACCATTTTCAAGAAACAAGTTCACAATTTCAAGTCACTAGACTTAACCATTTTCAACTGACTACACCAAACCATTTTCAAGAAACATGTTCATGATTTCAAGTCACTAAACATAACCATCTTCAAGAAACAAGTTCACAATTTCCAGTCACTACGCTTAGCCATTTGAAGAAACAAGTTTACAATTTCAAATAACTATACTTTACCATTTTCAAGAAACTAATTCACATTTCAAGTCACAACATTTAACCATTTTAAAGAAACAAGTTCACATATCAAGTCATAACATTTAAACATTTTCAAGAAATAAGTTCACAATTTCAAATCACTACACTTACCATTTTCAAGACACTAATTCACATTTAAAGTCACTACACCTAACCATTTCAAGAAACAAGTTCATAATTTCAAGTCACTACACTTAACCATTTTCTAGTCTCTAATTCACATTTCAAGTCCCTACACTGAACTATTTTCAAGAAACAAGTTCACAATTTCAAGTCACTATGCTTAGCCATTTACAGAAACAAGTTAACAATTTCAAGTCACTACACTTTACCATTTTCAAGTCAATAATTCATATTTCAAGTCACTACACTTAACAATTTCAAGAAACAAGTTCACAATTTCAAGTCATTACTCTTAACCATTTTCTAGTATATAATTCACATTTCAAGTCACTACACTTTACAATTTTCAAGTCAGTAATTCACATTTTAAGTCACTACACATAACCATTTTCAAGAAACAAATTCACATTTCAAGTCACTACATTACTCCATTTTCAAGAAAAAAGTTCACATTTTCAAGTCACTACACTTAACCATTTTCAACTCACTAATTCACATTTCAACTCCTTACACTTAACCAGTTTCAAGAAACATGTTCACAATTTCAAGTCACTACACTTAACCATTTTCAAGAAATAAGTTCACAATTTCAAGTCACTACACTTTACAATTTTCAAGTCAGTAATTCACATTTTAAGTCACTACACTTAACCATTTTCAAGAAACATGTTCACAATTTCAAGTCACTACACTTAACCATTTTAAAGAAACAAGTTCACAATTTCATGTCACTAATCTTAGCCATTTCAAGAAAAAAGTTCACAATTTCAAATCACTACACTTTACCATTTTCAAGACACTAATCTACATTTCAAGTCACTATACTAAACCATTTCAAGAAACAAGTTCACAATTTCAAGTCATTACACTTAACCATTTTCTAGTCTCTAATTCACATTTCAAGTCACTACACTTTACCATTTTCAAGAAACTAATTCACATTTCAAGTTTCTATACTTAATCATTTTCAAGAAACAAGTTCACAATCGCAAGTCACTATACTTAAAAATTTTCAAGAAACAAGTTCACAATTTCAAGTCACTACACTTAACCATTTCAACAACAAAGTTCACAATTTAAAGTCACTACATTAAACCATTTTCAAGAAACAAGTTCACAATTTCAAGTCACTAGACTTAACCATTTTCAACTGACTACACCAAACCATTTTCAAGAAACATGTTCACAATTTCAAGTCACTACACTTAACCATTTTCAAGAAAAAAGTTCACAATTTCATGTCACTAATCTTAGCCATTTCAAGAAAAAAGTTCACAATTTCAAATCACTACACTTTACCATTTTCAAGTCACTAATTCACATTTCAAGTTACTACACTTAACCGTTTCAAGAAACAAGTTCACAATTTCAAGTCATTACACTTCACCATTTTCTAGTCTCTAATTCACATTTCAAGTCACTACACTTAACCATTTTAAAGAAACAAGTTCACATATCAAGTCATAACATTTAAACATTTTCAAGAAATAAGTTCACAATTTCAAATCACTACACTTTACCATTTTCAAGTCACTAATTCACATTTCAAGTCACTACACTTAACCGTTTCAAGAAACAAGTTCACAATTTCAAATCATTACACTTAACCATTTTCTAGTCTCTAATTCACATTTCAAGTCACTACACTTTACCAATTTCAAGAAACTAATTCACATTTCAAGTTTCTATACTTAATCATTTTCAAGAAACAAGTTCACAATCGCAAGTCACTACACTTAAAAATTTTCAAGAAACAAGTTCACAATTTCAAGTCACTACACTTAACCATTTCAACAAGAAAGTTCACAATTTAAAGTCACTACATTAAACCATTTTCAAGAAACAAGTTCACAATTTCAAGTCACTAGACTTAACCATTTTCAACTGACTACACCAAACCATTTTCAAGAAACATGTTCACGATTTCAAGTCACTAAACATAACCATCTTCAAGAAACAAGTTCACAATTTCCAGTCACTACGCTTAGCCATTTGAAGAAACAAGTTTACAATTTCAAATAACTATACTTTACCATTTTCAAGAAACTAATTCACATTTCAAGTCACAACATTTAACCATTTTAAAGAAACAAGTTCACATATCAAGTCATAACATTTAAACATTTTCAAGAAATAAGTTCACAATTTCAAATCACTACACTTTACCATTTTCAAGACACTAATTCACATTTAAAGTCACTACACTTAACCATTTCAAGAAACAAGTTCATAATTTCAAGTCACTACACTTAACCATTTTCTAGTCTCTAATTCACATTTCAAGTCCCTACACTGAACTATTTTCAAGAAACAAGTTCACAATTTCAAGTCACTATGCTTAGCCATTTACAGAAACAAGTTCACAATTTCAAGTCACTACACTTTACCATTTTCAAGTCAATAATTCACAATTTCAAGTCATTACACTTAACCATTTTCTTGTCTCTAATTCACATTTCAAGTCACTACACTTAACCATTTTGTAGTGTCTAATTCACATTTCAAGTCACTACACTTAACCATTTTCAAGAAACAAGTTCAAAATTTGAAGTCACTACGCTTAGCCATTTGAAGAAACAAGTTCGCAATATCAAGTCACTACACTTTACCATTTTCAAGAAACTAATTCACATTTCATGTCACTACAAATAACCATTTCAAGAAACAAGTTCACAATTTCAAGTCACTACACTTAACCATTTCAAGAAACAAGTTCACAATTTCAAGGCACTTCATTTAACCATTTTCATGTCACTAATTCACATTTCATGTCACAACATTTAACCATTTTCAAGAAACAAGTTCACAATTGCAAGTCACTACACTTAACCATTTTCATGTCACTAATTCACATTTCAAGTAACTACAGTTAACTATTTAGAAGAAACAAGTTCACAATTTCAAGTCACTACATTTAACCATTTTACCATTTTCAACACAATAATTCACATTTCAAGTCACAACACTTAACCATTTGAAGAAACAAGTTCACAATTTCAAGTCACTACACTTAAACTTTTTCAAGAAACATGTTCACAATTTCAAGACACTACACTTAACCATTTTCAAGTCACTAATTCACATTTTAAGTCACAACACTTAACCATTTTCAAGAAACAAGTTCACATTTCAAGTCACTACATTAAACCATTTTCAAGAAACAAGTTCACAATTTCAAGTCAGTACACTTAACCATTTTCAACTCACTAATTCATATTTCAAATCACTACACTAAACCATTTTCAAGAAACATGTTCACAATTTCAAGTCACTACACTTAACCATGTTAAAGAACAAGCTCACAATTTCTAGTAACTATGCTTAGCCATTTCAAGAAACAAGTTCACAATGTCAAATCACTACACTTTACCATTTTCAAGACACTAATTCACATTTCAAGTCACTACACTTAGCCATATCAAGAAACAAGTTCACAATTTCAAGTCATTACACTTAACCATTTTCTAGTCTCTAATTCACATTTCAAGTCACTACACTTAACCATTTCAACAACAAAGTTCACAATTTAAAGTCACGACATTAAACCATTTTCAAGAAACAAGTTCACAATTTCCAGTCACAACGCTTAGCCATTTCAAGAAACAAGTTCACAATTTCAAATCACTACACTTTACCATTTTCAAGACACTAATTCACATTTCACGTCACAACATTTAACCATTTTAA
The DNA here is from genome assembly GCA_031232105.1 of Capsicum rhomboideum. NCBI lineage: Eukaryota > Viridiplantae > Streptophyta > Magnoliopsida > Solanales > Solanaceae > Capsicum > Capsicum rhomboideum. The sequence goes on from CP124711.1 coordinate 61,632,492, forward strand.
AGAAACAAGTTCACATATCAAGTCATAACATTTAACCATTTTAAAGAAACAAGTTCACAATTTCAAATCACTACACTTTACCATTTTCAAGTCACTAATTCACATTTCAAGTCACTTCACTTAACCGTTTCAAGAAACAAATTCAAATTTCAAGTCATTACACTTAACCATTTTCTAGTTTCTAATTCACATTTCAAGTCACTACACTAAACCATTTTCAAGAAACAAGTTCGCAATTTCAAGTCACTACGCTTAGCCATTTCAAGAAACAATTCGCAATATCAAGTCACTACACTTTACCATTTTCAAGAAACTAATTCACATTTCACGTCACTACACATAACCATTTAAAGAAACAAATTCACAATTTCAAGGCACTACACTTAACCATTTTCTAGTCACTAATTCTCATTTCAAGTCACAATACTTAACCATTTTCTAGAAACAAGTTCACAATTGCAAGTCACTACACTTAACAATTTTCAGCTCACTAATTCATAATTCAACTCCTTACACTTAACCATTTTCAAGAAACATGTTCACAATTTCAAGTCACTACACTTAAATATTTTCAAGAAACAAGTTCACAATTTCAAGTCACTATGCTTAGCCATTTCAAGAAACAAGTTCACAATTTGAAATCACTACACTTTACCATTTTCAAGTCATTAATTCAAATTTCAAGTCACTACACTTAACCGTTTCAAGAAACAAGTTCACAATTTCAAGTCACTTCACTTAACCATTTAAAGAAAGAAGTTCACAATTTCAAGGCACTACACTTAACCATTTTCTTGTCACTAATTCACATTTCAAGTCACAACACTTAACCATTTTCAAAAAACAAGTTCACAATTGCAAGTCACTACACTTAACCATTTTCAAGAAACAAGTTCACAATTTCAAGTCACTACACTTAACCATTTTCAAGTCACTAATTCACATTTCAAGTCACTACAGTTAACTATTTTGAAGAAACAAGTTCACAATTTCAAGTCACTACATTTAACCATTTTACCATTTTCAACACAATAATTAGCATTTCAAGTCACTACACTTAACCATTTTCAACTCACTAATTCATATTTCACCTCCTTACACTTAACCATTTTCAAGAAACATGTTCGCAATTTCAAGTCACTACACTTAAATATTTTCAAGAAACAAGTTCACAATTTCAAGTCACTATGCTTAGCCATTTCAAGAAACAAGTTCACAATTTCAAATCACTACACTTTCCCATTTTCAAGTCACTAATTCACATTACAAGTCACTACACTTAACCGTTTCAAGAAACAAATTCACAATTTCAAATCATTACACTTAACTATTTTCTAGTTTCTAATTCACATTTCATGTCACTACACTTAACCATTTTCAAGAAACAAGTTCACAATTTCAAGTCACTATTTTTAGCCATTTCAAGAAGCAAGTTCGCAATATTAAGTCACTACACTTTACCATTTTCAAGAAACTAATTCACATTTCATGTCACTACACATAACCATTTCAAGAAACAAGTTCACAATTTCAAGTCACTACACTTAACCATTTCAAGAAACAAGTTCACAATTTCAAGTCACTACACTTAACCATTTCAAGAAACAAGTTCACAATTTCAAGGCACTACACTTAACCATTTTCTTGTCACTAATTCACATTTCAAGTCACAACACTTAACCATTTTGAAGAAACAAGTTCACAATTGCAAGTCACTACACTTAACCATTTTCAAGAAACAAGTTCACAATTTCAAGTCACTACACTTAACCATTTTCAAGTCACTAATTCACATTTCAAGTCATTACAGTTAACTATTTAGAAGAAACAAGTTCACAATTACAAGTCACTACATTTAACCATTTCACCATTTTCAACACAATAATTTACATTTTAAGTCACAACACTTAACCATTTTAAAGAAACAAGTTCACAATTGCAAGTCACAGCACTTAACCATTTCAAGAAACAAGTTTACAATTTCAAGTCACTACACTTAACCTTTTTCAAGAAACATGTTCACAATTTCAAGTCACTACACTTAACCATATTCAATAAACATGTTCACAATTTCAAGTCACTACACTTAACCATTTTAAAGAACAAGCTCACAATTTCTAATACCTACGCTTAGCCATTTCAAGAAACAAGTTCACAATTTAAAATCACTACACTTTACCATTTTCAAGTCACTAATTCACATTTCAAGTCACTAAACTTAACCGTTTCAAGAAACAAGTTCACAATTTCAAGTCACTACACTTAACCATTTTCTAGTCTCTAATTCACATTTCAAGTCCCTACACTGAACCATTTTCAAGAAAAAAGTTCACAATTTCAAGTCACTATGCTTAGCCATTTCAAGAAACAAGTTCACAATTTCAAGTCACTACACTTTACCATTTTCAAGTCAATAATTCATATTTCAAGTCATTACACTTAACAATTTCAAGAAAAAAGTTCACAATTTCAAGTCATTACACTTAACCATTTTCTAGCCTATATTTCCAATTTCAAGTCACTACACTTTACCATTTTCAAGTCAGTAATTCACATTTTAAGTCACAACACTTAACCATTTTCAAGAAACAAGTTCACATTTCAAGTCACTACATTAAACCATTTTCAAGAAACAAGTTCACAATTTCAAGTCACTACACTTAACCATTTTCAACTCACTAATTTACATTTCAACTCACTACACTAAATCATTTTCAAGAAACATGTTCACGGTTTCAAGTCACTAAACTTAACCATTTTCAAGAAACAAGTTCACAATTTCCAGTCACAACGCTTAGCCATTTCAAGAAACAAGCTCACAATTTCAAATCACTACACTTTACCATTTTCAAGACAGTAATTCATTTTTCAAGTCACAACATTTAACCATTTTGAAGAAACAAGTTCACATATCAAGTCATAACATTTAACCATTTTCAAGAAACAAGTTCACAATTTCAAATCACTACACTTTACCATTTTCAAGTCACTAATTCACATTTCAAGTCACTTCACTTAACCGTTTCAAGAAACAAATTCACAATTTCAAGTCATTACACTTAACCATTTTCTAGTTTCTAATTCAAATTTCAAGTCACTACACTAAACCATTTTCAAGAAACAAGTTCACAATTTCAAGTCACTACGCTTAGCCATTTCAAGAAACAATTCGCAATATCAAGTCACTACACTTTACCATTTTCAAGAAACTAATTCACATTTCATGTCACTACACATAACCATTTCAAGAAACAAATTCACAATTTCAAGGCACTACACTTAACCATTTTCTAGTCACTAATTCACATTTCAAGTCACAACACTTAACCATTTTCAAGAAACAAGTTCACAATTGCAAGTCACTACACTTAACCATTTTCAAGAAACAAGTTCACAATTTCAAGTCACTACACTTAACAATTTTCAACTTACTAATTCATAATTCAACTCCTTACACTTAACCATTTTCAAGAAACATGTTCACAATTTCAAGTCACTACACTTAAATATTTTCAAGAAACAAGTTCACAATTTCAAGTCACTATGCTTAGCCATTTCAAGAAACAAGTTCACAATTTGAAATCACTACACTTTACCATTTTCAAGTCATTAATTCACATTTCAAGTCACTACACTTAACCATTTCAAGAAACAAGTTCACAATTTCAAGTCACTACACTTAACCATTTAAAGAAAGAAGTTCACAATTTCAAGGCACTACACTTAACCATTTTCTTGTCACTAATTCACATTTCAAGTCACAACACTTAACCATTTTCAAAAAACAAGTTCACAATTTCTAGTCACTACACTTTACCATTTTCAAGTCAATAATTCACATTTCAAGTCACTACACTTAACCATTTTACCATTTTCAACACAATAATTAGCATTTCAAGTCACTACACTTAACCATTTTCAACTCACTAATTCATATTTCACCTCCTTTCACTTAACCATTTTCAAGAAACATGTTCACAATTTCAAGTCACTACACTTAAATATTTTCAAGAAACAAGTTCACAATTTCAAGTCACTATGCTTAGCCATTTCAAGAAACAAGTTCACAATTTCAAATCACTACACTTTACCATTTTCAAGTCACTAATTCACATTTCAAGTCACTACACTTAACCGTTTCAAGAAACAAATTCACAATTTCAAATCATTACACTTAACTATTTTCTAGTTTCTAATTCACATTTCAAGTCACTACACTTAACCATTTTCAAGAAACAAGTTCACAATTTCAAGTCACTATTTTTAGCCATTTCAAGAAACAAGTTCGCAATATCAAGTCACTACACTTTACCATTTTCAAGAAACTAATTCACATTTCATGCCACTACACATAACCATTTCAAGAAACAAGTTCACAATTTCAAGTCACTACACTTAACCATTTCAAGAAACAAGTTCACAATTTCAAGTCACTACACTTAACCATTTCAAGAAACAAGTTCACAATTTCAAGGCACTACACTTTACCATTTTCAAGACACTAATTCACATTTCAAGTCACAACATTTAACCATTTTAAAGAAACAAGTTCACATATCAAGTCATAACATTTAACCATTTTCAAGAAACAAGTTCACAATTTCAAATCACTACACTTTACCATTTTCAAGTCACTAATTCACATTTCAAGTCACTTCACTTAACCGTTTCAAGAAACAAATTCACAATTTCAAGTCATTACACTTAACCATTTTCTAGTTTCTAATTCACATTTCAAGTCACTACACTAAACCATTTTCAAGAAACAAGTTCACAATTTCAAGTCACTATGCTTAGCCATTTCAAGAAACAAGTTCACAATTTCAAGTCACTACAGTTTACCATTTTCAAGTCAATAATTCATATTTCAAGTCATTACACTTAACAATTTCAAGAAAAAAGTTCACAATTTCAAGTCATTACACTTAACCATTTTCTAGCCTATAATTCCAATTTCAAGTCACTACACTTTACCATTTTCAAGTCAGCAATTCACATTTTAAGTCACAACACTTAACCATTTTCAAGAAACAAGTTCACATTTCAAGTCACTACATTAAACCATTTTCAAGAAACAAGTTCACAATTTCAAGTCACTACACTTAACCATTTTCAACTCACTAATTTACATTTCAACTCACTACACTAAATCATTTTCAAGAAACATGTTCACGGTTTCAAGTCACTAAACTTAACCATTTTCAAGAAACAAGTTCACAATTTCCAGTCACAACGCTTAGCCATTTCAAGAAACAAGCTCACAATTTCAAATCGCTACACTTTACCATTTTCAAGATACTAATTCACATTTCAAGTCACAACATTTAACCATTTTAAAGAAACAAGTTCACATATCAAGTCATAACATTTAACCATTTTCAAGAAAAAAGTTCACAATTTCAAATCACTACACTTTACCATTTTCAAGTCACTAATTCACATTTCAAGTCACTTCACTTAACCGTTTCAAGAAACAAATTCACAATTTCAAGTCATTACACTTAACCATTTTCTAGTTTCTAATTCACATTTCAAGTCACTACACTAAACCATTTTCAAGAAACAAGTTCACAATTTCAAGTCACTACGCTTAGCCATTTCAAGAAACAATTCGCAATATCAAGTCACTACACTTTACCATTTTCAAGAAACTAATTCACATTTCATGCCACTACACATAACCATTTCAAGAAACAAGTTCACAATTTCAAGTCACTACACTTAACCATTTCAAGAAACAAGTTCACAATTTCAAGTCACTACACTTAACCATTTCAAGAAACAAGTTCACAATTTCAAGGCACTACACTTTACCATTTTCAAGACACTAATTCACATTTCAAGTCACAACATTTAACCATTTTAAAGAAACAAGTTCACATATCAAGTCATAACATTTAACCATTTTCAAGAAACAAGTTCACAATTTCAAATCACTACACTTTACCATTTTCAAGTCACTAATTCACATTTCAAGTCACTTCACTTAACCGTTTCAAGAAACAAATTCACAATTTCAAGTCATTACACTTAACCATTTTCTAGTTTCTAATTCACATTTCAAGTCACTACACTAAACCATTTTCAAGAAACAAGTTCACAATTTCAAGTCACTATGCTTAGCCATTTCAAGAAACAAGTTCACAATTTCAAGTCACTACAGTTTACCATTTTCAAGTCAATAATTCATATTTCAAGTCATTACACTTAACAATTTCAAGAAAAAAGTTCACAATTTCAAGTCATTACACTTAACCATTTTCTAGCCTATAATTCCAATTTCAAGTCACTACACTTTACCATTTTCAAGTCAGCAATTCACATTTTAAGTCACAACACTTAACCATTTTCAAGAAACAAGTTCACATTTCAAGTCACTACATTAAACCATTTTCAAGAAACAAGTTCACAATTTCAAGTCACTACACTTAACCATTTTCAACTCACTAATTTACATTTCAACTCACTACACTAAATCATTTTCAAGAAACATGTTCACGGTTTCAAGTCACTAAACTTAACCATTTTCAAGAAACAAGTTCACAATTTCCAGTCACAACGCTTAGCCATTTCAAGAAACAAGCTCACAATTTCAAATCGCTACACTTTACCATTTTCAAGATACTAATTCACATTTCAAGTCACAACATTTAACCATTTTAAAGAAACAAGTTCACATATCAAGTCATAACATTTAACCATTTTCAAGAAACAAGTTCACAATTTCAAATCACTACACTTTACCATTTTCAAGTCACTAATTCACATTTCAAGTCACTTCACTTAACCGTTTCAAGAAACAAATTCACAATTTCAAGTCATTACACTTAACCATTTTCTAGTTTCTAATTCACATTTCAAGTCACTACACTAAACCATTTTCAAGAAACAAGTTCACAATTTCAAGTCACTACGCTTAGCCATTTCAAGAAACAATTCGCAATATCAAGTCACTACACTTTACCATTTTCAAGAAACTAATTCACATTTCATGTCACTACACATAACCATTTCAAGAAACAAATTCACAATTTCAAGGCACTACGCTTAACCATTTTCTAGTCACTAATTCACATTTCAAGTCACAACACTTAACCATTTTCAAGAAACAAGTTCACAATTGCAAGTCACTACACTTAACAATTTTCAACTCACTAATTCATAATTCAACTCCTTACACTTAACCATTTTCAAGAAACATGTTCACAATTTCAAGTCACTACACTTAAATATTTTCAAGAAACAAGTTCACAATTTCAAGTCACTATGCTTAGCCATTTCAAGAAACAAGTTCACAATTTCAATACACTACACTTTACCATTTTCAAGTCATTAATTCACATTTCAAGTCACTACACTTAACCGTTTCAAGAAACAATTTCACAATTTCAAGTCACTACACTTAACCATTTAAAGAAAGAAGTTCACAATTTCAAGGCACTACACTTAACCATTTTCTTGTCACTAATTCACATTTCAAGTCACTACAGTTAACTATTTAGAAGAAACAAGTTCACAATTTCAAGTAACTACATTTAACCATTTTCTTGTCACTAATTCACATTTCAAGTCACTACACTTAACCATTTTAAAGAAACAAGTTCACAATTTCAAGTCACTATTTTTAGCCATTTCAAGAAACAAGTTCGCAATATCAAGTCACTACACATTACCATTTTCAAGAAACTAATTCACATTTCATGCCACTACACATAACCATTTCAAGAAACAAGTTCACAATTTCAAGTCACTACACTTAACCATTTCAAGAAACAAGTTCACAATTTCAAGGCACTACACTTAACCATTTTCTTGTCACTAATTCACATTTCAAGTCACTACACTTAACCATTTTAAAGAAACAAGTTCACAATTTCAAGTCACTATTTTTAGCCATTTCAAGAAACAAGTTCGCAATATCAAGTCACTACACTTTACTATTTTCAAGAAACTAATTCACATTTCATGCCACTACACATAACCATTTCAAGAAACAAGTTCACAATTTCAAGTCACTACACTTAACCATTTCAAGAAACAAGTTCACAATTTCAAGGCACTACACTTAACCATTTTCTTGTCACTAATTCACATTTCAAGTTACAACACTTAACCATTTTCAAGAAACAAGTTCACAATTTCAAGTCACTATGTTTAGCCATTTCAAGAAACAAGTTCGCAATATCAAGTCACTACACTTTACCATTTTCAAGAAACTAATTCACATTTCATGTCACTACACATAACCATTTCAAGAAACAAGTTCACAATTTCAAGTCACTACACTTAACCATTTCAAGAAACAAGTTCACAATTTCAAGGCACTACACTTAACCATTTTCTTGTCACTAATTCACATGTCAAGTCACAACACTTAACCATTTTCAAGAAACAAGTTCACAATTGCAAGTCACTACACTTAACCATTTTCAAGAAACAAGTTCACAATTTCAAGTCACTACACTTAACCATTTTCAAGTCACTAATTCACATTTCAAGTCACAACATTTAACCATTTTAAAGAAACAAGTTCACATATCAAGTCATAACATTTAACCATTTTCAAGAAACAAGTTCACAATTTCAAATCACTACACTTTACCATTTTCAAGTCACTAATTCACATTTCAAGTCACTTCACTTAACCGTTTCAAGAAACAAATTCACAATTTCAAGTCATTACACTTAACCATTTTCTAGTTTCTAATTCACATTTCAAGTCACTACACTAAACCATTTTCAAGAAACAAGTTCACAATTTCAAGTCACTACGCTTAGCCATTTCAAGAAACAATTCGCAATATCAAGTCACTACACTTTACCATTTTCAAGAAACTAATTCACATTTCATGTCACTACACATAACCATTTCAAGAAACAAATTCACAATTTCAAGGCACTACACTTAACCATTTTCTAGTCACTAATTCACATTTCAAGTCACAACACTTAACCATTTTCAAGAAACAAGTTCACAATTGCAAGTCACTACACATAACCATTTCAAGAAACAAGTTCAAAATTTCAAGTCACTACACTTAACAATTTTCAACTCACTAATTCATAATTCAACTCCTTACACTTAACCATTTTCAAGAAACATGTTCACAATTTCAAGTCACTACACTTAAATATTTTCAAGAAACAAGTTCACAATTTCAAGTCACTATGCTTAGCCATTTCAAGAAACAAGTTCACAATTTGAAATCACTACACTTTACCATTTTCAAGTCATTAATTCACATTTCAAGTCACTACACTTAACCATTTCAAGAAACAAGTTCACAATTTCAAGTCACTACACTTAACCATTTAAAGAAAGAAGTTCACAATTTCAAGGCACTACACTTAACCATTTTCTTGTCACTAATTCACATTTCAAGTCACAACACTTAACCATTTTCAAAAAACAAGTTCACAATTTCAAGTCACTACACTTTACCATTTTCAGGTCAATAATTCACATTTCAAGTCACTACACTTAACCATTTTACCATTTTCAACACAATAATTAGCATTTCAAGTCACTACACTTAACCATTTTCAACTCACTAATTCATATTTCACCTCCTTTCACTTAACCATTTTCAAGAAACATGTTCACAATTTCAAGTCACTACACTTAAATATTTTCAAGAAACAAGTTCACAATTTCAAGTCACTATGCTTAGCCATTTCAAGAAACAAGTTCACAATTTCAAATCACTACACTTTACCATTTTCAAGTCACTAATTCACATTTCAAGTCACTACACTTAACCGTTTCAAGAAACAAATTCACAATTTCAAATCATTACACTTAACTATTTTCTAGTTTCTAATTCACATTTCAAGTCACTACACTTAACCATTTTAAAGAAACAAGTTCACAATTTCAAGTCACTATTTTTAGCCATTTCAAGAAACAAGTTCGCAATATCAAGTCACTACACTTTACTATTTTCAAGAAACTAATTCACATTTCATGCCACTACACATAACCATTTCAAGAAACAAGTTCACAATTTCAAGTCACTACACTTAACCATTTCAAGAAACAAGTTCACAATTTCAAGGCACTACACTTAACCATTTTCTTGTCACTAATTCACATTTCAAGTTACAACACTTAACAATTTTCAAGAAACAAGTTCACAATTTCAAGTCACTATGTTTAGCCATTTCAAGAAACAAGTTCGCAATATCAAGTCACTACACTTTACCATTTTCAAGAAACTAATTCACATTTCATGTCACTACACATAACCATTTCAAGAAACAAGTTCACAATTTCAAGTCACTACACTTAACCATTTCAAGAAACAAGTTCACAATTTCAAGGCACTACACTTAACCATTTTCTTGTCACTAATTCACATGTCAAGTCACAACACTTAACCATTTTCAAGAAACAAGTTCACAATTGCAATTCACTACACTTAACCATTTTCAAGAAACAAGTTCACAATTTCAAGTCACTACACTTAACCATTTTCAAGTCACTAATTCACATTTCAAGTCACAACATTTAACCATTTTAAAGAAACAAGTTCACATATCAAGTCATAACATTTAACCATTTTCAAGAAACAAGTTCACAATTTCAAATCACTACACTTTACCATTTTCAAGTCACTAATTCACATTTCAAGTCACTTCACTTAACCGTTTCAAGAAACAAATTCACAATTTCAAGTCATTACACTTAACCATTTTCTAGTTTCTAATTCACATTTCAAGACACTACACTAAACCATTTTCAAGAAACAAGTTCACAATTTCAAGTCACTACGCTTAGCCATTTCAAGAAACAATTCGCAATATCAAGTCACTACACTTTACCATTTTCAAGAAACTAATTCACATTTCATGTCACTACACATAACCATTTCAAGAAACAAATTCACAATTTCAAGGCACTACACTTAACCATTTTCTAGTCACTAATTCACATTTCAAGTCACAACACTTAACCATTTTCAAGAAACAAGTTCACAATTGCAAGTCACTACACATAACCATTTCAAGAAACAAGTTCAAAATTTCAAGTCACTACACTTAACAATTTTCAACTCACTAATTCATAATTCAACTCCTTACACTTAACCATTTTCAAGAAACATGTTCACAATTTCAAGTCACTACACTTAAATATTTTCAAGAAACAAGTTCACAATTTCAAGTCACAATGCTTAGCCATTTCAAGAAACAAGTTCACAATTTGAAATCACTACACTTTACCATTTTCAAGTCATTAATTCACATTTCAAGTCACTACACTTAACCATTTCAAGAAACAAGTTCACAATTTCAAGTCACTACACTTAACCATTTAAAGAAAGAAGTTCACAATTTCAAGGCACTACACTTAACCATTTTCTTGTCACTAATTCACATTTCAAGTCACAACACTTAACCATTTTCAAAAAACAAGTTCACAATTTCAAGTCACTACACTTTACCATTTTCAGGTCAATAATTCACATTTCAAGTCACTACACTTAACCATTTTACCATTTTCAACACAATAATTAGCATTTCAAGTCACTACACTTAACCATTTTCAACTCACTAATTCATATTTCACCTCCTTTCACTTAACCATTTTCAAGAAACATGTTCACAATTTCAAGTCACTACACTTAAATATTTTCAAGAAACAAGTTCACAATTTCAAGTCACTATGCTTAGCCATTTCAAGAAACAAGTTCACAATTTCAAATCACTACACTTTACCATTTTCAAGTCACTAATTCACATTTCAAGTCACTACACTTAACCGTTTCAAGAAACAAATTCACAATTTCAAATCACTATTTTTAGCCATTTCAAGAAACAAGTTCGCAATATCAAGTCACTACACTTTACCATTTTCAAGAAACTAATTCACATTTCATGCCACTACACATAACCATTTCAAGAAACAAGTTCACAATTTCAAGTCACTACACTTAACCATTTCAAGAAACAAGTTCACAATTTCAAGGCACTACACTTAACCATTTTCTTGTCACTAATTCACATTTCAAGTTACAACACTTAACCATTTTCAAGAAACAAGTTCACAATTTCAAGTCACTATGTTTAGCCATTTCAAGAAACAAGTTCGCAATATCAAGTCACTACACTTTACCATTTTCAAGAAACTAATTCACATTTCATGTCACTACACATAACCATTTCAAGAAACAAGTTCACAATTTCAAGTCACTACACTTAACCATTTCAAGAAACAAGTTCACAATTTCAAGGCACTACACTTAACCATTTTCTTGTCACTAATTCACATGTCAAGTCACAACACTTAACCATTTTCAAGAAACAAGTTCACAATTGCAAGTCACTACACTTAACCATTTTCAAGAAACAAGTTCACAATTTCAAGTCACTACACTTAACCATTTTCAAGTCAATAATTCACATTTAAAGTCATTACAGTTAACCATTTTCAAAAAAAAAGTACACAATTGCAAGTCACTACACTTAACCATTTTCAAGAAACAAGTTCACAATTTCAAGGCACTACACTTAACCATTTTCTTGTCACTAATTCACATGTCAAGTCACAACACTTAACCATTTTCAAGAAACAAGTTCACAATTGCAAGTCACTACACTTAACCATTTTCAAGAAACAAGTTCACAATTTCAAGTCACTACACTTAACCATTTTCAAGTCACTAATTCACATTTCAAGTCACAACATTTAACCATTTTAAAGAAACAAGTTCACATATCAAGTCATAACATTTAACCATTTTCAAGAAACAAGTTCACAATTTCAAATCACTACACTTTACCATTTTCAAGTCACTAATTCACATTTCAAGTCACTTCACTTAACCGTTTCAAGAAACAAATTCACAATTTCAAGTCATTACACTTAACCATTTTCTAGTTTCTAATTCACATTTCAAGTCACTACACTAAACCATTTTCAAGAAACAAGTTCACAATTTCAAGTCACTACGCTTAGCCATTTCAAGAAACAATTCGCAATATCAAGTCACTACACTTTACCATTTTCAAGAAACTAATTCACAGTTCATGTCACTACACATAACCATTTCAAGAAACAAATTCACAATTTCAAGGCACTACACTTAACCATTTTCTAGTCACTAATTCACATTTCAAGTCACAACACTTAACCATTTTCAAGAAACAAGTTCACAATTGCAAGTCACTACACATAACCATTTCAAGAAACAAGTTCAAAATTTCAAGTCACTACACTTAACAATTTTCAACTCACTAATTCATAATTCAACTCCTTACACTTAACCATTTTCAAGAAACATGTTCACAATTTCAAGTCACTACACTTAAATATTTTCAAGAAACAAGTTCACAATTTCAAGTCACTATGCTTAGCCATTTCAAGAAACAAGTTCACAATTTGAAATCACTACACTTTACCATTTTCAAGTCATTAATTCACATTTCAAGTCACTACACTTAACCATTTCAAGAAACAAGTTCACAATTTCAAGTCACTACACTTAACCATTTAAAGAAAGAAGTTCACAATTTCAAGGCACTACACTTAACCATTTTCTTGTCACTAATTCACATTTCAAGTCACAACACTTAACCATTTTCAAAAAACAAGTTCACAATTTCAAGTCACTACACTTTACCATTTTCAGGTCAATAATTCACATTTCAAGTCACTACACTTAACCATTTTACCATTTTCAACACAATAATTAGCATTTCAAGTCACTACACTTAACCATTTTCAACTCACTAATTCATATTTCACCTCCTTTCACTTAACCATTTTCAAGAAACATGTTCACAATTTCAAGTCACTACACTTAAATATTTTCAAGAAACAAGTTCACAATTTCAAGTCACTATGCTTAGCCATTTCAAGAAACAAGTTCACAATTTCAAATCACTACACTTTACCATTTTCAAGTCACTAATTCACATTTCAAGTCACTACACTTAACCGTTTCAAGAAACAAATTCACAATTTCAAATCATTACACTTAACTATTTTCTAGTTTCTAATTCACATTTCAAGTCACTACACTTAACCATTTTAAAGAAACAAGTTCACAATTTCAAGTCACTATTTTTAGCCATTTCAAGAAACAAGTTCGCAATATCAAGTCACTACACTTTACCATTTTCAAGAAACTAATTCACATTTCATGCCACTACACAACCATTTCAAGAAACAAGTTCACAATTTCAAGTCACTACACTTAACCATTTCAAGAAACAAGTTCACAATTTCAAGGCACTACACTTAACCATTTTCTTGTCACTAATTCACATTTCAAGTTACAACACTTAACCATTTTCAAGAAACAAGTTCACAATTTCAAGTCACTATGTTTAGCCATTTCAAGAAACAAGTTCGCAATATCAAGTCACTACACTTTACCATTTTCAAGAAACTAATTCACATTTCATGTCACTACACATAACCATTTAAAGAAACAAGTTCACAATTTCAAGTCACTACACTTAACCATTTCAAGAAACAAGTTCACAATTTCAAGGCACTACACTTAACCATTTTCTTGTCACTAATTCACATGTCAAGTCACAACACTTAACCATTTTCAAGAAACAAGTTCACAATTGCAAGTCACTACACTTAACCATTTTCAAGAAACAAGTTCACAATTTCAAGTCACTACACTTAACCATTTTCAAGTCAATAATTCACATTTCAAGTCATTACAGTTAACCATTTTCAAAAAAAAAGTACACAATTGCAAGTCACTACACTTAACCATTTTCAAGAAACAAGTTCAAAATTTCAAGTCACTACACTTAACCATTTTCAAGTCACTAATTCACATTTCAAGTCACTACAGTTAACTATTTAGAAGAAACAAGTTCACAATTTCAAGTCACTACATTTAACCATTTTACCATTTTCAACACAATAATTCACATTTCAAGTCACTACACTTAACCATTTTCAAGAAACAAGTTCACAATTTCAAGTCACTACACTTAACTATTTCAAGAAACAAGTTCACAATTTCAAGGCATTACACTTAACCATTTTCTTGTCACTAATTCACATTTCAAGTCACAACACTTAACCATTTTCAAGAAACAAGTTTAAAATTGCAAGTCACTACACTTAACCATTTTCAAGAAACAAGTTCACAATTTCAAGTCACTACACTTAACCATTTTCAAGTCACTAATTCACATTTCAAGTCACTACAGTTAACTATTTAAAAGAAACAAGTTCACAATTTCAAGTCACTACATTTAACCATTTTACCATTTTCAACACAATAAATAGCATTTCAAGTCACTACACTTAACCATTTTCAACTCACTAATTCATATTTCACCTCCTTACACTTAACCATTTTCAAGAAACATTTTCACAATTTCAAGTCACTACACTTAAATATTTTCAAGAAACAAGTTCACAATTTCAAGTCACTATGCTTAGCCATTTCAAGAAACAAGTTCACAATTTCAAATCACTACACTTTACCATTTTCAAGTCACTAATTCACATTTCAATCACTACACTTAACCGTTTCAAGAAACAAGTTCACAATTTCAAGTCATTACACTTCACCATTTTATAGTCTCTAATTCACATTTCAAGTCACTACACTTAACCATTTTAAAGAAACAAGTTCACAATTTCAAGTCACTACGCTTAGCCATTTCAAGAAACAAGTTCGCAATATCAAGTCACTACATTTTACCATTTTCAAGAAACTAATTCACATTTCATGTCACTACACATAACCATTTTCAAGAAACAAGTTCACAATTGCAAGTCACTACACATAACCATTTCAAGAAACAAGTTCACAATTTCAAGTCACTACACTTAACCATTTCAAGAAACAAGTTCACAATTTCAAGGCCTTACACTTAACCATTTTCTTGTCACTAATTCACATTTCAAGTCACAACACTTAACCATTTTCAAGAAACAAGTTCACAATTGCAAGTCACTACACTTAACCATTTTCAAGACACAAGTTCAAAATTTAAAGTCACTACACTTAACCATTTTCAAGTCACTAATTCACATTTCAAGTCACTACAGTCAACTATTTAGAAGAAACAAGTTCACAATTTCAAGTCACTACATTTAACCATTTTACCATTTTCAACACAATAATTCACATTTCAAGTCACAACACTTAACCATTTCAAGAAACAAGTTTACAATTTTAAGTCACTACACTTAACCTTTTTCAAGAAACATGTTCACAATTTTAAGTCACTACACTTAACCATATTCAAGAAAAAAGTTCACAATTTCAAGTCACTACACTTTACCATTTTCAAGAAACTAATTCACATTTCATGTCACTACACATAACCATTTCAAGAAACAAATTCACAATTTCAAGGCACTACACTTAACCATTTTCTTGTCACTAATTCACATTTCAAGTCCCTACACTGAACCATTTTCAAGAAAAAAGTTCACAATTTCAAGTCACTATGCTTAGCCATTTCAAGAAACAAGTTCACAATTTCAAGTCACTACACTTTACCATTTTCAAGTCAATAATTCATATTTCAAGTCATTACACTTAACAATTTCAAGAAAAAAGTTCACAATTTCAAGTCATTACACTTAACCATTTTATAGCCTATAATTCCAATTTCAAGTCACTACACTTTACCATTTTCAAGAAACAAGTTCACATTTCAAGTCACTACATTAAACCATTTTCAAGAAACAAGTTCACAATTTCAAGTCACTACACTTAACCATTTTCAACTCACTAATTTACATTTCAACTCACTACACTAAATCATTTTCAAGAAACATGTTCACGGTTTCAAGTCACTAAACTTAACCATTTTCAAGAAACAAGTTCACAATTTCCAGTCACAACGCTTAGCCATTTCAAGAAACAAGCTCACAATTTCAAATCACTACACTTTACCATTTTCAAGACACTAATTCACATTTCAAGTCACAACATTTAACCATTTTAAAGAAACAAGTTCACATATCAAGTCATAACATTTAACCATTTTCAAGAAACAAGTTCACAATTTCAAATCACTACACTTTACCATTTTCAAGTCACTAATTCACATTTCAAGTCACTTCACTTAACCGTTTCAAGAAACAAATTCACAATTTCAAGTCATTACACTTAACCATTTTCTAGTTTCTAATTCACATTTCAAGTCACTACACTAAACCATTTTCAAGAAACAAGTTCACAATTTCAAGTCACTACACTTAACCATTTAAAGAAAGAAGTTCACAATTTCAAGGCACTACACTTAACCATTTTCTTGTCACTAATTCACATTTCAAGTCACAACACTTAACCATTTTCAAAAAACAAGTTCACAATTTCAAGTCACTACACTTTACCATTTTCAGGTCAATAATTCACATTTCAAGTCACTACACTTAACCATTTTACCATTTTCAACACAATAATTAGCATTTCAAGTCACTACACTTAACCATTTTCAACTCACTAATTCATATTTCACCTCCTTTCACTTAACCATTTTCAAGAAACATGTTCACAATTTCAAGTCACTACACTTAACAATTTTCAACTCACTAATTCATAATTCAACTCCTTACACTTAACCATTTTCAAGAAACATGTTCACAATTTCAAGTCACTACACTTAAATATTTTCAAGAAACAAGTTCACAATTTCAAGTCACTATGCTTAGCCATTTCAAGAATCAAGTTCACAATTTCAAATCACTACACTTTACCATTTTCAAGTCATTAATTCACATTTCAAGTCACTACACTTAACCATTTCAAGAAACAAGTTCACAATTTCAAGTCACTACACTTAACCATTTAAAGAAAGAAGTTCACAATTTCAAGGCACTACACTTAACCATTTTCTTGTCACTAATTCACATTTCAAGTCACAACACTTAACCATTTTCAAAAAACAAGTTCACAATTTCAAGTCACTACACTTTACCATTTTCAGGTCAATAATTCACATTTCAAGTCACTACACTTAACCATTTTACCATTTTCAACACAATAATTAGCATTTCAAGTCACTACACTTAACCATTTTCAACTCACTAATTCATATTTCACCTCCTTTCACTTAACCATTTTCAAGAAACATGTTCACAATTTCAAGTCACTACACTTAAATATTTTCAAGAAACAAGTTCACAATTTCAAGTCACTATGCTTAGCCATTTCAAGAAACAAGTTCACAATTTCAAATCACTACACTTTACCATTTTCAAGTCACTAATTCACATTTCAAGTCACTACACTTAACCGTTTCAAGAAACAAATTCACAATTTCAAATCATTACACTTAACTATTTTCTAGTTTCTAATTCACATTTCAAGTCACTACACTTAACCATTTTAAAGAAACAAGTTCACAATTTCAAGTCACTATTTTTAGCCATTTCAAGAAACAAGTTCGCAATATCAAGTCACTACACTTTACCATTTTCAAGAAACTAATTCACATTTCATGCCACTACACATAACCATTTCAAGAAACAAGTTCACAATTTCAAGTCACTACACTTAACCATTTCAAGAAACAAGTTCACAATTTCAAGTCACTACACTTAACCATTTAAAGAAACAAGTTCACAATTTCAAATCACTACACTTTACCATTTTCAAGACACTAATTCACATTTCAAGTCACAACATTTAACCATTTTAAAGAAACAAGTTCACATATCAAGTCATAACATTTAACCATTTTCAAGAAACAAGTTCACAATTTCAAATCACTACACTTTACCATTTTCAAGTCACTAATTCACATTTCAAGTCACTTCACTTAACCGTTTCAAGAAACAAATTCACAATTTCAAGTCATTACACTTAACCATTTTCTAGTTTCTAATTCACATTTCAAGTCACTACACTAAACCATTTTCAAGAAACAAGTTCACAATTTCAAGTCACTATGCTTAGCCATTTCAAGAAACAAGTTCACAATTTCAAGTCACTACAGTTTACCATTTTCAAGTCAATAATTCATATTTCAAGTCATTACACTTAACAATTTCAAGAAAAAAGTTCACAATTTCAAGTCATTACACTTAACCATTTTCTAGCCTATAATTCCAATTTCAAGTCACTACACTTTACCATTTTCAAGTCAGCAATTCACATTTTAAGTCACAACACTTAACCATTTTCAAGAAACAAGTTCACATTTCAAGTCACTACACTTAACCATTTCAAGAAACAAGTTCACAATTTCAAGGCACTACACTTAACCATTTTCTTGTCACTAATTCACATTTCAAGTTACAACACTTAACCATTTTCAAGAAACAAGTTCACAATTTCAAGTCATTATGTTTAGCCATTTCAAGAAACAAGTTCGCAATATCAAGTCACTACACTTTACCATTTTCAAGAAACTAATTCACATTTCATGTCACTACACATAACCATTTCTAGAAACAAGTTCACAATTTCAAATCACTACACTTAACCATTTCAAGAAACAAGTTCACAATTTCAAGGCACTACACTTAACCATTTTCTTGTCACTAATTCACATGTCAAGTCACAACACTTAACCATTTTCAAGAAACAAGTTCACAATTGCAAGTCACTACACTTAACCATTTTCAAGAAACAAGTTCACAATTTCAAGTCACTACACTTAACCATTTTCAAGTCAATAATTCACATTTCAAGTCATTACAGTTAACCATTTTCAAAAAAAAAGTACACAATTGCAAGTCACTACACTTAACCATTTTCAAGAAACAAGTTCAAAATTTCAAGTCACTACACTTAACCATTTTCAAGTCACTAATTCACATTTCAAGTCACTACAGTTAACTATTTAGAAGAAACAAGTTCACAATTTCAAGTCACTACATTTAACCATTTTACCATTTTCAACACAATAATTCACATTTCAAGTCACTACACTTAACCATTTTCAAGAAACAAGTTCACAATTGCAAGTCACAACACTTAACCATTTCAAGAAACAAGTTTACAATTTCAAGTCACAACACTTAACCTTTTTCAAGAAACATGTTCACAATTTTAAGTCACTACACTTAACCATATTCAAGAAAAAAGTTCACAATTTCAAGGCACTACACTTAAACATTTTTTTGTCACTAATTCACATTTCAAGTCACAACACTTAACCATTTTCAAGAAACAAGTTTACAATTGCAAGTCACTACACATACACATTTCAAGAAACAAGTTCAAAATTGCAAGTCACTACGCTTAACCATTTTCAAGAAACAAGTTCACAATTTCAAGTCACTACACTTAACCATTTTCAAGTCACTAATTCACATTTCAAGTCACTACAGTTAACTATTTAGAAGAAACAAGTTCACAATTTCAAGTCACTACATTTAACCATTTTACCATTTTCAACACAATACATAGCATTTCAAGTCACAACACTTAACCATTTTCAACTCACTAATTCATATTTCACCTCCTTACACTTAACCATTTTCAAGAAACATGTTCACAATTTCAAGTCACTACACTTAAATATTTTCAAGAAACAAGTTCACAATTTCAAGTCACTATGCTTAGCCATTTCAAGAAACAAGTTCACAATTTCAAATCACTACACTTTACCATTTTCAAGTCACTAATTCACATTTCAAGTCACTACACTTAACCGTTTCAAGAAACAAGTTCACAATTTCAAGTCATTACACTTCACCATTTTCTAGTCTCTAATTCACATTTCAAGTCACTACACTTTACCATTTTCAAGAAACTAATTCACATTTCATGTCACTACACATAACCATTTAAAGAAACAAATTCACAATTTCAAGGCACTACACTTAACCATTTTCTTGTCACTAATTCAAATTTCAAGTCACAACACTTAACCTTTTCAAGAAACAAGTTCACAATTGCAAGTCACTACACTTAACCATTTTCAAGAAACAAGTTCACAATTTCAAGTCACTACACTTAACCATTTTCAACTCACTAATTCATATTTCAACTCCTTACACTTAACCATTTTCAAGAAACATGTTCACAATTTCAAGTCACTCCACTTAAATATTTTCAAGAAACAAGTTCACAATTTCAAGTCACTATGCTTAGCCATTTCAAGAAACAAGTTCACAATTTAAAATCACTACACTTTACCATTTTCAAGTCACTAATTCACATTTCAAGTCACTACACTTAACCGTTTCAAGAAACAAGTTCACAATTTCAAGTCATTACACTTCACCCTTTTCTAGTCTCTAATTCACATTTCAAGTCACTACACTTAACCATTTTAAAGAAACAAGTTCACAATTTCAAGTCACTACGCTTAGCCATTTCAAGAAACAAGTTCGCAATAACAAGTCACTACATTTTACCATTTTCAAGAAACTAATTCACATTTCATGTCACTACACATAACCATTTCAAGAAACAAATTCACAATTTCCAGTCACTACACTTAACCATTTCAAGAAACAAGTTCACAATTTCAAGTCACTACATTTAACCATTTTACCATTTTCATCACAGTAAATAGCATTTCAAGTCACAACACTTAACCATTTTCAATTCACTAATTCATATTTCACCTCCTTACACTTAACCATTTTCAAGAAACATGTTCACAATTTCAAGTCACTACACTTAAATATTTTCAAGAAACAAGTTCACAATTTCAAGTCACTATGCTTAGACATTTCAAGAAACAAGTTCACAATTTCAAATCACTACACTTTACCATTTTCAAGTCACTAATTCACATTTCAAGTCACTACACTTAACCGTTTCAAGAAACAAGTTCACAATTTCAAGTCATTACACTTCACCATTTTCTAGTCTCTAATTCACATTTTAAGTCACTACACTTAACCATTTTCAAGAAACAAGTTCACAATTTCAAGTCACTACGCTTAGCCATTTCAAGAAACAAGTTCGCAATATCAAGTCACTACACTTAACCATTTCAAGAAACAAGTTCACAATTTCAAGTCACTACACTTAACCATTTCAAGAAACAAGTTCAAAATTTCAAGGCACTACACTTAACCGTTTTCTTGTCACTAATTCACATTTCAAGTCACAACACAACCATTTACAAGAAACAAGTTCACAATTGCAAGTCAATACACATAACCATTTCAAGAAACAAGTTCACAATTTCAAGTCACTACACTTAACCATTTCAAGAAACAAGTTCAAAATTTCAAGGCACTACACTTAACCATTTTCTTGTCACTAATTCACATTTCAAGTCACAACACTTAACCATTTTCAAGAAACAAGTTCACAATTGCAAGTCACTACACTTAACCATTTTCATGAAACAAGTTCAAAATTTCAAGTCACTACACTTAACCATTTTCAAGTCACTAATTCACATTTCAAGTCACTACAGTTAACTATTTAGAAGAAACAAGTTCACAATTTCAAGTCACTACATTTAACCATTTTACCATTTTCAACACAATACATAGCATTTCAAGTCACAACACTTAACCATTTTCAACTCACTAATTCATATTTCACCTCCTTACACTTAACCATTTTCAAGAAACATGTTCACAATTTCAAGTCACTACACTTAAATATTTTCAAGAAACAAGTTCACAATTTCAAGTCACTATGCTTAGCCATTTCAAGAAACAAGTTCACAATTTCAAATCACTACACTTTACCATTTTCAAGTCACTAATTCACATTTCAAGTCACTACACTTAACCGTTTCAAGAAACAAGTTCACAATTTCAAGTCATTACACTTCACCATTTTCTAGTCTCTAATTCACATTTCAAGTCACTACACTTAACAATTTTCAAGAAACAAGTTCACAATTTCAAGTCACTACGCTTAGCCATTTCAAGAAACAAGTTCGCAATATCAAGTCACTACATTTTACCATTTTCAAGAAACTAATTCACATTTCATGTCACAACACATAACCATTTCAAGAAACAAATTCACAATTTCAAGGCACTACACTTAACCATTTTCTTGTCACTAATTCAAATTTCAAGTCACAACACTTAACCTTTTTCAAGAAACAAGTTCACAATTGCAAGTCACTACACTTAACCATTTTCAAGAAACAAGTTCACAATTTCAAGTCACTACACTTAACCATTTTCTTGTCACTAATTCACATTTCAAGTCACAACACTTAACCATTTTCAAGAAACAAGTTCAAAATTGCAAGTCACTACGCTTAACCATTTTCAAGAAACAAGTTCACAATTTCAAGTCACTACACTTAACCATTTTCAAGTCACTAATTCACATTTCAAGTCACTACACTTAACCGTTTCAAGAAACAAGTTCACAATTTCAAGTCATTACACTTCACCATTTTCTAGTCTCTAATTCACATTTCAAGTCACTACACTTAACAATTTTCAAGAAACAAGTTCACAATTTCAAGTCACTACGCTTAGCCATTTCAAGAAACAAGTTCGCAATATCAAGTCACTACATTTTACCATTTTCAAGAAACTAATTCACATTTCATGTCACAACACATAACCATTTCAAGAAACAAATTCACAATTTCAAGGCACTACACTTAACCATTTTCTTGTCACTAATTCAAATTTCAAGTCACAACACTTAACCTTTTTCAAGAAACAAGTTCACAATTGCAAGTCACTACACTTAACCATTTTCAAGAAACAAGTTCACAATTTCAAGTCACTACACTTAACCATTTTCTTGTCACTAATTCACATTTCAAGTCACAACACTTAACCATTTTCAAGAAACAAGTTCAAAATTGCAAGTCACTACGCTTAACCATTTTCAAGAAACAAGTTCACAATTTCAAGTCACTACACTTAACCATTTTCAAGTCACTAATTCACATTTCAAGTCACTACAGTTAACTATTTAGAAGAAACAAGTTCACAATTTCAAGTCACTACATTTAACCATTTTACCATTTTCAACACAATACATAGCATTTCAAGTCACTACACTTAACCATTTTCAACTAACTAATTCATATTTCAACTCGTTACACTTAACCATTTTCAAGAAACATGTTCACAATTTCAAGTCACTCCACTTAAATATTTTCAAGAAACAAGTTCACAATTTCAAGTCACTATGCTTAGCCATTTCAAGAAACAAGTTCACAATTTAAAATCACTACACTTTACCATTTTCAAGTCACTAATTCACATTTCAAGTCACTACACTTAACCGTTTCAAGAAACAAGTTCACAATTTCAAGTCATTACACTTCACCCTTTTCTAGTCTCTAATTCACATTTCAAGTCACTACACTTAACCATTTTAAAGAAACAAGTTTACAATTTCAAGTCACTACGCTTAGCCATTTCAAGAAACAAGTTCGCAATAACAAGTCACTACATTTTACCATTTTCAAGAAACTAATTCACATTTCATGTCACTACCCATAACCATTTCAAGAAACAAATTCACAATTTCCAGTCACTACACTTAACCATTTCAAGAAACAAGTTCACAATTTCAAGTCACTACATTTAACCATTTTACCATTTTCATCACAGTAAATAGCATTTCAAGTCACAACACTTAACCATTTTCAACTCACTAATTCATATTTCACCTCCTTACACTTAACCATTTTCAAGAAACATGTTCACAATTTCAAGTCACTACACTTAAATATTTTCAAGAAACAAGTTCACAATTTCAAGTCACTATGCTTAGACATTTCAAGAAACAAGTTCACAATTTCAAATCACTACACTTTACCATTTTCAAGTCACTAATTCACATTTCAAGTCACTACACTTAACCGTTTCAAGAAACAAGTTCACAATTTCAAGTCATTACACTTCACCATTTTCTAGTCTCTAATTCACATTTTAAGTCACTACACTTAACCATTTTCAAGAAACAAGTTCACAATTTCAAGTCACTACGCTTAGCCATTTCAAGAAACAAGTTCGCAATATCAAGTCACTACACTTAACCATTTCAAGAAACAAGTTCACAATTTCAAGTCACTACACTTAACCATTTCAAGAAACAAGTTCAAAATTTCAAGTCACTACACTTAACCATTTTCAACTCAATAATTCACATTTCAAGTCACTACACTTAACCATTTTCAAGAAAAAAGTTCACAATTGCAAGTCACAACACTTAACCATTTAAAGAAAGAAGTTCACAATTTCAAGGCACTACACTTAACCATTTTCTTGTCACTAATTCACATTTCAAGTCACAACACTTAACCATTTTCAAAAAACAAGTTCACAATTTCAAGTCACTACACTTTACCATTTTCAGGTCAATAATTCACATTTCAAGTCACTACACTTAACCATTTTACCATTTTCAACACAATAATTCACATTTCAAGTCACTACACTTAACCATTTTCAAGAAAAAAGTTCACAATTGCAAGTCACAACACTTAACCATTTCAAGAAACAAGTTTACAATTTCAAGTCACTACACTTAACCTTTTTCAAGAAACATGTTCACAATTTTAAGTCACTACACTTAACCATATTCAAGAAAAAAGTTCACAATTGCAAGTCACAACACTTAACCATTTCAAGAAACAAGTTTACAATTTCAAGTCACAACACTTAACCATTTTCAAGAAACAAGTTCACATTTCAAGTCACTACACTTAACCATTTTACCATTTTCAACACAATAATTAGCATTTCAAGTCACTACACTTAACCATTTTCAACTCACTAATTCATATTTCACCTCCTTACACTTAACCATTTTCAAGAAACATGTTCACAATTTCAAGTCACTACACTTAAATATTTTCAAGAAACAAGTTCACAATTTCAAGTCACTATGCTTAGACATTTCAAGAAACAAGTTCACAATTTCAAATCACTACACTTTACCATTTTCAAGTCACTAATTCACATTTCAAGTCACTACACTTAACCGTTTCAAGAAACAAGTTCACAATTTCAAGTCATTACACTTCACCATTTTCTAGTCTCTAATTCACATTTTAAGTCACTACACTTAACCATTTTCAAGAAACAAGTTCACAATTTCAAGTCACTACGCTTAGCCATTTCAAGAAACAAGTTCGCAATATCAAGTCACTACACTTAACCATTTCAAGAAACAAGTTCACAATTTCAAGTCACTACACTTAACCATTTCAAGAAACAAGTTCAAAATTTCAAGGCACTACACTTAACCGTTTTCTTGTCACTAATTCACATTTCAAGTCACAACACAACCATTTACAAGAAACAAGTTCACAATTGCAAGTCAATACACATAACCATTTCAAGAAACAAGTTCACAATTTCAAGTCACTACACTTAACCATTTCAAGAAACAAGTTCACAATTTCAAGGCCTTACACTTAACCATTTTCTTGTCACTAATTCACATTTCAAGTCACAACACTTAACCATTTTCAAGAAACAAGTTCACAATTGCAAGTCACTACACTTAACCATTTTCATGAAACAAGTTCAAAATTTCAAGTCACTACACTTAACCATTTTCAAGTCATTAATTCACATTTCAAGTCACTATAGTTAACTATTTAGAAGAAACAAGTTCACAATTTCAAGTCACTACATTTAACCATTTTACCATTTTCAACACAATAATTCACATTTCAAGTCACTACACTTAACCATTTTCAAGAAAAAAGTTCACAATTGCAAGTCACAACACTTAACCATTTCAAGAAACAAGTTTACAATTTCAAGTCACTACACTTAACCTTTTTCAAGAAACATGTTCACAATTTTAAGTCACTACACTTAACCATATTCAAGAAAAAAGTTCACAATTGCAAGTCACAACACTTAACCATTTCAAGAAACAAGTTTACAATTTCAAGTCACAACACTTAACCATTTTCAAGAAACAAGTTCACATTTCAAGTCACAACACTTAACCTTTTCAAGAAACAAGTTCACAATTGCAAGTCACTACACTTAACCATTTTCAAGAAACAAGTTCACAATTTCAAGTCACTACACTTAACCATTTTCAACTCACTAATTCATATTTCAACTCCTTACACTTAACCATTTTCAAGAAACATGTTCACAATTTCAAGTCACTCCACTTAAATATTTTCAAGAAACAAGTTCACAATTTCAAGTCACTATGCTTAGCCATTTCAAGAAACAAGTTCACAATTTCAAATCACTACACTTTACCATTTTCAAGTCACTAATTCACATTTCAAGTCACTACACTTAACCGTTTCAAGAAACAAGTTCACAATTTCAAGTCATTACACTTCACCCTTTTCTAATCTCTAATTCACATTTCAAGTCACTACACTTAACCATTTTAAAGAAACAAGTTCACAATTTCAAGTCACTACGCTTAGCCATTTCAAGAAACAAGTTCGCAATAACAAGTCACTACATTTTACCATTTTCAAGAAACTAATTCACATTTCATGTCACTACACATAACCATTTCAAGAAACAAATTCACAATTTCCAGTCACTACACTTAACCATTTCAAGAAACAAGTTCACAATTTCAAGTCACTACATTTAACCATTTTACCATTTTCATCACAGTAAATAGCATTTCAAGTCACAACACTTAACCATTTTCAATTCACTAATTCATATTTCACCTCCTTACACTTAACCATTTTCAAGAAACATGTTCACAATTTCAAGTCACTATGCTTAGACATTTCAAGAAACAAGTTCACAATTTCAAATCACTACACTTTACCATTTTCAAGTCACTAATTCACATTTCAAGTCACTACACTTAACCGTTTCAAGAAACAAGTTCACAATTTCAAGTCATTACACTTCACCATTTTCTAGTCTCTAATTCACATTTTAAGTCACTACACTTAACCATTTTCAAGAAACAAGTTCACAATTTCAAGTCACTACGCTTAGCCATTTCAAGAAACAAGTTCGCAATATCAAGTCACTACACTTAACCATTTCAAGAAACAAGTTCACAATTTCAAGTCACTACACTTAACCATTTCAAGAAACAAGTTCAAAATTTCAAGGCACTACACTTAACCGTTTTCTTGTCACTAATTCACATTTCAAGTCACAACACAACCATTTACAAGAAACAAGTTCACAATTGCAAGTCAATACACATAACCATTTCAAGAAACAAGTTCACAATTTCAAGGCACTACACTTAACCATTTCAAGAAACAAGTTCACAATTTCAAGGCCTTACACTTAACCATTTTCTTGTCACTAATTCACATTTCAAGTCACAACACTTAACCATTTTCAAGAAACAAGTTCACAATTGCAAGTCACTACACTTAACCATTTTCATGAAACAAGTTCAAAATTTCAAGTCACTACACTTAACCATTTTCAAGTCACTAATTCACATTTCAAGTCACTACAGTTAACTATTTAGAAGAAACAAGTTCACAATTTCAAGTCACTACATTTAACCATTTTACCATTTTCAACACAATACATAGCATTTCAAGTCACTACACTTAACAATTTTCAACTCACTAATTCATAATTCAACTCCTTACACTTAACCATTTTCAAGAAACATGTTCACAATTTCAAGTCACTACACTTAAATATTTTCAAGAAACAAGTTCACAATTTCAAGTCACTATGCTTAGCCATTTCAAGAATCAAGTTCACAATTTCAAATCACTACACTTTACCATTTTCAAGTCATTAATTCACATTTCAAGTCACTACACTTAACCATTTCAAGAAACAAGTTCACAATTTCAAGTCACTACACTTAACCATTTAAAGAAAGAAGTTCACAATTTCAAGGCACTACACTTAACCATTTTCTTGTCACTAATTCACATTTCAAGTCACAACACTTAACCATTTTCAAAAAACAAGTTCACAATTTCAAGTCACTACACTTTACCATTTTCAGGTCAATAATTCACATTTCAAGTCACTACACTTAACCATTTTACCATTTTCAACACAATAATTAGCATTTCAAGTCACTACACTTAACCATTTTCAACTCACTAATTCATATTTCACCTCCTTTCACTTAACCATTTTCAAGAAACATGTTCACAATTTCAAGTCACTACACTTAAATATTTTCAAGAAACAAGTTCACAATTTCAAGTCACTATGCTTAGCCATTTCAAGAAACAAGTTCACAATTTCAAATCACTACACTTTACCATTTTCAAGTCACTAATTCACATTTCAAGTCACTACACTTAACCGTTTCAAGAAACAAATTCACAATTTCAAATCATTACACTTAACTATTTTCTAGTTTCTAATTCACATTTCAAGTCACTACACTTAACCATTTTAAAGAAACAAGTTCACAATTTCAAGTCACTATTTTTAGCCATTTCAAGAAACAAGTTCGCAATATCAAGTCACTACACTTTACCATTTTCAAGAAACTAATTCACATTTCATGCCACTACACATAACCATTTCAAGAAACAAGTTCACAATTTCAAGTCACTACACTTAACCATTTCAAGAAACAAGTTCACAATTTCAAGGCACTACACTTAACCATTTTCTTGTCACTAATTCACATTTCAAGTTACAACACTTAACCATTTTCAAGAAACAAGTTCACAATTTCAAGTCACTATGTTTAGCCATTTCAAGAAACAAGTTCGCAATATCAAGTCACTACACTTTACCATTTTCAAGAAACTAATTCACATTTCATGTCACTACACATAACCATTTCAAGAAACAAGTTCGCAATTTTAATTCACTACACTTAACCATTTCAAGAAACAAGTTCACAATTTCAAGGCACTACACTTAACCATTTTCTTGTCACTAATTTACATTTCAAGTAACAACACTTAACCATTTTCAAGAAACAAGTTCACAATTGCAAGTCACTACACAACCATTTCAAGAAACAAGTTCAAAATTTCAAGTCACTACACTTAACCATTTCAAGAAACAAATCACAATTTCAAGGCCTTACACTTAACCATTTTCTAGTTTCTAATTCACATTTCAAGTCACTACACTTAACCATTTTCAAGAAACAAGTTCACAATTTCAAGTCACTACATTTAACCATTTTACCATTTTCAACACAATAATTCACATTTCAAGTCACTACACTTAACCATTTTCAAGAAAAAAGTTCACAATTGCAAGTCACAACACTTAACCATTTCAAGAAACAAGTTTACAATTTCAAGTCACTACACTTAACCATTTTCAAGAAACAAGTTCACAATTGCAAGTCACTACACTAAACCATTTTCATGATACAAGTTCAAAATTTCAAGTCACTACACTTAACCATTTTCAAGTCATTAATTCACATTTCAAGTCACTATAGTTAACTATTTAGAAGAAACAAGTTCACAATTTCAAGTCACTACATTTAACCATTTTACCATTTTCAACTCAATAATTCACATTTCAAGTCACTACACTTAACCATTTTC
Source organism: Capsicum rhomboideum (assembly GCA_031232105.1). NCBI lineage: Eukaryota > Viridiplantae > Streptophyta > Magnoliopsida > Solanales > Solanaceae > Capsicum > Capsicum rhomboideum. The sequence goes on from CP124711.1 coordinate 61,662,798, forward strand.
AAGAAAAAAGTTCACAATTGCAAGTCACAACACTTAACCATTTCAAGAAACAAGTTTACAATTTCAAGTCACTACACTTAACCTTTTTCAAGAAACATGTTCACAATTTTAAGTCACTACACTTAACCATATTCAAGAAAAAAGTTCACAATTGCAAGTCACAACACTTAACCATTTCAAGAAACAAGTTTACAATTTCAAGTCACAACACTTAACCATTTTCAAGAAACAAGTTCACATTTCAAGTCACTACACTTAACCATTTTACCATTTTCAACACAATAATTAGCATTTCAAGTCACTACACTTAACTATTTTCAACTCACTAATTCATATTTCACCTCCTTACACTTAACCATTTTCAAGAAACATGTTCACAATTTCAAGTCACTACACTTAAATATTTTCAAGAAACAAGTTCACAATTTCAAGTCACTATGCTTAGACATTTCAAGAAACAAGTTCACAATTTCAAATCACTACACTTTACCATTTTCAAGTCACTAATTCACATTTCAAGTCACTACACTTAACCGTTTCAAGAAACAAGTTCACAATTTCAAGTCATTACACTTCACCATTTTCTAGTCTCTAATTCACATTTTAAGTCACTACACTTAACCATTTTCAAGAAACAAGTTCACAATTTCAAGTCACTACGCTTAGCCATTTCAAGAAACAAGTTCGCAATATCAAGTTACTACACTTAACCATTTCAAGAAACAAGTTCACAATTTCAAGTCACTACACTTAACCATTTCAAGAAACAAGTTCAAAATTTCAAGGTACTACACTTAACCGTTTTCTTGTCACTAATTCACATTTCAAGTCACAACACAACCATTTACAAGAAACAAGTTCACAATTGCAAGTCAATACACATAACCATTTCAAGAAACAAGTTCACAATTTCAAGTCACTACACTTAACCATTTCAAGAAACAAGTTCACAATTTCAAGGCCTTACACTTAACCATTTTCTTGTCACTAATTCACATTTCAAGTCACAACACTTAACCATTTTCAAGAAACAAGTTCACAATTGCAAGTCACTACACTTAACCATTTTCATGAAACAAGTTCAAAATTTCAAGTCACTACACTTAACCATTTTCAAGTCATTAATTCACATTTCAAGTCACTATAGTTAACTATTTAGAAGAAACAAGTTCACAATTTCAAGTCACTACATTTAACCATTTTACCATTTTCAACACAATAATTCACATTTCAAGTCACTACACTTAACCATTTTCAAGAAAAAAGTTCACAATTGCAAGTCACAACACTTAACCATTTCAAGAAACAAGTTTACAATTTCAAGTCACTACACTTAACCTTTTTCAAGAAACATGTTCACAATTTTAAGTCACTACACTTAACCATATTCAAGAAAAAAGTTCACAATTGCAAGTCACAACACTTAACCATTTCAAGAAACAAGTTTACAATTTCAAGTCACAACACTTAACCATTTTCAAGAAACAAGTTCACATTTCAAGTCACAACACTTAACCTTTTCAAGAAACAAGTTCACAATTGCAAGTCACTACACTTAACCATTTTCAAGAAACAAGTTCACAATTTCAAGTCACTACACTTAACCATTTTCAACTCACTAATTCATATTTCAACTCCTTACACTTAACCATTTTCAAGAAACATGTTCACAATTTCAAGTCACTCCACTTAAATATTTTCAAGAAACAAGTTCACAATTTCAAGTCACTATGCTTAGCCATTTCAAGAAACAAGTTCACAATTTCAAATCACTACACTTTACCATTTTCAAGTCACTAATTCACATTTCAAGTCACTACACTTAACCGTTTCAAGAAACAAGTTCACAATTTCAAGTCATTACACTTCACCCTTTTCTAATCTCTAATTCACATTTCAAGTCACTACACTTAACCATTTTAAAGAAACAAGTTCACAATTTCAAGTCACTACGCTTAGCCATTTCAAGAAACAAGTTTGCAATAACAAGTCACTACATTTTACCATTTTCAAGAAACTAATTCACATTTCATGTCACTACACATAACCATTTCAAGAAACAAATTCACAATTTCCAGTCACTACACTTAACCATTTCAAGAAACAAGTTCACAATTTCAAGTCACTACATTTAACCATTTTACCATTTTCATCACAGTAAATAGCATTTCAAGTCACAACACTTAACCATTTTCAATTCACTAATTCATATTTCACCTCCTTACACTTAACCATTTTCAAGAAACATGTTCACAATTTCAAGTCACTATGCTTAGACATTTCAAGAAACAAGTTCACAATTTCAAATCACTACACTTTACCATTTTCAAGTCACTAATTCACATTTCAAGAAACAAGTTTACAATTTCAAGTCACAACACTTAACCATTTTCAAGAAACAAGTTCACATTTCAAGTCACAACACTTAACCTTTTCAAGAAACAAGTTCACAATTGCAAGTCACTACACTTAACCATTTTCAAGAAACAAGTTCACAATTTCAAGTCACTACACTTAACCATTTTCAACTCACTAATTCATATTTCAACTCCTTACACTTAACCATTTTCAAGAAACATGTTCACAATTTCAAGTCACTCCACTTAAATATTTTCAAGAAACAAGTTCACAATTTCAAGTCACTATGCTTAGCCATTTCAAGAAACAAGTTCACAATTTCAAATCACTACACTTTACCATTTTCAAGTCACTAATTCACATTTCAAGTCACTACACTTAACCGTTTCAAGAAACAAGTTCACAATTTCAAGTCATTACACTTCACCCTTTTCTAATCTCTAATTCACATTTCAAGTCACTACACTTAACCATTTTAAAGAAACAAGTTCACAATTTCAAGTCACTACGCTTAGCCATTTCAAGAAACAAGTTCGCAATAACAAGTCACTACATTTTACCATTTTCAAGAAACTAATTCACATTTCATGTCACTACACATAACCATTTCAAGAAACAAATTCACAATTTCCAGTCACTACACTTAACCATTTCAAGAAACAAGTTCACAATTTCAAGTCACTACATTTAACCATTTTACCATTTTCATCACAGTAAATAGCATTTCAAGTCACAACACTTAACCATTTTCAATTCACTAATTCATATTTCACCTCCTTACACTTAACCATTTTCAAGAAACATGTTCACAATTTCAAGTCACTATGCTTAGACATTTCAAGAAACAAGTTCACAATTTCAAATCACTACACTTTACCATTTTCAAGTCACTAATTCACATTTCAAGTCACTACACTTAACCGTTTCAAGAAACAAGTTCACAATTTCAAGTCATTACACTTCACCATTTTCTAGTCTCTAATTCACATTTTAAGTCACTACACTTAACCATTTTCAAGAAACAAGTTCACAATTTCAAGTCACTACGCTTAGCCATTTCAAGAAACAAGTTCGCAATATCAAGTCACTACACTTAACCATTTCAAGAAACAAGTTCACAATTTCAAGTCACTACACTTAACCATTTCAAGAAACAAGTTCAAAATTTCAAGGCACTACACTTAACCGTTTTCTTGTCACTAATTCACATTTCAAGTCACAACACAACCATTTACAAGAAACAAGTTCACAATTGCAAGTCAATACACATAACCATTTCAAGAAACAAGTTCACAATTTCAAGGCACTACACTTAACCATTTCAAGAAACAAGTTCACAATTTCAAGGCCTTACACTTAACCATTTTCTTGTCACTAATTCACATTTCAAGTCACAACACTTAACCATTTTCAAGAAACAAGTTCACAATTGCAAGTCACTACACTTAACCATTTTCATGAAACAAGTTCAAAATTTCAAGTCACTACACTTAACCATTTTCAAGTCACTAATTCACATTTCAAGTCACTACAGTTAACTATTTAGAAGAAACAAGTTCACAATTTCAAGTCACTACATTTAACCATTTTACCATTTTCAACACAATACATAGCATTTCAAGTCACTACACTTAACAATTTTCAACTCACTAATTCATAATTCAACTCCTTACACTTAACCATTTTCAAGAAACATGTTCACAATTTCAAGTCACTACACTTAAATATTTTCAAGAAACAAGTTCACAATTTCAAGTCACTATGCTTAGCCATTTCAAGAATCAAGTTCACAATTTCAAATCACTACACTTTACCATTTTCAAGTCATTAATTCACATTTCAAGTCACTACACTTAACCATTTCAAGAAACAAGTTCACAATTTCAAGTCACTACACTTAACCATTTAAAGAAAGAAGTTCACAATTTCAAGGCACTACACTTAACCATTTTCTTGTCACTAATTCACATTTCAAGTCACAACACTTAACCATTTTCAAAAAACAAGTTCACAATTTCAAGTCACTACACTTTACCATTTTCAGGTCAATAATTCACATTTCAAGTCACTACACTTAACCATTTTACCATTTTCAACACAATAATTAGCATTTCAAGTCACTACACTTAACCATTTTCAACTCACTAATTCATATTTCACCTCCTTTCACTTAACCATTTTCAAGAAACATGTTCACAATTTCAAGTCACTACACTTAAATATTTTCAAGAAACAAGTTCACAATTTCAAGTCACTATGCTTAGCCATTTCAAGAAACAAGTTCACAATTTCAAATCACTACACTTTACCATTTTCAAGTCACTAATTCACATTTCAAGTCACTACACTTAACCGTTTCAAGAAACAAATTCACAATTTCAAATCATTACACTTAACTATTTTCTAGTTTCTAATTCACATTTCAAGTCACTACACTTAACCATTTTAAAGAAACAAGTTCACAATTTCAAGTCACTATTTTTAGCCATTTCAAGAAACAAGTTCGCAATATCAAGTCACTACACTTTACCATTTTCAAGAAACTAATTCACATTTCATGCCACTACACATAACCATTTCAAGAAACAAGTTCACAATTTCAAGTCACTACACTTAACCATTTCAAGAAACAAGTTCACAATTTCAAGGCACTACACTTAACCATTTTCTTGTCACTAATTCACATTTCAAGTTACAACACTTAACCATTTTCAAGAAACAAGTTCACAATTTCAAGTCACTATGTTTAGCCATTTCAAGAAACAAGTTCGCAATATCAAGTCACTACACTTTACCATTTTCAAGAAACTAATTCACATTTCATGTCACTACACATAACCATTTCAAGAAACAAGTTCACAATTTCAAGTCACTACACTTAACCATTTCAAGAAACAAGTTCACAATTTCAAGGCACTACACTTAACCATTTTCTTGTCACTAATTCACATGTCAAGTCACAACACTTAACCATTTTCAAGAAACAAGTTCACAATTGCAAGTCACTACACTTAACCATTTTCAAGAAACAAGTTCACAATTTCAAGTCACTACACTTAACCATTTTCAAGTCAATAATTCACATTTCAAGTCATTACAGTTAACCATTTTCAAAAAAAAAGTACACAATTGCAAGTCACTACACTTAACCATTTTCAAGAAACAAGTTCAAAATTTCAAGTCACTACACTTAACCATTTTCAAGTCACTAATTCACATTTCAAGTCACTACAGTTAACTATTTAGAAGAAACAAGTTCACAATTTCAAGTCACTACATTTAACCATTTTACCATTTTCAACACAATAATTCACATTTCAAGTCACTACACTTAACCATTTTCAAGAAACAAGTTCACAATTGCAAGTCACAACACTTAACCATTTCAAGAAACAAGTTTACAATTTCAAGTCACAACACTTAACCTTTTTCAAGAAACATGTTCACAATTTTAAGTCACTACACTTAACCATATTCAAGAAAAAAGTTCACAATTTCAAGGCACGACACTTAACCATTTTCAAGAAACAAGTTTACAATTGCAAGTCACTACACATACACATTTCAAGAAACAAGTTCAAAATTGCAAGTCACTACGCTTAACCATTTTCAAGAAACAAGTTCACAATTTCAAGTCACTACACTTAACCATTTTCAAGTCACTAATTCACATTTCAAGTCACTACAGTTAACTATTTAGAAGAAACAAGTTCACAATTTCAAGTCACTACATTTAACCATTTTACCATTTTCAACACAATACATAGCATTTCAAGTCACAACACTTAACCATTTTCAACTCACTAATTCATATTTCACCTCCTTACACTTAACCATTTTCAAGAAACATGTTCACAATTTCAAGTCACTACACTTAAATATTTTCAAGAAACAAGTTCACAATTTCAAGTCACTATGCTTAGCCATTTCAAGAAACAAGTTCACAATTTCAAATCACTACACTTTACCATTTTCAAGTCACTAATTCACATTTCAAGTCACTACACTTAACCGTTTCAAGAAACAAGTTCACAATTTCAAGTCATTACACTTCACCATTTTCTAGTCTCTAATTCACATTTCAAGTCACTACACTTAACAATTTTCAAGAAACAAGTTCACAATTTCAAGTCACTACGCTTAGCCATTACAAGAAAAAAGTTCGCAATATCAAGTCACTACATTTTACCATTTTCAAGAAACTAATTCACATTTCATTTCACTACACATAACCATTTCAAGAAACAAGCTCGCAATTTTAATTCACTACACTTAACCATTTCAAGAAACAAGTTCACAATTTCAAGGCACTACACTTAACCATTTTCTTGTCACTAATTTACATTTCAAGTAACAACACTTAACCATTTTCAAGAAACAAGTTCACAATTGCAAGTCACTACACAACCATTTCAAGAAACAAGTTCAAAATTTCAAGTCACTACACTTAACCATTTCAAGAAACAAATCACAATTTCAAGGCCTTACACTTAACCATTTTCTAGTTTCTAATTCACATTTCAAGTCACTACACTTAACCATTTTCAAGAAACAAGTTCACAATTTCAAGTCACTACACTTAGCCATTTCAAGAAACAAGTTCGCAATATCAAGTCTCTACACTTTACCATTTTCAAGAAACTAATTCACATTTCATGTCACTACACATAACCATTTAAAGAAACAAATTCACAATTTCAAGGCACTACACTTAACCATTTTCTTGTCACCAATTCAAATTTCAAGTCACAACACTTAACCTTTTCAAGAAACAAGTTCACAATTGCAAGTCACTACACTTAACCATTTTCAAGAAACAAGTTCACAATTTCAAGTCACTACACTTAACCATTTTCAACTCACTAATTCATATTTCAACTCCTTACACTTAACCATTTTCAAGAAACATGTTCACAATTTCAAGTCACTCCACTTAAATATTTTCAAGAAACAAGTTCACAATTTCAAGTCACTATGCTTAGCCATTTCAAGAAACAAGTTCACAATTTCAAATCACTACACTTTACCATTTTCAAGTCACTAATTCACATTTCAAGTCACTACACTTAACCGTTTCAAGAAACAAGTTCACAATTTCAAGTCATTACACTTCACCCTTTTCTAGTCTCTAATTCACATTTCAAGTCACTACACTTAACCATTTTAAAGAAACAAGTTCACAATTTCAAGTCACTACGCTTAGCCATTTCAAGAAACAAGTTCGCAATAACAAGTCACTACATTTTACCATTTTCAAGAAACTAATTCACATTTCATGTCACTACACATAACCATTTCAAGAAACAAATTCACAATTTCCAGTCACTACACTTAACCATTTCAAGAAACAAGTTCACAATTTCAAGTCACTACATTTAACCATTTTACCATTTTCATCACAGTAAATAGCATTTCAAGTCACAACACTTAACCATTTTCAATTCACTAATTCATATTTCACCTCCTTACACTTAACCATTTTCAAGAAACATGTTCACAATTTCAAGTCACTACACTTAAATATTTTCAAGAAACAAGTTCACAATTTCAAGTCACTATGCTTAGCCATTTCAAGAAACAAGTTCACAATTTCAAATCACTACACTTTACCATTTTCAAGTCACTAATTCACATTTCAAGTCACTACACTTAACCGTTTCAAGAAACAAGTTCACAATTTCAAGTCATTACACTTCACCCTTTTCTAGTCTCTAATTCACATTTCAAGTCACTACACTTAACCATTTTAAAGAAACAAGTTCACAATTTCAAGTCACTACGCTTAGCCATTTCAAGAAACAAGTTCGCAATAACAAGTCACTACATTTTACCATTTTCAAGAAACTAATTCACATTTCATGTCACTACACATAACCATTTCAAGAAACAAATTCACAATTTCCAGTCACTACACTTAACCATTTCAAGAAACAAGTTCACAATTTCAAGTCACTACATTTAACCATTTTACCATTTTCATCACAGTAAATAGCATTTCAAGTCACAACACTTAACCATTTTCAATTCACTAATTCATATTTCACCTCCTTACACTTAACCATTTTCAAGAAACATGTTCACAATTTCAAGTCACTACACTTAAATATTTTCAAGAAACAAGTTCACAATTTCAAGTCACTATGCTTAGACATTTCAAGAAACAAGTTCACAATTTCAAATCACTACACTTTACCATTTTCAAGTCACTAATTCACATTTCAAGTCACTACACTTAACCGTTTCAAGAAACAAGTTCACAATTTCAAGTCATTACACTTCACCATTTTCTAGTCTCTAATTCACATTTTAAGTCACTACACTTAACCATTTTCAAGAAACAAGTTCACAATTTCAAGTCACTACGCTTAGCCATTTCAAGAAACAAGTTCACAATTGCAAGTCACTATACTTAACCATTTTCAAGAAACAAGTTCAAAATTTCAAGTCACTACACTTAACCATTTTCAAGTCATTAATTCACATTTCAAGTCACTACAGTTAACTATTTAGAAGAAACAAGTTCACAATTTCAAATCACTACATTTAACCATTTTACCATTTTCAACACAATGATTCACATTTCAAGTCACTACACTTAACCATTTTAAAGAAACAAGTTCACAATTGCATGTCACAACACTTAACCATTTCAAGAAACAAGTTTACAATTTCAAGTCACTACACTTAACTTTTTTAAAGAAACATGTTCACAATTTTAAGTCACTACACTTAACCATATTCAAGAAAAAAGTTCACAATTTCAAGTCACTACACTTAACCATTTCAAGAAACAAGTTCACAATTTCAAGGCCTTACACATAACCATTTTCTTGTCACTAATTCACATTTCAAGTCACAACACTTAACCATTTTCAAGAAACAAGTTCACAATTGCAAGTCACTACACTTAACCATTTTCAAGAAACAAGTTCAAAATTTCAAGTCACTACACTTAACCATTTTCAAGTCACTAATTCACATTTCAAGTCACTACAGTTAACTATTTAGAAGAAACAAGTTCACAATTTCAAGTCACTACATTTAACCATTTTACCATTTTCAACACAATAATTCACATTTCAAGTCACTACACTTAACCATTTTCAAGAAACAAGTTCTCAATTGCAAGTCACAACACTTAACCATTTCAAGAAACAAGTTCACAATTTTAAGTCACTACACTCAGCCATTTTCAAGAAACAAGTTTACAATTTCAAGTCACTACATTTAACCATTTTACCCTTTTCAAGTCCCTAATTCACATTTTAAGTCACTACACTTAACCATTTTCAAGTCACTAATTCACATTTTAAGTACAACACTTAACCATTTTCAAGAAACAAGTTCACATTTCAAGTCACTACATTAAACCATTTTCAAGAAACAAGTTCACAATTTCAAGTCAATACACTTAACCATTTTCAACTCACTAATTTACATTTCAACTCACTACACTAAACCATTTTCAAGAAACAAGCTCACAATTTCAAGTCACTACACTTAACCATTTTAAAGAACAAGCTCACAGTTTCTAGTAACTACACTTAGCCATTTCAAAAAACAAGTTCACAATCTCAAGTCATTATACTTAACCATTTTCTAGTCTCTAATTCACATTTCAAGTCACTACACTTAACCATTTTCAAGAAACAAGTTCACAATTTCAAGTCACTACACTTAACCATTTTCAAGTCACTAATTCACATTTCAAGTCACTACAGTTAACTATTTAGAAGAAACAAGTTCACAATTTCAAGTCACTACATTTAACCATTTTACCATTTTCAACACAATACATAGCATTTCAAGTCACAACACTTAACCATTTTCAACTCACTAATTCATATTTCACCTCCTTACACTTAACCATTTTCAAGAAACATGTTCACAATTTCAAGTCACTACACTTAAATATTTTCAAGAAACAAGTTCACAATTTCAAGTCACTATGCTTAGCCATTTCAAGAAACAAGTTCACAATTTCAAATCACTACACTTTACCATTTTCAAGTCACTAATTCACATTTCAAGTCACTACACTTAACCGTTTCAAGAAACAAGTTCACAATTTCAAGTCATTACACTTCACCATTTTCTAGTCTCTAATTCACATTTCAAGTCACTACACTTAACAATTTTCAAGAAACAAGTTCACAATTTCAAGTCACTACGCTTAGCCATTTCAAGAAACAAGTTCGCAATATCAAGTCACTACATTTTACCATTTTCAAGAAACTAATTCACATTTCATGTCACTACACATAACCATTTCAAGAAACAAGTTCGCAATTTCAATTCACTACACTTAACCATTTCAAGAAACAAGTTCACAATTTCAAGGCACTACACTTAACCATTTTCTTGTCACTAATTCACATTTCAAGTAACAACACTTAACCATTTTCAAGAAACAAGTTCACAATTGCAAGTCACTACACATACCCATTTCAAGAAACAAGTTCAAAATTTCAAGTCACTACACTTAACCATTTCAAGAAACAAATTCACAATTTCAAGGCCTTACACTTAACCATTTTCTAGTTTCTAATTCACATTTCAAGTCACTACACTTAACCATTTTCAAGAAACAAGTTCACAATTTCAAGTCACTACGCTTAGCCATTTCAAGAAACAAGTTCGCAATATCAAGTCACTACATTTTACCATTTTCAAGAAACTAATTCACATTTCATGTCACTACACATAACCATTTCAAGAAACAAGTTCGCAATTTTAATTCACTACGCTTAGCCATTTCAAGAAACAAGTTCGCAATATCAAGTCACTACACTTTACCATTTTCAAGAAACTAATTCACATTTCATGTCACTACACATAACCATTTCAAGAAACAAATTCACAATTTCAAGGCACTACACTTAACCATTTTCTTGTCACTAATTCAAATTTCAAGTCACAACACTTAACCTTTTTCAAGAAACAAGTTCACAATTGCAAGTCACTACACTTAACCATTTTCAAGAAACAAGTTCACAATTTCAAGTCACTACACTTAACCATTTTCTTGTCACTAATTCACATTTCAAGTCACAACCATTTTCAAGAAACAAGTTCCAAATTGCAAGTCACTACGCTTAACCATTTTCAAGAAACAAGTTCACAATTTCAAGTCACTACCCTTAACCATTTTCAAGTCACTAATTCACATTTCAAGTAACTACAGTTAACTATTTAGAAGAAACAAGTTCACAATTTCAAGTCACTACATTTAACCATTTTACCATTTTCAACACAATACATAGCATTTCAAGTCACTACACTTAACCATTTTCAACTCACTAATTCATATTTCAACTCCTTACACTTAACCATTTTCAAGAAACATGTTCACAATTTCAAGTCACTCCACTTAAATATTTTCAAGAAACAAGTTCACAATTTCAAGTCACTATGCTTAGCCATTTCAAGAAACAAGTTCACAATTTAAAATCACTACACTTTACCATTTTCAAGTCACTAATTCACATTTCAAGTCACTACACTTAGCCGTTTCAAGAAACAAGTTCACAATTTCAAGTCATTACACTTCACCCTTTTCTAGTCTCTAATTCACATTTCAAGTCACTACACTTAACCATTTTAAAGAAACAAGTTCACAATTTCAAGTCACTACGCTTAGCCATTTCAAGAAACAAGTTCGCAATAACAAGTCACTACATTTTACCATTTTCAAGAAACTAATTCACATTTCATGTCACTACACATAACCATTTCAAGAAACAAATTCACAATTTTAAGTCACTACACTCAGCCATTTTCAAGAAACAAGTTTACAATTTCAAGTCACTACATTTAACCATTTTACCCTTTTCAAGTCCCTAATTCACATTTTAAGTCACTACACTTAACCATTTTCAAGTCACTAATTCACATTTTAAGTACAACACTTAACCATTTTCAAGAAACAAGTTCACATTTCAAGTCACTACATTAAACCATTTTCAAGAAACAAGTTCACAATTTCAAGTCAATACACTTAACCATTTTCAACTCACTAATTTACATTTCAACTCACTACACTAAACCATTTTCAAGAAACAAGCTCACAATTTCAAGTCACTACACTTAACCATTTTAAAGAACAAGCTCACAGTTTCTAGTAACTACACTTAGCCATTTCAAAAAACAAGTTCACAATCTCAAGTCATTATACTTAACCATTTTCTAGTCTCTAATTCACATTTCAAGTCACTACACTTAACCATTTTCAAGAAACAAGTTCACAATTTCAAGTCACTGCACTTAACCATTTTCAAGTCACTAATTCACATTTCAAGTCACTACAGTTAACTATTTAGAAGAAACAAGTTCACAATTTCAAGTCACTACATTTAACCATTTTACCATTTTCAACACAATACATAGCATTTCAAGTCACAACACTTAAATATTTTCAAGAAACAAGTTCACAATTGCAAGTCACTATACTTAACCATTTTCAAGAAACAAGTTCAAAATTTCAAGTCACTACACTTAACCATTTTCAAGTCATTAATTCACATTTCAAGTCACTACAGTTAACTATTTAGAAGAAACAAGTTCACAATTTCAAATCACTACATTTAACCATTTTACCATTTTCAACACAATGATTCACATTTCAAGTCACTACACTTAACCATTTTAAAGAAACAAGTTCACAATTGCATGTCACAACACTTAACCATTTCAAGAAACAAGTTTACAATTTCAAGTCACTACGCTTAGCCATTTCAAGAAACAAGTTCGCAATAACAAGTCACTACATTTTACCATTTTCAAGAAACTAATTCACATTTCATGTCACTACACATAACCATTTCAAGAAACAAATTCACAATTTTAAGTCACTACACTCAGCCATTTTCAAGAAACAAGTTTACAATTTCAAGTCACTACATTTAACCATTTTACCCTTTTCAAGTCCCTAATTCACATTTTAAGTCACTACACTTAACCATTTTCAAGTCACTAATTCACATTTTAAGTACAACACTTAACCATTTTCAAGAAACAAGTTCACATTTCAAGTCACTACATTAAACCATTTTCAAGAAACAAGTTCACAATTTCAAGTCAATACACTTAACCATTTTCAACTCACTAATTTACATTTCAACTCACTACACTAAACCATTTTCAAGAAACAAGCTCACAATTTCAAGTCACTACACTTAACCATTTTAAAGAACAAGCTCACAGTTTCTAGTAACTACACTTAGCCATTTCAAAAAACAAGTTCACAATCTCAAGTCATTATACTTAACCATTTTCTAGTCTCTAATTCACATTTCAAGTCACTACACTTAACCATTTTCAAGAAACAAGTTCACAATTTCAAGTCACTACACTTAACCATTTTCAAGTCACTAATTCACATTTCAAGTCACTACAGTTAACTATTTAGAAGAAACAAGTTCACAATTTCAAGTCACTACATTTAACCATTTTACCATTTTCAACACAATACATAGCATTTCAAGTCACAACACTTAACCATTTTCAACTCACTAATTCATATTTCACCTCCTTACACTTAACCATTTTCAAGAAACATGTTCACAATTTCAAGTCACTACACTTAAATATTTTCAAGAAACAAGTTCACAATTTCAAGTCACTATGCTTAGCCATTTCAAGAAACAAGTTCACAATTTCAAATCACTACACTTTACCATTTTCAAGTCACTAATTCACATTTCAAGTCACTACACTTAACCGTTTCAAGAAACAAGTTCACAATTTCAAGTCATTACACTTCACCATTTTCTAGTCTCTAATTCACATTTCAAGTCACTACACTTAACAATTTTCAAGAAACAAGTTCACAATTTCAAGTCACTACGCTTAGCCATTTCAAGAAACAAGTTCGCAATATCAAGTCACTACATTTTACCATTTTCAAGAAACTAATTCACATTTCATGTCACTACACATAACCATTTCAAGAAACAAGTTCGCAATTTCAATTCACTACACTTAACCATTTCAAGAAACAAGTTCACAATTTCAAGGCACTACACTTAACCATTTTCTTGTCACTAATTCACATTTCAAGTAACAACACTTAACCATTTTCAAGAAACAAGTTCACAATTGCAAGTCACTACACATACCCATTTCAAGAAACAAGTTCAAAATTTCAAGTCACTACACTTAACCATTTCAAGAAACAAATTCACAATTTCAAGGCCTTACACTTAACCATTTTCTAGTTTCTAATTCACATTTCAAGTCACTACACTTAACCATTTTCAAGAAACAAGTTCACAATTTCAAGTCACTACGCTTAGCCATTTCAAGAAACAAGTTCGCAATATCAAGTCACTACATTTTACCATTTTCAAGAAACTAATTCACATTTCATGTCACTACACATAACCATTTCAAGAAACAAGTTCGCAATTTTAATTCACTACGCTTAGCCATTTCAAGAAACAAGTTCGCAATATCAAGTCACTACACTTTACCATTTTCAAGAAACTAATTCACATTTCATGTCACTACACATAACCATTTCAAGAAACAAATTCACAATTTCAAGGCACTACACTTAACCATTTTCTTGTCACTAATTCAAATTTCAAGTCACAACACTTAACCATTTTCAAGAAACAAGTTCACAATTGCAAGTCACTACACTTAACCATTTTCATGAAACAAGTTCAAAATTTCAAGTCACTACACTTAACCATTTTCAAGTCACTAATTCACATTTCAAGTCACTACAGTTAACTATTTAGAAGAAACAAGTTCACAATTTCAAGTCACTACATTTAACCATTTTACCATTTTCAACACAATACATAGCATTTCAAGTCACAACACTTAACCATTTTCAACTCACTAATTCATATTTCACCTCCTTACACTTAACCATTTTCAAGAAACATGTTCACAATTTCAAGTCACTACACTTAAATATTTTCAAGAAACAAGTTCACAATTTCAAGTCACTATGCTTAGCCATTTCAAGAAACAAGTTCACAATTTCAAATCACTACACTTTACCATTTTCAAGTCACTAATTCACATTTCAAGTCACTACACTTAACCGTTTCAAGAAACAAGTTCACAATTTCAAGTCATTACACTTCACCATTTTCTAGTCTCTAATTCACATTTCAAGTCACTACACTTAACAATTTTCAAGAAACAAGTTCACAATTTCAAGTCACTACGCTTAGCCATTTCAAGAAACAAGTTCGCAATATCAAGTCACTACATTTTACCATTTTCAAGAAACTAATTCACATTTCATGTCACTACACATAACCATTTCAAGAAACAAGTTCGTAATTTCAATTCACTACACTTAACCATTTCAAGAAACAAGTTCACAATTTCAAGGCACTACACTTAACCATTTTCTTGTCACTAATTCACATTTCAAGTAACAACACTTAACCATTTTCAAGAAACAAGTTCACAATTGCAAGTCACTACACATACCCATTTCAAGAAACAAGTTCAAAATTTCAAGTCACTACACTTAACCATTTCAAGAAACAAATTCACAATTTCAAGGCCTTACACTTAACCATTTTCTAGTTTCTAATTCACATTTCAAGTCACTACACTTAACCATTTTCAAGAAACAAGTTCACAATTTCAAGTCACTACGCTTAGCCATTTCAAGAAACAAGTTCGCAATATCAAGTCACTACATTTTACCATTTTCAAGAAACTAATTCACATTTCATGTCACTACACATAACCATTTCAAGAAACAAGTTCGCAATTTTAATTCACTACGCTTAGCCATTTCAAGAAACAAGTTCGCAATATCAAGTCACTACACTTTACCATTTTCAAGAAACTAATTCACATTTCATGTCACTACACATAACCATTTCAAGAAACAAATTCACAATTTCAAGGCACTACACTTAACCATTTTCTTGTCACTAATTCAAATTTCAAGTCACAACACTTAACCTTTTTCAAGAAACAAGTTCACAATTGCAAGTCACTACACTTAACCATTTTCAAGAAACAAGTTCACAATTTCAAGTCACTACACTTAACCATTTTCTTGTCACTAATTCACATTTCAAGTCACAACCATTTTCAAGAAACAAGTTCCAAATTGCAAGTCACTACGCTTAACCATTTTCAAGAAACAAGTTCACAATTTCAAGTCACTACCCTTAACCATTTTCAAGTCACTAATTCACATTTCAAGTAACTACAGTTAACTATTTAGAAGAAACAAGTTCACAATTTCAAGTCACTACATTTAACCATTTTACCATTTTCAACACAATACATAGCATTTCAAGTCACTACACTTAACCATTTTCAACTCACTAATTCATATTTCAACTCCTTACACTTAACCATTTTCAAGAAACATGTTCACAATTTCAAGTCACTCCACTTAAATATTTTCAAGAAACAAGTTCACAATTTCAAGTCACTATGCTTAGCCATTTCAAGAAACAAGTTCACAATTTAAAATCACTACACTTTACCATTTTCAAGTCACTAATTCACATTTCAAGTCACTACACTTAGCCGTTTCAAGAAACAAGTTCACAATTTCAAGTCATTACACTTCACCCTTTTCTAGTCTCTAATTCACATTTCAAGTCACTACACTTAACCATTTTAAAGAAACAAGTTCACAATTTCAAGTCACTACGCTTAGCCATTTCAAGAAACAAGTTCGCAATAACAAGTCACTACATTTTACCATTTTCAAGAAACTAATTCACATTTCATGTCACTACACATAACCATTTCAAGAAACAAATTCACAATTTTAAGTCACTACACTCAGCCATTTTCAAGAAACAAGTTTACAATTTCAAGTCACTACATTTAACCATTTTACCCTTTTCAAGTCCCTAATTCACATTTTAAGTCACTACACTTAACCATTTTCAAGTCACTAATTCACATTTTAAGTACAACACTTAACCATTTTCAAGAAACAAGTTCACATTTCAAGTCACTACATTAAACCATTTTCAAGAAACAAGTTCACAATTTCAAGTCAATACACTTAACCATTTTCAACTCACTAATTTACATTTCAACTCACTACACTAAACCATTTTCAAGAAACAAGCTCACAATTTCAAGTCACTACACTTAACCATTTTAAAGAACAAGCTCACAGTTTCTAGTAACTACACTTAGCCATTTCAAAAAACAAGTTCACAATCTCAAGTCATTATACTTAACCATTTTCTAGTCTCTAATTCACATTTCAAGTCACTACACTTAACCATTTTCAAGAAACAAGTTCACAATTTCAAGTCACTGCACTTAACCATTTTCAAGTCACTAATTCACATTTCAAGTCACTACAGTTAACTATTTAGAAGAAACAAGTTCACAATTTCAAGTCACTACATTTAACCATTTTACCATTTTCAACACAATACATAGCATTTCAAGTCACAACACTTAACCATTTTCAACTCACTAATTCATATTTCACCTCCTTACACTTAACCATTTTCAAGAAACATGTTCACAATTTCAAGTCACTACACTTAAATATTTTCAAGAAACAAGTTCACAATTTCAAGTCACTATGCTTAGCCATTTCAAGAAACAAGTTCACAATTTCAAATCACTACACTTTACCATTTTCAAGTCACTAATTCACATTTCAAGTCACAACACTTAACCGTTTCAAGAAACAAGTTCACAATTTCAAGTCATTACACTTCACCCTTTTCTAGTCTCTAATTCACATTTCAAGTCACTACACTTAACCATTTTAAAGAAACAAGTTCACAATTTCAAGTCACTACGCTTAGCCATTTCAAGAAACAAGTTCGCAATAACAAGTCACTACATTTTACCATTTTCAAGAAACTAATTCACATTTCATGTCACTACACATAACCATTTCAAGAAACAAATTCACAATTTTAAGTCACTACACTCAGCCATTTTCAAGAAACAAGTTTACAATTTCAAGTCACTACATTTAACCATTTTACCCTTTTCAAGTCCCTAATTCACATTTTAAGTCACTACACTTAACCATTTTCAAGTCACTAATTCACATTTTAAGTACAACACTTAACCATTTTCAAGAAACAAGTTCACATTTCAAGTCACTACATTAAACCATTTTCAAGAAACAAGTTCACAATTTCAAGTCAATACACTTAACCATTTTCAACTCACTAATTTACATTTCAACTCACTACACTAAACCATTTTCAAGAAACAAGCTCACAATTTCAAGTCACTACACTTAACCATTTTAAAGAACAAGCTCACAGTTTCTAGTAACTACACTTAGCCATTTCAAAAAACAAGTTCACAATCTCAAGTCATTATACTTAACCATTTTCTAGTCTCTAATTCACATTTCAAGTCACTACACTTAACCATTTTCAAGAAACAAGTTCACAATTTCAAGTCACTGCACTTAACCATTTTCAAGTCACTAATTCACATTTCAAGTCACTACAGTTAACTATTTAGAAGAAACAAGTTCACAATTTCAAGTCACTACATTTAACCATTTTACCATTTTCAACACAATACATAGCATTTCAAGTCACAACACTTAACCATTTTCAACTCACTAATTCATATTTCACCTCCTTACACTTAACCATTTTCAAGAAACATGTTCACAATTTCAAGTCACTACACTTAAATATTTTCAAGAAACAAGTTCACAATTTCAAGTCACTATGCTTAGCCATTTCAAGAAACAAGTTCACAATTTCAAATCACTACACTTTACCATTTTCAAGTCACTAATTCACATTTCAAGTCACTACACTTAACCGTTTCAAGAAACAAGTTCACAATTTCAAGTCATTACACTTCACCATTTTCTAGTCTCTAATTCACATTTCAAGTCACTACACTTAACAATTTTCAAGAAACAAGTTCACAATTTCAAGTCACTACGCTTAGCCATTTCAAGAAACAAGTTCGCAATATCAAGTCACTACATTTTACCATTTTCAAGAAACTAATTCACATTTCATGTCACTACACATAACCATTTCAAGAAACAAGTTCGCAATTTCAATTCACTACACTTAACCATTTCAAGAAACAAATTCACAATTTCAAGGCACTACACTTAACCATTTTCTTGTCACTAATTCACATTTCAAGTAACAACACTTAACCATTTTCAAGAAACAAGTTCACAATTGCAAGTCACTACACATACCCATTTCAAGAAACAAGTTCAAAATTTCAAGTCACTACACTTAACCATTTCAAGAAACAAATTCACAATTTCAAGGCCTTACACTTAACCATTTTCTAGTTTCTAATTCACATTTCAAGTCACTACACTTAACCATTTTCAAGAAACAAGTTCACAATTTCAAGTCACTACGCTTAGCCATTTCAAGAAACAAGTTCGCAATATCAAGTCACTACATTTTACCATTTTCAAGAAACTAATTCACATTTCATGTCACTACACATAACCATTTCAAGAAACAAGTTCGCAATTTTAATTCACTACGCTTAGCCATTTCAAGAAACAAGTTCGCAATATCAAGTCACTACACTTTACCATTTTCAAGAAACTAATTCACATTTCATGTCACTACACATAACCATTTCAAGAAACAAATTCACAATTTCAAGGCACTACACTTAACCATTTTCTTGTCACTAATTCAAATTTCAAGTCACAACACTTAACCTTTTTCAAGAAACAAGTTCACAATTGCAAGTCACTACACTTAACCATTTTCAAGAAACAAGTTCACAATTTCAAGTCACTACACTTAACCATTTTCTTGTCACTAATTCACATTTCAAGTCACAACACTTAACCATTTTCAAGAAACAAGTTCAAAATTGCAAGTCACTACGCTTAACCATTTTCAAGAAACAAGTTCACAATTTCAAGTCACTACCCTTAACCATTTTCAAGTCACTAATTCACATTTCAAGTAACTACAGTTAACTATTTAGAAGAAACAAGTTCACAATTTCAAGTCACTACATTTAACCATTTTACCATTTTCAACACAATACATAGCATTTCAAGTCACTACACTTAACCATTTTCAACTCACTAATTCATATTTCAACTCCTTACACTTAACCATTTTCAAGAAACATGTTCACAATTTCAAGTCACTCCACTTAAATATTTTCAAGAAACAAGTTCACAATTTCAAGTCACTATGCTTAGCCATTTCAAGAAACAAGTTCACAATTTAAAATCACTACACTTTACCATTTTCAAGTCACTAATTCACATTTCAAGTCACTACACTTAGCCGTTTCAAGAAACAAGTTCACAATTTCAAGTCATTACACTTCACCCTTTTCTAGTCTCTAATTCACATTTCAAGTCACTACACTTAACCATTTTAAAGAAACAAGTTCACAATTTCAAGTCACTACGCTTAGCCATTTCAAGAAACAAGTTCGCAATAACAAGTCACTACATTTTACCATTTTCAAGAAACTAATTCACATTTCATGTCACTACACATAACCATTTCAAGAAACAAATTCACAATTTCCAGTCACTACACTTAACCATTTCAAGAAACAAGTTCACAATTTCAAGTCACTACATTTAACCATTTTACCATTTTCATCACAGTAAATAGCATTTCAAGTCACAACACTTAACCATTTTCAATTCACTAATTCATATTTCACCTCCTTACACTTAACCATTTTCAAGAAACATGTTCACAATTTCAAGTCACTACACTTAAATATTTTCAAGAAACAAGTTCACAATTTCAAGTCACTATGCTTAGACATTTCAAGAAACAAGTTCACAATTTCAAATCACTACACTTTACCATTTTCAAGTCACTAATTCACATTTCAAGTCACTACACTTAACCATTTCAAGAAACAAGTTCACAATTTCAAGTCATTACACTTCACCATTTTCTAGTCTCTAATTCACATTTTAAGTCACTACACTTAACCATTTTCAAGAAACAAGTTCACAATTTCAAGTCACTACGCTTAGCCATTTCAAGAAACAAGTTCGCAATATCAAGTCACTACACTTAACCATTTCAAGAAACAAGTTCACAATTTCAAGTCACTACACTTAACCATTTCAAGAAACAAGTTCAAAATTTCAAGGCACTACACTTAACCGTTTTCTTGTCACTAATTCACATTTCAAGTCACAACACAACCATTTACAAGAAACAAGTTCACAATTGCAAGTCAATACACATAACCATTTCAAGAAACAAGTTCACAATTTCAAGTCACTACACTTAACCATTTCAAGAAACAAGTTCACAATTTCAAGGCCTTACACTTAACCATTTTCTTGTCACTAATTCACATTTCAAGTCACAACACTTAACCATTTTCAAGAAACAAGTTCACAATTGCAAGTCACTACACTTAACCATTTTCATGAAACAAGTTCAAAATTTCAAGTCACTACACTTAACCATTTTCAAGTCACTAATTCACATTTCAAGTCACTACAGTTAACTATTTAGAAGAAACAAGTTCACAATTTCAAGTCACTACATTTAACCATTTTACCATTTTCAACGCAATACATAGCATTTCAAGTCACAACACTTAACCATTTTCAACTCACTAATTCATATTTCACCTCCTTACACTTAACCATTTTCAAGAAACATGTTCACAATTTCAAGTCACTACACTTAAATATTTTCAAGAAAAAAGTTCACAATTGCAAGTCACAACACTTAACCATTTCAAGAAACAAGTTTACAATTTCAAGTCACTACACTTAACCTTTTTCAAGAAACATGTTCACAATTTTAAGTCACTACACTTAACCATATTCAAGAAAAAAGTTCACAATTTCAAGTCAATACACTTAACCATTTTCAAGTCACTAATTCACATTTTAAGTCACAACACTTAACCATTTTCAAGAAACAAGTTCACATTTCAAGTCACAACACTTAACCATTTTCAAGAAACAAGTTCACAATTGCAAGTCACTATACTTAACCATTTTCAAGAAACAAGTTCAAAATTTCAAGTCACTACACTTAACCATTTTCAAGTCATTAATTCACATTTCAAGTCACTACAGTTAACTATTTAGAAGAAACAAGTTCACAATTTCAAATCACTACATTTAACCATTTTACCATTTTCAACACAATGATTCACATTTCAAGTCACTACACTTAACCATTTTAAAGAAACAAGTTCACAATTGCATGTCACAACACTTAACCATTTCAAGAAACAAGTTTACAATTTCAAGTCACTACACTTAACCTTTTTAAAGAAACATGTTCACAATTTTAAGTCACTACACTTAACCATATTCAAGAAAAAAGTTCACAATTTCAAGGCACTACACTTAAACATTTTTTTGTCACTAATTCACATTTCAAGTCACAACACTTAACCATTTTCAAGAAACAAGTTTACAATTGCAAGTCACTACACATAACCATTTCAAGAAACAAGTTCACAATTTCAAGTCACTACACTTAACCATTTCAAGAAACAAGTTCACAATTTCAAGGCCTTACACTTAACCATTTTCTTGTCACTAATTCACATTTCAAGTCACAACACTTAACCATTTTCAAGAGACAAGTTCACAATTGCAAGTCACTACACTTAACCATTTCAAGAAACAAGTTCACAATTTCAAGTCACTACATTTAACCATTTTACCATTTTCATCACAGTAAATAGCATTTCAAGTCACAACACTTAACCATTTTCAATTCACTAATTCATATTTCACCTCCTTACACTTAACCATTTTCAAGAAACATGTTCACAATTTCAAGTCACTACACTTAAATATTTTCAAGAAACAAGTTCACAATTTCAAGTCACTATGCTTAGACATTTCAAGAAACAAGTTCACAATTTCAAATCACTACACTTTACCATTTTCAAGTCACTAATTCACATTTCAAGTCACTACACTTAACCGTTTCAAGAAACAAGTTCACAATTTCAAGTCATTACACTTCACCATTTTCTAGTCTCTAATTCACATTTTAAGTCACTACACTTAACCATTTTCAAGTCATTAATTCACATTTCAAGTCACTATAGTTAACTATTTAGAAGAAACAAGTTCACAATTTCAAGTCACTACGCTTAACCATTTCAAGAAACAAGTTCACAATTTCAAGTCACTACACTTAACCATTTCAAGAAACAAGTTCAAAATTTCAAGGCACTACACTTAACCGTTTTCTTGTCACTAATTCACAATTGCAAGTCACAACACTTAACCATTTCAAGAAACAAGTTTACAATTTCAAGTCACAACACTTAACCATTTTCAAGAAACAAGTTCACAATTGCAAGTCACTACACTTAACCATTTTCAAGAAACAAGTTCAAAATTTCAAGTCACTACACTTAACCATTTTCAAGTCACTAATTCACATTTCAAGTCACTACAGTTAACTATTTAGAAGAAACAAGTTCACAATTTCAAGTCACTACATTTAACCATTTTACCATTTTCAACACAATAATTCACATTTCAAGTCACTACACTTAACCATTTTCAAGAAACAAGTTCTCAATTGCAAGTCACAACACTTAACCATTTCAAGAAACAAGTTCACAATTTTAAGTCACTACACTCAGCCATTTTCAAGAAACAAGTTTACAATTTCAAGTCACTACATTTAACCATTTTACCCTTTTCAAGTCCCTAATTCACATTTTAAGTCACTACACTTAACCATTTTCAAGTCACTAATTCATATTTTAAGTACAACACTTAACCATTTTCAAGAAACAAGTTCACATTTCAAGTCACTACATTAAACCATTTTCAAGAAACAAGTTCACAATTTCAAGTCAATACACTTAACCATTTTCAACTCACTAATTTACATTTCAACTCACTACACTAAACCATTTTCAAGAAACAAGCTCACAATTTCAAGTCACTACACTTAACCATTTTAAAGAACAAGCTCACAGTTTCTAGTAACTACACTTAGCCATTTCAAAAAACAAGTTCACAATCTCAAGTCATTATACTTAACCATTTTCTAGTCTCTAATTCACATTTCAAGTCACTACACTTAACCATTTTCAAGAAACAAGTTCACAATTTCAAGTCACTACACTTAACCATTTTCAAGTCACTAATTCACATTTCAAGTCACTACAGTTAACTATTTAGAAGAAACAAGTTCACAATTTCAAGTCACTACATTTAACCATTTTACCATTTTCAACACAATACATAGCATTTCAAGTCACAACACTTAACCATTTTCAACTCACTAATTCATATTTCACCTCCTTACACTTAACCATTTTCAAGAAACATGTTCACAATTTCAAGTCACTACACTTAAATATTTTCAAGAAACAAGTTCACAATTTCAAGTCACTATGCTTAGCCATTTCAAGAAACAAGTTCACAATTTCAAATCACTACACTTTACCATTTTCAAGTCACTAATTCACATTTCAAGTCACTACACTTAACCGTTTCAAGAAACAAGTTCACAATTTCAAGTCATTACACTTCACCATTTTCTAGTCTCTAATTCACATTTCAAGTCACTACACTTAACAATTTTCAAGAAACAAGTTCACAATTTCAAGTCACTACGCTTAGCCATTTCAAGAAACAAGTTCGCAATATCAAGTCACTACATTTTACCATTTTCAAGAAACTAATTCACATTTCATGTCACTACACATAACCATTTCAAGAAACAAGTTCGCAATTTCAATTCACTACACTTAACCATTTCAAGAAACAAGTTCACAATTTCAAGGCACTACACTTAACCATTTTCTTGTCACTAATTCACATTTCAAGTAACAACACTTAACCATTTTCAAGAAACAAGTTCACAATTGCAAGTCACTACACATAACCATTTCAAGAAACAAGTTCACAATTTCAAGTCACTACACTTAAATATTTTCAAGAAAAAAGTTCACAATTGCAAGTCACAACACTTAACCATTTCAAGAAACAAGTTTACAATTTCAAGTCACTACACTTAACCTTTTTCAAGAAACATGTTCACAATTTTAAGTCACTACACTTAACCATATTCAAGAAAAAAGTTCACAATTTCAAGTCAATACACTTAACCATTTTCAAGTCACTAATTCACATTTTAAGTCACAACACTTAACCATTTTCAAGAAACAAGTTCACATTTCAAGTCACAACACTTAACCATTTTCAAGAAACAAGTTCACAATTGCAAGTCACTATACTTAACCATTTTCAAGAAACAAGTTCAAAATTTCAAGTCACTACACTTAACCATTTTCAAGTCATTAATTCACATTTCAAGTCACTACAGTTAACTATTTAGAAGAAACAAGTTCACAATTTCAAATCACTACATTTAACCATTTTACCATTTTCAACACAATGATTCACATTTCAAGTCACTACACTTAACCATTTTAAAGAAACAAGTTCACAATTGCATGTCACAACACTTATCCATTTCAAGAAACAAGTTTACAATTTCAAGTCACTACACTTAACCTTTTTAAAGAAACATGTTCACAATTTTAAGTCACTACACTTAACCATATTCAAGAAAAAAGTTCACAATTTCAAGGCACTACACTTAAACATTTTTTTGTCACTAATTCACATTTCAAGTCACAACACTTAACCATTTTCAAGAAACAAGTTTACAATTGCAAGTCACTACACATAACCATTTCAAGAAACAAGTTCACAATTTCAAGTCACTACACTTAACCATTTCAAGAAACAAGTTCACAATTTCAAGGCCTTACACTTAACCATTTTCTTGTCACTAATTCACATTTCAAGTCACAACACTTAACCATTTTCAAGAAACAAGTTCACAATTGCAAGTCACTACACTTAACCATTTTCAAGAAACAAGTTCAAAATTTCAAGTCACTACACTTAACCATTTTCAAGTCACTAATTCACATTTCAAGTCACTACAGTTAACTATTTAGAAGAAACAAGTTCACAATTTCAAGTCACTACATTTAACCATTTTACCATTTTCAACACAATAATTCACATTTCAAGTCACTACACTTAACCATTTTCAAGAAACAAGTTCTCAATTGCAAGTCACAACACTTAACCATTTCAAGAAACAAGTTCACAATTTTAAGTCACTACACTCAGCCATTTTCAAGAAACAAGTTTACAATTTCAAGTCACTACATTTAACCATTTTACCCTTTTCAAGTCCCTAATTCACATTTTAAGTCACTACACTTAACCATTTTCAAGTCACTAATTCATATTTTAAGTACAACACTTAACCATTTTCAAGAAACAAGTTCACATTTCAAGTCACTACATTAAACCATTTTCAAGAAACAAGTTCACAATTTCAAGTCAATACACTTAACCATTTTCAACTCACTAATTTACATTTCAACTCACTACACTAAACCATTTTCAAGAAACAAGCTCACAATTTCAAGTCACTACACTTAACCATTTTAAAGAACAAGCTCACAGTTTCTAGTAACTACACTTAGCCATTTCAAAAAACAAGTTCACAATCTCAAGTCATTATACTTAACCATTTTCTAGTCTCTAATTCACATTTCAAGTCACTACACTTAACCATTTTCAAGAAACAAGTTCACAATTTCAAGTCAATACACTTAACCATTTTCAAGTCACTAATTCACATTTTAAGTCACAACACTTAACCATTTTCAAGAAACAAGTTCACATTTCAAGTCACAACACTTAACCATTTTCAAGAAACAAGTTCACAATTGCAAGTCACTATACTTAACCATTTTCAAGAAACAAGTTCAAAATTTCAAGTCACTACACTTAACCATTTTCAAGTCATTAATTCACATTTCAAGTCACTACAGTTAACTATTTAGAAGAAACAAGTTCACAATTTCAAATCACTACATTTAACCATTTTACCATTTTCAACACAATGATTCACATTTCAAGTCACTACACTTAACCATTTTAAAGAAACAAGTTCACAATTGCATGTCACAACACTTAACCATTTCAAGAAACAAGTTTACAATTTCAAGTCACTACACTTAACCTTTTTAAAGAAACATGTTCACAATTTTAAGTCACTACACTTAACCATATTCAAGAAAAAAGTTCACAATTTCAAGGCACTACACTTAAACATTTTTTTGTCACTAATTCACATTTCAAGTCACAACACTTAACCATTTTCAAGAAACAAGTTTACAATTGCAAGTCACTACACATAACCATTTCAAGAAACAAGTTCACAATTTCAAGTCACTACACTTAACCATTTCAAGAAACAAGTTCACAATTTCAAGGCCTTACACTTAACCATTTTCTTGTCACTAATTCACATTTCAAGTCACAACACTTAACCATTTTCAAGAAACAAGTTCACAATTGCAAGTCACTACACTTAACCATTTTCAAGAAACAAGTTCAAAATTTCAAGTCACTACACTTAACCATTTTCAAGTCACTAATTCACATTTCAAGTCACTACAGTTAACTATTTAGAAGAAACAAGTTCACAATTTCACGTCACTACATTTAACCATTTTACCATTTTCAACACAATAATTCACATTTCAAGTCACTACACTTAACCATTTTCAAGAAACAAGTTCTCAATTGCAAGTCACAACACTTAACCATTTCAAGAAACAAGTTCACAATTTTAAGTCACTACACTCAGCCATTTTCAAGAAACAAGTTTACAATTTCAAGTCACTACATTTAACCATTTTACCCTTTTCAAGTCCCTAATTCACATTTTAAGTCACTACACTTAACCATTTTCAAGTCACTAATTCATATTTTAAGTACAACACTTAACCATTTTCAAGAAACAAGTTCACATTTCAAGTCACTACATTAAACCATTTTCAAGAAACAAGTTCACAATTTCAAGTCAATACACTTAACCATTTTCAACTCACTAATTTACATTTCAACTCACTACACTAAACCATTTTCAAGAAACAAGCTCACAATTTCAAGTCACTACACTTAACCATTTTAAAGAACAAGCTCACAGTTTCTAGTAACTACACTTAGCCATTTCAAAAAACAAGTTCACAATCTCAAGTCATTATACTTAACCATTTTCTAGTCTCTAATTCACATTTCAAGTCACTACACTTAACCATTTTCAAGAAACAAGTTCACAATTTCAAGTCACTACACTTAACCATTTTCAAGTCACTAATTCACATTTCAAGTCACTACAGTTAACTATTTAGAAGAAACAAGTTCACAATTTCAAGTCACTACATTTAACCATTTTACCATTTTCAACACAATACATAGCATTTCAAGTCACAACACTTAACCATTTTCAACTCACTAATTCATATTTCACCTCCTTACACTTAACCATTTTCAAGAAACATGTTCACAATTTCAAGTCACTACACTTAAATATTTTCAAGAAACAAGTTCACAATTTCAAGTCACTATGCTTAGCCATTTCAAGAAACAAGTTCACAATTTCAAATCACTACACTTTACCATTTTCAAGTCACTAATTCACATTTCAAGTCACTACACTTAACCGTTTCAAGAAACAAGTTCACAATTTCAAGTCATTACACTTCACCATTTTCTAGTCTCTAATTCACATTTCAAGTCACTACACTTAACAATTTTCAAGAAACAAGTTCACAATTTCAAGTCACTACGCTTAGCCATTTCAAGAAACAAGTTCGCAATATCAAGTCACTACATTTTACCATTTTCAAGAAACTAATTCACATTTCATGTCACTACACATAACCATTTCAAGAAACAAGTTCGCAATTTCAATTCACTACACTTAACTATTTCAAGAAACAAGTTCACAATTTCAAGGCACTACACTTAACCATTTTCTTGTCACTAATTCACATTTCAAGTAACAACACTTAACCATTTTCAAGAAACAAGTTCACAATTGCAAGTCACTACACATAACCATTTCAAGAAACAAGTTCAAAATTTCAAGTCACTACACTTAACCATTTCAAGAAACAAATTCACAATTTCAAGGCCTTACACTTAACCATTTTCTAGTTTCTAATTCACATTTCAAGTCACTACACTTAACCATTTTCAAGAAACAAGTTCACAATTTCAAGTCACTACGCTTAGCCATTTCAAGAAACAAGTTCGCAATATCAAGTCACTACATTTTACCAATTTCAAGAAACTAATTCACATTTCATGTCACTACACATAACCATTTCAAGAAACAAGTTCGCAATTTTAATTCACTACGCTTAGCCATTTCAAGAAACAAGTTCGCAATATCAAGTCACTACACTTTACCATTTTCAAGAAACTAATTCACATTTCATGTCACTACACATAACCATTTCAAGAAACAAATTCACAATTTCAAGGCACTACACTTAACCATTTTCTTGTCACTAATTCAAATTTCAAGTCACAACACTTAACCTTTTTCAAGAAACAAGTTCACAATTGCAAGTCACTACACTTAACCATTTCAAGAAACAAGTTTACAATTTCAAGTCACTACACTTAACCTTTTTCAAGAAACATGTTCACAATTTTAAGTCACTACACTTAACCATATTCAAGAAACAAGTTCACAATTTCAAGTCACTACACTTAACCATTTCAAGAAACAAGTTCACAATTTCAAGGCCTTACACTTAACCATTTTCTTGTCACTAATTCACATTTCAAGTCACAACACTTAACCATTTTCAAGAAACAAGTTCACAATTGCAAGTCACTACACTTAACCATTTCAAGAAACAAGTTCACAATTTCAAGTCACTACATTTAACCATTTTACCATTTTCATCACAGTAAATAGCATTTCAAGTCACAACACTTAACCATTTTCAATTCACTAATTCATATTTCACCTCCTTACACTTAACCATTTTCAAGAAACATGTTCACAATTTCAAGTCACTACACTTAAATATTTTCAAGAAACAAGTTCACAATTTCAAGTCACTATGCTTAGACATTTCAAGAAACAAGTTCACAATTTCAAATCACTACACTTTACCATTTTCAAGTCACTAATTCACATTTCAAGTCACTACACTTAACCGTTTCAAGAAACAAGTTCACAATTTCAAGTCATTACACTTCACCATTTTCTAGTCTCTAATTCACATTTTAAGTCACTACACTTAACCATTTTCAAGAAACAAGTTCACAATTTCAAGTCACTACGCTTAGCCATTTCAAGAAACAAGTTCGCAATATCAAGTCACTACACTTAACCATTTCAAGAAACAAGTTCACAATTTCAAGTCACTACACTTAACCATTTCAAGAAACAAGTTCAAAATTTCAAGGCACTACACTTAACCGTTTTCTTGTCACTAATTCACATTTCAAGTCACAACACAACCATTTACAAGAAACAAGTTCACAATTGCAAGTCAATACACATAACCATTTCAAGAAACAAGTTCACAATTTCAAGTCACTACACTTAACCATTTCAAGAAACAAGTTCACAATTTCAAGGCCTTACACTTAACCCTTTTCTTGTCACTAATTCACATTTCAAGTCACAACACTTAACCATTTTCAAGAAACAAGTTCACAATTGCAAGTCACTACACTTAACCATTTTCATGAAACAAGTTCAAAATTTCAAGTCACTACACTTAACCATTTTCAAGTCATTAATTCACATTTCAAGTCACTATAGTTAACTATTTAGAAGAAACAAGTTCACAATTTCAAGTCACTACATTTAACCATTTTACCATTTTCAACACAATAATTCACATTTCAAGTCACTACACTTAACCATTTTCAAGAAAAAAGTTCACAATTGCTAGTCACAACACTTAACCATTTCAAGAAACAAGTTTACAATTTCAAGTCACTACACTTAACCTTTTTCAAGAAACATGTTCACAATTTTAAGTCACTACACTTAACCATATTCAAGAAACAAGTTCACAATTTCAAGTCACTACACTTAACCATTTCAAGAAACAAGTTCACAATTTCAAGGCCTTACACTTAACCATTTTCTTGTCACTAATTCACATTTCAAGTCACAACACTTAACCATTTTCAAGAGACAAGTTCACAATTGCAAGTCACTACACTTAACCATTTCAAGAAACAAGTTCACAATTTCAAGTCACTACATTTAACCATTTTACCATTTTCATCACAGTAAATAGCATTTCAAGTCACAACACTTAACCATTTTCAATTCACTAATTCATATTTCACCTCCTTACACTTAACCATTTTCAAGAAACATGTTCACAATTTCAAGTCACTACACTTAAATATTTTCAAGAAACAAGTTCACAATTTCAAGTCACTATGCTTAGACATTTCAAGAAACAAGTTCACAATTTCAAATCACTACACTTTACCATTTTCAAGTCACTAATTCACATTTCAAGTCACTACACTTAACCGTTTCAAGAAACAAGTTCACAATTTCAAGTCATTACACTTCACCATTTTCTAGTCTCTAATTCACATTTTAAGTCACTACACTTAACCATTTTCAAGTCATTAATTCACATTTCAAGTCACTATAGTTAACTATTTAGAAGAAACAAGTTCACAATTTCAAGTCACTACGCTTAACCATTTCAAGAAACAAGTTCACAATTTCAAGTCACTACACTTAACCATTTCAAGAAACAAGTTCAAAATTTCAAGGCACTACACTTAACCGTTTTCTTGTCACTAATTCACATTTCAAGTCACAACACAACCATTTACAAGAAACAAGTTCACAATTGCAAGTCAATACACATAACCATTTCAAGAAACAAGTTCACAATTTCAAGTCACTACACTTAACCATTTCAAGAAACAAGTTCACAATTTCAAGGCCTTACACTTAACCCTTTTCTTGTCACTAATTCACATTTCAAGTCACAACACTTAACCATTTTCAAGAAACAAGTTCACAATTGCAAGTCACTACACTTAACCATTTTCATGAAACAAGTTCAAAATTTCAAGTCACTACACTTAACCATTTTCAAGTCATTAATTCACATTTCAAGTCACTATAGTTAACTATTTAGAAGAAACAAGTTCACAATTTCAAGTCACTACATTTAACCATTTTACCATTTTCAACACAATAATTCACATTTCAAGTCACTACACTTAACCATTTTCAAGAAAAAAGTTCACAATTGCAAGTCACAACACTTAACCATTTCAAGAAACAAGTTTACAATTTCAAGTCACTACACTTAACCTTTTTCAAGAAACATGTTCACAATTTTAAGTCACTACACTTAACCATATTCAAGAAACAAGTTCACAATTTCAAGTCACTACACTTAACCATTTCAAGAAACAAGTTCACAATTTCAAGGCCTTACACTTAACCATTTTCTTGTCACTAATTCACATTTCAAGTCACAACACTTAACCATTTTCAAGAGACAAGTTCACAATTGCAAGTCACTACACTTAACCATTTCAAGAAACAAGTTCACAATTTCAAGTCACTACATTTAACCATTTTACCATTTTCATCACAGTAAATAGCATTTCAAGTCACAACACTTAACCATTTTCAATTCACTAATTCATATTTCACCTCCTTACACTTAACCATTTTCAAGAAACATGTTCACAATTTCAAGTCACTACACTTAAATATTTTCAAGAAACAAGTTCACAATTTCAAGTCACTATGCTTAGACATTTCAAGAAACAAGTTCACAATTTCAAATCACTACACTTTACCATTTTCAAGTCACTAATTCACATTTCAAGTCACTACACTTAACCGTTTCAAGAAACAAGTTCACAATTTCAAGTCATTACACTTCACCATTTTCTAGTCTCTAATTCACATTTTAAGTCACTACACTTAACCATTTTCAAGAAACAAGTTCACAATTTCAAGTCACTACGCTTAGCCATTTCAAGAAACAAGTTCGCAATATCAAGTCACTACACTTAACCATTTCAAGAAACAAGTTCACAATTTCAAGTCACTACACTTAACCATTTCAACAAACAAGTTCAAAATTTCAAGGCACTACACTTAACCGTTTTCTTGTCACTAATTCACATTTCAAGTCACAACACAACCATTTACAAGAAACAAGTTCACAATTGCAAGTCAATACACATAACCATTTCAAGAAACAAGTTCACAATTTCAAGTCACTACACTTAACCATTTCAAGAAACAAGTTCAAAATTTCAAGGCACTACACTTAACCGTTTTCTTGTCACTAATTCACATTTCAAGTCACAACACAACCATTTACAAGAAACAAGTTCACAATTGCAAGTCAATACACATAACCATTTCAAGAAACAAGTTCACAATTTCAAGTCACTACACTTAACAATTTCAAGAAACAAGTTCACAATTTCAAGGCCTTACACTTAACCCTTTTCTTGTCACTAATTCACATTTCAAGTCACAACACTTAACCATTTTCAAGAAACAAGTTCACAATTGCAAGTCACTACACTTAACCATTTTCATGAAACAAGTTCAAAATTTCAAGTCACTACACTTAACCATTTTCAAGTCATTAATTCACATTTCAAGTCACTATAGTTAACTATTTAGAAGAAACAAGTTCACAATTTCAAGTCACTACATTTAACCATTTTACCATTTTCAACACAATAATTCACATTTCAAGTCACTACACTTAACCATTTTCAAGAAAAAAGTTCACAATTGCAAGTCACAACATTTAACCATTTCAAGAAACAAGTTTACAATTTCAAGTCACTACACTTAACCATTTTCAAGTCATTAATTCACATTTCAAGTCACTATAGTTAACTATTTAGAAGAAACAAGTTCACAATTTCAAGTCACTACATTTAACCATTTTACCATTTTCAACACAATAATTCACATTTCAAGTCACTACACTTAACCATTTTCAAGAAAAAAGTTCACAATTGCAAGTCACAACACTTAACCATTTCAAGAAACAAGTTTACAATTTCAAGTCACTACACTTAACCTTTTTCAAGAAACATGTTCACAATTTTAAGTCACTACACTTAACCATATTCAAGAAACAAGTTCACAATTTCAAGTCACTACACTTAACCATTTCAAGAAACAAGTTCACAATTTCAAGGCCTTACACTTAACCATTTTCTTGTCACTAATTCACATTTCAAGTCACAACACTTAACCATTTTCAAGAAACAAGTTCACAATTGCAAGTCACTACACTTAACCATTTCAAGAAACAAGTTCACAATTTCAAGTCACTACATTTAACCATTTTACCATTTTCATCACAGTAAATAGCATTTCAAGTCACAACACTTAACCATTTTCAATTCACTAATTCATATTTCACCTCCTTACACTTAACCATTTTCAAGAAACATGTTCACAATTTCAAGTCACTACACTTAAATATTTTCAAGAAACAAGTTCACAATTTCAAGTCACTATGCTTAGACATTTCAAGAAACAAGTTCACAATTTCAAATCACTACACTTTACCATTTTCAAGTCACTAATTCACATTTCAAGTCACTACACTTAACCGTTTCAAGAAACAAGTTCACAATTTCAAGTCATTACACTTCACCATTTTCTAGTCTCTAATTCACATTTTAAGTCACTACACTTAACCATTTTCAAGAAACAAGTTCACAATTTCAAGTCACTACGCTTAGCCATTTCAAGAAACAAGTTCGCAATATCAAGTCACTACACTTAACCATTTCAAGAAACAAGTTCACAATTTCAAGTCACTACACTTAACCATTTCAAGAAACAAGTTCAAAATTTCAAGGCACTACACTTAACCGTTTTCTTGTCACTAATTCACATTTCAAGTCACAACACAACCATTTACAAGAAACAAGTTCACAATTGCAAGTCAATACACATAACCATTTCAAGAAACAAGTTCACAATTTCAAGTCACTACACTTAACCATTTCAAGAAACAAGTTCACAATTTCAAGGCCTTACACTTAACCCTTTTCTTGTCACTAATTCACATTTCAAGTCACAACACTTAACCATTTTCAAGAAACAAGTTCACAATTGCAAGTCACTACACTTAACCATTTTCATGAAACAAGTTCAAAATTTCAAGTCACTACACTTAACCATTTTCAAGTCATTAATTCACATTTCAAGTCACTATAGTTAACTATTTAGAAGAAACAAGTTCACAATTTCAAGTCACTACATTTAACCATTTTACCATTTTCAACACAATAATTCACATTTCAAGTCACTACACTTAACCATTTTCAAGAAAAAAGTTCACAATTGCAAGTCACAACACTTAACCATTTCAAGAAACAAGTTTACAATTTCAAGTCACTACACTTAACCTTTTTCAAGAAACATGTTCACAATTTTAAGTCACTACACTTAACCATATTCAAGAAACAAGTTCACAATTTCAAGTCACTACACTTAACCATTTCAAGAAACAAGTTCACAATTTCAAGGCCTTACACTTAACCATTTTCTTGTCACTAATTCACATTTCAAGTCACAACACTTAACCATTTTCAAGAAACAAGTTCACAATTGCAAGTCACTACACTTAACCATTTCAAGAAACAAGTTCACAATTTCAAGTCACTACATTTAACCATTTTACCATTTTCATCACAGTAAATAGCATTTCAAGTCACAACACTTAACCATTTTCAATTCACTAATTCATATTTCACCTCCTTACACTTAACCATTTTCAAGAAACATGTTCACAATTTCAAGTCACTACACTTAAATATTTTCAAGAAACAAGTTCACAATTTCAAGTCACTATGCTTAGACATTTCAAGAAACAAGTTCACAATTTCAAATCACTACACTTTACCATTTTCAAGTCACTAATTCACATTTCAAGTCACTACACTTAACCGTTTCAAGAAACAAGTTCACAATTTCAAGTCATTACACTTCACCATTTTCTAGTCTCTAATTCACATTTTAAGTCACTACACTTAACCATTTTCAAGAAACAAGTTCACAATTTCAAGTCACTACGCTTAGCCATTTCAAGAAACAAGTTCGCAATATCAAGTCACTACACTTAACCATTTCAAGAAACAAGTTCACAATTTCAAGTCACTACACTTAACCATTTCAAGAAACAAGTTCAAAATTTCAAGGCACTACACTTAACCGTTTTCTTGTCACTAATTCACATTTCAAGTCACAACACAACCATTTACAAGAAACAAGTTCACAATTGCAAGTCAATACACATAACCATTTCAAGAAACAAGTTCACAATTTCAAGTCACTACACTTAACCATTTCAAGAAACAAGTTCAAAATTTCAAGGCACTACACTTAACCGTTTTCTTGTCACTAATTCACATTTCAAGTCACAACACAACCATTTACAAGAAACAAGTTCACAATTGCAAGTCAATACACATAACCATTTCAAGAAACAAGTTCACAATTTCAAGTCACTACACTTAACCATTTCAAGAAACAAGTTCACAATTTCAAGGCCTTACACTTAACCCTTTTCTTGTCACTAATTCACATTTCAAGTCACAACACTTAACCATTTTCAAGAAACAAGTTCACAATTGCAAGTCACTACACTTAACCATTTTCATGAAACAAGTTCAAAATTTCAAGTCACTACACTTAACCATTTTCAAGTCATTAATTCACATTTCAAGTCACTATAGTTAACTATTTAGAAGAAACAAGTTCACAATTTCAAGTCACTACATTTAACCATTTTACCATTTTCAACACAATAATTCACATTTCAAGTCACTACACTTAATTATTTTCAAGAAAAAAGTTCACAATTGCAAGTCACAACATTTAACCATTTCAAGAAACAAGTTTACAATTTCAAGTCACTACACTTAACCTTTTTCAAGAAACATGTTCACAATTTTAAGTCACTACACTTAACCATATTCAAGAAACAAGTTCACAATTTCAAGTCACTACACTTAACCATTTCAAGAAACAAGTTCACAATTTCAAGGCCTTACACTGAACCATTTTCTTGTCACTAATTCACATTTCAAGTCACAACACTTAACCATTTTCAAGAAACAAGTTCACAATTGCAAGTCACTACACTTAACCATTTCAAGAAACAAGTTCACAATTTCAAGTCACTACATTTAACCATTTTACCATTTTCATCACAGTAAATAGCATTTCAAGTCACAACACTTAACCATTTTCAATTCACTAATTCATATTTCACCTCCTTACACTTAACCATTTTCAAGAAACATGTTCACAATTTCAAGTCACTACACTTAAATATTTTCAAGAAACAAGTTCACAATTTCAAGTCACTATGCTTAGACATTTCAAGAAACAAGTTCACAATTTCAAATCACTACACTTTACCATTTTCAAGTCACTAATTCACATTTCAAGTCACTACACTTAACCGTTTCAAGAAACAAGTTCACAATTTCAAGTCATTACACTTCACCATTTTCTAGTCTCTAATTCACATTTTAAGTCACTACACTTAACCATTTTCAAGAAACAAGTTCACAATTTCAAGTCACTACGCTTAGCCATTTCAAGAAACAAGTTCGCAATATCAAGTCACTACACTTAACCATTTCAAGAAACAAGTTCACAATTTCAAGTCACTACACTTAACCATTTCAAGAAACAAGTTCAAAATTTCAAGGCACTACACTTAACCGTTTTCTTGTCACTAATTCACATTTCAAGTCACAACACAACCATTTACAAGAAACAAGTTCACAATTGCAAGTCAATACACATAACCATTTCAAGAAACAAGTTCACAATTTCAAGTCACTACACTTAACCATTTCAAGAAACAAGTTCACAATTTCAAGGCCTTACACTTAACCCTTTTCTTGTCACTAATTCACATTTCAAGTCACAACACTTAACCATTTTCAAGAAACAAGTTCACAATTGCAAGTCACTACACTTAACCATTTTCATGAAACAAGTTCAAAATTTCAAGTCACTACACTTAACCATTTTCAAGTCACTAATTCACATTTCAAGTCACTACAGTTAACTATTTAGAAGAAACAAGTTCACAATTTCAAGTCACTACATTTAACCATTTTACCATTTTCAACGCAATACATAGCATTTCAAGTCACAACACTTAACCATTTTCAACTCACTAATTCATATTTCACCTCCTTACACTTAACCATTTTCAAGAAACATGTTCACAATTTCAAGTCACTACACTTAAATATTTTCAAGAAAAAAGTTCACAATTGCAAGTCACAACACTTAACCATTTCAAGAAACAAGTTTACAATTTCAAGTCACTACACTTAACCTTTTTCAAGAAACATGTTCACAATTTTAAGTCACTACACTTAACCATATTCAAGAAAAAAGTTCACAATTTCAAGTCAATACACTTAACCATTTTCAAGTCACTAATTCACATTTTAAGTCACAACACTTAACCATTTTCAAGAAACAAGTTCACATTTCAAGTCACAACACTTAACCATTTTCAAGAAACAAGTTCACAATTGCAAGTCACTATACTTAACCATTTTCAAGAAACAAGTTCAAAATTTCAAGTCACTACACTTAACCATTTTCAAGTCATTAATTCACATTTCAAGTCACTACAGTTAACTATTTAGAAGAAACAAGTTCACAATTTCAAATCACTACATTTAACCATTTTACCATTTTCAACACAATGATTCACATTTCAAGTCACTACACTTAACCATTTTAAAGAAACAAGTTCACAATTGCATGTCACAACACTTAACCATTTCAAGAAACAAGTTTACAATTTCAAGTCACTACACTTAACCTTTTTAAAGAAACATGTTCACAATTTTAAGTCACTACACTTAACCATATTCAAGAAAAAAGTTCACAATTTCAAGGCACTACACTTAAACATTTTTTTGTCACTAATTCACATTTCAAGTCACAACACTTAACCATTTTCAAGAAACAAGTTTACAATTGCAAGTCACTACACATAACCATTTCAAGAAACAAGTTCACAATTTCAAGTCACTACACTTAACCATTTCAAGAAACAAGTTCACAATTTCAAGGCCTTACACTTAACCATTTTCTTGTCACTAATTCACATTTCAAGTCACAACACTTAACCATTTTCAAGAAACAAGTTCACAATTGCAAGTCACTACACTTAACCATTTTCAAGAAACAAGTTCAAAATTTCAAGTCACTACACTTAACCATTTTCAAGAACAAGTTCACAATTTCAAGTCACTATGCTTAGCCATTTCAAGAAACAAGTTCGCAATATCAAGTCACTACACTTTACCATTTTCAAGAAACTAATTCACATTTCATGTCACTACACATAACCATTTCAAGAAACAAGTTCACAATTTCAAGTCACTACACTTAACCATTTCAAGAAACAAGTTCAAAATTTCAAGGCACTACACTTAACCGTTTTCTTGTCACTAATTCACATTTCAAGTCACAACACAACCATTTACAAGAAACAAGTTCACAATTGCAAGTCAATACACATAACCATTTCAAGAAACAAGTTCACAATTTCAAGTCACTACACTTAACCATTTCAAGAAACAAGTTCACAATTTCAAGGCCTTACACTTAACCCTTTTCTTGTCACTAATTCACATTTCAAGTCACAACACTTAACCATTTTCAAGAAACAAGTTCACAATTGCAAGTCACTACACTTAACCATTTTCATGAAACAAGTTCAAAATTTCAAGTCACTACACTTAACCATTTTCAAGTCACTAATTCACATTTCAAGTCACTACAGTTAACTATTTAGAAGAAACAAGTTCACAATTTCAAGTCACTACATTTAACCATTTTACCATTTTCAACGCAATACATAGCATTTCAAGTCACAACACTTAACCATTTTCAACTCACTAATTCATATTTCACCTCCTTACACTTAACCATTTTCAAGAAACATGTTCACAATTTCAAGTCACTACACTTAAATATTTTCAAGAAAAAAGTTCACAATTGCAAGTCACAACACTTAACCATTTCAAGAAACAAGTTTACAATTTCAAGTCACTACACTTAACCTTTTTCAAGAAACATGTTCACAATTTTAAGTCACTACACTTAACCATATTCAAGAAAAAAGTTCACAATTTCAAGTCAATACACTTAACCATTTTCAAGTCACTAATTCACATTTTAAGTCACAACACTTAACCATTTTCAAGAAACAAGTTCACATTTCAAGTCACAACACTTAACCATTTTCAAGAAACAAGTTCACAATTGCAAGTCACTATACTTAACCATTTTCAAGAAACAAGTTCAAAATTTCAAGTCACTACACTTAACCATTTTCAAGTCATTAATTCACATTTCAAGTCACTACAGTTAACTATTTAGAAGAAACAAGTTCACAATTTCAAGTCACTACATTTAACCATTTTACCATTTTCAACGCAATACATAGCATTTCAAGTCACAACACTTAACCATTTTCAACTCACTAATTCATATTTCACCTCCTTACACTTAACCATTTTCAAGAAACATGTTCACAATTTCAAGTCACTACACTTAAATATTTTCAAGAAAAAAGTTCACAATTGCAAGTCACAACACTTAACCATTTCAAGAAACAAGTTTACAATTTTAAGTCACTACACTTAACCTTTTTCAAGAAACATGTTCACAATTTTAAGTCACTACACTTAACCATATTCAAGAAAAAAGTTCACAATTTCAAGTCAATACACTTAACCATTTTCAAGTCACTAATTCACATTTTAAGTCACAACACTTAACCATTTTCAAGAAACAAGTTCACATTTCAAGTCACAACACTTAACCATTTTCAAGAAACAAGTTCACAATTGCAAGTCACTATACTTAACCATTTTCAAGAAACAAGTTCAAAATTTCAAGTCACTACACTTAACCATTTTCAAGTCATTAATTCACATTTCAAGTCACTACAGTTAACTATTTAGAAGAAACAAGTTCACAATTTCAAATCACTACATTTAACCATTTTACCATTTTCAACACAATGATTCACATTTCAAGTCACTACACTTAACCATTTTAAAGAAACAAGTTCACAATTGCATGTCACAACACTTAACCATTTCAAGAAACAAGTTTACAATTTCAAGTCACTACACTTAACCTTTTTAAAGAAACATGTTCACAATTTTAAGTCACTACACTTAACCATATTCAAGAAAAAAGTTCACAATTTCAAGGCACTACACTTAAACATTTTTTTGTCACTAATTCACATTTCAAGTCACAACACTTAACCATTTTCAAGAAACAAGTTCACAATTGCAAGTCACTACACTTAACCATTTTCATGAAACAAGTTCAAAATTTCAAGTCACTACACTTAACCATTTTCAAGTCACTAATTCACATTTCAAGTCACTACAGTTAACTATTTAGAAGAAACAAGTTCACAATTTCAAGTCACTACATTTAACCATTTTACCATTTTCAACGCAATACATAGCATTTCAAGTCACAACACTTAACCATTTTCAACTCACTAATTCATATTTCACCTCCTTACACTTAACCATTTTCAAGAAACATGTTCACAATTTCAAGTCACTACACTTAAATATTTTCAAGAAAAAAGTTCACAATTGCAAGTCACAACACTTAACCATTTCAAGAAACAAGTTTACAATTTCAAGTCACTACACTTAACCTTTTTCAAGAAACATGTTCACAATTTTAAGTCACTACACTTAACCATATTCAAGAAAAAAGTTCACAATTTCAAGTCAATACACTTAACCATTTTCAAGTCACTAATTCACATTTTAAGTCACAACACTTAACCATTTTCAAGAAACAAGTTCACATTTCAAGTCACAACACTTAACCATTTTCAAGAAACAAGTTCACAATTGCAAGTCACTATACTTAACCATTTTCAAGAAACAAGTTCAAAATTTCAAGTCACTACACTTAACCATTTTCAAGTCATTAATTCACATTTCAAGTCACTACAGTTAACTATTTAGAAGAAACAAGTTCACAATTTCAAATCACTACATTTAACCATTTTACCATTTTCAACACAATGATTCACATTTCAAGTCACTACACTTAACCATTTTAAAGAAACAAGTTCACAATTGCATGTCACAACACTTAACCATTTCAAGAAACAAGTTTACAATTTCAAGTCACTACACTTAACCTTTTTAAAGAAACATGTTCACAATTTTAAGTCACTACACTTAACCATATTCAAGAAAAAAGTTCACAATTTCAAGGCACTACACTTAAACATTTTTTTGTCACTAATTCACATTTCAAGTCACAACACTTAACCATTTTCAAGAAACAAGTTTACAATTGCAAGTCACTACACATAACCATTTCAAGAAACAAGTTCACAATTTCAAGTCACTACACTTAACCATTTCAAGAAACAAGTTCACAATTTCAAGGCCTTACACTTAACCATTTTCTTGTCACTAATTCACATTTCAAGTCACAACACTTAACCATTTTCAAGAAACAAGTTCACAATTGCAAGTCACTACACTTAACCATTTTCAAGAAACAAGTTCAAAATTTCAAGTCACTACACTTAACCATTTTCAAGAACAAGTTCACAATTTCAAGTCACTATGCTTAGCCATTTCAAGAAACAAGTTCGCAATATCAAGTCACTACACTTTACCATTTTCAAGAAACTAATTCACATTTCATGTCACTACACATAACCATTTCAAGAAACAAGTTCACAATTTCAAGTCACTACACTTAACCATTTCAAGAAACAAGTTCAAAATTTCAAGGCACTACACTTAACCGTTTTCTTGTCACTAATTCACATTTCAAGTCACAACACAACCATTTACAAGAAACAAGTTCACAATTGCAAGTCAATACACATAACCATTTCAAGAAACAAGTTCACAATTTCAAGTCACTACACTTAACCATTTCAAGAAACAAGTTCACAATTTCAAGGCCTTACACTTAACCCTTTTCTTGTCACTAATTCACATTTCAAGTCACAACACTTAACCATTTGCAAGAAACAAGTTCACAATTGCAAGTCACTACACTTAACCATTTTCATGAAACAAGTTCAAAATTTCAAGTCACTACACTTAACCATTTTCAAGTCACTAATTCACATTTCAAGTCACTACAGTTAACTATTTAGAAGAAACAAGTTCACAATTTCAAGTCACTACATTTAACCATTTTACCATTTTCAACGCAATACATAGCATTTCAAGTCACAACACTTAACCATTTTCAACTCACTAATTCATATTTCACCTCCTTACACTTAACCATTTTCAAGAAACATGTTCACAATTTCAAGTCACTACACTTAAATATTTTCAAGAAAAAAGTTCACAATTGCAAGTCACAACACTTAACCATTTCAAGAAACAAGTTTACAATTTCAAGTCACTACACTTAACCTTTTTCAAGAAACATGTTCACAATTTTAAGTCACTACACTTAACCATATTCAAGAAAAAAGTTCACAATTTCAAGTCAATACACTTAACCATTTTCAAGTCACTAATTCACATTTTAAGTCACAACACTTAACCATTTTCAAGAAACAAGTTCACATTTCAAGTCACAACACTTAACCATTTTCAAGAAACAAGTTCACAATTGCAAGTCACTACACTTAACCATTTTCAAGTCATTAATTCACATTTCAAGTCACTACAGTTAACTATTTAGAAGAAACAAGTTCACAATTTCAAGTCACTACATTTAACCATTTTACCATTTTCAACGCAATACATAGCATTTCAAGTCACAACACTTAACCATTTTCAACTCACTAATTCATATTTCACCTCCTTACACTTAACCATTTTCAAGAAACATGTTCACAATTTCAAGTCACTACACTTAAATATTTTCAAGAAAAAAGTTCACAATTGCAAGTCACAACACTTAACCATTTCAAGAAACAAGTTTACAATTTTAAGTCACTACACTTAACCTTTTTCAAGAAACATGTTCACAATTTTAAGTCACTACACTTAACCATATTCAAGAAAAAAGTTCACAATTTCAAGTCAATACACTTAACCATTTTCAAGTCACTAATTCACATTTTAAGTCACAACACTTAACCATTTTCAAGAAACAAGTTCACATTTCAAGTCACAACACTTAACCATTTTCAAGAAACAAGTTCACAATTGCAAGTCACTATACTTAACCATTTTCAAGAAACAAGTTCAAAATTTCAAGTCACTACACTTAACCATTTTCAAGTCATTAATTCACATTTCAAGTCACTACAGTTAACTATTTAGAAGAAACAAGTTCACAATTTCAAATCACTACATTTAACCATTTTACCATTTTCAACACAATGATTCACATTTCAAGTCACTACACTTAACCATTTTAAAGAAACAAGTTCACAATTGCATGTCACAACACTTAACCATTTCAAGAAACAAGTTTACAATTTCAAGTCACTACACTTAACCTTTTTAAAGAAACATGTTCACAATTTTAAGTCACTACACT
This sequence comes from Capsicum rhomboideum, assembly GCA_031232105.1. Lineage (NCBI taxonomy): Eukaryota > Viridiplantae > Streptophyta > Magnoliopsida > Solanales > Solanaceae > Capsicum > Capsicum rhomboideum. The sequence continues at coordinate 61,707,536 of CP124711.1, forward strand.
TAACCATATTCAAGAAAAAAGTTCACAATTTCAAGGCACTACACTTAAACATTTTTTTGTCACTAATTCACATTTCAAGTCACAACACTTAACCATTTTCAAGAAACAAGTTCACAATTGCAAGTCACTACACTTAACCATTTTCATGAAACAAGTTCAAAATTTCAAGTCACTACACTTAACCATTTTCAAGTCACTAATTCACATTTCAAGTCACTACAGTTAACTATTTAGAAGAAACAAGTTCACAATTTCAAGTCACTACATTTAACCATTTTACCATTTTCAACGCAATACATAGCATTTCAAGTCACAACACTTAACCATTTTCAACTCACTAATTCATATTTCACCTCCTTACACTTAACCATTTTCAAGAAACATGTTCACAATTTCAAGTCACTACACTTAAATATTTTCAAGAAAAAAGTTCACAATTGCAAGTCACAACACTTAACCATTTCAAGAAACAAGTTTACAATTTCAAGTCACTACACTTAACCTTTTTCAAGAAACATGTTCACAATTTTAAGTCACTACACTTAACCATATTCAAGAAAAAAGTTCACAATTTCAAGTCAATACACTTAACCATTTTCAAGTCACTAATTCACATTTTAAGTCACAACACTTAACCATTTTCAAGAAACAAGTTCACATTTCAAGTCACAACACTTAACCATTTTCAAGAAACAAGTTCACAATTGCAAGTCACTATACTTAACCATTTTCAAGAAACAAGTTCAAAATTTCAAGTCACTACACTTAACCATTTTCAAGTCATTAATTCACATTTCAAGTCACTACAGTTAACTATTTAGAAGAAACAAGTTCACAATTTCAAATCACTACATTTAACCATTTTACCATTTTCAACACAATGATTCACATTTCAAGTCACTACACTTAACCATTTTAAAGAAACAAGTTCACAATTGCATGTCACAACACTTAACCATTTCAAGAAACAAGTTTACAATTTCAAGTCACTACACTTAACCTTTTTAAAGAAACATGTTCACAATTTTAAGTCACTACACTTAACCATATTCAAGAAAAAAGTTCACAATTTCAAGGCACTACACTTAAACATTTTTTTGTCACTAATTCACATTTCAAGTCACAACACTTAACCATTTTCAAGAAACAAGTTTACAATTGCAAGTCACTACACATAACCATTTCAAGAAACAAGTTCACAATTTCAAGTCACTACACTTAACCATTTCAAGAAACAAGTTCACAATTTCAAGGCCTTACACTTAACCATTTTCTTGTCACTAATTCACATTTCAAGTCACAACACTTAACCATTTTCAAGAAACAAGTTCACAATTGCAAGTCACTACACTTAACCATTTTCAAGAAACAAGTTCAAAATTTCAAGTCACTACACTTAACCATTTTCAAGAACAAGTTCACAATTTCAAGTCACTATGCTTAGCCATTTCAAGAAACAAGTTCGCAATATCAAGTCACTACACTTTACCATTTTCAAGAAACTAATTCACATTTCATGTCACTACACATAACCATTTCAAGAAACAAGTTCACAATTTCAAGTCACTACACTTAACCATTTCAAGAAACAAGTTCAAAATTTCAAGGCACTACACTTAACCGTTTTCTTGTCACTAATTCACATTTCAAGTCACAACACAACCATTTACAAGAAACAAGTTCACAATTGCAAGTCAATACACATAACCATTTCAAGAAACAAGTTCACAATTTCAAGTCACTACACTTAACCATTTCAAGAAACAAGTTCACAATTTCAAGGCCTTACACTTAACCCTTTTCTTGTCACTAATTCACATTTCAAGTCACAACACTTAACCATTTGCAAGAAACAAGTTCACAATTGCAAGTCACTACACTTAACCATTTTCATGAAACAAGTTCAAAATTTCAAGTCACTACACTTAACCATTTTCAAGTCACTAATTCACATTTCAAGTCACTACAGTTAACTATTTAGAAGAAACAAGTTCACAATTTCAAGTCACTACATTTAACCATTTTACCATTTTCAACGCAATACATAGCATTTCAAGTCACAACACTTAACCATTTTCAACTCACTAATTCATATTTCACCTCCTTACACTTAACCATTTTCAAGAAACATGTTCACAATTTCAAGTCACTACACTTAAATATTTTCAAGAAAAAAGTTCACAATTGCAAGTCACAACACTTAACCATTTCAAGAAACAAGTTTACAATTTCAAGTCACTACACTTAACCTTTTTCAAGAAACATGTTCACAATTTTAAGTCACTACACTTAACCATATTCAAGAAAAAAGTTCACAATTTCAAGTCAATACACTTAACCATTTTCAAGTCACTAATTCACATTTTAAGTCACAACACTTAACCATTTTCAAGAAACAAGTTCACATTTCAAGTCACAACACTTAACCATTTTCAAGAAACAAGTTCACAATTGCAAGTCACTATACTTAACCATTTTCAAGAAACAAGTTCAAAATTTCAAGTCACTACACTTAACCATTTTCAAGTCATTAATTCACATTTCAAGTCACTACAGTTAACTATTTAGAAGAAACAAGTTCACAATTTCAAATCACTACATTTAACCATTTTACCATTTTCAACACAATGATTCACATTTCAAGTCACTACACTTAACCATTTTAAAGAAACAAGTTCACAATTGCATGTCACAACACTTAACCATTTCAAGAAACAAGTTTACAATTTCAAGTCACTACACTTAACCTTTTTAAAGAAACATGTTCACAATTTTAAGTCACTACACTTAACCATATTCAAGAAAAAAGTTCACAATTTCAAGGCACTACACTTAAACATTTTTTTGTCACTAATTCACATTTCAAGTCACAACACTTAACCATTTTCAAGAAACAAGTTTACAATTGCAAGTCACTACACATAACCATTTCAAGAAACAAGTTCACAATTTCAAGTCACTACACTTAACCATTTCAAGAAACAAGTTCACAATTTCAAGGCCTTACACTTAACCATTTTCTTGTCACTAATTCACATTTCAAGTCACAACACTTAACCATTTTCAAGAAACAAGTTCACAATTGCAAGTCACTACACTTAACCATTTTCAAGAAACAAGTTCAAAATTTCAAGTCACTACACTTAACCATTTTCAAGAACAAGTTCACAATTTCAAGTCACTATGCTTAGCCATTTCAAGAAACAAGTTCGCAATATCAAGTCACTACACTTTACCATTTTCAAGAAACTAATTCACATTTCATGTCACTACACATAACCATTTCAAGAAACAAGTTCACAATTTCAAGTCACTACACTTAACCATTTCAAGAAACAAGTTCAAAATTTCAAGGCACTACACTTAACCGTTTTCTTGTCACTAATTCACATTTCAAGTCACAACACAACCATTTACAAGAAACAAGTTCACAATTGCAAGTCAATACACATAACCATTTCAAGAAACAAGTTCACAATTTCAAGTCACTACACTTAACCATTTCAAGAAACAAGTTCACAATTTCAAGGCCTTACACTTAACCCTTTTCTTGTCACTAATTCACATTTCAAGTCACAACACTTAACCATTTGCAAGAAACAAGTTCACAATTGCAAGTCACTACACTTAACCATTTTCATGAAACAAGTTCAAAATTTCAAGTCACTACACTTAACCATTTTCAAGTCACTAATTCACATTTCAAGTCACTACAGTTAACTATTTAGAAGAAACAAGTTCACAATTTCAAGTCACTACATTTAACCATTTTACCATTTTCAACGCAATACATAGCATTTCAAGTCACAACACTTAACCATTTTCAACTCACTAATTCATATTTCACCTCCTTACACTTAACCATTTTCAAGAAACATGTTCACAATTTCAAGTCACTACACTTAAATATTTTCAAGAAAAAAGTTCACAATTGCAAGTCACAACACTTAACCATTTCAAGAAACAAGTTTACAATTTCAAGTCACTACACTTAACCTTTTTCAAGAAACATGTTCACAATTTTAAGTCACTACACTTAACCATATTCAAGAAAAAAGTTCACAATTTCAAGTCAATACACTTAACCATTTTCAAGTCACTAATTCACATTTTAAGTCACAACACTTAACCATTTTCAAGAAACAAGTTCACATTTCAAGTCACAACACTTAACCATTTTCAAGAAACAAGTTCACAATTGCAAGTCACTATACTTAACCATTTTCAAGAAACAAGTTCAAAATTTCAAGTCACTACACTTAACCATTTTCAAGTCATTAATTCACATTTCAAGTCACTACAGTTAACTATTTAGAAGAAACAAGTTCACAATTTCAAATCACTACATTTAACCATTTTACCATTTTCAACACAATGATTCACATTTCAAGTCACTACACTTAACCATTTTAAAGAAACAAGTTCACAATTGCATGTCACAACACTTAACCATTTCAAGAAACAAGTTTACAATTTCAAGTCACTACACTTAACCTTTTTAAAGAAACATGTTCACAATTTTAAGTCACTACACTTAACCATATTCAAGAAAAAAGTTCACAATTTCAAGGCACTACACTTAAACATTTTTTTGTCACTAATTCACATTTCAAGTCACAACACTTAACCATTTTCAAGAAACAAGTTTACAATTGCAAGTCACTACACATAACCATTTCAACAAACAAGTTCACAATTTCAAGTCACTACACTTAACCATTTCAAGAAACAAGTTCACAATTTCAAGGCCTTACACTTAACCATTTTCTTGTCACTAATTCACATTTCAAGTCACAACACTTAACCATTTTCAAGAAACAAGTTCACAATTGCAAGTCACTACACTTAACCATTTTCAAGAAACAAGTTCAAAATTTCAAGTCACTACACTTAACCATTTTCAAGTCACTAATTCACATTTCAAGTCACTACAGTAAACTATTTAGAAGAAACAAGTTCACAATTTCAAGTCACTACATTTAACCATTTTACCATTTTCAACACAATAATTCACATTTCAAGTCACTACACTTAACCATTTTCAAGAAACAAGTTGTCAATTGCAAGTCACAACACTTAACCATTTCAAGAAACAAGTTCACAATTTTAAGTCACTACACTCAGCCATTTTCAAGAAACAAGTTTACAATTTCAAGTCACTACATTTAACCATTTTACCCTTTTCAAGTCCCTAATTCACATTTTAAGTCACTACACTTAACCATTTTCAAGTCACTAATTCACATTTTAAGTACAACACTTAACCATTTTCAAGAAACAAGTTCACATTTCAAGTCACTACATTAAACCATTTTCAAGAAACAAGTTCACAATTTCAAGTCAATACACTTAACCATTTTCAACTCACTAATTTACATTTCAACTCACTACACTAAACCATTTTCAAGAAACAAGCTCACAATTTCAAGTCACTACACTTAACCATTTTAAAGAACAAGCTCACAGTTTCTAGTAACTACACTTAGCCATTTCAAAAAACAAGTTCACAATCTCAAGTCATTATACTTAACCATTTTCTAGTCTCTAATTCACATTTCAAGTCACTACACTTAACCATTTTCAAGAAACAAGTTCACAATTTCAAGTCACTACACTTAACCATTTTCAAGTCACTAATTCACATTTCAAGTCACTACAATTAACTATTTAGAAGAAACAAGTTCACAATTTCAAGTCACTACATTTAACCATTTTACCATTTTCAACACAATACATAGCATTTCAAGTCACAACACTTAACCATTTTCAACTCACTAATTCATATTTCACCTCCTTACACTTAACCATTTTCAAGAAACATGTTCACAATTTCAAGTCACTACACTTAAATATTTTCAAGAAACAAGTTCACAATTTCAAGTCACTATGCTTAGCCATTTCAAGAAACAAGTTCACAATTTCAAATCACTACACTTTACCATTTTCAAGTCACTAATTCACATTTCAAGTCACTACACTTAACCGTTTCAAGAAACAAGTTCACAATTTCAAGTCATTACACTTCACCATTTTCTAGTCTCTAATTCACATTTCAAGTCACTACACTTAACAATTTTCAAGAAACAAGTTCACAATTTCAAGTCACTACGCTTAGCCATTTCAAGAAACAAGTTCGCAATATCAAGTCACTACATTTTACCATTTTCAAGAAACTAATTCACATTTCATGTCACTACACATAACCATTTCAAGAAACAAGTTCGCAATTTTAATTCACTACACTTAACCATTTCAAGAAACAAGTTCACAATTTCAAGGCACTACACTTAACCATTTTCTTGTCACTAATTCACATTTCAAGTAACAACACTTAACCATTTTCAAGAAACAAGTTCACAATTGCAAGTCACTACACATAACCATTTCAAGAAACAAGTTCAAAATTTCAAGTCACTACACTTAACCATTTCAAGAAACAAATTCACAATTTCAAGGCCTTACACTTAACCATTTTCTAGTTTCTAATTCACATTTCAAGTCACTACACTTAACCATTTTCAAGAAACAAGTTCACAATTTCAAGTCACTACGCTTAGCCATTTCAAGAAACAAGTTCGCAATATCAAGTCACTACATTTTACCATTTTCAAGAAACTAATTCACATTTCATGTCACTACACATAACCATTTCAAGAAACAAGTTCACAATTTTAATTCACTACGCTTAGCCATTTCAAGAAACAAGTTCGCAATATCAAGTCACTACACTTTACCATTTTCAAGAAACTAATTCACATTTCATGTCACTACACATAACCATTTCAAGAAACAAATTCACAATTTCAAGGCACTACACTTAACCATTTTCTTGTCACTAATTCAAATTTCAAGTCACAACACTTAACCTTTTTCAAGAAACAAGTTCACAATTGCAAGTCACTACACTTAACAATTTTCAAGAAACAAGTTCACAATTTCAAGTCACTACACTTAACCATTTTCTTGTCACTAATTCACATTTCAAGTCACAACACTTAACCATTTTCAAGAAACAAGTTCAAAATTGCAAGTCACTACGCTTAACCATTTTCAAGAAACAAGTTCACAATTTCAAGTCACTACACTTAACCATTTTCAAGTCACTAATTCACATTTCAAGTCACTACAGTTAACTATTTAGAAGAAACAAGTTCACATTTTCAAGTCACTACACTTAACCATTTTCAACTCACTAATTCATATTTCAACTCCTTACACTTAACCATTTTCAAGAAACATGTTCACAATTTCAAGTCACTCCACTTAAATATTTTCAAGAAACAAGTTCACAATTTCAAGTCACTATGCTTAGCCATTTCAAGAAACAAGTTCACAATTTAAAATCACTACACTTTACCATTTTCAAGTCAATAATTCACATTTCAAGTCACTACACTTAACCGCTTCAAGAAACAAGTTCACAATTTCAAGTCATTACACTTCACCCTTTTCTAGTCTCTAATTCACATTTCAAGTCACTACACTTAACCATTTTAAAGAAACAAGTTCACAATTTCAAGTCACTACGCTTAGCCATTTCAAGAAACAAGTTCGCAATAACAAGTCACTACATTTTACCATTTTCAAGAAACTAATTCACATTTCATGTCACTACACATAACCATTTCAAGAAACAAATTCACAATTTCCAGTCACTACACTTAACCATTTCAAGAAACAAGTTCACAATTTCAAGTCACTATATTTAACCATTTTACCATTTTCATCACAGTAAATAGCATTTCAAGTCACAACACTTAACCATTTTCAACTCACTAATTCATATTTCACCTCCTTACACTTAACCATTTTCAAGAAACATGTTCACAATTTCAAGTCACTACACTTAAATATTTTCAAGAAACAAGTTCACAATTTCAAGTCACTATGCTTAGACATTTCAAGAAACAAGTTCACAATTTCAAATCACTACACTTTACCATTTTCAAGTCACTAATTCACATTTCAAGTCACTACACTTAACCGTTTCAAGAAACAAGTTCACAATTTCAAGTCATTACACTTCACCATTTTCTAGTCTCTAATTCACATTTTAAGTCACTACACTTAACCATTTTCAAGAAACAAGTTCACAATTTCAAGTCACTACGCTTAGCCATTTCAAGAAACAAGTTCGCAATATCAAGTCACTACACTTAACCATTTCAAGAAACAAGTTCACAATTTCAAGTCACTACACTTAACCATTTCAAGAAACAAGTTCAAAATTTCAAGGCACTACACTTAACCGTTTTCTTGTCACTAATTCACATTTCAAGTCACAACACAACCATTTACAAGAAACAAGTTCACAATTGCAAGTCAATACACATAACCATTTCAAGAAACAAGTTCACAATTTCAAGTCACTACACTTAACCATTTCAAGAAACAAGTTCACAATTTCAAGGCCTTACACTTAACCATTTTCTTGTCACTAATTCACATTTCAAGTCACAACACTTAACCATTTTCAAGAAACAAGTTCACAATTGCAAGTCACTACACTTAACCATTTTCATGAAACAAGTTCAAAATTTCAAGTCACTACACTTAACCATTTTCAAGTCATTAATTCACATTTCAAGTCACTATAGTTAACTATTTAGAAGAAACAAGTTCACAATTTCAAGTCACTACATTTAACCATTTTACCATTTTCAACACAATAATTCACATTTCAAGTCACTACACTTAACCATTTTCAAGAAAAAAGTTCACAATTGCAAGTCACAACACTTAACCATTTCAAGAAACAAGTTTACAATTTCAAGTCACTACACTTAACCTTTTTCAAGAAACATGTTCACAATTTTAAGTCACTACACTTAACCATATTCAAGAAAAAAGTTCACAATTTCAAGTCAATACACTTAACCATTTTCAAGTCACTAATTCACATTTTAAGTCACAACACTTTAACATTTTCAAGAAACAAGTTCACATTTCAAGTCACAACACTTAACCATTTTCAAGAAACAAGTTCACAATTGCAAGTCACTATACTTAACCATTTTCAAGAAACAAGTTCAAAATTTCAAGTCACTACACTTAACCATTTTCAAGTCATTAATTCACATTTCAAGTCACTATAGTTAACTATTTAGAAGAAACAAGTTCACAATTTCAAGTCACTACATTTAACCATTTTACCATTTTCAACACAATAATTCACATTTCAAGTCACTACACTTAACCATTTTAAAGAAACAAGTTCACAATTGCATGTCACAACACTTAACCATTTCAAGAAACAAGTATACAATTTCAAGTCACTAATAGTTATATCCTTGGATTTGTCTAATTTTTAGTATTTTATTTGGTATTGGGTAATTATAGGTTTTTGTCTTAGCATTGAGGTTTCTATAATCAATAACCATCCTACTTTTCCCTCTTTTTTGTTCACTATGTTTGTTGACAATAAAAGCTGGACTAGTATGTTTACTATTACTCGGTTGGATATAGTTATTAGTCAGTAATTCATTGATATGTAGACTGAATTCTTTTAGATCATCAAAGTTATATTTCAACGGTTTTTGTAGGATAATACTGTGTTCATCTATTAGTTCTATGGTAACTATTGTTTTGTGTTTATCCCATCCTTTGAGGGGATTATCGCTATATAAGTGTTCTAACTTGTCATAAATTGGTGTTAACATATTAATATTGAAAGTTATTATTTCGATTGATTTTTCTGTACTTGGTTGAGTTTCTAGTTTTTGTGTTATATTCTCTTGTCCTTTTATCCATGGTGTTGTTTTTCGTGGTTTGTTTTGTACTCGTTTTGCTCCTATTTTTTGTTTACAAGGTGTTGTAAACCAACAATGTGTTTTTGTTAATATATGTGGGTATAGATTATCTATAAAGGGCATTCCTAATATCATATCTCTTGTTGTGAATTCATAATTATACATTGTTTTTATAGTTAATATTTTATCCCATATTTGTAATTTTACATCTGTTGCGTAATATTTTACCATACTTCCTTCGTTATTAAAGCCTGTTAATACGGTTGGTTGTGTTATTTGTTTCCATTTTGTTTCTGGTAAACAATTATATCTACATAAATTTGCTTCTGAGCCTGTATCTATCATTGGTGTATAATATCTGCTATTATATCCTTCTACCATTATTTTTGCTAATATATATACTTTAGTCATGTAGTTGTTTTAAATAGTTGTTCGTGCTCTACTTATGATTACATTCTTGTTTTGGTAATGAATTATCATTCTTGTATCTTCGATTTTATATGGTTTTACTTGTTCTAGCCAAGCTAATCCTAACACAATGTTTGGATTTATTTTTCCTATGGTAAATTGTATATTTATAGGTATTCCTCCTATAATTAATTCTTGAATAGTTATTTCTTTTGTTTGTTTTAATTCCTTTGGTAAACCGGGTATTTCTTGTTCTTGTAATATTATATCATTTTCTGTTATTAATTCTTGGGTTATCCAATTATCTTGTTCTCCTGTATTTATAAGTATTAAGTATTTTCTTTGGTTTAGTATTCCTGTTATATAATAGGGATGTAATGGGATTTCTATTAGTTCGATGGGTTGTTCATATTCTAATCTTCTAGATGTACTCATCCTAGATGAAGATGAAGGAGTATCTATTTGTCTTTTATTTATCCTTTCTTGAACTATTTCTAATTCTTGATTTGTATCTGGTTCGTCATAAGTATAATCATTATTATCTATTACTGTTAGTATATTGTCAAATGGGGAGTCTATCTTGATTTTATCAATTTTACTGGTTGCTTGTACCATGTGTTTAGTAGTTAATATGTATAGGTTTTTGCATCTTGCGGTAAATATCTTACTACCTGGGGTTAATTCTATTCCTGATAATTTCCAATATAATACTAATGATTTATCTATATTTCTATCCTTTATTGCTACTGAATAATTTGGGTTAACTGTAAATTTAAATTTTTGATATATTAGATTTCCTTTTACTGCACTTATTATACTTTGTTCGATTGGATATTTAATTCTATCATCTGCTAGATATAATTCTATAGGTGTATTTATTCCTTCCTTAAAACATGCTTTTATAAGTATCTGTATTGCTCCTAAGTGTACATGAGTTATTTCGTTTTTAGGTTTTGGTTTTAATGCTTGTATTTCTTTATTTAATTCCTTTTTACATATGATGGGTACCATTGCTTTACCTTTTGCATATTTACAGTCTACTGTATGTTCCTTTTGACTTATTATGTAGTATTCTTCTTTTGGTCTTTGAAACCAATTTTTTACTATTGGTACATCTAATACATTGTCTATTTTTAGGGTAATTTCTTGTTTCCTAATTTGGTTATATATGGTTGAGTCAAATATGACTTTTTGGTTATTTATCTCTTCGGTTTGGTAATTTTCTTTTTCAATTATTCCTACTTCACTCATAAGTATTATCTTCTTCCTCTTCTATATTTAGTTTATCGGTATTATAGTCTGGATCATTTATTTCTGTATCTGATATTTCATTATCTGATATTTCATTTAGTTCATAAATACTATCGTTACTTTCTACTTCATAATCTATGTAAGGTAATTCGGTATAAATATTATCTTCTATACTTATTGTAGTTATTTGTTTTTTCTTTATATCTTTTGGTATTTTACAGTCTTTAGCTAAGTGTCCTAATTTGCCACAGTTGTAGCATTTACATTCTGATAGTTTTTTCTTCGGTCGATATGATCTTTTCCTTTTGTAATTTTTTATATAATATCTTTTTCGTGGGTTTTTATTCTTATATTTTGCTCTAAAGGGTTTGTATTTCTTAAAGCGTTTTTTGTATCTATACTTAGTTTTCTTATTTTTGCAACCAAATTGTGGTGCTGTTTTTTGTGTACAACATGACATGTTTTTATTTAATACTTTATCGAATTTTTGTTTATCTTTATATTGATCACATAATCCTATAAACCATGTTTGTAAATATTTAATTCTAGATCCTAATGTATCTGTCAAACTAGCTGCTTCCCAATCGGTTATTATTCTTGTACTAAATGGTTCTGGTAATTTTGTAAAATATGTTTGTCTTACTGCTATAGCTTCTTCTTGATTATATATGCTTCTATAATAATAGTCTTTAAAAGCGCATGTATATTTGTCTATGTAACACATGTTGCATATTGATAGTTTATTCATTAATTGTCTATTTAGATTTTTATCTTTTTCTTGTTCTGCTAGCTCTGTTGTCATACTACCAAATTCGTTTCTAATTCCATATTCATATTTATCTAAAATTGCTATGCTTGATGTTGTAATTGTTCCACTACTATCTTTATTACTTCTTAATGTTGCTCTTCCGTCAGCATTTATATTATGTAGCCATAGTTTTACTGTTCCTATTAATGTTCTTTCTATGTATCCTGGTGTATCTGCTACTGATATTTTATTATCGACTAGTTGTTTAGCAAGTTGTCCTATCCATACTTGTATTGTTTTATTTATATCTGTGGTACAGTCTAAGTCTAAGAATAGTGAAGATTCTGGGGGTTTATTTGGTGTCCATTTATTTAATCTACTTTGCCATATTGCTTCGTATCTATTATCATCTGTTACTGTGTAATAAGATGGTCTTGTTGTTCTAGGGTTTTCATATCTTCTTTTATCATATGATCTACTTGTACTACGTTGTTCATTCTTAATTGTATTTATATTTGGATTTATATTTGGTTCAGCATTTGTTGTATTTATATCTAATCTTGTTATTTGGTTCATGATTTGGGTATAAGTTTCTTCATTTTCATTTTCCTTTTCTAGATCTGTTTCGGTATTTTCTGTTTCTCCTATGGTTATATTATCAATTTGTAGTTCATTTAGATCTTCGGAATGGGTTATTGTAATATTATCAATACTTAAGTGTGAAAGTTCTTCTGTGTTTTCGGGAGCTGAGTCTTCTAAGTGTATTTGTTCTTTTAATTTTTCTAATTCTAAGGCTAACTTTTTTTCTTTTTCTTTTTTGATTTTTTCTTTTTGTCGTGCTAACCGCTCTTGTACTTTTTGTGCATATATTTGTTTTAATAGTGCTAATTCTTTTTCCATTTCTTGTATTTTTGTAGATGATTCGGATGTTTCAGGTTCTAAATATTCTGGAATTGGTTCTGAGAGTGATTCAGTTTTTATTTGTGTAGGTTCTTTTATTTGTTGTTTATACTTTAATTGTTCGATTTCTTTTTTGGCTTCTAACCTTATTTTTTCAATTTCTAATTTTTGATCTATTTCTGTATTCTCTTTTTGTAATCGTATCATTTCTGTTATACTATCTTCTAATTTAGCTGATATTGGGTCAGGCATTAAGTATAATTTCGTACCTATTTTCCTATATCGTCTTCCTAAGTTTGAATGTATTATTATTATCGGTGTTCCATCTGTACTACTAAATGTTTTGTTATCTATGGGGTATTCTTCCTTATTCATCTGTGTACTTTTGTTTTAAGTCATAATGTTTTAATTTTAATTTTGTTATTTCGTGTTTTTGTATTTCTAGTGATTGTTTACATATTCCTGCAAATATATTATAAGTTAGTCTTTCTTGCCTATATTGGATTTCTTCTTGTAACTCTATTATTTCTTTAAATAATTCTACCTTTCGTAGTATTTTTTCCGTTTCCGGATATATATAGTTTGGTTTACTTGATTCTGGTTTATCCATTGATGGTTTGTCTAAATGCTATGGTAAGTGTATCTAATGCTATAACTAATTTATTCATTGCTTTATTTAAATTATTTATTACTTTTAGTATTTGTGTAATTTCTTTAAGCTTTTGTTTTCTTTGAATTTTATATTTATATTTTTTCTGAATTTTTGTTGTTAATTCATTTAGGTTAATTTGTTTTTTCATTCGTATATGAGTCTGTTTATATGTCATATTTTTGTTTTCGTAAGGTTTTAATGTATTTGTATTCTATATAAGAGATTACATCTATTTCGGTCGGTTCATAAGTATTATATAATTTACTTAATTCTTTTCTGAGTTTCTGTAGTTTTTCTTGTCTATTGATTTGTGTCATAATTTTTTGATATCGCGGGTCATTGTAAGGTAAATCATCTCCGTATTCAAGTGGTGTATTTAGTAATTGTGCTTCTTTTTTATGATAATTTTCTACTGTTATTTTATCTCTATGTTCAATTATTTTCCTACGCTTATTTGTTCTATCTTCTGTAGTAGCTATATTGTTTTTTGTATTAGTTTCATCAATTATATTTTTATTCCTATGCTCGTTTTTTATAGTAGTTAGATTGTTTTTTGTGTCAGTTCTTTCAGTTATATTTTTATTCCTATGCTCGTTTTTTATAGTAGTTAGATTGTTTTTTGTGTCAGTTCTTTCAGTTATATTTTTATTCCTATGCTCTGATACCATTTGTGGGGGTGGTCCTATGATCTTATCTTCTTGGGTCATTTATCTAAATGCGGAATTATAATAATTATCTCTTTCTCTAATTAGTCTTAATATAATATTGATATCTCTTACTATTAGATCTAAATAGCCACTATTTTGGGTCTGTATATATCTATCTAGGTTGAATTGTATCAGTGTTTCTCTTTCTCTTAGTTCATCTATAGTTCGTTGCCAATTTTCTAAATGATTTTGGTCCATTAGTAATAATCTAGATATCCTTCTGAGTCTATATCAAGATATATATCATTATTCCTAAAATCTTCTTCATCATCATTTTCTAAGATAGTTTCTAACCATGTTTCTTTCATTAGATTTATAATTTCATGAGTTAGTAATAGATTATATATTACTTGTATTGAGTCTTTGTTTAAGTTTCTGAGTGTATATAAGAGTAATATTTTATAACTGTTATCTTCATTAATTAGATATTTGGGAGTTTTGATTTTGTAATTTTCTATATTTTCACTGGTTTGAGGTATATCTATGGAAATTTCTTTAGGTTCTGTCATCTTTTTTATTCTGTGTTTTTAATCATTATTCCCTTTAATCTCTACTTGTATTATTATCTTTATCACCTAGTAATTCAGTATGTTTAATTATCCGTTTGGTCATTACTATGAGTTTCAGCACCAATCAGTTTACCCTAACAATGCTTTCTTCACTTGGTTTACTACCCTATTCACGGCATTCCTCGCCTTTTCTGGGTTCAACCATTTTGGTCAGCTTAGTCTGGGCCTAACTTACTCTTAGCTTATTAATCATAGCAAACTAATAAGGATAATATAACATAATCAAATTACTATATGATAAATAACAATAATATACTAGAGATTATTGGGAATTAACAGATTAGTTACACATAATTAAATAAGAGTGTACCGTCGTTGTTATTTCCTCAATAGTATGTGATGTAGTTGTTGTTATGTTAGATTCCTCCATAGCTGTATATGAAAACTTATATTTTCAAAAGATTTTATTTATTGTGAGTCTCAACACATGAGTTTAGGTAAGCAAGATTGCTTGCCTTCTCCTCATCCGTCTGCCTCTATATATATTACATAAAAACGCGTCCAAATAGTGGAAAACGCGTTAAAAAAGTAAAACGCGTGAACAGTGCTAGTCACTGTGCACTTTACGACTTTTTACATCTTTTTACATATTTTTCAAAAAGTAAACAGTAGTGCTACTGTGCACTTTCTGACTTATTCTTAAAAGAAAGAAAAGAGAAAACGTGTGGGGTTTACATGCTGCCCACTAAAATAATAAAGCAAACTTAATAATTTACATATGTGATGACGTTTGTATCTCTGTATTATCTTGTTTTGTCCGTAGCTCGTCTGGTGTACTGTTGGTCTTCATTCTAATTGAACTTCTGGTATATGAGTAATATTTCCTCCATTACACTGTGAACAGTGATGGTCTGGATATTTCTTTCCTATGAGCTGGCAATATCTTGTTAGTAGATTTGTGGAAATAAAATCCTTCTTAAGTACCTTTGTAGTCGGGGTATCTTCTGGCTTAAGTAAAGAGAGTATCCATTGTCGTATTTCTTCCATATCTCCTGGTCTTAGTTCTCTTGAATTTGCATATATCATATGTTGATTTCTACAGTGATAACACCATAGTGCTTGTCCAGTAGTATAGTTATGTTCTAGTTCTTGTAAGATAACTTGTAGTCCTACTATCCGTTTGTTTGCATAAAATGCTGGTATATCTTCTCTGGTTATTTCCGGTTGTGCTCCTATGTCATCTGGTATTATCATATTTTGGGTTAATCCTATTTTTACAACTTGTATAATAGGTTTTATTTCATTGAAAAGTATTTCTGCTGGGGCTGCATAAAATCTGATGTAAAAGAATGTTCCTTTGGTAATTCTCTGGTAGGTTGTAAATGCGGTATATAGTTCTGGTATTTTCTGGATTTCTTTTCCGTCTGTAGTATATACAGTTGATAAGAGTCCAAAGTCATAACATGTACGTACTAGATTTGCGTTTGTTCCTGGTTGTGCAATAAGCTTATTATATCCTTGTAATTTTTGCGTTAAATAGTCTCTTTTGGGGTCAGTGGTTGTTGTGGATCTTGGATTGGTATTTAGATGTGTCTGGGCTTTGTGGATATTGTTGATGTAAGCTGTGGATATATGGTCATAAATGTTTTTGGTATTATTTAGACTGGATGCGTATGTAGAAGTCTGGGGACTTGGATAATTTGTTGACTGGAATTTTTGTTTAAATGGTTTTGTGAATTGACTGTTTAAATTGGTATTTGGTCTTTTTGTAGGTGGGGTAGCTGAATTGCTTGATCCTGCTTTAGCTCCTGTGCTAGTTCCTGCTCCTGCAGCTGTATAAACAATTTTGTTATGAGTTTTTAGGAGTTTCTCAGCGTCTCCTTCTAGTTCTGGATATTTAACGTCTTCCGATTGACGTAGTTCAGCATAATTTAAGTCATGCGGCTGACTTATAGCTTTTTCCTTCTTTAGCTGTCTCAGTTCTAGCTCAAAACTGTCCACTTTGAGACAAAGTGTAGCCATAGCTTTTAATAATTCATCCATTGGACTATCTTGATCTGTCTGTGTAGCTTTGTCTTGATAAGTAGTCTGCAACAACATTTTTGTTAGTACTAATAACTTCTATTGTAAAAGTAAAGTTTTGTATATTTAATACAAGCCTTCGTATTTCTTTTGTTGTTACTGAATTTTCTAGATTCCGTGTTAGCCACCATTTTACCTGTGTGTTGTCTGTTCTTACTATAAATTTGTTATATACAATATATGGTTCAAATGCTAATAAACATTTATATAAAGCAAATAGTTCTTTTCTATTTATTTCCCATTTTGCTTGAGGTTCCGTATATGAGCCTGAATAATATCGACAATGATGTTCTATATTTGTATCTAGATATTTATATTTTAAAATTCCACCATAACTGTGATTACTTGCATCTGATTCTACTACGTATATAAATTCTTTTGTTGTGTCTGGAAAGTATAGTTTTGGTAACTGTTGACATAAGTCTTTTATTTTTTGTATGTGTTTTTTATCTGTTTGATCAAAATGATATTCAACATTTTTCTTTAATTTTTGATGTAATGGTTTTAGATGTTCTGCTAATTTTGGTATATATTCTCTTACTTGATTTACTAATCCTAAAAAGGACTGTAACTTTTTCTTTGTGTCTAGAATTTCTTCCGAGTTGACTATCTTTTGTACTATATGTGTTTGCATTTTTATTCCATCTTTATCTATTTGTATGCCTAAGAATTCTATTTGATTCTTCATTATTTCTGCTTTATTTTTACTTAGACTAATTCCTGCTGTGTCTATAATGTTTATAAATTTATTTAGTAATTGTATATGTTCTTCTTCTGTTCTTGAATATAATAAAATATCATCAATATATATAATACAATTCTCTAGTTGTATAAATTGTGTATCCATAAAGTGTTGAAATCTACCTGGTGCATTTTTATATCCGAAAGGTAAGACATTCCATTCGTAAAATCCTTGGGGTACTGTGAATGCTGTAAGCTTTTTAGAGTTATCTTCTAGTTTTAAATGATAAAAGCCGGATTTGCAGTCAAATTTACTAAAATAGTTATATCCTTGGATTTGTCTAATTTTTAGTATTTTATTTGGTATTGGGTAATTATAGGTTTTTGTCTTAGCATTGAGGTTTCTATAATCAATAACCATCCTTTTTCAAGAAACATGTTCACAATTTTAAGTCACTACACTTAACCATATTCAAGAAAAAAGTTCACAATTTCAAGTCAATACACTTAACCATTTTCAAGTCACTAATTCACATTTTAAGTCACAACACTTAACCATTTTCAAGAAACATGTTCACATTTCAAGTCACTACATTAAACCATTTTCAAGAAACAAGTTCACAATTTCAAGTCACTACACCTAACCATTTTCAACTCACTAATTTACATTTCAACTCACTACACTAAACCATTTTCAAGAAACAAGCTCACAATTTCAAGTCACTACACTTAACCATTTTAAAGAACAAGCTCACAATTTCTAGTAACTACACTTAGCCATTTCAAGAAACAAGTTCACAATTTCAAGTCATTACACTTAACCATTTTCTAGTCGGTAATTCACATTTCAAGTCACTACACTTAACCATTTTCAAGAAACAAGTTCACAATTTCAAGTCACTACGCTTAGCTATTTCTAGAAACAAGTTCGCAATATCAAGTCACTACACTTTACCATTTTCAAGTCAATAATCCATCTTTCAAGTCACTACACTTAACATTTTCAAGAAACAAGTTCACAATTTCAAGTCACTACACTTAACCATTTTCAAGTCATTAATTCACATTTCAAGTCACTATAGTTAACTATTTAGAAGAAACAAGTTCACAATTTCAAGTCACTACATTTAACCATTTTACCATTTTCAACACAATAATTCACATTTCAAGTCACTACACTTAACCATTTTAAAGAAACAAGTTCACAATTGCATGTCACAACACTTAACCATTTCAAGAAACAAGTATACAATTTCAAGTCACTACACTTAACCTTTTTCAAGAAACATGTTCACAATTTTAAGTCACAACACTTAACCATTTTCAAGAAACAAGTTCAAAATTGCAAGTCACTACACTTAAACATTTTCAAGAAACAAGTTTACAATTTCGAGTCACTACACTTAACCATTTTCAAGTCACTAATTCATATTTCAAGTCACTACAGTTAATTATTTAGAAGAAACAAGTTCACAATTTCAAGTCACTACATTTAACCATTTTACCATTTTCAACACAATAAATAGATTTCAAGTCACTACACTTAACCATTTTCAACTCACTAATTCATATTTCACCTCCTTACACTTAACCATTTTCAAGAAACATGTTCACAATTTCAAGTCACTCCACTTAAATATTTTCAAGAAACAAGTTCACAATTTCAAGTCACTATGCTTAGCCATTTCGAGAAACAAGTTCACAATTTAAAATCACTACACTTTACCATTTTCAAGTCACTAATTCACATTTCAAGTCACTACACTTAACCGTTTCAAGAAACAAGTTCACAATTTCAAGTCATTACACTTAACCATTTTCTAGTCTCTAATTCACATTTCAAGTCACTACACTTATCTATTTTAAAGAAACAAGTTCACAATTTCAAGTCACTACGCTTAGCCATTTCAAGAAACAAGTTCGCAATAACAACTCACTACATTTTACCATTTTCAAGAAACTAATTCACATTTCATGTCACTACACATAACCATTTCAAGAAACAAATTCACAATTTCCAATCACTACACTTAACCATTTCAAGAAACAAGTTCACAATTTCAAGTCACTACATTTAACCATTTTACCATTTTCATCACAGTAAATAGCATTTCAAGTCACAACACTTAATAATTTTCAACTCACTAATTCATATTTCACCTCCTTACACTTAACCATTTTCAAGAAACATGTTCACAATTTCAAGTCACTGCACTTAAATATTTTCAAGAAACAAGTTCACAATTTCAAGTCACTATGCTTAGACATTTCAAGAAACAAGTTCACAATTTGAAATCACTACACTTTACCATTTTCAAGTCACTAATTCACATTTCAAGTCACTACACTTAACCGTTTCAAGAAACAAGTTCACAATTTCAAGTCATTACACTTCACCATTTTCTAGTCTCTAATTCACATTTTAAGTCACTACACTTAACCATTTTCAAGAAACAAGTTCACAATTTCAAGTCACTACGCTTAGCCATTTCAAGAATCAAGTTCGCAATATCAACTCACTACACTTAACCATTTCAAGAAACAAGTTCACAATTTCAAGTCACTACACTTAACCATTTCAAGAAACAAGTTCAAAATTTCAAGGCACTACACTTAACCGTTTTCTTGTCACTAATTCACATTTCAAGTCACAACACAACCATTTACAAGAAACAAGTTCACAATTGCAAGTCAATACACATAACCATTTCAAGAAACAAGTTCACAATTTCAAGTCACTACACTTAACCATTTCAAGAAACAAGTTCACAATTTCAAGGCCTTACACTTAACCATTTTCTTGTCACTAATTCACATTTCAAGTCACAACACTTAACCATTTTCAAGAAACAAGTTCACAATTGCAAGTCACTACACTTAACCATTTTCATGAAACAAGTTCAAAATTTCAAGTCACTACACTTAACCATTTTCAAGTCATTAATTCACATTTCAAGTCACTATAGTTAACTATTTAGAAGAAACAAGTTCACAATTTCAAGTCACTACATTTAACCATTTTACCATTTTCAACACAATAATTCACATTTCAAGTCACTACACTTAACCATTTTCAAGAAAAAAGTTCACAATTGCAAGTCACAACACTTAACCATTTCAAGAAACAAGTTTACAATTTCAAGTCACTACACTTAACCTTTTTCAAGAAACATGTTCACAATTTTAAGTCACTACATTAACCATATTCAAGAAAAAAGTTCACAATTTCAAGTCAATACACTTAACCATTTTCAAGTCACTAATTCACATTTTAAGTCACTACATGATACAAGACAAATGGCCATCATAACTTTTGATGCCATCATTCGTGGCCAACACGTGGAGAATCTGATTTTGGACATCTTGAAGGCCCGAGAGTATGCATGGGGAAGTCATGAAGTCATTTTGGACACATAATAAAGCAAATTCGTGTGTGGAAGGTTGCTTGAAGGCTTGCCTTGATGACTACCCGAGGCTCCAAAGAATTGCAAGGGTTGAAGCGTGAAGAAGGAGTCCTTACACTCCCTGACCGCCCCTTATTAAGGGTGTTTTGGTCTTTTTGTGCCTTTTATTTACACTCCATAAGAGGCTCTTTTCATTAAGGGTAGTTTGGTCATGTGATGTAATAGTTATAAATAGGCTTCATTAGTCTTATTTTCTAGTTAGTTCATGATGGATATTTGAAAGACTTCATCTTTTCTCTTGGAGAATGTAGTGTAGGGCTTGGAAAGGCCAAGTAGTGTAGGGCTTGGAAAAGCCATTATTGATCCTTGCTTAGAAACGGTGGTTGTAAGGCGGAGTTGATTCCCTTAGCGGTCACCATAAGAGTTTGGTGTTGTTATTGCGGGTCTTAGGGGTCTTATCATTTGATATACGGTTTGGTTCCTATTTCTTGTAATCTCGTATGTCAAGCTATCTATCTTTTTGTAATCTTATTAACCTTGTGTTTATAATCTTGAAGTCTAGTGAAGCCGTGTGGGGCTCTTTCGATTCACTAGCACTTGTTGTTCAACTTGTCGTTCTTGTGATAGTTGTTCATCTTGTTGTTGTTGCTGAAATCTGGTAGTGTGTCCTGGGTTGGCTGTGGTGAGGGTGTGGATCGGGTTCGTCCCCGCCTGATTCAGGGTGTATATGTGTGGGTTGCGGCTTCCACTACCAGCTATAGCTTTTAGTGGAGTTGGTTAGCGGTTCACCGTATCATTTGGTATCAGAGCGGAGGTCGCGGGTTCGAATCCCATTTGCACCATGCGCAGGTCCGAGGACGCACCTTTCCAAAGGGGAGAGGGTAGTGTGTCCCGGGTTGGCCGTGGTGAGGGTGTGGATCGAGTTCGTCCCCACCTGATTCAGGGTGTATATGTGTGGGTTGCGCCTTCCACTACCAGCTATAGCTTTTAGTGGAGTTGGTTAGCGGTTCACCGTATCACTACACTTAACATTTTCAAGAAACAAGTTCACAATTTCAAGTCACTACACTTAACCATTTTCAAGTCACTAATTCACATTTCAAATCACTACAGTTAACTATTTAGAAGAAACAAGTTCACAATTTCAAGTCACTACATTTAACCATTTTACCATTTTCAACACAACAATTAGCATTTCAAGTCACTATACTTAAACATTTTCAACTCACTAATTCATATTTCACCTCCTTACACTTAACCATTTTCAAGAAACATGTTCACAATTTCACGTCACTACACTTAAATATTTTCAAGAAACAAGTTCACAATTTCAAGTCACTATGCTTAGCCATTTCAAGAAACAAGTTCACAATTTAAAATCACTACACTTTACCATTTTCAAGTCACTAATTCACATTTCAAGTCACTACACTTAACCGTTTCAAGAAACAAGTTCACAATTTCAAGTCATTACACTTAACCATTTTCTAGTCTCTAATTCAATTTCAAGTCACTACACTTAACCATTTTCAAGAAACAAGTTCACAATTTCAAGTTACTACGCTTAGCCATTTCAAGAAACAAGTTCGCAATATCAAGTCACTACATTTAACCATTTTCAAGAAACTAATTCACATTTCATGTCACTACACATAACCATTTCAAGTAACAAGTTCACAATTTCAAGTCACTACACTTAACATTTTCAAGAAACAAGTTCACAATTTCAAGTCACTACACTTAACCATTTTCAAGTCACTAATTCACATTTCAAATCACTACAGTTAACTATTTAGAAGAAACAAGTTCACAATTTCAAGTCACTACATTTAACCATTTTACCATTTTCAACACAACAATTAGCATTTCAAGTCACTATACTTAAACATTTTCAACTCACTAATTCATATTTCACCTCCTTACACTTAACCATTTTCAAGAAACATGTTCACAATTTCACGTCACTACACTTAAATATTTTCAAGAAACAAGTTCACAATTTCAAGTCACTATGCTTAGCCATTTCAAGAAACAAGTTCACAATTTAAAATCACTACACTTTACCATTTTCAAGTCACTAATTCACATTTCAAGTCACTACACTTAACCGTTTCAAGAAACAAGTTCACAATTTCAAGTCATTACACTTAACCATTTTCTAGTCTCTAATTCAATTTCAAGTCACTACACTTAACCATTTTCAAGAAACAAGTTCACAATTTCAAGTTACTACGCTTAGCCATTTCAAGAAACAAGTTCGCAATATCAAGTCACTACATTTAACCATTTTCAAGAAACTAATTCACATTTCATGTCACTACACATAACCATTTCAAGTAACAAGTTCACAATTTCAAGTCACTACACTTAACATTTTCAAGAAACAAGTTCACAATTTCAAGTCACTACACTTAACCATTTTCAAGTCACTAATTCACATTTCAAATCACTACAGTTAACTATTTAGAAGAAACAAGTTCACAATTTCAAGTCACTACATTTAACCATTTTACCATTTTCAACACAACAATTAGCATTTCAAGTCACTATACTTAAACATTTTCAACTCACTAATTCATATTTCACCTCCTTACACTTAACCATTTTCAAGAAACATGTTCACAATTTCACGTCACTACACTTAAATATTTTCAAGAAACAAGTTCACAATTTCAAGTCACTATGCTTAGCCATTTCAAGAAACAAGTTCACAATTTAAAATCACTACACTTTACCATTTTCAAGTCACTAATTCACATTTCAAGTCACTACACTTAACCGTTTCAAGAAACAAGTTCACAATTTCAAGTCATTACACTTAACCATTTTCTAGTCTCTAATTCAATTTCAAGTCACTACACTTAACCATTTTCAAGAAACAAGTTCACAATTTCAAGTTACTACGCTTAGCCATTTCAAGAAACAAGTTCGCAATATCAAGTCACTACATTTAACCATTTTCAAGAAACTAATTCACATTTCATGTCACTACACATAACCATTTCAAGTAACAAGTTCACAATTTCAAGTCACTACACTTAACCATTTCAAGAAACAAGTTCACAATTTCAACTCGCTACACTTAACCATTTTCTTGTCACTAATTCACATTTCAAGTCACAACACTTAACCATTTTCAAGAAACAAGTTCACAATTGCAAGTCACTACACATAACCATTTCAAGAAACAAGTTCACAAATTCAAGTCACTACACTTAACCATTTTTAACTCACTAATTCACATTTCAAGTCACTACACTTAACCATTTTAAAGAAACAAGTTCACAATTGCAAGTCACAACACCTAACCATTTTCAAGAAACAAGTTTACAATTGCAAGTCACTACACTTAGCCATTTTCAAGAAACAAGTTCAAAATTTCAAGTCACTACACTTAACCATTTTCAAGTCATTAATTCACATTTCAAGTCACTACAGTTAACTATTTAGAAGAAACAAGTTCACAATTTCAAGTCACTACATTTAACCATTTTACCATTTTTAACTCACTAATTCACATTTCAAGTCACTACACTTAACCATTTTAAAGAAACAAGTTCACAATTGCAAGTCACAACACTTAACCATTTCAAGAAACAAGTTTACAATTTCAAGTCACTACACTTAACCTTTTTCAAGAAACATGTTCACAATTTTAAGTCACTACACTTTACCATATTCAAGAAAAAAGTTCACAATTTCAAGTCAATACACTTAACCATTTTCAAGTCACTAATTCACATTTTAAGTCACAACACTTAACCATTTTCAAGAAACAAGTTCACATTTCAAGTCACTACATTAAACCATTTTCAAGAAACAAGTTCACAATTTCAAGTCACTACACTTAACCATTTTCAACTCACTAATTTACATTTCAACTCACTACACTAAACCATTTTCAAGAAACAAGCTCACAATTTCAAGTCACTAAACTTAACCATTTTAAAGAACAAGCTCACAATTTCTAGTAACTACACTTAGCCATTTCAAGAAACAAGTTTACAATTTCAAGTCATTACACTTAACCATTTTCTAGTCTCTAATTCACATTTCAAGTCACTACACTTAACCATTTTCAAGAAACAAGTTCACAATTGCAAGTCACTACGCTTAGCTATTTCTAGAAACAAGTTCGCAATATCAAGTCACTACACTTTACCATTTTAAAGTCAATAATTCATATTTCAAGTCATTACACTTAACATTTTCAAGAAACAAGTTCAGAATTTCAAGTCAATACACTTAACCATTTTCAGGTCACTAATTCACATTTTAAGTCACAACACTTAACCATTTTCAAGAAACAAGTTCACATTTCAAGTCACTACATTAAACCATTTTCAAGAAACAAGTTCACAATTTCAAGTCACTACACTTAACCATTTTCAACTCACTAATTTACATTTCAACTCACTACACTAAACCATTTTCAAGAAACAAGCTCACAATTTCAAGGCACTACACTTAACCTTTTTCAAGAAACATGTTCACAATTTCAAGTCACAACACCTAACCATTTTCAAGAAACAAGTTTACAATTGCAAGTCACTACACTTAGCCATTTTCAAGAAACAAGTTCAAAATTTCAAGTCACTACACTTAACCATTTTCAAGTCATTAATTCACATTTCAAGTCACTAAAGTTAACTATTTAGAAGAAACAAGTTCACAATTTCAAGTCACTACATTTAACTATTTTACCATTTTCAACACAATAATTCACATTTCAAGTCACTACACTTAACCATTTTAAAGAAACAAGTTCACAATTGCAAGTCACAACACTTAACCATTTCAAGAAACAAGTTTACAATTTCAAGTCACTACACTTAACCTTTTTCAAGAAACATGTTCACAATTTTAAGTCACTACACTTTACCATATTCAAGAAAAAAGTTCACAATTTCAAGTCAATACACTTAACCATTTTCAAGTCACTAATTCACATTTTAAGTCACAACACTTAACCATTTTCAAGAAACAAGTTCACATTTCAAGTCACTACATTAAACCATTTTCAAGAAACAAGTTCACAATTTCAAGTCACTACACTTAACCATTTTCAACTCACTAATTTACATTTCAACTCACTACACTAAACCATTTTCAAGAAACAAGCTCACAATTTCAAGTCACTACACTTAACCATTTTAAAGAACAAGCTCACAATTTCTAGTAACTACCCTTAGCCATTTCAAGAAACAAGTTCACAATCTCAAGTCATTACACTTAACCATTTTCTAGTCTCTAATTCACATTTCAAGTCACTACACTTAACCATTTTCAAGAAACAAGTTCACAATTTCAAGTCACTACGCTTAGCTATTTCAAGAAACAAGTTCGCAAAATCAAGTCACTACACTTTATCATTTTCAAGAAACTAATTCACATTTCAAGTCACTACACATAACCATTTCAAGAAACAAGTTCACAATTTCAAGTCACTACACTTAACAATTTCAAGAAACAAGTTCACAATTTCAAGTCATTAATTCACATTTCAACTCACTACAGTTAACTATTTAGAAGAAACAAGTTCACAAATTGAAGTCACTACGCTTAGCTATTTCTAGAAACAAGTTCGCAATATCAAGTCACTACACTTTACCATTTTAAAGTCAATAATTCATATTTCAAGTCACTACACTTAACATTTTCAAGAAACAAGTTCAGAATTTCAAGTCAATACACTTAACCATTTTCAGGTCACTAATTCACATTTTAAGTCACAACACTTAACCATTTTCAAGAAACAAGTTCACATTTCAAGTCACTACATTAAACCATTTTCAAGAAACAAGTTCACAATTTCAAGTCACTACACTTAACCATTTTCAACTCACTAATTTACATTTCAACTCACTACACTAAACCATTTTCAAGAAACAAGCTCACAATTTCAAGTCACTACACTTAACCATTTTAAAGAACAAGCTCACAATTTCTTGTAACTACACTTAGCCATTTCAAGAAACAAGTTCACAATCTCAAGTCATTACACTTAACCTTTTTCTAATCTCTAATTCACATTTCAAGTCACTACACTTAACCATTTTCAAGAAACAAGTTCACAATTTCAAGTCACTACGCTTAGCTATTTCAAGATACAAGTTCGCAAAATCAAGTCACTACAGTTTACCATTTTCAAGAAACTAATTCACATTTCAAGTCACTACACATAACCATTTCAAGAAACAAGTTCACAATTTCAAGTCACTACACTTAACAATTTCAAGAAACAAGTTCACAATTTCAAGTCATTAATTCACATTTCAACTCACTATAGTTAACTATTTAGAAGAAACAAGTTCACAAATTCAAGTCACTACGCTTAGCTATTTCTAGAAACAAGTTCGCAATATCAAGTCACTACACTTTACCATTTTAAAGTCAATAATTCATATTTCAAGTCACTACACTTAACATTTTCAAGAAACAAGTTCAGAATTTCAAGTCAATACACTTAACCATTTTCAGGTCACTAATTCACATTTTAAGTCACAACACTTAACCATTTTCAAGAAACAAGTTCACATTTCAAGTCACTACATTAAACCATTTTCAAGAAACAAGTTCACAATTTCAAGTCACTACACTTAACCATTTTCAACTCACTAATTTACATTTCAACTCACTACACTAAACCATTTTCAAGAAACAAGCTCACAATTTCAAGTCACAACACTTAACCATTTTAAAGAACAAGCTCACAATTTCTAGTAACTACACTTAACCATTTCAAGAAACAAGTTCACAATCTCAAGTCATTACACTTAACCTTTTTCTAGTCTCTAATTCACATTTCAAGTCACTACACTTAACCATTTTCAAGAAACAAGTTCACAATTTCAAGTCACTACGCTTAGCTATTTCAAGAAACAAGTTCGCAAAATCAAGTCACCACACTTTACCATTTTCAAGAAACTAATTCACATTTCAAGTCACTACACATAACCATTTCAAGAAACAAATTCACAATTTCAAGTCACTACACTTAACCATTTCAAGAAACAAGTTCACAATTTCAAGTCATTAATTCAAATTTCAACTCACTACAGTTAACTATTTAGAAGAAACAAGTTCACAAATTCAAGTCACTACACTTAACCATTTTTAACTCACTAATTCACATTTCAAGTCACTACACTTAACCATTTTAAAGAAACAAGTTCACAATTGCAAGTCACAACACTTAACCATTTCAAGAAACAAGTTTACAATTTCAAGTCACTACACTTAACCTTTTTCAAGAAACATGTTCACAATTTTAAGTCACTACACTTAACCATTTTCAAGTCACTAATTCACATTTTAAGTCACAACACTTAACCATTTTCAAGAAACAAGTTCACATTTCAAGTCGCTACATTAAACCATTTTCAAGAAACAAGTTCACAATTTCAAGTCACTACACTTAACCATTTTCAACTCACTAATTTACATTTCAACTCACTACACTAAACCATTTTCAAGAAACAAGCTCACAATTTCAAGTCACTACAGTTAGTCATTTCAAGAAACAAGTTCACATTTCAAGTCATTACACTTAACCATTTTCTAGTCTCTAATTCACATTTCAAGTCACTACACTTAACCATTTTCAAGAAACAAGTTCACAATTGCAAGTCATTACGCTTAGCTATTTCTAGAAACAAGTTCGCAATATCAAGTCACTACACTTTACCATTTTAAAGTCAATAATTCATATTTCAAGTCACTACACTTAACATTTTCAGGAAACAAGTTCACATTTCAAGTCACTACATTAAACCATTTTCAAGAAACAAGTTCACAATTTCAAGTCACTACACTTAACCATTTTCAACTCACTACACTAAACCATTTTCAAGAAACAAGCTCACAATTTCAAGTCACTACACTTAACCATTTTAAAGAACAAGCTCACAATTTCTAGTAACTACACTTAGCCATTTCAAGAAACAAGTTCACAATCTCAAGTCATTACACTTAACCTTTTTCTAGTCTCTAATTCACATTTCAAGTCACTACACTTAACCATTTTCAAGAAACAAGTTCACAATTTCAAGTCACTACGCTTAGCTATTTCAAGAAACAAGTTCGCAATATCAAGTCACTACACTTTACCATTTTCAAGAAACTAATTCACATTTCAAGTCACTACACATAACCATTTCAAGAAACAAGTTCACAATTTCAAGTCACTACACTTAACAATTTCAAGAAACAAGTTCACAATTTCAAGTCATTAATTCACATTTCAAGTCACTACAGTTAACTATTTAGAAGAAACAAGTTCACAATTTCAAGTCACTACATTTAACCATTTTACCATTTTCAACACAATAATTCACATTTCAAGTCACTACACTTAACCATTTTAAAGAAACAAGTTCACAATTGCAAGTCACAACACTTAACCATTTCAAGAAACAAGTTTACAATTTCAAGTCACTACACTTAACCTTTTTCAAGAAACATGTTCACAATTTTAAGTCACTACACTTAACCATATTCAAGAAAAAAGTTCACAATTTCAAGTCAATACACTTAACCATTTTCAAGTCACTAATTCACATTTTAAGTCACAACACTTAACCATTTTCAAGAAACAAGTTCACATTTCAAGTCGCTACATTAAACCATTTTCAAGAAACAAGTTCACAATTTCAAGTCACTACACTTAACCATTTTCAACTCACTAATTTACATTTCAACTCACTACACTAAACCATTTTCAAGAAACAAGCTCACAATTTCAAGTCACTACAGTTAGTCATTTCAAGAAACAAGTTCACATTTCAAGTCATTACACTTAACCATTTTCTAGTCTCTAATTCACATTTCAAGTCACTACACTTAACCATTTTCAAGAAACAAGTTCACAATTGCAAGTCATTACGCTTAGCTATTTCTAGAAACAAGTTCGCAATATCAAGTCACTACACTTTACCATTTTAAAGTCAATAATTCATATTTCAAGTCACTACACTTAACATTTTCAGGAAACAAGTTCACATTTCAAGTCACTACATTAAACCATTTTCAAGAAACAAGTTCACAATTTCAAGTCACTACACTTAACCATTTTCAACTCACTACACTAAACCATTTTCAAGAAACAAGCTCACAATTTCAAGTCACTACACTTAACCATTTTAAAGAACAAGCTCACAATTTCTAGTAACTACACTTAGCCATTTCAAGAAACAAGTTCACAATCTCAAGTCATTACACTTAACCTTTTTCTAGTCTCTAATTCACATTTCAAGTCACTACACTTAACCATTTTCAAGAAACAAGTTCACAATTTCAAGTCACTACGCTTAGCTATTTCAAGAAACAAGTTCGCAATATCAAGTCACTACACTTTACCATTTTCAAGAAACTAATTCACATTTCAAGTCACTACACATAACCATTTCAAGAAACAAGTTCACAATTTCAAGTCACTACACTTAACAATTTCAAGAAACAAGTTCACAATTTCAAGTCATTAATTCACATTTCAAGTCACTACAGTTAACTATTTAGAAGAAACAAGTTCACAATTTCAAGTCACTACATTTAACCATTTTACCATTTTCAACACAATAATTCACATTTCAAGTCAGTACACTTAACCATTTTAAAGAAACAAGTTCACAATTGCAAGTCACAACACTTAACCATTTCAAGAAACAAGTTTACAATTTCAAGTCACTACACTTAACCTTTTTCAAGAAACATGTTCACAATTTTAAGTAACTACACTTTACCATATTCAAGAAAAAAGTTCACAATTTCAAGTCACTACAGTTAGTCATTTCAAGAAACAAGTTCACATTTTCAAGTCATTACACTTAACAATTTTCTAGTCTCTAATTCACATTTCAAGTCACTAAACTTAACCATTTTCAAGAAACAAGTTCACAATTTCAAGTCACTACGCTTAGCTATTTCTAGAAACAAGTTCGCAATATCAAGTCACTACACTTTACCATTTTAAAGTCAATAATTCATATTTCAAGTCACTACACTTAACATTTTCAAGAAACAAGTTCACAATTTCAAGTCAATACACTTAACCATTTTCGGGTCACTAATTTACATTTTAAGTCACAACACTTAACCATTTTCAAGAAACAAGTTCACAATTTCAAGTCACTACATTAAACCATTTTCAAGAAAAAAGTGCACAATTTCAAGTCACTACACTTAACCATTTTGAACTCACTAATTTACATTTCAACTCACTACACTAAACCATTTTCAAGAAACATGTTCACAATTTCATGTCACTACACTTAACCATTTTAAACTCCCTAATTCACAATTGCAAGTCACTACACTAAACCATTTTCAAGAAACATGTTCACAATTTCAAGTCACTACACTTAACCATTTTCAAGAAACAAGTTCACAATTACAAGTTACTACACTTAGCAATTTCAAGAAACAAGTTCACAATTTCAAGTCATTACACTTAACCAATTTCTAGTCACTAATTCACATTTCAAGTCACTACACTTAACCATTTTCAAGAAACAAGTTCACAATTTCAAATCACTACACTTTACCATTTTCAAGAACCTAATTCACATTTCAAGTCACTACACTTAACCATTTTCAACTCACTAATTCATATTTCAACTCCTTACACTTAACTAATTTCAAGAAACATGTTCACAATTTCAAATCACTACACTTAAATATTTTCAAGAAACAAGTTCACAATTTCAAGTCACTATACTTAACCATTCTCAACTCACTAATTCACATTTCCACTCCTTACACTTAACCATTTTCAAGAAACATGTTCACAATTTCAAGTCACTACACTTAACCTTTTTCTAGTCTCTAATTCACATTTCAAGTCCCTACACTGAACCATTTTCCAGAAACAAGTTCACAATTTCAAGTCACTATGCTTAGCCATTTCAAGAAGCCAGTTCACAATTTCAAGTCACTACACTTTACCATTTTCAAGACAATAATTCATATTTCAAGTCACGACACTTAACAATTTCAAGAAACAATTTCACAATTTCAAGTCATTACTCTTAACCATTTTCTAGTCTATAATTCACATTTCAAGTCACTACACTTTACAATTTTCAAGTCAGTAATTCACATTTTAAGTCACTACACATAACCATTTTCAAGAAACAAATTCACATTTCAAGTCACTAGATTACTCCATTTTCAAGAAACAAGTTCACATTTTCAAGTCACTACACTTTACCATTTTCAACTAACTAATTCACATTTCAACTCCTTACACATAACCATTTTCAAGAAACATGTTCACAATTCCAAGTCACTACACTTAACCATTTTCAAGAAACAAGTTCACAATATCAAGTCACTAAGCTTAGCCTTTTCAAGAAACAAGTTCACAATTTCAAATCACTACACCTTACCATTTTCAAGTCACTAATTCACATTTCAAGTCACTACACTTAACCGTTTCAAAAAACAAGTTCACAATATCAAGTCACTATACTTAGCTATTTCAAGAAACAAGTTCACAATTTCAAGTCACTACACTTAACCATTTTCAACTCACTAATTCATATTTCAACTCCTTACACTTAACCATTTTCAAGAAACATGTTCACAATTTCAAGTCACTACACTTAACCTTTTTCTAGTCTCTAATTCAAATTTCAAGTCCCTACACTGAACCATTTTCAAGAAACAAGTTCACAATTTCAAGTCACTATGCTTAGCCATTTCAAGAAACCAGTTCACAATTTCAAGTCACTACACTTTACCATTTTCAAGTCAATAATTCAAATTTCAAGTCACTACACTTAACAATTTCAAGAAACAAGTTCACAATTTCAAGTCATTACTCTTAACCATTTTCTAGTCTATAATTCACATTTCAAGTCACTACACTTTACAATTTTCAAGTCAGTAATTCACATTTTAAGTCACTACACATAACCATTTTCAAGAAACAAGTTCACATTTTCAAATCACTACACTTAAGTATTTTCAACTCACTAATTCACATTTCAACTCCTTACACTTAACCATTTTCAAGAAACATGTTCACAATTTCAAGTCACTACACTTAACCATGTTCAAGAAACAAGTTCACAATATCAAGTCACTAAGCTTAGCCATTTCAAGAAACAAGTTCACAATTTCAAATCACTACACTTTACCATTTTCAAGTCACTAATTCACATTTCAAGTCACAACACTTAACCGTTTCAAGAAACAAGTTCACAATTTCAAGTCATTACACTTAACCATTTTCTAGTCTCTAATTCACATTTCAAGTCACTACACTTAACCATTTTCAAGAAACAAGTTCACAATTTCATGTCACTACACTTAACCATTTTAAACTCACTAATTCACAATTGCAAGTCACTACACTACACCATTTTCAAGAAACATGTTCACAATTTCAAGTCACTACACTTAACCATTTTAAAGAAACAAGTTCACAATTGCAAGTCACAACACTTAACCATTTCAAGAAACAAGTTTACAATTTCAAGTCACTACACTTAACCTTTTTCAAGAAACATGTTCATAATTTTAAGTAACTACACTTTACCATATTCAAGAAAAAAGTTCACAATTTCAAGTCACTACAGTTAGTCATTTCAAGAAACAAGTTCACATTTTCAAGTCATTACACTTAACCATTTTCTAGTCTCTAATTCACATTTCAAGTCACTAAACTTAACCATTTTCAAGAAACAAGTTCACAATTTCAAGTCACTACGCTTAGCTATTTCTAGAAACAAGTTCGCAATATCAAGTCACTACACTTTACCATTTTAAAGTCAATAATTCATATTTCAAGTCACTACACTTAACATTTTCAAGAAACAAGTTCACAATTTCAAGTCAATACACTTAACCATTTTCGGGTCACTAATTTACATTTTAAGTCACAACACTTAACCATTTTCAAGAAACAAGTTCACAATTTCAAGTCACTACATTAAACCATTTTGAAGAAAAAAGTGCACAATTTCAAGTCACTACACTTAACCATTTTGAACTCACTAATTTACATTTCAACTCACTACACTAAACCATTTTCAAGAAACATGTTCACAATTTCATTTCACTACACTTAACCATTTTAAACTCCCTAATTCACAATTGCAAGTCACTACACTAAACCATTTTCAAGAAACATGTTCACAATTTCAAGTCACTACACTTAACCATTTTCAAGAAACAAGTTCGCAATTACAAGTTACTACACTTAGCAATTTCAAGAAACAAGTTCACAATTTCAAGTCATTACACTTAACCAATTTCTAGTCACTAATTCACATTTCAAGTCACTACACTTAACCATTTTCAAGAAACAAGTTCACAATTTCAAATCACTACACTTTACCATTTTCAAGAACCTAATTCACATTTCAAGTCACTACACTTAACCATTTTCAACTCACTAATTCATATTTCAACTCCTTACACTTAACTAATTTCAAGAAACATGTTCACAATTTCAAATCACTACACTTAAATATTTTCAAGAAACAAGTTCACAATTTCAAGTCACTATACTTAACCATTCTCAACTCACTAATTCACATTTCCACTCCTTACACTTAACCATTTTCAAGAAACATGTTCACAATTTCAAGTCACTACACTTAACCTTTTTCTAGTCTCTAATTCACATTTCAAGTCCCTACACTGAACCATTTTCCAGAAACAAGTTCACAATTTCAAGTCACTATGCTTAGCCATTTCAAGAAGCCAGTTCACAATTTCAAGTCACTACACTTTACCATTTTCAAGACAATAATTCATATTTCAAGTCACGACACTTAACAATTTCAAGAAACAATTTCACAATTTCAAGTCATTACTCTTAACCATTTTCTAGTCTATAATTCACATTTCAAGTCACTACACTTTACAATTTTCAAGTCAGTAATTCACATTTTAAGTCACTACACATAACCATTTTCAAGAAACAAATTCACATTTCAAGTCACTAGATTACTCCATTTTCAAGAAACAAGTTCACATTTTCAAGTCACTACACTTTACCATTTTCAACTAACTAATTCACATTTCAACTCCTTACACATAACCATTTTAAAGAAACATGTTCACAATTCTAAGTCACTACACTTAACCATTTTCAAGAAACAAGTTCACAATATCAAGTCACTAAGCTTAGCCTTTTCAAGAAACAAGTTCACAATTTCAAATCACTACACCTTACCATTTTCAAGTCACTAATTCACATTTCAAGTCACTACACTTAACCGTTTCAAAAAACAAGTTCACAATATCAAGTCACTATACTTAGCTATTTCAAGAAACAAGTTCACAATTTCAAGTCACTACACTTAACCATTTTCAACTCACTAATTCATATTTCAACTCCTTACACTTAACCATTTTCAAGAAACATGTTCACAATTTCAAGTCACTACACTTAACCTTTTTCTAGTCTCTAATTCACATTTCAAGTCCCTACACTGAACCATTTTCAAGAAACAAGTTCACAATTTCAAGTCACTATGCTTAGCCATTTCAAGAAACCAGTTCACAATTTCAAGTCACTACACTTTACCATTTTCAAGTCAATAATTCAAATTTCAAGTCACTACACTTAACAATTTCAAGAAACAAGTTCACAATTTCAAGTCATTACTCTTAACCATTTTCTAGTCTATAATTCACATTTCAAGTCACTACACTTTACAATTTTCAAGTCAGTAATTCACATTTTAAGTCACTACACATAACCATTTTCAAGAAACAAGTTCACATTTTCAAATCACTACACTTAAGTATTTTCAACTCACTAATTCACATTTCAACTCCTTACACTTAACCATTTTCAAGAAACATGTTCACAATTTCAAGTCACTACACTTAACCATGTTCAAGAAACAAGTTCACAATATAAAGTCACTAAGCTTAGCCATTTCAAGAAACAAGTTCACAATTTCAAATCACTACACTTTACCATTTTCAAGTCACTAATTCACATTTCAAGTCACAACACTTAACCGTTTCAAGAAACAAGTTCACAATTTCAAGTCATTACACTTAACCATTTTCTAGTCTCTAATTCACATTTCAAGTCACTACACTTAACCATTTTCAAGAAACAAGTTCACAATTTCAAGTCACTACATTAAACCATTTTCAAGAAAAAAGTGCACATTTTCAAGTCACTACACTTAACCATTTTCAACTCACTAATTTACATTTCAACTCACTACACTAAACCATTTTCAAGAAACATGTTCACAATTTCAAGTCAGTACACTTAACCATTTTAAAGAACAAGCTCACAATTTCTAGTTACTACGCTTAGCCATTTCAAGAAACAAGTTCACAATTTCAATTCACTACACTTTACCATTTTCAAGACACTAATTCACATTTCAAGTCACTACACTTAACCATTTTCTAGTCTCTAATTCACATTTCAAGTCACTACACTTAAAAATTTAATGAAACAAGTTCACAATTGCAAGTCACAACACTTAACCACTTCAAGAAACAAGTTCACAATTTCAAGTCACTACACTAAACCATTTTCAAGAAACATGTTCACAATTTCAAGTCACTACATTTAACCATTTTCAAGAAACATGTTCACAATTTCATGTCACTACACTTAACCATTTTAAACTCACTAATTCACAATTGCAAGTCACTACACTACACCATTTTCAAGAAACATGTTCACAATTTCAAGTCACTACACTTAACCATTTTCAAGAAAAAAGTTCACAATTACAAGTCACTACACTTAACAATTTCAAGAAACAAGTTCACAATTTCAAGTCATTACACTTAACCAATTTCTAGTCTCTAATTCACATTTGAAGTCACTATACTTAACCATTTTCAACTTACTAATTAACATTTCAAGTCACTACACTTAACCATTTTCAAGAAACAAGTTCCCAATATCAAGTCACTATGCTTAGCTATTTCAAGAAACAAGTTCACAATTTCAAGTCACTACACTTAAATATTTTCAAGAAACAAGTTCACAATTTCAAGTCACTATGCTTAGCCATTTCAAGAAACAAGTTCACAACTTCAAATCACTACACTTTACCATTTTCAAGTCACTAATTCACATTTCAAGTCACTACACTTAACCGTTTCAAGAAACAAGTTCACAATTTCAAGTCACTACATTTAACCATTTTACCATTTTCAACACAATAATTCACATTTCAAGTCACTATACTTAACCATTTTAAAGAAACAAGTTCACAATTGCAAGTCACAACACTTAACCATTTCAAGAACCAAGTTTACAATTTCAAGTCACTACACTTAACCTTTGTCAAGAAACATGTTCACAATTTCAAGTCACTACACTTAACCATATTCAACAAAAACATTCACAATTTCAAGTCACTACCCTTAACCGTTTCAAGAAACAAGTTCACAATTTCAAGTCATAACACTTTACCATTTTCAAGAAACTAATTCACATTTCATGTCACTACACATAACCATTTCAAGAAACAAGTTCACAATTTCAAGTCACTACAGTTAACCATTTCAAGAAACAAGTGTACAATTTCAAGGCACTACACTTAACCATTTTCTTGTCACTAATTCACATTTTAAGTCACTAAACTTAACCATTTTCAAGAAACAAGTTCACAATATCAAGTCACTAAGCTTAGCCATTTCAAGAAACAAGTTCACAATTTCAAATCACTACACTTTACCATTTTCAAGTCACTAATTCACATTTCAAGTCACAACACTTAACCGTTTCAAGAAACAAGTTCACAATTTCAAGTCATTACACTTAACCATTTTCTAGTCTCTAATTCACATTTCAAGTCACTACACTTAACCATTTTCAAGAAACAAGTTCACAATTTCAAGTCACTACATTAAACCATTTTCAAGAAAAAAGTGCACATTTTCAAGTCACTACACTTAGCCATTTTCAACTCACTAATTTACATTTCAACTCACTACACTAAACCATTTTCAAGAAACATGTTCACAATTTCAAGTCACTACACTTAACCATTTTAAAGAACAAGCTCACAATTTCTAGTTACTACGCTTAGCCATTTCAAGAAACAAGTTCACAATTTCAAATCACTACACTTTACCATTTTCAAGACACTAATTCACATTTCAAGTCACTACACTTAACCATTTTCTAGTCTCTAATTCACATTTCAAGTCACTACACTTAAAAATTTAATGAAACAAGTTCACAATTGCAAGTCACAACACTTAACCATTTCAAGAAACAAGTTCACAATTTCAAGTCACTACACTAAACCATTTTCAAGAAACATGTTCACAATTTCAAGTCACTACATTTAACCATTTTCAATAAACATGTTCACAATTTCATGTCACTACACTTAACCATTTTAAACTCACTAATTCACAATTGCAAGTCACTACACTACACCATTTTCAAGAAACATGTTCACAATTTCAAGTCACTACACTTAACCATTTTCAAGAAACAAGTTCACAATTACAAGTCACTACACTTAACAATTTCAAGAAACAAGTTCACAATTTCAAGTCATTACACTTAACCAATTTCTAGTCTCTAATTCACATTTGAAGTCACTATACTTAACCATTTTCAACTTACTAATTAACATTTCAAGTCACTACACTTAACCATTTTCAAGAAACAAGTTCCCAATATCAAGTCACTATGCTTAGCTATTTCAAGAAACAAGTTCACAATTTCAAGTCACTACACTTAAATATTTTCAAGAAACAAGTTCACAATTTCAAGTCACTATGCTTAGCCATTTCAAGAAACAAGTTCACAACTTCAAATCACTACACTTTACCATTTTCAAGTCACTAATTCACATTTCAAGTCACTACACTTAACCGTTTCAAGAAACAAGTTCACAATTTCAAGTCACTACATTTAACCATTTTACCATTTTCAACACAATAATTCACATTTCAAGTCACTATACTTAACCATTTTAAAGAAACAAGTTCACAATTGCAAGTCACAACACTTAACCATTTCAAGAACCAAGTTTACAATTTCAAGTCACTACACTTAACCTTTGTCAAGAAACATGTTCACAATTTCAAGTCACTACACTTAACCATATTCAACAAAAACATTCACAATTTCAAGTCACTACCCTTAACCATTTCAAGAAACAAGTTCACAATTTCAAGTCATAACACTTTACCATTTTCAAGAAACTAATTCACATTTCATGTCACTACACATAACCATTTCAAGAAACAAGTTCACAATTTCAAGTCACTACAGTTAACCATTTCAAGAAACAAGTGTACAATTTCAAGGCACTACACTTAACCATTTTCTTGTCACTAATTCACATTTTAAGTCACAACACTTAACCATTTTAAAAAAACAAGTTCACATTTCAAGTCACTACATTAAACCATTTTCAACTGACAAGTTCACAATTTCAAGTCATTACACTTAACCATTTTCTAGTATCTAATTCACATTTCAAGTCACTACACTTAACCATTTTCAAGAACAAGTTCACAATTTCAAGTCACTATGCTTAGCCATTTCAAGAAACAAGTTCGCAATATCAAGTCACTACACTGTACCATTTTCAAGAAACTAATTCACATTTCATGTCACTACACATAACCATTTCAAGAAACAAGTTCACAATTTCCAGTCACTACAGTTAACCATTTCAAGAAACAAGTTCACAATTTCAAGGCACTACACTTAACCATTTTCTTGTCACTAATTAACATTTCGAGTCACAACACTTAACCATTTTCAAGAACAAGTTCACAATTTCAAGTCTCTATGCTTAGCCATTTCAAGAAACAAGTTCGCAATATCAAGTCACTACACTGTACCATTTTCAAGAAACTAATTCACATTTCATGTCACTACACATAACCATTTCAAGAAACAAGTTCACAATTTCCAGTCACTATAGTTAACCATTTCAAGAAACAAGTTCACAATTTCAAGGCACTACACTTAACCATTTTCTTTTCACTAATTAACATTTCAAGTCACAACACTTAACCATTTTCAAGAAACAAGTTCACAATTTCAAGAAACAAGTTCACAATTTCAAGTCACTACACCTAACCATTTTCAAGTCTCTAATTCACATTTCAAGTCACTACAGTTAACTATTAAGAAGAAACAAGTTCACAGTTTCAAATCACTACACTTTACCATTTTCAAGAAACTAATTCACATTTCATGTCACTACACATAACCATTTCAAGAAACAAGTTCACAATTTCAAGTCACTAAGCTTAGCCTTTTCAAGAAACAAGTTCACAATTTCAAATCACTACACTTTACCATTGTCAAGTCACTAATTCACATTTCAAGTCACTACACTTGACCGTTTCAAAAAACAAGTTCACAATATCAAGTCACTATGCTTAGCTATTTCAAGAAACAAGTTCACAATTTCAAGTCACTACACTTAACCATTTTCAACTCACTAATTCATATTTCAACTCCTTACACTTAACCATTTTCAAGAAACATGTTCACAATTTCAAGTCACTACACTTAACCTTTTTCTAGTCTCTAATTCACATTTCAAGTCCCTACACTGAACCATTTTCAAGAAACAAGTTCACAATTTCAAGTCACTATGCTTAGCCATTTCAAGAAACCAGTTCACAATTTCAAGTCACTACACTTTACCATTTTCAAGTCAATAATTCATATTTCAAGTCACTACACTTAACAATTTCAAGAAACAAGTTCACAATTTCAAGTCATTACTCTTAACCATTTTCTAGTCTATAATTCACATTTCAAGTCACTACACTTTACAATTTTCAAGTCAGTAATTCACATTTTAAGTCACTACACATAACCATTTTCAAGAAACAAGTTCACATTTTCAAATCACTACACTTAAGTATTTTCAACTCACTAATTCACATTTCAACTCCTTACACTTAACCATTTTCAAGAAACATGTTCACAATTTCAAGTGACTATACTTAAATATTTTCAAGAAACAAGTTCACAATTTCAAGTCACTATGCTTAGCCATTTCAAGAAACAAGTTCACAACTTCAAATCACTACACTTTACCATTTTCAAGTCACTAATTCACATTTCAAGTCACTACACTTAACCGTTTTAAGAAACAAGTTCACAATTTCAAGTCATTACTCTTTACCATTTTCAAGATACTAATTCACATTTCATGTCACTACACATAACCATTTCAAGAAACAAGTTCACAATTTCAAGTCACTACAGTTAACCATTTCAAGAAACAAGTTCACAATTTCAAGGCACTACACTTAACCATTTCTAGTCTCTAATTCACATTTTAAGTCACTACACTTAACCATTTTAAAGAACAAGCTCACAATTTCTAGTTACTACGCTTAGCCATTTCAAGAAACAAGTTCACAATTTCAAATCACTACACTTTACCATTTTCAAGACGCTAATTCACATTTCAAATCACTACACTTAAGTATTTTCAACTCACTAATTCACATTTCAACTCCTTACACTTAACCATTTTCAAGAAACATGTTCACAATTTCAAGTCACTACACTTAACTATTTTCAAGAAACAAGTTCACAATATCAAGTCACTAAGCTTAGCCATTTCAAGAAACAAGTTCACAATTTCAAATCACTACACTTTACCATTTTCAAGTCACTAATTCACATTTCAAGTCACAACACTTAACCGTTTCAAGAAACAAGTTCACAATTTCAAGTCATTACACTTAACCATTTTCTAGTCTCTAATTCACATTTCAAGTCACTACACTTAACCATTTTCAAGAAACAAGTTCACAATTTCAAGTCACTACATTAAACCATTTTCAAGAAACAAGTTCACATTTTCAAGTAACTACACTTAACCATTTTCCACTCACTAATTTACATTTCAACTCACTACACTAAACCATTTTCAAGAAACATGTTCACAATTTCAAGTCACTACACTTAACCATTTTAAAGAACAAGCTCACAATTTCTAGTTACTACGCTTAGCCATTTCAAGAAACAAGTTCACAATTTCAAATCACTACACTTTACCATTTTCGAGACGCTAATTCACATTTCAAGTCACTACACTTAACCATTTTCAACTCACTAATTCATATTTCAACTCCTTACACTTAACCATTTTCAAGAAACATGTTCACAATTTCAAGTGACTATACTTAAATATTTTCAAGAAACAAGTTCACAATTTCAAGTCACTATGCTTAGCCATTTCAAGAAACAAGTTCACAACTTCAAATCACTACACTTTACCATTTTCAAGTCACTAATTCACATTTCAAGTCACTACACTTAAACGTTTTAAGAAACAAGTTCACAATTTCAAGTCATTACTCTTTACCATTTTCAAGATACTAATTCACATTTCATGTCACTACACATAACCATTTCAACAAACAAGTTCACAATTTCAAGTCACTACAGTTAACCATTTCAAGAAACAAGTTCACAATTTCAAGGCACTACACTTAACCATTTCTAGTCTCTAATTCACATTTTAAGTCACTACACTTAACCATTTTCAACTTACTAATTAACATTTCAAGTCACTACACTTAACCATTTTCAAGAAACAAGTTCCCAATATCAAGTCACTATGCTTAGCTATTTCAAGAAACAAGTTCACAATTTCAAGTCACTACACTTAAATATTTTCAAGAAACAAGTTCACAATTTCAAGTCACTATGCTTAGCCATTTCAAGAAACAAGTTCACAAGTTCAAGTCACTACACTTTACCATTTTCAAGTCAATAATTCATATTCAAGTCACTACACTTAAAAATTTCAAGAAACAAGTTCACAATTTCAAGTCACTACATTTAACCATTTTACCATTTTCAACACAATAATTCACATTTCAAGTCACTACACTCAACCATTTTAAAGAAACAAGTTCACAATTGCAAGTCACAACACTTAACCATTTCAAGAACCAAGTTTACAATTTCAAGTCACTACACTTAACCTTTTTCAAGAAACATGTTCACAATTTCAAGTCACTACACTTAACCATATTCAAGAAAAACATTCACAATTTCAAGTCACTACACTTAACCGTTTCAAGAAACAAGTTCACAATTTCAAGTCATAACACTTTACCATTTTGAAGAAACTAATTCACATTTCATGTCACTACACATAACCATTTCAAGAAACAAGTTCACAATTTCAAGTCACTACAGTTAACCATTTCAAGAAACAAGTGTACAATTTCAAGGCACTACACTTAACCATTTTCTTGTCACTAATTCACATTTTAAGTCACAACACTTAACCATTTTAAAAAAACAAGTTCACATTTCAAGTCACTACATTAAACCATTTTCAACTAACAAGTTCACAATTTCAAGTCATTACACTTAACCATTTTCTAGTATCTAATTCACATTTCAAGTCACTACACTTAACCATTTTCCAGAACAAGTTCACAATTTCAAGTCACTATGCTTAGCCATTTCAAGAAACAAGTTCGCAATATCAAGTCACTACACTGTACCATTTTCAAGAAACTAATTCACATTTCATGTCACTACACATAACCATTTCAAGAAACAAGTTCACAATTTCCAGTCACTACAGTTAACCATTTCAAGAAACAAGTTCACAATTTCAAGGCACTACACTTAACCATTTTCTAGTCACTAATTAACATTTCAAGTCACAACACTTAACCATTTTAAAAAAACAAGTTCACATTTCAAGTCACTACATTAAACCATTTTCAACTCACTAATTCATATTTCAACTCCTTACACTTAACCATTTTCAAGAAACATGTTCACAATTTCAAGTGACTATACTTAAATATTTTCAAGAAACAAGTTCACAATTTCAAGTCACTATGCTTAGCCATTTCAAGAAACAAGTTCACAACTTCAAATCACTACACTTTACCATTTTCAAGTCACTAATTCACATTTCAAGTCACTACACTTAAACGTTTTAAGAAACAAGTTCACAATTTCAAGTCATTACTCTTTACCATTTTCAAGATACTAATTCACATTTCATGTCACTACACATAACCATTTCAAGAAACAAGTTCACAATTTCAAGTCACTACAGTTAACCATTTCAAGAAACAAGTTCACAATTTCAAGGCACTACACTTAACCATTTCTAGTCTCTAATTCACATTTTAAGTCACTACACTTAACCATTTTCAACTTACTAATTAACATTTCAAGTCACTACACTTAACCATTTTCAAGAAACAAGTTCCCAATATCAAGTCACTATGCTTAGCTATTTCAAGAAACAAGTTCACAATTTCAAGTCACTACACTTAAATATTTTCAAGAAACAAGTTCACAATTTCAAGTCACTATGCTTAGCCATTTCAAGAAACAAGTTCACAAGTTCAAGTCACTACACTTTACCATTTTCAAGTCAATAATTCATATTCAAGTCACTACACTTAAAAATTTCAAGAAACAAGTTCACAATTTCAAGTCACTACATTTAACCAT
Source organism: Capsicum rhomboideum (assembly GCA_031232105.1). Taxonomy (NCBI): domain Eukaryota; kingdom Viridiplantae; phylum Streptophyta; class Magnoliopsida; order Solanales; family Solanaceae; genus Capsicum; species Capsicum rhomboideum. The sequence continues at coordinate 61,752,061 of CP124711.1, forward strand.
TTTACCATTTTCAACACAATAATTCACATTTCAAGTCACTACACTCAACCATTTTAAAGAAACAAGTTCACAATTGCAAGTCACAACACTTAACCATTTCAAGAACCAAGTTTACAATTTCAAGTCACTACACTTAACCTTTTTCAAGAAACATGTTCACAATTTCAAGTCACTACACTTAACCATATTCAAGAAAAACATTCACAATTTCAAGTCACTACACTTAACCGTTTCAAGAAACAAGTTCACAATTTCAAGTCATAACACTTTACCATTTTGAAGAAACTAATTCACATTTCATGTCACTACACATAACCATTTCAAGAAACAAGTTCACAATTTCAAGTCACTACAGTTAACCATTTCAAGAAACAAGTGTACAATTTCAAGGCACTACACTTAACCATTTTCTTGTCACTAATTCACATTTTAAGTCACAACACTTAACCATTTTAAAAAAACAAGTTCACATTTCAAGTCACTACATTAAACCATTTTCAACTAACAAGTTCACAATTTCAAGTCATTACACTTAACCATTTTCTAGTATCTAATTCACATTTCAAGTCACTACACTTAACCATTTTCCAGAACAAGTTCACAATTTCAAGTCACTATGCTTAGCCATTTCAAGAAACAAGTTCGCAATATCAAGTCACTACACTGTACCATTTTCAAGAAACTAATTCACATTTCATGTCACTACACATAACCATTTCAAGAAACAAGTTCACAATTTCCAGTCACTACAGTTAACCATTTCAAGAAACAAGTTCACAATTTCAAGGCACTACACTTAACCATTTTCTAGTCACTAATTAACATTTCAAGTCACAACACTTAACCATTTTAAAAAAACAAGTTCACATTTCAAGTCACTACATTAAACCATTTTCAACTAACAAGTTCACAATTTCAAGTCATTACACTTAACCATTTTCTAGTATCTAATTCACATTTCAAGTCACTACACTTAACCATTTTCAAGAACAAGTTCATAATTTCAAGTCACTATGCTTAGCCATTTCAAGAAACAAGTTCGCAATATCAAGTCACTACGCTGTACCATTTTCAAGAAACTAATTCACATTTCATGTCACTACACATAACCATTTCAAGAAACAAGTTCACAATTTCCAGTCACTACAGTTAACCATTTCAAGAAACAAGTTCACAATTTCAAGGCACTACACTTAACCATTTTCTAGTCACTAATTAACATTTCAAGTCACAACACTTAACCATTTTCAAGAAACAAGTTCACAATTTCAAGTCACTACATTTAACCATTTTCAGGTCTCTAATTCACATTTCAAGTCACTACAGTTAACTATTAAGAAGAAACAAGTTCACAGTTTCAAATCACTACACTTTACCATTTTCAAGAAACTAATTCACATTTCATGTCACCACACATAACCATTTCAAGAAACAAGTTCACAATTTCAAGTCACTACACTTAACCATTTTCTAGTCTCTAATTCACATTTCAAGTCACTACACAACCATTTTCAAGAAACTAATTCACATTTCAAGTCACTACGCTTAACCATTTTAAGAAACAAATGCACAATATCAAGTCATTACACTTAACCATTTTCTAGTCTCTAATTCACATTTCAAGTCACTACACTTAACCATTTTCAAGAAACAAGTTCACAATTTCAAGTCACTACATTAAACCATTTTCAAGAAACAAGTTCACATTTTCAAGTCACTACACTTAACCATTTTCAACTCACTAATTTACATTTCAACTCACTACACTAAACCATTTTCAAGAAACATGTTCACAATTTCAAGTCACTACACTTAACCATTTTAAAGAACAAGCTCACAATTTCTAGTTACTACGCTTAGCCATTTCAAGAAACAAGTTCACAATTTCAAATCACTACACTTTACCATTTTCAAGACAGTAATTCACATTTCAAGTCACTACAATTAACCATTTTCAACTCACTAATTCATACTTCAACTCCTTACACTTAACCATTTTCAAGAAACATGTTCACAATTTCAAGTGACTACACTTAAATATTTTCAAGAAACAAGTTCACAATTTCAAGTCAGTATGCTTAGCCATTTCAAGAAACAAGTTCACAACTTCAAATCACTACACTTTACCATTTTCAAGTCACTAATTCACATTTCAAGTCACTACACTTAACCGTTTTAAGAAACAAGTTCACAATTTCAAGTCATTACTCTTTACCATTTTAAAGAAACTAATTCACATTTCAGGTCACTACACATAACCATTTCAAGAAACAAGTTCACAATTTCAAGTCACTACAGTTAACCATTTCAAGAAACAAGTTCACAATTTCAAGGCACTACACTTAACCATTTCTAGTCTCTAATTCACATTTTAAGTCACTACACTTAACCATTTTCAACTTACTAATTAACATTTCAAGTCACTACACTTAACCATTTTCAAGAAACAAGTTCCCAATATCAAGTCACTATGCTTAGCTATTTCAAGAAACAAGTTCACAATTTCAAGTCACTACACTTAAATATTTTCAAGAAACAAGTTCACAATTTCAAGTCACTATGCTTAGCCATTTCAAGAAACAAGTTCACAACTTCAAATCACTACACTTTACCATTTTCAAGAAACTAATTCACATTTCATGTCACCACACATAACCATTTCAAGAAACAAGTTCACAATTTCAAGGCACTACACTTAACCATTTTCTAGTCACTAATTAACATTTCAAGTCACAACACTTAACCATTTTAAAAAAACAAGTTCACATTTCAAGTCACTACATTAAACCATTTTCAACTAACAAGTTCACAATTTCAAGTCATTACACTTAACCATTTTCTAGTATCTAATTCACATTTCAAGTCACTACACTTAACCATTTTCAAGAACAAGTTCATAATTTCAAGTCACTATGCTTAGCCATTTCAAGAAACAAGTTCGCAATATCAAGTCACTACGCTGTACCATTTTCAAGAAACTAATTCACATTTCATGTCACTACACATAACCATTTCAAGAAACAAGTTCACAATTTCCAGTCACTACAGTTAACCATTTCAAGAAACAAGTTCACAATTTCAAGGCACTACACTTAACCATTTTCTAGTCACTAATTAACATTTCAAGTCACAACACTTAACCATTTTCAAGAAACAAGTTCACAATTTCAAGTCACTACATTTAACCATTTTCAGGTCTCTAATTCACATTTCAAGTCACTACAGTTAACTATTAAGAAGAAACAAGTTCACAGTTTCAAATCACTACACTTTACCATTTTCAAGAAACTAATTCACATTTCATGTCACCACACATAACCATTTCAAGAAACAAGTTCACAATTTCAAGTCACTACACTTAACCATTTTCTAGTCTCTAATTCACATTTCAAGTCACTACACAACCATTTTCAAGAAACTAATTCACATTTCAAGTCACTACGCTTAACCATTTTAAGAAACAAATGCACAATATCAAGTCATTACACTTAACCATTTTCTAGTCTCTAATTCACATTTCAAGTCACTACACTTAACCATTTTCAAGAAACAAGTTCACAATTTCAAGTCACTACATTAAACCATTTTCAAGAAACAAGTTCACATTTTCAAGTCACTACACTTAACCATTTTCAACTCACTAATTTACATTTCAACTCACTACACTAAACCATTTTCAAGAAACATGTTCACAATTTCAAGTCACTACACTCAACCATTTTAAAGAACAAGCTCACAATTTCTAGTTACTACGCTTAGCCATTTCAAGAAACAAGTTCACAATTTCAAATCACTACACTTTACCATTTTCAAGACAGTAATTCACATTTCAAGTCACTACACTTAACCATTTTCAACTCACTAATTCATACTTCAACTCCTTACACTTAACCATTTTCAAGAAACATGTTCACAATTTCAAGTGACTACACTTAAATATTTTCAAGAAACAAGTTCACAATTTCAAGTCAGTATGCTTAGCCATTTCAAGAAACAAGTTCACAACTTCAAATCACTACACTTTACCATTTTCAAGTCACTAATTCACATTTCAAGTCACTACACTTAACCGTTTTAAGAAACAAGTTCACAATTTCAAGTCATTACTCTTTACCATTTTCAAGAAACTAATTCACATTTCAGGTCACTACACATAACCATTTCAAGAAACAAGTTCACAATTTCAAGTCACTACAGTTAACCATTTCAAGAAACAAGTTCACAATTTCAAGGCACTACACTTAACCATTTCTAGTCTCTAATTCACATTTTAAGTCACTACACTTAACCATTTTCAACTTACTAATTAACATTTCAAGTCACTACACTTAACCATTTTCAAGAAACAAGTTCCCAATATCAAGTCACTATGCTTAGCTATTTCAAGAAACAAGTTCACAATTTCAAGTCACTACACTTAAATATTTTCAAGAAACAAGTTCACAATTTCAAGTCACTATGCTTAGCCATTTCAAGAAACAAGTTCACAACTTCAAATCACTACACTTTACCATTTTCAAGAAACTAATTCACATTTCATGTCACCACACATAACCATTTCAAGAAACAAGTTCACAATTTCAAGTCACTACACTTAACCATTTTCTAGTCTCTAATTCACATTTCAAGTCACTACACAACCATTTTCAAGAAACTAATTCACATTTCAAGTCACTACGCTTAACCATTTTAAGAAACAAATGCACAATATCAAGTCATTACACTTAACCATTTTCTAGTCTCTAATTCACATTTCAAGTCACTACACTTAACCATTTTCAAGAAACAAGTTCACAATTTCAAGTCACTACATTAAACCATTTTCAAGAAACAAGTTCACATTTTCAAGTCACTACACTTAACCATTTTCAACTCACTAATTTACATTTCAACTCACTACACTAAACCATTTTCAAGAAACATGTTCACAATTTCAAGTCACTACACTTAACCATTTTAAAGAACAAGCTCACAATTTCTAGTTACTACGCTTAGCCATTTCAAGAAACAAGTTCACAATTTCAAATCACTACACTTTACCATTTTCAAGACAGTAATTCACATTTCAAGTCACTACACTTAACTATTTTCAAATCACTAATTCATACTTCAACTCCTTACACTTAACCATTTTCAAGAAACATGTTCACAATTTCAAGTGACTACACTTAAATATTTTCAAGAAACAAGTTCACAATTTCAAGTCAGTATGCTTAGCCATTTCAAGAAACAAGTTCACAACTTCAAATCACTACACTTTACCATTTTCAAGTCACTAATTCACATTTCAAGTCACTACACTTAACCGTTTTAAGAAACAAGTTCACAATTTCAAGTCATTACTCTTTACCATTTTCAAGAAACTAATTCACATTTCAGGTCACTACACATAACCATTTCAAGAAACAAGTTCACAATTTCAAGTCACTACAGTTAACCATTTCAAGAAACAAGTTCACAATTTCAAGGCACTACACTTAACCATTTCTAGTCTCTAATTCACATTTTAAGTCACTACACTTAACCATTTTCAACTTACTAATTAACATTTCAAGTCACTACACTTAACCATTTTCAAGAAACAAGTTCCCAATATCAAGTCACTATGCTTAGCTATTTCAAGAAACAAGTTCACAATTTCAAGTCACTACACTTAAATATTTTCAAGAAACAAGTTCACAATTTCAAGTCACTATGCTTAGCCATTTCAAGAAACAAGTTCACAACTTCAAATCACTACACTTTACCATTTTCAAGTCACTAATTCACATTTCAAGTCACTACACTTAACCGTTTTAAGAAACAAGTTCACAATTTCAAGTCATTACTCTTTACCATTTTCAAGAAACTAATTCACATTTCATGTCACTACACATAACCATTTCAAGAAACAAGTTCACAATTTCAAGTCACTACAGTTAACCATTTCAAGAAACAAGTTCACAATTTCAAGGCACTACACTTAACCATTTCTAGTCTCTAATTCACATTTTAAGTCACTACACTTAACCATTTTCAACTTACTAATTAACATTTCAAGTCACTACACTTAACCATTTTCAAGAAACAAGTTCCCAATATCAAGTCACTATGCTTAGCTATTTCAAGAAACAAGTTCACAATTTCAAGTCACTACACTTAAATATTTTCAAGAAACAAGTTCACAATTTCAAGTCACTATGCTTAGCCATTTCAAGAAACAAGTTCACAAGTTCAAGTCACTACACTTTACCATTTTCAAGTCAATAATTCATATTTCAAGTCACTACACTTAAAAATTTCAAGAAACAAGTTCACAATTTCAAGTCACTACATTTAACCATTTTACCATTTTCAACACAATAATTCACATGTCAAGTCACTACACTTAACCATTTTAAAGAAACAAGTTCACAATTGCAAGTCACAACACTTAACCATTTCAAGAACCAAGTTTACAATTTCAAGTCACTACACTTAACCTTTTTCAAGAAACATGTTCACAATTTCAAGTCACTACACTTAACCATATTCAAGAAAAACATTCACAATTTCAAGTCACTACATTTAACCGTTTCAAGAAACAAGTTCACAATTTCAAGTCATAACACTTTACCATTTTCAAGAAACTAATTCACATTTCATGTCACTACACATAACCATTTCAAGAAACAAGTTCACAATTTCAAGTCACTACAGTTAACCATTTCAAGAAACAAGTGTACAATTTCAAGGCACTACACTTAACCATTTTCTTGTCACTAATTCACATTTTAAGTCACAACACTTAACCATTTTAAAAAAACAAGTTCACATTTCAAGTCACTACATTAAACCATTTTCAACTAACAAGTTCACAATTTCAAGTCATTACACTTAACCATTTTCTAGTATCTAATTCACATTTCAAGTCACTACACTTAACCATTTTAAAGAACAAGTTCACAATTTCAAGTCACTATGCTTAGCCATTTCAAGAAACAAGTTCGCAATATCAAGTCACTACACTGTACCATTTTCAAGAAACTAATTCACATTTCATGTCACTACACATAACCATTTCAAGAAACAAGTTCACAATTTCCAGTCACTACAGTTAACCATTTCAAGAAACAAGTTCACAATTTCAAGGCACTACACTTAACCATTTTCTAGTCACTAATTAACATTTCAAGTCACAACACTTAACCATTTTCAAGAAACAAGTTCACAATTTCAAGTCACTACATTTAACCATTTTCAGGTCTCTAATTCACATTTCAAGTCACTACAGTTAACTATTAAGAAGAAACAAGTTCACAGTTTCAAATCACTACACTTTACCATTTTCAAGAAACTAATTCACATTTCATGTCACCACACATAACCATTTCAAGAAACAAGTTCACAATTTCAAGTCATAACACTTTACCATTTTCAAGAAACTAATTCACATTTCATGCCACTACACATAACCATTTCAAGAAACAAGTTCACAAGTTCAAGTCACTACGCTTAACCATTTTAAGAAACAAATGCACAATATCAAGTCATTACACTTAACCATTTTCTAGTCTCTAATTCACATTTCAAGTCACTACACTTAACCATTTTCAAGAAACAAGTTCACAATTTCAAGTCACTACATTAAACCATTTTCAAGAAACAAGTCCACATTTTCAAGTCACTACACTTAACCATTTTCAACTCACTAATTTACATTTCAACTCACTACACTAAACCATTTTCAAGAAACATGTTCACAATTTCAAGTCACTACACTTAACAATTTTAAAGAACAAGCTCACAATTTCTAGTTACTACGCTTAGCCATTTCAAGAAACAAGTTCACAATTTCAAATCACTATACTTTACCATTTTCAAGACGCTAATTCACATTTCAAGTCACTACACTTAACCATTTTCAACTCACTAATTCATATTTCAACTCCTTACACTTAACCATTTTCAAGAAACAAGTTCACAATTTAAAGTCACTACATTAAACCATTTTCAAGAAACAAGTTCACATTTTCAAGTCACTACACTTAACCATTTTCAACTCACTAATTTACATTTCAACTCACTACACTAAACTATTTTCAAGAAACATGTTCACAATTTCAAGTCACTACACTTAACCATTTTAAAGAACAAGCTCACAATTTCTAGTTACTACGCTTAGCCATTTCAAGAAACAAGTTCACAATTTCAAATCACTACACTTTACCATTTTCAAGACGCTAATTCACATTTCAAGTCACTACACTTAACCATTTTCAACTCACTAATTCATATTTCAACTCCTTACACTTAACCATTTTCAAGAAACATGTTCACAATTTCAAGTGACTACACTTAAATATTTTCAAGAAACAAGTTCACAATTTCAAGTCACTACTCTTAGCCATTTCAAGAAACAAGTTCACAACTTCAAATCACTACACTTTACCATTTTCAAGTCACTAATTCACATTTCCAGTCACTACACTTAACCGTTTTAAGAAACAAGTTCACAATTTCAAGTCATTACTCTTTACCATTTTCAAGAAACTAATTTACATTTCATGTCACTACACATAACCATTTCAAGAAACAAGTTCACAATTTCAAGTCACTACAGTTAACCATTTCAAGAAACAAGTTTACAATTTCAAGGCACTACACTTAACCATTTCTAGTCTCTAATTCACATTTTAAGTCACTACACTTAACCATTTTCAACTTACTAATTAACATTTCAAGTCACTACACTTAACCATTTTCAAGAAACAAGTTCCCAATATCAAGTCACTATGCTTAGCTATTTCAAGAAACAAGTTCATAATTTCAAGTCACTACACTTAAATATTTTTAAGAAACAAGTTCACAATTTCAAGTCACTATGCTTAGCCATTTCAAGAAACAAGTTCACAAGTTCAAGTCACTACACTTTACCATTTTCAAGTCAATAATTCATATTTCAAGTCACTACACTTAAAAAATTCAAGAAACAAGTTCACAATTTCAAGTCACTACATTTAACCATTTTACCATTTTCAACACAATAATTCACATGTCAAGTCACTACACTTAACCATTTTAAAGAAACAAGTTCACAATTGCAAGTCACAACACTTAACCATTTCAAGAACCAAGTTTACAATTTCAAGTCACTACACTTAACCTTTTTCAAGAAACATGTTCACAATTTCAAGTCACTACGCTTAACCATATTCAAGAAAAACATTCACAATTTCAAGTCACTACACTTAACCGTTTCAAGAAACAAGTTTACAATTTCAAGTCATAACACTTTACCATTTTCAAGAAACTAATTCACATTTCATGTCACTACACATAACCATTTCAAGAAACAAGTTCACAATTTCAAGTCACTACAGTTAACCATTTCAAGAAACAAGTGTACAATTTCAAGGCACTACACTTAACCATTTTCTTGTCACTAATTCACATTTTAAGTCACAACACTTAACCATTTTAAAAAAACAAGTTCACATTTCAAGTTACTACATTAAACCATTTTCAACTAACAAGTTCACAATTTCAAGTCATTACACTTAACCATTTTCTAGTATCTAATTCACATTTCAAGTCACTACACTTAACCATTTTCAAGAACAAGTTCACAATTTCAAGTCACTATGCTTAGCCATTTCAAGAAACAAGTTCGCAATATCAAGTCACTACAGTTAACCATTTCAAGAAACAAGTTCACAATTTCAAGGCACTACACTTAACCATTTTCTAGTCACTAATTAACATTTCAAGTCACAACACTTAACCATTTTCAAGATACAAGTTCACAATTTCAAGTCACTACACTTACCCATTTTCAGGTCTCTAATTCACATTTCAAGTCACTACAGTTAACTATTAAGAAGAAACAAGTTCATAGTTTCAAATCACTACACTTTACCATTTTCAAGAAACTAATTCACATTTCATGTCACTACACATAACCATTTCAAGAAACAAGTTCACAATTTCAAGTCACTACACTTAACCATTTTCTAGTCTCTAATTCACATTTCAAGTCACTACACAACCATATTCAAGAAACTAATTCACATTTCAAGTCACTACGCTTAACCATTTTAAGAAACAAATGCACAATATCAAGTCATTACACTTAACCATTTTCTAGTCTCTAATTCACATTTCAAGTCACTACACTTAACCATTTTCAAGAAACAAGTTCACAATTTCAAGTCACTACATTAAACCATTTTCAAGAAACAAGTTCACATTTTCAAGTCACTACAGTTAACCATTTCAAGAAACAAGTGTACAATTTCAAGGCACTACACTTAACCATTTTCTTGTCACTAATTCACATTTTAAGTCACAACACTTAACCATTTTAAAAAAACAAGTTCACATTTCAAGTCACTACATTAAACCATTTTCAACTAACAAGTTCACAATTTCAAGTCATTACACTTAACCATTTTCTAGTATCTAATTCACATTTCAAGTCACTACACTTAACCATTTTCAAGAACAAGTTCACAATTTCAAGTCACTATGCTTAGCCATTTCAAGAAACAAGTTCGCAATATCAAGTCACTACACTGTACCATTTTCAAGAAACTAATTCACATTTCATGTCACTACACATAACCATTTCAAGAAACAAGTTCACAATTTCCAGTCACTACAGTTAACCATTTCAAGAAACAAGTTCACAATTTCAAGGCACTACACTTAACCATTTTCTAGTCACTAATTAACATTTCAAGTCACAACACTTAACCATTTTCAAGAAACAAGTTCACAATTTCAAGTCACTACATTTAACCATTTTCAGGTCTCTAATTCACATTTCAAGTCACTACAGTTAACTATTAAGAAGAAACAAGTTCACAGTTTCAAATCACTACACTTTACCATTTTCAAGAAACTAATTCACATTTCATGTCACCACACATAACCATTTCAAGAAACAAGTTCACAATTTCAAGTCATAACACTTTACCATTTTCAAGAAACTAATTCACATTTCATGTCACTACACATAACCATTTCAAGAAACAAGTTCACAAGTTCAAGTCACTACGCTTAACCATTTTAAGAAACAAATGCACAATATCAAGTCATTACACTTAACCATTTTCTAGTCTCTAATTCACATTTCAAGTCACTACACTTAACCATTTTCAAGAAACAAGTTCACAATTTCAAGTCACTACATTAAACCATTTTCAAGAAACAAGTCCACATTTTCAAGTCACTACACTTAACCATTTTCAACTCACTAATTTACATTTCAACTCACTACACTAAACCATTTTCAAGAAACATGTTCACAATTTCAAGTCACTACACTTAACCATTTTAAAGAACAAGCTCACAATTTCTAGTTACTACGCTTAGCCATTTCAAGAAACAAGTTCACAATTTCAAATCACTACACTTTACCATTTTCAAGACGCTAATTCACATTTCAAGTCACTACACTTAACCATTTTCAACTCACTAATTCATATTTCAACTCCTTACACTTAACCATTTTCAAGAAACAAGTTCACAATTTAAAGTCACTACATTAAACCATTTTCAAGAAACAAGTTCACATTTTCAAGTCACTACACTTAACCATTTTCAACTCACTAATTTACATTTCAACTCACTACACTAAACTATTTTCAAGAAACATGTTCACAATTTCAAGTCACTACACTTAACCATTTTAAAGAACAAGCTCACAATTTCTAGTTACTACGCTTAGCCATTTCAAGAAACAAGTTCACAATTTCAAATCACTACACTTTACCATTTTCAAGACGCTAATTCACATTTCAAGTCACTACACTTAACCATTTTCAACTCACTAATTCATATTTCAACTCCTTACACTTAACCATTTTCAAGAAACATGTTCACAATTTCAAGTGACTACACTTAAATATTTTCAAGAAACAAGTTCACAATTTCAAGTCACTACTCTTAGCCATTTCAAGAAACAAGTTCACAACTTCAAATCACTACACTTTACCATTTTCAAGTCACTAATTCACATTTCCAGTCACTACACTTAACCGTTTTAAGAAACAAGTTCACAATTTCAAGTCATTACTCTTTACCATTTTCAAGAAACTAATTTACATTTCATGTCACTACACATAACCATTTCAAGAAACAAGTTCACAATTTCAAGTCACTACAGTTAACCATTTCAAGAAACAAGTTTACAATTTCAAGGCACTACACTTAACCATTTCTAGTCTCTAATTCACATTTTAAGTCACTACACTTAACCATTTTCAACTTACTAATTAACATTTCAAGTCACTACACTTAACCATTTTCAAGAAACAAGTTCCCAATATCAAGTCACTATGCTTAGCTATTTCAAGAAACAAGTTCATAATTTCAAGTCACTACACTTAAATATTTTTAAGAAACAAGTTCACAATTTCAAGTCACTATGCTTAGCCATTTCAAGAAACAAGTTCACAAGTTCAAGTCACTACACTTTACCATTTTCAAGTCAATAATTCATATTTCAAGTCACTACACTTAAAAAATTCAAGAAACAAGTTCACAATTTCAAGTCACTACATTTAACCATTTTACCATTTTCAACACAATAATTCACATGTCAAGTCACTACACTTAACCATTTTAAAGAAACAAGTTCACAATTGCAAGTCACAACACTTAACCATTTCAAGAACCAAGTTTACAATTTCAAGTCACTACACTTAACCTTTTTCAAGAAACATGTTCACAATTTCAAGTCACTACACTTAACCATATTCAAGAAAAACATTCACAATTTCAAGTCACTACACTTAACCGTTTCAAGAAACAAGTTTACAATTTCAAGTCATAACACTTTACCATTTTCAAGAAACTAATTCACATTTCATGTCACTACACATAACCATTTCAAGAAACAAGTTCACAATTTCAAGTCACTACAGTTAACCATTTCAAGAAACAAGTGTACAATTTCAAGGCACTACACTTAACCATTTTCTTGTCACTAATTCACATTTTAAGTCACAACACTTAACCATTTTAAAAAAACAAGTTCACATTTCAAGTTACTACATTAAACCATTTTCAACTAACAAGTTCACAATTTCAAGTCATTACACTTAACCATTTTCTAGTATCTAATTCACATTTCAAGTCACTACACTTAACCATTTTCAAGAACAAGTTCACAATTTCAAGTCACTATGCTTAGCCATTTCAAGAAACAAGTTCGCAATATCAAGTCACTACAGTTAACCATTTCAAGAAACAAGTTCACAATTTCAAGGCACTACACTTAACCATTTTCTAGTCACTAATTAACATTTCAAGTCACAACACTTAACCATTTTCAAGATACAAGTTCACAATTTCAAGTCACTACACTTACCCATTTTCAGGTCTCTAATTCACATTTCAAGTCACTACAGTTAACTATTAAGAAGAAACAAGTTCATAGTTTCAAATCACTACACTTTACCATTTTCAAGAAACTAATTCACATTTCATGTCACTACACATAACCATTTCAAGAAACAAGTTCACAATTTCAAGTCACTACACTTAACCATTTTCTAGTCTCTAATTCACATTTCAAGTCACTACACAACCATATTCAAGAAACTAATTCACATTTCAAGTCACTACGCTTAACCATTTTAAGAAACAAATGCACAATATCAAGTCATTACACTTAACCATTTTCTAGTCTCTAATTCACATTTCAAGTCACTACACTTAACCATTTTCAAGAAACAAGTTCACAATTTCAAGTCACTACATTAAACCATTTTCAAGAAACAAGTTCACATTTTCAAGTCACTACACTTAACCATTTTCAGGTCTCTCATTCACATTTCAAGTCAAAACACTTAACCGTTTCAAGAAACAAGTTCACAATTTCAAGTCATAACACTTTACCATTTTCAAGAAACTAATTCACATTTCATGTCACTACACATAACCATTTCAAGAAACAAGTTCACAAGTTCAAGTCACTACGCTTAACCATTTTAAGAAACAAATGCACAATATCAAGTCATTACACTTAACCATTTTCTAGTCTCTAATTCACATTTCAAGTCACTACACTTAACCATTTTCAAGAAACAAGTTCACAATTTCAAGTCACTACATTAAACCATTTTCAAGAAACAAGTTCACATTTTCAAGTCACTACACTTAACCATTTTCAACTCACTAATTTACATTTCAACTCACTACATTAAACCATTTTCAAGAAACAAGTTCACATTTTCAAGTCACTACACTTAACCATTTTCAGGTCTCTCATTCACATTTCAAGTCAAAACACTTAACCGTTTCAAGAAACAAGTTCACAATTTCAAGTCATAACACTTTACCATTTTCAAGAAACTAATTCACATTTCATGTCACTACACATAACCATTTCAAGAAACAAGTTCACAATTTCAAGTCACTACACTTAACCATTTTCTAGTCTCTAATTCACATTTCAAGTCACTACACAACCATATTCAAGAAACTAATTCACATTTCAAGTCACTACGCTTAACCATTTTAAGAAACAAATGCACAATATCAAGTCATTACACTTAACCATTTTCTAGTCTCTAATTCACATTTCAAGTCACTTCACTTAACCATTTTCAAGAAACAAGTTCACAATTTCAAGTCACTACATTAAACCATTTTCAAGAAACAAGTTCACATTTTCAAGTCACTACACTTAACCATTTTCAGGTCTCTCATTCACATTTCAAGTCAAAACACTTAACCGTTTCAAGAAACAAGTTCACAATTTCAAGTCATAACACTTTACCATTTTCAAGAAACTAATTCACATTTCATGTCACTACACATAACCATTTCAAGAAACAAGTTCACAAGTTCAAGTCACTACGCTTAACCATTTTAAGAAACAAATGCACAATATCAAGTCATTACACTTAACCATTTTCTAGTCTCTAATTCACATTTCAAGTCACTACACTTAACCATTTTCAAGAAACAAGTTCACAATTTCAAGTCACTACATTAAACCATTTTCAAGAAACAAGTTCACATTTTCAAGTCACTACACTTAACCATTTTCAACTCACTAATTTACATTTCAACTCACTACATTAAACCATTTTCAAGAAACAAGTTCACATTTTCAAGTCACTACACTTAACCATTTTCAGGTCTCTCATTCACATTTCAAGTCAAAACACTTAACCGTTTCAAGAAACAAGTTCACAATTTCAAGTCATAACACTTTACCATTTTCAAGAAACTAATTCACATTTCATGTCACTACACATAACCATTTCAAGAAACAAGTTCACAAGTTCAAGTCACTACGCTTAACCATTTTAAGAAACAAATGCACAATATCAAGTCATTACACTTAACCATTTTCTAGTCTCTAATTCACATTTCAAGTCACTACACTTAACCATTTTCAAGAAACAAGTTCACAATTTCAAGTCACTACATTAAACCATTTTCAAGAAACAAGTTCACATTTTCAAGTCACTACACTTAACCATTTTCAACTCACTAATTTACATTTCAACTCACTACACTAAACCATTTTCAAGAAACATGTTCACAATTTCAAGTCACTACACTTAACCATTTTAAAGAACAAGCTCACAATTTCTAGTTACTACGCTTAGCCATTTCAAGAAACAAGTTCACAATTTCAAATCACTACACTTTACCATTTTCAAGACAGTAATTCACATTTCAAGTCACTACACTTAACCATTTTCAACTCACTAATTCATACTTCAACTCCTTACACTTAACCATTTTCAAGAAACATGTTCACAATTTCAAGTGACTACACTTAAATATTTTCAAGAAACAAGTTCACAATTTCAAGTCAGTATGCTTAGCCATTTCAAGAAACAAGTTCACAACTTCAAATCACTACACTTTACCATTTTCAAGTCACTAATTCACATTTCAAGTCACTACACTTAACCGTTTTAAGAAACAAGTTCACAATTTCAAGTCATTACTCTTTACCATTTTCAAGAAACTAATTCACATTTCAGGTCACTACACATAACCATTTCAAGAAACAAGTTCACAATTTCAAGTCACTACAGTTAACCATTTCAAGAAACAAGTTCACAATTTCAAGGCACTACACTTAACCATTTCTAGTCTCTAATTCACATTTTAAGTCACTACACTTAACCATTTTCAACTTACTAATTAACATTTCAAGTCACTACACTTAACCATTTTCAAGAAACAAGTTCCCAATATCAAGTCACTATGCTTAGCTATTTCAAGAAACAAGTTCACAATTTCAAGTCACTACACTTAAATATTTTCAAGAAACAAGTTCACAATTTCAAGTCACTATGCTTAGCCATTTCAAGAAACAAGTTCACAACTTCAAATCACTACACTTTACCATTTTCAAGAAACTAATTCACATTTCATGTCACCACACATAACCATTTCAAGAAACAAGTTCACAATTTCAAGTCACTACACTTAACCATTTTCTAATCTCTAATTCACATTTCAAGTCACTACACAACCATTTTCAAGAAACTAATTCACATTTCAAGTCACTACGCTTAACCATTTTAAGAAACAAATGCACAATATCAAGTCATTACACTTAACCATTTTCTAGTCTCTAATTCACATTTCAAGTCACTACACTTAACCATTTTCAAGAAACAAGTTCACAATTTCAAGTCACTACATTAAACCATTTTCAAGAAACAAGTTCACATTTTCAAGTCACTACACTTAATCATTTTCAACTCACTAATTTACATTTCAACTCACTACACTAAACCATTTTCAAGAAACATGTTCACAATTTCAAGTCACTACACTTAACCATTTTAAAGAACAAGCTCACAATTTCTAGTTACTACGCTTAGCCATTTCAAGAAACAAGTTCACAATTTCAAATCACTACACTTTACCATTTTCAAGACAGTAATTCACATTTCAAGTCACTACACTTAACCATTTTCAACTCACTAATTCATACTTCAACTCCTTACACTTAACCATTTTCAAGAAACATGTTCACAATTTCAAGTGACTACACTTAAATATTTTCAAGAAACAAGTTCACAATTTCAAGTCAGTATGCTTAGCCATTTCAAGAAACAAGTTCACAACTTCAAATCACTACACTTTACCATTTTCAAGTCACTAATTCACATTTCAAGTCACTACACTTAACCGTTTTAAGAAACAAGTTCACAATTTCAAGTCATTACTCTTTACCATTTTCAAGAAACTAATTCACATTTCAGGTCACTACACATAACCATTTCAAGAAACAAGTTCACAATTTCAAGTCACTACAGTTAACCATTTCAAGAAACAAGTTCACAATTTCAAGGCACTACACTTAACCATTTCTAGTCTCTAATTCACATTTTAAGTCACTACACTTAACCATTTTCAACTTACTAATTAACATTTCAAGTCACTACACTTAACCATTTTCAAGAAACAAGTTCCCAATATCAAGTCACTATGCTTAGCTATTTCAAGAAACAAGTTCACAATTTCAAGTCACTACACTTAAATATTTTCAAGAAACAAGTTCACAATTTCAAGTCACTATGCTTAGCCATTTCAAGAAACAAGTTCACAACTTCAAATCACTACACTTTACCATTTTCAAGAAACTAATTCACATTTCATGTCACCACACATAACCATTTCAAGAAACAAGTTCACAATTTCAAGTCACTACACTTAACCATTTTCTAGTCTCTAATTCACATTTCAAGTCACTACACAACCATTTTCAAGAAACTAATTCACATTTCAAGTCACTACGCTTAACCATTTTAAGAAACAAATGCACAATATCAAGTCATTACACTTAACCATTTTCTAGTCTCTAATTCACATTTCAAGTCACTACACTTAACCATTTTCAAGAAACAAGTTCACAATTTCAAGTCACTACATTAAACCATTTTCAAGAAACAAGTTCACATTTTCAAGTCACTACACTTAACCATTTTCAACTCACTAATTTACATTTCAACTCACTACACTAAACCATTTTCAAGAAACATGTTCACAATTTCAAGTCACTACACTTAACCATTTTAAAGAACAAGCTCACAATTTCTAGTTACTACGCTTAGCCATTTCAAGAAACAAGTTCACAATTTCAAATCACTACACTTTACCATTTTCAAGACAGTAATTCACATTTCAAGTCACTACACTTAACCATTTTCAACTCACTAATTCATACTTCAACTCCTTACACTTAACCATTTTCAAGAAACATGTTCACAATTTCAAGTGACTACACTTAAATATTTTCAAGAAACAAGTTCACAATTTCAAGTCAGTATGCTTAGCCATTTCAAGAAACAAGTTCACAACTTCAAATCACTACACTTTACCATTTTCAAGTCACTAATTCACATTTCAAGTCACTACACTTAACCGTTTTAAGAAACAAGTTCACAATTTCAAGTCATTACTCTTTACCATTTTCAAGAAACTAATTCACATTTCAGGTCACTACACATAACCATTTCAAGAAACAAGTTCACAATTTCAAGTCACTACAGTTAACCATTTCAAGAAACAAGTTCACAATTTCAAGGCACTACACTTAACCATTTCTAGTCTCTAATTCACATTTTAAGTCACTACACTTAACCATTTTCAACTTACTAATTAACATTTCAAGTCACTACACTTAACCATTTCAAGAACCAAGTTTACAATTTCAAGTCACTACACTTAACCTTTTTCAAGAAACATGTTCACAATTTCAAGTCACTACACTTAACCATATTCAAGAAAAACATTCACAATTTCAAGTCACTACACTTAACCGTTTCAAGAAACAAGTTCACAATTTCAAGTCATAACACTTTACCATTTTCAAGAAACTAATTCACATTTCATGTCACTACACATAACCATTTCAAGAAACAAGTTCACAATTTCAAGTCACTACAGTTAACCATTTCAAGAAACAAGTTCACAATTTCAAGTCACAACACTTAACCATTTCAAGAACCAAGTTTACAATTTCAAGTCACTACACTTAACCTTTTTCAAGAAACATGTTCACAATTTCAAGTCACTACACTTAACCATATTCAAGAAAAACATTCACAATTTCAAGTCACTACACTTAACCGTTTCAAGAAACAAGTTCACAATTTCAAGTCATAACACTTTACCATTTTCAAGAAACTAATTCACATTTCATGTCACTACACATAACCATTTCAAGAAACAAGTTCACAATTTCAAGTCACTACAGTTAACCATTTCAAGAAACAAGTTCACAATTTCAAGTCACAACACTTAACCATTTCAAGAACCAAGTTTACAATTTCAAGTCACTACACTTAACCTTTTTCAAGAAACATGTTCACAATTTCAAGTCACTACATTTAACCATTTTACCATTTTCAACACAATAATTCACATTTCAAGTCACTACACTTAACCATTTTAAAGAAACAAGTTCACAATTGCAAGTCACAACACTTAACCATTTCAAGAACCAAGTTTACAATTTCAAGTCACTACACTTAACCTTTTTCAAGAAACATGTTCACAATTTCAAGTCACTACACTTAACCATATTCAAGAAAAACATTCACAATTTCAAGTCACTACACTTAACCATTTTCAACTTACTAATTAACATTTCAAGTCACTACACTTAACCATTTTCAAGAAACAAGTTCCCAATATCAAGTCACTATGCTTAGCTATTTCAAGAAACAAGTTCACAATTTCAAGTCACTACACTTAAATATTTTCAAGAAACAAGTTCACAATTTCAAGTCACTATGCTTAGCCATTTCAAGAAACAAGTTCACAACTTCAAATCACTACACTTTACCATTTTCAAGAAACTAATTCACATTTCAAGTCACTACACTTAACCGTTTTAAGAAACAAGTTCACAATTTCAAGTCATTACTCTTTACCATTTTCAAGAAACTAATTCACATTTCATGTCACTACACATAACCATTTCAAGAAACAAGTTCACAATTTCAAGTCACTACAGTTAACCATTTCAAGAAACAAGTTCACAATTTCAAGGCACTACACTTACCCATTTCTAGTCTCTAATTCACATTTTAAGTCACTACACTTAACCATTTTCAACTTACTAATTAACATTTCAAGTCACTACACTTAACCATTTTCAAGAAACAAGTTCCCAATATCAAGTCACTATGCTTAGCTATTTCAAGAAACAAGTTCACAATTTCAAGTCACTACACTTAAATATTTTCAAGAAACAAGTTCACAATTTCAAGTCACTATGCTTAGCCATTTCAAGAAACAAGTTCACAAGTTCAAGTCACTACACTTTACCATTTTCAAGTCAATAATTCATATTTCAAGTCACTACACTTAAAAATTTCAAGAAACAAGTTCACAATTTCAAGTCACTACATTTAACCATTTTACCATTTTCAACACAATAATTCACATTTCAAGTCACTACACTTAACCATTTTAAAGAAACAAGTTCACAATTGCAAGTCACAACACTTAACCATTTCAAGAACCAAGTTTACAATTTCAAGTCACTACACTTAACCTTTTTCAAGAAACATGTTCACAATTTCAAGTCACTACACTTAACCATATTCAAGAAAAACATTCACAATTTCAAGTCACTACACTTAACCGTTTCAAGAAACAAGTTCACAATTTCAAGTCATAACACTTTACCATTTTCAAGAAACTAATTCACATTTCATGTCACTACACATAACCATTTCAAGAAACAAGTTCACAATTTCAAGTCACTACAGTTAACCATTTCAAGAAACAAGTGTACAATTTCAAGGCACTACACTTAACCATTTTCTTGTCACTAATTCACATTTTAAGTCACAACACTTAACCATTTTAAAAAAACAAGTTCACATTTCAAGTCACTACATTAAACCATTTTCAACTAACAAGTTCACAATTTCAAGTCATTACACTTAACCATTTTCTAGTATCTAATTCACATTTCAAGTCACTACACTTAACCATTTTCAAGAACAAGTTCACAATTTCAAGTCACTATGCTTAGCCATTTCAAGAAACAAGTTCGCAATATCAAGTCACTACACTGTACCATTTTCAAGAAACTAATTCACATTTCATGTCACTACACATAACCATTTCAAGAAACAAGTTCACAATTTCCAGTCACTACAGTTAACCATTTCAAGAAACAAGTTCACAATTTCAAGGCACTACACTTAACCATTTTCTAGTCACTAATTAACATTTCAAGTCACAACACTTAACCATTTTCAAGAAACAAGTTCACAATTTCAAGTCACTACATTTAACCATTTTCAGGTCTCTAATTCACATTTCAAGTCACTACAGTTAACTATTAAGAAGAAACAAGTTCACAGTTTCAAATCACTACACTTTACCATTTTCAAGAAACTAATTCACATTTCATGTCACCACACATAACCATTTCAAGAAACAAGTTCACAATTTCAAGTCATAACACTTTACCATTTTCAAGAAACTAATTCACATTTCATGTCACTACACATAACCATTTCAAGAAACAAGTTCACAAGTTCAAGTCACTACGCTTAACCATTTTAAGAAACAAATGCACAATATCAAGTCATTACACTTAACCATTTTCTAGTCTCTAATTCACATTTCAAGTCACTACACTTAACCATTTTCAAGAAACAAGTTCACAATTTCAAGTCACTACATTAAACCATTTTCAAGAAACAAGTCCACATTTTCAAGTCACTACACTTAACCATTTTCAACTCACTAATTTACATTTCAACTCACTACACTAAACCATTTTCAAGAAACATGTTCACAATTTCAAGTCACTACACTTAACCATTTTAAAGAACAAGCTCACAATTTCTAGTTACTACGCTTAGCCATTTCAAGAAACAAGTTCACAATTTCAAATCACTACACTTTACCATTTTCAAGACGCTAATTCACATTTCAAGTCACTACACTTAACCATTTTCAACTCACTAATTCATATTTCAACTCCTTACACTTAACCATTTTCAAGAAACAAGTTCACAATTTAAAGTCACTACATTAAACCATTTTCAAGAAACAAGTTCACATTTTCAAGTCACTACACTTAACCATTTTCAACTCACTAATTTACATTTCAACTCACTACACTAAACTATTTTCAAGAAACATGTTCACAATTTCAAGTCACTACACTTAACCATTTTAAAGAACAAGCTCACAATTTCTAGTTACTACGCTTAGCCATTTCAAGAAACAAGTTCACAATTTCAAATCACTACACTTTACCATTTTCAAGACGCTAATTCACATTTCAAGTCACTACACTTAACCATTTTCAACTCACTAATTCATATTTCAACTCCTTACACTTAACCATTTTCAAGAAACATGTTCACAATTTCAAGTGACTACACTTAAATATTTTCAAGAAACAAGTTCACAATTTCAAGTCACTACTCTTAGCCATTTCAAGAAACAAGTTCACAACTTCAAATCACTACACTTTACCATTTTCAAGTCACTAATTCACATTTCCAGTCACTACACTTAACCGTTTTAAGAAACAAGTTCACAATTTCAAGTCATTACTCTTTACCATTTTCAAGAAACTAATTTACATTTCATGTCACTACACATAACCATTTCAAGAAACAAGTTCACAATTTCAAGTCACTACAGTTAACCATTTCAAGAAACAAGTTTACAATTTCAAGGCACTACACTTAACCATTTCTAGTCTCTAATTCACATTTTAAGTCACTACACTTAACCATTTTCAACTTACTAATTAACATTTCAAGTCACTACACTTAACCATTTTCAAGAAACAAGTTCCCAATATCAAGTCACTATGCTTAGCTATTTCAAGAAACAAGTTCATAATTTCAAGTCACTACACTTAAATATTTTTAAGAAACAAGTTCACAATTTCAAGTCACTATGCTTAGCCATTTCAAGAAACAAGTTCACAAGTTCAAGTCACTACACTTTACCATTTTCAAGTCAATAATTCATATTTCAAGTCACTACACTTAAAAAATTCAAGAAACAAGTTCACAATTTCAAGTCACTACATTTAACCATTTTACCATTTTCAACACAATAATTCACATGTCAAGTCACTACACTTAACCATTTTAAAGAAACAAGTTCGCAATTGCAAGTCACAACACTTAACCATTTCAAGAACCAAGTTTACAATTTCAAGTCACTACACTTAACCTTTTTCAAGAAACATGTTCACAATTTCAAGTCACTACACTTAACCATATTCAAGAAAAACATTCACAATTTCAAGTCACTACACTTAACCGTTTCAAGAAACAAGTTTACAATTTCAAGTCATAACACTTTACCATTTTCAAGAAACTAATTCACATTTCATGTCACTACACATAACCATTTCAAGAAACAAGTTCACAATTTCAAGTCACTACAGTTAACCATTTCAAGAAACAAGTGTACAATTTCAAGGCACTACACTTAACCATTTTCTTGTCACTAATTCACATTTTAAGTCACAACACTTAACCATTTTAAAAAAACAAGTTCACATTTCAAGTTACTACATTAAACCATTTTCAACTAACAAGTTCACAATTTCAAGTCATTACACTTAACCATTTTCTAGTAGCTAATTCACATTTCAAGTCACTACACTTAACCATTTTCAAGAACAAGTTTACAATTTCAAGTCACTATGCTTAGCCATTTCAAGAAACAAGTTCGCAATATCAAGTCACTACAGTTAACCATTTCAAGAAACAAGTTCACAATTTCAAGGCACTACACTTAACCATTTTCTAGTCACTAATTAACATTTCAAGTCACAACACTTAACCATTTTCAAGATACAAGTTGACAATTTCAAATCACTACACTTAACCATTTTCAGGTCTCTAATTCACATTTCAAGTCACTACAGTTAACTATTAAGAAGAAACAAGTTCATAGTTTCAAATCACTACACTTTACCATTTTCAAGAAACTAATTCACATTTCATGTCACTACACATAACCATTTCAAGAAACAAGTTCACAATTTCAAGTCACTACACTTAACCATTTTCTAGTCTCTAATTCACATTTCAAGTCACTACACAACCATATTCAAGAAACTAATTCACATTTCAAGTCACTACGCTTAACCATTTTAAGAAACAAATGCACAATATCAAGTCATTACACTTAACCATTTTCTAGTCTCTAATTCACATTTCAAGTCACTACACTTAACCATTTTCAAGAAACAAGTTCACAATTTCAAGTCACTACATTAAACCATTTTCAAGAAACAAGTTCACATTTTCAAGTCACTACACTTAACCATTTTCAGGTCTCTCATTCACATTTCAAGTCAAAACACTTAACCGTTTCAAGAAACAAGTTCACAATTTCAAGTCATAACACTTTACCATTTTCAAGAAACTAATTCACATTTCATGTCACTACACATAACCATTTCAAGAAACAAGTTCACAAGTTCAAGTCACTACGCTTAACCATTTTAAGAAACAAATGCACAATATCAAGTCATTACACTTAACCATTTTCTAGTCTCTAATTCACATTTCAAGTCACTACACTTAACCATTTTCAAGAAACAAGTTCACAATTTAAAGTCACTACATTAAACCATTTTCAAGAAACAAGTTCACATTTTCAAGTCACTACACTTAACCATTTTCAACTCACTAATTTACGTTTCAACTCACTACACTAAACCATTTTCAAGAAACATGTTCACAATTTCAAGTCACTACACTTAACCATTTTAAAGAACAAGCTCACAATTTCTAGTTACTACGCTTAGCCATTTCAAGAAACAAGTTCACAATTTCAAATCACTACACTTTACCATTTTCAAGACGCTAATTCACATTTCAAGTCACTACACTTAACAATTTTCAACTCCCTAATTCATATTTCAACTCCTTACACTTAACCATTTTCAAGAAACATGTTCACAATTTCAAGTGACTACACTTAAATATTTTCAAGAAACAAGTTCACAATTTCAAGTCACTATGCTTAGCCATTTCAAGAAACAAGTTCACAACTTCAAATCACTACACTTTACCATTTTCAAGTCACTAATTCACATTTCAAGTCACTACACTTAACCGTTTCAAGAAACTAGTTCACAATTTCAAGTCATTACTCTTTACCATTTTCAAGAAACTAATTCACATTTCATGTCACTACACATAACCATTTCAAGAAACAAGTTCACAATTTCAAGTCACTACAGTTAACCATTTCAAGAAACAAGTTCACAATTTCAAGGCACTACACTTAACCATTTCTAGTCTCTAATTCACATTTTAAGTCACTACACTTAACCATTTTCAACTTACTAATTAACATTTCAAGTCACTACACTTAACCATTTTCAAGAAACAAGTTCCCAATATCAAGTCACTATGCTTAGCTATTTCAAGAAACATGTTCACAATTTCAAGTGACTACACTTAAATATTTTCAAGAAACAAGTTCACAATTTCAAGTCACTATGCTTAGCCATTTCAAGAAACAAGTTCACAACTTCAAATCACTACACTTTACCATTTTCAAGTCACTAATTCACATTTCAAGTCACTACACTTAACCGTTTCAAGAAACTAGTTCACAATTTCAAGTCATTACTCTTTACCATTTTCAAGAAACTAATTCACATTTCATGTCACTACACATAACCATTTCAAGAAACAAGTTCACAATTTCAAGTCACTACAGTTAACCATTTCAAGAAACAAGTTCACAATTTCAAGGCACTACACTTAACCATTTCTAGTCTCTAATTCACATTTTAAGTCACTACACTTAACCATTTTCAACTTACTAATTAACATTTCAAGTCACTACACTTAACCATTTTCAAGAAACAAGTTCCCAATTTCAAGTCACTATGCTTAGCCATTTCAAGAAACAAGTTCGCAATATCAAGTCACTACAGTTAACCATTTCAAGAAACAAGTTCACAATTTCAAGGCACTACACTTAACCATTTTCTAGTCACTAATTAACATTTCAAGTCACAACACTTAACCATTTTCAAGATACAAGTTCACAATTTCAAGTCACTACACTTAACCATTTTCAGGTCTCTAATTCACATTTCAAGTCACTACAGTTAACTATTAAGAAGAAACAAGTTCATAGTTTCAAATCACTACACTTTACCATTTTCAAGAAACTAATTCACATTTCATGTCACTACACATAACCATTTCAAGAAACAAGTTCACAATTTCAAGTCACTACACTTAACCATTTTCTAGTCTCTAATTCACATTTCAAGTCACTACACAACCATATTCAAGAAACTAATTCACATTTCAAGTCACTACGCTTAACCATTTTAAGAAACAAATGCACAATATCAAGTCATTACACTTAACCATTTTCTAGTCTCTAATTCACATTTCAAGTCACTACACTTAACCATTTTCAAGAAACAAGTTCACAATTTCAAGTCACTACATTAAACCATTTTCAAGAAACAAGTTCACATTTTCAAGTCACTACACTTAACCATTTTCAGGTCTCTCATTCACATTTCAAGTCAAAACACTTAACCGTTTCAAGAAACAAGTTCACAATTTCAAGTCATAACACTTTACCATTTTCAAGAAACTAATTCACATTTCATGTCACTACACATAACCATTTCAAGAAACAAGTTCACAAGTTCAAGTCACTACGCTTAACCATTTTAAGAAACAAATGCACAATATCAAGTCATTACACTTAACCATTTTCTAGTCTCTAATTCACATTTTAAGTCACTACACTTAACCATTTTCAAGAAACAAGTTCACAATTTCAAGTCACTACATTAAACCATTTTCAAGAAACAAGTTCACATTTTCAAGTCACTAAACTTAACCATTTTCAACTCACTAATTTACATTTCAACTCACTACATTAAACCATTTTCAAGAAACAAGTTCACATTTTCAAGTCACTACACTTAACCATTTTCAGGTCTCTAATTCACATTTCAAGTCACTACAGTTAACTATTAAGAAGAAACAAGTTCATAGTTTCAAATCACTACACTTTACCATTTTCAAGAAACTAATTCACATTTCATGTCACTACACATAACCATTTCAAGAAACAAGTTCACAATTTCAAGTCACTACACTTAACCATTTTCTAGTCTCTAATTCACATTTCAAGTCACTACACAACCATATTCAAGAAACTAATTCACATTTCAAGTCACTACGCTTAACCATTTTAAGAAACAAATGCACAATATCAAGTCATTACACTTAACCATTTTCTAGTCTCTAATTCACATTTCAAGTCACTACACTTAACCATTTTCAAGAAACAAGTTCACAATTTCAAGTCACTACATTAAACCATTTTCAAGAAACAAGTTCACATTTTCAAGTCACTACACTTAACCATTTTCAGGTCTCTCATTCACATTTCAAGTCAAAACACTTAACCGTTTCAAGAAACAAGTTCACAATTTCAAGTCATAACACTTTACCATTTTCAAGAAACTAATTCACATTTCATGTCACTACACATAACCATTTCAAGAAACAAGTTCACAAGTTCAAGTCACTACGCTTAACCATTTTAAGAAACAAATGCACAATATCAAGTCATTACACTTAACCATTTTCTAGTCTCTAATTCACATTTCAAGTCACTACACTTAACCATTTTCAAGAAACAAGTTCACAATTTAAAGTCACTACATTAAACCATTTTCAAGAAACAAGTTCACATTTTCAAGTCACTACACTTAACCATTTTCAACTCACTAATTTACATTTCAACTCACTACACTAAACCATTTTCAAGAAACATGTTCACAATTTCAAGTCACTACACTTAACCATTTTAAAGAACAAGCTCACAATTTCTAGTTACTACGCTTAGCCATTTCAAGAAACAAGTTCACAATTTCAAATCACTACACTTTACCATTTTCAAGACGCTAATTCACATTTCAAGTCACTACACTTAACCATTTTCAACTCCCTAATTCATATTTCAACTCCTTACACTTAACCATTTTCAAGAAACATGTTCACAATTTCAAGTGACTACACTTAAATATTTTCAAGAAAC
This sequence comes from Capsicum rhomboideum, assembly GCA_031232105.1. Classification (NCBI taxonomy): domain Eukaryota; kingdom Viridiplantae; phylum Streptophyta; class Magnoliopsida; order Solanales; family Solanaceae; genus Capsicum; species Capsicum rhomboideum. The sequence goes on from CP124711.1 coordinate 61,780,108, forward strand.
AAGTTCACAATTTCAAGTCACTATGCTTAGCCATTTCAAGAAACAAGTTCACAACTTCAAATCACTACACTTTACCATTTTCAAGTCACTAATTCACATTTCAAGTCACTACACTTAACCGTTTCAAGAAACTAGTTCACAATTTCAAGTCATTACTCTTTACCATTTTCAAGAAACTAATTCACATTTCATGTCACTACACATAACCATTTCAAGAAACAAGTTCACAATTTCAAGTCACTACAGTTAACCATTTCAAGAAACAAGTTCACAATTTCAAGGCACTACACTTAACCATTTCTAGTCTCTAATTCACATTTTAAGTCACTACACTTAACCATTTTCAACTTACTAATTAACATTTCAAGTCACTACACTTAACCATTTTCAAGAAACAAGTTCCCAATATCAAGTCACTATGCTTAGCTATTTCAAGAAACAAGTTCACAATTTAAAGTCACTACACTTAAATATTTTCAAGAAACAAGTTCACAATTTCAAGTCACTATGCTTAGCCATTTCAAGAAACAAGTTCACAAGTTCAAGTCACTACACTTTACCATTTTCAAGTCAATAATTCATATTTTAAGTCACTACACTTAACCATTTTCTAGTCTCTAATTCACATTTCAAGTCACTACACTTAACAATTTAAAGAAACAAGTTCACAATTGCAAGTCACAACACTTAACCATTTCAAGAAACAAGTTCACAATTTCAAGTCACTACACTAAACCATTTTCAAGAAACATGTTCACAATTTCAAGTCACTACATTTAACCATTTTCAAGAAACATGTTCACAATTTCATGTCACTACACTTAACCATTTTCAAGAAACAAGTTTACAATTTCAAGTCACTACACTTAACAATTTCAAGAAACAAGTTCACAATTTCAAGTCATTACACTTAACCAATTTCTAGTCTCTAATTCACATTTTAAGTCACTACACTTAACCATTTTCAACTTACTAATTAACATTTCAAGTCACTACACTTAACCATTTTCAAGAAACAAGTTCCCAATATCAAGTCACTATGCTTAGCTATTTCAAGAAACAAGTTCACAATTTCAAGTCACTACACTTAAATATTTTCAAGAAACAAGTTCACAATTTCAAGTCACTATGCTTAGCCATTTCAAGAAACAAGTTCACAAGTTCAAGTCACTACAATTTACCATTTTCAAGTCAATAATTCATATTTCAAGTCACTACACTTAAAAATTTCAAGAAACAAGTTCACAATTTCAAGTCACTACATTTAACCATTTTACCATTTTCAACACAATTGTAACACCCCGTACATTTTCAAAACTTATACGATCAACCTAACATGGATAAAGGTATTTACACTTGATATAATAACGACATACTTGAGTGTAAAGTTAAAGTTAAGTGGTGGATTAAGGTAGAAGGATTAAGACGTTGGAAAAAGGGGAGAACATAAACGAGGTGCTTCCGTGACTTAATTAAGATAGTAGGTGTATCAACTATTTAATCTATTGGGCTGCATTTGGACCTATGTTAATGGACTGAATTGAGGTCCAAACTAAGTATATAAAAATGGAAAGATGACCAGCCCAACACTTACTATTAATTCAGGCCCAACAAGACATGATCCAAGTAGAAAAAAGGTGAGAAAATGGACTGTTTTGGACAGCTTATATAGCCAAGTAGGTGCATCACCTACTTGGACTATTTTTGACCAAGAATTGGCTAAGTATAGCCTTATAAAGTCGGTTCTAAGAGGGAGTATATAAAGCTGAAATGCAGCTTATTTTCTTCACAATTCACTTGCCAAATTCCAGCATTTAAATTAAATTACTCTCTTCTCTCTCAAACCCTAACCAACCACCCCTTTGGACAAATCTTCCACTTGCAAGCTTTGGTAAGTATTTAACCTTATATATTGATGTAATATATGTATAATATGTTGTGGGAATCACGTTGGTGGTGTTTAAAATGTATAGGGCAGTCCCTTAATTAAGTTGGCAGTCCACTTGTGTTAGTTTTGATGAATTTGTCTTCCTTGTGGCTTGGACTTGTATAGGGGCTTAAGGTGTTGAAGAAATTAAGTTATGATGATGAAATTCCAGTATATTAAAGTGTGGTTCTTCCCCTTAATCGTTCCTTTTATGTATGGCTTGATGGAAATGTTTATATGTGTTGGTAAATGGAACGTTTGTTGTAGTGAAAAGAGAATACTCTTTTGTTATGTTAAACTGAATGTTGGAACTGTTGTGGAACGATTTTGGTATGCTACTGTGGAAGGAAGTATTGTGACCTTATGGGGTGAATATATGGAGTTTCGTTGGAGTGGAAATGTAAAGGATAAACTAGGTAGGTAATCCTACCGGTTTGTAACGGTTATGTTGGTTTGTGGACTGTTTTGGTGGTGTGTGGACTGATTTGGTGGTGTTGTTTTGCAAAAGCAGTAAGTTATAGTGTAATGTTGTGTAATAATGTTATTTAGTAGTATAATGAAGGGGGGAGTGATGCACAATGTGTTTTGGAGGTTGGACAGTTTCTACTTTTCGTTAAGCGCCTACTTACCGTCTTGTGAACTTATAATGTAGCTAACCATTAATGTTTGCTCCATTATGTACTTGTGTTGTAGAGTAACACATAAGGAAGGAGCTGAATCAGTGTAGTTACATATTGGGAAGATAAGGTATGTAAGGTTACTTTGTCCGTACCTTTCTGTAGCATATAATGTTCACATCGACGTTACACTTGTCCTATTCCGAGATGTACCAAGGTGTCCTATTTTCGGTTATCAATGGTTATTGTCACATGTTTCCTATTCATTGCACAATGGAGAATCTTGTCTCATAGTCAGTGCTAAGGTTCCAAAGGTCCAACAAAGTTGTGTTCCAATGTTCCAATAGTGATTATATTCATGTCTCTGTTATGCTCCAAAGTTCAAAGTGAGACTATAACTATCATTGTATAGACCTCATTGTACCAATCTCAAAGTAAAGAACAAAGTAATGCATTTGTGGTCAATGATCAAGTATGGGTGGCAAGTCTAGGGGCATAAGCCTAGCTCGACTCGATCCCGATGTATTGATTTATGGGTGGCAGGTCTAGGGGCATAAGCCTAGCTCGACTCGATCCCGATGTATTGATTTATGGGTGGCAGGTCTAGGGGCATAAGCCTAGCTCGACCCGATCCCGATACATTGATTTATGGGTGGCAGGTCTAGGGGCGTAAGCCTAGCTCGACCCGATCCCAACATGACGATATGTTATGTAAAGACCCACTGATCAGTCGGGGCTCGGGTACAGTATGACATATGTAATGACAAGTAAGCATTGAAGGAAAGAAGCAATCAAAATAATACACATGGTTCCCAAAATACAGAATGGTTACTTATTCATTGGATTATTCATATGGATCTGAGTTCATTGAAATATTCATGTGTTGTATAGTTTTATGTGAGCCTTACATACTCAGTACATTCTTCGTGCTGACCCCTTTGGGGAATTTACCTTACTTGCTGCAGGCGCAGGTTCTAGTAGACCTCCACAGTAGGTTACAGGATATTTACAGCTTTTGGTGAGCTCCAGTTGTTTGGGGCTTTCTCCAGGTCAAAGTTGTACATATGTTTTGGTGTTGTACATGTCGTATAAAGCGGGGACTTATCCCGACTTTTAGCTCATTTTGGTCAATGCACTTGTTAGAGGCTTTTGTAGACGGATGTGGGTATATGTATATAAGATGACGCATGAAGTCTTATTTTGATGGCCTCAACGGCCAAGTTTCACATATGTATATTTGTATATGTCATATGTTCTATGAATTTTCGTTGTTAGCATAATAAGTCCTCACGTGTTAAAAGTGTTTCTGATGGCATGTATACGAATGCACATAAGTACAGGTTGGTTCTCTCGGGCCTTATCGGCTACGGGTGCCAATCACGTCTCTATGGGATTCGGGGCATGACAACAATAATTCACATTTCAAGTCACTACACTTAACCATTTTAAAGAAACAAGTTCACAATTGCAAGTCACAACACTTAACCATTTCAAGAACCAAGTTTACAATTTCAAGTCACTACACTTAACCTTTTTGAAGAAACATGTTCACAATTTCAAGTCACTACACTTAACCATATTCAAGAAAAACATTCACAATTTAGAGTCACTACACTTACCCGTTTCAAGAAACAAGTTCACAATTTCAAGTCATAACACTTTACCATTTTCAAGAAACTAATTCACATTTCATGTCACTACACATAACCATTTCAAGAAACAAGTTCACAATTTCACAATTTCAAGTCACTACAGTTAACCATTTCAAGAAACAAGTGTACAATTTCAAGGCACTACACTTAACCATTTTCTTGTCACTAATTCACATTTTAAGTCACAACACTTCACCATTTTAAAAAAACAAGTTCACATTTCAAGTCACTACATTAAACCATTTTCAACTAACAAGTTCACAATTTCAAGTCATTACACTTAACCATTTTCTAGTATATAATTCACATTTCAAGTCACTACACTTAACCATTTTCCAGAACAAGTTCACAATTTCAAGTCACTATGCTTAGCCATTTCAAGAAACAAGTTCGCAATATCAAGTCACTACACTGTACTATTTTAAAGAAACTAATTCACATTTCATGTCACTACACATAACCATTTCAAGAAACAAGTTCACAATTTCCAGTCACTACAGTTAACCATTTCAAGAAACAAGTTCACAATTTCAAGTCACTACATTAAACCATTTTCAAGAAACAAGTTCACATTTTCAAGTCACTACACTTAACCATTTTCAGGTCTCTAATTCACATTTCAAGTCAATACACTTAACCGTTTCAAGAAACAAGTTCACAATTTCAAGTCATAACACTTTACCATTTTCAAGAAACTAATTCACATTTCATGTCACTACACATAACCATTTCAAGAAACAAGTTCACAAGTTCAAGTCACTACGCTTAACCATTTTAAGAAACAAATGCACAATATCAAGTCATTACACTTAACCATTTTCTAGTCTCTAATTCACATTTCAAGTCACTACACTTAACCATTTTCAAGAAACAAGTTCACAATTTAAAGTCACTACATTAAACCATTTTCAAGAAACAAGTTCACATTTTCAAGTCACTACACTTAACCATTTTCAACTCACTAATTTACATTTCAACTCACTACACTAAACCATTTTCAAGAAACATGTTCACAATTTCAAGTCACTACACTTAACCATTTTAAAGAACAAGCTCACAATTTCTAGTTACTACGCTTAGCCATTTCAAGAAACAAGTTCACAATTTCAAATCACTACACTTTACCATTTTCAAGACGCTAATTCACATTTCAAGTCACTACACTTAACCATTTTCAACTCACTAATTCATATTTCAACTCCTTACACTTAACCATTTTCAAGAAACATGTTCACAATTTCAAGTGACTACACTTAAATATTTTCAAGAAACAAGTTCACAATTTCAAGTCACTATGCTTAGCCATTTCAAGAAACAAGTTCACAACTTCAAATCACTACACTTTACCATTTTCAAGTCACTAATTCACATTTCAAGTCACTACACTTAACCGTTTCAAGAAACTAGTTCACAATTTCAAGTCATTACTCTTTACCATTTTCAAGAAACTAATTCACATTTCATGTCACTACACATAACCATTTCAAGAAACAAGTTCACAATTTCAAGTCACTACAGTTAACCATTTCAAGAAACAAGTTCACAATTTCAAGGCACTACACTTAACCATTTCTAGTCTCTAATTCACATTTTAAGTCACTACACTTAACCATTTTCAACTTACTAATTAACATTTCAAGTCACTACACTTAACCATTTTCAAGAAACAAGTTCCCAATATCAAGTCACTATGCTTAGCTATTTCAAGAAACAAGTTCACAATTTCAAGTCACTACACTTAAATATTTTCAAGAAACAAGTTCACAATTTCAAGTCACTATGCTTAGCCATTTCAAGAAACAAGTTCACAAGTTCAAGTCACTACACTTTACCATTTTCAAGTCAATAATTCATATTTTAAGTCACTACACTTAACCATTTTCAACTTACTAATTAACATTTCAAGTCACTACACTTAACCATTTTCAAGAAACAAGTTCCCAATATCAAGTCACTATGCTTAGCTATTTCAAGAAACAAGTTCACAATTTCAAGTCACTACACTTAAATATTTTCAAGAAACAAGTTCACAATTTCAAGTCACTATGCTTAGCCATTTCAAGAAACAAGTTCACAAGTTCAAGTCACTACACTTTACCATTTTCAAGTCAATAATTCATATTTCAAGTCACTACACTTAACCATTTTCTAGTCTCTAATTCACATTTCAAGTCACTACACTTAACCATTTTCAAGAAACAAGTTCACAATTTAAAGTCACTACATTAAACCATTTTCAAGAAACAAGTTCACATTTTCAAGTCACTACACTTAACCATTTTCAACTCACTAATTTACATTTCAACTCACTACACTAAACCATTTTCAAGAAACATGTTCACAATTTCAAGTCACTACACTTAACCATTTTAAAGAACAAGCTCACAATTTCTAGTTACTACGCTTAGCCATTTCAAGAAACAAGTTCACAATTTCAAATCACTACACTTTACCATTTTCAAGACGCTAATTCACATTTCAAGTCACTACACTTAACCATTTTCAACTCACTAATTCATATTTCAACTCCTTACACTTAACCATTTTCAAGAAACATGTTCACAATTTCAAGTGACTACACTTAAATATTTTCAAGAAACAAGTTCACAATTTCAAGTCACTATGCTTAGCCATTTCAAGAAACAAGTTCACAACTTCAAATCACTACACTTTACCATTTTCAAGTCACAAACTCACATTTCAAGTCACTACACTTAACCGTTTCAAGAAACTAGTTCACAATTTCAAGTCATTACTCTTTACCATTTTCAAGAAACTAATTCACATTTCATGTCACTACACATAACCATTTCAAGAAACAAGTTCACAATTTCAAGTCACTACAGTTAACCATTTCAAGAAACAAGTTCACAATTTCAAGGCACTACACTTAACCATTTCTAGTCTCTAATTCACATTTTAAGTCACTACACTTAACCATTTTCAACTTACTAATTAACATTTCAAGTCACTACACTTAACCATTTTCAAGAAACAAGTTCCCAATATCAAGTCACTATGCTTAGCTATTTCAAGAAACAAGTTCACAATTTCAAGTCACTACATTTAAATATTTTCAAGAAACAAGTTCACAATTTCAAGTCACTATGCTTAGCCATTTCAAGAAACAAGTTCACAACTTCAAATCACTACACTTTACCATTTTCAAGTCACTAATTCACATTTCAAGTCACTACACTTAACCGTTTCAAGAAACTAGTTCACAATTTCAAGTCATTACTCTTTACCATTTTCAAGAAACTAATTCACATTTCATGTCACTACACATAACCATTTCAAGAAACAAGTTCACAATTTCAAGTCACTACAGTTAACCATTTCAAGAAACAAGTTCACAATTTCAAGGCACTACACTTAACCATTTCTAGTCTCTAATTCACATTTTAAGTCACTACACTTAACCATTTTCAACTTACTAATTAACATTTCAAGTCACTACACTTAACCATTTTCAAGAAACAAGTTCCCAATATCAAGTCACTATGCTTAGCTATTTCAAGAAACAAGTTCACAATTTCAAGTCACTACACTTAAATATTTTCAAGAAACAAGTTCACAATTTCAAGTCACTATGCTTAGCCATTTCAAGAAACAAGTTCACAAGTTCAAGTCACTACACTTTACCATTTTCAAGTCAATAATTCATATTTCAAGTCACTACACTTAACCATTTTCTAGTCTCTAATTCACATTTCAAGTCACTACACTTAACCATTTTCAAGAAACAAGTTCACAATTTAAAGTCACTACATTAAACCATTTTCAAGAAACAAGTTCACATTTTCAAGTCACTACACTTAACCATTTTCAACTCACTAATTTACATTTCAACTCACTACACTAAACCATTTTCAAGAAACATGTTCACAATTTCAAGTCACTACACTTAACCATTTTAAAGAACAAGCTCACAATTTCTAGTTACTACGCTTAGCCATTTCAAGAAACAAGTTCACAATTTCAAATCACTACACTTTACCATTTTCAAGACGCTAATTCACATTTCAAGTCACTACACTTAACCATTTTCAACTCACTAATTCATATTTCAACTCCTTACACTTAACCATTTTCAAGAAACATGTTCACAATTTCAAGTGACTACACTTAAATATTTTCAAGAAACAAGTTCACAATTTCAAGTCACTATGCTTAGCCATTTCAAGAAACAAGTTCACAACTTCAAATCACTACACTTTACCATTTTCAAGTCACTAATTCACATTTCAAGTCACTACACTTAACCGTTTCAAGAAACTAGTTCACAATTTCAAGTCATTACTCTTTACCATTTTCAAGAAACTAATTCACATTTCATGTCACTACACATAACCATTTCAAGAAACAAGTTCACAATTTCAAGTCACTACAGTTAACCATTTCAAGAAACAAGTTCACAATTTCAAGGCACTACACTTAACCATTTCTAGTCTCTAATTCACATTTTAAGTCACTACACTTAACCATTTTCAACTTACTAATTAACATTTCAAGTCACTACACTTAACCATTTTCAAGAAACAAGTTCCCAATATCAAGTCACTATGCTTAGCTATTTCAAGAAACAAGTTCACAATTTCAAGTCACTACACTTAAATATTTTCAAGAAACAAGTTCACAATTTCAAGTCACTATGCTTAGCCATTTCAAGAAACAAGTTCACAAGTTCAAGTCACTACACTTTACCATTTTCAAGTCAATAATTCATATTTCAAGTCACTACACTTAACCATTTTCTAGTCTCTAATTCACATTTCAAGTCACTACACTTAACAATTTAAAGAAACAAGTTCACAATTGCAAGTCACAACACTTAACCATTTCAAGAAACAAGTTCACAATTTCAAGTCACTACACTAAACCATTTTCAAGAAACATGTTCACAATTTCAAGTCACTACATTTAACCATTTTCAAGAAACATGTTCACAATTTCATGTCACTACACTTAACCATTTTCAAGAAACAAGTTCACAATTTCAAGTCACTACACTTAGCAATTTCAAGAAACAAGTTCACAATTTCAAGTCATTACACTTAACCAATTTCTAGTCTCTAATTCACATTTTAAGTCACTACACTTAACCATTTTTAACTTACTAATTAACATTTCAAGTCACTACACTTAACCATTTTCAAGAAACAAGTTCCCAATATCAAGTCACTATGCTTAGCTATTTCAAGAAACAAGTTCACAATTTCAAGTCACTACACTTAAATATTTTCAAGAAACAAGTTCACAATTTCAAGTCACTATGCTTAGCCATTTCAAGAAACAAGTTCACAAGTTCAAGTCACTACACTTTACCATTTTCAAGTCAATAATTCATATTTCAAGTCACTACACTTAAAAATTTCAAGAAACAAGTTCACAATTTCAAGTCACTATATTTAACCATTTTCAACACAATAATTCACATTTCAAGTCACTACACTTAACCATTTTAAAGAAACAAGTTCACAATTGCAAGTCACAACACTTAACCATTTCAAGAACCAAGTTTACAATTTCAAGTCACTACACTTAACCTTTTTCAAGAAACATGTTCACAATTTCAAGTCACTACACTTAACCATATTCAAGAAAAACATTCACAATTTAGAGTGACTACACTTAACCGTTTCAAGAAACAAGTTCACAATTTCAAGTCATAACACTTTACCATTTTCAAGAAACTAATTCACATTTCATGTCACTACACATAACCATTTCAAGAAACAAGTTCACAATTTCAAGTCACTACAGTTAACCATTTCAAGAAACAAGTGTACAATTTCAAGGCACTACACTTAACCATTTTCTTGTCACTAATTCACATTTTAAGTCACAACACTTAACCATTTTAAAAAAACAAGTTCACATTTCAAGTCACTACATTAAACCATTTTCAACTAACAAGTTCACAATTTCAAGTCATTACACTTAACCATTTTCTAGTATATAATTCACATTTCAAGTAACTACACTTAACCATTTTCCAGAACAAGTTCACAATTTCAAGTCACTATGCTTAGCCATTTCAAGAAACAAGTTCGCAATATCAAGTCACTACACTGTACCATTTTCAAGAAACTAATTCACATTTCATGTCACTACACATAACCATTTCAAGAAACAAGTTCACAATTTCCAGTCACTACAGTTAACCATTTCAAGAAACAAGTTCACAATTTCAAGGCACTACACTTAACCATTTTCTAGTCACTAATTAACATTTCAAGTCACAACACTTAACCATTTTCAAGAAACAAGTTCACAATTTCAAGTCACTACACTTAACCATTTTCAGGTCTCTAATTCACATTTCAAGTCACTACAGTTAACTATTAAGAAGAAACAAGTTCACAGTTTCAAATCACTACACTTTACCATTTTCAAGAAACTAATTCACATTTCATGTCACCACACATAACCATTTCAAGAAACAAGTTCACAATTTCAAGTCACTACACTTAACCATTTTCTAGTCTCTAATTCACATTTCAAGTCACTACACAACCATTTTCAAGAAACTAATTCACATTTCAAGTCACTACGCTTAACCATTTTAAGAAACAAATGCACAATATCAAGTCATTACACTTAACCATTTTCTAGTCTCTAATTCACATTTCAAGTCACTACACTTAACCATTTTCAACAAACAAGTTCACAATTTAAAGTCACAACATTAAACCATTTTCAAGAAACAAGTTCACATTTTCAAGTCACTACACTTAACCATTTTCAACTCACTAATTTACATTTCAACTCACTACACTAAACCATTTTCAAGAAACATGTTCACAATTTCAAGTCACTACACTTAACCATTTTAAAGAACAAGCTCAAAATTTCTAGTTACTACGCTTAGCCATTTCAAGAAACAAGTTCACAATTTCAAATCACTACACTTTACCATTTTCAAGACAGTAATTCACATTTCAAGTCACTACACTTAACCATTTTCTAGTCTCTAATTCACATTTCAAGTCACTACACTTAACCATTTTCAAGAAACAAGTTCACAATTTAAAGTCACTACATTAAACCATTTTCAAGAAACAAGTTCACATTTTCAAGTCACTACACTTAACCATTTTCAACTCACTAATTTACATTTCAACTCACTACACTAAACCATTTTCGTGAAACATGTTCACAATTTCAAGTCACTACACTTAACCATTTTAAAGAACAAGCTCACAATTTCTAGTTACTACGCTTAGCCATTTCAAGAAACAAGTTCACAATTTCAAATCACTACACTTTACCATTTTCAAGACGCTAATTCACATTTCAAGTCACTACACTTAACCATTTTCAACTCACTAATTCATATTTCAACTCCTTACACTTAACCATTTTCAAGAAACATGTTCACAATTTCAAGTGACTACACTTAAATATTTTCAAGAAACAAGTTCACAATTTCAAGTCACTATGCTTAGCCATTTCAAGAAACAAGTTCACAACTTCAAATCACTACACTTTACCATTTTCAAGTCACTAATTCACATTTCAAGTCACTACACTTAACCGTTTTAAGAAACAAGTTCACAATTTCAAGTCATTACTCTTTACCATTTTCAAGAAACTAATTCACATTTCATGTCACTACACATAACCATTTCAAGAAACAAGTTCACAATTTCAAGTCACTACAGTTAACCATTTCAAGAAACAAGTTCACAATTTCAAGGCACTACACTTAACCATTTCTAGTCTCTAATTCACATTTTAAGTCACTACACTTAACCATTTTCAACTTACTAATTAACATTTCAAGTCACTACACTTAACCATTTTCAAGAAACAAGTTCCCAATATCAAGTCACTATGCTTAGCTATTTCAAGAAACAAGTTCACAATTTCAAGTCACTACACTTAAATATTTTCAAGAAACAAGTACACAATTTCAAGTCACTATGCTTAGCCATTTCAAGAAACAAGTTCACAAGTTCAAGTCACTACACTTTACCATTTTCAAGTCAATAATTCATATTTCAAGTCACTACACTTAAAAATTTCAAGAAACAAGTTCACAATTTCAAGTCACTACATTTAACCATTTTACCATTTTCAACACAATAATTCACATTTCAAGTCACTACACTTAACCATTTTAAAGAAACAAGTTCACAATTGCAAGTCACAACACTTAACCATTTCAAGAACCAAGTTTACAATTTCAAGTCACTACACTTAACCTTTTTCAAGAAACATGTTCACAATTTCAAGTCACTACACTTAACCATATTCAAGAAAAACATTCACAATTTCAAGTCACTACACTTAACCGTTTCAAGAAACAAGTTCACAATTTCAAGTCATAACACTTTACCATTTTCAAGAAACTAATTCACATTTCATGTCACTACACATAACCATTTCAAGAAACAAGGTCACAATTTCAAGTCACTACAGTTAACCATTTCAAGAAACAAGGTCACAATTTCAAGTCACTACAGTTAACCATTTCAAGAAACATGTGTACAATTTCAAGGAACTACACTTAACCATTTTCTTGTCACTAATTCACATTTTAAGTCACAACACTTAACCATTTTAAAAAAACAAGTTCACATTTCAAGTCACTACATTAAACCATTTTCAACTAACAAGTTCACAATTTCAAGTCATTAAACTTAACCATTTTCTAGTATATAATTCACATTTCAAGTCACTACACTTAACCATTTTCCAGAACAAGTTCACAATTTCAAGTCACTATGCTTAGCCATTTCAAGAAACAAGTTCGCAATATCAAGTCACTACACTGTACCATTTTCAAGAAACTAATTCACATTTCATGTCACTACACATAACCATTTCAAGAAACAAGTTCACAATTTCCAGTCACTACAGTTAACCATTTCAAGAAACAAGTTCACAATTTCAAGGCACTACACTTAACCATTTTCTAGTCACTAATTAACATTTCAAGTCACAACACTTAACCATTTTAAAAAAACAAGTTCACAATTCAAGTCACTACATTAAACCATTTTCAACTAACAAGTTCACAATTTCAAGTCATTACACTTAACCATTTTCTAGTATCTAATTCACATTTAAAGTCACTACACTTAACCATTTTCAAGAACAAGTTCACAATTTCAAGTCACTATGCTTAGCCATTTCAAGAAACAAGTTCGCAATATCAAGTCACTACACTGTACCATTTTCAAGAAACTAATTCACATTTCATGTCACTACACATAACCATTTCAAGAAACAAGTTCACAATTTCCAGTCACTACACTTAACCATTTTCAGGTCTCTAATTCACATTTCAAGTCACTACAGTTAACTATTAAGAAGAAACAAGTTCACAGTTTCAAATCACTACACTTTACCATTTTCAAGAAACTAATTCACATTTCATGTCACCACACATAACCATTTCAAGAAACAAGTTCACAATTTCAAGTCACTACACTTAACCATTTTCTAGTCTCTAATTCACATTTCAAGTCACTACACAACCATTTTCAAGAAACTAATTCACATTTCAAGTCACTACGCTTAACCATTTTAAGAAACAAATGCACAATATCAAGTCATTACACTTAACCAATTTCTAGTCTCTAATTCACATTTTAAGTCACTACACTTAACCATTTTTAACTTACTAATTAACATTTCAAGTCACTACACTTAACCATTTTCAAGAAACAAGTTCCCAATATCAAGTCACTATGCTTAGCTATTTCAAGAAACAAGTTCACAATTTCAAGTCACTACACTTAAATATTTTCAAGAAACAAGTTCACAATTTCAAGTCACTATGCTTAGCCATTTCAAGAAACAAGTTCACAAGTTCAAGTCACTACACTTTACCATTTTCAAGTCAATAATTCATATTTCAAGTCACTACACTTAAAAATTTCAAGAAACAAGTTCACAATTTCAAGTCACTATATTTAACCATTTTCAACACAATAATTCACATTTCAAGTCACTACACTTAACCATTTTAAAGAAACAAGTTCACAATTGCAAGTCACAACACTTAACCATTTCAAGAACCAAGTTTACAATTTCAAGTCACTACACTTAACCTTTTTCAAGAAACATGTTCACAATTTCAAGTCACTACACTTAACCATATTCAAGAAAAACATTCACAATTTAGAGTGACTACACTTAACCGTTTCAAGAAACAAGTTCACAATTTCAAGTCATAACACTTTACCATTTTCAAGAAACTAATTCACATTTCATGTCACTACACATAACCATTTCAAGAAACAAGTTCACAATTTCAAGTCACTACAGTTAACCATTTCAAGAAACAAGTGTACAATTTCAAGGCACTACACTTAACCATTTTCTTGTCACTAATTCACATTTTAAGTCACAACACTTAACCATTTTAAAAAAACAAGTTCACATTTCAAGTCACTACATTAAACCATTTTCAACTAACAAGTTCACAATTTCAAGTCATTACACTTAACCATTTTCTAGTATATAATTCACATTTCAAGTAACTACACTTAACCATTTTCCAGAACAAGTTCACAATTTCAAGTCACTATGCTTAGCCATTTCAAGAAACAAGTTCGCAATATCAAGTCACTACACTGTACCATTTTCAAGAAACTAATTCACATTTCATGTCACTACACATAACCATTTCAAGAAACAAGTTCACAATTTCCAGTCACTACAGTTAACCATTTCAAGAAACAAGTTCACAATTTCAAGGCACTACACTTAACCATTTTCTAGTCACTAATTAACATTTCAAGTCACAACACTTAACCATTTTCAAGAAACAAGTTCACAATTTCAAGTCACTACACTTAACCATTTTCAGGTCTCTAATTCACATTTCAAGTCACTACAGTTAACTATTAAGAAGAAACAAGTTCACAGTTTCAAATCACTACACTTTACCATTTTCAAGAAACTAATTCACATTTCATGTCACCACACATAACCATTTCAAGAAACAAGTTCACAATTTCAAGTCACTACACTTAACCATTTTCTAGTCTCTAATTCACATTTCAAGTCACTACACAACCATTTTCAAGAAACTAATTCACATTTCAAGTCACTACGCTTAACCATTTTAAGAAACAAATGCACAATATCAAGTCATTACACTTAACCATTTTCTAGTCTCTAATTCACATTTCAAGTCACTACACTTAACCATTTTCAACAAACAAGTTCACAATTTAAAGTCACAACATTAAACCATTTTCAAGAAACAAGTTCACATTTTCAAGTCACTACACTTAACCATTTTCAACTCACTAATTTACATTTCAACTCACTACACTAAACCATTTTCAAGAAACATGTTCACAATTTCAAGTCACTACACTTAACCATTTTAAAGAACAAGCTCAAAATTTCTAGTTACTACGCTTAGCCATTTCAAGAAACAAGTTCACAATTTCAAATCACTACACTTTACCATTTTCAAGACAGTAATTCACATTTCAAGTCACTACACTTAACCATTTTCTAGTCTCTAATTCACATTTCAAGTCACTACACTTAACCATTTTCAAGAAACAAGTTCACAATTTAAAGTCACTACATTAAACCATTTTCAAGAAACAAGTTCACATTTTCAAGTCACTACACTTAACCATTTTCAACTCACTAATTTACATTTCAACTCACTACACTAAACCATTTTCGTGAAACATGTTCACAATTTCAAGTCACTACACTTAACCATTTTAAAGAACAAGCTCACAATTTCTAGTTACTACGCTTAGCCATTTCAAGAAACAAGTTCACAATTTCAAATCACTACACTTTACCATTTTCAAGACGCTAATTCACATTTCAAGTCACTACACTTAACCATTTTCAACTCACTAATTCATATTTCAACTCCTTACACTTAACCATTTTCAAGAAACATGTTCACAATTTCAAGTGACTACACTTAAATATTTTCAAGAAACAAGTTCACAATTTCAAGTCACTATGCTTAGCCATTTCAAGAAACAAGTTCACAACTTCAAATCACTACACTTTACCATTTTCAAGTCACTAATTCACATTTCAAGTCACTACACTTAACCGTTTTAAGAAACAAGTTCACAATTTCAAGTCATTACTCTTTACCATTTTCAAGAAACTAATTCACATTTCATGTCACTACACATAACCATTTCAAGAAACAAGTTCACAATTTCAAGTCACTACAGTTAACCATTTCAAGAAACAAGTTCACAATTTCAAGGCACTACACTTAACCATTTCTAGTCTCTAATTCACATTTTAAGTCACTACACTTAACCATTTTCAACTTACTAATTAACATTTCAAGTCACTACACTTAACCATTTTCAAGAAACAAGTTCCCAATATCAAGTCACTATGCTTAGCTATTTCAAGAAACAAGTTCACAATTTCAAGTCACTACACTTAAATATTTTCAAGAAACAAGTACACAATTTCAAGTCACTATGCTTAGCCATTTCAAGAAACAAGTTCACAAGTTCAAGTCACTACACTTTACCATTTTCAAGTCAATAATTCATATTTCAAGTCACTACACTTAAAAATTTCAAGAAACAAGTTCACAATTTCAAGTCACTACATTTAACCATTTTACCATTTTCAACACAATAATTCACATTTCAAGTCACTACACTTAACCATTTTAAAGAAACAAGTTCACAATTGCAAGTCACAACACTTAACCATTTCAAGAACCAAGTTTACAATTTCAAGTCACTACACTTAACCTTTTTCAAGAAACATGTTCACAATTTCAAGTCACTACACTTAACCATATTCAAGAAAAACATTCACAATTTCAAGTCACTACACTTAACCGTTTCAAGAAACAAGTTCACAATTTCAAGTCATAACACTTTACCATTTTCAAGAAACTAATTCACATTTCATGTCACTACACATAACCATTT
The DNA here is from genome assembly GCA_031232105.1 of Capsicum rhomboideum. Taxonomy (NCBI): domain Eukaryota; kingdom Viridiplantae; phylum Streptophyta; class Magnoliopsida; order Solanales; family Solanaceae; genus Capsicum; species Capsicum rhomboideum. The sequence goes on from CP124711.1 coordinate 61,797,212, forward strand.
CAAGAAACAAGGTCACAATTTCAAGTCACTACAGTTAACCATTTCAAGAAACAAGGTCACAATTTCAAGTCACTACAGTTAACCATTTCAAGAAACATGTGTACAATTTCAAGGAACTACACTTAACCATTTTCTTGTCACTAATTCACATTTTAAGTCACAACACTTAACCATTTTAAAAAAACAAGTTCACATTTCAAGTCACTACATTAAACCATTTTCAACTAACAAGTTCACAATTTCAAGTCATTAAACTTAACCATTTTCTAGTATATAATTCACATTTCAAGTCACTACACTTAACCATTTTCCAGAACAAGTTCACAATTTCAAGTCACTATGCTTAGCCATTTCAAGAAACAAGTTCGCAATATCAAGTCACTACACTGTACCATTTTCAAGAAACTAATTCACATTTCATGTCACTACACATAACCATTTCAAGAAACAAGTTCACAATTTCCAGTCACTACAGTTAACCATTTCAAGAAACAAGTTCACAATTTCAAGGCACTACACTTAACCATTTTCTAGTCACTAATTAACATTTCAAGTCACAACACTTAACCATTTTAAAAAAACAAGTTCACAATTCAAGTCACTACATTAAACCATTTTCAACTAACAAGTTCACAATTTCAAGTCATTACACTTAACCATTTTCTAGTATCTAATTCACATTTAAAGTCACTACACTTAACCATTTTCAAGAACAAGTTCACAATTTCAAGTCACTATGCTTAGCCATTTCAAGAAACAAGTTCGCAATATCAAGTCACTACACTGTACCATTTTCAAGAAACTAATTCACATTTCATGTCACTACACATAACCATTTCAAGAAACAAGTTCACAATTTCCAGTCACTACACTTAACCATTTTCAGGTCTCTAATTCACATTTCAAGTCACTACAGTTAACTATTAAGATAAAACAAGTTCACAGTTTCAAATCACTACACTTTACCATTTTCAAGAAACTAATTCACATTTCATGTCACCACACATAACCATTTCAAGAAACAAGTTCACAATTTCAAGTCACTACACTTAACCATTTTCTAGTCTCTAATTCACATTTCAAGTCACTACACAACCATTTTCAAGAAACTAATTCACATTTCAAGTCACTACGCTTAACCATTTTAAGAAACAAATGCACAATATCAAGTCATTACACTTAACCATTTTCTAGTCTCTAATTCACATTTCAAGTCACTACACTTAACCATTTTCAAGAAACAAGTTCACAATTTAAAGTCACTACATTAAACCATTTTCAAGAAACAAGTTCACATTTTCAAGTCACTACACTTAACCATTTTCAACTCACTAATTTACATTTCAACTCACTACACTAAACCATTTTCAAGAAACATGTTCACAATTTCAAGTCACTACACTTAACCATTTTAAAGAACAAGCTCAAAATTTCTAGTTACTACGCTTAGCCATTTCAAGAAACAAGTTCACAATTTCAAATCACTACACTTTACCATTTTCAAGACAGTAATTCACATTTCAAGTCACTACACTTAACCATTTTCTAGTCTCTAATTCACATTTCAAGTCACTACACTTAACCATTTTCAACAAACAAGTTCACAATTTAAAGTCACTACATTAAACCATTTTCAAGAAACAAGTTCACATTTTCAAGTCACTACACTTAACCATTTTCAACTCACTAATTTACATTTCAACTCACTACACTAAACCATTTTCAAGAAACATGTTCACAATTTCAAGTCACTACACTTAACCATTTTAAAGAACAAGCTCACAATTTCTAGTTACTACGCTTAGCCATTTCAAGAAACAAGTTCACAATTTCAAATCACTACACTTTACCATTTTCAAGACGCTAATTCACATTTCAAGTCACTACACTTAACCATTTTCAACTCACTAATTCATATTTCAACTCCTTACACTTAACCATTTTCAAGAAACATGTTCACAATTTCAAGTGACTACACTTAAATATTTTCAAGAAACAAGTTCACAATTTCAAGTCACTATGCTTAGCCATTTCAAGAAACAAGTTCACAACTTCAAATCACTACACTTTACCATTTTCAAGTCACTAATTCACATTTCAAGTCACTACACTTAACCGTTTTAAGAAACAAGTTCACAATTTCAAGTCATTACTCTTTACCATTTTCAAGAAACTAATTCACATTTCATGTCACTACACATAACCATTTCAAGAAACAAGTTCACAATTTCAAGGCACTACACTTAACCATTTCTAGTCTCTAATTCACATTTTAAGTCACTACACTTAACCATTTTCAACTTACTAATTAACATTTCAAGTCACTACACTTAACCATTTTCAAGAAACAAGTTCCCAATATCAAGTCACTATGCTTAGCCATTTCAAGAAAAAAGTTCACAAGTTCAAGTCACTACACTTTACCATTTTCAAGTCAATAATTCATATTTCAAGTCACTACACTTAAAAATTTCAAGAAACAAGTTCACAATTTCAAGTCACTACATTTAACCATTTTACCATTTTCAACACAATAATTCACATTTCAAGTCACTACACTTAACCATTTTCTAGTATCTAATTCACATTTCAAGTCACTACACTTAACCATTTCAAGAACCAAGTTTACAATTTCAAGTCACTACACTTAACCTTTTTCAAGAAACATGTTCACAATTTCAAGTCACTACACTTAACCATATTCAAGAAAAACATTCACAATTTCAAGTCACTACACTTAACCGTTTCAAGAAACAAGTTCACAATTTCAAGTCATAACACTTTACCATTTTCAAGAAACTAATTCACATTTCATGTCACTACACATAACAATTTCAAGAAACAAGGTCACAATTTCAAGTCACTACAGTTAACCATTTCAAGAAACATGTGTACAATTTCAAGGCACTACACTTAACCATTTTCTTGTCACTAATTCACATTTTAAGTCACAACACTTAACCATTTTAAAAAAACAAGTTCACATTTCAAGTCACTACATTAAACCATTTTCAACTAACAAGTTCACAATTTCAAGTCATTAAACTTAACCATTTTCTAGTATATAATTCACATTTCAAGTCACTACACTTAACCATTTTCCAGAACAAGTTCACAATTTCAAGTCACTATGCTTAGCCATTTCAAGAAACAAGTTCGCAATATCAAGTCACTACACTGTACCATTTTCAAGAAACTAATTCACATTTCATGTCACTACACATAACCATTTCAAGAAACAAGTTCACAATTTCAAGTCACTACACTTAACCATTTTCAGGTCTCTAATTCACATTTCAAGTCACTACAGTTAACTATTAAGAAGAAACAAGTTCACAGTTTCAAATCACTACACTTTACCATTTTCAAGAAACTAATTCACATTTCATGTCACCACACATAACCATTTCAAGAAACAAGTTCACAATTTCAAGTCACTACACTTAACCATTTTCTAGTCTCTAATTCACATTTCAAGTCACTACACAACCATTTTCAAGAAACTAATTCACATTTCAAGTCACTACGCTTAACCATTTTAAGAAACAAATGCACAATATCAAGTCATTACACTTAACCATTTTCTAGTCTCTAATTCACATTTCAAGTCACTACACTTAACCATTTTCAAGAAACAAGTTCACAATTTAAAGTCACTACATTAAACCATTTTCAAGAAACAAGTTCACATTTTCAAGTCACTACACTTAACCATTTTCAACTCACTAATTTACATTTCAACTCACTACACTAAACCATTTTCAAGAAACATGTTCACAATTTCAAGTCACTACACTTAACCATTTTAAAGAACAAGCTCAAAATTTCTAGTTACTACGCTTAGCCATTTCAAGAAACAAGTTCACAATTTCAAATCACTACACTTTACCATTTTCAAGACAGTAATTCACATTTCAAGTCACTACACTTAACCATTTTCTAGTCTCTAATTCACATTTCAAGTCACTACACATAACCATTTTCAAGAAACAAGTTCACAATTTAAAGTCACTACATTAAACCATTTTCAAGAAACAAGTTCACATTTTCAAGTCACTACACTTAACCATTTTCAACTCACTAATTTACATTTCAACTCACTACACTAAACCATTTTCAAGAAACATGTTCACAATTTCAAGTCACTACACTTAACCATTTTAAAGAACAAGCTCACAATTTCTAGTTACTACGCTTAGCCATTTCATGAAACAAGTTCACAATTTCAAATCACTACACTTTACCATTTTCAAGACGCTAATTCACATTTCAAGTCACTACACTTAACCATTTTCAACTCCCTAATTCATATTTCAACTCCTTACACTTAACCATTTTCAAGAAACATGTTCACAATTTCAAGTGACTACACTTAAATATTTTCAAGAAACAAGTTCACAATTTCAAGTCACTATGCTTAGCCATTTCAAGAAACAAGTTCACAACTTCAAATCACTACACTTTACCATTTTCAAGTCACTAATTCACATTTCAAGTCACTACACTTAACCGTTTCAAGAAACTAGTTCACAATTTCAAGTCATTACTCTTTACCATTTTCAAGAAACTAATTCACATTTCATGTCACTACACATAACCATTTCAAGAAACAAGTTCACAATTTCAAGGCACTACACTTAACCATTTCTAGTCTCTAATTCACATTTTAAGTCACTACACTTAACCATTTTCAACTTACTAATTAACATTTCAAGTCACTACACTTAACCATTTTCAAGAAACAAGTTCCCAATATCAAGTCACTATGCTTAGCCATTTCAAGAAAAACGTTCACAAGTTCAAGTCACTACACTTTACCATTTTCAAGTCAATAATTCATATTTCAAGTCACTACACTTAAAAATTTCAAGAAACAAGTTCACAATTTCAAGTCACTACATTTAACCATTTTACCATTTTCAACACAATAATTCACATTTCAAGTCACTACACTTAACCATTTTCTAGTATCTAATTCACATTTCAAGTCACTACACTTAACCATTTCAAGAACCAAGTTTACAATTTCAAGTCACTACACTTAACCTTTTTCAAGAAACATGTTCACAATTTCAAGTCACTACACTTAACCATATTCAAGAAAAACATTCACAATTTCAAGTCACTACACTTAACCGTTTCAAGAAACAAGTTCACAATTTCAAGTCATAACACTTTACCATTTTCAAGAAACTAATTCACATTTCATGTCACTACACATAACAATTTCAAGAAACAAGGTCACAATTTCAAGTCACTACAGTTAACCATTTCAAGAAACATGTGTACAATTTCAAGGCACTACACTTAACCATTTTCTTGTCACTAATTCACATTTTAAGTCACAACACTTAACCATTTTAAAAAAACAAGTTCACATTTCAAGTCACTACATTAAACCATTTTCAACTAACAAGTTCACAATTTCAAGTCATTAAACTTAACCATTTTCTAGTATATAATTCACATTTCAAGTCACTACACTTAACCATTTTCCAGAACAAGTTCACAATTTCAAGTCACTATGCTTAGCCATTTCAAGAAACAAGTTCGCAATATCAAGTCACTACACTGTACCATTTTCAAGAAACTAATTCACATTTCATGTCACTACACATAACCATTTCAAGAAACAAGTTCACAATTTCAAGTCACTACACTTAACCATTTTCAGGTCTCTAATTCACATTTCAAGTCACTACAGTTAACTATTAAGAAGAAACAAGTTCACAGTTTCAAATCACTACACTTTACCATTTTCAAGAAACTAATTCACATTTCATGTCACCACACATAACCATTTCAAGAAACAAGTTCACAATTTCAAGTCACTACACTTAACCATTTTCTAGTCTCTAATTCACATTTCAAGTCACTACACAACCATTTTCAAGAAACTAATTCACATTTCAAGTCACTACGCTTAACCATTTTAAGAAACAAATGCACAATATCAAGTCATTACACTTAACCATTTTCTAGTCTCTAATTCACATTTCAAGTCACTACACTTAACCATTTTCAAGAAACAAGTTCACAATTTAAAGTCACTACATTAAACCATTTTCAAGAAACAAGTTCACATTTTCAAGTCACTACACTTAACCATTTTCAACTCACTAATTTACATTTCAACTCACTACACTAAACCATTTTCAAGAAACATGTTCACAATTTCAAGTCACTACACTTAACCATTTTAAAGAACAAGCTCAAAATTTCTAGTTACTACGCTTAGCCATTTCAAGAAACAAGTTCACAATTTCAAATCACTACACTTTACCATTTTCAAGACAGTAATTCACATTTCAAGTCACTACACTTAACCATTTTCTAGTCTCTAATTCACATTTCAAGTCACTACACATAACCATTTTCAAGAAACAAGTTCACAATTTAAAGTCACTACATTAAACCATTTTCAAGAAACAAGTTCACATTTTCAAGTCACTACACTTAACCATTTTCAACTCACTAATTTACATTTCAACTCACTACACTAAACCATTTTCAAGAAACATGTTCACAATTTCAAGTCACTACACTTAACCATTTTAAAGAACAAGCTCACAATTTCTAGTTACTACGCTTAGCCATTTCAAGAAACAAGTTCACAATTTCAAATCACTACACTTTACCATTTTCAAGACGCTAATTCACATTTCAAGTCACTACACTTAACCATTTTCAACTCACTAATTCATATTTCAACTCCTTACACTTAACCATTTTCAAGAAACATGTTCACAATTTCAAGTGACTACACTTAAATATTTTCAAGAAACAAGTTCACAATTTCAAGTCACTATGCTTAGCCATTTCAAGAAACAAGTTCACAACTTCAAATCACTACACTTTACCATTTTCAAGTCACTAATTCACATTTCAAGTCACTACACTTAACCGTTTTAAGAAACAAGTTCACAATTTCAAGTCATTACTCTTTACCATTTTCAAGAAACTAATTCACATTTCATGTCACTACACATAACCATTTCAAGAAACAAGTTCACAATTTCAAGGCACTACACTTAACCATTTCTAGTCTCTAATTCACATTTTAAGTCACTACACTTAACCATTTTCAACTTACTAATTAACATTTCAAGTCACTACACTTAACCATTTTCAAGAAACAAGTTCCCAATATCAAGTCACTATGCTTAGCCATTTCAAGAAAAAAGTTCACGAGTTCAAGTCACTACACTTTACCATTTTCAAGTCAATAATTCATATTTCAAGTCACTACACTTAAAAATTTCAAGAAACAAGTTCACAATTTCAAGTCACTACATTTAACCATTTTACCATTTTCAACACAATAATTCACATTTCAAGTCACTAGACTTAACCATTTTCTAGTATCTAATTCACATTTCAAGTCACTACACTTAACCATTTTCAAGAACAAGTTCACAATTTCAAGTCACTACACTTAACTATTTTAAGAAACAAGTTCACATTTCAAGTCACTACATTAAACCATTTTGAAGAAACAAGTTCAGATTTTCAAGTCACTATACTTAACCATTTTCAACTCACTAATTTACATTTCAACTCACTACACTAAACCATTTTCAAGAAACATGTTCACAATTTCAAGTCACTACACTTAACCATTTTTAGGTCTCTAATTCACATTTCAAGTCACTACAGTTAACTATTAAGAAGAAACAAGTTCACAGTTTCAAATCACTACACTTTACCATTTTCAAGAAACTAATTCACATTTCATGTCACTACAAATAACCATTTCAAGAAACAAGTTCACAATTTCAAGTCACTACACTTAACCATTTTCTAGTCTCTAATTCACATTTCAAGTCACTACACAACCATATTCAAGAAACTAATTCACATTTCAAGTCACTACGCTTAACCATTTTAAGAAACAAATGCACAATATCAAGTCATTACACTTAACCATTTTCTAGTCTCTAATTCACATTTCAAGTCACTACCCTTAACCATTTTCAAGAAACAAGTTCACAATTGCAAGTCACTACACTTAACTATTTTAAGAAACAAGTTCACAATTTCAAGTCACTATACTTTACCATTTTCAAGAAACTAATTCACATTTCATGTCACTACACATAACCATTTCAAGAAACAAGTTCACAATTTCCAGTCACTACAGTTAACCATTTCAAGAAACAAGTTCACAATTTCAAGGCACTACACTTAACCATTTTCTAGTCACTAATTAACATTTCAAGTCACAACACTTAACCATTTTCAAGATACAAGTCCACAATTTCAAGTCACTACACTTAACCATTTTTAGGTCTCTAATTCACATTTCAAGTCACTACAGTTAACTATTAAGAAGAAACAAGTTCACAGTTTCAAATCACTACACTTTACCATTTTCAAGAAACTAATTCACATTTCATGTCACTACACATAACCATTTCAAGAAACAAGTTCACAATTTCAAGTCACTACACTTAACCATTTTCTAGTCTCTAATTCACATTTCAAGTCACTACACAACCATATTTAAGAAACTAATTCACATTTCAAGTCACTACGCTTAACCATTTTAAGAAACAAATGCACAATATCAAGTCATTACACTTAACCATTTTATTGTCACTAATTCACATTTCAAGTCACAACACTAAACCATTTTCAAGAAACAAGTTCACAATTGCAAGTCACTACACTTAACTATTTTAAGAAACAAGTTCACAATTTCAAGGCACTACACTTAACCATTTTCTAGTCACTAATTCACATTTCAAGTCACAACACTTAACCATTTTAAAGAAACAAGTTCACATTTCAAGTCACTACATTAAACCATTTTGAAGAAACAAGTTCAGATTTTCAAGTCACTATACTTAACCATTTTCAACTCACTAATTTACATTTCAACTCACTACACTAAACCATTTTCAAGAAACATGTTCACAATTTCAAGTCACTACACTTAACCATTTTAAAGAACAAGCTCACAATTTCTAGTTACTACGCTTAGCCATTTCAAGAAACAAGTTCACAATTTCAAATCACCACACTTTACCATTTTCAAGACGCTAATTCACATTTCAAGTCACTACACTAAACCATTTTCAACTCACTAATTCATATTTCAAATCCTTACACTTAACCATTTTCAAGAAACATGTTCACAATTTCAAGTGACTACACTTAAATATTTTCAAGAAACAAGTTCACAATTTCAAGTCACTATGCTTAGCCATTTCAAGAAACAAGTTCACAACTTCAAATCACTACACTTTACCATTTTCAAGTCACTAATTCACATTTCAAGTCACTACAGTTAACCGTTTCAAGAAACTAGTTCACAATTTCAAGTCATTACTCTTTACCATTTACAAGAAACTAATTCACATTTCATGTCACTACACATAACCATTTCAAGAACCAAGTTCACAATTTCAAGTCACTACAGTTAACCATTTCAAGAAACAAGTTCACAATTTCAAGGCACTACACTTAACCATTTCTAGTCTCTAATTCACATTTTAAGTCACTACACTTAACCATTTTCAACTTACTAATTAACATTTCAAGTCACTACACTTAACCATTTTCAAGAAACAAGTTCCCAATATCAAGTCACTACACTTAACCATTTTCTAGTCTCTAATTCACATTTCAAGTCCCTTCACTGAACCATTTTCAAGAAACAAGTTCACAATTTCAAGTCACTATGCTTAGCCATTTCAAGAAAAAAGTTCACAAGTTCAAGTCACTACACTTTACCATTTTCAAGTCAATAATTCATATTTCAAGTCACTACACTTAAAAATTTGAAGAAACAAGTTCACAATTTCAAGTCACTACATTTAACCATTTTACCATTTTCAACACAATAATTCACATTTCAAGTCACTACACTTAACCATTTTAAAGAAACAAGTTCACAATTGCAAGTCACAACACTTAACAATTTCAAGAACCAAGTTTACAATTTCAAGTCACTACACTTAACCTTTTTCAAGAAACATGTTCACAATTTCAAGTCACTACACTTAACCATATTCAAGAAAAACATTCACAATTTCAAGTCACTACACTTAACCGTTTCAAGAAACAAGTTCACAATTTCAAGTCATAACACTTTACCATTTTCAAGAAACTAATTCACATTTCATGTCACTACACATAACCATTTCAAGAAACAAGTTCACAATTTCAAGTCACTACAATTAACCATTTCAAGAAACAAGTGTACAATTTCAAGGCACTACACTTAACCATTTTCTTGTCACTAATTCACATTTTAAGTCACAACACTTAACCATTTTAAAAAAACAAGTTCACATTTCAAGTCACTACATTAAACCATTTTCAACTAACAAGTTCACAATTTCAAGTCATTACACTTAACCATTTTCTAGTATCTAATTCACATTTCAAGTCACTACACTTAACCATTTTCAAGAACAAGTTCACAATTTCAAGTCACTATGCTTAGCCATTTCAAGAAACAAGTTCGCAATATCAAGTCACTATACTTTACCATTTTCAAGAAACTAATTCACATTTCATGTCACTACACATAACCATTTCAAGAAACAAGTTCACAATTTCCAGTCACTACAGTTAACCATTTCAAGAAACAAGTTCACAATTTCAAGGCACTACACTTAACCATTTTCTAGTCACTAATTAACATTTCAAGTCACAACACTTAACCATTTTCAAGATACAAGTTCACAATTTCAAGTCACTACACTTAACCATTTTCAGGTCTCTAATTCACATTTCAAGTCACTACAGTTAACTATTAAGAAGAAACAAGTTCACAGTTTCAAATCACTACACTTTACCATTTTCAAGAAACTAATTCACATTTCATGTCACTACACATAACCATTTCAAGAAACAAGTTCACAATTTCAAGTCACTACACTTAACCATTTTCTAGTCTCTAATTCACATTTCAAGTCACTACACAACCATATTCAAGAAACTAATTCACATTTCAAGTCACTACGCTTAACTATTTTAAGAAACAAATGCACAATATCAAGTCATTACACTTAACCATTTTCTAGTCTCTAATTCACATTTCAAGTCACTACACTTAACCATTTTCAACAAACAAGTTCACAATTTCAAGTCACTACATTAAACCATTTTCAAGAAACAAGTTCACATTTTCAAGTCACTACACTTAACCATTTTCAGGTCTCTAATTCACATTTCAAGTCACTACACTTAACCGTTTCAAGAAACAAGTTCACAATTTCAAGTCATAACACTTTACCATTTTCAAGAAACTAGTTCACATTTCATGTCACTACACATAACCATTTCAAGAAACAAGTTCACAAGTTCAAGTCACTACGCTTAACCATTTTAAGAAACAAATGCACAATATGAAGTCATTACACTTAACCATTTTCTAGTCTCTAATTCACATTTCAAGTCACTACACTTAACCATTTTCAAGAAACAAGTTCACAATTTAAAGTCACTACATTAAACCATTTTCAAGAAACAAGTTCACATTTTCAAGTCACTACACTTAACCATTTTCAACTCACTAATTTACATTTCAACTCACTACACTAAACCATTTTCAAGAAACATGTTCACAATTTCAAGTCACTACACTTAACCATTTTAAAGAACAAGCTCACAATTTCTAGTTACTACGCTTAGCCATTTCAAGAAACAAGTTCACAATTTCAAATCACTACACTTTACCATTTTCAAGACGCTAATTCACATTTCAAGTCACTACACTTAACCATTTTCAACTCACTAATTCATATTTCAACTCCTTACACTTAACCATTTTCAAGAAACATGTTCACAATTTCAAGTGACTACACTTAAATATTTTCAAGAAACAAGTTCACAATTTCAAGTCACTATGCTTAGCCATTTCAAGAAACAAGTTCACAACTTCAAATCACTACACTTTACCATTTTCAAGTCACTAATTCACATTTCAAGTCACTACACTTAACCGTTTCAAGAAACTAGTTAACAATTTCAAGTCATTACTCTTTACCATTTTCAAGAAACTAATTCACATTTCATGTCACTACACATAACCATTTCAAGAAACAAGTTCACAATTTCAAGTCACTACAGTTAACCATTTCAAGAAACAAGTTCACAATTTCAAGGCACTACACTTAACCATTTCTAGTCTCTAATTCACATTTTAAGTCACTACACTTAACCATTTTCAACTTACTAATTAACATTTCAAGTCACTACACTTAACCATTTTCAAGAAACAAGTTCCCAATATCAAGTCACTATGCTTAGCTATTTCAAGAAACAAGTTCACAATTTCAAGTCACTACACTTAAATATTTTCAAGAAACAAGTTCACAATTTCAAGTCACTATGCTTAGCCATTTCAAGAAACAAGTTCACAAGTTCAAGTCACTACACTTTACCATTTTCAAGTCAATAATTCATATTTCAAGTCACTACACTTAAAAATTTCAAGAAACAAGTTCACAATTTCAAGTCACTACATTTAACCATTTTACCATTTTCAACACAATAATTCACATTTCAAGTCACTACACTTAACCATTTTAAAGAAACAAGTTCACAATTGCAAGTCACAACACTTAACCATTTCAAGAACCAAGTTTACAATTTCAAGTCACTACACTTAACCTTTTTCAAGAAACATGTTCACAATTTCAAGTCACTACACTTAACCATATTCAAGAAAAACATTCACAATTTCAAGTCACTACACTTAACTGTTTCAAGAAACAAGTTCACAATTTCAAGTCATAACACTTTACCATTTTCAAGAAACTAATTCACATTTCATGTCACTACACATAACCATTTCAAGAAACAAGTTCACAATTTCAAGTCACTACAGTTAACCATTTCAAGAAACAAGTGTACAATTTCAAGGCACTACACTTAACCATTTTCTTGTCACTAATTCACATTTTAAGTCACAACACTTAACCATTTTAAAAAAACAAGTTCACATTTCAAGTCACTACATTAAACCATTTTCAACTAACAAGTTCACAATTTCAAGTCATTACACTTAACCATTTTCTAGTATCTAATTCACATTTCAAGTCACTACACTTAACAATTTTCAAGAACAAGTTCACAATTTCAAGTCACTATGCTTAGCCATTTCAAGAAACAAGTTCGCAATATCAAGTCACTACACTTTACCATTTTCAAGAAACTAATTCACATTTCATGTCACTACACATAACCATTTCAAGAAACAAGTTCACAATTTCCAGTTACTACAGTTAACCATTTCAAGAAACAAGTTCACAATTTCAAGGCACTACACTTAACCATTTTCTAGTCACTAATTAACATTTCAAGTCACAACACTTAACCATTTTCAAGAAACAAGTTCACAATTTCAAGTCACTACACTTAACCATTTTCAGGTCTCTAATTCACATTTCAAGTCACTACAGTTAACTATTAAGAAGAAACAAGTTCACAGTTTCAAATCACTACACTTTTCCATTTTCAAGAAACTAATTCACATTTCATGTCACTACACATAACCATTTCAAGAAACAAGTTCACAATTTCAAGTCACTACACTTAACCATTTTCTAGTCTCTAATTCACATTTCAAGTCACTACACAACCATATTCAAGAAACTAATTCACATTTCAAGTCACTACGCTTAACCATTTTAAGAAACAAATGCACAATATCAAGTCATTACACTTAACCATTTTCTAGTCTCTAATTCACATTTCAAGTCACTACACTTAACCATTTTCAACAAACAAGTTCACAATTTCAAGTCACTACATTAAACCATTTTCAAGAAACAAGTTCACATTTTCAAGTCACTACACTTAACCATTTTCAACTCACTAATTTACATTTCAACTCACTACACTAAACCATTTTCAAGAAACATGTTCACAATTTCAAGTCACTACACTTAACCATTTTAAAGAACAAGCTCACAATTTCTAGTAACTACGCTTAGCCATTTTCAACTTACTAATTAACATTTCAAGTCACTACACTTAACCATTTTCAAGAAACAAGTTCACAATATCAAGTCATTACACTTAACCATTTTCTAGTCTCTAATTCACATTTCAAGTCACTACACTTAACCAGTTTCAAGAAACAAGTTCACAATTTCAAGTCACTACATTAAACCATTTTCAAGAAACAAGTTCACATTTTCAAGTCACTACACTTAACCATTTTCAGGTCTCTAATTCACATTTCAAGTCAATACACTTAACCGTTTCAAGAAACAAGTTCACAATTTCAAGTCATAACACTTTACCATTTTCAAGAAACTAATTCACATTTCATGTCACTACACATAACCATTTCAAGAAACAAGTTCACAAGTTCAAGTCACTACGCTTAACCATTTTAAGAAACAAATGCACAATATCAAGTCATTACACTTAACCATTTTCTAGTCTCTAATTCACATTTCAAGTCACTACACTTAACCATTTTCAAGAAACAAGTTCACAATTTCAAGTCACTACATTAAACCATTTTCAAGAAACAAGTTCACATTTTCAAGTCACTACACTTAACCATTTTCAACTCACTAATTTACATTTCAACTCACTACACTAAACCATTTTCAAGAAACGTGTTCACAATTTCAAGTCACTACACTTAACCATTTTAAAGAACAAGCTCACAATTTCTAGTTACTACGCTTAGCCATTTCAAGAAACAAGTTCACAATTTCAAATCACTACACTTTACCATTTTCAAAACAGTAATTCACATTTCAAGTCACTACACTTAACCATTTTCTAGTCTCTAATTCACATTTCAAGTCACTACACTTAACCATTTTCAAGAAACAAGTTCACAATTTAAAGTCACTACATTAAACCATTTTCAAGAAACAAGTTCACATTTTCAAGTCACTACACTTAACCATTTTAAACTCACTAATTTACATTTCAACTCACTACACTAAACCATTTTCAAGAAACATGTTCACAATTTCAAGTCACTACACTTAACCATTTTAAAGAACAAACTCACAATTTCTAGTTACTACGCTTAGCCATTTCAAGAAACAAGCTCACAATTTCAAATCACTACACTTTACCATTTTCAAGACGCTAATTCACATTTCAAGTCACTACACTTAACCATTTTCAACTCACTAATTCATATTTCAACTCCTTACACTTAACCATTTTCAAGAAACATGTTCACAATTTCAAGTGACTACACTTAAATATTTTCAAGAAACAAGTTCACAATTTCAAGTCACTATGCTTAGCCATTTCAAGAAACAAGTTCACAACTTCAAATCACTACACTTTACCATTTTCAAGTCACTAATTCACATTTCAAGTCACTACACTTAACCGTTTCAAGAAACAAGTTCACAATTTCAAGTCATTACTCTTTACCATTTTCAAGAAACTAATTCACATTTCATGTCACTACACATAACCATTTCAAGAAACAAGTTCACAATTTCAAGTCACTACAGTTAACCATTTCAAGAAACAAGTTCACAATTTCAAGGCACTACACTTAACCATTTTCTTGTCACTAATTCACATTTCAAGTCACAACACTTAACCATTTTCAAGAAACAAGTTCACAATTGCAAGTCACTACACTTAATTATTTTCAAGAAACAAGTTCACAATTTCAATTCACTACACTTAACCATTTTCAAGTCACTAATTCACATTTCAAGTCACTACAGTTAACTATTTAGAAGAAACAAGTTCACAATTTCAAATCACTACACTTTACCATTTTCAAGAAACTAATTCACATTTCATGTCACTACACATAACCATTTCAAGAAACAAATTCACAATTTCAAGTCACTACACTTAACCATTTTCTAGTCTCTCATTAACATTTCAAGTCACTACACAACAATTTTCAAGAAACTAATTCACATTAAAAGTTACTACGCTTAACCATTTTAAGAAACACATGCACAATATCAAGTCACTACACTTTACCATTTTAAGAAACTAATAAACATTTCAAGTCACTACACTTAACCATTTCAAGAAACAAGTTCGCAATATCAAGTCACTACACTTTACCATTTTCAAGAAACTAATTCACATTTCAAGCCACTACACATAACCATTTCAAGAAACAAGTTCATAATTTCAAGTCACTACACTTAACCATTTTAAAGAACAAGCTCACAATTTCTAGTAACTACGCTTAGCCATTTCAAGAAACAAGTTCACAATTTCAAGTCACTTCATTTAACCTTTTTACCATTTTCAAGACACTAATTCACATTTCGAGTCACTACACTTAACCATTTTCAACTCACTAATTCATATTTCAACTCCTTAAACTTAACAATTTTCAAGAAACAAGTTCACAATTTCAAGTCACTATGCTTAGCCATTTTAAAGAACAAGCTCACAATTTCTAGTAACTACGCTTAGCCATTTCAAGAAACAAGTTCACAATTTCAAATCACTACACTTTACCATTTTCAAGACACTAATTCACATTTCAAGTCACTACACTTAACCATTTTCAACTCACTAATTCATATTTCAACTCCTTACACTTAACAATTTTCAAGAAACATGTTCACAATTTCAAGTCACTACACTCAAATATTTTCAAGAAACAAGTTCACAATTTCAAATCACTATACTTTACCATTTTCAAGTCACTAATTCACATTTCATGTCACTACACTTAACCAAGTTCACCATTTTCTTGTCACTAATTCACATTTCAAGTCACTACACTTAAACATTTTCAACTCACTAATTTACATTTCAACTCCTTACACTTAACCATTTTCAAAAAACATGTTCACAATTGCAAGTCACTACACCTAACCATTTTCAAGAAACAAGTTCACAATTTCTAGTCACTACACTTAACCATTTTCAAGTCACTAATTCACATTTCAAGTCACTACAGTTAACTATTTAGAAGAAACAAGTTCACACTTTCAAAACACAACACTTTACCATTTTCAAGAAACTAATTCACATTTCATGTCACTACACATAACCATTTCAAGAAACACGTTCACAATTTCAAGTCACTACACTTTACCATTTTCAAGACACTAATTCACATTTCAAGTCACAGCATTTAACCATTTTAAAGAAACAAGTTCACATATCAAGTCATAACATTTAACCATTTTCAAAAAATAAGTTCACAATTTCAAATCACTACACTTTACCATTTTCAAGACACTAATTTACATTTAAAGTCACTACACTTAACCATTTCAAGAAACAAGTTCATAATTTCAAGTCACTACACTTAACCATTTTCTAGTCTCTAATTCACATTTCAAGTCCCTACACTGAACCATTTTCAAGAAACAAGTTCACAATTTCAAGTCACTATGCTTAGCCATTTCAAGAAAAAAGTTCACAAGTTCAAGTCACTACACTTTACCATTTTCAAGTCAATAATTCATATTTCAAGTCACTACACTTAAAAATTTCAAGAAACAAGTTCACAATTTCAAGTCACTACATTTAACCATTTTACCATTTTCAACACAATAATTCACATTTCAAGTCACTACACTTAACCATTTTAAAGAAACAAGTTCACAATTGCAAGTCACAACACTTAACCATTTCAAGAACCAAGTTTACAATTTCAAGTCACTACACTTAACCTTTTTCAAGAAACATGTTCACAATTTCAAGTCACTGCACTTAACCATATTCAAGAAAAACATTCACAATTTCAAGTCACTACACTTAACCGTTTCAAGAAACAAGTTCACAATTTCAAGTCATAACACTTTACCATTTTCAAGAAACTAATTCACATTTCATGTCACTACACATAACCATTTCAAGAAACAAGTTCACAATTTCAAGTCACTACAGTTAACCATTTCAAGAAACAAGTGTACAATTTCAAGGCACTACACTTAACCATTTTCTTGTCACTAATTCACATTTTAAGTCACAACACTTAACCATTTTAAAAAAACAAGTTCACATTTCAAGTCACTACATTAAACCATTTTCAACTAACAAGTTCACAATTTCAAGTCATTACACTTAACCATTTTCTAGTATCTAATTCACATTTCAAGTCACTACACTTAACCATTTTCAAGAACAAGTTCACAATTTCAAGTCACTATGCTTAGCCATTTCAAGAAACAAGTTCGCAATATCAAGTCACTACACTTTACCATTTTCAAGAAACTAATTCACATTTCATGTCACTACACATAACCATTTCAAGAAACAAGTTCACAATTTCCAGTCACTACAGTTAACCATTTCAAGAAACAAGTTCACAATTTTAAGGCACTACACTTAACCATTTTCTTGTCACTAATTAACATTTCAAGTCACAACACTTAACCATTTTCAAGAAACAAGTTCACAGTTTCAAGTCACTACACTTAACCATTTTCAAGTCTCTAATTCACATTTCAAGTCACTACAGTTAATTATTAAGAAGAAACAAGTTCACAGTTTCAAATCACTACAGTTAATTCATTTGTTCATGTTACTAGGCAGGAGTTACAGGACTTGAAAAATGCGGTGCAAATGTTGACTCAGATAGTTGTTGCCCAGAGTCAAGGACGAGTGGGCCCAGTGACACGTGCTGATGGTGCGGCTAGGATAGCTAGTCGGAGAACACAAGATTTTTTGAAACTGGATCCTCCCACATTTACCGGGTTCGATCTTAATGAAGATCCGCAAGACTTTATAGATCAAATTCAAAGGGCTCTCGATGTTATGCATGTAACTGGTATAGAAATAGTAGAGCTTGCAGCATATAGACTAAAAGGAGAGGCTATATTATGGTACGAAGATTGGAAACGATCCAGAGGTATCGGTGCAAATCCAGCTAGTTGGGAGGAATTCAAGGTGGCATTCCTTGATCATTATCTTCCATACGAGGTCCGCGAGGCTCGAGCGGATCAGTTTTTACATCTTCGTCAAGGAAATATGAGCGTCGGGGAGTACAGTCTTCGGTTTAATTCGTTGGCTAGATATGCTCCTAATATGGTAGCGACTATGGCCGATAGAGTTCATCGGTATGTGGACAGATTGGAGCCCTATTTGGTAAGAGACTGTACTATTGCTGCATTAAATAAAGACATGGATATAGCCAGAATACAAGCCTTCGCGCAAAAGATGGAGGATCAAAGGCAAAGGGGAAGGGTAAAAGAATCTGAGACAGGACCGTCAAAGCGGGCTCGACCCATGGGACAGTTCATGCCATCCCAAGGAGGAGTTAGGCCTCGGGTTTCCCCAAGACCCTCTCGACCATCATTTTCTCACCCTACAGCAGGTACTCCACCTCCATTTCAAGGATCTAGAGATAGTCAGGTTGGGCAGAGTAGTGGAATACGGGGTTCACAGACAGTGGGATCTGTTCGTCAATTGTGCCAGCGCTGCGGAAAGTTTCATTCAGGTGAATGCTGGTATGAGATGGATGTTTGCTTTCGGTGTAAAAAGCCAGGACACGTGAAGAGAGACTGCCCACAGAGGGCCACAAGTAGTATGACACGACCTACGGGGTCAGCAGAATTTGGCTCTCCTTGATATGGTGACAGGTATGTTATCTATAGTTTTACCTAATGAATATGCATCAATCAATTTAGGTTATACCCTATCATATGTTACTCTATTGACTGTGGGACAATTCGAAGGAACACTAGAGTTAATAGTCAAGTTAATTGGGGTGTCCACACCATTTGGTGACGTCATTATAGCTAAAAGAGTATGTCGCAAGTGTATAGTAAATGTTGTGATCACGTTACAGTGGTTAAGTTTACTGAGATGGATATGATAGATCTTAATGTTACCATGAGTACATTTTTCACTTTCCACAAAGAAATTTCTTGACTGGAAAGGTACATATGTCGTTAGTCAGAGTGAAGGATACCAAAGTTAAAGCTACTAATGTTCAAGACACTAGTCTACACCCGTAGGGTGTCCCAGTGTAAATTGTATCGACAAGGGATGACACGTATCGGATATATATATGAGCTGAGCTAAAGAAGTGCATTAGGGTAACGCACACCATTCACGATATGCTATTTGGTAGGGAGTAATCAATATGTACCATGATTTGGAAGCGACTTATCGATGAGATTACATGAAAAGTACATTGCAAAAAAAAAAAAAAAAAAAAAAATTTACTTCAGTCATCGAAGTGATAACAAGTAAAGTGTGTGGAATCGGAGGGGTATAGATTATGTAACTAAATAGATGTGATGCCATATGGGTAATAGTTGATGGGCTTATCAAGTTAACACAGTTGTAGAAATGTTGAACCCAAGTGAATGCAGGCAGGGTTTTCGTCTTGACAGAGGAACAAACAAACCGTACTGTTTAAGCATGAGAAGTTAGTTCTATATAGCGTACTTATAAGGTGGCTCGAGGATGTGGTCAAGTTGTATATGACGTTGAGGTATCCCAAGAACTCTTTACAGTGCATGCAGTATCTCATATGCGATGCTTTAAAAGTATGTAGGAGATTATCCCATGTTGTTCCCAGTGGGAAATCCACTAGTTATGGAAAAAAAAAATCTCATATGTGAGGAAGTACAGCTTACTATTCTATCTTGACAAGAGAAAGTAATAAGAAGTAAAGAAGGAGTTTCTGTAAAAGCACAATAGGAGAAACGAACACAGGGAAGAAGTCACAAGGGAGACCAGAGAAATAATGAAATCTAAAGTAATCGTAAGTCTTGGACACGAAAGCAAAGTACAGGGTATGGAATGAGAGTCATAATAAGTAAGTCTTTACAAGTATGCTATGTGTATATGGTAATTGAAGGATTCATTTTGTCTT
Organism: Capsicum rhomboideum; assembly: GCA_031232105.1. NCBI lineage: Eukaryota > Viridiplantae > Streptophyta > Magnoliopsida > Solanales > Solanaceae > Capsicum > Capsicum rhomboideum. The sequence goes on from CP124711.1 coordinate 61,817,970, forward strand.
AAGTGTTACAATGAGACAGTGTTACTAACATTCGAGGACGAATGTTCCTAAGGGGGGAAGAATGTAACACCCCGTACATGTTTACCTTAGTAAAAAAAAAAAAAAAAAAAATTGGGGTGGGGCGCGTCCAGGGGCGTGCCACGCTGCTCTGGGATGAAATTTTCAGTCCAGAGGCAGTAAAGGGGGGTGCCAGGCAGCGTGCCACGCCGCCCCTGCGCACCTTTCAAAAGTTGAAATTTTTCTTAAGTCCCAAGGGTATCCGGAGACGTATTGAGCCGATTTTTGCCATGTTTCTTCTTCAACCATGAGTATATACATAAAATGCATGGAATATTATATTGGTATGATAAAATATCTCGAGGACGAATATGGCATCAAAATGACGATTTTACCCTTTGGGTCAAAATGGGTCATACGTGGCTAGAATTGCTTGCTTTTGGAATTGAGGCTACGAATACGAATTGCGTGAGTGGGAATATTGTCGTAACGTGTATGAAATGAATTAAACACGAGAAATTATTGATTTTATTGGTTTAAGTGAATTGGGCTCAAAAAGGGGCCCAAAATAAGAAAGAAAGCATGGGCCAAGAATGGGTCAAATGACCCATTCTTCAATTGACCAAGCATTAGATGCCAAGAGTGGATAAATATGGACTTGAGGACCTATAAAAAGGGACCAAAATCTGATTTTTATTATGAAAACCACACATGCTTTTCTCTTATTTTTCTAGAAGTCTCAAGAACACCCTTTTGGGCTCTCAAACCCTAAGCTTTCTCTTGGAGCAAGATCACCCTATTCCAAGACTTGGTAAGTATTTATTCTCATGTATTAATATATTATATGCATGAAAGAGTATGTATATCATGTTGATTATGGTTTGAAGTGTTGGACATGACACTTTTGGTTTTGTGAAAAAGATGTGAAATCCATGGGGTTGTGACTTGAATTATCACTTGTAGTTTTGATGAAAAAGCATGGCATGGATAGAATATCAACATGTATGGTGTTATTATGGTCCTAAACTTGTTATTTTCTACATGTGTAAATTATGAGATTTTGGCCGATTTGTGTTATGAAGTGTATTAAGGTGACTTGATGGATTATTTGTGATATGGTGGGAATAAGAAAGTGTAAAGGAGAAGTGTTGTGGTGACATGTATTGATTTGCATGTGTTGGTCAATGTTGGGAATATTATGGGATTTTTGGAATAATAATATCTTCCATGGTTTTGCCAAGGGGAAGTAGCATGTTTAAAGGCAAACACGTAACTCATTGATGTTATATACATTTGTAAAGTAGTTGGTGGTTAATGTTGGCTCCGTTATGTATTTGTGATGTAGAGTGAAACGTGAGGAAGGAGCGGAATTGTTGTGCTCACATATTGGATTGTGTATTTACATTGGAAAGATAAGGTATGTAAGGTTACTCTGTCCGTATCTTTCTGCGGCAAATAGTTTTGACATTGACATTACGCATGTTCCATCCCGAAATGTGCTAAGGTATTCCATGTCCGGTTATCCATGGTCATTGTCATATATTTCCTACTCATTGATCATTGGTGAATCTCATGTCTCATATTCATGGTTCATGTTCCAAAAACAATAAGATTACGTTACAATGTTTGATTATACTCATGTCCCTTGTTCATGGATTATGGTCCAATGGTTTCAATAGTGTTATGTTTCTAATAATGTTATGTTTCCCACACTGTTTATTCACATATATCTTACCCATTGGTTAATGATCCAAAGCTTCAAGGAAAAGTTGTCATAACGTTGAAATCTCTAAGGACCTATCTCAAGAGAATAATAACATAAAAGAATCTATTCAATCGTGGATGGAATTTTCCAAACAATGTCATGTTCCAAAATCCAAGAATATGATTATCTTTGTACCAATCTTTTATAAGTAAAAGTACCAATCTCATGAGGAGTGAAGAATGAGGTAAAGTGTTTGTGTTTTCAAAAGTATACGATCCTCAATGTATCAAGCTCTCAAATGAAATAAATTAGGTTATACATGTTGTTGGTTGCAAGAATGAAGGAAGATAATAGGGGGTGGACACAATTCCAAAGTTCCAATAATATTATGACTCCAAATTCCGATGATGTATGTTCCAAGTTCTACTAATGTCACGACTATCTTTGTACCAATCTCATAGGTTTCATACGAGAGGTGTGTTTCTCGTAAGTAGATGTGTTAATCTCTCATAAGTTGAAGTATCAATCTCATGAACTCTAATGTGTCACTCTTATAAGTATGGAAAGAAAAAGGGTATTGGAAAGAAGTAATGTGCATATGGTTCCTTTATGTTTCCTTAAGTATTCTCCTATGCTTACTTTCTTGGAAGTACTTATGTATTACCATAGTTTCATCTGGCCTTACATACTCAGTACTTTATCCGTACTGACCCCTTTTGGGGACTTACCTTACATGTTGCAGGCCCAGGTGTTGGTAGATCTCCACAGTAGGTGACAAGGTATCCACGGATTGTTGGTGAGCTCCAGTTGCTTCGGGGCTTCCCAAGTCGCATGTGTTCATTAGGTTTTTTCATTTGTAAATATTGTATAGACATAGTCATGTATCTATTAGAGGCTTTGCAGACATATGTGGGGTAGCATGAAAGTAACAGATGTATGTTCATTTTGACGAAATGGCCCTAACGGCTAAGTTGCATATATTGCTTATGTTGCCATGCATTTCCGCTATTGATATTTAATTACATAAGATAAGATGATATTCATACGCGAGCATACTTATGAGAATATATGAGTAAAGATTGGTTCTCTCGGGCCTTATCGGCTTCGGGTGCCAATCACGTCCCGATGGGATTCGGGGCGTGACAAATTCACATTTCAAGCCACTACACATAACCATTTCAAGAAACAAGCTCACAATTTCAAGTCACTACACTTAACCATTTCAAGAAACAAGTTCACAATTTCAAGGCACTACACTTAACCATTTTCTTGTCACTAATTCACATTTCAAGACACAACACTTAACCATTTTCAAGAAACAAGTTCACAATTGCAAGTCACTACACTTAACCATTTTCATGAAACAAGTTCACAATTTCAAGTCATTACACTTAACTATTTTCAAGTCACTAATTCACATTTCAAGTCACTACAGTTAACTATTTAGAAGAAACAAGTTCACAATTTCAAGTCACTACATTTAACCTTTTTCAAGAAACATGTTCACAATTTCAAGTAACTACACTTAACCATATTCAAGAAAAAAGTTCACAATTTCAAGTCACTAAACTTAACCATTTTCAAGTCACAAATTCACATTTTAAGTCACAACACTTAACCATTTTCAAGAAACAAGTTCACATTTCAAGTCACTACATTAAACCATTTTGAAGAAACAAGTTCAGATTTTCAAATTACTACACTTAACCATTTTCAACTCACTAATTTACATTTCAATTCACTACACTAAACCATTTTCAAGAAACAGGTTCACAATTTCAAGTCACTACACTTAACCATTTTAAAGAACAAGCTCATAATTTCTAGTAACTACGCTTAGCCATTTCAAGAAACAAGTTCACAATTTCAAATCACTACACTTTACCATTTTCAAGAAACTAATTCACATTTCAAGTCACTACACTTAACCATTTTCAAGTCGCTAATTCACATTTCTAGTCCCTACACTTAACCATTTTCAAGTCACTAATTCACATTTCAAGTCACTACAGTTAACTATTTAGAAGAAACAAGTTCACAATTTCAAGTCACTACACTTAACCATTTTCTTGTCACTAATTCATATTTCAAGTCACAACACTTAACCATTTTCAAGAGACAAGTTCACAATTTCAAGTCACTACGCTTAGCCATTTCAAGAAACAAGTTCGCAATATCAAGTCACTACACTTTACCATTTTCAAGAAATAAATTCACATTTCAAGCCACTACACATAACCACTTCAAGAAACAAGTTCACAATTTCAAGTCACTACACTTAACCATTTCAAGAAACAAGTTCACAATTTCAAGTCACTACACTTAACCATTTTCAAGTCACTAATTCACATTTCAAGTCACTACAGTTAACTATTTAGAAGAAACAAGTTCACAATTTCAAGTCACTACACTTAACCATTTTCTTGTCACTAATTCACATTTCAAGTCACAACACTTAACCATTTTCAAGAGACAAGTTCACAATTTCAAGTCACTACGCTTAGCCATTTCAAGAAACAAGTTCGCAATATCAAGTCACTACACTTTACCATTTTCAAGAATAAATTCACATTTCAAGCCACTACACATAACCACTTCAAGAAACAAGTTCACAATTTCAAGTCACTACACTTAACCATTTCAAGAAACAAGTTCACAATTTCAAGTCACTACACTTAACCATTTTCAAGTCACTAATTCACATTTCAAGTCCCTACAGTTAACTATTTAGAAGAAACAAGTTCACGATTTCAAGTCACTACACTTAACCATTTTCTTGTCACTAATTCACATTTCAAGTCACAACACTTAACCATTTTCAAGAGACAAGTTCACAATTGCAAGTCACTACACTTAACCATTTTAAAGAAACAAGTTCACAATTGTAAGTCACAACACTTAACCATTTCAAGAAACAAGTTCACAATTTAAAGTCACTACACTAAACCATTTTCTAGAAACATGTCCACAATTTCAAGTCACTACATTTAACCATTTTCAAGAAACATGTTCACAATTTCATGTCACTACACTTAACCATTTTAAACTCACTAATTCACAATTGCAAGTCACTACACTAAACCATTTTCAAGAAACATGTTCACAATTTCAAGTCACTACACACAACCATTTTCAAGAAACAAGTTCACAATTACAAGTCACTACACTTAACAATTTCAAGAAACAAGTTCACAATTTCAAGTCATTACACTTAACCAATTTCTAGTCTCTAATTCACATTTCAAATCACTACACTTAACCATTTTCAACTTACTAATTAAATTTTCAAGTCACTACACTTAACCATTTTCAAGAAACAAGTTCACAATATAAAGTCACTATTCTTAGCTATTTCAAGAAACAAGTTCACAATTTCAAGTCACTACACTTAACCATTTTCAACTTACTAATTCATAATTCAACTCCTTACACTTAACCATTTTCAAGAAACATGTTCACAATTTCAAGTCACTACACTTAACCTTTTTCTAGTCTCTAATTCACATTTCAAGTCCCTACACTGAACCATTTTCAAGAAACAAGTTCACAATTTCAAGTCACTATGCTTATCCATTTCAAGAAACAAGTTCACAATTTCAAGTCACTACACTTAACCATTTTCTAGTCTCTAATTCACATTTCAAGTCCCTTCACTGAACCATTTTCAAGAAACAAGTTCACAATTTCAAGTCACTATGCTTAGCCATTTCAAGAAAAAAGTTCACAAGTTCAAGTCACTACACTTTACCATTTTCAAGTCAATAATTCATATTTCAAGTCACTACACTTAAAAATTTCAAGAAACAAGTTCACAATTTCAAGTCACTACACTTAACCATTTTACCATTTTCAACACAATAATTCACATTTCAAGTCACTACACTTAACCATTTTAAAGAAACAAGTTCACAATTGCAAGACACAACACTTAACCATCTCAAGAAACAAGTTTACATTTTCAAGTCACTACACTTAACCTTTTTCAAGAAACATGTTCACAATTTCAAGTCACAACACTTAAGCATATTCAAGAAAAACATTCACAATTTCAAGTCATTACACTTAACCGTTTCAAGAAACAAGTTCACAATTTCAAGTCATTACACTTTACCATTTTCAAGAAACTAATTCACATTTCATGTCACTACACATAACCATTTCAAGAAACAAGTTCACAATTTCAAGTCACTACACTTTACCATTTTCAAGACACTAATTCACATTTCAAGTCACAACATTTAACCATTTTAAAGAAACAAGTTCACATATCAAGTCATAACATTTAACCATTTTCAAAAAATAAGTTCAAAATTTCAAATCACTACACTTTACCATTTTCAAGACACTAATTCACATTTAAAGTCACTACACTTAGCCATTTCAAGAAATAAGTTCACAATTTCAAATCACTACACTTTACCATTTTCAAGTCACTAATTCACATTTCAAGTCACGACACTTAACCGTTTCAAGAAACAAGTTCACAATTTCAAGTCATTACACTTAACCATTTTCTAGTATCTAATTCACATTTCAAGTCACTACACTTAACCATTTTCAAGAAACAAGTTCACAATTTCAAGTCACTACGCTTAGCCATTTCAAGAAACAAGTTCGCAATATCAAGTCACTACACTTAACCATTTCAAGTCACTACACTTAACCATTTTCTTGTCACTAATTCACATTTCAAGTCACAACACTTAACCATTTTCAAGAAACAAGTTCAAAATTGCAAGTCACTAAACTTAACCATTTTCAAGAAACAAGTTCACATTTTAAGTCACTACACATAACCATTTTCAAGAAACAAATTCACATTTCAAGTCACTACACTTAACCATTTCAAGAAACAAGTTCACAATTTCAAGGCACTACACTTATCCATTTTCTAGTCACTATTTCACATTTCAAGTCACAACATTTAACCATTTTCAAGAAACAAGTTCACAATTTCAAGTCACTACACTTAACTATTTTAAGAAACAAGTTCACAATTTCAAGGCACTACACTTAACCATTTTCTAGTCACTAATTCACATTTCAAGTCACAACATTTAACCATTTACAAGAAACAAGTTCTTATTTCAAGTCACTACATTTAACCATTTTCAAGAAACAAGTTCCCAATTTCATGACACTATACTCAACCATTTTCAAGTCTCTAATTCAAATTTCAAGTCGCTACAGTTAACCATTTAGAAGAAACAAGTTTACAATTTCAAGTCACAACGTTTAACCATTTTAACATTTTCAACACAATAATTTACATTTCAAGTCACTAGACTTAACCATTTTAAAGAAACAAGTTCACAATTGCAGGTCACAACACTTAACCATTTCAAGAAACAAGTTCACAATTTCAAGTCACTGCACTAAACCATTTACAAGAAACATGTTCACAATTTCAAGTCACTACATTTAACCATTTTGAAGAAACATGTTCACAATTTCATGTCACTACACTTAACCATTTTAAGCTCCCTAATTCACAATTGCAAGTCACTACACTAAACCATTTTCAAGAAACATGTTCACAATTTCAAGTCACTACACTTAACCATTTTTAAGAAACAAGTTCACAATTACAAGTCACTACACTTAACAATTTCAAGAAACAAGTTCACAATTTCAAGTCATTACACTTAACCAATTTCTAGTCTCTAATTCACATTTCAAGTCACTACACTTAACCATTTTCAACTTACTAATTAACATTTCAAGTCACTACACTTAACCATTTTCAAGAAAAAATTCACAATATCAAGTCACTATGCTTAGCTATTTCAAGAAACAAGTTCACAATTTCAAGTCACTACACTTTACCATTTTCAAGAAACTAATTCACATTTCAAGTCACTACACTTAACCATTTTCAACTCACTAATTCATATTTCAACTCCTTACACTTAACAATTTTCAAGAAACATGTTCACAATTTCAACTCCTTACACTTAACAATTTTCAAGAAACAAGTTCACAATTTCAAGTCACTATGCTTAGCCATTTCAAGAAACAAGTTCACAGTTTCAAATCACTACACTTTACCATTTTCAAGTCACTAATTCACATTTCAAGTCACTACACTTAACCGTTTCAAGAAACAAGTTCACAATTTTAAGTCATTACACTTAACCATTTTCTAGTCTCTAATTCACATTTCAGGTCACTACACTTAACCATTTTCAAGAAACAAGTTCACAATTTCAAGTCACTACATTAAACCATTTTCAAGAAACTAATTCACATTTCAAGCCACTACACATAACCATTTCAAGAAACAAGTTCACAATTTCAAGTCACTACACTTAACCATTTAAAGAAACAAGTTCACAATTTCAAGTCACTACAGTTAACCATTTCAAGAAACAAGTTCACAATTTCAAGTCACTACACTTTACCATTTTCAAGTCACTAATTCACATTTCAAGTAACTACACTTAACCATTTTCAAGAAACAAGTTCACAATTTCAAGTCACTACATTAAGCCATTTTCAAGAAACAAGTTCACATTTTCAAGTCACCACACTTAACCAATTTCAACTCACTAATTTACATTTCAACTCACTACACTAAACCATTTTCAAGAAACATGTTCACAATTTCAAGTCACTACACTTAACCATTTTAAAGAACAAGCTCACAATTTCTAGTAACTACGCTTAACCATTTCAAGAAACAAGTTCACAATTTCAAGGCACTACACTTAACCATTTTCTTGTCACTAATTCACATTTCAAGTCACAACACTTAACCATTTTCAAGAAACAAGTTCACAATTGCAAGTCACTAAACTTAACCATTTTCAAGAAACAAGTTCACATTTTAAGTCACTACACATAACCATTTTCAAGAAACAAATTCACATTTCAAGTCACTACACTTAACCATTTCAAGAAACAAGTTCACAATTTCAAGGCACTACACTTATCCATTTTCTAGTCACTATTTCACATTTCAAGTCACAACATTTAACCATTTTCAAGAAACAAGTTCACAATTTCAAGTCACTACACTTAACTATTTTAAGAAACAAGTTCACAATTTCAAGGCACTACACTTAACCATTTTCTAGTCACTAATTCACATTTCAAGTCACAACATTTAATCATTTACAAGAAACAAGTTCTTATTTCAAGTCACTACATTTAACCATTTTCAAGAAACAAGTTCCCAATTTCATGACACTATACTCAACCATTTTCAAGTCTCTAATTCAAATTTCAAGTCGCTACAGTTAACCATTTAGAAGAAACAAGTTTACAATTTCAAGTCACAACGTTTAACCATTTTAACATTTTCAACACAATAATTTACATTTCAAGTCACTAGACTTAACCATTTTAAAGAAACAAGTTCACAATTGCAGGTCACAACACTTAACCATTTAGAAGAAACAAGTTTACAATTTCAAGTCACAACGTTTAACCATTTTAACATTTTCAACACAATAATTTATATTTCAAGTCACTAGACTTAACCATTTTAAAGAAACAAATTCACAATTGCAGGTCACAACACTTAACCATTTCAAGAAACAAGTTCACAATTTCAAGTCACTACACTTTACCATTTTCAAGTCACTAATTCACATTTCAAGTAACTACACTTAACCATTTTCAAGAAACAAGTTCACAATTTCAAGTCACTACATTAAGCCATTTTCAAGAAACAAGTTCACATTTTCAAGTCACCACACTTAACCATTTTCAACTCACTAATTTACATTTCAACTCACTACACTAAACCATTTTCAAGAAACATGTTCACAATTTCAAGTCACTACACTTAACCATTTTAAAGAACAAGCTCACAATTTCTAGTAACTACGCTTAACCATTTCAAGAAACAAGTTCACAATTTCAACGCACTACACTTAACCATTTTCTTGTCACTAATTCACATTTCAAGTCACAACACTTAACCATTTTAAAGAAACAAGTTCAAAATTGCAAGTCACTAAACTTAACCATTTTCAAGAAACAAGTTCACATTTTAAGTCACTACACATAACCATTTTCAAGAAACAAATTCACATTTCAAGTCACTACACTTAACCATTTCAAGAAACAAGTTCACAATTTCAAGGCACTACACTTATCCATTTTCTAGTCACTATTTCACATTTCAAGTCACAACATTTAACCATTTTCAAGAAACAAGTTCACAATTTCAAGTCACTACACTTAACCATTTTAAAGAACAAGCTCACAATTTCTAGTAACTACGCTTAACCATTTCAAGAAACAAGTTCACAATTTCAAGGCACTACACTTAACCATTTTCTTGTCACTAATTCACATTTCAAGTCACAACACTTAACCATTTTAAAGAAACAAGTTCAAAATTGCAAGTCACTAAACTTAACCATTTTCAAGAAACAAGTTCACATTTTAAGTCACTACACATAACCATTTTCAAGAAACAAATTCACATTTCAAGTCACTACACTTAACCATTTCAAGAAACAAGTTCACAATTTCAAGGCACTACACTTATCCATTTTCTAGTCACTATTTCACATTTCAAGTCACAACATTTAACCATTTTCAAGAAACAAGTTCACAATTTCAAGTCACTACACATAACCATTTCAAGAAACAAGTTCACAATTTCAAGTCACTACACTTAACCATTTAAAGAAACAAGTTCACAATTGCAGGTCACAACACTTAACCATTTCAAGAAACAAGTTCACAATTTCAAGTCACTACACTTTACCATTTTCAAGTCACTAATTCACATTTCAAGTAACTACACTTAACCATTTTCAAGAAACAAGTTCACAATTTCAAGTCACTACATTAAGCCATTTTCAAGAAACAAGTTCACATTTTCAAGTCACCACACTTAACCATTTTCAACTCACTAATTTACATTTCAACTCACTACACTAAACCATTTTCAAGAAACATGTTCACAATTTCAAGTCACTACACTTAACCATTTTAAAGAACAAGCTCACAATTTCTAGTAACTACGCTTAACCATTTCAAGAAACAAGTTCACAATTTCAAGGCACTACACTTAACCATTTTCTTGTCACTAATTCACATTTCAAGTCACAACACTTAACCATTTTAAAGAAACAAGTTCAAAATTGCAAGTCACTAAACTTAACCATTTTCAAGAAACAAGTTCACATTTTAAGTCACTACACATAACCATTTTCAAGAAACAAATTCACATTTCAAGTCACTACACTTAACCATTTCAAGAAACAAGTTCACAATTTCAAGGCACTACACTTATCCATTTTCTAGTCACTATTTCACATTTCAAGTCACAACATTTAACCATTTTCAAGAAACAAGTTCACAATTTCAAGTCACTACACTTAACTATTTTAAGAAACAAGTTCACAATTTCAAGGCACTACACTTAACCATTTTCTAGTCACTAATTCACATTTCAAGTCACAACATTTAACCATTTACAAGAAACAAGTTCTTATTTCAAGTCACTACATTTAACCATTTTCAAGAAACAAGTTCCCAATTTCATGACACTATACTCAACCATTTTCAAGTCTCTAATTCAAATTTCAAGTCGCTACAGTTAACCATTTAGAAGAAACAAGTTTACAATTTCAAGTCACAACGTTTAACCATTTTAACATTTTCAACACAATAATTTACATTTCAAGTCACTAGACTTAACCATTTTAAAGAAACAAGTTCACAATTGCAGGTCACAACACTTAACAATTTAGAAGAAACAAGTTTACAATTTCAAGTCACAACGTTTAACCATTTTAACATTTTCAACACAATAATTTACATTTCAAGTCACTAGACTTAACCATTTTAAAGAAACAAATTCACAATTGCAGGTCACAACACTTAACCATTTCAAGAAACAAGTTCACAATTTCAAGTCACTACACTTTACCATTTTCAAGTCACTAATTCACATTTCAAGTAACTACACTTAACCATTTTCAAGAAACAAGTTCACAATTTCAAGTCACTACATTAAGCCATTTTCAAGAAACAAGTTCACATTTTCAAGTCACCACACTTAACCATTTTCAACTCACTAATTTACATTTCAACTCACTACACTAAACCATTTTCAAGAAACATGTTCACAATTTCAAGTCACTACACTTAACCATTTTAAAGAACAAGCTCACAATTTCTAGTAACTACGCTTAACCATTTCAAGAAACAAGTTCACAATTTCAAGGCACTACACTTAACCATTTTCTTGTCACTAATTCACATTTCAAGTCACAACACTTAACCATTTTAAAGAAACAAGTTCAAAATTGCAAGTCACTAAACTTAACCATTTTCAAGAAACAAGTTCACATTTTAAGTCACTACACATAACCATTTTCAAGAAACAAATTCACATTTCAAGTCACTACACTTAACCATTTCAAGAAACAAGTTCACAATTTCAAGGCACTACACTTATCCATTTTCTAGTCACTATTTCACATTTCAAGTCACAACATTTAACCATTTTCAAGAAACAAGTTCACAATTTCAAGTCACTACACTTAACTATTTTAAGAAACAAGTTCACAATTTCAAGGCACTACACTTAACCATTTTCTAGTCACTAATTCACATTTCAAGTCACAACATTTAACCATTTACAAGAAACAAGTTCTTATTTCAAGTCACTACATTTAACCATTTTCAAGAAACAAGTTCCCAATTTCATGACACTATACTCAACCATTTTCAACTCACTAATTTACATTTCAACTCACTACACTAAACCATTTTCAAGAAAATGTTCACAATTTCAAGTCACTACACTTAACCATTTTAAAGAACAAGCTCACAATTTCTAGTAACTACGCTTAGCCATTTCAAGAAACAAGTTCACAATTTAAAATCACCACACTTTACCATTTTCAAGATACTAATTCACATTTCAAGTCACTACACTTAACCATTTTCAACTCACTAATTCATATTTCAACTCCTTACACTTAACAATTTTCAAGAAACATGTTCACAATTTCAAGTCACTACACTTAAATATTTTCAAGAAACAAGTTCACAATTTCAAGTCACTATGCTTAGCCATTTCAAGAAACAAGTTCACAATTTCAAATTACTACACTTTACCATTTTCAAGACACTAATTCACATTTCAAGTCACTACACTTAACCATTTTCAAAAAATAAGTTCACAATTTCAAATCACTACACTTTACCATTTTCAAGACACTAATTTACATTTAAAGTCACTATGCTTAGCCATTTCAAGAAACAAGTTCACAATTTCAAATCACTACACTTTACCATTTTCAAGTCACTAATTCACATTTCAAGTCACTACATTTAACCGTTTCAAGAAACAAGTTCACAATTTCAAGTCATTACACTTAACCATTTTCTAGTCTCTAATTCACATTTCAAGTCACTACACTTAACCATTTTCAAGAAACAAGTTTACAATTTCAAGTCACTACGCTTAGCCATTTTAAGAAACAAGTTCGCAATATCAAGTCACTACACTTTACCATTTTCAAGAAACTAATTCACATTTCAAGCCACTACACATAACCATTTCAAGAAACAAGTTCACAATTTCAAGTCACTACACTTAACCATTTCAAGAAACAAGTTCACAATTTCAAGGGACTACACTTAACCATTTTCTTGTCACTAATTCACATTTCAAGTCACAACACTTAACCATTTTCAAGAAACAAGTTCACAATTGCAAGTCACTACACTTAACCATTTTAATGAAACAAGTTCACAATTTCAAGTCACTACACTTAACTATTTTCAAGTCACTAATTCACATTTCAAGTCACTACAGTTAACTATTTAGAAGAAACAAGTTCACAATTTCATGTCACTACATTTAACCTTTTTCAAGAAACATGTTCACAATTTCAAATCACTACACTTTACCATTTTCTTGTCACTAATTCACATTTCAAGTCACTACACTTAACCGTTTTAAGAAACAAGTTCACAATTTCAAGTCACTACACTTTACCATTTTCAAGAAATAAATTCACATTTCAAGCCACTACACATAACCACTTCAAGAAACAAGTTCACAATTTCAAGTCACTACACTTAACCATTTGAAGAAACAAGTTCACAATTTCAAGTCACTACACTTAACCATTTTCAAGTCACTAATTCACATTTCAAGTCACTACAGTTAACTATTTAGAAGAAACAAGTTCACAATTTCAAGTCACTACACTTAACCATTTTCTTGTCACTAATTCACATTTCAAGTCACAACACTTAACCATTTTCAAGAGACAAGTTCACAATTTCAAGTCACTACGCTTAGCAATTTCAAGAAACAAGTTCGCAATATCAAGTCACTACACTTTACCATTTTCAAGAATAAATTCACATTTCAAGCCACTACACATAACCACTTCAAGAAACAAGTTCACAATTTCAAGTCACTACACTTAACCATTTCAAGAAACAAGTTCACAATTTCAAGTCACTACACTTAACCATTTTCAAGTCACTAATTCACATTTCAAGTCACTACAGTTAACTATTTAGAAGATACAAGTTCACAATTTCAAGTAACTACACTTAACCATTTTCTTGTCACTAATTCACATTTCAAGTCACAACACTTAACCATTTTCAAGAGACAAGTTCACAATTGCAAGTCACTACACTTAACCATTTTAAAGAAACAAGTTCACAATTGTAAGTCACAACACTTAACCATTTCAAGAAACAAGTTCACAATTTAAAGTCACTACACTAAACCATTTTCTAGAAACATGTCCACAATTTCAAGTCACTACATTTAACCATTTTCAAGAAACATGTTCACAATTTCATGTCACTACACTTAACCATTTTAAACTCACTAATTCACAATTGCAAGTCACTACACTAAACCATTTTCAAGAAACATGTTCACAATTTCAAGTCACTACACACAACCATTTTCAAGAAACAAGTTCACAATTACAAGTCACTACACTTAACAATTTCAAGAAACAAGTTCACAATTTCAAGTCATTACACTTAACCAATTTCTAGTCTCTAATTCACATTTCAAATCACTACACTTAACCATTTTCAACTTACTAATTAACATTTCAAGTCACTACACTTAACCATTTTCAAGAAACAAGTTCACAATATAAAGTCACTATTCTTAGCTATTTCAAGAAACAAGTTCACAATTTCAAGTCACTTCACTTAACCATTTTCAACTTACTAATTCATATTTCAACTCCTTACACTTAACCATTTTCAAGAAACATGTTCACAATTTCAAGTCACTACACTTAACCTTTTTCTAGTCTCTAATTCACATTTCAAGTCCCTACACTGAACCATTTTCAAGAAACAAGTTCACAATTTCAAGTCACTATGCTTATCCATTTCAAGAAACAAGTTCACAATTTCAAGTCACTACACTTAACCATTTTCTAGTCTCTAATTCACATTTCAAGTCCCTTCACTGAACCATTTTCAAGAAACAAGTTCACAATTTCAAGTCACTATGCTTAGCCATTTCAAGAAAAAAGTTCACAAGTTCAAGTCACTACACTTTACCATTTTCAAGTCAATAATTCATATTTCAAGTCACTACACTTAAAAATTTCAAGAAACAAGTTCACAATTTCAAGTCACTACACTTAACCATTTTACCATTTTCAACACAATAATTCACATTTCAAGTCACTACACTTAACCATTTTAAAGAAACAAGTTCACAATTGCAAGACACAACACTTAACCATCTCAAGAAACAAGTTTACAATTTCAAGTCACTACACTTAACCTTTTTCAAGAAACATGTTCACAATTTCAAGTCACAACACTTAAGCATATTCAAGAAAAACATTCACAATTTCAAGTCACTACACTTAACCGTTTCAAGAAACAAGTTCACAATTTCAAGTCATTACACTTTACCATTTTCAAGAAACTAATTCACATTTCATGTCACTACACATAACCATTTCAAGAAACAAGTTCACAATTTCAAGTCACTACACTTTACCATTTTCAAGACACTAATTCACATTTCAAGTCACAACATTTAACCATTTTAAAGAAACAAGTTCACATATCAAGTCATAACATTTAACCATTTTCAAAAAATAAGTTCAAAATTTCAAATCACTACACTTTACCATTTTCAAGACACTAATTCACATTTAAAGTCACTACACTTAGCCATTTCAAGAAATAAGTTCACAATTTCAAATCACTACACTTTACCATTTTCAAGTCACTAATTCACATTTCAAGTCACGACACTTAACTGTTTCAAGAAACTAGTTCACAATTTCAAGTCATTACACTTAACCATTTTCTAGTATCTAATTCACATTTCAAGTCACTACACTTAACCATTTTCAAGAAACAAGTTCACAATTTCAAGTCACTACGCTTAGCCATTTCAAGAAACAAGTTCGCAATATCAAGTCACTACACTTAACCATTTCAAGTCACTACACTTAACCATTTTCTTGTCACTAATTCACATTTCAAGTCACAACACTTAACCATTTTCAAGAAACAAGTTCAAAATTGCAAGTCACTAAACTTAACCATTTTCAAGAAACAAGTTCACATTTTAAGTCACTACACATAACCATTTTCAAGAAACAAATTCACATTTCAAGTCACTACACTTAACCATTTCAAGAAACAAGTTCACAATTTCAAGGCACTACACTTATCCATTTTCTAGTCACTATTTCACATTTCAAGTCACAACATTTAACCATTTTCAAGAAACAAGTTCACAATTTCAAGTCACTACACTTAACTATTTTAAGAAACAAGTTCACAATTTCAAGGCACTACACTTAACCATTTTCTAGTCACTAATTCACATTTCAAGTCACAACATTTAACCATTTACAAGAAACAAGTTCTTATTTCAAGTCACTACATTTAACCATTTTCAAGAAACAAGTTCCCAATTTCATGACACTATACTCAACCATTTTCAAGTCTCTAATTCAAATTTCAAGTCGCTACAGTTAACCATTTAGAAGAAACAAGTTTACAATTTCAAGTCACAACGTTTAACCATTTTAACATTTTCAACACAATAATTTACATTTCAAGTCACTAGACTTAACCATTTTAAAGAAACAAGTTCACAATTGCAGGTCACAACACTTAACCATTTAGAAGAAACAAGTTTACAATTTCAAGTCACAACGTTTAACCATTTTAACATTTTCAACACAATAATTTACATTTCAAGTCACTAGACTTAACCATTTTAAAGAAACAAGTTCACAATTGCAGGTCACAACACTTAACCATTTCAAGAAACAAGTTCACAATTTCAAGTCACTACACTTTACCATTTTCAAGTCACTAATTCACATTTCAAGTAACTACACTTAACCATTTTCAAGAAACAAGTTCACAATTTCAAGTCACTACATTAAGCCATTTTCAAGAAACAAGTTCACATTTTCAAGTCACCACACTTAACCATTTTCAACTCACTAATTTACATTTCAACTCACTACACTAAACCATTTTCAAGAAACATGTTCACAATTTCAAGTCACTACACTTAACCATTTTAAAGAACAAGCTCACAATTTCTAGTAACTACGCTTAACCATTTCAAGAAACAAGTTCACAATTTCAAGGCACTACACTTAACCATTTTCTTGTCACTAATTCACATTTCAAGTCACAACACTTAACCATTTTCAAGAAACAAGTTCAAAATTGCAAGTCACTATACTTAACCATTTTCAAGAAACAAGTTCACATTTTAAGTCACTACACATAACCATTTTCAAGAAACAAATTCACATTTCAAGTCACTACACTTAACCATTTCAAGAAACAAGTTCACAATTTCAAGGCACTACACTTATCCATTTTCTAGTCACTATTTCACATTTCAAGTCACAACATTTAACCATTTTCAAGAAACAAGTTCACAATTTCAAGTCACTACACTTAACTATTTTAAGAAACAAGTTCACAATTTCAAGGCACTACACTTAACCATTTTCTAGTCACTAATTCACATTTCAAGTCACAACATTTAACCATTTACAAGAAACAAGTTCTTATTTCAAGTCACTACATTTAACCATTTTCAAGAAACAAGTTCCCAATTTCATGACACTATACTCAACCATTTTCAAGTCTCTAATTCAAATTTCAAGTCGCTACAGTTAACCATTTAGAAGAAACAAGTTTACAATTTCAAGTCACAACGTTTAACCATTTTAACATTTTCAACACAATAATTTACATTTCAAGTCACTAGACTTAACCATTTTAAAGAAACAAGTTCACAATTGCAGGTCACAACACTTAACCATTTCAAGAAACAAGTTCACAATTTCAAGTCACTGCACTAAACCATTTTCAAGAAACATGTTCACAATTTCAAGTCACTACATTTAACCATTTTGAAGAAACATGTTCACAATTTCATGTCACTACACTTAACCATTTTAA
The DNA here is from genome assembly GCA_031232105.1 of Capsicum rhomboideum. NCBI lineage: Eukaryota > Viridiplantae > Streptophyta > Magnoliopsida > Solanales > Solanaceae > Capsicum > Capsicum rhomboideum. The sequence continues at coordinate 61,836,100 of CP124711.1, forward strand.
GCTCCCTAATTCACAATTGCAAGTCACTACACTAAACCATTTTCAAGAAACATGTTCACAATTTCAAGTCACTACACTTAACCATTTTCAAGAAACAAGTTCACAATTACAAGTCACTACACTTAACAATTTCAAGAAACAAGTTCACAATTTCAAGTCATTACACTTAACCAATTTCTAGTCTCTAATTCACATTTCAAGTCACTACACTTAACCATTTTCAACTTACTAATTAACATTTCAAGTCACTATACTTAACCATTTTCAAGAAAAAATTCACAATATCGAGTCACTATGCTTAGCTATTTCAAGAAACAAGTTCACAATTTCAAGTCACTACACTTTACCATTTTCAAGAAACTAATTCACATTTCAAGTCACTACACTTAACCATTTTCAACTCACTAATTCATATTTCAACTCCTTACACTTAACAATTTTCAAGAAACATGTTCACAATTTCAACTCCTTACACTTAACAATTTTCAAGAAACAAGTTCACAATTTCAAGTCACTATGCTTAGCCATTTCAAGAAACAAGTTCACAATTTCAAATCACTACACTTTACCATTTTCAAGTCACTAATTCACATTTCAAGTCACTACATTTAACCGTTTCAAGAAACAAGTTCACAATTTCAAGTCATTACACTTAACCATTTTCTAGTCTCTAATTCACATTTCAGGTCACTACACTTAACCATTTTCAAGAAACAAGTTCACAATTTCAAGTCACTACATTAAACCATTTTCAAGAAACTAATTCACATTTCAAGCCACTACACATAACCATTTCAAGAAACAAGTTCACAATTTCAAGTCACTACACATAACCATTTTCAAGAAAGAAATTCACATTTCAAGTCACTACACTTAACCATTTCAAGAAACAAGTTCACAATTTCAAGGCACTACACTTATCCATTTTCTAGTCACTATTTCACATTTCAAGTCACAACATTTAACCATTTTCAAGAAACAAGTTCACAATTTCAAGTCACTACACTTAACTATTTTAAGAAACAAGTTCACAATTTCAAGGCACTACACTTAACCATTTTCTAGTCACTAATTCACATTTCAAGTCACAACATTTAACCATTTACAAGAAACAAGTTCTTATTTCAAGTCACTACATTTAACCATTTTCAAGAAACAAGTTCCCAATTTCATGACACTATACTCAACCATTTTCAAGTCTCTAATTCAAATTTCAAGTCGCTACAGTTAACCATTTAGAAGAAACAAGTTTACAATTTCAAGTCACAACGTTTAACCATTTTAACATTTTCAACACAATAATTTACATTTCAAGTCACTAGACTTAACCATTTTAAAGAAACAAGTTCACAATTGCAGGTCACAACACTTAACCATTTCAAGAAACAAGTTCACAATTTCAAGTCACTGCACTAAACCATTTTTAAGAAACATGTTCACAATTTCAAGTCACTACATTTAACCATTTTGAAGAAACATGTTCACAATTTCATGTCACTACACTTAACCATTTTAAGCTCCCTAATTCACAATTGCAAGTCACTACACTAAACCATTTTCAAGAAACATGTTCACAATTTCAAGTCACTACACTTAACCATTTTCAAGAAACAAGTTCACAATTACAAGTCACTACACTTAACAATTTCAAGAAACAAGTTCACAATTTCAAGTCATTACACTTAACCAATTTCTAGTCTCTAATTCACATTTCAAGTCACTACACTTAACCATTTTCAACTTACTAATTAACATTTCAAGTCACTACACTTAACCATTTTCAAGAAAAAATTCACAATATCAAGTCACTATGCTTAGCTATTTCAAGAAACAAGTTCACAATTTCAAGTCACTACACTTTACCATTTTCAAGAAACTAATTCACATTTCAAGTCACTACACTTAACCATTTTCAACTCACTAATTCATATTTCAACTCCTTACACTTAACAATTTTCAAGAAACATGTTCACAATTTCAACTCCTTACACTTAACAATTTTCAAGAAACAAGTTCACAATTTCAAGTCACTATGCTTAGCCATTTCAAGAAACAAGTTCAAAATTTCAAATCACTACACTTTACCATTTTCAAGTCACTAATTCACATTTCAAGTCACTACATTTAACCGTTTCAAGAAACAAGTTCACAATTTCAAGTCATTACACTTAACCATTTTCTAGTCTCTAATTCACATTTCAGGTCACTACACTTAACCATTTTCAAGAAACAAGTTCACAATTTCAAGTCACTACATTAAACCATTTTCAAGAAACTAATTCACATTTCAAGCCACTACACATAACCATTTCAAGAAACAAGTTCACAATTTCAAGTCACTACACTTAACCATTTAAAGAAACAAGTTCACAATTTCAAGTCACTACAGTTAACCATTTCAAGAAACAAGTTCACAATTTCAAGGCACTACACTTAACCATTTTCTTGTCACTAATTCACATTTCAAGTCACAACACTTAACCATTTTCAAGAAACAAGTTCACAATTGCAAGTCACTACACTTAACCATTTTCAAGAAACAAGTTCACAATTTCAAGTCACTACACTTAACCATTTTCAAGTCTCTAATTCACATTTCAAGTCACTACAGTTAACTATTTAGAAGAAACAAGTTCACAATTTAAAATCACTACACTTTACCATTTTCAAGAAACTAATTCACATTTCATGTCACTACACATAACCATTTCAAGAAACAAGTTCACAATTTCAAGTCACTACACTTAACCATTTTCTAGTCTCTAATTCACATTTCAAGTCACTACACAACCATTTTCAAGAAACTAATTCACATTTCAAGTCACTAAGCTTAACCATTTTAAGAAACAAATGCACAATATCAAATCACTACACTTTACCATTTTCAAGAAACTAATACACATTTCAAGTCACTACACTTAACCATTTCAAGAAACAAGTTCACAATTTCAAGGCACTACACTTATCCATTTTCTAGTCACTATTTCACATTTCAAGTCATTACATTTAACCATTTTCAAGAAACATGTTCACAATTTCATGTCACTACACTTTACCATTTTAAACTCACTAATTCACAATTGCAAGTCACTACACTAAACCATTTTCAAGAAACAAGTTCACAATTTCAAGTCACTACACTTAACCATTTTCTAGTCTCTAATTCACATTTCAAGTCACTACACTTAACCATTTCAAGAAACAAGTTCACAATTTCAAGGGACTACACTTAACCATTTTCTTGTCACTAATTCACATTTCAAGTCACAACACTTAACCATTTTCAAGAAACAAGTTCACAATTGCAAGTCACTACGCTTAGCCATTTTAAGAAACAAGTTCGCAATATCAAGTCACTACACTTAACCATTTTCAACTTACTAATTAACATTTCAAGCCACTACACATAACCATTTCAAGAAACAAGTTCACAATTTCAAGTCACTACACTTAACCATTTCAAGAAACAAGTTCACAATTTCAAGGGACTACACTTAACCATTTTCAAGAAACTAATTCACATTTCAAGTCACTACACTTAACCATTTTCAACTCACTAATTCATATTTCAACTCCTTACACTTAACAATTTTCAAGAAACATGTTCACAATTTCAACTCCTTACACTTAACAATTTTCAAGAAACAAGTTCACAATTTCAAGTCACTATGCTTAGCCATTTCAAGAAACAAGTTCACAATTTCAAATCACTACACTTTACCATTTTCAAGTCACTAATTCACATTTCAAGTCACTACATTTAACCGTTTCAAGAAACAAGTTCACAATTTCAAGTCATTACACTTAACCATTTTCTAGTCTCTAATTCACATTTCAGGTCACTACACTTAACCATTTTCAAGAAACAAGTTCACAATTTCAAGTCACTACATTAAACCATTTTCAAGAAACTAATTCACATTTCAAGCCACTACACATAACCATTTCAAGAAACAAGTTCACAATTTCAAGTCACTACACATAACCATTTTCAAGAAAGAAATTCACATTTCAAGTCACTACACTTAACCATTTCAAGAAACAAGTTCACAATTTCAAGGCACTACACTTATCCATTTTCTAGTCACTATTTCACATTTCAAGTCACAACATTTAACCATTTTCAAGAAACAAGTTCACAATTTCAAGTCACTACACTTAACTATTTTAAGAAACAAGTTCACAATTTCAAGGCACTACACTTAACCATTTTCTAGTCACTAATTCACATTTCAAGTCACAACATTTAACCATTTACAAGAAACAAGTTCTTATTTCAAGTCACTACATTTAACCATTTTCAAGAAACAAGTTCCCAATTTCATGACACTATACTCAACCATTTTCAAGTCTCTAATTCAAATTTCAAGTCGCTACAGTTAACCATTTAGAAGAAACAAGTTTACAATTTCAAGTCACAACGTTTAACCATTTTAACATTTTCAACACAATAATTTACATTTCAAGTCACTAGACTTAACCATTTTAAAGAAACAAGTTCACAATTGCAGGTCACAACACTTAACCATTTCAAGAAACAAGTTCACAATTTCAAGTCACTGCACTAAACCATTTTTAAGAAACATGTTCACAATTTCAAGTCACTACATTTAACCATTTTGAAGAAACATGTTCACAATTTCATGTCACTACACTTAACCATTTTAAGCTCCCTAATTCACAATTGCAAGTCACTACACTAAACCATTTTCAAGAAACATGTTCACAATTTCAAGTCACTACACTTAACCATTTTCAAGAAACAAGTTCACAATTACAAGTCACTACACTTAACAATTTCAAGAAACAAGTTCACAATTTCAAGTCATTACACTTAACCAATTTCTAGTCTCTAATTCACATTTCAAGTCACTACACTTAACCATTTTCAACTTACTAATTAACATTTCAAGTCACTACACTTAACCATTTTCAAGAAAAAATTCACAATATCAAGTCACTATGCTTAGCTATTTCAAGAAACAAGTTCACAATTTCAAGTCACTACACTTTACCATTTTCAAGAAACTAATTCACATTTCAAGTCACTACACTTAACCATTTTCAACTCACTAATTCATATTTCAACTCCTTACACTTAACAATTTTCAAGAAACATGTTCACAATTTCAACTCCTTACACTTAACAATTTTCAAGAAACAAGTTCACAATTTCAAGTCACTATGCTTAGCCATTTCAAGAAACAAGTTCAAAATTTCAAATCACTACACTTTACCATTTTCAAGTCACTAATTCACATTTCAAGTCACTACATTTAACCGTTTCAAGAAACAAGTTCACAATTTCAAGTCATTACACTTAACCATTTTCTAGTCTCTAATTCACATTTCAGGTCACTACACTTAACCATTTTCAAGAAACAAGTTCACAATTTCAAGTCACTACATTAAACCATTTTCAAGAAACTAATTCACATTTCAAGCCACTACACATAACCATTTCAAGAAACAAGTTCACAATTTCAAGTCACTACACTTAACCATTTAAAGAAACAAGTTCACAATTTCAAGTCACTACAGTTAACCATTTCAAGAAACAAGTTCACAATTTCAAGGCACTACACTTAACCATTTTCTTGTCACTAATTCACATTTCAAGTCACAACACTTAACCATTTTCAAGAAACAAGTTCACAATTGCAAGTCACTACACTTAACCATTTTCAAGAAACAAGTTCACAATTTCAAGTCACTACACTTAACCATTTTCAAGTCTCTAATTCACATTTCAAGTCACTACAGTTAACTATTTAGAAGAAACAAGTTCACAATTTAAAATCACTACACTTTACCATTTTCAAGAAACTAATTCACATTTCATGTCACTACACATAACCATTTCAAGAAACAAGTTCACAATTTCAAGTCACTACACTTAACCATTTTCTAGTCTCTAATTCACATTTCAAGTCACTACACAACCATTTTCAAGAAACTAATTCACATTTCAAGTCACTAAGCTTAACCATTTTAAGAAACAAATGCACAATATCAAATCACTACACTTTACCATTTTCAAGAAACTAATACACATTTCAAGTCACTACACTTAACCATTTCAAGAAACAAGTTCACAATTTCAAGGCACTACACTTATCCATTTTCTAGTCACTATTTCACATTTCAAGTCATTACATTTAACCATTTTCAAGAAACATGTTCACAATTTCATGTCACTACACTTTACCATTTTAAACTCACTAATTCACAATTGCAAGTCACTACACTAAACCATTTTCAAGAAACAAGTTCACAATTTCAAGTCACTACACTTAACCATTTTCTAGTCTCTAATTCACATTTCAAGTCACTACACTTAACCATTTCAAGAAACAAGTTCACAATTTCAAGGGACTACACTTAACCATTTTCTTGTCACTAATTCACATTTCAAGTCACAACACTTAACCATTTTCAAGAAACAAGTTCACAATTGCAAGTCACTACGCTTAGCCATTTTAAGAAACAAGTTCGCAATATCAAGTCACTACACTTAACCATTTTCAACTTACTAATTAACATTTCAAGCCACTACACATAACCATTTCAAGAAACAAGTTCACAATTTCAAGTCACTACACTTAACCATTTCAAGAAACAAGTTCACAATTTCAAGGGACTACACTTAACCATTTTCAAGACACTAATTCACATTTCAAGTCACTACACTTAACCATTTTCAACTCACTAATTCATATTTCAACTCCTTACACTTAACAATTTTCAAGAAACATGTTCACAATTTCAACTCCTTACACTTAACAATTTTCAAGAAACAAGTTCTCAATTTCAAGTCACTATGCTTAGCCATTTCAAGAAACAAGTTCACAATTTCAAATCACTACACTTTACCATTTTCAAGTCACTAATTCACATTTCAAGTCACTACACTTAACCGTTTCAAGAAACAAGTTCAAAATTTCAAGTCATTACACTTAACCATTTTCTAGTCTCTAATTCACATTTCAGGTCACTACACTTAACCATTTTCAAGAAACAAGTTCACAATTTCAAGTGACTACATTAAACCATTTTCAAGAAACTAATTCACATTTCAAGCCACTACACATAACCATTTCAAGAAACAAGTTCACAATTTCAAGTCACTACACTTAACCATTTAAAGAAACAAGTTCACAATTTCAAGTCACTACAGTTAACCATTTCAAGAAACAAGTTCACAATTTCAAGGCACTACACTTAACCATTTTCTTGTCACTAATTCACATTTCAAGTCACAACACTTAACCATTTTCAAGAAACAAGTTCACAATTGCAAGTCACTACACTTAACCATTTTCAAGAAACAAGTTCACAATTTCAAGTCACTACACTTAACCATTTTCAAGTCTCTAATTCACATTTCAAGTCACTACAGTTAACTATTTAGAAGAAACAAGTTCACAATTTAAAATCACTACACTTTACCATTTTCAAGAAACTAATTCACATTTCATTTCACTACACATAACCATTTCAAGAAACAAGTTCACAATTTCAAGTCACTACACTTAACCATTTTCTAGTCTCTAATTCACATTTCAAGTCACTACACAACCATTTTCAAGAAACTAATTCACATTTCAAGTCGCTAAGCTTAACCATTTTAAGAAACAAATGCACAATATCAAATCACTACACTTTACCATTTTCAAGAAACTAATACACATTTCAAGTCACTACACTTAACCATTTCAAGAAACAAGTTCACAATTTCAAGGCACTACACTTATCCATTTTCTAGTCACTATTTCACATTTCAAGTCATTACATTTAACCATTTTCAAGAAACATGTTCACAATTTCATGTCACTACACTTAACCATTTTAAACTCACTAATTCACAATTGCAAGTCACTACACTAAACCATTTTCAAGAAACAAGTTCACAATTTCAAGTCATTAATCTTAACCATTTTCTAGTCTATAATTCACATTTCAAGTCACTACACCTTACATTTTTCAAGTCAGTAATTCACATTTTAAGTCACTACACATAACCATTTTCAAGAAACAAATTCACATTTGAAGTCACTAGATTACTCCATTTTCAAGAAACAAGTTCACATTTTCAAGTCACTAAACTTAACCATTTTCAACTCACTAATTCACGTTTCAACTCCTTACACTTAACCATTTTCAAGAAACATATTCACAATTTCAAGTCACTACACTTAATCATTTTCAAGAAACAAGTTCACAATATCAAGTCACTACGCTTAGCCTTTTCAAGAAACAAGTTCACAATTTCAAGTCACTACACTTAACCATTTTCAAGTCACTAATTCACATTTCATGTCACTACACTTAACCGTTTAAAGAAACAAGTTCACAATTTCAAGTCATTACACTTAACCATTTTCTAGTCTCTAATTCACATTTCAAGTAACTACACTTAACCATTTTCAAGAAACAAGTTCACAATTTCAAGTCACTACATTAAACCATTTTCAAGAAACAAGTTCACATTTTCAAGTTACTACACTTAACCATTTTCAACTCACTAATTTACATTTCAACTCACTACACTAAACCATTTTCAAGAAACATGTTCACAATTTCAAGTCACTACACTTAACCATTTTAAAGAACAAGCTCACAATTTCTAGTAACTACGCTTAGCCATTTCAAGAAACAAGTTCACAATTTAAAATCACCACACTTTACCATTTTCAAGACACTAATTCACATTTCAAGTCACTACACTTAACCATTTTCAACTCACTAATTCATATTTCAACTCCTTACACTTAACAATTTTCAAGAAACATGTTCACAATTTCAAGTCACTACACTTAAATATTTTCAAGAAACAAGTTCACAATTTCAAGTCACTATGCTTAGCCATTTCAAGAAACAAGTTCACAATTTCAAATTACTACACTTTACCATTTTCAAGACACTAATTCACATTTCAAGTCACTACACTAAACCATTTTCCAAAAATAAGTTCACAATTTCAAATCACTACACTTTACCATTTTCAAGACATTAATTTACATTTAAAGTCACTATGCTTAGCCATTTCAAGAAACAAGTTCACAATTTCAAATCACTACACTTTACCATTTTGTAGTCACTAATTCACATTTCAAGTCACTACATTTAACCGTTGCAAGAAACAAGTTCACAATTTCAAGTCATTACACTTAACCATTTCAAGAAACAAGTTCACAATTTCAAGGCACTACACTTATCCATTTTCTAGTCACTATTTCACATTTCAAGTCATTACATTTAACCATTTTCAAGAAACATGTTCACAATTTCATGTCACTACACTTTACCATTTTAAACTCACTAATTCACAATTGCAAGTCACTACACTAAACCATTTTCAAGAAACAAGTTCACAATTTCAAGTCACTACACTTAACCATTTTCTAGTCTCTAATTCACATTTCAAGTCACTACACTTAACCATTTCAAGAAACAAGTTCACAATTTCAAGGGACTACACTTAACCATTTTCTTGTCACTAATTCACATTTCAAGTCACAACACTTAACCATTTTCAAGAAACAAGTTCACAATTGCAAGTCACTACGCTTAGCCATTTTAAGAAACAAGTTCGCAATATCAAGTCACTACACTTAACCATTTTCAACTTACTAATTAACATTTCAAGCCACTACACATAACCATTTCAAGAAACAAGTTCACAATTTCAAGTCACTACACTTAACCATTTCAAGAAACAAGTTCACAATTTCAAGGGACTACACTTAACCATTTTCAAGAAACTAATTCACATTTCAAGTCACTACACTTAACCATTTTCAACTCACTAATTCATATTTCAACTCCTTACACTTAACAATTTTCAAGAAACATGTTCACAATTTCAACTCCTTACACTTAACAATTTTCAAGAAACAAGTTCACAATTTCAAGTCACTATGCTTAGCCATTTCAAGAAACAAGTTCACAATTTCAAATCACTACACTTTACCATTTTCAAGTCACTAATTCACATTTCAAGTCACTACACTTAACCGTTTCAAGAAACAAGTTCACAATTTCAAGTCATTACACTTAACCATTTTCTAGTCTCTAATTCACATTTCAGGTCACTACACTTAACCATTTTCAAGAAACAAGTTCACAATTTCAAGTGACTACATTAGACCATTTTCAAGAAACTAATTCACATTTCAAGCCACTACACATAACCATTTCAAGAAACAAGTTCACAATTTCAAGTCACTACACTTAACCATTTAAAGAAACAAGTTCACAATTTCAAGTCACTACAGTTAACCATTTCAAGAAACAAGTTCACAATTTCAAGGCACTACACTTAACCATTTTCTTGTCACTAATTCACATTTCAAGTCACAACACTTAACCATTTTCAAGAAACAAGTTCACAATTGCAAGTCACTACACTTAACCATTTTCAAGAAACAAGTTCACAATTTCAAGTCACTACACTTAACCATTTTCAAGTCTCTAATTCACATTTCAAGTCACTACAGTTAACTATTTAGAAGAAACAAGTTCACAATTTAAAATCACTACACTTTACCATTTTCAAGAAACTAATTCACATTTCATTTCACTACACATAACCATTTCAAGAAACAAGTTCACAATTTCAAGTCACTACAGTTAACCATTTCAAGAAACAAGTTCACAATTTCAAGGCACTACACTTAACCATTTTCTTGTCACTAATTCACATTTCAAGTCACAACACTTAACCATTTTCAAGAAACAAGTTCACAATTGCAAGTCACTACACTTAACCATTTTCAAGAAACAAGTTCACAATTTCAAGTCACTACACTTAACCATTTTCAAGTCTCTAATTCACATTTCAAGTCACTACAGTTAACTATTTAGAAGAAACAAGTTCACAATTTAAAATCACTACACTTTACCATTTTCAAGAAACTAATTCACATTTCATTTCACTACACATAACCATTTCAAGAAACAAGTTCACAATTTCAAGTCACTACACTTAACCATTTTCTAGTCTCTAATTCACATTTCAAGTCACTACACAACCATTTTCAAGAAACTAATTCACATTTCAAGTCACTAAGCTTAACCATTTTAAGAAACAAATGCACAATATCAAATCACTACACTTTACCATTTTCAAGAAACTAATACACATTTCAAGTCACTACACTTAACCATTTCAAGAAACAAGTTCACAATTTCAAGGCACTACACTTATCCATTTTCTAGTCACTATTTCACATTTCAAGTCATTACATTTAACCATTTTCAAGAAACATGTTCACAATTTCATGTCACTACACTTAACCATTTTAAACTCACTAATTCACAATTGCAAGTCACTACACTAAACCATTTTCAAGAAACAAGTTCACAATTTAAAGTCATTAATCTTAACCATTTTCTAGTCTATAATTCACATTTCAAGTCACTACACCTTACATTTTTCAAGTCAGTAATTCACATTTTAAGTCACTACACATAACCATTTTCAAGAAACAAATTCACATTTGAAGTCACTAGATTACTCCATTTTCAAGAAACAAGTTCACATTTTCAAGTCACTAAACTTAACCATTTTCAACTCACTAATTCACGTTTCAACTCCTTACACTTAACCATTTTCAAGAAACATATTCACAATTTCAAGTCACTACACTTAATCATTTTCAAGAAACAAGTTCACAATATCAAGTCACTACGCTTAGCCTTTTCAAGAAACAAGTTCACAATTTCAAGTCACTACACTTAACCATTTTCAAGTCACTAATTCACATTTCATGTCACTACACTTAACCGTTTAAAGAAACAAGTTCACAATTTCAAGTCATTACACTTAACCATTTTCTAGTCTCTAATTCACATTTCAAGTAACTACACATAACCATTTTCAAGAAACAAGTTCACAATTTCAAGTCACTACATTAAACCATTTTCAAGAAACAAGTTCACATTTTCAAGTTACTACACTTAACCATTTTCAACTCACTAATTTACATTTCAACTCACTACACTAAACCATTTTCAAGAAACATGTTCACAATTTCAAGTCACTACACTTAACCATTTTAAAGAACAAGCTCACAATTTCTAGTAACTACGCTTAGCCATTTCAAGAAACAAGTTCACAATTTAAAATCACCACACTTTACCATTTTCAAGACACTAATTCACATTTCAAGTCACTACACTTAACCATTTTCAACTCACTAATTCATATTTCAACTCCTTACACTTAACAATTTTCAAGAAACATGTTCACAATTTCAAGTCACTACACTTAAATATTTTCAAGAAACAAGTTCACAATTTCAAGTCACTATGCTTAGCCATTTCAAGAAACAAGTTCACAATTTCAAATTACTACACTTTACCATTTTCAAGACACTAATTCACATTTCAAGTCACTACACTTAACCATTTTCAAAAAATAAGTTCACAATTTCAAATCACTACACTTTACCATTTTCAAGACACTAATTTACATTTAAAGTCACTATGCTTAGCCATTTCAAGAAACAAGTTCACAATTTCAAATCACTACACTTTACCATTTTCAAGTCACTAATTCACATTTCAAGTCACTACATTTAACCGTTTCAAGAAACAAGTTCACAATTTCAAGTCATTACACTTAACCATTTTCTAGTCTCTAATTCACATTTCAAGTCACTACACTTAACCATTTTCAAGAAACAAGTTCACAATTTCAAGTCACTGCGCTTAGCCATTTTAAGAAACAAGTTCGCAATATCAAGTCACTACACTTTACCATTTTCAAGAAACTAATTCACATTTCAAGCCACTACACATAACCATTTCAAGAAACAAGTTCACAATTTCAAGTCACTACACTTAACCATTTCAAGAAACAAGTTCACAATTTCAAGGGACTACACTTAACCATTTTCTTGTCACTAATTCACATTTCAAGTCACAACACTTAACCATTTTCAAGAAACAAGTTCACAATTGCAAGTCACTACACTTAACCATTTTAATGAAACAAGTTCACAATTTCAAGTCACTACACTTAACTATTTTCAAGTCACTAATTCACATTTCAAGTCACTACAGTTAACTATTTAGAAGAAACAAGTTCACAATTTCATGTCACTACATTTAACCTTTTTCAAGAAACATGTTCACAATTTCAAATCACTACACTTTACCATTTTCAAGTCACTAATTCACATTTCAAGTCACTACACTTAACCGTTTTAAGAAACAAGTTCACAATTTCAAGTCACTATACTTAGCCATTTCAAGAAACAAGTTCGCAATATCAAGTCACTACACTTTACCATTTTCAAGAAATAAATTCACATTTCAAGCCACTACACATAACCACTTCAAGAAACAAGTTCACAATTTCAAGTCACTACACTTAACCATTTCAAGAAACAAGTTCACAATTTCAAGTCACTACACTTAACCATTTTCAAGTCACTAATTCACATTTCAAGTCACTACAGTTAACTATTTAGAAGAAACAAGTTCACAATTTCAAGTCACTACACTTAACCATTTTCTTGTCACTAATTCACATTTCAAGTCACAACACTTAACCATTTTCAAGAGACAAGTTCACAATTTCAAGTCACTACGCTTAGCCATTTCAAGAAACAAGTTCGCAATATCAAGTCACTACACTTTACCATTTTCAAGAATAAATTCACATTTCAAGCCACTACACATAACCACTTCAAGAAACAAGTTCACAATTTCAAGTCACTACACTTAACCATTTCAAGAAACAAGTTCACAATTTCAAGTCACTACACTTAACCATTTTCAAGTCACTAATTCACATTTCAAGTCACTATAGTTAACTATTTAGAAGATACAAGTTCACAATTTCAAGTAACTACACTTAACCATTTTCTTGTCACTAATTCACATTTCAAGTCACAACACTTAACCATTTTCAAGAGACAAGTTCACAATTGCAAGTCACTACACTTAACCATTTTAAAGAAACAAGTTCACAATTGTAAGTCACAACACTTAACCATTTCAAGAAACAAGTTCACAATTTAAAGTCACTACACTAAACCATTTTCTAGAAACATGTCCACAATTTCAAGTCACTACATTTAACCATTTTCAAGAAACATGTTCACAATTTCATGTCACTACACTTAACCATTTTAAACTCACTAATTCACAATTGCAAGTCACTACACTAAACCATTTTCAAGAAACATGTTCACAATTTCAAGTCACTACACACAACCATTTTCAAGAAACAAGTTCACAATTACAAGTCACTACACTTAACAATTTCAAGAAACAAGTTCACAATTTCAAGTCATTACACTTAACCAATTTCTAGTCTCTAATTCACATTTCAAATCACTACACTTAACCATTTTCAACTTACTAATTAACATTTCAAGTCACTACACTTAACCATTTTCAAGAAACAAGTTCACAATATAAAGTCACTATTCTTAGCTATTTCAAGAAACAAGTTCACAATTTCAAGTCACTACACTTAACCATTTTCAACTTACTAATTCATATTTCAACTCCTTACACTTAACCATTTTCAAGAAACATGTTCACAATTTCAAGTCACTACACTTAACCTTTTTCTAGTCTCTAATTCACATTTCAAGTCTCTAATTCAAATTTCAAGTCGCTACAGTTAACCATTTAGAAGAAACAAGTTTACAATTTCAAGTCACAACGTTTAACCATTTTAACATTTTCAACACAATAATTTACATTTCAAGTCACTAGACTTAACCATTTTAAAAAACAAGTTCACAATTGCAGGTCACAACACTTAACCATTTCAAGAAACAAGTTCACAATTTCAAGGCACTACACTTAACCATTTTCTTGTCACTAATTCACATTTCAAGTCACAACACTTAACCATTTTCAAGAAACAAGTTCACAATTGCAAGTCACTACACTTAACCATTTTCAAGAAACAAGTTCACAATTTCAAGTCACTACACTTAACCATTTTCAAGTCTCTAATTCACATTTCAAGTCACTACAGTTAACTATTTAGAAGAAACAAGTTCACAATTTAAAATCACTACACTTTACCATTTTCAAGAAACTAATTCACATTTCATGTCACTACACATAACCATTTCAAGAAACAAGTTCACAATTTCAAGTCACTACACTTAACCATTTTCTAGTCTCTAATTCACATTTCAAGTCACTACACAACCATTTTCAAGAAACTAATTCACATTTCAAGTGACTAAGCTTAACCATTTTAAGAAACAAATGCACAATATCAAATCACTACACTTTACCATTTTCAAGAAACTAATACACATTTCAAGTCACTACACTTAACCATTTCAAGAAACAAGTTCACAATTTCAAGGCACTACACTTATCCATTTTCTAGTCACTATTTCACATTTCAAGTCATTACATTTAACCATTTTCAAGAAACATGTTCACAATTTCATGTCACTACACTTAACCATTTTAAACTCACTAATTCACAATTGCAAGTCACTACACTAAACCATTTTCAAGAAACAAGTTCACAATTTCAAGTCATTAATCTTAACCATTTTCTAGTCTATAATTCACATTTCAAGTCACTACACTTTACATTTTTCAAGTCAGTAATTCACATTTTAAGTCACTACACATAACCATTTTCAAGAAACAAATTCACATTTGAAGTCACTAGATTACTCCATTTTCAAGAAACAAGTTCACATTTTCAAGTCACTAAACTTAACCATTTTCAACTCACTAATTCACGTTTCAACTCCTTACACTTAACCATTTTCAAGAAACATATTCACAATTTCAAGTCACTACACTTAATCATTTTCAAGAAACAAGTTCACAATATCAAGTCACTACGCTTAGCCTTTTCAAGAAACAAGTTCACAATTTCAAGTCACTACACTTAACCATTTTCAAGTCACTAATTCACATTTCATGTCACTACACTTAACCGTTTAAAGAAACAAGTTCACAATTTCAAGTCATTACACTTAACCATTTTCTAGTCTCTAATTCACATTTCAAGTAACTACACTTAACCATTTTCAAGAAACAAGTTCAGAATTTCAAGTCACTACATTAAACCATTTTCAAGAAACAAGTTCACATTTTCAAGTTACTACACTTAACCATTTTCAACTCACTAATTTACATTTCAACTCACTACACTAAACCATTTTCAAGAAACATGTTCACAATTTCAAGTCACTACACTTAACCATTTTAAAGAACAAGCTCACAATTTCTAGTAACTACGCTTAGCCATTTCAAGAAACAAGTTCACAATTTAAAATCACCACACTTTACCATTTTCAAGACACTAATTCACATTTCAAGTCACTACACTTAACCATTTTCAACTCACTAATTCATATTTCAACTCCTTACACTTAACAATTTTCAAGAAACATGTTCACAATTTCAAGTCACTACACTTAAATATTTTCAAGAAACAAGTTCACAATTTCAAGTCACTATGCTTAGCCATTTCAAGAAACAAGTTCACAATTTCAAATTACTACACTTTACCATTTTCAAGACACTAATTCACATTTCAAGTCACTACACTAAACCATTTTCAAAAAATAAGTTCACAATTTCAAATCACTACACTTTACCATTTTCAAGACACTAATTTACATTTAAAGTCACTATGCTTAGCCATTTCAAGAAACAAGTTCACAATTTCAAATCACTACACTTTACCATTTTCAAGTCACTAATTCACATTTCAAGTCACTACATTTAACCGTTGCAAGAAACAAGTTCACAATTTCAAGTCATTACACTTAACCATTTTCTAGTCTCTAATTCACATTTCAAGTCACTACACTTAACCATTTCAAGAAACAAGTTCACAATTTCAAGGGACTACACTTAACCATTTTTTTGTCACTAATTCACATTTCAAGTCACAACACTTAACCATTTTCAAGAAACAAGTTCACAATTGCAAGTCACTACGCTTAGCCATTTTAAGAAACAAGTTCGCAATATCAAGTCACTACACTTTACCATTTTCAAGAAACTAATTCACATTTCAAGCCACTACACATAACCATTTCAAGAAACAAGTTCACAATTTCAAGTCACTACACTTAACCATTTCAAGAAACAAGTTCACAATTTCAAGGGACTACACTTAACCATTTTCTTGTCACTAATTCACATTTCAAGTCACAACACTTAACCATTTTCAAGAAACAAGTTCACAATTGCAAGTCACTACACTTAACCATTTTAATGAAACAAGTTCACAATTTCAAGTCACTACACTTAACTATTTTCAAGTCACTAATTCACATTTCAAGTCACTACAGTTAACTATTTAGAAGAAACAAGTTCACAATTTCATGTCACTACATTTAACCTTTTTCAAGAAACATGTTAACAATTTCAAGTCACTACACTTAACAATATTCAAGAAAAAAGTTCACAATTTCAAGTCACTATACTTAACCATTTTCAAGTCACTAATTCACATTTTAAGTCACAACACTAAACCATTTTCAAGAAACAAGTCCACATTTCAAGTCACTACATTAAACCATTTTCAAGAAACAATTTCAGATTTTCAAGTCACTACACTTAACCATTTTCAACTCACTAATTTACATTTCAACTCACTACACTAAACCATTTTCAAGAAACATGTTCACAATTTCAAGTCACTACACTTAACCATTTTAAAGAACAAGCTCACAATTTCTAGTAACTACGCTTAGCCATTTCAAGAAACAAGTTCACAATTTCAAATCACTACACTTTACCATTTTCAAGACACTAATTCACATTTCAAGTCACTACACTTAACCGTTTCAAGAAACAAGTTCACAATTTCAAGTCATTACACTTAACCATTTTCTAGTATCTAATTCACATTTCAAGTCACGACACTTAACCATTTTCAAGAAACAAGTTCACAATTTCAAGTCACTACGCTTAGCCATTTCAAGAAACAAGTTCGCAATATCAAGTCACTACACTTAACCATTTCAAGAAACAAGTTCACAATTTCAAGTCACTACACTTAACCATTTCAAGAAACAAGTTCACAATTTCAAGGCACTACACTTAACCATTTTCTTGTCACTAATTCACATTTCAAGTCACAACACTTAACCATTTTCAAGAAACAAGTTCACAATTGCAAGTCACTACACTTAACCATTTTAATGAAACAAGTTCACAATTTCAAGTCACTACACTTAACTATTTTCAAGTCACTAATTCACATTTCAAGTCACTACAGTTAACTATTTAGAAGAAACAAGTTCACAATTTCATGTCACTACATTTAACCTTTTTCAAGAAACATGTTAACAATTTCAAGTCACTACACTTAACAATATTCAAGAAAAAAGTTCACAATTTCAAGTCACTATACTTAACCATTTTCAAGTCACTAATTCACATTTTAAGTCACAACACTAAACCATTTTCAAGAAACAAGTCCACATTTCAAGTCACTACATTAAACCATTTTCAAGAAACAATTTCAGATTTTCAAGTCACTACACTTAACCATTTTCAACTCACTAATTTACATTTCAACTCACTACACTAAACCATTTTCAAGAAACATGTTCACAATTTCAAGTCACTACACTTAACCATTTTAAAGAACAAGCTCACAATTTCTAGTAACTACGCTTAGCCATTTCAAGAAACAAGTTCACAATTTCAAATCACTACACTTTACCATTTTCAAGACACTAATTCACATTTCAAGTCACTACACTTAACCGTTTCAAGAAACAAGTTCACAATTTCAAGTCATTACACTTAACCATTTTCTAGTATCTAATTCACATTTCAAGTCACGACACTTAACCATTTTCAAGAAACAAGTTCACAATTTCAAGTCACTACGCTTAGCCATTTCAAGAAACAAGTTCGCAATATCAAGTCACTACACTTAACCATTTCAAGAAACAAGTTCACA
Source organism: Capsicum rhomboideum (assembly GCA_031232105.1). Lineage (NCBI taxonomy): Eukaryota > Viridiplantae > Streptophyta > Magnoliopsida > Solanales > Solanaceae > Capsicum > Capsicum rhomboideum. The sequence continues at coordinate 61,855,031 of CP124711.1, forward strand.
ATTTCAAGTCACTACACTTAACCATTTTCTTGTCACTAATTCACATTTCAAGTCACAACACTTAACCATTTTCAAGAGACAAGTTCACAATTGCAAGTCACTACACTTAACCATTTTAAAGAAACAAGTTCACAATTGTAAGTCACAACACTTAACCATTTCAAGAAACAAGTTCACAATTTAAAGTCACTACACTAAACCATTTTCTAGAAACATGTCCACAATTTCAAGTCACTACATTTAACCATTTTCAAGAAACAAGTTCACAATTTCAAGTCACTACATTAAACCATTTTCAAGAAACAAGTTCACATTTTCAAGTTACTACACTTAACCATTTTCAACTCACTAATTTACATTTCAACTCACTACACTAAACCATTTTCAAGAAACATGTTCACAATTTCAAGTCACTACACTTAACCATTTTAAAGAACAAGCTCACAATTTCTAGTAACTACGCTTAGCCATTTCAAGAAACAAGTTCACAATTTAAAATCACCACACTTTACCATTTTCAAGACACTAATTCACATTTCAAGTCACTACACTTAACCATTTTCAACTCACTAATTCATATTTCAACTCCTTACACTTAACAATTTTCAAGAAACATGTTCACAATTTCAAGTCACTACACTTAAATATTTTCAAGAAACAAGTTCACAATTTCAAGTCACTATGCTTAGCCATTTCAAGAAACAAGTTCACAATTTCAAATTACTACACTTTACCATTTTCAAGACACTAATTCACATTTCAAGTCACTACACTAAACCATTTTCCAAAAATAAGTTCACAATTTCAAATCACTACACTTTACCATTTTCAAGACACTAATTTACATTTAAAGTCACTATGCTTAGCCATTTCAAGAAACAAGTTCACAATTTCAAATCACTACACTTTACCATTTTCAAGTCACTAATTCACATTTCAAGTCACTACACTTAACCATTTCAAGAAACAAGTTCACAATTTCAAGTCATTACACTTAACCATTTCAAGAAACAAGTTCACAATTTCAAGTCACAACACTTAACCATTTTCAAGAAACAAGTTCACAATTGCAAGTCACTACGCTTAGCCATTTTAAGAAACAAGTTCGCAATATCAAGTCACTACACTTTACCATTTTCAAGAAACTAATTCACATTTCAAGCCACTACACATAACCATTTCAAGAAACAAGTTCACAATTTCAAGTCACTACACTTAACCATTTCAAGAAACAAGTTCACAATTTCAAGGGACTACACTTAACCATTTTCTTGTCACTAATTCACATTTCAAGTCACAACACTTAACCATTTTCAAGAAACAAGTTCACAATTGCAAGTCACTACACTTAACCATTTTAATGAAACAAGTTCACAATTTCAAGTCACTACACTTAACTATTTTCAAGTCACTAATTCACATTTCAAGTCACTACAGTTAACTATTTAGAAGAAACAAGTTCACAATTTCATGTCACTACATTTAACCTTTTTCAAGAAACATGTTAACAATTTCAAGTCACTACACTTAACAATATTCAAGAAAAAAGTTCACAATTTCAAGTCACTATACTTAACCATTTTCAAGTCACTAATTCACATTTTAAGTCACAACACTAAACCATTTTCAAGAAACAAGTCCACATTTCAAGTCACTACATTAAACCATTTTCAAGAAACAATTTCAGATTTTCAAGTCACTACACTTAACCATTTTCAACTCACTAATTTACATTTCAACTCACTACACTAAACCATTTTCAAGAAACATGTTCACAATTTCAAGTCACTACACTTAACCATTTTAAAGAACAAGCTCACAATTTCTAGTAACTACGCTTAGCCATTTCAAGAAACAAGTTCACAATTTCAAATCACTACACTTTACCATTTTCAAGACACTAATTCACATTTCAAGTCACTACACTTAACCGTTTCAAGAAACAAGTTCACAATTTCAAGTCATTACACTTAACCATTTTCTAGTATCTAATTCACATTTCAAGTCACGACACTTAACCATTTTCAAGAAACAAGTTCACAATTTCAAGTCACTACGCTTAGCCATTTCAAGAAACAAGTTCGCAATATCAAGTCACTACACTTAACCATTTCAAGAAACAAGTTCACAATTTCAAGTAACTACACTTAACCATTTTCTTGTCACTAATTCACATTTCAAGTCACAACACTTAACCATTTTCAAGAGACAAGTTCACAATTGCAAGTCACTACACTTAACCATTTTAAAGAAACAAGTTCACAATTGTAAGTCACAACACTTAACCATTTCAAGAAACAAGTTCACAATTTAAAGTCACTACACTAAACCATTTTCTAGAAACATGTCCACAATTTCAAGTCACTACATTTAACCATTTTCAAGAAACAAGTTCACAATTTCAAGTCACTACATTAAACCATTTTCAAGAAACAAGTTCACATTTTCAAGTTACTACACTTAACCATTTTCAACTCACTAATTTACATTTCAACTCACTACACTAAACCATTTTCAAGAAACATGTTCACAATTTCAAGTCACTACACTTAACCATTTTAAAGAACAAGCTCACAATTTCTAGTAACTACGCTTAGCCATTTCAAGAAACAAGTTCACAATTTAAAATCACCACACTTTACCATTTTCAAGACACTAATTCACATTTCAAGTCACTACACTTAACCATTTTCAACTCACTAATTCATATTTCAACTCCTTACACTTAACAATTTTCAAGAAACATGTTCACAATTTCAAGTCACTACACTTAAATATTTTCAAGAAACAAGTTCACAATTTCAAGTCACTATGCTTAGCCATTTCAAGAAACAAGTTCACAATTTCAAATTACTACACTTTACCATTTTCAAGACACTAATTCACATTTCAAGTCACTACACTAAACCATTTTCCAAAAATAAGTTCACAATTTCAAATCACTACACTTTACCATTTTCAAGACACTAATTTACATTTAAAGTCACTATGCTTAGCCATTTCAAGAAACAAGTTCACAATTTCAAATCACTACACTTTACCATTTTCAAGTCACTAATTCACATTTCAAGTCACTACATTTAACCGTTGCAAGAAACAAGTTCACAATTTCAAGTCATTACACTTAACCATTTCAAGAAACAAGTTCACAATTTCAAGGCACTACACTTATCCATTTTCTAGTCACTATTTCACATTTCAAGTCACTACAGTTAACTATTTAGAAGAAACAAGTTCACAATTTAAAATCACTACACTTTACCATTTTCAAGAAACTAATTCACATTTCATTTCACTACACATAACCATTTCAAGAAACAAGTTCACAATTTCAAGTCACTACAGTTAACCATTTCAAGAAACAAGTTCACAATTTCAAGGCACTACACTTAACCATTTTCAAGAAACAAGTTCACAATTTCAAGTCACTACACTTAACCATTTTCAAGTCTCTAATTCACATTTCAAGTCACTACAGTTAACTATTTAGAAGAAACAAGTTCACAATTTAAAATCACTACACTTTACCATTTTCAAGAAACTAATTCACATTTCATTTCACTACACATAACCATTTCAAGAAACAAGTTCACAATTTCAAGTCACTACAGTTAACCATTTCAAGAAACAAGTTCACAATTTCAAGGCACTACACTTAACCATTTTCTTGTCACTAATTCACATTTCAAGTCACAACACTTAACCATTTTCAAGAAACAAGTTCACAATTGCAAGTCACTACACTTAACCATTTTCAAGAAACAAGTTCACAATTTCAAGTCACTACACTTAACCATTTTCAAGTCTCTAATTCACATTTCAAGTCACTACAGTTAACTATTTAGAAGAAACAAGTTCACAATTTAAAATCACTACACTTTACCATTTTCAAGAAACTAATTCACATTTCATTTCACTACACATAACCATTTCAAGAAACAAGTTCACAATTTCAAGTCACTACACTTAACCATTTTCTAGTCTCTAATTCACATTTCAAGTCACTACACAACCATTTTCAAGAAACTAATTCACATTTCAAGTCACTAAGCTTAACCATTTTAAGAAACAAATGCACAATATCAAATCACTACACTTTACCATTTTCAAGAAACTAATACACATTTCAAGTCACTACACTTAACCATTTCAAGAAACAAGTTCACAATTTCAAGGCACTACACTTATCCATTTTCTAGTCACTATTTCACATTTCAAGTCATTACATTTAACCATTTTCAAGAAACATGTTCACAATTTCATGTCACTACACTTAACCATTTTAAACTCACTAATTCACAATTGCAAGTCACTACACTAAACCATTTTCAAGAAACAAGTTCACAATTTAAAGTCATTAATCTTAACCATTTTCTAGTCTATAATTCACATTTCAAGTCACTACACCTTACATTTTTCAAGTCAGTAATTCACATTTTAAGTCACTACACATAACCATTTTCAAGAAACAAATTCACATTTGAAGTCACTAGATTACTCCATTTTCAAGAAACAAGTTCACATTTTCAAGTCACTAAACTTAACCATTTTCAACTCACTAATTCACGTTTCAACTCCTTACACTTAACCATTTTCAAGAAACATATTCACAATTTCAAGTCACTACACTTAATCATTTTCAAGAAACAAGTTCACAATATCAAGTCACTACGCTTAGCCTTTTCAAGAAACAAGTTCACAATTTCAAGTCACTACACTTAACCATTTTCAAGTCACTAATTCACATTTCATGTCACTACACTTAACCGTTTAAAGAAACAAGTTCACAATTTCAAGTCATTACACTTAACCATTTTCTAGTCTCTAATTCACATTTCAAGTAACTACACTTAACCATTTTCAAGAAACAAGTTCAGAATTTCAAGTCACTACATTAAACCATTTTCAAGAAACAAGTTCACATTTTCAAGTTACTACACTTAACCATTTTCAACTCACTAATTTACATTTCAACTCACTACACTAAACCATTTTCAAGAAACATGTTCACAATTTCAAGTCACTACACTTAACCATTTTAAAGAACAAGCTCACAATTTCTAGTAACTACGCTTAGCCATTTCAAGAAACAAGTTCACAATTTAAAATCACCACACTTTACCATTTTCAAGACACTAATTCACATTTCAAGTCACTACACTTAACCATTTTCAACTCACTAATTCATATTTCAACTCCTTACACTTAACAATTTTCAAGAAACATGTTCACAATTTCAAGTCACTACACTTAAATATTTTCAAGAAACAAGTTCACAATTTCAAGTCACTATGCTTAGCCATTTCAAGAAACAAGTTCACAATTTCAAATTACTACACTTTACCATTTTCAAGACACTAATTCACATTTCAAGTCACTACACTTAACCATTTTCAAAAAATAAGTTCACAATTTCAAATCACTACACTTTACCATTTTCAAGACACTAATTTACATTTAAAGTCACTATGCTTAGCCATTTCAAGAAACAAGTTCACAATTTCAAATCACTACACTTTACCATTTTCAAGTCACTAATTCACATTTCAAGTCACTACATTTAACCGTTGCAAGAAACAAGTTCACAATTTCAAGTCATTACACTTAACCATTTTCTAGTCTCTAATTCACATTTCAAGTCACTACACTTAACCATTTCAAGAAACAAGTTCACAATTTCAAGGGACTACACTTAACCATTTTTTTGTCACTAATTCACATTTCAAGTCACAACACTTAACCATTTTCAAGAAACAAGTTCACAATTGCAAGTCACTACGCTTAGCCATTTTAAGAAACAAGTTCGCAATATCAAGTCACTACACTTTACCATTTTCAAGAAACTAATTCACATTTCAAGCCACTACACATAACCATTTCAAGAAACAAGTTCACAATTTCAAGTCACTACACTTAACCATTTCAAGAAACAAGTTCACAATTTCAAGGGACTACACTTAACCATTTTCTTGTCACTAATTCACATTTCAAGTCACAACACTTAACCATTTTCAAGAAACAAGTTCACAATTGCAAGTCACTACACTTAACCATTTTAATGAAACAAGTTCACAATTTCAAGTCACTACACTTAACTATTTTCAAGTCACTAATTCACATTTCAAGTCACTACAGTTAACTATTTAGAAGAAACAAGTTCACAATTTCATGTCACTACATTTAACCTTTTTCAAGAAACATGTTAACAATTTCAAGTCACTACACTTAACAATATTCAAGAAAAAAGTTCACAATTTCAAGTCACTATACTTAACCATTTTCAAGTCACTAATTCACATTTTAAGTCACAACACTAAACCATTTTCAAGAAACAAGTCCACATTTCAAGTCACTACATTAAACCATTTTCAAGAAACAATTTCAGATTTTCAAGTCACTACACTTAACCATTTTCAACTCACTAATTTACATTTCAACTCACTACACTAAACCATTTTCAAGAAACATGTTCACAATTTCAAGTCACTACACTTAACCATTTTAAAGAACAAGCTCACAATTTCTAGTAACTACGCTTAGCCATTTCAAGAAACAAGTTCACAATTTAAAATCACTACACTTTACCATTTTCAAGACACTAATTCACATTTCAAGTCACTACACTTAACCGTTTCAAGAAACAAGTTCACAATATCAAGTCATTACACTTAACCATTTTCTAGTATCTAATTCACATTTCAAGTCACTACACTTAACCATTTTCAAGAAACAAGTTCACAATTTCAAGTCACTACGCTTAGCCATTTCAAGAAACAAGTTCGCAATATCAAGTCACTACACTTAACCATTTCAAGAAACAAGTTCACAATTTCAAGTCACTACACTTAACCATTTCAAGAAACAAGTTCACAATTTCAAGGCACTACACTTAACCATTTTCTTGTCACTAATTCACATTTTAAGTCACAACACTTAACCATTTTCAAGAAACAAGTTCACATTTCAAGTCACTACATTAAACCATTTTGAAGAAACAAGTTCAGATTTTCAAGTTACTACACTTAACCATTTTCAACTCACTAATTTACATTTCAACTCACTACACTAAACCATTTTCAAGAAACATGTTCACAATTTCTAGTTACTACACTTAACCATTTTAAAGAACAAGCTCACAATTTCTAGTAACTACGCTTAGCCATTTCAAGAAACAAGTTCACAATTTAAAATCACCACACTTTACCATTTTCAAGACACTAATTCACATTTCAAGTCACTACACTTAACCATTTTCAACTCACTAATTCATATTTCAACACCTTACACTTAACAATTTTCAAGAAACATGTTCACACTTTCAAGTCACTACACTTAAATATTTTCAAGAAACAAGTTCACAATTTCAAGTCACTATGCTTAGCCATTTCAAGAAACAAGTTCACAATTTCAAATTACTACACTTTACCATTTTCAAGAAACTAATTCACATTTCAAGTCACTACACTTAACCATTTTCAAAAAATAAGTTCACAATTTCAAATCACTACACTTTACCATTTTTAAGACACTAATTTACATTTAAAGTCACTATGCTTAGCCATTTCAAGAAACAAATTCACAATTTCAAGTCACTACACTTAACCATTTTCTTGTCACTAATTTACATTTCAAGTCACTACACTTAACCATTTAAAGAAACAAGTTCACAATTTCAAGGCACTACACTTATCCATTTTCTAGTCACTATTTCACATTTCAAGTCACAACATTTAACCATTTTCAAGAAACAAGTTCACAATTTCAAGTCACTACACTTAACTATTTTAAGAAACAAGTTCACAATTTCAAGGCACTACACTTAACCATTTTCTAGTCACTAATTCACATTTCAAGTCACAACATTTAACCATTTACAAGAAACAAGTTCTTATTTCAAGTCACTACATTTAACCATTTTCAAGAAACAAGTTCCCAATTTCATGACACTATACTCAACCATTTTCAAGTCTCTAATTCAAATTTCAAGTCGCTACAGTTAACCATTTAGAAGAAACAAGTTTACAATTTCAAGTCACAACGTTTAATCATTTTAACATTTTCAAAACAATAATTTACATTTCAAGTCACTAGACTTAACCATTTTAAAGAAACAAGTTCACAATTGCAGGTCACAACACTTAACCATTTCAAGAAACAAGTTCACAATTTCAAGTCACTGCACTAAACCATTTTCAAGAAACATGTTCACAATTTCAAGTCACTACATTTAACCATTTTGAAGAAACATGTTCACAATTTCATGTCACTACACTTAACCATTTTAAACTCCCCAATTCACAATTGCAAGTCACTACACTAAACCATTTTCAAGAAACATGTTCACAATTTCAAGTCACTACACTTAACCATTTTCAAGAAACAAGTTCACAATTACAAGTCACTACACTTAACAATTTCAAGAAACAAGTTCACAATTTCAAGTCATTACACTTAACCAATTTCTAGTCTCTAATTCACATTTCAAGTCACTACACTTAACCATTTTCAACTTACTAATTAACATTTCAAGTCACTACACTTAACCATTTTCAAGAAAAAAGTTCACAATATCAAGTCACTATGCTTAGCTATTTCAAGAAACAAGTTCACAATTTCAAGTCACTACACTTAACTATTTTAAGAAACAAGTTCACAATTTCAAGGCACTACACTTAACCATTTTCTAGTCACTAATTCACATTTCAAGTCACAACATTTAACCATTTACAAGAAACAAGTTCTTATTTCAAGTCACTACATTTAACCATTTTCAAGAAACAAGTTCCCAATTTCATGACACTATACTCAACCATTTTCAAGTCTCTAATTCAAATTTCAAGTCGCTACAGTTAACCATTTAGAAGAAACAAGTTTACAATTTCAAGTCACAACGTTTAATCATTTTAACATTTTCAAAACAATAATTTACATTTCAAGTCACTAGACTTAACCATTTTAAAGAAACAAGTTCACAATTGCAGGTCACAACACTTAACCATTTCAAGAAACAAGTTCACAATTTCAAGTCACTGCACTAAACCATTTTCAAGAAACATGTTCACAATTTCAAGTCACTACATTTAACCATTTTGAAGAAACATGTTCACAATTTCATGTCACTACACTTAACCATTTTAAACTCCCCAATTCACAATTGCAAGTCACTACACTAAACCATTTTCAAGAAACATGTTCACAATTTCAAGTCACTACACTTAACCATTTTCAAGAAACAAGTTCACAATTACAAGTCACTACACTTAACAATTTCAAGAAACAAGTTCACAATTTCAAGTCATTACACTTAACCAATTTCTAGTCTCTAATTCACATTTCAAGTCACTACACTTAACCATTTTCAACTTACTAATTAACATTTCAAGTCACTACACTTAACCATTTTCAAGAAAAAAGTTCACAATATCAAGTCACTATGCTTAGCTATTTCAAGAAACAAGTTCACAATTTCAAGTCACTACACTTTACCATTTTCAAGAAACTAATTCACATTTCAAGTCACTACACTTAACCATTTTCAACTCACTAATTCATATTTCAACTCCTTACACTTAACAATTTTCAAGAAACAAGTTCACAATTTCAAGTCACTATGCTTAGCCATTTCAAGAAACATGTTCCCAATTTCAACTCCTTACACTTAACAATTTTCAAGAAACAAGTTCACAATTTCAAGTCACTATGCTTAGCCATTTCAAGAAACAAGTTCACAATTTCAAATCACTACACTTTACCATTTTCAAGTCACTAATTCACATTTCAAGTTACTACACTTAACCGTTTCAAGAAACAAGTTCACAATTTCAAGTCATTACACTTAACCATTTTCTAGTCTCTAATTCACATTTCAAGTCACTACACTTAACCATTTTCTTGTCACTAATTCACATTTCAAGTCACTACACTTAACCATTTAAAGAAACAAGTTCACAATTTCAAGTCACTACAGTTAACCATTTCAAGAAACAAGTTCACAATTTCAAGGCACTACACTTAACCATTTTCTTGTCACTAATTCACATTTCAAGTCACAACACTTAACCATTTTCAAGAAACAAGTTCACAATTGCAAGTCACTACACTTAACCATTTTCAAGAAACAAGTTCACAATTTCAAGTCACTACACTTAACCATTTTCAAGTCTCTAATTCACATTTCAAGTCACTACAGTTAACTATTTAGAAGAAACAAGTTCACAATTTAAAATCACTACACTTTACCATTTTCAAGAAACTAATTCACATTTCATGTCACTACACTTTACATTTTTCAAGTCAGTAATTCACATTTTAAGTCACTACACATAACCATTTTCAAGAAACAAATTCACATTTGAAGTCACTAGATTACTCCATTTTCAAGAAACAAGTTCACATTTTCAAGTCACTAAACTTAACCATTTTCAACTCACTAATTCACGTTTCAACTCCTTACACTTAACCATTTTCAAGAAACATATTCACAATTTCAAGTCACTACACTTAATCATTTTCAAGAAACAAGTTCACAATATCAAGTCACTACGCTTAGCCTTTTCAAGAAACAAGTTCACAATTTCAAGTCACTACACTTAACCATTTTCAAGTCACTAATTCACATTTCATGTCACTACACTTAACCGTTTAAAGAAACAAGTTCACAATTTCAAGTCATTACACTTAACCATTTTCTAGTCTCTAATACACATTTCAAGTAACTACACTTAACCATTTTCAAGAAACAAGTTCACAATTTCAAGTCACTACATTAAACCATTTTCAAGAAACAAGTTCACATTTTCAAGTCACTACACTTAACCATTTTCAACTCACTAATTTACATTTCAACTCACTACACTAAACCATTTTCAAGAAACATGTTCACAATTTCAAGTCACTACACTTAACCATTTTAAAGAACAAGCTCACAATTTCTAGTAACTACGCTTAGCCATTTCAAGAAACAAGTTCACAATTTAAAATCACCACACTTTACCATTTTCAAGACACTAATTCACATTTCAAGTCACTACACTTAACCATTTTCAACTCACTAATTCATATTTCAACTCCTTACACTTAACAATTTTCAAGAAACAAGTTCACAATTTCAAGTCACTACACTTAAATATTTTCAAGAAACAAGTTCACAATTTCAAGTCACTATGCTTAGCCATTTCAAGAAACAAGTTCACAATTTCAAATTACTACACTTTACCATTTTCAAGACACTAATTCACATTTCAAGTCACTACACTTAACCGTTTCAAGAAACAAGTTCACAATTTCAAGTCATTACACTTAACCATTTTCTAGTATCTAATTCACAATTCAAGTCACTACACTTAACCATTTTCAAGAAACAAGTTCACAATTTCAAGTCACTACGCTTAGCCATTTCAAGAAACAAGTTCGCAATATCAAGTCACTATACTTAACCATTTCAAGAAACAAGTTCACAATTTCAAGTCACTACACTTAACCATTTCAAGAAACAAGTTCACAATTTCAAGGCACTACACTTAACCATTTTTTTGTCACTAATTCACATTTTAAGTCACAACACTTAACCATTTTCAAGAAACAAGTTCACATTTCAAGTCACTACATTAAACCATTTTGAAGAAACAAGTTCAGATTTTCAAGTCACTACACTTAACCATTTTCAAGTCACTAATTTACATTTCAACTCACTACACTAAACCATTTTCAAGAAACATGTTCACAATTTCTAGTCACTACACTTAACCATTTTAAAGAACAAGCTCACAATTTCTAGTAACTACGCTTAGCCATTTCAAGAAACAAGTTCACAATTTCAAATCACTACACTTTACCATTTTCAAGTCACTAATTCACATTTCAAGTCACTACACTTAACCCTTTCAAGAAACAAGTTCACAATTTCAAGTCATTACACTTAACCATTTTCTAGTCTCTAATTCACATTTTAAGTCACTACACTTAACCATTTTCAAGATACAAGTTCACAATTTCAAGTCACTACACTTAACCATTTTAAAGAACAAGCTCACAATTTCTAGTAACTACGCTTAGCCATTTCAAGAAACAAGTTCACAATTTAAAATCACCACACTTTACCATTTTCAAGACACTAATTCACATTTCAAGTCACTACACTTAACCATTTTCAACTCACTAATTCATATTTCAACTCCTTACACTTAACAATTTTCTAGAAACATGTTCACAATTTCAAGTCACTACAGTTAAATATTTTCAAGAAACAAGTTCACAATTTCAAGTCACTACACTTAACCATTTTCAAAAAATAAGTTCACAATTTCAAATCACTACACTTTACCATTTTTAAGACACTAATTTACATTTAAAGTCACTATGCTTAGCCATTTCAAGAAACAAGTTCACAATTTCAAATCACTACACTTTACCATTTTCAAGTCACTAATTCACATTTCAAGTCACTACATTTAACCGTTTCAAGAAACAAGTTCACAATTTCAAGTCATTACACTTAACCATTTTCTAGTCTCTAATTCACATTTCAAGTCACTACACTTAACCATTTTCAAGAAACAAGTTCACAATTTCAAGTCACTACGCTTAGCCATTTTAAGAAACAAGTTCGCAATATCAAGTCACTACACTTTACCATTTTCAAGAAACTAATTCACATTTCAAGCCACTACACATAACCATTTCAAGAAACAAGTTCACAATTTCAAGTCACTACACTTAACCATCTCAAGAAACAAGTTTACAATTTCAAGGGACTACACTTAACCATTTTCTTGTCACTAATTCACATTTCAAGTCACAACACTTAACCATTTTCAAGAAACAAGTTCACAATTGCAAGTCACTACACTTAACGATTTTAATGAAACAAGTTCACAATTTCAAGTCACTACACTTAACTATTTTCAAGTCACTAATTCACATTTCAAGTCACTACAGTTAACTATTTAGAAGAAACAAGTTCACAATTTCAAGTCACTACATTTAACCTTTTTCAAGAAACATGTTCACAATTTCAAGTCACTACACTTAACAATATTCAAGAAAAAAGTTCACAATTTCAAGTCACTACATTTAACCATTTTCAAGTCACTAATTCACATTTTAAGTCACAACACTTAACCATTTTCAAGAAACAAGTTCACATTTCAAGTAACTACATTAAACCATTTTCAAGAAACAAGTTCAGATTTTCAAGTCACAACATTTAACCATTTTCAAGAAACAAGTTCACAATTTCAAGTCACTACACTTAACTATTTTAAGAAACAAGTTCACAATTTCAAGGCACTACACTTAACCATTTTCTAGTCACTAATTCACATTTCAAGTCACAACATTTAACCATTTACAAGAAACAAGTTCTTATTTCAAGTCACTACATTTAACCATTTTCAAGAAACAAGTTCCCAATTTCATGACACTATACTTAACCATTTTCAAGTCTCTAATTCAAATTTCAAGTCGCTACAGTGAACCATTTAGAAGAAACAAGTTTACAATTTCAAGTCACAACGTTTAACCATTTTAACATTTTCAACACAATAATTTACATTTCAAGTCACTACACTTAACCATTTTAAAGAAACAAGTTCACAATTGCAAGTCACAACACTTAACCATTTCAAGAAACAAGTTCACAATTTCAAGTCACTACACTAAACCATTTTCAAGAAACATGTTCACAATTTCAAGTCACTACATTTAACCATTTTCAAGAAACATGTTCACAATTTCATGTCACTATACTTAACCATTTTAAACTCACTAATTCACAATTGTAAGTCACTACACTAAACCATTTTCAAGAAACATGTTCACAATTTAGAGTCACTACACTTAACCATTTTCAAGAAACAAGTTCACAATTACAAGTCACTACACTTAACAATTTCAAGAAACAAGTTCACAATTTCAAGTCATTACACTTAACCAATTTCTAGTCTCTAATTCACATTTCAAGTCACTACACTTAACCATTTTTAACTTACTAATTAACATTTCAAGTCACTACACTTAGCCATTTTCAAGAAACAAGTTCACAATATCAAGTCACAATGCTTAGCTATTTCAAGAAACAAGTTCACAATTTCAAGTCACTACACTTAACCATTTTCAACTCACTAATTCATATTTCAACTCCTTACACTTAACCATTTTCAAGAAACATGTTCACAATTTCAAGTCACTACACTTAACCATTTTCTAGTCTCTAATTCACATTTCAAGTCCCTACACTGAACCATTTTCAAGAAACAAGTTCAAAATTTCAAGTCACTATGCTTAGCCATTTCAAGAAACAAGTTCACAATTTCAAGTCACTACACTTTACCATTTTCAATTCAATAATTCATATTTCAAGTCACTACACTTAACAATTTCAAGAAACAAGTTCACAATTTCAAGTCATTACTCTTAACCATTTTCTAGTCTATAATTCACATTTCAAGTCACTACACTTTACAATTTTCAAGTCAGTAATTCACATTTTAAGTCACTACATGTCACACCTCAAATCCTATTGGGCGGACATGGCCCCTGAAGCCGTTAAGGCCCGAGAGAAATTCTATACGTCCGCATACTTGTTGTCAATAGGCTAGCATTCAATCACTTATGGACACAACATATCAATAATATAAATCTGATAAGAACATTTATATAAACATGAGACATGGCCGTTGGAGCCATATGGTTGAGAAAAAAACACACAACATTCCCTCCTTCAACTGTATAACGTCTACAAAGCCTCTAACAGCTACAAAACCCAAAATATAGTCGGTATAATTTCCCACTTTATATACAATGCTTATGCAGCACCAAAACCACATATACATATGACTCGGAAAGCCCCGAACCGAACTGGAGCTCACCAATATTCTGTAGATGACCCGTAGCCTACTGAGGAGGTCTACTAGTACCTGTACCTGCAGCACGTAAGGTAAGTCCCCCAAGGGACGTCAGTACGAAAGAATGTACTGAGTATGTAAGGCTATAAGTAACTGTATGAAATATAAGCACTTCAATGGAATTAAGTACAAGTGAACGAACGATATAAATAACTACCATATGGTATATATGTGGAATCATGTACATTGCTTTCTTTACTTTACTGTACTTTACTTTACTTTACTGTACATCATCAATCATATCATGCCCGGGCCCAACTGATCAGTGGGAAATAACATAATAATCGGGATCGCCATCCATGCGGATGTTCCTTTTATCCCATGGGATACCACCCGTAATAATGGGATCGACATTCATGCGAGTGTTTCTTTCACTCCATGAGATACCACCCATTTTCAACATTAACCATTACACAATTACTCACATTACTTCATTCTTTAGTTATAAGAGCGATACATTTATAACAGTGCTACTAATTCTGAAATGAGATATTGTACAACCCTTTGGGGATAGGACAAGTGTTATGATAATATGAATACTAGATGCTGCAGAAGAATGCGGAAAAGAATAACCTTACATACCTTATCTTCTCAATATGTAACTACAATGATTCAGCTCCTTCATTATGTGTTACTCTACAACACAAGTACATAATGGAGCAAACATTAACGGCTAGCTACATTATAAGTTCACAAGACGGTAAGTAGGTGCTTAACGGAAAGTAGAAATCGTCCAACCTCCAAAACACATTTTGCATCACTCCCCCTTTCATTATACTACCAGATAACAGTATTCAACCACATTACCCTAACACTTACTGCTTTTGCAAAACAACAACACCAAATCAGTCCACACACCACCAAAACAGTCCACAAACAAACATAACCATTACAAACCGGTAGGATTACCTACCTAGTTTATCCTTTACATTTCCACTCCAATGAAACTCCATATATTCACACCATAAGGTAACCATACTGCCTTCCACAGTAGCATACCAAAATCATTCCACAACAGTTCCAAAATTCAGATTAACATAACAAAAGAGTGTTCTCTTTTCACTACAACAAACATTCCATTTACCAACACATATAAACATTTCCATCAAGCCATACATAAAAGGAACGATTCAGGGGCAGAAACACACTTTAATTTACTGGAATTTCATCATCATAACTTAATTTCTTCAACACCCTAAGCCCCTATACAAGTCTAAGCCACAAGGAAGACAAATTCATCAAAACCAACACAAGTGGACTGCCAACTTAATTAAGGGACTGCCCTATACATTTTAAACACCACCAACATGTTTTACACAACCTATTATACATATATAACATTAATCTATAAGGGTAAACACTTACCAAGGCTTGCAAAATGGGAGATTAGTCCAAGAACCCTAAAGGGGAAACTAGGGCGGCTGTTTTGGTTTAGAAAGGGGAGAGAGTGTTAATTAAAAGCTGAAATTTTGCAAGTGTAGTGAATGAAAAATAATGCTGAAATGATCCCTATATACACCCTTTTTGACCGCCTCTCTTTATCCATTCTTAGCCACATTTTTGGTCAAAAGTAGTCCAAGTAGGAGATGTACCTACTTGGCTAATTAATCTGCCCAAAACAGTCCAAGTAGGTGATGCACCTACTTGGTTTATTTCTAGTTGGACCATTTCAGTTTGGGCCTTGATTATATTTAGGTAGTGGGCTGGTGATCTTTCCCCTTTTTGGTACTTAGTTTGGGCCTCAATTGAGTCCATTAATATGTATCCAAGTACAGCCCAATAGCTTAAGTAGATGATACACCTACTATCTTAATTAGGTCACGGAAGCACCTCGTTTATGTTCTTCCCTTTTTCCAACGTCTTAATCCTTCTACCTTAATCCACCACTTAACTTTAAATTTACACTCAAGTATGTCGTTATTATCTCAAGTTTAATACCTTTATCCATGTTAGGTTGATCGTATAAGTTTTGAAAATGTACGGGGTGTTACACTACACATAACCATTTTCAAGAAAGAAATTCACATTTCAAGTCACAAGATTACTCCATTTTCAAGAAACAAGTTCACATTTTCAAGTCACTACACTTAACCATTTTCAACTCACTAATTCACATTTCAACTCCTTACACTTAACCATTTTCAAGAAACATGTTCACAATTTCAAGTCACTACACTTAACCATTTTCAAGAAACAAGTTCACAATATCAAGTCACTAAGCTTAGCCATTTCAAGAAACAAGTTCGCAATATCAAGTCACTACACTTTACCATTTTCAAGTCACTAATTCACATTTCAAGTCACTACACTTAACCGTTTCAAGAAAAGAGTTCACAATTTCAAGTCATTACACTAAACCATTTTCTAGTCTCTAATTCACATTTCAAGTCACTACACTTAACCATTTTCAAGAAACAAGTTCACAATTTCAAGTCACTACGCTTAGCCATTTCAAGAAACAAGTTCGCAATATCAAGTCACTACACTTTACCATTTTCAAGAAACTAATTCACATTTCAAGTCACTACACATAACCATTTCAAGAAACAAGTTCACAATTTCAAGTCACTACACTTAACCATTTAAAGAAACAAGTTCACAATTTCAAGGCACTACACTTAACCATTTTCTTGTCACTAATTCACATTTCAAGTCACAACACTTAACCATTTTCAAGAAACAAGTTCACAATTGCAAGTCACTACACTTAACCATTTTCATGAAACAAGTTCACAATTTCAAGTCACTAAGCTTAGCCATTTCAAGAAACAAGTTCACAATTTCAAATCACTACACTTTACCATTTTCAAGTCACTAATTCACATTTCAAGTCACTACACTTAACTGTTTCAAGAAACAAGTTCACAATTTCAAGTTACTACGCTTAGCCATTTTCAAGAAACAAGTTCACAATTCCAAGTCACTACACTTAACCATTTTCAACTCACTAATTCACATTTCAACTCCTTACACTTAACCATTTTCAAGAAACATGATCACAATTTCAAGTCACTACACTGAACCATTTTCAAGAAACAAGTTCACAATTTCAAGTCACTACACTTAACTGTTTCAAGAAACAAGTTCACAATTTCAAGTTACTACGCTTAGCCATTTTCAAAAAACAAGTTCACAATTCCAAGTCACTACACTTAACCATTTTCAACTCACTAATTCACATTTCAACTCCTTACACTTAACCATTTTCAAGAAACATGTTCACAATTTTAAGTCACTACACTGAACCATTTTCAAGAAACAAGTTCACAATATCAAGTCACTAAGCTTAGCCATTTCAAGAAACAAGTTCACAATTTCAAATCACTACACTTTACCATTTTCAAATCACTAATTCACATTTCAAGTCACTACACTTAACCGTTTCAAGAAAAGAGTTCACAATTTCAAGTCATTACACTTAACCATTTTCTAGTCTCTAATTCAAATTTCAAGTCACTACACTTAACCATTTTCAAGAAACAAGTTCACAATTTCAAGTCACCACGCTTAGCCAATTCAAGAAACAAGTTCGCAATATCAAGTCACTACACTTTACCATTTTCAAGAAACTAATTCACATTTCAAGCCACTACACATAACCATTTCAAGAAACAAGTTCACAATTTCAAGTCACTACACTTAACCATTTAAAGAAACAAGTTCACAATTTCAAGGCACTACACTTAACCATTTTCTTGTCACTAATTCACATTTCAAGTCACAACACTTAACCATTTTCAAGAAACAAGTTCACAATTGCAAGTCACTACACTTAACCATTTTCAATTCACTAATTCACATTTCAAGTCACTACAGTTAACTATTTAGAAGAAACAAGTTCACAATCTCAAGTCACTACATTTAACCTTTTTCAAGAAACATGTTCACAATTTCAAGTCACTACACTTAACCATATTCAAGAAAAAAGTTCACACTTTCAAGTCACTACACTTAACCATTTTCAAGTCACTAATTCACATTTTAAGTCACAACACTAAACCATTTACAAGAAACAAGTTCACATTTCAAGTCACTACATTAAACCATTTTCAAGAAACAAGTTCACATTTTCAAGTCACTACACTTAACCATTTTCAACTCACTAATTTACATTTCAACTCACTACACTAAACCATTTTCAAGAAACTTGTTCACAATTTCAAGTCACTACACTTAACCATTTTCAAGACACTAATTCACATTTCAAGTCACTACACTTAACCATTTTCAACTCACTAATTCATATTTCAACTCCTTACACTTAACAATTTTCAAGAAGCATGTTCACAATTTCAAGTCACTACACTTAAATATTTTCAAGAAACAAGTTCACAATTTCAAGGCACTATGCTTAGACATTTCAAGAAACAAGTTCACAATTTCCAATCACTACACTTTACCATTTTCAAGTCACTAATTCACATTTCAAGTCACTACACATAACCATTTCAAGAAACAAGTTCACAATTTCAAGTCACTATGCTTAGCCATTTCAAGAAAAAAGTTCACAAGTTCAAGTCACTACACTTTACCATTTTCAAGTCAATAATTCATATTTCAAGTCACTACACTTAAAAATTTCAAGAAACAAGTACACAATTTCAAGTCATTACACTTAACCATTTTCAACTCACTAATTCACATTTCAACTCCTTAAACGTAACCATTTTCAAGAAACATTTTCACAATTTCAAGTCACTACACTTTACCATTTTCAAGTCACTAATTCACATTTCAAGTCACTACACTTAACCGTTTCAAGAAAAGAGTTCACAATTTCAAGTCATTACACTTAACCATTTTCTAGTCTCTAATTCAAATTTCAAGTCACTACACTTAACCATTTTCAAGAAACAAGTTCACAATTTCAAGTCACCACGCTTAGCCAATTCAAGAAACAAGTTCGCAATATCAAGTCACTACACTTTACCATTTTCAAGAAACTAATTCACATTTCAAGCCACTACACATAACCATTTCAAGAAACAAGTTCACAATTTCAAGTCACTACACTTAACCATTTAAAGAAACAAGTTCACAATTTCAAGGCACTACACTTAACCATTTTCTTGTCACTAATTCACATTTCAAGTCACAACACTTAACCATTTTCAAGAAACAAGTTCACAATTGCAAGTCACTACACTTAACCATTTTCAATTCACTAATTCACATTTCAAGTCACTACAGTTAACTATTTAGAAGAAACAAGTTCACAATCTCAAGTCACTACATTTAACCTTTTTCAAGAAACATGTTCACAATTTCAAGTCACTACACTTAACCATATTCAAGAAAAAAGTTCACACTTTCAAGTCACTACACTTAACCATTTTCAAGTCACTAATTCACATTTTAAGTCACAACACTAAACCATTTACAAGAAACAAGTTCACATTTCAAGTCACTACATTAAACCATTTTCAAGAAACAAGTTCACATTTTCAAGTCACTACACTTAACCATTTTCAACTCACTAATTTACATTTCAACTCACTACACTAAACCATTTTCAAGAAACTTGTTCACAATTTCAAGTCACTACACTTAACCATTTTCAAGACACTAATTCACATTTCAAGTCACTACACTTAACCATTTTCAACTCACTAATTCATATTTCAACTCCTTACACTTAACAATTTTCAAGAAGCATGTTCACAATTTCAAGTCACTACACTTAAATATTTTCAAGAAACAAGTTCACAATTTCAAGGCACTATGCTTAGACATTTCAAGAAACAAGTTCACAATTTCCAATCACTACACTTTACCATTTTCAAGTCACTAATTCACATTTCAAGTCACTACACATAACCATTTCAAGAAACAAGTTCACAATTTCAAGTCACTATGCTTAGCCATTTCAAGAAAAAAGTTCACAAGTTCAAGTCACTACACTTTACCATTTTCAAGTCAATAATTCATATTTCAAGTCACTACACTTAAAAATTTCAAGAAACAAGTACACAATTTCAAGTCATTACACTTAACCATTTTCAACTCACTAATTCACATTTCAACTCCTTAAACGTAACCATTTTCAAGAAACATTTTCACAATTTCAAGTCACTACACTTTACCATTTTCAAGTCACTAATTCACATTTCAAGTCACTACACATAACCGTTTCAAGAAACAAGTTCACAATTTCAAGTCATTACACTTAACCATTTTCTAGTTTCTAATTCACATTTCAAGTCACTACACTTAACCATTTTCAAGAAACAAGTTCACAATTTCAAGTCACTATGCTTAGCCATTTCAAGAAACCAGTTCGCAATATCAAGTCACTACACTTTACCATTTTCAAGAAACTAATTGACATTTCATGTCACTACACATAACCATTTCAAGAAACAAGTTCACAATTTCAAGTCACTACAGTTAACCATTTATAGAAACAAGTTCACAATTTCAAGGCACTACACTTAACCATTTTCTTGCCACTAATTCACATTTCAAGTCACTACACTTAACCATTTTCAAGAAACAAGTTCACAATTGCAAGTCACTACACTTAACCATTTTCAAGAAACAAGTTCACAATTTCAAGTCACTACACTTAACCATTTTCAAGTCAATAATTCACATTTCAAGTCACTACAGTTAACTATGTAGAAGAAACAAGTTCACAATTTCAAATCACTACACTTTACCATTTTCAAGAAACTAATTCACATTTCATGTCACTACACATAACCATTTCAAGAAACAAGTTCACAATTTCAAGTCACTACACTTTACCATTTTCAAGACACTAATTCACATTTCAAGTCACAACATTTAACCATTTTAAAGAAACAAGTTCACATATCAAGTCATAACATTTAACCATTTTAAAGAAATAAGTTCACAATTTCAAATCACTACACTTTACCATTTTCAAGACACTAATTCACATTTAAAGTCACTACACTTAACCATTTCAAGAAACGAGTTCATAATTCCATGTCACTACACTTAACCTTTTTCTAGTCTCTAATTAACATTTAAAGTCCCTACACTATTTTCAAGAAACAAGTTCACAATTTCAAGTCACTATGCTTAGCCATTTCAAGAAAAAAGTTCACAAGTTCAAGTCACTACACTTTACCATTTTCAAGTCAATAATTCATATTTCAAGTCACTACACTTAAAAATTTCAAGAAACAAGTTCACAATTTCAAGTCATTACACTAAACCATTTTCTAGTCTGTAACTCATATTTCAAGTCACTACACTTTACCATTTTCAATTCAGTAATTCACATTTTAAGTCACTACACATAACCATTTTCAAGAAACAAATTCACATTTCAAGTCACTACATTACTCCATTTTCAAAAAACAAGTTCACATTTTCAAGTCACTACACTTAACCATTTTCAACTCACTAATTCACATTTCAACTCCTTAAACATAACCATTTTCAAGAAACATTTTCACAATTTCAAGTCACTACACTTATCCATTTTCAAGAAACAAGTTCACAATTTCAAGTCACTAAGCTTAGCCATTTCAAGAAACAAGTTCACAATTTCAAATCACTACACTTTACCTTTTTCAAGTCACTAATTCACATTTCTAGTCACTACACTTAACCGTTTCAAGAAACAAGTTCACAATTTCAAATCACTACACTTAACCATTTTCAAGAAACAAGTTCACAATTTCACGTCACTAAGCTTAGCAATTTCAAGAAACAAGTTCACAATTGCAAGTCACTACACTTAACCATTTTCAATTCACTAATTCACATTTCAAGTCACTACAGTTAACTATTTAGAAGAAACAAGTTCACAATCTCAAGTCACTACATTTAACCTTTTTCAAGAAACATGTTCACAATTTCAAGTCACTACACTTAACCATATTCAAGAAAAAAGTTCACACTTTCAAGTCACTACACTTAACCATTTTCAAGTCACTAATTCACATTTTAAGTCACAACACTAAACCATTTACAAGAAACAAGTTCACATTTCAAGTCACTACATTAAACCATTTTCAAGAAACAAGTTCACATTTTCAAGTCACTACACTTAACCATTTTCAACTCACTAATTTACATTTCAACTCACTACACTAAACCATTTTCAAGAAACTTGTTCACAATTTCAAGTCACTACACTTAACCATTTTCAAGACACTAATTCACATTTCAAGTCACTACACTTAACCATTTTCAACTCACTAATTCATATTTCAACTCCTTACACTTAACAATTTTCAAGAAGCATGTTCACAATTTCAAGTCACTACACTTAAATATTTTCAAGAAACAAGTTCACAATTTCAAGGCACTATGCTTAGACATTTCAAGAAACAAGTTCACAATTTCCAATCACTACACTTTACCATTTTCAAGTCACTAATTCACATTTCAAGTCACTACACATAACCATTTCAAGAAACAAGTTCACAATTTCAAGTCACTATGCTTAGCCATTTCAAGAAAAAAGTTCACAAGTTCAAGTCACTACACTTTACCATTTTCAAGTCAATAATTCATATTTCAAGTCACTACACTTAAAAATTTCAAGAAACAAGTACACAATTTCAAGTCATTACACTTAACCATTTTCAACTCACTAATTCACATTTCAACTCCTTAAACGTAACCATTTTCAAGAAACATTTTCACAATTTCAAGTCACTACACTTTACCATTTTCAAGTCACTAATTCACATTTCAAGTCACTACACATAACCGTTTCAAGAAACAAGTTCACAATTTCAAGTCATTACACTTAACCATTTTCTAGTTTCTAATTCACATTTCAAGTCACTACACTTAACCATTTTCAAGAAACAAGTTCACAATTTCAAGTCACTATGCTTAGCCATTTCAAGAAACCAGTTCGCAATATCAAGTCACTACACTTTACCATTTTCAAGAAACTAATTGACATTTCATGTCACTACACATAACCATTTCAAGAAACAAGTTCACAATTTCAAGTCACTACAGTTAACCATTTATAGAAACAAGTTCACAATTTCAAGGCACTACACTTAACCATTTTCTTGCCACTAATTCACATTTCAAGTCACTACACTTAACCATTTTCAAGAAACAAGTTCACAATTGCAAGTCACTACACTTAACCATTTTCAAGAAACAAGTTCACAATTTCAAGTCACTACACTTAACCATTTTCAAGTCAATAATTCACATTTCAAGTCACTACAGTTAACTATGTAGAAGAAACAAGTTCACAATTTCAAATCACTACACTTTACCATTTTCAAGAAACTAATTCACATTTCATGTCACTACACATAACCATTTCAAGAAACAAGTTCACAATTTCAAGTCACTACACTTTACCATTTTCAAGACACTAATTCACATTTCAAGTCACAACATTTAACCATTTTAAAGAAACAAGTTCACATATCAAGTCATAACATTTAACCATTTTAAAGAAATAAGTTCACAATTTCAAATCACTACACTTTACCATTTTCAAGACACTAATTCACATTTAAAGTCACTACACTTAACCATTTCAAGAAACGAGTTCATAATTCCATGTCACTACACTTAACCTTTTTCTAGTCTCTAATTAACATTTAAAGTCCCTACACTATTTTCAAGAAACAAGTTCACAATTTCAAGTCACTATGCTTAGCCATTTCAAGAAAAAAGTTCACAAGTTCAAGTCACTACACTTTACCATTTTCAAGTCAATAATTCATATTTCAAGTCACTACACTTAAAAATTTCAAGAAACAAGTTCACAATTTCAAGTCATTACACTAAACCATTTTCTAGTCTGTAACTCATATTTCAAGTCACTACACTTTACCATTTTCAATTCAGTAATTCACATTTTAAGTCACTACACATAACCATTTTCAAGAAACAAATTCACATTTCAAGTCACTACATTACTCCATTTTCAAAAAACAAGTTCACATTTTCAAGTCACTACACTTAACCATTTTCAACTCACTAATTCACATTTCAACTCCTTAAACATAACCATTTTCAAGAAACATTTTCACAATTTCAAGTCACTACACTTATCCATTTTCAAGAAACAAGTTCACAATTTCAAGTCACTAAGCTTAGCCATTTCAAGAAACAAGTTCACAATTTCAAATCACTACACTTTACCTTTTTCAAGTCACTAATTCACATTTCTAGTCACTACACTTAACCGTTTCAAGAAACAAGTTCACAATTTCAAATCACTACACTTAACCATTTTCAAGAAACAAGTTCACAATTTCACGTCACTAAGCTTAGCAATTTCAAGAAACAAGTTCACAATTGCAAGTCACTACACTTAACCATTTTCAATTCACTAATTCACATTTCAAGTCACTACAGTTAACTATTTAGAAGAAACAAGTTCACAATCTCAAGTCACTACATTTAACCTTTTTCAAGAAACATGTTCACAATTTCAAGTCACTACACTTAACCATATTCAAGAAAAAAGTTCACACTTTCAAGTCACTACACTTAACCATTTTCAAGTCACTAATTCACATTTTAAGTCACAACACTAAACCATTTACAAGAAACAAGTTCACATTTCAAGTCACTACATTAAACCATTTTCAAGAAACAAGTTCACATTTTCAAGTCACTACACTTAACCATTTTCAACTCACTAATTTACATTTCAACTCACTACACTAAACCATTTTCAAGAAACTTGTTCACAATTTCAAGTCACTACACTTAACCATTTTCAAGACACTAATTCACATTTCAAGTCACTACACTTAACCATTTTCAACTCACTAATTCATATTTCAACTCCTTACACTTAACAATTTTCAAGAAGCATGTTCACAATTTCAAGTCACTACACTTAAATATTTTCAAGAAACAAGTTCACAATTTCAAGGCACTATGCTTAGACATTTCAAGAAACAAGTTCACAATTTCCAATCACTACACTTTACCATTTTCAAGTCACTAATTCACATTTCAAGTCACTACACATAACCATTTCAAGAAACAAGTTCACAATTTCAAGTCACTATGCTTAGCCATTTCAAGAAAAAAGTTCACAAGTTCAAGTCACTACACTTTACCATTTTCAAGTCAATAATTCATATTTCAAGTCACTACACTTAAAAATTTCAAGAAACAAGTACACAATTTCAAGTCATTACACTTAACCATTTTCAACTCACTAATTCACATTTCAACTCCTTAAACGTAACCATTTTCAAGAAACATTTTCACAATTTCAAGTCACTACACTTTACCATTTTCAAGTCACTAATTCACATTTCAAGTCACTACACATAACCGTTTCAAGAAACAAGTTCACAATTTCAAGTCATTACACTTAACCATTTTCTAGTTTCTAATTCACATTTCAAGTCACTACACTTAACCATTTTCAAGAAACAAGTTCACAATTTCAAGTCACTATGCTTAGCCATTTCAAGAAACCAGTTCGCAATATCAAGTCACTACACTTTACCATTTTCAAGAAACTAATTGACATTTCATGTCACTACACATAACCATTTCAAGAAACAAGTTCACAATTTCAAGTCACTACAGTTAACCATTTATAGAAACAAGTTCACAATTTCAAGGCACTACACTTAACCATTTTCTTGCCACTAATTCACATTTCAAGTCACTACACTTAACCATTTTCAAGAAACAAGTTCACAATTGCAAGTCACTACACTTAACCATTTTCAAGAAACAAGTTCACAATTTCAAGTCACTACACTTAACCATTTTCAAGTCAATAATTCACATTTCAAGTCACTACAGTTAACTATGTAGAAGAAACAAGTTCACAATTTCAAATCACTACACTTTACCATTTTCAAGAAACTAATTCACATTTCATGTCACTACACATAACCATTTCAAGAAACAAGTTCACAATTTCAAGTCACTACACTTTACCATTTTCAAGACACTAATTCACATTTCAAGTCACAACATTTAACCATTTTAAAGAAACAAGTTCACATATCAAGTCATAACATTTAACCATTTTAAAGAAATAAGTTCACAATTTCAAATCACTACACTTTACCATTTTCAAGACACTAATTCACATTTAAAGTCACTACACTTAACCATTTCAAGAAACGAGTTCATAATTCCATGTCACTACACTTAACCTTTTTCTAGTCTCTAATTAACATTTAAAGTCCCTACACTATTTTCAAGAAACAAGTTCACAATTTCAAGTCACTATGCTTAGCCATTTCAAGAAAAAAGTTCACAAGTTCAAGTCACTACACTTTACCATTTTCAAGTCAATAATTCATATTTCAAGTCACTACACTTAAAAATTTCAAGAAACAAGTTCACAATTTCAAGTCATTACACTAAACCATTTTCTAGTCTGTAACTCATATTTCAAGTCACTACACTTTACCATTTTCAATTCAGTAATTCACATTTTAAGTCACTACACATAACCATTTTCAAGAAACAAATTCACATTTCAAGTCACTACATTACTCCATTTTCAAAAAACAAGTTC
This sequence comes from Capsicum rhomboideum, assembly GCA_031232105.1. Lineage (NCBI taxonomy): Eukaryota > Viridiplantae > Streptophyta > Magnoliopsida > Solanales > Solanaceae > Capsicum > Capsicum rhomboideum. The sequence continues at coordinate 61,882,400 of CP124711.1, forward strand.
ACATTTTCAAGTCACTACACTTAACCATTTTCAACTCACTAATTCACATTTCAACTCCTTAAACATAACCATTTTCAAGAAACATTTTCACAATTTCAAGTCACTACACTTATCCATTTTCAAGAAACAAGTTCACAATTTCAAGTCACTAAGCTTAGCCATTTCAAGAAACAAGTTCACAATTTCAAATCACTACACTTTACCTTTTTCAAGTCACTAATTCACATTTCTAGTCACTACACTTAACCGTTTCAAGAAACAAGTTCACAATTTCAAATCACTACACTTAACCATTTTCAAGAAACAAGTTCACAATTTCACGTCACTAAGCTTAGCAATTTCAAGAAACAAGTTCACAATTACAAATCACTACACTTAACCGTTTCAAGAAACAAGTTCACAATTTCAAGTCATTACACTTAACCATTTTCTAGTCTCTAATTCACATTTCAAGTCACTACACAACCATTTTCAAGAAACTAATTGTCACGACCCAAACAAACGGACCGTGCGGGCACCTACGCTATCCTAAGTAGCTAGGAGAACCCTTATTACCCAACCAAAAATATGCGGAAGACTTCTGTTTTTAAGAGAATACTGAATTAAATATAACAAAGTAAATTAAACACCAATAAATAAATTTTTCAAAAAAACTTCTTACAACTGTCCTTCACTACCCCAAGACCTGGTCAGACATGTACAAGAGCTACCTATTACAGAATAGATTGACAATAAAATAAATAACACAAAGACTCTAACATCTGTCAGGAAGGAAGTGCAGAAGTTAGTGCTGAATATCGCCATTGATCTAGTAACTGCAAACTAACCTGCATCCAGTCTACACCCCAATAAGGGATGTAGAAGAGTAGGGTCAGTACAAACACACGTACTGGTAGGCATCATCGGCCGACCAGTGTTAGTCCACATAATCATAAAATAGAATCAAAGAAAAGAAATCATGACATCTTAATAGAGTATAATTCTACTAAGGCTGTAATATCATTATAACACTTTGCCAATATAATTTACAATTTTCCAACTCTATTAATGAGATTATATTCACCACTAGCATAGTCTAGCCTCACTAATTCACACCATCCACCACAATCTAACACTAAACCATCACTATCACCCTTTTATTCACGTTGCCGTTTCCATTATCCACATCTATAGGATCAACCCAATAATCATAGATAACTCACACTAAACTCTCGGGCTAACAACCAAACACTCTCTTATAATATTAAAGAATAATAACTAGCCAATCGGATAAGCCAAGATCACACCAAGTATAAATAAAGTAAGTCGACCAACATATAGCAAGTAAGCACAGAGTTCCACTTTTCCAAGTACATGTCACACAATCAATCTCAAGGATACAATCAAACAGGGAATACAAATCAACTCACATCTCAGTAAAACACACAAGAGAACTCAAGGTTCATTAGCAAACCTTATAGATACTCTTGGAGAAAGATTAATTCAATTATTGAAACTTTGGGATTGTTTCTTTGAGATTATTCATTGGATTCATCACTTTAGATCACTTCATTATCAATTCCTTTATTATTAATATTACCATGCCGGCTCGTGGCACCCGATCCAATCACGTCTTATAGCAATACTGAAATTTAATGTCGGCCACATTGCTACTAACAATCTTTCCACTTTTCTGTTCTTAATAAATATTCATCATTCACTTTTCAACCTGTATGAAGGTATATCACAAGCCTTCTTTACTCAAGGCATTCTTTTCAATCACATTATCATTATGAATCAAGATTTTTCATTTATCAACAATAGTATGTACACACATGCTAAGGGACTTATTTCTGCCCAACTAGTCATGACCTGCAGGGGACAATCTAAGTCCATGTACCGTACCGGCGTGGTACCCGATCCTCCATAAATAAGTAATATCAACATCCATATCCGTACCGGCGTGGTACCCGATCCTCCATAATCATATTATGTATATTTTATCAACTTCATACTATCTCTCAGGATACAACACGACGTACTAAATTTACAAGTACACTCATAATCACAAGACGATTCGATCAAGTTGGATTTTTCATAATTATTCATGCAAGTATCAACAATCCAAATATCATCAATTCAAGTATGTACGAAAACCAATCAACAAGCATCCAATTTAGGAGCATACACACAATTAAATTGAGTCTAAACTCTAATTAAATCATAACCTACTCAAATACCACAACTTGGGTTCTAACATCACCACCCATAACTAGCGCATTCAACCTTATCATTATTCTTTACCTCTCTCCGCATAATACAATGCACACAATGATTCAAGTCATCTATCCCTTAGGCCTCACCATTATCATGGCACAATATGCAACTTAAACCTTTATAACTCAATTAGGTTCATCACTAGAACAACTAAGAAACATCATGTCCACATACTTCATTCACAACAATCCCCTTTCGGGCACATAACACATAATATCATAAATATCACATAATCAATCAATAACATAGTTTTCGGGATTAAAGTAAAGTTCTTATGTCTTTATTCACCTCAACTCCATGTCTGCAGGCCTAGACATGCTTTCTCCCATCAATTATAAATTATGAAAATATGAAATAACACAGTCTTCTACTCATTAAACTAGCCTACCTGGACGCCAAGCTTTTTGAATCAACAAGTCATGTCAAGGATGCTCATTCCCTTTCTTCATGCTTCGGAATGATCAATCATCTAAATATCAAACAATTATAAGAGTAATTAATCAATTACTCTTTAAATAAATATCTTTGGAAATTCAAAACCCACTAATTCTACCCTAATTCCAGGTTTATATCATTCTCCAAGGTCAATTAACTATTAACTAGTTCTTTCAAACTTAACCCATCTCCATTAATGGAGTTTTTATGCTAAAGGTCTCATCTTTATGGAATTCAAGATTTCCAACCAACAAAATACATAATCTAGTTTACCAAGTTCATACTAGAAATCATTAATTTATAATCTAGAATTAGTTCTAGGTGATATTAAGAACACCCATAAGTTTTTCCCAAAAATCCACCATTAAAGGCTCTAACCCAAAATTTCACCATTGAAGGTCTTTCTAAGGATTCTAAGATGTTAATGGATTAAAAGACAAAGAAGATGATGGAAAAACTTACCTCAATGAAGAAATTTCACTCTAAACCTTGGGAAATCACCTCTCTAGGGTTGGGGAATGAAGTTTTGGAGTTTTGGACCTGAAAATCGGCTAAATATGATTTAAATACTACCAGAATTTTCGCTACAGCGAATTCCCGTTTCAGCCCGGACAGTGTTCAGTAAAATGGTCATAACTTTTTATTCTAAATTCGGATTGACAAACGGTTTATTGCGTTGGAAAGAAGACTCATAGATCTTTGATTTGGTGGGTATTGGGACCCCTAACTCCTTATATTCTAGGAGATATGATCGTTTGAATTTGGCCCTAACAGAAACCCATATCGAAACTCTATTGGTTAAAAAATATTTTCAACTTAACTTTGTGCTAGGATATTGTACGACCTTAATTAATATCTAAAGAACTTCCAAATTAAAGGATTGATATTAGTATTCATGAATAATTAAATTCATCAGGCTTAAGTCTATCTAGACACATCGAAAGGCTAAAATCTTCGCCGAAAAGCTTGAGGTCACACAATGAACAAAATGATAACTATTTTGGACTCAAGTTAATATTGAGGAATGGATAATTTAGTAACGACAAAATGGGTCGTTACACAAATTCACATTTCAAGTCACTACGCTTAACCATTTTAAGAAACAAATGCACAATATCAAGTCACTACACTTTACCATTTTCAAGAAACTAATTCACATTTCAAGTCACTACGCTAAACCATTTTAAGAAACAAATGCACAATATCAAGTCACTACACTTTACCATTTTCAAGAAACTAATACACATTTCAAGTCACTACACTTAACCATTTTCAAGAAACAAGTTCACAATATCAAGTCACTAAGCTTAGCCATTTCAAGAAACAAGTTCACAATTTCAAATCACTACACTTTACCATTTTCAAGTCACTAATTCACATTTCAAGTCACTACACTTAACCGTTTCAAGAAAAGAGTTCACAATTTCAAGTCATTACACTTAACCATTTTCTAGTCTCTAATTCACATTTCAAGTCACTACACTTAACCATTTTCAAGAAACAAGTTCACAATTTCAAGTCACTACGCTTAGCCATTTCAAGAAACAAGTTCGCAATATCAAGTAACTACACTTTACCATTTTCAAGAAACTAATTCACATTTCAAGCCACTACACATAACCATTTCAAGAAACAAGTTCACAATTTCAAGTCACTACACTTAACCATTTAAAGAAACAAGTTCACAATTTCAAGGCACTACACTTAACCATTTTCTTGTCACTAATTCACATTTCAAGTCACAACACTTAACCATTTTCAAGAAACAAGTTCACAATTGCAAGTCACTACACTTAACCATTTTCATGAAACAAGTTCACAATTTCAAGTCACTACACTTAACCATTTTCAAGTCACTAATTCACATTTCAAGTCACTACAGTTAACTATTTAGAAGAAACAAGTTCACAATCTCAAGTCACTACATTTAACCTTTTTCAAGAAACATGTTCACAATTTCAAGTCACTACACTTAACCATATTCAAGAAAAAAGTTCACAATTTCAAGTCACTACACTTAACCATTTTCAAGTCACTAATTCACATTTTAAGTCACAACACTTAACCATTTTCAAGAAACAAGTTCACATTTCAAGTCACTACATTAAACCATTTTCAAGAAACAAGTTCACAATTTCAAGTCACTACACTTAACTATTTTAAGAAACAAGTTCACAATTTCAAGGCACTACACTTAACCAGTTTCTAGTCACTAATTCACATTTCAAGTCACAACATTTAACCATTTACAAGAAACAAGTTCTTATTTCAAGTCACTACATTTAACCATTTTCAAGAAACAAGTTCCCAATTTCAAGTCACTACACTTAACCATTTTCAACTCACTAATTTACATTTCAACTCACTACACTAAACCATTTTCAAGAAACATGTTCACAATTTCAAGTCACTACACTTAACCATTTTAAAGAACAAGCTCACAATTTCTAGTAACTACGCTTAGCCATTTCAAGAAACAAGTTCACAATTTCAAATCACTACACTTTACCATTTTCAAGACACTAATTCACATTTCAAGTCACTACACTTAACCGTTTCAAGAAACAAGTTCACAATTTCAAGTCACTACACTTAACCATTTTCAAGAAACAAGTTCACAATTTCACGTCACTAAGCTTAGCAATTTCAAGAAACAAGTTCACAATTTCAAATCACTACACTTAACCGTTTCAAGAAACAAGTTCACAATTTTAAGTCATTACACTTAACCATTTTCTAGTCTCTAATTCACATTTCTAGTCACTACACAACCATTTTCAAGAAACTAATTCACATTTCAAGTCACTACGCTTAACCATTTTAAGAAACAAATGCACAATATCAAGTCACTACACTTTACCATTTTCAAGAAACTAATACACATTTCAAGTCACTACACTTAACCATTTCAAGAAACAAGTTCACAATTTCAAGGCACTACACTTATCCATTTTCTAGTCACTATTTCACATTTCAAGTCACAACATTTAACCATTTTCAAGAAACAAGTTCACAATTTCAAGTCACTACACTTAACTATTTTAAGAAACAAGTTCACAATTTCAAGGCACTACACTTAACCAGTTTCTTGTCACTAATTCACATTTCAAGTCACAACATTTAACCATTTACAAGAAACAAGTTCTTATTTCAAGTCACTACATTTAACCATTTTCAACAAACAAGTTCCCAATTTCATGACACTATACTTAACCATTTTCAAGTCTCTAATTTAAATTTCAAGTCGCTACAGTTAACCATTTAGAAGATACAATTTTACAATTTCAAGTCACAACGTTTAACCATTTTAACATTTTCAACACAATAATTTACATTTCAAGTCACTACACTTAACCATTTTAAAGAAACAAGTTCACAATTGCAAGTTACAACACTTAACCATTTCAAGAAACAAATTCACAATTTCAAGTCACTACTGTCATGCCCCGAATCCCATCGAGACATGATTGGCACCCGTAGCCGATAAGGCCCAAGAGAACCAACCTGTACTTATGTGCATTCGTATACATGCCATCAGAAACACTTTTAACACGTGAGGACTTATTATGCTAACAACGAAAATTCATAGAACATATGACATATACAAATATACATATGTGAAACTTGGCCGTTGAGGCCATCAAAATAAGACTTCATGCGTCATCTTATATACATATACCCACATCCGTCTACAAAAGCCTCTAACAAGTGCATTGACCAAAATGAGCTAAAAGTCGGGACAAGTCCCCGCTTTATACGACATGTACAACACCAAAACATATGTACAACTTTGACCTGGAGAAAGCCCCGAACAACTGGAGCTCACCAAAAGCTATAAATATCCTGTAACCTACTGTGGAGGTCTACTAGAACCTGCGCCTGTAGCAAGTAAGGTAAATTCCCCAAAGGGGTCAGCACGAAGAATGTACTGAGTATGTAAGGCTCACATAAAACTATACAACACATGAATATTTCAATGAACTCAGATCCATATGAATAATCCAATGAATAAGTAACCATTCTGTATTTTGGGAACCATGTGTATTATTTTGATTGCTTCTTTCCTTCAATGCTTACTTGTCATTACATGTGTCATACTGTACCCGGGCCCCGACTGATCAGTGGGTCTTTACATAACATATCGTCATGTTGGGATCGGGTCGAGCTAGGCTTACGCCCCTAGACCTGCCACCCATAAATCAATGTATCGGGATCGGGTCGAGCTAGGCTTATGCCCCTAGACCTGCCACCCATAAATCAATACATCGGGATCGAGTCGAGCTAGGCTTATGCCCCTAGACTTGCCACCCATAAATCAATACATCGGGATCGAGTCGAGCTAGGCTTATGCCCCTAGACTTGCCACCCATACTTGATCATTGACCACAAATGCATTACTTTGTTCTTTACTTTGAGATTGGTACAATGAGGTCTATACAATGATAGTTATAGTCTCACTTTGAACTTTGGAGCATAACAGAGACATGAATATAATCACTATTGGAACATTGGAACACAACTTTGTTGGGCCTTTGGAACCTTAGCACTGACTATGAGACAAGATTCTCCATTGTGCAATGAATAGGAAACATGTGACAATAACCATTGATAACCGAAAATAGGACACCTTGGTACATCTCGGAATAGGACAAGTGTAACGTCGATGTGAACATTATATGCTACAGAAAGGTACGAACAAAGTAACCTTACATACCTTATCTTCCCAATATGTAACTACACTGATTCAGCTCCTTCCTTATGTGTTACTCTACAACACAAGTACATAATGGAGCAAACATTAATGGTTAGCTACATTATAAGTTCACAAGATGGTAAGTAGGTGCTTAACGGAAAGTAGAAACTGTCCAACCTCCAAAACACATTGTGCATCACTCCCCCCTTCATTATACTACTAAATAACATTATTACACAACATTACACTATAACTTACTGCTTTTGCAAAACAACAACACCAAATCAGTCCACACACCACCAAAACAGTCCACAAACCAACATAACCGTTACAAACCGGTAGGATTACCTACCTAGTTTATCCTTTACATTTACACTCCAACGAAACTCCATATATTCACCCCATAAGGTCACAATACTTCCTTCCACAGTAGCATACCAAAATCGTTCCACAACAGTTCCAACATTCAGTTTAACATAACAAAAGAGTATTCTCTTTTCACTACAACAAACGTTCCATTTACCAACACATATAAACATTTCCATCAAGCCATACATAAAAGGAACGATTAAGGGGCAGAACTACACTTTAATATACTGTAATTTCATCATCATAACTTAATTTCTTCAACACCTTAAGCCCCTATACAAGTCCAAGCCACAAGGAAGACAGATTCATCAAAACTAACACAAGTGGACTGCCAACTTAATTAAGGGACTGCCCTATACATTTTAAACACCACCAACATGTTTTACACAACCTATTATACATATATTACATTAATATATAAGGGTAAAGACTTACCAAGGCTTGAAAAATGGGAGATTAGTCCAAGAACCCTAAAGGAAAACTAGGGCGGCTGCTTCTGTTTTGGGAGGTTTTGGGAGTGTTTCAATATTCTGTTTTTGGAAAATGAAATGAATGGATAATTGAGATGAAATTCAGATCTTTATACACCCTCTTATCCACCTCTTTTAGCTCATTCCTATCCAATTTTTTGGTCAAAAATAGTCCAAGTAGGTGATGCACCTACTTGGCTATATAAGCTGTCCAAAACAGTCCACTTACTTGGGCTAATTCTAGTTGGATCATAGCATGTTGGGCCTTAGTGATATTTAGGTGTTGGGCTGGTCATCTCAACTATTTTATGTACTTAGTTTGGACCTCAATTCAGTCCATTAACATAGGTCCAAATGCAGCCCAATAGGTTAAATAGTTAATACACCTACTATCTTAATTAAGTCACGGAAGCACCTCGTTTATGTTCTCCCCTTTTTCCAACGTCTTAATCCTTCTACCTTAATCCACCACTTAACTTTAACTTTACACTCAAGTATGTCGTTATTATATCAAGTGTAAATACCTTTATCCATGTTAGGTTGATCGTATAAGTTTTGAAAATGTACGGGGTGTTACATCCTCCCCCCCTTAGGAACATTCGTCCTCGAATGGTAGTATCATCTCTATTCAGCTTAAACGAGTTCAAGCTTAAGTGTAATCTTTATACTACCATATAACACTTATATATTTATATACTTACTTGTTATTGCTCCAATTCAGCATCTAAGGCTTCCACTTCGGTTTCAAATAATTGAGGATACTTAGATTTCATCATTTCCTCAGCTTCCCATGTGACCTCTTCTACGTGTTGATTCCTCCAAAGCACTTTTACAGAAGTTACCTCTTTATTTCTTAACTTCTTCACTTGTCGATCTAGAATAGCAATACGTACTTCTTCATAGGTGAGATCATCCGTAACTTGTACTTCCTCAGTAGGAGTAATATAAGATGGATCTCCTATGCACTTTCGAAGCATTGAGACGTGAAACACTGGATGAACTGTGGAGAGTTCTTGGGGTAGTTCCAATTCATAAGCAACCCGGCCAAATCTTCGGATAATCTTATATGGCCCTATATAACGTGGACTTAGTTTTCCCTTCTTCCCAAATCTCATTACCCCTTTCATTGGTGACACTTTCAAAAATACCCAATCACCTATAGCAAACTCTAGCCCCCTTCTTCTAACATCGGCATATGATTTGTGTCGACTTTGGGCTGTTCTTAGCCGTTGTTGTATCACCTTAACCTTTTCCATGGCTTGATGAACAAGATCTGGTCCAAATAAAATAGTCTCACCTACTTCAAACCACCCAATCGGTGACCTACATTTTCTCCCGTATAAGGCTTCATAAGGCGCCATTTTGATACTTGAATGATAGCTATTATTGTAGGCGAACTCAATAAGAGGTAAATGATCATCCCAGTTACCTTTAAAGTCTAATACACAAGCTCGTAGCATATCTTCAAGTGTTTGGATAGTACGTTCTGCTTGTCCATCTGTCTGAGGATGAAAAGCCGTACTTAAATTCACTTGGGTTCCCAAACTCTTCTGAAAGGATTTCCAAAAGTGTGCAGTAAATTGGGCTCCCCTGTCTGATATAATGGAGAGTGGAATACCATGCAACCGCACTATCTCTTTAACATATAATTTTGCATAATCCTCAGTTGTATAAGTGGTCTTGACTGGTAGAAAATGTGCGGACTTGGTAAGCCTGTCAACTATAACCCATATAGAATCAAATTTCTGTAATGTACGAGGCAAACCTGTGATGAAGTCCATATTAATCATATCCCACTTCCAGACTGGAAGATTGATACATTGCATGTAACCTCCAGGCTTCTGATGCTCTACTTTTACTTGTTGACAATTTGGACATTGGGCTACAAATTCTGCAATATTCTTCTTCATATCACCCCACCAATACACTCCTTTAAGATCGTGGTACATTTTAGTTGATCCCGGATGAATAGAATACCTGGAATGATGTTCCTCTGTCATAATCCTTTGTCTTAACTCATCTACATTAGGTACACATAGTCTGTTTTGGCACTGAAGTACTCCTTCTTGAGTAAGCTCAAATGCCTTTGTCATACCTTGCTGTACATTCTCCTTAAGCTGTGATAGAATGGGATCTGCATACTGCTTTTCTTTCACTTCAACTACTAATGATGATTCGGCCGCATTTTGCACCACAACTCCTTCCTCTGGAGTTTCAAGAAGGCGAACGCCTAAGCTAGCTAATTGATGTAGATCCTTGATTAACCCTTGTTTTCCTCTAAGCTGGCCATTAGTGTTCCCCATTGCCTTACGACTTAATGCATCAGCTACCACATTTGCCTTCCCCGGATGATATAAAATATCAATGTCATAATCTTTCAATAGTTCAAGCCACCTCCGTTGCCTCAAATTTAGATCCTTCTGCTTAAAGATATATTGCAAACTCTTATGGTCGGTATATATGTCAACATGAACCCCATACAAATAGTGGCGCCATATCTTTAAAGAAAATACCACTGCTGCTAACTCAAGATCATGTGTTGGATAATTTTATGTGAGCCTTACATACTCAGTACATTCTTCGTGCTGACCCCTTTGGGGAATTTACCTTACTTGCTGCAGGCGCAGGTTCTAGTAGACCTCCACAGTAGGTTACAGGATATTTACAGCTTTTGGTGAGCTCCAGTTGTTCGGGGCTTTCTCCAGGTCAAAGTTGTACATATGTTTTGGTGTTGTACATGTCGTATAAAGCGGGGACTTGTCCCGACTTTTAGCTCATTTTGGTCAATGCACTTGTTAGAGGCTTTTGTAGACGGATGTGGGTATATGTATATAAGATGACGCATGAAGTCTTATTTTGATGGCCTCAACGGCCAAGTTTCACATATGTATATTTGTATATGTCATATGTTCTATGAATTTTCGTTGTTAGCATAATAAGTCCTCACGTGTTAAAAGTGTTTCTGATGGCATGTATACGAATGCACATAAGTACAGGTTGGTTCTCTCGGGCCTTATCGGCTACGGGTGCCAATCATGTCTCGATGGGATTCGGGGCATGACAACTACACTAAACCATTTTCAAGAAACATGTTCACAATTTCAAGTCACTACATTTAAACATTTTCAAGAAACAAGTTCACAATTTCAAGTCACTACACTTAAAAATTTCAAGAAACATGTTCACAATTTCAAGTCACTACACTAAACCAATTTCTAGTCTCTAATTCACATTTCAAGTCAAGAAACAAATTCACAATTTCAAGTCACTACACTAAACCATTTTCAAGAAACATGTTCACAATTTCAAGTCACTACACTAAACCATTTTCAAGAAACATGTTCACAATTTCAAGTCACTACACTTAACCATTTTCAAGAAACAAGTTCACAATTACAAGTCACTACACTTAAAAATTTCAAGAAACAAGTTCACAATTTCAAGTCATTACACTTAACCAATTTCTAGTCTCTAATTCACATTTCAAGTCACTACACTTAACCATTTTCAACTTACTAATTAACATTTCAAGTCACTACACTTAACCATTTTCAAGAAACAAGTTCACAATATCAAGTCACTACACTTAACCATTTTCAACTCACTAATTCACATTTTAACTCCTTACACTTAACCATTTTCAAGAAACATGTTCACAGTTTCAAGTCACTACACTTAACCTTTTTCTAGTCTCTAATTCACATTTCAAGTCCCTACACTGAACCATTTTCAAAAAACAAGTTCACAATTTCAAGTCGCTATGCTTAGCCATTTCAAGAAACAAGTTCACAATTTCAAGTCACTACACTTTACCATTTTCAAGTCAATAATTCATATTTCAAGTCACTACACTTAACAATTTCAAGTCATTACTCTTAACTATTTTCTAGTCTATAATTCACATTTCAAGTCACTACACTTTACAATTTTCAAGTCAGTAATTCACATTTTAAGTCACTACACATAACCATTTTCAAGAAACAAATTCACATTTCAAGTCACTAGATTACTCCATTTTCAAGAAACAAGTTAACATTTTCAAGTCACTACACTTAACCATTTTCAACTCACTAATTCACATTTCAACTCCTTACACTTAACCATTTTCAAGAAACATGTTCACAATTTCAAGTCACTACACTTAACCATTTTCAAGAAACAAGTTCACAATATCAAGTCACTAAGCTTAGCCATTTCAAGAAACAAGTTCACAATTTCAAATCACTACACTTTACCATTTTCAAATCACTAATTCACATTTCAAGTCACTACACTTAACCATTTTCAAGTCACTAATTCACATTTTAAGTCACAACACTTAACCATTTTCAAGAAATAAGTTCACATTTCAAGTCACTACATTAAACCATTTTCAAGAAACAAGTTCACATTTTCAAGTCACTACACTTAACCATTTTCAACTCACTAATTTACATTTCAACTCACTACACTAAACCATTTTCAAGAAACATGTTCACAATTTCAAGTCACTACACTTAACCATTTTAAAGAACAAGCTCACAATTTCTAGTAACTACGCTTAGCCATTTCAAGAAACAAGTTCACAATTTCAAATCATTACACTTTACCATTTTCAAGTCACTAATTCACATTTCAAGTCACTACACTTAACCGTTTCAAGAAACAAGTTCACAATTTCAAGTCATTACACTTAACCATTTTCTAGATGGTTATAGATTATCGCAATTTAAATGCCAAAACTAAAATATACAACTATCCAATACCAATGGTAACAAGGAGATATGGAAGAATTACGACAATGGATATCGTCGTATTTCTTTTGTTGTAACGGAGTCTTGTATTTTTCTTGTTAACCACCATTTCTGTCACACCTCAAATCCCATTGAGGCGGACATGGCACCCGAAGCCGTTAAGGCCCGAGAGAACCATTCTATACGTTCGCATACTTGTTGTCAATAGGTTAGCATTCAATCACTTATGGACACAACATATCAATAATATAAATCTAATAAGAACATTTATATAAACATGAGACATGGCCGTTGGAGCCATATGGTTCAGAAAAACACACACAACATTCCCTCCTTCAACTGTATAACGTCTACAAAGCCTCTAACAGCTACAAAACCCAAAACATAGTCGGTATAATTTCCCACTTTATATACAATGCTTATGCAGCACCAAAACCACATATACATATGACTCGGAAAGCCCCGAACCGAACTGGAGCTCACCAATATTTTGTAGATGACCCGTAGCCTACTGAGGAGGTCTACTAGTACCTGTACCTGCAGCACGTAAGGTAAGTCCCCCAAGGGACGTCGGTACGAAAGAATGTACTGAGTATGTAAGGCTATAAGTAACTGTATGAAATATAAGCACTTCAATGGAATTAAGTACAAGTGAACGAACGATATAAATAACCACCATATGGTATATATGTGGAATCATGTACATTGCTTTCTTTACTTTACTGTACTTTACTTTACTGTACATCATCAATCATCAATCATGTCATGCCCGGGCCCAACTGATCAGTGGGAAATAACATAATAATCGGGATCGCCATCCATGCGGATGTTCCTTTTATCCCATGGGATACCACCCGTAATAATGGGATCGACATTCATGCGAGTGTTTCTTTCACTCCATGAGATACCACCCATTTTCAACATTAACCATTAAACAATTACTCACATTACATCATTCTTTAGTTATAAGAGCGATACATTTATAACAGTGCTACTAATTCTGAAAATGAGATATTGTACAACCCTTTGGGGATAGGACAAGTGTTATGATAATATGAATACTAGATGCTGCAGAAGAATGCGGAAAAGAATAACCTTACATACCTTATCTTTTCAATATGTAACTACAATGATTCAGCTCCATCCTTATGTGTTACTCTACAACACAAGTACATAATGGAGCAAACATTAACGGCTAGCTACATTATAAGTTCACAAGACGGTAAGTAGGTGCTTAACGGAAAGTAGAAACCGTCCAACCTCCAAAACACATTTTGCATCACTCCCCTTTTCATTATACTACCATATAACAGTATTCAACCACATTACCCTAACACTTACTACTTTTGCAAAACAACAACACCAAATCAGTCCACACACCACCAAAACAGTCCACAAACAAACATAACCGTTACAAACCGGTAGGATTACCTACCTAGTTTATCCTTTACATTTCCACTCCAATGAAACTCCATATATTCACACCATAAGGTAACCATACTGCCTTCCACAGTAGCATACCAAAATCATTCCACAACAGTTCCAAAATTCAGATTAACATAACAAAAGAGTGTTCTCTTTTCACTACAACAAACGTTCCATTTACCAACACATATAAACATTTCCATCAAGACATACATAAAAGGAACGATTCAGGGGCAGAACCACACTTTAATATACTGGAATTTCATCATCATAACTTAATTTCTTCAACACCCTAAGCCCCTATACAAGTCCAAGCCACAAGGAAGACAAATTCATCAAAACCAACACAAGTGGACTGTCAACTTAATTAAGGGGCTGCCCTATACATTTTAAACACCACCAACATGTTTTACACAACCTATTATACATATATAACATTAATATATAAGGGTAAACACTTACCAAGGCTTGTAAAATGGGAGATTAGTCCAAGAACCCTAAAGGAAAACTAGGGCGGCTGTTTGGGGTTTGAGAGAGGAGAGAGTGTTTTAATTTTCTGTTTTTGGAAAATGAAATGAATGGATAAATGAGCTGAATTCCAGATCTTTATAAACCCTATTAGCCACCTCTTTTATCTCATTCTTATCCAATTTTTGGTCAAAAATAGTCCAAGTAGGTGATGCACCTACTTGGCTATATAAGCTGTCCAAAACAGTCCACTTACTTGGGCTAATTCTAGTTGGATCATAGCATGTTGGGCCTTAGTGATATTTAGGTGTTGGGCTGGTCATCTTCCCTATTTTATGTACTTAGTTTGGACCTCAATTCAGTCCATTAACATAGGTCCAAATGCAGCCCAATAGGTTAAATAGGTGATACACCTACTATCTTAACTAAGTCACGGAAACACCTCGTTTATGTTCTTCCCTTTTTCCAACGTCTTAATCCTTCTACCTTAATCCACCACTTAACTTTAACTTTACACTCAAGTATGTCGTTATTATCTCAAGTTTAAATACCTTTATCCATGTTAGGTTGATCGTATAAGTTTTGAAAATGTACGAAGTGTTGTACTTGAATCAAAGAACTAGTTATTCCATCACCTATTGCCATAAGTCTGTACCATTTTCCATATAGGTAAGAGTAGTGTCTATAGAATACGGGGTGTTACATCCTACCCCCCTTAGGAACATTCGTCCTCGAATGGTAGTATTATCACTACTTAGCTTAAACAAGTTCAAGCTTAAGTTTAATATTTATACTACCATAAAATTCTTATATATACATACTTACTTGTTATTGCTCCAATTCAGCATCTAAGGCTTCCACTTCGGTTTCAAATAATTGAGGATACTTAGATTTCATCAGTTCCTCAGCTTCCCATGTGATCTCTTCTACCTTTTGATTCCTCCAAAGCACTTTTACGGAAGCTACCTCTTTATTTCTTAACTTCTTAACTTGTCGATCCAAAATAGCAATAGGTACTTCTTCATAGGTGAGATCTTCCGTAACTTGTACATCTTCAGTAGGAGTAATATGAGATGGATCTCCTATGCACTTTCGAAGCATTGAGACATGAAATACTGGATGAACTGTGGAGAGTTCTTGGGGTAATTCCAACTCATATGCGACTTGGCCAAATCTTTGGATAATCTTATATGGTCCTATATAACGTGGACTTAGTTTTCCCTTCTGCCCAAATCTCATTACCCCTTTCATTGGTGACACTTTCAAAAATACCCAATCACCTATAGCAAACTCTAGCCCCCTTCTTCTAACATCGGCATATGATTTGTGTCGACTTTGGGCTGTTCCTAGCCGTTGTTGTATCACCTTAACCTTTTCCATGGCTTGATGAACAAGGTCGGGTCCAAATAAAATAGTCTCACCTACTTCAAACCATCCGATAGGTGATCTACACTTCCTCCCATATAACGCTTCGTAAGGAGCCATCTTGATACTTGAATGATAGCTATTATTGTAGGCAAATTCAACAAGAGATAAATGATCATCCCAATTGCCTTTAAAGTCTAATGCGCACGCTCGTAGCATATCTTCAAGTGTCTGGATAGTACGTTCTGCTTGTCCATCTGTCTGAGGATGAAAAGCCGTACTTAAATTCACTTGGGTTCCCAAACTCTTCTGAAAAGATTTCCAAAAGTGTGCAGTAAATTGGGCTCCCCTGTCTGATATAATAGAGATTGGAATTCCGTGCAGTCGAACTATCTCTTTAACATACAACTGTGCATAATCTTCAGCTGTATAAGTGGTCTTGACTGGTAGGAAGTGTGCTGACTTGGTAAGCCTGTCAACTATTACCCATATGAAATCAAATTTCCGCAGTGTACGAGGCAAACCTGTGATGAAATCCATATTAATCATATCCCACTTCCAGACTGGGAGATTTATACATTGCATATAACCTCCAGGCTTCTGATGCTCTACTTTTACTTGTTGACAATTTGGACATTGGGCTACAAATTCTGCAATATTCTTCTTCATATCACCCCACCAATACACTCCTTTAAGATCGTGGTACATTTTAGTTGATCCCGGATGTATAGAATACCTGGAATGATGTGCCTCTGTCATAATCCTTCGTCTTAACTCATCTACAGCAGGTACACATAGTCTGTTTTGGCACTGAAGTACTCCTTCTTGAGTAAGCTCAAATGCCTTTGTCATACCTTGCTGTACATTCTCCTTAAGCTGTGATAGAATAGGATCTGTATACTGCTTTTCTTTCACTTCAACTACTAATGATGATTCGGCCGCATTTTGCACCACAACTCCTTCCTCTGGAGTTTCAAGAAGGCGAACGCCTAAGCTAGCTAATTGATGTAGATCCTTGATTAACCCTTGTTTTTCTGTCAAGTGGCTACTAGTGCCTCCTATTTCCTTTCGGCTCAATCCATCAGCTACCACATTTGCTTTTCCTGGATGATATAGAATATCAATATCATAATCTTTCAATAGCTCAAGCCACCTTCGTTGCCTCAAATTGAGTTCCTTCTGCTTAAAGATATACTGTAAACTTTTGTGATCAGTATAGATGTCAACATGAACTCCATACAAATAATGACGCCATATCTTTAAAGCAAATACCACCGCTGCTAATTCAAGATCATGCGTGGGATAGTTTCTCTCATGCGGTCGCAGCTGTCGTGAAGCATATGCTATTACATTACCGTGCTGCATCAATACACACCCTAGGCCAATTCCGGAAGCATCACAATATACTACATACCCCTCTGTACCTTCCGGAAGTACCAATACTGGTGTAGAAGTCAATTTATCTTTCAGCTCTTGGAAACTTCTCTCACATGCATCATTCCACTGAAATTTGATTGCCTTGTGTGTAAGCTTTGTTAAAGGTGCAGCAATGGAAGAAAACCCTTCAACAAACCTTCGATAATAACCTGCTAACCCAAGGAAGCTACGAATTTCCGTAGGTGTCGTAGGCCTTGGCCAATTTTTCACCGCTTCAATCTTTTGCGTATCAACCCTTATCCCTTCATCTGATACAATGTGACCCAAGAATGCTACAGACTTCAACCAAAATTCACATTTAGAGAACTTTGCATATAACTTACGATCACGAAGAATCTGTAACACCTGTCGTAAGTGGCTAGCATGGTCCTCTTTTGATCGTGAATAGACAAGAATATCGTCTATAAATACTATCACGAAAACGTCTAAAAACGGCTTGAACACCCTATTCATCAGATCCATAAATACTTCTGGTGCATTTGTTAGCCCGAAGGACATAACTAAAAACTCATAATGACCGTACCGTGTTCGGAAAGCTGTCTTGGGTATATCTCTTTCTCTGACCTTTACTTGATGGTAACCCGACCTCAAGTCAATCTTTGAGAAACATGTAGCACCTTGTAATTGATCAAACAAATCATCAATTCTAGGAAGGGGATATTTGTTCTTAATTGTCACCTTATTCAATTGCCGATAGTCAATGCACATTCTCAATGTGCCATCTTTCTTCCGTACAAATAATACCGGTGCACCCCACTGGGACCTACTAGGCCTAATGAAGCCCTTGTCCAGCAAATCTTTCAATTGCTCCTTCAATTCACGCAATTCTGCTGGAGCCATTCTATATGGGGGAATAGAGATAGGTTGAGTGCCTGGATCTACATCGATACCAAACTCTACTTCCCGTTCTGGGGGCAAACCTGGAAGATCCTCTGGAAATACGTCAAGAAATTCATTGACCACTGGAACCGATTGAGGAGTTGGTAGTTTTGCATCAATATCATGCACTCTCACTAAGTGGCATGTATATCCCTTGGATATCATTTTCCTAGACTTAAGATAGGAAATAAATCTGCCTCTTGGTGCCCCTACATTACCCTTCCATTCAACTCCTAAATGTCCCGTAGTCTCCTACGTATAGATGTGGTGCACAACACATCGATAAGTAAGAATCTACTCAGACACGGCTTTGTAGACACCCTAGGACGACCGCTCTGATACCACTTTTGTCACACCTCAAATCCCATTGAGGCGGACATGGCACCCGAAGCCGTTAAGGCCCGAGAGAACCATTCAATACGTTCGCATACTTGTTGTCAATAGGTTAGCATTCAATCACTTATGGACACAATATATCAATAATATAAATCTAATAAGAACACTTATATAAACATGAGACATGGCCGTTGGAGCCATATGGTTCAGAAAAACACACACAACATTCCCTCCTTCAACTGTATAACGTCTACAAAGCCTCTAACAGCTACAAAACCCAAAACATAGTCGGTATAATTTCCCACTTTATATACAATGCTTATGCAGCACCAAAACCACATATACATATGACTCGGAAAGCCCCGAACCGAACTGGAGCTCACCAATATTTTGTAGATGACCCGTAGCCTACTGAGGAGGTCTACTAGTACCTATACCTGCAGCACGTAAGGTAAGTCCCCCAAGGGACGTCAGTACAAAAGAATGTACTGAGTATGTAAGGCTATAAGTAACTGTATGAAATATAAGCACTTCAATGGAATTAAGTACAAGTGAACGAACGATATAAATAACCACCATATGGTATATATGTGGAATCATGTACATTGCTTTCTTTACTTTACTGTACTTTACTTTACTGTACATCATCAATCATCAATCATGTCATGCCCGGGCCCAACTGATCAGTGGGAAATAACATAATAATCGGGATCGCCATCCATACGGATGTTCCTTTTATCCCATGGGATACCACCCGTAATAATGGGATCGACATTCATGCGAGTGTTTCTTTCACTCCATGAGATACCACCCATTTTCAACATTAATCATTAAACAATTACTCACATTACATCATTCTTTAGTTATAAGAGCGATACATTTATAACAGTGCTACTAATTCTGAAAATGACATATTGTACAACCCTTTGGGGATAGGACAAGTGTTATGATAATATGAATACTAGATGCTGCAGAAGAATGCGGAAAAGAATAACCTTACATACCTTATCTTTTCAATATGTAACTACAATGATTCAGCTCCTTCCTTATGTGTTACTCTACAACACAAGTACATAATGGAGCAAACATTAACGGCTAGCTACATTATAAGTTCACAAGACAGTAAGTAGGTGCTTAACGGAAAGTAGAAACCGTCCAACCTCCAAAACACATTTTGCATCACTCCCCCTTTCATTATACTACCATATAACAGTATTCAACCACATTACCCTAACACTTACTACTTTTGCAAAACAACAACACCAAATCAGTCCACACACCACCAAAACAGTCCACAAACAAACATAACCGTTACAAACCGGTAGGATTACCTACCTAGTTTATCCTTTACATTTCCACTCCAATGAAACTCCATATATTCACACCATAAGGTAACCATACTGCCTTCCACAGTAGCATACCAAAATCATTCCACAACAGTTCCAAAATTCAGATTAACATAACAAAAGAGTGTTCTCTTTTCACTACAACAAACGTTCCATTTACCAACACATATAAACATTTCCATCAAGACATACATAAAAGGAACGATTCAGGGGCAGAACCACACTTTAATATACTGGAATTTCATCATCATAACTTAATTTCTTCAACACCCTAAGCCCCTATACAAGTCCAAGCCACAAGGAAGACAAATTCATCAAAACCAACACAAGTGGACTGCCAACTTAATTAAGGGGCTGCCCTATACATTTTAAACACCACCAACATGTTTTACACAACCTATTATACATATATAACATTAATATATAAGGGTAAACACTTACCAAGGCTTGTAAAATGGGAGATTAGTCCAAGAACCCTAAAGGAAAACTAGGGCGGCTGTTTGGGGTTTGAGAGAGGAGAGAGTGTTTTAATTTTCTGTTTTTGGAAAATGAAATGAATGGATAAATGAGCTGAATTCCAGCTCTTTATAAACCCTATTAGCCACCTCTTTTATCTCATTCTTATCCAATTTTTGGTCAAAAATAGTCCAAGTAGGTGATGCACCTACTTGGCTATATAAGCTGTCCAAAACAGTCCACTTACTTGGGCTAATTCTAGTTGGATCATAGCATGTTGGGCCTTAGTGATATTTAGGTGTTGGGCTGGTCATCTTCCCTATTTTATGTACTTAGTTTGGACCTCAATTCAGTCCATTAACATAGGTCCAAATGCAGCCCAATAGGTTAAATAGGTGATACACCTACTATCTTAACTAAGTCACGGAAGCACCTCGTTTATGTTCTTCCCTTTTTCCAACGTCTTAATCCTTCTACCTTAATCCACCACATAACTTTAACTTTACACTCAAGTATGTCGTTATTATCTCAAGTTTAAATACCTTTATCCATGTTAGGTTGATCGTATAAGTTTTGAAAATGTACGAAGTGTTGTACTTGAATCAAAGAACTAGTTATTCCATCACCTATTGCCATAAGTCTGTACCATTTTCCATATAGGTAAGAGTAGTGTCTATAGAATACGGGGTGTTACAATTTCACTTGGTTATTATCTGTTCTAACAATAAATTTGTTATACACAATATATGGTTCAAATGATAGTAAGCATTTATATAAAGCAAATAGTTCTTTTCGATTTATCTCCTATTTAATTTGTGGTTCTGTATAAGATCCTGAATAATATCTGCAATGATGTTCTATAGTGTCAGTTAAATATTTGTATTTCAATACTCCTCCATAGCTATGATCGCTTGAATCTGTTTCTACTATGTATTCAAATTGTTTTGTTATATCGGGGAAATATAGCTTAGGTAATTGTTTACATAATTCTTTTATCTGTTGTATATGTGTTTTATCTGTATTATCAAAGTGATATTCAACATCCTTTTTTAATTTCTTTTGTAATGGTTTTAAATGTTCTGCTAACTTTGGTATATATTCTCGTACTTGGTTTACTAACCTTAAGAAGGATTGTAATTTCTTTTTTGTATCTAACAATTCTTCTGAATCAATTATTTTTTGTACTATGTGTGTTTGCATCTTTATTCCATCTCTATCTATCTGTATTCCTAAGAATTCTATTTGGTTTTTCATTATTTCTGCTTTACTTTTGCTTAGACTTATTCCTGTAGTTTCTATAATATTTACGAATTTGTTTAATAGTTGTATATGTTCTTCTTCTGTTCTAGAGTATAATAGTATATCGTCTATGTATACAACACAATTTTCTAGTTGTTTGAAATATGTATCCATAAAATGTTGGTATCTTCTAGGTGCATTTTTATATCCAAAAGGTAGTACGTTCCATTCGTAAAATCCTTGTGGTACTGTAAATGCTGTTAATTTTTTAGATTCTTCTTCTAACTTAAGGTGGTAAAATCCTGATTTACAGTCAAATTTGCTAAAGTAATTATATCCTTGGATTTGTCGTATTTTTAATATTTTGTTTGGTATTGGTTTAGTTTTGGCATTTAAATTGCGATAATCTATAACCATCCTACTTTTCCCTCGTTTTTGTTCACTGTGTTTATTAACAATAAACGCAGGACTAGTATGTTTGCTATTACTTTCTTGTATGTAGTTGTTAGTGAGTAATTCAGTAATATGAAGTGTAAAGTCATTTAAATCATTAAAGTTATATTTTAGTGGTTTCTGGGTGATTATACTGTTTGGATCAATTAATTCTATTGTAACTGTAGTTTTATGTTTGTCCCATCCTTTAAGGGGATTTTCACTATATAGTAGTTCTAGTTTATTATGTATCGGTCGTAATGTGTCTATAGAAAAGGTTATTATTTCCACTTGTTTTTCTGTGTTGGGGTTATTTTCTAATTTTTGTACTATATTTTCACTTCCTTTAATCCATGGAGTTGGTTTCCTGGTTTTATTTGTTACTCTTTTAGCTGCTACTTTGTGGTTACATGATGTTGTAAACCACCAATATTTTTTGGTTAATATATGAGGATATACGTTGTCTATAAAAGGCATTCCTATTATCTAGTCTCTAGTCGTAAATTCATAGTTGTACGTTGTTTGTATAATTAATATTTTATCCCATATTTGAATTTTTATATTTTTTGCTACATAGGTAACCATACTTCCTTCATCATTAAATCCAGTAAATACGGTTGGGTCTTTTAGTTTTTCCCATTTTGTTTCTGGTAAACAATTATACCTACAAAGGTTAGCTTCTGATCCTGTATCTATCATTGGTGTATAATATCTACTGTTATATCCTTCTACTATTATTTTTGCTAAAATATATACTTTTGTCATTTTATTTATACTATGGTTCTGGTAATTATAATATTCTTATTTTGATAATGAATTATTAGTTGTTTGTCTTCTATCTTATAAGGTCTAACTTGTTCTATCCAAGCTAATCCTAAAGTGATATTTGTATTTATCTGTGTTATTGTAAATTGTATATTGATTGGTATTCCTCCTATAATTAACTCTTGTGTTGTTATTTCTTTTGTTTGTCGTAGTTCTTTAGGTAAATCTGGGCATCCTTGTTCTTGTATTGTAATATCATTTTCTAATATTAGTTCTCTGGTAATATAATTTTCTTGTTCTCTTGTATCTATAAGTATTAGATATTTTCTTTGGCCTAGTATTCCTGTTATATAATAATGGTATGGTTGTATTTCCATAGGCATTTCGTGTTCTAATTTTCTGGATGTACTCATTCTAGATGATGTTGTTGGTAATTTGGTTAAATATGTTTGTATCAAATATTACTTTTTGGCTTGAGGCTTCTTCATTTTGATGGTTTTCTTTTTCAATTACTTCAGTCATAGTTTTCCTCTTCCATGTCTATATCTTCATTGTCTATTTGTTCTATTATATCTTCGTCAAGATCTGTGATATTGTCTAATTCGTCAAGATCTGTGATATTGTCAGGATTGCTCATCCTGGTGTTAGTTCTATTCCTGACATTCTCCAGTATAATACTAAGGATTTATCAATATTTTTATCTTTTATTGCTACTGAGTAATTTGGATTTACTATAAATTTAAATTTTTGATATATTAGATTTCCTTTAACTCCACTGATAATACTTTTTACTATAGGGAATTTTATCTTATCATCTGCTAAGTAAAGTTCTATTGGTGTATCTATTCCTTCTCTAAAACATGCTTTTATTAATATTTCTATTGCTCCTAGGTGTACGTGGGTTATTTCACTTTTAGTTTTTAATGCTTGTATTTCTTTATTGAGTTCCTTTTTGTTAAGTATTGGTACCATTGCTCTTCCTTTTGCATATTTACAATCTACTGTATGTTCCTTTTGACTTATAACATAATATTCTTCTTTTGGTTTTCTAAACCAATTTTTTATAATGGGTACATCTAAAACATTGTCTATTTTTAGTGATATTTCTTGTTTTGTAATTTGGTTAAATATGTTTGTATCAAATATTACTTTTTGGCTTGACGCTTCTTCATTTTGATGGTTTTCTTTTTCAATTACTTCAGTCATAGTTTTCCTCTTCCATGTCTATATCTTCATTGTCTATTTGTTCTATTATATCTTCGTCAAGATCTGTGATATTGTCTAATTCGTCTGATTTGTATATAGTATCTGTACTTTCCATATCATAGTCTATATATGGTAGTTCGGTATACGTATCATCTTTTATTTGTATTTCTGTTATTTGTTTTTTCTTTATGTCTTTAGGTATTTTACAATCTTTAGCTAGATGTCCTAGCTTACCGCAATTTTAACATGTACATTCGGATAATTTTTTCTTTGGTTTATATGGTCTTTTCTTTTTATAATTTTTTACATAATATCTTTTCCTTGGTTGTTTATACTTGTATCTAGATTTAAAACTTTTATATTTCTTAAATCATTTTTTATAGCTGTGTTTGGTGGGTTATTTACATCCAAACTGTGGTGCTGTTTTTTGTGTAAAACATGCCATATTTTTGTCTAATATTTTATCCAATTTTCGTTTATCTTTGTAAGCATCACATAGTCCTATAAACCATGTTTGTAAATATTTTATTCTTGCTCCTAAGGTATCTATTAAACTTGCTACTTCCCAATCTGCTATTATTTTCGTACTAAACGGTTCTGGTAATTTGGCAAAATATAATTTTCTGACTTCTACTGCTTCTTCATGTGTATATATTCCTTTATAATAATAATCCTTAAAAGCACATGTATATTGGTCGGTATAACACATATTACATATTGATAATTTATTCATTAGTTGTCTATTTAGGTTCCTATCTTTTTCTTGTTCTGCTAGTTCAGTGGTCATACTTCCGAATTCATTCCTTATTCCATATTCATATTTGTCTAGAATTTCTATGTTCGATGTTATGACTACTCCATCTTTATTTTTGTTGTTTCTTAGGGTTGCCCTACTGTCTTCTGTTATGTTATGTAGCCATAATTTTACTGATCCTACTAATGTTATTTCTATATATACTGGCGTTTCTGCTACGGATATTTTGTTATCAACTAGTTGTTTTGCAAGGTGTCCTATCCATAATTGTATTCTTTTATTAGTATCTATTACGCAATCTAAGTCTAAAAATTGAGATTGTTCTGGGATTTTATTAGGTGTCCATTTTGTATTGAGTCTACTGTTCCATATTGCTTCATATCTATTATCGTCTGTAACTGTCCAATAGGATGGTCCTGTTGTCCTTGGATTATTATATCTTCTTTTATCATATGTTGTTTTACTGGTACTAGCTTCATCTTTTATGGTATTTATTTTTGGTTTAGTATCTGTTGTATTTATTTTTAATTCTGTGTTTGTAATTTGGTCCATAATTTCTGTATAAGTTTCACTAATTTCCTGGTCTTCTCCGGATTGCTCATCATCTTCTATAATGTCTATATTATTTATACTTAAGGTTGTGAATTCTTCTATTACATCTGGATTAGTTTCTTCAATTTGTATTTTTTCCTTAATCTTTTCCAATTCTTCTGCTAATTGTTTTTCTTTTTCTAATTGTTTTTCCTTATATAGTTTTTGACGTTCTTCTCTTTCCCTGACTTTCTTTGCATATATTTGTTTAAGTAAAGCTAATTCTTTTTCTAATTCCTTTATTTTTGTAGATGGTTCGGAATCCATTTGTGGGATACTTGGATTTATTTCTTGAGGTAGTTCTTGTTGTGGTTCTTCTTTTATTTGTTTAAGTTTTAATTGTTCTACTTCCTTTTTTGCTTCCATACGTATTCTTTCAATTTCTAGGTTTTGATCTATTTCACCATTTTCTTTTTGTAATCTTACCATTTCTGTTAAACTATCTTCCAGTTTGGCTGAGTTTTGGTTTGGCATTAGATGTAGTTTAGTTCCTATTTTTCTGTATTTGCGTCCTAGATTTGAGTGTACTATGATTATTTGTATCCCTTCTGTTCCTATAAATGTTTTTTCTTCCACTGGGTATTCTTCTTTATTCATATGCGTATTTATGTTCTAATACCTGTAATTCTAATTCTAAATCAGTTATCGTTTTTCTTTGTGCCATTGTTGATTGGTGATTAACTCCTGCAAATATGTTATAGTTTAATCTATCCTTTCTATAGTTAAGTTCATTTCGTATGTCTATAATTTTTCTAAGTAATTCCATTTTTCTTAGTATTTTTGGTGTATTTGTATTTTTGTAAACTAGGTTACTTGATTCGGATTTATCCATTTATGGTTTGTCTTATTGCTATATTTAATTTGTTTATTGCTATAACTAATCTAGTCATGGCTTTATTTAAGTTATTTATATCTTCAATTATCTGTGTAATTTCTTTAAGTTTTTGTTTTCTTTGAACGTTTTTTCTATATCTTTTTTGAATCTTTTTTGTTAAATAATTTATTTTTATTGATTTTGTCATTTTTGTATTTGGCAGCTTATTTGGCATATCTATACTCTTGTTGTTTTCTGAATTGTTTAATATATTTATATTCTATGTATGAGATTATATCTATTAATGCTGGTATTCTTGTATGTTCATATTCCTCGTATAAGTCGTTTAATTTTATTCTGATTTTTAGTAATTTATTGTCTATATTTATTTGTTTATTGAGCCTTATATATCTAGCGTCATCAAAAGTTAATTCTTCGCCATATTCAATTACCGTCCTATGTATTATATTACTGTTTTTGTTACTGTGCTTAGGTATTTTATCTTTGTTACTGTGCTTATTATCTTTGTTACTGTGCTCTAATACCATTCTGGGGGGGGGGGGGGTCCTTTGTCTTTGTCTTGTTTAGTTATTGTCTAAATGGGGATTCGTAATAATTATCTCTTTGTCTAATTAGTGTTAATATTTGGTTAATATCTTCTACTATTAGATCTAGATAAGCAACATTCTGGGTTTGTATATAGCTGTCTAAGTTATATTGTATTAAGGTTTCTCTTTCTCTTAATTCGTTTATAGTTCGTTGCCAGTTTTCTAGGTGTTCTTGGTTCGCATTCTGGGGGGGGGGGGTCCTTTGTCTTTGTCTTGTTTAGTTATTGTCTAAATGCAGATTCGTAATAATTATCTCTTTGTCTAATTAGTGTTAATATTTGGTTAATATCTTCTACTATTAGATCTAGATAAGCAACATTCTGGGTTTGTATATAGCTGTCTAAGTTATATTGTATTAAGATTTCTCTTTCTCTTAATTCGTTTATAGTTCGTTGCCAGTTTTCTAGGTGTTCTTGGTTCGTTATTTTAATTAAAATCTAAGTGTCCTTCTGAGTCTATATCAATATATATATCATTATTTTTATAATCTTCATCTTCAGAATTGTTTAATATGTTATCTAGCCATTCTTCTTTCATTAGGTCTATGATTTCATGAGTAAATAGCAAGTTGTATATTTTTTGTATAGAATCTTTATCTAAACTTTTTAGTGTATATAAAAGTAGTATTTTATAATTTTCATCTTCATTTATTAAATATTTAGTTGTTTTGATCTGGTAGCTTTCCACGTTTTCACTAGGTTGTGTCATATTTTTCATTTCATGTGTAGGCAAATCATATTCCTTTTAACCTCTAATCGTATTATTATATTTATCACTTAGTAATCTGGTATGTTTAATTATCCTTTGTGTCACTACTATGGGTTTCAGCTTTAATCAGTTTCCCTAACAATGCCTCAACAATGGTCTACTACCCTTTCTACGGCATTCCTAGCCTTTTCTGGTTTCGACCTTTAGGATGGATTAGTCTGGGCTTACCTAACTCTCAGCTTACCTAACCATAGCAAACTTACTTGAATAATTTAACATAATCAAACTACTACATGATAAACAGTAATAATATTCTAGAGATTAGCAGGAATATAAGATTTAGTTACACATAATTAACTATGAGTGTACCGTAGTTGTTATCTCTTCCGTGGTATGTGGTATTGAGGTATGCATATTGGATTTTTCCATAGCTTATTGAAAGCGAGTAGTTAAAAAGTTTCTTTATTTATTTATCTTGGGGATCTCAGCACATGAGAGGTGTTGAGAGTTTTTCTCGATGCCCCTTTCTCTTGCCTTCTCCCATATATATATACATAAGGAGGCTTGCCTGCTATTCCTAAAAGCAGCCTCAATAATGCAAAAAGAAAGAAAACGCGTTAGTGTACAGTATTAGTTACTGTGCACTTTATGATTTTTTTTTACAAAAACGCATAAGAACAGTAAAGAGCATTATGCTCCTTTATCCTATCTAATAATTCAAAAGAAAACGCGTAAGGAAGGAATCTAACTATTCCTACTTTACGACTAAAACAGAAAAAGTAAAGTAACTATAGTACATAGCTTTTCTTCTTATCTTCTTATCTTGATCCGCTGTGTGCTAGCTTGTCTTACATTTTATTCCAATTGTACTTATGGTATATTGATTGTATTTCCACCGTTGCATTTCGAACATTGGTGTTCTGGGTATTTTTGTCCGATAAAGTGACAGTATCTGGTTAATAGATCTTCTGAAATGAATCCCTTTTTTAATGCTCTGGTAGTTGGTGTATCTTCTGGTTTTAGTAAAGTCCATATCCATTGTCGTATTTCTTCCATATCTCCTTGGCGTAGTTCACAGGAATTTGCATAGATCATAACTTGATTTCTGCAATAATAGCTCCAAATTGCATGTCCATTTGTATAGTTGTTAGCTAGTTCCTGGATGATTACTTGTAGTCCAATAATTCGTTTGTTTGCATAGAAATTTGGAATATCTACTTTGGGTATTTCTAGTTGTGCTCCAACTTCTTCTGGTATAATCATATCTCTAGTAAGTCCGATTTTTACTACTTGGATGTTTGGTTTTATTTCATCATATAATATTTCGGCAGGTGCTGTGTAGAATCTTATATAGAAAAATGATCCTCCTGTTATTCTTTTGTAGGTAGAAAATGCATTATATATTTCTGGTATTTTTTTGTATCTCATGTCCGTCCTTTGTATATACTATGGCTAATAGGCCGTAGTTGTAACATGTTTTTATTAAATTTGCATTGGTATCCGGTTGGGCAATTAGTTTGTTGTAGCCTTGTAGTTTCTGGGTAATGTAGTCTTTTTCGGGGTCAGTAGTTGAGGTAGACCTTGGGTTTAAATTTAAATATGTTTGGATCCTGTGGATATTTTGGATATATGTTCTGGAGAGGTAATTATATAGCTGTTTATGTTTACTGAGACTTGATGCATATGTGGATGTTTGTGGACTGGGGATATTTATAGGTTGTAGTTTTTGGACAAAAGGTTTTATAAATTGACTATTTAAATTGGTATTTTGTCTTTTTGTAGGTTGTTTGGTTGTCCCTGAGCTGCTTGCTCCTGTACTGGTACTGGCATTGACACTTGTACCTACAGCTGCATTAACGAATTTGTTATGAGTTTTAGGGAGTTTCTCAACGTCTCCTTCTAGATCTGGATTTTTACCGTCTTCCGATTGACGTAGTTCAGTAGTTTTTGAGTCATGCGACTGACTTTCTATAGCTTTAGATTCCAGATTAACTTCATTAATCTTAAGCTTTTGTACTTCTAGCTCTATACTTTCCACTTTGGTACAAAGTTTAGTAATGGCTTTAAGCATAGTTTCCATTGTACTATCTTTTTCTGGCTCTGTCTGCGTTGCCTTGTCTTGGTAGGTAGTCTGCAACAGTATTTTTGTTAGTGCTAATTACTTCAATCGTAAAAGTAAAATTTTTTATGTTTAATACAAGTCGTTGTATTTATTTTGTCGTAACGGAGTCTTGTATTTTTCTTGTTAACCACCATTTCACTTGGGTATTATCTGTTCTAACAATAAATTTGTTATACACAATCTACTGTATGTTCCTTTTGACTTATAACATAATATTCTTCTTTTGGTTTTCTAAACCAATTTTTTATAATGGGTACATCTAAAACATTGTCTATTTTTAGTGATATTTCTTGTTTTGTAATTTGGTTAAATATGTTTGTATCAAATATTACTTTTTGGCTTGAGGCTTCTTCATTTTGATGGTTTTCTTTTTCAATTACTTCAGTCATAGTTTTCCTCTTCCATGTCTATATCTTCATTGTCTATTTGTTCTATTATATCTTCGTCAAGATCTGTGATATTGTCTAATTCGTCTGATTCGTATATAGTATCTGTACTTTCCATATCATAGTCTATATATGGTAGTTCGGTATACGTATCATCTTTTATTTGTATTTCTGTTATTTGTTTTTTCTTTATGTCTTTAGGTATTTTACAATCTTTAGCTAGATGTCCTAGCTTACCGCAATTATAACATGTACATTCGGATAATTTTTTCTTTGGTTTATATGGTCTTTTCTTTTTATAATTTTTTACATAATATCTTTTCCTTGGTTGTTTATACTTGTATCTAGATTTAAAACTTTTATATTTCTTAAATCGTTTTTTATAGCTGTGTTTGGTGGGTTATTTACATCCAAACTGTGGTGCTGTTTTTTGTGTAAAACATGCCATATTTTTGTCTAATATTTTATCCAATTTTCGTTTATCTTTGTAAGCATCACATAGTCCTATAAACCATGTTTGTAAATATTTTATTCTTGCTCCTAAGGTATCTATTAAACTTGCTACTTCCCAATCTGCTATTATTTTCGTACTAAACGGTTCTGGTAATTTGGCAAAATATAATTTTCTGACTTCTACTGCTTCTTCATGTGTATATATTCCTTTATAATAATAATCCTTAAAAGCACATGTATATTGGTCGGTATAACACATATTACATATTGATAATTTATTCATTAGTTGTCTATTTAGGTTCCTATCTTTTTCTTGTTCTGCTAGTTCAGTGGTCATACTTCCGAATTCATTCCTTATTCCATATTCATATTTGTCTAGAATTTCTATGTTCGATGTTATGACTACTCCATCTTTATTTTTGTTGTTTCTTAGGGTTGCCCTACTGTCTTCTGTTATGTTATGTAGCCATAATTTTACTGATCCTACTAATGTTCTTTCTATATATACTGGCGTTTCTGCTACGGATATTTTGTTATCAACTAGTTGTTTTGCAAGGTGTCCTATCCATAATTGTATTCTTTTATTAGTATCTATTACGCAATCTAAGTCTAAAAATTGAGATTGTTCTGGGATTTTATTAGGTGTCCATTTTGTATTGAGTCTACTGTTCCATATTGCTTCATATCTATTATCGTCTGTAACTGTCCAATAGGATGGTCCTGTTGTCCTTGGATTATTATATCTTCTTTTATCATATGTTGTTTTACTGGTACTAGCTTCATCTTTTATGGTATTTATTTTTGGTTTAGTATCTGTTGTATTTATTTTTAATTCTGTGTTTGTAATTTGGTCCATAATTTCTGTATAAGTTTCACTAATTTCCTGGTCTTCTCCGGATTGCTCATCATCTTCTATAATGTCTATATTATTTATACTTAAGGTTGTGAATTCTTCTGTTACATCTGGATTAGTTTCTTCAATTTGTATTTTTTCCTTAATCTTTTCCAATTCTTCTGCTAATTGTTTTTCTTTTTCTAATTGTTTTTCCTTATATAGTTTTTGACGTTCTTCTCTTTCCCTGACTTTCTTTGCATATATTTGTTTAAGTAAAGCTAATTCTTTTTCTAATTCCTTTATTTTTGTAGATGGTTCGGAATCCATTTGTGGGATACTTGGATTTATTTCTTGAGGTAGTTCTTGTTGTGGTTCTTCTTTTATTTGTTTAAGTTTTAATTGTTCTACTTCCTTTTTTGCTTCCATACGTATTCTTTCAATTTCTAGGTTTTGATCTATTTCACCATTTTCTTTTTGTAATCTTACCATTTCTGTTAAACTATCTTCCAGTTTGGCTGAGTTTTGGTTTGGCATTAGATGTAGTTTAGTTCCTATTTTTCTGTATCTGCGTCCTAGATTTGAGTGTACTATGATTATTTGTATCCCTTCTGTTCCTATAAATATTTTTTCTTCCACTGGGTATTCTTCTTTATTCATATGCGTATTTATGTTCTAATACCTGTAATTCTAATTCTAAATCAGTTATCGTTTTTCTTTGTGCCATTGTTGATTGGTGATTAACTCCTGCAAATATGTTATAGTTTAATCTATCCTTTCTATAGTTAATTTCATTTCGTACGTCTATAATTTTTCTAAGTAATTCCATTTTTCTTAGTATTTTTGGTGTATTTGTATTTTTGTAAACTAGGTTACTTGATTCGGATTTATCCATTTATGGTTTGTCTTATTGCTATATTTAATTTGTTTATTGCTATAACTAATCTAGTCATGGCTTTATTTAAGTTATTTATATCTTCAATTATCTGTGTAATTTCTTTAAGTTTTTGTTTTCTTTGAACGTTTTTTCTATATCTTTTTTGAATCTTTATCTAAACATAACAAGAACGTCAACTAATAGTTCTGTATATTGTATTTTGTCTTTTTGTAGGTTGTTTGGTTGTCCCTGAGCTGCTTGCTCCTGAGCTGCTTGCTCCTGAGCTGCTTGCTCCTGTACTGGTACTGGCATTGACACTTGTACCTGCAGCTGCATTAACGAATTTGTTATGAGTTTTAGGGAGTTTCTCAACGTCTCCTTCTAGATTTGGATTTTTACCGTCTTCCGATTGACGTAGTTCAGCAGTTTTTGAGTCATGCGACTGACTTTCTATAGCTTTAGATTTCAGATTAACTTCATTAATCTTAAGCTTTTGTACTTCTAGCTCTATACTTTCCACTTTGGTACAAAGTGTAGTAATGGCTTTAAGCATAATTTCCATTGTACTATCTTTTTCTGGCACTGTCTGCGTTGCCTTGTCTTGATAGGTAGTCTGCAACAGTATTTTTGTTAGTGCTAATTACTTCAATCGTAAAAGTAAAATTTTTTATGTTTAATACAAGTCGTCGTATATCTTTTGTCGTAACGGAGTCTTGTATTTTTCTTGTTAACCACTATTTCACTTGGGTATTATCTGTTCTAACAATAAATTTGTTATACACAATATATGGTTCAAAGGATAGTAAGCATTTATATAGAGCAAATAGTTCTTTTCGATTTATCTCCCATTTAATTTGTGGTTCTGTATAAGATCCTGAATAATATCTGCAATGATGTTCTATAGTGTCATTTAAATATTTGTATTTCAATACTCCTCCATAGCTATGATCGCTTGAATCTGTTTCTACTATGTATTCAAATTGTTTTGTTATATCGGGGAAATATAGCTTAGGTAATTGTTTACATAATTCTTTTATCTGTTGTATATGTGTTTTATCTGTATTATCAAAGTGATATTCAACATCCTTTTTTAATTTCTTTTGTAATGGTTTTAAATGTTCTGCTAACTTTGGTATATATATTCTCGTACTTGGTTTACTAATCCTAAGAAGGATTGTAATTTTTGTTTTGTATCTAACAATTCTTCTGAATCAATTATTTTTTGTACTATGTGTGTTTGCATCTTTATTCCATCTCTATCTATCTGTATTCCTAAGAATTCTATTTGGTTTTTCATTATTTCTGCTTTACTTTTGCTTAGACTTATTCCTGTAGTTTCTGAATTAAACGACTTATACGAGGAATATGAACATACAAGAATACCAGTATTAATAGATATAATCCAATACACAGAATATAAATATATTAAACAATTCAGAAAGCAACAAGAGTATAGATATGCCAAATAAGCTGCCAAATACAAAAATGACAAAATCAATAAAAATAAATTATTTAACAAAAAAGATTCAAAAAAGATATAGAAAAAACGTTCAAAGAAAACAAAAACTTAAAGAAATTACACAGATAATTGAAGATATAAATAACTTAAATAAAGCCATGACTAGATTAGTTATAGCAATAAACAAATTAAATATAGCAATAAGACAAACCATAAATGGATAAATCCGAATCAAGTAACCTAGTTTACAAAAATACAAATACACCAAAAATACTAAGAAAAATGGAATTACTTAGAAAAATTATAGACATACGAAATGAACTTAACTATAGAAAGGATAGATTAAACTATAACATATTTGCAGGAGTTAATCACCAATCAACAATGGCACAAAGAAAAACGATAACTGATTTAGAATTAGAATTACAGGTATTAGAACATAAATACGCATATGAATAAAGAAGAATACCCAGTGGAAGAAAAAACATTTATAGGAACAGAAGGGATACAAATAATCATAGTACACGCAAATCTAGGATGCAGATACAGAAAAATAGGAACTAAACTACATCTAATGCCAAACCAAAACTCAGCCAAACTGGAAGATAGTTTAACAGAAATGGTAAGATTACAAAAAGAAAATGGTGAAATAGATCAAAACCTAGAAATTGAAAGAATACGTATGGAAGCAAAAAAGGAAATAGAACAATTAAAACTTAAACAAATAAAAGAAGAACCACAACAAAAACTACCTCAAGAAATAAATCCAAGTATCCCACAAATGGATTTCGAACCATCTACAAAAATAAAGGAATTAGAAAAAGAATTAGCTTTACTTAAACAAATATATGCAAAGAAAGTTAGGGAAAGAGAAGAACGTCAAAAACTATATAAGGAAAAACAATTAGAAAAAGAAAAACAATTAACAGAAGAATTGGAAAAGATTAAGGAAAAAATACAAATTGAAGAAACTAATCCAGATGTAACAGAAGAATTCACAACCTTAAGTATAAATAATATAGACATTATAGAAGATGATGAGCAATCCGGAGAAGACCAGGAAATTAGTGAAACTTATACAGAAATTATGGACCAAATTACAAACACAGAAATAAAAATAAATACAACAGATACTAAACCAAAAATAAATACCATAAAAGATGAAGCTAGTACCAGTAAAACAACATATGATAAAAGATGATACAATAATCCAAGGACAACAGGACCAACCTATTGGACAGTTACAAACGATAATAGATATGAAGCAATATGGAACAGTAGACTCAATACAAAAGGGACACCTAATAAAATCCCAGAACAATCTCAATTTTTAGACTTAGATTGCGTAATAGATACTAATAAAACAATACAATTATGGATAGGACACCTTGCAAAACAACTAGTTGATAACAAAATATCCGTAGCAGAAACGCCAGTATATATAGAAATAACATTAGTAGGATCAGTAAAATTATGGCTACATAACATAACAGAAGACAGTAGGGCAACCCTAAGAAACAACAAAAATAAAGATGGAGTAGTCACAACATCGAACATAGAAATTCTAGACAAATATGAATATGGAATAAGGAATGAATTCGGAAGTATGACCACTGAACTAGCAGAACAAGAAAAAGATAGGAACCTAAATAGACAACTAATGAATAAATTATCAATATGTAATATGTGTTATACCGACCAATATACATGTGCTTTTAAGGATTATTATTATAAAGGAATATATACACATGAAGAAGCAGTAGAAGTCAGAAAATTATATTTTGCCAAATTACCAGAACCCTTTAGTACGAAAATAATAGCAGATTGGGAAGCAGCAAGTTTAACAGATACCTTAGGAGCAAGAATAAAATATTTACAAACATGGTTTATAGGACTATGTGATGCTTACAAAGATAAACGAAAATTGGATAAAATATTAGACAAAAATATGGCATGTTGTACACAGAAAACAGCACCAAAGTTTGGATGTAAACAACCCACCAAACACAGATATAAAAAACGATTTAAGAAATATAAAAGTTTTAAATCTAAATACAAATATAAACAACCAAGGAAAAGATATTATGTAAAAAATTATAAAAAGAAAAGACCATATAAACCAAAGAAAAAATTATCCGAATGTACATGTTATAATTGCGGCAAGCTAGGACATCTAGCTAAAGATTGTAAAATACCTAAAGACATAAAGAAAAAACAAATTTATACAAATAGAAGAAACTAATCCAGATGTAACAGAAGAATTCACAACCTTAAGTATAAATAATATAGACATTATAGAAGATGATGAGCAATCCGGAGAAGACCAGGAAATTAGTGAAACTTATACAGAAATTATGGACCAAATTACAAACACAGAATTAAAAATAAATACAACAGATACTAAACCAAAAATAAATACCATAAAAGATGAAGCTAGTACAAGTAAAACAACATATGATAAAAGTAGATATAATAATCCAAGGACAACAGGACCAACCTATTGGACAGTTACAGACGATAATAGATATGAAGCAATATGGAACAGTAGACTCAATACAAAATGGACACCTAATAAAATCCCAGAACAATCTCAATTTTTAGACTTAGATTGCGTAATAGATACTAATTAAACAATACAATTATGGATAGGACACCTTGCAAAACAACTAGTTGATAACAAAATATCCGTAGCAGAAACGCCAGTATATATAGAAAGAATATTAGTAGGATCAGTAAAATTATGGCTACATAACATAACAGAAGACAGTAGGGCAACCCTAAGAAACAACAAAAATAAAGATGGAGTAGTCACAACATCGAACATAGAAATTCTAGACAAATATGAATATGGAATAAGGAATGAATTCGGAAGTATGACCACTGAACTAGAAGAACAAGAAAAAGATAGGAACCTAAATAGACAACTAATGAATAAATTATCAATATGTAATATGTGTTATACCGACCAATATACATGTGCTTTTAAGGATTATTATTATAAAGGAATATATACACATGAAGAAGCAGTAGAAGTCAGAAAATTATATTTTGCCAAATTACCAGAACCCTTTAGTACGAAAATAATAGCAGATTGGGAAGCAACAAGTTTAACAGATACCTTAGGAGCAAGAATAAAATATTTACAAACATGGTTTATAGGACTATGTGATGCTTACAAAGATAAACGAAAATTGGATAAAATATTAGACAAAAATATGGCATGTTGTACACAAAAAACAGCACCACAGTTTGGATGTAAACAACCCACCAAACACAGATATAAAAAACGATTTAAGAAATATAAAAGTTTTAAATCTAAATACAAATATAAACAACCAAGGAAAAGATATTATGTAAAAAATTATAAAAAGAAAAGACCATATAAACCAAAGAAAAAATTATGCGAATGTACATGTTATAATTGCGGCAAGCTAGGACATCTAGCTAAAGATTGTAAAATACCTAAAGACATAAAGAAAAACAAATTTATACAAATTGAAGAAACTAATCCAGATGTAACAGAAGAATTCACAACCTTAAGTATAAATAATATAGACATTATAGAAGATGATGAGCAATCCGGAGAAGACCAGGAAATTAGTGATACTTATACAGAAATTATGGACCAAATTACAAACACAGAATTAAAAATAAATACAACAGATACTAAACCAAAAATAAATACCATAAAAGATGAAGCTAGTACCAGTAAAACAACATATGATAAAAGAAGATATAATAATCCAAGGACAACAGGACCAACCTATTGGACAGTTACAGACGATAATAGATATGAAGCAATATGGAACAGTAGACTCAATACAAAATGGACACCTAATAAAATCCCAGAACAATCTCAATTTTTAGACTTAGATTGCGTAATAGATACTAATAAAAGAATACAATTATGGATAGGACACCTTGCAAAACAACTAGTTGATAACAAAATATCCGTAGCAGAAACGCCAGTATATATAGAAAGAACATTAGTAAGATCAGTAAAATTATGGCTACATAACATAACAGAAAACAGTAGGGCAACCCTAAGAAACAACAAAAATAAAGATGGAGTAGTGACAACATCGAACATAGAAATTCTAGACAAATATGAATATGGAATAAGGAATGAATTCGGAAGTATGACCACTGAACTAGAAGAACAAGAAAAAGATAGGAACCTAAATAGACAATTTATGAATAAATTATCAATATGTAATATGTGTTATACCGACCAATATACATGTGCTTTTAAGGATTATTATTATAAAGGAATATATACACATGAAGAAGCAGTAGAAGTCAGAAAATTATATTTTGCCAAATTACCAGAACCCTTTAGTACGAAAATAATAGCAGATTGGGAAGCAACAAGTTTAACAGATACCTTAGGAGCAAGAATAAAATATTTACAAACATGGTTTATAGGACTATGTGATGCTTACAAAGATAAACGAAAATTGGATAAAATATTAGACAAAAATATGGCATGTTGTACACAGAAAACAGCACCAAAGTTTGGATGTAAACAAACCCACCAAACACAGATATAAAAAATGATTTAAGAAATATAAAAGTTTTAAATCTAAATACAAATATAAACAACCAAGGAAAAGATATTATGTAAAAAATTATAAAAAGAAAAGACCATATAAACCAAAGAAAAAATTATCCGAATGTACATGTTATAATTGCGGCAAGCTAGGACATCTAGCTAAAGATTGTAAAATACCTAAAGACATAAAGAAAAAACAAATAACAGAAATATAGATAAAAGATGATACGTATACCGAACTACCATATATAGACTATGATATGGAAAGTATAGATAGTATATACGAATTAGACGAATTAGACAATATCACAGATCTTGACGAAGATATAATAGAACAAATAGACAATGAAGATATAGACATGGAAGAGGAAAACTATGACTTAGCCATGACTAGATTAGTTATAGCAATAAACAAATTAAATATAGCAATAAGACAAACCATAAATGGATAAATCCGAATCAAGTAACCTAGTTTACAAAAATACAAATACACCAAAAATACTAAGAAAAATGGAATTACTTAGAAAAATTATAGACATACGAAATGAACTTAACATAGATTAAACTATAACATATTTGCAGGAGTTAATCACCAATCAACAATGGCACAAAGAAAAACGATAACTGATTTAGAATTAGAATTACAAGTATTAGAACATAAATACGCATATGAATAAAGAAGAATACCCAGTGGAAGAAAAAACATTTATAGGAACAGAAGGGATACAAATAATCATAGTACACTCAAATCTAGGACGCAGATACAGAAAAATAGGAACTAAACTACATCTAATGCCAAACCAAAACTCAGCCAAACTGAAAGATAGTTTAACAGAAATGGTAAGATTACAAAAAGAAAATGGTGAAATAGATCAAAACCTAGAAATTGAAAGAATACGTATGGAAGCAAAAAAGGAAATAGAACAATTAAAACTATCATGTCTCTAGTCGTAAATTCATAGTTGTACATTGTTTGTATAATTAATATTTTATCCCATATTTGAATTTTTATATTTTTTGCTACATAGGTAACCATACTTCCTTCATCATTAAATCCAGTAAATACGGTTGGGTCTTTTAGTTTTTCCCATTTTGTTTCTGGTAAACAATTATACCTACAAAGGTTAGCTTTTGATCCTGTATCTATCATTGGTGTATAATATCTACTGTTATATCCTTCTACTATTATTTTTCCTAAAATATATACTTTTGTCATTTTATTTATACTATGGTTCTGGTAATTATAATATTCTTATTTTGATAATGAATTATTAGTTGTTTGTCTTCTATCTTATAAGGTCTAACTTGTTCTAGCCAAGCTAATCCTAAAATGATATTTGTATTTATCTGTGTTATTGTAAATTGTATATTGATTGGTATTCCTCCTATAATTAACTCTTGTGTTGTTATTTCTTTTGTTTGTCGTGGTTCTTTAGGTAAATCTGGGCATCCTGCTCTGATACCATTCTGGGGGGGGGGGTCCTTTGTCTTTGTCTTGTTTAGTTATTGTCTAAATGCGGATTCGTAATAATTATCTCTTTGTCTAATTAGTGTTAATATTTGGTTAATATCTTCTACTATTAGATCTAGATAAGCAACATTCTGGGTTTGTATATAGCTGTCTAAGTTATATTGTATTAAGGTTTCTCTTTCTCTTAATTCGTTTATAGTTCGTTGCCAGTTTTCTAGGTGTTCTTGGTTCGTCATTTTAATTAAAATCTAAGTGTCCTTCTGAGTCTATATCAATATATATATCATTATTTTTATAATCTTCATCTTCAGAATTGTTTAATATGTTATCTAGCCATTCTTCTTTCATTAGGTCTATGATTTCATGAGTAAATAGCAAGTTGTATATTTTTTGTATAGAATCTTTATCTAAACTTTTTAGTGTATATAAAAGTAGTATTTTATAATTTTCATCTTCATTTATTAAATATTTAGTTGTTTTGATCTGGTAGCTTTCCACGTTTTCACTAGGTTGTGTCATATTTTTCATTTCATGTGTAGGCAAATCATATTCCTTTTAACCTCTAATCGTATTATTATATTTATCACTTAGTAATCTGGTATGTTTAATTATCCTTTGTGTCACTACTATGGGTTTCAGCTTTAATCAGTTTCCCTAACAATGCCTCAACAATGGTCTACTACCCTTTCTACGGCATTCCTAGCCTTTTCTGGTTTCGACCACTAGGATGGATTAGTCTGGGCTTACCTAACTCTCAGCTTACCTAACCATAGCAAACTTACTTGAATAATTTAACATAATCAAACTACTACATGATAAACAGTAATAATATTCTAGAGATTAGCAGGAATATAAGATTTAGTTACACATAATTAAATATGAGTGTACCGTAGTTGTTATCTCTTCTGTGGTATGTGGTATTGAGGTATGCATTTTGGATTTTTCCATAGCTTATTGAAAGCGAGTAGTTAAAAAGTTTCTTTATTTATTTATCTTGGGGATCTCAGCACATGAGAGGTGTTGAGAGTTTTTCTCGATGCCCCTTTCTCTTGCCTTCTCCCATATATATATACATAAGGAGGCTTGCCTGCTATTCCTAAAAGCAGCCTCAATAATGCAAAAAGAAAGAAAACGCGTTAGTGTACAGTATTAGTTACTGTGCACTTTATGATTTTTTTTTACAAAAACGCGTAAGAACAGTAAAGAGCATTATGCTCCTTTATCCTATCTAATAATTCAAAAGAAAACGCGTAAGGAAGGAATCTAACTATTCCTACTTTACGACTAAAACAGAAAAAGTAAAGTAACTATAGTACATAGCTTTTCTTCTTATCTTCTTATCTTGATCCGCTGTGTGCTAGCTTGTCTTACATTTTATTCCAATTGTACTTCTGGTATATTGATTGTATTTCCACCGTTGCATTTCGAACATTGGTGTTCTGGGTATTTTTGTCCGATAAAGTGACAGTATCTGGTTAATAGATCTTCTGAAATGAATCCCTTTTTTAATGCTCTGGTAGTTGGTGTATCTTCTGGTTTTAGTAAAGTCCATATCCATTGTCGTACTTCTTCCATATCTCCTTGGCGTAGTTCACGGGAATTTGCATAGATCATAACTTGATTTCTGCAATAATAGCTCCAAATTGCATGTCCATTTGTATAGTTGTTAGCTAGTTCCTGGATGATTACTTGTAGTCCAATAATTCGTTTGTTTGCATAGAAATTTGGAATATCTACTTTGGGTATTTTTGGTTGTGCTCCAATTTCTTCTGGTATAATTATATCTCTAGTAAGTCCGATTTTTACTACTTGGATGTTTGGTTTTATTTCATCATATAATATTTCGGCAGGTGCTGTGTAGAATCTTGTATAGAAAAATGATCCTCCTGTTATTCTTTTGTAGGTAGAAAATGCATTATATATTTCTGGTATTTTTTTGTATCTCATGTCCGTCCTTTGTATATACTGTGGCTAATAGGCCGTAGTCGTAACATGTTTTTATTAAATTTGCATTGGTATCCAGTTGGGCAATTAGTTTGTTGTAGCCTTGTAGTTTCTGGGTAATGTAGTCTTTTTCGGGGTCAGTAGTTGAGGTAGACCTTGGGTTTAAATTTAAATATGTTTGGATCCTGTGGATATTTTGGATATATGTTCTGGAGAGGTAATTATATAGCTGTTTATGTTTACTGAGACTTGATGCATATGTGGATGTTTGTGGACTGGGGATATTTATAGGTTGTAGTTTTTGGGCAAAAGGTTTTATAAATTGACTATTTAAATTGGTATTTTGTCTTTTTGTAGGTTGTTTGGTTGTCCCTGAGCTGCTTGCTCCTGTACTGGTACTGGCATTGACACTTGTACCTGCAGCTGCATTAACGAATTTGTTATGAGTTTTAGGGAGTTTCTCAACGTCTCCTTCTAGATCTGGATTTTTACCGTCTTCCGATTGACGTAGTACAGCAGTTTTTGAGTCATGCGACTGACTTTCTATAGCTTTAGATTCCAGATTAACTTCATTAATCTTAAGCTTTTGTACTTCTATCTCTATACTTTCCACTTTGGTACAAAGTTTAGTAATGGCTTTAAGCATAGTTTCCATTGTACTATCTTTTTCTGGCTCTGTCTGCGTTGCCTTGTCTTGGTAGGTAGTCTGCAACAGTATTTTTGTTAGTGCTAATTACTTCAATCGTAAAAGTAAATTTTTTTATGTTTAATACAAGTCGTTGTATTTATTTTGTCGTAATGGAGTCTTGTATTTTTCTTGTTAACCACCATTTCACTTGGGTATTATCTGTTCTAACAATAAATTTTTTATACACAATATATGGTTCAAATGATAGTAAGCATTTATATAAAGCAAATAGTTCTTTTCGATTTATCTCCCATTTAATTTGTGGTTCTGTATAAGATCCTGAATAATATATGCAATGATGTTCTATAGTGTCAGTTAAATATTTGTATTTCAATACTCCTCCATAGCTATGATCGCTTGAATCTGTTTCTACTATGTATACAAATTGTTTTGTTATATCGGGGAAATATAGCTTAGGTAATTGTTTACATAATTCTTTTATCTGTTGTATATGTGTTTTATCTGTATTATCAAAGTGATATTCAACATCCTTTTTTAATTTCTTTTGTAATGGTTTTAAATGTTCTGCTAACTTTGGTATATATTCTCGTACTTGGTTTACTAATCCTAAGAAGGATTGTAATTTCTTTTTTGTATCTAACAATTCTTCTGAATCAATTATTTTTTGTACTATGTGTGTTTGCATCTTTATTCCATCTCTATCTATCTGTATTCCTAAGAATTCTATTTGGTTTTTCATTATTTCTGCTTTACTTTTGCTTAGACTTGTTCCTGTAGTTTCTATAATATTTACGAATTTGTTTAATAGTTGTATATGTTCTTCTTCTGTTCTAGAGTATAATAGTATATCGTCTATGTATACAACACAATTTTCTAGTTGTGTGAAATATGTATCCATAAAATGTTGGTATCTTCCAGGTGCATTTTTATATCCAAAAGGTAGTACGCTCCATTCGTAAAATCCTTGTGGTACTGTAAATGCTGTTAATTTTTTAGATTCTTCTTCTAACTTAAGGTGGTAACATCCTGATTTACAGTCAAATTTGCTAAAGTAATTATATCCTTGGATTTGTCGTATTTTTAATATTTTGTTTGGTATTGGTTTAGTTTTGGCATTTAAATTGCGATAATCTATAACCATCCTACTTTTCCCTCATTTTTGTTCACTGTGTTTATTAACAATAAACGCAGGACTAGTATGTTTGCTATTACTTTCTTGTATGTAGTTGTTAGTGAGTAATTCAGTAATATGAAGTGTAAAGTCATTTAAATCATTAAAGTTATATTTTAGTGGTTTCTGGGTGATTATACTGTTTGGATCAATTAATTCTATTGTAACTGTAGTTTTATGTTTGTCCCATCCTTTAAGGGGATTTTCACTATATAGTAGTTCTAGTTTATTATGTATCGGTCGTAATGTGTCTATAGAAAAGGTTATTATTTCCACTTGTTTTTCTGTGTTGGGGTTATTTTCTAATTTTTGTACTATATTTTCACTTCCTTTAATCCATGGAGTTGGTTTCCTGGTTTTATTTGTTACTCTTTTAGCTGCTACTTTGTGGTTACATGATGTTGTAAACCACCAATATTTTTTGGTTAATATATGAGGATATAGGTTGTCTATAAAAGGCATTCCTATTATCATGTCTCTAGTCGTAAATTCATAATTGTACATTGTTTGTATAATTAATATTTTATCCCATATTTGAATTTTTATATTTTTTGCTACATAGGTAACCATACTTCCTTCATCATTAAATCCAGTAAATACGGTTGGGTCTTTTAGTTTTTCCCATTTTGTTTCTGGTAAACAATTATACCTACAAAGGTTAGCTTCTGATCCTGTATCTATCATTGGTGTATAATATCTACTGTTATATCCTTCTACTATTATTTTTGCTAAAATATATACTTTTGTCATTTTATTTATACTATGGTTCTGGTAATTATAATATTCTTATTTTGATAATGAATTATTAGTTGTTTGTCTTCTATCTTATAAGGTCTAACTTGTTCTAGCCAAGCTAATCTTAAAATGATATTTGTATTTATCTGTGTTATTGTAAATTGTATATTGATTGGTATTCCTCCTATAATTAACT
This sequence comes from Capsicum rhomboideum, assembly GCA_031232105.1. Classification (NCBI taxonomy): domain Eukaryota; kingdom Viridiplantae; phylum Streptophyta; class Magnoliopsida; order Solanales; family Solanaceae; genus Capsicum; species Capsicum rhomboideum. The sequence goes on from CP124711.1 coordinate 61,927,032, forward strand.
CTTGTGTTGTTATTTCTTTTGTTTGTCGTAGTTCTTTAGGTAAATCTGGGCATCCTTGTTCTTGTATTGTAATATCATTTTCTAATATTAGTTCTCTGGTAATGTAATTTTCTTGTTCTCCTGTATCTATAAGTATTAGATATTTTCTTTGGCTTAGTATTCCTGTTATATAATAATGGTATGGTTGTATTTCCATAGTCATTTCGTGTTCTAATCTTCTGGATGTACTCACTCTAGATGATGTTGTTGGGGTATCCATTATTCTTTTTGATGTTCCTATTCTTTCATTTACGATTTCTAATTCTTTGTTTATATCTAATTCATCATAACTATAGTCATTGTTATCAATTGCTGTTACTATATTGTCAAATGGTGTTTCTATTTTTATCTTATCTATTTTACTAACTGCTTTTACCGTATGTTTTGTTGTTAAGATATATAAATTTTTACATCTTGCTGTGAATATCTTACTTCCTGGTGTTAGTTCTATTCCTGACATTCTCCAGTATAATACTAAGGATTTGTCAATATTTTTATCTTTTATTGCTACTGAGTAATTTGGATTTACTATAAATTTAAATTTTTGATATATTAGATTTTCTTTAACTGCACTGATAATACTTTTTTCTATATGGAATTTTATCCTATTATCTGCTAAGTAAAGTTCTATTGGTGTATCTATTCCTTCTCTAAAACATGCTTTTATTAATATTTCTATTGCTCCTAGGTGTACGTGGGTTATTTCACTTTTAGTTTTTAATGCTTGTATTTCTTTATTGAGTTCCTTTTTGTTAAGTATTGGTACCATTGCTCTTCCTTTTGCATATTTACAATCTACTGTATGTTCCTTTTGACTTATAACATAATATTCTTCTTTTGGTTTTCTAAACCAATTTTTTATAATGGGTACATCTAAAACATTGTCTATTTTTAGTGATATTTCTTGTTTTGTAATTTGGTTAAATATGTTTGTATCAAATATTACTTTTTGGCTTGAGGCTTCTTCATTTTGATGGTTTTCTTTTTCAATTACTTCAGTCATAGTTTTCCTCTTCCATGTCTATATCTTCATTGTCTATTTGTTCTATTATATCTTCGTCAAGATCTGTGATATTGTCTAATTCGTCTAATTCGTATATACTATCTGTACTTTCCATATCATAGTCTATATATGGTAGTTCGGTATACGTATCATCTTTTATCTGTATTTCTGTTATTTGTTTTTTCTTTATGTTTTTAGGTATTTTACAATCTTTAGCTAGATGTCCTAGCTTGCCGCAATTATAACATGTACATTCGGATAATTTTTTCTTTGGTTTATATGGTCTTTTCTTTTTATAATTTTTTACATAATATCTTTTCCATGGTTGTTTATATTTGTATTTAGATTTAAAACTTTTATATTTCTTAAATCATTTTTTATATCTGTGTTTGGTGGGTTGTTTACATCCAAACCGTGGTGCTGTTTTTTGTGTACAACATGCCATATTTTTGTCTAATATTTTATCCAATTTTCGTTTATCTTTGTAAGCATCACATAGTCCTATAAACCATGTTTGTAAATATTTTATTCTTGCTCCTAAGGTATCTGTTAAACTTGCTGCTTCCCAATCTGCTATTATTTTCGTACTAAAGGGTTCTGGTAATTTGGCAAAATATAATTTTCTGACTTCTACTGCTTCTTCATGTGTATATATTCCTTTATAATAATAATCCTTAAAAGCACATGTATATTGGTCGGTATAACACATATTATATATTGATAATTTATTCATTAGTTGTCTATTTAGGTTCCTATCTTTTTCTTGTTCTGCTAGTTCAGTGGTCATACTTCCAAATTCATTCCTTATTCCATATTCATATTTGTCTAGAATTTCTATGTTCGATGTTGTGACTACTCCATCTTTATTTTTGTTGTTTCTTATATATTAGAAACATAACATCTTCTTGTGAATTATTAGTTGTTTGTCTTCTGATACCATTCTGGGGGGGGGGGGGGTCCTTTCTTTTATTTGTTTAAGTTCACTACACATAACCATTTCAAGAAACAAGTTCACAATTTCAAGTCACTACACTTAACCATTTCAAGAAACAAGTTCACAATTTCAAGGCACTACACTTGTATATAGTTGTCTAAGTTATATTGTATTAAGGTTTCTCTTTCTCTTAATTCGTTTATAGTTCGTTGCCAGTTTTCTAGGTGTTCTTGGTTCGTCTTTTTTATTAAAATCTAAGTGTCCTTCTGAGTCTATATCAATATATATATCATTATTTTTATAATCTTCATCTTCAGAATTGTTTAATATGTTATCTAGCCATTCTTCTTTCATTAGGTCTATGATTTCATGAGTAAATAGCAAGTTGTATATTTTTTGTATAGAATCTTTATCTAAACTTTTTAGTGTATATAAAAGTAATATTTTATAATTTTCATCTTCATTTATTAAATACTTAGTTGTTTTGATCTGGTAGCTTTCCACATTTTCACTAGGTTGTGTCATATTTTTCATTTCATGTGTAGGCAAATAATATTCCTTTTAACCTCTAATCGTATTATTATATTTATCACTTAGTAATCTGGTATGTTTAATTATCCTTTGTGTCACTACTATGGAACCATTTTCAAGAAACAAGTTCACAATTGCAAGTCACTACACTTAACCATTTTCAAGAAACAAGTTCACAATTTCAAGTCACTACACTTAACCATTTTCAAGTCACTAATTCACATTTCAAGTCACTACAGTTAACTATTTAGAAGAAACAAGTTCATAATTTCAAATCACTACACTTTACCATTTTCAAGAAACTAATTCACATTTCATGTCACTACACATAACCATTTCAAGAAACAAGTTCACAATTTCAAGTCACTACACTTTACCATTTTCAAGACACTAATTCACATTTCAAGTCACAACATTTAACCATTTTAAAGAAACAAGTTCACATATCAAGTCATAACATTTAACCATTTTCAAAAAATAGGTTCACAATTTCAAATCACTACACTTTACCATTTTCAAGACACTAATTCACATTTAAAGTCACTACACTTAACCATTTCAAGAAACAAGTTCATAATTTCAAGTCACTACACTTAACCATTTTCTAGTCTCTAATTCACATTTCAAGTCCTCAGCTCATCTACGTTGGGTACACATATTCTCCCTTGACATTGAAGCACCCCTTCCGGTGTAATATTAAATGCCTTGGTCAAATTCTGCTGCATATTTTCCTTTAACTGCAATAAAATAGAATCCGCAAATTGCTTCTCTTTCACTTCAGCTATCAAGGAAGATTCTGCTGCATTCTGCACCATAACTCTATCATCTGAAGTTTCAATAAGGCGAACTCCCAAGCTGGCTAATTGATTCAAATCTTTGATTATCTCACGCTTTTCATCCAACTGGCCACTAGTGCTTTCTACTGCCTTACGGCTCAATGCATCAGCTACTACATTTGCTTTGCCTGGGTGATAAAGAATATCAATGTCATAATCTTTTAAAAGCTCTAACCACCTTCGTTGCCTCAAATTGAGTTCCTTTTGCTTAAAAAGATATTGCAAGCTTTTGTGATCGTATAGATGTCAACATGGACCCCATATAAATAATGACGCCATATCTTTAAAGCAAAAACTACCGCTGCCAATTCAAGATCATGTGTGGGATAGTTTTTCTCATGTGGACGCAACTGTCGTGAGGCATATGCTATCACCCTACCATGCTGCATCAATACACATCCGAGACCAATCCCGGAAGCATCATAATACACTGCATGGCCCTCTGTGCCTTCAGGAAGTACTAACACTGGTGTAGAAGTCACCTTGTCTTTCAAGTTTTGAAACCCTCTTTCACATGCATCATTCCATTGAAATTTAATTGCCTTGTGAGTTAACTTTGTCAATGGTGCCGCAATAGAAGCAAAACCTTCTACAAATCTTCGGTAATAACCTGCCAAACCCAGGAAACTGCGAATCTCCGTGGGTGTCGTAGGTCTTGGCCAATTCTTCACTGCTTCAATCTTTTGGGTATCAACCTGTATGCCTTCATCTGATACAATGTGACCCAAGAATGCGACTGATTTCAACCAAAACTCACATTTGGAGAATTTTGCATACAACTTACGCTCACGGAGAATTTGCAACACTTGCCGTAAGTGATAAGCATGGTCTTCTGGTGATCTTGAATAAACAAGGATGTCATCTATAAATACTGTCACGAACACGTCTAGGAATGGCTTAAACACCCTGTTCATCAAATCCATAAACACAGCCGGTGCATTTGTTAGCCCAAATGACATAACCAACAATTCATAATGGCCATACCGTGTTCGGAAAGCTGTCTTGGGTACATCTTCTTTTCTAACTCTGACTTGATGGTAACCCGACCTCAATTCAATCTTTGAAAAACACCTGGCACCCTGTAACTGATCAAAAAAATCATCAATGCGAGGGAGGGGATATTTGTTCTTGATCGTTACTTTATTCAGTTGCCGATAGTCAATGCACATTCTCAAGGTGCCATCTTTCTTTCGCACAAATAATACTGGTGCACCCCACGGGGACATACTAGGCCTAATGAAGCCTTTATCCAGCAAATCTTTCAATTGCTCCTTCAATTCACGCAATTCCGCTGGAGCCATTCTATATGGAGGAATAGAAATAGGCTGAGTGCCTGGAATCACATCAATGCCGAATTCCACTTCTCGTTCTGGGGTTAAACCTGGAAGATCCTCTGGAAATACATTAGGAAATTCATTGACGACCGGTACAGATTGTGGAGTTAATGGTTCTACATCATTAGCTTTCACTCGTACCAAATGACATATGTATCCCTTGGCAATCATTTTTCTGGCTTTCAAATAGGAAATAAATCTCCCTCTTGGTGCCCCTACATTACCCTGCCATTCTAGAACATTTTCCTGTGGAAAACAAAATTGTACCTTCTTGGCCCGGCAATCTACCGTAGCATAACACGAAGCCAACCAATCCATTCCCATAATTACATCAAAATCCACCATGTCCAATTCAATGAGATCGGCCAACGTATCATGACCACACACAGTTACCACACAGTTACGATACACTCTCTTTGCAATAATATATTCACCAACCAGTGTAGACACTTCAATTGATTTAATTAATAAGTCTGGTGCCTTTGCAAATTTGGCAGTAACCAATGGAGTAACATAGGAAAATGTAGAACCTGGGTCAATTAGTGCATATACCACGGCAGTAACCAATGGAGTAACATCTGGCACCTCTACCACGGCCACTAGGCTATACCCCTCGGCCCTGTGAAGGAACCAATGCTGAAGACGCAACAGCCGACCCAGCTGGTCGTGCTATACCACCCATGCTCCACTGTGGACACTCTCTCGCTATATGTCCCGGCATACCACACCAAAAGCAGACATTCATCCCTGTCCGACATGTACCTGTGTGCATACACCCGCAGTGCTGACACTGCTGACGAGGGAAACCTGCTGCCTGTGATCCATGAACCCCACTACTTTGCCCAGCTGAACCACCTTTAAACCCTCGAGACTGAGAATAAGTACCACCTGTGGAATAAGAGAACGACGGTCTAGGTGGTCTAGGAAACATGCGGGGCCTAGATCCTCCTTGGGACATCACAGGTGGTCCCATAGGTCTAGCCTTTTTGGACTGTCCCCTATCAAATTCATGTACCCTTCGTCTCTGTCTTTGATCTTCCATTTTCTGGGCGAAGGCTTGTATTCGAGCAATGTCCATGTCCCTATTCAAGGCCGCAATAGTGCAATCTCTCACCAAGTATGGCTCTAGTCTGTCCACGTATCTATGGACCCTGTCTGTCATCGTAGCCACAACATTTGGCATATATCGAGCCAAGGAGTTAAATTGCAAACTATATTCCCGAACATTCATATTCCCTTGACGTAAATTCAGGAACTGATCTGTACGTGCTTCCCGAACCTCATACGGAAGATAATGATCGAGGAAAGCCACTTTAAACTCTTTCCATGTCGGTGAATCTGCACCAATGTCATGGGATTTCTTCCAATCCTCAATCCACAGTATTGCCTCTCCTTTCAACCTATACGCAGCAAGTTCCACTGTCTCGACCCCTGTCACATGCATAACTTCCAAGGCCCTCTGAATTTGATCCACGAAGTCCTGTGGATCTGCTTTTGGATCGGACCCTGTGAATATAGGAGGGTCCAGTTTCAAGAAATCCTGCGTTCTGCGACTTGCCATTCTAGTTGCATCATCATCATGTGCCATTGCACCAGCTCTTCCCTGGCTTTGTGCCACCACTAACTGTGTCAACATCTGTACAGCATTCCTAAGATCCTGATCTGTGGTATTTGTCGGTGGTTCCACGGGCACTTCCCTTCTTCTCGGCTCTTCTGGAGCTGAAGAAGTAGAAGAAGCTCGCGTCGCGAACTCAGTTCCAGCCCCACCTTGATCAACTTGGTCAGGTGGTGGTCTACTTGTCCCTTCAGCAATTTTATCTATCAGCTTACTTTTACCTTTTCCTCTTCCTCTTCTAGTGTTCGGCATTTTGACTATACCAAAGAAAAACAATTACCAAGATCAGATACAATGCAATTGACAACATTGGCTCTATGGCACGATCTAGAATGAAGAAAAGAAACAACATCCTAAATGTCCCGTAGCCTCCTACTTATAAATGTGGTGCACAACACATTGATAAGTAAGACTCTACTCAGACACGGCTTTGTAGACATACTTGAACCGACTGCTCTGATACCACTTTTGTCACGCTCCGAATCCCATCGAGACGTGATTGGAACCCGTAGCCGATAAGGCTCGAGAGAAACAACCTTTGCCTATGTTCAATCATATGCATATCATAATCACCATGGAATAAGAACATGAAAGACGAATAACGGAAAACATGGGACATCATTATACATACATATGAAACTTGGCCGTTGAGGCCATCCAGTCAAAATAACATATATCTTTTACACTGATACACCCACATCGGTCTACAAAAGCCTCTAACAAGAGCATTGACCAAAATGAACCATAGGTCGGGACAAGTCCCTGCTTTACACATTATGTACAAAACCAAAACATGTATATACTTTGACTCGGAGAAGCCCCGAATAAGCTGGAGCTCACCAAAGAACCGCTAACACTGGCAATCTACTGAGGAGGCCTACTGGGACCTGCGCCTGCAGCAAGTAAGGTAAATTCCCCGAGAGGGGTCAGTACGAAATAAGTACTGAGTATGCAAGGCTCAGATGAAACTAAACAACACATGAATATTTCAATGAATATGTCAATGAACTCAAAACATATGAAGAATCAATGTGCATAAGTCACCATTTGGTATTTTGGGAAACCATGTGGATTGCTTTCATTACTTTATTTGCTTTCTTTATCTCAATGCTCAATGATAACAATGTACCCGGGCCCCTACTGATCAGTGGGTCTTTTCATATCATAACATCATATTGGGATCGAGTCGAGCTAGGCTTATGCCCCTAGACTTGCCACCCATAAATCAATACATCGAGATCGAGTCGAGCTAGGCTTACGCCCCTAGACTTGCCACCCTCGGGATCGAGTCGAGCTAGGCTTACGCCCCTAGACTTGCCACCCATAAATCAATACCTCGGGATCGAGTCGAGCTAGGCTTACGCCCCTAGACTTGCCACCCATACTTGATCATTGACCACATTTGCATTACTTTGTTCATTACTTTGAGATTGATACTTTGATACTCATAACATCACTTTGGAACTTTGGAACACAACACTGTTGGAAACTTTGAATCATTGACCAATAAGTGAAGGACATGTGAATAAATATCAATGAGAAATATAATATAACTAGCACCATGATACCATTGGAACCATTGGACAATAATCCATGAACAAGAGACACAAGTATAGGCACTATTGGAATGTTGGAACATAGCCTTCTTTGAACTTTCGGAACATTAACCATGAATATGAGAAATGAGATTCACAATTGATCAATGAGTAGGAAATATATTACAATGACCATAGATAAGTGCATATGGGATACCTTAGTACATTTCGGAATAGAACTAGAGAAATGTCAATGTGAACACTATTGGCCGTAGAAAGATACGGACAAAGTAACCTTACATACCTTGGATTCACAATACGAATACGAATATACAACCTTCGATGCGTATACAATAATCCCTCTCCTTCTTTATGTGTCACTCTACAACATAAATACACAACGAAATTCACATTAACCACCAATCACTTTACAAATGCATACCATGTCAATGAGTCACATGTTTGCCTTTAAACATGTCATTTCCCCTTGACAAAACCATTGATTATACTATTATTCCAAAAATTCCATAATATTCCCAACATTGACCAATACATGAAAATCAATACATTTCACCACAATACTTCTCCTTTACACTTTCTTATCCATAACACATCACAAATAATCCATCAAAGTACCTTAATACAACTCACAACACATATCGGCCAAAATCCCAAAATTTCCACTTTTAGATAAGAACAAGTTTAATACCAAAAATTACACCATACATGCTCATATTTTGTCCATACCATGCTTTTTCATCAAAGGCACAAGGCCTAATTCAAGTTCAATTTACCAAGATGACACATCTTTCACCAAAGGTAAAATACACTATTCATCACCTTGCCAACACCACTAGCATAATATATATAATCTTCCATGTATATTATAAGTTAAACCATAATAATAAACACTTACCAAAGCTTGGAATATGTTGATCTTGTCCAAAGGGTCCAAAGGATTTATTTGCTTTAGGGTTTGAAGTTTAAAGAAATGTGTGAGAAAATATCACAAAGGCATGAGAGTTTTGGACAATAAAATCTGATCTTGGGGCCTTTATATAGACCCCAAGTCATCCTTAGCCACACTTGGCATTACATGATATGTTTAATTGGTCAATTAGTGGAAAAATGGGTCATTTCTTCTTGGGCCAAGTCTTTTAATCCCATTTTGGGCCTATCTTTGGGCCCAATAACTCATATCCATGTAACCCATCCAATTTCATGTATTATTCACCATATATCTCATGTTTACATAATTCCATAATGTTACGACAATATTCTTTCGATCGCAAAAATTGGAATTCTAGTCGCCCTTGGCTTCATGGAACATTTTGGATCACTATTCACATTTCATGATTTGATCATGTAGGAGTATGTAGGAGTATATTGAAGTGTTTGAAGCTTTCACAATGCTCAAATAACTCCAAAGAACCAAAAGAAACCATCGAGAAATCGTCGTAGAATTGCGTTACGAAACGACGCCGGAAAGGCATAATTATTGTGCCTTGCGCCACACCCCCTGAAACAGGGTAGTGGCGCGAGAATCCAGCCTTCTCTGAAGTTTCTGCAGGCTGGTGGCTTGCGCCACACCCCTGAAACAGGGTAGTGGCGCAAGTTTCAGCCTTTTGCTGAAATTGCCGGCCACTTATCCAACGTTTACGTATCGTCCAATCCCTTATCAACACACTACAAAATACTTACTTAGTGATCTTAACCATCAAGTAAACATGACTTAAAGTCACCAAATGAGGTTAAAATGTATACAGGGTATCACCCAAATGCTCCACGAAATCACAACACACCTCCTACGAAGATCTAATCGCACATGTTACGTCCGGTATCAAATGTTTTACCAATGACACTATAAAACACATATGCATGGCATCTCAACACCTATGTAGGTATGATCCAAGGTATCAAGTGAGGTTATAAAAGTACAGGGTGTTACACATTTTCAAGTCAATAATTCATATTTTAAGTCACTACACTTAACAATTTCAAGAAACAAGTTCACAATTTCAAGTCATTACACTTAACCATTTTCTAGTCTATAACTCACATTCCAAGTCACTACACTTTACCATTTTCAATTCAGTAATTCACATTTTAAGTCACTACACATAACCATTTTCAAGAAACAAATTCACATTTCAAGTCACTACATTACTCCATTTTCAAGAAACAAGTTCACATTTTCAAGTCACTACACTTAACCATTTTCAACTCACTAATTCACATTTCAACTCCTTAAACTTAACCATTTTCAAGAAACATGTTCACAATTTCAAGTCACTTATCCATTTTCAAGAAACAAGTACACAATTTCAAGTCACTAAGCTTAGCCATTTCAAGAAACAAGTTCACAATTTCAAATCACTACACTTTACCTTTTTCAAGTCACTAATTCACATTTCAAGTCACTACACTTAACCCTTTCAAGAAACAAGTTCACAATTTCAAGTAACTACACTTAACCATTTTCAAGAAACAAGTTCACAATTTCAAGTCACTAAGCTTAGCAATTTCAAGAAACAAGTTCACAATTTCAATTCACTACACCTAACCGTTTCAAGAAACAAGTTCACAATTTCAAGTCATTACACTTAACCATTTTCTAGTCTCTAATTCACATTTCAAGTCACTACACAACCATTTTCAAGAAACTAATTCACATTTCAAGTCACTACGCTTAACCATTTTAAGAAACAAATGCACAATATAAAGTCACTACACTTAAAAATTTTCAAGAAACAAGTTCACAATTTCAAGGCACTACACTTAACAATTTTCTAGTCACTAATTCACATTTCAAGTTACAACATTTAACCATTTACAAGAAACAAGTTCTTATTTCAAGTCACTGCATTTAACCATTTTCAAGAAACAAGTTCCCAATTTCATGACACTATACTTAACCATTTTCAAGTCTCTAATTCAAATTTCAAGTCGCTACAGTTAAACATTTAGAAGAAACAAGTTTACAATTTCAAGTCACAACGTTTAACCACTTTAACATTGTCAACACAATAATTTACAATTCAAGTCACTTCACTTAACCATTTTAAAGAAACAAGTTCACAATTGCAAGTCAACCATTTCAAGAAACAAGTTCACAATTTCAAGTCACTACACTAAACCATTTTCAAGAAACATGTTCACAATTTCAAGTCACTACATTTAACCATTTTCAAGAAACAAGTTCACAATTTCAAGTCACTACACTTAACCATTTTAAACTCACTAATTCACAATTGCAAGTCACTACACTAAACCATTTTCAAGAAACAGGTTCACAATTTCAAGTCACTACACTTAACTATTTTCAAGAAACAAGTTCATAATTACAAGTCACTACACTTAACAATTTCAAGAAACAAGTTCACAATTTCAAGTCATTACACTTAACCAATTTCTAGTCTCTAATTCACATTTTAAGTCACTACACTTAACCATTTTTAACTTACTAATTAACATTTCAAGTAACTACACTTAACCATTTTCAAGAAACAAGTTCACAATATCAAGTCACTATGCTTAGCTATTTCAAGAAACAAGTTCACCATTTCAAGTCACTACACTTAACCATTTTAAACTCACTAATTCATATTTCAACTCCTTACACTTAACCATTTTCAAGAAACATGTTCACAATTTCAAGTCACTACACTTAACCTTTTTCTAGTCTCTAATTCACATTTCAAGTCCCTACACTGAACCATTTTCAAGAAACAAGATTACAATTTCAAGTCACTATGCTTAGCCATTTCAAGAAACAAGTTCACAATTTCAAGTCACTACACTTTACCATTTTCAAGTCAATAATTCATATTTCAAGTCACTACACTTAACAATTTCAAGAAACAAGTTCACAATTTCAAGTCATTACTCTTAACCATTTTCTAGTCTATAATTCACATTTCAAGTCACTACACTTTACAATTTTCAAGTCAGTTATTCACATTTTAAGTCCCTACACATAACCATTTTCAAGAAACAAATTCACATTTCAGGTCACTAGATTACTCCATTTTCAAGAAACAAGTTCACATTTTCAATTCATTACACTTAACCATTTTCAAGAAACATGTTCACAATTTCAAGTCACTACACTTAACCATTTTCCAGTAACAAGTTCACAATTTCAAGTCACTAAGCTTAGCCATTTCAAGAAACAAGTTCACAATTTCAAATCACTACACTTTACCATTTTCAAATCACTAATTCACATTTCAAGTCACTACACTTAACCGTTTCAAGAAACAAGTTCACAATTTCAAGTCATTACACTCAACCATTTTCTAGTCTCTAATTCACATTTCAAGTCACTACACTTAACCATTTTCAAGAAACAAGTTCACAATTTCAAATCACTATGCTTAGCAATTTCAAGAAACAAGTTCGCAATATCAAGTCACTACACTTTACCATTTTCAAGAAACTAATTCACATTTCAGGTCACTACACATAACCATTTCAAGAAACAAGTTCACATTTCAAGTCACTACATTAAACCATTTTCAAGAAACAAGTTCACAATTTCAAGTCACTACACTTAACCATTTTCAACTCACTAATTCACATTTCAAGTCACTACACTTAACCATTTCAAGAAACAAGTTCACAATTTCAAGTCATTATACTTAACCATTTTCTAGTCTCTAATTCACATTTCAAGTCCCTACACTTTACCAATTTCAAGAAACTAATTCACATTTTAAGTTTCTATACTTAATCATTTTCAAGAAACAAGTTCACAATCGCAAGTCACTACACTTAAAAATTTTCAAGAAACAAGTTCACAATTTCAAGTCACTACACTTAACCAGTTCAACAACAAAGTTCACAATTTAAAGTCACGACATTAAACCATTTTCAAGAAACAAGTTCACAATTTCAAGTCACTACATTTAACCATTTTCAACTCACTACACTAAACCATTTTCAAGAAACATGTTCATGATTTCAAGTCACTACACTTAACCATTTCAAGAAACGAGTTCACAATTTCCAATCACTACGCTTAGCCATTTCAAGAAACAAGTTCACAATTTCAAATCACTACACTTTACCATTTTCAAGACACTAACTCACATTTCAAGTCACAACATTTAACCATTTTAAAGAAACAAGTTCACATATCAAGTCATAACATTTAAACATTTTCAAGAAATAAGTTCACATTTTCAAATCACTACACTTTACCATTTTCAAGAAACTAATTCACATTTAAAGTCACTACACTTAACAATTTCAAGAAACAAGTTCACAATTTCAAGTCATTACACTTAACCAATTTCTAGTCTCTAATTCACATTTTAAGTCACTACACTTAACCATTTTTAACTTACTAATTAACATTTCAAGTAACTACACTTAACCATTTTCAAGAAACAAGTTCACAATATCAAGTCACTATGCTTAGCTATTTCAAGAAACAAGTTCACCATTTCAAGTCACTACACTTAACCATTTTAAACTCACTAATTCATATTTCAACTCCTTACACTTAACCATTTTCAAGAAACATGTTCACAATTTCAAGTCACTACACTTAACCTTTTTCTAGTCTCTAATTCACATTTCAAGTCCCTACACTGAACCATTTTCAAGAAACAAGATTACAATTTCAAGTCACTATGCTTAGCCATTTCAAGAAACAAGTTCACAATTTCAAGTCACTACACTTTACCATTTTCAAGTCAATAATTCATATTTCAAGTCACTACACTTAACAATTTCAAGAAACAAGTTCACAATTTCAAGTCATTACTCTTAACCATTTTCTAGTCTATAATTCACATTTCAAGTCACTACACTTTACAATTTTCAAGTCAGTTATTCACATTTTAAGTCCCTACACATAACCATTTTCAAGAAACAAATTCACATTTCAGGTCACTAGATTACTCCATTTTCAAGAAACAAGTTCACATTTTCAATTCATTACACTTAACCATTTTCAAGAAACATGTTCACAATTTCAAGTCACTACACTTAACCATTTTCCAGTAACAAGTTCACAATTTCAAGTCACTAAGCTTAGCCATTTCAAGAAACAAGTTCACAATTTCAAATCACTACACTTTACCATTTTCAAATCACTAATTCACATTTCAAGTCACTACACTTAACCGTTTCAAGAAACAAGTTCACAATTTCAAGTCATTACACTCAACCATTTTCTAGTCTCTAATTCACATTTCAAGTCACTACACTTAACCATTTTCAAGAAACAAGTTCACAATTTCAAATCACTATGCTTAGCAATTTCAAGAAACAAGTTCGCAATATCAAGTCACTACACTTTACCATTTTCAAGAAACTAATTCACATTTCAGGTCACTACACATAACCATTTCAAGAAACAAGTTCACATTTCAAGTCACTACATTAAACCATTTTCAAGAAACAAGTTCACAATTTCAAGTCACTACACTTAACCATTTTCAACTCACTAATTCACATTTCAAGTCACTACACTTAACCATTTCAAGAAACAAGTTCACAATTTCAAGTCATTATACTTAACCATTTTCTAGTCTCTAATTCACATTTCAAGTCCCTACACTTTACCAATTTCAAGAAACTAATTCACATTTTAAGTTTCTATACTTAATCATTTTCAAGAAACAAGTTCACAATCGCAAGTCACTACACTTAAAAATTTTCAAGAAACAAGTTCACAATTTCAAGTCACTACACTTAACCAGTTCAACAACAAAGTTCACAATTTAAAGTCACGACATTAAACCATTTTCAAGAAACAAGTTCACAATTTCAAGTCACTACATTTAACCATTTTCAACTCACTACACTAAACCATTTTCAAGAAACATGTTCATGATTTCAAGTCACTACACTTAACCATTTCAAGAAACGAGTTCACAATTTCCAATCACTACGCTTAGCCATTTCAAGAAACAAGTTCACAATTTCAAATCACTACACTTTACCATTTTCAAGACACTAACTCACATTTCAAGTCACAACATTTAACCATTTTAAAGAAACAAGTTCACATATCAAGTCATAACATTTAAACATTTTCAAGAAATAAGTTCACATTTTCAAATCACTACACTTTACCATTTTCAAGAAACTAATTCACATTTAAAGTCACTACACTTAACCATTTTCTAGTCTCTAATTCACATTTCAAGTCCCTACACTGAACCATTTTCAAGAAACAAGTTCACAATTTCAAGTCACTATGCTTAGCCATTTCAAGAAACAAGTTCACAATTTCAAGTCACTACACATTACCATTTTCAAGTCAATAATTCATATTTCTAGTCACTACACTTAACAATTTTAAGAAAAAAGTTCACAATTTCAAGTCATTACACTTAACCATTTTCTAGTCTATAATTCACATTTCAAGTCACTACACTTTACCATTTTCAAGTCAGTAATTCACATTTTAAGTCACAACACTTAACCATTTTCAAGAAACAAGTTCACATTTCAAGTCACGACATTAAACCATTTTCAAGAAACAAGTTCACAATTTCAAGTCTCTACACTTAACCATTTTCTTGTCACTAATTCACATTTCAAGTCACAACACTTAACCATTTTCAAGAAACAAGTTCACAATTGCAAGTCACTACATTTAACAATTTTCAAGAAACAAGTTCACAATTTCAAGTCACTACACTTTACCATTTTCAAGACACTAATTCACATTTCAAGTTACAACACTTAACCATTTCAAGAAACAAGTTCACAATTTCAAGTCATTACACTTAACCATTTTCTAGTCTCTAATTCACATTTCAAGTCACTACACTTTACCATTTTCAAGAAACTAATTCACATTTCAAGTTTCTATACATAATCATTTTCAAAAAACAAGTTCACAATCTTATGTCACTACACTTAAAATTTTTCAAGAAACAAGTTCACAATTTCAAGTCACTACACTTAACCATTTCAACAACAAAGTTCACAATTTCAAGTCACTACATTAAACCATTTTCAAGAAACAAGTTCACAATTTCAAGTCGCTACACTTAACCATTTTAAACTCACTACACTAAAACATTTTCAAGAAACATGTTCACGATTTCAAGTCACTACACTTAACCATTTTCAAGAAACAAGTTCACAATTTCCAGTCACTACACTTAACCATTTTCAAGTCACTAATTCACATTTCAAGTCACTACAGTTAACTCTTTAGAATAAACAAGTTCACAATTTCAAGTCACTACATTTAACCACTTTACCATTTTCAACACAATAATTCACATTTCAAGTCACTACATTAAACCATTTTCAAGAAACAAGTTCACAATTTCAAGTCACTACACTTAACCATTTCAGCAACAAAGTTCACAATTTCAAGTCACTACATTAAACCATTTTCAAGAAACAAGTTCACAATTTCAAGTCGCTACACTTAACCATTTTAAACTCACTACACTAAAACATTTTCAAGAAACATGTTCACGATTTCAAGTCACTACACTTAACCATTTTCAAGAAACAAGTTCACAATTTCCAGTCACTACACTTAACCATTTTCAAGTCACTAATTCACATTTCAAGTCACTACAGTTAACTCTTTAGAATAAACAAGTTCACAATTTCAAGTCACTACATTTAACCACTTTACCATTTTCAACACAATAATTCACATTTCAAGTCACTACATTAAACCATTTTCAAGAAACAAGTTCACAATTTCAAGTCACTACACTTAACCATTTCAGCAACAAAGTTCACAATTTCAAGTCACTACATTAAACCATTTTCAAGAAACAAGTTCACAATTTCAAGTCGCTACACTTAACCATTTTAAACTCACTACACTAAAACATTTTCAAGAAACATGTTCACGATTTCAAGTCACTACACTTAACCATTTTCAAGAAACAAGTTCACAATTTCCAGTCACTACACTTAACCATTTTCAAGTCACTAATTCACATTTCAAGTCACTACAGTTAACTCTTTAGAATAAACAAGTTCACAATTTCAAGTCACTACATTTAACCACTTTACCATTTTCAACACAATAATTCACATTTCAAGTCACTACATTAAACCATTTTCAAGAAACAAGTTCACAATTTCAAGTCACTACACTTAACCATTTTCAACTCACTAATTTACATTTCAACACATTACACTAAACCATTTTCAAGAAACATGTTCACAATTTCAAGTCACTACACTTAACCATTTTAAAGAACAAGCTCACAATTTCTAGTAACTACACATAGCCATTTCAAGAAACAAGTTCACAATTTCAAGTCATTACACTTAACTATTTTCTAGTCTCTAATTCACATTTCAAGTCACTACACTTAACCATTTTCAAGAAACAAGTTCACAATTTCAAGTCACTACGCTTAGCAATTTCAAGAAACAAGTTCGCAATATCAAGTCACTACACTTTACCATTTTCAAGAAACTAATTCACATTTCAAGTCACTACACAACCATTTCAAGAAACAAGTTCACATTTCAAGTCACGACATTAAACCATTTTCAAGAAACAAGTTCACAATTTCAAGTCACTACAGTTAACCATTTTCAACTCACTAATTTACATTTCAACTCACTACACTAAACCATTTTCAAGAAACATGTTCATAATTTCAAGTCACTACACTTAACCATTTTCTTGTCACTAATTCACATTTCAAGTCACAACACTTAACCATTTTCAAGAAACAAGTTCACAATTGCAAGTCACTACATTTAACAATTTTCAAGAAACAAGTTCACAATTTCAAGTCACTACACTTAACCATTTTCAAGTCACTAATTCACATTTCAAGTCATTACAGTTAACTCTTTAGAATAAGCAAGTTCACAATTTCAAGTCACTACATTTAACCATTTTACCATTTTCAACACAATAATTCACATTTCAAGTCACTACATTAAACCATTTTCAAGAAACAAGTTCACAATTTCAAGTCACTACACTTAACCATTTTCAAGTCACTAATTTACATTTCAACTCACTACACTAAACCATTTTCAAGAAACATGTTCACAATTTCAAGTCACTACACTTAACCGTTTTAAAGAACAAGCTCACAATTTCTAGTAACTACACTTAGCCATTTCAAGAAACAAGTTCACAATTTCAAGTCATTACACTTAACCATTTTCTAGTCTCTAATTCACATTTCAAGTCACTACACTTAACCATTTTCAAGAAACAAGTTCACAATTTCAAGTCACTACGCTTAGCAATTTCAAGAAACAAGTTCGCAATATCAAGTCACTACACTTTACCATTTTCAAGAAACTAATTCACATTTCAAGTCACTACACAACCATTTCAAGAAACAAGTTCACAATTTCAAGTCACTACACTTAACCATTTCAAGAAACAAGTTCACAATTTCAAGGCACTACACTTAACCATTTTCTTGTCACTAATTCACATTTCAAGTCACAACACTTAACCATTTTAAAGAAACAAGTTCACAATTGCAAGTCACTACACATAACCATTTTCAAGAAACAAGTTCACAATTTCAAGTCACTACACTTAACCATTTTCAACTCACTAATTTACATTTCAACTCACTACACTAAACCATTTTCAAGAAACATGTTCACAATTTCAAGTCACTACACTTAACCATTTTAAAGAACAAGCTCACAATTTCTAGTAACTACACTTAGCCATTTCAAGAAACAAGTTCACAATTTCAAATCACTACACTTTACCATTTTCAAGACACTAATTCACATTTCAAGTCACAACACTTAACCATTTCAAGAAACAAGTTCACAATTTCAAGTCATTACATTTAACCATTTTCTAGTCTCTAATTCACATTTCAAGTCCCTACACTTTACCAATTTCAAGAAACTAATTCACATTTTAAGTTTCTATACTTAATCATTTTCAAGAAACAAGTTCACAATCGCAAGTCACTACACTTAAAAATTTTCAAGAAACAAGTTCACAATTTCAAGTCACTACACTTAACCAGTTCAACAACAAAGTTCACAATTTAAAGTCACGACATTAAACCATTTTCAAGAAACAAGTTCACAATTTCAAGTCACTACATTTAACCATTTTCAACTCACTACACTAAACCATTTTCAAGAAACATGTTCATGATTTCAAGTCACTACACTTAACCATTTCAAGAAACGAGTTCACAATTTCCAATCACTACGCTTAGCCATTTCAAGAAACAAGTTCACAATTTCAAATCACTACACTTTACCATTTTCAAGACACTAACTCACATTTCAAGTCACAACATTTAACCATTTTAAAGAAACAAGTTCACATATCAAGTCATAACATTTAAACATTTTCAAGAAATAAGTTCACATTTTCAAATCACTACACTTTACCATTTTCAAGAAACTAATTCACATTTAAAGTCACTACACTTAACCATTTTCTAGTCTCTAATTCACATTTCAAGTCCCTACACTGAACCATTTTCAAGAAACAAGTTCACAATTTCAAGTCACTATGCTTAGCCATTTCAAGAAACAAGTTCACAATTTCAAGTCACTACACATTACCATTTTCAAGTCAATAATTCATATTTCTAGTCACTACACTTAACAATTTTAAGAAAAAAGTTCACAATTTCAAGTCATTACACTTAACCATTTTCTAGTCTATAATTCACATTTCAAGTCACTACACTTTACCATTTTCAAGTCAGTAATTCACATTTCAAGTTACAACACTTAACCATTTCAAGAAACAAGTTCACAATTTCAAGTCATTACACTTAACCATTTTCTAGTCTCTAATTCACATTTCAAGTCACTACACTTTACCATTTTCAAGAAACTAATTCACATTTCAAGTTTCTATACATAATCATTTTCAAAAAACAAGTTCACAATCTTATGTCACTACACTTAAAATTTTTCAAGAAACAAGTTCACAATTTCAAGTCACTACACTTAACCATTTCAACAACAAAGTTCACAATTTCAAGTCACTACATTAAACCATTTTCAAGAAACAAGTTCACAATTTCAAGTCGCTACACTTAACCATTTTAAAGAAACAAGTTCACAATTGCAAGTCACTACACATAACCATTTTCAAGAAACAAGTTTACAATTTCAAGTCACTACACTTAACCATTTTCAACTCACTAATTTACATTTCAACTCACTACACTAAACCATTTTCAAGAAACATGTTCACAATTTCAAGTCACTACACTTAACCATTTTAAAGAACAAGCTCACAATTTCTAGTAACTACACTTAGCCATTTCAAGAAACAAGTTCACAATTTCAAGTCACTACACTTAACCATTTCAACAACAAAGTTCACAATTTCAAGTCACTACATTAAACCATTTTCAAGAAACAAGTTCACAATTTCAAGTCGCTACACTTAACCATTTTAAACTCACTACACTAAAACATTTTCAAGAAACATGTTCACGATTTCAAGTCACTACACTTAACCATTTTCAAGAAACAAGTTCACAATTTCCAGTCACTACACTTAACCATTTTCAAGTCACTAATTCACATTTCAAGTCACTACAGTTAACTCTTTAGAATAAACAAGTTCACAATTTCAAGTCACTACATTTAACCACTTTACCATTTTCAACACAATAATTCACATTTCAAGTCACTACATTAAACCATTTTCGAGAAACAAGTTCACAATTTCAAGTCACTACACTTAACCATTTCAGCAACAAAGTTCACAATTTCAAGTCACTACATTAAACCATTTTCAAGAAACAAGTTCACAATTTCAAGTCGCTACACTTAACCATTTTAAACTCACTACACTAAAACATTTTCAAGAAACATGTTCACGATTTCAAGTCACTACACTTAACCATTTTCAAGAAACAAGTTCACAATTTCAAGTCACTACACTTAACCATTTTCAAGTCACTAATTCACATTTCAAGTCACTACAGTTAACTCTTTAGAATAAACAAGTTCACAATTTCAAGTCACTACATTTAACCACTTTACCATTTTCAACACAATAATTCACATTTCAAGTCACTACATTAAACCATTTTCAAGAAACAAGTTCACAATTTCAAGTCACTACACTTAACCATTTCAGCAACAAAGTTCACAATTTCAAGTCACTACATTAAACCATTTTCAAGAAACAAGTTCACAATTTCAAGTCGCTACACTTAACCATTTTAAACTCACTACACTAAAACATTTTCAAGAAACATGTTCACGATTTCAAGTCACTACACTTAACCATTTTCAAGAAACAAGTTCACAATTTCCAGTCACTACACTTAACCATTTTCAAGTCACTAATTCACATTTCAAGTCACTACAGTTAACTCTTTAGAATAAACAAGTTCACAATTTCAAGTCACTACATTTAACCACTTTACCATTTTCAACACAATAATTCACATTTCAAGTCACTACATTAAACCATTTTCAAGAAACAAGTTCACAATTTCAAGTCACTACACTTAACCATTTTCAACTCACTAATTTACATTTCAACTCATTACACTAAACCATTTTCAAGAAACATGTTCACAATTTCAAGTCACTACACTTAACCATTTTAAAGAACAAGCTCACAATTTCTAGTAACTACACATAGCCATTTCAAGAAACAAGTTCACAATTTCAAGTCATTACACTTAACTATTTTCTAGTCTCTAATTCACATTTCAAGTCACTACACTTAACCATTTTCAAGAAACAAGTTCACAATTTCAAGTCACTACGCTTAGCAATTTCAAGAAACAAGTTCGCAATATCAAGTCACTACACTTTACCATTTTCAAGAAACTAATTCACATTTCAAGTCACTACACAACCATTTCAAGAAACAAGTTCACATTTCAAGTCACGACATTAAACCATTTTCAAGAAACAAGTTCACAATTTCAAGTCACTACAGTTAACCATTTTCAACTCACTAATTTACATTTCAACTCACTACACTAAACCATTTTCAAGAAACATGTTCATAATTTCAAGTCACTACACTTAACCATTTTCTTGTCACTAATTCACATTTCAAGTCACAACACTTAACCATTTTCAAGAAACAAGTTCACAATTGCAAGTCACTACATTTAACAATTTTCAAGAAACAAGTTCACAATTTCAAGTCACTACACTTAACCATTTTCAAGTCACTAATTCACATTTCAAGTCATTACAGTTAACTCTTTAGAATAAGCAAGTTCACAATTTCAAGTCACTACATTTAACCATTTTACCATTTTCAACACAATAATTCACATTTCAAGTCACTACATTAAACCATTTTCAAGAAACAAGTTCACAATTTCAAGTCACTACACTTAACCATTTTCAAGTCACTAATTTACATTTCAACTCACTACACTAAACCATTTTCAAGAAACATGTTCACAATTTCAAGTCACTACACTTAACCGTTTTAAAGAACAAGCTCACAATTTCTAGTAACTACACTTAGCCATTTCAAGAAACAAGTTCACAATTTCAAGTCATTACACTTAACCATTTTCTAGTCTCTAATTCACATTTCAAGTCACTACACTTAACCATTTTCAAGAAACAAGTTCACAATTTCAAGTCACTACGCTTAGCAATTTCAAGAAACAAGTTCGCAATATCAAGTCACTACACTTTACCATTTTCAAGAAACTAATTCACATTTCAAGTCACTACACAACCATTTCAAGAAACAAGTTCACAATTTCAAGTCACTACACTTAACCATTTCAAGAAACAAGTTCACAATTTCAAGGCACTACACTTAACCATTTTCTTGTCACTAATTCACATTTCAAGTCACAACACTTAACCATTTTAAAGAAACAAGTTCACAATTGCAAGTCACTACACATAACCATTTTCAAGAAACAAGTTCACAATTTCAAGTCACTACACTTAACCATTTTCAACTCACTAATTTACATTTCAACTCACTACACTAAACCATTTTCAAGAAACATGTTCACAATTTCAAGTCACTACACTTAACCATTTTAAAGAACAAGCTCACAATTTCTAGTAACTACACTTAGCCATTTCAAGAAACAAGTTCACAATTTCAAATCACTACACTTTACCATTTTCAAGACACTAATTCACATTTCAAGTCACAACACTTAACCATTTCAAGAAACAAGTTCACAATTTCAAGTCATTACACTTAACCATTTTCTAGTCTCTAATTCACATTTCAAGTCCCTACACTTTACCAATTTCAAGAAACTAATTCACATTTTAAGTTTCTATACTTAATCATTTTCAAGAAACAAGTTCACAATCGCAAGTCACTACACTTAAAAATTTTCAAGAAACAAGTTCACAATTTCAAGTCACTACACTTAACCAGTTCAACAACAAAGTTCACAATTTAAAGTCACGACATTAAACCATTTTCAAGAAACAAGTTCACAATTTCAAGTCACTACATTTAACCATTTTAAAGAAACAAGTTCACAATTGCAAGTCACTACACATAACCATTTTCAAGAAACAAGTTTACAATTTCAAGTCACTACACTTAACCATTTTCAACTCACTAATTTACATTTCAACTCACTACACTAAACCATTTTCAAGAAACATGTTCACAATTTCAAGTCACTACACTTAACCATTTTAAAGAACAAGCTCACAATTTCTAGTAACTACACTTAGCCATTTCAAGAAACAAGTTCACAATTTCAAATCACTACACTTTACCATTTTCAAGACACTAATTCACATTTCAAGTTACAACACTTAACCATTTCAAGAAACAAGTTCACAATTTCAAGTCATTACACTTAACCATTTTCTAGTCTCTAATTCACATTTCAAGTCACTACACTTTACCATTTTCAAGAAACTAATTCACATTTCAAGTTTCTATACATAATCATTTTCAAAAAACAAGTTCACAATCTTATGTCACTACACTTAAAATTTTTCAAGAAACAAGTTCACAATTTCAAGTCACTACACTTAACCATTTCAACAACAAAGTTCACAATTTCAAGTCACTACATTAAACCATTTTCAAGAAACAAGTTCACAATTTCAAGTCGCTACACTTAACCATTTTAAACTCACTACACTAAAACATTTTCAAGAAACATGTTCACGATTTCAAGTCACTACACTTAACCATTTTCAAGAAACAAGTTCACAATTTCAAGTCACTACACTTAACCATTTCAACAACAAAGTTCACAATTTCAAGTCACTACATTAAACCATTTTCAAGAAACAAGTTCACAATTTCAAGTCGCTACACTTAACCATTTTAAACTCACTACACTAAAACATTTTCAAGAAACATGTTCACGATTTCAAGTCACTACACTTAACCATTTTCAAGAAACAAGTTCACAATTTCCAGTCACTACACTTAACCATTTTCAAGTCACTAATTCACATTTCAAGTCACTACAGTTAACTCTTTAGAATAAACAAGTTCACAATTTCAAGTCACTACATTTAACCACTTTACCATTTTCAACACAATAATTCACATTTCAAGTCACTACATTAAACCATTTTCAAGAAACAAGTTCACAATTTCAAGTCACTACACTTAACCATTTCAGCAACAAAGTTCACAATTTCAAGTCACTACATTAAACCATTTTCAAGAAACAAGTTCACAATTTCAAGTCGCTACACTTAACCATTTTAAACTCACTACACTAAAACATTTTCAAGAAACATGTTCACGATTTCAAGTCACTACACTTAACCATTTTCAAGAAACAAGTTCACAATTTCCAGTCACTACACTTAACCATTTTCAAGTCACTAATTCACATTTCAAGTCACTACAGTTAACTCTTTAGAATAAACAAGTTCACAATTTCAAGTCACTACATTTAACCACTTTACCATTTTCAACACAATAATTCACATTTCAAGTCACTACATTAAACCATTTTCAAGAAACAAGTTCACAATTTCAAGTCACTACACTTAACCATTTTCAACTCACTAATTTACATTTCAACTCATTACACTAAACCATTTTCAAGAAACATGTTCACAATTTCAAGTCACTACACTTAACCATTTTAAAGAACAAGCTCACAATTTCTAGTAACTACACATAGCCATTTCAAGAAACAAGTTCACAATTTCAAGTCATTACACTTAACTATTTTCTAGTCTCTAATTCACATTTCAAGTCACTACACTTAACCATTTTCAAGAAACAAGTTCACAATTTCAAGTCACTACGCTTAGCAATTTCAAGAAACAAGTTCGCAATATCAAGTCACTACACTTTACCATTTTCAAGAAACTAATTCACATTTCAAGTCACTACACAACCATTTCAAGAAACAAGTTCACATTTCAAGTCACGACATTAAACCATTTTCAAGAAACAAGTTCACAATTTCAAGTCACTACAGTTAACCATTTTCAACTCACTAATTTACATTTCAACTCACTACACTAAACCATTTTCAAGAAACATGTTCATAATTTCAAGTCACTACACTTAACCATTTTCTTGTCACTAATTCACATTTCAAGTCACAACACTTAACCATTTTCAAGAAACAAGTTCACAATTGCAAGTCACTACATTTAACAATTTTCAAGAAACAAGTTCACAATTTCAAGTCACTACACTTAACCATTTTCAAGTCACTAATTCACAATTTCAAGTCACTACATTTAACCATTTTACCATTTTCAACACAATAATTCACATTTCAAGTCACTACATTAAACCATTTTCAAGAAACAAGTTCACAATTTCAAGTCACTACACTTAACCATTTTCAAGTCACTAATTTACATTTCAACTCACTACACTAAACCATTTTCAAGAAACATGTTCACAATTTCAAGTCACTACACTTAACCGTTTTAAAGAACAAGCTCACAATTTCTAGTAACTACACTTAGCCATTTCAAGAAACAAGTTCACAATTTCAAGTCATTACACTTAACCATTTTCTAGTCTCTAATTCACATTTCAAGTCACTACACTTAACCATTTTCAAGAAACAAGTTCACAATTTCAAGTCACTACGCTTAGCAATTTCAAGAAACAAGTTCGCAATATCAAGTCACTACACTTTACCATTTTCAAGAAACTAATTCACATTTCAAGTCACTACACAACCATTTCAAGAAACAAGTTCACAATTTCAAGTCACTACACTTAACCATTTCAAGAAACAAGTTCACAATTTCAAGGCACTACACTTAACCATTTTCTTGTCACTAATTCACATTTCAAGTCACAACACTTAACCATTTTAAAGAAACAAGTTCACAATTGCAAGTCACTACACATAACCATTTTCAAGAAACAAGTTCACAATTTCAAGTCACTACACTTAACCATTTTCAACTCACTAATTTACATTTCAACTCACTACACTAAACCATTTTCAAGAAACATGTTCACAATTTCAAGTCACTACACTTAACCATTTTAAAGAACAAGCTCACAATTTCTAGTAACTACACTTAGCCATTTCAAGAAACAAGTTCACAATTTCAAATCACTACACTTTACCATTTTCAAGACACTAATTCACATTTCAAGTCACAACACTTAACCATTTCAAGAAACAAGTTCACAATTTCAAGTCATTACACTTAACCATTTTCTAGTCTCTAATTCACATTTCAAGTCACTACACTTTACCATTTTCAAGAAACTAATTCACATTTTAAGTTTCTATACATAATCATTTTCAAAAAACAAGTTCACAATCTTATGTCACTACACTTAAAATTTTTCAAGAAACAAGTTCACAATTTCAAGTCACTACACTTAACCATTTCAACAACAAAGTTCACAATTTCAAGTCACTACATTAAACCATTTTCAAGAAACAAGTTCACAATTTCAAGTCGCTACACTTAACCATTTTAAACTCACTACACTAAAACATTTTCAAGAAACATGTTCACGATTTCAAGTCACTACACTTAACCATTTTCAAGAAACAAGTTCACAATTTCCAGTCACTACGCTTAGCCATTTCAAGAAACAAGTTCACAATTTCAAATCACTACACTTTACCATTTTCAAGACACTAATTCACATTTCAAGTCACAACACTTAACCATTTCAAGAAACAAGTTCACAATTTCAAGTCATTACACTTAACCATTTTCTAGTCTCTAATTCACATTTCAAGTCACTACACTTTACCATTTTCAAGAAACTATTTCACATTTCAAGTTTCTATACTTAATGATTTTCAAGAAACAAGTTCACAATCGCAAGTCACTACACTTAAAATTTTTCAAGAAACAAGTTCACAATTTCAAGTCACTACACTTAACCAGTTCAACAACAAAGTTCACAATTTAAAGTCAGTACACTAAACCATTTTCAAGGAACAAGTTCACAATTTCAAGCCACTACACTTAACCATTTTAAACTCACTACACTAAACCATTTTCAAGAAACATGTTCACGATTTCAAGTAACTACACTTAACTATTTTCAAGAAACAAGTTCACAATTTCCAATCACTACGCTTAGACATTTCAAGAAACATGTTCACAATTTCAAATCACTACACTTTACCATTTTCAAGACACTAATTCACATTTCAAGTCACAACATTTAACCATTTTAAAGAAACAAGTTCACATATCAAGTCATAACATTTAACCATTTTCAAGAAATAAGTTCACAATTTCAAGTCACTAGACTTAACCATTTTCAAGAAACAAGTTCACAATTGCAAGTCACTACATTTAACAATTTTCAAGAAACAAGTTCACAATTTCAAGTCACTACACTTAACCATTTTCAAGTCACTAATTCACAATTTCAAGTCACTACATTTAACCATTTTACCATTTTCAACACAATAATTCACATTTCAAGTCACTACATTAAACCATTTTCAAGAAACAAGTTCACAATTTCAAGTCACTACACTTAACCATTTTCAAGTCACTAATTTACATTTCAACTCACTACACTAAACCATTTTCAAGAAACATGTTCACAATTTCAAGTCACTACACTTAACCGTTTTAAAGAACAAGCTCACAATTTCTAGTAACTACACTTAGCCATTTCAAGAAACAAGTTCACAATTTCAAGTCATTACACTTAACCATTTTCTAGTCTCTAATTCACATTTCAAGTCACTACACTTAACCATTTTCAAGAAACAAGTTCACAATTTCAAGTCACTACGCTTAGCAATTTCAAGAAACAAGTTCGCAATATCAAGTCACTACACTTTACCATTTTCAAGAAACTAATTCACATTTCAAGTCACTACACAACCATTTCAAGAAACAAGTTCACAATTTCAAGTCACTACACTTAACCATTTCAAGAAACAAGTTCACAATTTCAAGGCACTACACTTAACCATTTTCTTGTCACTAATTCACATTTCAAGTCACAACACTTAACCATTTTAAAGAAACAAGTTCACAATTGCAAGTCACTACACATAACCATTTTCAAGAAACAAGTTCACAATTTCAAGTCACTACACTTAACCATTTTCAACTCACTAATTTACATTTCAACTCACTACACTAAACCATTTTCAAGAAACATGTTCACAATTTCAAGTCACTACACTTAACCATTTTAAAGAACAAGCTCACAATTTCTAGTAACTACACTTAGCCATTTCAAGAAACAAGTTCACAATTTCAAATCACTACACTTTACCATTTTCAAGACACTAATTCACATTTCAAGTCACAACACTTAACCATTTCAAGAAACAAGTTCACAATTTCAAGTCATTACACTTAACCATTTTCTAGTCTCTAATTCACATTTCAAGTCACTACACTTTACCATTTTCAAGAAACTAATTCACATTTTAAGTTTCTATACATAATCATTTTCAAAAAACAAGTTCACAATCTTATGTCACTACACTTAAAATTTTTCAAGAAACAAGTTCACAATTTCAAGTCACTACACTTAACCATTTCAACAACAAAGTTCACAATTTCAAGTCACTACATTAAACCATTTTCAAGAAACAAGTTCACAATTTCAAGTCGCTACACTTAACCATTTTAAACTCACTACACTAAAACATTTTCAAGAAACATGTTCACGATTTCAAGTCACTACACTTAACCATTTTCAAGAAACAAGTTCACAATTTCCAGTCACTACGCTTAGCCATTTCAAGAAACAAGTTCACAATTTCAAATCACTACACTTTACCATTTTCAAGACACTAATTCACATTTCAAGTCACAACACTTAACCATTTCAAGAAACAAGTTCACAATTTCAAGTCATTACACTTAACCATTTTCTAGTCTCTAATTCACATTTCAAGTCACTACACTTTACCATTTTCAAGAAACTATTTCACATTTCAAGTTTCTATACTTAATGATTTTCAAGAAACAAGTTCACAATCGCAAGTCACTACACTTAAAATTTTTCAAGAAACAAGTTCACAATTTCAAGTCACTACACTTAACCAGTTCAACAACAAAGTTCACAATTTAAAGTCAGTACACTAAACCATTTTCAAGGAACAAGTTCACAATTTCAAGCCACTACACTTAACCATTTTAAACTCACTACACTAAACCATTTTCAAGAAACATGTTCACGATTTCAAGTAACTACACTTAACTATTTTCAAGAAACAAGTTCACAATTTCCAATCACTACGCTTAGACATTTCAAGAAACATGTTCACAATTTCAAATCACTACACTTTACCATTTTCAAGACACTAATTCACATTTCAAGTCACAACATTTAACCATTTTAAAGAAACAAGTTCACATATCAAGTCATAACATTTAACCATTTTCAAGAAATAAGTTCACAATTTCAAGTCACTAGACTTAACCATTTTCAAGAAACAAGTTCACAATTTCAAGTCACTACGCTTAGCCATTTCAAGAAACAAGTTCTCAATATCAAGTCACTACACTTAACCCCTTTCAACTTACTAATAAACATTTCAAGTCACTACACTTAGCCATTTCAAGAAACAAGTTCACAATTTCAAGGCACTACACTTAACCATTTTCTTGTCACTAATTCACATTTCAAGTCACAACACTTAACCATTTTCAAGAAACAAGTTCACAATTGCAAGTCACTACACATAACCATTTTTAAGAAACAAGTTCACAATTTCAAGTCACTACGCTTAACCATTTTCAACTCACTAATTTACATTTCAACTCACTACACTAAACCATTTTCAAGAAACATGTTCACAATTTCAAGTCACTACACTTAACCATTTTAAAGAACAAGCTCACAATTTCTAGTAACTTCACTTAGCCATTTCAAGAAACAAGTTCCCAATTTCAAGTCATTACACTTAAACATTTTCTAATCTCTAATTCACATTTCAAGTCACTACACTTAACCATTTTCAAGAAACAAGTTCACAATTTCAAGTCACTACACTTAACCATTTTCTAGTCTCTAATTCACATTCCAAGTCACTACACTTTACCATTTTCAAGAAACTAATTCACATTTCAATTTTCTATACTTAATCATTTTCAAAAAACAAGTTCACAATTACAAGTCACTACACTTAACCATTTCAACAACAAAGTTCACAATTTAAAGTCACTACATTAAACCATTTTCAAGAAACAAGTTCACAATTTCAGGTCTCTACACTTAACCATTTTAAACTCACTACACTAAAACATTTTCAAGAAACATGTTCACGATTTCAAGTTACTACACTTAACCATTTTCAAGAAACAAGTTCACAATTTCCAGTCACTACGCTTAGCCATTTCAAGAAACAAGTTCACAATTTCAAATCACTACACTTTACCATTTTCAAGACACTAATTCACATTTCAAGTCACAACATTTAACCATTTGAAAGAAACAAGTTCACATATCAAGTCATAACATTTAACCATTTTTAAGAAATAAGTTCACAATTTCAAATCACTACACTTTACCATTTTCAAAACACTAATTCACATTTCAAGTCACTACACTTAACCATTTCAAGAAACAAGTTCACAATTTCAAGTCATTACACTTAACCATTTTCTAGTCTCTAATTCACATTTCAAGTCACTACACTTAACCATTTTCAAGAAACTATTTCACATTTCAAGTTTCTATACTTAATGATTTTCAAGAAACAAGTTCACAATCGCAAGTCACTACACTTAAAATTTTTCAAGAAACAAGTTCACAATTTCAAGTCACTACACTTAACCAGTTCAACAACAAAGTTCACAATTTAAAGTCAGTATACCAAACCATTTTCAAGAAACAAGTTCACAATTTCAAGCCACTACACTTAACCATTTTAAACTCACTACACTAAACCATTTTCAAGAAACATGTTCACGATTTCAAGTAACTACATTTAACTATTTTCAAGAAACAAGTTCACAATTTCCAATCACTACGCTTAGACATTTCAAGAAACATGTTCACAATTTCAAATCACTACACTTTACCATTTTCAAGACACTAATTCACATTTCAAGTCACAACATTTAACCATTTTAAAGAAACAAGTTCACATATCAAGTCATAACATTTAACCATTTTCAAGAAATAAGTTCACAATTTCAAGTCACTAGACTTAACCATTTTCAAGGAACAAGTTCACAATTTCAAGCCACTACACTTAACCATTTTAAACTCACTACACTAAACCATTTTCAAGAAACATGTTCACGATTTCAAGTAACTACACTTAACTATTTTCAAGAAACAAGTTCACAATTTCCAATCACTACGCTTAGACATTTCAAGAAACATGTTCACAATTTCAAATCACTACACTTTACCATTTTCAAGACACTAATTCACATTTCAAGTCACAACATTTAACCATTTTAAAGAAACAAGTTCACATATCAAGTCATAACATTTAACCATTTTCAAGAAATAAGTTCACAATTTCAAGTCACTAGACTTAACCATTTTCAAGAAACAAGTTCACAATTTCAAGTCACTACGCTTAGCCATTTCAAGAAACAAGTTCTCAATATCAAGTCACTACACTTAACCCCTTTCAACTTACTAATAAACATTTCAAGTCACTACACTTAGCCATTTCAAGAAACAAGTTCACAATTTCAAGGCACTACACTTAACCATTTTCTTGTCACTAATTCACATTTCAAGTCACAACACTTAACCATTTTCAAGAAACAAGTTCACAATTGCAAGTCACTACACATAACCATTTTTAAGAAACAAGTTCACAATTTCAAGTCACTACGCTTAACCATTTTCAACTCACTAATTTACATTTCAACTCACTACACTAAACCATTTTCAAGAAACATGTTCACAATTTCAAGTCACTACACTTAACCATTTTAAAGAACAAGCTCACAATTTCTAGTAACTTCACTTAGCCATTTCAAGAAACAAGTTCCCAATTTCAAGTCATTACACTTAAACATTTTCTAATCTCTAATTCACATTTCAAGTCACTACACTTAACCATTTTCAAGAAACAAGTTCACAATTTCAAGTCACTACACTTAACCATTTTCTAGTCTCTAATTCACATTCCAAGTCACTACACTTTACCATTTTCAAGAAACTAATTCACATTTCAATTTTCTATACTTAATCATTTTCAAAAAACAAGTTCACAATTACAAGTCACTACACTTAACCATTTCAACAACAAAGTTCACAATTTAAAGTCACTACATTAAACCATTTTCAAGAAACAAGTTCACAATTTCAGGTCTCTACACTTAACCATTTTAAACTCACTACACTAAAACATTTTCAAGAAACATGTTCACGATTTCAAGTTACTACACTTAACCATTTTCAAGAAACAAGTTCACAATTTCCAGTCACTACGCTTAGCCATTTCAAGAAACAAGTTCACAATTTCAAATCACTACACTTTACCATTTTCAAGACACTAATTCACATTTCAAGTCACAACATTTAACCATTTGAAAGAAACAAGTTCACATATCAAGTCATAACATTTAACCATTTTTAAGAAATAAGTTCACAATTTCAAATCACTACACTTTACCATTTTCAAAACACTAATTCACATTTCAAGTCACTACACTTAACCATTTCAAGAAACAAGTTCACAATTTCAAGTCATTACACTTAACCATTTTCTAGTCTCTAATTCACATTTCAAGTCACTACACTTAACCATTTTCAAGAAACTATTTCACATTTCAAGTTTCTATACTTAATGATTTTCAAGAAACAAGTTCACAATCGCAAGTCACTACACTTAAAATTTTTCAAGAAACAAGTTCACAATTTCAAGTCACTACACTTAACCAGTTCAACAACAAAGTTCACAATTTAAAGTCAGTATACCAAACCATTTTCAAGAAACAAGTTCACAATTTCAAGCCACTACACTTAACCATTTTAAACTCACTACACTAAACCATTTTCAAGAAACATGTTCACGATTTCAAGTAACTACATTTAACTATTTTCAAGAAACAAGTTCACAATTTCCAATCACTACGCTTAGACATTTCAAGAAACATGTTCACAATTTCAAATCACTACACTTTACCATTTTCAAGACACTAATTCACATTTCAAGTCACAACATTTAACCATTTTAAAGAAACAAGTTCACATATCAAGTCATAACATTTAACCATTTTCAAGAAATAAGTTCACAATTTCAAGTCACTAGACTTAACCATTTTCAAGAAACAAGTTCACAATTTCAAGTCACTACGCTTAGCTATTTCAAGAAACAAGTTCGCAATATCAAGTCACTACACTTTACCATTTTCAAGAAACTAATTTACATTTCAATTCACTACACAACCATTTCAAGAAACAAGTTCACAATTTCAAGTCACTACACTTAGCCATTTCAAGAAACAAGTTCACAATTTCAAGGCACTACACTTAACCATTTTCTTGTCACTAATTCACATTTCAAGTCACAACACTTAACCATTTTCAAGAAACAAGTTCACAATTGCAAGTCACTACACATAACCATTTTTAAGAAACAAGTTCACAATTTCAAGTCACTACACTTAACCATTTTCAACTCACTAATTTACATTTCAACTCACTACACTAAACCATTTTCAAGAAACATGTTCACAATTTCAAGTCACTACACTTAACCATTTTAAAGAACAAGCTCACAATTTCTAGTAACTACACTTAGCCATTTCAAGAAACAAGTTCACAATTTCAAATCACTACACTTTACCATTTTCAAGACACTAATTCACATTTTAAGTCACTACACTTAACCATTTCAAGAAACAAGTTCACAATTCCAAGTCATTACACTTAACCATTTTCTAGTCTCTAATTCACATTTCAAGTCACTACACTTTACCATTTTCAAGAAACTAATTCACATTTCAATTTTCTATACTTAATCATTTTCAAGAAACAAGTTCACAATTACAAGTCACTACACTTAACCATTTCAACAACAAAGTTCACAATTTAAAGTCACTACATTAAACCATTTTCAAGAAACAAGTTCACAATTTCAGGTCGCTACATTAAACCATTTTCAAGAAACAAGTTCACAATTTCAAGTCGCTACACTTAACCATTTTAAACTCACTACACTAAAACATTTTCAAGAAACATGTTCACGATTTCAAGTCACTACACTTAACCATTTTCAAGAAACAAGTTCACAATTTCCAGTCACTACGCTTAGCCATTTCAAGAAACAAGTTCACAATTTCAAATCACTACACTTTACCATTTTCAAGACACTAATTCACATTTCAAGTCACAACACTTAACCATTTCAAGAAACAAGTTCACAATTTCAAGTCATTACACTTAACCATTTTCTAGTCTCTAATTCACATTTCAAGTCACTACACTTTACCATTTTCAAGAAACTATTTCACATTTCAAGTTTCTA
This sequence comes from Capsicum rhomboideum, assembly GCA_031232105.1. Lineage (NCBI taxonomy): Eukaryota > Viridiplantae > Streptophyta > Magnoliopsida > Solanales > Solanaceae > Capsicum > Capsicum rhomboideum. The sequence goes on from CP124711.1 coordinate 61,961,642, forward strand.
TACTTAATGATTTTCAAGAAACAAGTTCACAATCGCAAGTCACTACACTTAAAATTTTTCAAGAAACAAGTTCACAATTTCAAGTCACTACACTTAACCAGTTCAACAACAAAGTTCACAATTTAAAGTCAGTACACTAAACCATTTTCAAGGAACAAGTTCACAATTTCAAGCCACTACACTTAACCATTTTAAACTCACTACACTAAACCATTTTCAAGAAACATGTTCACGATTTCAAGTAACTACACTTAACTATTTTCAAGAAACAAGTTCACAATTTCCAATCACTACGCTTAGACATTTCAAGAAACATGTTCACAATTTCAAATCACTACACTTTACCATTTTCAAGACACTAATTCACATTTCAAGTCACAACATTTAACCATTTTAAAGAAACAAGTTCACATATCAAGTCATAACATTTAACCATTTTCAAGAAATAAGTTCACAATTTCAAGTCACTAGACTTAACCATTTTCAAGAAACAAGTTCACAATTTCAAGTCACTACGCTTAGCCATTTCAAGAAACGAGTTCTCAATATCAAGTCACTACACTTAACCCCTTTCAACTTACTAATAAACATTTCAAGTCACTACACTTAACCATTTTCAAAAACAAGTTCACATTTCAAGTCACTACACTTAGCCATTTCAAGAAACAAGTTCACAATTTCAAGGCACTACACTTAACCATTTTCTTGTCACTAATTCACATTTCAAGTCACAACACTTAACCATTTTCAAGAAACAAGTTCACAATTGCAAGTCACTACACATAACCATTTTTAAGAAACAAGTTCACAATTTCAAGTCACTACGCTTAACCATTTTCAACTCACTAATTTACATTTCAACTCACTACACTAAACCATTTTCAAGAAACATGTTCACAATTTCAAGTCACTACACTTAACCATTTTAAAGAACAAGCTCACAATTTCTAGTAACTTCACTTAGCCATTTCAAGAAACAAGTTCCCAATTTCAAGTCATTACACTTAAACATTTTCTAATCTCTAATTCACATTTCAAGTCACTACACTTAACCATTTTCAAGAAACAAGTTCACAATTTCAAGTCACTACACTTAACCATTTTCTAGTCTCTAATTCACATTCCAAGTCACTACACTTTACCATTTTCAAGAAACTAATTCACATTTCAATTTTCTATACTTAATCATTTTCAAAAAACAAGTTCACAATTACAAGTCACTACACTTAACCATTTCAACAACAAAGTTCACAATTTAAAGTCACTACATTAAACCATTTTCAAGAAACAAGTTCACAATTTCAGGTCTCTACACTTAACCATTTTAAACTCACTACACTAAAACATTTTCAAGAAACATGTTCACGATTTCAAGTTACTACACTTAACCATTTTCAAGAAACAAGTTCACAATTTCCAGTCACTACGCTTAGCCATTTCAAGAAACAAGTTCACAATTTCAAATCACTACACTTTACCATTTTCAAGACACTAATTCACATTTCAAGTCACAACATTTAACCATTTGAAAGAAACAAGTTCACATATCAAGTCATAACATTTAACCATTTTTAAGAAATAAGTTCACAATTTCAAATCACTACACTTTACCATTTTCAAAACACTAATTCACATTTCAAGTCACTACACTTAACCATTTCAAGAAACAAGTTCACAATTTCAAGTCATTACACTTAACCATTTTCTAGTCTCTAATTCACATTTCAAGTCACTACACTTTACCATTTTCAAGAAACTATTTCACATTTCAAGTTTCTATACTTAATGATTTTCAAGAAACAAGTTCACAATCGCAAGTCACTACACTTAAAATTTTTCAAGAAACAAGTTCACAATTTCAAGTCACTACACTTAACCAGTTCAACAACAAAGTTCACAATTTAAAGTCAGTATACCAAACCATTTTCAAGAAACAAGTTCACAATTTCAAGCCACTACACTTAACCATTTTAAACTCACTACACTAAACCATTTTCAAGAAACATGTTCACGATTTCAAGTAACTACATTTAACTATTTTCAAGAAACAAGTTCACAATTTCCAATCACTACGCTTAGACATTTCAAGAAACATGTTCACAATTTCAAATCACTACACTTTACCATTTTCAAGACACTAATTCACATTTCAAGTCACAACATTTAACCATTTTAAAGAAACAAGTTCACATATCAAGTCATAACATTTAACCATTTTCAAGAAATAAGTTCACAATTTCAAGTCACTAGACTTAACCATTTTCAAGAAACAAGTTCACAATTTCAAGTCACTACGCTTAGCTATTTCAAGAAACAAGTTCGCAATATCAAGTCACTACACTTTACCATTTTCAAGAAACTAATTTACATTTCAATTCACTACACAACCATTTCAAGAAACAAGTTCACAATTTCAAGTCACTACACTTAGCCATTTCAAGAAACAAGTTCACAATTTCAAGGCACTACACTTAACCATTTTCTTGTCACTAATTCACATTTCAAGTCACAACACTTAACCATTTTCAAGAAACAAGTTCACAATTGCAAGTCACTACACATAACCATTTTTAAGAAACAAGTTCACAATTTCAAGTCACTACACTTAACCATTTTCAACTCACTAATTTACATTTCAACTCACTACACTAAACCATTTTCAAGAAACATGTTCACAATTTCAAGTCACTACACTTAACCATTTTAAAGAACAAGCTCACAATTTCTAGTAACTACACTTAGCCATTTCAAGAAACAAGTTCACAATTTCAAATCACTACACTTTACCATTTTCAAGACACTAATTCACATTTTAAGTCACTACACTTAACCATTTCAAGAAACAAGTTCACAATTCCAAGTCATTACACTTAACCATTTTCTAGTCTCTAATTCACATTTCAAGTCACTACACTTTACCATTTTCAAGAAACTAATTCACATTTCAATTTTCTATACTTAATCATTTTCAAGAAACAAGTTCACAATTACAAGTCACTACACTTAACCATTTCAACAACAAAGTTCACAATTTAAAGTCACTACATTAAACCATTTTCAAGAAACAAGTTCACAATTTCAGGTCGCTACATTAAACCATTTTCAAGAAACAAGTTCACAATTTCAAGTCGCTACACTTAACCATTTTAAACTCACTACACTAAAACATTTTCAAGAAACATGTTCACGATTTCAAGTCACTACACTTAACCATTTTCAAGAAACAAGTTCACAATTTCCAGTCACTACGCTTAGCCATTTCAAGAAACAAGTTCACAATTTCAAATCACTACACTTTACCATTTTCAAGACACTAATTCACATTTCAAGTCACAACACTTAACCATTTCAAGAAACAAGTTCACAATTTCAAGTCATTACACTTAACCATTTTCTAGTCTCTAATTCACATTTCAAGTCACTACACTTTACCATTTTCAAGAAACTATTTCACATTTCAAGTTTCTATACTTAATGATTTTCAAGAAACAAGTTCACAATCGCAAGTCACTACACTTAAAATTTTTCAAGAAACAAGTTCACAATTTCAAGTCACTACACTTAACCAGTTCAACAACAAAGTTCACAATTTAAAGTCAGTACACTAAACCATTTTCAAGGAACAAGTTCACAATTTCAAGCCACTACACTTAACCATTTTAAACTCACTACACTAAACCATTTTCAAGAAACATGTTCACGATTTCAAGTAACTACACTTAACTATTTTCAAGAAACAAGTTCACAATTTCCAATCACTACGCTTAGACATTTCAAGAAACATGTTCACAATTTCAAATCACTACACTTTACCATTTTCAAGACACTAATTCACATTTCAAGTCACAACATTTAACCATTTTAAAGAAACAAGTTCACATATCAAGTCATAACATTTAACCATTTTCAAGAAATAAGTTCACAATTTCAAGTCACTAGACTTAACCATTTTCAAGAAACAAGTTCACAATTGCAAGTCACTACATTTAACAATTTTCAAGAAACAAGTTCACAATTTCAAGTCACTACACTTAACCATTTTCAAGTCACTAATTCACAATTTCAAGTCACTACATTTAACCATTTTACCATTTTCAACACAATAATTCACATTTCAAGTCACTACATTAAACCATTTTCAAGAAACAAGTTCACAATTTCAAGTCACTACACTTAACCATTTTCAAGTCACTAATTTACATTTCAACTCACTACACTAAACCATTTTCAAGAAACATGTTCACAATTTCAAGTCACTACACTTAACCGTTTTAAAGAACAAGCTCACAATTTCTAGTAACTACACTTAGCCATTTCAAGAAACAAGTTCACAATTTCAAGTCATTACACTTAACCATTTTCTAGTCTCTAATTCACATTTCAAGTCACTACACTTAACCATTTTCAAGAAACAAGTTCACAATTTCAAGTCACTACGCTTAGCAATTTCAAGAAACAAGTTCGCAATATCAAGTCACTACACTTTACCATTTTCAAGAAACTAATTCACATTTCAAGTCACTACACAACCATTTCAAGAAACAAGTTCACAATTTCAAGTCACTACACTTAACCATTTCAAGAAACAAGTTCACAATTTCAAGGCACTACACTTAACCATTTTCTTGTCACTAATTCACATTTCAAGTCACAACACTTAACCATTTTAAAGAAACAAGTTCACAATTGCAAGTCACTACACATAACCATTTTCAAGAAACAAGTTCACAATTTCAAGTCACTACACTTAACCATTTTCAACTCACTAATTTACATTTCAACTCACTACACTAAACCATTTTCAAGAAACATGTTCACAATTTCAAGTCACTACACTTAACCATTTTAAAGAACAAGCTCACAATTTCTAGTAACTACACTTAGCCATTTCAAGAAACAAGTTCACAATTTCAAATCACTACACTTTACCATTTTCAAGACACTAATTCACATTTCAAGTCACAACACTTAACCATTTCAAGAAACAAGTTCACAATTTCAAGTCATTACACTTAACCATTTTCTAGTCTCTAATTCACATTTCAAGTCACTACACTTTACCATTTTCAAGAAACTAATTCACATTTTAAGTTTCTATACATAATCATTTTCAAAAAACAAGTTCACAATCTTATGTCACTACACTTAAAATTTTTCAAGAAACAAGTTCACAATTTCAAGTCACTACACTTAACCATTTCAACAACAAAGTTCACAATTTCAAGTCACTACATTAAACCATTTTCAAGAAACAAGTTCACAATTTCAAGTCGCTACACTTAACCATTTTAAACTCACTACACTAAAACATTTTCAAGAAACATGTTCACGATTTCAAGTCACTACACTTAACCATTTTCAAGAAACAAGTTCACAATTTCCAGTCACTACGCTTAGCCATTTCAAGAAACAAGTTCACAATTTCAAATCACTACACTTTACCATTTTCAAGACACTAATTCACATTTCAAGTCACAACACTTAACCATTTCAAGAAACAAGTTCACAATTTCAAGTCATTACACTTAACCATTTTCTAGTCTCTAATTCACATTTCAAGTCACTACACTTTACCATTTTCAAGAAACTATTTCACATTTCAAGTTTCTATACTTAATGATTTTCAAGAAACAAGTTCACAATCGCAAGTCACTACACTTAAAATTTTTCAAGAAACAAGTTCACAATTTCAAGTCACTACACTTAACCAGTTCAACAACAAAGTTCACAATTTAAAGTCAGTACACTAAACCATTTTCAAGGAACAAGTTCACAATTTCAAGCCACTACACTTAACCATTTTAAACTCACTACACTAAACCATTTTCAAGAAACATGTTCACGATTTCAAGTAACTACACTTAACTATTTTCAAGAAACAAGTTCACAATTTCCAATCACTACGCTTAGACATTTCAAGAAACATGTTCACAATTTCAAATCACTACACTTTACCATTTTCAAGACACTAATTCACATTTCAAGTCACAACATTTAACCATTTTAAAGAAACAAGTTCACATATCAAGTCATAACATTTAACCATTTTCAAGAAATAAGTTCACAATTTCAAGTCACTAGACTTAACCATTTTCAAGAAACAAGTTCACAATTTCAAGTCACTACGCTTAGCCATTTCAAGAAACAAGTTCTCAATATCAAGTCACTACACTTAACCCCTTTCAACTTACTAATAAACATTTCAAGTCACTACACTTAGCCATTTCAAGAAACAAGTTCACAATTTCAAGGCACTACACTTAACCATTTTCTTGTCACTAATTCACATTTCAAGTCACAACACTTAACCATTTTCAAGAAACAAGTTCACAATTGCAAGTCACTACACATAACCATTTTTAAGAAACAAGTTCACAATTTCAAGTCACTACGCTTAACCATTTTCAACTCACTAATTTACATTTCAACTCACTACACTAAACCATTTTCAAGAAACATGTTCACAATTTCAAGTCACTACACTTAACCATTTTAAAGAACAAGCTCACAATTTCTAGTAACTTCACTTAGCCATTTCAAGAAACAAGTTCCCAATTTCAAGTCATTACACTTAAACATTTTCTAATCTCTAATTCACATTTCAAGTCACTACACTTAACCATTTTCAAGAAACAAGTTCACAATTTCAAGTCACTACACTTAACCATTTTCTAGTCTCTAATTCACATTCCAAGTCACTACACTTTACCATTTTCAAGAAACTAATTCACATTTCAATTTTCTATACTTAATCATTTTCAAAAAACAAGTTCACAATTACAAGTCACTACACTTAACCATTTCAACAACAAAGTTCACAATTTAAAGTCACTACATTAAACCATTTTCAAGAAACAAGTTCACAATTTCAGGTCTCTACACTTAACCATTTTAAACTCACTACACTAAAACATTTTCAAGAAACATGTTCACGATTTCAAGTTACTACACTTAACCATTTTCAAGAAACAAGTTCACAATTTCCAGTCACTACGCTTAGCCATTTCAAGAAACAAGTTCACAATTTCAAATCACTACACTTTACCATTTTCAAGACACTAATTCACATTTCAAGTCACAACATTTAACCATTTGAAAGAAACAAGTTCACATATCAAGTCATAACATTTAACCATTTTTAAGAAATAAGTTCACAATTTCAAATCACTACACTTTACCATTTTCAAAACACTAATTCACATTTCAAGTCACTACACTTAACCATTTCAAGAAACAAGTTCACAATTTCAAGTCATTACACTTAACCATTTTCTAGTCTCTAATTCACATTTCAAGTCACTACACTTAACCATTTTCAAGAAACTATTTCACATTTCAAGTTTCTATACTTAATGATTTTCAAGAAACAAGTTCACAATCGCAAGTCACTACACTTAAAATTTTTCAAGAAACAAGTTCACAATTTCAAGTCACTACACTTAACCAGTTCAACAACAAAGTTCACAATTTAAAGTCAGTATACCAAACCATTTTCAAGAAACAAGTTCACAATTTCAAGCCACTACACTTAACCATTTTAAACTCACTACACTAAACCATTTTCAAGAAACATGTTCACGATTTCAAGTAACTACATTTAACTATTTTCAAGAAACAAGTTCACAATTTCCAATCACTACGCTTAGACATTTCAAGAAACATGTTCACAATTTCAAATCACTACACTTTACCATTTTCAAGACACTAATTCACATTTCAAGTCACAACATTTAACCATTTTAAAGAAACAAGTTCACATATCAAGTCATAACATTTAACCATTTTCAAGAAATAAGTTCACAATTTCAAGTCACTAGACTTAACCATTTTCAAGAAACAAGTTCACAATTTCAAGTCACTACGCTTAGCTATTTCAAGAAACAAGTTCGCAATATCAAGTCACTACACTTTACCATTTTCAAGAAACTAATTTACATTTCAATTCACTACACAACCATTTCAAGAAACAAGTTCACAATTTCAAGTCACTACACTTAGCCATTTCAAGAAACAAGTTCACAATTTCAAGGCACTACACTTAACCATTTTCTTGTCACTAATTCACATTTCAAGTCACAACACTTAACCATTTTCAAGAAACAAGTTCACAATTGCAAGTCACTACACATAACCATTTTTAAGAAACAAGTTCACAATTTCAAGTCACTACACTTAACCATTTTCAACTCACTAATTTACATTTCAACTCACTACACTAAACCATTTTCAAGAAACATGTTCACAATTTCAAGTCACTACACTTAACCATTTTAAAGAACAAGCTCACAATTTCTAGTAACTACACTTAGCCATTTCAAGAAACAAGTTCACAATTTCAAATCACTACACTTTACCATTTTCAAGACACTAATTCACATTTTAAGTCACTACACTTAACCATTTCAAGAAACAAGTTCACAATTCCAAGTCATTACACTTAACCATTTTCTAGTCTCTAATTCACATTTCAAGTCACTACACTTTACCATTTTCAAGAAACTAATTCACATTTCAATTTTCTATACTTAATCATTTTCAAGAAACAAGTTCACAATTACAAGTCACTACACTTAACCATTTCAACAACAAAGTTCACAATTTAAAGTCACTACATTAAACCATTTTCAAGAAACAAGTTCACAATTTCAGGTCGCTACATTAAACCATTTTCAAGAAACAAGTTCACAATTTCAAGTCGCTACACTTAACCATTTTAAACTCACTACACTAAAACATTTTCAAGAAACATGTTCACGATTTCAAGTCACTACACTTAACCATTTTCAAGAAACAAGTTCACAATTTCCAGTCACTACGCTTAGCCATTTCAAGAAACAAGTTCACAATTTCAAATCACTACACTTTACCATTTTCAAGACACTAATTCACATTTCAAGTCACAACACTTAACCATTTCAAGAAACAAGTTCACAATTTCAAGTCATTACACTTAACCATTTTCTAGTCTCTAATTCACATTTCAAGTCACTACACTTTACCATTTTCAAGAAACTATTTCACATTTCAAGTTTCTATACTTAATGATTTTCAAGAAACAAGTTCACAATCGCAAGTCACTACACTTAAAATTTTTCAAGAAACAAGTTCACAATTTCAAGTCACTACACTTAACCAGTTCAACAACAAAGTTCACAATTTAAAGTCAGTACACTAAACCATTTTCAAGGAACAAGTTCACAATTTCAAGCCACTACACTTAACCATTTTAAACTCACTACACTAAACCATTTTCAAGAAACATGTTCACGATTTCAAGTAACTACACTTAACTATTTTCAAGAAACAAGTTCACAATTTCCAATCACTACGCTTAGACATTTCAAGAAACATGTTCACAATTTCAAATCACTACACTTTACCATTTTCAAGACACTAATTCACATTTCAAGTCACAACATTTAACCATTTTAAAGAAACAAGTTCACATATCAAGTCATAACATTTAACCATTTTCAAGAAATAAGTTCACAATTTCAAGTCACTAGACTTAACCATTTTCAAGAAACAAGTTCACAATTTCAAGTCACTACGCTTAGCCATTTCAAGAAACGAGTTCTCAATATCAAGTCACTACACTTAACCCCTTTCAACTTACTAATAAACATTTCAAGTCACTACACTTAACCATTTTCAAAAACAAGTTCACATTTCAAGTCACTACACTTAGCCATTTCAAGAAACAAGTTCACAATTTCAAGGCACTACACTTAACCATTTTCTTGTCACTAATTCACATTTCAAGTCACAACACTTAACCATTTTCAAGAAACAAGTTCACAATTGCAAGTCACTACACATAACCATTTTTAAGAAACAAGTTCACAATTTCAAGTCACTACGCTTAACCATTTTCAACTCACTAATTTACATTTCAACTCACTACACTAAACCATTTTCAAGAAACATGTTCACAATTTCAAGTCACTACACTTAACCATTTTAAAGAACAAGCTCACAATTTCTAGTAACTTCACTTAGCCATTTCAAGAAACAAGTTCCCAATTTCAAGTCATTACACTTAAACATTTTCTAATCTCTAATTCACATTTCAAGTCACTACACTTAACCATTTTCAAGAAACAAGTTCACAATTTCAAGTCACTACACTTAACCATTTTCTAGTCTCTAATTCACATTCCAAGTCACTACACTTTACCATTTTCAAGAAACTAATTCACATTTCAATTTTCTATACTTAATCATTTTCAAAAAACAAGTTCACAATTACAAGTCACTACACTTAACCATTTCAACAACAAAGTTCACAATTTAAAGTCACTACATTAAACCATTTTCAAGAAACAAGTTCACAATTTCAGGTCTCTACACTTAACCATTTTAAACTCACTACACTAAAACATTTTCAAGAAACATGTTCACGATTTCAAGTTACTACACTTAACCATTTTCAAGAAACAAGTTCACAATTTCCAGTCACTACGCTTAGCCATTTCAAGAAACAAGTTCACAATTTCAAATCACTACACTTTACCATTTTCAAGACACTAATTCACATTTCAAGTCACAACATTTAACCATTTGAAAGAAACAAGTTCACATATCAAGTCATAACATTTAACCATTTTTAAGAAATAAGTTCACAATTTCAAATCACTACACTTTACCATTTTCAAAACACTAATTCACATTTCAAGTCACTACACTTAACCATTTCAAGAAACAAGTTCACAATTTCAAGTCATTACACTTAACCATTTTCTAGTCTCTAATTCACATTTCAAGTCACTACACTTTACCATTTTCAAGAAACTATTTCACATTTCAAGTTTCTATACTTAATGATTTTCAAGAAACAAGTTCACAATCGCAAGTCACTACACTTAAAATTTTTCAAGAAACAAGTTCACAATTTCAAGTCACTACACTTAACCAGTTCAACAACAAAGTTCACAATTTAAAGTCAGTATACCAAACCATTTTCAAGAAACAAGTTCACAATTTCAAGCCACTACACTTAACCATTTTAAACTCACTACACTAAACCATTTTCAAGAAACATGTTCACGATTTCAAGTAACTACATTTAACTATTTTCAAGAAACAAGTTCACAATTTCCAATCACTACGCTTAGACATTTCAAGAAACATGTTCACAATTTCAAATCACTACACTTTACCATTTTCAAGACACTAATTCACATTTCAAGTCACAACATTTAACCATTTTAAAGAAACAAGTTCACATATCAAGTCATAACATTTAACCATTTTCAAGAAATAAGTTCACAATTTCAAGTCACTAGACTTAACCATTTTCAAGAAACAAGTTCACAATTTCAAGTCACTACGCTTAGCTATTTCAAGAAACAAGTTCGCAATATCAAGTCACTACACTTTACCATTTTCAAGAAACTAATTTACATTTCAATTCACTACACAACCATTTCAAGAAACAAGTTCACAATTTCAAGTCACTACACTTAGCCATTTCAAGAAACAAGTTCACAATTTCAAGGCACTACACTTAACCATTTTCTTGTCACTAATTCACATTTCAAGTCACAACACTTAACCATTTTCAAGAAACAAGTTCACAATTGCAAGTCACTACACATAACCATTTTTAAGAAACAAGTTCACAATTTCAAGTCACTACACTTAACCATTTTCAACTCACTAATTTACATTTCAACTCACTACACTAAACCATTTTCAAGAAACATGTTCACAATTTCAAGTCACTACACTTAACCATTTTAAAGAACAAGCTCACAATTTCTAGTAACTACACTTAGCCATTTCAAGAAACAAGTTCACAATTTCAAATCACTACACTTTACCATTTTCAAGACACTAATTCACATTTTAAGTCACTACACTTAACCATTTCAAGAAACAAGTTCACAATTCCAAGTCATTACACTTAACCATTTTCTAGTCTCTAATTCACATTTCAAGTCACTACACTTTACCATTTTCAAGAAACTAATTCACATTTCAATTTTCTATACTTAATCATTTTCAAGAAACAAGTTCACAATTACAAGTCACTACACTTAACCATTTCAACAACAAAGTTCACAATTTAAAGTCACTACATTAAACCATTTTCAAGAAACAAGTTCACAATTTCAGGTCGCTACACTTAACCATTTTAAACTCACTACACTAAAACATTTTCAAGAAACATGTTCACGATTTCAAGTGACTACACTTAACCATTTTCAAGAAACAAGTTCACAATTTCCAGTCACTACGCTTAGCCATTTCAAGAAACAAGTTCACAATTTCAAATCACTACACTTTACCATTTTCAAGACACTAATTCACATTTCAAGTCACAACATTTAACCATTTGAAAGAAACAAGTTCACATATCAAGTCATAACATTTAACCATTTTTAAGAAATAAGTTCACAATTTCAAATCACTCCACTTTACCATTTTCAAGACACTAATTCACATTTCAAGTCACTACACTTAACCATTTCAAGAAACAAGTTCACAATTTCAAGTCATTACACTTAACCATTTTCTAGTCTCTAATTCACATTTCAAGTCACTACACTTTACCATTTTCAAGAAACTAATTCACATTTCAAGTTTCTATACTTAATAATTTTCAAGAAACAAGTTCACAATCGCAAGTCACTACACTTAGAATTTTTCAAGAAACAAGTTCACATTTTCAAGTCACTACACTTAACCATTTTAACAACAAAGTTCACAATTTAAAGTCACTACACTTAACCATTTTCAAGAAACAAGTTCACAATTTCAAGTCACTACTCTTAACCATTTTCAAGTCACTAATTCACATTTCAAGTCAATACAGTTAACTTTTTAGAAGAAACAAGTTAGTATGTTTACTATTGCTTGGTTGTATATAGTTGTTTTCTAGTAGTTCGTTTATAGGTATTTTGAATTCCGTAAGATCTGCAAAGTTGTATTTTAAAGGTTTTTGGGTAATTATACTATCAGGGTTTATTAGTTCAATTGTTACTAATGTTTTATGTTTATGCCATCCTTGGAGAGGATTTTCATTATATAATGTTTCAAATTTATCTTGTTTAGGTTTTAAGATGTTAATAGAAAATTTTATAATTTCTGCTGATGTATCTTTTGTATGAGTATTTTCTAATTTTTGTGTTATCTTTTCACTTCCTTTTATCCATGGGGTTGTTTTTCTAGTCTTATTGTATACTCTCTTAGCTCCTAATTTTGTTTTACATGGTGTAGTAAACCACCAATGTGTTTTAGTTAATATATGTGGGTATAGATTATCTAGGAAAGGCATTCGTAGTAGCATATCTCTAGTTGTAAACTCATAATTGTATATTAATTTTATTGTCAGTATTTTATTCCAAATTTGTATCTTAACATTTTTAGCTATATATGTAATCATGCTTCCTTCGTTATTAAATCTTGTTACTACTATGGGATATTTCACTTTTTCCCATTTACTTTCCGGTAGACAATTGTATCTACATAGATTAGCTTCTGCTCCTGTATCTATCATAGGTGTGTAATATCTGCTATTATATCCATCTACTATTATCTTAGCAAGTATATATACTTTTGTCATTACATTATTATTCTAGGTTCTACTGATAATAACTTTTTTATTATTATAAATAACTAGTTGTCTGCCTTCTAGGTTATAGGGTTTAACTTGTTCTAACCATGTTAGTCCTAAGACAATATTTTCATTTGTTTGTTCTTGTGTTATTATAAATTGTATGTTAATTGGTATACCTCCTATAATTAATTCTTGGTTTGTTATTTCTTGTGTTTTCCGTAATTCTCTAGGTAGGTCTAAACATAGTTGTTCTTGGTGTTTAATTTCATCTCCTGGTACTAGTTCTCTTGTAATATAGTTTTCTTGTTCTCCAGTGTCTATTAATATTAAGTATTTTCTCTGGTTTAATATCCCTGTTATATAATATTGGTATGCCTGTATTTCCATTGGTATTTTTTCTATTCTTCTAGATGTGCTCATTCTAGATGATGTTGATGGGGTATCCATTATTCTTTTAGAAGAGGTTTTTATCCTATCTTGAACTATTTCTAAATCGGATTCAATATCTAACTCTTTGTAGCTATAATCATTATTATCGATAGCTGTTACTATGTTATCAAATGGGTTGTCTATTTTAATTTTTTCTATTTTATTTACTGCTTTTACAGTATGTTGTGTAGTTAATATGTATAAGTTTTTACATCTTGCTGTAAATATTTTACTTCCTGTCATTTTCCAATATAATACTAGTGATTTATCTATGTTTTTATCGTGTATTGCCACTGAGTAATTAGGGCTTACTATAAACGAAATTTTTTGGCATAGGTTTCTTTTTACTGCACTGATTATACTTTTTCTATTGGGTGTATTATTCTGTCATCTGCTAAATAAAGTTCTATTGGTGTATCTATTCCTTCTCTAAAACATGCTTTTATTAATATTTCTATTGCTCCAAAGTGAACATATGTTATATTACTTTTAGTTTTTAGTTTTTGTATTTCTTTATTTAGTCCTTTCTTGTTTATTATGGGTACCATAGCTTTTCCTTTAGCGTATTTACAATCGATTGTGTGTTCTTTTTGGCTTATGACATAGTATTCTTCTTTTTCTTTCTTAAACCAATTTTTTACCGTGGGTACCTCTAATATTTTATCTATTCTTAATGGTGTTTCTTGTTTCTTGATTTGGTCAAATATATTTGTATCAAATATTATTTTCTGACTTGTAGATTCTTCATCTTGGTGATCTTCTCGACTAATTATTCTTATATTATTTTCAGTCATTGTTACTTAAATTTTCTAAATTTGTTTCTAGATTTTCTTCTTCAGAACTATATCCGTTTTTGTTTTCTAATTCTAGATCATATATACTACCATCACTTTCTATTTTATAACTGATGAAAGGTAATTCTGTATATAAATCCTCTTGTATTTGTATTTTAGTTACTTGCTTTTTCTTAGGGTCTTTGGGTATATTACAATTGTTTGCTAGGTGTCCTAGTTTTCCACAATTATAGCATTTACATTCTGCTATTTTCTTTTTAGGTCTATATGGTTTTTTCTGTTTATAATTTTTTATATAATACCTCTTTCTTGGTTGTTTATATTTATACTTGGTTTTATGAGTTTTGTACATTTTTGGTCGTTTCTTATATCTATATTTATTTGATATTTTACATCCAAATTGTGGTGCTGTTTTATTTGTACAACAAGTCATATTCCTATTTAATATTTTATCTAGTTTTTGTGTCTCTTTATATTTATCACATAGTTCTGTAAACCAATTTTGTAAGAATTGTATTCTAGATCCTAATGTATCTGTTAAGCTAGCATTGTCCCAATTTTCAGTTATTTTTGTACTAAATGGTTTTGGTAGTTTTGTAAACTATAATTTTCTAATTTCTGTGCTTTCGTCACTGTTGTATAATCCCTTATAATAGTATTCTTTAAATGCACATGTATATTCTTCTATATAACACATATTACATATAGATAATTTATTCATTAATTGTCTATTTACATATTTATTTTTGTTTTGTTCTTCTATTTCTGTGGTCATGCTTCCAAATTCATTCCTTATTCCTAATTCATACTTATACAGTATATCTATATTTGATGTGGTTATTGTTCCTTCTGAATTTTTATTATTTCTTAGAGTAGCTAAACTTTCTGTTGTTAGATTATGTAACCATAATTTTGTTGCTCCTATTAACGTTCTTTCTATATATCCTGGTGTTTCTGCTATTGATATTTTATTGTCAACTAACTGTTTTGTAATATTTCCTAACCATAATTGTATTACCTTATTTATATCCTTAACACAATCTAAGTCTAAGAAACTAGATTTTTCTGGTGTTTTATTTGGAGTCCATCTTGTATAATATCTTGTTCCCATTGTATAGCTCGGTGTGAAATTTGAAGTTCTTGGATTAGTATGTTTTTTATCATTTGATGTTGATGATGTACTAGGTTCATATTTCATATTTGTATTTACTTCTTTTGGTTTAGTATTTGTTGTATTTACTTCTGGTATAGTGTCTGTTTGTGTTGTTTGGTTGATTTGGTCTAGTATTTCTGTATATGTTTCACTATCTTGATCTTCCATTATTGTTTCATCTGTATCTTCATTTATGTCATCTATGCTAATGTTGGTAAATTCTTCATTTAGGAAAAGGGTATTTTCTTCATTCTATATTTTTTCTTTTATTTTTTCTGCTAATTGTTTTTCTTTGTTAAATTTTGACGTTCTTCTCTTTCTTGTAATTTTTTCGCATATATTTGTTTTAAAAGTTCTAATTCTTTAATTCTTGATGAGCTGGTAGGTGATTCTGGTAGTGGATTTTCATTTTCAGGTTTTCCGATTTGTTCTGGTTGCTTTATGTGTGTAGTTTTTAATTGTTCGATTTCTTTTTTAGCTTGTTTGCAGATTTTTTCTATTTCTAATTTTTGATCTATCTCTTTATTTTCTCTTGTTAATCTTACCATTGCTGTTAAACTATCCTCTAGTTTTGCCGAATTTTGGTCTGGCATTAAGTGCAAAATGTTACCTAGTTTTTTATATCTTCGTCCTAGATTTGAATGAATTATTGTTATTGTTATACCTTCTGATCCTATAAATGTTTTTTCTTCTACGGGGTATTCATCCTTATTCATTTTAAGTCGTATTTGTATTTTAAATTTAGATGTTGTTCTTTTAATTCTAAGTCTAGTATTGTCTGTTTTGGTGCTAATATAGACTTGTGACTAACTCCTGCAAATATATTAGTTTTTAACCTATCTTTTCTATGGTATAATTCTTCTCTTAGATCCATAAGTTGTTTATGTAATTCTATCTGATTTTTTGATACTTTTTTGTGGCATATAATACTATTACTGGTTTCTATATCGTTATTCATATTTTCTTTTTAAGATATTGTATATATTTATATTCTGTTTCTGATATGATAATTATTAACTGGGATAACCTGTTAAGATTTGATTTATTATTTGTTAGTTCTTTATATTCTGGGTATAATCTGGCTAATTTCTTTTTTCATTTTGTATATATTTTTATCATTTCGTGCCATTTTTAGAAGTTGTTTATATCGGTTACTATTAGGTGATAATTCTTCTTCATATTCTAAGTTTTTAATTTTAGACGTACATTTTTTATTCCTATGCTCTGATACCATTTTTGGGGGTGTGGGTCCTTCTAGATTGATTGCCTTCATCTATCTAAATGCTGCTTCAAAATATCTATTACGTAGCGAAATTAATATCAGCATATGTGTTATATTTTCTAGTATTTTTTGTAAGTATGTCGTATCTTGGGTTCTATTGTATAGGTCTAGGTTGTACTGTATTAGAGTCGTTGTTTCTCTTATCTCATCTACAGTTTGTCTCCAGTTTTTGAACTGTTCTTGGTTCATTTTAATCAATATCTGGATAATCTAGATAATCATCTTCTAGATTTCATTATCTGATATAATAAATTCTATCCAATTATTTTGCATTAATTCTATAACTTCATAGGTCATTAGTAAATCATAAATCTTTCTAGTGCTATCCGTATCTAATCTTCTAAGTATATATAGGAGTAGTATCTTATAATTTTCATCTTCATTTATTAAGTAATTATTTGATCCTAGTTGATAATTGTCCATAATTTCTGTTTGTGTGTTTAAATCATTATTCCTTCTAATCTCTATTGTATTAGTATATTTATCATCTAGCAATACAGTATGCTTAACAAGCTTGTTGTGTCACTACTATGGGTTTCGGCCTTAATCAGTTACCCTAACAATGCCTCAACACTAGTCTACTACCCTCTTTACGGCTTTCTTCGCCTTTCTTTGGTTTCGACTCTTAGGATGGCTTAGTCTGGGCTTACTTACTTGCGGCTTACCTAACCATAGCAAACTTACTTAAGAAGTTTAGCATAATCATACTACTATATGATAAACATTAATAATAATCTAGAGACTATCAGGAATATCAGATTTAGTTACACACAGGTGGACATGAGTGTACCTTAGCTGTTATGTTTTCTGTGGTATGTGACACTGAGGTGTGTATATCCTGATTATCTGAGTTTTCCATGAGAATACCTATTAAAATATTTATTTATTGATATTTAAGAAATGCTCAGCACATGAGCGGGGGGAGAAAGAAGAGTTTGCTGAGAGAGGATTTCTCAAAGCCTGCTCTTCTTATGAGAGTTACACATATATATATATATACATAAGGATTGGCTGTCGGCTAATCCGAAAGGCCAATTTCTATTCTACGATAGGGACTTTTGCCCTTTCAAAAAAGTAAGAGGTGCACAGTAAAGTTAGTATACACTTTTTGACTTATTTACTAAAAAAAATGAAAGAAAAGTAAAGGAATATAATAATTACATCTTTTTCTTTTCTTATCTCTTTCTTTGTCGGTCTTCTGTCGGTAGGTCAATTCATTCGGTAGCTTATCTGCTGACTGAGTCTTCTCTTTACTCTAACTGAACAACTGGAATATGTACTGTATCTCCTCCGTTACATTTTGTACATTGATGATCTGTGTATTTTGGTCCTATCATCTGGCAGTATCTTGTTAGTAGTTCTTCTGATATAAAGTCCTTTTTCAAGGCTCTTGTCATAGGTAGTTCTTCTGGTCTTAATAATGAAAGAATCCAATGACGGACTTCCTCCATATCTGCTAATCGTAGTTCTCTTGAGTTTGAATAGATCATAACTTGGTTTCTAGCTGAATATTTCCATATGGCTTTGCCATTAGTGTAGTTGTGCATTAGCTCCTGGATAATAGTATTTATTCCTATTAATCTTTTATTTGCATAAAAACTGGGTATGTCTTCTTCTTTTATCTCTGGTTGGGGACTAATTTCTTCTGGTATTATCATTTCTCTAGTTAATCCCATTTTAACAACTTGTATAACTGGTTTGATTCCTGTGTATAGTATCTCTGCTGGGGTTGCATAACATTTAACATAAAAGAATGTTCCTCTAGTAATTCGCTGGTAGGTAGTGAATGCTGAATATAATTCGGGTAACTTTTGTATTTCATTTCTTGTAGCTGTGTAGACTGTGTTTAGCAGTCCAAACTCGTAGAATGTCTTGACTAAATTGGCATTTGTGCCAGGTTGTGCGATTAACTTGTTATATCCCTGTAGCTTCTGGGTGATATAATAATTTTCTGGATTTGTAGTGATGGTAGATCTTGGTTTAAGATTTAGGTATGTTTGGATTTGGTGTAAATTTCTAATATATGAGCTTGAAATATGGTCACAATATCAAGTTCACAATTTCAAGTCATTACACTTAACCATTTTCTAGTCTCTAATTCACATTTCAAGTCACTACACTTAACCATTTTCAAGAAACAAATTCACATTTCAAGTTTCTATACTTAATCATTTTCAAGAAACAAGTTCACAATTGCAAGTCACTACACTTAACCATTTTCAAGTCACTAATTCACATTTCAAGTCACTACAATTAACCATTTTGAAGAAATAAGTTCACAATTTCAAGTCACTACATTTAACCATTTTACAATTTTCAACACAATAATTCACATTTCAAGTCACTACACTTAACCATTTTAAAGAAACAAGTTCACGATTGCAAGTCACAACACTTAACCATTTCAAGAAACAAGTTCACAATTTCAAGTCACTACACTTAACCTTTTTCAAGAAACATGTTCACAATTTCAAGTCACTACACTTAACCATTTTCAAGTCACTAATTCACATTTTAAGTCACAACACTTAACCATTTTCAATAAACAAGTTCATATTTCAAGTAACTACAATTAATCATTTTCAAGAAGTCACTACACTTAACCATTTTCAAGTCACTAATTCACATTTTAAGTCACAACACTTAACCATTTTCAAGAAACAAGTTCACATTTCAAGTAACTACATTAAATCATTTTCAAGAAACGAGTTCACAATTTCAAGTCACTACACTTAACCATTTTCAACTCACTAATTAACATTTTAAATCACTACACTTAACCATTTTCAAGAAACAAGTTCACAATTTCAAGTCACTCAGCCTAGCCATTTCAAGAGACAAGTTCACAATTTCAAATCACTACACTTTACCATTTTCAAGTCACTAATTCACATTTCAAGTCACTACACTTAACCGTTTCAAGAAACAAGTTCACAATTTCAAATCACTACGCTTAGCCATTTTCAAGAAACAAGTTCACAATTGCAAGTTACTACACTTAAAAATTTTCAATTTCAAGTTCACAAGTTCACAATTGCAAGTCACTACACTTAAAAATTTTCACGAAACAAGTTCAATATTTCTAGTCACTACACTTAACCATTTTCAACTTACTAATTAACATTTCAAGTCACTACACTTAACCATTTTCAAGAAACAAGTTCACAATTTCAAGTCACTATGCTTTGCCATTTCAAGAAACAAGTTCACAATTTGAAGTCACTACACTTTACCATTTTCAAGTCACTAATTCAAATTTTATGTCACTACACATAACCATTTTCAAGAAACAAATTCACATTTTCAAGTCACTACATTACTCCATTTTCAAGAAACAAGTTCACAATTTCAAGTCACTACACTTAGCCATTTCAAGAAACAAGTTCACAATTTCAAGTCACTACACTTAACCCCTTTCAACTTACTAATTAACATTTCAAGTCACTACACTTAACCATTTTCAAAAACATGTTCACATTTCAAGTCACTACATTTAACAATTTTCAAGAAACAAGTTCACAATTTCAAGTCACTACACTTAACCATTTCAAGAAACAAGTTCATAATTTCAAGTCACTACAGTTAACCATTTTCAACTTACTAGTTAACATTTCAAGTCACTACACTTAACCATTTTCAAAAACAAGTTCACAATTTCAAGTCACTACATTTAACCATTTTATAATTTTCAACACAATAATTCACATTTCAAGTCAGTACACTTAACCATTTTAAAGAAACAAGTTCACGATTGCAAGTCACAACACTTAACCATTTCAAGAAACAAGTTCACAATTTCAAGTCACTACACTTAACCTTTTTCAACAAACATGTTCACAATTTCAAGTCACTACACTTAACCATTTTCAAGTCACTAATTCACATTTTAAGTCACAACACTTAACCATTTTCAAGAAACAAGTTCACATTTCAAGTAACTACAATAAATCATTTTCAAGAAGTCACTACACTTAGCCATTTTCAAGTCACTAATTCACATTTTAAGTCACAACACTTAACCATTTTCAAGAAACAAGTTCACATATTAAGTAACTACATTAAATCATTTTCAAGAAACGAGTTCACCATTTCAAGTCACTACACTTAACCATTTTCAACTCACTAATTAACATTTTAAGTCACTACACTTAACCATTTTCAAGAAACAAGTTCACAATTTCAAGTCACTAAGCCTAGCCATTTCAAGAAACAAGTTCACAATTTCAAATCACTACACTTTACCATTTTCAAGTCACTAATTCACATTTCAAGTCACTACACTTAACCATTTAAAGAAACAAGTTCACAATTTCAAATCACTACGCTTAGCCATTTTCAAGAAACAAGTTCACAATTGCAAGTCACTACACTAAAAAATTTTCAATTTCAAGTTCACAAGTTCACAATTGCAAGTCACTACACTTAAAAATTTTAACGAAACAAGTTCAATATTTCTAGTCACTACACTTAACCATTTTCAACTTACTAATTAACATTTCAAGTCACTACACTTAACCATTTTCAATAAACAAGTTCACAATTTCAAGTCACTATGCTTTGCCATTTCAAGAAACAAGTTCACAATTTGAAGTCACTACACTTTACCATTTTCAAGTCACTAATTAAAATTTTATGTCACTACACATAACCATTTTCAAGAAACAAATTCACATTTTCAAGTCACTACATTACTCCATTTTCAAGAAACAAGTTCACAATTTCAAGTCACTACACTTAGCCATTTCAAGAAACAAGTTCACAATTTCAAGTCACTACACTTAACCCCTTTCAACTTACTAATTAACATTTGAAGTCTCTACACTTAACCATTTTCAAAAACAAGTTCACATTTCAAGTCACTACATTTAACCATTTTCAAGAAACAAGTTCACAATTTCAAGTCACTACACTTAACCATTTCAAGAAACAAGTTCACAATTTCAAGTCACTACACTTAACGATTTTCAACTTACTAGTTAACATTTCAAGTCACTACACTTAACCATTTTCAAAAACAAGTTCACATTTCAAGTCACTACATTTAACCATTTTCAAGAAACAAGTTCACAATTTCAAGTCACTACACTTTACCATTTTCAAGAAACTAATTCACATTTTAAGTCACTACAGATAACTATTTTCAAGAAACAAATTCACATTTCAAGTCACTACATTACTCCATTTTCAAGAATCAAGTTCACAATTTCAAATCACTACAGTTTACCATTTTCAAGTCACTAATTCACATTTCAAGTCACTACACTTAACCATTTCAAGAAACAAGTTCACAATTTCAAGCCATTACACTTAACCATTTTCTAGTCTCTAATTCACATTTCAAGTCACTACACTTAACCAATTTCAAGAAACAAGTTCACAATTTCAAGTCACTACGCTTAGCCATTTCAAGAAATAAGTTCGCAATATCAAGTCACTACACTTTACCATTTTCAAGAAACTAATTCACATTTCAAGTCACTACACTTAACCATTTCAAGAAACAAGTTCACAATTTCAAGTCACTACACTTAACCATTTCAAGAAACAAGTTCACAATTTCAAGGCACTATACTTAACCATTTTCTTGTCACTAATTCACATTTCAAGTCACAACATTTAACCATTTTCAAGAAACAAGTTCACATTTTCAAGTCACTACACTTAACCATTTTCAACTCACTAATTCACATTTCAACTCCTTACACTTAACCATTTTCAAGAAATATGTTCACAATTTCAAGTCACTACATTTAACCATTTTCAAGAAACAAGTTCACAATTTCAAGTCACTACGCTTAGCCATTTCAAGAAATAAGTTCGCAATATCAAGTCACTAAACTTTACCATTTTCAAGAAACTAATTCACATTTCAAGTCACTACACTTAACCATTTTCAAGAAACAAGTTCACAATTTCATGTCACTACAGTAAACCATTTTCAAGTCACTAATTCACATTTCAAGTCACTACAATTAACCATTTTGAAGAAATAAGTTCACAATTTCAAGTCACTACATTTAACCATTTTATAATTTTCAACACAATAATTCACATTTCAAGTCACTACACTTAACCATTTTAAAGAAACAAGTTCACGATTGCAAGTCACAACACTTAACCATTTCAAGAAAGAAGTTCACAATTTCAAGTCGCTACACTTAACCATTTCAACAACAAAGTTCACAATTTCAAGTCACTACATTAAACCATTTTCAAGAATCAAGTTCACAATTTCAAGTCGCTACACTTAACCATTTTAAACTCACTACACTAAAACATTTTCAAGAAACATGCTCACGATTTCAAGTCACTACACTTAACCTTTTTCAACAAACATGTTCACAATATCAAGTCACTATACTTAACCATTTTGAAGTCACTAATTCACATTTTAAGTCACAACACTTAACCATTTTCAAGAAACAAGTTCACATTTAAGGTAACTACAATAAATCATTTTCAAGAAGTCACTACACTTAACCATTTTCAAGTCACTAATTCACATTTAAGTCACAACACTTAACCATTTTCAAGAAACAAGTTCACATTTCAAGTAACTACATTAAATCATTTTCAAGAAACGAGTTCACAATTTCAAGTCACTACACTTAACCATTTTCAACTCACTAATTAACATTTTAATTCACTACACTTAACCTTTTTCAAGAAACAAGTTCACAATTTCAAGTCACTAAGCTTAGCCATTTCAAGAAACAAGTTCACAATTTCAAGTCACTACGCTTAGCCATTTTCAAGAAACAAGTTCACAATTGCAAGTCACTACACTTAAAAATTTTCAATTTCAAGTTCACAAGTTCACAATTGCAAGTCACTACACTTAAAAATTTTGACGAAACAAGTTCAATATTTCTAGTCACTACACTTAACCATTTTCAACTTACTAATTAACATTTCAAGTCACTACACTTAACCATTTTCAATAAACAAGTTCACAATTTCAAGTCACTATGCTTTGCCATTTCAAGAAACAAGTTCACAATTTGAAGTCACTACACTTTACCATTTTCAAGTCACTAATTAAAATTTTATGTCACTACACATAACCATTTTCAAGAAACAAATTCACATTTTCAAGTCACTACATTACTCCATTTTCAAGAAACAAGTTCACAATTTCAAGTCACTACACTTAGCCATTTCAAGAAACAAGTTCACAATTTCAAGTCACTACACTTAACCCCTTTCAACTTACTAATTAACATTTGAAGTCTCTACACTTTACCATTTTCAAAAACAAGTTCACATTTCAAGTCACTACATTTAACCATTTTCAAGAAACAAGTTCACAATTTCAAGTCACTACACTTAACCATTTCAAGAAACAAGTTCACAATTTCAAGTCACTACACTTAACCATTTTCAACTTACTAGTTAACATTTCAAGTCACTACACTTAACCATTTTCAAGAAACAAGTTCACATTTCAAGTAACTACATTAAATCATTTTCAAGAAACGAGTTCACAATTTCAAGTCACTACACTTAACCATTTTCAACTCACTAATTAACATTTTAATTCACTACACTTAACCTTTTTCAAGAAACAAGTTCACAATTTCAAGTCACTAAGCTTAGCCATTTCAAGAAACAAGTTCACAATTTCAAGTCACTACGCTTAGCCATTTTCAAGAAACAAGTTCACAATTGCAAGTCACTACACTTAAAAATTTTCAATTTCAAGTTCACAAGTTCACAATTGAAAGTCACTACACTTAAAAATTTTCACGAAACAAGTTCAATATTTCTAGTCACTACACTTAACCATTTTCAACTTACTAATTAACATTTCAAGTCACTACACTTAACCATTTTCAAGAAACAAGTTCACAATTTCAAGTCACTATGCTTTGCCATTTCAAGAAACAAGTTCACAATTTGAAGTCACTACACTTTACCATTTTCAAGTCACTAATTCAAATTTTATGTCACTACACATAACCATTTTCAAGAAACAAATTCACATTTTCAAGTCACTACATTACTCCATTTTCAAGAAACAAGTTCACAATTTCAAGTCACTACACTTAGCCATTTCAAGTAAAAAGTTCACAATTTCAAGTTCACTACGCTTAGCCATTTTCAAGAAACAAGTTCACAATTGCAAGTCACTACACTTAAAAATTTTCAATTTCAAGTTCACAAGTTCACAATTGCAAGTCACTACACTTAAAAATTTTCACGAAACAAGTTCAATATTTCTAGTCACTACACTTAACCATTTTCAACTTACTAATTAACATTTCAAGTCACTACACTTAACCATTTTCAAGAAACAAGTTCACAATTTCAAGTCACTATGCTTTGCCATTTCAAGAAACAAGTTCACAATTTGAAGTCACTACACTTTACCATTTTCAAGTCACTAATTCAAATTTTATGTCACTACACATAACCATTTTCAAGAAACAAATTCACATTTTCAAGTCACTACATTACTCCATTTTCAAGAAACAAGTTCACAATTTCAAGTCACTACACTTAGCCATTTCAAGTAAAAAGTTCACAATTTCAAGTCACTACACTTAACCACTTTCAACTTACTAATTAACATTTCAAGTCACTACACTTAAATATTTTCAAAAACAAGTTCACATTTCAAGTCACTACATTTAACCATTTTCAAGAAACAAGTTCACAATTTCAAGTCACTACACTTAACCATTTCAAGAAGCAAGTTCACAATTTCAAGTCACTACACTTAACCATTTTCAACTTACTAGTTAACATTTCAAGTCACTACACTTAACCATTTTCAAAAACAAGTTCACATTTCAAGTCACTACATTTAACCATTTTCAAGAAACAAGTTCACAATTTCAAGTCACTACACTTTACCATTTTCAAGTCACTAATTCACATTTTAAGTCACTACACATAACCATTTTCAAGAAACAAATTCACATTTCAAGTCACTACATTACTCCATTTTCAAGAATCAAGTTCACAATTTCAAAACACTACAGTTTACCATTTTCATGTCACTAATTCACATTTCAAGTCACTACACTTAGCCATTTCAAGAAATAAGTTCGCAATATCAAGTTACTACACTTTACCATTTTCAAGAAACTAATTCACATTTCAAGTCACTACACTTAACCATTTCAAGAAACAAGTTCACAATTTCAAGTCACTACACTTAACCATTTCAAGAAACAAGTTCACAATTTCAAGGCACTATACTTAACCATTTTCTTGTCACTAATTCACATTTCAAGTCACAACATTTAACCATTTTCAAGAAACAAGTTCACATCTTCAAGTCACTAATTCACATTTTAAGTCACAACACTTAACCATTTTCAATAAACAAGTTCATATTTCAAGTAACTACAATTAATCATTTTCAAGAAGTCACTACACTTAACCATTTTCAAGTCACTAATTCACATTTTAAGTCACAACACTTAACCATTTTCAAGAAACAAGTTCACATTTCAAGTAACTACATTAAATCATTTTCAAGAAACGAGTTCACAATTTCAAGTCACTACACTTAACCATTTTCAACTCACTAATTAACATTTTAAATCACTACACTTAACCATTTTCAAGAAACAAGTTCACAATTTCAAGTCACTCAACCTAGCCATTTCAAGAGACAAGTTCACAATTTCAAATCACTACACTTTACCATTTTCAAGTCACTAATTCACATTTCAAGTCACTACACTTAACCGTTTCAAGAAACAAGTTCACAATTTCAAATCACTACGCTTAGCCATTTTCAAGAAACAAGTTCACAATTTCAAGTCACTACACTTAACCATTTTCAAGAAACAAGTTCACAATTTCAAGTCACTATGCTTTGCCATTTCAAGAAACAAGTTCACAATTTGAAGTCACTACACTTTACCATTTTCAAGTCACTAATTCAAATTTTATGTCACTACACATAACCATTTTCAAGAAACAAATTCACATTTTCAAGTCACTACATTACTCCATTTTCAAGAAACAAGTTCACAATTTCAAGTCACTACACTTAGCCATTTCAAGTAAAAAGTTCACAATTTCAAGTCACTACACTTAACCACTTTCAACTTACTAATTAACATTTCAAGTCACTACACTTAAATATTTTCAAAAACAAGTTCACATTTCAAGTCACTACATTTAACCATTTTCAAGAAACAAGTTCACAATTTCAAGTCACTACACTTAACCATTTCAAGAAGCAAGTTCACAATTTCAAGTCACTACACTTAACCATTTTCAACTTACTAGTTAACATTTCAAGTCACTACACTTAACCATTTTCAAAAACAAGTTCACATTTCAAGTCACTACATTTAACCATTTTCAAGAAACAAGTTCACAATTTCAAGTCACTACACTTTACCATTTTCAAGTCACTAATTCACATTTTAAGTCACTACACATAACCATTTTCAAGAAACAAATTCACATTTCAAGTCACTACATTACTCCATTTTCAAGAATCAAGTTCACAATTTCAAAACACTACAGTTTACCATTTTCATGTCACTAATTCACATTTCAAGTCACTACACTTAGCCATTTCAAGAAATAAGTTCGCAATATCAAGTTACTACACTTTACCATTTTCAAGAAACTAATTCACATTTCAAGTCACTACACTTAACCATTTCAAGAAACAAGTTCACAATTTCAAGTCACTACACTTAACCATTTCAAGAAACAAGTTCACAATTTCAAGGCACTATACTTAACCATTTTCTTGTCACTAATTCACATTTCAAGTCACAACATTTAACCATTTTCAAGAAACAAGTTCACATCTTCAAGTCACTAATTCACATTTTAAGTCACAACACTTAACCATTTTCAATAAACAAGTTCATATTTCAAGTAACTACAATTAATCATTTTCAAGAAGTCACTACACTTAACCATTTTCAAGTCACTAATTCACATTTTAAGTCACAACACTTAACCATTTTCAAGAAACAAGTTCACATTTCAAGTAACTACATTAAATCATTTTCAAGAAACGAGTTCACAATTTCAAGTCACTACACTTAACCATTTTCAACTCACTAATTAACATTTTAAATCACTACACTTAACCATTTTCAAGAAACAAGTTCACAATTTCAAGTCACTCAACCTAGCCATTTCAAGAGACAAGTTCACAATTTCAAATCACTACACTTTACCATTTTCAAGTCACTAATTCACATTTCAAGTCACTACACTTAACCGTTTCAAGAAACAAGTTCACAATTTCAAATCACTACGCTTAGCCATTTTCAAGAAACAAGTTCACAATTGCAAGTCACTACACTTAAAAATTTTCAATTTCAAGTTCACAAGTTCACAATTTCAAGTCACTACACTTAAAAATTTTCACGAAACAAGTTAACATTTTAAGTCACTACACTTAACCATTTTCAAGAAACAAGTTCACAATTTCAAGTCACTAAGCCTAGCCATTTCAAGAAACAAGTTCACAATTTCAAATCACTACACTTTACCATTTTCAAGTCACTAATTCACATTTCAAGTCACTACACTTAACCATTTAAAGAAACAAGTTCACAATTTCAAATCACTACGCTTAGCCATTTTCAAGAAACAAGTTCACAATTGCAAGTCACTACACTTAAAAATTTTCAATTTCAAGTTCACAAGTTCACAATTGCAAGTCACTACACTTAAAAATTTTGACGAAACAAGTTCAATATTTCTAGTCACTACACTTAACCATTTTCAACTTACTAATTAACATTTCAAGTCACTACACTTAACCATTTTCAATAAACAAGTTCACAATTTCAAGTCACTATGCTTTGCCATTTCAAGAAACAAGTTCACAATTTGAAGTCACTACACTTTACCATTTTCAAGTCACTAATTCAAATTTTATGTCACTACACATAACCATTTTCAAGAAACAAATTCACATTTTCAAGTCACTACATTACTCCATTTTGAAGAAACAAGTTCACAATTTCAAGTCACTACACTTAGCCATTTCAAGAAACAAGTTCACAATTTCAAGTCACTACACTTAACCATTTCAAGAAACAAGTTCACAATTTCAAGTCACTACACTTAACCATTTTCAACTTACTAGTTAACATTTCAAGTCACTACACTTAACCATTTTCAAGAAACAAGTTCACATTTCAAGTAACTACATTAAATCATTTTCAAGAAACGAGTTCACAATTTCAAGTCACTACACTTAACCATTTTCAACTCACTAATTAACATTTTAATTCACTACACTTAACCTTTTTCAAGAAACAAGTTCACAATTTCAAGTCACTAAGCTTAGCCATTTCAAGAAACAAGTTCACAATTTCAAGTCACTACGCTTAGCCATTTTCAAGAAACAAGTTCACAATTGCAAGTCACTACACTTAAAAATTTTCAATTTCAAGTTCACAAGTTCACAATTGAAAGTCACTACACTTAAAAATTTTCACGAAACAAGTTCAATATTTCTAGTCACTACACTTAACCATTTTCAACTTACTAATTAACATTTCAAGTCACTACACTTAACCATTTTCAAGAAACAAGTTCACAATTTCAAGTCACTATGCTTTGCCATTTCAAGAAACAAGTTCACAATTTGAAGTCACTACACTTTACCATTTTCAAGTCACTAATTCAAATTTTATGTCACTACACATAACCATTTTCAAGAAACAAATTCACATTTTCAAGTCACTACATTACTCCATTTTCAAGAAACAAGTTCACAATTTCAAGTCACTACACTTAGCCATTTCAAGTAAAAAGTTCACAATTTCAAGTTCACTACGCTTAGCCATTTTCAAGAAACAAGTTCACAATTGCAAGTCACTACACTTAAAAATTTTCAATTTCAAGTTCACAAGTTCACAATTGCAAGTCACTACACTTAAAAATTTTCACGAAACAAGTTCAATATTTCTAGTCACTACACTTAACCATTTTCAACTTACTAATTAACATTTCAAGTCACTACACTTAACCATTTTCAAGAAACAAGTTCACAATTTCAAGTCACTATGCTTTGCCATTTCAAGAAACAAGTTCACAATTTGAAGTCACTACACTTTACCATTTTCAAGTCACTAATTCAAATTTTATGTCACTACACATAACCATTTTCAAGAAACAAATTCACATTTTCAAGTCACTACATTACTCCATTTTCAAGAAACAAGTTCACAATTTCAAGTCACTACACTTAGCCATTTCAAGTAAAAAGTTCACAATTTCAAGTCACTACACTTAACCACTTTCAACTTACTAATTAACATTTCAAGTCACTACACTTAAATATTTTCAAAAACAAGTTCACATTTCAAGTCACTACATTTAACCATTTTCAAGAAACAAGTTCACAATTTCAAGTCACTACACTTAACCATTTCAAGAAGCAAGTTCACAATTTCAAGTCACTACACTTAACCATTTTCAACTTACTAGTTAACATTTCAAGTCACTACACTTAACCATTTTCAAAAACAAGTTCACATTTCAAGTCACTACATTTAACCATTTTCAAGAAACAAGTTCACAATTTCAAGTCACTACACTTTACCATTTTCAAGTCACTAATTCACATTTTAAGTCACTACACATAACCATTTTCAAGAAACAAATTCACATTTCAAGTCACTACATTACTCCATTTTCAAGAATCAAGTTCACAATTTCAAAACACTACAGTTTACCATTTTCATGTCACTAATTCACATTTCAAGTCACTACACTTAGCCATTTCAAGAAATAAGTTCGCAATATCAAGTTACTACACTTTACCATTTTCAAGAAACTAATTCACATTTCAAGTCACTACACTTAACCATTTCAAGAAACAAGTTCACAATTTCAAGTCACTACACTTAACCATTTCAAGAAACAAGTTCACAATTTCAAGGCACTATACTTAACCATTTTCTTGTCACTAATTCACATTTCAAGTCACAACATTTAACCATTTTCAAGAAACAAGTTCACATCTTCAAGTCACTAATTCACATTTTAAGTCACAACACTTAACCATTTTCAATAAACAAGTTCATATTTCAAGTAACTACAATTAATCATTTTCAAGAAGTCACTACACTTAACCATTTTCAAGTCACTAATTCACATTTTAAGTCACAACACTTAACCATTTTCAAGAAACAAGTTCACATTTCAAGTAACTACATTAAATCATTTTCAAGAAACGAGTTCACAATTTCAAGTCACTACACTTAACCATTTTCAACTCACTAATTAACATTTTAAATCACTACACTTAACCATTTTCAAGAAACAAGTTCACAATTTCAAGTCACTCAACCTAGCCATTTCAAGAGACAAGTTCACAATTTCAAATCACTACACTTTACCATTTTCAAGTCACTAATTCACATTTCAAGTCACTACACTTAACCGTTTCAAGAAACAAGTTCACAATTTCAAATCACTACGCTTAGCCATTTTCAAGAAACAAGTTCACAATTTCAAGTCACTACACTTAACCATTTTCAAGAAACAAGTTCACAATTTCAAGTCACTATGCTTTGCCATTTCAAGAAACAAGTTCACAATTTGAAGTCACTACACTTTACCATTTTCAAGTCACTAATTCAAATTTTATGTCACTACACATAACCATTTTCAAGAAACAAATTCACATTTTCAAGTCACTACATTACTCCATTTTCAAGAAACAAGTTCACAATTTCAAGTCACTACACTTAGCCATTTCAAGTAAAAAGTTCACAATTTCAAGTCACTACACTTAACCACTTTCAACTTACTAATTAACATTTCAAGTCACTACACTTAAATATTTTCAAAAACAAGTTCACATTTCAAGTCACTACATTTAACCATTTTCAAGAAACAAGTTCACAATTTCAAGTCACTACACTTAACCATTTCAAGAAGCAAGTTCACAATTTCAAGTCACTACACTTAACCATTTTCAACTTACTAGTTAACATTTCAAGTCACTACACTTAACCATTTTCAAAAACAAGTTCACATTTCAAGTCACTACATTTAACCATTTTCAAGAAACAAGTTCACAATTTCAAGTCACTACACTTTACCATTTTCAAGTCACTAATTCACATTTTAAGTCACTACACATAACCATTTTCAAGAAACAAATTCACATTTCAAGTCACTACATTACTCCATTTTCAAGAATCAAGTTCACAATTTCAAAACACTACAGTTTACCATTTTCATGTCACTAATTCACATTTCAAGTCACTACACTTAGCCATTTCAAGAAATAAGTTCGCAATATCAAGTTACTACACTTTACCATTTTCAAGAAACTAATTCACATTTCAAGTCACTACACTTAACCATTTCAAGAAACAAGTTCACAATTTCAAGTCACTACACTTAACCATTTCAAGAAACAAGTTCACAATTTCAAGGCACTATACTTAACCATTTTCTTGTCACTAATTCACATTTCAAGTCACAACATTTAACCATTTTCAAGAAACAAGTTCACATCTTCAAGTCACTAATTCACATTTTAAGTCACAACACTTAACCATTTTCAATAAACAAGTTCATATTTCAAGTAACTACAATTAATCATTTTCAAGAAGTCACTACACTTAACCATTTTCAAGTCACTAATTCACATTTTAAGTCACAACACTTAACCATTTTCAAGAAACAAGTTCACATTTCAAGTAACTACATTAAATCATTTTCAAGAAACGAGTTCACAATTTCAAGTCACTACACTTAACCATTTTCAACTCACTAATTAACATTTTAAATCACTACACTTAACCATTTTCAAGAAACAAGTTCACAATTTCAAGTCACTCAACCTAGCCATTTCAAGAGACAAGTTCACAATTTCAAATCACTACACTTTACCATTTTCAAGTCACTAATTCACATTTCAAGTCACTACACTTAACCGTTTCAAGAAACAAGTTCACAATTTCAAATCACTACGCTTAGCCATTTTCAAGAAACAAGTTCACAATTGCAAGTCACTACACTTAAAAATTTTCAATTTCAAGTTCACAAGTTCACAATTTCAAGTCACTACACTTAAAAATTTTCACGAAACAAGTTAACATTTTAAGTCACTACACTTAACCATTTTCAAGAAACAAGTTCACAATTTCAAGTCACTAAGCCTAGCCATTTCAAGAAACAAGTTCACAATTTCAAATCACTACACTTTACCATTTTCAAGTCACTAATTCACATTTCAAGTCACTACACTTAACCATTTAAAGAAACAAGTTCACAATTTCAAATCACTACGCTTAGCCATTTTCAAGAAACAAGTTCACAATTGCAAGTCACTACACTTAAAAATTTTCAATTTCAAGTTCACAAGTTCACAATTGCAAGTCACTACACTTAAAAATTTTGACGAAACAAGTTCAATATTTCTAGTCACTACACTTAACCATTTTCAACTTACTAATTAACATTTCAAGTCACTACACTTAACCATTTTCAATAAACAAGTTCACAATTTCAAGTCACTATGCTTTGCCATTTCAAGAAACAAGTTCACAATTTGAAGTCACTACACTTTACCATTTTCAAGTCACTAATTCAAATTTTATGTCACTACACATAACCATTTTCAAGAAACAAATTCACATTTTCAAGTCACTACATTACTCCATTTTGAAGAAACAAGTTCACAATTTCAAGTCACTACACTTAGCCATTTCAAGAAACAAGTTCACAATTTCAAGTCACTACACTTAACCCCTTTCAACTTACTAATTAACATTTCAAGTCTCTACACTTAACCATTTTCAAAAACAAGTTCACATTTCAAGTCACTACATTTAACCATTTTCAAGAAACAAGTTCACAATTTCAAGTCACTACACTTAACCATTTCAAGAAACAAGTTCACAATTTCAAGTCACTACACTTAACCATTTTCAACTTACTAGTTAACATTTCAAGTCACTACACTTAACCATTTTCAAAAATAAGTTCACATTTCAAGTCACTACATTTAACCATTTTCAAGAAACAAGTTCACAATTTCAAGTCACTACACTTTACCATTTTCAAGTCACTAATTCACATTTTATGTCACTACACATAACCATTTTCAAGAAACAAATTCACATTTTCAAGTCACTACATTACTCCATTTTGAAGAAACAAGTTCACAATTTCAAGTCACTACACTTAGCCATTTCAAGAAACAAGTTCACAATTTCAAGTCACTACACTTAACCCCTTTCAACTTACTAATTAACATTTCAAGTCTCTACACTTAACCATTTTCAAAAACAAGTTCACATTTCAAGTCACTACATTTAACCATTTTCAAGAAACAAGTTCACAATTTCAAGTCACTACACTTAACCATTTCAAGAAACAAGTTCACAATTTCAAGTCACTACACTTAACCATTTTCAACTTACTAGTTAACATTTCAAGTCACTACACTTAACCATTTTCAAAAATAAGTTCACATTTCAAGTCACTACATTTAACCATTTTCAAGAAACAAGTTCACAATTTCAAGTCACTACACTTTACCATTTTCAAGTCACTAATTCACATTTTAAGTCACTACAGATAACTATTTTCAAGAAACAAGTTCACAATTTCAAGTCACTAAGCCTAGCCATTTCAAGAAACAAGTTCACAATTTCAAATCACTACACTTTACCATTTTCAAGTCACTAATTCACATTTCAAGTCACTACACTTAACCATTTAAAGAAACAAGTTCACAATTTCAAATCACTACGCTTAGCCATTTTCAAGAAACAAGTTCACAATTGCAAGTCACTACACTTAAAAATTTTCAATTTCAAGTTCACAAGTTCACAATTGCAAGTCACTACACTTAAAAATTTTGACGAAACAAGTTCAATATTTCTAGTCACTACACTTAACCATTTTCAACTTACTAATTAACATTTCAAGTCACTACACTTAACCATTTTCAATAAACAAGTTCACAATTTCAAGTCACTATGCTTTGCCATTTCAAGAAACAAGTTCACAATTTGAAGTCACTACACTTTACCATTTTCAAGTCACTAATTAAAATTTTATGTCACTACACATAACCATTTTCAAGAAACAAATTCACATTTTCAAGTCACTACATTACTCCATTTTGAAGAAACAAGTTCACAATTTCAAGTCACTACACTTAGCCATTTCAAGAAACAAGTTCACAATTTCAAGTCACTACACTTAACCCCTTTCAACTTACTAATTAACATTTCAAGTCTCTACACTTTACCATTTTCAAAAACAAGTTCACATTTCAAGTCACTACATTTAACCATTTTCAAGAAACAAGTTCACAATTTCAAGTCACTACACTTAACCATTTCAAGAAACAAGTTCACAATTTCAAGTCACTACACTTAACCATTTTCAACTTACTAGTTAACATTTCAAGTCACTACACTTAACCATTTTCAAAAATAAGTTCACATTTCAAGTCACTACATTTAACCATTTTCAAGAAACAAGTTCACAATTTCAAGTCACTACACTTTACCAT
Organism: Capsicum rhomboideum; assembly: GCA_031232105.1. NCBI lineage: Eukaryota > Viridiplantae > Streptophyta > Magnoliopsida > Solanales > Solanaceae > Capsicum > Capsicum rhomboideum. The sequence continues at coordinate 61,997,351 of CP124711.1, forward strand.
TTTCAAGTCACTAATTCACATTTTAAGTCACTACAGATAACTATTTTCAAGAAACAAATTCACATTTCAAGTCACTACATTACTTCATTTTCAAGAATCAAGTTCACAATTTCAAATCACTACAGTTTACCATTTTCAAGTCACTAATTCACATTTCAAGTCACTACACTTAACCATTTCAAGAAACAAGTTCACAATTTCAAGCCATTACACTTAACCATTTTCTAGTCTCTAATTCACATTTCAAGTCACTACACTTAACCAATTTCAAGAAACAAGTTCACAATTTCAAGTCACTACGCTTAGCCATTTCAAGAAATAAGTTCGCAATATCAAGTAACTACACTTTACCATTTTCAAGAAACTAATTCACATTTCAAGTCACTACACTTAACCATTTCAAGAAACAAGTTCACAATTTCAAGTCACTACACTTAACCATTTCAAGAAACAAGTTCACAATTTCAAGGCACTATACTTAACCATTTTCTTGTCACTAATTCACATTTCAAGTCACTACATTACTCCATTTTCAAGAAACAAGTTCACATTTTCAAGTCACTACACTTAACCATTTTCAACTCACTAATTCACATTTCAACTCCTTACACTTAACCATTTTCAAGAAATATGTTCACAATTTCAAGTCACTACATTTAACCATTTTCAAGAAACAAGTTCACAATTTCAAGTCACTACGCTTAGCCATTTCAAGAAATAAGTTCGCAATATCAAGTCACTAAACTTTACCATTTTCAAGAAACTAATTCACATTTCAAGTCACTACACTTAACCATTTTCAAGAAACAATTTCACAATTTCATGTCACTACACTAAACCATTTTCAAGTCACTAATTCACATTTCAAGTCACTACAATTAACCATTTTGAAGAAATAAGTTCACAATTTCAAGTCACTACATTTAACCATTTTATAATTTTCAACACAATAATTCACATTTCAAGTCACTACACTTAACCATTTTAAAGAAACAAGTTCACGATTGCAAGTCACAACACTTAACCATTTCAAGAAAGAAGTTCACAATTTCAAGTCGCTACACTTAACCATTTCAACAACAAAGTTCACAATTTCAAGTCACTACATTAAACCATTTTCAAGAATCAAGTTCACAATTTCAAGTCGCTACACTTAACCATTTTAAATTCACTACACTAAAACATTTTCAAGAAACATGCTCACGATTTCAAGTCACTACACTTAACCTTTTTCAACAAACATGTTCACAATTTCAAGTCACTATACTTAACCATTTTGAAGTCACTAATTCACATTTTAAGTCACAACACTTAACCATTTTCAAGAAACAAGTTCACATTTAAGGTAACTACAATAAATCATTTTCAAGAAGTCACTACACTTAACCATTTTCAAGTCACTAATTCACATTTAAGTCACAACACTTAACCATTTTCAAGAAACAAGTTCACATTTCAAGTAACTACATTAAATCATTTTCAAGAAACGAGTTCACAATTTCAAGTCACTACACTTAACCATTTTCAACTCACTAATTAACATTTTAATTCACTACACTTAACCTTTTTCAAGAAACAAGTTCACAATTTCAAGTCACTAAGCTTAGCCATTTCAAGAAACAAGTTCACAATTTCAAGTCACTACGCTTAGCCATTTTCAAGAAACAAGTTCACAATTGCAAGTCACTACACTTAAAAATTTTCAATTTCAAGTTCACAATTGCAAGTCACTACACTTAAAAATTTTCACGAAACAAGTTCAATATTTCTAGTCACTACACTTAACCATTTTCAACTTACTAATTAACATTTCAAGTCACTACACTTAACCATTTTCAAGAAACAAGTTCACAATTTCAAGTCACTATGCTTTGCCATTTCAAGAAACAAGTTCACAATTTGAAGTCACTACACTTTACCATTTTCAAGTCACTAATTAAAATTTTATGTCACTACACATAACCATTTTCAAGAAACAAATTCACATTTTCAAGTCACTACATTACTCCATTTTCAAGAAACAAGTTCACAATTTCAAGTCACTACACTTAGCCATTTCAAGTAAAAAGTTCACAATTTCAAGTTCACTACGCTTAGCCATTTTCAAGAAACAAGTTCACAATTGCAAGTCACTACACTTAAAAATTTTCAATTTCAAGTTCACAAGTTCACAATTGCAAGTCACTACACTTAAAAATTTTCACGAAACAAGTTCAATATTTCTAGTCACTACACTTAACCATTTTCAACTTACTAATTAACATTTCAAGTCACTACACTTAACCATTTTCAAGAAACAAGTTCACAATTTCAAGTCACTATGCTTTGCCATTTCAAGAAACAAGTTCACAATTTGAAGTCACTACACTTTACCATTTTCAAGTCACTAATTCAAATTTTATGTCACTACACATAACCATTTTCAAGAAACAAATTCACATTTTCAAGTCACTACATTACTCCATTTTCAAGAAACAAGTTCACAATTTCAAGTCACTACACTTAGCCATTTCAAGTAAAAAGTTCACAATTTCAAGTCACTACACTTAACCCCTTTCAACTTACTAATTAACATTTCAAGTCACTACACTTAAATATTTTCAAAAACAAGTTCACATTTCAAGTCACTACATTTAACCATTTTCAAGAAACAAGTTCACAATTTCAAGTCACTACACTTAACCATTTCAAGAAGCAAGTTCACAATTTCAAGTCACTACACTTAACCATTTTCAACTTACTAGTTAACATTTCAAGTCACTACACTTAACCATTTTCAAAAACAAGTTCACATTTCAAGTCACTACATTTAACCATTTTCAAGAAACAAGTTCACAATTTCAAGTCACTACACTTTACCATTTTCAAGTCACTAATTCACATTTTAAGTCACTACACATAACCATTTTCAAGAAACAAATTCACATTTCAAGTCACTACATTACTCCATTTTCAAGAATCAAGTTCACAATTTCAAAACACTACAGTTTACCATTTTCAAGTCACTAATTCACATTTCAAGTCACTACACTTAGCCATTTCAAGAAATAAGTTCGCAATATCAAGTTACTACACTTTACCATTTTCAAGAAACTAATTCACATTTCAAGTCACTACACTTAACCATTTCAAGAAACAAGTTCACAATTTCAAGTCACTACACTTAACCATTTCAAGAAACAAGTTCACAATTTCAAGGCACTATACTTAACCATTTTCTTGTCACTAATTCACATTTCAAGTCACAACATTTAACCATTTTCAAGAAACAAGTTCACATTTTCAAGTCACTACACTTAACCATTTTCAACTCACTAATTCACATTTCAACTCCTTACACTTAACCATTTTCAAGAAATATGTTCACAATTTCAAGTCACTACATTTAACCATTTTCAAGAAACAAGTTCACAATTTCAAGTCACTACGCTTAGCCATTTCAAGAAATAAGTTCGCAATATCAAGTCACTAAACTTTACCATTTTCAAGAAACTAATTCACATTTCAAGTCACTACACTTAACCATTTTCAAGAAACAAGTTCACAATTTCATGTCACTACACTAAACCATTTTCAAGTCACTAATTCACATTTCAAGTCACTACAATTAACCATTTTGAAGAAATAAGTTCACAATTTCAGGTCACTACATTTAACCATTTTATAATTTTCAACACAATAATTCACATTTCAAGTCACTACACTTAACCATTTTAAAGAAACATGCTCACGGTTTCAAGTCACTACACTTAACCTTTTTCAACAAACATGTTCACAATTTCAAGTCACTATACTTAACCATTTTCAAGTCACTAATTCACATTTTAAGTCACAACACTTAACCATTTTCAAGAAACAAGTTCACATTTAAGGTAACTACAATAAATCATTTTCAAGAAGTCACTACACTTAACCATTTTCAAATCACTAATTCACATTTAAGTCACAACACTTAACCATTTTCAAGAAACAAGTTCACATTTCAAGTAACTACATTAAATCATTTTCAAGAAACGAGTTCACAATTTCAAGTCACTACAATTAACCATTTTCAACTCACTAATTAACATTTTAATTCACTACACTTAAAAATTTTCACGAAACAAGTTCAATATTTCTAGTCACTACACTTAACCATTTTCAACTTACTAATTAACATTTCAAGTCACTACACTTAACCATTTTCAAGAAACAAGTTCACAATTTCAAGTCACTATGCTTTGCCATTTAAAGAAACAAAATCACAATTTGAAGTCACTACACTTTACCATTTTCAAGTCACTAATTAAAATTTTATGTCACTACACATAACCATTTTCAAGAAACAAATTCACATTTTCAAGTCACTACATTACTCCATTTTCAAGAAACAAGTTCACAATTTCAAGTCACTACACTTAGCCATTTCAGGTAAAAAGTTCACAATTTCAAGTCACTACACTTAACCCCTTTCAACTTACTAATTAACATTTCAAGTCACTACACTTAAATATTTTCAAAAACAAGTTCACATTTCAAGTCACTACATTTAACCATTTTCAAGAAACAAGTTCACAATTTCAAGTCACTACACTTAACCATTTCAAGAAACAAGTTCACAATTTCAAGTCACTACACTTAACCATTTTCAACTTACTAGTTAACATTTCAAGTCACTACACTTAACCGTTTCAAGAAACAAGTTCACAATTTCAAGTTACAACACTTAGCCATTTTCAAGAAACAAGTTCACAATTTCAAGTCACTACACTTTACCATTTTCAAGTCACTAATTCACATTATAAGTCACTACACATAACCATTTTCAAGAAACAAATTCACATTTCAAGTCACTACATTACTCCATTTTCAAGAATCAAGTTCACAATTTCAAAACACTACAGTTTACCATTTTCAAGTCACTAATTCACATTTCAAGTCACTACACTTAACCATTTCAAGAAACAAGTTCACAATGTCAAGTCATTACACTTAACCATTTTCTAGTCTCTAATTCACATTTCAAGTCACTACACTTAACCAATTTCAAGAAACAAGTTCACAATTTCAAGTCACTACGCTTAGCCATTTCAAGAAATAAGTTCACAATTTCAAGTCACTACACTTAACCCCTTTCAACTTACTAATTAACATTTCAAGTCACTACACTTAACCATTTTCAAAAACAAGTTCACATTTCAAGTCACTACATTTAACCATTTTCAAGAAACAAGTTCACAATTTCATGTCACTACACTTAACCATTTCAAGAAACAAGTTCACAATTTCAAGTCACTACACTTAACCATTTTCAACTTACTAGTTAACATTTCAAGTCACTACACTTAACCATTTTCAAGTCACGAATTCACATTTTAAGTCACTACAGATACCCATTTTCAAGAAACAAATTCACATTTCAAGTCACTACATTACTCCATTTTCAAGAATCAAGTTCACAATTTCAAATCACTACAGTTTACCATTTTCAAGTCACTAATTCACATTTCAAGTCACTACACTTAACTATTTCAAGAAACAAGTTCACAATTTCAAGTCACTATACTTAACCAATTTCAAGAAACAAGTTCACAATTTCAAGAAACAAGTTCACAATTTCAAGTCACTACGCTTAGCCATTTCAAGAAATAAGTTCGCAATATCAAGTCACTACACTTTACCATTTTCAAGAAACTAATTCACATTTCAAGTCACTACACTTAACCATTTCAAGAAACTAGTTCACAATTTCAAGTCACTACACTTAACCATTTCAAGAAACAAGTTCACAATTTCAAGTCACTACACTTAACCATTTCAAGAAACAAGTTCACAATTTCAAGGCACTATACTTAACCATTTTCTTGTCACTAATTCACATTTCAAGTCACAACATTTAACCATTTTCAAGAAACAAGTTCACATTTTCAAGTCACAACACTTAACCATTTTCAACTCACTAATTCACATTTCAACTCCTTACACTAAACCATTTTGAAGAAATATGTTCACAATTTCAAGTCACTATATTTAACCATTTTCAAGAAACAAGTTCACAATTTCAAGTCACTACGCGTAGCCATTTCAAGAAATAAGTTCGCAATATCAAGTCACTACACTTTACCATTTTCAAGAAACTAAGTCACATTTCAAGTCACTACACTTAACCATTTTCAAGAAACAAGTTCACAATTTCATGTCACTACACTAAACCATTTTCAAGTCACTAATTCACATTTCAAGTCACTACAATTAACCATTTAGAAGAAATAAGTTCAAAATTTCAAGTCACTTCATTTAACCATTTTACCATTTTCAACACAATAATTCACATTTCAAGTCACTACACTTAACCATTTTCAAGAAACAAGTTCACAATTGCAAGTCACAACACTTAACCATTTCAAGAAACAAATTCACAATTTCAAGTCACTACACTTAACCTTTTTCAAGAAACATGTTCACAATTTCAAGTCACTATACTTAACCATTTTCAAGTCACTAATTCACATTTTAAGTCACAACACTTAACCATTTTCAAGAAACAAGTTCACATTTCAAGTCAATACATTAAATCATTTTCAAGAAACAAGTTCACAATTTCAAGTCACTACATTTAACCATTTTCAACTCACTAATTAACATTTCAAGTCACTACACTTAACCATTTTCAAGAAACAAGTTCACAATTTCAAGTCACTAAGCTTAGCCATTTCAAGAAACAAGTTCACAATTTCAAATCACTACACTTTACCATTTTCAAGTAAATAATTAACATTTCAAGTCACTACACTTAACCATTTCAAGAAACAAGTTCACAATTTCAAGTTACAACACTTAGCCATTTTCAAGAAACAAGTTCACAATTGCAAGTCACTACACTTAAAAATTTTCAATTTCAAGTTCACAAGTTCACAATTGCAAGTCACTACACTTAAAAATTTTCACGAAGCAAGTTCAATATTTCTAGTCACTACACTTAACCATTTTCAACTTACTAATTAACATTTCAAGTCACTACACTTAACCATTTTCAAGAAACAAGTTCACAATTTCAAGTCACTATGCTTTGCCATTTCAAGAAACAAGTTCACGATTTCAAGTCACTACACTTTACCATTTTCAACTCACTAATTCAAATTTTATGTCACTACACATAACCATTTTCAAGAAACAAATTTACATTTTCAAGTCACTACATTACTCCATTTTCAAGAAAAATGTTCACAATTTTAAGTCACTACACTTAACCACTTTCAACTTACTAATTAACATTTCAAGTCACTACATTTAACCATTTTCAAAAACAAGTTCACATTTCAAGTCACTACATTTAACCATTTTCAAGAAACAAGTTCACAATTTCAAGTCACTACACTTTACCATTTTCAAGTCACTAATTCACATTTTAAGTCACTACACATAACCATTTTCAAGAAACAAATTCACATTTCAAGTCACTACATTACTCCATTTTCAAGAAACAATTTCACATTTTCAAGTCACTACACTTAACCATTTTTAACGCACTAATTCACATTTCAACTCCTTACACTTAACCATTTTCAAGAAACATGTTCACAATTTCAAGTCACTACACTGAACCATTTTCAAGAAACAAGTTCACAATTTCAAGTCACTAAGCTTAGCCATTTCAATAAACAAGTTCACAATTTCAAATCACTACACTTTACCATTTTCAAGTCACTAATTCACATTTCAAGTCACTACACTTAACTGTTTCAAGAAACAAGTTCACAATTTCAAGTCATTACACTTAACCATTTTCTAGTCTCTAATTCACATTTCAAGTCACTACACTTAACCAATTTCAAGAAACAAGTTCACAATTCCAAGTCACTACGCTTAGCCATTTCAAGAAATAAGTTCGCAATATCAAGTCACTACACTTTATCATTTTCAAGAAACTAATTCACATTTCAAGTCACTACCCTTAACCATTTCAAGAAACAAGTTCACAATTGCAAGTCACTACACTTAATCATTTTCAAGAAACAAGTTCACAATTTCAAGTCACTACACTTAATCATTTTCACGAATCAAGTTCACAATTTCAAGTCACTAAGCTTAGCCATTTCAAGAAACAAGTTCACAATTTCAAATCACTACACTTTACCATTTTCAAGTCAATAATTCACATTTCAAGTCACTACACTTAACTGTTTCAAGAAACAAGTTCACAATTTCAAGTCATTACACTTAACCATTTTCTAGTCTCTAATTCACATTTCAAGTCACTACACTTAACCAATTTCAAGAAACAAGTTCACAATTTCAAGTCACTACGCTTAGCCATTTCAAGAAATAAGTTCGCAATATCAAGTCACTACACCTTATCATTTTCAAGAAACTAATTCACAATTGCAAGTCACTACACTTAAAAATTTTCAAGAAACAAGTTCACAATTGCAAGTCACTACACTTAAAAATTTTCAAGAAACAAGTTCAATATTTCAAGTCACTACACTTAACCATTTTCAACTTACTAATTAACATTTCAAGTCACTACACTTAACCATTTTCAAGAAACAAGTTCACAATTTCAAGTCACTATGCTTTGCCATTTCAAGAAACAAGTTCATAAAAAGTCACTATACTTTACCATTTTCAAGTCACTAATTCAAATTTTATGTCACTACACATAACCATTTTCAAGAAACAAATTCACAATTTCAAGTCACTACACTTTACCATTTTCAAGTCACTAATTCACATTTTAAGTCACTAAACATAACCATTTTCAAGAAACAAATTCACATTTCAAGTCAATACATTACTCCATTTTCAAGAATCAAGTTCACAATTTCAAATCACTACAGTTTACCATTTTCAAGTCACTAATTCACATTTCAAGTCACTACACTTAACCATTTCAAGAAACAAGTTCACAATTTCAAGTCATTACACTTAACTATTTTCTAGTCTCTAATTCACATTTCAAGTCACTACACTTAACCAATTTCAAGAAACAAGTTCACAATTTCAAGTCACTACGCTTAGCCATTTCAAGAAATAAGTTCGCAATATCAAGTCACAACACTTTACCATTTTCAAGAAACTAATTCACATTTTAAGTCACTACACTTAACCATTTCAAGAAACAAGTTCACAATTTCAAGTCATTACACTTTACCATTTTCAAGTCACTAATTCACATTTTAAGTCACTAAACATAACCATTTTCAAGAAACAAATTCACATTTCAAGTCAATACATTACTCCATTTTCAAGAATCAAGTTCACAATTTCAAATCACTACAGTTTACCATTTTCAACTCACTAATTCACATTTCAACTCCTTACACTTAACCATTTTCAAGAAACATGTTCACAATTTAAAGTCACTACACTTAACCATTTCAAGAAACATGTTCACAATTTCAAGTCACTACACTTAACCACTTTCAACTTACTAATTAACATTTCAAGTCACTACACTTAACCATTTTCAAAAACAAGTTCACATTTCAAGTCACTACATTTAACCATATTCAAGAAACAAGTTCACAATTTCAAGTCACTACACTTAACCATTTCAAGAAACAAGTTCACAATTTCAAGTCACTACACTTAACCATTTTCAAAAACAAGTTCACATTTCAAATCACTACATTTAATTATTTTCAAGAAACAAGTTCACAATTTCAAGTCACTACACTTTACCATTTTCAAGTCACTAATTCACATTTTAAGTCACTACACATAACCATTTTCAAGAAACAAATTCACATTTCAAGTCACTACATTACTCCATTTTCAAGAAACAAGTTCACATTTTCAAGTCACTACACTTAACCATTTTTAACTCACTAATTCACATTTCAACTCCTTACACTTAACCATTTTTGAGAAACATGTTCACAATTTCAAGTCACTACACTGAACCATTTTCAAGAAACAAGTTTACAATTTCAAGTCACTAAGTTTAGCCATTTCAAGAAACAAGTTCACAATTTCAAATCACTACACTTTACCATTTTCAAGTCACTAATTCACATTTCAAGTCACTACACTTAACTGTTTCAAGAAACAAGTTCACAATTTCAAGTCATTACCCTTAACCATTTTCTAGTCTCTAATTCACATTTCAAGTCACTACACTTAACCATTTTCAACTTACTAATTAACATTTCAAGTCACTACACTTAACCATTTTCAAGAAACAAGTTCACAATTTCAAGTCACTATGCTTTGCCATTTCAAGAAACAAGTTCATAAAAAGTCACTATACTTTACCATTTTCAAGTCACTAATTCAAATTTTATGTCACTACACATAACCATTTTCAAGAAATAAATTCACAATTTCAAGTCACTACACTTTACCATTTTCAAGAAACAACTTCACAATTTCAAGAAACAAGTTCACAATTTCAAGAAACAAGTTCACAATTTCAAATCACTACACTTTACCATTTTCAAGTAAATAATTAACATTTCAAGTCACTACACTTAACCGTTTCAAGAAACAAGTTCACAATTTCAAGTTCCTACGCTTAGCCATTTTCAAGAAACAAGTTCACAATTGCAAGTCACTACACTTAAAAATTTTCAATTTCAAGTTCACAAGTTCACAATTGCAAGTCACTACACTTAAAAATTTTCACGAAACAAGTTCAATATTTCTAGTCATTACACTTAACCATTTTAACAAGTTCACAATTTCAAGTCACTATGCTTTGCCATTAACCATTTTCAAGAAACAAATTCACATTTTCAAGTCACTAAATTACTCCATTTTCAAGAAACAACTTCACAATTTCAAGTCACTACACTTAACCATTTCAAGAAACAAGTTCACAATTTCAAGTCACTACACTTAACCATTTTCAAGAAACAAGTTCACAATTTCAAGTCACTATTCTTTGCCATTTCAAGAAACAAGTTCACAATTTGAAGTCACTACACTTTACCATTTTCAAGTCACTAATTCAAATTTTATGTCACTACACATAACCATTTTCAAGAAACAAATTCACATTTTCAAGTCACTACATTACTCCATTTTCAAGAAACAAGTTCACAATTTAAAGTCACTACACTTAACCATTTCAAGAAACAAGTTCACAATTTCAAGTCACTACACTTAACCACTTTCAACTTATTAATTAACATTTCAAGTCACTACACTTAACCATTTTCAAAAACAAGTTCACATTTCAAGTCACTACATTTAACCATTTTCAAGAAACAAGTTCACAATTTCAAGTCACTACACTTAACCATTTCAATAAACAAGTTCACAATTTCAAGTCACTACACTTAACCATTTTCAAAAACAAGTTCACATTTCAAGTCACTACATTTAATTATTTTCAAGAAACAAGTTCACAATTTCAAGTCACTACACTGAACCATTTTCAAGAAACAAGTTCACAATTTCAAGTCACTAAGCTTAGCCATTTCAAGAAACAAGTTCACAATTTCAAATCACTACACTTTACCATTTTCAAGTCACTAATTCACATTTCAAGTCACTACACTTAACTGTTTCAAGAAACAAGTTCACAATTTCAAGTCATTACACTTAACCATTTTCTAGTCTCTAATTCACATTTCAAGTCACTACACTTAACCAATTTCAAGAAACAAGTTCACAATTCCAAGTCACTACGCTTAGCCATTTCAAGAAATAAGTTCGCAATATCAAGTCACTACACTTTATCATTTTCAAGAAACTAATTCACATTTCAAGTCACTACCCTTAACCATTTCAAGAAAGAAGTTCACAATTGCAAGTCACTACATTTAAAAATTTTCAAGAAACAAGTTCACAATTGCAAGTCACTACACTTAAAAATTTTCACGAAACAAGTTCAATATTTCAAGTCACTACACTTATCCATTTTCAACTTACTAATTAACATTTCAAGTCACTACACTTAACCATTTTCAAGAAACAAGTTCACAATTTCAAGTCACTATGCTTTGCCATTTCAAGAAACAAGTTCATAAAAAGTCACTATACTTTACCATTTTCAAGTCACTAATTCAAATTTTATGTCACTACACATAACCATTTTCAAGAAATAAATTCACAATTTCAAGTCACTACACTTTACCATTTTCTAGTCTCTAATTCACATTTCAAGTCACTACACTTAACCAATTTCAAGAAACAAGTTCACAATTTCAAGTCACTACGCTTAGCCATTTCAAGAAATAAGTTCGCAATATCAAGTCACAACACTTTACCATTTTCAAGAAACTAATTCACATTTCAAGTCACTACACTTAACCATTTCAAGAAACAAGTTCACAATTTCAAGTCACTACACTTAACCATTTCAAGAAACAAGTTCACAATTTCAAGGCACTATACTTAACCATTTTCTTGTCACTAATTCACATTTCAAGTCACAACATTTAACCATTTTCAAGAAACAAGTTCACATTTTCAAGTCACTACACTTAACCATTTTCAACTCACTAATTCACATTTCAACTCCTTACACTTAACCATTTTCAAGAAACATGTTCACAATTTCAAGTCACTACTCTCAACCATTTTCAAGAAACAAGTTCACAATTTCAAGTCACTACGCTTAGCCATTTCAAGAAATAAGTTCGCAATATCAAGTCACTACACTTTACCATTTTCAAGAAACTAATTCACATTTCAAGTCGCTACACTTAACCATTTTCAAGAAACAAGTTCACAATTTCATGTCACTACACTAAACCATTTTCACGACACTAATTCACATTTCAAGTCACTACAATTAACCATTTAGAAGAAATAAGTTCACAATTTCAAGTCACTTCATTTAACCATTTTACCATTTTCAACACAATAATTCACATTTCAAGTCACTACACTTAACCAGTTTAAAGAAACAAGTTCACAATTGCAAGTCACAACACTTAACCATTTCAAGAAACAAGTTCACAATTTCAAGTCACTACACTAAACCTTTTTCAAGAAACATGTTCACAATTTCAAGTCACTATACTTAACCATTTTCAAGTCACTAATTCACATTTTAAGTCACAACACTTAACCATTTTCAAGAAACAAGTTCACATTTCAAGTCACTACATTAAATCATTTTCAAGAAACAAGTTCACAATTTCAAGTCACTACACTTAACCATTTTCAACTCACTAATTAACATTTCAATTCACTACACTTAACCATATTCAAGAAACAAGTTCACAATTTCAAGTCACTAAGCTTAGCCATTTCAAGAAACAAGTTCACAATTTCAAATCACTACGCTTTACCATTTTTAAGTCACTAATTCACATTACAAGTCACTGCACTTACCCGTTTCAAGAAACAAGTTCACAATTTCAAGTCACTATACTTAACCATTTTCAAGTCACTAATTCACATTTTAAGTCACAACACTTAACCATTTTCAAGAAACAAGTTCACATTTCAAGTCACTACAATTAACCATTTTGAAGAAATAAGTTCACAATTTCAAGTCACTACATTTAACCATTTTACAATTTTCAACACAATAATTCACATTTCAAGTCACTACACTTAACCATTTTAAAGAAACAAGTTCACGATTGCAAGTCACAACACTTAACCATTTCAAGAAACAAGTTCACAATTTCATGTCACTACACTTTACCATTTTCAAGAAACTAATTCACATTTCAAGTCACTACACTTAACCATTTTCAAGAAACAAGTTCACAATTTCATGTCACTACACTAAACCATTTTCACGTCACTAATTCACATTTCAAGTCACTACAATTAACCATTTAGAAGAAATAAGTTCAAAATTTCAAGTCACTTCATTTAACCATTTTACCATTTTCAACACAATAATTCACATTTCAAGTCACTACACTTAACCAGTTTAAAGAAACAAGTTCACAATTGCAAGTCACAACACTTAACCATTTCAAGAAAAAAATTCACAATTTCAAGTCACTACACTTAACCTTTTTCAAGAAACATGTTCACAATTTCAAGTCACTATACTTAACCATTTTCAAGTCACTAATTCACATTTTAAGTCACTACACATAACCATTTTCAAGAAACAAATTCACATTTTCAAGTCACTACATTACTCCATTTTCAAGAAACAAGTTCACAATTTAAAGTCACTACACTTAACCATTTTCAAGAAACAAGTTCACAATTACAAGAAACAAGTTCACAATTTCAAATCACTACACTTTACCATTTTCAAGTAAATAATTAACATTTCAAGTCACTACACTTAACCGTTTCAATAAACAAGTTCACAATTTCAAGTTACTACGCTTAGCCATTTTCAAGAAACAAGTTCACAATTGCAAGTCACTACACTTAAAAATTTTCAATTTCAAGTTCACAAGTTCACAATTGCAAGTCACTACACTTAAAAATTTTCACGAAACAAGTTCAATATTTCTAGTCACTACACTTAACCATTTTAACAAGTTCACAATTTCAAGTCACTATGCTTTGCCATTTCAAGAAACAAGTTCACAATTTGAAGTCACTACACTTTACCATTTTCAAGTCACTAATTCAAATTTTATGTCACTACCCATAACCATTTTCAAGAAACAAATTCACATTTTCAAGTCACTAAATTACTCCATTTTCAAGAAACAACTTCACAATTTCAAGTCACTACACTTAACCATTTCAAGAAACAAGTTCACAATTTCAAGTCACTACACTTAACCATTTTCAAGAAACAAGTTCACAATTTCAAGTCACTATACTTTGCCATTTCAAGAAACAAGTTCACAATTTGAAGTCACTACACTTTACCATTTTCAAGTCACTAATTCAAATTTTATGTCACTACACATAACCATTTTCAAGAAACAAATTCACATTTTCAAGAAACAAGTTCACAATTTAAAGTCACTACACTTAACCATTTTCAAGAAACAAGTTCACAATTACAAGAAACAAGTTCACAATTTCAAATCACTACACTTTACCATTTTCAAGTAAATAATTAACATTTCAAGTCACTACACTTAACCGTTTCAATAAACAAGTTCACAATTTCAAGTTACTACGCTTAGCCATTTTCAAGTTACAAGTTCACAATTGCAAGTCACTACACTTAAAAATTTTCAATTTCAAGTTCACAAGTTCACAATTGCAAGTCACTACACTTAAAAATTTTCACGAAACAAGTTCAATATTTCTAGTCACTACACTTAACCATTTTAACAAGTTCACAATTTCAAGTCACTATGCTTTGCCATTTCAAGAAACAAGTTCACAATTTGAAGTCACTACACTTTACCATTTTCAAGTCACTAATTCAAATTTTATGTCACTACACATAACCATTTTCAAGAAACAAATTCACATTTTCAAGTCACTAAATTACTCCATTTTCAAGAAACAACTTCACAATTTCAAGTCACTACACTTAACCATTTCAAGAAACAAGTTCACAATTTCAAGTCACTACACTTAACCATTTTCAAGAAACAAGTTCACAATTTCAAGTCACTATTCTTTGCCATTTCAAGAAACAAGTTAACAATTTCAAGTCACTACACTTTACCATTTTCAAGTCACTAATTCAAATTTTATGTCACTACACATAACCATTTTCAAGAAACAAATTCACATTTTCAAGTCACTACATTTAATTATTTTCAAGAAACAAGTTCACAATTTAAAGTCACTACACTTAACCATTTTCAAGAAACAAGTTCACAATTACAAGAAACAAGTTCACAATTTCAAATCACTACACTTTACCATTTTCAAGTAAATAATTAACATTTCAAGTCACTACACTTAACCGTTTCAAGAAACAAGTTCACAATTTCAAGTTACTACGCTTAGCCATTTTCAAGAAACAAGTTCACAATTGCAAGTCACTACACTTAAAAATTTTCAATTTCAAGTTCACAAGTTCACAATTGCAAGTCACTACACTTAAAAATTTTCACGAAACAAGTTCAATATTTCTAGTCACTACACTTAACCATTTTAACAAGTTCACAATTTCAAGTCACTATGCTTTGCCATTTCAAGAAACAAGTTCACAATTTGAAGTCACTACACTTTACCATTTTCAAGTCACTAATTCAAATTTTATGTCACTACCCATAACCATTTTCAAGAAACAAATTCACATTTTCAAGTCACTAAATTACTCCATTTTCAAGAAACAACTTCACAATTTCAAGTCACTACACTTAACCATTTCAAGAAACAAGTTCACAATTTCAAGTCACTACACTTAACCATTTTCAAGAAACAAGTTCACAATTTCAAGTCACTATACTTTGCCATTTCAAGAAACAAGTTCACAATTTGAAGTCACTACACTTTACCATTTTCAAGTCACTAATTCAAATTTTATGTCACTACACATAACCATTTTCAAGAAACAAATTCACATTTTCAAGAAACAAGTTCACAATTTAAAGTCACTACACTTAACCATTTTCAAGAAACAAGTTCACAATTACAAGAAACAAGTTCACAATTTCAAATCACTACACTTTACCATTTTCAAGTAAATAATTAACATTTCAAGTCACTACACTTAACCGTTTCAATAAACAAGTTCACAATTTCAAGTTACTACGCTTAGCCATTTTCAAGTTACAAGTTCACAATTGCAAGTCACTACACTTAAAAATTTTCAATTTCAAGTTCACAAGTTCACAATTGCAAGTCACTACACTTAAAAATTTTCACGAAACAAGTTCAATATTTCTAGTCACTACACTTAACCATTTTAACAAGTTCACAATTTCAAGTCACTATGCTTTGCCATTTCAAGAAACAAGTTCACAATTTGAAGTCACTACACTTTACCATTTTCAAGTCACTAATTCAAATTTTATGTCACTACACATAACCATTTTCAAGAAACAAATTCACATTTTCAAGTCACTAAATTACTCCATTTTCAAGAAACAACTTCACAATTTCAAGTCACTACACTTAACCATTTCAAGAAACAAGTTCACAATTTCAAGTCACTACACTTAACCATTTTCAAGAAACAAGTTCACAATTTCAAGTCACTATTCTTTGCCATTTCAAGAAACAAGTTAACAATTTCAAGTCACTACACTTTACCATTTTCAAGTCACTAATTCAAATTTTATGTCACTACACATAACCATTTTCAAGAAACAAATTCACATTTTCAAGTCACTACATTTAATTATTTTCAAGAAACAAGTTCACAATTTAAAGTCACTACACTTAACCATTTTCAAGAAACAAGTTCACAATTACAAGAAACAAGTTCACAATTTCAAATCACTACACTTTACCATTTTCAAGTAAATAATTAACATTTCAAGTCACTACACTTAACCGTTTCAAGAAACAAGTTCACAATTTCAAGTTACTACGCTTAGCCATTTTCAAGAAACAAGTTCACAATTGCAAGTCACTACACTTAAAAATTTTCAATTTCAAGTTCACAAGTTCACAATTGCAAGTCACTACACTTAAAAATTTTCACGAAACAAGTTCAATATTTCTAGTCACTACACTTAACCATTTTCAACTTACTAATTAACATTTCAAGTCACTACACTTAACCATTTTCAAGAAACAAGTTCACAATTTCAAGTCACTATGCTTTGCCATTTCAAGAAACAAGTTCACAATTTGAAGTCACTACACTTTACCATTTTCAAGTCACTAATTCAAATTTTATGTCACTACACATAACCATTTTCAAGAAACAAATTCACATTTTCAAGTCACTACATTACTCCATTTTCAAGAAACAAGTTCACAATTTAAAGTCACTACACTTAACCATTTCAAGAAACAAGTTCACAATTTCAAGTCACTACACTTAACCACTTTCAAGGAACAAGTTCACAATTTCATGTCACTACACTAAACCATTTTCACGTCACTAATTCACATTTCAAGTCACTACAATTAACCATTTAGAAGAAATAAGTTCAAAATTTCAAGTCACTTCATTTAACCATTTTACCATTTTCAACACAATAATTCACATTTCAAGTCACTACACATAACCATTTTCAAGAAACAAATTCACATTTTCAAGTCACTACATTACTCCATTTTCAAGAAACAAGTTCACAATTTAAAGTCACTACACTTAACCAATTTCAAGAAACAAGTTCAGAATTACAAGAAACAAGTTCACAATTTCAAATAACTACACTTTACCATTTTCAAGTAAATAATTAACATTTCAAGTCACTACACTTAACCGTTTCAAGAAACAAGTTCACAATTTCAAGTTACTACGCTTAGCCATTTTCAAGAAACAAGTTCACAATTGCAAGTCACTACACTTAAAAATTTTCAATTTAAAGTTCACAATTGCAAGTCACTACACTTAAAAATTTTCACGAAACAAGTTCAATATTTCTAGTCACTACACTTAACCATTTTAACAAGTTCACAATTTCAAGTCACTATGCTTTGCCATTTCAAGAAACAAGTTCACAATTTCAACTCACTACACTTAACCATTTTCAAGAAACAAGTTCACAATTTCAAGTCACTACACTTAACCATTTTCAAGAAACAAGTTTACAATTTCAAGTCACTATTCTTTGCCATTTCAAGAAACAAGTTAACAATTTCAAGTCACTACACTTTACCATTTTCAAGTCACTAATTCAAATTTTATGTCACTACACATAACCATTTTCAAGAAACAAATTCACATTTTCAAGTCACTACATTACTCCATTTTCAAGAAACAAGTTCACAATTTAAAGTCACTACACTTAACCATTTTCAAGAAACAAGTTCACAATTACAAGAAACAAGTTCACAATTTCAAATCACTACACTTTACCATTTTCAAGTAAATAATTAACATTTCAAGTCACTACACTTAACCGTTTCAAGAAACAAGTTCACAATTTCAAGTTACTACGCTTATCCATTTTCAAGAAACAAGTTCACAATTGCAAGTCACTACACTTAAAAATTTTCAATTTCAAGTTCACAAGTTCACAATTGCAAGTCACTACACTTAAAAATTTTCACGAAACAAGTTCAATATTTCTAGTCACTACACTTAACCATTTTAACAAGTTCACAATTTCAAGTCACTATTCTTTGCCATTTCAAGAAACAAGTTAACAATTTCAAGTCACTACACTTTACCATTTTCAAGTCACTAATTCAAATTTTATGTCACTACACATAACCATTTTCAAGAAACAAATTCACATTTTCAAGTCACTACATTACTCCATTTTCAAGAAATAAGTTCACAATTTAAAGTCACTACACTTAACCATTTTCAAGAAACAAGTTCACAATTACAAGAAACAAGTTCACAATTTCAAATCACTACACTTTACCATTTTCAAGTAAATAATTAACATTTCAAGTCACTACACTTAACCGTTTCAAGAAACAAGTTCACAATTTCAAGTTACTACGCTTAGCCATTTTCAAGAAACAAGTTCACAATTGCAAGTCACTACACTTAAAAATTTTCAATTTCAAGTTCACAAGTTCACAATTGCAAGTCACTACACTTAAAAATTTTCACGAAACAAGTTCAATATTTCTAGTCACTACACTTAACCATTTTAACAAGTTCACAATTTCAAGTCACTATGCTTTGCCATTTCAAGAAACAAGTTAACAATTTCAAGTCACTACACTTTACCATTTTCAAGTCACTAATTCAAATTTTATGTCACTACACATAACCATTTTCAAGAAACAAATTCACATTTTCAAGTCACTACATTACTCCATTTTCAAGAAACAAGTTCACAATTTAAAGTCACTACACTTAACCAATTTCAAGAAACAAGTTCACAATTACAAGAAACAAGTTCACAATTTCAAATAACTACACTTTACCATTTTCAAGTAAATAATTAACATTTCAAGTCACTACACTTAACCGTTTCAAGAAACAAGTTCACAATTTCAAGTTACTACGCTTAGATATTTTCAAGAAACAAGTTCACAATTGCAAGTCACTACACTTAAAAATTTTCAATTTCAAGTTCACAAGTTCACAATTGCAAGTCACTACACTTAAAAATTTTCACGAAACAAGTTCAATATTTCTAGTCACTACACTTAACCATTTTAACAAGTTCACAATTTCAAGTCACTATGCTTTGCCATTTCAAGAAACAAGTTCACAATTTCAACTCACTACACTTAACCATTTTCAAGAAACATGTTTACAATTTCAAGTCACTACACTTAACCATTTTCAAGAAACAAGTTCACATTTCAAATCACTATTCTTTGCCATTTCAAGAAACAAGTTCACAATTTAAAGTCACTACACTTAACCATTTCAAGAAACAAGTTCACAATTTCAAGTCACTACACTTAACCTTTTTCAAGAAACATGTTCACAATTTCAAGTCACTACACTTAACAATTTTCAAGCAACAAGTTCACAATTTCAAGTCACTACGCTTAGCCATTTTCAAGTCACTAATTCAAATTTTATGTCACTACACATAACCATTTTCAAGAAACAAATTCACATTTTCAAGTCACTACATTACTCCATTTTCAAGAAACAAGTTCACAATTTAAAGTCACTACACTTAACCATTTTCAAGAAACAAGTTCACAATTACAAGAAACAAGTTCACAATTTCAAATCACTACACTTTACCATTTTCAAGTAAATAATTAACATTTCAAGTCACTACACTTAACCGTTTCAAGAAACAAGTTCACAATTTCAAGTTACTACGCTTAGCCATTTTCAAGAAACAAGTTCACAATTGCAAGTCACTACACTTAAAAATTTTCAATTTCAAGTTCACAAGTTCACAATTGCAAGTCACTACACTTAAAAATTTTCACGAAACAAGTTCAATATTTCTAGTCACTACACTTAACCATTTTAACAAGTTCACAATTTCAAGTCACTATGCTTTGCCATTTCAAGAAACAAGTTCACAATTTGAAGTCACTACACTTTACCATTTTCAAGTCACTAATTCAAATTTTATGTCACTACACATAACCATTTTCAAGAAACAAATTCACATTTTCAAGTCACTACATTACTCCATTTTCAAGAAACAAGTTCACAATTTAAAGTCACTACACTTAACCATTTCAAGAAACAAGTTCACAATTTCAAGTCACTACACTTAACCACTTTCAAGGAACAAGTTCACAATTTCATGTCACTACACTAAACCATTTTCACGTCACTAATTCACATTTCAAGTCACTACAATTAACCATTTAGAAGAAATAAGTTCAAAATTTCAAGTCACTTCATTTAACCATTTTACCATTTTCAACACAATAATTCACATTTCAAGTCACTACACTTAACCAGTTTCAAGAAACAAGTTCACAATTGCAAGTCACAACACTTAACCATTTCAAGAAAAAAATTCACAATTTCAAGTCACTACACTTAACCTTTTTCAAGAAACATGTTCACAATTTCAAGTCACTACACTTAACCATTTTCAAGTCTCTAATTCACATTTTAAGTCACAACACTTAACCATTTTCAAGAAACAAGTTCACATTTCAAGTCACTACATTAAATCATTTTCAAGAAACAAGTTCACAATTTCAAGTCACTACACTTTACCATTTTCAACTCACTAATTAACATTTCAAGTCACTACACTTAACCATTTTTCAAGAAACAAGTTCACAATTTCAAGTCACTAAGCTTAGCAATTTCAAGAAACAAGTTTACAATTTCAAATCACTACACTTTACCATTTTCAAGTAAATAATTAACATTTCAAGTCACTACACTTAACCGTTTCAAGAAACAAGTTCACAATTTCAAGTTACTACGCTTAGCCATTTTCGAGAAACAAGTTCACAATTCCAAGTCACTACACTTAAAAATTTTCAATTTCAAGTTCACAAGTTCACAATTGCAAGTCACTACACTTAAAAATTTTCACGAAACAACTTCAATATTTCTAGTCACTACACTTAACCATTTTCGACTTACTAATTAACATTTCAAGTCACTACAATTAACCATTTTCAAGAAACAAGTTCACAATTTCAAGTCACTATGCTTTGCCATTTCAAGAAACAAGTTCACAATTTCAAGTCACTATTCTTTGCCATTTCAAGAAACAAGTTCACAATTTCAAGTCACTATGCTTTGCCATTTCAAGAAACAAGTTCACAATTTGAAATCACTACACTTTACCATTTTCAAGTCACTAATTCAAATTTTATGTCACTACACATAACCATTTTCAAGAAACAAATTCACATTTTCAAGTCACTACAATTAACCATTTTCAAGAAACAAGTTCACAATTTCAAGTCACTATGCTTTGCCATTTCAAGAAACAAGTTCACAATTTCAAGTCACTATTCTTTGCCATTTCAAGAAACAAGTTCACAATTTCAAGTCACTATGCTTTGCCATTTCAAGAAACAAGTTCACAATTTGAAATCACTACACTTTACCATTTTCAAGTCACTAATTCAAATTTTATGTCACTACACATAACCATTTTCAAGAAACAAATTCACATTTTCAAGTCACTACATTACTCCATTTGCAACTCACTAATTCACATTTCAACTCCTTACACTTAACCATTTTCAAGAAACATGTTCACAATTTCAAGTCACTACACTTAACCACTTTCAACTTACTAATTAACATTTCAAGTCACTACACTTAACCATTTTCAAAAACAAGTTCACATTTCAAGTCACTACATTTAACCATTTTCAAGAAACAAGTTCACAATTTCAAGTCACTACACTTTACCATTTTCAAGTCACTAATTCACATTTTAAGTCACTACACATAACCATTTTCAAGAAACAAATTCACATTTCAAGTCACTACATTAATCCATTTTCAAGAAACAAGTTCACATTTTCAAGTCACTACACTTAACCATTTTTAACTCACTAATTCACATTTCAACTCCTTACACTTAACCATTTTCAAGAAACATGTTCACAATTTCAAGTCACTACACTGAACCATTTTCAAGAAACAAGTTCACAATATCAAGTCACTACATTAAATCATTTTCAAGAAACAAGTTCACAATTTCAAGTCACTACACTTTACCATTTTCAACTCACAAATTAACATTTCAAGTCACTATTCTTTGCCATTTCAAGAAACAAGTTCACAATTTCAAGTAACTATGCTTTGCCATTTCAAGAAACAAGTTCACAATTTGAAATCACTACACTTTACCATTTTCAAGTCACTAATTCAAATTTTATGTCACTACACATAACCATTTTCAAGAAACAAATTCACATTTTCAAGTCACTACATTACTCCATTTGCAACTCACTAATTCACATTTCAACTCCTTACACTTAACCATTTTCAAGAAACATGTTCACAATTTCAAGTCACTACACTTAACCACTTTCAACTTACTAATTAACATTTCAAGTCACTACACTTAACCATTTTCAAAAACAAGTTCACATTTCAAGTCACTACATTTAACCATTTTCAAGAAAGAAGTTCACAATTTCAAGTCACTACACTTTACCATTTTCAAGTCACTTATTCACATTTTAAGTCACTACACATAACCATTTTCAAGAAACAAATTCACATTTCAAGTCACTACATTACTCCATTTTCAAGAAACAAGTTCACATTTTCAAGTCACTACACTTAACCATTTTTAACTCACTAATTCACATTTCAACACCTTACACTTAACCATTTTCAAGAAACATGTTCACAATTTCAAGTCACTACACTGAACCATTTTCAAGAAACAAGTTCACAATTTCAAGTCACTAAGCTTAGCCATTTCAAGAAACAAGTTCACAATTTCAAATCACTACACTTTACCATTTTCAAGTCACTAATTCACATTTCAAGTCACTACACTTAACTGTTTCAAGAAACAAGTTCACAATTTCAAGTTACTACGCTTAGCCATTTTCAAGAAACAAGTTCACAATTCCAAGTCACTACACTTAAAAATTTTCAATTTCAAGTTCACAAGTTCACAATTGCAAGTCACTACACTTAACCATTTTCGACTTACTAATTAACATTTCAAGTCACTACAATTAACCAATTTCAAGAAACAAGTTCACAATTCCAAGTCACTACGCTTAGCCATTTCAAGAAATAAGTTCGCAATATCAAGTCACTACACTTTATCATTTTCAAGAAACTAATTCACATTTCAAGTCACTACCCTTAACCATTTCAAGAAACAAGTTCACAATTGCAAGTCACTACACTTAATCATTTTCAAGAAACAAGTTCACAATTTCAAGTCACTACACTTAATCATTTTCACGAATCAAGTTCACAATTTCAAGTCACTAAGCTTAGCCATTTCAAGAAACAAGTTCACAATTTCAAATCACTACACTTTACCATTTTCAAGTCACTAATTCACATTTTAAGTCACAACACCTAACCATTTTCAAGAAACAAGTTCACATTTCAAGTCACTACATTAAATCATTTTCAAGAAACAAGTTCACAATTTCAAGTCACTACACTTTACCATTTTCAACTCACAAATTAACATTTCAAGTCACTACACTTAACCATTTTTCAAGAAACAAGTTCACAATTTCAAGTCACTAAGCTTAGCCATTTCAAGAAACAAGTTCACAATTTCAAATCACTACACTTTACCATTTTCAAGTAAATAATTAACATTTCAAGTCACTACACTTAACCGTTTCAAGAAACAAGTTCACAATTTCAAGTTACTACGCTTAGCCATTTTCAAGAAACAAGTTCACAATTCCAAGTCACTACACTTTACCATTTTCAAGTCACTAATTAAAATTTTATGTCACTACACATAACCATTTTCAAGAAACAAATTCACATTTTCAAGTCACTAAATTACTCCATTTTCAAGAAACAACTTCACAATTTCAAGTCACTACACTTAACCATTTCAAGAAACAAGTTCACAATTTCAAGTCACTATTCTTTGCCATTTCAAGAAACAAGTTCACAATTTCAAGTCACTATGCTTTGCCATTTCAAGAAACAAGTTCACAATTTGAAATCACTACACTTTACCATTTTCAAGTCACTAATTCAAATTTTATGTCACTACACATAACCATTTTCAAGAAACAAATTCACATTTTCAAGTCACTAAATTACTCCATTTTCAAGAAACAACTTCACAATTTCAAGTCACTACACTTAACCATTTCAAGAAACAAGTTCACAATTTCAAGTCACTATTCTTTGCCATTTCAAGAAACAAGTTCACAATTTCAAGTCACTATGCTTTGCCATTTCAAGAAACAAGTTCACAATTTGAAATCACTACACTTTACCATTTTCAAGTCACTAATTCAAATTTTATGTCACTACACATAACCATTTTCAAGAAACAAATTCACATTTTCAAGTCACTACATTACTCCATTTGCAACTCACTAATTCACATTTCAACTCCTTACACTTAACCATTTTCAAGAAACATGTTCACAATTTCAAGTCACAACACTTAACCACTTTCAACTTACTAATTAACATTTCAAGTCACTACACTTAACCATTTTCAAAAACAAGTTCACATTTCAAGTCACTACACTTAACCATTTCAAGAAACAAGTTCACAATTTCAAGTCACTATTCTTTGCCATTTCAAGAAACAAGTTCACAATTTCAAGTCACTATGCTTTGCCATTTCAAGAAACAAGTTCACAATTTGAAATCACTACACTTTACCATTTTCAAGTCACTAATTCAAATTTTATGTCACTACACATAACCATTTTCAAAAACAAATTCACATTTTCAAGTCACTACATTACTCCATTTGCAACTCACTAATTCACATTTCAACTCCTTACACTTAACCATTTTCAAGAAACATGTTCACAATTTCAAGTCACTACACTTAACCACTTTCGACTTACTAATTAACATTTCAAGTCACTACAATTAACCATTTTCAAGAAACAAGTTCACAATTTCAAGTCACTATGCTTTGCCATTTCAAGAAACAAGTTCACAATTTCAAGTCACTATTCTTTGCCATTTCAAGAAACAAGTTCACAATTTCAAGTCACTATGCTTTGCCATTTCAAGAAACAAGTTCACAATTTGAAATCACCACACTTTACCATTTTCAAGTCACTAATTCAAATTTTATGTCACTACACATAACCATTTTCAAGAAACAAATTCACATTTTCAAGTCACTACAATTAACCATTTTCAAGAAACAAGTTCACAATTTCAAGTCACTATGCTTTGCCATTTCAAGAAACAAGTTCACAATTTCAAGTCACTATTCTTTGCCATTTCAAGAAACAAGTTCACAATTTCAAGTCACTATGCTTTGCCATTTCAAGAAACAAGTTCACAATTTGAAATCACTACACTTTACCATTTTCAAGTCACTAATTCAAATTTTATGTCACTACACATAACCATTTTCAAGAAACAAATTCACCTTTTCAAGTCACTACATTACTCCATTTGCAACTCACTAATTCACATTTCAACTACTTACACTTAACCATTTTCAAGAAACATGTTCACAATTTCAAGTCACTACACTTAACCACTTTCAACTTACTAATTAACATTTCAAGTCACTACACTTAACCATTTTCAAAAACAAGTTCACATTTCAAGTCACTACATTTAACCATTTTCAAGAAACAAGTTCACAATTTCAAGTCACTACAATTTACCATTTTCAAGTCACTAATTCACATTTTAAGTCACTACACATAACCATTTTCAAGAAACAAATTCACATTTCAAGTCACTACATTACTCCATTTTCAAGAAACAAGTTCACATTTTCAAGTCACTACACTTAACCATTTTTAACTCACTAATTCACATTTCAACTCCTTACACTTAACCATTTTCAAGAAACATGTTCACAATTTCAAGTCACTACACTGAACCATTTTCAAGAAACAAGTTCACAATTTCAAGTCACTAAGCTTAGCCATTTCAAGAAACAAGTTCACAATTTCAAATCACTACACTTTACCATTTTCAAGTCACTAATTCACATTTTAAGTCACAACACCTAACCATTTTCCAGAAACAAGTTCACATTTCAAGTCACTACATTAAATCATTTTCAAGAAACAAGTTCACAATTTCAAGTCACTACACTTTACCATTTTCAACTCACAAATTAACATTTCAAGTCACTACACTTAACCATTTTTCAAGAAACAAGTTCACAATTTCAAGTCACTAAGCTTAGCCATTTCAAGAAACAAGTTCACAATTTCAAATCACTACACTTTACCATTTTCAAGTAAATAATTAACATTTCAAGTCACTACACTTAACCGTTTCAAGAAACAAGTTCACAATTTCAAGTTACTACGCTTAGCCATTTTCAAGAAACAAGTTCACAATTCCAAGTCACTACACTTTACCATTTTCAAGTCACTAATTAAAATTTTATGTCACTACACATAACCATTTTCAAGAAACAAATTCACATTTTCAAGTCACTAAATTACTCCATTTTCAAGAAACAACTTCACAATTTCAAGTCACTACACTTAACCATTTCAAGAAACAAGTTCACAATTTCAAGTCACTATTCTTTGCCATTTCAAGAAACAAGTTCACAATTTCAAGTCACTATGCTTTGCCATTTCAAGAAACAAGTTCACAATTTGAAATCACTACACTTTACCATTTTCAAGTCACTAATTCAAATTTTATGTCACTACACATAACCATTTTCAAGAAACAAATTCACATTTTCAAGTCACTAAATTACTCCATTTTCAAGAAACAACTTCACAATTTCAAGTCACTACACTTAACCATTTCAAGAAACAAGTTCACAATTTCAAGTCACTATTCTTTGCCATTTCAAGAAACAAGTTCACAATTTCAAGTCACTATGCTTTGCCATTTCAAGAAACAAGTTCACAATTTGAAATCACTACACTTTACCATTTTCAAGTCACTAATTCAAATTTTATGTCACTACACATAACCATTTTCAAGAAACAAATTCACATTTTCAAGTCACTACATTACTCCATTTGCAACTCACTAATTCACATTTCAACTCCTTACACTTAACCATTTTCAAGAAACATGTTCACAATTTCAAGTCACTACACTTAACCACTTTCAACTTACTAATTAACATTTCAAGTCACTACACTTAACCATTTTCAAAAACAAGTTCACATTTCAAGTCACTACACTTAACCATTTCAAGAAACAAGTTCACAATTTCAAGTCACTATTCTTTGCCATTTCAAGAAACAAGTTCACAATTTCAAGTCACTATGCTTTGCCATTTCAAGAAACAAGTTCACAATTTGAAATCACTACACTTTACCATTTTCAAGTCACTAATTCAAATTTTATGTCACTACACATAACCATTTTCAAAAACAAATTCACATTTTCAAGTCACTACATTACTCCATTTGCAACTCACTAATTCACATTTCAACTCCTTACACTTAACCATTTTCAAGAAACATGTTCACAATTTCAAGTCACTACACTTAACCACTTTCGACTTACTAATTAACATTTCAAGTCACTACAATTAACCATTTTCAAGAAACAAGTTCACAATTTCAAGTCACTATGCTTTGCCATTTCAAGAAACAAGTTCACAATTTCAAGTCACTATTCTTTGCCATTTCAAGAAACAAGTTCACAATTTCAAGTCACTATGCTTTGCCATTTCAAGAAACAAGTTCACAATTTGAAATCACCACACTTTACCATTTTCAAGTCACTAATTCAAATTTTATGTCACTACACATAACCATTTTCAAGAAACAAATTCACATTTTCAAGTCACTACAATTAACCATTTTCAAGAAACAAGTTCACAATTTCAAGTCACTATGCTTTGCCATTTCAAGAAACAAGTTCACAATTTCAAGTCACTATTCTTTGCCATTTCAAGAAACAAGTTCACAATTTCAAGTCACTATGCTTTGCCATTTCAAGAAACAAGTTCACAATTTGAAATCACTACACTTTACCATTTTCAAGTCACTAATTCAAATTTTATGTCACTACACATAACCATTTTCAAGAAACAAATTCACCTTTTCAAGTCACTACATTACTCCATTTGCAACTCACTAATTCACATTTCAACTACTTACACTTAACCATTTTCAAGAAACATGTTCACAATTTCAAGTCACTACACTTAACCACTTTCAACTTACTAATTAACATTTCAAGTCACTACACTTAACCATTTTCAAAAACAAGTTCACATTTCAAGTCACTACATTTAACCATTTTCAAGAAACAAGTTCACAATTTCAAGTCTCTACAATTTACCATTTTCAAGTCACTAATTCACATTTTAAGTCACTACACATAACCATTTTCAAGAAACAAATTCACATTTCAAGTCACTACATTACTCCATTTTCAAGAAACAAGTTCACATTTTCAAGTCACTACACTTAACCATTTTTAACTCACTAATTCACATTTCAACTCCTTACACTTAACCATTTTCAAGAAACATGTTCACAATTTCAAGTCACTACACTGAACCATTTTCAAGAAACAAGTTCACAATTTCAAGTCACTAAGCTTAGCCATTTCAAGAAACAAGTTCACAATTTCAAATCACTACACTTTACCATTTTCAAGTCACTAATTCACATTTTAAGTCACAACACCTAACCATTTTCCAGAAACAAGTTCACATTTCAAGTCACTACATTAAATCATTTTCAAGAAACAAGTTCACAATTTCAAGTCACTACACTTTACCATTTTCAACTCACAAATTAACATTTCAAGTCACTACACTTAACCATTTTTCAAGAAACAAGTTCACAATTTCAAGTCACTAAGCTTAGCCATTTCAAGAAACAAGTTCACAATTTCAAATCACTACACTTTACCATTTTCAAGTAAATAATTAACATTTCAAGTCACTACACTTAACCGTTTCAAGAAACAAGTTCACAATTTCAAGTTACTACGCTTAGCCATTTTCAAGAAACAAGTTCACAATTCCAAGTCACTACACTTTACCATTTTCAAGTCACTAATTAAAATTTTATGTCACTACACATAACCATTTTCAAGAAACAAATTCACATTTTCAAGTCACTAAATTACTCCATTTTCAAGAAACAACTTCACAATTTCAAGTCACTACACTTAACCATTTCAAGAAACAAGTTCACAATTTCAAGTCACTATTCTTTGCCATTTCAAGAAACAAGTTCACAATTTCAAGTCACTATGCTTTGCCATTTCAAGAAACAAGTTCACAATTTGAAATCACTACACTTTACCATTTTCAAGTCACTAATTCAAATTTTATGTCACTACACATAACCATTTTCAAGAAACAAATTCACATTTTCAAGTCACTAAATTACTCCATTTTCAAGAAACAACTTCACAATTTCAAGTCACTACACTTAACCATTTCAAGAAACAAGTTCACAATTTCAAGTCACTATTCTTTGCCATTTCAAGAAACAAGTTCACAATTTCAAGTCACTATGCTTTGCCATTTCAAGAAACAAGTTCACAATTTGAAATCACTACACTTTACCATTTTCAAGTCACTAATTCAAATTTTATGTCACTACACATAACCATTTTCAAGAAACAAATTCACATTTTCAAGTCACTACATTACTCCATTTGCAACTCACTAATTCACATTTCAACTCCTTACACTTAACCATTTTCAAGAAACATGTTCACAATTTCAAGTCACTACACTTAACCACTTTCAACTTACTAATTAACATTTCAAGTCACTACACTTAACCATTTTCAAAAACAAGTTCACATTTCAAGTCACTACACTTAACCATTTCAAGAAACAAGTTCACAATTTCAAGTCACTATTCTTTGCCATTTCAAGAAACAAGTTCACAATTTCAAGTCACTATGCTTTGCCATTTCAAGAAACAAGTTCACAATTTGAAATCACTACACTTTACCATTTTCAAGTCACTAATTCAAATTTTATGTCACTACACATAACCATTTTCAAAAACAAATTCACATTTTCAAGTCACTACATTACTCCATTTGCAACTCACTAATTCACATTTCAACTCCTTACACTTAACCATTTTCAAGAAACATGTTCACAATTTCAAGTCACTACACTTAACCACTTTCGACTTACTAATTAACATTTCAAGTCACTACAATTAACCATTTTCAAGAAACAAGTTCACAATTTCAAGTCACTATGCTTTGCCATTTCAAGAAACAAGTTCACAATTTCAAGTCACTATTCTTTGCCATTTCAAGAAACAAGTTCACAATTTCAAGTCACTATGCTTTGCCATTTCAAGAAACAAGTTCACAATTTGAAATCACCACACTTTACCATTTTCAAGTCACTAATTCAAATTTTATGTCACTACACATAACCATTTTCAAGAAACAAATTCACATTTTCAAGTCACTACAATTAACCATTTTCAAGAAACAAGTTCACAATTTCAAGTCACTATGCTTTGCCATTTCAAGAAACAAGTTCACAATTTCAAGTCACTATTCTTTGCCATTTCAAGAAACAAGTTCACAATTTCAAGTCACTATGCTTTGCCATTTCAAGAAACAAGTTCACAATTTGAAATCACTACACTTTACCATTTTCAAGTCACTAATTCAAATTTTATGTCACTACACATAACCATTTTCAAGAAACAAATTCACCTTTTCAAGTCACTACATTACTCCATTTGCAACTCACTAATTCACATTTCAACTACTTACACTTAACCATTTTCAAGAAACATGTTCACAATTTCAAGTCACTACACTTAACCACTTTCAACTTACTAATTAACATTTCAAGTCACTACACTTAACCATTTTCAAAAACAAGTTCACATTTCAAGTCACTACATTTAACCATTTTCAAGAAACAAGTTCACAATTTCAAGTCTCTACAATTTACCATTTTCAAGTCACTAATTCACATTTTAAGTCACTACACATAACCATTTTCAAGAAACAAATTCACATTTCAAGTCACTACATTACTCCATTTTCAAGAAACAAGTTCACATTTTCAAGTCACTACACTTAACCATTTTTAACTCACTAATTCACATTTCAACTCCTTACACTTAACCATTTTCAAGAAACATGTTCACAATTTCAAGTCACTACACTGAACCATTTTCAAGAAACAAGTTCACAATTTCAAGTCACTAAGCTTAGCCATTTCAAGAAACAAGTTCACAATTTCAAATCACTACACTTTACCATTTTCAAGTCACTAATTCACATTTTAAGTCACAACACCTAACCATTTTCCAGAAACAAGTTCACATTTCAAGTCACTACATTAAATCATTTTCAAGAAACAAGTTCACAATTTCAAGTCACTACACTTTACCATTTTCAACTCACAAATTAACATTTCAAGTCACTACACTTAACCATTTTTCAAGAAACAAGTTCACAATTTCAAGTCACTAAGCTTAGCCATTTCAAGAAACAAGTTCACAATTTCAAATCACTACACTTTACCATTTTCAAGTAAATAATTAACATTTCAAGTCACTACACTTAACCGTTTCAAGAAACAAGTTCACAATTTCAAGTTACTACGCTTAGCCATTTTCAAGAAACAAGTTCACAATTCCAAGTCACTACACTTTACCATTTTCAAGTCACTAATTAAAATTTTATGTCACTACACATAACCATTTTCAAGAAACAAATTCACATTTTCAAGTCACTACAATTAACCATTTTCAAGAAACAACTTCACAATTTCAAGTCACTATGCTTTGCCATTTCAAGAAACAAGTTCACAATTTCAAGTCACTATTCTTTGCCATTTCAAGAAACAAGTTCACAATTTCAAGTCACTATGCTTTGCCATTTCAAGAAACAAGTTCACAATTTGAAATCACCACACTTTACCATTTTCAAGTCACTAATTCAAATTTTATGTCACTACACATAACCATTTTCAAGAAACAAATTCACATTTTCAAGTCACTACAATTAACCATTTTCAAGAAACAAGTTCACAATTTCAAGTCACTATGCTTTGCCATTTCAAGAAACAAGTTCACAATTTCAAGTCACTATTCTTTGCCATTTCAAGAAACAAGTTCACAATTTCAAGTCACTATGCTTTGCCATTTCAAGAAACAAGTTCACAATTTGAAATCACTACACTTTACCATTTTCAAGTCACTAATTCAAATTTTATGTCACTACACATAACCATTTTCAAGAAACAAATTCACCTTTTCAAGTCACTACATTACTCCATTTGCAACTCACTAATTCACATTTCAACTACTTACACTTAACCATTTTCAAGAAACATGTTCACAATTTCAAGTCACTACACTTAACCACTTTCAACTTACTAATTAACATTTCAAGTCACTACACTTAACCATTTTCAAAAACAAGTTCACATTTCAAGTCACTACATTTAACCATTTTCAAGAAACAAGTTCACAATTTCAAGTCTCTACAATTTACCATTTTCAAGTCACTAATTCACATTTTAAGTCACTACACATAACCATTTTCAAGAAACAAATTCACATTTCAAGTCACTACATTACTCCATTTTCAAGAAACAAGTTCACATTTTCAAGTCACTACACTTAACCATTTTTAACTCACTAATTCACATTTCAACTCCTTACACTTAACCATTTTCAAGAAACATGTTCACAATTTCAAGTCACTACACTGAACCATTTTCAAGAAACAAGTTCACAATTTCAAGTCACTAAGCTTAGCCATTTCAAGAAACAAGTTCACAATTTCAAATCACTACACTTTACCATTTTCAAGTCACTAATTCACATTTTAAGTCACTACACATAACCATTTTCAAAAACAAATTCACATTTTCAAGTCACTACATTACTCCATTTGCAACTCACTAATTCACATTTCAACTCCTTACACTTAACCATTTTCAAGAAACATGTTCACAATTTCAAGTCACTACACTTAACCACTTTCGACTTACTAATTAACATTTCAAGTCACTACAATTAACCATTTTCAAGAAACAAGTTCACAATTTCAAGTCACTATGCTTTGCCATTTCAAGAAACAAGTTCACAATTTCAAGTCACTATTCTTTGCCATTTCAAGAAACAAGTTCACAATTTCAAGTCACTATGCTTTGCCATTTCAAGAAACAAGTTCACAATTTGAAATCACTACACTTTACCATTTTCAAGTCACTAATTCAAATTTTATGTCACTACACATAACCATTTTCAAGAAACAAATTCACATTTTCAAGTCACTACATTACTCCATTTGCAACTCACTAATTCACATTTCAACTCCTTACACTTAACCATTTTCAAGAAACATGTTCACAATTTCAAGTCACTACACTTAACCACTTTCAACTTACTAATTAACATTTCAAGTCACTACACTTAACCATTTTCAAAAACAAGTTCACATTTCAAGTCACTACATTTAACCATTTTCAAGAAACAAGTTCACAATTTCAAGTCACTACACTTTACCATTTTCAAGTCACTAATTCACATTTTAAGTCACTACACATAACCATTTTCAAGAAACAAATTCACATTTCAAGTCACTACATTACTCCATTTTCAAGAAACAAGTTCACATTTTCAAGTCA
Organism: Capsicum rhomboideum; assembly: GCA_031232105.1. Lineage (NCBI taxonomy): Eukaryota > Viridiplantae > Streptophyta > Magnoliopsida > Solanales > Solanaceae > Capsicum > Capsicum rhomboideum. Next base: position 62,031,844 of record CP124711.1, read on the forward strand.
CTACACTTAACCATTTTTAACTCACTAATTCACATTTCAACTCCTTACACTTAACCATTTTCAAGAAACATGTTCACAATTTCAAGTCACTACACTGAACCATTTTCAAGAAACAAGTTCACAATTTCAAGTCACTAAGCTTACCCATTTCAAGAAACAAGTTCACAATTTCAAATCACTACACTTTACCATTTTCAAGTCACTAATTCACATTTTAAGTCACAACACCTAACCATTTTCCAGAAACAAGTTCACATTTCAAGTCACTACACTAAACCTTTTTCAAGAAACATGTTCACAATTTCAAGTCACTATACTTAACCATTTTCAAGTCACTAATTCACATTTTAAGTCACAACACTTAACCATTTTCAAGAAACAAGTTCACATTTCAAGTCACTACATTAAATCATTTTCAAGAAACAAGTTCACAATTTCAAGTCACTACACTTTACCATTTTCAACTCACTAATTAACATTTCAAGTCACTACACTTAACCATTTTTCAAGAAACAAGTTCACAATTTCAAGTCACTAAGCTTAGCCATTTCAAGAAACAAGTTCACAATTTCAAATCACTACACTTTACCATTTTCAAGTAAATAATTAACATTTCAAGTCACTACACTTAACCGTTTCAAGAAACAAGTTCACAATTTCAAGTTACTACGCTTAGCCATTTTCAAGAAACAAGTTCACAATTCCAAGTCACTACACTTAAAAATTTTCAATTTCAAGTTCACAAGTTCACAATTGCAAGTCACTACACTTAAAAATTTTCACGAAACAAGTTCAATATTTCTAGTCACTACACTTAACCATTTTCGACTTACTAATTAACATTTCAAGTCACTACAATTAACCATTTTCAAGAAACAAGTTCACAATTTCAAGTCACTATGCTTTGCCATTTCAAGAAACAAGTTCACAATTTCAAGTCACTATTCTTTGCCATTTCAAGAAACAAGTTCACAATTTCAAGTCACTATGCTTTGCCATTTCAAAAAACAAGTTCACAATTTGAAATCACTACACTTTACCATTTTCAAGTCACTGATTCAAATTTTATGTCACTACACATAACCATTTTCAAGAAACAAATTCACAATTTCAAGTCACTACATTACTCCATTTGCAACTCACTAATTCACATTTCAACTCCTTACACTTAACCATTTTCAAGAAACATGTTCACAATTTCAAGTCACTACACTTAACCACTTTCAACTTACTAATTAACATTTCAAGTCACTACACTTAACCATTTTCAAAAACAAGTTCACATTTCAAGTCACTACATTTAACCATTTTCAAGAAACAAGTTCACAATTTCAAGTCACTACACTTTACCATTTTCAAGTCACTAATTCACATTTTAAGTCACTACACATAACCATTTTCAAGAAACAAATTCACATTTCAAGTCACTACATTACTCCATTTTCAAGAAACAAGTTCACATTTTCAAGTCACTACACTTAACCATTTTTAACTCACTAATTCACATTTCAACTCCTTACACTTAACCATTTTCAAGAAACATGTTCACAATTTCAAGTCACTACACTGAACCATTTTCAAGAAACAAGTTCACAATTTCAAGTCACTAAGCTTAGCCATTTCAAGAAACAAGTTCACAATTTCAAATCACTACACTTTACCATTTTCAAGTCACTAATTCACATTTCAAGTCACTACACTTAACTGTTTCAAGAAACAAGTTCACAATTTCAAGTTACTACGCTTAGCCATTTTCAAGAAACAAGTTCACAATTCCAAGTCACTACACTTAAAAATTTTCAATTTCAAGTTCACAAGTTCACAATTGCAAGTCACTACACTTAAAAATTTTCACGAAACAAGTTCAATATTTCTAGTCACTACACTTAACCATTTTCAACTTACTAATTAACATTTCAAGTCACTACAATTAACCATTTTCAAGAAACAAGTTCACAATTTCAAGTCACTATGCTTTGCCATTTCAAGAAACAAGTTCACAATTTCAAGTCACTACACTTTACTATTTTCAAGTCACTAATTCAAATTTTATGTCACTACACATAACCATTTTCAAGAAACAAATTCACATTTTCAAGTCACTAAATTACTCCATTTTCAAGAAACAACTTCACAATTTCAAGTCACTACACTTAACCATTTCAAGAAACAAGTTCACAATTTCAAGTCACTATGCTTTGCCATTTCAAGAAACAAGTTCACAATTTCAAGTCACTATTCTTTGCCATTTCAAGAAACAAGTTCACAATTTCAAGTCACTATGCTTTGCCATTTCAAGAAACAAGTTCACAATTTGAAATCACTACACTTTACCATTTTCAAGTCACTAATTCAAATTTTATGTCACTACACATAACCATTTTCAAGAAACAAATTCACATTTTCAAGTCACTACATTACTCCATTTGCAACTCACTAATTCACATTTCAACTCCTTACACTTAACCATTTTCAAGAAACATGTTCACAATTTCAAGTCACTACACTTAACCACTTTCAACTTACTAATTAACATTTCAAGTCACTACACTTAACCATTTTCAAAAACAAGTTCACATTTCAAGTCACTACATTTAACCATTTTCAAGAAACAAGTTCACAATTTCAAGTCACTACACTTTACCATTTTCAAGTCACTAATTCACATTTTAAGTCACTACACATAACCATTTTCAAGAAACAAATTCACATTTCAAGTCACTACATTACTCCATTTTCAAGAAACAAGTTCACATTTTCAAGTCACTACACTTAACCATTTTTAACTCACTAATTCACATTTCAACTCCTTACACTTAACCATTTTCAAGAAACATGTTCACAATTTCAAGTCACTACACTGAACCATTTTCAAGAAACAAGTTCACAATTTCAAGTCACTAAGCTTACCCATTTCAAGAAACAAGTTCACAATTTCAAATCACTACACTTTACCATTTTCAAGTCACTAATTCACATTTTAAGTCACAACACCTAACCATTTTCCAGAAACAAGTTCACATTTCAAGTCACTACACTAAACCTTTTTCAAGAAACATGTTCACAATTTCAAGTCACTATACTTAACCATTTTCAAGTCACTAATTCACATTTTAAGTCACAACACTTAACCATTTTCAAGAAACAAGTTCACATTTCAAGTCACTACATTAAATCATTTTCAAGAAACAAGTTCACAATTTCAAGTCACTACACTTTACCATTTTCAACTCACTAATTAACATTTCAAGTCACTACACTTAACCATTTTTCAAGAAACAAGTTCACAATTTCAAGTCACTAAGCTTAGCCATTTCAAGAAACAAGTTCACAATTTCAAATCACTACACTTTACCATTTTCAAGTAAATAATTAACATTTCAAGTCACTACACTTAACCGTTTCAAGAAACAAGTTCACAATTTCAAGTTACTACGCTTAGCCATTTTCAAGAAACAAGTTCACAATTCCAAGTCACTACACTTAAAAATTTTCAATTTCAAGTTCACAAGTTCACAATTGCAAGTCACTACACTTAAAAATTTTCACGAAACAAGTTCAATATTTCTAGTCACTACACTTAACCATTTTCGACTTACTAATTAACATTTCAAGTCACTACAATTAACCATTTTCAAGAAACAAGTTCACAATTTCAAGTCACTATGCTTTGCCATTTCAAGAAACAAGTTCACAATTTCAAGTCACTATTCTTTGCCATTTCAAGAAACAAGTTCACAATTTCAAGTCACTATGCTTTGCCATTTCAAAAAACAAGTTCACAATTTGAAATCACTACACTTTACCATTTTCAAGTCACTGATTCAAATTTTATGTCACTACACATAACCATTTTCAAGAAACAAATTCACAATTTCAAGTCACTACATTACTCCATTTGCAACTCACTAATTCACATTTCAACTCCTTACACTTAACCATTTTCAAGAAACATGTTCACAATTTCAAGTCACTACACTTAACCACTTTCAACTTACTAATTAACATTTCAAGTCACTACACTTAACCATTTTCAAAAACAAGTTCACATTTCAAGTCACTACATTTAACCATTTTCAAGAAACAAGTTCACAATTTCAAGTCACTACACTTTACCATTTTCAAGTCACTAATTCACATTTTAAGTCACTACACATAACCATTTTCAAGAAACAAATTCACATTTCAAGTCACTACATTACTCCATTTTCAAGAAACAAGTTCACATTTTCAAGTCACTACACTTAACCATTTTTAACTCACTAATTCACATTTCAACTCCTTACACTTAACCATTTTCAAGAAACATGTTCACAATTTCAAGTCACTACACTGAACCATTTTCAAGAAACAAGTTCACAATTTCAAGTCACTAAGCTTAGCCATTTCAAGAAACAAGTTCACAATTTCAAATCACTACACTTTACCATTTTCAAGTCACTAATTCACATTTCAAGTCACTACACTTAACTGTTTCAAGAAACAAGTTCACAATTTCAAGTTACTACGCTTAGCCATTTTCAAGAAACAAGTTCACAATTCCAAGTCACTACACTTAAAAATTTTCAATTTCAAGTTCACAAGTTCACAATTGCAAGTCACTACACTTAAAAATTTTCACGAAACAAGTTCAATATTTCTAGTCACTACACTTAACCATTTTCAACTTACTAATTAACATTTCAAGTCACTACAATTAACCATTTTCAAGAAACAAGTTCACAATTTCAAGTCACTATGCTTTGCCATTTCAAGAAACAAGTTCACAATTTCAAGTCACTACACTTTACTATTTTCAAGTCACTAATTCAAATTTTATGTCACTACACATAACCATTTTCAAGAAACAAATTCACATTTTCAAGTCACTAAATTACTCCATTTTCAAGAAACAACTTCACAATTTCAAGTCACTACACTTAACCATTTCAAGAAACAAGTTCACAATTTCAAGTCACTATGCTTTGCCATTTCAAGAAACAAGTTCATAAAAAGTCACTATACTTTACCATTTTCAAGTCACTAATTCAAATTTTATGTCACTACACATAACCATTTTCAAGAAACAAATTCACAATTTCAAGTCACTTCACTTTACCATTTTCAAGTCACTAATTCACATTTTAAGTCACTACACATAACCATTTTCAAGAAACAAATTCACATGTCAAGTCAATACATTACTCCATTTTCAAGAATCAAGTTCACAATTTCAAATCACTACAGTTTACCATTTTCAAGTCACTAATTCACATTTCAAGTCACTACACTTAACCATTACAAGAAATAAGTTCACAATTTCAAGTCATTACACTTAACCATTTTCTAGTCTCTAATTCACATTTCAAGTCACTACACTTAACCAATTTCAAGAAACAAGTTCACAATTTCAAGTCACTACGCTTAGCCATTTCAAGAAATAAGTTCGCAATATCAAGTCACAACACTTTACCATTTTTAAGAAACTAATTCACATTTCAAGTCACTACACTTAACCATTTCAAGAAACAAGTTCACAATTTCAAGTCACTATGCTTTGCCATTTCAAGAAACAAGTTCACAATTTCAAGTCACTACACTTTACCATTTTCAAGTCACTAATTCAAATTTTATGTCACTACACATAACCATTTTCAAGAAACAAATTCACATTTTCAAGTCACTAAATTACTCCATTTTCAAGAAACAACTTCACAATTTCAAGTCACTACACTTAACCATTTCAAGAAACAAGTTCACAATTTCAAGTCACTATTCTTTGCCATTACAAGAAACAAGTTCACAATTTCAAGTCATTACACTTAACCATTTTCTAGTCTCTAATTCACATTTCAAGTCACTACACTTAACCAATTTCAAGAAACAAGTTCACAATTTCAAGTCACTACGCTTAGCCATTTCAAGAAATAAGTTCGCAATATCAAGTCACAACACTTTACCATTTTCAAGAAACTAATTCACATTTCAAGTCACTACACTTAACCATTTCAAGAAACAAGTTCACAATTTCAAGTCACTACACTTAACCATTTCAAGAAACAAGTTCACAATTTCAAGGCACTATACTTAACCATTTTCTTGTCACTAATTCACATTTCAAGTCACAACATTTAACCATTTTCAAGAAACAAGTTCACATTTTCAAGTCACTACACTTAACTATTTTCAACTCACTAATTCACATTTCAACTCCTTACACTTAACCATTTTCAAGAAACTAATTCACATTTCAAGTCACTACACTTAACCATTTTCAAGAAACAAGTTTACAATTTCAAGTCACTATTCTTTGCCATTTCAAGAAACAAGTTAACAATTTCAAGTCACTATTCTTTACCATTTTCAAGAAACTAATTCACATTTCAAGTCACTACAATTAACCATTTAGAAGAAATAAGTTCACAATTTCAAGTCACTTCATTTAACCATTTTACCATTTTCAACACAATAATTCACATTTCAAGTCACTACACTTAACCTTTTTCAAGAAACATGTTCACAATTTCAAGTCACTATACTTAACCATTTTCAAGTCACTAATTCACATTTTAAGTCACAACACTTAACCATTTTCAAGAAACAAGTTCACATTTCAAGTCACTACATTAAATCATTTTCAAGAAACAAGTTCACAATTTCAAGTCACTACACTTAAACATTTTCAAGCAACAAGTTCACAATTTCAAGTCACTACGCTTAGCCATTTCAAGAAATAAGTTCGCAATATCAAGTCACTACAGTTTACCATTTTCAAGAAACTAATTCACATTTCAAGTCACTACACTTTACCATTTTCAACTCACTAATTCACATTTCAACTCCTTACACTTAACCATTTTCAAGAAACATGTTCACAATTTCAAGTCACTACACTTAAACATTTTCAAGCAACAAGTTCACAATTTCAAGTCACTACGCTTAGCCATTTCAAGAAATAAGTTCGCAATATCAAGTCACTACACTTTACCATTTTCAAGAAACTAATTCACATTTCAAGTCACTACACTTAACCATTTTCAAGAAACAAGTATACAATTTCATGTCACTACACTAAACCATTTTCAAGAAACTAATTAACATTTCAAGTCACTACAATTAACCATTTAGAAGAAATAAGTTCACAATTTCAAGTCACTTCATTTAACCATTTTACCATTTTCAACACAATAATTCACATTTCAAGTCACTAAACTTAACCAGTTTAAAGAAACAAGTTCACAATTGCAAGTCACAACACTTAACCATTTCAAAAAACAAGTTCACAATTTCAAGTCACTACACTTAACCTTTTTCAAGAAACATGTTCAAAATTTCAAGTCACTATACTTAACCATTTTCAAGTCACTAATTCACATTTTAAGTCACAACATTTAACCATTTTCAAGAAACAAGTTCACATTTCAAGTCACTACATTAAATCATTTTCAAGAAACAAGTTCACAATTTCAAGTCACTACACTTAACCATTTTCAACTCACTAATTAACATTTCAAGTCACTACACTTAACCATTTTCAAGAAACAAGTTCACAATTTCAAGTCACTAAGCTTAGCCATTTCAAGAAACAAGTTCACAATTTCAAATCACTACGCTTTACCATTTTCAAGTCACTAATTCACATTACAAGTCACTACACTTAACCGTTTCAAGAAACAAGTTCACAATTTCAAGTCACTATACTTAACCATTTTCAAGTCACTAATTCACATTTTAAGTCACAACACTTAACCATTTTCAAGAAACAAGTTCACATTTCAAGTCACTACAATTAACCATTTTGAAGAAATAAGTTCACAATTTCAAGTCACTACATTTAACCATTTTACAATTTTCAACACAATAATTCACATTTCAAGTCACTACACTTAACCATTTTCAAGAAACAAGTTCACGATTGCAAGTCACAACACTTAACCATTTCAAGAAACAAGTTCACAATTTCAAGTCACTACACTTTACCATTTTCAAGAAACTAATTCACATTTCAAGTCACTACACTTAACCATTTTCAAGAAACAAGTTCACAATTTCATGTCACTACACTAAACCATTTTCACGTCACTAATTCACATTTCAAGTCACTACAATTAATCATTTAGAAGAAATAAGTTCAAAATTTCAAGTCACTTCATTTAACCATTTTACCATTTTCAACACAATAATTAACATTTCAAGTCACTACACTTAACCATTTTCAAGAAACAAGTTCACAATTGCAAGTCACAACACTTAACCATTTCAAGAAACAAATTCACAATTTCAAGTCACTACACTTAACCTTTTTCAAGAAACATGTTCACAATTTCAAGTCACTATACTTAACCATTATCAAGTCACTAATTCACATTTTAAGTCACAACACTTAACCATTTTCAAGAAACAAGTTCACATTTCAAGTCAATACATTACTCCATTTTCAAGAATCAAGTTCACAATTTCAAATCACTACAGTTTACCATTTTCAAGTCACTAATTCACATTTCAAGTCACTACACTTAACCATTTCAAGAAAAAAGTTCACAATTTCAAGTCATTACACTTAACCATTTTCTAGTCTTTAATTCACATTTCAAGTCACTACACTTAACCAATTTCAAGAAACAAGTTCACAATTTCAAGTCACTACGCTTAGCCATTTCAAGAAATAAGTTCGCAATATCAAGTCACAACACTTTACCATTTTCAAGAAACTAATTCACATTTCAAGTCACTACACTTAACCATTTCAAGAAAAAAGTTCACAATTTCAAGTCACTACACTTAACCATTTCAAGAAACAACTTCACAATTTCAAGGCAAAACATTTAACCATTTTCAAGAAACAAGTTCACATTTTCAAGTCGCTACACTTAACCATTTTCAACTCACTAATTCACATTTCAACTCCTTACACTTAACCATTTTCAAGAAACATGTTCACAATTTCAAGTCACTACACTTAACCACTTTCAACTAACTAATTAACATTTCAAGTCACTACACTTAACCATTTTCAAAAACAAGTTCACATTTCAAGTCACTACATTTAACCATTTTCAAGAAACAAGTTCACAATTTCAAGTCACTACACTTTACCATTTTCAAGTCACTAATTCACATTTTAAGTCACTACACATAACCATTTTCAAGAAACAAATACACATTTCAAGTCACTACATTACTCCATTTTCAAGAAACAAGTTCACATTTTCAAGTCACTACACTTAACCATTTTTAACTCACTAATTCACATTTCAACTCCTTACACTTAACCATTTTCAAGAAACATGTTCACAATTTCAAGTCACTACACTGAACCATTTTCAAGAAACAAGTTCACAATTTCAAGTCACTAAGCTTAGCCATTTCAAGAAACAAGTTCACAATTTCAAATCACTACACTTTACCATTTTCAAGTCACTAATTCACATTTCAAGTCACTACACTTAACTGTTTCAATAAACAAGTTCACAATTTCAAGTCATCACACTTAACCATTTTCTAGTCTCTAATTCACATTTCTAGTCTCTAATTCACATTTCAAGTCACTACACTTAACCAATTTCAAGAAACAAGTTCACAATTTCAAGTCACTACGCTTAGCCATTTCAAGAAATAAGTTCGCAATATCAAGTCACTACACTTTATCATTTTCAAGAAACTAATTCACATTTCAAGTCACTACCCTTAACCATTTCAAGAAACAAGTTCACAATTGCAAGTCACTACACTTAAAAATTTTCAAGAAACAAGTTCACAATTGCAAGTCACTACACTTAAAAATTTTCACGAAACAAGTTCAATATTTCAAGTCACTACACTTAAGCATTTTCAACTTACTAATTAACATTTCAAGTCACTACACTTAACCATTTTCAAGAAACAAGTTCACAATTTCAAGTCACTATGCTTTTCCATTTCAAGAAACAAGTTCACAATTGCAAGTCAATATACTTTACCATTTTCAAGTCACTAATTCAAATTTTATGTCACTACACATAACCATTTTCAAGAAACAAATTCACAATTTCAAGTCACTTCACTTTACCATTTTCAAGTCACTAATTCACATTTTAAGTCACTACACATAACCATTTTCAAGAAACAAATTCACATGTCAAGTCAATACATTACTCCATTTTCAAGAATCAAGTTCACAATTTCAAATCACTACAGTTTACCATTTTCAAGTCACTAATTCACATTTCAAGTCACTACACTTAACCATTACAAGAAACAAGTTCACAATTTCAAGTCATTACACTTAACCATTTTCTAGTCTCTAATTCACATTTCAAGTCACTACACTTAACCAATTTCAAGAAACAAGTTCACAATTTCAAGTCACTACGCTTAGCCATTTCAAGTAATAAGTTCGCAATATCAAGTCACAACACTTTACCATTTTCAAGAAACTAATTCACATTTCAAGTCACTACACTTAACCATTTCAAGAAACAAGTTCACAATTTCAAGTCACTACACTTAACCATTTCAAGAAACAAGTTCACAATTTCAAGGCACTATACTTAACCATTTTCTTATCACTAATTCACATTTCAAGTCACAACATTTAACCATTTTCAAGAAACAAGTTCACATTTTCAAGTCACTACACTTAACCATTTTCAACTCACTAATTCACATTTCAACTCCTTACACTTAACCATTTTCAAGAAACATGTTCACAATTTCAAGTCACTACACTTAAACATTTTCAAGCAACAAGTTCACAATTTCAAGTCACTACGCTTAGCCATTTCAAGAAATAAGTTCGCAATATCAAGTCACTACACTTTAACATTTTCAAGAAACTAATTCACATTTCAAGTCACTACACTTTACCATTTTCAACTCACTAATTCACATTTCAACTCCTTACACTTAACCATTTTCAAGAAACATGTTCACAATTTCAAGTCACTACACTTAAACATTTTCAAGCAACAAGTTCACAATTTCAAGTTACTACGCTTAGCCATTTCAAGAAATAAGTTCGCAATATCAAGTCACTACACTTTACCATTTTCAAGAAACTAATTCACAATTTCAAGTCATTACACTTAACCATTTTCTAGTCTTTAATTCACATTTCAAGTCACTACACTTAACCAATTTCAAGAAACAAGTTCACAATTTCAAGTCACTACGCTTAGCCATTTCAAGAAATAAGTTCGCAATATCAAGTCACAACACTTTACCATTTTCAAGAAACTAATTCACATTTCAAGTCACTACACTTAACCATTTCAAGAAACAAGTTCACAATTTCAAGTCACTACACTTAACCATTTCAAGAAACAACTTCACAATTTCAAGGCAAAACATTAAACCATTTTCAAGAAACAAGTTCACATTTTCAAGTCACTACACTTAACCATTTTCAACTCACAAATTCACATTTCAACTCCTTACACTTAACCATTTTCAAGAAACATGTTCACAATTTCAAGTCACTACACTTAACCACTTTCAACTAACTAATTAACATTTCAAGTCACTACACTTAACCATTTTCAAAAACAAGTTCACATTTCAAGTCACTACATTTAACCATTTTCAAGAAACAAGTTCACAATTTCAAGTCACTACACTTTACCATTTTCAAGTCACTAATTCACATTTTAAGTCACTACACATAACCATTTTCAAGAAACAAATTCACATTTCAAGTCACTACATTACTCCATTTTCAAGAAACAAGTTCACATTTTCAAGTCACTACACTTAACCATTTTTAACTCACTAATTCACATTTCAACTCCTTACACTTAACCATTTTCAAGAAACATGTTCACAATTTCAAGTCACTACACTGAACCATTTTCAAGAAACAAGTTCACAATTTCAAGTCACTAAGCTTAGCCATTTCAAGAAACAAGTTCACAATTTCAAATCACTACACTTTACCATTTTCAAGTCACTAATTCACATTTCAAGTCACTACACTTAACTGCTTCAATAAACAAGTTCACAATTTCAAGTCATTACACTTAACCATTTTCTAGTCTCTAATTCACATTTCAAGTCACTACACTTAACCAATTTCAAGAAACAAGTTCACAATTTCAAGTCACTACGCTTAGCCATTTCAAGAAATAAGTTCGCAATATCAAGTCACTACACTTTATCATTTTCAAGAAACTAATTCACATTTCAAGTCACTACCCTTAACCATTTCAAGAAACAAGTTCACAATTGCAAGTCACTACACTTAAAAATTTTCAAGAAACAAGTTCACAATTGCAAGTCACTACACTTAAAAATTTTCACGAAACAAGTTCAATATTTCAAGTCACTACACTTAAGCATTTTCAACTTACTAATTAACATTTCAAGTCACTACACTTAACCATTTTCAAGAAACAAGTTCACAATTTCAAGTCACTATGCTTTGCCATTTCAAGAAACAAGTTCATAAAAAGTCAATATACTTTACCATTTTCAAGTCACTAATTCAAATTTTATGTCACTACACATAACCATTTTCAAGAAACAAATTCACAATTTCAAGTCACTTCACTTTACCATTTTCAAGTCACTAATTCACATTTTAAGTCACTACACATAACCATTTTCAAGAAACAAATTCACATGTCAAGTCAATACATTACTCCATTTTCAAGAATCAAGTTCACAATTTCAAGTCACTACAGTTTACCATTTTCAAGTCACTAATTCACATTTCAAGTCACTACACTTAACCATTACAAGAAACAAGTTCACAATTTCAAGTCATTACACTTAACCATTTTCTAGTCTCTAATTCACATTTCAAGTCACTACACTTAACCAATTTCAAGAAACAAGTTCACAATTTCAAGTCACTACGCTTAGCCATTTCAAGTAATAAGTTCGCAATATCAAGTCACAACACTTTACCATTTTCAAGAAACTAATTCACATTTCAAGTCACTACACTTAACCATTTCAAGAAACAAGTTCACAATTTCAAGTCACTACACTTAACCATTTCAAGAAACAAGTTCACAATTTCAAGACACTATACTTAACCATTTTCTTATCACTAATTCACATTTCAAGTCACAACATTTAACCATTTTCAAGAAACAAGTTCACATTTTCAAGTCACTACACTTAACCATTTTCAACTCACTAATTCACATTTCAACTCCTTACACTTAACCATTTTCAAGAAACATGTTCACAATTTCAAGTCACTACACTTAAACATTTTCAAGCAACAAGTTCACAATTTCAAGTCACTACGCTTAGCCATTTCAAGAAATAAGTTCGCAATATGAAGTCACTACACTTTACCATTTTCAAGAAACTAATTCACATTTCAAGTCACTACACTTTACCATTTTCAACTCACTAATTCACATTTCAACTCCTTACACTTAACCATTTTCAAGAAACATGTTCACAATTTCAAGTCACTACACTTAAACATTTTCAAGCAACAAGTTCACAATTTCAAGTCACTACGCTTAGCCATTTCAAGAAATAAGTTCGCAATATCAAGTCACTACACTTTACCATTTTCAAGAAACTAATTCACATTTCAAGTCACTACACTTAACCATTTTCAAGAAACAAGTATACAATTTCATGTCACTACACTAAACCATTTTCAAGAAACTAATTAACATTTCAAGTCACTACAATTAACCATTTAGAAGAAATAAGTTCACAATTTCAAGTCACTTCATTTAACCATTTTACCATTTTCAACACAATAATTCACATATCAAGTCACTACACTTAACCAGTTTAAAGAAACAAGTTCACAATTGCAAGTCACAACACTTAACCATTTCAAAAAACAAGTTCACAATTTCAAGTCACTACACTTAACCTTTTTCAAGAAACATGTTCACAATTTCAAGTCACTATACTTAACCATTTTCAAGTCACTAATTCACATTTTAAGTCACAACATTTAACCATTTTCAAGAAACAAGTTCACATTTCAAGTCACTACATTAAATCATTTTCAAGAAACAAGTTCACAATTTCAAGTCACTACACTTAACCATTTTCAAGAAACAAGTTCACAATTTCAAGTCACTAAGCTTACCCATTTCAAGAAACAAGTTCACAATTTCAAATCACTACGCTTTACCATTTTCAAGTCACTAATTCACATTACAAGTCACTACACTTAACCGTTTCAAGAAACAAGTTCACAATTTCAAGTCACTATACTTAACCATTTTCAAGTCACTAATTCACATTTTAAGTCACAACACTTAACCATTTTCAAGAAACAAGTTCACATTTCAAGTCACTACAATTAACCATTTTGAAGAAATAAGTTCACAATTTCAAGTCACTACATTTAACCATTTTACAATTTTCAACACAATAATTCACATTTCAAGTCACTACACTTAACCATTTTAAAGAAACAAGTTCACGATTGCAAGTCACAACACTTAACCATTTCAAGAAACAAGTTCACAATTTCAAGTCACTACACTTTACCATTTTCAAGAAACTAATTCACATTTCAAGTCACTACACTTAACCATTTTCAAGAAACAAGTTCACAATTTCATGTCACTACACTAAACCATTTTCACGTCACTAATTCACATTTCAAGTCACTACAATTAATCATTTAGAAGAAATAAGTTCAAAATTTCAAGTCACTTCATTTAACCATTTTACCATTTTCAACACAATAATTAACATTTCAAGTCACTACACTTAACCATTTTCAAGAAACAAGTTCACAATTGCAAGTCACAACACTTAACCATTTCAAGAAACAAATTCACAATTTCAAGTCACTACACTTAAACTTTTTCAAGAAACATGTTCACAATTTCAAGTCACTATACTTAACCATTATCAAGTCACTAATTCACATTTTAAGTCACAACACTTAACCAATTTCAAGAAACAAGTTCACATTTCAAGTCAATACATTACTCCAATTTCAAGAATCAAGTTCACAATTTCAAATCACTACAGTTTACCATTTTCAAGTCACTAATTCACATTTCAAGTCACTACACTTAACCATTTCAAGAAAAAAGTTCACAATTTCTAGTCATTACACTTAACCATTTTCTAGTCTTTAATTCACATTTCAAGTCACTACACTTAACCAATTTCAAGAAACAAGTTCACAATTTCAAGTCACTACGCTTAGCCATTTCAAGAAATAAGTTCGCAATATCAAGTCACAACACCTTACCATTTTCAAGAAACTAATTCACATTTCAAGTCACTACACTTAACCATTTCAAGAAACAAGTTCACAATTTCAAGTCACTACACTTAACCATTTCAAGAAACAACTTCACAATTTCAAGGCAAAACATTTAACCATTTTCAAGAAACAAGTTCACATTTTCAAGTCACTACACTTAACCATTTTCAACTCACTAATTCACATTTCAACTCCTTACACTTAACCATTTTCAAGAAACATGTTCACAATTTCAAGTCACTACACTTAACCACTTTCAACTAACTAATTAACATTTCAAGTCACTACACTTAACCATTTTCAAAAACAAGTTCACATTTCAAGTCACTACATTTAACCATTTTCAAGAAACAAGTTCACAATTTCAAGTCACTACACTTTACCATTTTCAAGTCACTAATTCACATTTTAAGTCACTACACATAACCATTTTCAAGAAACAAATTCACATTTCAAGTCACTACATTACTCCATTTTCAAGAAACAAGTTCACATTTTCAAGTCACTACACTTAACCATTTTTAACTCACTAATTCACATTTCAACTCCTTACACTTAACCATTTTCAAGAAACATGTTCACAATTTCAAGTCACTACACTGAACCATTTTCAAGAAACAAGTTCACAATTTCAAGTCACTAAGCTTAGCCATTTCAAGAAACAAGTTCACAATTTCAAATCACTACACTTTACCATTTTCAAGTCACTAATTCACATTTCAAGTCACTACACTTAACTGCTTCAATAAACAAGTTCACAATTTCAAGTCATTACACTTAACCATTTTCTAGTCTCTAATTCACATTTCAAGTCACTACACTTAACCAATTTCAAGAAACAAGTTCACAATTTCAAGTCACTACGCTTAGCCATTTCAAGAAATAAGTTCGCAATATCAAGTCACTACACTTTATCATTTTCAAGAAACTAATTCACATTTCAAGTCACTACACTTAACCATTTTCAAGAAACAAGTTCACAATTTCATGTCACTACACTAAACCATTTTCACGTCACTAATTCACATTTCAAGTCACTACAATTAATCATTTAGAAAAAATAAGTTCAAAATTTCAAGTCACTTCATTTAACCATTTTACGATTTTCAACATAACCATTTTCAAGAAACAAATTCACAATTTCAAGTCACTTCACTTTACCATTTTCAAGTCACTAATTCACATTTTAAGTCACTACACATAACCATTTTCAAGAAACAAATTCACATGTCAAGTCAATACATTACTCCATTTTCAAGAATCAAGTTCACAATTTCAAATCACTACAGTTTACCATTTTCAAGTCACTAATTCACATTTCAAGTCACTACACTTAACAATTACAAGAAACAAGTTCACAATTTCAAGTCATTACACTTAACCATTTTTTAGTCTCTAATTCACATTTCAAGTCACTACACTTAACCAATTTCAAGAAACAAGTTCACAATTTCAAGTCACTACGCTTAGCCATTTCAAGTAATAAGTTCACAATTTCAAGTCATTACACTTAACCATTTTCAAGAAACTAATTCACATTTCAAGTCACTACACTTAACCATTTCAAGAAACAAGTTCACAATTTCAAGTCACTACACTTAACCATTTCAAGAAACAAGTTCACAATTTCAAGGCACTATACTTAACCATTTTCTTGTCACTAATTCACATTTCAAGTCACAACATTTAACCATTTTCAAGAAACAAGTTCACATTTTCAAGTCACTACACTTAACCATTTTCAACTCACTAATTCACATTTCAACTCCTTACACTTAACCATTTTCAAGAAACATGTTCACAATTTCAAGTCACTACACTTAAACATTTTCAAGCAACAAGTTCACAATTTCAAGTCACTACGCTTAGCCATTTCAAGAAATAAGTTCGCAATATCAAGTCACTACACTTTACCATTTTCAAGAAACTAATTCACATTTCAAGTCACTACACTTAACCATTTTCAAGAAACAAGTATACAATTTCATGTCACTACACTAAACCATTTTCAAGAAACTAATTCACATTTCAAGTCACTACAATTAGCCATTTAGAAGAAATAAGTTCACAATTTCAAGTCACTTCATTTAACCATTTTACCATTTTCAACACAATAATTCACATTTCAAGTCACTACACTTAACCAGTTTAAAGAAACAAGTTCACAATTGCAAGTCACAACACTTAACCATTTCAAAAAACAAGTTCACAATTTCAAGT
Organism: Capsicum rhomboideum; assembly: GCA_031232105.1. Classification (NCBI taxonomy): domain Eukaryota; kingdom Viridiplantae; phylum Streptophyta; class Magnoliopsida; order Solanales; family Solanaceae; genus Capsicum; species Capsicum rhomboideum. Next base: position 62,049,227 of record CP124711.1, read on the forward strand.
CACTACACTTAACCTTTTTCAAGAAACATGTTCACAATTTCAAGTCACTATACTTAACCATTTTCAAGTCACTACATTAAATCATTTTCAAGAAACAAGTTCACAATTTCAAGTCACTACACTTAACCATTTTCAACTCACTAATTAACATTTCAAGTCACTACACTTAACCATTTTCAAGAAACAAGTTCACAATTTCAAGTCACTAAGCTTAGCCATTTCAAGAAACAAGTTCACAATTTCAAATCACTACGCTTTACCATTTTCAAATCACTAATTCACATTACAAGTCACTACACTTAACCGTTTCAAGAAACAAGTTCACAATTTCAAGTCACTACACTTAACCATTTTCAACTCACTAATTAACATTTCAAGTCACTACACTTAACCATTTTCAAGAAACAAGTTCACAATTTCAAGTCACTAAGCTTAGCCATTTCAAGAAACAAGTTCACAATTTCAAATCACTACGCTTTACCATTTTCAAATCACTAATTCACATTACAAGTCACTACACTTAACCGTTTCAAGAAACAAGTTCACAATTGCAAGTCACTACACTTAAAAATTTTCAAGAAACAAGTTCACAATTGCAAGTCACTACACTTAAAAATTTTCACGAAACAAGTTCAATATTTCAAGTCACTACACTTAAGCATTTTCAACTTACTAATTAACATTTCAAGTCACTACACTTAACCATTTTCAAGAAACAAGTTCACAATTTCAAGTCACTATGCTTTTCCATTTCAAGAAACAAGTTCACAATTGCAAGTCAATATACTTTACCATTTTCAAGTCACTAATTCAAATTTTATGTCACTACACATAACCATTTTCAAGAAACAAATTCACAATTTCAAGTCACTTCACTTTACCATTTTCAAGTCACTAATTCACATTTTAAGTCACTACACATAACCATTTTCAAGAAACAAATTCACATGTCAAGTCAATACATTACTCCATTTTCAAGAATCAAGTTCACAATTTCAAATCACTACAGTTTACCATTTTCAAGTCACTAATTCACATTTCAAGTCACTACACTTAACCATTACAAGAAACAAGTTCACAATTTCAAGTCATTACACTTAACCATTTTCTAGTCTCTAATTCACATTTCAAGTCACTACACTTAACCAATTTCAAGAAACAAGTTCACAATTTCAAGTCACTACGCTTAGCCATTTCAAGTAATAAGTTCGCAATATCAAGTCACAACACTTTACCATTTTCAAGAAACTAATTCACATTTCAAGTCACTACACTTAACCATTTCAAGAAACAAGTTCACAATTTCAAGTCACTACACTTAACCATTTCAAGAAACAAGTTCACAATTTCAAGGCACTATACTTAACCATTTTCTTATCACTAATTCACATTTCAAGTCACAACATTTAACCATTTTCAAGAAACAAGTTCACATTTTCAAGTCACTACACTTAACCATTTTCAACTCACTAATTCACATTTCAACTCCTTACACTTAACCATTTTCAAGAAACATGTTCACAATTTCAAGTCACTACACTTAAACATTTTCAAGCAACAAGTTCACAATTTCAAGTCACTACGCTTAGCCATTTCAAGAAATAAGTTCGCAATATCAAGTCACTACACTTTAACATTTTCAAGAAACTAATTCACATTTCAAGTCACTACACTTTACCATTTTCAACTCACTAATTCACATTTCAACTCCTTACACTTAACCATTTTCAAGAAACATGTTCACAATTTCAAGTCACTACACTTAAACATTTTCAAGCAACAAGTTCACAATTTCAAGTTACTACGCTTAGCCATTTCAAGAAATAAGTTCGCAATATCAAGTCACTACACTTTACCATTTTCAAGAAACTAATTCACAATTTCAAGTCATTACACTTAACCATTTTCTAGTCTTTAATTCACATTTCAAGTCACTACACTTAACCAATTTCAAGAAACAAGTTCACAATTTCAAGTCACTACGCTTAGCCATTTCAAGAAATAAGTTCGCAATATCAAGTCACAACACTTTACCATTTTCAAGAAACTAATTCACATTTCAAGTCACTACACTTAACCATTTCAAGAAACAAGTTCACAATTTCAAGTCACTACACTTAACCATTTCAAGAAACAACTTCACAATTTCAAGGCAAAACATTAAACCATTTTCAAGAAACAAGTTCACATTTTCAAGTCACTACACTTAACCATTTTCAACTCACAAATTCACATTTCAACTCCTTACACTTAACCATTTTCAAGAAACATGTTCACAATTTCAAGTCACTACACTTAACCACTTTCAACTAACTAATTAACATTTCAAGTCACTACACTTAACCATTTTCAAAAACAAGTTCACATTTCAAGTCACTACATTTAACCATTTTCAAGAAACAAGTTCACAATTTCAAGTCACTACACTTTACCATTTTCAAGTCACTAATTCACATTTTAAGTCACTACACATAACCATTTTCAAGAAACAAATTCACATTTCAAGTCACTACATTACTCCATTTTCAAGAAACAAGTTCACATTTTCAAGTCACTACACTTAACCATTTTTAACTCACTAATTCACATTTCAACTCCTTACACTTAACCATTTTCAAGAAACATGTTCACAATTTCAAGTCACTACACTGAACCATTTTCAAGAAACAAGTTCACAATTTCAAGTCACTAAGCTTAGCCATTTCAAGAAACAAGTTCACAATTTCAAATCACTACACTTTACCATTTTCAAGTCACTAATTCACATTTCAAGTCACTACACTTAACTGCTTCAATAAACAAGTTCACAATTTCAAGTCATTACACTTAACCATTTTCTAGTCTCTAATTCACATTTCAAGTCACTACACTTAACCAATTTCAAGAAACAAGTTCACAATTTCAAGTCACTACGCTTAGCCATTTCAAGAAATAAGTTCGCAATATCAAGTCACTACACTTTATCATTTTCAAGAAACTAATTCACATTTCAAGTCACTACACTTAACCATTTTCAAGAAACAAGTTCACAATTTCATGTCACTACACTAAACCATTTTCACGTCACTAATTCACATTTCAAGTCACTACAATTAATCATTTAGAAAAAATAAGTTCAAAATTTCAAGTCACTTCATTTAACCATTTTACGATTTTCAACATAACCATTTTCAAGAAACAAATTCACAATTTCAAGTCACTTCACTTTACCATTTTCAAGTCACTAATTCACATTTTAAGTCACTACACATAACCATTTTCAAGAAACAAATTCACATGTCAAGTCAATACATTACTCCATTTTCAAGAATCAAGTTCACAATTTCAAATCACTACAGTTTACCATTTTCAAGTCACTAATTCACATTTCAAGTCACTACACTTAACAATTACAAGAAACAAGTTCACAATTTCAAGTCATTACACTTAACCATTTTTTAGTCTCTAATTCACATTTCAAGTCACTACACTTAACCAATTTCAAGAAACAAGTTCACAATTTCAAGTCACTACGCTTAGCCATTTCAAGTAATAAGTTCACAATTTCAAGTCATTACACTTAACCATTTTCAAGAAACTAATTCACATTTCAAGTCACTACACTTAACCATTTCAAGAAACAAGTTCACAATTTCAAGTCACTACACTTAACCATTTCAAGAAACAAGTTCACAATTTCAAGGCACTATACTTAACCATTTTCTTGTCACTAATTCACATTTCAAGTCACAACATTTAACCATTTTCAAGAAACAAGTTCACATTTTCAAGTCACTACACTTAACCATTTTCAACTCACTAATTCACATTTCAACTCCTTACACTTAACCATTTTCAAGAAACATGTTCACAATTTCAAGTCACTACACTTAAACATTTTCAAGCAACAAGTTCACAATTTCAAGTCACTACGCTTAGCCATTTCAAGAAATAAGTTCGCAATATCAAGTCACTACACTTTACCATTTTCAAGAAACTAATTCACATTTCAAGTCACTACACTTAACCATTTTCAAGAAACAAGTATACAATTTCATGTCACTACACTAAACCATTTTCAAGAAACTAATTCACATTTCAAGTCACTACAATTAGCCATTTAGAAGAAATAAGTTCACAATTTCAAGTCACTTCATTTAACCATTTTACCATTTTCAACACAATAATTCACATTTCAAGTCACTACACTTAACCAGTTTAAAGAAACAAGTTCACAATTGCAAGTCACAACACTTAACCATTTCAAAAAACAAGTTCACAATTTCAAGTCACTACACTTAACCTTTTTCAAGAAACATGTTCACAATTTCAAGTCACTATACTTAACCATTTTCAAGTCACTACATTAAATCATTTTCAAGAAACAAGTTCACAATTTCAAGTCACTACACTTAACCATTTTCAACTCACTAATTAACATTTCAAGTCACTACACTTAACCATTTTCAAGAAACAAGTTCACAATTTCAAGTCACTAAGCTTAGCCATTTCAAGAAACAAGTTCACAATTTCAAATCACTACGCTTTACCATTTTCAAATCACTAATTCACATTACAAGTCACTACACTTAACCGTTTCAAGAAACAAGTTCACAATTTCAAGTCACTATACTTAACCATTTTCAAGTCACTAATTCACATTTTAAGTCACAACACTTAACCATTTTCAAGAAACAAGTTCACATTTCAAGTCACTACAATTAACCATTTTGAAGAAATAAGTTCACAATTTCAAGTCACTACATTTAACCATTTTACAATTTTCAACACAATAATTCACATTTCAAGTCACTACACTTAACCATTTTAAAGAAACAAGTTCACGATTGCAAGTCAGAACACTTAACCATTTCAAGAAACAAGTTCACAATTTCAAGTCACTACACTTTACCATTTTCAAGAAACTAATTCACATTTCAAGTCACTACACTTAACCATTTTCAAGAAACAAGTTCACAATTTCATGTCACTACACTAAACCATTTTCACGTCACTAATTCACATTTCAAGTCACTACAATTAATCATTTAGAAGAAATAAGTTCAAAATTTCAAGTCACTTCATTTAACCATTTTACCATTTTCAACACAATAATTAACATTTCAAGTCACTACACTTAACCATTTTCAAGAAACAAGATCACAATTGCAAGTCACAACACTTAACCATTTCAAGAAACAAATTCACAATTTCAAGTCACTACACTTAACCTTTTTCAAGAAACATGTTCACAATTTCAAGTCACTATACTTAACCATTATCAAGTCACTAATTCACATTTTAAGTCACAACACTTAACCATTTTCAAGAAACAAGTTCACATTTCAAGTCAATACATTACTCCATTTTCAAGAATCAAGTTCACAATTTCAAATCACTACAGTTTACCATTTTCAAGTCACTAATTCACATTTCAAGTCACTACACTTAACCATTTCAACAAACAAGTTCACAATTTCAAGTCATTACACTTAACCATTTTCTAGTCTTTAATTCACATTTCAAGTCACTACACTTAACCAATTTCAAGAAACAAGTTCACAATTCCAAGTCACTACGCTTAGCCATTTCAAGAAATAAGTTCGCAATATCAAGTCACTACACTTTATCATTTTCAAGAAACTAATTCACATTTCAAGTCACTACCCTTAACCATTTCAAGAAACAAGTTCACAATTGCAAGTCACTACACTTAAAAATTTTCAAGAAACAAGTTCACAATTGCAAGTCACTACACTTAAAAATTTTCACGAAACAAGTTCAATATTTCAAGTCACTACACTTAAGCATTTTCAACTTACTAATTAACATTTCAAGTCACTACACTTAAGCATTTTCAACTTACTAATTAACATTTCAAGTCACTACACTTAACCATTTTCAAGAAACAAGTTCACAATTTCAAGTCACTATGCTTTGCCATTTCAAGAAACAAGTTCATAAAAAGTCAATATACTTTACCATTTTCAAGTCACTAATTCAAATTTTATGTCACTACACATAACCATTTTCAAGAAACAAATTCACAATTTCAAGTCACTTCACTTTACCATTTTCAAGTCACTAATTCACATTTTAAGTCACTACACATAACCATTTTCAAGAAACAAATTCACATGTCAAGTCAATACATTACTCCATTTTCAAGAATCAAGTTCACAATTTCAAATCACTACAGTTTACCATTTTCAAGTCACTAATTCACATTTCAAGTCATTACACTTAACCATTTCAAGAAACAAGTTCACAATTTCAAGTCATTACACTTAACCATTTTCTAGTCTCTAATTCACATTTCATGTCACTACACTTAACCAATTGCAAGAAACAAGTTCACAATTTCAAGTCATTACACTTAACCATTTTCTAGTCTCTAATTCACATTTCATGTCACTACACTTAACCAATTTCAAGAAACAAGTTCACAATTTCAAGTCACTACGCTTAGCCATTTCAAGTAATAAGTTCGCAATATCAAGTCACAACACTTTACCATTTTCAAGAAAATAATTCACATTTCAAGTCACTACACTTAACCATTTCAAGAAACAAGTTCACAATTTCAAGTCACTACACTTAACCATTTCAAGAAACAAGTTCACAATTTCAAGGCACTATACTTAACCATTTTCTTGTCACTAATTCACATTTCAAGTCACAACATTTAACCATTTTCAAGAAACAAGTTCACATTTTCAAGTCACTACACTTTACCATTTTCAACTCACTAATTCACATTTCAACTCCTTACACTTAACCATTTTCAAGAAACATGTTCACAATTTCAAGTCACTACACTTAAACATTTTCAAGCAACAAGTTCACAATTTCAAGTCACTACGCTTAGCCATTTCAAGAAATAAGTTCGCAATATCAAGTCACTACACTTTACCATTTTCAAGAAACTAATTCACATTTCAAGTCACTACACTTAACCATTTTCAAGAAACAAGTATACAATTTCATGTCACTACACTAAACCATTTTCAAGAAACTAATTAACATTTCAAGTCACTACAATTAACCATTTAGAAGAAATAAGTTCACAATTTCAAGTCACTTCATTTAACCATTTTACCATTTTCAACACAATAATTCACATTTCAAGTCACTACACTTAACCAGTTTAAAGAAACAAGTTCACAATTGCAAGTCACAACACTTAACCATTTCAAAAAACAAGTTCACAATTTCCAGTCACTACACTTAACCTTTTTCAAGAAACATGTTCACAATTTCAAGTCACTATACTTAACCATTTTGTCACGACCCAAACAAACGGACCGTGCGGGCACCTTCGCTATCCTAAGTAGCTAGGAGAACCCTCATTACCCAACCAAAAATATGCGGAAGACTTCTGTTTTTAAGAGAATACTGAATTAAATATAACAAAGTAAATTAAACACCAATAAATAAATTTTACAAAAAACTTCTTACAACTGTCCTTCACTACCCCAAGACCTGGTCAGACATGTACAAGAGCTACCTATTACAGAATAGATTGACAATAAAATAAATAACACAAAGACTCTAACATCTGCCAGGAAGGAAGTGCAGAAGTTAGTACTGAATATCGCCATTGATCTAGTAACTGCAAACTAACCTGCATCCAGTCTACACCCCAATAAGGGATGTAGAAGAGTAGGGTCAGTACAAACACACGTACTGGTAGGCATCATCGGCCGACCAGTGTAGTCCACATAATCATAAAATAGAATCAAAGAAAAGAAATCATGACATCTTAATAGAGTATAATTCTACTAAGGCTGTAATATCATTATAACACTTTGCCAATATAATTTACAATTTTCCAACTCTATTAATGAGATTATATTCACCACTAGCATAGTCTAGCCTCACTAATTCACACCATCCACCACAATCTAACACTAAACCATCACTATCACCCTTTTATTCACGTTGCCGTTTCCATTATCCACATCTATAGGATCAACCCAATAATCATAGATAACTCACACTAAACTCTCGGGCTAACAACCAAACACTCTCTTATAATATTAAAGAATAATAACTAGCCAATCGGATAAGCCAAGATCACACCAAGTATAAATAAAGTAAGTCGACCAACATATAGCAAGTAAGCACAGAGTTTCACTTTTCCAAGTACATGTCACACAATCAATCTCAAGGATACAATCAAACAGGGAATACAAATCAACTCACATCTCAGTAAAACACACAAGAGAACTCAAGGTTCATTAGCAAACCTTATAGATACTCTTGGAGAAAGATTAATTCAATTATTGAAACTTTGGGATTGTTTCTTTGAGATTATTCATTGGATTCATCACTTTAGATCACTTCATTATCAATTCCTTTATTATTAATACTACCATGCCGGCTCGTGGCACCCGATCCAATCACGTCTTATAGCAATATCGAAATTTAACGTCGGCCACATTGCTACTAACAATCTTTCCACTTTTCTGTTCTTAATAAATATTCATCATTCACTTTTCAACCTGTATGAAGGTATATCACAAGTCTTCTTTACTCAAGGCATTCTTTTCAATCACATTATCATTATGAATCAAGATTTTTCATTTATCAACAATAGTCTGTACACACATGCTAAGGGACTTATTTCTGCCCAACTAGTCATGACCTGCAGGGGACAATCTAAGTCCATGTACCGTACCGGCGTGGTACCCGATCCTCCATAAATAAGTAATATCAACATCCATATCCGTACCGGCGTGGTACCCGATCCTCCATAATCATATTATGTATATTTTATTAACTTCATACTATCTCTCAGGATACAACACGACGTACTAAATTTACAAGTACACTCATAATCACAAGACGATTCGATCAAGTTGGATTTTTCATAATTATTCATGCAAGTATCAACAATCCAAATATCATCAATTCAAGTATGTACGAAAACCAATCAACAAGCATCCAATTTAGGAGCATACGCACAATTAAATTGAGTCTAAACTCTAATTAAATCATAACCTACTCAAATACCACAAATTGGGTTCTAACATCACCACCCATAACTAGCGCATTCAACCTTATCATTATTCTTTACCTCTCTCCGCATAATACAATGCACACAATGATTCAAGTCATCTATCCCTTAGGCCTCACCATTATCATGGCACAATATGCAACTTAAACCTTTATAACTCAATTAGGTTCATCACTAGAACAACTAAGAAACATCATGTCCACATACTTCATTCACAACAATCCCCTTTCGGGCACATAACACATAATATCATAAATATCACATAATCAATCAATAACATAGTTTTCGGGATTAAAGTAAAGTTCTTATGTCTTTATTCACCTCAACTCCATGTCTGCAGGCCTAGACATGCTTTCTCCCATCAATTATAAATTATGAAAATATGAAATAACACAGTCTTCTACTCATTAACCTAGCCTACCTGGACGCCAAGCTTTTTGAATCAACAAGTCATGTCAAGGATGCTCATTCCCTTTCTTCATGCTTCGGAATGATCAATCATCTAAATATCAAATAATTATAAGAGTAATTAATCAATTACTCTTTAAATAAATATCTTCGGAAATTCAAAACCCACTAATTCTACCCTAATTCCAGGTTTATATCATTCTCCAAGGTCAATTAACTATTAACTAGTTCTTTCAAACTTAACCCATCTCCATTAATGGAGTTTTTATGCTAAAGGTCTCATCTTTATGGAATTCAAGATTTCCAACCAACAAAATACATAATCTAGTTTACCAAGTTCATACTAGAAATCATTAATTTATAATCTAGAATTAGTTCTAGGTGATATTAAGAACACCCATAAGTTTTTCCCAAAAATCCACCATTAAAGGCTCTAACCCAAAATTTCACCATTGAAGGTCTTTCTAAGGATTCTAAGATGTTAATGGATTAAAAGATAAAGAAGATGATGGAAAAACTTACCTCAATGAAGAAATTTCACTCTAAACCTTGGGAAATCACCTCTCTAGGGTTGGGGAATGAAGTTTTGGAGTTTTGGACCTGAAAATCGGCTAAATATGATTTAAATACCACCAGAATTTTCGCTACAGCGAATTCCCGTTTCAGCCCGGACAGTGTTCAGTAAAATGGTCATAACTTTTTATTCTAAACTCGGATTGACGAACGGTTTATTGCGTTGGAAAGAAGACTCATAGATCTTTGATTTGGTGGCTATTGGGACCCCTAACTCCTTATATTCTAGGAGATATGATCGTTTGAATTTGGCCCTAACAGAAACCCATATCGAAACTCTATTGGTAAAAAAATATTTTCAACTTAACTTTGTGCTAGGATATTGTACGACCTTAATTAATATCTAAAGAACTTCCAAATTAAAGGATTGATATTAGTATTCATGAATAATTAAATTCATCAGGCTTAAGTCTATTTAGACACATCGAAAGGCTAAAATCTTCGCCGAAAAGCTTGAGGTCACACAATGAACAAAATGATAGCTATTTTGGACTCAAGTTAATATTGAGGAATGGATAATTTAGTAACGACAAAATGGGTCGTTACAATTAGATACCAATTTACCATCCGTTCGTCCCCGAACGGGCATTCGGTGGAGAGAAGCGCGATATAGAAATTAGAGAGACATTACTAACAGAGTTTCTTATTGTACCATATCCCACTCACTTGATATCATTAATAATTAACCTACATTCTATACTCAATCGTTCTATCAAGGCTTTTCAAAACATGAAGAGGCCGAGCCAAACATTTACGCACGAATCACTTATTCTACTTACAACGGTCCACGTCTCAAACTTGAGTGTTATGAGTCAAATCAAGATAAAGAGGGTTCATAAATATATATATAAAAGATTCACCTTGAAGACGAAAATCACCCAAAATCACCTCTTTTTCACCCTAGGTTCGTTCTCTCTTCTTACAACGGAAGAATGGGGAATGAACTCCGAAACTGAAAAACTGCATTCTTTACCACTGCTGCGGTGCGATTGTCGTTGCAGTGCTAACTGCCACAGAAGACCCACGACGCTAATTCCCTTGACCAAACCAGTGAGCTCTGCCTAGCTCACAGATGCTTCTATTTTACAACACAAAATCAATATTTGGACATAGAATTACAAGACTATCACGATAATTATCATTATCGGAGTTCTAGAGCCCCGAATTCAATTTTGAAAAGTGCTATGGGATGCTACATGAGTCTATTACTCGAATTTCAATACCCGACAAGTCACATCTAATCCACCCAACATACAGGCTCACCCTGAGACACCCGAGTAAGTTTCTAGCCAAGACTACCCCCTGAAAAATCTACATCTTGCTCATATTTAAGTCACTACTCCATTTACAAGTCACATAACTTAGATACTCGCATGCGCCTAATCAAGACTACTAGATTCATTCTATAAAGATAGCTTCAACATCTCGCAATCACTATTCTTTTCACCTCAAGATCACCCACGGTTCAAGCTAGCAGTTTACTACTATACATAGGTGACAAGACAACCTCTCACTCATTACACAGACTTACAACTATTAGCCATAGAGATCCTACAGAATTAGAGACTACAACACATTCTCCTCCAAAACATCGCTAATACTCATCTAATCATCATATCTTAATCACTCAATAAGCAATATCCACCAAGTAACACCCACGGAAAGATCAATCATGTCATTTAATAATTCACTTATATTATCCCATTTAGGACCATTCTTAATTATTCTATGGGTATAACTACACCATTTAATTCTGTATTAACACCATCATGGGGATTACTACCCTCTAAAATTATCATCTATCAGTCAATTATATAGGACGCTAATCACACAATTCAATCGCAAGACCAAGTCAACAATCAACTTATATTCTCAAGGCCTCCCTTAATACATAAATCCCCAACTAAAATTTATGCCCAGGCAATCACTAACTTCAATACTTAGAACACGACAAAACCTTCATTGTCAAGCCCAATGACCCTTCCATCACCAACACCAAGCTAAGGTATACAATGTCATTCTTATTTCAACCTTACAACATTTTTATTACAGGCTTCACTAACTCTTAACCACTTCGAGATTGATCTCTATATAATAAGCATATGAGCAAAGTCAAACAACATCATCGATTACAGGTCATTAACAGCCTCATTACTAATATCACATTTCAGATAAGTTATCAATCAAATTCCTTAGGTATCAACAACCTCCACTAGTTTTTGTCACTTTTATTTAAAACTTATTATTTTGTCAAATCTTAAAAGTCAGTTCATACAAGGAGCTCAAAGATAATATCACTGAGCCAGTCCTCACAAGAAACTAATTAAAATTTTAAATAATAGGATTGCAAAAGAATCCAAATAAAGTCTCAATAACCGGACAGTACAAGAATCCACATATAATATCAAATAACTAGACCACACAAGGATCCATTCACAATATCAAGTAACTGAACCATACAATTGAATTCATTCACAATATCAATTGCAAGAGCCCGTCATTAAGGGCAACACATATCACCTCAGTCTTTTGTTCATGTCTTTTTCATTAATCTTCCCTTGACATCATGTCCTCATATCATCCTCTCAATTCTCATATCATAAATATCATCAGCATAACAATAGTATCAAGAACAAGGAAGCACCAAAGAATTTATTAATTTCACAACAACAAGATCACATAGTTCCATTACACTTTTCAACAAAAGCAACTTAGTCAATTTATTTCACCACAATTCAAACAAAAATAATTCACAACAATCATACAGTTTAACAATCCAAGTTCAGCCAAATATCAAACAACAGGCAACCAAATAAGTTCACTACTTTCATACATTTTCATATTATGATATTAACTCTTAGCCATTATTAATAGATACCAATTGGAATCTCCTAGATTCCAAAGCGAACTCACTAAGATACTAATTGGAATCAACTAGATTCTAATTGATCTTTGTTGAGATACCAATTGGAATCGTCTAGATACCAATTGGATCCAACCCAGTAGTCAAAGAATATTACGCCACGATGAAGAGGAAGAAAAAGGAAACGACTTCTACATGCCTTATAGCCTTCCAAAGATTGGGTGTGGGGCCCTACACACCAATCTGCTGAACTCTACTTGACATTGCTCTTGTACTTGTGGGACCGGTTAACCTAATGCTCTGATACCAACTGTCACGACCCAAACAAACGGACCGTGCGGGCACCTTCGCTATCCTAAGTAGCTAGGAGAACCCTCATTACCCAACCAAAAATATGCGGAAGACTTCTGTTTTTAAGAGAATACTGAATTAAATATAACAAAGTAAATTAAACACCAATAAATAAATTTTACAAAAAACTTCTTACAACTGTCCTTCACTACCCCAAGACCTGGTCAGACATGTACAAGAGCTACCTATTACAGAATAGATTGACAATAAAATAAATAACACAAAGACTCTAACATCTGCCAGGAAGGAAGTGCAGAAGTTAGTGCTGAATATCGCCATTGATCTAGTAACTGCAAACTAACCTGCATCCAGTCTACACCCCAATAAGGGATGTAGAAGAGTAGGGTCAGTACAAACACACGTACTGGTAGGCATCATCGGCCGACCAGTGTAGTCCACATAATCATAAAATAGAATCAAAGAAAAGAAATCATGACATCTTAATAGAGTATAATTCTACTAAGGCTGTAATATCATTATAACACTTTGCCAATATAATTTACAATTTTCCAACTCTATTAATGAGATTATATTCACCACTAGCATAGTCTAGCCTCACTAATTCACACCATCCACCACAATCTAACACTAAACCATCACTATCACCCTTTTATTCACGTTGCCGTTTCCATTATCCACATCTATAGGATCAACCCAATAATCATAGATAACTCACACTAAACTCTCGGGCTAACAACCAAACACTCTCTTATAATATTAAAGAATAATAACTAGCCAATCGGATAAGCCAAGATCACACCAAGTATAAATAAAGTAAGTCGACCAACATATAGCAAGTAAGCACAGAGTTTCACTTTTCCAAGTACATGTCACACAATCAATCTCAAGGATACAATCAAACAGGGAATACAAATCAACTCACATCTCAGTAAAACACACAAGAGAACTCAAGGTTCATTAGCAAACCTTATAGATACTCTTGGAGAAAGATTAATTCAATTATTGAAACTTTGGGATTGTTTCTTTGAGATTATTCATTGGATTCATCACTTTAGATCACTTCATTATCAATTCCTTTATTATTAATATTACCATGCCGGCTCGTGGCACCCGATCCAATCACGTCTTATAGCAATATCGAAATTTAACGTCGGCCACATTGCTACTAACAATCTTTCCACTTTTCTGTTCTTAATAAATATTCATCATTCACTTTTCAACCTGTATGAAGGTATATCACAAGCCTTCTTTACTCAAGGCATTCTTTTCAATCACATTATCATTATGAATCAAGATTTTTCATTTATCAACAATAGTCTGTACACACATGCTAAGGGACTTATTTCTGCCCAACTAGTCATGACCTGCAGGGGACAATCTAAGTCCATGTACCGTACCGGCGTGGTACCCGATCCTCCATAAATAAGTAATATCAACATCCATATCCGTACCGGCGTGGTACCCGATCCTCCATAATCATATTATGTATATTTTATTAACTTCATACTATCTCTCAGGATACAACACGACGTACTAAATTTACAAGTACACTCATAATCACAAGACGATTCGATCAAGTTGGATTTTTCATAATTATTCATGCAAGTATCAACAATCCAAATATCATCAATTCAAGTATGTACGAAAACCAATCAACAAGCATCCAATTTAGGAGCATACGCACAATTAAATTGAGTCTAAACTCTAATTAAATCATAACCTACTCAAATACCACAAATTGGGTTCTAACATCACCACCCATAACTAGCGCATTCAACCTTATCATTATTCTTTACCTCTCTCCGCATAATACAATGCACACAATGATTCAAGTCATCTATCCCTTAGGCCTCACCATTATCATGGCACAATATGCAACTTAAACCTTTATAACTCAATTAGGTTCATCACTAGAACAACTAAGAAACATCATGTCCACATACTTCATTCACAACAATCCCCTTTCGGGCACATAACACATAATATCATAAATATCACATAATCAATCAATAACATAGTTTTCGGGATTAAAGTAAAGTTCTTATGTCTTTATTCACCTCAACTCCATGTCTGCAGGCCTAGACATGCTTTCTCCCATCAATTATAAATTATGAAAATATGAAATAACACAGTCTTCTACTCATTAACCTAGCCTACCTGGACGCCAAGCTTTTTGAATCAACAAGTCATGTCAAGGATGCTCATTCCCTTTCTTCATGCTTCGGAATGATCAATCATCTAAATATCAAATAATTATAAGAGTAATTAATCAATTACTCTTTAAATAAATATCTTCGGAAATTCAAAACCCACTAATTCTACCCTAATTCCAGGTTTATATCATTCTCCAAGGTCAATTAACTATTAACTAGTTCTTTCAAACTTAACCCATCTCCATTAATGGAGTTTTTATGCTAAAGGTCTCATCTTTATGGAATTCAAGATTTCCAACCAACAAAATACATAATCTAGTTTACCAAGTTCATACTAGAAATCATTAATTTATAATCTAGAATTAGTTCTAGGTGATATTAAGAACACCCATAAGTTTTTCCCAAAAATCCACCATTAAAGGCTCTAACCCAAAATTTCACCATTGAAGGTCTTTCTAAGGATTCTAAGATGTTAATGGATTAAAAGATAAAGAAGATGATGGAAAAACTTACCTCAATGAAGAAATTTCACTCTAAACCTTGGGAAATCACCTCTCTAGGGTTGGGGAATGAAGTTTTGGAGTTTTGGACCTGAAAATCGGCTAAATATGATTTAAATACCACCAGAATTTTCGCTACAGCGAATTCCCGTTTCAGCCCGGACAGTGTTCAGTAAAATGGTCATAACTTTTTATTCTAAACTCGGATTGACGAACGGTTTATTGCGTTGGAAAGAAGACTCATAGATCTTTGATTTGGTGGCTATTGGGACCCCTAACTCCTTATATTCTAGGAGATATGATCGTTTGAATTTGGCCCTAACAGAAACCCATATCGAAACTCTATTGGTAAAAAAATATTTTCAACTTAACTTTGTGCTAGGATATTGTACGACCTTAATTAATATCTAAAGAACTTCCAAATTAAAGGATTGATATTAGTATTCATGAATAATTAAATTCATCAGGCTTAAGTCTATTTAGACACATCGAAAGGCTAAAATCTTCGCCGAAAAGCTTGAGGTCACACAATGAACAAAATGATAGCTATTTTGGACTCAAGTTAATATTGAGGAATGGATAATTTAGTAACGACAAAATGGGTCGTTACACATTTTCAAGTCACTAATTCACATTTTAAGTCACAACACTTAACCATTTTCAAGAAACAAGTTCACATTTCAAGTCACTACATTAAATCATTTTCAAGAAACAAGTTCACAATTTCAAGTCACTACACTTAACCATTTTCAACTCACTAATTAACATTTCAAGTCACTACACTTAACCATTTTCAAGAAACAAGTTCACAATTTCAAGTCACTAAGCTTAGCCATTTCAAGAAACAAGTTCACAATTTCAAATCACTACGCTTTACCATTTTCAAGTCACTAATTCACATTACAAGTCACTACACTTAACCGTTTCAAGAAACAAGTTCACAATTTCAAGTCACTATACTTAACCATTTTCAAGTCACTAATTCACATTTTAAGTCACAACACTTAACCATTTTCAAGAAACAAGTTCACATTTCAAGTCACTACACTTAACCATTTTCAAGAAACAAGTTCACAATTTCAAGTCACTACACTTAACCATTTTCAACTCACTAATTAACATTTCAAGTCACTACACTTAACCATTTTCAAGAAACAAGTTCACAATTTCAAGTCACTAAGCTTAGCCATTTCAAGAAACAAGTTCACAATTTCAAATCACTACGCTTTACCATTTTCAAGTAACTAATTCACATTACAAGTCACTACACTTAACCGTTTCAAGAAACAAGTTCACAATTTCAAGTCACTATACTTAACCATTTTCAAGTCACTAATTCACATTTTAAGTCACAACACTTAACCATTTTCAAGAAACAAGTTCACATTTCAAGTCACTACAATTAACCATTTTGAAGAAATAAGTTCACAATTTCAAGTCACTACATTTAACCATTTTACAATTTTCAACACAATAATTCACATTTCAAGTCACTACACTTAACCATTTTAAAGAAACAAGTTCACGATTGCAAGTCAGAACACTTAACCATTTCAAGAAACAAGTTCACAATTTCAAGTCACTACACTTTACCATTTTCAAGAAACTAATTCACATTTCAAGTCACTACACTTAACCATTTTCAAGAAACAAGTTCACAATTTCATGTCACTACACTAAACCATTTTCACGTCACTAATTCACATTTCAAGTCACTACAATTAATCATTTAGAAGAAATAAGTTCAAAATTTCAAGTCACTTCGTTTAACCATTTTACCATTTTCAACACAATAATTAACATTTCAAGTCACTACACTTAACCATTTTCAAGAAACAAGATCACAATTGCAAGTCACAACACTTAACCATTTCAAGAAACAAATTCACAATTTCAAGTCACTACACTTAACCTTTTTCAAGAAACATGTTCACAATTTCAAGTCACTATACTTAACCATTATCAAGTCACTAATTCACATTTTAAGTCACAACACTTAACCATTTTCAAGAAACAAGTTCACATTTCAAGTCAATACATTACTCCATTTTCAAGAATCAAGTTCACAATTTCAAATCACTACAGTTTACCATTTTCAAGTCACTAATTCACATTTCAAGTCACTACACTTAACCATTTCAAGAAACAAGTTCACAATTTCAAGTCATTACACTTAACCATTTTCTAGTCTTTAATTCACATTTCAAGTCACTACACTTAACCAATTTCAAGAAACAAGTTCACAATTCCAAGTCACTACGCTTAGCCATTTCAAGAAATAAGTTCGCAATATCAAGTCACTACACTTTATCATTTTCAAGAAACTAATTCACATTTCAAGTCACTACCCTTAACCATTTCAAGAAACAAGTTCACAATTGCAAGTCACTACACTTAAAAATTTTCAAGAAACAAGTTCACAATTGCAAGTCACTACACTTAAAAATTTTCACGAAACAAGTTCAATATTTCAAGTCACTACACTTAAGCATTTTCAACTTACTAATTAACATTTCAAGTCACTACACTTAACCATTTTCAAGAAACAAGTTCACAATTTCAAGTCACTATGCTTTGCCATTTCAAGAAACAAGTTCATAAAAAGTCAATATACTTTACCATTTTCAAGTCACTAATTGAAATTTTATGTCACTACACATAACCATTTTCAAGAAACAAATTCACAATTTCAAGTCACTTCACTTTACCATTTTCAAGTCACTAATTCACATTTTAAGTCACTACACATAACCATTTTCAAGAAACAAATTCACATGTCAAGTCAATACATTACTCCATTTTCAAGAATCAAGTTCACAATTTCAAATCACTACAGTTTACCATTTTCAAGTCACTAATTCACATTTCAAGTCATTACACTTAACCATTTCAAGAAACAAGTTCACAATTTCAAGTCATTACACTTAACCATTTTCTAGTCTCTAATTCACATTTCAAGTCACTACACTTAACCAATTTCAAGAAACAAGTTCACAATTTCAAGTCACTACGCTTAGCCATTTCAAGTAATAAGTTCGCAATATCAAGTCACAACACTTTACCATTTTCAAGAAAATAATTCACATTTCAAGTCACTACACTTAACCATTTCAACAAAACAAGTTCACAATTTCAAGTCACTACACTTAACCATTTCAAGAAACAAGTTCACAATTTCAAGGCACTATACTTAACCATTTTCTTGTCACTAATTCACATTTCAAGTCACAATATTTAACCATTTTCAATAAACAAGTTCACATTTTCAAGTCACTACACTTAACCATTTTCAACTCACTAATTCACATTTCAACTCCTTACACTTAACCATTTTCAAGAAACATGTTCACAATTTCAAGTCACTACACTTAAACATTTTCAAGCAACAAGTTCACAATTTCAAGTCACTACGCTTAGCCATTTCAAGAAATAAGTTCGCAATATCAAGTCACTACACTTTACCATTTTCAAGAAACTAATTCACATTTCAAGTCACTGCACTTAACCATTTTCAAGAAACAAGTATACAATTTCATGTCACTACACTAAACCATTTTCAAGAAACTAATTAACATTTCAAGTCACTACAATTAACCATTTAGAAGAAATAAGTTCACAATTTCAAGTCACTTCATTTAACCATTTTACCATTTTCAACATAATAATTCACATTTCAAGTCACTACACTTAACCAGTTTAAAGAAACAAGTTCACAATTGCAAGTCACAACACTTAACCATTTAAAAAAACAAGTTCACAATTTCAAGTCACTACACTTAACCTTTTTCAAGAAACATGTTCACAATTTCAAGTCACTATACTTAACCATTTTCAAGTCACTAATTCACATTTTAAGTCACAACATTTAACCATTTTCAAGAAACAAGTTCACATTTCAAGTCACTACATTAAATCATTTTCAAGAAACAAGTTCACAATTTCAAGTCACTACACTTAACCATTTTCAACTCACTAATTAACATTTCAAGTCACTACACTTAACCATTTTCAAGAAACAAGTTCACAATTTCAAGTCACTAAGCTTAGCTATTTCAAGAAACAAGTTCACAATTTCAAATCACTACGCTTTACCATTTTCAAGTCACTAATTCACATTACAAGTCACTACACTTAACCGTTTCAAGAAACAAGTTCACAATTTCAAGTCACTATACTTAACCATTTTCAAGTCACTAATTCACATTTTAAGTCACAACACTTAACCATTTTCAAGAAACAAGTTCACATTTCAAGTCACTACACTTAACCATTTTCAAGAAACAAGTTCACAATTTCAAGTCACTAAGCTTAGCCATTTCAAGAAACAAGTCAACAATTTCAAATCACTACGCTTTACCATTTTCAGGTCACTAATTCACATTACAAGTCACTACACTTAACCGTTTCAAGAAACAAGTTCACAATTTCAAGTCACTATACTTAACCATTTTCAAGTCACTAATTCACATTTTAAGTCACAACACTTAACCATTTTCAAGAAACAAGTTCACATTTCAAGTCACTACAATTAACCATTTTGAAGAAATAAGTTCACAATTTCAAGTCACTACATTTAACCATTTTACAATTTTCAACACAATAATTCACATTTCAAGTCACTACACTTAACCATTTTAAAGAAACAAGTTCACGATTGCAAGTCAGAACACTTAACCATTTCAAGAAACAAGTTCACAATTTCAAGTCACTACACTTTACCATTTTCAAGAAACTAATTCACATTTCAAGTCACTACACTTAACCATTTTCAAGAAACAAGTTCACAATTTCATGTCACTACACTAAACCATTTTCACGTCACTAATTCACATTTCAAGTCACTACAATTAATCATTTAGAAGAAATAAGTTCAAAATTTCAAGTCACTTCATTTAACCATTTTACCATTTTCAACACAATAATTAACATTTCAAGTCACTACACTTAACCATTTTCAAGAAACAAGTTCACAATTGCAAGTCACAACACTTAACCATTTCAAGAAACAAATTCACAATTTCAAGTCACTACACTTAACCTTTTTCAAGAAACATGTTCACAATTTCAAGTCACTATACTTAACCATTATCAAGTCACTAATTCACATTTTAAGTCACAACACTTAACCATTTTCAAGAAACAAGTTCACATTTCAAGTCAATACATTACTCCATTTTCAAGAATCAAGTTCACAATTTCAAATCACTACAGTTTACCATTTTCAAGTCACTAATTCACATTTCAAGTCACTACACTTAACCATTTCAAGAAACAAGTTCACAATTTCAAGTCATTACACTTAACCATTTTCTAGTCTTTAATTCACATTTCAAGTCACTACAATTAATCATTTAGAAGAAATAAGTTCAAAATTTCAAGTCACTTCATTTAACCATTTTACCATTTTCAACACAATAATTAACATTTCAAATCACTACACTTAACCATTTTCAAGAAACAAGTTCACAATTGCAAGTCACAACACTTAACCATTTCAAGAAACAAATTCACAATTTCAAGTCACTACACTTAACCTTTTTCAAGAAACATGTTCACAATTTCAAGTCACTATACTTAACCATTATCAAGTCACTAATTCACATTTTAAGTCACAACACTTAACCATTTTCAAGAAACAAGTTCACATTTCAAGTCAATACATTACTCCATTTTCAAGAATCAAGTTCACAATTTCAAATCACTACAGTTTACCATTTTCAAGTCACTAATTCACATTTCAAGTCACTACACTTAACCATTTCAAGAAAAAAGTTCACAATTTCAAGTCATTACACTTAACCATTTTCTAGTCTTTAATTCACATTTCAAGTCACTACACTTAACCAATTTCAAGAAACAAGTTCACAATTTCAAGTCACTACGCTTAGCCATTTCAAGAAATAAGTTCGCAATATCAAGTCACAACACTTTACCATTTTCAAGAAACTAATTCACATTTCAAGTCACTACACTTAACCATTTCAAGAAAAAAGTTCACAATATCAAGTCACTACACTTAACCATTTCAAGAAACAACTTCACAATTTCAAGGCAAAACATTTAACCATTTTCAAGAAACAAGTTCACATTTTCAAGTCACTACACTTAACCATTTTCAACTCACTAATTCACATTTCAACTCCTTACACTTAACCATTTTCAAGAAACATGTTCACAATTTCAAGTCACTACACTTAACCACTTTCAACTAACTAATTAACATTTCAAGTCACTACACTTAACCATTTTCAAAAACAAGTTCACATTTCAAGTCACTACATTTAACCATTTTCAAGAAACAAGTTCACAATTTCAAGTCACTACACTTTACCATTTTCAAGTCACTAATTCACATTTTAAGTCACTACACATAACCATTTTCAAGAAACAAATTCACATTTCAAGTCACTACATTACTCCATTTTCAAGAAACAAGTTCACATTTTCAAGTCACTACACTTAACCATTTTTAACTCACTAATTCACATTTCAACTCCTTACACTTAACCATTTTCAAGAAACATGTTCACAATTTCAAGTCACTACACTGAACCATTTTCAAGAAACAAGTTCACAATTTCAAGTCACTAAGCTTAGCCATTTCAAGAAACAAGTTCACAATTTCAAATCACTACACTTTACCATTTTCAAGTCACTAATTCACATTTCAAGTCACTACACTTAACTGTTTCAATAAACAAGTTCACAATTTCAAGTCATTACACTTAACCATTTTCTAGTCTCTAATTCACATTTCAAGTCACTACACTTAACCAATTTCAAGAAACAAGTTCACAATTTCAAGTCACTACGCTTAGCCATTTCAAGAAATAAGTTCGCAATATCAAGTCACTACACTTTATCATTTTCAAGAAACTAATTCACATTTCAAGTCACTACCCTTAACCATTTCAAGAAACAAGTTCACAATTGCAAGTCACTACACTTAAAAATTTTCAAGAAACAAGTTCACAATTGCAAGTCACTACACTTAAAAATTTTCACGAAACAAGTTCAATATTTCAAGTCACTACACTTAAGCATTTTCAACTTACTAATTAACATTTCAAGTCACTACACTTAACCATTTTCAAGAAACAAGTTCACAATTTCAAGTCACTATGCTTTGCCATTTCAAGAAACAAGTTCACAATTGCAAGTCAATATACTTTACCATTTTCAAGTCACTAATTCAAATTTTATGTCACTACACATAACCATTTTCAAGAAACAAATTCACAATTTCAAGTCACTTCACTTTACCATTTTCAAGTCACTAATTCACATTTTAAGTCACTACACATAACCATTTTCAAGAAACAAATTCACATGTCAAGTCAATACATTACTCCATTTTCAAGAATCAAGTTCACAATTTCAAATCACTACAGTTTACCATTTTCAAGTCACTAATTCACATTTCAAGTCACTACACTTAGCTATTTCAAGAAACAAGTTCACAATTTCAAGTCATTACACTTAACCATTTTCTAGTCTTTAATTCACATTTCAAGTCACTACAATTAATCATTTAGAAGAAATAAGTTCAAAATTTCAAGTCACTTCATTTAACCATTTTACCATTTTCAACACAATAATTAACATTTCAAATCACTACACTTAACCATTTTCAAGAAACAAGTTCACAATTGCAAGTCACAACACTTAACCATTTCAAGAAACAAATTCACAATTTCAAGTCACTACACTTAACCTTTTTCAAGAAACATGTTCACAATTTCAAGTCACTATACTTAACCATTATCAAGTCACTAATTCACATTTTAAGTCACAACACTTAACCATTTTCAAGAAACAAGTTCACATTTCAAGTCAATACATTACTCCATTTTCAAGAATCAAGTTCACAATTTCAAATCACTACAGTTTACCATTTTCAAGTCACTAATTCACATTTCAAGTCACTACACTTAACCATTTCAAGAAAAAAGTTCACAATTTCAACTCATTACACTTAACCATTTTCTAGTCTTTAATTCACATTTCAAGTCACTACACTTAACCAATTTCAAGAAACAAGTTCACAATTTCAAGTCACTACGCTTAGCCATTTCAAGAAATAAGTTCGCAATATCAAGTCACAACACTTTACCATTTTCAAGAAACTAATTCACATTTCAAGTCACTACACTTAACCATTTCAAGAAACAAGTTCAAAATATCAAGTCACTACACTTAACCATTTCAAGAAACAACTTCACAATTTCAAGGCAAAACATTTAACCATTTTCAAGAAACAAGTTCACATTTTCAAGTCACTACACTTAACCATTTTCAACTCACTAATTCACATTTCAACTCCTTACACTTAACCATTTTCAAGAAACATGTTCACAATTTCAAGTCACTACACTTAACCACTTTCAACTAACTAATTAACATTTCAAGTCACTACACTTAACCATTTTCAAAAACAAGTTCACATTTCAAGTGACTACATTTAACCATTTTCAAGAAACAAGTTCACAATTTCAAGTCACTACACTTTACCATTTTCAAGTCACTAATTCACATTTTAAGTCACTACACATAACCATTTTCAAGAAACAAATTCACATTTCAAGTCACTACATTACTCCATTTTCAAGAAACAAGTTCACATTTTCAAGTCACTACACTTAACCATTTTTAACTCACTAATTCACATTTCAACTCCTTACACTTAACCATTTTCAAGAAACATGTTCACAATTTCAAGTCACTACACTGAACCATTTTCAAGAAACAAGTTCACAATTTCAAGTCACTAAGCTTAGCCATTTCAAGAAACAAGTTCACAATTTCAAATCACTACACTTTACCATTTTCAAGTCACTAATTCACATTTCAAGTCACTACACTTAACTGTTTCAATAAACAAGTTCACAATTTCAAGTCATTACACTTAACCATTTTCTAGTCTCTAATTCACATTTCAAGTCACTACACTTAACCAATTTCAAGAAACAAGTTCACAATTTCAAGTCACTACGCTTAGCCATTTCAAGAAATAAGTTCGCAATATCAAGTCACTACACTTTATCATTTTCAAGAAACTAATTCACATTTCAAGTCACTACCCTTAACCATTTCAAGAAACAAGTTCACAATTGCAAGTCACTACACTTAAAAATTTTCAAGAAACAAGTTCACATTTTCAAGTCACTACACTTAAAAATTTTCACGAACCAAGTTCAATATTTCAAGTCACTACACTTAAGCATTTTCAACTTACTAATTAACATTTCAAGTCACTACACTTAACCATTTTCAAGAAACAAGTTCACAATTTCAAGTCACTATGCTTTGCCATTTCAAGAAACAAGTTCACAATTGCAAGTCAATATACTTTACCATTTTCAAGTCACTAATTCTAATTTTATGTCATTACACATAACCATTTTCAAGAAACAAATTCACAATTTCAAGTCACTTCACTTTACCATTTTCAAGTCACTAATTCACATTTTAAGTCACTACACATAACCATTTTCAAGAAACAAATTCACATGTCAAGTCAATACATTACTCCATTTTCAAGAATCAAGTTCACAATTTCAAATCACTACAGTTTACCATTTTCAAGTCACTAATTCACATTTCAAGTCACTACACTTAACCATTTCAAGAAACAAGTTCACAATTTCAAGTCATTACACTTAACCATTTTCTAGTCTTTAATTCACATTTCAAGTCACTACAATTAATCATTTAGAAGAAATAAGTTCAAAATTTCAAGTCACTTCATTTAACCATTTTACCATTTTCAACACAATAATTAACATTTCAAATCACTACACTTAACCATTTTCAAGAAACAAGTTCACAATTGCAAGTCACAACACTTAACCATTTCAAGAAACAAATTCACAATTTCAAGTCACTACACTTAACCTTTTTCAAGAAACATGTTCACAATTTCAAGTCACTATACTTAACCATTATCAAGTCACTAATTCACATTTTAAGTCACAACACTTAACCATTTTCAAGAAACAAGTTCACATTTCAAGTCAATACATTACTCCATTTTCAAGAATCAAGTTCACAATTTCAAATCACTACAGTTTACCATTTTCAAGTCACTAATTCACATTTCAAGTCACTACACTTAACCATTTCAAGAAAAAAGTTCACAATTTCAAGTCATTACACTTAACCATTTTCTAGTCTTTAATTCACATTTCAAGTCACTACACTTAACCAATTTCAAGAAACAAGTTCACAATTTCAAGTCACTACGCTTAGCCATTTCAAGAAATAAGTTCGCAATATCAAGTCACAACACTTTACCATTTTCAAGAAACTAATTCACATTTCAAGTCACTACACTTAACCATTTCAAGAAACAAGTTCACAATATCAAGTCACT
Source organism: Capsicum rhomboideum (assembly GCA_031232105.1). Classification (NCBI taxonomy): domain Eukaryota; kingdom Viridiplantae; phylum Streptophyta; class Magnoliopsida; order Solanales; family Solanaceae; genus Capsicum; species Capsicum rhomboideum. The sequence continues at coordinate 62,075,406 of CP124711.1, forward strand.
ACACTTAACCATTTCAAGAAACAACTTCACAATTTCAAGGCAAAACATTTAACCATTTTCAAGAAACAAGTTCACATTTTCAAGTCACTACACTTAACCATTTTCAACTCACTAATTCACATTTCAACTCCTTACACTTAACCATTTTCAAGAAACATGTTCACAATTTCAAGTCACTACACTTAACCACTTTCAACTAACTAATTAACATTTCAAGTCACTACACTTAACCATTTTCAAAAACAAGTTCACATTTCAAGTGACTACATTTAACCATTTTCAAGAAACAAGTTCACAATTGCAAGTCAATATACTTTACCATTTTCAAGTCACTAATTCAAATTTTATGTCACTACACATAACCATTTTCAAGAAACAAATTCACAATTTCAAGTCACTTCACTTTACCATTTTCAAGTCACTAATTCACATTTTAAGTCACTACACATAACCATTTTCAAGAAACAAATTCACATGTCAAGTCAATACATTACTCCATTTTCAAGAATCAAGTTCACAATTTCAAATCACTACAGTTTACCATTTTCAAGTCACTAATTCACATTTCAAGTCACTACACTTAACCATTACAAGAACCAAGTTCACAATTTCAAGTCATTACACTTAACCATTTTCTAGTCTCTAATTCACATTTCAAGTCACTACACTTAACCAATTTCAAGAAACAAGTTCACAATTTCAAGTCACTACGCTTAGCCATTTCAAGTAATAAGTTCGCAATATCAAGTCACAACACTTTACCATTTTCAAGAAACTAATTCACATTTCAAGTCACTACACTTAACCATTTCAAGAAACAAGTTCACAATTTCAAGTCACTACACTTAACCATTTCAAGAAACAAGTTCACAATTTCAAGGCACTATACTTAACCATTTTCTTGTCACTAATTCACATTTCAAGTCACAACATTTAACCATTTTCAAGAAACAAGTTCACATTTTCAAGTCACTACACTTAACCATTTTCAACTCACTAATTCACATTTCAACTCCTTACACTTAACCATTTTCAAGAAACATGTTCACAATTTCAAGTCACTATACTTAACCATTTTCAAGTCACTAATTCACATTTCAAGTCACTACAATTAATCATTTAGAAGAAATAAGTTCAAAATTTCAAGTCACTTCATTTAACCATTTTACCATTTTCAACACAATAATTCACATTTCAAGTCACTACACTTAACCATTTCAAGAAACAAGTTCACAATTTCAAGTCACTGCACTTAACCATTTTCAACTTAATAATTAACATTTCAAGTCACTACACTTAACCTTTTTCAAGAAACATGTTCACAATTTCAAGTCACTATACTTAACCATTTCAAGAAACAACTTCACAATTTCAAGGCACTATACTTAACCATTTTCTTGTCACTAATTCACATTTCAAGTCAAAACATTTAACCATTTTCATGTCACTACGCTTAACCATTTTCAACTCACTAATTCACATTTCAACTCCTTAAAATTAACCATTTTCAAGAAACATGTTCACAATTTCAAGTCACTACACTTATCCATTTCCAAGAAACAAGTTCACTATTTCTAGTCACTACGCTTATCCAATTCAAGAATCAAGTTCACAATTTCAAATCACTATACTTTACCATTTTCTAGTCTCTAATTCACATTTCAAGTCACTGTACTTAACCATTTTCAAGAAACAAGTTCACAATTTCAAGTAACTACGCTTAGCCATTTCAAGAAACAAGTTCGCAAAATCAAAGTCACTACACTTAACCATTTTCAAAAACAAGTTCACATTTCAAGTCACTACATTTAACCATTTTCATGAAACATGTTCACAATTTCAAGTCACTACTCTTAACCATTTTCAAGAAACAAGTTCACAATTTCAAGTCACTACGCTTAGCCATTTCAAGAAATAAGTTCGCAATATCAAGTCACTACACTTTACCATTTTCAAGAAACTAATTCACATTTCAAGTCACTACACTTAACCATTTTCAAGAAACAAGTTCACAATTTCATGTCACTACACTAAACCATTTTCACGTCACTAATTCACATTTCAAGTCACTACAATTAACCATTTAGAAGAAATAAGTTCAAAATTTCAAGTCACTTCATTTAACCATTTTACCATTTTCAACACAATAATTCACATTTCAAGTCACTACACTTAACCAGTTTAAAGAAACAAGTTCACAATTGCAAGTCACAACACTTAACCATTTCAAGAAACAAGTTCACAATTTCAAGTCACTAAACTTAACCTTTTTCAAGAAACATGTTCACAATTTCAAGTCACTATACTTAACCATTTTCAAGTCACTAATTCACATTTTAAGTCACAACACTTAACCATTTTCAAGAAACAAGTTCACATTTCAAGTCACTACATTAAATCATTTTCAAGAAACAAGTTCACAATTTCAAGTCACTACACTTAACCATTTTCAACTCACTAATTAACATTTCAAGTCACTACACTTAACCATTTTCAAGAAACCAGTTCACAATTTCAAGTCACTAAGCTTTGCCATTTCAAGAAACAAGTTCACAATTTCAAATCACTACGCTTTACCATTTTCAAGTCACTAATTCACATTACAAGTCACTGCACTTAACCGTTTCAAGAAACAAGTTCACAATTTCAAATCACTACGCTTTACCATTTTCAAGTCACTAATTCACATTACAAGTCACTGCACTTAACCGTTTCAAGGAACAAGTTCACAATTTCAAGTCACTATACTTAACCACTTTCAAGTCACTAATTCACATTTTAAGTCACAACACTTAACCATTTTCAAGAAACAAGTTCACATTTCAAGTCACTACATTTAACCATTTTCAAGAAACAAATTCACAATTTCATGTCACTTCACTTAACAATTTTCAAGTCACTAATTCACATTTCAAGTCACTACAATTAACCATTTAGAAGAAATAAGTTCACAATTTCAAGCCACTTCATTTAACCATTTTACCATTTTCATCACAATAATTCACATTTCAAGTCACTACACTTAACCATTTCAAGAAACAAGTTCACAATTTCAAGTCACTGCACTTAACCATTTTAAACTTAATAATTAACATTTCAGGTCACTACACTTAACCATTTTCAAGAAACAAGTTCACATTTCAAGTCACTACATTTAACCATTTACAAGAAACAAGTTCACAATTTCAAGTCACTACACATTACCATTTTCAAGTCACTAATTCACATTTTAAGTCACTACACATAACCATTTTCAAAAACAAATTCACATTTCAAGTCGCTACATTACTCCATTTTCGAGAAACAAGTTCACATTTTCAAGTCACTACACTTAACCATTTTCAACTCACTAATTCACATTTCAACTCCTTAAACTTAACCATTTTCAAGAAACATGTTCACAATTTCAAGTCACTACACTTATCCATTTCCAAGAAACAAGTTCACAATTTCTAGTCACTACGCTTATCCAATTCAAGAATCAAGTTCACAATTTTAAATCACTATACTTTACCATTTTCTAGTCTCTAATTCACATTTCAAGTAACTGTACTTAACCATTTTCAAGAAACAAGTTCACAATTTCAAGTAACTACGCTTAGCCATTTCAAGAAACAAGTTCGCAAAATCAAAGTCACTACACTTAACCATTTTCAAAAACAAGTTCACATTTCAAGTCACTACATTTAACCATTTTCAAGAAACAAGTTCACAATTTCAAGTCACTACACTTTACCATTTTCAAGTCACTAATTCAAATTTTAAGTCACTACACATAACCATTTTCAAGAAACAAATTCACATTTCAAGTCACTACATTACTCCATTTTCAAGAAACCAGTTCACATTTTCAAGTCACTACACTTAATCATTTTCAACTCACTAATTTACATTTCAACTCCTTACACTTAACCATTTTCAAATAACATGTTCACAATTTCAAGTCACTACACTTAACCATTTCAAGAAACAAGTTCACAATTTCAAGTTACTACGCTTAGCCATTTTCAAGAAACAAGTTCACAATTCAAAGTCACTACACTTAAAAATTTTCAATTTCAAGTTCCCAAGTTCACAATTGCAAGTCACAACACTTAAAAATTTTCACGAAACAAGTTCAATATTTCTAGTCACTACACTTAACCATTTTCAACTTACTAATTAACATTTCAAGTCACTACACTTAACCATTTTCAAGAAACAAGTTCACAATTTCAAGTCACTATGCTTTGCCATTTCAAGAAACAAGTTCACAATTTCAAGTCACTACACTTTACCATTTTCAAGTCACTAATTAAAATTTTATGTTACTACACATAACCATTTTCAAGAAACAAATTCACATTTTCAAGTCACTAAATTACTCCATTTTCAAGAAACAACTTCACAATTACAAGTCACTACACTTAACCATTTCAAGAAACAAGTTCACAATTTCAAATCACTACACTTAACCATTTTCAAGAAACAAGTTCACAATTTCAAGTCACTATGCTTTGCCATTTCAAGAAACAAGTTCACAATTTCAAGTCACTAAGCTTAGCCATTTCAAGAAACAAGTTCACAATTTCATGTCACTTCACTTAACCATTTTCAAGTCACTAATTCACATTTCAAGTCACTACAATTAACCATTTAGAAGAAATAAGTTCACAATTTCAAGCCACTTCATTTAACCATTTTACCATTTTCAACACAATAATTCACATTTCAAGTCACTGCACTTAACCATTTTCAACTTACTAATTAACATTTCAGGTCACTACACTTAACCATTTTCAAGAAACAAGTTCACAATTTCAAGTCACTACACTTAACCATTTCAAGAAACAAGTTCACAATTTCAAGGCACTATACTTAACCATTTTCAAAAACAAATTCACATTTCAAGTCACTACATTACTCCATTTTCAAGAAACAAGTTCACATTTTCAAGTCACTACACTTAACCATTTTCAACTCACTAATTCACATTTCAACTCCTTAAAATTAACCATTTTCAAGAAACATGTTCACAATTTCAAGTCACTACACTTATCCATTTCCAAGAAACAAGTTCACTATTTCTAGTCACTACGCTTATCCAATTCAAGAATCAAGTTCACAATTTCAAATCACTATACTTTACCATTTTCTAGTCTCTAATTCACATTTCAAGTCACTGTACTTAACCATTTTCAAGAAACAAGTTCACAATTTCAAGTAACTACGCTTAGCCATTTAAAGAAACAAGTTCGCAAAATCAAAGTCACTACACTTAACCATTTTCAAAAACAAGTTCACATTTCAAGTCACTACATTTAACCATTTTCAAGAAACAAGTTCACAATTTCAAGTCACTACACTTTACCATTTTCAAGTCACTAATTCACATTTTAAGTCACTACACATAACCATTTTCAAGAAACAAATTCACATTTCAAGTCACTACATTACTCCATTTTCAAGAAACATGTTCACACTTTCAAGTCACTACTCTTAACCATTTTCAAGAAACAAGTTCACAATTTCAAGTCACTACGCTTAGCCATTTCAAGAAATAAGTTCGCAATATCAAGTCACTACACTTTACCATTTTCAAGAAACTAATTCACATTTCAAGTCACTACACTTAACCATTTTCAAGAAACAAGTTCACAATTTCAAGTCACTATGCTTTGCCATTTCAAGAAACAAGTTCACAATTTCAAGTCACTAAGCTTAGCCATTTCAAGAAACAAGTTCACAATTTCAAATCACTACTCTTTACCATTTTCAAGTCACTAATTCACATTACAAGTCAGTACACTTAACCGTTTCAAGAAACAAGTTCACAATTTGAAGTCACTATACTTAACCATTTTCAACTCACTAATTCGCATTTCAACTCACTACACTAAACCATTTTCAAGAAACAAGTTCACATTTCAAGTCACTACATTTAACCATTTTCAAGAAAAAAATTCACAATTTCATGTCACTTCACTTAACCATTTTCAAGTCACTAATTCACATTTCAAGTCACTACAATTAACCATTTAGAAGAAATAAGTTCACAATTTCAAGCCACTTCATTTAACCATTTTACCATTTTCAACACAATAATTCACATTTCAAGTCACTGCACTTAACCATTTTCAACTTACTAATTAACATTTCAGGTCACTACACTTAACCATTTTCAAGAAACAAGTTCACAATTTCAAGTCACTACACTTAACCATTTCAAGAAACAAGTTCACAATTTCAAGGCACTATACTTAACCATTTTCAAAAACAAATTCACATTTCAAGTCACTACATTACTCCATTTTCAAGAAACAAGTTCACATTTTCAAGTCACTACACTTAACCATTTTCAACTCACTAATTCACATTTCAACTCCTTAAAATTAACCATTTTCAAGAAACATGTTCACAATTTCAAGTCACTACACTTATCCATTTCCAAGAAACAAGTTCACGCTTTCTAGTCACTACGCTTATCCAATTCAAGAATCAAGTTCACAATTTCAAATCACTATACTTTACCATTTTCTAGTCACTAATTCACATTTCAAGTCACTGTACTTAACCATTTTCAAGAAACAAGTTCACAATTTCAAGTAACTACGCTTAGCCATTTCAAGAAACAAGTTCGCAAAATCAAAGTCACTACACTTAACCATTTTCAAAAACAAGTTCACATTTCAAGTCACTACATTTAACCATTTTCAAGAAACAAGTTCACAATTTCAAGTCACTACACTTTACCATTTTCAAGTCACTAATTCACATTTTAAGTCACTACACATAACCATTTTCAAGAAACAAATTCACATTTCAAGTCACTACATTACTCCATTTTTAAGAAACCAGTTCACATTTTCAAGTCACTACACTTAACCATTTTCAACTCACTAATTTACATTTCAACTCCTTACACTTAACCATTTTCAAAAAACAAGTTCACAATTTGAAGTCACTATACTTAACCATTTTCAACTCACTAATTCACATTTCAACTCACTACACTAAACCATTTTCAAGAAACAAGTTCACAATTTCAAGTTACTACGCTTAGCCATTTTCAAGAAACAAGTTCACAATTCCAAGTCACTACACTTAAAAATTTTCAATTTCAAGTTCCCAAGTTCACAATTGCAAGTCACAACACTTAAAAATTTTCACGAAACAAGTTCAATATTTCTAGTCACTACACTTAACCATTTTCAACTTACTAATTAACATTTCAAGTCACTACACTTAACCATTTTCAAGAAACAAGTTCACAATTTCAAGTCACTATGCTTTGCCATTTCAAGAAACAAGTTCACAATTTCAAGTCACTACACTTTACCATTTTCAAGTCACTAATTAAAATTTTATGTCACTACACATAACCATTTTCAAGAAACAAATTCACATTTTCAAGTCACTAAATTACTCCATTTTCAAGAAACAACTTCACAATTACAAGTCACTACACTTAACCATTTCAAGAAACAAGTTCACAATTTCAAGTCACTACACTTAACCATTTTCAAGAAACAAGTTCACAATTTCAAGTCACTATGCTTTGCCATTTCAAGAAACAAGTTCACAATTTCAAGTCACTACACTTTACCATTTTCAAGTCACTAATTCAAATTTTATGTCACTACACATAACCATTTTCAAGAAACAAATTCACATTTTCAAGTCACTAAATTACTCCATTGTCAAGAAACAACTTCACAATTACAAGTCACTACACTTAACCATTTCAAGAAACAAGTTCACAATTTCAAGTCACTACACTTAACCATTTTCAAGAAACAAGTTCACAATTTCAAGTCACTATGCTTTGCCATTTCAAGAAACAAGTTCACAATTTCAAGTCACTAAGCTTAGCCATTTCAAGAAACAAGTTCACAATTTCAAATCACTACTCTTTACCATTTTCAAGTCACTAATTCACATTACAAGTCAGTACACTTAACCGTTTCAAGAAACAAGTTCACAATTTGAAGTCACTATACTTAACCATTTTCAACTCACTAATTCGCATTTCAACTCACTACACTAAACCATTTTCAAGAAACAAGTTCACATTTCAAGTCACTACATTTAACCATTTTCAAGAAAAAAATTCACAATTTCATGTCACTTCACTTAACCATTTTCAAGTCACTAATTCACATTTCAAGTCACTACAATTAACCATTTAGAAGAAATAAGTTCACAATTTCAAGCCACTTCATTTAACCATTTTACCATTTTCAACACAATAATTCACATTTCAAGTCACTGCACTTAACCATTTTCAACTTACTAATTAACATTTCAGGTCACTACACTTAACCATTTTCAAGAAACAAGTTCACAATTTCAAGTCACTACACTTAACCATTTCAAGAAACAAGTTCACAATTTCAAGGCACTATACTTAACCATTTTCAAAAACAAATTCACATTTCAAGTCACTACATTACTCCATTTTCAAGAAACAAGTTCACATTTTCAAGTCACTACACTTAACCATTTTCAACTCACTAATTCACATTTCAACTCCTTAAAATTAACCATTTTCAAGAAACATGTTCACAATTTCAAGTCACTACACTTATCCATTTCCAAGAAACAAGTTCACTATTTCTAGTCACTACGCTTATCCAATTCAAGAATCAAGTTCACAATTTCAAATCACTATACTTTACCATTTTCTAGTCTCTAATTCACATTTCAAGTCACTGTACTTAACCATTTTCAAGAAACAAGTTCACAATTTCAAGTAACTACGCTTAGCCATTTAAAGAAACAAGTTCGCAAAATCAAAGTCACTACACTTAACCATTTTCAAAAACAAGTTCACATTTCAAGTCACTACATTTAACCATTTTCAAGAAACAAGTTCACAATTTCAAGTCACTACACTTTACCATTTTCAAGTCACTAATTCACATTTTAAGTCACTACACATAACCATTTTCAAGAAACAAATTCACATTTCAAGTCACTACATTACTCCATTTTCAAGAAACATGTTCACACTTTCAAGTCACTACTCTTAACCATTTTCAAGAAACAAGTTCACAATTTCAAGTCACTACGCTTAGCCATTTCAAGAAATAAGTTCGCAATATCAAGTCACTACACTTTACCATTTTCAAGAAACTAATTCACATTTCAAGTCACCACACTTAACCATTTTCAAGAAACAAGTTCACAATTTCATGTCACTACACTAAACCATTTTCACGTCACTAATTCACATTTCAAGTCACTACACTTATCCATTTCCAAGAAACAAGTTCAAAATTTCAAGTCACTTCATTTAACCATTTTACCATTTTCAACACAATAATTCACATTTCAAGTCACTACACTTAACCAGTTTAAAGAAACAAGTTCACAATTGCAAGTCACAACACTTAACCATTTCAAGAAACAAGTTCACAATTTCAAGTCACTACACTTAACCTTTTTCAAGAAACATGTTCACAATTTCAAGTCACTATACTTAACCATTTTCAAGTCACTAATTCACATTTTAAGTCACAACACTTAACCATTTTCAAGAAACAAGTTCACATTTCAAGTCACTACATTAAATCATTTTCAAGAAACAAGTTCACAATTTCAAGTCACTACACTTAACCATTTTCAACTCACTAATTAACATTTCAAGTCACTACACTTAACCATTTTCAAGAAACAAGTTCACAATTTCAAGTCACTAAGCTTAGCCATTTCAAGAAACAAGTTCACAATTTCAAATCACTACGCTTTACCATTTTCAAGTCACTAATTCACATTACAAGTCACTGCACTTAACCGTTTCAAGAAACAAGTTCACAATTTCAAATCACTACTCTTTACCATTTTCAAGTCACTAATTCACATTACAAGTCAGTACACTTAACCGTTTCAAGAAACAAGTTCACAATTTGAAGTCACTATACTTAACCATTTTCAACTCACTAATTCACATTTCAACTCACTACACTAAACCATTTTCAAGAAACAAGTTCACATTTCAAGTCACTACATTTAACCATTTTCAAGAAAAAAATTCACAATTTCATGTCACTTCACTTAACCATTTTCAAGTCACTAATTCACATTTCAAGTCACTACAATTAACCATTTAGAAGAAATTAGTTCACAATTTCAAGCCACTTTATTTAACCATTTTACCATTTTCAACACAATAATTCACATTTCAAGTCACTGCACTTAACCATTTTCAACTTACTAATTAACATTTCAGGTCACTACACTTAACCATTTTCAAGAAACAAGTTCACAATTTCAAGTCACTACACTTAACCATTTCAAGAAACAAGTTCACAATTTCAAGGCACTATACTTAACCATTCTCAAAAACAAATTCACATTTCAAGTCACTACATTACTCCATTTTCAAGAAACAAGTTCACATTTTCAAGTCACTACACTTAACCATTTTCAACTCACTAATTCACATTTCAACTCCTTAAACTTAACCATTTTCAAGAAACATGTTCACAATTTCAAGTCACTACACTTATCCATTTCCAAGAAACAAGTTCACAATTTCTAGTCACTACGCTTATCCAATTCAAGAATCAAGTTCACAATTTCAAATCACTATACTTTACCGTTTTCTAGTCTCTAATTCACATTTCAAGTCACTGTACTTAACCATTTTCAAGAAACAAGTTCACAATTTCAAGTAACTACGCTTAGCCATTTCAAGAAACAAGTTCGCAAAATCAAAGTCACTACACTTAACCATTTTCAAAAACAAGTTCACATTTCAAGTCACTACATTTAACCATTTTCAAGAAACAAGTTCACAATTTTAAGTCACTACACTTTACCATTTTCAAGTCACTAATTCACATTTTAAGTCACTACACATAACCATTTTCAAGAAACAAATTCACATTTCAAGTCACTACATTACTCCATTTTCAAGAAACCAGTTCACATTTTCAAGTCACTACACTTAACCATTTTCAACTCACTAATTTACATTTCAACTCCTTACACTTAACCATTTTCAAAAAACAAGTTCACAATTTGAAGTCACTATACTTAACCATTTTCAACTCACTAATTCACATTTGAACTCACTACACTAAACCATTTTCAAGAAACAAGTTCACATTTCATGTCACTACATTTAACCATTTTCAAGAAAAAAATTCACAATTTTATGTCACTTCACTTAACCATTTTCAAGTCACTAATTCACATTTCAAGTCACTACAATTAACCATTTAGAAGAAATAAGTTCACAATTTCAAGCCACTTCATTTAACCATTTTACCATTTTCAACACAATAATTCACATTTCAAGTCACTGCACTTAACCATTTTCAACTTACTAATTAACATTTCAGGTCACTACACTTAACCATTTTCAAGAAACAAGTTCACAATTTCAAGTCACTACACTTAACCATTTCAAGAAACAAGTTCACAATTTCAAGGCACTATACTTAACCATTTTCAAAAACAAATTCACATTTCAAGTCACTACATTACTCCATTTTCAAGAAACAAGTTCACATTTTCAAGTCACTACACTTAACCATTTTCAACTCACTTATTCACATTTCAACTCCTTAAAATTAACCATTTTCAAGAAACATGTTCACAATTTCAAGTCACTACACTTATCCATTTCCAAGAAACAAGTTCACTATTTCAAGTCACTACGCTTATCCAATTCAAGAATCAAGTTCACAATTTCAAATCACTATACTTAACCATTTTCAAGTCACTAATTCACATTTTAAGTCACAACACTTAACCATTTTCAAGAAACAAGTTCACATTTCAAGTCACTACATTAAATCATTTTCAAGAAACAAGTTCACAATTTCAAGTCACTACACTTAACCATTTTCAACTCACTAATTAACATTTCAAGTCACTACACTTAACCATTTTCAAGAAACAAGTTCACAATTTCAAGTCACTAAGCTTAGCCATTTCAAGAAACAAGTTCACAATTTCAAATCACTACGCTTTACCATTTTCAAGTCACTAATTCACATTACAAGTCACTGCACTTAACCGTTTCAAGAAACAAGTTCACAATTTCAAATCACTACTCTTTACCATTTTCAAGTCACTAATTCACATTACAAGTCAGTACACTTAACCGTTTCAAGAAACAAGTTCACAATTTGAAGTCACTATACTTAACCATTTTCAACTCACTAATTCACATTTCAACTCACTACACTAAACCATTTTCAAGAAACAAGTTCACATTTCAAGTCACTACATTTAACCATTTTCAAGAAAAAAATTCACAATTTCATGTCACTTCACTTAACCATTTTCAAGTCACTAATTCACATTTCAAGTCACTACAATTAACCATTTAGAAGAAATTAGTTCACAATTTCAAGCCACTTTATTTAACCATTTTACCATTTTCAACACAATAATTCACATTTCAAGTCACTGCACTTAACCATTTTCAACTTACTAATTAACATTTCAGGTCACTACACTTAACCATTTTCAAGAAACAAGTTCACAATTTCAAGTCACTACACTTAACCATTTCAAGAAACAAGTTCACAATTTCAAGGCACTATACTTAACCATTCTCAAAAACAAATTCACATTTCAAGTCACTACATTACTCCATTTTCAAGAAACAAGTTCACATTTTCAAGTCACTACACTTAACCATTTTCAACTCACTAATTCACATTTCAACTCCTTAAACTTAACCATTTTCAAGAAACATGTTCACAATTTCAAGTCACTACACTTATCCATTTCCAAGAAACAAGTTCACAATTTCTAGTCACTACGCTTATCCAATTCAAGAATCAAGTTCACAATTTCAAATCACTATACTTTACCATTTTCTAGTCTCTAATTCACATTTCAAGTCACTGTACTTAACCATTTTCAAAAAACAAGTTCACAATTTCAAGTAACTACGCTTAGCCATTTCAAGAAACAAGTTCGCAAAATCAAAGTCACTACACTTAACCATTTTCAAAAACAAGTTCACATTTGAAGTCACTACATTTAACCATTTTCAAGAAACAAGTTCACAATTTTAAGTCACTACACTTTACCATTCTCAAGTCACTAATTCACATTTTAAGTCACTACACATAACCATTTTCAAGAAACAAATTCACATTTCAAGTCACTACATTACTCCATTTTCAAGAAACCAGTTCACATTTTCAAGTCACTACACTTAACCATTTTCAACTCACTAATTTACATTTCAACTCCTTACACTTAACCATTTTCAAAAAACAAGTTCACAATTTGAAGTCACTATACTTAACCATTTTCAACTCACTAATTCACATTTGAACTCACTACACTAAACCATTTTCAAGAAACAAGTTCACATTTCATGTCACTACATTTAACCATTTTCAAGAAAAAAATTCACAATTTCATGTCACTTCACTTAACCATTTTCAAGTCACTAATTCACATTTCAAGTCACTACAATTAACCATTTAGAAGAAATAAGTTCACAATTTCAAGCCACTTCATTTAACCATTTTACCATTTTCAACACAATAATTCACATTTCAAGTCACTGCACTTAACCATTTTCAACTTACTAATTAACATTTCAGGTCACTACACTTAACCATTTTCAAGAAACAAGTTCACAATTTCAAGTCACTACACTTAACCATTTCAAGAAACAAGTTCACAATTTCAAGGCACTATACTTAACCATTTTCAAACACAAATTCACATTTCAAGTCACTACATTACTCCATTTTCAAGAAACAAGTTCACATTTTCAAGTCACTACACTTAACCATTTTCAACTCACTAATTCACATTTCAACTCCTTAAAATTAACCATTTTCAAGAAACATGTTCACAATTTCAAGTCACTACACTTATCCATTTCCAAGAAACAAGTTCACTATTTCTAGTCACTACGCTTATCCAATTCAAGAATCAAGTTCACAATTTCAAATCACTATACTTAACCATTTTCAAGTCACTAATTCACATTTTAAGTCACAACACTTAACCATTTTCAAGAAACAAGTTCACATTTCAAGTCACTACATTAAATCATTTTCAAGAAACAAGTTCAATATTTCTAGTCACTACACTTAACCATTTTCAACTTACTAATTAACATTTCAAGTCACTACACTTAACCATTTTCAAGAAACAAGTTCACAATTTCAAGTCACTATGCTTTGCCATTTCAAGAAACAAGTTCACAATTTCAAGTCACTACACTTTACCATTTTCAAGTCACTAATTCAAATTTTATGTCACTACACATAACCATTTTCAAGAAACAAATTCACATTTTCAAGTCACTAAATTACTCCATTTTCAAGAAACAACTTCACAATTACAAGTCACTACACTTAACCATTTCAAGAAACAAGTTCACAATTTCAAGTCACTACACTTAACCATTTTCAAGAAACAAGTTCACAATTTCAAGTCACTATGCTTTGCCATTTCAAGAAACAAGTTCACAATTTCAAGTCACTACACTTTACCATTTTCAAGTCACTAATTCAAATTTTATGTCACTACACATAACCATTTTCAAGAAACAAATTCACATTTTCAAGTCACTAAATTACTCCATTGTCAAGAAACAACTTCACAATTACAAGTCACTACACTTAACCATTTCAAGAAACAAGTTCACAATTTCAAGTCACTACACTTAACCATTTTCAAGAAACAAGTTCACAATTTCAAGTCACTATGCTTTGCCATTTCAAGAAACAAGTTCACAATTTCAAGTCACTAAGCTTAGCCATTTCAAGAAACAAGTTCACAATTTCAAATCACTACTCTTTACCATTTTCAAGTCACGAATTCACATTACAAGTCAGTACACTTAACCGTTTCAAGAAACAAGTTCACAATTTGAAGTCACTATACTTAACCATTTTCAACTCACTAATTCGCATTTCAACTCACTACACTAAACCATTTTCAAGAAACAAGTTCACATTTCAAGTCACTACATTTAACCATTTTCAAGAAAAAAATTCACAATTTCATGTCACTTCACTTAACCATTTTCAAGTCACTAATTCACATTTCAAGTCACTACAATTAACCATTTAGAAGAAATAAGTTCACAATTTCAAGCCACTTCATTTAACCATTTTACCATTTTCAACACAATAATTCACATTTCAAGTCACTGCACTTAACCATTTTCAACTTACTAATTAACATTTCAGGTCACTACACTTAACCATTTTCAAGAAACAAGTTCACAATTTCAAGTCACTACACTTAACCATTTCAAGAAACAAGTTCACAATTTCAAGGCACTATACTTAACCATTTTCAAAAACAAATTCACATTTCAAGTCACTACATTACTCCATTTTCAAGAAACAAGTTCACATTTTCAAGTCACTACACTTAACCATTTTCAACTCACTAATTCACATTTCAACTCCTTAAAATTAACCATTTTCAAGAAACATGTTCACAATTTCAAGTCACTACACTTATCCATTTCCAAGAAACAAGTTCACTATTTCTAGTCACTACGCTTATCCAATTCAAGAATCAAGTTCACAATTTCAAATCACTATACTTTACCATTTTCTAGTCTCTAATTCACATTTCAAGTCACTGTACTTAACCATTTTCAAGAAACAAGTTCACAATTTCAAGTAACTACGCTTAGCCATTTAAAGAAACAAGTTCGCAAAATCAAAGTCACTACACTTAACCATTTTCAAAAACAAGTTCACATTTCAAGTCACTACATTTAACCATTTTCAAGAAACAAGTTCACAATTTCAAGTCACTACACTTTACCATTTTCAAGTCACTAATTCACATTTTAAGTCACTACACATAACCATTTTCAAGAAACAAATTCACATTTCAAGTCACTACATTACTCCATTTTCAAGAAACATGTTCACACTTTCAAGTCACTACTCTTAACCATTTTCAAGAAACAAGTTCACAATTTCAAGTCACTACGCTTAGCCATTTCAAGAAATAAGTTCGCAATATCAAGTCACTACACTTTACCATTTTCAAGAAACTAATTCACATTTCAAGTCACCACACTTAACCATTTTCAAGAAACAAGTTCACAATTTCATGTCACTACACTAAACCATTTTCACGTCACTAATTCACATTTCAAGTCACTACACTTATCCATTTCCAAGAAACAAGTTCAAAATTTCAAGTCACTTCATTTAACCATTTTACCATTTTCAACACAATAATTCACATTTCAAGTCACTACACTTAACCAGTTTAAAGAAACAAGTTCACAATTGCAAGTCACAACACTTAACCATTTCAAGAAACAAGTTCACAATTTCAAGTCACTACACTTAACCTTTTTCAAGAAACATGTTCACAATTTCAAGTCACTATACTTAACCATTTTCAAGTCACTAATTCACATTTTAAGTCACAACACTTAACCATTTTCAAGAAACAAGTTCACATTTCAAGTCACTACATTAAATCATTTTCAAGAAACAAGTTCACAATTTCAAGTCACTACACTTAACCATTTTCAACTCACTAATTAACATTTCAAGTCACTACACTTAACCATTTTCAAGAAACAAGTTCACAATTTCAAGTCACTAAGCTTAGCCATTTCAAGAAACAAGTTCACAATTTCAAATCACTACGCTTTACCATTTTCAAGTCACTAATTCACATTACAAGTCACTGCACTTAACCGTTTCAAGAAACAAGTTCACAATTTCAAATCACTACTCTTTACCATTTTCAAGTTACTAATTCACATTACAAGTCAGTACACTTAACCGTTTCAAGAAACAAGTTCACAATTTGAAGTCACTATACTTAACCATTTTCAACTCACTAATTCACATTTCAACTCACTACACTAAACCATTTTCAAGAAACAAGTTCACATTTCAAGTCACTACATTTAACCATTTTCAAGAAAAAAATTCACAATTTCATGTCACTTCACTTAACCATTTTCAAGTCACTAATTCACATTTCAAGTCACTACAATTAACCATTTAGAAGAAATTAGTTCACAATTTCAAGCCACTTTATTTAACCATTTTACCATTTTCAACACAATAATTCACATTTCAAGTCACTGCACTTAACCATTTTCAACTTACTAATTAACATTTCAGGTCACTACACTTAACCATTTTCAAGAAACAAGTTCACAATTTCAAGTCACTACACTTAACCATTTCAAGAAACAAGTTCACAATTTCAAGGCACTATACTTAACCATTCTCAAAAACAAATTCACATTTCAAGTCACTACATTACTCCATTTTCAAGAAACAAGTTCACATTTTCAAGTCACTACATTAAATCATTTTCAAGAAACAAGTTCACAATTTCAAGTCACTACACTTAACCATTTTCAACTCACTAATTAACATTTCAAGTCACTACACTTAACCATTTTCAAGAAACAAGTTCACAATTTCAAGTCACTAAGCTTAGCCATTTCAAGAAACAAGTTCACAATTTCAAATCACTACGCTTTACCATTTTCAAGTCACTAATTCACATTACAAGTCACTGCACTTAACCGTTTCAAGAAACAAGTTCACAATTTCAAATCACTACTCTTTACCATTTTCAAGTTACTAATTCACATTACAAGTCAGTACACTTAACCGTTTCAAGAAACAAGTTCACAATTTGAAGTCACTATACTTAACCATTTTCAACTCACTAATTCACATTTCAACTCACTACACTAAACCATTTTCAAGAAACAAGTTCACATTTCAAGTCACTACATTTAACCATTTTCAAGAAAAAAATTCACAATTTCATGTCACTTCACTTAACCATTTTCAAGTCACTAATTCACATTTCAAGTCACTACAATTAACCATTTAGAAGAAATTAGTTCACAATTTCAAGCCACTTTATTTAACCATTTTACCATTTTCAACACAATAATTCACATTTCAAGTCACTGCACTTAACCATTTTCAACTTACTAATTAACATTTCAGGTCACTACACTTAACCATTTTCAAGAAACAAGTTCACAATTTCAAGTCACTACACTTAACCATTTCAAGAAACAAGTTCACAATTTCAAGGCACTATACTTAACCATTCTCAAAAACAAATTCACATTTCAAGTCACTACATTACTCCATTTTCAAGAAACAAGTTCACATTTTCAAGTCACTACACTTAACCATTTTCAACTCACTAATTCACATTTCAACTCCTTAAACTTAACCATTTTCAAGAAACATGTTCACAATTTCAAGTCACTACACTTATCCATTTCCAAGAAACAAGTTCACAATTTCTAGTCACTACGCTTATCCAATTCAAGAATCAAGTTCACAATTTCAAATCACTATACTTTACCGTTTTCTAGTCTCTAATTCACATTTCAAGTCACTGTACTTAACCATTTTCAAGAAACAAGTTCACAATTTCAAGTAACTACGCTTAGCCATTTCAAGAAACAAGTTCGCAAAATCAAAGTCACTACACTTAACCATTTTCAAAAACAAGTTCACATTTCAAGTCACTACATTTAACCATTTTCAAGAAACAAGTTCACAATTTCAAGTCACTACACTTAACCATTTTCAAGTCACTAATTCACATTTTAAGTCACTACACATAACCATTTTCAAGAAACAAATTCACATTTCAAGTCACTACATTACTCCATTTTCAAGAAACCAGTTCACATTTTCAAGTCACTACACTTAACCATTTTCAACTCACTAATTTACATTTCAACTCCTTACACTTAACCATTTTCAAAAAACAAGTTCACAATTTGAAGTCACTATACTTAACCATTTTCAACTCACTAATTCACATTTGAACTCACTACACTAAACCATTTTCAAGAAACAAGTTCACATTTCATGTCACTACATTTAACCATTTTCAAGAAAAAAATTCACAATTTTATGTCACTTCACTTAACCATTTTCAAGTCACTAATTCACATTTCAAGTCACTACAATTAACCATTTAGAAGAAATAAGTTCACAATTTCAAGCCACTTCATTTAACCATTTTACCATTTTCAACACAATAATTTACATTTCAAGTCACTGCACTTAACCATTTTCAACTTACTAATTAACATTTCAGGTCACTACACTTAACCATTTTCAAGAAACAAGTTCACAATTTCAAGTCACTACACTTAACCATTTCAAGAAACAAGTTCACAATTTCAAGGCACTATACTTAACCATTTTCAAAAACAAATTCACATTTCAAGTCACTACATTACTCCATTTTCAAGAAACAAGTTCACATTTTCAAGTCACTACACTTAACCATTTTCAACTCACTTATTCACATTTCAACTCCTTAAAATTCACCATTTTCAAGAAACATGTTCACAATTTCAAGTCACTACACTTATCCATTTCCAAGAAACAAGTTCACTATTTCTAGTCACTACGCTTATCCAATTCAAGAATCAAGTTCACAATTTCAAATCACTATACTTAACCATTTTCAAGTCACTAATTCACATTTTAAGTCACAACACTTAACCATTTTCAAGAAACAAGTTCACATTTCAAGTCACTACATTAAATCATTTTCAAGAAACAAGTTCACAATTTCAAGTCACTACACTTAACCATTTTCAACTCACTAATTAACATTTCAAGTCACTACACTTAACCATTTTCAAGAAACAAGTTCACAATTTCAAGTCACTAAGCTTAGCCATTTCAAGAAACAAGTTCACAATTTCAAATCACTACGCTTTACCATTTTCAAGTCACTAATTCACATTACAAGTCACTGCACTTAACCGTTTCAAGAAACAAGTTCACAATTTCAAATCACTACTCTTTACCATTTTCAAGTCACTAATTCACATTACAAGTCAGTACACTTAACCGTTTCAAGAAACAAGTTCACAATTTGAAGTCACTATACTTAACCATTTTCAACTCACTAATTCACATTTCAACTCACTACACTAAACCATTTTCAAGAAACAAGTTCACATTTCAAGTCACTACATTTAACCATTTTCAAGAAAAAAATTCACAATTTCATGTCACTTCACTTAACCATTTTCAAGTCACTAATTCACATTTCAAGTCACTACAATTAACCATTTAGAAGAAATTAGTTCACAATTTCAAGCCACTTTATTTAACCATTTTACCATTTTCAACACAATAATTCACATTTCAAGTCACTGCACTTAACCATTTTCAACTTACTAATTAACATTTCAGGTCACTACACTTAACCATTTTCAAGAAACAAGTTCACAATTTCAAGTCACTACACTTAACCATTTCAAGAAACAAGTTCACAATTTCAAGGCACTATACTTAACCATTCTCAAAAACAAATTCACATTTCAAGTCACTACATTACTCCATTTTCAAGAAACAAGTTCACATTTTCAAGTCACTACACTTAACCATTTTCAACTCACTAATTCACATTTCAACTCCTTAAACTTAACCATTTTCAAGAAACATGTTCACAATTTCAAGTCACTACACTTATCCATTTCCAAGAAACAAGTTCACAATTTCTAGTCACTACGCTTATCCAATTCAAGAATCAAGTTCACAATTTCAAATCACTATACTTTACCATTTTCTAGTCTCTAATTCACATTTCAAGTCACTGTACTTAACCATTTTCAAAAAACAAGTTCACAATTTCAAGTAACTACGCTTAGCCATTTCAAGAAACAAGTTCGCAAAATCAAAGTCACTACACTTAACCATTTTCAAAAACAAGTTCACATTTGAAGTCACTACATTTAACCATTTTCAAGAAACAAGTTCACAATTTTAAGTCACTACACTTTACCATTCTCAAGTCACTAATTCACATTTTAAGTCACTACACATAACCATTTTCAAGAAACAAATTCACATTTCAAGTCACTACATTACTCCATTTTCAAGAAACCAGTTCACATTTTCAAGTCACTACACTTAACCATTTTCAACTCACTAATTTACATTTCAACTCCTTACACTTAACCATTTTCAAAAAACAAGTTCACAATTTGAAGTCACTATACTTAACCATTTTCAACTCACTAATTCACATTTGAACTCACTACACTAAACCATTTTCAAGAAACAAGTTCACATTTCATGTCACTACATTTAACCATTTTCAAGAAAAAAATTCACAATTTCATGTCACTTCACTTAACCATTTTCAAGTCACTAATTCACATTTCAAGTCACTACAATTAACCATTTAGAAGAAATAAGTTCACAATTTCAAGCCACTTCATTTAACCATTTTACCATTTTCAACACAATAATTCACATTTCAAGTCACTGCACTTAACCATTTTCAACTTACTAATTAACATTTCAGGTCACTACACTTAACCATTTTCAAGAAACAAGTTCACAATTTCAAGTCACTACACTTAACCATTTCAAGAAACAAGTTCACAATTTCAAGGCACTATACTTAACCATTTTCAAAAACAAATTCACATTTCAAGTCACTACATTACTCCATTTTCAAGAAACAAGTTCACATTTTCAAGTCACTACACTTAACCATTTTCAACTCACTAATTCACATTTCAACTCCTTAAACTTAACCATTTTCAAGAAACATGTTCACAATTTCAAGTCACTACACTTATCCATTTCCAAGAAACAAGTTCACAATTTCTAGTCACTACGCTTATCCAATTCAAGAATCAAGTTCACAATTTCAAATCACTATACTTTACCATTTTCTAGTCTCTAATTCACATTTCAAGTCACTGTACTTAACCATTTTCAAAAAACAAGTTCACAATTTCAAGTAACTACGCTTAGCCATTTCAAGAAACAAGTTCGCAAAATCAAAGTCACTACACTTAACCATTTTCAAAAACAAGTTCACATTTGAAGTCACTACATTTAACCATTTTCAAGAAACAAGTTCACAATTTTAAGTCACTACACTTTACCATTCTCAAGTCACTAATTCACATTTTAAGTCACTACACATAACCATTTTCAAGAAACAAATTCACATTTCAAGTCACTACATTACTCCATTTTCAAGAAACCAGTTCACATTTTCAAGTCACTACACTTAACCATTTTCAACTCACTAATTTACATTTCAACTCCTTACACTTAACCATTTTCAAAAAACAAGTTCACAATTTGAAGTCACTATACTTAACCATTTTCAACTCACTAATTCACATTTGAACTCACTACACTAAACCATTTTCAAGAAACAAGTTCACATTTCATGTCACTACATTTAACCATTTTCAAGAAAAAAATTCACAATTTCATGTCACTTCACTTAACCATTTTCAAGTCACTAATTCACATTTCAAGTCACTACAATTAACCATTTAGAAGAAATAAGTTCACAATTTCAAGCCACTTCATTTAACCATTTTACCATTTTCAACACAATAATTCACATTTCAAGTCACTACACTTAACCAGTTTCAACTTACTAATTAACATTTCAGGTCACTACACTTAACCATTTTCAAGAAACAAGTTCACAATTTCAAGTCACTACACTTAACCATTTCAAGAAACAAGTTCACAATTTCAAGGCACTATACTTAACCATTTTCAAACACAAATTCACATTTCAAGTCACTACATTACTCCATTTTCAAGAAACAAGTTCACATTTTCAAGTCACTACACTTAACCATTTTCAACTCACTAATTCACATTTCAACTCCTTAAAATTAACCATTTTCAAGAAACATGTTCACAATTTCAAGTCACTACACTTATCCATTTCCAAGAAACAAGTTCACTATTTCTAGTCACTACGCTTATCCAATTCAAGAATCAAGTTCACAATTTCAAATCACTATACTTAACCATTTTCAAGTCACTAATTCACATTTTAAGTCACAACACTTAACCATTTTCAAGAAACAAGTTCACATTTCAAGTCACTACATTAAATCATTTTCAAGAAACAAGTTCACAATTTCAAGTCACTACACTTAACCATTTTCAACTCACTAATTAACATTTCAAGTCACTACACTTAACCATTTTCAAGAAACAAGTTCACAATTTCAAGTCACTAAGCTTAGCCATTTCAAGAAACAAGTTCAAAATTTCAAATCACTACGCTTTACCATTTTCAAGTCACTAATTCACATTACAAGTCACTGCACTTAACCGTTTCAAGAAACAAGTTCACAATTTCAAATCACTACTCTTTACCATTTTCAAGTCACTAATTCACATTACAAGTCAATACACTTAACCGTTTCAAGAAACAAGTTCACAATTTGAAGTCACTATACTTAACCATTTTCAACTCACTAATTCACATTTCAACTCACTACACTAAACCATTTTCAAGAAACAAGTTCACATTTCAAGTCACTACATTTAACCATTTTCAAGAAAAAAATTCACAATTTCATGTCACTTCACTTAACCATTTTCAAGTCACTAATTCACATTTCAAGTCACTACAATTAACCATTTAGAAGAAATTAGTTCACAATTTCAAGCCACTTTATTTAACCATTTTACCATTTTCAACACAATAATTCACATTTCAAGTCACTGCACTTAACCATTTTCAACTTACTAATTAACATTTCAGGTCACTACACTTAACCATTTTCAAGAAACAAGTTCACAATTTCAAGTCACTACACTTAACCATTTCAAGAAACAAGTTCACAATTTCAAGGCACTATACTTAACCATTCTCAAAAACAAATTCACATTTCAAGTCACTACATTACTCCATTTTCAAGAAACAAGTTCACATTTTCAAGTCACTACACTTAACCATTTTCAACTCACTAATTCACATTTCAACTCCTTAAACTTAACCATTTTCAAGAAACATGTTCACAATTTCAAGTCACTACACTTATCCATTTCCAAGAAACAAGTTCACAATTTCTAGTCACTACGCTTATCCAATTCAAGAATCAAGTTCACAATTTCAAATCACTATACTTTACCATTTTCTAGTCTCTAATTCACATTTCAAGTCACTGTACTTAACCATTTTCAAAAAACAAGTTCACAATTTCAAGTAACTACGCT
Organism: Capsicum rhomboideum; assembly: GCA_031232105.1. Taxonomy (NCBI): domain Eukaryota; kingdom Viridiplantae; phylum Streptophyta; class Magnoliopsida; order Solanales; family Solanaceae; genus Capsicum; species Capsicum rhomboideum. Next base: position 62,099,378 of record CP124711.1, read on the forward strand.
TAGCCATTTCAAGAAACAAGTTCGCAAAATCAAAGTCACTACACTTAACCATTTTCAAAAACAAGTTCACATTTGAAGTCACTACATTTAACCATTTTCAAGAAACAAGTTCACAATTTTAAGTCACTACACTTTACCATTCTCAAGTCACTAATTCACATTTTAAGTCACTACACATAACCATTTTCAAGAAACAAATTCACATTTCAAGTCACTACATTACTCCATTTTCAAGAAACCAGTTCACATTTTCAAGTCACTACACTTAACCATTTTCAACTCACTAATTTACATTTCAACTCCTTACACTTAACCATTTTCAAAAAACAAGTTCACAATTTGAAGTCACTATACTTAACCATTTTCAACTCACTAATTCACATTTGAACTCACTACACTAAACCATTTTCAAGAAACAAGTTCACATTTCATGTCACTACATTTAACCATTTTCAAGAAAAAAATTCACAATTTCATGTCACTTCACTTAACCATTTTCAAGTCACTAATTCACATTTCAAGTCACTACAATTAACCATTTAGAAGAAATAAGTTCACAATTTCAAGCCACTTCATTTAACCATTTTACCATTTTCAACACAATAATTCACATTTCAAGTCACTGCACTTAACCATTTTCAACTTACTAATTAACATTTCAGGTCACTACACTTTACCATTTTCAAGTCACTAATTAAAATTTTATGTCACTACACTTAACCATTTCAAGAAACAAGTTCACAATTTCAAGGCACTATACTTAACCATTTTCAAACACAAATTCACATTTCAAGTCACTACATTACTCCATTTTCAAGAAACAAGTTCACATTTTCAAGTCACTACACTTAACCATTTTCAACTCACTAATTCACATTTCAACTCCTTAAAATTAACCATTTTCAAGAAACATGTTCACAATTTCAAGTCACTACACTTATCCATTTCCAAGAAACAAGTTCACTATTTCTAGTCACTACGCTTATCCAATTCAAGAATCAGGTTCACAATTTCAAATCACTATACTTAACCATTTTCAAGTCACTAATTCACATTTTAAGTCACAACACTTAACCATTTTCAAGAAACAAGTTCACATTTCAAGTCACTACATTAAATCATTTTCAAGAAACAAGTTCACAATTTCAAGTCACTACACTTAACCATTTTCAACTCACTAATTAACATTTCAAGTCACTACACTTAACCATTTTCAAGAAACAAGTTCACAATTTCAAGTCACTATGCTTTGCCATTTCAAGAAACAAGTTCACAATTTCAAGTCACTACACTCAACCATTTCAAGAAACAAGTTCACAATTTCAAGTCACTACACTTAACCATTTTCAAGAAACAAGTTCACATTTCATGTCACTACATTTAACCATTTTCAAGAAAAAAATTCACAATTTCATGTCACTTCACTTAACCATTTTCAAGTCACTAATTCACATTTCAAGTCACTACAATTAACCATTTAGAAGAAATAAGTTCACAATTTCAAGACACTTTATTTAACCATTTTACCATTTTCAACACAATAATTCACATTTCAAGTCACTGCACTTAACCATTTTCAACTTACTAATTAACATTTCAGGTCACTACACTTAACCATTTTCAAGAAACAAGTTCACAATTTCAAGTCACTACACTTAACCATTTCAAGAAACAAGTTCACAATTTCAAGGCACTATACTTAACCATTCTCAAAAACAAATTCACATTTCAAGTCACTACATTACTCCATTTTCAAGAAACAAGTTCACATTTTCAAGTCACTACACTTAACCATTTTCAACTCACTAATTCACATTTCAACTCCTTAAAATTAACCATTTTCAAGAAACATGTTCACAATTTCAAGTCACTACACTTATCCATTTCCAAGAAACAAGTTCACTATTTCTAGTCACTACGCTTATCCAATTCAAGAATCAAGTTCACAATTTCAAATCACTATACTTTACCATTTTCTAGTCTCTAATTCACATTTCAAGTCACTGTACTTAACCATTTTCAAGAAACAAGTTCACAATTTCAAGTAACTACGCTTAGCCATTTCAAGAAACAAGTTCGCAAAATCAAAGTCACTACACTTAACCATTTTCAAAAACAAGTTCACATTTCAAGTCACTACATTTAACCATTTTCAAGAAACAAGTTCACAATTTCAAGTCACTACACTTAACCATTTTCAAGTCACTAATTCACATTTTAAGTTACTACACATAACCATTTTCAATAAACAAATTCACATTTCAAGTCACTACATTACTCCATTTTCAAGAAACAAGTTCACATTTTCAAGTCACTAAATTACTCCATTTTCAAGAAACAACTTCACAATTACAAGTCACTACACTTAACCATTTCAAGAAACAAGTTCACAATTTCAAGTCACTACACTTAACCATTTTCAAGAAACAAGTTCACAATTTCAAGTCACTATGCTTTGCCATTTCAAGAAACAAGTTCACAATTTCAAGTCACTAAGCTTAGCCATTTCAAGAAACAAGTTCACAATTTCAAATCACTACTCTTTACCATTTTCAAGTCACTAATTCACATTACAAGTCAGTACACTTAACCGTTTCAAGAAACAAGTTCACAATTTGAAGTCACTATACTTAACCATTTTCAACTCACTAATTCACATTTTAAGTCACTACACATAACCATTTTCAAGAAACAAATTCACATTTCAAGTCACTACATTACTCCATTTACAAGAAACAAGTTCACATTTTCAAGTCACTAAATTACTCCATTTTCAAGAAACAACTTCACAATTACAAGTCACTACACTTAACCATTTAAAGAAACAAGTTCACAATTTCAAGTCACTACACTTTGCCAGTTTCAAGTATCTACACTTAACCATTTTCAAGAAACAAGTTCACAATTTCAAGTCACTACACTTTACCATTTTCAAGTCACTAATTCACATTTTAAGTCACTACACATAACCATTTTCAAGAAACAAATTCACATTTCAAGTCACTACATTACTCCATTTTCAAGAAACAAGTTCACATTTTCAAGTCACTAAATTACTCCATTTTCAAGAAACAGCTTCACAATTACAAGTCACTACACTTAACCATTTTCAAGAAACAAGTTCACAATTTCAAGTCACTATGCTTTGCCATTTCAAGAAACAAGTTCACAATTTCAAGTCACTAAGCTTAGCCATTTCAAGAAACAAGTTCACAATTTCAAATCACTACTCTTTGCCATTTTCAAGTCACTAATTCACATTACAAGTCAGTACACTTAACCGTTTCAAGAAACAAGTTCACAATTTGAAGTCACTATACTTAACCATTTTCAACTCACTAATTCACATTTCAACTCACTACACTAAACCATTTTCAAGAAACAGGTTCACATTTCAAGTCACTACATTTAACCATTTTCAAGAAAAAAATTCACAATTTCATGTCACTTCACTTAACCATTTTCAAGTCACTAATTCACATTTCAAGTCACTACAATTAACCATTTAGAAGAAATAAGTTCACAATTTCAAGCCACTTCATTTAACCATTTTACCATTTTCAACACAATAATTCACATTTCAAGTCACTGCACTTAACCATTTTCAACTTACTAATTAACATTTCAGGTCACTACACTTAACCATTTTCAAGAAACAAGTTCACAATTTCAAGTCACTACACTTAACCATTTCAAGAAACAAGTTCACAATTTCAAGGCACTATACTTAACCATTCTCAAAAACAAATTCACATTTCAAGTCACTACATTACTCCATTTTCAAGAAACAAGTTCACATTTTCAAGTCACTACACTTAACCATTTTCAACTCACTAATTCACATTTCAACTCCTTAAAATTAACCATTTTCAAGAAACATGTTCACAATTTCAAGTCACTACACTTATCCATTTCCAAGAAACAAGTTCACTATTTCTAGTCACTACGCTTATCCAATTCAAGAATCAAGTTCACAATTTCAAATCACTATACTTTACCATTTTCTAGTCTCTAATTCACATTTCAAGTCACTACATTACTCCATTTTCAAGAAACAAGTTCACAATTTCAAGTAACTACGCTTAGCTATTTCAAGAAACAAGTTCGCAAAATCAAAGTCAATACACTTAACCATTTTCAAAAACAAGTTCACATTTCAAGTCACTACATTTAACCATTTTCAAGAAACAAGTTCACAATTTCAAGTCACTACACTTTACCATTTTCAAGTCACTAATTCACATTTTAAGTCACTACACATAACCATTTTCAAGAAACAAATTCACATTTCAAGTCACTACATTACTCCATTTTCAAGAAACAAGTTCACATTTTCAAGTCAGTACACTTAACCATTTTCAACTCACTAATTTACATTTCAACTCCTTACACTTAACCATTTTCAAAAAACAAGTTCACAATTTCAAATCACTACTCTTTACCATTTTCTTGTCACTAATTCACATTTCAAGTCACAACATTTAACCATTTTCAAGAAACAAGTTCACATTTTCAAGTCACTACACTTAACCATTTTCAACTCACTAATTCACATTTCAACTCCTTACACTTAACCATTTTCAAGAAACATGTTCACAATTTCAAGTCACTACTCTTAACCATTTTCAAGAAACAAGTTCACAATTTCAAGTCACTACGCTTAGCCATTTCAAGAAATAAGTTTGCAATATCAAGTCACTACACTTTACCATTTTCAAGAAACTAATTCACATTTCAAGTCACTACACTTAACCATTTTCAAGAAACAAGTTCACAATTTCATGTCACTACACTAAACCATTTTCACGTCACTAATTCACATTTCAAGTCACTACACTTATCCATTTCCAAGAAACAAGTTCAAAATTTCAAGTCACTTCATTTAACCATTTTACCATTTTCAACACAATAATTCACATTTCATGTCACTACACTTAACCAGTTTAAAGAAACAAGTTCACAATTGCAAGTCACAACACTTAACCATTTCAAGAAACAAGTTCACAATTTCAAGTCACTACACTTAACCTTTTTCAAGAAACATGTTCACAATTTCAAGTCACTATACTTAACCATTTTCAAGTCACTAATTCACATTTTAAGTCACAACACTTAACCATTTTCAAGAAACAAGTTCACATTTCAAGTCACTACATTAAATCATTTTCAAGAAACAAGTTCACAATTTCAAGTCACTACACTTAACCATTTTCAACTCACTAATTAACATTTCAAGTCACTACACTTAACCATTTTCCAGAAACAAGTTCACAATTTCAAGTCACTAAGCTTAGCCATTTCAAGAAACAAGTTCACAATTTCAAATCACTACGCTTTACCATTTTCAAGTCACTAATTCACATTACAAGTCACTGCACTTAACCGTTTCAAGAAACAAGTTCACAATTTCAAATCACTACTCTTTACCATTTTCAAGTCACTAATTCACATTACAAGTCAGTACACTTAACCATTTCAAGAAACAAGTTCACAATTTGAAGTCACTATACTTAACCATTTTCAACTCACTAATTCACATTTCAACTCACTACACTAAACCATTTTCAAGAAACAAGTTCACATTTCAAGTCACTACATTTAACCATTTTCAAGAAAAAAAATCACAATTTCATGTCACATCACTTAACCATTTTCAAGTCACTAATTCACATTTCAAGTCACTACAATTAACCATTTAGAAGAAATTAGTTCACAATTTCAAGCCACTTCATTTAACCATTTTACCATTTTCAACACAATAATTCACATTTCAAGTCACTGCACTTAACCATTTTCAACTTACTAATTAACATTTCAGGTCACTACACTTAACCATTTTCAAGAAACAAGTTCACAATTTCAAGTCACTACACTTAACCATTTCAAGAAACAAGTTCACAATTTCAAAGCACTATACTTAACCATTCTCAAAAACAAATTCACATTTCAAGTCACTACATTACTCCATTTTCAAGAAACAAGTTCACATTTTCAAGTCACTACACTTAACCATTTTCAACTCACTAATTCACATTTCAACTCCTTAAACTTAACCATTTTCAAGAAACATGTTCACAATTTCAAGTCACTACACTTATCCATTTCCAAGAAACAAGTTCACTATTTCTAGTCACTACGCTTATCCAATTCAAGAATCAAGTTCACAATTTCAAATCACTATACTTTACCATTTTCTAGTCTCTAATTCACATTTCAAGTCACTGTACTTAACCATTTTCAAGAAACAAGTTCACAATTTCAAGTAACTACGCTTAGCCATTTCAAGAAACAAGTTCGCAAAATCAAAGTCACTACACTTAACCATTTTCAAAAACAAGTTCACATTTCAAGTCACTACACTTAACCATTTTCAAGAAACAAGTTCACAATTTCAAGTCACTATGCTTTGCCATTTCAAGAAACAAGTTCACAATTTCAAGTCACTACACTTTACCATTTTCAAGTCACTAATTCAAATTTTATGTCACTACACATAACCATTTTCAAGAAACAAATTCACATTTTCAAGTCACTAAATTACTCCATTTTCAAGAAACAACTTCACAATTACAAGTCACTACACTTAACCATTTCAAGAAACAAGTTCACAATTTCAAGTCACTACACTTAACCATTTTCAAGAAACAAGTTCACATTTCATGTCACTACATTTAACCATTTTCAAGAAAAAAATTCACAATTTCATGTCACTTCACTTAACCATTTTCAAGTCACTAATTCACATTTCAAGTCACTACAATTAACCATTTAGAAGAAATAAGTTCACAATTTCAAGCCACTTCATTTAACCATTTTACCATTTTCAACACAATAATTCACATTTCAAGTCACTGCACTTAACCATTTTCAACTTACTAATTAACATTTCAGGTCACTACACTTAACCATTTTCAAGAAACAAGTTCACAATTTCAAGTCACTACACTTAACCATTTCAAGAAACAAGTTCACAATTTCAAGGCACTATACTTAACCATTTTCAAAAACAAATTCACATTTCAAGTCACTACATTACTCCATTTTCAAGAAACAAGTTCACATTTTCAAGTCACTACACTTAACCATTTTCAACTCACTAATTCACATTTCAACTCCTTAAACTTAACCATTTTCAAGAAACATGTTCACAATTTCAAGTCACTACACTTATCCATTTCCAAGAAACAAGTTCACAATTTCTAGTCACTACGCTTATCCAATTCAAGAATCAAGTTCACAATTTCAAATCACTATACTTTACCATTTTCTAGTCTCTAATTCACATTTCAAGTCACTGTACTTAACCATTTTCAAGAAACAAGTTCACAATTTCAAGTAACTACGCTTAGCCATTTCAAGAAACAAGTTCGCAAAATCAAAGTCACTACACTTAACCATTTTCAAAAACAAGTTCACATTTCAAGTCACTACATTTAACCATTTTCAAGAAACAAGTTCGCAATTTTAAGTCACTACACTTTACCATTTTCAAGTCACTAATTCACATTTTAAGTCACTACACATAACCATTTTCAAGAAACAAATTCACATTTCAAGTCACTACATTACTCCATTTTCAAGAAACCAGTTCACATTTTCAAGTCACTACACTTAACCATTTTCAAGAAACAAATTCACATTTCAAGTCACTACATTACTCCATTTTCAAGAAACCAGTTCACATTTTCAAGTCACTACACTTAACCATTTTCAACTCACTAATTTACATTTCAACTCCTTACACTTAACCATTTTCAAAAAACAAGTTCACATTTCATGTCACTACATTTAACCATTTTCAAGAAAAAAATTCACAATTTCATGTCACTTCACTTAACCATTTTCAAGTCACTAATTCACATTTCAAGTCACTACAATTAACCATTTAGAAGAAATAAGTTCACAATTTCAAGCCACTTCATTTAACCATTTTACCATTTTCAACACAATAATTCACATTTCAAGTCACTGCACTTAACCATTTTCAACTTACTAATTAACATTTCAGGTCACTACACTTAACCATTTTCAAGAAACAAGTTCACAATTTCAAGTCACTACACTTAACCATTTCAAGAAACAAGTTCACAATTTCAAGGCACTATACTTAACCATTTTCAAAAACAAATTCACATTTCAAGTCACTACATTACTCCATTTTCAAGAAACAAGTTCACATTTTCAAGTCACTACACTTAACCATTTTCAACTCACTAATTCACATTTCAACTCCTTAAACTTAACCATTTTCAAGAAACATGTTCACAATTTCAAGTCACTACACTTATCCATTTCCAAGAAACAAGTTCACTATTTCTAGTCACTACGCTTATCCAATTCAAGAATCAAGTTCACAATTTCAAATCACTATACTTTACCATTTTCTAGTCTCTAATTCACATTTCAAGTCACTGTACTTAACCATTTTCAAGAAACAAGTTCACAATTTCAAGTAACTACGCTTAGCCATTTCAAGAAACAAGTTCGCAAAATCAAAGTCACTACACTTAACCATTTTCAAAAACAAGTTCACATTTCAAGTCACTACACTTAACCATTTTCAAGAAACAAGTTCACAATTTCAAGTCACTATGCTTTGCCATTTCAAGAAACAAGTTCACAATTTCAAGTCACTACACTTTACCATTTTCAAGTCACTAATTCAAATTTTATGTCACTACACATAACCATTTTCAAGAAACAAATTCACATTTTCAAGTCACTAAATTACTCCATTTTCAAGAAACAACTTCACAATTACAAGTCACTACACTTAACCATTTCAAGAAACAAGTTCACAATTTCAAGTCACTACACTTAACCATTTTCAAGAAACAAGTTCACATTTCATGTCACTACATTTAACCATTTTCAAGAAAAAAATTCACAATTTCATGTCACTTCACTTAACCATTTTCAAGTCACTAATTCACATTTCAAGTCACTACAATTAACCATTTAGAAGAAATAAGTTCACAATTTCAAGCCACTTCATTTAACCATTTTACCATTTTCAACACAATAATTCACATTTCAAGTCACTGCACTAAACCATTTTCAACTTACTAATTAATATTTCAGGTCACTACACTTAACCATTTTCAAGAAACAAGTTCACAATTTCAAGTCACTACACTTAACCATTTCAAGAAACAAGTTCACAATTTCAAGGCACTATACTTAACCATTTTCAAAAACAAATTCACATTTCAAGTCACTACATTACTCCATTTTCAAGAAACAAGTTCACATTTTCAAGTCACTACACTTAACCATTTTCAACTCACTAATTCACATTTCAACTCCTTAAACTTAACCATTTTCAAGAAACATGTTCACAATTTCAAGTCACTACACTTATCCATTTCCAAGAAACAAGTTCACAATTTCTAGTCACTACGCTTATCCAATTCAAGAATCAAGTTCACAATTTCAAATCACTATACTTTACCATTTTCTAGTCTCTAATTCACATTTCAAGTCACTGTACTTAACCATTTTCAAGAAACAAGTTCACAATTTCAAGTAACTACGCTTAGCCATTTCAAGAAACAAGTTCGCAAAATCAAAGTCACTACACTTAACCATTTTCAAAAACAAGTTCACATTTCAAGTCACTACACTTAACCATTTTCAAGAAACAAGTTCACAATTTCAAGTCACTATGCTTTGCCATTTCAAGAAACAAGTTCACAATTTCAAGTCACTAAGCTTAGCCATTTCAAGAAACAAGTTCACAATTTCAAATCACTACTCTTTACCATTTTCAAGTCACTAATTCACATTACAAGTCAGTACACTTAACCGTTTCAAGAAACAAGTTCACAATTTGAAGTCACTATACTTAACCATTTTCAACTCACTAATTCGCATTTCAACTCACTACACTAAACCATTTTCAAGAAACAAGTTCACATTTCAAGTCACTACATTTAACCATTTTCAAGAAAAAAATTCACAATTTCATGTCACTTCACTTAACCATTTTCAAGTCACTAATTCACATTTCAAGTCACTACAATTAACCATTTAGAAGAAATAAGTTCACAATTTCAAGCCACTTCATTTAACCATTTTACCATTTTCAACACAATAATTCACATTTCAAGTCACTGCACTTAACCATTTTCAACTTACTAATTAACATTTCAGGTCACTACACTTAACCATTTTCAAGAAACAAGTTCACAATTTCAAGTCACTACACTTAACCATTTCAAGAAACAAGTTCACAATTTCAAGGCACTATACTTAACCATTTTCAAAAACAAATTCACATTTCAAGTCACTACATTACTCCATTTTCAAGAAACAAGTTCACATTTTCAAGTCACTACACTTAACCATTTTCAACTCACTAATTCACATTTCAACTCCTTAAACTTAACCATTTTCAAGAAACATGTTCACAATTTCAAGTCACTACACTTATCCATTTCCAAGAAACAAGTTCACTATTTCTAGTCACTACGCTTATCCAATTCAAGAATCAAGTTCACAATTTCAAATCACTATACTTTACCATTTTCTAGTCTCTAATTCACATTTCAAGTCACTGTACTTAACCATTTTCAAGAAACAAGTTCACAATTTCAAGTAACTACGCTTAGCCATTTCAAGAAACAAGTTCGCAAAATCAAAGTCACTACACTTAACCATTTTCAAAAACAAGTTCACATTTCAAGTCACTACATTTAACCATTTTCAAGAAACAAGTTCGCAATTTTAAGTCACTACACTTTACCATTTTCAAGTCACTAATTCACATTTTAAGTCACTACACATAACCATTTTCAAGAAACAAATTCACATTTCAAGTCACTACATTACTCCATTTTCAAGAAACCAGTTCACATTTTCAAGTCACTACACTTAACCATTTTCAAGAAACAAATTCACATTTCAAGTCACTACATTACTCCATTTTCAAGAAACCAGTTCACATTTTCAAGTCACTACACTTAACCATTTTCAACTCACTAATTTACATTTCAACTCCTTACACTTAACCATTTTCAAAAAACAAGTTCACATTTCATGTCACTACATTTAACCATTTTCAAGAAAAAAATTCACAATTTCATGTCACTTCACTTAACCATTTTCAAGTCACTAATTCACATTTCAAGTCACTACAATTAACCATTTAGAAGAAATAAGTTCACAATTTCAAGCCACTTCATTTAACCATTTTACCATTTTCAACACAATAATTCACATTTCAAGTCACTGCACTTAACCATTTTCAACTTACTAATTAACATTTCAGGTCACTACACTTAACCATTTTCAAGAAACAAGTTCACAATTTCAAGTCACTACACTTAACCATTTCAAGAAACAAGTTCACAATTTCAAGGCACTATACTTAACCATTTTCAAAAACAAATTCACATTTCAAGTCACTACATTACTCCATTTTCAAGAAACAAGTTCACATTTTCAAGTCACTACACTTAACCATTTTCAACTCACTAATTCACATTTCAACTCCTTAAACTTAACCATTTTCAAGAAACATGTTCACAATTTCAAGTCACTACACTTATCCATTTCCAAGAAACAAGTTCACTATTTCTAGTCACTACGCTTATCCAATTCAAGAATCAAGTTCACAATTTCAAATCACTATACTTTACCATTTTCTAGTCTCTAATTCACATTTCAAGTCACTGTACTTAACCATTTTCAAGAAACAAGTTCACAATTTCAAGTAACTACGCTTAGCCATTTCAAGAAACAAGTTCGCAAAATCAAAGTCACTACACTTAACCATTTTCAAAAACAAGTTCACATTTCAAGTCACTACACTTAACCATTTTCAAGAAACAAGTTCACAATTTCAAGTCACTATGCTTTGCCATTTCAAGAAACAAGTTCACAATTTCAAGTCACTACACTTTACCATTTTCAAGTCACTAATTCAAATTTTATGTCACTACACATAACCATTTTCAAGAAACAAATTCACATTTTCAAGTCACTAAATTACTCCATTTTCAAGAAACAACTTCACAATTACAAGTCACTACACTTAACCATTTCAAGAAACAAGTTCACAATTTCAAGTCACTACACTTAACCATTTTCAAGAAACAAGTTCACATTTCATGTCACTACATTTAACCATTTTCAAGAAAAAAATTCACAATTTCATGTCACTTCACTTAACCATTTTCAAGTCACTAATTCACATTTCAAGTCACTACAATTAACCATTTAGAAGAAATAAGTTCACAATTTCAAGCCACTTCATTTAACCATTTTACCATTTTCAACACAATAATTCACATTTCAAGTCACTGCACTAAACCATTTTCAACTTACTAATTAACATTTCAGGTCACTACACTTAACCATTTTCAAGAAACAAGTTCACAATTTCAAGTCACTACACTTAACCATTTCAAGAAACAAGTTCACAATTTCAAGGCACTATACTTAACCATTTTCAAAAACAAATTCACATTTCAAGTCACTACATTACTCCATTTTCAAGAAACAAGTTCACATTTTCAAGTCACTACACTTAACCATTTTCAACTCACTAATTCACATTTCAACTCCTTAAACTTAACCATTTTCAAGAAACATGTTCACAATTTCAAGTCACTACACTTATCCATTTCCAAGAAACAAGTTCACAATTTCTAGTCACTACGCTTATCCAATTCAAGAATCAAGTTCACAATTTCAAATCACTAGACTTTACCATTTTCTAGTCTCTAATTCACATTTCAAGTCACTGTACTTAACCATTTTCAAGAAACAAGTTCACAATTTCAAGTAACTACGCTTAGCCATTTCAAGAAACAAGTTCGCAAAATCAAAGTCACTACACTTAACCATTTTCAAAAACAAGTTCACATTTCAAGTCACTACACTTAACCATTTTCAAGAAACAAGTTCACAATTTCAAGTCACTATGCTTTGCCATTTTAAGAAACAAGTTCACAATTTCAAGTCACTACACTTTACCATTTTCAAGTCACTAATTCAAATTTTATGTCACTACACATAACCATTTTCAAGAAACAAATTCACATTTTCAAGTCACTAAATTACTCCATTTTCAAGAAACAACTTCACAATTACAAGTCACTACACTTAACCATTTCAAGAAACAAGTTCACAATTTCAAGTCACTACACTTAACCATTTTCAAGAAACAAGTTCACATTTCATGTCACTACATTTAACCATTTTCAAGAAAAAAATTCACAATTTCATGTCACTTCACTTAACCATTTTCAAGTCACTAATTCACATTTCAAGTCACTACAATTAACCATTTAGAAGAAATAAGTTCACAATTTCAAGCCACTTCATTTAACCATTTTACCATTTTCAACACAATAATTCACATTTCAAGTCACTGCACTTAACCATTTTCAACTTACTAATTAACATTTCAGGTCACTACACTTAACCATTTTCAAGAAACAAGTTCACAATTTCAAGTCACTACACTTAACCATTTCAAGAAACAAGTTCACAATTTCAAGGCACTATACTTAACCATTTTCAAAAACAAATTCACATTTCAAGTCACTACATTACTCCATTTTCAAGAAACAAGTTCACATTTTCAAGTCACTACACTTAACCATTTTCAACTCACTAATTCACATTTCAACTCCTTAAACTTAACCATTTTCAAGAAACATGTTCACAATTTCAAGTCACTACACTTATCCATTTCCAAGAAACAAGTTCACAATTTCTAGTCACTACGCTTATCCAATTCAAGAATCAAGTTCACAATTTCAAATCACTAGACTTTACCATTTTCTAGTCTCTAATTCACATTTCAAGTCACTGTACTTAACCATTTTCAAGAAACAAGTTCACAATTTCAAGTAACTACGCTTAGCCATTTCAAGAAACAAGTTCGCAAAATCAAAGTCACTACACTTAACCATTTTCAAAAACAAGTTCACATTTCAAGTCACTACACTTAACCATTTTCAAGAAACAAGTTCACAATTTCAAGTCACTATGCTTTGCCATTTCAAGAAACAAGTTCACAATTTCAAGTCACTACACTTTACCATTTTCAAGTCACTAATTCAAATTTTATGTCACTACACATAACCATTTTCAAGAAACAAATTCACATTTTCAAGTCACTAAATTACTCCATTTTCAAGAAACAACTTCACAATTACAAGTCACTACACTTAACCATTTCAAGAAACAAGTTCACAATTTCAAGTCACTACACTTAACCATTTTCAAGAAACAAGTTCACATTTCATGTCACTACATTTAACCATTTTCAAGAAAAAAATTCACAATTTCATGTCACTTCACTTAACCATTTTCAAGTCACTAATTCACATTTCAAGTCACTACAATTAACCATTTAGAAGAAATAAGTTCACAATTTCAAGCCACTTCATTTAACCATTTTACCATTTTCAACACAATAATTCACATTTCAAGTCACTGCACTTAACCATTTTCAACTTACTAATTAACATTTCAGGTCACTACACTTAACCATTTTCAAGAAACAAGTTCACAATTTCAAGTCACTACACTTAACCATTTCAAGAAACAAGTTCACAATTTCAAGGCACTATACTTAACCATTTTCAAAAACAAATTCACATTTCAAGTCACTACATTACTCCATTTTCAAGAAACAAGTTCACATTTTCAAGTCACTACACTTAACCATTTTCAACTCACTAATTCACATTTCAACTCCTTAAACTTAACCATTTTCAAGAAACATGTTCACAATTTCAAGTCACTACACTTATCCATTTCCAAGAAACAAGTTCACAATTTCTAGTCACTACGCTTATCCAATTCAAGAATCAAGTTCACAATTTCAAATCACTATACTTTACCATTTTCTAGTCTCTAATTCACATTTCAAGTCACTGTACTTAACCATTTTCAAGAAACAAGTTCACAATTTCAAGTAACTACGCTTAGCCATTTCAAGAAACAAGTTCGCAAAATCAAAGTCACTACACTTAACCATTTTCAAAAACAAGTTCACATTTCAAGTCACTACATTTAACCATTTTCAAGAAACAAGTTCACAATTTTAAGTCACTACACTTTACCATTTTCAAGTCACTAATTCACATTTTAAGTCACTACACATAACCATTTTCAAGAAACAAATTCACATTTCAAGTCACTACATTACTCCATTTTCAAGAAACCAGTTCACATTTTCAAGTCACTACACTTAACCATTTTCAAGAAACAAATTCACATTTCAAGTCACTACATTACTCCATTTTCAAGAAACCAGTTCACATTTTCAAGTCACTACACTTAACCATTTTCAACTCACTAATTTACATTTCAACTCCTTACACTTAACCATTTTCAAAAAACAAGTTCACATTTCATGTCACTACATTTAACCATTTTCAAGAAAAAAATTCACAATTTCATGTCACTTCACTTAACCATTTTCAAGTCACTAATTCACATTTCAAGTCACTACAATTAACCATTTAGAAGAAATAAGTTCACAATTTCAAGCCACTTCATTTAACCATTTTACCATTTTCAACACAATAATTCACATTTCAAGTCACTGCACTTAACCATTTTCAACTTACTAATTAACATTTCAGGTCACTACACTTAACCATTTTCAAGAAACAAGTTCACAATTTCAAGTCACTACACTTAACCATTTCAAGAAACAAGTTCACAATTTCAAGGCACTATACTTAACCATTTTCAAAAACAAATTCACATTTCAAGTCACTACATTACTCCATTTTCAAGAAACAAGTTCACATTTTCAAGTCACTACACTTAACCATTTTCAACTCACTAATTCACATTTCAACTCCTTAAACTTAACCATTTTCAAGAAACATGTTCACAATTTCAAGTCACTACATTTATCCATTTCCAAGAAACAAGTTCACTATTTCTAGTCACTACGCTTATCCAATTCAAGAATCAAGTTCACAATTTCAAATCACTAGACTTTACCATTTTCTAGTCTCTAATTCACATTTCAAGTCACTGTACTTAACCATTTTCAAGAAACAAGTTCACAATTTCAAGTAACTACGCTTAGCCATTTCAAGAAACAAGTTCGCAAAATCAAAGTCACTACACTTAACCATTTTCAAAAACAAGTTCACATTTCAAGTCACTACACTTAACCATTTTCAAGAAACAAGTTCACAATTTCAAGTCACTATGCTTTGCCATTTCAAGAAACAAGTTCACAATTTCAAGTCACTACACTTTACCATTTTCAAGTCACTAATTCAAATTTTATGTCACTACACATAACCATTTTCAAGAAACAAATTCACATTTTCAAGTCACTAAATTACTCCATTTTCAAGAAACAACTTCACAATTACAAGTCACTACACTTAACCATTTCAAGAAACAAGTTCACAATTTCAAGTCACTACACTTAACCATTTTCAAGAAACAAGTTCACATTTCATGTCACTACATTTAACCATTTTCAAGAAAAAAATTCACAATTTCATGTCACTTCACTTAACCATTTTCAAGTCACTAATTCACATTTCAAGTCACTACAATTAACCATTTAGAAGAAATAAGTTCACAATTTCAAGCCACTTCATTTAACCATTTTACCATTTTCAACACAATAATTCACATTTCAAGTCACTGCACTTAACCATTTTCAACTTACTAATTAACATTTCAGGTCACTACACTTAACCATTTTCAAGAAACAAGTTCACAATTTCAAGTCACTACACTTAACCATTTCAAGAAACAAGTTCACAATTTCAAGGCACTATACTTAACCATTTTCAAAAACAAATTCACATTTCAAGTCACTACATTACTCCATTTTCAAGAAACAAGTTCACATTTTCAAGTCACTACACTTAACCATTTTCAACTCACTAATTCACATTTCAACTCCTTAAACTTAACCATTTTCAAGAAACATGTTCACAATTTCAAGTCACTACACTTATCCATTTCCAAGAAACAAGTTCACAATTTCTAGTCACTACGCTTATCCAATTCAAGAATCAAGTTCACAATTTCAAATCACTAGACTTTACCATTTTCTAGTCTCTAATTCACATTTCAAGTCACTGTACTTAACCATTTTCAAGAAACAAGTTCACAATTTCAAGTAACTACGCTTAGCCATTTCAAGAAACAAGTTCGCAAAATCAAAGTCACTACACTTAACCATTTTCAAAAACAAGTTCACATTTCAAGTCACTACACTTAACCATTTTCAAGAAACAAGTTCACAATTTCAAGTCACTATGCTTTGCCATTTCAAGAAACAAGTTCACAATTTCAAGTCACTACACTTTACCATTTTCAAGTCACTAATTCAAATTTTATGTCACTACACATAACCATTTTCAAGAAACAAATTCACATTTTCAAGTCACTAAATTACTCCATTTTCAAGAAACAACTTCACAATTACAAGTCACTACACTTAACCATTTCAAGAAACAAGTTCACAATTTCAAGTCACTACACTTAACCATTTTCAAGAAACAAGTTCACATTTCATGTCACTACATTTAACCATTTTCAAGAAAAAAATTCACAATTTCATGTCACTTCACTTAACCATTTTCAAGTCACTAATTCACATTTCAAGTCACTACAATTAACCATTTAGAAGAAATAAGTTCACAATTTCAAGCCACTTCATTTAACCATTTTACCATTTTCAACACAATAATTCACATTTCAAGTCACTGCACTTAACCATTTTCAACTTACTAATTAACATTTCAGGTCACTACACTTAACCATTTTCAAGAAACAAGTTCACAATTTCAAGTCACTACACTTAACCATTTCAAGAAACAAGTTCACAATTTCAAGGCACTATACTTAACCATTTTCAAAAACAAATTCACATTTCAAGTCACTACATTACTCCATTTTCAAGAAACAAGTTCACATTTTCAAGTCACTACACTTAACCATTTTCAACTCACTAATTCACATTTCAACTCCTTAAACTTAACCATTTTCAAGAAACATGTTCACAATTTCAAGTCACTACACTTATCCATTTCCAAGAAACAAGTTCACAATTTCTAGTCACTACGCTTATCCAATTCAAGAATCAAGTTCACAATTTCAAATCACTAGACTTTACCATTTTCTAGTCTCTAATTCACATTTCAAGTCACTGTACTTAACCATTTTCAAGAAACAAGTTCACAATTTCAAGTAACTACGCTTAGCCATTTCAAGAAACAAGTTCGCAAAATCAAAGTCACTACACTTAACCATTTTCAAAAACAAGTTCACATTTCAAGTCACTACACTTAACCATTTTCAAGAAACAAGTTCACAATTTCAAGTCACTATGCTTTGCCATTTCAAGAAACAAGTTCACAATTTCAAGTCACTACACTTTACCATTTTCAAGTCACTAATTCAAATTTTATGTCACTACACATAACCATTTTCAAGAAACAAATTCACATTTTCAAGTCACTAAATTACTCCATTTTCAAGAAACAACTTCACAATTACAAGTCACTACACTTAACCATTTCAAGAAACAAGTTCACAATTTCAAGTCACTACACTTAACCATTTTCAAGAAACAAGTTCACATTTCATGTCACTACATTTAACCATTTTCAAGAAAAAAATTCACAATTTCATGTCACTTCACTTAACCATTTTCAAGTCACTAATTCACATTTCAAGTCACTACAATTAACCATTTAGAAGAAATAAGTTCACAATTTCAAGCCACTTCATTTAACCATTTTACCATTTTCAACACAATAATTCACATTTCAAGTCACTGCACTTAACCATTTTCAACTTACTAATTAACATTTCAGGTCACTACACTTAACCATTTTCAAGAAACAAGTTCACAATTTCAAGTCACTACACTTAACCATTTCAAGAAACAAGTTCACAATTTCAAGGCACTATACTTAACCATTTTCAAAAACAAATTCACATTTCAAGTCACTACATTACTCCATTTTCAAGAAACAAGTTCACATTTTCAAGTCACTACACTTAACCATTTTCAACTCACTAATTCACATTTCAACTCCTTAAACTTAACCATTTTCAAGAAACATGTTCACAATTTCAAGTCACTACACTTATCCATTTCCAAGAAACAAGTTCACTATTTCTAGTCACTACGCTTATCCAATTCAAGAATCAAGTTCACAATTTCAAATCACTATACTTTACCATTTTCTAGTCTCTAATTCATATTTCAAGTCACTGTACTTAACCATTTTCAAGAAACAAGTTCACAATTTCAAGTAACTACGCTTAGCCATTTCAAGAAACAAGTTCGCAAAATCAAAGTCACTACACTTAACCATTTTCAAAAACAAGTTCACATTTCAAGTCACTACACTTAACCATTTTCAAGAAACAAGTTCACAATTTCAAGTCACTATGCTTTGCCATTTCAAGAAACAAGTTCACAATTTCAAGTCACTACACTTTACCATTTTCAAGTCACTAATTCAAATTTTATGTCACTACACATAACCATTTTCAAGAAACAAATTCACATTTTCAAGTCACTAAATTACTCCATTTTCAAGAAACAACTTCACAATTACAAGTCACTACACTTAACCATTTCAAGAAACAAGTTCACAATTTCAAGTCACTACACTTAACCATTTTCAAGAAACAAGTTCACATTTCATGTCACTACATTTAACCATTTTCAAGAAAAAAATTCACAATTTCATGTCACTTCACTTAACCATTTTCAAGTCACTAATTCACATTTCAAGTCACTACAATTAACCATTTAGAAGAAATAAGTTCACAATTTCAAGCCACTTCATTTAACCATTTTACCATTTTCAACACAATAATTCACATTTCAAGTCACTGCACTTAACCATTTTCAACTTACTAATTAACATTTCAGGTCACTACACTTAACCATTTTCAAGAAACAAGTTCACAATTTCAAGTCACTACACTTAACCATTTCAAGAAACAAGTTCACAATTTCAAGGCACTATACTTAACCATTTTCAAAAACAAATTCACATTTCAAGTCACTACATTACTCCATTTTCAAGAAACAAGTTCACATTTTCAAGTCACTACACTTAACCATTTTCAACTCACTAATTCACATTTCAACTCCTTAAACTTAACCATTTTCAAGAAACATGTTCACAATTTCAAGTCACTACACTTATCCATTTCCAAGAAACAAGTTCACAATTTCTAGTCACTACGCTTATCCAATTCAAGAATCAAGTTCACAATTTCAAATCACTAGACTTTACCATTTTCTAGTCTCTAATTCACATTTCAAGTCACTGTACTTAACCATTTTCAAGAAACAAGTTCACAATTTCAAGTAACTACGCTTATCCATTTCAAGAAACAAGTTCGCAAAATCAAAGTCACTACACTTAACCATTTTCAAAAACAAGTTCACATTTCAAGTCACTACATTTAACCATTTTCAAGAAACAAGTTCACAATTTCAAGTCACTACACTTTACCATTTTCAAGTCACTAATTCACATTTTAAGTCACTACACATAACCATTTTCAAGAAACAAATTCACATTTCAAGTCACTACATTACTCCATTTTCAAGAAACCAGTTCACATTTTCAAGTCACTACACTTAACCATTTTCAAGAAACAAATTCACATTTCAAGTCACTACATTACTCCATTTTCAAGAAACCAGTTCACATTTTCAAGTCACTACACTTAACCATTTTCAACTCACTAATTTACATTTCAACTCCTTACACTTAACCATTTTCAAAAAACAAGTTCACATTTCATGTCACTACATTTAACCATTTTCAAGAAAAAAATTCACAATTTCATGTCACTTCACTTAACCATTTTCAAGTCACTAATTCACATTTCAAGTCACTACAATTAACCATTTAGAAGAAATAAGTTCACAATTTCAAGCCACTTCATTTAACCATTTTACCATTTTCAACACAATAATTCACATTTCAAGTCACTGCACTTAACCATTTTCAACTTACTAATTAACATTTCAGGTCACTACACTTAACCATTTTCAAGAAACAAGTTCACAATTTCAAGTCACTACACTTAACCATTTCAAGAAACAAGTTCACAATTTCAAGGCACTATACTTAACCATTTTCAAAAACAAATTCACATTTCAAGTCACTACATTACTCCATTTTCAAGAAACAAGTTCACATTTTCAAGTCACTACACTTAACCATTTTCAACTCACTAATTCACATTTCAACTCCTTAAACTTAACCATTTTCAAGAAACATGTTCACAATTTCAAGTCACTACATTTATCCATTTCCAAGAAACAAGTTCACTATTTCTAGTCACTACGCTTATCCAATTCAAGAATCAAGTTCACAATTTCAAATCACTATACTTTACCATTTTCTAGTCTCTAATTCACATTTCAAGTCACTGTACTTAACCATTTTCAAGAAACAAGTTCACAATTTCAAGTAACTACGCTTAGCCATTTCAAGAAACAAGTTCGCAAAATCAAAGTCACTACACTTAACCATTTTCAAAAACAAGTTCACATTTCAAGTCACTACACTTAACCATTTTCAAGAAACAAGTTCACAATTTCAAGTCACTATGCTTTGCCATTTCAAGAAACAAGTTCACAATTTCAAGTCACTACACTTTACCATTTTCAAGTCACTAATTCAAATTTTATGTCACTACACATAACCATTTTCAAGAAACAAATTCACATTTTCAAGTCACTAAATTACTCCATTTTCAAGAAACAACTTCACAATTACAAGTCACTACACTTAACCATTTCAAGAAACAAGTTCACAATTTCAAGTCACTACACTTAACCATTTTCAAGAAACAAGTTCACATTTCATGTCACTACATTTAACCATTTTCAAGAAAAAAATTCACAATTTCATGTCACTTCACTTAACCATTTTCAAGTCACTAATTCACATTTCAAGTCACTACAATTAACCATTTAGAAGAAATAAGTTCACAATTTCAAGCCACTTCATTTAACCATTTTACCATTTTCAACACAATAATTCACATTTCAAGTCACTGCACTTAACCATTTTCAACTTACTAATTAACATTTCAGGTCACTACACTTAACCATTTTCAAGAAACAAGTTCACAATTTCAAGTCACTACACTTAACCATTTCAAGAAACAAGTTCACAATTTCAAGGCACTATACTTAACCATTTTCAAAAACAAATTCACATTTCAAGTCACTACATTACTCCATTTTCAAGAAACAAGTTCACATTTTCAAGTCACTACACTTAACCATTTTCAACTCACTAATTCACATTTCAACTCCTTAAACTTAACCATTTTCAAGAAACATGTTCACAATTTCAAGTCACTACACTTATCCATTTCCAAGAAACAAGTTCACAATTTCAAGTCACTACACTTATCCATTTCCAAGAAACAAGTTCACAATTTCTAGTCACTACGCTTATCCAATTCAAGAATCAAGTTCACAATTTCAAATCACTAGACTTTACCATTTTCTAGTCTCTAATTCACATTTCAAGTCACTGTACTTAACCATTTTCAAGAAACAAGTTCACAATTTCAAGTAACTACGCTTATCCATTTCAAGAAACAAGTTCGCAAAATCAAAGTCACTACACTTAACCATTTTCAAAAACAAGTTCACATTTCAAGTCACTACATTTAACCATTTTCAAGAAACAAGTTCACAATTTCAAGTCACTACACTTTACCATTTTCAAGTCACTAATTCACATTTTAAGTCACTACACATAACCATTTTCAAGAAACAAATTCACATTTCAAGTCACTACATTACTCCATTTTCAAGAAACCAGTTCACATTTTCAAGTCACTACACTTAACCATTTTCAAGAAACAAATTCACATTTCAAGTCACTACATTACTCCATTTTCAAGAAACCAGTTCACATTTTCAAGTCACTACACTTAACCATTTTCAACTCACTAATTTACATTTCAACTCCTTACACTTAACCATTTTCAAAAAACAAGTTCACATTTCATGTCACTACATTTAACCATTTTCAAGAAAAAAATTCACAATTTCATGTCACTTCACTTAACCATTTTCAAGTCACTAATTCACATTTCAAGTCACTACAATTAACCATTTAGAAGAAATAAGTTCACAATTTCAAGCCACTTCATTTAACCATTTTACCATTTTCAACACAATAATTCACATTTCAAGTCACTGCACTTAACCATTTTCAACTTACTAATTAACATTTCAGGTCACTACACTTAACCATTTTCAAGAAACAAGTTCACAATTTCAAGTCACTACACTTAACCATTTCAAGAAACAAGTTCACAATTTCAAGGCACTATACTTAACCATTTTCAAAAACAAATTCACATTTCAAGTCACTACATTACTCCATTTTCAAGAAACAAGTTCACATTTTCAAGTCACTACACTTAACCATTTTCAACTCACTAATTCACATTTCAACTCCTTAAACTTAACCATTTTCAAGAAACATGTTCACAATTTCAAGTCACTACACTTATCCATTTCCAAGAAACAAGTTCACAATTTCTAGTCACTACGCTTATCCAATTCAAGAATCAAGTTCACAATTTCAAATCACTAGACTTTACCATTTTCTAGTCTCTAATTCACATTTCAAGTCACTGTACTTAACCATTTTCAAGAAACAAGTTCACAATTTCAAGTAACTACGCTTATCCATTTCAAGAAACAAGTTCGCAAAATCAAAGTCACTACACTTAACCATTTTCAAAAACAAGTTCACATTTCAAGTCACTACATTTAACCATTTTCAAGAAACAAGTTCACAATTTCAAGTCACTACACTTTACCATTTTCAAGTCACTAATTCACATTTTAAGTCACTACACATAACCATTTTCAAGAAACAAATTCACATTTCAAGTCACTACATTACTCCATTTTCAAGAAACCAGTTCACATTTTCAAGTCACTACACTTAACCATTTTCAAGAAACAAATTCACATTTCAAGTCACTACATTACTCCATTTTCAAGAAACCAGTTCACATTTTCAAGTCACTACACTTAACCATTTTCAACTCACTAATTTACATTTCAACTCCTTACACTTAACCATTTTCAAAAAACAAGTTCACATTTCATGTCACTACATTTAACCATTTTCAAGAAAAAAATTCACAATTTCATGTCACTTCACTTAACCATTTTCAAGTCACTAATTCACATTTCAAGTCACTACAATTAACCATTTAGAAGAAATAAGTTCACAATTTCAAGCCACTTCATTTAACCATTTTACCATTTTCAACACAATAATTCACATTTCAAGTCACTGCACTTAACCATTTTCAACTTACTAATTAACATTTCAGGTCACTACACTTAACCATTTTCAAGAAACAAGTTCACAATTTCAAGTCACTACACTTAACCATTTCAAGAAACAAGTTCACAATTTCAAGGCACTATACTTAACCATTTTCAAAAACAAATTCACATTTCAAGTCACTACATTACTCCATTTTCAAGAAACAAGTTCACATTTTCAAGTCACTACACTTAACCATTTTCAACTCACTAATTCACATTTCAACTCCTTAAACTTAACCATTTTCAAGAAACATGTTCACAATTTCAAGTCACTACATTTATCCATTTCCAAGAAACAAGTTCACTATTTCTAGTCACTACGCTTATCCAATTCAAGAATCAAGTTCACAATTTCAAATCACTATACTTTACCATTTTCTAGTCTCTAATTCACATTTCAAGTCACTGTACTTAACCATTTTCAAGAAACAAGTTCACAATTTCAAGTAACTACGCTTAGCCATTTCAAGAAACAAGTTCGCAAAATCAAAGTCACTACACTTAACCATTTTCAAAAACAAGTTCACATTTCAAGTCACTACACTTAACCATTTTCAAGAAACAAGTTCACAATTTCAAGTCACTATGCTTTGCCATTTCAAGAAACAAGTTCACAATTTCAAGTCACTACACTTTACCATTTTCAAGTCACTAATTCAAATTTTATGTCACTACACATAACCATTTTCAAGAAACAAATTCACATTTTCAAGTCACTAAATTACTCCATTTTCAAGAAACAACTTCACAATTACAAGTCACTACACTTAACCATTTCAAGAAACAAGTTCACAATTTCAAGTCACTACACTTAACCATTTTCAAGAAACAAGTTCACATTTCATGTCACTACATTTAACCATTTTCAAGAAAAAAATTCACAATTTCATGTCACTTCACTTAACCATTTTCAAGTCACTAATTCACATTTCAAGTCACTACAATTAACCATTTAGAAGAAATAAGTTCACAATTTCAAGCCACTTCATTTAACCATTTTACCATTTTCAACACAATAATTCACATTTCAAGTCACTGCACTTAACCATTTTCAACTTACTAATTAACATTTCAGGTCACTACACTTAACCATTTTCAAGAAACAAGTTCACAATTTCAAGTCACTACACTTAACCATTTCAAGAAACAAGTTCACAATTTCAAGGCACTATACTTAACCATTTTCAAAAACAAATTCACATTTCAAGTCACTACATTACTCCATTTTCAAGAAACAAGTTCACATTTTCAAGTCACTACACTTAACCATTTTCAACTCACTAATTCACATTTCAACTCCTTAAAATTAACCATTTTCAAGAAACATGTTCACAATTTCAAGTCACTACACTTATCCATTTCCAAGAAACAAGTTCACTATTTCTAGTCACTACGCTTATCCAATTCAAGAATCAAGTTCACAATTTCAAATCACTATACTTTACCATTTTCTAGTCTTTAATTCACATTTCAAGTCACTGTACTTAACCATTTTCAAGAAACAAGTTCACAATTTCAAGTAACTACGCTTAGCCATTTCAAGAAACAAGTTCGCAAAATCAAAGTCACTACACTTAACCATTTTCAAAAACAAGTTCACATTTCAAGTCACTACATTTAACCATTTTCAAGAAACAAGTTCGCAATTTTAAGTCACTACACTTTACCATTTTCAAGTCACTAATTCACATTTTAAGTCACTACACATAACCATTTTCAAGAAACAAATTCACATTTCAAGTCACTACATTACTCCATTTTCAAGAAACCAGTTCACATTTTCAAGTCACTACACTTAACCATTTTCAAGAAACAAATTCACATTTCAAGTCACTACATTACTCCATTTTCAAGAAACCAGTTCACATTTTCAAGTCACTACACTTAACCATTTTCAACTCACTAATTTACATTTCAACTCCTTACACTTAACCATTTTCAAAAAACAAGTTCACATTTCATGTCACTACATTTAACCATTTTCAAGAAAAAAATTCACAATTTCATGTCACTTCACTTAACCATTTTCAAAAACAAGTTCACATTTCAAGTCACTACACTTAACCATTTTCAAGAAACAAGTTCACAATTTCAAGTCACTATGCTTTGCCATTTCAAGAAACAAGTTCACAATTTCAAGTCACTACACTTTACCATTTTC
The DNA here is from genome assembly GCA_031232105.1 of Capsicum rhomboideum. NCBI lineage: Eukaryota > Viridiplantae > Streptophyta > Magnoliopsida > Solanales > Solanaceae > Capsicum > Capsicum rhomboideum. The sequence continues at coordinate 62,125,903 of CP124711.1, forward strand.
AAGTCACTAATTCAAATTTTATGTCACTACACATAACCATTTTCAAGAAACAAATTCACATTTTCAAGTCACTAAATTACTCCATTTTCAAGAAACAACTTCACAATTACAAGTCACTACACTTAACCATTTCAAGAAACAAGTTCACAATTTCAAGTCACTACACTTAACCATTTTCAAGAAACAAGTTCACATTTCATGTCACTACATTTAACCATTTTCAAGAAAAAAATTCACAATTTCATGTCACTTCACTTAACCATTTTCAAGTCACTAATTCACATTTCAAGTCACTACAATTAACCATTTAGAAGAAATAAGTTCACAATTTCAAGCCACTTCATTTAACCATTTTACCATTTTCAACACAATAATTCACATTTCAAGTCACTGCACTTAACCATTTTCAACTTACTAATTAACATTTCAGGTCACTACACTTAACCATTTTCAAGAAACAAGTTCACAATTTCAAGTCACTACACTTAACCATTTCAAGAAACAAGTTCACAATTTCAAGGCACTATACTTAACCATTTTCAAGAAACTAATTCACATTTCAAGTCACTACACTTAACCATTTTCAAGAAACAAGTTCACAATTTCATGTCACTACACTAAACCATTTTCACGTCACTAATTCACATTTCAAGTCACTACAATTAACCATTTAGAAGAAATAAGTTCAAAATTTCAAGTCACTTCATTTAACCATTTTACCATTTTCAACACAATAATTCACATTTCAAGTCACTGCACTTAACCAGTTTAAAGAAACAAGTTCACAATTGCAAGTCACAACACTTAACCATTTCAAGAAACAAGTTCACAATTTCAAGTCACTACACTTAACCTTTTTCAAGAAACATGTTCACAATTTTAAGTCACTAAACTTAACTATTTTCAAGTCACAAATTCACATTTTAAGTCACAACACTTAACCATTTTCAAGAAACAAGTTCACATTTCAAGTCACTACATTAAATCATTTTCAAGAAACAAGTTCACAATTTCAAGTCACTACACTTAACCATTTTCAACTCACTAATTAACATTTCTAGTCACTACACTTAACCATTTTCAAAAAACAAGTTCACAATTTCAAGTCACTAAGCTTAGCCATTTCAAGAAACAAGTTCACAATTTCAAGTCACTACACTTAACCATTTCAAGAAACAAGTTCACAATTTCAAGGCACTATACTTAACCATTTTCAAAAACAAATTCACATTTCAAGTCACTACATTACTCCATTTTCAAGAAACAAGTTCACATTTTCAAGTCACTACACTTAACCATTTTCAACTCACTTATTCACATTACAAGTCACTACACTTAACCGTTTCAAGAAACAAGTTCACAATTTCAAGTCACTATACTTAACCATTTTCAAGTCACTAATTCACATTTTAAGTCACAACACTTAACCATTTTCAAGAAACAAGTTCACATTTCAAGTCACTACAATTAACCATTTAGAAGAAATAAGTTCACAATTTCAAGCCACTTCATTTAACCATTTTACCATTTTCAACACAATAATTCACATTTCAAGTCACTACACATAACCATTTCAAGAAACAAGTTCACAATTTCAAGTCACTGCACTTAACCATTTTCAACTTAATAATTAACATTTCAGGTCACTACACTTAACCATTTCAAGAAACAAGTTCACAATTTCAAGTCACTGCACTTAACCATTTTCAACTTACTAATTAACGTTTCAGGTCACTACACTTAACCATTTTCAAGAAACAAGTTCACATTTCAAGTCACTACATTTAACCATTTACAAGAAACAAGTTCACAATTTCAAGTCACTACACATTACCATTTTCAAGTCACTAATTCACATTTTAAGTCATTACACATAACCATTTTCAAAAACAAATTCACATTTCAAGTCACTACATTACTCCATTTTCAAGAAACAAGTTCAGATTTTCAAGTCACTACACTTAACCATTTTCAACTCACTAATTCACATTTTAACTCCTTAAACTTAACCATTTTCAAGAAACATGTTCACAATTTCAAGTCACTACACTTATCCATTTCCAAGAAACAAGTTCACAATTTCTAGTCACAACGCTTATCCATTTCAAGAATCAAGTTCACAATTTCAAATCACTATACTTTACCATTTTCTAGTCTCTAATTCACATTTCAAGTCACTGTACTTAACCATTTTCAAGAAACAAGTTCACAATTTCAAGTAACTACGCTTAGCCATTTCAACAAACAAGTTCGCAATATCAAAGTCACTACACTTAACCATTTTCAAAAACAAGTTCACATTTCAAGTCACTACATTTAACCATTTTCAAGAAACAAGTTCACAATTTCAAGTCACTACACTTTACCATTTTCAAGTCACTAATTCACATTTTAAGTCACTACACATAACCATTTTCAAGAAACAAATTCACATTTCAAGTCACTACATTACTCCATTTTCAAGAAACAAGTTCACATTTTCAAGTCACTACACTTAACCATTTTCAACTCACTAATTTACATTTCAACTCCTTACACTTAACCATTTTCAAAAAACATGTTCACAATTTCAAGTCACTACACTTAACCATTTCAAGAAACAAGTTCACAATTTCAAGTTACTACGCTTAGCCATTTTCAAGAAACAAGTTCACAATTCCAAGTCACTACACTTAAAAATTTTCAATTTCAAGTTCACAAGTTCACAATTGCAAGTCACAACACTTAAAAATTTTCACGAAACAAGTTCAATATTTCTAGTCACTACGCTTAACCATTTTCAACTTACTAATTAACATTTCAAGTCACTACACTTAACCATTTTCAAGAAACAAGTTCACAATTTCTAGTCACTATGCTTTGCCATTTCAAGAAACAAGTTCACAATTTCAAGTCACTAAGCTTAGCCATTTCAAGAAACAAGTTCACAATTTCAAATCACTACTCTTTACCATTTTCAAGTCACTAATTCACATTACAAGTCAGTACACTTAACCGTTTCAAGAAACAAGTTCACAATTTGAAGTCACTATACTTAACCATTTTCAACTCACTAATTCACATTTCAACTCACTACACTAAACCATTTTCAAGAAACAAGTTCACATTTCAAGTCACTACATTTAACCATTTTCAAGAAAAAAATTCACAATTTCATGTCACTTCACTTAACCATTTTCAAGTCACTAATTCACATTTCAAGTCACTACAATTAACCATTTAGAAGAAATAAGTTCACAATTTCAAGCCACTTCATTTAACCATTTTACCATTTTCAACACAATAATTCACATTTCAAGTCACTGCACTTAACCATTTTCAACTTACTAATTAACATTTCAAGTCACTACACTTAATCATTTTCAAGAAACAAGTTCACAATTTCAAGTCACTACACTTAACCATTTCAAGAAACAAGTTCACAATTTCAAGGCACTATACTTAACCATTTTCAAGAAACTAATTCACATTTCAAGTCACTACACTAAACCATTTTCAAGAAACAAGTTCACAATTTCATGTCACTACACTAAACCATTTTCACGTCACTAATTCACATTTCAAGTCACTACAATTAACCATTTAGAAGAAATAAGTTCAAAATTTCAAGTCACTTCATTTAACCATTTTACCATTTTCAACACAATAATTCACATTTCAAGTCGCTACACTTAACCAGTTTAAAGAAACAAGTTCACAATTGCAAGTCACAACACTTAACCATTTCAAGAAACAAGTTCACAATTTCAAGTCACTACACTTAACCTTTTTCAAGAAACATGTTCACAATTTCAAGTCACTAAACTTAACTATTTTCAAGTCACTAATTCACATTTTAAGTCACAACACTTAACCATTTTCAAGAAACAAGTTCACATTTCAAGTCACTACATTAAATCATTTTCAAGAAACAAGTTCACAATTTCAAGTCACTACACTTAACCATTTTCAACTCACTAATTAACATTTCAAGTCACTACACTTAACCATTTTCAAGAAACAAGTTCACAATTTCAAGTCACTAAGCTTAGCCATTTCAAGAAACAAGTTCACAATTCCAAGTCACTACACTTAACCATTTCAAGAAACAAGTTCACAATTTCAAGGCACTATACTTAACCATTTTCAAAAACAAATTTACATTTCAAGTCACTACATTACTCCATTTTCAAGAAACAAGTTCACATTTTCAAGTCACTACACTTAACCATTTTCAACTCACTTATTCACATTACAAGTCACTACACTTAACCGTTTCAAGAAACAAGTTCACAATTTCAAGTCACTATACTTAACCATTTTCAAGTCACTAATTCACATTTTAAGTCACAACACTTAACCATTTTCAAGAAACAAATTCACATTTCAAGTCACTACGCTTATCCATTTCAAGAAACAAGTTCGCAAAATCAAAGTCACTACACTTAACCATTTTCAAAAACAAGTTCACATTTCAAGTCACTACATTTAACCATTTTCAAGAAACAAGTTCACAATTTCAAGTCACTACACTTTACCATTTTCAAGTCACTAATTCACATTTTAAGTCACTACACATAACCATTTTCAAGAAACAAATTCACATTTCAAGTCACTACATTACTCCATTTTCAAGAAACAAGTTCACATTTCAAGTCACTACAATTAACCATTTAGAAGAAACAAGTTCACAATTTCAAGCCACTTCATTTAACCATTTTACCATTTTCAACACAATAATTCACATTTCAAGTCACTACACTTAACCATTTAAAGAAACAAGTTCACAATTTAAAGTCACTGCACTTAACCATTTTCAACTTACTAATTAACGTTTCTAGTCACTACACTTAACCATTTTCAAGAAACAAGTTCACATTTCAAGTCATAACATTTAACCATTTACAAGAAACAAGTTCACAATTTCAAGTCACTACACATTACCATTTTCAAGTCACTAATTCACATTTTAAGTCACTACACATAACCATTTTCAAAAACAAATTCACATTTCAAGTCACTACATTACTCCATTTTCAAGAAACAAGTTCAGATTTTCAAGTCACTACACTTAACCATTTTCAACTCACTAATTCACATTTCAACTCCTTAAACTTAACCATTTTCAAGAAACATGTTCACAATTTCAAGTCACTACACTTATCCATTTCCAAGAAACAAGTTCACAATTTCTAGTCACTACGCTTATCCATTTCAAGAATCAAGTTCACAATTTCAAATTACTATACTTTACCATTTTCTAGTCTCTAATTCACATTTCAAGTCACTGTACTTAACCATTTTCAAGAAACAAGTTCACAATTTCAAGTAACTACGCTTAGCCATTTCAAGAAACAAGTTCGCAATATCAAAGTCACTACACTTAACCATTTTCAAAAACAAGTTCACATTTCAAGTCACTACATTTAACCATTTTCAAGAAACAAGTTCACAATTTCAAGTCACTACACTTTACCATTTTCAAGTCACTAATTCACATTTTAAGTCACTACACATAACCATTTTCAAGAAAAAAATTCACATTTCAAGTCACTACATTACTCCATTTTCAAGAAACAAGTTCACATTTTCAAGTCACTACACTTAACCATTTTCAACTCACTAATTTACATTTCAACTCCTTACACTTAACCATTTTCAAAAAACATGTTCACAATTTCAAGTCACTACACTTAACCATTTCAAGAAACAAGTTCACAATTTCAAGTTACTACGCTTAGCCATTTTCAAGAAACAAGTTCACAATTCCAAGTCACTACACTTAAAAAATTTCAATTTCAAATTCACAATTGCAAGTCACAACACTTAAAAATTTTCACGAAACAAGTTCAATATTTCTAGTCACTACACTTAACCATTTTCAACTTACTAATTAACATTTCAAGTCACTACACTTAACCATTTTCAAGAAACAAGTTCACAATTTCAAGTCACTATGCTTTGCCATTTCAAGAAACAAGTTCACAATTTCAAGTCACTACACTTTACCATTTTCAAGTCAGTAATTCAAATTTTATGTCACTACACATAAACATTTTCAAGAAACAAATTCACATTTTCAAGTCACTAAATTACTCCATTTTCAAGAAACAACTTCACAATTTCAAGTCACTACACTTAACCATTTCAAGAAACAAGTTCACAATTTCAAGTCACAACACTTAACCATTTCAAGAAACATGTTCACAATTTCAAGTCACTATACTTAACCATTTTCAAGTCACTAATTCACATTTTAAGTCACAACACTTAACCATTTTCAAGAAACAAGTTCACATTTCAAGTCACTACATTAAATCATTTTCAAGAAACAAGTTCATAATTTCAAGTCACTACACTTAACCATTTTCAACTCACTAATTAACATTTCAAGTCACTACACTTAACCATTTTCAAGAAACAAGTTCACAATTTCAAGTCACTAAGCTTAGCCATTTAAAGAAACAAGTTCACAATTTCAAATCACTACGCTTTACCATTTTCAAGTCACTAATTCACATTACAAGTCACTACACTTAACCATTTCAAGAAAGAAGTTCACAATTGCAAGTCACTACACTTAAAAATTTTCAAGAAACAAGTTCACAATTGCAAGTCACTACACTTAAAAATTTTCACGAAACAAGTTCACATTTCAAGTCACTACATTTAATCATTTTCAAGAAACAAATTCACAATTTCATGTCACTTCACTTAACAATTTTCAAGTCACTAATTCACATTTCAAGTCACTACAATTAACCATTTAGAAGAAATAAGTTCACAATTTCAAGCCACTTCATTTAACCATTTTACCATTTTCAACACAATAATTCACATTTCAAGTCACTACACTTAACCATTTAAAGAAACAAGTTCACAATTTAAAGTCACTGCACTTAACCATTTTCAACTTACTAATTAACGTTTCTAGTCACTACACTTAACCATTTTCAAGAAACAAGTTCACATTTCAAGTCATAACATTTAACCATTTACAAGAAACAAGTTCACAATTTCAAGTCACTACACATTACCATTTTCAAGTCACTAATTCACATTTTAAGTCACTACACATAACCATTTTCAAAAACAAATTCACATTTCAAGTCACTACATTACTCCATTTTCAAGAAACAAGTTCAGATTTTCAAGTCACTACACTTAACCATTTTCAACTCACTAATTCACATTTCAACTCCTTAAACTTAACCATTTTCAAGAAACATGTTCACAATTTCAAGTCACTACACTTATCCATTTCCAAGAAACAAGTTCACAATTTCTAGTCACTACGCTTATCCATTTCAAGAATCAAGTTCACAATTTCAAATTACTATACTTTACCATTTTCTAGTCTCTAATTCACATTTCAAGTCACTGTACTTAACCATTTTCAAGAAACAAGTTCACAATTTCAAGTAACTACGCTTAGCCATTTCAAGAAACAAGTTCGCAATATCAAAGTCACTATACTTAACCATTTTCAAAAACAAGTTCACATTTCAAGTCACTACATTTAACCATTTTCAAGAAACAAGTTCACAATTTCAAGTCACTACACTTTACCATTTTCAAGTCACTAATTCACATTTTAAGTCACTACACATAACCATTTTCAAGAAACAAATTCACATTTCAAGTCACTACATTACTCCATTTTCAAGAAACAAGTTCACATTTTCAAGTCACTACACTTAACCATTTTCAACTCACTAATTTACATTTCAACTCCTTACACTTAACCGTTTTCAAAAAACATGTTCACAATTTCAAGTCACTACACTTAACCATTTCAAGAAACAAGTTCACAATTTCAAGTTACTACGCTTAGCCATTTTCAAGAAACAAGTTCACAATTCCAAGTCACTACACTTAAAAATTTTCAATTTCAAGTTCACAAGTTCACAATTGCAAGTCACAACACTTAAAAATTTTCACGAAACAAGTTCAATATTTCTAGTCACTACACTTAACCATTTTCAACTTACTAATTAACATTTCAAGTCACTACACTTAACCATTTTCAAGAAACAAGTTCACAATTTCAAGTCACTATGCTTTGCCATTTCAAGAAACAAGTTCATAATTTCAAGTCACTACACTTTACCATTTTCAAGTCACTAATTCAAATTTTATGTCACTACACATAACCATTTTCAAGAAACAAATTCACATTTTCAAGTCACTAAATTACTCCATTTTCAAGAAACAACTTCACAATTTCAAGTCACTACACTTAACCATTTCAAGAAACAAGTTCACAATTTCAAGTCACTACACTTAACCATTTTCAAGAAACAAGTTCACAATTTCAAGTCACTATGCTTTGCCATTTCAAGAAACAAGTTCACAATTTCAAGTCACTAAGCTTAGCCATTTCAAGAAACAAGTTCACAATTTCAAATCACTACTCTTTACCATTTTCAAGTCACTAATTCACATTACAAGTCAGTACACTTAACCGTTTCAAGAAACAAGTTCACAATTTGAAGTCACTATACTTAACCATTTTCAACTCACTAATTCACATTTCAACTCACTACACTAAACCATTTTCAAGAAACAAGTTCACATTTCAAGTCACTACCTTTAACCATTTTCAAGAAAAAAATTCACAATTTCATGTCACTTCACTTTACCATTTTCAAGTCACTAATTCACATTTCAAGTCACTACAATTAACCATTTAGAAGAAATAAGTTCACAATTTCAAGCCACTTCATTTAACCATTTTACCATTTTCAACACAATAATTCACATTTCAAGTCACTGCACTTAACCATTTTCAACTTACTAATTAACATTTCAGGTCACTACACTTAACCATTTTCAAGAAACAAGTTCACAATTTCAAGTCACTACACTTAACCATTTCAAGAAACAAGTTCACAATTTCAAGGCACTATACTTAACCATTTTCAAAAACAAATTCACATTTCAAGTCACTACATTACTCCATTTTCAAGAAACAAGTTCACATTTTCAAGTCACTACACTTAACCATTTTCAAGAAACTAATTCACATTTCAAGTCACTACACTTAACCATTTTCAAGAAACAAGTTCACAATTTCATGTCACTACACTAAACCATTTTCACGTCACTAATTCACATTTCAAGTCACTACAATTAACCATTTAGAAGAAATAAGTTCAAAATTTCAAGTCACTTCATTTAACCATTTTACCATTTTCAACACAATAATTCACATTTCAAGTCACTACACTTAACCAGTTTAAAGAAACAAGTTCACAATTGCAAGTCACAAAACTTAACCATTTCAAGAAACAAGTTCACAATTTCAAGTCACTACACTTAACCTTTTTCAAGAAACATGTTCACAATTTCAAGTCACTATACTTAACTATTTTCAAGTCACTAATTCACATTTTAAGTCACAACACTTAACCATTTTCAAGAAACAAGTTCACATTTCAAGTCACTACATTAAATCATTTTCAAGAAACAAGTTCACAATTTCAAGTCACTACACTTAACCATTTTCAACTCACTAATTAACATTTCAAGTCACTACACTTAACCATTTTCAAGAAACAAGTTCACAATTTCAAGTCACTAAGCTTAGCCATTTCAAGAAACAAGTTCACAATTTCAAGGCACTATACTTAACCATTTTCAAAAACAAATTCACATTTCAAGTCACTACGCTTATCCATTTCAAGAAACAAGTTCGCAAAATCAAAGTCACTACACTTAACCATTTTCAAAAACAAGTTCACATTTCAAGTCACTACATTTAACCATTTTCAAGAAACAAGTTCACAATTTCAAGTCACTACACTTTACCATTTTCAAGTCACTAATTCACATTTTAAGTCACTACACATAACCATTTTCAAGAAACAAATTCACATTTCAAGTCACTACATTACTCCATTTTCAAGAAACAAGTTCACATTTTCAAGTCACTACACTTAACCATTTTCAACTCACTAATTTACATTTCAACTCCTTACACTTAACCATTTTCAAAAAACATGTTCACAATTTCAAGTCACTACACTTAACCATTTCAAGAAACAAGTTCACAATTTCAAGTTACTACGCTTAGCCATTTCAAGAAAGTTCACAATTTCAAATCACTACGCTTTCCGATTTACAAGTCACTAATTCACATTACAAGTCACTGCACTTAACCGTTTCAAGAAACAAGTTCACAATTTCAAATCACTACGCTTTACCATTTTCAAGTCACTAATTCACATTACAAGTCACTACACTTAACCGTTTCAAGAAACAAGTTCACAATTTCAAGTCACTATACTTAACCATTTTCAAGTCACTAATTCACATTTTAAGTCACAACACTTAACCATTTTCAAGAAACAAGTTCACATTTCAAGTCACTACATTTAACCATTTTCAAGAAACAAATTCACAATTTCATGTCACTTCACTTAACAATTTTCAAGTCACTAAGTCACATTTCAAGTCACTACAATTAACCATTTAGAAGAAATAAGTTCACAATTTCAAGCCACTTCATTTAACCATGTTACCATTTTCAACACAATAATTCACATTTCAAGTCACTACACTTAACCATTTCAAGAAACAAGTTCACAATTTCAAGTCACTGCACTTAACCATTTTCAACTTAATAATTAACATTTCAGGTCACTACACTTAACCATTTTCAAGAAACAAGTTCACATTTCAAGTCACTACATTTAACCATTTACAAGAAACAAGTTCACAATTTCAAGTACACTACACTTAACCATTTCAAGAAACAAGTTCACAATTTCAAGGCACTATACTTAACCATTTTCAAAAACAAATTCACATTTCAAGTCACTACATTACTCCATTTTCAAGAAACAAGTTCACATTTTCAAGTCACTACACTTAACCATTTTCAACTCACTAATTCACATTTCAACTCCTTAAACTTAACCATTTTCAAGAAACATGTTCACAATTTCAAATCACTACACTTATCCATTTCCAAGAAACAAGTTCACAATTTCTAGTCACTACGCTTATCCAATTCAAGAATCAAGTTCACAATTTCAAATCACTATACTTTACCATTTTCTAGTCTCTAATTCACATTTCAAGTCACTGTACTTAGCCATTTTCAAGAAACAAGTTCACAATTTCAAGTAACTACGCTTAGCCATTTCAAGAAACAAGTTCGCAAAATCAAAGTCACTACACTTAACCATTTTCAAAAACAAGTTCACATTTCAAGTCACTACATTTAACCATTTTCAAGAAACAAGTTCACAATTTCAAGTCACTACATTTAACCATTTTCAAGAAACAAGTTCACAATTTCAAGTCACTACACTTTACCATTTTCAAGTCACTAATTCACATTTTAAGTCACTACACATAACCATTTTCAAGAAACAAATTCACATTTCAAGTCACTACATTACTCCATTTTCAAGAAACAAGTTCACATTTTCAAGTCACTACACTTAACCATTTTCAACTCACTAATTTACATTTCAACTCCTTACACTTACCCATTTTCAAAAAACATGTTCACAATTTCAAGTCACTACACTTAACCATTTCAAGAAACAAGTTCACAATTTCAAGTTACTACGCTTAGCCATTTTCAAGAAACAAGTTCACAATTCCAAGTCACTACACTTATAAATTTTCAATTTCAAGTTCACAAGTTCACAATTGCAAGTCACAACACTTAAAAATTTTCACGAAACAAGTTTAATATTTCTAGTCACTACACTTAACCATTTTCAACTTACTAATTAACATTTCAAGTCACTACACTTAACCATTTTCAAGAAACAAGTTCACAATTTCAAGTCACTATGCTTTGCCATTTCAAGAAACAAGTTCACAATTTCAAGTCACTACACTTTACCATTTTCAAGTCACTAATTCAAATTTTATGTCACTACACATAAACATTTTCAAGAAACAAATTCACATTTTCAAGTCACTAAATTACTCCATTTTCAAGAAACAACTTCACAATTTCAAGTCACTACACTTAACCATTTAAAGAAACAAGTTCACAATTTCAAGTCACAACACTTAACCATTTCAAGAAACAAGTTCACAATTTCAAGTCACTACACTTAACCTTTTTCAAGAAACATGTTCACAATTTCAAGTCACTATACTTAACCATTTTCAAGAAACATGTTCACAATTTCAAGTCACTATACTTAACCATTTTCAAGTCACTAATTCACATTTCAAGTCACTACATTACTCCATTTTCAAGAAACAAGTTCACATTTTCAAGTCACTACACTTAACCATTTTCAACTCACTAATTCACATTTCAACTCCTTAAACTTAACCATTTTCAAGAAACATGTTCACAATTTCAAGTCACTACACTTATCCATTTCCAAGAAACAAGTTCACAATTTCTAGTCACTACGCTTATCCATTTCAAGAATCAAGTTCACAATTTCAAATCACTATACTTTACCATTTTCTAGTCTCTAATTCACATTTCAAGTCACTGTACTTAGCCATTTTCAAGAAACAAGTTCACAATTTCAAGTAACTACGCTTAGCCATTTCAAGAAACAAGTTCGCAAAATCAAAGTCACTACACTTAACCATTTTCAAAAACAAGTTCACATTTCAAGTCACTACATTTAACCATTTTCAAGAAACAAGTTCACAATTTCAAGTCACTACACTTTAGCATTTTCAAGTCACTAATTCACATTTTAAGTCACTACACATAACCATTTTCAAGAAAAAAATTCACATTTCAAGTCACTACATTACTCCATTTTCAAGAAACAAGTTCACAATTTCAAGTCACTACACTTAACCATTTTCAACTCACTAATTTACATTTCAACTCCTTACACTTAACCATTTTCAAAAAACATGTTCACAATTTCAAGTCACTACACTTAACCATTTCAAGAAACAAGTTCACAATTTCAAGTTACTACGCTTAGCCATTTTCAAGAAACAAGTTCACAATTCCAAGTCACTACACTTAAAAATTTTCAATTTCAAATTCACAATTGCAAGTCACAACACTTAAAAATTTTCACGAAACAAGTTCAATATTTCTAGTCACTACACTTAACCATTTTCAACTTACTAATTAACATTTCAAGTCACTACACTTAACCATTTTCAAGAAACAAGTTCACAATTTCAAGTCACTACACTTTACCATTTTCAAGTCACTAATTCAAATTTTATGTCACTACACATAACCATTTTCAAGAAACAAATTCACATTTTCAAGTCACTAAATTACTCCATTTTCAAGAAACAACTTCACAATTTCAAGTCACTACACTTAATCATTTCAAGAAACAAGTTCACAATTTCAAGTCACTACACTTAACCTTTTTCAAGAAACATGTTCACAATTTCAAGTCACTATACTTAACCATTTTCAAGTCACTAATTCACATTTTAAGTCACAACACTTAACCATTTTCAAGAAACAAGTTCACATTTCAAGTCACTACATTAAATCATTTTCAAGAAACAAGTTCATAATTTCAAGTCACTACACTTAACCATTTTCAACTCACTAATTAACATTTCAAGTCACTACACTTAACCATTTTCAAGAAACAAGTTCACAATTTCAAGTCACTAAGCTTAGCCATTTCAAGAAACAAGTTCACAATTTCAAATCACTACGCTTTACCATTTTCAAGTCACTAATTCACATTACAAGTCACTACACTTAACCGTTTCAAGAAACAAGTTCACAATTTCAAGTCACTATACTTAACCATTTTCAAGTCACTAATTCACATTTTAAGTCACAACACTTAACCATTTTCAAGAAACAAGTTCACATTTCAAGTCACTACATTTAATCATTTTCAAGAAACAAATTCACAATTTCATGTCACTTCACTTAACAATTTTCAAGTCACTAATTCACATTTCAAGTCACTACAATTAACCATTTAGAAGAAATAAGTTCACAATTTCAAGCCACTTCATTTAACCATTTTACCATTTTCAACACAATAATTCACATTTCAAGTCACTACACTTAACCATTTCAAGAAACAAGTTCACAATTTCAAGTCACTGCACTTAACCATTTTCAACTTAATAATTAACATTTCAGGTCACTACACTTAACCATTTTCAAGAAACAAGTTCACATTTCAAGTCACTACATTTAACCATTTACAAGAAACAAGTTCACAATTTCAAGTACACTACACTTAACCATTTCAAGAAACAAGTTCACAATTTCAAGGCACTATACTTAACCATTTTCAAAAACAAATTCACATTTCAAGTCACTACATTACTCCATTTTCAAGAAACAAGTTCACATTTTCAAGTCACTACACTTAACCATTTTCAACTCACTAATTCACATTTCAACTCCTTAAACTTAACCATTTTCAAGAAACATGTTCACAATTTCAAGTCACTACACTTATCCATTTCCAAGAAACAAGTTCACAATTTCTAGTCACTACGCTTATCCATTTCAAGAATCAAGTTCACAATTTCAAATCACTATACTTTACCATTTTCTAGTCTCTAATTCACATTTCAAGTCACTGTACTTAGCCATTTTCAAGAAACAAGTTCACAATTTCAAGTAACTACGCTTAGCCATTTCAAGAAACAAGTTCGCAAAATCAAAGTCACTACACTTAACCATTTTCAAAAACAAGTTCACATTTCAAGTCACTACATTTAACCATTTTCAAGAAACAAGTTCACAATTTCAAGTCACTACACTTTAGCATTTTCAAGTCACTAATTCACATTTTAAGTCACTACACATAACCATTTTCAAGAAAAAAATTCACATTTCAAGTCACTACATTACTCCATTTTCAAGAAACAAGTTCACAATTTCAAGTCACTACACTTAACCATTTTCAACTCACTAATTTACATTTCAACTCCTTACACTTAACCATTTTCAAAAAACATGTTCACAATTTCAAGTCACTACACTTAACCATTTCAAGAAACAAGTTCACAATTTCAAGTTACTACGCTTAGCCATTTTCAAGAAACAAGTTCACAATTCCAAGTCACTACACTTAAAAATTTTCAATTTCAAATTCACAATTGCAAGTCACAACACTTAAAAATTTTCACGAAACAAGTTCAATATTTCTAGTCACTACACTTAACCATTTTCAACTTACTAATTAACATTTCAAGTCACTACACTTAACCATTTTCAAGAAACAAGTTCACAATTTCAAGTCACTATGCTTTGCCATTTCAAGAAACAAGTTCACAATTTCAAGTCACTACACTTTACCATTTTCAAGTCACTAATTCAAATTTTATGTCACTACACATAAACATTTTCAAGAAACAAATTCACATTTTCAAGTCACTAAATTACTCCATTTTCAAGAAACAACTTCACAATTTCAAGTCACTACACTTAATCATTTCAAGAAACAAGTTCACAATTTCAAGTCACTACACTTAACCTTTTTCAAGAAACATGTTCACAATTTCAAGTCACTATACTTAACCATTTTCAAGTCACTAATTCACATTTTAAGTCACAACACTTAACCATTTTCAAAAACAAGTTCACATTTCAAGTCACTACATTAAATCATTTTCAAGAAACAAGTTCATAATTTCAAGTCACTACACTTAACCATTTTCAACTCACTAATTAACATTTCAAGTCACTACACTTAACCATTTTCAAGAAACAAGTTCACAATTTCAAGTCACTAAGCTTAGCCATTTCAAGAAACAAGTTCACAATTTCAAATCACTACGCTTTACCATTTTCAAGTCACTAATTCACATTACAAGTCACTACACTTAACCGTTTCAAGAAACAAGTTCACAATTTCAAGTCACTATACTTAACCATTTTCAAGTCACTAATTCACATTTTAAGTCACAACACTTAACCATTTTCAAGAAACAAGTTCACATTTCAAGTCACTACATTTAATCATTTTCAAGAAACAAATTCACAATTTCATGTCACTTCACTTAACAATTTTCAAGTCACTAATTCACATTTCAAGTCACTACAATTAACCATTTAGAAGAAATAAGTTCACAATTTCAAGCCACTTCATTTAACCATTTTACCATTTTCAACACAATAATTCACATTTCAAGTCACTACACTTAACCATTTCAAGAAACAAGTTCACAATTTCAAGTCACTGCACTTAACCATTTTCAACTTAATAATTAACATTTCAGGTCACTACACTTAACCATTTTCAAGAAACAAGTTCACATTTCAAGTCACTACATTTAACCATTTACAAGAAACAAGTTCACAATTTCAAGTACACTACACTTAACCATTTCAAGAAACAAGTTCACAATTTCAAGGCACTATACTTAACCATTTTCAAAAACAAATTCACATTTCAAGTCACTACATTACTCCATTTTCAAGAAACAAGTTCACATTTTCAAGTCACTACACTTAACCATTTTCAACTCACTAATTCACATTTCAACTCCTTAAACTTAACCATTTTCAAGAAACATGTTCACAATTTCAAGTCACTACACTTATCCATTTCCAAGAAACAAGTTCACAATTTCTAGTCACTACGCTTATCCATTTCAAGAATCAAGTTCACAATTTCAAATCACTATACTTTACCATTTTCTAGTCTCTAATTCACATTTCAAGTCACTGTACTTAGCCATTTTCAAGAAACAAGTTCACAATTTCAAGTAACTACGCTTAGCCATTTCAAGAAACAAGTTCGCAAAATCAAAGTCACTACACTTAACCATTTTCAAAAACAAGTTCACATTTCAAGTCACTACATTTAACCATTTTCAAGAAACAAGTTCACAATTTCAAGTCACTACACTTTAGCATTTTCAAGTCACTAATTCACATTTTAAGTCACTACACATAACCATTTTCATGAAAAAAATTCACATTTCAAGTCACTACATTACTCCATTTTCAAGAAACAAGTTCACAATTTCAAGTCACTACACTTAACCATTTTCAACTCACTAATTTACATTTCAACTCCTTACACTTAACCATTTTCAAAAAACATGTTCACAATTTCAAGTCACTACACTTAACCATTTCAAGAAACAAGTTCACAATTTCAAGTTACTACGCTTAGCCATTTTCAAGAAACAAGTTCACAATTCCAAGTCACTACACTTAAAAATTTTCAATTTCAAATTCACAATTGCAAGTCACAACACTTAAAAATTTTCACGAAACAAGTTCAATATTTCTAGTCACTACACTTAACCATTTTCAACTTACTAATTAACATTTCAAGTCACTACACTTAACCATTTTCAAGAAACAAGTTCACAATTTCAAGTCACTACGCTTTGCCATTTCAAGAAACAAGTTCACAATTTCAAGTCACTACACTTTACCATTTTCAAGTCACTAATTCAAATTTTATGTCACTACACATAAACATTTTCAAGAAACAAATTCACATTTTCAAGTCACTAAATTACTCCATTTTCAAGAAACAACTTCACAATTTCAAGTCACTACACTTAATCATTTCAAGAAACAAGTTCACAATTTCAAGTCACTACACTTAACCTTTTTCAAGAAACATGTTCACAATTTCAAGTCACTATACTTAACCATTTTCAAGTCACTAATTCACATTTTAAGTCACAACACTTAACCATTTTCAAGAAACAAGTTCACATTTCAAGTCACTACATTAAATCATTTTCAAGAAACAAGTTCATAATTTCAAGTCACTACACTTAACCATTTTCAACTCACTAATTAACATTTCAAGTCACTACACTTAACCATTTTCAAGAAACAAGTTCACAATTTCAAGTCACTAAGCTTAGCCATTTCAAGAAACAAGTTCACAATTTCAAATCACTACGCTTTACCATTTTCAAGTCACTAATTCACATTACAAGTCACTACACTTAACCGTTTCAAGAAACAAGTTCACAATTTCAAGTCACTATACTTAACCATTTTCAAGTCACTAATTCACATTTTAAGTCACAACACTTAACCATTTTCAAGAAACAAGTTCACATTTCAAGTCACTACATTAAATCATTTTCAAGAAACAAGTTCATAATTTCAAGTCACTACACTTAACCATTTTCAACTCACTAATTAACATTTCAAGTCACTACACTTAACCATTTTCAAGAAACAAGTTCACAATTTCAAGTCACTAAGCTTAGCCATATCAAGAAACAAGTTCACAATTTCAAATCACTACGCTTTACCATTTTCAAGTCACTAATTCACATTACAAGTCACTACACTTAACCGTTTCAAGAAACAAGTTCACAATTTCAAGTCACTAAGCTTAGCCATATCAAGAAACAAGTTCACAATTTCAAATCACTACGCTTTACCATTTTCAAGTCACTAATTCACATTACAAGTCACTACACTTAACCGTTTCAAGAAACAAGTTCACAATTTCAAGTCACTATACTTAACCATTTTCAAGTCACTAATTCACATTTTAAGTCACTACACTTAACCATTTTCAAGAAACAAGTTCACATTTCAAGTCACTACATTTAATCATTTTCAAGAAACAAATTCACAATTTCATGTCACTTCACTTAACAATTTTCAAGTCACTAATTCACATTTCAAGTCACTACAATTAACCATTTAGAAGAAATAAGTTCACAATTTCAAGCCACTTCATTTAACCATTTTACCATTTTCAACACAATAATTCACATTTCAAGTCACTACACTTAACCATTTCAAGAAACAAGTTCACAATTTCAAGTCACTGCACTTAACCATTTTCAACTTAATAATTAACATTTCAGGTCACTACACTTAACCATTTTCAAGAAACAAGTTCACATTTCAAGTCACTACATTTAACCATTTTCAAAAACAAATTCACATTTCAAGTCACTACATTACTCCATTTTCAAGAAACAAGTTCACATTTTCAAGTCACTACACTTAACCATTTTCAACTCACTAATTCACATTTCAACTCCTTAAACTTAACCATTTTCAAGAAACATGTTCACAATTTCAAGTCACTACACTTATCCATTTCCAAGAAACAAGTTCACAATTTCTAGTCACTACGCTTATCCATTTCAAGAATCAAGTTCACAATTTCAAATCACTATACTTTACCATTTTCTAGTCTCTAATTCACATTTCAAGTCACTGTACTTAGCCATTTTCAAGAAACAAGTTCACAATTTCAAGTAACTACGCTTAGCCATTTCAAGAAACAAGTTCGCAAAATCAAAGTCACTACACTTAACCATTTTCAAAAACAAGTTCACATTTCAAGTCACTACATTTAACCATTTTCAAGAAACAAGTTCACAATTTCAAGTCACTACACTTTACCATTTTCAAGTCACTAATTCACATTTTAAGTCACTACACATAACCATTTTCAAGAAAAAAATTCACATTTCAAGTCACTACATTACTCCATTTTCAAGAAACAAGTTCACATTTTCAAGTCACTACACTTAACCATTTTCAACTCACTAATTTACATTTCAACTCCTTACACTTAAACATTTTCAAAAAACATGTTCACAATTTCAAGTCACTACACTTAACCATTTCAAGAAACAAGTTCACAATTTCAAGTTACTACGCTTAGCCATTTTCAAGAAACAAGTTCACAATTCCAAGTCACTACACTTAAAAATTTTCAATTTCAAATTCACAATTGCAAGTCACAACACTTAAAAATTTTCACGAAACAAGTTCAATATTTCTAGTCACTACACTTAACCATTTTCAACTTACTAATTAACATTTCAAGTCACTACACTTAACCATTTTCAAGAAACAAGTTCACAATTTCAAGTCACTATGCTTTGCCATTTCAAGAAACAAGTTCACAATTTCAAGTCACTACACTTTACCATTTTCAAGTCACTAATTCAAATTTTATGTCACTACACATAAACATTTTCAAGAAACAAATTCACATTTTCAAGTCACTAAATTACTCCATTTTCAAGAAACAACTTCACAATTTCAAGTCACTACACTTAATCATTTCAAGAAACAAGTTCACAATTTCAAGTCACTACACTTAACCTTTTTCAAGAAACATGTTCACAATTTCAAGTCACTATACTTAACCATTTTCAAGTCACTAATTCACATTTTAAGTCACAACACTTAACCATTTTCAAGAAACAAGTTCACATTTCAAGTCACTACATTAAATCATTTTCAAGAAACAAGTTCATAATTTCAAGTCACTACACTTAACCATTTTCAACTCACTAATTAACATTTCAAGTCACTACACTTAACCATTTTCAAGAAACAAGTTCACAATTTCAAGTCACTAAGCTTAGCCATTTCAAGAAACAAGTTCACAATTTCAAATCACTACGCTTTACCATTTTCAAGTCACTAATTCACATTACAAGTCACTACACTTAACCGTTTCAAGAAACAAGTTCACAATTTCAAGTCACTATACTTAACCATTTTCAAGTCACTAATTCACATTTTAAGTCACAACACTTAACCATTTTCAAGAAACAAGTTCACATTTCAAGTCACTACATTTAATCATTTTCAAGAAACAAATTCACAATTTCATGTCACTTCACTTAACAATTTTCAAGTCACTAATTCACATTTCAAGTCACTACAATTAACCATTTAGAAGAAATAAGTTCACAATTTCAAGCCACTTCATTTAACCATTTTACCATTTTCAACACAATAATTCACATTTCAAGTCACTACACTTAACCATTTCAAGAAACAAGTTCACAATTTCAAGTCACTGCACTTAACCATTTTCAACTTAATAATTAACATTTCAGGTCACTACACTTAACCATTTTCAAGAAACAAGTTCACATTTCAAGTCACTACATTTAACCATTTACAAGAAACAAGTTCACAATTTCAAGTACACTACACTTAACCATTTCAAGAAACAAGTTCACAATTTCAAGGCACTATACTTAACCATTTTCAAAAACAAATTCACATTTCAAGTCACTACATTACTCCATTTTCAAGAAACAAGTTCACATTTTCAAGTCACTACACTTAACCATTTTCAACTCACTAATTCACATTTCAACTCCTTAAACTTAACCATTTTCAAGAAACATGTTCACAATTTCAAGTCACTACACTTATCCATTTCCAAGAAACAAGTTCACAATTTCTAGTCACTACGCTTATCCATTTCAAGAATCAAGTTCACAATTTCAAATCACTATACTTTACCATTTTCTAGTCTCTAATTCACATTTCAAGTCACTGTACTTAGCCATTTTCAAGAAACAAGTTCACAATTTCAAGTAACTACGCTTAGCCATTTCAAGAAACAAGTTCGCAAAATCAAAGTCACTACACTTAACCATTTTCAAAAACAAGTTCACATTTCAAGTCACTACATTTAACCATTTTCAAGAAACAAGTTCACAATTTCAAGTCACTACACTTTACCATTTTCAAGTCACTAATTCACATTTTAAGTCACTACACATAACCATTTTCAAGAAAAAAATTCACATTTCAAGTCACTACATTACTCCATTTTCAAGAAACAAGTTCACAATTTCAAGTCACTACACTTAACCATTTTCAACTCACTAATTTACATTTCAACTCCTTACACTTAACCATTTTCAAAAAACATGTTCACAATTTCAAGTCACTACACTTAACCATTTCAAGAAACAAGTTCACAATTTCAAGTTACTACGCTTAGCCATTTTCAAGAAACAAGTTCACAATTCCAAGTCACTACACTTAAAAATTTTCAATTTCAAATTCACAATTGCAAGTCACAACACTTAAAAATTTTCACGAAACAAGTTCAATATTTCTAGTCACTACACTTAACCATTTTCAACTTACTAATTAACATTTCAAGTCACTACACTTAACCATTTTCAAGAAACAAGTTCACAATTTCAAGTCACTATGCTTTGCCATTTCAAGAAACAAGTTCACAATTTCAAGTCACTACACTTTACCATTTTCAAGTCACTAATTCAAATTTTATGTCACTACACATAAACATTTTCAAGAAACAAATTCACATTTTCAAGTCACTAAATTACTCCATTTTCAAGAAACAACTTCACAATTTCAAGTCACTACACTTAATCATTTCAAGAAACAAGTTCACAATTTCAAGTCACTACACTTAACCTTTTTCAAGAAACATGTTCACAATTTCAAGTCACTATACTTAACCATTTTCAAGTCACTAATTCACATTTTAAGTCACAACACTTAACCATTTTCAAGAAACAAGTTCACATTTCAAGTCACTACATTAAATCATTTTCAAGAAACAAGTTCATAATTTCAAGTCACTACACTTAACCATTTTCAACTCACTAATTAACATTTCAAGTCACTACACTTAACCATTTTCAAGAAACAAGTTCACAATTTCAAGTCACTAAGCTTAGCCATATCAAGAAACAAGTTCACAATTTCAAATCACTACGCTTTACCATTTTCAAGTCACTAATTCACATTACAAGTCACTACACTTAACCGTTTCAAGAAACAAGTT
The DNA here is from genome assembly GCA_031232105.1 of Capsicum rhomboideum. Lineage (NCBI taxonomy): Eukaryota > Viridiplantae > Streptophyta > Magnoliopsida > Solanales > Solanaceae > Capsicum > Capsicum rhomboideum. Next base: position 62,148,357 of record CP124711.1, read on the forward strand.
CACAATTTCAAGTCACTATACTTAACCATTTTCAAGTCACTAATTCACATTTTAAGTCACAACACTTAACCATTTTCAAGAAACAAGTTCACATTTCAAGTCACTACATTTAATCATTTTCAAGAAACAAATTCACAATTTCATGTCACTTCACTTAACAATTTTCAAGTCACTAATTCACATTTCAAGTCACTACAATTAACCATTTAGAAGAAATAAGTTCACAATTTCAAGCCACTTCATTTAACCATTTTACCATTTTCAACACAATAATTCACATTTCAAGTCACTACACTTAACCATTTCAAGAAACAAGTTCACAATTTCAAGTCACTGCACTTAACCATTTTCAACTTAATAATTAACATTTCAGGTCACTACACTTAACCATTTTCAAGAAACAAGTTCACATTTCAAGTCACTACATTTAACCATTTACAAGAAACAAGTTCACAATTTCAAGTACACTACACTTAACCATTTCAAGAAACAAGTTCACAATTTCAAGGCACTATACTTAACCATTTTCAAAAACAAATTCACATTTCAAGTCACTACATTACTCCATTTTCAAGAAACAAGTTCACATTTTCAAGTCACTACACTTAACCATTTTCAACTCACTAATTCACATTTCAACTCCTTAAACTTAACCATTTTCAAGAAACATGTTCACAATTTCAAGTCACTACACTTATCCATTTCCAAGAAACAAGTTCACAATTTCTAGTCACTACGCTTATCCATTTCAAGAATCAAGTTCACAATTTCAAATCACTATACTTTACCATTTTCTAGTCTCTAATTCACATTTCAAGTCACTGTACTTAGCCATTTTCAAGAAACAAGTTCACAATTTCAAGTAACTACGCTTAGCCATTTCAAGAAACAAGTTCGCAAAATCAAAGTCACTACACTTAACCATTTTCAAAAACAAGTTCACATTTCAAGTCACTACATTTAACCATTTTCAAGAAACAAGTTCACAATTTCAAGTCACTACACTTTATCATTTTCAAGTCACTAATTCACATTTTAAGTCACTACACATAACCATTTTCAAGAAAAAAATTCACATTTCAAGTCACTACATTACTCCATTTTCAAGAAACAAGTTCACAATTTCAAGTCACTACACTTAACCATTTTCAACTCACTAATTTACATTTCAACTCCTTACACTTAACCATTTTCAAAAAACATGTTCACAATTTCAAGTCACTACACTTAACCATTTCAAGAAACAAGTTCACAATTTCAAGTTACTACGCTTAGCCATTTTCAAGAAACAAGTTCACAATTCCAAGTCACTACACTTAAAAATTTTCAATTTCAAATTCACAATTGCAAGTCACAACACTTAAAAATTTTCACGAAACAAGTTCAATATTTCTAGTCACTACACTTAACCATTTTCAACTTACTAATTAACATTTCAAGTCACTACACTTAACCATTTTCAAGAAACAAGTTCACAATTTCAAGTCACTATGCTTTGCCATTTCAAGAAACAAGTTCACAATTTCAAGTCACTACACTTTACCATTTTCAAGTCACTAATTCAAATTTTATGTCACTACACATAAACATTTTCAAGAAACAAATTCACATTTTCAAGTCACTAAATTACTCCATTTTCAAGAAACAACTTCACAATTTCAAGTCACTACACTTAATCATTTCAAGAAACAAGTTCACAATTTCAAGTCACTACACTTAACCTTTTTCAAGAAACATGTTCACAATTTCAAGTCACTATACTTAACCATTTTCAAGTCACTAATTCACATTTTAAGTCACAACACTTAACCATTTTCAAGAAACAAGTTCACATTTCAAGTCACTACATTAAATCATTTTCAAGAAACAAGTTCATAATTTCAAGTCACTACACTTAACCATTTTCAACTCACTAATTAACATTTCAAGTCACTACACTTAACCATTTTCAAGAAACAAGTTCACAATTTCAAGTCACTAAGCTTAGCCATTTCAAGAAACAAGTTCACAATTTCAAATCACTACGCTTTACCATTTTCAAGTCACTAATTCACATTACAAGTCACTACACTTAACCGTTTCAAGAAACAAGTTCACAATTTCAAGTCACTATACTTAACCATTTTCAAGTCACTAATTCACATTTTAAGTCACAACACTTAACCATTTTCAAGAAACAAGTTCACATTTCAAGTCACTACATTTAATCATTTTCAAGAAACAAATTCACAATTTCATGTCACTTCACTTAACAATTTTCAAGTCACTAATTCACATTTCAAGTCACTACAATTAACCATTTAGAAGAAATAAGTTCACAATTTCAAGCCACTTCATTTAACCATTTTACCATTTTCAACACAATAATTCACATTTCAAGTCACTACACTTAACCATTTCAAGAAACAAGTTCACAATTTCAAGTCACTGCACTTAACCATTTTCAACTTAATAATTAACATTTCAGGTCACTACACTTAACCATTTTCAAGAAACAAGTTCACATTTCAAGTCACTACATTTAACCATTTACAAGAAACAAGTTCACAATTTCAAGTACACTACACTTAACCATTTCAAGAAACAAGTTCACAATTTCAAGGCACTATACTTAACCATTTTCAAAAACAAATTCACATTTCAAGTCACTACATTACTCCATTTTCAAGAAACAAGTTCACATTTTCAAGTCACTACACTTAACCATTTTCAACTCACTAATTCACATTTCAACTCCTTAAACTTAACCATTTTCAAGAAACATGTTCACAATTTCAAGTCACTACACTTATCCATTTCCAAGAAACAAGTTCACAATTTCTAGTCACTACGCTTATCCATTTCAAGAATCAAGTTCACAATTTCAAATCACTATACTTTACCATTTTCTAGTCTCTAATTCACATTTCAAGTCACTGTACTTAGCCATTTTCAAGAAACAAGTTCACAATTTCAAGTAACTACGCTTAGCCATTTCAAGAAACAAGTTCGCAAAATCAAAGTCACTACACTTAACCATTTTCAAAAACAAGTTCACATTTCAAGTCACTACATTTAACCATTTTCAAGAAACAAGTTCACAATTTCAAGTCACTACACTTTACCATTTTCAAGTCACTAATTCACATTTTAAGTCACTACACATAACCATTTTCAAGAAAAAAATTCACATTTCAAGTCACTACATTACTCCATTTTCAAGAAACAAGTTCACATTTTCAAGTCACTACACTTAACCATTTTCAACTCACTAATTTACATTTCAACTCCTTACACTTAAACATTTTCAAAAAACATGTTCACAATTTCAAGTCACTACACTTAACCATTTCAAGAAACAAGTTCACAATTTCAAGTTACTACGCTTAGCCATTTTCAAGAAACAAGTTCACAATTCCAAGTCACTACACTTAAAAATTTTCAATTTCAAATTCACAATTGCAAGTCACAACACTTAAAAATTTTCACGAAACAAGTTCAATATTTCTAGTCACTACACTTAACCATTTTCAACTTACTAATTAACATTTCAAGTCACTACACTTAACCATTTTCAAGAAACAAGTTCACAATTTCAAGTCACTATGCTTTGCCATTTCAAGAAACAAGTTCACAATTTCAAGTCACTACACTTTACCATTTTCAAGTCACTAATTCAAATTTTATGTCACTACACATAAACATTTTCAAGAAACAAATTCACATTTTCAAGTCACTAAATTACTCCATTTTCAAGAAACAACTTCACAATTTCAAGTCACTACACTTAATCATTTCAAGAAACAAGTTCACAATTTCAAGTCACTACACTTAACCTTTTTCAAGAAACATGTTCACAATTTCAAGTCACTATACTTAACCATTTTCAAGTCACTAATTCACATTTTAAGTCACAACACTTAACCATTTTCAAGAAACAAGTTCACATTTCAAGTCACTACATTAAATCATTTTCAAGAAACAAGTTCATAATTTCAAGTCACTACACTTAACCATTTTCAACTCACTAATTAACATTTCAAGTCACTACACTTAACCATTTTCAAGAAACAAGTTCACAATTTCAAGTCACTAAGCTTAGCCATTTCAAGAAACAAGTTCACAATTTCAAATCACTACGCTTTACCATTTTCAAGTCACTAATTCACATTACAAGTCACTACACTTAACCGTTTCAAGAAACAAGTTCACAATTTCAAGTCACTATACTTAACCATTTTCAAGTCACTAATTCACATTTTAAGTCACAACACTTAACCATTTTCAAGAAACAAGTTCACATTTCAAGTCACTACATTTAATCATTTTCAAGAAACAAATTCACAATTTCATGTCACTTCACTTAACAATTTTCAAGTCACTAATTCACATTTCAAGTCACTACAATTAACCATTTAGAAGAAATAAGTTCACAATTTCAAGCCACTTCATTTAACCATTTTACCATTTTCAACACAATAATTCACATTTCAAGTCACTACACTTAACCATTTCAAGAAACAAGTTCACAATTTCAAGTCACTGCACTTAACCATTTTCAACTTAATAATTAACATTTCAGGTCACTACACTTAACCATTTTCAAGAAACAAGTTCACATTTCAAGTCACTACATTTAACCATTTACAAGAAACAAGTTCACAATTTCAAGTACACTACACTTAACCATTTCAAGAAACAAGTTCACAATTTCAAGGCACTATACTTAACCATTTTCAAAAACAAATTCACATTTCAAGTCACTACATTACTCCATTTTCAAGAAACAAGTTCACATTTTCAAGTCACTACACTTTACCATTTTCAACTCACTAATTCACATTTCAACTCCTTAAACTTAACCATTTTCAAGAAACATGTTCACAATTTCAAGTCACTACACTTATGCATTTCCAAGAAACAAGTTCACAATTTCTAGTCACAACGCTTATCCAATTCAAGAATCAAGTTCACAATTTCAAATCACTATACTTTACCATTTTCTAGTCTCTAATTCACATTTCAAGTCACTGTACTTAGCCATTTTCAAGAAACAAGTTCACAATTTCAAGTAACTATGCTTAGCCATTTCAAGAAACAAGTTCGCAAAATCAAAGTCACTACACTTAACCATTTTCAAAAACAAGTTCACATTTCAAGTCACTACACTTAACCATTTTCAACTCACTAATTAACATTTCAAGTCACTACACTTAAACATTTTCAAGAAACAATAATTCACATTTCAAATCACTAAGCTTAGCCATTTCAAGAAACAAGTTCACAATTTCAAATCACTACACTTTACCATTTTCAAGTCACTAATTCACTTTTTAAGTCACTACATTAAATCACTACATTAAATCATTTTCAAGAAACAAGTTCACAATTTCAAGTCACTACACTTAACCATTTTCAACTCACTAATTAACATTTCAAGTGACTACACTTAAAGAAACAAGTTCACAATTTCAAGTCACTATGCTTTACCATTTTCAAGTCACTAATTCACATTTTAAGTCACTACACATAACCATTTTCAAGAAACAAATTCACATTTCAAATCACTACATTAAATCATTTTCAAGAAACAAGTTCACAATTTCAAGTCACTACACTTAACCATTTTCAACTCACTAATTAACATTTCAAGTGACTACACTTAAAGAAACAAGTTCACAATTTCAAGTCACTAAGCTTAGCCATTTCAAGAAACAAGTTCACAATTTCAAATCACTACACTTTACCATTTTCAAGTCACTAATTCACATTTTAAGTCACTACACTTAACCGTTTCAAGAAACAAGTTCACAATTTCAAGTCATTATACTTAACCATTTTCTAATCTCTAATTCACATTTCAAGTCACTACACTTAACCATTTTCAAGAAACAATAATTCACATTTCAAGTCACTAAGCTTAGCCATTTCAAGAAACAAGTTCACAATTTCAAATCACTACACTTTACCATTTTCAAGTCACTAATTCGCATTTCAAGTCACTACACTTAACCGTTTCAAGAAACAAGTTCACAATTTCAAGTCATTACACATAATAATTTTCTAGTCTCTAATTCACATTTCAAGTCACTACACTTAACCATTTCAAGAAACAAGTTCACAATTTCAAGGCACTACACTTAACCATTTCAAGAAACAAGTTCACAATTTCAAGGCACTATACTTAACCATTTTCTTGTCACTAATTCACATTTCAAGTCACAACATTTAACCATTTTCAAGAAACAAGTTCACATCTTCAAGTCACTACACTTAACAGTTTTCAAGAAATAAGTTCAACATTTCATGTCACTACACTTAACCATTTTTTCAAGTCACTAATTCACATTTCTAGTCACTACAATTAACCATTTAGAAGAAATAAGTTCACAATTTCAAGTCACTTCGTTTAACCATTTTACCATTTTCAACACAATAATTCACATTTCAAGTCACTACAATTAACCATTTAGAAGAAATAAGTTCACAATTTCAAGTCACTTCATTTAACCATTTTACCATTTTCAACACAATAATTCACATTTCAAGTCACTACACTTAACCATTTTAAAGAAACAAATTCACAATTGAGAGTCACAACACTTAACCATTTCAAGAAACAAGTTCACAATTTCAAGTCACTACACTTAACCTTTTTCAAGAAACATAATCACAATTTCAAATCACTACACTTTACCATTTTCAAGTTACTAATTCACATTTTAAGTCACTACACTTAACCGTTTCAAGAAACAAGTTCACAATTTCAAGTCATTATACTTAACCATTATCTAATCTCTAATTCACATTTCAAGTCACTACACTTAACCATTTTCAAGAAACAATAATTCACATTTCAAGTCACTACATTACTCCATTTTCAAGAAACAAGTTCACATTTTCAAGTCACTACACTTAACCATTTTCAACTCACTAATTTACATTTCAACTCCTTACACTTAACCATTTTCAAAAAACATGTTCACAATTTCAAGTCACTACACTTAACCATTTCAAGAAACAAGTTCACAATTTCAAGTTACTACGCTTAGCCATTTTCAAGAAACAAGTTCACAATTCCAAGTCACTACACTTAAAAATTTTCAATTTCAAGTTCACAAGTTCACAATTGCAAGTCACAACACTTAAAAATTTTCACGAAACAAGTTCAATATTTTTAGTCACTACACTTAACCATTTTCAACTTACTAATTAACATTTCAAGTCACTACACTTAACCATTTTCAAGAAACAAGTTCACAATTTCAAGTCACTATGCTTTGCCATTTCAAGAAACAAGTTCACAATTTCAAGTCACTACACTTTACCATTTTCAAGTCACTAATTCAAATTTTATGTCACTACACATAACCATTTTCAAGAAACAAATTTACATTTTCAAGTCACTAAATTACTCCATTTTCAAGAAACAACTTCACAATTTCAAGTCACTACACTTAACCATTTAAAGAAACAAGTTCACAATTTCAAGTCACTACACTTAACCATTTTCAAGAAACAAGTTCACAATTTCAAGTCACTATGCTTTGCCATTTCAAAAAACAAGTTCACAATTTCAAGTCACTAAGCTTAGCCATTTCAAGAAACAAGTTCACAATTTCAAATCACTACTCTTTACCATTTTCAAGTCACTAATTCACATTACAAGTCAGTACACTTAACCGTTTCAAGAAACAAGTTCACAATTTCAAGTCACTATACTTAACCATTTTCAACTCACTAATTCACATTTCAAGTCACTACACTTAACCAATTTCAAGAAACAAGTTCACAATTTCAAGTCACTACGCTTAGCCATTTCAAGAAATAAGTTCGCAGTATCAAGTCACTACACTTTACCATTTTCGAGAAACTAATTCACATTTCAAGTCACTACACTTAACCATTTCAAGAAACAAGTTCACAATTTCAAGTCACTACACTTAACCATTTCAAGAAACAAGTTCACATTTCAAGTTACTACATTTAACCATTTACAAGAAACAAGTTCACAATTTCAAGTACACTACACTTAACCATTTCAAGAAACAAGTTCACAATTTCAAGGCACTATACTTAACCATTTTCAAAAACAAATTCACATTTCAAGTCACTACATTACTCCATTTTCAAGAAACAAGTTCACATTTTCAAGTCACTACACTTTACCATTTTCAACTCACTAATTCACATTTCAACTCCTTAAACTTAACCATTTTCAAGAAACATGTTCACAATTTCAAGTCACTACACTTATGCATTTCCAAGAAACAAGTTCACAATTTCTAGTCACAACGCTTATCCAATTCAAGAATCAAGTTCACAATTTCAAATCACTATACTTTACCATTTTCTAGTCTCTAATTCACATTTCAAGTCACTGTACTTAGCCATTTTCAAGAAACAAGTTCACAATTTCAAGTAACTATGCTTAGCCATTTCAAGAAACAAGTTCGCAAAATCAAAGTCACTACACTTAACCATTTTCAAAAACAAGTTCACATTTCAAGTCACTACACTTAACCATTTTCAACTCACTAATTAACATTTCAAGTCACTACACTTAAACATTTTCAAGAAACAATAATTCACATTTCAAATCACTAAGCTTAGCCATTTCAAGAAACAAGTTCACAATTTCAAATCACTACACTTTACCATTTTCAAGTCACTAATTCACTTTTTAAGTCACTACATTAAATCACTACATTAAATCATTTTCAAGAAACAAGTTCACAATTTCAAGTCACTACACTTAACCATTTTCAACTCACTAATTAACATTTCAAGTGACTACACTTAAAGAAACAAGTTCACAATTTCAAGTCACTATGCTTTACCATTTTCAAGTCACTAATTCACATTTTAAGTCACTACACATAACCATTTTCAAGAAACAAATTCACATTTCAAATCACTACATTAAATCATTTTCAAGAAACAAGTTCACAATTTCAAGTCACTACACTTAACCATTTTCAACTCACTAATTAACATTTCAAGTGACTACACTTAAAGAAACAAGTTCACAATTTCAAGTCACTAAGCTTAGCCATTTCAAGAAACAAGTTCACAATTTCAAATCACTACACTTTACCATTTTCAAGTCACTAATTCACATTTTAAGTCACTACACTTAACCGTTTCAAGAAACAAGTTCACAATTTCAAGTCATTATACTTAACCATTTTCTAATCTCTAATTCACATTTCAAGTCACTACACTTAACCATTTTCAAGAAACAATAATTCACATTTCAAGTCACTAAGCTTAGCCATTTCAAGAAACAAGTTCACAATTTCAAATCACTACACTTTACCATTTTCAAGTCACTAATTCGCATTTCAAGTCACTACACTTAACCGTTTCAAGAAACAAGTTCACAATTTCAAGTCATTACACATAATAATTTTCTAGTCTCTAATTCACATTTCAAGTCACTACACTTAACCATTTCAAGAAACAAGTTCACAATTTCAAGGCACTACACTTAACCATTTCAAGAAACAAGTTCACAATTTCAAGGCACTATACTTAACCATTTTCTTGTCACTAATTCACATTTCAAGTCACAACATTTAACCATTTTCAAGAAACAAGTTCACATCTTCAAGTCACTACACTTAACAGTTTTCAAGAAATAAGTTCAACATTTCATGTCACTACACTTAACCATTTTTTCAAGTCACTAATTCACATTTCTAGTCACTACAATTAACCATTTAGAAGAAATAAGTTCACAATTTCAAGTCACTTCGTTTAACCATTTTACCATTTTCAACACAATAATTCACATTTCAAGTCACTACAATTAACCATTTAGAAGAAATAAGTTCACAATTTCAAGTCACTTCATTTAACCATTTTACCATTTTCAACACAATAATTCACATTTCAAGTCACTACACTTAACCATTTTAAAGAAACAAATTCACAATTGAGAGTCACAACACTTAACCATTTCAAGAAACAAGTTCACAATTTCAAGTCACTACACTTAACCTTTTTCAAGAAACATAATCACAATTTCAAATCACTACACTTTACCATTTTCAAGTTACTAATTCACATTTTAAGTCACTACACTTAACCGTTTCAAGAAACAAGTTCACAATTTCAAGTCATTATACTTAACCATTATCTAATCTCTAATTCACATTTCAAGTCACTACACTTAACCATTTTCAAGAAACAATAATTCACATTTCAAGTCACTACATTACTCCATTTTCAAGAAACAAGTTCACATTTTCAAGTCACTACACTTAACCATTTTCAACTCACTAATTTACATTTCAACTCCTTACACTTAACCATTTTCAAAAAACATGTTCACAATTTCAAGTCACTACACTTAACCATTTCAAGAAACAAGTTCACAATTTCAAGTTACTACGCTTAGCCATTTTCAAGAAACAAGTTCACAATTCCAAGTCACTACACTTAAAAATTTTCAATTTCAAGTTCACAAGTTCACAATTGCAAGTCACAACACTTAAAAATTTTCACGAAACAAGTTCAATATTTTTAGTCACTACACTTAACCATTTTCAACTTACTAATTAACATTTCAAGTCACTACACTTAACCATTTTCAAGAAACAAGTTCACAATTTCAAGTCACTATGCTTTGCCATTTCAAGAAACAAGTTCACAATTTCAAGTCACTACACTTTACCATTTTCAAGTCACTAATTCAAATTTTATGTCACTACACATAACCATTTTCAAGAAACAAATTTACATTTTCAAGTCACTAAATTACTCCATTTTCAAGAAACAACTTCACAATTTCAAGTCACTACACTTAACCATTTAAAGAAACAAGTTCACAATTTCAAGTCACTACACTTAACCATTTTCAAGAAACAAGTTCACAATTTCAAGTCACTATGCTTTGCCATTTCAAAAAACAAGTTCACAATTTCAAGTCACTAAGCTTAGCCATTTCAAGAAACAAGTTCACAATTTCAAATCACTACTCTTTACCATTTTCAAGTCACTAATTCACATTACAAGTCAGTACACTTAACCGTTTCAAGAAACAAGTTCACAATTTCAAGTCACTATACTTAACCATTTTCAACTCACTAATTCACATTTCAAGTCACTACACTTAACCAATTTCAAGAAACAAGTTCACAATTTCAAGTCACTACGCTTAGCCATTTCAAGAAATAAGTTCGCAGTATCAAGTCACTACACTTTACCATTTTCGAGAAACTAATTCACATTTCAAGTCACTACACTTAACCATTTCAAGAAACAAGTTCACAATTTCAAGTCACTACACTTAACCATTTCAAGAAACAAGTTCACATTTCAAGTTACTACATTTAACCATTTACAAGAAACAAGTTCACAATTTCAAGTACACTACACTTAACCATTTCAAGAAACAAGTTCACAATTTCAAGGCACTATACTTAACCATTTTCAAAAACAAATTCACATTTCAAGTCACTACATTACTCCATTTTCAAGAAACAAGTTCACATTTTCAAGTCACTACACTTTACCATTTTCAACTCACTAATTCACATTTCAACTCCTTAAACTTAACCATTTTCAAGAAACATGTTCACAATTTCAAGTCACTACACTTATGCATTTCCAAGAAACAAGTTCACAATTTCTAGTCACAACGCTTATCCAATTCAAGAATCAAGTTCACAATTTCAAATCACTATACTTTACCATTTTCTAGTCTCTAATTCACATTTCAAGTCACTGTACTTAGCCATTTTCAAGAAACAAGTTCACAATTTCAAGTAACTATGCTTAGCCATTTCAAGAAACAAGTTCGCAAAATCAAAGTCACTACACTTAACCATTTTCAAAAACAAGTTCACATTTCAAGTCACTACATTTAACCATTTTCAAGAAACAAGTTCACAATTTCAAGTCACTACACTTTACCATTTTCAAGTCACTAATTCACATTTTAAGTCACTAAACATAACCATTTTCAAGAAAAAAATTCACATTTCAAGTCACTACATTACTCCATTTTCAAGAAACAAGTTCACATTTTCAAGTCACTACACTTAACCATTTTCAACTCACTAATTTACATTTCAACTCCTTACACTTAAACATTTTCAAAAAACATGTTCACAATTTCAAGTCACTACACTTAACCATTTCAAGAAACAAGTTCACAATTTCAAGTTACTACGCTTAGCCATTTTCAAGAAACAAGTTCACAATTCCAAGTCACTACACTTAAAAATTTTCAATTTCAAATTCACAATTGCAAGTCACAACACTTAAAAATTTTCACGAAACAAGTTCAATATTTCTAGTCACTACACTTAACCATTTTCAACTTACTAATTAACATTTCAAGTCACTACACTTAACCATTTTCAAGAAACAAGTTCACAATTTCAAGTCACTATGCTTTGCCATTTCAAGAAACAAGTTCACAATTTCAAGTCACTACACTTTACCATTTTCAAGTCACTAATTCAAATTTTATGTCACTACACATAACCATTTTCAAGAAACAAATTTACATTTTCAAGTCACTAAATTACTCCATTTTCAAGAAACAACTTCACAATTTCAAGTCACTACACTTAACCATTTAAAGAAACAAGTTCACAATTTCAAGTCACTACACTTAACCATTTTCAAGAAACAAGTTCACAATTCCAAGTCACTACACTTAAAAATTTTCAATTTCAAGTTCACAAGTTCACAATTGCAAGTCACAACACTTAAAAATTTTCACGAAACAAGTTCAATATTTCTAGTCACTACACTTAACCATTTTCAACTTACTAATTAACATTTCAAGTCACTACACTTAACCATTTTCAAGAAACAAGTTCACAATTTCAAGTCACTATGCTTTGCCATTTCAAGAAACAAGTTCACAATTTCAAGTCACTACACTTTACCATTTTCAAGTCACTAATTCAAATTTTATGTCACTACACATAACCATTTTCAAGAAACAAATTTACATTTTCAAGTCACTAAATTACTCCATTTTCAAGAAACAACTTCACAATTTCAAGTCACTACACTTAACCATTTAAAGAAACAAGTTCACAATTTCAAGTCACTACACTTAACCATTTTCAAGAAACAAGTTCACAATTTCAAGTCACTATGCTTTGCCATTTCAAAAAACAAGTTCACAATTTCAAGTCACTAAGCTTAGCCATTTCAAGAAACAAGTTCACAATTTCAAATCACTACTCTTTACCATTTTCAAGTCACTAATTCACATTACAAGTCAGTACACTTAACCGTTTCAAGAAACAAGTTCACAATTTCAAGTCACTATACTTAACCATTTTCAACTCACTAATTCACATTTCAAGTCACTACACTTAACCAATTTCAAGAAACAAGTTCACAATTTCAAGTCACTACGCTTAGCCATTTCAAGAAATAAGTTCGCAGTATCAAGTCACTACACTTTACCATTTTCGAGAAACTAATTCACATTTCAAGTCACTACACTTAACCATTTCAAGAAACAAGTTCACAATTTCAAGTCACTACACTTAACCATTTCAAGAAACAAGTTCACAATTTCAAGGCACTATACTTAACCATTTTCTTGTCACTAATTCACATTTCAAGTCACAACATTTAACCATTTTCAAGAAACAAGTTCACATTTTCAAGTCACTACACTAAACCATTTTCACGTCACTAATTCACATTTCAAGTCACTACAATTAACCATTTAGAAGAAATAAGTTCACAATTTCAAGTCACTTCATTTAACCATTTTACCATTTTCAACACAATAATTCACATTTCAAGTCACTACACTTAACCATTTTAAAGAAACAAATTCACAATTGAGAGTCACAACACTTAACCATTTCATGAAACAAGTTCACAATTTCAAGTCACTACACTTAACCTTTTTCAAGAAACATAATCACAATTGCAAGTAACTACACTTCACCATTTTCAAGTCACTAATTCACATTTTAAGTCACTACACTTAACCGTTTCAAGAAACAAGTTCACATTTCAAGTCACTACACTTAACCATTTTCAACTCACTAATTAACATTTCAAGTCACTACACTTAAACATTTTCAAGAAACAATAATTCACATTTCAAATCACTAAGCTTAGCCATTTCAAGAAACAAGTTCACAATTTCAAATCACTACACTTTACCATTTTCAAGTCACTAATTCACTTTTTAAGTCACTACATTAAATCACTACATTAAATCATTTTCAAGAAACAAGTTCACAATTTCAAGTCACTACACTTAACCATTTTCAACTCACTAATTAACATTTCAAGTGACTACACTTAAAGAAACAAGTTCACAATTTCAGGTCACTATGCTTTACCATTTTCAAGTCACTAATTCACATTTTAAGTCACTACACATAACCATTTTCAAGAAACAAATTCACATTTCAAATCACTACATTAAATCATTTTCAAGAAACAAGTTCACAATTTCAAGTCACTACACTTAACCATTTTCAACTCACTAATTAACATTTCAAGTGACTACACTTAAAGAAACAAGTTCACAATTTCAAGTCACTAAGCTTAGCCATTTCAAGAAACAAGTTCACAATTTCAAATCACTACACTTTACCATTTTCAAGTCACTAATTCACATTTTAAGTCACTACACTTAACCGTTTCAAGAAACAAGTTCACAATTTCAAGTCATTATACTTAACCATTTTCTAATCTCTAATTCACATTTCAAGTCACTACACTTAACCATTTTCAAGAAACAATAATTCACATTTCAAGTCACTAAGCTTAGCCATTTCAAGAAACAAGTTCACAATTTCAAATCACTACACTTTACCATTTTCAAGTCACTAATTCGCATTTCAAGTCACTACACTTAACCGTTTCAAGAAACAAGTTCACAATTTCAAGTCATTACACATAATAATTTTCTAGTCTCTAATTCACATTTCAAGTCACTACACTTAACCATTTCAAGAAACAAGTTCACAATTTCAAGGCACTACACTTAACCATTTCAAGAAACAAGTTCACAATTTCAAGGCACTATACTTAACCATTTTCTTGTCACTAATTCACATTTCAAGTCACAACATTTAACCATTTTCAAGAAACAAGTTCACATCTTCAAGTCACTACACTTAACAGTTTTCAAGAAATAAGTTCAACATTTCATGTCACTACACTTAACCATTTTTTCAAGTCACTAATTCACATTTCTAGTCACTACAATTAACCATTTAGAAGAAATAAGTTCACAATTTCAAGTCACTTCGTTTAACCATTTTACCATTTTCAACACAATAATTCACATTTCAAGTCACTACAATTAACCATTTAGAAGAAATAAGTTCACAATTTCAAGTCACTTCATTTAACCATTTTACCATTTTCAACACAATAATTCACATTTCAAGTCACTACACTTAACCATTTTAAAGAAACAAATTCACAATTGAGAGTCACAACACTTAACCATTTCAAGAAACAAGTTCACAATTTCAAGTCACTACACTTAACCTTTTTCAAGAAACATAATCACAATTTCAAATCACTACACTTTACCATTTTCAAGTTACTAATTCACATTTTAAGTCACTACACTTAACCGTTTCAAGAAACAAGTTCACAATTTCAAGTCATTATACTTAACCATTATCTAATCTCTAATTCACATTTCAAGTCACTACACTTAACCATTTTCAAGAAACAATAATTCACATTTCAAGTCACTAAGCTTAGCCATTTCAAGAAATAAGTTCACAATTTCAAATCACTACACTTTACCATTTTCAAGTCACTAATTCACATTTCAAGTCACTACACTTAACCGTTTCAAGAAACAAGTTCACAATTTCAAGTCATTACACATAACAATTTTCTAGTCTCTAATTGACATTTCAAGTCACTACACTTAACCATTTTCAAGAAACAATAATTCACATTTCAAGTCACTAAGCTTAGCCATATCAAGAAACAAGTTCACAATTTCGAATCACTACACTTGACCATTTTTTTGTCACTAATTCACATTTCAAGTCACAACATTTAACCATTTTCAAGAAAGAAGTTCACATTTCTAGTAACTACATTTAACCATTTTCAAGAAATAAGTTCACAATTTCATGTCACTACACTTAACCATTTTCAAGTCACTAATTCACATTTCAAGTCACTACAATTAACCATTTAGAAGATATAAGTTCACAATTTCAAGTCACTTCGTTTAACCATTTTACCATTTTCAACACAATAATTCACATTTTAAGTCACTACAATTAACCATTTAGAAGAAATAAGTTCACAATTTCAAGTCACTTCATTTAACCATTTTACCATTTTCAACACAATAATTCACATTTCAAGTCACTACACTTAACCATTTTAAAGAAACAAATTCACAATTGAGAGTCACAACACTTAACCATTTCAAGAAACAAGTTCACAATTTCAAGTCACTACACTTAACCTTTTTCAAGAAACATAATCACAATTTCAAATCACTACACTTTACCATTTTCAAGTTACTAATTCACATTTTAAGTCACTACACTTAACCGTTCCAAGAAACAAGTTCACAATTTCAAGTCATTATACTTAACCATTTTCTAATCTCTAATTCACATTTCAAGTCACTACACTTAACCATTTTCAAGAAACAATAATTCACATTTCAAGTCACTAAGCTTAGCCATTTCAAGAAATAAGTTCACAATTTCAAATCACTACACTTTACCATTTTCAAGTCACTAATTCACATTTCAAATCACTACACTTAACCGTTTCAAGAAACAAGTTCACAATTTCAAGTCATTACACATAACAATTTTCTAGTCTCTAATTGACATTTCAAGTCACTACACTTAACCATTTTCAAGAAACAATAATTCACATTTCAAGTCACTAAGCTTAGCCATTTCAAGAAACAAGTTCACAATTTCGAATCACTACACTTGACCATTTTCTTGTCACTAATTCACATTTCAAGTCACAACATTTAACCATTTTCAAGAAAGAAGTTCACATTTCTAGTAACTACATTTAACCATTTTCAAGAAATAAGTTCACAATTTCATGTCACTACACTTAACCATTTTCAAGTCACTAATTCACATTTCAAGTCACTACAATTAACCATTTAGAAGATATAAGTTCACAATTTCAAGTCACTTCGTTTAACCATTTTACCATTTTCAACACAATAATTCACATTTCAAGTCACTACAATTAACCATTTAGAAGAAATAAGTTCACAATTTCAAGTCACTTCATTTAACCATTTTACCATTTTCAACACAATAATTCACATTTCAAGTCACTACACTTAACCATTTTAAAGAAACAAATTCACAATTGAGAGTCACAACACTTAACCATTTCAAGAAACAAGTTCACAATTTCAAGTCACTACACTTAACCTTTTTCAAGAAACATAATCACAATTTCAAGTTACTATACTTAACCATTTTAAAGTCACTATTTCACATGTTAAGTCGCAACACTTAACCATTTTCAATAAACAAGTTCACATTTCAAGTCACTACATTAAATCATTTTCAAGAAACAAGTTCACAATTTCAAGTCACTACACTTAACCATTTACAACTCACTAATTAACATTTCAAGTCACTACACTTAACCATTTTCAAGAAACAATAATTCACATTTCAAATCACTAAGCTTAGCCATTTCAAGAAACAAGTTCACAATTTCGAATCACTACACTTTACCATTTTCAAGTCACTACACTTAACCGTTTCAAGAAACAAGTTCACAATTTCAAGTCATTACACTTAACAATTTTCTAGTCACTACACTTGACCATTTTCAAGAAACATGTTCACAATTTCAAGTCACTACACTTATCCATTTCCAAGAAACAAGTTCACAATTTCTAGTCACTACGCTTATCCAATTCAAGAATCAAGTTCACAATTTCAAATCACTATACTTTACCATTTTCTAGTCTCTAATTCACATTTCAAGTCACTGTACTTAGCCATTTTCAAGAAACAAGTTCACAATTTCAAGTAACTACGCTTAGCCATTTCAAGAAACAAGTTCGCAAAATCAAAGTCACTACACTTAACCATTTTCAAAAACAAGTTCACATTTCACGTCACTACATTTAACCATTTTCAAGAAACAAGTTCACAATTTCAAGTCACTACACTTTACCATTTTCAAGTCACTAATTCACATTTTAAGTCACTACACATAACCATTTTCAAGAAAAAAATTCACATTTCAAGTCACTACATTAAATCATTTTCAAGAAACAAGTTCATAATTTCAAGTCACTACCCTTAACCATTTTCAACTCACTAATTAACATTTAAATTCACTACACTTAACCATTTTCGAGAAACAAGTTCACAATTTCAAGTCACTAAGCTTAGCCATTTCAAGAAACAAGTTCACAATTTCAAATCACTACGCTTTACCATTTTCAAGTCACTAATTCACATTACAAGTCACTACACTTAACCGTTTCAAGAAACAAGTTCACAATTTCAAGTCACTATACTTAACCATTTTCAAGTCACTAATTCACATTTTAAGTCACAACACTTAACCATTTTCAAGAAACAAGTTCACATTTCAAGTCACTACATTTAATCATTTTCAAGAAACAAATTCACAATTTCATGTCACTTCACTTAACAATTTTCAAGTCACTAATTCACATTTCAAGTCACTACAATTAACCATTTAGAAGAAATAAGTTCACAATTTCAAGCCACTTCATTTAACCATTTTACCATTTTCAACACAATAATTCACATTTCAAGTCACTACACTTAACCATTTCAAGAAACAAGTTCACAATTTCAAGTCACTGCACTTAACCATTTTCAACTTAATAATTAACATTTCAGGTCACTACACTTAACCATTTTCAAGAAACAAGTTCACATTTCAAGTCACTACATTTAACCATTTACAAGAAACAAGTTCACAATTTCAAGTACACTACACTTAACCATTTCAAGAAACAAGTTCACAATTTCAAGGCACTATACTTAACCATTTTCAAAAACAAATTCACATTTCAAGTCACTACATTACTCCATTTTCAAGAAACAAGTTCACATTTTCAAGTCACTACACTTAACCATTTTCAACTCACTAATTCACATTTCAACTCCTTAAACTTAACCATTTTCAAGAAACATGTTCACAATTTCAAGTCACTACACTTATCCATTTCCAAGAAACAAGTTCACAATTTCTAGTCACTACGCTTATCCAATTCAAGAATCAAGTTCACAATTTCAAATCACTATACTTTACCATTTTCTAGTCTCTAATTCACATTTCAAGTCACTGTACTTAGCCATTTTCAAGAAACAAGTTCACAATTTCAAGTAACTATGCTTAGCCATTTCAAGAAACAAGTTCGCAAAATCAAAGTCACTACACTTAACCATTTTCAAAAACAAGTTCACATTTCAAGTCACTACATTTAACCATTTTCAAGAAACAAGTTCACAATTTCAAGTCACTACACTTTACCATTTTCAAGTCACTAATTCACATTTTAAGTCACTAAACATAACCATTTTCAAGAAAAAAATTCACATTTCAAGTCACTACATTACTCCATTTTCAAGAAACAAGTTCACATTTTCAAGTCACTACACTTAACCATTTTCAACTCACTAATTTACATTTCAACTCCTTACACTTAACCATTTTCAAAAAACATGTTCACAATTTCAAGTCACTACACTTAACCATTTCAAGAAACAAGTTCACAATTTCAAGTTACTACGCTTAGCCATTTTCAAGAAACAAGTTCACAATTCCAAGTCACTACACTTAAAAATTTTCAATTTCAAGTTCACAAGTTCACAATTGCAAGTCACAACACTTAAAAATTTTCACGAAACAAGTTCAATATTTCTAGTCACTACACTTAACCATTTTCAACTTACTAATTAACATTTCAAGTCACTACACTTAACCATTTTCAAGAAACAAGTTCACAATTTCAAGTCACTATGCTTTGCCATTTCAAGAAACAAGTTCACAATTTCAAGTCACTACACTTTACCATTTTCAAGTCACTAATTCAAATTTTATGTCACTACACATAACCATTTTCAAGAAACAAATTTACATTTTCAAGTCACTATATTACTCCATTTTCAAGAAACAACTTCACAATTTCAAGTCACTACACTTAACCATTTAAAGAAACAAGTTCACAATTTCAAGTCACTACACTTAACCATTTTCAAGAAACAAGTTCAAAATTTCAAGTCACTATGCTTTGCCATTTCAAAAAACAAGTTCACAATTTCAAGTCACTAAGCTTAGCCATTTCAAGAAACAAGTTCACAATTTCAAATCACTACTCTTTACCATTTTCAAGTCACTAATTCACATTACAAGTCAGTACACTTAACCGTTTCAAGAAACAAGTTCACAATTTCAAGTCACTATACTTAACCATTTTCAACTCACTAATTCACATTTCAAGTCACTACACTTAACCAATTTCAAGAAACAAGTTCACAATTTCAAGTCACTACGCTTAGCCATTTCAAGAAATAAGTTCGCAGTATCAAGTCACTACACTTTACCATTTTCGAGAAACTAATTCACATTTCAAGTCACTACACTTAACCATTTCAAGAAACAAGTTCACAATTTCAAGTCACTACACTTAACCATTTCAAGAAACAAGTTCACATTTCAAGTCACTACATTTAACCATTTACAAGAAACAAGTTCACAATTTCAAGTACACTACACTTAACCATTTCAAGAAACAAGTTCACAATTTCAAGGCACTATACTTATCCATTTTCAAAAACAAATTCACATTTCAAGTCACTACATTACTCCATTTTCAAGAAACAAGTTCACATTTTCAAGTCACTACACTTAACCATTTTCAACTCACTAATTCACATTTCAACTCCTTAAACTTAACCATTTTCAAGAAACATGTTCACAATTTCAAGTCACTACACTTATCCATTTCCAAGAAACAAGTTCACAATTTCTAGTCACTACGCTTATCCAATTCAAGAATCAAGTTCACAATTTCAAATCACTATACTTTACCATTTTCTAGTCTCTAATTCACATTTCAAGTCACTGTACTTAGCCATTTTCAAGAAACAAGTTCACAATTTCAAGTAACTATGCTTAGCCATTTCAAGAAACAAGTTCGCAAAATCAAAGTCACTACACTTAACCATTTTCAAAAACAAGTTCACATTTCAAGTCACTACATTTAACCATTTTCAAGAAACAAGTTCACAATTTCAAGTCACTATACTTTACCATTTTCAAGTCACTAATTCACATTTTAAGTCACTAAACATAACCATTTTCAAGAAAAAAATTCACATTTCAAGTCACTACATTACTCCATTTTCAAGAAACAAGTTCACATTTTCAAGTCACTACACTTAACCATTTTCAACTCACTAATTTACATTTCAACTCCTTACACTTAACCATTTTCAAAAAACATGTTCACAATTTCAAGTCACTACACTTAACCATTTCAAGAAACAAGTTCACAATTTCAAGTTACTACGCTTAGCCATTTTCAAGAAACAAGTTCACAATTCCAAGTCACTACACTTAAAAATTTTCAATTTCAAGTTCACAAGTTCACAATTGCAAGTCACAACACTTAAAAATTTTCACGAAACAAGTTCAATATTTCTAGTCACTACACTTAACCATTTTCAACTTACTAATTAACATTTCAAGTCACTACACTTAACCATTTTCAAGAAACAAGTTCACAATTTCAAGTCACTATGCTTTGCCATTTCAAGAAACAAGTTCACAATTTCAAGTCACTACACTTTACCATTTTCAAGTCACTAATTCAAATTTTATGTCACTACACATAACCATTTTCAAGAAACAAATTTACATTTTCAAGTCACTAAATTACTCCATTTTCAAGAAACAACTTCACAATTTCAAGTCACTACACTTAACCATTTAAAGAAACAAGTTCACAATTTCAAGTCACTACACTTAACCATTTTCAAGAAACAAGTTCAAAATTTCAAGTCACTATGCTTTGCCATTTCAAAAAACAAGTTCACAATTTCAAGTCACTAAGCTTAGCCATTTCAAGAAACAAGTTCACAATTTCAAATCACTACTCTTTACCATTTTCAAGTCACTAATTCACATTACAAGTCAGTACACTTAACCGTTTCAAGAAACAAGTTCACAATTTCAAGTCACTATACTTAACCATTTTCAACTCACTAATTCACATTTCAAGTCACTACACTTAACCAATTTCAAGAAACAAGTTCACAATTTCAAGTCACTACGCTTAGCCATTTCAAGAAATAAGTTCGCAGTATCAAGTCACTACACTTTTCCATTTTCGAGAAACTAATTCACATTTCAAGTCACTACACTTAACCATTTCAAGAAACAAGTTCACAATTTCAAGTCACTACACTTAACCATTTCAAGAAACAAGTTCACAATTTCAAGGCACTATACTTAACCATTTTCTTGTCACTAATTCACATTTCAAGTCACAACATTTAACCATTTTCAAGAGACAAGTTCACATTTTCAAGTCACTACACTAAACCATTTTCACGTCACTAATTCACATTTCAAGTCACTACAATTAACCATTTAGAAGAAATAAGTTCACAATTTCAAGTCACTTCATTTAACCATTTTACCATTTTCAACACAATAATTCACATTTCAAGTCACTACACTTAACCATTTTAAAGAAACAAATTCACAATTGAGAGTCACAACACTTAACCATTTCATGAAACAAGTTCACAATTTCAAGTCACTACACTTAACCTTTTTCAAGAAACATAATCACAATTGCAAGTAACTACACTTCACCATTTTCAAGTCACTAATTCACATTTTAAGTCACTACACTTAACCGTTTCAAGAAACAAGTTCACATTTCAAGTCACTACACTTAACCATTTTCAACTCACTAATTAACATTTCAAGTCACTACACTTAAACATTTTCAAGAAACAATAATTCACATTTCAAATCACTAAGCTTAGCCATTTCAAGAAACAAGTTCACAATTTCAAATCACTACACTTTACCATTTTCAAGTCACTAATTCACTTTTTAAGTCACTACATTAAATCACTACATTAAATCATTTTCAAGAAACAAGTTCACAATTTCAAGTCACTACACTTAACCATTTTCAACTCACTAATTAACATTTCAAGTCACTACACTTAAACATTTTCAAGAAACAATAATTCACATTTCAAATCACTAAGCTTAGCCATTTCAAGAAACAAGTTCGCAATTTCGAATCACTACACTTTACCATTTTCAAGTCACTACACTTAACCGTTTCAAGAAACAAGTTCACACTTTCAAGTCATTACACTTAACAATTTTCTAGTCACTACACTTGACCATTTTCAAGAAACTAGTTCACAATTTCAAGTCACTATGCTTTACCATTTTCAAGTCACTAATTCACATTTTAAGTCACCACACATAACCATTTTCAAGAAACAAATTCACATTTCAAGTCACTACATTAAATCATTTTCAAGAAACAAGTTCACAATTTCAAGTCACTACACTTAACCATTTTCAACTCACTAATTAACATTTCAAGTGACTACACTTAAAGAAACAAGTTCACAATTTCAAGTCACTAAGCTTAGCCATTTCAAGAAACAAGTTCACAATTTCAAATCACTACACTTTACCATTTTCAAGTCACTAATTCACATTTTAAGTCACTACACTTAACCGTTTCAAGAAACAAGTTCACAATTTCAAGTCATTATACTTAACCATTTTCTAATCTCTAATTCACATTTCAAGTCACTACACTTAACCATTTTCAAGAAACAATAATTCACCTTTCAAGTCACTAAGCTTAGCCATTTCAAGAAACAAGTTCACAATTTCAAATCACTACACTTTACCATTTTCAAGTCACTAATTCGCATTTCAAGTCACTACACTTAACCGTTTCAAGAAACAAGTTCACAATTTCAAGTCATTACACATAATAATTTTCTAGTCTCTAATTGACATTTCAAGTCACTACACTTAACCATTTCAAGAAACAAGTTCACAATTTCAAGGCACTACACTTAACCATTTCAAGAAACAAGTTCACAATTTCAAGGCACTATACTTAACCATTTTCTTGTCACTAATTCACATTTCAAGTCACAACATTTAACCATTTTCAAGAAACAAGTTCACATCTTCAAGTCACTACACTTAACAGTTTTCAAGAAATAAGTTCAACATTTCATGTCACTACACTTAACCATTTTCAAGTCACTAATTCACATTTCTAGTCACTACAATTAACCATTTAGAAGAAATAAGTTCACAATTTCAAGTCACTTCGTTTAACCATTTTACCATTTTCAACACAATAATTCACATTTCAAGTCACTACAATTAACCATTTAGAAGAAATAAGTTCACAATTTCAAGTCACTTCATTTAACCATTTTACCATTTTCAACACAATAATTCACATTTCAAGTCACTACACTTAACCATTTTAAAGAAACAAATTCACAATTGAGAGTCACAACACTTAACCATTTCAAGAAACAAGTTCACAATTTCAAGTCACTACACTTAACCTTTTTCAAGAAACATAATCACAATTTCAAATCACTACACTTTACCATTTTCAAGTTACTAATTCACATTTTAAGTCACTACACTTAACCGTTTCAAGAAACAAGTTCACAATTTCAAGTCATTATACTTAACCATTATCTAATCTCTAATTCACATTTCAAGTCACTACACTTAACCATTTTCAAGAAACAATAATTCACATTTCAAGTCACTAAGCTTAGCCATTTCAAGAAATAAGTTCACAATTTCAAATCACTACACTTTACCATTTTCAAGTCACTAATTCACATTTCAAGTCACTACACTTAACCGTTTCAAGAAACAAGTTCACAATTTCAAGTCATTACACATAACAATTTTCTAGTCTCTAATTGACATTTCAAGTCACTACACTTAACCATTTTCAAGAAACAATAATTCACATTTCAAGTCACTAAGCTTAGCCATATCAAGAAACAAGTTCACCATTTCGAATCACTACACTTGACCATTTTTTTGTCACTAATTCACATTTCAAGTCACAACATTTAACCATTTTCAAGAAAGAAGTTCACATTTCTAGTAACTACATTTAACCATTTTCAAGAAATAAGTTCACAATTTCATGTCACTACACTTAACCATTTTCAAGTCACTAATTCACATTTCAAGTCACTACAATTAACCATTTAGAAGATATAAGTTCACAATTTCAAGTCACTTCGTTTAACCATTTTACCATTTTCAACACAATAATTCACATTTTAAGTCACTACAATTAACCATTTAGAAGAAATAAGTTCACAATTTCAAGTCACTTCATTTAACCATTTTACCATTTTCAACACAATAATTCACATTTCAAGTCACTACACTTAACCATTTTAAAGAAACAAATTCACAATTGAGAGTCACAACACTTAACCATTTCAAGAAACAAGTTCACAATTTCAAGTCACTACACTTAACCTTTTTCAAGAAACATAATCACAATTTCAAGTTACTATACTTAACCATTTTAAAGTCACTATTTCACATGTTAAGTCGCAACACTTAACCATTTTCAATAAACAAGTTCACATTTCAAGTCACTACATTAAATCATTTTCAAGAAACAAGTTCACAATTTCAAGTCACTACACTTAACCATTTACAACTCACTAATTAACATTTCAAGTCACTACACTTAACCATTTTCAAGAAACAATAATTCACATTTCAAATCACTAAGCTTAGCCATTTCAAGAAACAAGTTCACAATTTCGAATCACTACACTTTACCATTTTCAAGTCACTACACTTAACCGTTTCAAGAAACAAGTTCACAATTTCAAGTCATTACACTTAACAATTTTCTAGTCACTACACTTGACCATTTTCAAGAAACTAGTTCACAATTTCAAGTCACTACGCTTTACCATTTTCAAGTCACTAATTCAAATTTCAAGTCACTACACATAACCATTTTCAAGAAACAAATTCACATTTCAAGTCACTACATTAAATCATTTTCAAGAAACAAGTTCACAATTTCAAGTCACTACACTTAACCATTTTCAACTCACTAATTAACATTTCAAGTCACTACACTTAAAGAAACAAGTTCACAATTTCAAGTCACTAAGCTTAGCCATTTCAAGAAACAAGTTCACAATTTCAAATCTCTACACTTTACCATTTTCAAGTCACTAATTCACATTTTAAGTCACTACACTTAACCGTTTCAAGAAACAAGTTCACAATTTCAAGTCATTACACATAACAATTTTCTAGTCTCTAATTGACATTTCAAGTCACTACACTTAACCATTTTCAAGAAACAATAATTCACATTTCAAGTCACTAAGCTTAGACATATCAAGAAACAAGTTCACAATTTCGAATCACTACACTTGACCATTTTTTTGTCACTAATTCACATTTCAAGTCACAACATTTAACCATTTTCAAGAAAGAAGTTCACATTTCTAGTAACTACATTTAACCATTTTCAAGAAATAAGTTCACAATTTCATGTCACTACACTTAACCATTTTCAAGTCACTAATTCACATTTCAAGTCACTACAATTAACCATTTAGAAGATATAAGTTCACAATTTCAAGTCACTTCGTTTAACCATTTTACCATTTTCAACACAATAATTCACATTTTAAGTCACTACAATTAACCATTTAGAAGAAATAAGTTCACAATTTCAAGTCACTTCATTTAACCATTTTACCATTTTCAACACAATAATTCACATTTCAAGTCACTACACTTAACCATTTTAAAGAAACAAATTCACAATTGAGAGTCACAACACTTAACCATTTCAAGAAACAAGTTCACAATTTCAAGTCACTACACTTAACCTTTTTCAAGAAACATAATCACAATTTCAAATCACTACACTTTACCATTTTCAAGTTACTAATTCACATTTTAAGTCACTACACTTAACCGTTCCAAGAAACAAGTTCACAATTTCAAGTCATTATACTTAACCATTTTCTAATCTCTAATTCACATTTCAAGTCACTACACTTAACCATTTTCAAGAAACAATAATTCACATTTCAAGTCACTAAGGTTAGCCATTTCAAGAAATAAGTTCACAATTTCAAATCACTACACTTTACCATTTTCAAGTCACTAATTCACATTTCAAGTCACTACACTTAACCGTTTCAAGAAACAAGTTCACAATTTCAAGTCATTACACATAACAATTTTCTAGTCTCTAATTGACATTTCAAGTCACTACACAACCATTTTCAAGAAACAATAATTCACATTTCAAGTCACTAAGCTTAGCCATTTCAAGAAACAAGTTCACAATTTCGAATCACTACACTTGACCATTTTCTTGTCACTAATTCACATTTCAAGTCACAACATTTAACCATTTTCAAGAAAGAAGTTCACATTTCTAGTAACTACATTTAACCATTTTCAAGAAATAAGTTCACAATTTCAAGTCACTACACTTTACCATTTTCAAGTCACTAATTCAAATTTTATGTCACTACACATAACCATTTTCAAGAAACAAATTTACATTTTCAAGTCACTAAATTACTCCATTTTCAAGAAACAACTTCACAATTTCAAGTCACTACACTTAACCATTTAAAGAAACAAGTTCACAATTTCAAGTCACTACACTTAACCATTTTCAAGAAACAAGTTCACAATTCCAAGTCACTACACTTAAAAATTTTCAATTTCAAGTTCACAAGTTCACAATTGCAAGTCACAACACTTAAAAATTTTCACGAAACAAGTTCAATATTTCTAGTCACTACACTTAACCATTTTCAACTTACTAATTAACATTTCAAGTCACTACACTTAACCATTTTCAAGAAACAAGTTCACAATTTCAAGTCACTATGCTTTGCCATTTCAAGAAACAAGTTCACAATTTCAAGTCACTACACTTTACCATTTTCAAGTCACTAATTCAAATTTTATGTCACTACACATAACCATTTTCAAGAAACAAATTTACATTTTCAAGTCACTATATTACTCCATTTTCAAGAAACAACTTCACAATTTCAAGTCACTACACTTAACCATTTAAAGAAACAAGTTCACAATTTCAAGTCACTACACTTAACCATTTTCAAGAAACAAGTTCAAAATTTCAAGTCACTATGCTTTGCCATTTCAAAAAACAAGTTCACAATTTCAAGTCACTAAGCTTAGCCATTTCAAGAAACAAGTTCACAATTTCAAATCACTACTCTTTACCATTTTCAAGTCACTAATTCACATTACAAGTCAGTACACTTAACCGTTTCAAGAAACAAGTTCACAATTTCAAGTCACTATACTTAACCATTTTCAACTCACTAATTCACATTTCAAGTCACTACACTTAACCAATTTCAAGAAACAAGTTCACAATTTCAAGTCACTACGCTTAGCCATTTCAAGAAATAAGTTCGCAGTATCAAGTCACTACACTTTACCATTTTCGAGAAACTAATTCACATTTCAAGTCACTACACTTAACCATTTCAAGAAACAAGTTCACAATTTCAAGTCACTACACTTAACCATTTCAAGAAACAAGTTCACATTTCAAGTCACTACATTTAACCATTTACAAGAAACAAGTTCACAATTTCAAGTACACTACACTTAACCATTTCAAGAAACAAGTTCACAATTTCAAGGCACTATACTTATCCATTTTCAAAAACAAATTCACATTTCAAGTCACTACATTACTCCATTTTCAAGAAACAAGTTCACATTTTCAAGTCACTACACTTAACCATTTTCAACTCACTAATTCACATTTCAACTCCTTAAACTTAACCATTTTCAAGAAACATGTTCACAATTTCAAGTCACTACACTTATCCATTTCCAAGAAACAAGTTCACAATTTCTAGTCACTACGCTTATCCAATTCAAGAATCAAGTTCACAATTTCAAATCACTATACTTTACCATTTTCTAGTCTCTAATTCACATTTCAAGTCACTGTACTTAGCCATTTTCAAGAAACAAGTTCACAATTTCAAGTAACTATGCTTAGCCATTTCAAGAAACAAGTTCGCAAAATCAAAGTCACTACACTTAACCATTTTCAAAAACAAGTTCACATTTCAAGTCACTACATTTAACCATTTTCAAGAAACAAGTTCACAATTTCAAGTCACTATACTTTACCATTTTCAAGTCACTAATTCACATTTTAAGTCACTAAACATAACCATTTTCAAGAAAAAAATTCACATTTCAAGTCACTACATTACTCCATTTTCAAGAAACAAGTTCACATTTTCAAGTCACTACACTTAACCATTTTCAACTCACTAATTTACATTTCAACTCCTTACACTTAACCATTTTCAAAAAACATGTTCACAATTTCAAGTCACTACACTTAACCATTTCAAGAAACAAGTTCACAATTTCAAGTTACTACGCTTAGCCATTTTCAAGAAACAAGTTCACAATTCCAAGTCACTACACTTAAAAATTTTCAATTTCAAGTTCACAAGTTCACAATTGCAAGTCACAACACTTAAAAATTTTCACGAAACAAGTTCAATATTTCTAGTCACTACACTTAACCATTTTCAACTTACTAATTAACATTTCAAGTCACTACACTTAACCATTTTCAAGAAACAAGTTCACAATTTCAAGTCACTATGCTTTGCCATTTCAAGAAACAAGTTCACAATTTCAAGTCACTACACTTTACCATTTTCAAGTCACTAATTCAAATTTTATGTCACTACACATAACCATTTTCAAGAAACAAATTTACATTTTCAAGTCACTAAATTACTCCATTTTCAAGAAACAACTTCACAATTTCAAGTCACTACACTTAACCATTTAAAGAAACAAGTTCACAATTTCAAGTCACTACACTTAACCATTTTCAAGAAACAAGTTCAAAATTTCAAGTCACTATGCTTTGCCATTTCAAAAAACAAGTTCACAATTTCAAGTCACTAAGCTTAGCCATT
Source organism: Capsicum rhomboideum (assembly GCA_031232105.1). Classification (NCBI taxonomy): domain Eukaryota; kingdom Viridiplantae; phylum Streptophyta; class Magnoliopsida; order Solanales; family Solanaceae; genus Capsicum; species Capsicum rhomboideum. The sequence goes on from CP124711.1 coordinate 62,178,398, forward strand.
TCAAGAAACAAGTTCACAATTTCAAATCACTACTCTTTACCATTTTCAAGTCACTAATTCACATTACAAGTCAGTACACTTAACCGTTTCAAGAAACAAGTTCACAATTTCAAGTCACTATACTTAACCATTTTCAACTCACTAATTCACATTTCAAGTCACTACACTTAACCAATTTCAAGAAACAAGTTCACAATTTCAAGTCACTACGCTTAGCCATTTCAAGAAATAAGTTCGCAGTATCAAGTCACTACACTTTTCCATTTTCGAGAAACTAATTCACATTTCAAGTCACTACACTTAACCATTTCAAGAAACAAGTTCACAATTTCAAGTCACTACACTTAACCATTTCAAGAAACAAGTTCACAATTTCAAGGCACTATACTTAACCATTTTCTTGTCACTAATTCACATTTCAAGTCACAACATTTAACCATTTTCAAGAGACAAGTTCACATTTTCAAGTCACTACACTAAACCATTTTCACGTCACTAATTCACATTTCAAGTCACTACAATTAACCATTTAGAAGAAATAAGTTCACAATTTCAAGTCACTTCATTTAACCATTTTACCATTTTCAACACAATAATTCACATTTCAAGTCACTACACTTAACCATTTTAAAGAAACAAATTCACAATTGAGAGTCACAACACTTAACCATTTCATGAAACAAGTTCACAATTTCAAGTCACTACACTTAACCTTTTTCAAGAAACATAATCACAATTGCAAGTAACTACACTTCACCATTTTCAAGTCACTAATTCACATTTTAAGTCACTACACTTAACCGTTTCAAGAAACAAGTTCACATTTCAAGTCACTACACTTAACCATTTTCAACTCACTAATTAACATTTCAAGTCACTACACTTAAACATTTTCAAGAAACAATAATTCACATTTCAAATCACTAAGCTTAGCCATTTCAAGAAACAAGTTCACAATTTCAAATCACTACACTTTACCATTTTCAAGTCACTAATTCACTTTTTAAGTCACTACATTAAATCACTACATTAAATCATTTTCAAGAAACAAGTTCACAATTTCAAGTCACTACACTTAACCATTTTCAACTCACTAATTAACATTTCAAGTCACTACACTTAAACATTTTCAAGAAACAATAATTCACATTTCAAATCACTAAGCTTAGCCATTTCAAGAAACAAGTTCGCAATTTCGAATCACTACACTTTACCATTTTCAAGTCACTACACTTAACCGTTTCAAGAAACAAGTTCACACTTTCAAGTCATTACACTTAACAATTTTCTAGTCACTACACTTGACCATTTTCAAGAAACTAGTTCACAATTTCAAGTCACTATGCTTTACCATTTTCAAGTCACTAATTCACATTTTAAGTCACCACACATAACCATTTTCAAGAAACAAATTCACATTTCAAGTCACTACATTAAATCATTTTCAAGAAACAAGTTCACAATTTCAAGTCACTACACTTAACCATTTTCAACTCACTAATTAACATTTCAAGTGACTACACTTAAAGAAACAAGTTCACAATTTCAAGTCACTAAGCTTAGCCATTTCAAGAAACAAGTTCACAATTTCAAATCACTACACTTTACCATTTTCAAGTCACTAATTCACATTTTAAGTCACTACACTTAACCGTTTCAAGAAACAAGTTCACAATTTCAAGTCATTATACTTAACCATTTTCTAATCTCTAATTCACATTTCAAGTCACTACACTTAACCATTTTCAAGAAACAATAATTCACCTTTCAAGTCACTAAGCTTAGCCATTTCAAGAAACAAGTTCACAATTTCAAATCACTACACTTTACCATTTTCAAGTCACTAATTCGCATTTCAAGTCACTACACTTAACCGTTTCAAGAAACAAGTTCACAATTTCAAGTCATTACACATAATAATTTTCTAGTCTCTAATTGACATTTCAAGTCACTACACTTAACCATTTCAAGAAACAAGTTCACAATTTCAAGGCACTACACTTAACCATTTCAAGAAACAAGTTCACAATTTCAAGGCACTATACTTAACCATTTTCTTGTCACTAATTCACATTTCAAGTCACAACATTTAACCATTTTCAAGAAACAAGTTCACATCTTCAAGTCACTACACTTAACAGTTTTCAAGAAATAAGTTCAACATTTCATGTCACTACACTTAACCATTTTCAAGAAACAAGTTCACAATTTCAAGTCACTATACTTTACCATTTTCAAGTCACTAATTCACATTTTAAGTCACTAAACATAACCATTTTCAAGAAAAAAATTCACATTTCAAGTCACTACATTACTCCATTTTCAAGAAACAAGTTCACATTTTCAAGTCACTACACTTAACCATTTTCAACTCACTAATTTACATTTCAACTCCTTACACTTAACCATTTTCAAAAAACATGTTCACAATTTCAAGTCACTACACTTAACCATTTCAAGAAACAAGTTCACAATTTCAAGTTACTACGCTTAGCCATTTTCAAGAAACAAGTTCACAATTCCAAGTCACTACACTTAAAAATTTTCAATTTCAAGTTCACAAGTTCACAATTGCAAGTCACAACACTTAAAAATTTTCACGAAACAAGTTCAATATTTCTAGTCACTACACTTAACCATTTTCAACTTACTAATTAACATTTCAAGTCACTACACTTAACCATTTTCAAGAAACAAGTTCACAATTTCAAGTCACTATGCTTTGCCATTTCAAGAAACAAGTTCACAATTTCAAGTCACTACACTTTACCATTTTCAAGTCACTAATTCAAATTTTATGTCACTACACATAACCATTTTCAAGAAACAAATTTACATTTTCAAGTCACTAAATTACTCCATTTTCAAGAAACAACTTCACAATTTCAAGTCACTACACTTAACCATTTAAAGAAACAAGTTCACAATTTCAAGTCACTACACTTAACCATTTTCAAGAAACAAGTTCAAAATTTCAAGTCACTATGCTTTGCCATTTCAAAAAACAAGTTCACAATTTCAAGTCACTAAGCTTAGCCATTTCAAGAAACAAGTTCACAATTTCAAATCACTACTCTTTACCATTTTCAAGTCACTAATTCACATTACAAGTCAGTACACTTAACCGTTTCAAGAAACAAGTTCACAATTTCAAGTCACTATACTTAACCATTTTCAACTCACTAATTCACATTTCAAGTCACTACACTTAACCAATTTCAAGAAACAAGTTCACAATTTCAAGTCACTACGCTTAGCCATTTCAAGAAATAAGTTCGCAGTATCAAGTCACTACACTTTTCCATTTTCGAGAAACTAATTCACATTTCAAGTCACTACACTTAACCATTTCAAGAAACAAGTTCACAATTTCAAGTCACTACACTTAACCATTTCAAGAAACAAGTTCACAATTTCAAGGCACTATACTTAACCATTTTCTTGTCACTAATTCACATTTCAAGTCACAACATTTAACCATTTTCAAGAGACAAGTTCACATTTTCAAGTCACTACACTAAACCATTTTCACGTCACTAATTCACATTTCAAGTCACTACAATTAACCATTTAGAAGAAATAAGTTCACAATTTCAAGTCACTTCATTTAACCATTTTACCATTTTCAACACAATAATTCACATTTCAAGTCACTACACTTAACCATTTTAAAGAAACAAATTCACAATTGAGAGTCACAACACTTAACCATTTCATGAAACAAGTTCACAATTTCAAGTCACTACACTTAACCTTTTTCAAGAAACATAATCACAATTGCAAGTAACTACACTTCACCATTTTCAAGTCACTAATTCACATTTTAAGTCACTACACTTAACCGTTTCAAGAAACAAGTTCACATTTCAAGTCACTACACTTAACCATTTTCAACTCACTAATTAACATTTCAAGTCACTACACTTAAACATTTTCAAGAAACAATAATTCACATTTCAAATCACTAAGCTTAGCCATTTCAAGAAACAAGTTCACAATTTCAAATCACTACACTTTACCATTTTCAAGTCACTAATTCACTTTTTAAGTCACTACATTAAATCACTACATTAAATCATTTTCAAGAAACAAGTTCACAATTTCAAGTCACTACACTTAACCATTTTCAACTCACTAATTAACATTTCAAGTCACTACACTTAAACATTTTCAAGAAACAATAATTCACATTTCAAATCACTAAGCTTAGCCATTTCAAGAAACAAGTTCGCAATTTCGAATCACTACACTTTACCATTTTCAAGTCACTACACTTAACCGTTTCAAGAAACAAGTTCACACTTTCAAGTCATTACACTTAACAATTTTCTAGTCACTACACTTGACCATTTTCAAGAAACTAGTTCACAATTTCAAGTCACTATGCTTTACCATTTTCAAGTCACTAATTCACATTTTAAGTCACCACACATAACCATTTTCAAGAAACAAATTCACATTTCAAGTCACTACATTAAATCATTTTCAAGAAACAAGTTCACAATTTCAAGTCACTACACTTAACCATTTTCAACTCACTAATTAACATTTCAAGTGACTACACTTAAAGAAACAAGTTCACAATTTCAAGTCACTAAGCTTAGCCATTTCAAGAAACAAGTTCACAATTTCAAATCACTACACTTTACCATTTTCAAGTCACTAATTCACATTTTAAGTCACTACACTTAACCGTTTCAAGAAACAAGTTCACAATTTCAAGTCATTATACTTAACCATTTTCTAATCTCTAATTCACATTTCAAGTCACTACACTTAACCATTTTCAAGAAACAATAATTCACCTTTCAAGTCACTAAGCTTAGCCATTTCAAGAAACAAGTTCACAATTTCAAATCACTACACTTTACCATTTTCAAGTCACTAATTCGCATTTCAAGTCACTACACTTAACCGTTTCAAGAAACAAGTTCACAATTTCAAGTCATTACACATAATAATTTTCTAGTCTCTAATTGACATTTCAAGTCACTACACTTAACCATTTCAAGAAACAAGTTCACAATTTCAAGGCACTACACTTAACCATTTCAAGAAACAAGTTCACAATTTCAAGGCACTATACTTAACCATTTTCTTGTCACTAATTCACATTTCAAGTCACAACATTTAACCATTTTCAAGAAACAAGTTCACATCTTCAAGTCACTACACTTAACAGTTTTCAAGAAATAAGTTCAACATTTCATGTCACTACACTTAACCATTTTCAAGTCACTAATTCACATTTCTAGTCACTACAATTAACCATTTAGAAGAAATAAGTTCACAATTTCAAGTCACTTCGTTTAACCATTTTACCATTTTCAACACAATAATTCACATTTCAAGTCACTACAATTAACCATTTAGAAGAAATAAGTTCACAATTTCAAGTCACTTCATTTAACCATTTTACCATTTTCAACACAATAATTCACATTTCAAGTCACTACACTTAACCATTTTAAAGAAACAAATTCACAATTGAGAGTCACAACACTTAACCATTTCAAGAAACAAGTTCACAATTTCAAGTCACTACACTTAACCTTTTTCAAGAAACATAATCACAATTTCAAATCACTACACTTTACCATTTTCAAGTTACTAATTCACATTTTAAGTCACTACACTTAACCGTTTCAAGAAACAAGTTCACAATTTCAAGTCATTATACTTAACCATTATCTAATCTCTAATTCACATTTCAAGTCACTACACTTAACCATTTTCAAGAAACAATAATTCACATTTCAAGTCACTAAGCTTAGCCATTTCAAGAAATAAGTTCACAATTTCAAATCACTACACTTTACCATTTTCAAGTCACTAATTCACATTTCAAGTCACTACACTTAACCGTTTCAAGAAACAAGTTCACAATTTCAAGTCATTACACATAACAATTTTCTAGTCTCTAATTGACATTTCAAGTCACTACACTTAACCATTTTCAAGAAACAATAATTCACATTTCAAGTCACTAAGCTTAGCCATATCAAGAAACAAGTTCACCATTTCGAATCACTACACTTGACCATTTTTTTGTCACTAATTCACATTTCAAGTCACAACATTTAACCATTTTCAAGAAAGAAGTTCACATTTCTAGTAACTACATTTAACCATTTTCAAGAAATAAGTTCACAATTTCATGTCACTACACTTAACCATTTTCAAGTCACTAATTCACATTTCAAGTCACTACAATTAACCATTTAGAAGATATAAGTTCACAATTTCAAGTCACTTCGTTTAACCATTTTACCATTTTCAACACAATAATTCACATTTTAAGTCACTACAATTAACCATTTAGAAGAAATAAGTTCACAATTTCAAGTCACTTCATTTAACCATTTTACCATTTTCAACACAATAATTCACATTTCAAGTCACTACACTTAACCATTTTAAAGAAACAAATTCACAATTGAGAGTCACAACACTTAACCATTTCAAGAAACAAGTTCACAATTTCAAGTCACTACACTTAACCTTTTTCAAGAAACATAATCACAATTTCAAGTTACTATACTTAACCATTTTAAAGTCACTATTTCACATGTTAAGTCGCAACACTTAACCATTTTCAATAAACAAGTTCACATTTCAAGTCACTACATTAAATCATTTTCAAGAAACAAGTTCACAATTTCAAGTCACTACACTTAACCATTTACAACTCACTAATTAACATTTCAAGTCACTACACTTAACCATTTTCAAGAAACAATAATTCACATTTCAAATCACTAAGCTTAGCCATTTCAAGAAACAAGTTCACAATTTCGAATCACTACACTTTACCATTTTCAAGTCACTACACTTAACCGTTTCAAGAAACAAGTTCACAATTTCAAGTCATTACACTTAACAATTTTCTAGTCACTACACTTGACCATTTTCAAGAAACTAGTTCACAATTTCAAGTCACTACGCTTTACCATTTTCAAGTCACTAATTCAAATTTCAAGTCACTACACATAACCATTTTCAAGAAACAAATTCACATTTCAAGTCACTACATTAAATCATTTTCAAGAAACAAGTTCACAATTTCAAGTCACTACACTTAACCATTTTCAACTCACTAATTAACATTTCAAGTCACTACACTTAAAGAAACAAGTTCACAATTTCAAGTCACTAAGCTTAGCCATTTCAAGAAACAAGTTCACAATTTCAAATCTCTACACTTTACCATTTTCAAGTCACTAATTCACATTTTAAGTCACTACACTTAACCGTTTCAAGAAACAAGTTCACAATTTCAAGTCATTACACATAACAATTTTCTAGTCTCTAATTGACATTTCAAGTCACTACACTTAACCATTTTCAAGAAACAATAATTCACATTTCAAGTCACTAAGCTTAGACATATCAAGAAACAAGTTCACAATTTCGAATCACTACACTTGACCATTTTTTTGTCACTAATTCACATTTCAAGTCACAACATTTAACCATTTTCAAGAAAGAAGTTCACATTTCTAGTAACTACATTTAACCATTTTCAAGAAATAAGTTCACAATTTCATGTCACTACACTTAACCATTTTCAAGTCACTAATTCACATTTCAAGTCACTACAATTAACCATTTAGAAGATATAAGTTCACAATTTCAAGTCACTTCGTTTAACCATTTTACCATTTTCAACACAATAATTCACATTTTAAGTCACTACAATTAACCATTTAGAAGAAATAAGTTCACAATTTCAAGTCACTTCATTTAACCATTTTACCATTTTCAACACAATAATTCACATTTCAAGTCACTACACTTAACCATTTTAAAGAAACAAATTCACAATTGAGAGTCACAACACTTAACCATTTCAAGAAACAAGTTCACAATTTCAAGTCACTACACTTAACCTTTTTCAAGAAACATAATCACAATTTCAAATCACTACACTTTACCATTTTCAAGTTACTAATTCACATTTTAAGTCACTACACTTAACCGTTCCAAGAAACAAGTTCACAATTTCAAGTCATTATACTTAACCATTTTCTAATCTCTAATTCACATTTCAAGTCACTACACTTAACCATTTTCAAGAAACAATAATTCACATTTCAAGTCACTAAGGTTAGCCATTTCAAGAAATAAGTTCACAATTTCAAATCACTACACTTTACCATTTTCAAGTCACTAATTCACATTTCAAGTCACTACACTTAACCGTTTCAAGAAACAAGTTCACAATTTCAAGTCATTACACATAACAATTTTCTAGTCTCTAATTGACATTTCAAGTCACTACACAACCATTTTCAAGAAACAATAATTCACATTTCAAGTCACTAAGCTTAGCCATTTCAAGAAACAAGTTCACAATTTCGAATCACTACACTTGACCATTTTCTTGTCACTAATTCACATTTCAAGTCACAACATTTAACCATTTTCAAGAAAGAAGTTCACATTTCTAGTAACTACATTTAACCATTTTCAAGAAATAAGTTCACAATTTCATGTCACTACACTTAACCATTTTCAAGTCACTAATTCACATTTCAAGTCACTACAATTAACCATTTAGAAGATATAAGTTCACAATTTCAAGTCACTTCGTTTAACCATTTTACCATTTTCAACACAATAATTCACATTTCAAGTCACTACAATTAACCATTTAGAAGAAATAAGTTCACAATTTCAAGTCACTTCATTTAACCATTTTACCATTTTCAACACAATAATTCACATTTCAAGTCACTACACTTAACCATTTTAAAGAAACAAATTCACAATTGAGAGTCACAACACTTAACCATTTCAAGAAACAAGTTCACAATTTCAAGTCACTACACTTAACCTTTTTCAAGAAACATAATCACAATTTCAAGTTACTATACTTAACCATTTTAAAGTCACTATTTCACATGTTAAGTCGCAACACTTAACCATTTTCAATAAACAAGTTCACATTTCAAGTCACTACATTAAATCATTTTCAAGAAACAAGTTCACAATTTCAAGTCACTACACTTAACCATTTACAACTCACTAATTAACATTTCAAGTCACTACACTTAACCATTTTCAAGAAACAATAATTCACATTTCAAATCACTAAGCTTAGCCATTTCAAGAAACAAGTTCACAATTTCGAATCACTACACTTTACCATTTTCAAGTCACTACACTTAACCGTTTCAAGAAACAAGTTCACAATTTCAAGTCATTACACTTAACAATTTTCTAGTCACTACACTTGACCATTTTCAAGAAACTAGTTCACAATTTCAAGTCACTACGCTTTACCATTTTCAAGTCACTAATTCAAATTTCAAGTCACTACACATAACCATTTTCAAGAAACAAATTCACATTTCAAGTCACTACATTAAATCATTTTCAAGAAACAAGTTCACAATTTCAAGTCACTACACTTAACCATTTTCAACTCACTAATTAACATTTCAAGTCACTACACTTAAAGAAACAAGTTCACAATTTCAAGTCACTAAGCTTAGCCATTTCAAGAAACAAGTTCACAATTTCAAATCTCTACACTTTACCATTTTCAAGTCACTAATTCACATTTTAAGTCACTACACTTAACCGTTTCAAGAAACAAGTTCACAATTTCAAGTCATTACACATAACAATTTTCTAGTCTCTAATTGACATTTCAAGTCACTACACTTAACCATTTTCAAGAAACAATAATTCACATTTCAAGTCACTAAGCTTAGCCATATCAAGAAACAAGTTCACAATTTCGAATCACTACACTTGACCATTTTTTTGTCACTAATTCACATTTCAAGTCACAACATTTAACCATTTTCAAGAAAGAAGTTCACATTTCTAGTAACTACATTTAACCATTTTCAAGAAATAAGTTCACAATTTCATGTCACTACACTTAACCATTTTCAAGTCACTAATTCACATTTCAAGTCACTACAATTAACCATTTAGAAGATATAAGTTCACAATTTCAAGTCACTTCGTTTAACCATTTTACCATTTTCAACACAATAATTCACATTTTAAGTCACTACAATTAACCATTTAGAAGAAATAAGTTCACAATTTCAAGTCACTTCATTTAACCATTTTACCATTTTCAACACAATAATTCACATTTCAAGTCACTACACTTAACCATTTTAAAGAAACAAATTCACAATTGAGAGTCACAACACTTAACCATTTCAAGAAACAAGTTCACAATTTCAAGTCACTACACTTAACCTTTTTCAAGAAACATAATCACAATTTCAAATCACTACACTTTACCATTTTCAAGTTACTAATTCACATTTTAAGTCACTACACTTAACCGTTCCAAGAAACAAGTTCACAATTTCAAGTCATTATACTTAACCATTTTCTAATCTCTAATTCACATTTCAAGTCACTACACTTAACCATTTTCAAGAAACAATAATTCACATTTCAAGTCACTAAGCTTAGCCATTTCAAGAAATAAGTTCACAATTTCAAATCACTACACTTTACCATTTTCAAGTCACTAATTCACATTTCAAGTCACTACACTTAACCGTTTCAAGAAACAAATTCGCAATTTCAAGTCATTACACATAACAATTTTCTAGTCTCTAATTGACATTTCAAGTCACTACACTTAACCATTTTCAAGAAACAATAATTCACATTTCAAGTCACTAAGCTTAGCCATTTCAAGAAACAAGTTCACAATTTCGAATCACTACACTTGACCATTTTCTTGTCACTAATTCACATTTCAAGTCACAACATTTAACCATTTTCAAGAAAGAAGTTCACATTTCTAGTAACTACATTTAACCATTTTCAAGAAATAAGTTCACAATTTCATGTCACTACACTTAACCATTTTCAAGTCACTAATTCACATTTCAAGTCACTACAATTAACCATTTAGAAGATTTAAGTTCACAATTTCAAGTCACTTCGTTTAACCATTTTACCATTTTCAACACAATAATTCACATTTCAAGTCACTACAATTAACCATTTAGAAGAAATAAGTTCACAATTTCAAGTCACTTCATTTAACCATTTTACCATTTTCAACACAATAATTCACATTTCAAGTCACTACACTTAACCATTTTAAAGAAACAAATTCACAATTGAGAGTCACAACACTTAACCATTTCAAGAAACAAGTTCACAATTTCAAGTCACTACACTTAACCTTTTTCAAGAAACATAATCACAATTTCAAGTTACTATACTTAACCATTTTAAAGTCACTATTTCACATGTTAAGTCGCAACACTTAACCATTTTCAATAAACAAGTTCACATTTCAAGTCACTACATTAAATCATTTTCAAGAAACAAGTTCACAATTTCAAGTCACTACACTTAACCATTTACAACTCACTAATTAACATTTCAAGTCACTACACTTAACCATTTTCAAGAAACAATAATTCACATTTCAAATCACTAAGCTTAGCCATTTCAAGAAACAAGTTCACAATTTCGAATCACTACACTTTACCATTTTCAAGTCACTACACTTAACCGTTTCAAGAAACAAGTTCACAATTTCAAGTCATTACACTTAACAATTTTCTAGTCACTACACTTGACCATTTTCAAGAAACTAGTTCACAATTTCAAGTCACTACGCTTTACCATTTTCAAGTCACTAATTCAAATTTCAAGTCACTACACATAACCATTTTCAAGAAACAAATTCACATTTCAAGTCACTACATTAAATCATTTTCAAGAAACAAGTTCACAATTTCAAGTCACTACACTTAACCATTTTCAACTCACTAATTAACATTTCAAGTCACTACACTTAAAGAAACAAGTTCACAATTTCAAGTCACTAAGCTTAGCCATTTCAAGAAACAAGTTCACAATTTCAAATCTCTACACTTTACCATTTTCAAGTCACTAATTCACATTTTAAGTCACTACACTTAACCGTTTCAAGAAACAAGTTCACAATTTCAAGTCATTACACATAACAATTTTCTAGTCTCTAATTGACATTTCAAGTCACTACACTTAACCATTTTCAAGAAACAATAATTCACATTTCAAGTCACTAAGCTTAGCCATATCAAGAAACAAGTTCACAATTTCGAATCACTACACTTGACCATTTTTTTGTCACTAATTCACATTTCAAGTCACAACATTTAACCATTTTCAAGAAAGAAGTTCACATTTCTAGTAACTACATTTAACCATTTTCAAGAAATAAGTTCACAATTTCATGTCACTACACTTAACCATTTTCAAGTCACTAATTCACATTTCAAGTCACTACAATTAACCATTTAGAAGATATAAGTTCACAATTTCAAGTCACTTCGTTTAACCATTTTACCATTTTCAACACAATAATTCACATTTTAAGTCACTACAATTAACCATTTAGAAGAAATAAGTTCACAATTTCAAGTCACTTCATTTAACCATTTTACCATTTTCAACACAATAATTCACATTTCAAGTCACTACACTTAACCATTTTAAAGAAACAAATTCACAATTGAGAGTCACAACACTTAACCATTTCAAGAAACAAGTTCACAATTTCAAGTCACTACACTTAACCTTTTTCAAGAAACATAATCACAATTTCAAATCACTACACTTTACCATTTTCAAGTTACTAATTCACATTTTAAGTCACTACACTTAACCGTTCCAAGAAACAAGTTCACAATTTCAAGTCATTATACTTAACCATTTTCTAATCTCTAATTCACATTTCAAGTCACTACACTTAACCATTTTCAAGAAACAATAATTCACATTTCAAGTCACTAAGCTTAGCCATTTCAAGAAATAAGTTCACAATTTCAAATCACTACACTTTACCATTTTCAAGTCACTAATTCACATTTCAAGTCACTACACTTAACCGTTTCAAGAAACAAATTCGCAATTTCAAGTCATTACACATAACAATTTTCTAGTCTCTAATTGACATTTCAAGTCACTACACTTAACCATTTTCAAGAAACAATAATTCACATTTCAAGTCACTAAGCTTAGCCATTTCAAGAAACAAGTTCACAATTTCGAATCACTACACTTGACCATTTTCTTGTCACTAATTCACATTTCAAGTCACAACATTTAACCATTTTCAAGAAAGAAGTTCACATTTCTAGTAACTACATTTAACCATTTTCAAGAAATAAGTTCACAATTTCATGTCACTACACTTAACCATTTTCAAGTCACTAATTCACATTTCAAGTCACTACAATTAACCATTTAGAAGATTTAAGTTCACAATTTCAAGTCACTTCGTTTAACCATTTTACCATTTTCAACACAATAATTCACATTTCAAGTCACTACAATTAACCATTTAGAAGAAATAAGTTCACAATTTCAAGTCACTTCATTTAACCATTTTACCATTTTCAACACAATAATTCACATTTCAAGTCACTACACTTAACCATTTTAAAGAAACAAATTCACAATTGAGAGTCACAACACTTAACCATTTCAAGAAACAAGTTCACAATTTCAAGTCACTACACTTAACCTTTTTCAAGAAACATAATCACAATTTCAAGTTACTATACTTAACCATTTTAAAGTCACTATTTCACATGTTAAGTCGCAACACTTAACCATTTTCAATAAACAAGTTCACATTTCAAGTCACTACATTAAATCATTTTCAAGAAACAAGTTCACAATTTCAAGTCACTACACTTAACCATTTACAACTCACTAATTAACATTTCAAGTCACTACACTTAACCATTTTCAAGAAACAATAATTCACATTTCAAATCACTAAGCTTAGCCATTTCAAGAAACAAGTTCACAATTTCGAATCACTACACTTTACCATTTTCAAGTCACTACACTTAACCGTTTCAAGAAACAAGTTCACAATTTCAAGTCATTACACTTAACAATTTTCTAGTCACTACACTTGACCATTTTCAAGAAACTAGTTCACAATTTCAAGTCACTACGCTTTACCATTTTCAAGTCACTAATTCAAATTTCAAGTCACTACACATAACCATTTTCAAGAAACAAATTCACATTTCAAGTCACTACATTAAATCATTTTCAAGAAACAAGTTCACAATTTCAAGTCACTACACTTAACCATTTTCAACTCACTAATTAACATTTCAAGTCACTACACTTAAAGAAACAAGTTCACAATTTCAAGTCACTAAGCTTAGCCATTTCAAGAAACAAGTTCACAATTTCAAATCTCTACACTTTACCATTTTCAAGTCACTAATTCACATTTTAAGTCACTACACTTAACCGTTTCAAGAAACAAGTTCACAATTTCAAGTCATTATACTTAACCATTTTCTAATCTCTAATTCACATTTCAAGTCACTACACTTAACCATTTTCAAGAAACAATAATTCACATTTCAAGTCACTAAGCTTAGCCATTTCAAGAAATAAGTTCACAATTTCAAATCACTACACTTTACCATTTTCAAGTCACTAATTCACATTTCAAGTCACTACACTTAACCGTTTCAAGAAACAAGTTCACAATTTCAAGTCATTACACATAACAATTTTCTAGTCACTAATTAACATTTCAAGTCACTACACTTAACCATTTTCAAGAAACAAGTTCACAATTTCAAGTCACTAAGCTTAGCCATTTCAAGAAACAAGTTCACAATTTCAAATCACCACACTTCACCATTTTCAAGTCACTAATTCACATTTCAAGTCACTACACTTAACCGTTTCAAGAAATAATTTCACAATTTAAAGTCATTACACTTAACCATTTTCTAGTCTCAAATTCACATTTCAAGTCACTACACTTAACCATTTTCAAGAAACAAGTTCACAATTTCAAGTCACTACGCTTAGCCATTTCAAGAAACAATTTCGCAATATCAATTCACTACACTTTAACATTTTCAAGAAACTAATTCACAATTTCAAATCACTACACTCTACCATTTTCAAGTCACTAATTCACATTTCAAGTCACTACACTTAACCGTTTCAAGAAACAGGTTCACAATTTCAAGTCATTATACTTAACCATTTTCTAGTCCCTAATTCACATTTCAAGTCACTACACTTAACCATTTTCAAGAAACAAGTTCACAATTTCAAGTCACTACGCTTAGCCATTTCAAGAAACAATTTCGCAATATCAATTCACTACACTTTAACATTTTCAAGAAACTAATTCACATTTCAAGTCACTACACTTAACTATTTCAAAAAACAAGTTCACAATTTCAAGTCACTTCATTTAACCATTTTACCATTTTCAACACAATAATTCACATTTCAAGTCACTACACTTAACCATTTTAAAGAAACAAATTCACAATTGAGAGTCACAACACTTAACCATTTCAAGAAACAAGTTCACAATTTCAAGTCACTACACTTAACCTTTTTCAAGAAACATAATCACAATTTCAAGTTACTATACTTAACCATTTTAAAGTCACTATTTCACATGTTAAGTCGCAACACTTAACCATTTTCAATAAACAAGTTCACATTTCAAGTCACTACATTAAATCATTTTCAAGAAACAAGTTCACAATTTCAAGTCACTACACTTAACCATTTACAACTCACTAATTAACATTTCAAGTCACTACACTTAACCATTTTCAAGAAACAATAATTCACATTTCAAATCACTAAGCTTAGCCATTTCAAGAAACAAGTTCACAATTTCGAATCACTACACTTTACCATTTTCAAGTCACTACACTTAACCGTTTCAAGAAACAAGTTCACAATTTCAAGTCATTACACTTAACAATTTTCTAGTCACTACACTTGACCATTTTCAAGAAACTAGTTCACAATTTCAAGTCACTACGCTTTACCATTTTCAAGTCACTAATTCAAATTTCAAGTCACTACACATAACCATTTTCAAGAAACAAATTCACATTTCAAGTCACTACATTAAATCATTTTCAAGAAACAAGTTCACAATTTCAAGTCACTACACTTAACCATTTTCAACTCACTAATTAACATTTCAAGTCACTACACTTAAAGAAACAAGTTCACAATTTCAAGTCACTAAGCTTAGCCATTTCAAGAAACAAGTTCACAATTTCAAATCTCTACACTTTACCATTTTCAAGTCACTAATTCACATTTTAAGTCACTACACTTAACCGTTTCAAGAAACAAGTTCACAATTTCAAGTCATTACACATAACAATTTTCTAGTCTCTAATTGACATTTCAAGTCACTACACTTAACCATTTTCAAGAAACAATAATTCACATTTCAAGTCACTAAGCTTAGCCATATCAAGAAACAAGTTCACAATTTCGAATCACTACACTTGACCATTTTTTTGTCACTAATTCACATTTCAAGTCACAACATTTAACCATTTTCAAGAAAGAAGTTCACATTTCTAGTAACTACATTTAACCATTTTCAAGAAATAAGTTCACAATTTCATGTCACTACACTTAACCATTTTCAAGTCACTAATTCACATTTCAAGTCACTACAATTAACCATTTAGAAGATATAAGTTCACAATTTCAAGTCACTTCGTTTAACCATTTTACCATTTTCAACACAATAATTCACATTTTAAGTCACTACAATTAACCATTTAGAAGAAATAAGTTCACAATTTCAAGTCACTTCATTTAACCATTTTACCATTTTCAACACAATAATTCACATTTCAAGTCACTACACTTAACCATTTTAAAGAAACAAATTCACAATTGAGAGTCACAACACTTAACCATTTCAAGAAACAAGTTCACAATTTCAAGTCACTACACTTAACCTTTTTCAAGAAACATAATCACAATTTCAAATCACTACACTTTACCATTTTCAAGTTACTAATTCACATTTTAAGTCACTACACTTAACCGTTCCAAGAAACAAGTTCACAATTTCAAGTCATTATACTTAACCATTTTCTAATCTCTAATTCACATTTCAAGTCACTACACTTAACCATTTTCAAGAAACAATAATTCACATTTCAAGTCACTAAGCTTAGCCATTTCAAGAAACAAGTTCACAATTTCGAATCACTACACTTGACCATTTTCTTGTCACTAATTCACATTTCAAGTCACAACATTTAACCATTTTCAAGAAAGAAGTTCACATTTCTAGTAACTACATTTAACCATTTTCAAGAAATAAGTTCACAATTTCATGTCACTACACTTAACCATTTTCAAGTCACTAATTCACATTTCAAGTCACTACAATTAACCATTTAGAAGATATAAGTTCACAATTTCAAGTCACTTCGTTTAACCATTTTACCATTTTCAACACAATAATTCACATTTCAAGTCACTACAATTAACCATTTAGAAGAAATAAGTTCACAATTTCAAGTCACTTCATTTAACCATTTTACCATTTTCAACACAATAATTCACATTTCAAGTCACTACACTTAACCATTTTAAAGAAACAAATTCACAATTGAGAGTCACAACACTTAACCATTTCAAGAAACAAGTTCACAATTTCAAGTCACTACACTTAACCTTTTTCAAGAAACATAATCACAATTTCAAGTTACTATACTTAACCATTTTAAAGTCACTATTTCACATGTTAAGTCGCAACACTTAACCATTTTCAATAAACAAGTTCACATTTCAAGTCACTACATTAAATCATTTTCAAGAAACAAGTTCACAATTTCAAGTCACTACACTTAACCATTTACAACTCACTAATTAACATTTCAAGTCACTACACTTAACCATTTTCAAGAAACAATAATTCACATTTCAAATCACTAAGCTTAGCCATTTCAAGAAACAAGTTCACAATTTCGAATCACTACACTTTACCATTTTCAAGTCACTACACTTAACCGTTTCAAGAAACAAGTTCACAATTTCAAGTCATTACACTTAACAATTTTCTAGTCACTACACTTGACCATTTTCAAGAAACTAGTTCACAATTTCAAGTCACTACGCTTTACCATTTTCAAGTCACTAATTCAAATTTCAAGTCACTACACATAACCATTTTCAAGAAACAAATTCACATTTCAAGTCACTACATTAAATCATTTTCAAGAAACAAGTTCACAATTTCAAGTCACTACACTTAACCATTTTCAACTCACTAATTAACATTTCAAGTCACTACACTTAAAGAAACAAGTTCACAATTTCAAGTCACTAAGCTTAGCCATTTCAAGAAACAAGTTCACAATTTCAAATCTCTACACTTTACCATTTTCAAGTCACTAATTCACATTTTAAGTCACTACACTTAACCGTTTCAAGAAACAAGTTCACAATTTCAAGTCATTACACATAACAATTTTCTAGTCTCTAATTGACATTTCAAGTCACTACACTTAACCATTTTCAAGAAACAATAATTCACATTTCAAGTCACTAAGCTTAGCCATATCAAGAAACAAGTTCACAATTTCGAATCACTACACTTGACCATTTTTTTGTCACTAATTCACATTTCAAGTCACAACATTTAACCATTTTCAAGAAAGAAGTTCACATTTCTAGTAACTACATTTAACCATTTTCAAGAAATAAGTTCACAATTTCATGTCACTACACTTAACCATTTTCAAGTCACTAATTCACATTTCAAGTCACTACAATTAACCATTTAGAAGATATAAGTTCACAATTTCAAGTCACTTCGTTTAACCATTTTACCATTTTCAACACAATAATTCACATTTTAAGTCACTACAATTAACCATTTAGAAGAAATAAGTTCACAATTTCAAGTCACTTCATTTAACCATTTTACCATTTTCAACACAATAATTCACATTTCAAGTCACTACACTTAACCATTTTAAAGAAACAAATTCACAATTGAGAGTCACAACACTTAACCATTTCAAGAAACAAGTTCACAATTTCAAGTCACTACACTTAACCTTTTTCAAGAAACATAATCACAATTTCAAATCACTACACTTTACCATTTTCAAGTTACTAATTCACATTTTAAGTCACTACACTTAACCGTTCCAAGAAACAAGTTCACAATTTCAAGTCATTATACTTAACCATTTTCTAATCTCTAATTCACATTTCAAGTCACTACACTTAACCATTTTCAAGAAACAATAATTCACATTTCAAGTCACTAAGCTTAGCCATTTCAAGAAATAAGTTCACAATTTCAAATCACTACACTTTACCATTTTCAAGTCACTAATTCACATTTCAAGTCACTACACTTAACCGTTTCAAGAAACAAATTCGCAATTTCAAGTCATTACACATAACAATTTTCTAGTCTCTAATTGACATTTCAAGTCACTACACTTAACCATTTTCAAGAAACAATAATTCACATTTCAAGTCACTAAGCTTAGCCATTTCAAGAAACAAGTTCACAATTTCGAATCACTACACTTGACCATTTTCTTGTCACTAATTCACATTTCAAGTCACAACATTTAACCATTTTCAAGAAAGAAGTTCACATTTCTAGTAACTACATTTAACCATTTTCAAGAAATAAGTTCACAATTTCATGTCACTACACTTAACCATTTTCAAGTCACTAATTCACATTTCAAGTCACTACAATTAACCATTTAGAAGATTTAAGTTCACAATTTCAAGTCACTTCGTTTAACCATTTTACCATTTTCAACACAATAATTCACATTTCAAGTCACTACAATTAACCATTTAGAAGAAATAAGTTCACAATTTCAAGTCACTTCATTTAACCATTTTACCATTTTCAACACAATAATTCACATTTCAAGTCACTACACTTAACCATTTTAAAGAAACAAATTCACAATTGAGAGTCACAACACTTAACCATTTCAAGAAACAAGTTCACAATTTCAAGTCACTACACTTAACCTTTTTCAAGAAACATAATCACAATTTCAAGTTACTATACTTAACCATTTTAAAGTCACTATTTCACATGTTAAGTCGCAACACTTAACCATTTTCAATAAACAAGTTCACATTTCAAGTCACTACATTAAATCATTTTCAAGAAACAAGTTCACAATTTCAAGTCACTACACTTAACCATTTACAACTCACTAATTAACATTTCAAGTCACTACACTTAACCATTTTCAAGAAACAATAATTCACATTTCAAATCACTAAGCTTAGCCATTTCAAGAAACAAGTTCACAATTTCGAATCACTACACTTTACCATTTTCAAGTCACTACACTTAACCGTTTCAAGAAACAAGTTCACAATTTCAAGTCATTACACTTAACAATTTTCTAGTCACTACACTTGACCATTTTCAAGAAACTAGTTCACAATTTCAAGTCACTACGCTTTACCATTTTCAAGTCACTAATTCAAATTTCAAGTCACTACACATAACCATTTTCAAGAAACAAATTCACATTTCAAGTCACTACATTAAATCATTTTCAAGAAACAAGTTCACAATTTCAAGTCACTACACTTAACCATTTTCAACTCACTAATTAACATTTCAAGTCACTACACTTAAAGAAACAAGTTCACAATTTCAAGTCACTAAGCTTAGCCATTTCAAGAAACAAGTTCACAATTTCAAATCTCTACACTTTACCATTTTCAAGTCACTAATTCACATTTTAAGTCACTACACTTAACCGTTTCAAGAAACAAGTTCACAATTTCAAGTCATTATACTTAACCATTTTCTAATCTCTAATTCACATTTCAAGTCACTACACTTAACCATTTTCAAGAAACAATAATTCACATTTCAAGTCACTAAGCTTAGCCATTTCAAGAAATAAGTTCACAATTTCAAATCACTACACTTTACCATTTTCAAGTCACTAATTCACATTTCAAGTCACTACACTTAACCGTTTCAAGAAACAAGTTCACAATTTCAAGTCATTACACATAACAATTTTCTAGTCACTAATTAACATTTCAAGTCACTACACTTAACCATTTTCAAGAAACAAGTTCACAATTTCAAGTCACTAAGCTTAGCCATTTCAAGAAACAAGTTCACAATTTCAAATCACCACACTTCACCATTTTCAAGTCACTAATTCACATTTCAAGTCACTACACTTAACCGTTTCAAGAAATAATTTCACAATTTAAAGTCATTACACTTAACCATTTTCTAGTCTCAAATTCACATTTCAAGTCACTACACTTAACCATTTTCAAGAAACAAGTTCACAATTTCAAGTCACTACGCTTAGCCATTTCAAGAAACAATTTCGCAATATCAATTCACTACACTTTAACATTTTCAAGAAACTAATTCACAATTTCAAATCACTACACTCTACCATTTTCAAGTCACTAATTCACATTTCAAGTCACTACACTTAACCGTTTCAAGAAACAGGTTCACAATTTCAAGTCATTATACTTAACCATTTTCTAGTCCCTAATTCACATTTCAAGTCACTACACTTAACCATTTTCAAGAAACAAGTTCACAATTTCAAGTCACTACGCTTAGCCATTTCAAGAAACAATTTCGCAATATCAATTCACTACACTTTAACATTTTCAAGAAACTAATTCACATTTCAAGTCACTACACTTAACTATTTCAAAAAACAAGTTCACAATTTCAACGCACTACACTTAACCATTTTCTAGTCATTAATCAACATTTCAAGTCACAACATTTAACCATTTTCAAGAAACAATTTCACATATCAAGTCACAACATATAACCATTTTCAAGAAACAAGTTCACAATTTCAAGTCACTACACTTAACCATTTAAAGAAACAAGTTCACAATTTCAACGCACTACACTGAACCATTTTCTTGTCACTAATTCACATTTCAAATCACAACATTTAACCATTTTCAAGAAACAAGTTCACAATTTCAAGTCACTACGCTTAGCCATTTCAAGAAACAATTTCGCAATATCAATTCACTACACTTTAACATTTTCAAGAAACTAATTCACAATTTCAAATCACTACACTCTACCATTTTCAAGTCACTAATTCACATTTCAAGTCACTACACTTAACCGTTTCAAGAAACAGGTTCAAAATTTCAAGTCATTACACTTAACCATTTTCTAGTCCCTAATTCACATTTCAAGTCACTACACTTAACCATTTTCAAGAAACAAGTTCACAATTTCAAGTCACTACGCTTAGCCATTTCAAGAAACAATTTCGCAATATCAATTCACTACACTTTAACATTTTCAAGAAACTAATTCACATTTCAAGTCACTACACTTAACTATTTCAAAAAACAAGTTCACAATTTCAACGCACTACACTTAACCATTTTCTAGTCATTAATCAACATTTCAAGTCACAACATTTAACCATTTTCAAGAAACAATTTCACATATCAAGTCACAACATATAACCATTTTCAAGAAACAAGTTCACAATTTCAAGTCACTACACTTAACCATTTAAAGAAACAAGTTCACAATTTCAACGCACTACACTGAACCATTTTCTTGTCACTAATTCACATTTCAAATCACAACATTTAACTATTTTCAAGAAACAAGTTCACATTTCAAGTCACTACATTTAACCATTTTCAAGAAACAAGTTCACAATTTCAAGTCACTACACTTTACCATTGTCAAGTCATTAATTCACATTTTAAGTCACTACACATAACCATTTTCAAGAAACAAATTCACATTTTAAGTCACTACATTACTCCATTTTCAATAAACAAGTTCACGTTTTCAAGTCACTACACTTAACCATTTTCAACTCACTAATTCACATTTCAACTCCTTACACTTAACCATTTTCAAGAAACATGTACACAATTTCAAGTCACTACACTTAACCATTTTCAAGAAACAAGTTCACAATTTCAAGTCACTAAGCTTTGCCATTTCAAGAAACAAGTTCACAATTTCAAATCACTACACTTTACCATTTTCAAGTCACTAATTCACATTTCAAGTCACTACACTTAACCGTTTCAAGAAACATGTTCACTATTTCAAGTCATTACACCTAACCATTTTCTAGTCTCTAATTCACATTTTAAGTCACTACACTTAACCATTTTCAAAAACAAGTCCACAATTTCAAGTCACTACGCTTAGCCATTTCAAAAAACAAGTTCGCAATATCAAGTCACTACGCTTTACCATTTTCAAGTCACTAATTCGCATTTCAAGTCACAACACTTAACCATTTCAAAAAACAAGTTCACAATTTCAACGCACTACACTTAACCATTATCAAGAAACAAGTTCACAATTTCAAGTCACTACGCTTAGCCATTTCAAGAAACAATTTCGCAATATCAATTCACTACAATTTAACATTTTCAAGAAACTAATTCACATTTCAAGTCACTACACTTAACCATTTCAAAAAACAAGTTCACAATTTCAACGCACTACACTTAACCATTTTCTAATAACTAATCAACATTTCAAGTCACAACATTTAACCATTTTCAAGAAACAATTTCACATATCAAGTCACAACATATAACCATTTTCAAGAAACAAGTTCACAATTTCAAGTCACTACACTTAACCATTTAAAGAAACAAGTTCACAATTTCAACGCACTACACTGAACCATTTTCTTGTCACTAATTCACATTTCAAATCACAACATTTAACCATTTTCAAGAAACAAGTTCACATTTCAAGTCACTACATTTAACCATTTTCAAGAAACAAGTTCACAATTTCAAGTCACTACACTTTACCATTGTCAAGTCACTAATTCACATTTTAAGTCACTACACATAACCATTTTCAAGAAACAAATTCACATTTTAAGTCACTACATTACTCCATTTTCAATAAACAAGTTCACATTTTCAAGTCACTACACTTAACCATTTTCAACTCACTAATTCACATTTCAACTCCTTACACTTAACCATTTTCAAGAAACATGTACACAATTTCAAGTCACTACACTTAACCATTTTCAAGAAACAAGTTCACAATTTCAAGTCACTAAGCTTTGCCATTTCAAGAAACAATTTCGCAATATCAATTCACTACAATTTAACATTTTCAAGAAACTAATTCACATTTCAAGTCACTACACTTAACCATTTCAAAAAACAAGTTCACAATTTCAACGCACTACACTTAACCATTTTCTAATCACTAATCAACATTTCAAGTCACAACATTTAACCATTTTCAAGAAACAATTTCACATATCAAGTCACAACATATAACCATTTTCAAGAAACAAGTTCACAATTTCAAGTCACTACACTTAACCATTTAAAGAAACAAGTTCACAATTTCAACGCACTACACTGAACCATTTTCTTGTCACTAATTCACATTTCAAATCACAACATTTAACCATTTTCAAGAAACAAGTTCACATTTCAAGTCACTACATTTAACCATTTTCAAGAAACAAGTTCACAATTTCAAGTCACTACACTTTACCATTGTCAAGTCACTAATTCACATTTTAAGTCACTACACATAACCATTTTCAAGAAACAAATTCACATTTTAAGTCACTACATTACTCCATTTTCAATAAACAAGTTCACATTTTCAAGTCACTACACTTAACCATTTTCAACTCACTAATTCACATTTCAACTCCTTACACTTAACCATTTTCAAGAAACATGTACACAATTTCAAGTCACTACACTTAACCATTTTCAAGAAACAAGTTCACAATTTCAAGTCACTAAGCTTTGCCATTTCAAGAAACAAGTTCACAATTTCAAATCACTACACTTTACCATTTTCAAGTCACTAATTCACATTTCAAGTCACTACACTTAACCGTTTCAAGAAACATGTTCACTATTTCAAGTCATTACACCTAACCATTTTCTAGTCTCTAATTCACATTTTAAGTCACTACACTTAACCATTTTCAAAAACAAGTCCACAATTTCAAGTCACTACGCTTAGCCATTTCAAAAAACAAGTTCGCAATATCAAGTCACTACGCTTTACCATTTTCAAGTCACTAATTCGCATTTCAAGTCACAACACTTAACCATTTCAAAAAACAAGTTCACAATTTCAACGCACTACACTTAACCATTTTCAAGAAACAAGTTCACAATTTCAAGTCACTACGCTTAGAGATTTCAAGAAACAATTTCGCAATATCAATTAACTACAATTTAACATTTTCAAGAAACTAATTCACATTTCAAGTCACTACACTTAACCATTTTCAAGAAACAAGTTCACAATTTCAAGTCACTACGCTTAGCCATTTCAAGAAACAATTTCGCAATATCAATTCACTACACTTTAACATTTTCAAGAAACTAATTAACAATTTCAAATCACTACATTCTACCATTTTCAAGTCACTAATTCACATTTCAAGTCACTACACTTAACCGTTTCAAGAAACAGGTTCACAATTTCAAGTCATTACACTTAACCATTTTCTAGTCCCTAATTCACATTTCAAGTCACAACACTTAACCATTTCCAAGAAACAAGTTCACAATTTCAAGTCACTACGCTTAGCCATTTCAAGAAACAATTTCGCAATATCAATTCACTACACTTTAACATTTTCAAGAAACTAATTAACATTTCAAGTCACTACACTTAACCATTTCAAAAAACAAGTTCACAATTTCAACGCACTACACTTAACCATTTTCTAGTCATTAATCAACATTTCAAGTCACAACATTTAACCATTTTCAAGAAACAATTTCACATATCAAGTCACAACATATAACCATTTTCAAGAAACAAGTTCACAATTTCAAGTCACTACACTTAACCATTTAAAGAAACAAGTTCACAATTTCAACGCACTACACTGAACCATTTTCTTGTCACTAATTCACATTTCAAATCACAACATTTAACCATTTTCAAGAAACAAGTTCACATTTCAAGTCACTACATTTAGCCATTTTCAAGAAACAAGTTCACAATTTCAAGTCACTACACTTTACCATTGTCAAGTCACTAATTCACATTTTAAGTCACTACACATAACCATTTTCAAGAAACAAATTCACATTTTAAGTCACTACATTACTCCATTTTCAATAAACAAGTTCACATTTTCAAGTCACTACACTTAACCATTTTCAACTCACTAATTCACATTTCAACTCCTTACACTTAACCATTTTCAAGAAACATGTACACAATTTCAAGTCACTACACTTAACCATTTTCAAGAAACAAGTTCACAATTTCAAGTCACTAAGCTTTGCCATTTCAAGAAACAAGTTCACAATTTCAAATCACTACACTTTACCATTTTCAAGTCACTAATTCACATTTCAAGTCACTACACTTAACCGTTTCAAGAAACAAGTTCACTATTTCAAGTCATTACACCTAACCATTTTCTAGTCTCTAATTCACATTTTAAGTCACTACACTCAACCATTTTCAAAAACAAGTCCACAATTTCAAGTCACTACGCTTAGCCATTTCAAAAAACAAGTTCGCAATATCAAGTCACTATGCTTTACCATTTTCAAGTCACTAATTCGCATTTCAAGTCACAACACTTAACCATTTCAAAAAACAAGTTCACAATTTCAAGTCACAACACTTAACCATTTCCAAGAAACAAGTTCACAATTTCAAGTCACTACGCTTAGCCATTTCAAGAAACAATTTCGCAATATCAATTCACTACACTTTAACATTTTCAAGAAACTAATTCACATTTCAATTCACTACACTTAACCATTTCAAAAAACAAGTTCACAATTTCAACGCACTACACTTAACCATTTTCTAGTCATTAATCAACATTTCAAGTCACAACATTTAACCATTTTCAAGAAACAATTTCACATATCAAGTCACAACATATAACCATTTTCAAGAAACAAGTTCACAATTTCAAGTCACTACACTTAACCATTTAAAGAAACAAGTTCACAATTTCAACGCACTACACTGAACCATTTTCTTGTCACTAATTCACATTTCAAATCACAACATTTAACCATTTTCAAGAAACAAGTTCACATTTCAAGTCACTACATTTAGCCATTTTCAAGAAACAAGTTCACAATTTCAAGTCACTACACTTTACCATTGTCAAGTCACTAATTCACATTTTAAGTCACTACACATAACCATTTTCAAGAAACAAATTCACATTTCAAGTCACTACATTACTCCATTTTCAAGAAACAAGTTCACATTTCAAGTCACTACAATTAACCATTTAGAAGAAACAAGTTCACAATTTCAAGTCATTACACTTAACCATTTTCTAGTCATTAATCAACATTTCAAGTCACAACATTTAACCATTTTCAAGAAACAATTTCACATATCAAGTCACAACATATAACCATTTTCAAGAAACAAGTTCACAATTTCAAGTCACTACACTTAACCATTTAAAGAAACAAGTTCACAATTTCAACGCACTACACTGAACCATTTTCTTGTCACTAATTCACATTTCAAATCACAACATTTAACCATTTTCAAGAAACAAGTTCACATTTCAAGTCACTACATTTAGCCATTTTCAAGAAACAAGTTCACAATTTCAAGTCACTACACTTTACCATTGTCAAGTCACTAATTCACATTTTAAGTCACTACACATAACCATTTTCAAGAAACAAATTCACATTTTAAGTCACTACATTACTCCATTTTCAATAAACAAGTTCACATTTTCAAGTCACTACACTTAACCATTTTCAACTCACTAATTCACATTTCAACTCCTTACACTTAACCATTTTCAAGAAACATGTACACAATTTCAAGTCACTACACTTAACCATTTTCAAGAAACAAGTTCACAATTTCAAGTCACTAAGCTTTGCCATTTCAAGAAACAAGTTCACAATTTCAAATCACTACACTTTACCTTTTGCAAGTCACTAATTCACATTTCAAGTCACTACACTTAACCGTTTCAAGAAACAAGTTCACTATTTCAAGTCATTACACCTAACCATTTTCTAGTCTCTAATTCACATTTTAAGTCACTACACTTAACCATTTTCAAAAACAAGTTCACAATTTCAAGTCACTACGCTTAGCCATTTCAAAAAACAAGTTCGCAATATCAAGTCACTACGCTTTACCATTTTCAAGTCACTAATTCGCATTTCAAGTCACAACACTTAACCATTTCAAAAAACAAGTTCACAATTTCAACGCACTACACTTAACCATTTTCAAGAAACAAGTTCACAATTTCAAGTTACAACGCTTAGCCATTTCAAGAAACAATTTCGCAATATCAATTCACTACAATTTAACATTTTCAAGAAACTAATTCACATTTCAAGTCACTACACTTAACCATTTCAAAAAACAAGTTCACAATTTCAACGCACTACACTTAACCATTTTCTAATCACTAATCAGCATTTCAAGTCACAACATTTAACCATTTTCAAGAAACAATTTCACATATCAAGTCACAACATATAACCATTTTCAAGAAAGAAGTTCACAATTTCAAGTCACTACGCTTAGCCATTTCAAGAAACAATTTCGCAATATCAATTCACTACACTTTAACATTTTCAAGAAACTAATTAACAATTTCAAATCACTACACTCTACCATTTTCAAGTCACTAATTCACATTTCAAGTCACTACACTTAACCGTTTCAAGAAACAGGTTCACAATTTCAAGTCATTACACTTAACCATTTTCTAGTCCCTAATTCACATTTCAAGTCACAACACTTAACCATTTTCAAGAAACAAGTTCACAATTTCAAGTCACTAAGCTTTGCCATTTCAAGAAACAAGTTCACAATTTCAAATCACTACACTTTACCATTTTCAAGTCACTAATTCACATTTCAAGTCACTACACTTACCCGTTTCAAGAAACATGTTCACTATTTCAAGTCATTACACCTAACCATTTTCTAGTCTCTAATTCACATTTTAAGTCACTACACTTAACCATTTTCAAAAACAAGTCCACAATTTCAAGTCACTACGCTTAGCCATTTCAAAAAACAAGTTCGCAATATCAAGTCACTACGCTTTACCATTTTCAAGAAACTAATTCACATTTCAAGTCACAACACTTAACCATTTCAAAAAACAAGTTCACAATTTCAACGCACTACACTTAACCATTTTCAAGAAACAAGTTCACAATTTCAAGTCACTACGCTTAGCCATTTCAAGAAACAATTTCGCAATATCAATTCACTACAATTTAACATTTTCAAGAAACTAATTCACATTTCAAGTCACTACACTTAACCATTTCAAAAAACAAGTTCACAATTTCAACGCACTACACTTAACCATTTTCTAGTCATTAATCAACATTTCAAGTCACAACATTTAACCATTTTCAAGAAACAATTTCACATATCAAGTCACAACATATAACCATTTTCAAGAAACAAGTTCACAATTTCAAGTCACTACACTTAACCATTTAAAGAAACAAGTTCACAATTTCAACGCACTACACTGAACCATTTTCTTGTCACTAATTCACATTTCAAATCACAACATTTAACCATTTTCAAGAAACAAGTTCACATTTCAAGTCACTACATTTAGCCATTTTCAAGAAACAAGTTCACAATTTCAAGTCACTACACTTTACCATTGTCAAGTCACTAATTCACATTTTAAGTCACTACACATAACCATTTTCAAGAAACAAATTCACATTTTAAGTCACTACATTACTCCATTTTCAATAAACAAGTTCACATTTTCAAGTCACTACACTTAACCATTTTCAACTCACTAATTCACATTTCAACTCCTTACACTTAACCATTTTCAAGAAACATGTACACAATTTCAAGTCACTACACTTAACCATTTTCAAGAAACAAGTTCACAATTTCAAGTCACTAAGCTTTGCCATTTCAAGAAACAAGTTCACAATTTCAAATCACTACACTTTACCATTTTCAAGTCACTAATTCACATTTCAAGTCACTACACTTAACCGTTTCAAGAAACAAGTTCACTATTTCAAGTCATTACACCTAACCATTTTCTAGTCTCTAATTCACATTTTAAGTCACTACACTTAACCATTTTCAAAAACAAGTCCACAATTTCAAGTCACTACGCTTAGCCATTTCAAAAAACAAGTTCGCAATATCAAGTCACTACGCTTTACCATTTTCAAGTCACTAATTCGCATTTCAAGTCACAACACTTAACCATTTCAAAAAACAAGTTCACAATTTCAACGCACTACACTTAACCATTTTCAAGAAACAAGTTCACAATTTCAAGTTACTACGCTTAGCCATTTCAAGAAACAATTTCGCAATATCAATTCACTACAATTTAACATTTTCAAGAAACTAATTCACATTTCAAGTCACTACACTTAACCATTTCAAAAAACAAGTTCACAATTTCAACGCACTACACTTAACCATTTTCTAATCACTAATCAGCATTTCAAGTCACAACATTTAACCATTTTCAAGAAACAATTTCACATATCAAGTCACAACATATAACCATTTTCAAGAAACAAGTTCACAATTTCAAGTCACTACGCTTAGCCATTTCAAGAAACAATTTCGCAATATCAATTCACTACACTTTAACATTTTCAAGAAACTAATTCACAATTTCAAATCACTACACTCTACCATTTTCAAGTCACTAATTCACATTTCAAGTCACTACACTTAACCGTTTCAAGAAACAGGTTCACAATTTCAAGTCATTACACTTAACCATTTTCTAGTCCCTAATTCACATTTCAAGTCACAACACTTAACCATTTTCAAGAAACAAGTTCACA
Organism: Capsicum rhomboideum; assembly: GCA_031232105.1. Lineage (NCBI taxonomy): Eukaryota > Viridiplantae > Streptophyta > Magnoliopsida > Solanales > Solanaceae > Capsicum > Capsicum rhomboideum. Next base: position 62,209,043 of record CP124711.1, read on the forward strand.
ATTTCAAGTCACTAAGCTTTGCCATTTCAAGAAACAAGTTCACAATTTCAAATCACTACACTTTACCATTTTCAAGTCACTAATTCACATTTCAAGTCACTACACTTACCCGTTTCAAGAAACATGTTCACTATTTCAAGTCATTACACCTAACCATTTTCTAGTCTCTAATTCACATTTTAAGTCACTACACTTAACCATTTTCAAAAACAAGTCCACAATTTCAAGTCACTACGCTTAGCCATTTCAAAAAACAAGTTCGCAATATCAAGTCACTACGCTTTACCATTTTCAAGAAACTAATTCACATTTCAAGTCACAACACTTAACCATTTCAAAAAACAAGTTCACAATTTCAACGCACTACACTTAACCATTTTCAAGAAACAAGTTCACAATTTCAATTCACTACGCTTAGCCATTTCAAGAAACAATTTCGCAATATCAATTCACTACAATTTAACATTTTCAAGAAACTAATTCACATTTCAAGTCACTACACTTAACCATTTCAAAAAACAAGTTCACAATTTCAACGCACTACACTTAACCATTTTCTAGTCATTAATCAACATTTCAAGTCACAACATTTAACCATTTTCAAGAAACAATTTCACATATCAAGTCACAACATATAACCATTTTCAAGAAACAAGTTCACAATTTCAAGTCACTACACTTAACCATTTAAAGAAACAAGTTCACAATTTCAACGCACTACACTGAACCATTTTCTTGTCACTAATTTACATTTCAAATCACAACATTTAACCATTTTCAAGAAACAAGTTCACATTTCAAGTCACTACATTTAACCATTTTCAAGAAACAAGTTCACAATTTCAAGTCACTACACTTTACCATTGTCAAGTCACTAATTCACATTTTAAGTCACTACACATAACCATTTTCAAGAAACAAATTCACATTTTAAGTCACTACATTACTCCATTTTCAATAAACAAGTTCACGTTTTCAAGTCACTACACTTAACCATTTTCAACTCACTAATTCACATTTCAACTCCTTACACTTAACCATTTTCAAGAAACATGTACACAATTTCAAGTCACTACACTTAACCATTTTCAAGAATCAAGTTCACAATTTCAAGTCACTAAGCTTTGCCATTTCAAGAAACAAGTTCACAATTTCAAATCACTACACTTTACCATTTTCAAGTCACTAATTCACATTTCAAGTCACTACACTTAACCGTTTCAAGAAACAAGTTCACTATTTCAAGTCATTACACCTAACCATTTTCTAGTCTCTAATTCACATTTTAAGTCACTACACTTAACCATTTTCAAAAACAAGTCCACAATTTCAAGTCACTACGCTTAGCCATTTCAAAAAACAAGTTCGCAATATCAAGTCACTACGCTTTACCATTTTCAAGTCACTAATTCGCATTTCAAGTCACAACACTTAACCATTTCAAAAAACAAGTTCACAATTTCAACGCACTACACTTAACCATTTTCAAGAAACAAGTTCACAATTTCAAGTTACTACGCTTAGCCATTTCAAGAAACAATTTCGCAATATCAATTCACTACAATTTAACATTTTCAAGAAACTAATTCACATTTCAAGTCACTACACTTAACCATTTCAAAAAACAAGTTCACAATTTCAACGCACTACACTTAACCATTTTCTAATCACTAATCAGCATTTCAAGTCACAACATTTAACCATTTTCAAGAAACAATTTCACATATCAAGTCACAACATATAACCATTTTCAAGAAACAAGTTCACAATTTCAAGTCACTACGCTTAGCCATTTCAAGAAACAATTTCAAAATATCAATTCACTACACTTTAACATTTTCAAGAAACTAATTCACAATTTCAAATCACTACACTCTACCATTTTCAAGTCACTAATTCACATTTCAAGTCACTACACTTAACCGTTTCAAGAAACAGGTTCACAATTTCAAGTCATTACACTTAACCATTTTCTAATCCCTAATTCACATTTCAAGTCACAACACTTAACCATTTTCAAGAAACAAGTTCACAATTTCAAGTCACTAAGCTTTGCCATTTCAAGAAACAAGTTCACAATTTCAAATCACTACACTTTACCATTTTCAAGTCACTAATTCACATTTCAAGTCACTACACTTAACCGTTTCAAGAAACATGTTCACTATTTCAAGTCATTACACCTAACCATTTTCTAGTCTCTAATTCACATTTTAAGTCACTACACTTAACCATTTTCAAAAACAAGTCCACAATTTCAAGTCACTACGCTTAGCCATTTCAAAAAACAGGTTCGCAATATCAAGTCACTACGCTTTACCATTTTCAAGAAACTAATTCACATTTCAAGTCACAACACTTAACCATTTCAAAAAACAAGTTCACAATTTCAACGCACTACACTTAACCATTTTCAAGAAACAAGTTCACAATTTCAATTCACTACGCTTAGCCATTTCAAGAAACAATTTCGCAATATCAATTCACTACAATTTAACATTTTCAAGAAACTAATTCACATTTCAAGTCACTACACTTAACCATTTCAAAAAACAAGTTCACAATTTCAACGCACTACACTTAACCATTTTCTAGTCATTAATCAACATTTCAAGTCACAACATTTAACCATTTTCAAGAAACAATTTCACATATCAAGTCACAACATATAACCATTTTCAAGAAACAAGTTCACAATTTCAAGTCACTACACTTAACCATTTAAAGAAACAAGTTCACAATTTCAACGCACTACACTGAACCATTTTCTTGTCACTAATTTACATTTCAAATCACAACATTTAACCATTTTCAAGAAACAAGTTCACATTTCAAGTCACTACATTTAACCATTTTCAAGAAACAAGTTCACAATTTCAAGTCACTACACTTTACCATTGTCAAGTCACTAATTCACATTTTAAGTCACTACACATAACCATTTTCAAGAAACAAATTCACATTTTAAGTCACTACATTACTCCATTTTCAATAAACAAGTTCACGTTTTCAAGTCACTACACTTAACCATTTTCAACTCACTAATTCACATTTCAACTCCTTACACTTAACCATTTTCAAGAAACATGTACACAATTTCAAGTCACTACACTTAACCATTTTCAAGAAACAAGTTCACAATTTCAAGTCACTAAGCTTTGCCATTTCAAGAAACAAGTTCACAATTTCAAATCACTACACTTTACCATTTTCAAGTCACTAATTCACATTTCAAGTCACTACACTTACCCGTTTCAAGAAACATGTTCACTATTTCAAGTCATTACACCTAACCATTTTCTAGTCTCTAATTCACATTTTAAGTCACTACACTTAACCATTTTCAAAAACAAGTCCACAATTTCAAGTCACTACGCTTAGCCATTTCAAAAAACAGGTTCGCAATATCAAGTCACTACGCTTTACCATTTTCAAGAAACTAATTCACATTTCAAGTCACAACACTTAACCATTTCAAAAAACAAGTTCACAATTTCAACGCACTACACTTAACCATTTTCAAGAAACAAGTTCACAATTTCAATTCACTACGCTTAGCCATTTCAAGAAACAATTTCGCAATATCAATTCACTACAATTTAACATTTTCAAGAAACTAATTCACATTTCAAGTCACTACACTTAACCATTTCAAAAAACAAGTTCACAATTTCAACGCACTACACTTAACCATTTTCTAGTCATTAATCAACATTTCAAGTCACAACATTTAACCATTTTCAAGAAACAATTTCACATATCAAGTCACAACATATAACCATTTTCAAGAAACAAGTTCACAATTTCAAGTCACTACACTTAACCATTTAAAGAAACAAGTTCACAATTTCAACGCACTACACTGAACCATTTTCTTGTCACTAATTTACATTTCAAATCACAACATTTAACCATTTTCAAGAAACAAGTTCACATTTCAAGTCACTACATTTAACCATTTTCAAGAAACAAGTTCACAATTTCAAGTCACTACACTTTACCATTGTCAAGTCACTAATTCACATTTTAAGTCACTACACATAACCATTTTCAAGAAACAAATTCACATTTTAAGTCACTACATTACTCCATTTTCAATAAACAAGTTCACGTTTTCAAGTCACTACACTTAACCATTTTCAACTCACTAATTCACATTTCAACTCCTTACACTTAACCATTTTCAAGAAACATGTACACAATTTCAAGTCACTACACTTAACCATTTTCAAGAAACAAGTTCACAATTTCAAGTCACTAAGCTTTGCCATTTCAAGAAACAAGTTCACAATTTCAAATCACTACACTTTACCATTTTCAAGTCACTAATTCACATTTCAAGTCACTACACTTACCCGTTTCAAGAAACATGTTCACTATTTCAAGTCATTACACCTAACCATTTTCTAGTCTCTAATTCACATTTTAAGTCACTACACTTAACCATTTTCAAAAACAAGTCCACAATTTCAAGTCACTACGCTTAGCCATTTCAAAAAACAAGTTCGCAATATCAAGTCACTACGCTTTACCATTTTCAAGAAACTAATTCACATTTCAAGTCACAACACTTAACCATTTCAAAAAACAAGTTCACAATTTCAACGCACTACACTTAACCATTTTCAAGAAACAAGTTCACAATTTCAATTCACTACGCTTAGCCATTTCAAGAAACAATTTCGCAATATCAATTCACTACAATTTAACATTTTCAAGAAACTAATTCACATTTCAAGTCACTACACTTAACCATTTCAAAAAACAAGTTCACAATTTCAACGCACTACACTTAGCCATTTTCTAGTCATTAATCAACATTTCAAGTCACAACATTTAACCATTTTCAAGAAACAATTTCACATATCAAGTCACAACATATAACCATTTTCAAGAAACAAGTTCACAATTTCAAGTCACTACACTTAACCATTTAAAGAAACAAGTTCACAATTTCAACGCACTACACTGAACCATTTTCTTGTCACTAATTTACATTTCAAATCACAACATTTAACCATTTTCAAGAAACAAGTTCACATTTCAAGTCACTACATTTAACCATTTTCAAGAAACAAGTTCACAATTTCAAGTCACTACACTTTACCATTGTCAAGTCACTAATTCACATTTTAAGTCACTACACATAACCATTTTCAAGAAACAAATTCACATTTTAAGTCACTACATTACTCCATTTTCAATAAACAAGTTCACGTTTTCAAGTCACTACACTTAACCATTTTCAACTCACTAATTCACATTTCAACTCCTTACACTTAACCATTTTCAAGAAACATGTACACAATTTCAAGTCACTACACTTAACCATTTTCAAGAAACAAGTTCACAATTTCAAGTCACTAAGCTTTGCCATTTCAAGAAACAAGTTCACAATTTCAAATCACTACACTTTACCATTTTCAAGTCACTAATTCACATTTCAAGTCACTACACTTACCCGTTTCAAGAAACATGTTCACTATTTCAAGTCATTACACCTAACCATTTTCTAGTCTCTAATTCACATTTTAAGTCACTACACTTAACCATTTTCAAAAACAAGTCCACAATTTCAAGTCACTACGCTTAGCCATTTCAAAAAACAAGTTCGCAATATCAAGTCACTACGCTTTACCATTTTCAAGAAACTAATTCACATTTCAAGTCACAACACTTAACCATTTCAAAAAACAAGTTCACAATTTCAACGCACTACACTTAACCATTTTCAAGAAACAAGTTCACAATTTCAATTCACTACGCTTAGCCATTTCAAGAAACAATTTCGCAATATCAATTCACTACAATTTAACATTTTCAAGAAACTAATTCACATTTCAAGTCACTACACTTAACCATTTCAAAAAACAAGTTCACAATTTCAACGCACTACACTTAACCATTTTCTAGTCATTAATCAACATTTCAAGTCACAACATTTAACCATTTTCAAGAAACAATTTCACATATCAAGTCACAACATATAACCATTTTCAAGAAACAAGTTCACAATTTCAAGTCACTACACTTAACCATTTAAAGAAACAAGTTCACAATTTCAACGCACTACACTGAACCATTTTCTTGTCACTAATTTACATTTCAAATCACAACATTTAACCATTTTCAAGAAACAAGTTCACATTTCAAGTCACTACATTTAACCATTTTCAAGAAACAAGTTCACAATTTCAAGTCACTACACTTTACCATTGTCAAGTCACTAATTCACATTTTAAGTCACTACACATAACCATTTTCAAGAAACAAATTCACATTTTAAGTCACTACATTACTCCATTTTCAATAAACAAGTTCACGTTTTCAAGTCACTACACTTAACCATTTTCAACTCACTAATTCACATTTCAACTCCTTACACTTAACCATTTTCAAGAAACATGTACACAATTTCAAGTCACTACACTTAACCATTTTCAAGAAACAAGTTCACAATTTCAAGTCACTAAGCTTTGCCATTTCAAGAAACAAGTTCACAATTTCAAATCACTACACTTTACCATTTTCAAGTCACTAATTCACATTTCAAGTCACTACACTTAACCGTTTCAAGAAACAAGTTCACTATTTCAAGTCATTACACCTAACCATTTTCTAGTCTCTAATTCACATTTTAAGTCACTACACTTAACCATTTTCAAAAACAAGTCCACAATTTCAAGTCACTACGCTTAGCCATTTCAAAAAACAAGTTCGCAATATCAAGTCACTACGCTTTACCATTTTCAAGTCACTAATTCGCATTTCAAGTCACAACACTTAACCATTTCAAAAAACAAGTTCACAATTTCAACGCACTACACTTAACCATTTTCAAGAAACAAGTTCACAATTTCAAGTTACTACGCTTAGCCATTTCAAGAAACAATTTCGCAATATCAATTCACTACAATTTAACATTTTCAAGAAACTAATTCACATTTCAAGTCACTAAACTTAACCATTTCAAAAAACAAGTTCACAATTTCAACGCACTACACTTAACCATTTTCTAATCACTAATCAGCATTTCAAGTCACAACATTTAACCATTTTCAAGAAACAATTTCACATATCAAGTCACAACATATAACCATTTTCAAGAAACAAGTTCACAATTTCAAGTCACTACGCTTAGCCATTTCAAGAAACAATTTCGCAATATCAATTCACTACACTTTAACATTTTCAAGAAACTAATTCACAATTTCAAATCACTACACTCTACCATTTTCAAGTCACTAATTCACATTTCAAGTCACTACACTTAACCGTTTCAAGAAACAGGTTCACAATTTCAAGTCATTACACTTAACCATTTTCTAGTCCCTAATTCACATTTCAAGTCACAACACTTAACCATTTTCAAGAAACAAGTTCACAATTTCAAGTCACTAAGCTTTGCCATTTCAAGAAACAAGTTCACAATTTCAAATCACTACACTTTACCATTTTCAAGTCACTAATTCACATTTCAAGTCACTACACTTAACCGTTTCAAGAAACATGTTCACTATTTCAAGTCATTACACCTAACCATTTTCTAGTCTCTAATTCACATTTTAAGTCACTACACTTAACCATTTTCAAAAACAAGTCCACAATTTCAAGTCACTACGCTTAGCCATTTCAAAAAACAGGTTCGCAATATCAAGTCACTACGCTTTACCATTTTCAAGAAACTAATTCACATTTCAAGTCACAACACTTAACCATTTCAAAAAACAAGTTCACAATTTCAACGCACTACACTTAACCATTTTCAAGAAACAAGTTCACAATTTCAATTCACTACGCTTAGCCATTTCAAGAAACAATTTCGCAATATCAATTCACTACAATTTAACATTTTCAAGAAACTAATTCACATTTCAAGTCACTACACTTAACCATTTCAAAAAACAAGTTCACAATTTCAACGCACTACACTTAACCATTTTCTAGTCATTAATCAACATTTCAAGTCACAACATTTAACCATTTTCAAGAAACAATTTCACATATCAAGTCACAACATATAACCATTTTCAAGAAACAAGTTCACAATTTCAAGTCACTACACTTAACCATTTAAAGAAACAAGTTCACAATTTCAACGCACTACACTGAACCATTTTCTTGTCACTAATTTACATTTCAAATCACAACATTTAACCATTTTCAAGAAACAAGTTCACATTTCAAGTCACTACATTTAACCATTTTCAAGAAACAAGTTCACAATTTCAAGTCACTACACTTTACCATTGTCAAGTCACTAATTCACATTTTAAGTCACTACACATAACCATTTTCAAGAAACAAATTCACATTTTAAGTCACTACATTACTCCATTTTCAATAAACAAGTTCACGTTTTCAAGTCACTACACTTAACCATTTTCAACTCACTAATTCACATTTCAACTCCTTACACTTAACCATTTTCAAGAAACATGTACACAATTTCAAGTCACTACACTTAACCATTTTCAAGAAACAAGTTCACAATTTCAAGTCACTAAGCTTTGCCATTTCAAGAAACAAGTTCACAATTTCAAATCACTACACTTTACCATTTTCAAGTCACTAATTCACATTTCAAGTCACTACACTTAACCGTTTCAAGAAACATGTTCACTATTTCAAGTCATTACACCTAACCATTTTCTAGTCTCTAATTCACATTTTAAGTCACTACACTTAACCATTTTCAAAAACAAGTCCACAATTTCAAGTCACTACGCTTAGCCATTTCAAAAAACAAGTTCGCAATATCAAGTCACTACGCTTTACCATTTTCAAGTCACTAATTCGCATTTCAAGTCACAACACTTAACCATTTCAAAAAACAAGTTCACAATTTCAACGCACTACACTTAACCATTTTCAAGAAACAAGTTCACAATTTCAAGTCACTACGCTTAGCCATTTCAAGAAACAATTTCGCAATATCAATTCACTACAATTTAACATTTTCAAGAAACTAATTCACATTTCAAGTCACTACACTTAACCATTTCAAAAAACAAGTTCACAATTTCAACGCACTACACTTAACCATTTTCTAATCACTAATCAACATTTCAAGTCACAACATTTAACCATTTTCAAGAAACAATTTCACATATCAAGTCACAACATATAACCATTTTCAAGAAACAAGTTCACAATTTCAAGTCACTACACTTAACCATTTAAAGAAACAAGTTCACAATTTCAACGCACTACACTGAACCATTTTCTTGTCACTAATTCACATTTCAAATCACAACATTTAACCATTTTCAAGAAACAAGTTCACATTTCAAGTCACTACATTTAACCATTTTCAAGAAACAAGTTCACAATTTCAAGTCACTACACTTTACCATTGTCAAGTCACTAATTCACATTTTAAGTCACTACACATAACCATTTTCAAGAAACAAATTCACATTTTAAGTCACTACATTACTCCATTTTCAATAAACAAGTTCACGTTTTCAAATCACTACACTTAACCATTTTCAACTCACTAATTCACATTTCAACTCCTTACACTTAACCATTTGCAAGAAACATGTACACAATTTCAAGTCACTACACTTAACCATTTTCAAGAAACAAGTTCACAATTTCAAGTCACTAAGCTTTGCCATTTCAAGAAACAAGTTCACAATTTCAAATCACTACACTTTACCATTTTCAAGTCACTAATTCACATTTCAAGTCACTACACTTAACCGTTTCAAGAAACAAGTTCACAATTTCAAGTCATTACACTTAACCATTTTCTAGTCTCTAATTCACATTTTAAGTCACTACACTTAACCATTTTCAAAAACAAGTTCACAATTTCAAGTCACTACGCTTAGCCATTTCAAAAAACAAGTTCGCAATATCAAGTCACTACGCTTTACCATTTTCAAGAAACTAATTCACATTTCAAGTCACTACATTTAACCATTTAAAAAAACAAATTCACAATTTCAACGCACTACACTTAACCATTTTCTAGTCACTAATTAACATTTCAAGTCACAACATTTAACCATTTTCAAGAAACAATTTCACATATCAAGTCACAACATATAACCATTTTCAAGAAACAAGTTCACAATTTCAAGTCACTACACTTAACCATTTAAAGAAACAAGTTCACAATTTCAACGCACTACACTGAACCATTTTCTTGTCTCTAATTCACATTTCAAATCACAACATTTAACCATTTTCAAGAAACAAGTTCACATTTCAAGTCACTACATTTAACCATTTTCAAGAAACAAGTTCACAATTTCAAGTCACTACACTTTACCATTGTCAAGTCACTAATTCACATTTTAAGTCACTACACATAACCATTTTCAAGAAACAAATTCACATTTTAAGTCACTACATTACTCCATTTTCAATAAACAAGTTCACGTTTTCAAGTCACTACACTTAACCATTTTCAACTCACTAATTCACATTTCAACTCCTTACACTTAACCATTTTCAAGAAACATGTACACAATTTCAAGTCACTACACTTAACCATTTTCAAGAAACAAGTTCACAATTTCAAGTCACTAAGCTTTGCCATTTCAAGAAACAAGTTCACAATTTCAAATCACTACACTTTACCATTTTCAAGTCACTAATTCACATTTCAAGTCACTACACTTAACCGTTTCAAGAAACATGTTCACTATTTCAAGTCATTACACCTAACCATTTTCTAGTCTCTAATTCACATTTTAAGTCACTACACTTAACCATTTTCAAAAACAAGTCCACAATTTCAAGTCACTACGCTTAGCCATTTCAAAAAACAAGTTCGCAATATCAAGTCACTACGCTTTACCATTTTCAAGTCACTAATTCGCATTTCAAGTCACAACACTTAACCATTTCAAAAAACAAGTTCACAATTTCAACGCACTACACTTAACCATTTTCAAGAAACAAGTTCACAATTTCAAGTCACTACGCTTAGCCATTTCAAGAAACAATTTCGCAATATCAATTCACTACAATTTAACATTTTCAAGAAACTAATTCACATTTCAAGTCACTACACTTAACCATTTCAAAAAACAAGTTCACAATTTCAACGCACTACACTTAACCATTTTCTAATCACTAATCAACATTTCAAGTCACAACATTTAACCATTTTCAAGAAACAATTTCACATATCAAGTCACAACATATAACCATTTTCAAGAAACAAGTTCACAATTTCAAGTCACTACACTTAACCATTTAAAGAAACAAGTTCACAATTTCAACGCACTACACTGAACCATTTTCTTGTCACTAATTCACATTTCAAATCACAACATTTAACCATTTTCAAGAAACAAGTTCACATTTCAAGTCACTACATTTAACCATTTTCAAGAAACAAGTTCACAATTTCAAGTCACTACACTTTACCATTGTCAAGTCACTAATTCACATTTTAAGTCACTACACATAACCATTTTCAAGAAACAAATTCACATTTTAAGTCACTACATTACTCCAATTTCAATAAACAAGTTCACGTTTTCAAATCACTACACTTAACCATTTTCAACTCACTAATTCACATTTCAACTCCTTACACTTAACCATTTGCAAGAAACATGTACACAATTTCAAGTCACTACACTTAACCATTTTCAAGAAACGAGTTCACAATTTCAAGTCACTAAGCTTTGCCATTTCAAGAAACAAGTTCACAATTTCAAATCACTACACTTTACCATTTTCAAGTCACTAATTCACATTTCAAGTCACTACACTTAACCGTTTCAAGAAACATGTTCACTATTTCAAGTCATTACACCTAACCATTTTCTAGTCTCTAATTCACATTTTAAGTCACTACACTTAACCATTTTCAAAAACAAGTCCACAATTTCAAGTCACTACGCTTAGCCATTTCAAAAAACAAGTTCGCAATATCAAGTCACTACGCTTTACCATTTTCAAGAAACTAATTCACATTTCAAGTCACTACATTTAACCATTTAAAAAAACAAGTTCACAATTTCAACGCACTACACTTAACCATTTTCTAGTCACTAATTAACATTTCAAGTCACAACATTTAACCATTTTCAAGAAACAAGTTTACATATCAAGTCACAACATTTAACCATTTTCAAGAAACAAGTTCACAATTTCAAGTCACTACACTTAACCATTTTCAACTCACTAATTCACATTTCAAGTTTCTATACTTAATGATTTTCAAGAAACAAGTTCACAATTGCAAGTCACTACACTTAACCATTTTCAACTCACTAATTCACATTTCAAGTCTCTACACTTAACCATTTTCAAGAAACAAGTTCAAAATTTCAAGTCGCTACATATAACCATTTTCAAGAAACAAGTTCACAATTTCAAGTCACTACACTTAACCATTTAAAGAAACAAGTTCACAATTTCAACGCACTACACTGAACCATTTTCTTGTCTCTAATTCACATTTCAAATCACAACATTTAACCATTTTCAAGAAACAAGTTCACATTTCAAGTCACTACATTTAACCATTTTCAAGAAACAAGTTCACAATTTCAAGTCTCTACACTTTACCATTGTCAAGTCACTAATTCACATTTTAAGTCACTACACATAACCATTTTCAAGAAACAAATTCACATTTTAAGTCACTACATTACTCCATTTTCAATAAACAAGTTCACGTTTTCAAGTCACTACACTTAACCATTTTCAACTCACTAATTCACATTTCAACTCCTTACACTTAACCATTTTCAAGAAACATGTACACAATTTCAAGTCACTACACTTAACCATTTTCAAGAAACAAGTTCACAATTTCAAGTCACTAAGCTTTGCCATTTCAAGAAACAAGTTCACAATTTCAAATCACTACACTTTACCATTTTCAAGTCACTAATTCACATTTCAAGTCACTACACTTAACCGTTTCAAGAAACATGTTCACTATTTCAAGTAATTACACCTAACCATTTTCTAGTCTCTAATTCACATTTTAAGTCACTACACTTAACCATTTTCAAAAACAAGTCCACAATTTCAAGTCACTACGCTTAGCCATTTCAAAAAACAAGTTCGCAATATCAAGTCACTACGCTTTACCATTTTCAAGTCACTAATTCGCATTTCAAGTCACAACACTTAACCATTTCAAAAAACAAGTTCACAATTTCAACGCACTACACTTAACCATTTTCAAGAAACAAGTTCACAATTTCAAGTCACTACGCTTAGCCATTTCAAGAAACAATTTCGCAATATCAATTCACTACAATTTAACATTTTCAAGAAACTAATTCACATTTCAAGTCACTACACTTAACCATTTCAAAAAACAAGTTCACAATTTCAACGCACTACACTTAACCATTTTCTAATCACTAATCAACATTTCAAGTCACAACATTTAACCATTTTCAAGAAACAATTTCACATATCAAGTCACAACATATAACCATTTTCAAGAAACAAGTTCACAATTTCAAGTCACTACACTTAACCATTTAAAGAAACAAGTTCACAATTTCAACGCACTACACTGAACCATTTTCTTGTCACTAATTCACATTTCAAATCACAACATTTAACCATTTTCAAGAAACAAGTTCACATTTCAAGTCACTACATTTAACCATTTTCAAGAAACAAGTTCACAATTTCAAGTCTCTACACTTTACCATTGTCAAGTCACTAATTCACATTTTAAGTCACTACACATAACCATTTTCAAGAAACAAATTCACATTTTAAGTCACTACATTACTCCATTTTCAATAAACAAGTTCACGTTTTCAAGTCACTACACTTAACCATTTTCAACTCACTAATTCACATTTCAACTCCTTACACTTAACCATTTTCAAGAAACATGTACACAATTTCAAGTCACTACACTTAACCATTTTCAAGAAACAAGTTCACAATTTCAAGTCACTAAGCTTTGCCATTTCAAGAAACAAGTTCACAATTTCAAATCACTACACTTTACCATTTTCAAGTCACTAATTCACATTTCAAGTCACTACACTTAACCGTTTCAAGAAACATGTTCACTATTTCAAGTAATTACACCTAACCATTTTCTAGTCTCTAATTCACATTTTAAGTCACTACACTTAACCATTTTCAAAAACAAGTCCACAATTTCAAGTCACTACGCTTAGCCATTTCAAAAAACAAGTTCGCAATATCAAGTCACTACGCTTTACCATTTTCAAGTCACTAATTCGCATTTCAAGTCACAACACTTAACCATTTCAAAAAACAAGTTCACAATTTCAACGCACTACACTTAACCATTTTCAAGAAACAAGTTCACAATTTCAAGTCACTACGCTTAGCCATTTCAAGAAACAATTTCGCAATATCAATTCACTACAATTTAACATTTTCAAGAAACTAATTCACATTTCAAGTCACTACACTTAACCATTTCAAAAAACAAGTTCACAATTTCAACGCACTACACTTAACCATTTTCTAATCACTAATCAACATTTCAAGTCACAACATTTAACCATTTTCAAGAAACAATTTCACATATCAAGTCACAACATATAACCATTTTCAAGAAACAAGTTCACAATTTCAAGTCACTACACTTAACCATTTAAAGAAACAAGTTCACAATTTCAACGCACTACACTGAACCATTTTCTTGTCACTAATTCACATTTCAAATCACAACATTTAACCATTTTCAAGAAACAAGTTCACATTTCAAGTCACTACATTTAACCATTTTCAAGAAACAAGTTCACAATTTCAAGTCACTACACTTTACCATTGTCAAGTCACTAATTCACATTTTAAGTCACTACACATAACCATTTTCAAGAAACAAATTCACATTTTAAGTCACTACATTACTCCATTTTCAATAAACAAGTTCACGTTTTCAAATCACTACACTTAACCATTTTCAACTCACTAATTCACATTTCAACTCCTTACACTTAACCATTTGCAAGAAACATGTACACAATTTCAAGTCACTACACTTAACCATTTTCAAGAAACGAGTTCACAATTTCAAGTCACTAAGCTTTGCCATTTCAAGAAACAAGTTCACAATTTCAAATCACTACACTTTACCATTTTCAAGTCACTAATTCACATTTCAAGTCACTACACTTAACCGTTTCAAGAAACATGTTCACTATTTCAAGTCATTACACCTAACCATTTTCTAGTCTCTAATTCACATTTTAAGTCACTACACTTAACCATTTTCAAAAACAAGTCCACAATTTCAAGTCACTACGCTTAGCCATTTCAAAAAACAAGTTCGCAATATCAAGTCACTACGCTTTACCATTTTCAAGAAACTAATTCACATTTCAAGTCACTACATTTAACCATTTAAAAAAACAAGTTCACAATTTCAACGCACTACACTTAACCATTTTCTAGTCACTAATTAACATTTCAAGTCACAACATTTAACCATTTTCAAGAAACAAGTTTACATATCAAGTCACAACATTTAACCATTTTCAAGAAACAAGTTCACAATTTCAAGTCACTACACTTAACCATTTTCAACTCACTAATTCACATTTCAAGTTTCTATACTTAATGATTTTCAAGAAACAAGTTCACAATTGCAAGTCACTACACTTAACCATTTTCAACTCACTAATTCACATTTCAAGTCTCTACACTTAACCATTTTCAAGAAACAAGTTCAAAATTTCAAGTCGCTACATATAACCATTTTCAAGAAACAAGTTCACAATTTCAAGTCACTACACTTAACCATTTAAAGAAACAAGTTCACAATTTCAACGCACTACACTGAACCATTTTCTTGTCTCTAATTCACATTTCAAATCACAACATTTAACCATTTTCAAGAAACAAGTTCACATTTCAAGTCACTACATTTAACCATTTTCAAGAAACAAGTTCACAATTTCAAGTCTCTACACTTTACCATTGTCAAGTCACTAATTCACATTTTAAGTCACTACACATAACCATTTTCAAGAAACAAATTCACATTTTAAGTCACTACATTACTCCATTTTCAATAAACAAGTTCACGTTTTCAAGTCACTACACTTAACCATTTTCAACTCACTAATTCACATTTCAACTCCTTACACTTAACCATTTTCAAGAAACATGTACACAATTTCAAGTCACTACACTTAACCATTTTCAAGAAACAAGTTCACAATTTCAAGTCACTAAGCTTTGCCATTTCAAGAAACAAGTTCACAATTTCAAATCACTACACTTTACCATTTTCAAGTCACTAATTCACATTTCAAGTCACTACACTTAACCGTTTCAAGAAACATGTTCACTATTTCAAGTAATTACACCTAACCATTTTCTAGTCTCTAATTCACATTTTAAGTCACTACACTTAACCATTTTCAAAAACAAGTCCACAATTTCAAGTCACTACGCTTAGCCATTTCAAAAAACAAGTTCGCAATATCAAGTCACTACGCTTTACCATTTTCAAGTCACTAATTCGCATTTCAAGTCACAACACTTAACCATTTCAAAAAACAAGTTCACAATTTCAACGCACTACACTTAACCATTTTCAAGAAACAAGTTCACAATTTCAAGTCACTACGCTTAGCCATTTCAAGAAACAATTTCGCAATATCAATTCACTACAATTTAACATTTTCAAGAAACTAATTCACATTTCAAGTCACTACACTTAACCATTTCAAAAAACAAGTTCACAATTTCAACGCACTACACTTAACCATTTTCTAATCACTAATCAACATTTCAAGTCACAACATTTAACCATTTTCAAGAAACAATTTCACATATCAAGTCACAACATATAACCATTTTCAAGAAACAAGTTCACAATTTCAAGTCACTACACTTAACCATTTAAAGAAACAAGTTCACAATTTCAACGCACTACACTGAACCATTTTCTTGTCACTAATTCACATTTCAAATCACAACATTTAACCATTTTCAAGAAACAAGTTCACATTTCAAGTCACTACATTTAACCATTTTCAAGAAACAAGTTCACAATTTCAAGTCACTACACTTTACCATTGTCAAGTCACTAATTCACATTTTAAGTCACTACACATAACCATTTTCAAGAAACAAATTCACATTTTAAGTCACTACATTACTCCATTTTCAATAAACAAGTTCACGTTTTCAAATCACTACACTTAACCATTTTCAACTCACTAATTCACATTTCAACTCCTTACACTTAACCATTTTCAAGAAACATGTACACAATTTCAAGTCACTACACTTAACCATTTTCAAGAAACAAGTTCACAATTTCAAGTCACTAAGCTTTGCCATTTCAAGAAACAAGTTCACAATTTCAAATCACTACACTTTACCATTTTCAAGTCACTAATTCACATTTCAAGTCACTACACTTAACCGTTTCAAGAAACATGTTCACTATTTCAAGTCATTACACCTAACCATTTTCTAGTCTCTAATTCACATTTTAAGTCACTACACTTAACCATTTTCAAAAACAAGTCCACAATTTCAAGTCACTACGCTTAGCCATTTCAAAAAACAAGTTCGCAATATCAAGTCACTACGCTTTACCATTTTCAAGAAACTAATTCACATTTCAAGTCACAACACTTAACCATTTCAAAAATCAAGTTCACAATTTCAACGCACTACACTTAACCATTTTCAAGAAACAAGTTCACAATTTCAAGTCACTACGCTTAGCCATTTCAAGAAACAATTTCGCAATATCAATTCACTAAAATTTAACATTTTCAAGAAACTAATTCACATTTCAAGTCACTACACTTAACCATTTCAAAAAACAAGTTCACAATTTCAACGCACTACACTTAACCATTTTCTAATCACTAATCAACATTTCAAGTCACAACATTTAACCATTTTCAAGAAACAATTTCACATATCAAGTCACAACATATAACCATTTTCAAGAAACAAGTTCACAATTTCAAGTCACTACACTTAACCATTTAAAGAAACAAGTTCACAATTTCAACGCACTACACTGAACCATTTTCTTGTCACTAATTCACATTTCAAATTACAACATTTAACCATTTTCAAGAAACAAGTTCACATTTCAAGTCACTACATTTAACCATTTTCAAGAAACAAGTTCACAATTTCAAGTCACTACACTTTACCATTGTCAAGTCACTAATTCACATTTTAAGTCACTACACATAACCATTGTCAATCAACAAATTCACATTTCAAGTCACTACATTACTCCATTTTCAAGAAACAAGTTCACGTTTTCAAGTCACTACACTTAACCATTTTCAACTCACTAATTCACATTTCAAATCCTTACACTTAACCATTTTCAAAAAACATGTACACAATTTCAAGTCACTACACTTAACCATTTTCAAGAAACGAGTTCACAATTTCAAGTCACTAAGCTTAGCCATTTCAAGAAACAAGTTCACAATTTCAAATCACTACACTTTACCATTTTCAAGTCACTAATTCACATTTCAAGTCACTACACTTAACCGTTTCAAGAAACAAGTTCACAATTTCAAGTCATTACACTTAACCATTTTCTAGTCTCTAATTCACATTTTAAGTCACTACACTTAACCATTTTCAAAAACAAGTTCACAATTTCAAGTCACTACGCTTAGCCATTTCAAAAAACAAGTTCGCAATATCAAGTCACTACGCTTTACCATTTTCAAGAAACTAATTCACATTTCAAGTCACTACATTTAACCATTTAAAAAAACAAGTTCACAATTTCAACGCACTACACTTAACCATTTTCTAGTCACTAATTAACATTTCAAGTCACAACATTTAACCATTTTCAAGAAACAAGTTTACATATCAAGTCACAACATTTAACCATTTTCAAGAAACAAGTTCACAATTTCAAGTCACTACACTTAACCATTTTCAACTCACTAATTCACATTTCAAGTTTCTATACTTAATGATTTTCAAGAAACAAGTTCACAATTGCAAGTCACTACACTTAACCATTTTCAACTCACTAATTCACATTTCAAGTCTCTACACTTAACCATTTTCAAGAAACAAGTTCAAAATTTCAAGTCGCTATGCTTAGCCATTTCAAGAAACAAGTTCACAATTTCAAGTCACTGCACTTTACCATTTAAAGAAACAAGTTCACAATTTCAACGCACTACACTGAACCATTTTCTTGTCACTAATTCACATTTCAAATCACAACATTTAACCATTTTCAAGAAACAAGTTCACATTTCAAGTCACTACATTTAACCATTTTCAAGAAACAAGTTCACAATTTCAAGTCACTACACTTTACCATTGTCAAGTCACTAATTCACATTTTAAGTCACTACACATAACCATTTTCAAGAAACAAATTCACATTTTAAGTCACTACATTACTCCATTTTCAATAAACAAGTTCACGTTTTCAAATCACTACACTTAACCATTTTCAACTCACTAATTCACATTTCAACTCCTTACACTTAACCATTTTCAAGAAACATGTACACAATTTCAAGTCACTACACTTAACCATTTTCAAGAAACAAGTTCACAATTTCAAGTCACTAAGCTTTGCCATTTCAAGAAACAAGTTCACAATTTCAAATCACTACACTTTACCATTTTCAAGTCACTAATTCACATTTCAAGTCACTACACTTAACCGTTTCAAGAAACATGTTCACTATTTCAAGTCATTACACCTAACCATTTTCTAGTCTCTAATTCACATTTTAAGTCACTACACTTAACCATTTTCAAAAACAAGTCCACAATTTCAAGTCACTACGCTTAGCCATTTCAAAAAACAAGTTCGCAATATCAAGTCACTACGCTTTACCATTTTCAAGAAACTAATTCACATTTCAAGTCACAACACTTAACCATTTCAAAAATCAAGTTCACAATTTCAACGCACTACACTTAACCATTTTCAAGAAACAAGTTCACAATTTCAAGTCACTACGCTTAGCCATTTCAAGAAACAATTTCGCAATATCAATTCACTAAAATTTAACATTTTCAAGAAACTAATTCACATTTCAAGTCACTACACTTAACCATTTCAAAAAACAAGTTCACAATTTCAACGCACTACACTTAACCATTTTCTAATCACTAATCAACATTTCAAGTCACAACATTTAACCATTTTCAAGAAACAATTTCACATATCAAGTCACAACATATAACCATTTTCAAGAAACAAGTTCACAATTTCAAGTCACTACACTTAACCATTTAAAGAAACAAGTTCACAATTTCAACGCACTACACTGAACCATTTTCTTGTCACTAATTCACATTTCAAATTACAACATTTAACCATTTTCAAGAAACAAGTTCACATTTCAAGTCACTACATTTAACCATTTTCAAGAAACAAGTTCACAATTTCAAGTCACTACACTTTACCATTGTCAAGTCACTAATTCACATTTTAAGTCACTACACATAACCATTGTCAATCAACAAATTCACATTTCAAGTCACTACATTACTCCATTTTCAAGAAACAAGTTCACGTTTTCAAGTCACTACACTTAACCATTTTCAACTCACTAATTCACATTTCAAATCCTTACACTTAACCATTTTCAAAAAACATGTACACAATTTCAAGTCACTACACTTAACCATTTTCAAGAAACGAGTTCACAATTTCAAGTCACTAAGCTTAGCCATTTCAAGAAACAAGTTCACAATTTCAAATCACTACACTTTACCATTTTCAAGTCACTAATTCACATTTCAAGTCACTACACTTAACCGTTTCAAGAAACAAGTTCA
The DNA here is from genome assembly GCA_031232105.1 of Capsicum rhomboideum. NCBI lineage: Eukaryota > Viridiplantae > Streptophyta > Magnoliopsida > Solanales > Solanaceae > Capsicum > Capsicum rhomboideum. The sequence goes on from CP124711.1 coordinate 62,229,791, forward strand.
CAATTTCAAGTCATTACACTTAACCATTTTCTAGTCTCTAATTCACATTTTAAGTCACTACACTTAACCATTTTCAAAAACAAGTTCACAATTTCAAGTCACTACGCTTAGCCATTTCAAAAAACAAGTTCGCAATATCAAGTCACTACGCTTTACCATTTTCAAGAAACTAATTCACATTTCAAGTCACTACATTTAACCATTTAAAAAAACAAGTTCACAATTTCAACGCACTACACTTAACCATTTTCTAGTCACTAATTAACATTTCAAGTCACAACATTTAACCATTTTCAAGAAACAAGTTTACATATCAAGTCACAACATTTAACCATTTTCAAGAAACAAGTTCACAATTTCAAGTCACTACACTTAACCATTTTCAACTCACTAATTCACATTTCAAGTTTCTATACTTAATGATTTTCAAGAAACAAGTTCACAATTGCAAGTCACTACACTTAACCATTTTCAACTCACTAATTCACATTTCAAGTCTCTACACTTAACCATTTTCAAGAAACAAGTTCAAAATTTCAAGTCGCTACATATAACCATTTTCAAGAAACAAGTTCACAATTTCAAGTCACTACACTTAACCATTTAAAGAAACAAGTTCACATTTCAAGTTACTACACTTAACCATTTTCAAGAAACAAGTTCACAATTGACTTGCACAAACTACCAAAGCTATACTTCCCAGATGAAAAAAGAGAATTCACATACATAGTAGAAACAGATTCGAGTGAACATAGCTATGGCGGAGTATTAAAATATAAATACGTGAATGAAACAACAGAACATCACTGCAGGTATTATTTAGGATCATATACAGAACCACAGGTAAAATGGGAGATAAATCTAAAAGAACTATTTGCTTTATATAAATGTTTATTAGCTTTCGAACCATATATTGTTTATAACAAATTTATTGTAAGAACAGATAATACATAAGTAAAATGGTGGTTAACAAGGAAAATACAGAACTCAGTTACAACAAAGGAAATACGACGACTTGTATTAAACATACAAAACTTCACATTTAATATTGAAGTAATTAGAACTGACAAAAATATTGTTGCAGATCACCTATCAAGAAAAAGCTACACAGACAGAGCCAGATAATATAATGGAAGATATGCTAAAAGCTATTACTACACTTTGTCAAAAAGTGGATAGTATGGACATAGAAATACAAAAGCTAAAGGTTAATGAAGTTATACTGAAACCTAAAGCTACTGTAAGTCAGCCGCATGACTCTAAAAATGCTGAGATACGTCGATCGAAAGACGGTAAAAATCCAGAACTAGAAGGAGACATTGAGATATTCCTAAAAACTCATAACAATTCAGTTAATGCAGTTGCAGGAACAAGCAGTGCAGGGCCAAGCAAAACAGCTAGTAAAAGATCAGCTAACAACAATTTAAACAGTTTGTTCAACAAACCATTCGTCCACAAAATACCACAAATAAATATACCAACCCCACAGACCGCATCATACGCAGCCAGCCTAAACCAAGATAAACAGGTATACGACCATATTTCCAGCTCATATATTAGAAATTTACACCAAATCCAAACATACCTAAATCTTAAACCAAGATCTACCATCACTACAAATCCAGAAAATGATTATATCACCCAGAAGCTACAGGGATATAACAAGTTAATCGCACAACCTGGCACAAATGCCATTTTAGTCAAGACATGCTACGATTTCGGACTGCTAAACACAATCTACAGAGCTACAGGAAATGAAATACAAAAGATACCCAAATTATATTCAGCATTCACTACCTACCAGCGAATTACTAGAGGAACATTCTTTTATGTTAAATGTTATGCAGCCCCAGCAGAGATACTATACACAGGAATCAAACCAGTTATACAAGTTGTTAAAATGGGATTAACTAGAGAAATAATAATACCAGAAGAAATTAGTCCCCAACCAGAGATAAAAGAAGAAGACATACCCAGTTTTTATGCAAATAAAAGATTAATAGGAATAAATACTATTATCCAGGAGCTAATGCCCAACTACACTAATGGCAAAGCCATATGGAAATATTCAGCTAGAAACCAAGTTATGATCTATTCAAACTCAAGAGAACTACGATCAGCAGATATGGAGGAAGTCCGTCAATGGATTCTTTCATTATTAAGACCAGAAGAACTACCTATGACAAGAGCCTTGAAAAAGGACTTTATCTCAGAAGAACTACTAACAAGATACTGCCAGATGATAGTACCAAAATACACAGATCATAAATATACAAAATGTAACAGAGGAGATACAGTACATATTCCATATGTTCAGTTAGAATAAAGAGAAGACTCAGTCAGCAGACAAGCTACCGATAGAATTGACCTACCGACAGAAGACCGACAAAGAAAGAGATAAGAAAAGAAAAAGATGTAATTATTATATTCCATTACTTTTCTTTCATTTTTTTTTTAGTAAATAAATCAAAAAGTGTACAGTAACTTTATTGTGCACCTCTTACATTTTTGAAAGGGCAAAAGTCCCTATCGTAGAATAGTAATTGGCCTTTTGGATTAGCCGACAACCAATCCTTATGTATATATATATGTGTGTAACTCTCATAAGAAGAGCAGGCTTTGAGAAATCCTCTCTCAGCAAACTCTTCTTTCTCCCCCCGTTCATGTGCTGAGCATTTCTTAAATATCAATAAATAAATATTTTAATAGGTATTCTAATGGAAAACTCAGATAATCAGGATATACACACCTCAGTGTCACATACCACAGAAAACATAATAGCTAAGGTACACTCATGTCCACCTATGTGTACCTAAATCTGATATTCCTGATAGTCTCTAGATTATTATTAATGTTTATCATATAGTAGTATGATTATGCTAAACTGCTTAAGTAAGTTTGATATGGTTAAGTAAGCCGCGAGTAAGTAAGCCCAGACTAAGCCATCCTAAGAGTCGAAACCAAAGAAAGGCGAAGAAAGCCGTAAAGAGGGTAGTAGACTAGTGTTGAGGCATTGTTAGGGTAACTGATTAAGGCCGAAACCCATAGTAGTGACACAACAAGCTTGTTAAGCATACTGTATTGCTAGATGATAAATATAATAATACAATAGAGATTAGAAGGATTAATGATTTAAACACACAAACAGAAATTATGGACAATTATCAACTAGGAACAAATAATTACTTAATAAATGAAGATGAAAATTATAAGATACTACTCCTATATATACTTAGAAGATTAGATACGGATAGCACTAGAAAGATTTATGATTTACTAATGACCTATGAAGTTATAGAATTAATGCAAAATAACTGGATAGAATTTATTATATCAGATAATGATAATGCTTATCTAGAAGATGATTATCTAGATTATCCAGATATTGATTAAAATGAACCAAGAACAGTTCGAAAACTGGAGACAAACTGTAGATGAGATAAGAGAAATAGCGACTCTAATACAGTACAACCTAGACCTATACAATAGAACCCAAGATACGACATACTTACAAAAAATACTAGAAAATATAACACATATGCTGATATTAATTCCGCTACGTAATAGATATTTTGAACCAGCATTTAGATAGATGAAGGCAATCAATCTACAAGGACCCACACCCCCAAAAATGGTATCAGAGCATAGGAATAAAAAATGTACGTCTAAAATTAAAAACTTAGAATATGGAGAAGAATTATCACCTAATAGTAACCGATATAAACAACTTCTAAAAATGGCACGAAATGATAAAAATATATACAAAATGAAAAAGAAATTAGCCAGATTATACCCAGAATATAAAGAACTAACAAAATAATAAATCAAATCTTAACAGGTTATCCCAGTTAATAATTATCATATCAGAAACAGAATATAAATATATACAATATCTTAAAAAGAAAATATGAATAACGATACAGAAACCAGTAATAGTATTATATGCCACAAAAAAGTATCAAAAAATCAGATAGAATTACATAAACAACTTATGGATCTAACAGAAGAATTATACCATAGAAAAGATAGGTTACAAACTAATATATTTGCAGGAGTTAGTCACAAGTCTATATTAGCACAAAAACAGACAATACTAGACTTAGAATTAAAAGAACAACATCCAAATTTAAAATACAAATACGACTTAAAATGAATAAGGAAGAATACCCCGTAGAAGAAAAAACATTTATAGGATCAGAAGGTATAACAATAACAATAATTCATTCAAATCTAGGACGAAGATATAAAAAACTAGGTAACATTTTGCACTTAATGCCAGACCAAAATTCGGCAAAACTAGAGGATAGTTTAACAGCAATGGTAAGATTAACAAGAGAAAATAAAAAGATAGATCAAAAATTAGAAATAGAAAAAATCCGCGAACAAGCTAAAAAAGAAATCGAACAATTAAAAACTACACACATAAAGCAACCAGAACAAATCGAAAAACCTGAAAATGAAAAATCCACTACCAGAATCACCTGCCAGCTCATCAAGAATTAAAGAATTAGAAAAAGAATTAGAACTTTTAAAACAAATATATGCGAAAAAATTACAAGAGAAAGAAGAACGTCAAAAGATTAACAAAGAAAAACAATTAGCAGAAGAAGTAGAAAAAATAAAAGAAAAAATACAGAATGAAGAAAATATCCTTTTCCTAAATGAAGAATTTACCAACATTAGCATAGATGACATAAATGAAGATACATATGAAACAATAATGGAAGATCAAGATAGTGAAACATATACAGAAATACTAGACCAAATCAACCAAACAACACAAACAGACACTATACCAGAAGTAAATACAACAAATACTAAACCAAAAGAAGTAAATACAAATATGAAATATGAACCTAGTACATCATCAACATCAAATGATAAAAGGCATACTAATCCAAGAACTTCAAATTTCACACCGAGCTATACAATGGGAACAAGATATTATACAAGATGGACTCCAAATAAAACACCAGAACAATCTAGTTTCTTAGACTTAGATTGTGTTAAGGATATAAATAAGGTAATACAATTATGGTTAGGAAATATTGCAAAACAGTTAGTTGACGATAAAATATCAATAGCAGAAACACCAGGATATATAGAAAGAACGTTAATAGGAACAACAAAATTATGGTCACATAATCTAACAACAGAAAGTTTAGCTACTCTAAGAAATAATAAAAATTCAGAAGGAATAATAACCACATCAAATATAGATATACTGTATAAGTATGAATTAGGAATAAGGAATGAATTTGGAAGCATGACCACAGAAATAGAAGAACAAAACAAAAATAAAAATCTAAATAGACAATTAATGAATAAATTATCTATATGTAATATATGTTATATAGATGAATATACATGTGCATTTAAAGAATACTATTATAAGGGATTATACAACAGTGACGAAAGTACAGAAATTAGAAAATTATATTTTACAAAACTACCAGAACCATTTAGTACAAAAATAACTAAAAATTGGGACAATGCTAGCTTAACAGATACATTAGGATCTAGAATACAATTCTTACAAAATTGGTTTATAGAACTATGTGATAAATATAAAGAGACACAAAAACTAGATAAAATATTAAATAGCAATATGACTTGTTGTACAAATAAAACAGCACCACAATTTGGATGTAAAATATCAAATAAATATAGATATAAGAAACGACCAAAAATGTACAAAACTTATAAATCCAAGTATAAATATAAACAACCAAGAAAGAGGTATTATATAAAAAATTATAAACAGAAAAAACCATATAGACCTAAAAAGAAAATAGCGGAATGTAAATGCTATAATTGTGGAAAACTAGGACACCTACCAAAAAATTATAATATACCCAAAGACCCTAAGAAAAAGCAAGTAACTGAAATACAAATACAAGAGGATTTATATACAGAATTACCTTTCATCAGTTATGAAATAGAAAGTGATGATAGTATATATGATCTAGAATTAGAAAACGAAAACGGATATAGTTCTGAAGAAGAAAATCTAGAAACAAATTTAGAAAATTTAAGTAGCAATGACTGAAAATAATATAAGAATAATTAGTCGAGAAGATCACCAAGATGAAGAATCTACAAGTCAGAAAATAATATTTGATACAAATATATTTGACCAAATCAAGAAACAAGAAACACCATTAAGAATAGATAAAATATTAGAGGTACCCACGGTAAAAAATTGGTTTAAGAAAGAAAAAGAAGAATACTATGTCATAAGCCAAAAAGAACACAAAATCGATTGTAAATACGCTAAAGGAAAAGCTATGGTACCCATAATAAACAAGAAAGAACTAAATAAAGAAATACAAAAACTAAAAACTAATAGTAATATAACATATGTTCACTTAGGAGCAATAGAAATATTAATAAAAGCATATTTTAGAGAAGGAATAGATACACCAATAGAACTTTATTTAGCAGATGACAGAATAACACACCCAATAGAAAAAAGTATAATCAGTGCAGTAAAAGGAAACCTAATATACCAAAAATTTTCGTTTATAGTAAGCCCTAATTACTCAGTAGCAATACACGATAAAAACATAGATAAATCACTAGTATTATATTGGAAAATGACAGGAATAGAACTAGCACCAGGAAGTAAAATATTTACAGCAAGATGTAAAAACTTATACATATTAACTACACAACATACTGTAAAAGCAGTAAATAAAATAGAAAAAATTAAAATAGACAACCCATTTGATAACATAGTAACAGGTATCGATAATAATGATTATAGCTACAAAGAGTTAGATATTAAATCCGATTTAGAAATAGTTCAAGATAGGATAAAAACCTCTTCTAAAAGAATAATGGATACCCCATCAACATCATCTAGAATGAGCATATCTAGAAGAATAGAAAAAATACCAATGGAAATACAGGCATACCAATATTATATAATAGGGATATTAAACCAGAGAAAATACTTAATATTAATAGACACTGGAGAACAAGAAAACTATATTACAAGAGAACTAGTACCAGAAGATGAAATTAAACACCAAGAACAACTATGTTTAGACCTACCTAGAGAATTACGGCAAACACAAGAAATAACAAACCAAGAATTAATTATAGGAGGTATACCAATTAACATACAATTTATAATAACACAAGAACAAACAAATGAAAATATTGTCTTAGGACTAACATGGTTAGAACAAGTTAAACCCTATAACCTAGAAGACAGACAACTAGTTATTTATTATAATAATAAAAAAGTTATTATCAGTAGAACCTAGAATAATAATGTAATGACAAAAGTATATATACTTGCTAAGATAATAGTAGATGGATATAATAGCAGATATTACACACCTATGATAGATACAGGAGCAGAAGCTAATCTATGTAGATACAATTGTCTACCGGAAAGTAAATGGGAAAAAGTGAAATATCCCATAGTAGTAACATGATTTAATAACCAAGGAAGCATGATTACATATATAGCTAAAAACGTTAAGATACAAATTTGGAATAAAATACTGACAATAAAATTAATGTACAATTATGAGTTTACAACTAGAGATATGCTACTAGGAATGCCCTTCCTAGATAATCTATACCCACATATATTAACTAAAACACATTGGTGGTTTACTACACCATGTAAAACAAAATTAGGAGCTAAAAGAGTATACAATAAGACTAGAAAAACAACCCCATGGATAAAAGGAAGTGAAAAGATAACACAAAAATTAGAAAATACTCATACAAAAGATACATCAGTAGAAATTATAAAATTTTCTATTAACATCTTAAAACCTATACAAGATAAATTTGAAACATTATATAATGAAAATCCTCTCCAAGGATGGCATAAACATAAAACATTAGTAACAATTGAACTAATAAACCCTGATAGTATAATTACCCAAAAACCTTTAAAATACAACTTTGCAGATCTTACGGAATTCAAAATACATATCAACGAACTACTAGAAAACTACTATATACAACCAAGCAATAGTAAACATACTAGTCCAGCTTTTATTGTTAACAAACATAGTGAACAAAAAAGAGGGAAAAGTAGGATGGTTATAGATTACAGAAATTTAAATGCAAAAACAAAGACCTATAATTACCCAATCCCTAATAAAATATTAAAAATACGACAGATACAAGGCTTTAACTATTTTAGTATGTTTGATTGCAAATCAGGCTTTTACCACCTTAAGTTAGACGACGAATCGAAAAAACTAACTGCATTCATATTACCACAAGGATTTTATGAATGAAACGTTTTACCATTTGGATATAAAAACGCTCCAGGAAGATATCAACATTTTATGGATAAATATTTCCACCAATTTGAAAATTGCATTATATATATAGATGATATACTATTATATTCAAGAACAAAAGATGAACATATTCAATTACTACAAATATTTGCAAATATTGTCGAAACAACAGGAATTAGTTTAAGCAAGCAAAAAGCAAAAATAATGAAAAACCAAATAGAATTCCTAAGAATACAAATCGAGAAGAATTATCACCTAATAGTAACCGATATAAACAACTTCTAAAAATGGCACGAAATGATAAAAATATATACAAAATGAAAAAGAAATTAGCCAGATTATACCCAGAATATAAAGAACTAACAAATAATAAATCAAATCTTAACAGGTTATCCCAGTTAATAATTATCATATCAGAAACAGAATATAAATATATACAATATCTTAAAAAGAAAATATGAATAACGATACAGAAACCAGTAATAGTATTATATGCCACAAAAAAGTATCAAAAAATCAGATAGAATTACATAAACAACTTATGGATCTAACAGAGGAATTATACCATAGAAAAAATAGGTTACAAACTAATATATTTGCAGGAGTTAGTCACAAGTCTATATTAGCACAAAAACAGACAATACTAGACTTAGAATTAAAAGAACAACATCTAAATTTAAAATACAAATACGACTTAAAATGAATAAGGAAGAATACCCCGTAGAAGAAAAAACATTTATAGGATCAGAAGGTATAACAATAACAATAATTCATTCAAATCTAGGACGAAGATATAAAAAATTAGGTAACATTTTGCACTTAATGCCAGACCAAAATTCGGCAAAACTAGAGGATAGTTTAACAGCAATGGTAAGATTAACAAGAGAAAATAAAGAGATAGATCAAAAATTAGAAATAGAAAAAATCCGCGAACAAGCTAAAAAAGAAATCGAACAATTAAAAACTACACACATAAAGCAACCAGAACAAATCGAAAAACCTGAAAATGAAAAATCCACTACCAGAATCACCTGCCAGCTCATCAAGAATTAAAGAATTAGAAAAAGAATTAGAACTTTTAAAACAAATATATGCGAAAAAATTACAAGAAAAAGAAGAACGTCAAAAGATTAACAAAGAAAAACAATTAGCAGAAGAAGTAGAAAAAATAAAAGAAAAAATACAGAATGAAGAAAATATCCTTTTCCTAAATGAAGAATTTACCAACATTAGCATAGATGACATAAATGAAGATACAGATGAAACAATAATGGAAGATCAAGATAGTGAAACATATACAGAAATACTAGACCAAATCAACCAAACAACACAAACAGACACTATACCAGAAGTAAATACAACAAATACTAAACCAAAAGAAGTAAATACAAATATGAAATATGAACCTAGTACATCATCAACATCAAATGATAAAAAACATACTATTCCAAGAACTTCAAATTTCACACCAAGCTATACAATGGGAACAAGATATTATACAAGATGGACTCCAAATAAAACACCAGAACAATCTAGTTTCTTAGACTTAGATTGTGTTAAGGATATAAATAAGGTAATACAATTATGGTTAGGAAATATTGCAAAACAGTTAGTTGACGATAAAATATCAATAGCAGAAACACCAGGATATATGGAAAGAACGTTAATAGGAACAACAAAATTATGGTCACATAATCTAACAACAGAAAGTTTAGTTACTCTAAGAAATATTAAAAATTCACCTAACCATTTCAAGAAACTAGTTCACAAATTCAAGTTACTACACTTAACCATTTTCAAGTCACTAATTCACATTTTAAGTCACAACACTTAAATATTTTCAAGAAACAAGTTCACATTTCAAGTCACCACATTACACCATTTTCAAGAAATAAGTTCACAATTTCAAGTCACTACACTTAACCATTTTCAACTCACTAAATCACATTTCAACTCACTAAACTTAACCATTTTCAAGAAGCATGTTTACAATTTCAAGTCACTACACTTAACCATTTTCAAGAAACAAGTACACAATTTCTAGTCACTACGCTTAGCCATTTCAAGAAACAAGTTCACAATTTCAAATCACTACACTTTATCATTTTCAAGTCACTAATTCACATTTCAAGTCACTACACTTAACCATTTGAAGAAACAAGTTCACAATTTCAAGGCACTACATTTAACCATTTTCTAGTCATTAATTCACATTTTATGTCCCTACACTTAACCATTTTCAAGAAACAAGATCATATTTCAAGTTACTACACTTAACCAATTTCAAGAAAAAAGTTCACAATTTCATGTCACCACACTTGACCATTTCAAGTCTCTAATTCACATTTTAAGTCACTACACTTAACCATTTTTAAGAAACAAGTTCACATTTCAAGTCACAACATTTAACCATTTTCAAGAAACTAATTCACATTTCAAATCACTACACTTAACCATTTTCAAGATACAAGTTCACAATTGCAAGTCACTACACTTAACCATTTCAGGAAACAAGTTCACAATTTCAAGTCACTACACCTAACCATTTTCAAGTCACTAATTCACATTTCAAGTCACTACATTTGTAACGACCCATTTTATCGTTACTAAATTATCCATTCCTCAATATGAACTTGAGTCCAAAATAGCCATCATTTTGTTCATTGTGTCACCTCAAGCTTTTCGGGGAAGATTTTAGCCTTTCGATGTGTCTAGATAGACTCAAGCCTGATGAATTTAATTATTCATGAATACTAATATCAACCCTTTAATTTGGAATTTCTTTAGATATGAATTAAGGTCGTACAATATCCCTAGCATAAAGTTAAGTTGAAAATATTTTTAACCAATAGAGTTTTGATATGGGTTTCTATTAGGTCCAAATTCAAACGATCATATCTACTAGAATATAAGGAATTAGGGGTCCCAATACCCACCAAATCAAATATATCTGAGTCTTCTTTCCAACTCAATTAACCGTTCGTCAATCCGAGTTCAGAGTAAAGAGTTATGACCGTTTTACTAAACACTGTCTGGGCTGAGACGGAAATTTCGCTGTAGCGAGAATTCTGGTGGTATTTAAATCGGTTTTAGCCGATTTTCAGGTCCAAAACCCCAAAACTTCATTCCCCAACCCTAGAGAGGTGATTTTTCAAGGTTTAGGGTGAAATTCCTTCGTGGAGGTAAGTTTTTCCATCATCTTCTTCGTCTTTTAATCCTTTAACATCCTAGAGTTATTAGAAAGACCTTCAATGGTGAAATTTTGGGTTAGAACCTTTAATGGTGGATTTTTGGGAAAAACTTATGGGTTTTCTTAATATCACCTAGAACTAATTCTAGATTATAAATTAATGATTTCTAGTATGAACTTGGTAAACTAGATTATGTATTTTGTTGGTTGGGGATCTTGAATTCCATAAAGATGAGACCTTTAGCATAAAAACTCCATTATTGACCTTGGGGAATAATATAGACCTTGAATTAGGGTAGAATTAGTGGGTTTGAATTTCCAAAGATATTTATTTGAAGAGTAATTGATTAATTACTCTTATGATTGCTTGATTTTTAGATGATTGATCATTCTAAAGCATGAAGAAAGGGAATGAACATCCTTGACATGACTTGTTGATTCAAAAAGCTTGGCGTACAGGTAGGCTAGGTTAATGAGTAGAATACCTTGTTATTTCATATTTTTATAATTTATAATTGATGGGAGAAAGCATGTCTAGGCCTGCAGACATGGAGTTGAGGTGGATAAAGACATAAGAACTTTACTTTAATCTCAAAAACTATGTTATTGATTAATTATGTGATATTTATGATATTATGTGTTATGTGCCCGAAAGGGGATTGTTGTGAACGAAGTATGTGGACATGATGTTTCTTAGTTGTTCTAGTGATGAACCTAATTGAGTTATAAAGGTATAAGTTGCATATTGTGCCATGATAATGGTGAGGCCTAAGGGATAGATGACTTGAATCATTGTGTGCATTGTATTATGCGGAGAGAGGTAAAGAATAATGATAAGGTTGAATGTGCTAGTTATAGGTGGTGATGTTAGAATCCAAGTTGTGGTATTTGAGTAGGTTATGGTTTAATTGGAGTTTAGACTCAATTTAATTGTGTGTATGCTCCTAAATTGGATGCTTGTTGATTGGTCTTCGGACATATTTGAATTGATGATATTTGGATTGCTGATACTTGCATAAATAATTATGAAAAATCCAACTTGATCAAATTGTCTTATGATTATAAGTGTACTTGTAAATTTAGTACGCCGTGTTGTATCCTGAGAGATAGTATGAAGTTGATAAAATATACATAATATGGTTATGGAGGATCAGGTACCACGCCGGTACGAATATAGATGTTGATATTACTTATTTATGGAGGATCGGGTACCACGCCGGTACGGTACATGGACTTAGATTGTCCCTTGCAGGTCATGACTAGTTGGGCAGAAATAAGTCCCTTAGCATGTGTGTACAGACTATTGTTGATAAATGACAAATCTTGATTCATAATGATAATGTGATTGAAAAGAATGCCTTGAGTAAAGAAGGCTTGTGATATACCTTCATACAGGTTGAAAGGTGAATGATGAATATTTATTACGAACAGAAAAGTGGAAAGATTGTTAGTAGTAATGTGGCCAACGTTAAAATTCGGTATTGCTGTAAGACGTGATTGGATAGGGTGCCACGAGCCGGCATGGTAATATTAATAATAAAGGAATTGATAATGAAGTGATCTAAAATGATGAATCCAATGAATAATATCAAAGAAACGATCCCAAAGTTTCAATAATTGAATCAATCCTTCTCCAAGAGTATCTATAAGGTTTGCTAATGAAACTTGAGTTCTCTTGTGTATTTTACTGAGATGTGAGTTGATTTGTACTCCCTATTTGATTGTATCCTTGAGATTAATTGTGTGACATGTACTTGGAAAAGTAAAACTCTGTGCTTACTTACTATATGTTGGTCGACTTACTTTATTTATACTTGGTGTAATTGTGGCTTATCCGATTGGCTAGTTATTATTCTTTAATATTATAATAGAGTGTTTGGTTGTTAGCCCGAGAGTTTAGTGTGAGTTGTCTATGATTACTGGGTTGATCCTATAGATGTGGGTAATGGAAGCGGCAATGCGAATAAAGGGGTGATAGTGATGGTTTAGTGTTGGATTGTGGTGGATGGTATGAATTAATGAGGTTAGACTATGCTAGTGGTGAATATAATCTCGTTAATAGAGTTGGAGAATTGTAAATTATATGGCAAAGTGTTATAATGATATTACAGTCTTAGTTGAGTTATACTCTATTTAAGATGTCATAATTTCTTTTCTTTGATTCTACTTTATGATTATATGGACTAACACTGGTCGGACGATGATGCCTACCAGTACGTGTGTTTGTACTGACCCTACTCTTCTACATTCCTTCTTGGGGTGTAGACTGGATGCAGGTTAGTTTGCAGTTACTAGATGGATGGCGATATTCAGCACTAACTTCTGCACTTTCTTCCTGGCAGATGTTGGAGTCTTTGTGTTATTTATTTTATTGTCAGTCTATTCTATAATAGGTAGCTCTTGTACATGTCTGACCAAGTCTTGGGGTAGTGAAAGACAGTTGTAAGAAGTTTTTGAAAAGTTTATTTATTGGTATTTAATTTACCTTGTTACATCTAATTCAGTATTCTCTTAAAAACAGAAGTCTTCCGCATATTTTTGGTTGGGTAATAAGGGTTCTCCTAGCTACTTAGGATAGCGTAGGTGCCCACACGGTCCATTAGTTTGGGTCGTGACAACATTACACCATTTTCAAGAAACAAGTTCACAATTTCAAGTCACTACACTTAACCATTTTCAACTCACTAAATCACATTTCAGCTCACTACACTTAACCATTTTCAAGAAACATGTTTACAATTTCAAGTCACTACACTTAACCATTTTCAAGAAACAAGTACACAATTTCTAGTCACTACGCTTAGCCATTTCAAGAAACAAGTTCACAATTTCGAATCACTACACTTTACCAGTTTCAAGTCACTAATTCACATTTCAAGTCACTACACTTAACCATTTCAAACAACAAGTTCACAATTTCAAGGCACTACACTTAACCATTTTCTAGTCATTAATTCACATTTTATGTCACTACACTTTACCAGTTTCAAGTCACTAATTCACATTTCAAGTCACTACACTTAACCATTTTCGAGAAACAAGTTCACAATTTCAAGTCACTACACTAAACCATTTCCAACTCACTAATTCACATTCTAAGTCACTACACTTATCCATTTTCAAGTCCCTAATTCACATTTCAAGTCACTACACTTAACCATTTTCAAGTCACTAATTCACATTTCAAGTCACTACAGTTAACCATTTTCAAGAAACAAGTTCACAATTTCAACTCACTACACTAAACCATTTTCAACTCACTAATTCACATTTCAAGTCACTATACTTAATCATTTTCAAGAAACAAGTTCACAATTGCAAGTCACTACACTTAACCATTTTCGAGAAACAAGTTCACAATTTCAAGTCACTACACTAAACCATTTCCAACTCACTAATTCACATTCTAAGTCACTACACTTATCCATTTTCAAGTCCCTAATTCACATTTCAAGTCACTACACTTAACCATTTTAAAGTCACTAATTGACATTTCAAGTCACTACAGTTAACCATTTTCAAGAAACAAGTTAACAATTTCAACTCACTACACTAAACCATTTTCAACTCACTAATTCACATTTCAAGTCACTATACTTAATTGTTTTCAAGAAACAAGTTCACAATTGCAAGTCACTACACTTAACCATTTCAAGAAACAAGTTCACAATTTCAAGTCACTACACTTAACCATTTTCAAGAAAAATGTTTACAATTTCTAGTCACTACACTTAACCATTTTCAAGAAAAAAGTTCACAATTTCATGTCACTACACTTGACCATTTCAAGTTTCTAATTCACATTTTAAGTCACTACACTTAACCATTTTCAAGAATCAAGTTCACATTTCAAGTCACAACATTTAACCATTTTCAAGAAACTAATTCACATTTCAAATCACTACACTTAACTATTTTCAAGATACATGTTCACAATTGCAATTCACTACACTTAACCATTTCAAGAAACAAGTACACCTAACCATTTCAAGAAACTATTTCACAAATTCAAGTCACTGCACTTAACCATTTTCAAGTCACTAATTCACATTTTAAGTCGCAACACTTAACCATTTTCAAGAAACAAGTTCACATTTCAAGTCACCACATTACACAATTTTCAAGAAATAAGATCACAATTTCAAGTCACTACACTTAACCATTTTCAACTCTCTAATACCATTTTCAACTCTCTAATTCACATTTCAACTCACTACACTTAACCATTTTCAAGAAACATGTTTACAATTACAAGTCACTACACTTAACCATTTTCAAGAACCAAGTTCACAATTTCTAGTCACTACGCTTAGCCATTTCAAGAAACAAGTTCATAATTTCAAATCACTACACTTTAACATTTTCAAGTCACTAATTCACATTTCAAGTCACTACACTTAACCATTTCAAGAAACAAGATCACTGTCACGCCCCGAATCCCAACGAGGCGTGATTGGCACCCGAAGCCGACAAGGCCAGAGAGAACCAATCTTTGCTTCTATTCATTCGTATGCATGTTATAGGAAACACTACTATCACTTAGAAACATGAGAGGCTAAAATCGGAAAGCATAGAACATGTGACGTAAATACATATGAGAAACTTGGCCGTTGAGGCCATCAAGTCAAGATTTCATCTATCATCTTATACACATACACCCACATACGTCTACAAAAGCCTCTAACAGATGCACTGACCAAAACCAACTGAAAGTCGGGACAAGTCCCCGCTTTATACACAATGTACAATATCAAAATATATATATACTCTAACTCGGAGAAGCCCCAAACAAACTGGAGCTCACCAAAACCGCAAACACCTGGCAACCTACTGTGGCGGCCTACTAGTACCTGCGCCTGCAACAAGTAAGGTAAATTCCCCGAGAGGGGTCAGTACGAAATAAGTACTAAGTATGCAAGGCTCAAATGAAACTGTACAACACATGAATAGGTCAATGAACTCAATTACAAATGACTAAACAATGTGAGTACGTCACCATGTTGCAATTTGGGAACCGTGTGGATTACTTTCATTACTTTCATTACTTTATTTATCTCAATGCTCAATGATAACAATGTACCCGGGCCCCTACTGATCAGTGGGTCTTTCCATGACTTATCGTCATGTTGGGATCGAGTCGAGCGAGACTTATGCCCCTCAGACTTGCCACCCATAAATCAATGCCTCGGGATCGGGTCGAGCTAGGCTTATGCCCCTCAGACCTGCCACCCATAAATCAATGTATCGGGATCGAGTCGATCTAGGCTTACGCCCCTAGACTTGCCACCCATAAATCAATACATCGGGATCGAGTTGAGCTAGGCTTACGCCTCTAGACTTGACACCCATAAATCAATACCTCGGGATCGAGTCGAGCTAGGCTTATGCCCCTAGACTTGCCACCCATACTTGATCATTGACCACATATGCATTACTTTGATCATTACTTTGAGATTGATACTTTGATAGTCATAACATCACTTTGGAACTTTGGAACATAACATTGTTGGAAGCTTTGAGTCATTAACCAAGACATGTGAATAAACATCATGAGAAATATAACATAACTAGCACCATGATACCATTGGAACCATTGGACAATAATCCATGAACAAGAGACACAAGTATAGGCACTATTGGAATATTGGAACATAACCTTATTTGAGCTTTCGGAACATTAACCATGAATATGAGACATGAGATTCACAAATGATCCATGAGTAGAAAATATATGACAATGACCATAGATAATTGCATATGGGATACCTTAGTGCATTTCGGAATAGAACTAGAGAAATGTCAATGTGAACACTATTGGCCGTAGAAAGATACGGACAAAGTAACCTTACATACCTTGAATTCACAATACGAATATACAACCTTCGATGCGTATACAATAATCCCGCTCCTTCTTTATGTGTCACTCTACAACATAAATACAATACGGAATTCACATTAACCACCAATCACTTTACAAATGCATACCATGTCAATGAGTCACATGTTTGCCTTTAAACATGTCATTTCCCCTTGACAAAACCATTGATTATACTATTATTCCAAAAATTCCATAATATTTCCAACATTGACACATACATGAAAATCAATACATTTCACCACAATACTTCTCCTTTACACTTTCTTATCCATCACACATCACAAATAACCCATCAAATGACCTTAATACACCTCATAACACATATCGGCCAAAATTCCACAATTTCCACTTATAGACAAGAACAAGTTTAAGACCAAAAATAACACCATACATGTTCATATTTTATCCATACCATGCTTTTTCATCAAAGGCACGAGGCCTAATTCAAGTTCAAATTACCAAGATGACACATCTTTCACCAAAGGCAAAAATACACTATTCACCACCTTGCCAACACAACTATCATAATATACATACTCTCCCATGCATATAATATGTTAATCCATGAGAATAAATACTTACCAAGGCTTGAAATATGTTGATCTTGTCCCAAGAGTCCAAAGGAACTATTTGCTTTAGGGTTTGGAACTTGGAGAAATATTGGAGAAAATATCATAAAGGCATGAGAGCTTTGGACAATAAAAATCTGATCTTGGGGCCTTTATATAGACCCCAAGTCATCCTTAGCCACATTTGGCATTAATTGATATGTTTACTTGGTCAAATCTTGGAAGAATGGGTCATTTTTGCCTTTGGGCCTTCTCTTTTGTTCCATTTTGGGCCCTAATTTTGGGCCCAATAACACATATCCATGTAAACCACAAAATTTCATGTATTATTCACCTTATGTCTCATGTTTACATAATTCCATAATGTCACGACAATATTCTCTTAAAAGATTCTCATTCGTCCTTTCGATCGCAAAAATAGGCATTCTAGTCGCCCTTGGTTTCATTGGACATTTTGGATCACTATTCACATTTCATGATTTGATCATGTAGGAGTATGTAGGAGTATATTGAAGTGTTTGAAGCTTTACAAATGCTCAAATAACTCCAAAGAACCAAAAGAAACCATCCAAGAATCGACGTAGAATTGCATTGCGAAACGAGCGCGGGAAGGGCACATTTTTGTTCCTTACGCCACTGCTGCAAAACAAGGCAGTGGAGCAAGAAATACAACCTCTCTGAATTCAGGGGCTTGCGCCACACCCCCTGAAACAGGGCAGTGGCGCAAGTTTCCATGTGTTGCTGAATTTTTCGGCAATTTTTCCAACACTTGCGTATCGTCCAATACCTTATCAAAACACTATAAAATACTTACTTAGTGACCTTAATCATCAAGTAAACATGACTCCAAGTCACAAAATGAGGTTAGAATGTGTACGGGGTATTACATAAATGCTTCAAGAAGTCACAAAACACAAGGCTTGTCACATGTACAAGGCCAAATTTTAATTTTTCTCATCTTTAACATTTCCAAATACATACTTATAACTCTCGACACTTAAGTAAACATTATTCAATGTCATCAAGTAGGGTTGGAAAGGTACGGGGTGTTACATTCTTCCCCCCTTAGGAACATTCGTCCTCGAATGTTAACGCTGTCGCTTCAATTACAACCAATGCATCTCTACATTAGCGTACATATACATAAACCCTTAAGGCTCATGGCTACTTAATTGGTCCACTTTGATTTCTTTGAACTTTTCTTCACTTAGGAACCTTCACACTTGACTTGTGAGATCCCCCAACCTTGATATCTTTCCCATGAGAAACTCTTATATACTTTCACCAATTTCATATGGCATGTAGTATAATACCTTTCATGCGCACAACCATCCATTGTACCTTTTCACTATACGAAATTCACCGACAGGTGGAAATATTTCTATTGGCTTTGCTCATAGCCCTAGTGGGCTATTAAATTCACGGTAGTCGATGGAGTAATGTACGATGGAGTAGGGCGCAAATCAAGCAATACATATGCATCATGTAAAGTATGGTAATATACCGAAATACCTGTACCGTCATTAGGAGGTTCTTACTCATTCTTCCGGTCCACTAACGCATAGGTGAGATTCTGAGCTCCACTGGAACTAGCTGCTCCTCCCATATCTCTACCACGACCCATAGGCTGCACCCCTCGGCCCAGTGAAGGAACCGATGTGGAAGACGCAACAGCCGACCCAGCTGGTCGTGCTATACCACCCATGCTCCGCTGTGGACATTCCCTCGCTATATGCCCCGTCATACCATACCAAAAGCAGACATTCATCCCTGACTGACATGTGCCTGAATGACTACGCCCGCAGTGCTGACACTGCTGACGAGGGAAACCTCCTGCCTGGGACCCATGAACTCCGCTACTCTGCCCAGATAGACCACCCCTAGACCATCGGAACTGAGAGTGAGCACTCGCTGTGGAATAAGAAAATGAGGGTCTAGGCGGTAACATTCGAGATCCTGATTCTCCTGGGGACACTATAGACTACCCCATAGGTCTTGCCCTTTTTGATGGCCCTCCCTCAGACTCCTTGACCATTTCAAGTCTCTAATTCACATTTTAAGTCACTAGACATAACCATTTTCAAGAAACAAGTTCACATTTTAAGTCACAACATAAGTCACAACATTTAACCATTTTATAGAAACTAATTCACATTTCAAGTCACTACACTTAACCATTTTCAAGAAACAAGTTCACAATTTCAAGTCACTACACTTAGCCATTTCAAGAAACAAGTTCACAATTGCAAGTCACTACACTTAACCATTTTAAAGAAACAAGTTTACAATTTAAAGTCACTACACTTAATCATTTCAAGAAACGTGTTCACAATTTCAAGTCACTACACTTAACCATTTTCAAGTCACTAATTCAAATTTCAAGTCACTACACTCAACCATTTTCAAGAAACAAGTTCACAGTTTCAAGTCACTACATTTAACTATTTTACCATTTTCAAGTCCGTAATTCATATTTCAAGTCAGTACACTTAAACCATTTTCAAGAAACAAGTTCACATTTCTAGTCACTACACTTAACCATTTTCAAGAAACAAGTTCACAATTTCAAGTCACTACATTTAACCATTTTACCATTTTCAACTCACTAATTCATATTTCAAGACACTACACTTAACCATTTTTAAGAAACAAGTTCACAATATCAAGTCACTACACCCAACCATTTCAAGAAACAAGTTCACCAATTCAAGTCACTACACTTAACCATTTTCAAGTCACTAATTCACATTTCAAGTCACTACACTCAACCATTTTAAGGAAACAAGTTCAAAATTTAAAGTCACTACATTTAACCAATTTACCATTTTCAAGTCCCTAATTCAAATTTCAAGTCACTACACTTAACCATTTTCAAGTCACTATAGTTAACCATTTTCAAGAAACAAGTTCACAATTTCAACTCACTACACTAAACCATTTTCAAGTCACTAATTCACATTTCAAGTGACTATACTTAATCATTTTCAAGAAACAAGTTCACAATTGCAAGTCATTACACTTAACCATTTCAAGAAACAAGTTCACAATTTCAAGTCACTACACTTAACCATTTTCAAGTCACTAATTCACATTTTAAGTCGCAACACTTAACCATTTTCAAGAAACAAGTTCACATTTCAAGTCACCACATTACACAATTTTCAAGAAATAAGTTCACAATTTCAAGTCACTACACTTAACCATTTTCAACTCTCTAATTCACATTTCAACTCTCTACACTTAACCATTTTCAAGAAAAATGTTTACAATTTCAAGTCACTACACTTAACCATTTTCAAGAAACAAGTTCACTATTTCAAGTCACTATGCTTAGCCATTTCAAGAAACAAGTTCATAATTTCAAGTCACTACACTTAACCATTTTCAACTCACTAATTCACATTTCAAGTTACTATACTTAATCATTTTCAAGAAACAAGTTCACAATTGCAAGTCATTACACTTAACCATTTCAAGAAACAAGTTCACAATTTCAAGTCACTACACTTAACCATTTTCAAGTCACTAATTTACATTTTAAGTCGCAACACTTAACCATTTTCAAGAAACAAGTTCACATTTCAAGTCACCACATTACACAATTTTCAAGAAATAAGTTCACAATTTCAAGTCACTACACTTAACCATTTTCAACTCTCTAATTCACATTTCAACTCACTACACTTAACCATTTTCAAGAAAAATGTTTACAATTTCAAGTCACTACACTCAACCATTTTCAAGAAACATGTTCAAAATTTCAAGTCACTACATTTAACCATTTTACCATTTTCAAGTCCCTAATTCATATTTCAAGTCACTACACTTAACCATTTTTAAGAAACAAGTTCACAATTTCAAGTCACTACCCTTAACCATTTCAAGAAACAATTTCACCATTTCTAGTCACAACACCTAACCATTTTCAAGTCGCTCATTCACATTTCAAGTTACTACACTCAACCATTTTAAGGAAACAAGTTCAAAATTTAAAGTCACTACATTTAACCAATTTACCATTTTCAAGTCCCTAAGTCACATTTCAAGTCACTACGCTTAACCATTTTCAGGAAACAAGTTCACAATTGCAAGTCACTACACTTAAACATTTCAAGAAACAAGTTCACAATTTTAACTCACTACACTTAACCATTTTCAAGTCTCTAATTCACATTTTAAGTCGCAACATTTAACCATTTTCAAGAAACAAGTTCACATTTCAAGTCACTACATTACACCATTTTCAAGAAACAAGTTCACAATTTCAAGTCACTACACTTAACCATTTTCAACTCACTAATTCACATTTCAACTCACTACACTTAACCATTTTCAAGAAACATGTTTACAATTTCAAGTCACTACGCTTAGCCATTTTCAAGAAACAAGTTCACAATTTCTAGTCACTACGCTTAGCCATTTCAAGAAACAAGTTCATAATTTCAAATCACTACACTTTACCATTTTCAAGTCACTAATTCACATTTCAAGTCACTACAGTTAACCATTTCAAGAAACAAGTTCACAATTTCAAGGCACAACACTTAACCATTTTCTAGTCATTAATTCACATTTTATGTCCCTACACTTAACCATTTTCAAGAAACAAGATCACATTTCAAGTCACTACATTTAACCATTTTCAAGAAAAGAGTTCACAATTTCATGTCACTACATTTAACTATTTTACCATTTTCAAGTCCGTAATTCATATTTCAAGTCAGTACACTAAACCATTTTCAAGAAACAAGTTCACAATTGCAAGTCACTACACTTAACCATTTTCAAGAAACAAGTTAACAATTTCAAGTCACTACATTTAACTATTTTACCATTTTCAAGTCCGTAATTCATATTTCAAGTCAGTACACTTAAACCATTTTCAAGAAACAAGTTCACATTTCTAGTCACTATACTTAACCTTTTCAAGAAACAAGTTCACAATTTCAAGTCACTAAATTTAAACATTTTACCATTTTCAACTCACTAATTCATATTTCAAGTCACTACACTTAACCATTTTCAAGAAACAAGTTCACATTTCAAGTCACCACATTACACCATTTTCAAGAAACTAGTTCACAAATTCAAGTCACTACACTTAACCATTTTCAAGTCACTAATTCACATTTTAAGTCGCAACACTTAACCATTTTCAAGAAACAAGTTCACATTTCAAGTCACTACATTACACCATTTTCAAGAAACAAGTTCACAATTTCAAGTCACTACACTTAATCATTTTCAACTCACTAATTCACATTTCAACTCACTACACTTAACCATTTTCAAGAAACATGTTTACAATTACAAGTCACTACACTTAACCATTTTCAAGTCACTAATTTACATTTTAAGTCGCAACACTTAACCATTTTCAAGAAACAAGTTCACATTTCAAGTCACCACATTACACAATTTTCAAGAAATAAGTTCACAATTTCAAGTCACTACACTTAACCATTTTCAACTCTCTAATTCACATTTCAACTCACTACACTTAACTATTTTCAAGAAAAATGTTTACAATTTTAAGTCACTACACTTAACCATTTTCAAGAAACAAGTTCACAATTTCAAGTCACTACACTTAACCATTTTCAACTCACTACACTTAACCATTTTTAAAAAAAATGTTTACAATTTCAAGTCACTACACTTAACCATTTTCAAGAAACAAGTTCACTATTTCAAGTCACTATGCTTAGTCATTTCAAGAAACAAGTTCATAATTTCAAGTCACTACACTTTACCATTTCAAGAAACAAGTTCACAATTTCAAGTCACTACACTCAACCATTTTCAAGAAACAAGTTCAAAATTTCAAGTCACTACATTTAACCATTTTACCATTTTCAAGTCCCTAATTCATATTTCAAGTCACTACACTTAACCATTTTTAAGAAACAAGTTCACAATTTCAAGTCACTACCCTTAATCATTTCAAGAAACAATTTCACCATTTCTAGTCACAACACCTAACCATTTTCAAGTCGCTAATTCACATTTCAAGTTACTACACTCAACCATTTTAAGGAAACAAGTTCAAAATTTAAAGTCACTACATTTAACCGATTTACCATTTTCAAGTCCCTAAGTCACATTTCAAGTCACTACGCTTAACCATTTTCAGGAAACAAGTTCACAATTGCAAGTCACTACACTTAAACATTTCAAGAAACAAGTTCACAATTTTAACTCACTACACTTAACCATTTTCAAGTCTCTAATTCACATTTTAAGTCGCAACACTTAACCATTTTCAAGAAACAAGTTCACATTTCAAGTCACCACATTACACAATTTTCAAGAAATAAGTTCACAATTTTAAGTCACTACACTTAACCATTTTCAACTCTCTAATTCACATTTCAACTCACTACACTTAACCATTTTCAAGAAAAATGTTTACAATTTTAAGTCACTACACTTAACCATTTTCAAGAAACAAGTTCACAATTTCAAGTCACTACACTTAACCATTTTTAAGAAAAATGTTTACAATTTCAAGTCAATACACTTAACCATTTTCAAGAAACAAGTTCACTATTTCAAGTCACTATGCTTAGTCATTTCAAGAAACAAGTTCATAATTTTAAGTCACTACACTTTACCATTTCAAGAAACAAGTTCACAATTTCAAGTCACTACACTCAACCATTTTTAAGAAACAAGTTCAAAATTTCAAGTCACTACATTTAACCATTTTACCATTTTCAAGTCTCTAATTCATATTTCAAGTCACTACACTTAACCATTTTCAAGTCACTAATTCACATTTCAAGTCACTACACTTAACTATTTTCAAAAAACAAGTTCACAATTTCAAATCACTACGCTTAGCCATTTCAAGAAACAAGTTCACAATTTCAAGTCACTACACTTTACCAGTTTCAAGTCACTAATTCACATTTTGAAGTCACTACACTTACTATTTTAAAGAAACAAGTTCACAATTTCAAGTTACTACACTAAACCATTTCCAACTCACTAATTCACATTTTAAGTCACTACACTTAACCATTTTTAAGAAACAAGTTCACAATTTCAAGTCACTACACTTAACCATTTCAAGAAACAATTTCACCATTTCTAGTCACTAAACCTAACCATTTTCAAGTCGCTAATTCACATTTCAATTTACTACACTCAACCATTTTAAGGAAACAAGTTCAAAATTTAAAGTCACTACATTAAACCAATTTACCATTTTCAAGTCCCTAAGTCACATTTCAAGTCACTACGCTTAACCATTTTCAGGAAACAAGTTCACAATTGCAAGTCACTACACTTAAACATTTCAAGAAACAAGTTCACAATTTTAAGTCACTACACTTAACCATTTTCAAGTCTCTAATTCACATTTTAAGTCACAACACTTAACCATTTTCAAGAAACAAGTTCACATTTCAAGTCACTACATTACACCATTTTCAAGAAACAAGTTCATAATTTCAAGTTACTACACAAAACCATTTCCAACTCACTAATTCACATTTTAAGTCACTACACTTAACCATTTTTAAGAAACAAGTTCACAATTTCAAGTCACTACACTTAACCATTTCAAGAAACAATTTCACCATTTCTAGTCACTAAACCTAACCATTTTCAAGTCGCTAATTCACATTTCAATTTACTACACTCAACCATTTTAAGGAAACAAGTTCAAAATTTAAAGTCACTACATTAAACCAATTTACCATTTTCAAGTCCCTAAGTCACATTTCAAGTCACTACGCTTAACCATTTTCAGGAAACAAGTTCACAATTGCAAGTCACTACACTTAAACATTTCAAGAAACAAGTTCACAATTTTAAGTCACTACACTTAACCATTTTCAAGTCTCTAATTCACATTTTAAGTCACAACACTTAACCATTTTCAAGAAACAAGTTCACATTTCAAGTCACTACATTACACCATTTTCAAGAAACAAGTTCACAATTTCAAGTTACTACACTAAACCATTTCCAACTCACTAATTCACATTTTAAGTCACTACACTTAACCATTTTTAAGAAACAAGTTCACAATTTCAAGTCACTACACTTAACCATTTCAAGAAACAATTTCACCATTTCTTGTCACTAAACCTAACCATTTTCAAGTCGCTAATTCACATTTCAATTTACTACACTCAACCATTTTAAGGAAACAAGTTCAAAATTTAAAGTCACTACATTAAACCAATTTACCATTTTCAAGTCCCTAAGTCACATTTCAAGTCACTACGCTTAACCATTTTCAGGAAACAAGTTCACAATTGCAAGTCACTACACTTAAACATTTCAAGAAACAAGTTCACAATTTTAACTCACTACACTTAACCATTTTCAAGTCTCTAATTCACATTTTAAGTCACAACACTTAACCATTTTCAAGAAACAAGTTCACATTTCAAGTCACTACATTACACCATTTTCAAGAAACAAGTTCACAATTTCAAGTCACTACACTTAACCATTTTCAACTCACTAATTCACATTTCAACTCACTACACTTAACCATTTTCAAGAAACATGTTTACAATTTCAAGTCACTACGCTTAGCCATTTTCAAGAAACAAGTTCACAATTTCTAGTCACTACGCTTAGCCATTTCAAGAAACAAGTTCATAATTTCAAATCACTACACTTTACCATTTTCAAGTCACTAATTCACATTTCAAGTCACTACAGTTAACCATTTCAAGAAACAAGTTCACAATTGCAAGTCACTACACTTAACCATTTTCAAGAAACAAGTTCACAATTGCAAGTCTCTACACTTAGCCATTTTCATGAAAATGAAAATGGGGTAATTTTTCATTTTGGCAAATTCTATAATTTGCCTATTAATGGCAAAGTCTATTATTTCTTTAAATAATTCTACCTTTCTAAGGATTTTTTCTGTTTCTGGATATATATATATTGGGTTACTTGATTCTGGTTTATCCATTAATGGTTTGTTTAAATGCTATAGTTAGTTTATCTAATGCTATCACTAAGTTATTCATAGCTTTATTTAGGTTATGTATTTGTTTTATTATTTGAATAATTTCTTTAAGTTTTTGTTTTCTTTGCATTTTACTTTTATATTTTTTCTGAATCTTTGTTGTTAATTGGTTTAGTCTAATTGGTTTTACCATTCTTATAGGTGTCTGTTTATATGTCATATTTTTGTTTTAGCAACAAGTAAAATTGATAAAATCAAGATAGAATCCGCATTTGACAATATATTAACAGCAATAGATAATAATGATTATAGTTATGATGAATTAGACATAAATCAAGAATTAGATATAGTTAAAGAAAGAATAGGAACATTAAAAAGACAAATAGATACCCCTTCATCCTCATCTAGGATAAGTACATCTAGAA
Source organism: Capsicum rhomboideum (assembly GCA_031232105.1). NCBI lineage: Eukaryota > Viridiplantae > Streptophyta > Magnoliopsida > Solanales > Solanaceae > Capsicum > Capsicum rhomboideum. The sequence goes on from CP124711.1 coordinate 62,257,064, forward strand.
GATTAGAAGATGAACAATCTACCGAACTAATAGAAATACCATTACATCCCTATTATATAACAGGAATACTAAACCAACGAAAATACTTAATCCTTATAAATACAGGAGAACAAGATAATTGGATAACCCAGGAATTAATAACAGAAAACGATATTATACTACAAGAACAAGAAATACCCGGCTTACCAAAAGAGTTACAACAAACAAAAGAAATAACTATCCAAGAATTAATCATAGGAGGAATACCTATAAATATACAATTTACAGTAGGAAAAATAAATCCAAATATTGTATTAGGCTTAAATTGGCTAGAACAAGTAAAACCATATAAAATCGAAGATACAAGATTAATAATTCATTACCAAAACAAGAATGTAACCATAAGTAGAACAAGAACAACAATCTAACACAACTTTAAAATGACAAAAGTATATATACTAGCAAAAATAATAGTGGAAGGATATAATAGTAGATACTATACACCAATGATAGATACCGGCTCAGAAGCAAACCTATGTAAATATAATTGTTTACCAGAATCTAAATGGAAACAAATAGTACATCCAACCGTATTGACAGGCTTTAATGACGAAGGAAGCATGGTAAAATATTATGCAAAAGATGTAAAATTACAAATATGGGATAAAACACTAACTATACAAACAATATACAATTATGAATTCACAACACAAGATATGCTATTAGGAATGCCTTTTATAGAAAATTTATACCCACATATACTAACAAAAACACATTGCTGGTTTACAACACCTTGTAAACAAAAAATAGGAGCAAAAAGAGTACAAAATAAACAGAGAAAAACGACACCATGGATAAAAGGACCAGAACAGATAACACAAAAAGTAGAAACTCAACCTAGTACAGAAAAATCGATAGAAATAATAACGTTTCATATAAACACATTAAAACCAATTTACGACAAGTTAGAACACTTATATAGCGATGATCCACTTAAAGGATGGCATAAACATAAAACAACAATTACGATAGAACTCATAGACAACAATAGTATCATCATTCAAAAACCATTAAAATATAACTTTGACGATTTAAAAGAATTTAGTTTACACATCACTGAACTACTCACTAACAAGTATATCCAAGAAAGTAATAGTAAACACACAAGCCCAGCTTTTATTGTCAATAAACATAGTGAACAAAAACGAGGAAAAAGTAGGATGGTTATTGATTATAGAAATCTAAATGCCAAAACTAAAACTTATAATTACCCCATACCCAACAAAATACTAAAAATTAGACAAATCCAAGGATATAACTACTTTAGTAAATTTGACTGCAAATCAGGCTTTTATCATTTAAAACTAGAAGATAACTCTAAAAAACTAACAGCATTCACAGTACCCCAAGGATTTTATGAATGGAATGTCTTACCATTTGGATATAAAAATGCACCAGGTAGATTTCAACATTTTATGGATACACATTTTACACAATTAGAAAATTGTATCATATATATTGATGATATCTTATTATACTCAAGAACAGCAGAAGAACATATCCAATTACTAAATAAATTCATAAACATTATAGATACAACAGGAATTAGTTTAAGTAAAAATAAGGCAGAAATAATGAAAAACCAAATAGAATTTTTAGGTATACAAATAGATAAAGATGGAATAAAAATGCAAACACATATAGTACAAAAAATTATAAATTCAGAAGAGCTATTAGACACGAAGAAAAAATTACAGTCCTTTTTAGGATTAGTAAATCAAGTACGAGAGTATATACCAAAACTAGCAGAACACCTAAAACCATTACATAAAAAATTAAAAAAGAATATTGAATATCATTTTGATCAGACAGATAAAAAACATATACAAAAAATAAAAGAGTTATGTCAAAAGTTGCCAAAATTATATTTTCCAGACACAACAAAGGAATTTATATATATAGTAGAATCAGACGCAAGTAATCATAGTTATGGTGGAATTTTAAAATATAAATATTTAGATACAAACATAGAACATCACTGTAGATACTATTCAGGATCATATACGGAACCACAAGCAAAATGGGAAATAAATAGAAAAGAATTATTTGCTTTATATAAATGTTTATTAGCATTTGAACCATATATTGTATACAATAAATTCATAGTTAGAACAGACAATACCCAGGTAAAATGGTGGCTAACACGAAATTTAGACAATTCAGTTACAACGAAGGAAATACGAAGGCTTGTATTAAATATACAAAATTTTACTTTTACAATAGAAGTTATTAGTACTAACAAGAACATTGTTGCAGACTACTTATCAAGACAAAGCTACACAGACAGACCAAGATAGTCCAATGGACGAATTATTAAAAGCTATGACTACACTTTGTCTCAAAGTGGACAGTTTTGAGCTAGAACTAAAACAACTAAAGAAGGAAAAAGCTACAAGTCAGCCGCATGACTCAAAATATGCTGATCTACGTCAATCGGAAGACGTTAAACATCCAGAACTAGAAGGAGACGTTGAGAAACTCCTAAAAACTCATAACAAAGTTATTTATACAGCTGCAGGAGCAGGAGCTAGCACAGGAACTAAAGCAGGATCAAACAGTCCAGCTACCCCACCTACAAAAAGACCAAATACCAATTTAAATAGCCATTTCACAAAACCATTTATACATAAATTCCAGTCAACAAATTATCCAAGTCCCCAAACCTCAACATACGCAGCCAGTTTAAATAATACCAAAAATATTTATGACCATATATCCACAGCTTATATCCATAATATCCACAAAAACCAAACACATCTAAATCAGAACCCAAGATCCACAACAACTACTGATCCTACAAGAGACTATTTAACCCAAAAATTGCAAGGATATAATAAGCTTATTGCCCAACCAGGAACAAATGCAAATCTAGTACGAACATGCTATGACTTTGGACTATTATCAACTGTATATACAACAGATGGACAAGAAATTCAAAAAATACCAGAACTATATACCGCATTTTCAACATACCAAAGAATTACCAAAGGAACTTTCTTTTATATCAGATTTTATGCAGCCCCAGCAGAAATACTTTTCAACGAAATAAAACCTATTATACAAGTAGTAAAAATAGGTCTGACACGAGATATGTTAATACCAGATGATATAGGACCTCAACCAGAAATACCCAGAGAAGACATACCAACATTTTATGCAAACAAGAGAATAATCGGACTACAAGTTATATTACAAGAACTAGAACATAATTATACTACTGGACAAGCACTATGGTGTTACCACTGCAGAAATCAAAATATGATCTATGCAAATTCAAGGGAACTAAGGCCAGGAGATATGGAAGAAATACGACAATGGATACTTTCTTTACTTAAACCAGAAGATATACCAACTACAAAAGCACTCAAGAAAGATTTTATTTCAGCAAATCTATTAACAAGATATTGTCAGCTTATAGGACAAAAATATCCAGATCATCACTGTTCACAGTGCAATGGAGGAAATACCACTCATATACCAGAAGTTCAACTAGAATGATGGACAAACTACGGATGAAACAAGATACTGAAGACCCACATATTTCACTTCATAATGTAAAATATTAGCAGCATTTTTCTTTATTAAAGTGGGAATAGTATAACCCCACACGTTTTCATCTTTTCTTTCTTTTTAGAATAAGTCAAAAAGTGCACAGTAACATACTGTTTACTTTTTGAAAAATTGTAAAAAGATGTACAAAAGTCATAAAGTGTACAGTGACTAGCACTGTTAACGTGTTTTCTTTTCCTTTTAACGCGTTTTCCACTATTTGGACGCGTTTGTAATGTAATATAAATAGGTTAAGGCAGAGAGGGAAGAAAGCAAGCAATCTTGCTTACCTACAACTCTCATGTGCTGAGAACCATAAATAAATAAAAAAATCTTTTGATTAATATATAGCTATGGAGGAATCCAACATAACAGCATCCATCTCACATACAACCGAGGAGATAACAACAACGGTACACTTTCATTCAACTATGTGTAACTAATCTTTTAATTCCCAATAATCTCTAGTATATTATTGTTATTTATCATGTAGTAATTTGATTATGTTATATTATCCTTATTAGTTTGCTATGGTTAATAAGCTAAGAGTAAGTTAGGCCCAGACTAAGCTGACCAAAATGGTTGAAACCAGAAAAGGCGAGGAATGCCATGAATAGGGTAGTAAACCAAGTGAAGAAAGCATTGTTAGGGTAAACTGATTGGCGCTGAAACCCATAGTAATGACCAAACGGATAATTAAACATACTGAATTACTAAGTGATAAAGATAATAATACAAGTAGAGGTTAGAGGGAATAATGATTAAAACACACAATGAAAAGAATGACAGAATCTAAAGAAATTTCCATAGATATACCTCAACCCAGTGAAAACATAGAAAAATACAAAATTAAAACGCCTAAATATCTAATCAATGAAGACAGCAATTACAAAATATTACTCTTATATACACTCAGAAAATTAAATAAAGATTCAATACAGATAATATATAACCTATTACTAACCCATGAAATTATAGATCTAATGAAAGAATCATGGTTAGAAAATATACTTGATAATACAGAAGAAGATGATTATAAAAACAATGATATATACTACGACATAGATTCCGATGGATACTTAGATTTTAACTAAGAATGGACCAACAAAAGCTAGAACAATGGCAGCAAACTATAAATGAACTAAGAGAAAGAGAAACACTTATTCAATATAACTTAGATAAATATATACAAACTCAGAATCATGACTATCTAGATTTAATAGTCCAAGATATTAACCAAATACTTAGATTAAGTAAGCAAAGAGATACTTTTTATAATTCCGCATTCAGATAATGAACAAAGAAGAGAAAGATCAAGGGACCACCCCCCTCTTGGTATCAGAGCATAGGATGAAAAGACATATAACAAAGGTAGAACCTAGCAACACAAATGAGCATCGGATAAATAAAGCAAAAATGATAGAACATAGAGATACAATAACTGTAGACAATTATCATAAGAAAAAGGCTAAACTACTAAATATACCACTCGAATATGGCGAAGATCTAACGTATGATGACCCACGATATCAAAAAATTATGACACAAATAAATAGAAATGAAAAAATACAGAAACTCAGAAAAGAATTAAGAAATTTATATAATAATTATGAACCTACCAAAATAGATGTAATCTCTTATATAGAATATAAATACATTAAGACCTTGCGAAAACAAAAATATGACATATAAACAGACACCTATAAGAATGGTAAAACCAATTAGACTAAACCAATTAACAACAAAGATTCAGAAAAAATATAAAAGTAAAATGCAAAGAAAACAAAAACTTAAAGAAATTATTCAAATAATAAAAGAAATACATAACCTAAATAAAGCTATGAATAACTTAGTTATAGCATTAGATAAACTAACTATAGCATTTAAACAAACCATTAATGGATAAACCAGAATCAAGTAACCCAATATATATATATCCAGAAACAGAAAAAATCCTTAGAAAGGTAGAATTATTTAAAGAAATAATAGACTTACAAGAAGAAATTAAATATAGGCAAGAAAGACTAACTTATAATATATTTGCAGGAGTATGTAAACAATCCCTAGAAGCCCAAAAACATGTAATAACTAAATTAAAATTAAAACATTATGACTTAAAACAACAGTATACAGATGAATAAAGAAGAATACCCCGTAGAAGAAAAAACCTTTATTAGTACAGAAGGAACACAGATAATAATAATACATTCAAACCTAGGACGAAGATATAGAAAAATAGGTACAAAATTATACTTAATGCCAGATCCCATATCAACTAAATTAGAAGATAGTATAACAGAAATGATACGATTACAAAAAGAAAATACAGAAATAGACCAAAAATTAGAAATTGAAAAAATAAGATTAGAAGCCAAAAAAGAAATCGAACAAATAAAATATAAACAACAAATAAAAGAAGAACACACACACACGCGCACAAAAACTGAACCAATTCCAGATTATCCAGAACAGGACACATCCGAATCATCTACAAAAATACAAGAAATGGAAAATGAGTTAGCAATACTAAAACAAATATATGCGCAAAAGGTACAGGAACGCCTAGCAAAACAAAAAGAAAAAATAAAAAAAGAAAAAGAAAAAAAGTTAGCTATGGAATTAGAAAAATTAAAAGAACAAATATACTTAGAAGAATCAGCTCCAGAAGTAACAGAAGAAGTTACACACCTAAGCATTGATAACATTATAGTAACCCATCCTGAAGAGATAAACGAACTAACTAACGATAATATAACCATAGGAGAAACAAACAATTCCGAAACAAATTCAGAAAAAGAAGAAGAAAATAGTGAAACATATACTCAAATCATGAACCAAATAACAGATTTACATATAAATACAACAAATGCTAAACCAAATGTAAATACAATTAAAAATGAACAACCTAGCACAAGCAGAACCTCATATGATAAAAGAAGATATGACAATCCTAGAACATCAAGACCATCTTATTACACAGTTACAGATGATAATAGATATGAAGCATTATGGCAAAGTAGATTAAATAAATGGACACCAAATAAACCCCCCAGAATCCTCACTATTCTTAGACCTAGATTGTGTTACAGACGTAAATAAAACAATACAAGTATGGATAGGACAACTTGCTAAACAACTAGTAGATAATAAAATATCAGTAGCAGATGTACCAGGATATATAGAAAGAACATTAATAGGAACAGTAAAACTATGGCTACATAATATAACAAGTGATGGTAGAGCATGACAACAGAATTAGCAGAACAAGAAAAAGATAAAAATCTAAATAGGCAATTAATGAATAAACTATCAATATGCAATATGTGTTATATAGACGAATATACATGTGCCTTTAAGGATTATTATTATAAAAGTATATATAACCAGGAAGAAGCTATAGCAGTAAGACGAACATATTTTACAAAATTACCTGAACCATTTAGTACAAAGATAATAGCAGATTGGGAAGTAGCTAGTTTGACAGATACCTTAGGATCTAGAATTAAATATTTACAAACTTGGTTTATAGGATTATGTGATGAATATAAAGATAAACAAAAATTCAATAAAGTATTAAATCAAAACATGTCTTGTTGTACACAAAAAACAGCACCACAATTTGGTTGCAAAAATAAGAAAACTAAGTATAGATATAAAAAACGCTTTAAGAAATACAAACCCTTTAAAGCAAAATATAAGAACGAAAACCCAAGGAAACAATATTATATTAAAAATTATAAAAGAAAAAGACCATATCGACCTAAGAAAAAACTATCAGAATGTAAATGTTACAACTGTGGAAAATTAGGACATTTAGCTAAAGACTGTAAAATACCGAAAGATACAAAGAAAAAGCAAGTAACAAAAATAAGGATAGAAGATAATATTTTTACAGAATTACCCTATATCGATTATGATTTAGAAAGTAATGATAGTATTTATGAACTAAATGAATCATCAGATATTGAATTATCAGATATAGAAATAGACAATTTAGACTATGATACAAATTATACTGATAAGATAGACACACAAAATATAGAAGAAGAAGAAGATAATACTTATGACTGAAGCAGGAATAATAGAAAAAGAAAATTACCAAACTGAAGAAATTAGTAATCAAAAAATAATATTCGACTCAAACATATATAACCAAATTAGGAAACAAGAAATTACCTTAAGAATAGATAATGTATTAGATGTACCAATGGTAAAAAACTGGTTCACAAAACCAAAAGAAGAATATTATATAATAAGCCAAAAAGAACACACAGTAGATTGCAAATATGCAAGAGGTAGAGCAATGGTACCTATAATAAGTAAAAAAGAATTAAATAAAGAAATACAAGCATTAAAACCAAAACCTAAGCAAGAAATAACTCATGTACATTTAGGAGCAATACAGATACTTATAAAAGCATGCTTTAAGGAAGGAATATATACACCTATAGAATTATACCTAGCAGATGATAGAATTAAATATCCAATTGAAAAAAGTATAATAAGTGCAGTAAAAGGAAATTTAATATACCAAAAATTTAAGTTTACAGTTAACCCAAACTATTCAGTAGCAATAAAAGACAAAAACATAGATAAATCATTAGTATTATATTGGAAATTATAAGGAATAGAATTAACTCCAGGAAGTAAAATATTTACCGCAAGATGTAAAAACCTATATATATTAACTACTAAACACATGGTACAAGCATTCACTACGCTTAACCATTTTCAACTCACTAATTAACATTTCAAGTCCCTACACTTAACCATTTCAAAAAACAAGTTCACAATTGCAAGTCACTACACTTAACCATTTTCAAGAAACAAGTTCACAATTGCAAGTCTCGACACTTAGCCATTTTCATGAAACAAGTTCACAATTTCAAGTCACTACACTTAACCTTTGCAAGTCACTACACTTAACCATTTCAATAAACAAGTTCACAATTTAAAGTCACTACACTTAATCATTTTCAAGTCATTAATTCACATTTCAAGTCACTACACTTAACCATTTTAAATAAACAAGTTCACAATTTCAAGCCACTACGCTTAGCATTTCAAGAAACATGTTCAAAATTTCAAGTCACTACACTTAACCATTTTCAACTCACTAATTAACATTTCAAGTCACTACACTTAACCACTTCAATAAACAAGTTCAGAATTTTATTCACTACGCTTAACCATTTTAAACTCACTAATTAACATTTCAAGTCACTACACTTAACCATTTCAAAAAACAAGTTCACAATTGCAAGTCACTACACTTAATCATTTTCAAGAAACAAGTTCACAATTGCAAGTCACTACACTTAGCCATTTTCATGAAACAAGTTCACAATTTCAAGTCACTACACTTAACCTTTGCAAGTCACTACACTTAACCATTTCAATAAACAAGTTCACAATTTAAAGTCACTACACTTAATCATTTTCAAGTCATTAATTCACATTTCAAGTCACTACACTTAACCATTTTAAATAAACAAGTTCACAATTTCAAGTCACTACGCTTAGCCATTTCAAGAAAAAAGTTCACAATTTCAAGTCACTACACTTAACCATTTTCAAATTACTAATTAACATTTAAAGTCACTACACTTAACCATTTCAATAAAAAAGTTCAGAATTTAAAGTCACTACACTTAACCTTTTTCAACTCACTAATTAACATTTCAAGTCCCTACACTTAACCATTTCAAGAAACAAGTTCACAATTGCAAGTCACTACACTTAACCATTTCAAGAAACAAGTTCACCATTTCAAGTCACTGCACTTAACCATTTTCAAGTCACTAATTAACATTTCATGTCACTACACTTAACCATTCTCAAGAAACAAGTTAACAATTGCAAGTCACTACACTTAACTATTTCAAGTCACTACACTTAACCATTTTCAAGAAACAAGTTCACAATTGCAAGTCACTACACTTAACCATTTCAAGAAACAAGTTCACAATTTCAAGTCACTACATTTAACCATTTCAATAAATAAGTTCACAATATAAAGTCACTACACTTAACCATTTCAAACAAAAAGTTCACAATATAAAGTCACTACACTTAATCATTTTCAAGTCATTAATTACACATTTCAAGTCACTACACTTAACCATTTTCAAGAAACAAGTTTACAATTTCAAGTCACTACGCTTAGCAGTTTCAAGAAACAAGTTCACAATTTCAAGTCACTACACTTAACCATTTTCAACTCACTAATTAACATTTCAAGCCACTACACTTTACCATTTTCAAGTCACTAATTGACATTTTAATTCCCTACACTTAATCATTTCAAGAAACAAGTTCTCATTTGCAAGTCACTAAACTTAAACATTTTCAAGAAACAAGTTCACCATTTCAAGTCACTACACTTAACCATTTTCAAGAAACAAGTTCACAATTGCAAGTCACTACACTTAACTATTTCAACAAACAAGTTCACAATTTAAAGTCGCTACACTTAATCATTTTCAAGTCATTAATTCACATTTCAATTCACTACACTTAACCATTTTAAATAAACAAGTTCACAATTTCAAGTCACTACGCTTAGCCATTTGAAGAAACAAGTTCACAATTTCAAGTCACTACACTTAACCATTTTCAAATTACTAATTAACATTTAAAGTCACTACACTTAACCATTTCAATAAAAAAGTTCACAATTTAAAGTCACTACACTTAACCTTTTTCAACTCACTAATTAACATTTCAAGTCCCTACACTTAACCATTTCAAGAAACAAGTTCACAATTGCAAGTCACTACACTTAACCATTTCAAGAAACAAGTTCACCATTTCAAGTCACTGCACTTAACCATTTTCAAGTCACTAATTAACATTTCATGTCACTACACTTAACCATTCTCAAGAAACAAGTTCACAATTTCAAGTCACTACACTTAACCATTTTCAACTCACTAATTAACATTTCAAGCCACTACACTTTACCATTTTCTAGTCACTAATTAACATTTCATGTCACTACACTTAACCACTCTCAAGAAACAAGTTCACAATTGCAAGTCACTACACTTAACTATTTCAAGTCACTACACTTAACCATTTTCAAGAAACAAGTTCACAATTGCAAGTCACTACACTTAACCATTTCAAGAAACAAGTTCACAATTTCAAGTCACTACATTTAACCATTTCAATAAATAAGTTCACAATATAAAGTCACTACACTTAATCATTTTCAAGTTATTAATTCACATTTCAAGTCACTACACTTAACCATTTTAAATAAACAAGTTCATAATTTCAAGCCACTACGCTTAGCCATTTCAAGAAACACGTTCAAAATTTCAAGTCACTACACTTAACCATTTTCAGCTCACTAATTCACATTTTAAGTCCCTACACTTAACCATTTCAAGAAAAAAGTTCACCATTTCAAGTCACTACACTTAACCATTTTCAAGAAACAAGTTCACAATTGCAAGTCACTACACTTAGCCATTTCAAGAAAAAAGTTCGCAATTTCAAGTCACTACACTTAACCATTTCAAGAAACAAGTTCACAATTTCAAGTCACTACACTTAACTGTTGCAAGTCACTACACTTAACCATTTCAAAAAAAAAGTTCACAATATAAAGTCACTAAACTTAATCATTTTCAAGTCATTAATTACACATTTCAAGTCACTACACTTAACCATTTTCAAGAAACAAGTTCACAATTTCAAGTCACTACGCTTAGCAGTTTCAAGAAACAAGTTCACAATTTCAAGTCACTACACTTAACCATTTTCAACTCACTAATTAACATTTCAAGCCACTACACTTTACCATTTTCAAGTCACTAATTCACATTTTAAGTCCCTACACTTAACCATTTCAAGAAACAAGTTCTCATTTGCAAGTCACTAAACTTAAACATTTTCAAGAAACAAGTTCACCATTTCAAGTCACTACACTTAACCATTTTCAAGAAACAAGTTCACAATTGCAAGTCACTACACTTAACTATTTCAACAAACAAGTTCACAATTTAAAGTCGCTACACTTAATCATTTTCAAGTCATTAATTCAAATTTCAAGTCACTACACTTAACCATTTTAAAGAAACAAGTTCACAATTTCAAGTCAGTACGCTTAGCCATTTCAAGAAACAAGTTCACAATTTCAAGTCACTAAACTTTACCAGTTTTAAGTCGCTAATTCACATTTCATTTGAGTACACTTAACCATTTTCAAGAAACAAGTTCACAATTTCAAGTAACTACACTAAACCATTTACAACTCACTAATTCACATTATATGTCACTACACTTAACCATTTTTAAGAAACAAGTTCACAATTTGAAGTCACTACACTTAACCATTTTTAACTCACTAATTAACATTTCAAGTCCATCCACTTAACCATTTCAAGAAACAAGTCACTACACTTCACCATTTCAAGAAACAAGTTCACAATTGCAAGTCACTACACTTAACCATTTCAAGAAACAAGTTCACAATTTCAAGTCACCACACTTAACTGTTGCAAGACACTACACTTAACCATTTCAATAAACAAGTTCACAATATAAAGTCACTACACTTAACCATTTCAATAAACAAGTTCACAATTTAAAGTCACTACACTTAATCATTTTCAAGTCATTAATTCACATTTCAAGTCACTACACTTAACCATTTTAAATAAACAAGTTCACAATTTCAAGCCACTACGCTTAGCCATTTCAATAAACAAGTTCAAAATTTCAAGTCACTACACTTAACCATTTTCAACTCACTAATTAACATTTCAAGTCACTACACTTAACCACTTCAATAAACAAGTTCAGAATTTTATTCACTACGCTTAACCATTTTCAACTCACTAATTAACATTTCAAGTCCCTACACTTAACCATTTCAAAAAACAAGTTCACAATTGCAAGTCACTACACTTAACCATTTTCAAGAAACAAGTTCACAATTGCAAGTCTCTACACTTAGCCATTTTCATGAAACAAGTTCACAATTTCAAGTCACTACACTTAACCTTTGCAAGTCACTACACTTAACCATTTCAATAAACAAGTTCACAATTTAAAGTCACTACCCTTAATCATTTTCAAGTCATTAATTCACATTTCAAGTCACTACACTTAACCATTTCAATAAACAAGTTCACAATTTAAAGTCACTACACTTAATCATTTTCAAGTCATTAATTCACATTTCAAGTCACTACACGTAACCATTTTAAATAAACAAGTTCACAATTTCAAGCCACTACGCTTAGCCATTTCAAGAAAAAAGTTCAAAATTTCAAGTCACTACACTTAACCATTTTCAACTCACTAATTAACATTTCAAGTCACTACACTTAACCACTTCAATAAACAAGTTCAGAATTTTATTCACTACGCTTAACCATTGTCAACTCACTAATTAACATTTCAAGTCCCTACACTTAACCATTTCAAAAAACAAGTTCACAATTGCAAGTCACTACACTTAACCATTTCCAAGAAACAAGTTCACAATTGCAAGTCTCGACACTTAGCCATTTTCATGAAACATGTTCACAATTTCAAGTGACTACACTTAACCTTTGCAAGTCACTACACTTAACTATTTCAATAAACAAGCTCACAATTTAAAGTCACTACACTTAATCATTTTCAAGTCATTAATTCACATTTCAAGTCACTACACTTAACCATTTTAAATAAACAAGTTCACAATTTCAAGTCACTACGCTTAACCATTTCAAGAAAAAAGTTCAAAATTTCAAGTCACTACACTTAACCATTTTCAAATTACTAATTAACATTTAAAGTCGCTACACTTAACCATTTCAATAAAAAAGTTCACAATTTAAAGTCACTACACTTAACCTTTTTCAACTCACTAATTAACATTTCAAGTCCCTACACTTAACCATTTCAAGAAACAAGTTCACAATTGCAAGTCACTACACTTAACCATTTCAAGAAACAAGTTCACCATTTCAAGTCACTGCACTTAACCATTTTCAAGTCACTAATTAACATTTCATGTCACTACACTTAACCATTCTCAAGAAACAAGTTAACAATTGCAAGTCACTACACTTAACTATTTCAAGTCACTACACTTAACCATTTTAAAGAAACAAGTTCACAATTGCAAGTCACTACACTTAACCATTTCAAGAAACAAGTTCACAATTTCAAGTCACTACATTTAACCATTTCAATAAATAAGTTCACAATATAAAGTCACTACACTTAACCATTTCAAAAAAAAAGTTCACAATATAAAGTCACTACACTTAATCATTTTCAAGTCATTAATTACACATTTCAAGTCACTACACTTAACCATTATCTAGAAACAAGTTCACAATTTCAAGTCACTACGCTTAGCAGTTTCAAGAAACAAGTTCACAATTTCAAGTCACTACACTTAACCATTTTCAACTCACTAATTAACATTTCAAGCCACTACACTTTACCATTTTCAAGTCACTAATTCACATTTTAAGTCCCTACACTTAACCATTTCAAGAAACAAGTTCTCATTTGCAAGTCACTAAACTTAAACATTTTCAAGAAACAAGTTCACCATTTCAAGCCACTACACTTAACCATTTTCAAGAAACAAGTTCACAATTGCAAGTCACTACACTTAACTATTTCAACAAACAAGTTCACCATTTCAAGTCACTAAACTTAAACATTTTCAAGAAACAAGTTCACCATTTCAAGTCACTACACTTAACCATTTTCAAGAAACAAGTTCACAATTGCAAGTCACTACACTTAACTATTTCAACAAACAAGTTCACCATTTCAAGTCACTAAACTTAAACATTTTCAAGAAACAAGTTCACCATTTCAAGTCACTACACTTAACCATTTTCAAGAAACAAGTTCACAATTGCAAGTCACTACACTTAACCATTTCATTAAACATGTTCGCAATTTAAAGTCACTACACTTAATCATTTTCAAGTCATTAATTCACATTTCAAGTCACTACACTTAACCATTTTAAATAAACAAGTTCACAATTTCAAGTCACTACACTTAGCCATTTCAAGAAACAAGTTCACAATTTCAAGTCACTACACTTAACCATTTTCAAATTACTAATTAACATTTAAAGTCACTACACTTAACCATTTGAATAAACAAGTTCACAATTTAAAGTCACTACACTTAACCTTTTTCAACTGACTAATTAACATTTCAAGTCCCCACACTTAACCATTTCAAGAAACAAGTTCACAATTGCAAGTCACTACACTTAACCATTTCAAGAAACAAGTTCACCATTTCAAGTCACTGCACTTAACAATTTTCAAGTCACTAATTAACATTTCATGTCACTACAATTAACCATTCTCAAGAAACAAGTTCACAATTTTAAGTCACTACACTTAACTATTGCAAGTCACTACACTTAATCATTTTCAAGTCATTAATTCACATTTCAAGTCACTACACTTAACCTTTTTAATGAAACAAGTTCACAATTTAAAGTCACTACGCTTAGCCATTTCAAGAAACAAGTTCACAATTTAAAGTCACTACACTTTACCAGTTTCAAGTCGCTAATTCACATTTCAAGTAACTACACTTAACCATTTTCAAGAAAGAAGTTCACAATTTCAAGTAACTACACTAAACCATTTCCAACTCATTAATTCACATTATAAGTCACTACACTTAACCATTTTTATGAAACAAGTTCACAATTTCAAGTCACTACACTTAACCATTTTCAAATTACTAGTTAACATTTCATGTCACTACACTTAACCATTTCAATAAACAAGTTCACAATTTAAAGTCACTACACTTAACCATTTTCAACTCACTAATTAACATTTTAAGTCCCTACACTTAACCATTTCAAGAAACAAGTTCACAATTGCAAGTCACTACACTTAATCATTTTCAAGTCATTAATTCACATTTCAAGTCACTACACTTAACCATTTTAGAGAAACAAGTTCACAATTTCAAGTCACTACGCTTAGCCATTTCTAGAAACAAGTTCACAATTTCAAGTCGCTTTACCAGTTTCAAGTCGCTAATTCCCATTTCAAGTAACTACACTTAACCATTTTCAAGAAACAAGTTCACAATTTCAAGTAACTACACTAAACCATTTCCAACTCACTAATTCACATTATAAGTCACTACACTTAACCATTTTTATGAAACAAGTTCACAATTGCAAGTCACTACACTTAACTATTTCAAGTCACTACACTTAACTGTTGCAAGTCACTACACTTAACTATTTCAAGAAACAAGTTCACAATTTTAAGTCACTACACTTAACTATTGCAAGTCACTACACTTAATCATTTTCAAGTCATTAATTCACATTTCAAGTCACAACACTTAACCTTTTTAAAGAAACAAGTTCACAATTTAAAGTCACTACGCTTAGCCATTTCAAGAAACAAGTTCACAATTTCAAGTCACTACACTTTACCAGTTTCAAGTCGCTAATTCACATTTCAAGTCACTACACTTAACCATTTTCAAGAAACAAGTTCACAATTGCAAGTCACTACACTTAACCATTTCAAGTAATAAGTTCACAATTTCAAGTCACTACACTTAACAATTTTCAACTCACTAATTAACATTTCAAGTCTCTACACTTAACCATTTTCAAAAAACAAGTTCAAAATTTCAAGTCACTACGCTTAACCATTTCAAGAAACAATTTCACAATTTCAAGTCACTACGCTTAGCCATTTCAAGAAACAAGTTCACAATTTCAAGTCACTACACTTAACCATTTCAAGAAAAAAGTTCACCATTTCATGTCACTACACTTAACCATTTGCAAGTCACTAATTAACATTTCAAGTTACTACACTTAACCATTTTCAAGAAACAAGTTCACAATTGCAAGTCACTACACTTAACCATTTAATAAAACAAGTTCACAATTTCAAGTCACTACACTTAACCATTTCAATAAACAAGTTCATAATTTAAAGTCACTACACTTAATCATTTTCAAGTCATTAATTCACATTTCAAGTCACTACATTTAACCATTTTAATTAAACAAGTTCACAATTTCAAGTCACTACGCTTAGCCATTTCAAGAAACAAGTTCACAATTTCAAGTCACTACACTTAACCATTTTCAAATTACTAGTTAACATTTCATGTCACTACACTTAACCATTTCAATAAACAAGTTCACAATTTAAAGTCACTACACTTAACCATTTTCAACTCACTAATTAACATTTTAAGTCCCTACACTTAACCATTTCAAGAAACAAGTTCACAATTGCAAGTCACTACACTTAATCATTTTCAAGTCATTAATTCACATTTCAAGTCACTACACTTAACCATTTTAGAGAAACAAGTTCACAATTTAAAGTCACTACGCTTAGCTATTTCTAGAAACAAGTTCAGAATTTCAAGTCACTACGCTAAGCCATTTCTAGAAACAAGTTCACAATTTCAAGTCGCTTTACCAGTTTCAAGTCGCTAATTCCCATTTCAAGTAACTACACTTAACCATTTTCAAGAAACAAGTTCACAATTTCAAGTAACTACACTAAACCATTTCCAACTCACTAATTCACATTATAAGTCACTACACTTAACCATTTTTATGAAACAAGTTCACAATTGCAAGTCACTACACTTAACTATTTCAAGTCACTACACTTAACTATTTCAAGAAACAAGTTCACAATTTTAAGTCACTACACTTAACTATTGCAAGTCACTACACTTAATCATTTTCAAGTCATTAATTCACATTTCAAGTCACTACACTTAACCTTTTTAAAGAAACAAGTTCACAATTTAAAGTCACTACGCTTAGCCATTTCAAGAAACAAGTTCACAATTTCAAGTCACTACACTTTACCAGTTTCAAGTCGCTAATTCACATTTCATGTCACCACACTTAA
Organism: Capsicum rhomboideum; assembly: GCA_031232105.1. Taxonomy (NCBI): domain Eukaryota; kingdom Viridiplantae; phylum Streptophyta; class Magnoliopsida; order Solanales; family Solanaceae; genus Capsicum; species Capsicum rhomboideum. Next base: position 62,274,553 of record CP124711.1, read on the forward strand.
CCATTTTCAAGAAACAAGTTCACAATTGCAAGTCACTACACTTAACCATTTCAAGTAATAAGTTCACAATTTCAAGTCACTACACTTAACAATTTTCAACTCACTAATTAACATTTCAAGTCTCTACACTTAACCATTTTAAAAAAACAAGTTCAAAATTTCAAGTCACTACGCTTAACCATTTCAAGAAACAAGTTCACAATTTCAAGTCACTACGCTTAGCCATTTCAAGAAACAAGTTCACAATTTCAAGTCACTACACTTAACCATTTCAAGAAAAAAGTTCACCATTTCATGTCACTACACTTAACCATTTGCAAGTCACTAATTAACATTTCAAGTTACTACACTTAACCATTTTCAAGAAACAAGTTCACAATTGCAAGTCACTACACTTAACCATTTAATAAAACAAGTTCACAATTTCAAGTCACTACACTTAACCTTTGCAAGTCACTACACTTAACCATTTCAGTAAACAAGTTCACAATTTAAAGTCACTACACTTAATCATTTTCAAGTCATTAATTCACATTTCAAGTCACTACATTTAACCATTTTAATTAAACAAGTTCACAATTTCAAGTCACTACGCTTAGCCATTTCAAGAAACAAGTTCACAATTTCAAGTCACTACACTTAACCATTTTCAAATTACTAGTTAACATTTCATGTCACTACACTTAACCATTTCAATAAACAAGTTCACAATTTAAAGTCACTACACTTAACCATTTTCAACTCACTAATTAACATTTTAAGTCCCTACACTTAACCATTTCAAGAAACAAGTTCACAATTGCAAGTCACTACACTTAATCATTTTCAAGTCATTAATTCACATTTCAAGTCACTACACTTAACCATTTTAGAGAAACAAGTTCACAATTTCAAGTCACTACGCTTAGCCATTTCTAGAAACAAGTTCACAATTTCAAGTCGCTTTACCAGTTTCAAGTCGCTAATTCCCATTTCAAGTAACTACACTTAACCATTTTCAAGAAACAAGTTCACAATTTCAAGTAACTACACTAAACCATTTCCAACTCACTAATTCACATTATAAGTCACTACACTTAACCATTTTTATGAAACAAGTTCACAATTGCAAGTCACTACACTTAACTATTTCAAGTCACTACACTTAACTGTTGCAAGTCACTACACTTAACTATTTCAAGAAACAAGTTCACAATTTTAAGTCACTACACTTAACTATTGCAAGTCACTACACTTAATCATTTTCAAGTCATTAATTCACATTTCAAGTCACTACACTTAACCTTTTTAAAGAAACAAGTTCACAATTTAAAGTCACTACGCTTAGCCATTTCAAGAAACAAGTTCACAATTTCAAGTCACTACACTTTACCAGTTTCAAGTCGCTAATTCACATTTCAAGTCACTACACTTAACCATTTTCAAGAAACAAGTTCACAATTGCAAGTCACTACACTTAACCATTTCAAGTAATAAGTTCACAATTTCAAGTCACTACACTTAACAATTTTCAACTCACTAATTAACATTTCAAGTCTCTACACTTAACCATTTTCAAAAAACAAGTTCAAAATTTCAAGTCACTACACTTAACCATTTCAAGAAACAAGTTCACAATTTCAAGTCACTACGCTTAGCCATTTCAAGAAACAAGTTCACAATTTCAAGTCACTACACTTAACCATTTCAAGAAAAAAGTTCACCATTTCATGTCACTACACTTAACCATTTGCAAGTCACTAATTAACATTTCAAGTTACTACACTTAACCATTTTCAAGAAACAAGTTCACAATTGCAAGTCACTACACTTAACCATTTAATAAAACAAGTTCACAATTTCAAGTCACTACACTTAATCTTTGCAAGTCACTACACTTAACCATTTCAATAAACAAGTTCACAATTTAAAGTCACTACACTTAATCATTTTCAAGTCATTAATTCACATTTCAAGTCACTACATTTAACCATTTTAATTAAACAAGTTCACAATTTCAAGTCACTACGCTTAGCCATTTCAAGAAACAAGTTCACAATTTCAAGTCACTACACTTAAACCATTTTCAAATTACTAGTTAACATTTCATGTCACTACACTTAACCATTTCAATAAACAAGTTCACAATTTAAAGTCACTACACTTAACCATTTTCAACTCACTAATTAACATTTTAAGTCCCTACACTTAACCATTTCAAGAAACAAGTTCACAATTGCAAGTCACTACACTTAATCATTTTCAAGTCATTAATTCACATTTCAAGTCACTACACTTAAACCATTTTAGAGAAACAAGTTCACAATTTAAACTCACTACGCTTAGCCATTTCTAGAAACAAGTTCAGAATTTCAAGTCACTACGCTTAGCCATTTCTAGAAACAAGTTCACAATTTCAAGTCGCTTTACCAGTTTCAAGTCGCTAATTCCCATTTCAAGTAACTACACTTAACCATTTTCATGAAACAAGTTCACAATTTCAAGTAACTACACTAAACCATTTTCAAATTACTAGTTAACATTTCATGTCACTACACTTAACCATTTCAATAAACAAGTTCACAATTTAAAGTCACTACAATTAACCATTTTCAACTCACTAATTAACATTTTAAGTCCCTACACTTAACCATTTCAAGAAACAAGTTCACAATTGCAAGTCACTACACTTAATCATTTTCAAGTCATTAATTCACATTTCAAGTCACTACACTTAACCTTTTTAAAGAAACAAGTTCACAATTTAAAGTCACTACGCTTAGCCATTTCAAGAAACAAGTTCACAATTTCAAGTCACTACACTTTATCAGTTTCAAGTCGCTAATTCACAATTCAAGTCACTACACTTAACCATTTTCAAGAAACAAGTTCACAATTGCAAGTCACTACACTTAACCATTTCAAGTAATAAGTTCACAATTTCAAGTCACTACACTTAAAAATTTTCAACTCACTAATTAACATTTCAAGTCTCTACACTTAACCATTTTCAAAAAACAAGTTCAAAATTTCAAGTCACTACGCTTAACCATTTCAAGAAACAAGTTCACAATTTCAAGTCACTACGCTTAGCCATTTCAAGAAACAAGTTCACAATTTCAAGTCACTACACTTAACCATTTTCAAATTACTAGTTAACATTTCATGTCACTACACTTAACCATTTCAATAAACAAGTTCACAATTTAAAGTCACTACACTTAACCATTTTCAACTCACTAATTAACATTTTAAGTCCCTACACTTAACCATTTCAAGAAACAAGTTCACAATTGCAAGTCACTACACTTAATCATTTTCAAGTCATTAATTCACATTTCAAGTCACTACACTTAACCATTTTAGAGAAACAAGTTCACAATTTAAAGTCACTACGCTTAGCCATTTCTAGAAACAAGTTCAGAATTTCAAGTCACTACGCTTAGCCATTTCTAGAAACAAGTTCACAATTTCAAATCGCTTTACCAGTTTCAAGTCGCTAATTCCCATTTCAAGTAACTACACTTAACCATTTTCAAGAAACAAGTTCACAATTTCAAGTAACTACACTAAACCATTTCCAACTCACTAATTCACATTATAAGTCACTACACTTAACCATTTTTATGAAACAAGATCACAATTGCAAGTCACTACACTTAACTATTTCAAGTCACTACACTTAACTGTTGCAAGTCACTACGCTTAGCCATTTCAAGAAAAAAGTTCACAATTTCAAGTAACTACACTAAACCATTTCCAACTCACTAATTCACATTATAAGTCACTACACTTAACCATTTCAAGAAACAATTTCACAATTTCAAGTAACTACACAAAACCATTTCCAACTCACTAATTCACATTATAAGTCACTACACTTAACCATTTTTATGAAACAAGTTCACAATTGCAAGTCACTACACTTAACTATTTCAAGTCACTACACTTAACTATTTCAAGAAACAAGTTCACAATTTCAAGTCACTACACTTAACTATTGCAAGTCACTACACTTAATCATTTTCAAGTCATTAATTCACATTTCAAGTCACTACAATTAACCTCTTTAAAGAAACAAGTTCACAATTTAAAGTCACTACGCTTAGCCATTTCAAGAAATTAGTTCACAATTTCAAGTCACTACACTTAACCATTTTCAACTCACTAATTAACATTTCAAGTCTCTTCACTTAACCATTATCAAGAAACAAGTTCAAAATTTCAAGTCACTATGCTTAGCCATTTCAAGTAACAAATTCACAATCTCAAGTCACTACACTTAACCATTTCAAGTCACTACACTTCACCATTTTCAAGAAAAAAGTTCACAATTGCAAGTCACTACACTTAGCCATTTCAAGAAACAAGTTCACAATTTCAAGTCAATACGCTTAGCCATTTCAAGAAACAAGTTCACCATTTCAAGTCACTACACTTAACCATTTTCAACTAACTAATTAACATTTCAAGTCGCTACACTTAACCATTTCAATAAACAAGTTCACAATTTAAATAACCATTTCAATAACCATTTGCAAGTCACTAATTAACATTTCAAGTTACTACACTTAACCATTTTCAAGAAACAAGTTCACAATTGCAAGTCACTACACTTAACCATTTAATAAAACAAGTTCACAATTTCAAGTCACTACACTTAATCTTTGCAAGTCACTACACTTAACCATTTCAATAAACAAGTTCACAATTTAAAGTCACTACACTTAATCATTTTCAAGTCATTAATTCACATTTCAAGTCACTACATTTAACCATTTTAATTAAACAAGTTCACAATTTCAAGTCACTACGCTTAGCCATTTCAAGAAACAAGTTCACAATTTCAAGTCACTACACTTAAACCATTTTCAAATTACTAGTTAACATTTCATGTCACTACACTTAACCATTTCAATAAACAAGTTCACAATTTAAAGTCACTACACTTAACCATTTTCAACTCACTAATTAACATTTTAAGTCCCTACACTTAACCATTTCAAGAAACAAGTTCACAATTGCAAGTCACTACACTTAATCATTTTCAAGTCATTAATTCACATTTCAAGTCACTACACTTAAACCATTTTAGAGAAACAAGTTCACAATTTAAAGTCACTACGCTTAGCCATTTCTAGAAACAAGTTCAGAATTTCAAGTCACTACGCTTAGCCATTTCTAGAAACAAGTTCACAATTTCAAGTCGCTTTACCAGTTTCAAGTCGCTAATTCCCATTTCAAGTAACTACACTTAACCATTTTCATGAAACAAGTTCACAATTTCAAGTAACTACACTAAACCATTTTCAAATTACTAGTTAACATTTCATGTCACTACACTTAACCATTTCAATAAACAAGTTCACAATTTAAAGTCACTACAATTAACCATTTTCAACTCACTAATTAACATTTTAAGTCCCTACACTTAACCATTTCAAGAAACAAGTTCACAATTGCAAGTCACTACACTTAATCATTTTCAAGTCATTAATTCACATTTCAAGTCACTACACTTAACCTTTTTAAAGAAACAAGTTCACAATTTAAAGTCACTACGCTTAGCCATTTCAAGAAACAAGTTCACAATTTCAAGTCACTACACTTTATCAGTTTCAAGTCGCTAATTCACATTTCAAGTCACTACACTTAACCATTTTCAAGAAACAAGTTCACAATTGCAAGTCACTACACTTAACCATTTCAAGTAATAAGTTCACAATTTCAAGTCACTACACTTAAAAATTTTCAACTCACTAATTAACATTTCAAGTCTCTACACTTAACCATTTTCAAAAAACAAGTTCAAAATTTCAAGTCACTACGCTTAACCATTTCAAGAAACAAGTTCACAATTTCAAGTCACTACGCTTAGCCATTTCAAGAAACAAGTTCACAATTTAAAGTCACTACACTTAACCATTTTCAACTCACTAATTAACATTTTAAGTCCCTACACTTAACCATTTCAAGAAACAAGTTCACAATTGCAAGTCACTACACTTAATCATTTTCAAGTCATTAATTCACATTTCAAGTCACTACACTTAACCATTTTAGAGAAACAAGTTCACAATTTAAAGTCACTACGCTTAGCCATTTCTAGAAACAAGTTCAGAATTTCAAGTCACTACGCTTAGCCATTTCTAGAAACAAGTTCACAATTTCAAATCGCTTTACCAGTTTCAAGTCGCTAATTCCCATTTCAAGTAACTACACTTAACCATTTTCAAGAAACAAGTTCACAATTTCAAGTAACTACACTAAACCATTTCCAACTCACTAATTCACATTATAAGTCACTACACTTAACCATTTTTATGAAACAAGATCACAATTGCAAGTCACTACACTTAACTATTTCAAGTCACTACACTTAACTGTTGCAAGTCACTACGCTTAGCCATTTCAAGAAAAAAGTTCACAATTTCAAGTAACTACACTAAACCATTTCCAACTCACTAATTCACATTATAAGTCACTACACTTAACCATTTCAAGAAACAATTTCACAATTTCAAGTAACTACACAAAACCATTTCCAACTCACTAATTCACATTATAAGTCACTACACTTAACCATTTTTATGAAACAAGTTCACAATTGCAAGTCACTACACTTAACTATTTCAAGTCACTACACTTAACTATTTCAAGAAACAAGTTCACAATTTCAAGTCACTACACTTAATCATTTTCAAGTCATTAATTCACATTTCAAGTCACTACAATTAACCTCTTTAAAGAAACAAGTTCACAATTTAAAGTCACTACGCTTAGCCATTTCAAGAAATTAGTTCACAATTTCAAGTCACTACACTTAACCATTTTCAACTCACTAATTAACATTTCAAGTCTCTTGACTTAACCATTATCAAGAAACAAGTTCAAAATTTCAAGTCACTATGCTTAGCCATTTCAAGTAACAAATTCACAATCTCAAGTCACTACACTTAACCATTTCAAGTCACTACACTTCACCATTTTCAAGAAAAAAGTTCACAATTGCAAGTCACTACACTTAGCCATTTCAAGAAACAAGTTCACAATTTCAAGTCAATACGCTTAGCCATTTCAAGAAACAAGTTCACCATTTCAAGTCACTACACTTAACCATTTTCAACTAACTAATTAACATTTCAAGTCGCTACACTTAACCATTTCAATAAACAAGTTCACAATTTAAAGTCACTACACTTAACCATTTTCAACTCACTAATTAACATTTCAAGTCACTACACTTAACCATTTTCAAGAAACAAGTTCACAATTGCAAGTCACTACACTTAACCATTTCAAGTAACAAGTTCACAATTCTAAGTCACTACACTTAACCATTTTGAACTCACTAATTAACATTTCAAGTCTCTACACTTAACCATTTTCAAGAAACAAGTTCACAATTGCAAGTCACTACACTTAACCATTTCAAGAAACAAGTTCACCATTTCAAGTCACTACGCTTAACCATTTTCAAGTAACTAATTAACATATCAAGTCACTATACTTAACCATTTTCAAGAAACAAGTTCACAATTGCAAGTCACTACACTTAACCATTTCAAGTAATAAGTTCACAATTTCAAGTCACTACCCTTAACCATTTTCAACTCACTAATTAACATTTCAAGTCACTATGCTTAGCCATTTCAAGTAACAAATTCACAATCTCAAGTTAGTACACTTTACCATTTTCAAGTCACTAATTCTCATTTTAAGTCCCTACACTTAACCAGTTTCAAGAAACAAGTTCACAATTTCAAGTCACTACACTTAACCATTTTCAACTCACTAATTCACATTTCAAGTTTCTATACTTAATCATTTTCAAGAAACAAGTTCACAACTGCAAGTCCCTACGCTTAACCATTTTCAAGAAACAAGTTCATAGTTCAATCACTACACTTAAACCATTTTCAACTCACTAATTAACATTTCAAGTCACTACACTTAACCATTTTCAAGAAACAAGTTCACAATTGCAAGTCACTACACTTAACCATTTCAAGTAACAAGTTCACAATTCTAAGTCACTACACTTAACCATTTTGAACTCACTAATTAAAATTTCAAGTCTCTACACTTAACCATTTCAAGTAACAAGTTCACAATCTCAAGTCACTACACTTTACCATTTTCAAGTCACTAATTCACAATTCTAAGTCACTACACTTAACCATTTTGAACTCACTAATTAACATTTCAAGTCTCTACACTTAACCATTTTCAAGAAACAAGTTCACAATTGCAAGTCACTACACTTAACCATTTCAAGTAACAAGTTCACAATTCTAAGTCACTACACTTAACCATTTTGAACTCACTAATTAACATTTCAAGTCTCTACACTTAACCATTTTCAAGAAACAAGTTCACAATTGCAAGTCACTACACTTAACCATTTCAAGTAACAAGTTCACAATCTCAAGTCACTACACTTTACCATTTTCAAGTCACTAATTCACATTTTAAGTCCCTACACTTAACCATTTCAAGAAACAAGTTCACAATTGCAAGTCACTACCCTTAACCATTTCAAGAAACAAGTTCACCATTTCAAGTCACTACGCTTAGACATTTCAAGAAACAAGTTCACAATTTCAAGTCACTACACTTAACCATTTTCAAATTACTAATTAACATTTCAAGTCACTATACTTAACCATTTCAGTAAACAAGTTCACAATTTAAAGTCACTACACTTAACCATTTTCAACTCACTAATTAACATTTCAAGTCCCTACACTTAACCATTTCAAGAAACAAGTTCAAAATTGCAAATCACTACACTTAACCATTTCAAGAAACAAGTTCACCATTTCAAGTCACTACACATAACCATTTTCAAGAAACAAGTTCACAATTGCAAGTCACTACACTTAACTATTTCAAGAAACAAGTTCATAATTTCAAGTCACTACATTTAACTATTGCAAGTCACTACACTTAACCATTTCAATAAACAAGTTCACAATTTAAAATCACTACACTTAATCATTTTCAAGTCACTAATTCACATTTTAAGTCCCTACACTTAACCATTTCAAGAAACAAGTTCACAATTGCAAGTCACTACACTTAACCATTTCAAGAAACAAGTTCACCATTTCAAGTCACTACGCTTAGACATTTCAAGAAACAAGTTCACAATTTCAAGTCACTACACTTAACCATTTTCAAATTACTAATTAACATTTCAAGTCACTATACTTAACCATTTCAATAAACAAGTTCACAATTTAAAGTCACTACACTTAACCATTTTCAAGAAACAAGTTCACAAATGCAAGTCACTACACTTAACCATTTCAAGTAACAAGTTCACAATTCTAAGTCACTACACTTAACCATTTTGAACTCACTAATTAACTTTTCAAGTCTCTACACTTAACCATTTCCAAGAAACAAGTTCAAAATTTCAAGTCACTATGCTTAGCCATTTATAGAAACAAGTTCACAATCTCAAGTCACTACACTTTACCATTTTCAAGTCACTAATTCACATTTTAAGTCCCTACACTTAACCATTTCAAGAAACAAGTTGACAATTGCAAGTCACTACACTTAACCATTTCAAGAAACAAGTTCACCATTTCAAGTCACTACGCTTAACCATTTTCAAGTAACTAATTAACATATCAAGTCACTATACTTAACCATTTTCAAGAAACAAGTTCACAATTGCAAGTCACTACACTTAACCATTTCAAGTAATAAGTTCACAATTTCAAGTCACTACCCTTAACCATTTTCAACTCACTAATTAACATTTCAAGTCTCTTCACTTAACCATTTTCAACTCACTAATTATCATTTCAAGTCACTATGCTTAGCCATTTCAAGTAACAAATTCACAATCTCAAGTCAGTAGACTTTACCATTTTCAAGTCACTAATTCACATTTTAAGTCCCTACACTTAACCAGTTTCAAGAAACAAGTTCACAATTTCAAGTCACTACACTTAACCATTTTCAACTCACTAATTCACATTTCAAGTTTCAGACTTAATCATTTTCAAGAAACAAGTTCACAACTGCAAGTCCCTACGCTTAACCTTTTTCAAGAAACAAGTTCACAAATCAAGTCACTACACTTAACCATTTTCAACTCACTAATTAACATTTCAAGTCACTATGCTTAGCCATTTAAAGAAACAAGTTCACGATCTCAAGTCACTACACTTTACCATTTTCAAGTCACTAATTCACATTTTAAGTACCTATATTTAACCATTTCAAGAAACAAGTTCACAATTGCAACTCACTACACTTAACAATTTCAAGAAACAAGTTCACCATTTCAAGTCACTACGCTTAACCATTTTCAAGTAACTAATTAACATATCAAGTCACTATACTTAACCATTTTCAACTCACTAATTCACATTTCAACTCACTACACTTAAACCATTTTCAACTCACTAATTAACATTTCAAGTCACTACACTTAACCATTTTCAAGAAACAAGTTCACAATTGCAAGTCACTACACTTAACCCTTTCAAGTAATAAGTTCACAATTTCAAGTCACTACACTTAACCTTTTTCAACTCACTAATTAACATTTCAAGTCTCTTCACTTAACCATTTTCAACTCACTAATTAACATTTCAAGTCACTATGCTTAGCCATTTCAAGTAACAAATTCACAATCTCAAGTCAGTACACTTTACCATTTTCAAGTCACTAATTCACATTTTAAGTTTCTACACTTAACCAGTTTCAAGAAACAAGTTCACAATTTCAAGTCACTACACTTAACCATTTTCAACACACTAATTCACATTTCAAGTTTCTATATTTAATCATTTTCAAGAAACAAGCTCACAACTGCAAGTCCGTACGCTTAACCTTTTTCAAGAAACAAGTTCACAAATCAAGTCACTACACTTAACCATTTTCAACTCACTAATTAACATTTCAAGTCACTATGCTTAGCCATTTAAAGAAACAAGTTCACGATCTCAAGTCACTACACTTTACCATTTTCAAGTCACTAATTCACATTTTAAGTCCCTACACTTAACCATTTCAAGAAACAAGTTGACAATTGCAAGTCACTACACTTAACCATTTCAAGAAACAAGTTCACCATTTCAAGTCACTACACTTAACCATTTCAAGTAACAAGTTCACAATTCTAAGTCACTACACTTAACCATTTTGAACTCACTAATTAACTTTTCAAGTCTCTACACTTAACCATTTCCAAGAAACAAGTTCAAAATTTCAAGTCACTATGCTTAGCCATTTATAGAAACAAGTTCACAATCTCAAGTCACTACACTTTACCATTTTCAAGTCACTAATTCACATTTTAAGTCCCTACACTTAACCATTTCAAGAAACAAGTTGACAATTGCAAGTCACTACACTTAACCATTTCAAGAAACAAGTTCACCATTTCAAGTCACTACGCTTAACCATTTTCAAGTAACTAATTAACATATCAAGTCACTATACTTAACCATTTTCAAGAAACAAGTTCACAATTGCAAGTCACTACACTTAACCATTTTGAACTCACTAATTAAAATTTCAAGTCTCTACACTTAACCATTTCAAGTAACAAGTTCACAATCTCAAGTCACTACACTTTACCATTTTCAAGTCACTAATTCACAATTCTAAGTCACTACACTTAACCATTTTGAACTCACTAATTAACATTTCAAGTCTCTACACTTAACCATTTTCAAGAAACAAGTTCACAATTGCAAGTCACTACACTTAACCATTTCAAGTAACAAGTTCACAATTCTAAGTCACTACACTTAACCATTTTGAACTCACTAATTAACATTTCAAGTCTCTACACTTAACCATTTTCAAGAAACAAGTTCACAATTGCAAGTCACTACACTTAACCATTTCAAGTAACAAGTTCACAATCTCAAGTCACTACACTTTACCATTTTCAAGTCACTAATTCACATTTTAAGTCCCTACACTTAACCATTTCAAGAAACAAGTTCACAATTGCAAGTCACTACCCTTAACCATTTCAAGAAACAAGTTCACCATTTCAAGTCACTACGCTTAGACATTTCAAGAAACAAGTTCACAATTTCAAGTCACTACACTTAACCATTTTCAAATTACTAATTAACATTTCAAGTCACTATACTTAACCATTTCAGTAAACAAGTTCACAATTTAAAGTCACTACACTTAACCATTTTCAACTCACTAATTAACATTTCAAGTCCCTACACTTAACCATTTCAAGAAACAAGTTCAAAATTGCAAATCACTACACTTAACCATTTCAAGAAACAAGTTCACCATTTCAAGTCACTACACATAACCATTTTCAAGAAACAAGTTCACAATTGCAAGTCACTACACTTAACTATTTCAAGAAACAAGTTCATAATTTCAAGTCACTACATTTAACTATTGCAAGTCACTACACTTAACCATTTCAATAAACAAGTTCACAATTTAAAATCACTACACTTAATCATTTTCAAGTCACTAATTCACATTTTAAGTCCCTACACTTAACCATTTCAAGAAACAAGTTCACAATTGCAAGTCACTACACTTAACCATTTCAAGAAACAAGTTCACCATTTCAAGTCACTACGCTTAGACATTTCAAGAAACAAGTTCACAATTTCAAGTCACTACACTTAACCATTTTCAAATTACTAATTAACATTTCAAGTCACTATACTTAACCATTTCAATAAACAAGTTCACAATTTAAAGTCACTACACTTAACCATTTTCAAGAAACAAGTTCACAAATGCAAGTCACTACACTTAACCATTTCAAGTAACAAGTTCACAATTCTAAGTCACTACACTTAACCATTTTGAACTCACTAATTAACTTTTCAAGTCTCTACACTTAACCATTTCCAAGAAACAAGTTCAAAATTTCAAGTCACTATGCTTAGCCATTTATAGAAACAAGTTCACAATCTCAAGTCACTACACTTTACCATTTTCAAGTCACTAATTCACATTTTAAGTCCCTACACTTAACCATTTCAAGAAACAAGTTGACAATTGCAAGTCACTACACTTAACCATTTCAAGAAACAAGTTCACCATTTCAAGTCACTACGCTTAACCATTTTCAAGTAACTAATTAACATATCAAGTCACTATACTTAACCATTTTCAAGAAACAAGTTCACAATTGCAAGTCACTACACTTAACCATTTCAAGTAATAAGTTCACAATTTCAAGTCACTACCCTTAACCATTTTCAACTCACTAATTAACATTTCAAGTCTCTTCACTTAACCATTTTCAACTCACTAATTATCATTTCAAGTCACTATGCTTAGCCATTTCAAGTAACAAATTCACAATCTCAAGTCAGTAGACTTTACCATTTTCAAGTCACTAATTCACATTTTAAGTCCCTACACTTAACCAGTTTCAAGAAACAAGTTCACAATTTCAAGTCACTACACTTAACCATTTTCAACTCACTAATTCACATTTCAAGTTTCAGACTTAATCATTTTCAAGAAACAAGTTCACAACTGCAAGTCCCTACGCTTAACCTTTTTCAAGAAACAAGTTCACAAATCAAGTCACTACACTTAACCATTTTCAACTCACTAATTAACATTTCAAGTCACTATGCTTAGCCATTTAAAGAAACAAGTTCACGATCTCAAGTCACTACACTTTACCATTTTCAAGTCACTAATTCACATTTTAAGTACCTATATTTAACCATTTCAAGAAACAAGTTCACAATTGCAACTCACTACACTTAACAATTTCAAGAAACAAGTTCACCATTTCAAGTCACTACGCTTAACCATTTTCAAGTAACTAATTAACATATCAAGTCACTATACTTAACCATTTTCAACTCACTAATTCACATTTCAACTCACTACACTTAAACCATTTTCAACTCACTAATTAACATTTCAAGTCACTACACTTAACCATTTTCAAGAAACAAGTTCACAATTGCAAGTCACTACACTTAACCCTTTCAAGTAATAAGTTCACAATTTCAAGTCACTACACTTAACCTTTTTCAACTCACTAATTAACATTTCAAGTCTCTTCACTTAACCATTTTCAACTCACTAATTAACATTTCAAGTCACTATGCTTAGCCATTTCAAGTAACAAATTCACAATCTCAAGTCAGTACACTTTACCATTTTCAAGTCACTAATTCACATTTTAAGTTTCTACACTTAACCAGTTTCAAGAAACAAGTTCACAATTTCAAGTCACTACACTTAACCATTTTCAACACACTAATTCACATTTCAAGTTTCTATATTTAATCATTTTCAAGAAACAAGCTCACAACTGCAAGTCCGTACGCTTAACCTTTTTCAAGAAACAAGTTCACAAATCAAGTCACTACACTTAACCATTTTCAACTCACTAATTAACATTTCAAGTCACTATGCTTAGCCATTTAAAGAAACAAGTTCACGATCTCAAGTCACTACACTTTACCATTTTCAAGTCACTAATTCACATTTTAAGTCCCTACACTTAACCATTTCAAGAAACAAGTTGACAATTGCAAGTCACTACACTTAACCATTTCAAGAAACAAGTTCACCATTTCAAGTCACTACACTTAACCATTTCAAGTAACAAGTTCACAATTCTAAGTCACTACACTTAACCATTTTGAACTCACTAATTAACTTTTCAAGTCTCTACACTTAACCATTTCCAAGAAACAAGTTCAAAATTTCAAGTCACTATGCTTAGCCATTTATAGAAACAAGTTCACAATCTCAAGTCACTACACTTTACCATTTTCAAGTCACTAATTCACATTTTAAGTCCCTACACTTAACCATTTCAAGAAACAAGTTGACAATTGCAAGTCACTACACTTAACCATTTCAAGAAACAAGTTCACCATTTCAAGTCACTACGCTTAACCATTTTCAAGTAACTAATTAACATATCAAGTCACTATACTTAACCATTTTCAAGAAACAAGTTCACAATTGCAAGTCACTACACTTAACCATTTCAAGTAATAAGTTCACAATTTCAAGTCACTACCCTTAACCATTTTCAACTCACTAATTAACATTTCAAGTCTCTTCACTTAACCATTTTCAACTCACTAATTATCATTTCAAGTCACTATGCTTAGCCATTTCAAGTAACAAATTCACAATCTCAAGTCAGTAGACTTTACCATTTTAAAGTCACTAATTCACATTTTAAGTCCCTACACTTAACCAGTTTCAAGAAACAAGTTCACAATTTCAAGTCACTACACTTAACCATTTTCAAGAAACAAGTTCACAATTGCAAGTCACTACACTTAACCCTTTCAAGTAATAAGTTCACAATTTCAAGTCACTACACTTAACCTTTTTCAACTCACTAATTAACATTTCAAGTCTCTTCACTTAACCATTTTCAACTCACTAATTAACATTTCAAGTCACTATGCTTAGCCATTTCAAGTAACAAATTCACAATCTCAAGTCAGTACACTTTACCATTTTCAAGTCACTAATTCACATTTTAAGTTTCTACACTTAACCAGTTTCAAGAAACAAGTTCACAATTTCAAGTCACTACACTTAACCATTTTCAACACACTAATTCACATTTCAAGTTTCTATATTTAATCATTTTCAAGAAACAAGTTCACAACTGCAAGTCCGTACGCTTAACCTTTTTCAAGAAACAAGTTCACAAATCAAGTCACTACACTTAACCATTTTCAACTCACTAATTAACATTTCAAGTCACTATGCTTAGCCATTTAAAGAAACAAGTTCACGATCTCAAGTCACTACACTTTACCATTTTCAAGTCACTAATTCACATTTTAAGTCCCTACACTTAACCATTTCAAGAAACAAGTTGACAATTGCAAGTCACTACACTTAACCATTTCAAGAAACAAGTTCACCATTTCAAGTCACTACACTTAACCATTTCAAGTAACAAGTTCACAATTCTAAGTCACTACACTTAACCATTTTGAACTCACTAATTAACTTTTCAAGTCTCTACACTTAACCATTTCCAAGAAACAAGTTCAAAATTTCAAGTCACTATGCTTAGCCATTTATAGAAACAAGTTCACAATCTCAAGTCACTACACTTTACCATTTTCAAGTCACTAATTCACATTTTAAGTCCCTACACTTAACCATTTCAAGAAACAAGTTGACAATTGCAAGTCACTACACTTAACCATTTCAAGAAACAAGTTCACCATTTCAAGTCACTACGCTTAACCATTTTCAAGTAACTAATTAACATATCAAGTCACTATACTTAACCATTTTCAAGAAACAAGTTCACAATTGCAAGTCACTACACTTAACCATTTCAAGTAATAAGTTCACAATTTCAAGTCACTACCCTTAACCATTTTCAACTCACTAATTAACATTTCAAGTCTCTTCACTTAACCATTTTCAACTCACTAATTATCATTTCAAGTCACTATGCTTAGCCATTTCAAGTAACAAATTCACAATCTCAAGTCAGTAGACTTTACCATTTTAAAGTCACTAATTCACATTTTAAGTCCCTACACTTAACCAGTTTCAAGAAACAAGTTCACAATTTCAAGTCACTACACTTAACCATTTTCAACTCACTAATTCACATTTCAAGTTTCTATACTTAATCATTTTCAAGAAACAAGTTCACAACTGCAAGTCCCTCCGCTTAACCATTTTCAAGAAACAAGTTCATAGTTCAAGTCACTACACTTAAACCATTTTCAACTCACTAATTAACATTTCAAGTCACTACACTTAACCATTTTCAAGAAACAAGTTCACAATTGCAAGTCACTACACTTAACCATTTCAAGTAACAAGTTCACAATTCTACGTCACTACACTTAACCATTTTGAACTCACTAATTAAAATTTCAAGTCTCTACACTTAACCATTTCAAGTAACAAGTTCACAATCTCAAGTCACTACACTTTACCATTTTCAAGTCACTAATTCACATTTTAAGTCCCTACACTTAACCATTTCAAGAAACAAAAATCAAAATTGCAAGTCACTACACTTAACCATTTCAAGAAACAAGTTCACCATTTCAAGTCACTACACATAACCATTTTCAAGAAACAAGTTCACAATTGCAAGTCACTACACTTAACTATTTCAAGAAACAAGTTCATAATTTCAAGTCACTACATTTAAATATTGCAAGTCACTACACTTAACCATTTCAATAAACAAGTTCACAATTTAAAGTCACTACACTTAATCATTTTCAAGTCATTAATTCACATTTCAAGTCACTACACTTAACCATTTTAAAGAAACAAGTTCACAATTTAAAGTCACTACGCTTAGCCATTTCAAGAAACAAGTTCACAATTTCAAGTCACTACACTTTGCCAGTTTCAAGTATCTACACTTAACCATTTTCAAGAAACAAGTACAAAATTTCAAGTAACTACACTAAACCATTTCCAACTCACTAATTCTCATTATATGTCACTACACTTAACCATTTTTAAGAAACAAGTTCACAATTTCAAGTTACTACACTTAACCATTTTCAAGAAACAAGTTCACAATTGCAAGTCACTACACTTAACCATTTCAATAAACAAGTTCACAATTTAAAGTCACTACACTTAACCATTTTCAACTCACTAATTAACATTTCAAGTCACTACACTTAACCATTTCAAGTAACAAGTTCACAATTTCAAGTCACTACACTTAACCATTTTCAACTCACTAATTAACATTTAAAGTCACTACACTTAACCATTTCAAGTAACAAGTTCACAATTTCAAGTCACAACACTTAACCATTTTCAAGTCTTTAATTAAAATTTCAAGTCACTACATTAAACCAGTTTCAAGAAACAAGTTTACTATTTCAAGTCACTACACTTAACCATTTTCAACTCACTAATTCACATTTCAAGTTTCTATACTTAATTATTTTCAAGAAACAAGTTCACAACTGCAAATCCCTACGCTTAACCATTTTCAAGAAACAAGTTCACAATTCAAGTCACTACACTTAACCATTTTCAACTCACTAATTAACATTTCAAGTCACTACACTTAACCATTTTCAAGAAACAAGTTCACAATTGCAAGTCACTACACTAAACCATTTCAAGTAACAAGTTCACAATTCTAAGTCACTACACTTAACCATTTTGAACTCACTAATTAACTTTTCAATTCTCTACACTTAACCATTTCCAAGAAACAAGTTCAAAATTTCAAGTCACTATGCTTAGCCATTTAAAGAAACAAGTTCACAATCTCAAGTCACTACACTTTACCATTTTCAAGTCACTAATTCACATTTTAAGTCCCTACACTTAACCATTTCAAGAAACAAGTTCACAATTGCAAGTCACTACACTTAACTATTTCAAGAAACAAGTTCACCATTTCAAGTCACTACGCTTAACCATTTTCAAGTAACTAATTAACATATCAAGTCACTATACTTAACCATTTTCAAGAAACAAGTTCACAATTGCAAGTCACTACACTTAACCATTTCAAGTAATAAGTTCACAATTTCAAGTCACTACACTTAACCTTTTTCAACTCACTAATTAACATTTCAAGTCTCTTCACTTAACCATTTTCAACTCACTAATTAACATTTCAAGTCACTATGCTTAGCCATTTCAAGTAACAAATTCACAATCTCAAGTCAGTACACTTTACCATTTTCAAGTCACTAATTCACATTTTAAGTCCCTACACTTAACCAGTTTCAAGAAACAAGTTCACAATTTCAAGTCACTACACTTAACCATTTTCAACTCACTAATTCACATTTCAAGATTCTATACTTAATCATTTTCAAGAAACAAGTTCACAACTGCAAGTCCCTACGCTTAACCATTTTCAAGAAACAAGTTCACAGTTCAAGTCACTACACTTAAACCATTTTCAACTCACTAATTAACATTTCAAGTCACTACACTTAACCATTTTCAAGAAACAAGTTCACAATTGCAAGTCACTACACTTAACCATTTCAAGTAACAAGTTCACAATTCTAAGTCACTACACTTAACCATTTTGAACTCACTAATTAACATTTCAAGTCTCTACACTTAACCATTTCCAAGAAACAAGTTCAAAATTTCAAGTCACTATGCTTAGCCATTTAAAGAAACAAGTTCACAATCTCAAGTCACTACACTTTACCATTTTCAAGTCACTAATTCACATTTTAAGTCCCTACACTTAACCATTTCAAGAAACAAGTTCACAATTGCAAGTCACTACACTTAACCATTTTCAAGAAACAAGTTCACCATTTCAAGTCACTAAGCTTAACCATTTTCAAGTAACTAATTAACATTTCAAGTCACTATACTTAACCATTTTCAAGAAACAAGTTCACAATTGCAAGTCACTACACTTAACCATTTCAAGTAATAAGTTCACAATTTCAAGTCACTACACTTAACCATTTTCAACTCACTAATTAACATTTCAAGTCTCTTCACTTAACCATTTTCAAGAAACAAATTCAAAATTTCAAGTCACTATGCTTAGACATTTCAAGTAACAAATTCACAATCTCAAGTTAGTACACTTTACCATTTTCAAGTCACTAATTCACATTTTAAGTCCCTACACTTAACCAGTTTCAAGAAACAAGTTCACAATTTCAAGTCACTATGCTTAGCCATTTAAAGAAACGAGCTCACAATCTCAAGTCACTACACTTTACCATTTTCAAGTCACTAATTCACATTTTAAGTCCCTACACTTAACCATTTAAAGAAACAAGTTCACAATTGCAAGTCACTACACTTAACCATTTCAAGAAACAAGTTCACAATTTCAAGTCACTACGCTTAGACATTTCAAGAAACAAGTTCACAATTTCAAGTCACTACACTTAACCATTTTCAAATTACTAATTAACATTTCAAGTCACTATACTTAACCATTTCAATAAACAAGTTCACAATTTAAAGTAACTACACTTAACCATTTTCAACTCACTAATTAACATTTCAAGTCCCTACACTTAACCATTTCAAGAAACAAGTTCAAAATTGCAAGTCACTACACTTAACCATTTCAAGAAACAAGTTCACCATTTCAAGTCACTACACTTAACTATTTCAAGAAACAAGTTCATAATTTCAAGTCACTACATTTAAGTATTGCAAGTCACTACACTTAACCATTTCAATAAACAAGTTCACAATTTAAAGTCACTACACTTAATCATTTTCAAGTCATTAATTCACATTTCAAGTCACTACACTTAACCATTTTAAAGAAACAAGTTCACAATTTAAAGTCACTACGCTTAGCCATTTCAAGAAACAAGTTCACAATTTCAAGTCACTACACTTTGCCAGTTTCAAGTATCTACACTTAACCATTTTCAAGAAACAAGTACAAAATTTCAAGTAACTACACTAAACCATTTCCAACTCACTAATTCACATTATATGTCACTACACTTAACCATTTTTAAGAAACAAGTTCACAATTTCAAGTTACTACACTTAACCATTTTCAAGAAACAAGTTCACAATTGCAAGTCACTACACTTAACCATTTCAATAAACAAGTTCACAATTTAAAGTCACTACACTTAACCATTTTCAACTCACTAATTAACTTTTCAAGTCTCTACACTTAACCATTTCCAAGAAACAAGTTCAAAATTTCAAGTCACTATGCTTAGCCATTTAAAGAAACAAGTTCACAATCTCAAGTCACTACACTTTACCATTTTCAAGTCACTAATTCACATTTTAAGTCCCTACACTTAACCATTTCAAGAAACAAGTTCACAATTGCAAGTCACTACACTTAACGATTTCAAGAAACAAGTTCACCATTTCAAGTCACTACGCTTAACCATTTTCAAGTAACTAATTAACATATCAAGTCACTATACTTAACCATTTTCAAGAAACAAGTTCACAATTGCAAGTCACTACACTTAACCATTTCAAGTAATAAGTTCACAATTTCAAGTCACTACACTTTACCATTTTCAACTCACTAATTAACATTTCAAGTCTCTTCACTTAACCATTTTCAACTCACTAATTAACATTTCAAGTCACTATGCTTAGCCATTTCAAGTAACAAATTCACAATCTCAAGTTAGTACACTTTACCATTTTCAAGTCACTAATTCACATTTTAAGTCCCTACACTTAACCAGTTTCAAGAAACAAGTTCACAATTTCAAGTCACTACACTTAACCATTTTCAACTCACTAATTCACATTTCAAGTTTCTATACTTAATCATTTTCAAGAAACAAGTTCACAACTGCAAGTCCCTACGCTTAACCATTTTCAAGAAACAAGTTCACAGTTCAAGTCACTACACTTAAACCATTTTCAACTCACTAATTAACATTTCAAGTCACTACACTTAACCATTTTCAAGAAACAAGTTCACAATTGCAAGTCACTACACTTAACCATTTCAAGTAACAAGTTCACAATTCTAAGTCACTACACTTAACCATTTTGAACTCACTAATTAACATTTTAAGTCTCTACACTTAACCATTTCCAAGAAACAAGTTCAAAATTTCAAGTCACTATGCTTAGCCATTTAAATAAACAAGTTCACAATCTCAAGTCACTACACTTTACCATTTTCAAGTCACTAATTCACATTTTAAGTCCCTACACTTAACCATTTCGAGAAACAAGTTCACAATTGCAAGTCACTACACTTAACCATTTCAAGAAACAAGTTCACCATTTCAAGTCACTAAGCTTAACCATTTTCAAGTAACTAATTAACATTTCAAGTCACTATACTTAACCATTTTCAAGAAACAAGTTCACAATTGCAAGTCACTACACTTAACCATTTCAAGTAATAAGTTCACAATTTCAAGTCACTACACTTAACCATTTTCAACTCACTAATTAACATTTCAAGTCTCTTCACTTAACCATTTTCAAGAAACAAATTCAAAATTTCAAGTCACTATGCTTAGCCATTTCAAGTAACAAATTCACAATCTCAAGTTAGTACACTTTACCATTTTCAAGTCACTAATTCACATTTTAAGTCCCTACACTTAACCAGTTTCAAGAAACAAGTTCACAATTTCAAGTCACTATGCTTAGCCATTTAAAGAAACAAGCTCACAATCTCAAGTCACTACACTTTACCATTTTCAAGTCACTAATTCACATTTTAAGTCCCTACACTTAACCATTTCAAGAAACAAGTTCACAATTGCAAGTCACTACACTTAACCATTTCAAGAAACAAGTTCACCATTTCAAGTCACTACGCTTAGACATTTCAAGAAACAAGTTCACAATTTCAAGTCATTACACTTAACCATTTTCAAATTACTAATTAACATTTCAAGTCACTATACTTAACCATTTCAATAAACAAGTTCACAATTTAAAGTAACTACACTTAACCATTTTCAACTCACTAATTAACATTTCAAGTCCCTACACTTAACCATTTCAAGAAACAAGTTCAAAATTGCAAGTCACTACACTTAACCATTTCAAGAAACAAGTTCACCATTTCAAGTCACTACACATAACCATTTTCAAGAAACAAGTTCACAATTGCAAGTCACTACACTTAACTATTTCAAGAAACAAGTTCATAATTTCAAGTCACTACATTTAACTATTGCAAGTCACTACACTTAACCATTTCAATAAACAAGTTCACAATTTAAAGTCACTACACTTAATCATTTTCAAGTCATTAATTCACATTTCAAGTCACTACACTTAACCATTTTAAAGAAACAAGTTCACAATTTAAAGTCACTACGCTTAGCCATTTCAAGAAACAAGTTCACAATTTCAAGTCACTACACTTTGCCAGTTTCAAGTATCTACACTTAACCATTTTCAAGAAACAAGTACAAAATTTCAAGTAACTACACTAAACCATTTCCAACTCACTAATTCACATTATATGTCACTACACTTAACCATTTTTAAGAAACAAGTTCACAATTTCAAGTTACTACACTTAACCATTTTCAAGAAACAAGTTCACAATTGCAAGTCACTACACTTAACCATTTCAATAAACAAGTTCACAATTTAAAGTCACTACACTTAACCATTTTCAACTCACTAATTAACTTTTCAAGTCTCTACACTTAACCATTTCCAAGAAACAAGTTCAAAATTTCATGTCACTATGCTTAGCCATTTAAAGAAACAAGTTCACAATCTCAAGTCACTACACTTTACCATTTTCAAGTCACTAATTCACATTTTAAGTCCCTACACTTAACCATTTCAAGAAACAAGTTCACAATTGCAAGTCACTACACTTAACGATTTCAAGAAACAAGTTCACCATTTCAAGTCACTACGCTTAACCATTTTCAAGTAACTAATTAACATATCAAGTCACTATACTTTACCATTTTCAAGAAACAAGTTCACAATTGCAAGTCACTACACTTAAGCATTTCAAGTAATAAGTTCACAATTTCAAGTCACTACACTTTACCATTTTCAACTCACTAATTAACATTTCAAGTCTCTTCACTTAACCATTTTCAACTCACTAATTAACATTTCAAGTCACTATGCTTAGCCATTTCAAGTAACAAATTCACAATCTCAAGTTAGTACACTTTACCATTTTCAAGTCACTAATTCACATTTTAAGTCCCTACACTTAACCAGTTTCAAGAAACAAGTTCACAATTTCACGTCACTACACTTAACCATTTTCAACTCACTAATTCACATTTCAAGTTTCTATACTTAATCATTTTCAAGAAACAAGTTCAGAACTGCAAGTCCCTACGCTTAACCATTTTCAAGAAACAAGTTCACAGTTCAAGTCACTACACTTAAACCATTTTCAACTCACTAATTAACATTTCAAGTCATTACACTTAACCATTTTCAAGAAACAAGTTCACAATTGCAAGTCACTACACTTAACCATTTCAAGTAACAAGTTCACAATTCTAAGTCACTACACTTAACCATTTTGAACTCACTAATTAACATTTCAAGTCTCTACACTTAACCATTTCCAAGAAACAAGTTCAAAATTTCAAGTCACTATGCTTAGCCATTTAAATAAACAAGTTCACAATCTCAAGTCACTACACTTTACCATTTTCAAGTCACTAATTCACATTTTAAGTCCCTACACTTAACCATTTCAAGAAACAAGTTCACAATTGCAAGTCACTACACTTAACCATTTCAAGAAACAAGTTCACCATTTCAAGTCACTAAGCTTAACAATTTTCAAGTAACAAATTAACATTTCAAGTCACTATACTTAACCATTTTCAAGAAACAAGTTCACAATTGCAAGTCACTACACTTAACCATTTCAAGTAATAAGTTCACAATTTCAAGTCACTACACTTAACCATTTCAAGAAACAAGTTCACAATTTCAAGTCACTACGCTTAGCCATTTCAAGAAACAAGTTCACCATTTCAAGTCACTACACTTAACCATTTTCAACTCACTAATTAACATTTCAAGTCGCTACACTTAACCATTTCAATAAACAAGTTCACAATTTAAAGTCACTACACTTAACCATTTTCAACTCACTAATTAACATTTCAGGTCACTACACTTAACCATTTTCAAGAAACAAGTTCACAATTGCAAGTCACTACACTTAACCATTTCAAGTAACAAGTTCACAATTTTAAGTCACTACACTTAACCATTTTGAACTCACTAATTAACATTTCAAGTCTCTACACTTAACCATTTTCAAGAAACAAGTTCACAATTGCAAGTCACTACACTTAACCATTTCAAGTAACAAGTTCACAATCTCAAGTCACTACACTTTACCATTTTCAAGTCACTAATTCACATTTTAAGTCCCTACACTTAACCATTTCAAGAAACAAGTGCACAATTGCAAGTCACTACACTTAACCATTTCAAGAAACAAGTTCACCATTTCAAGTCACTACGCTTAGACATTTCAAGAAACAAGTTCACAATTTCAAGTCACTACACTTAACCATTTTCAAATTACTAATTAACATTTCAAGTCACTATACTTAACCATTTCAATAAACAAGTTCACAATTTAAAGTCCCTACACTTAACCATTTTCAACTCACTAATTAACATTTCAAGTCCCTACACTTAACCATTTCAAGAAACAAGTTCAAAATTGCAAGTCACTACACTTAACCATTTCAAGAAACAAGTTCAAAATGGCAAGTCACTACACTTAACCATTTCAAGAAACAAGTTCACCATTTCAAGTCACTACACATAACCATTTTCAAGAAACAAGTTCACAATTGCAAGTCACTACACTTAACTATTTCAAGAAACAAGTTCATAATTTCAAGTCACTACATTTAACTATTGCAAGTCACTACACTTAACCATTTCAATAAACAAGTTCACAATTTAAAGTCACTACACTTAATCATTTTCAAGTCATTAATTCACATTTCAAGTCACTACACTTAACCATTTTAAAGAAACAAGTTCACAATTTAAAGTCACTACGCTTAGCCATTTCAAGAAACAAGTTCACAATTTCAAGTCACTACACTTTGCCAGTTTCAAGTGTCTACACTTAACCATTTTCAAGAAACAAGTACAAAATTTCAAGTAACTACACTAAACCATTTCCAACTCACTAATTCACATTATATGTCACTACACTTAACCATTTTTCAGAAACAAGTTCACAATTTCAAGTTACTACACTTAACCATTTTCAAGAAACAAGTTCACAATTGCAAGTCACTACACTTAACCATTTCAATAAACAAGTTCACAATTTAAAGTCACTACACTTAACCATTTTCAACTCACTAATTAACATTTCAAGTCACTACACTTAACCATTTCAAGTAACAAGTTCACAATTTCAAGTCACAACACTTAACCATTTTCTAGTCTTTAATTAAAATTTCAAGTCACTACAATAAACCATTTTCAAGAAACAAGTTCAAAATTTCAAGTCACAACATTTAACCATTTTCAAGAAAAAAGTTTACTATTTCAAGTCACTACACTTAACCATTTTCAACTCACTAATTCACATTTCAAGTTTCTATACTTAATTATTTTCAAGAAACAAGTTCACAACTGCAAGTCCCTACGCTTAACCATTTTCAAGAAACAAGTTCACAATTCAAGTCACTACACTTAACCATTTTCAACTCACTAATTAACATTTCAAGTCACTACACTTAACCATTTTCAAGAAACAAGTTCACAATTGCAAATCACTACACTTAACCATTTCAAGTAACAAGTTCACAATTCTAAGTCACTACGCTTAACCATTTTCAAGTAAATAATTAACATATCAAGTCACTATACTTAACCATTTTCAAGAAACAAGTTCACAATTGCAAGTTACTACAGTTAACCATTTCAAGTAACAAGTTCACCATTTCAAGTCACTACACTTAACCATTTTCAACTCACTAATTAACATTTCAAGTCACTATGCTTAGCCATTTCAAGTAACAAATTCACAATCTCAAGTTAGTACACTTTACCATTTTCAAGTCACTAATTCACATTTTAAGTCCCTACACTTAACCAGTTTCAAGAAACAAGTTCACAATTTCAAGTCACTACACTTAACCATTTCAAGTAATAAGTTCACAATTTCAAGTCACTACACTTAACCATTTTCAACTCACTAATTAACATTTCAAGTCACTATGCTTAGCCATTTCAAGTAACAAATTCACAATCTCAAGTCAGTACACTTTACCATTTTCAAGTCACTAATTCACATTTTAAGTCCCTACACTTAACCAGTTTCAAGAAACAAGTTCATAATTTCAAGTCACTACACTTAACCATTTTCAACTCACTAATTCACATTTCAAATTTCTATACTTAATCATTTTCAACAAACAAGTTCACAACTGCAAGTCTCTAAGCTTAACCATTTTCAAGAAACAAGTTCACAATTCAAGTCACTACACTTAACCATTTTCAACTCACTAATTAAAATTTCAAGTCACTACACTTAACCATTTTCAAGAAACAAGTTCACAATTGCAAGTCACTACACTTAACCATTTCAAGTAATAAGTTCACAATTTCAAGTCACTACACTTAACCATTTTCAACTCACTAATTAACATTTCAAGTCTCTTCACTTAACCATTTTCAACTCACTAATTAACATTTCAAGTCACTATGCTTAGCCATTTAAAGAAACAAGTTCACAATCTCAAGTCACTACACTTTACCATTTGCAAGTCACTAATTCACATTTTAAGTCCCTACACTTAACCATTTCAAGAAACAAGTTCACAATTGCAAGTCACTACACTTAACCATTTCAACAAACATGTTCACCATTTCAAGTCACTACGCTTAACCATTTTCAAGTAACTAATTAACATATCAAGTCACTATACCTAACCATTTTCAAGAAACAAGTTCACAATTGCAAGTCACTACACTTAACCATTTCAAGTAATAAGTTCACAATTTCAAGTCACTACACTTAACCATTTTCAACTCACTAATTAACATTTCAAGTCACTATGCTTAGCCATTTCAAGTAACAAATTCACAATCTCAAGTCAGTACACTTTACCATTTTCAAGTCACTAATTCACATTTTATGTCCCTACACTTAACCAGTTTCAAGAAACAAGTTCATAATTTCAAGTCACTACACTTAACCATTTTCAACTCACTAATTCACATTTCAAATTTCTATACTTAATCATTTTCAACAAACAAGTTCACAACTGCAAGTCCCTAAGCTTAACCATTTTCAAGAAACAAGTTCACAATTCAAGTCACTACACTTAACCATTTTCAACTCACTAATTAAAATTTTAAGTCACTACACTTAACCATTTTCAAGAAACAAGTTCACAATTGCAAGTCACTACACTTAACCATTTCAAGTAATAAGTTCACAATTTCAAGTCACTACACTTAACCATTTTCAACTCACTAATTAACATTTCAAGTCTCTTCACTTAACCATTTTCAACTCACTAATTAACATTTCAAGTCACTATGCTTAGCCATTTAAAGAAACAAGTTCACAATCTCAAGTCACTACACTTTACCATTTTCAAGTCACTAATTCACATTTTAAGTCCCTACACTTAACCATTTCAAGAAACAAGTTCACAATTGCAAGTCACTACACTTAACCATTTCAAGAAACAAGTTCACCATTTCAAGTCACTATGCTTAACCATTTTCAAGTAACTAATTAACATTTCAAGTCACTATACTTAACCATTTTCAAGAAACAAGTTCACAATTGCAAGTCACTACACTTAACCATTTCAAGTCACTACACTTAACCATTTCAAGAAACAAGTTCACAATTTCAAGTCACTACGCTTAGCCATTTCAAGAAACAAGTTCACCATTTAAAGTCACTACACTTAACCACTTTCAACTCACTAATTAACATTTCAAGTCGCTACACTTAACCATTTCAATAAACAAGTTCACAATTTAAAGTCACTACACTTAACCATTTTCAACTCACTAATTAACATTTCAAGTCACTACACTTAAACATTTTCAAGAAACAAGTTCACAATTGCAAGTCACTACACTTAACCATTTCAAGTAACAAGTTCACAATTCTAAGTCACTACACTTAACCATTTTCAACACACTAATTACATTTCAAGTCTCTTCACTTAACCATTATCAAGAAACAAGTTCAAAATTTCAAGTCACTATGCTTAGCCATTTCAAGTAACAAATTCACAATCTCAAGTCACTACACTTAACCATTTCAAGTCACTACACTTAACCATTTTCAAGAAAAAAGTTCACAATTGCAAGTCACTACACTTAGCCATTTCAAGAAACAAGTTCACAATTTCAAGTCACTACGCTTAGCCATTTCAAGAAACAAGTTCACCATTTCAAATCACTACACTTAACCATTTTCAACTCACTAATTAACATTTCAAGTCGCTACACGTAACCATTTCAATAAACAAGTTCACAATTTAAAGTCACTACACTTAACCATTTTCAACTCACTAATTAACATTTCAAGTCACTACACATAACCATTTTCAAGAAACAAGTTCACAATTGCAAGTCACTACACTTAACCATTTCAAGTAACAAGTTCACAATTCTAAGTCACTACACTTAACCATTTTGAACTCACTAATTAACATTTCAAGTCTCTACACTTAACCATTTTCAAGAAACAAGTTCACAATTGCAAGTCACTACACTTAACCATTTCAAGTAACAAGTTCACAATCTCAAGTCACTACACTTTACCATTTGCAAGTCACTAATTCACATTTTAAGTCCCTACACTTAACCATTTCAAGAAACAAGTTCACAATTGCAAGTCACTACACTTAACTATTTCAAGAAACAAGTTCACCATTTCAAGTCACTACGCTTAGACATTTCAAGAAACAAGTTTACAATTTCAAGTCACTACACTTAACCATTTTCAAATTACTAATTAACATTTCAAGTCACTATACTTTACCATTTCAATAAACAAGTTCACAATTTAAAGTCACTACACTTAACCATTTTCAACTCACTAATTAACATTTCAAGTCCCTACACTTAACCATTTCAAGAAACAAGTTCACAATTGCAAGTCACTACACTTAACCATTTCAAGAAACAAGTTCACCATTTCAAGTCACTACGCTTAACCATTTTCAAGTAAATAATTAACATATCAAGTCACTATACTTAACCATTTTCAAGAAACAAGTTCACAATTGCAAGTCACTACACTTAACCATTTTGAACTCACTAATTAACATTTCAAGTCTCTACACTTAACCATTTCCAAGAAACAAGTTCAAAATTTCAAGTCACTATGCTTAGCCATTTAAAGAAACAAGTTCACAATCTCAAGTCACTACATTTTACCATTTTCAAGTCACTAATTCACATTTTAAGTCCCTACACTTAACCATTTCAAGAAACAAGTTCACAATTGCAAGTCACTACACTTAACCATTTCAAGAAACAAGTTCACCATTTCAAGTCACTACGCTTAACCATTTTCAAGTAACTAATTAACATTTCAAGTCACTATACTTAACCATTTTCAAGAAACAAGTTCACAATTGCAAGTCACTACACTTAACCATTTCAAGTAATAAGTTCACAATTTCAAGTCACTACACTTAACCATTTCAAGAAACAAGTTCACAATTTCAAGTCAATACGCTTAGCCATTTCAAGAAACAAGTTCACCATTTCAAGTCACTACACTTAACCATTTTGAACTCACTAATTAACATTTCAAGTCGCTACACTTAACTATTTCAATAAACAAGTTCACAATTTAAAGTCACTACACTTAACCATTTTCAACTCACTAATTAACATTTCAAGTCACTACACTTAACCATTTTCAAGAAACAAGTTCACAATTGCAAGTCACTACACTTAACCATTTTGAACTCACTAATTAACATTTCAAGTCTCTACACTTAACCATTTTCAAGAAACAAGTTCACAATTGCAAGTCACTACACTTAACCATTTCAAGTAACAAGTTCACAATCTCAAGTCACTACACTTTACCATTTTCAAGTCACTAATTCACATTTTAAGTCCCTACACTTAACCATTTCAAGAAACAAGTTCACAATTGCAAGTCACTACACTTAACCATTTCAAGAAACAAGTTCACAATTTCAAGTCACTACACTTAACCATTTTCAAATTACTAATTAACATTTCAAGTCACTATACTTAACCATTTCAATAAACAAGTTCACAATTTCTAGTGTAGTGACTTGAAATGTGAATTAGTTACTTGAAACTGGTAAAGTGTAGTGACTTGTAATTGTGAACTTGTTACTTGAAAATGGTTAAGTGTGGTGACTTGAAATGTGAATTAGTTTATTTAAAATTGTTAAATGTTGTGACTTGAAATTGTGAACTTGTTTCTTAAAAATGGTTAAGTGTAGTGACTTAAAATGTTAATTAGTGAGTTGGAAATGGTTTAGTGTAGTGACTTGAAATTGTGAACTTGTTTCTTGAAAATGGTTAAGTGTATTGACTTGAAATGTGAATTAGTTACTTGAAACTGGTAAAGTGTAGTGACTTGCAATTGTGGACTTGTTTCTTGAAATGGCTAAGTGTTGTGACTTGAAATTGTGAACTTGTTTCTTGAAAATGGTTAAATGTAGTGACTTGAAATGTGAATTAGTTTCTTTAAAATGGTTAAATGTTGTGAATTAAAATGTGAACTTGTTTTTTGAAAATGGTTAAGTGTAGTGACTTAAAATGTGAATTAGAGACTTGAAATGGTCAAGTGTAGTGACATGAAATTGTGAACTTTTTCCTTGAAAATGGTTAAATGTAGTGACCTGAGATGTGATCTTGTTTCTTGAAAATGGTTAAGTGTAGGGACATAAAATGTGAATTAATGACTAGAAAATGGTTAAGTGTAGTGCCTTGAAATTGTGAACTTGTTTCTTGAAATGGTTAAGTGTAGTGACTTGAAATGTGAATTAGTGACTTGAAAATGGTAAAGTGTAGTGATTTGAAATTGTGAACTTGTTTCTTGAAATGGCTAAGCGTAATGACTAGAAATTGTGAACTTGTTTGTTGAAAATGGTTAAGCGTAGTGACTTGAAATTGTAAACATATTTCTTGAAAATGGCTAAGTGTAGTGAGTTGAAATGTGAATTAGTGAGTTGAAAATGGTTGAGTGTAGTGACTTGAAATTGTGAACTTGTTTCTTGAAAATAGTGTAATGTAGTGACTTGAAATGTGAACTTGTTTCTTGAAAATGGTTAAGTGTTGTGACTTAAAATGTGAATTAGTGACTTGAAAATTGTTAAGTGTAGTGACTTGAAATTGTGAACTTGTTTCTTGAAATGGTTAAGTGTAGTGACTTGCAATTGTGAACTTGTTTCTTGAAAATGGCTAAATGTTGTAACTTGAAATGTGAAATTGTTTCTTGAAAATGGTTAAGTGTAGTGACTTAAAATGTGAATTAGAGAGTTGGAAATGGTTTAGTGTAGTGACTTGAAATTGTGAACTTATTTCTTTAAAATGGTTTAGTGTAGTGACTTGATATTGTGAACTTATTTATTGAAAATGGTTAACTGTAGTGATTTGAAATGTGAATTAGTGACTTGAAAATGGTTAAGTGTAGTGACTTGCAATTGTGAACTTGTTTCTTAAAAATGATTAAGTATAGTGACTTGAAATGTGAATTAGTGAGTTGAAAATGGTTTAGTGTAGTGACTTGAAATTGTGAACTGGTTTCCTTAAAATGGTTAAGTGTAGTGACTTGAAATGTGAATTAGTGACTTGAAACTGGTAAAGTGTAGTGACTTGAAATTTTGAACTTGTTTCTTGAAATGGCTAAGTGTAGTGACTTGAAATTGTGAACTTGTTTCTTGAAAATGGTTAAGTGTAGGGACTTGAAATGTGAATTCGTTTCTTGAAAATGGATAAATGTTGTGACATGAAATGTGAACTAGTTTCTTGAAAATGGTTAAGTGTAGTGACTTAAAACGTGAATTAGAGACTTGAAATGGTCAAGTGTAGTGACATGAAATTGTGAACTTTTTTTTCTTGAAAATGGTTAAATATAGTGACTTGAAATGTGAATTAGTGACTTGAAACTGGTAAAGTGTAGGGACTTGAAATTGTGAACTTGTTTCTTGAAATGGCTAAGCGTAGTGACTTGAAATTGTGAACTTGTTTCTTGAAAATGGTTAGGTGTAGGAACTTGAAATGAGAATTAGTGACTTGAAAATGGTTAAGTGTAGTGACTTGAAATATGAATTAAGGACTTGAAAATGGTTAAATGGTTAAATGTAATGACTTGAAATTGTGAACTTGTTTCTTTGAAATGGTTGAGTGTAGTGACTTGAAATGTGAATTAGTTACTTGAAACTGGTAATGTGTAGTGACTTGCAATTGTGAACTTTTTTCTTGAAATGGCTAAGTGTAGTGACTTGAAATTGTGAACTTGTTTCTTGAAAATGGTTAAGTGTAGTGACTTGAAATGTGAATTAGTTTCTTTAAAATGGTTAAATGTTGTGACTTGAAATTGTGAACTTGTTTCTTAAAAATTGTTAAGTGTAGTGACTTAAAATGTCAATTAGTGAGTTGGAAATGGTTTAGTGTAGTGACTTGAAATTGTGAACTTGTTTCTTGAAATGGCTAAGCGTAGTGACTTGAAATTGTGAACTTGTTTCTTGAAAATGGTTAGGTGTAGGAACTTGAAATGAGAATTAGTGACTTGAAAATGGTTAAGTGTAGTGACTTGAAATATGAATTAAGGACTTGAAAATGGTTAAATGTAATGACTTGAAATTGTGAACTTGTTTCTTTGAAATGGTTGAGTGTAGTGACTTGAAATGTGAATTAGTTACTTGAAACTGGTAATGTGTAGTGACTTGCAATTGTGAACTTTTTTCTTGAAATGGCTAAGTGTAGTGACTTGAAATTGTGAACTTGTTTCTTGAAAATGGTTAAGTGTAGTGACTTGAAATGTGAATTAGTTTCTTTAAAATGGTTAAATGTTGTGACTTGAAATTGTGAACTTGTTTCTTAAAAATTGTTAAGTGTAGTGACTTAAAATGTCAATTAGTGAGTTGGAAATGGTTTAGTGTAGTGACTTGAAATTGTGAACTTGTTTCTTGAAATGGCTAAGCGTAGTGACTTGAAATTGTGAACTTGTTTCTTGAAAATGGTTAGGTGTAGGAACTTGAAATGTGAATTAGTGACTTGAAAATGGTTAAGTGTAGTGACTTGAAATATGAATTAAGGACTTGAAAATGGTTAAACGGTTAAATGTAATGACTTGAAATTTTGAACTTGTTTCTTGAAAATGGTTGAGTGTAGTGACTTGAAATTGTGAACTTGTGAACTTGTTTCTTGAAATGGTTAAGTGTAGTGACTTGCAATTGTGAACTTGTTTCTTGAAATTGCTAAGTGTAGTGACTTGAAATTGTGAACTTGTTTCTTGAAAATGGTTAAGTGTAGTGACTTGAAATGTGAATTAGTTTCTTTAAAATGGTTAAATGTTGTGACTTGAAATTGTGAACTTGTTTCTTAAAAATTGTTAAGTGTAGTGACTTAAAATATGAATTAGTTACTTGAAACTGGTAAAGTGTAGTGACTTGCAATTGTGAACTTGTTTCTTGAAAATGGTTAAGTGTAGTGACTTGAATTGTGAATTAGTTACTTGAAACTGGTAAAGTGTAGTGACTTGCAATTGTGAACTTGTTTCTTGAAATGGCTAAGTGTTGTGACTTGAAATTGTGAACTTGTTTCTTGAAAATGGTTAAGTGTAGTGACTTGAAATGTGAATTAGTTTCTTTAAAATGGTTAAATGTTGTGACTTGAAATTGTGAACTTGTTTCTTAAAAATGGTTTAAGTGTAGTGACTTAAAATGTGAATTAGTGAGTTGGAAATGGTTTAGTGTAGTGACTTGAAATTGTGAACTTGTTTCTTGAAAATGGTTAAGTGTATTGACTTGAAATGTGAATTAGTTACTTGAAACTGGTAAAGTGTAGTGACTTGCAATTGTGAATTTGTTTCTTGAAATGGATAAGTGTTGTGACTTGAAATTGTGAATTTGTTTCTTGAAAATGGTTAAGTGTAGTGACTTGAAATTGTGAATTAGTTTCTTTAAAATGGTTAAATGTTGTGAATTGAAATGTGAACTTATTTCTTGAAAATGGTTAAGTGTATTGACTTAAAATGTGAATTAGAGGCTTGAAATGGTCAAGTGTAGTGACATGAAATTGTGAACTTTTTTGTTGAAAATGGTTAAATGTAGTGACTTGAAATGTGATCTTTTTTCTTGAAAATGGTTAAGTGTAGGGACATAAAATGTGAATTAATGACTAGAAAATGGTTATGTGTAGTGCCTTGAAATTGTGAACTTGTTTCTTGAAATGGTTAAGTGTAGTGACTTGAAATATGAATTAGTGACTTGAAAATGGTAAAGTGTAGTGATTTGAAATTGTGAACTTGTTTCTTGAAATGGCTAAGCGTAATGCCTAGAAATTGTGAACTTGTTTCTTGAAAATGGTTAAGTTTAGTGACTTGAAATTGTAAACATGTTTCTTGAAAATGGTTAAGTGTAGTGAGTTGAA
This sequence comes from Capsicum rhomboideum, assembly GCA_031232105.1. Taxonomy (NCBI): domain Eukaryota; kingdom Viridiplantae; phylum Streptophyta; class Magnoliopsida; order Solanales; family Solanaceae; genus Capsicum; species Capsicum rhomboideum. The sequence goes on from CP124711.1 coordinate 62,309,566, forward strand.
ATGTGAATTAGTGAGTTGAAAATGGTTGAGTGTAGTGACTTGAAATTGTGAACTTGTTTCTTGAAAATAGTGTAATGTAGTGACTTGAAATGTGAACTTGTTTCTTCAAAATGGTGAAGTGTTGCGACTTAAAATGTCAATTAGTGACTTGAAAATGTTTAAGTGTAGTGACTTGAAATTGTGAACTTGTTTCTTGAAATGGTTAAGTTTAGTGACTTGGAATTGTGAACTTGTTTCTTGAAAATGGCTAAATGTTGTGACTTGAAATGTGAACTTGTTTCTTGAAAATGGTTAAGTGTAGTGACTTAAAATGTGAATTAGTGAGTTGGAAATGGTTTAGTGTAGTGACTTGAAAATGTGAACTTGTTTCTTTAAAATGGTTAAGTGTAGTGACTTGAAATGTGAATTAGTGACTTGAAACTGGTAAAGTGTAGTGACTTGAAATTGTGAACTTGTTTCTTGAAATGGCTAAGCGTAGTGACTTGAAAATGTGAACTTGTTTCTTGAAAATGGTTAGGTGTAGGAACTTGAAATGTGAATTAATGACTTGAAAATGGTTAAGTGTAGTGACTTGAAATATGAATTAAAGACTTGAAAATGGTGAAATGGTTAAATGTAATGACTTGAATTTGTGAACTTGTTTCTTGAAATAGTTGAGTGTAGTGACTTGCAATTGTGAACTTGTTTCTTGAAATGGCTAAGTGTAGTGACTTGAAATTGTGAACTTGTTTATTGAAAATGGTTAAGTGTAGTGACTTGAAATGTGAATTAGTTTCTTTAAAATGGTTAAATGTTGTGACTTGAAATTGTGAACTTGTTTCTTAAAAATGGTTAAGTGTAGTGACTTAAAATGTGTATTGGGTAATTGTATGTTTTAGTTTTGGTATTTAAATTGCGATAATCTATAACCATCCTACTTTTCCCTCTTTTTTGTTCACTGTGTTTATTAACAATAAACGCAGGACTTGTATGTTTACTATTACTTTTTTGTATATAGTTATTTGTCAGTAACTCATTAATATGGAGTCGAAATTCATCTAAATCGTTAAAGTTATATTTTAAAGGTTTTTGGGTTATTATGCTATTTTCATCAATTAGTTCTATTGTGACTGTAGTTTTGTGTTTGTCCCATCCTCGTAGGGGATTTTCATTACATAGGGTTTCTAATATATCATGTATTGGGTTTAACGTATTTATAGAAAAGGTTATTATTTCTATATGTTTATCTGTGTTAGTATTATTTTCTAATTTTTGTATTATTTTTTCACTTCCTTTTATCCATGGGGTTGTTTTTCTGACTTTATTTGATACTCGTTTAGCTGCTATTTTTTGGTTATCTGGTGTTGTGAACCAGCAATATTTTTTAGTTAATATATGTGGGTATAGTTCATCTATAAAAGGCATTCCTATTATCATATCTCTAGTTGTAAACTCGTAATTGTACATAGTTTTTATGATTAATATTTTATCCCATATCTGTATTTTTACATTTTTTGCTACATAGGTAATCATGCTTCCTTCATCATTAAATCCTGTAAATACTGTTGGGTCTTTTAGTTTTTCCCATTTTGTTTCTGGTAAGCAATTATATTTACATAGGTTAGCTTCTGATCCTGTATCTACCATTGGTGTGTAATATCTACTAGTTACTAGTTCAGTATGTTTAATTATCCTTTGTGTCACTACTATGGGTTTTAGCCTCAATCAGTTGCCCTAACAATGCCTCAACACTGGTCTACTACCCTCTTTACGGCATTCCTCGCCTTCTTTGGTTTCGACCCTTAGGATGGCTTAGTCTAGGCTTACCTATTCTCAGCTTACCTAACCATAGCAAACTTACTTGGATAATATAACATAATCAAACTACTACATGATAAATAATAAATAATATTCTAGAGATTAAATAGGAATATTAAATTTAGTTACACATATTGAAATATGAGTATACCTTTGTAGTTATTTCCTCTGTGGTATGTGATATAGATGTTTCTATATTGGATTCCTCCATGCTTTAGCTTATTAAAAACTTATCTTATTTATGTAGGGGTCTCAGCACATGAGAAGGGGGTTGAGAGCTTTCAATTTCTTGAATGCTTACTCGATGATCCTCTCTTTGCCTTCTCCTTTCTTATATATACATAAAAACGCGTAAGTGCACAGTGCTAGTCACTGTGTGCTTTACGACTTTTGAAAAAGAAAACGCGTACTTATCCTAATTCTAAACCCCAAAAATGGTATCAGAGCACGGTAATAAAGAAAATATCACAGTACACAGTTATAAAAAATCTAGTAATAAATACAAGGATAGAATAACTAAATCTTATAAAAAACAGTTTATAGAACAAAAAGATAAAATGAAAGGAATTGAGTACGGTGAAGAGTTAGCTGATGATAACCCCAGATGTATAAGACTAGAAAAACAGATAAATATAGCAAATAAAATAGAAAAGATGAAGTTAGATTTACAAAAACTATACGAAAAATACGAATATACTAAAATACCAGAATTAATAGATACAATCTCTTATACAGAATACGAATACATTAGAAAACTTATAAAACAACAAGAATATAAATATGATGAGTTATAAAATAAAAAACATAAAAACGGTTAGACCAATTAAAATACATTATTTAACACAAAAAATTCAAAAGAGATTTAGAAGTAACTTCCAAAGAAAACAAAAACTTAAAGAAATCACGCAAATAATTAAAGAAATAAATAATTTAAACAAAGCAATGACTAGACTAATTATAGCAATAGAAAAAATAACAAAAGCAATAAAAAATGGATAAACCTGAACCAAGTAACCCAGTATACATATACCCAGATACACCAAAAATAATAAGGAAAGCAGAACTACTTCGAAAAATCATAGATATACGAGACGAAATTAACCATAGAAAAGAAAGATTAAATTCTAATATATTTGCAGGAGTAACTAAAAAATCAATAGATGCACAAAAACAAACGATAAGTGAATTAGAATTACAAAAAGACATTTTAGAACATAAATACGCATATGAATAAAGAAGAATATCCAGTAGAAGAAAAAACATTTATAGGAACAGAAGGTACACAAATAATTATAGTACACTCAAATTTAGGTCGAAGATATAGAAAAATAGGAACTAAATTATATCTAATGCCAGATCAAAATTCAGCCAAATTAGAAGATAGCCTAACAGAAATGGTAAGATTACAAAAAGAAAATAACGAAATAGATCAGAAATTAGAAGTTGAAAAAATACGCATAGAAGCAAAAAAGGAAATAGACCAATTAAAATTTAAACAAGTAAAAGAAGAACCACAGTCACAACAAGAACTAACTCACGAAATAGAACCAAGTATCTCACAAATTGATTTCGAATCATCTACAAAAATAAGAGAAATGGAAAAAGAATTAGCATTACTAAAACAAATATACGCAAAGAAAGTTAAAGAAAGGGAAGAACGTCAGAAACTATATAAAGAAAAGCAATTAGCAGAAGAATTAGAAACAATTAAGGAAAAAATACAAATTGAAGAAAATAATCCAGAAATAATAACAGAAAACCTTACAACATTAAGAATAGATAATATAGATAATATCCAAAATTATGAAATACAATCCGAGGAAGATCAAGATATAAGTGAAACTTACACAGAAATAATGGAACAAATCACAAATACAGAAGTAAATACAAATACAGGAGTAAATACAAATGCTAAACCAAATATAAATACTATAAAAAATGAAGCTAGTACCAGTAATACAAGAACATACGATAAAAGAAGACATGAAAACCCGAGAACATCAAAACCAACTTATTACACAGTTATAGATGATAATAGATATGAAGCAATATGGAACAGTAGATTAACTACGAAATGGACACCTAATAAAATCCCGGAACAATCTCAATTTTTAGATTTAGATTGTGTAGTAGATACCAATAAAACAATACAATTATGGATAGGACACATTGCAAAACAATTAGTTGATAATAAAATATCAGTTGCAGATACACCAGGATATATAGAAAGAACATTAGTAGGATCAGTAAAATTATGGTTACATAATATAACAGAAGAAAGTAGAACAGTATTAAGAAATAACAAAAATCAAGATGGAACCATAACAACCTCAAATATAGATATACTTGCAAAATATGAATATGGAATTAGGAATGAATTTGGAAGTATGACTACGAAAATAGCAGAACAAGAAAAAGATAGGGATCTAAACAGACAACTAATGAATAAACTAGCAATATGTAATATGTGTTATATAGACCAGTATACATGCGCATTTAGAGATTATTATTATAAAGGAATATATACACACCAAGAAGCAATAGAAGTTAGAAAATCATATTTTACAAAATTACCCGAACCTTTTAGTACAAGAATAATAATGGATTGGGATGCAGCAAGCTTAACAGATACCTTAGGAGCAAGAATAAAATATTTACAAACATGGTTTATAGGATTATGTAATGACTATAAAAATAAACAAAAATTTGATAAAGTATTAGATAAAAACATGTCATGTTGTACACAAAAAATAGCACCAAACTTTGGATGTAAACAACCAAATAAATATAAATATAAGAAACGATTTAAGAAATATAAGCGTTTTATAGTATTATGTTAATATCTCTTACTATTAGGTCTAAATAGCCTGTATTCTGGGTTTGTATATATCTATCTAGGTTAAATTGTATTGATTTCTCTCTTTCTCTTAGTTCATTTATAGTTTTTTGCCAATTTTCTAGGTGTTCTTGGTTCATTTTAGTAATAATCTAGATGTCCTTCTGAGTCTATATCGAGATATATATCATTATTTCTAAAATCTTCTTCTTCATCACTATTATTTAATATATTTTCTAACCATGCTTCTTTCATTAGATCTATAATTTCATGGGTAAGTAATAAGTTGTATATGTTTTGTATGATATCTTTGTCTAAATTTCTTAATATATATAAAACTAATATTTTATAATCTTTATCCTCATTTATTAAATACTTAGATGTCGGATTTTTATATTTCTCTATGTTCTCACTTGGTTCTGTCCTACTAGTTTCTGCTTTATCCATATTTTTACTACTTTCTGCCATATTTTTCATTTTATGCGTGTAAATCATATTCCCTTTAACCTCTAATCACATTATTTATACTTATCAGTCAATACCTGAAATTGATATACCAACTTTTTATGCTAACAAAAGACTTATTGGACTCCAAGTGATTATTCAAGAACTAGCAAATAACTACACCAATGGACATGCTATATGGAAATATCACTGCAGGAATCAAGTCATGATATATGCAAATTCAAGAGAACTACGCCAAGAAGATATGGAAGAAGTTCGCAGATGGATATGGACATTATTAAAACCAGAAGATACTCCAACAACTAGAGCAATCAAGAAAGATTTTATCTCAGAAAAATTATTAACAAAATATTGCCAGTACCTTGGACCTAAATATCAAGACCATCAATGTTCAAAATGCAATGGTGAAGGATATTGAATATCACTTTGATGAAACAGACAAAAAACATATACAAAAAATAAAAGAATTATGTAAACAATTACCAAAATTATATTTCCCCGATATAAAGAAACAGTTTGAATATATAGTAGAAACAGATTCAAGTGAACATAGTTATGGAGGAGTATTAAAATATAAATATCTAAATGACACCATAGAACATCATTGTAGATACTATTCAGGATCTTATACAGAACCACAAATTAAATGGGAAATAAATTGCAAAGAACTATTTGCTTTATATAAATGTTTATTATCATTCGAACCATATATTGTATATAACAAATTTATTGTTAGAACAGATAACACCCAAGTAAAATGGTGGTTAACAAGGAAAATACAGGACTCAGTTACGACAAAAGAAATACGAAGACTTGTATTAAATATACAAAATTTTGTTTTTACAATTGAAGTAATTAGTACTAACAAAAATACTGTTGCAGACTACCTATCAAGACAAAGCAACACAGACGATACCAGAAACAGATAGTATGGAAACTATGATAAAAGCTATTACTACACTTTGTAATAAAGTGGACAGTATAGAGCTTGAAATACAAAAGCTAAAGATTAATGAAGTACATCTGAAATCTAAAGCTCAAGAAAGTCAGCAGCATGACTCAAAACATGCGGAACTACGTCGATCGGAAGACGGTAAAAATCCAGACCTAGAAGGAGACGTTGAGAAACTCCAAAAAACTCATAACAATGTTGTTAATACAGCTGCAGGAACTAGTACAGGACCTAGTACCAGTACAAGCGCAAGCAGCACAGGAGCTACAAAACAACCTATTAGAAGACAAAATACAAACTTAAATAGTCAATTTCCAAAGCCATTTGTCCAAAACCGACAACCAATAAATATATCCAGTCCAGATATCCCAAGTCCACAAACATCTACATATGCTGCCAGTTTGAACCAAAATAAGCAAGTATATAATCACCTTTCCAGAGCCTATATCAAAAATATCCACAAAACCCAAACTTACTTAAATTTAAATCCAAGGTCTCTCACAACCAATGACCCAAAGAGAGATTTCATAACCCAAAAATTACAAGGATATAATAAATTAATTGCCCAACCAGGCACTAATGCAAAGCTAGTACGAACATGTTACGAACATGGACTCCTAGCCACAGTATATACAACAGACGAAGTTGAATTACAAAAAATACTGAAAGTATATGATGCATTCACAATATACAAAAGGATAACAAATGGATCATTCTTTTACATAAGATTCTACGCTGCACCAGCAGAAATACTATACAATGAAATAAAACCACTTATCCAAGTAGTCAAAATTGGACTTACTCGGGACATGATCATACCAGAAGAAATAGAGAAACAACCAGAAATACCTGAAATTGATATACCAACTTTTTATGCTAACAAAAGACTTATTGGACTCCAAGTGATTATTCAAGAACTAGCAAATAACTACACCAATGGACATGCTATATGGAAATATCACTGCAGGAATCAAGTCATGATATATGCAAATTCAAGAGAACTACGCCAAGAAGATATGGAAGAAGTTCGCAGATGGATATGGACATTATTAAAACCAGAAGATACTCCAACAACTAGAGCAATCAAGAAAGATTTTATCTCAGAAAAATTATTAACAAAATATTGCCAGTACCTTGGACCTAAATATCAAGACCATCAATGTTCAAAATGCAATGGTGGAAATACAGTCAATATACCAGAAGTAGAACTGGAATGAAGATAGCTAACCGGACAAGCTATAGACAAGAAGATATATGACAAGACCTATGAATAGTTAGCTTTTTGTTTTATTATGTAAATTATTGAAAGCATCTTTTCTTTTCTTTAATTTTAGTCAAAAGGGGAATATAGTACTACCCCACACGTTTTCCTTTTAACAGAGCATTATGCTTGCTCTTTAGAATTAGGATAAGTACGCGTTTTCTTTTTCAAAAGTCGTAAAGCACATAGTGACTAGCACTGTGCACTTACGCGTTTTTATGTATATATAAGAAAGGAGAAGGGAAAGAGAGGATCATCGAGTAAGCATTCAAGAAATTGAAAGTTCTCAACCGTTTCTTGAAATGGCTAAGCGTAGTGACTTGAAATTGTGAACTTGTTTCTTGAAAATGGTTAGGTGTAGGAACTTGAAATGTGAATTAGTGACTTGAAAATGGTTAAGTGTAGTGACTTGAAATATGAATTAAAGACGTGAAAATGGTTAAATGGTTAAATGTAATGACTTGAAATTGTGAACTTCTTTCTTGAAAATGGTTGAGTGTAGTGACTTGAAATTGTGAACTTGTGAACTTGTTTCTTGAAATGGTTAAGTGTAGTGACTTGCAATTGTGAACTTGTTTCTTGAAATTGCTAAGTGTAGTGACTTGAAATTGTGAACTTGTTTCTTGAAAATGGTTAAGTGTAGTGACTTGAAATGTGAATTAGTTTCTTTAAAATGGTTAAATGTTGTGACTTGAAATTGTGAACTTGTTTCTTAAAAATGGTTAAGTGTAGTGACTTAAAATGTGAATTAGTGAGTTGGAAATGGTTTAGTGTAGTGACTTGAAATATGAATTAAGCACTTGAAAATGGTTAAATGGTTAAATGTAATGACTTGAAATTGTGAACTTGTTTCTTGAAAATGGTTGAGTGTAGTGACTTGAAATTGTGAACTTGTGAACTTGTTTCTTGAAATGGTTAAGTGTAGTGACTTGCAATTGTGAACTTGTTTCTTGAAATTGCTAAGTGTAGTGACTTGAAATTGTGAACTGGTTTCTTGAAAATGGTTAAGTGTAGTGACTTGAAATGTGAATTAGTTTCTTTAAAATGGTTAAATGTTGTGACTTGAAATTGTGAAATTGTTTCTTAAAAATGGTTAAGTGTAGTGACTTAAAATGTGAATTAGTGAGTTGGAAATGGTTTAGTGTAGTGACTTGAAATTGTGAACTTGTTTCTTGAAAATGGTTAAGTGTATTGACTTGAAATGTGAATTAGTTACTTGAAACTTGTAAAGTGTAGTGACTTGCAATTGTGAACTTGTTTCTTGAAATGGATAAGTGTTGTGACTTGAAATTGTGAACTTGTTTCTTGAAAATGGTTAAGTGTAGTGACTTGAAATGTGAATTAGTTTCTGTAAAATGGTTAAATGTTGTGAATTGAAATGTGAACTTGTTTCTTGAAAATGGTTAAGTGTATTGACTTAAAATGTGAATTAGAGACTTGAAATGGTCAAGTGTAGTGACATGAAATTGTGAACTTTTTTCTTGAAAATGGTTAAATGTAGTGACTTGAAATGTGATCTTGTTTCTTGAAAATGGTTAAGTGTAGGGACATAAAATGTGAATTAATGACTAGAAAATGGTTAAGTGTAGTGCCTTGAAATTGTGAACTTGTTTCTTGAAATGGTTAAGTGTAGTGACTTGAAATGTGAATTAGTGACTTGAAAATGGTAAAGTGTAGTGATTTGAAATTGTGAACTTGTTTCTTGAAATGGCTAAGCGTAATGACTAGAAATTGTAAACTTCTTTCTTGAAAATGGTTAAGTTTAGTGACTTGAAATTGTAAACATGTTTCTTGAAAATGGTTAAGTGTAGTGAGTTGAAATGTGAATTAGTGAGTTGAAAATGGTTGAGTGTAGTGACTTGAAATTGTGAACTTGTTTCTTGAAAATAGTGTAATGTAGTGACTTGAAATGTGAACCTGTTTCTTGAAAATGGTGAAGAGTTGTGACTTAATATGTGAATTAGTGACTTGGAAATGGTTACGTGTAGTGACTTGAAATTGTGAACTTGTTTCTTGAAATGGTTAAGTGTAGTGACTTGGAATTGTGAACTTGTTTCTTGAAAATGGCTAAATGTTGTGACTTGAAATGTGAACTTGTTTCTTGAAAATGGTTAAGTGTAGTGACTTAAAATGTGAATTAGTGAGTTGGAAATGATTTAGTGTAGTGACTTGAAAATGTGAACTTGTTTCTTTAAAATGGTTAAGTGTAGTGACTTGAAATTGTGAACTTGTTTCTTGAAAATGATGTAATGTATTGACTTGTAATGTGAACTAGTTTCTTGAAAATGGTGAAGTGTAGTGACTTGAAATGTGAATTAGTGAGTTAAAAATGGTTAAGTGCAGTGACTTGAAATTGTGAACTTGTTTCTTGAAAATGGTTAAGTGTAGTGACTTGCAATTGTGAACTTGTTTCTTGAAAATGATTAAGTATAGTGACTTGAATTGTGAATTAACGAGTTGAAAATGGTTTAGTGTAGTGAGTTGAAATTGTGAACTTGTTTCTTGAAAATTGTTAACTATAGTGATTTGAAATGTGAATTAGTGACTTGAAAATGGTTAAGTGTAGTGACTTGAAATGTGAATTAGGGACTTGAAAATGGTAAATTGGTTAAATGTAGTGACTTTAAATTTTGAACGTGTTTCCTTAAAATGGTTGAGTTTAGTGACTTGAAATGTGAATTAGTGACTTGAAAATGGTTAAGTGTAGTGACTTGAAATGGTGAACTCGTTTCTTGAAATAGTTAAGTGTTGTTACTTGAAATTGTGAACTTGTTTCTTAAAAATGGTTAAGTGTAGTGACTTAAAATATGAATTAGTGAGTTGGAAATGGTTTAGTGTAGTGACTTGAAATTGTGAACTTGTTTCTTGAAAATGGTTAAGTGTAGTGACTTGAAATGTGAATTAGTGACTTGGAACTGGTAAAGTGTAGTGACTTGAAATTGTGAACTTGTTTCTTGAAAATGGCTAAGCATAGTGACTTGAAATTGTGAACTTGTTTTTTGAAATTGGTTAGGTGTAGGAACTTGAAATGTGAATTAGTGACTTTAAAATGGTTAAGTGTAGTGACTTGAAATATGAATTTAGGACTTGAAAATGGGGAAATGGTTAAATGTAATGACTTGAAAGTGTGAACTTGTTTCTTGAAATAGTTGAGTGTAGTGACTTGAAATTGTGAACTTGTTTCTTGAAATGGTTAAGTGTAGTGACTTGTAATTGTGAACTTGTTTCTTGAAAATGGTTAAGTGTAGTGACTTGAAATTGTAAACTTGTTTCTTGAAAATGGTGCAATGTAGTGACTTGAAATGTGAACTTGTTTCTTGAAAATGGTTGAGCGTAGTGACTTAAAATATGAATTAAGGACTTGAAAATGGTTAAGTGTAGTGACTTGAAATGTGAATTAGGGACTTGAAAATGGTAAATTGGTTAAATGTAGTGACTTTAAATTTTGAACTTGTTTCCTTAAAATGGTTGAGTGTAGTGACTTGAAATGTGAATTAGTGACTTGAAAATGATTAAGTGTAGTGACTTGAAATGGTGAACTTGTTTCTTGAAATGGTTAAGTGTAGTGACTTGAAATTGTGAACTTGTTTCTTAAAAATGGTTAAGTGTAGTAACTTAAAATGTGAATTAGTGAGTTGGAAATGGTTTAGTGTAGAGACTTGAAATTGTGAACTTGTTTCTTGAAAATGATTAAGTATAGTGACTTGAAATGTGAATTAGTGAGTTGAAAATGGTGAAGTGTAGTGACTTGAAATTGTGAACTTGTTTCTTGAAAATGATGTAATGTATTGACTTGTAATGTGAACTAGTTTCTTGAAAATGGTGAAGTGTAGTGACTTGAAATGTGAATTAGTGAGTTAAAAATGGTTAAGTGCAGTGACTTGAAATTGTGAACTTGTTTCTTGAAAATGGTTAAGTGTAGTGACTTGCAATTGTGAACTTGTTTCTTGAAAATGATTAAGTATAGTGACTTGAATTGTGAATTAACGAGTTGAAAATGGTTTAGTGTAGTGAGTTGAAATTGTGAACTTGTTTCTTGAAAATTGTTAACTATAGTGATTTGAAATGTGAATTAGTGACTTGAAAATGGTTAAGTGTAGTGACTTGAAATGTGAATTAGGGACTTGAAAATGGTAAATTGGTTAAATGTAGTGACTTTAAATTTTGAACGTGTTTCCTTAAAATGGTTGAGTTTAGTGACTTGAAATGTGAATTAGTGACTTGAAAATGGTTAAGTGTAGTGACTTGAAATGGTGAACTCGTTTCTTGAAATAGTTAAGTGTTGTTACTTGAAATTGTGAACTTGTTTCTTAAAAATGGTTAAGTGTAGTGACTTAAAATATGAATTAGTGAGTTGGAAATGGTTTAGTGTAGTGACTTGAAATTGTGAACTTGTTTCTTGAAAATGGTTAAGTGTAGTGACTTGAAATGTGAATTAGTGACTTGGAACTGGTAAAGTGTAGTGACTTGAAATTGTGAACTTGTTTCTTGAAAATGGCTAAGCATAGTGACTTGAAATTGTGAACTTGTTTTTTGAAATTGGTTAGGTCTAGGAACTTGAAATGTGAATTAGTGACTTTAAAATGGTTAACTGTAGTGACTTGAAATATGAATTTAGGACTTGAAAATGGGGAAATGGTTAAATGTAATGACTTGAAAGTGTGAACTTGTTTCTTGAAATAGTTGAGTGTAGTGACTTGAAATTGTGAACTTGTTTCTTGAAATGGTTAAGTGTAGTGACTTGTAATTGTGAACTTGTTTCTTGAAAATGGTTAAGTGTAGTGACTTGAAATTGTAAACTTGTTTCTTGAAAATGGTGCAATGTAGTGACTTGAAATGTGAACTTGTTTCTTGAAAATGGTTGAGCGTAGTGACTTAAAATATGAATTAAGGACTTGAAAATGGTTAAGTGTAGTGACTTGAAATGTGAATTAGGGACTTGAAAATGGTAAATTGGTTAAATGTAGTGACTTTAAATTTTGAACTTGTTTCCTTAAAATGGTTGAGTGTAGTGACTTGAAATGTGAATTAGTGACTTGAAAATGATTAAGTGTAGTGACTTGAAATGGTGAACTTGTTTCTTGAAATGGTTAAGTGTAGTGACTTGAAATTGTGAACTTGTTTCTTAAAAATGGTTAAGTGTAGTAACTTAAAATGTGAATTAGTGAGTTGGAAATGGTTTAGTGTAGAGACTTGAAATTGTGAACTTGGTTCTAGAAAATGGTTAAGTGTAGTGACTTGAAATGTGAATTAGTGACTTGAAACTGGTAAAGTGTAGTGATTTGAAATTGTGAACTTGTTTCTTGAAATGGCTAAGTGTAGTGACTTGAAATTGTGAACTTGTTTCTTGAAAATGGTTAAGTGTAGTGACTTGAAATGTGAATTAGTTTCTTGAAAATGGTTAAATGTTGTGACTTGAAATGTGAACTTTTTTCTTGAAAATGGTTAAGTGTAGTGACTGAAAATGTGAATTAGAGACTTGAAATGGTCATGTGTAGTGACATGAAATTGTAAACTTTTTTCTTGAAAATGGTTAAATGTAGTGACTTGAAATGTGATCTTGTTTCTTGAAAAGGGTTAAGTGTAGTGACTTGAAATGATGAACTCGTTTCTTGAAATGGTTAAGTGTAGTGACTTGAAATTGTGAACTTTTTTGTTAAAAATGGTTAAGTGTAGTGACTTTAAATGTGAATTAGTGAGTTAAAAATGGTTAAGTGTAGTGACTTTTAATTGTGAACTTGTTTCTTGAAAATGGTTAAGTGTAGTGTCTTGAATTTGTGAACTTGTTACTTGAAAAGATTAAGTATAGTGACTTGAAATGTGAATTAGCCAGTTGAAAATGGTTTAGTGTAGCGAGTTGAAATTGTGAACTTGTTTCTTGAAAATGGTTAACTGTAGTGATTTGAAATGTGAATTAGTTTCTTGAAAATGGTTAAGTGTAGTGAATTGAAATGTGAATTAGGGCGTTGAAAATGGTTAAGTGTAGTGACTTAAAATGTGAATTAGAGACTTGAAATGGTCAAGTGTAGTGATATGAAATTGTGAACTTTTTTTTCTTGAAAATGGTTAAATGGAGTGACTTGAAATGTGATCTTGTTTCTTGAAAATGGTTAAGTGTAGGTACTTAAAATATGAATTAGTTACTTGAAACTGGTAAAGTGTAGTGACTTGCAATTGTGAACTTGTTTCTTGAAAATGATTAAGTATAGTGACTTGAAATGTGAATTAATGAGTTGAAAATGGTTTAGTGTAGTGACTTGATATTGTGAACTTGTTTATTGAAAATGGTTAACTGTAGTGATTTGAAATGTGAATTAGTGACTTGAAAATGGTTAAGTGTAGTGACTTGAAATATGAATTAAGGACTTGAAAATGGTGAAAAGGTTAAATGTAATGACTTGAAATTGTGAACTTGTTTTGTGAAAATGGTTGAATGTAGTGACTTGAAATTGCGAACTTGTTTCTTGAAATGGTTAAGTGTAGTGACTTGCAAATGTGAACTTGTTTCTTGAAATGGCTAAGTGTAGTGACTTGAAATTGTGAACTTGTTTCTTGAAAATGGTTAAGTGTAGTGACTTGAAATGTGAATTAGTTTCTTGAAAATGGTTAAATATTGTGACTTGAAATGTGAACTTGTTTCTTAAAAATGATTAAGTGTAGTTACTTAAAATGTGAATTAGATACTTGAAATGGTCAAGTGTAGTGACTTGAAGTTGTGAACTTGTTTCTTGAAAATGATGTAATGTATTGACTTGGAATGTGAACTGGTTTCTTGAAAATGGTGAAGTGTAGTGACTTTAAATGTGAATTAGTGAGTTAAAAATGGTTAAGTGTAGTGACTTGAACTTGTTTCTTGAAAATGGTTAAGTGTAGTGACTTGCAATTATGAACTTGTTTCTTGAAAATGATTAAGTATAGTGACTTGAAATGTGAATTAGCGAGTTGAAAATGGTTTAGTGTAGTTTGTTGAAATTGTGAACTTGTTTCTTGAAAATGGTTAACTATAGTGATTTGAAATGTGAATTAGTTTCTTGAAAATGGTTAAGTGTAGTGACTTGAAATGTGAATTAGTGAGTTAAAAATGGTTAAGTTTAGTGACTTGAAATTGTGAACTTGTTTCTTGAAAAGGTTAAGTGTAGTGATTTGAAATGCGAATTAGTGACTTGAAAATGGTTAAGTGTAGTGACTTGAAATATGAATTAGGGACTTGAAAATGGCAAATTGGTTAAATGTAGTGACTTTAAATTTTGAACGTGTTTCCTTAAAATGGTTGAGTTTAGTGACTTGAAATGTGAATTAGTGACTTGAAAATGGTTAGTGTAGTGACTTGAAATGTGAATTAGTTTCTTGAAAATGGTTAAATGTTGTGACTTGAAATGTGAACTTGTTTCTTGAAAATGGTTAAGTGTAGTGACTTAAAATGTGAATTAGAGACTTCAAATGGTCAAGTGTAGTGACATGAAATTGTGAACTTTTTTCTTGAAAATGGTTAATTGTAGTGACTTGAAATGTAATCTTGTTTCTTGAAAATGGTTAAGTGTAGGGACATAAAATGTGTATTAATGACTATAAAACGGTTAAGTGTAGTGCCTTCAAATTGTGAACTTGTTTCTTTAAATGGTTAAGTGTAGTGACTTGAAATGTGAACTTGTTTCTTGAAAATGGTAAAGTGTAGTGATTTGAAATTGTGAACTTGTTTCTTGAAGTGACTAAGCGTAGTGACTAGAAATTGTGAACTTGTTTCTTGAAAATGGTTAAGTGTAGTGACTTGAAATTGTAAACATGTTTCTTGAAAATGGATAAGTGTAGTGAGTTGAAATGTGAATTAGTGACTTGAAAATGGTTAAGTGTAGTGACTTGAAATTGTGAACTTGTTTCTTGAAAATGATGTAATGTATTGACTTGTAATGTGAACTGGTTTCTTGAAAATGGTGAAGTGTAGTGACTTTAAATATGAATTAGTGAGTTAAAAATGGTTAAGTGTAGTGACTTGAAATTGTGAACTTGTTTCTTGAAAATGGTTAAGTGTAGTGACTTGCAATTGTGAACTTGTTTCTTGAAAATGATTAAGTATAGTGATTTGAAATGTTAATTAGCGAGTTGAAAATGGTTTAGTGTAGTGAGTTGAAATTGTGAACTTGTTTCTTGAAAATGGTTAACTGTAGTGATTTGAAATGTGAATTAGTTTCTTGAAAATGGTTAAGTGTAGTGAGTTGAAATGTGAATTAGTGCGTTGAAAATGGTTAAGTGTAGTGACTTAAAATGTGAATTAGAGACTTGAAATGGTCAAGTGTAGTGACATGAAATTGTGAACTTTTTTTTCTTGAAAATGGTTAAATGGAGTGACTTGAAATGTGATCTTGTTTCTTGAAAATGGTCAAGTGTAGGGACTTAAAATGTGAATTAATGACAAGAAAATGGTTAAGTGTAGTGATTTGAAATGTGAATTAGTGACTTAAAAATGGTAAAGTGTAGTGATTTGAAATTGTGAACTTGTTTCTTGAAAATGGTCAACTGTAGTGATTTGAAATGCGAATTAGTGACTTGAAAATGGTTAAGTGTAGTGACTTGAAATGTGAATTAGGGACTTGAAAATGGTAAATTGGTTAAATGTAGTGACTTTAAATTTTGAACGTGTTTCCTTAAAATGGTTGAGTTTAGTGACTTGAAATGTGAATTAGTGACTTGAAAATGGTTAATGTAGTGACCTGAAATGGTGAACTCGTTTCTTGAAATTGTGAACTTGTTTCTTGAAAATGGTTAAGTGTAGTGACTTGAAATGTGAATTAGTGACTTGAAACTGGTAAAGTGTAGTGATTTGAAATTGTGAACTTGTTTCTTGAAATGGCTAAGCGTAGTGACTAGAAATTGTGAACTGGTTTCTTGAAAATGGTGAAGTGTAGTGACTTTAAATGTGAATTAGTGAGTTAAAAATGGTTAAGTTTAGTGACTTGAAATTGTGAACTTGTTTCTTGAAAATGGTTAAGTGTAGTGACTTGAAATTGTGAACTTGTTTCTCGAAAATGGTTAAGTGTAGTGATTTGAAATGCGAATTAGTGACTTGAAAATGGTTAAGTGTAGTGACTTGAAATATGAATTAGGGACTTGAAAATGGTAAATTGGTTAAATGTAGTGACTTTAAATTTTGAACGTGTTTCCTTAAAATGGTTGAGTTTAGTGACTTGAAATGTGAATTAGTGACTTGAAAATGGTTAGTGTAGTGACTTGAAATGGTGAACTCGTTTCTTGAAATTGTGAACTTGTTTCTTGAAAATGGTTAAGTGTAGTGACTTGAAATGTGAATTAGTGACTTGAAACTGGTAAAGTTTAGAGATATGAAATTGTGAACTTGTTTCTTGAAATGGCTAAGCGTAGTGGCTAGAAATTGTGAACTGGTTTCTTGCAAATGGTGAAGTGTAGTGACTTTAAATGTGAATTAGTGAGTTAAAAGTGGTTAAGTTTAGTGACTTGAAATTGTGAACTTGTTTCTTGAAAATGGTTAAGTGTAGTGACTTGCAATTGTGAACTTGTTTCTTGAAAATGATTAAATATAGTGACTTGAAATGTGAATTAGCCAGTTGAAAATGGTTTAGTGTAGTGAGTTGAAATCGTGAACTTGTTTCTTGAAAATGGCTAACTATAGTGACTTGAAATGTGAATTAGTGACTTCAAAATGGTTAAGTGTAGTGACTTGAAATGTCACGCCCCGAATCCCATCGAGACATGATTGGCACCCGTAGCCGATAAGGCCCGAGAGATCTAACCTGTGCCTATGTTCAATCATATGCATATCATAATCATAACCACCAGTGCATAAGAACATAAAAGACGAATAAAGGAAAATATGGGACATATTTATACATACATATGAAACTTGGCCGTTGAGGCCATCCAGTCAAAACAAGATATGTCTTTTACACTGTTACACCCACATCCGTCTACAAAAGCCTCTAACAAGAGCATTGACCAAAATGAACCATAAGTTAGGACAAGTCCCCGCTTTACACATTATGTACAATACCAAAACATATATATACTCTGACTCGGAGAAGCCCCGAATGAGCTGGAGCTCACCAAAGAACTGCTAACACTGGCAATCTACTGGGGAGGACTACTGGGACCTGCGCCTGCAGCAAGTAAGGTAAATTCCCCGAGAGGGGTCAGTACGAAATAAGTACTGAGTATGCAAGGCTAAGATGAAACTGTACAACACATGAATATTTCAATGAATATGTCACTGAACTCAAAACATATGAATAATCAATGTGAATAAGTCACCATGTTGCATTTTGAAAACCATATGGATTGCTTTCATTACTTTCATTACTTTCTTTATCTCAATGCTCACTTGTCATTACATATGTCACAATGTACCCGGGCCCCGACTGATCAGTAGGTCTTTCATATCATATCATTGTGTTGGGATCGAGTCGAGCTAGGCTTATGCCCCATGACTTGCCACCGATACATCAATGCATCGGGATCTAGTCGAGCTAGGCTTACGCCCCTGGACTTGCCACCCATAAATCCAAACCTCGGGATCGATTCGAGCTAGGCTTACGCCCCTAGACTTGCCACCCGTTCTTGATCATTGACCACATTTGCATTACTTTGTTCATTACTTTGAGATTGATACTTTGATAGTCATAACATCACTTTGGAACTTTGGAACATAACATTGTTGAAAGCTTTGAGTCATTAACCAAGACATGTGAATAAACATCATGAGAAATATAACATTACTAGCACCATGATACCATTGGAACCATTGGACAATAATTCATGAACAAGAGACCCAAGTATAGGCACTATTGAAATATTGGAACATAACCTTATTTGAGCTTTTGAAACATTAACCATGATTATGGGACATGAGAATCCCAAATGATCCATGAGTAGGAAATATATGACAATGACTATTGATAAACGGATATAGGATACCTTTGGACATTTCGGGATAGGACTAGTGACATATCAATGTGAACACTATTTGCCGTATGAAGATACGGACAAAGTAACCTTACATACCTTGGATTCGCAATACAAATATACAACCTTAGATGCGTATACAATAATCCCGCTCCTTCTTTATGTGTCACTCTACAACATAAATACATAACGAAATTCACATTAACCACCAATTACTTTACAAATGCATACCATGTCAATGAGTTACATGTTTGCCTTTAAACATGTCATTTCCCCTTGACAAAACCATTGATCATACTATTATTCCAAAAATTCCATAATATTCCCAACATTGACCAATACATGAAAATCAATACATTTCGCCACAATACTTCTCCTTTACACTTTCTTATCCATAACACATCACAAATAATCCATCAAAGTACCTTAATACAACTCATAACACATATCGGCCAAAATCCCAAAATTTCCACTTATAGACAAGAACAAGTTTAATACCAAAAATAACACCATACATGTTCATATTTTGTCCATACCATGCTTTTTCATCAAAGGCACAAGGCCTAATTCAAGTTCAAATTACCAAGATGACATATCTTTTACCAAAGGCAAAAATACACTATTCATCACCTTGCCAACACAACTAGCATAATATACATAATCTCCCATGCATATAATATGTTAATCCATGAGAATAAACACTTACCAAAGCTTGGAATAGGATGATCTTGTCTAAATATGCCTTAGGGTTTATTTGCTTTAGGGTTTGGAAATGAAAGAAATGTTTGTAAAAATATCCAAAAGTTATGAGAGGCTTTGGGGAATAAAATCTGATGTTGGGGACTTTATATAGACCCAAGGTCATCCTTAGCCCCATGTGGCATTAAGGGATATGTTCAATTGGTCAAATATTGGAAGAATGGATCACTTCCCTTTGGGCCTATGTATTTTATTCCATTTTGGGCCTCAAATTGGGCCCAATAACACATATCCATGTAACCCATAAAATTTCATGTATTAATCACCATATCTCTCATGTTTACATACTTCCATAATGTCACGACAATATTCTTTTAACCAATTCTCATTCGTCCTTTCGATCGCAAAAATTGGAATTCTAGTCGCCCTTGGCTTCATTGAACATTTTGGATCACTATTCACATTTTATGATTTGTTCATGTAGGAGTATGTAGCAGTGTATTTAAGTTTTTGAATCTTTAACAATGCTCAAATAACCCCAAATAACCAAAAGAAACCATCCAAGAAGCGTCGTCGAATTGCGTTACAAAACGAGTCCGGAAAGGCATAGTTTTTGTGCCTTGCGCCACACCCCCTGAAACAGGGTAGTGGCGGTGGCTTGCGCCACACCCCTGAAACAGGGTAGTGGCGCAAGTTTCAACACTTTGCTGAAATTTTCGGCCACTTATCCAACGTTTACGTATCGTCCAATCCCTTACAAAATACTTACTTAGTGATCTTAACCATCAAGTAAACATGACTTAAAGTCACCAAATGAGGTTAGAATGTGTACGATTTCTTACCCAAATGCTCCACGAAATCACAAAACACCTCCTACGAAGGTCTAATCGCACATGTTAAGTCCGATATCAAATGTTTCACCAATGACACTATAAAACACATATGCATGGCATCTCAACACCTATGTAGGTATGATACCAAGGTCTAAAGTGAGGTTATAAAAGTACGGGGTGTTACATTCTTCCCCCCTTAGAAACATTCATCCTCGAATGTTAACAACATTGTCTTATATACAACAAATGCATCTTTACTTTAACATACCTATACACATTCACATAATTCTTTTAAATACTTACTTGTTATTGTTCCACCTCCGCACTGTGCACTTCTTGGTCCATTTGAAATAGATGGGGATACTTGGATTTCATCATTTCTTCCGCTTCCCATGTGATCTCCTCTACGTGTTGGTTTCTCCAAAGGACTTTTACGGATGCTATGTCTTTATTCCTCAATCTCTTTACTTGTCGATCTAGGATAGCAATGGGTACCTCTTCATAAGTGAGATCCTCTGTAACTTGAACATCCTCGATGGGCACAATACGAGATGGATCTCCTATGCATTTTCGAAGCATCGACACATGAAAGACCGGATGGACTGAGGAAAGTTCTTGAGGTAAGGCTAATTCATATGCGACTTGCCCAAATATTCTAATAACTTCATAGGGGCCTATGTAACGTGGACTCAATTTCCCTTTCTTTTCGAACCACATTACCCCTTTCATCGGTGACACCTTTAAAAATACCCAATCACCTATGGCGAATTCAAGCCCTCTTCTTCTAACATCGGCATATGACTTGTGACGACTTTGAGCCGTTTGTAACCGTTGTTGGATAACTTTAACTTTCTCCATGGCTTGGTGGACAATATCTGGCCCAAGTAAAGCAGTTTCACCTGGTTTAAACCATCCAATTGGTGATCAACATTTTCTCCCATACAAAGCTTCATAGGGTGCCATTTTAATACTTGAATGATAGTTATTGTTATACGCAAATTCAATAAGAGGCAAATGGTCATCCCAACTGCCTTGGCAATCTAACGTACAAGCTCGTAGCATATCTTCAAGTGTATGAATAGTACGTTCTGTTTGTCCATCAGTCTGAGGATGGAAAGTCGTACTCAAATTCACCTGAGTACCCAAACTCTGCTGAAAAGATTTCCAGAAGTGTGCTGTGAACTGTGCTCCTTTGTCTGATATAATAGAAAGTGGAATACCATGCAATCGTACAATCTCTTTCACATACAACTTCGCATAATCCTCAGCTATATAGGTCGTCTTGACCGGTAAAAAATGCGCTGATTTAGTAAGTCGGTCCACTATGACCCATATCGAATCAAACTTCCGCAACGTACGAGGCAAACCCGTAATGAAATCCATATTATCATATCCCACTTCTAGACTGGAAGATTGATATATTGCATGTAACCTCCTGGTTTCTGATGTTCCACTTTCACTTGTTGACAATTCGGGCATTGCGCGACAAATTCTGCAATGTTCTTTTTCATGTTGCCCCACCAATACACCTCTTTCAATTCATGGTACATTTTAGTAGCACCCGGATGAATGGAATAGCGCGAATGGTGCGCCTCTGTCATTATTCGTGTCCTCAGCTCATCTATGTCCGGTACACATACTCTCCCTTGACATTGAAGTACCCCTTCCGGTGTAATATCAAATGCCTTGGTCAAATTCTGCTGCACATTCTCCTTTAGCTGCAATAAAATAGAATCCGCATACTATTTCTCTTTCACTTCAGCTATCAAGGAGGATTCTGCTGCATTCTGCACCATAACTCTATCATCGGAGGATTCAATAAGGCGAACTCCCAAGCTGGCTAATTGATTCAAATCTTTGATTATCTCACGTTTTTCATTCAACTGACCACTAGTGCTTTCTACTGCCTACGGCTTAATGCATCAGCTACTAAATTTGCTTTGCCTGGGTGATAAAGAATATCAATGTCATAGTCTTTTAAAAGCTCTAACCACCTTCGTTGCCTCAAATTGAGTTCCTTCTGCTTAAAAAGATATTGCAAGCTTTTGTGATCTGTATAGATGTCAACATGAACCCCATATAAATAATGACGCCATATCTTTAAAGCAAAAACTACTGCTGTCAATTCAAGATCATGTGTGGGAGAGTTTTTCTCATGTGGCCGCAACTGTCGTGAGGCATATGCTATCACCCTACCATGCTGCATCAACACACATCCGAGACCAATCCTGGAAGCATCACAATACACTGCATAGCCTTCTGTACCCTCAGGAAGTACTAACACTGGTGTGGAAGTCAACTTATCTTTCAATTTTTGAAACCCTCTTTCACATGCATCATTCCATTGAAACTTAATTGCCTTGTGAGTTAACTTTGTTAATGGTGCTGCAATAGAAGCAAACCCTTCTACAAATCTCCGGTAATAACCTGCCAAACCCAGAAAACTGCGAATCTCTATGGGTGTCGTAGGTCTTGGCCAATTTTTCACTGCTTCAATCTTTTGGGTATCAACCTGTATACCTTCATCTGATACAATGTGACCCAAGAATGCAACTAATTTCAACCAAAACTCACATTTGGAGAACTTTGCATACAACTTCCGTTCACGAAGAATCTGTAATACTTGTCGTAAGTGCTTAGCATGGTCCTCCGGTGATCTTGAATAAACTAGAATGTCATCTATAAATACTGTCACGAACACGTCTAAGAATGGCTTAAACACTTTATTCATCAAATCCATGAACACAGCTGGAGCATTTGTTAGTCCAAATGACATAACCAAAAATTCATAATGGCCATACCGTGTTCGGAAAGCTGTCTTGGGTACATCTTCTTCTCTAACTCTGACTTGATGGTAACCCGACCTCAAGTCAATCTTTGAAAAACACCTGGGACCCTGTAACTGATCAAACAAATCATCAATGCGAGGGAGAGGATATTTGTTCTTGATCGTTACTTTATTCAACCGCCGGTAGTTAATGCACATCCTCAATGTGCCGTCTTTCTTTCGCACAAATAATACCGGTGCACCCCACGGGGACATACTAGGCCTAATGAAGCCTTTATCCAGCAAATCTTTCAATTGCTCCTTCAATTCACACAATTCTGCTGGAGCCATTCTATATGGAGGAATAGAAATAGGCTGAGTGCCTGGAATCACATCAATGCCAAATTCTACTTCCCGTTCTGGGGGTAAACCTGGAAGTTCCTCTGGAAATACATTAAGAAATTCATTGACTACCGATACTGACTGTGGAATTAATGGTTCCACATCGTTATCTTTCACTCGCACCAAATGACATATGTATCCCTTGGCAATCATTTTTCTGTCTTTCAAATAGGAAATAAATCTCCCTCGTGGTGCCCCTACATTATCCTGCCATTCAAGAACATTTTCCTGCGGAAAACAAAATTGTACCTTCTTGGCCCGGCAATCTACCGTAGCATAACAAGAAGCCAACCAATCCATTCCCATAATTACATCGAAATCCACCATGTCCAATTCAATGAGATCGGCCAATGTATCATGGCCACACACAGTTACCACACAGTTACGATACACTCTCTTTGCAACAATATATTCACCAACTGGTGTAGACACTTCAATTGACTTAATTAATAATTCCGGTGCCTTTACAAATTTCGCAGCAACCAATGGAGTAACATAAGAAAATGTAGAACCTGGGTCAATTAATGCATATACATTATGTGAGAATATGGATAATGTACCTGTGACAACATCAGGGGAAGCCTCTGAATTCTGGCGGTCCACCAAAGCATAAGTGGGATTCTGGACCCCGCTAGTACTGGCTCCTCCTCTGGCACCTCTACCTCGACTAATAGGCTGCACCCCTCGGCCCTGTGAAGGAACCGATGCTGAAGACGCAACAGCCGACCCAGCTAGTCGTGCTATACCACCCATGCTCCGCTGTGGACATTCTCTCGCTATATGTCCCGACATACCACACCAAAAGCAGACATTCGTCCCTGTCCGACATGTACCTGTGTGCATACACCCGCAGTGATGACACTGCTGACGAGGGAAACCTGCTGCCTATGATCCATGAACCCCACTACTATGCCCTACTGAATCACCTCTAAACCCTCGAGACTGCGAATAAGCACCACCTGTGGAATAAGAGAACGACGGTCTAGGTGGTCTAGGAAATATGCGGGGCCTAGATCCTCCTTGGGACATCATAGGTGGTCCCATAGGTCTAGCCCTTTTGGACTGTCCCCTATAAAATTCATGTACCCTTCGTCTCTGTCTTTGATCTTCCATTTTTTGGGCGAAGGCTTGTATTCGAGCACTGTCCATGTCCCTATTCAAGGCCGCAATAGTGCAATCTCTTACCAAGTATGGCTCTAGTCTGTCCACGTATCTATGGACCCTGTCTGTCATCGTAGCCACAACATTTGGCGCATATCGAGCCAAGGAATTAAATTGCAAGCTATATTCTCTGACACTCAAATTTCCTTGACAAAGATTTAGGAACGGATCCGCACGTGCCTCACGGATCTCATAGGGAAAGTAATGATCAAGAAAAGCCACTTTGAACTCTTCCCAAGTAGGTGGGGTTGCATCCATATCACGGGATTTCTTCCAATCCTCGTACCAGAATATTGCCTCTCCTTTCAACCTGTACGCGGCAAGTTCCACTGTTTCTATCCCTGTCACATGCATAACTTCCAATGCCCTCTGAATTTGATCCACGAAGTCCTGTGGATCTGCTTTTGGATCTGCCCCTATGAAAATGGGAGGGTCCAGTTTCAAGAAATCCTGTGTTCTGCAACTTGCCATTCTAGCCGCATCATCATCATGTGCCATTGCACCAGCTCTTCCCTGGCTTTGTGCTTCCACTAACTGTGTCAACATCTGTACAGCATTCCTAAGATCCTGATATGTGGCATTTGTCGGTGGTTCCACGAGCACTTCCCTTCTTCTCGGCTCTTCTGGAGCTGAAGAAGTAGAAGAAGCTCGCGTTGCGAACTCAGTTTCAGCCCCACCTTGAGCAACTTGTTCAGGTGGTGGTCTACTTGTTCCCTCTCCAGCGATTCTATCTATCAGCTTACTTTTATCTTTTCCTCTTCCTCTTCTAGTGTTTGGCATTTTGACTATACCAAAGAAAAACAATTACCAAGATCAGATACAATGCAACTAACAACATTGGCTCTATTGCACGATCTAGAATGAAGGAAAGAAACAACATCCTAAATGTCCCGTAGCCTCCTACTTATAAATGTGGTGCACAACACATCGATAAGTAAGACTTTACTCCGACACGGCCTTGTAGACACCCTTAGAACGACTGCTCTGATACCACTTTTGTCATGCCCCGAATCCCATCGAGACATGATTGGCACCCATAGCCGATAAGGCCCGAGAGAACCAACCTGTGCCTATGTTCAATCATATGCATATCATAATCATAACCACCAGTGCATAAGAACATGAAAGACGAATAAAGGAAAATATGGGACATATTTATACATACATATGAAACTTGGCCGTTGAGGCCATCCAGTTAAAAAAACATATGTCTTTTACACTGTTACACCCATATCCATCTACAAAAGCCTCTAACAAGAGCATTGACCAAAATGAACCATAAGTCGGGAAAAGTCCCCGCTTTACACATTATGTACAATACCAAAACATATATACACTCTGACTCGGAGAAGCCCCGAATGAGCTGGAGCTCACCAAAGAACCGCTAACACTGGCAATCTACTGGGGAGGCCTACTGGGACCTGCGCCTGCAGCAAGTAAGGTAAATTCCCCGAGAAGGGTCAGTACGAAATAAGTACTGAGTATGCAAGGCTAAGATGAAACTGTACAACACATGAATATTTCAATGAATATGTCACTGAACTCAAAACATATGAATAATCAATGTGAATAAGTCACCATGTTGCATTTTGGAAACCATGTGGATTGCTTTCATTACTTTCTTTATCTCAATGCTCACTTGTCATTACATATGTCACAATGTACCCGGGCCCCGACTGATCAGTGGGTCTTTCATATCATATCATTGTGTTGGGATCGAGTCGAGCTAGGCTTATGCCCCTAGACTTGCCACCCATACATCAATGCATCGGGATCTAGTCGAGCTAGGCTTACGCCCCTAGACTTGCCACCCATAAATCCAAACCTCGGGATCGAGTCGAGCTAGGCTTACGCCCCTAGACTTGCCACCCGTACTTGATCATTGACCACATTTGCATTACTTTGTTCATTACTTTGAGATTGATACTTTGATAGTCATAACATCACTTTGGAACTTTGGAACATAACATTGTTGAAAGCTTTGAGTCATTAACCAAGACATGTGAATAAACATCATGAGAAATATAACATTACTAGCACCATGATACCATTGGAACCATTGGACAATAATTCATGAACAAGAGACCCAAGTATAGGCACTATTGAAATATTGGAACATAACCTTATTTGAGCTTTTGAAACATTAACCATGATTATGGGACATGAGAATCCCAAATGATCCATGAGTAGGAAATATATGACAATGACTATTGATAAACGGATATAGGATACCTTTGGACATTTCGGGATAGGACTAGTGACATATCAATGTGAACACTATTTGCCGTATGAAGATACGGACAAAGTAACCTTACATATCTTGGATTCGCAATACGAATATACAACCTTAGATGCGTATACAATAATCCCGCTCCTTCTTTATGTGTCACTCTACAACATAAATACATAACGAAATTCACATTAACCACCAATTACTTTACAAATGCATACCATGTCAATGAGTTACATGTTTGCCTTTAAACATGTCATTTCCCCTTGACAAAACCATTGATCATACTATTATTCCAAAAATTCCATAATATTCCCAACATTGACCAATACATGAAAATCAATACATTTCGCCACAATACTTCTCCTTTACACTTTCTTATCCATAACACATCACAAATAATCCATCAAAGTACCTTAATACAACTCATAACACATATCGGCCAAAATCCCAAAATTTCCACTTATAGACAAGAACAAGTTTAATACCAAAAATAACACCATACATGTTCATATTTTGTCCATACCATGCTTTTTCATCAAAGGCACAAGGCCTAATTCAAGTTCAAATTACCAAGATGACACATCTTTTACCAAAGGCAAAAATACACTATTCATCACTTTGCCAACACAACTAGCATAATATACATAATCTCCCATGCATATAATATGTTAATCCATGAGAATAAACACTTACCAAAGCTTGGAATAGGATGATCTTGTCTAAATATGCCTTAGGGTTTATTTGCTTTAGGGTTTGGAAATGAAAGAAATGTTTGTAAAAATATCCAAAAGTTATGAGAGGCTTTGGGGAATAAAATCTGATGTTGGGGACTTTATATAGACCCAAGGTCATCCTTAGCCCCATGTGGCATTAAGGGATATGTTCAATTGGTCAAATATTGGAAGAATGGATCACTTCCCTTTGGGCCTATGTATTTTATTCCATTTTGGGCCTCAAATTGGGCCCAATAACACATATCCATGTAACCCATAAAATTTCATGTATTAATCACCATATCTCTCATGTTTACATACTTCCATAATGTCACGACAATATTCTTTTAACCAATTCTCATTCGTCCTTTCGATCGCAAAAATTGGAATTCTAGTCGCCCTTGGCTTCATTGAACATTTTGGATCACTATTCACATTTCATGATTTGTTCATGTAGGAGTATGTAGCAGTGTATTTAAGTTTTTGAATCTTTAACAATGCTCAAATAACCCCAAAGAACCAAAAGAAACCATCCAAGAAGCGTCGTCGAATTGCGTTACAAAACGAGTCCGGAAAGGCATAGTTTTTGTGCCTTGCGCCACACCCCCTGAAACAGGGTAGTGGCGCAAGTTTTAAGCCTCCTATGAACTTCTTGGCTGCAGGTGGCTTGCGCCACACCCCTGAAACAGGGTAGTGGCGCAAGTTTCAGCACTTTGCTGAAATTTTCGGCCACTTATCCAACGTTTACGTATCGTCCAATCCCTTATCAAAACACTACAAAATACTTACTTAGTGATCTTAACCATCAAGTAAACATGAATTAAAGTCACAAATGAGGTTAGAATGTGTACGAGTTCTTACCCAAATGCTCCACGAAATCACAAAACACCTCCGACGAAGGTCTAATCGCACATGTTAAGTCCGATATCAAATGTTTCACCAATGACACTATAAAACACATATGCATGGCATATCAACACCTATGTAGGTATGATACCAAGGTCTAAAGTGAGGTCATAAAAGTACGGGGTGTTACATGAAATGTGAATTAGGGACTTGAAAATGGTAAATTGGTTAAATGTAGTGACTTTAAATTTTGAACGTGTTTCCTTAAAATGGTTGAGTTTAGTGACTTGAAATGTGAATTAGTGACTTGAAAATGGTTAAGTGTAGTGACTTAAAATGGTGAACTCGTTTCTTGAAATGGTTAAGTGTAGTGACTTGAAATTGTGAACTTGTTTCTTAAAAATGGTTAAGTGTAGTGACTTAAAATGTGAATTAGTGAGTTGGAAGTGGTTTAGTGTAGTGACTTGAAATTGTGAACTTGTTTCTTGAAAATGGTAAGTGTAGTGACTTGAAATTGTAAACATGTTTCTTGAAAATGGTTAAGTGTAGTGAGTTGAAATGTGAATTAGTGAGTTGAAAATGGTTAAGTGTAGTGACTTGAAATTGTGAACTTATTTCTTGAAAATGGTTAAGTGTAGTGACTTGCAATTTTGAACTTGTTTCTTGAAAATGATTAAGTATAGTGACTTGAAATGTGAATTAGCGAGTTGAAAATGGTTTAGTGTAGTGAGTTGAAATCGTGAACTTGTTTCTTGAAAATGGTTAACTGTAGTGACTTGAAATGTGAATTAGTGACTTGAAAATGGTTAAGTGTAGTGACTTGAAATGTGAATTAGGGACTTGAAAATGGTAAATTGGTTAAATGTAGTGACTTGAAATTTTGAACGTGTTTCCTTAAAATGGTTGAGTTTAGTGACTTGAAATGTGAATTAGTGACTTGAAAATGGTTAAGTGTAGTGACTTAAAATGGTGAACTCGTTTTTTGAAATGGTTAAGTGTAGTGACTTGAAATTGTGAACTTGTTTCTTAAAAATGGTTAAGTGTAGTGACTTAAAATGTGAATTAGTGAGTTGGAAGTGGTTTAGTGTAGTGACTTGAAATTGTGAACTTGTTTCTTGAAAATGGTTAAGTGTAGTGACTTGAAATCTGAATTAGTTACTTGAAACTGGTAAAGTGTAGTGACTTGAAATTGTGAACTTGTTTCTTGAAATGGCTAAGCATAGTGACTTGAAATTGTGAACTTATTTATTGAAAAAGGTTAGGTGTAGGAACTTGAAATGTGAATTAGTGACTTGAAAATGGTTAAGTGTAGTGACGTGAAATATGAATTAAGGACTTGAAAATGGTGAAATGGTTAAATGTAATGACTTGAAATTGTGAACTTGTTTCTTGAAATAGTTGAGTGTAGTGACTTGAAATTGTGAACTTGTTTCTTGAAATGGTTAAGTGTAGTGACTTGCAATTGTGAACTTGTTTCTTGAAAATGGTTAAGTGTAGGGACATAAAATGTGCATTAATGACTAGAAAATGGTTAAGTGTAGTGCCTTGAAATTGTGAACTTGTTTCTTGAAATGGTCAAGTGTAGTGACTTGAAATGTGAATTAGTGACTTGAAAATGATAAAGTGTAGTGATTTGAAATTGTGAACTTGTTTCTTGAAATGGCTAAGCGTAGATGGTTAAGTGTAGTGACTTGAAATTGTGAACTTGTTTCTTGAAAATGATGTAATGTATTGACTTGTAATGTGAACTAGTTTCTTGAAAATGGTGAAGTGTAGTGACTTTAAATGTGAATTAGTGAGTTAAAAATGGTTAAGTGTAGTGACTTGAAATTGTGAACTTGTTTCTTGAAAATGGTTATGTGTAGTGACTTGCAATTGTGAACTTGTTTCTTGAAAATGATTAAGTATAGTGACTTGAAATGTGAATTAGCGAGTTAAAAATGGTTTAGTGTAGTGAGTTGAAATTGTGAACTTGTTTCTTGAAAATGGTTAACTGTAGTGATTTGAAATGTGAATTAGTGACATGAAAATGGTTAAGTGTAGTGACTTGAAATGTGAATTAGGGACTTGAAAATGGTAAATTGGTTAAATGTAGTGACTTTAAATTTTGAACGTGTTTCCTTAAAATGGTTGAGTTTAGTGACTTGAAATGTGAATTAGTGACTTGAAAATGGTTAAGTGTAGTGACTTGAAATGGTGAACTCGTTTTTTGAAATGGTTAAGTGTAGTGACTTGAAATTGTGAACTTGTTTCTTAAAAATGGTTAAGTGTAGTGACTTAAAATGTGAATTAGTGAGTTGGAAGTGGTTTAGTGTAGTGACTTGAAATTGTGAACTTGTTTCTTGAAAATGGTTAAGTGTAGTGACTTGAAATCTAAATTAGTTACTTGAAACTGGTAAAGTGTAGTGACTTGAAATTGTGAACTTGTTTCTTGAAATGGCTAAGCATAGTGACTTGAAATTGTGAACTTATTTATTGAAAAAGGTTAGGTGTAGGAACTTGAAATGTGAATTAGTGACTTGAAAATGGTTAAGTGTAGTGACGTGAAATATGAATTAAGGACTTGAAAATGGTGAAATGGTTAAATGTAATGACTTGAAATTGTGAACTTGTTTCTTGAAATAGTTGAGTGTAGTGACTTGAAATTGTGAACTTGTTTCTTGAAATGGTTAAGTGTAGTGACTTGCAATTGTGAACTTGTTTCTTGAAAATGGTTAAGTGTATTGACTTGAAATTGTAAACATGTTTCTTGAAAATGGTTAAGTGTAGTGAGTTTAAATGTGAATTGGTGAGTTGAAAATGGTTAAGTGTAGTGACTTGAAATTGTGAACTTGTTTCTTGAAAATGGTGCAATGTAGTGACTAGAAATGTGAACTTGTTTCTTGGAAATTGTTAAATGTTGTGTCTTAAAATGTGAATTTGTCACTTGAAAATGTTTAAGTTTAGTGACTTGAAATTGTGAACTTGTTTCTTGAAATGGCTAAGCGTAGTGACTAGAAATTGTGTACTTGTTTCTTCAAAATGGTTAAGTTTAGTGACTTGCATTGTGAATTAGTTTCTTGAAAATGGTTAAATGTTGTGACTTGAAATGTGAACTTGTTTCTTGAAAATGGTTAAGTGTAGTGACTTAAAATGTGAATTAGAGACTTGAAATGGTAAATTGTAGTGACATGAAATTGTGAACTTTTTTTTTGAAAATGGTTAAATGTAGTGACTTGAAATGTGATCTTGTTTCTTGAAAATGGTTAAGTGTAGGGACATAAAATGTGCATTAATGACTAGAAAATGGTTAAGTGTAGGGACATAAAATGTGCATTAATGACTAGAAAATGGTTAAGTGTAGTGCCTTGAAATTGTGAACTTGTTTCTTGAAATGGTCAAGTGTAGTGACTTGAAATGTGAATTAGTGACTTGAAAATGATAAAGTGTAGTGATTTGAAATTGTGAACTTGTTTCTTGAAATGGCTAAGTGTAGATGGTTAAGTGTAGTGACTTGAAATTGTGAACTTGTTTCTTGAAAATGATGTAATGTATTGACTTGTAATGTGAACTGGTTTCTTGAAAATGGTGAAGTGTAGTGACTTTAAATGTGAATTAGTGAGTTAAAAATGGTTAAGTGTAGTGACTTGAAATTGTGAACTTGTTTGTTGAAAATGGTTAAGTGTAGTGACTTTCAATTGAGAACTTGTTTCTTGAAAATGATTAAGTATAGTGACTTGAAATGTGAATTAGCGAGTTGAAAATGGTTTAGTGTAGTGAGTTGAAATTGTGAACTTGTTTCTTGAAAATGGCTAACTGTAGTGACTTGAAATGTGAATTAGTGACTTGAAAATGGTTAAGTGTAGTGATTTGAAATGTGAATTAGGGACTTGAAAATGGTAAATTGGTTAAATGTAGTGACTTTAAATTTTGAACGTGTTTCCTTAAAATGGTTGAGTTTAGTGACTTGAAATATGAATTATTGACTTGAAAATGGTCAAGTGTAGTGACTTGAAATGGTGAACTCGTTTCTTGAAATGGTTAAGTGTAGTGACTTGAAATTGTGAATTTGTTTCTTGAAAATGGCTAACTGTAGTGACTTGAAATGTGAATTAGTGACTTGAAAATGGTTAAGTGTAGTGACTTGAAATGTGAATTAGGGACTTGAAAATGGTAAATTGGTTAAATGTAGTGACTTTAAATTTTGAATGTGTTTCCTTAAAATGGTTGAGTTTAGTGACTTGAAATGTGAATTAGTGACTTGAAAATGGTTAAGTGTAGTGACTTGAAATGTGAATTAGGGACTTGAAAATGGTAAATTGGTTAAATGTAGTGACTTTAAATTTTGAACGTGTTTCCTTAAAATGGTTGAGTTTAGTGACTTGAAATGTGAATTAGTGACTTGAAAATGGTTAAGTGTAGTGACTTGAAATGGTGAACTCGTTTCTTGAAATGGCTAAGCATAGTGACTTGAAATTGTGTACTTGTTTCTTGAAAAAGGTTAGGTGTAGGAACTTGAAATGTGAATTAGTGACTTGAAAATGGTTAAGTGTAGTGACGTGAAATATGAATTAAGGAATTGAAAATGGTGAAATGGTTAAATCTAATGACTTGAAGTTGTGAACTTGTTTCTTGAAATAGTTGAGTGTAGTGACTTGAAATTATGAACTTGTTTCTTGAAATGGTTAAGTGTAGTGACTTGCAATTGTGAACTTGTTTCTTGAAAATGGTTAAGTGTAGTGACTTGAAATTGTAAACATGTTTCTTGAAAATGGTTAAGTGTAGTGAGTTTAAATGTGAATTGGTGAGTTGAAAATGGTTAAGTGTAGTGACTTGAAATTGTGAACTTGTTTCTTGAAAATGGTGCAATGTAGTGACTTGAAATGTGAACTTGTTTCTTGAAAATGGTTAAGTGTTGTGACGTAAAATATGAATATGTGACTTGAAAATGGTTAAGTGTAGTGACTTGAAATTGTGAACTTTTTTCTTGAAATGGTTAAGTGTAGTGACTTGCAATTGTGAACTTGTTTCTTGAAAATGGTTAAGCGTAGTGAATTGAAATGTGAATTAGTGTATTGAAAATGGTAAAATGGTTAAATGTAGTGACTTTAAATTGTGAAATTGTTTTTGAAAATGGTTAAGTGTAGTGACTTGAAATGGTGAACTTGTTTCTTGAAATGGTTAAGTGTAGTGACTTAAAATGTGAATTAGTGAGTTGTAAATGGTTTAGTGCAGAGACTTGAAAATGTGAACTTGTTTCTAGAAAATGGTTAAGTGTAGTGACTTGAAATGTGAATTAGTGACTTGAAACTGGTAAAGTGTAGTGATTTGAAATTGTGAACTTGTTTCTTGAAATGGCTAAGTGTAGTGACTTGAAATTGTGAACTTGTTTCTAGAAAATGGTTAAGTGTAGTGACTTGAAATTGAGAACTTGTTTCTAGAAAATGGTTAAGTGTAGTGACTTGAAATGTGAATTAGTTTCTTGAAAATGGTTAAATGTTGTGACTTGAAATGTGAACTTTTTTCTTGAAAATGGTTAAGTGTAGTGACTTAAAATGTGAATTAGAGACTTGAAATGGTCATGTGTAGTGACATGAAACTGTAAACTTTTTTCTTGAAAATGGTTAAATGTACTGACCTGAAATGTGATCTTGTTTCTTGAAAAGGGTTAAATGTAGGGACTTAAAATGTGAATTAATGACTAGAAAATTGTTAAGTGTAGTGCCTTGAAATTGTGAACTTGTTTCGTGAAATGTTTAAGTGTAGTGACTTGAAATGTGAATTAGTGACTTTAAAATGGTAAAGTGTAGTGATTTGAAATTGTGAACTTGTTTCTTGAAATGGCTAAGCGTAGTGACTTAAAATGTGAACTTATTTCTTTAAAATGGTTAAGTCTAGAGACTTGAAAGTTGAATTAGTGAGTTGAAAATGGTTAAGTGTATTGACTTGAAATTGTGAACTTGTCTCTTGTAAATTGTTAAGTGTAGTGACTTGCAATTGTGAACTTGTTTCTTGAAAATGATTAAGTATAGTGACTTGAAATGTGAATTAGTGAGTTGAAAATGGTTAAGTGTAGTGACTTGAAATTGTGAACTTGTTTCTTGAAAATGATGTAATGTATTGACTTGTAATGTGAACTAGTTTCTTGAAAATGGTGAAGTGTAGTGACTTTAAATGTGAATTAGTGAGTTAAAAATGGTTAAGTGTAGTGACTTGAAATTGTGAACTTGTTTCTTGAAAATGGTTATGTGTAGTGACTTGCAATTGTGAACTTGTTTCTTGAAAATGATTAAGTATAGTGACTTGAAATGTGAATTAGCGAGTTAAAAATGGTTTAGTGTAGTGAGTTGAAATTGTGAACTTGTTTCTTGAAAATGGTTAACTGTAGTGATTTGAAATGTGAATTAGTGACATGAAAATGGTTAAGTGTAGTGACTTGAAATGTGAATTAGGGACTTGAAAATGGTAAATTGGTTAAATGTAGTGACTTTAAATTTTGAACGTGTTTCCTTAAAATGGTTGAGTTTAGTGACTTGAAATGTGAATTAGTGACTTGAAAATGGTTAAGTGTAGTGACTTGAAATGGTGAACTCGTTTCTTGAAATGGTTAAGTGTAGTGACTTGAAATTGTGAACTTGTTTCTTAAAAATGGTTAAGTGTAGTGACTTAAAATGTGAATTAGTGAGTTGGAAGTGGTTTAGTGTAGTGACTTGAAATTGTGAACTTGTTTCTTGAAAATGGTTAAGTGTAGTGACTTGAAATCTGAATTAGTTACTTGAAACTGGTAAAGTGTAGTGACTTGAAATTGTGAACTTGTTTCTTGAAATGGCTAAGCATAGTGACTTGAAATTGTGAACTTATTTATTGAAAAAGGTTAGGTGTAGGAACTTGAAATGTGAATTAGTGACTTGAAAATGGTTAAGTGTAGTGACGTGAAATATGAATTAAGGACTTGAAAATGGTGAAATGGTTAAATGTAATGACTTGAAATTGTGAACTTGTTTCTTGAAATAGTTGAGTGTAGTGACTTGAAATTGTGAACTTGTTTCTTGAAATGGTTAAGTGTAGTGACTTGCAATTGTGAACTTGTTTCTTGAAAATGGTTAAGTGTATTGACTTGAAATTGTAAACATGTTTCTTGAAAATGGTTAAGTGTAGTGAGTTTAAATGTGAATTGGTGAGTTGAAAATGGTTAAGTGTAGTGACTTGAAATTGTGAACTTGTTTCTTGAAAATGGTGCAATGTAGTGACTAGAAATGTGAACTTGTTTCTTGGAAATTGTTAAGTGTTGTGACTTAAAATGTGAATTTGTGACTTGAAAATGTTTAAGTTTAGTGACTTGAAATTGTGAACTTGTTTCTTGAAATGGCTAAGCGTAGTGACTAGAAATTGTGTACTTGTTTCTTCAAAATTGTTAAGTTTAGTGACTTGAATTGTGAATTAGTTTCTTGAAAATGGTTAAATGTTGTGACTTGAAATGTGAACTTGTTTCTTGAAAATGGTTAAGTGTAGTGACTTAAAATGTGAATTAGAGACTTGAAATGGTAAATTGTAGTGACATGAAATTGTGAACTTTTTTTTTGAAAATGGTTAAATGTAGTGACTTGAAATGTGATCTTGTTTCTTGAAAATGGTTAAGTGTAGGGACATAAAATGTGCATTAATGACTAGAAAATGGTTAAGTGTAGGGACATAAAATGTGCATTAATGACTAGAAAATGGTTAAGTGTAGTGCCTTGAAATTGTGAACTTGTTTCTTGAAATGGTCAAGTGTAGTGACTTGAAATGTGAATTAGTGACTTGAAAATGATAAAGTGTAGTGATTTGAAATTGTGAACTTGTTTCTTGAAATGGCTAAGCGTAGATGGTTAAGTGTAGTGACTTGAAATTGTGAACTTGTTTCTTGAAAATGATGTAATGTATTGACTTGTAATGTGAACTAGTTTCTTGAAAATGGTGAAGTGTAGTGACTTTAAATGTGAATTAGTGAGTTAAAAATGGTTAAGTGTAGTGACTTGAAATTGTGAACTTGTTTCTTGAAAATGGTTATGTGTAGTGACTTGCAATTGTGAACTTGTTTCTTGAAAATGATTAAGTATAGTGACTTGAAATGTGAATTAGCGAGTTAAAAATGGTTTAGTGTAGTGAGTTGAAATTGTGAACTTGTTTCTTGAAAATGGTTAACTATAGTGATTTGAAATGTGAATTAGTGACATGAAAATGGTTAAGTGTAGTGACTTGAAATGTGAATTAGGGACTTGAAAATGGTAAATTGGTTAAATGTAGTGACTTTAAATTTTGAACGTGTTTCCTTAAAATGGTTGAGTTTAGTGACTTGAAATGTGAATTAGTGACTTGAAAATGGTTAAGTGTAGTGACTTGAAATGGTGAACTCGTTTTTTGAAATGGTTAAGTGTAGTGACTTGAAATTGTGAACTTGTTTCTTAAAAATGGTTAAGTGTAGTGACTTAAAATGTGAATTAGTGAGTTGGAAGTGGTTTAGTGTAGTGACTTGAAATTGTGAACTTGTTTCTTGAAAATGGTTAAGTGTAGTGACTTGAAATCTAAATTAGTTACTTGAAACTGGTAAAGTGTAGTGACTTGAAATTGTGAACTTGTTTCTTGAAATGGCTAAGCATAGTGACTTGAAATTGTAAACTTATTTATTGAAAAAGGTTAGGTGTAGGAACTTGAAATGTGAATTAGTGACTTGAAAATGGTTAAGTGTAGTGACGTGAAATATGAATTAAGGACTTGAAAATGGTGAAATGGTTAAATGTAATGACTTGAAATTGTGAACTTGTTTCTTGAAATAGTTGAGTGTAGTGACTTGAAATTGTGAACTTGTTTCTTGAAATGGTTAAGTGTAGTGACTTGCAATTGTGAACTTGTTTCTTGAAAATGGTTAAGTGTATTGACTTGAAATTGTAAACATGTTTCTTGAAAATGGTTAAGTGTAGTGAGTTTAAATGTGAATTGGTGAGTTGAAAATGGTTAAGTGTAGTGACTTGAAATTGTGAACTTGTTTCTTGAAAATGGTGCAATGTAGTGACTAGACATGTGAACTTGTTTCTTGGAAATTGTTAAGTGTTGTGACTTAAAATGTGAATTTGTGACTTGAAAATGTTTAAGTTTAGTGACTTGAAATTGTGAACTTGTTTCTTGAAATGGCTAAGCGTAGTGACTAGAAATTGTGTACTTGTTTCTTCAAGATTGTTAAGTTTAGTGACTTGAATTGTGAATTAGTTTCTTGAAAATGGTTAAATGTTGTGACTTGAAATGTGAACTTGTTTCTTGAAAATGGTTAAGTGTAGTGACTTAAAATGTGAATTAGAGACTTGAAATGGTAAATTGTAGTGACATGAAATTGTGAACTTTTTTTTTGAAAATGGTTAAATGTAGTGACTTGAAATGTGATCTTGTTTCTTGAAAATGGTTAAGTGTAGGGACATAAAATGTGCATTAATGACTAGAAAATGGTTAAGTGTAGGGACATAAAATGTGCATTAATGACTAGAAAATGGTTAAGTGTAGTGCCTTGAAATTGTGAACTTGTTTCTTGAAATGGTCAAGTGTAGTGACTTGAAATGTGAATTAGTGACTTGAAAATGATAAAGTGTAGTGATTTGAAATTGTGAACTTGTTTCTTGAAATGGCTAAGCGTAGATGGTTAAGTGTAGTGACTTGAAATTGTGAACTTGTTTCTTGAAAATGGTTAAGTGTAGTGACTTTCAATTGAGAACTTGTTTCTTGAAAATGATTAAGTATAGTGACTTGAAATGTGAATTAGCGAGTTGAAAATGGTTTAGTGTAGTGAGTTGAAATTGTGAACTTGTTTCTTGAAAATGGCTAACTGTAGTGACTTGAAATGTGAATTAGTGACTTGAAAATGGTTAAGTGTAGTGATTTGAAATGTGAATTAGGGACTTGAAAATGGTAAATTGGTTAAATGTAGTGACTTTAAATTTTGAACGTGTTTCCTTAAAATGGTTGAGTTTAGTGACTTGAAATATGAATTATTGACTTGAAAATGGTCAAGTGTAGTGACTTGAAATGGTGAACTCGTTTCTTGAAATGGTTAAGTGTAGTGACTTGAAATTGTGAATTTGTTTCTTGAAAATGGCTAACTGTAGTGACTTGAAATGTGAATTAGTGACTTGAAAATGGTTAAGTGTAGTGACTTGAAATGTGAATTAGGGACTTGAAAATGGTAAATTGGTTAAATGTAGTGACTTTAAATTTTGAATGTGTTTCCTTAAAATGGTTGAGTTTAGTGACTTGAAATGTGAATTAGTGACTTGAAAATGGTTAAGTGTAGTGACTTGAAATGTGAATTAGGGACTTGAAAATGGTAAATTGGTTAAATGTAGTGACTTTAAATTTTGAACGTGTTTCCTTAAAATGGTTGAGTTTAGTGACTTGAAATGTGAATTAGTGACTTGAAAATGGTTAAGTGTAGTGACTTGAAATGGTGAACTCGTTTCTTGAAATGGCTAAGCATAGTGACTTGAAATTGTGTACTTGTTTCTTGAAAAAGGTTAGGTGTAGGAACTTGAAATGTGAATTAGTGACTTGAAAATGGTTAAGTGTAGTGACGTGAAATATGAATTAAGGAATTGAAAATGGTGAAATGGTTAAATCTAATGACTTGAAGTTGTGAACTTGTTTCTTGAAATAGTTGAGTGTAGTGACTTGAAATTATGAACTTGTTTCTTGAAATGGTTAAGTGTAGTGACTTGCAATTGTGAACTTGTTTCTTGAAAATGGTTAAGTGTAGTGACTTGAAATTGTAAACATGTTTCTTGAAAATGGTTAAGTGTAGTGAGTTTAAATGTGAATTGGTGAGTTGAAAATGGTTAAGTGTAGTGACTTGAAATTGTGAACTTGTTTCTTGAAAATGGTGCAATGTAGTGACTTGAAATGTGAACTTGTTTCTTGAAAATGGTTAAGTGTTGTGACGTAAAATATGAATATGTGACTTGAAAATGGTTAAGTGTAGTGACTTGAAATTGTGAACTTTTTTCTTGAAATGGTTAAGTGTAGTGACTTGCAATTGTGAACTTGTTTCTTGAAAATGGTTAAGCGTAGTGAATTGAAATGTGAATTAGTGTATTGAAAATGGTAAAATGGTTAAATGTAGTGACTTTAAATTGTGAAATTGTTTTTGAAAATGGTTAAGTGTAGTGACTTGAAATGGTGAACTTGTTTCTTGAAATGGTTAAGTGTAGTGACTTAAAA
The DNA here is from genome assembly GCA_031232105.1 of Capsicum rhomboideum. Lineage (NCBI taxonomy): Eukaryota > Viridiplantae > Streptophyta > Magnoliopsida > Solanales > Solanaceae > Capsicum > Capsicum rhomboideum. Next base: position 62,348,677 of record CP124711.1, read on the forward strand.
TGTGAATTAGTGAGTTGTAAATGGTTTAGTGCAGAGACTTGAAAATGTGAACTTGTTTCTAGAAAATGGTTAAGTGTAGTGACTTGAAATGTGAATTAGTGACTTGAAACTGGTAAAGTGTAGTGATTTGAAATTGTGAACTTGTTTCTTGAAATGGCTAAGTGTAGTGACTTGAAATTGTGAACTTGTTTCTAGAAAATGGTTAAGTGTAGTGACTTGAAATTGAGAACTTGTTTCTAGAAAATGGTTAAGTGTAGTGACTTGAAATGTGAATTAGTTTCTTGAAAATGGTTAAATGTTGTGACTTGAAATGTGAACTTTTTTCTTGAAAATGGTTAAGTGTAGTGACTTAAAATGTGAATTAGAGACTTGAAATGGTCATGTGTAGTGACATGAAACTGTAAACTTTTTTCTTGAAAATGGTTAAATGTACTGACCTGAAATGTGATCTTGTTTCTTGAAAAGGGTTAAATGTAGGGACTTAAAATGTGAATTAATGACTAGAAAATTGTTAAGTGTAGTGCCTTGAAATTGTGAACTTGTTTCGTGAAATGTTTAAGTGTAGTGACTTGAAATGTGAATTAGTGACTTTAAAATGGTAAAGTGTAGTGATTTGAAATTGTGAACTTGTTTCTTGAAATGGCTAAGCGTAGTGACTTAAAATGTGAACTTATTTCTTTAAAATGGTTAAGTCTAGAGACTTGAAAGTTGAATTAGTGAGTTGAAAATGGTTAAGTGTATTGACTTGAAATTGTGAACTTGTCTCTTGTAAATTGTTAAGTGTAGTGACTTGCAATTGTGAACTTGTTTCTTGAAAATGATTAAGTATAGTGACTTGAAATGTGAATTAGTGAGTTGAAAATGGTTAAGTGTAGTGACTTGAAATTGTGAACTTGTTTCTTGAAAATGATGTAATGTATTGACTTGTAATGTGAACTAGTTTCTTGAAAATGGTGAAGTGTAGTGACTTTAAATGTGAATTAGTGAGTTAAAAATGGTTAAGTGTAGTGACTTGAAATTGTGAACTTGTTTCTTGAAAATGGTTAAGTGTAGTGACTTGCAATTGTGAACTTGTTTCTTGAAAATGATTAAGTATAGTGACTTGAAATGTGAATTAGCGAGTTAAAAATGGTTTAGTGTAGTGAGTTGAAATTGTGAACTTGTTTCTTGAAAATGGTTAACTGTAGTGATTTGAAATGTGAATTAGTGACATGAAAATGGTTAAGTGTAGTGACTTGAAATGTGAATTAGGGACTTGAAAATGGTAAATTGGTTAAATGTAGTGACTTTAAATTTTGAACGTGTTTCCTTAAAATGGTTGAGTTTAGTGACTTGAAATGTGAATTAGTGACTTGAAAATGGTTAAGTGTAGTGACTTGAAATGGTGAACTCGTTTCTTGAAATGGTTAAGTGTAGTGACTTGAAATTGTGAACTTGTTTCTTAAAAATGGTTAAGTGTAGTGACTTAAAATGTGAATTAGTGAGTTGGAAGTGGTTTAGTGTAGTGACTTGAAATTGTGAACTTGTTTCTTGAAAATGGTTAAGTGTAGTGACTTGAAATCTGAATTAGTTACTTGAAACTGGTAAAGTGTAGTGACTTGAAATTGTGAACTTGTTTCTTGAAATGGCTAAGCATAGTGACTTGAAATTGTGAACTTATTTATTGAAAAAGGTTAGGTGTAGGAACTTGAAATGTGAATTAGTGACTTGAAAATGGTTAAGTGTAGTGACGTGAAATATGAATTAAGGACTTGAAAATGGTGAAATGGTTAAATGTAATGACTTGAAATTGTGAACTTGTTTCTTGAAATAGTTGAGTGTAGTGACTTGAAATTGTGAACTTGTTTCTTGAAATGGTTAAGTGTAGTGACTTGCAATTGTGAACTTGTTTCTTGAAAATGGTTAAGTGTATTGACTTGAAATTGTAAACATGTTTCTTGAAAATGGTTAAGTGTAGTGAGTTTAAATGTGAATTGGTGAGTTGAAAATGGTTAAGTGTAGTGACTTGAAATTGTGAACTTGTTTCTTGAAAATGGTGCAATGTAGTGACTAGAAATGTGAACTTGTTTCTTGGAAATTGTTAAGTGTTGTGACTTAAAATGTGAATTTGTGACTTGAAAATGTTTAAGTTTAGTGACTTGAAATTGTGAACTTGTTTCTTGAAATGGCTAAGCGTAGTGACTAGAAATTGTGTACTTGTTTCTTCAAAATTGTTAAGTTTAGTGACTTGAATTGTGAATTAGTTTCTTGAAAATGGTTAAATGTTGTGACTTGAAATGTGAACTTGTTTCTTGAAAATGGTTAAGTGTAGTGACTTAAAATGTGAATTAGAGACTTGAAATGGTAAATTGTAGTGACATGAAATTGTGAACTTTTTTTTTGAAAATGGTTAAATGTAGTGACTTGAAATGTGATCTTGTTTCTTGAAAATGGTTAAGTGTAGGGACATAAAATGTGCATTAATGACTAGAAAATGATTAAGTATAGTGACTTGAAATGTGAATTAGCGAGTTGAAAATGGTTTAGTGTAGTGAGTTGAAATTGTGAACTTGTTTCTTGAAAATGGCTAACTGTAGTGACTTGAAATGTGAATTAGTGACTTGAAAATGGTTAAGTGTAGTGATTTGAAATGTGAATTAGGGACTTGAAAATGGTAAATTGGTTAAATGTAGTGACTTTAAATTTTGAACGTGTTTCCTTAAAATGGTTGAGTTTAGTGACTTGAAATATGAATTAGTGACTTGAAAATGGTCAAGTGTAGTGACTTGAAATGGTGAACTCGTTTCTTGAAATGGTTAAGTGTAGTGACTTGAAATTGTGAATTTGTTTCTTGAAAATGGCTAACTGTAGTGACTTGAAATGTGAATTAGTGACTTGAAAATGGTTAAGTGTAGTGACTTGAAATGTGAATTAGGGACTTGAAAATGGTAAATTGGTTAAATGTAGTGACTTTAAATTTTGAATGTGTTTCCTTAAAATGGTTGAGTTTAGTGACTTGAAATGTGAATTAGTGACTTGAAAATGGTTAAGTGTAGTGACTTGAAATGTGAATTAGGGACTTGAAAATGGTAAATTGGTTAAATGTAGTGACTTTAAATTTTGAACGTGTTTCCTTAAAATGGTTGAGTTTAGTGACTTGAAATGTGAATTAGTGACTTGAAAATGGTTAAGTGTAGTGACTTGAAATGGTGAACTCGTTTCTTGAAATGGCTAAGCATAGTGACTTGAAATTGTGTACTTGTTTCTTGAAAAAGGTTAGGTGTAGGAACTTGAAATGTGAATTAGTGACTTGAAAATGGTTAAGTGTAGTGACGTGAAATATGAATTAAGGAATTGAAAATGGTGAAATGGTTAAATCTAATGACTTGAAGTTGTGAACTTGTTTCTTGAAATAGTTGAGTGTAGTGACTTGAAATTATGAACTTGTTTCTTGAAATGGTTAAGTGTAGTGACTTGCAATTGTGAACTTGTTTCTTGAAAATGGTTAAGTGTAGTGACTTGAAATTGTAAACATGTTTCTTGAAAATGGTTAAGTGTAGTGAGTTTAAATGTGAATTGGTGAGTTGAAAATGGTTAAGTGTAGTGACTTGAAATTGTGAACTTGTTTCTTGAAAATGGTGCAATGTAGTGACTTGAAATGTGAACTTGTTTCTTGAAAATGGTTAAGTGTTGTGACGTAAAATATGAATATGTGACTTGAAAATGGTTAAGTGTAGTGACTTGAAATTGTGAACTTTTTTCTTGAAATGGTTAAGTGTAGTGACTTGCAATTGTGAACTTGTTTCTTGAAAATGGTTAAGCGTAGTGAATTGAAATGTGAATTAGTGTATTGAAAATGGTAAAATGGTTAAATGTAGTGACTTTAAATTGTGAAATTGTTTTTGAAAATGGTTAAGTGTAGTGACTTGAAATGGTGAACTTGTTTCTTGAAATGGTTAAGTGTAGTGACTTAAAATGTGAATTAGTGAGTTGTAAATGGTTTAGTGCAGAGACTTGAAAATGTGAACTTGTTTCTAGAAAATGGTTAAGTGTAGTGACTTGAAATGTGAATTAGTGACTTGAAACTGGTAAAGTGTAGTGATTTGAAATTGTGAACTTGTTTCTTGAAATGGCTAAGTGTAGTGACTTGAAATTGTGAACTTGTTTCTAGAAAATGGTTAAGTGTAGTGACTTGAAATTGAGAACTTGTTTCTAGAAAATGGTTAAGTGTAGTGACTTGAAATGTGAATTAGTTTCTTGAAAATGGTTAAATGTTGTGACTTGAAATGTGAACTTTTTTCTTGAAAATGGTTAAGTGTAGTGACTTAAAATGTGAATTAGAGACTTGAAATGGTCATGTGTAGTGACATGAAACTGTAAACTTTTTTCTTGAAAATGGTTAAATGTACTGACCTGAAATGTGATCTTGTTTCTTGAAAAGGGTTAAATGTAGGGACTTAAAATGTGAATTAATGACTAGAAAATTGTTAAGTGTAGTGCCTTGAAATTGTGAACTTGTTTCGTGAAATGTTTAAGTGTAGTGACTTGAAATGTGAATTAGTGACTTTAAAATGGTAAAGTGTAGTGATTTGAAATTGTGAACTTGTTTCTTGAAATGGCTAAGCGTAGTGACTTAAAATGTGAACTTATTTCTTTAAAATGGTTAAGTCTAGAGACTTGAAAGTTGAATTAGTGAGTTGAAAATGGTTAAGTGTATTGACTTGAAATTGTGAACTTGTCTCTTGTAAATTGTTAAGTGTAGTGACTTGCAATTGTGAACTTGTTTCTTGAAAATGATTAAGTATAGTGACTTGAAATGTGAATTAGTGAGTTGAAAATGGTTAAGTGTAGTGACTTGAAATTGTGAACTTGTTTCTTGAAAATGATGTAATGTATTGACTTGTAATGTGAACTAGTTTCTTGAAAATGGTGAAGTGTAGTGACTTTAAATGTGAATTAGTGAGTTAAAAATGGTTAAGTGTAGTGACTTGAAATTGTGAACTTGTTTCTTGAAAATGGTTATGTGTAGTGACTTGCAATTGTGAACTTGTTTCTTGAAAATGATTAAGTATAGTGACTTGAAATGTGAATTAGCGAGTTAAAAATGGTTTAGTGTAGTGAGTTGAAATTGTGAACTTGTTTCTTGAAAATGGTTAACTGTAGTGATTTGAAATGTGAATTAGTGACATGAAAATGGTTAAGTGTAGTGACTTGAAATGTGAATTAGGGACTTGACAATGGTAAATTGGTTAAATGTAGTGACTTTAAATTTTGAACGTGTTTCCTTAAAATGGTTGAGTTTAGTGACTTGAAATGTGAATTAGTGACTTGAAAATGGTTAAGTGTAGTGACTTGAAATGGTGAACTCGTTTCTTGAAATGGTTAAGTGTAGTGACTTGAAATTGTGAACTTGTTTCTTAAAAATGGTTAAGTGTAGTGACTTAAAATGTGAATTAGTGAGTTGGAAGTGGTTTAGTGTAGTGACTTGAAATTGTGAACTTGTTTCTTGAAAATGGTTAAGTGTAGTGACTTGAAATCTGAATTAGTTACTTGAAACTGGTAAAGTGTAGTGACTTGAAATTGTGAACTTGTTTCTTGAAATGGCTAAGCATAGTGACTTGAAATTGTGAACTTATTTATTGAAAAAGGTTAGGTGTAGGAACTTGAAATGTGAATTAGTGACTTGAAAATGGTTAAGTGTAGTGACGTGAAATATGAATTAAGGACTTGAAAATGGTGAAATGGTTAAATGTAATGACTTGAAATTGTGAACTTGTTTCTTGAAATAGTTGAGTGTAGTGACTTGAAATTGTGAACTTGTTTCTTGAAATGGTTAAGTGTAGTGACTTGCAATTGTGAACTTGTTTCTTGAAAATGGTTAAGTGTATTGACTTGAAATTGTAAACATGTTTCTTGAAAATGGTTAAGTGTAGTGAGTTTAAATGTGAATTGGTGAGTTGAAAATGGTTAAGTGTAGTGACTTGAAATTGTGAACTTGTTTCTTGAAAATGGTGCAATGTAGTGACTAGAAATGTGAACTTGTTTCTTGGAAATTGTTAAGTGTTGTGACTTAAAATGTGAATTTGTGACTTGAAAATGTTTAAGTTTAGTGACTTGAAATTGTGAACTTGTTTCTTGAAATGGCTAAGCGTAGTGACTAGAAATTGTGTACTTGTTTCTTCAAAATTGTTAAGTTTAGTGACTTGAATTGTGAATTAGTTTCTTGAAAATGGTTAAATGTTGTGACTTGAAATGTGAACTTGTTTCTTGAAAATGGTTAAGTGTAGTGACTTAAAATGTGAATTAGAGACTTGAAATGGTAAATTGTAGTGACATGAAATTGTGAACTTTTTTTTTGAAAATGGTTAAATGTAGTGACTTGAAATGTGATCTTGTTTCTTGAAAATGGTTAAGTGTAGGGACATAAAATGTGCATTAATGACTAGAAAATGGTTAAGTGTAGGGACATAAAATGTGCATTAATGACTAGAAAATGGTTAAGTGTAGTGCCTTGAAATTGTGAACTTGTTTCTTGAAATGGTCAAGTGTAGTGACTTGAAATGTGAATTAGTGACTTGAAAATGATAAAGTGTAGTGATTTGAAATTGTGAACTTGTTTCTTGAAATGGCTAAGCGTAGATGGTTAAGTGTAGTGACTTGAAATTGTGAACTTGTTTCTTGAAAATGATGTAATGTATTGACTTGTAATGTGAACTAGTTTCTTGAAAATGGTGAAGTGTAGTGACTTTAAATGTGAATTAGTGAGTTAAAAATGGTTAAGTGTAGTGACTTGAAATTGTGAACTTGTTTCTTGAAAATGGTTATGTGTAGTGACTTGCAATTGTGAACTTGTTTCTTGAAAATGATTAAGTATAGTGACTTGAAATGTGAATTAGCGAGTTAAAAATGGTTTAGTGTAGTGAGTTGAAATTGTGAACTTGTTTCTTGAAAATGGTTAACTATAGTGATTTGAAATGTGAATTAGTGACATGAAAATGGTTAAGTGTAGTGACTTAAAATGTGAATTAGTGAGTTGGAAGTGGTTTAGTGTAGTGACTTGAAATTGTGAACTTGTTTCTTGAAAATGGTTAAGTGTAGTGACTTGAAATCTGAATTAGTTACTTGAAACTGGTAAAGTGTAGTGACTTGAAATTGTGAACTTGTTTCTTGAAATGGCTAAGCATAGTGACTTGAAATTGTGAACTTGTTTCTTGAAAATGGTTAGGTGTAGGAACTTGAAATGTGAATTAGTGACTTGAAAATGGTTCAGTGTAGTGACGTGAAATATGAATTAAGGACTTGAAAATGGTGAAATGGTTAAATGTAATGACTTGAAATTGTGAACTTGTTTCGTGAAACAGTTGAGTGTAGTGACTTGAAATTGTGAACTTGTTTCTTTAAATGGTTAAGTGTAGTGACTTGAAATTGTAAACATGTTCTTGAAAATGGTTAAGTGTAGTGAGTTTAAATGTGAATTGGTGAGTTGAAAATGGTTAAGTGTAGTGACTTGAAATTGTGAACTTGTTTCTTTAAAATGGTGCAATGTAGTGACTTGAAATGTGAACTTGTTTCTTGAAAATGGTTAAGTGTTGTGACTTAAAATGTGAATTTGTGACCTGAAAATGGTTAAGTGTAGTGACTTGAAAATGGTAAATTGGTTAAATGTAGTGACTTTAAATTTTGAACTTGTTTCCTTAAAATGGTTGAGTGTAGTGACTTGAAATTGTGAACATGTTTCTTGAAAATGGTTAAGTGTAGTGACTTGAAATGTGAATTAGTTTCTTGAAAATGGTTAAATGCTGTGACTTGAAATGTGAACTTGTTTCTTGAAAATGGTTAAGTGTAGTGACTTAAAATGTGAATTAGAGACTTGAAATGGTCAAGTGTAGTGACATGAAATTGTGAACTTTTTTCTTGAAAATGGTTAAATGTAGTGACTTGAAATGTGATCTTGTTTCTTTAAAATGGTTAAGTGTAGGGACATAAAATGTGTATTAATGACTAGAAAATGGTTCAGTGTAGTGCCTTGAAATTGTGAACTTGTTTCTTGAAAATGGTTAAGTGTAGTGACTTGAAATGTGAATTAGTTTCTTGAAAATGGTTAAATGTTGTGACTTGAAATGTGAACTTTTTTCTTGAAAATGGTTAAGTATAGTGACTTGAAATGTGAATTAGTGAGTTGAAAATGGTATAGTATAGTGACTTGAAATTGTGAACTTGTTTATTGAAAATGGTTAACTGTAGCGATTTGAAATGTGAATTAGTTACTTGAAAATGGTTAAGTGTAGTAACTTGAAATATGAATTAAGGACTTGAAAATGGTGAAAAGGTTAAATGTAATGACTTGAAATTGTGAACTTGTGTCGTGAAAATGGTTGAATGTAGTGACTTGAAATTGTGAACTTGTTTCTTGAAATGCTTAAGTGTAGTGACTTGCAAATGTGAACTTGTTTCTTGAAATGGCTAAGTGTAGTGACTTGAAATTGCGAACTTGTTTCTTGAAAATGGTTAAGTGTAGTGACTTGAAATGTGAATTAGTTTCTTAAAAATGGTTAAATGCTGTGACTTGAAATGTGAACTTGTTTCTTGAAAATGGTTAAGTGTAGTGACTTAAAATGTGAATTAGAGACTTGAAATGGTCAAGTGTAGTGACATGAAATTGTGAACTTTTTTCTTGAAAATGGTTAAATGTAGTGACTTGAAATGTGATCTTGTTTATTGAAAATGGTTAAGTGTAGGGACATAAAATGTGTATTAATGACTAGAAAACGGTTAAGTGTAGTGCCTTGAAATTGTGAACTTGTTTCTTGAAATGGTTAAGTGTAGTGACTTGAAATGTGAACTTGTTTCTTGAAAATGGTAAAGTGTAGTGATTTGAAATTGTGAACTTGTTTCTTGAAATGACTAAGCATAGTGACTAGAAATTGTGAACTTGTTTCTTGAAAATGGTTAAGTGTAGTGACTTGAAATTGTAAACATGTTTCTTGAAAATGGTTAAGTGTAGTGAGTTGAAAGTTGAATTAGTGAGTTGAAAATGGTTAAGTGTATTGACTTTAAATTGTGAACTTGTCTCTTGAAAATGGTTAAGTGTAGTGACTTGCAATTGTGAACTTGTTTCTTGAAAATGATTGAGTATAGTGACTTGAAATGTGAATTAGTGAGTTGAAAATGGTTAAGTGTAGTGACTTGAAATTGTGAACTTGTTTCTTGAAAATGATGTAATGTATTGACTTGTAATGTGAACTGGTTTGTTGAAAATGGTGAAGTGTAGTGACTTTAAATGTGAATTAATGAGTTAAAAATGGTTAAGTGTAGTGACTTGAAATTGTGAACTTGTTTCTTGAAAATGGTTAAGTGTAGGGACTTGAAATGTGAACTTGTTTCTTGAAATGGTTTAGTGTAGTGACTTTAAATTGTGAACTTGTTTCTTGAAAATGGTTAAGCGTAGTGACTTGAAATATTAATTAAGGACTTGAAAATGGTTAAGTGTAGTGACTTGAAAATGGTAAATTGGTTAAATGTAGTGACTTTAAATTTTGAACTTGTTTCCTTAAAATGGTTGAGTGTAGTGACTTGAAATTGTGAACATGTTTCTTGAAAATAGTTAAGTGTAGTGACTTGAAATGTGAATTAGTTTCTTGAAAATGGTTAAATGTTGTGACTTGAAATGTGAACTTGTTTCTTGAAAATGGTTAAGTGTAGTGACTTAAAATGTGAATTAGAGACTTGAAATGGTCAAGTGTAGTGACATGAAATTGTGAACTTTTTTCTTGAAAATGGTTAAATGTAGTGACTTGAAATGTGATCTTGTTTCTTTAAAATTGTTAAGTGTAGGGACATAAAATGTGTATTAATGACTAGAAAATGGTTCAGTGTAGTGACTTGAAATGTGATCTTGTTTCTTTAAAATGGTTAAGTGTAGGGACATAAAATGTGTATTAATGACTAGAAAATGGTTCAGTGTAGTGCCTTGAAATTGTGAACTTGTTTCTTGAAAATGGTTAAGTGTAGTGACTTGAAATGTGAATTAGTTTCTTGAAAATGGTTAAATGTTGTGACTTGAAATGTGAACTTTTTTCTTGAAAATGGTTAAGTATAGTGACTTGAAATGTGAATTAGTGAGTTGAAAATGGTATAGTATAGTGACTTGAAATTGTGAACTTGTTTATTGAAAATGGTTAACTGTAGCGATTTGAAATGTGAATTAGTTACTTGAAAATGGTTAAGTGTAGTAACTTGAAATATGAATTAAGGACTTGAAAATGGTGAAAAGGTTAAATGTAATGACTTGAAATTGTGAACTTGTGTCGTGAAAATGGTTGAATGTAGTGACTTGAAATTGTGAACTTGTTTCTTGAAATGCTTAAGTGTAGTGACTTGCAAATGTGAACTTGTTTCTTGAAATGGCTAAGTGTAGTGACTTGAAATTGCGAACTTGTTTCTTGAAAATGGTTAAGTGTAGTGACTTGAAATGTGAATTAGTTTCTTAAAAATGGTTAAATGCTGTGACTTGAAATGTGAACTTGTTTCTTGAAAATGGTTAAGTGTAGTGACTTAAAATGTGAATTAGAGACTTGAAATGGTCAAGTGTAGTGACATGAAATTGTGAACTTTTTTCTTGAAAATGGTTAAATGTAGTGACTTGAAATGTGATCTTGTTTATTGAAAATGGTTAAGTGTAGGGACATAAAATGTGTATTAATGACTAGAAAACGGTTAAGTGTAGTGCCTTGAAATTGTGAACTTGTTTCTTGAAATGGTTAAGTGTAGTGACTTGAAATGTGAACTTGTTTCTTGAAAATGGTAAAGTGTAGTGATTTGAAATTGTGAACTTGTTTCTTGAAATGACTAAGCATAGTGACTAGAAATTGTGAACTTGTTTCTTGAAAATGGTTAAGTGTAGTGACTTGAAATTGTAAACATGTTTCTTGAAAATGGTTAAGTGTAGTGAGTTGAAAGTTGAATTAGTGAGTTGAAAATGGTTAAGTGTATTGACTTTAAATTGTGAACTTGTCTCTTGAAAATGGTTAAGTGTAGTGACTTGCAATTGTGAACTTGTTTCTTGAAAATGATTGAGTATAGTGACTTGAAATGTGAATTAGTGAGTTGAAAATGGTTAAGTGTAGTGACTTGAAATTGTGAACTTGTTTCTTGAAAATGATGTAATGTATTGACTTGTAATGTGAACTGGTTTGTTGAAAATGGTGAAGTGTAGTGACTTTAAATGTGAATTAGTGAGTTAAAAATGGTTAAGTGTAGTGACTTGAAATTGTGAACTTGTTTCTTGAAAATGGTTAAGTGTAGTGACTTGAAATGTGAACTTGTTTCTTGAAATGGTTTAGTGTAGTGACTTTAAATTGTGAACTTGTTTCTTGAAAATGGTTAAGCGTAGTGACTTGAAATATTAATTAAGGACTTGAAAATGGTTAAGTGTAGTGACTTGAAAATGGTAAATTGGTTAAATGTAGTGACTTTAAATTTTGAACTTGTTTCCTTAAAATGGTTGAGTGTAGTGACTTGAAATTGTGAACATGTTTCTTGAAAATAGTTAAGTGTAGTGACTTGAAATGTGAATTAGTTTCTTGAAAATGGTTAAATGTTGTGACTTGAAATGTGAACTTGTTTCTTGAAAATGGTTAAGTGTAGTGACTTAAAATGTGAATTAGAGACTTGAAATGGTCAAGTGTAGTGACATGAAATTGTGAACTTTTTTCTTGAAAATGGTTAAATGTAGTGACTTGAAATGTGATCTTGTTTCTTTAAAATTGTTAAGTGTAGGGACATAAAATGTGTATTAATGACTAGAAAATGGTTCAGTGTAGTGACTTGAAATGTGATCTTGTTTCTTTAAAATGGTTAAGTGTAGGGACATAAAATGTGTATTAATGACTAGAAAATGGTTCAGTGTAGTGCCTTGAAATTGTGAACTTGTTTCTTGAAAATGGTTAAGTGTAGTGACTTGAAATGTGAATTAGTTTCTTGAAAATGGTTAAATGTTGTGACTTGAAATGTGAACTTTTTTCTTGAAAATGGTTAAGTATAGTGACTTGAAATGTGAATTAGTGAGTTGAAAATGGTATAGTATAGTGACTTGAAATTGTGAACTTGTTTATTGAAAATGGTTAACTGTAGCGATTTGAAATGTGAATTAGTTAATTGAAAATGGTTAAGTGTAGTAACTTGAAATATGAATTAAGGACTTGAAAATGGTGAAAAGGTTAAATGTAATGACTTGAAATTGTGAACTTGTGTCGTGAAAATGGTTGAATGTAGTGACTTGAAATTGTGAACTTGTTTCTTGAAATGCTTAAGTGTAGTGACTTGCAAATGTGAACTTGTTTCTTGAAATGGCTAAGTGTAGTGACTTGAAATTGCGAACTTGTTTCTTGAAAATGGTTAAGTGTAGTGACTTGAAATGTGAATTAGTTTCTTAAAAATGGTTAAATGCTGTGACTTGAAATGTGAACTTGTTTCTTGAAAATGGTTAAGTGTAGTGACTTAAAATGTGAATTAGAGACTTGAAATGGTCAAGTGTAGTGACATGAAATTGTGAACTTTTTTCTTGAAAATGGTTAAATGTAGTGACTTGAAATGTGATCTTGTTTATTGAAAATGGTTAAGTGTAGGGACATAAAATGTGTATTAATGACTAGAAAACGGTTAAGTGTAGTGCCTTGAAATTGTGAACTTGTTTCTTGAAATGGTTAAGTGTAGTGACTTGAAATGTGAACTTGTTTCTTGAAAATGGTAAAGTGTAGTGATTTGAAATTGTGAACTTGTTTCTTGAAATGACTAAGCATAGTGACTAGAAATTGTGAACTTGTTTCTTGAAAATGGTTAAGTGTAGTGACTTGAAATTGTAAACATGTTTCTTGAAAATGGTTAAGTGTAGTGAGTTGAAAGTTGAATTAGTGAGTTGAAAATGGTTAAGTGTATTGACTTTAAATTGTGAACATGTCTCTTGAATATGGTTAAGTGTAGTGACTTGCAATTGTGAACTTGTTGCTTGAAAATGATTGAGTATAGTGACTTGAAATGTGAATTAGTGAGTTGAAAATGGTTAAGTGTAGTGACTTGAAATTGTGAACTTGTTTCTTGAAAATGATGTAATGTATTGACTTGTAATGTGAACTGGTTTGTTGAAAATGGTGAAGTGTAGTGACTTTAAATGTGAATTAGGGAGTTAAAAATGGTTAAGTGTAGTGACTTGAAATTGTGAACTTGTTTCTTGAAAATGGTTAAGTGTAGTGACTTGAAATTGAGAACTTGTTTCTTCAAAATGATTAAGTATAGTGACTTGAAAAATGAATTAGCTAGTTGAAAATGGGTTAGTGTAGTGAGTTGAAATTGTGAACTTGTTTCTTGAAAATGGTTAACTGTAGTGATTTTAAATGTGAATTAGTGACTTGAAAATGGTTAAGTGTAGTGACTTGAAATGTGAATTAGGGACTTGAAAATGGTAAATTGGTTAAATGTAGTGACTTGCAATTGTGAACTTGTTTCTTGAAAATGATTAAGTATAGTGACTTGAAATGTGAATTAGTGAGTTGAAAATGGTTAAGTGTAGTGACTTGAAATTGTGAACTCGTTTCTTGAAATAGTTAAGTGCAGTGACTTGAAATTGTGAACTTGTTTCTTGAAATGGCTAAGTGTAGTGACTTGAAATTGTGAACTTGTTTCTTGAAAATGGTTAAGTGTAGTGACTTGAAATGTGAATTAGTTTCTTGAAAATGGTTAAATATTGTGACTTGAAATGTGAACTTGTTTCTTGAAAAAGGTTAGGTGTAGGAACTTGAAATGTGAATTAGTGACTTGAAAATGGTTAAGTGTAGTGACGTGAAATATGAATTAAGGAATTGAAAATGGTGAAATGGTTAAATCTAATGACTTGAAATTGTGAACTTGTTTCTTGAAATAGTTGAGTGCAGTGACTTGAAATTGTGACCTTGTTTCTTGAAATGGTTAAGTGTAGTGACTTACAATTGTGAACTTGTTTCTTGAAAATGGTTAAGTGTAGTGACTTGAAATTGTAAACATGTTTCTTGAAAATGGTTAAGTGTAGTGAGTTTAAATGTGAATTGGTGAGTTGAAAATGGTTAAGTGTAGTGACTTGAAATTGTGAACTTGTTTCTTGAAAATGGTGCAATGTAGTGACTTGAAATGTGAACTTGTTTCTTGAAAATGGTTAAGTGTACTGACTTGAAATTGTGAACTTGTCTCTTGAAAATGGTTAAGTGTAGTGACTTGCAATTGTGAACTTGTTTCTTGAAAATGATTAAGTATAGTGACTTGAAATGTGAATTTGTGAGTTGAAAATGGTTAAGCGTAGTGAATTGAAATGTGAATTAGTGTATTGAAAATGGTAAAATGGTTAAATGTAGTGACTTGAAATTGTGAACTTGTTTCTTGAAAATGGTTAACTATAGTGACTTGAAATGTGAATTAGTGACTTGAAAATGGTTAAGTGTAGTGACTTGAAATTGTGAACTTGTTTCTTGAAAATGGTTAAGTGTAGTGACTTGAAATGTGAATTAGTTTCTTGAAAATGGTTAAATATTGTGACTTGAAATGTGAACTTGTTTCTTGAAAAAGGTTAGGTGTAGGAACTTGAAATGTGAATTAGTGACTTGAAAATGGTTAAGTGTAGTGACGTGAAATATGAATTAAGGAATTGAAAATGGTGAAATGGTTAAATCTAATGACTTGAAATTGTGAACTTGTTTCTTGAAATAGTTGAGTGCAGTGACTTGAAATTGTGACCTTGTTTCTTGAAATGGTTAAGTGTAGTGACTTGCAATTGTGAACTTGTTTCTTGAAAATGGTTAAGTGTAGTGACTTGAAATTGTAAACATGTTTCTTGAAAATGGTTAAGTGTAGTGAGTTTAAATGTGAATTGGTGAGTTGAAAATGGTTAAGTGTAGTGACTTGAAATTGTGAACTTGTTTCTTGAAAATGGTGCAATGTAGTGACTTGAAATGTGAACTTGTTTCTTGAAAATGGTTAAGTGTACTGACTTGAAATTGTGAACTTGTCTCTTGAAAATGGTTAAGTGTAGTGACTTGCAATTGTGAACTTGTTTCTTGAAAATGATTAAGTATAGTGACTTGAAATGTGAATTTGTGAGTTGAAAATGGTTAAGCGTAGTGAATTGAAATGTGAATTAGTGTATTGAAAATGGTAAAATGGTTAAATGTAGTGACTTGAAATTGTGAACTTGTTTCTTGAAAATGGTTAACTATAGTGACTTGAAATGTGAATTAGTGACTTGAAAATGGTTAAGTGTAGTGACTTGAAATTGTGAACTTGTTTCTTGAAAATGGTTAAGTGTAGTGACTTGAAATGTGAATTAGTTTCTTGAAAATGGTTAAATATTGTGACTTGAAATGTGAACTTGTTTCTTGAAAAAGGTTAGGTGTAGGAACTTGAAATGTGAATTAGTGACTTGAAAATGGTTAAGTGTAGTGACGTGAAATATGAATTAAGGAATTGAAAATGGTGAAATGGTTAAATCTAATGACTTGAAATTGTGAACTTGTTTCTTGAAATAGTTGAGTGTAGTGACTTGAAATTGTGACCTTGTTTCTTGAAATGGTTAAGTGTAGTGACTTGCAATTGTGAACTTGTTTCTTGAAAATGGTTAAGTGTAGTGACTTGAAATTGTAAACATGTTTCTTGAAAATGGTTAAGTGTAGTGAGTTTAAATGTGAATTGGTGAGTTGAAAATGGTTAAGTGTAGTGACTTGAAATTGTGAACTTGTTTCTTGAAAATGGTGCAATGTAGTGACTTGAAATGTGAACTTGTTTCTTGAAAATGGTTAAGTGTACTGACTTGAAATTGTGAACTTGTCTCTTGAAAATGGTTAAGTGTAGTGACTTGCAATTGTGAACTTGTTTCTTGAAAATGATTAAGTATAGTGACTTGAAATGTGAATTTGTGAGTTGAAAATGGTTAAGCGTAGTGAATTGAAATGTGAATTAGTGTATTGAAAATGGTAAAATGGTTAAATGTAGTGACTTGAAATTGTGAACTTGTTTCTTGAAAATGGTTAACTATAGTGACTTGAAATGTGAATTAGTGACTTGAAAATGGTTAAGTGTAGTGACTTGAAATGGTGAACTTGTTTCTTGAGATGGTTAAGTGTTGTGACTTGAAATTGTGAACTTGTTTCTTAAAAATGGTTAAGTGTAGTGACTTAAAATGTGAATTAGTGAGTTGTAAATGGTTTAGTGTAGAGACTTGAAATTGTGAACTTGTTTCTAGAAAATGGTTAAGTGTAGTGACTTGAAATGTGAATTAGTGACTTGAAACTGGTAAAGTGTAGTGATTTGAAATTGTGAACTTGTTTCTTGAAATGGATAAGTGTAGTGACTTGAAATTGTGAACTTGTTTCTAGAAAATGGTTAAGTGTAGTGACTTGAAATGTGAATTATTTTCTTGAAAATGGTTAAATGTTGTGACTTGAAATGTGAACTTGTTTCTTGAAAATGGTTAAGTGTAGTGACTTAAAATGTGAATTAGAGACTTGAAATGGTCATGTGTAGTGACATGAAATTGTAAACTTTTTTCTTGAAAATGGTTAAATGTAGTGACCTGAAATGTGATCTTGTTTCTTGAAAAGGGTTAAGTGTAGGGACTTAAAATGTGAATTAATGACTAGAAAATTGTTAAGTGTAGTGCCTTGAAATTGTGAACTTGTTTCTTGAAATGTTTAAGTGTAGTGACTTGAAATGTGAATTAGTGACTTTAAAATGGTAAAGTGTAGTGATTTGAAATTGTGAACTTGTTTCTTGAAATGGCTAAGCGTAGTGACTTAAAATGTGAACTTATTTCTTTAAAATGGTTAAGTGTAGTGACCTGAAAGTTGAATTAGTGAGTTGAAAATGGTTAAGTGTATTGACTTGAAATTGTGAACTTGTCTCTTGAAAATGGTTAAGTGTAGTGACTTGCAATTGTGAACTTGTTTCTTGAAAATGATTAAGTATAGTGACTTGAAATGTGAATTAGTGAGTTGAAAATGGTTAAGTGTAGTGACTTGAAATTGTGAACTTTTTTCTTGAAAATGGTTAAGTGTAGTGACTTGCAATTGTGAACTTGTTTCTTGAAAATGATTAAGTATAGTGACTTGAAATGTGAATTAGCGAGTTGAAAATGGGTTAGTGTAGTGAGTTGAAATTGTGAACTTGTTTCTTGAAAATGGTTAACTGTAGTGATTTTAAATGTGAATTAGTGACTTGAAAATGGTTAAGTGTAGTGACTTGAAATGTGAATTAGGGACTTGAAAATGGTAAATTGGTTAAATGTAGTGACTTGCAATTGTGAACTTGTTTCTTGAAAATGATTAAGTATAGTGACTTGAAATGTGAATTAGTGAGTTGAAAATGGTTAAGTGTAGTGACTTGAAATTGTGAACTCGTTTCTTGAAATAGTTAAGTGCAGTGACTTGAAATTGTGAACTTGTTTCTTGAAATGGCTAAGTGTAGTGACTTGAAATTGTGAACTTGTTTCTTGAAAATGGTTAAGTGTAGTGACTTGAAATGTGAATTAGTTTCTTGAAAATGGTTAAATATTGTGACTTGAAATGTGAACTTGTTTCTTGAAAAAGGTTAGGTGTAGGAACTTGAAATGTGAATTAGTGACTTGAAAATGGTTAAGTGTAGTGACGTGAAATATGAATTAAGGAATTGAAAATGGTGAAATGGTTAAATCTAATGACTTGAAATTGTGAACTTGTTTCTTGAAATAGTTGAGTGTAGTGACTTGAAATTGTGACCTTGTTTCTTGAAATGGTTAAGTGTAGTGACTTGCAATTGTGAACTTGTTTCTTGAAAATGGTTAAGTGTAGTGACTTGAAATTGTAAACATGTTTCTTGAAAATGGTTAAGTGTAGTGAGTTTAAATGTGAATTGGTGAGTTGAAAATGGTTAAGTGTAGTGACTTGAAATTGTGAACTTGTTTCTTGAAAATGGTGCAATGTAGTGACTTGAAATGTGAACTTGTTTCTTGAAAATGGTTAAGTGTACTGACTTGAAATTGTGAACTTGTCTCTTGAAAATGGTTAAGTGTAGTGACTTGCAATTGTGAACTTGTTTCTTGAAAATGATTAAGTATAGTGACTTGAAATGTGAATTTGTGAGTTGAAAATGGTTAAGCGTAGTGAATTGAAATGTAAATTAGTGTATTGAAAATGGTAAAATGGTTAAATGTAGTGACTTGAAATTGTGAACTTGTTTCTTGAAAATGGTTAACTATAGTGACTTGAAATGTGAATTAGTGACTTGAAAATGGTTAAGTGTAGTGACTTGAAATGGTGAACTTGTTTCTTGAAATGGTTAAGTGTTGTGACTTGAAATTGTGAACTTGTTTCTTAAATATGGTTAAGTGTAGTGACTTAAAATGTGAATTAGTGAGTTGTAAATGGTTTAGTGTAGAGACTTGAAATTGTGAACTTGTTTCTAGAAAATGGTTAAGTGTAGTGACTTGAAATGTGAATTAGTGACTTGAAACTGGTAAAGTGTAGTGATTTGAAATTGTGAACTTGTTTCTTGAAATGGCTAAGTGTAGTGACTTGAAATTGTGAACATGTTTCTAGAAAATGGTTAAGTGTAGTGACTTGAAATGTGAATTATTTTCTTGAAAATGGTTAAATGTTGTGACTTGAAATGTGAACTTGTTTCTTGAAAATGGTTAAGTGTAGTGACTTAAAATGTGAATTAGAGACTTGAAATGGTCATGTGTAGTGACATGAAATTGTAAACTTTTTTCTTGAAAATGGTTAAATGTTGTGACCTGAAATGTGATCTTGTTTCTTGAAAAGGGTTAAGTGTAGGGACTTAAAATGTGAATTAATGACTAGAAAATTGTTAAGTGTAGTGCCTTGAAATTGTGAACTTGTTTCTTCAAATGTTTAAGTGTAGTGATTTGAAATTGTGAACTTGTTTCTTGAAATGGCTAAGCGTAGTGACTTAAAATGTGAACTTATTTCTTTAAAATGGTTAAGTGTAGTGACTTGAAATTGTGAACTTGTGTCGTGAAAATGGTTGAATGTAGTGACTTGAAATTGTGAACTTGTTTCTTGAAAATGGTTAAGTGTAGTGACTTGCAATTGTGAACTTGTTTCTTGAAAATGATTAAGTATAGTGACTTGAAATGTGAATTAGCGAGTTAAAAATGGTTTAGTGTAGTGAGTTGAAATTGTGAACTTGTTTCTTGAAAATGGTTAACTGTAGTGATTTGAAATGTGAATTAGTGACATGAAAATGGTTAAGTGTAGTGACTTGAAATGTGAATTAGGGACTTGAAAATGGTAAATTGGTTAAATGTAGTGACTTTAAATTTTGAACGTGTTTCCTTAAAATGGTTGAGTTTAGTGACTTGAAATGTGAATTAGTGACTTGAAAATGGTTAAGTGTAGTGACTTGAAATGGTGAACTCGTTTCTTGAAATGGTTAAGTGTAGTGATTTGAAATTGTGAACTTGTTTCTTAAAAATGATTAAGTGTAGTGACTTAAAATGTGAATTAGTGAGTTGGAAATGGTTTAGTGTAGTGACTTGAAATTGTGAACTTGTTTCTTGAAAATGGTTAAGTATAGTGACTTGAAATGTGAATTAGTGACTTGAAACTGGTAAAGTGTAGTGACTTGAAATTGTGAACTTGTTTCTTGAAAATGGTTAGGTGTAGGAACTTGAAATGTGAATTAGTGACTTGAAAATGGTTCAGTGTAGTGACTTGAAATATGAATTAAGGACTTGAAAATGGTGAAATGGTTAAATGTAATGACTTGAAATTGTGAACTTGTTTCGTGAAACAATTGAGTGTAGTGACTTGAAATTGTGAACTTGTTTCTTGAAATGGTTAAGTGTAGTGACTTGAAATTGTAAACATGTTTCTTGAAAATGGTTAAGTGTAGTGAGTTTAAATGTGAATTGGTGAGTTGAAAATGGTTAAGTGTAGTGACTTGAAATTGTGAACTTGTTTCTTGAAAATGGTGCAATGTAGTGACTTGAAATGTGAACTTGTTTCTTGAAAATGGTTAAGTGTTGTGACTTAAAATGTGAATTTGTGACTTGAAAATGGTTAAGTGTAGTGACTTGAAAATGGTAAATTGGTTAAATGTAGTGACTTTAAATTTTGAACTTGTTTCCTTAAAATGGTTGAGTGTAGTGACTTGAAATTGTGAACATGTTTCTTGAAAATGGTTAAGTGTAGTGACTTGAAATGTGAATTTGTGACTTGAAAATGGTTAAATGTTGTGACTTGAAATGTGAACTTGTTTCTTGAAAATGGTTAAGTGTAGTGACTTAAAATGTGAATTAGAGACTTGAAATGGTCAAGTGTAGTGACATGAAATTGTGAACTTTTTTCTTGAAAATGGTTAAATGCAGTGACTTGAAATGTGATCTTGTTTCTTTAAAATGGTTAAGTGTAGGGACATAAAATGTGTATTAATGACTAGAAAATGGTTCAGTGTAGTGCCTTGAAATTGTGAACTTGTTTCTTGAAAATGGTTAAGTGTAGTGACTTGAAATGTGAATTAGTTTCTTGAAAATGGTTAAATGTTGTGACTTGAAATGTGAACTTTTTTCTTGAAAATGGTTAAGTATAGTGACTTGAAATGTGAATTAGTGAGTTGAAAATGGTATAGTATAGTGACTTGAAATTGTGAACTTGTTTATTGAAAATGGTTAACTGTAGCGATTTGAAATGTGAATTAGTTACTTGAAAATGGTTAAGTGTAGTAACTTGAAATATGAATTAAGGACTTGAAAATGGTGAAAAGGTTAAATGTAATGACTTGAAATTGTGAACTTGTGTCGTGAAAATGGTTGAATGTAGTGACTTGAAATTGTGAACTTGTTTCTTGAAATGCTTAAGTGTAGTGACTTGCAAATGTGAACTTGTTTCTTGAAATGGCTAAGTGTAGTGACTTGAAATTGTGAACTTGTTTCTTGAAAATGGTTAAGTGTAGTGACTTGAAATGTGAATTAGTTTCTTAAAAATGGTTAAATGCTGTGACTTGAAATGTGAACTTGTTTCTTGAAAATGGTTAAGTGTAGTGACTTAAAATGTGAATTAGAGACTTGAAATGGTCAAGTGTAGTGACATGAAATTGTGAACTTTTTTCTTGAAAATGGTTAAATGTAGTGACTTGAAATGTGATCTTGTTTCTTGAAAATGGTTAAGTGTAGGGACATAAAATGTGTATTAATGACTAGAAAACGGTTAAGTGTAGTGCCTTGAAATTGTGAACTTGTTTCTTGAAATGGTTAAGTGTAGTGACTTGAAATGTGAACTTGTTTCTTGAAAATGGTAAAGTGTAGTGATTTGAAATTGTGAACTTGTTTCTTGAAATGACTAAGCATAGTGACTAGAAATTGTGAACTTGTTTCTTGAAAATGGTTAAGTGTAGTGACTTGAAATTGTAAACATGTTTCTTGAAAATGGTTAAGTGTAGTGAGTTGAAAGTTGAATTAGTGAGTTGAAAATGGTTAAGTGTATTGACTTTAAATTGTGAACTTGTCTCTTGAAAATGGTTAAGTATAGTGACTTGCAATTGTGAACTTGTTTCTTGAAAATGATTGAGTATAGTGACTTGAAATGTGAATTAGTGAGTTGAAAATGGTTAAGTGTAGTGACTTGAAATTGTGAACTTGTTTCTTGAAAATGATGTAATGTATTTACTTGTAATGTGAACTGGTTTCTTGAAAATGGTGAAGTGTAGTGACTTTAAATGTGAATTAGTGAGTTAAAAATGGTTAAGTGTAGTGACTTGAAATTGTGAACTTGTTTCTTGAAAATGGTTAAGTGTAGTGACTTGAAATTGGGAACTTGATTCTTGAAAATGATTAAGTATAGTGACTTGAAATGTGAATTAGCTAGTTAAAAATGGTTTAGTGTAGTGAGTTGAAATTGTGAACTCATTTCTTGAAATGGTTAAGTGTAGTGACTTGAAATTGTGAACTTGTTTCTTAAAAATGGTTAAGTGTAGTGACATAAAATGTGATTTAGTGACTTGAAAATGGTTAAGTGTAGTGACTTGAAATGTGAATTAGGGACTTGAAAATGGTAAATTGGTTAAATGTAGTGACTTTAAATTTTGAACGTGTTTCCTTAAAATGGTTGAGTTTAGTGACTTGAAATGTGAATTAGTGACTTGAAAATGGTTAAGTGTAGTGACTTGAAATGGTGAACTCGTTTCTTGAAATTGTGAACTTGTTTTTTGAAAATGGATAAGTGTAGTAACTTGAAATTGTGAACTTGTTTCTTAAAAATGGTTAGGTGTAGTGACTTAAAATGTGAATTAGTGAGTTGGAAATGGTTTAGTGTAGTGACTTGAAATTGTGAACTTGTTTCTTGAAAATGGTTAAGTGTAGTGACTTGAAATGTGAATTAGTGACTTGAAACTGGTAAAGTGGAGTGACTTCAAATTGTGAACTTATTTCTTGAAAATTGCTAAGCATAGTGACTTGAAATTGTGAACTTGTTTCTTGAAAATGGTTAGGTGTAGGAACTTGAAATGTGAATTAGTGACTTGAAAATAGTTAAGTGTAGTGAATTGAAATATGAATTAAGGACTTGAATATGGGGAAATGGTTAAATGTAATGACTTGAAATTGTGAACTAGTTTCTTGAAATAGTTGAGTGTAGTGACTTGAAATTGTGAACTTGTTTCTTGAAATGGTTAAGTGTAGTGACTTGCAATTGTGAACTTGTTTCTTGAAAATGGTTTAGTGTAGTGACTTGAAATTGTGAACTTGTTTCTTGAAAATGATGTAATGTATTGACTTGTAATGTGAACTAGTTTCTTGAAAATGGTGAAGTGTAGTGACTTGAAATGTGAATTAGTGAGTTGAAAATGGTTAAGTGTAGTGACATGGAATTGTGAACTTGTTTCTTGAAATGTTTAAGTGTAGTGACTTCAAATGTTAATTAGAGATTTGAAATGGTCATGTGTAGTGACATGATATTGTAAACTTTTTTCTTGAAAATGGTTAAATGTAGTGGCTTGAAATGTTATCTTGTTTCTTGAAAATGGTTAAGTGTAGGGACTTAAAATGTGAATTAATGACTAGAAAATTGTTAAGTGTAGTGCCTTGAAATTGTGAACTTGTTTCTTGAAATGTTTAAGTGTAGTGACTTGAAATTGTGAACTTGTTTCTTGAAAATGGTGCAATGTAGTGACTTGAAATGTGAACTTGTTTTGTTGAAAATGGTTAAGTGTTGTGACTTAAAATGTGAATTTGTGACTTGAAAATTGTTAAGTGTAGTGACTTTAAATTGTGAACTTGTTTCTTAAAATGGTTAAGTGTAGTGACTTGCAATTGTGAACTTGTTTCTAGAAAATGGTTAAGCGTACTGACTTGAAATGTGAATTAGTGTATTAAAAATGGTAAAATGGTAAAATGTAGTGACTTGAAATTGTGAACTTTTTTCTTGAAAATGGTTAACTTTAGTGACTTGAAATATGAATTAGTGACTTGAAAATGGTTAAGTGTAGTGACTTGAAATATGAATTAAGGACTTGAATATGGGGAAATGGTTAAATGTAATGACTTGAAATTGTGAACTAGTTTCTTGAAATAGTTGAGTGTAGTGACTTGAAATTGTGAACTTGTTTCTTGAAATGGTTAAGTGTAGTGACTTGCAATTGTGAACTTGTTTCTTGAAAATGGTTTAGTGTAGTGACTTGAAATTGTAAACATGTTTCTTGAAAATGGTTAAATGTAGTGTGTTTAAATGTGAATCGGTGAGTTGGAAATGGTTAAGTGTAGTAACTTGAAATTGTGAACTTGTTTCTTGAAATGGCTAAATGTAGTGACTTGAAATTGTGAACTTGTTTCTTGAAAATGGTTAAGTGTATTGACTTGAAATGTGAATTAGTTTCTTGAAAATGGTTAAATGTTGTGACTTGAAATGTGAACTTGTTTCTTAAAAATGGTTAAGTGTAGTGACTTAAAATGTGAATTAGAGACTTGAAATGGTCAAGTTTAGTGACATGAAATTGTGAACTTTTTTCTTGAAAATGGTTAAATGTAGTGACTTGAAATGTGATCTTGTTTCTTGAAAGCGGTTAAGTGTAGGGACAAAAAATGTGTATTAATGACTAGAAAACAGTTAAGTGTAGTGCCTTGAAAATGTGAACTTGTTTCTTGAAATGGTTAAGTGTAGTGACTTGAAATGTGAACTTGTTTCTTGAAAATGGTAAAGTGTACTGATTTGAAATTGTGAACTTGTTTCTTGAAATGACTAAGCGTAGTGACTAGAAATTGTGAACTTGTTTCTTGAAAATGGTTAAGTGTAGTGACTTGAAATTGTGAACTTGTTTCTTGAAAATGGTTAAGTGTAGTGAATTGAAATGTGAAGTAGTGAGTTGAAAATGGTTAAGTGTAGTGACTTGAAATTGTGAACTTATTTCTTGAAAATGGTGTAATGTAGTGACTTGAAATGTGAATTAGTGAGTTGAAAATGGTTAAGTGTAGTGACTTGGAATTGTGAACTTGTTTCTTGAAATGTTTAAGTGTAGTGACTTCAAATGTGAATTAGAGATTTGAAATGGTCATGTGTAGTGACATGATATTGTAAACTTTTTTCTTGAAAATGGTTAAATGTAGTGGCTTGAAATGTGATCTTGTTTCTTGAAAATGGTTAAGTGTAGGGACTTAAAATGTGAATTAATGACTAGAAAATTGTTAAGTGTAGTGCCTTGAAATTGTGAACTTGTTTCTTGAAATGTTTAAGTGTAGTGACTTGAAATTGTGAACTTGTTTCTTGAAAATGGTGCAATGTAGTGACTTGAAATGTGAACTTGTTTTGTTGAAAATGGTTAAGTGTTGTGACTTAAAATGTGAATTTGTGACTTGAAAATGGTTAAGTGTAGTGACTTTAAATTGTGAACTTGTTTCTTAAAATGGTTAAGTGTAGTGACTTGCAATTGTGAACTTGTTTTCAGAAAATGGTTAAGCGTAGTGACTTGAAATGTGAATTAGTGTATTGAAAATGGTAAAATGGTAAAATGTAGTGACTTGAAATTGTGAACTTGTTTCTTGAAAATTGTTAACTGTAGTGACTTGAAATATGAATTAGTGACTTGAAAATGGTTAAGTGTAGTGACTTGAAATGTGAATTAGGGACTTGAAAATGGTAAATTGGTTAAATGTAGTGACTTTAAATTTTGAACTTGTTTCCTTAAAATGGTTGAGTGTAGTGACTTGAAATGTGAATAAGTGACTTGAAAATGGTTAAGTGTAGTGACTTGAAATGTGAATTAGTGTATTGAAAATGGTAAAATGGTTAAATGTAGTGACTTGAAATTGTGAACTTGTTTCTTGAAAATGGTTAACTGTAGTGACTTGAAATATGAATTAGTGACTTGAAAATGGTTAAGTGTAGTGACTTGAAATGTGAATTAGGGACTTGAAAATGGTAAATTGGTTAAATGTAGTGACTTTAAATTTTGAACTTGTTTCCTTAAAATGGTTGAGTGTAGTGACTTGAAATGTGAATTAGTGACTTGAAAATGGTTAAGTGTAGTGACTTGAAATGGTGAACTTGTTTCTTGAAATGGTTAAGTGTTGTGACTTGAAATTGTGAACTTGTTTCTTTTAAATGGTCAAGTGTAGTGACTTAAAATGTGTATTAGTGAGTTGGAAATTGTTTAGTTTAGAGACTTGAAATTGTGAACTTGTTTCTAGAAAATGGTTATGTGTAGTGACTTGAAATGTGAATTAGTGACTTGAAACTGGTAAAGTGTAGTGATTTGAAATTGTGAACTTGTTTCTTGAAATGGCTAAGTGTAGTGACTTGAAATTATGAACTTGTTTCTTGAAAACGGTTAAGTGTAGTGACTTGAAATGTGAATTAGTTTCTTCAAAATGGTTAAATGTTGTGACTTGAAATGTGAACTTTTTTCTTGAAAATGGTTAAGTGTAGTGACTGAAAATGTGAATTAGAGACTTGAAATGGTCATGTGTAGTGACATGAAATTGTAAACTTTTTTCTTGAAAATGGTTAAATGTAGTAACTTGAAATGTGATCTTGTTTCTTGAAAATGGTTAAGTGTAGGGAGTTAAAATGTGAATTAATGACTTGATAAATGTTAAGTGTAGTGCCTTGAAATTTTGAACTTGTTTCTTGAAATGTTTAAGTGTAGTGACTTGAAATGTGAATTAGTGACTTTAAAATGGTAAAGTGTAATGATTTGAAATTGTGAACTAGTTTCTTGAAATGGCAAAGCGTAGTGACTTGAAATGTGAACTTGTTTCTTGAAAATGGTTAAGTGTAGTGACTTGAAAGTTGAATTAGTGAGTTTAAAATGGTTAAGTGTATTGACTTGAAATTGTGAACTTGTCTCTTGAAAATGGTTAAGTGTAGTGACTTGCAATTGTGAACTTGTTTCTTGAAAATGATTAAGTATCGTGACTTGAAATGTGAATTAGTGAGTTGAAAATGGTTAAGTGTAGTGACTTGAAATTGTGAACTTGTTTCTTGAAAATGATGTAATGTATTGACTTGTAATGTGAACTGGTTTCTTGAAAATGGTGAAGTGTAGTGACTTTAAATGTGAATTAGTGAGTTAAAAATGGTTAAGTGTAGTGACTTGAAATTGTGAACTTGTTTCTTGAAAATGATTAAGTATAGTGACTTGAAATGTGAATTAGCGAGTTGAAAATGGTTTAATGTAGTGAGTTGAAATTGTGAACTTGTTTCTTGAAAATGGCTAACTGTAGTGACTTGAAATGTGAATTAGTGACTTGAAAATGGTTAAGTGTAGTGACTTGAAATGTGAATTAGGGACTTGAAAATGGTAAATTGGTTAAATGTAGTGACTTTAAATTTTGAACTTGTTTCCTTAAAATGGTTGAGTGTAGTGACTAGAAATGTGAATTAGTGACTTGAAAATGGTTAAGTGTAGTGACTTGAAATGGTGAACTTGTTTCTTGAAATGGTTAAGTGTTGTGACTTGAAATTGTGAACTTGTTTCTTAAAAATGGTTAAATGTAGTGACTTAAAATGTGTATTAGTGAGTTGGAAATGGTTTAGTTTAGAGACTTGAAATTGTGAACTTGTTTCTAGAAAATGGTTAAGTGTAGTGACTTGAAATGTGAATTAGTGACTTAAAACTGGTAAAGTGTGGTGATTTGAAATTGTGAACTTGTTTCTTGAAATGGCTAATATAGTGGCTTGAAATTGTGAACTTGTTTCTTGAAAATGGTTAAGTGTAGTGACTTGAAATGTGAATTAGTTTCTTGAAAATGGTTAAATGTTGTGACTTGAAATGTGAACTTTTTTCTTGAAAATGGTTAAGTGTAGTGACTTAAAATGTGAATTAGAGACTTGAAATGGTCATGTGTAGTGACATGAAATTGTAAATTTTTTCTTGAAAATGGTTAAATGTAGTGACTTGAAATGTGATCTTGTTTCTTGAAAATGCTTAAGTGTAGGGACTTAAAATGTGAATTAATGACTAGAAAATTGTTATGTGTAGTGCCTTGAAATTGCGAACTTGTTTCTAGAAAATGGTTAAGTGTAGTGACTTGAAATGTGAATTAGTGACTTTAAAATGGTAAAGTGTAGTGATTTGAAATTGTGAACTTGTTTCTTGAAATGGCTAAGCATAGTGACTTGAAATGTGAACTTGTTTCTTGAAAATGGTTAAGTGTAGTGACTTGAAAGTTGAATTAGTGAGTTGAAAAAGGTTAAGTGTATTGACTTAAAATTGTGAACTTGTCTCTTGAAAATGGTTAAGTGTAGTGACTTGCAATTGTGAACTTGTTTCTTGAAAATGATTAAGTATCGTGACTTGAAATGTGAATTAGTGAGTTGAAAATGGTTAAGTGTAGTGACTTGAAATTGTGAACTTGTTTCTTGAAAATGATGTAATGTATTGACTTGTAATGTGAACTGGTTTCTTGAAAATGGTGAAGTGTAGTGACTTTAAATGTGAATTAGTGAGTTAAAAATGGTTAAGTGTAGTGACTTGAAATTGTGAACTTGTTTCTCGAAAATGGTTAAGTGTAGTGACTTGCAATTGTGAACTTGTTTCTTGAAAATGATTAAGTATAGTGACTTGATATGTGAATTAGCGAGTTGAAAATGGTTTAGTGTAGTGAGTTGAAATTGTGAACTTGTTTCTCGAAAATGGCTAACTGTAGTGACTTGAAATGTGAATTAGTGACTTGAAAAATGGTTAAGTGTAGTGACTTGAAATGTGAATTAGGGACCTGAAAATGGTAAATTGGTTAAATGTAGTGACCTTAAATTTTGAACGTGTTTCCTTAAAATGGTTGAGTTTAGTGACTTGAAATGTGAATTAGGGACTAGAAAATGGTTAAGTGTAGTGACATTAAATGGTGAACTCGTTTGTTGAAATGGTTAAGTGTAGTGACTTGAAATTGTGAACTTGTTTCTTGAAAATGGTTAAGTGTAGTGACTTAAAATGTGAATTTGTGACTTGAAAATGGTTAAGTGTAGTGATTTGAAATTATGAATTTGTTTCTTGAAATGGTTAAGTGTAGTGACTTGCAATTGTGAACTTGTTTCTTGAAAATGGTTAAGCGTAGTGACTTGAAATGTGAATTAGTGACTTTAAAATGGTAAAGTGTAGTGATTTGAAATTGTGAACTTGTTTCTTGAAATGGCTAAGCATAGTGACTTGAAATGTGAACTTGTTTCTTGAAAATGGTTAAGTGTAGTGACTTGAAAGTTGAATTAGTGAGTTGAGAAAGGTTAAGTGTATTGACTTGAAATTGTGAACTTGTCTCTTGAAAATGGTTAAGTGTAGTGACTTGCAATTGTGAACTTGTTTCTTGAAAATGATTAAGTATCGTGACTTGAAATGTGAATTAGTGAGTTGAAAATGGTTAAGTGTAGTGACTTGAAATTGTGAACTTGTTTCTTGAAAATGATGTAATGTATTGACTTGTAATGTGAACTGGTTTCTTGAAAATGGTGAAGTGTAGTGACTTGAAATGTGAATTAGTGAGTTGAAAATGGTTAAGTGTAGTGACATGGAATTGTGAACTTGTTTCTTGAAATGTTTAAGTGTAGTGACTTCAAATGTGAATTAGAGATTTGAAATGGTCATGTGTAGTGACATGATATTGTAAACTTTTTTCTTGAAAATGGTTAAATGTAGTGGCTTGAAATGTTATCTTGTTTCTTGAAAATGGTTAAGTGTAGGGACTTAAAATGTGAATTAATGACTAGAAAATTGTTAAGTGTAGTGCCTTGAAATTGTGAACTTGTTTCTTGAAATGTTTAAGTGTAGTGACTTGAAATTGTGAACTTGTTTCTTGAAAATGGTGCAATGTAGTGACTTGAAATGTGAACTTGTTTTGTTGAAAATGGTTAAGTGTTGTGACTTAAAATGTGAATTTGTGACTTGAAAATTGTTAAGTGTAGTGACTTTAAATTGTGAACTTGTTTCTTAAAATGGTTAAGTGTAGTGACTTGCAATTGTGAACTTGTTTCTAGAAAATGGTTAAGCGTACTGACTTGAAATGTGAATTAGTGTATTGAAAATGGTAAAATGGTAAAATGTAGTGACTTGAAATTGTGAACTTGTTTCTTGAAAATGGTTAACTTTAGTGACTTGAAATATGAATTAGTGACTTGAAAATGGTTAAGTGTAGTGACTTGAAATATGAATTAAGGACTTGAATATGGGGAAATGGTTAAATGTAATGACTTGAAATTGTGAACTAGTTTCTTGAAATAGTTGAGTGTAGTGACTTGAAATTGTGAACTTGTTTCTTGAAATGGTTAAGTGTAGTGACTTGCAATTGTGAACTTGTTTCTTGAAAATGGTTTAGTGTAGTGACTTGAAATTGTAAACATGTTTCTTGAAAATGGTTAAATGTAGTGTGTTTAAATGTGAATCGGTGAGTTGGAAATGGTTAAGTGTAGTAACTTGAAATTGTGAACTTGTTTCTTGAAATGGCTAAGTGTAGTGACTTGAAATTGTGAACCTGTTTCTTGAAAATGGTTAAGTGTATTGACTTGAAATGTGAATTAGTTTCTTGAAAATGGTTAAATGTTGTGACTTGAAATGTGAACTTGTTTCTTAAAAATGGTTAAGTGTAGTGACTTAAAATGTGAATTAGAGACTTGAAATAGTCAAGTTTAGTGACATGAAATTGTGAACTTTTTTCTTGAAAATGGTTAAATGTAGTGACTTGAAATGTGATCTTGTTTCTTGAAAGCGGTTAAGTGTAGGGACAAAAAATGTGTATTAATGACTAGAAAACAGTTAAGTGTAGTGCCTTGAAAATGTGAACTTGTTTCTTGAAATGGTTAAGTGTAGTGACAATAATGACGAAAACAGTGAAACATATACCCAAATAATGAACCAAATAACAGATTTAAATATAAATACAACAAATGCTAAACCAAATATAAATACTATAAAAACTGAACAACCAAGTACAAGTAGAACATATAATAAAAGAAGACATGACAACCCTAGAACAACCGCACCAAGTTATTATACAGTAATAGATGATAATAGATATGAAGCAATATGGCAAAGTAGACTAAATAAATGGACACCAACTAAAACTCCAGAACATTCACAATTTTTAGATTTAGATTGTGTTACAGATGTAAATAAAACAATACAAATATGGATAGGACAAATTGCAAAACAACTAATAGATAATAAGATATCAGTAGCAGATACACCAGGATATATAGAAAGAACACTAATAGGAACAGTAAAATTATGGCTACATAACATAACAGCTGAAGGTAGAGCACTTTTAAGAAATAATAAAGATAATAGTGGAACAGTTACAACATCAAGCATAGCTATATGAGACAAATACGAATATGGAATTAGAAATGAATTTGGAAGTATGACAACAGAATTAGCAGAACAAGAAAAAGATAAAAATCTAAATAGACAATTAATGAATAAATTATCAATATGCAATATGTGTTATATAGATGAATATACATGCGCTTTTAAAGATTACTATTATAGAGCAATATATACTCATGAAGAAGCCATAGCAGTTAGAAGAACATATTTTACAAAATTACCTGAACCATTTAGTACAAAAATTATAACAGCATGGGACGCAGCTAGTTTAACAGATACATTAGGAGCTAGAATAAAATATTTACAAACATGGTTTATAGGACTATGTGATGAATATAAAGATAAACAAAAATTAGACAAAGTATTAACAAAAAACATGTCGTGTTGTACACAAAAGACAGCACCACAATTTGGATGTAAAACTAAGAAAAATAAGTTTAGATACAAAAAACGATTTAAAAAATATAAATCTTTTAAATCTAAATACAAGTATAAAAATCCAAGAAAACGATATTATATAAAAAATTACAAACGAAAAAGACCTTATCGACCTAAGAAAAAATTATCAGAATGTAAATGTTACAACTGTGGAAAATTAGGACACCTAGCTAAAGATTGTAAAATACCTAAAGATATAAAGAAAAAACAAATTACCGAAGTAAGGATAGAAGAAAATATTTATACAGAATTACCATACATAGATTATGATTTAGAAAGTAACGATAGTATTTATGAACTAGATGAATTGCCAGATATAGAAATGAACAACTCAGATTTAGATCCCAATAATGATGATACTAACGATATAAACCTATCAGATACAGAAAACGAAATTGATGACTGAATCAGGAATAATAGAAAAAGAAAATTACCAAACTGAAGATAGTAATAACCAGAAAATAATATTTGACTCAAATATATACAAGCAAATCACAAAACAAGAAATAACCTTAAAAATAGATAACGTATTAGATGTACCAATGGTAAAATATTGGTTCAAAAAACCAAAAGAAGAATATTATATAATAAGCCAGAAAGAACATACAGTAGACTGTAAATATGCACAAGGTAGTGCAATGGTACCCATAATAAGTAAAAGAGAAATAACCAAAGAAATACAAACATTAAAACCAAAACCAAAAAACGAAATAACTCATGTACACTTAGGAGCAATACAGATATTAATAAAAGCATGTTTTAAGGAAGGAATAAATACACCTATAGAGCTATACTTAGCAGATGATAGAATTAAGTACCCAATTGAACAGAGTATAATTAGTGCAGTAAAAGGAAATTTAATATACCAAAAATTTAAGTTTACAGTTAACCCAAATTATACAGTAGCAATAAAAGATAGAAATATAGATAAATCCCTAGTATTATATTGGAAGTTATCAGGAATAGAACTAACCCCTGGAAGTAAAATATTTACAGCAAGATGCAAAAATTTATATATTTTAACTACTAAACATATGGTACAAGCCACTAATAAAATTGATAAAATTAATATAGAATCCCCATTTGACAATATCTTAACAGTTATAGATAATAATGATTATAGTTATGATGAATTAAATATGAATCATGAATTAGATATAGTAAAAGAAAGAATAGGAACGACATCAAAAAGACAAATAGATGCCCCTTCATCCTCATCAAGAATGAGCACATCTAGAAGAATAGAATATGAAATACCTAATGAAATAATAACAACACAACATCCCTATTATATAACAGGAATATTAAATCAACGAAAATATTTAATCTTAATCAACACAGGAGAACAAGATAATTGGATAACCAGAGAATTAATTACAGAAGATGATATTATAATACAAGAACAAGAAATACCCGATTTACCAAAAGAATTAAAACAAACAAAGGAAATAACTATTCAAGAATTAATTATAGGTGGAATACCTATAAATATACAATTTACAATAGGACAAATAAATCCAAATATAGTTTTAGGACTACAATGGCTAGAACAAGTAAAGCCATATAAGATAGAAGATAAAAAATTAATCATTCATTACCAAAATAAAAATGTAATAATCAATAGGACAAAATCAATACTATAAAAATACCTTAGCATGAAAGTATATATATTAGCAAAAATAATTGTAGAAGGATATAATAGTAGATATTATACACCAATGATAGACACAGGCTCAGAAGCAAATTTATGTAGATACAATTGTTTACCAGAATCTAAATGGCAAAAGATAAAAAATCCAACTGTATTCACCGGATTTAATGACGAAGGCAGTATGGTAAAATATTACGCAAAAGATGTAAAACTACAAATATATGATAAAATACTAACAATAAAAACAATGTATAACTATGATTTCACAACAAGAGATATAATTTTAGGAATGCCCTTTATAGATGAACTATACCCTCATATACTAACAAAAACACACTGCTGGTTTACAACACCTTGTAAACAAAAAATAGGAGCCAAACGAGTACAAAACAAACCTAGAAAAATAACACCATGGATAAAAGGATCAGAAAAAATAACACAAAAACTAGAAAATCAATCAACAACAGAGAAAGCAATAGAAATTATAACCTTTAACATCAACATGTTACAACCAATCTATGATAAGTTAGAACCCTTATATAGTGATAATCCGCTTAAAGGATGGCATAAACATAAAACAACTATTACAATAGAATTGATAGATCAAAATAGTATAATAACCCAAAAACCATTAAAATATAACTTTGATGATTTAAAAGAATTTACCTTACACATAGATGAATTACTTCAACATCATTACATCCAAGCTAGTAACAGTAAACATACTAGTCCCGCCTTTATTGTTAACAAACATAGTGAACAAAAAAGAGGGAAAAGTAGGATGGTTATTGATTATAGAAATCTAAATGCCAAAACTAAAACTTATACTTACCCAATACCAAATAAAATATTAAAAATTAGACAAATCCAAGGATATAATTACTTTAGTAAATTTGATTGCAAATCAGGATTTTATCATTTAAAATTAGAAGATAACTCTAAACATTTAACAGCATTCACAGTACCCCAAGGATTTTATGAATGGAATGTTTTACCCTTTGGATATAAAAATGCACCAGGTAGATACCAACATTTTATGGATACATATTTTACACAATTAGAAAACTGTATTGTATATATTGATGATATATTGTTATACTCAAGAACAGA
The DNA here is from genome assembly GCA_031232105.1 of Capsicum rhomboideum. Classification (NCBI taxonomy): domain Eukaryota; kingdom Viridiplantae; phylum Streptophyta; class Magnoliopsida; order Solanales; family Solanaceae; genus Capsicum; species Capsicum rhomboideum. The sequence goes on from CP124711.1 coordinate 62,382,671, forward strand.
AGACGAACATATACAATTACTAAATAAATTTATCAACATTGTAGATACAGCAGGAATTAGTTTAAGTAAGAGCAAGGCAGAAATAATGAAAAACCAAATAGAATTTCTTGGTATACAAATAGATAAGAATGGAGTAAAAATGCAAACACATATAGTACAAAAAATAATAAATTCAAATGAGATACTAGATACAAAGAAAAAATTACAATCCTTTTTAGGATTAGTAAACCAAGTAAGAGAATATATACCAAAGTTAGCAGAATATTTAAAACCATTAAATAAAATATTAAAAAAGGATATGGAATATCATTTTGACCAAACAGATAGAAAACATATACAAAAGGTTAAAGAATTATGTCAAAAGTTACCAAAATTATATTTTCCAGATATAACAAAGGAATTTATATATATAGTAGAAACAGATTCAAGTAACCATAGCTACGGTGGAGTATTAAAATATAAGTATCTTGATACAAAAATAGAATATCACTGTAGATATCACTCAGGAACATATACTGAACCTCAAGATAAATGGGAAATAAATAGGAAAGAATTATTTGCCTTATATAAATGTTTATTAGCATTCGAACCATATATAGTTTATAACAAATTTATTGTCAGAACAGATAATACACAAGTAAAATGGTGGCTAACAAGAAAATTAGACGACTCAGTTACAACAAAAGAAATACGAAGACTTGTCTTAAATATACAAAATTTTACATTTACAATAGAAGTGATCAGTACTAACAAAAATATCACTGCAGACTACTTATCAAGACAAAGCTACTCAGACAGATCAAGATAGCCAAATGGATATTTTATTAAAAGCCATGACTACACTTTGCTTAAAAGTGGACAGTTTTGAGCTAGAATTAAAAGAGCTAAAGAAGGAAAAAGCTACAAGTCAGCCGCATGACTCAAAATATGCTGAACTATGTCGATCGGAAGACATTAAAAATCCAGAACTAGAAGGAGACGTTGAGAAACTCCATAAAACTCATAACAAGTTTGTTAATGCAGCTACAGGAAAAGCATCTACAGAAGCAAGCAGCTCAAATACAACCAGCCAATCTACAAAAAGACAAAACCAAAATTTAAATAGCCAGTTTACAAAAACCTTTATCAAAAATAAACAACCCATAAATCTATCACATCCGACTATACCAAGTCCACAAACATCCACATATGCCGCAAGCCTAAACCAAAATAAACAAGTATATAACCACATTTCCAGAGCATACATCCAAAATATCTATAAAACCCAAACATTTTTGAATTTACATCCGAGATCTCAGACAACCAATGACCCTCAAAAAGATTTTATAACTCAAAAACTACAAGGATATAATAAACTAATTGCCCAGCCTGGCACCAGTGCAAATTTAGTACGTACATGCTACGAATATGGACTACTTTCAACAGTATATACAGCAGATGGAGCAGAACTACAACAAATACCAGACTTATATAATGCTTTTACAATATACAAAAGAATTACAGACGGATCATTCTTTTATATAAGATGTTATTCAGCACCAGCAGAGATATTATATAATGAGATAAAACCACTCATCCAAGTAGTAAAAATTGGACTTACCAGAGATATGATTATCCCAGAGGAAATAGAAAAACAACCAGAAATACCAGAAGTTGATATACCAACATTCTTTGCTACAAAAAGATTAATAGGACTACAAGTAATTATCCAAGAACTAGTCAACAACTACACCAATGGACATAATATATGGAAATATCATTGTAGAGACCATGCCATGATCTATGCAAATGCAAGAGTACTACGCCAAGAAGATATGGAAGAAGTACGTAGTTGGATATGGACACTATTAAGACCTGAAGATTCCCCAACAACAAGAGCTATCAAAAAAGATTTTATTTCAGAAACTTTATTAGTCAAATACTGCCAGTATTTAGGACCGAAATATCCAGATCACCAATGTTCAAAATGCAGCGGAGGAAATACGACAACTATACCAGAAGTGAATCTAGAATGAAGACAGCAGGCCAAAGAACTACAGACAAAAGATAATGGGAAGACCCACAGATATTTTTTAGTTTGTCTTATTATGTAAATTATTGAGAATCTTTTTATCTTTTTAAGTGGAAGACATAAAGTCCCCACACGTTTTCTTTCTTTTGAAATTCTGAGCATAAAGCTCAATTATGTAAGAAAAGGAATAAAGTAGGAATAGTAACACGCGTCTAGGAATAGTAGAAAACGCGTTTTTTCCTTTCTTTTTAGAAAAAGTCGTAAAGTACACAGTAACTAGTACTGTGCACTTACGCGTTTATGTAATATATATATAGAGGTGAAGGCAAAGGAGAAGGTATCAAGGATTCAGAGAAATCTGAAAACCCCTCTCATGAGCTGAGAACCCCCTACAAAAATATATAAAATAATTATTTAAAGCATGGAGGAATCCAACATAGAAACATCTATATCACATACTACAGAAGAGATAACAACAAAGGTATACTCATATTTACATATGTGTAACTAATCTATCATATTCCTAATAATCTCTATTAGCTTATTATTATTTATCATGTTATAGTTTGATTATGTTAACATTATCCTTATTAGTTTACTATGGTTAGGAAGCTAAGAGTAAGTTAGACCCAGACTAAGCTTTTCCAAAATGGTTGAACCCAGAAGAAGGCTAGGAATGCCGTGATAGGGTAGTAAACCAACTGAAGTAAGCAGTGTTAGGGTAAACTGATTGAAGCTGGAACCCATAGTAGTGACCAACCAGATAATTAAACATACTGAACTATTAGATGATAAAGGTAATAATATAAGCAGAGGTTAGAAGGAATAATTTGATTAAAACACAGAAGTAAGAAATGACAGAACCTAGTTATATGAAACCCGATATAGCAGAAACTAGTAAACCTAAACAAACAGAAGATGTAGAAAAATATAAAACCCCAACACCTAAATATTTGATAAATGAAGACAAGGACTATAAAATATTAGTCTTATATATACTAAGAACCTTAGACACAGAAATAATACAAAACATATATAATCTATTATTTACTCATGAAATTATAGACCTAATGAAAGAATCATGGTTAGATACAATATTAAACAATGATAGTGATGATGACTTTAGAGATAATGATATATACCTTGACATAGATACAGAAGGATATCTAGATTATTATTAAAATGAACCAACAACATTTAGAAAATTGGCAAAGAACTATAGATGAATTAAGAGAAAGAGAAACCTTAATACAACATAACCTAGATAAATATATCCAAACCCAGAATGAAGCATATCTAGATTTAATAGTACAAGACATTAACCAAATATTAAGATTAATTAGACAAAGAGATATTTATTTTAATTCCGCATTTACATAAATGTCTGTAAAAGAGAAAGATCAAAGGACCACCCCCAACTTGGTATCAGAGCATAGGAATAAAAATGATATTATATCGAAACATAGGAATAAAAACGATAATACTAGAATAAGTACCAACAATATTTACAAAAACAGAATAAGGAAACACAGTAAAAAACAATTTATAATGCAAACAGAAAACATGAAAGGAATTGAATATGGAGAAGATCTACCAGATGAACATCCTAGATGTATAAGATTAGATAAACAAATAAATATAGCAACTAAAATACAGAAACTAAGACTAAATTTAGATAAATTATATGAAAAATACGAATACACAAAAATACCTGAATTAATAGATACAATATCCTATACTGAATACGAATATCTAAGACAACTTATAAAACAACAAGAATATAAATATGATGAATTATAATGTATAAACGACAACAACCAAAAGTAGTTAGAAAAATAAAAATACACTATTTAACAAGAAGAATCGAAAAACAGAGTAAAATAAAAAGTCAGCAAAAATATAACCTAAGAGAAATTACACAAATAATTAAGGAAATAAATAATTTAACTAAAGCAATAACACATTTTATTATAGCAATAACTAAAATAAGAGAATCATTAGTAAATGGATAAGCCTGAATCAAGTAAGCCAAATATAGAACGAACGATAAGAAAAGCAGAATTACTTAGTCAATTTATGAAAATACAAGATGAAATTAAGTTTAGAAAAGAAAGATTAAATTACAATATATTTGCAGGAGTAACTAAAAAATCGATAGAAGCACAAAAACAAACGATAAATGAATTAGAACTACAAAAAGATATAATAGAAATAAAATATGCATATGAATAAAGAAGAATATCCAGTAGAAGAAAAAACATTTTTAGGAACAGATGGAACACAAATAATAATAACACACTCAAATTTAGGACGACGATATAGAAAATTAGGTACAAAATTACATTTAATGCCAGATCCAATATCAGCTAAATTAGAAGATAGTCTAACAGAAATGATAAGATTACAAAAGGAAAATACTGAAATAGATCAAAAATTAGAAATTGAAAAAATACGATTAGAAGCCAGAAAAGAAATCGAACAACTAAAAAACCAACAAATAAAACAAAACCCTCCTCAAACACCATTTAAACCTATACCACCTCAAGAACCAATCCCTGAATATTTTGAACCAGAACCTGAAACATCTGAATCATCTACAAAAATACAAGAAATGGAAAGAGAATTAGCAATATTAAAACAAATATATGCCCAGAAAGTACAAGCAAGATTAGCAAAACAAAATGAAAAAATAAAAAAAGAAAAAGAAAAAAACATTAACCAAATATTAAGATTAATTAGACAAAGAGATATTTATTTTAATTCCGCATTTACATAAATGTCTCTAAAAGAGAAAGATCAAAGGACCACCCCCAACTTGGTATCAGAGCATAGGAATAAAAAAGATATTATATCGAAACATAAGAATAAAAAAGATATTATATCACAACACAGTAATAAAAAAGATAATACTAAAATAAGTACCAACAATATTTACAAAAATAGAATAAAGAAACACAGTAAAAAACAATTTATAATGCAAACAGAAAACATGAAAGGAATTGAATATGGAGAAGATCTACCAGATGAACATCCTAGATGTATAAGATTAGATAAACAAATAAATATAGCAACTAAAGTACAGAAACTAAGGCTAAATTTAGATAAATTATATGAAAAATACGAATACACAAAAATACCCGAATTAATAGATACAATTTCCTATACTGAATACGAATATATAAGACAACTTATAAAACAACAAGAATATAAATATGATGAATTATAATGTATAAACGACAACAACCAAAAGTAGTTAGAAAAATAAAAATACACTATTTAACAAGAAGAATCGAAAAACAGAGTAAAATAAAAAGTCAGCAAAAATATAACCTAAGAGAAATTACACAAATAATTAAGGAACTAAATAACTTAACTAAAGCAATAACACATTTTATTATAGCAATAACTAAAATAAGAGAATCATTAGTAACTAAAATAAGAGAATCATTAGTAAATGGATAAGCCTGAATTGAGTAAGCCAAATATAGAACAAACGATAAGAAAAGCAGAATTACTTAGTCAATTTATAAAAATACAAGATGAAATTAAGTTTAGAAAAGAAAGATTAAATTACAATATATTTGCAGGAGTAACTAAAAAATCGATAGAAGCACAAAAACAAACGATAAGTGAATTAGAACTACAAAAAGATATAATAGAAATAAAATATGCATATGAATAAAGAAGAATATCCAGTAGAAGAAAAAACATTTTTAGGAACAGATGGAACACAAATAATAATAACACACTCAAATTTAGGACGACGATATAGAAAATTAGGTACAAAATTACATTTAATGCCAGATCCAATATCAGCTAAATTAGAAGATAGTCTAACAGAAATGATAAGATTACAAAAGGAAAATACTGAAATAGATCAAAAATTAGAAATTGAAAAAATACGATTAGAAGCCAGAAAAGAAATCGAACAACTAAAAAACCAACAAATAAAACAAGACCCTCCTCAAACACCATTTAAACCTATACCACCTCAAGAACCAATCCCTGAATATTTTGAACCAGAACCTGAAACATCTGAATCATCTACAAAAATACAAGAAATGGAAAGAGAATTAGCAATATTAAAACAAATATATGCCCAAAAAGTACAAGCAAGATTAGCAAAACAAAATGAAAAAATAAAAAAAGAAAAAGAAAAAAAGTTAGCAATGGAATTAGAAAAGTTAAAAGAACAAATACACTTAAAAAGCTTAAACCCTGACGAAGAATTGTCAAAAGTTACCAAAATTATATTTTCCAGATATAACAAAGGAATTTATATATATAGTAGAAACAGATTCAAGTAACCATAGCTACGGTGGAGTATTAAAATATAAGTATCTTGATACAAAAATAGAATATCACTGTAGATATCACTCAGGAACATATACTGAACCTCAAGATAAATGGGAAATAAATAGGAAAGAATTATTTGCCTTATATAAATGTTTATTAGCATTCGAACCATATATAGTTTATAACAAATTTATTGTCAGAACAGATAATACACAAGTAAAATGGTGGCTAACAAGAAAATTAGACGACTCAGTTACAACAAAAGAAATACGAAGACTTGTCTTAAATATACAAAATTTTACATTTACAATAGAAGTGATCAGTACTAACAAAAATATCACTGCAGACTACTTATCAAGACAAAGCTACTCAGACAGATCAAGATAGCCAAATGGATATTTTATTAAAAGCCATGACTACACTTTGCTTAAAAGTGGACAGTTTTGAGCTAGAATTAAAAGAGCTAAAGAAGGAAAGAGCTACAAGTCAGCCGCATGACTCAAAATATGCTGAACTATGTCGATCGGAAGACATTAAAAATCCAGAACTAGAAGGAGACGTTGAGAAACTCCATAAAACTCATAACAAGTTTGTTAATGCAGCTACAGGAAAAGCATCTACAGAAGCAAGCAGCTCAAATACAACCAGCCAACCTACAAAAAGACAAAACCAAAATTTAAATAGCCAGTTTACAAAAACCTTTATCAAAAATAAACAACCCATAAATCTATCACATCCGACTATACCAAGTCCACCAACATCCACATATGCCGCAAGCCTAAACCAAAATAAACAAGTATATAACCACATTTCCAGAGCATACATCCAAAATATCTATAAAACCCAAACATTTTTGAATTTACATCCGAGATCTCAGACAACCAATGACCCTCAAAAAGATTTTATAACTCAAAAACTACAAGGATATAATAAACTCATTGCCCAGCCTGGCACCAGTGCAAATTTAGTACGTACATGCTACGAATATGGACTACTTTCAACAGTATATACAGCAGATGGAGCAGAACTACAACAAATACCAGACTTATATAATGCTTTTACAATATACAAAAGAATTACAGACGGATCATTCTTTTATATAAGATGTTATTCAGCACCAGCAGAGATATTATATAATGAGATAAAACCACTCATCCAAGTAGTAAAAATTGGACTTACCAGAGATATGATTATCCCAGAGGAAATAGAAAAACAACCAGAAATACCAGAAGTTGATATACCAACATTCTTTGCTACAAAAAGATTAATAGGACTACAAGTAATTATCCAAGAACTAGTCAACAACTACACCAATGGACATAATATATGGAAATATCATTGTAGAGACCATGCCATGATCTATGCAAATGCAAGAGTACTACGCCAAGAAGATATGGAAGAAGTACGTAGTTGGATATGGACATTATTAAGACCTGAAGATACCCCAACAACAAGAGCTATCAAAAAGGACTTTATTTCAGAAAATTTATTAGTCAAATACTGCCAGTATTTAGGACCGAAATATCCAGATCACCAATGTTCAAAATGCAGTGGAGGAAATACGACAACTATACCAGAAGTGAATCTAGAATGAAGACAGCAGGCCAAAGAACTACAGACAAAAGATAATGGGAAGACCTACAGATAAATTTTGGTTTTGTCTTTTTGTAGATTGGCTGGTTGTATTTGAGCTGCTTGCTTCTGTAGATGCTTTTCCTGTAGCTGCATTAACAAACTTGTTATGAGTTTTATGGAGTTTCTCAACGTCTCCTTCTAGTTCTGGATTTTTAATGTCTTCCGATCGACATAGTTCAGCATATTTTGAGTCATGCGGCTGACTTGTAGCTCTTTCCTTCTTTAGCTCTTTTAATTCTAGCTCAAAACTGTCCACTTTTAAGCAAAGTGTAGTCATGGCTTTTAATAAAATATCCATTTGGCTATCTTGATCTGTCTGAGTAGCTTTGTCTTGATAAGTAGTCTGCAGTGATATTTTTGTTAGTACTGATCACTTCTATTGTAAATGTAAAATTTTGTATATTTAAGACAAGTCTTCGTATTTCTTTTGTTGTAACTGAGTCGTCTAATTTTCTTGTTAGCCACCATTTTACTTGTGTATTATCTGTTCTGACAATAAATTTGTTATAAACTATATATGGTTCGAATGCTAATAAACATTTATATAAGGCAAATAATTCTTTCCTATTTATTTCCCATTTATCTTGAGGTTCAGTATATGTTCCTGAGTGATATCTACAGTGATATTCTATTTTTGTATCAAGATACTTATATTTTAATACTCCACCGTAGCTATGGTTACTTGAATCTGTTTCTACTATATATATAAATTCCTTTGTTATATCTGAAAATATAATTTTGGTAACTTTGGACATAATTCTTTAACCTTTTGTATATATTTTCTATCTGTTTGGTCAAAATGGTATTCATTATCTTTTCTTAATTTTTTATGTAATGGTTTTAAATATTCTGCTAATTTTGGTATATATTCTCTTACTTGGTTTACTAATCCTAAAAAGGATTGTAATTTTTTCTTTGTATCTAGTATCTCATTTGAATTTATTATTTTTTGTACTATATGTGTTTGCATTTTTACTCCATTCTTATCTATTTGTATACCAAGAAATTCTATTTGGTTTTTCATTATTTCTGCCTTGCTCTTACTTAAACTAATTCCTGCTGTATCTACAATGTTGATAAATTTATTTAGTAATTGTATATGTTCGTCTTCTGTTCTTGAGTATAACAATATATCATCAATATATACAATACAGTTTTCTAATTGTGTAAAATATGTATCCATAAAATGTTGGTATCTACCTGGTGCATTTTTATATCCAAAGGGTAAAACATTCCATTCATAAAATCCTTGGGGTACTGTGAATGCTGTTAGATTTTTAGAGTTATCTTCTAATTTTAAATGATAAAATCCTGATTTGCAATCAAATTTGCTAAAGTAATTATATCCTTGGATTTGTCTAATTTTTAATATTTTATTTGGTATTGGGTAATTATAAGTTTTAGTTTTGGCATTTAGGTTTCTATAATCAATAACCATCCTACTTTTCCCTCTTTTTTGTTCACTATGTTTGTTAACAATAAAGGCGGGACTAGTATGTTTACTGTTACTAGCTTGGATGTAATTATTTTGAAGTAATTCATCTATGTGTAAGGTAAATTCTTTTAAATCATCAAAGTTATACTTTAATGGTTTTTGGGTTATTATACTATTTTGATCTATTAATTCTATTGTAATAGTTGTTTTATGTTTATGCCATCCTTTAAGCGGATTATCACTATATAAGGGTTCTAACTTATCATAGATTGGTTGTAACATGTTGATATTAAAGGTTATAATTTCTATTGCTTTCTCTGTTGTTGATTGATTTTCTAGTTTTTGTGTTATTTTTTCTGATCCTTTTATCCATGGTGTTATTTTTCTAGGTTTGTTTTGTACTCTTTTGGCTCCTATTTTTTGTTTACAAGGTGTTGTAAACCAACAGTGTGTTTTTGTTAGTATATGAGGGTATAGTTCATCTATAAAGGGCATTCCTAAAATTATATCTCTCGTTGTGAAATCATAGTTATACATTGTTTTTATTGTTAGTATTTTATCATATATTTGTAGTTTTACATCTTTTGCGTAATATTTTACCATACTGCCTTCGTCATTAAATCCGGTGAATACAGTTGGATTTCTTATCTTTTCCCATTTAGATTCTGGTAAACAATTGTATCTACATAAATTTGCTTCTGATCCTGTGTCTATCATTGGTGTATAATATCTACTATTATATCCTTCTACAATTATTTTTGCTAATATATATACTTTCATGCTAAGGTATTTTTATAATATTGATTTTGTCCTATTGATTATTACATTTTTATTTTGGTAATGAATGATTAATTTTTTATCTTCTATCTTATATGGCTTTACTTGTTCTAGCCATTGTAGTCCTAAAACTATATTTGGATTTATTTGTCCTATTGTGAATTGTATATTTATAGGTATTCCGCCTATAATTAATTCTTGAATAGTTATTTCCTTTGTCTGTTTTAATTCTATTGGTAAATCGGGTATTTCTTGTTCTTGTATTATAATATCATCTTCTGTAATTAATTCTCTGGTTATCCAATTATCTTGTTCTCCTGTGTTAATTAAGATTAAATATTTTCGTTGATTTAATATTCCTGTTATATAATAGGGATGTTGTGTTGTTATTATTTCATTAGGTATTTCATATTCTATTCTTCTAGATGTGCTCATTCTTGATGAGGATGAAGGGGCATCTATTTGTCTTTTTGATGTCGTTCCTATTCTTTCTTTTACTATATCTAATTCATGATTCATATTTAATTCATCATAACTATAATCATTATTATCTATAACTGTTAAGATATTGTCAAATGGGGATTCTATATTAATTTTATCAATTTTATTAGTGGCTTGTACCATATGTTTAGTAGTTAAAATATATAAATTTTTGCATCTTGCTGTAAATATTTTACTTCCAGGGGTTAGTTCTATTCCTGATAATTTCCAATATAATACTAGGGATTTATCTATATTTCTATCTTTTATTGCTACTGTATAATTTGGGTTAACTGTAAACTTAAATTTTTGGTATATTAAATTTCCTTTTACTGCACTAATTATACTTTGTTCAATTGGGTACTTAATTCTATCATCTGCTAAGTATAGCTCTATAGGTGTATTTATTCCTTCTTTAAAACATGCTTTTATTAATATCTGTATTGCTCCTAAGTGTACATGAGTTATTTCGTTTTTTGGTTTTGGTTTTAATGTTTGTATTTCTTTGGTTATTTCTCTTTTACTTATTATGGGTACCATTGCACTACCTTGTGCATATTTACAGTCTACTGTATGTTCTTTCTGGCTTATTATATAGTATTCTTCTTTTGTTTTTTTGAACCAATATTTTACCATTGGTACATCTAATACATTATCTATTTTTAAGGTTATTTCTTGTTTTGTGATTTGCTTGTATATATTTGAGTCAAATATTATTTTCTGGTTATTACTATCTTCAGTTTGGTAATTTTCTTTTTCTATTATTCCTGATTCAGTCATCAATTTCGTTTTCTGTATCTGATAGGTTTATATCGTTAGTATCATCATTATTGGGATCTAAATCTGAGTTGTTCATTTCTATATCTGGCAATTCATCTAGTTCATAAATACTATCGTTACTTTCTAAATCATAATCTATGTATGGTAATTCTGTATAAATATTTTCTTCTATCCTTACTTCGGTAATTTGTTTTTTCTTTATATCTTTAGGTATTTTACAATCTTTAGCTAGGTGTCCTAATTTTCCACAGTTGTAACATTTACATTCTGATAATTTTTTCTTAGGTCGATAAGGTCTTTTTCTTTTATAATTTTTTATATAATATCTTTTTCTTGGATTTTTATACTTGTATTTAGATTTAAAAGATTTATATTTTTTAAATCGTTTTTTGTATCTAAACTTATTTTTCTTAGTTTTACATCCAAATTGTGGTGCTGTCTTTTGTGTACAACACGACATGTTTTTTGTTAATACTTTGTCTAATTTTTGTTTATCTTTATATTCATCACATAGTCCTATAAACCATGTTTGTAAATATTTTATTCTAGCTCCTAATGTATCTGTTAAACTAGCTGCGTCCCATGCTGTTATAATTTTTGTACTAAATGGTTCAAGTAATTTTGTAAAATATGTTCTTCTAACTGCTATGGCTTCTTCATGAGTATATATTGCTCTATAATAGTAATCTTTAAAAGCGCATGTATATTCATCTATATAACACATATTGCATATTGATAATTTATTCATTAATTGTCTATTTAGATTTTTATCTTTTTCTTGTTCTGCTAATTCTGTTGTCATACTTCCAAATTCATTTCTAATTCCAAATTCGTATTTGTCTAATATAGCTATGCTTGATGTTGTAACTGTTCCACTATTATCTTTATTATTTCTTAAAAGTGCTCTACCTTCAGCTGTTATGTTATGTAGCCATAATTTTACTGTTCCTATTAGTGTTCTTTCTATATATCCTGGTGTATCTGCTACTGATATCTTATTATCTATTAGTTGTTTTGCAATTTGTCCTATCCATATTTGTATTGTTTTATTTACATCTGTAACACAATCTAAATCTAAAAATTGTGAATGTTCTGGAGTTTTAGTTGGTGTCCATTTATTTAGTCTGCTTTGCCATATTGCTTCATATCTATTATCATCTGTTACTGTATAGTAACTTGGTGCGGTTGTTCTAGGGTTGTCATAGGATTAGTAAACCAAGTAAGAGAATATATACCAAAGTTAGCAGAATATTTAAAACCATTAAATAAAAAATTAAAAAAGGATATGGAATATCATTTTGACCAAACAGATAGAAAACATATACAAAAGGTTAAAAAATTATGTCAAAAGTTACCAAAATTATATTTTCCAGATATAACAAAAGAATTTATATATATAGTAGAAACAGATTCAAGTAACCATAGCTACGGTGGAGTATTAAAATATAAGTATCTTGATACAAAAATAGAATATCACTGTAGATATCACTCAGGAACATATACTGAACCTCAAGATAAATGGGAAATAAATAGGAAAGAATTATTTGCCTTATATAAATGTTTATTAGCATTCGAACCATATATAGTTTATAACAAATTTATTGTCAGAACAGATAATACACAAGTAAAATGGTGGCTAACACGAAAATTAGACGACTCAGTTACAACAAAAGAAATACGAAGACTTGTCTTAAATATACAAAATTTTACATTTACAATAGAAGTGATCAGTACTAACAAAAATATCACTGCAGACTACTTATCAAGACAAAGCTACTCAGACAGATCAAGATAGCCAAATGGATATTTTATTAAAAGCCATGACTACACTTTGCTTAAAAGTGGACAGTTTTGAGCTAGAATTAAAAGAGCTAAAGAAGGAAAAAGCTACAAGTCAGCCGCATGACTCAAAATATGCTGAACTATGTCGATCGGAAGACATTAAAAATCCAGAACTAGAAGGAGACGTTGAGAAACTCCATAAAACTCATAACAAGTTTGTTAATGCAGCTACAGGAAAAGCATCTACAGAAGCAAGCAGCTCAAATACAACCAGCCAATCTACAAAAAGACAAAACCAAAATTTAAATAGCCAGTTTACAAAAACCTTTATCAAAAATAAACAACCCATAAATCTATCACATCCGACTATACCAAGTCCACAAACATCCACATATGCCGCAAGCCTAAACCAAAATAAACAAGTATATAACCACATTTCCAGAGCATACATCCAAAATATCTATAAAACCCAAACATTTTTGAATTTACATCCGAGATCTCAGACAACCAATGACCCTCAAAAAGATTTTATAACTCAAAAACTACAAGGATATAATAAACTAATTGCCCAGCCTGGCACCAGTGCAAATTTAGTACGTACATGCTACGAATATGGACTACTTTCAACAGTATATACAGCAGATGGAGCAGAACTACAACAAATACCAGACTTATATAATGCTTTTACAATATACAAAAGAATTACAGACGGATCATTCTTTTACATAAGATGTTATTCAGCACCAGCAGAGATATTATACAATGAGATAAAACCACTCATCCAAGTAGTAAAAATTGGACTTACCAGAGATATGATTATCCCAGAGGAAATAGAAAAACAACCAGAAATACCAGAAGTTGATATACCAACATTCTTTGCTACAAAAAGATTAATAGGACTACAAGTAATTATTCAAGAACTAGTCAACAACTACACCAATGGACATAATATATGGAAATATCATTGTAGAGACCATGCCATGATCTATGCAAATGCAAGAGTACTACGCCAAGAAGATATGGAAGAAGTACGTAGTTGGATATGGACATTATTAAGACCTGAAGATACCCCAACAACAAGAGCTATCAAAAAGGACTTTATTTCAGAAAATTTATTAGTCAAATACTGCCAGTATTTAGGACCGAAATATCCAGATCACCAATGTTCAAAATGCAGTGGAGGAAATACAACAACTATACCAGAAGTGAATCTAGAATGAAGACAGCAGGCCAAAGAACTACAGACAAAAGATAATGGGAAGACCCACAGATATTTTTTAGTTTGTCTTATTATGTAAATTATTGAGAATCTTTTTATCTTTTTAAGTGGAAGACATAAAGTCCCCACACGTTTTCTTTCTTTTGAAATTCTGGTTTACTAATCCTAAAAAGGATTGTAATTTTTTCTTTGTATCTAGCATCTCATTTGAATTTATTATTTTTTGTACTATATGTGTTTGCATTTTTACTCCATTCTTATCTATTTGTATACCAAGAAATTCTATTTGGTTTTTCATTATTTCTGCCTTGCTCTTACTTAAACTAATTCCTGCTGTATCTACAATGTTGATAAATTTATTTAGTAATTGTATATGTTCGTCTTCTGTTCTTGAGTATAACAATATATCATCAATATATACAATACAGTTTTCTAATTGTGTAAAATATGTATCCATAAAATGTTGGTATCTACCTGGTGCATTTTTATATCCAAAGGGTAAAACATTCCATTCATAAAATCCTTGGGGTACTGTGAATGCTGTTAGATTTTTAGAGTTATCTTCTAATTTTAAATGATAAAATCCTGATTTGCAATCAAATTTGCTAAAGTAATTATATCCTTGGATTTGTCTAATTTTTAATATTTTATTTGGTATTGGGTAATTATAAGTTTTAGTTTTGGCATTTAGGTTTCTATAATCAATAACCATCCTACTTTTCCCTCTTTTTTGTTCACTATGTTTGTTAACAATAAAGGCGGGACTAGTATGTTTACTATTACTAGCTTGGATGTAATGATGTTGAAGTAATTCATCTATGTGTAAGGTAAATTCTTTTAAATCATCAAAGTTATATTTTAATGGTTTTTGGGTTATTATACTATTTTGATCTATCAATTCTATTGTAATAGTTGTTTTATGTTTATGCCATCCTTTAAGCGGATTATTACTATATAAGGGTTCTAACTTATCATAGATTGGTTGTAACATGTTGATATTAAAGGTTATAATTTCTATTGCTTTCTCTGTTGTTGATTGATTTTCTAGTTTTTGTGTTATTTTTTCTGATCCTTTTATCCATGGTGTTATTTTTCTAGGTTTGTTTTGTACTCTTTTGGCTCCTATTTTTTGTTTACAAGGTGTTGTAAACCAGCAGTGTGTTTTTGTTAGTATATGAGGGTATAGTTCATCTATAAAGGGCATTCCTAAAATTATATCTCTTGTTGTGAAATCATAGTTATACATCGTTTTTATTGTTAGTATTTTATCATATATTTGTAGTTTTACATCTTTTGCGTAATATTTTACCATACTGCCTTCGTCATTAAATCCGGTGAATACAGTTGGATTTCTTATCTTTTGCCATTTAGATTCTGGTAAACAATTGTATCTACATAAATTTGCTTCTGAGCCTGTGTCTATCATTGGTGTATAATATCTACTATTATATCCTTCTACAATTATTTTTGCTAATATATATACTTTCATGCTAAGGGATTTTTATAATATCGATTTTGTCCTATTGATTATTACATTTTTATTTTGGTAATGAATGATTAATTTTTTATCTTCTATCTTATATGGCTTTACTTGTTCTAGCCATTGTAGTCCTAAAACTATATTTGGATTTATTTGTCCTATTGTGAATTGTATATTTATAGGTATTCCGCCTATAATTAATTCTTGAATAGTTATTTCCTTTGTCTGTTTTAATTCTATTGGTAAATCGGGTATTTCTTGTTCTTGTATTATAATATCATCTTCTGTAATTAATTCTCTGGTTATCCAATTATCTTGTTCTCCTGTGTTGATTAAGATTAAATATTTTCGTTGATTTAATATTCCTGTTATATAATAGGGATGTTGTGTTGTTATTATTTCATTAGGTATTTCATATTCTATTCTTCTATATGTGCTCATTCTTGATGAGGATGAAGGGGTATCTATTTGTCTTTTTGATGTCGTTCCTATTCTTTCTTTTACTATATCTAATTCTTGATTCATATTTAATTCATTATAACTATAATCATTATTATCTATAACTGTTAAGATATTGTCAAATGGGGATTCTATATTAATTTTATCAATTTTATTAGTGGCTTGTACCATATGTTTAGTAGTTAAAATATATAAATTTTTGCATCTTGCTGTAAATATTTTACTTCCAGGGGTTAGTTCTATTCCTGATAACTTCCAATATAATACTAGGGATTTATCTATATTTCTATCTTTTATTGCTACTGTATAATTTGGGTTAACTGTAAACTTAAATTTTTGGTATATTAAATTTCCTCTTACTGCACTAATTATACTCTGTTCAATTGGGTACTTAATTCTATCATCTGCTAAGTATAGCTCTATAGGTGTATTTATTCCTTCTTTAAAACATGCTTTGATAAGTATCTGTATTGCTCCTAAGTGTACATGAGTTATTTCGTTTTTTGGTTTTGGTTTTAATGCTTGTATTTCTTTGGTTATTTCTCTTTTACTTATTATGGGTACCATTGCACTACCTTGTGCATATTTACAGTCTACTGTATGTTCTTTCTGGCTTATTATATGTTCTTTCTGGCTTATTATATAATATTCTTCTTTTGGTTTTTTGAACCAATATTTTACCATTGGTACATCTAATACATTATCTATTTTTAAGGTTATTTCTTGTTTTGTGATTTGCTTGTATATATTTGAGTCAAATATTATTTTCTGGTTATTACTATCTTCAGTTTGGTAATTTTCTTTTTCTATTATTCCTGATTCAGTCATCAATTTCGTTTTCTGTATCTGATAGGTTTATATTGTTAGTATCATCATTATTGGGATCTAAATCTGAGTTGTTTATTTCTATATCTGGCAATTCATGTAGTTCATATATACTATCGTTACTTTCTAAATCATAATCTATGTATGGTAATTCTGTATAAATATTTTCTTCTATCCTTACTTCGGTAATTTGTTTTTTCTTTATATCTTTAGGTATTTTACAATCTTTAGCTAGGTGTCCTAATTTTCCACAATTGTAACATTTGCATTCTGATAATTTTTTCTTAGGTCGATAAGGTCTTTTTCGTTTGTAATTTTTTATATAATATCGTTTTCTTGGATTTTTATACTTGTATTTAGATTTAAAAGATTTATATTTTATAAATCGTTTTTTGTATCTAAACTTATTTTTCTTAGTTTTACATCCAAATTGTGGTGCTGTCTTTTGTGTACAACACGACATGTTTTTTGTTAATACTTTGTCTAATTTTTGTTTATCTTTATATTCATCACATAGTCCTATAAACCATGTTTGTAAATATTTTATTCTAGCTCCTAATGTATCTGTTAAACTAGCTGCGTCCCATGCTGTTATAATTTTTGTACTAAATGGTTCAGGTAATTTTGTAAAATATGTTCTTCTAACTGCTATGGCTTCTTCATGAGTATATATTGCTCTATAATAGTAATCTTTAAAAGCGCATGTATATTCATCTATATAACACATATTGCATATTGATAATTTATTCATTAATTGTCTATTTAGATTTTTATCTTTTTCTTGTTCTGCTAATTCTGTTGTCATACTTCCAAATTCATTTCTAATTCCATATTCGTATTTGTCTAATATAGCTATGCTTGATGTTGTAACTGTTCCACTATTATCTTTATTATTTCTTAAAAGTGCTCTACCTTCAGCTGTTATGTTATGTAGCCATAATTTTACTGTTCCTATTAGTGTTCTTTCTATATATCCTGGTGTATCTGCTACTGATATCTTATTATCTATTAGTTGTTTTGCAATTTGTCCTATCCATATTTGTATTGTTTTATTTATATCTGTGACACAATCTAAATCTAAAAATTGTGAATGTTCTGGAGTTTTAGTTGGTGTCCATTTATTTAGTCTACTTTGCCATATTGCTTCGTATCTATTATCATCTATTACTGTATAGTAACTTGGTGCGGTTGTTCTAGGGTTGTCATGTCTTCTTTTATCATATGTTCTACTTGTACTTGGTTGTTCAGTTTTTATGGTATTTATATTTGGTTTAGCATTTGTTGTATTTATATTTAAATCTGTTATTTGGTTCATTATTTGGGTATATGTTTCACTGTTTTCGTCATTATTGTCATCATTGTCTAAATTTATTTCGGATTCGGATTCATTTATGGTTACATTATCTATAGTTAAATTGTCTATTGTGATGTTATCAATACTTATATTGGGAGATTCTTCGTCAGGGTTTAAGCTTTCTAAGTGTATTTGTTCTTTTAACTTTTCTAATTCCATTGCTAACTTTTTTTCTTTTTCTTTTTTTATTTTTTCATTTTGTTTTGCTAATCTTGCTTGTACTTTCTGGGCATATATTTGTTTTAATATTGCTAATTCTCTTTCCATTTCTTGTATTTTTGTAGATGATTCAGATGTTTCAGGTTCTGGTTCAAAATATTCAGGGATTGGTTCTTGAGGTGGTATAGGTTTAAATGGTGTTTGAGGAGGGTTTTGTTTTATTTGTTGGTTTTTTAGTTGTTCGATTTCTTTTCTGGCTTCTAATCGTATTTTTTCAATTTCTAATTTTTGATCTATTTCAGTATTTTCCTTTTGTAATCTTATCATTTCTGTTAGACTATCTTCTAATTTAGCTGATATTGGATCTGATTAAATGTAATTTTGTACCTATTTTTCTATATCGTCGTCCTAAATTTGAGTGTGTTATTATTATTTGTGTTCCATCTGTTCCTAAAAATGTTTTTTCTTCTACTGGATATTCTTCTTTATTCATATGCATATTTTATTTCTATTATATCTTTTTGTAGTTCTAATTCACTTATCGTTTGTTTTTGTGCTTCTATCGATTTTTTAGTTACTCCTGCAAATATATTGTAATTTAATCTTTCTTTTCTAAACTTAATTTCATCTTGTATTTTCATAAATTGACTAAGTAATTCTGCTTTTCTTATCGTTTGTTCTATATTTGGCTTACTCAATTCAGGCTTATCCATTTACTAATGATTCTCTTATTTTAGTTATTGCTATAATAAAATGTGTTATTGCTTTAGTTAAATTATTTATTTCCTTAATTATTTGTGTAATTTCTCTTAGGTTATATTTTTTCTGACTTTTTATTCTACTTTGTTTTTCAATTCTTCTTGTTAAATAGTGTATTTTTATTTTTCTAACTACTTTTGGTTGTTGTCGTTTATACATTATAATTCATCATATTTATATTCTTGTTGTTTTATAAGTTGTCTTATATATTCGTATTCAGTATAGGAAATTGTATCTATTAATTCGGGTATTTTTGTGTATTCGTATTTTTCATATAATTTATCTAAATTTAGTCTTAGTTTCTGTACTTTAGTTGCTATATTTATTTGTTTATCTAATCTTATACATCTAGGATGTTCATCTGGTAGATCTTCTCCATATTCAATTCCTTTCATGTTTTCTGTTTGCATTATAAATTGTTTTTTACTGTGTTTCCTTATTCTGTTTTTGTAAATATTGTTGGTACTTATTTTAGTATTATCTTTTTTATTACTGTGTTGTGATATAATATCTTTTTTATTCTTATGTTTTTTATTCCTATGCTCTGATACCAAGTTGGGGGTGGTCCTTTGATCTTTCTCTTTTAGAGACATTTATGTAAATGCGGAATTAAAATAAATATCTCTTTGTCTAATTAATCTTAATATTTGGTTAATGTCTTGTACTATTAAATCTAGATATGCTTCATTCTGGGTTTGGATATATTTATCTAGGTTATGTTGTATTAAGGTTTCTCTTTCTCTTAATTCATCTATAGTTCTTTGCCAATTTTCTAAATGTTGTTGGTTCATTTTAATAATAATCTAGATATCCTTCTGTATCTATGTCTAGGTATATATCATTATCTCTAAAGTCATCATCACTATCATTGTTTAATATTGTATCTAACCATGATTCTTTCATTAGGTCTATAATTTCATGAGTAAATAATAGATTATATATGTTTTGTATTATTTCTGTGTCTAAGGTTCTTAGTATATATAAGACTAATATTTTATAGTCCTTATCTTCATTTATCAAATATTTAGGTGTTGGGGTTTTATATTTTTCTACATCTTCTGTTTGTTTAGGTTTACTAGTTTCTGCTATATCGGGTTTCATATAACTAGGTTCTGTCATTTCTTACTTCTGTGTTTTAATCAAATTATTCCTTCTAACCTCTGCTTATATTATTACCTTTATCATCTAATAGTTCAGTATGTTTAATTATCCGGTTGGTCACTACTATGGGTTCCAGCTTCAATCAGTTTACCCTAACACTGCTTACTTCAGTTGGTTTACTACCCTATCACGGCATTCCTAGCCTTCTTCTGGGTTCAACCATTTTGGAAAAGCTTAGTCTGGGTCTAACTTACTCTTAGCTTCCTAACCATAGTAAACTAATAAGGATAATGTTAACATAATCAAACTATAACATGATAAATAATAATAAGCTAATAGAGATTATTAGGAATATGATAGATTAGTTACACATATGTAAATATGAGTATACCTTTGTTGTTATCTCTTATGTAGTATGTGATATAGATGTTTCTATATTGGATTCCTCCATGCTTTAAATAATTATTTTATATATTTTTGTAGGGGTTCTCAGCTCATGAGAGGGGTTTTCAGATTTCTCTGAATCCTTGATACCTTCTCCTTTGCCTTCACCTCTATATATATATTACATAAACGCGTAAGTGCACAGTACTAGTTACTGTGTACTTTACGACTTTTTCTAAAAAGAAAGGAAAAAACGCGTAGTTTCTTGAAAATGGTTAAGTGTAGTGACTTGAAATTGTGAACTTGTTTCTTGAAAATGGTTAAGTGTAGTGAATTGAAATGTGAAGTAGTGAGTTGAAAATGGTTAAGTGTAGTGACTTGAAATTGTGAACTTATTTCTTGAAAATGGTGTAATGTAGTGACTTGAAATGTGAATTAGTGAGTTGAAAATGGTTAAGTGTAGTGACTTGGAATTGTGAACTTGTTTCTTGAAATGTTTAAGTGTAGTGACTTCAAATGTGAATTAGAGATTTGAAATGGTCATGTGTAGTGACATGATATTGTAAACTTTTTTCTTGAAAATGGTTAAATGTAGTGGCTTGAAATGTGATCTTGTTTCTTGAAAATGGTTAAGTGTAGGGACTTAAAATGTGAATTAATGACTAGAAAATTGTTAAGTGTAGTGCCTTGAAATTGTGAACTTGTTTCTTGAAATGTTTAAGTGTAGTGACTTGAAATTGTGAACTTGTTTCTTGAAAATGGTGCAATGTAGTGACTTGAAATGTGAACTTGTTTTGTTGAAAATGGTTAAGTGTTGTGACTTAAAATGTGAATTTGTGACTTGAAAATGGTTAAGTGTAGTGACTTTAAATTGTGAACTTGTTTCTTAAAATGGTTAAGTGTAGTGACTTGCAATTGTGAACTTGTTTTCAGAAAATGGTTAAGCGTAGTGACTTGAAATGTGAATTAGTGTATTGAAAATGGTAAAATGGTAAAATGTAGTGACTTGAAATTGTGAACTTGTTTCTTGAAAATGGTTAACTGTAGTGACTTGAAATATGAATTAGTGACTTGAAAATGGTTAAGTGTAGTGACTTGAAATGTGAATTAGGGACTTGAAAATGGTAAATTGGTTAAATGTAGTGACTTTAAATTTTGAACTTGTTTCCTTAAAATGGTTGAGTGTAGTAACTTGAAATGTGAATAAGTGACTTGAAAATGGTTAAGTGTAGTGACTTGAAATGTGAATTAGTGTATTGAAAATGGTAAAATGGTTAAATGTAGTGACTTGAAATTGTGAACTTGTTTCTTGAAAATGGTTAACTGTAGTGACTTGAAATATGAATTAGTGACTTGAAAATGGTTAAGTGTAGTGACTTGAAATGTGAATTAGGGACTTGAAAATGGTAAATTGGTTAAATGTAGTGACTTTAAATTTTGAACTTGTTTCCTTAAAATGGTTGAGAGTAGTGACTTGAAATGTGAATTAGTGACTTGAAAATGGTTAAGTGTAGTGACTTGAAATGGTGAACTTGTTTCTTGAAATGGTTAAGTGTTGTGACTTGAAATTGTGAACTTGTTTCTTATAAATGGTCAAGTGTAGTGACTTAAAATGTGTATTAGTGAGTTGGAAATTGTTTAGTTTAGAGACTTGAAATTGTGAACTTGTTTCTTGAAATGTTTAAGTTTAGTGACTTGAAATGTGAATTAGTGACTTTAAAATGGTATAGTGTAGTGATTTGAAATTGTGAACTTGTTTCTTGAAATGGCAAAGCGTAGTGACTTGAAATGTGAACTTGTTTCTTGAAAATGGTTAAGTGTAGTGACTTGAAAGTTGAATTAGTGAGTTGAAAATGGTTAAGTGTATTGACTTGAAATTTTGAACTTGTCTCTTGAAAATGTTAAAGTGTAGTGACTTGCAATTGTGAACTTGTTTCTTGAAAATGATTAAGTATAGTGACTTGAAATGTGAATTAGTGAGTTGAAAATGGTTAAGTGTAGTGACTTGAAATTGTGAACTTGTTTCTTGAAAATGATGTAATGTATTGACTTGTAATGTGAACTGGTTTCTTGAAAATGGTGAAGTGTAGTGACTTTTAATGTGAATTAGTGAGTTAAAAATGGTTAAGTGTAGTGCCTTGAAATTGCGAACTTGTTTCTAGAAAAAGGTTAAGTGTAGTGACTTGAAATGTGAATTAGTGACTTTAAAATGGTAAAGTGTAGTGATTTGAAATTGTGAACTTGTTTCTTGAAATGGCTAAGCATAGTGACTTGAAATGTGAACTTGTTTCTTGAAAATGGTTAAGTGTAGTGACTTGAAAGTTGAATTAGTGAGTTGAGAAAGGTTAAGTGTATTGACTTGAAATTGTGAACTTGTCTCTTGAAAATGGTTAAGTGTAGTGACTTGCAATTGTGAACTTGTTTCTTGAAAATGATTAAGTATCGTGACTTGAAATGTGAATTAGTGAGTTGAAAATGGTTAAGTGTAGTGACTTGAAATTGTGAACTTGTTTCTTGAAAATGATGTAATGTATTGACTTGTAATGTGAACTGGTTTCTTGAAAATGGTGAAGTGTAGTGACTTTAAATGTGAATTAGTGAGTTAAAAATGGTTAAGTGTAGTGACTTGAAATTGTGAACTTGTTTCGCGAAAATGGTTAAGTGTAGTGACTTGCAATTGTGAACTTGTTTCTTGAAAATGATTAAGTATAGTGACTTGAAATGTGAATTAGCGAGTTGAAAATGGTTTAGTGTAGTGAGTTGAAATTGTGAAATTGTTTCTTGAAAATGGCTAACTGTATCGACTTGAAATGTGAATTAGTGACTTGAAAATGGTTAAGTGTAGTGACTTGAAATGTGAATTAGGGACTTGAAAATGGTAAATTGGTTAAATGTAGTGACCTTAAATTTTGAACGTGTTTCCTTAAAATGGTTGAGTTTAGTGACTTGAAATGTGAATTAGTGACTTGAAAATGGTTAAGTGTAGTGACATGAAATGGTGAACTCGTTTGTTGAAATGGTTAAGTGTAGTGACTTGAAATTGTGAACTTGTTTCTTGAAAATGGTTAAGTGTAGTGACTTAAAATGTGAATTTGTGACTTGAAAATGGTTAAGTGTAGTGATTTGAAATTGTGAATTTGTTTCTTGAAATGGTTAAGTGTAGTGACTTGCAATTGTGAACTTGTTTCTTGAAAATGGTTAAGCGTAGTGACATGAAATGTGAATTAGTGTATTGAAAATGGTAAAATGGTTAAATGTAGTGACTTTAAATTGTGAACTTGTTTCTTGAAAATGGTTAAGCGTAGTGACTTGAAATGTGAATTAGTGTATTTTGAAAATGGTAAAATGGTTAAATGTAGTGACTTTAAATTGTGAACTTGTTTCTTGAAAATGGTTAACTGTAGTGACTTGAAATGTGAATTAGTGACTTGAAAATGGCTAACTGTAGTGACTTGAAATGTGAATTAGGGGCTTGAAAATGGTAAATTGGTTAAATGTAGTGACTTTAATTTTTGAACTTGTTTCCTTAAAATGGTTGAGTGTAGTGACTTGAAATGTGAACTTTTTTATTGAAAATAGTTAAGTGTAGTGACTTAAAATGTGAATTAGAGACTTGAAATGGTCATGTGTAGTGACATGAAATTGTAAACTTTTTTCTTGAAAATGGTTAAATGTAGTAACTTGAAATGTGATCTTGTTTCTTGAAAATGGCTAAGTGTAGGGACTTAAAATGTGAATTAATGACTAGAAAAATGTTAAGTGTAGTGCCTTGAAATTGTGAACTTGTTTCTTGAAATGTTTAAGTTTAGTGACTTG
Source organism: Capsicum rhomboideum (assembly GCA_031232105.1). NCBI lineage: Eukaryota > Viridiplantae > Streptophyta > Magnoliopsida > Solanales > Solanaceae > Capsicum > Capsicum rhomboideum. The sequence continues at coordinate 62,407,423 of CP124711.1, forward strand.
AAATGTGAATTAGTGACTTTAAAATGGTAAAGTGTAGTGATTTGAAATTGTGAACTTGTTTCTTGAAATGGCAAAGCGTAGTGACTTGAAATGTGAACTTGTTTCTTGAAAATGGTTAAGTGTAGTGACTTGAAAGTTGAATTAGTGAGTTAAAAATGGTTAAGTGTATTGACTTGAAATTTTGAACCTGTCTTTTGAAAATGGTTAAGTGTAGTGACTTGCAATTGTGAACTTGTTTCTTGAAAATGATTAAGTATAGTGACTTGAAATGTGAATTAGCGAGTTGAAAATGGTTTAGTGTAGTGACTTGAAATTGTGAACTTGTTTCTTGAAAATGGCTAACTGTAGTGACTTGAAATGTGAATTAGTGACTTGAAAATGGTTAAGTGTAGTGACTTGAAATGTGAATTAGGGACTTGAAAATGGTAAATTGGTTAAATGTAGTGACTTTAAATTTTGAACTTATTTCCTTAAAATGGTTGAGTGTAGTGACTAGAAATGTGAATTAGTGACTTGAAAATGGTTAAGTGTAGTGACTTGAAATGGTGAACTTGTTTCTTGAAATGGTTAAGTGTTGTGACTTAAAATTGTGAACTTGTTTCTTAAAAATGGTTAAGTGTAGTGACTTAAAATGTGTATTAGTGAGTTGGAAATGGTTTAGTGTAGAGACTTGAAATTGTGAACTTGTTTTTAGAAAATGGTTAAATGTAGTGACTTGAAATGTGAATTAGTAACTTGAAACTGGTAAAGTGTAGTGACTTGAAATAGTGAACTTGTTTCTAGAAAATGGTTAAGTGTAGTGACTTGAAATGCGAATTAGTGACTTGAAACTGGTAAAGTGTAGTGATTTGAAATTGTGAACTTGTTTCTTGAAATGGCTAAGTGTAGTGACTTTAAATTGTGAACTTGTTTCTTGAAAACGGTTAAGTGTAGTGACTTGCAATTGTGAACTTGTCTATTGAAAATGATTAAGTATAGTGACTTGAAATGTGAACTTTTTTCTTGAAAATGGCTAAGTGTAGTGACTTAAAATGTGAATTAGTGAGTTGGAAATGGTTTAGTGTAGTGACTTGAAATTGTGAACTTGTTTCTTGAAAATGGTGTAATGTAGTGACTTGAAATGTGGACTTGTTTCTTGAAAATGGTTAAGTGTAGTGATTTGAAATGTGAATTAGTGACTTGAAAATGGTTAAGTGAAGTGACTTGAAATGGTGAACTTGTTTCTTTAAAATGGTAAATTGTAGTGACTTTAAATGGTGAACTTGTTTCTTGAAATGGTTAAGTGTTGTGACTTAAAATTGTGAACTTGTTTCTTAAAAATGGTTAAGTGTAGTGACTTAAAATGTGTATTAGTGAGTTGGAAATGATTTAGTTTAGAGACTTGAAATTGTGAACTTGTTTCTAGAAAATTGTTAAGATTAGTGACTTGAAATGTGAATTAGTGACTTGAAACTGGTAAAGTGTAGTGATTTGAAATTGTGAACTTGTTTCTTGAAATGGCTAAGTGTAGTGACTTTAAATTGTGAACTTGTTTCTTGAAAACGGTTAAGTGTAGTGACTTGCAATTGTGAACTTGTCTATTGAAAATGATTAAGTATAGTGACTTGAAATGTGAACTTTTTTCTTGAAAATGGTTAAGTGTAGTGACTTAAAATGTGAATTAGAGACTTGAAATGGTCATGTGTAGTGACATGAAATTGTAAACTTTTTTCTTGAAAATGGTTAAATGTAGTGACTTGAAATGTGATCTTGTTTCTTGAAAATGGTTAAATGTAGGGACTTAAAATGTGAATTAATGACTAGAAAATTGTTAAATGTAGTGCCTTGAAATTGCGAACTTGTTTCTAGAAAAAGGTTAAGTGTAGTGACTTGAAATGTGAATTAGTGACTTTAAAATGGTAAAGTGTAGTGATTTGAAATTGTGAACTTTTTTCTTGAAATGGCTAAGCGTAGTGACTTGAAATGCGAACTTGTTTCTTGAAAATGGTTAAGTGTAGTTACTTGAAAGTTGAATTAGTGAGTTGAAAAAGGTTAAGTGTATTAACTTGAAATTGTGAACTTGTCTCTTGAAAATGGTTAAGTGTAGTGACTTGCAATTGTGAACTTGTTTCTTGAAAATGATTTAGTATAGTGACTTGAAATGTGAATTATTGAGTTGAAAATGGTTAAGTGTAGTGACTTGACATTGTGAACTTGTTTCTTGAAAATGATGTAATGTATTGACTTGTAATGTGAACTGGTTTCTTGAAAATGGTGAAGTGTAGTGACTTTAAATGTGAATTAGTGAGTTAAAAATGGTTAAGTGTAGTAACTTGCAATTGTGAACTTGTTTCTTGAAAATGATTAAGTATAGTGACTTGAAATGTGAATTAGCGAGTTGAAAATGGTTTAGTGTAGTGAGTTGAAATTGTGAACTTGTTTCTTGAAAATGATTAAGTATAGTGACTTGAAATGTGAATTAGCGAGTTGAAAATGGTTTAGTGTAGTGAGTTGAAATTGTGAACTTGTTTCTTGAAAATGGCTAACTGTAGTGACTTGAAATGTGAATTAGTGACTTGAAAATGGTTAAGTGTAGTGACTTGAAATGTGAATTAGGGACTTGAAAATGGTAAATTGGTTAAATGTAGTGACCTTATATTTTGAACGTGTTTCCTTAAAATGGTTAAGTGTAGTGACATGAAATGGTGAACTCGTTTTTTGAAATGGTTAAGTGTAGTGACTTGAAATTGTAAACTTGTTTCTTGAAAATGGTTAAGTGTAGTGACTTAAAATGTGAATTTGTGGCTTGAAAATGGTTAAGTGTAGTGACTTGAAATTGTGAATTTGTTTCTTGAAATGGTTAAGTGTAGTGACTTGAAATGTGAATTAGTGACTTGAAAATAGTTAAGTGTAGTGACTTGAAATGGTGAACTTGTTTCTTGAAATGGATAAGTGTAGTGACTTGAAATTGTGAACTTGTTTCTTGAAAATGGTTAAGTTTAGTGACTTAAAATGTGAATTAGTGAGTTGGAAATGGTTTAGTGTAGAGACTTGAAATTGTGAACTTGTTTCTAGAAAATGGATAAGTGTAGTGACTTGAAATGTGAATTAGTGAGTTGGAAATGGTTTAGTGTAGAGACTTGAAATTGTGAACTTGTTTCTTGAAAATGGTTAAGTGTAGTGACTTGAAATGTGAATTAGTGACTTTGAAATGGTAAAGTGTAGTGATTTGAAATTGTGAACTTGTTTCTTGAAATGGCAAAGCGTAGTGACTTGAAATGTGAACTTGTTTCTTGAAAATGGTCAAGTGTAGTGACTTGAAAGGTTAATTAGTGAGTTGAAAATGGTTAAGTGTATTGACTTGAAATTGTGAACTTGTCTCTTGAAAATTGTTAAGTGTAGTGACTTGCAATTGTGAACTTGTTTCTTGAAAATGATTAAGTATAGTGACTTGAAATGTGAATTAGCGAGTTGAAAATGGTGTAGTGTAGTGAGTTGAAATTGTGAACTTGTTTCTTGAAAATGGCTAACTGTAGTGACTTGAAATGTGAATTAGTGACTTGAAAATGGTTAAGTGTAGTGACTTGAAATGTGAATTAGAGACTTGAAAATGGTAAATTGGTTAAATGTAGTGACTTTAAATTTTGAACTTGTTTCCTTAAAATGGTTGAGTGTAGTGACTAGAAATGTGAATTAGTGACTTGAAAATGGTTAAGTGTAGTGACTTGAAATGGTGAACTTGTTTCTTGAAATGGTTAAGTGTTGTGACTTAAAATTGTGAACTTATTTCTTAAAAATGGTTAAGTGTAGTGACTTAAAATGTGTATTAGTGAGTTGGAAATGGTTTAGTTTAGAGACTTGAAATTGTGAACTTGTTTCTTGAAAATGGTGTAATGTAGTGACTTGAAATGTGAATTAGTGACTTGAAACTGGTAAAGTGTAGTGATTTGAAATTGTGAACTTGTTTCTTGAAATGGCTAAGTGTAGTGACTTTAAATTGTGAACTTGTTTCTTGAAAACGGTTAAGTGTAGTGACTTGCAATTGAGAACTTGTTTCTTGAAAATGATTAAGTATAGTGACTTGAAATGTGAATTAGCGAGTTGAAAATGGTTTAGTGTAGTGAGTGTAAATTATGAACTTGTTTCTTGAAAATGGCTAACTGTAGTGACTCGAAATGTGAATTAGTGACTTGAAAATTGTTATTTGTAGTGACTTGAAATGTGAATTAGGGACTTGAAAATGGTAAATTGGTTAAATGTAGTGACTTTAAATTTTGAACTTGTTTCCTTAAAATGGTTGAGTTTAGTGACTTGAAATGTGAATTAGTGACTTGAAAATGGTTAAGTGTAGTGACATGAAATGGTGAACTCGTTTCTTGAAATGGTTAAGTGTAGTGACTTGAAATTGTGAACTTGTTTCTTGAAAATGGCTAAGTGTAGTGACTTAAAATGTGAATTAGTGAGTTGGAAATGGTTTAGTGTAGAGACTTGAAATTGTGAACTTGTTTCTAGAAAATGGTTAAGTGTAGTGACTTGAAATGTAAATTAGTGACTTGAAAATGGTGAACTTGTTTCTTTAAATGGTTAAGTGTAGTGACTTGAAATTGTAAACTTGTTTCTTGAAAATGGTTAAGTGTAGTGACTTAAAATGTGAATTAGTGAGTTGGAAATGGTTTAGTGTAGAGACTTGAAATTGTGAACTTGTTTCTAGAAAATGGTTAAATGTAGTGACTTGAAATGTGAATTAGTGACTTGAAACTGGTAAAGTGTAGTGACTTGAAATTGTGAACTTGTTTCTTAAAAATGGTTAAATGTAGTGACTTGAAATGTGAATTAGTGACTTGAAAATGGTACAGTGTAGTGATTTGAAATTGTGAACTTGTTTCTTGAAAAGGCTAAGCGTAGTGACTAGAAATTGTGAACTTGTTTCTTGAAAATGGTTTAGTGTAGTGACTTGAAATTGTAAACATGTTTCTTGAAAATGGTTAAGTGTAGTGACTTGAAATGTGAATTAGTGAGTTGAAAATGGTTAAGTGTAGTGACTTGAAATTGTGAACTTGTTTCTTAAAAATGGTTAAGTGTAGTGACTTAAAATGTGAATTAGTGAGTTGGAAGTAGTTTAGTGTAGTGACTTGAAATTGTGAACTTGTTTCTTGAAAATGGTAAGTGTAGTGACTTGAAATTGTAAACATGTTTCTTGAAAATGGTTAAGTGTAGTGAGTTGAAATGTGAATTAGTGAGTTGAAAATGGTTTAGTTTAGTGACTTGAAATTGTGAACTTGTTTCTTGAAAATGGTGTAATGTAGTGACTTAAAATGTGAACTGGTTTCTTGAAAATGGTGAAGTGCAGTGACTTGAAATGTGAATTAGTGAGTTGAAAAAGGTTAAGTGTAGTGACTTGAAATGTGAATTAGTGAGTTGAAAATGGTTAAGTTTAGTGACTTGAAATTGTGAACTTGTTTCTTGAAAATGGTGTAATGTAGTGACTTGAAATGTGAACTGGTTTCTTGAAAATGGTGAAGTGTAGTGACTTGAAATGTGAATTAGTGAGTTGAAAATGGTTAAGTGTAGTGACTTGAAATTGTGAACTTGCTTATTGAAAATGTTTAAGTGTAGTGACTTGCAATTGTGAACTTGTCTATTGAAAATGATTAAGTATAGTGACTTGAAATGTGAATTAGCGAGTTGAAAATAGTTTAGTGTAGTGAGTTGAAATTATGAACTTGTTTCTTGAAAATGGCTAACTGTAGTGACATGAAATGTGAAATAGTGACTTGAAAATGGTTAAGTGTAGTGACTTGAAAATGGTAAATTTGTTAAATGTAGTGACTTTAAATTTTGAACTTGTTTCCTTAAAATGGTTGAGTTTAGTGACTTGAAATCTAAATTAGTGACTTGAAAATGGTGAACTTGTTTCTTTAAATGGTTAAGTGTAGTGACTTGAAATTGTAAACTTGTTTCTTGAAAATGGTTAAGCGTAGTGACTTGAAATGTGAATTAGTGAGTTGGAAATGGTTTAGTGTAGAGACTTGAAATTGTGAACTTGTTTCTTGAAAATGGCTAACTGTAGTGACTTGAAATGTGAATTTGTGACTTGAAAATGGTTAAGTGTAGTGACTTCAAATTGTGAACTTGTTTTTTGAAATGGTTAAGTGTAGTGACTTGCAATTGTGAACATGTTTCTTGAAAATGGTCAAGCGTAGTGACTTGAAATGTGAATTAGTGTATTGAAAATGGTAAAATGGTTAAATGTAGTGACTTTAAATTGTGAACTTGTTTCTTGAAAATGGTTAACTGTTGTGACTTGAAATGTGAATTAGTGACTTGAAAATGGTTAAGTGTAGTGACTTGAAATGTGAATTAAGGGCTTGAAAATGGTAAATTGGTTAAATGTTGTGACTTTAAATTTTGAACTTGTTTCCTTAAAATGGTTGAGTGTAGTGACTTGAAATGTGAATTAGTGACTTGAAAATGGTTAAGTGTAGTGACTTGAAATGGTGAACTTGTTTCTTGAAATGGTTAAGTGTAGTGACTTGAAATTGTAAACTTGTTTCTTAAAAATGGGTAAGTGTAGTGACTTAAAATGTGAATTAGTGAGTTGGAAATGGTTTAGTGTAGAGACTTGAAATTGTGAACTTGTTTCTAGAAAATGGTTAAGTGTAGTGACTTGAAATGTAAATTAGTGACTTGAAAATGGTTAAGTGTAGTGACTTGAAATGGTGAACTTGTTTCTTGAAATGGTTAAGTGTAGTGACTTGAAATTGTAAACTTGTTTCTTAAAAATGGGTAAGTGTAGTGACTTAAAATGTGAATTAGTGAGTTGGAAATGGTTTAGTGTAGAGACTTGAAATTGTAAACATGTTTCTTGAAAATGGTTAAGTGTAGTGAGTTGAAATGTGAATTAGTGAGTTGAAAATGGTTTAGTTTAGTGACTTGAAATTGTGAACTTGTTTCTTGAAAATGGTGTAATGTAGTGACTTAAAATGTGAACTGGTTTCTTGAAAATGGTGAAGTGCAGTGACTTGAAATGTGAATTAGTGAGTTGAAAATGGTTAAGTGTAGTGACTTGAAATGTGAATTAGTGAGTTGAAAATGGTTAAGTTTAGTGACTTGAAATTGTGAACTTGTTTCTTGAAAATGGTGTAATGTAGTGACTTGAAATGTGAACTGGTTTCTTGAAAATGGTGAAGTGTAGTGACTTGAAATGTGAATTAGTGAGTTGAAAATGGTTAAGTGTAGTGACTTGAAATTGTGAACTTGCTTATTGAAAATGTTTAAGTGTAGTGACTTGCAATTGTGAACTTGTCTATTGAAAATGATTAAGTATAGTGACTTGAAATGTGAATTAGCGAGTTGAAAATAGTTTAGTGTAGTGAGTTGAAATTATGAACTTGTTTCTTGAAAATGGCTAACTGTAGTGACTTGAAATGTGAAATAGTGACTTGAAAATGGTTAAGTGTAGTGACTTGAAAATGGTAAATTTGTTAAATGTAGTGACTTTAAATTTTGAACTTGTTTCCTTAAAATGGTTGAGTTTAGTGACTTGAAATCTAAATTAGTGACTTGAAAATGGTGAACTTGTTTCTTTAAATGGTTAAGTGTAGTGACTTGAAATTGTAAACTTGTTTCTTGAAAATGGTTAAGTGTAGTGACTTAAAATGTGAATTAGTGAGTTGGAAATGGTTTAGTGTAGAGACTTGAAATTGTGAACTTGTTTTTAGAAAATGGTTAAATGTAGTGACTTGAAATGTTAATTAGTGACTTGAAACTGGTAAAGTGTAGTGACTTGAAATTGTGAACTTGTTTCTTAAAAATGGTTTAGTGTAGTGACTTGAAATGTGAATTAGTGACTTGAAAATGGTACAGTGTAGTGATTTGAAATTGTGAACTTGTTTCTTGAAAAGGCTAAGCGTAGTGACTAGAAATTGTGAACTTGCTTCTTGAAAATGGTTTAGTGTAGTGACTTGAAATTGTAAACATGTTTCTTGAAAATGGTTAAGTGTAGTGACTTGAAATGTGAATTAGTGAGTTGAAAATGGTTAAGTGTAGTGACTTGAAATTGTGAACTTGTTTCTTAAAAATGGTTAAGTGTAGTGACTTAAAATGTGAATTAGTGAGTTGGAAGTAGTTTAGTGTAGTGACTTGAAATTGTGAACTTGTTTCTTGAAAATGGTAAGTGTAGTGACTTGAAATTGTAAACATGTTTCTTGAAAATGGTTAAGTATAGTGAGTTTAAATGTGAATTAGTGAGTTGAAAATGGTTTAGTTTAGTGACTTGAAATTGTGAACTTGTTTCTTGAAAATGGTGTAATGTAGTGACTTAAAATGTGAACTGGTTTCTTGAAAATGGTGAAGTGCAGTGACTTGAAATGTGAATTAGTGAGTTGAAAATGGTTAAGTGTAGTGACTTGAAATGTGAATTAGTGAGTTGAAAATGGTTAAGTTTAGTGACTTGAAATTGTGAACTTGTTTCTTGAAAATGGTGTAATGTAGTGACTTGAAATGTGAACTGGTTTCTTGAAAATGGTGAAGTGTAGTGACTTGAAATGTGAATTAGTGAGTTGAAAATGGTTAAGTGTAGTGACTTGAAATTGTGAACTTGCTTATTGAAAATGGTTAAGTGTAGTGACTTGCAATTGTGAACTTGTCTATTGAAAATGATTAAGTATAGTGACTTGAAATGTGAATTAGCGAGTTGAAAATAGTTTAGTGTAGTGAGTTGAAATTATGAACTTGTTTCTTGAAAATGGCTAACTGTAGTGACTTGAAATGTGAAATAGTGACTTGAAAATGGTTAAGTGTAGTGACTTGAAAATGGTAAATTTGTTAAATGTAGTGACTTTAAATTTTGAACTTGTTTCCTTAAAATGGTTGAGTTTAGTGACTTGAAATCTAAATTAGTGACTTGAAAATGGTGAACTTGTTTCTTTAAATGGTTAAGTGTAGTGACTTGAAATTGTAAACTTGTTTCTTGAAAATGGTTAAGCGTAGTGACTTGAAATGTGAATTAGTGAGTTGGAAATGGTTTAGTGTAGAGACTTGAAATTGTGAACTTGTTTCTTGAAAATGGCTAACTGTAGTGACTTGAAATGTGAATTTGTGACTTGAAAATGGTTAAGTGTAGTGACTTCAAATTGTGAACTTGTTTTTTGAAATGGTTAAGTGTAGTGACTTGCAATTGTGAACATGTTTCTTGAAAATGGTCAAGCGTAGTGACTTGAAATGTGAATTAGTGTATTGAAAATGGTAAAATGGTTAAATGTAGTGACTTTAAATTGTGAACTTGTTTCTTGAAAATGGTTAACTGTTGTGACTTGAAATGTGAATTAGTGACTTGAAAATGGTTAAGTGTAGTGACTTGAAATGTGAATTAAGGGCTTGAAAATGGTAAATTGGTTAAATGTTGTGACTTTAAATTTTGAACTTGTTTCCTTAAAATGGTTGAGTGTAGTGACTTGAAATGTGAATTAGTGACTTGAAAATGGTTAAGTGTAGTGACTTGAAATGGTGAACTTGTTTCTTGAAATGGTTAAGTGTAGTGACTTGAAATTGTAAACTTGTTTCTTAAAAATGGGTAAGTGTAGTGACTTAAAATGTGAATTAGTGAGTTGGAAATGGTTTAGTGTAGAGACTTGAAATTGTGAACTTGTTTCTAGAAAATGGTTAAGTGTAGTGACTTGAAATGTAAATTAGTGACTTGAAAATGGTTAAGTGTAGTGACTTGAAATGGTGAACTTGTTTCTTGAAATGGTTAAGTGTAGTGACTTGAAATTGTAAACTTGTTTCTTAAAAATGGGTAAGTGTAGTGACTTAAAATGTGAATTAGTGAGTTGGAAATGGTTTAGTGTAGAGACTTGAAATTGTAAACATGTTTCTTGAAAATGGTTAAGTGTAGTGAGTTGAAATGTGAATTAGTGAGTTGAAAATGGTTTAGTTTAGTGACTTGAAATTGTGAACTTGTTTCTTGAAAATGGTGTAATGTAGTGACTTAAAATGTGAACTGGTTTCTTGAAAATGGTGAAGTGCAGTGACTTGAAATGTGAATTAGTGAGTTGAAAATGGTTAAGTGTAGTGACTTGAAATGTGAATTAGTGAGTTGAAAATGGTTAAGTTTAGTGACTTGAAATTGTGAACTTGTTTCTTGAAAATGGTGTAATGTAGTGACTTGAAATGTGAACTGGTTTCTTGAAAATGGTGAAGTGTAGTGACTTGAAATGTGAATTAGTGAGTTGAAAATGGTTAAGTGTAGTGACTTGAAATTGTGAACTTGCTTATTGAAAATGTTTAAGTGTAGTGACTTGCAATTGTGAACTTGTCTATTGAAAATGATTAAGTATAGTGACTTGAAATGTGAATTAGCGAGTTGAAAATAGTTTAGTGTAGTGAGTTGAAATTATGAACTTGTTTCTTGAAAATGGCTAACTGTAGTGACTTGAAATGTGAAATAGTGACTTGAAAATGGTTAAGTGTAGTGACTTGAAAATGGTAAATTTGTTAAATGTAGTGACTTTAAATTTTGAACTTGTTTCCTTAAAATGGTTGAGTTTAGTGACTTGAAATCTAAATTAGTGACTTGAAAATGGTGAACTTGTTTCTTTAAATGGTTAAGTGTAGTGACTTGAAATTGTAAACTTGTTTCTTGAAAATGGTTAAGTGTAGTGACTTAAAATGTGAATTAGTGAGTTGGAAATGGTTTAGTGTAGAGACTTGAAATTGTGAACTTGTTTTTAGAAAATGGTTAAATGTAGTGACTTGAAATGTTAATTAGTGACTTGAAACTGGTAAAGTGTAGTGACTTGAAATTGTGAACTTGTTTCTTAAAAATGGTTTAGTGTAGTGACTTGAAATGTGAATTAGTGACTTGAAAATGGTACAGTGTAGTGATTTGAAATTGTGAACTTGTTTCTTGAAAAGGCTAAGCGTAGTGACTAGAAATTGTGAACTTGCTTCTTGAAAATGGTTTAGTGTAGTGACTTGAAATTGTAAACATGTTTCTTGAAAATGGTTAAGTGTAGTGACTTGAAATGTGAATTAGTGAGTTGAAAATGGTTAAGTGTAGTGACTTGAAATTGTGAACTTGTTTCTTAAAAATGGTTAAGTGTAGTGACTTAAAATGTGAATTAGTGAGTTGGAAGTAGTTTAGTGTAGTGACTTGAAATTGTGAACTTGTTTCTTGAAAATGGTAAGTGTAGTGACTTGAAATTGTAAACATGTTTCTTGAAAATGGTTAAGTATAGTGAGTTTAAATGTGAATTAGTGAGTTGAAAATGGTTTAGTTTAGTGACTTGAAATTGTGAACTTGTTTCTTGAAAATGGTGTAATGTAGTGACTTAAAATGTGAACTGGTTTCTTGAAAATGGTGAAGTGCAGTGACTTGAAATGTGAATTAGTGAGTTGAAAATGGTTAAGTGTAGTGACTTGAAATGTGAATTAGTGAGTTGAAAATGGTTAAGTTTAGTGACTTGAAATTGTGAACTTGTTTCTTGAAAATGGTGTAATGTAGTGACTTGAAATGTGAACTGGTTTCTTGAAAATGGTGAAGTGTAGTGACTTGAAATGTGAATTAGTGAGTTGAAAATGGTTAAGTGTAGTGACTTGAAATTGTGAACTTGCTTATTGAAAATGGTTAAGTGTAGTGACTTGCAATTGTGAACTTGTCTATTGAAAATGATTAAGTATAGTGACTTGAAATGTGAATTAGCGAGTTGAAAATAGTTTAGTGTAGTGAGTTGAAATTATGAACTTGTTTCTTGAAAATGGCTAACTGTAGTGACTTGAAATGTGAAATAGTGACTTGAAAATGGTTAAGTGTAGTGACTTGAAAATGGTAAATTTGTTAAATGTAGTGACTTTAAATTTTGAACTTGTTTCCTTAAAATGGTTGAGTTTAGTGACTTGAAATGTGAATTAGTGACTTGAAAATGGTTAAGTGTAGTGACTTGAAATGGTGAACTTGTTTCTTGAGATGGTTAAGTGTAATGACTTGAAATTGTGAACTTGTTTCTTAAAAATGTTTAAGTGTAGTGACTTAAAATGTGAATTAGCGAGTTGAAAATGGTTTAGTGTAGAGACTTGAAATTGCGAACTTGTTTCTAGAAAATGGTTAAGTGTAGTGACTTGAAATGTGAATTAGTGACTTGAAACTGGAAAAGTGTAGTGACTTGAAATTGTGAACTTGTTTCTTGAAATGGCTAAGCGTAGTGACTTGAAATGTGAACTTGTTTCTTTAAAATGGTTAAGTGTAGTGACTTGAAAGTTGAATTAGTGAGTTGAAAATGGTTAAGTGTAGTGACTTGAAATTGTGAACTTGCTTATTGAAAATGTTTAAGTGTAGTGACTTGCAATTGTGAACTTGTCTATTGAAAATGATTAAGTATAGTGACTTGAAATGTGAATTAGCGAGTTGAAAATAGTTTAGTGTAGTGAGTTGAAATTATGAACTTGTTTCTTGAAAATGGCTAACTGTAGTGACTTGAAATGTGAAATAGTGACTTGAAAATGGTTAAGTGTAGTGACTTGAAAATGGTAAATTTGTTAAATGTAGTGACTTTAAATTTTGAACTTGTTTCCTTAAAATGGTTGAGTTTAGTGACTTGAAATGTGAATTAGTGACTTGAAAATGGTTAAGTGTAGTGAGTTGAAATGGTGAACTTGTTTCTTAAAAATGTTTAAGTGTAGTGACTTAAAATATGAATTAGCGAGTTGGAAATGGTTTACTGTAGAGACTTGAAATTGCGAACTTGTTTCTAGAAAATGGTTAAGTGTAGTGACTTGAAATGTGAATTAGTTACTTGAAACTGGAAAAGTGTAGTGACTTGAAATTGTGAACTTGTTTCTTGAAATGGCTAAGCGTAGTGACTTGAAATGTGAACTTGTTTCTTTAAAATGGTTAAGTGTAGTGACTTGAAAGTTGAATTAGTGAGTTGAAAATGGTTAAGTGTATTGACTTGAAATTGTGAACTTGTCTCTTGAAAATGGTTAAGTGTAGTAACTTGCAATTTTGAATTTGTTTCTTGAAAATGATTAAGTATAGTGACTTGAAATGTGAATTAGTGAGTTGAAAATGGTTAAGTGTAGTGACTTGAAATTGCGAACTCGTTTCATGAAAATGATGTAATGTAGTGACTTGAAATGTGAACTGGTTTCTTGAAAATGGTGAAGTGTAGTGACTTGAAATGTGAATTAGTGAGTTGAAAATGGTTAAGTGTAGTGACTTGAAATTGTGAACTTGCTTATTGAAAATGTTTAAGTGTAGTGACTTGCAATTGTGAACTTGTCTATTGAAAATGATTAAGTATAGTGACTTGAAATGTGAATTAGCGAGTTGAAAATAGTTTAGTGTAGTGAGTTGAAATTATGAACTTGTTTCTTGAAAATGGCTAACTGTAGTGACTTGAAATGTGAAATAGTGACTTGTAAATGGTTAAGTGTAGTGACTTGAAAATGGTAAATTTGTTAAATGTAGTGACTTTAAATTTTGAACTTGTTTCCTTAAAATGTTTGAGTTTAGTGACTTGAAATCTAAATTAGTGACTTGAAAATGGTGAACTTGTTTCTTTAAATTGTTAAGTGTAGTGACTTGAAATTGTAAACTTGTTTCTTGAAAATGGTTAAGTGTAGTGACTTAAAATGTGAATTAGTGAGTTGGAAATGGTTTAGTGTAGAGACTTGAAATTGTGAACTTGTTTTTAGAAAATGGTTAAATGTAGTGACTTGAAATGTGAATTAGTAACTTGAAACTGGTAAAGTGTAGTGACTTGAAATAGTGAACTTGTTTCTGAAAAATGGTTTAGTGTAGTGACTTGAAATGTGAATTAGTGAGTTGGAAATGGTTTAGTGTAGAGACTTGAAATTGTGAACTTGTTTCTAGAAAATGGTTAAGTGTAGTGACTTGAAATGTAAATTAGTGACTTGAAAATGGTGAACTTGTTTCTTTAAATGGTTAAGTGTAGTGACTTGAAATTGTAAACTTGTTTCTTGAAAATGGTTAAGTGTAGTGACTTAAAATGTGAATTAGTGAGTTGGAAATGGTTTAGTGTAGAGACTTGAAATTGTGAACTTGTTTCTAGAAAATGGTTAAATGTAGTGACTTGAAATGTGAATTAGTGACTTGAAACTGGTAAAGTGTAGTGACTTGAAATTGTGAACTTGTTTCTTAAAAATGGTTTAGTGTAGTGACTTGAAATGTGAATTAGTGACTTGAAAATGGTACAGTGTAGTGATTTGAAATTGTGAACTTGTTTCTTGAAAAGGCTAAGCGTAGTGACTAGAAATTGTGAACTTGTTTCTTGAAAATGGTTTAGTGTAGTGACTTGAAATTGTAAACATGTTTCTTGAAAATGGTTAAGTGTAGTGACTTGAAATGTGAATTAGTGAGTTGAAAATGGTTAAGTGTAGTGACTTGAAATTGTGAACTTGTTTCTTAAAAATGGTTAAGTGTAGTGACTTAAAATGTGAATTAGTGAGTTGGAAGTAGTTTAGTGTAGTGACTTGAAATTGTGAACTTGTTTCTTGAAAATGGTAAGTGTAGTGACTTGAAATTGTAAACATGTTTCTTGAAAATGGTTAAGTATAGTGAGTTTAAATGTGAATTAGTGAGTTGAAAATGGTTTAGTTTAGTGACTTGAAATTGTGAACTTGTTTCTTGAAAATGGTGTAATGTAGTGACTTAAAATGTGAACTGGTTTCTTGAAAATGGTGAAGTGCAGTGACTTGAAATGTGAATTAGTGAGTTGAAAATGGTTAAGTGTAGTGACTTGAAATGTGAATTAGTGAGTTGAAAATGGTTAAGTTTAGTGACTTGAAATTGTGAACTTGTTTCTTGAAAATGGTGTAATGTAGTGACTTGAAATGTGAACTGGTTTCTTGAAAATGGTGAAGTGTAGTGACTTGAAATGTGAATTAGTGAGTTGAAAATGGTTAAGTGTAGTGACTTGAAATTGTGAACTTGCTTATTGAAAATGGTTAAGTGTAGTGACTTGCAATTGTGAACTTGTCTATTGAAAATGATTAAGTATAGTGACTTGAAATGTGAATTAGCGAGTTGAAAATAGTTTAGTGTAGTGAGTTGAAATTATGAACTTGTTTCTTGAAAATGGCTAACTGTAGTGACTTGAAATGTGAAATAGTGACTTGAAAATGGTTAAGTGTAGTGACTTGAAAATGGTAAATTTGTTAAATGTAGTGACTTTAAATTTTGAACTTGTTTCCTTAAAATGGTTGAGTTTAGTGACTTGAAATGTGAATTAGTGACTTGAAAATGGTTAAGTGTAGTGACTTGAAATGGTGAACTTGTTTCTTGAGATGGTTAAGTGTAATGACTTGAAATTGTGAACTTGTTTCTTAAAAATGTTTAAGTGTAGTGACTTAAAATGTGAATTAGCGAGTTGAAAATGGTTTAGTGTAGAGACTTGAAATTGCGAACTTGTTTCTAGAAAATGGTTAAGTGTAGTGACTTGAAATGTGAATTAGTGACTTGAAACTGGAAAAGTGTAGTGACTTGAAATTGTGAACTTGTTTCTTGAAATGGCTAAGCGTAGTGACTTGAAATGTGAACTTGTTTCTTTAAAATGGTTAAGTGTAGTGACTTGAAAGTTGAATTAGTGAGTTGAAAATGGTTAAGTGTATTGACTTGAAATTGTGAACTTGTCTCTTGAAAATGGTTAAGTGTAGTAACTTGCAATTTTGAATTTGTTTCTTGAAAATGATTAAGTATAGTGACTTGAAATGTGAATTAGTGAGTTGAAAATGGTTAAGTATAGTGACTTGAAATTGTGAACTCGTTTCATGAAAATGATGTAATGTATTGACATGTAATGTGAACTGGTTTCTTGAAAATGGTGAAGTGTAGTGACTTTAAATGTGAATTAGTGAGTTAAAAATGGTTAAGTGTAGTGACTTGAAATTGTGAACTTGTTTCTCGAAAATGGTTAAGTGTAGTGACTTGCAATTGTGAACTTGTTTCTTGAAAATGATTAAGTATAGTGACTTGAAATGTGAATTAGCGAGTTGAAAATAGTTTAGTGTAGTGAGTTGAAATTATGAACTTGTTTCTTGAAAATGGCTAACTGTAGTGACTTGAAATGTGAAATAGTGACTTGAAAATGGTTAAGTGTAGTGACTTGAAAATGGTAAATTTGTTAAATTTAGTGACTTTAAATTTTGAACTTGTTTCCTTAAAATGGTTGAGTTTAGTGACTTGAAATCTAAATTAGTGACTTGAAAATGGTGAACTTGTTTCTTTAAATGGTTAAGTGTAGTGACTTGAAATTGTAAACTTGTTTCTTGAAAATGGTTAAGTGTAGTGACTTAAAATGTGAATTAGTGAGTTGGAAATGGTTTAGTGTAGAGACTTGAAATTGTGAACTTGTTTTTAGAAAATGGTTAAATGTAGTGACTTGAAATGTGAATTAGTAACTTGAAACTGGTAAAGTGTAGTGACTTGAAATAGTGAACTTGTTTCTAGAAAATGGTTAAGTGTAGTGACTTGAAATGCGAATTAGTGACTTGAAACTGGTAAAGTGTAGTGATTTGAAATTGTGAACTTGTTTCTTGAAATGGCTAAGTGTAGTGACTTGAAATGTAAATTAGTGACTTGAAAATGGTGAACTTGTTTCTTTAAATGGTTAAGTGTAGTGACTTGAAATTGTAAACTTGTTTCTTGAAAATGGTTAAGTGTAGTGACTTAAAATGTGAATTAGTGAGTTGGAAATGGTTTAGTGTAGAGACTTGAAATTGTGAACTTGTTTCTAGAAAATGGTTAAATGTAGTGACTTGAAATGTGAATTAGTGACTTGAAACTGGTAAAGTGTAGTGACTTGAAATTGTGAACTTGTTTCTTAAAAATGGTTTAGTGTAGTGACTTGAAATGTGAATTAGTGACTTGAAAATGGTACAGTGTAGTGATTTGAAATTGTGAACTTGTTTCTTGAAAAGGCTAAGCGTAGTGACTAGAAATTGTGAACTTGTTTCTTGAAAATGGTTTAGTGTAGTGACTTGAAATTGTAAACATGTTTCTTGAAAATGGTTAAGTGTAGTGACTTGAAATGTGAATTAGTGAGTTGAAAATGGTTAAGTTTAGTGACTTGAAATTGTGAACTTGTTTCTTGAAAATGGTGTAATGTAGTGACTTGAAATGTGAACTGGTTTCTTGAAAATGGTGAAGTGTAGTGACTTGAAATGTGAATTAGTGAGTTGAAAATGGTTAAGTGTAGTGACTTGAAATTGTGAACTTGCTTATTGAAAATGGTTAAGTGTAGTGACTTGCAATTGTGAACTTGTCTATTGAAAATGATTAAGTATAGTGACTTGAAATGTGAATTAGCGAGTTGAAAATAGTTTAGTGTAGTGAGTTGAAATTATGAACTTGTTTCTTGAAAATGGCTAACTGTAGTGACTTGAAATGTGAAATAGTGACTTGAAAATGGTTAAGTGTAGTGACTTGAAAATGGTAAATTTGTTAAATGTAGTGACTTTAAATTTTGAACTTGTTTCCTTAAAATGGTTGAGTTTAGTGACTTGAAATGTGAATTAGTGACTTGAAAATGGTTAAGTGTAGTGACTTGAAATGGTGAACTTGTTTCTTAAAAATGTTTAAGTGTAGTGACTTAAAATGTGAATTAGCGAGTTGGAAATGGTTTACTGTAGAGACTTGAAATTGCGAACTTGTTTCTAGAAAATGGTTAAATGTAGTGACTTGAAATGTGAATTAGTTACTTGAAACTGGAAAAGTGTAGTGACTTGAAATTGTGAACTTGTTTCTTGAAATGGCTAAGCGTAGTGACTTGAAATGTGAACTTGTTTCTTTAAAATGGTTAAGTGTAGTGACTTGAAAGTTGAATTAGTGAGTTGAAAATGGTTAAGTGTATTGACTTGAAATTGTGAACTTGTCTCTTGAAAATGGTTAAGTGTAGTAACTTGCAATTTTGAATTTGTTTCTTGAAAATGATTAAGTATAGTGACTTGAAATGTGAATTAGTGAGTTGAAAATGGTTAAGTGTAGTGACTTGAAATTGCGAACTCGTTTCATGAAAATGATGTAATGTAGTGACTTGAAATGTGAACTGGTTTCTTGAAAATGGTGAAGTGTAGTGACTTGAAATGTGAATTAGTGAGTTGAAAATGGTTAAGTGTAGTGACTTGAAATTGTGAACTTGCTTATTGAAAATGTTTAAGTGTAGTGACTTGCAATTGTGAACTTGTCTATTGAAAATGATTAAGTATAGTGACTTGAAATGTGAATTAGCGAGTTGAAAATAGTTTAGTGTAGTGAGTTGAAATTATGAACTTGTTTCTTGAAAATGGCTAACTGTAGTGACTTGAAATGTGAAATAGTGACTTGTAAATGGTTAAGTGTAGTGACTTGAAAATGGTAAATTTGTTAAATGTAGTGACTTTAAATTTTGAACTTGTTTCCTTAAAATGTTTGAGTTTAGTGACTTGAAATCTAAATTAGTGACTTGAAAATGGTGAACTTGTTTCTTTAAATTGTTAAGTGTAGTGACTTGAAATTGTAAACTTGTTTCTTGAAAATGGTTAAGTGTAGTGACTTAAAATGTGAATTAGTGAGTTGGAAATGGTTTAGTGTAGAGACTTGAAATTGTGAACTTGTTTTTAGAAAATGGTTAAATGTAGTGACTTGAAATGTGAATTAGTAACTTGAAACTGGTAAAGTGTAGTGACTTGAAATAGTGAACTTGTTTCTGAAAAATGGTTTAGTGTAGTGACTTGAAATGTGAATTAGTGAGTTGGAAATGGTTTAGTGTAGAGACTTGAAATTGTGAACTTGTTTCTAGAAAATGGTTAAGTGTAGTGACTTGAAATGTAAATTAGTGACTTGAAAATGGTGAACTTGTTTCTTTAAATGGTTAAGTGTAGTGACTTGAAATTGTAAACTTGTTTCTTGAAAATGGTTAAGTGTAGTGACTTAAAATGTGAATTAGTGAGTTGGAAATGGTTTAGTGTAGAGACTTGAAATTGTGAACTTGTTTCTAGAAAATGGTTAAATGTAGTGACTTGAAATGTGAATTAGTGACTTGAAACTGGTAAAGTGTAGTGACTTGAAATTGTGAACTTGTTTCTTAAAAATGGTTTAGTGTAGTGACTTGAAATGTGAATTAGTGACTTGAAAATGGTACAGTGTAGTGATTTGAAATTGTGAACTTGTTTCTTGAAAAGGCTAAGCGTAGTGACTAGAAATTGTGAACTTGTTTCTTGAAAATGGTTTAGTGTAGTGACTTGAAATTGTAAACATGTTTCTTGAAAATGGTTAAGTGTAGTGACTTGAAATGTGAATTAGTGAGTTGAAAATGGTTAAGTGTAGTGACTTGAAATTGTGAACTTGTTTCTTAAAAATGGTTAAGTGTAGTGACTTAAAATGTGAATTAGTGAGTTGGAAGTAGTTTAGTGTAGTGACTTGAAATTGTGAACTTGTTTCTTGAAAATGGTAAGTGTAGTGACTTGAAATTGTAAACATGTTTCTTGAAAATGGTTAAGTATAGTGAGTTTAAATGTGAATTAGTGAGTTGAAAATGGTTTAGTTTAGTGACTTGAAATTGTGAACTTGTTTCTTGAAAATGGTGTAATGTAGTGACTTAAAATGTGAACTGGTTTCTTGAAAATGGTGAAGTGCAGTGACTTGAAATGTGAATTAGTGAGTTGAAAATGGTTAAGTGTAGTGACTTGAAATGTGAATTAGTGAGTTGAAAATGGTTAAGTTTAGTGACTTGAAATTGTGAACTTGTTTCTTGAAAATGGTGTAATGTAGTGACTTGAAATGTGAACTGGTTTCTTGAAAATGGTGAAGTGTAGTGACTTGAAATGTGAATTAGTGAGTTGAAAATGGTTAAGTGTAGTGACTTGAAATTGTGAACTTGCTTATTGAAAATGGTTAAGTGTAGTGACTTGCAATTGTGAACTTGTCTATTGAAAATGATTAAGTATAGTGACTTGAAATGTGAATTAGCGAGTTGAAAATAGTTTAGTGTAGTGAGTTGAAATTATGAACTTGTTTCTTGAAAATGGCTAACTGTAGTGACTTGAAATGTGAAATAGTGACTTGAAAATGGTTAAGTGTAGTGACTTGAAAATGGTAAATTTGTTAAATGTAGTGACTTTAAATTTTGAACTTGTTTCCTTAAAATGGTTGAGTTTAGTGACTTGAAATGTGAATTAGTGACTTGAAAATGGTTAAGTGTAGTGACTTGAAATGGTGAACTTGTTTCTTGAGATGGTTAAGTGTAATGACTTGAAATTGTGAACTTGTTTCTTAAAAATGTTTAAGTGTAGTGACTTAAAATGTGAATTAGCGAGTTGAAAATGGTTTAGTGTAGAGACTTGAAATTGCGAACTTGTTTCTAGAAAATGGTTAAGTGTAGTGACTTGAAATGTGAATTAGTGACTTGAAACTGGAAAAGTGTAGTGACTTGAAATTGTGAACTTGTTTCTTGAAATGGCTAAGCGTAGTGACTTGAAATGTGAACTTGTTTCTTTAAAATGGTTAAGTGTAGTGACTTGAAAGTTGAATTAGTGAGTTGAAAATGGTTAAGTGTATTGACTTGAAATTGTGAACTTGTCTCTTGAAAATGGTTAAGTGTAGTAACTTGCAATTTTGAATTTGTTTCTTGAAAATGATTAAGTATAGTGACTTGAAATGTGAATTAGTGAGTTGAAAATGGTTAAGTATAGTGACTTGAAATTGTGAACTCGTTTCATGAAAATGATGTAATGTATTGACATGTAATGTGAACTGGTTTCTTGAAAATGGTGAAGTGTAGTGACTTTAAATGTGAATTAGTGAGTTAAAAATGGTTAAGTGTAGTGACTTGAAATTGTGAACTTGTTTCTCGAAAATGGTTAAGTGTAGTGACTTGCAATTGTGAACTTGTTTCTTGAAAATGATTAAGTATAGTGACTTGAAATGTGAATTAGCGAGTTGAAAATAGTTTAGTGTAGTGAGTTGAAATTATGAACTTGTTTCTTGAAAATGGCTAACTGTAGTGACTTGAAATGTGAAATAGTGACTTGAAAATGGTTAAGTGTAGTGACTTGAAAATGGTAAATTTGTTAAATTTAGTGACTTTAAATTTTGAACTTGTTTCCTTAAAATGGTTGAGTTTAGTGACTTGAAATCTAAATTAGTGACTTGAAAATGGTGAACTTGTTTCTTTAAATGGTTAAGTGTAGTGACTTGAAATTGTAAACTTGTTTCTTGAAAATGGTTAAGTGTAGTGACTTAAAATGTGAATTAGTGAGTTGGAAATGGTTTAGTGTAGAGACTTGAAATTGTGAACTTGTTTTTAGAAAATGGTTAAATGTAGTGACTTGAAATGTGAATTAGTAACTTGAAACTGGTAAAGTGTAGTGACTTGAAATAGTGAACTTGTTTCTGAAAAATGGTTTAGTGTAGTGACTTGAAATGTGAATTAGTGAGTTGGAAATGGTTTAGTGTAGAGACTTGAAATTGTGAACTTGTTTCTAGAAAATGGTTAAGTGTAGTGACTTGAAATGTAAATTAGTGACTTGAAAATGGTGAACTTGTTTCTTTAAATGGTTAAGTGTAGTGACTTGAAATTGTAAACTTGTTTCTTGAAAATGGTTAAGTGTAGTGACTTAAAATGTGAATTAGTGAGTTGGAAATGGTTTAGTGTAGAGACTTGAAATTGTGAACTTGTTTCTAGAAAATGGTTAAATGTAGTGACTTGAAATGTGAATTAGTGACTTGAAACTGGTAAAGTGTAGTGACTTGAAATTGTGAACTTGTTTCTTAAAAATGGTTTAGTGTAGTGACTTGAAATGTGAATTAGTGACTTGAAAATGGTACAGTGTAGTGATTTGAAATTGTGAACTTGTTTCTTGAAAAGGCTAAGCGTAGTGACTAGAAATTGTGAACTTGTTTCTTGAAAATGGTTTAGTGTAGTGACTTGAAATTGTAAACATGTTTCTTGAAAATGGTTAAGTGTAGTGACTTGAAATGTGAATTAGTGAGTTGAAAATGGTTAAGTGTAGTGACTTGAAATTGTGAACTTGTTTCTTAAAAATGGTTAAGTGTAGTGACTTAAAATGTGAATTAGTGAGTTGGAAGTAGTTTAGTGTAGTGACTTGAAATTGTGAACTTGTTTCTTGAAAATGGTAAGTGTAGTGACTTGAAATTGTAAACATGTTTCTTGAAAATGGTTAAGTATAGTGAGTTTAAATGTGAATTAGTGAGTTGAAAATGGTTTAGTTTAGTGACTTGAAATTGTGAACTTGTTTCTTGAAAATGGTGTAATGTAGTGACTTAAAATGTGAACTGGTTTCTTGAAAATGGTGAAGTGCAGTGACTTGAAATGCGAATTAGTGAGTTGAAAATGGTTAAGTGTAGTGACTTGAAATGTGAATTAGTGAGTTGAAAATGGTTAAGTTTAGTGACTTGAAATTGTGAACTTGTTTCTTGAAAATGGTGTAATGTAGTGACTTGAAATGTGAACTGGTTTCTTGAAAATGGTGAAGTGTAGTGACTTGAAATGTGAATTAGTGAGTTGAAAATGGTTAAGTGTAGTGACTTGAAATTGTGAACTTGCTTATTGAAAATGGTTAAGTGTAGTGACTTGCAATTGTGAACTTGTCTATTGAAAATGATTAAGTATAGTGACTTGAAATGTGAATTAGCGAGTTGAAAATAGTTTAGTGTAGTGAGTTGAAATTATGAACTTGTTTCTTGAAAATGGCTAACAGTAGTGACTTGAAATGTGAAATAGTGACTTGAAAATGGTTAAGTGTAGTGACTTGAAAATGGTAAATTTGTTAAATGTAGTGACTTTAAATTTTGAACTTGTTTCCTTAAAATGGTTGAGTTTAGTGACTTGAAATGTGAATTAGTGACTTGAAAATGGTTAAGTGTAGTGACTTGAAATGGTGAACTTGTTTCTTGAGATGGTTAAGTGTAATGACTTGAAATTGTGAACTTGTTTCTTAAAAATGTTTAAGTGTAGTGACTTAAAATGTGAATTAGCGAGTTGAAAATGGTTTAGTGTAGAGACTTGAAATTGCGAACTTGTTTCTAGAAAATGGTTAAGTGTAGTGACTTGAAATGTGAATTAGTGACTTGAAACTGGAAAAGTGTAGTGACTTGAAATTGTGAACTTGTTTCTTGAAATGGCTAAGCGTAGTGACTTGAAATGTGAACTTGTTTCTTTAAAATGGTTAAGTGTAGTGACTTGAAAGTTGAATTAGTGAGTTGAAAATGGTTAAGTGTATTGACTTGAAATTGTGAACTTGTCTCTTGAAAATGGTTAAGTGTAGTAACTTGCAATTTTGAATTTGTTTCTTGAAAATGATTAAGTATAGTGACTTGAAATGTGAATTAGTGAGTTGAAAATGGTTAAGTATAGTGACTTGAAATTGTGAACTCGTTTCATGAAAATGATGTAATGTATTGACATGTAATGTGAACTGGTTTCTTGAAAATGGTGAAGTGTAGTGACTTTAAATGTGAATTAGTGAGTTAAAAATGGTTAAGTGTAGTGACTTGAAATTGTGAACTTGTTTCTCGAAAATGGTTAAGTGTAGTGACTTGCAATTGTGAACTTGTTTCTTGAAAATGATTAAGTATAGTGACTTGAAATGTGAATTAGCGAGTTGAAAATAGTTTAGTGTAGTGAGTTGAAATTATGAACTTGTTTCTTGAAAATGGCTAACTGTAGTGACTTGAAATGTGAAATAGTGACTTGAAAATGGTTAAGTGTAGTGACTTGAAAATGGTAAATTTGTTAAATTTAGTGACTTTAAATTTTGAACTTGTTTCCTTAAAATGGTTGAGTTTAATGACTTGAAATCTAAATTAGTGACTTGAAAATGGTGAACTTGTTTCTTTAAATGGTTAAGTGTAGTGACTTGAAATTGTAAACTTGTTTCTTGAAAATGGTTAAGTGTAGTGACTTAAAATGTGAATTAGTGAGTTGGAAATGGTTTAGTGTAGAGACTTGAAATTGTGAACTTGTTTCTAGAAAATGGTTAAATGTAGTGACTTGAAATGTGAATTAGTGACTTGAAACTGGTAAAGTGTAGTGACTTGAAATTGTGAACTTGTTTCTTAAAAATGGTTTAGTGTAGTGACTTGAAATGTGAATTAGTGACTTGAAAATGGTACAGTGTAGTGATTTGAAATTGTGAACTTGTTTCTTGAAAAGGCTAAGCGTAGTGACTAGAAATTGTGAACTTGTTTCTTGAAAATGGTTTAGTGTAGTGACTTGAAATTTTAAACATGTTTCTTGAAAATGGTTAAGTGTAGTGACTTGAAATGTGAATTAGTGAGTTGAAAATGGTTAAGTGTAGTGACTTGAAATTGCGATCTTGTTTTTTAAAAATGGTTAAGTGTAGTGACTTAAAATGTGAATTAGTGAGTTGGAAGTAGTTTAGTGTAGTGACTTGAAATTGTGAACTTGTTTCTTGAAAATGGTAAGTGTAGTGACTTGAAATTGTAAACATGTTTCTTGAAAATGGTTAAGTATAGTGAGTTTAAATGTGAATTAGTGAGTTGAAAATGGTTTAGTTTAGTGACTTGAAATTGTGAACTTGTTTCTTGAAAATGGTGTAATGTAGTGACTTAAAATGTGAACTGGTTTCTTGAAAATGGTGAAGTGCAGTGACTTGAAATGTGAATTAGTGAGTTGAAAATGGTTAAGTGTAGCGACTTGAAATATGAATTAGTGAGTTGAAAATGGTTAAGTTTAGTGACTTGAAATTGTGAACTTGTTTCTTGAAAATGGTGTAATGTAGTGACTTGAAATGTGAACTGGTTTCTTGAAAATGGTGAAGTGTAGTGACTTGAAATGTGAATTAGTGAGTTGAAAATGGTTAAGTGTAGTGACTTGAAATTGTGAACTTGCTTATTGAAAATGGTTACGTGTAGTGACTTGCAATTGTGAACTTGTCTATTGAAAACGATTAAGTATAGTGACTTGAAATGTGAATTAGCGAGTTGAAAATAGTTTAGTGTAGTGAGTTGAAATTATGAACTTGTTTCTTGAAAATGGCTAACTGTAGTGACTTGAAATGTGAAATAATGACTTGAAAATGGTTAAGTGTAGTGACTTGAAAATGGTAAATTTGTTAAATGTAGTGACTTTAAATTTTGAACTTGTTTCTTTAAAATGGTTGAGTTTAGTGACTTGAAATCTAAATTAGTGACTTGAAAATGGTGAACTTGTTTCTTTAAATGGTTAAGTGTAGTGACTTGAAATTGTAAACTTGTTTCTTGAAAATGGTTAAGTGTAGTGACTTAAAATGTGAATTAGTGAGTTGGAAATGGTTTAGTGTAGAGACTTGAAATTGTGAACTTGTTTCTAGAAAATGGTTAAATGTAGTGACTTGAAATGTGAATTAGTGACTTGAAACTGGTAAAGTGTAGTGACTTGAAATTGTGAACTTGTTTCTTAAAAATGGTTTAGTGTAGTGACTTGAAATGTGAATTAGTGACTTGAAAATGGTACAGTGTAGTGATTTGAAATTGTGAACTTGTTTCTTGAAAAGGCTAAGCATAGTGACTAGAAATTGTGAACTTGTTTCTTGAAAATGGTTTAGTGTAGTGACTTGAAATTGTAAACATGTTTCTTGAAAATGGTTAAGTGTAGTGACTTGAAATGTGAATTAGTGAGTTGAAAATGGTTAAGTGTAGTGACTTGAAATTGTGAACTTGTTTCTTAAAAATGGTTAAGTGTAGTGACTTAAAATGTGAATTAGTGAGTTGGAAGTAGTTTAGTGTTGTGACTTGAAATTGTGAACTTGTTTCTTGAAAATGGTAAGTGTAGTGACTTGAAATTGTGAACTTGTTTCTTGAAATGGTTAAGCGTAGTGACTTGAAATTGTGAACTTGTTTCTTGAAAATGGCTAAGTGTAGTGACTTAAAATGTGAATTTGTGACTTGAAAATGGTTAAATGTAGTGACTTGAAATTGTGAACTTGTTTCTTGAAATGGTTAAGTGTAGTGACTTGCAATTGTGAACTTGTTTCTTGAAAATGGTTAAGCGTAGTGACTTGAAATGTGAATTAGTGTATTGAAAACCGGAAAATGGTTAAATGTAGTGACTTTAAATTGTGAACTTGTTTCTTGAAAATGGTTAACTGTAGTGACTTGAAATGTGAATTAGTGACTTGAAAATGGTTAAGTGTAGTGACTTGAAATGTGAATTAGGGGCTTGAAAATGGTAAATTGGTTAAATGTAGTGACTTTAAATTTGAACTTGTTTCCTTAAAATGGTTGAGTGTAGCGACTTGAAATGTGAATTAGTGACTTGAAAATGGTTAAGTGTAGTGACATGAAATGGTGAACTCGTTTCTTGAAATGGTTAAGTGTAGTGACTTGAAATTGTGAACTTGTTTCTTGAAAATGGCTAAGTGTAGTGACTTAAAATGTGAATTTGTGACTTGAATATGGTAAATTGGTTAAATGTTGTGACTTTAAATTTTGAACTTGTTTCCTTAAAATGGTTGAGTGTAGTGACTTGAAATGTGAATTAGTGACTTGAAAATGGTTAAGTGTAGTGACTTGAAATGGTGAACTTGTTTCTTGAAATGGTTAAGTGTAGTGACTTGAAATGGTGAACTTGTTTCTTGAAATGGTTAAGTGTAGTTACTTGAAATTGTGAACTTGTTTCTTGAAAATTGGTAAGTGTAGTGACTTAAAATGTGAATTAGTGAGTTGGAAATGGTTTAGTGTAGAGACTTGAAATTGTGAACTTGTTTCTTAAAAATGGTTAAGTGTAGTGACTTGAAATGTGAATTAGTGACTTAAAAATGGTACAGTGTAGTGATTTGAAATTGTGAACTTGTTTCTTGAAATGGCTAAGCGTAGTGACTAGAAATTGTGAACTTGTTTCTTGAAAATGGTTAAGTGTAGTGACTTGAAATTGTAAACATGTTTCTTGAAAATGGTTAAGTGTAGTGAGTTGAAATGTGAATTAGTGAGTTGAAAATGGTTAAGTGTAGTGACTTAAAATTGTGAACTTGTTTTTTGAAAATGGTGTAGTGTAGTGACTTGAAATGTGAACTGGTTTCTTGAAAATGGTGAAGAGTAGTGACTTGAAATGTGAATTAGTGAGTTGAAAATGGTTAAGTGTAGTGACTTGAAATTGTGAACTTGTTTGTTGAAAATGGTTAAGTGTAGTGACTTGCAATTGAGAACTTGTTTCTTGAAAATGATTAAGTATAGTGACTTGAAATGTGAATTAGCGAGTTGAAAATGGTTTAGTGTAGTGAGTGTAAATTATGAACTTGTTTCTTGAAAATGGCTAACTGTAGTGACTCGAAATGTGAATTAGTGACTTGAAAATTGTTATTTGTAGTGACTTGAAATGTGAATTAGGGACTTGAAAATGGTAAATTGGTTAAATGTAGTGACTTTAAATTTTGAACTTGTTTCCTTAAAATGGTTGAGTTTAGTGACTTGAAATGTGAATTAGTGACTTGAAAATGGTTAAGTGTAGTGACATGAAATGGTGAACTCGTTTCTTGAAATGGTTAAGTGTAGTGACTTGAAATTGTGAACTTGTTTCTTGAAAATGGCTAAGTGTAGTGACTTAAAATGTGAATTTGTGACTTGAAAATGGTAAATTGGTTAAATGTTGTGACTTTAAATTTTGAACTTGTTTCCTTAAAATGGTTGAGTGTAGTGACTTGAAATGTGAATTAGTGACTTGAAAATGGTTAAGTGTAGTGACTTGAAATGGTGAACTTGTTTCTTGAAATGGTTAAGTGTAGTGACTTGAAATGGTGAACTTGTTTCTTGAAATGGTTAAGTGTAGTTACTTGAAATTGTGAACTTGTTTCTTGAAAATTGGTAAGTGTAGTGACTTAAAATGTGAATTAGTGAGTTGGAAATGGTTTAGTGTAGAGACTTTAAATTGTGAACTTGTTTCTTAAAAATGGTTAAGTGTAGTGACTTGAAATGTGAATTAGTGACTTGAAAATGGTACAGTGTAGTGATTTGAAATTGTGAACTTGTTTCTTGAAATGGCTAAGCGTAGTGACTAGAAATTGTGAACTTGTTTCTTGAAAATGGTTAAGTGTAGTGACTTGAATTTGTAAACATGTTTCTTGAAAATGGTTAAGTGTAGTGAGTTGAAATGTGAATTAGTGAGTTGAAAATGGTTAAGTGTAGTGACTTAAAATTGTGAACTTGTTTCTTGAAAATGGTGTACTGTAGTGACTTGAAATGTGAACTGGTTTCTTGAAAA
Organism: Capsicum rhomboideum; assembly: GCA_031232105.1. Classification (NCBI taxonomy): domain Eukaryota; kingdom Viridiplantae; phylum Streptophyta; class Magnoliopsida; order Solanales; family Solanaceae; genus Capsicum; species Capsicum rhomboideum. Next base: position 62,435,613 of record CP124711.1, read on the forward strand.
TGGTGAAGAGTAGTGACTTGAAATGTGAATTAGTGAGTTGAAAATGGTTAAGTGTAGTGACTTGAAATTGTGAACTTGTTTGTTGAAAATGGTTAAGTGTAGTGACTTGCAATTGAGAACTTGTTTCTTGAAAATGATTAAGTATAGTGACTTGAAATGTGAATTAGCGAGTTGAAAATGGTTTAGTGTAGTGAGTGTAAATTATGAACTTGTTTCTTGAAAATGGCTAACTGTAGTGACTCGAAATGTGAATTAGTGACTTCAAAATTGTTATTTGTAGTGACTTGAAATGTGAATTAGGGACTTGAAAATGGTAAATTGGTTAAATGTAGTGACTTTAAATTTTGAACTTGTTTCCTTAAAATGGTTGAGTTTAGTGACTTGAAATGTGAATTAGTGACTTGAAAATGGTTAAGTGTAGTGACTTGAAATGGTGAACTTGTTTCTTGAAATGGTTAAGTGTAATGACTTGAAATTGTGAACTTGTTTCTTAAAAATGGTTAAGTGTAGTGACTTAAAATGTGAATTAGTGAGTTGGAAATGGTTTAGTGTAGAGACTTGAAATTGTGAACTTGTTTCTAGAAAATGGTTAAGTGTAGTGACTTGAAATTGTAAACATGTTTCTTGAAAATGGTTAAGTGTAGTGAGTTGAAATGTGAATTAGTGAGTTTAAAATGGTTAAGTGTAGTGACTTGAAATTGTGAACTTGTTTCTTGAAAATGGTGTAATGCAGTGACTTGAAATGTGAACTGGTTTCTAGAAAATGGTGAAGTGTAGTGACTTGAAATGTGAATTAGTGAGTTGAAAATGGTTAAGTGTAGTGACTTGAAATTGTGAACTTGTTTGTTGAAAATGGTTAAGTTTAGTGACTTACAATTGAGAACTTGTTTCTTGAAAATGATTAAGTATAGTGACTTCAAATGTGAATTCGCGAGTTGAAAATGGTTTTGTGTAGTGAGTTGAAATTATGAACTTGTTTCTTGAAAATGGCTAACTGTAGTGACTCGAAATGTGAATTAGTGACTTGAAAATTGTTAATCGTAGTGACTTGAAATGTTAATTAGGGACTTGAAAATGGTAAATTGGTTAAATGTAGTGATTTTAAATTTTGAACTTGTTTCCTTAAAATGGTTGAGTTTAGTGACTTGAAATGTGAATTAGTGACTTGAAAATGGTTAATTGTAGTGACTTGAACTGGTGAACTTGTTTCTTGAAATGGTTAAGTGTAATGACTTGAAATTGTGAACTTGTTTCTTAAAAATGGTTAAGTGTAGTGACTTAAAATGTGAATTAGTGAGTTGGAAATGGTTTAGTGTAGAGACTTGAAATTGTGAACTTGTTTCTTGAAATGGTTAAGTGTAATGACTTGAAATTGTGAACTTGTTTCTTAAAAATGTTTAAGTGTAGTGACTTAAAATGTGAATTAGTGAGTTGGAAATTTTTTAGTGTAGAGACTTGAAATTGCGAACTTGTTTCTAGAAAAAGGTTAAGTGTAGTGACTTGAAATGTGAATTAGTGACTTGAAACTGGAAAAGTGTAGTGACTTGAAATTGTGAACTTGTTTCTTGAAATGGCTAAGTGTAGTGACTTGAAATTGTGAACTTGTTTCTTGAAAATGGTTAAGTGTAGTGACTTGAAATGTGAATTAGTTTCTTGAAAATGGTTAAATGTTGTGACTTGAAATGTGAACTTGTTTCTTGAAAATGGTTAAGTGTAGTAACTTAAAATGTGAATTAGAGACTTGAAATGGTCAAGTGTAATGACATAAAATTGTGAAGTTTTTTCTTGAAAATGGTTAAATGTAGCAACTTGAAATGTGATCTTGTTTCTTGAAAATGGTTAAGTGTAGGGACATAAAATGTGTATTAATGACTATAAAATGGTTAAGTGTAGTGCCTTGAATTGTGAACTTATTTCTTATAATGGTTAAGTGTAGTGACTTGAAAATGGTTAAATGTAGTGACTTGAAATTGTGAACTTGTTTCTTGAAATGGTTAAGTGTAGTGACTTGCAATTGTGAACTTGTTTCTTGAAAATGGTTAAGCGTAGTGACTTGAAATGTGAATTAGTGTATTGAAAACCGGAAAATGGTTAAATGTAGTGACTTTAAATTGTGAACTTGTTTCTTGAAAATGGTTAACTGTAGTGACTTGAAATGTGAATTAGTGACTTGAAAATGGTTAAGTGTAGTGACTTGAAATGTGAATTAGGGGCTTGAAAATGGTAAATTGGTTAAATGTAGTGACTTTAAATTTTGAACTTGTTTCCTTAAAATGGTTGAGTGTAGCGACTTGAAATGTGAATTAGTGACTTGAAAATGGTTAAGTGTAGTGACATGAAATGGTGAACTCGTTTCTTGAAATGGTTAAGTGTAGTGACTTGAAATTGTGAACTTGTTTCTTGAAAATGGCTAAGTGTAGTGACTTAAAATGTGAATTTGTGACTTGAATATGGTAAATTGGTTAAATGTTGTGACTTTAAATTTTGAACTTGTTTCCTTAAAATGGTTGAGTGTAGTGACTTGAAATGTGAATTAGTGACTTGAAAATGGTTAAGTGTAGTGACTTGAAATGGTGAACTTGTTTCTTGAAATGGTTAAGTGTAGTGACTTGAAATGGTGAACTTGTTTCTTGAAATGGTTAAGTGTAGTTACTTGAAATTGTGAACTTGTTTCTTGAAAATTGGTAAGTGTAGTGACTTAAAATGTGAATTAGTGAGTTGGAAATGGTTTAGTGTAGAGACTTGAAATTGTGAACTTGTTTCTTAAAAATGGTTAAGTGTAGTGACTTGAAATGTGAATTAGTGACTTAAAAATGGTACAGTGTAGTGATTTGAAATTGTGAACTTGTTTCTTGAAATGGCTAAGCGTAGTGACTAGAAATTGTGAACTTGTTTCTTGAAAATGGTTAAGTGTAGTGACTTGAAATTGTAAACATGTTTCTTGAAAATGGTTAAGTGTAGTGAGTTGAAATGTGAATTAGTGAGTTGAAAATGGTTAAGTGTAGTGACTTAAAATTGTGAACTTGTTTTTTGAAAATGGTGTAGTGTAGTGACTTGAAATGTGAACTGGTTTCTTGAAAATGGTGAAGAGTAGTGACTTGAAATGTGAATTAGTGAGTTGAAAATGGTTAAGTGTAGTGACTTGAAATTGTGAACTTGTTTGTTGAAAATGGTTAAGTGTAGTGACTTGCAATTGAGAACTTGTTTCTTGAAAATGATTAAGTATAGTGACTTGAAATGTGAATTAGCGAGTTGAAAATGGTTTAGTGTAGTGAGTGTAAATTATGAACTTGTTTCTTGAAAATGGCTAACTGTAGTGACTCGAAATGTGAATTAGTGACTTGAAAATTGTTATTTGTAGTGACTTGAAATGTGAATTAGGGACTTGAAAATGGTAAATTGGTTAAATGTAGTGACTTTAAATTTTGAACTTGTTTCCTTAAAATGGTTGAGTTTAGTGACTTGAAATGTGAATTAGTGACTTGAAAATGGTTAAGTGTAGTGACATGAAATGGTGAACTCGTTTCTTGAAATGGTTAAGTGTAGTGACTTGAAATTGTGAACTTGTTTCTTGAAAATGGCTAAGTGTAGTGACTTAAAATGTGAATTTGTGACTTGAAAATGGTAAATTGGTTAAATGTTGTGACTTTAAATTTTGAACTTGTTTCCTTAAAATGGTTGAGTGTAGTGACTTGAAATGTGAATTAGTGACTTGAAAATGGTTAAGTGTAGTGACTTGAAATGGTGAACTTGTTTCTTGAAATGGTTAAGTGTAGTGACTTGAAATGGTGAACTTGTTTCTTGAAATGGTTAAGTGTAGTTACTTGAAATTGTGAACTTGTTTCTTGAAAATTGGTAAGTGTAGTGACTTAAAATGTGAATTAGTGAGTTGGAAATGGTTTAGTGTAGAGACTTTAAATTGTGAACTTGTTTCTTAAAAATGGTTAAGTGTAGTGACTTGAAATGTGAATTAGTGACTTGAAAATGGTACAGTGTAGTGATTTGAAATTGTGAACTTGTTTCTTGAAATGGCTAAGCGTAGTGACTAGAAATTGTGAACTTGTTTCTTGAAAATGGTTAAGTGTAGTGACTTGAATTTGTAAACATGTTTCTTGAAAATGGTTAAGTGTAGTGAGTTGAAATGTGAATTAGTGAGTTGAAAATGGTTAAGTGTAGTGACTTAAAATTGTGAACTTGTTTCTTGAAAATGGTGTACTGTAGTGACTTGAAATGTGAACTGGTTTCTTGAAAATGGTGAAGAGTAGTGACTTGAAATGTGAATTAGTGAGTTGAAAATGGTTAAGTGTAGTGACTTGAAATTGTGAACTTGTTTGTTGAAAATGGTTAAGTGTAGTGACTTGCAATTGAGAACTTGTTTCTTGAAAATGATTAAGTATAGTGACTTGAAATGTGAATTAGCGAGTTGAAAATGGTTTAGTGTAGTGAGTGTAAATTATGAACTTGTTTCTTGAAAATGGCTAACTGTAGTGACTCGAAATGTGAATTAGTGACTTCAAAATTGTTATTTGTAGTGACTTGAAATGTGAATTAGGGACTTGAAAATGGTAAATTGGTTAAATGTAGTGACTTTAAATTTTGAACTTGTTTCCTTAAAATGGTTGAGTTTAGTGACTTGAAATGTGAATTAGTGACTTGAAAATGGTTAAGTGTAGTGACTTGAAATGGTGAACTTGTTTCTTGAAATGGTTAAGTGTAATGACTTGAAATTGTGAACTTGTTTCTTAAAAATGGTTAAGTGTAGTGACTTAAAATGTGAATTAGTGAGTTGGAAATGGTTTAGTGTAGAGACTTGAAATTGTGAACTTGTTTCTAGAAAATGGTTAAGTGTAGTGACTTGAAATTGTAAACATGTTTCTTGAAAATGGTTAAGTGTAGTGAGTTGAAATGTGAATTAGTGAGTTTAAAATGGTTAAGTGTAGTGACTTGAAATTGTGAACTTGTTTCTTGAAAATGGTGTAATGCAGTGACTTGAAATGTGAACTGGTTTCTAGAAAATGGTGAAGTGTAGTGACTTGAAATGTGAATTAGTGAGTTGAAAATGGTTAAGTGTAGTGACTTGAAATTGTGAACTTGTTTGTTGAAAATGGTTAAGTTTAGTGACTTACAATTGAGAACTTGTTTCTTGAAAATGATTAAGTATAGTGACTTCAAATGTGAATTCGCGAGTTGAAAATGGTTTTGTGTAGTGAGTTGAAATTATGAACTTGTTTCTTGAAAATGGCTAACTGTAGTGACTCGAAATGTGAATTAGTGACTTGAAAATTGTTAATCGTAGTGACTTGAAATGTTAATTAGGGACTTGAAAATGGTAAATTGGTTAAATGTAGTGATTTTAAATTTTGAACTTGTTTCCTTAAAATGGTTGAGTTTAGTGACTTGAAATGTGAATTAGTGACTTGAAAATGGTTAATTGTAGTGACTTGAACTGGTGAACTTGTTTCTTGAAATGGTTAAGTGTAATGACTTGAAATTGTGAACTTGTTTCTTAAAAATGGTTAAGTGTAGTGACTTAAAATGTGAATTAGTGAGTTGGAAATGGTTTAGTGTAGAGACTTGAAATTGTGAACTTGTTTCTTGAAATGGTTAAGTGTAATGACTTGAAATTGTGAACTTGTTTCTTAAAAATGTTTAAGTGTAGTGACTTAAAATGTGAATTAGTGAGTTGGAAATTTTTTAGTGTAGAGACTTGAAATTGCGAACTTGTTTCTAGAAAAAGGTTAAGTGTAGTGACTTGAAATGTGAATTAGTGACTTGAAACTGGAAAAGTGTAGTGACTTGAAATTGTGAACTTGTTTCTTGAAATGGCTAAGTGTAGTGACTTGAAATTGTGAACTTGTTTCTTGAAAATGGTTAAGTGTAGTGACTTGAAATGTGAATTAGTTTCTTGAAAATGGTTAAATGTTGTGACTTGAAATGTGAACTTGTTTCTTGAAAATGGTTAAGTGTAGTAACTTAAAATGTGAATTAGAGACTTGAAATGGTCAAGTGTAATGACATGAAATTGTGAAGTTTTTTCTTGAAAATGGTTAAATGTAGCAACTTGAAATGTGATCTTGTTTCTTGAAAATGGTTAAGTGTAGGGACATAAAATGTGTATTAATGACTATAAAATGGTTAAGTGTAGTGCCTTGAATTGTGAACTTATTTCTTATAATGGTTAAGTGTAGTGACTTGAAATGTGAATTAGTGACTTGAAAATTGTAAAGTGTAGTGATTTGAAATTGTGAACTTGTTTCTTGAAATGGCTAAGCGTAGTGACTTGAAATTGTGATCTTGTTTCTTGAAAATGGTTAAGTGTAGTGACTTGAAATGTGAATTTGTTTCTTGAAAATGGTTAAATGTTGTGACTTGAAATGTGAACTTGTTTCTTGAAAATGGTTAAGTGTAGTGACTTAAAATGTGAATTAGAGACTTGAAATGGTCAAGTGTCGTGACATGAAATTGTGAACTTGTTTCTTGAAATGGCTAAGCGTAGTGACTAGAAATTGTGAACTTGTTTCTTGAAAATGGTTAAGTGTAGTGACTTGAAATTGTAAACATGTTTCTTGAAAATGGTTAAGTGTAGTGACTTGAAATTGTGAACTTTTTTCTTGAAAATGGTGTAATGTAGTGACTTGAAATGTGAACTGGTTTCTTGAAAATGGTGAAGTGTAGTGACTTGAAATGTGAATTAGTGAGTTGAAAATGGTTAAGTGTAGTGACTTGAAATTGTGAAATAGCGAGTTGAAAATAGTTTAGTGTAGTGAGTTGAAATTATGAACTTGTTTCTTGAAAATGGCTAACTGTAGTGACTTGAATTGTGAAATAGTGACTTGAAAATGGTTAAATGTAGTGACTTGAAAATGGTAAACTTGTTAAATGTAGTGACTTTAAATTTTGAACTTGTTTCCTTAAAATGGTTGAGTTTAGTGACTTGAAATGTGAATTAGTGACTTGAAAATGGTTAAGTGTAGTGACTTGAAATGGTGAACTTGTTACTTGAAATGGTTAAGTGTAATGACTTGAAATTGTGAACTTGTTTCTTAAAAATGTTTATGTGTAGTGACTTAAAATGTGAATTAGTGAGTTGGAAATGGTTTAGTGTAGAGACTTGAAATTGCGAACTTGTTTCTAGAAAATGGTTAAGTGTAGTGACATGAAATGTGAATTAGTGACTTGAAACTGGAAAAGTGTAGTGACTTGAAATTGTGAACTTGTTTCTTGAAATTGTTTAGTGTAGTGACTTGAAATGGTGAACTTGTTTGTTGAAATGGTTAAGTGTAGGGACTTGAAATTGTGAACTTGTTTCTTAAAAATGGTTAAGTGTAGTGACTTGAAATGTGAATTAGTGACTTGAAAATGGTAAAGTGTAGTGATTTGAAATTGTGAATTTGTTTCTTGAAATGGCTAAGCGTAGTGACTAGAAATTGTGAACTTGTTTCTTGAAAATGGTAAAGTGTAGTGACTTGAAATTGTAAACAAGTTTCTTGAAAATGGTTAAGTGTAGTGACTTAAAATGTGAATTAGTGAGTTGAAAATGGTTAAGTTTAGTGACTTGAAATGTGAACTGGTTTCTTGAAAATGGTGAAGTGTAGTAACTTGAAATGTGAATTAGTGAGTTGAAAATGGTTAAGTGTAGTGACTTGAAATTGTGAACTTGCTTATTGAAAATGGTTGTGTAGTGACTTGCAATTGTGAACTTGTCTATTGAAAATGATTAAGTATAGTGACTTGAAATGTGAATTAGCGAGTTGAAAATAATTTAGTGTAGTGAGTTGAAATTATGAACTTGTTTCTTGAAAATGGCTGACTGTAGTGACTTGAAATGTGAAATAGTCACTTGAAAATGGTTAAGTGTAGTGACTTGAAAATGGTAAATTTGTTAAATCTAGTGACTTTAAATTTTGAACTTGTTTTCTTAAAATGGTTGAGTTTAGTGACTTGAAATGTGAATTAGTGACTTGAAAATGGTTAAGTGTAGTGACTTGAACTGGTGAACTTGTTTCTTGAAATGGTTAAGTGCAATGACTTGAAATTGTGAACTTGTTTCTTAAAAATGTTTAAGTGTAGTGACTTAAAATGTGAATTAGTGAGTTGGAAATTTTTTAGTGTAGAGACTTGAAATTGCGAACTTGTTTCTAGAAAATGGTTAAGTGTAGTGACTTGAAATGTGAATTAGTGACTTGAAACTGGAAAAGTGTAGTGACTTGAAATTGTGAACTTGTCTATTGAAAATGATTAAGTATAGTGACTTGAAATGTGAATTAGCGAGTTGAAAATAATTTAGTGTAGTGAGTTGAAATTATGAACTTGTTTCTTGAAAATGGCTGACTGTAGTGACTTGAAATGTGAAATAGTCACTTGAAAATGGTTAAGTGTAGTGACTTGAAAATGGTAAATTTGTTAAATCTAGTGACTTTAAATTTTGAACTTGTTTTCTTAAAATGGTTGAGTTTAGTGACTTGAAATGTGAATTAGTGACTTGAAAATGGTTAAGTGTAGTGACTTGAACTGGTGAACTTGTTTCTTGAAATGGTTAAGTGCAATGACTTGAAATTGTGAACTTGTTTCTTAAAAATGTTTAAGTGTAGTGACTTAAAATGTGAATTAGTGAGTTGGAAATTTTTTAGTGTAGAGACTTGAAATTGCGAACTTGTTTCTAGAAAATGGTTAAGTGTAGTGACTTGAAATGTGAATTAGTGACTTGAAACTGGAAAAGTGTAGTGACTTGAAATTGTGAACTTGTTTCTTGAAATGGCTAAGTGTAGTGACTTGAAATTGTGAACTTGTTTCTTGAAAATGGTTAAGTGTAGTGACTTAAAATGTGAATTTTTGACTTGAAAATGGTTAAGTGTAGTGACTTCAAATTGTGAACTTGTTTCTTGAAATGGTTAAGTGTAGTGACTTGCAATTGTGAACATGTTTCTTGAAAATGGTCAAGCGTAGTGACTTGAAATGTGAATTAGTTTCTTGAAAATGGTTAAATGTTGTGACTTGAAATGTGAACTTGTTTCTTGAAAATGGTTAAGTGTAGTGACTTAAAATGTGAATTAGAGACTTGAAATGGTCAAGTGTAATGACATGAAATTGTGAACTTTTTTCTTGAAAATGGTTAAATGTAGCAACTTGAAATGTGATCTTGTTTCTTGAAAATGGTTAAGTGTAGGGACATAAAATGTGTATTAATGACTATAAAATGGTTAAGTGTAGTGCCTTGAATTGTGAACTTATTTCTTAAAATGGTTAAGTGTAGTGACTTGAAATGTGAATTAGTGACTTGAAAATTGTAAAGGGTAGTGATTTGAAATTGTGAACTTGTTTCTTGAAATGGCTAAGCGTAGTGACTTGAAATTGTGATATTGTTTCTTGAAAATGGTTAAGTGTAGTGACTTGAAATGTGAATTTGTTTCTTGAAAATGGTTAAATGTTGTGACTTGAAATGTGAACTTGTTTCTTGAAAATGGTTAAGTGTAGTGACTTAAAATGTGAATTAGAGACTTGAAATGGTCAAGTGTCGTGACATGAAATTGTGAACTTGTTTCTTGAAATGGCTAAGCGTAGTGACTAGAAATTGTGAACTTGTTTCTTGAAAATGGTTAAGTGTAGTGACTTGAAATTGTAAACATGTTTCTTGAAAATGGTTAAGTGTAGTGAGTTGAAATGTGAATTAGTGAGTTGAAAATGGTTAAGTTTAGTGACTTGAAATTGTGAACTTGTTTCTTGAAAATGGTGTAATGTAGTGACTTGAAATGTGAACTGGTTTCTTGAAAATAGTGAAGTGTAGTGACTTGAAATGTGAATTAGTGAGTTGAAAATGGTTAAGTGTAGTGACTTGAAATTGTGAAATAGCGAGTTGAAAATAGTGTAGTGTAGTGAGTTGAAATTATGAACTTGTTTCTTGAAAATGGCTAACTGTAGTGACTTGAATTGTGAAATAGTGACTTGAAAATGGTTAAATGTAGTGACCTGAAAATGGTAAACTTGTTAAATGTAGTGACTTTAAATTTTGAACTTGTTTCCTTAAAATGGTTGAGTTTAGTGACTTGAAATGTGAATTAGTGACTTGAAAATGGTTAAGTGTAGTGACTTGAAATGGTGAACTTGTTACTTGAAATGGTTAAGTGTAATGACTTGAAATTGTGAACTTGTTTCTTAAAAATGTTTAAGTGTAGTGACTTAAAATGTGAATTAGTGAGTTGGAAATGGTTTAGTGGAGAGACTTGAAATTGCGAACTTGTTTCTAGAAAATGGTTAAGTGTAGTGACTTGAAATGTGAATTAGTGACTTGAAACTGGAAAAGTGTAGTGACTTGAAATTGTGAACTTGTTTCTTGAAATGGTTAAGTGTAGTGACTTGAAATGGTGAACTTGTTTGTTGAAATGGTTAAGTGTAGGGACTTGAAATTGTGAACTTGTTTCTTAAAAATGGTTAAGTGTAGTGACTTGAAATGTGAATTAGTGACTTGAAAATGGTAAAGTGTAGTGATTTGAAATTGTGAATTTGTTTCTTGAAATGGCTAAGCGTAGTGACTAGAAATTGTGAACTTGTTTCTTGAAAATGGTAAAGTGTAGTGACTTGAAATTGTAAACAAGTTTCTTGAAAATGGTTAAGTGTAGTGACTTGAAATGTGAATTAGTGAGTTGAAAATGGTTAAGTTTAGTGACTTGAAATGTGAACTGGTTTCTTGAAAATGGTGAAGTGTAGTGACTTGAAATGTGAATTAGTGAGTTGAAAATGGTTAAGTGTAGTGACTTGAAATTGTGAACTTGCTTATTGAAAATGGTTAAGTTAAGTGACTTGCAATTGTGAACTTGTCTATTGAAAATGATTAAGTATAGTGACTTGAAATGTGAATTAGCGAGTTGAAAATAGTTTAGTGTGGTGAGTTGAAATTATGAACTTGTTTCTTGAAAATGGCTGACTGTAGTGACTTGAAATGTGAATTAGTGACTTGAAAATGGTTAAGTGTAGTGACTTGAACTGGTGAACTTGTTTCTTGAAATGGTTAAGTGCAATGACTTGAAATTGTGAACTTGTTTCTTAAAAATGTTTAAGCGTAGTGACTTAAAATGTGAATTAGTGAGTTGGAAGTTTTTTAGTGTAGAGACTTGAAATTGCGAACTTGTTTCTAGAAAATGGTTAAGTGTAGTGACTTGAAATGTGAATTAGTGACTTGAAACTGGAAAAGTGTAGTGACTTGAAATTGTGAACTTGTTTCTTGAAATGGCTAAGTGTAGTGACTTGAAATTGTGAACTTGTTTCTTGAAAATGGTTAAGTGTAGTGACTTAAAATGTGAATTTTTGACTTGAAAATGGTTAAGTGTAGTGACTTCAAATTGTGAACTTGTTTCTTGAAATGGTTAAGTGTAGTGACTTGCAATTGTGAACATGTTTCTTGAAAATGGTCAAGCGTAGTGACTTGAAATGTGAATTAGTTTCTTGAAAATGGTTAAATGTTGTGACTTGAAATGTGAACTTGTTTCTTGAAAATGGTTAAGTGTAGTGACTTAAAATGTGAATTAGAGACTTGAAATGGTCAAGTGTAATGACATGAAATTGTGAACTTTTTTCTTGAAAATGGTTAAATGTAGCAACTTGAAATGTGATCTTGTTTCTTGAAAATGGTTAAGTGTAGGGACATAAAATGTGTATTAATGACTATAAAATGGTTAAGTGTAGTGCCTTGAATTGTGAACTTATTTCTTAAAATGGTTAAGTGTAGTGACTTGAAATGTGAATTAGTGACTTGAAAATTTTAAAGGGTAGTGATTTGAAATTGTGAACTTGTTTCTTGAAATGGCTAAGCGTAGTGACTTGAAATTGTGATATTGTTTCTTGAAAATGGTTAAGTGTAGTGACTTGAAATGTGAATTTGTTTCTTGAAAATGGTTAAATGTTGTGACTTGAAATGTGAACTTGTTTCTTGAAAATGGTTAAGTGTAGTGACTTAAAATGTGAATTAGAGACTTGAAATGGTCAAGTGTCGTGACATGAAATTGTGAACTTGTTTCTTGAAATGGCTAAGCGTAGTGACTAGAAATTGTGAACTTGTTTCTTGAAAATGGTTAAGTGTAGTGACTTGAAATTGTAAACATGTTTCTTGAAAATGGTTAAGTGTAGTGAGTTGAAAATGGTTAAGTTTAGTGACTTGAAATTGTGAACTTGTTTCTTGAAAATGGTGTAATGTAGTGACTTGAAATGTGAACTGGTTTCTTGAAAATAGTGAAGTGTAGTGACTTGAAATGTGAATTAGTGAGTTGAAAATGGTTAAGTGTAGTGACTTGAAATTGTGAAATAGCGAGTTGAAAATAGTGTAGTGTAGTGAGTTGAAATTATGAACTTGTTTCTTGAAAATGGCTAACTGTAGTGACTTGAATTGTGAAATAGTGACTTGAAAATGGTTAAATGTAGTGACCTGAAAATGGTAAACTTGTTAAATGTAGTGACTTTAAATTTTGAACTTGTTTCCTTAAAATGGTTGAGTTTAGTGACTTGAAATGTGAATTAGTGACTTGAAACTGGTTAACTGTAGTGACTTGAAATTGTGAACTTGTTTCTTGAAATGGTTAAGTGTAGTGACTTGAAATGGTGAACTTGTTTGTTGAAATGGTTAAGTGTAGGGACTTGAAATTGTGAACTTGTTTCTTAAAAATGGTTAAGTGTAGTGACTTGAAATGTGAATTAGTGACTTGAAAATGGTAAAGTGTAGTGATTTGAAATTGTGAATTTGTTTCTTGAAATGGCTAAGCGTAGTGACTAGAAATTGTGAACTTGTTTCTTGAAAATGGTAAAGTGTAGTGACTTGAAATTGTAAACAAGTTTCTTGAAAATGGTTAAGTGTAGTGACTTGAAATGTGAATTAGTGAGTTGAAAATGGTTAAGTTTAGTGACTTGAAATGTGAACTGGTTTCTTGAAAATGGTGAAGTGTAGTGACTTGAAATGTGAATTAGTGAGTTGAAAATGGTTAAGTGTAGTGACTTGAAATTGTGAACTTGCTTATTGAAAATGGTTAAGTTAAGTGACTTGCAATTGTGAACTTGTCTATTGAAAATGATTAAGTATAGTGACTTGAAATGTGAATTAGCGAGTTGAAAATAGTTTAGTGTGGTGAGTTGAAATTATGAACTTGTTTCTTGAAAATGGCTGACTGTAGTAACTTGAAATGTGAAATAGTCACTTGAAAATGGTTAAGTGTAGTGACTTGAAATGTGAATTAGTGAGTTGAAAATGGTTAAGTTTAGTGACTTGAAATGTGAACTGGTTTCTTGAAAATGGTGAAGTGTAGTGACTTGAAATGTGAATTAGTGAGTTGAAAATGGTTAAGTGTAGTGACTTGAAATTGTGAACTTGCTTATTGAAAATGGTTAAGTTAAGTGACTTGCAATTGTGAACTTGTCTATTGAAAATGATTAAGTATAGTGACTTGAAATATGAATTAGCGAGTTGAAAATAGTTTAGTGTGGTGAGTTGAAATTATGAACTTGTTTCTTGAAAATGGCTGACTGTAGTGACTTGAAATGTGAAATAGTCACTTGAAAATGGTTAAGTGTAGTGACTTGAAAATGGTAAATTTGTTAAATGTAGTGACTTTAAATTTTGAACTTGTTTTAGTAAAATGGTTGAGTTTAGTGACTTGAAATGTGAATTAGTGACTTGAAAATGGTTAAGTGTAGTGACTTGAAATTATGAACTTGTTTCTTGAAATGGTTAAGTGTAATGACTTGAAATTGTGAACTTGTTTCTTAAAAATGGTTAAGTGTAGTGACTTGAAATGTGAATTAGTGACTTGAAACTGGAAAAGTGTAGTGACTTGAAATTGTGAACTTGTTTCTTGAAATGGCTAAGTGTAGTGACTTGAAATTGTGAACATGTTTCTTGAAAATGGTTAAGTGTAGTGACTTGAAATGTGAATTAGTGAGTTGAAAATGGTTAAGTTTAGTGACTTGAAATGTGAACTGGTTTCTTGAAAATGGTGAAGTGTAGTGACTTGAAATGTGAATTAGTGAGTTGAAAATGGTTAAGTGTAGTGACTTGAAATTGTGAACTTGCTTATTGAAAATGGTTAAGTTAAGTGACTTGCAATTGTGAACTTGTCTATTGAAAATGATTAAGTATAGTGACTTGAAATGTGAATTAGCGAGTTGAAAATAGTTTAGTGTGGTGAGTTGAAATTATGAACTTGTTTCTTGAAAATGGCTGACTGTAGTAACTTGAAATGTGAAATAGTCACTTGAAAATGGTTAAGTGTAGTGACTTGAAATGTGAATTAGTGAGTTGAAAATGGTTAAGTTTAGTGACTTGAAATGTGAACTGGTTTCTTGAAAATGGTGAAGTGTAGTGACTTGAAATGTGAATTAGTGAGTTGAAAATGGTTAAGTGTAGTGACTTGAAATTGTGAACTTGCTTATTGAAAATGGTTAAGTTAAGTGACTTGCAATTGTGAACTTGTCTATTGAAAATGATTAAGTATAGTGACTTGAAATGTGAATTAGCGAGTTGAAAATAGTTTAGTGTGGTGAGTTGAAATTATGAACTTGTTTCTTGAAAATGGCTGACTGTAGTGACTTGAAATGTGAAATAGTCACTTGAAAATGGTTAAGTGTAGTGACTTGAAAATGGTAAATTTGTTAAATGTAGTGACTTTAAATTTTGAACTTGTTTTAGTAAAATGGTTGAGTTTAGTGACTTGAAATGTGAATTAGTGACTTGAAAATGGTTAAGTGTAGTGAATTGAACTGGTGAACTTGTTTCTTGAAATGGTTAAGTGTAATGACTTGAAATTGTGAACTTGTTTCTTAAAAATGGTTAAGTGTAGTGACTTGAAATGTGAATTAGTGACTTGAAACTGGAAAAGTGTAGTGACTTGAAATTGTGAACTTGTTTCTTGAAATGGCTAAGTGTAGTGACTTGAAATTGTGAACATGTTTCTTGAAAATGGTTAAGTGTAGTGACTTGAAATGTGAATTAGTTTCTTGAAAATGGTTAAATGTTGTGACTTGAAATGTGAACTTGTTTCTTGAAAATGGTTAAGTGTAGTGACTTAAAATGTGAATTAGAGACTTGAAATGGTCAAGTGTAATGACATGAAATTGTGAACTTTTTTCTTGAAAATGGTTAAATGCAGCAACTTGAAATGTGATCTTGTTTCTTGAAAATGGTTAAGTGTAGGGACATAAAATGTGTATTAATGACTATAAAATGGTTAAGTGTAGTGCCTTGAATTGTGAACTTATTTCTTAAAATTGTTAAGTGTAGTGACTTGAAATGTGAATTAGTGACTTTAAAATTGTAAGGTGTAGTGATTTGAAATTGTGAACTTGTTTCTTGAAATAGCTAAGCGTAGTGACTTGAAATTGTGATCTTGTTTCTTGAAAATGGTTAAGTGTAGTGACTTGAAATGTGAATTTGTTTCTTGAAAATGGTTAAATGTTGTGACTTGAAATGTGAACTTGTTTCTTGAAAATGGTTAAATGTAGTGACTTAAAATGTGAATTAGAGACTTGAAATGGTCAAGTGTCGTGACATGAAATTGTGAACTTGTTTCTTGAAATGGCTAAGCGTAGTGACTAGAAATTGTGAACTTGTTTCTTGAAAATGGTTAAGTGTAGTGACTTGAAATTGTAAACATGTTTCTTGAAAATGGTTAAGTGTAGTGAGTTGAAATGTGAATTAGTGAGTTGAAAATGGTTAAGGTTAGTGACTTGAAATTGTGAACTTGTTTCTTGAAAATGGTGTAATGTAGTGACTTGAAATGTGAACTGGTTTCTTGACAATGGTGAAGTGTAGTGACTTGAAATGTGAATTAGTGAGTTGAAAATGGTTAAGTGTAGTGACTTGAAATTGTGAAATAGCGAGTTGAAAATAGTGTAGTGTAGTGAGTTGAAATTATGAACTTGTTTCTTGAAAATGGCTAACTGTAGTAACTTGAAATGTGAAATAGTGACTTGAAAATGGTTAAATGTAGTGACTTGAAAATGGTAACTTGTTAAATGTAGTGACTTTAAATTTTGAACTTGTTTCCTTAAAATGGTTGAGTTTAGTGACTTGAAATGTGAATTAGTGACTTGAAAATGGTTAAGTGTAGTGACTTGAAATGGTGAACTTGTTTCTTGAAATGGTTAAGTGTAATGACTTGAAATTGTGAACTTGTTTCTTAAAAATGTTTAAGTGTAGTGACTTAAAATGTGAATTAGTGAGTTGGAAATGGTTTAGTGTAGAGACTTGAAATTGCGAACTTGTTTCTAGAAAATGGTTAAGTGTAGTGACTTGAAATGTGAATTAGTGACTTGAAACTGGAAAAGTGTAGTGACTTGAAATTGTGAACTTGTTTCTTGAAATTGCTAAGTGTAGTGACTTGAAATTGTGATCTTGTTTCTTGAAAATGGTTAAGTGTAGTGACTTGAAATGTGAATTAGTTTCTTGAAAATGGTTAAATGTTGTGACTTGAAATGTGAACTTGTTTCTTGAAAATGGTTAAGTGTAGTGACTTAAAATGTGAATTAGAGACTTGAAATGGTCAAGTGTAGTGACATGAAATTGTGAACTTGTTTCTTGAAATGGCTAAGCGTAGTGACTAGAAATTGTGAACTTGTTTCTTGAAAATGGTTAAGTGTAGTGACTTGAAATTGTAAACATGTTTCTTGAAAATGGTTAAGTGTAGTGAGTTGAAATGTGAATTATTGAGTTGAAAATGGTTAAGTTTAGTGACTTGAAATTGTGAACTTGTTTCTTGAAAATGGTGTAGTGTAGTGAATTGAAATGTGAACTGGTTTCTTGACAATGGTGAAGTGTAGTGACTTGAAATGTGAATTAGTGAGTTGAAAATGGTTAAGTGTAGTGACTTGAAATTGTGAAATAGCGAGTTGAAAATAGTGTAGTGTAGTGAGTTGAAATTATGAACTTGTTTCTTGAAAATGGCTAACTGTAGTGACTTGAAATGTGAAATAGTGACTTGAAAATGGTTAAATGTAGTGACTTGAAAATGGTAAACTTGTTAAATGTAGTGACTTTAAATTTTGAACTTGTTTCCTTAAAATGGTTGAGTTTAGTGACTTGAAATGTGAATTAGTGACTTGAAAATGGTTAACTGTAGTGACTTGAACTGGTGAACTTGTTTCTTGAAATGGTTAAGTGTAATGACTTGAAATTGTGAACTTGTTTCTTAAAAATGTTTAAGTGTAGTGACTTAAAATGTGAATTAGTGAGTTGGAAATGGTTTAGTGTAGAGACTTGAAATTGCGAACTTGTTTCTAGAAAATGGTTAAGTGTAGTGACTTGAAATGTTAATTAGTGACTTGAAACTGGAAAAGTGTAGTGACTTGAAATTGTGAACTTGTTTCTTGAAATGGCTAAGTGTAGTGACTTGAAATTGTGATCTTGTTTCTTGAAAATGGTTAAGTGTAGTGACTTGAAATGTGAATTAGTTTCTTGAAAATGGTTAAATGTTGTGACTTGAAATGTGAACTTGTTTCTTGAAAATGGTTAAGTGTAGTGACTTAAAATGTGAATTAGAGACTTGAAATGGTCAAGTGTAGTGACATGAAATTGTGAACTTTTTTTTTCTTGAAAATGGTTAAATGGAGTGACTTGAAATGCGATCTTGTTTTTTGAAAATGGTTAAGTGTAGTGACTTGAAATGTGAATTAGTGACTTGAAAATTGTAAAGTGTAGTGATTTGAAATTGTGAACTTGTTTCTTGAAATGGCTAAGCGTAGTGACTTGAAATTGTGATCTTGTTTCTTGAAAATGGTTAAGTGTAGTGACTTGAAATGTGAATTTGTTTCTTGAAAATGGTTAAATGTTGTGACTTGAAATGTGAACTTGTTTCTTGAAAATGGTTAAGTGTAGTGACTTAAAATGTGAATTAGAGACTTGAAATGGTCAAGTGTAGTGACATGAAATTGTGAACTTGTTTCTTGAAATGGCTAAGCGTAGTGACTAGAAATTGTGAACTTGTTTCTTGAAAATGGTTAAGTGTAGTGACTTGAAATTGTAAACATGTTTCTTGAAAATGGTTAAGTGTAGTGAGTTGAAATGTGAATTAGTGATTTGAAAATGGTTAAGTTTAGTGACTTGAAATTGTGAACTTTTTTCTTGAAAATGGTGTAATGTAGTGACTTGAAATGTGAACTGGTTTCTTGAAAATGGTGAAGTGTAGTGACTTGAAATGTGAATTAGTGAGTTGAAAATGGTTAAGTGTAGTGACTTGAAATTGTGAACTTGTTACTTGAAATGGTTAAGTGTAATGACTTGAAATTGTGAACTTGTTTCTTAAAAATGTTTATGTGTAGTGACTTAAAATGTGAATTAGTGAGTTGGAAATGGTTTAGTGTAGAGACTTGAAATTGCGAACTTGTTTCTAGAAAATGGTTAAGTGTAGTGACTTGAAATGTGAATTAGTGACTTGAAACTGGAAAAGTATAGTGACTTGAAATTGTGAACTTGTTTCTTGAAATGGTTAAGTGTAGTGACTTGAAATGGTGAACTTGTTTGTTGAAATGGTTAAGTGTAGGGACTTGAAATTGTGAACTTGTTTCTTAAAAATGGTTAAGTGTAGTGACTTGAAATGTGAATTAGTGACTTGAAAATGGTAAAGTGTAGTGATTTGAAATTGTGAATTTGTTTCTTGAAATGGCTAAGCGTAGTGACTAGAAATTGTGAACTTGTTTCTTGAAAATGGTAAAGTGTAGTGACTTGAAATTGTAAACAAGTTTCTTGAAAATGGTTAAGTGTAGTGACTTAAAATGTGAATTAGTGAGTTGAAAATGGTTAAGTTTAGTGACTTGAAATGTGAACTGGTTTCTTGAAAATGGTGAAGTGTAGTAACTTGAAATGTGAATTAGTGAGTTGAAAATGGTTAAGTGTAGTGACTTGAAATTGTGAACTTGCTTATTGAAAATGGTTGTGTAGTGACTTGAAATTGTGAACTTGTCTATTGAAAATGATTAAGTATAGTGACTTGAAATGTGAATTAGCGAGTTGAAAATAATTTAGTGTAGTGAGTTGAAATTATGAACTTGTTTCTTGAAAATGGCTGACTGTAGTGACTTGAAATGTGAAATAGTCACTTGAAAATGGTTAAGTGTAGTGACTTGAAAATGGTAAATTTGTTAAATCTAGTGACTTTAAATTTTGAACTTGTTTTCTTAAAATGGTTGAGTTTAGTGACTTGAAATGTGAATTAGTGACTTGAAAATGGTTAAGTGTAGTGACTTGAACTGGTGAACTTGTTTCTTGAAATGGTTAAGTGCAATGACTTGAAATTGTGAACTTGTTTCTTAAAAATGTTTAAGTGTAGTGACTTAAAATGTGAATTAGTGAGTTGGAAATTTTTTAGTGCAGAGACTTGAAATTGCGAACTTTTTTCTAGAAAATGGTTAAGTGTAGTGACTTGAAATGTGAATTAGTGACTTGAAACTGGAAAAGTGTAGTGACTTGAAATTGTGAACTTGTCTATTGAAAATGATTAAGTATAGTGACTTGAAATGTGAATTAGCGAGTTGAAAATAATTTAGTGTAGTGAGTTGAAATTATGAACTTGTTTCTTGAAAATGGCTGACTGTAGTGACTTGAAATGTGAAATAGTCACTTGAAAATGGTTAAGTGTAGTGACTTGAAAATGGTAAATTTGTTAAATCTAGTGACTTTAAATTTTGAACTTGTTTTCTTAAAATGGTTGAGTTTAGTGACTTGAAATGTGAATTAGTGACTTGAAAATGGTTAAGTGTAGTGACTTGAACTGGTGAACTTGTTTCTTGAAATGGTTAAGTGCAATGACTTGAAATTGTGAACTTGTTTCTTAAAAATGTTTAAGTGTAGTGACTTAAAATGTGAATTAGTGAGTTGGAAATGGTTTAGTGTAGAGACTTGAAATTGCGAACTTGTTTCTAGAAAATGGTTAAGTGTAGTGACTTGAAATGTTAATTAGTGACTTGAAACTGGAAAAGTGTAGTGACTTGAAATTGTGAACTTGTTTCTTGAAATTGCTAAGTGTAGTGACTTGAAATTGTGATCTTGTTTCTTGAAAATGGTTAAGTGTAGTGACTTGAAATGTGAATTAGTTTCTTGAAAATGGTTAAATGTTGTGACTTGAAATGTGAACTTGTTTCTTGAAAATGGTTAAGTGTAGTGACTTAAAATGTGAATTAGAGACTTGAAATGGTCAAGTGTAGTGACATGAAATTGTGAACTTTTTTTTTCTTGAAAATGGTTAAATGGAGTGACTTGAAATGCGATCTTGTTTTTTGAAAATGGTTAAGTGTAGTGACTTGAAATGTGAATTAGTGACTTGAAAATTGTAAAGTGTAGTGATTTGAAATTGTGAACTTGTTTCTTGAAATGGCTAAGCGTAGTGACTTGAAATTGTGATCTTGTTTCTTGAAAATGGTTAAGTGTAGTGACTTGAAATGTGAATTTGTTTCTTGAAAATGGTTAAATGTTATGACTTGAAATGTGAACTTGTTTCTTGAAAATGGTTAAGTGTAGTGACTTAAAATGTGAATTAGAGACTTGAAATGGTCAAGTGTAGTGACATGAAATTGTGAACTTGTTTCTTGAAATGGCTAAGCGTAGTGACTAGAAATTGTGAACTTGTTTCTTGAAAATGGTTAAGTGTAGTGACTTGAACTTG
Source organism: Capsicum rhomboideum (assembly GCA_031232105.1). Taxonomy (NCBI): domain Eukaryota; kingdom Viridiplantae; phylum Streptophyta; class Magnoliopsida; order Solanales; family Solanaceae; genus Capsicum; species Capsicum rhomboideum. Next base: position 62,456,243 of record CP124711.1, read on the forward strand.
TAAACATGTTTCTTGAAAATGGTTAAGTGTAGTGAGTTGAAATGTGAATTAGTGAGTTGAAAATGGTTAAGTTTAGTGACTTGAAATTGTGAACTTTTTTCTTGAAAATGGTGTATTGTAGTGACTTGAAATGTGAACTGGTTTCTTGAAAATGGTGAAGTGTAGTGACTTGAAATGTGAATTAGTGAGTTGAAAATGGTTAAGTGTAGTGACTTGAAATTGTGAAATAGCGAGTTGAAAATAGTTTAGTGTAGTGAGTTGAAATTATGAACTTGTTTCTTGAAAATGGCTAACTGTAGTGACTTGAATTGTGAAATAGTGACTTGAAAATGGTTAAATGTAGTGACTTGAAAATGGTAAACTTGTTAAATGTAGTGACTTTAAATTTTGAACTTGTTTCCTTAAAATGGTTGAGTTTAGTGACTTGAAATGTGAATTAGTGACTTGAAAATGGTTAAGTGTAGTGACTTGAAATGGTGAACTTGTTACTTGAAATGGTTAAGTGTAATGACTTGAAATTGTGAACTTGTTTCTTAAAAATGTTTATGTGTAGTGACTTAAAATGTGAATTAGTGATTTGGAAATGGTTTAGTGTAGAGACTTGAAATTGCGAACTTGTTTCTAGAAAATGGTTAAGTGTAGTGACTTGAAATGTGAATTAGTGACTTGAAACTGGAAAAGTGTAGTGACTTGAAATTGTGAACTTGTTTCTTGAAATGGTTAAGTGCAATGACTTGAAATTGTGAACTTGTTTCTTAAAAATGTTTAAGTGTAGTGACTTAAAATGTGAATTAGTGAGTTGGAAATGGTTTAGTGTAGAGACTTGAAATTGCGAACTTGTTTCTAGAAAATGGTTAAGTGTAGTGACTTGAAATGTTAATTAGTGACTTGAAACTGGAAAAGTGTAGTGACTTGAAATTGTGAACTTGTTTCTTGAAATTGCTAAGTGTAGTGACTTGAAATTGTGATCTTGTTTCTTGAAAATGGCTAAGTGTAGTGACTTGAAATGTGAATTAGTTTCTTGAAAATGGTTAAATGTTGTGACTTGAAATGTGAACTTGTTTCTTGAAAATGGTTAAGTGTAGTGACTTAAAATGTGAATTAGAGACTTGAAATGGTCAAGTGTAGTGACATGAAATTGTGAACTTTTTTTTTCTTGAAAATGGTTAAATGGAGTGACTTGAAATGCGATCTTGTTTTTTGAAAATGGTTAAGTGTAGTGACTTGAAATGTGAATTAGTGACTTGAAAATTGTAAAGTGTAGTGATTTGAAATTGTGAACTTGTTTCTTGAAATGGCTAAGCGTAGTGACTTGAAATTGTGATCTTGTTTCTTGAAAATGGTTAAGTGTAGTGACTTGAAATGTGAATTTGTTTCTTGAAAATGGTTAAATGTTATGACTTGAAATGTGAACTTGTTTCTTGAAAATGGTTAAGTGTAGTGACTTAAAATGTGAATTAGAGACTTGAAATGGTCAAGTGTAGTGACATGAAATTGTGAACTTGTTTCTTGAAATGGCTAAGCGTAGTGACTAGAAATTGTGAACTTGTTTCTTGAAAATGGTTAAGTGTAGTGACTTGAACTTGTAAACATGTTTCTTGAAAATGGTTAAGTGTAGTGAGTTGAAATGTGAATTAGTGAGTTGAAAATGGTTAAGTTTAGTGACTTGAAATTGTGAACTTTTTTCTTGAAAATGGTGTAATGTAGTGACTTGAAATGTGAACTGGTTTCTTGAAAATGGTGAAGTGTAGTGACTTGAAATGTGAATTAGTGAGTTGAAAATGGTTAAGTGTAGTGACTTGAAATTGTGAAAGAGCGAGTTGAAAATAGTTTAGTGTAGTGAGTTGAAATTATGAACTTGTTTCTTGAAAATGGCTAACTGTAGTGACTTGAATTGTGAAATAGTGACTTGAAAATGGTTAAATGTAGTGACTTGAAAATGGTAAACTTTTTAAATGTAGTGACTTTAAATTTTGAACTTGTTTCCTTAAAATGGTTGAGTTTAGTGACTTGAAATGTGAATTAGTGACTTGAAAATGGTTAAGTGTAGTGACTTGAAATGGTGAACTTGTTACTTGAAATGGTTAAGTGTAATGACTTGAAATTGTGAACTTGTTTCTTAAAAATGTTTATGTGTAGTGACTTAAAATGTGAATTAGTGAGTTGGAAATGGTTTAGTGTAGAGACTTGAAATTGCGAACTTGTTTCTAGAAAATGGTTAAGTGTAGTGACTTGAAATGTGAATTAGTGACTTGAAACTGGAAAAGTGTAGTGACTTGAAATTGTGAACTTGTTTCTTGAAATGGTTAAGTGTAGTGACTTGAAATGGTGAACTTGTTTGTTGAAATGGTTAAGTGTAGGGACTTGAAATTGTGAACTTGTTTCTTAAAAATGGTTAAGTGTAGTGACTTGAAATGTGAATTAGTGACTTGAAAATGGTAAAGTGTAGTGATTTGAAATTGTGAATTTGTTTCTTGAAATGGCTAAGCGTAGTGACTAGAAATTGTGAACTTGTTTCTTGAAAATGGTAAAGTGTAGTGACTTGAAATTGTAAACAAGTTTCTTGAAAATGGTTAAGTGTAGTGACTTAAAATGTGAATTAGTGAGTTGAAAATGGTTAAGTTTAGTGACTTGAAATGTGAACTGGTTTCTTGAAAATGGTGAAGTGTAGTAACTTGAAATGTGAATTAGTGAGTTGAAAATGGTTAAGTGTAGTGACTTGAAATTGTGAACTTGTTTCTTGAAATGGCTAAGTGTAGTGACTTGAAATTGTGAACTTGTTTCTTGAAAATGGTTAAGTGTAGTGACTTAAAATGTGAATTTTTGACTTGAAAATGGTTAAGTGTAGTGACTTCAAATTGTGAACTTGTTTCTTGAAATGGTTAAGTGTAGTGACTTGCAATTGTGAACATGTTTCTTGAAAATGGTCAAGCGTAGTGACTTGAAATGTGAATTAGTTTCTTGAAAATGGTTAAGTGTAGTGACTTGAAATTGTGAAATAGCGAGTTGAAAATAGTTTAGTGTAGTGAGTTGAAATTATGAACTTGTTTCTTGAAAATGGCTAACTGTAGTGACTTGAATTGTGAAATAGTGACTTGAAAATGGTTAAATGTAGTGACTTGAAAATGGTAAACTTGTTAAATGTAGTGACTTTAAATTTTGAACTTGTTTCCTTAAAATGGTTGAGTTTAGTGACTTGAAATGTGAATTAGTGATTTGAAAATGGTTAAGTGTAGTGACTTGAAATGGTGAACTTGTTACTTGAAATGGTTAAGTGTAATGACTTGAAATTGTGAACTTGTTTCTTAAAAATGTTTATGTGTAGTGACTTAAAATGTGAATTAGTGAGTTGGAAATGGTTTAGTGTAGAGACTTGAAATTGCGAACTTGTTTCTAGAAAATGGTTAAGTGTAGTGACTTGAAATGTGAATTAGTGACTTGAAACTGGAAAAGTGTAGTGACTTGAAATTGTGAACTTGTTTCTTGAAATGGTTAAGTGTAGTGACTTGAAATGGTGAACTTGTTTGTTGAAATGGTTAAGTGTAGGGACTTGAAATTGTGAACTTGTTTCTTAAAAATGGTTAAGTGTAGTGACTTGAAATGTGAATTAGTGACTTGAAAATGGTAAAGTGTAGTGATTTGAAATTGTGAATTTGTTTCTTGAAATGGCTAAGCGTAGTGACTAGAAATTGTGAACTTGTTTCTTGAAAATGGTAAAGTGTAGTGACTTGAAATTGTAAACAAGTTTCTTGAAAATGGTTAAGTGTAGTGACTTAAAATGTGAATTAGTGAGTTGAAAATGGTTAAGTTTAGTGACTTGAAATGTGAACTGGTTTCTTGAAAATGGTGAAGTGTAGTAACTTGAAATGTGAATTAGTGAGTTGAAAATGGTTAAGTGTAGTGACTTGAAATTGTGAACTTGCTTATTGAAAATGGTTGTGTAGTGACTTGCAATTGTGAACTTGTCTATTGAAAATGATTAAGTATAGTGACTTGAAATGTGAATTAGCGAGTTGAAAATAATTAAGTGTAGTGAGTTGAAATTATGAACTTGTTTCTTGAAAATGGCTGACTGTAGTGACTTGAAATGTGAAATAGTCACTTGAAAATGGTTAAGTGTAGTGACTTGAAAATGGTAAATTTGTTAAATCTAGTGACTTTAAATTTTGAACTTGTTTTCTTAAAATGGTTGAGTTTAGTGACTTGAAATGTGAATTAGTGACTTGAAAATGGTTAAGTGTAGTGACTTGAACTGGTGAACTTGTTTCTTGAAATGGTTAAGTGCAATGACTTGAAATTGTGAACTTGTTTCTTAAAAATGTTTAAGTGTAGTGACTTAAAATGTGAATTAGTGAGTTGGAAATTTTTTAGTGTAGAGACTTGAAATTGCGAACTTGTTTCTAGAAAATGGTTAAGTGTAGTGACTTGAAATGTGAATTAGTGACTTGAAACTGGAAAAGTGTAGTGACTTGAAATTGTGAACTTGTCTATTGAAAATGATTAAGTATAGTGACTTGAAATGTGAATTAGCGAGTTGAAAATAATTTAGTGTAGTGAGTTGAAATTATGAACTTGTTTCTTGAAAATGGCTGACTGTAGTGACTTGAAATGTGAAATAGTCACTTGAAAATGGTTAAGTGTAGTGACTTGAAAATGGTAAATTTGTTAAATCTAGTGACTTTAAATTTTGAACTTGTTTTCTTAAAATGGTTGAGTTTAGTGACTTGAAATGTGAATTAGTGACTTGAAAATGGTTAAGTGTAGTGACTTGAACTGGTGAACTTGTTTCTTGAAATGGTTAAGTGCAATGACTTGAAATTGTGAACTTGTTTCTTAAAAATGTTTAAGTGTAGTGACTTAAAATGTGAATTAGTGAGTTGGAAATTTTTTAGTGTAGAGACTTGAAATTGCGAACTTGTTTCTAGAAAATGGTTAAGTGTAGTGACTTGAAATGTGAATTAGTGACTTGAAACTGGAAAAGTGTAGTGATTTGAAATTGTGAACTTGTTTCTTGAAATGGCTAAGTGTAGTGACTTGAAATTGTGAACTTGTTTCTTGAAAATGGTTAAGTGTAGTGACTTAAAATGTGAATTTTTGACTTGAAAATGGTTAAGTGTAGTGACTTCAAATTGTGAACTTGTTTCTTGAAATGGTTAAGTGTAGTGACTTGCAATTGTGAACATGTTTCTTGAAAATGGTCAAGCGTAGTGACTTGAAATGTGAATTAGTTTCTTGAAAATGGTTAAATGTTGTGACTTGAAATGTGAACTTGTTTCTTGAAAATGGTTAAGTGTAGTGACTTAAAATGTGAATTAGAGACTTGAAATGGTCAAGTGTAATGACATGAAATTGTGAACTTTTTTCTTGAAAATGGTTAAATGTAGCAACTTGAAATGTGATCTTGTTTCTTGAAAATGGTTAAGTGTAGGGACATAAAATGTGTATTAATGACTATAAAATGGTTAAGTGTAGTGCCTTGAATTGGGAACTTATTTCTTAAAATGGTTAAGTGTAGTGACTTGAAATGTGAATTAGTGACTTGAAAATTGTAAAGGGTAGTGATTTGAAATTGTGAACTTGTTTCTTGAAATGGCTAAGCGTAGTGACTTGAAATTGTGATATTGTTTCTTGAAAATGGTTAAGTGTAGTGACTTGAAATGTGAATTTGTTTCTTGAAAATGGTTAAATGTTGTGACTTGAAATGTGAACTTGTTTCTTGAAAATGGTTAAGTGTAGTGACTTAAAATGTGAATTAGAGACTTGAAATGGTCAAGTGTCGTGACATGAAATTGTGAACTTGTTTCTTGAAATGGCTAAGCGTAGTGACTAGAAATTGTGAACTTGTTTCTTGAAAATGGTTAAGTGTAGTGACTTGAAATTGTAAACATGTTTCTTGAAAATGGTTAAGTGTAGTGAGTTGAAATGTGAATTAGTGAGTTGAAAATGGTTAAGTTTAGTGACTTGAAATTGTGAACTTGTTTCTTGAAAATGGTGTAATGTAGTGACTTGAAATGTGAACTGGTTTCTTGAAAATAGTGAAGTGTAGTGACTTGAAATGTGAATTAGTGAGTTGAAAATGGTTAAGTGTAGTGACTTGAAATTGTGAAATAGCGAGTTGAAAATAGTGTAGTGTAGTGAGTTGAAATTATGAACTTGTTTCTTGAAAATGGCTAACTGTAGTGACTTGAATTGTGAAATAGTGACTTGAAAATGGTTAAATGTAGTGACTTGAAAATGGTAAACTTGTTAAATGTAGTGACTTTAAATTTTGAACTTGTTTCCTTAAAATGGTTGAGTTTAGTGACTTGAAATGTGAATTAGTGACTTGAAAATGGTTAAGTGTAGTGACTTGAAATGGTGAACTTGTTACTTGAAATGGTTAAGTGTAATGACTTGAAATTGTGAACTCGTTTCTTAAAAATGTTTAAGTGTAGTGACTTAAAATGTGAATTAGTGAGTTGGAAATGGTTTAGTGGAGAGACTTGAAATTGCGAACTTGTTTCTAGAAAATGGTTAAGTGTAGTGACTTGAAATGTGAATTAGTGACTTGAAACTGGAAAAGTGTAGTGACTTGAAATTGTGAACTTGTTTCTTGAAATGGTTAAGTGTAGTGACTTGAAATGGTGAACTTGTTTGTTGAAATGGTTAAGTGTAGGGACTTGAAATTGTGAACTTGTTTCTTAAAAATGGTTAAGTGTAGTGACTTGAAATGTGAATTAGTGACTTGAAAATGGTAAAGTGTAGTGATTTGAAATTGTGAATTTGTTTCTTGAAATGGCTAAGCGTAGTGACTAGAAATTGTGAACTTGTTTCTTGAAAATGGTAAAGTGTAGTGACTTGAAATTGTAAACAAGTTTCTTGAAAATGGTTAAGTGTAGTGACTTGAAATGTGAATTAGTGAGTTGAAAATGGTTAAGTTTAGTGACTTGAAATGTGAACTGGTTTCTTGAAAATGGTGAAGTGTAGTGACTTGAAATGTGAATTAGTGAGTTGAAAATGGTTAAGTGTAGTGACTTGAAATTGTGAACTTGCTTATTGAAAATGGTTAAGTTAAGTGACTTGCAATTGTGAACTTGTCTATTGAAAATGATTAAGTATAGTGACTTGAAATGTGAATTAGCGAGTTGAAAATAGTTTAGTGTGGTGAGTTGAAATTATGAACTTGTTTCTTGAAAATGGCTGACTGTAGTGACTTGAAATGTGAAATAGTCACTTGAAAATGGTTAAGTGTAGTGACTTGAAAATGGTAAATTTGTTAAATGTAGTGACTTTAAATTTTGAACTTGTTTTAGTAAAATGGTTGAGTTTAGTGAGTTGAAATGTGAATTAGTGACTTGAAAATGGTTAAGTGTAGTGACTTGAACTGGAGAACTTGTTTCTTGAAATGGTTAAGTGTAATGACTTGAAATTGTGAACTTGTTTCTTAAAAATGGTTAAGTGTAGTGACTTGAAATGTGAATTAGTGACTTGAAATTGTGAACTTGTTTCTTGAAATGGCTAAGTGTAGTGACTTGAAATTGTGAACTTGTTTCTTGAAAATGGTTAAGTGTAGTGACTTGAAATGTGAATTAGTTTCTTGAAAATGGTTAAATGTTGTGACTTGAAATGTGAACTTGTTTCTTGAAAATGGTTAAGTGTAGTGACTTAAAATGTGAATTAGAGACTTGAAATGGTCAAGTGTAATGACATGAAATTGTGAACTTTTTTCTTGAAAATGGTTAAATGCAGCAACTTGAAATGTTATCTTGTTTCTTGAAAATGGTTAAGTGTAGGGACATAAAATGTGTATTAATGAATATAAAATGGTTAAGTGTAGTGCCTTGAATTGTGAACTTATTTCTTAAAATTGTTAAGTGTAGTGACTTGAAATGTGAATTAGTGACTTTAAAATTGTAAGGTGTAGTGATTTGAAATTGTGAACTTGTTTCTTGAAATAGCTAAGCGTAGTGACTTGAAATTGTGATCTTGTTTCTTGAAAATGGTTAAGTGTAGTGACTTGAAATGTGAATTTGTTTCTTGAAAATGGTTAAATGTTGTGACTTGAAATGTGAACTTGTTTCTTGAAAATGGTTAAATGTAGTGACTTAAAATGTGAATTAGAGACTTGAAATGGTCAAGTGTCGTGACATGAAATTGTGAACTTGTTTCTTGAAATGGCTAAGCGTAGTGACTAGAAATTGTGAACTTGTTTCTTGAAAATGGTTAAGTGTAGTGACTTGAAATTGTAAACATGTTTCTTGAAAATGGTTAAGTGTAGTGAGTTGAAATGTGAATTAGTGAGTTGAAAATGGTTAAGGTTAGTGACTTGAAATTGTGAACTTGTTTCTTGAAAATGGTGTAATGTAGTGACTTGAAATGTGAACTGGTTTCTTGACAATGGTGAAGTGTAGTGACTTGAAATGTGAATTAGTGAGTTGAAAATGGTTAAGTGTAGTGACTTGAAATTGTGAAATAGCGAGTTGAAAATAGTGTAGTGTAGTGAGTTGAAATTATGAACTTGTTTCTTGAAAATGGCTAACTGTAGTAACTTGAAATGTGAAATAGTGACTTGAAAATGGTTAAATGTAGTGACTTGAAAATGGTAACTTGTTAAATGTAGTGACTTTAAATTTTGAACTTGTTTCCTTAAAATGGTTGAGTTTAGTGACTTGAAATGTGAATTAGTGACTTGAAAATGGTTAAGTGTAGTGACTTGAAATGGTGAACTTGTTTCTTGAAATGGTTAAGTGTAATGACTTGAAATTGTGAACTTGTTTCTTAAAAATGTTTAAGTGTAGTGACTTAAAATGTGAATTAGTGAGTTGGAAATGGTTTAGTGTAGAGACTTGAAATTGCGAACTTGTTTCTAGAAAATGGTTAAGTGTAGTGACTTGAAATGTGAATTAGTGACTTGAAACTGGAAAAGTGTAGTGACTTGAAATTGTGAACTTGTTTCTTGAAATTGCTAAGTGTAGTGACTTGAAATTGTGATCTTGTTTCTTGAAAATGGTTAAGTGTAGTGACTTGAAATGTGAATTAGTTTCTTGAAAATGGTTAAATGTTGTGACTTGAAATGTGAACTTGTTTCTTGAAAATGGTTAAGTGTAGTGACTTAAAATGTGAATTAGAGACTTGAAATGGTCAAGTGTAGTGACATGAAATTGTGAACTTGTTTCTTGAAATGGCTAAGCGTAGTGACTAGAAATTGTGAACTTGTTTCTTGAAAATGGTTAAGTGTAGTGACTTGAAATTGTAAACATGTTTCTTGAAAATGGTTAAGTGTAGTGAGTTGAAATGTGAATTAGTGAGTTGAAAATGGTTAAGTTTAGTGACTTGAAATTGTGAACTTGTTTCTTGAAAATGGTGTAGTGTAGTGAATTGAAATGTGAACTGGTTTCTTGACAATGGTGAAGTGTAGTGACTTGAAATGTGAATTAGTGAGTTGAAAATGGTTAAGTGTAGTGACTTGAAATTGTGAAATAGCGAGTTGAAAATAGTGTAGTGTAGTGAGTTGAAATTATGAACTTGTTTCTTGAAAATGGCTAACTGTAGTGACTTGAAATGTGAAATAGTGACTTGAAAATGGTTAAATGTAGTGACTTGAAAATGGTAAACTTGTTAAATGTAGTGACTTTAAATTTTGAACTTGTTTCCTTAAAATGGTTGAGTTTAGTGACTTGAAATGTGAATTAGTGACTTGAAAATGGTTAAGTGTAGTGACTTGAAATGTTAATTAGTGACTTGAAACTGGAAAAGTGTAGTGACTTGAAATTGTGAACTTGTTTCTTGAAATGGCTAAGTGTAGTGACTTGAAATTGTGATCTTGTTTCTTGAAAATGGTTAAGTGTAGTGACTTGAAATGTGAATTAGTTTCTTGAAAATGGTTAAATGTTGTGACTTGAAATGTGAACTTGTTTCTTGAAAATGGTTAAGTGTAGTGACTTAAAATGTGAATTAGAGACTTGAAATGGTCAAGTGTAGTGACATGAAATTGTGAACTTTTTTTTTCTTGAAAATGGTTAAATGGAGTGACTTGAAATGCGATCTTGTTTTTTGAAAATGGTTAAGTGTAGTGACTTGAAATGTGAATTAGTGACTTGAAAATTGTAAAGTGTAGTGATTTGAAATTGTGAACTTGTTTCTTGAAATGGCTAAGCGTAGTGACTTGAAATTGTGATCTTGTTTCTTGAAAATGGTTAAGTGTAGTGACTTGAAATGTGAATTTGTTTCTTGAAAATGGTTAAATGTTATGACTTGAAATGTGAACTTGTTTCTTGAAAATGGTTAAGTGTAGTGACTTAAAATGTGAATTAGAGACTTGAAATGGTCAAGTGTAGTGACATGAAATTGTGAACTTGTTTCTTGAAATGGCTAAGCGTAGTGACTAGAAATTGTGAACTTGTTTCTTGAAAATGGTTAAGTGTAGTGACTTGAACTTGTAAACATGTTTCTTGAAAATGGTTAAGTGTAGTGAGTTGAAATGTGAATTAGTGAGTTGAAAATGGTTAAGTTTAGTGACTTGAAATTGTGAACTTTTTTCTTGAAAATGGTGTAATGTAGTGACTTGAAATGTGAACTGGTTTCTTGAAAATGGTGAAGTGTAGTGACTTGAAATGTGAATTAGTGAGTTGAAAATGGTTAAGTGTAGTGACTTGAAATTGTGAAATAGCGAGTTGAAAATAGTTTAGTGTAGTGAGTTGAAATTATGAACTTGTTTCTTGAAAATGGCTAACTGTAGTGACTTGAATTGTGAAATAGTGACTTGAAAATGGTTAAATGTAGTGACTTGAAAATGGTAAACTTTTTAAATGTAGTGACTTTAAATTTTGAACTTGTTTCCTTAAAATGGTTGAGTTTAGTGACTTGAAATGTGAATTAGTGACTTGAAAATGGTTAAGTGTAGTGACTTGAAATGGTGAACTTGTTACTTGAAATGGTTAAGTGTAATGACTTGAAATTGTGAACTTGTTTCTTAAAAATGTTTATGTGTAGTGACTTAAAATGTGAATTAGTGAGTTGGAAATGGTTTAGTGTAGAGACTTGAAATTGCGAACTTGTTTCTAGAAAATGGTTAAGTGTAGTGACTTGAAATGTGAATTAGTGACTTGAAACTGGAAAAGTGTAGTGACTTGAAATTGTGAACTTGTTTCTTGAAATGGTTAAGTGTAGTGACTTGAAATGGTGAACTTGTTTGTTGAAATGGTTAAGTGTAGGGACTTGAAATTGTGAACTTGTTTCTTAAAAATGGTTAAGTGTAGTGACTTGAAATGTGAATTAGTGACTTGAAAATGGTAAAGTGTAGTGATTTGAAATTGTGAATTTGTTTCTTGAAATGGCTAAGCGTAGTGACTAGAAATTGTGAACTTGTTTCTTGAAAATGGTAAAGTGTAGTGACTTGAAATTGTAAACAAGTTTCTTGAAAATGGTTAAGTGTAGTGACTTAAAATGTGAATTAGTGAGTTGAAAATGGTTAAGTTTAGTGACTTGAAATGTGAACTGGTTTCTTGAAAATGGTGAAGTGTAGTAACTTGAAATGTGAATTAGTGAGTTGAAAATGGTTAAGTGTAGTGACTTGAAATTGTGAACTTGTTTCTTGAAATGGCTAAGTGTAGTGACTTGAAATTGTGAACTTGTTTCTTGAAAATGGTTAAGTGTAGTGACTTAAAATGTGAATTTTTGACTTGAAAATGGTTAAGTGTAGTGACTTCAAATTGTGAACTTGTTTCTTGAAATGGTTAAGTGTAGTGACTTGCAATTGTGAACATGTTTCTTGAAAATGGTCAAGCGTAGTGACTTGAAATGTGAATTAGTTTCTTGAAAATGGTTAAGTGTAGTGACTTGAAATTGTGAAATAGCGAGTTGAAAATAGTTTAGTGTAGTGAGTTGAAATTATGAACTTGTTTCTTGAAAATGGCTAACTGTAGTGACTTGAATTGTGAAATAGTGACTTGAAAATGGTTAAATGTAGTGACTTGAAAATGGTAAACTTGTTAAATGTAGTGACTTTAAATTTTGAACTTGTTTCCTTAAAATGGTTGAGTTTAGTGACTTGAAATGTGAATTAGTGATTTGAAAATGGTTAAGTGTAGTGACTTGAAATGGTGAACTTGTTACTTGAAATGGTTAAGTGTAATGACTTGAAATTGTGAACTTGTTTCTTAAAAATGTTTATGTGTAGTGACTTAAAATGTGAATTAGTGAGTTGGAAATGGTTTAGTGTAGAGACTTGAAATTGCGAACTTGTTTCTAGAAAATGGTTAAGTGTAGTGACTTGAAATGTGAATTAGTGACTTGAAACTGGAAAAGTGTAGTGACTTGAAATTGTGAACTTGTTTCTTGAAATGGTTAAGTGTAGTGACTTGAAATGGTGAACTTGTTTGTTGAAATGGTTAAGTGTAGGGACTTGAAATTGTGAACTTGTTTCTTAAAAATGGTTAAGTGTAGTGACTTGAAATGTGAATTAGTGACTTGAAAATGGTAAAGTGTAGTGATTTGAAATTGTGAATTTGTTTCTTGAAATGGCTAAGCGTAGTGACTAGAAATTGTGAACTTGTTTCTTGAAAATGGTAAAGTGTAGTGACTTGAAATTGTAAACAAGTTTCTTGAAAATGGTTAAGTGTAGTGACTTAAAATGTGAATTAGTGAGTTGAAAATGGTTAAGTTTAGTGACTTGAAATGTGAACTGGTTTCTTGAAAATGGTGAAGTGTAGTAACTTGAAATGTGAATTAGTGAGTTGAAAATGGTTAAGTGTAGTGACTTGAAATTGTGAACTTGCTTATTGAAAATGGTTGTGTAGTGACTTGCAATTGTGAACTTGTCTATTGAAAATGATTAAGTATAGTGACTTGAAATGTGAATTAGCGAGTTGAAAATAATTAAGTGTAGTGAGTTGAAATTATGAACTTGTTTCTTGAAAATGGCTGACTGTAGTGACTTGAAATGTGAAATAGTCACTTGAAAATGGTTAAGTGTAGTGACTTGAAAATGGTAAATTTGTTAAATCTAGTGACTTTAAATTTTGAACTTGTTTTCTTAAAATGGTTGAGTTTAGTGACTTGAAATGTGAATTAGTGACTTGAAAATGGTTAAGTGTAGTGACTTGAACTGGTGAACTTGTTTCTTGAAATGGTTAAGTGCAATGACTTGAAATTGTGAACTTGTTTCTTAAAAATGTTTAAGTGTAGTGACTTAAAATGTGAATTAGTGAGTTGGAAATTTTTTAGTGTAGAGACTTGAAATTGCGAACTTGTTTCTAGAAAATGGTTAAGTGTAGTGACTTGAAATGTGAATTAGTGACTTGAAACTGGAAAAGTGTAGTGACTTGAAATTGTGAACTTGTCTATTGAAAATGATTAAGTATAGTGACTTGAAATGTGAATTAGCGAGTTGAAAATAATTTAGTGTAGTGAGTTGAAATTATGAACTTGTTTCTTGAAAATGGCTGACTGTAGTGACTTGAAATGTGAAATAGTCACTTGAAAATGGTTAAGTGTAGTGACTTGAAAATGGTAAATTTGTTAAATCTAGTGACTTTAAATTTTGAACTTGTTTTCTTAAAATGGTTGAGTTTAGTGACTTGAAATGTGAATTAGTGACTTGAAAATGGTTAAGTGTAGTGACTTGAACTGGTGAACTTGTTTCTTGAAATGGTTAAGTGCAATGACTTGAAATTGTGAACTTGTTTCTTAAAAATGTTTAAGTGTAGTGACTTAAAATGTGAATTAGTGAGTTGGAAATTTTTTAGTGTAGAGACTTGAAATTGCGAACTTGTTTCTAGAAAATGGTTAAGTGTAGTGACTTGAAATGTGAATTAGTGACTTGAAACTGGAAAAGTGTAGTGATTTGAAATTGTGAACTTGTTTCTTGAAATGGCTAAGTGTAGTGACTTGAAATTGTGAACTTGTTTCTTGAAAATGGTTAAGTGTAGTGACTTAAAATGTGAATTTTTGACTTGAAAATGGTTAAGTGTAGTGACTTCAAATTGTGAACTTGTTTCTTGAAATGGTTAAGTGTAGTGACTTGCAATTGTGAACATGTTTCTTGAAAATGGTCAAGCGTAGTGACTTGAAATGTGAATTAGTTTCTTGAAAATGGTTAAATGTTGTGACTTGAAATGTGAACTTGTTTCTTGAAAATGGTTAAGTGTAGTGACTTAAAATGTGAATTAGAGACTTGAAATGGTCAAGTGTAATGACATGAAATTGTGAACTTTTTTCTTGAAAATGGTTAAATGTAGCAACTTGAAATGTGATCTTGTTTCTTGAAAATGGTTAAGTGTAGGGACATAAAATGTGTATTAATGACTATAAAATGGTTAAGTGTAGTGCCTTGAATTGGGAACTTATTTCTTAAAATGGTTAAGTGTAGTGACTTGAAATGTGAATTAGTGACTTGAAAATTGTAAAGGGTAGTGATTTGAAATTGTGAACTTGTTTCTTGAAATGGCTAAGCGTAGTGACTTGAAATTGTGATATTGTTTCTTGAAAATGGTTAAGTGTAGTGACTTGAAATGTGAATTTTTTTCTTGAAAATGGTTAAATGTTGTGACTTGAAATGTGAACTTGTTTCTTGAAAATGGTTAAGTGTAGTGACTTAAAATGTGAATTAGAGACTTGAAATGGTCAAGTGTCGTGACATGAAATTGTGAACTTGTTTCTTGAAATGGCTAAGCGTAGTGACTAGAAATTGTGAACTTGTTTCTTGAAAATGGTTAAGTGTAGTGACTTGAAATTGTAAACATGTTTCTTGAAAATGGTTAAGTGTAGTGAGTTGAAATGTGAATTAGTGAGTTGAAAATGGTTAAGTTTAGTGACTTGAAATTGTGAACTTGTTTCTTGAAAATGGTGTAATGTAGTGACTTGAAATGTGAACTGGTTTCTTGAAAATAGTGAAGTGTAGTGACTTGAAATGTGAATTAGTGAGTTGAAAATGGTTAAGTGTAGTGACTTGAAATTGTGAAATAGCGAGTTGAAAATAGTGTAGTGTAGTGAGTTGAAATTATGAACTTGTTTCTTGAAAATGGCTAACTGTAGTGACTTGAATTGTGAAATAGTGACTTGAAAATGGTTAAATGTAGTGACTTGAAAATGGTAAACTTGTTAAATGTAGTGACTTTAAATTTTGAACTTGTTTCCTTAAAATGGTTGAGTTTAGTGACTTGAAATGTGAATTAGTGACTTGAAAATGGTTAAGTGTAGTGACTTGAAATGGTGAACTTGTTACTTGAAATGGTTAAGTGTAATGACTTGAAATTGTGAACTCGTTTCTTAAAAATGTTTAAGTGTAGTGACTTAAAATGTGAATTAGTGAGTTGGAAATGGTTTAGTGGAGAGACTTGAAATTGCGAACTTGTTTCTAGAAAATGGTTAAGTGTAGTGACTTGAAATGTGAATTAGTGACTTGAAACTGGAAAAGTGTAGTGACTTGAAATTGTGAACTTGTTTCTTGAAATGGTTAAGTGTAGTGACTTGAAATGGTGAACTTGTTTGTTGAAATGGTTAAGTGTAGGGACTTGAAATTGTGAACTTGTTTCTTAAAAATGGTTAAGTGTAGTGACTTGAAATGTGAATTAGTGACTTGAAAATGGTAAAGTGTAGTGATTTGAAATTGTGAATTTGTTTCTTGAAATGGCTAAGCGTAGTGACTAGAAATTGTGAACTTGTTTCTTGAAAATGGTAAAGTGTAGTGACTTGAAATTGTAAACAAGTTTCTTGAAAATGGTTAAGTGTAGTGACTTGAAATGTGAATTAGTGAGTTGAAAATGGTTAAGTTTAGTGACTTGAAATGTGAACTGGTTTCTTGAAAATGGTGAAGTGTAGTGACTTGAAATGTGAATTAGTGAGTTGAAAATGGTTAAGTGTAGTGACTTGAAATTGTGAACTTGCTTATTGAAAATGGTTAAGTTAAGTGACTTGCAATTGTGAACTTGTCTATTGAAAATGATTAAGTATAGTGACTTGAAATGTGAATTAGCGAGTTGAAAATAGTTTAGTGTGGTGAGTTGAAATTATGAACTTGTTTCTTGAAAATGGCTGACTGTAGTGACTTGAAATGTGAAATAGTCACTTGAAAATGGTTAAGTGTAGTGACTTGAAAATGGTAAATTTGTTAAATGTAGTGACTTTAAATTTTGAACTTGTTTTAGTAAAATGGTTGAGTTTAGTGAGTTGAAATGTGAATTAGTGACTTGAAAATGGTTAAGTGTAGTGACTTGAACTGGAGAACTTGTTTCTTGAAATGGTTAAGTGTAATGACTTGAAATTGTGAACTTGTTTCTTAAAAATGGTTAAGTGTAGTGACTTGAAATGTGAATTAGTGACTTGAAATTGTGAACTTGTTTCTTGAAATGGCTAAGTGTAGTGACTTGAAATTGTGAACTTGTTTCTTGAAAATGGTTAAGTGTAGTGACTTGAAATGTGAATTAGTTTCTTGAAAATGGTTAAATGTTGTGACTTGAAATGTGAACTTGTTTCTTGAAAATGGTTAAGTGTAGTGACTTAAAATGTGAATTAGAGACTTGAAATGGTCAAGTGTAATGACATGAAATTGTGAACTTTTTTCTTGAAAATGGTTAAATGCAGCAACTTGAAATGTTATCTTGTTTCTTGAAAATGGTTAAGTGTAGGGACATAAAATGTGTATTAATGACTATAAAATGGTTAAGTGTAGTGCCTTGAATTGTGAACTTATTTCTTAAAATTGTTAAGTGTAGTGACTTGAAATGTGAATTAGTGACTTTAAAATTGTAAGGTGTAGTGATTTGAAATTGTGAACTTGTTTCTTGAAATAGCTAAGCGTAGTGACTTGAAATTGTGATCTTGTTTCTTGAAAATGGTTAAGTGTAGTGACTTGAAATGTGAATTTGTTTCTTGAAAATGGTTAAATGTTGTGACTTGAAATGTGAACTTGTTTCTTGAAAATGGTTAAATGTAGTGACTTAAAATGTGAATTAGAGACTTGAAATGGTCAAGTGTCGTGACATGAAATTGTGAACTTGTTTCTTGAAATGGCTAAGCGTAGTGACTAGAAATTGTGAACTTGTTTCTTGAAAATGGTTAAGTGTAGTGACTTGAAATTGTAAACATGTTTCTTGAAAATGGTTAAGTGTAGTGAGTTGAAATGTGAATTAGTGAGTTGAAAATGGTTAAGGTTAGTGACTTGAAATTGTGAACTTGTTTCTTGAAAATGGTGTAATGTAGTGACTTGAAATGTGAACTGGTTTCTTGACAATGGTGAAGTGTAGTGACTTGAAATGTGAATTAGTGAGTTGAAAATGGTTAAGTGTAGTGACTTGAAATTGTGAAATAGCGAGTTGAAAATAGTGTAGTGTAGTGAGTTGAAATTATGAACTTGTTTCTTGAAAATGGCTAACTGTAGTAACTTGAAATGTGAAATAGTGACTTGAAAATGGTTAAATGTAGTGACTTGAAAATGGTAACTTGTTAAATGTAGTGACTTTAAATTTTGAACTTGTTTCCTTAAAATGGTTGAGTTTAGTGACTTGAAATGTGAATTAGTGACTTGAAAATGGTTAAGTGTAGTGACTTGAAATGGTGAACTTGTTTCTTGAAATGGTTAAGTGTAATGACTTGAAATTGTGAACTTGTTTCTTAAAAATGTTTAAGTGTAGTGACTTAAAATGTGAATTAGTGAGTTGGAAATGGTTTAGTGTAGAGACTTGAAATTGCGAACTTGTTTCTAGAAAATGGTTAAGTGTAGTGACTTGAAATGTGAATTAGTGACTTGAAACTGGAAAAGTGTAGTGACTTGAAATTGTGAACTTGTTTCTTGAAATTGCTAAGTGTAGTGACTTGAAATTGTGATCTTGTTTCTTGAAAATGGTTAAGTGTAGTGACTTGAAATGTGAATTAGTTTCTTGAAAATGGTTAAATGTTGTGACTTGAAATGTGAACTTGTTTCTTGAAAATGGTTAAGTGTAGTGACTTAAAATGTGAATTAGAGACTTGAAATGGTCAAGTGTAGTGACATGAAATTGTGAACTTGTTTCTTGAAATGGCTAAGCGTAGTGACTAGAAATTGTGAACTTGTTTCTTGAAAATGGTTAAGTGTAGTGACTTGAAATTGTAAACATGTTTCTTGAAAATGGTTAAGTGTAGTGAGTTGAAATGTGAATTAGTGAGTTGAAAATGGTTAAGTTTAGTGACTTGAAATTGTGAACTTGTTTCTTGAAAATGGTGTAGTGTAGTGAATTGAAATGTGAACTGGTTTCTTGACAATGGTGAAGTGTAGTGACTTGAAATGTGAATTAGTGAGTTGAAAATGGTTAAGTGTAGTGACTTGAAATTGTGAAATAGCGAGTTGAAAATAGTGTAGTGTAGTGAGTTGAAATTATGAACTTGTTTCTTGAAAATGGCTAACTGTAGTGACTTGAAATGTGAAATAGTGACTTGAAAATGGTTAAATGTAGTGACTTGAAAATGGTAAACTTGTTAAATGTAGTGACTTTAAATTTTGAACTTGTTTCCTTAAAATGGTTGAGTTTAGTGACTTGAAATGTGAATTAGTGACTTGAAAATGGTTAAGTGTAGTGACTTGAAATGTTAATTAGTGACTTGAAACTGGAAAAGTGTAGTGACTTGAAATTGTGAACTTGTTTCTTGAAATGGCTAAGTGTAGTGACTTGAAATTGTGATCTTGTTTCTTGAAAATGGTTAAGTGTAGTGACTTGAAATGTGAATTAGTTTCTTGAAAATGGTTAAATGTTGTGACTTGAAATGTGAACTTGTTTCTTGAAAATGGTTAAGTGTAGTGACTTAAAATGTGAATTAGAGACTTGAAATGGTCAAGTGTAGTGACATGAAATTGTGAACTTTTTTTTTCTTGAAAATGGTTAAATGGAGTGACTTGAAATGCGATCTTGTTTTTTGAAAATGGTTAAGTGTAGTGACTTGAAATGTGAATTAGTGAGTTGAAAATGGTAAAGTGCAGTGATTTTAAATTGTGAACTTGTCTATTGAAAATGATTAAGTATAGTGACTTGAAATGTGAATTAGCGAGTTGAAAATAGTTTAGTGTAGTGAGTTGAAATTATGAACTTGTTTCTTGAAAATGGCTAACTGTAGTGACTTGAAATGTGAAATAGTCACTTGAAAATGGTTAAGTGTAGTGACTTGAAAATGGTAAATTTGTTAAATGTAGTGACTTTAAATTTTGAACTTGTTTTCTTAAAATGGTTGAGTTTAGTGACTTGAAATGTGAATTAGTGACTTGAAAATGGTTAAGTGTAGTGACTTGAACTGGTGAACTTGTTTCTTGAAATGGTTAAGTGTAATGACTTGAAATTGTGAACTTTTTTCTTAAAAACTGTACCCAACTTCACTTCTAACCGCTACCTCATAATCAATGCCCCCCTTTTTTTTTTTTTTCTTTTGTGTGCCTCGACACTGGTGCATCCTACAAGGTCATACTAGGTCGTACCACTCACATGTATATACCTTTGGCATAACTTTTCTTACGTCAGGATAAGAACACATTTACCTTTCTGCTCAAGATGATCATTTATGGAAGAAAAATGGAAATGTACTTTGTTAACTCGGCATTCGTCGTGTCATACAAGAAGCCAACCACTTCATACCCTTTGCAACATAAAAAAAAATCCCTCATTTCCATCTTAACTATAATAACTAATAATCCCGGTGTCTCGTTATTTCACGGTAATAGATGGAGTAGCATATAATGAGGAAGAGCTCGGATCCATCAGTATATATACATCATGTAAAAAAAAATAGTAATGTACCTATACCTGCATCAGGGGGTGCCTCTTCGTTCTGCCGGTTTAAGAGAACGTAGGGGTGATTCTGAGTTCCCTTGGAATGAGCTGCTCCTCCTGTACCTCTACTTTGACCAGCAGGTCGTACACCAGATGATGATGCCCCGACGATTAACCCCGTAGGTCGCGCCATACTACCCGTGTCCTCTTGTCGACACTCTGTTGGCAGATGTCCCGATATACCACATCGCGAACAAACATTCGATCCATACCAGCATTCTCCTGAATGAAACTTCCCGCAGTGCTGGCACAGTTGACGAGAAAATCTTTCTGTCCGTGAACCTCGACCCATACTGCTTTGCCCTATATGACTGCCCCTAGTTTCTCGAAAGGGTAATGGAATATCTACTGTAGAGGAAAAATATGATGACCTAGGCGGTCGACGAGAACTCCGAGGCCTAGGTCTTCCTTGGGAACCCGTAGACTGTCCCATAGGTCTAGCCCTCTTTGAAGGCCCCCCTCAGATCCATGTAACCTCTTTTGGTGCTTTTGATCTTCCATCTTTTGTGCAAAGGCCTGAATTCTGGCTATATCCATGTCTTTATTTAATGCCGCAATAGTACAGTCTCTTACCAAGTAGGGTTCCAATCTGTCTACATACCGATGAACTCTATCGGCCATAGTTGCTACCATATGAGGAGCGTATCTAGCCAATGAATTAAACCGAAGACTGTACTCCTTGACGCTTATATGTCCTTGACGAAGATTTAAAAACTGATCCGCACGAGCCTCGCGGACCTCATATGGAAGATAATGATCAAGAAATGCCACCCTGAATTCCTCCCAACTAGCTGGATTTGTACCAATACCTCTAGATCGTTTCCAGTCTTCATACCATAATATAGCTTCACCTTTCAATCTATAGGCCGCAAGTTTAACTGTTTCTATACCAGTTACATGCATGACTTCTAGGGCTCTTTGAATTTGATCTATAAAGTCTTGCGGATCTTCATTTAAATCGGACCCGGTAAATGTGGGGGGATCTAATTTCAGGAAATCCTGTGTCCGCCGACTAGCTATCCTAGCCGCACCATCATCACTTGTTACTGGACCAACTCGTCCTTGACTCTGGGCAACGACTATCTGAGTCAACATTTGCACCGCATTTTTCAAATCCTTTAGTTCCTGCCTAGTAACATTAGCAGGCGATTCTGGGGATACTTCCCTCCTTTGTGGTCTCCCTGGAAAAGGGGGAGGAGAAGGTGCCCGTGATGTAAACTCAGTTTCAACCCCATATTGACTAGCTGGATTAGGTGGGGATTTACTAATTCCTTCTCCCGCATGCATATCTACCTGCTTATCTTTGCCCATACCTTGTCTTGTAATCGGCAGTTTACTATATCAAAGAAAACCAATTACAATGGTCAGATGTAATCCCACCTATGACAATGGCTCTATTGCACGATCTGGAATGAAGAAATGAAACAACTCCTAAATGTCCCGTAGCCTCCTACTTATAAATGTGGCGCGCTACACATCCATAGGTAAGACTCTACTCAGACACGGCTTTGTAGATACCCTGAGAACGAACTGCTCTGATACCACTTTGTCATGACCCGAGTCCCCACGAGGCGTGATTGGCACCCAAAGCCGAGGAGGCTCGAGAGAACCAATCTTTGCTCAAGTACTCTTATATGTACGATTGCGTATGCATCTCATTTTATATCATGTAATTAAATATCAAAGGCGAAACTCGTGATAACATATGCAATATATATAACTTTGGCCGTTAGGGCCATTGCGTCAAAATGAACATACATCCTTTACTTTCATCTCCCCACATATGTCTACAAAGCCTCTACAGATACATGACCATGTCTATACAATATTTACAAAATGCCAACATTTAATGAAAACATATGACTTGGGAAGCCCCGAAGCAATTGGAGCTCACCAATACTCTGCAAATGGTCCGCAACCTACTGACGAGGTCTACTAATTCCTGCACCTGCAACATGTAAGGTAAGTCCCCAAGAGGGGTCAGTACGAAAAATGTACTGAGTATGTAAGGCCTTAGGAAAATGACATCACTACGTCAATACATAAGAATTTCAATGGAAATAATTATAAGAAAAACTCTATGTGCGGACTTATGTACCTTTCTTTCTTTATGACTATCTCCAAGGATTCGTTCATAATAACAACAACCATGAAATCAATATAAGAGAAATAGCAATGTGAATAAACTCTTTTTCTGTATGTGGGAAACCATGTACATTACGTTTATTATTTTCCTTCGTCATCTTTATTAGTCGTTCACCTTATTGGTGGGTTATTATGATCATCCACCTTTTGGTGGGCATCCACTTTATTGTGGGTAGTCATCCACCCTTGGGTGGGCATCTACTTTATTGTGGGTAGTCATCCACTCTTGGTGGGCATCCACTTTGTTGTGGGTAGTCATCCACTCTTGGTGGGCATCCACTTTGTTGTGGGTCAATATTACATACGTTGGTTCCTTTACTTCATTACTTTGAGATTAGTACATTTACTTGTGGGAGATTGATTCATTCACTTGAGAGAGATTGATACCTTGAGGATCATGACATGATTTGAAAGCTTTAGAACATAACATTATTTGAGCCTTGGAACCATGAGCCATAATTATGTAACACATGAATAATAATAAATCAAGAATGAGGTATATATGATTGGCACTAGATGATAACGTGAAAAGAGATGCCTTAGGACCTTATTGAAACACACAACTATGTCACTCTTTAACTTCATGAGATTCGCACCTTAACTAGTGAGCGATAGATATAGTAGCTCGCACTTCACCTCCTTCACTATTCCTATGAGATCTTCTATAAGTAAGCATGATACCGGGCCTCCACCTTTGGTGGGCTATAATGAATAACATAGCAAAATCTTAGGACTATTCCCTCTTGAACTTATACCCTTTAGAATGTGATCTATACTCAATGAAACATAAGGCAACCACGTATTACTCCTTTCCAATCTAACACCCTTTACATATTATGAGAATGACACGTTAAATATCATGACATTAAAGCACACACTTATATACACATCTCACTTCACTCCTTTACCTCATGAGATTGACATCTTCACTTATGAGGAATAAGTATACTAACTTACACGTCACCTCTCTTATTACTCTTATGAGATTGGTACTATTACTTATAAACAATAGGCACCAGGATAATCATCATACTATAGGACTTTGGAACAAGACATGATTGGAATCATGCTATTCGTTGAGATAGTTCTCTTAGAATCTACCACGTTATGACATCTTTGGAACTTCAGTCAATGGATAAAAGATAAGGGAATCATCATTCGTCTAAGAATAAGGCACATATGAATAACAATATACGTCACCCTGAATTGAGATACTTCAAACCTCCCAGAATTGGAAACAAGCCCAATGTCAATAGGAGCAATATGTTGTAGAAGAATACGGAAAGAGGAACCTTACATACCTTGGATTCGCAATACGAACATATAATCCTAGGGGTGCATACAATAGTCCCGCTCCCTCTTTATGTGTCACTCTACAACACAAATGCATAACGAAATTCATATTAACCACCAATTACTTTACAAATGCATACCATGTCAATGAGTTACATGTTTGCCTATCAACATGCCATTTCCCCTTGACAAAACCATGGATCATACTATTATTCCAAAAATTCCATAATATTCCCAACATTGACCAATACATGATAATTGATACATTTCATCACAACACTTCTCCGTCACACTTTCTTATCCACACCACATCACAATTAATCCATCAATTCACTTTAATACACTTCATAGCACAAATCGGCCAAAATCCCATAATTTGCACTTATAGAAAAATAACAAATTTAATAACAAAATAACACCATAGGTGTTCATATTTTATCCACATCATGATCTTTCATCAAAGGCACAAGTCCTTATTCAAGTTCAAATCCCATGGATCACAAATCTTATACAAAAGCATAAAGTGCCATGTCCAACATTTCCAACCATAACCAACATGATATACATATGCTATCATGCTTATAATATGTTAAAGTACAATAATATTCACTTACCCAAGCTTGGAATATGATGATCTTGCTCCAAGAAGTGCCTTAGGGTTTTGAAAGCCAAAGGGGTTTTCTCTTGAAATTTCTAGAAAATACAAGAAAAGCATGTGTGTTGTTGTGGATTAAAATTCTGATTTTTCCATGCTTATATAGGCCCTCAAGTCTCATACTTATCCCCACTTGGTCAATAATTGAGTGCCTTCTTTGGGTCAAACAAGAATGGATCATTTCCTTCCCCTTGGGC
Organism: Capsicum rhomboideum; assembly: GCA_031232105.1. Classification (NCBI taxonomy): domain Eukaryota; kingdom Viridiplantae; phylum Streptophyta; class Magnoliopsida; order Solanales; family Solanaceae; genus Capsicum; species Capsicum rhomboideum. The sequence continues at coordinate 62,480,302 of CP124711.1, forward strand.
CATGTATCCATGCTAATATTTGGGCCTCATTTGAGCCCAATGGAACAAAATTAATTTAGCCCAACTAATTACATGTATAATACCCCCACAATATCATGTTTAAATAATTCCATAATGTCATGACATTATTTTCTTGCGAGATGCTCATTCGTCGCCTCGATCGCAAAAATAGGAATTCTAGTCGCCTTTGGCTTCCTTGGACATTTTGGATCACTATTCACATTTCATGAGTTGGTCATGTAGAAGTATGTAGGAGTATATTGAAGTGTTTGAAGCTTTAACAATGCTCAAATAACTCCAAAGAACCAAAAGAAACCATCCAAGAAGCGTCGTAGAATTGCGTTGCGAAACGAGCTTGGGAAGGTAAAATGTTTGTGCCTTGCGCCACTGCTGCAAAACAAGGCAGTGGAGCAAGTTTGGACACCCCTATGAATCAGGTGGCTTGCGCCACACCCCCTGAAACAGGGTAGTGGCGCAAGTTTTGATGCTTTGCTGAATTTTTCGGCAATTTTTCCAACACTTGCATATCGTCCAATACCTTATCAAAACACTACAAAATATGTACTTAGTGATCTTAATCATCAAGTAAACATGACTCTAAGTCACCAAATGAGGTTAGAATGTGTACGAGGTACTACACAAATGCTCCACGAAACCACCAAACACTTCCTATGAAAGGCTAGTCACATGTACAAGGCCAAATTTCCATTTTTTCTAACATTACCAAATACATACTTATAACTCTCGACACCTAAGTAAACATTATTCAATGTCATCAAGGAGAGTTGGGAAGGTGCGGGGTGTTACATTCTTCCCCCTTAGGAACATTCGTCCTCGAATGTTAACGACGTCGTCTTATGAGTAAACAAATATATTTCTATACGTATGCTAATGTAGGTACTTACTTAGTCTCTCTTCAGTTTTGCCCTTTTGCACCTTTTACTTTCGTTTGAAGCAACTATAAGTATCTTGGTCTCATCACTTTGGTTTCCTACTTCTCATCATTTACGTACTAACCCGTGCATAGGATAGTCATAGGCGTCTCTTCTTCGTGGGATCCTCCATAATGGTACATTTTCAATGAGCGCAATGTGTCTCGTCTCATGAAAGGTGTTAACTTAGCTTAGCGAGCAAACTTGCTTCTATATAAACCCTTGTATGACACCATGGTGATACCTGACTAATACCATTATTATAAGTAGTAGATAGTCACCCCACTACCTGTATAATACAACGTATTTAGGGGTGGAAAACTGTACCCAACTTCACTTCTAACCGCTACCTCATAATAAATGCCCCCTTTTTTTTTTTTTTTCTTTTGTGTGCCTCGACACTGGTGCATCCTACAAGGTCATACTAGGTCGTACCACTCACATGTATATACCTTTGGCATAACGTTTCTTACGTCAGGATAAGAACACATTTACCTTTCTGCTCAAGATGATCATTTATGGAAGAAAAATGGAAATGTACTTTGTTAACTCGGCATTCGTCGTGTCATACAAGAAGCCAACCACTTCATACCCATTGCAACATAAAAAAAAATCCCTAAGAAAAGTGTTGGGAAGGTACGGTGTAACACCCCGTACATTTTCAAAACTTGTGCGACTAACCTAACATGGATAAAAGTATTTAAACTTGAGATAATAAGGACATACTTAAGTGTAAAATTAAAGTTAAGTGGTGAATTAAGGTAGAAGGATTAAGATGTTGGAAAACGGGGAGAACATAAGTGAGGTGCTTCCGTGACTTAATTAAGATAAGTAAGTGTATCACCTATTTAACCTATTGGGCTGCATTTGGACCTATGTTAATGGACTGAATTGAGGTCCAAACTAAGTACAAAAAATAGGGAAGATGACCAGCCCAACACCTAAATATCACTAAGGCCCAACATGCTATGATCCAACTAGAATTAGCCCAAGTAAGTGGACTGTTTTGGACAGCTTATATAGCCAAGTAGGTGCATCACCTACTTGGACTACTTTTGACCAAAAATGTGGCTAAGAATGGATAAAGAGTGGCGGTCAAAAAGGGTGTATATAGGGATCATTTCAGCATTATTTTTCATTCACTACACTTGCAAAATTTCAGCTTTTAATTAACACTCTCTCCCCTTTCTAAACCAAAACAGCCGCCCTAGTTTCCCCTTTAGGGTTCTTGGACTAATCTCCCATTTTGCAAGCCTTGGTAAGTGTTTACCCTTATAGATTAATGTTATATATGTATAATAGGTTGTGTAAAACATGTTGGTGGTGTTTAAAATGTATAGGGCAGTCCCTTAATTAAGTTGGCAGTCCACTTGTGTTGGTTTTGATGAATTTGTCTTCCTTGTGGCTTGGACTTGTATAGGGGCTTAGGGTGTTGAAGAAATTAAGTTATGATGATGAAATTCCAGTATATTAAAGTGTGGTTCTGCCCCTGAATCGTTCCTTTCATATATGGCTTGATGGAAATGTTTATATGTGTTGGTAAATGGAACGTTTGTTGTAGTGAAAAGACAACACTCTTTTGTTATGTTAATCTGAATTTTGGAACTGTTGTGGAATGATTTTGGTATGCTACTGTGGAAGGCAGTATGGTTACCTTATGGTGTGAATATATGGAGTTTCATTGGAGTGTAAATGTAAAGAATGAACTAGGTAGGTAATCCTACCGGTTTGTAACGGTTATGTTTGTTTGTGGACTGTTTTGGTGGTGTGTGGACTGATTTGGTGTTGTTGTTTTACAAAAGCAGTAAGTGTTAGGGTAATGTGGTTGAATACTGTTATCTGGTAGTATAATGAAAGGGAGAGTGATGCACAATGTGTTTTGGAGGTTGGACGGTTTCTACTTTCCGTTAAGCACCTACTTACCGTCTTGTAAACTTATAATGTAGCTAGCCGTTAATGTTCGCTCCATTATGTACTTGTGTTGTAGAGTAACACATAAGGAAGGAGCTGAATCATTGTAGTTACATATTGAGAAGATAAGGTATGTAAGGTTATTCTTTTCCGCATTCTTCTGCAACATCTAGTATTCATATTATCATAACACTTGTCCTATCCCCAAAGGGTTGTACAATATCTCATTTCAGAATTAGTAGCACTGTTATAAATGTATCGCTCTTATAACTAAAGAATGAAGTAATGTGAGTAATTGTGTAATGGTTAATGTTGAAAATGGGTGGTATCTCATGGAGTGAAAGAAACACTCGCATGAATGTCGATCCCATTATTACGGGTGGTATCCCATGGGATAAAAGGAACATCCGCATGGATGGCGATCCCGATTATTATGTTATTTCCCACTGATCAGTTGGGCCCGGGCATGACATGATTGATGATTGATGATGTACAGTAAAGTAAAGTAAAGTACAGTAAAGTAAAGAAAGCAATGTACATGATTCCACATATATACCATATGGTAGTTATTTATATCGTTCGTTCACTTGTACTTAATTCCATTGAAGTGCTTATATTTCATACAGTTACTTATAGCCTTACATACTCAGTACATTCTTTCGTACTGACGTCCCTTGGGGGACTTACCTTACGTGCTGCAGGTACAGGTACTAGTAGACCTCCTCAGTAGGCTACGGGTCATCTACAGAATATTGGTGAGCTCCAGTTCGGTTCGGGGCTTTCCGAGTCATATGTATATGTGGTTTTGGTGCTGCATAAGCATTGTATATAAAGTGGAAAATTATACCGACTATATTTTGGGTTTTGTAGCTGTTAGAGGCTTTGTAGACGTTATACAGTTGAAGGAGGGAATGTTGTGTTTTTTTTTTGTCAACCATATGGCTCCAACGGCCATGTCTCATGTTTATATAAATGTTCTTATTAGATTTATATTATTGATATGTTGTGTCCATAAGTGATTGAATGCTAGCCTATTGACAACAAGTATGCGAACGTATAGAATGGTTCTCTCGGGCCTTAACGGCTTCGGGTGCCATGTCCGCCCCAATGGGATTTGAGGCGTGACATACGGGGTGTTACATTTAGTGTAGTGACTTGATATTGTGAACTTTTTTCTTGAAAATGGTTAAATGTAGTGACTTGAAATCTGAATTAGTGACTTGAAACTGGTAAAGTGTAGTGACTTGAAATTGTGAACTGGTTTCTTGAAATGGCTAAGCGTAGTGACTAGAAATTGTGAACTTGTTTCTTGAAAATGGTTAAGTGTAGTGACTTGAAATTGTAAACATGTTTCTTGAAAATGGTTAAGTGTAGTGAGTTGAAATGTGAATTAGTGAGTTGAAAATGGTTAAGTGTAGTCACTTGAACTTGTGAACTTGTTTCTTGAAAATGGTGTAATGTAGTGACTAGAAATGTGAACTTGTTTCTTGAAAATGGTTAAGTGTTGTGACTTAAAATGTGAATTTGTGACTTGAAAATGGTTAAGTGTAGTGACTTGAAATTGTGAACTTGTTTCTTGAAATGGTTAAGTGTAGTGATTTGCAATTTAGAACTTGTTTCTTGAAATGGTTAAGTGTAGTGACTTGAAATTGTGAACTTGTTTCTTGAAAATGATTAAGTGTAGTGACTTGAAATGTGAATTAGTTTCTTTAAAATGGTTAAATGTTGTGACTTGAAATGTGAACTTGTTTCTTGAAAATGGTTTAGTGTAGTGACTTAAAATGTGAATTAGAGACTTAAAATGGTCAAGTGTAGTGGCATGAAATTGTGAACTATTTTCTTGAAAATGGTTAAATGTAGTGACTTGGAATATGAAATAGTGTATTTAAAATGGTAAAATGGTTAAATGTAGTGACTTGAAATTGTGAACTTGTTTCCTGAAAATGGTTAACTGTAGTGACTTGAAATGTGAATTAGTGAGTTGAAAATGGTTAAGTGTAGTGACTTGAAATGTGAATTAGGGACTTGAAAATGGTAAATTGGTTAAATGTAGTGACTTTAAATTTTGAACTTGTTTCCTTAAAATGGTTGAGTGTAGTGACTTGAAATGTGAATTAGTGACTTGAAACTGGTAAAGTGTAGTGACTTGAAATTGTGAACTTGTTTCATGAAATGGCTAAGCGTAGTGACTAGAAATTGTGAACTTGTTTCTTGAAAATGGTTAAGTGTAGTGACTTGAAATTGTAAACATGTTTCTTGAAAATGGTTAAGTGTAGTGAGTTGAAATGTGAATTAGTGAGTTGAAAATGGTTAAGTGTAGTGACTTGAAATTGTGAACTTGTTTCTTGAAAATGGTGTAATGTAGTGACTTGAAATGTGAACTGGTTTCTGGAAAATGATGAAGTGTAGTGACTTGAAATGTGTATTAGCGCGTTGAAAATGGTTAAGTGTAGTGACTTGAAATTGCGAACTTTTTTCTAGAAAATTGTTAAGTGTAGTGACTTGCAATTGTGAACTTGTTTCTTGAAAATGGTTGAGTGTAGTGACTTGAAATTGTGAACTTGTTTCTTGAAAATGGTTCAGTGTAGTGTCTTGAATTTGTGAACTTGTTTCTTGAAATGGTTCAGTGTAGTGACTTGAAATTGTAAACATGTTTCTTGAAAATGGTTAAGTGTAGTGAGTTGAAAATGTGAATTAGTGAGTTGAAAATGGTTAAGTGTAGTGACTTGAAATTGTGAACTTATTTCTTGAAAATGGTGTAATGTAGTGACTTGAAATGTGAACTGGTTTCTGGAAAATGGTGAAGTGTAGTGACTTGAAATGTGTATTAGTGCATTGAAAATGGTTAAGTGTAGTGACTTGAAATTGTGAACTTGTTTCTTGAAAATGGTTAAGTGTAGTGACTTGCAATTGTGAACTTGTTTCTTGAAAATGATTAAGTACAGTGACTTGAAATGTGAATTAGTGAGTTGAAAATGGTTAAGTGTAGTGACTTGAAATTGTGAACTTGTTTCTTGAAAATGGTTAAGCGTAGTGACTTGACTTGAAATATGAATTAGTGTATTGAAAATGGTAAAATGGTTAAATGTAGTGACTTGAAATCTGAATTAGTGACTTGAAACTGGTAAAGTGTAGTGACTTGAAATTGTGAACTGGTTTCTTGAAATGGCTAAGCGTAGTGACTAGAAATTGTGAACTTGTTTCTTGAAAATGGTTAAGTGTAGTGACTTGAAATTGTAAACATGTTTCTTGAAAATGGTTAAGTGTAGTGAGTTGAAATGTGAATTAGTGAGTTGAAAATGGTTAAGTGTAGTGACTTGAAATTGTGAACTTGTTTCTTGAAAATGGTGTAATGTAGTGACTTGAAATGTGAACTGGTTTCTGGAAAATGGTGAAGTGTAGTGACTTGAAATGTGTATTAGTGCATTGAAAATGGTTAAGTGTAGTGACTTGAAATTGTGAACTTGTTTCTTGAAAATGGTTAAGTGTAGTGACTTGAAATTGTGAACTTGTTTCTTGAAAATGATTAAGTACAGTGACTTGAAATGTGAATTAGTGAGTTGAAAATGGTTAAGTGTAGTGACTTGAAATTGTGAACTTGTTTCTTGAAAATGGTTAAGCGTAGTGACTTGACTTGAAATATGAATTAGTGTATTGAAAATGGTAAAATGGTTAAATGTAGTGACTTGAAATCTGAATTAGTGACTTGAAACTGGTAAAGTGTAGTGACTTGAAATTGTGAACTGGTTTCTTGAAATGGCTAAGCGTAGTGACTAGAAATTGTGAACTTGTTTCTTGAAAATGGTTAAGTGTAGTGACTTGAAATTGTAAACATGTTTCTTGAAAATGGTTAAGTGTAGTGAGTTGAAATGTGAATTAGTGAGTTGAAAATGGTTAAGTGTAGTCACTTGAACTTGTGAACTTGTTTCTTGAAAATGGTGTAATGTAGTGACTAGAAATGTGAACTTGTTTCTTGAAAATGGTTAAGTGTTGTGACTTAAAATGTGAATTTGTGACTTGAAAATGGTTAAGTGTAGTGACTTGAAATTGTGAACTTGTTTCTTGAAATGGTTAAGTGTAGTGATTTGCAATTTAGAACTTGTTTCTTGAAATGGTTAAGTGTAGTGACTTGAAATTGTGAACTTGTTTCTTGAAAATGATTAAGTGTAGTGACTTGAAATGTGAATTAGTTTCTTTAAAATGGTTAAATGTTGTGACTTGAAATGTGAACTTGTTTCTTGAAAATGGTTTAGTGTAGTGACTTAAAATGTGAATTAGAGACTTAAAATGGTCAAGTGTAGTGGCATGAAATTGTGAACTATTTTCTTGAAAATGGTTAAATGTAGTGACTTGGAATATGAAATAGTGTATTTAAAATGGTAAAATGGTTAAATGTAGTGACTTGAAATTGTGAACTTGTTTCCTGAAAATGGTTAACTGTAGTGACTTGAAATGTGAATTAGTGACTTGAAAATGGTTAAGTGTAGTGACTTGAAATGTGAATTAGGGACTTGAAAATGGTAAATTGGTTAAATGTAGTGACTTTAAATTTTGAACTTGTTTCCTTAAAATGGTTGAGTGTAGTGACTTGAAATGTGAATTAGTGACTTGAAACTGGTAAAGTGTAGTGACTTGAAATTGTGAACTTGTTTCATGAAATGGCTAAGCGTAGTGACTAGAAATTGTGAACTTGTTTCTTGAAAATGGTTAGGTGTAGTGACTTGAATTTGTAAACATGTTTCTTGAAAATGGTTAAGTGTAGTGAGTTGAAATGTGAATTAGTGAGTTGAAAATGGTTAAGTGTAGTGACTTGAAATTGTGAACTTGTTTCTTGAAAATGGTGTAATGTAGTGACTTGAAATGTGAACTGGTTTCTTGAAAATGGTGAAGTGTAGTGACTTGAAATGTGTATTAGTGCATTGAAAATGGTTAAGTGTAGTGACTTGAAATTGTGAACTTGTTTCTTGAAAATGGTTAAGTGTAGTGACTTGCAATTGTGAACTTGTTTCTTGAAAATGATTAAGTATAGTGACTTAAAATGTGAATTAGCGAGTTGAAAATGGCTTACTGTAGTGAGATGAAATTGTGAACTTGTTTCTTGAAAATGGCTAACTGTAGTGACTTGAAATGTGAATTAGTGACTTGAAAATGGTTAAGTGTAGTGACTTGAAATGTGAATTAGGGACTTCAAAATGGTAAATTGGTTAAATGTTGTGACTTTAAATTTTGAACTTGTTTCCTTAAAATGGATGAGTTTAGTGACTTGAAATGTGAATTAGTGACTTGAAAATGGTTAAGTGTAGTGACTTGAAATTGTGAACTTTTTTCCTGAAATGGTTCACTATAGTGACTTGCAATTGTGAACTTGTTTCTTGAAAATGGTTAAGCGTAGTGACTTGACTTGAAATATGAATTAGTGTATTGAAAATGGTAAAATGGTTAAATGTAGTGACTTGAAATTGTGAACTTGTTTCTTGAAAATGGTTAACTGTAGTGACTTGAAATGTGAATTAATAACTTGAAAATGGTTAAGTGTAGTGACTTGAAATGTGAATTAGGGACTTCAAAATGGTAAATTGGTTAAATGTAGTGACTTTAAATTTTGAACTTGTTTCCTTAAAATGGTTGAGTGTAGTGACTTTAAATGTGAATTAGTGACTTGAAAATGGTTAAGTGTAGTGACTTGAAATGGTGAACTTGTTTCTTGAAAATGGTGCAATGTAGTGACTTGAAATGTGAACTTGTTTCTTGAAAATGATTAAGTGTTGTGACATAAAATGTGAATTTGTGACCTGAAAATGGTTAAGTGTAGTGACTTGAAATTGTGAACTTGTTTCTTGAAAATGGTTAAGTGTAGTGACTTGAAATTGTAAACATGTTTCTTGAAAATGGTTAAGTGTAGTGAGTTGAAATGTGAATTAGTGAGTTGAAAATGGTTAAGTGTAGTGACTTGAAATTGTGAACTTGTTTCTTGAAAATGGTGTAATGTAGTGACTTGAAATGTGAACTGGTTTCTGGAAAATGGTGAAGTGTAGTGACTTGAAATGTGTATTAGTGCATTGAAAATGGTTAAGTGTAGTGACTTGAAATTGTGAACTTGTTTCTTGAAAATGGTTAAGTGTAGTGACTTGCAATTGTGAACTTGTTTCTTGAAAATGATTAAGTATAGTGACTTAAAATGTGAATTAGCGAGTTGAAAATGGCTTACTGTAGTGAGATGAAATTGTGAACTTGTTTCTTGAAAATGGCTAACTGTAGTGACTTGAAATGTGAATTAGTGACTTGAAAATGGTTAAGTGTAGTGACTTGAAATGTGAATTAGGGACTTCAAAATGGTAAATTGGTTAAATGTTGTGACTTTAAATTTTGAACTTGTTTCCTTAAAATGGATGAGTTTAGTGACTTGAAATGTGAATTAGTGACTTGAAAATGGTTAAGTGTAGTGACTTGAAATTGTGAACTTTTTTCCTGAAATGGTTCACTGTAGTGACTTGCAATTGTGAACTTGTTTCTTGAAAATGGTTAAGCGTAGTGACTTGACTTGAAATATGAATTAGTGTATTGAAAATGGTAAAATGGTTAAATGTAGTGACTTGAAATTGTGAACTTGTTTCTTGAAAATGGTTAACTGTAGTGACTTGAAATGTGAATTAATAACTTGAAAATGGTTAAGTGTAGTGACTTGAAATGTGAATTAGGGACTTCAAAATGGTAAATTGGTTAAATGTAGTGACTTTAAATTTTGAACTTGTTTCCTTAAAATGGTTGAGTGTAATGACTTGAAATGTGAATTAGTGACTTGAAAATGGTTAAGTGTAGTGACTTGAAATGGTGAACTTGTTTCTTGAAAATGGTGCAATGTAGTGACTTGAAATGTGAACTTGTTTCTTGAAAATGATTAAGTGTTGTGACATAAAATGTGAATTTGTGACCTGAAAATGGTTAAGTGTAGTGACTTGAAATTGTGAACTTGTTTCTTGAAAATGGTTAAGTGTAGTGACTTGAAATTGTAAACATGTTTCTTGAAAATGGTTAAGTGTAGTGAGTTGAAATGTGAATTAGTGAGTTGAAAATGGTTAAGTGTAGTGACTTGAAATTGAGAACTTGTTTCTTGAAAATGGTTAAGTGTAGTGAATTGAAATTGTAAACATGTTTCTTGAAAATGGTTAAGTGTAGTGAGTTGAAATGTTAATTAGTGAGTTGAAAATGGTTATGTGTAATGACTTGAAATTGTGAACTTGTTTCTTGAAAATGGTGTAATGTAGTCACTTGAAATTGTGAACTTTTTTCCTGAAATGGTTCACTGTAGTGACTTGCAATTGTGAACTTGTTTCTTGAAAATGGTTAAGTGTAGTGACTTGAAATTGTGAATTTGTTTCTTGAAAATGGTTAAGTGTAGTGACTTGCAATTGTGAACTTGTTTCTTGAAAATGATTAAGTATAGTGACTTGAAATGTGAATTAGTGAGTTGAAAATGGTTTAGTGTAGCGAGTTGAAATTGTGAACTTGTTTCTTGAAAATGGCTAACTGTAGTGACTTGAAATGTGAATTAGTGACTTGAAAATGGTTAAGTGTATTGACTTGAAATTGTAAACTTGTTTCTTGAAAATGGTTTAGTGTAGTGACTTGCAATTGTGAACTTGTTTCTTGAAAATGGTTAACTGTAGTGATTTGAAATGTGAATTAGTGACTTTAAAATGGTTAAGTGTAGTGACTTGAAAATGGTTAAGTGTAGTGACTTCAAATATGAATTAAGAACTTGAAAATGGTGAAAAGGTTAAATGTAATGACTTGAAATTGTGAACTTGTTTGTTGAAAATGGTTGAGCGTAGTTACTTGAAATTGTGAACTTGTTTCCTTAAAATGGTTGAGTTTAGTGACTTGAAATGTGAATTAGTTACTTGAAACTGGTAAAGTGTAGTGACTTGAAATTGTGAACTTGTTTCTTGAAATGGCTAAGCGTAGTGACTAGAAATTGTGAACTTGTTTCTTGAAAATGGTTAAGTGTAGTGACTTGAAATTGTAAACATGTTTCTTGAAAATGGTTAAGTGTAGTGAGTTGAAATGTGAATTAGTGAGTTGAAAATGGTTAAGTGTAGTGACTTGAAATTGTGAACTTGTTTCTTGAAAATGGTGTAATGTAGTGACTTGAAATGTGAACTGGTTTCTTTAAAATGGTGAAGTGTAGTGACTTGAAATGTGTATTAGTGCATTGAAAATGGTTAAGTGTAGTGACTTGAAATTGTGAACTTGTTTCTTGAAAATGGTTAAGTGTAGTGACTTGCAATTGTGAACTTGTTTCTTGAAAATGATTAAGTATAGTGACTTGAAATGTGAATTAGCGAGTTGAAAATGGCTTACTGTAGTGAGATGAAATTGTGAACTTGTTTCTTGAAAATGGCTAACTGTAGTGACTTGAAATGTGAATTAGTGACTTGAAAATGGTTAAGTGTAGTGACTTGAAATGTGAATTAGGGACTTCAAAATGGTAAATTGGTTAAATGTTGTGACTTTAAATTTTGAACTTGTTTCCTTAAAATGGATGAGTTTAGTGACTTGAAATGTGAATTAGTGACTTGAAAATGGTTAAGTGTAGTGACTTGAAATGGTGAACTTGTTTCTTGAAATGGTTAAGTGTAGTGACTTTAAATTGTGAACTTGTTTTTCTTAAAAAGGGTTAAGTGTAGTGACTTAAAATGTGAATTAGTGAGTTGGAAATGGTTTAGTGTAGTGACTTGAAATTGTGAACTTATTTCTTGAAAATGGCTAACTGTAGTGACTTGAAAAGTGAATTAGTGACTTGAAAATGGTTAAATGTAATGTAGTGACTTGAAATGTGAACTGGTTTCTTGAAAATGGTGAAGTGTAGTGACTTGAAATGTGTATTAGTGCATTGAAAATGGTTAAGTGTAGTGACTTGAAATTGTGAACTTGTTTCTTGAAAATGGTTAAGTGTAGTGACTTGCAATTGTGAACTTGTTTCTTGAAAATGATTAAGTACAGTGACTTGAAATGTGAATTAGCGAGTTGAAAATGGCTTACTGTAGTGAGATGAAATTGTGAACTTGTTTCTTGAAAATGGCTAACTGTAGTGACTTGAAATGTGAATTAGTGACTTGAAAATGGTTAAGTGTAGTGACTTGAAATGTGAATTAGGGACTTCAAAATGGTAAATTGGTTAAATGTTGTGACTTTAAATTTTGAACTTGTTTCCTTAAAATGGATGAGTTTAGTGACTTGAAATGTGAATTAGTGACTTGAAAATGGTTAAGTGTAGTGACTTGAAATGGTGAACTTGTTTCTTGAAATGGTTAAGTGTAGTGACTTTAAATTGTGAACTTGTTTTTCTTAAAAAGGGTTAAGTGTAGTGACTTAAAATGTGAATTAGTGAGTTGGAAATGGTTTAGTGTAGTGACTTGAAATTGTGAACTTATTTCTTGAAAATGGCTAACTGTAGTGACTTGAAAAGTGAATTAGTGACTTGAAAATGGTTAAGTGTAGAGACTTGAAATGTGAATTAGGGACTTGAAAATGGTAAATTGGTTAAATGTAGTGACTTTAAATTTTGAACTTGTTTCCTTAAAATGGTTGAGTTTAGTGACTTGAAATGTGAATTAGTGACTTGAAAATGGTTAAGTGTAGTGACTTGAAATGGTGAACTTGTTTCTTGAAATGGTTAAGTGTAGTGACTTGAAATGTGAATTAGTGATTTGAAAATGGTTAAGTGTAGTGACTTGAAATTGTGAACTTGTTTCTTAAAAATGGTGCAATGTAGTGACTTGAAATGTGAACTTGTTTCTTGAAAATGGTTAAGTGTTGTGACATAAAATGTGAATTTGTGACTTGAAAATGGTTAAGTGTAGTCACTTGAAATTGTGAACTTTTTTCCTGAAATGGTTCACTGTGGTGACTTGCAGTTGTGAACTTGTTTCTTTAAAATGGTTAAGCGTAGTGACTTGACTTGAAATATGAATTAGTGTATTGAAAATGGTAAAATGGTTAAATGTAGTGACTTGAAATTGTGAACTTGTTTCTTGAAAATGGTTAACTGTAGTGACTTGAAATGTGAATTAATAACTTGAAAATGGTTAAGTGTAGTGACTTGAAATGTGAATTAGGGACTTCAAAATGGTAAATTGGTTAAATGTAGTGACTTTAAATTTTGAACTTGTTTCCTTAAAATGGTTGAGTGTAGTGACTTGAAATGTGAATTAGTGACTTGAAAATGGTTAAGTGTAGTGACTTGAAATGGTGAACTTGTTTCTTGAAAATGGTGCAATGTAGTGACTTGAAATGTGAACTTGTTTCTTGAAAATGATTAAGTGTTGTGACATAAAATGTGAATTTGTGACCTGAAAATGGTTAAGTGTAGTGACATGAAATTGTGAACTTGTTTCTTGAAAATGGTTAAGTGTAGTGACTTGAAATTGTAAACATGTTTCTTGAAAATGGTTTAGTGTATTGACTTGAAATTGTAAACTTGTTTCTTGAAAATGGTTTAGTGTAGTGACTTGCAATTGTGAACTTGTTTCTTGAAAATGGTTAACTTTATTTGAAATGTTAATTAGTGACTTTAAAATGGTTAAGTGTAGTGACTTGAAAATGGTTAAGTGTAGTGACTTCAAATATGAATTAAGAACTTGAAAATGGTGAAAAGGTTAAATGTAATGACTTGAAATTGTGAACTTGTTTCTTGAAAATGGTTGAGTGTAGTGACTTGAAATTGGGAACTTGTTTCTTGAAATGGTTAAGTGTAGTGACTTGCAATTGTGAACTTGTTTCTTGAAATGGCTATGTGTAGTGACTTGAAATTGTGAACTTGTTTCTTGAAAATGGTTAAGTGCAGTGACTTGAAATGTGAATTAGTTTCTTGAAAATGGTTAAATGTTGTGACTTGAAATGTGAACTTGTTTCTTGAAAATGGTTAAGTGTAGTGACTTAAAATGTGAATTAGTGAGTTTGAAATGGTTTAGTGTAGTGACTTGATATTGTGAACTTTTTTCTTGAAAATGGTTAAATGTAGTGACTTGAAATCTGAATTAATGACTTGAAACTGGTAAAGTGTAGTGACTTGAAATTGTGAACTTGTTTCTTGAAATAGCTAAGCGTAGTGACTAGAAATTGTGAACTTGTTTCTTGAAAATGGTTAAGTGTAGTGACTTGAAATTGTAAACATGTTTCTTGAAAATGGTTAAGTGTAGTGAGTTGAAATGTGATGGTTAAGTGTAGTGACTTGAAATTGTGAACTTGTTTCTTGAAAATGGTGTAATGTAGTGACTTGAAATTTGAACTGGTTTCTTTAAAATGGTGAAGTGTAGTGACTTGAAATGTGTATTAGTGCATTGAAAATGGTTAAGTGTAGTGACTTGAAATTGTGAACTTGTTTCTTGAAAATGGTTAAGTGTAGTGACTTGCAATTGTGAACTTGTTTCTTGAAAATGATTAAGTACAGTGACTTGAAATGTGAATTAGCGAGTTGAAAATGGCTTACTGTAGTGAGATGAAATTGTGAACTTGTTTCTTGAAAATGGCTAACTGTAGTGACTTGAAATGTGAATTAGTGACTTGAAAATGGTTAAGTGTAGTGACTTGAAATGTGAATTAGGGACTTCAAAATGGTAAATTGGTTAAATGTTGTCACTTTAAATTTTGAACTTGTTTCCTTAAAATGGATGAGTTTAGTGACTTGAAATGTGAATTAGTGACTTGAAAATGGTTAAGTGTAGTGACTTGAAATGGTGAACTTGTTTCTTGAAATGGTTAAGTGTAGTGACTTTAAATTGTGAATTTGTTTTTCTTAAAAAGGGTTAAGTGTAGTGACTTAAAATGTGAATTAGTGAGTTGGAAATGGTTTAGTGTAGTGACTTGAAATTGTGAACTTATTTCTTGAAAATGGCTAACTGTAGTGACTTGAAAAGTGAATTAGTGACTTGAAAATGGTTAAATGTAATGTAGTGACTTGAAATGTGAACTGGTTTCTTGAAAATGGTGAAGTGTAGTGACTTGAAATGTGTATTAGTGCATTGAAAATGGTTAAGTGTAGTGACTTGAAATTGTGAACTTGTTTTTTGAAAATGGTTAAGTGTAGTGACTTGTAATTGTGAACTTGTTTCTTGAAAATGATTAAGTACAGTGACTTGAAATGTGAATAAGCGAGTTGAAAATGGCTTACTGTAGTGAGATGAAATTGTGAACTTGTTTCTTGAAAATGGCTAACTGTAGTGACTTGAAATGTGAATTAGTGACTTGAAAATGGTTAAGTGTAGTGACTTGAAATGGTGAACTTGTTTCTTGAAATGGTTAAGTGTAGTGACTTTAAATTGTGAACTTGTTTTTCTTAAAAAGGGTTAAGTGTAGTGACTTAAAATGTGAATTAGTGAGTTGGAAATGGTTTAGTGTAGTGACTTGAAATTGTGAACTTATTTCTTGAAAATGGCTAACTGTAGTGACTTGAAAAGTGAATTAGTGACTTGAAAATGGTTAAGTGTAGCGACTTGAAATGTGAATTAGGGACTTGAAAATGGTAAATTGGTTAAATGTAGTGACTTTAAATTTTGAACTTGTTTCCTTAAAATGGTTGAGTTTAGTGACTTGAAATGTGAATTAGTGACTTGAAAATGGTTAAGTGTAGTGACTTGAAATGGTGAACTTGTTTCTTGAAATGGTTAAGTGTAGTGACTTGAAATGTGAATTAGTGATTTGAAAATGGTTAAGTGTAGTGACTTGAAATTGTGAACTTGTTTCTTGAAAATGGTGCAATGTAGTGACTTGAAATGTGAACTTGTTTCTTGAAAATGGTTAAGTGTTGTGACATAAAATGTGAATTTGTGACTTGAAAATGGTTAAGTGTAGTCACTTGAAATTGTGAACTTTTTTCCTGAAATGGTTCACTGTGGTGACTTGCAATTGTGAACTTGTTTCTTTAAAATGGTTAAGCGTAGTGACTTGACTTGAAATATGAATTAGTGTATTGAAAATGGTAAAATGGTTAAATGTAGTGACTTGAAATTGTGAACTTGTTTCTTGAAAATGGTTAACTGTAGTGACTTGAAATGTGAATTAATTACTTGAAAATGGTTAAGTGTAGTGACTTGAAATGTGAATTAGGGACTTCAAAATGGTAAATTGGTTAAATGTAGTGACTTTAAATTTTGAACTTGTTTCCTTAAAATGGTTGAGTGTAGTGACTTGAAATGTGAATTAGTGACTTGAAAATGGTTAAGTGTAGTGACTTGAAATGGTGAACTTGTTTCTTGAAAATGGTGCAATGTAGTGACTTGAAATGTGAACTTGTTTCTTGAAAATGATTAAGTGTTGTGACATAAAATGTGAATTTGTGACCTGAAAATGGTTAAGTGTAGTGACTTGAAATTGTGAACTTGTTTCTTGAAAATGGTTAAGTGTAGTGACTTGAAATTGTAAACATCTTTCATGAAAATGGTTAAGTGTAGTGAGTTGAAATGTGAATTAGTGAGTTGAAAATGGTTAAGTGTAGTGACTTGAAATTGAGAACTTGTTTCTTGAAAATGGTTAAGTGTAGTGACTTGAAATTGTAAACATGTTTCTTGAAAATGGTTAAGTGTAGTGAGTTGAAATGTTAATTAGTGAGTTGAAAATGGTTATGTGTAATGACTTGAAATTGTGAACTTGTTTCTTGAAAATGGTGTAATGTAGTGACTTGAAATGTGAACTGGTTTCTTGAAAATGGTGCAATGTAGTGACTTGAAATGTGAACTTGTTTCTTGAAAATGGTTAAGTGTAGTGACTTGAAATTGTGAATTTGTTTCTTGAAAATGGTTAAGTGTAGTGACTTGCAATTGTGAACTTGTTTCTTGAAAATGATTAAGTATAGTGACTTGAAATGTGAATTAGTGAGTTGAAAATGGTTTAGTGTAGCGAGTTGAAATTGTGAACTTGTTTCTTGAAAATGGCTAACTGTAGTGACTTGAAATGTGAATTAGTGACTTGAAAATGGTTAAGTGTATTGACTTGAAATTGTAAACTTGTTTCTTGAAAATGGTTTAGTGTAGTGACTTGCAATTGTGAACTTGTTTCTTGAAAATGGTTAACTGTAGTGATTTGAAATGTGAATTAGTGACTTTAAAATGGTTAAGTGTAGTGACTTGAAAATGGTTAAGTGTAGTGACTTCAAATATGAATTAAGAACTTGAAAATGGTGAAAAGGTTAAATGTAATGACTTGAAATTGTGAACTTGTTTGTTGAAAATGGTTGAGCGTAGTTACTTGAAATTGTGAACTTGTTTCCTTAAAATGGTTGAGTTTAGTGACTTGAAATGTGAATTAGTTACTTGAAACTGGTAAAGTGTAGTGACTTGAAATTGTGAACTTGTTTCTTGAAATGGCTAAGCGTAGTGACTAGAAATTGTGAACTTGTTTCTTGAAAATGGTTAAGTGTAGTGACTTGAAATTGTAAACATGTTTCTTGAAAATGGTTAAGTGTAGTGAGTTGAAATGTGAATTAGTGAGTTGAAAATGGTTAAGTGTAGTGACTTGAAATTGTGAACTTGTTTCTTGAAAATGGTGTAATGTAGTGACTTGAAATGTGAACTGGTTTCTTGAAAATGGTGAAGTGTAGTGACTTGAAATGTGTATTAGTGCATTGAAAATGGTTAAGTGTAGTGACTTGAAATTGTGAACTTGTTTCTTGAAAATGGTTAAGTGTAGTGACTTGCAATTGTGAACTTGTTTCTTGAAAATGATTAAGTACAGTGACTTGAAATGTGAATTAGCGAGTTGAAAATGGCTTACTGTAGTGAGATGAAATTGTGAACTTGTTTCTTGAAAATGGCTAACTGTAGTGACTTGAAATGTGAATTAGTGACTTGAAAATGGTTAAGTGTAGTGACTTGAAATGTGAATTAGGGACTTCAAAATGGTAAATTGGTTAAATGTTGTGACTTTAAATTTTGAACTTGTTTCCTTAAAATGGATGAGTTTAGTGACTTGAAATGTGAATTAGTGACTTGAAAATGGTTAAGTGTAGTGACTTGAAATGGTGAACTTGTTTCTTGAAATGGTTAAGTGTAGTGACTTTAAATTGTGAACTTGTTTTTCTTAAAAAGGGTTAAGTGTAGTGACTTAAAATGTGAATTAGTGAGTTGGAAATGGTTTAGTGTAGTGACTTGAAATTGTGAACTTATTTCTTGAAAATGGCTAACTGTAGTGACTTGAAATTGTAAACATGTTTCTTGAAAATGGTTAAGTGTAGGGAGTTGAAATTGTAAGCATGTTTCTTGAAAATGGTTAAGTGTAGTGAGTTGAAATGTGAATTAGTGAGTTGAAAATGGTTAAGTGTAGTGACTTGAAATTGTGAACTTGTTTCTTGAAAATGGTGTAATGTAGTGACTTGAAATGTGAACTGGTTTCTTGAAAATGGTGAAGTGTAGTGACTTGAAATGTGTATTAGTGCATTGAAAATGGTTAAGTGTAGTGACTTGAAATTGTGAACTTGTTTCTTGAAAATGGTTAAGTGTAGTGACTTGCAATTGTGAACTTGTTTCTTGAAAATGATTAAGTACAGTGACTTGAAATGTGAATTAGCGAGTTGAAAATGGCTTACTGTAGTGAGATGAAATTGTGAACTTGTTTCTTGAAAATGGCTAACTGTAGTGACTTGAAATGTGAATTAGTGACTTGAAAATGGTTAAGTGTAGTGACTTGAAATGTGAATTAGGGACTTCAAAATGGTAAATTGGTTAAATGTTGTGACTTTAAATTTTGAACTTGTTTCCTTAAAATGGATGAGTTTAGTGACTTGAAATGTGAATTAGTGACTTGAAAATGGTTAAGTGTAGTGACTTGAAATGGTGAACTTGTTTCTTGAAATGGTTAAGTGTAGTGACTTTAAATTGTGAACTTGTTTTTCTTAAAAAGGGTTAAGTGTAGTGACTTAAAATGTGAATTAGTGAGTTGGAAATGGTTTAGTGTAGTGACTTGAAATTGTGAACTTATTTCTTGAAAATGGCTAACTGTAGTGACTTGAAAAGTGAATTAGTGACTTGAAAATGGTTAAATGTAATGTAGTGACTTGAAATGTGAATTAGGGACTTGAAAATGGTAAATTGGTTAAATGTAGTGACTTTAAATTTTGAACTTGTTTCCTTAAAATGGTTGAGTTTAGTGACTTGAAATGTGAATTAGTGACTTGAAAATGGTTAAGTGTAGTGACTTGAAATGGTGAACTTGTTTCTCGAAATGGTTAAGTGTAGTGACTTGAAATTGTGAACTTGTTTTTCTTAAAAATGGTTAAGTGTAGTGACTTAAAATGTGAATTAGTGAGTTGGAAATGGTTTAGTGTAGTCACTTGAAATTGTGAACTTTTTTCCTGAAATGGTTCACTGTGGTGACTTGCAGTTGTGAACTTGTTTCTTGAAAATGATTAAGTGTAGTGACTTGAAATTGTAAACATGTTTCTTGAAAATGGTTAAGTGTAGTGAGTTGAAATGTGAATTAGTGAGTTGAAAATGGTTAAGTGTAGTGACTTGAAATTGTGAACTTGTTTCTTGAAAATGGCTAAGCATAGTGACTTGATATTGTGAACTTGTTTCTTGAAATAGTTAAGTGTAGTGACTTGAAATTGTGAACTTGTTTCTTGAAAATGGTTAAGTGTAGTGACTTGAAATGAGAATTAGTTTCTTTAAAATGGTTAAATGTTGTGACTTGAAATGTGAACTTGTTTCTTGAAAATGGTTTAGTGTAGTGACTTAAAATGTGAACTTGTTTCTTGAAAATGGTGTAATGTAGTGACTTGAAATGTGAACTGGTTTCCTGAAAATGGTGAAGTGTAGTGACTTGAAATGTGTATTAGTACGTTGAAAATGGTTAAGTGTAGTGACTTGAAATTGTGAACTTGTTTCTTGAAAATGGTTAAGTGTTGTGACTTGCAATTGTGAACTTGTTTTTTGAAAATGATTAAGTATAGTGACTTGAAATGTGAATTAGCGAGTTGAAAATGGTTTAGTGTAGTTAGTTGAAATTGTGAACTTGTTTTTTTAAATGGCTAACTGTAGTGACTTGAAATGTGAATTAGTGAGTTGAAAATGGTTAAGTGTATTGACTTGAAATTGTAAACTTGTTTCTTGAAAATGGTTTAGTGTAGTGACTTGCAATTGTGAACTTGTTTCTTGAAAATGGTTAACTTTATTTGAAATGTTAATTAGTGACTTTAAAATGGTTAAGTGTAGTGACTTCAAATATGAATTAAGAACTTGAAAATGGTGAAAAGGTTAAATGTAATGACTTGAAATTGTGAACTTGTTTCTTGAAAATGGTTGAGTGTAGTGACTTGAAATTGGGAACTTGTTTCTTGAAATGGTTAAGTGTAGTGACTTGCAATTGTGAACTTGTTTTTCTTAAAAATGGTTAAGTGTAGTGACTTAAAATGTGAATTAGTGAGTTGGAAATGGTTTAGTGTAGTGACTTGAAATTGTGAACTTGTTTCTTGAAAATGACTAAGTGTAGTGACTTGCAATTGTGAACTTGTTTCTTGAAAATGGTTAAGTGTAGTGACTTGAAATTGTAAACATGTTTCTTGAAAATGGTTAAGTGTAGTGACTTGAAATTGTGAACTTGTTTCTTGAAAATGGTGTAATGTAGTGCCTTGAAATGTGAACTGGTTTTTGGAAAATGGTGAAGTGTAGTGACTTGAAATGTGTATTAGTGCATTGAAAATGGTTAAGTGTAGTGACTTGAAATTGTGAACTTGTTTCTTGAAAATGGTTAAGTGTAGTGACTTGCAATTGTGAACTTGTTTCTTGAAAATGATTAAGTACAGTGACTTGAAATGTGAATTAGCGAGTTGAAAATGGCTTACTGTAGTGAGATGAAATTGTGAACTTGTTTCTTGAAAATGGCTAACTGTAGTGACTTGAAATGTGAATTAGTGACTTGAAAATGGTTAAGTGTAGTGACTTGAAATGTGAATTAGGGACTTCAAAATGGTAAATTGGTTAAATGTTGTGACTTTAAATTTTGAACTTGTTTCCTTAAAATGGTTGAGTTTAGTGACTTGAAATGTGAATTAGTGACTTGAAAATGGTTAAGTGTAGTGACTTGAAATGGTGAACTTGTTCCTCAAAATGGTTAAGTGTAGTGACTTGAAATTGTGAACTTGTTTTTCTTAAAAATGGTTAAGTGTAGTGACTTGAAATTGTGAACTTGTTTCTTGAAAATGACTAAGTGTAGTGACTTGCAATTGTGAACTTGTTTCTTGAAAATGATTAAGTGTAGTGACTTGAAATTGTAAACATGTTTATTGAAAATGGTTAAGTGTAGTGAGTTGAAATGTGAATTAGTGAGTTGAAAATGGTTAAGTGTAGTGACTTGAAATTGTGAACTTGTTTCTTGAAAATGGTTAAGTGTTGTGACTTAAAATGTAAATTAGTGACTTGAAAATGGTTAAGTGTAGTGACTTGAAATTGTGAACTTGTTTCTTGATATGGTTCAGTGTAGTGACTTGCCATTGTGAACCTGTTTCTTGAAAATGGTTAAGCGTAGTGACTTGAAATGTGAATTAGTGTATTGAAAATGGTAAAATGGTTAAATGCAGTGACTTGAAATTCTGAACTTGTTTTTTGAAAATGGTTAACTGTAGTGACTTGAAATGTGAATTAGTGACTTGAAAATGGTTAAGTGCATTGACTTGAAATATGAATTAGGGACTTGAAAATGGTAAATTGGTTAAATGTAGTGACTTTAAATTTTGAACTTGTTTCCTTAAAATGGTTGAGTGTAGTGACTTGAAAATGGTTAAGTGTAGTGACTTGAAATGTGAATTAGTGACATTAAAATGGTTAAGTTTAGTGACTTGAAATTGTAAACATGTTTCTTGAAAATGGTTAAGTGTAGTGACTTGAAATTGTGAACTTGTTTCTTGAAAATGGTGTAATGTAGTGACTTGAAATGTGAACTTGTTTCTTGAAAATGGTTAAGTGTTGTGACTTAAAATGTAAATTAGTGACTTGAAAATGGTTAAGTGTAGTGACTTGAAATTGTGAACTTGTTTCTTGATATGGTTCAGTATAGTGACTTGCCATTGTGAACTTGTTTCTTGAAAATGGTTAAGCGTAGTGACTTGAAAAGTGAATTAGTGTATTGAAAATGGTAAAATGGTTAAATGCAGTGACTTGAAATTCTGAACTTGTTTTTTGAAAATGGTTAACTGTAGTGACTTGAAATGTGAATTAGGGACTTGAAAATGGTAAATTGGTTAAATGTAGTGACTTTAAATTTTGAACTTGTTTCCTTAAAATTGTTGAGTGTAGTGACTTGAAATGTGAATTAGTGACTTGAAAATGGTTAAGTGTAGTGACTTGAAATGTGAATTAGTGACTTTAAAATGGTTAAGTTTAGTGACTTGCAATTGTGAACTTGTTTCTTGAAAATGGTTAACTGTAGTGATTTGAAATGTGAATTAGTGACTTGAAAATGGTTAAGTGTAGTGACTTGAAATATGAATTAAGAACTTGAAAATGGTGAAAAGGTTAAATGTAATGACTTGAAATGTGAACTTGTTTCTTGAAAATGGTTAAGTGTAGTGACTTGAAATGTGAATTAGTGACTTGAAAATGGTAAAGTGTTGTGACTTGAAATGTGAACTCTTTTCTTGCAAATGGTTTAGTGTAGTGACTTAAAATGTGAATTAGAGATTTGAAAATGGTTAACTGTAGTGATTTGAAATGTGAATTAGTGACTTGAAAATGGTTAAGTATAGTGACTTGAAATATGAATTAAGAACTTGAAAATGGTGAAAAGGTTAAATGTAATGACTTGAAATTGTGAACTTGCTTCTTGAAAATGGTTGAGTGTAGTGACTTGAAATTGGGAACTTGTTTCTTGAAATGGTTAAGTGTAGTGACTTGCAATTGTGAACTTGTTTCTTGAAATGGCGAAGTGTAGTGACTTGAAATTGTGAACTGGTTTCTTGAAAATGGTTAAGTGTAGTGAGTTGAAATATGAATTAGTTTCTTGAAACTGGTAAATGTTGTTACTTGAAATTTGAACTTGTTTCTTGAAAATGGTTAAGTGTAGTGACTTAAAATGTTAATTAGTGACTTGAAAATAGTAAAGTGTTGTGACTTGAAATGTGAACTCTTTTCTTGAAAATGGTTTAGTGTAGTGACTTAAAATGTGAATTAGAGACTTGAAATGGTCAAGTGTAGTGACATGAAATTGTGAACTTTTTTCTTGAAAATGGTTAAATGTAGTGACTTGAAATGTGATCTTGTTTCTTGAAAATGGTTAACTGTAGGGACATAAAATGTGAATTAATGACTAGAAAATGGTTAAGTTAGTGACTTGAAATGTGAATTAGTGACTTGAAAATGGTAAAGTGTAGTGATTTGAAATTGTGAACTTGTTTCTTGAAATGGCTAAGCGTAGTGACTAGAAATTGTGAACTTGTTTCTTGAAAATGGTTAAGTGTAGTGACTTGAAATTGTAAACATGTTTATTGAAAATGGTTAAGTGTAGTGAGTTGAAATGTGAATTAGTGAGTTGAAAATGGTTAAGTGTAGTGACTTGAAATTGTGAACTTGTTTCTTGAAAATGGTTAAGTGTTGTGACTTAAAATGTAAATTAGTGACTTGAAAATGGTTAAGTGTAGTGACTTGAAATTGTGAACTTGTTTCTTGATATGGTTCAGTGTAGTGACATGCCATTGTGAACCTGTTTCTTGAAAATGGTTAAGCGTAGTGACTTGAAATGTGAATTAGTGTATTGAAAATGGTAAAATGGTTAAATGCAGTGACTTGAAATTCTGAACTTGTTTTTTGAAAATGGTTAACTGTAGTGACTTGAAATGTGAATTAGTGACTTGAAAATGGTTAAGTGCATTGACTTGAAATATGAATTAGGGACTAGAAAATGGTAAATTGGTTAAATGTAGTGACTTTAAATTTTGAACTTGTTTCCTTAAAATGGTTGAGTGTAGTGACTTGAAAATGGTTAAGTGTAGTGACTTGAAATGTGAATTAGTGACATTAAAATGGTTAAGTTTAGTGACTTGAAATTGTAAACATGTTTCTTGAAAATGGTTAAGTGTAGTGACTTGAAATTGTGAACTTGTTTCTTGAAAATGGTGTAATGTAGTGACTTAAAATGTGAACTTGTTTCTTGAAAATGGTTAAGTGTTGTGACTTAAAATGTAAATTAGTGACTTGAAAATGGTTAAGTGTAGTGACTTGAAATTGTGAACTTGTTTGTTGATATGGTTCAGTGTAGTGACCTACCATTGTGAACTTGTTTCTTGAAAATGGTTAAGCGTAGTGACTTGAAATGTGAATTAGTGTATTGAAAATGGTAAAATGGTTAAATGCAGTGACTTGAAATTCTGAACTTGTTTTTTGAAAATGGTTAACTGTAGTGACTTGAAATGTGAATTAGTGACTTGAAATGTGAATTAGGGACTTGAAAATGGTAAATTGGTTAAATGTAGTGACTTTAAATTTTGAACTTGTTTCCTTAAAATGGTTGAGTGTAGTGACTTGAAATGTGAATTAGTGACTTGAAAATGGTTAAGTGTAGTGACTTGAAATGTGAATTAGTGACTTTAAAATGGTTAAGTTTAGTGACTTGAAAGTGTAAACATGTTTCTTGAAAATGGTTAAGTGTAGTGAGTTGAAATGTGAATTAGTGAGTTGAAAATGGTTAAGTGTAGTGACTTGAAATAGTGAACTTGTTTCTTGAAAATGGTGTAATGTAGTGACTTGAAATGTGAACTTGTTTCTTGAAAATGGTTAAGTGTAGTGAGTTGAAATGTGAATTAGTGAGTTCAAAATGGTTAAGTGTAGTGACTTGAAATAGTGAACTTGTTTCTTGAAAATGGTGTAATGTAGTGACTTGAAATGTGAACTTGTTTCTTGAAAATGGTTAAGTGTAGTGACTTGAAATGTGAATTAGTGAGTTGAAAATGGTTAAATGTAGTGACTTGAAATTGTGAACTTGTTTCTTGAAAATGGTTTAGTGTAGTGACTTGCAATTGTGAACTTGTTTCTTGAAAATGGTTAACTGTAGTGATTTGAAATGTGAATTAGTGACTTGAAAATGGTTAAGTGTAGTGACTTGAAATATGAATTAAGAGCTTGAAAATGGTGAAAAGGTTAAATGTAATGACTTGAAATTGTGAACTTGTTTTTTGAAAATGGTTAACTGTAGTGACTTGAAATGTGAATTAGTGACTTGAAAATGGTTAAGTGTATTGACTTGAAATGTGAATTAGGGACTTGAAAATGGTAAATTGGTTAAATGCAGTGACTTGAAATTCTGAACTTGTTTTTTGAAAATGGTTAACTGTAGTGACTTGAAATGTGAATTAGTGACTTGAAAATGGTTAAGTGTATTGACTTGAAATGTGAATTAGGGACTTGAAAATGGTAAATTGGTTAAATGTAGTGACTTTAAATTTTGAACTTGTTTCCCTAAAATGGTTGAGTGTAGTGACTTGAAATGTGAATTAGTGACTTTAAAATGGTTAAGTTTAGTGACTTGAAATTTTAAACATGTTTCTTGAAAATGGTTAAGTGTAGTGACTTGAAATGTGAATTATTGAGTTGAAAATGGTTAAGTGTAGTTTCTTGAAATTGTGAACTTGTTTCTTGAAAATGGTGTAATGTAGTGACTTGAAATGTGAACTGGTTTCTTGAAAATGGTTAAGTGTTGTGACTTGAAATGTGAATTAGTGAGTTGAAAATGGTTAAATGTAGTGACTTGAAATTGTGAACTTGTTTCTTGAAAATGGTTTAGTGTAGTGACTTGGAATTGTGAACTTGTTTCTTGAAACTGGTTAACTGTAGTGATTTGAAATGTGAATTAGTGACTTGAAAATGGTTAAGTGTAGTGACATGAAATTGTAAACATGTTTCTTGAAAATGGTTAAGTGCTGTGAGTTGAAATGTGAATTAGTGAGTAGAAAATGGTTAAGTGTAGTGACTTGAAATTGTGAACTTGTTTCTTGAAAATGGTGTAATGTAGTGACTTGAAATATGAACTTGTTTCTTCAAAATCGTTAAGTGTAGTGACTTGAAATTGTAAACATGTTTCTTGAAAATGGTTAAGTGTAGTGACTTGAAATGTGAATTAGTGAGTTGAAAATGGTTAAGTATAGTGACTTGAAATTGTGAACTTGTTTCTTGAAAATGGTTAAGTGTTGTGACTTGAAATTGTAAACATGTTTCTTGAAAATGGTTAAGTGTAGGGAGTTGAAATTGTAAGCATGTTTCTTGAAAATGGTTAAGTGTAGTGACTTGAAATTGTGAACTTATTTCTTGAAAATGGTGTAATGTGGTGACTTGAAATGTGAACTTGTTGCTTGAAAATTGGTCAAGTGTAGTTACTTAAAATGTGAATTGGAGACTTGAAATGGTCAAGTGTAGTGACATGAAATTGTGAACTTTTTTCTTGAAAATGGTTAAATGTAGTAACTTGAAATGTGATCTTGTTTCTTGAAAATGGTTAAGTGTAGGGACATAAAATGTGTATTAATGACTAGAAAATGGTTAAGTGTAGTGCCTTGAAATTGTGAACTTATTTCTTGAAATGGTTAAGTGTAGTGACTTGAAATGTGAATTAGTGACTTGAAAATTGTAAAGTGTAGTGATTTGAAATTGTGAACTTGTTTCTTGAAATGGCTAAGCGTAGTGACTACAAATTGTGAACTTGATTCTTGAAAATGGTTAAGTGTAGTGACTTTAAATTGTAAACATGTTTCTTGAAAATGGTTAAGTGTAGTGAGTTGAAATGTGAATTAGTGAGTTGAAAATGGTTAAGTGTAGTGACTTGAAATTGTGAACTTGTTTCTTGAAAATGGTGCGATGTAGTGACTTGATATGTGAACTTGTTTCTTGAATATGGTTAAGTGTTGTGACTTAAAATGTGAATTAGTGACTTGAAAATGGTTAAATGTAGTGACTTGAAATTGTAAACTTGTTTCTTGAAATGGTTAAGTGTAGTGACTTGTAATTGTGAACTTGTTTCTTGAATATGGTTAAGCGTAGTGACTTGAAATGTGAATTATGGACTTGAAAATGGTAAATTGGTTAAATCTGGTGACTTTAAATTTTGAACTTGTTTCCTTAAAATGGTTGAGTGTAGTGACTTGAAAATGGTTAAGTGTAGGGACATAAAATGTGTATTAATGACTAGAAAATGGTTAAGTGTAGTGCCTTGAAATTGTGAACTTGTTTCTTGAAATGGTTAAGTGTAGTGACTTGAAATGTGAATTAGTGACTTGAAAATGGTAAAGTGTAGTGACTTGAAATTGCGAACTTGTTTCTTGAAATGGCTAAGCGTAGTGACTACAAATTGTGAACTTGTTTCTTGAAAATGGTTAGGTGTAGTGACTTGAAGTTGTAAACATGTTTCTTGAAAATGGTTAAGTGTAGTGAGTTGAAATGTGAATTAGTGAGTTGAAAATGGTTAAGTGCAGTGACTTGAAATTGTGAACTTGTTTCTTGAAAATGGTTTAATGTGGTGACTTGAAATGTGAACTTGTTTCTGGAAAATGGTTAAGTGTTGTGACTTAAAATGTGAATTAGAGACTTGAAAATGGTTAAGTGTAGTGACTTGAAATTGTTAACTTGTTTCTTGAAATGGTTAAGTGTAGCGACTTGCAATTGTGACCTTGTTTCTTGAAAATGGTTAAGCGTAGTGAATTGAAATGTGAATTATTGTATGGAAAATGGTAAAATGGTTAAATGTAGTGACTTGAAATTGTGAACTTGTTTCTTGAAAATGGTTAACTGTAGTGACTTGAAATGTGAATTAGTGACTTGAAAATGGTTAAGTGTAGTGACTTTAAATGTGAATTAGGGACTTGAAAATGGTAAATTGGTTAAATAGTTGAGTGTAGTGACTTGAAAATGGTTAAGTGTAGTGACTTGAAATGTGAATTAGTGACTTGAAAAATGTAAAGTGTAGTGATTTGAAATTGTGAACTTGTTTCTTGAAATGGCTAAGCGTAGTGACTACAAATTGTGAACTTGTTTCTTGAAAATGGTAAAGTGTAGTGACTTGAAATTGTGAACTTGTTTCTTGAAAATGGTAAAGTGTAGTGACTTGAAATTGTGAACTTGTTTCTTGAAAATGGTTGAGTGTAGTGACTCGAAATTGTGAACTTGTTTCTTGAAATGGTAAAGTGTAGTGACTTGAAATTGTGAACTTGTTTCTTGAAAATTGTAGACTGTAGTGACTTAAAATTGTGAACTTGTTTCTTAAAAATGTAAAGTGTAGTGACTTGAAATTGTGAACTTGTTTCTTGAAAATGGTTAAATGTTTTGACTTGAAATGTGAACTTGTTTCTTGAAAATAGTTAAGTTTAGTGACTTAAAATTATAATTAGAGACTTGAAATGGTTAAGTGTAGTGACATGAAATTGTGAACTTTTTTCTTGAAAATAGTTCAATGTAGTGACTTGGAATGTGATCTTGTTTCTTGAAAATGGTTAAGTGTAGAGACATAAAATGTGAATTAATGACTAGAAAATGGTTAAGTGTAGTGATTTGAAATTGTGAACTTGTTTCTTGAAATGGTTTAAGTGTAGTGGCTTGAAATGTGAATTGGTGACTTTAAAATGGTAAAGTGTAGTGATTTGAAATTGTGAACTTGTTTCTTGAAATGGCTAACCGTAGTGACTAGAAAATGTGAACTTGTTTCTTGAAAATGGTTAAGTGTAGTGACTTGAAATTGTAAACATGTTTCTTGAAAATGGTTAAGTGTAGTGAGTTGAAATGTGAATTAGTGAGTTGAAAATGGTTAAGTGTAGTGACTTGAAATTGTGAACTTGTTTCTTGAAATGGTTGAGTGTAGTGACTCGAAATTGTGAACTTGTTTCTTGAAATGGTAAAGTGTAGTGACTTGAAATTGTGAACTTGTTTCTTGAAAATTGTAGACTGTAGTGACTTGAAATTGTGAACTTGTTTCTTAAAAATGTAAAGTGTAGTGACTTGAAATTGTGAACTTGTTTCTTGAAAATGGTTAAATGTTGTGACTTGAAATGTGAACTTGTTTCTTGAAAATGGTTAAGTGTAGAGACATAAAATGTGAATTAATGACTAGAAAATGGTTAAGTGTAGTGACTTGAAATTGTGAACTTGTTTCTTGAAATGGTTTAAGTGTAGTGGCTTGAAATGTGAATTGGTGACTTTAAAATGGTAAAGTGTAGTGATTTGAAATTGTGAACTTGTTTCTTGAAATGGCTAACCGTAGTGACTAGAAAATGTGAACTTGTTTCTTGAAAATGGTTAAGTGTAGTGACTTGAAATTGTAAACATGTTTCTTGAAAATAGTTAAGTGTAGTGAGTTGAAATGTGAATTAGTGAGTTGAAAATGGTTAAGTGTAGTGACTTGAAATTGTGAACTTGTTTCTTGAAAATGGTTAAGTGTTGTGACTTAAAATGTGAATTAGTGACTTGAAAATGGTTAAGTGTAGTGACTTGAAATTGTGAACTTGTTTCTTGAAATGGTTAAGTGTAGTGACTTGTAATTGTGAACTTGTTTCTTGAATATGGTTAAGCGTAGTGACTTGAAATGTGAATTATGGACTTGAAAATGGTAAATTGGTTAAATCTAGTGACTTTAAATTTTGAACTTGTTTCCTTAAAATGGTTGAGTGTAGTGACTTGAAAATGGTTAAGTGTAGTGACTTGAAATGGTGAACTTGTTTCTTGAAATGGTTAAGTGTAGTGACTTGAAATTGTGAACTTGTTTCTTTAAAATGGTTAAGTGTAGTGACTTGAAATTGTGAACTTGTTTCTTGAAAATGGTTAAGTGTAGTGAGTTGAAATGTGAATTAGTGACTTGAAACTGGTAAAGTGTAGTGACTTGAAATTGCGAACTTTTTTCTTGAAATGGCTAAGAGTAGTGACTTGAAATTGTGAACTTGTTTCTTGAAAATGTTTAAGTATAGTGACTTGAAATATGAATTAGGGACTTGAAAATGGTTAAGTGTAATGACTTGAAATAAGAATTAGGGACTTGAAAATGGTAAAATGGTTAAATGTAGTGACTTGAAATTGTGAACTTGTTTCATGAAAATGGTTGAGTGTAGTGGCTCGAAATTGTGAACTTGTTTCTTGAAATGGTAAACTGTAGTGACTTGAAATTGTGAACTTGTTTCTTGAAAATGGTTGAGTGTAGTGACTCGAAATTGTGAACTTGTTTCTTGAAATGGTAAAGTGTAGTGACTTGAAATTGTTAACTTGTTTCTTGAAAATTGTAGAGTGTAGTGACTTGAAATTGTGAACTTGTTTCTTGAAAATGGTTAACTGTAGTGACTTGAAAAGTGAATTAGTTTCTTGAAAATGGTTAAATGTTGTAACTTGAAATGTGAACTTGTTTCTTGAAAATAGTTAAGTGTAGTGAATTAAAATGTTAATTAGAGACTAGAAATGGTTAAGTGTAGTGACATGAAATTGTGAACTTTTTTCTTGAAAATAGTTCAATGTAGTGACTTGGAATGTGATCTTGTTTCTTGAAAATGGTTAAGTGTAGAGACATAAAATGTGAATTAATAACTAGAAAATGGTTAAGTGTAGTGACTTGAAATTGTGAACTTGTTTCTTGAAAATGGTTAAGTGTTGTGACTTAAAATGTGAATTAGTGACTTGAAAATGGTTAAGTGTAGTGACTTGAAATTGTGAACTTGTTTCTTGAAATGGTTAAGTGTAGTGACTTGTAATTGTGAACTTGTTTCTTGAATATGGTTAAGCGTAGTGACTTGAAATGTGAATTATGGACTTGAAAATGGTAAATTGGTTAAATCTAGTGACTTTAAATTTTGAACTTGTTTCCTTAAAATGGTTGAGTGTAGTGACTTGAAAATGGTTAAGTGTAATGACTTGAAATGGTGTACTTGTTTCTTGAAATGGTTAAGTGTAGTGACTTGAAATTGTGAACTTGTTTCTTAAAAATGGTTAAGTGTAGTGACTTGAAATTGTGAACTTGTTTCTTGAAAATGGTTAAGTGTAGTGAGTTGAAATGTGAATTAGTGACTTGAAACTGGTAAAGTGTAGTGACTTGAAATTGCGAACTTTTTTCTTGAAATGGCTAAGAGTAGTGACTTGAAATTGTGAACTTGTTTCTTGAAATGGTTGAGTGTAGTGACTCGAAATTGTGAACTTGTTTCTTGAAATGGTAAAGTGTAGTGACTTGAAATTGTGAACTTGTTTCTTGAAAATTGTAGACTGTAGTGACTTGAAATTGTGAACTTGTTTCTTAAAAATGTAAAGTGTAGTGACTTGAAATTGTGAACTTGTTTCTTGAAAATGGTTAAATGTTGTGACTTGAAATGTGAACTTGTTTCTTGAAAATGGTTAAGTGTAGAGACATAAAATGTGAATTAATGACTAGAAAATGGTTAAGTGTAGTGACTTGAAATTGTGAACTTGTTTCTTGAAATGGTTTAAGTGTAGTGGCTTGAAATGTGAATTGGTGACTTTAAAATGGTAAAGTGTAGTGATTTGAAATTGTGAACTTGTTTCTTGAAATGGCTAACCGTAGTGACTAGAAAATGTGAACTTGTTTCTTGAAAATGGTTAAGTGTAGTGACTTGAAATTGTAAACATGTTTCTTGAAAATAGTTAAGTGTAGTGAGTTGAAATGTGAATTAGTGAGTTGAAAATGGTTAAGTGTAGTGACTTGAAATTGTGAACTTGTTTCTTGAAAATGGTTAAGTGTTGTGACTTAAAATGTGAATTAGTGACTTGAAAATGGTTAAGTGTAGTGACTTGAAATTGTGAACTTGTTTCTTGAAATGGTTAAGTGTAGTGACTTGTAATTGTGAACTTGTTTCTTGAATATGGTTAAGCGTAGTGACTTGAAATGTGAATTATGGACTTGAAAATGGTAAATTGGTTAAATCTAGTGACTTTAAATTTTGAACTTGTTTCCTTAAAATGGTTGAGTGTAGTGACTTGAAAATGGTTAAGTGTAGTGACTTGAAATGGTGAACTTGTTTCTTGAAATGGTTAAGTGTAGTGACTTGAAATTGTGAACTTGTTTCTTTAAAATGGTTAAGTGTAGTGACTTGAAATTGTGAACTTGTTTCTTGAAAATGGTTAAGTGTAGTGAGTTGAAATGTGAATTAGTGACTTGAAACTGGTAAAGTGTAGTGACTTGAAATTGCGAACTTTTTTCTTGAAATGGCTAAGAGTAGTGACTTGAAATTGTGAACTTGTTTCTTGAAAATGTTTAAGTATAGTGACTTGAAATATGAATTAGGGACTTGAAAATGGTTAAGTGTAATGACTTGAAATAAGAATTAGGGACTTGAAAATGGTAAAATGGTTAAATGTAGTGACTTGAAATTGTGAACTTGTTTCATGAAAATGGTTGAGTGTAGTGGCTCGAAATTGTGAACTTGTTTCTTGAAATGGTAAACTGTAGTGACTTGAAATTGTGAACTTGTTTCTTGAAAATGGTTGAGTGTAGTGACTCGAAATTGTGAACTTGTTTCTTGAAATGGTAAAGTGTAGTGACTTGAAATTGTTAACTTGTTTCTTGAAAATTGTAGAGTGTAGTGACTTGAAATTGTGAACTTGTTTCTTGAAAATGGTTAACTGTAGTGACTTGAAAAGTGAATTAGTTTCTTGAAAATGGTTAAATGTTGTAACTTGAAATGTGAACTTGTTTCTTGAAAATAGTTAAGTGTAGTGAATTAAAATGTTAATTAGAGACTAGAAATGGTTAAGTGTAGTGACATGAAATTGTGAACTTTTTTCTTGAAAATAGTTCAATGTAGTGACTTGGAATGTGATCTTGTTTCTTGAAAATGGTTAAGTGTAGAGACATAAAATGTGAATTAATAACTAGAAAATGGTTAAGTGTAGTGACTTGAAATTGTGAACTTGTTTCTTGAAAATGGTTAAGTGTTGTGACTTAAAATGTGAATTAGTGACTTGAAAATGGTTAAGTGTAGTGACTTGAAATTGTGAACTTGTTTCTTGAAATGGTTAAGTGTAGTGACTTGTAATTGTGAACTTGTTTCTTGAATATGGTTAAGCGTAGTGACTTGAAATGTGAATTATGGACTTGAAAATGGTAAATTGGTTAAATCTAGTGACTTTAAATTTTGAACTTGTTTCCTTAAAATGGTTGAGTGTAGTGACTTGAAAATGGTTAAGTGTAATGACTTGAAATGGTGTACTTGTTTCTTGAAATGGTTAAGTGTAGTGACTTGAAATTGTGAACTTGTTTCTTAAAAATGGTTAAGTGTAGTGACTTGAAATTGTGAACTTGTTTCTTGAAAATGGTTAAGTGTAGTGAGTTGAAATGTGAATTAGTGACTTGAAACTGGTAAAGTGTAGTGACTTGAAATTGCGAACTTTTTTCTTGAAATGGCTAAGAGTAGTGACTTGAAATTGTGAACTTGTTTCTTGAAAATGTTTAAGTATAATGACTTGAAATATGAATTAGTGACTTGAAAATGGTTAAGTGTAATGACTTGAAATAAGAATTAGGGACTTGAAAATGGTAAAATGGTTAAATGTAGTGACTTGAAATTGTGAACTTGTTTCATGAAAATGGTTGAGTGTAGTGGCTCGAAATTGTGAACTTGTTTCTTGAAATGGTAAACTGTAGTGACTTGAAATTGTGAACTTGTTTCTTGAAAATGGTTGAGTGTAGTGACTCGAAATTGTGAACTTGTTTCTTGAAATGGTAAAGTGTAGTGACTTGAAATTGTAAACTTGTTTCTTGAAAATTGTAGAGTGTAGTCACTTGAAATTGCGAACTTGTTTCTTGAAAATGGTTAACTGTAGTGACTTGAAATGTGAATTAGTTTCTTGAAAATGGTTAAATGTTGTAACTTGAAATGTGAACTTATTTCTTAAAAATAGTTAAGTGTAGTGACTTAAAATGTTAATTAGAGACTTGAAATGGTTAAGTGTAGTGACATGAAATTGTGAACTTTTTTCTTGAAAATAGTTCAATGTAGTGATTTGGAATGTGATCTTGTTTCTTGAAAATGGTTAAGTGTAGAGACATAAAATGTGAATTAATGACTAGAAAATGGTTAAGTATAGTGACTTGAAATTGTGAACTTGTTTCTTGAAATGGTTAAGTGTAGTGGCTTGAAATGTGAATTGGTGACTTTAAAATGGTAAAGTGTAGTGATTTGAAATTGTGAACTTGTTTCTTGAAATGGCTAACCGTAGTGACTAGAAAATGTGAACTTGTTTCTTGAAAATGGTTAAGTGTAGTGACTTGAAATTGTGAACTTGTTTCTTGAAAATGGTGTAATGTGGTGACTTGAAATTGCGAACTTGTTTCTTGAAATCGCTAAGCGTAGTGACTACAAATTGTGAACTTGTTTCTTGAAAATGGTTAGGTGTAGTGACTTGAAGTTGTAAACATGTTTCTTGAAAATGGTTAAGTGTAGTGAGTTGAAATGTGAATTAGTGAGTTGAAAATGGTTAAGTGTAGTGACTTGAAATTGTGAACTTGTTTCTTGAAAATGGTGTAATGTGGTGACTTGAAATGTGAACTTGTTTCTGGAAAATGGTTAAGTGTTGTGACTTAAAATGTGAATTAGAGACTTGAAAATGGTTAAGTGTAGTGACTTGAAATTGTTAACTTGTTTCTTGAAATGGTTAAGTGTAGCGACTTGCAATTGTGACCTTGTTTCTTGAAAATGGTTAAGCGTAGTGAATTGAAATGTGAATTATTGTTTGGAAAATGGTAAAATGGTTAAATGTAGTGACTTGAAATTGTGAACTTGTTTCTTGAAAATGGTTAACTGTAGTAATTTGAAATGTGAATTAGTGACTTGAAAATGGTTAAGTGTAGACACTTTAAATGTGAATTAGGGACTTGAAAATGGTAAATTGGTTAAATGTAGTGACTTTAAATTTTGAACTTGTTTCCTTAAAATTGTTGAGTGTAGTGACTTGAAATGTGAATTAGTGACTTGAAAATGGTAAAGTGTAGTGACTTGAAATTCCGAACTTGTTTCTTGAAATGGCTAAGCGTAGAGACTACAAATTGTGAACTTGTTTCTTGAAAATGGTTAAGTGTAGTGACTTGTAATTGTGAACTTGTTTCTTGAATATGGTTAAGCGTAGTGACTTGAAATGTGAATTATGGACTTGAAACTGGTAAATTGGTTAAATCTGGTAACTTTAAATTTTGAACTTGTTTCCTTAAAATGGTTGAGTGTAGTGACTTGAAAATGCGAACTTGTTTCTTGAAATGGCTAAGCGTAGTGACTACAAATTGTGAACTTGTTTCTTGAAAATGGTTAGGTGTAGTGACTTGAAGTTGTAAACATGTTTCTTGAAAATGGTTAAGTTTAGTGAGTTGAAATGTGAATTAGTGAGTTGAAAATGGTTAAGTGTAGTGACTTGAATTTGTGAACTTGTTTCTTGAAAATGGTTTAATGTGGTGACTTGAAATGTGAACTTGTTTCTTGAAATGGCTAAGCGTAGAGACTACAAATTGTGAACTTGTTTCTTGAAAATGGTTAAGTGTAGTGACTTGTAATTGTGAACTTGTTTCTTGAATATGGTTAAGCGTAGTGACTTGAAATGTGAATTATGAACTTGAAAATGGTAAATTGGTTAAATCTGGTGACTTTAAATTTTGAACTTGTTTCCTTAAAATGGTTGAGTGTAGTGACTTGAAATTGCGAACTTGTTTCTTGAAATGGCTAAGCGTAGTGACTACAAATTGTGAACTTGTTTCTTGAAAATGGTTAGGTGTAGTGACTTGAAGTTGTAAACATGTTTCTTGAAAATGGTTAAGTGTAGTGAGTTGAAATGTGAATTAGTGAGTTGAAAATGGTTAAGTGTAGTGACTTGAATTTGTGAACTTGTTTCTTGAAAATGGTTTAATGTGGTGACTTGAAATGTGAACTTGTTTCTGGAAAATGGTTAAGTGTTGTGACTTAAAATGTGAATTAGAGACTTGAAAATGGTTAAGTGTAGTGACTTGAAATTGTTAACTTGTTTCTTGAAATGGTTAAGTGTAGCGACTTGCAATTGTGACCTTGTTTCTTGAAAATGGTTAAGCGTAGTGAATTGAAATGTGAATTATTGTATGGAAAATGGTAAAATGGTTAAATGTAGTGACTTGAAATTGTGAACTTGTTTCTTGAAAATGGTTAACTGTAGTGACTTGAAATGTGAATTAGTGACTTGAAAATGGTTAAGTGTAGTGACTTTAAATGTGAATTAGGGACTTGAAAATGGTAAATTGGTTAAATAGTTGAGTGTAGTGACTTGAAAATGGTTAAGTGTAGTGACTTGAAATGTGAATTAGTGACTTGAAAAATGTAAAGTGTAGTGATTTGAAATTGTGAACTTGTTTCTTGAAATGGCTAAGCGTAGTGACTACAAATTGTGAACTTGTTTCTTGAAAATGGTTGAGTGTAGTGACTCGAAATTGTGAACTTGTTTCTTGAAATGGTAAAGTGTAGTGACTTGAAATTGTGAACTTGTTTCTTGAAAATTGTAGACTGTAGTGACTTGAAATTGTGAACTTGTTTCTTAAAAATGTAAAGTGTAGTGACTTGAAATTGTGAACTTGTTTCTTGAAAATGGTTAAATGTTTTGACTTGAAATGTGAACTTGTTTCTTGAAAATAGTTAAGTGTAGTGACTTAAAATGTTAATTAGAGACTTGAAATGGTTAAGTGTAGTGACATGAAATTGTGAACTTTTTTCTTGAAAATAGTTCAATGTAGTGACTTGGAATGTGATCTTGTTTCTTGAAAATGGTTAAGTGTAGAGACATAAAATGTGAATTAATGACTAGAAAATGGTTAAGTGTAGTGATTTGAAATTGTGAACTTGTTTCTTGAAATGGTTTAAGTGTAGTGGCTTGAAATGTGAATTGGTGACTTTAAAATGGTAAAGTGTAGTGATTTGAAATTGTGAACTTGTTTCTTGAAATGGCTAACCGTAGTGACTAGAAAATGTGAACTTGTTTCTTGAAAATGGTTAAGTGTAGTGACTTGAAATTTTAAACATGTTTCTTGAAAATGGTTAAGTGTAGTGAGTTGAAATGTGAATTAGTGAGTTGAAAATGGTTAAGTGTAGTGACTTGAAATTGTGAACTTGTTTCTTGAAATGGTTGAGTGTAGTGACTCGAAATTGTGAACTTGTTTCTTGAAATGGTAAAGTGTAGTGACTTGAAATTGTGAACTTGTTTCTTGAAAATTGTAGACTGTAGTGACTTGAAATTGTGAACTTGTTTCTTAAAAATGTAAAGTGTAGTGACTTGAAATTGTGAACTTGTTTCTTGAAAATGGTTAAATGTTTTGACTTGAAATGTGAACTTGTTTCTTGAAAATAGTTAAGTGTAGTGACTTAAAATGTTAATTAGAGACTTGAAATGGTTAAGTGTAGTTACATGAAATTGTGAACTTTTTTCTTGAAAATAGTTCAATGTAGTGACTTGGAATGTGATCTTGTTTCTTGAAAATGGTTAAGTGTAGAGACATAAAATGTGAATTAATGACTAGAAAATGGTTAAGTGTAGTGATTTGAAATTGTGAACTTGTTTCTTGAAATGGTTTAAGTGTAGTGGCTTGAAATGTGAATTGGTGACTTTAAAATGGTAAAGTGTAGTGATTTGAAATTGTGAACTTGTTTCTTGAAATGGCTAACCGTAGTGACTAGAAAATGTGAACTTGTTTCTTGAAAATGGTTAAGTGTAGTGACTTGAAATTTTAAACATGTTTCTTGAAAATGGTTAAGTGTAGTGAGTTGAAATGTGAATTAGTGAGTTGAAAATAGTTAAGTGTAGTGACTTGAAATTGTGAACTTGTTTCTTGAAATGGTTGAGTGTAGTGACTCGAAATTGTGAACTTGTTTCTTGAAATGGTAAAGTGTAGTGACTTGAAATTGTGAACTTGTTTCTTGAAAATTGTAGACTGTAGTGACTTGAAATTGTGAACTTGTTTCTTAAAAATGTAAAGTGTAGTGACTTGAAATTGTGAACTTGTTTCTTGAAAATGGTTAAATGTTTTGACTTGAAATGTGAACTTGTTTCTTGAAAATAGTTAAGTGTAGTGACTTAAAATGTTAATTAGAGACTTGAAATGGTTAAGTGTAGTGACATGAAATTGTGAACTTTTTTCTTGAAAATAGTTCAATGTAGTGACTTGGAATGTGATCTTGTTTCTTGAAAATGGTTAAGTGTAGAGACATAAAATGTGAATTAATGACTAGAAAATGGTTAAGTGTAGTGATTTGAAATTGTGAACTTGTTTCTTGAAATGGTTTAAGTGTAGTGGCTTGAAATGTGAATTGGTGACTTTAAAATGGTAAAGTGTAGTGATTTGAAATTGTGAACTTGTTTCTTGAAATGGCTAACCGTAGTGACTAGAAAATGTGAACTTGTTTCTTGAAAATGGTTAAGTGTAGTGACTTGAAATTTTAAACATGTTTCTTGAAAATGGTTAAGTGTAGTGAGTTGAAATGTGAATTAGTGAGTTGAAAATGGTTAAGTGTAGTGACTTGAAATTGTGAACTTGTTTCTTGAAATGGTTGAGTGTAGTGACTCGAAATTGTGAACTTGTTTCTTGAAATGGTAAAGTGTAGTGACTTGAAATTGTGAACTTGTTTCTTGAAAATTGTAGACTGTAGTGACTTGAAATTGTGAACTTGTTTCTTGAAATGGTAAAGTGTAGTGACTTGAAATTGTGAACTTGTTTCTTGAAAATTGTAGACTGTAGTGACTTGAAATTGTGAACTTGTTTCTTAAAAATGTAAAGTGTAGTGACTTGAAATGTTAATTAGAGACTTGAAATGGTTAAGTGTAGTGACATGAAATTGTGAACTTTTTTCTTGAAAATAGTTCAATGTAGTGACTAGGAATGTGATCTTGTTTCTTGAAAATGGTTAAGTGTAGAGACATAAAATGTGAATTAATGACTAGAAAATGGTTAAGTGTAGTGACTTGAAATTGTGAACTTGTTTCTTGAAATGGTTTAAGTGTAGTGGCTTGAAATGTGAATTGGTGACTTTAAAATGGTAAAGTGTAGTGATTTGAAATTGTGAACTTGTTTCTTGAAATGGCTAACCGTAGTGACTAGAAAATGTGAACTTGTTTCTTGAAAATGGTTAAGTGTAGTGACTTGAAATTGTAAACATGTTTCTTGAAAATAGTTAAGTGTAGTGAGTTGAAATGTGAATTAGTGAGTTGAAAATGGTTAAGTGTAGTGACTTGAAATTGTGAACTTGTTTCTTGAAAATGGTTAAGTGTTGTGACTTAAAATGTGAATTAGTGACTTGAAAATGGTTAAGTGTCGTGACTTGAAATTGTGAACTTGTTTCTTGAAATGGTTAAGTGTAGTGACTTGTAATTGTGAACTTGTTTCTTGAATATGGTTAAGCGTAGTGACTAGAAATGTGAATTATGGACTTGAAAATGGTAAATTGGTTAAATCTAGTGACTTTAAATTTTGAACTTGTTTCCTTAAAATGGTTGAGTGTAGTGACTTGAAAATGGTTAAGTGTAGTGACTTGAAATGGTGAACTTGTTTCTTGAAATGGTTAAGTGTAGTGACTTGAAATTGTGAACTTGTTTCTTTAAAATGGTTAAGTGTAGTGACTTGAAATTGTGAACTTGTTTCTTGAAAATGGTTAAGTGTAGTGAGTTGAAATGTGAATTAGTGACTTGAAACTGGTAAAGTGTAGTGACTTGAAATTGCGAACTTTTTTCTTGAAATGGCTAAGAGTAGTGACTTGAAATTGTGAACTTGTTTCTTGAAAATGTTTAAGTATAGTGACTTGAAATATGAATTAGTGACTTGAAAATGGTTAAGTGTAATGACTTGAAATAAGAATTAGGGACTTGAAAATGGTAAAATGGTTAAATGTAGTGACTTGAAATTGTGAACTTGTTTCATGAAAATGGTTGAGTGTAGTGGCTCGAAATTGTGAACTTGTTTCTTGAAATGGTAAACTGTAGTGACTTGAAATTGTGAACTTGTTTCTTGAAAATGGTTGAGTGTAGTGACTCGAAATTGTGAACTTGTTTCTTGAAATGGTAAAGTGTAGTGACTTGAAATTGTTAACTTGTTTCTTGAAAATTGTAGAGTGTAGTGACTTGAAATTGAGAACTTGTTTCTTGAAAATGGTTAACTGTAGTGACTTGAAAACTGAATTAGTTTCTTGAAAATGGTTAAATGTTGTAACTTGAAATGTGAACTTGTTTCTTGAAAATAGTTAAGTGTAGTGAATTAAAATGTTAATTAGAGACTAGAAATGGTTAAGTGTAGTGACATGAAATTGTGAACTTTTTTCTTGAAAATAGTTCAATGTAGTGACTTGGAATGTGATCTTGTTTCTTGAAAATGGTTAAGTGTAGAGACATAAAATGTGAATTAATAACTAGAAAATGGTTAAGTGTAGTGACTTGAAATTGTGAACTTGTTTCTTGAAAATGGTTAAGTGTTGTGACTTAAAATGTGAATTAGTGACTTGAAAATGGTTAAGTGTAGTGACTTGAAATTGTGAACTTGTTTCTTGAAATGGTTAAGTGTAGTGACTTGTAATTGTGAACTTGTTTCTTGAATATGGTTAAGCGTAGTGACTTGAAATGTGAATTATGGACTTGAAAATGGTAAATTGGTTAAATCTAGTGACTTTAAATTTTGAACTTGTTTCCTTAAAATGGTTGAGTGTAGTGACTTGAAAATGGTTAAGTGTAATGACTTGAAATGGTGAACTTGTTTCTTGAAATGGTTAAGGGTAGTGACTTGAAATTGTGAACTTGTTTCTTAAAAATGGTTAAGTGTAGTGACTTGAAATTGTGAACTTGTTTCTTGAAAATGGTTAAGTGTAGTGAGTTGAAATGTGAATTAGTGACTTGAAACTGGTAAAGTGTAGTGACTTGAAATTGCGAACTTTTTTCTTGAAATGGCTAAGAGTAGTGACTTGAAATTGTGAACTTGTTTCTTGAAAATGTTTAAGTATAGTGACTTGAAATATGAATTAGTGACTTGAAAATGGTTAAGTGTAATGACTTGAAATAAGAATTAGGGACTTGAAAATGGTAAAATGGTTAAATGTAGTGACTTGAAATTGTGAACTTGTTTCATGAAAATGGTTGAGTGTAGTGGCTCGAAATTGTGAACTTGTTTCTTGAAATGGTAAACTGTAGTGACTTGAAATTGTGAACTTGTTTCTTGAAAATGGTTGAGTGTAGTGACTCGAAATTGTGAACTTGTTTCTTGAAATGGTAAAGTGTAGTGACTTGAAATTGTAAACTTGTTTCTTGAAAATTGTAGAGTGTAGTGACTTGAAATTGCGAACTTGTTTCTTGAAAATGGTTAACTGTAGTGACTTGAAATGTGAATTAGTTTCTTGAAAATGGTTAAATGTTGTAACTTGAAATGTGAACTTATTTCTTAAAAATAGTTAAGTGTAGTGACTTAAAATGTTAATTAGAGACTTGAAATGGTTAAGTGTAGTGACATGAAATTGTGAACTTTTTTCTTGAAAATAGTTCAATGTAGTGATTTGGAATGTGATCTTGTTTCTTGAAAATGGTTAAGTGTAGAGACATAAAATGTGAATTAATGACTAGAAAATGGTTAAGTATAGTGACTTGAAATTGTGAACTTGTTTCTTGAAATGGTTAAGTGTAGTGGCTTGAAATGTGAATTGGTGACTTTAAAATGGTAAAGTGTAGTGATTTGAAATTGTGAACTTGTTTCTGGAAATGGCTAACCGTAGTGACTAGAAAATGTGAACTTGTTTCTTGAAAATGGTTAAGTGTAGTGACTTGAAATTGTGAACTTGTTTCTTGAAAATGGTGTAATGTGGTGACTTGAAATGTGAACTTGTTTCTGGAAAATGGTTAAGTGTTGTGACTTAAAATGTGAATTAGTGACTTGAAAATGGCTAAGTGTAGTGACTTGAAATTGTTAACTTGTTTCTTGAAATTGTTAAGTGTAGCGACTTGCAATTGTGAACTTGTTTCTTGAAAATGGTTAAAC
This sequence comes from Capsicum rhomboideum, assembly GCA_031232105.1. Lineage (NCBI taxonomy): Eukaryota > Viridiplantae > Streptophyta > Magnoliopsida > Solanales > Solanaceae > Capsicum > Capsicum rhomboideum. Next base: position 62,522,100 of record CP124711.1, read on the forward strand.
GTAGTGAATTGAAATGTGAATTATTATATGGAAAATGGTAAAATGGTTAAATGTAGTGACTTGAAATTGTGAACTTGTTTCTTGAAAATGGTTAACTGTAGTGACTTGAAATGTGAATTAGTGACTTGAAAATAGGTAAGTGTAGTGACTTGAAATATGAATTAGGGACTTGAAAATTGTAAAATGGTTAAATGTAGTGATTTGAAATTGTGAACTTGTTTCTTGAAATGGTTAAGTGTAGTGACTTGCAATTGTGAACTTGTATCTTGAAAATGGTTATGTGTAGTGATTTGAAATGTGAATTAGTTTCTTGAAAATGGTTAAATGTTGTGACTTGAAATGTGAACTTGTTTCTTGAAAATGGTTAAGTGTAGTGACTTAAAATTTGAATTAGAGACTTGAAATGGTCAAGTGTAGTGACATGAAATTGTGAACTTTTTTCTTTAAAATAGTTAAATGTAGTGACTTAAAATGTGATCTTGTTTCTTGAAAATGGTTAAGTGTAGGGAAATAAAATTTGAATTAATGACTAGAAAATGGTTAAGTGTAGTGCCTTGAAATTGTGAACTTGTTTCTTGAAATGGTTAAGTGTAGTGACTTGAAATGTGAATTAGTGACTTGAAAATGGTAAAGTGTAGTGACTTGAAATTGCGAACTTGTTTCTTGAAATCGCTAAGCGTAGTGACTACAAATTGTGAACTTGTTTCTTGAAAATGGTTAGGTGTAGTGACTTGAAGTTGTAAACATGTTTCTTGAAAATGGTTAAGTGTAGTGAGTTGAAATGTGAATTAGTGAGTTGAAATGTGAATTAGTGAGTTGAAAATGGTTAAGTGTAGTGACTTGAAATTGTGAACTTGTTTCTTGAAAATGGTTAAGTGTTGTGACTTAAAATGTGAATTAGTGACTTGAAAATGGTTAAGTGTCGTGACTTGAAATTGTGAACTTGTTTCTTGAAATGGTTAAGTGTAGTGACTTGTAATTGTGAACTTGTTTCTTGAATATGGTTAAGCGTAGTGACTAGAAATGTGAATTATGGACTTGAAAATGGTAAATTGGTTAAATCTAGTGACTTTAAATTTTGAACTTGTTTCCTTAAAATGGTTGAGTGTAGTGACTTGAAAATGGTTAAGTGTAGTGACTTGAAATGGTGAACTTGTTTCTTGAAATGGTTAAGTGTAGTGACTTGAAATTGTGAACTTGTTTCTTTAAAATGGTTAAGTGTAGTGACTTGAAATTGTGAACTTGTTTCTTGAAAATGGTTAAGTGTAGTGAGTTGAAATGTGAATTAGTGACTTGAAACTGGTAAAGTGTAGTGACTTGAAATTGCGAACTTTTTTCTTGAAATGGCTAAGAGTAGTGACTTGAAATTGTGAACTTGTTTCTTGAAAATGTTTAAGTATAGTGACTTGAAATATGAATTAGTGACTTGAAAATGGTTAAGTGTAATGACTTGAAATAAGAATTAGGGACTTGAAAATGGTAAAATGGTTAAATGTAGTGACTTGAAATTGTGAACTTGTTTCATGAAAATGGTTGAGTGTAGTGGCTCGAAATTGTGAACTTGTTTCTTGAAATGGTAAACTGTAGTGACTTGAAATTGTGAACTTGTTTCCTGAAAATGGTTGAGTGTAGTGACTCGAAATTGTGAACTTGTTTCTTGAAATGGTAAAGTGTAGTGACTTGAAATTGTTAACTTGTTTCTTGAAAATTGTAGAGTGTAGTGACTTGAAATTGAGAACTTGTTTCTTGAAAATGGTTAACTGTAGTGACTTGAAAACTGAATTAGTTTCTTGAAAATGGTTAAATGTTGTAACTTGAAATGTGAACTTGTTTCTTGAAAATAGTTAAGTGTAGTGAATTAAAATGTTAATTAGAGACTAGAAATGGTTAAGTGTAGTGACATGAAATTGTGAACTTTTTTCTTGAAAATAGTTCAATGTAGTGACTTGGAATGTGATCTTGTTTCTTGAAAATGGTTAAGTGTAGAGACATAAAATGTGAATTAATAACTAGAAAATGGTTAAGTGTAGTGACTTGAAATTGTGAACTTGTTTCTTGAAAATGGTTAAGTGTTGTGACTTAAAATGTGAATTAGTGACTTGAAAATGGTTAAGTGTAGTGACTTGAAATTGTGAACTTGTTTCTTGAAATGGTTAAGTGTAGTGACTTGTAATTGTGAACTTGTTTCTTGAATATGGTTAAGCGTAGTGACTTGAAATGTGAATTATGGACTTGAAAATGGTAAATTGGTTAAATCTAGTGACTTTAAATTTTGAACTTGTTTCCTTAAAATGGTTGAGTGTAGTGACTTGAAAATGGTTAAGTGTAATGACTTGAAATGGTGAACTTGTTTCTTGAAATGGTTAAGGGTAGTGACTTGAAATTGTGAACTTGTTTCTTAAAAATGGTTAAGTGTAGTGACTTGAAATTGTGAACTTGTTTCTTGAAAATGGTTAAGTGTAGTGAGTTGAAATGTGAATTAGTGACTTGAAACTGGTAAAGTGTAGTGACTTGAAATTGCGAACTTTTTTCTTGAAATGGCTAAGAGTAGTGACTTGAAATTGTGAACTTGTTTCTTGAAAATGTTTAAGTATAGTGACTTGAAATATGAATTAGTGACTTGAAAATGGTTAAGTGTAATGACTTGAAATAAGAATTAGGGACTTGAAAATGGTAAAATGGTTAAATGTAGTGACTTGAAATTGTGAACTTGTTTCATGAAAATGGTTGAGTGTAGTGGCTCGAAATTGTGAACTTGTTTCTTGAAATGGTAAACTGTAGTGACTTGAAATTGTGAACTTGTTTCTTGAAAATGGTTGAGTGTAGTGACTCGAAATTGTGAACTTGTTTCTTGAAATGGTAAAGTGTAGTGACTTGAAATTGTAAACTTGTTTCTTGAAAATTGTAGAGTGTAGTGACTTGAAATTGCGAACTTGTTTCTTGAAAATGGTTAACTGTAGTGACTTGAAATGTGAATTAGTTTCTTGAAAATGGTTAAATGTTGTAACTTGAAATGTGAACTTATTTCTTAAAAATAGTTAAGTGTAGTGACTTAAAATGTTAATTAGAGACTTGAAATGGTTAAGTGTAGTGACATGAAATTGTGAACTTTTTTCTTGAAAATAGTTCAATGTAGTGATTTGGAATGTGATCTTGTTTCTTGAAAATGGTTAAGTGTAGAGACATAAAATGTGAATTAATGACTAGAAAATGGTTAAGTATAGTGACTTGAAATTGTGAACTTGTTTCTTGAAATGGTTAAGTGTAGTGGCTTGAAATGTGAATTGGTGACTTTAAAATGGTAAAGTGTAGTGATTTGAAATTGTGAACTTGTTTCTGGAAATGGCTAACCGTAGTGACTAGAAAATGTGAACTTGTTTCTTGAAAATGGTTAAGTGTAGTGACTTGAAATTGTGAACTTGTTTCTTGAAAATGGTGTAATGTGGTGACTTGAAATGTGAACTTGTTTCTGGAAAATGGTTAAGTGTTGTGACTTAAAATGTGAATTAGTGACTTGAAAATGGCTAAGTGTAGTGACTTGAAATTGTTAACTTGTTTCTTGAAATTGTTAAGTGTAGCGACTTGCAATTGTGAACTTGTTTCTTGAAAATGGTTAAACGTAGTGAATTGAAATGTGAATTATTATATGGAAAATGGTAAAATGGTTAAATGTAGTGACTTGAAATTGTGAACTTGTTTCTTGAAAATGGTTAACTGTAGTGACTTGAAATGTGAATTAGTGACTTGAAAATAGGTAAGTGTAGTGACTTGAAATATGAATTAGGGACTTGAAAATTGTAAAATGGTTAAATGTAGTGATTTGAAATTGTGAACTTGTTTCTTGAAATGGTTAAGTGTAGTGACTTGCAATTGTGAACTTGTATCTTGAAAATGGTTATGTGTAGTGATTTGAAATGTGAATTAGTTTCTTGAAAATGGTTAAATGTTGTGACTTGAAATGTGAACTTGTTTCTTGAAAATGGTTAAGTGTAGTGACTTAAAATTTGAATTAGAGACTTGAAATGGTCAAGTGTAGTGACATGAAATTGTGAACTTTTTTCTTTAAAATAGTTAAATGTAGTGACTTAAAATGTGATCTTGTTTCTTGAAAATGGTTAAGTGTAGGGAAATAAAATTTGAATTAATGACTAGAAAATGGTTAAGTGTAGTGCCTTGAAATTGTGAACTTGTTTCTTGAAATGGTTAAGTGTAGTGACTTGAAATGTGAATTAGTGACTTGAAAATGGTAAAGTGTAGTGACTTGAAATTGCGAACTTGTTTCTTGAAATCGCTAAGCGTAGTGACTACAAATTGTGAACTTGTTTCTTGAAAATGGTTAGGTGTAGTGACTTGAAGTTGTAAACATGTTTCTTGAAAATGGTTAAGTGTAGTGAGTTGAAATGTGAATTAGTGAGTTGAAAATGGTTAAGTGTAGTGACTTGAAATTGTGAACTTGTTTCTTGAAAATGGTGTAATGTGGTGACTTGAAATGTGAACTTGTTTCTGGAAAATGGTTAAGTGTTGTGACTTAAAATGTGAATTAGAGACTTGAAAATGGTTAAGTGTAGTGACTTGAAATTGTTAACTTGTTTCTTGAAATGGTTAAGTGTAGCGACTTGCAATTGTGACCTTGTTTCTTGAAAATGGTTAAGCGTAGTGAATTGAAATGTGAATTATTGTATGGAAAATGGTAAAATGGTTAAATGTAGTGACTTGAAATTGTGAACTTGTTTCTTGAAAATGGTTAACTGTAGTAATTTGAAATGTGAATTAGTGACTTGAAAATGGTTAAGTGTAGACACTTTAAATGTGAATTAGGGACTTGAAAATGGTAAATTGGTTAAATGTAGTGACTTTAAATTTTGAACTTGTTTCCTTAAAATTGTTGAGTGTAGTGACTTGAAATGTGAATTAGTGATTTGAAAATGGTAAAGTGTAGTGACTTGAAATTGCGAACTTGTTTCTTGAAATGGCTAAGCGTAGAGACTACAAATTGTGAACTTGTTTCTTGAAAATGGTTAAGTGTAGTGACTTGTAATTGTGAACTTGTTTCTTGAATATGGTTAAGCGTAGTGACTTGAAATGTGAATTATGGACTTGAAAATGGTAAATTGGTTAAATCTGGTGACTTTAAATTTTGAACTTGTTTCCTTAAAATGGTTGAGTGTAGTGACTTGAAAATGCGAACTTGTTTCTTGAAATGGCTAAGCGTAGTGACTACAAATTGTGAACTTGTTTCTTGAAAATGGTTAGGTGTAGTGACTTGAAGTTGTAAACATGTTTCTTGAAAATGGTTAAGTGTAGTGAGTTGAAATGTGAATTAGTGAGTTGAAAATGGTTAAGTGTAGTGACTTGAATTTGTGAACTTGTTTCTTGAAAATGGTTTAATGTGGTGACTTGAAATGTGAACTTGTTTCTTGAAATGGCTAAGCGTAGAGACTACAAATTGTGAACTTGTTTCTTGAAAATGGTTAAGTGTAGTGACTTGTAATTGTGAACTTGTTTCTTGAATATGGTTAAGCGTAGCGACTTGAAATGTGAATTATGGACTTGAAAATGGTAAATTGGTTAAATCTGGTGACTTTAAATTTTGAACTTGTTTCCTTAAAATGGTTGAGTGTAGTGACTTGAAATTGCGAACTTGTTTCTTGAAATGGCTAAGCGTAGTGACTACAAATTGTGAACTTGTTTCTTGAAAATGGTTAGGTGTAGTGACTTGAAGTTGTAAACATGTTTCTTGAAAATGGTTAAGTGTAGTGAGTTGAAATGTGAATTAGTGAGTTGAAAATGGTTAAGTGTAGTGACTTGAATTTGTGAACTTGTTTCTTGAAAATGGTTTAATGTGGTGACTTGAAATTGTGAACCTGTTTCTTGAAAATGGTTTAATGTAGTGACTTTAAATTGTGAACTTTGTTGTTGAAATGGTTAAGTGTAGTGACTTGAAATTGTTAACTTGTTTCTTGAAATGGTTAAGTGTAGCGACTTGCAATTGTGACCTTGTTTCTTGAAAATGGTTAAGCGTAGTGAATTGAAATGTGAATTATTGTATGGAAAATGGTAAAATGGTTAAATGTAGTGACTTGAAATTGTGAACTTGTTTCTTGAAAATGGTTAACTGTAGTGACTTGAAATGTGAATTAGTGACTTGAAAATGGTTAAGTGTAGTGACTTTAAATGTGAATTAGGGACTTGAAAATGGTAAATTGGTTAAATAGTTGAGTGTAGTGACTTGAAAATGGTTAAGTGTAGTGACTTGAAATGTGAATTAGTGACTTGAAAAATGTAAAGTGTAGTGATTTGAAATTGTGAACTTGTTTCTTGAAATGGCTAAGCGTAGTGACTACAAATTGTGAACTTGTTTCTTGAAAATGGTTGAGTGTAGTGACTCGAAATTGTGAACTTGTTTCTTGAAATGGTAAAGTGTAGTGACTTGAAATTGTGAACTTGTTTCTTGAAAATTGTAGACTGTAGTGACTTGAAATTGTGAACTTGTTTCTTAAAAATGTAAAGTGTAGTGACTTGAAATTGTGAACTTGTTTCTTGAAAATGGTTAAATGTTGTGACTTGAAATGTGAACTTGTTTCTTGAAAATAGTTAAGTGTAGTGACTTAAAATGTTAATTAGAGACTTGAAATGGTTAAGTGTAGTGACATGAAATTGTGAACTTTTTTTTTGAAAATAGTTCAATGTAGTGACTTGGAATGTGATCTTGTTTCTTGAAAATGGTTAAGTGTAGAGACATAAAATGTGAATTAATGACTAGAAAATGGTTAAGTGTAGTGATTTGAAATTGTGAACTTGTTTCTTGAAATGGTTTAAGTGTAGTGGCTTGAAATGTGAATTGGTGACTTTAAAATGGTAAAGTGTAGTGATTTGAAATTGTGAACTTGTTTCTTGAAATGGCTAACCGTAGTGACTAGAAAATGTGAACTTGTTTCTTGAAAATGGTTAAGTGTAGTGACTTGAAATTGTAAACATGTTTCTTGAAAATGGTTAAGTGTAGTGAGTTGAAATGTGAATTAGTGAGTTGAAAATGGTTAAGTGTAGTGACTTGAAATTGTGAACTTGTTTCTTGAAATGGTTGAGTGTAGTGACTCGAAATTGTGAACTTGTTTCTTGAAATGGTAAAGTGTAGTGACTTGAAATTGTGAACTTGTTTCTTGAAAATTGTAGACTGTAGTGACTTGAAATTGTGAACTTGTTTCTTAAAAATGTAAAGTGTAGTGACTTGAAATTGTGAACTTGTTTCTTGAAAATGGTTAAATGTTGTGACTTGAAATGTGAACTTGTTTCTTGAAAATAGTTAAGTGTAGTGACTTAAAATGTTAATTAGAGACTTGAAATGGTTAAGTGTAGTGACATGAAATTGTGAACTTTTTCTTGAAAATAGTTCAATGTAGTAACTAGGAATGTGATCTTGTTTCTTGAAAATGGTTAAGTGTAGAGACATAAAATGTGAATTAATGACTAGAAAATGGTTAAGTGTAGTGACTTGAAATTGTGAACTTGTTTCTTGAAATGGTTTAAGTGTAGTGGCTTGAAATGTGAATTGGTGACTTTAAAATGGTAAAGTGTAGTGATTTGAAATTGTGAACTTGTTTCTTGAAATGGCTAACCGTAGTGACTAGAAAATGTGAACTTGTTTCTTGAAAATGGTTAAGTGTAGTGACTTGAAATTGTAAACATGTTTCTTGAAAATAGTTAAGTGTAGTGAGTTGAAATGTGAATTAGTGAGTTGAAAATGGTTAAGTGTAGTGACTTGAAATTGTGAACTTGTTTCTTGAAAATGGTTAAGTGTTGTGACTTAAAATGTGAATTAGTGACTTGAAAATGGTTAAGTGTAGTGACTTGAAATTGTGAACTTGTTTCTTGAAATGGTTAAGTGTAGTGACTTGGAATTGTGAACTTGTTTCTTGAATATGGTTAAGCGTAGTGACTTGAAATGTGAATTATGGACTTGAAAATGGTAAATTGGTTAAATCTAGTGACTTTAAATTTTGAACTTGTTTCCTTAAAATGGTTGAGTGTAGTGACTTGAAAATGGTTAAGTGTAGTGACTTGAAATGGTGAACTTGTTTCTTGAAATGGTTAAGTGTAGTGACTTGAAATTGTGAACTTGTTTCTTTAAAATGGTTAAGTGTAGTGACTTGAAATTGTGAACTTGTTATTTGAAAATGGTTAAGTGTAGTGAGTTGAAATGTGAATTAGTGACTTGAAACTGGTAAAGTGTAGTGACTTGAAATTGAGAACTTTTTTCTTGAAATGGCTAAGAGTAGTGACTTGAAATTGTGAACTTGTTTCTTGAAAATGTTTAAGTATAGTGACTTGAAATATGAATTAGTGACTTGAAAATGGTTAAGTGTAATGACTTGAAATAAGAATTAGGGACTTGAAAATGGTAAAATGGTTAAATGTAGTGACTTGAAATTGTGAACTTGTTTCATGAAAATGGTTGAGTGTAGTGGCTCGAAATTGTGAACTTGTTTCTTGAAATGGTAAACTGTAGTGACTTGAAATTGTGAACTTGTTTCTTGAAAATGGTTGAGTGTAGTGACTCGAAATTGTGAACTTGTTTCTTGAAATGGTAAAGTGTAGTGACTTGAAATTGTTAACTTGTTTCTTGAAAATTGTAGAGTGTAGTGACTTGAAATTGTGAACTTGTTTCTTGAAAATGGTTAACTGTAGTGACTTGAAAAGTGAATTAGTTTCTTGAAAATGGTTAAATGTTGTAACTTGAAATGTGAACTTGTTTCTTGAAAATAGTTAAGTGTAGTGAATTAAAATGTTAATTAGAGACTAGAAATGGTTAAGTGTAGTGACATGAAATTGTGAACTTTTTTCTTGAAAATAGTTCAATGTAGTGACTTGGAATGTGATCTTGTTTCTTGAAAATGGTTAAGTGTAGAGACATAAAATGTGAATTAATAACTAGAAAATGGTTAAGTGTAGTGACTTGAAATTGTGAACTTGTTTCTTGAAAATGGTTAAGTGTTGTGACTTAAAATGTGAATTAGTGACTTGAAAATGGTTAAGTGTAGTGACTTGAAATTGTGAACTTGTTTCTTGAAATGGTTAAGTGTAGTGACTTGTAATTGTGAACTTGTTTCTTGAATATGGTTAAGCGTAGTGACTTGAAATGTGAATTATGGACTTGAAAATGGTAAATTGGTTAAATCTAGTGACTTTAAATTTTGAACTTGTTTCCTTAAAATGGTTGAGTGTAGTGACTTGAAAATGGTTAAGTGTAATGACTTGAAATGGTGAACTTGTTTCTTGAAATGGTTAAGTGTAGTGACTTGAAATTGTGAACTTGTTTCTTAAAAATGGTTAAGTGTAGTGACTTGAAATTGTGAACTTGTTTCTTGAAAATGGTTAAGTGTAGTGAGTTGAAATGTGAATTAGTGACTTGAAACTGGTAAAGTGTAGTGACTTGAAATTGCGAACTTTTTTCTTGAAATGGCTAAGAGTAGTGACTTGAAATTGTGAACTTGTTTCTTGAAAATGTTTAAGTATAGTGACTTGAAATATGAATTAGTGACTTGAAAATGGTTAAGTGTAATGACTTGAAATAAGAATTAGGGACTTGAAAATGGTAAAATGGTTAAATGTAGTGACTTGAAATTGTGAACTTGTTTCATGAAAATGGTTGAGTGTAGTGGCTCGAAATTGTGAACTTGTTTCTTGAAATGGTAAACTGTAGTGACTTGAAATTGTGAACTTGTTTCTTGAAAATGGTTGAGTGTAGTGACTCGAAATTGTGAACTTGTTTCTTGAAATGGTAAAGTGTAGTGATTTGAAATTGTAAACTTGTTTCTTGAAAATTGTAGAGTGTAGTGACTTGAAATTGCGAACTTGTTTCTTGAAAATGGTTAACTGTAGTGACTTGAAATTGTGAACTTGTTTCTTGAATATGGTTAAGCGTAGTGACTTGAAATGTGAATTATGGACTTGAAAATGGTAAATTGGTTAAATCTAGTGACTTTAAATTTTGAACTTGTTTCCTTAAAATGGTTGAGTGTAGTGACTTGAAAATGGTTAAGTGTAATGACTTGAAATGGTGAACTTGTTTCTTGAAATGGTTAAGTGTAGTGCCTTGAAATTGTGAACTTGTTTCTTAAAAATGGTTAAGTGTAGTGACTTGAAATTGTGAACTTGTTTCTTGAAAATGGTTAAGTGTAGTGAGTTGAAATGTGAATTAGTGACTTGAAACTGGTAAAGTGTAGTGACTTGAAATGTAAACTTGTTTCTTGAAAATTGTAGAGTGTAGTGACTTGAAATTGCGAACTTGTTTCTTGAAAATGGTTAACTGTAGTGACTTGAAATGTGAATTAGTTTCTTGAAAATGGTTAAATGTTGTACCTTGAAATGTGAACTTATTTCTTAAAAATAGTTAAGTGTAGTGACTTAAAATGTTAATTAGAGACTTGAAATGGTTAAGTGTAGTGACATGAAATTGTGAACTTTTTTCTTGAAAATAGTTCAATGTAGTGATTTGGAATGTGATCTTGTTTCTTGAAAATGGTTAAGTGTAGAGACATAAAATGTGAATTAATGACTAGAAAATGGTTAAGTGTGGTGACTTGAAATTGTGAACTTGTTTCTTGAAATGGTTAAGTGTAGTGGCTTGAAATGTGAATTGGTGACTTTAAAATGGTAAAGTGTAGTGATTTGAAATTGTGAACTTGTTTCTGGAAATGGCTAACCGTAGTGACTAGAAAATGTGAACTTGTTTCTTGAAAATGGTTAAGTGTAGTGACTTGAAATTGTGAACTTGTTTCTTGAAAATGGTGTAATGTGGTGACTTGAAATGTGAACTTGTTTCTGGAAAATGGTTAAGTGTTGTGACTTAAAATGTGAATTAGTGACTTGAAAATGGCTAAGTGTAGTGACTTGACATTGTTAACTTGTTTCTTGAAATTGTTAAGTGTAGCGACTTGCAATTGTGAACTTGTTTCTTGAAAATGGTTAAGCGTAGTGAATTGAAATGTGAATTATTATATGGAAAATGGTAAAATGGTTAAATGTAGTGACTTGAAATTGTGAACTTGTTTCTTGAAAATGGTTAACTGTAGTGACTTAAAATGTGAATTAGTGACTTGAAAATGGTTAAGTGTAGTGACTTGAAATATGAATTAGGGACTTGAAAATGGTAAAATGGTTAAATGTAGTGATTTGAAATTGTGAACTTGTTTCTTGAAATGGTTAAGTGTAGTGACTTGCAATTGTGAACTTGTATCTTGAAAATGGTTATGTGTAGTGATTTGAAATGTGAATTAGTTTCTTGAAAATGGTTAAATGTTGTGACTTGAAATGTGAACTTGTTTCTTGATAATGGTTAAGTGTAGTGACTTAAAATGTGAATTAGAGACTTGAAATGGTCAAGTGTAGTGACATGAAATTGTGAACTTTTTTCTTTAAAATGGTTAAATGTAGTGACTTAAAATGTGATCTTGTTTCTTGAAAATGGTTAAGTGTAGGGAAATAAAATTTGAATTAATGACTAGAAAATGGTTAAGTGTAGTGCCTTGAAATTGTGAACTTGTTTCTTGAAATGGTTAAGTGTAGTGACTTGAAATGTGAATTAGTGACTTGAAAATGGTAAAGTGTAGTGACTTGAAATTGCGAACTTGTTTCTTGAAATCGCTAAGCGTAGTGACTACAAATTGTGAACTTGTTTCTTGAAAATGGTTAGGTGTAGTGACTTGAAGTTGTAAACATGTTTCTTGAAAATGGTTAAGTGTAGTGAGTTGAAATGTGAATTAGTGAGTTGAAAATGGTTAAGTGTAGTGACTTGAAATTGTGAACTTGTTTCTTGAAAATGGTGTAATGTGGTGACTTGAAATGTGAACTTGTTTCTGGAAAATGGTTAAGTGTTGTGACTTAAAATGTGAATTAGAGACTTGAAAATGGTTAAGTGTAGTGACTTGAAATTGTTAACTTGTTTCTTGAAATGGTTAAGTGTAGCGACTTGCAATTGTGACCTTGTTTCTTGAAAATGGTTAAGCGTAGTGAATTGAAATGTGAATTATTGTATGGAAAATGGTAAAATGGTTAAATGTAGTGACTTGAAATTGTGAACTTGTTTCTTGAAAATGGTTAACTGTAGTAATTTGAAATGTGAATTAGTGACTTGAAAATGGTTAAGTGTAGACACTTTAAATGTGAATTAGGGACTTGAAAATGGTAAATTGGTTAAATGTAGTGACTTTAAATTTTGAACTTGTTTCCTTAAAATTGTTGAGTGTAGTGACTTGAAATGTGAATTAGTGACTTGAAAATGGTAAAGTGTAGTGACTTGATATTGCGAACTTGTTTCTTGAAATGGCTAAGCGTAGAGACTACAAATTGTGAACTTGTTTCTTGAAAATGGTTAAGTGTAGTGACTTGAAATTGTAAACATGTTTCTTGAAAATGGTTAAGTGTAGTGAGTTGAAATGTGAATTAGTGAGTTAAAAATGGTTAAGTGTAGTGACTTGAAATTGTGAACTTGTTTCTTGAAAATGGTGCAATGTAGTGACTTGAAATGTGAACTTGTTTCTTGAAAATGGTTAAGTGTTGTGACTTAAAATGTGAATTAGTGACTTGAAAATGGTTGAGTGTAGTGACTTGAAATATGAATTAGGGACTTGAAAATGGTAAAATGGTTAAATGTAGTGATTTGAATTTGTGAACTTTTTTCTTGAAATGGTTAAGTGTAGTGACTTGCAATTGTGAACTTGTATCTTGAAAATGGTTAAGTGTAGTGATTTGAAATGTGAATTAGTTTCTTGAAAATGGTTAAATGTTGTGACTTGAAATGTGAACTTGTTTCTTGAAAATGCTTAACTATAGTGACATAAAATGTGAATTAATGACTAGAAAATGGTTAAGTGTAGTGACTTGAAATTGTGAACTTGTTTCTTGAAATGGTTTAAGTGTAGTGGCTTGAAATGTGAATTGGTGACTTTAAAATGGTAAAGTGTAGTGATTTGAAATTGTGAACTTGTTTCTTGAAATGGCTAACCGTAGTGACTAGAAAATGTGAACTTCTTTCTTGAAAATGGTTAAGTGTAGTGACTTGAAATTGTAAACATGCTTCTTGAAAATGGTTAAGTGTAGTGACTTGAAATTGTGAACTTGTTTCTTGAAAATGGTGTAATGTGGTGACTTGAAATGTGAACTTGTTTCTGGAAAATGTTTAAGTGTTGTGACTTAAAATGTGAATTAGTGACTTGAAAATGGTTAAGTGTAGTGACTTGAAATTGTTAACTTGTTTCTTGAAATGGTTAAGTGTAGCGACTTGCAATTGTGAACTTGTTTCTTGAAAATGGTTAAGCGTAGTGACTTGAAATGTGAATTATTGTATGGAAAATGGTAAAATGGTTAAATGTAGTGACTTGAAATTGTGAACTTGTTTCTTGAAAATGGTTAACTGTAGTGACTTGAAATGTGAATTAGTGACTTGAAAATGGTTAAGTGTAGTGACTTTAAATGTGAATTAGGGACTTGAAAATGGTAAATTGGATAAATGTAGTGACTTTAAATTTTGAACTTGTTTCCCTAAAATGGTTGAGTGTAGTGACTTGAAATGTTAATTAGTGACTTGAAAATGGTTAAGTGTAGTGACTTGAAATGGTGAACTTGTTTCTTGAAATGGTTAAGTGTAGTGACTTGTAATTGTGAACTTGTTTCTTGAATATGGTTAAGCGTAGTGATTTGAAATGTGAATTAGTTTCTTGAAAATGGTAAAATGGTTAAATGTAGTGATTTGAAATTGTGAACTTGTTTCTTGAAATAGTTAAGTGTAGTGACTTGAAATTGTGAACTTGTCTCTTGAAATGGTTAAGTGTAGTGACTTGCAATTGTGAACTTGTATCTTGAAAATGGTTAAGTGTAGTGATTTGAAATGTGAATTAGTTTCTTGAAAATGGTTAAATGTTGTGACTTGAAATGTGAACTTGTTTCTTGAAAATGCTTAACTATAGTGACATAAAATGTGAATTAATGACTAGAAAATGGTTAAGTGTAGTGACTTGAAATTGTGAACTTGTTTCTTGAAATGGTTTAAGTGTAGTGGCTTGAAATGTGAATTGGTGACTTTAAAATGGTAAAGTGTAGTGATTTGAAATTGTGAACTTGTTTCTTGAAATGGCTAACCGTAGTGACTAGAAAATGTGAACTTGTTTCTTGAAAATGGTTAAGTGTAGTGACTTGAAATTGTAAACATGTTTCTTGAAAATGGTTAAGTGTAGTGACTTGAAATTGTGAACTTGCTTCTTGAAAATGGTGTAATGTGGTGACTTGAAATGTGAACTTGCTTCTGGAAAATGTTTAAGTGTTGTGACTTAAAATGTGAATTAGTGACTTGAAAATGGTTAAGTGTAGTGACTTGAAATTGTTAACTTGTTTCTTGAAATGGTTAAGTGTAGCGACTTGCAATTGTGAACTTGTTTCTTGAAAATGGTTAAGCGTAGTGACTTGAAATGTGAATTATTGTATGGAAAATGGTAAAATGGTTAAATGTAGTGACTTGAAATTGTGAACTTGTTTCTTGAAAATGGTTAACTGTAGTGACTTGAAATGTGAATTAGTGACTTGAAAATGGTTAAGTGTAGTGACTTTAAATGTGAATTAGGGACTTGAAAATGGTAAATAGGATAAATGTAGTGACTTTAAATTTTGAACTTGTTTCCCTAAAATGGTTGAGTGTAGTGACTTGAAATGTTAATTAGTGACTTGAAAATGGTTAAGTGTAGTGACTTGAAATGGTGAACTTGTTTCTTGAAATGGTTAAGTGTAGTGACTTGTAATTGTGAACTTGTTTCTTGAATATGGTTAAGCGTAGTGATTTGAAATGTGAATTAGTTTCTTGAAAATGGTAAAATGGTTAAATGTAGTGATTTGAAATTGTGAACTTGTTTCTTGAAATGGTTAAGTGTAGTGACTTGAAATTGTGAACTTGTCTCTTGAAATGGTTAAGTGTAGTGACTTGCAATTGTGAACTTGTATCTTGAAAATGGTTAAGTGTAGTGATTTGAAATGTGAATTAGTTTCTTGAAAATGGTTAAATGTTGTGACTTGAAATGTGAACTTGTTTCTTGAAAATGCTTAACTATAGTGACATAAAATGTGAATTAATGACTAGAAAATGGTTAAGTGTAGTGACTTGAAATTGTGAACTTGTTTCTTGAAATGGTTTAAGTGTAGTGGCTTGAAATGTGAATTGGTGACTTTAAAATGGTAAAGTGTAGTGATTTGAAATTGTGAACTTGTTTCTTGAAATGGCTAACCGTAGTGACTAGAAAATGTGAACTTGTTTCTTGAAAATGGTTAAGTGTAGTGACTTGAAATTGTAAACATGTTTCTTGAAAATGGTTAAGTGTAGTGACTTGAAATTGTGAACTTGCTTCTTGAAAATGGTGTAATGTGGTGACTTGAAATGTGAACTTGCTTCTGGAAAATGTTTAAGTGTTGTGACTTAAAATGTGAATTAGTGACTTGAAAATGGTTAAGTGTAGTGACTTGAAATTGTTAACTTGTTTCTTGAAATGGTTAAGTGTAGCGACTTGCAATTGTGAACTTGTTTCTTGAAAATGGTTAAGCGTAGTGACTTAAAATGTGAATTATTGTATGGAAAATGGTAAAATGGTTAAATGTAGTGACTTGAAATTGTGAACTTGTTTCTTGAAAATGGTTAACTGTAGTGACTTGAAATGTGAATTAGTGACTTGAAAATGGTTAAGTGTAGTGACTTTAAATGTGAATTAGGGACTTGAAAATGGTAAATTGGATAAATGTAGTGACTTTAAATTTTGAACTTGTTTCCCTAAAATGGTTGAGTGTAGTGACTTGAAATGTTAATTAGTGACTTGAAAATGGTTAAGTGTAGTGACTTGAAATGGTGAACTTGTTTCTTGAAATGGTTAAGTGTAGTGACTTGTAATTGTGAACTTGTTTCTTGAATATGGTTAAGCGTAGTGATTTGAAATGTGAATTAGTTTCTTGAAAATGGTAAAATGGTTAAATGTAGTGATTTGAAATTGTGAACTTGTTTCTTGAAATGGTTAAGTGTAGTGACTTGAAATTGTGAACTTGTCTCTTGAAATGGTTAAGTGTAGTGACTTGCAATTGTGAACTTGTATCTTGAAAATGGTTAAGTGTAGTGATTTGAAATGTGAATTAGTTTCTTGAAAATGGTTAAATGTTGTGACTTGAAATGTGAACTTGTTTCTTGAAAATGCTTAACTATAGTGACATAAAATGTGAATTAATGACTAGAAAATGGTTAAGTGTAGTGACTTGAAATTGTGAACTTGTTTCTTGAAATGGTTTAAGTGTAGTGGCTTGAAATGTGAATTGGTGACTTTAAAATGGTAAAGTGTAGTGATTTGAAATTGTGAACTTGTTTCTTGAAATGGCTAACCGTAGTGACTAGAAAATGTGAACTTGTTTCTTGAAAATGGTTAAGTGTAGTGACTTGAAATTGTAAACATGTTTCTTGAAAATGGTTAAGTGTAGTGACTTGAAATTGTGAACTTGCTTCTTGAAAATGGTGTAATGTGGTGACTTGAAATGTGAACTTGCTTCTGGAAAATGTTTAAGTGTTGTGACTTAAAATGTGAATTAGTGACTTGAAAATGGTTAAGTGTAGTGACTTGAAATTGTTAACTTGTTTCTTGAAATGGTTAAGTGTAGCGACTTGCAATTGTGAACTTGTTTCTTGAAAATGGTTAAGCGTAGTGACTTGAAATGTGAATTATTGTATGGAAAATGGTAAAATGGTTAAATGTAGTGACTTGAAATTGTGAACTTGTTTCTTGAAAATGGTTAACTGTAGTGACTTGAAATGTGAATTAGTGACTTGAAAATGGTTAAGTGTAGTGACTTTAAATGTGAATTAGGGACTTGAAAATGGTAAATTGGATAAATGTAGTGACTTTAAATTTTGAACTTGTTTCCCTAAAATGGTTGAGTGTAGTGACTTGAAATGTTAATTAGTGACTTGAAAATGGTTAAGTGTAGTGACTTGAAATGGTGAACTTGTTTCTTGAAATGGTTAAGTGTAGTGACTTGTAATTGTGAACTTGTTTCTTGAATATGGTTAAGCGTAGTGATTTGAAATGTGAATTAGTTTCTTGAAAATGGTAAAATGGTTAAATGTAGTGATTTGAAATTGTGAACTTGTTTCTTGAAATGGTTAAGTGTAGTGACTTGAAATTGTGAACTTGTCTCTTGAAATGGTTAAGTGTAGTGACTTGCAATTGTGAACTTGTATCTTGAAAATGGTTAAGTGTAGTGATTTGAAATGTGAATTAGTTTCTTGAAAATGGTTAAATGTTGTGACTTGAAATGTGAACTTGTTTCTTGAAAATGCTTAACTATAGTGACATAAAATGTGAATTAATGACTAGAAAATGGTTAAGTGTAGTGACTTGAAATTGTGAACTTGTTTCTTGAAATGGTTTAAGTGTAGTGGCTTGAAATGTGAATTGGTGACTTTAAAATGGTAAAGTGTAGTGATTTGAAATTGTGAACTTGTTTCTTGAAATGGCTAACCGTAGTGACTAGAAAATGTGAACTTGTTTCTTGAAAATGGTTAAGTGTAGTGACTTGAAATTGTAAACATGTTTCTTGAAAATGGTTAAGTGTAGTGACTTGAAATTGTGAACTTGTTTCTTGAAAATGGTGTAATGTGGTGACTTGAAATGTGAACTTGTTTCTGGAAAATGTTTAAGTGTTGTGACTTAAAATGTGAATTAGTGACTTGAAAATGGTTAAGTGTAGTGACTTGAAATTGTTAACTTGTTTCTTGAAATGGTTAAGTGTAGCGACTTGCAATTGTGAACTTGTTTCTTGAAAATGGTTAAGCGTAGTGACTTGAAATGTGAATTATTGTATGGAAAATGGTAAAATGGTTAAATGTAGTGACTTGAAATTGTGAACTTGTTTCTTGAAAATGGTTAACTGTAGTGACTTGAAATGTGAATTAGTGACTTGAAAATGGTTAAGTGTAGTGACTTTAAATGTGAATTAGGGACTTGAAAATGGTAAATTGGATAAATGTAGTGACTTTAAATTTTGAACTTGTTTCCCTAAAATGGTTGAGTGTAGTGACTTGAAATGTTAATTAGTGACTTGAAAATGGTTAAGTGTAGTGACTTGAAATGGTGAACTTGTTTCTTGAAATGGTTAAGTGTAGTGACTTGTAATTGTGAACTTGTTTCTTGAATATGGTTAAGCGTAGTGATTTGAAATGTGAATTAGTTTCTTGAAAATGGTAAAATGGTTAAATGTAGTGATTTGAAATTGTGAACTTGTTTCTTGAAATGGTTAAGTGTAGTGACTTGAAATTGTGAACTTGTATCTTGAAAATGGTTAATTGTAGTGATTTGAAATGTGAATTAGTTTCTTGAAAATGGTTAAATGTTGTGACTTGAAATGTGAACTTGTTTCTAGAAAATGCTTAACTATAGTGACATAAAATGTGAATTAATGACTAGAAAATGGTTAAGTGTAGTGACTTGAAATTGTGAACTTGTTTCTTGAAATGGTTTAAGTGTAGTGGCTTGAAATGTGAATTGGTGACTTTAAAATGGTAAAGTGTAGTGATTTGAAATTGTGAACTTGTTTCTTGAAATGGCTAACCGTAGTGACTAGAAAATGTGAACTTGTTTCTTGAAAATGGTTAAGTGTAGTGACTTGAAATTGTAAACATGTTTCTTGAAAATGGTTAAGTGTAGTGACTTGAAATTGTGAACTTGCTTCTTGAAAATGGTGTAATGTGGTGACTTGAAATGTGAACTTGCTTCTGGAAAATGTTTAAGTGTTGTGACTTAAAATGTGAATTAGTGACTTGAAAATGGTTAAGTGTAGTGACTTGAAATTGTTAACTTGTTTCTTGAAATGGTTAAGTGTAGCGACTTGCAATTGTGAACTTGTTTCTTGAAAATGGTTAAGCGTAGTGACTTGAAATGTGAATTATTGTATGGAAAATGGTAAAATGGTTAAATGTAGTGACTTGAAATTGTGAACTTGTTTCTTGAAAATGGTTAACTGTAGTGACTTGAAATGTGAATTAGTGACTTGAAAATGGTTAAGTGTAGTGACTTTAAATGTGAATTAGGGACTTGAAAATGGTAAATTGGATAAATGTAGTGACTTTAAATTTTGAACTTGTTTCCCTAAAATGGTTGAGTGTAGTGACTTGAAATGTTAATTAGTGACTTGAAAATGGTTAAGTGTAGTGACTTGAAATGGTGAACTTGTTTCTTGAAATGGTTAAGTGTAGTGACTTGTAATTGTGAACTTGTTTCTTGAATATGGTTAAGCGTAGTGATTTGAAATGTGAATTAGTTTCTTGAAAATGGTAAAATGGTTAAATGTAGTGATTTGAAATTGTGAACTTGTTTCTTGAAATGGTTAAGTGTAGTGACTTGAAATTGTGAACTTGTCTCTTGAAATGGTTAAGTGTAGTGACTTGCAATTGTGAACTTGTATCTTGAAAATGGTTAAGTGTAGTGATTTGAAATGTGAATTAGTTTCTTGAAAATGGTTAAATGTTGTGACTTGAAATGTGAACTTGTTTCTTGAAAATGCTTAACTATAGTGACATAAAATGTGAATTAATGACTAGAAAATGGTTAAGTGTAGTGACTTGAAATTGTGAACTTGTTTCTTGAAATGGTTTAAGTGTAGTGGCTTGAAATGTGAATTGGTGACTTTAAAATGGTAAAGTGTAGTGATTTGAAATTGTGAACTTGTTTCTTGAAATGGCTAACCGTAGTGACTAGAAAATGTGAACTTGTTTCTTGAAAATGGTTAAGTGTAGTGACTTGAAATTGTAAACATGTTTCTTGAAAATGGTTAAGTGTAGTGACTTGAAATTGTGAACTTGTTTCTTGAAAATGGTGTAATGTGGTGACTTGAAATGTGAACTTGCTTCTGGAAAATGTTTAAGTGTTGTGACTTAAAATGTGAATTAGTGACTTGAAAATGGTTAAGTGTAGTGACTTGAAATTGTTAACTTGTTTCTTGAAATGGTTAAGTGTAGCGACTTGCAATTGTGAACTTGTTTCTTGAAAATGGTTAAGCGTAGTGACTTGAAATGTGAATTATTGTATGGAAAATGGTAAAATGGTTAAATGTAGTGACTTGAAATTGTGAACTTGTTTCTTGAAAATGGTTAACTGTAGTGACTTGAAATGTGAATTAGTGACTTGAAAATGGTTAAGTGTAGTGACTTTAAATGTGAATTAGGGACTTGAAAATGGTAAATTGGATAAATGTAGTGACTTTAAATTTTGAACTTGTTTCCCTAAAATGGTTGAGTGTAGTGACTTGAAATGTTAATTAGTGACTTGAAAATGGTTAAGTGTAGTGACTTGAAATGGTGAACTTGTTTCTTGAAATGGTTAAGTGTAGTGACTTGTAATTGTGAACTTGTTTCTTGAATATGGTTAAGCGTAGTGATTTGAAATGTGAATTAGTTTCTTGAAAATGGTAAAATGGTTAAATGTAGTGATTTGAAATTGTGAACTTGTTTCTTGAAATGGTTAAGTGTAGTGACTTGAAATTGTGAACTTGTCTCTTGAAATGGTTAAGTGTAGTGACTTGCAATTGTGAACTTGTATCTTGAAAATGGTTAAGTGTAGTGATTTGAAATGTGAATTAGTTTCTTGAAAATGGTTAAATGTTGTGACTTGAAATGTGAACTTGTTTCTAGAAAATGCTTAACTATAGTGACATAAAATGTGAATTAATGACTAGAAAATGGTTAAGTGTAGTGACTTGAAATTGTGAACTTGTTTCTTGAAATGGTTTAAGTGTAGTGGCTTGAAATGTGAATTGGTGACTTTAAAATGGTAAAGTGTAGTGATTTGAAATTGTGAACTTGTTTCTTGAAATGGCTAACCGTAGTGACTAGAAAATGTGAACTTGTTTCTTGAAAATGGTTAAGTGTAGTGACTTGAAATTGTAAACATGTTTCTTGAAAATGGTTAAGTGTAGTGACTTGAAATTGTGAACTTGTTTCTTGAAAATGGTGTAATGTGGTGACTTGAAATGTGAACTTGTTTCTGGAAAATGGCTAAGTGTTGTGACTTAAAATGTGAATTAGTGACTTGAAAATGGTTAAGTGTAGTGACTTGAAATTGTTAACTTGTTTCTTGAAATGGTTAAGTGTAGCGACTTGCAATTGTGAACTTGTTTCTTTAAAATGGTGTAATGTGGTGACTTTAAATGTGAACTTGTTTCTGGAAAATGGTTAAGTGTTGTGACTTAAAATGTGAATTAGTGACTTGAAAATGGTTAAGTGTAGTGACTTGTAATTGTGAACTTGTTTCTTGAATATGGTTAAGCGTAGTGACTTGAAATGTGAATTATGGACTTGAAAATGGTAAATTGGTTAAATCTAGTGACTTTAAATTTTGAACTTGTTTCCTTAAAATGGTTGAGAGTAGTGACTTGAAAATGGTTAAGTGTAGTGACTTGAAATGGCGAACTTGTTTCTTGAAATGTTTAAGTGTAGTGACTTAAAATGTGAATTAGTGGGTTAGAAATGGTTTAGTGTAGTGACTTGAAATTGTGAACTTGTTTCTTGAAAATGGTTAAGTGTAGTGACTTGAAATGTGAATTAGTGACTTGAAACTGCTAAAGTGTAGTGACTTGAAATTGCGAACTTTTTTCATGAAATGGCTAAGCGTAGTGACTTGAAATTGTGAACTTGTTTCTTCAAAATGTTTAAGTGTAGTGACTTGAAATGTGAATTAGTGACTTGGAAATGGTTAAGTGTAGTGACTTGAAATATGAATTAGGGACTTGAAAATGGTAAAATGGTTAAATGTAGTGACTTGAAATTGTGAACTTGTTTCATGAAAATGGTTGAGTGTAGTGACTCAAAATTGTGAACTTGTTTCTTGAAATGGTAAAGTGTAGTGACTTGAAATTGTGAACTTGTTTCTTGAAAATGGTTGAGTGTAGTGACTCGAAATTGTGAACTTTTTTCTTGAAATGGTAAAGTGTAGTGACTTGAAATTGTGAACTTGTTTCTTGAAAATGGTTAAGTGTAGTGACTTGAAATGTAAATTAGTGACTTGAAAATGGTTAAGTGTAGTGACTTGAAATTGTGAACTTGTTTCTTGAAATGGTTAAGTGTAGTGACTTGCAATTGTGAACTTGTTTCTTGAAAATGGTTAAGCGTAGTGACTTTAAATTGTGAACTTCTTTCTTGAAATGGTTAAGTGTAGTGACTTGCAATTGTGAACTTGTATCTTGAAAATGGTTAAGTGTACTGATTTGAAATGTGAATTAGTTTCTTGAAAATGGTTAAATTTTGTGACTTGAAATGTGAACTTGTTTCTTGAAAATGGTTAACTGTAGTGACATAAAATGTGAATTAATGACAAGAAAATGGTTAAGTGTAGTGACTTGAAAATGGGAACTTGTTTCTTGAAGTGGTTTAAGTGTAGTGGCTTGAAATGTGAATTGGTGACTTTAAAATGGTAAAGTGTAGTGATTTGAAATTGTGAACTTGTTTCCTGAAATGGCTAACCGTTGTGACTAGAAAATGTGAACTTGTTTCTTGAAAATGGTTAAGTGTAGTGACTTGAAATTGTAAACATGTTTCTTGAAAATGGTTAAGTGTAGTGACTTGAAATTGTGAACTTGTTTCTTGAAAATGGTGTAATGTGGTGACTTGAAATGTGAACTTGTTTCTGGAAAATGGTTAAGTGTTGTGACTTAAAATGTGAATTAGTGACTTGAAAATGGTTAAGTGTAGCGACTTGAAATGGTTAACTTGTTTCTTGAAATGGTTAAGTGTAGCGACTTGCAATTGTGAACTTGTTTCTTGAAAATGGTTAAGCGTAGTGACTTGAAATGTGAATTATTGTATCGAAAATGGTAAAATGGTTAAATGTAGTGACTTGAAATTGTGAACTTGTATCTTGAAAATGGTTAAGTGTAGTGATTTGAAATGTGAATTAGTGGGTTAGAAATGGTTTAGTGTAGTGACTTGAAATTGTGAACTTGTTTCTTGAAAATGGTTAAGTGTAGTGACTTGAAATGTGAATTAGTGACTTGAAACTGGTAAAGTGTAGTGACTTGAAATTGCGAACTTTTTTCTTGAAATGGCTAAGCGTAGTGACTTGAAATTGTGAACTTGTTTCATGAAAATGGTTGAGTGTAGTGACTCAAAATTGTGAACTTGATTCTTGAAATGGTAAAGTGTAGTGACATGAAATTGTGAACTTGTTTCTTGAAAATGGTTGAGTGTAGTGACTCGAAATTGTGAACTTGTTTCTTTAAATGGTAAAGTGTAGTGACTTGAAATTGTGAACTTGTTTCTTTAAAATGGTTAAGTGTAGTGACTTGAAATGTGAATTAGTGACTTGAAACTGGTAAAGTGTAGTGACTTGAAATTGCGAACTTTTTTCTTGAAATGGCTAAGCGTAGTGACTTGAAATTGTGAACTTGTTTCTTCAAAATGTTTAAGTGTAGTGACTTGGAATGTGAATTAGTGACTTGAAAATGGTTAAGTGTAGTGACTTGAAATATGAATTAGGGACTTGAAAATGGTAAAATGGTTAAATGTAGTGACTTGAAATTGTGAACTTGTTTCATGAAAATGGTTGAGTGTAGTGACTCAAAATTGTGAACTTGTTTCTTGAAATGGTAAAGTGTAGTGACTTGAAATTGTGAACTTGTTTCTTGAAAATGGTTGAGTGTAGTGACTCGAAATTGTGAACTTGTTTCTTGAAATGGTAAAGTGTAGTGACTTGAAATTGTGAACTTGTTTCTTGAAAATGGTTAAGTGTAGTGACTTGAAATTGTGAACTTGTTTCTTGAAATGGTTAAGTGTAGTGACTTGCAATTGTGAACTTGTTTCTTGAAAATGGTTAAGCGTAGTGACTTGAAATTGTGAACTTCTTTCTTGAAATGGTTAAGTGTAGTGACTTGCAATTGTGAACTTGTATCTTGAAAATGGTTAAGTGTAGTGATTTGAAATGTGAATTAGTTTCTTGAAAATGGTCAAATTTTGTGACTTGAAATGTGAACTTGTTTCTTGAAAATGGTTAACTGTAGTGACATAAAATGAGAATTAATGACTAGAAAATGGTTAAGTGTAGTGACTTGAAAATGGGAACTTGTTTCTTGAAATGGTTTAAGTGTAGTGGCTTGAAATGTGAATTGGTGACTTTAAAATGGTAAAGTGTAGTGATTTGAAATTGTGAACTTGTTTCCTGAAATGGCTAACCGTTGTGACTAGAAAATGTGAACTTGTTTCTTGAAAATGGTTAAGTGTAGTGACTTGAAATTGTAAACATGTTTCTTAAAAATGGTTAAGTGTAGTGACTTGAAATTGTGAACTTGTTTCTTGAAAATGGTGTAATGTGGTGACTTGAAGTGTGAACTTGTTTCTGGAAAATGGTTAAGTGTTGTGACTTAAAATGTGAATTAGTGACTTGAAAATGGTTAAGTGTAGTGACTTGAAATTGTTAACTTGTTTCTTGAAATGGTTAAGTGTAGCGACTTGCAATTGTGAACTTGTTTCTTGAAAATTGTTAAGCGTAGTGACTTGAAATGTGAAATATTGTATCGAAAATGGTAAAATGGTTAAATGTAGTGACTTGCAATTGTGAACTTGTATCTTGAAAATGGTTAAATGTAGTGACTTGAAATTGTGAACTTGTTTCTTGAAATGTTTAAGTGTAGTGACTTAAAATGTGAATTAGTGGGTTAGAAATGGTTTAGTGTAGTGACTTGAAATTGTGAACTTGTTTCTTGAAAATGGTTAAGTGTAGTGACTTGAAATGTGAATTAGTGACTTGAAACTGGTAAAGTGTAGTGACTTGAAATTGCGAACTTTTTTCTTGAAATGGCTAAGCGTAGTGACTTGAAATTGTGAACTTGTTTCTTCAAAATGTTTAAGTGTAGTGACTTGAAATGTGAATTAGTGACTTGGAAATGGTTAAGTGTAGTGACTTGAAATATGAATTAGGGACTTGAAAATCGTAAAATGGTTAAATGTAGTGACTTGAAATTGTGAACTTGTTTCATGAAAATGGTTGAGTGTAGTGACTCAAAATTGTGAACTTGTTTCTTGAAATGGTAAAGTGTAGTGACTTGAAATTGTGAACTTGTTTCTTGAAAATGGTTGAGTGTAGTGACTCGAAATTGTGAACTTTTTTCTTGAAATGGTAAAGTGTAGTGACTTGCAATTGTGAACTTGTTTCTTGAAAATGGTTAAGCGTAGTGACTTGAAATGTGAATTATTGTATCGAAAATGGTAAAATGGTTAAATGTAGTGACTTGAAATTGTGAACTTGTATCTTGAAAATGGTTAAGTGTAGTGATTTGAAATGTGAATTAGTGGGTTAGAAATGGTTTAGTGTAGTGACTTGAAATTGTGAACTTGTTTCTTGAAAATGGTTAAGTGTAGTGACATAAAATGTGAATTAATGACTAGAAAATGGTTAAGTGTAGTGACTTGAAAATGGGAACTTGTTTCTTGAAATGGTTTAAGTGTAGTGGCTTGAAATGTGAATTGGTGACTTTAAAATGGTAAAGTGTAGTGATTTGAAATTGTGAACTTGTTTCCTGAAATGGCTAACCGTTGTGACTCGAAAATGTGAACTTGTTTCTTGAAAATGGTTAAGTGTAGTGACTTGAAATTGTAAACATGTTTCTTGAAAATGGTTAAGTGTAGTGACTTGAAATTGTGAACTTGTTTCTTGAAAATGGTGTAATGTGGTGACTTGAAATGTGAACTTGTTTCTGGAAAATGGTTAAGTGTTGTGACTTAAAATGTGAATTAGTGACTTGAAAATGGTTAAGTGTAGTGACTTGAAATTGTTAACTTGTTTCTTGAAATGGTTAAGTGTAGCGACTTGCAATTGTGAACTTGTTTCTTGAAAATGGTTAAGCGTAGTGACTTGAAA
The DNA here is from genome assembly GCA_031232105.1 of Capsicum rhomboideum. Lineage (NCBI taxonomy): Eukaryota > Viridiplantae > Streptophyta > Magnoliopsida > Solanales > Solanaceae > Capsicum > Capsicum rhomboideum. The sequence continues at coordinate 62,548,016 of CP124711.1, forward strand.
TGTGAATTATTGTATCGAAAATGGTAAAATGGTTAAATGTAGTGACTTGCAATTGTGAACTTGTATCTTGAAAATGGTTAAGTGTAGTGATTTGAAATGTGAATTAGTTTCTTGAAAATGGTTAACTGTAGTGACTTGATATGTGAATTAGTGACTTGAAAATGGTTAAGTGTAGTGACTTTAAATGTGAATTAGGGGCTTGAAAATGGTAAATTGGATAAATGTAGTGACTTTAAATTTTGAACTTGTTTCCCTAAAATGGTTGAGTGTAGTGACTTGAAATGTTAATTAGTGACTTGAAAATGGTTAAGTGTAGTGACTTGAAATGGTGAACTTGTTTCTTGAAATGGTTAAGTGTAGTGACTTGAAATTGTAAGCATGTTTCTTGAAAATGGTTAAGTGTAGTGAGTTGAAATGTGAATTAGTGAGTTGAAAATGGTAAATTGGATAAATGTAGTGACTTTAATTTTTGAACTTGTTTCCTTAAAATTGTTGAGTGTAGTGACTTGAAATGTGAATTAGTGACTTGAAAATGGTAAAGTGTAGTGACTTGAAATTGCGAACTTGTTTCTTGAAATGGCTAAGCGTAGTGACTACAAATTATGAACTTGTTTCTTGAAAATGGTTAAGTGTAGTGACTTGCAATTGTAAACATGTTTCTTGAAAATGGTTAAGTGTAGTGAGTTGAAATGTGAATTAGTGAGTTAAAAATGGTTAAGTGTAGTGACTTGAAATTGTGAACTTGTTTCTTGAAAATGGTGCAATGTAGTGACTTGAAATGTGAACTTGTTTCTTGAAAATAGTTAAGTGTTGTGACTTAAAATGTGAATTAGTGACTTGAAAATGGTTGAGTGTAGTGACTTGAAATATGAATTAGGGACTTGAAAATGGTAAAATGGTTAAATGTAGTGATTTGAAATTGTGAACTTTTTTCTTGAAATGGTTAAGTGTAGTGACTTGCAATTGTGAACTTGTATCTTGAAAATGATTAAGTGTAGTGATTTGAAATGTGAATTAGTTTCTTGAAAATGGTTAAATGTTGTGACTTGAAATGTGATCTTGTTTCTTGAAAATGGTTAAGTGTAGGGACATAAAATTTGAATTAATGACTAGAAAATGGTTAAGTGTAGTGCCTTGAAATTGTGAACTTATTTCTTGAAATGGTTAAGTGTAGTGACTTGAAATGTGAATTAGTGACTTGAAAATTGTAAAGTGTAGTGATTTGAAATTGTGAACTTGTTTCTTGAAATGGATAAGCGTAGTGACTACAAATTGTGAACTTGTTTCTTGAAAATGGTTAAGTGTAGTGACTTTAAATTGTAAACATGTTTCTTGAAAATAGTTAAGTGTAGTGAGTTGAAATGTGAATTAGTGAGTTGAAAATGGTTAAGTGTAGGGACTTGAAATTGTGAACTTGTTTCTTAAAATTGGTTAAGTGTAGTGACTTAAAATGTGAATTAGTGGGTTAGAAATGGTTTAGTGTAGTGACTTGAAATTGTGAACTTGTTTCTTGAAAATGGTTAAATGTAGTGACTTAAAATGTGAATTAGTGACTTGAAACTGGTAAAGTGTAGTGACTTGAAATTGCGAACTTTTTTCTTGAAATGGCTAAGCGTAGTGACTTGAAATTGTTAACTTGTTTCTTGAAATGTTTAAGTGTAGCGACTTGCAATTGTGAACTTGTTTCTTGAAAATGGTTAAGCGTAGTGACTTGAAATGTGAATTATTGTATGGAAAATGGTAAAATGGTTAAATGTAGTGACTTGAAATTGTGAACTTGTTTCTTGAAAATGGTTAACTGTAGTGACTTGAAATGTGAATTAGTGACTTGAAAATGGTTAAGTGTAGTGACTTTAAATGTGAATTAGGGACTTGAAAATGGTAAATTGGATAAATGTAGTGACTTTAAATTTTGAACTTGTTTCCCTAAAATGGTTGAGTGTAGTGACTTGAAATGTTAATTAGTGACTTGAAAATGGTTAAGTGTAGTGACTTGAAATGGTGAACTTGTTTCTTGAAATGGTTAAGTGTAGTGACTTGAAATTGTAAGCATGTTTCTTGAAAATGGTTAAGTGTAGTGAGTTGAAATGTGAATTAGTGAGTTGAAAATGGTAAATTGGATAAATGTAGTGACTTTAAATTTTGAACTTGTTTCCTTAAAATTGTTGAGTGTAGTGACTTGAAATGTGAATTAGTGACTTGAAAATGGTAAAGTGTAGTGACTTGAAATTGCGAACTTGTTTCTTGAAATGGCTAAGCGTAGTGACTACAAATTGTGAACTTGTTTCTTGAAAATGGTTAAGTGTAGTGACTTGTAATTGTAAACATGTTTCTTGAAAATGGTTAAGTGTAGTGAGTTGAAATGTGAATTAGTGAGTTAAAAATGGTTAAGTGTAGTGACTTGAAATTGTGAACTTGTTTCTTGAAAATGGTGCAATGTAGTGACTTGAAATGTGAACTTGTTTCTTGAAAATGGTTAAGTGTTGTGACTTAAAATGTGAATTAGTGACTTGAAAATGGTTGAGTGTAGTGACTTGAAATATGAATTAGGGACTTGAAAATGGTAAAATGGTTAAATGTAGTGATTTGAAATTGTGAACTTTTTTCTTGAAATGGTTAAGTGTAGTGACTTGAAATTGTGAACTTGTATCTTGAAAATGGTTAAGTGTAGTGATTTGAAATGTGAATTAGTTTCTTGAAAATGGTTAAATGTTGTGACTTGAAATGTGATCTTGGTTCTTGAAAATGGTTAAGTGTAGGGACATAAAATTTGAATTAATGACTAGAAAATGGTTAAGTGTAGTGCCTTGAAATTGTGAACTTATTTCTTGAAATGGCTAAGCGTAGTGACTACAAATTGTGAACTTGTTTCTTGAAAATGGTTAAGTGTAGTGACTTGTAATTGTAAATATGTTTCTTGAAAATGGTTAAGTGTAGTGAGTTGAAATGTGAATTAGTGAGTTAAAAATGGTTAAGTGTAGTGACTTGAAATTGTGAACTTGTTTCTTGAAAATGGTGCAATGTAGTGACTCGAAATGTGAACTTGTTTCTTGAAAATGGTTAAGTGTTGTGACTTAAAATGTGAATTAGTGACTTGAAAATGGTTGAGTGTAGTGACTTGAAATATGAATTAGGGACTTGAAAATGGTAAAATGGTTAAATGTAGTGATTTGAAATTGTGAACTTGTTTCTTGAAATGGTTAAGTGTAGTGACTTGCAATTGTGAACTTATTTCTTGAAATGGTTAAGTGTAGTGACTTGCAATTGTGAACTTGTATCTTGAAAATGATTAAGTGTAGTGATTTGAAAAGTGAATTAGTTTCTTGAAAATGGTTAAATGTTGTGACTTGAAATGTGATCTTGTTTCTTGAAAATGGTTAAGTGTAGGGACATAAAATTTGAATTAATGACTAGAAAATGGTTAAGTGTAGTGCCTTGAAATTGTGAACTTATTTCTTGAAATGGTTAAGTGTAGTGACTTGAAATGTGAATTAGTGACTTGAAAATTGTAAAGTGTAGTGATTTGAAATTGTGAACTTGTTTCTTGAAATGGATAAGCGTAGTGACTACAAATTGTGAACTTGTTTCTTGAAAATGGTTAAGTGTAGTGACTTTAAATTGTAAACATGTTTCTTGAAAATAGTTAAGTGTAGTGAGTTGAAATGTGAATTAGTGAGTTGAAAATGGTTAAGTGTAGGGACTTGAAATTGTGAACTTGTTTCTTAAAATTGGTTAAGTGTAGTGACTTAAAATGTGAATTAGTGGGTTAGAAATGGTTTAGTGTAGTGACTTGAAATTGTGAACTTGTTTCTTGAAAATGGTTAAATGTAGTGACTTAAAATGTGAATTAGTGACTTGAAACTGGTAAAGTGTAGTGACTTGAAATTGCGAACTTTTTTCTTGAAATGGCTAAGCGTAGTGACTTGAAATTGTTAACTTGTTTCTTGAAATGTTTAAGTGTAGCGACTTGCAATTGTGAACTTGTTTCTTGAAAATGGTTAAGCGTAGTGACTTGAAATGTGAATTATTGTATGGAAAATGGTAAAATGGTTAAATGTAGTGACTTGAAATTGTGAACTTGTTTCTTGAAAATGGTTAACTGTAGTGACTTGAAATGTGAATTAGTGACTTGAAAATGGTTAAGTGTAGTGACTTTAAATGTGAATTAGGGACTTGAAAATGGTAAATTGGATAAATGTAGTGACTTTAAATTTTGAACTTGTTTCCCTAAAATGGTTGAGTGTAGTGACTTGAAATGTTAATTAGTGACTTGAAAATGGTTAAGTGTAGTGACTTGAAATGGTGAACTTGTTTCTTGAAATGGTTAAGTGTAGTGACTTGAAATTGTAAGCATGTTTCTTGAAAATGGTTAAGTGTAGTGAGTTGAAATGTGAATTAGTGAGTTGAAAATGGTAAATTGGATAAATGTAGTGACTTTAAATTTTGAACTTGTTTCCTTAAAATTGTTGAGTGTAGTGACTTGAAATGTGAATTAGTGACTTGAAAATGGTAAAGTGTAGTGACTTGAAATTGCGAACTTGTTTCTTGAAATGGCTAAGCGTAGTGACTACAAATTGTGAACTTGTTTCTTGAAAATGGTTAAGTGTAGTGACTTGTAATTGTAAACATGTTTCTTGAAAATGGTTAAGTGTAGTGAGTTGAAATGTGAATTAGTGAGTTAAAAATGGTTAAGTGTAGTGACTTGAAATTGTGAACTTGTTTCTTGAAAATGGTGCAATGTAGTGACTTGAAATGTGAACTTGTTTCTTGAAAATGGTTAAGTGTTGTGACTTAAAATGTGAATTAGTGACTTGAAAATGGTTGAGTGTAGTGACTTGAAATATGAATTAGGGACTTGAAAATGGTAAAATGGTTAAATGTAGTGATTTGAAATTGTGAACTTTTTTCTTGAAATGGTTAAGTGTAGTGACTTGAAATTGTGAACTTGTATCTTGAAAATGGTTAAGTGTAGTGATTTGAAATGTGAATTAGTTTCTTGAAAATGGTTAAATGTTGTGACTTGAAATGTGATCTTGGTTCTTGAAAATGGTTAAGTGTAGGGACATAAAATTTGAATTAATGACTAGAAAATGGTTAAGTGTAGTGCCTTGAAATTGTGAACTTATTTCTTGAAATGGCTAAGCGTAGTGACTACAAATTGTGAACTTGTTTCTTGAAAATGGTTAAGTGTAGTGACTTGTAATTGTAAATATGTTTCTTGAAAATGGTTAAATGTAGTGACTTGAAATTGTGAACTTGTTTCTTGAAAATGGTTAACTGTAGTGACTTGAAATGTGAATTAGTGACTTGAAAATGGTTAAGTGTAGTGACTTTAAATGTGAATTAGGGACTTGAAAATGGTAAATTGGATAAATGTAGTGACTTTAAATTTTGAACTTGTTTCCCTAAAATGGTTGAGTGTAGTGACTTGAAATGTTAATTAGTGACTTGAAAATGGTTAAGTGTAGTGACTTGAAATGGTGAACTTGTTTCTTGAAATGGTTAAGTGTAGTGACTTGAAATTGTAAGCATGTTTCTTGAAAATGGTTAAGTGTAGTGAGTTGAAATGTGAATTAGTGAGTTGAAAATGGTAAATTGGATAAATGTAGTGACTTTAAATTTTGAACTTGTTTCCTTAAAATTGTTGAGTGTAGTGACTTGAAATGTGAATTAGTGACTTGAAAATGGTAAAGTGTAGTGACTTGAAATTGCGAACTTGTTTCTTGAAATGGCTAAGCGTAGTGACTACAAATTGTGAACTTGTTTCTTGAAAATGGTTAAGTGTAGTGACTTGTAATTGTAAACATGTTTCTTGAAAATGGTTAAGTGTAGTGAGTTGAAATGTGAATTAGTGAGTTAAAAATGGTTAAGTGTAGTGACTTGAAATTGTGAACTTGTTTCTTGAAAATGGTGCAATGTAGTGACTTGAAATGTGAACTTGTTTCTTGAAAATAGTTAAGTGTTGTGACTTAAAATGTGAATTAGTGACTTGAAAATGGTTGAGTGTAGTGACTTGAAATATGAATTAGGGACTTGAAAATGGTAAAATGGTTAAATGTAGTGATTTGAAATTGTGAACTTTTTTCTTGAAATGGTTAAGTGTAGTGACTTGCAATTGTGAACTTGTATCTTGAAAATGATTAAGTGTAGTGATTTGAAATGTGAATTAGTTTCTTGAAAATGGTTAAATGTTGTGACTTGAAATGTGATCTTGTTTCTTGAAAATGGTTAAGTGTAGGGACATAAAATTTGAATTAATGACTAGAAAATGGTTAAGTGTAGTGCCTTGAAATTGTGAACTTATTTCTTGAAATGGTTAAGTGTAGTGACTTGAAATGTGAATTAGTGACTTGAAAATTGTAAAGTGTAGTGATTTGAAATTGTGAACTTGTTTCTTGAAATGGATAAGCGTAGTGACTACAAATTGTGAACTTGTTTCTTGAAAATGGTTAAGTGTAGTGACTTTAAATTGTAAACATGTTTCTTGAAAATAGTTAAGTGTAGTGAGTTGAAATGTGAATTAGTGAGTTAAAAATGGTTAAGTGTAGGGACTTGAAATTGTGAACTTGTTTCTTAAAATTGGTTAAGTGTAGTGACTTAAAATGTGAATTAGTGGGTTAGAAATGGTTTAGTGTAGTGACTTGAAATTGTGAACTTGTTTCTTGAAAATGGTTAACTGTAGTGACATAAAATGTGAATTAATCACTAGAAAATGGTTAAGTGTAGTGACTTGAAATTGTGAACTTGTTTCTTGAAATGGTTTAAGTGTAGTGGCTTGAAATGTGAATTGGTGACTTTAAAATGGTAAAGTGTAGTGATTTGAAATTGTAAACTTGTTTCTTGAAATGGCTAACCGTAGTGACTAGAAAATGTGAACTTGTTTCTTGAAAATGGTTAAGTGTAGTGACTTGAAATTGTAAACATGTTTCTTGAAAATGGTTAAGTGTAGTGACTTGAAATTGTGAACTTGTTTCTTGAAATGCTTAACTGTAGTGACATAAAATGTGAACTTGTTTCTGGAAAATGGCTAAGTGTTGTGACTTAAAATGTAAATTAGTGACTTGAAAATGGTTAAGTGTAGTGACTTGAAATTGTTAACTTGTTTCTTGAAATGGTTAAGTGTAGCGACTTGCAATTGTGAACTTGTTTCTTGAAATGGTTTAAGTGTAGTGGCTTGAAATGTGATCTTGTTTCTTGAAAATGGTTAAGTGTAGGGACATAAAATTTGAATTAATGACTAGAAAATGGTTAAGTGTAGTGCCTTGAAATTGTGAACTTGTTTCTTGAAATGGTTAAGTGTAGTGACTTGCAATTGTGAACTTGTATCTTGAAAATGGTTAAGTGTAGTGATTTGAAATGTAAATTAGTTTCTTGAAAATGGTTAAATGTTGTGACTTGAAATGGGAACTTGTTTCTTGAAAATGGTTAAGTATAGTGACTTAAAATGTGAATTAGAGACTTGAAATGGTCAAGTGTAGTGACATGAAATTGTGAACTTTTTTCTTGAAAATGGTTAATTGTAGTGACTTGAAATGTGATCTTGTTTCTTGAAAATGGTTAAGTGTAGGGAAATAAAATTTGAATTAATGACTAGAAAATGGTTAAGTGTAGTGCCTTGAAATTGTGAACTTGTTTCTTGAAATGGTTAAGTGTAGTGACTTGAAAATGGTAAAGTGTGGTGATTTGAAATTGTGAACTTGTTTCTTGAAATGGCTAACCATAGTGACTAGAAATTGTGAACATGTTTCTTGAAAATGGTTAAGTGTAGTGACTTGAAATTGTGAACATGTTTATTGTAAATGGTTACTAGTAGTGATTTAAAATGTGAATTAGTGAGTTGAAAATGGTTAAGTGTAGTGACTTGAAATTGTGAACTTGTGTCTTGAAAATGGTTAAGTGTAGTGAGGTGAAATGTGAATTAGTGAGTTGAAAATGGTTAACTGTAGTGACTTTAAATTTTGAACTTGTTTCTTGAAAATGGTGTAATGTAGTGCCTTGGAATGTGAACTTGTTTCTTGAAAATGGTTAAGTGTTGTGACTTAAAATGTGTATTAGTGACTTGAAAATGGTTAAGTGTAGAGACTTGAAATATGAATTAGGGACTTGAAAGTGGTAAAATGGTTAAATGTAGTGATTTGAAATTGTGAACTTGTTTCTTGAAATGGTTAAGTGTAGTGACTTGCAATTGTGAACTTGTATCTTGAAAATGGTTATGTGTAGTGATTTGAAATGTGAATTAGTTTCTTGAAAATGGTTAAATGTTGTTACTTGAAATGTGAACTTGTTTCTTGAAAATGGTTAAGTGTAGTGACTTAAAATGTAAATTAGAGACTTGAAATGGTCAAGTGTAGTGACATGAAATTGTGAACTTTTTTCTTGAAAATGGTTAAATGTAGTGACTTGAAATGTGATTTTGTTTCTTGAAAATGGTTAAGTGTAGGGAAATACAATTTGAATTAATGACTAGAAAATGGTTAAGTGTAGTGCCTTGAAATTGTGAACTTGTTTCTTGAAATGGTTATGTGTAGTGACTTGAAATGTGAATTAGTGACTTGAAAATGGTAAAGTGTAGTGACTTGAAATTGCGAACTTGTTTCTTGAAATGGCTAAGCGTAGTGACTACAAATTATGAACTTGTTTCTTGAAAATGGTTAAGTGTAGTGACTTGAAATTGTAAACATGTTTCTTGAAAATGGTTAAGTGTAGTGAGTTGAAATGTGAATTAGTGACTTGAAAATGGTTAAGTGTTGTGACTTAAAATGTGACTTAGTGACTTGAAAATAGTTAAGTGTAGTGACTTGAAATTTTTAACTTGTTTCTTGAAATGGTTAAGTGTAGCGACTTAAAATTGTGAACTTGTTTCTTGAAAATGGTTAAGCGTAGTGACTTGAAATGTGAATTATTGTATGGAAAATGGTAAAATGGTAAATGTAGTGACTTGAGATTGTGAACTTGTTTCTTGAAAATGGTTAACTGTAGTGACTTGAAATGTGAATTAGTGACTTGAAAATGGTTAAGTGTAGTGACTTTAAATGTGAATTAGGGACTTGAAAATGGCAAATTGGTTAAATAGTTGAGTGTAGTGACTTGAAAATGGTTAAGTGTAGTGACTTGAAATGGTGAACTTGTTTCTTGAAATGGTTAAGTGTAGTGACTTGAAATTGTGAACTTGTTTCTTAAAAATGGTTAAGTGTAGTGACTTAAAATGTGAATTAGTGGGTTAGAAATGGTTTAGTGTAGTGACCTGAAATTGTGAACTTGTTTCTTGAAAATGGTTAAGTGTAGTGACTTGAAATGTGAATTAGTGACTTGAAACTGGTAAAGTGTAGTGACTTGAAATTGCGAACTTTTTTCTTGAAATGGCTAAGCGTAGTGACTTGAAATTGTGAACTTGTTTCATGAAAATGGTTGAGTGTAGTGACTCAAAATTGTGAACTTGATTCTTGAAATGGTAAAGTGTAGTGACTTGAAATTGTGAACTTGTTTCTTGAAAATGGTTGAGTGTAGTGACTCGAAATTGTGAACTTGTTTCTTGAAATGGTAAAGTGTAGTGACTTGAAATTGTGAACTTGTTTCTTTAAAATGGTTAAGTGTAGTGACTTGAAATTGTGAACTTGTTTCTTGAAATGGTTAAGTGTAGTGAATTGCAATTGTGAACTTGTATCTTGAAAATGGTTAAGTGTAGTGATTTGAAATGTGAATTAGTTTCTTGAAAATGGTTAAATGTTGTGACTTGAAATGGGAACTTGTTTCTTGAAAATGGTTAAGTGTAGTGACTTAAAATGTGAATTAGAGACTTGAAATGGTCAAGTGTAGTGACATGAAATTGTGAACTTTTTTCTTTAAAATGGTTAAATGTAGTGACTTGAAATGTGATCTTGTTTCTTGAAAATGGTTAAGTGTAGGAACATAAAATTTGAATTAATGACTAGAAAATGGTTAAGTGTAGTGCCTTGAAATTGTGAACTTGTTTCTTGAAATGGTTAAGTGTAGTGACTTGAAATGTGAATTAGTGACTTGAAAATGGTAAAGTGTAGTGACTTGAAATTGCGAACTTGTTTCTTGAAATGTCTAAGCGTAGTGACTACAAATTGTGAACTTGTTTCTTGAAAATGGTTAAGTGTAGTAACTTGAAATTGTGAACATGTATCTTGAAAATGGTTACTAGTAGTGAGTTAAAATGTGAATTAGTGAGTTGAAAATGGTTAAGTGTAGTGACTTGAAATTGTGAACTTGTGTCTTGAAAATGGTTAAGTGTAGTGAGGTGAAATGTGAATTAGTGAGTTGAAAATGGTTAACTGTAGTGACTTTAAATTTTGAACTTGTTTCTTGAAAATGGTGTAATGTAGTGACTTGGAATGTGAACTTGTTTCTTGAAAATGGTTAAGTGTTGTGACTTAAAATGTGAATTAGTGGGTTAGAAATGGTTTAGTGTAGTGACCTGAAATTGTGAACTTGTTTCTTGAAAATGGTTAAGTGTAGTGACTTGAAATGTGAATTAGTGACTTGAAACTGGTAAAGTGTAGTGACTTGAAATTGCGAACTTTTTTCTTGAAATGGCTAAGCGTAGTGACTTGAAATTGTGAACTTGTTTCATGAAAATGGTTGAGTGTAGTGACTCAAAATTGTGAACTTGATTCTTGAAATGGTAAAGTGTAGTGACTTGAAATTGTGAACTTGTTTCTTGAAAATGGTTGAGTGTAGTGACTCGAAATTGTGAACTTGTTTCTTGAAATGGTAAAGTGTAGTGACTTGAAATTGTGAACTTGTTTCTTTAAAATGGTTAAGTGTAGTGACTTGAAATTGTGAACTTGTTTCTTGAAATGGTTAAGTGTAGTGAATTGCAATTGTGAACTTGTATCTTGAAAATGGTTAAGTGTAGTGATTTGAAATGTGAATTAGTTTCTTGAAAATGGTTAAATGTTGTGACTTGAAATGGGAACTTGTTTCTTGAAAATGGTTAAGTGTAGTGACTTAAAATGTGAATTAGAGACTTGAAATGGTCAAGTGTAGTGACATGAAATTGTGAACTTTTTTCTTGAAAATGGTTAAATGTAGTGACTTGAAATGTGATTTTGTTTCTTGAAATTGGTTAAGTGTAGGGAAATAAAATTTGAATTAATGACTAGAAAATGGTTAAGTGTAGTGCCTTGAAATTGTGAACTTGTTTCTTGAAATGGTTAAGTGTAGTGACTTGAAATGTGAATTAGTGACTTGAAAATGGTAAAGTGTAGTGACTTGAAATTGCGAACTTGTTTCTTGAAATGGCTAAGCGTAGTGACTACAAATTATGAACTTGTTTCTTGAAAATGGTTAAGTGTAGTGACTTGAAATTGTAAACATGTTTCTTGAAAATGGTTAAGTGTAGTGAGTTGAAATGTGGATTGGTGAGTTGAAAATGGTTAAGTGTAGTGACTTGAAATTGTGAACTTGTTTCTTGAAAATGGTGTAATGTGGTGACTTGAAATGTGAACTTGTTTCTTGAAAATGGTTAAGTGTTGTGACTTTTAATGTGACTTAGTGACTTGAAAATGGTTGAGTGTAGTGACTTGAAATTGTTAACTTGTTTCTTGAAATGGTTAAGTGTAGCGACTTGCAATTGTGAACTTGTTTTTTGAAAATGGTTAAGCGTAGTGACTTGAAATGTGAATTATTGTATGGAAAATGGTAAAATGGTAAATGTAGTGACTTGAAATTGTGAACTTGTTTCTTGAAAATGGTTAACTGTAGTGACTTGAAATGTGAATTAGTGACTTGAAAATGGTTAAGTGTAGTGACTTTAAATGTGAATTAGGGACTTGAAAATGGTAAATTGGTTAAATAGTTGAGTGTAGTGACTTGAAAATGGTTAAGTGTAGTGACTTGAAATGGTGAACTTGTTTCTTGAAATGGTTAAGTGTAGTGACTTGAAATTGTGAACTTGTTTCTTAAAAATGGTTAAGTGTAGTGACTTAAAATGTGAATTAGTGGGTTAGAAATGGTTTAGTGTAGTGACCTGAAATTGTGAACTTGTTTCTTGAAAATGGTTAAGTGTCCTGACTTGAAATGTGAATTAGTGACTTGAAAATGGTTAAGTGGAGTGACTTGAAATTGTGAACTTGTTTCTTGAAATGGTTTAAGTGTAGTGGCTTGAAATGTGAATTGGTGACTTTAAAATGGTAAAGAGTAGTGATTTGAAATTGTGAACTTGTTTCTTGAAATGGCTAACCGTAGTGACTAGAAAATGTGAACTTCTTTCTTGAAAATGGTTAAGTGTAGTGACTTGAAATTGTAAACATGTTTCTTGAAAATGGTTAAGTGTAGTGACTTGAAATTATGAACTTGTTTCTTGAAAATGGTGTAATGTGGTGACTTGAAATGTGAACTTGTTTCTTGAAAATGGTTAAGTGTTGTGACTTAAAATGTGACTTAGTGACTTGAAAATAGTTAAGTGTAGTGACTTGAAATTGTTAACTTGTTTCTTGAAATGGTTAAGTGTAGCGACTTGCAATTGTGAACTTGTTTCTTGAAAATGGTTAAGCGTAGTGACTTGAAATGTGAATTATTGTATGGAAAATGGTAAAATGGTAAATGTAGTGACTTGAAATTGTGAACTTGTTTCTTGAAAATGGTTAACTGTAGTGACTTGAAATGTGAGTTAGTGACTTGAAAATGGTTAAGTGTAGTGACTTTAAATGTGAATTAGGGACTTGAAAATGGTAAATTGGTTAAATAGTTGAGTGTAGTGACTTGAAAATGGTTAAGTGTAGTGACTTGAAATGGTGAACTTGTTTCTTGAAATGGTTAAGTGTAGTGACTTAAAATGTGAATTAGTGGGTTAGAAATGGTTTAGTGTAGTGACCTGAAATTGTGAACTTGTTTCTTGAAAATGGTTAAGTGTCCTGACTTGAAATGTGAATTAGTGACTTGAAAATGGTTAAGTGTAGTGACTTGAAATTGTGAACTTGTTTCTTGAAATGCTTTAAGTGTAGTGGCTTGAAATGTGAATTGGTGACTTTAAAATGGTAAAGAGTAGTGATTTGAAATTGTGAACTTGTTTCTTGAAATGGCTAACCGTAGTGACTAGAAAATGTGAACTTCTTTCTTGAAAATGGTTAGGTGTAGTGACTTGAAATTGTAAACATGTTTCTTGAAAATGGTTAAGTGTAGTGACTTGAAATTATGAACTTGTTTCTTGAAAATGGTGTAATGTGGTGACTTGAAATGTGAACTTGTTTCTGGAAAATGGTTAAGTGTTGTGACTTAAAATGTGAATTAGTGACTTGAAAATGGTTAAGTGTAGTGACTTGAAATTGTTAACTTGTTTCTTGAAATGGTTAAGTGTAGCGACTTGCAATTGTGAACTTGTTTCTTGAAAATGGTTAAGCGTAGTGACTTGAAATGTGAATTATTGTATGGAAAATGGTAAAATGGTTAAATGTAGTGACTTGAAATTGTGAACTTGTTTCTTGAAAATGGTTAACTGTAGTGACTTGAAATGTGAATTAGTGACTTGAAAATGGTTAAGTGTAGTGACTTTAAATGTGAATTAGGGACTTGAAAATGGTAAATTGGTTAAATGTAGTGACTTTAAATTTTGAACTTGTTTCCTTAAAATGGTTGAGTGTAGTGACTTGAAATGTGAATTAGTGACTTGAAAATGGTTAAGTGTAGTGACTTGAAATGGTGACCTTGTTTCTTGAAATGGTTAAGTGTAGTGACTTGAAATTGTAAGCATGTTTCTCGAAAATGGTTAAGTGTAGTGAGTTGAAATGTGAATTAGTGAGTTGAAAATGGTTAACTGTAGTGACTTTAAATTTTGAACTTGTTTCTTGAAAATGGTGTAATGTAGTGACTTGGAATGTGAACTTGTTTCTTGAAAATGGTTAAGTGTTGTGACTTAAAATGTTAATTAGTGGCTTGAAAATGGTTAAGTGTTGTGACTTGAAATATGAATTAGGGACTTGAAAATGGTAAATTGGTTAAATGTAGTGATTTGAAATTGTGAACTTGTTTCTTGAAATGGTTAAGTGTAGTGACTTGCAATTGTGAACTTGTATCTTGAAAATGGTTAGGTGTAGTGATTTGAAATGTGAATTAGTTTCTTGAAAATGGTTAAATGTTGTGACTTGAAATGGGAACTTGTTTCTTGAAAATGGTTAAGTGTAGTGACGTAAAATGTGAATTAGAGACTTGAAATGGTCAAGTGTAGTGACATGAAATTGTGAACTTTTTTCTTGAAAATGGTTAAATGTAGTGACTTGAAATGTGATCTTGTTTCTTGAAAATGGTTAAGTGTAGTGACTTGCAATTGTGAACTTGTTTCTTGAAAATGGTTAAGTGTTGTGACTTAAAATGTGAATTAGTGACTTGAAAATGGTTAAGTGTTGTGACTTAAAATGTGAATTAGTGACTTGAAAATGGTTAAGTGTAGTGACTTGAAATTGTTAACTTGTTTCTTGAAATGGTTAAGTGTAGCGACTTGCAATTGTGAACTTGTTTCTTGAAAATGGTTAAGCGTAGTGACTTGAAATGTGAATTATTGTATGGAAAATGGTAAAATGGTTAAATGTAGTGACTTGAAATTGTGAACTTGTTTCTTGAAAATGGTTAACTGTAGTGACTTGAAATGTGAATTAGTGACTTGAAAATGGTTAAGTGTAGTGACTTTAAATGTGAATTAGGGACTTGAAAATGGTAAATTGGTTAAATGTAGTGACTTTATATTTTGAACTTGTTTCCTTAAAATGGTTGAGTGTAGTGACTTGAAATGTGAATTAGTGACTTGAAAATGGTTAAGTGTAGTGACTTGAAATGGTGACCTTGTTTCTTGAAATGGTTAAGTGTAGTGACTTGAAATTGTAAACATGTTTCTCGAAAATGGTTAAGTGTAGTGAGTTGAAATGTGAATTAGTGAGTTGAAAATGGTTAAGTGTAGTGACTTGAAATTGTGAACTTCTTTCTTGAAAATGGTGTAATGTAGTGACTTGAAATGTGAACTTGTTTCTTGAAAAATGTTGTGTTGTGACTTAAAATGTGAATTAATGACTTGAAAATGGTTAAGTGTAGTGACTTGAAATATTAATTAGGGACTTGAAAATGGTAAAATGGTTAAATGTAGTGACTTGAAATTGTGAACTTGTTTCTTGAAATGGTTAAGTGTAGTGACTTGCAATTGTGAACTTGTATCTTGAAAATGGTTAAGTGTAGTGATTTGAAATGTGAATTAGTTTCTTGAAAATGGTTAAATGTTGTGACTTGAAATGTGAACTTGTTTCTTGAAAATGGTTAACTGTAGTGACATAAAATGTGAATTAATGACTAGAAAATGGTTAAGTGTAGTGATTTGAAATTGTGAACTTGTTTCTTGAAATGGCTAAGCATAGTGACTGGAAATTGTGAACTTGTTTCTTGAAAATGGTTAAGTGTAGTGACTTGCAATTGTGAACTTGTTTCTTGAAAATGGTTAAGTGTAGTGACATGAAATTGTGAACTTTTTTCTTGAAAATGGTTAAATGTAGTGACTTGAAATGTGATCTTGTTTCTTGAAAATGGTTAAGTGTAGGGACATAAAATTTGAATTAATGACTAGAAAATGGTTAAGTGTAGTGCCTTGAAATTGTGAACTTGTTTCTTGAAATGGTTAAGTGTTGTGACTTGAAAATGGTAAAGTGTGGTGATTTGAAATTGTGAACTTGTTTCTTGAAATGGCTAACCATAGTGACTAGAAATTGTGAACTTGTTTCTTGAAAATGGTTAAGTGTAGTGACTTGAAATGTGAATTAGTGACTTGAAAATGGTTAAGTTTAGTGACTTGAAATGTGAATTAGGGACTTGAAAATGGTAAAATGGTTAAATGTAGTGACTTTAAATATTGAACTTGTTTACTTAAAATGGTTGAGTGTAGTGACTTGATATGTGAATTAGTGACTTGAAAATGGTTAAGTGCAGTGACTTGAAATGGTGAACTATTTCTTGAAATGGTTAAGTGTAGTGACTTGAAATATTAATTAGGGACTTGAAAATGGTAAAATGGTTAAATGTAGTGACTTGAAATTGTGAACTTGTTTCTTGAAATGGTTAAGTGTAGTGACTTGCAATTGTGAACTTGTATCTTGAAAATGGTTAAGTGTAGTGATTTGAAATGTGAATTAGTTTCTTGAAAATGGTTAAATGTTGTGACTTGAAATGTGAACTTGTTTCTTGAAAATGGTTAACTGTAGTGACATAAAATGTGAATTAATGACTAGAAAATGGTTAAGTGTAGTGATTTGAAATTGTGAACTTGTTTCTTGAAATGGCTAAGCATAGTGACTGGAAATTGTGAACTTGTTTCTTGAAAATGGTTAAGTGTAGTGACTTGCAATTGTGAACTTGTTTCTTGAAAATGGTTAAGCGTAGTGACTTGAAATGTGAATTATTGTATGGAAAATGGTAAAATGGTTAAATGTAGTGACTTGAAATTGTGAACTTGTTTCTTGAGAATGGTTAACTGTAGTGACTTGAAATGTGAATTAGTGACTTGAAAATGGTTAAGTGTAGTGACTTGAAATGTGAATTAGGGACTTGAAAATGGTAAAATGGTTAAATGTAGTGACTTTAAATATTGAACTTGTTTCCTTAAAACGGTTGAGTGTAGTGACTTGAAATGTGAATTAGTGACTTGAAAATGGTTAAGTGTAGTGACTTGAAATGGTGAACTATTTCTTGAAATGGTTAAGTGTAGTGACTTGAAATTGTAAACATGTTTCTTGAAAATGGTTAAGTGTAGTGATTTAAAATGTGAATTAGTGATTTGAAAATGGTTAAGTGTAGTGACTTGATATTGTGAACTTGTTTCTTGAAAATGGTGTAATGTAGTAACTTGAAATGTGAACTTGTTTCATGAAAATGGTTAAGTGTTGTGACTTAAAATGTGAATTAGTGACTTGAAAATGGTTAAGTGTAGTGACTTGAAATATGAATTAGGCACTTGAAAATGGTAAAATTGTTAAATGTAGCGACTTGAAATTGTGAACTTGTTTCTTGAAATGGTTAAGTGTAGTGACTTGCAATTGTGAACTTTTATCTTTAAAATGGTTTAGTGTAGTGATTTGAAATGTGAATTAGTTTCTTGAAAATGGTTAAATGTTGTGACTTGAAATGCGAACTTGTTTCTTGAAAATGGTTAAGTGTAGTGACTTAAAATGTTAATTAGAGACTTGAAATGGTCAAGTGTAGTGACATGAAATTGTGAACTTTTTTCTTGAAAATGGTTAAATGTAGTGACTTGAAATGTGATCTTGTTTCTTGAAAATGGTTAAGTGTAGGGACATAAAATTTGAATTAATGACTAGAAAATGGTTAAGTGAAGTGCCTTGAAATTGTGAACTTGTTTCTTGAAATGGTTAAGTGTAGTGACTTCAAAATGGTAAAGTGTGGTGATTTGAAATTGTGAACTTGTTTTTGAAATGGCTAACCATAGTGACTAGAAATTGTGAACTTGTTTCTTGAAAATGGTTAAGTGTAGTGACTTGAAATTGTAAACATGTTTCTCGAAAATGGTTAAGTGTAGTGAGTTGAAATGTGAATTAGTGAGTTGAAAATGGTTAAGTGTAGTGACTTGAAATTGTGAACTTTTATCTTTAAAATGGTTTAGTGTAGTGATTTGAAATGTGAATTAGTTTCTTGAAAATGGTTAAATGTTGTGACTTGAAATGCGAACTTGTTTCTTGAAAATGGTTAAGTGTAGTGACTTAAAATGTTAATTAGAGACTTGAAATGGTCAAGTGTAGTGACATGAAATTGTGAACTTTTTTCTTGAAAATGGTTAAATGTAGTGACTTGAAATGTGATCTTGTTTCTTGAAAATGGTTAAGTGTAGGGACATAAAATTTGAATTAATGACTAGAAAATGGTTAAGTGAAGTGCCTTGAAATTGTGAACTTGTTTCTTGAAATGGTTAAGTGTAGTGACTTGAAAATGGTAAAGTGTGGTGATTTGAAATTGTGAACTTGTTTTTGAAATGGCTAACCATAGTGACTAGAAATTGTGAACTTGTTTCTTGAAAATGGTTAAGTGTAGTGACTTGAAATTGTAAACATGTTTCTCGAAAATGGTTAAGTGTAGTGAGTTGAAATGTGAATTAGTGAGTTGAAAATGGTTAAGTGTAGTGACTTGAAATTGTGAACTTCTTTCTTGAAAATGGTGTAATGTAGTGACTTGAAATGAGAACTTGTTTCTTGAAAAATGTTGTGTTGTGACTTAAAATGTGAATTAATGACTTGAAAATGGTTAAGTGTAGTGACTTGAAATATTAATTAGGGACTTGAAAATGGTAAAATGGTTAAATGTAGTGACTTGAAATTGTGAACTTGTTTCTTGAAATGGTTAAGTGTAGTGACTTGCAATTGTGAACTTGTATCTTGAAAATGGTTAAGTGTAGTGATTTGAAATGTGAATTAGTTTCTTGAAAATGGTTAAATGTTGTGACTTGAAATGTGAACTTGTTTCTTGAAAATGGTTAACTGTAGTGACATAAAATGTGAATTAATGACTAGAAAATGGTTAAGTGTAGTGACTTGAAAATGGGAACTTGTTTCTTGAAATGGTTTAAGTGTAGTGGCTTGAAATGTGAATTGGTGACTTTAAAATGGTAAAGTGTAGTGACTTGAAATTGTGAACTTGTTTCTTGAAAATGGTTGAGTGTAGTGACTCGAAATTGTGAACTTTTTTCTTGAAATGGTAAAGTGTAGTGACTTGAAATTGTGAACTTGTTTCTTGAAAATGGTTAAGTGTAGTGACTTGTAATTGTGAACTTGTTTCTTGAAATGGTTAAGTGTAGTGACTTGCAATTGTGAACTTGTTTCTTGAAAATGGTTAAGCGTAGTGACTTGAAATTGTGAACTTCTTTGTTGAAATGGTTAAGTGTAGTGACTTGCAATTGTGAACTTGTATCTTGAAAATGGTTAAGTGTAGTGATTTGAAATCTGAATTAGTTTCTTGAAAATGGTTAAATGTTGTGACTTGAAATGTGAACTTGTTTCTTGAAAATGGTTAACTGTAGTGACATAAAATGTGAATTAATGACTAGAAAATGGTTAAGTGTAGTGACTTGAAAATGGGAACTTTCTTGAAATGGTTTAAGTGTAGTGGCTTGAAATGTGAATTGGTGACTTTAAATTGGTAAAGTGTAGTGATTTGAAATTGTGAACTTGTTTCTCGAAATGGCTAAGTGTACCGACTTGCAATTGTGAAGTTGTTTCTTGAAAATGGTTAAGCGTAGTGACTTGAAATGTGAATTATTGTATGGAAAATGGTAAAATGGTAAATGTAGTGACTTGAAATTGTGAACTTGTTACTTGAAAATGGTTAACTGTAGTGACTTGAAATGTGAATTAGTGACTTAAAAATGGTTAAGTGTAGTGACTTTAAATGTGAATTAGGGACTTGAAAATGGTAAATTGGTTAAATAGTTGAGTGTAGTGACTTGAAAATGGTTAAGTGTAGTGACTTGAAATGGTGAACTTGTTTCTTGAAATGGTTAAGTGTAGTGACTTGAAATTGTGAACTTGTTTCTTAAAAATGGTTAAGTGTAGTGACTTAAAATGTAAATTAGTGGGTTAGAAATGGTTTAGTGTAGTGACTTGAAATTGTGAACTTGTTTCTTGAAAATGGTTAAGTGTAGTGACTTGAAATGTGAATTAGTGACTTGAAACTGGTAAAGTGTAGTGACTTGAAATTGCGAACTTTTTTCTTGAAATGGCTAAGCGTAGTGACTTGAAATTGTAAACTTCTTTCATGAAAATGGTTGAGTGTAGTGACTCAAAATTGTGAACTTGATTCTTGAAATGGTAAAGTGTAGTGACTTGAAATTGTGAACTTGTTTATTGAAAATGGTTAAGTGTAGTGACTTGAAATTGTGAACTTGTTTCTTGAAATGGTTAAGTGTAGTGACTTGCAATTGTGAACTTGTTTCTTGAAAATGGTTAAGCGTAGTGACTTGAAATTGTGAACTTGTTTCTTGAAATGGTTAAGTGTAGTGACTTGCAATTGTGAACTTGTATCTTGAAAATGGTTAAGTGTAGTGACTTGAAATTATGAACTTGTTTCTTGAAATGGTTAAGTGTAGTGACTTGCAATTATGAACTTGTATCTTGAAAATGGTTAAGTGTAGTGATTTGAAATGTGAATTAGTTTCTTGAAAATGGTTAAATTTTGTGACTTGAAATGTGAACTTGTTTCTTGAAAATGGTTAACTGTAGTGACATAAAATGTGAATTAATAACTAGAAAATGGTTTAGTGTAGTGACTTGAAATGTGAATTGGTGACTTTAAAATGGTAAAGAGTATGGATTTGAAATTCTGAACTTGTTTCTTGAAATGGCTAACCGTAGTGACTAGAAAATGTGAACTTCTTTCTTGAAAATGGTTAAGTGTAGTGACTTGAAATTGTAAACATGTTTCTTGAAAATGGTTAAGTGTAGTGACTTGAAATTGTAAACTTGTTTCTTGAAAATGGTGTAATGTGGTGACTTGAAATGTGAACTTGTTTCTGGAAAATGGTTAAGTGTTGTGACTTAAAATGTGAATTAGTGACTTGAAAATTGTTAAGTGTAGTGACTTGAAATTGTTAACTTGTTTCTTGAAATGGTTAAGTGTAGCGACTTGCAATTGTGAACTTGTTTCTTGAAAATGGTTAAGCGTAGTGACTTGAAATGTGAATTATTGTATGGAAAATGGTAAAATGGTTAAATAAAGTGACTTGAAATTGTGAACTTGTTTCTTGAAAATGGTTAACTGTAGTGACTTGAAATGTGAATTAGTGACTTGAAAATGGTTAAGTGTAGTGACTTTAAATGTGAATTAGGGACTTGAAAATGGTAAATTGGTTAAATGTAGTGACTTTAAATTTTGAACTTGTTTCCTTAAAATGGTTGAGTGTAGTGACTTGAAATGTGAATTAGTGACTTGAAAATGGTTAAGTGTAGTGACTTGAAATGGTGAACTTGTTTCTTGAAATGGTTAAGTGTAGTGACTTGAAATGTGAATTAGTGACTTGAATATGGTAAAGTGTAGTGACTTGAAATTGCGAACTTGTTTCTTGAAATGGCTAGGCGTAGTGACTACAAATTATGAACTTGTTTCTTGAAAATGGTTAAGTGTAGTGAGTTGAAATGTGGATTAGTGAGTTGAAAATGGTTAAGTGTAGTGACTTGAAATTGTGAACTTGTTTCTTGAAAATGGTGTAATGTGGTGACTTGAAATGTGAACTTGTTTCTTGAAAATGGTTAAGTGTTGTGACTTAAAATGTGACTTAGTGACTTGAAAATAGTTAAGTGTAGTGACTTGAAATTGTTAACTTGTTTCTTGAAATGGTTAAGTTTAGCGACTTGCAATTGTGAACTTGTTTCTTGAAAATGGTTAAGCGTAGTGACTTGAAATGTGAATATTGTATGGAAAATGGTAAAATGGTAAATGTAGTGACTTGAAATAGTGAACTTGTTTCTTGAAAATGGTTAACTGTAGTGACTTGAAATGTGAATTAGTGACTTGAAAATGGTTAAGTGTAGTGACTTTAAATGTGAATTAGGGACTTGAAAATGGTAAATTGGTTAATTAGTTGAGTGTAGTGACTTTAAAATGGTTAAGTGTAGTGACTTGAAATGGTGAACTTGTTTCTTGAAATGGTTAAGTGTAGTGACTTAAAATTGTGAACTTGTTTCTTAAAAATGGTTAAGTGTAGTGACTTAAAATGTGAATTAGTGGGTTAGAAATGGTTTAGTGTAGTGACCTGAAATTGTGAACTTGTTTCTTGAAAATGGTTAAGTGTAGTGACTTGAAATGTGAATTAGTGACTTGAAACTGGTAAAGTGTAGTGACTTGAAATTGCGAACTTTTTCCTTGAAATGGCTAAGCGTAGTGACTTGAAATTGTGAACTTGTTTCATGAAAATGGTTGAGTGTAGTGACTCAAATTTGTGAACTTGATTCTTGAAATGGTAAAGTGTAGTGACTTGAAATTGTGAACTTGTTTCTTGAAAATGGTTGAGTGTAGGGACTTGAAAATGGTAAAATGGTTAAATGTAGTGATTTGAAATTGTGAACTTGTTTCTTGAAATGGTTAAGTGTAGTGACTTGCAATTGTGAACTTGTATCTTGAAAATGGTTAAGTGTAGTGATTTGAAATGTGAATTAGTTTCTTGAAAATGGTTAAATGTTGTGACTTGAAATGTGAACTTGTTTCTTGAAAATGGTTAACTGTAGTGACATAAAATGTGAATTAATGACTAGAAAATGGTTAAGTGTAGTGATTTGAAATTGTGAACTTGTTTCTTGAAATGGCTAAGCATAGTGACTGGAAATTGTGAACTTGTTTCTTGAAAATGGTTAAGTGTAGTGACTTGCAATTGTGAACTTGTTTCTTGAAAATGGTTAAGCGTAGTGACTTGAAATGTGAATTATTGTATGGAAAATGGTAAAATGGTTAAATGTAGTGACTTGAAATTGTGAACTTGTTTCTTGAGAATGGTTAACTGTAGTGACTTGAAATGTGAATTAGTGACTTGAAAATGGTTAAGTGTAGTGACTTGAAATGTGAATTAGGGACTTGAAAATGGTAAAATGGTTAAATGTAGTGACTTTAAATATTGAACTTGTTTCCTTAAAACGGTTGAGTGTAGTGACTTGAAATGTGAATTAGTGACTTGAAAATGGTTAAGTGTAGTGACTTGAAATGGTGAACTATTTCTTGAAATGGTTAAGTGTAGTGACTTGAAATTGTAAACATGTTTCTTGAAAATGGTTAAGTGTAGTGATTTAAAATGTGAATTAGTGATTTGAAAATGGTTAAGTGTAGTGACTTGATATTGTGAACTTGTTTCTTGAAAATGGTGTAATGTAGTAACTTGAAATGTGAACTTGTTTCATGAAAATGGTTAAGTGTTGTGACTTAAAATGTGAATTAGTGACTTGAAAATGGTTAAGTGTAGTGACTTGAAATATGAATTAGGCACTTGAAAATGGTAAAATTGTTAAATGTAGCGACTTGAAATTGTGAACTTGTTTCTTGAAATGGTTAAGTGTAGTGACTTGCAATTGTGAACTTTTATCTTTAAAATGGTTTAGTGTAGTGATTTGAAATGTGAATTAGTTTCTTGAAAATGGTTAAATGTTGTGACTTGAAATGCGAACTTGTTTCTTGAAAATGGTTAAGTGTAGTGACTTAAAATGTTAATTAGAGACTTGAAATGGTCAAGTGTAGTGACATGAAATTGTGAACTTTTT
Source organism: Capsicum rhomboideum (assembly GCA_031232105.1). NCBI lineage: Eukaryota > Viridiplantae > Streptophyta > Magnoliopsida > Solanales > Solanaceae > Capsicum > Capsicum rhomboideum. The sequence goes on from CP124711.1 coordinate 62,571,259, forward strand.
TCTTGAAAATGGTTAAATGTAGTGACTTGAAATGTGATCTTGTTTCTTGAAAATGGTTAAGTGTAGGGACATAAAATTTGAATTAATGACTAGAAAATGGTTAAGTGAAGTGCCTTGAAATTGTGAACTTGTTTCTTGAAATGGTTAAGTGTAGTGACTTGAAAATGGTAAAGTGTGGTGATTTGAAATTGTGAACTTGTTTTTGAAATGGCTAACCATAGTGACTAGAAATTGTGAACTTGTTTCTTGAAAATGGTTAAGTGTAGTGACTTGAAATTGTAAACATGTTTCTCGAAAATGGTTAAGTGTAGTGAGTTGAAATGTGAATTAGTGAGTTGAAAATGGTTAAGTGTAGTGACTTGAAATTGTGAACTTCTTTCTTGAAAATGGTGTAATGTAGTGACTTGAAATGAGAACTTGTTTCTTGAAAAATGTTGTGTTGTGACTTAAAATGTGAATTAATGACTTGAAAATGGTTAAGTGTAGTGACTTGAAATATTAATTAGGGACTTGAAAATGGTAAAATGGTTAAATGTAGTGACTTGAAATTGTGAACTTGTTTCTTGAAATGGTTAAGTGTAGTGACTTGCAATTGTGAACTTGTATCTTGAAAATGGTTAAGTGTAGTGATTTGAAATGTGAATTAGTTTCTTGAAAATGGTTAAATGTTGTGACTTGAAATGTGAACTTGTTTCTTGAAAATGGTTAACTGTAGTGACATAAAATGTGAATTAATGACTAGAAAATGGTTAAGTGTAGTGACTTGAAAATGGGAACTTGTTTCTTGAAATGGTTTAAGTGTAGTGGCTTGAAATGTGAATTGGTGACTTTAAAATGGTAAAGTGTAGTGACTTGAAATTGTGAACTTGTTTCTTGAAAATGGTTGAGTGTAGTGACTCGAAATTGTGAACTTTTTTCTTGAAATGGTAAAGTGTAGTGACTTGAAATTGTGAACTTGTTTCTTGAAAATGGTTAAGTGTAGTGACTTGTAATTGTGAACTTGTTTCTTGAAATGGTTAAGTGTAGTGACTTGCAATTGTGAACTTGTTTCTTGAAAATGGTTAAGCGTAGTGACTTGAAATTGTGAACTTCTTTGTTGAAATGGTTAAGTGTAGTGACTTGCAATTGTGAACTTGTATCTTGAAAATGGTTAAGTGTAGTGATTTGAAATCTGAATTAGTTTCTTGAAAATGGTTAAATGTTGTGACTTGAAATGTGAACTTGTTTCTTGAAAATGGTTAACTGTAGTGACATAAAATGTGAATTAATGACTAGAAAATGGTTAAGTGTAGTGACTTGAAAATGGGAACTTTCTTGAAATGGTTTAAGTGTAGTGGCTTGAAATGTGAATTGGTGACTTTAAATTGGTAAAGTGTAGTGATTTGAAATTGTGAACTTGTTTCTCGAAATGGCTAAGTGTACCGACTTGCAATTGTGAAGTTGTTTCTTGAAAATGGTTAAGCGTAGTGACTTGAAATGTGAATTATTGTATGGAAAATGGTAAAATGGTAAATGTAGTGACTTGAAATTGTGAACTTGTTACTTGAAAATGGTTAACTGTAGTGACTTGAAATGTGAATTAGTGACTTAAAAATGGTTAAGTGTAGTGACTTTAAATGTGAATTAGGGACTTGAAAATGGTAAATTGGTTAAATAGTTGAGTGTAGTGACTTGAAAATGGTTAAGTGTAGTGACTTGAAATGGTGAACTTGTTTCTTGAAATGGTTAAGTGTAGTGACTTGAAATTGTGAACTTGTTTCTTAAAAATGGTTAAGTGTAGTGACTTAAAATGTAAATTAGTGGGTTAGAAATGGTTTAGTGTAGTGACTTGAAATTGTGAACTTGTTTCTTGAAAATGGTTAAGTGTAGTGACTTGAAATGTGAATTAGTGACTTGAAACTGGTAAAGTGTAGTGACTTGAAATTGCGAACTTTTTTCTTGAAATGGCTAAGCGTAGTGACTTGAAATTGTAAACTTCTTTCATGAAAATGGTTGAGTGTAGTGACTCAAAATTGTGAACTTGATTCTTGAAATGGTAAAGTGTAGTGACTTGAAATTGTGAACTTGTTTATTGAAAATGGTTAAGTGTAGTGACTTGAAATTGTGAACTTGTTTCTTGAAATGGTTAAGTGTAGTGACTTGCAATTGTGAACTTGTTTCTTGAAAATGGTTAAGCGTAGTGACTTGAAATTGTGAACTTGTTTCTTGAAATGGTTAAGTGTAGTGACTTGCAATTGTGAACTTGTATCTTGAAAATGGTTAAGTGTAGTGACTTGAAATTATGAACTTGTTTCTTGAAATGGTTAAGTGTAGTGACTTGCAATTATGAACTTGTATCTTGAAAATGGTTAAGTGTAGTGATTTGAAATGTGAATTAGTTTCTTGAAAATGGTTAAATTTTGTGACTTGAAATGTGAACTTGTTTCTTGAAAATGGTTAACTGTAGTGACATAAAATGTGAATTAATAACTAGAAAATGGTTTAGTGTAGTGACTTGAAATGTGAATTGGTGACTTTAAAATGGTAAAGAGTATGGATTTGAAATTCTGAACTTGTTTCTTGAAATGGCTAACCGTAGTGACTAGAAAATGTGAACTTCTTTCTTGAAAATGGTTAAGTGTAGTGACTTGAAATTGTAAACATGTTTCTTGAAAATGGTTAAGTGTAGTGACTTGAAATTGTAAACTTGTTTCTTGAAAATGGTGTAATGTGGTGACTTGAAATGTGAACTTGTTTCTGGAAAATGGTTAAGTGTTGTGACTTAAAATGTGAATTAGTGACTTGAAAATTGTTAAGTGTAGTGACTTGAAATTGTTAACTTGTTTCTTGAAATGGTTAAGTGTAGCGACTTGCAATTGTGAACTTGTTTCTTGAAAATGGTTAAGCGTAGTGACTTGAAATGTGAATTATTGTATGGAAAATGGTAAAATGGTTAAATAAAGTGACTTGAAATTGTGAACTTGTTTCTTGAAAATGGTTAACTGTAGTGACTTGAAATGTGAATTAGTGACTTGAAAATGGTTAAGTGTAGTGACTTTAAATGTGAATTAGGGACTTGAAAATGGTAAATTGGTTAAATGTAGTGACTTTAAATTTTGAACTTGTTTCCTTAAAATGGTTGAGTGTAGTGACTTGAAATGTGAATTAGTGACTTGAAAATGGTTAAGTGTAGTGACTTGAAATGGTGAACTTGTTTCTTGAAATGGTTAAGTGTAGTGACTTGAAATGTGAATTAGTGACTTGAAAATGGTAAAGTGTAGTGACTTGAAATTGCGAACTTGTTTCTTGAAATGGCTAGGCGTAGTGACTACAAATTATGAACTTGTTTCTTGAAAATGGTTAAGTGTAGTGAGTTGAAATGTGGATTAGTGAGTTGAAAATGGTTAAGTGTAGTGACTTGAAATTGTGAACTTGTTTCTTGAAAATGGTGTAATGTGGTGACTTGAAATGTGACTTAAAATGGTTAAGTGTGGTGACTTAAAATGTGACTTAGTGACTTGAAAATAGTTAAGTGTAGTGACTTGAAATTGTTAACTTGTTTCTTGAAATGGTTAAGTTTAGCGACTTGCAATTGTGAACTTGTTTCTTGAAAATGGTTAAGTGTGGTGACTTAAAATGTGACTTAGTGACTTGAAAATAGTTAAGTGTAGTGACTTGAAATTGTTAACTTGTTTCTTGAAATGGTTAAGTTTAGCGACTTGCAATTGTGAACTTGTTTCTTGAAAATGGTTAAGCGTAGTGACTTGAAATGTGAATATTGTATGGAAAATGGTAAAATGGTAAATGTAGTGACTTGAAATAGTGAACTTGTTTCTTGAAAATGGTTAACTGTAGTGATTTGAAATGTGAATTAGTGACTTGAAAATGGTTAAGTGTAGTGACTTTAAATGTGAATTAGGGACTTGAAAATGGTAAATTGGTTAATTAGTTGAGTGTAGTGACTTTAAAATGGTTATGTGTAGTGACTTGAAATGGTGAACTTGTTTCTTGAAATGGTTAAGTGTAGTGACTTAAAATTGTGAACTTGTTTCTTAAAAATGGTTAAGTGTAGTGACTTAAAATGTGAATTAGTGGGTTAGAAATGGTTTAGTGTAGTGACCTGAAATTGTGAACTTGTTTCTTGAAAATGGTTAAGTGTAGTGACTTGAAATGTGAATTAGTGACTTGAAACTGGTAAAGTGTAGTGACTTGAAATTGCGAACTTTTTCCTTGAAATGGCTAAGCGTAGTGACTTGAAATTGTGAACTTGTTTCATGAAAATGGTTGAGTGTAGTGACTCAAATTTGTGAACTTGATTCTTGAAATGGTAAAGTGTAGTGACTTGAAATTGTGAACTTGTTTCTTGAAAATGGTTGAGTGTAGGGACTTGAAAATGGTAAAATGGTTAAATGTAGTGATTTGAAATTGTGAACTTGTTTCTTGAAATGGTTAAGTGTAGTGACTTGCAATTGTGAACTTGTATCTTGAAAATGGTTAAGTGTAGTGATTTGAAATGTGAATTAGTTTCTTGAAAATGGTTAAATGTTGTGATTTGAAATGGGAACTTGTTTCTTGAAAATGGTTAAGTGTAGTGACTTAAAATGTGAATTAGAGACTTGAAATGGTCAAGTGTAGTGACATGAAATTGTGAACTTTTTTCTTGAAAATGGTTAAATGTAGTGACTTGAAATGTGAACTTGTTTCATGAAAATGGTTAAGTGTAGGGACATAAAATTTGAATTAATGACTAGAAAATGGTTAAGTGTAGTGCCTTGAAATTGTGAACTTGTTTCTTGAAATGGTTAAGTGTAGTGACTTGAAAATGGTAAAGAGTGGTGATTTGAAATTGTGAACTTGTTTCTTGAAATGGCTAACCATAGTGACTAGAAATTGTGAACTTGTTTCTTGAAAATGGTTAAGTGTAGTGACTTGAAATTGCGAACATGTTTCTTGAAAATGGTTACTAGTAGTGAGTTAAAATGTGAATTAGTGAGCTGAAAATGGTTAAGTGTAGTGACTTGAAATTGTGAACTTGTGTCTTGAAAATGGTTAAGTGTAGTGAGGTGAAATGTGAATTAGTGAGTTGAAAATGGTTAACTGTAGTGACTTTAAATTTTGAACTTGTTTCTTGAAAATGGTGTAATGTAGTGACTTGGAATGTGAACTTGTTTCTTGAAAATGGTTAAGTGTTGTGACTTAAAATGTGAATTAGTGACTTGAAAATGGTTAAGTGTAGAGACTTGAAATATGAATTAGGGACTTGAAAATGGTAAAATGGTTAAATGTAGTGATTTGAAATTGTGAACTTGTTTCTTGAAATGGTTAAGTGTAGTGACTTGCAATTGTGAACTTGTATCTTGAAAATGGTTAGGTGTAGTGATTTGAAATGTGAATTAGTTTCTTGAAAATGGTTAAATGTTGTGACTTGAAATGTGAACTTGTTTCTTGAAAATGGTTAAGTGTAGTGACTTAAAATGTGAATTAGAGACTTGAAATGGTCAAGTGTAGTGACATGAAATTGTGAACTTTTTTCTTGAAAATGGTTAAATGTAGTGACTTGAAATGTGAATTAGTGGGTTAGAAATGGTTTAGTGTAGTGACCTGAAATTGTGAACTTGTTTCTTGAAAATGGTTAAGTGTAGTGACTTGAAATGTGAATTAGTGACTTGAAACTGGTAAAGTGTAGTGACTTGAAATTGCGAACTTTTTTCTTGAAATGGCTAAGCGTAGTGACTTGAAATTGTGAACTTGTTTCATGAAAATGGTTGAGTGTAGTGACTCAAAATTGTGAACTTGATTCTTGAAATGGTAAAGTGTAGTGACATGAAATTGTGAACTTGTTTCTTGAAAATGGTTGAGTGTAGTGACTCGAAATTGTGAACTTGTTTCTTTAAATGGTAAAGTGTAGTGACTTGAAATTGTGAACTTGTTTCTTTAAAATGGTTAAGTGTAGTGACTTGAAATTGTGAACTTTTTTCTTGAAATGGTTAAGTGTAGTGACTTGCAATTGTGAACTTGTTTCTTGAAAATGGTTAAGCTTAGTGACTTGAAATTGTGAACTTGTTTCTTGAAATGGTTAAGTGTAGTGACTTGCAATTGTGAACTTGTATCTTGAAAATGGTTAAGTGTAGTGATTTGAAATGTGAATTAGTTTCTTGAAAATGGTTAAATTTTGTGACTTGAAATGTGAACTTGTTTCTTGAAAATGGTTAACTGTAGTGACATAAAATGTAAATTAATGACTAGAAAATGGTTAAGTGTAGTAACTTGAAATTGTGAACTTTTTTCTTGAAATGGTTTAAGTGTAGTGGCTTGAAATGTGAATTGGTGACTTTAAAATGGTAAAGTGTAGTGATTTGAAATTGTAAACTTGTTTCTTGAAATGGCTAACCGTAGTGACTAGAAAATGTGAACTTCTTTCTTGAAAATGGTTAAGTGTAGAGACTTGAAATTGTAAACATGTTTCTTGAAAATGGTTAAGTGTAGTGACTTGAAATTATGAACTTGTTTCTTGAAAATGGTGTAATGTGGTGACTTGAAATGTGAACTTGTTTCTGGAAAATGGCAGAGTGTTGTGACTTAAAATGTGAATTAGTGACTTGAAAATTGTTAAGTGTAGTGACTTGAAATTGTTAACTTGTTTCTTGAAATGGTTAAGTGTAGCGACTTGCAATTGTGAACTTGTTTCTTGAAAATGGTTAAGCGTAGTTACTTGAAATGTGAATTATTGTATGGAAAATGGTAAAATGGTTAAATGTAGTGACTTGAAATTGTGAACTTGTTTCATGAAAATGGTTTAGTGTAGTGACTCAAAATTGTGAACTTGTTTCTTGAAATGGTAAAGTGTAGTGACTTGAAATGTGAATTAGGGACTTGAAAATGGTAAAATGGTTAAATGTAGTGATTTGAAATTGTGAACTTGTTTCTTGAAATGGTTAAGTGTAGTGACTTGCAATTGTAAACTTGTATCTTGAAAATGGTTATGTGTAGTGATTTGAAATGTGAATTAGTTTCTTGAAAATGGTTAAATGTTGTGACTTGAAATGTGAACTTGTTTCTTGAAAATGGTTAAGTGTAGTGACTTAAAATGTGAATTAGAGACTTGAAATGGTCAAGTGTAGTGACATGAAATTGTGAACTTTTTTCTTGAAAATGGTTAAATGTAGTGACTTGAAATGTGATTTTGTTTCTTGAAAATGGTTAAGTGTAGGGAAATAAAATTTGAATTAATGACTAGAAAATGGTTAAGTGTAGTGCCTTGAAATTGTGAACTTGTTTCTTGAAATGGTTAAGTGTAGTGACTTGAAATGTGAATTAGTGACTTGAAAATGGTAAAGTGTAGTGACTTGAAATTGTGAACTTGTTTCTTGAAATGGTTAAGTGTAGTGACTTGCAATTGTGAACTTGTATCTTGAAAATGGTTAAGTGTAGTGATTTGAAATGTGAATTAGTTTCTTGAAAATGGTTAAATTTTGTGACTTGAAATGTGAACTTGTTTCTTGAAAATGGTTAACTTTAGTGACATAAAATGTAAATTAATGACTAGAAAATGGTTAAGTGTAGTGACTTGAAATTGTGAACTTGTTTCTTGAAATGGTTTAAGTGTAGTGTCTTGAAATGTGAATTGGTGACTTTAAAATGGTAAAGTGTAGTGATTTGAAATTGTGAACTTGTTTCTTGAAATGGCTAACCGTAGTGACTAGAAAATGTGAACTTCTTTCTTGAAAATGGTTAAGTGTAGTGACTTGAAATTGTAAACATGTTTCTTGAAAATGGTTAAGTGTAGTGACTTGAAATTATGAACTTGTTTCTTGAAAATGGTTAAGTGTTGTGACTTAAAATGTGAATTAGTGACTAGAAAATGGTTAAGTGTAGAGACTTGAAATATGAATTATGGACTTGAAAATGGTAAAATGGTTAAATGTAGTGATTTGAAATTGTGAACTTGTTTCTTGAAATGGTTAAGTGTAGTGACTTGCAATTGTGAACTTGTATCTTGAAAATGGTTAAGTGTAGTGATTTGAAATAGGAATTAGTTTCTTGAAAATGGTTAAATTTTGTGACTTGAAATGTGAACTTGTTTCTTGAAAATGGTTAACTTTAGTGACATAAAATGTAAATTAATGACTAGAAAATGGTTAAGTGTAGTGACTTGAAATTGTGAACTTGTTTCTTGAAATGGTTTAAGTGTAGTGTCTTGAAATGTGAATTGGTGACTTTAAAATGGTAAAGTGTAGTGATTTGAAATTGTGAACTTGTTTCTTGAAATGGCTAACCGTAGTGACTAGAAAATGTGAACTTCTTTCTTGAAAATGGTTAAGTGTAGTGACTTGAAATTGTAAACATGTTTCTTGAAAATGGTTAAGTGTAGTGACTTGAAATTATGAACTTGTTTCTTGAAAATGGTTAAGTGTTGTGACTTAAAATGTGAATTAGTGACTTGAAAATGGTTAAGTGTAGAGACTTGAAATATGAATTATGGACTTGAAAATGGTAAAATGGTTAAATGTAGTGATTTGAAATTGTGAACTTGTTTCTTGAAATGGTTAAGTGTAGTGACTTGCAATTGTGAACTTGTATCTTGAAAATGGTTATGTGTAGTGATTTGAAATGTGAATTAGTTTCTTGAAAATGGTTAAATGTTGTGACTTGAAATGTGAACCTGTTTCTTGAAAATGGTTAAGTGTAGTGACTTAAAATGTGAATTAGAGACTTGAAATGGTCAAGTGTAGTGACATGAAATTGTGAACTTTTTTCTTGAAAATGGTTAAATGTAGTGACTTGAAATGTGATCTTGTTTCTTGAAAATGGTTAAGTGTAGGGACATAAAATTTGAATTAATGACTAGAAAATGGTTAAGTGTAGTGCCTTGAAATTGTGAACTTGTTTCTTGAAATGGTTAAGTGTAGTGACTTGAAAATGGTAAAGAGTGGTGATTTGAAATTGTGAACTTGTTTCTTGAAATGGCTAACCATAGGGACTTGAAAATGGTAAAGAGTAGTGACTTGAAATATGAATTATGGACTTGAAAATGGTAAAATGGTTAAATGTAGTGATTTGAAATTGTGAACTTGTTTCTTGAAATGGTTAAGTGTAGTGACTAGAAATTGTGAACTTGTTTCTTGAAAATGGTTAAGTGTAGTGACTTGAAATTGCGAACATGTTTCTTGAAAATGGTTACTAGTAGTGAGTTAAAATGTGAATTAGTGAGCTGAAAATGGTTAAGTGTAGTGACTTGAAATTGTGAACTTGTGTCTTGAAAATGGTTAAGTGTAGTGAGGTGAAATGTGAATTAGTGAGTTGAAAATGGTTAACTGTAGTGACTTTAAATTTTGAACTTGTTTCTTGAAAATGGTGTAATGTAGTGACTTGGAATGTGAACTTGTTTCTTGAAAATGGTTAAGTGTTGTGACTTAAAATGTGAATTAGTGACTTGAAAATGGTTAAGTGTAGAGACTTGAAATATGAATTAGGGACTTGAAAATGGTAAAATGGTTAAATGTAGTGATTTGAAATTGTGAACTTGTTTCTTGAAATGGTTAAGTGTAGTGACTTGCAATTGTGAATTTGTATCTTGAAAATGGTTATGTGTAGTGATTTGAAATGTGAATTAGTTTCTTGAAAATGGTTAAATGTTGTGACTTGAAATGTGAACTTGTTTCTTGAAAATGGTTAAGTGTAGTGACTTAAAATGTGAATTAGAGACTTGAAATGGTCAAGTGTAGTGACATGAAATTGTGAACTTTTTTCTTGAAAATGGTTAAATGTAGTGACTTGAAATGTGAATTAGTGGGTTAGAAATGGTTTAGTGTAGTGACCTGAAATTGTGAACTTGTTTCTTGAAAATGGTTAAGTGTAGTGACTTGAAATGTGAATTAGTGACTTGAAACTGGTAAAGTGTAGTGACTTGAAATTGCGAACTTTTTTCTTGAAATGGCTAAGCGTAGTGACATGAAATTGTGAACTTGTTTCATGAAAATGGTTGAGTGTAGTGACTCAAAATTGTGAACTTGATTCTTGAAATGGTAAAGTGTAGTGACATGAAATTGTGAACTTGTTTCTTGAAAATGGTTGAGTGTAGTGACTCGAAATTGTGAACTTGTTTCTTTAAATGGTAAAGTGTAGTGACTTGAAATTGTGAACTTGTTTCTTTAAAATGGTTAAGTGTAGTGACTTGAAATTGTGAACTTGTTTCTTGAAATGGTTAAGTGTAGTGACTTGCAATTGTGAACTTGTTTCTTGAAAATGGTTAAGCTTAGTGACTTGAAATTGTGAACTTGTTTCTTGAAATGGTTAAGTGTAGTGACTTGCAATTGTGAACTTGTATCTTGAAAATGGTTAAGTGTAGTGATTTGAAATGTGAATTAGTTTCTTGAAAATGGTTAAATTTTGTGACTTGAAATGTGAACTTGTTTCTTGAAAATGGTTAACTGTAGTGACATAAAATGTAAATTAATGACTAGAAAATGGTTAAGTGTAGTGACTTGAAATTGTGAACTTTTTTCTTGGAATGGTTTAAGTGTAGTGGCTTGAAATGTGAATTGGTGACTTTAAAATGGTAAAGTGTAGTGATTTGAAATTGTAAACTTGTTTCTTGAAATGGCTAACCGTAGTGACTAGAAAATGTGAACTTCTTTCTTGAAAATGGTTAAGTGTAGTGACTTGAAATTGTAAACATGTTTCTTGAAAATGGTTAAGTGTAGTGACTTGAAATTATGAACTTGTTTCTTGAAAATGGTGTAATGTGGTGACTTGAAATGTGAACTTGTTTCTGGAAAATGGCAGAGTGTTGTGACTTAAAATGTGAATTAGTGACTTGAAAATTGTTAAGTGTAGTGACTTGAAATATGAATTAGGGACTTGAAAATGGTAAAATGGTTAAATGTAGTGATTTGAAATTGTGAACTTGTTTCTTGAAATGGTTAAGTGTAGTGACTAGAAATTGTGAACTTGTTTCTTGAAAATGGTTAAGTGTAGTGACTTGAAATTGCGAACATGTTTCTTGAAAATGGTTACTAGTAGTGAGTTAAAATGTGAATTAGTGAGCTGAAAATGGTTAAGTGTAGTGACTTGAAATTGTGAACTTGTGTCTTGAAAATGGTTAAGTGTAGTGAGGTGAAATGTGAATTAGTGAGTTGAAAATGGTTAACTGTAGTGACTTTAAATTTTGAACTTGTTTCTTGAAAATGGTGTAATGTAGTGACTTGGAATGTGAACTTGTTTCTTGAAAATGGTTAAGTGTTGTGACTTAAAATGTGAATTAGTGACTTGAAAATGGTTAAGTGTAGAGACTTGAAATATGAATTAGGGACTTGAAAATGGTAAAATGGTTAAATGTAGTGATTTGAAATTGTGAACTTGTTTCTTGAAATGGTTAAGTGTAGTGACTTGCAATTGTGAACTTGTATCTTGAAAATGGTTATGTGTAGTGATTTGAAATGTGAATTAGTTTCTTGAAAATGGTTAAATGTTGTGACTTGAAATGTGAACTTGTTTCTTGAAAATGGTTAAGTGTAGTGACTTAAAATGTGAATTAGAGACTTGAAATGGTCAAGTGTAGTGAAATGAAATTGTGAACTTTTTTCTTGAAAATGGCTAAATGTAGTGACTTGAAATGTGAATTAGTGGGTTAGAAATGGTTTAGTGTAGTGACCTGAAATTGTGAACTTGTTTCTTGAAAATGGTTAAGTGTAGTGACTTGAAATGTGAATTAGTGACTTGAAACTGGTAAAGTGTAGTGACTTGAAATTGCGAACTTTTTTCTTGAAATGGCTAAGCGTAGTGACATGAAATTGTGAACTTGTTTCATGAAAATGGTTGAGTGTAGTGACTCAAAATTGTGAACTTGATTCTTGAAATGGTAAAGTGTAGTGACATGAAATTGTGAACTTGTTTCTTGAAAATGGTTGAGTGTAGTGACTCGAAATTGTGAACTTGTTTCTTTAAATGGTAAAGTGTAGTGACTTGAAATTGTGAACTTGTTTCTTTAAAATGGTTAAGTGTAGTGACTTGAAATTGTGAACTTGTTTCTTGAAATGGTTAAGTGTAGTGACTTGCAATTGTGAACTTGTTTCTTGAAAATGGTTAAGCTTAGTGACTTGAAATTGTGAACTTGTTTCTTGAAATGGTTAAGTGTAGTGACTTGCAATTGTGAACTTGTATCTTGCAAATGGTTAAGTGTAGTGATTTGAAATGTGAATTAGTTTCTTGAAAATGGTTAAATTTTGTGACTTGAAATGTGAACTTGTTTCTTGAAAATGGTTAACTGTAGTGACATAAAATGTAAATTAATGACTAGAAAATGGTTAAGTGTAGTGACTTGAAATTGTGAACTTTTTTCTTGAAATGGTTTAAGTGTAGTGGCTTGAAATGTGAATTGGTGACTTTAAAATGGTAAAGTGTAGTGATTTGAAATTGTAAACTTGTTTCTTGAAATGGCTAACCGTAGTGACTAGAAAATGTGAACTTCTTTCTTGAAAATGGTTAAGTGTAGTGACTTGAAATTGTAAACATGTTTCTTGAAAATGGTTAAGTGTAGTGACTTGAAATTATGAACTTGTTTCTTGAAAATGGTGTAATGTGGTGACTTGAAATGTGAACTTGTTTCTGGAAAATGGCAGAGTGTTGTGACTTAAAATGTGAATTAGTGACTTGAAAATTGTTAAGTGTAGTGACTTGAAATATGAATTAGGGACTTGAAAATGGTAAAATGGTTAAATGTAGTGATTTGAAATTGTGAACTTGTTTCTTGAAATGGTTAAGTGTAGTGACTTGCAATTGTGAACTTGTATCTTGGAAATGGTTATGTGTAGTGATTTGAAATGTGAATTAGTTTCTTGAAAATGGTTAAATGTTGTGACTTGAAATGTGAACTTGTTTCTTGAAAATGGTTAAGTGTAGTGACTTAAAATGTGAATTAGAGACTTGAAATGGTCAAGTGTAGTGACATGAAATTGTGAACTTTTTTGTTGAAAATGGTTAAATGTAGTGACTTGAAATGTGATTTTGTTTCTTGAAAATGGTTAAGTGTAGGGAAATAAAATTTGAATTAATGACTAGAAAATGGTTAAGTGTAGTGCCTTGAAATTGTGAACTTGTTTCTTGAAATGGTTAAGTGTAGTGACTTGAAATATGAATTACGGACTTGAAAATGGTAAAGTGTAGTGACTTGAAATTGTGAACTTGTTTCTTGAAATGGTTAAGTGTAGTGACTTGCAATTGTGAACTTGTATCTTGAAAATGGTTAAGTGTAGTGATTTGAAATGTGAATTAGTTTCTTGAAAATGGTTAAATTTTGTGACTTGAAATGTGAACTTGTTTCTTGAAAATGGTTAACTTTAGTGACATAAAATGTAAATTAATGACTAGAAAATGGTTAAGTGTAGTGACTTGAAATTGTGAACTTGTTTCTTGAAATGGTTTAAGTGTAGTGTCTTGAAATGTGAATTGGTGACTTTAAAATGGTAAAGTGTAGTGATTTGAAATTGTGAACTTGTTTCTTGAAATGGCTAACCGTAGTGACTAGAAAATGTGAACTTCTTTCTTGAAAATGGTTAAGTGTAGTGACTTGAAATTGTAAACATGTTTCTTGAAAATGGTTAAGTGTAGTGACTTGAAATTATGAACTTGTTTCTTGAAAATGGTTAAGTGTTGTGACTTAAAATGTGAATTAGTGACTTGAAAATGGTTAAGTGTAGAGACTTGAAATATGAATTATGGACTTGAAAATGGTAAAATGGTTAAATGTAGTGATTTGAAATTGTGAACTTGTTTCTTGAATTGGTTAAGTGTAGTGACTTGCAATTGTGAACTTGTATCTTGAAAATGGTTATGTGTAGTGATTTGAAATGTGAATTAGTTTCTTGAAAATGGTTAAATGTTGTGACTTGAAATGTGAACCTGTTTCTTGAAAATGGTTAAGTGTAGTGACTTAAAATGTGAATTAGAGACTTGAAATGGTCAAGTGTAGTGACATGAAATTGTGAACTTTTTTCTTGAAAATGGTTAAATGTAGTGACTTGAAATGTGATTTTGTTTCTTGAAAATGGTTAAGTGTAGGGAAATAAAAATTGAATTAATGACTAGAAAATGGTTAAGTGTAGTTCCTTGAAATTGTGAACTTGTTTCTTGAAATGGTTAAGTGTAGTGACTTGAAATGTGAATTAGTGACTTGAAAATGGTAAAGTGTAGTGACTTGAAATTGCGAACTTGTTTCTTGAAATGGCTAGGCGTAGTGACTACAAATTATGAACTTGTTTCTTGAAAATGGTTAAGTGTAGTGAGTTGAAATGTGGATTAGGGAGTTGAAAATGGTTAAGTGTAGTGACTTGAAATTGTGAACTTGTTTCTTGAAAATGGTGTAATGTGGTGACTTGAAATGTGAACTTGTTTCTTGAAAATGGTTAAGTGTTGTGACTTAAAATGTGACTTAGTGACTTGAAAATAGTTAAGTGTAGTGACTTGAAATTGTTAACTTGTTTCTTGAAATGGTTAAGTTTAGCGACTTGCAATTGTGAACTTGTTTCTTGAAAATGGTTAAGCGTAGTGACTTGAAATGTGAATATTGTATGGAAAATGGTAAAATGGTAAATGTAGTGACTTGAAATAGTGAACTTGTTTCTTGAAAATGGTTAACTGTAGTGACTTGAAATGTGAATTAGTGACTTGAAAATGGTTAAGTGTAGTGACTTTAAATGTGAATTAGGGACTTGAAAATGGTAAATTGGTTAATTAGTTGAGTGTAGTGACTTTAAAATGGTTAAGTGTAGTGACTTGAAATGGTGAACTTGTTTCTTGAAATGGTTAAGTGTAGTGACTTAAAATAGTGAACTTGTTTCTTAAAAATGGTTAAGTGTAGTGACTTAAAATGTGAATTAGTGGGTTAGAAATGGTTTAGTGTAGTGACCTGAAATTGTGAACTTGTTTCTTGAAAATGGTTAAGTGTAGTGACTTGAAATGTGAATTAGTGACTTGAAACTGGTAAAGTGTAGTGACTTGAAATTGCGAACTTTTTCCTTGAAATGGCTAAGCGTAGTGACTTGAAATTGTAAACTTGTTTCATGAAAATGGTTGAGTGTAGTGACTCAAATTTGTGAACTTGATTCTTGAAATGGTAAAGTGTAGTGACTTGAAATTGTGAACTTGTTTCTTGAAAATGGTTGAGTGTAGTGACTCGAAATTGTGAACTTGTTTCTTGAAATGGTAAAGTGTAGTGACTTGAAATTGTGAACTTGTTTCTTTAAAATGGTTAAGTGTAGTGACTTGAAATTGTGAACTTGTTTCTTGAAATGGTTAAGTGTAGTGACTTGCAATTGTGAACTTGTATCTTGAAAATGGTTAAGTGTAGTGATTTGAAATGTGAATTAGTGTCTTGAAAATGGTTAAATTTTGTGACTTGAAATGTGAACTTGTTTCTTGCAAATGGTTAAGTGTAGTGATTTGAAATGTGAATTAGTTTCTTGAAAATGGTTAACTGTAGTGACATAAAATGTAAATTAATGACTAGAAAATGGTTAAGTGTAGTGACTTGAAATTGTGAACTTGTTTCTTGAAATGGTTTAAGTGTAGTGGCTTGAAATGTGAATTGGTGACTTTAAAATGGTAAAGTGTAGTGATTTGAAATTGTGAACTTGTTTCTTGAAATGGCTAACCGTAGTGACTAGAAAATTTGAACTTCTTTCTTGAAAATGGTTAAGTGTAGTGACTTGAAATTGTAAACATGTTTCTTGAAAATGGTTAAGTGTAGTGACTTGAAATTGTGAACTTGTTTCTTGAAAATGGTGTAATGTGGTGACTTGAAATGTGAACTTGTTTTGGGAAAATGGTTAAGTGTTGTGACTTAAAATGTGAATTAGTGACTTGAAAATTTTTAAGTGTAGCGACTTGCAATTGTGAACTTGTTTCTTGAAAATGGTTAAGCGTAGTGACTTGAAATGTGAATTATTGTATGGAAAATGGTAAAATGGTTAAATGTAGTGACTTGAAATTGTGAACTTGTTTCTTGAAAATGGTTAACTGTAGTGACTTGAAATGTGAATTAGTGACTTGAAAATGGTAAAGTGCAGTGATTTGAAATTCCAAACTTGTTTCTTGAAAATAGTTAAGTGTAGTGACTTAAAATGTGAATTAGTGAGTTGAAAATGGTTTAGTGTAGTGACTTGAAATTGTGAACTTGTTTCATGAAAATGGTTGAGTGTAGTGACTCAAAATTGTGAACTTGATTCTTGAAATGGTAAAGTGTAGTGACTTGAAATTGTGAACTTGTTTCTTGAAAATGGTTGAGTGTAGTGACTCGAAATTGTGAACTTGTTTCTTGAAATGGTAAAGTGTAGTGACTTGAAATTGTGAACTTGTTTCTTTAAAATGGTTAAGTGTAGTGACTTGAAATTGTGAACTTGTTTCTTGAAATGGTTAAGTATAGTGACTTGCAATTGTGAACTTGTTTCTTGAAAATGGTTAAGCGTAGTGACTTGAAATTGTGAACTTGTTTCTTGAAATGGTTAAGTGTAGTGACTTGCAATTGTGAACTTGTATCTTGCAAATGGTTAAGTGTAGTGATTTGAAATGTGAATTAGTTTCTTGAAAATGGTTAACTGTAGTGACATAAAATGTAAATTAATGACTAGAAAATGGTTAAGTGTGGTGACTTGAAATTGTGAACTTGTTTCTTGAAATGGTTTAAGTGTAGTGGCTTGAAATGTGAATTGGTGACTTTAAAATGGTAAAGTGTAGTGATTTGAAATTGTGAACTTGTTTCTTGAAATGGCTAACCGTAGTGACTAGAAAATGTGAACTTCTTTCTTGAAAATGGTTAAGTGTAGTGACTTGAAATTGTAAACATGTTTCTTGAAAATGGTTAAGTGTAGTGACTTGAAATTGTGAACTTGTTTCTTGAAAATGGTGCAATGTGGTGACTTGAAATGTGAACTTGTTTCTGGAAAATGGTAGAGTGTTGTGACTTAAAGTGTGAATTAGTGACTTGAAAATTGTTAAGTGTAGTGACTTGAAATTGTTAACTTGTTTTTTGAAATGGTTAAGTGTAGCGACTTGCAATTGTGAACTTGTTTCTTGAAAATGGTTAAGCGTAGTGACTTGAAATGTGAATTATTGTATGGAAAATGGTAAAATGGTTAAATGTAGTGACTTGAAATTGTGAACTTGTTTCTTGAAAATGGTTAACTGTAGTGACTTGAAATGTGAATTAGGGACTTGAAAATGGTTAAGTGTAGTGACTTTAAATGTGAATTAGGGACTTGAAAATGGTAAATTGGTTAAATGTAGTGACTTTAAATTTTGAACTTGTTTCCTTAAAATGGTTGAGTGTAGTTACTTGAAATGTGAATTAGTGACTTGAAAATGGTTAAGTGTAGTGACTTGAAATGGTGAACTTGTTTCTTGAAATGGTTAAGTGTAGTGACTTGAAATTGTAAGCATGTTTCTTGAAAATGGTTAAGTGTAGTGAGTTGAAATGTGAATTAGTGAGTTGAAAATGGTTAACTGTAGTGACTTTAAATTTTGAACTTGTTTCTTGAAAATGGTAAACTGTAGTGACTTGAAATGTGAATTAGTGACTTGAAAATGGTTAAGTGTAGTGACTTTAAATGTGAATTAGGGACTTGAAAATGGTAAATTGGTTAAATAGTTGAGTGTAGTGACTTGAAAATGGTTAAGTGTAGTGACTTGAAATGGTGAACTTGTTTCTTGAAATGGTTAAGTGTAGTGACTTGAAATTGTGAACTTGTTTCTTAAAAATGGTTAAGTGTAGTGACTTAAAATGTGAATTAGTGGGTTAGAAATGGTTTAGTGTAGTGACCTGAAATTGTGAACTTGTTTCTTGAAAATTGTTAAGTGTAGTGACTTGAAATGTGAATTAGTGACTTGAAACTGGTAAAGTGTAGTGACTTGAAATTGCGAACTTTTTTCTTGAAATGGCTAAGCGTAGTGACTTGAAATTGTGAACTTGTTTCATGAAAATGGTTGAGTGTAGTGACTCAAAATTGTGAACTTGATTCTTGAAATGGTAAAGTGTAGTGACTTGAAATTGTGAACTTGTTTCTTGAAAATGGTTGAGTGTAGTGACTCGAAATTGTGAACTTGTTTCTTGAAATGGTAAAGTGTAGTGACTTGAAATTGTGAACTTGTTTCTTTAAAATGGTTAAGTCTAGTGACTTGAAATTGTGAACTTGTTTCTTGAAATGGTTAAGTGTAGTGACTTGCAATTGTGAACTTGTTTCTTGAAAATGGTTAAGCTTAGTGACTTGAAATTGTGAACTTGTTTCTTGAAATGGTTAAGTGTAGTGACTTGCAATTGTGAACTTGTATCTTGAAAATGGTTAAGTGTAGTGATTTGAAATGTGAATTAGTTTCTTGAAAATGGTTAAATTTTGTGACTTGAAATGTGAACTTGTTTCTTGAAAATGGTTAACTGTAGTGACATAAAATGTAAATTAATGACTAGAAAATGGTTAAGTGTAGTGACTTGAAATTGTGAACTTGTTTCTTGAAATGGTTTAAGTGTAGTGGCTTGAAATGTGAATTGGTGACTTTAAAATGGTAAAGTGTAGTGATTTGAAATTGTGAACTTGTTTCTTGAAATGGCTAACCGTAGTGACTAGAAAATTTGAACTTCTTTCTTGAAAATGGTTAAGTGTAGTGACTTGAAATTGTAAACATGTTTCTTGAAAATGGTTAAGTGTAGTGACTTGAAATTGTGAACTTGTTTCTTGAAAATGGTGTAATGTGGTGACTTGAAATGTGAACTTGTTTTGGGAAAATGGTTAAGTGTTGTGACTTAAAATGTGAATTAGTGACTTGAAAATTTTTAAGTGTAGCGACTTGCAATTGTGAACTTGTTTCTTGAAAATGGTTAAGCGTAGTGACTTGAAATGTGAATTATTGTATGGAAAATGGTAAAATGGTTAAATGTAGTGACTTGAAATTGTGAACTTGTTTCTTGAAAATGGTTAACTGTAGTGACTTGAAATGTGAATTAGTGACTTGAAAATGGTAAAGTGCAGTGATTTGAAATTCCAAACTTGTTTCTTGAAAATAGTTAAGTGTAGTGACTTAAAATGTGAATTAGTGAGTTGAAAATGGTTTAGTGTAGTGACTTGAAATTGTGAACTTGTTTCATGAAAATGGTTGAGTGTAGTGACTCAAAATTGTGAACTTGATTCTTGAAATGGTAAAGTGTAGTGACTTGAAATTGTGAACTTGTTTCTTGAAAATGGTTGAGTGTAGTGACTCGAAATTGTGAACTTGTTTCTTGAAATGGTAAAGTGTAGTGACTTGAAATTGTGAACTTGTTTCTTTAAAATGGTTAAGTGTAGTGACTTGAAATTGTGAACTTGTTTCTTGAAATGGTTAAGTGTAGTGACTTGCAATTGTGAACTTGTTTCTTGAAAATGGTTAAGCGTAGTGACTTGAAATTGTGAACTTGTTTCTTGAAATGGTTAAGTGTAGTGACTTGCAATTGTGAACTTGTATCTTGCAAATGGTTAAGTGTAGTGATTTGAAATGTGAATTAGTTTCTTGAAAATGGTTAAATTTTGTGACTTGAAATGTGAACTTGTTTCTTGAAAATGGTTAACTGTAGTGACATAAAATGTAAATTAATGACTAGAAAATGGTTAAGTGTAGTGACTTGAAATTATGAACTTGTTTCTTGAAATGGTTTAAGTGTAGTGGCTTGAAATGTGAATTGGTGACTTTAAAATGGTAAAGTGTAGTGATTTGAAATTGTGAACTTGTTTCTTGAAATGGCTAACCGTAGTGACTAGAAAATGTGAACTTCTTTCTTGAAAATGGTTAAGTTTAGTGACTTGAAATTGTAAACATGTTTCTTGAAAATGGTTAAGTGTAGTGACTTGAAATTGTGAACTTGTTTCTTGAAAATGGTGCAATGTGGTGACTTGAAATGTGAACTTGTTTCTGGAAAATGGTAGAGTGTTGTGACTTAAAGTGTGAATTAGTGACTTGAAAATTGTTAAGTGTAGTGACTTGAAATTGTTAACTTGTTTTTTGAAACGGTTAAGTGTAGCGACTTGCAATTGTGAACTTGTTTCTTGAAAATGGTTAAGCGTAGTGACTTGAAATGTGAATTATTGTATGGAAAATGGTAAAATGGTTAAATGTAGTGACTTGAAATTGTGAACTTGTTTCTTGAAAATGGTTAACTGTAGTGACTTGAAATGTGAATTAGTGACTTGAAAATGGTTAAGTGTAGTGACTTTAAATGTGAATTAGGGACTTGAAAATGGTAAATTGGTTAAATGTAGTGACTTTAAATTTTGAACTTGTTTCCTTAAAATGGTTGAGTGTAGTGACTTGAAATGTGAATTAGTGACTTGAAAATGGTTAAGTGTAGTGACTTGAAATGGTGAACTTGTTTCTTGAAATGGTTAAGTGTAGTGACTTGAAATTGTAAGCATGTTTCTTGAAAATGGTTAAGTGTAGTGAGTTGAAATGTGAATTAGTGAGTTGAAAATGGTTAACTGTAGTGACTTTAAATTTTGAACTTGTTTCTTGAAAATGGTGTAATGTAGTGACTTGGAATGTGAACTTGTTTCTTGAAAATGGTTAAGTGTTGTGACTTAAAATGTGAATTAGTGACTTGAAAATGGTTAAGTGTAGTGACTTGAAATATGAATTAGGGACTTGAAAATGGTAAAATGGTTAAATGTAGTGATTTGAAATTGTGAACTTGTTTCTTGAAATGGTTAAGTGTAGTGACTTGCAATTGTGAACTTGTATCTTGAAAATGGTTAAGTGTAGTGATTTGAAATGTGAATTAGTTTCTTGAAAATGGTTAAATGTTGTGACTTGAAATGGGAACTTGTTTCTTGAAAATGGTTAAGTGTAGTGACTTAAAATGTGAATTAGAGACTTGAAATGGTCAAGTGTAGTGACATGAAATTGTGAACTTTTTTCTTGAAAATGGTTAAATGTAGTGACTTGAAAGGTGATCTTGTTTCTTGAAAATGGTTAAGTGTAGGGACATAAAATTTGAATTAATGACTAGAAAATGGTTAAGTGTAGTGCCTTGAAATTGTGAACTTGTTTCTTGAAATGGTTAAGTGTAGTGACTTGAAAATGGTAAAGTGTGGTGATTTGAAATTGTGAACTTGTTTCTTGAAATGGCTAACCATAGTGACTACAAATTGTGAACTTGTTTCTTGAAAATGGTTAAGTGTAGTGACTTGAAATTGCGAACTTGTTTCTTGAAAATGGTTAAGTGTAGTGACTTGAAATGTGATCTTGTTTCTTGAAAATGGTTAAGTGTAGGGACATAAAATTTGAATTAATGACTAGAAAATGGTTAAGTGTAGTGCCTTGAAATTGTGAACTTGTTTCTTGAAAATGGTTAAGTGTAGTGACTTGAAATGTGAATTAGTGACTTGAAACTGGTAAAGTGTAGTGACTTAAAATTGCGAACTTTTTTCTTGAAATGGCTAAGCGTAGTGACTTGAAATTGTGAACTTGTTTCCTTAAAATGGTTGAGTGTAGTGACTTGAAATGTGAATTAGTGACTTGAAAATGGTTAAGTGTAGTGACTTGAAATATGAATTAGAGACTTGAAAATGGTAAAATGGTTAAATGTAGTGACTTGAAAGGTGATCTTGTTTCTTGAAAATGGTTAAGTGTAGGGACATAAAATTTGAATTAATGACTAGAAAATGGTTAAGTGTAGTGCCTTGAAATTGTGAACTTGTTTCTTGAAATGGTTAAGTGTAGTGACTTGAAAATGGTAAAGTGTGGTGATTTGAAATTGTGAACTTGTTTCTTGAAATGGCTAACCATAGTGACTACAAATTGTGAACTTGTTTCTTGAAAATGGTTTAGTGTAGTGACTTGAAATTGTGAACTTGTTTCTTGAAAATGGTTAAGTGTAGTGACTTGAAATGTGAATTAGTGACTTGAAACTGGTAAAGTGTAGTGACTTAAAATTGCGAACTTTTTTCTTGAAATGGCTAAGCGTAGTGACTTGAAATTGTGAACTTGTTTCCTTAAAATGGTTGAGTGTAGTGACTTGAAATGTGAATTAGTGACTTGAAAATGGTTAAGTGTAGTGACTTGAAATATGAATTAGAGACTTGAAAATGGTAAAATGGTTAAATGTAGTGACTTGAAATTGTGAACTTGTTTCATGAAAATGGTTTAGTGTAGTGACTCAAAATTGTGAACTTGTTTCTTGAAATGGTAAAGTGTAGTGACTTGAAATTGTGAACTTGTTTCTTGAAATGGTTTAAGTATAGTGGCTTGAAATGTGAATTGGTGACTTTAAAATGGTAAAGTGTAGTGATTTGAAATTGTGAACTTGTTTCTTGAAATGGCTAACCGTAGTGACTAGAAAATGTGAACTTGTTTCTTGAAAATGGTTAAGTGTAGTGTCTTGAAATTGTAAACATGTTTCTTGAAAATGGTTATGTGTAGTGAGTTGAAATGTGAATTAGTGAGTTGAAAATGGTTAAGTGTAGTGCCTTGAAATTGTGAACTTGTTTCTTGAAAATGGTGTAATGTGGTGACTTGAAATGTGAACTTGTTTCTTGAAAATGGTTTAGTGTAGTGACTCAAAATTGTGAACTTGTTTCTTGAAATGGTAAAGTGTAGTGACTTGAAATTGTTAACTTGTTTCTTGAAATGGTTAAGTGTAGCGACTTGCAATTGTGAACTTGTTTCTTGAAAATGGTTAAGTGTAGTGACTTGAAATGTGAATTAGTGACTTGAAAACGATAAAGTGTAGTGATTGTAAATTGTGAACTTGTTTCTTGAAATGGCTAAGCGTAGTGACTACAAATTGTGAACTTGTTTCTTGAAAATGGTTAAGTGTAGTGACTTGAAATTGTAAACATGTTTCTTGAAAATAGTTAAGTGTAGTGAGTTGAAATGTGAATTAGTGAGTTGAAAATGGTTAAGTGTGGTGACTTGAAATTGTGAACTTGTTTCTTGAAAGTGGTTAAGTGTTGTGACTTAAAATGTGAATTAGTGACTTGAAAATGGTTAAGTGTAGTGACTTGAAATTGTGAACTTGTTTCTTGAATATGGTTAAGCGTAGTGACTTGAAATGTGAATTATGGACTTGAAAATGGTAAATTGGTTAAATCTAGTGACTTTAAATTTTGAACTTGTTTCCTTAAAATGGTTGAGTGTAGTGACTTGAAATTGTGAACTTGTTTCTTGAAAATAGTGTAATGTGGTGACTTGAAATGTGAACTTGTTTCTGGAAAATGGTTAAGTGTTGTGATTTAAAATGTGAATTAGTTACTTGAAAATGGTTAAGTATAGTGACTTGAAATTGTTAACTTGTTTCTTGAAATGGTTAAGTGTAGCGACTTGCAATTGTGAACTTGTTTCTTGAAAATGGTTAAGCGTAGTGACTTGAAATGTGAATTTTTGTATGGAAAATGGTAAAATGGTTAAATGTAGTGACTTGAAATTGTGAACTTGTTTCTTGAAAATGGTTAACTGTAGTGACTTGAAATGTGAATTAGGGACTTGAAAATGGTTAAGTGTAGTGACTTTAAATGTGAATTAGGGACTTGAAAATGGTAAATTGGTTAAATGTAGTGACTTTAAATTTTGAACTTGTTTCCTTAAAATGGTTGAGTGTAGTGACTTGAAATGTGAATTAGTGACTTGAAAATGGTTAAGTGTAGTGACTTGAAATTGTGAACTTGTTTCTTGAAAATGGTTAAGTGTAGTGACTTGAAATGTGAATTAGTGACTTGAAACTGGTAAAGTGTAGTGACTTAAAATTGCGAACTTTTTTCTTGAAATGGCTAAGCGTAGTGACTTGAAATTGTGAACTTGTTTCTTGAAAATGTTTAAGTGTATTGACTTGAAATGTGAATTAGTGACTTGAAAATGGTTAAGTGTAGTGACTTGAAATATGAATTAGGGACTTGAAAATGGTAAAATGGTTAAATGTAGTGACTTGAAATTGTGAACTTGTTTCATGAAAATGGTTTAGTGTAGTGACTCAAAATTGTGAACTTGTTTCTTGAAATGGTAAAGTGTAGTGACTTGAAATTGTGAACTTGTTTCTTGAAATGGTTAAGTGTAGCGACTTGCAATTGTGAACTTGTTTCTTGAAAATGGTTAAGTGTAGTGACTTGAAATGTGAATTAGTGACTTGAAAACGATAAAGTGTAGTGATTGTAAATTGTGAACTTGTTTCTTGAAATGGCTAAGCGTAGTGACTACAAATTGTGAACTTGTTTCTTGAAAATGGTTAAGTGTAGTGACTTGAAATTGTAAACATGTTTCTTGAAAATAGTTAAGTGTAGTGAGTTGAAATGTGAATTAGTGAGTTGAAAATGGTTAAGTGTGGTGACTTGAAATTGTGAACTTGTTTCTTGAAAGTGGTTAAGTGTTGTGACTTAAAATGTGAATTAGTGACTTGAAAATGGTTAAGTGTAGTGACTTGTAATTGTGAACTTGTTTCTTGAATATGGTTAAGCGTAGTGACTTGAAATGTGAATTATGGACTTGAAAATGGTAAATTGGTTAAATCTAGTGACTTTAAATTTTGAACTTATTTCCTTAAAATGGTTGAGTGTAGTGACTTGAAAATAGTTAAGTGTAGTGACTTGAAATGGTGAACTTGTTTCTTGAAATGTTTAAGTGTAGTAACTTGAAATTGTGAACTTGTTTCTTAAAAATGGTTAAGGGTAGTGACTTAAAATGTGAATTAGTGGGTTAGAAATGGTTTAGTGTAGTGACTTGAAATTGTGAACTTGTTTCTTGAAAATGGTTAAGTGTAGTGACTTTAAATGTGAATTAGTGACTTGAAACTGGTAAAGTGTAGTGACTTAAAATTGCGATCTTTTTTCTTGAAATGGCTAAGCGTAGTGACTTGAAATTGTGAACTTGTTTCTTGAAAATGTTTAAGTGTATTGACTTGAAATGTGAATTAGTGACTTGAAAATGGTTAAGTGTAGTGACTTGAAATATGAATTAGGGACTTGAAAATGGTAAAATGGTTAAATGTAGTGACTTGAAATTGTGAACTTGTTTCATGAAAATGGTTTAGTGTAGTGACTCAAAATTGTGAACTTGTTTCTTGAAATGGTAAAGTGTAGTGACTTGAAATTGTGAACTTGTTTCTTGAAATGGTTTAAGTATAGTGGCTTGAAATGTGAATTGGTGACTTTAAAATGGTAAAGTGTAGTGATTTGAAATTGTGAACTTGTTTCTTGAAATGGCTAACCGTAGTGACTAGAAAATGTGAACTTGTTTCTTGAAAATGGTTAAGTGTAGTGACTTGAACTTGTAAACATGTTTCTTGAAAATGGTTAAGTGTAGTGACTTGAAATTGTGAACTTGTTTCTTGAAAATAGTGTAATGTGGTGACTTGAAATGTGAACTTGTTTCTGGAAAATGGTTAAGTGTTGTGATTTAAAATGTGAATTAGTTACTTGAAAATGGTTAAGTATAGTGACTTGAAATTGTTAACTTGTTTCTTGAAATGGTTAAGTGTAGCGACTTGCAATTGTGAACTTGTTTCTTGAAAATGGTTAAGCGTAGTGACTTGAAATGTGAATTTTTGTATGGAAAATGGTAAAATGGTTAAATGTAGTGACTTGAAATGTGAATTAGTGACTTGAAAATGGTTAAGTGTAGTGACTTTAAATGTGAATTAGGGACTTGAAAATGGTTAAGTGTAGTGACTTTAAATGTGAATTAGGGACTTGAAAATGGTAAATTGGTTAAATGTAGTGACTTTAAATTTTGAACTTGTTTCCTTAAAATGGTTGAGTGTAGTGACTTGAAATGTGAATTAGTGACTTGAAAATGGTTAAGTGTAGTGACTTGAAATTGTGAACTTGTTTCTTGAAAATGGTTAAGTGTAGTGACTTTAAATGTGAATTAGTGACTTGAAACTGGTAAAGTGTAGTGACTTAAAATTGCGAACTTTTTTCTTGAAATGGCTAAGCGTAGTGACTTGAAATTGTGAACTTGTTTCTTGAAAATGTTTAAGTGTATTGACTTGAAATGTGAATTAGTGACTTGAAAATGGTTAAGTGTAGTGACTTGAAATATGAATTAGGGACTTGAAAATGGTAAAATGGTTAAATGTAGTGACTTGATATTGTGAACTTGTTTCATGAAAATGGTTTAGTGTAGTGACTCAAAATTGTGAACTTGTTTCTTTAAATGGTAAAGTGTAGTGACTTGAAATTGTGAACTTGTTTCTTGAAATGGTTTAAGTATAGTGGCTTGAAATGTGAATTGGTGACTTTAAAATGGTAAAGTGTAGTGATTTGAAATTGTGAACTTGTTTCTTGAAATGGCTAACCGTAGTGACTAGAAAATGTGAACTTGTTTCTTGAAAATGGTTAAGTGTAGTGACTTTAAATGTGAATTAGTGACTTGAAACTGGTAAAGCGTAGTGACTTAAAATTGCGATCTTTTTTCTTGAAATGGCTAAGCGTAGTGACTTGAAATTGTGAACTTGTTTCTTGAAAATGTTTAAGTGTATTGACTTGAAATGTGAATTAGTGACTTGAAAATGGTTAAGTGTAGTGACTTGAAATATGAATTAGGGACTTGAAAATGGTAAAATGGTTAAATGTAGTGACTTGAAATTGTGAACTTGTTTCATGAAAATGGTTTAGTGTAGTGACTCAAAATTGTGAACTTGTTTCTTGAAATGGTAAAGTGTAGTGACTTGAAATTGTGAACTTGTTTCTTGAAATGGTTTAAGTATAGTGGCTTGAAATGTGAATTGGTGACTTTAAAATGGTAAAGTGTAGTGATTTGAAATTGTGAACTTGTTTCTTGAAATGGCTAACCGTAGTGACTAGAAAATGTGAACTTGTTTCTTGAAAATGGTTAAGTGTAGTGACTTGAACTTGTAAACATGTTTCTTGAAAATGGTTAAGTGTAGTGACTTGAAATTGTGAACTTGTTTCTTGAAAATGGTGTAATGTGGTGACTTGAAATGTGAACTTGTTTCTTGAAAATGGTTAAGTGTTGTGATTTAAAATGTGAATTAGTTACTTGAAAATGGTTAAGTATAGTGACTTGAAATTGTTAACTTGTTTCTTGAAATGGTTAAGTGTAGCGACTTGCAATTGTGAACTTGTTTCTTGAAAATGGTTAAGCGTAGTGACTTGAAATGTGAATTTTTGTATGGAAAATGGTAAAATGGTTAAATGTAGTGACTTGAAATGTGAATTAGTGACTTGAAAATGGTTAAGTGTAGTGACTTTAAATGTGAATTAGGGACTTGAAAATGGTAAAGTGTAGTGACTTTAAATGTGAATTAGGGACTTGAAAATGGTAAATTGGTTAAATGTAGTGACTTTAAATTTTGAACTTGTTTCCTTAAAATGGTTGAGTGTAGTGACTTGAAATGTGAATTAGTGACTTGAAAATGGTTAAGTGTAGTGACTTGAAATTGTGAACTTGTTTCTTGAAAATGGTTAAGTGTAGTGACTTTAAATGTGAATTAGTGACTTGAAACTGGTAAAGTGTAGTGACTTAAAATTGCGAACTTTTTTCTTGAAATGGCTAAGCGTAGTGACTTGAAATTGTGAACTTGTTTCTTGAAAATGTTTAAGTGTATTGACTTGAAATGTGAATTAGTGACTTGAAAATGGTTAAGTGTAGTGACTTGAAATATGAATTAGGGACTTGAAAATGGTAAAATGGTTAAATGTAGTGACTTGATATTGTGAACTTGTTTCATGAAAATGGTTTAGTGTAGTGACTCAAAATTGTGAACTTGTTTCTTTAAATGGTAAAGTGTAGTGACTTGAAATTGTGAACTTGTTTCTTGAAATGGTTTAAGTATAGTGGCTTGAAATGTGAATTGGTGACTTTAAAATGGTAAAGTGTAGTGATTTGAAATTGTGAACTTGTTTCTTGAAATGGCTAACCGTAGTGACTAGAAAATGTGAACTTGTTTCTTGAAAATGGTTAAGTGTAGTGACTTTAAATGTGAATTAGTGACTTGAAACTGGTAAAGCGTAGTGACTTAAAATTGCGATCTTTTTTCTTGAAATGGCTAAGCGTAGTGACTTGAAATTGTGAACTTGTTTCTTGAAAATGTTTAAGTGTATTGACTTGAAATGTGAATTAGTGACTTGAAAATGGTTAAGTGTAGTGACTTGAAATATGAATTAGGGACTTGAAAATGGTAAAATGGTTAAATGTAGTGACTTGAAATTGTGAACTTGTTTCATGAAAATGGTTTAGTGTAGTGACTCAAAATTGTGAACTTGTTTCTTGAAATGGTAAAGTGTAGTGACTTGAAATTGTGAACTTGTTTCTTGAAATGGTTTAAGTATAGTGGCTTGAAATGTGAATTGGTGACTTTAAAATGGTAAAGTGTAGTGATTTGAAATTGTGAACTTGTTTCTTGAAATGGCTAACCGTAGTGACTAGAAAATGTGAACTTGTTTCTTGAAAATGGTTAAGTGTAGTGACTTGAACTTGTAAACATGTTTCTTGAAAATGGTTAAGTGTAGTGACTTGAAATTGTGAACTTGTTTCTTGAAAATAGTGTAATGTGGTGACTTGAAATGTGAACTTGTTTCTGGAAAATGGTTAAGTGTTGTGATTTAAAATGTGAATTAGTTACTTGAAAATGGTTAAGTATAGTGACTTGAAATTGTTAACTTGTTTCTTGAAATGGTTAAGTGTAGCGACTTGCAATTGTGAACTTGTTTCTTGAAAATGGTTAAGCGTAGTGACTTGAAATGTGAATTTTTGTATGGAAAATGGTAAAATGGTTAAATGTAGTGACTTGAAATTGTGAACTTGTTTCTTGAAAATGGTTAACTGTAGTGACTTGAAATGTGAATTAGGGACTTGAAAATGGTTAAGTGTAGTGACTTTAAATGTGAATTAGGGACTTGAAAATGGTAAATTGGTTAAATGTAGTGACTTTAAATTTTGAACTTGTTTCCTTAAAATGGTTGAGTGTAGTGACTTGAAATGTGAATTAGTGACTTGAAAATGGTTAAGTGTAGTGACTTGAAATTGTGAACTTGTTTCTTGAAAATGGTTAAGTGTAGTGACTTGAAATGTGAATTAGTGACTTGAAACTGGTAAAGTGTAGTGACTTAAAATTGCGAACTTTTTTCTTGAAATGGCTAAGCGTAGTGACTTGAAATTGTGAACTTGTTTCTTGAAAATGTTTAAGTGTATTGACTTGAAATGTGAATTAGTGACTTGAAAATGGTTAAGTGTAGTGACTTGAAATATGAATTAGGGACTTGAAAATGGTAAAATGGTTAAATGTAGTGACTTGAAATTGTGAACTTGTTTCATGAAAATGGTTTAGTGTAGTGACTCAAAATTGTGAACTTGTTTCTTGAAATGGTAAAGTGTAGTGACTTGAAATTGTGAACTTGTTTCTTGAAATGGTTAAGTGTAGCGACTTGCAATTGTGAACTTGTTTCTTGAAAATGGTTAAGTGTAGTGACTTGAAATGTGAATTAGTGACTTGAAAATGATAAAGTGTAGTGATTGTAAATTGTGAACTTGTTTCTTGAAATGGCTAAGCGTAGTGACTACAAATTGTGAACTTGTTTCTTGAAAATGGTTAAGTGTAGTGACTTGAAATTGTAAACATGTTTCTTGAAAATAGTTAAGTGTAGTGAGTTGAAATGTGAATTAGTGAGTTGAAAATGGTTAAGTGTGGTGACTTGAAATTGTGAACTTGTTTCTTGAAAGTGGTTAAGTGTTGTGACTTAAAATGTGAATTAGTGACTTGAAAATGGTTAAGTGTAGTGACTTGTAATTGTGAACTTGTTTCTTGAATATGGTTAAGCGTAGTGACTTGAAATGTGAATTATGGACTTGAAAATGGTAAATTGGTTAAATCTAGTGACTTTAAATTTTGAACTTGTTTCCTTAAAATGGTTGAGTGTAGTGACTTGAAAATGGTTAAGTGTAGTGACTTGAAATGGTGAACTTGTTTCTTGAAATGTTTAAGTGTAGTAACTTGAAATTGTGAACTTGTTTCTTAAAAATGGTTAAGGGTAGTGACTTAAAATGTGAATTAGTGGGTTAGAAATGGTTTAGTGTAGTGACTTGAAATTGTGAACTTGTTTCTTGAAAATGGTTAAGTGTAGTGACTTTAAATGTGAATTAGTGACTTGAAACTGGTAAAGTGTAGTGACTTAAAATTGCGAACTTTTTTCTTGAAATGGCTAAGCGTAGTGACTTGAAATTGTGAACTTGTTTCTTGAAAATGTTTAAGTGTATTGACTTGAAATGTGAATTAGTGACTTGAAAATGGTTAAGTGTAGTGACTTGAAATATGAATTAGGGACTTGAAAATGGTAAAATGGTTAAATGTAGTGACTTGAAATTGTGAACTTGTTTCATGAAAATGGTTTAGTGTAGTGACTGAAAATTGTGAACTTGTTTCTTGAAATGGTAAAGTGTAGTGACTTGAAATTGTGAACTTGTTTCTTGAAATGGTTTAAGTATAGTGGCTTGAAATGTGAATTGGTGACTTTAAAATGGTAAAGTGTAGTGATTTGAAATTGTGAACTTGTTTCTTGAAATGGCTAACCGTAGTGACTAGAAAATGTGAACTTGTTTCTTGAAAATGGTTAAGTGTAGTGACTTGAACTTGTAAACATGTTTCTTGAAAATGGTTAAGTGTAGTGACTTGAAATTGTGAACTTGTTTCTTGAAAATAGTGTAATGTGGTGACTTGAAATGTGAACTTGTTTCTGGAAAATGGTTAAGTGTTGTGATTTAAAATGTGAATTAGTTACTTGAAAATGGTTAAGTATAGTGACTTGAAATTGTTAACTTGTTTCTTGAAATGGTTAAGTGTAGCGACTTGCAATTGTGAACTTGTTTCTTGAAAATGGTTAAGCGTAGTGACTTGAAATGTGAATTTTTGTATGGAAAATGGTAAAATGGTTAAATGTAGTGACTTGAAATTGTGAACTTGTTTCTTGAAAATGGTTAACTGTAGTGACTTGAAATGTGAATTAGGGACTTGAAAATGGTTAAGTGTAGTGACTTTAAATGTGAATTAGGGACTTGAAAATGGTAAATTGGTTAAATGTAGTGACTTTAAATTTTGAACTTGTTTCCTTAAAATGGTTGAGTGTAGTGACTTGAAATGTGAATTAGTGACTTGAAAATGGTTAAGTGTAGTGACTTGAAATTGTGAACTTGTTTCTTGAAAATGGTTAAGTGTAGTGACTTGAAATGTGAATTAGTGACTTGAAACTGGTAAAGTGTAGTGACTTAAAATTGCGAACTTTTTTCTTGAAATGGCTAAGCGTAGTGACTTGAAATTGTGAACTTGTTTCTTGAAAATGTTTAAGTGTATTGACTTGAAATGTGAATTAGTGACTTGAAAATGGTTAAGTGTAGTGACTTGAAATATGAATTAGGGACTTGAAAATGGTAAAATGGTTAAATGTAGTGACTTGAAATTGTGAACTTGTTTCATGAAAATGGTTTAGTGTAGTGACTCAAAATTGTGAACTTGTTTCTTGAAATGGTAAAGTGTAGTGACTTGAAATTGTGAACTTGTTTCTTGAAATGGTTTAAGTATAGTGGCTTGAAATGTGAATTGGTGACTTTAAAATGGTAAAGTGTAGTGATTTGAAATTGTGAACTTGTTTCTTGAAATGGCTAACCGTAGTGACTAGAAAATGTGAACTTGTTTCTTGAAAATGGTTAAGTGTAGTGACTTGAACTTGTAAACATGTTTCTTGAAAATGGTTAAGTGTAGTGACTTGAAATTGTGAACTTGTTTCTTGAAAATAGTGTAATGTGGTGACTTGAAATGTGAACTTGTTTCTGGAAAATGGTTAAGTGTTGTGATTTAAAATGTGAATTAGTTACTTGAAAATGGTTAAGTATAGTGACTTGAAATTGTTAACTTGTTTCTTGAAATGGTTAAGTGTAGCGACTTGCAATTGTGAACTTGTTTCTTGAAAATGGTTAAGCGTAGTGACTTGAAATGTGAATTTTTGTATGGAAAATGGTAAAATGGTTAAACGTAGTGACTTGAAATTGTGAACTTGTTTCTTGAAAATGGTTAACTGTAGTGACTTGAAATGTGAATTAGTGACTTGAAAATGGTTAAGTGTAGTGACTTTAAATGTGAATTAGGGACTTGAAAATGGTTAAGTGTAGTGACTTTAAATGTGAATTAGGGACTTGAAAATGGTAAATTGGTTAAATGTAGTGACTTTAAATTTTGAACTTGTTTCCTTAAAATGGTTGAGTGTAGTGACTTGAAATGTGAATTAGTGACTTGAAAATGGTTAAGTGTAGTGACTTGAAATTGTGAACTTGTTTCTTTAAAATGGTTAAGTGTAGTGACTTGAAATGTGAATTAGTGACTTGAAACTGGTAAAGTGTAGTGACTTAAAATTGCGAACTTTTTTCTTGAAATGGCTAAGCGTAGTGACTTGAAATTGTGAACTTGTTTTTTGAAAATGTTTAAGTGTAGTGACTTGAAATGTGAATTGGTTACTTGAAAATGGTTAAGTGTAGTGACTTGAAATATGAATTAGGGACTTGAAAATGGTAAAATGGTTAAATGTAGTGACTTGAAATTGTGAACTTGTTTCATGAAAATGGTTTAGTGTAGTGACTCAAAATTGTGAACTTGTTTCTTGAAATGGTAAAGTGTAGTGACTTGAAATTGTGAACTTGTTTCTTGAAATGGTTTAAGTGTAGTAGCTTGAAATGTGAATTGGTGACTTTAAAATGGTAAAGTGTAGTGACTTGAAATTGTGAACTTGTTTCTTGAAAATAGTGTAATGTGGTGACTTGAAATGTGAACTTGTTTCTTGAAAATGGTTAA
Organism: Capsicum rhomboideum; assembly: GCA_031232105.1. Lineage (NCBI taxonomy): Eukaryota > Viridiplantae > Streptophyta > Magnoliopsida > Solanales > Solanaceae > Capsicum > Capsicum rhomboideum. The sequence continues at coordinate 62,604,035 of CP124711.1, forward strand.
GTGTAGTGACTTGCAGTTGTGAACTTGTATCTTGAAAATGGTTAAGTGTAATGATTTGAAATGTGAATTAGTTTTTTGAAAATGGTTAAATGTTGTGACTTGAAATGTGAACTTGTTTCTTGAAAATGGTTAAGTGTAGTGACTTAAAATGTGAATTAGAGACTTGAAATGGTCAAGTGTAGTGACATGAAATTGTGAACTTTTTTCTTGAAAATGCTTAAATGTAGTGACTTGAAATGTGATCTTGTTTCTTGAAAATGGTTAAGTGTAGGGACATAAAATTTGAATTAATGACTAGAAAATGGTTAAGTGTAGTGCCTTGAAATTGTGAACTTGTTTCTTGAAATGGTTAAGTGTAGTGACTTGAAATGTGAATTAGTGACTTGAAAATGATAAAGTGTAGTGATTTGAAATTGTGAACTTGTTTCTTGAAATGGCTAAGCATAGTGACTAGAAATTGTGAACTTGTTTCTTGAAAATGGTTAAGTGTAGTGACTTGCACTTGTGAACTTGTTTCTTGAAAATGGTTAAGCGTAGTGACTTGAAATGTGAATTATTGTATGGAAAATGGTAAAATGGTTAAATGTAGTGACTTGAAATGTGAATTAGTTACTTGAAAATGGTTAAGTGTAGTGACTTGAAATGTGAATTAGTGACTTGAAAATGGTACAGTGTAGTGATTTGAAATTGTGAACTTGTTTCTTGAAAATGGTTAAGGGTAGTGACTTGAAATGGTGAACTATTTCTTGAAATGGTTAAGTGTAGTGACTTGAAGTTGTGAACATGTTTCATAAAAATGGCTAAGTGTAGTGACTTAAAATGTGAATTAGTGAGTTGAAATGGTTTCGTGTAGTGACTTGAAATTGTGAACTTGTTTCTTGAAAATGGTTAAGTGTAGTGACGTGAAATGTGAACTTGTTTCTTGAAATGGCTAAGCGTAGTGACTACAAATTGTGAACTTGTTTCTTGAAAATGGTTAAGTGTAGTGACTTGAAATTGTAAACATGTTTCTTGAAAATAGTTAAGTGTAGTTAGTTGAAATGTGAATTAGTGAGTTGAAAATGGTTAAGTGTAGTGACTTGAAATTGTGAACTTGTTTCTTGAAAGTGGTTAAGTGTTGTGACTTAAAATGTGAATTAGTGACTTGAAAATGGTTAAGTGTAGTGACTTGAAATATGAATTAGGGACTTGAAAATGGTAAAATGGTTAAATGTAGTGACTTGAAATTGTGAACTTGTTTCATGAAAATGGTTTAGTGTAGTGACTCAAAATTGTGAACTTGTTTCTTGAAATGGTAAAGTGTAGTGACTTGAAATTGTGAACTTGTTTCTTGAAATGGTTTAAGTATAGTGGCTTGAAATGTGAATTGGTGACTTTAAAATGGTAAAGTGTAGTGATTTGAAATTGTGAACTTGTTTCTTGAAATGGCTAACCGTAGTGACTAGAAAATGTGAACTTGTTTCTTGAAAATGGTTAAGTGCAGTGACTTGAACTTGTAAACATGTTTCTTGAAAATGGTTAAGTGTAGTGACTTGAAATTGTGAACTTGTTTCTTGAAAATAGTGTAATGTGGTGACTTGAAATGTGAACTTGTTTCTGGAAAATGGTTAAGTGTTGTGATTTAAAATGTGAATTAGTTACTTGAAAATGGTTAAGTATAGTGACTTGAAATTGTTAACTTGTTTCTTGAAATGGTTAAGTGTAGCGACTTGCAATTGTGAACTTGTTTCTTGAAAATGGTTAAGCGTAGTGACTTGAAATGTGATTTTTTGTATGGAAAATGGTAAAATGGTTAAATGTAGTGACTTGAAATTGTGAACTTGTTTCTTGAAAATGGTTAACTGTAGTGACTTGAAATGTGAATTAGGGACTTGAAAATGGTTAAGTGTAGTGACTTTAAATGTGAATTAGGGACTTGAAAATGGTAAATTGGTTAAATGTAGTGACTTTAAATTTTGAACTTGTTTCCTTAAAATGGTTGAGTGTAGTGACTTGAAATGTGAATTAGTGACTTGAAAATGGTTAAGTGTAGTGACTTGAAATTGTGAACTTGTTTCTTGAAAATGGTTAAGTGTAGTGACTTGAAATGTGAATTAGTGACTTGAAACTGGTAAAGTGTAGTGACTTAAAATTGCGAACTTTTTTCTTGAAATGGCTAAGCGTAGTGACTTGAAATTGTGAACTTGTTTCTTGAAAATGTTTAAGTGTATTGACTTGAAATGTGAATTAGTGACTTGAAAATGGTTAAGTGTAGTGACTTGAAATATGAATTAGGGACTTGAAAATGGTAAAATGGTTAAATGTAGTGACTTGAAATTGTGAACTTGTTTCATGAAAATGGTTTAGTGTAGTGACTCAAAATTGTGAACTTGTTTCTTGAAATGGTAAAGTGTAGTGACTTGAAATTGTGAACTTGTTTCTTGAAAATGGTTAAGTGTAGTGACTTTAAATCTGAATTAGTGACTTGAAACTGGTAAAGTGTAGTGACTAAAAATTGCGAACTTTTTTCTTGAAATGGCTAAGCGTAGTGACTTGAAATTGTGAACTTGTTTCTTGAAAATGTTTAAGTGTATTGACTTGAAATGTGAATTAGTGACTTGAAAATGGTTAAGTGTAGTGACTTGAAATATGAATTAGGGACTTGAAAATGGTAAAATGTAGTGACTTGAAAGTTTGAACTTGTTTCATGAAAATGGTTTAGTGTAGTGACTCAAAATTGTGAACTTGTTTCTTTAAATGGTAAAGTGTAGTGACTTGAAATTGTGAACTTGTTTCTTGAAATGGTTTAAGTATAGTGGCTTGAAATGTGAATTGGTGACTTTAAAATGGTAAAGTGTAGTGATTTGAAATTGTGAACTTGTTTCTTGAAATGGCTAACCGTAGTGACTAGAAAATGTGAACTTGTTTCTTGAAAATGGTTAAGTGTAGTGACTTGAACTTGTAAACATGTTTCTTGAAAATGGTTAAGTGTAGTGACTTGAAATTGTGAACTTGTTTCTTGAAAATAGTGTAATGTGGTGACTTGAAATGTGAACTTGTTTCTGGAAAATGGTTAAGTGTTGTGATTTAAAATGTGAATTAGTTACTTGAAAATGGTTAAGTATAGTGACTTGAAATTGTTAACTTGTTTCTTGAAATGGTTAAGTGTAGCGACTTGCAATTGTGAACTTGTTTCTTGAAAATGGTTAAGCGTAGTGACTTGAAATGTGAATTTTTGTATGGAAAATGGTAAAATGGTTAAACGTAGTGACTTGAAATTGTGAACTTGTTTCTTGAAAATGGTTAACTGTAGTGACTTGAAATGTGAATTAGTGACTTGAAAATGGTTAAGTGTAGTGACTTTAAATGTGAATTAGGGACTTGAAAATGGTTAAGTGTAGTGACTTTAAATGTGAATTAGGGACTTGAAAATGGTAAATTGGTTAAATGTAGTGACTTTAAATTTTGAACTTGTTTCCTTAAAATGGTTGAGTGTAGTGACTTGAAATGTGAATTAGTGACTTGAAAATGGTTAAGTGTAGTGACTTGAAATTGTGAACTTGTTTCTTGAAAATGGTTAAGTGTAGTGACTTGAAATGTGAATTAGTGACTTGAAACTGGTAAAGTGTAGTGACTTAAAATTGCGAACTTTTTTCTTGAAATGGCTAAGCGTAGTGACTTGAAATTGTGAACTTGTTTTTTGAAAATGTTTAAGTGTAGTGACTTGAAATGTGAATTGGTTACTTGAAAATGGTTAAGTGTAGTGACTTGAAATATGAATTAGGGACTTGAAAATGGTAAAATGGTTAAATGTAGTGACTTGAAATTGTGAACTTGTTTCATGAAAATGGTTTAGTGTAGTGACTCAAAATTGTGAACTTGTTTCTTGAAATGGTAAAGTGTTGTGACTTGAAATTGTGAACTTGTTTCTTGAAATGGTTTAAGTGTAGTAGCTTGAAATGTGAATTGGTGACTTTAAAATGGTAAAGTGTAGTGACTTGAAATTGTGAACTTGTTTCTTGAAAATAGTGTAATGTGGTGACTTGAAATGTGAACTTGTTTCTTGAAAATGGTTAAGTGTAGTGACTTGCAGTTGTGAACTTGTATCTTGAAAATGGTTAAGTGTAATGATTTGAAATGTGAATTAGTTTTTTGAAAATGGTTAAATGTTGTGACTTGAAATGTGAACTTGTTTCTTGAAAATGGTTAAGTGTAGTGACTTAAAATGTGAATTAGAGACTTGAAATGGTCAAGTGTAGTGACATGAAATTGTGAACTTTTTTCTTGAAAATGCTTAAATGTAGTGACTTGAAATGTGATCTTGTTTCTTGAAAATGGTTAAGTGTAGGGACATAAAATTTGAATTAATGACTAGAAAATGGTTAAGTGTAGTGCCTTGAAATTGTGAACTTGTTTCTTGAAATGGTTAAGTGTAGTGACTTGAAATGTGAATTAGTGACTTGAAAATGATAAAGTGTAGTGATTTGAAATTGTGAACTTGTTTCTTGAAATGGCTAAGCATAGTGACTAGAAATTGTGAACTTGTTTCTTGAAAATGGTTAAGTGTAGTGACTTGCACTTGTGAACTTGTTTCTTGAAAATGGTTAAGCGTAGTGACTTGAAATGTGAATTATTGTATGGAAAATGGTAAAATGGTTAAATGTAGTGACTTGAAATGTGAATTAGTTACTTGAAAATGGTTAAGTGTAGTGACTTGAAATGTGAATTAGTGACTTGAAAATGGTACAGTGTAGTGATTTGAAATTGTGAACTTGTTTCTTGAAAATGGTTAAGGGTAGTGACTTGAAATGGTGAACTATTTCTTGAAATGGTTAAGTGTAGTGACTTGAAGTTGTGAACATGTTTCTTAAAAATGGCTAAGTGTAGTGACTTAAAATGTGAATTAGTGAGTTGAAATGGTTTCGTGTAGTGACTTGAAATTGTGAACTTGTTTCTTGAAAATGGTTAAGTGTAGTGACGTGAAATGTGAACTTGTTTCTTGAAATGGCTAAGCGTAGTGACTACAAATTGTGAACTTGTTTCTTGAAAATGGTTAAGTGTAGTGACTTGAAATTGTAAACATGTTTCTTGAAAATAGTTAAGTGTAGTTAGTTGAAATGTGAATTAGTGAGTTGAAAATGGTTAAGTGTAGTGACTTGAAATTGTGAACTTGTTTCTTGAAAGTGGTTAAGTGTTGTGACTTAAAATGTGAATTAGTGACTTGAAAATGGTTAAGTGTAGTGACTTGAAATATGAATTAGGGACTTGAAAATGGTAAAATGGTTAAATGTAGTGACTTGAAATTGTGAACTTGTTTCATGAAAATGGTTTAGTGTAGTGACTCAAAATTGTGAACTTGTTTCTTGAAATGGTAAAGTGTAGTGACTTGAAATTGTGAACTTGTTTCTTGAAATGGTTTAAGTATAGTGGCTTGAAATGTGAATTGGTGACTTTAAAATGGTAAAGTGTAGTGATTTGAAATTGTGAACTTGTTTCTTGAAATGGCTAACCGTAGTGACTAGAAAATGTGAACTTGTTTCTTGAAAATGGTTAAGTGCAGTGACTTGAACTTGTAAACATGTTTCTTGAAAATGGTTAAGTGTAGTGACTTGAAATTGTGAACTTGTTTCTTGAAAATAGTGTAATGTGGTGACTTGAAATGTGAACTTGTTTCTGGAAAATGGTTAAGTGTTGTGATTTAAAATGTGAATTAGTTACTTGAAAATGGTTAAGTATAGTGACTTGAAATTGTTAACTTGTTTCTTGAAATGGTTAAGTGTAGCGACTTGCAATTGTGAACTTGTTTCTTGAAAATGGTTAAGCGTAGTGACTTGAAATGTGAATTTTTGTATGGAAAATGGTAAAATGGTTAAATGTAGTGACTTGAAATTGTGAACTTGTTTCTTGAAAATGGTTAACTGTAGTGACTTGAAATGTGAATTAGGGACTTGAAAATGGTTAAGTGTAGTGACTTTAAATGTGAATTAGGGACTTGAAAATGGTAAATTGGTTAAATGTAGTGACTTTAAATTTTGAACTTGTTTCCTTAAAATGGTTGAGTGTAGTGACTTGAAATGTGAATTAGTGACTTGAAAATGGTTAAGTGTAGTGACTTGAAATTGTGAACTTGTTTCTTGAAAATGGTTAAGTGTAGTGACTTGAAATGTGAATTAGTGACTTGAAACTGGTAAAGTGTAGTGACTTAAAATTGCGAACTTTTTTCTTGAAATGGCTAAGCGTAGTGACTTGAAATTGTGAACTTGTTTCTTGAAAATGTTTAAGTGTATTGACTTGAAATGTGAATTAGTGACTTGAAAATGGTTAAGTGTAGTGACTTGAAATATGAATTAGGGACTTGAAAATGGTAAAATGGTTAAATGTAGTGACTTGAAATTGTGAACTTGTTTCATGAAAATGGTTTAGTGTAGTGACTCAAAATTGTGAACTTGTTTCTTTAAATGGTAAAGTGTAGTGACTTGAAATTGTGAACTTGTTTCTTGAAATGGTTTAAGTATAGTGGCTTGAAATGTGAATTGGTGACTTTAAAATGGTAAAGTGTAGTGATTTGAAATTGTGAACTTGTTTCTTGAAATGGCTAACCGTAGTGACTAGAAAATGTGAACTTGTTTCTTGAAAATGGTTAAGTGTAGTGACTTGAACTTGTAAACATGTTTCTTGAAAATGGTTAAGTGTAGTGACTTGAAATTGTGAACTTGTTTCTTGAAAATAGTGTAATGTGGTGACTTGAAATGTGAACTTGTTTCTGGAAAATGGTTAAGTGTTGTGATTTAAAATGTGAATTAGTTACTTGAAAATGGTTAAGTATAGTGACTTGAAATTGTTAACTTGTTTCTTGAAATGGTAAAGTGTAGTGACTTGAAATTGTGAACTTGTTTCTTGAAATGGTTTAAGTATAGTGGCTTGAAATGTGAATTGGTGACTTTAAAATGGTAAAGTGTAGTGATTTGAAATTGTGAACTTGTTTCTTGAAATGGCTAACCGTAGTGACTAGAAAATGTGAACTTGTTTCTTGAAAATGGTTAAGTGTAGTGACTTTAAATGTGAATTAGTGACTTGAAACTGGTAAAGTGTAGTGACTAAAAATTGCGAACTTTTTTCTTGAAATGGCTAAGCGTAGTGACTTGAAATTGTGAACTTGTTTCTTGAAAATGTTTAAGTGTATTGACTTGAAATGTGAATTAGTGACTTGAAAATGGTTAAGTGTAGTGACTTGAAATATGAATTAGGGACTTGAAAATGGTAAAATGGTTAAATGTAGTGACTTGAAAGTTTGAACTTGTTTCATGAAAATGGTTTAGTGTAGTGACTCAAAATTGTGAACTTGTTTCTTTAAATGGTAAAGTGTAGTGACTTGAAATTGTGAACTTGTTTCTTGAAATGGTTTAAGTATAGTGGCTTGAAATGTGAATTGGTGACTTTAAAATGGTAAAGTGTAGTGATTTGAAATTGTGAACTTGTTTCTTGAAATGGCTAACCGTAGTGACTAGAAAATGTGAACTTGTTTCTTGAAAATGGTTAAGTGTAGTGACTTGAACTTGTAAACATGTTTCTTGAAAATGGTTAAGTGTAGTGACTTGAAATTGTGAACTTGTTTCTTGAAAATAGTGTAATGTGGTGACTTGAAATGTGAACTTGTTTCTGGAAAATGGTTAAGTGTTGTGATTTAAAATGTGAATTAGTTACTTGAAAATGGTTAAGTATAGTGACTTGAAATTGTTAACTTGTTTCTTGAAATGGTTAAGTGTAGCGACTTGCAATTGTGAACTTGTTTCTTGAAAATGGTTAAGCGTAGTGACTTGAAATGTGAATTTTTGTATGGAAAATGGTAAAATGGTTAAACGTAGTGACTTGAAATTGTGAACTTGTTTCTTGAAAATGGTTAACTGTAGTGACTTGAAATGTGAATTAGTGACTTGAAAATGGTTAAGTGTAGTGACTTTAAATGTGAATTAGGGACTTGAAAATGGTTAAGTGTAGTGACTTTAAATGTGAATTAGGGACTTGAAAATGGTAAATTGGTTAAATGTAGTGACTTTAAATTTTGAACTTGTTTCCTTAAAATGGTTGAGTGTAGTGACTTGAAATGTGAATTAGTGACTTGAAAATGGTTAAGTGTAGTGACTTAAAATTGTGAACTTGTTTCTTGAAAATGGTTAAGTGTAGTGACTTTAAATGTGAATTAGTGACTTGAAACTGGTAAAGTGTAGTGACTTAAAATTGCGAACTTTTTTCTTGAAATGGCTAAGCGTAGTGACTTGAAATTGTGAACTTGTTTTTTGAAAATGTTTAAGTGTAGTGACTTGAAATGTGAATTGGTTACTTGAAAATGGTTAAGTGTAGTGACTTGAAATATGAATTAGGGACTTGAAAATGGTAAAATGGTTAAATGTAGTGACTTGAAATTGTGAACTTGTTTCATGAAAATGGTTTAGTGTAGTGACTCAAAATTGTGAACTTGTTTCTTGAAATGGTAAAGTGTTGTGACTTGAAATTGTGAACTTGTTTCTTGAAATGGTTTAAGTGTAGTAGCTTGAAATGTGAATTGGTGACTTTAAAATGGTAAAGTGTAGTGACTTGAAATTGTGAACTTGTTTCTTGAAAATAGTGTAATGTGGTGACTTGAAATGTGAACTTGTTTCTTGAAAATGGTTAAGTGTAGTGACTTGCAGTTGTGAACTTGTATCTTGAAAATGGTTAAGTGTAATGATTTGAAATGTGAATTAGTTTTTTGAAAATGGTTAAATGTTGTGACTTGAAATGTGAACTTGTTTCTTGAAAATGGTTAAGTGTAGTGACTTAAAATGTGAATTAGAGACTTGAAATGGTCAAGTGTAGTGACATGAAATTGTGAACTTTTTTCTTGAAAATGCTTAAATGTAGTGACTTGAAATGTGATCTTGTTTCTTGAAAATGGTTAAGTGTAGGGACATAAAATTTGAATTAATGACTAGAAAATGGTTAAGTGTAGTGCCTTGAAATTGTGAACTTGTTTCTTGAAATGGTTAAGTGTAGTGACTTGAAATGTGAATTAGTGACTTGAAAATGATAAAGTGTAGTGATTTGAAATTGTGAACTTGTTTCTTGAAATGGCTAAGCATAGTGACTAGAAATTGTGAACTTGTTTCTTGAAAATGGTTAAGTGTAGTGACTTGCACTTGTGAACTTGTTTCTTGAAAATGGTTAAGCGTAGTGACTTGAAATGTGAATTATTGTATGGAAAATGGTAAAATGGTTAAATGTAGTGACTTGAAATGTGAATTAGTTACTTGAAAATGGTTAAGTGTAGTGACTTGAAATGTGAATTAGTGACTTGAAAATGGTACAGTGTAGTGATTTGAAATTGTGAACTTGTTTCTTGAAAATGGTTAAGGGTAGTGACTTGAAATGGTGAACTATTTCTTGAAATGGTTAAGTGTAGTGACTTGAAGTTGTGAACATGTTTCTTAAAAATGGCTAAGTGTAGTGACTTAAAATGTGAATTAGTGAGTTGAAATGGTTTCGTGTAGTGACTTGAAATTGTGAACTTGTTTCTTGAAAATGGTTAAGTGTAGTGACGTGAAATGTGAACTTGTTTCTTGAAATGGCTAAGCGTAGTGACTACAAATTGTGAACTTGTTTCTTGAAAATGGTTAAGTGTAGTGACTTGAAATTGTAAACATGTTTCTTGAAAATAGTTAAGTGTAGTTAGTTGAAATGTGAATTAGTGAGTTGAAAATGGTTAAGTGTAGTGACTTGAAATTGTGAACTTGTTTCTTGAAAGTGGTTAAGTGTTGTGACTTAAAATGTGAATTAGTGACTTGAAAATGGTTAAGTGTAGTGACTTGAAATATGAATTAGGGACTTGAAAATGGTAAAATGGTTAAATGTAGTGACTTGAAATTGTGAACTTGTTTCATGAAAATGGTTTAGTGTAGTGACTCAAAATTGTGAACTTGTTTCTTGAAATGGTAAAGTGTAGTGACTTGAAATTGTGAACTTGTTTCTTGAAATGGTTTAAGTATAGTGGCTTGAAATGTGAATTGGTGACTTTAAAATGGTAAAGTGTAGTGATTTGAAATTGTGAACTTGTTTCTTGAAATGGCTAACCGTAGTGACTAGAAAATGTGAACTTGTTTCTTGAAAATGGTTAAGTGCAGTGACTTGAACTTGTAAACATGTTTCTTGAAAATGGTTAAGTGTAGTGACTTGAAATTGTGAACTTGTTTCTTGAAAATAGTGTAATGTGGTGACTTGAAATGTGAACTTGTTTCTGGAAAATGGTTAAGTGTTGTGATTTAAAATGTGAATTAGTTACTTGAAAATGGTTAAGTATAGTGACTTGAAATTGTTAACTTGTTTCTTGAAATGGTTAAGTGTAGCGACTTGCAATTGTGAACTTGTTTCTTGAAAATGGTTAAGCGTAGTGACTTGAAATGTGAATTTTTGTATGGAAAATGGTAAAATGGTTAAATGTAGTGACTTGAAATTGTGAACTTGTTTCTTGAAAATGGTTAACTGTAGTGACTTGAAATGTGAATTAGGGACTTGAAAATGGTTAAGTGTAGTGACTTTAAATGTGAATTAGGGACTTGAAAATGGTAAATTGGTTAAATGTAGTGACTTTAAATTTTGAACTTGTTTCCTTAAAATGGTTGAGTGTAGTGACTTGAAATGTGAATTAGTGACTTGAAAATGGTTAAGTGTAGTGACTTGAAATTATGAACTTGTTTCTTAAAAATGGTTAAGTGTAGTGACTTGAAATGTGAATTAGTGACTTGAAACTGGTAAAGTGTAGTGACTTAAAATTGCGAACTTTTTTCTTGAAATGGCTAAGCGTAGTGACTTGAAATTGTGAACTTGTTTCTTGAAAATGTTTAAGTGTATTGACTTGAAATGTGAATTAGTGACTTGAAAATGGTTAAGTGTAGTGACTTGAAATATGAATTAGGGACTTGAAAATGGTAAAATGGTTAAATGTAGTGACTTGAAATTGTGAACTTGTTTCATGAAAATGGTTTAGTGTAGTGACTCAAAATTGTGAACTTGTTTCTTGAAATGGTTTCGTGTAGTGACTTGAAATTGTGAACTTGTTTCTTGAAAATGGTTAAGTGTAGTGACGTGAAATGTGAACTTGTTTCTTGAAATGGCTAAGCGTAGTGACTACAAATTGTGAACTTGTTTCTTGAAAATGGTTAAGTGTAGTGACTTGAAATTGTAAACATGTTTCTTGAAAATAGTTAAGTGTAGTTAGTTGAAATGTGAATTAGTGAGTTGAAAATGGTTAAGTGTAGTGACTTGAAATTGTGAACTTGTTTCTTGAAAGTGGTTAAGTGTTGTGACTTAAAATGTGAATTAGTGACTTGAAAATGGTTAAGTGTAGTGACTTGAAATATGAATTAGGGACTTGAAAATGGTAAAATGGTTAAATGTAGTGACTTGAAATTGTGAACTTGTTTCATGAAAATGGTTTAGTGTAGTGACTCAAAATTGTGAACTTGTTTCTTGAAATGGTAAAGTGTAGTGACTTGAAATTGTGAACTTGTTTCTTGAAATGGTTTAAGTATAGTGGCTTGAAATGTGAATTGGTGACTTTAAAATGGTAAAGTGTAGTGATTTGAAATTGTGAACTTGTTTCTTGAAATGGCTAACCGTAGTGACTAGAAAATGTGAACTTGTTTCTTGAAAATGGTTAAGTGCAGTGACTTGAACTTGTAAACATGTTTCTTGAAAATGGTTAAGTGTAGTGACTTGAAATTGTGAACTTGTTTCTTGAAAATAGTGTAATGTGGTGACTTGAAATGTGAACTTGTTTCTGGAAAATGGTTAAGTGTTGTGATTTAAAATGTGAATTAGTTACTTGAAAATGGTTAAGTATAGTGACTTGAAATTGTTAACTTGTTTCTTGAAATGGTTAAGTGTAGCGACTTGCAATTGTGAACTTGTTTCTTGAAAATGGTTAAGCGTAGTGACTTGAAATGTGAATTTTTGTATGGAAAATGGTAAAATGGTTAAATGTAGTGACTTGAAATTGTGAACTTGTTTCTTGAAAATGGTTAACTGTAGTGACTTGAAATGTGAATTAGGGACTTGAAAATGGTTAAGTGTAGTGACTTTAAATGTGAATTAGGGACTTGAAAATGGTAAATTGGTTAAATGTAGTGACTTTAAATTTTGAACTTGTTTCCTTAAAATGGTTGAGTGTAGTGACTTGAAATGTGAATTAGTGACTTGAAAATGGTTAAGTGTAGTGACTTGAAATTATGAACTTGTTTCTTAAAAATGGTTAAGTGTAGTGACTTGAAATGTGAATTAGTGACTTGAAACTGGTAAAGTGTAGTGACTTAAAATTGCGAACTTTTTTCTTGAAATGGCTAAGCGTAGTGACTTGAAATTGTGAACTTGTTTCTTGAAAATGTTTAAGTGTATTGACTTGAAATGTGAATTAGTGACTTGAAAATGGTTAAGTGTAGTGACTTGAAATATGAATTAGGGACTTGAAAATGGTAAAATGGTTAAATGTAGTGACTTGAAATTGTGAACTTGTTTCATGAAAATGGTTTAGTGTAGTGACTCAAAATTGTGAACTTGTTTCTTTAAATGGTAAAGTGTAGTGACTTGAAATTGTGAACTTGTTTCTTGAAATGGTTTAAGTATAGTGGCTTGAAATGTGAATTGGTGACTTTAAAATGGTAAAGTGTAGTGATTTGAAATTGTGAACTTGTTTCTTGAAATGGCTAACCGTAGTGACTAGAAAATGTGAACTTGTTTCTTGAAAATGGTTAAGTGTAGTGACTTGAACTTGTAAACATGTTTCTTGAAAATGGTTAAGTGTAGTGACTTGAAATTGTGAACTTGTTTCTTGAAAATAGTGTAATGTGGTGACTTGAAATGTGAACTTGTTTCTGGAAAATGGTTAAGTGTTGTGATTTAAAATGTGAATTAGTTACTTGAAAATGGTTAAGTATAGTGACTTGAAATTGTTAACTTGTTTCTTGAAATGGTTAAGTGTAGCGACTTGCAATTGTGAACTTGTTTCTTGAAAATGGTTAAGCGTAGTGACTTGAAATGTGAATTTTTGTATGGAAAATGGTAAAATGGTTAAATGTAGTGACTTGAAATTGTGAACTTGTTTCTTGAAAATGGTTAACTGTAGTGACTTGAAATGTGAATTAGTGACTTGAAAATGGTTAAGTGTAGTAACTTTAAATGTGAATTAGGGACTTGAAAATGGTAAATTGGTTAAATGTAGTGACTTTAAATTTTGAACTTGTTTCCTTAAAATGGTTGAGTGTAGTGACTTGAAATGTGAATTAGTGACTTGAAAATGGTTAAGTGTAGTGACTTGAAATTGTGAACTTGTTTCTTGAAAATGGTTAAGTGTAGTGACTTGAAATGTGAATTAGTGACTTGAAACTGGTAAAGTGTAGTGACTTAAAATTGCGAACTTTTTTCTTGAAATGGCTAAGCGTAGTGACTTGAAATTGTGAACTTGTTTCTTGAAAATGTTTAAGTGTATTGACTTGAAATGTGAATTAGTGACTTGAAAATGGTTAAGTGTAGTGACTTGAAATATGAATTAGGGACTTGAAAATGGTAAAATGGTTAAATGTAGTGACTTGAAATTGTGAACTTGTTTCATGAAAATGGTTTAGTGTAGTGACTCAAAATTGTGAACTTGTTTCTTTAAATGGTAAAGTGTAGTGACTTGAAATTGTGAACTTGTTTCTTGAAATGGTTTAAGTATAGTGGCTTGAAATGTGAATTGGTGACTTTAAAATGGTAAAGTGTAGTGATTTGAAATTGTGAACTTGTTTCTTGAAATGGCTAGCCGTAGTGACTAGAAAATGTGAACTTGTTTCTTGAAAATGGTTAAGTGTAGTGACTTGAACTTGTAAACATGTTTCTTGAAAATGGTTAAGTGTAGTGACTTGAAATTGTGAACTTGTTTCTTGAAAATAGTGTTATGTGGTGACTTGAAATGTGAACTTGTTTCTGGAAAATGGTTAAGTGTTGTGATTTAAAATGTGAATTAGTTACTTGAAAATGGTTAAGTATAGTGACTTGAAATTGTTAACTTGTTTCTTGAAATGGTTAAGTGTAGCGACTTGCAATTGTGAACTTGTTTCTTGAAAATGGTTAAGCGTAGTGACTTGAAATGTGAATTTTTGTATGGAAAATGGTAAAATGGTTAAATGTAGTGACTTGAAATTGTGAACTTGTTTCTTGAAAATGGTTAACTGTAGTGACTTGAAATGTGAATTAGTGACTTGAAAATGGTTAAGTGTAGTAACTTTAAATGTGAATTAGGGACTTGAAAATGGTAAATTGGTTAAATGTAGTGACTTTAAATTTTGAACTTGTTTCCTTAAAATGGTTGAGTGTAGTGACTTGAAATGTGAATTAGTGACTTGAAAATGGTTAAGTGTAGTGACTTGAAATTGTGAACTTGTTTCTTGAAAATGGTTAAGTGTAGTGACTTGAAATGTGAATTAGTGACTTGAAACTGGTAAAGTGTAGTGACTTAAAATTGCGAACTTTTTTCTTGAAATGGCTAAGCGTAGTGACTTGAAATTGTGAACTTGTTTCTTGAAAATGTTTAAGTGTATTGACTTGAAATGTGAATTAGTGACTTGAAAATGGTTAAGTGTAGTGACTTGAAATATGAATTAGGGACTTGAAAATGGTAAAATGGTTAAATGTAGTGACTTGAAATTGTGAACTTGTTTCATGAAAATGGTTTAGTGTAGTGACTCAAAATTGTGAACTTGTTTCTTTAAATGGTAAAGTGTAGTGACTTGAAATTGTGAACTTGTTTCTTGAAATGGTTTAAGTATAGTGGCTTGAAATGTGAATTGGTGACTTTAAAATGGTAAAGTGTAGTGATTTGAAATTGTGAAGTTGTTTCTTGAAATGGCTAGCCGTAGTGACTAGAAAATGTGAACTTGTTTCTTGAAAATGGTTAAGTGTAGTGACTTGAACTTGTAAACATGTTTCTTGAAAATGGTTAAGTGTAGTGACTTGAAATTGTGAACTTGTTTCTTGAAAATAGTGTAATGTGGTGACTTGAAATGTGAACTTGTTTCTGGAAAATGGTTAAGTGTTGTGATTTAAAATGTGAATTAGTTACTTGAAAATGGTTAAGTATAGTGACTTGAAATTGTTAACTTGTTTCTTGAAATGGTTAAGTGTAGCGACTTGCAATTGTGAACTTGTTTCTTGAAAATGGTTAAGCGTAGTGACTTGAAATGTGAATTTTTGTATGGAAAATGGTAAAATGGTTAAATGTAGTGACTTGAAATTGTGAACTTGTTTCTTGAAAATGGTTAACTGTAGTGACTTGAAATGTGAATTAGGGACTTGAAAATGGTTAAGTGTAGTGACTTTAAATGTGAATTAGGGACTTGAAAATGGTAAATTGGTTAAATGTAGTGACTTTAAATTTTGAACTTGTTTCCTTAAAATGGTTGAGTGTAGTGACTTGAAATGTGAATTAGTGACTTGAAAATGGTTAAGTGTAGTGACTTGAAATTATGAACTTGTTTCTTAAAAATGGTTAAGTGTAGTGACTTGAAATGTGAATTAGTGACTTGAAACTGGTAAAGTGTAGTGACTTAAAATTGCGAACTTTTTTCTTGAAATGGCTAAGCGTAGTGACTTGAAATTGTGAACTTGTTTCTTGAAAATGTTTAAGTGTATTGACTTGAAATGTGAATTAGTGACTTGAAAATGGTTAAGTGTAGTGACTTGAAATATGAATTAGGGACTTGAAAATGGTAAAATGGTTAAATGTAGTGACTTGAAATTGTGAACTTGTTTCATGAAAATGGTTTAGTGTAGTGACTCAAAATTGTGAACTTGTTTCTTGAAATGGTTTCGTGTAGTGACTTGAAATTGTGAACTTGTTTCTTGAAAATGGTTAAGTGTAGTGACGTGAAATGTGAACTTGTTTCTTGAAATGGCTAAGCGTAGTGACTACAAATTGTGAACTTGTTTCTTGAAAATGGTTAAGTGTAGTGACTTGAAATTGTAAACATGTTTCTTGAAAATAGTTAAGTGTAGTTAGTTGAAATGTGAATTAGTGAGTTGAAAATGGTTAAGTGTAGTGACTTTAAATGTGAATTAGGGACTTGAAAATGGTAAATTGGTTAAATGTAGTGACTTGAAATATGAATTAGGGACTTGAAAATGGTAAAATGGTTAAATGTAGTGACTTGAAATTGTGAACTTGTTTCATGAAAATGGTTTAGTGTAGTGACTCAAAATTGTGAACTTGTTTCTTTAAATGGTAAAGTGTAGTGACTTGAAATTGTGAACTTGTTTCTTGAAATGGTTTAAGTATAGTGGCTTGAAATGTGAATTGGTGACTTTAAAATGGTAAAGTGTAGTGATTTGAAATTGTGAACTTGTTTCTTGAAATGGCTAACCGTAGTGACTAGAAAATGTGAACTTGTTTCTTGAAAATGGTTAAGTGTAGTGACTTGAACTTGTAAACATGTTTCTTGAAAATGGTTAAGTGTAGTGACTTGCACTTGTGAATTTGTTTCTTGAAAATGGTTAAGCGTAGTGACTTGAAATGTGAATTATTGTATGGAAAATGGTAAAATGGTTAAATGTAGTGACTTGAAATGTGAATTAGTTACTTGAAAATGGTTAAGTGTAGTGACTTGAAATGTGAATTAGTGACTTGAAAATGGTACAGTGTAGTGATTTGAAATTGTGAACTTGTTTCTTGAAAATGGTTAAGGGTAGTGACTTGAAATGGTGAACTATTTCTTGAAATGGTTAAGTGTAGTGACTTGAAGTTGTGAACATGTTTCTTAAAAATGGCTAAGTGTAGTGACTTAAAATGTGAATTAGTGAGTTGAAATGGTTTCGTGTAGTGACTTGAAATTGTGAACTTGTTTCTTGAAAATGGTTAAGTGTAGTGACGTGAAATGTGAACTTGTTTCTTGAAATGGCTAAGCGTAGTGACTACAAATTGTGAACTTGTTTCTTGAAAATGGTTAAGTGTAGTGACTTGAAATGTGAATTGGTTACTTGAAAATGGTTAAGTGTAGTGACTTGAAATATGAATTAGGGACTTGAAAATGGTAAAATGGTTAAATGTAGTGACTTGAAATTGTGAACTTGTTTCATGAAAATGGTTTAGTGTAGTGACTCAAAATTGTGAACTTGTTTCTTGAAATGGTAAAGTGTAGTGACTTGAAATTGTGAACTTGTTTCTTGAAATGGTTTAAGTGTAGTGGCTTGAAATGTGAATTGGTGACTTTAAAATGGTAAAGTGTAGTGACTTGAAATTGTGAACTTGTTTCTTGAAAATAGTGTAATGTGGTGACTTGAAATGTGAACTTGTTTCTTGAAAATGGTTAAGTGTAGTGACTTGCAGTTGTGAACTTGTATCTTGAAAATGGTTAAGTGTAATGATTTGAAATGTGAATTAGTTTTTTGAAAATGGTTAAATGTTGTGACTTGAAATGTGAACTTGTTTCTTGAAAATGGTTAAGTGTAGTGACTTAAAATGTGAATTAGAGACTTGAAATGGTCAAGTGTAGTGACATGAAATTGTGAACTTTTTTCTTGAAAATGCTTAAATGTAGTGACTTGAAATGTGATCTTGTTTCTTGAAAATGGTTAAGTGTAGGGACATAAAATTTGAATTAATGACTAGAAAATGGTTAAGTGTAGTGCCTTGAAATTGTGAACTTGTTTCTTGAAATGGTTAAGTGTAGTGACTTGAAATGTGAATTAGTGACTTGAAAATGATAAAGTGTAGTGATTTGAAATTGTGAACTTGTTTCTTGAAATGGCTAAGCATAGTGACTAGAAATTGTGAACTTGTTTCTTGAAAATGGTTAAGTGTAGTGACTTGCACTTGTGAACTTGTTTCTTGAAAATGGTTAAGCGTAGTGACTTGAAATGTGAATTATTGTATGGAAAATGGTAAAATGGTTAAATGTAGTGACTTGAAATGTGAATTAGTTACTTGAAAATGGTTAAGTGTAGTGACTTGAAATGTGAATTAGTGACTTGAAAATGGTACAGTGTAGTGATTTGAAATTGTGAACTTGTTTCTTGAAAATGGTTAAGGGTAGTGACTTGAAATGGTGAACTATTTCTTGAAATGGTTAAGTGTAGTGACTTGAAGTTGTGAACATGTTTCTTAAAAATGGCTAAGTGTAGTGACTTAAAATGTGAATTAGTGAGTTGAAATGGTTTCGTGTAGTGACTTGAAATTGTGAACTTGTTTCTTGAAAATGGTTAAGTGTAGTGACGTGAAATGTGAACTTGTTTCTTGAAATGGCTAAGCGTAGTGACTACAAATTGTGAACTTGTTTCTTGAAAATGGTTAAGTGTAGTGACTTGAAATTGTAAACATGTTTCTTGAAAATAGTTAAGTGTAGTTAGTTGAAATGTGAATTAGTGAGTTGAAAATGGTTAAGTGTAGTGACTTGAAATTGTGAACTTGTTTCTTGAAAGTGGTTAAGTGTTGTGACTTAAAATGTGAATTAGTGACTTGAAAATGGTTAAGTGTAGTGACTTGAAATATGAATTAGGGACTTGAAAATGGTAAAATGGTTAAATGTAGTGACTTGAAATTGTGAACTTGTTTCATGAAAATGGTTTAGTGTAGTGACTCAAAATTGTGAACTTGTTTCTTGAAATGGTAAAGTGTAGTGACTTGAAATTGTGAACTTGTTTCTTGAAATGGTTTAAGTATAGTGGCTTGAAATGTGAATTGGTGACTTTAAAATGGTAAAGTGTAGTGATTTGAAATTGTGAACTTGTTTCTTGAAATGGCTAACCGTAGTGACTAGAAAATGTGAACTTGTTTCTTGAAAATGGTTAAGTGCAGTGACTTGAACTTGTAAACATGTTTCTTGAAAATGGTTAAGTGTAGTGACTTGAAATTGTGAACTTGTTTCTTGAAAATAGTGTAATGTGGTGACTTGAAATGTGAACTTGTTTCTGGAAAATGGTTAAGTGTTGTGATTTAAAATGTGAATTAGTTACTTGAAAATGGTTAAGTATAGTGACTTGAAATTGTTAACTTGTTTCTTGAAATGGTTAAGTGTAGCGACTTGCAATTGTGAACTTGTTTCTTGAAAATGGTTAAGCGTAGTGACTTGAAATGTGAATTTTTGTATGGAAAATGGTAAAATGGTTAAATGTAGTGACTTGAAATTGTGAACTTGTTTCTTGAAAATGGTTAACTGTAGTGACTTGAAATGTGAATTAGGGACTTGAAAATGGTTAAGTGTAGTGACTTTAAATGTGAATTAGGGACTTGAAAATGGTAAATTGGTTAAATGTAGTGACTTTAAATTTTGAACTTGTTTCCTTAAAATGGTTGAGTGTAGTGACTTGAAATGTGAATTAGTGACTTGAAAATGGTTAAGTGTAGTGACTTGAAATTATGAACTTGTTTCTTAAAAATGGTTAAGTGTAGTGACTTGAAATGTGAATTAGTGACTTGAAACTGGTAAAGTGTAGTGACTTAAAATTGCGAACTTTTTTCTTGAAATGGTTAAGCGTAGTGACTTGAAATTGTGAACTTGTTTTTTGAAAATGTTTAAGTGTAGTGACTTGAAATGTGAATTGGTTACTTGAAAATGGTTAAGTGTAGTGACTTGAAATATGAATTAGGGACTTGAAAATGGTAAAATGGTTAAATGTAGTGACTTGAAATTGTGAACTTGTTTCATGAAAATGGTTTAGTGTAGTGACTCAAAATTGTGAACTTGTTTCTTGAAATGGTAAAGTGTAGTGACTTGAAATTGTGAACTTGTTTCTTGAAATGGTTTAAGTGTAGTGGCTTGAAATGTGAATTGGTGACTTTAAAATGGTAAAGTGTAGTGACTTGAAATTGTGAACTTGTTTCTTGAAAATAGTGTAATGTGGTGACTTGAAATGTGAACTTGTTTCTTGAAAATGGTTAAGTGTAGTGACTTGCAGTTGTGAACTTGTATCTTGAAAATGGTTAAGTGTAATGATTTGAAATGTGAATTAGTTTTTTGAAAATGGTTAAATGTTGTGACTTGAAATGTGAACTTGTTTCTTGAAAATGGTTAAGTGTAGTGACTTAAAATGTGAATTAGAGACTTGAAATGGTCAAGTGTAGTGACATGAAATTGTGAACTTTTTTCTTGAAAATGCTTAAATGTAGTGACTTGAAATGTGATCTTGTTTCTTGAAAATGGTTAAGTGTAGGGACATAAAATTTGAATTAATGACTAGAAAATGGTTAAGTGTAGTGCCTTGAAATTGTGAACTTGTTTCTTGAAATGGTTAAGTGTAGTGACTTGAAATGTGAATTAGTGACTTGAAAATGATAAAGTGTAGTGATTTGAAATTGTGAACTTGTTTCTTGAAATGGCTAAGCATAGTGACTAGAAATTGTGAACTTGTTTCTTGAAAATGGTTAAGTGTAGTGACTTGCACTTGTGAACTTGTTTCTTGAAAATGGTTAAGCGTAGTGACTTGAAATGTGAATTATTGTATGGAAAATGGTAAAATGGTTAAATGTAGTGACTTGAAATGTGAATTAGTTACTTGAAAATGGTTAAGTGTAGTGACTTGAAATGTGAATTAGTGACTTGAAAATGGTACAGTGTAGTGATTTGAAATTGTGAACTTGTTTCTTGAAAATGGTTAAGGGTAGTGACTTGAAATGGTGAACTATTTCTTGAAATGGTTAAGTGTAGTGACTTGAAGTTGTGAACATGTTTCTTAAAAATGGCTAAGTGTAGTGACTTAAAATGTGAATTAGTGAGTTGAAATGGTTTCGTGTAGTGACTTGAAATTGTGAACTTGTTTCTTGAAAATGGTTAAGTGTAGTGACGTGAAATGTGAACTTGTTTCTTGAAATGGCTAAGCGTAGTGACTACAAATTGTGAACTTGTTTCTTGAAAATGGTTAAGTGTAGTGACTTGAAATTGTAAACATGTTTCTTGAAAATAGTTAAGTGTAGTTAGTTGAAATGTGAATTAGTGAGTTGAAAATGGTTAAGTGTAGTGACTTGAAATTGTGAACTTGTTTCTTGAAAGTGGTTAAGTGTTGTGACTTAAAATGTGAATTAGTGACTTGAAAATGGTTAAGTGTAGTGACTTGAAATATGAATTAGGGACTTGAAAATGGTAAAATGGTTAAATGTAGTGACTTGAAATTGTGAACTTGTTTCATGAAAATGGTTTAGTGTAGTGACTCAAAATTGTGAACTTGTTTCTTGAAATGGTAAAGTGTAGTGACTTGAAATTGTGAACTTGTTTCTTGAAATGGTTTAAGTATAGTGGCTTGAAATGTGAATTGGTGACTTTAAAATGGTAAAGTGTAGTGATTTGAAATTGTGAACTTGTTTCTTGAAATGGCTAACCGTAGTGACTAGAAAATGTGAACTTGTTTCTTGAAAATGGTTAAGTGCAGTGACTTGAACTTGTAAACATGTTTCTTGAAAATGGTTAAGTGTAGTGACTTGAAATTGTGAACTTGTTTCTTGAAAATAGTGTAATGTGGTGACTTGAAATGTGAACTTGTTTCTGGAAAATGGTTAAGTGTTGTGATTTAAAATGTGAATTAGTTACTTGAAAATGGTTAAGTATAGTGACTTGAAATTGTTAACTTGTTTCTTGAAATGGTTAAGTGTAGCGACTTGCAATTGTGAACTTGTTTCTTGAAAATGGTTAAGCGTAGTGACTTGAAATGTGAATTTTTGTATGGAAAATGGTAAAATGGTTAAATGTAGTGACTTGAAATTGTGAACTTGTTTCTTGAAAATGGTTAACTGTAGTGACTTGAAATGTGAATTAGGGACTTGAAAATGGTTAAGTGTAGTGACTTTAAATGTGAATTAGGGACTTGAAAATGGTAAATTGGTTAAATGTAGTGACTTTAAATTTTGAACTTGTTTCCTTAAAATGGTTGAGTGTAGTGACTTGAAATGTGAATTAGTGACTTGAAAATGGTTAAGTGTAGTGACTTGAAATTATGAACTTGTTTCTTAAAAATGGTTAAGTGTAGTGACTTGAAATGTGAATTAGTGACTTGAAACTGGTAAAGTGTAGTGACTTAAAATTGCGAACTTTTTTCTTGAAATGGCTAAGCGTAGTGACTTGAAATTGTGAACTTGTTTCTTGAAAATGTTTAAGTGTATTGACTTGAAATGTGAATTAGTGACTTGAAAATGGTTAAGTGTAGTGACTTGAAATATGAATTAGGGACTTGAAAATGGTAAAATGGTTAAATGTAGTGACTTGAAATTGTGAACTTGTTTCATGAAAATGGTTTAGTGTAGTGACTCAAAATTGTGAACTTGTTTCTTTAAATGGTAAAGTGTAGTGACTTGAAATTGTGAACTTGTTTCTTGAAATGGTTTAAGTATAGTGGCTTGAAATGTGAATTGGTGACTTTAAAATGGTAAAGTGTAGTGATTTGAAATTGTGAACTTGTTTCTTGAAATGGCTAACCGTAGTGACTAGAAAATGTGAACTTGTTTCTTGAAAATGGTTAAGTGTAGTGACTTGAACTTGTAAACATGTTTCTTGAAAATGGTTAAGTGTAGTGACTTGCACTTGTGAATTTGTTTCTTGAAAATGGTTAAGCGTAGTGACTTGAAATGTGAATTTTTGTATGGAAAATGGTAAAATGGTTAAATGTAGTGACTTGAAATTGTGAACTTGTTTCTTGAAAATGGTTAACTGTAGTGACTTGAAATGTGAATTAGGGACTTGAAAATGGTTAAGTGTAGTGACTTTAAATGTGAATTAGGGACTTGAAAATGGTAAATTGGTTAAATGTAGTGACTTTAAATTTTGAACTTGTTTCCTTAAAATGGTTGAGTGTAGTGACTTGAAATGTGAATTAGTGACTTGAAAATGGTTAAGTGTAGTGACTTGAAATTATGAACTTGTTTCTTAAAAATGGTTAAGTGTAGTGACTTGAAATGTGAATTAGTGACTTGAAACTGGTAAAGTGTAGTGACTTAAAATTGCGAACTTTTTTCTTGAAATGGTTAAGCGTAGTGACTTGAAATTGTGAACTTGTTTTTTGAAAATGTTTAAGTGTAGTGACTTGAAATGTGAATTGGTTACTTGAAAATGGTTAAGTGTAGTGACTTGAAATATGAATTAGGGACTTGAAAATGGTAAAATGGTTAAATGTAGTGACTTGAAATTGTGAACTTGTTTCATGAAAATGGTTTAGTGTAGTGACTCAAAATTGTGAACTTGTTTCTTGAAATGGTAAAGTGTAGTGACTTGAAATTGTGAACTTGTTTCTTGAAATGGTTTAAGTGTAGTGGCTTGAAATGTGAATTGGTGACTTTAAAATGGTAAAGTGTAGTGACTTGAAATTGTGAACTTGTTTCTTGAAAATAGTGTAATGTGGTGACTTGAAATGTGAACTTGTTTCTTGAAAATGGTTAAGTGTAGTGACTTGCAGTTGTGAACTTGTATCTTGAAAATGGTTAAGTGTAATGATTTGAAATGTGAATTAGTTTTTTGAAAATGGTTAAATGTTGTGACTTGAAATGTGAACTTGTTTCTTGAAAATGGTTAAGTGTAGTGACTTAAAATGTGAATTAGAGACTTGAAATGGTCAAGTGTAGTGACATGAAATTGTGAACTTTTTTCTTGAAAATGCTTAAATGTAGTGACTTGAAATGTGATCTTGTTTCTTGAAAATGGTTAAGTGTAGGGACATAAAATTTGAATTAATGACTAGAAAATGGTTAAGTGTAGTGCCTTGAAATTGTGAACTTGTTTCTTGAAATGGTTAAGTGTAGTGACTTGAAATGTGAATTAGTGACTTGAAAATGATAAAGTGTAGTGATTTGAAATTGTGAACTTGTTTCTTGAAATGGCTAAGCATAGTGACTAGAAATTGTGAACTTGTTTCTTGAAAATGGTTAAGTGTAGTGACTTGCACTTGTGAACTTGTTTCTTGAAAATGGTTAAGCGTAGTGACTTGAAATGTGAATTATTGTATGGAAAATGGTAAAATGGTTAAATGTAGTGACTTGAAATGTGAATTAGTTACTTGAAAATGGTTAAGTGTAGTGACTTGAAATGTGAATTAGTGACTTGAAAATGGTACAGTGTAGTGATTTGAAATTGTGAACTTGTTTCTTGAAAATGGTTAAGGGTAGTGACTTGAAATGGTGAACTATTTCTTGAAATGGTTAAGTGTAGTGACTTGAAGTTGTGAACATGTTTCTTAAAAATGGCTAAGTGTAGTGACTTAAAATGTGAATTAGTGAGTTGAAATGGTTTCGTGTAGTGACTTGAAATTGTGAACTTGTTTCTTGAAAATGGTTAAGTGTAGTGACGTGAAATGTGAACTTGTTTCTTGAAATGGCTAAGCGTAGTGACTACAAATTGTGAACTTGTTTCTTGAAAATGGTTAAGTGTAGTGACTTGAAATTGTAAACATGTTTCTTGAAAATAGTTAAGTGTAGTTAGTTGAAATGTGAATTAGTGAGTTGAAAATGGTTAAGTGTAGTGACTTGAAATTGTGAACTTGTTTCTTGAAAGTGGTTAAGTGTTGTGACTTAAAATGTGAATTAGTGACTTGAAAATGGTTAAGTGTAGTGACTTGAAATATGAATTAGGGACTTGAAAATGGTAAATTGGTTAAATGTAGTGACTTGAAATTGTGAACTTGTTTCATGAAAATGGTTTAGTGTAGTGACTCAAAATTGTGAACTTGTTTCTTGAAATGGTAAAGTGTAGTGACTTGAAATTGTGAACTTGTTTCTTGAAATGGTTTAAGTATAGTGGCTTGAAATGTGAATTGGTGACTTTAAAATGGTAAAGTGTAGTGATTTGAAATTGTGAACTTGTTTCTTGAAATGGCTAACCGTAGTGACTAGAAAATGTGAACTTGTTTCTTGAAAATGGTTAAGTGCAGTGACTTGAACTTGTAAACATGTTTCTTGAAAATGGTTAAGTGTAGTGACTTGAAATTGTGAACTTGTTTCTTGAAAATAGTGTAATGTGGTGACTTGAAATGTGAACTTGTTTCTGGAAAATGGTTAAGTGTTGTGATTTAAAATGTGAATTAGTTACTTGAAAATGGTTAAGTATAGTGACTTGAAATTGTTAACTTGTTTCTTGAAATGGTTAAGTGTAGCGACTTGCAATTGTGAACTTGTTTCTTGAAAATGGTTAAGCGTAGTGACTTGAAATGTGAATTTTTGTATGGAAAATGGTAAAATGGTTAAATGTAGTGACTTGAAATTGTGAACTTGTTTCTTGAAAATGGTTAACTGTAGTGACTTGAAATGTGAATTAGGGACTTGAAAATGGTTAAGTGTAGTGACTTTAAATGTGAATTAGGGACTTGAAAATGGTAAATTGGTTAAATGTAGTGACTTTAAATTTTGAACTTGTTTCCTTAAAATGGTTGAGTGTAGTGACTTGAAATGTGAATTAGTGACTTGAAAATGGTTAAGTGTAGTGACTTGAAATTATGAACTTGTTTCTTAAAAATGGTTAAGTGTAGTGACTTGAAATGTGAATTAGTGACTTGAAACTGGTAAAGTGTAGTGACTTAAAATTGCGAACTTTTTTCTTGAAATGGCTAAGCGTAGTGACTTGAAATTGTGAACTTGTTTCTTGAAAATGTTTAAGTGTATTGACTTGAAATGTGAATTAGTGACTTGAAAATGGTTAAGTGTAGTGACTTGAAATATGAATTAGGGACTTGAAAATGGTAAAATGGTTAAATGTAGTGACTTGAAATTGTGAACTTGTTTCATGAAAATGGTTTAGTGTAGTGACTCAAAATTGTGAACTTGTTTCTTTAAATGGTAAAGTGTAGTGACTTGAAATTGTGAACTTGTTTCTTGAAATGGTTTAAGTATAGTGGCTTGAAATGTGAATTGGTGACTTTAAAATGGTAAAGTGTAGTGATTTGAAATTGTGAACTTGTTTCTTGAAATGGCTAACCGTAGTGACTAGAAAATGTGAACTTGTTTCTTGAAAATGGTTAAGTGTAGTGACTTGAACTTGTAAACATGTTTCTTGAAAATGGTTAAGTGTAGTGACTTGCACTTGTGAATTTGTTTCTTGAAAATGGTTAAGCGTAGTGACTTGAAATGTGAATTATTGTATGGAAAATGGTAAAATGGTTAAATGTAGTGACTTGAAATGTGAATTAGTGACTTGAAAATGGTTAAGTGTAGTGACTTGAAATGTGAATTAGTGACTTGAAAATGGTTGAGTTTAGTGACTTGAAATGTGAATTAGTGACTTGAAAATGGTTAAGTGTAGTGACTTGAAATGGTGAACTATTTCTTGAAATAGTTAAGTGTAGTGACTTGAAGTTGTGAACATGTTTCTTAAAAATGGCTAAGTGTAGTGACTTAAAATGTGAATTAGTGAGTTGAAATGGTTTCGTGTAGTGACTTGAAATTGTGAACTTGTTTCTTGAAAATGGTTAAGTGTAGTGACGTGAAATGTGAACTTGTTTCTTGAAATGGCTAAGCGTAGTGACTACAAATTGTGAACTTGTTTCTTGAAAATGGTTAAGTGTAGTGACTTGAAATTGTAAACATGTTTCTTGAAAATAGTTAAGTGTAGTGAGTTTAAATGTGAATTAGTGAGTTGAAAATGGTTAAGTGTAGTGACTTGAAATTGTGAACTTGTTTCTTGAAAGTGGGTAAGTGTAGTGACTTAAAATGTGAATTAGAGACTTGAAATGGTCAAGTGTAGTGACATGAAATTGTGAACTTTTTTCTTGAAAATGGTTAAATGTAGTGACTTGAAATGTGATCTTGTTTCTTGAAAATGGTTAAGTGTAGGGACATAAAATTTGAATTAATGACTAGAAAATGGTTAAGTGTAGTGCCTTGAAATTGTGAACTTGTTTCTTGAAATGGTTAAGTGTAGTGACTTGAAATGTGAATTAGTGACTTGAAAATGATAAAGTGTAGTGATTTGAAATTGTGAACTTGTTTCTTGAAATGGCTAAGCATAGTGACTAGAAATTGTGAACTTGTTTCTTGAAAATGGTTAAGTGTAGTGACTTGCACTTGTGAATTTGTTTCTTGAAAATGGTTAAGCGTAGTGACTTGAAATGTGAATTATTGTATGGAAAATGCTAAAATGGTTAAATGTAGTGACTTGAAATGTGAATTAGTGACTTGAAAATGGTTAAGTGTAGTGACTTGAAATGTGAATTAGTGACTTGAAAATGGTTGAGTTTAGTGACTTGAAATGTGAATTAGTGACTTGAAAATGGTTAAGTGTAGTGACTTGAAATGGTGAACTATTTCTTGAAATGGTTAAGTGTAGTGACTTGAAGTTGTGAACATGTTTCTTAAAAATGGCTAAGTGTAGTGACTTAAAATGTGAATTAGTGAGTTGAAATGGTTTCGTGTAGTGACTTGAAATTGTGAACTTGTTTCTTGAAAATGGTTAAGTGTAGTGACGTGAAATGTGAACTTGTTTCTTGAAATGGCTAAGCGTAGTGACTACAAATTGTGAACTTGTTTCTTGAAAATGGTTAAGTGTAGTGACTTGAAATTGTAAACATGTTTCTTGAAAATAGTTAAGTGTAGTGAGTTTAAATGTGAATTAGTGAGTTGAAAATGGTTAAGTGTAGTGACTTGAAATTGTGAACTTGTTTCTTGAAAGTGGTTAACTGTAGTGACTTGCAATTGTGAACTTGTTTCTTGAAAATGGTTAAGCTTAGTGACTTGAAATTGTGAACTTGTTTCTTGAAATGGTTAAATGTAGTGACTTGCAATTGTGAACTTGTATCTTGAAAATGGTTAAGTGTAGTGATTTGAAATGTGAATTAGTTTCTTGAAAATGGTTAAATTTTGTGACTTGAAATGTGAACTTGTTTCTTGAAAATGGTTAACTTTAGTGACATAAAATGTAAATTAATGACTAGAAAATGGTTAAGTGTAGTGACTTGAAATTGTGAACTTGTTTCTTGAAATGGTTTAAGTGTAGTGTCTTGAAATGTGAATTGGTGACTTTAAAATGGTAAAGTGTAGTGATTTGAAATTGTGAACTTGTTTCTTGAAATGGCTAACCGTAGTGACTAGAAAATGTGAACTTCTTTCTTGAAAATGGTTAAGTGTAGTGACTTGAAATTGTAAACATGTTTCTTGAAAATGGTTAAGTGTAGTGACTTGAAATTATGAACTTGTTTCTTGAAAATGGTTAAGTGTTGTGACTTAAAATGTGAATTAGTGACTTGAAAATGGTTAAGTGTAGAGACTTGAAATATGAATTATGGACTTGAAAATGGTAAAATGGTTAAATGTAGTGATTTGAAATTGTGAACTTGTTTCTTGAAATGGTTAAGTGTAGTGACTTGCAATTGTGAACTTGTATCTTGAAAATGGTTATGTGTAGTGATTTGAAATGTGAATTAGTTTCTTGAAAATGGTTAAATGTTGTGACTTGAAATGTGAACCTGTTTCTTGAAAATGGTTAAGTGTAGTGACTTAAAATGTGAATTAGAGACTTGAAATGGTCAAGTGTAGTGACATGAAATTGTGAACTTTTTTCTTGAAAATGGTTAAATGTAGTGACTTGAAATGTGATTTTGTTTCTTGAAAATGGTTAAGTGTAGGGAAATAAAAATTGAATTAATGACTAGAAAATGGTTAAGTGTAGTGCCTTGAAATTGTGAACTTGTTTCTTGAAATGGTTAAGTGTAGTGACTTGAAATGTGAATTAGTGACTTGAAAATGGTAAAGTGTAGTGACTTGAAATTGCGAACTTGTTTCTTGAAATGGCTAGGCGTAGTGACTACAAATTATGAACTTGTTTCTTGAAAATGTTTAAGTGTAGTGACTTGAAATTGTAGACATGTTTCTTGAAAATGGTTAAGTGTAGTGAGTTGAAATGTGGATTAGTGAGTTGAAAATGGTTAAGTGTAGTGACTTGAAATTGTGAACTTGTTTCTTGAAAATGGTGTAATGTGGTGACTTGAAATGTGAACTTGTTTCTTGAAAATGGTTAAGTGTTGTGACTTAAAATGTGACTTAGTGACTTGAAAATAGTTAAGTGTAGTGACTTGAAATTGTTAACTTGTTTCATGAAATGGTTAAGTGTAGCGACTTGCAATTGTGAACTTGTTTCTTGAAAATGGTTAAGCGTAGTGACTTGAAATGTGAATTATTGTATGGAAAATGGTAAAATGGTAAATGTAGTGACTTGAAATTGTGAACTTGTTTCTTGAAAATGGTTAACTATAGTGACTTGAAATGTGAATTAGTGACTTGAAAATGGTTAAGTGTAGTGACTTTAAATGTGAATTAGGGACTTGAAAATGGTAAATTGGTTAAATAGTTGAGTGTAGTGACTTGAAAATGGTTAAGTGTAGTGACTTGAAATGGTGAACTTGTTTCTTGAAATGGTTAAGTGTAGTGACTTGAAATTGTGAACTTGTTTCTTAAAAATGGTTAAGTGTAGTGACTTAAAATGTGAATTAGTGGGTTAGAAATGGTTTAGTGTAGTGACCTGAAATTGTGAACTTGTTTCTTGAAAATGGTTAAGTGTAGTGACTTGAAATGTGAATTAGTGACTTGAAACTGGTAAAGTGTAGTGACTTGAAATTGCGAACTTTTTTCTTGAAATGGCTAAGCGTAGTGAGTTGAAATTGTGAACTTGTTTCATGAAAATGGTTGAGTGTAGTGACTCAAAATTGTGAACTTGATTCTTGAAATGGTAAAGTGTAGTGACTTGAAATTGTGAACTTGTTTCTTGAAAATGTTTGAGTGTAGTGACTCGAAATTGTGAACTTGTTTCTTGAAATGGTAAAGTGTAGTGACTTGAAATTGTGAACTTGTTTCTTTAAAATGGTTAAGTGTAGTGACTTGAAATTGTGAACTTGTTTCTTGAAATGGTTAAGTGTAGTGACTTGCAATTGTGAACTTGTTTCTTGAAAATGGTTAAGCTTAGTGACATGAAATTGTGAACTTGTTTCTTGAAATGGTTAAGTGTAGTGACTTGCAATTGTGAACTTGTATCTTGAAAATGGTTAAGTGTAGTGATTTGAAATGTGAATTAGTTTCTTGGAAATGGTTAAATTGTGTGACTTGAAATGTGAACTTGTTTCTTGAAAATGGTTAACTGTAGTGACATAAAATGTAAATTAATGACTAGAAAATGGTTAAGTGTAGTGACTTGAAATTGTGAACTTGTTTCTTGAAATGGTTTAAGTGTAGTGGCTTGAAATGTGAATTGGTGACTTTAAAATGGTAAAGTGTAGTGATTTGAAATTGTGAACTTGTTTCTTGAAATGGCTAACCGTAGTGACTAGAAAATTTGAACTTCTTTCTTGAAAATGGTTAAGTGTAGTGACTTGAAATTGTAAACATGTTTCTTGAAAATGGTTAAGTGTAGTGACTTGAAATTGTGAACTTGTTTCTTGAAAATGGTGTAATGTGGTGACTTGAAATGTGAACTTGTTTCGGGAAAATGGTTAAGTGTTGTGACTTAAAATGTGAATTAGTGACTTGAAAATTGTTAAGTGTAGCGACTTGCAATTGTGAACTTGTTTCTTGAAAATGGTTAAGCGTAGTGACTTGAAATGTGAATTATTGTATGGAAAATGGTAAAATGGTTAAATGTAGTGACTTGAAATTGTGAACTTGTTTCTTGAAAATGGTTAACTGTAGTGACTTGAAATGTGAATTAGTGACTTGAAAATGGTAAAGTGCAGTGATTTGAAATTCCAAACTTGTTTCTTGAAAATAGTTAAGTGTAGTGACTTAAAATGTGAATTAGTGAGTTGAAAATGGTTTAGTGTAGTGACTTGAAATTGTGAACTTGTTTCATGAAAATGGTTGAGTGTAGTGACTCAAAATTGTGAACTTGATTCTTGAAATGGTAAAGTGTAGTGACTTGAAATTGTGAACTTGTTTCTTGAAAATGGTTGAGTGTAGTGACTCGAAATTGTGAACTTGTTTCTTGAAATGGTAAAGTGTAGTGACTGGAAATTGTGAACTTGTTTCTTTAAAATGGTTAAGTGTAGTGACTTGAAATTGTGAACTTGTTTCTTGAAATAGTTAAGTGTAGTGACTTGCAATTGTGAACTTGTTTCTTGAAAATGGTTAAGCGTAGTGACTTGCAATTGTGAACTTGTTTCTTGAAAATGGTTAAGCGTAGTGACTTGAAATGTGAATTATTGTATGGAAAATGGTAAAATGGTTAAATGTAGTGACTTGAAATTGTGAACTTGTTTCTTGAAAATGGTTAACTGTAGTGACTTGAAATGTGAATTAGTGACTTGAAAATGGTTAAGTGTAGTGACTTGAAATGGTGAACTTGTTTCTTGAAATGGTTAAGTGTAGTGACTTGAAATTGTAAGCATGTTTCTTGAAAATGGTTAAGTGTAGTGAGTTGAAATGTGAATTAGTGAGTTGAAAATGGTTAACTGTAGTGACTTTAAATTTTGAACTTGTTTCTTGAAAATGGTGTAATGTACTGACTTGGAATGTGAACTTGTTTCTTGAAAATGGTTAAGTGTTGTGACTTAAAATGTGAATTAGTGACTTGAAAATGGTTAAGTGTAGTGACTTGAAATATGAATTAGGGACTTGAAAATGGTAAAATGGTTAAATGTAGTGATTTGAAATTGTGAACTTGTTTCTTGAAATGGTTAAGTGTAGTGACTTGCAATTGTGAACTTGTATCTTGAAAATGGTTAAGTGTAGTGATTTGAAATGTGAATTAGTTTCTTGAAAATGGTTAAATGTTGTGACTTGAAATGGGAACTTGTTTCTTGAAAATGGTTAAGTGTAGTGACATAAAATGTGAATTAGAGACTTGAAATGGTCAAGTGTAGTGACATGAAATTGTGAACTTTTTTCTTGAAAATGGTTAAATGTAGTGACTTGAAATGTGATCTTGTTTCTTGAAAATGGTTAAGTGTAGGGACATAAAATTTGAATTAATGACTAGAAAATGGTTAAGTGTAGTGCCTTGAAATTGTGAACTTGTTTCTTGAAATGGTTAAGTGTAGTGACTTGAAAATTGTAAAGTGTGGTGATTTGAAATTGTGAACTTGTTTCTTGAAATGGCTAACCATAGTGACTACAAATTGTGAACTTGTTTCTTGAAAATGGTTAAGAGTAGTGACTTGAAATTTTAACATGTTTCTTGAAAATGGTTACTAGTAGTGAGTTAAACTGTGAATTAGTGAGTTGAAAAATGGTTAAGTGTAGTGACTTGAAATTGTGAACTTGTGTCTTTAAAATGGTTAAGTGTAGTGAGGTGAAATGTGAATTAGAGAGTTGAAAATGGTTAACTGTAGTGACTTTAAATTTTGAACTTGTTTCTTGAAAATGGTGTAATGTAGTG
The DNA here is from genome assembly GCA_031232105.1 of Capsicum rhomboideum. NCBI lineage: Eukaryota > Viridiplantae > Streptophyta > Magnoliopsida > Solanales > Solanaceae > Capsicum > Capsicum rhomboideum. The sequence goes on from CP124711.1 coordinate 62,636,332, forward strand.
ACTTGGAATGTAAACTTGTTTCTTGAAAATGGTTAAGTGTTGTGACTTAAAATGTGAATTAGTGACTTGGAAATGGTTAAGTGTAGTGACTTGAAATATGAATTAGGGACTTGAAAATGGTAAAATGGTTAAATGTAGTGATTTGAAATTGTGAACTTGTTTCTTGAAATGGTTAAGTGTAGTGACTTGCAATTGTGAACTTGTATCTTGAAAATGGTTATGTGTAGTGATTTGAAATGTGAATTAGTTTCTTGAAAATGGTTAAATGTTGTGACTTGAAATGTGAACTTGTTTCTTGAAAATGGTTAAGTGTAGTGACTTAAAATGTGAATTAGAGACTTGAAATGGTCAACTGTAGTGACATGAAATTGTGAACTTTTTTCTTGAAAATGGTTAAATGTAGTGACTTGAAATGTGATTTTGTTTCTTGAAAATGGTTAAGTGTAGGGAAATAAAATTTGAATTAATGACTAGAAAATGGTTAAGTGTAGTGCCTTGAAATTGTGAACTTGTTTCTTGAAATGGTTAAGTGTAGTGACTTGAAATGTGAATTAGTGACTTGAAAATGGTAAAGTGTAGTGACTTGAAATTGCGAACTTGTTTCTTGAAATGGCTATGCGTAGTGACTACAAATTATGAACTTGTTTCTTGAAAATGGTTAAGTGTAGTGACTTGAAATTGTAAACATGTTTCTTGAAAATGGTTAAGTGTAATGAGTTGAAATGTGGATTAGTGAGTTGAAAATGGTTAAGTGTAGTGACTTGAAATTGTGAACTTGTTTCTTGAAAATGGTGTAATGTGGTGACTTGAAATGTGAACTTGTTTCTTGAAAATGGTTAAGTGTTGTGACTTAAAATGTGACTTAGTGACTTGAAAATAGTTAAGTGTAGTGACTTGAAATTGTTAACTTGTTTCTTGAAATGGTTAAGTGTAGCGACTTGCAATTGGGAACTTGTTTCTTTAAAATGGTTAAGCGTAGTGACTTGAAATGTGAATTATTGTATGGAAAATGGTAAAATGGTAAATGTAGTGACTTGAAATTGTGAACTTGTTTCTTGAAAATGGTTAACTGTAGTGACTTGAAATGTGAATTAGTGACTTGAAAATGGTTAAGTGTAGTGACTTTAAATGTGAATTAGGGACTTGAAAATGGTAAATTGGTTAAATAGTTGAGTGTAGTGACTTGAAAATGGTTAAGTGTAGTGACTTGAAATGGTGAACTTGTTTCTTGAAATGGTTAAGTGTAGTGACTTGAAATTGTGAACTTGTTTCTTAAAAATGGTTAAGTGTAGTGACTTAAAATGTGAATTAGTGGGTTAGAAATGGTTTAGTGTAGTGACCTGAAATTGTGAACTTGTTTCTTGAAAATGGTTAAGTGTTGTGACTTAAAATGTGAATTAGTGACTTGGAAATGGTTAAGTGTAGTGACTTGAAATATGAATTAGGGACTTGAAAATGGTAAAATGGTTAAATGTAGTGATTTGAAATTGTGAACTTGTTTCTTGAAATGGTTAAGTGTAGTGACTTGCAATTGTGAACTTGTATCTTGAAAATGGTTATGTGTAGTGATTTGAAATGTGAATTAGTTTCTTGAAAATGGTTAAATGTTGTGACTTGAAATGTGAACTTGTTTCTTGAAAATGGTTAAGTGTAGTGACTTAAAATGTGAATTAGAGACTTGAAATGGTCAACTGTAGTGACATGAAATTGTGAACTTTTTTCTTGAAAATGGTTAAATGTAGTGACTTGAAATGTGATTTTGTTTCTTGAAAATGGTTAAGTGTAGGGAAATAAAATTTGAATTAATGACTAGAAAATGGTTAAGTGTAGTGCCTTGAAATTGTGAACTTGTTTCTTGAAATGGTTAAGTGTAGTGACTTGAAATGTGAATTAGTGACTTGAAAATGGTAAAGTGTAGTGACTTGAAATTGCGAACTTGTTTCTTGAAATGGCTATGCGTAGTGACTACAAATTATGAACTTGTTTCTTGAAAATGGTTAAGTGTAGTGACTTGAAATTGTAAACATGTTTCTTGAAAATGGTTAAGTGTAATGAGTTGAAATGTGGATTAGTGAGTTGAAAATGGTTAAGTGTAGTGACTTGAAATTGTGAACTTGTTTCTTGAAAATGGTGTAATGTGGTGACTTGAAATGTGAACTTGTTTCTTGAAAATGGTTAAGTGTTGTGACTTAAAATGTGACTTAGTGACTTGAAAATAGTTAAGTGTAGTGACTTGAAATTGTTAACTTGTTTCTTGAAATGGTTAAGTGTAGCGACTTGCAATTGGGAACTTGTTTCTTTAAAATGGTTAAGCGTAGTGACTTGAAATGTGAATTATTGTATGGAAAATGGTAAAATGGTAAATGTAGTGACTTGAAATTGTGAACTTGTTTCTTGAAAATGGTTAACTGTAGTGACTTGAAATGTGAATTAGTGACTTGAAAATGGTTAAGTGTAGTGACTTTAAATGTGAATTAGGGACTTGAAAATGGTAAATTGGTTAAATAGTTGAGTGTAGTGACTTGAAAATGGTTAAGTGTAGTGACTTGAAATGGTGAACTTGTTTCTTGAAATGGTTAAGTGTAGTGACTTGAAATTGTGAACTTGTTTCTTAAAAATGGTTAAGTGTAGTGACTTAAAATGTGAATTAGTGGGTTAGAAATGGTTTAGTGTAGTGACCTGAAATTGTGAACTTGTTTCTTGAAAATGGTTAAGTGTAGTGACTTAAATGTGAATTAGTGACTTGAAATTGCGAACTTTTTTCTTGAAATGGCTAAGCGTAGTGACTTGAAATTGTGAACTTGTTTCATGAAAATGGTTGAGTGTAGTGACTCAAAATTGTGAACTTGATTCTTGAAATGGTAAAGTGTAGTGACTTGAAATTGTGAACTTGTTTCTTGAAAATGGTTGAGTGTAGTGACTCAAAATTGTGAACTTGTTTCTTGAAATGGTAAAGTGTAGTGACTGGAAATTGTGAACTTGTTTCTTTAAAATGGTTAAGTGTAGTGACTTGAAATTGTGAACTTGTTTCTTGAAATGGTTAAGTGTAGTGACTTGCAATTGTGAACTTGTTTCTTGAAAATGGTTAAGCATAGTGACTTGAAATTGTGAACTTGTTTCTTGAAATGGTTAAGCGTAGTGACTTGCAATTGTGAACTTGTATCTTGAAAATGGTTAAGTGTAGTGATTTGAAATGTGAATTAGTTTCTTGAAAATGGTTAAATTTTGTGACTTGAAATGTGAACTTGTTTCTTGAAAATGGTTAACTGTAGTGACATAAAATGTAAATTAATGACTAGAAAATGGTTAAGTGTAGTGACTTGAAATTGTGAACTTGTTTCTTGAAATGGTTTAAGTGTAGTGGCTTGAAATTGTAAACATGTTTCTTGAAAATGGTTATGTGTAGTGAGTTGAAATGTGAATTAGTGAGTTGAAAATGGTTAAGTGTAGTGACTTGAAATTGTGAACTTGTTTCTTGAAAATGGTGTAATGTGGTTACTTGAAATGTGAACTTGTTTCTTTAAAATGGTTAAGTGTTGTGACTTAAAATGTGAATTAGTGACTTAAAAATGGTTAAATGTTGTGACTTGAAATGTGAACTTGTTTCTTGAAAATGGTTAAGTGTAGTGACTTAAAATGTTAATTAGAGACTTGAAATGGTCAAGTGTAGTGACATGAAATTGTGAACTTTTTTCTTGAAAATGGTTAAATGTAGTGACTTGAAATGTGATCTTGTTTCTTGAAAATGGTTAAGTGTAGGGACATAAAATTTGAATTAATGACTAGAAAATGGTTAAGTGTAGTGCCTTGAAATTGTGAACTTGTTTCTTGAAATGGTTAAGTGTAGTGACTTGAAATTGTGAACTTGTATCTTGAAAATGGTTAAGTGTAGTGCCTTGAAATTGTGAACTTGTTTCTTGAAATGGTTAAGTGTAGTGACTTGAAATTGTGAACTTGTATCTTGAAAATGGTTAAGTGTAGGGACATAAAATTTGAATTAATGACTAGAAAATGGTTAAGTGTAGTGCCTTGAAATTGTGAACTTGTTTCTTGAAATGGTTAAGTGTAGTGACTTGAAATGTGAATTAGTGACTTGAAAATGGTAAAGTGTAGTGACTTGAAATTGCGAACTTGTTTCTTGAAATGGCTAAGCGTAGTGACTACAAATTGTGAACTTGTTTCTTGAAAATGGTTAAGTGTAGTGTCTTGAAATTGTAAACATGTTTCTTGAAAATGGTTATGTGTAGTGAGTTGAAATGTGAATTAGTGAGTTGAAAATGGTTAAGTGTAGTGACTTGAAATTGTGAACTTGTTTCTTGAAAATGGTGTAATGTGGTGACTTGAAATGTGAACTTGTTTCTTGAAAATGGTTAAGTGTTGTGACTTAAAATGTGAATTGGTGACTTGAAAATGGTTAAGTGTAGTGACTTGAAATTGTTAACTTGTTTCTTGAAATGGTTAAGTGTAGCGACTTGCAATTGTGAACTTGTTTCTTGAAAATGGTTAAGCGTAGTGACTTGAAATGTGAATTATTGTATGGAAAATGGTAAAATGGTTAAATGTAGTGACTTGAAATTGTGAACTTGTTTCTTGAAAATGGTTAACTGTAGTGACTTGAAATGTGAATTAGTGACTTGAAAATGGTTAAGTGTAGTGACTTTAAATGTGAATTAGGGACTTGAAAATGGTAAATTGGTTAAATGTAGTGACTTTAAATTTTGAACTTGTTTCCTTAAAATGGTTGAGTGTAGTGACTTGAAATGTGAATTAGAGACTTGAAAATGGTAAAGTGTAGTGACTTGAAATATGAATTATGGACTTGAAAATGGTAAAATGGTTAAATGTAGTGATTTGAAATTGTGAACTTGTTTCTTGAAATGGTTAAGTGTAGTGACTTGCAATTGTGAACTTGTATCTTGAAAATGGTTAAGTGTAGTGATTTGAAATGTGAATTAGTTTCTTGAAAATGGTTAAATGTTGTGACATGAAATGTGAACTTGTTTCTTGAAAATGGTTAAGTGTAGTGACTTAAAATGTTAATTAGAGACTTTAAATGGTCAAGTGTAGTGACATGAAATTGTGAACTTTTTTCTTGAAAATGGTTAAATGTAGTGACTTGAAATGTGATCTTTTTTCTTGAAAATGGTTAAGTGTAGGGACATAAAATTTGAATTAATGACTAGAAAATGGTTAAGTGTAGTGCCTTGAAATTGTGAACTTGTTTCTTGAAATGGTTAAGTGTAGTGACTTGAAATTGTGAACTTGTATCTTGAAAATGGTTAAGTGTAGTGCCTTGAAATTGTGAACTTGTTTCTTGAAATGGTTAAGTGTAGTGACTTGAAATTGTGAACTTGTTTCTTGAAATGGTTAAGTGTAGTGACTTGAAATTGTGAACTTGTATCTTGAAAATGGTTAAGTGTAGGGACATAAAATTTGAATTAATGACTAGAAAATGGTTAAGTGTAGTGCCTTGAAATTGTGAACTTGTTTCTTGAAATGGTTAAGTGTAGTGACTTGAAATGTGAATTAGTGACTTGAAAATGGTAAAGTGTAGTGACTTGAAATTGCGAACTTGTTTCTTGAAATGGCTAAGCGTAGTGACTACAAATTGTGAACTTGTTTCTTGAAAATGGTTAAGTGTAGTGTCTTGAAATTGTAAACATGTTTCTTGAAAATGGTTATGTGTAGTGAGTTGAAATGTGAATTAGTGAGTTGAAAATGGTTAAGTGTAGTGACTTGAAATTGTGAACTTGTTTCTTGAAAATGGTGTAATGTGGTGACTTGAAATGTGAACTTGTTTCTTGAAAATGGTTAAGTGTTGTGACTTAAAATGTGAATTGGTGACTTGAAAATGGTTAAGTGTAGTGACTTGAAATTGTTAACTTGTTTCTTGAAATGGTTAAGTGTAGCGACTTGCAATTGTGAACTTGTTTCTTGAAAATGGTTAAGCGTAGTGACTTGAAATGTGAATTATTGTATGGAAAATGGTAAAATGGTTAAATGTAGTGACTTGAAATTGTGAACTTGTTTCTTGAAAATGGTTAACTGTAGTGACTTGAAATGTGAATTAGTGACTTGAAAATGGTTAAGTGTAGTGACTTTAAATGTGAATTAGGGACTTGAAAATGGTAAATTGGTTAAATGTAGTGACTTTAAATTTTGAACTTGTTTCCTTAAAATGGTTGAGTGTAGTGACTTGAAATGTGAATTAGAGACTTGAAAATGGTAAAGTGTAGTGACTTGAAATATGAATTATGGACTTGAAAATGGTAAAATGGTTAAATGTAGTGATTTGAAATTGTGAACTTGTTTCTTGAAATGGTTAAGTGTAGTGACTTGCAATTGTGAACTTGTATCTTGAAAATGGTTAAGTGTAGTGATTTGAAATGTGAATTAGTTTCTTGAAAATGGTTAAATGTTGTGACTTGAAATGTGAACTTGTTTCTTGAAAATGGTTAAGTGTAGTGACTTAAAATGTTAATTAGAGACTTGAAATGGTCAAGTGTAGTGACATGAAATTGTGAACTTTTTTCTTGAAAATGGTTAAATGTAGTGACTTGAAATGTGATCTTGTTTCTTGAAAATGGTTAAGTGTAGGGACATAAAATTTGAATTAATGACTAGAAAATGGTTAAGTGTAGTGCCTTGAAATTGTGAACTTGTTTCTTGAAATGGTTAAGTGTAGTGACTTGAAATGTGAATTAGTGACTTGAAAATGGTAAAGTGTAGTGACTTGAAATTGCGAACTTGTTTCTTGAAATGGCTAAGCGTAGTGACTACAAATTGTGAACTTGTTTCTTGAAAATGGTTAAGTGTAGTGTCTTGAAATTGTAAACATGTTTCTTGAAAATGGTTATGTGTAGTGAGTTGAAATGTGAATTAGTGAGTTGAAAATGGTTAAGTGTAGTGACTTGAAACTGTGAACTTGTTTCTTGAAAATGGTGTAATGTGGTGACTTGAAATGTGAACTTGTTTCTTGAAAATGGTTAAGTGTTGTGACTTAAAATGTGAATTAGTGACTTGAAAATGGTTAAGTGTAGTGACTTGAAATTGTTAACTTGTTTCTTGAAATGGTTAAGTGTAGCGACTTGCAATTGTGAACTTGTTTCTTGAAAATGGTTAAGCGTAGTGACTTGAAATGTGAATTATTGTATGGAAAATGGTAAAATGGTTAAATGTAGTGACTTGAAATTGTGAACTTGTTTCTTGAAAATGGTTAACTGTAGTGACTTGAAATGTGAATTAGTGACTTGAAAATGGTTACGTGTAGTGACTTTAAATGTGAATTAGGGACTTGAAAATGGTAAATTGGTTAAATGTAGTGACTTTAAATTTTGAACTTGTTTCCTTAAAATGGTTGAGTGTAGTGACTTGAAATGTGAATTAGAGACTTGAAAATGGTAAAGTGTAGTGACTTGAAATATGAATTATGGACTTGAGAATGGTAAAATGGTTAAATGTAGTGATTTGAAATTGTGAACTTGTTTCTTGAAATGGTTAAGTGTAGTGACTTGCAATTGTGAACTTGTATCTTGAAAATGGTTAAGTGTAGTGATTTGAAATGTGAATTAGTTTCTTGAAAATGGTTAAATGTTGTGACATGAAATGTGAACTTGTTTCTTGAAAATGGTTAAGTGTAATGACTTAAAATGTTAATTAGAGACTTGAAATGGTCAAGTGTAGTGACATGAAATTGTGAACCTTTTTCTTGAAAATGGTTAAATGTAGTGACTTGAAATGTGATCTTGTTTCTTGAAAATGGTTAAGTGTAGGGACATAAAATTTGAATTAATGACTAGAAAATGGTTAAGTGTAGTGCCTTGAAATTGTGAACTTGTTTCTTGAAAATGGTTAAGTGTAGTGACTTGAAATTTGAATTAGTGACTTGAAAATTGTAAAGTGTAGTGACTTGAAATTGCGAACTTGTTTCTTGAAATGGCTAAGCGTAGTGACTACAAATTGTGAACTTGTTTCTTGAAAATGGTTAAGTGTAGTGTCTTGAAATTGTAAACATGTTTCTTGAAAATGGTTATGTGTAGTGAGTTGAAATGGTGAACTTGTTTCTTGAAATGTTTAAGTGTAGTAACTTGAAATTGTGAACTTGTTTCTTAAAAATGGTTAAGGGTAGTGACTTAAAATGTGAATTAGTGGGTTAGAAATGGTTTAGTGTAGTGACTTGAAATTGTGAACTTGTTTCTTGAAAATGGTTAAGTGTAGTGACTTTAAATGTGAATTAGTGACTTGAAACTGGTAAAGTGTAGTGACTTAAAATTGCGAACTTTTTTCTTGAAATGGCTAAGCGTAGTGACTTGAAATTGTGAACTTGTTTCTTGAAAATGTTTAAGTGTATTGACTTGAAATGTGAATTAGTGACTTGAAAATGGTTAAGTGTAGTGACTTGAAATATGAATTGGGGACTTGAAAATGGTAAAATGGTTAAATGTAGTGACTTGAAATTGTGAACTTGTTTCATGAAAATGGTTTAGTGTAGTGACTCAAAATTGTGAACTTGTTTCTTTAAATGGTAAAGTGTAGTGACTTGAAATTGTGAACTTGTTTCTTGAAATGGTTTAAGTATAGTGGCTTGAAATGTGAATTGGTGACTTTAAAATGGTAAAGTGTAGTGATTTGAAATTGTGAACTTGTTTCTTGAAATGGCTAACCGTAGTGACTAGAAAATGTGAACTTGTTTCTTGAAAATGGTTAAGTGGAGTGACTTGAACTTGTAAACATGTTTCTTGAAAATGGTTAAGTGTAGTGACTTGAAATTGTGAACTTGTTTCTTGAAAATAGTGTAATGTGGTGACTTGAAATGTGAACTTGTTTCTGGAAAATGGTTAAGTGTTGTGATTTAAAATGTGAATTAGTTACTTGAAAATGGTTAAGTATAGTGACTTGAAATTGTTAACTTGTTTCTTGAAATGGTTAAGTGTAGCGACTTGCAATTGTGAACTTGTTTCTTGAAAATGGTTAAGCGTAGTGACTTGAAATGTGAATTTTTGTATGGAAAATGGTAAAATGGTTAAATGTAGTGACTTGAAATTGTGAACTTGTTTCTTGAAAATGGTTAACTGTAGTGACTTGAAATGTGAATTAGGGACTTGAAAATTGTTAAGTGTAGTGACTTTAAATGTGAATTAGGGACTTGAAAATGGTAAATTGGTTAAATGTAGTGACTTTAAATTTTGAACTTGTTTCCTTAAAATGGTTGAGTGTAGTGACTAGAAATGTGAATTAGTGACTTGAAAATGGTTAAGTGTAGTGACTTGAAATTGTGAACTTGTTTCTTGACAATGGTTAAGTGTAGTGACTTTAAATGTGAATTAGTGACTTGAAACTGGTAAAGTGTAGTGACTTAAAATTGCGAACTTTTTTCTTGAAATGGCTAAGCGTAGTGACTTGAAATTGTGAACTTGTTTCTTGAAAATGTTTAAGTGTATTGACTTGAAATGTGAATTAGTGACTTGAAAATGATTAAGTGTAGTGACTTGAAATATGAATTAGGGACTTGAAAATGGTAAAATGGTTAAATGTAGTGACTTGAAATTGTGAACTTGTTTCATGAAAATGGTTTAGTGTAGTGACTCAAAATTGTGAACTTGTTTCTTTAAATGGTAAAGTGTAGTGACTTGAAATTGTGAACTTGTTTCTTGAAATGGTTTAAGTATAGTGGCTTGAAATGTGAATTGGTGACTTTAAAATGGTAAAGTGTAGTGATTTGAAATTGTGAACTTGTTTCTTGAAATGGCTAACCGTAGTGACTAGAAAATGTGAACTTGTTTCTTGAAAATGGTTAAGTGTAGTGACTTGAACTTGTAAACATGTTTCTTGAAAATGGTTAAGTATAGTGACTTGAAATTGTGAACTTGTTTCTTGAAAATAGTGTAATGTGGTGACTTGAAATGTGAACTTGTTTCTGGAAAATGGTTAAGTGTTGTGATTTAAAATGTGAATTAGTTACTTGAAAATGGTTAAGTATAGTGACTTGAAATTGTTAACTTGTTTCTTGAAATGGTTAAGTGTAGCGACTTGCAATTGTGAACTTGTTTCTTGAAAATGGTTAAGCGTAGTGACTTGAAATGTGAATTTTTGCATGGAAAATGGTAAAATGGTTAAATGTAGTGACTTGAAATTGTGAACTTGTTTCTTGAAAATGGTTAACTGTAGTGACTTGAAATGTGAATTAGTGACTTGAAAATGGTTAAGTGTAGTGACTTTAAATGTGAATTAGGGACTTGAAAATGGTTAAGTGTAGTGACTTTAAATGTGAATTAGGGACTTGAAAATGGTAAATTGGTTAAATGTAGTGACTTTAAATTTTGAACTTGTTTCCTTAAAATGGTTGAGTGTAGTGACTTGAAATGTGAATTAGTGACTTGAAAATGGTTAAGTGTAGTGACTTGAAATTGTGAACTTGTTTCTTGAAAATGGTTAAGTGTAGTGACTTGAAATGTGAATTAGTGACTTGAAACTGGTAAAGTGTAGTGACTTAAAATTGCGAACTTTTTTCTTGAAATGGCTAAGCGTAGTGACTTGAAATTGTGAACTTGTTTTTTGAAAATGTTTAAGTGTAGTGACTTGAAATGTGAATTGGTGACTTGAAAATGGTTAAGTGTAGTGACTTGAAATATGAATTAGGGACTTGAAAATGGTAAAATGGTTAAATGTAGTGACTTGAAATTGTGAACTTGTTTCATGAAAATGGTTTAGTGTAGTGACTCAAAATTGTGAACTTGTTTCTTGAAATGGTAAAGTGTAGTGACTTAAAATTGCGAACTTTTTTCTTGAAATGGCTAAGCGTAGTGACTTGAAATTGTGAACTTGTTTTTTGAAAATGTTTAAGTGTAGTGACTTGAAATGTGAATTGGTGACTTGAAAATGGTTAAGTGTAGTGACTTGAAATATGAATTAGGGACTTGAAAATGGTAAAATGGTTAAATGTAGTGACTTGAAATTGTGAACTTGTTTCATGAAAATGGTTTAGTGTAGTGACTCAAAATTGTGAACTTGTTTCTTGAAATGGTAAAGTGTAGTGACTTGAAATTGTGAACTTGTTTCTTGAAATGGTTTAAGTATAGTGGCTTGAAATGTGAATTGGTGACTTTAAAATGGTAAAGTGTAGTGATTTGAAATTGTGAACTTGTTTCTTGAAATGGCTAACCGTAGTGACTAGAAAATGTGAACTTGTTTCTTGAAAATGGTTAAGTGTAGTGACTTGAACTTGTAAACATGTTTCTTGAAAATGGTTAAGTATAGTGACTTGAAATTGTTAACTTGTTTCTTGAAATGGTTAAGTGTAGCGACTTGCAATTGTGAACTTGTTTCTTGAAAATGGTTAAGCGTAGTGACTTGAAATGTGAATTTTTGTATGGAAAATGGTAAAATGGTTAAATGTAGTGACTTGAAATTGTGAACTTGTTTCTTGAAAATGGTTAACTGTAGTGACTTGAAATGTGAATTAGTGACTTGAAAATGGTTAAGTGTAGTGACTTTAAATGTGAATTAGGGACTTGAAAATGGTTAAGTGTAGTGACTTTAAATGTGAATTAGGGACTTGAAAATGGTAAATTGGTTAAATGTAGTGACTTTAAATTTTGAACTTGTTTCCTTAAAATGGTTGAGTGTAGTGACTTGAAATGTGAATTAGTGACTTGAAAATGGTTAAGTGTAGTGACTTGAAATTGTGAACTTGTTTCTTGAAAATGGTTAAGTGTAGTGACTTGAAATGTGAATTAGTGACTTGAAACTGGTAAAGTGTAGTGACTTAAAATTGCGAACTTTTTTCTTGAAATGGCTAAGCGTAGTGACTTGAAATTGTGAACTTGTTTTTTGAAAATGTTTAAGTGTATTGACTTGAAATGTGAATTGGTGACTTGAAAATGGTTAAGTGTAGTGACTTGAAATATGAATTAGGGACTTGAAAATGGTAAAATGGTTAAATGTAGTGACTTGAAATTGTGAACTTGTTTCATGAAAATGGTTTAGTGTAGTGACTCAAAATTGTGAACTTGTTTCTTGAAATGGTAAAGTGTAGTGACTTGAAATTGTGAACTTGTTTCTTGAAATGGTTTAAGTGTAGTGGCTTGAAATGTGAATTGGTGACTTTAAAATGGTAAAGTGTAGTGACTTGAAATTTTGAACTTGTTTCTTGAAAATAGTGTAATGTGGTGACTTGAAATGTGAACTTGTTTCTGGAAAATGGTTAAGTGTTGTGATTTAAAATGTGAATTAGTTCTTGAAATGGCTAACCGTAGTGACTAGAAAATGTGAACTTGTTTCTTGAAAATGGTTAAGTGTAGTGACTTGCAGTTGTGAACTTGTATCTTGAAAATGGTTAAGTGTAATGATTTGAAATGTGAATTAGTTTTTTGAAAATGGTTAAATGTTGTGACTTGAAATGTGAACTTGTTTCTTGAAAATGGTTAAGTGTAGTGACTAAAAATGTGAATTAGAGACTTGAAATGGTCAAGTGTAGTGACATGAAATTGTGAACTTTTTTCTTGAAAATGCTTAAATGTAGTGACTTGAAATGTGATCTTGTTTCTTGAAAATGGTTAAGTGTAGGGACATAAAATTTGAATTAATGACTAGAAAATGGTTAAGTGTAGTGCCTTGAAATTGTGAACTTGTTTCTTGAAATGGTTAAGTGTAGTGACTTGAAATGTGAATTAGTGACTTGAAAATGATAAAGTGTAGTGATTTGAAATTGTGAACTTGTTTCTTGAAATGGCTAAGCATAGTGACTAGAAATTGTGAACTTGTTTCTTGAAAATGGTTAAGTGTAGTGACTTGCACTTGTGAACTTGTTTCTTGAAAATGGTTAAGCGTAGTGACTTGAAATGTGAATTATTGTATGGAAAATGGTAAAATGGTTAAATGTAGTGACTTGAAATGTGAATTAGTTACTTGAAAATGGTTAAGTGTAGTGACTTGAAATGTGAATTAGTGACTTGAAAATGGTACAGTGTAGTGATTTGAAATTGTGAACTTGTTTCTTGAAAATGGTTAAGGGTAGTGACTTGAAATGGTGAACTATTTCTTGAAATGGTTCAGTGTAGTGACTTGAAGTTGTGAACATGTTTCTTAAAAATGGCTAAGTGTAGTGACTTAAAATGTGAATTAGTGAGTTGAAATGGTTTCGTGTAGTGACTTGAAATTGTGAACTTGTTTCTTGAAAATGGTTAAGTGTAGTGACGTGAAATGTGAACTTGTTTCTTGAAATGGCTAAGCGTAGTGACTACAAATTGTGAACTTGTTTCTTGAAAATGGTTAAGTGTAGTGACTTGAAATTGTAAACATGTTTCTTGAAAATAGTTAAGTGTAGTTAGTTGAAATGTGAATTAGTGAGTTGAAAATGGTTAAGTGTAGTGACTTGAAATTGTGAACTTGTTTCTTGAAAGTGGTTAAGTGTTGTGACTTAAAATGTGAATTAGTGACTTGAAAATGGTTAAGTGTAGTGACTTGAAATATGAATTAGGGACTTGAAAATGGTAAAATGGTTAAATGTAGTGACTTGAAATTGTGAACTTGTTTCATGAAAATGGTTTAGTGTAGTGACTCAAAATTGTGAACTTGTTTCTTGAAATGGTAAAGTGTAGTGACTTGAAATTGTGAACTTGTTTCTTGAAATGGTTTAAGTATAGTGGCTTGAAATGTGAATTGGTGACTTTAAAATGGTAAAGTGTAGTGATTTGAAATTGTGAACTTGTTTCTTGAAATGGCTAACCGTAGTGACTAGAAAATGTGAACTTGTTTCTTGAAAATGGTTAAGTGCAGTGACTTGAACTTGTAAACATGTTTCTTGAAAATGGTTAAGTGTAGTGACTTGAAATTGTGAACTTGTTTCTTGAAAATAGTGTAATGTGGTGACTTGAAATGTGAACTTGTTTCTGGAAAATGGTTAAGTGTTGTGATTTAAAATGTGAATTAGTTACTTGAAAATGGTTAAGTATAGTGACTTGAAATTGTTAACTTGTTTCTTGAAATGGTTAAGTGTAGCGACTTGCAATTGTGAACTTGTTTCTTGAAAATGGTTAAGCGTAGTGACTTGAAATGTGAATTTTTGTATGGAAAATGGTAAAATGGTTAAATGTAGTGACTTGAAATTGTGAACTTGTTTCTTGAAAATGGTTAACTGTAGTGACTTGAAATGTGAATTAGGGACTTGAAAATGGTTAAGTGTAGTGACTTTAAATGTGAATTAGGGACTTGAAAATGGTAAATTGGTTAAATGTAGTGACTTTAAATTTTGAACTTGTTTCCTTAAAATGGTTGAGTGTAGTGACTTGAAATGTGAATTAGTGACTTGAAAATGGTTAAGTGTAGTGACTTGAAATTATGAACTTGTTTCTTAAAAATGGTTAAGTGTAGTGACTTGAAATGTGAATTAGTGACTTGAAACTGGTAAAGTGTAGTGACTTAAAATTGCGAACTTTTTTCTTGAAATGGTTAAGCGTAGTGACTTGAAATTGTGAACTTGTTTTTTGAAAATGTTTAAGTGTAGTGACTTGAAATGTGAATTGGTTACTTGAAAATGGTTAAGTGTAGTGACTTGAAATATGAATTAGGGACTTGAAAATGGTAAAATGGTTAAATGTAGTGACTTGAAATTGTGAACTTGTTTCATGAAAATGGTTTAGTGTAGTGACTCAAAATTGTGAACTTGTTTCTTGAAATGGTAAAGTGTAGTGACTTGAAATTGTGAACTTGTTTCTTGAAATGGTTTAAGTGTAGTGGCTTGAAATGTGAATTGGTGACTTTAAAATGGTAAAGTGTAGTGACTTGAAATTGTGAACTTGTTTCTTGAAAATAGTGTAATGTGGTGACTTGAAATGTGAACTTGTTTCTTGAAAATGGTTAAGTGTAGTGACTTGCAGTTGTGAACTTGTATCTTGAAAATGGTTAAGTGTAATGATTTGAAATGTGAATTAGTTTTTTGAAAATGGTTAAATGTTGTGACTTGAAATGTGAACTTGTTTCTTGAAAATGGTTAAGTGTAGTGACTTAAAATGTGAATTAGAGACTTGAAATGGTCAAGTGTAGTGACATGAAATTGTGAACTTTTTTCTTGAAAATGCTTAAATGTAGTGACTTGAAATGTGATCTTGTTTCTTGAAAATGGTTAAGTGTAGGGACATAAAATTTGAATTAATGACTAGAAAATGGTTAAGTGTAGTGCCTTGAAATTGTGAACTTGTTTCTTGAAATGGTTAAGTGTAGTGACTTGAAATGTGAATTAGTGACTTGAAAATGATAAAGTGTAGTGATTTGAAATTGTGAACTTGTTTCTTGAAATGGCTAAGCATAGTGACTAGAAATTGTGAACTTGTTTCTTGAAAATGGTTAAGTGTAGTGACTTGCACTTGTGAACTTGTTTCTTGAAAATGGTTAAGCGTAGTGACTTGAAATGTGAATTATTGTATGGAAAATGGTAAAATGGTTAAATGTAGTGACTTAAAATGTGAATTAGTGAGTTGAAATGGTTTCGTGTAGTGACTTGAAATTGTGAACTTGTTTCTTGAAAATGGTTAAGTGTAGTGACGTGAAATGTGAACTTGTTTCTTGAAATGGCTAAGCGTAGTGACTGCAAATTGTGAACTTGTTTCTTGAAAATGGTTAAGTGTAGTGACTTGAAATTGTGAACTTGTTTATTGAAAATGGTGTAATGTAGTGACTTGGAATGTGAACTTGTTTCTTGAAAATGGTTAAGCGTAGTGACGTGAAATGTGAACTTGTTTCTTGAAATGGCTAAGCGTAGTGACTACAAATTGTGAACTTGTTTCTTGAAAATGGTTAAGTGTAGTGACTTGAAATTGTAAACATGTTTCTTGAAAATAGTTAAGTGTAGTGAGTTTAAATGTGAATTAGTGAGTTGAAAATGGTTAAGTGTAGTGACTTGAAATTGTGAACTTGTTTCATGAAAGTGGTTAAGTGTTGTGACTTAAAATGTGAATTAGTGACTTGAAAATGGTTAAGTGTAGTGACTTGAAATATGAATTAGGGACTTGAAAATGGTAAAATGGTTAAATGTAGTGACTTGAAATTGTGAACTTGTTTCATGAAAATGTTTTAGTGTAAGTGACTCAAAATTGTGAACTTGTTTCTTGAAATGGTAAAGTGTAGTGACTTGAAATTGTGAACTTGTTTCTTGAAATGGTTTAAGTATAGTGGCTTGAAATGTGAATTGGTGACTTTAAAATGGTAAAGTGTAGTGATTTGAAATTGTGAACTTGTTTCTTGAAAATGGTTAAGTGTAGTGACTTGAAATTTGAATTAGTGACTTGAAAATTGTAAAGTGTAGTGATTTGAAATTGTGAACTTGTTTCTTGAAATGGCTAAGCGTAGTGACTACAAATTGTGAACTTGTTTCTTGAAAATGGTTAAGTGTAGTGACTTGAAATTATAAACATGTTTCTTGAAAATAGTTAAGTGTAGTGAGTTGAAATGTGAATTAGTGAGTTGAAAATGGTTAAGTGTAGTGACTTGAAATTGTGAACTTGTTTTTGAAAGTGGTTAAGTGTTGTGACTTAAAATGTGAATTAGTGACTTGAAAATGGTTAAGTGTAGTGACTTGTAATTGTGAACTTGTTTCTTGAATATGGTTAAGCGTAGTGACTTGAAATGTGAATTATGGACTTGAAAATGGTAAATTGGTTAAATCTAGTGACTTTAAATTTTGAACTTGTTTCCTTAAAATGGTTGAGTGTAGTGACTTGAAAATGGTTAAGTGTAGTGACTTGAAATGGTGAACTTGTTTCTTGAAATGGTTTAAGTATAGTGGCTTGAAATGTGAATTGTTGACTTTAAAATGGTAAAGTGTAGTGATTTGAAATTGTGAACTTGTTTCTTGAAATGGCTAACCGTAGTGACTAGAAAATGTGAACTTGTTTCTTGAAAATGGTTAAGTGCAGTGACTTGAACTTGTAAACATGTTTCTTGAAAATGGTTAAGTGTAGTGACTTGAAATTGTGAACTTGTTTCTTGAAAATAGTGTAATGTGGTGACTTGAAATGTGAACTTGTTTCTGGAAAATGGTTAAGTGTTGTGATTTAAAATGTGAATTAGTTACTTGAAAATGGTTAAGTATAGTGACTTGAAATTGTTAACTTGTTTCTTGAAATGGTTAAGTGTAGCGACTTGCAATTGTGAACTTGTTTCTTGAAAATGGTTAAGCGTAGTGACTTGAAATGTGAATTTTTGTATGGAAAATGGTAAAATGGTTAACTGTAGTGACTTGAAATTGTGAACTTGTTTCTTGAAATTGGTTAACTTTAGTGACTTGAAATGTGAATTAGTGACTTGAAAATGGTTAAGTGTAGTGACTTTAAATGTGAATTAGGGACTTGAAAATGGTAAATTGGTTAAATGTAGTGACTTTAAATTTTGAACTTGTTTCCTTAAAATGGTTGAGTGTAGTGACTTGAAATGTGAATTAGTGATTTGAAAATGGTTAAGTGTAGTGACTTGAAATGGTGAACTTGTTTCTTGAAATGGTTAAGTGTAGTGACTTGAAATTGTAAGCATGTTTCTTGAAAATGGCTAAGTGTAGTGCGTTGAAATGTGAATTAGTGAGTTGAAAATGGTTAACTGTAGTGACTTTAAATTTTGAACTTGTTTCTTGAAAATGGTGTAATTTGGTGACTTGGAATGTGAACTTTTCTTGAAAATGGTTAAGTGTTGTGACTTAAAATGTGAATTAGTGACCTGAAAATGGTTAAGTGTAGTGACTTGAAATATGAATTAGGGACTTGAAAATGGTAAAATGGTTAAATGTAGTGATTTGAGATTGTGAACTTGTTTCTTGAAATGGTTAAGTGTAGTGACTTGCAATTGTGAACTTGTATCTTGAAAATGGTAAAGTGTAGTGACTTGAAATTGTGAACTTGTTTCTTGAAAATGGTTAAGTGTAGTGACTTGAAATTGTGAACTTGTTTCTTGAAATGGTTAAGTGTAGTGACTTTCAATTGTGAACTTGTTTCTTGAAAATGGTTAAGCGTAGTGACTTGAAATTGTGAACTTGTTTCTTGAAATGGTTAAGTGTAGTGACTTGCAATTGTGTACTTGTTTCTTGAAAATGGTTTAGCGTAGTGACTTGAAATTGTGAACTTGTTTCTTGAAAATGGTTATGTGTAGTGAGTTGAAATGTGAATTAGTGAGTTGAAAATGGTTAAGTGTAGTGACTTGAAATTGTGAACTTGTTTCTTGAAAATGGTGTAATGTGGTGACTTGCAATTGTGAACTTGTATCTTGAAAATGGTTAAGTGTTGTGATTTGAAATGTGAATTAGTTTCTTGAAAATGGTTAAATGTTGTGACTTGAAATGTGAACTTGTTTCTTGAAATGGTGTAATGTAGTGACTTGAAATGTGAATGTCACGCCCCGAATCCCATCGATACATGATTGGCACCCGTAGCCGATAAGGCCCGAGAGAACCAACCTTTGCCTATGCTCAATCATATGCATATAATATTCATACCCACCATTGCATAATATTATGAAATACGAATAAAGGAGAACAAGGGACATATTTAGGCATACATATGAAACTTGGCCGTTGAGGCCATCCAGTCAAAACAACATGTGTCTTTTACACTATTACACCCACATCGGTCTACAAAAGCCTCTAACAAGAGCATTGACCAAAATGAACCATAAGTCGGGACAAGTCCCCGCTTTACACATTATGTACAATACCAAAACATATATACACTCTGACTCGGAGAAGCCCCGAATGAGCTGGAGCTCACCAAAGAGCCGCTAACACTGGCAATCTACTGAGGAGGCCTACTGGGACCTGCGCCTGCAGCAAGTAAGGTAAATTCCCCGAGAGGGGTCAGTACGAAATAAGTACTGAGTATGCAAGGCTCAGATGAAACTATACAACACATGAATATTTCAATGAATATGTCAATGAACTCAAAACATATGAATACTCAATGTGAATAAGTCACCATGTTACTCTTTGGAAACCATGTGGATTGCTTTCATTATTTTGATTACTTTCTTTATCTCAATGCTCACATGCCATTACATATCACAATGTACCCGGGCCCCGACTGATCAGTGGGTCTTTCATATCATCATATAGGGATCGAGTCGAGCTAGGCTTATGCCCCTAGACTTGCCACCCTCGGGATCGAGTCGAGCTAGGCTTACGCCCCTAGACTTGCCACCCGTACTTGATCATTGACCACATTTGCATTACTTTGATCTTTACTTTGAGATTGTTACTTTGATAGTCATAACATCACTTGGAACTTTGGAACATAACATTGTTGGAAACTTGAATCATTGACCAATAAGGGACAAGTGAATAAATATCAATGAAACATATAACATCACTAGCACCATGATACCATTGGAACCATTGGACAATAATCCATGAACAAGAGACACAAGTAGAGTCACTATTGAAATATTAGAACATAACCTTATTTGAACTTTCGGAACATTAACCATGAATATGAGGCATGAGAGTCACAAATGATCCATGAGTAGAAAATATATGACAATGACTAGTGATATACGGATATCGGATACCTTAGTACATTTCGGGATAGGACTAGTAATATATTAATGTGAACACTATTTGCCGTAGGAAGATACGGACAAAGTAACCTTACATACCTTGGATTCGCAATACGAATCTATAACCTTAGATGCGTAGACAATAATCCCGCTCCTTCTTTATGTGTCACTCTACAACATAAATACATAACGAAATTCACATTAACCACCAAGTACTTTACAAATGCATACAATGCCAATGAGTTACATGTTTGCCTTTAAACATGTCAATTCCCCTTGACAAAACCATTGAGCATACTATTATTTCAAAAATTCCATAATATTCCCAACATTGACCAATACATGAAAATCAATACATTTCACCTCAATACTTCTCCTTTACACTTTCTTATCCATAACACATCCCAAATAATCCATCAAAGCACCTTAATTCAACTCATAACACATATCGGCCAAAATCCCATAATTTCCACTTTTAGCCAAGAACAAATTTAATGCCAAAAATAACACCATACATGTTCATATTTTGTCCATACCATGCTTTTTCATCAAAGGCACAAGGCCTAATTCACACTTGAATTCCATATACCACAAATCTCATACAAAATCACCAAGTACCATGACCAACTTTTCCAAGCACAACCAACATGATATACATATTCTTTATGCATATAAGATATTAATCCATGAAAATAAATACTTACCAAGGCTTGGAATATGTTGATCTTTTCCAAGGAGTCCCAAGGAATTACTTTGCTTTAGGGTTTGGAAATGAGAAATGTTGAGAAAAATGTTTTAAAGGCATGAGAGGTTTGTACAATAAAAATCTGATTTGCCCCTTTTTATAGGCCCCTCATGTTGTCCTTAGCCAATTCTTGGCATATAATAATGTATCTAGAAGGTCAAATGGAAGAATGGGTCTTTTGACCCATTTGGGCCATGGATTTCTTCCACTTTGGGGCCTTAATTTGGCCCAAGAAGGCATATCCATTTAGCCCAACAAGATTCATGCATTATTCACCATATCTCTCATATTTACATAATTCCATAATGTCACGACAATATTCTTTTAAACATTTCTCATTCGTCCTTTCGATCGCAAAAATTGGAATTCTAGTCGCCCTTGGCTTCATTGAACATTTTAGATTACTATTCACATTTCATGATTTGATCATGTAGGAGTATATTGAAGTGTTTGAAGCTTTAACAATGCTCAAATAACTCCAAAGAACCAAAATAAACCATCGAGAAATCGTCGTAGAATTGCGTTACGAAACGACGCCGGAAAGGCATAGGTTTTTTTGTTCCTTGCGCCACACCCCCTACGAAGATCTAATCGCACATGTTAAGTCCGATATCAAATGTTTCACCAATAACACTATAAAACACATATTCATGGCATCTCAACACCTATGTAGATATGATCCCAAGGTATCAAGTGAGGTTATAAAGTACGGTGTGTTATAGTGAACTTGTTTCTTGAAAATGGTTAAGTGTTGTGACTTAAAATGTGAATTAGTGACTTGAAAATGGTTAAGTGTAGTGACTTGAAATATGAATTAGGTATTTGAAAATGGTAAAATGGTTAAATGTAGTGACTTGAAATTGTGAACTTGTTTCTTGAAATGGTTAAGTGTAGTGACTTACAATTGTGAACTTGTATCTTGAAAATGGTTATGTGTAGTGATTTGAAATGTGAATTAGTTTCTTGAAAATGGTTAAATTTTGTGACTTAAAATGTGAATTATAGACTTGAAATGGTCAAGTGTAGTGACATGAAATTGTGAAATTTTTTCTTGAAAATGGTTAATTGTAGTGACTTGAAATGGGATCTTGTTTCTTGAAATGGTTAAGTGTAGGGAAATAAAATTTGAATTAATGACTAGAAAATGGTTAAGTTTAGTGCCTTGAAATTGTGAACTTGTTTCTTGAAATGGTTAAGTGTAGTGACTTGAAATGTGAATTAGTGACTTGAAAATGGTAAAGTGTAGTGACTTGAAATTGCGAACTTGTTTCTTGAAATGGCTAAGTGTAGTGACTACAAATTGTGAACTTGTTTCTTGAAAATGGTTAAGTGTAGTGTCTTGAAATTGTAAACATGTTTCTTGAAAATGGTTATGTGTAGTGAATTGAAATGTGAATTAGTGAGTTGAAAATGGTTAAGTGTAGTGACTTGAAATTGTGAACTTGTTTCATGAAAATGGTGTAATGTGGTTACTTGAAATGTGAACTTGTTTCTTGAAAATGGTTAAGTGTTGTGACTTAAAATGTGAATTAGTGACTTGAAAATAGTTAAGTGTAGTGACTTGAAATTGTTAACTTGTTTCTTGAAATGGTTAAGTGTAGCGACTTGCAATTGTGAACTTGTTTCTTGAAAATGGTTAAGCGTAGTGACTTGAAATGTGAATTATTGTATGGAAAATGCTAAAATGGTTAAATGTAGTGACTTGAAATTGTGAACTTGTTTCTTGAAAATGGTCAACTGTAGTGACTTGAAATGTGAATTAGTGACTTGAAAATGGTTAAGTGTAGTGACTTTAAATGTGAATTAGGGACTTGAAAATGGTAAATTGGTTAAATGTAGTGACTTTAAATTTTGAACTTGTTTCCTTAAAATGGTTGAGTGTAGTGACTTGAAATGTGAATTAGAGACTTGAAAATGGTAAAGTGTAGTGACTTGAAATATGAATTATGGACTTGAAAATGGTAAAATGGTTAAATGTAGTGATTTGAAATTGTGAACTTTTTTCTTGGAATGGTTAAGTGTAGTGACTTGCAATTGTGAACTTGTATCTTGAAAATGGTTAAGTGTAGTGATTTGAAATGTGAATTAGTTTCTTGAAAATGGTTAAATGTTGTGACTTGAAATGTGAACTTGTTTCTTGAAAATGGTTAAGTGTAGTGACTTAAAATGTTAATTAGAGACTTGAAATGGTCAAGTGTAGTGACATGAAATTGTGAACTTTTTTCTTGAAAATGGTTAAATGTAGTGACTTGAAATGTGATCTTGTTTCTTGAAAATGGTTAAGTGTAGGGACATAAAATTTGAATTAATGACTAGAAAATGGTTAAGTGTAGTGCCTTGAAATTGTGAACTTGTTTCTTGAAATGGTTAAGTGTAGTGACTTGAAATGTGAATTAGTGACTTAAAAATGGTAAAGTGTAGTGACTTGAAATTGCGAACTTGTTTCTTGAAATGGCTAAGTGTAGTGACTACAAATTGTGAACTTGTTTCTTGAAAATGGTTAAGTGTAGTGTCTTGAAATTGTAAACATGTTTCTTGAAAATGGTTATGTGTAGTGAATTGAAATGTGAATTAGTGAGTTGAAAATGGTTAAGTGTAGTGACTTGAAATTGTGAACTTGTTTCATGAAAATGGTGTAATGTGGTTACTTGAAATGTGAACTTGTTTCTTGAAAATGGTTAAGTGTTGTGACTTAAAATGTGAATTAGTGACTTGAAAATAGTTAAGTGTAGTGACTTGAAATTGTTAACTTGTTTCTTGAAATGGTTAAGTGTAGCGACTTGCAATTGTGAACTTGTTTCTTGAAAATGGTTAAGCGTAGTGACTTGAAATGTGAATTATTGTATGGAAAATGCTAAAATGGTTAAATGTAGTGACTTGAAATTGTGAACTTGTTTCTTGAAAATGGTCAACTGTAGTGACTTGAAATGTGAATTAGTGACTTGAAAATGGTTAAGTGTAGTGACTTTAAATGTGAATTAGGGACTTGAAAATGGTAAATTGGTTAAATGTAGTGACTTTAAATTTTGAACTTGTTTCCTTAAAATGGTTGAGTGTAGTGACTTGAAATGTGAATTAGAGACTTGAAAATGGTAAAGTGTAGTGACTTGAAATATGAATTATGGACTTGAAAATGGTAAAATGGTTAAATGTAGTGATTTGAAATTGTGAACTTTTTTCTTGGAATGGTTAAGTGTAGTGACTTGCAATTGTGAACTTGTATCTTGAAAATGGTTAAGTGTAGTGATTTGAAATGTGAATTAGTTTCTTGAAAATGGTTAAATGTTGTGACTTGAAATGTGAACTTGTTTCTTGAAAATGGTTAAGTGTAGTGACTTAAAATGTTAATTAGAGACTTGAAATGGTCAAGTGTAGTGACATGAAATTGTGAACTTTTTTCTTGAAAATGGTTAAATGTAGTGACTTGAAATGTGATCTTGTTTCTTGAAAATGGTTAAGTGTAGGGACATAAAATTTGAATTAATGACTAGAAAATGGTTAAGTGTAGTGCCTTGAAATTGTGAACTTGTTTCTTGAAATGGTTAAGTGTAGTGACTTGAAATGTGAATTAGTGACTTGAAAATGGTAAAGTGTAGTGACTTGAAATTGCGAACTTGTTTCTTGAAATGGCTAAGCGTAGTGACTACAAATTGTGAACTTGTTTCTTGAAAATGGTTAAGTGTAGTGTCTTGAAATTATAAACATGTTTCTTGAAAATGGTTATGTGTAGTGAGTTGAAATGTGAATTAGTGAGTTGAAAATGGTTAAGTGTAGTGACTTGAAATTGTGAACTTGTTTCTTGAAAATGGTGTAATGTGGTGACTTGAAATGTGAACTTGTTTCTTGAAAATGGTTAAGTGTTGTGACTTAAAATGTGAATTAGTGACTTGAAAATGGTTAAGTGTAGTGACTTGAAATTGTTAACTTGTTTCTTGAAATGGTTAAGTGTAGCGACTTGCAATTGTGAACTTGTTTCTTGAAAATGGTTAAGCGTAGTGACTTGAAATGTGAATTATTGTATGGAAAATGGTAAAATGGTTAAATGTAGTGACTTGAAATTGTGAACTTGTTTCTTGAAAATGGTTAACTGTAGTGACTTGAAATGTGAATTAGTGACTTGAAAATGGTTAAGTGTAGTGACTTTAAATGTGAATTAGGGACTTGAAAATGGTAAATTGGTTAAATGTAGTGAATTTAAATTTTGAACTTGTTTCCTTAAAATGGTTGAGTGTAGTGACTTGAAATGTGAATTAGAGACTTGAAAATGGTAAAGTGTAGTGACTTGAAATATGAATTATGGACTTGAAAATGGTAAAATGGTTAAATGTAGTGATTTGAAATTGTGAACATTTTTCTTGAAATGGTTAAGTGTAGTGACTTGCAATTGTGAACTTGTATCTTGAAAATGGTTAAGTGTAGTGATTTGAAATGTGAATTAGTTTCTTGAAAATGGTTAAATGTTGTGACTTGAAATGTGAACTTGTTTCTTGAAAATGGTTAAGTGTAGTGACTTAAAATGTTAATTAGAGACTTGAAATGGTCAAGTGTAGTGACATGAAATTGTGAACTTTTTTCTTGAAAATGGTTAAATGTAGTGACTTGAAATGTGATCTTGTTTCTTGAAAATGGTTAAGTGTAGGGACATAAAATTTGAATTAATTACTAGAAAATGGTTAAGTGTAGTGCCTTGAAATTGTGAACTTGTTTCTTGAAAATGGTTAAGTGTAGTGACTTGAAATTTGAATTAGTGACTTGAAAATTGTAAAGTGTAGTGATTTGAAATTGTGAACTTGTTTCTTGAAATGGCTAAGCGTAGTGACTACAAATTGTGAACTTGTTTCTTGAAAATGGTTAAGTGTAGTGACTTGAAATTATAAACATGTTTCTTGAAAATAGTTAAGTGTAGTGAGTTGAAATGTGAATTAGTGAGTTGAAAATGGTTAAGTGTAGTGACTTGAAATTGTGAACTTGTTTTTGAAAGTGGTTAAGTGTTGTGACTTAAAATGTGAATTAGTGACTTGAAAATGGTTAAGTGTAGTGACTTGTAATTGTGAACTTGTTTCTTGAATATGGTTAAGCGTAGTGACTTGAAATGTGAATTATGGACTTGAAAATGGTAAATTGGTTAAATTTAGTGACTTTAAATTTTGAACTTGTTTCCTTAAAATGGTTGAGTGTAGTGACTTGAAAATGGTTAAGTGTAGTGACTTGAAATGGTGAACTTGTTTCTTGAAATGTTTAAGTGTAGTAACTTGAAATTGTGAACTTGTTTCTTAAAAATGGTTAAGGGTAGTGACTTAAAATGTGAATTAGTGGGTTAGAAATGGTTTAGTGTAGTGACTTGAAATTGTGAACTTGTTTCTTGAAAATGGCTAAGTGTAGTGACTTGAAATGTGAATTAGTGACTTGAAACTGGTAAAGTGTAGTGACTTAAAATTGCGAACTTTTTTCTTGAAATGGCTAAGCGTAGTGACTTGAAATTGTGAACTTGTTTCTTGAAAATGTTTAAGTGTAGTGACTTGAAATGTGAATTAGTGACTTGAAAATGGTTAAGTGTAGTGACTTGAAATATGAATTAGGGACTTGAAAATGGTAAAATGGTTAAATGTAGTGACTTGAAATTGTGAACTTGTTTCATGAAAATGGTTTAGTGTAGTGACTCAAAATTGTGAACTTGTTTCTTGAAATGGTAAAGTGTAGTGACTTGAAATTGTGAACTTGTTTCTTGAAATGGTTAAAGTATAGTGGCTTGAAATGTGAATTGGTGACTTTAAAATGGTAACTGTAGTGATTTGAAATTGTGAACTTGTTTCTTGAAATGGCTAACCGTAGTGACTAGAAAATGTGAACTTGTTTCTTGAAAATGGTTAAGTGTAGTGACTTGAACTTGTAAACATGTTTCTTGAAAATGGTTAAGTGTAGTGACTTGAAATTGTGAACTTGTTTCTTGAAAATGGTGTAATGTGGTGACTTAAAATGTGAACTTGTATCTTGAAAATGGTTAAGTGTTGTGACTTAAAATGTGACTTAGTGACTTGAAAATAGTTAAGTGTAGTGACTTGAAATTGTTAACTTGTTTCTTGAAATGGTTAAGTGTAGCGACTTGCAATTGTGAACTTGTTTCTTGAAAATGGTTAAGCGTAGTGACTTGAAATGTGAATTATTGTATGGAAAATGGTAAAATGGTAAATGTAGTGACTTTAAATTTTGAACTTGTTTCTTGAAAATGGTTAACTGTAGTGACTTGAAATGTGAATTAGTGACTTGAAAATGGTAAATTGGTTAAATGTAGTGACTTTAAATTTTGAACTTGTTTCCTTAAAATGGTTGAGTGTAGTGACTTGAAATGTGAATTAGTGACTTGAAAATGGTTAAGTGTAGTGACTTGAAATGGTGAACTTGTTTCTTGAAATGGTTAAGTGTAGTGACTTGAAATTGTAAGCATGTTTCTTGAAAATGGTTAAGTGTAGTGACTTTAAATTTTGAACTTGTTTCTTGAAAATGGTGTAATGTAGTGACTTGGAATGTGAACTTGTTTCTTGAAAATGGTTAAGTGTTGTGACTTAAAATGTGAATTAGTGACTTGAAAATGGTTAAGTGTAGTGACTTGAAATATGAATTAGGGACTTGAAAATGGTAAAATGGTTAAATGTAGTGATTTGAAATTGTGAACTTGTTTCTTGAAATGGTTAAGTGTAGTGACTTGCAATTGTGAACTTGTATCTTGAAAATGGTTAAGTGTAGTGATTTGAAATGTGAATTAGCTTCTTGAAAATGGTTAAATGTTGTGATTTGAAATGTGAACTTGTTTTTTGAAAATGGTTTAGTGTATTGACTTAAAATGTGAATTAGAGACTTGAAATGGTCAAGTGTAGTGACTTAAAATGTTAATTAGAGACTTGAAATGGTCAAGTGTAGTGACATGAAATTGTGAACTTTTTTCTTGAAAATGGTTAAATGTAGTGACTTGAAATGTGATCTTGTTTCTTGAAAATGGTTAAGTGTAGGGACATAAAATTTGAATTAATGACTAGAAAATGGTTAAGTGTAGTGCCTTGAAATTGTGAACTTGTTTCTTGAAATGGTTAAGTGTAGTGACTTGAAAATGGTAAAGTGTGGTGATTTGAAATTGTGAACTTGTTTCTTGAAATGGCTAACCATAGTGACTAGAAATTGTGAACTTGTTTCTTGAAAATGGTTAAGTGTAGTGACTTGAAATTGTAAACATGTTTCTTGAAAATGGTTAAGTGTAATGAGTTGAAATGTGAATTAGTGAGCTGAAAATGGTTAAGTGTAGTGACTTGAAATTGTGAACTTGTTTCTTGAAAATGGTGTAATGTGGTGACTTGAAATGTGAACTTGTTTTTTGGAAATGGTTAAGTGTTGTGACTTAAAATGTGAATTAGTGACTTGAAAATGGTTAAGTGTAGTGACTTGAAATTGTTAACTTGTTTCTTGAAATGGTTAAGTGTAGCGACTTGCAATTATGAACTTGTTTCTTGAAAATGGTTAAGCGTAGTGACTTGAAATGTGAATTATTGTATGGAAAATGGTAAAATGGTTAAATGTAGTGACTTGAAATTGTGAACTTGTTTCTTGAAAATGGTTAACTGAAGTGACTTCAAAAGTGAATTTGTGACTTGAAAATGGTTAAGTGTATTGACTTGAAATGTGAATTAGGGACTTGAAAATGGTAAATTGGTTAAATGTAGTGACTTTAAATTTTGAACTTGTTTCCTTAAAATGGTTGAGTGTTGTGACTTGAAATGTGAATTAGTGACTTGAAAATGGTTAAGTGTAGTGACTTGAAATGGTGAACTTTTTTCTTGAAATGGTTAAGTGTAGTGACTTGCAATTGTGAACTTGTATCTTGAAAATGGTTAAGTGTAGTGATTTGAAATGTGAATTAGTTTCTTGAAAATGGTTAAATGTTGTGACTTGAAATGTGAACTTGTTTCTTGAAAATGGTTAAGTGTAGTGACTTAAAATGTGAATTAGTGACTTGAAATGGTCAAGTGTAGTGACATGAAATTGTGAACTTTTTTCGTGAAAATGGTTAAATGTAGTGACTTGAAATGTGATCTTTTTTCTTGAAAATGGCTAAGTGTAGGGACATAAAATTTGAATTAATGAGTAGAAAATGGTTGAGTGTAGTGACTTGAAATGTGAATTAGTGACTTAAAAATGGTAAAGTGTAGTGATTTGAAATGTGAATTAGTGACTTGAAACTGGTAAAGTGTAGTGACTTGAAATTGCGAACTTGTTTCTTGAAATGGCTAAGCGTAGTGACTACAAATTGTGAACTTGTTTCTTGAAAATGGTTAAGTGTAGTGACTTGAAATTGTAAACATGTTTCTTGAAAATGGTTAAGTGTAGTGAGTTGAAATGTGAATTAGTGAGTCGAAAATGGTTAAGTGTAGTGATTTGAAATTGTGAACTTGTTTCTTGAAAATGGTGCAATGTAGTGACTTTAAATGTGAACTTGTTTCTTGAAAATGGTTAAGTGTTGTGACTTAAAATGTGAATTAGTGACTTGAAAATGGTTGAGTGTAGTGACTTGAAAATGGTAAAATGGTTAAATGTAGTGACTTGAAATTCTGAACTTGTTTCTTGAAATGGTTAAGTGTAGTGACTTGCAGTTGTGAACTTGTTTCTTGAAAATGGTTAAGTGTAATGATTTGAAATGTGAATTAGTTTTTTGAAAATGGTTAAATGTTGTGACTTGAAATGTGAACTTGTTTCTTGAAAATGGTTAAGTGTAGTGACTTAAAATGTGAATTAGAGACTTGAAATGGTCAAGTGTAGTGACTTGAAATGTGAATTAGTGACTTGAAAATGGTAAAGTGTAGTGATTTGAAATTGTGAACTTGTTTCTTGAAATGGCTAAGCATAGTGACTAGAAATTGTGAACTTGTTTCTTGAAAATGGTTAAGTGTAGTGACTTGCAATTGTGAACTTGTTTCTTGAAAATGGTTAAGCGTAGTGACTTGAAATGTGAATTATTGTATGGAAAATGGTAAAATGGTTAAATGTAGTGACTTGAAATGTGAATTAGTGACTTGAAAATGGTTAAGTGTAGTTACTTGAAATGTGAATTAGTGACTTGAAAATGGTTGAGTGTAGTGACTTGAAATGTGAATTAGTGACTTGAAAATGGTTAAGTGTAGTGACTTGAAATGGTGAACTATTTCTTGAAATGGTTAAGTGTAGTGACTTGAAGTTGTGAACATGTTTCTTAAAAATGGCTAAGTGTAGTGACTTAAAATGAGAATTAGTGAGTTGAAATGGTTTCGTGTAGTGACTTGAAATTGTGAACTTGTTTCTTGAAAATGGTTAAGTGTAGTGACTTGAAATGTGAACTTGTTTCTTGAAAATGGTTAAGTGTTGTGACTTAAAATGTGAATTAGTGACTTGAAAATGGTAAAGTGTAGTGACTTGAAATATGAATTAGGGACTTGAAAATGGTAAAATTATTAAATGTAGTGACTTGAAATTGTGAACTTGTTTCTTGAAATGGTTAAGTGTAGTGACTTGCATTTGTGAACTTGTATCTTTAAAATGGTTAAGTGTAGTGATTTGAAATGTGAATTAGTTTCTTGAAAATGGTTAAATGTTGTGACTTGAAATATGAACTTGTTTCTTGAAAATGGTTAAGTGTAGTGACTTAAAATGTTAATTAGAGACTTGAAATGGTCAAGTGTAGTGACATGAAATTGTGAACTTTTTTCTTGAAAATGGTTAAATGTAGTGACTTGAAATGTGATCTTGTTTCTTGAAAATGGTTAAGTGTAGGGACATAAAATTTGAATTAATGACTAGAAAATGGTTAAGTGTAGTGCCTTGAAATTGTGAACTTGTTTCTTGAAATGGTTAAGTGTAGTGACTTGAAAATGGTAAAGTGTGGTGAGTTGAAATTGTGAACTTGTTTCTTGAAATGGCTAACCATAGTGACTAGAAATTGTGAACTTGTTTCTTGAAAATGGTTAAGTGTAGTGACTTGAAATTGTAAACATGTTTCTTGAAAATGGTTAAGTGTAATGAGTTGAAATGTGAATTAGTGAGTTGAAAATGTTTAAGTATAGTGACTTGAAATTGTGAACTTGTTTCTTGAAAATGGTGTAATGTGGTGACTTGAAATGTGAACTTGTTTCTTGAAAATGGTTAAGTGTTGTGACTTAAAATGTGAATTAGTGACTTGAAAATGGTTAAGTGTAGTGACTTGAAATTGTTACTTGTTTCTTGAAATGGTTAAGTGTAGCGACTTGCAATTGTGAACTTGTTTCTTGAAAATGGTTAAGCGTAGTGACTTGAAATGTGAACTATTGTATGGAAAATGGTAAAATGGTTAAACGTAGTGACTTGAAATTGTGAACTTGTTTCTTGAAAATGGTTAACTGAAGTGACTTCAAAAGTGAATTAGTGACTTAAAAATGGTTAAGTGTATTGACTTGAAATGTGAATTAGGGACTTGAAAATGGTAAATTGGTTAAATGTAGTGACTTTAAATTTTGAACTTGTTTCCTTAAAATGGTTGAGTGTTGTGACTTGAAATGTGAATTAGTGACTTGAAAATGGTTAAGTGTAGTGACTTGAAATGGTGAACTTGTTTCTTGAAATGGTTAAGTGTAGTGACTTGAAATTGTATACATGTTTCTTGAAAATGGTTAAGTGTAGTGAGTTAAAATGTGAATTAGTGAGTTGAAAATGGTTAAGTGTAGTGACTTGAAATTGTGAACTTGTTTCTTGAAAATGGTGTAATGTAGTGACTTGAAATGTGAACTTGTTTCTTGAAAAATGTTAAGTGTTGTGACTTAAAATATGAATTAGTGACTTGAAAATGGTTAAGTGTAGTGACTTGAAATTGTTACTTGTTTCTTGAAATGGTTAAGTGTAGCGACTTGCAATTGTGAACTTGTTTCTTGAAAATGGTTAAGCGTAGTGACTTGAAATGTGAACTATTGTATGGAAAATGGTAAAATGGTTAAATGTAGTGACTTTAAATTGTGAACTTGTTTCTTGAAATGGTTAAGTGTAGTGACTTGCAATTGTGAACTTGTATCTTGAAAATGGTTAAGTGTAGTGAGTTGAAATGTGAATTAGTTTCTTGTAAATGGTTAAATGTTGTGACTTGAAATGTGAACTTGTTTCTTGAAAATGGTTAAGTGTAGTGACTTAAAATGTAAATTAGAGACTTGAAATGGTCAAGTGTATTGACATGAAATTGTGAACTTTTTTCTTGAAAATGGTTAAATGTAGTGACTTGAAATGTGACCTTGTTTCTTGAAAATGGTTAAGTGTAGGGACATAAAATTTGAATTAATGACTAGAAAATGGTTAAGTGTAGTGCCTTGAAATTGTGAACTTGTTTCTTGAAATGGTTAAGTGTAGTGACTTGAAATGTGAATTAGTGACATGAAAATGGTAAAGTGTAGTGATTTGAAATTGTGAACTTGTTTCTTGAAATGGCTAAGCATAGTGACTAGAAATTGTGAACTTGTTTCTTGAAAATGGTTAAGTGTAGTGACTTGAAATTGTGAACTTGTTTCTTGAAAATGGTTAAGCGTAGTGACTTGAAATGTGAATTATTGTATGGAAAATGGTAAAATGGTTAAATGTAGTGACTTGAAATGTGAATTAGTGACTTGAAAATGGTTAAGTGTAGTGACTTGAAATGTGAATTAGT
Source organism: Capsicum rhomboideum (assembly GCA_031232105.1). NCBI lineage: Eukaryota > Viridiplantae > Streptophyta > Magnoliopsida > Solanales > Solanaceae > Capsicum > Capsicum rhomboideum. Next base: position 62,668,287 of record CP124711.1, read on the forward strand.
GACTTGAAAATGGTTGAGTGTAGTGACTTGAAATGTGAATTAGTGACTTGAAAATGGTTAAGTGTAGTGACTTGAAATGGTGAACTATTTCTTGAAATGGTTAAGTGTAGTGACTTGAAGTTGTGAACATGTTTCTTAAAAATGGCTAAGTGTAGTGACTTAAAATGTGAATTAGTGAGTTGAAATGGTTTCGTGTAGTGACTTGAAATTGTGAACTTGTTTCTTGAAAATGGTTAAATGTAGTGACTTGAAATGTGAACTTGTTTCTTGAAAATGGTTAAGTGTTGTGACTTAAAATGTGAATTAGTGACTTGAAAATGGTTAAGTGTAGTGACTTGAAATATGAATTAGGGACTTGAAAATGGTAAAATTATTAAATGTAGTGACTTGAAATTGTGAACTTGTTTCTTGAAATGGTTAAGTGTAGTGACTTGCAATTGTGAACTTGTATCTTTAAAATGGTTAAGTATAGTGATTTGAAATGTGAATTAGTTTCTTGAAAATGGTTAAATGTTGTGACTTGAAATGTGAACTTGTTTCTTGAAAATGGTTAAGTGTAGTGACTTAAAATGTTAATTAGAGACTTGAAATGGTCAAGTGTAGTGATATGAAATTGTGAACTTTTTTCTTGAAAATGGTTAAATGTAGTGACTTGAAATGTGATCTTGTTTCTTGAAAATGGTTAAGTGTAGGGACATAAAATTTGAATTAATGACGAGAAAATGGTTAAGTGTAGTGCCTTGAAATTGTGAACTTGTTTCTTGAAATGGTTAAGTGTAGTGACTTGAAAATGGTAAAGTGTGGTGAGTTGAAATTGTGAACTTGTTTCTTGAAATGGCTAACCATAGTGACTAGAAATTGTGAACTTGTTTCTTGAAAATGGTTAAGTGTAGTGACTTGAAATTGTAAACATGTTTCTTGAAAATGGTTAAGTGTAATGAGTTGAAATGTGAATTAGTGAGTTGAAAATGTTTAAGTATAGTGACTTGAAATTGTGAACTTGTTTCTTGAAAATGGTGTAATGTGGTAACTTGAAATGTGAACTTGTTTCTTGAAAATGGTTAAGTGTTGTGACTTAAAATGTGAATTAGTGACTTGAAAATGGTTAAGTGTAGTGACTTGAAATTGTTAACTTGTTTCTTGAAATGGTTAAGTGTAGCGACTTGCAATTGTGAACTTGTTTCTTGAAAATGGTTAAGCGTAGTGATTTGAAATGCGAACTATTGTATGGAAAATGGTAAAATGGTTAAAAGTAGTGACTTGAAATTGTGAACTTGTTTCTTGAAAATGGTTAACTGAAGTGACTTCAAAAGTGAATTAGTGACTTAAAAATGGTTAAGTGTATTGACTTGAAATGTGAATTAGGGACTTGAAAATGGTAAATTGGTTAAATGTAGTGACTTTAAATTTTGAACTTGTTTCCTTAAAATGGTTGATTGTTGTGACTTGAAATGTGAATTAGTGACTTGAAAATGGTTAAGTGTAGTGACTTGAAATGGTGAACTTGTTTCTTGAAATGGTTAAGTGTAGTGACTTGAAATTGTAAACATGTTTCTTGAAAATGGTTTAGTGTAGTGAGTTAAAATGTGAATTAGTGAGTTGAAAATGGTTAAGTGTAGTGACTTGAAATTGTGAACTTGTTTCTTGAAAATGGTGTAATTAAGTGACTTGAAATGTGAACTTGTTTCTTGAAAAATGTTAAGTGTTGTGACTTAAAATGTGAATTAGTGACTTGAAAATGGTTAAGTGTAGTGACTTGAAATATGAATTAGGGACTTGAAAATGGTAAAATGGTTAAATGTAGTGACTTTAAATTGTGAACTTGTTTCTTGAAATGGTTAAGTGTAGTGACTTGCAATTGTGAACTTGTTTCTTGAAAATGGTTAAGCGTAGTGATTTGAAATGCGAACTATTGTATGGAAAACGGTAAAATGGTTAAATGTGGTGACTTGAAATTGTCAACTTGTTTCTTGAAAATGGTTAACTGAAGTGACTTCAAAAGTGAATTAGTGACTTGAAAATGGTTAAGTGTATTGACTTGAAATGTGAATTAGGGACTTGAAAATGGTTAATTGGTTAAATGTAGTGACTTTAAATTTTGAACTTGTTTCCTTAAAATGGTTGAGTGTAGTGACTTGAAATGTGAATTAGTGACTTGAAAATGGTTAAGTGTAGTGACTTGAAATGGTGAACTTGTTTCTTGAAATGGTTAAGTGTAGTGACTTGAAATTGTAAACATGTTTCTTGAAAATGGTTAAGTGTAGTGAGTTAAAATGTGAATTAGTGAGTTGAAAATGGTTAAGTGTAGTGACTTGAAATATGAATTATGGACTTGAAAATGGTAAAATGGTTAAATGTAGTGATTTGAAATTGTGAACTTGTTTCTTGAAATGGTTAAGTGTAGTGACTTGCAATTGTGAACTTGTATCTTGAAAATGGTTAAGTGTAGTGATTTTAAATGTGAATTAGTTTCTTGAAAATGGTTAAATGTTGTGACTTGAAATGTGAACTTGTTTCTTGAAAATGGTTAAGTGTAGTGACTTAAAATGTGAATTAGAGACTTGAAATGGTCAAGTGTAGTGACATGAAATTGTGAACTTTTTTCTTGAAAATGGTTAAATGTAGTGACTTGAAATGTGATCTTGTTTCTTGAAAATGGTTAAGTGTAGGGACATAAAATTTGAATTAATGACTAGAAAACGGTTAAGTGTAGTGCCTTGAAATTGTGAACTTGTTTCTTGAAATGGTTAAGTGTAGTGACTTGAAAATGGTAAAGTGTGGTGATTTGAAATTATGAACTTGTTTCTTGAAATGGCTAAGCATAGTGACTAGAAATTGTGAACTTGTTTCTTGAAAATGGTTAAGTGTAGTGACTTGAAATTGTAAACATGTTTCTTGAAAATGGTTAAGTGTAATGAGTTGAAATGTGAATTAGTGAGTTGAAAATGTTTAAGTATAGTGACTTGAAATTGTGAACTTGTTTCTTGAAAATGGTGTAATGTGGTGACTTGAAATGTGAACTTGTTTCTTGAAAATGGTTAAGTGTTGTGACTTAAAATATGAATTAGTGACTTGAAAATGGCTAAGTGTAGTGACTTGAAATTGTTAACTTGTTTCTTGAAATGGTTAAGTGTAGCGACTTGCAATTGTGAACTTGTTTCTTGAAAATGGTTAAGCGTAGTGACTTGAAATGTGAATTATTGTATGGAAAACGGTAAAATGGTTAAATGTAGTGACTTGAAATTGTGAACTTGTTTCTGGAAAATGGTTAACTGAAGTGACTTCAAAAGTGAATTAGTGACTTGAAAATGGTTAAGTGTATTGACTTGAAATGTGAATTAGGGACTTGAAAATGGTAAATTGGTTAAATGTAGTGACTTTAAATTTTGAACTTGTTTCCTTAAAATGGTTGAGTGTAGTGACTTGAAATGTGAATTAGTGACTTGAAAAAGGTTAAGTGTAGTGACTTGAAATGGTGAACTTGTTTCTTGAAATGGTTAAGTTTAGTTACTTGAAATTGTAAACATGTTTCTTGAAAATGGTTAAGTGTAGTGAGTTAAAATGTGAATTAGTGAGTTGAAAATGGTTAAGTGTAGTGACTTGAAATAGTGAACTTGTTTCTTGAAAATGGTGTAATGTAGTGACTTGAAATGTGAACTTGTTTCTTGAAAAATGTTAAGTGTTGTGACTTAAAATGTGAATTAGTGACTTGAAAATGGTTAAGTGTAGTGACTTGAAATATGAATTAGGGACTTGAAAATGGTTAAATGTAGTGACTGGAAATTGTGAACTTGTTTCTTGAAGTGGTTAAGTGTAGTGGCTTGCAATTTTGAACTTGTATCTTGAAAATGGTTAAGTGTAGTGATTTGAAATGTGAATTAGTTTTTTGAAAATGGTTAAATGTTGTGACTTGAAATGTGAACTTGTTTCTTGAAAATGGTTAAGTGTAGTGACTTAAAATGTTAATTAGAGACTTGATATGGTCAAGTGTAGTGACATGAAATTGTGAACTTTTTTCTTGAAAATGGTTAAATGTAGTGACTTGAAATGTGATCTTGTTTGTTGAAAATGGTTAAGTGTAGGAACATAAAATTTGAATTAATGACTAGAAAATGGTTAAGTGTAGTGCCTTGAAATTGTAAACTTGTTTCTTGAAATGGTTAAGTGTAGTGACTTGAAATGTGAATTAGTGACTTGAAAATGGTAAAGTGTAGAGATTTGAAATTGTGAACTTGTTTCTTGAAATGGCTAAGCATAGTGACTAGAAATTGTGAACTTGTTTCTTCAAAATGGTTAAGTGTAGTGACTTGAAATTGTAAACATGTTTCTTGAAAATGGTTAACTGTAGTGAGTTGAAATGTGAATTAGTGAGTTGAAAATCATTAAGTGTAGTGATTTGAAATTGTGAACTTGTTTCTTGAAATGGTTAAGCATAGTGACTAGAAATTGTGAACTTGTTTCTTGAAAATGGTTAAGTGAAGTGACTTGAAATTGTAAACATGTTTCTTGATAATGGTTAAGTGTAGTGAGTTGAAATGTGAATTAGTGAGTTGAAAATGGTTAAGTGTAGTGATTTGAAATTGTGAACTTGTTTCTTGAAAATGGTGTAATGTGGTGACTTGAAATGTGAACTTGTTTCTTGAAAATGGTTAAGTGTTGTGACTTAAAATGTGAATTAGAGACTTGAAATGGTCAAGTGTAGTGACATGAAATTGTGAACTTTTTTCTTGAAAATGGTTAAATGTAGTGACTTGAAATGTGATCTTGTTTCTTGAAAATGGTTAAGTGTAGGGACATAAAATTTGAATTAATGACTAGAAAACGGTTAAGTGTAGTGCCTTGAAATTGTGAACTTGTTTCTTGAAATGGTTAAGTGTAGTGACTTGAAAATGGTAAAGTGTGGTGATTTGAAATTATGAACTTGTTTCTTGAAATGGCTAAGCATAGTGACTAGAAATTGTGAACTTGTTTCTTGAAAATGGTTAAGTGTAGTGACTTGAAATTGTAAACATGTTTCTTGAAAATGGTTAAGTGTAATGAGTTGAAATGTGAATTAGTGAGTTGAAAATGTTTAAGTATAGTGACTTGAAATTGTGAACTTGTTTCTTGAAAATGGTGTAATGTGGTGACTTGAAATGTGAACTTGTTTCTTGAAAATGGTTAAGTGTTGTGACTTAAAATATGAATTAGTGACTTGAAAATGGCTAAGTGTAGTGACTTGAAATTGTTAACTTGTTTCTTGAAATGGTTAAGTGTAGCGACTTGCAATTGTGAACTTGTTTCTTGAAAATGGTTAAGCGTAGTGACTTGAAATGTGAATTATTGTATGGAAAACGGTAAAATGGTTAAATGTAGTGACTTGAAATTGTGAACTTGTTTCTTGAAAATGGTTAACTGAAGTGACTTCAAAAGTGAATTAGTGACTTGAAAATGGTTAAGTGTATTGACTTGAAATGTGAATTAGGGACTTGAAAATGGTAAATTGGTTAAATGTAGTGACTTTAAATTTTGAACTTATTTCCTTAAAATGGTTGAGTGTAGTGACTTGAAATGTGAATTAGTGACTTGAAAAAGGTTAAGTGTAGTGACTTGAAATGGTGAACTTGTTTCTTGAAATGGTTAAGTTTAGTTACTTGAAATTGTAAACATGTTTCTTGAAAATGGTTAAGTGTAGTGAGTTAAAATGTGAATTAGTGAGTTGAAAATGGTTAAGTGTAGTGACTTGAAATAGTGAACTTGTTTCTTGAAAATGGTGTAATGTAGTGACTTGAAATGTGAACTTGTTTCTTGAAAAATGTTAAGTGTTGTGATTTGAAATGTGAATTAGTTTTTTGAAAATGGTTAAATGTTGTGACTTGAAATGTGAACTTGTTTCTTGAAAATGGTTAAGTGTAGTGACTTAAAATGTTAATTAGAGACTTGATATGGTCAAGTGTAGTGACATGAAATTGTGAACTTTTTTCTTGAAAATGGTTAAATGTAGTGACTTGAAATGTGATCTTGTTTGTTGAAAATGGTTAAGTGTAGGAACATAAAATTTGAATTAATGACTAGAAAATGGTTAAGTGTAGTGCCTTGAAATTGTAAACTTGTTTCTTGAAATGGTTAAGTGTAGTGACTTGAAATGTGAATTAGTGACTTGAAAATGGTAAAGTGTAGAGATTTGAAATTGTGAACTTGTTTCTTGAAATGGCTAAGCATAGTGACTAGAAATTGTGAACTTGTTTCTTCAAAATGGTTAAGTGTAGTGACTTGAAATTGTAAACATGTTTCTTGAAAATGGTTAACTGTAGTGAGTTGAAATGTGAATTAGTGAGTTGAAAATCATTAAGTGTAGTGATTTGAAATTGTGAACTTGTTTCTTGAAATGGTTAAGCATAGTGACTAGAAATTGTGAACTTGTTTCTTGAAAATGGTTAAGTGAAGTGACTTGAAATTGTAAACATGTTTCTTGATAATGGTTAAGTGTAGTGAGTTGAAATGTGAATTAGTGAGTTGAAAATGGTTAAGTGTAGTGATTTGAAATTGTGAACTTGTTTCTTGAAAATGGTGTAATGTGGTGACTTGAAATGTGAACTTGTTTCTTGAAAATGGTTAAGTGTTGTGACTTAAAATTTGAATTAGTCACTTGAAAATGGTTAAGTGTAGTGACTTGAAATTGTTAACTTGTTTCTTGAAATGGTTAAGTGTAGTGACTTGAAAGATGATTTAGGGACTTAAAAATGGTAAAATGGTTAAATGTCGTGATTTGAAATTGTGAACTTGTTTCTTGAAATGGTTAAGTGTAGTGACTTGCAATTGTGACCTTGTATCTTTAAAATGGTTAAGTTTAGTGATTTGAAATGTGAATTAGTTTCTTGAAAATGGTTAAGTGTTATGACTTGAAATGTGAACTCTTTTCTTGAAAATGGTTTAGTGTAGTGACTTAAAATGTGAATTAGAGACTTGAAGTGGTCAAGTGTAGTGACATGAAATTGTGAACTTTTTTCTTGAAAATGGTTAAATGTAGTGACTTGAAATGTGATCTTGTTTCTTGAAAATGGTTAAGTGTAGGGACATAAAATTTGAATTAATGACTAGAAAACGGTTAAGTGTAGTGCCTTGAAATTGTGAACTTGTTTCTTGAAATGGTTAAGTGTAGTGACTTGAAATGTGAATTAGTGACTTGAAAATGGTAAAGTGTAGTGATTTGAAATTGTGAACTTGTTTCTAGAAATGGCTAAGCATAGTGACTAAAAATTGTGAACTTGTTTCTTGAAAATGGTTAAGTGTACTGACTTGAAATTGTAAACATGTTTCTTGAAAATGGTTAAGCGTAATGAGTTGAAATGTGAATTAGTGAGCTGAAAATGGTTAAGTGTAGTGACTTGAAATTGTGAACTTGTTTCTTGAAAATGGTGTAATGTGGTGATTTGAAATGTGAACTTGTTTCTTGAAAATGGTTAAGTGTTGTGACTTAAAATGTGAATTAGTGACTTGAAAATGGTTAAGTGTAGTGACTTGAAATATGAATTAGGGACTTGAAAATGGTAAAATGGTTAAGTGTAGTGACTTGCAATTGTGAACTTGTATCTTGAAAATGGTTAAGTGTAGTGAGTTGAAATGTGAATTAGTGAGTTGAAAATGGTTAAGTGTAGTGACTTGAAATTGTGAACTTGTTTCTTGAAAATGGTGTAATGTGGTGACTTGAAATGTGAACTTGTTTCTTGAAAATGGTTAAGTGTTGTGACTTAAAATGTGAATTAGTGACTTGAAAATGGTTAAGTGTAGTGACTTGAAATTGTTAACTTGTTTCTTGAAATGGTTAAGTGTAGCGACTTGCAAGTGTGAACTTGTTTCTTGAAAATGGTGAAGCGTAGTGACTTGAAATGTGAATTAGGGACTTGAAAATGGTAAATTGGTTAAATGTAGTGACTTTAAATTTTGAACTTGTTTCCTTAAAATGGTTGAGTGTAGTGACTTGAAATGTGAATTAGTGACTTGAAATGGTGAACTTGTTTCTTGAAATGGTTAAGTGTAGTGACTTGAAATTGTAAGCATGTTTCTTGAAAATGGTTAAGTGTAGTGAGTTGAAATGTGAATTAGTGAGTTGAAAATGGTTAAGTGTAGTGACTTTAAATTGTGGTGATATTTTAGGATAGTAGCTATTAATAAATTTTGTGTTGATTTTCTTTCTTGTCTAGTTTGTGTCCAATTTTGAAGTGCTCTGTAGTTAATCATTTTAATCTAAATAGTACCAATCTAAATAATCATTGCTATCATCATCATAGTATGAAATAGTAAAGTCTAACCAACTATCTTGCATTAATTTCAATATCTCATAAGTTTTTAATAGGTCGTAAATTATTTTTCGTGTATCATTATCTAGATGTCTTAATGCGTATAGTAAAGTTATTTTGTAATTATCATCTTCATCTATTATGTATGTGTAATAACTTAATCTATAAGTTTCTGTTTCAGTTCTAGATTCGTTATCTTTTGTATTACTAGTACTGGGTGTGTCTATGTGTGTATTCATGTTGTTGCTTAAGCATATTCCCTTCTAACCTCTTTATGTATCATTATCCTTATCATGTTTTAATATATTATTCTGAACAATCTTTTCTGGTCAGTACCATGTATTTCGGCTTCAATCATTTACCCTAACAGCGCCTCAACTCTGTGTACTCCCCTAAACGGCTTCCTTACCTACCGGTTTCCACTTTGGGATGGCATAGTCTGGGCTTAACTACTCTCAGCCTATTTCCATGGCAAACTTTCTCAAGATGTTCAATATAATGGTACTATAACATGATAAATAACAATGATATTTAAGAGATTATAAGGAATATAAAAGTTTAGCTATTCATAGTTATGAATATGAATACCTGAGTTAGTTTATCTGAATGCTCCATACCTTAAAAGCTTAAATATTTTATTTATATAATTCGGAGAAGAAAGGATTTTTTATGAAGGTTGTTGCTCAACACATGAGGCTTGAGACATCCTTTTTACATTCTGCTATTTATAGACAAATGAAGTGCCACTAAAACGGCTCTTTGGAAATCTAAAAATTAAAATTACTGTGCGACTCTTACTATTTGCACAGTGACTTGACTCTTACTATTCACAAATCACATCCTACTTTACTTTACATATAAAACAAAAGACTTTAAGAAAAGTAAAGTAAACTTTAGACGTAATTACATATCTTTTTCTTTTGTCTGCCTCTTTCTTATCTTCTTTCCTTTATCTTGTCTGTTGCATTATTGATTGCTTACTCCAGCTGGACGTCTGGCATATCAATACTATCTCCTCCATTGCATTTGGTACATTTGTGGTCTGGATATTTAGTAACTAATTTACAATATCTGGTTAATATATTTTGAGAAATAAAATTATTTTTTAATGCTCTTGTCAATGGTTGTTCTTCTGGTTTAAGTAAGGACAATATCCATTTCTGGACTTCTTCCATATCTCCTTGGCGTATTTCTCTTGAATTTGAATAAATCATCACCTGGTTTCTGACATAATAACTCCATATAGCATTTCTGTGTAGATAATTGTTAGCTAATTCTTGGATAATTGTTGCAATTCCAATAGCTCTTTTGTTTGCATAAAAACTTGGTATGTCATTTTCGGGTATTTCTGGATGTTGTTCTATCTCTTCCGGGATAATCATTTCTCTTGTCATTCCTATTTTGATTACTTGTATAACTGGTTTCACTTCGTTGTACAGTATTTCTGCTGGTGCTGTATAAAATTTTATATAAAATAGATCTCCTTTTGTAACTCGCTTGTATCTTGTGAAAGCACTTTGTAGGTTGGGTATACCGGATAATTCTTCTCCTGTGTATGTGTATATGGTATTGATTAGTCCGTATGCGTAACATGATTTGATTAAATTGGCACTATTTTTGGGTTGTGCAATTAACTTGTTGTATCCTTGTAATTTTTGGGTTATATAATCTTGGGTTGGTTCTTGTGTTGTTGTAGATCTTGGGTGTTGGTTTAGGTGTGTTTGTATCTCGTGGATATTTTTGATATAGTTTTGAGAGATGTAGTTGTAAGTCCTTTTTTCGCTATTTAAACTTTCTGCATATGTAGAAGTTTGTGGTGTTGTGGTATTTTGGGTAGTGTGTATCTTTGGTGTGAGGCTTTACAAAGTTACTATTGAGGTTGGTGTTTATATATGGTTTCTTTGTAGCTGGTTCACTGGTACCTGCAATATTAACAGAATTGTTATGGGTTTTACGGAGTTTCCCAACGTCTCCTTCTACCTCTGGATGTTTAGAGTCTTCCGATCGACTTATCTCAGTAGATTTATAGTCATGTGGCTGACTTGTGCTGGCTGATTTCAACCTAGCTTCATTGATTTGTAACTTTTGTCTATGTATCTCAATGTCCATACTGTCCACTTTTGTACAAAGTGTAGTAAGGGCTTTGAGTATATCTTCCATTGTTGTACTATCTTGTTCTGTCTGTGTGGCTTTGTCTTGATAAGTGGTCCGCAATGACATTCTTATCAGATCTAATTATTTCAATTGTAAAAGTGAAATTTTGTATATTTAATACAAGTCTTCATATTTCCTTTGTTGTAACTGAGTCCTGTATTTTTCTTGTTAGCCACCATTCACTTCACTTGCCAAAAACAGAAAATTAAAATACTCTCTCCTCTCTCAAACCCCAATCAACTGCCCCAAATTTCCCTAGGGTTCTTGGGTGAATACTCCACTTTGCAAGCCTTTTTAAGTTTTTACCCTTGTATATTAATGTAATATATGTATAATAAAGTGTTGAAGGTAGGTTGGTTATGTTTAAAATGTATAGGGCAGTCCCTTAATTAGTTGGCAGTCCACTTGTGTTAGTTTTGATGAATTTGTCTTCCTTGTGGTTTGGACTTGTATAGGGGCTTAAGGTGTTCAAGAATTAAGTTATGAGGATGAAATTTCAGTATATTAAAGTGTGGTTCTGCCCCTAAATCGTTACTTTTATGTATGGCTTGATGGGAATGTTTATACGTGTTTGTAAATGGAACGTTTGGTGTAGTGAAAAGAGAATACTATCTTGGTATGTTAAACTGAATTTTAGAACTATTGTAGATTTTTTTTGGTATATTGTTGAGGAAGGTATTTATGTGACTTGATGGAATAAATATGTGTTGTATTTAGGTGGAAATGAAAAGTAGAAACTTGGTTTGCGATGTCTACGTTGATGTGTGGACTGTTTTGGAGATGTGTGGACTGATTTGGTAGTGTTTTTTTGCAAAAGTAGTAAGTTATAGTGTAATGTGGTGGAATAATATTATTTGGTAGTATAATGAAGGGGGGGGGGGTAGTGATGCACCATGTGTTTTGGAGGTTGGAGGGTTTTTACTTTTCGTTAAGCACCTACTTACCATCTTGTGAACTTGTAATGTAGTTAGCCATTAATGTTCGCTCCATTATGTACTTGTGTTGTAGAGTAACACAAAAGGAAGCAGCTGAATCATTGTAGTTACGTGTTGGGAAGATAAGGTATGTAAGGTTATTCTTTTCCGCATTCTTCTCCAGCATCTATTGTTCATATTATCATAACACTTGTCGTATCCCCAAAGGGTTTTACAGTGTCTCCTTCCTCTAAATGGTTTAAAGTATCTCATTTCAGAGTTAGTAGTACTTGTTATTCACTTATCTCTCATTCATTTAACATGGTTCTAACGTTCCAATAATGTTACGTTCTAAAGTTCTAAAGTTCCAATAAAGCACAGTTATCAATGTATCACTCTTATAGCTAAAGAATGAAGTAATGTGAGTAATTGTGTAATGGTTAATGTTGAGAATGGGTGGTATCTCATGGGATGAAAGGAACATCTGCATGAATGTTGATCCCGATTATTATAGCATAGGTGGTATCTCATGGAGTGAAAGAAACACTCGCATGAATGTCGATCCCATTATTACGGGTGGTATCCCATGGGATGAAAGGAACATCTGCATGGATGACGATACCGATTATTATGTTATTTCCTACTGATCAGTTGGGCCCAGGCATGATATGATTGATGATTGATGATTTACAGTATTGTAATATCCCGTACCTTCCTAACCCTACTTGACAGCATTGAATAATGTTTACCTAGGTGTGGAGAGCCATAAGTATGTATTTTGTAATGTTATGGATGAGATAGTTGATATTGGCCCTCGTACATGTGATTACACGTTCGTAGGATAGTATGTAAATCATGTTGGTTATGCTTGGAAGTGTTGAACATGGTGCTTTGTGTTTTTGGTAAAAGATTTGTGATCCATGGGATTTAAGCTTGAAATATGACTTGTGACTTTGATGAAAGAGCATGGTATGGATAAAATATGAACATGTATGGTGTGATTTTGTTATTAAAATTGTTATTTTCATATAAGTGTAAATTATGGGATTTTGGCCGATATGTGATATGAGGTGTATTAAGGTGACTTGATGGATTATTTGTGATATGGTGTGGATGAGAAAGTGTAAAAGAGAAGTTTTGTGGTGAAATGTTATTGATTATAATGTATTGGTCAATGTATGGAATATTGTGGGATTATTAGTATGATAATTTCATCAATGGTTTTGTCAATGGGGAAATGGCATGTTTAAAGGCAAACATGAAACTCATTATCGTTATATGCATTTTATGAACATGTATGGTGTAATTTTGTTATTAAATTTGTTATTTTCATATGAGTGTAAATTATGGGATTTTGGCCGATATGTGATATGAGGTGTATTAAGGTGACTTGATGGATTATTTGTGATATGGTGTGGATGAGAAAGTGTAAAAGAGAAGTTTTATGGTGAAATGTTATTGATTATCATGTATTGGTCAATGTATTGAATATTGTGGGATTATTGGTATGATAATTTCATCAATGGTTTTGTCAATAGGGAAATGGCATGTTTAAAGGCAAACATGAAACTCATTATCGTTATATGCATTTTTAAGGTAGTTGGTGGTTAATGTAAATTCCGTTATGTATTTGTGTTATAGAGTGAAACATAAGGAAGGAGTGGGGCATTGTATGCACATCTAAGATTGTATAATCGTATTGAGAATACAAGGTATGTAAGGTTACTCTGTCTGTATCTTTCTGCGGAAAATAGTATTCACATTGACATTATGCTTGTCCTATTTCGAAATGTGCTAAGGTATCCTATATCCGGTTATCAATGGTCATTATCACATAGTTCCTACTCATTGATCAATTGTGAACCACATGTCTCATATTCATGGTTAATGTTCCAAAAGCTCAATAAGGTTATGTTCCAATGTTCCAATAGTGATTATACTCATGTCTCTTGTTCATGGATTATTTTCCAATAGTTCCAATGGTGTTATGGTTCTAATAATGTTATGTTTCTCACAATGTTTATTTACATGTCTCTCACTCATTGGTTAATGATCCAAAGTTTCAAGTAAAGTTACAACTATCATTGTATCAATCTCAAAGTAATAAATAAAGTAATGCATATATGTGGTCAATGATCAAGTATGGGTGGTAGCTTTGGGGGCAAATGCCTAGCTCAAGCCGATCCCGAGATTGTTGGATCAGGGGGCAGTCCTAGAGGCATAATCCTAGCTCGGACCCATCCTGACAGGGGAAAGCTCTAGGGGTAATAACATAGCTCGACCCGAACCTGATGTGTTGGTATGGGTGGCAGCTCTAGAAGTAATAACCTAGCTCGAGTCGATCCCGATCTATATTGATTCATAGGGTGGCAGCTCTAGGGGCATAAGCCTAGCTCGAGCCGATCCCAACATAACATTGCGTTATGTTAAAAACCCACTGTTCAGTCGGGGCCCGGGTATCACAGGTCACAGGCAAAGATGAATAATCATAGAAGTAAAGATACAAAGAAAGTAATGAAAGCAAAATAAATGGTTTCCAAAGTTCAGTATAGTGACTTATCCATATTGGTTATGCATTTGAATTTGAGTTCATTGACATATTTACTTATCATACAGTTTCATTTGAGCCTTACATACTCAGTACATACTTCGTACTGACCCCTCATGGTGCTTACTTGCTACAGGCGCAGGTACTAGTAGGCCTCCACAGTAGGTTACCAGTTGTTGCGGATCATTGGTGAGCTCCAGTTAGTTCGGGGCTTTTCCGAGTCACAGTTGTACATATGTTTTGGTGTTGTATATGTTGTATAAAGCGGGGACTTGTCCCGACTTTCAGTTGGTTTTGGTAAATGTCTATGTAGAGACTTTTGTAGACATGTGTGGGTGTATGAATGTAAGGTGGTATATGACGTTTTGACTTGATGGCCTCAACGGCCAAGTTTCACATATGTGTATATATATATGTCCCATGTTCTATGTTTTCCGTATTTTGCCTTTCATGTTCTTACGTAATAGTGGTGTTGCCTATGACATGCATATGAATGAATAGAAGCAAAGCTTGGTTCTCTCGGGCCATGTTGGCTACGGGTGCCAATCCGTCCTGATGGGATTCGGGGCGTGACAAAAAAGTGGTATCAGAGCAGGTCGTTCTAAGGGTGTCTACAAAGCCGTGTCTGAGTAGAGTCTTACTTATCAATGGGTTGTGCACCACATTTATAAGTAGGAGGCTACGGGTGCCAATCCGTCCTGATGGGATTCGGGGTGTGACAAAAAAGTGGTATCACGTGATTGGCATTTTGACTATACCAAAGAAAAACAATTACCATGATCAGATACAATTCAACTTACAACATTGGCTCTATTGCACGATCTAGAAGTGAAGAAAAGAAACAACATCCTAAATGTTTCGTGGAGGATCTAGGCCTCGTATGTTTCCTAGACCACCTAGACCATCGTTCTCACATTCCACAGCAGGTTCTCACTCTCAGTTTAGAGGGTTTAGAGGTAGTCCAGCTAGGCAGAGTAGTGGAGGTCACGGATCACAGGTAGCGGGTTTTCCTCATCAGCAGTGTTAGCAGTGCGGGCGTAATCATGCAGGTACATGTCTTGTGGGGACAAATGCTTGTTTTTGGTGTGGTATGACGGGACACATGATGAAAGAGTGTCCTCAGAGGAGAATGGGTGGTATAGCACGACCGGCAGGATCGGCCATTGCGTCATCAGCATCGGTTCCTTCTTTGGGCAGAGGTGTACAGCCTATTGGCCTCAGTAGAGATGCCAGAGGAGCAGCCAGTACTAGTGGGGTTCAAAATCGCACTTATGCTCTCATGGACCGACAGAATTCAGAGGCTTCTACTGATGTCGTCATAGGTACATTATCCATATTCTCATATAATGTATATGCATTCATTGACCCCGGTTTTACATTTTCCTATGTTACTCCATTGGTTGCTGCGAAGTTTGCAAAGGCACCAGAATTATTAATTAAATCAATTGAAGTGTATACACCGGTCGGTGAATATATTGTTGCAAAGAGAGTATTTCGTAACTGTGTGCGGTCAGGATACACTGGCCGATCTTATTGAACTAGATATGGTGGATTTTGATGTGATAATGGGAATGGATTGGTTGGCCTCTTGTTATGCTATGGTAGATTACCGGGCTAAGAAGGTGCATTTTTGTTTCCCACAAGAAAATGTTCTTGAATGGCAGGGTAATGTAGGGGCACCATGAGGGAGATTTATTTCCTATCTTAAAGCCAGGAAAATGATTGCTAAGGGTTACATATGTCATTTAGTATGGGTGAAAGATAATGATGTGGAACCACTAACTCCGCAGTCGGTTCCAGTGGTCAATGAATTTCTAGATGTATTCCCAGAGGATCTTCCAAGCTTACCCCAGAACGGGAAGTAGAATTTGGCGTTGATGTGATTCCGGGCACTCAGCCTATTTCTATTCCTCCATATAGAATGGCTCCGGCAGAACTGCGTGAATTGAAGGAGCAATTGAAAGATTTGCTGGACAAGGGCTTCACTAGGCCTAGTATGTCCCCGTGGGGTGCACCTATATTATTTGTACGAAAGAAAGATGGCACATTGAGAATGTGCATTGACTATCGGCAGCTGAATAAGGTAACGATCAAGAACAAATATCCCCTCCCTCGAATTGATGATTTGTTTGATCAGTTACAGGGTGCCAAGTGTTTTTCAAAAATTGACTTGAGGTCGGGTTACCATCAATTCAGAGTTAGAGAAGAAGATGTACCCAAGACAGCTTTTCGAACACGGTATGGCCATTATGAATTTTTAGTTATGTCATTTGGACCAACAAATGCACCAGTTGTGTTCGTGGATTTTATAATAGGGTGTTTAAGCCATTTCTGGACGTGTTCATCACGGTATTTATAGATGACATCCTGGTTTATTCAAGATCACCAGAGGACCATGCTAATCACTTACGGCAGGTGTTACAGATTCTCCGTGAGCGTAAGTTGTATGCAAAGTTCTCCAAATGTGAGTTTTGGTTAAAATCAGTTGCATTATTGGGTCACATTGTGTCAGATGAAGGAATACAAGTTGATACACAGAAGATTGAAGCAGTGAAAAATTGACCAAGACCTACGACACCCACAGAAATCCGTAGTTTTCTTGGACTGGCAGGTTATTACAGAAGGTTTGTAGAAGGTTTTTCCTCTATTACTGCATCGTTAACAAAGCTTACACATAAGGCAGTAAAATTTCAGTGGAATGATGCGTGTGAGAAAAGCTTCCAAAAGTTGAAAGATAAATTAACCTCCACACCAGCTTTAATGCTTCCCGAATGTACCAAAGGTTATGCAGTGTATTGTGATGCTTTCGGGGTTGGCCTCGGATGTGTATTGATGCAACACGGTAATGTCATAGCATATGCCTCACGAAATTTGTGGCCACATGAGAAAAATTAACCCACACATGATCTTGAATTGGCAGCGGTAGTTTTTGCTTTAACGATATGGCGTCATTATTTGTATGGAGTCCATGTTGATATCTATACGGATCACAAAAGTTTGCAATATCTCTTTAAGCAGAAGGAACTCAATTTGAGGCAACGAAGGTGGTTAGAGCTCTTAAAAGACTATGATATTGATATTCTTTATCATCCAGGCAAAGCAAATATGGTAGCTGATGCATTGAGCCGCAAGACAGTAGAAAGCACTAGTGGCCAGTTGACTGAAAAGCAGGAGATAATCAAAGATCTACATCAATTAGCCAGCTTGGGAGTTCGCCTTATAGAATCTCCAAGTGAAGGGGTTATTGTACAAAATGCAGCGGAATCCTCCTTAATAACTGAAGTGAAAGAGAAGCAGTTTGCGGATTCTATGTTATTGCAGCTAAAGGAAAATGTACAGCAGAATTTGACAAAGGCATTTGATCTTACACCAGAAGGAGTACTCCAATGCCAAGGTAGATTATGTGTACCAGATGTAGCTGAGTTGAGGAAACGAATTATGACAGAGGCACATCATTCGTGCTATTCTATTCATCCGGGTGCTACTAAAATGTACCATGATTTAAAATAAGTGTATTGGTGGGGAAATATGAAAAAGAACATTATAGAATTTGTCGCGCAATGCCTGAATTGTCAACAAGTGAAAGTAGAACATCAGAAACCAGGAGGTTATATGCAATGTATCAATCTTCCAGTTTGGAAATGGGATATGATTAATATGGACTTCATTACAGGTTTGCCTCGTACATTACAGAAATTTGATTCTATATGGGTTATAGTGGACATGCTTACCAAGTCAGCGCATTTCCTACCAGTCAAGACCACCTATACAACTGAGGATTATGCAAAATTGTATGTTAGATAAATAGTGCGGTTGCATGGTATTCCACTTTCCATTATATCAGACAGAGGAGAACAGTTCACAGCGCACTTTTGGAGATCTTTTTAGCAGAGTTTGGGTACACAGGTGAATTTGAGTACGGCTCTCCATCCTCAGACTGATGGACAAGCAGAACGTACTATTCAGACACTTGAAGATATGCTACAAGCTTGTACGTTAGATTTTCAAGGCCGTTGGGATGACCATTTGCCTCTTATTGAATTTTCTTACAACAATAGCTATCATTCAAGTATTAAAATGGCATCTTATGAAGCCTTGTACGGAAGGAAATATAGATCACCAATTGGATGGTTTGAAGCGGGTGAAACTGCTTTACTTGGGCTGGATATTGTTCATCAGGCTATGGAGAAAGTTAAAGTGATCCAACAGCGGTTACAAACGGCTCAAATTCACCACAAGTCATATGCTGATGTTAGAAGAAGAGGGATTGAATTCGCCATAGGTGATTGGGTATTTTTAAAGGTGTCACCGATGAAAGGGGTAATGCGGTTTGGAAAGAAAGGGAAATTGAGTCCACGTTACATGGGCCCATATGAAATTATTAGAAGATTTGGGCAATTTGCTTATGAATTAGCACTACCTCAAGAACTTTCCTCAGTCCACCTAGTATTTCATGTTTCGATGCTTCGAAAATGCATAGGAGATCCATCTCATATTGTTCCAATTGAAGATGTCCAAGTTACGGAAGATCCTACTTATGAAGAGGTACCTGTTGCTATTCTAGATCGACAAGTAAAGAGATTTAGGAATAAAGACATAGCTTCTGTAAAGGTATTATGGCGAAATCAACAAGTAGATGAAATCACATGGGAAGCTGAGGAAATGATAAAATCCAAGTACCCCTATCGATTTCAAATGGACCAAGAAGTTCAAAGCGCGGAAGTGGAGCAATAAAAAGTAAGTATCCATGAGCCTTAAGTGTTTATGTATATGTATGCTAGTATAGAGACGCATTTGTCGTAATTGAAATGATACTATTAACATTCGAGGACGAATTTTCCTAAGGGGGGGAGAATGTAACACCCCGTACCTTCCTAACCCTACTTGACGGCATTGAATAATGTTTACCTAGGTGTCGAGATCCATAAGTATGTATTTTGTAATGTTATGGATGAGATAGTTGATATTGGCCCTCGTACATGTGACTAGACGTTGGTAGGAAGTATTGGGTGACTTTGTGGAACATTTGTGGGGTTAAAAACGAGGCTTGGAGGACCTCCAAATAAAGGATATTAAGGGTAGGAAGTAAGTTAAAGAATAGAACTTGAAGTATCTAACCAAACCCGCGAAGAAAAGTCGAAAAACAAAATTTTAAAAAAAATTAAGGGTGGAGCGCGCCAGAGGGCGTGCCAGGCCACTCTGGGCCAAAATTTTTAGCCCAGAGGCAGCAAGATGGCACGCCCAAGGGCGTGCCAGAATGGTTTTTTCCACTTTTCAAAGTTGGAAATTTTCTTAAGTCCCAAGGGTGCCCGGAGACGTACCGGGCCAATTTTTGCCTCGTTTCTTATACAACCATGAGAATATACATGAAATGAGTAAAGTATTATATTGGTATTATAAAATTATTCGTAAATGAATTTGGCATCAAAATGACGGTTTTACCCTTGGGGTCAAAATGAGCCATACGTGGCTAGAATCACTTGTTTTGGGGATTGAGGCTACGGATATTAATAGCGTGAATGGGAATATTGTTGTAACACATATGAGGTGATTTAAACATGAGAAATTATTGATTTTATTGAGTTAAGTGAATTGGGTTCAATAAAAGGCCCAAAATGAGAAGAAGACATGGGCCAAAAATGGGTCAAATGACCCATTCTTGCCTTGACCTTCTAGAACACAACATTTAATGCCATAGAGTGGATAAGGATGGAATTAAAGGCTTATAAAAGGGACCAAAAATATTATTTTTATTCATTGGAAATTCTTATGCTTTCTAGATATTTCTCAACCATTTTTCTCTCAAAACCAAAAGAACTCAAAGCAAACTTTTGGAGCAAGATCATCATTTTTCAAGCTTGGGTAAGTGATTATTGTTATGGATTAATATATTATATGCATGGGAGAGTATTTAAATCATGTTGGTTATGCTTGGAAGTGTTGAACATGGTGCTTTGTGTTTTTGGTAAAAGATTTGTGATCCATGGGATTTAAGCTTGAAATATGACTTGCGACTTTGATGAAAGAGCATGGTATGGATAAAATATGAACATGCATGGTGTGCTTTTGTTATTAAATTTGTTATTTTCATATAAGTGTAAATTATGGGATTTTGGCCGATATGTGATATGAGGTGTATTAAGGTGACTTGATGGATTATTTGTGATATGGTGTGGATGAGAAAGTGTAAAAGACAAGTTTTGTGGTGAAATGTTATTGATTATCATGTATTGGTCAATGTATGGAATATTGTGGGATTATTGGTATGATAATTTCATCAATGGTTTTGTCAATGGGGAAATGGCATGTTTAAAGGCAAACATGAAACTCATTATCGTTATATGCATTTGTATGAACATGTATGGTGTGATTTTATTATTAAATTTGTTATTTTCATAGAAGTGTAAATTATGGGATTTTGGCCGATATGTGATATGAGGTGTATTAAGGTGACTTGATGGATTATTTGTGATATGGAGTGGATGAGAAAGTGTAAAAGAGAAGTTTTGTGGTGAAATGTGATTGATTATCATGTATTGGTCAATGTATTGAATATTGTGGGATTATTGGTATGATAATTTCATCAATGGTTTTGTCAATGGGGAAATGGCATGTTTAAAGGCAAACATGAAACTCATTATCGTTATATGCATTTTTAAGGTAGTTGGTGGTTAATGTAAATTCCGTTATGTATTTGTGTTGTAGAGTGAAACACAAGGAAGGAGCGGGGCATTGTATGCACATCTAAGATTATATAATCGTATTGAGAATACAAGGTTTGTAAGGTTACTCTGTCTGTATCTTTCTGCGGAAAATAGTATTCACAATGACATTACGCTGTCCTATTCCGAAATTTGCTAAGGTATCCTATATCCGGTTATCAATGGTCATTATCACATAATTCCTACTCATTGATCAATTGTGAACCACATGTCTCATATTCATGGTTAATGTTCCAAAAGATCAATAAGGTTATGTTCCAATAGTGATTATACTCATGTCTCTTGTTCATGGATTATTGTCCAATAGTTCCAATGGTGTTATGGTTCTAATAATGTTATATTTCTCACAATGTTTATTTACATGTCTCTCACTCATTGGTTAATGATCCAAAGCTTCAAGTAAATTACAACTATCATTGTATCAATCTCAAAGTAATAAATAAAGTAATGCATATATGTGGTCAATGATCAAGTATGGGTGGTAGCTTTGGGGGCAAATGCCTAGCTCAAGTCGATCCCGAGTTTGTTGGATCAGGGGGTAGTCCTAGAGGCATAAGCCTAGCTCAGACCGATCCTGACAGGGGGCAGCTCTAGGGGTAATAACCTAGCTCGAGCCAAACCTGATGTGTTGGTATGGGTGGAAGCTCTAGAGGTAATAACCTAGCTCGAGCCGATCCCGATCTATATTGATTCATAGGGTGGCAGCTCTAGGGGCATAATCCTAGCTCGACCCAATCTTAACATAACATCGCGTTATGTTAAAAACCCACTGTTCAGTCGGGGCCAGGGTATCACAGGTCACAGGCAAAGATGAATAATCATAGAAGTAAAGATACAAAGAAAGTAATGAAAACAAAATACATGGTTTCCAAAGTTCAGTGTAGTGACTTATCCATATTGGTTATGCATTTGAATTTGAGTTCATTGACATATTTACTTATCATACAGTTTCATTTGAGCCTTACATACTCAGTACATACTTCGTACTGACCCCTCATGGGGCTTACTTGTTGCAGGCGCAGTACTAGTAGACCTCCACAGTAGGTTGCCAGTTATTGCGGATCATTGGTGAGCTCGAATTAGTTCGAGGCTTCTCCGAGTCACAGTTGTACATATGTTTTGGTGTTGTATATGTTGTATAAAGCGGGGACTTATCCCGACTTTTAGTTGGTTTTGGTAAATGTCTATGTAGAAGATTTTGTAGACATGTGTGGGTGTATGAATGTAAGGTTGTATATGACGTTTTGACTTGATGGCCTCAACGGCCAAGTTTCACATATGTATATATATATATTGTCCCATGTTCCATGTTTTCCGTATTTCGCCTTTCATGTTCTTACATAATAGTGGTATTGCTTATGACGTGCATATGAATGAATAGAAGCAAAGCTTGGTTCTCTTGGGCCATGTCGGCTACGGGTGCCAATCCGTCCCAATGGTATTCTGGGCATGACAAGTATAGTAAAGTAAAGTAAAGTAAAGTACAATAAAGTGAAGAAAGCAATGTACATGATTCCACACATATACCATATGGTAGTTTATTTATATTGTTCGTTCACTTGTACTTGATTCTATTAAAGTTCTTATATCTCATACAGTTACTTACAACCTTACATACTCAGTGCATTCTTCATACTGATGTCCCTTGGGGGACTTACCTTACTTGTTGCAGGCACAGGTACTAGTAGACCTCCTCAGTAGATTACGGGTCATCTACAGAACATTAGTGAGCTCCAGTTTGGTTCGGGGCTTTCCGAGTCATATGTATATGTGTTTTTGGTACTGCATAAGCATTGTATATAAAGTGGGAAATTGTCCCGACTATATTTTTGGTTTTGTATCTATTAGAGGCTTTGTAGACGTTGTACAATTAAAGGAAGGAACGCTGTACCTTTTTGACCATATGGCCCTAACGTCCATGTCTCTTGTTTATATAAATGTTCTTATTGGATTTCTATTATTAATATGTTGTGACCATAAGTGATTGAATGCTATCTCATTGACGACAAGTATGTGAACATATAGAATGGTTCTCTCGGGCCTTAATGGCTTCGGGTGCCATGTCGGCCCCAATGGGATTTGAGGCGTGACAAAAAGTGGTATCAGAGCAGGTCGTTCTAAGGGTGTATACAAAGCCGTGTCTGAGTAGAGTCTTACTTATCGATGTGTTGTGCACCACATCTATACGTAGGAGGCTAAGGTACATTTAGGAGTTGTCTCTTTTATTTATCTCCTAGATCGTGCAATAGAGCTAAAAGTTGTAGGTGGAATCATATCTGATCACTGAATTTGTTTTATGTTTTTATTCCTCAATATAGCAAAATGTTGTTTACAAGGAGAAACAAGGGTAAAAGTAAGAAGGTAGACATGGCTTCCGGAGAAGGAACCAGTAAATCACCACCTAAACAAGCTAATCAAGGTGTAGCTGAAAATGAGTTTGCATCACAGGCTTTTTCCACTCTTCCATTGTCAGAAGAGTCACGAGGAAGAGAAGTACCTGCAGAACCACCAATAAATACTACTGACCTGGATTTAAAGAATGCAGTGCAAATGTTGACCCGAATAGTTGCTACACAAGTTCAGGGACATGGTGGTCCAACGACAAGTAATGATAGTGCAGCTAGAGCAGCTAGTCGACGGACACAGGATTTTCTAAATTTAGATCCTCCCACATTCACTGGATCAGATCCAAATGAGGACCCTCAAAATTTTATAGATCAAATTCAAAGGGATTTGGAGGTTATGCATGTGTCCGGTGTGGAAACGGTTGAGCTGCGGCCTATAGATTG
Source organism: Capsicum rhomboideum (assembly GCA_031232105.1). Lineage (NCBI taxonomy): Eukaryota > Viridiplantae > Streptophyta > Magnoliopsida > Solanales > Solanaceae > Capsicum > Capsicum rhomboideum. The sequence goes on from CP124711.1 coordinate 62,691,693, forward strand.
AAGGGCGAGGCTATTTTATGGTATGAAGATTGGAAATGGTCGAGGGGTATTGACGCACTCCCAGCTGGTTGGGAAGAATTTAAAATGACATTCCTTGATCACTATCACCCATATGAGATTCGAGAGGCTCGTACGGATCAATTCTTAAATCTCCGCCAAGGGAATCTGAGTATCAGAGAATACAGTCTGCAATTTAATTCCTTGGCTCGATATGCTCCGAATGTAGTGTCCACAATGACAGACGGAGTACATCGATATGTGGACAGATTGGAGCCATATTTGGTAAGAGACTGCACTATTACCGCTTTAAATTGAGATATGGATATAGCTAGAATTCAGGCCTTTGCACAAAAGATGGAGGACCAAAGGAAAAGGAAAAGGGTACATAAATCTGAAAGAGGAAAGTACAAAAGAGCTAGACCTATGGGACAGTCTATGGTATCCCAAGGAGAATCTAGACCTCGGATGTTTCCTAGACCGCCGAGACCGTCATTCTCTTATTCCACAGCAGGCACTCAAGCTCAATTCTGAGGGTTTATAGGTAGGTAGCAATGTTGGGCAGAGTAGTAAGATTCGAGGCTCGCAGGCCACTAGATTTTCTCGTTAACCATGTAAGCACTGTGGACGGTTTCATTTAGGTGAATGTCGACTTAGGACAAATGTTTGCTTTTGGTGTGGTACGATGGGGCACATGATACGAGAGTGCCCACAAAGGGCTACGGGTAGTGTGACACGACCTACGAGATCAGCCATTGCATCATCATCATCATCGGTTCCTTTTCTAGGTAGGGGTGTACAGCCTGCGGGTCGTGGTAGAGGTGCCAGAGGAGCAGCCAGTTCTAGTGGAACTCAGAATCATACTTATGCTCTAGTGGACCGGCAGAATTTGGAGGCTTCTCCTGATGTTGTCACAGGTACATTATCCATATTTTCATATAATGTATACGCATTGATTGATCTGGGTTCTACATGGTCATATGTTACTCCATTGATTGCTACGAAATTTGAAAGAACACCGAAACTATTAACTAAGTCAATTGAAGTGTCTACACCAGTTGGTGACTATATTGTTGCAAAAAGAGTATATCGTAATTGTGTGGTAATTGTGTGTGGTTATGATACACTACCGTTCTTATTGAACTGGACATGGTGGATTTTTATGTCATAATGGGTATGGATTGGTTGGCTTCTTGTTATGCCACGATAGATTACCGAGCTAAGAAAGTACATTTTTATTTTCCACAAACGAATGTTCTTGAATTGAAGGGTGATGTAGGGGCACCAAGAGGAAAATTTATTTCCTATCTGAAAACCAGGAAAATGATTGCTAAGGGTTACATATGTCACTTAGTACAAGTGAAAGATACTGAGGTGGAACCACTAACTCCTCAGTTTGTTCCAGTGGTTAATGAATATCTTGATGTATTTCCAGAAGATCTTACAGGTTTGCCCCCAGAACAGGAAATAGAATTTGGTATTGATGTGATTCCAGGCACTCAGCCTATCTCTATTCCCCCATACAGAATGGCTCCAGCAGAATTACGTGAATTGAAAGAGCAATTGAAAGATTTGATGGACAAGGGCTTCATCAGTCCTGGTATGTCCCCATGGGGTGCACCGGTAATATTTGTACGGAAGAAAGATGGCACATTGAGAATGTGCATTGACTATCGGCAATTGAATAAGGTAACAATCAAGAACAAATATCCCCTCCCTAGAATTAATGATTTGTTTGATCAGTTACAGGGTGCCAAGTGTTTTTCAAAGATTGACTTGAGGTCGGGTTACCATCAAGTCAGAGTTAGAGAAAAATATGTACCCAAAACAGCTTTTCGAACACGGTATGGCCATTATGAATTTTTAGTTATGTCATTTGGACTAACAAATGCACTAGCTGTGTTCATGGATTTGATGAATAGGGTGTTTAAGCCATTTCTAGACATGTTCGTGACGGTATTTATAGATGACATCCTGGTTTATTCAAGATCACAAGAGGACTATGCTAATCACTTGCGGCAAGTGTTACAAATCCTCCGTGAGCGTAAATTGTATGCAAAGTTCTCTAAATGTGAATTTTGGTTGAAGTCCGTGGCATTATTGGGTCATATTGTATCAGATGAAGGGATAAGGGTTGATACTTAAAAGATTGAAGCAATGAAAAATTGGCTAAGGCGTACGACACCTACAGAAATTCGTAGCTTCCTTGGGTTGGCAGGTTATTATCGAAGGTTTGTTGAAGGGTTTTCTTCCATTGCTGCACCTTTAATGAAGCTTACACACAAGGCAGTCAAATTTCAGTGGAATGATGCATGTGAGAAAAGTTTTCAAGAGCTGAAAGATAAATTGACTTCTACACCGGTGTTAGTACTTTCGAAAGGCATCGAATATTACTCAGTATATTGTGATGCTTTCGGAATTGGCCTAGGGTGTGTATTGATGCAGCACGGTAATGTCATAGCGTATGCTTCACGACAGTTGTGGACACATGAAAGAAATTATCCCACTCATGATCTTGAGTTAGCAGCTGTGGTATTTGCTTTAAAGATATGGTGTCATTATTTGTACACAGTTCACGTTGATATCTATACTGATCACAAAAGTTTGCAATATACCTTTAAGTAGAAGGAACTCAATTTGAGGCAACGAAGGTGGCTTAAGATATTGAAAGATTATGATATTGATATTCTATATCATTTAGGAAAAGCAAATGTAATATGGATTTCATCACAGGTTTGCCTCGAACACTGCCGAAATTTGATTCTATATGGGTTATAGTTGATAAGCTTACCAAGTCAGCGCATTTCCTACCAATCAACACCACCTATACAGCAAAAAATTATGCAAGATTGTATGTTAAAGAGATAGTGCGATTACATGGAATTTCGGTCTCCATACAGGGGAGCACAATTTACTGCACATTTTTGGAGATCATTTCAGAAGAGCTTGGGTACACAGGTAAATTTGAGTACGGCTTTCCATCCTCAGATGGATGGACAAGCAGAACGTACTATCCAGACGCTTGAAGATATGCTACGAGCGTGCGCATTAGACTTTAAAGGCAATTGGGATGATCATTTACCTCTTGTTGAATTTGCCTAAAATAATAGCTATCATTCAAGTATCAAGATGGCTCCTTTTGAAGCGTTATATGGAGGAAGTGTAGATCACCTATCGGATGGTTTGAAGCAGGTGAAACTGCCTTATTTGGACCAGATCTCGTCCATCAAGCTATGGAGAAAGTTAAGGTGATACAGCAGCGACTACAGACAGCCCAAAGCCGCCATAAGTCATATGCTGATGTTAGAAGAAGAGGGCTCGAATTTGCCATAGGTGATTGGGTATTTTTGAAAGTGTCACCGATGAAAGGACTAATGCGATTCAAAAAGAAAGAAAAATTGAGTCCACGTTATATAGGCCCATATGAAATTATTAGAAGATTTGGACAAGTTGCGTATGAGTTGGCACTACCCCAAGAACTCTCCGCTGTTCATCCGGTATTTCATGTTTCGATGCTTCGAAAATGCATAGGAGTTCCATCTCGTGTTACTTCCATTGAAGATGTACAAGTTATGGAGGATCTTACCTATGAAGAAGTACCTATTGCTATTCTAGATCGACAAGTTAAGAATTTAAGAAATAAAGAAGTAGCTTCCGTAAAAGCTCTTTGGAAAAATCAGCAAGTAGAAGAAATCACATGGGAAGCCGAGGAAATGATGAAATCTAAGTATCCTCAATTATTTGAAACCGAAGTGGAAGCCTTAGATGCTGAATTGGAGCAATAACAAGTAAGTATATATATATACAAGTATTGTGTGGTAGTATAAAGATTAAACTTAAGCTTGAACTTGTTTAAGCTGAGTGGTGATGATACTACCATTCGAGGACGAATGTTCCTAAGGGGGAAAGGATGTAACACCCCGTACATTTCCAAAACTTATACGACCAACCTAGCATGGATAAAAGTATTTAAACTTGAGATAATAAGGACATACTTAAGTGTAAAGTTAAAGTTAAGTGGTGGATTAAGGTAGAAAAATTAAGACGTTGGAAAAAGGGGAGAACATAAACGAGGTGCTTCCGTGACTTAATTAAGATAGTAGGTGTATCACCTAATTAAACTATTGGGATGAATTTGGATATAAGTTAATGGAATCAATTGAGGCCAAATTTAAGTACATAAAAATGGAAATATGACCAGCCCAACACCTACTATTAATTCAGTCCCAACAAGACATGATCCAAGTAGAAATAAAGTGAGAAAGTGGACTGTTTTGGACAGCTTGTATAGCCAAGTAGGTGCATCACCTACTTGGAATATTTTTGACCAAAAATTGGATAAGAATGAGCTAAAAGAGGTGGCTAACAGGGAGTATAAAGAGATGAAATTCAGCTCATTTATCCATTCACTTCACTTGCCAAAAACAGAAAATTAAAATACTCTCTCCTCTCTCAAACCCCAATCAGCCGCCCCAAATTTCCCTAGGGTTCTTGGGTGAATCCTCCACTTTGCAAGCCTTTGTAAGTGTTTACCCTTGTATATTAATGTAATATATGTATAATAAATTGTTTAAGGCAGGTTGGTTATGTTTAAAATGTATAGCGCAGTCCCTTAATTAGTTGGCAGTCCACTTGTGTTAGTTTTGATAAATTTGTCTTCCTTGTGGTTTGGACTTGTATAGGGGCTTAAGGTATTGAAGAAATTAAGTTATTAGGATGAAATTTCAGTATATTAAAGTGTGGTTCTGCCCCTAAATCTTTCCTATTATGTATGGCTTGATGGGAATGTTTATACGTGCTTGTAAATGGAACGTTTGGTGTAGTGAAAAGAGGATACTCTCTTGGTATGTTAAACTGAATTTTGGAACTATTGTGGATTGTTTTTGGTATATTGTTTCAGAAGGTATTTATGTGACTTGATGGAATAAATATGTGGAGTTGTATTTAGGCGGAAATGTAAAGTAGAAACTTGGTGTAAAATTCTATCGGTTTGCGATGTCTATGTTGATGTGTGGACTGTTTTGCTGATGTGTGGACTGATTTGGTGGTTTTCTTTTGCAAAATTAGTAAGTTGTAGTGTAATGTGGTGGAATAATGTTATTTGGTAGTATAATGAAGGGTGGGGGAGTGATGCACCTTGTGTTTTGGAGGTTTGACTGTTTTTACTTTCCGTTAAGCACCTACTTACCGTCTTGTGAACTTGTAATGTAGCTAGCCGTTAATGTTCGCTCCATTATGTACTTGTGTTGTAGAGTAACACATAAGGAAGCATCTGAATCATTGTAGTTATGTTTTGGGAAGATAAGGTATGTAAGTTTATTCTTTTCCGCATTCTTCTACAGCTTCTATTGTTCATATTATCATAACACTTGTCGTATCCCCAAAGGGTTGTACAGTGTCTCCTTCCTCTAAATAGTTTAGAGTATCTCATTTCAGAGTTATTAGTACTTGTTATTCACTTATCTCTCATTCATTTAACATGGTTCTAACGTTCCAATAATGTTACGTTCTAAAGTTCTAAAGTTCCAATAAAGCACAGTTATCAATGTATCACTCTTATAGCTAAAGAATGAAGTAATATTAGTAATTGTGTAATGGTTAATGTTGAGAATGGGTGGTATCTCATGGGATGAAAGGAACATCCGTATGAATGTCGATCCCGATTATTATAGCATAGGTGGTATCTCATGGAGTGAAAGAAACACTCGCATGAATGTTGATCCCATTATTACGGGTGGTATCCTATGGGATGAAAGGAACATCCGCATGGATGACGATCCCGATTATTATATTATTTCCCACTGATCAGTTGGGCCCGGGCATGATATGATTGATGACTGATGATGTACAATATAGTAAAGTAAAGTACAATAAAGTAAAGAAAGCAATGTACATGATTCCACACATATACCATATGGTAGTTTATTTATATTGTTCGTTCACTTGTACTTGATTCTATTAAAGTTCTTGTATCTCATACAGTTACTTGCAGCCTTACATACTCAGTACATTCTTCGTACTGACGTCCCATGGGGGACTTACCTTACTTGTTGCAGGCACAGGTACTAGTAGACCTCCTCAGTAGGTTTCGGGTCATCTACAGAACATTAGTGAGCTCCAGTTTGGTTCAGGGCTTTCCGAGTCATATGTATATGTGATTTTGGTACTGCATAAGCATTGTATATAAAGTGGGAAATTGTCCCGACTATATTTTTGGTTTTGTATCTGTTAGAGGCTTTGTAGACGTTGTACAGTTGAAGGAAGGAACGTTGTACCTTTTTGACCATATGGACCTAACGTCCATGTCTCATGTTTATATAAATGTTCGTATTGGATTTCTATTATTGATATGTTGTGACCATAAGTGATTGAATGCTAGCCCATTGACGACAAGTATGTGAACGAATAGAATGGTTCTCTTGGGCCTTAACGGCTTCGGGTGCCATGTCCGCCCCAATGGGATTTGAGGCGTGATAGTGAACTTGTTTCATGAAAATGGTTAAGTGTAGTGACTTGCAATTGTGAACATGTTTCTCGAAAATGGTTAAGTTTAGTGAGTTGAAAAGTGAATTAGTGAGTTGAAAATGGTTAAGTGTAGTGACTTGAAATTGTGAACTTGTTTCTTGAAAATGGTGTAATGTAGTGACTTGAAATGTGAACTTGTTTCTTGAAAATGGTTAAGTGTAGTGACTTGAAATTGTGAACTTGTTACTTGAAAATGGTGTAATGTAGTGACTTGCAATTTTAAACTTGTTTCTTGAAAATGGATAAATGTAGTGACTTTAAATGTGAATTAGTGTGTTGAAAATGGTTAAGTGTAGTGCCTTGAAATGTGAATCAGTGTGTTGAAAAATGGTAAAATGGTTAAATGTAGTGACTTGAAATTGGGAAAATGTTTCTTGAAAATGGTTAACTGTAGTGACTTGAAATGTGAATTAGTGACTTGAAAATGGTTGAGTGTAGTGGCTTGAAATGTGAATTAGGGACTTGAAAATGGTTAAGTGTAGTGACTTGAAATGTGAATTAGGGACTTGAAAATTATAAAATGGTTAAATGTTGTGACTTCAAATTTTGAACTTGTTTCGTTAAAATGGTTGAGTGTAGTGACTTGAAATTGTGAACTTGTTTCTTGAAAATGGTTAAGTGTAGTGACTTGAAGTGTGAATTAGTGACTTGAAAATGGTTAAGTGTACTGACTTGAAATATGAATTAGGGACTTGAAAATGGTAAAATGGTTAAATGTAGTGACTTGAAATTGTGAATTTGTTTCTTGAAAATGGTTGAGAGTAGTGACTTGAAATTGTGAACTTGTTTCTTGAAATGGTTAAGTGTAGTGACTTGCAATTTTGAACTTGTTTCTTGAAAATGGTTAAATGTAGTGACTTGAATTGTGAATTAGTGTGTTGAAAATGGTAAAATGGCTAAATGTAGTGACTTGTAATTGAGAACTTGTTTCTTGAAAATGGTTAACTGTAGTGACATGAAATGTGAATTAGTGACTTTAAAATGGTTAAATGTAGTGACTTGAAATGTGAATTAGGGACTTGAAAATGGTAAATTGGTTAAATATAGTTACTTGAAATTGTGAACTTGTTTCCTTAAAATGGTTGAGTGTAGTGACTTGAAATGCGAATTAGTGACTTTAAAATGGTTAAGTGTAGTGACTTGAAATGTGAATTAGGGACTTGAAAATGGTAAAATGGTTAAATGTAGTGACTTGAAATTGTGAACTTGTTTCTTGAAAATGGTTGAGTGTAGTAACGTGAAATTGCGAACATGTTTCTTGAAAATGGTTAAGTGTCGTGAGTTGAAATGTGAATTAGTGAGTTGAAAATGGTTAAGTGTAGTGACTTGAAATTGTGAACTTGTTTCTTGAAAATGGTGTAATGTAGTGACATGAAATGTGAACTTGTTTCTTGAAAATGGTTAAGCGTTGTGACTTAAAATGTGAATTGGTGACTTGAAAATGGTAAAATGGTTAAATGTAGTGACTTGAAATTGTGAAATATTTTATTGAAATGGTTAAGTATAGTGACTTGCAATTTTGAACTTGTTTCTTGAAAATGTTTAAGTGTAGTGACTTGAAATGTGAATTAGTGTGTTGAAAATGGTAAAATTGTTAAATATAGTGACTTGAAATTGAGAACTTGTTTCTTGAAAATGGTTAACTGTAGTGACTGAAAATGTGAATTAGAGACTTTAAAATGGTTAAGTGTAGTGTCTTGAAATGTGAATTAGGGACTTGAAAATGGTAAAATGGTTAAATGTAGTTACTTGAAATTGTGAACTTGTTTCCTTAAAATGGTTGAGTGTAGTGACTTGAAATGTGAATTAGTGACTTTAAAATGGTTAAGTCTAGTGACTTGAAATGTGAATTAGGGACTTGAAAATGGTAAAATGGTTAAATGTAGTGACTTGAAATTGTTAACTTGTTTCTTGAAAATGGTTGACTGTAGTGAATTGAAATTGCGAACATGTTTCTTGAAAATGGTTAAGTGTCGTGAGTTGAAATGTGAATTAGTGAGTTGAAAATGGTTAAGTGTAGTGGCTTGAAATTGTTAACTTGTTTCTTGAAAATGGTGTAATGTAGTGACTTGAAATGTGAACTTGTTTCTTGAAAATGGTTAAGTGTTGTGACTTAAAATGTGAATTAGTGACTTGAAAATGGCTAAGTGTATTGACTTGAAATTGTGAACTTGTTTCTTGAAATGGTTAAGTATAGTGACTTACAATTTTGAACATGTTTCTTGAAAATGGTTACGTGTAGTGACTTGAAATGTGAATTAGTGTGTTGAAAATGGTAAAATGGTTAAATGTAGTGACTTGAAATTGTGTACTTATTTTTTTAAAATGGTTAACTGTAGTGACTTGAAATGTGAAGTAGCGACTTTAAAATGGTTAAGTGTAGTGACTTGAAATGTGTATTTGGGACTTGAAAATGGTAAAACGGTTAAATATAGTTACTTGAAATTGTGAACTTGTTTCTTTAAAATGGTTGAGTGTAGTGACTTGAAATGTGAATTAGTGAATTTAAAATAGTTAAGTGTAGTGACTTGAAATGTGAATTAGGGACTTGAAAATGGTAAAATGGTTAAACGTAGTGACTTGAAATTGTGAACTTGTTTCTTGAAAATGGTTGAGTGTAGTGACTTGATATTGTGAACTTGTTTCTTGAAAATGGTTGATTGTAGTGACTTTAAATGTGAACTTGTGACTTGAAAATGGTTAAATCTAGTGACTTGAAACGGTCAATTAGTGAGTTAAAAATGGTTATGTGAAGTGACTTGAAATGGTGAACTTGTTTCTTTAAAATGGTTAAGTTTAGTGACTTTAAATGTGAATTGGTGACTTGAAAATGGTTTAGTGTATTGGCTTGAAATTGTGAACTTGTTTCTTGAAAATGGTTAAGTATAGTGACTTTAAATGTGAACTTGTGACTTGAAAATGGTTAAATGTAGTGACTTGAAACTGTGAATTAGTGAGTTGAAAATGGTTAAGTGAAGTGACTTGAAATGGTGAACTTGTTTCTTTAAAATGGTTAAGTGTAGTGACTTGAAATGTGAATTGGTGACTTGAAAATGGTTAAGCGAAGTGACATGAAATGGGAATTAGAGACTTGTAAATGGTTAAGTGTAATGACTTTATATTGTGAACTTGTTTACTAAAATGGTTAAGTTTAGTGACTTGCAATGGTTAAGTGTAGTGACTTGAAACTGTGAACTATTTTCTTGAAATGGTTAAGTGTAGTGACTTGAAATTGTGAAATTGTTTCTTGAAATGGCTAAGCGTAGTGACTTGAAATTGTGAACTTGTTTCTATAAAATGGTTAACGGTAGTGACTTGAAATGTGAATTAGTGACTTTAAAATGGTTAAGTGTAGTGACTTGAAATGTGAATTAGGGACTTGAAAATGGTTAAGCGAAGTGACATGAAATGGGAATAGAGACTTGTAAATGGTTAAGTGTAGTGACTTTATATTGTGAACTTGTTCAATAAAATGGTTAAGTTTAGTGACTTGCAATGGTTAAGTGTAGTGACTTGAAACTGTGAACTATTTTCTTGAAATGGTTAAGTGTAGTGACTTGAAATTGTGAAATTGTTTCTTGAAATGGCTAAGTGTAGTGACTTGAAATGTGAATTAGGGACTTGAAAATGGTAAAATGGTTAAATTTAGTAACGTGAAATTGCGAACATGTTTCTTGAAAACGGTTAAGTGTCATGAGTTGAAATGTGAATTAGTGAGTTGAAAATGGTTAAGTGTAGTGACTTGAAATTGTGAACTTGTTTCTTGAAAATGGTGTAATGTAGTGACATGAAATGTGAATTTGTTTCTTGAAAATGGTTAAGTGTTGTGACTTAAAATGTGAATTAGTGACTTGAAAATGGTTAAGTGTATTGACTTGAAATTGTGAAATAGTTTCTTGAAATGGTTAAGTATAGTGACTTGCAATTTTGAACTTGTTTCTTGAAAATGTTTAAGTGTAGTGACTTGAAATGTGAATTAGTGTGTTGAAAATGGTAAAATTGTTAAATGTAGTGACTTGAAATTGAGAACTTGTTTCTTGAAAATGGTTAACTGTAGTGACTGAAAATGTGAATTAGTGACTTTAAAATGGTTAAGTGTAGTGTCTTGAAATGTGAATTAGAGACTTGAAAATGGTAAAATGGTTAAATGTAGTTACTTGAAATTGTGAACTTGTTTCCTTAAAATGGTTGAGTGTAGTGACTTGAAATGTGAATTAGTGACTTTAAAATGGTTAAGTCTAGTGACTTGAAATGTGAATTAGGGACTTCAAAATGGTAAAATGGTTAAATGTAGTGACTTGAAATTGTTAACTTGTTTCTTGAAAATGGTTGACTGTAGTGAATTGAAATTGCGAACATGTTTCTTGAAAATGGTTAAGTGTCGTGAGTTGAAATGTGAATTAGTGAGTTGAAAATGGTTAAGTGTAGTGGCTTGAAATTGTTAACTTGTTTCTTGAAAATGGTGTAATGTAGTGACTTGAAATGTGAACTTGTTTCTTGAAAATGGTTAAGTGTTGTGACTTAAAATGTGAATTAGTGACTTGAAAATGGCTAAGTGTATTGACTTGAAATTGTGAACTTGTTTCTTGAAATGGTTAAGTATAGTGACTTACAATTTTGAACATGTTTCTTGAAAATGGTTACGTGTAGTGACTTGAAATGTGAATTAGTGTGTTGAAAATGGTAAAATGGTTAAATGTAGTGACTTGAAATTGTGTACTTATTTTTTTAAAATGGTTAACTGTAGTGACTTGAAATGTGAATTAGCGACTTTAAAATGGTTAAGTGTAGTGACTTGAAATGTGAATTTGGGACTTGAAAATGGTAAAACGGTTAAATATAGTTACTTGAAATTGTGAACTTGTTCCTTTAAAATGGTTGAGTGTAGTGACTTGAAATGTGAATTAGTGAATTTAAAATAGTTAAGTGTAGTGACTTGAAATGTGAATTAGGGACTTGAAAATGGTAAAATGGTTAAATGTAGTGACTTGAAATTGTGAACTTGTTTCTTGAAAATGGTTGAGTGTAGTGACTTGATATTGTGAACTTGTTTCTTGAAAATGGTTGATTGTAGTGACTTTAAATGTGAACTTGTGACTTGAAAATGGTTAAATCTAGTGACTTGAAACGGTCAATTAGTGAGTTAAAAATGGTTATGTGAAGTTACTTGAAATGGTGAACTTGTTTCTTTAAAATGGTTAAGTTTAGTGACTTTAAATGTGAATTGGTGACTTGAAAATGGTTTAGTGTATTGGCTTGAAATTGTGAACTTGTTTCTTGAAAATGGTTAAGTGTAGTGACTTTAAATGTGAACTTGTGACTTGAAAATGGTTAAATGTAGTGACTTGAAACTGTGAATTAGTGAGTTGAAAATGGTTAAGTGAAGTGACTTGAAATGGTGAACTTGTTTCTTTAAAATGGTTAAGTGTAGTGACTTGAAATGTGAATTGGTGACTTGAAAATGGTTAAGCGAAGTGACATGAAATGGGAATTAGAGACTTGTAAATGGTTAAGTGTAGTGACTTTATATTGTGAACTTGTTTACTAAAATGGTTAAGTTTAGTGACTTGCAATGGTTAAGTGTAGTGACTTGAAACTGTGAACTATTTTCTTGAAATGGTTAAGTGTAGTGACTTGAAATTGTGAAATTGTTTCTTGAAATGGCTAAGTGTAGTGACTTGAAATGTGAATTAAGGACTTGAAAATCGTAAAATGGTTAAATTAAGTAACGTGAAATTGCGAACATGTTTCTTGAAAACGGTTAAGTGTCACGAGTTGAAATGTGAATTAGTGAGTTGAAAATGGTTAAGTGTAGTGACTTGAAAATGTGAACTTGTTTCTTGAAAATGGTGTAATGTAGTGACATGAAATGTGAATTTGTTTCTTGAAAATGGTTAAGTGTTGTGACTTAAAATGTGAATTAGTGACTTGAAAATGGTTAAGTGTATTGACTTGAAATTGTAAAATAGTTTCTTGAAATGGTTAAGTATAGTGACTTGCAATTTTGAACTTGTTTCTTGAAAATGTTTAAGTGTAGTGACTTGAAATGTGAATTAGTGTGTTGAAAATGGTAAAATTGTTAAATGTAGTGACTTGAAATTGAGAACTTGTTTCTTGAAAATGGTTAACTGTAGTGACTGAAAATGTGAATTAGTGACTTTAAAATGGTTAAGTGTAGTGTCTTGAAATGTGAATTAGGGACTTGAAAATGGTTAAATGTAGTTACTTGAAATTGTGAACTTGTTTCTTTAAAATGGTTAAGTATAGTGACTTTAAATGGTGAACTTGTTTCTTGAAATGGTTAAGTGTAGTGACTTGAAATGTGAATTAGGGACTTGAAAATGGTAAAATGGTTAAATGTCGTGAATTGAAATTGTGAACTTGTTTCTTGAAAATGGTTGAGTGTAGTGAATTGAAATTGCGAACATGTTTCTTGAAAATGGTTAAGTGTCGTGAGTTGAAATGTGAAATAGTGAGTTGAAAATGGTTAAGTGTAGTGTCTTGAAATTGTTAACTTGTTTCTTGAAAATGGTGTAATGTAGTGACTTGAAATGTGAACTTGTTTCTTGAAAATGGTTAAGTGTTGTGACTTAAAATGTGAATTAGTGACTTGAAAATGGCTAAGTGAATTGACTTGAAATTGTGAACTTGTTTCTTGAAATGGTTAAGTATAGTGACTTACAATTTTGAACTTGTTTCTTGAAAATGGTTACGTGTAGTGACTTGAAATGTGAATTAGTGTGTTGACAATGGTAAAATGGTTAAATGTAGTGACTTGAAATTGTGTACTTATTTTTTTAAAATGGTTAACTGTAGTGACTTGAAATGTGAATTAGCGACTTTAAAATGGTTAAGTGTAGTGACTTGAAATGTGAATTTGGGACTTGAAAATGGTAAAACGGTTAAATATTGTTACTTGAAATTGTGAACTTGTTTCTTTAAAATGGTTGAGTGTAGTGGCTTGAAATGTGAATTAGTGAATTTAAAATAGTTAAGTGTAGTGACTTGAAATGTGAATTAGGGACTTGAAAATGGTAAAATGGTTAAATGTAGTGACTTGAAATTGTGAACTTGTTTCTTGAAAATGGTTGAGTGTAGTGACTTGATATTGTGAACTTGTTTCTTGAAAATGGTTGAGTGTAGTGACTTTAAATGTGAACTTGTGACTTGAAAATGGTTAAATCTAGTGACTTGAAACGGTCAATTAGTGAGTTAAAAATGGTTATGTGAAGTGACTTGAAATGGTGAACTTGTTTCTTTAAAATGGTCAAGTTTAGTGACTTTAAATGTGAATTGGTGACTTGAAAATGGTTTAGTGTATTGGCTTGAAATTGTGAACTTGTTTCTTGAAAATGGTTAAGTGTAGTGACTTTAAATGTGAACTTGTGACTTGAAAATGGTTAAATGTAGTGACTTGAAACTGTGAATTAGTGAGTTGAAAATGGTTAAGTGAAATGACTTGAAATGGTGAACTTGTTTCTTTAAAATGGTTAAGTGTAGTGACTTGAAATGTGAATTGGTGACTTGAAAATGGTTAAGCGAAGTGACATGAAATGGGAATAGAGACTTGTAAATGGTTAAGTGTAGTGACTTTATATTGTGAACTTGTTCACTAAAATGGTTAAGTTTAGTGACTTGCAATGGTTAAGTGTAGTGACTTGAAACTGTGAACTATTTTCTTGAAATGGTTAAGTGTAGTGACTTGAAATTGTGAAATTGTTTCTTGAAATGGCTAAGTGTAGTGACTTGAAATGTGAATTAGGGACTTGAAAATGGTAAAATGGTTAAATTTAGTAACGTGAAATTGCGAACATGTTTCTTGAAAACGGTTAAGTGTCATGAGTTGAAATGTGAATTAGTGAGTTGAAAATGGTTAAGTGTAGTGACTTGAAATTGTGAACTTGTTTCTTGAAAATGGTGTAATGTAGTGACATGAAATGTGAATTTGTTTCTTGAAAATGGTTAAGTGTTGTGACTTAAAATGTGAATTAGTGACTTGAAAATGGTTAAGTGTATTGACTTGAAATTGTGAAATAGTTTCTTGAAATGGTTAAGTATAGTGACTTGCAATTTTGAACTTGTTTCTTGAAAATGTTTAAGTGTAGTGACTTGAAATGTGAATTAGTGTGTTGAAAATGGTAAAATTGTTAAATGTTGTGACTTGAAATTGAGAACTTGTTTCTTGGAAATGGTTAACTGTAGTGACTAGAAATGTGAATTAGTGACTTTAAAATGGTTAAGTGTAGTGTCTTGAAATGTGAATTAGGGACTTGAAAATGGTAAAATGGTTAAATGTAGTTACTTGAAATTGTGAACTTGTTTCTTTAAAATGGTTAAGTATAGTGACTTTAAATGGTGAACTTGTTTCTTGAAATGGTTAAGTGTAGTGACTTGAAATGTGAATTAGGGACTTCAAAATGGTAAAATGGTTAAATGTCGTGACTTGAAATTGTGAACTTGTTTCTTGAAAATGGTTGAGTGTAGTGACTTGAAATTGCGAACATGTTTCTTGAAAATGGTTAAGTGTCGTGAGTTGAAATGTGAATTAGTGAGTTGAAAATGGTTAAGTGTAGTGGCTTGAAATTGTTAATTTGTTTCTTGAAAATGGTTAAGTGTAGTGACTTAAAATGTGAATTAGTGAGTTGAAAATGGTTAAATGTAGTGACTTGCAATTGTGAACTTGTTTCTTGAAAATGGTTGAGTGTAGTGACTTTAAATGTGAACTTGTGACTTGAAAATGGTTAAAACTAGTGACTTGAAACGGTCAATTAGTGAGTTAAAAATGGTTATGTGAAGTGACTTGAAATGGTGAACTTGTTTCTTTAATATTGTTAAGTTTAGTGACTTTAAATGTGAATTAGTGAGTTGTAAATGGTTAAATGTAGTGACTTGCAATTGTGAACTTGTTTCTTGAAAATGGTTAAGTGTAGTGACTTTAAATGTGAACTTGTGACTTTAAAATGGTTAAATGTAGTGACTTGAAACTGTGAATTAGTGAATTGAAAATGGTTAAGTGAAGTGACTTGAAATGGTGAACTTGTTTCTTTAAAATGGTTAAGTGTAGTGACTTGAAATGTGAATTGGTGACTTGAAAATGGTTAAGCGAAGTGACATGAAATGGGAATTAGAGACTTGTAAATGGTTAAGTGTAGTGACTTTATATTGTGAACTTGTTTACTAAAATGGTTAAGTTTAGTGACTTGCAATGGTTAAGTGTAGTGACTTGAAACTGTGAACTATTTTCTTGAAATGGTTAAGTGTAGTGACTTGAAATTGTGAAATTGTTTCTTGAAATGGCTAAGTGTAGTGACTTGAAATGTGAATTAGGGACCTGAAAATGGTAAAATGGTTAAATTTAGTAACGTGAAATTGCGAACATGTTTCTTGAAAACGGTTAAGTGTCATGAGTTGAAATGTGAATTAGTGAGTTGAAAATGGTTAAGTGTAGTGACTTGAAATTGTGAACTTGTTTCTTGAAAATGGTGTAATGTAGTGACATGAAATGTGAATTTGTTTCTTGAAAATGGTTAAGTGTTGTGACTTAAAATGTGAATTAGTGACTTGAAAATGGTTAAGTGTATTGACTTGAAATTGTGAAATAGTTTCTTGAAATGGTTAAGTATAGTGACTTGCAATTTTGAACTTGTTTCTTGAAAATGTTTAAGTGTAGTGACTTGAAATGTGAATTAGTGTGTTGAAAATGGTAAAATTGTTAAATGTAGTGACTTGAAATTGAGAACTTGTTTCTTGAAAATGGTTAACTGTAGTGACTAGAAATGTGAATTAGTGACTTTAAAATGGTTAAGTGTAGTGTCTTGAAATGTGAATTAGGGACTTGAAAATGGTAAAATGGTTAAATGTAGATACTTGAAATTGTGAACTTGTTTCTTTAAAATGGTTAAGTATAGAGACTTTAAATGGTGAACTTGTTTCTTGAAATGGTTAAGTGTAGTGACTTGAAATGTGAATTAGGGACTTCAAAATGGTAAAATGGTTAAATGCCGTGAATTGAAATTTTGAACTTGTTTCTTGAAAATGGTTGAGTGTAGTGAATTGAAATTGCGAACATGTTTCTTGAAAATGGTTAAGTGTCGTGAGTTGAAATGTGAATTAGTGAGTTGAAAATGGTTAAGTGTAGTGGCTTTAAATTGTTAACTTGTTTCTTGAAAATGGTGTAATGTAGTGACTTGAAATGTGAACTTGTTTCTTGAAAATGGTTAAGTGTTGTGACTTAAAATGTGAATTAGTGACTTGAAAATGGTTAAGTGTATTGACTTGAAATTGTGAACTTGTTTCTTGAAATGGTTAAGTATAGTGACTTACAATTTTGAACTTGTTTCTTGAAAATGGTTACGTGTAGTGACTTGAAATGTGAATTAGTGTGTTGAAAATGGTAAAATGGTTAAATGTAGTGACTTGAAATTGTGAACTTGTTTCTTGAAAATGGTTAACTGTAGTGACCTGAAATGTGAATTAGTAACTTTAAAATGGTTAAGTGTAGTGACTTGAAATGTGAATTAGGGACTTGAAAATGGTAAAATGGTTAAATGTAGTTACTTGAAATTGTTAACTTGTTTCCTTTAAATGGTTGAGTGTACTGACTTGAAATGTGAATTAGTGACCTGAAAATGGTTAAGTGAAGTGACTTGACATGGTGAACTTGTTTCTTGAAACGGTTAAGTGTAGTGACTTGACATTGTGAACTTGTTTCTTAAAAATGGTTAAGTGTAGTGACTTAAAATGTGAATTAGTGAGTTGGAAATGGTTAAATGTAGTGACTTGCAATTGTGAAGTTGTTTCTTAAAAATGGTTAAGTGTAGTGACTTAAAATGTGAATTAGTGAGTTGAAAATGGTTAAATGTAGTGACTTGCAATTGTGAACTTGTTTCTTGAAAATGGATGAGTGTAGTGACTTTAAATGTGAACTTGTGACTTAAAAATGGCTAAATCTAGTGACTTGAAACGGTCAATTAGTGAGTTAAAAATGGTTATGTGAAGTGACTTGAAATGGTGAACTTGTTTCTTTAATATTGTTAAGTTTAGTGACTTTAAATGTGAATTAGTGAGTTGAAAATGGTTAAATGTAGTGACTTGCAATTGTGAACTTGTTTCTTGAAAATGGTTGAGTGTAATGACTTTAAATGTGAACTTGTGACTTGAAAATGGCTAAATGTAGTGACTTGAAACTGTGAATTAGTGAGTTGAAAATGGTTAAGTGAAGTGACTTGAAATGGTGAACTTGTTTCTTTAAAATGGTTAAGTGTAGTGACTTGAAATGTGAATTGGTGACTTGAAAATGGTTAAGCGAAGTGACTTGAAATGGGAATTAGAGACTTGTAAATGGTTAAGTATAGTGACTTTATATTGTGAACTTGTTTACTAAAATGGTTAAGTTTAGTGACTTGCAATGGTTAAGTGTAGTGACTTGAAACTGTGAACTATTTTCTTGAAATGGTTAAGTGTAGTGACTTGAAATTGTGAAATTGTTTCTTGAAATGGCTAAGTGTAGTGACTTGAAATGTGAATTAGGGACTTGAAAATGGTAAAATGGTTATATGTAGTGACTTGAAATTGTGAACTTGTTTCTTGAAAATGGTTGAGTGTAGTAACGTGAAATTGCGAACATGTTTCTTGAAAATGGTTTAGTGTCATGAGTTGAAATGTGAATTAGTGAGTTGAAAATGGTTAAGTGTAGTGACTTGAAATTGTGAACTTGTTTCTTGAAAATGGTGTAATGTAGTGACATGAAATGTGAATTTGTTTCTTGAAAATGGTTAAGTGTTGTGACTTAAAATGTGAATTAGTGACTTGAAAATGGTTAAGTGTATTGACTTGAAATTGTGAAATAGTTTCTTGAAATGGTTAAGTATAGTGACTTGCAATTTTGAACTTGTTTCTTGAAAATTTTTAAGTGTAGTGACTTGAAATGTGAATTAGTGTGTTGAAAATGGTAAAATTGTTAAATGTAGTGACTTGAAATTGAGAACTTGTTTCTTGAAAATGGTTAACTGTAGTGACTTGAAATGTGAATTAGTGACTTTAAAATGGTTAAGTGTAGTGTCTTGAAATGTGAATTAGGGACTTGAAAATGGTAAAATGGTTAAATGTAGTTACTTGAAATTGTGAACTTGTTTCCTCAAAATGGTTGAGTGTAGTGACTTGAAATGTGAATTAGTGACTTTAAAATGGTTAAGTGTAGTGACTTGAAATGTGAATTAGGGACTTGAAAATGGTAAAATGGTTAAATGTAGTGACTTGAAATTGTGAACTTGTTTCTTGAAAATGGTTGAGTGTAGTGACTTGAAATTGCGAACATGTTTCTTGAAAATGGTTAAGTGTCGTGAGTTGAAATGTGAATTAGTGAGTTGAAAATGGTTAAGTGTAGTGGCTTGAAATTGTGAACTTGTTTCTTGAAAATGGTGTAATGTAGTGACTTGAAATGTGAACTTGTTTCTTGAAAATGGTTAAGTGTTGTGACTTAAAATGTGAATTAGTGACTTGAAAATGGTTAAGTGTATTGACTTGAAATTGTGAACTTGTTTCTTGAAATGGTTAACTCTAGTGACTTACAATTTTGAACTTGTTTCTTGAAAATGGTTACGTGTAGTGACTTGAAATGTGAATTAGCGACTTTAAAATGGTTGAGTGTAGTGACTTGAAATTGTGAACTTGTTTCTTGAAAATGGTTGAGTGTAGTGACTTTAAATGTGAACTTGTGACTTGAAAATGGTGTAATGTAGTGACTTGAAATGTGATCTTGTTTCTTGAAAATGGTTAAGTGTTGTGACTTAAAATGTGAATTAGTGACTTGAAAATGGTTAAGTGTATTGACTTGAAATTGTGAACTTGTTTCTTGAAATGGTTAAGTATAGTGACTTACAATTTTGAACTTGTTTCTTGAAAATGGTTACGTGTAGTGACTTGAAATGTGAATTAGCGACTTTAAAATGGTTGAGTGTAGTGACTTGAAATGGTGAACTTGTTTCTTTAAAATGGTTAAGTTTAGTGACTTTAAATGTGAATTGGTGACTTGAAAATGGTTTAGTGTATTGGCTTGAAATTGTGAACTTGTTTCTTGAAAATGGTTAAGTGTAGTGACTTTAAATGTGAACTTGTGACTTGAAAATGGTTAAATGTAGTGACTTGAAACTGTGAATTAGTGAGTTGAAAATGGTTAAGTGAAGTGACTTGAAATGGTGAACTTGTTTCTTTAAAATGGTTAAGTGTAGTGACTTGAAATGTGAATTGGTGACTTGAAAATGGTTAAGCGAAGTGACTTGAAATGGGCATTAGAGACTTGTGAATGGTTAAGTGTAGTGACTTTATATTGTGAACTTGTTTACTAAAATGGTTAAGTTTAGTGACTTGCAATGGTTAAGTGTAGTGACTTGAAACTGTGAACTATTTTCTTGAAATGGTTAAGTGTAGTGACTTGAAATTGTGAAATTGTTTCTTGAAATGGCTAAGCGTAGTGACTTGAAATTGTGAACTTGTTTCTATAAAATGGTTAACGGTAGTGACTTGAAATGTGAATTAGTGACTTTAAAATGGTTAAGTGTAGTGACTTGAAATGTGAATTAGGGACTTGAAAATGGTTAAGTGTAGTGACTTGAAATGTTAATTAGGGACTTGAAAATTGTAAAATGGTTAAATGTAGTGACTTGAAATTTTAAACTTGTTTCCTTAAAATGGTTGAGTGTAGTGACTTGAAATTGTGAACTTGTTTCTTGAAAATGGTTAAGTGTGGTGACTTGAAGTGTGAATTAGTGACTTGAAAATGGTTAAGTGTACTGACTTGAAATATGAATTAGGGACTTGAAAATGGTAAAATGGTTAAATGTAGTTACTTGAAATTGTGAACTTTTTTCCTTAAAATGGTTGAGTGTAGTGACTTGAAATGTGAATTAGTGACCTGAAAATGGTTAAGTGAAGTGACTTGAAATGGTGAACTTGTTTCTTAAAATGGTTAAGTGTAGAAACTTGAAATTGTGAACTTGTTTCTTAAAAATGGTTAAGTGTAGTGACTTAAAATATAAATTAGTGAGTTGGAAATGGTTTAGTGTAGTGACTTCAAATTGTGAACTTGTTTCTTGACATGGCTAAGCGTAGTGACTTGAATTTGTGAACTTGTTTCCTCAAAATTGTTGAGTGTAGTGACTTGAAATGTGAATTAGTGATCTGAAAATGGTTAAGTGAAGTAACTTGAAATGGTGAACTTGTTTCTTGAAATGGTTAAGTGTAGTGACATGAAATTGTGAACTTGTTTCTTAAAAATGGCTAAGCGTAGTGACTTAAAATGTGAATTAGTGAGTTGGAAATTGTTTAGTGTAGTGACTTGAAATTGTGAACTTGTCTCTTGAAATGGCTAAGCGTAGTGACTTGAAATTGTGAACTTGTTTCCTTAAAATGGTTGAGTGTGGTGACTTGAAATGTGAATTAGTGACTTGAAAATGGTTAAGTGAAGTGACTTGAAATGGTTAACTTTTTTCTTGAAATGGTTAAGTGTAGTGACTTGAAGTTGTTAACTTGTTTCTTAAAAATGGCTAAGTGTAGTGACTTAAAATGTGAATTAGTGAGTTGAAATGGTTTCGTGTAGTGACTTGAAATTGTGAACTTGTTTCTTGAAACTGGTTAAGTGTAGTGACTTGAAATGTGAACTTGTGACTTGAAAATGGTTAAATGTAGTGACTTGAAATTGTGAATTAGTGACTTGAAAATGGTTAAGTGAAGTGACTTGAAATGTTGAACTTGTTTCTTTTAAATGGTTAAGTGTAGTATCTGGAAATATGAATTAGTGAAAAATGGTTAAGTGAAGTGACTTGAAATGTTAACTTGTGACTTGGAAATGGTTAAGTGTAGTGACTTGAAATGTGAACTTGTGACTTGAAAATGGTTAAATGTAGTGACTTGAAATTGTGAATTAGTGATTGTAAAATGGTTAAGTGAAGTGACTTGAAATGGTGTACTTGTTTCTTTAAAATGGTTAAGTGTAGTGACCTGAAATATGAATTAGTGACATGAAAATGGTTAAGTGAAGTGACTTGAAATGTGAATTAGACACTTGTAAATGGTTAAGTGTAGTGACTTTATATGGTGAACTTGTTTACAAAAATGGTTAAGTGTTGTTACTTGAAATTGTGAACTTGTTTCGTGAAATGGTTAAGTGTAGTGACTTAAAATGTGAATTAGTGAGTTGGAAATGGTTTAGTGTAGTGACTTGAAATTGTGAACTTGTTTCTTGAAAATGGTTAACTGTAGTGAGTTGAAATGTGAACTTGTGACTTGAAAATGGTTAAATGTAGTGACTTGAAATTGTAAATTAGTGACTTGAAAATGGTTAAGTGAAGTGACTTGAAATGGTGAACTTGTTTCTTTAAAATGGTTAAGTATAGTGCCTTTAAATGGTGAACTTGTTTCTTGAAATGGTTAAGTGTAGTGACTTGAAATTGTGAACTTGTTTCTTAAAAATGGCTAAGTGTAGTGACTTAAAATGTGAATTAGTGAGTTGGAAATGGTTTAGTGTAGTGACTTGAAATTGTGAACTTGTTTCTTGAAAATGGTGTAATGTGGTGACTTGAAATGTGAACTTGTTTCTTGAAAATGGTTAAGTGTTGTGACTTAAAATGTGAATTAGTGACTTGAAAATGGTTAAGTGTATTGACTTGAAATTGTGAACTTGTTTCTTGAAATGGTTAACTCTAGTGACTTACAATTTTGAACTTGTTTCTTGAAAATGGTTACGTGTAGTGACTTGAAATGTGAATTAGCGACTTTAAAATGGTTGAGTGTAGTGACTTGAAATTGTGAACTTGTTTCTTGAAAATGGTTGAGTGTAGTGACTTTAAATGTGAACTTGTGACTTGAAAATGGTGTAATGTAGTGACTTGAAATGTGATCTTGTTTCTTGAAAATGGTTAAGTGTTGTGACTTAAAATGTGAATTAGTGACTTGAAAATGGTTAAGTGTATTGACTTGAAATTGTGACCTTGTTTCTTGAAATGGTTAAGTATAGTGAATTACAATTTTGAACTTGTTTCTTGAAAATGGTTACGTGTAGTGACTTGAAATGTGAATTAGCGACTTTAAAATGGTTGAGTGTAGTGACTTGAAATGGTGAACTTGTTTCTTTAAAATGGTTAAGTTTAGTGACTTTAAATGTGAATTGGTGACTTGAAAATGGTTTAGTGTATTGGCTTGAAATTGTGAACTTGTTTCTTGAAAATGGTTAAGTGTAGTGACTTTAAATGTGAACTTGTGACTTGAAAATGGTTAAATGTAGTGACTTGAAATTGTGAACTTTTTTCCTTAAAATGGTTGAGTGTAGTGACTTGAAATTGTGAACTTGTTTCTTGAAAATGGTTAAGTGTGGTGACTTGAAGTGTGAATTAGTGACTTGAAAATGGTTAAGTGTACTGACTTGAAATATGAATTAGGGACTTGAAAATGGTTAAATGGTTAAATGTAGTTACTTGAAATTGTGAACTTTTTTCCTTAAAATGGTTGAGTGTAGTGACTTGAAATGTGAATTAGTGACCTGAAAATGGTTAAGTGAAGTGACTTGAAATGGTGAACTTGTTTCTTAAAATGGTTAAGTGTAGAAACTTGAAATTGTGAACTTGTTTCTTAAAAATGGTTAAGTGTAGTGACTTAAAATGTAAATTAGTGAGTTGGAAATGGTTTAGTGTAGTGACTTCAAATTGTGAACTTGTTTCTTGACATGGCTAAGCGTAGTGACTTGAATTTGTGAACTTGTTTCCTCAAAATTGTTGAGTGTAGTGACTTGAAATGTGAATTAGTGATCTGAAAATGGTTAAGTGAAGTAACTTGAAATTGTGAACTTGTCTCTTGAAATGGCTAAGCGTAGTGACTTGAAATTGTGAACTTGTTTCCTTAAAATGGTTGAGTGTGGTGACTTGAAATGTGAATTAGTGACCTGAAAATGGTAAAATGGTTAAATGTATTTACTTGAAATGGTGAACTTGTTTCTTGAAATGGTTAAGTGTAGTGACTTGAAATGTGAATTAGTGACCTGAAAATGGTTAAGTGTAGTGACTTAAAATGTGAATTAGTGAGTTGGAAATGGTTTAGTGTAGTGACTTGAAATTGTGAACTTGTTTCTTGAAATGTCTAAGCGTGGTGACTTGGAATTGTGAACTTGTTTCCTTGAAATGGTTGAGTGTAGTGACTTGAAATGTGAATTATTGACCTGAAAATGGTTAAGTGAAGTGAATTGAAATGGTGAACTTGTTTCTTAAAATGGTTAAGTGTAGAAATTTGAAATTGTGAACTTGTTTCTTAAAAATGGGTAAATGTAGTGAGTTAAATGGTGAATTAGTGAGTTGGAAATGGTTTAATGTAGTGACTTGAAATAGTGAACTTGTTTCTTGAAATGGCTAAGCGTAGTGACTTGAATTTGTGAACTTGTTTCCTCAAAATTGTTGAGTGTAGTGACTTGAAATGTGAATTAGTGATCTTAAAATGGTTAAGTGAAGTGACTTGAAATGGCGAACTTGTTTCTTGAAATGGTTAAGTGTAGTGACATGAAATTGTGATCTTGTTTCTTAAAAATGGCTAAGTGTAGTGACTTAAAATGTGAATTAGTGAGTTGAAAATGGTTTAGTGTAGTGACTTGAAATTGTGAACTTGTCTCTTGAAATGGCTAAGCGTAGTGACTTGAAATTGTGAACTTGTTTCCTTAAAATGGTTGAGTGTGGTGACTTGAATTGTGAATTAGTGACCTGAAAATGGTAAAATGGTTAAATGTAGTTACTTGAAATGGTGAACTTGTTTCTTGAAATGGTTAAGTGTAGTGACTTGAAATGTGAATTATTGACCTGAAAATGGTTAAGTGTAGTGACTTAAAATGTGAATTAGTGAGTTGGAAATGGTTTAGTGTAGTGACTTGAAATGTTAATTAGTGTGTTGAAAATGGTAAAATGGTTAAATGTAGTGAATTGAAATTGTGAACTTATTTCTTCAAAATAGTTGACTGTAGTGACTTGAAATGTGAATTAGTGACCTGAAAAAGGTTAAGTGAATTGACTTGAAATTCGGAACTTGTTTCTTGAAATTGTTAAGTGTAGTGACTTGAAATTGTGAACTTGTTTCTTCAAATGGTTAAGTGTAGTGACTTAAAATGTGAATTAGTGAGTTGGAAATGGTTTAGTGTAGTGACTTGAAATTGTGAACTTGTTTCTTGAAAATGGTTAACTGTAGTGAGTTGAAATGTGAACTTGTGACTTGAAAATGGTTAAATGTAGTGACTTGAAATTGTAAATTAGTGACTTGAAAATGGTTAAGTGAAGTGACTTGAAATGGTGAACTTGTTTCTTTAAAATGGTTAAGTATAGTGCCTTTAAATGGTGAACTTGTTTCTTGAAATGGTTAAGTGTAGTGACTTGAAATTGTGAACTTGTTTCTTAAAAATGGCTAAGTGTAGTGACTTAAAATGTGAATTAGTGAGTTGGAAATGGTTTAGTGTAGTGACTTGAAATTGTGAACTTGTTTCTTGAAAATGGTGTAATGTGGTGACTTGAAATGTGAACTTGTTTCTTGAAAATGGTTAAGTGTTGTGACTTAAAATGTGAATTAGTGACTTGAAAATGGTTAAGTGTATTGACTTGAAATTGTGAACTTGTTTCTTGAAATGGTTAACTCTAGTGACTTACAATTTTGAACTTGTTTCTTGAAAATGGTTACGTGTAGTGACTTGAAATGTGAATTAGCGACTTTAAAATGGTTGAGTGTAGTGACTTGAAATTGTGAACTTGTTTCTTGAAAATGGTTGAGTGTAGTGACTTTAAATGTGAACTTGTGACTTGAAAATGGTGTAATGTAGTGACTTGAAATGTGATCTTGTTTCTTGAAAATGGTTAAGTGTTGTGACTTAAAATGTGAATTAGTGACTTGAAAATGGTTAAGTGTATTGACTTGAAATTGTGACCTTGTTTCTTGAAATGGTTAAGTATAGTGAATTACAATTTTGAACTTGTTTCTTGAAAATGGTTACGTGTAGTGACTTGAAATGTGAATTAGCGACTTTAAAATGGTTGAGTGTAGTGACTTGAAATGGTGAACTTGTTTCTTTAAAATGGTTAAGTTTAGTGACTTTAAATGTGAATTGGTGACTTGAAAATGGTTTAGTGTATTGGCTTGAAATTGTGAACTTGTTTCTTGAAAATGGTTAAGTGTAGTGACTTTAAATGTGAACTTGTGACTTGAAAATGGTTAAATGTAGTGACTTGAAACTGTGAATTAGTGAGTTGAAAATGGTTAAGTGAAGTGACTTGAAATGGTGAACTTGTTTCTTTAAAATGGTTAAGTGTAGTGACTTGAAATGTGAATTGGTGACTTGAAAATGGTTAAGCGAAGTGACTTGAAATGGGCATTAGAGACTTGTGAATGGTTAAGTGTAGTGACTTTATATTGTGAACTTGTTTACTAAAATGGTTAAGTTTAGTGACTTGCAATGGTTAAGTGTAGTGACTTGAAACTGTGAACTATTTTCTTGAAATGGTTAAGTGTAGTGACTTGAAATTGTGAAATTGTTTCTTGAAATGGCTAAGCGTAGTGACTTGAAATTGTGAACTTGTTTCTATAAAATGGTTAACGGTAGTGACTTGAAATGTGAATTAGTGACTTTAAAATGGTTAAGTGTAGTGACTTGAAATGTGAATTAGGGACTTGAAAATGGTTAAGTGTAGTGACTTGAAATGTTAATTAGGGACTTGAAAATTGTAAAATGGTTAAATGTAGTGACTTGAAATTTTGAACTTGTTTCCTTAAAATGGTTGAGTGTAGTGACTTGAAATTGTGAACTTGTTTCTTGAAAATGGTTAAGTGTGGTGACTTGAAGTGTGAATTAGTGACTTGAAAATGGTTAAGTGTACTGACTTGAAATATGAATTAGGGACTTGAAAATGGTAAAATGGTTAAATGTAGTTACTTGAAATTGTGAACTTTTTTCCTTAAAATGGTTGAGTGTAGTGACTTGAAATGTGAATTAGTGACCTGAAAATGGTTAAGTGAAGTGACTTGAAATGGTGAACTTGTTTCTTAAAATGGTTAAGTGTAGAAACTTGAAATTGTGAACTTGTTTCTTAAAAATGGTTAAGTGTAGTGACTTAAAATGTAAATTAGTGAGTTGGAAATGGATTAGTGAAGTGACTTCAAATTGTGAACTTGTTTCTTGAAAATGGTTGAGTGTAATGACTTTAAATGTGAACTTGTGACTTGAAAATGGTTAAATGTAGTGACTTGAAACTGTGAATTAGTGAGTTGAAAATGGTTAAGTGAAGTGACTTGAAATGGTGAACTTGTTTCTTTAAAATGGTTAAGTGTAGTGACTTGAAATGTGAATTGGTGACTTGAAAATGGTTAAGCGAAGTGACTTGAAATGGGCATTAGAGACTTGTAAATGGTTAAGTATAGTGACTTTATATTGTGAACTTGTTTACTAAAATGGTTAAGTTTAGTGACTTGCAATGGTTAAGTGTAGTGACTTGAAACTGTGAACTATTTTCTTGAAATGGTTAAGTGTAGTGACTTGAAATTGTGAAATTGTTTCTTGAAATGGCTAAGTGTAGTGACTTGAAATGTGAATTAGGGACTTGAAAATGGTAAAATGGTTAAATGTAGTGACTTGAAATTGTGAACTTGTTTCTTGAAAATGGTTGAATGTAGTAACGTGAAATTGCGAACATGTTTCTTGAAAATGGTTAAGTGTCATGAGTTGAAATGTGAATTAGTGAGTTGAAAATGGTTAAGTGTAGTGGCTTGAAATTGTGAACTTGTTTCTTGAAAATGGTGTAATGTAGTGACATGAAATGTGAATTTGTTTCTTGAAAATGGTTAAGTGTTGTGACTTAAAATGTGAATTAGTGACTTGAAAATGGTTAAGTGTATTGACTTGAAATTGTGAAATAGTTTCTTGAAATGGTTAAGTATAGTGACTTGCAATTTTGAACTTGTTTCTTGAAAATTTTTAAGTGTAGTGACTTGAAATGTGAACTAGTGTGTTGAAAATGGTAAAATTGTTAACTGTAGTGACTTGAAATTGAGAACTTGTTTCTTGAAAATGGTTAACTGTAGTGACTTGAAATGTGAATTAGTGACTTTAAAATGGTTAAGTGTAGTGTCTTGAAATGTGAATTAGGGACTTGAAAATGGTAAAATGGTTAAATGTAGTTACTTGAAATTGTGAACTTGTTTCCTTAAAATGGTTGAGTGTAGTGACTTGAAATGTGAATTAGTGACTTTAAAATGGTTAAGTGTAGTGACTTGAAATGTGAATTAGGGACTTGAAAATGGTAAAATGGTTAAATGTAGTGACTTGAAATTGTGAACTTGTTTCTTGAAAATGGTTGAGTGTAGTGACTTGAAATTGCGAACATGTTTCTTGAAAATGGTTAAGTGTCGTGAGTTGAAATGTGAATTAGTGAGTTGAAAATGGTTAAGTGTAGTGGCTTGAAATTGTGAACTTGTTTCTTGAAAATGGTGTAATGTAGTGACTGGAAATGTGAACTTGTTTCTTGAAAATGGTTAAGTGTTGTGACTTAAAATGTGAATTAGTGACTTGAAAATGGTTAAGTGTATTGACTTGAAATTGTGAACTTGTTTCTTGAAATGGTTAACTCTAGTGACTTACAATTTTGAACTTGTTTCTTGAAAATGGTTACGTGTAGTGACTTGAAATGTGAATTAGCGACTTTAAAATGGTTGAGTGTAGTGACTTGAAATTGTGAACTTGTTTCTTGAAAATGGTTGAGTGTAGTGACTTTAAATGTGAACTTGTGACTTGAAAATGGTGTAATGTAGTGACTTGAAATGTGATCTTGTTTCTTGAAAATGGTTAAGTGTTGTGACTTAAAATGTGAATTAGTGACTTGAAAATGGTTAAGTGTATTGACTTGAAATTGTGAACTTGTTTCTTGAAATGGTTAAGTATAGTGACTTACAATTTTGAACTTGTTTCTTGAAAATGGTTACGTGTAGTGACTTGAAATGTGAATTAGCGACTTTAAAATGGTTGAGTGTAGTGACTTGAAATTGTGAACTTGTTTCTTTAAAATGGTTAAGTTTAGTGACTTTAAATGTGAATTGGTGACTTGAAAATGGTTTAGTGTATTGGCTTGAAATTGTGAACTTGTTTCTTGAAAATGGTTAAGTGTAGTGACTTTAAATGTGAACTTGTGACTTGAAAATGGTTAAATGTAGTGACTTGAAACTGTGAATTAGTGAGTTGAAAATGGTTAAGTGAAGTGACTTGAAATGGTGAACTTGTTTCTTTAAAATGGTTAAGTGTAGTGACTTGAAATGTGAATTGGTGACTTGAAAATGGTTAAGCGAAGTGACTTGAAATGGGCATTAGAGACTTGTGAATGGTTAAGTGTAGTGACTTTATATTGTGAACTTGTTTACTAAAATGGTTAAGTTTAGTGACTTGCAATGGTTAAGTGTAGTGACTTGAAACTGTGAACTATTTTCTTGAAATGGTTAAGTGTAGTGACTTGAAATTGTGAAATTGTTTCTTGAAATGGCTAAGCGTAGTGACTTGAAATTGTGAACTTGTTTCTATAAAATGGTTAACGGTAGTGACTTGAAATGTGAATTAGTGACTTTAAAATGGTTAAGTGTAGTGACTTGAAATGTGAATTAGGGACTTGAAAATGGTTAAGTGTAGTGACTTGAAATGTTAATTAGGGACTTGAAAATTGTAAAATGGTTAAATGTAGTGACTTGAAATTTTAAACTTGTTTCCTTAAAATGGTTGAGTGTATTGACTTGAAATTGTGAACTTGTTTCTTGAAAATGGTTAAGTGTGGTGACTTGAAGTGTGAATTAGTGACTTGAAAATGGTTAAGTGTACTGACTTGAAATATGAATTAGGGACTTGAAAATGGTAAAATGGTTAAATGTAGTTACTTGAAATTGTGAACTTTTTTCCTTAAAATGGTTGAGTGTAGTGACTTGAAATGTGAATTAGTGACCTGAAAATGGTTAAGTGAAGTGACTTGAAATGGTGAACTTGTTTCTTAAAATGGTTAAGTGTAGAAACTTGAAATTGTGAACTTGTTTCTTAAAAATGGTTAAGTGTAGTGACTTAAAATGTAAATTAGTGAGTTGGAAATGGTTTAGTGTAGTGACTTCAAATTGTGAACTTGTTTCTTGACATGGCTAAGCGTAGTGACTTGAATTTGTGAACTTGTTTCCTCAAAATTGTTGAGTGTAGTGACTTGAAATGTGAATTAGTGATCTGAAAATGGTTAAGTGAAGTAACTTGAAATGGTGAACTTGTTTCTTGAAATGGTTAAGTGTAGTGACATGAAATTGTGAACTTGTTTCTTAAAAATGGCTAAGCGTAGTGACTTAAAATGTGAATTAGTGAGTTGGAAATTGTTTAGTGTAGTGACTTGAAATTGTGAACTTGTCTCTTGAAATGGCTAAGCGTAGTGACTTGAAATTGTGAACTTGTTTCCTTAAAATGGTTGAGTGTGGTGACTTGAAATGTGAATTAGTGACTTGAAAATGGTTAAGTGAAGTGACTTGAAATGGTTAACTTTTTTCTTGAAATGGTTAAGTGTAGTGACTTGAAGTTGTTAACTTGTTTCTTAAAAATGGCTAAGTGTAGTGACTTAAAATGTGAATTAGTGAGTTGAAATGGTTTCGTGTAGTGACTTGAAATTGTGAACTTGTTTCTTGAAACTGGTTAAGTGTAGTGACTTGAAATGTGAACTTGTGACTTGAAAATGGTTAAATGTAGTTACTTGAAATTGTGAATTAGTGACTTGAAAATGGTTAAGTGAAGTGACTTGAAATGTTGAACTTGTTTCTTTTAAATGGTTAAGTGTAGTATCTGGAAATATGAATTAGTGAAAAATGGTTAAGTGAAGTGACTTGAAATTTTAACTTGTGACTTGGAAATGGTTAAGTGTAGTGACTTGAAATGTGAACTTGTGACTTGAAAATGGTTAAATGTAGTGACTTGAAATTGTGAATTAGTGATTGTAAAATGGTTAAGTGAAGTGACTTGAAATGGTGTACTTGTTTCTTTAAAATGGTTAAGTGTAGTGACCTGAAATATGAATTAGTGACATGAAAATGGTTAAGTGAAGTGACTTGAAATGTGAATTAGACACTTGTAAATGGTTAAGTGTAGTGACTTTATATTGTGAACTTGTTTACAAAAATGGTTAAGTGTTGTTACTTGAAATTGTGAACTTGTTTCGTGAAATGGTTAAGTGTAGTGACTTGAAATGTGAACTTGTTTCTTTAAAATGGTTAAGTGTAGTGACATGCAATTTTGAACTTGTTTCTTGAAAATGGTTAAATGCAGTGACTTGAAATGTGAATTAGTGACTTGAAAATGGTTAAGTGTAGTGACTTGAAATGTGAATTAGGGACTTGTAAATGGTTAAGAGTGAATTAGGGTCCTGAAAATGGTAAAGTGTAGTGGCTTGAAATTGTGAACTAGTTTCTTGAAATGGCTAAGCGTAGTGACTTGAAATTGTGAACTTGTTTCATGAAAATGGTCAAGTGTAGTGACTTGAAATTGTGAACTTGTTTCTTGAAATGGTTAAGTGTAGTGACTTGAAAAGTGAATTAGTGTGTTGAAAATGGTAAAATGGTTAAATGTAGTGACTTGAAATTGTGAACTTGTTTCTTGAAAATGGTTGAGTGTAGTGACTTGAAATTGTGAAATTGATTCTTTGAATTGTTAAGTGTAGTGACATGCAATTTTGAACTTGTTTCTTAAAATGGTTAAGTGTAGTGACTTGAAATGTAAATTAGTGTTTTGAAAATGGCAAAATGGTTAAATGTAGTGACTTGAACTTGTGAACTTGTTTCTTGAAAATGGTTAACTGTAGTGACTTGAAATGTGAATTAGTGACTTTAAAATGCTTAAGTGTAGTGACTTGAAATGTGAGTTAGGGACTTGAAAATGGAAAAATGGTTAAATGTAGTTACATGAAATTGTGAACTTGTTTCCTTAAAATTGTTGAGTATAGTGACATGAAATGTGAATTAGTGACCTGAAAATGGTTAAGTAAAGTGACTTGAAATGGTAAACTTGTTTCTTAAAATTGTTACATGTAGAAACTTGAAATTGTGAACTTGTTTCTTGAAAATGGTTAAGTGTAGTGACTTAAAGTGTGAATTAGTGAGTTGGAAATGGTTTAGTGTAGTGACTTGAAATTGTGAACTTGTTTCTTGAAATGTCTAAGTGTGGTGACTTGAAATTGTGAACTTGTTTCCTTAAAATGGATGAGTGTAGTGACTTGAAATGTGAATTATTGACCTGAAAATGGTTAAGTGAAGTGACTTGAAATGGTGAACTTGTTTCTTAAAATGGTTAAGTGTAGAAACTTGAAATTGTGAACTTGTTTCTTAAAAATGGGTAAGTGTAGTCACTTAAAATGTGAATTAGTGAGTTGGAAATGGTTTAATGTAGTGACTTGAAATAGTGAACTTGTTTCTTGAAATGGCTAAGCGTAGTGACTTGAATTTGTGAACTTGTTTCATCAAAATTGTTGAGTGTAGTGACTTGAAATGTGAATTAGTGATCTTAAAATGGTTAAGTGAAGTGACTTGAAATGGCGAACTTGTTTCTTGAAATGGTTAAGTGTAGTGGCATGAAATTGTGAACTTGTTTCTTAAAAATGGCTAAGTGTAGTGACTTAAAATGTGAATTAGTGAGTTGGAAATAGTTTAGTGTAGTGACTTGAAATTGTGAACTTGTCTCTTGAAATGGCTAAGCGTAGTGACTTGAAATTGTGAACTTGTTTCCTTAAAATGGTTGAGTGTGGTGACTTGAAATGTGAATTAGTGACCTGAAAATGGTAAAATGGTTAAATGTAGTTACTTGAAATGGTGAACTTGTTTCTTGAAATGGTTAAGTGTAGTGACTTGAAATGTGAATTAGTGACCTGAAAATGGTTAAGTGTAGTGACTTAAAATGTGAATTAGTGAGTTGGAAATGGTTTAGTGTAGTGACTTGAAATTGTGAACTTGTTTCTTGAAATGTCTAAGCGTGGTGACTTGGAATTGTGAACTTGTTTCCTTGAAATGGTTGAGTGTAGTGACTTGAAATGTGAATTATTGACCTGAAAATGGTTAAGTGAAGTGAATTGAAATGGTGAACTTGCTTTTTGAAAATGCTTAAATGTAGTGACTTAAAATGTGAATTAGTGAGTTGGAAATGGTTTAGTACAGTGACTTGAAATTGTGAACATGTTTCATGCCCGCGCCCAACTGATCAGTGGGAAATAACATAATAATCGGGATCGCCATCCATGCGGATGTTCCTTTTATCCCATGGGATACCACCCGTAATAATGGGATCGACATTCCTGCGAGTGTTTCTTTCACTCCATGAGATACCACCCATTTTCAACATTAACCATTTCACAATTACTCACATTACTTCATTCTTTAGTTATAAGAGCGATACATTTATAACAGTGCTACTAATTCTGAAATGAGATATTGTACAACCCTTTAGGGATAGGACAAGTGTTATGATAATATGAATACTAGATGTTGCAGAAGAATGCGGAAAAGAATAACCTTACATACCTTATATTCTCAATATGTAACTACAATGATTCAGCTCCTTCCTTATGTGTTACTCTACAACACAAGTACATAATGGAGCAAACATTAACGGCTAGCTACATTATAAGTTCACAAGACGGTAAGTAGGTGCTTAACGGAAAGTAGAAACCGTCCAACCTCCAAAACACATTTTGCATCACTCCCCCTTTCATTATACTACCATATAACAGTATTCAACCACATTACCCTAACACTTACTTCTTTTGCAAAACAACAACACCAAATCAGTCCACACACCACCAAAACAGTCCACAAACAAACATAACCGTTACAAACCGGTAGGATTACCTACCTAGTTTATCCTTTACATTTCCACTCCAATGAAACTCCATATATTCACACCATAAGGTAACCATACTACCTTCCACAGTAGCATACCAAAATCATTCCACAACAGTTCCAAAATTCAGATTAACATGACAAAAGAGTGTTCTCTTTTCACTACAACAAACGTTCCATTTACCAACACATATAAATATTTCCATCAAGCCATACATAAAAGGAACGATTCAGGGGCAGAACCACACTTTAATATACTGGAATTTCATCATCATAACTTAATTTCTTCAACACCCTAAGCCCCTATACAAGTCCAAGCCACAAGGAAGACAAATTCATCAAAACCAACACAAGTGGACTGCCAACTTAATTAAGGGACTGCCCTATACATTTTAAACACCACCAACATGTTTTACACAACCTACTATACATATGTAACATTAATATATAAGGGTAAACACTTACCAAGGCTTGCAAAATGGGAGATTAGTCCAAGAACCCTAAAGGAAAACTAGGGCGGCTGTTTGGGGTTTGAGAGAGGAGAGAGTGTTTTAATTTTCTGTTTTTGGAAAATGAAATGAATGGATAAATGAGCTGAATTCCAGCTCTTTATAAACCCTCTTAGCCACCTCTTTTATCTCATTCTTATCCAATTTTTGGTCAAAAATAGTCCAAGTAGGTGATGCACCTACTTGGCTATATAAGCTGTCCAAAACAGTCCACTTACTTGGGCTAATTCTAGTTGGATCATAGCATGTTGGGCCTTAGTGATATTTAGGTGTTGGGCTGGTCATCTTCCCTATTTTATGTACTTAGTTTGGACCTCAATTCAGTCCATTAACATAGGTACAAATGCAGCCCAATAGGTTAAATAGGTGATACACTTACTATCTTAATTAAGTCACGGAAGCACCTCACTTATGTTCTCCCCGTTTTCCAACGTCTTAATACTTCTGTCACGCCCCGAGTCCCATCGAGACGTGATTGGCACCCGAAGCCGATATGGCCTGGGAGAACCAATCTTTGCTCACGAACTTTCGTATGCATATTCTCGTATGAATTTCATTAAACCGTATGCACTATACGGAAGGCATGATCATGCTAACATATGCTATATACTTCTTATTTAGGAAACTTGGCCGTTGGGGCCATCACATCAAACAAACATTTATCTTTGACATTCATAACCCACACATGTCTACAAAAGCCTCTAACAGATGCATTTACAAGACCAACTAACAGTCGGGACAAGTCCCCGCTTTATACACATTTACAACATCAAAACAATTATACAACTATGACTCAGGAGGCCCCGAACCAAGTGGAGCTCACCAAAACTCTGCAAATGATCCACAGTCTACTGAGGAGGTCTACTAATGCTTGCACCTACAACATGTAAGGTAAGTCCCCAAGAGGGGTCAGTACGAAGAAAGCACTGAGTATGTAAGACTCAGATGAAATTGTACAATGCATGAATACGTCAATGAAATTAACTACAATTAAATAGTCAATGTGAATAAGTCATCAGTTTTCATTTTGGAATCCATGAGTATTGCTTTCATTACCTTCTTTGCTTTCTTTACTGTGAGTAAACTCTCTTTCTGTATGTGGGATACCATGTACATTACATTCTTTCTTTCACTTGCCTTTACTTTACTTTAACTTTACATTGCTCATACACTGTTAGGGCCCTCATCATGCAGGTGTTCTTTTCACCCCATGGATAACATATCATCGTCATGCAGGTATTCTTTTTACCCCATGGATAAGATCATATCATCATGCGGGTGTTCTTGCACCCCATGGATAAATGGCCATCATCATGCGGGTATTTGTACCCCATGGATAAACTAACATCCTCATGTGGGCATTTGTACCCCATGGATAACACCCATGAACACAATCAATATGCATTACTTTATTCTTACTTCATTTCTTACTTTAGAGATTGATTCTTCAACTTGTGAGAGATAGTCATCATATCACTTTGAACTTTGGGACGTAACATTGATGGAACCATGAAATATTTAGAACATTACTCAAAGCATATGAAACATGTGAATGACAATTGATCCATGCGTAAAGAACATATGATGAACCATAATCGATACCCGGAATTAGGGTACCCTTGGCTTATGAGGGATTGATACTTTTGTAGTCATAACACTATTGGAAGATTTGGAACAATAACCAATGAGCTAGAGACGTGTATATAAACATTCTTGGAAACATAGCCTTCATGGAAACATAATACTGTTGGAACCGTTGAACAATGATCAATGAACAAGATGCATGAGTATAATCACTATTGAAACCTTGGAACATAACCTCATTAGACTTTTGGAACATTACTAATGGATATGAGACATGTGTATAACGCTATTGGAACTTTGGATCATGACACTAATTGGAACACCCCCTCATATGCTTTGAGATTAACACCTTAGCTAAACACATACCATCTCACTTCACTCCTTTATCTCATGAGGTTGACAATTTCACTTATGAAGAATAAATATACTAACTTGCATATCACCTCTCTTATTACTCTTATGAGATTGATACGCTTACAATTGGCACAAGGAAAATCATCATACCATAGGACTCATCACATAATTGGAACAATGATATTCAACTAACCAAGCTCTCTTTACCTCATTGCTCTTATTGGGATAATTCTCTTAGGCTCAACAACATATGACAACTTAAGAACTTCCGCCCATAAATAAGAACTAAGTGATTCATGATTCGTATAGGAGTAAAACACATATGACTATCAATATATCAACCCTAGTTGGAATACTATAGAACCCCCTTGGTATAGTACACTTTTGGAACCTTAACATAATGATCACTAAATACGATACATGTGGATACTAACTATTTATCACCCTGCGATGCAATACCTTAGACCATTTGGAATTTTTGACATATTAGCCAATGAACGTGAGTCAACCAATGGGCATGAGTCAATCAATAAACATGAGTTATACGATTCACCATTGACCAATGAAGAAGGAACATATGAGTAACTCTAGTCAACTATCGAATATGAAATACCTTAGAGTATTTCGGAATCAAGTGAGTGCTATGACGGTGTGAACATCATATGTTGCAGAAGGATATAAAAGTAACCTTACATACCTTGGATTCTTAATACGCATACACAATCTTAGACGTGCATACAAAAGTCCCTCTCCGTCCTTGTGTTTTTATCTATAACACAAGTTCATAACGAAACCAACATTAACCACCACCACAACAATAAGTCACATGTTTAGCTTTAACATGTCATTCCCCTTTGACAATACTATTTATGAAATCATCATACCAATAATTCCACAATATTCCATACATTGACCAACACATGATAACCAATAGCATGTCACACCAAACTCATGTTTTACACTTCTCCATCACCACCACATCCAAGTATTCCATCAAATGACTTCAATATACCTCACAATAACAAATCGGCCAAAATCCCATAATTTAGACTTATAGAAAAGAACAAGTTTAACAACAAAAATAACACCATAGATGTCCATATTTTATCCATACCATGACCTTTCATCAAAGGCACAAGTCCTAATTCAAGCTTGAATCCCATGGATCACATGTAACACCCCGTACTTCATAACCACACTTGATACCTTGGGATCATATCTCCATAGGTTTTGAGATGCCATGCATATGTGTTTTATAGTGTCATTGGTGAAACATTTGATATCGGACTTAACATGTGCGATTAGACCTTCGTAGGAGGGGTTTTGTGATTTCGTGGAGCATTTGGGTAAGAACTCGCACACATTTTAACCTCATTTGGTGACTTTAAGTCATGTTTACTTGATGGTTAAGATCACTAAGTAAGCATTTTGTAGTGTTTTGATAAGGGATTGGACGATACGTAAACGTTGGATTAGTGGCCGGAAATTTCAACAAAATGCTGAAACTTGCGCCACTACCCTGTTTCAGGGGTGTGGTGCAAGCCACCAGCCTTCAAAAACTTCAGAGAAGTCCATATTATTGCACCACCACCCTGTTTCAGGGGGTGTGGCGCAAGGCACAATAAGTATGCCTTTCATGCGTCGTTTCGTAACGCAATTCTACGACGATTCCTAGATGGTTTCTTTTGATTCTTTGGAGTTATTTGAGCATTGTTAAAGAGTCAAACACTTCAATACACTCCTACATACTCCTACATGATCAAATCACGAAAGGTGAATAGTGATCCAAAATGTCCAATGAAACCAAGGGCGACTAGAATTCCAATTTTTGCGATCGAAAGGACGAATGAGAATTGTTTAAAAGAATATTGTCGTGACATTAGGGAATTATGTAAACATGAGAGATATGGTGATTAATACATGAAATTGTATGGGTTGCATGGATATGAGTTCTTGGGCCCAAAGTTAGGCCCAAAATGGAAATGAAAGAATTGGCCCAAAGGGCAAAAATATCCATTCTTCCACTTTGACCATATTAAATGCCAAATAAAAGGCTAAGCTTGACTTGGCGTCTATATAAAGGCCCCAAGATCAGATTTTTTATCATCAAAGCCTCACATGCCTTTTGGATATTTTTCACAAACATTTCTCATTTCCAAACCCTAAAGCAAAATAATTCCTTGGGACTCCTTGGACAAGATCAACATATTCCAAGCCTTGGTAAGTATTTATTTTCATGGATTAATATCTTATATGCATAAAAGAATATGTATATCATGTTGGTTGTGCTTGGAAAAGTTGGTCATGGTACTTGGTGATTTTGTATGAGATTTGTGGTATATGGAATTCAAGTGTGAATTAGGCCTTGTGCCTTTGATGAAAAAGCATGGTATGGACAAAATATGAACATGTATGGTGTTATTTTGGGCATTACACTTGTTCTTGTCTAAAAGTGGGAATTTTGGGATTTTGGCCGATATGTGTTATGAGTTGAATTAAGGTGCTTTGATGGATTATTGGTGATGTGTTATGGATAAGAAAGTGTAAAGGAGAAGTATTGTGGTGAAATGTATTGATTTTCATGTATTGGTCAATGTTGGGAATATTATGGAATTTTTGGAATAATAGTATGATCAATGGTTTTGTCAAGGGGAAATGACATGTTTAAAGTCAAACATGTAATTCATTGACATGGTATGCATGTGTAAAGTAATTGGTGGTTAATGTGAATTTCGTTATGTATTTGTAGAGTGACACATAAAGAAGGAGAGGGATTATTGTCTACGCATCTAAGGTTGTAGATTCGTATTGCGAATCCAAGGTATGTAAGGTTATTTTTTCCGTATCATTCTACGGCCAATAGTGTTCACATTGACATTTCTTTAGTTCTATTCCAAAATGTACTAAGGTATCCCATATGCCCTTATCTATGATCATTGTCATATATTTCCTACTCATTGTGAATCTCATTTCTCATATTCATGGTTAATGTTCCGAAAGTTCAAATAAAGTTACGTACCAATATTCCAATAGTGCCTATACTTGTGTCTCTTGTTCATGGATTATTGTCCAATGGTTCCAATGGTATCATGGTGCTAGTAATGTTATATTTCTCATTGATATTTATTCATATGTCCTTCACTCATTGGTCAATGATTCAAAGTTTCCAACAATGTTGTGTTCCAAAGTTCCAAAGTGATGTTTTGACTATCAAAGTATCAATCTCAAAGTAATGAGCAAAGTAATGCAAATGTGGTCAATGATCAAGTACGGGTGGCAAGTCTAGGGGTGTAAGCCTAGCTCGACTCGATCCCGAGATATGGATTTATGGGTGGCAAGTCTAGGGGCGTAAGCCTAGCTCGACTCGATCCCGAGGGTGGCAAGTCTAGGGGCATAAGCCTAGCTCGACTCGATACCTATATGATGATATGAAAGACCCACTGATCAGTCAGGGCCCGGGTACATTGTGATATGTAATGACATGTGAGCATTGAGATAAAGAAAGTAATGAAAGCAATCCACATGGTTTCCAAAGAATAACATGGTGACTTATTCACATTGAGTATTCATATGTTTTGAGTTCATTGACATATTCATTGAAATATTCATGTGTTGTATAGTTTCATCTGAGCCTTGCATACTCAGTACTTATTTCGTACTGACCCCTCTCGAGGAATTTACCTTACTTGCTGCAGGCGCAGGTCCCAGTAGGCCTCCTCAGTAGACTGCCAGTGTTAGCGGTTCTTTAGTGAGCTCCAGCTCATTCGGGGCTTCTCCGAGTCAGGGTGTATATATGTTTTGGTATTGTACATGTTGTATAAAGCGGGGACTTGTCCCGACTTATGGTTCATTGTGGTCAATGCTCTTGTTAGAGGCTTTTGTAGACAGATGTGGGTGTATCAGTGGCAAGGACATATGTTGTTTTGACTGGATGGCCTCAACGGCCAAGTTTCATATGTATGTATTATGTCCCATGGTTTCCTTTATTCGTCTTTCATAATATTATGCAATGGTGGTTATGATTATTATATGCATATGAGTGAACATAAGCAAAGGTTGGTTCTCTCGGGCCTTGTCGGCTACGGGTGCCAATCATGTCTCGATGGGATTCAGGTACATGTTGTATAAAGCGGGGACTTGTCCCGACTTATGGTTCATTGTGGTCAATGCTCTTGTTAGAGGCTTTTGTAGACAGATGTGGGTGTATTAGTGGCAAGGACATATGTTGTTTTGACTGGATGGCCTCAACGGCCAAGTTTCATATGTATGTATTATGTCCCATGGTTTCCTTTATTCGTCTTTCATAATATTATGCAATGGTGGTTATGATTATTATATGCATATGAGTGAACATAAGCAAAGGTTGGTTCTCTCGGGCCTTGTCGGCTACGGGTGCCAATCATGTCTCGATGGGATTCGGGGCGTGACATCACAAATCTATTATAAAAGCACAAAGTACCATGTTCAACATTTCCAAGAACAACCAATATGATTTACATACTCTTTCATGCATATAAATATTAATCCATAACAATAATCACTTACCCAAGCTTGAAAAGTGATGATTTTGCTCCAAGAAGTTGGCTTAGGGGTTTTAGGGTTCTTGAGAGTTGAGAGCAATATTTGGGAAATTTCTAGAAAAGTGTAGTGCACTCTTTTGATTAAAATCAGATTTTATCCACCTATTTATAGCCCCTCAAGTCTCATTGGCATTAAATGCCATGTACAATTGGTCAAGGATGAAGAATGGGTTCTTTTTGGCTTAATTGGGCCATGTTTTCTTTTCATTTTTGGGTCCTTTTTGGGCCCAATTCACTTAACCCAATAAAATCAATAATTTCTCGTCTTATCCATAGTACAATAATATTCCCACTCATAAGATTCATATCCGTAGCCTCAATCCCAAAAACAAGTGATTCTAGCCACGTTTGGCTTATTTTGACCTTAGGGGCAAAACTGTCATTTTGACCCCAAATTCGTTCTCGAGTAATTTTATCATACCAATGTAATATTTCATTTATTTCATGTATATACTCTTGGGTGTATAAGAAACGTAGCAAAAATTGGCTCGGTACGACCCTGGATACCCTTGGGACTTAGAAATTTCCAACTTTCGAAAAAGTGGAAAACCCAAGGTGGCACGCTCCTGGGCGCGCCAACCTACTGCCTCTGGGCTAAAAAAATTTAGCCCAGAGCGGCGTGGCACGGTCCCAAATGCACCCCTCTTCAAAATTTTCGAAGATTCCAGTTTTCGACTTCTTTTCGCGGGTTTGGTTAGATACTTCAAGTCCCATTCTTTAACTCACTTCTTAACCTTATTATACTTTGTTTATAGGTCTTCTTAGCCTCATTTTTAACCCCACAAATGCACAATGAAAATCATAAAACACTCCTATGAAGGTTTGCTTACATATACGAGGTCAAATTTCAATTTTCTCATCATTTACTTTACCAAATGCATACTCATGGTGTCTCAACACCTAAGTAACCCTCGTTCAATGTCATCGCATAGGGTTGGGAATGTACGGGGTGTTACAACTTCTACCTTAATTCACCACTTAACTTTAATTTTACACTTAAGTATGTCCTTATTATCTCAAGTTTAAATACTTTTATCCATGTTAGGTTAGTCGCACAAGTTTTGAAAATGTACGAAGTGTTGTACTTGAATCAAAGAACTAGTTATTCCATTACCTATTGCCATAAGTCTGTACCATTTTCCATATAAGTAAGAGTAGTGTCTATAGAATACGGGGTGTTACATCCTCCCCTCCTTAGGAACATTCATCCTCGAATGGTAGTATTATCACTACTTAGCTTAAACAAGTTCAAGATCTTTATACTACCATATAATTCTTATATATACATACTTACTTGTTATTGCTCCAATTCAGCATCTAAGGCTTCCACTTCGGTTTCAAATAATTGAGGATACTTAGATTTCATCATTTCCTCAGCTTCCCATGTGATCTCTTCTACCTGTTGATTCCTCCAAAGCACTTTTACGGAAGCTACCTCTTTATTTCTTAACTCTTTAACTTGTCGATCCAAAATAGCAATAGGTACTTCTTCATAGGTGAGATCTTCCGTAACTTGTACATCTTCAGTAGGAGTAATATGAGATGGATCTCCTATGCACTTTCGAAGCATTGAGACGTGAAATACTGGATGAACTGTGGAGTGTTCTTGGGGTAGTTCCAACTCATATGCGACTTGGCCAAATCTTCGGATAATCTTATATGGTCCTATATAACGTGGACTTAGCTTTCCCTTTTTCCCAAATCTCATCACTCCTTTCATTGGCGATACCTTCAAAAATACCCAATCACCTATAGCAAACTCTAGCCCCCTTCTTCTAACATCGGCATATGATTTGTGTCAACTTTGGGCTGTTTCTAGTCGTTGCTGTATCACCTTAACCTTTTCCATGGCTTGATGAAAAAGATCTAGTCCAAATAAAATAGTCTCACCTACTTCAAACCACCCAATCGGTGATCTACATTTCCTCCCGTATAAGGCTTCATAAGGCGCCATTTTGATACTTGAATGATATCTATTATTGTAGGCGAACTCAATAAGAGGTAAATGATCATCCCAATTACCTTTAAAGTCTAATACACAAGCTCGTAGCATATCTTCAAGTGTTTGGATAGTACGTTCTGCTTGTCCATCTGTCTGAGGATGAAAAGTCGTACTTAAATTCACTTGGGTTCCCAAACTCTTCTGAAAAGATTTCCAAAAGTGTGCAGTAAATTGGGCTCCCCTGTCTGATATAATAGAGATTGGAATTCCGTGCAGTCGAACTATCTCTTTAACATACAACCGTGCATAATCTTCAGCTGTATAAGTGGTCTTGACTGGTAGGAAGTGTGCTGACTTGGTAAGCCTGTCAACTATTACCCATATGGAATCAAATTTCCGCAGTGTACGAGGCAAACCTGTTATGAAATCCATATTAATCATATCCCACTTCCAGACTGGGAGAT
Source organism: Capsicum rhomboideum (assembly GCA_031232105.1). Lineage (NCBI taxonomy): Eukaryota > Viridiplantae > Streptophyta > Magnoliopsida > Solanales > Solanaceae > Capsicum > Capsicum rhomboideum. The sequence continues at coordinate 62,734,540 of CP124711.1, forward strand.
TTATACATTGCATATAACCTCCAGGCTTCTGATGCTCTACTTTTACTTGTTGACAATTTGGACATTGGGCTATAAATTCTGCAATATTCTTCTTCATATCACCCCACCAATACACTCCTTTCAGATCGTTGTACATTTTAGTTGATCCCGGATGAATAGAATACCTGGAATGATGTGCCTCTGTCATAATCCTTCGTCTTAACTCATCTACATTAGGTACACATAGTCTGTTTTGGCACTGAAGTACTCCTTCTTGAGTAAGCTCAAATGCCTTTGTCATACCTTGCTGTACATTCTCCTTAAGTTGTGATAGAATAGGATCTGCATACTGCTTTTCTTTCACTTCAACTACTAATGATGATTCGGCCGCATTTTGCACCACAACTCCTTCCTCTGGAGTTTCAAGAAGGCGAACGCCTAAGCTAGCTAATTGATGTAGATCCTTGATTAACCCTTGTTTTCCTGTAAGCTAGACATTAGTGTTCCCCATTACCTTACGACTTAATGCATCGGCTACCACATTTGCTTTTCCTGGATGATATAGAATATCAATATCATAATCTTTCAATAGCTCAAGCCACCTTCGTTGCCTCAAATTGAGTTCCTTCTGCTTAAAGATATACTGTAAACTTTTGTGATCAGTATAGATGTCAACATGAACTCCATACAAATAATGGCGCCATATCTTTAAAGAAAATACCACTGCTGCTAACTCAAGATCATGTGTTGGATAATTTTTCTCATGTGGCCGCAATTGTCTGGAGGCATAAGCTATTACTTTACCATGCTGCATCAATACACATCCCAAGCCAACTCCTGAAGCATCACAATACACCGCATACCCTTCTGTCCCTTCTGGAAGTACCAATACGGGTGTAGAGGTCAGCTTATTTTTCAGATCTTGGAAACTCCTCTCACATGCATCATTCCATTGAAACTTGTTTGCCTTGTGTGTTAGCTTTGTTAAAGGTGCAGCAATAGAAGAAAATCCTTCAACAAACCTTCTATAATAACCTGCCAACCCGAGGAAACTATGAATCTTTGTAGGCGTTGTAGGTCTTGGCCAATTCTTCACAGCTTCTATCTTTTGAGTATCAACCCTTATTCCTTCATCCGACACAATATGACCCAAGAATGCTACAGATTTTAACCAAAATTCACATTTAGAGAACTTTGCATATAACTTACGATCACGAAGAATCTGTAACACCTGTCGTAAGTGACTAGCATGGTCCTCTTTTGATCTTGAATAGACAAGAATATCATCTATAAATACTATCACGAACACGTCTAAAAATGGCTTAAACACCCTATTCATTAGATCCATAAAAGCTGCTGGTGCATTTGTTAGTCCAAAGGACATAACTAAAAACTCATAATGACTATACCGTGTTCGAAAAGCTGTCTTGGGTACATCTCTCTCTCTGACCTTTACTTGATGGTAACCCGACCTCAAGTCAATCTTTGAGAAATATTTAGCACCATGTAATTGATCAAACAAATCATCAATTCTAGGGAGGGGATATTTATTCTTAATTGTCACCTTATTCAGTTGCCGATAATCAATACACATCCTCAGTGTGCCATCTTTCTTGCGTACAAATAATACTGGTGCACCCCACGGGGACATACTAGGCCTGATGAAGCCCTTGTCCAGCAAGTCTTTTAATTGTTCCTTTAATTCCCGTAACTCTGCTGGGGCCATTCTATATGGGGGAATAGAGATAGGTTGAGTGCCTGGATATACATCGATACCAAACTCTACTTCCCGTTCTGGGGGCAAACCTGGAAGATCCTCTGGAAATACGTCAAGAAATTCATTGACCACTGGAACCGATTGGGAAGTTGGTGGTTTTACATCAATATCATGCACTCTCACTAAGTGGCATATATATCCCTTGGATATCATTTTCCTAGCCTTAAGATAGGAAATAAATCTGCCTCTTGGTGCCCCTACATTACCCTTCCATTCAAGAACATCCTTTTGTGGAAAATGGAATTGTACCCTCTTGGCTCGACAATCTACCGTGGCATAACAAGAAGCTAGCCAATCCATTCCCATTATAACATCAAAATCTATCATGTCTAGCTCAACAAAATCAACCAACGTATCATGACCACCGACAGTAACTATGCAATCACGATAAACTCTCTTTGCTATAATAGATTCCCCAACCGGTGTAGTTACTTCAATTGACTTAACTAGTAATTCCGGCGTTCTTTCAAATTTTTCAGCAATCAAAGGAGTAACATATGATAATGTAGAACCCGGATCAATCAACGCATATACATTATGTGAGAATATGGACAAGATACCTGTAACTACATCAGGAGATGCTTCTGAATTCTGACGGTCTGCTAGAGCATAAATACGATTTTGAGTTCCACTGGAACTAGTTGCTCCTCTAGCACCTCTACCGCGTCCAATAGGCTGCACGCCTCTACCTAAGGAAGGCACCGATGATGATGATGCCACAGTGGATCCCGCAGGTCGTACCATGCTTCCCGAGCCTCTTCGTGGGCATTCCCTCATCATGTGCCCTGTCATGCCACACCAATAACAAACATTCATCCCCAGTCGGCATTCACCTGGATGATAGCGTCTGCAATGCTGACATGGTGAACGAAAAGATCCCGATGTCTGTGAACCATGACTCCCACTACCTTGCCCGGCTTGATTACCTCTAAACCCTTGGAATTGAAATGAAGTGCCTGCCATGGAATGAGAAAATGGTGGCCTAGGCGGTCTATTAAAACTCCGAGGCCTAAACTCTCCTCGGGACACCATAGACTGTCCCGTAGATCTAGCTCTCTTCGACGACCCTTCTTCAAACCCTTGTGTTCTTCTCCGTTGCCTCTGATCTTCCATTTTCTGTGCAAAGGCCTGTATTCTAGCTATGTCCATATCCCTGTTCAACGCAGCAATAGTACAATCTCGAACCAAATATGGCTCCAGTCTGTCCACATACCGATGAACTCTATCGGTCATCGTAGCTACCACATTCGGAGCATAACGGGCCAAAGATTTAAATCGAAGGCTATATTCTCGGACACTCATGTTACCCTGCCGCAGATTTAAGAACTGGTCTGCACGAGCCTCTCGGACCTCATATGGGAGATAGTGATCAATGAATGCCATTTTAAATTCTTCCCAACTAGCTGGGAGTGCATCAATACCCCTCGACCGTTTCCAATCTTCATACCATAAAATAGCCTCGCCCTTCAATCTATAGGCCGCAAGCTCAACCGTTTCCACACCGGACACATGCATAACCTCCAAAGCCCTTTGAATTTGATCTACAAAATCTTGAGGGTCCTCATTTGGATCTGATCCAGTGAATGTGGGAGGATCTAACTTCAGAAAATCCTGTGTCCGTCGACTAGCTGCTCTAGCTGCACTATCATCACTTGTCGTTGGACCACCTTGTCCCTGAACTTGTGCAGCAACCATTCGGGTCAACATTTGCACTGCACTCTTTAGATCCTGGTCAGTAGTATTTATTGGTGGTCCTGCAGGTACTTCTCTTCCTCTTGACTCTTCTGACAATGGAAGAGTGGAAGAAGTCTGTGATGCAAACTCATTTTCAGCTTCACCTTGATTAGCTTGTTTAGGTGGTGATTTACTGGTTCCTTCTCCGGCAGCCATGTCTATCTTCTTACCTCTACCTCTACCTCTTCTTGTAACCGGCATTTTTACTATAACACAAGAAAACCATTTCAATGGTCAGATGTGATTCAACCTACAACTTTAGCTCTATTGTACGATCTAGGAAATGAAGAAAAGAAACAACTCCTAAATGTCCCGTAGTCTCCTACGTATAGATGTGGTGCACAACACATCGATAAGTAAGAATCTACTCAGACACGGCTTTGTAGACACCCTAGGACGACCGCTCTGATACCACTTTTGTCACGCCTCAAATCCCATTGGGGCGGACATGGCACCCGAAGCCGTTAAGGCCCGAGAGAACCATTCTATACGTTCGCATACTTGTTGTCAATAGGCTAGCATTCAATCACTTATGGACACAACATATCAATAATATAAATCTAATAAGAACATTTATATAAACATGAGACATGGCCGTTGGAGCCATATGGTTGAGAAAAAAACACACAACATTCCCTTCTTCAACTGTATAACGTCTACAAAGCCTCTAACAGCTACAAAACCCAAAATATAGTCGGTATAATTTCCCACTTTATATACAATGCTTATGCAGCACCAAAACCACATATACATATGACTCGGAAAGCCCCGAACCAACCTGGAGCTCACCAATACTCTGTAGATGACTCGTAGCCTACTGAGGAGGTCTACTAGTACCTGTACCTGCAGCACGTAAGGTAAGTCCCCCAAGGGACGTCAGTACGAAAGAATGTACTGAGTATGTAAGGCTATAAGTAACTGTATGAAATATAAGCACTTCAATGGAATTAAGTACAAGTGAACGAACGATATAAATAACTACCATATGGTATATATGTGGAATCATGTACATTGCTTTCTTTACTTTACTGTACTTTACTTTACTTTATTGTACATCATCAATCATCAATCATGTCATGCCCGGGCCCAACTGATCAGTGGGAAATAACATAATAATCGGGATCGCCATCCATGCGGATGTTCCTTTTATCCCATGGGATACCACCCGTAATAATGGGATCGACATTCATGCGAGTGTTTCTTTTACTCCATGAGATACCATCCATTTTCAACATTAACCATTTCACAATTACTCACATTACTTCATTCTTTAGTTATAAGAGCGATACATTTATAACAGTGCTACTAATTCTGAAATGAGATATTGTACAACCCTTTGGGGATAGGACAAGTGTTATGATAATATGAATACTAGATGTTGCAGAAGAATGCGGAAAAGAATAACCTTACATACCTTATATTCTCAATATGTAACTACAATGATTCAGCTCCTTCCTTATGTGTTACTCTACAACACAAGTACATAATGGAGCAAACATTAACGGCTAGCTACATTATAAGTTCACAAGACGGTAAGTAGGTGCTTAACGGAAAGTAGAAACCGTCCAACCTCCAAAACACATTTTGCATCACTCCCCCTTTCATTATACTACCAGATAACAGTATTCAACCACATTACCCTAACACTTACTTCTTTTGCAAAACAACAACACCAAATCAGTCCACACACCACCAAAACAGTCCACAAACAAACATAACCGTTACAAACCGGTAGGATTACCTACCTAGTTTATCCTTTACATTTCCACTCCAATGAAACTCCATATATTCACACCATAAGGTAACCATACTACCTTCCACAGTAGCATACCAAAATCATTCCACAACAGTTCCAAAATTCAGATTAACATAACAAAAGAGTGTTCTCTTTTCACTACAACAAACGTTCCATTTACCAACACATATAAATATTTCCATCAAGCCATACATAAAAGGAACGATTCAGGGGCAGAACCACACTTTAATATACTGGAATTTCATCATCATAACTTAATTTCTTCAACACCCTAAGCCCCTATACAAGTCCAAGCCACAAGGAAGACAAATTCATCAAAACCAACACAAGTGGACTGCCAACTTAATTAAGGGACTGCCCTATACATTTTAAACACCACCAACATGTTTTACACAACCTACTATACATATATAACATTAATATATAAGGGTAAACACTTACCAAGGCTTGCAAAATGGGAGATTAGTCCAAGAACCCTAAAGGAAAACTAGGGCGGCTGTTTGGGGTTTGAGAGAGGAGAGAGTGTTTTAATTTTCTGTTTTTGGAAAATGAAATGAATGGATAAATGAGCTGAATTCCAGATCTTTATAAACCCTCTTAGCCACCTCTTTTATCTCATTCTTATCCAATTTTTGGTCAAAAATAGTCCAAGTAGGTGATGCACCTACTTGGCTATATAAGCTGTCCAAAACAGTCCACTTACTTGGGCTAATTCTAGTTGGATCATAGCATGTTGGGCCTTAGTGATATTTAGGTGTTGGGCTGGTCATCTTCCCTATTTTATGTACTTAGTTTGGACCTCAATTCAGTCCATTAACATAGGTCCAAATGCAGCCCAATAGGTTAAATAGGTGATACACCTACTATCTTAATTAAGTCACGGAAGCACCTCACTTATGTTCTCCCCGTTTTCCAACGTCTTAATACTTCTACCTTAATTCACCACTTAACTTTAATTTTACACTTAAGTATGTCCTTATTATCTCAAGTTTAAATACTTTTATCCATGTTAGGTTAGTCGCACAAGTTTTGAAAATGTACGAAGTGTTGTACTTGAATCAAAGAACTAGTTATTCCATCACCTATTGCCATAAGTCTGTACCATTTTTCATATAAGTAAGAGTAGTGTCTATAGAATACGGGGTGTTACACGTAGTGACTTGAAATGTGAATTAGTGACTTTAAAATGGGTAAGTGTAGTGACTTGAAATGTAAATTAGGGACATGAAAATGGTAAAATGGTTAAATGAAGTTACTTGAAATTGTGAACTTGTCTCCTTAAAATGGTTGAGTGTAGTGACTTGAAATGTGAATTAGTGACTTTAAAATAGTTAAGTTTAGTGACTTGGAATGTGAATTAGGGACTTGAATATGGTAGAATGGTTAAATTTAGTGACTTGAAATTGTTAACATGTATCTTGAAAATGGTTGGGTGTAGTGACTTAAAATTGCGAACATGTTTCTTGAAAATGGTTAAGTGTCGTGAGTTGAAATGTGAATTAGGAACTTGAAAATGGTTAAGTTTAGTGACTTGAAATTGTGAACTTGTATCTTGAAAAACGTGTAATGTAGTGACTTGAAATTGTGAACTTGTTTCTTGAAAATGTTGAGTGTAGTCACTTGAAATATGAACTTGTGACTTGAAACTGGTTAAATATAGTGACTTGAAATTGTGAATTAGTAACTTGAAAAAGGTTAAGTGAAGTGACTTGAAATGTTAATTAGTGACTTGAAAATGGTTAAGTGAAGTGACTTGAAATGTGAATTAGAGACTTGTGAATGGTTAAGTGTAGTGCCTTTATATTGTGAACTTGTTTACTAAAATGGTTAAGTGTAGTGACTTGACATTATGAACTTGTTTCTTGAAATGGTTAAGTGTAGTGACTTGCAATTGTGAACTTGTTTCTTGAAATGGCTAAGCGGAGTGACTTGAAATTGTGAACTTGTTTCTTGAAAATGGTTAAATGTAGTGACTTGAAATTGAGAACTAACTAGTTTCTTAAAAATGGTTAAGTGTAGTGACTTAAAATGTAAATTAGTGAGTTGGAAATGGTTTAGTGCAGTGACTTGAAATTGTGAACATGTTTCTTGAAACTGGTAAAGTGTAGTGACTTGAAATTAAGAACTTTTTTCTTGAAATGGCTAAGCGTAGTGACTTGAAATAGTGAACTTTTTTATTGAAAATGGATAGGTGTTGTGACTTGAAATGTGAATTAGTGACTTGAAAATGGTTAAGTGTAGTGACTTGAAATAGGAATTAGGGACTTGAAAATGGTAAAATGGTTAAATGTAGTGACTTGAAATTGTGAACTTGTCTCCTTAAAATGGTTGAGTGTAGTGACTTGAAATGTGAATTAGTGACTTTAAAATAGTTAACTTTAGTGACTTGAAATGTGAATTAGGGACTTGAAAATGGTAAAATGGTTAAATGTAGTGACTTGAAATTGTGAACTTATTTCTTGAAAATGGTTGACTTTACTGACTTGAAATGTGAATTAGTGACCTGAAAATGGATAAGTGAAGTGAATTGAAATTCGAAACTTGTTTCTTGAAATGGTTAAGTGTAGTGACTTGAAATTGTGAACTTGTTTCTTAAAAATGGTTAAGTGTAATGACTTAAAATGTGAATTAGTGAGTTGGAAATGGTTTAGTGCAATGACTTTAAATTGTGAACATCTTTCTTGAAAATGGTTAAGTGTAGTGACTTGAAATGTGAATTAGTGAGTTGAAACTGGTAAAGTGTAGTGACTTGAAATTGGGAACTTGTTTCTTAAAATGGCTAAGCGTAGTGACTTGAAATTGTGAACTTGTTTCTTGAAAATGGTTAAGTGTAGTGACTTGAAATGTGAATTAGTGACTTGAAAATGGTTAAGTGTAGTGCCTTGAAATAGGAATTAGGTACTTGAAAATGGTTAAATGTAGTGACTTGAAATTGTGAACTTGTTTCTTGAAAATGTTGAGTGTAGTGACTTGAAATTGTGAACATGTTTCTTGAAATGGTTACGTGTAGTGACTTGAAATTTTGAACTTGTTTCTTGAAAATGGTTAAATGTAGTGACTTGAAATGTGAATTAGAGTGTTGAAAATAGTAAAATGGTTAAATGTAGTGACTTGAAATTGTGAACTTATTTCTTGAAAATGGTTAACTGTAGTGACTTGAAATGTAAATTAGTGACTTTCAAATGGTTAAGTGTAGTGCCTTGAAATACTAATTAGGGACTTGAAAATGGTAAAATGGTTAAATGTAGTTACTTGAAATTGTGAACTTGTCTCCTTAAAATGGTTGAGTGTAGTGACTTGAAATGTGAATTAGTGACTTTAAAATGGTTATGTGTAGTGACTTGAAATGTGAATTAGGGACTTGAAAATGGTCAAATGGTTAAATGTAGTGACTTGAAATTGTGAACTTATTTCTTGAAAATGGTTGACTGTAGTGACTTGAAATGTGAATTTGTAAGCTGAAAATGGTTAAGTGAAGTGACTTGAAATTCGGAACTTGTTTCTTGAAATGGTTAAGTGTAGTGACTCAAATTGTGAACTTGTTTCTTAAAAATTGTTAAGTGTAGTGACTTGAAATTGCGAATTAGTGAGTTGGAAATAGTTTAGTGTAGTGACTTGAAATTGTGAACTTGTTTCTTGAAAATGGTTAGATGTAGTGACTTGAAATGTGAATTAGAGTGTTGAAAATAGTAAAATGGTTAAATGTAGTGACTTGAAATTGTGAACTTGTTTCTTGAAAATGGTAAAATGGTTAAATGTAGTGACATTAAATTGGAAACTAGTTTCTTGAAATTGGTTAACCGTAGTGACTTGAAATGTGAATTAGTGACTTTAAAATGGTTAAGTGTAGTGACTTGAAATGTGAATTAGGGACTTGAAAATGGTAAAATGGTTAAATGAAGTTACTTGAAATTGTGAACTTGTCTCCTTAAAATGGTTGAGTGTAGTGACTTGAAATATGAATTAGTGACTTTAAAATAGTTAAGTTTAGTGACTTGAAATGTGAATTAGGGACTTGAAAATGGTAAAATGGTTAAATGTAGTGACTTGAAATTGTTAACTTGTATCTTGAAAATGGTTGAGTGTAGTGACTTGAAATTGCGAACATGTTTCATGAAAATGGTTAAGTGTCGTGAGTTGAAATGTTAATTAGTGTGTTGAAAATGGTTAAGTTTAGTGACTTGAAATAGTGAACTTGTATCTTGAAAAATGTGTAATGTAGTGACTTGAAATTGTGAAATTGTTTCTTAAAAATGGTGAGTGTAGTGACTTGAAATGTGAACTTGTGACTTGAAAATGGTTAAATGTACTGGCTTGAAATTTTGAATTAGTGACTTGAAAATGTTTAAGTGAAGTGACTTGAAGTGCTAATTAGTGACTTGAAAATGGTTAAGTGAATTGACTTGAAATTTGAATTAGAGACTTGTAAATGGTTAAGTGTAGTGACTTTATATTGTGAACTTGTTTACTAAAATGGTTAAGTGTAGGGACTTGAAATTCTGAACATGTTTCTTGAAATGGTTAAGTGTAGTGACTTGCAATTGTGAACTTGTTTCTTGAAAATGGTTAAGTGTAGTGACTTGAAATTGTGAACTTGCTTTTTGAAAATGGTTAAATGTACTGACTTAAAATGTGAATTAGTGAGTTGGAAATGGTTTAGTACAGTGACTTGAAATTGTGAACATGTTTCATCAAACTGGTAAAGCGTATTGACTTGAAATTGGGAACTTTTTTCTTGAATTGGCTAAGCGTAGTGACTTGAAATAGTGAACTTTTTTATTGAAAATGGTTAAGTGTTGTGACTTGAAATGTGAATTAGTGACTTGAAAATGGTTAAGTGTAGTGACTTGAAATTGGAATTAGGGACTTGAAAATGGTTAAATGTAGTGACTTAAAATTGTTAACTTGTATCTTGAAAATGGTTGAGTGTAGTGACTTGAAATTGCGAACATGTTTCTTGAAAATGGTTAAGTGTCGTGAGTTGAAATGTGAATTAGTGAGTTGAAAATGGTTAAGTTTAGTGACTTGAAATTGGGAACTTTTTTCTTGAAATGGATAAGCGTAGTGACTTGAAATTGTGAACTTTTTTATTGAAAATGGTTAAGTGTTGTGACTTGAAATGTTAATTAGTGACTTGAAAATGGTTAAGTGTAGTGACTTGAAATATGAATTAGGGACTTGAAAATGGTTAAATGTAGTGACTTGAAATTGTGAAATTGTTTCTTGAAAATAGTTGAGTGTAGTGACTTAAAATTGTGAACTTGTTTGTTGAAATGGTTAAGTGTCGTGACTTGTAATTTTGAACTTGTTTTTTGAAAATGGTTAGATGTAGTGACTTGAAATGTGAATTAGTGTGTTGAAAATGGTAAATTGGTTAAATGTAGTGACTTGAAATGTGAATTAGTGTGTTGAAAATGGTAAATTGGTTAAATGTAGTGACTTGAAATTGTGAACTTGTTTCTTGAAATTGGTTAACCGTAGTGACTTGAAATGTGAATTAGTGGCTTTAAAATGGTTAACTGTAGTGACTTGAAATGTAAATTAGTGACTTTAAAATGGTTAAGTGTAGTGCCTTGAAATATGAATTAGGGACTTGAAAATGGTAAAATGGTTAAATGTAGTTACTTGAAATTGTGAACTTGTCTCCTTAAAATGGTTGAGTGTAGTGACTTGAAATGTGAATTAGTGACTTTAAAATAGTTAAGTTTAGTGACTTGAAATGTGAATTAGGGACTTGAAAATGGTAAAATGGTTAAATGTAGTGACTTGAAATTGTTAACTTGTATCTTGAAAATGGTTGAGTGTAGTGACTTGAAATTGCGAACATGTTTCTTGAAAATGGTTAAGTGTCGTGAGTTGAAATGTTAATTAGTGTGTTGAAAATGGTTAAGTTTAGTGACTTGAAATAGTGAACTTGTATCTTGAAAAATGTGTAATGTAGTGACTTGAAATTGTGAAATTGTTTCTTAAAAATGGTGAGTGTAGTGACTTGAAATGTGAACTTGTGACTTGAAAATGGTTAAATGTAGTGACTTGAAATTTTGAATTAGTGACTTGAAAATGTTTAAGTGAAGTGACTTGAAATGCTAATTAGTGACTTGAAAATGGTTAAGTGAAGTGACTTGAAATGTGAATTAGAGACTTGTAAATGGTTAAGTGTAGTGACTTTATATTGTGAACTTGTTTACTAAAATGGTTAAGTGTAGGGACTTGAAATTCTGAACATGTTTCTTGAAATGGTTAAGTGTAGTGACTTGCAATTGTGAACTTGTTTCTTGAAAATGGTTAAGTGTAGTGACTTGAAATTGTGAACTTGCTTTTTGAAAATGGTTAAATGTAGTGACTTAAAGTGTGAATTAGTGAGCTGAAAATGGTTTAGTACAGTGACTTGAAATTGTGAACATGTTTCATGAAACTGGTAAAGTGTAGTGACTTGAAATTGGGAACTTTTTTCTTGAAATGGCTAAGCGTAGTGACTTGAAATAGTGAACTTTTTTATTGAAAATGGTTAAGTGTTGTGACTTGAAATGTGAATTAGTGACTTGAAAAAGGTTAAGTGTAGTGACTTGAAATTGGAATTAGAGACTTGAAAATGATTAAATGTAGTGACTTAAAATTGTTAACTTGTATCTTGAAAATGGTTGAGTGTCGTGACTTGAAATTGCGAACATGTTTCTTGAAAATGGTTAAGTGTCGTGAGTTGAAATGTGAATTAGTGAGTTGAAAATGGTTAAGTGTAGTGACTTGAAATTGGGAACTTTTTTCTTGAAATGGATAAGCGTAGTGACTTGAAATTGTGAACTTTTTTATTGAAAATGGTTAAGTGTTGTGACTTGAAATGTTAATTAGTGACTTGAAAATGGTTAAGTGTAGTGACTCGAAATATGAATTAGGTACTTGAAAATGGTTAAATGTAGTGACTTGAAATTGTGAACTTGTTTCTTGAAAATAGTTGAGGGTAGTGACTTAAAATTGTGAACTTGTTTGTTGAAATTGTTAAGTGTAGTGACTTGTAATTTTGACCTTGTTTCTTGAAAATGGTTATATGTAGTGACTTGAAATGTGAATTAGTGTGTTGAAAATGGTAAATTGGTTAAATGTAGTGACTTGAAATGTGAATTAGTGTTTTAAAAATGGTTAAATGTAGTGACTTGAAATTGTGAACTTGTTTCTTGAAATTGGTTAACCGTAGTGACTTGAAATGTGAATTAGTGGCTTTAAAATGGTTAACTGTAGTGACTTGAAATGTAAATTAGTGACTTTAAAATGGTTAAGTGTAGTGCCTTGAAATATGAATTAGGAACTTGAAAATGGTAAAATGGTTAAATGTAGTTACTTGAAATTGTGAACTTGTCTCCTTAAAATGGTTGAGTGTAGTGACTTGAAATGTGAATTAGTGACTTTAAAATAGTTAAGTTTAGTGACTTGAAATGTGAATTAGGGACTTGAAAATGGTAAAATGGTTAAATGTAGTGACTTGAAATTGTTAACTTGTATCTTGAAAATGGTTGAGTGTAGTGACTTGAAATTGCGAACATGTTTCTTGAAAATGGTTAAGTGTCGTGAGTTGAAATGTTAATTAGTGTGTTGAAAATGGTTAAGTTTAGTGACTTGAAATAGTGAACTTGTAACTTGAAAAATGTGTAATGTAGTGACTTGAAATTGTGAAATTGTTTCTTAAAAATGGTGAGTGTAGTGACTTGAAATGTGAACTTGTGACTTGAAAATGGTTAAATGTAGTGACTTGAAATTTTGAATTAGTGACTTGAAAATGTTTAAGTGAAGTGACTTGAAATGCTAATTAGTGACTTGAAAATGGTTAAGTGAAGTGACTTGAAATGTGAATTAGAGACTTGTAAATGGTTAAGTGTAGTGACTTTATATTGTGAACTTGTTTACTAAAATGGTTAAGTGTAGGGACTTGAAATTCTGAACATGTTTCTTGAAATGGTTAAGTGTAGTGACTTGCAATTGTGAACTTGTTTCTTGAAAATGGTTAAGTGTAGTGACTTGAAATTGTGAACTTGCTTTTTGAAAATGGTTAAATGTAGTGACTTAAAATGTAAATTAGTGAGTTGGAAATGGTTTAGCACAGTGACTTGAAATTGTGAACATGTTTCATGAAACTGGTAAAGTGTAGTGACTTGAAATGTGAATTAGGGACTTGAAAATGGTAAAATGGTTAAATGTAGTGACTTGAAATTGTTAACTTGTATCTTGAAAATGGTTGAGTGTAGTGACTTGAAATTGCGAACATGTTTCATGAAAATGGTTAAGTGTCGTGAGTTGAAATGTTAATTAGTGTGTTGAAAATGGTTAAGTTTAGTGACTTGAAATAGTGAACTTGTATCTTGAAAAATGTGTAATGTAGTGACTTGAAATTGTGAAATTGTTTCTTAAAAATGGTGAGTGTAGTGACTTGAAATGTGAACTTGTGACTTGAAAATGGTTAAATGTAGTGACTTGAAATTTTGAATTAGTGACTTGAAAATGTTTAAGTGAAGTGACTTGAAAATGGTTAAGTGAAGTGACTTGAAATGTGAATTAGAGACTTGTAAATGGTTAAGTGTAGTGACTTTATATTGTGAACTTGTTTACTAAAATGGTTAAGTGTAGGGACTTGAAATTCTGAACATGTTTCTTGAAATGGTTAAGTGTAGTGACTTGCAATTGTGAACTTGTTTCTTGAAAATGGTTAAGTGTAGTGACTTGAAATTGTGAACTTGCTTTTTGAAAATGGTTAAATGTAGTGACTTAAAATGTGAATTAGTGAGTTGGAAATGGTTTAGTACAGTGACTTGAAATTGTGAACATGTTTCATCAAACTGGTAAATTGTATTGACTTGAAATTGGGAACTTTTTTCTTGAATTGGCTAAGCGTAGTGACTTGAAATAGTGAACTTTTTTATTGAAAATGGTTAAGTGTTGTGACTTGAAATGTGAATTAGTGACTTGAAAATGGTTAAGTGTAGTGACTTGAAATTGGAATTAGGGACTTGAAAATGGTTAAATGTAGTGACTTAAAATTGTTAACTTGTATCTTGAAAATGGTTGAGTGTAGTGACTTGAAATTGCGAACATGTTTCTTGAAAATGGTTAAGTGTCGTGAGTTGAAATGTGAATTAGTGAGTTGAAAATGGTTAAGTGTAGTGACTTGAAATTGGGAACTTTTTTCTTGAAATGGATAAGCGTAGTGACTTGAAATTGTGAACTTTTTTATTGAAAATGGTTAAGTGTTGTGACTTGAAATGTTAATTAGTGACTTGAAAATGGTTAAGTGTAGTGACTCGAAATATGAATTAGGGACTTGAAAATGGTTAAATGTAGTGACTTGAAATTGTGAACTTGTTTCTTGAAAATAGTTGAGGGTAGTGACTTAAAATTGTGAACTTTTTTGTTGAAATGGTTAAGTGTAGTGACTTGTAATTTTGACCTTGTTTCTTGAAAATGGTTATATGTAGTGACTTGAAATGTGAATTAGTGTGTTGAAAATGGTAAATTGGTTAAATGTAGTGACTTGAAATGTGAATTAGTGTTTTAAAAATGGTTAAATGTAGTGACTTGAAATTGTGAACTTGTTTCTTGAAATTGGTTAACCGTAGTGACTTGAAATGTGAATTAGTGGCTTTAAAATGGTTAACTGTAGTGACTTGAAATGTAAATTAGTGACTTTAAAATGGTTAAGTGTAGTGCCTTGAAATATGAATTAGGGACTTGAAAATGGTAAAATGGTTAAACGTAGTTACTTGAAATTGTGAACTTGTCTCCTTAAAATGGTTGAGTGTAGTGACTTGAAATGTGAATTAGTGACTTTAAAATAGTTAAGTTTAGTGACTTGAAATGTGAATTAGGGACTTGAAAATGGTAAAATGGTTAAATGTAGTGACTTGAAATTGTTAACTTGTATCTTGAAAATGGTTGAGTGTAGTGACTTGAAATTGCGAACATGTTTCTTGAAAATGGTTAAGTGTCGTGAGTTGAAATGTTAATTAGTGTGTTGAAAATGGTTAAGTTTAGTGACTTGAAATAGTGAACTTGTAACTTGAAAAATGTGTAATGTAGTGACTTGAAATTGTGAAATTGTTTCTTAAAAATGGTGAGTGTAGTGACTTGAAATGTGAACTTGTGACTTGAAAATGGTTAAATGTAGTGACTTGAAATTTTGAATTAGTGACTTGAAAATGTTTAAGTGAAGTGACTTGAAATGCTAATTAGTGACTTGAAAATGGTTAAGTGAAGTGACTTGAAATGTGAATTAGAGACTTGTAAATGGTTAAGTGTAGTGACTTTATATTGTGAACTTGTTTACTAAAATGGTTAAGTGTAGGGACTTGAAATTCTGAACATGTTTCTTGAAATGGTTAAGTGTAGTGACTTGAAATTGTGAACTTGCTTTTTGAAAATGGTTAAATGTAGTGACTTAAAGTGTGAATTAGTGAGCTGAAAATGGTTTAGTACAGTGACTTGAAATTGTGAACATGTTTCATGAAACTGGTAAAGTGTAGTGACTTGAAATTGGGAACTTTTTTCTTGAAATGGCTAAGCGTAGTGACTTGAAATAGTGAACTTTTTTATTGAAAATGGTTAAGTGTTGTGACTTGAAATGTGAATTAGTGACTTGAAAAAGGTTAAGTGTAGTGACTTGAAATTGGAATTAGAGACTTGAAAATGATTAAATGTAGTGACTTAAAATTGTTAACTTGTATCTTGAAAATGGTTGAGTGTCGTGACTTGAAATTGCGAACATGTTTCTTGAAAATGGTTAAGTGTCGTGAGTTGAAATGTGAATTAGTGAGTTGAAAATGGTTAAGTGTAGTGACTTGAAATTGGGAACTTTTTTCTTGAAATGGATAAGCGTAGTGACTTGAAATTGTGAACTTTTTTATTGAAAATGGTTAAGTGTTGTGACTTGAAATGTTAATTAGTGACTTGAAAATGGTTAAGTGTAGTGACTCGAAATATGAATTAGGTACTTGAAAATGGTTAAATGTAGTGACTTGAAATTGTGAACTTGTTTCTTGAAAATAGTTGAGGGTAGTGACTTAAAATTGTGAACTTGTTTGTTGAAATTGTTAAGTGTAGTGACTTGTAATTTTGACCTTGTTTCTTGAAAATGGTTATATGTAGTGACTTGAAATGTGAATTAGTGTGTTGAAAATGGTAAATTGGTTAAATGTAGTGACTTGAAATGTGAATTAGTGTTTTAAAAATGGTTAAATGTAGTGACTTGAAATTGTGAACTTGTTTCTTGAAATTGGTTAACCGTAGTGACTTGAAATGTGAATTAGTGGCTTTAAAATGGTTAACTGTAGTGACTTGAAATGTAAATTAGTGACTTTAAAATGGTTAAGTGTAGTGCCTTGAAATATGAATTAGGGACTTGAAAATGGTAAAATGGTTAAATGTAGTTACTTGAAATTGTGAACTTGTCTCCTTAAAATGGTTGAGTGTAGTGACTTGAAATGTGAATTAGTGACTTTAAAATAGTTAAGTTTAGTGACTTGAAATGTGAATTAGGGACTTGAAAATGGTAAAATGGTTAAATGTAGTGACTTGAAATTGTTAACTTGTATCTTGAAAATGGTTGAGTGTAGTGACTTGAAATTGCGAACATGTTTCTTGAAAATGGTTAAGTGTCGTGAGTTGAAATGTTAATTAGTGTGTTGAAAATGGTTAAGTTTAGTGACTTGAAATAGTGAACTTGTAACTTGAAAAATGTGTAATGTAGTGACTTGAAATTGTGAAATTGTTTCTTAAAAATGGTGAGTGTAGTGACTTGAAATGTGAACTTGTGACTTGAAAATGGTTAAATGTAGTGACTTGAAATTTTGAATTAGTGACTTGAAAATGTTTAAGTGAAGTGACTTGAAATGCTAATTAGTGACTTGAAAATGGTTAAGTGAAGTGACTTGAAATGTGAATTAGAGACTTGTAAATGGTTAAGTGTAGTGACTTTATATTGTGAACTTGTTTACTAAAATGGTTAAGTGTAGGGACTTGAAATTCTGAACATGTTTCTTGAAATGGTTAAGTGTAGTGACTTGAAATTGTGAACTTGCTTTTTGAAAATGGTTAAATGTAGTGACTTAAAGTGTGAATTAGTGAGCTGAAAATGGTTTAGTACAGTGACTTGAAATTGTGAACATGTTTCATGAAACTGGTAAAGTGTAGTGACTTGAAATTGGGAACTTTTTTCTTGAAATGGCTAAGCGTAGTGACTTGAAATAGTGAACTTTTTTATTGAAAATGGTTAAGTGTTGTGACTTGAAATGTGAATTAGTGACTTGAAAAAGGTTAAGTGTAGTGACTTGAAATTGGAATTAGAGACTTGAAAATGATTAAATGTAGTGACTTAAAATTGTTAACTTGTATCTTGAAAATGGTTGAGTGTCGTGACTTGAAATTGCGAACATGTTTCTTGAAAATGGTTAAGTGTCGTGAGTTGAAATGTGAATTAGTGAGTTGAAAATGGTTAAGTGTAGTGACTTGAAATTGGGAACTTTTTTCTTGAAATGGATAAGCGTAGTGACTTGAAATTGTGAACTTTTTTATTGAAAATGGTTAAGTGTTGTGACTTGAAATGTTAATTAGTGACTTGAAAATGGTTAAGTGTAGTGACTCGAAATATGAATTAGGTACTTGAAAATGGTTAAATGTAGTGACTTGAAATTGTGAACTTGTTTCTTGAAAATAGTTGAGGGTAGTGACTTAAAATTGTGAACTTGTTTGTTGAAATTGTTAAGTGTAGTGACTTGTAATTTTGACCTTGTTTCTTGAAAATGGTTATATGTAGTGACTTGAAATGTGAATTAGTGTGTTGAAAATGGTAAATTGGTTAAATGTAGTGACTTGAAATGTGAATTAGTGTTTTAAAAATGGTTAAATGTAGTGACTTGAAATTGTGAACTTGTTTCTTGAAATTGGTTAACCGTAGTGACTTGAAATGTGAATTAGTGGCTTTAAAATGGTTAACTGTAGTGACTTGAAATGTAAATTAGTGACTTTAAAATGGTTAAGTGTAGTGCCTTGAAATATGAATTAGGGACTTGAAAATGGTAAAATGGTTAAATGTAGTTACTTGAAATTGTGAACTTGTCTCCTTAAAATGGTTGAGTGTAGTGACTTGAAATGTGAATTAGTGACTTTAAAATAGTTAAGTTTAGTGACTTGAAATGTGAATTAGGGACTTGAAAATGGTAAAATGGTTAAATGTAGTGACTTGAAATTGTTAACTTGTATCTTGAAAATGGTTGAGTGTAGTGACTTGAAATTGCGAACATGTTTCTTGAAAATGGTTAAGTGTCGTGAGTTGAAATGTTAATTAGTGTGTTGAAAATGGTTAAGTTTAGTGACTTGAAATAGTGAACTTGTAACTTGAAAAATGTGTAATGTAGTGACTTGAAATTGTGAAATTGTTTCTTAAAAATGGTGAGTGTAGTGACTTGAAATGTGAACTTGTGACTTGAAAATGGTTAAATGTAGTGACTTGAAATTTTGAATTAGTGACTTGAAAATGTTTAAGTGAAGTGACTTGAAATGCTAATTAGTGACTTGAAAATGGTTAAGTGAAGTGACTTGAAATGTGAATTAGAGACTTGTAAATGGTTAAGTGTAGTGACTTTATATTGTGAACTTGTTTACTAAAATGGTTAAGTGTAGGGACTTGAAATTCTGAACATGTTTCTTGAAATGGTTAAGTGTAGTGACTTGCAATTGTGAACTTGTTTCTTGAAAATGGTTAAGTGTAGTGACTTGAAATTGTGAACTTGCTTTTTGAAAATGGTTAAATGTAGTGACTTAAAATGTAAATTAGTGAGTTGGAAATGGTTTAGCACAGTGACTTGAAATTGTGAACATGTTTCATGAAACTGGTAAAGTGTAGTGACTTGAAATGTGAATTAGGGACTTGAAAATGGTAAAATGGTTAAATGTAGTGACTTGAAATTGTTAACTTGTATCTTGAAAATGGTTGAGTGTAGTGACTTGAAATTGCGAACATGTTTCATGAAAATGGTTAAGTGTCGTGAGTTGAAATGTTAATTAGTGTGTTGAAAATGGTTAAGTTTAGTGACTTGAAATAGTGAACTTGTATCTTGAAAAATGTGTAATGTAGTGACTTGAAATTGTGAAATTGTTTCTTAAAAATGGTGAGTGTAGTGACTTGAAATGTGAACTTGTGACTTGAAAATGGTTAAATGTAGTGACTTGAAATTTTGAATTAGTGACTTGAAAATGTTTAAGTGAAGTGACTTGAAAATGGTTAAGTGAAGTGACTTGAAATGTGAATTAGAGACTTGTAAATGGTTAAGTGTAGTGACTTTATATTGTGAACTTGTTTACTAAAATGGTTAAGTGTAGGGACTTGAAATTCTGAACATGTTTCTTGAAATGGTTAAGTGTAGTGACTTGCAATTGTGAACTTGTTTCTTGAAAATGGTTAAGTGTAGTGACTTGAAATTGTGAACTTGCTTTTTGAAAATGGTTAAATGTAGTGACTTAAAATGTGAATTAGTGAGTTGGAAATGGTTTAGTACAGTGACTTGAAATTGTGAACATGTTTCATCAAACTGGTAAATTGTATTGACTTGAAATTGGGAACTTTTTTCTTGAATTGGCTAAGCGTAGTGACTTGAAATAGTGAACTTTTTTATTGAAAATGGTTAAGTGTTGTGACTTGAAATGTGAATTAGTGACTTGAAAATGGTTAAGTGTAGTGACTTGAAATTGGAATTAGGGACTTGAAAATGGTTAAATGTAGTGACTTAAAATTGTTAACTTGTATCTTGAAAATGGTTGAGTGTAGTGACTTGAAATTGCGAACATGTTTCTTGAAAATGGTTAAGTGTCGTGAGTTGAAATGTGAATTAGTGAGTTGAAAATGGTTAAGTGTAGTGACTTGAAATTGGGAACTTTTTTCTTGAAATGGATAAGCGTAGTGACTTGAAATTGTGAACTTTTTTATTGAAAATGGTTAAGTGTTGTGACTTGAAATGTTAATTAGTGACTTGAAAATGGTTAAGTGTAGTGACTCGAAATATGAATTAGGGACTTGAAAATGGTTAAATGTAGTGACTTGAAATTGTGAACTTGTTTCTTGAAAATAGTTGAGGGTAGTGACTTAAAATTGTGAACTTTTTTGTTGAAATGGTTAAGTGTAGTGACTTGTAATTTTGACCTTGTTTCTTGAAAATGGTTATATGTAGTGACTTGAAATGTGAATTAGTGTGTTGAAAATGGTAAATTGGTTAAATGTAGTGACTTGAAATGTGAATTAGTGTTTTAAAAATGGTTAAATGTAGTGACTTGAAATTGTGAACTTGTTTCTTGAAATTGGTTAACCGTAGTGACTTGAAATGTGAATTAGTGGCTTTAAAATGGTTAACTGTAGTGACTTGAAATGTAAATTAGTGACTTTAAAATGGTTAAGTGTAGTGCCTTGAAATATGAATTAGGGACTTGAAAATGGTAAAATGGTTAAACGTAGTTACTTGAAATTGTGAACTTGTCTCCTTAAAATGGTTGAGTGTAGTGACTTGAAATGTGAATTAGTGACTTTAAAATAGTTAAGTTTAGTGACTTGAAATGTGAATTAGGGACTTGAAAATGGTAAAATGGTTAAATGTAGTGACTTGAAATTGTTAACTTGTATCTTGAAAATGGTTGAGTGTAGTGACTTGAAATTGCGAACATGTTTCTTGAAAATGGTTAAGTGTCGTGAGTTGAAATGTTAATTAGTGTGTTGAAAATGGTTAAGTTTAGTGACTTGAAATAGTGAACTTGTAACTTGAAAAATGTGTAATGTAGTGACTTGAAATTGTGAAATTGTTTCTTAAAAATGGTGAGTGTAGTGACTTGAAATGTGAACTTGTGACTTGAAAATGGTTAAATGTAGTGACTTGAAATTTTGAATTAGTGACTTGAAAATGTTTAAGTGAAGTGACTTGAAATGCTAATTAGTGACTTGAAAATGGTTAAGTGAAGTGACTTGAAATGTGAATTAGAGACTTGTAAATGGTTAAGTGTAGTGACTTTATATTGTGAACTTGTTTACTAAAATGGTTAAGTGTAGGGACTTGAAATTCTGAACATGTTTCTTGAAATGGTTAAGTGTAGTGACTTGCAATTGTGAACTTGTTTCTTGAAAATGGTTAAGTGTAGTGACTTGAAATTGTGAACTTGCTTTTTGAAAATGGTTAAATGTAGTGACTTAAAATGTAAATTAGTGAGTTGGAAATGGTTTAGCACAGTGACTTGAAATTGTGAACATGTTTCATGAAACTGGTAAAGTGTAGTGACTTGAAATTGGGAACTTTTTTCTTGAAATGGCTAAGCGTAGTGACTTGAAATAGTGAACATTTTTATTGAAAATGGTTAAGTGTTGTGACTTGAAATGTGAATTAGTGACTTGAAAATGGTTAAGTGTAGTGACTTGAAATTGGAATTAGGGACTTGAAAATGGTTAAATGTAGTGACTTAAAATTGTTAACTTGTATCTTGAAAATGGTTGAGTGTAGTGACTTGAAATTGCGAACATGTTTCTTGAAAATGGTTAAGTGTCGTGAGTTGAAATGTGAATTAGTGAGTTGAAAATGGTTAAGTTTAGTGACTTGAAATTGGGAACTTTTTTCTTGAAATGGCTAAGCGTAGTGACTTGAAATTGTGAACTTTTTTATTGAAAATGGTTAAGTGTTGTGACTAGAAATGTTAATTAGTGACTTGAAAATGGTTAAGTTTAGTGACTCGAAATATGAATTAGGTACTTGAAAATGGTTAAATGTAGTGACTTGAAATTGTGAACTTGTTTCTTGAAAATAGTTGAGTGCAGTGACTTAAAATTGTGAACTTGTTTGTTGAAATGGTTAAGTGTAGTGACTTGTAATTTTAAACTTGTTTCTTGAAAATGGTTAGATGTAGTGACTTGAAATGTGAATTAGTGTGTTGAAAATGGTAAATTGGTTAAATGTAGTGACTTGAAATGTGAATTAGTGTTTTAAAAATGGTTAAATGTAGTGACTTGAAATTGTGAACTTGTTTCTTGAAAATGGTTAAGTGTAGTGACTTGAAATTTTGAATTAGTGACTTGAAAATGTTTAAGTGAAGTGACTTGAAATGCTAATTAGTGACTTGAAAATGGTTAAGTGAAGTGACTTGAAATGTGAATTAGAGACTTGTAAATGGTTAAGTGTAGTGACTTTATATTGTGAACTTGTTTACTAAAATGGTTAAGTGTAGGGACTTGAAATTCTGAACATGTTTCTTGAAATGGTTAAGTGTAGTGACTTGCAATTGTGAACTTGTTTCTTGAAAATGGTTGAGTGTAGTGACTTGAAATTGCGAACATGTTTCTTGAAAATGGTTAAGTGTCGTGAGTTGAAATGTGAATTAGTGAGTTGAAAATGGTTAAGTGAAATGACTTAAAATGGTGAACTTGTTTCTTGAAAATGGTAAAGTGTAGTGACTTGAAATTGGGAACTTTTTTCTTGAAATGGATAAGCGTAGTGACTTGAAATTGTGAACTTTTTTATTGAAAATGGTTAAGTGTTGTGACTTGAAATGTTAATTAGTGACTTGAAAATGGTTAAGTGTAGTGACTCGAAATATGAATTAGGGACTTGAAAATGGTTAAATGTAGTGACTTGAAATTGTGAACTTGTTTCTTGAAAATAGTTGAGTGTAGTGACTTAAAATTGTGAACTTGTTTGTTGAAATGGTTAAGTGTAGTGACTTGTAATTTTGAACTTGTTTTTTGAAAATGGTTAGATGTAGTGACTTGAAATGTGAATTAGTGTGTTGAAAATGGTAAATTGGTTAAATGTAGTGACTTGAAATGTGAATTAGTGTTTTAAAAATGGTTAAATGTAGTGACTTGAAATTGTGAACTTGTTTCTTGAAATTGGTTAACCGTAGTGACTTGAAATGTGAATTAGTGGCTTAAAAATGGTTAACTGTAGTGACTTGAAATGTAAATTAGTGACTTTAAAATGGTTAAGTGTAGTGCCTTGAAATATGAATTAGGGACTTGAAAATGGTAAAATGGTTAAATGTAGTTACTTGAAATTGTGAACTTGTCTCCTTAAAATGGTTGAGTGTAGTGACTTGAAATGTGAATTAGTGACTTTAAAATAGTTAAGTCTAGTGACTTAAAATGTGAATTAGGGACTTGAAAATGGTAAAATGGTTAAATGTAGTGACTTGAAATTGTTAACTTGTATCTTGAAAATGGTTGAGTGTAGTGACTTGAAATTGCGAACATGTTAAGTGTCGTGAGTTGAAATGTTAATTAGTGTGTTGAAAATGGTTAAGTTTAGTGACTTGAAATAGTGAACGTGTAACTTGAAAAATGTGTAATGTAGTGACTTGAAATTGTGAAATTGTTTCTTAAAAATGGTGAGTGTAGTGACTTGAAATGTGAACTTGTGACTTGAAAATGGTTAAATGTAGTGACTTGAAATTTTGAATTAGTGACTTGAAAATGTTTAAGTGAAGTGACTTGAAATGCTAATTAGTGACTTGAAAATGGTTAAGTGAAGTGACTTGAAATTGTGAACTTGTATCTTGAAAAACATGTAATGTAGTGACTTGAAATTGTGAACTTGTTTCTTGAAAATGTTTAGTGTAGTCACTTGAAATGTGAACTTGTGAATTGAAAATGGTTAAATGTAGTGACTTGAAATTGTGAACTTGTTTCTTGAAAATGGTTAAGTATAGTGACTTGAAATTGTGAACTTGCTTTTTGAAAATGGTTAAATGTACTGACTTAAAATGTGAATTAGTGAGTTGGAAATGGTTTAGTACAGTGACTTGAAATTGTGAACATGTTTCATGAAACTGGTAAAGTGTAGTGACTTGAAATTGGGAACTTTTTTCTTGAAATGGCTAAGCGTAGTGACTTGAAATAGTGAACTTTTTTATTGAAAATGGTTAAGTGTTGTGACTTGAAATGTGAATTAGTGACTTGAAAATGGTTAAGTGTAGTGACTTGAAATTGGAATTAGGGACTTGAAAATGGTTAAATGTAGTGACTTAAAATTGTTAACTTGTATCTTGAAAATGGTTGAGTGTAGTGACTTGAAATTGCGAACATGTTTCCTGAAAATGGTTAAGTGTCGTGAGTTGAAATGTGAATTAGTGAGTTGAAAATGGTTAAGTTTAGTGACTTGAAATTGGGAACTTTTTTCTTGAAATGGCTAAGCGTAGTGACTTGAAATTGTGAACTTTTTTATTGAAAATGGTTAAGTGTTGTGACTTGAAATGTTAATTAGTGACTTGAAAATGGTTAAGTGTAGTGACTCGAAATATGAATTAGGGACTTGAAAATGGTTAAATGTAGTGACTTGAAATTGTGAACTTGTTTCTTGAAAATAGTTGAGTGTAGTGACTTAAATTTGTGAACTTGTTTGTTGAAATGGTTAAGTGTAGTGACTTGTAATTTTGAACTTGTTTTTTGAAAATGGTTATATGTAGTGACTTGAAATGTGAATTAGTGTGTTGAAAATGGTAAATTGGTTAAATGTAGTGACTTGAAATGTGAATTAGTGTTTTAAAAATGGTTAAATGTAGTGACTTGAAATTGTGAACTTGTTTCTTGAAATTGGTTAACCGTAGTGACTTGAAATGTGAATTAGTGGCTTTAAAATGGTTAACTGTAGTGACTTGAAATGTAAATTAGTGACTTTAAAATGGTTAAGTGTAGTGCCTTGAAATATGAATTAGGGACTTGAAAATGGTAAAATGGTTAAATGTAGTTACTTGAAATTGTGAACTTGTCTCCTTAAAATGGTTGAGTGTAGTGACTTGAAATGTGAATTAGTGACTTTTAAATAGTTAAGTTTAGTGACTTGAAATGTGAATTAGGGACTTGAAAATGGTAAAATGGTTAAATGTAGTGACTTGAAATTGTTAACTTGTATCTTGAAAATGGTTGAGTGTAGTGACTTGAAATTGCGAACATGTTTCTTGAAAATGGTTAAGTGTCGTGAGTTGAAATGTTAATTAGTGTGTTGAAAATGGTTAAGTTTAGTGACTTGAAATAGTGAACTTGTAACTTGAAAAATGTGTAATGTAGTGACTTGAAATTGTGAAATTGTTTCTTAAAAATGGTGAGTGTAGTGACTTGAAATGTGAACTTGTGACTTGAAAATGGTTAAATGTAGTGACTTGAAATTTTGAATTAGTGACTTGAAAATGTTTAAGTGAAGTGACTTGAAATGCTAATTAGTGACTTGAAATTGGTTAAGTGAAGTGACTTGAAATGTGAATTAGAGACTTGTAAATGGTTAAGTGTAGTGACTTTATATTGTGAACTTGTTTACTAAAATGGTTAAGTGTAGGGACTTGAAATTCTGAACATGTTTCTTGAAATGGTTAAGTGTAGTGACTTGCAATTGTGAACTTGTTTCTTGAAAATGGTTAAGTGTAGTGACTTGAAATTGTGAACTTGCTTTTTGAAAATGGTTAAATGTAGTGACTTAAAATGTAAATTAGTGAGTTGGAAATGGTTTAGCACAGTGACTTGAAATTGTGAACATGTTTCATGAAACTGGTAAAGTGTAGTGACTTGAAATTGGGAACTTTTTTCTTGAAATGGCTAAGCGTAGTGACTTGAAATAGTGAACATTTTTATTGAAAATGGTTAAGTGTTGTGACTTGAAATGTGAATTAGTGACTTGAAAATGGTTAAGTGTAGTGACTTGAAATTGGAATTAGGGACTTGAAAATGGTTAAATGTAGTGACTTAAAATTGTTAACTTGTATCTTGAAAATGGTTGAGTGTAGTGATTTGAAATTGCGAACATGTTTCTTGAAAATGGTTAAGTGTCGTGAGTTGAAATGTGAATTAGTGAGTTGAAAATGGTTAAGTTTAGTGACTTGAAATTGGGAACTTTTTTCTTGAAATGGCTAAGCGTAGTGACTTGAAATTGTGAACTTTTTTATTGAAAATGGTTAAGTGTTGTGACTAGAAATGTTAATTAGTGACTTGAAAATGGTTAAGTTTAGTGACTCGAAATATGAATTAGGTACTTGAAAATGGTTAAATGTAGTGACTTGAAATTGTGAACTTGTTTCTTGAAAATAGTTGAGTGCAGTGACTTAAAATTGTGAACTTGTTTGTTGAAATGGTTAAGTGTAGTGACTTGTAATTTTAAACTTGTTTCTTGAAAATGGTTAGATGTAGTGACTTGAAATGTGAATTAGTGTGTTGAAAATGGTAAATTGGTTAAATGTAGTGACTTGAAATGTGAATTAGTGTTTTAAAAATGGTTAAATGTAGTGACTTGAAATTGTGAACTTGTTTCTTGAAAATGGTTAAGTGTAGTGACTTGAAATTGTGAACTTGCTTTTTGAAAATGGTTAAATGTACTGACTTAAAATGTGAATTAGTGAGTTGGAAATGGTTTAGTACAGTGACTTGAAATTGTGAACATGTTTCATGAAACTGGTAAAGTGTAGTGACTTGAAATTGGGAACTTTTTTCTTGAAATGGCTAAGCGTAGTGACTTGAAATAGTGAACTTTTTTATTGAAAATGGTTAAGTGTTGTGACTTGAAATGTGAATTAGTGACTTGAAAATGGTTAAGTGTAGTGACTTGAAATTGGAATTAGGGACTTGAAAATGGTTAAATGTAGTGACTTAAAATTGTTAACTTGTATCTTGAAAATGGTTGAGTGTAGTGACTTGAAATTGCGAACATGTTTCTTGAAAATGGTTAAGTGTCGTGAGTTGAAATGTTAATTAGTGTGTTGAAAATGGTTAAGTTTAGTGACTTGAAATAGTGAACTTGTAACTTGAAAAATGTGTAATGTAGTGACTTGAAATTGTGAAATTGTTTCTTAAAAATGGTGAGTGTAGTGACTTGAAATGTGAACTTGTGACTTGAAAATGGTTAAATGTAGTGACTTGAAATTTTGAATTAGTGACTTGAAAATGTTTAAGTGAAGTGACTTGAAATGCTAATTAGTGACTTGAAAATGGTTAAGTGAAGTGACTTGAAATGTGAATTAGAGACTTGTAAATGGTTAAGTGTAGTGACTTTATATTGTGAACTTGTTTACTAAAATGGTTAAGTGTAGGGACTTGAAATTCTGAACATGTTTCTTGAAATGGTTAAGTGTAGTGACTTGCAATTGTGAACTTGTTTCTTGAAAATGGTTAAGTGTAGTGACTTGAAATTGTGAACTTGCTTTTTGAAAATGGTTAAATGTAGTGACTTAAAATGTAAATTAGTGAGTTGGAAATGGTTTAGCACAGTGACTTGAAATTGTGAACATGTTTCATGAAACTGGTAAAGTGTAGTGACTTGAAATTGGGAACTTTTTTCTTGAAATGGCTAAGCGTAGTGACTTGAAATAGTGAACATTTTTATTGAAAATGGTTAAGTGTTGTGACTTGAAATGTGAATTAGTGACTTGAAAATGGTTAAGTGTAGTGACTTGAAATTGGAATTAGGGACTTGAAAATGGTTAAATGTAGTGACTTAAAATTGTTAACTTGTATCTTGAAAATGGTTGAGTGTAGTGACTTGAAATTGCGAACATGTTTCTTGAAAATGGTTAAGTGTCGTGAGTTGAAATGTGAATTAGTGAGTTGAAAATGGTTAAGTTTAGTGACTTGAAATTGGGAACTTTTTTCTTGAAATGGCTAAGCGTAGTGACTTGAAATTGTGAACTTTTTTATTGAAAATGGTTAAGTGTTGTGACTAGAAATGTTAATTAGTGACTTGAAAATGGTTAAGTTTAGTGACTCGAAATATGAATTAGGTACTTGAAAATGGTTAAATGTAGTGACTTGAAATTGTGAACTTGTTTCTTGAAAATAGTTGAGTGCAGTGACTTAAAATTGTGAACTTGTTTGTTGAAATGGTTAAGTGTAGTGACTTGTAATTTTAAACTTGTTTCTTGAAAATGGTTAGATGTAGTGACTTGAAATGTGAATTAGTGTGTTGAAAATGGTAAATTGGTTAAATGTAGTGACTTGAAATGTGAATTAGTGTTTTAAAAATGGTTAAATGTAGTGACTTGAAATTGTGAACTTGTTTCTTGAAAATGGTTAAGTGTAGTGACTTGAAATTGTGAACTTGCTTTTTGAAAATGGTTAAATGTACTGACTTAAAATGTGAATTAGTGAGTTGGAAATGGTTTAGTACAGTGACTTGAAATTGTGAACATGTTTCATGAAACTGGTAAAGTGTAGTGACTTGAAATTGGGAACTTTTTTCTTGAAATGGCTAAGCGTAGTGACTTGAAATAGTGAACTTTTTTATTGAAAATGGTTAAGTGTTGTGACTTGAAATGTGAATTAGTGACTTGAAAATGGTTAAGTGTAGTGACTTGAAATTGGAATTAGGGACTTGAAAATGGTTAAATGTAGTGACTTAAAATTGTTAACTTGTATCTTGAAAATGGTTGAGTGTAGTGACTTGAAATTGCGAACATGTTTCTTGAAAATGGTTAAGTGTCGTGAGTTGAAATGTTAATTAGTGTGTTGAAAATGGTTAAGTTTAGTGACTTGAAATAGTGAACTTGTAACTTGAAAAATGTGTAATGTAGTGACTTGAAATTGTGAAATTGTTTCTTAAAAATGGTGAGTGTAGTGACTTGAAATGTGAACTTGTGACTTGAAAATGGTTAAATGTAGTGACTTGAAATTTTGAATTAGTGACTTGAAAATGTTTAAGTGAAGTGACTTGAAAATGGTTAAGTGAAGTGACTTGAAATGTGAATTAGAGACTTGTAAATGGTTAAGTGTAGTGACTTTATATTGTGAACTTGTTTACTAAAATGGTTAAGTGTAGGGACTTGAAATTCTGAACATGTTTCTTGAAATGGTTAAGTGTAGTGACTTGCAATTGTGAACTTGTTTCTTGAAAATGGTTAAGTGTAGTGACTTGAAATTGTGAACTTGCTTTTTGAAAATGGTTAAATGTACTGACTTAAAATGTGAATTAGTGAGTTGGAAATGGTTTAGTACAGTGACTTGAAATTGTGAACATGTTTCATGAAACTGGTAAAGTGTAGTGACTCGAAATTGGGAACTTTTTTCTTGAAATGGCTAAGCGTAGTGACTTGAAATAGTGAACTTTTTTATTGAAAATGGTTAAGTGTTGTGACTTGAAATGTGAATTAGTGACTTGAAAATGGTTAAGTGTAGTGACTTGAAATTGGAATTAGGGACTTGAAAATGGTTAAATGTAGTGACTTAAAATTGTTAACTTGTATCTTGAAAATGGTTGAGTGTAGTGACTTGAAATTGCGAACATGTTTCTTGAAAATGGTTAAGTGTCGTGAGTTGAAATGTGAATTAGTGAGTTGAAAATGATTAAGTGTAGTGACTTGAAATTGGGAACTTTTTTCTTGAAATGGCTAAGCGTAGTGACTTGAAATTGTGAACTTTTTTATTGAAAATGGTTAAGTGTTGTGACTTGAAATGTTAATTAGTGACTTGAAAATGGTTAAGTGTAGTGACTCGAAATATGAATTAGGTACTTGAAAATGGTTAAATGTAGTGACTTGAAATTGTGAACTTGTTTCTTGAAAATAGTTGAGTGTAGTGACTTAAAATTGTGAACTTGTTTGTTGAAATGGTTAAGTGTAGTGACTTATAATTTTGAACTTGTTTCTTGAAAATGGTTAGATGTAGTGAATTGAAATGTTAATTAGTGTGTTGAAAATGGTAAATTGGTTAAATGTAGTGACTTGAAATGTGAATTAGTGTTTTAAAAATGGTTAAATGTAGTGACTTGAAATTGTGAACTTGTTTCTTGAAATTGGTTAACCGTAGTGACTTGAAATGTGAATTAGTGGCTTTAAAATGGTTAACTGTAGTGACTTGAAATGTAAATTAGTGACTTTAAAATGGTTAAGTGTAGTTCCTTGAAATATGAATTAGGGACTTGAAAATGGTAAAATGGTTAAATGTAGTTACTTGAAATTGTGAACTTGTCTCCTTAAAATGGTTGAGTGTAGTGACTTGAAATGTGAATTAGTGACTTTAAAATAGTTAAGTTTAGTGACTTGAAATGTGAATTAGGGACTTGAAAATGGTAAAATGGTTAAATGTAGTGACTTGAAATTGTTAACTTGTATCTTGAAAATGGTTGAGTGTAGTGACTTGAAATTGCGAACATGTTTCTTGAAAATGGTTAAGTGTCGTGAGTTGAAATGTTAATTAGTGTGTTGAAAATGGTTAAGTTTAGTGACTTGAAATAGTGAACTTGTATCTTGAAAAATGTGTAATGTAGTGACTTGAAATTGTGAAATTGTTTCTTAAAAATGGTGAGTGTAGTGACTTGAAATGTGAACTTGTGACTTGAAAATGGTTAAATGTAGTGACTTGAAATTTTGAATTAGTGACTTGAAAATGTTTAAGTGAAGTGACTTGAAATGCTAATTAGTGACTTGAAAATGGTTAAGTGAAGTGACTTGAAATGTGAATTAGAGACTTGTAAATGGTTAAGTGTAGTGACTTTATATTGTGAACTTGTTTACTAAAATGGTTAAGTGTAGGGACTTGAAATTCTGAACATGTTTCTTGAAATGGTTAAGTGTAGTGACTTGCAATTGTGAACTTGTTTCTTGAAAATGGTTAAGTGTAGTGACTTGAAATTGTGAACTTGCTTTTTGAAAATGGTTAAATGTAGTGACTTAAAATGTGAATTAGTGAGTTGGAAATGGTTTAGCACAGTGACTTGAAATTGTGAACATGTTTCATGAAACTGGTAAAGTGTAGTGACTTGAAATTGGGAACTTTTTTCTTGAAATGGCTAAGCGTAGTGACTTGAAATAGTGAACATTTTTATTGAAAATGGTTAAGTGTTGTGACTTGAAATGTGAATTAGTGAGTTGAAAATGGTTAAGTTTAGTGACTTGAAATAGTGAATTAGTGAGTTGAAAATGGTTAACTGTAGTGACTTGAAATGTAAATTAGTGACTTTAAAATGGTTAACTGTAGTGAACTGAAATGTAAATTAGTGACTTTCAAATGGTTAAGTGTAGTACCTTTAAATATGAATTAGGGACTTGAAAATGGTAAAATGGTTAAACGTAGTTACTTGAAATTGTGAACTTGTCTCCTTAAAATGGTTGAGTGTAGTGACTTGAAATGTGAATTAGTGACTTTAAAATGGTTATGTGTAGTGACTTGAAATGTGAATTAGGGAATTGAAAATGGTTAAGTGTAGTGACTTGAAAATAGTAAAATGGGTAAATGAAGTTAATTGAAATTGTAAACTTGTCTCCTTAAAATGGTTGAGTGTAGTGACTTGAAATGTGAATTAGTGACTTTAAAATAGTTAAGTTTAGTGACTTGAAATGTGAATTAGGGACTTGAAATTGGTAAAATGGTTAAATGTAGTGACTTGAAATTGTGAACTTGTCTCCTTAAAATGGTTGAGTGTAGTGACTTGAAATGTGAATTAGGGACTTTAAAATAGTTAAGTTTAGTGACTTGAAATGTGAATTAGGGACTTGGAAATGGTAAAATGGTTAAATGTCGTGACTTGAAGTTGCAAACATGTTTTTTGAAAGTGGTTAAGTGTCGTGAGTTGAAATGTGAATTAGTGAGTTGAAAATGGTTAAGTTTAGTGACTTGAAATTGTGAACTTGTATCTTGAAAAACATTTAATGTAGTGACTTGAAATTGTGAACTTGTTTCTTGAAAATGTTTAGTGTAGTCACTTGAAATGTGAACTTGTGAATTGAAAATGGTTAAATGTAGTGACTTGAAATTGTGAATTAGTTACTTGAAAATGGTTAAGTGAAGTGACTTGAAATGTTAATTAGGGACTTGAAAATGGTTAAGTGAAGTGACTTGAAATGTGAATTAGAGACATGTAAATGATTAAGTGTAGTGACTTTATATTGTGAACTTGTTTACTAAAATGGTTAAGTGTAGTGACTTGAAATTGTGAACTTATTTCTTGAAATGGTTAAGTGTAGTGACTTGCAATTGTGAACTTGTTTCTTGAAATGGCTAAGCGGAGTGACTTGAAATTGTGAACTTGTTTCTTGAAAATGGTTAAGTGTAGTGACTTGAAATGTGAATTAGTGACTGGAAAATGGTTAAGTGTAGTTCCTTGAAATATGAATTAGGGACTTGAAAATGGTAAAATGGTTAAATGTAGTTACTTGAAATTGTGAACTTGTCTCCTTAAAATGGTTGAGTGTAGTGACTTGAAATGTGAATTAGTGACTTTTAAATAGTTAAGTTTAGTGACTTGAAATGTGAATTAGGGACTTGAAAATGGTAAAATGGTTAAATGTAGTGACTTGAAATTGTTAACTTGTATCTTGAAAATGGTTGAGTGTAGTGACTTGAAATTGCGAACATGTTTCTTGAAAATGGTTAAGTGTCGTGAGTTGAAATGTTAATTAGTGTGTTGAAAATGGTTAAGTTTAGTGACTTGAAATAGTGAACTTGTAACTTGAAAAATGTGTAATGTAGTGACTTGAAATTGTGAAATTGTTTCTTAAAAATGGTGAGTGTAGTGACTTGAAACGTGAACTTGTGACTTGAAAATGGTTAAATGTAGTGACTTGAAATTTTGAATTAGTGACTTGAAAATGTTTAAGTGAAGTGACTTGAAATGCTAATTAGTGACTTGAAAATGGTTAAGTGAAGTGACTTGAAATTGTGAACTTGTATCTTGAAAAACATGTAATGTAGTGACTTGAAATTGTGAACTTGTTTCTTGAAAATGTTTAGTGTAGTCACTTGAAATGTGAACTTGTGAATTGAAAATGGTTAAATGTAGTGACTTGAAATTGTGAACTTGTTTCTTGAAAATGGTTAAGTGTAGTGACTTGAAATTGTGAACTTGCTTTTTGAAAATGGTTAAATGTACTGACTTAAAATGTGAATTAGTGAGTTGGAAATGGTTTAGTACAGTGACTTGAAATTGTGAACATGTTTCATGAAACTGGTAAAGTGTAGTGACTTGAAATTGGGAACTTTTTTCTTGAAATGGCTAAGCGTAGTGACTTGAAATAGTGAACTTTTTTATTGAAAATGGTTAAGTGTTGTGACTTGAAATGTGAATTAGTGACTTGAAAATGGTTAAGGGTAGTGACTTGATATTGGAATTAGGGACTTGAAAATGGTTAAATGTAGTGACTTAAAATTGTTAACTTGTATCTTGAAAATGGTTGAGTGTAGTGACTTGAAATTGGGAACTTTTTTCTTGAAATGGCTAAGCGTAGTGACTTGAAATTGTGAACTTTTTTATTGAAAATGGTTAAGTGTTGTGACTTGAAATGTTAATTAGTGACTTGAAAATGGTTAAGTGTAGTGACTCGAAATATGAATTAGGGACTTGAAAATGGTTAAATGTAGTGACTTGAAATTGTGAACTTGTTTCTTGAAAATAGTTGAGTGTAGTGACTTAAATTTGTGAACTTGTTTGTTGAAATGGTTAAGTGTAGTGACTTGTAATTTTGAACTTGTTTTTTGAAAATGGTTATATGTAGTGACTTGAAATGTGAATTAGTGTGTTGAAAATGGTAAATTGGTTAAATGTAGTGACTTGAAATGTGAATTAGTGTTTTAAAAATGGTTAAATGTAGTGACTTGAAATTGTGAACTTGTTTCTTGAAATTGGTTAACCGTAGTGACTTGAAATGTGAATTAGTGGCTTTAAAATGGTTAACTGTAGTGACTTGAAATGTAAATTAGTGACTTTAAAATGGTTAAGTGTAGTGCCTTGAAATATGAATTAGGGACTTGAAAATGGTAAAATGGTTAAATGTAGTTACTTGAAATTGTGAACTTGTCTCCTTAAAATGGTTGAGTGTAGTGACTTGAAATGTGAATTAGTGACTTTTAAATAGTTAAGTTTAGTGACTTGAAATGTGAATTAGGGACTTGAAAATGGTAAAATGGTTAAATGTAGTGACTTGAAATTGTTAACTTGTATCTTGAAAATGGTTGAGTGTAGTGACTTGAAATTGCGAACATGTTTCTTGAAAATGGTTAAGTGTCGTGAGTTGAAATGTTAATTAGTGTGTTGAAAATGGTTAAGTTTAGTGACTTGAAATAGTGAACTTGTAACTTGAAAAATGTGTAATGTAGTGACTTGAAATTGTGAAATTATTTCTTAAAAATGGTGAGTGTAGTGACTTGAAATTGGGAACTTTTTTCTTGACTTGAAATTTTGAATTAGTGACTTGAAAATGTTTAAGTGAAGTGACTTGAAAATGGTTAAGTGAAGTGACTTGAAATGTGAATTAGAGACTTGTAAATGGTTAAGTGTAGTGACTTTATATTGTGAACTTGTTTACTAAAATGGTTAAGTGTAGGGACTTGAAATTCTGAACATGTTTCTTGAAATGGTTAAGTGTAGTGACTTGCAATTGTGAACTTGTTTCTTGAAAATGGTTAAGTGTAGTGACTTGAAATTGTGAACTTGCTTTTTGAAAATGGTTAAATGTAGTGACTTAAAATGTGAATTAGTGAGTTGGAAATGGTTTAGCACAGTGACTTGAAATTGTGAACATGTTTCATGAAACTGGTAAAGTGTAGTGACTTGAAATTGGGAACTTTTTTCTTGAAATGGCTAAGCGTAGTGACTTGAAATAGTGAACATTTTTATTGAAAATGGTTAAGTGTTGTGACTTGAAATGTGAATTAGTGACTTGAAAATGGTTAAGTGTAGTGACTTGAAATTGGAATTAGGGACTTGAAAATGGTTAAATGTAGTGACTTAAAATTGTTAACTTGTATCTTGAAAATGGTTGAGTGTAGTGACTTGAAATTGCGAACATGTTTCTTGAAAATGGTTAAGTGTCGTGAGTTGAAATGTGAATTAGTGAGTTGAAAATGGTTAAGTTTAGTGACTTGAAATTGGGAACTTTTTTCTTGAAATGGCTAAGCGTAGTGACTTGAAATTGTGAACTTTTTTATTGAAAATGGTTAAGTGTTGTGACTAGAAATGTTAATTAGTGACTTGAAAATGGTTAAGTTTAGTGACTCGAAATATGAATTAGGTACTTGAAAATGGTTAAATGTAGTGACTTGAAATTGTGAACTTGTTTCTTGAAAATAGTTGAGTGCAGTGACTTAAAATTGTGAACTTGTTTGTTGAAATGGTTAAGTGTAGTGACTTGTAATTTTAAACTTGTTTCTTGAAAATGGTTAGATGTAGTGACTTGAAATGTGAATTAGTGTGTTGAAAATGGTAAATTGGTTAAATGTAGTGACTTGAAATGTGAATTAGTGTTTTAAAAATGGTTAAATGTAGTGACTTGAAATTGTGAACTTGTTTCTTGAAAATGGTTAAGTGTAGTGACTTGAAATTGTGAACTTGCTTTTTGAAAATGGTTAAATGTACTGACTTAAAATGTGAATTAGTGAGTTGGAAATGGTTTAGTACAGTGACTTGAAATTGTGAACATGTTTCATGAAACTGGTAAAGTGTAGTGACTTGAAATTGGGAACTTTTTTCTTGAAATGGCTAAGCGTAGTGACTTGAAATAGTGAACTTTTTTATTGAAAATGGTTAAGTGTTGTGACTTGAAATGTGAATTAGTGACTTGAAAATGGTTAAGTGTAGTGACTTGAAATTGGAATTAGGGACTTGAAAATGGTTAAATGTAGTGACTTAAAATTGTTAACTTGTATCTTGAAAATGGTTGAGTGTAGTGACTTGAAATTGCGAACATGTTTCTTGAAAATGGTTAAGTGTCGTGAGTTGAAATGTGAATTAGTGAGTTGAAAATGGTTAAGTTTAGTGACTTGAAATTGGGAACTTTTTTCTTGAAATGGCTAAGCGTAGTGACTTGAAATTGTGAACTTTTTTATTGAAAATGGTTAAGTGTTGTGACTAGAAATGTTAATTAGTGACTTGAAAATGGTTAAGTTTAGTGACTTAAAATTGTGAACTTGTTTGTTGAAATGGTTAAGTGTAGTGACTTGTAATTTTGAACTTGTTTCTTGAAAATGGTTAGATGTAGTGACTTGAAATGTGAATTAGTGTGTTGAAAATGGTAAATTGGTTAAATGTAGTGACTTGAAATGTGAATTAGTGTTTTAAAAATGGTTAAATGTAGTGACTTGAAATTGTGAACTTGTTTCTTGAAATTGGTTAACCGTAGTGACTTGAAATGTGAATTAGTGGCTTTAAAATGGTTAACTGTAGTGACTTGAAATGTAAATTAGTGACTTTAAAATGGTTAAGTGTAGTTCCTTGAAATATGAATTAGGGACTTGAAAATGGTAAAATGGTTAAATGTAGTTACTTGAAATTGTGAACTTGTCTCCTTAAAATGGTTGAGTGTAGTGACTTGAAATGTGAATTAGTGACTTTAAAATAGTTAAGTTTAGTGACTTGAAATGTGAATTAGGGACTTGAAAATGGTAAAATGGTTAAATGTAGTGACTTGAAATTGTTAACTTGTATCTTGAAAATTGTTGAGTGTAGTGACTTGAAATTGCGAACATGTTTCTTGAAAATGGTTAAGTGTCGTGAGTTGAAATGTGAATTAGTGAGTTGAAAATGGTTAAGTGTAGTGACTTGAAATTGGGAACTTTTTTCTTGAAATGGCTAAGCGTAGTGACTTGAAATTATGAACTTTTTTATTGAAAATGGTTAAGTGTTGTGACTTGAAATGTTAATTAGTGACTTGAAAATGGTTAAGTGTAGTGACTCGAAATATGAATTAGGGACTTGAAAATGGTTAAATGTACTGACTTGAAATTGTGAACTTGTTTCTTGAAAATAGTTGAGTGTAGTGACTTAAAATTGTGAACTTGTTTGTTGAAATGGTTAAGTGTAGTGACTTGTAATTTTGACCTTGTTTCTGGAAAATGGTTAGATGTAGTGACTTGAAATGTGAATTAGTGTGTTGAAAATGGTAAATTGGTTAAATGTAATGACTTGAAATGTGAATTAGTGTTTTAAAAATGGTTAAATGTAGTGACTTGAAATTGTGAACTTGTTTCTTGAAATTGGTTAACCGTAGTGACTTGAAATGTGAATTAGTGGCTTTAAAATGGTTAACTGTAGTGACTTGAAATGTAAATTAGTGACTTTAAAATGGTTAAGTGTAGTGCCTTGAAATATGAATTAGGGACTTGAAAATGGTAAAATGGTTAAATGTAGTTACTTGAAATTGTGAACTTGTCTCCTTAAAATGGTTGAGTGTAGTGACTTGAAATGTGAATTAGGGACTTTAAAATAGTTAAGTTTAATGACTTGAAATGTGAATTAGGGACTTGAAAATGGTAAAATGGTTAAATGTAGTGACTTGAAATTGTTAACTTGTATCTTGAAAATGGTTGAGTGTAGTGACTTGAAATTGCGAACATGTTTCTTGAAAATGGTTAAGTGTCGTGAGTTGAAATGTTAATTAGTGTGTTGAAAATGGTTAAGTTTAGTGACTTGAAATAGTGAACTTGTAACTTGAAAAATGTGTAATGTAGTGACTTGAAATTGTGAAATTGTTTCTTAAAAATGGTGAGTGTAGTGACTTGAAATGTGAACTTGTGACTTGAAAATGGTTAAATGTAGTGACTTGAAATTTTGAATTAGTGACTTGAAAATGTTTAAGTGAAGTGACTTGAAAATGGTTAAGTGAAGTGACTTGAAATGTGAATTAGAGACTTGTAAATGGTTAAGTGTAGTGACTTTATATTGTGAACTTGTTTACTAAAATGGTTAAGTGTAGGGACTTGAAATTCTGAACATGTTTCTTGAAATGGTTAAGTGTAGTGACTTGCAATTGTGAACTTGTTTCTTGAAAATGGTTAAGTGTAGTGACTTGAAATTGTGAACTTGCTTTTTGAAAATGGTTAAATGTACTGACTTAAAATGTGAATTAGTGAGTTGGAAATGGTTTAGTACAGTGACTTGAAATTGTGAACATGTTTCATGAAACTGGTAAAGTGTAGTGACTCGAAATTGGGAACTTTTTTCTTGAAATGGCTAAGCGTAGTGACTTGAAATAGTGAACTTTTTTATTGAAAATGGTTAAGTGTTGTGACTTGAAATGTGAATTAGTGACTTGAAAATGGTTAAGTGTAGTGACTTGAAATTGGAATTAGGGACTTGAAAATGGTTAAATGTAGTGACTTAAAATTGTTAACTTGTAGCTTGAAAATGGTTGAGTGTAGTGACTTGAAATTGCGAACATGTTTCTTGAAAATGGTTAAGTGTCGTGAGTTGAAATGTGAATTAGTGAGTTGAAAATGGTTAAGTGTAGTGACTTGAAATTGGGAACTTTTTTCTTGAAATGGCTAAGCGTAGTGACTTGAAATTGTGAACTTTTTTATTGAAAATGGTTAAGTGTTGTGACTTGAAATGTTAATTAGTGACTTGAAAATGGTTAAGTGTAGTGACTCGAAATATGAATTAGGGACTTGAAAATGGTTAAATGTAGTGACTTGAAATTGTGAACTTGTTTCTTGAAAATAGTTGAGTGTAGTGACTTAAAATTGTGAACTTGTTTGTTGAAATGGTTAAGTGTAGTGACTTGTAATTTTGAACTTGTTTCTTGAAAATGGTTAGATGTAGTGAATTGAAATGTGAATTAGTGTGTTGAAAATGGTAAATTGGTTAAATGTAGTGACTTGAAATGTGAATTAGTGTTTTAAAAATGGTTAAATGTAGTGACTTGAAATTGTGAACTTGTTTCTTGAAATTGGTTAACCGTAGTGACTTGAAATGTGAATTAGTGGCTTTAAAATGGTTAACTGTAGTGACTTGAAATGTAAATTAGTGACTTTAAAATGGTTAAGTGTAGTGCCTTGAAATATGAATTAGGGACTTGAAATTGTGAACTTGTCTCCTTAAAATGGTTGAGTGTAGTGACTTGAAATGTGAATTAGTGACTTTAAAATAGTTAAGTTTAGTGACTTGAAATGTGAATTAGGGACTTGAAAATGGTAAAATGGTTAAATGTAGTGACTTGAAATTGTTAACTTGTATCTTGAAAATGGTTGAGTGTAGTGACTTGAAATTGCGAACATGTTAAGTGTCGTGAGTTGAAATGTTAATTAGTGTGTTGAAAATGGTTAAGTTTAGTGACTTGAAATAGTGAACTTGTATCTTGAAAAATGTGTAATGTAGTGACTTGAAATTGTGAAATTATTTCTTAAAAATGGTGAGTGTAGTGACTTGAAATGTGAACTTGTGACTTGAAAATGGTTAAATGTAGTGACTTGAAATTTTGAATTAGTGACTTGAAAATGTTTAAGTGAAGTGACTTGAAATGCTAATTAGTGACTTGAAAATGGTTAAGTGAAGTGACTTGAAATGTGAATTAGAGACTTGTAAATGGTTAAGTGTAGTGACTTTATATTGTGAACTTGTTTACTAAAATGGTTAAGTGTAGGGACTTGAAATTCTGAACATGTTTCTTGAAATGGTTAAGTGTAGTGACTTGCAATTGTGAACTTGTTTCTTGAAAATGGTTAAGTGTAGTGACTTGAAATTGTGAACTTGCTTTTTGAAAATGGTTAAATGTAGTGACTTAAAATGTGAATTAGTGAGTTGGAAATGGTTTAGCACAGTGACTTGAAATTGTGAACATGTTTCATGAAACTGGTAAAGTGTAGTGACTTGAAATTGGGAACTTTTTTCTTGAAATGGCTAAGCGTAGTGACTTGAAATAGTGAACATTTTTATTGAAAATGGTTAAGTGTTGTGACTTGAAATGTGAATTAGTGACTTGAAAATGGTTAAGTGTAGTGACTTGAAATTGGAATTAGGGACTTGAAAATGGTTAAATGTAGTGACTTAAAATTGTTAACTTGTATCTTGAAAATGGTTGAGTGTAGTGACTTGAAATTGCGAACATGTTTCTTGAAAATGGTTAAGTGTCGTGAGTTGAAATGTGAATTAGTGAGTTGAAAATGGTTAAGTTTAGTGACTTGAAATAGTGAATTAGTGAGTTGAAAATGGTTAACTGTAGTGACTTGAAATGTAAATTAGCTACTTTAAAATGGTTAACTGTAGTGAACTGAAATGTAAATTAGTGACTTTCAAATGGTTAAGTGTAGTACCTTTAAATATGAATTAGGGACTTGAAAATGGTAAAATGGTTAAATGTAGTTACTTGAAATTGTGAACTTGTCTCCTTAAAATGGTTGAGTGTAGTGACTTGAAATGTGAATTAGTGACTTTAAAATGGTTATGTGTAGTGACTTGAAATGTGAATTAGGGAATTGAAAATGGTTAAGTGTAGTGACTTGAAAATAGTAAAATGGGTAAATGAAGTTAATTGAAATTGTAAACTTGTCTCCTTAAAATGGTTGAGTGTAGTGACTTGAAATGTGAATTAGTGACTTTAAAATAGTTAAGTTTAGTGACTTGAAATGTGAATTAGGGACTTGAAATTGGTAAAATGGTTAAATGTAGTGACTTGAAATTGTGAACTTGTCTCCTTAAAATGGTTGAGTGTAGTGACTTGAAATGTGAATTAGGGACTTTAAAATAGTTAAGTTTAGTGACTTGAAATGTGAATTAGGGACTTGGAAATGGTAAAATGGTTAAATGTCGTGACTTGAAGTTGCAAACATGTTTTTTGAAAGTGGTTAAGTGTCGTGAGTTGAAATGTGAATTAGTGAGTTGAAAATGGTTAAGTTTAGTGACTTGAAATTGTGAACTTGTATCTTGAAAAACATGTAATGTAGTGACTTGAAATTGTGAACTTGTTTCTTGAAAATGTTTAGTGTAGTCACTTGAAATGTGAACTTGTGAATTGAAAATGGTTAAATGTAGTGACTTGAAATTGTGAATTAGTTACTTGAAAATGGTTAAGTGAAGTGACTTGAAATGTTAATTAGTGACTTGAAAATGGTTAAGTGAAGTGACTTGAAATGTGAATTAGAGACATGTAAATGATTAAGTGTAGTGACTTTATATTGTGAACTTGTTTACTAAAATGGTTAAGTGTAGTGACTTGAAATTGTGAACTTATTTCTTGAAATGGTTAAGTGTAGTGACTTGCAATTGTGAACTTGTTTCTTAAAAATCGTTAAGTGTAGTGACTTTAAAATGGTTAAGTGTAGTGACTTGAAATGTGAATTAGGGACTTGAAAATAGTAAAATGGGTAAATGAAGTTACTTGAAATTGTAAACTTGTCTCCTTAAAATGGTTGAGTGTAGTGACTTGAAATGTGAATTAGTGACTTTAAAATAGTTAAGTTTAGTGACTTGAAATGTGAATTAGGGACTTGAAATTAGTAAAATGGTTAAATGTTGTGACTTGAAATTGTGAACTTGTCTCCTTAAAATGGTTGAGTGTAGTGACTTGAAATGTGAATTAGGGACTTTAAAATAGTTAAGTTTAGTGACTTGAAATGTGAATTAGGGACTTGGAAATGGTAAAATGGTTAAATTTAGTGACTTGAAATTGTGAACTTGTATCTTGAAAAACGTGTAATGTAGTGACTTGAAATTATGAACTTGTTTCTTGAAAATGTTTAGTGTAGTCACTTGAAATGTGAACTTGTGAATTGAAAATGGTTAAATGTAGTGACTTGAAATTGTGAATTAGTGACTTGAAAATGGTTAAGTGAAGTGACTTGAAATGTTAATTAGTGACTTGAAAATGGTTAAGTGAAGTGACTTGAAATGTGAATTAGAGACTTGTAAATGATTAAGTGTAGTGACTTTATATTGTGAACTTGTTTACTAAAATGGTTTAGTGTAGTGACTTGCAATTGTGAACTTGTTTCTTGAAAATGGTTAAGTGTAGTGACTTGAAATGTGAATTAGTGATTTGACAATGGTTAAGTGTAGTGACTTAAAATGTGAATTAGGGTCTTGAAAATGGTAAAGTGTAGTGACTTGAAATTGTGAACTTACTTCTTGAAATGGCTAAGCGGAGTGACTTGAAATTGTGAACTTGTTTCTTGAAAATGGTTAAATGTAGTGATTTGAAATGTGAATTAGTGACTTGAAAATGGTTAAGTGTAGTGACTTGAAATATGAATTAGGGACTTGAAAATGGTAAAATGGTTAAATGTAGTTACTTGAAATTGTGAACTTGTTTCTTGAAAATGGCTGAGTGTAGTGACTTAAAATTGTGAACTTGTTTCTTGAAATGGTTAAGTGTAGTGACTTGCAATTTTGAACTTGTTTCTTGAAAATGGTTAAATGTAGTGACTTGAAATGTGAATTAGTGTGTTGAAAATGGTAAAATGATTAAATGTAGTGACTTGAAATGTGAATTAGTGTTTTGAAAATGGTAAAATGGTTAAATGTAGTGACTTGAAATTGTGAACTTGTTTCTTGAAATTGGTTAACCGTTGTTACTTGAAATGTGAAATAGTGACTTTAAAATGGTTAAGTGTAGTGACTTGAAATGTGAATTAGGGACTTGAAAATAGTAAAATGGGTAAATGAAGTTACTTGAAATTGTAAACTTGTCTCCTTAAAATGGTTGAGTGTAGTGACTTGAAATGTGAATTAGTGACTTTAAAATAGTTAAGTTTAGTGACTTGAAATGTGAATTAGGGACTTGAAATTGGTAAAATGGTTAAATGTAGTGACTTGAAATTGTGAACTTGTCTCCTTAAAATGGTTGAGTGTAGTGACTTGAAATGTGAATTAGGGACTTTAAAATAGTTAAGTTTAGTGACTTGAAATGTGAATTAGGGACTTGGAAATGGTAAAATGGTTAAATGTCGTGACTTGAAGTTGTAAACAAGATTTTTGAAAATGGTTAAGTGTCGTGAGTTGAAATGTGAATTAGTGAGTTGAAAATGGTTAGGTTTAGTGACTTGAAATTGTGAACTTGTATCTTGAAAAACGTGTAATGTAGTGACTTGAAATTGTGAACTTGTTTCTTGAAAATGTTTAGTGTAGTCACTTGAAATGTGAACTTGTGAATTGAAAATGGTTAAATGTAGTGACTTGAAATTGTGAATTAGTGACTTGAAAAAGGTTAAGTGAAGTGACTTGAAATGTTAATTAGTGACTTGAAAATGGTTAAGTGAAGTGACTTGAAATGTGAATTAGAGACTTGTAAATGATTAAGTGTAGTGACTTTATATTGTGAACTTGTTTACTAAAACGGTTAAGTGTAGTGACTTGAAATTGTGAACTTATTTCTTGAAATGGTTAAGTGTAGTGACTTGCAATTGTGAACTTGTTTCTTGAAAATGGTTAAGTGTAGTGACTTGAAATTGTGAACTTGTTTCTTGAAGATGGTTAAATGTAGTGACTTGAAATGTGAATTAGTGATTTGACAATGGTTAAGTGTAGTGACTTAAAATGTGAATTAGGGTCTTGAAAATGGTAAAGTGTAGTGACTTGAAATTGTGAACTTGTTTCTTCAAATGGCTAAGCGGAGTGACTTGAAATTGTGAACTTGTTTCTTGAAAATGGTTAAGTGTAGTGAGTTGAAATGTGAATTAGTGAGTTGAAAATGGTTAAGTGTAGTGACTTGAAATATGAATTAGGGACTTGAAAATGGTAAAATGGTTAAATGTAGTTACTTGAAATTGTGAACTTGTTTCTTGAAAATGGCTGAGTGTAGTGACTTAAAATTGTGAACTTGTTTCTTGAAAAACGTGTAATGTAGTGACTTGAAATTGTGAACTTGTTTCTTGAAAATGTTTAGTGTAGTCACTTGAAATGTGAACTTGTGAATTGAAAATGGTTAAATGTAGTGACTTGAAATTGTGAATTAGTGACTTGAAAAAGGTTAAGTGAAGTGACTTGAAATGTTAATTAGTGACTTGAAAATGGTTAAGTGAAGTGACTTGAAATGTGAATTAGAGACTTGTAAATGATTAAGTGTAGTGACTTTATATTGTGAACTTGTTTACTAAAACGGTTAAGTGTAGTGACTTGAAATTGTGAACTTATTTCTTGAAATGGTTAAGTGTAGTGACTTGCAATTGTGAACTTGTTTCTTGAAAATGGTTAAGTGTAGTGACTTGAAATTGTGAACTTGT
This sequence comes from Capsicum rhomboideum, assembly GCA_031232105.1. Taxonomy (NCBI): domain Eukaryota; kingdom Viridiplantae; phylum Streptophyta; class Magnoliopsida; order Solanales; family Solanaceae; genus Capsicum; species Capsicum rhomboideum. The sequence goes on from CP124711.1 coordinate 62,778,679, forward strand.
TTCTTGAAGATGGTTAAATGTAGTGACTTGAAATGTGAATTAGTGATTTGACAATGGTTAAGTGTAGTGACTTAAAATGTGAATTAGGGTCTTGAAAATGGTAAAGTGTAGTGACTTGAAATTGTGAACTTGTTTCTTCAAATGGCTAAGCGGAGTGACTTGAAATTGTGAACTTGTTTCTTGAAAATGGTTAAGTGTAGTGAGTTGAAATGTGAATTAGTGAGTTGAAAATGGTTAAGTGTAGTGACTTGAAATATGAATTAGGGACTTGAAAATGGTAAAATGGTTAAATGTAGTTACTTGAAATTGTGAACTTGTCTCCTTAAAATGGTTGAGTGTAGTGACTTGAAATGTGAATTAGTGACTTTAAAATGGTTATGTGTAGTGACTTGAAATGTGAATTAGGGAATTGAAAATGGTTAAGTGTAGTGACTTGAAAATAGTAAAATGGGTAAATGAAGTTACTTGAAATTGTAAACTTGTCTCCTTAAAATGGTTGAGTGTAGTGACTTGAAATGTGAATTAGTGACTTTAAAATAGTTAAGTTTAGTGACTTGAAATGTGAATTAGGGACTTGAAATTGGTAAAATGGTTAAATGTAGTGACTTGAAATTGTGAACTTGTCTCCTTAAAATGGTTGAGTGTAGTGACTTGAAATGTGAATTAGGGACTTTAAAATAGTTAAGTTTAGTGACTTGAAATGTGAATTAGGGACTTGGAAATGGTAAAATGGTTAAATGTCGTGACTTGAAGTTGCAAACATGTTTTTTGAAAGTGGTTAAGTGTCGTGAGTTGAAATGTGAATTAGTGAGTTGAAAATGGTTAAGTTTAGTGACTTGAAATTGTGAACTTGTATCTTGAAAAACATGTAATGTAGTGACTTGAAATTGTGAACTTGTTTCTTGAAAATGTTTAGTGTAGTCACTTGAAATGTGAACTTGTGAATTGAAAATGGTTAAATGTAGTGACTTGAAATTGTGAATTAGTTACTTGAAAATGGTTAAGTGAAGTGACTTGAAATGTTAATTAGTGACTTGAAAATGGTTAAGTGAAGTGACTTGAAATGTGAATTAGAGACATGTAAATGATTAAGTGTAGTGACTTTATATTGTGAACTTGTTTACTAAAATGGTTAAGTGTAGTGACTTGAAATTGTGAACTTATTTCTTGAAATGGTTAAGTGTAGTGACTTGCAATTGTGAACTTGTTTCTTAAAAATCGTTAAGTGTAGTGACTTTAAAATGGTTAAGTGTAGTGACTTGAAATGTGAATTAGGGACTTGAAAATAGTAAAATGGGTAAATGAAGTTACTTGAAATTGTAAACTTGTCTCCTTAAAATGGTTGAGTGTAGTGACTTGAAATGTGAATTAGTGACTTTAAAATAGTTAAGTTTAGTGACTTGAAATGTGAATTAGGGACTTGAAATTAGTAAAATGGTTAAATGTTGTGACTTGAAATTGTGAACTTGTCTGCTTAAAATGGTTGAGTGTAGTGACTTGAAATGTGAATTAGGGACTTTAAAATAGTTAAGTTTAGTGACTTGAAATGTGAATTAGGGACTTGGAAATGGTAAAATGGTTAAATTTAGTGACTTGAAATTGTGAACTTGTATCTTGAAAAACGTGTAATGTAGTGACTTGAAATTATGAACTTGTTTCTTGAAAATGTTTAGTGTAGTCACTTGAAATGTGAACTTGTGAATTGAAAATGGTTAAATGTAGTGACTTGAAATTGTGAATTAGTGACTTGAAAATGGTTAAGTGAAGTGACTTGAAATGTTAATTAGTGACTTGAAAATGGTTAAGTGAAGTGACTTGAAATGTGAATTAGAGACTTGTAAATGATTAAGTGTAGTGACTTTATATTGTGAACTTGTTTACTAAAATGGTTTAGTGTAGTGACTTGCAATTGTGAACTTGTTTCTTGAAAATGGTTAAGTGTAGTGACTTGAAATGTGAATTAGTGATTTGACAATGGTTAAGTGTAGTGACTTAAAATGTGAATTAGGGTCTTGAAAATGGTAAAGTGTAGTGACTTGAAATTGTGAACTTACTTCTTGAAATGGCTAAGCGGAGTGACTTGAAATTGTGAACTTGTTTCTTGAAAATGGTTAAATGTAGTGATTTGAAATGTGAATTAGTGACTTGAAAATGGTTAAGTGTAGTGACTTGAAATATGAATTAGGGACTTGAAAATGGTAAAATGGTTAAATGTAGTTACTTGAAATTGTGAACTTGTTTCTTGAAAATGGCTGAGTGTAGTGACTTAAAATTGTGAACTTGTTTCTTGAAATGGTTAAGTGTAGTGACTTGCAATTTTGAACTTGTTTCTTGAAAATGGTTAAATGTAGTGACTTGAAATGTGAATTAGTGTGTTGAAAATGGTAAAATGATTAAATGTAGTGACTTGAAATGTGAATTAGTGTTTTGAAAATGGTAAAATGGTTAAATGTAGTGACTTGAAATTGTGAACTTGTTTCTTGAAATTGGTTAACCGTTGTTACTTGAAATGTGAAATAGTGACTTTAAAATGGTTAAGTGTAGTGACTTGAAATGTGAATTAGGGACTTGAAAATAGTAAAATGGGTAAATGAAGTTACTTGAAATTGTAAACTTGTCTCCTTAAAATGGTTGAGTGTAGTGACTTGAAATGTGAATTAGTGACTTTAAAATAGTTAAGTTTAGTGACTTGAAATGTGAATTAGGGACTTGAAATTGGTAAAATGGTTAAATGTAGTGACTTGAAATTGTGAACTTGTCTCCTTAAAATGGTTGAGTGTAGTGACTTGAAATGTGAATTAGGGACTTTAAAATAGTTAAGTTTAGTGACTTGAAATGTGAATTAGGGACTTGGAAATGGTAAAATGGTTAAATGTCGTGACTTGAAGTTGTAAACAAGATTTTTGAAAATGGTTAAGTATCGTGAGTTGAAATGTGAATTAGTGAGTTGAAAATGGTTAGGTTTAGTGACTTGAAATTGTGAACTTGTATCTTGAAAAACGTGTAATGTAGTGACTTGAAATTGTGAACTTGTTTCTTGAAAATGTTTAGTGTAGTCACTTGAAATGTGAACTTGTGATTGAAAATGGTTAAATGTAGTGACTTGAAATTGTGAATTAGTGACTTGAAAAAGGTTAAGTGAAGTGACTTGAAATGTTAATTAGTGACTTGAAAATGGTTAAGTGAAGTGACTTGAAATGTGAATTAGAGACTTGTAAATGATTAAGTGTAGTGACTTTATATTGTGAACTTGTTTACTAAAACGGTTAAGTGTAGTGACTTGAAATTGTGAACTTATTTCTTGAAATGGTTAAGTGTAGTGACTTGCAATTGTGAACTTGTTTCTTGAAAATGGTTAAGTGTAGTGACTTGAAATTGTGAACTTGTTTCTTGAAGATGGTTAAATGTAGTGACTTGAAATGTGAATTAGTGATTTGACAATGGTTAAGTGTAGTGACTTAAAATGTGAATTAGGGTCTTGAAAATGGTAAAGTGTAGTGACTTGAAATTGTGAACTTGTTTCTTCAAATGGCTAAGCGGAGTGACTTGAAATTGTGAACTTGTTTCTTGAAAATGGTTAAGTGTAGTGAGTTGAAATGTGAATTAGTGAGTTGAAAATGGTTAAGTGTAGTGACTTGAAATATGAATTAGGGACTTGAAAATGGTAAAATGGTTAAATGTAGTTACTTGAAATTGTGAACTTGTTTCTTGAAAATGGCTGAGTGTAGTGACTTAAAATTGTGAACTTGTTTCTTGAAATGGTTAAGTGTAGTGACTTGCAATTTTGAACTTGTTTCTTGAAAATGGTTAAATGTAGTGACTTGAAATGTGAATTAGTGTGTTGAAAATGGTAAAATGATTAAATGTAGTGACTTGAAATGTGAATTAGTGTTTTGAAAATGGTAAAATGGTTAAATGTAGTGACTTGAAATTGTGAACTTGTTTCTTGAAATCGGTTAACCGTTGTTACTTGAAATGTGAATTAGTGACTTTAAAATGGTTAAGTGTAGTGACTTGAAATATGAATTAGGGACTTGAAAATAGTAAAATGGGTAAATGAAGTTACTTGAAATTGTGAACTTGTCTCCTTAAAATGGTTGAGTGTAGTGACTTGAAATGTGAATTAGTGACTTTAAAATAGTTAAGTTTAGTGACTTGAAATGTGAATTAGGGACTTGAAATTGGTAAAATGGTTAAATGTAGTGACTTGAAATTGTGAACTTGTCTCCTTAAAATGGTTGAGTGTAGTGACTTGAAATGTGAATTAGGGACTTTAAAATAGTTAAGTTTAGTGACTTGAAATGTGAATTAGGGACTTGGAAATGGTAAAATGGTTAAATTTAGTGACTTGAAATTGCGAACATGTTTCTTGAAAATGGTTAAGTGTCGTGAGTTGAAATGTGAATTAGTGAGTTGAAAATGGTTAAGTTTAGTGACTTGAAATTGTGAACTTGTATCTTGAAAAACGTGTAATGTAGTGACTTGAAATTGTGAACTTGTTTCTTGAAAATGTTGAGTGTAAACACTTGAAATGTGAACTTTTGAATTGAAAATGGTTAAATGTAGTGACTTGAAATTGTGAATTAGTGACTTGAAAATGGTTAAGTGAAGTGACTTGAAATGTGAATTAGAGACTTGTAAATGATTAAGTGTAGTGACTTTATATTGTGAACTTGTTTACTAAAATGGTTTAGTGTAATGACTTGAAATTGTGAACTTGTTTCTTGAAATGGTTAAGTGTAGTGACTTGCAATTTTGAACTTGTTTCTTGAAAATGGTTAAATGTAGTGACTTGAAATGTGAATTAGTGTGTTGAAAATGGTAAAATGATTAAATGTAGTGACTTGAAATGTGAATTAGTGATTTGAAAATGGTAAAATGGTTAAATGTAGTGACTTAAAATTGTGAACTTGTTTCTTGAAATTGGTTAACCGTGGTTACTTGAAATGTGAATTAGTGACTTTAAAATGGTTTAGTCTAGTGAGTTGAAATGTGAATTAGGGACTTGAAAATAGTAAAATGGGTAAATGAAGTTACTTGAAATTGTGAACTTGTCTCCTTAAAATGGTTGAGTGTAGTGACTTGAAATGTGAATTAGGGACTTTAAAATAGTTAAGTTTAGTGACTTGAAATGTGAATTAGGGACTTGGAAATGGTAAAATGGTTAAATTTAGTGACTTGAAATTGTGAACTTGTATCTTGAAAAACGTGTAATGTAGTGACTTGAAATTATGAACTTGTTTCTTGAAAATGTTTAGTGTAGTCACTTGAAATGTGAACTTGTGAATTGAAAATGGTTAAATGTAGTGACTTGAAATTGTGAATTAGTGACTTGAAAATGGTTAAGTGAAGTGACTTGAAATGTTAATTAGTGACTTGAAAATGGTTAAGTGAAGTGACTTGAAATGTGAATTAGAGACTTGTAAATGATTAAGTGTAGTGACTTTATATTGTGAACTTGTTTACTAAAATGGTTTAGTGTAGTGACTTGCAATTGTGAACTTGTTTCTTGAAAATGGTTAAGTGTAGTGACTTGAAATGTGAATTAGTGATTTGACAATGGTTAAGTGTAGTGACTTAAAATGTGAATTAGGGTCTTGAAAATGGTAAAATGATTAAATGTAGTGACTTGTAATTGTGAACTTACTTCTTGAAATGGCTAAGCGGAGTGACTTGAAATTGTGAACTTGTTTCTTGAAAATGGTTAAGTGTAGTGATTTGAAATGTGAATTAGTGACTTGAAAATGGTTAAGTGTAGTGACTTGAAATATGAATTAGGTACTTGAAAATGGTAAAATGGTTAAATGTAGTTACTTGAAATTGTGAACTTGTTTCTTGAAAATGGTTAAGTGTAGTGACTTGAAAGTGTGAACTTGTTTCTTGAAATGGTTAAGTGTAGTGACTTGCAATTTTGAACTTGTTTCTTGAAAATGGTTAAATGTAGTGACTTGAAATGTGAATTAGTGTGTTGAAAATGGTAAAATGATTAAATGTAGTGACTTGAAATGTGAATTAGTGTTTTGAAAATGGTAAAATGGTTAAATGTAGTGACTTGAAATTGTGAACTTGTTTCTTGAAATTGGTTAACCGTTGTTACTTGAAATGTGAATTAGTGACTTTAAAATGGTTAAGTGTAGTGACTTGAAATGTGAATTAGGGACTTGAAAATAGTAAAATGGGTAAATGAAGTTACTTGAAATTGTAAACTTGTCTCCTTAAAATGGTTGAGTGTAGTGACTTGAAATGTGAATTAGTGACTTTAAAATAGTTAAGTTTAGTGACTTGAAATGTGAATTAGGGACTTGAAATTGGTAAAATGGTTAAATGTAGTGACTTGAAATTGTGAACTTGTCTCCTTAAAATGGTTGAGTGTAGTGACTTGAAATGTGAATTAGGGACTTTAAAATAGTTAAGTTTAGTGACTTGAAATGTGAATTAGGGACTTGGAAATGGTAAAATGGTTAAATTTAGTGACTTGAAATTGCGAACATGTTTCTTGAAAATGGTTAAGTGTCGTGAGTTGAAATGTGAATTAGTGAGTTGAAAATGGTTAAGTTTAGTGACTTGAAATTGTGAACTTGTATCTTGAAAAACGTGTAATGTCGTGACTTGAAATTGTGAACTTGTTTCTTGAAAATGTTGAGTGTAAACACTTGAAATGTGAACTTGTGAATTTAAAATGGTTAAATGTAGTGACTTGAAATTGTGAATTAGTGACTTGAAAATGGTTAAGTGAAGTGACTTGAAATGTGAATTAGAGACTTGTAAATGATTAAGTGTAGTGACTTTATATTGTGAACTTGTTTACTAAAATGGTTTAGTGTAATGACTTGAAATTGTGAACTTGTTTCTTGAAATGGTTAAGTGTAGTGACTTGCAATTGTGAACTTGTTTCTTGAAAATGGTTAAGTGTAGTGACTTGAAATTGTGAACTTGTTTCTTGAAAATGGTTAAGTGTAGTGACTTGAAATGTGAATTAGTGACTTGAAAATGGTTAAGTGTAGTGACTTGAAATATGAATTAGGGACTTGAAAATGGTAAAATGGTTAAATGTAGTGACTTGAAATTGTGAACTTACTTCTTGAAATGGCTAAGCGGGGTGACTTGAAATTGTGAACTTGTTTCTTGAAAATGGTTAAGTGTAGTGATTTGAAATGTGAATTAGTGACTTGAAAATGGTTAAGTGTAGTGACTTGAAATATGAATTAGGTACTTGAAAATGGTAAAATGGTTAAATGTAGTTACTTGAAATTGTGAACTTGTTTCTTGAAAATTGTTAAGTGTAGTGACTTGAAAGTGTGAACTTGTTTCTTGAAATGGTTAAGTGTAGTGACTTGCAATTTTGAACTTGTTTCTTGAAAATGGTTAAATGTAGTGACTTGAAATGTGAATTAGTGTGTTGAAAATGGTAAAATGATTAAATGTAGTGACTTGAAATGTGAATTAGTGTTTTGAAAATGGTAAAATGGTTAAATGTAGTGACTTGAAATTGTGAACTTGTTTCTTGAAATTGGTTAACCGTTGTTACTTGAAATGTGAATTAGTGACTTTAAAATGGTTAAGTGTAGTGACTTGAAATGTGAATTAGGGACTTGAAAATAGTAAAATGGGTAAATGAAGTTACTTGAAATTGTAAACTTGTCTCCTTAAAATGGTTGAGTGTAGTGACTTGAAATGTGAATTAGTGACTTTAAAATAGTTAAGTTTAGTGACTTGAAATGTGAATTAGGGACTTGAAATTGGTAAAATGGTTAAATGTAGTGACTTGAAATTGTGAACTTGTCTCCTTAAAATGGTTGAGTGTAGTGACTTGAAATGTGAATTAGGGACTTTAAAATAGTTAAGTTTAGTGACTTGAAATGTGAATTAGGGACTTGGAAATGGTAAAATGGTTAAATGTCGTGACTTGAAATTGCAAACATGTTTTTTCAAAATGGTTAAGTGTCGTGAGTTGAAATGTGAATTAGTGAGTTGAAAATGGTTAAGTTTAGTGACTTGAAATTGTGAACTTGTATCTTGAAAAACGTGTAATGTAGTGACTTGAAATTGTGAACTTGTTTCTTGAAAATGTTTAGTGTAGTCACTTGAAATGTGAACTTGTGAATTGAAAATGGTTAAATGTAGTGACTTGAAATTGTGAATTAGTGACTTGAAAATGGTTAAGTGAAGTGACTTGAAATGTTAATTAGTGACTTGAAAATGGTTAAGTGAAGTGACTTGAAATGTTAATTAGAGACTTGTAAATGATTAAGTGTAGTGACTTTATATTGTGAACTTGTTTACTAAAATGGTTAAGTGTAGTGACTTGAAATTGTGAACTTATTTCTTCAAATGGTTAAGTGTAGTGACTTGCAATTGTGAACTTGTTTCTTGAAAATGGTTAAGTGTAGTGACTTGAAATTGTGAACTTGTTTCTTGAAAATGGTTAAATGTAGTGACTTGAAATGTGAATTAGTGATTTGACAATGGTTAAGTGTAGTGACTTAAAATGTGAATTAGGGTCTTGAAAATGGTAAAGTGTAGTGACTTGAAATTGTGAACTTGTCTCTTCAAATGGCTAAGCGGAGTGACTTGAAATTGTGAACTTGTTTCTTGAAAATGGTTAAGTGTAGTGAGTTGAAATGTGAATTAGGGACTTGAAAATAGTAAAATGGGTAAATGAAGTTACTTGAAATTGTAAACTTGTCTCCTTAAAATGGTTGAGTGTAGTGACTTGAAATGTGAATTAGTGACTTTAAAATAGTTAAGTTTAGTGACTTGAAATGTGAATTAGGGACTTGAAATTGGTAAAATGGTTAAATGTAGTGACTTGAAATTGTGAACTTGTCTCCTTAAAATGGTTGAGTGTAGTGACTTGAAATGTGAATTAGGGACTTTAAAATAGTTAAGTTTAGTGACTTGAAATGTGAATTAGGGACTTGGAAATGGTAAAATGGTTAAATTTAGTGACTTGAAATTGCGAACATGTTTCTTGAAAATGGTTAAGTGTCGTGAGTTGAAATGTGAATTAGTGAGTTGAAAATGGTTAAGTTTAGTGACTTGAAATTGTGAACTTGTATCTTGAAAAACGTGTAATGTCGTGACTTGAAATTGTGAACTTGTTTCTTGAAAATGTTGAGTGTAAACACTTGAAATGTGAACTTGTGAATTTAAAATGGTTAAATGTAGTGACTTGAAATTGTGAATTAGTGACTTGAAAATGGTTAAGTGAAGTGACTTGAAATGTGAATTAGAGACTTGTAAATGATTAAGTGTAGTGACTTTATATTGTGAACTTGTTTACTAAAATGGTTTAGTGTAATGACTTGAAATTGTGAACTTGTTTCTTGAAATGGTTAAGTGTAGTGACTTGCAATTGTGAACTTGTTTCTTGAAAATGGTTAAGTGTAGTGACTTGAAATTGTGAACTTGTTTCTTGAAAATGGTTAAGTGTAGTGACTTGAAATGTGAATTAGTGACTTGAAAATGGTTAAGTGTAGTGACTTGAAATATGAATTAGGGACTTGAAAATGGTAAAATGGTTAAATGTAGTGACTTGAAATTGTGAACTTACTTCTTGAAATGGCTAAGCGGGGTGACTTGAAATTGTGAACTTGTTTCTTGAAAATGGTTAAGTGTAGTGATTTGAAATGTGAATTAGTGACTTGAAAATGGTTAAGTGTAGTGACTTGAAATATGAATTAGGTACTTGAAAATGGTAAAATGGTTAAATGTAGTTACTTGAAATTGTGAACTTGTTTCTTGAAAATGGTTAAGTGTAGTGACTTGAAAGTGTGAACTTGTTTCTTGAAATGGTTAAGTGTAGTGACTTGCAATTTTGAACTTGTTTCTTGAAAATGGTTAAATGTAGTGACTTGAAATGTGAATTAGTGTGTTGAAAATGGTAAAATGATTAAATGTAGTGACTTGAAATGTGAATTAGTGTTTTGAAAATGGTAAAATGGTTAAATGTAGTGACTTGAAATTGTGAACTTGTTTCTTGAAATTGGTTAACCGTTGTTACTTGAAATGTGAATTAGTGACTTTAAAATGGTTAAGTGTAGTGACTTGAAATGTGAATTAGGGACTTGAAAATAGTAAAATGGGTAAATGAAGTTACTTGAAATTGTAAACTTGTCTCCTTAAAATGGTTGAGTGTAGTGACTTGAAATGTGAATTAGTGACTTTAAAATAGTTAAGTTTAGTGACTTGAAATGTGAATTAGGGACTTGAAATTGGTAAAATGGTTAAATGTAGTGACTTGAAATTGTGAACTTGTCTCCTTAAAATGGTTGAGTGTAGTGACTTGAAATGTGAATTAGGGACTTTAAAATAGTTAAGTTTAGTGACTTGAAATGTGAATTAGGGACTTGGAAATGGTAAAATGGTTAAATGTCGTGACTTGAAATTGCAAACATGTTTTTTCAAAATGGTTAAGTGTCGTGAGTTGAAATGTGAATTAGTGAGTTGAAAATGGTTAAGTTTAGTGACTTGAAATTGTGAACTTGTATCTTGAAAAACGTGTAATGTAGTGACTTGAAATTGTGAACTTGTTTCTTGAAAATGTTTAGTGTAGTCACTTGAAATGTGAACTTGTGAATTGAAAATGGTTAAATGTAGTGACTTGAAATTGTGAATTAGTGACTTGAAAATGGTTAAGTGAAGTGACTTGAAATGTTAATTAGTGACTTGAAAATGGTTAAGTGAAGTGACTTGAAATGTTAATTAGAGACTTGTAAATGATTAAGTGTAGTGACTTTATATTGTGAACTTGTTTACTAAAATGGTTAAGTGTAGTGACTTGAAATTGTGAACTTATTTCTTCAAATGGTTAAGTGTAGTGACTTGCAATTGTGAACTTGTTTCTTGAAAATGGTTAAGTGTAGTGACTTGAAATTGTGAACTTGTTTCTTGAAAATGGTTAAATGTAGTGACTTGAAATGTGAATTAGTGATTTGACAATGGTTAAGTGTAGTGACTTAAAATGTGAATTAGGGTCTTGAAAATGGTAAAGTGTAGTGACTTGAAATTGTGAACTTGTCTCTTCAAATGGCTAAGCGGAGTGACTTGAAATTGTGAACTTGTTTCTTGAAAATGGTTAAGTGTAGTGAGTTGAAATGTGAATTAGTGAGTTGAAAATGGTTAAGTGTAGTGACTTGAAATATGAATTAGGGACTTGAAAATGGTAAAATGGTTAAATGTAGTGACTTGAAATTGTGAGCTTGTTTCTTGAAAATGGCTGAGTTTAGTGACTTAAAATTGTGAACTTGTTTCTTGAAATGGTTAAGTGTAGTGACTTGCAATTTTGAACTTGTTTCTTGAAAATGGTTAAATGTAGTGACTTGAAATGTGAATTAGTGTGTTGAAAATGGTAAAATGATTAAATGTAGTGACTTGAAATGTGAATTAGTGATTTGAAAATGGTAAAATGGTTAAATGTAGTGACTTAAAATTGTGAACTTGTTTCTTGAAATTGGTTAACCGTGGTTACTTGAAATGTGAATTAGTGACTTTAAAATGGTTTAGTCTAGTGAGTTGAAATGTGAATTAGGGACTTGAAAATAGTAAAATGGGTAAATGAAGTTACTTGAAATTGTGAACTTGTCTCCTTAAAATGGTTGAGTGTAGTGACTTGAAATGTGAATTAGGGACTTTAAAATGGTTAACTGTAGTGACTTGAAATGTAAATTAGTGACTTTAAAATGGTTAAGTGTAGTGACTTGAAATATGAATTAGGGACTTGAAAATGGTAAAATGGTTAAATGTAGTGACTTGAAATTGTGAACTTGTTTCTTGAAAATGGTTAGATGTAGTGACTTGAAATGTGAATTAGTGTGTTGAAAATGGTAAATTTGTTAAATGTAGTGACTTGAAATGTGAATTAGTGTTTTGAAAATGGTAAAATGGTTAAATGTAGCGACTTGAAATTGTGAACTTGTTTCTTGAAATTGGTTAACCGTTGTTACTTGAAATGTGAATTAGTGACTTTAAAATGGTTAAGTGTAGTGACTTGAAATGTGAATTAGGGACTTGAAAACAGTAAAATAGGTAAATGAAGTTACTTGAAATTGTGAACTTGTCTCCTTAAAATGGTTTAGTGTAGTGACTTGAAATGTGAATTAGTGACTTTAAAATAGTTAAGTTTAGTGACTTGAAATGTGAATTAGGGACTTGAAATTGGTAAAATGGTTAAATGTAGTGACTTGAAATTGTTAACTTGTATCTTGAAAATGGTTGAGTGTAGTGACTTGAAATTGCGAACATGTTTCTTGAAAATGGTTAAGCGTCGTGAGTTGAAATGTGAATTAGTGACTTGAAATATGAATTAGGGACTTTAAAATGGCAAAATGTTTAAATATAGTGACATGAAATTGTGAACTTGTTTCTTGAAAATGGTTGAGTGTAGTCACTTGAAATGTGAAATAGGGACTTGAAAATGGTTAAGTGTAGTGACTTGAAATAGGAATTAGGGACTTGAAAATGGTTAAATGTAGTGACTTGAAATTGTGAACTTGTTTCTTGAAAATGTTGAGTGTAGTGACTAGAAATTGTGAACATGTTTCTTGAAATGGTTTAAGTGTAGTGACTTGCAATTTTGAACTTGTTTCTTGAAAATGGTTAAATGTAGTGACTTGAAATGTGAATTAGAGTGTTGAAAATGGTAAAATGGTTAAATGTAGTGACTTGAAATTGTGAACTTGTTTCTTGAAAAGGGTTAACTGTAGTGACTTGAAATGTAAATTAGTGACTTTAAAATGGTTAACTGTAGTGACTTGAAATGTAAATTAGTGACTTTAAAATGGTTAAGAGTAGTGCCTTGAAATATGAATTAGGGACTTGAAAATGGGAAAATGGTTAAATGTAGTTACTTAAAATTGTGAACTCTCCTTAAAATGGTTGAGTGTATTGACTTGAAATGTGAATTAGCGACTTTAAAATGGTTATGTGTAGTGACTTGAAATGTGAATTAGGGACTTCAAAATGGTTAAATGGTTAAATGTAGTGACTTGAAATTGTGAACTTGTTTCTTGAAAATGGTTGAGTGTAGTAACTTGAAATTGTGAAGTTATTTCCTGAAATGGTTAAGTGTAGTGACTTGCAATTTTGAACTTTTTTCTTGAAAATGGTTAAATGTAATGACTTGAAATGTGAATTAGTGTGTTGAAAATGGTAAAATGGTTAAATGTAGTGACTTGAAATTGTGAACTTGTTTCTTGAAAATGGTTAACTGTAGTGACTTGAAATGTGAAATACTGACTTTAAAATGGTTAAGGGTAGTGACTTGAAATGTGAATTAGGGAGTTGAAAATGGTAAAATGGTTAAATGTAGTTACTTTAAATTGTGAACTTGTTTCCTTAAAATTGATGAGTGTAGTGACTTGAAATGTGAATTAGGGACTTGAAAATGGTTAAGTGTTGTGACTTGAAATGTGAATTAGGGACTTGAAAATGGTAAAATGGCTAAATGTAGTGACTTGAAATTGTGAACTTGTTTCTTGAAAATGGTTGACTATAATGACTCTAAATGTGAATTAGTGACCTGAAAATGGTTAAGTGAAGTGACTTGAAATTTGGAACTTGTTTCTTGAAATGGTAAGTGTAGTGACTTGAAATTGTGAACTTGTTTCTTAAAAATGGTTAAGTGTAGTGACTTAAAATGTGAATTAGTGAGTTGGAAATAGTTTAGTGTAGTGACTTGAAATTGTGAACTTGTTTCTTGAAAATGGTTAAGTATAGTGACTTGAAATGTGAACTGTTGACTTGAAAATGGTTAAATGTAGTGACTTGAAATTGTGAATTAGCGACTTGAAAATGGTTAAGTGAAGTGATTTGAAATGTTAATTAGTGACTTTAAAATGGTTGAGTGAAGTGACTTGAAATGTGAATTAGAGACTTATAAATGGTTAAGTGTAGTGACTTTATATTGTGAACTTGTTTACTAAAATGGTTAAGTGTAGGGACTTGAAATTCTGAACATGTTTCTTGAAATGGTTAAGTGTAGTGACTTGCAATTATGAACTTGTTTCTTGAAAATGGTTAAGTGTAGTGACTTGAAATTGTGAACTTGCTTTTTGAAAATGGTTAAATGTAGTGACTTGAAATTGTGAACTTGTTTCTTGAAAATGGTTAGATGTAGTGACTTGAAAGGTGAATTAGTGTGTTGAAAATGGTAAATTTGTTAAATGTAGTGACTTGAAATGTGAATTAGTGTTTTGAAAATGGTAAAATGGTTAAATGTAGTGACTTGAAATTGTGAACTTGTTTCTTGAAATTGGTTAACCGTTGTTACTTGAAATGTGAATTAGTGACTTTAAAATGGTTAAGTGTAGTGACTTGAAATGTGAATTAGGGACTTGAAAATAGTAAAATGGGTAAATGAAGTTACTTGAAATTGTGAACTTGTCTCCTTAAAATGGTTTAGTGTAGTGACTTGAAATGTGAATTAGTGACTTTAAAATAGTTAAGTTTAGTGACTTGAAATGTGAATTAGGGACTTGAAATTGGTGAAATGGTTAAATGTAGTGACTTGAAATTGTTAACTTGTATCTTGAAAATGGTTGAGTGTAGTGACTTGAAATTGTGAACATGTTTCTTGAAAATGGTTAAGTGTCGTGAGTTGAAATGTGAATTAGTGACTTGAAATATGAATTAGGGACTTTAAAATGGCAAAATGGTTAAATATAGTGACATGAAATTGTGAACTTGTTTCTTGAAAATGGTTGAGTGTAGTCACTTGAAATGTGAAATAGGGACTTGAAAATGGTTAAGTGTAGTGACTTGAAATAGGAATTAGGGACTTGAAAATGGTTAAATGTAGTGACTTGAAATTGTGAACTTGTTTCTTGAAAATGTTGAGTGTAGTGACTAGAAATTGTGAACATGTTTCTTGAAATGGTTAAGTGTAGTGACTTGCAATTTTGAACTTGTTTCTTGAAAATGGTTAAATGTAGTGACTTGAAATGTGAATTAGAGTGTTGAAAATGGTAAAATGGTTAAATGTAGTGACTTGAAATTGTGAACTTGTTTCTTGAAAAGGGTTAACTGTAGTGACTTGAAATGTAAATTAGTGACTTTAAAATGGTTAACTGTAGTGACTTGAAATGTAAATTAGTGACTTTAAAATGGTTAAGAGTAGTGCCTTGAAATATGAATTAGGGACTTGAAAATGGGAAAATGGTTAAATGTAGTTACTTAAAATTGTGAACTCTCCTTAAAATGGTTGAGTGTATTGACTTGAAATGTGAATTAGTGACTTTAAAATGGTTATGTGTAGTGACTTGAAATGTGAATTAGGGACTTCAAAATGGTTAAATGGTTAAATGTAGTGACTTGAAATTGTGAACTTGTTTCTTGAAAATGGTTGAGTGTAGTAACTTGAAATTGTGAAGTTATTTCCTGAAATGGTTAAGTGTAGTGACTTGCAATTTTGAACTTTTTTCTTGAAAATGGTTAAATGTAATGACTTGAAATGTGAATTAGTGTGTTGAAAATGGTAAAATGGTTAAATGTAGTGACTTGAAATTGGGAACTTGTTTCTTGAAAATGGTTAACTGTAGTGACTTGAAATGTGAAATAGTGACTTTAAAATGGTTAAGGGTAGTGACTTGAAATGTGAATTAGGGAGTTGAAAATGGTAAAATGGTTAAATGTAGTTACTTTAAATTGTGAACTTGTTTCCTTAAAATTGATGAGTGTAGTGACTTGAAATGTGAATTAGTGACTTTAAAATGGTTAAGTGTTGTGACTTGAAATGTGAATTAGGGACTTGAAAATGGTAAAATGGCTAAATGTAGTGACTTGAAATTGTGAACTTGTTTCTTGAAAATGGTTGACTATAATGACTCTAAATGTGAATTAGTGACCTGAAAATGGTTAAGTGAAGTGACTTGAAATTTGGAACTTGTTTCTTGAAATGGTTAAGTGTAGTGACTTGAAATTGTGAACTTGTTTCTTAAAAATGGTTAAGTGTAGTGACTTAAAATGTGAATTAGTGAGTTGGAAATAGTTTAGTGTAGTGACTTGAAATTGTGAACTTGTTTCTTGAAAATGGTTAAGTATAGTGACTTGAAATGTGAACTGTTGACTTGAAAATGGTTAAATGTAGTGACTTGAAATTGTGAATTAGTGACTTGAAAATGGTTAAGTGAAGTGATTTGAAATGTTAATTAGTGACTTTAAAATGGTTGAGTGAAGTGACTTGAAATGTGAATTAGAGACTTGTAAATGGTTAAGTGTAGTGACTTTATATTGTGAACTTGTTTACTAAAATGGTTAAGTGTAGGGACTTGAAATTCTGAACATGTTTCTTGAAATGGTTAAGTGTAGTGACTTTCAATTGTGAACTTGTTTCTTGAAAATGGTTAAGTGTAGTGACTTGAAATTGTGAACTTGCTTTTTGAAAATGGTTAAATGTAGTGACTGGAAATGTGAATTAGTGACTTGACAATGGTTAAGTGTAGTGACTTAAAATGTGAATTAGGGTCTTGAAAATGGTAAAGTGTAGTGACTTGAAATTGTGAACTTGTTTCTTGAAATGGCTAAGCGGAGTGACTTGAAATTGTGAACTTGTTTCTTGAAAATGGTTAAGTGTAGTGAGTTGAAATGTGAATTAGTGAGTTGAAAATGGTTAAGTGTAGTGACTTGAAATTCAGAACTTGTTTCTTGAAAATGGTGTAATGTAGTGACTTGAAATGTGAACTTATTTCTTGAAAATGGTTAAGTGTAGTGACTTGAAAGTGTGAACATGTTTCTTGAAATGGTTAAGTGTAGTGACTTGTAATTGTGAACTTGTTTCTTGAAAATGGTTAAGTGTAGTGACTTGAAATTGTGAACTTGGTTTTTGAAAATGGTTAAATGTAGTGACTGGAAATGTGAATTAGTGACTTGACAATGGTTTAAGTGTAGTGACTTAAAATGTGAATTAGGGTCTTGAAAATGGTAAAGTGTAGTGACTTGAAATTGTGAACTTGTTTCTTGAAATGGCTAAGCGGAGTGACTTGAAATTGTGAACTTGTTTCTTGAAAATGGTTAAGTGTAGTGACTTGAAATGTGAATTAGTGACTTGAAAATGGTTAAGTGTAGTGACTTGAAATATGAATTAGGGACTTGAAAATGGTAAAATGGTTAAATATAGCGACTTGAAATTGTGAACTTGTTTCTTGAAAATGGCTGAGTGTAGTGACTTAAAATTGTGAACTTGTTTCTTGAAATGGTTAAGTGTAGTGACTTGCAATTTTGAACTTGTTTCTTGAAAATGGTTAAATGTAGTGACTTGAAATGGGAATTTGTGTGTTGAAAATGGTAAAATGATTAAATGTAGTGACTTGAAATTGTGAACTTACTTCTTGAAATGGCTAAGCGGGGTGACTTGAAATTGTGAACTTGTTTCTTGAAAATGGTTAAGTGTAGTGATTTGAAATGTGAATTAGTGACTTGAAAATGGTTAAGTGTAGTGACTTGAAATATGAATTAGGTACTTGAAAATGGTAAAATGGTTAAATGTAGTTACTTGAAATTGTGAACTTGTTTCTTGAAAATTGTTAAGTGTAGTGACTTGAAAGTGTGAACTTGTTTCTTGAAATGGTTAAGTGTAGTGACTTGCAATTTTGAACTTGTTTCTTGAAAATGGTTAAATGTAGTGACTTAAAATGTGAATTAGTGTGTTGAAAATGGTAAAATGATTAAATGTAGTGACTTGAAATGTGAATTAGTGTTTTGAAAATGGTAAAATGGTTAAATGTAGTGACTTGAAATTGTGAACTTGTTTCTTGAAATTGGTTAACCGTTGTTACTTGAAATGTGAATTAGTGACTTTAAAATGGTTAAGTGTAGTGACTTGAAATGTGAATTAGGGACTTGAAAATAGTAAAATGGGTAAATGAAGTTACTTGAAATTGTAAACTTGTCTCCTTAAAATGGTTGAGTGTAGTGACTTGAAATGTGAATTAGTGACTTTAAAATAGTTAAGTTTAGTGACTTGAAATGTGAATTAGGGACTTGAAATTGGTAAAATGGTTAAAGGTAGTGACTTGAAATTGTGAACTTGTCTCCTTAAAATGGTTGAGTGTAGTGACTTGAAATGTGAATTAGGGACTTTAAAATAGTTAAGTTTAGTGACTTGAAATGTGAATTAGGGACTTGGAAATGGTAAAATGGTTAAATGTCGTGACTTGAAATTGCAAACATGTTTTTTCAAAATGGTTAAGTGTCGTGAGTTGAAATGTGAATTAGTGAGTTGAAAATGGTTAAGTTTAGTGACTTGAAATTGTGAACTTGTATCTTGAAAAACGTGTAATGTAGTGACTTGAAATTGTGAACTTGTTTCTTGAAAATGTTTAGTGTAGTCACTTGAAATGTGAACTTGTGAATTGAAAATGGTTAAATGTAGTGACTTGAAATTGTGAATTAGTGACTTGAAAATGGTTAAGTGAAGTGACTTGAAATGTTAATTAGTGACTTGAAAATGGTTAAGTGAAGTGACTTGAAATGTTAATTAGAGACTTGTAAATGATTAAGTGTAGTGACTTTATATTGTGAACTTGTTTACTAAAATGGTTAAGTGTAGTGACTTGAAATTGTGAACTTATTTCTTCAAATGGTTAAGTGTAGTGACTTGCAATTGTGAACTTGTTTCTTGAAAATGGTTAAGTGTAGTGACTTGAAATTGTGAACTTGTTTCTTGAAAATGGTTAAATGTAGTGACTTGAAATGTGAATTAGTGATTTGACAATGGTTAAGTGTAGTGACTTAAAATGTGAATTAGGGTCTTGAAAATGGTAAAGTGTAGTGACTTGAAATTGTGAACTTGTCTCTTCAAATGGCTAAGCGGAGTGACTTGAAATTGTGAACTTGTTTCTTGAAAATGGTTAAGTGTAGTGAGTTGAAATGTGAATTAGTGAGTTGAAAATGGTTAAGTGTAGTGACTTGAAATATGAATTAGGGACTTGAAAATGGTAAAATGGTTAAATGTAGTGACTTGAAATTGTGAGCTTGTTTCTTGAAAATGGCTGAGTTTAGTGACTTAAAATTGTGAACTTGTTTCTTGAAATGGTTAAGTGTAGTGACTTGCAATTTTGAACTTGTTTCTTGAAAATGGTTAAATGTAGTGACTTGAAATGTGAATTAGTGTGTTGAAAATGGTAAAATGATTAAATGTAGTGACTTGAAATGTGAATTAGTGATTTGAAAATGGTAAAATGGTTAAATGTAGTGACTTAAAATTGTGAACTTGTTTCTTGAAATTGGTTAACCGTGGTTACTTGAAATGTGAATTAGTGACTTTAAAATGGTTTAGTCTAGTGAGTTGAAATGTGAATTAGGGACTTGAAAATAGTAAAATGGGTAAATGAAGTTACTTGAAATTGTGAACTTGTCTCCTTAAAATGGTTGAGTGTAGTGACTTGAAATGTGAATTAGGGACTTTAAAATGGTTAACTGTAGTGACTTGAAATGTAAATTAGTGACTTTAAAATGGTTAAGTGTAGTGACTTGAAATATGAATTAGGGACTTGAAAATGGTAAAATGGTTAAATGTAGTGACTTGAAATTGTGAACTTGTTTCTTGAAAATGGTTAGATGTAGTGACTTGAAATGTGAATTAGTGTGTTGAAAATGGTAAATTTGTTAAATGTAGTGACTTGAAATGTGAATTAGTGTTTTGAAAATGGTAAAATGGTTAAATGTAGCGACTTGAAATTGTGAACTTGTTTCTTGAAATTGGTTAACCGTTGTTACTTGAAATGTGAATTAGTGACTTTAAAATGGTTAAGTGTAGTGACTTGAAATGTGAATTAGGGACTTGAAAACAGTAAAATAGGTAAATGAAGTTACTTGAAATTGTGAACTTGTCTCCTTAAAATGGTTTAGTGTAGTGACTTGAAATGTGAATTAGTGACTTTAAAATAGTTAAGTTTAGTGACTTGAAATGTGAATTAGGGACTTGAAATTGGTAAAATGGTTAAATGTAGTGACTTGAAATTGTTAACTTGTATCTTGAAAATGGTTGAGTGTAGTGACTTGAAATTGCGAACATGTTTCTTGAAAATGGTTAAGCGTCGTGAGTTGAAATGTGAATTAGTGACTTGAAATATGAATTAGGGACTTTAAAATGGCAAAATGTTTAAATATAGTGACATGAAATTGTGAACTTGTTTCTTGAAAATGGTTGAGTGTAGTCACTTGAAATGTGAAATAGGGACTTGAAAATGGTTAAGTGTAGTGACTTGAAATAGGAATTAGGGACTTGAAAATGGTTAAATGTAGTGACTTGAAATTGTGAACTTGTTTCTTGAAAATGTTGAGTGTAGTGACTAGAAATTGTGAACATGTTTCTTGAAATGGTTTAAGTGTAGTGACTTGCAATTTTGAACTTGTTTCTTGAAAATGGTTAAATGTAGTGACTTGAAATGTGAATTAGAGTGTTGAAAATGGTAAAATGGTTAAATGTAGTGACTTGAAATTGTGAACTTGTTTCTTGAAAAGGGTTAACTGTAGTGACTTGAAATGTAAATTAGTGACTTTAAAATGGTTAACTGTAGTGACTTGAAATGTAAATTAGTGACTTTAAAATGGTTAAGAGTAGTGCCTTGAAATATGAATTAGGGACTTGAAAATGGGAAAATGGTTAAATGTAGTTACTTAAAATTGTGAACTCTCCTTAAAATGGTTGAGTGTATTGACTTGAAATGTGAATTAGCGACTTTAAAATGGTTATGTGTAGTGACTTGAAATGTGAATTAGGGACTTCAAAATGGTTAAATGGTTAAATGTAGTGACTTGAAATTGTGAACTTGTTTCTTGAAAATGGTTGAGTGTAGTAACTTGAAATTGTGAAGTTATTTCCTGAAATGGTTAAGTGTAGTGACTTGCAATTTTGAACTTTTTTCTTGAAAATGGTTAAATGTAATGACTTGAAATGTGAATTAGTGTGTTGAAAATGGTAAAATGGTTAAATGTAGTGACTTGAAATTGTGAACTTGTTTCTTGAAAATGGTTAACTGTAGTGACTTGAAATGTGAAATACTGACTTTAAAATGGTTAAGGGTAGTGACTTGAAATGTGAATTAGGGAGTTGAAAATGGTAAAATGGTTAAATGTAGTTACTTTAAATTGTGAACTTGTTTCCTTAAAATTGATGAGTGTAGTGACTTGAAATGTGAATTAGTGACTTTAAAATGGTTAAGTGTTGTGACTTGAAATGTGAATTAGGGACTTGAAAATGGTAAAATGGCTAAATGTAGTGACTTGAAATTGTGAACTTGTTTCTTGAAAATGGTTGACTATAATGACTCTAAATGTGAATTAGTGACCTGAAAATGGTTAAGTGAAGTGACTTGAAATTTGGAACTTGTTTCTTGAAATGGTAAGTGTAGTGACTTGAAATTGTGAACTTGTTTCTTAAAAATGGTTAAGTGTAGTGACTTAAAATGTGAATTAGTGAGTTGGAAATAGTTTAGTGTAGTGACTTGAAATTGTGAACTTGTTTCTTGAAAATGGTTAAGTATAGTGACTTGAAATGTGAACTGTTGACTTGAAAATGGTTAAATGTAGTGACTTGAAATTGTGAATTAGCGACTTGAAAATGGTTAAGTGAAGTGATTTGAAATGTTAATTAGTGACTTTAAAATGGTTGAGTGAAGTGACTTGAAATGTGAATTAGAGACTTATAAATGGTTAAGTGTAGTGACTTTATATTGTGAACTTGTTTACTAAAATGGTTAAGTGTAGGGACTTGAAATTCTGAACATGTTTCTTGAAATGGTTAAGTGTAGTGACTTGCAATTATGAACTTGTTTCTTGAAAATGGTTAAGTGTAGTGACTTGAAATTGTGAACTTGCTTTTTGAAAATGGTTAAATGTAGTGACTTGAAATTGTGAACTTGTTTCTTGAAAATGGTTAGATGTAGTGACTTGAAAGGTGAATTAGTGTGTTGAAAATGGTAAATTTGTTAAATGTAGTGACTTGAAATGTGAATTAGTGTTTTGAAAATGGTAAAATGGTTAAATGTAGTGACTTGAAATTGTGAACTTGTTTCTTGAAATTGGTTAACCGTTGTTACTTGAAATGTGAATTAGTGACTTTAAAATGGTTAAGTGTAGTGACTTGAAATGTGAATTAGGGACTTGAAAATAGTAAAATGGGTAAATGAAGTTACTTGAAATTGTGAACTTGTCTCCTTAAAATGGTTTAGTGTAGTGACTTGAAATGTGAATTAGTGACTTTAAAATAGTTAAGTTTAGTGACTTGAAATGTGAATTAGGGACTTGAAATTGGTGAAATGGTTAAATGTAGTGACTTGAAATTGTTAACTTGTATCTTGAAAATGGTTGAGTGTAGTGACTTGAAATTGTGAACATGTTTCTTGAAAATGGTTAAGTGTCGTGAGTTGAAATGTGAATTAGTGACTTGAAATATGAATTAGGGACTTTAAAATGGCAAAATGGTTAAATATAGTGACATGAAATTGTGAACTTGTTTCTTGAAAATGGTTGAGTGTAGTCACTTGAAATGTGAAATAGGGACTTGAAAATGGTTAAGTGTAGTGACTTGAAATAGGAATTAGGGACTTGAAAATGGTTAAATGTAGTGACTTGAAATTGTGAACTTGTTTCTTGAAAATGTTGAGTGTAGTGACTAGAAATTGTGAACATGTTTCTTGAAATGGTTAAGTGTAGTGACTTGCAATTTTGAACTTGTTTCTTGAAAATGGTTAAATGTAGTGACTTGAAATGTGAATTAGAGTGTTGAAAATGGTAAAATGGTTAAATGTAGTGACTTGAAATTGTGAACTTGTTTCTTGAAAAGGGTTAACTGTAGTGACTTGAAATGTAAATTAGTGACTTTAAAATGGTTAACTGTAGTGACTTGAAATGTAAATTAGTGACTTTAAAATGGTTAAGAGTAGTGCCTTGAAATATGAATTAGGGACTTGAAAATGGGAAAATGGTTAAATGTAGTTACTTAAAATTGTGAACTCTCCTTAAAATGGTTGAGTGTATTGACTTGAAATGTGAATTAGTGACTTTAAAATGGTTATGTGTAGTGACTTGAAATGTGAATTAGGGACTTCAAAATGGTTAAATGGTTAAATGTAGTGACTTGAAATTGTGAACTTGTTTCTTGAAAATGGTTGAGTGTAGTAACTTGAAATTGTGAAGTTATTTCCTGAAATGGTTAAGTGTAGTGACTTGCAATTTTGAACTTTTTTCTTGAAAATGGTTAAATGTAATGACTTGAAATGTGAATTAGTGTGTTGAAAATGGTAAAATGGTTAAATGTAGTGACTTGAAATTGGGAACTTGTTTCTTGAAAATGGTTAACTGTAGTGACTTGAAATGTGAAATAGTGACTTTAAAATGGTTAAGGGTAGTGACTTGAAATGTGAATTAGGGAGTTGAAAATGGTAAAATGGTTAAATGTAGTTACTTTAAATTGTGAACTTGTTTCCTTAAAATTGATGAGTGTAGTGACTTGAAATGTGAATTAGTGACTTTAAAATGGTTAAGTGTTGTGACTTGAAATGTGAATTAGGGACTTGAAAATGGTAAAATGGCTAAATGTAGTGACTTGAAATTGTGAACTTGTTTCTTGAAATTGGTTGACTATAATGACTCTAAATGTGAATTAGTGACCTGAAAATGGTTAAGTGAAGTGACTTGAAATTTGGAACTTGTTTCTTGAAATGGTTAAGTGTAGTGACTTGAAATTGTGAACTTGTTTCTTAAAAATGGTTAAGTGTAGTGACTTAAAATGTGAATTAGTGAGTTGGAAATAGTTTAGTGTAGTGACTTGAAATTGTGAACTTGTTTCTTGAAAATGGTTAAGTATAGTGACTTGAAATGTGAACTGTTGACTTGAAAATGGTTAAATGTAGTGACTTGAAATTGTGAATTAGTGACTTGAAAATGGTTAAGTGAAGTGATTTGAAATGTTAATTAGTGACTTTAAAATGGTTGAGTGAAGTGACTTGAAATGTGAATTAGAGACTTGTAAATGGTTAAGTGTAGTGACTTTATATTGTGAACTTGTTTACTAAAATGGTTAAGTGTAGGGACTTGAAATTCTGAACATGTTTCTTGAAATGGTTAAGTGTAGTGACTTTCAATTGTGAACTTGTTTCTTGAAAATGGTTAAGTGTAGTGACTTGAAATTGTGAACTTGCTTTTTGAAAATGGTTAAATGTAGTGACTGGAAATGTGAATTAGTGACTTGACAATGGTTAAGTGTAGTGACTTAAAATGTGAATTAGGGTCTTGAAAATGGTAAAGTGTAGTGACTTGAAATTGTGAACTTGTTTCTTGAAATGGCTAAGCGGAGTGACTTGAAATTGTGAACTTGTTTCTTGAAAATGGTTAAGTGTAGTGAGTTGAAATGTGAATTAGTGAGTTGAAAATGGTTAAGTGTAGTGACTTGAAATTCAGAACTTGTTTCTTGAAAATGGTGTAATGTAGTGACTTGAAATGTGAACTTATTTCTTGAAAATGGTTAAGTGTAGTGACTTGAAAGTGTGAACATGTTTCTTGAAATGGTTAAGTGTAGTGACTTGTAATTGTGAACTTGTTTCTTGAAAATGGTTAAGTGTAGTGACTTGAAATTGTGAACTTGGTTTTTGAAAATGGTTAAATGTAGTGACTGGAAATGTGAATTAGTGACTTGACAATGGTTTAAGTGTAGTGACTTAAAATGTGAATTAGGGTCTTGAAAATGGTAAAGTGTAGTGACTTGAAATTGTGAACTTGTTTCTTGAAATGGCTAAGCGGAGTGACTTGAAATTGTGAACTTGTTTCTTGAAAATGGTTAAGTGTAGTGACTTGAAATGTGAATTAGTGACTTGAAAATGGTTAAGTGTAGTGACTTGAAATATGAATTAGGGACTTGAAAATGGTAAAATGGTTAAATATAGCGACTTGAAATTGTGAACTTGTTTCTTGAAAATGGCTGAGTGTAGTGACTTAAAATTGTGAACTTGTTTCTTGAAATGGTTAAGTGTAGTGACTTGCAATTTTGAACTTGTTTCTTGAAAATGGTTAAATGTAGTGACTTGAAATGGGAATTTGTGTGTTGAAAATGGTAAAATGATTAAATGTAGTGACTTGAAATGTAAATTAGTGTTTTGAAAATGGTAAAATGGTTAAATGTAGTGACTTGAAATTGTGAACTTGTTTCTTGAAATTGGTTAACCGTAGTTACTTGAAATGTGAATCAGTGACTTTAAAATGGTTAAGTGTAGTGACTTGAAATGTGAATTAGGGACTTGAAAATGGTAAAATGGTTAAATGAAGTTACTTGAAATTGTGAACTTGTTTCCTTAAAATGGTTGAGTGTATTGACTTGAAATGTGAATTAGTGACTTTAAAATGGTTAAGTTTAGTAACTTGAAATGTGAATTAGGGACTTGAAAATGGTAAAATGGTTAAATGTAGTGATTTGAAATTGTGAACTTGTATCTTGAAAATGGTTGAGTGAAGTGACTTGAAATTGTGAACTTGTTTCTTGCAATGGTTAAGTGTAGTGACTTGAAATTGTGAACTTGTTTCTTGAAATGGTTAAGTATAGTGAATTGCAATTTTAAACTTGTTTCTTGAATATTGTTAAGTGTAGTGACTTAAAATGTGAATTAGTTTGTTGAAAATGGTAAAATGGTTAAATGTAGTGACTTTAAATTGTGAACTTGTTTCTTGAAAATGGTTAACTGTAGTGACTTGCTATTTTCAACTTGTTTCTTGAATATTGTTAAGTGTAGTGACTTAAAATGTGAATTAGTGTGTTGAAAATGGTAAAATGGTTAAATGTAGTTACTTTAAATTGTGAACTTGTTTCCTTAAAATTGATGAGTGTTGTGACTTGAAATGTGAATTAGGGACTTGAAAATGGTAAAATGGCTAAATGTAGTGACTTGAAATTGTGAACTTGTTTCTTGAAATTGGTTGACTATAATGACTCTAAATGTGAATTAGTGACCTGAAAATGGTTAAGTGAAGTGACTTGAAATTTGGAACTTGTTTCTTGAAATGGTTAAGTGTAGTGACTTGAAATTGTGAACTTGTTTCTTAAAAATGGTTAAGTGTAGTGACTTAAAATGTGAATTAGTGAGTTGGAAATAGTTTAGTGTAGTGACTTGAAATTGTGAACTTGTTTCTTGAAAATGGTTAAGTATAGTGACTTGAAACGTGAACTGTTGACTTGAAAATGGTTAAATGTAGTGACTTGAAATTGTGAATTAGTGACTTGAAAATGGTTAAGTGAAGTGATTTGAAATGTTAATTAGTGACTTTAAAATGGTTGAGTGAAGTGACTTGAAATGTGAATTAGAGACTTGTAAATGGTTAAGTGTAGTGACTTTATATTGTGAACTTGTTTACTAAAATGGTTAAGTGTAGGGACTTGAAATTCTGAACATGTTTCTTGAAATGGTTAAGTGTAGTGACTTTCAATTGTGAACTTGTTTCTTGAAAATGGTTAAGTGTAGTGACTTGAAATTGTGAACTTGCTTTTTGAAAATGGTTAAATGTAGTGACTGGAAATGTGAATTAGTGACTTGACAATGGTTAAGTGTAGTGACTTAAAATGTGAATTAGGGTCTTGAAAATGGTAAAGTGTAGTGACTTGAAATTGTGAACTTGTTTCTTGAAATGGCTAAGCGGAGTGACTTGAAATTGTGAACTTGTTTCTTGAAAATGGTTAAGTGTAGTGAGTTGAAATGTGAATTAGTGAGTTGAAAATGGTTAAGTGTAGTGACTTGAAATTCAGAACTTGTTTCTTGAAAATGGTGTAATGTAGTGACTTGAAATGTGAACTTATTTCTTGAAAATGGTTAAGTGTAGTGACTTGAAAGTGTGAACATGTTTCTTGAAATGGTTAAGTGTAGTGACTTGTAATTGTGAACTTGTTTCTTGAAAATGGTTAAGTGTAGTGACTTGAAATTGTGAACTTGGTTTTTGAAAATGGTTAAATGTAGTGACTGGAAATGTGAATTAGTGACTTGACAATGGTTTAAGTGTAGTGACTTAAAATGTGAATTAGGGTCTTGAAAATGGTAAAGTGTAGTGACTTGAAATTGTGAACTTGTTTCTTGAAATGGCTAAGCGGAGTGACTTGAAATTGTGAACTTGTTTCTTGAAAATGGTTAAGTGTAGTGACTTGAAATGTGAATTAGTGACTTGAAAATGGTTAAGTGTAGTGACTTGAAATATGAATTAGGGACTTGAAAATGGTAAAATGGTTAAATATAGCGACTTGAAATTGTGAACTTGTTTCTTGAAAATGGCTGAGTGTAGTGACTTAAAATTGTGAACTTGTTTCTTGAAATGGTTAAGTGTAGTGACTTGCAATTTTGAACTTGTTTCTTGAAAATGGTTAAATGTAGTGACTTGAAATGGGAATTTGTGTGTTGAAAATGGTAAAATGATTAAATGTAGTGACTTGAAATGTAAATTAGTGTTTTGAAAATGGTAAAATGGTTAAATGTAGTGACTTGAAATTGTGAACTTGTTTCTTGAAATTGGTTAACCGTAGTTACTTGAAATGTGAATCAGTGACTTTAAAATGGTTAAGTGTAGTGACTTGAAATGTGAATTAGGGACTTGAAAATGGTAAAATGGTTAAATGAAGTTACTTGAAATTGTGAACTTGTTTCCTTAAAATGGTTGAGTGTATTGACTTGAAATGTGAATTAGTGACTTTAAAATGGTTAAGTTTAGTAACTTGAAATGTGAATTAGGGACTTGAAAATGGTAAAATGGTTAAATGTAGTGATTTGAAATTGTGAACTTGTATCTTGAAAATGGTTGAGTGAAGTGACTTGAAATTGTGAACTTGTTTCTTGCAATGGTTAAGTGTAGTGACTTGAAATTGTGAACTTGTTTCTTGAAATGGTTAAGTATAGTGAATTGCAATTTTAAACTTGTTTCTTGAATATTGTTAAGTGTAGTGACTTAAAATGTGAATTAGTTTGTTGAAAATGGTAAAATGGTTAAATGTAGTGACTTTAAATTGTGAACTTGTTTCTTGAAAATGGTTAACTGTAGTGACTTGCTATTTTCAACTTGTTTCTTGAATATTGTTAAGTGTAGTGACTTAAAATGTGAATTAGTGTGTTGAAAATGGTAAAATGGTTAAATGTAGTGACTTTAAATTGTGAACTTGTTTCTTGAAAATGGTTAACTGTAGTGACTTGAAATGTGAATTAGTGACTTTAAAATGGTTAAGTGTAGTGACTATAAATGTGAATTAGGGACTTGAAAATGGTAAAATGGTTAAATGTAGTTACTTGAAATTGTTAACTTGTTTCCTTAAAATGGTTGAGTGTAGTGACTTGAAATGTGAATTAGTTACCTGAAAATGGTTAAGTGAAGTGACTTGAAATTGTGAATTAGTGACTTTAAAATGGTTAAGTGTAGTGACTTGAAATGTGAATTAGAGACTTGAAAATGGTAAAATGGTTAAATGTAGTTACTTTAAATTGTGAACTTGTTTCCTTAAAATTGTTGAGTGTAGTAACTTGAAATGTGAATTAGTGACTTTAAAATGGTTAAGTGTAGTGACTTGAAATGTGAATTAGGGACTTGAAAATGGTAAAATGGTTAAATGTAGTTACTTTAAATTGTGAACTTGTTTCCTTAAAATTGTTGAGTGTAGTAACTTGAAATGTGAATTAGTGACTTTAAAATGGTTAAGTTTAGTGACTTGAAATGTAAATTAGGGACTTGAAAATGGTTAAATGTAGCGACTTGAAATTGTGAACTTATTTCTTGAAATGGCTAAGCGTAGTGACTTAATATTGAGAACTTGTGTCTTGAAAATTGTTAAGTGTAGTGACTTGAAATATGAATTTGTGACTTGAAAATGGTTAAGTGTAGTGAGTTGAAATGTGAATTAGTGACTTGAAAATGGTTAAGTGAAATGACTTAAAATGGTGAACTTGTTTCTTGAAAATGGTAAAGTGTAGTGACTTGAAATTGTGAACTTGTTTCTTGAAATGGCTAAGCGGAGTGACTTGAAATTGTGAACTTGTTACTTGAAAATGGTTAAGTGTAGTGACTTGAAATGTGAATTAGTGACTTGAAAAATGGTTAAGTGTAGTGACTTGAAATATGAATTAGGGACTTGAAAATGGTAAAATGGTTAAATGTAGTGACTTGAAATTGTGAACTTGTTTCTTGAAATTGGTTGAGTGTAGTGATTTAAAATTGTGAACTTGTTTCTTGAAATGGTTAAGTGTAGTGACTTGCAATTTTGAACTTGTTTCTTGAAAATGGTTAAATGTAGTGACTTGAAATGTGAATTAGTGTGTTGAAAATGGTAAAATGGTTAAATGTTGTGACTTGCAATGTGAATTAGTGTTTTGAAAATGGTAAAATGGTTAAATGTAGTGACTTTAAATTGTGAACTTTTTTCTTGAAATTGGTTAACCGTAGTGACTTGAAATTTGAATTAGTGACTTTAAAATGGTTAAGTGTAGTGCCTTGAAATGTGAATTAGGGACTTGAAAATGGTAAAATGGTTAAATGTAGTGACTTGAAATTGTGAACTTGTTTCTTGAAAATGGTTGAGTGTAGTAACTTGAAATTGTGAACTTGTTTCTTTAAATGGTTAAGTGTACTGACTTGCAATTTTGAACTTTTTTCTTGAAAATGGTTAAATGTAGTGACTTGAAATTATGAACTTGTTTTTTGAAAATGGTTATCTGTAGTGACTTGGAATGTCAATTAGTGACTTTAAAATGGTTAATTGTAGTGACTTGAAATGTGAATTAGGGACTTGAAAATGGTAAAATGGTTAAATGTAGTTACTTTAAATTGTGAACTTTTTTTCTTAAAATTGTTGAGTGTAGTAACCTGAAATGTGAATTAGTGACTTTAAAATGGCTAAGTGTAGTGACTTGAAATGTGAATTAGGGACTTGAAAATGGTAAAATGGTTAAATGTAGCGACTTGAAATTGTGAACTTATTTCTTGAAATGGCTAAGCGTAGTGACTTGATATTGTGAACTTGTTTCTTGAAAATTGTTAAGTGTAGTGACTTGAAATGAGAATTAGTGACTTGAAGATGGTTAAGCGTAGTGACTTGAAATAGGAATTAGGGACTTGAAAATGGTTAAATGTAGTGACTTGAAATTGTGAACTTGTTTCTTGAAAATGTTGAGTGTAGTGACTTGAAATTGTGAACTTGTTTCTTGAAATGGTTAAGTGTAGTGACTTGCAGTTTTGAACTTGTTTCTTGAAAATGGTTAAATGTAGTGACTTGAAATGTGAATTAGAGTGTTGAAAATGGTAAAATGGTTAAATGTAGTGACTTGAAATTGTGAACTTGTTTCTTGAAAATGGTTAACTGTAGTGACTTGAAATGTAAATTAGTGACTTTAAAATGGTTAAGTATAGTGCCTTGAAATGTAAATTAGTGACTTTAAAATGGTTAAGTATAGTGCCTTGATATGTGAATTAGGGACTTGAAAATGGTTAAATGGTTAAATGTAGTGACTTGAAATTGTGGACTTGTTTCTTGAAAATGGTTGAGTGTAGTAACTTGAAATTGTGAACTTGTTTCTTGAAATTGTTAAGTGTAGTGACTTGCAATTTTGAACTTTTTTCTTGAAAGTGGTTAAATGTAGTGACTTGAAATGTGAATTAGTGTGTTGAAAATGGTAAAATGGTTAAATGTAGTGACTTGAAATTATGAACTTGTTTTTTTAAAATGGTTAACTGTAGTGACTTGGAATGTGAATTAGTGACTTTAAAATGGTTAAGTGTGGTGACTTAAAATGTGAATTAGGGACTTGAAAATGGTAAAATGGTTAAATGTAGTTACTTTAAATTGTGAACTTGTTTCCTTAAAATTGTTGAGTGTAGTAACTTGAAATGTGAATTAGTCTTTAAAATGGTTAAGTGTAGTGACTTGAAATGTGAATTAGGGACTTGAAAATGGTAAAATGGTTAAATGTAGTTACTTTAAATTGTGAACTTGTTTCCTTAAAATTGTTGAGTGTAGTAACTTGAAATGTGAATTAGTGACTTTAAAATGGTTAAGTTTAGTGACTTGAAATGTAAATTAGGGACTTGAAAATGGTTAAATGTAGCGACTTGAAATTGTGAACTTATTTCTTGAAATGGCTAAGCGTAGTGACTTAATATTGAGAACTTGTTTCTTGAAAATTGTTAAGTGTAGTGACTTGAAATGTGAATTTGTGACTTGAAAATGGTTAAGTGTAGTGAGTTGAAATGTGAATTAGTGACTTGAAAATGGTTAAGTGAAATGACTTAAAATGGTGAACTTGTTTCTTGAAAATGGTAAAGTGTAGTGACTTGAAATTGTGAACTTGTTTCTTCAAATGGCTAAGCGGAGTGACTTGAAATTGTGAACTTGTTACTTGAAAATGGTTAAGTGTAGTGACTTGAAATGTGAATTAGTGACTTGAAAAATGGTTAAGTGTAGTGACTTGAAATATGAATTAGGGACTTGAAAATGGTAAAATGGTTAAATGTAGTGACTTGAAATTGTGAACTTGTTTCTTGAAATTGGTTGAGTGTAGTGATTTAAAATTGTGAACTTGTTTCTTGAAATGGTTAAGTGTAGTGACTTGCAATTTTGAACTTGTTTCTTGAAAATGGTTAAATGTAGTGACTTGAAATGTGAATTAGTGTGTTGAAAATGGTAAAATGGTTAAATGTTGTGACTTGCAATGTGAATTAGTGTTTTGAAAATGGTAAAATGGTTAAATGTAGTGACTTTAAATTGTGAACTTGTTTCTTGAAATTGGTTAACCGTAGTGACTTGAAATTTGAATTAGTGACTTTAAAATGGTTAAGTGTAGTGCCTTGAAATGTGAATTAGGGACTTGAAAATGGTAAAATGGTTAAATGTAGTGACTTGAAATTGTGAACTTGTTTCTTGAAAATGGTTGAGTGTAGTAACTTGAAATTGTGAACTTGTTTCTTTAAATGGTTAAGTGTACTGACTTGCAATTTTGAACTTTTTTCTTGAAAATGGTTAAATGTAGTGACTTGAAATTGTGAACTTGTTTCTTGAAAATGTTGAGTGTAGTGACTTGAAATTGTGAACTTGTTTCTTGAAATGGTTAAGGGTAGTGACTTGCTATTTTCAACTTGTTTCTTGAATATTGTTAAGTGTAGTGACTTAAAATGTGAATTAGTGTGTTGAAAATGGTAAAATGGTTAAATGTAGTGACTTTAAATTGTGAACTTGTTTCTTGAAAATGGTTAACTGTAGTGACTTGAAATGTGAATTAGTGACTTTAAAATGGTTAAGTGTAGTGACTATAAATGTGAATTAGGGACTTGAAAATGGTAAAATGGTTAAATGTAGTTACTTGAAATTGTTAACTTGTTTCCTTAAAATGGTTGAGTGTAGTGACTTGAAATGTGAATTAGTTACCTGAAAATGGTTAAGTGAAGTGACTTGAAATTGTGAATTAGTGACTTTAAAATGGTTAAGTGTAGTGACTTGAAATGTGAATTAGGGACTTGAAAATGGTAAAATGGTTAAATGTAGTTACTTTAAATTGTGAACTTGTTTCCTTAAAATTGTTGAGTGTAGTAACTTGAAATGTGAATTAGTGACTTTAAAATGGTTAAGTGTAGTGACTTGAAATGTGAATTAGGGACTTGAAAATGGTAAAATGGTTAAATGTAGTTACTTTAAATTGTGAACTTGTTTCCTTAAAATTGTTGAGTGTAGTAACTTGAAATGTGAATTAGTGACTTTAAAATGGTTAAGTTTAGTGACTTGAAATGTAAATTAGGGACTTGAAAATGGTTAAATGTAGCGACTTGAAATTGTGAACTTATTTCTTGAAATGGCTAAGCGTAGTGACTTAATATTGAGAACTTGTTTCTTGAAAATTGTTAAGTGTAGTGACTTGAAATGTGAATTTGTGACTTGAAAATGGTTAAGTGTAGTGAGTTGAAATGTGAATTAGTGACTTGAAAATGGTTAAGTGAAATGACTTAAAATGGTGAACTTGTTTCTTGAAAATGGTAAAGTGTAGTGACTTGAAATTGTGAACTTGTTTCTTCAAATGGCTAAGCGGAGTGACTTGAAATTGTGAACTTGTTACTTGAAAATGGTTAAGTGTAGTGACTTGAAATGTGAATTAGTGACTTGAAAAATGGTTAAGTGTAGTGACTTGAAATATGAATTAGGGACTTGAAAATGGTAAAATGGTTAAATGTAGTGACTTGAAATTGTGAACTTGTTTCTTGAAATTGGTTGAGTGTAGTGATTTAAAATTGTGAACTTGTCTCTTGAAATGGTTAAGTGTAGTGACTTGCAATTTTGAACTTGTTTCTTGAAAATGGTTAAATGTAGTGACTTGAAATGTGAATTAGTGTGTTGAAAATGGTAAAATGGTTAAATGTTGTGACTTGCAATGTGAATTAGTGTTTTGAAAATGGTAAAATGGTTAAATGTAGTGACTTTAAATTGTGAACTTTTTTCTTGAAATTGGTTAACCGTAGTGACTTGAAATTTGAATTAGTGACTTTAAAATGGTTAAGTGTAGTGCCTTGACATGTGAATTAGGGACTTGAAAATGGTAAAATGGTTAAATGTAGTGACTTGAAATTGTGAACTTGTTTCTTGAAAATGGTTGAGTGTAGTAACTTGAAATTGTGAACTTGTTTCTTTAAATGGTTAAGTGTACTGACTTGCAATTTTGAACTTTTTTCTTGAAAATGGTTAAATGTAGTGACTTGAAATTATGAACTTGTTTTTTGAAAATGGTTATCTGTAGTGACTTGGAATGTCAATTAGTGACTTTAAAATGGTTAATTGTAGTGACTTGAAATGTGAATTAGGGACTTGAAAATGGTAAAATGGTTAAATGTAGTTACTTTAAATTGTGAACTTTTTTTCTTAAAATTGTTGAGTGTAGTAACTTGAAATGTGAATTAGTGACTTTAAAATGGCTAAGTGTAGTGACTTGAAATGTGAATTAGGGACTTGAAAATGGTAAAATGGTTAAATGTAGCGACTTGAAATTGTGAACTTATTTCTTGAAATGGCTAAGCGTAGTGACTTGATATTGTGAACTTGTTTCTTGAAAATTGTTAAGTGTAGTGACTTGAAATGAGAATTAGTGACTTGAAGATGGTTAAGCGTAGTGACTTGAAATAGGAATTAGGGACTTGAAAATGGTTAAATGTAGTGACTTGAAATTGTGAACTTGTTTCTTGAAAATGTTGAGTGTAGTGACTTGAAATTGTGAACTTGTTTTTTGAAATGGTTAAGTGTAGTGACTTGCAGTTTTGAACTTGTTTCTTGAAAATGGTTAAATGTAGTGACTTGAAATGTGAATTAGAGTGTTGAAAATGGTAAAATGGTTAAATGTAGTGATTTGAAATTGTGAACTTGTTTCTTGAAAATGGTTAACTGTAGTGACTTGAAATGTAAATTAGTGACTTTAAAATGGTTAAGTATAGTGCCTTGAAATGTAAATTAGTGACTTTAAAATGGTTAAGTATAGTGCCTTGATATGTGAATTAGGGACTTGAAAATGGTTAAATGGTTAAATGTAGTGACTTGAAATTGTGGACTTGTTTCTTGAAAATGGTTGAGTGTAGTAACTTGAAATTGTGAACTTGTTTCTTGAAATTGTTAAGTGTAGTGACTTGCAATTTTGAACTTTTTTCTTGAAAGTGGTTAAATGTAGTGACTTGAAATGTGAATTAGTGTGTTGAAAATGGTAAAATGGTTAAATGTAGTGACTTGAAATTATGAACTTGTTTTTTTAAAATGGTTAACTGTAGTGACTTGGAATGTGAATTAGTGACTTTAAAATGGTTAAGTGTGGTGACTTAAAATGTGAATTAGGGACTTGAAAATGGTAAAATGGTTAAATGTAGTTACTTTAAATTGTGAACTTGTTTCCTTAAAATTGTTGAGTGTAGTAACTTGAAATGTGAATTAGTGACTTTAAAATGGTTAAGTTTAGTGACTTGAAATGTGAATTAGGGACTTGAAAATGGTAAAATGGTTAAATGTAGTTACTTTAAATTGTGAACTTGTTTCCTTAAAATTGTTGAGTGTAGTAACTTGAAATGTGAATTAGTGACTTTAAAATGGTTAAGTTTAGTGACTTGAAATGTAAATTAGGGACTTGAAAATGGTTAAATGTAGCGACTTGAAATTGTGAACTTATTTCTTGAAATGGCTAAGCGTAGTGACTTAATATTGAGAACTTGTTTCTTGAAAATTGTTAAGTGTAGTGACTTGAAATGTGAATTTGTGACTTGAAAATGGTTAAGTGTAGTGAGTTGAAATGTGAATTAGTGACTTGAAAATGGTTAAGTGAAATGACTTAAAATGGTGAACTTGTTTCTTGAAAATGGTAAAGTGTAGTGACTTGAAATTGTGAACTTGTTTCTTGAAATGGCTAAGCGGAGTGACTTGAAATTGTGAACTTGTTACTTGAAAATGGTTAAGTGTAGTGACTTGAAATGTGAATTAGTGACTTGAAAAATGGTTAAGTGTAGTGACTTGAAATATGAATTAGGGACTTGAAAATGGTAAAATGGTTAAATGTAGTGACTTGAAATTGTGAACTTGTTTCTTGAAATTGGATGAGTGTAGTGATTTAAAATTGTGAACTTGTTTCTTGAAATGGTTAAGTGTAGTGACTTGCAATTTTGAACTTGTTTCTTGAAAATGGTTAAATGTAGTGACTTGAAATGTGAATTAGTGTGTTGAAAATGGTAAAATGGTTAAATGTTGTGACTTGCAATGTGAATTAGTGTTTTGAAAATGGTAAAATGGTTAAATGTAGTGACTTTAAATTGTGAACTTGTTTCTTGAAATTGGTTTACCGTAGTGACTTGAAATTTGAATTAGTGACTTTAAAATGGTTAAGTGTAGTGCCTTGAAATGTGAATTAGGGACTTGAAAATGGTAAAATGGTTAAATGTAGTGACTTGAAATTGTGAACTTGTTTCTTGAAAATGGTTGAGTGTAGTAACTTGAAATTGTGAACTTGTTTCTTTAAATGGTTAAGTGTACTGACTTGCAATTTTGAACTTTTTTCTTGAAAATGGTTAAATGTAGTGACTTGAAATTGTGAACTTGTTTCTTGAAAATGTTGAGTGTAGTGACTTGAAATTGTGAACTTGTTTCTTGAAATGGTTAAGGGTAGTGACTTGCAGTTTTGAACTTGTTTCTTGAAAATGGTTAAATGTAGTGACTTGAAATGTGAATTAGAGTGTTGAAAATGGTAAAATGGTTAAATGTAGTGACTTGAAATTGTGAACTTGTTTCTTGAAAATGGTTAACTGTAGTGACTTGAAATGTAAATTAGTGACTTTAAAATGGTTAAGTATAGTGCCTTGATATGTGAATTAGGGACTTGAAAATGGTTAAATGGTTAAATGTAGTGACTTGAAATTGTGGACTTGTTTCTTGAAAATGGTTGAGTGTAGTAACTTGAAATTGTGAACTTGTTTCTTGAAATTGTTAAGTGTAGTGACTTGCAATTTTGAACTTTTTTCTTGAAAGTGGTTAAATGTAGTGACTTGAAATGTGAATTAGTGTGTTGAAAATGGTAAAATGGTTAAATGTAGTGACTTGAAATTATGAACTTGTTTTTTTAAAATGGTTAACTGTAGTGACTTGGAATGTGAATTAGTGACTTTAAAATGGTTAAGTGTGGTGACTTAAAATGTGAATTAGGGACTTGAAAATGGTAAAATGGTTAAATGTAGTTACTTTAAATTGTGAACTTGTTTCCTTAAAATTGTTGAGTGTAGTAACTTGAAATGTGAATTAGTGACTTTAAAATGGTTAAGTGTAGTGACTTGAAATGTGAATTAGGGACTTGAAAATGGTAAAATGGTTAAATGTAGTTACTTTAAATTGTGAACTTGTTTCCTTAAAATTGTTGAGTGTAGTAACTTGAAATGTGAATTAGTGACTTTAAAATGGTTAAGTTTAGTGACTTGAAATGTAAATTAGGGACTTGAAAATGGTTAAATGTAGCGACTTGAAATTGTGAACTTATTTCTTGAAATGGCTAAGCGTAGTGACTTAATATTGTGAACTTGTTTTTTGAAAATTGTTAAGTGTAGTGACTTGAAATGTGAATTTGTGACTTGAAAATGGTTAAGTGTAGTGAGTTGAAATGTGAATTAGTGACTTGAAAATGGTTAAGTGAAATGACTTAAAATGGTGAACTTGTTTCTTGAAAATGGTAAAGTGTAGTGACTTGAAATTGTGAACTTGTTTCTTGAAATGGCTAAGCGGAGTGACTTGAAATTGTGAACTTGTTACTTGAAAATGGTTAAGTGTAGTGACTTGAAATGTGAATTAGTGACTTGAAAAATGGTTAAGTGTAGTGACTTGAAATATGAATTAGGGACTTGAAAATGGTAAAATGGTTAAATGTAGTGACTTGAAATTGTGAACTTGTTTCTTGAAATTGGTTAAGTGTAGTGATTTAAAATTGTGAACTTATTTCTTGAAATGGTTAAGTGTAGTGACTTGCAATTTTGAACTTGTTTCTTGAAAATGGTTAAATGTAGTGACTTGAAATGTGAATTAGTGTGTTGAAAATGGTAAAATGGTTAAATGTTGTGACATGCAATGTGAATTAGTGTTTTGAAAATGGTAAAATGGTTAAATGTAGTGACTTTAAATTGTGAACTTGTTTCTTGAAATTGGTTAACCGTAGTGACTTGAAATTTGAATTAGTGACTTTAAAATGGTTAAGTGTAGTGCCTTGAAATGTGAATTAGGGACTTGAAAATGGTAAAATGGTTAAATGTAGTGACTTGAAATGTGAATTAGTGACTTTAAAATGGTTAAGTTTAGTGACTTGAAATGTAAATTAGGGACTTGAAAATGGTTAAATGTAACGACTTGAAATTGTGAACTTATTTCTTGAAATGGCTAAGCGTAGTGACTTAATATTGAGAACTTGTTTCTTGAAAATTGTTAAGTGTAGTGACTTGAAATGTGAATTTGTGACTTGAAAATGGTTAAGTGTAGTGAGTTGAAATGTGAATTAGTGACTTGAAAATGGTTAAGTGAAATGACTTAAAATGGTGAACTTGTTTCTTGAAAATGGTAAAGTGTAGTGACTTGAAATTGTGAACTTGTTTCTTCAAATGGCTAAGCGGAGTGACTTGAAATTGTGAACTTGTTACTTGAAAATGGTTAAGTGTAGTGACTTGAAATGTGAATTAGTGACTTGAAAAATGGTTAAGTGTAGTGACTTGAAATATGAATTAGTGACTTGAAAATGGTAAAATGGTTAAATGTAGTGACTTGAAATTGTGAACTTGTTTCTTGAAATTGGTTGAGTGTAGTGATTTAAAATTGTGAACTTGTTTCTTGAAATGGTTAAGTGTAGTGACTTGCAATTTTGAACTTGTTTCTTGAAAATGGTAAAGTGTAGTGACTTGAAATTGTGAACTTGTTTCTTGAAATGGCTAAGCGGAGTGACTTGAAATTGTGAACTTGTTACTTGAAAATGGTTAAGTGTAGTGACTTGAAATGTGAATTAGTGACTTGAAAAATGGTTAAGTGTAGTGACTTGAAATATGAATTAGGGACTTGAAAATGGTAAAATGGTTAAATGTAGTGACTTGAAATTGTGAACTTGTTTCTTGAAAATGGTTGAGTGTAGTAACTTGAAATTGTGAACTTGTTTCTTTAAATGGTTAAGTGTACTGACTTGCAATTTTGAACTTTTTTCTTGAAAATGGTTAAATGTAGTGACTTGAAATTATGAACTTGTTTTTTGAAAATGGTTATCTATAGTGACTTGGAATGTCAATTAGTGACTTTAAAATGGTTAATTGTAGTGACTTGAAATGTGAATTAGGGACTTGAAAATGGTAAAATGGTTAAATGTAGTTACTTTAAATTGTGAACTTTTTTTCTTAAAATTGTTGAGTGTAGTAACTTGAAATGTGAATTAGTGACTTTAAAATGGCTAAGTGTAGTGACTTGAAATGTGAATTAGGGACTTGAAAATGGTAAAATGGTTAAATGTAGCGACTTGAAATTGTGAACTTATTTCTTGAAATGGCTAAGCGTAGTGACTTGATATTGTGAACTTGTTTCTTGAAAATTGTTAAGTGTAGTGACTTGAAATGAGAATTAGTGACTTGAAGATGGTTAAGCGTAGTGACTTGAAATAGGAATTAGGGACTTGAAAATGGTTAAATGTAGTGACTTGAAATTGTGAACTTGTTTCTTGAAAATGTTGAGTGTAGTGACTTGAAATTGTGAACTTGTTTCTTGAAATGGTTAAGTGTAGTGACTTTAAATTGTGAACTTGTTTCTTGAAAATTGTTAAGTGTAGTGACTTGAAATATGAATTAGGGACTTGAAAATGGTAAAATGGTTAAATGTAGTGACTTGAAATTGTGAACTTGTTTCTTGAAAATGGTTGAGTGTAGTAACTTGAAATTGTGAACTTGTTTCTTTAAATGGTTAAGTGTACTGACTTGCAATTTTGAACTTTTTTCTTGAAAATGGTAAAATGTAGTGACTTGAAATTATGAACTTGTTTTTTGAAAATGGTTATCTATAGTGACTTGGAATGTCAATTAGTGACTTTAAAATGGTTAATTGTAGTGACTTGAAATGTGAATTAGGGACTTGAAAATGGTAAAATGGTTAAATGTAGTTACTTTAAATTGTGAACTTTTTTTCTTAAAATTGTTGAGTGTAGTAACTTGAAATGTGAATTAGTGACTTTAAAATGGCTAAGTGTAGTGACTTGAAATGTGAATTAGGGACTTGAAAATGGTAAAATGGTTAAATGTAGCGACTTGAAATTGTGAACTTATTTCTTGAAATGGCTAAGCGTAGTGACTTGATATTGTGAACTTGTTTCTTGAAAATTGTTAAGTGTAGTGACTTAAAATGAGAATTAGTGACTTGAAGATGGTTAAGCGTAGTGACTTGAAATAGGAATTAGGGACTTGAAAATGGTTAAATGTAGTGACTTGAAATTGTGAACTTGTTTCTTGAAAATGTTGAGTGTAGTGACTTGAAATTGTGAACTTGTTTCTTGAAATGGTTAAGTGTAGTGACTTGCAGTTTTGAACTTGTTTCTTGAAAATGGTTAAATGTAGTGACTTGAAATGTGAATTAGAGTGTTGAAAATGGTAAAATGGTTAAATGTAGTGACTTGAAATTGTGAACTTGTTTCTTGAAAATGGTTAACTGTAGTGACTTGAAATGTAAATTAGTGACTTTAAAATGGTTAAGTATAGTGCCTTGAAATGTAAATTAGTGACTTTAAAATGGTTAAGTATAGTGCCTTGATATGTGAATTAGGGACTTGAAAATGGTTAAATGGTTAAATGGTTAAATGTAGTGACTTGAAATTGTGGACTTGTTTCTTGAAAATGGTTGAGTGTAGTAACTTGAAATTGTGAACTTGTTTCTTGAAATTGTTAAGTGTAGTGACTTGCAATTTTGAACTTTTTTCTTGAAAGTGGTTAAATGTAGTGACTTGAAATGTGAATTAGTGTGTTGAAAATGGTAAAATGGTTAAATGTAGTGACTTGAAATTATGAACTTGTTTTTTTAAAATGGTTAACTGTAGTGACTTGGAATGTGAATTAGTGACTTTAAAATGGTTAAGTGTGGTAACTTAAAATGTGAATTAGGGACTTGAAAATGGTAAAATGGTTAAATGTAGTTACTTTAAATTGTGAACTTGTTTCCTTAAAATTGTTGAGTGTAGTAACTTGAAATGTGAATTAGTGACTTTAAAATGGTTAAGTGTAGTGACTTGAAATGTGAATTAGGGACTTGAAAATGGTAAAATGGTTAAATGTAGTTACTTTAAATTGTGAACTTGTTTCCTTAAAATTGTTGAGTGTAGTAACTTGAAATGTGAATTAGTGACTTTAAAATGGTTAAGTTTAGTGACTTGAAATGTAAATTAGGGACTTGAAAATGGTTAAATGTAGCGACTTGAAATTGTGAACTTATTTCTTGAAATGGCTAAGCGTAGTGACTTAATATTGTAAACTTGTTTCTTGAAAATTGTTAAGTGTAGTGACTTGAAATGTGAATTTGTGACTTGAAAATGGTTAAGTGTAGTGAGTTGAAATGTGAATTAGTGACTTGAAAATGGTTAAGTGAAATGACTTAAAATGGTGAACTTGTTTCTTGAAAATGGTAAAGTGTAGTGACTTGAAATTGTGAACTTGTTTCTTGAAATGGCTAAGCGGAGTGACTTGAAATTGTGAACTTGTTACTTGAAAATGGTTAAGTGTAGTGACTTGAAATGTGAATTAGTGACTTGAAAAATGGTTAAGTGTAGTGACTTGAAATATGAATTAGGGACTTGAAAATGGTAAAATGGTTAAATGTAGTGACTTGAAATTGTGAACTTGTTTCTTGAAATTGGTTGAGTGTAGTGATTTAAAATTGTGAACTTGTTTCTTGAAATGGTTAAGTGTAGTGACTTGCAATTTTGAACTTGTTTCTTGAAAATGGTTAAATGTAGTGACTTGAAATGTGAATTAGTGTGTTGAAAATGGTAAAATGGTTAAATGTAGTGACTTTAAATTGTGAACTTTTTTCTTGAAATTGGTTAACCGTAGTGACTTGAAATTTGAATTAGTGACTTTAAAATGGTTAAGTGTAGTGCCTTGACATGTGAATTAGGGACTTGAAAATGGTAAAATGGTTAAATGTAGTGACTTGAAATTGTGAACTTGTTTCTTGAAAATGGTTGAGTGTAGTAACTTGAAATTGTGAACTTGTTTCTTTAAATGGTTAAGTGTACTGACTTGCAATTTTGAACTTTTTTCTTGAAAATGGTTAAATGTAGTGACTTGAAATTATGAACTTGTTTTTTGAAAATGGTTAACTGTAGTGACTTGGAATGTCAATTAGTGACTTTAAAATGGTTAAGTGTAGGGACTTGAAATGTGAATTAGGGACTTGAAAATGGTAAAATGGTTAAATGTAGTTACTTTAAATTGTGAACTTTTTTTCTTAAAATTGTTGAGTGTAGTAACTTGAAATGTGAATTAGTGACTTTAAAATGGCTAAGTGTAGTGACTTGAAATGTGAATTAGGGACTTGAAAATGGTAAAATAGTTAAATGTAGCGACTTGAAATTGTGAACTTATTTCTTGAAATGGCTAAGCGTAGTGACTTGATATTGTGAACTTGTTTCTTGAAAATTGTTAAGTGTAGTGACTTGAAATGAGAATTAGTGACTTGAAAATGGTTAAGCGTAGTGACTTGAAATAGGAATTAGGGACTTGAAAATGGTTAAATGTAGTTACTTGAAATTGTGAACTTGTTTCCTTAATATGGTTTAACGTTGTGACTTGAAATGTGAATTAGTGACTTCAAAATGGTTAAGTGTAGTGACTTGAAATGTGAATTAGTGAGTTGAAACTGGTAAAGTGTAGTGACTTGAAATTGTGAACTTGTTTCTTGAAATGGCTAAGCGTAGTGACTTGACATTGTGAACTTGTTTCTTGAAAATTGTTAAGTGTAGTGACTTGAAATGAGAATTAGTAACTTGAAAATGGTTAAGTGTAGTGACTTGAAATAGGAATTAGGGACTTGAAAATGGTTAAATGTAGTGACTTGAAATTGTGAACTTGTTTCTTGAAAATGTTGAGTGTAGTGACTTGAAATTGTGAACTTGTTTCTTGAAATGGTTAAGTGTAGTGACTTGCAGTTTTGAACTTGTTTCTTGAAAATGGTTAAATGTAGTGACTTGAAATGTGAATTAGAGTGTTGAAAATGGTAAAATGGTTAAATGTAGTGACTTGAAATTGTGAACTTGTTTCTTGAAAATGGTTAACTGTAGTGACTTGAAATGTAAATTAGTGACTTTAAAATGGTTAAGTATAGTGCCTTGAAATGTGAATTATGGACTTGAAAATGGTTAAATGTAGTGACTTGAAATTGTGGACTTGTTTCTTGAAAATGGTTGAGTGTAGTAACTTGAAATTGTGAACTTGTTTCTTGAAATTGTTAAGTGTAGTGACTTGCAATTTTGAACTTTTTTCTTGAAAGTGGTTAAATGTAGTGACTTGAAATGTGAATTAGTGTGTTGAAAATGGTAAAATGGTTAAATGTAGTGACTTGAAATTATGAACTTGTTTTTTTAAAATGGTTAACTGTAGTGACTTGGAATGTGAATTAGTGACTTTAAAATGGTTAAGTGTGGTGACTTAAAATGTGAATTAGGGACTTGAAAATGGTAAAATGGTTAAATGTAGTTACTTTAAATTGTGAACTTGTTTCCTTAAAATTGTTGAGTGTAGTAACTTGAAATGTGAATTAGTGACTTTAAAATGGTTAAGTGTAGTGACTTGAAATGTGAATTAGGGACTTGAAAATGGTAAAATGGTTAAATGTAGCGACTTGATATTGTGAACTTGTTTCTTGAAAATTGTTAAGTGTAGTGACTTGAAATGTGAATTAGTGAGTTGAAAATGATTAAGTGTAGTGACTTGAAATTCGGAACTTGTTTCTTGAAAATAGTGTATTGTAGTGACTTGAAATTGTGAACTTGTTTCTTAAAAATGGTTAAGTGTAGTGACTTAAAATGCGAGTTAGTGAGTTGGAAATGGTTTAGTGTAGTGACTTAAAATTGTGAACTTTTTTTTGAAAATGGTAAAGTGTAGTGACTTGAAATGTGAATACTGTGACTTGAAAATGGTAAAGTGTAGTGATTTGATATTGTGAACTTGTATCTAGAAATGGCTAAGCGTAGTGACTAGAAATTGTGAACTGGTTTATTGAAAATGGTTAAGTGTAGTGACTTGAAAGTGTAAACATGTTTCTTGAAAATGGTTAAGTGTAGTGAGTTGA
The DNA here is from genome assembly GCA_031232105.1 of Capsicum rhomboideum. Classification (NCBI taxonomy): domain Eukaryota; kingdom Viridiplantae; phylum Streptophyta; class Magnoliopsida; order Solanales; family Solanaceae; genus Capsicum; species Capsicum rhomboideum. Next base: position 62,822,468 of record CP124711.1, read on the forward strand.
AATGTGAATTAGTGAGTTGAAAATGGTTAAGTGTACTGACTTGAAATTCAGAACTTGTTTCTTGAAAATGATGTAATGTAGTGACTTGAAATGTGAACTTGTTTCTTGAAAATGGTTAAGTGTAGCGACTTGAAAGTGTGAACTTATTTCTTTAAAATGGTGTAATGTAGTGACTTGTAATTGTGAATTAGTGACTTGAAAATGGTTAAGTGAAATGACTTAAAATGGTTAAGTGAAATGACTTAAAATGGTGAACTTGTTTCTTGAAAATGGTTAAGTGTAGTGACTTGAAATGTGAATTAGTGTGTTGAAAATGGTAAAATGGTTAAATGTAGTGACTTGAAATTGTTAACTTGTTTCTTCAAAATGGTTAAGTGTAGTGACTTGAAATGTGAATTAAGGACTTGAAAATAGTTAAGTGTAGTGACTTGAAATGTGAATTAGGGACTTTAAAATGGTAAAATGGTTAAATGTAGTTACTTGAAATTGTGAACTTGTTTCCTTAATATGGTTTAACGTAGTGACTTGAAATGTGAATTAGTGACTTCAAAATGGTTAAGTGTAGTGACTTGAAATGTGAATTAGTGAGTTGAAACTGGTAAAGTGTAGTGACTTGAAATTGTGAACTTGTTTCTTGAAATGGCTAAGCGTAGTGACTTGACATTGTGAACTTGTTTCTTGAAAATGGTTAAGTGTAGTGACTTGAAATGAGAATTAGTAACTTGAAAATGGTTAAGTGTAGTGACTTGAAATAGGAATTAGGGACTTGAAAATGGTTAAATGTAGTGACTTGAAATTGTGAACTTGTTTCTTGAAAATGTTGAGTGTAGTGACTTGAAATTGTGAACTTGTTTCTTGAAATGGTTAAGTGTAGTGACTTGAAGTTTTGAACTTGTTTCTTGAAAATGGTTAAATGTAGTGACTTGAAATGTGAATTAGAGTGTTGAAAATGGTAAAATGGTTAAATGTAGTGACTTGAAATTGTGAACTTGTTTCTTGAAAATGGTTAACTGTAGTGACTTGAAATGTAAATTAGTGACTTTAAAATGGTTAAGTATAGTGCCTTGAAATGTGAATTAGGGACTTGAAAATGGTTAAATGTAGTGACTTGAAATTGTGGACTTGTTTCTTGAAAATGGTTGAGTGTAGTAACTTGAAATTGTGAACTTGTTTCTTGAAATTGTTAAGTGTAGTGACTTGCAATTTTGAACTTTTTTCTTGAAAGTGGTTAAATGTAGTGACTTGAAATGTGAATTAGTGTGTTGAAAATGGTAAAATGGTTAAATGTAGTGACTTGAAATTATGAACTTGTTTTTTTAAAATGGTTAACTGTAGTGAATTGGAATGTGAATTAGTGACTTTAAAATGGTTAAGTGTGGTGACTTAAAATGTGAATTAGGGACTTGAAAATGGTAAAATGGTTAAATGTAGTTACTTTAAATTGTGAACTTGTTTCCTTAAAATTGTTGAGTGTAGTAACTTGAAATGTGAATTAGTGACTTTAAAATGGTTAAGTGTAGTGACTTGAAATGTGAATTAGGGACTTGAAAATGGTAAAATGGTTAAATGTAGCGACTTGAAATTGTGAACTTATTTCTTGAAATGGCTAAGCGTAGTGACTTGATATTGTGAACTTGTTTCTTGAAAATTGTTAAGTGTAGTGACTTGAAATGTGAATTTGTGACTTGAAAATGGTTAAGTGTAGTGACTTGAAATGTGAATTAGTGAGTTGAAAATGATTAAGTGTAGTGACTTGAAATTCGGAACTTGTTTCTTGAAAATAGTGTATTGTAGTGACTTGAAATTGTGAACTTGTTTCTTAAAAATGGTTAAGTGTAGTGACTTAAAATGCGAGTTAGTGAGTTGGAAATGGTTTAGTGTAGTGACTTAAAATTGTGAACTTTTTTTTGAAAATGGTAAAGTGTAGTGACTTGAAATGTGAATACTGTGACTTGAAAATGGTAAAGTGTAGTGATTTGATATTGTGAACTTGTATCTAGAAATGGCTAAGCGTAGTGACTAGAAATTGTGAACTGGTTTATTGAAAATGGTTAAGTGTAGTGACTTGAAAGTGTAAACATGTTTCTTGAAAATGGTTAAGTGTAGTGAGTTGAAATGTGAATTAGTGAGTTGAAAATGGTTAAGTGTACTGACTTGAAATTCAGAACTTGTTTCTTGAAAATGATGTAATATAGTGACTTGAAATGTGAACTTGTTTCTTGAAAATGGTTAAGTGTAGCGACTTGAAAGTGTGAACTTATTTCTTTAAAATGGTGTAATGTAGTGACTTGTAATTGTGAATTAGTGACTTGAAAATGGTTAAGTGAAATGACTTAAAATGGTTAAGTGAAATGACTTAAAATGGTGAACTTGTTTCTTGAAAATGGTTAAGTGTAGTGACTTGAAATGTGAATTAGTGTGTTGAAAATGGTAAAATGGTTAAATGTAGTGACTTGAAATTGTTAACTTGTTTCTTCAAAATGGTTAACTGTAGTGACTTGAAATGTGAATTAAGGACTTGAAAATAGTTAAGTGTAGTGACTTGAAATGTGAATTAGGGACTTTAAAATGGTAAAATGGTTAAATGTAGTTACTTGAAATTGTGAACTTGTTTCCTTAATATGGTTTAACGTAGTGACTTGAAATGTGAATTAGTGACTTCAAAATGGTTAAGTGTAGTGACTTGAAATGTGAATTAGTGAGTTGAAACTGGTAAAGTGTAGTGACTTGAAATTGTGAACTTGTTTCTTGAAATGGCTAAGCGTAGTGACTTGACATTGTGAACTTGTTTCTTGAAAATGGTTAAGTGTAGTGACTTGAAATGAGAATTAGTAACTTGAAAATGGTTAAGTGTAGTGACTTGAAATAGGAATTAGGGACTTGAAAATGGTTAAATGTAGTGACTTGAAATTGTGAACTTGTTTCTTGAAAATGTTGAGTGTAGTGACTTGAAATTGTGAACTTGTTTCTTGAAATGGTTAAGGGTAGTGACTTGAAGTTTTGAACTTGTTTCTTGAAAATGGTTAAATGTAGTGACTTGAAATGTGAATTAGAGTGTTGAAAATGGTAAAATGGTTAAATGTAGTGACTTGAAATTGTGAACTTGTTTCTTGAAAATGGTTAACTGTAGTGACTTGAAATGTAAATTAGTGACTTTAAAATGGTTAAGTATAGTGCCTTGAAATGTGAATTAGGGACTTGAAAATGGTTAAATGTAGTGACTTGAAATTGTGGACTTGTTTCTTGAAAATGGTTGAGTGTAGTAACTTGAAATTGTGAACTTGTTTCTTGAAATTGTTAAGTGTAGTGACTTGCAATTTTGAACTTTTTTCTTGAAAGTGGTTAAATGTAGTGACTTGAAATGTGAATTAGTGTGTTGAAAATGGTAAAATGGTTAAATGTAGTGACTTGAAATTATGAACTTGTTTTTTTAAAATGGTTAACTGTAGTGACTTGGAATGTGAATTAGTGACTTTAAAATGGTTAAGTGTGGTGACTTAAAATGTGAATTAGGGACTTGAAAATGGTAAAATGGTTAAATGTAGTTACTTTAAATTGTGAACTTGTTTCCTTAAAATTGTTGAGTGTAGTAACTTGAAATGTGAATTAGTGACTTTAAAATGGTTAAGTGTAGTGACTTGAAATGTGAATTAGGGACTTGAAAATGGTAAAATGGTTAAATGTAGCGACTTGAAATTGTGAACTTATTTCTTTAAATGGCTAAGCGTAGTGACTTGATATTGTGAACTTGTTTCTTGAAAATTGTTAAGTGTAGTGACTTGAAATGTGAATTTGTGACTTGAAAATGGTTAAGTGTAGTGACTTGAAATGTGAATTAGTGAGTTGAAAATGATTAAGTGTAGTGACTTGAAATTCGGAACTTGTTTCTTGAAAATAGTGTATTGTAGTGACTTGAAATTGTGAACTTGTTTCTTAAAAATGGTTAAGTGTAGTGACTTAAAATGCGAGTTAGTGAGTTGGAAATGGTTTAGTGTAGTGACTTAAAATTGTGAACTTTTTTTTGAAAATGGTAAAGTGTAGTGACTTGAAATGTGAATACTGTGACTTGAAAATGGTAAAGTGTAGTGATTTGATATTGTGAACTTGTATCTAGAAATGGCTAAGCGTAGTGACTAGAAATTGTGAACTGGTTTATTGAAAATGGTTAAGTGTAGTGACTTGAAAGTGTAAACATGTTTCTTGAAAATGGTTAAGTGTAGTGAGTTGAAATGTGAATTAGTGAGTTGAAAATGGTTAAGTGTACTGACTTGAAATTCAGAACTTGTTTCTTGAAAATGATGTAATGTAGTGACTTGAAATGTGAACTTGTTTCTTGAAAATGGTTAAGTGTAGCGACTTGAAAGTGTGAACTTATTTCTTTAAAATGGTGTAATGTAGTGACTTGTAATTGTGAATTAGTGACTTGAAAATGGTTAAGTGAAATGACTTAAAATGGTTAAGTGAAATGACTTAAAATGGTGAACTTGTTTCTTGAAAATGGTTAAGTGTAGTGACTTGAAATGTGAATTAGTGTGTTGAAAATGGTAAAATGGTTAAATGTAGTGACTTGAAATTGTTAACTTGTTTCTTCAAAATGGTTAAGTGTAGTGACTTGAAATGTGAATTAAGGACTTGAAAATAGTTAAGTGTAGTGACTTGAAATGTGAATTAGGGACTTTAAAATGGTAAAATGGTTAAATGTAGTTACTTGAAATTGTGAACTTGTTTCCTTAATATAGTTTAACGTAGTGACTTGAAATGTGAATTAGTGACTTCAAAATGGTTAAGTGTAGTGACTTGAAATGTGAATTAGTGAGTTGAAACTGGTAAAGTGTAGTGACTTGAAATTGTGAACTTGTTTCTTGAAATGGCTAAGCGTAGTGACTTGACATTGTGAACTTGTTTCTTGAAAATGGTTAAGTGTAGTGACTTGAAATGAGAATTAGTAACTTGAAAATGGTTAAGTGTAGTGACTTGAAATAGGAATTAGGGACTTGAAAATGGTTAAATGTAGTGACTTGAAATTGTGAACTTGTTTCTTGAAAATGTTGAGTGTAGTGACTTGAAATTGTGAACTTGTTTCTTGAAATGGTTAAGTGTAGTGACTTGAAGTTTTGAACTTGTTTCTTGAAAATGGTTAAATGTAGTGACTTGAAATGTGAATTAGAGTGTTGAAAATGGTAAAATGGTTAAATGTAGTGACTTGAAATTGTGAACTTGTTTCTTGAAAATGGTTAACTGTAGTGACTTGAAATGTAAATTAGTGACTTTAAAATGGTTAAGTATAGTGCCTTGAAATGTGAATTAGGGACTTGAAAATGGTTAAATGTAGTGACTTGAAATTGTGGACTTGTTTCTTGAAAATGGTTGAGTGTAGTAACTTGAAATTGTGAACTTGTTTCTTGAAATTGTTAAGTGTAGTGACTTGCAATTTTGAACTTTTTTCTTGAAAGTGGTTAAATGTAGTGACTTGAAATGTGAATTAGTGTGTTGAAAATGGTAAAATGGTTAAATGTAGTGACTTGAAATTATGAACTTGTTTTTTTAAAATGGTTAACTGTAGTGAATTGGAATGTGAATTAGTGACTTTAAAATGGTTAAGTGTGGTGACTTAAAATGTGAATTAGGGACTTGAAAATGGTAAAATGGTTAAATGTAGTTACTTTAAATTGTGAACTTGTTTCCTTAAAATTGTTGAGTGTAGTAACTTGAAATGTGAATTAGTGACTTTAAAATGGTTAAGTGTAGTGACTTGAAATGTGAATTAGGGACTTGAAAATGGTAAAATGGTTAAATGTAGCGACTTGAAATTGTGAACTTATTTCTTGAAATGGCTAAGCGTAGTGACTTGATATTGTGAACTTGTTTCTTGAAAATTGTTAAGTGTAGTGACTTGAAATGTGAATTTGTGACTTGAAAATGGTTAAGTGTAGTGACTTGAAATGTGAATTAGTGAGTTGAAAATGATTAAGTGTAGTGACTTGAAATTCGGAACTTGTTTCTTGAAAATAGTGTATTGTAGTGACTTGAAATTGTGAACTTGTTTCTTAAAAATGGTTAAGTGTAGTGACTTAAAATGCGAGTTAGTGAGTTGGAAATGGTTTAGTGTAGTGACTTAAAATTGTGAACTTTTTTTTGAAAATGGTAAAGTGTAGTGACTTGAAATGTGAACTTGTTTCTTGAAAATGGTTAAGTGTAGCGACTTGAAAGTGTGAACTTATTTCTTTAAAATGGTGTAATGTAGTGACTTGTAATTGTGAATTAGTGACTTGAAAATGGTTAAGTGAAATGACTTAAAATGGTTAAGTGAAATGACTTAAAATGGTGAACTTGTTTCTTGAAAATGGTTAAGTGTAGTGACTTGAAATGTGAATTAGTGTGTTGAAAATGGTAAAATGGTTAAATGTAGTGACTTGAAATTGTTAACTTGTTTCTTCAAAATGGTTAAGTGTAGTGACTTGAAATGTGAATTAAGGACTTGAAAATAGTTAAGTGTAGTGACTTGAAATGTGAATTAGGGACTTTAAAATGGTAAAATGGTTAAATGTAGTTACTTGAAATTGTGAACTTGTTTCCTTAATATGGTTTAACGTAGTGACTTGAAATGTGAATTAGTGACTTCAAAATGGTTAAGTGTAGTGACTTGAAATGTGAATTAGTGAGTTGAAACTGGTAAAGTGTAGTGACTTGAAATTGTGAACTTGTTTCTTGAAATGGCTAAGCGTAGTGACTTGACATTGTGAACTTGTTTCTTGAAAATGGTTAAGTGTAGTGACTTGAAATGAGAATTAGTAACTTGAAAATGGTTAAGTGTAGTGACTTGAAATAGGAATTAGGGACTTGAAAATGGTTAAATGTAGTGACTTGAAATTGTGAACTTGTTTCTTGAAAATGTTGAGTGTAGTGACTTGAAATTGTGAACTTGTTTCTTGAAATGGTTAAGTGTAGTGACTTGCAGTTTTGAACTTGTTTCTTGAAAATGGTTAAATGTAGTGACTTGAAATGTGAATTAGAGTGTTGAAAATGGTAAAATGGTTAAATGTAGTGACTTGAAATTGTGAACTTGTTTCTTGAAAATGGTTAACTGTAGTGACTTGAAATGTAAATTAGTGACTTTAAAATGGTTAAGTATAGTGCCTTGAAATGTGAATTAGGGACTTGAAAATGGTTAAATGTAGTGACTTGAAATTGTGGACTTGTTTCTTGAAAATGGTTGAGTGTAGTAACTTGAAATTGTGAACTTGTTTCTTGAAATTGTTAAGTGTAGTGACTTGCAATTTTGAACTTTTTTCTTGAAAGTGGTTAAATGTAGTGACTTGAAATGTGAATTAGTGTGTTGAAAATGGTAAAATGGTTAAATGTAGTGACTTGAAATTATGAACTTGTTTTTTTAAAATGGTTAACTGTAGTGACTTGGAATGTGAATTAGTGACTTTAAAATGGTTAAGTGTGGTGACTTAAAATGTGAATTAGGGACTTGACTTGAAAATGGTAAAATGGTTAAATGTAGTTACTTTAAATTGTGAACTTGTTTCCTTAAAATTGTTGAGTGTAGTAACTTGAAATGTGAATTAGTGACTTTAAAATGGTTAAGTGTAGTGACTTGAAATGTGAATTAGGGACTTGAAAATGGTAAAATGGTTAAATGTAGCGACTTGAAATTGTGAACTTATTTCTTGAAATGGCTAAGCGTAGTGACTTGATATTGTGAACTTGTTTCTTGAAAATTGTTAAGTGTAGTGACTTGAAATGTGAATTAGTGAGTTGAAAATGATTAAGTGTAGTGACTTGAAATTCGGAACTTGTTTCTTGAAAATAGTGTATTGTAGTGACTTGAAATTGTGAACTTGTTTCTTAAAAATGGTTAAGTGTAGTGACTTAAAATGCGAGTTAGTGAGTTGGAAATGGTTTAGTGTAGTGACTTAAAATTGTGAACTTTTTTTTGAAAATGGTAAAGTGTAGTGACTTGAAATGTGAATACTGTGACTTGAAAATGGTAAAGTGTAGTGATTTGATATTGTGAACTTGTATCTAGAAATGGCTAAGCGTAGTGACTAGAAATTGTGAACTGGTTTATTGAAAATGGTTAAGTGTAGTGACTTGGAAGTGTAAACATGTTTCTTGAAAATGGTTAAGTGTAGTGAGTTGAAATGTGAATTAGTGAGTTGAAAATGGTTAAGTGTACTGACTTGAAATTCAGCACTTGTTTCTTGAAAATGGTGTAATGTAGTGACTTGAAATGTGAACTTGTTTCTTGAAAATGGTTAAGTGTAGCGACTTGAAAGTGTGAACTTATTTCTTTAAAATGGTGTAATGTAGTGACTTGTAATTGTGAATTAGTGACTTGAAAATGGTTAAGTGAAATGACTTAAAATGGTTAAGTGAAATGACTTAAAATGGTGAACTTGTTTCTTGAAAATGGTTAAGTGTAGTGACTTGAAATGTGAATTAGTGTGTTGAAAATGGTAAAATGGTTAAATGTAGTGACTTGAAATTGTTAACTTGTTTCTTCAAAATGGTTAAGTGTAGTGACTTGAAATGTGAATTAAGGACTTGAAAATAGTTAAGTGTAGTGACTTGAAATGTGAATTAGGGACTTTAAAATGGTAAAATGGTTAAATGTAGTTACTTGAAATTGTGAACTTGTTTCCTTAATATGGTTTAACGTAGTGACTTGAAATGTGAATTAGTGACTTCAAAATGGTTAAGTGTAGTGACTTGAAATGTGAATTAGTGAGTTGAAACTGGTAAAGTGTAGTGACTTGAAATTGTGAACTTGTTTCTTGAAATGGCTAAGCGTAGTGACTTGACATTGTGAACTTGTTTCTTGAAAATGGTTAAGTGTAGTGACTTGAAATGAGAATTAGTGACTTGAAAATGGTTAAGTGTAGTGACTTGAAATAGGAATTAGGGTCTTGAAAATTGTTAAATGTAGTGACTTGAAATTGTGAACTTGTTTCTTGAAAATGTTGAGTGTAGTGACTTGAAATTGTGAACTTGTTTCTTGAAATGGTTAAGTGTAGTGACTTGCAGTTTTGAACTTGTTTCTTGAAAATGGTTAAATGTAGTGACTTGAAATGTGAATTAGAGTGTTGAAAATGGTAAAATGGTTAAATGTAGTGACTTGAAATTGTGAACTTGTTTCTTGAAAATGGTTAACTGACTTGAAATGTAAATTAGTGACTTTAAAATGGTTAAGTGTAGTGCCTTGAAATGTGAATTAGGGACTTGAAAATTGTTAAATGGTTAAACGTAGTGACTTGAAATTGTGCACTTGTTTCTTGAAAATGGTTGACTGTAGTGACATGAAATTTGAATTATTGACCTGAAAATGGTTAAGTGAAGTGACTTGAAATTCGGAACTTGTTTCTTGAAATGGTAAGGTGTAGTGACTTGAAATTGTGAACTTGTTTCTTAAAAAAGGTTAAGTGTAGTGACATAAAATGTGAATTAGTGAGTTGGAAATAGTTTAGTGTAGTGACTTGAAATTGTGAACTTGTTTCTTGAAAATGGTGTAATGTAGTGACTTGAAATGTGAACTTGATTCTTGAAAATGGTGTAATGTAGTGACTTGAAATTGTGAACTTGTTTCTTGAAAATGGTTAAGTGTAGTGACTTGAAATGTGAGTTAGTGACTTGAAAATGGTTAAGTGTAGTGACTTGAAATATGAACTAGGGACTTGAAAATGGTAAAATGGTTAAATGTAGTGACTTGAAATTGTGAACTTGTTTCTTGAAAATGGTTGAGTGTAGTGACTTGAAATTGTGAACTTGTTTCTTGAAATGGTTAAGTGTAGTGACTTGAAGTTTTGAACTTGTTTCTTGAAAATGGTTAAATGTAGTGACTTGAAATGTGAATTAGAGTGTTGAAAATGGTAAAATGGTTAAATGTAGTGACTTGAAATTGTGAACTTGTTTCTTGAAAATGGTTAACTGTAGTGACTTGAAATGTAAATTAGTGACTTTAAAATGGTTAAGTATAGTGCCTTGAAATGTGAATTAGGGACTTGAAAATGGTTAAATGTAGTGACTTGAAATTGTGGACTTGTTTCTTGAAAATGGTTGAGTGTAGTAACTTGAAATTGTGAACTTGTTTCTTGAAATTGTTAAGTGTAGTGACTTGCAATTTTGAACTTTTTTCTTGAAAGTGGTTAAATGTAGTGACTTGAAATGTGAATTAGTGTGTTGAAAATGGTAAAATGGTTAAATGTAGTGACTTGAAATTATGAACTTGTTTTTTTAAAATGGTTAACTGTAGTGAATTGGAATGTGAATTAGTGACTTTAAAATGGTTAAGTGTGGTGACTTAAAATGTGAATTAGGGACTTGAAAATGGTAAAATGGTTAAATGTAGTTACTTTAAATTGTGAACTTGTTTCCTTAAAATTGTTGAGTGTAGTAACTTGAAATGTGAATTAGTGACTTTAAAATGGTTAAGTGTAGTGACTTGAAATGTGAATTAGGGACTTGAAAATGGTAAAATGGTTAAATGTAGTTACTTTAAATTGTGAACTTGTTTCCTTAAAATTGTTGAGTGTAGTAACTTGAAATGTGAATTAGTGACTTTAAAATGGTTAAGTTTAGTGACTTGAAATGTAAATTAGGGACTTGAAAATGGTTAAATGTAGCGACTTGAAATTGTGAACTTATTTCTTGAAATGGCTAAGCGTAGTGACTTAATACTGTGAACTTGTTTCTTGAAAATTGTTAAGTGTAGTGACTTGAAATGTGAATTTGTGACTTGAAAATGGTAAAGTGTAGTGATTTGATATTGTGAACTTGTATCTAGAAATGGCTAAGCGTAGTGACTAGAAATAGTGAACTGGTTTATTGAAAATGGTTAAGTGTAGTGACTTGAAAGTGTAAACATGTTTCTTGAAAATGGTTAAGTGTAGTGAGTTGAAATGTGAATTAGTGAGTTGAAAATGGTTAAGTGTACTGACTTGAAATTCAGAACTTGTTTCTTGAAAATGATGTAATGTAGTGACTTGAAATGTGAACTTGTTTCTTGAAAATGGTTAAGTGTAGCGACTTGAAAGTGTGAACTTATTTCTTTAAAATGGTGTAATGTAGTGACTTGTAATTGTGAATTAGTGACTTGAAAATGGTTAAGTGAAATGACTTAAAATGGTTAAGTGAAATGACTTAAAATGGTGAACTTGTTTCTTGAAAATGGTTAAGTGTAGTGACTTGAAATGTGAATTAGTGTGTTGAAAATGGTAAAATGGTTAAATGTAGTGACTTGAAATTGTTAACTTGTTTCTTCAAAATGGTTAAGTGTAGTGACTTGAAATGTGAATTAAGGACTTGAAAATAGTTAAGTGTAGTGACTTGAAATGTGAATTAGGGACTTTAAAATGGTAAAATGGTTAAATGTAGTTACTTGAAATTGTGAACTTGTTTCCTTAATATGGTTTAACGTAGTGACTTGAAATGTGAATTAGTGACTTCAAAATGGTTAAGTGTAGTGACTTGAAATGTGAATTAGTGAGTTGAAACTGGTAAAGTGTAGTGACTTGAAATTGTGAACTTGTTTCTTGAAATGGCTAAGCGTAGTGACTTGACATTGTGAACTTGTTTCTTGAAAATGGTTAAGTGTAGTGACTTGAAATGAGAATTAGTAACTTGAAAATGGTTAAGTGTAGTGACTTGAAATAGGAATTAGGGACTTGAAAATGGTTAAATGTAGTGACTTGAAATTGTGAACTTGTTTCTTGAAAATGTTGAGTGTAGTGACTTGAAATTGTGAACTTGTTTCTTGAAATGGTTAAGTGTAGTGACTTGCAGTTTTGAACTTGTTTCTTGAAAATGGTTAAATGTAGTGACTTGAAATGTGAATTAGAGTGTTGAAAATGGTAAAATGGTTAAATGTAGTGACTTGAAATTGTGAACTTGTTTCTTGAAAATGGTTAACTGTAGTGACTTGAAATGTAAATTAGTGACTTTAAAATGGTTAAGTATAGTGCCTTGAAATGTGAATTAGGGACTTGAAAATGGTTAAATGTAGTGACTTGAAATTGTGGACTTGTTTCTTGAAAATGGTTGAGTGTAGTAACTTGAAATTGTGAACTTGTTTCTTGAAATTGTTAAGTGTAGTGACTTGCAATTTTGAACTTTTTTCTTGAAAGTGGTTAAATGTAGTGACTTGAAATGTGAATTAGTGTGTTGAAAATGGTAAAATGGTTAAATGTAGTGACTTGAAATTATGAACTTGTTTTTTTAAAATGGTTAACTGTAGTGAATTGGAATGTGAATTAGTGACTTTAAAATGGTTAAGTGTGGTGACTTAAAATGTGAATTAGGGACTTGAAAATGGTAAAATGGTTAAATGTAGTTACTTTAAATTGTGAACTTGTTTCCTTAAAATTGTTGAGTGTAGTAACTTGAAATGTGAATTAGTGACTTTAAAATGGTTAAGTGTAGTGACTTGAAATGTGAATTAGGGACTTGAAAATGGTAAAATGGTTAAATGTAGTTACTTTAAATTGTGAACTTGTTTCCTTAAAATTGTTGAGTGTAGTAACTTGAAATGTGAATTAGTGACTTTAAAATGGTTAAGTTTAGTGACTTGAAATGTAAATTAGGGACTTGAAAATGGTTAAATGTAGCGACTTGAAATTGTGAACTTATTTCTTGAAATGGCTAAGCGTAGTGACTTAATACTGTGAACTTGTTTCTTGAAAATTGTTAAGTGTAGTGACTTGAAATGTGAATTTGTGACTTGAAAATGGTAAAGTGTAGTGATTTGATATTGTGAACTTGTATCTAGAAATGGCTAAGCGTAGTGACTAGAAATAGTGAACTGGTTTATTGAAAATGGTTAAGTGTAGTGACTTGAAAGTGTAAACATGTTTCTTGAAAATGGTTAAGTGTAGTGAGTTGAAATGTGAATTAGTGAGTTGAAAATGGTTAAGTGTACTGACTTGAAATTCAGAACTTGTTTCTTGAAAATGATGTAATGTAGTGACTTGAAATGTGAACTTGTTTCTTGAAAATGGTTAAGTGTAGCGACTTGAAAGTGTGAACTTATTTCTTTAAAATGGTGTAATGTAGTGACTTGTAATTGTGAATTAGTGACTTGAAAATGGTTAAGTGAAATGACTTAAAATGGTTAAGTGAAATGACTTAAAATGGTGAACTTGTTTCTTGAAAATGGTTAAGTGTAGTGACTTGAAATGTGAATTAGTGTGTTGAAAATGGTAAAATGGTTAAATGTAGTGACTTGAAATTGTTAACTTGTTTCTTCAAAATGGTTAAGTGTAGTGACTTGAAATGTGAATTAAGGACTTGAAAATAGTTAAGTGTAGTGACTTGAAATGTGAATTAGGGACTTTAAAATGGTAAAATGGTTAAATGTAGTTACTTGAAATTGTGAACTTGTTTCCTTAATATGGTTTAACGTAGTGACTTGAAATGTGAATTAGTGACTTCAAAATGGTTAAGTGTAGTGACTTGAAATGTGAATTAGTGAGTTGAAACTGGTAAAGTGTAGTGACTTGAAATTGTGAACTTGTTTCTTGAAATGGCTAAGCGTAGTGACTTGACATTGTGAACTTGTTTCTTGAAAATGGTTAAGTGTAGTGACTTGAAATGAGAATTAGTAACTTGAAAATGGTTAAGTGTAGTGACTTGAAATAGGAATTAGGGACTTGAAAATGGTTAAATGTAGTGACTTGAAATTGTGAACTTGTTTCTTGAAAATGTTGAGTGTAGTGACTTGAAATTGTGAACTTGTTTCTTGAAATGGGTAAGTGTAGTGACTTGCAGTTTTGAACTTGTTTCTTGAAAATGGTTAAATGTAGTGACTTGAAATGTGAATTAGAGTGTTGAAAATGGTAAAATGGTTAAATGTAGTGACTTGAAATTGTGAACTTGTTTCTTGAAAATGGTTAACTGTAGTGACTTGAAATGTAAATTAGTGACTTTAAAATGGTTAAGTATAGTGCCTTGAAATGTGAATTAGGGACTTGAAAATGGTTAAATGTAGTGACTTGAAATTGTGGACTTGTTTCTTGAAAATGGTTGAGTGTAGTAACTTGAAATTGTGAACTTGTTTCTTGAAATTGTTAAGTGTAGTGACTTGCAATTTTGAACTTTTTTCTTGAAAGTGGTTAAATGTAGTGACTTGAAATGTGAATTAGTGTGTTGAAAATGGTAAAATGGTTAAATGTAGTGACTTGAAATTATGAACTTGTTTTTTTAAAATGGTTAACTGTAGTGAATTGGAATGTGAATTAGTGACTTTAAAATGGTTAAGTGTGGTGACTTAAAATGTGAATTAGGGACTTGAAAATGGTAAAATGGTTAAATGTAGTTACTTTAAATTGTGAACTTGTTTCCTTAAAATTGTTGAGTGTAGTAACTTGAAATGTGAATTAGTGACTTTAAAATGGTTAAGTGTAGTGACTTGAAATGTGAATTAGGGACTTGAAAATGGTAAAATGGTTAAATGTAGTTACTTTAAATTGTGAACTTGTTTCCTTAAAATTGTTGAGTGTAGTAACTTGAAATGTGAATTAGTGACTTTAAAATGGTTAAGTTTAGTGACTTGAAATGTAAATTAGGGACTTGAAAATGGTTAAATGTAGCGACTTGAAATTGTGAACTTATTTCTTGAAATGGCTAAGCGTAGTGACTTAATACTGTGAACTTGTTTCTTGAAAATTGTTAAGTGTAGTGACTTGAAATGTGAATTTGTGACTTGAAAATGGTAAAGTGTAGTGATTTGATATTGTGAACTTGTATCTAGAAATGGCTAAGCGTAGTGACTAGAAATAGTGAACTGGTTTATTGAAAATGGTTAAGTGTAGTGACTTGAAAGTGTAAACATGTTTCTTGAAAATGGTTAAGTGTAGTGAGTTGAAATGTGAATTAGTGAGTTGAAAATGGTTAAGTGTACTGACTTGAAATTCAGAACTTGTTTCTTGAAAATGATGTAATGTAGTGACTTGAAATGTGAACTTGTTTCTTGAAAATGGTTAAGTGTAGCGACTTGAAAGTGTGAACTTATTTCTTTAAAATGGTGTAATGTAGTGACTTGTAATTGTGAATTAGTGACTTGAAAATGGTTAAGTGAAATGACTTAAAATGGTTAAGTGAAATGACTTAAAATGGTGAACTTGTTTCTTGAAAATGGTTAAGTGTAGTGACTTGAAATGTGAATTAGTGTGTTGAAAATGGTAAAATGGTTAAATGTAGTGACTTGAAATTGTTAACTTGTTTCTTCAAAATGGTTAAGTGTAGTGACTTGAAATGTGAATTAAGGACTTGAAAATAGTTAAGTGTAGTGACTTGAAATGTGAATTAGGGACTTTAAAATGGTAAAATGGTTAAATGTAGTTACTTGAAATTGTGAACTTGTTTCCTTAATATGGTTTAACGTAGTGACTTGAAATGTGAATTAGTGACTTCAAAATGGTTAAGTGTAGTGACTTGAAATGTGAATTAGTGAGTTGAAACTGGTAAAGTGTAGTGACTTGAAATTGTGAACTTGTTTCTTGAAATGGCTAAGCGTAGTGACTTGACATTGTGAACTTGTTTCTTGAAAATGGTTAAGTGTAGTGACTTGAAATGAGAATTAGTAACTTGAAAATGGTTAAGTGTAGTGACTTGAAATAGGAATTAGGGACTTGAAAATGGTTAAATGTAGTGACTTGAAATTGTGAACTTGTTTCTTGAAAATGTTGAGTGTAGTGACTTGAAATTGTGAACTTGTTTCTTGAAATGGGTAAGTGTAGTGACTTGCAGTTTTGAACTTGTTTCTTGAAAATGGTTAAATGTAGTGACTTGAAATGTGAATTAGAGTGTTGAAAATGGTAAAATGGTTAAATGTAGTGACTTGAAATTGTGAACTTGTTTCTTGAAAATGGTTAACTGTAGTGACTTGAAATGTAAATTAGTGACTTTAAAATGGTTAAGTATAGTGCCTTGAAATGTGAATTAGGGACTTGAAAATGGTTAAATGTAGTGACTTGAAATTGTGGACTTGTTTCTTGAAAATGGTTGAGTGTAGTAACTTGAAATTGTGAACTTGTTTCTTGAAATTGTTAAGTGTAGTGACTTGCAATTTTGAACTTTTTTCTTGAAAGTGGTTAAATGTAGTGACTTGAAATGTGAATTAGTGTGTTGAAAATGGTAAAATGGTTAAATGTAGTGACTTGAAATTATGAACTTGTTTTTTTAAAATGGTTAACTGTAGTGAATTGGAATGTGAATTAGTGACTTTAAAATGGTTAAGTGTGGTGACTTAAAATGTGAATTAGGGACTTGACTTGAAAATGGTAAAATGGTTAAATGTAGTTACTTTAAATTGTGAACTTGTTTCCTTAAAATTGTTGAGTGTAGTAACTTGAAATGTGAATTAGTGACTTTAAAATGGTTAAGTGTAGTGACTTGAAATGTGAATTAGGGACTTGAAAATGGTAAAATGGTTAAATGTAGCGACTTGAAATTGTGAACTTATTTCTTGAAATGGCTAAGCGTAGTGACTTGATATTGTGAACTTGTTTCTTGAAAATTGTTAAGTGTAGTGACTTGAAATGTGAATTAGTGAGTTGAAAATGATTAAGTGTAGTGACTTGAAATTCGGAACTTGTTTCTTGAAAATAGTGTATTGTAGTGACTTGAAATTGTGAACTTGTTTCTTAAAAATGGTTAAGTGTAGTGACTTAAAATGCGAGTTAGTGAGTTGGAAATGGTTTAGTGTAGTGACTTAAAATTGTGAACTTTTTTTTGAAAATGGTAAAGTGTAGTGACTTGAAATGTGAATACTGTGACTTGAAAATGGTAAAGTGTAGTGATTTGATATTGTGAACTTGTATCTAGAAATGGCTAAGCGTAGTGACTAGAAATTGTGAACTGGTTTATTGAAAATGGTTAAGTGTAGTGACTTGGAAGTGTAAACATGTTTCTTGAAAATGGTTAAGTGTAGTGAGTTGAAATGTGAATTAGTGAGTTGAAAATGGTTAAGTGTACTGACTTGAAATTCAGCACTTGTTTCTTGAAAATGGTGTAATGTAGTGACTTGAAATGTGAACTTGTTTCTTGAAAATGGTTAAGTGTAGCGACTTGAAAGTGTGAACTTATTTCTTTAAAATGGTGTAATGTAGTGACTTGTAATTGTGAATTAGTGACTTGAAAATGGTTAAGTGAAATGACTTAAAATGGTTAAGTGAAATGACTTAAAATGGTGAACTTGTTTCTTGAAAATGGTTAAGTGTAGTGACTTGAAATGTGAATTAGTGTGTTGAAAATGGTAAAATGGTTAAATGTAGTGACTTGAAATTGTTAACTTGTTTCTTCAAAATGGTTAAGTGTAGTGACTTGAAATGTGAATTAAGGACTTGAAAATAGTTAAGTGTAGTGACTTGAAATGTGAATTAGGGACTTTAAAATGGTAAAATGGTTAAATGTAGTTACTTGAAATTGTGAACTTGTTTCCTTAATATGGTTTAACGTAGTGACTTGAAATGTGAATTAGTGACTTCAAAATGGTTAAGTGTAGTGACTTGAAATGTGAATTAGTGAGTTGAAACTGGTAAAGTGTAGTGACTTGAAATTGTGAACTTGTTTCTTGAAATGGCTAAGCGTAGTGACTTGACATTGTGAACTTGTTTCTTGAAAATGGTTAAGTGTAGTGACTTGAAATGAGAATTAGTGACTTGAAAATGGTTAAGTGTAGTGACTTGAAATAGGAATTAGGGTCTTGAAAATTGTTAAATGTAGTGACTTGAAATTGTGAACTTGTTTCTTGAAAATGTTGAGTGTAGTGACTTGAAATTGTGAACTTGTTTCTTGAAATGGTTAAGTGTAGTGACTTGCAGTTTTGAACTTGTTTCTTGAAAATGGTTAAATGTAGTGACTTGAAATGTGAATTAGAGTGTTGAAAATGGTAAAATGGTTAAATGTAGTGACTTGAAATTGTGAACTTGTTTCTTGAAAATGGTTAACTGTAGTGACTTGAAATGTAAATTAGTGACTTTAAAATGGTTAAGTATAGTGCCTTGAAATGTGAATTAGGGACTTGAAAATGGTTAAATGTAGTGACTTGAAATTGTGGACTTGTTTCTTGAAAATGGTTGAGTGTAGTAACTTGAAATTGTGAACTTGTTTCTTGAAATTGTTAAGTGTAGTGACTTGCAATTTTGAACTTTTTTCTTGAAAGTGGTTAAATGTAGTGACTTGAAATGTGAATTAGTGTGTTGAAAATGGTAAAATGGTTAAATGTAGTGACTTGAAATTATGAACTTGTTTTTTTAAAATGGTTAACTGTAGTGAATTGGAATGTGAATTAGTGACTTTAAAATGGTTAAGTGTGGTGACTTAAAATGTGAATTAGGGACTTGAAAATGGTAAAATGGTTAAATGTAGTTACTTTAAATTGTGAACTTGTTTCCTTAAAATTGTTGAGTGTAGTAACTTGAAATGTGAATTAGTGACTTTAAAATGGTTAAGTGTAGTGACTTGAAATGTGAATTAGGGACTTGAAAATGGTAAAATGGTTAAATGTAGTTACTTTAAATTGTGAACTTGTTTCCTTAAAATTGTTGAGTGTAGTAACTTGAAATGTGAATTAGTGACTTTAAAATGGTTAAGTTTAGTGACTTGAAATGTAAATTAGGGACTTGAAAATGGTTAAATGTAGCGACTTGAAATTGTGAACTTATTTCTTGAAATGGCTAAGCGTAGTGACTTAATACTGTGAACTTGTTTCTTGAAAATTGTTAAGTGTAGTGACTTGAAATGTGAATTTGTGACTTGAAAATGGTAAAGTGTAGTGATTTGATATTGTGAACTTGTATCTAGAAATGGCTAAGCGTAGTGACTAGAAATAGTGAACTGGTTTATTGAAAATGGTTAAGTGTAGTGACTTGAAAGTGTAAACATGTTTCTTGAAAATGGTTAAGTGTAGTGAGTTGAAATGTGAATTAGTGAGTTGAAAATGGTTAAGTGTACTGACTTGAAATTCAGAACTTGTTTCTTGAAAATGATGTAATGTAGTGACTTGAAATGTGAACTTGTTTCTTGAAAATGGTTAAGTGTAGCGACTTGAAAGTGTGAACTTATTTCTTTAAAATGGTGTAATGTAGTGACTTGTAATTGTGAATTAGTGACTTGAAAATGGTTAAGTGAAATGACTTAAAATGGTTAAGTGAAATGACTTAAAATGGTGAACTTGTTTCTTGAAAATGGTTAAGTGTAGTGACTTGAAATGTGAATTAGTGTGTTGAAAATGGTAAAATGGTTAAATGTAGTGACTTGAAATTGTTAACTTGTTTCTTCAAAATGGTTAAGTGTAGTGACTTGAAATGTGAATTAAGGACTTGAAAATAGTTAAGTGTAGTGACTTGAAATGTGAATTAGGGACTTTAAAATGGTAAAATGGTTAAATGTAGTTACTTGAAATTGTGAACTTGTTTCCTTAATATGGTTTAACGTAGTGACTTGAAATGTGAATTAGTGACTTCAAAATGGTTAAGTGTAGTGACTTGAAATGTGAATTAGTGAGTTGAAACTGGTAAAGTGTAGTGACTTGAAATTGTGAACTTGTTTCTTGAAATGGCTAAGCGTAGTGACTTGACATTGTGAACTTGTTTCTTGAAAATGGTTAAGTGTAGTGACTTGAAATGAGAATTAGTAACTTGAAAATGGTTAAGTGTAGTGACTTGAAATAGGAATTAGGGACTTGAAAATGGTTAAATGTAGTGACTTGAAATTGTGAACTTGTTTCTTGAAAATGTTGAGTGTAGTGACTTGAAATTGTGAACTTGTTTCTTGAAATGGGTAAGTGTAGTGACTTGCAGTTTTGAACTTGTTTCTTGAAAATGGTTAAATGTAGTGACTTGAAATGTGAATTAGAGTGTTGAAAATGGTAAAATGGTTAAATGTAGTGACTTGAAATTGTGAACTTGTTTCTTGAAAATGGTTAACTGTAGTGACTTGAAATGTAAATTAGTGACTTTAAAATGGTTAAGTATAGTGCCTTGAAATGTGAATTAGGGACTTGAAAATGGTTAAATGTAGTGACTTGAAATTGTGGACTTGTTTCTTGAAAATGGTTGAGTGTAGTAACTTGAAATTGTGAACTTGTTTCTTGAAATTGTTAAGTGTAGTGACTTGCAATTTTGAACTTTTTTCTTGAAAGTGGTTAAATGTAGTGACTTGAAATGTGAATTAGTGTGTTGAAAATGGTAAAATGGTTAAATGTAGTGACTTGAAATTATGAACTTGTTTTTTTAAAATGGTTAACTGTAGTGAATTGGAATGTGAATTAGTGACTTTAAAATGGTTAAGTGTGGTGACTTAAAATGTGAATTAGGGACTTGACTTGAAAATGGTAAAATGGTTAAATGTAGTTACTTTAAATTGTGAACTTGTTTCCTTAAAATTGTTGAGTGTAGTAACTTGAAATGTGAATTAGTGACTTTAAAATGGTTAAGTGTAGTGACTTGAAATGTGAATTAGGGACTTGAAAATGGTAAAATGGTTAAATGTAGCGACTTGAAATTGTGAACTTATTTCTTGAAATGGCTAAGCGTAGTGACTTGATATTGTGAACTTGTTTCTTGAAAATTGTTAAGTGTAGTGACTTGAAATGTGAATTAGTGAGTTGAAAATGATTAAGTGTAGTGACTTGAAATTCGGAACTTGTTTCTTGAAAATAGTGTATTGTAGTGACTTGAAATTGTGAACTTGTTTCTTAAAAATGGTTAAGTGTAGTGACTTAAAATGCGAGTTAGTGAGTTGGAAATGGTTTAGTGTAGTGACTTAAAATTGTGAACTTTTTTTTGAAAATGGTAAAGTGTAGTGACTTGAAATGTGAATACTGTGACTTGAAAATGGTAAAGTGTAGTGATTTGATATTGTGAACTTGTATCTAGAAATGGCTAAGCGTAGTGACTAGAAATTGTGAACTGGTTTATTGAAAATGGTTAAGTGTAGTGACTTGGAAGTGTAAACATGTTTCTTGAAAATGGTTAAGTGTAGTGAGTTGAAATGTGAATTAGTGAGTTGAAAATGGTTAAGTGTACTGACTTGAAATTCAGCACTTGTTTCTTGAAAATGGTGTAATGTAGTGACTTGAAATGTGAACTTGTTTCTTGAAAATGGTTAAGTGTAGCGACTTGAAAGTGTGAACTTATTTCTTTAAAATGGTGTAATGTAGTGACTTGTAATTGTGAATTAGTGACTTGAAAATGGTTAAGTGAAATGACTTAAAATGGTTAAGTGAAATGACTTAAAATGGTGAACTTGTTTCTTGAAAATGGTTAAGTGTAGTGACTTGAAATGTGAATTAGTGTGTTGAAAATGGTAAAATGGTTAAATGTAGTGACTTGAAATTGTTAACTTGTTTCTTCAAAATGGTTAAGTGTAGTGACTTGAAATGTGAATTAAGGACTTGAAAATAGTTAAGTGTAGTGACTTGAAATGTGAATTAGGGACTTTAAAATGGTAAAATGGTTAAATGTAGTTACTTGAAATTGTGAACTTGTTTCCTTAATATGGTTTAACGTAGTGACTTGAAATGTGAATTAGTGACTTCAAAATGGTTAAGTGTAGTGACTTGAAATGTGAATTAGTGAGTTGAAACTGGTAAAGTGTAGTGACTTGAAATTGTGAACTTGTTTCTTGAAATGGCTAAGCGTAGTGACTTGACATTGTGAACTTGTTTCTTGAAAATGGTTAAGTGTAGTGACTTGAAATGAGAATTAGTGACTTGAAAATGGTTAAGTGTAGTGACTTGAAATAGGAATTAGGGTCTTGAAAATTGTTAAATGTAGTGACTTGAAATTGTGAACTTGTTTCTTGAAAATGTTGAGTGTAGTGACTTGAAATTGTGAACTTGTTTCTTGAAATGGTTAAGTGTAGTGACTTGCAGTTTTGAACTTGTTTCTTGAAAATGGTTAAATGTAGTGACTTGAAATGTGAATTAGAGTGTTGAAAATGGTAAAATGGTTAAATGTAGTGACTTGAAATTGTGAACTTGTTTCTTGAAAATGGTTAACTGTAGTGACTTGAAATGTAAATTAGTGACTTTAAAATGGTTAAGTATAGTGCCTTGAAATGTGAATTAGGGACTTGAAAATGGTTAAATGTAGTGACTTGAAATTGTGGACTTGTTTCTTGAAAATGGTTGAGTGTAGTAACTTGAAATTGTGAACTTGTTTCTTGAAATTGTTAAGTGTAGTGACTTGCAATTTTGAACTTTTTTCTTGAAAGTGGTTAAATGTAGTGACTTGAAATGTGAATTAGTGTGTTGAAAATGGTAAAATGGTTAAATGTAGTGACTTGAAATTATGAACTTGTTTTTTTAAAATGGTTAACTGTAGTGAATTGGAATGTGAATTAGTGACTTTAAAATGGTTAAGTGTGGTGACTTAAAATGTGAATTAGGGACTTGAAAATGGTAAAATGGTTAAATGTAGTTACTTTAAATTGTGAACTTGTTTCCTTAAAATTGTTGAGTGTAGTAACTTGAAATGTGAATTAGTGACTTTAAAATGGTTAAGTGTAGTGACTTGAAATGTGAATTAGGGACTTGAAAATGGTAAAATGGTTAAATGTAGTTACTTTAAATTGTGAACTTGTTTCCTTAAAATTGTTGAGTGTAGTAACTTGAAATGTGAATTAGTGACTTTAAAATGGTTAAGTTTAGTGACTTGAAATGTAAATTAGGGACTTGAAAATGGTTAAATGTAGCGACTTGAAATTGTGAACTTATTTCTTGAAATGGCTAAGCGTAGTGACTTAATACTGTGAACTTGTTTCTTGAAAATTGTTAAGTGTAGTGACTTGAAATGTGAATTTGTGACTTGAAAATGGTAAAGTGTAGTGATTTGATATTGTGAACTTGTATCTAGAAATGGCTAAGCGTAGTGACTAGAAATAGTGAACTGGTTTATTGAAAATGGTTAAGTGTAGTGACTTGAAAGTGTAAACATGTTTCTTGAAAATGGTTAAGTGTAGTGAGTTGAAATGTGAATTAGTGAGTTGAAAATGGTTAAGTGTACTGACTTGAAATTCAGAACTTGTTTCTTGAAAATGATGTAATGTAGTGACTTGAAATGTGAACTTGTTTCTTGAAAATGGTTAAGTGTAGCGACTTGAAAGTGTGAACTTATTTCTTTAAAATGGTGTAATGTAGTGACTTGTAATTGTGAATTAGTGACTTGAAAATGGTTAAGTGAAATGACTTAAAATGGTTAAGTGAAATGACTTAAAATGGTGAACTTGTTTCTTGAAAATGGTTAAGTGTAGTGACTTGAAATGTGAATTAGTGTGTTGAAAATGGTAAAATGGTTAAATGTAGTGACTTGAAATTGTTAACTTGTTTCTTCAAAATGGTTAAGTGTAGTGACTTGAAATGTGAATTAAGGACTTGAAAATAGTTAAGTGTAGTGACTTGAAATGTGAATTAGGGACTTTAAAATGGTAAAATGGTTAAATGTAGTTACTTGAAATTGTGAACTTGTTTCCTTAATATGGTTTAACGTAGTGACTTGAAATGTGAATTAGTGACTTCAAAATGGTTAAGTGTAGTGACTTGAAATGTGAATTAGTGAGTTGAAACTGGTAAAGTGTAGTGACTTGAAATTGTGAACTTGTTTCTTGAAATGGCTAAGCGTAGTGACTTGACATTGTGAACTTGTTTCTTGAAAATGGTTAAGTGTAGTGACTTGAAATGACAATTAGTGACTTGAAAATGGTTAAGTGTAGTGACTTGAAATAGGAATTAGGGTCTTGAAAATTGTTAAATGTAGTGACTTGAAATTGTGAACTTGTTTCTTGAAAATGTTGAGTGTAGTGACTTGAAATTGTGAACTTGTTTCTTGAAATGGTTAAGTGTAGTGACTTGCAGTTTTGAACTTGTTTCTTGAAAATGGTTAAATGTAGTGACTTGAAATGTGAATTAGAGTGTTGAAAATGGTAAAATGGTTAAATGTAGTGACTTGAAATTGTGAACTTGTTTCTTGAAAATGGTTAACTGACTTGAAATGTAAATTAGTGACTTTAAAATGGTTAAGTGTAGTGCCTTGAAATGTGAATTAGGGACTTGAAAATTGTTAAATGGTTAAACGTAGTGACTTGAAATTGTGCACTTGTTTCTTGAAAATGGTTGACTGTAGTGACATGAAATTTGAATTATTGACCTGAAAATGGTTAAGTGAAGTGACTTGAAATTCGGAACTTGTTTCTTGAAATGGTAAGGTGTAGTGACTTGAAATTGTGAACTTGTTTCTTAAAAAAGGTTAAGTGTAGTGACATAAAATGTGAATTAGTGAGTTGGAAATAGTTTAGTGTAGTGACTTGAAATTGTGAACTTGTTTCTTGAAAATGGTGTAATGTAGTGACTTGAAATGTGAACTTGATTCTTGAAAATGGTGTAATGTAGTGACTTGAAATTGTGAACTTGTTTCTTGAAAATGGTTAAGTGTAGTGACTTGAAATGTGAATTAGTGACTTGAAAATGGTTAAGTGTAGTGACTTGAAATATGAACTAGGGACTTGAAAATGGTAAAATGGTTAAATGTAGTGACTTGAAATTGTGAACTTGTTTCTTGAAAATGGTTGAGTGTAGTGATTTAAAATTGTGAACTTGTTTCTTGAAATGGTTAAGTGTAGTGACTTGCAATTTTGAACTTGTTTCTTGAAAATGGTTAAATGTAGTGACTTGAAATGTGAATTGGTGTATTGAAAATGGTAAAATGGTTAATTGTAGTGACTTGCAATGTGAATTAGTGTTTTGAAAATGGTAAAATGGTTAAATGTAGTGACTTGAAATTGTGAACTTGTTTCTTGAAATTGGTTAACCATAGTGACTTGAAATGTGAATTAGTGACTTTAAAATGGTTAAGTGTAGTGCCTTGAAATGTGAATTAGGGACTTGAAAATGGTAAAATGGTTAAATGTAGCGACTTGAAATTGTGAATTTATTTCTTGAAATGGCTAAGCGTAGTGACTTGATATTGTGAACTTGTTTCTTGAAAATTGTTAAGTGTAGTGACTTGAAATGTGAATTTGTGACTTGAAAATGGTTAAGTGTAGTGACTTGAAATGTGAATTAGTGAGTTGAAAATGATTAAGTGTAGTGACTTGAAATTCGGAACTTGTTTCTTGAAAATAGTGTATTGTAGTGACTTGAAATTGTGAACTTGTTTCTTAAAAATGTTGACTTTTTTTTGAAAATGGTAAAGTGTAGTGACTTGAAATGTGAATACTGTGACTTGAAAATGGTAAAGTGTAGTGATTTGAAATGTGAATACTGTGACTTGAAAATGGTAAAGTGTAGTGATTTGATATTGTGAACTCGTATCTAGAAATGGCTAAGCGTAGTGACTAGAAATTGTGAACTGGTTTATTGAAAATGGTTAAGTGTAGTGACTTGAAAGTGTAAACATGTTTCTTGAAAATGGTTAAGTGTAGTGAGTTGAAATGTGAATTAGTGAGTTGAAAATGGTTAAGTGTACTGACTTGAAATTCAGAACTTGTTTCTTGAAAATGATGTAATGTAGTGACTTGAAATGTGAACTTGTTTCTTGAAAATGGTTAAGTGTAGCGACTTGAAAGTGTGAACTTATTTCTTTAAAATGGTGTAATGTAGTGACTTGTAATTGTGAATTAGTGACTTGAAAATGGTTAAGTGAAATGACTTAAAATGGTTAAGTGAAATGACTTATAATGGTGAACTTGTTTCTTGAAAATGGTTAAGTGTAGTGACTTGAAATGTGAATTAGTGTGTTGAAAATGGTAAAATGGTTAAATGTAGTGACTTGAAATTGTTAACTTGTTTCTTCAAAATGGTTAAGTGTAGTGACTTGAAATGTGAATTAAGGACTTGAAAATGGTTAAGTGTAGTGACTTGAAATGTGAATTAGGGACTTTAAAATGGTAAAATGGTTAAATGTAGTTACTTGAAATTGTGAACTTGTTTCCTTAATATGGTTTAACGTAGTGACTTGAAATGTGAATTAGAGTGTTGAAAATGGTAAAATGGTTAAATGTAGTGACTTGAAATGTGAACTTGTTTCTTGAAAATGGTTAAGTGTAGCGACTTGAAAGTGTGAACTTATTTCTTTAAAATGGTGTAATGTAGTGACTTGTAATTGTGAATTAGCGACTTGAAAATGGTTAAGTGAAATGACTTAAAATGGTTAAGTGAAATGACTTAAAATGGTGAACTTGTTTCTTGAAAATGGTTAAGTGTAGTGACTTGAAATGTGAATTAGTGTGTTGAAAATGGTAAAATGGTTAAATGTAGTGACTTGAAATTGTTAACTTGTTTCTTCAAAATGGTTAAGTGTAGTGACTTGAAATGTGAATTAAGGACTTGAAAATAGTTAAGTGTAGTGACTTGAAATATGAATTAGGGACTTTAAAATGGTAAAATGGTTAAATGTAGTTACTTGAAATTGTGAACTTGTTTCCTTAATATGGTTTAACGTAGTGACTTGAAATGTGAATTAGTGAGTTGAAACTGGTAACGTGTAGTGACTTGAAATTGTGAACTTATTTCTTGAAATGGCTAAGCGTAGTGACTTGATATTGTGAACTTGTTTCTTGAAAATTGTTAAGTGTAGTGACTTGAAATGTGAATTTGTGACTTGAAAATGGTTAAGTGTAGTGACTTGAAATGTGAATTAGTGAGTTGAAAATGATTAAGTGTAGTGACTTGAAATTCGGAACTTGTTTCTTGAAAATAGTGTATTGTAGTGACTTGAAATTGTGAACTTGTTTCTTAAAAATGGTTAAGTGTAGTGACTTAAAATGCGAGTTAGTGAGTTGGAAATGGTTTAGTGTAGTGACTTAAAATTGTGAACTTTTTTTTGAAAATGGTAAAGTGTAGTGACTTGAAATGTGAATACTGTGACTTGAAAATGGTAAAGTGTAGTGATTTGATATTGTGAACTTGTATCTAGAAATGGCTAAGCGTAGTGACTAGAAATTGTGAACTGGTTTATTGAAAATGGTTAAGTGTAGTGACTTGAAAGTGTAAACATGTTTCTTGAAAATGGTTAAGTGTAGTGAGTTGAAATGTGAATTAGTGAGTTGAAAATGGTTAAGTGTACTGACTTGAAATTCAGAACTTGTTTCTTGAAAATGATGTAATGTAGTGACTTGAAATGTGAACTTGTTTCTTGAAAATGGTTAAGTGTAGCGACTTGAAAGTGTGAACTTATTTCTTTAAAATGGTGTAATGTAGTGACTTGTAATTGTGAATTAGTGACTTGAAAATGGTTAAGTGAAATGACTTAAAATGGTTAAGTGAAATGACTTAAAATGGTGAACTTGTTTCTTGAAAATGGTTAAGTGTAGTGACTTGAAATGTGAATTAGTGTGTTGAAAATGGTAAAATGGTTAAATGTAGTGACTTGAAATTGTTAACTTGTTTCTTCAAAATGGTTAAGTGTAGTGACTTGAAATGTGAATTAAGGACTTGAAAATGGTTAAGTGTAGTGACTTGAAATGTGAATTAGGGACTTTAAAATGGTAAAATGGTTAAATGTAGTTACTTGAAATTGTGAACTTGTTTCCTTAATATGGTTTAACGTAGTGACTTGAAATGTGAATTAGTGACTTCAAAATGGTTAAGTGTAGTGACTTGAAATGTGAATTAGCGAGTTGAAACTGGTAAAGTGTAGTGACTTGAAATTGTGAACTTGTTTCTTGAAATGGCTAAGGGTAGTGACTTGACATTGTGAACTTGTTTCTTGAAAATGGTTAAGTGTAGTGACTTGAAATGAGAATTAGTAACTTGAAAATGTTTAAGTGTAGTGACTTGAAATAAGAATTAGGGACTTGAAAATTGTTAAATGTAGTGACTTGAAATTGTGAACTTGTTTCTTGAAAATGTTGAGTGTAGTGACTTGAAATTGTGAACTTGTTTCTTGAAATGGTTAAGTGTAGTGACTTGCAGTTTTGAACTTGTTTCTTGAAAATGGTTAAATGTAGTGACTTGAAATGTGAATTAGAGTGTTGAAAATGGTAAAATGGTTAAATGTAGTGACTTGAAATTGTCAACTTGTTTCTTGAAAATGGTTAACTGTAGTGACTTGAAATGTAAATTAGTGACTTTAAAATGGTTAAGTGTATTGCCTTGAAATGTGAATTAGGGACTTGAAAATTGTTAAATGGTTAAATGTAGTGACTTGAAATTGTGCACTTGTTTCTTGAAAATGGTTGACTGTAGTGACTTGAAATGTGAATTATTGACCTGAAAATGGTTAAGTGAAGTGACTTGAAATTCGGAACTTGTTTCTTGAAATGGTTAGGTGTAGTGACTTGAAATTGTGAACTTGTTTCTTAAAAAAGGTTAAGTGTAGTGACATAAAATGTGAATTAGTGAGTTGGAAATAGTTTAGTGTAGTGACTTGAAATTGTGAACTTGTTTCTTGAAAATGGTGTAATGTAGTGACTTGAAATGTGAACTTGTTTCTTGAAAATGGTGTAATGTAGTGACTTGAAATTGTGAACTTGTTTCTTGAAAATGGTTAAGTGTAGTGACTTGAAATGTGAATTAGTGACTTGAAAATGGTTAAGTGTAGTGACTTGAAATATAAATTAGGGACTTGAAAATGGTAAAATGGTTAAATGTAGTGACTTGAAATTGTGAACTTGTTTCTTGAAAATGGTTGAGTGTAGTGATTTAAAATTGTGAACTTGTTTCTTGAAATGGTTAACTGTAGTGACTTGAAATGTGAACTTGTGACTTGAAAATGGTTAAATGTAGTGACTTGAAATTGTGATTTAGTGGCTTTAAAATGGTTAAATGTAGTTACTTGAAATTGTGAACTTGTTTCTTGAAAATGGTTGAGTGTAGTGACTTGAAATTGCGAACATGTTTCTTGAAAATGGTTAAGTGTCGTGAGTTGAAATTTGAATTAGTGAGTTGAAAATGTTTAAGTTTATTGACTTGAAATTGTGAACTTTTTTCTTGAAAATGGTGTAATGTAGTTACTTGAAATGTGAACTTGTTTCTTGAAAATTGTTAACTGTTGTGACTTAAAATGAGAATTAGTGACTTGAATATGGTTAAGTGTAGTAAATTGAAATTGTGAACTTGTTTCTTGAAATGGCTAAGCGTAGTGACTTGAAATTGTGAACATGTTTCTTTTAAATGGTTAAGTGTAGTGACTTGAAATTGTTAATTAGAGACTTGAAAATGGTTAAGTGTAGTGACTTGAAATTGTGAACTTGTTTCTTGAAATGGTTAAGTGTAGTGACTTGCAGTTTTGAACTTGTTTCTTGAAAATGGTTAAATGTAGTGACTTGAAATGTGAATTAGAGTGTTGAAAATGGTAAAATGGTTAAATGTAGTGACTTGAAATTGTCAACTTGTTTCTTGAAAATGGTTAACTGTAGTGACTTGAAATGTAAATTAGTGACTTTAAAATGGTTAAGTGTATTGCCTTGAAATGTGAATTAGGGACTTGAAAATTGTTAAATGGTTAAATGTAGTGACTTGAAATTGTGCACTTGTTTCTTGAAAATGGTTGACTGTAGTGACTTGAAATGTGAATTATTGACCTGAAAATGGTTAAGTGAAGTGACTTGAAATTCGGAACTTGTTTCTTGAAATGGTTAGGTGTAGTGACTTGAAATTGTGAACTTGTTTCTTAAAAAAGGTTAAGTGTAGTGACATAAAATGTGAATTAGTGAGTTGGAAATAGTTTAGTGTAGTGACTTGAAATTGTGAACTTGTTTCTTGAAAATGGTGTAATGTAGTGACTTGAAATGTGAATTAGTGACTTGAAAATGGTTAAGTGTAGTGACTTGAAATATAAATTAGGGACTTGAAAATGGTAAAATGGTTAAATGTAGTGACTTGAAATTGTGAACTTGTTTCTTGAAAATGGTTGAGTGTAGTGATTTAAAATTGTGAACTTGTTTCTTGAAATGGTTAACTGTAGTGACTTGAAATGTGAACTTGTGACTTGAAAATGGTTAAATGTAGTGACTTGAAATTGTGATTTAGTGGCTTTAAAATGGTTAAATGTAGTTACTTGAAATTGTGAACTTGTTTTTTGAAAATGGTTGAGTGTAGTGACTTGAAATTGCGAACATGTTTCTTGAAAATGGTTAAGTGTCGTGAGTTGAAATTTGAATTAGTGAGTTGAAAATGTTTAAGTTTATTGACTTGAAATTGTGAACTTTTTTCTTGAAAATGGTGTAATGTAGTTACTTGAAATGTGAACTTGTTTCTTGAAAATTGTTAACTGTTGTGACTTAAAATGAGAATTAGTGACTTGAATATGGTTAAGTGTAGTAAATTGAAATTGTGAACTTGTTTCTTGAAATGGCTAAGCGTAGTGACTTGAAATTGTGAACATGTTTCTTTTAAATGGTTAAGTGTAGTGACTTGAAATTGTTAATTAGAGACTTGAAAATGGTTAAGTGTAGTGACTTGAAATATGAATTAGGGACTTGAAAATGGTTAAATGTAGTGACTTGAAATAGGAATCAGTGACTTGTAAATGGTTAAGTGTAGTGACTTTAAATTGTGAACTTGTTTCTTGAAATGGCTAAGCGTAGTGACTTTAAATTGTGAACTTATTTCTTGAAATGGTTAGGTGTAGTGACTTGAAAATGTGAACTTGTTTCTTGAAAATGGTTAAGTGTAGTGACTTTAAATGTGAATTAGTGTGTTGAAAATGGTAAAATGGTTAAATGTAGTGACTTGAAATTGTGAACTTGTTTCTTGAAAATGGTTAACTATAGTGACTTGAAATGTGAATTAGTGACTTTAAAATGATTAAGTGTAGTGACTTGAAATGTGAAATAGGGACTTGAAAATGGTAAAATGGTTAAATGTAGTTACGTGAAATTGTGAACTTGTTTCCTTAAATTGGTTGAGAGTAGTGACTTGAAATGTGAATTAGTGACCTGAATATGGTTAAGTGAAGTAACCTTATATGGTGAACTTGTTTCTTTTAAGTGTAGTGACTTGAAATTGTGAACTTGTTTCTTAAAAATGGTTAAGTGTAGTGACTTAAAATGTGAATTAGTGAGTTGGAAACGGTTTAGTGTAGTGACTTGAAATTGTGAACTTGTTTCTTGAAAATTGTTTAGTGTAGTGACTTGAAATTCGGAACTTGTTTCTTGAAAATAGTGTAATGTAGTGACTTGAAATATGAGTTAGGGACTTGATAATGGTAAAATGGTTAAATGTAGTGACTTGAAATAGGAATCAGTGACTTGTAAATGGTTAAGGGTAGTGACTTTAAATTGTGAACTTGTTTCTTGAAATGGCTAAGCGTAGTGACTTGAAATTGTGAACCTGTTTCTTGAAATGGTTAAGTGTAGTGACTTGAAACTGTGAACTTGTTTCTTGAAAATAGTTAAGTGTAGTGACTTTAAATGTGAATTAGTGTGTTGAAAATGGTAAAATGGTTAAATGTAGTGACTTGAAATTGTGAACTTGTTTCTTGAAAATGGTTAACTGTAATGACTTGAAATGTGAATTAGGGACTTTAAAATGGTTAAGTGTAGTGACTTGAAATGTGAATTAGTGACTTGAAAATGGTTAAATGTAGTGACTTGAGGTTGTGAATTAGTGACTTCAAAATGGTGAACTTGTTTTTTTAAAATTGTTAAGTGTAGTGACTTGAAAATGGTTAAGTGAAGTGACTTGAAATGTGAATTAGAGACTTGTAAATAAATAAGTGTAGTGACTTTATATTGTGAACTTTTTTACTAAAATGGTTAAGTGTAGTGACTTGCAATGGTTAAGTGTAGTGACTGGAAACTGTGAACTATTTTCTTGAAATGGCTAAGTGTAGTGACTTGAAATGTCAACTTGTGACTTGAAAATGGGTAAATGTAGTGATTTGAAATTGTGAATTAGTGACTTGAAAATGGTTAAGTGAAGTGACTTGAAATGTGAATTAGAGACTTGTAAATAAATAAGTGTAGTGACTTTATATTGTGAACTTGTTTACTAAAATGGTTAAGTGTAGTGACTTGCAATGGTTAAGTGTAGTGACTTGAAACTGTGAACTATTTTCTTGAAATGGTTAACTGTAGTGACTTGAAATGTGAACTTGTGACTTGAAAATGATTAAATGTAGTGACTTGAAATTGTGAATTAGTGGCTTGAAAATGGTTAAATGTAGTTACTTGAAATTGTGAACTTGTTTCTTGAAAATGGTTGAGTGTAGTGACTTGAAATTGCGAACATGTTTCTTGAAAATGGTTAATTGTGTCGTGAGTTGAAATGTGAATTAGTGAGTTGAAAATGTTTAAGTTTTGTGACTTGAAATTGTGAACTTTTTTCTTGAAAATGGTGTAATGTAGTTACTTGAAATGTGAACTTGTTTCTTGAAAATGGTTAACTGTTGTGACTTAAAATGAGAATTAGTGACTTGAAAATGGTTAAGTGTAGTAACTTGAAATTGTGAACTTGTTTCTTGAAATGGCTAAGCCTACTGACTTGAAATTGTGAACTTGTTTCTTGAAAATGGTTAACTATAGTGACTTGAAATGTGAATTAGTGACTTTAAAATGATTAAGTGTAGTGACTTGAAATGTGAAATAGGGACTTGAAAATGGTAAAATGGTTAAATGTAGTTACGTGAAATTGTGAACTTGTTTCCTTAAATTGGTTGAGAGTAGTGACTAGAAATGTGAATTAGTGACCTGAATATGGTTAAGTGAAGTAACCTTATATGGTGAACTTGTTTCTTTTATGTGTAGTGACTTGAAATTGTGAACTTGTTTCTTAAAAATGGTTAAGTGTAGTGACTTAAAATGTGAATTAGTGAGTTGGAAACGGTTTAGTGTAGTGACTTGAAATTGTGAACTTGTTTCTTGAAAATTGTTAAGTGTAGTGACTTGAAATTCGGAACTTGTTTCTTGAAAATAGTGTAATGTAGTGACTTGAAATATGAATTAGGGACTTGAAAATGGTAAAATGGTTAAATGTAGTGACTTGAAATAGGAATCAGTGACTTGTAAATGGTTAAGTGTAGTGAATTTAAATTGTGAACTTGTTTCTTTAAATGGCTAAGCGTAGTGACTTGAAATTGTGAACCTGTTTCTTGAAATGGTTAAGTTTAGTGACTTGAAACAGTGAACTTGTTTCTTGAAAATGGGTAAATGTAGTGACTTGAAATTGTGAATTAGTGACTTGAAAATGGTTAAATGTAGTGACTTGAAATTGTGGACTTGTTTCTTGAAAATGGTTGAGTGTAGTGACTTGAAATTGCGAACATGTTTCTAGAAAATGGTTAAGAGTCGTGAGTTGAAATGTGAATTAGTGAGTTGAAAATGTTTTAGTTTAGTGACTTGAAATTGTGAACTTGTTTCTTGAAAATGGTGTAATGTAGTGACTTGAAATGTGAACTTGTTTCTTTAAAATGGTTAAGTGTAGTGACTTGAAATTGTGAACGTGTTTCTTGAAATGGTTAAGTGTAGTGACTTGAAACTGTGAACTTGTTTCTTGAAAATGGTTAAGAGTTGTGAGTTGAAATGTGAATTAGTGAGTTGGAAACGGTTTGGTGTAGTGACTTGAAATTGTGAACTTGTTTCTTGAAAATTGTTAAGTGTAGTGACTTGAAATTCGGAACTTGTTTCTTGAAAATAGTGTGATGTAGTGACTGGAAATATGAATTAGGGACTTGAAAATGGTAAAATGATTAAATGCAGTGACTTGAAATAGGAATCAGTGACTTGTAAATGGTTAAGTGTAGTGACTTTAAATTGTGAACTTGTTTCTTTAAATGGCTAAGCGTAGTGACTTGAAATTGTGAAGTTGTTTCTTGAAATGGTTAAGTGTAGTGACTTGAAATTGAATTAGAGACTTTGAAATGTTTAAGTGTAGTGACTTGAAATTGAATTAGAGACTTTAAAATGGTTAAGTTTAGTGATTTTAAATTGTGATTTTGTTTCTTGAAATGGCTAAGCGTAGTGACTTGAAATTTTGAACTTGTTTCCTAGAAATGGTTAAGTGTAGTGACTTGAAATGTGAATTAGTGACTTGAAAATGGTTAAGTGTAGTGACTTGAAATTGTGAACTTGTTTCTTGAAATGGTTAGGTGTAGTGACTTGCAATTATGAACTTGTTTCTTGAAAATGATTAAGTTTAGTGACTTGAAATTGTGAACTTGTTTCTTAAAAATGGTTAGGTGTAATGACTTGAAATTGTGAACTTGTTTCTTGAAAATGGTTAAATGTTGTGACTTGAAATGTGAACTTGTTTCTTGAAAATGGTTAAGTGTAGTGACTAAAAATATGAATTAGTGACTAGAAAATGGTTAAGTGTAGTAACTTGAAATTGTGAACTTGTTTCTTCAAAATGGTTAAATGTAGTGACTTGAAATGTGAACTTGTTTTTTGTATATGGTTATGTGTAGTGATTTAAAATGTGAATTAGTGACTAGAAAATGGTTGTGTAGTGACTTGAAATTGTGAACTTGTTTCTTGAAATGGTTAAGTGTAGTGACTTGAAATGTGAATTGGGTACTGGAAAATGGTAAAGTATAGTGACTTGAAATTGTGACCTTGTTTCTTGAATTGGCTAAGCGTTGTAACTTAAAATTGTGAACTTGTTTCTTGAAAATGGTTAAGTGTAGTAACTTGAAATTGAATTAGAGACTTGAAAATGGTTAAGTGCAGTCACTTTAAATTGTGAACTTGTTTCTTGAAAATAGTTAAGTGTTATGACTTGAAATGTGAATTAGTGACTTGAAAATGGTTAAGTGTAGTGACTTGAAATTGTGAACTTGTTTCTTGAAATGGTTAAGTGTAGTGACTTGAAATTGTGAACGTGTTTCTTGAAATGGTTAAGTGTAGTGACTTGAAATTGTGAACTTGTTTCTTGCAATGGTTAAGTGTCGTGACTTAAAATTGTGAACTTGTTTCTCTAAAATGGTTAAGTGTAGTGACTTTAAATTGTGAACTTGTTTCTTGAAAATGGTTAAGTGTAATAATTTGATATGTGAAATATATCGACGCTGTCCGTTGCTTTTTTTATTCATTTGTTCTTCATATGAAGAACAAAAAGCGGCGAACAGCATCACATTTTCTGAAAAAATTCTAAAAAATGACGCTGTCCGTCACTTTTTGCCTTCATTTGTTCTTTATATGAAGAACAAAAAGCGACGGACAGCATAACATTTTCTGAAAAAAACTTTTAAAAAAAATTCTAAAAAACGACGTTGTCTGTCACTTTTTGTTCATCATTTGTTCTTCACATAAAGAACAAAAAATGACGGACAGCGTCGCAATTTCTGGAAAAAAAATTTAAAAAAATTCTTCAAAAAATGACATTGTCCGTCGTTTTTAAAAATCGTCGAGCCTTTTTACGACGCAAGTGACTGCGTCGATTTTGACCAAAAAAATGATGCGGTCCGTCTCTTTTGGCCGTCGTTTTTTGGTCTTTATTTAGTAGTGTTCTCAAATTTAATTTTTTCATACTTCCTTTTGTATCTCCCCTCATTTTTAAGCACTCGCCCTATTCTTTCACACATTATTAGCAAGGAGACTTCTTTTTCTTAGACATTTAATTCTTTTTATCCTTTTGTTTTCTTACCCCTAATAATCAACATGCATATATACTTTTCACACTAGGGAACCTTCCAATTCTATTTTATTTTTCAACCATACTAGTTCCCATCATTTGCTTACCTTTCTCTTCTTCATTTCCTTTACTTTTTAAGTCTTTCAACTATAAAGTGCAATGGTGCTTTTTGGATCAAATCAATTTAAGGTAATTCAATAAAAGTACAAAAGCTAACTAAGTGGCTTATAAAAAAAAAATAGGCTAAATCAGCTAAAATGGGCTAACTATGGATAGTAAAAAGGGTAAGCAAAAACAATAATCAAGAAATGGAAAACAAAGAAATACCTAAATCATATCCTATGAAATCCAAACTTAGTTTCACTTCATACACACCGCGAAAGTCGTAGATATCAAAGTATGTAAGAAATATGCAAAATTCTCACCACATAATGACACATTAATAAATCAATCGATTTTCTATCAATTTTCTATCTAACAATATAATAAATTAAACTTAAGCCTATTTTTATTTGTTTAGAGTCAATTCTAAAGTCTTAGGTATTTCAAAAGGAATCTATCTACTTTTATGAATAATATTTTAGAGATTTACTTAAACATAGTCTTAGCGATTCTAAATTAAGCACCTAGTGGTTGAAGTGCATTTAGTCAGTTCAAGACAAATTTTCCCAAAGGATGATTGTCATCCATCCATCATCGAGAAAGATATTTATTCAATGGTTAAAATAAAATCAATGGTCAAAAGAACCAAAAACAACACCCAAGGGTTATACTAACAAAAAAAGTGCTAGCATGACACACTAAATACTAATAAACTAATAAATTAACTCGACATTACTATTACAAACCCAAAAGTTCTCAAATTTACCTAAAACTGCAAGAAGTAAATAAAAATCAAATCAAATAACAAAATTAAAGTACTGAATCAAATAGTATGCATACCAAAATAAAAATATAATAGGAGTTATTTTCCCAACCCTACACTTAAAATCAAGCATTTGGGCCAATAATTAAACAATAAATATACGAGTAGGGTGAAAATAAAAGAATCCTTGTGTCATGATCTAAGTCTACACCGTAGTCGTGAGCCATGACTAGTTTCTCAGTAGTGGTCCGAAAGGACCCTAGGCATAGCATACTATAGAGTAATATAAATAATAAAATTGAAGCAAAAACATAAATAGTGATAATGGGATAAATCTAAAAAGAGACAATCTTTATTAAGACATAACTGAAACAAATGAAAGATTGTAAACTACTAAGTAACTATTTCTCTAGTGAAGCCTCTACTACTAACATAAGAGTCAACCAAGACAAGGTCCTGTAACCTTTATTTGATAAAAAGTCTAATTCAAACTAGGAAAAAAACTAAAATCAACTCCAAGCCTCCTGGATGATAGGAGCATTCACCAATCAGCTGAGTATCAAGTACTACCGAATACCTAGCAGCAAATCTTAAGCTCGAATACCTGGATATACATCACATAAAAAATATAGTACAAAATGCAATCAATACAATGGAATGTATTGAAATGCAAGTATGTGTATACATACATACATACATACATATATATATATATATATATATATATATATATATATATATATATATATATATATATAGCATAAATTAAATAGTTGAGCATGAAAACATGTAGTGGGTAGCTTAAAATAGTAGATAATAAATGAAATAAAGTTATGAGAAAGTCACAAGACATGGCCTAAACAACTGAGAACCTGAGGTGAAAATATGATGGATAAAGTCTGCATAAAAGTATTTCATGTATATAAATAGTAATTTTCAAAAAGTTTATACATGTGGGGGAGTTTATCATAACCGACAAACACCATGTGACCTCATGATACCCAGTGTCATACACCCGCACTGGAAAAGGTTGTTTGGAGCGGCCAAGGTATAGAACCATGAACATAAGGATCCTGTAATCATGCCTCTTGGGAAAAACCTACATTGGAAACATAGTTATGGGACTTGATTTATGTGAACCCTTATTCTCTTGGTACTAAATAATCCTCCCAAAATAGAATAGTGCTCTTATTATATCATGTAACATAGCTGAATCATAATTTGAGTCTGTGATCAACATATGTGTAAAATTGTGTTGTTGTGAGCTTGTATTTAATTTCATGTTATGAATCATATGCTAAAAATCTTGTATCTAAAGAGTGTATATTTTCAATATAGAGTTCACAGTTCGTAAATTAATCTTAAAGGATGAGTTTCAATGCATCAATACAAATTTTGTATAGAAATCATAAGATCATAGGAAACTCTTTTAATAGAAATCAAGTTAAACATAACAAGAAATCAACTTTAATGGATTTAAAAACCCTAGGTTTGAAAATAATTGTATGTATCTTGAAAGTAAATGGATGTGAGGATGTAAGGAATCCATCACTAAAACCTTGCGTACCTGATAAAGACAACAACTTGCCAAGATAAGACTTGATTAGCTTGCTAGAATGGGAACCCTAGATTGCTTGATTTGCCTTAAACTTATTCTTGAGAGTTTAAAAGAATAATTGACTTAAGGATCTAATGTTTATATCTTTTGGTAGTCAAAATATAATGACATGGGGTAATAGGTTAAGAAAAAGTCAAAATTACCCCTTTTAAATGAAGCTAGAATTTTCAGGACAAGGTTCTATAAGTTAATTCTTGTATCATGGATCACTTCATGACTTGTGGTCCTATTATTGCTTTCTTGGAAGATTTGTCAAACTTCTGGATCACTTTCATGACTTGATAGTATGGTTTGTGGTCTTGATCTACGGTTCATATTGTCATTGATGGTTTTTGAGGCATCTTGTCAACTCTAACATAGGTTCCACAAGTCATTCTGTGGTTCCCTTCGACGACTGGTACTGTGAGTCTTGGCAAATTGGAGGTTGTAATATTAGAAGGATTAGTTCCTTAGTTGATCCACGATTTGTGGCCTAGGTTTATGACTCATGAACCCTCTTCTTCAAACCTAGGATTTCATGTTTCAGATCTTTGTTTTATGTACTAAGTGTTAAGTATTCGTAAGCTTAAAATTTTATGTGTTACACCCTGGTCAAGGATAGGCATAAGCCTCCTAGTTACTTGATCTAAATACACTGTCCAGATCATCCTTATCCCTTTTAGGAGATTCATCATCACTAGCACCAGCAGCACCAGCTGCATGAACAGAGGAAAGAGAGGTAGGAATTTCATCATCTAGTGGCTCTGCAATAGATGGACCAACTTTACAAATCACTTGAGAGTGTCTGTTGAGAAAAAACTGCTCATCTAGATCTATAAGTTCCTTGATAGTGGTTGGTCTATCAATAATCCTTAGTGACAAGTCCATCATCCTATAAAAATAGCTCTAGAATTTATCATATCTAGTATAACACTCAAAAGCATTTATAGAAATCCCATGACTCTCCTCTTGATTCATGCCCACGGTGACATCATATAGTGGTTCCACTGGAAGATGCATGTCTGCATCCTATACAAATATACCTTTGGCATGAAGGAATTGAGTGAGTGTGCCACCATAATAGAAACTCTTACTAGTGCCCTTCCTAGTATATTTTATCGTAGCAATCATAATTACCCAACCATTGATCGGTTTCCCCATCATCAATATAGAGACCAATTAGACTTGGTCTCTTGTCACATTTGTGTAGTATACATAGGGCATCATTCTACTGTAAACTATCATCAACTAGCATTGGGCCTCTCTCATGAAGTATCTTATATCCATGGTACTATATGTCTTATTATCCTCACATCTGAGCCACCTACCTATTTGTCTGACTCCACATAAAGTATGGTAAAAAGCCTAGTAAGGTGGACGAACAATCATCTCAGTAAGAAGGCCAAGTTCATCCGTTGGGGTCCTTAATAGATCACCAAATTTATGTGCATTCTACTTCACAATCATCCCTTGAGGTGTAGTTTCCTTGAGATCCATTGAGGGATTCTAACTGGTAAAGGCTTTCCAAACAAACTTAGGTTGCACTCACCTGGATCGACAAATATGAACTGCAACCCAGCAGCGTGAATTCTTTTCCAAACCTGTGTGATATTGGCATGTAACCTTGCTTTATTAATATGAACCTCATCAAGATGACCCAGTTTCTGATAAATTATTTTCTTGTTGGCCTGACTGCAGGGTCAGATGTGTTATCTTGTTATGAAGGGCCTTGACAGCCTGACGCTTTACCACTCTTTGCCCTCATCCTTTGTGGCCTTTCAGCTGCTTTTTCTTTTTTTTTCATCTGCCTTAGATTATCCATATTTACCTAAAATATAGAAAATTAGCAACCGTACAAAGTGGCTAGTAAATTTAGCAAAAATTAACCCATACTTAATTTACTAGAACGGGTACTCAGACTTCCTTGAATCCTCTTTAACACTTCATAGCACAATTTTCCCAACACGTTTTTCATCAACTTCTCACATCCAGCCACCAACCACACTTAAACCATTCTAGTTCCTCAAATTCACCGAATGACTATATTGTCTTAAGAGGGTCATCCACCATCAATCATAGGTAATGTAATGCTTAAGACTAAA
Organism: Capsicum rhomboideum; assembly: GCA_031232105.1. Lineage (NCBI taxonomy): Eukaryota > Viridiplantae > Streptophyta > Magnoliopsida > Solanales > Solanaceae > Capsicum > Capsicum rhomboideum. The sequence continues at coordinate 62,862,544 of CP124711.1, forward strand.
CTTTAAGGCATTTCATCAAATAAGTGGTGTGCTTAAGATTTTAGTCAAGTTTTCATGCTTATGGAGGTTACTAGGTCACATATTAAATTCACCCAATTCTTTAAATTTCAACCAACTAATTCGAAAAAAATTACATTGGTTCAAGTCTATCAGAAAAATCATGCTTTAATTTATGTAAACATAATAGCACAAAGTTACTACCAAAATGGATAAATTTCAAAACTTTATCAAAACTCAAAAAGTGAAATTCAAAACTAGCCATGGAAACTTGCAATAAAAATACAAGATAGTTTTGATAGCATCCCACAAACTACTTAGTGCTATTTAATAAACCTAAACAATTGACGTTATGCTATAATAAAGATATGTCATAACTTGTGAAACTTAAAATATGAAATCAAAAATCACAACATTAAACTCAAAACTAGCATAGTGGGGAAGTTGGGGAAGGAATTTAGCATGAAATAATTTCAAAATAATAAAGACATCACACCTTAATTGTCACGACCCAACCACCGGATCGTGAGGGCACCTACTCTAACCTGTCTAGATAGGAGAACCCCTTGCCATTCCTTAGGAAAAATGTACAGAACCCATATTACAATATTAACCCAATCTAGAATACAAGGTTATAAAATCGAATGCAGAATAACTATACAAGGATCTAGTCTAACAGGTACAAGAACTACTAAATGAAGAAAAACCAAGACACAACTTTCACCATGAAGGAGAGAGTGAGAGCTAATGGATGATTACTACCGTAATAGCCAAGAGACCAAACTGAACCCTGTAAAAGACTATACCCTAAAAAGGGTACATCAAGAGTAGTATCAGTACAAACCACACGTACTAGTAAACCTCATCGGTCGACCCAAATTGGATTACACAATCATAACATAAATAAACAAAGGAAACATGGATGCTCATATAAATTATTATACCTTCCCGAGGCCTAATATATATCCCATAGATACCAAAACTAACCTTACATTGGAAGTTAACCCCACCCTTATAAAGACGGGTACACCTTGGAACCATCCTAGACCTAAGCTAAGAGTCTAACCAGTCACTTAGTACACCAAAAAAGGGGTCCCTTGGGGCATAAACCCTGCCCCCTGACCTTCCGTACAACCAAGCCTGACCAGCCCATCCAAACCCTATCCATGGCACATATCCTGTTAGCATCACCTTGATTAGTCAACCTGGCTCACACTAACACCTACGTCACCCTGAGCAGTAACTGATAGCCATGACAGAGAATAGAACTTATATTGTGCAGCCTTTCCACACCTAACTCTATGGCATTCCATACATACGTAAACACAAAATACCCACATTCAATTATTATACAATAGATAAATATTTTAAGACCTAAGAACGATAAATCAACAAGTATGCACTACATAAGATGGAGCCAAGCCAAGTCAGACACCCAATCAAGGAAAAGCATAACAAATACAGACAAGTGTAATAGGATATAAATTAAGCAGTCAAGCCAACCATAATCAATCAAGGACCCGGACCTCACTAGCACCCAAGCCAACAACCTATGACTCTAGCAAGCATTCCTAAAATATATGATAATTACCTGGACCAAACAAGGACCTCAATGAACATTACTTCAACATTGAAAGAATAATTCCTAGTTCACTTAAGGAACTTTCACACTAATGTAGACCTTGAAATCCGTACATACATGCTAAGGTTTTTATACCCACCCTCTAGCTATGACATATAGGGGATAGTTACCGTCCATATACTAACAACCCCATACATGAATATCTGTAATCCTTAATCTAATATAACCTGTGGAAACATCTCAAATACCAAAATATTACACAATATACAATATATAACAGGCCAATCATAAAGCAAGTGGAAATTGTATTGACCACGACACACAATATGTAAAATCTAACACACCGTAAGGTAGTTAATGTGCAAATATGATACAAGTTGGATTAACTACACCACATCACCTACCCCTACCTATTAGTGGCTTAACATTCTATGCCCACAATGATGGATTCTAGGGTCTATAACAAGGAATGCTACCTTAATAAGGGGTTAGAGACCCACCCCTTTCTCACCTAAGGTTATAACTTCTCTTAAGGGTCTTGTAGTTAAGCGGTAGTCTACCCTCACTTTAATATAAGTCATAAGGTAAGGATGAGGAACATCAATGTATGATATGCAAATATCCAGCATAATAATGGTACACAACAACCCTAAACGTACACTACTTGGACCCTAGCTGATTTACCCAACATAACTCTATGCCCGAAGGCCTAAACATACATTCTCTGTTACATCTATGTTATAATCATCTTTCAAATTCAATTCTAAGTTACTCAATAAACCTTAGCTGACCTGGATGTCAACCAGCCGAAGGACGAATGAACCAATGAAATCCCGGCCTGAAGTTGATACCGCAAACGCATAATTCTTTGAAATTCCATGGGCTTACACCCATCCACACCGTTTTATCCTTTTTTCTATATTTTGAGGCTTGGGAGGCAATGATTAGGGTTTTTGTAAAGCCTCCCATGCTTCTATGTCAGTTAATGAGGAGAAGGAAAATAAAACCCGACTTTACCCTATACTGGTCGCGCCACACCACTATCGTGGTCAGTCTACCTCTGTAGTAATACCGCTATAGCGGAATAATTACCACTATATAAAAATAACTTTATCCCGACCCCTAAAACTTTTAAGTCCCTAATTTTAAAATTCGTGGTCCTAAATAAGTTTTCGAATATTATTCCGATAATTCCCAAACTTCACACTAACCCTGAGGTGATTTCCAATAATGACGGATTAGGTCCTTAAAATAGATACCAATTTATCCATCATTAATCCACTAGTGATCAAAGAAGTATAAGTTGAGTCTAGATTATTGAAATTAAGACACACCCTTGCAGGGTCGCAAAATGCTACTAATATCTTCGGGATCTGGAACACCCCATATATTTTCGAACTTAGTTGATTACCGAAACATTCATGGAACTATTTAAACATGATATTGTTGGGGTATTACACATTAATTTTAGTGGGCTGAATTAACATGTGCTAATGGGCTCAATAAAGGCCCAAAATTAAGTTATCAGACATGGCCCAAATGGGGAAAATGACCCATTCTTGAGTTGACCAAGTAAACACACATTTAATGTTTGGATAAGGATTAATTGAGGGACTATATAATCCACAAAATCATATTTTTATTCATTACAACGCACATGCCATTTCTAGAATTTTCCAAAACATTTCTCATCTCTCAGAAACCCTAAGCTATCACTCTCTTGGACAAGATCATCCTTTTGAAAGATTTGGTAAGTGTTTACTCTTATGGTTTAATATATTATATGCATGATAGGGTGTATAAATCAAGTTGGTTATGTTGACAAAGTGTGGAGAAGTTCATTATGTGTGAAACAGTCTACTTTTACTTAATCGGTGAAGGGTTTTACCCTCTAAACTTGAAAGTGGACTTGTGGTCTTGAAGGAAGTAAACTTGATGGATTAAATATAAACATGTAAGATGTGGTTATGTCCTTAACTTGATTTCTCTTTGTATATAATATTTGGAATTGCTGTTGTGAAATTTTGCATGGGATTGGTGACGTATTAAAAGGAAAATGTAGTTTTGGTGATGTTCATGTGTGTTGTGAAACCATGATTGTTCGTTGGCATCCAAGTTAACCTAAAATATGAAATCAGAAGCTTACTTATGGTCATGGACCATTTATTAACAAAAAGGACCCAAAAGAGACCCATTTTGGCTGAACCGGGCATCCGCCCTCACGGATGGGGTACCTGCAGGGGTAGATGCCAATGTAGGTAACCCTGGATAGGGCCATATGGTCACCTGTGGCCATATCTCATCCACTTACGGGTGCAGGTAGCTCCACAGCCCATTCCAAAATTTTGTTTTGTTTGTTTTTGCTTCTCTTTGACCCCCCCAAGGCCTCTATACCCTTTTTGGATGCAATTATCAACTTATGGTATATTTTGAATGACTTTAAGGGGTCGTTCAGAGGCATGTTGGATTATATCAATTATGGATTGTTGTTAATGTGTTATTGTGAAAGGTATTGAGATGACTTGATAAAGTAATTGTGACATAGTGTTAATGAGGAAGTGTAAAGGATAAATTTGGTGTGAAATGCTATTGGTTTATGATGCCTTGGTCAATGTGTGGAATTTTGTGGTATTGTTGGTATGGTAATGCAGTGAGTTGTATTGTATAAGGATGAAATGACGCTAAATAGCAGTCACGTAGCTCATTGTCATCTTATACACTTGTAATGTAGTTAGTTGTTAACGTGAGCTCCGTTATGTACTTGTGTTGTAGAGTAACACATAAGGAAGGAGCTGGATTTTTGTATTCACATATAGGGTTGTGTATTCATATTTGGAAGATAAGGTATGTAAGGTTACTCTTTTCATATCCTTCTGCAGCACCTATTGTTCACATTGTCATTGCACTTGTTTCTATTCCAAAATGTCTTAAAGTATCTCATTTCAGGTTTGTTACCAATTGTTATTCATGTGTATCATAATTGTGGACTACTATTCCAATGTTCCAACAATGTTACAACCACCAACGTATCACTCTTATAACAAAAGAATTGAAGTAATGCATACTTGTTGAGTACGGGTGGCAACTCAAAGGGGCGTAAGCCTAGCTAGAGGCGATCTCGAATGAATATTGAGTATGGGTGGCAACTCGAAGGGGAATAAGCCTAGATAGAGCCAATCCCGAAGGATTATTGGGAACGGGTGGCAACTCTAAGGGGCGTAAGCCTAGCTAGAGGCGATCCCGAACGGGTGGCAACTCAAAGGGGAGGAAGCCTAGCTAGAGGCAATCCCGAATGATTATATAAATGATATTATATGAATGATGTTATATGAATGATTGTGATAATGACATGAATGAAAAATGAAAGAAACGAATGCAATGTACACGACTCAACACATGTATATTACGGTGGTTAATCTATATTGTCCACCCACTTGTACTTGATCTCATTGAAGTTCTTATATCTTATGCAGTTACTTATGGCCTTACATACTCAGTACATTCTTTTGTACTGACGTCCCTTGGGGGACTTACCTTACTTGCTGTAGGCACAGGAGCTAGTAGACCTCCACAGTAGGTTGCGGGTCATCTACAGAATATTGGTGAGCTCCAGTTGGTTCAGGGCTTTTCGAGTCACATGTGTACACTTCTTTGGGTATTATGTAAATATTATATAAAGTGGGGACTTTTCCCAACTTTAGGTTTGTTATGTCTATGTATCTGTAGAGGCTTTGTAGATGTTGTGGGACAAATGAAGAAAATGTAAGGGATGTATACTTTTGACGTGGTGTCCCTAACGGCCAAGTTTCATAACTAATGAATGTTCCTCTATGACTTCCTCCAGTGATATCTTGTGTCTATATGTGATATAGTGTTGTTCATTTAGTAACAAGCACACGAGTGTACATATACGAAGATTTGTTCTCTCGAGGCCTTAACGACTTCGGGTGCCAATCCGCCCCATTGAAATTCGAGGCGTGCCAAAGTGGTATCAGTGCAGGTCATCCTAAGGGTGTCTACAAAGACGTGTAAGTCTTTCTTATGGATGTGTTGTGCACCAAGTTTATAAGTAGGAGGCTACGGGACATTTAGGAGTTGTTTCTTTTCTTCATTTCTTAGATCGTGCATTAGAGCCAATGATGTAGGTGGAATTATGTCTGACCATTGGAATTGGCTTTCTTTGTTATAGTGAAAATGCCGATTACAAGATGAGATAGGGGCAAAGGTAAGACGTAGACCTGCTTGTCAAAAAACGAACTAGTAAATCACCACCGGACCAAGCTAGTCAAGGTGGGACTAAAACTGAGTTCGCATCGCGGGCTCCTTCTACTTTTCCAGCTCCAGAAGAGCTGAGGAGGAGAGAAGAACCTGCCGAACCACCTGTTAATACTACTGAGCAGGATCTAAGAAATGTGGTGCAAATATTGACTCAAATAGTTGCTGTACAAAGTCAAGGATGAGCTGGTCCAATGACAAGTGATGATGGTGTGGCTAGGGCAGCTAGTCGGCGGACACAGGATTTTCTGAAATTAGACCCTCCCACCTTCACTGAGTCAGATCTGAATGAAGATCTGCAGAACTTTATCAATCAAATCCAAAGGGATTTGGATGTTATGCACGTATCTGGTGTAGAAATAGTGGAGCTTGCGGCCTATAGATTGAAAGGTGAGGCTATATTATGGTATGAAGATTGGAAACGATCGAGGGGTATCGGTGCACTTCCAGCTAGTTGGGAAGCATTCAAAGCGGCATTCCTTGATCATTACCTTCCATATGAGGTTCGATAGGCTCGTGCGGACCAATTCTTAAATCTTCTCCAAGGTAATATGAGCATCAGAGAGTATAGTCTTCGGTTTAACTCTTTGGCCAGGTATGCTCCAAGTGTGGTAGCTACTATGGCCGACAGAGTTCATCGGTACGTGGATAGATTGGATCCATAATTGGTCCGGGATTGTACTATGCTGCTTTGAATAGAGACATGGATATAGACAGAATACAGGGTTTTGCACAAAAGATGGAGGATCAGAGGCAATGGGGAAGGACACAAGAATTTGAAGGAGGACCGTCGAAGAGGTCTAGATCTACGGTACAGGTCATGGCATCCCAAGGAGAATTTAGGCCTCGAATTTTTTATTGACTGCCTAGACCATCATTCTCTTATTCCACAGCAGGCACTCAATGTCAATTCTGAGGGTTTAGAGGCAGTCAAGCTGCGCGAAGCAGTGTGGTTCAAGGTTCACAGACAGCAAGATTTTCTCTCCAGCCGTGTCAGCACTGCATGAAGTCTCATTTAGGTGAATGCCGGGTTGGAATGAATGTTTGTTTTTTTTGCAGTGTGCCAGGGTACATGGTGAGAGAGTTCCCACAAAGGGGCATGGGTGGTATAGCACGACCTATGGGATCAACCGCTGCATCATCATCATCGGTTCCTTCCCTAAGTAGAAGAGTGCAGCCTACCAGGCGTGGTAGAGGTGCTAAAGGAGCAGCTAGTTCTAGTGGAGCCCAGAATCGCACCTATGCTCTAGTGGACCGACAAAATTTGGAGGCTTCTCCTGATGTAGTTACAGGTACATTATCCATATTTTTGTATAATGTATATGCATTGATTGATCCGGGTTCTTTATTATCATATGTCACTCTATTGATTGCGGAAAAATTTAAAAGAACGCCGAAATTATTAATTAAGTCATTTGAAGTATCTACACCTGTAGGTGAATCTATTATAGCTAAGAGAGCTTATCGTGATTGTGTAATTACTGTTTGTGGTCATGATACATTGGCCGATCTTATTGACCTGGAGATGGTAGATTTTGATCTTATTATGGGTATGGATTGGTTGGCTTCTTGTTATGCCACAGTAGATTGCCGATCTAAGAAGGTACATTTTCATTTTCCACAAAAAAATGTTCTTAAATGGAAGGGTAATGTGGGGGCACCGAGAGGAAAATTTATTTCCTATCTTAAAGCAAGGAAAATGATATCCAAGGGGTACACATGTCATTTAGTAAGAGTGCATAATAACGATGTAAAGCCACCGACTCTTCAATCGGTTCCGGTGGTAAATGAATTTCTTGATGTATTTCCTGAAGATCTTTCAGGTTTACCTCCAGAACGGGAAGTAGAGTTTGGTATTGATGTGATTCCAAGCACTCAGCCAATCTCTATTCCCCCGTATAAAATGGCTCCAGCAGAATTGCGAGAACTGAAGGAGCAATTAAAAGACTTGCTGGACAAGGGGTTCATAAGGCCTAGTATGTCCCCGTGGGGTGCACCAGTGTTATTTGTATGGAAAAAAGATGGCACATTGAGAATGTGTATTGACTATCGGCAATTGAATAAGGTAACGATCAAGAACAAATATCCCCTCCACAGAATTGATGATTTGTTTGATCAGTTACAGGGTGCCAAATGTTTTTCAAAGATTGACTTGAGATTGGGTTACCATCAAGTCAGGATTAGAGAAAAAGATATACCCAAGACAACTTTCCGAACACGGTATGGCCATTATGAATTTTTAGTTATGTCATTTGGACTAACAAATGCACCAGCAGTTTTTATGGATTTGATGAATAGGGTGTTCAAACCATTCTTAGATGTGTTTGTGACCGTGTTTATAGATGATATTCTGGTTTATTCAAGATCACCAGAGGACCATGCAAATCACTTACAGCAGGTGTTACAGATTCTTTGTGATCGTAAGTTATATACAAAGTTCTCTAAATGTGAATTTTGATTAAAATCCGTAGCATTCTTGGGTCACATTGTGTCAAATGAAGGAATAAAGGTTGATACACAAAAGATAGAAGTGGTGAAGAATTGGACAAGACCTACAATGCCTACAGAGATTCGTAGTTTTCTTGGGTTGGCAAGTTATTACAGAAGATTTGTTGAAGGGTTTTCTTCCATTGTGACACTTTTAACAAAGCTAACACACTAGGCAATCAAGTTTCAGTGGAATGATGCATGTGAAAAGAGTTTCCAAGATCTGAAGGAAAAATTGATGTCTACACCCATATTAATACTTTCGAAAGGCACAGAAGGGTATGCAGTATATTGTGATGCTTCAGGATTTGGCCTAGGATGTGTATTGATGTAGCACGATAACGTAATAGCGTATGCCTTATGACAGTTGCGGCCATATGAGAGAAATTATCCAACACATGATCTTGAGTTAGTACAAGTGGTTTTTGCTTTAAAGATATGGCACCACTACTTGTATGGGATTCATGTTGATATATATACTCATCATAAGAGTTTGCAATATATTTTTAAGTAGAAGGACCTAAATCTGAGGCAGCGGAGGTGGCTGAAACTCTTAAAAGATTATGATATTGATATCTTATACCATCCGAGAAAAGAAAATGTGGTAGTCGATGCATCAAGCCGTAAGGCAATAGGAGGCATTAGCAGCCAGTTGACGGAAAAGCAAGATATAGTCAAGGACCTACATCAACTAGCCAGCTTGGGAGTTTGCCTTCTTGAAACTCCAGATGAAGGGGTTATTGTGCAAAACGTGGCAGAATCTTCATTAGTAGCTTAGGTGAAAGAGAAATAGTATGCAGATCCTATCTTATTGCAGCAAAAAGAGAATGTGCAACAAGGTTTGACAAGGGCATTTGATCTGACGCAAGAGGGAGTGCTTCAGTGCCAAAGCAGATTATGTGTACCTGATGTAGATGAGCTCAGGAGACAGATTATGACAGAGGCACATCATTCACGGTATTCTATTCACCCGGGAGCAACAAAAATGTATTATGATTTGAAAGAAAGGTATTGGTGGGGTAATATGAAGAAGAATATTGCAGAATTCATAGCTCAATGTCCAAATTGTCAACAAGTAAAAGTAGAGCATCAGAAGCCTGGAGGTTATATGCAATGTATTAATCTTCCAGTCTGGAAGTGGGATATGATTAATATGGATTTCATCACAGGTTTGCCTCGTACACTTCAAAAATTTGATTCCATATGGGTAATAGTTGACAGGCTTATCAAGTCAGCGCACTTCCTACTCAAGACCACCTACACAGCTGAGGATTATGCAAGGTTGTATATTAAAGAGATAGTTCGATTGCATGGAGTTCCAATATCTATTATATTGGACAGGGGAGCTCAATTTACTGCAAATTTTTGGAAGTCTTTTCAGAAGAGTTTGGGTACGCAAGTGAATTTGAGTACGACTTTTCATCCACAGACAGATGGACAAGCAGAATGTACTATCCAAACACTTGAAAGTATGATACGAGAGAAACTGCTTTACTTAGGCCAGATCTTGTTCACCAAGCTATGCAGAAAGTTAAGATGATACAACAGCGGCTAGAAATAGCTCAAAGTCGACACAAGTCATATGCTGATGTTAGAAGAAGAGTGCTCAAATTTTCCATAGGTGATTGGGTATTCTTGAAGGTGTCACCAATGAAAGGGGTAATGAGATTTGGAAAAAAAGGAAAGTTGAGTCCATGTTATATAAGGCCATATGAAATTATTCGAAGATTTGGGCAAGTTGCGTATGAATTAGCACTACCCCAAGAACTCTCCACAGTTCATCCAGTGTTTCATGTTTCGATGCTTCGAAAGTGCATAGGAGATCCATCTCGTATTACTCCCACTGAAGATGTGCAAGTTACGGAAGATCTCACATATGAGGAAGTACCTATTGCTATTCTGGATCGACAAGTGAAGAGGTTAAGGAATAAATAAGTAGCTTCCGTAAAGGTACTTTGGAGGAATCAACAAGTAGAAGAGATCACATAGGAAGCTGAAGAAATGATGAAGCCTAAGTACCCTCATTTGTTTCAAATGGAAGAGAAAGTTCAAGATGCGGGATTGGAGCAATAACAAGTAAGTAGCTATAAGCATTATGTGTATATATGATAACATGAAGAATGATCCTAGACTTGAATTTGTTTAAATTGGATAATGTCACTAACATTCGAGGACGACTGTTTTTAAAGGGGGGAAGGATGTAACACCCCGTACATTTCCGAACCTAGTTGATTACTGAAACATTCACAGAATTATTTAAACATTATATTGTTGGGGCATTACACATTAATTTTAGTGGGCTGAATTAACATGTGCTAATGGGCTCAATAAAGGCCCAAAATTAAGTCATAAGACATGGCCCAAATGGGGAAAATGACCCATTCTTGAGTTGACCAAGTAAACACACATTTAATGTTTGGATAAGGTTGACCTGAGGGACTATATAAGCCACAAAATCAGATTTTTATTCATTACAACACACATGCCATTTCTAGAATTTTCCAAAACATTTCTCATCTCTCACAAACCCTAAGCTATCACTCTCTTGGACAAGATCATCCTTTTCCAAGCTTTGGTAAGTGTTTACTCTTATGGTTTAATATATTATATGCATGAGAGGTTGTATAAATCATGTTGGTTATGTTGACAAAGTGTGGAGAAGTTCACTATGTGTGAAATAGTCTACTTTTGGCTTAATCGGTGAAGGGTTTTGCCCTCTAAACTTGAAAGTGGACTTATGGTCTTGAAGAAAGTGAACTTGATGGATTAAATTTCAACATGTAAGATGTGGTTATGTCCTTAACTTGCTTTCGCTTTGTATATAACATTTGGAATTGTTGTTGTGAAATTTTGCATGGGATTGGTGACGTATTGAAAGAAAAATGTAGTTTTGGTGATGTTCATGTGTGTTGTGAACTTGTTTCTTGAAATGGTTAAGTGTAGTGACTTGCAATTGTGAACTTTTTTATTGAAAATGGTTAAGTGTAGTGAATTGAAATGTGAATTAGTGTGTTGAAAATGGTAAAATGGTTAAATGTATTGACTTGAAATTGTGAACTTGTTTCTTGAAAATGGTTAACTGTAGTGACTAGAAATGTGAATTAGTGACTTTAAAATGGTTAAATGTAGTGACTTGAAATGCGAATTAGGTACTTGAAAATGGTAAAATGGTTAAATGTAGTTACTTGAAATGGTGAACTTGTTTTCTTAAAATGGTTGAGTGCAGTGACTTCAAATGTGAATTAGTGACCTGAAAATGGTTAAGTGAAGTGACTTGAAATGATGAACTTGTTTGTTGAAATGGATAAGTGTAGTGACTTGAAATTGTGAACTTTTTTTAAAAAAATGGTTAAATGTAGTGACTTAAAATGTGAATTAGTGAGATGGAAAATGGTTTAGTGTAGTGACTTGAAATTGTGAACTTGTTTCTTGAAAATGGTTAAGTGTAGTGACTTGAAATATGAACTTGTGACTTGAAATTGTTTAAATGTAGTGGGTTGAAATTGTAAATTAGTGACTTGAAAATGGTTAAGTGAAGTGACTTGAAATGGTGAACTTGTTTCTTTAAAATGGTTAAGTGTAGTGACTTGAAATGTGAACTTGTGACTTGAAATTGGTTAAATGTAGTGGCTTGAAATTGTGAATTAGTGACTTGAAAATGGTTAAGTGAAGTGACTTGAAATGGTGAACTTGTTTCTTTAAAATGGTTAAGTGTAGTGACTTGAAATTTGAATTAGTGACTTGAAAATGGTTAAGTGTAGTTCCTTGAAATTGTGAACTTGTTTCTTGAAATGGTTAAGTGTAGTGACTTTATATTGTGAACTTGATTTCTAAAATGGTTAAGTGTAGTGACTTGCAAAGGTTAAGTATAGTGACTTGAAACTGTGAACTATTTTCTTGAAATGGTTAAGTGTAGTGACTTGAAATTGTGAACTTGTTTCTTGAAATGGCTAAGCGTAGTGACTTGAAATTGTGAACTTGTTTCTTGAAATGGTTAAGTGTAGTGACTTGCAATGGTTAAGTGTAGTGACTTGCAATTGTGAACTTGTATCTTGAAAATGATTAAGTGTAGTGACTTGAAATGTGAATAAGTGAGTTGAAAATGGTTAAGTGTGTGACTTGAAATTGTGAACTTCTTTCTTGAAAATGGTTAATGTTGTGACTTGAAATGTGAACTTGTTTCTTAAAAATAGTTAAGTGTAGTGACTTAAAATGTGAATTAGTGACTTGAAAATGGTTAAGTGTAGTGACCTGAAATTATGAAATTGTTTCTCAAAAATGGTTAAATGTAGTGACTTGAAATGTGATCTTGTTTCTTATAAATGGTTAAGTGTAGTGACTTAAAATGTGAATTAGTGACTAGAAAATGGTTAAGTGTAGTGCCTTGAAATTGTGAACTTATTTCTTGAAATGACTAAGTGCAGTGACTTGAAATAGGAATTAGTGACTTGAAAATGGTTAAGTGTAGTGACTTGAAATTGTGAACTTGTTTCTTGAAATGGCTAAGCGTAGTGACTTGAAATTGTGAACATGTTTCTTGAAATGGCTAAGCGTAGGGACTTGAAATTTTGAACTTGTTTCTTTAAAATGGTTAAGTGTAGTGATTTGAAATGTGAATTAATGACTTGAAAATGATTAAGTGTAGTGACTTGAAATTGTGAACTTATTTCTTGAAAATGGCTAAGTGTAGCGACTTGAAATGTGAACTTGTTTCTTGTAAATGGTTAAGTGTAGTGACTTAAAATGTGAATTAGTGACTAGAAAATGGTTAAGTGTAGTGCCTTGCAATTGTGAACTTATTTCTTGAAATGTCTAAGTGCAGTGACTTGAAATAGGAATTAGTGACTTGAAAATGGTTAAGTGTAGTGACTTGAAATTGTGAACTTGTTTCTTGAAATGGCTAAGCGTAGTGACTTGAAATTGTGAACTTGTTTCTTTAAAATGGTTAAGTGTAGTGATTTGAAATGTGAATTAATGACTTGAAAATGATTAAGTGTAGTGATTTGAAATTGTGAACTTGTTTCTTGAAAATGGTTAAGTGTAGTGACTTCAAATGTGAATTAGTGACTTGAAAATGGTTAAGTGTAGTGACTTGAAATATGAATTAGGGACTTGAAAATGGTAAAATGGTTAACTGTAGTGACTTGAAATTGTGAACTTGTTTCTTGAAAATGGTTGAGTGTAGTGACTTGAAATTGCAAACATCTTTCTTGAAAATGGTTAAGTGTAGTGAGTTGAAATGTGAATTAGGAGTTGAAAATGGTTAAGTGTAGTGACTTGAAATTGTGAACTTGTTTCTTGAAATTGTGAACTTGTTTCTTGAAATGTGAACTTGTTTCTTGAAAATTGTTAAGTGTTGTGACTTAAAATGTGAATTAGTGACTTGAAATGTGAATTAGTGACTTGAAAATGGTTAAGTGTAATTATTTGAAATTGTAAACATGTTTCTTGAAATGGCTAAGTGCAGTGACTTGAAATATGAATTAGTGACTTGTAAATGGTTAAGTGTAGTGACTTGAAATTGTGAACTTGTTTCTTGAAATGGCTAAGCGTAGGGACTTGAAATTTTGAACTTGTTTCTTTAAAATGGTTAAGTGTAGTGATTTGAAATGTGAATTAATGACTTGAAAATGATTAAGTGTAGTGACTTGAAATTGTGAACTTGTTTCTTGAAAATGGTTAAGTGTAGTGACTTCAAATGTGAATTAGTGAGTTGAAAATGGTTAAGTGTAGCGACTTGAAATATGAATTAGGGACTTGAAAATGGTAAAATGGTTAATTGTAGTGACTTGAAATTGTGAACTTGTTTCTTGAAAATGGTTGAGTGTAGTGACTTGAAATTGCAAACATCTTTCTTGAAAATGGTTAAGTGTAGTGAGTTGAAATGTGAATTAGTGAGTTGAAAATGGTTATGTGTAGTGACTTGAAATTGTGAACTTGTTTCTTGAAATTGTGAACTTGTTTCTTGAAATGTGAACTTGTTTCTTGAAAATTGTTAAGTGTTGTGACTTAAAATGTGAATTAGTGACTTGAAAATGGTTAAGTGTAGTGACTTGAATTTGTGAACTTGTTTCTTGGAATGGTTAAGTGTAGTGACTTGCAATTGTGAACTTGTTTCCTCAAAATGGTTAAGCGTAGTGACTTGAAATGTGAATTAGTGTGTTGAAAATTGTAAAATGGTTAAATATAGTGATTTGAAATTGTGAACTTGTTTCTCGAAAATGGTTAACTACAGTGACTTGAAATGTGAATTAGTGACTTGAAAATTGTTAAGTATAGTGACTTAAAATGTGAAATAGGGACTTGAAAATGGTTAAATATAGTTACTTGAAATTGTGAACTTATTTCTTTAAAATGGTTGAGTGTAGTGACTTGAAATGTGAATTAGTGACTTGAATATGATTAAGTGTAGTGACTTGAAATGGCGAAACTGTTTCTTGAAATGGTTAAGTGTAGTGACTTGAAATTGTGAACTTGTTTCTAAAAAATGGTTTAGTGTAGTGACTTAAAATGTGAATTAGTGAGTTGAAACTAGTAAAGTGTAGTGACTTGAAATTGTGAACTTGTTTCTTGAAATGGTTAAGTGTAGTGACTTGAAATTGTGAACTTGTTTCTTGAAATGGCTAAGCGTAGTGACTTGAAATTGTGAACTTGTTTCTTTAAAATGGTTAAGTGTAGTGATTTGAAATGTGAATTAATGACTTGAAAATGATTAAGTGTAGTGATTTGAAATTGTGAACTTGTTTCTTGAAAATGGTTAAGTGTAGTGACTTCAAATGTGAATTAGTGACTTGAAAATGGTTAAGTGTAGTGACTTGAAATATGAATTAGGGACTTGAAAATGGTAAAATGGTTAACTGTATTGACTTGAAATTGTGAACTTGTTTCTTGAAAATGGTTGAGTGTAGTGACTTGAAATTGCAAACATCTTTCTTGAAAATGGTTAAGTGTAGTGAGTTGAAATGTGAATTAGGAGTTGAAAATGGTTAAGTGTAGTGACTTGAAATTGTGAACTTGTTTCTTGAAATTGTGAACTTGTTTCTTGAAATGTGAACTTGTTTCTTGAAAATTGTTAAGTGTTGTGACTTAAAATGTGAATTAGTGACTTGAAATGTGAATTAGTGACTTGAAAATGGTTAAGTGTAATGATTTGAAATTGTAAACATGTTTCTTGAAATGGCTAAGTGCAGTGACTTGAAATATGAATTAGTGACTTGAAAATGGTTAAGTGTAGTGACTTGAAATTGTGAACTTGTTTCTTGAAATGGCTAAGCGTAGTGACTTGAAATTTTGAACTTGTTTCTTTAAAATGGTTAACTGTAGTGACTTGAAATTGTGAACTTGTTTCTTGAAAATGGTTGAGTGTAGTGATTTGAAATTGCAAACATCTTTCTTGAAAATGGTTAAGTGTAGTGAGTTGAAATGTGAATTAGGAGTTGAAAATGGTTAAGTGTAGTGACTTGAAATTATGAACTTGTTTCTTGAAATTGTGAACTTGTTTCTTGAAATGTGAACTTGTTTCTTGAAAATTGTTAAGTGTTGTGACTTAAAATGTGAATTAGTGACTTGAAATGTGAATTAGTGACTAGAAAATGGTTAAGTGTAATGATTTGAAATTGTGAACATGTTTCTTGAAATGGCTAAGTGCAGTGACTTGAAATTGTGAACTTGTTTCTTGAAATGGTTAAGTGTAGTGACTTGAAATTGTGAACTTGTTTCTTAAAAATGGTTTAGTGTAGTGACTTGAAATGTGAATTAGTGACTTGAAACTGGTAAAGTGTAGTGACTTGAAATTGTGAACTTGTTTCTTGAAATGGCTAAGTGTAGTGACTTGAAATTGAATTAGAGACTTTAAAATGGTTAAGTGTAGTGATTTGAAATTGTGAACCCTTTTCTTGAAACGGCTAAGCGTAGTGACTTGAAATTGTGAACTTGTTTCTTAGAAATGGTTAAGTGGACTGACTTGAAATGTTAATTAGTGACTTGAAAATGGTTAAGTGTAGTGACTTTAAATATGAATTAGGGACTTGAAAATGGTAAAATCGTTAAATGTAGTGACTTGAAAATTGTTATGTGTAGTGACTTGAAAATTGTTATGTGTAGTGACTTGAAATGGTTAGGTGTAGTGACTTGCAATTGTGAACTTTTTTCTTGAAAATGATTTAGTGTAGTGACTTGAAATTGTGAACTTGTTTCTTAAAAATGGTTAGGTGTAGTGACTTGAAATTGTGAACTTGTTTCTTGAAAATGGTTAAATGTTGTGACTTGAAATGTGAATTTGTTTCTTGAAAATGGTTAAGTGTAGTGACTTAAAATATTAATTAGTAACTAGAAAATGGTTAAGTGTAGTGACTTAAAATTGTGAACTTGTTTCTTCAAAATGGTTAAATGTAGTGACTTGAAATGTGAACTTATTTTTTGTAAATGGTTAAGTGTAGTGATTTAAAATGTGAATTAGTGATTAGAAAATGGTTAAGTGTAGTGACTTGAAATTGTGAACTTATTTCTTGAAATGGTTAAGTGTAGTGACTTGAAAATTGTAAAGTATAGTGACTTCTTGTTTCTTGAAATGGCTAAGCGTAGTGACTTAAAATTGTGAACTCGTTTCTTGAAAATGGTTAAGTGTAGTGACTTGAAATTGAATTAGAGACTTGAAAATGGTTAAGTGTAGTGACTTTAAATTGTGAACTTGTTTCTTGTAAATGGTTAAGTGTAGTGACTTAAAATGTGAATTAGTGACTAAAAAATGGTTAAGTGTAGTGCCTTGAAATTGTGAACTTATTTCTTGAAATGGCTAAGTGCAGTGACTTGAAATAGGAATTAGTGACTTGAAAATGGTTAAGTGTAGTGACTTGAAATTGTGAACTTGTTTCTTGAAATGGCTAAGCGTAGTGACTTGAAATTGTGAACTTATTTCATTAAAATGGCTAAGTGTAGTGACTTTAAAATGTGAATTAATGACTTGAAAATGATTAAGTGTAGTGACTTGAAATTGTGAACTTATTTCTTGAAAATGGCTAAGTGTAGCGACTTGAAATGTGAACTTGTTTCTTGTAAATGGTTAAGTGTAGTGACTTAAAATGTGAATTAGTGACTAGAAAATGGTAAGTGTAGTGCCTTGAAATTGTGAACTTATTTCTTGAAATGGCTAAGTGCAGTGACTTGAAATAGGAATTAGTGACTTGAAAATGGTTAAGTGTAGTGACTTGAAATTGTGAACTTGTTTCTTGATATGGCTAAGCATAGTGACTTGAAATTGTGAACTTATTTCATTAAAATGGCTAAGTGTAGTGACTTTAAAATGTGAATTAATGGCTTGAAAATGATTAAGTGTAGTGACTTGAAATTGTAAACTTGTTTCTTGAAAATGGATAAGTGTAGCGACTTGAAATGTGAATTAGTGACTTGAAAATGGTTAAGTGTAATGACTTGAAATTGTGAACATGTTTCTAGAAATGTCTAAGTGCAGTGACTTGAAATATGAATTAGTTACTTGAAAATGGTTAAGTGTAGAGACTTGAAATTGTGAACTTGTTTCTTGAAATGGCTAAGCGTAGTGACTTGAAATTGTGAACTTGTTTCTTTAAAATGGTTAAGTGTAGTGATTTGAAATGTGAATTAATGACTTGAAAATGATTAAGTGTAGTGATTTGAAATTGTGAACTTGTTTCTTGAAAATGGTTAAGTGTAGTGACTTCAAATGTGAATTAGTGACTTGAAAATGGTTAAGTGTAGTGACTTGAAATATGAATTAGGGACTTGAAAATGGTAAAATGGTTAACTGTAGTGACTTGAAATTGTGAACTTGTTTCTTGAAAATGGTTGAGTGTAGTGACTTGAAATTGCAAACATCTTTCTTGAAAATGGTTAAGTGTAGTGAGTTGAAATGTGAATTAGGAGTTGAAAATGGTTAAGTGTAGTGACTTGAAATTGTGAACTTGTTTCTTGAAATGTGAACTTGTTTCTTGAAAATTGTTAAGTGTTGTGACTTAAATTGTGAATTAGTGACTTGAAATGTGAATTAGTGACTAGAAAATGGTTAAGTGTAATGATTTGAAATTGTGAACATGTTTCTTGAAATGTGAACTTGTTTCTTGAAAATTGTTAAGTGTTGTGACTTAAAATGTGAATTAGTGACTTGAAATGTGAATTAGTGACTTGAAAATGGTTAAGTGTAATTATTTGAAATTGTAAACATGTTTCTTGAAATGGCTAAGTGCAGTGACTTGAAATATGAATTAGTGACTTGAAAATGGTTAAGTGTAGTGACTTGAAATTGTGAAGTTGCTTCTTGAAATGGCTAAGCGTAGTGACTTGAAATTTTGAACTTGTTTCTTTAAAATGGTTAAGTGTAGTGATTTGAAATGTGAATTAATGACTTGAAAATGATTAAGTGTAGTGACTTGAAATTGTGAACTTGTTTCTTGAAAATGGTTAAGTGTAGTGACTTCAAATGTGAATTAGTGACTTGAAAATGGTTAAGTGTAGCGACTTGAAATATGAATTAGGGACTTGAAAATGGTAAAATGGTTAATTGTAGTGACTTGAAATTGTGAACTTGTTTCTTGAAAATGGTTGAGTGTAGTGACTTGAAATTGCAAATATCTTTCTTGAAAATGGTTAAGTGTAGTGAGTTGAAATGTGAATTAGTGAGTTGAAAATGGTTATGTGTAGTGACTTGAAATTGTGAACTTGTTTCTTGAAATTGTGAACTTGTTTCTTGAAATGTGAACTTGTTTCTTGAAAATTGTTAAGTGTTGTGACTTAAAATGTGAATTAGTGACTTGAAAATGGTTAAGTGTAGTGACTTGAATTTGTGAACTTGTTTCTTGGAATGGTTAAGTGTAGTGACTTGCAATTGTGAACTTGTTTCTTGAAAATGGTTAAGCGTAGTGACTTGAAATGTGAATTAGTGTGTTGAAAATTGTAAAATGGTTAAATATAGTGATTTGAAATTGTGAACTTGTTTCTCGAAAATGGTTAACTACAGTGACTTGAAATGTGAATTAGTGACTTGAAAATTGTTAAGTGTAGTGACTTAAAATGTGAATTAGGGACTTGAAAATGGTTAAATATAGTTACTTGAAATTGTGAACTTATTTCTTTAAAATGGTTGAGTGTAGTGACTTTAAATGTGAATTAGTGACTTGAATATGATTAAGTGTAGTGACTTGAAATGGCGAAACTGTTTCTTGAAATGGTTAAGTGTACTGACTTGATATTGTGAACTTGTTTCTAAAAAATGGTTTAGTGTAGTGACTTAAAATGTGAATTAGTGAGTTGAAACTAGTAAAGTGTAGTGACTTGAAATTGTGAACTTGTTTCTTGAAATGGTTAAGTGTAGTGACTTGAAATTGTGAACTTGTTTCTAAAAAATGGTTTAGTGTAGTGACTTGAAATGTGAATTAGTGACTTGAAACTGGTAAAGTGTAGTGACTTGAAATTGTGAACTTGTTTCTTGAAATGGCTAAGTGTAGTGACTTGAAATTGAATTAGAGACTTTAAAATGGTTAAGTGTAGTGATTTGAAATTGTGAACCCTTTTCTTGAAACGGCTAAGCGTAGTGACTTGAAATTGTGAACTTGTTTCTTAGAAATGGTTAAGTGGACTGACTTGAAATGTTAATTAGTGACTTGAAAATGGTTAAGTGTAGTGACTTTAAATATGAATTAGGGACTTGAAAATGGTAAAATCGTTAAATGTAGTGACTTGAAAATTGTTATGTGTAGTGACTTGAAATGGTTAGGTGTAGTGACTTGCAATTGTGAACTTTTTTCTTGAAAATGATTTAGTGTAGTGACTTGAAATTGTGAACTTGTTTCTTAAAAATGGTTAGGTGTAGTGACTTGAAATTGTGAACTTGTTTCTTGAAAATGGTTAAATGTTGTGACTTGAAATGTGAATTTGTTTCTTGAAAATGGTTAAGTGTAGTGACTTAAAATATTAATTAGTAACTAGAAAATGGTTAAGTGTAGTGACTTAAAATTGTGAACTTGTTTCTTCAAAATGGTTAAATGTAGTGACTTGAAATGTGAACTTATTTTTTGTAAATGGTTAAGTGTAGTGATTTAAAATGTGAATTAGTGATTAGAAAATGGTTAAGTGTAGTGACTTGAAATTGTGAACTTATTTCTTGAAATGGTTAAGTGTAGTGACTTGAAAATTGTAAAGTATAGTGACTTCTTGTTTCTTGAAATGGCTAAGCGTAGTGACTTAAAATTGTGAACTCGTTTCTTGAAAATAGTTAAGTGTAGTGACTTGAAATTGAATTAGAGACTTGAAAATGGTTAAGTGTAGTGACTTTAAATTGTGAACTTGTTTCTTGTAAAGGGTTAAGTGTAGTGACTTAAAATGTGAATTAGTGACTAAAAAATGGTTAAGTGTAGTGCCTTGAAATTGTGAACTTATTTCTTGAAATGGCTAAGTGCAGTGACTTGAAATAGGAATTAGTGACTTGAAAATGGTTAAGTGTAGTGACTTGAAATTGTGAACTTGTTTCTTGAAATGGCTAAGCGTAGTGACTTGAAATTGTGAACTTATTTCATTAAAATGGCTAAGTGTAGTGACTTTAAAATGTGAATTAATGACTTGAAAATGATTACGTGTAGTGACTTGAAATTGTGAACTTATTTCTTGAAAATGGCTAAGTGTAGCGACTTGAAATGTGAACTTGTTTCTTGTAAATGGTTAAGTGTAGTGACTTAAAATGTGAATTAGTGACTAGAAAATGGTTAAGTGTAGTGCCTTGAAATTGTGAACTTATTTCTTGAAATGGCTAAGTGCAGTGACTTGAAATAGGAATTAGTGACTTGAAAATGGTTAAGTGTAGTGACTTGAAATTGTGAACTTGTTTCTTGATATGGCTAAGCGTAGTGACTTGAAATTGTGAACTTATTTCATTAAAATGGCTAAGTGTAGTGACTTTAAAATGTGAATTAATGACTTGAAAATGATTAAGTGTAGTGACTTGAAATTGTAAACTTGTTTCTTAAAAATGGCTAAGTGTAGCGACTTGAAATGTGAATTAGTGACTTGAAAATGGTTAAGTGTAATGACTTGAAATTGTGAACATGTTTCTTGAAATGTCTAAGTGCAGTGACTTGAAATATGAATTAGTTACTTGAAAATGGTTAAGTGTAGTGACTTGAAATTGTGAACTTGTTTTTTGAAATGGCTAAGCGTAGTGACTTGAAATTGTGAACTTGTTTCTTTAAAATGGTTAAGTGTAGTGATTTGAAATGTGAATTAATGACTTGAAAATGATTAAGTGTAGTGATTTGAAATTGTGAACTTGTTTCTTGAAAATGGTTAAGTGTAGTGACTTCAAATGTGAATTAGTGACTTGAAAATGGTTAAGTGTAGTGACTTGAAATATGAATTAGGGACTTGAAAATGGTAAAATGGTTAACTGTATTGACTTGAAATTGTGAACTTGTTTCTTGAAAATGGTTGAGTGTAGTGACTTGAAATTGCAAACATCTTTCTTGAAAATGGTTAAGTGTAGTGAGTTGAAATGTGAATTAGGAGTTGAAAATGGTTAAGTGTAGTGACTTGAAATTGTGAACTTGTTTCTTGAAATTGTGAACTTGTTTCTTGAAATGTGAACTTGTTTCTTGAAAATTGTTAAGTGTTGTGACTTAAAATGTGAATTAGTGACTTGAAATGTGAATTAGTGACTAGAAAATGGTTAAGTGTAATGATTTGAAATTGTGAACATGTTTCTTGAAATGTGAACTTGTTTCTTGAAAATTGTTAAGTGTTGTGACTTAAAATGTGAATTAGTGACTTGAAATGTGAATTAGTGACTTGAAAATGGTTAAGTGTAATTATTTGAAATTGTAAACATGTTTCTTGAAATGGCTAAGTGCAGTGACTTGAAATATGAATTAGTGACTTGAAAATGGTTAAGTGTAGTGACTTGAAATTGTGAAGTTGTTTCTTGAAATGGCTAAGCATAGTGACTTGAAATTTTGAACTTGTTTCTTTAAAATGGTTAAGTGTAGTGATTTGAAATGTGAATTAATGACTTGAAAATGATTAAGTGTAGTGACTTGAAATTGTGAACTTGTTTCTTGAAAATGGTTAAGTGTAGTGACTTCAAATGTGAATTAGTGACTTGAAAATGGTTAAGTGTAGCGACTTGAAATATGAATTAGGGACTTGAAAATGGTAAAATGGTTAATTGTAGTGACTTGAAATTGTGAACTTGTTTCTTGAAAATGGTTGAGTGTAGTGACTTGAAATTGCAAACATCTTTCTTGAAAATGGCTAAGGGTAGTGAGTTGAAATGTGAATTAGTGAGTTGAAAATGGTTATGTGTAGTGACTTTAAATTGTGAACTTGTTTCTTGAAATTGTGAACTTGTTTCTTGAAATGTGAACTTGTTTCTTGAAAATTGTTAAGTGTTGTGACTTAAAATGTGAATTAGTGACTTGAAAATGGTTAAGTGTAGTGACTTGAATTTGTGAACTTGTTTCTTGGAATGGTTAAGTGTAGTGACTTGCAATTGTGAACTTGTTTCTTGAAAATGGTTAAGCGTAGTGACTTGAAATGTGAATTAGTGTGTTGAAAATTGTAAAATGGTTAAATATAGTGATTTGAAATTGTGAACTTGTTTCTCGAAAATGGTTAACTACAGTGACTTGAAATGTGAATTAGTGACTTGAAAATTGTTAAGTGTAGTGACTTAAAATGTGAGTTAGGGACTTGAAAATGGTTAAATATAGTTACTTGAAATTGTGAACTTATTTCTTTAAAATGGTTGAGTGTAGTGACTTTAAATGTGAATTAGTGACTTGAATATGATTAAGTGTAGTGACTTGAAATGGCGAAACTGTTTCTTGAAATGGTTAAGTGTAGTGACTTGAAATTGTGAACTTGTTTCTAAAAAATGGTTTAGTGTAGTGACTTAAAATGTGAATTAGTGAGTTGAAACTAGTAAAGTGTAGTGACTTGAAATTGTGAACTTATTTCTTGAAATGGTTAAGTGTAGTGACTTGAAATTGTGAACTTGTTTCTAAAAAATGGTTTAGTGTAGTGACTTGAAATGTGAATTAGTGACTTGAAACTGGTAAAGTGTAGTGACTTGAAATTGTGAACTTGTTTCTTGAAATGGCTAAGTGTAGTGACTTGAAATTGAATTAGAGACTTTAAAATGGTTAAGTGTAGTGATTTGAAATTGTGAACCCTTTTCTTGAAACGGCTAAGCGTAGTGACTTGAAATTGTGAACTTGTTTCTTAGAAATGGTTAAGTGGACTGACTTGAAATGTTAATTAGTGACTTGAAAATGGTTAAGTGTAGTGACTTTAAATATGAATTAGGGACTTGAAAATGGTAAAATCGTTAAATGTAGTGACTTGAAAATTGTTATGTGTAGTGACTTGAAATGGTTAGGTGTAGTGACTTGAAAATTGTTATGTGTAGTGACTTGAAATGGTTAGGTGTAGTGACTTGCAATTGTGAACTTTTTTCTTGAAAATGATTAAGTGTAGTGACATGAAATTGTGAACTTGTTTCTTAAAAATGGTTAGGTGTAGTGACTTGAAATTGTGAACTTGTTTCTTGAAAATGGTTAAATGTTGTGACTTGAAATGTGAATTTGTTTCTTGAAAATGGTTAAGTGTAGTGACTTAAAATATTAATTAGTAACTAGAAAATGGTTAAGTGTAGTGACTTAAAATTGTGAACTTGTTTCTTCAAAATGGTTAAATGTAGTGACTTGAAATGTGAACTTATTTTTTGTAAATGGTTAAGTGTAGTGATTTAAAATGTGAATTAGTGATTAGAAAATGGTTAAGTGTAGTGACTTGAAATTGTGAACTTATTTCTTGAAATGGTTAAGTGTAGTGACTTGAAAATTGTAAAGTATAGTGACTTCTTGTTTCTTGAAATGGCTAAGCGTAGTGACTTAAAATTGTGAACTCGTTTCTTGAAAATGGTTAAGTGTAGTGACTTGAAATTGAATTAGAGACTTGAAAATGGTTAAGTGTAGTGACTTTAAATTGTGAACTTGTTTCTTGAAAATAGTTAAGTGTAGTGACTTGAAATAAGAATTAGTGACTTGAAAATGGTTAAGTGTAGTGACTTGAAATTGTGAACTTGTTTCTTGAAATGGTTAAGTGTAGTGACTTGAAATTGTGAACTTGTTTCTTGAAATGGTTAAGTGTCGTTACTTGAAATTGTGAACTTGTTTCTTGAAAATGGTTAAGTGTAGTGACTTTAAATTGTGAACTTGTTTCTTGAAAATGGTTAAGTGTAGTAACTTGAAATGTGAATTAGTGACTTGAAAATGGTTAAGTGTAGTTCCTTGAAATTGTGAACTTGTTATGAAATGGTTAAGTGTAGTGACTTGAAAATGGTTAAGCGTAGTGACTTGAAATTGTGAACTAGTGACTTAATGTTTAGTGAGTTGATGTTGTGAACTAGGGACTTGGAAATGCAAATTAATAATTGAATAGCTTGTAGATGGATCATCATTTGTGGATGTATGATATGGATTATGAAACTGATGGGGGTTTGAAACCCCAATATCTTAATGGGTGTTGCTTGGAGTTGTACATATTGAATTGTATTTTCATTTGGCAGGTGGAATGCAGAAAATGCAGTTTTCTGCATCCAAAGTATGCAGAAAAGCGACGGACAGTGTCACTTTTGTCTGTCACTTTTCTGAAATTATTTTAAAAAATATTCCAGAGATGTGACGGTGTCCATCGCTTTTCAATTTAATTTTAAAAAAATATATATATATCGACGTTGTCCGTCGCTCTTTTTCTTCATTTGTTCTTCATATGAAGAACAAAAAGCGACGAACAACATCACATTTTCTGAAAAAAATTCTAAAAAATGACGTTGTCCGTCACTTTTTGCCTTCATTTGTTCTTCATATGAAGAACAAAAAGCGACGGACAGCATCGCATTTTCTGAAAAAACTTTAAAAAAAATTCTAAAAAACGACGGTGTCCGTCACTTTTTGTTCATCATTTGTTCTTCACATGAAGAACAAAAAATGACGGACAGCGTCGCAATTTCTGGAAAAAAGTTTTAAAAAAATTCTTCAAAAAACGACGATGTCCGTCATTTTTAAAAATCGTCAAGCCTTTTTACGGCGCAAGTGATTGCGTCGCTTTTTCGTCAATTTTGACCAAAAGAACGACTCGGTCCGTCGTTTTTTGGTCTTTTTTTAGTAGTGTTCTCAAATTTAATTTTTTCATACTTCCCTTTATATCTCCCTCATTTTTAAGCACTCGCCCTATTCTTTCACACATTATTAGCAAGGAGACTTCTTTTTCTTAGACATTTAATTCTTTTTATCCTTTTGTTTTCTTCCCCCCTAATAATCAACATACATATATACTTTTCACACGTGGGAACCTTCCAATTCTATTTTATTTTTCAACCATACTAGTTCCCATCATTTTCTTACCTTTTCTCTTCTTCATTTCCTTTACTTTTTAAGTCTTTCAACTATAAAGTGCAATGGTGATTTTTGGATCAAATCAATTTAAGATAATTCAATAAAAGTACAAAAGCTAACTAAGTGGCTTATCAAGAAAAATAGGCTAAATCAGCTAAAATGGGCTAACTATGGATAGTAAAAAGGGTAAGCAAAAACAATAATCAAGAAATGGAAAACAAAGAAATACCTAAATCATATCCTATGAAATTCAAACTTAGTTTCACATCATACACACTGGGAAAGTCGTAGATATCAAAGTATGTAAGAAATATGCAAAATTCTCACCACATAATGGCACATTAATAAATCAATCGGTTTTCTATCAATTTTCTATCTAACAATATGATAAATTAAACTTAAGCCTATTTTTATTTGTTTAGAGTCAATTCTAAAGTCTTATGTATTTCAAAAGGAATCTATCTACTTTTATGAATAATATTTTAGAGATTTACTTAAACATAGTCTTAGCGATTCTAAATTAAGCACCTAGAGGTTGAAGTGCATTTAGTTAATTCAAGACTAATTTTCCCAAAGGATGATTGTCATCCATCCATCATCGAGAAAAGTATTTAGTCAATGGTTAAAATAAAATCAATGGTCAAAAGAACAGAAAACAACACCCAAGGGTTATACTAACAAAAAAGTGCTAGCATGACACACTAAATACTAATAAACTAATAAATTAACTCGACATTACTATCACAAACCCAAAAGTTCTCAAATTTACCTAAAACTGCAAGAAATAAATAAAAATCAAATCAAATAACAAAATTAAAGTACTGAATCAAATAGTATGCATGCCAAAATAAAAATATAATAGGAGTTCTTTTCCCAATCCTACACTTAAAATCAAGCATTTGGGCCAATAATTAAAAAATAAATAAACGAGTAGGGTGAAAATAAAAGAATCCTTGTGTCATGATCTAAGTCTACACCCTAGTCGTGAGCCATGACTAGTTTCTCACTAGTGGTCCGAAGGGACCCTAGGCATAGCATACTATAGAGTAATATAAATAATATAATTGAAGCAAAAACATAAATAGTGATAATGGGATAAATCTAAAAAGAGACAATCTTTATTAAGACATAACTGAAACAAATGAAAGATTGTAAACTACTAAGTAATTGTTTCTCTAGTGAAGCCTCTACTACTAACATAAGAGTCAACCAAGACAAGGTCATGTAACCTTTATTTGATAAAAAGTCTAATTCAAACTAAGAAAAAAACTAAAATCAACTCCAAGCCTCCTGGATGATAGGAGCGTTCACCAATCAGGTGAGTATCAAGTACTACCGAATGCCTTAAGCTCGAGTACCTGGATCTACATCACATAAAAATATAGTACAAAATGCAATCAATACAATGGAATGTATTGAAATGCAAGTATGTGAATACACATATATATATATATATAGCATAAATTAAATAGTTGATCATGAAAACATGTAGTGGGTAGCTTAAAATAGTAGATAATATATGAAATAAAATTATGAGAAAGTCACAAGATATGGCCTAAACAACTGAGAACCTGAGGTGAAAATATGATGGATAAAGTCTGCATAAAAGTATTTCATGTATATAAATAGTAATTTTCAAAAAATTTATACATGTGGGGGAGTTTATCGTAACCGAAAAACACCATGTGAACTCATGATATCCAGTGTCATACACCCACACTGGAAAAGGTTGTTTGGAGCGGCCAAGGTATAGAACCATGAACATAAGGATCCTGTAATCATGCCTCTTGGGCAAAACCTACGTTGGCAACATAGTTATGGGACTTTATTTATCTGAACCCTTATTCTCTCGGTACTAAATAATCCTCCCAAAATAGAATAGTGCTCTTATTATATCATGTAACATAGCTGAATCATAATTTGAGTCTGTGCTCAACATATGTGTAAAATTGTGTTGTTGTGAGCTTGTGCTTAATTTCGTGTTATGAATCATATGCTAAAAATCTTCTATCTAAAGAGTGTATATCTTCAATATAGAGTTCACAGTTCGTAAATTAATCTTAAAGGATGAGTTTCAATGCATCAATACAAATTTTGTATAGAAATCATAAGATCATAGGAAACTCTTTTAATAGAAATCAAGTTAAACATAACAAGAAATCAACTTTAATGGATTGAAAAACCCTAGGTTTGAAAATAATTGTATGTATCTTGAAAGTAAATGGATGTGAGGATGTAAGGAATCCATCACTAAAACCTTGCGTACCTTATAAAGACAACAACTTGACAAGAGAAGACTTGCTTAGCTTGCTAGATTGGGAACCCTAGATTGCTTGATTTGCCTTAAACTTATTCTTGAGAGTTTAAAAGAATAATTGACTTAAGGATCTAATGTTTATATCTTTTGGTAGTCAAAATATAATGACATGGGGTAATAGGTTAAGAAAAAGTCAAAATTACCCCTTTTAAATGAAGCTAGAATTTTCAGGACAAGGTTCTATAAGTCAATTCTTGTATCATAGACCCCTTCATGACTCGTGGTCCTATTATTGCTTTCTTGGAAGATTTGTCAAACTTCTGGATCACTTTCACGACTTGATAGTATGGTTTGTGGTCTTGATCTACGGGTCATATTGTCATTGATGGTTTTTGAGGCATTTTGTCAACTCTAACATAGGTTCCACAAGTCATTCTATGGTTCCCTTCGACGACTGGTACTGTGAGTCTTGGCGAATTGGGGGTTGTAATATGAGAAGGATTAGTTCCTTAGTTGATCCACGATTTGTGGCCTAGGTTCACGACTCATGAACCCTCTTGTTCAAACCTAGGATTTCATGTTTTAGATCTTTGTTTTATGTACTAAGTGTTAAGTATTCGTAAGCTTAAAATTTTATGTGTTACACCCTGGTCAAGGATAGGCATAAGCCTCCTAGATACTTGATGTAAATGAACTGTCCAGATCATCCTTATCCCTTTCAGGAGATTCATCATCACTAGCACCAGTAGCACCAGCAACATGAACAGAGGAAGGAGAGGTAGGAATTTCATCATCTAGTGGCTCTGCAATAGATGGACCAACTTTACAAATCACTTGAGAGTGTCTATTGAGAAAAAACTGCTCATCTAGATCTATACGTTCCTTGATAGTGGCTAGTCTATCAATAATCCTTAGTGACAAGTCCATCATCCTATAAAAATAGCTCTAGAATTTATCATCTCTAGCATAACACTCAGAAGCATTTATAGAAATCCCACGACTCTCCTCTTGATTCATGCCCACTGTGACATCATATAGTGGTTTCACTGGAAGATGCATGTCTGCATCCTATACAAATATACCTTTGGCATGAAGGAATTGGGTGAGTGCGCCACCGTAATAGAAACTCTTACTAGTGCCCTTCCTAGTATATTTTATCGTAGCAATCATAATTACCCAACCATTGATCGGTTTCCCCATCATCAATATAGAGACCAATTAGACTTGGTCTCTTATCACATTTGTGTAGTATACATAGGGCATCATTCTACTGTAAACTATCATCAACTAGCATTGGGCCTCTCTCATGAAGTATCTTATATCCATGGTACTATATGTCTTATTATCCTTACATCTGAGCCACCTACCTATTTGTCTGACTCCACATAAAGTATGGTAAAAAGCCTAGTAAGGTGGACGAACAATCATCTCAGTAAGAAAGCCAAGTTCATCCGTTGGGGTCCTTAAAAAATCACCAAATTTATGTGCATTCCACTTCACAATCATCCCTTGAGGTGTAGTTTCCTTGAGATCCTGTGAGGGATTCTAACTGGTAAAGGTTAGGTTACACTAACCTGGATCGACAAATATGTACTGCAACCCAACGGCGTGAATTCTTTTCCAAACCTATGTGATATCGGCATGTAACCTTGCTTTATTAATGTAAACCTCATCAAGATGACCCAGTTTCTGACAAATTATTTTCTTGCTGGCCTGACTGCAGGGTCAGATGTGTTATCTTATTATGAAGGGCCTTGACAGCCCGACGCTTTACCACTCTTTGCCCTCATCCTTTGTGGCCTTTCAGCTGCTTTTTCTTTTTCTTTCATCTACCTTAGATTATCCATATTTACCTAACAATATAGAAAATTAGCAACCATACAAAGTGGCTAGTAAATTTAGCAACAATTAACCCCATACTTAATTTACTAGCACGGGTACTCAGACTTCCTCGAATCCTCTTTAACACTTCATAGAACAATTTTCCCAACACGTTTTTCATCAACTTCTCACATCCAGCCACCAACCACACTTAAACCATTCTAGTTCCTCAAATTCACCGAATGACTATATAGTCTTAAGAGGGTCATCCACCATCAATCATAGGTAATGTAATGCTTAAGACTAAACTTTAAGGCATTTCATCAAATAAGTGGTGTGCTTAAGATTTTAGTCAAGTTTTCATGCTTATGGAGGTTACTAGGTCACATATTAAATTCACCCAATTCTTTAAATTTCAACCAACTAATTCGAAAAAAATTACATCGGTTCAAGTCTATCAGAAAAATCATGCTTTAATTTATGTAAACATAATGGCACAAAGTTACTACCAAAATGGATAAATTTCAAAACTTTATCAAAACTCAAAAAGTGAAATTCAAAACTAGCCATGGAAACTTGCAATAAAAATACAAGATAGTTTTGATATCATCCCACAAACTACTTAGAGCTATTTAATAAACCTAAACAACTGATGTTATGCTATAATAAAGATATGTCATAACTTGTGAAACTTAAAGTATGAAATCAAAAATCACAACATTAAACTCAAAACTAGCATAGTGGGGAAGTTGGGGAAGGAATTTAGCATGAAATAATTTCAAAATAATAAAGACATCACACCTTAATTGTCACGACCCAACCACCGGATCGTGAGGGCACCTACTCTAACCTGCCTAGATAGGAGAACCCCTTGCCATTCCTTCGGAAAAATGTACAGAACCCATATTACAATATTAACCCAATCTAGAATACAAGGTTATAAAATCGAATGCAGAATAACTATACAAGGATCTAGTCTAACAGGTACAAGAACTACTAAATGAAGAAGAACCAAGACACAGCTTTCACCATGAAGGAGAGAGTGAGAGCTAATGGATGATTACTACCGTAATAGCCAAGAAACCAAACTGAACCATGTAAAAGACTATACCCCAAAAAGGGTATATCAAGAGTAGTATCAGTAGAAACCACATGTACTAGTAAACCTCATCGGTTGACCCGAATTGGATTACATAATCATAACATAAATAAACAAAAGAAATATGCATGCTCATATAAATTATTATACCTTCCCGAGGCCTAATCTATATCCCATAGATACCAAAATTAACCTTACATTGGAAGTTAACCCCACCCTTATAAAGACAGGTACACCTTGGAACCACCATAGACCTAAGCTAAGAGTCTAACCAGACACTTAGTACACCAAAAAAGGGGTCCCTTGGGGCATAAACCCTGCCCCCTGACCTTCCGTACAACCAAACCCGACCAGCCCATCAAAACCCTATCCATGGCACATATCCTATTAGCATCACCTTGATTAGTCAACCTGGCTCACACTAACACCTACGTCACCCTGAGCAGTAACTGATAGCTATGACGGAGAATAGAACTTATATTGTGCAGCCTTTCCACACCTAACTCTATGACATTCCAGACATACGTAGACACAAAATACCCACATTGAATTATTATGCAATAGATAAATATTTTAAGACCTAAGAACGATAAATCAACAAGTATGCACTACATAAGAATGTTCTTGAATGGAAGGGTAATGTGGGGGCACCGAGAGGAAAATTTATTTCCTATCTTAATGCAAGGAAAATGATATCCAATGGGTACATATGTCACTTAGTAAGAGTGCATAATACCGATATAAAGACACCAATTCTTCAATCGGTTCTGATGGTAAATGAATTTCTTGATGTATTTCCTGAAGATCTTTCAGGTTTACCTCCAGAACGGGAAGTAGAGTATGGTATTGATGTGATTCCAGGCACTCAGCCTATCTCTATTCCCCCATATAAAATGGCTCCAGCAGAATTGCGAGAATTGAAGGAGCAATTAAAAGACTTGCTGGACAAGGGGTTCATAAGGCCTAGTATGTCCCCGTGGGGTGCACCAGTGTTATTTGTATGGAAGAAAGATGGCACATTGAGAATGTGTATTGACTATCGGCAATTGAATAAGGTAATGATCAAGAACAAATATCCCCTCCACAGAATTGATGATTTGTTTGATCAGTTACAGGGTGCCAAATGTTTTTCAAAGATTGACTTGAGATCGGGTTACCATCAAGTCAGGATTAGAGAAAAAGATATACCCAAGACAGCTTTCCGAACACGGTATGGCCATTATGAATTTTTAGTTATGTCGTTTGGACTAACAAATGCACCAGCAGTTTTTATGGATTTGATGAATAGGGTGTTCAAGCCATTATTAGATGTGTTCGTGACCGTGTTTATAGATGATATTCTGGTTTATTCAAGATCACCAGAGGACCATGCAAATCACTTGCAGCAGGTGTTACAGATTCTTTGTGATCGTAAGTTATATGCAAAGTTCTCTAAATATGAATTTTGGTTAAAATCCCGTAGCATTCTTGGGTCACATTGTGTCAAATGAAGGAATAAGGGTTGATACACAAAAGATAGAAGTGGTGAAGAATTGGCCAAGACCTACAATGCCTACAGATATTCGTAGTTTTCTTAGGCTGGCAGGTTATTACAGAAGATTTGTTGAAGGGTTTTCTTCTATTGTGACACCTTTAACAAAACTAACACACAAGGCAATCAAGTTTCAGTGGAATATGCATGTGAAAAGAGTTTCCATGAGCTGAAGGAAAAATTGACACCTACACCCATATTAATATTTCTCGAAGGCACAGAAGGGTATGCAGTATATTGTGATGCTTTAGGAATTGGCCTAGGATGTGAATTGATGCAGTGCGGTAATGTAATAGAGTATGCCTCACGACAGTTGCGGCCACATAAGAGAAATTATCCAACACATTATCTTGAGTTAGCAGCCGTGGTCTTTGCTTTAAAGATATGGCACCACTACTTGTATGGGATTCATGTTGATATATATACTCATCATAAGAGTTTGCAATATATTTTTAAGCAGAAGGACCTAAATCTGAGG
Organism: Capsicum rhomboideum; assembly: GCA_031232105.1. Classification (NCBI taxonomy): domain Eukaryota; kingdom Viridiplantae; phylum Streptophyta; class Magnoliopsida; order Solanales; family Solanaceae; genus Capsicum; species Capsicum rhomboideum. Next base: position 62,895,485 of record CP124711.1, read on the forward strand.
CAGCGGAGGTGGTTGAAACTCTTAAAAGATTATGATATTGATATCTTATACCATCCGAGAAAAGAAAATGTGGTAGCCGATGCATTAAGCCGCAAGGCAATAGGAGGCACTAGCAGCCAGTTGACAGAAAATCAAGATATAGTCAAGGACCTACATCAACTAGCCAGCTTGGGAGTTTGCCTTCTTGAATCTCCAGATGAAGGGGTTATTGTGCAAAATGCAGCAGAATCTTCATTAGTAGCTGAGGTGAAAGAGAAACAGTATGCAGATCCTATCTTATTATAGCTAAAGGATAATGTGCAACAAGGTTTGACAAGGGCATTTGATCTGATGCAAGAGGGAGTGATTCAGTGCCAAAGCAGATTATGTGTACCTGATGTAGATGAGCTCAAGAGACAGATTATGATAGAGGCACATTATTCACGGTATTCTATTCACTCTGGAGCAACCAAAATGTATCATGATTTGAAAGAAAGGTATTGGTGGGGTAATATAAAGAAGAATATTGCAGAATTCGTAGCTCAATGTCCAAATTGTCAACAAGTAAAAGTAGAGCATCAGAAGCCTGGAGGTTATATGCAATGTATTAATCTTCCAGTCTGGAAGTGGGATATGATTAATATGGATTTCATCACAGGTTTGCCTCGTACACTTCAGAAATTTGATTCCATATGGGTAATAGTTAACAGGCTTACCAAGTCAGCACACTTTCTACCGGTCAAGACCACCTACACAGCTGAGGATTATGCAAGGTTGTATATTAAAGAGATAGTTCGATTGCATGGAGTTCCAACCTCTATTATATCGGACAAGGGAGCTCAATTTACTGCAAATTTTTGGAAGTCTTTTCAGAAGAGTTTGGGTACGCAAGTGAATTTGAGTACGGATTTTCATCCTCAGACAGATGGACAAGTAGAATGTACTATCCAAACACTTGAAGATATGCTACGAACTTGAACATTGGACTTTAAGGGTAATTGGGATGATCATATACCTCTTATTGAATTTGCCTACAATAATAGCTATCATTCAAGTATAAAAATGGCACCTTATAAAGCTTTATATGGAAGAAAATGTAGATCACCAATTGGAAGGTTTGAAGCGAAAGAAACTGCTTTACTTAGGCCAGATCTTGTTCACCAAGCTATGGAGAAAGTTAAGATGATACAACAGGGGCTATAAACGTCCCAAAGTCGACACAAGTCATATGCTGATGTTAGAAGAAGAGGGCTCGAATTTGCCATAGGTGATTAGGTATTCTTCAAGGTGTCACCGATGAAAAGGGTAATGAGATTTGGAAAGAAAGGAAAGTTGAGTCCACTTTATATAGGGCCATATGAAATTATTCAAAGATTTGGGCAAGTTGTGTATGAATTAGCACTACCCCAAGAACTCTCCACAGTTCATCCAGTGTTTCATTTTTTGATGCTTCGAAAGTGCATAGGAGATTTATCTCGTATTACTCCCACTGAAGATGTGCAAGTTACAGAAAATCTCACATATGAGGAAGTACCTATTGCTATTCTGGATCGACAAGTGAAGAGGTTAAGGAATAAACAAGTAGCTTCCGTCAAGGTACTTTGGAGGAATCAACAAGTAGAAGAGATCACATGGGAAGCTGAAGAAATGATGAAGCCTAAGTACCCTCATTTGTTTCAAACGGAAGAGAAAGTTCAAGATGCGAGATTGGAGAAATAACAAGTAAGTAGATATAAGCATTATGTGTATATATGATAACATGAAGAATGATCCTAGACTTGAATTTGTTTAAATTGGATAATGTCACTAACATTCGAGGACGAATGTTTCTAAGGGGGGAAGGATGTAACACCCCGTACATTTCCAAACCTAGTTGATTACCGAAACATTCACAGAATTATTTAAACATGAGATTGTTGGGGTATTACACATTAATTTTAGTGGTCTGAATAAACATGTGCTAATGGGCTCAATAAAGGCCCAAAATTAAGTCATAAGACATGGACCAAATGGGGAAAATGACCCATTCTTGAGTTGACCAAGTAAACACACATTTAATGTTTGGATAAGGATGACTTGAGGGAATATATAAGGTACAAAATCATATTTTTATTCATTACAACACACATGCCATTTCTAGAATTTTCCAAAACATTTCTCATCTCTCACAAACCCTAAGCTATCACTCTCTTGGACAAGATCATCCTTTTTCAAGATTTGGTAAGTGTTTAATCTTATGGTTTAATATATTATATGCATTATAGGGTGTATAAATCATGTTGGTTATGTTGACAAAGTGTGGAGAAGTTCACAATGTGTGAAACAGTCTACTTTTGCTTAATCGGTGAAGGGTTTAACCCTCTAAACTTGAAAGTGGACTTGTGGTCTTGAATAAAGTGAACTTGATGGATTAAATATCAACATGTAAGATGTGTTATTTCCTTAACTTGCTTTCGCTTTGTTTATTACATTTGGAATTGTTGTTGTGAAATTTTGCATGGGATTGGTGACGTATTGAAAGGAAAATGTAGTTTTGGTGATGGTCATGTGTGTTGTGAAACCATGATTGTTATTTGGCATCCAAGTTAACTTAAAATATGAAATGAGAATCTTACTTATGTCCATGGACCATTTATTACAAAAAAGGACCCAAAAGAGACCCATTTTGGCCAAACCGGACATCCACCCTCGCAGATGGGGCACCTGCAGCGCAGATGCCAATGCAGGTGACCCTGGATAGGGCCAGATGGTCACCTGCGGATGTATCTCATCAACCTGCGGGCGCAGGTGGCTCCACAGCCCAATCCAGAATTTTGTTTTGTTTGTTTTTGCTTCTCTTTGACCCCCCAAGGCCCCTATACCCTTTTTGGATGCAATTATCAACTTATGGTATATTTTGAATGACTTTAAGGGGTCGTTCGGAGGCATGTTGGATTATATCAATTATGGATTGTTGTTAATTTTGTTATTGTGAAAGGTATTGAGATGACTTGATGGAGTAATTGTGACGTAGTGTTAATGCGGAAGTGTAAAGGATAAACTTGGTGTGAAATGCTATTGGTTTATTATGCCTTGGTCAATGTGTGGAATTTTATGGTATTATTGGTATGGTAATGCAGTGAGTTGTATTTTAGAAGGATGAAATGATGCTATATAGCAGTCATGTAGCTCATTGTCGTCTTATGCACTTGTAATGTAGTTATTTGTTAACGTGAGCTTCGTTATGTACTTGTGTAGTAGAGTAACACGTAAAGAAGGAGCTGGATTATTGTATTCACATATAGGGTTGTGTATTCATATTTGGAAGATAAGGTATGTAAGGTTACTCTTTCCGTATCCTTCTACAACACCTATTATTCACATTGTCATTGCACTTGTTTCTATTCCGAAATGTCTTAAAGTATCTCATTTCAGGTTTGTTACCAATTGTTATTCATGTGTCTCATAATTGTGGACTACTGTTCCAAAGTTCCAACAATGTTACAACCACCAACGTATCACTCTTCTAATAAAAGAATTGAAGTAATGCATACTTGTTGAGTACGGGTGGCAACTCGAAGGGGCGTAAGCCTAGCTAGAGGCGATCCCGAATGAATATTGAGCACGGGTGGCAACTCGAAGGGGCGTAAGCCTAGCTAGAGGCGATCCTGAAGGATTATTGGGAATGGGTGGCAACTCTAAGGGGCGTAAGCCTAGCTAGAGGCGATCCCGAATAGGTGGCAACTCAAAGGGGCGGAAACCTAGCTAGAGGCGATCCCGAATGATTTTATAAATGATATTATATGAATGATATTATATGAATGATTATGATAGTGACATGAACGATAAATGAAAGAAATGAATGCAATGTACACGACTCCACACATGTATATTACGGTGGTTAATCTATATTGTCCACCCACTTGTACTTGTTCTCATTGAAGTTCTTATATCTTATGCAGTTACTTATGGCCTTACATACTCAGTACATTCTTTCGTACTGACATCCCTTGGGGGACTTACCTTACTTGCTGCAGGCACAGGTGCTAGTAGACCTCCACAGTAGGTTGCAGGTCATCTACAAAATATTGGTGAGCTCCAGTTAATTCGGGTCTTTCCGAGTCACATGTGTACACTTGTTTTGGTGTTATGTAAATGTTGTATAAAGCGGGGACTTGTACCGACTTTAGGTTGGTTATGTCTATGTATCTATAGAGGCTTTGTATATGTTGTGGGACAAATGAAGGAAATGTTAGGGACATATGTTTTTGACGTAGTGGCCCTAACGGCCAAGTTTCATATCTAATGAATGTTCCTCTATGACTTCCTCCAGTGATATCTTGTGTCTATATATGATAGAGTGTTGTTCATTTAGTAACAAGCACACGAGTGTACATGTATGAAGATTGGTTCTCTTGGGGCCTTAACGGCTTCGGGTGCCAGTCCGCTCTGTTGGAATTCGAGGCATGACAGGATCCTAGTTTAAATTTTGAACTAACTCGTGAACTTACCAGACCACAACCACTTAGACCTTGGTTCTACAAATTGTACAAACCCCGAACCTGGGCACCGACTGCCCCAAAAAGGATTTTTATGCCCAAATGGATACAACGCAGCTACAAAATTTCCCTCCCTGAAGGCTAAGAGAGACACTTGGAACTAATTTGAACTACACACTTTAGATGCAGTGTTACAGGATTGGAACTTTAAATTTTATGGAATTCAACGAGTCCCCGCTATAGCGGTCGTCACTTCGCTATAGCGATCCCAAACAGTATGTAGAGGGGGAAATCGGTTTCATTCCCATTTCCCCTTTACACACTCAAAATATACTCTTCCTCTCCCAGATCACTTCGTCACATCGCCAAAAATAGGTAACACTCAACTTTCTCGCTCCTTAATACTTTACTAAATGTGAAAATACATGTCGTAGGCTAGAATTTACGCTGAAAATAGGTTATAGAGTTTATCAAATTTTTGAAAATTTTGTCTTGATAATGTTGAATTTCCAAAGCATGGATGCTTCCCTTTCGTTCACAATGTTCCCATTGCATTCTGGGTGGGCGTAAGAAACTCAAAGTTTACGGCCTTAACAGGCCTAAAATGCTAGAGTATTTGAAGGGTCTTTTTCACTTTTAAATTTGTGATTTGGCCATGATTTAGGAGTTAACATGCTCGAATTTTTGTACATATTAGTGTTTGAAGGTTGCTGGACTACTAATCTGAGGTAAAAAGTGAATATCGAAGAAATTGGGCCAAGGGTCCCATTGTTATACCCCATGCCCGCTGAAGGAGATGAAGACCGCTATAGCGGTCTCTACCGCTATAGCAGTGAAATTACCGCTATAGCGGTAAGCCTACCGCTATAACGCGAGGCCGCAGGCATTGGCCACCCAGCTCAGCTGGAAATTTTTGCTTTTGAAAATTTTCAATCCCAAACAGACGTGCAATGATTTCTAACAATTTTCCTTGGTTAAATGCAGGTTTATACGAATCATGGCCGACAACCAAGCCAACTCCCCCGCCTACGAGAGGTTCCCCGATGAGGCTTGTCGGGAGCGATTCCTGGAGTACCAGAGTATGGGGCTTTGCTTTGAGTGAATCTTTGACATGAAGAGTGTAGAGCAAAAGGCACTGAAGTTTTGCAACCGGCTGTAGGAGTTCGGGTGGGGCCCATTAGTTGAGGCTCCCCCGACAGGGTTACGACTTGGACGCGGGAGTTTTTTGCCATCCTCCCCACTGTGCTTTGGGATTCCCCTAGCCCCACTATTCGTATTTAGGGAGTGGACGTCCCTATAGATTCCCTCATCATTAATGAGGTGCTCGGCGTCCCCCATGTCTTCAATGTTGATAATATGGCCAAGGCCCGAGAGATGGACATAGGATGGCTAATGGACACACTGATCCCGAAGGAGTTTTGGGACAAGGTATACTGGCCTACTACTGAGGGTGTCACTGACACCTACTTTTCGGCCAATGTTAGGAGATGGCTGAACCTGGTGACCAGGAGGATTCATTCGTCCAACAACACCACAGACGTGACTTATTCTCGAGCCTTAGTGGTGGCCTGCTCCATTAGGGGTATCATGCTGAACATGGGGAAGCAGATATTGATAGAGTGGAAGGACTTCAACTGAGGTCTTAAGAAGGGTTCTTTTCTGTAGGGTTTGGTGTCAAAGCTATGCAGACGGGTAGGGGTCCCGGAGGAGCCCAATGATACGGTGGCGGAGATGGACATCCCCTTTCACCCTCTCTTGGTGAGAGCACCCTCATCCCAGAAAGAAAGAAGAGAAAGGCCGGCGAGGCGGAGAATAGCAGGGCCGCAAAGGAGGCACTTTGAGGTGATAAGGATGATAATGACGATGTAGTTCCCTCCCAGTCCCAGCAGACAATCCCTAGCAGCCAGTTGGAGGCCGACTTGGCCATTGTTAAGAGGTATATGGAGCAGGACCCCTCCAGTTCTATAGCCCCTTCCACTGCCCAGGATGTTGCAGTGCTCTGTGGAGAGCTTGACGAGGAGAGGCAGAAGAGACACTCCCGGGATTTCTTGCTTGCCCGAATGTGGAAGACAATGAAGGTCATGTTCAGGTACGTAGCACCAACCAGGAGCTCCCCAAGATGGAGCCTGAGGATTTGAGGGAGTTTTCCTTCCCGAGTGATGCTGAAGGATACGATCCTTCCCAAGAAGCCTGCGAATGACAGGGCATCAAGCTTGGTCCCCTTCACCCCCTTTGATTATGATATTTGGGTTGCCCCCATTTGGGGTATGTATTAGACATTTTTACCAATCTGGCTTTATTTTCCCGCACATGGATGCTTTTTTTATTTCCACATTAATAATATAACTGTTTATCTGGTAAATTGAGGCAATTTTTATCTTAATGCAATGCCTCGCCCCATAAAGGTCGTAATTAATCAAGCACGTACGAAAGTCAAAAATAGGTGAAAAACTAGGCAGGCTTGCTGCCCCGCCCTCACCACTATGGCAGCCGAACCAGAGGCTGCCCAAAAATTTTTAAACTTATTCCTATGCTTCTTTCCCCAACAACGTAGTGGCCTTATTATAACTCGAAAAATATCAAAACCTTTCTAAGTTACCCGGAATAATTTTTAAACCAATTACAATCAACTACAACCTTGTAGCACAACACATAATGCATTTATGAAATCGTAAACCACAAGACAACCCCCCTTATAAACTAACTCCGCTATTGTGAATCCCAACCTTGTTTTCATATCATGAGCCTTGTCAATAACGACAACCACACTATTTCTATGTGTTTTAACTAGACTTAGCACAGATTTTTCGGTGTTCAACATCAACCACAAGTTGGATTTCATATCCCTAAGCACCAGCTTAGACCCTTATACACTATAGCATAATAGTACAACCGTAGTGTAAAGTTTATCTACCACCACACAACATAGTACATAACAATTTACAACAAGCACATGGCATAAATTCAAACCAACCAAGCAACCACATAGCATTGATTCAAATCAATCAAACAACCATGATTACCATACATGAAGGAAGAGGAAGTCAAAATCAACGTCACTTTCCATCCACTAATAACACCGCACCTAACTATACAGGTGATGACCCCAAGTGGGTTGTCTAATATGTTTACATGGCCCGGAGGGCCAGCTACCAATTGAAACCTTTCCAGTTCTAATTCACATCGCTTATATCCTTTCCAACAGAGTCATGTGACATTTACTTGCCTAGTTGAGATACCAATTAGGATCGAGAGATACCAATTGGGATTGAGAGATACCAATTGGAATCAACCCATACAATAACTGAACGAGCGCATGAGAGGAAAAAAAGAAGTGAAACAGTTTCCTATAATACCTCATAACTTCCCGAAGATTAGATGTGGACATCAACACACCAATCTGCAAATTACTATTTTACATTTGCTCTTGTACGGGGAAATCGATAACCTAGGATCTGATACCAAATTATCACGACCCAGCCATTAGATCATAAGGGTACCTACTCTAACCTACCTAGATAGGAGAACCCCTTTCCATTCCTTAGGAAAACTGTACAGAACCCGTATTACAACACTAACCCAATCTAGAATATAAGGTTATGAAATAGAATGAGGAATAACTATACTATGATCTAGTCTAATAGGTACAAGAGATACTAAATGAAGAAGATCCAAGACACAAATTTCACCATGAAAGAGAGAGTGGGAGTTGCTGGATGATCACAACCACAACAGTCAAGAACCTAAATTGAACCCTGCAAAAAACTATACCCCAAAAAGGGTATAGAAAGAGTAGTATCAGTACAAACCACACGTACAAGTAAGCCTCATCAGTTGACCCGAATCAGATTACACAATCACAACATAAATAAATGGAAGAAATATGCATGCTCATATAACTTATTAAACCTTTCCGAGGCCTCAGTATATCCCATAGACACTAAAACTAACCATACATTGTAAGTTAACCCCACCCCTATAAAGACGGTTGCTTCTCGAAACCACCCTAGACCTAAGCCAAGAGTCTAACCAATCACTTAGTACACTGAAAAAGGGCCCTCTTGGGGCATAAAACCTGCCTACTGACCTTCCATACAACCAAACCCGACCAGCCTGATGAACCCCCGTCTATGGAACATATACCATTAGCGTCACCTGGATTAGTCAACTCGGTTCGGACCAACACCTACATTACCCTGAGTAGTAATTGATAGCCATGAAGGAGAATAGGACTTATATTGTGCAGCCTTCGCACACAACCTTTATGACATTCCAGACATACGTCGACACAAAATACCCACATTCAGTTATTATGCAATAGATAAACAGTTTAAGACCCAAGAATGATAAATCAATAAGTATGCACTACGTAAGATGTAGCTAAGCCAAGTCAAACACCCAATCAAGGACAAGCATAACAAATACTGACAAGTGAACTAGGATATACACTAGACAGTCAAGCCAACCTTAATCAATCAAGGACCCGGACCTCACTAGCACCCAAGCCAACAACCCATGACTCTAGCAAGCATTCCCAAAATATATGACAATTACCTGGACTAAATAAGGACCTCAATGAACATAACTTCAACATTGCAAGAATAATTCCCAGTTTACTCAAGGAACCGTCACACTAATACATACCTTGAAATCCGTACATACATGTTAAGGGTTATATACCCACCATCTAGCTATGACCTGTAGGGGACAATTACCATCCATGTACTAACTACCCCATACATAAATGTCTATAATCCTTAATCCAATATAACCTATGAAAAAATCTCAAATACCAAAATATTCCATAATATACAATATATAACAGGCCAATCATAAAGCAAGTATACATTGTATTGATCATGACACACAACATGCATAACAAAACACACCACAAGGTAGTTAACGTGCACATATGATACAAGTTGGATTAACTACACCACATCACCTACCCTTACCGATTAGTAACTTAATATTTTATGCCCACAATGATAGATTTCGGGGTCTATAACAAGGAATGCTACCTTAACAAGGGGTTAGGGACCTATCCCTTTCTCACCTAAGGTTATTACTTCTCTTAAGGGTCTTGCAGTTAATCGGTAGTCCACCCTCACTTTAATCTAAGGCACAAGTTAAGCACAAAGAAAATCAATGTATGACATGCAAACATCCAGCATAATAATAGTACACAACATCCTCTAAACGTACATTACTTGAACCCTAGCTGATTTTACCAAACTTAACTCCGTGCCCTAAGGCTTAAACATGCATTCTATGGTCCATCTATGTTATAATCATCCTTTCAAATTCTCGTCTAAGTTACTCAATAAACCTTAGCTTACCTGGATGTCAACCAGCCAAAGGATAAATGAACCGATAAAATCCCATCCTGAAGTTGATACCGCAAATATGTAATTCTCTAAAAATCCATGGTTTTGCACCCATATGTACCCTTTTCTCCTCTTTTTTATTGTTTGAGGCTTAGGAGGCAATGATTAGGGTTTTTGGTAAGCCTCTCACGCTTCTATGTCAGTTAATAAGGAGAAGGAAAATAAAACCTGACTTTACCCTCTACTAATTGCATCACACCGCTATAGCGGTCGGTTTACCACTATAGCGGAATAACGTCAGCCCGACCCCCAAAAGTTTTAAGTCCCCAATTTTAAAAGTCGTGGTCTCACGTACGCTTTTTGACTATTATTTCAATAATTTTTGGACTCTACACTAACCCCGAGGTGATTTTCAATAATGACAGATTAGGTCATTAAATCAATAAAGCTTTGTGGAGCTTTAGAGAATTTTTAAAGGAGGAAGAGAGAGAAAATTGGGTATAGAGAGGGGGGGAAAGAAGAAGAAGGTTTTTTGAAGGATTTTAAAAATAAGGAGTGAGTGTGAGGCCCAGTGGCCCTTAACTTTTCTATACAAATGGAACCTCATGAGGTGAGGTTACTTTTGGTTCCTAGGACCTCGCGTTGCGAGGTACCTCAGCAAGGCCCAATTTTGGGAAATTTTTTTGTAATGTCTTTGGCTCTATTTTGTAATATTTTTGGCCCCCGTACCTACACATAGTAACTAAAAACACTATTAGTGGTGATTTTCCCCCAACCCAATTCCTTAGTTAAGGTCGTGGCATGACATCTTTTTGTATTTTTCAATTTATTTCTACAACTATTAAAAACTAAAACAAATGAGAAAAACTAATAAAAACTAAAAACTATAAAGAAAACTCCTATCAAACACGAGTTGCCTCCTAAGTAGAGCTTGATTTAACATCATGGCATGATGGAAATGGCTTGATGAGCTAGATTCATAGGGGTGTGCGGGATCACAGAGGTCTTCCCAACAACCGTATTCCCTTAGTCAATTTCTATTCTTTAAGATACCTTCCATTATTATTCTAAACCTAGAATTTCAATCATGACCATGTGTCACCATATTGTTCAATGCCTTGGTGACTTCTGCAATCATTATATTATTTAAGTCCTCACCTGCTACAAAAGTGGCTTGAGATTTGTTCACTTATTCAATAGCTTTGTAAAATATCTCAATAAGCACACACTCATGTAACTTATGATCTGTCAGAATCATCAACTCTTTGAACCTTAGCGAAACCTCAGATAGAAGCTCTTTTTAATACTGTTTGAAGTAAAGGATCCTATTGACCATATGTGTTCTTTCGGCTACCAAATTTCACTTGTACATGAATAAATGTACCAGCTTCATCCAAACATCAATCTTATTTGATGGTAACACTTGATACCAACACTTAGCTTCAGCTATAAGGAATGCATAAACATCCTAACTTTAAATTCCTAATTAGACATTAGTGCACATCTATGCTTAATACAAATACTCAGAAAAATTCATCAAGTGTTGGAGAGGATCTAACTCTAAAGGATTACTAAATAGATCTTATATCCCTAAGGCCTCTATCTATTCAATATTGGAATGTAGGTAGTGGAATCATGGGAAAGTCTTATCACACTCACAATGGCTACATCTGCATAGAAAATTGGTATCTTAGCTACTTTATATACATTAAACACTTCAATCTTGTCATGTGCTTCTATAGTTAGTTAACTAGATTCCATATCTATCAATGTTTTTTGAATATCCAAAAATGGGCACCCTAAAATAACGAGACTTCTAGATCAGGATCAAAGTCCAGAACCATAAAATTTTCTAGGAAGTTTAGAGATCTTACTTAAATAAGTACATCTTATATAATACCTACTAGCCTATTCAGAGATTGTCTTCTAGTTGTAACACACTAGTGGTGGTTTAGGAAATGTCCAACCTTATCTTCTTGTAAAGTGATAAAGGCATCAAATTTATTATAATGACCCTCCAGGTCATTTTTATGTTTTCAAGTATTTTTTTCATTTTAACCCTTCCTGTAGATTCTATATAGTGTTTGTGGTCTAAGTAGATGGGTGGTTTGGTTCCTGAGGAGTTCGATTGGGTTTTAGTTGAGTTTTTCCATTATAGAGTTGATAACTTGATAGAGTTTGACATTAGTCAATATTCTTGGAAAAATAGCTTTTGATGGAAATTCTAATAGTTTTATTAACTCTAAAAGGTGGATTTTTGGTTAGGGGGATCTTTAGTTTGGGTCCCAAGGCTTTCGAACTCATTTTGAGTACTCAGTTAGGTTTTTAGCTAATTTGGTAAAGTGATGACTTTGGTCAATATTTCATCAAGATGACCTCTTTTGGTTGGTTCATCAATTTCATTGAGTCCATAATGTCATGTCTAGTTGGGTAGCATATCCTATTTGCATTCATGGGATTCCGAACAAATCTTGAGGGTCTATTTTGAGTTATTTTTAGACTTAGTATGTTGTTTTATTGATTTACTAGTACAGGAGCACTTTTCACTTCACAATCACAAAGGGTATGTTATGTTCGTTATGGTTGAACTTTTTGACATTCACTCTTGAGATGGTGGTCTTCACATTCTTGAAGAAGAAGTCATGTGGGGTCCACTTAGCTTACTCTTTGCGAACATGAGAAGAGCCATTGTGATTTTGATGGTCTGGGCTAGTGCGGTCCTGCAATCACAATAGGGGTCCTCATATTTGTAATGAAGGACCCCTAGCAAATAATTTCCAATTTCATTTTTCCTTTTATTTTTTCAAGCAAACTGAACCTTGGGAGCTTAGAGGAGCTAATCTCTTTTTGGATTTTCACCAATTAAGTATTCGAGTAAGTTTTTCTATGCTTCCCTCACATATTTCCCATGATTATTACACTAAATTCTATCCTAATTTCATCAAATTTACAACTCAAATTATTGATTTTCTCTAAAGCTCAAGTAGCTTTCTATGTTGTTTTGAAACCCGAATTGATTTTTGCCTTTGCTAAATTTTTGGGTACGAGTTTCTTACCCCATGGCTAAGAACATTCTGAGCAGATTTTTTATTTTTATTGATGGGACATGAGGGTTGATTTTTGACTCGATTTCTGGCTCGAATTCTATTTTATGAATATGGGTGTCATTAGTCTTGTGTTGACATGTAGATTATTGTATTGATAAAGTGGAAGCAATCTGAGGCTTTGCAAAAAGGTAAGGCTTTCATGTGATGGCTCAAGATTTACAGTTAAGCCCAGATGTAGGTTACGGTTTCCCTTTTCTTTAGACTTAGCTCAGTTAGACAACATATATTATAAATTGTAAGTTGGTTAAGGGATTGCCTAGTTAGTATTAAGATTATATCAAATTTGTGAGTTTATTGGCATATTTATGGGATTTTAGAGTAGTATTCTTGTCGAGCCTTAGTTTAGGTTGCTTGCTTAGTTCTAGGCTTAGTTTAGGTTCGAGGTAGGATTTTATGGTAGGATGGGTTTTCTTATGGTCGATTTATTTTAAATTGCATTTCATTTCATATTTCTTTATACTGTGATATTGTAGGGCTTAAGGCCTAAGGATTTGCGTAAGGATTTGGTCACAATTGGTTGTGGATATAGTGCAAAAGGAGATCTTTCCATATATATATATATATATATATATATATATATATGGAAAGATCTCCTTTTGTATCTACACCTACATACTCAATACATTCATATACATGGAAAATGGTTAGATTTGAAAATTACTGATTTTTAGCCTTTGAGAAGATCCTACCACCTTTATCACTGATTTTGGCTTTTGAAAAGATTGTACCACCTTTAAATATGGTCCAAGGGACATTTCTGATTCATTTCTCCATTTACTTTTCTGTTGAGGAGCTTGAGGTACGATTCCGAGTGGCCCGAGGTATAAATTTTAGTGTTTTACTTTTCAGCATTCGTTTATGAGTCTAAAGGGTTTTTGGGTGGCCCGAGGTATAATTTTGGGTTTTACTTTTCCATATTGGCCATACATTTCATTGCAACTCTCTATACTTCATGGAGTGATACACATATATTGTATGCACTATTGTTATTATCTTTATTAATTGTATTGTGCTTTATACTGCTGGGATTCTTCTGCGTGCAGGTTTACCTTTTCTTGCTATTTACAGTGATATTATCTTTCGAGCTCAGTCAGCCTATGAATCCTAGTGAGCACTCGTGTTTCAGTACATATACTACACTTCTACATTTTTTTCTGATGCAGAGCCTAGTACAAGTCATCCTCGCTAATTCCTACTTGTTTAGAGGCGCTAGTTGATTGGATCTGTGGTGAGCTTTTGGCATCCTAAAACTTACCCATTTTTTTTCTATACATATTGTCTATATTTTATACTTTATGGATAGATATGTGTTTGTATAGTTCTACTCTTATACTTTAGTAGCTCTTATACCAGTGACACCAAGCACAGGGATGGGTAATTTGTATATTTTGTGTTCCTCTATTTCCCATGGGCCTATTATGTACATTTTTTTGTATCTGTATGTATATATAGTGGTATGTTATTCCTATTTCCACTTTCTTTACTGTTCATTAGCTTGTTACTTTCTGTATATGGTTGTGGGACTTAGCTTGCCTATTGGGAGGTTATAGTAGGTATCATCATGGCCCAATTTTGGGTCGTGACATTTATGTTGGCTTCAAAATCACACACAGCCTTTTTCATCAACTGTTGCCAAGTGGAAATTTCAAGGGAAAAACTTTCTAGGTCCTTTTCCATAGTTGGCAACCTATTTTGAATTCACGGTGAACACTATCCTGCCATAGCCACAATAGCATGCTTTGTCAGTCTGCTCTTGTTAGCAATAATATCCTTCAAGTGTCCTGCATACTGGGAAATGCCCTTCAACATGTCAAAAATAGGAATGTTAATATTTACCTTCTTTAGTAGCTCATAGAATTTTGAGAATGACGCCTCCTCTTTCAGCTTGTTTACCCTTTGGGGAATGGAAGAGGTGGTCTAGCAGCTATCGGTTTAGGTTACTTCACTACTTTTTCTGCTGGTTACACCTCAAAAAGTTTCTTCTTAAGTGATTCTACCACTATCTTTATAGGTTTCGTATCAATGACCTTCACCACTTTGCGTGGTTACTAATCTCACCTATTTTGGATTAGAGTCTACATCTCCGGGTAGACCATCTTGAGGTCTAGTGTTATGAGCCCCAAGTACTTGATCCATTTGTCTTTCTAAATTCTAAATGGCCATCTCATTATATTTTTTGTTCAATTGTTAGCCTCTTCTGATCATTCATAAATAGTGCCGCCCAAATTATACCTCGCAATGAGATATAAAGTAGTGTTAACTCAAATATAGAACCCAACCAAGGTTGGGGTCGATCCCATGAGGAATATGGTTAGGTCTCAATCAATGTGTCTATTTCAGCTTTTAGTTGTTTATTTTCGAAAAGGGGGGATTTAAAAAAACAAGTAGCAGTTTGTAAATTAGAGTAACAAGCAATAGAGTATCAATTAACGTTGTTTGTTATCAATGAGAATGATGAACTAGGATTGTGTTCCCCATGATTTCATAACGTAGTAAGCACGTCGTACTAGAGATTTATCTTGGTGCATAGCATTCAAAATCAGTAAATTAAGTTCACCTAAATGGTTGGTCCCCTAGTAGATAAATATCACCATGCAACTTGGTCCATCTACGGGTGTTTGCTTTACTAATCTTTGATCCTTGATTAGCTATCCCCAGACAAGGTCAAGTTATTAGATGAGGGTTGGTAGCCTTAAATCTCTGTTTTTAATCCCTTTTCCCATTCTTTACCCCTTTGGTCCAGCAAGTAAGAATAAGGTGAGTTCTAACGTTGGCCACCGTTAAAAAACAATCAATACAAAGGAAAGAACAATACATACATAAACACTATTAAAAAATCACTAAGTACTTTGGCCTACTTTGTTAATTCATCATGGTTCCCACAATCCTAGTTGCGGGATTTAGCTACTCATTCGTGAAGAATCATAATTAGAAATTATAGATGAATGAACTTACGAGACTTTATGTAGATGAAATCCGAACACTTGAATTATCAAATAAAATTCGATAACCAAGAATCAATATATGAGTAATCTCCCAAATTAAAGAACAAAACAATATTATATATTTCTAAGACTTAAGAGTCAGTAATAATGCGTCAAAAAAAAACCTAGAAAAGGTATTTATAGACAAAAACAAAACCTATCCTAAACAAAATTGGATTGCAGGTTCGTCAGTTCCTATAGCTACATAGCACGAATCATGCTAAGATTGCATGAGTCGTCCCTTCTGGTCGTGGATGGGATCTCACTCTTTGCAAGTCCTCTGATTTTTATAGCACGCTTCCTTAGTACGACCCATCCTTCCATGGTACAACTCATGGCACTCTGTCATTATTACAAACCTGTATTTTATTCTTTTCAATATCTCAACTCATGATGCTCAGGATGAGCCCGTGGTAAAAACTAATGGGTCATAGGTTGTGGTCGTTCTGATCAACTGAATTTTATCTTTCTCTGCTTCTCATACTACGGAGGCCTGGTACGACCCTGTCAAGATCCAACGGGCTATCCCATGGCTCGTCTGATCCACTTCTTCTCCACTTTCATACTTTTCTGAAATCTAACTCCCAGAACCTATTTTCTCTACAATATCAATAAAAGCACATCATATCCATATAAATGTGCCTCAGAACTAGCATATTTTCCATGTTTTAAGCATCAAAGTGTCATAAAACCATGACACATCAACACCCTCAACTTAGAACGTATGAATCTCCTCGAGAAAACAAAAAAAAATGACGCTTAATCAAAGGAATCCTAGGATACCTACAGCAGTCACAAAAACACTTGGCATCCATGATCTTTCCATCTTTCGATCCCCTCCTATATGATTAAAAACAAAACCACTATGTTTGTGCAAAGCTTTTTATCATGACACAAAGGGATCAAAGAATGGCACTACATAATCAACAGACAACCATGCACGCATACTAATGACACTTACCCAGACAACTAGCAGCTAATAATGTAACCCATGTGCCCTTACCACAAAAATGTCCCATACTCACAATTTTTATCAAAATCGAGACTGGTATGAAAGCACTCATCTCACAAAGAAGTTCACACCTTATGTGTACAATACCATAGGCTTGCTCTTATTTTCTATACCTTGGTTTTCGTACAGTCGCATTAAGATCAGTATAGCACTTTACTTGGCTTGTAATGCAGGCTTAGGGATGGGTATGGTAAATATAGACAAAGTGACTCAACCCTCCTTGGCACTATACTATTTTAGCTCCACTTTTAACCTTTTTGTTTTTCTTCCCCCTTTTTCTCCTTTAATCTTTTTTGAATTTCAGGTGTGATTAAATTTCTTTTTTTTCTTCACTTTTCTTTTTATCCTTTTTCACTCTTTTTTTTCTTTTCTTTTATTTTATATTTTATCACACACACCACACCCGTATCTTTTTGAATGACCAACTTTCTCTTCATACCCAACCTCTCTTATACACCCTTACAGTAGCCACCCTCAACATAGGCAATTTACCTGAGTTAAGGTACACAATGTCCAAAGATGGACCAGGGTTAAAGTAGATTCATTATAACAAAAGTGGGAAGGTGAATGGGCTTGTCAAAGAAAAGGTTTATTTCAGGCTCAAAATTTGGGGTCAAGGGATACTTATTTCATTTAGTAGTTCATCTAGGATAATAGCGGACTTATTCAAAAATGGCCTATGATCCTTTCCTAACCAACTCTCCTACAACTTTTAGTATGACAAATCGGGCAATTTCTAGATTGCACACACAAAGTAGAACTAGGTAAGTACCTCACACACACATGGCATAAGACTACGTTATCAACTACCAATTATCCAATTCATGCATAGTTAAGGAAAGGTTATCTCATCCATTATCATAATGACATGCAAAGAGCCACTATAGTCATGATTATCAAAACAAAACACACAACCCAAAATTTTAGGAGGGGTATCATTAAACCTTTCAAAACCAAAAAAATATTTCATGTGCCATTTTTTTGACTGCCCTAAGTTATCCTATTTCTCTTTAAATTAAACATAGAACACAAACATGTACTAAAAAAGAATCCTAAACAAGTTAGTTCTACTAGATAGACCACCTGAGCGAAAAGAAATACGAAAACAAAAAACCTCGGGTGTTGGTACACCCCACCCCCAATTCAAAGAACATCTAATGTCCTTAATGCATGAACTATTAGGGTCTCAACTGTAGCCCCAGCCTCAGATCTTGTGGTGACAGCGGTGGTCAGCATGCTCAATGATGAAGTAGTCATGGGGGATACAGGTGTACCCCTACCACTCTCAGACGAAGGCAATGGTGGTATCACTCGGGACTGATCGTGGCTCGCCTAAAGGGCTATTGCCTCCATCAATAGAAACCTTATTAGTAGGGAAACTCTCCGCTCCTCTAGCCCTCTCATGCAACTCTGACATGTGATGATAATAGTCTTTCTTTCTCTATAGTTGTACATATCTCATCCCCTTCATAGACTTTTTTTTATTTTCTTTGGGATCGGTTCCTCACTCTCCTCGACACTCTTTCTCTTTCCTTTTTTATATTTTTTGGCTCATGGGTCTAGAAATTAGGTACCTTTATATCGTTATCACGAGCATGGAAGGTGGATGCACCACTAAAATTTATCTAGAGGACAACTCTGTAACTACTGCCTAAGTAAAGTAAGCTCATCCATAATCCCAGTCAAACTCAATGACTGAATATCCAATAGTGTATCAATCATGCATACCTCAAATCTATCAAATATGGTTTGTATACCCCATACAGCTTCTTTGATTTCATATTTTACCCATGGCTTAACCTGCTTCTACAGCTTATCTATCTTTATTTCAGCAATAGCCAACCATTTGGCCATCTTTTGCTAAAAGTCCTGGGGCACCAAGACATAACCTGCATGTACGGGCTAAAGTGCAATACAAGGCATGGATGATGACTAAGTGGAAATGGTTGTGGTGGCACTCACAGTGGCTATTGTATCACCAACTTCAGTCGCAAGAATCTAAATACTTAGATCAGCATGAGCAGCCCCCTTAACTATTCTCAGACCCAAACCTACCGGCTGACCTCGAACTCTGGCTAGAGGATTCATATCATATTTGATCAATGTAATGTTGGTAGTCTTTGTTGTCTTAGTCATGTGGTACAAATTCGAAAAATGGCTCACATGAGACTACCAACATAGCTAAAATATGAGACTCAGGAATGGGAAGGTAGAACTATATAAGAGGGCCTGCTCCTTAATCTCTTCTACTATAATCTTTGGAATGTTCAATTTGTACTCCAAAATAATACAAGCTATGTTCGGTCAGTATTCAAGGTGTTATCATTACTAGTCGGTGCTAACCTATGTAGAACCAGTGTCTACCATGATTGTGCAATAAAGTTAAAGAAGGCCTTTGTAATTGACTTGCCACTAGTCACCCATTCAGCTTCTTTTTTAGCTTCAGCTATGCAATTTACCAACCATTTGAAATGCATTCATTTATCATCACCACTTAATAGTTTCACCTTTTTCAACTCCACCATTTATAATCATACTCAGGAGTAGCTGCCGAAGCCACAAAGTCTAGACCAAAAAGAAATCTGGAGATAGTCTGCTCCAAAATATCAACTACTCTTCCCCAAACCATCACAATATCTAGTATTGGTTACTGCCTCACATCCTTCTCCTTTCTTGAAGGAGTCATGTTTTTCAAAGTTGCTGCATAGTTAGCATAGAACTCCAAGACAATCTCAGGATTATACTTTCGGAAGCCTTTGCCAACTATACAAGCTCATACTTCTCAAACAACCTTTGCATCTCTAGGACCTTATTCAATGCCCCAGTCAGAATTTAGGGTTCCTCTTGTGTACTTCTCTTTTGATTTCTCTTTTGAGTTATGGTGAGGCCATCATTATAGATGGCTCTAGACCCTAGAACACCCCACCGAATATTGTTTAAGCCTCGAGGTGGAGCATTCTCTTTGGTAGCCACTTTGGATGTTTTTTTATTAGCCTCTTCATCTCTGAATTCTCCTTCATCATCTAATTTCTCTTCCTCAAACTCAATCCCATTTTGACATAATGATTTTCCTCCCTCCTCAGACTAGAGAGACTCAATAGGAGTGGCCATGGTCACAATAGTTGTAGACTCTACCTTAGACCTAGTGGTTTGAGTATCATATTATTTATTAGGGCCTATTTGATAGTTCTCCTTAGAACCACTAGACTCTTCAGATTTAGACTCTGACTCAGTTGGTTTGTCCTTCAGCTTTTTCTTGGAAGCTATCTCTTTTCGGGCTGCCTTATATTGTTGTTTCTTGCTTCCTTTTGGTGCCATGGTACCTGTGGATAAGATATTAGTTCCAAGAGTTCAAAATCTAAAAAATCAAAATCTAAGGTGCAGTATCATAGTACGACCCACAAGACGGGTCATTACTAGATGGTATAACTAATTCGTAGGGTGGTGGCAGGAGTTCCTGAAAATGGTCTTCTCAAATTCTATCATGACAATCACAAACCACGGCTCGTGGGATGATACCACGGGTCATGTAATAGTCCCGTCCTGATTGCTTCTGCAACTGGACAATTCATATTCTATTTAGACAATCACATACCATGGCTTGTGGTGTGATGCCACGGATTATGGAATGGTATGTATTGACTATTCTAAACCAAGGGTCATTGAACAGTGTACATATAAGAATGTCACACAATTTAAAACCTTTAGGGGTTAATTAAACTTCACCCCCTTTAAAAATTATAATTTAAACAGCAGCCAACCTAACTACAACACTTTGCACAGCTGTACTCCCTCCAAAATCATTTTTTTTGCAGAAACTCTAGCCTAGACTCATTCAAGGTATGAATACTTGCTATCATGGTTTTTTTAGTTAATCCTAATCTATACTCTGTTACTCCATCCTAATGTTTACAACATCATAAATAAAAACCCCATTTAGGTGTGGAGAATAATAAGCAGTAAAAAAATGTGAGCATTTTTTATTTACTTTATCAGAGCTTGTGAAGAGGGAAGATGAATCGGTGTGTGATCACTAAGTTCCCCAATGGAGGGGGTGAGCGGATTTGATTTTGTGTGATTAGAAGGGAGTACTTTGTTGAATAACTTTGAAGTAGGAGTTTTTTTTTAGGTTGGGTAATCGAGTAAAAGATAAAGGGGAAGGTGAAATTGGGAAAAGGAAGTGGGCGAGTCGGGTCGGGTCAGATTAATTAATTAAATTCTATATGTTGACTATAACTCGTCCTTTGGGCCGTTGTATGTAAACATGATCTGTACTATGTGCTCATTTTGTACAAATTTAGAGAACTTACTTGTGAACCTACCGAAGCTTACAACGATTTGTGGTATGATACTACGATCTGCACCTTGGCTCGTAGGTTAGACTCCTGCATGTTGGCTTTCAAGGGTCTGTCAGAATGGTTAATTCCATGGCATGTTCCACGAAGGTACAGTTCCCTGCATGTTGGCTTTCAAGGGTCTGTCAGAATGGTTAATTCCATGGCATGTT
The DNA here is from genome assembly GCA_031232105.1 of Capsicum rhomboideum. NCBI lineage: Eukaryota > Viridiplantae > Streptophyta > Magnoliopsida > Solanales > Solanaceae > Capsicum > Capsicum rhomboideum. The sequence continues at coordinate 62,916,879 of CP124711.1, forward strand.
CCATGAAGGTACGGTTCCTAATGCTCAATCATCATATAAACTTCTAAAAGTGGTTACTGTTCTTGCTCAGAATGATTGGGGCCACGATCCGTTGAATCATTGTATGGCTCATGCCTGGACACGTAGCCTCGTTATTTGACCAAGTTTTAGATTCCTTTCTAAGCCATCCATGCATATTTTAGAAAACATTACCCATATACTAAAAAGTCTATGTGAAAAGAAAACAAAATACAAAAGCATGGATTGCCTCCTAAGTTGCTTGATTTAATGTCGTGGCTCGGTGTGGGTATCTTGATTACTCATACTTCACCAAGATACCCCATGAGTTGCCTCCTATAAAGTGCCTGATTTATCATCGTGGCACGACTTGGGTCCCTTGGTTACTCAGACTTCACCAAGGGCCCAAATATCAACTACCTTTATCTCATCCCTTGGTTACTCAGACTTCGCCAAGGGCCCAAATATCAACTACCTTTATCTCATCCTCAGTTCTTAAGTATGTTTTCATACGCTAACCATTTACCTTAAACAGTTTTCCTTAATGATTCTCAAGATCAATTGCACCAAATGGGAACACACGTACCACTCAAAATATCCCTATCCACTTAGACTCCAACTTGCCAGAAAATAAGTGAAGTCTTGAATTAAATAGCAAGACCAAATCACCCAAATTAAACTCTTTCTTTTCTATCTTATAATCGTAATACATCTTTATCTTCTCTTTGTAAAGAGCTAAACTCTTATAATCTTTCATACAAAACTCATCTAACACACTCAATTGATCAAGCCTCAAGTTAGAGGCATCACCCCAATTAAAATTCAGCTTCTTGAGCACCCACATAGCTTTGTGCTCAAGCTCAACCGACAAATGTCATGATTTTCCATATACAAGCTGATAGGGAGACATAGTTGTAGGGGTCTTGAAAGTCTTTTGGTATTCTCATAAAGCATCATCTAACTTCCTAGACCAATCCATTCTATTTGTATTCACAGTATTTGTAAGAATTGTCTTTATCTCTCGATTGGAGACCTCAACCTGCCCACTAGATTGTGGATGATAAGATGTTGCCACCCCATGCTTTACACCATATTTTTCAAGTAGGGATCTAAACAACCGATCACAAAAATGAGAGCCTTTATCATTAATGATTGCCTTTGGTTTACCAAACCTCAAAAAAATATTCCTTTTCAAGAACACTGTGACACTCTTTCTTTCATTATTGGGAAGCTCAACAGCCTCCACCCACTTGGACACATAGTCAACAGCTATAAGTATATACTTCATTCCATTTGATCTCACCAATAGACCCATAAATTCAATACCCCAAACATCAAAATACTCAATCACAAGAATGGGGGAGAGAGGAAGTTCTTTGGCATTGGTCACATGCCCTTGCATAATCATTGGCATCTTGATGGATGGTTGGCCAATAGAACCCACATTGCAAAATCTTGTGGCTTGTTTGAGTACCATTATGATGATCCCCAACCAGGGATGAGTGACATGCTTCTAATATGCTCATCATCTCGACCTCAGGCACGCATCTACAAATCATCCCATCAGTATAATACAGAAGTATTTCTCATCCCAGAAAAATTTCTGCACATCAGACATAAAATTCTTTTATTGCTAGAAGGATAAGTCCGAAAGCACCACATCACTTACTAAATAATTAGCAAAATCTGTGAACCATGGAATCAATTATTGAGATGCGGTCAATACTTGCTCATTTGGAAAATAATCATTAATGTCCACCTCATCTTTTAATTTTAGCATCGCCTCTTCCTCAAGTCGTGAAAAGTGACCAGCCGCTTGGTTTTCAGTCCCCTTTTGATTTTTGACCTCAAATTCAAATTCTTACAACAAAAGTACCCATCGAATAAATCTAGGCTTTGCATCTTTCTTCTCCATAAGATACCTAAGATTTGTGTGGTCAATGTGCATAATTACTTTAGTGCCAAGCAAGTAGGATGTAAACTTTTCCAATACAAAAACCACAACAACCAAATCTTGTTTCGTCACAGTACAAATTTTCTGAGTTGCATTGAATGCCTTGCTAGCGTAATAAATAGGATGAAGAATATTTTAACTGCTTTAGCCTAGGACTAATCCTAGCACCACTTTTCTAGTATTGTACATAATTTCAAGTGGCATGGACCAATCAGGTAAAACAATAACAGGGGCTGACATTAATTTTTCCTTAAGGCACCCAAATGTCTTTAGACACGCATCATCAAACATGAACTTCACCTTCTTCTACAAAAATTTGCATAAAGGATGTGAAATTTAGAGAAGTCCTTAATGAACCTACAATAAAATCCTGCATGCCCTTAAAAATTTCGAATATCTTTCAAAAAATCGGTGGAGGTAATTTTTCAATCACCTTAATCTTTGCCTTATCAACTTTGATCCCCTTATTTGAAATCTTGTGACCGAGCACTATCCCTTACTTTACCATTCCTAACTAAGCATCAAATTGCAATCTTTACACCTCCTCAAAACACTAGACAAATAGGATAGATAATCATCAAAGGAGTCAATTGCCACTGAAAAATCATTCATGAATACCTCGATAGTGTCCACCACCATGTCTGAGAAGATAAATTTAATTTGTAACACCCCGTCCATTCCCAACCCTACTTGACGACATGAAATAATATGTACTTAGGTATCGAGAGCTATAAGTATGCATTTGTTTATGCTATTGGTGAGATAATTGAATTTGGCTCTTGTTATGTGATTAAACCTTCATAGGAGGTGTTTTATGATCTTCGTGGAACATTTGTGGGGTTCAAAATGAGGCTAAGAAGACCTCTAAACAAAGTATAATAAGGTTAAGAAGTGAATTAAAGAATAGGACTTGAAGTATCTAACCAAACCCGCGAAGAGAAGTCGAAAAATGGAATTTTAGAAAAATTTGAAGGAGGGGCGCATTTGGGACCGTGCCACACCGCTCTGGGCTAAAATTTTTAGCCCAAAGTCAGTAGGTTGGCGCGCCCAGGGGCGTGCCACCTTGGGTTTTCCACTTTTTCGAAAGTTGGAAATTTCTAAGTCCCAAAGGTATCCGGGGACGTACCGAGCTGATTTTTGCCACGTTTCTTCTAAAATCATGAGTATATACATGAAATGAATGAAATATGATATTGGTATGATAATATTACTCGAGAACGAATTTGGGGTCAAAATGACAGTTTTGCCCTTAAGGTCAAAATAAGCCAAACGTGGCTAGAATTGGTTGTTTTTGGCATTGAGGCTACGAGTATGAATTGCATGAGTGAGAATATTGTTGTAACACGTATGATATGATTTAAACACGATAAATTATTGATTATTATGGGGTTAAGTGAATTGGGCCCAAAAAGGACCCAAAAATTAAAAGAAAACATGGCCCAATTAAGCCAAAAAGGCCCCATTTTTCATCCTTGACCATTTGTACATGGCATTTAATGCCAAGGAGACTTGAGGGGATATAAATATGTGGAAAAAATCTGATTTTAATCAAAGGAGTGCTCTACACTTTTCTAGAAATTTCCCAAAAATTGCTCTCAACTCTCAAGAACCCTAAAACCCCTAAGCCAACTTCTTGGAGCAAAATCATCACTTTTCAAGCTTTGGTAAGTGAATATTGTTATGGATTACTATATTATATGCAGGAAAGAGTATGTAAATCATGTTGGTTGTGCTTAGAAATGTTGGACATGGTACTTTGTGCTTTTTTTATAAGATTTGTGATCCATGGGATTTGAACTTGAATAAGGACTTGTACCTTTGATGAAAGCTCATGATGTGGATAAAATATGAACATGTATGGTGTTATTTTGTTACTTACTTTGTTATTTTTCTATAAGTGCAAATTGTGGGATGTTGGCCGATTTGTGCTATGAAGTGTATTAAGGTGAATTGATGGATTGTTTGTGATGTGGTGTGGATAAGAAAGTGTAAAGGGGAAGTGTTGTGGTGGAATGTATTGATTCTCATGTATTGGTCAATGTTGGGAATATTGGAGGATTTTTGGAATAATGATTTTATCAATGGTTTCGTTAAGGGGGAAATGACATGTTAAAGCTAAACATGTGACTTATTGTTGTTGTATGCCATTATAAGGTAATTGGTGGTTAATGTTGGTTTCGTTATAAACTTGTGTTATAGAGCAAAACATAAGGAAGGAGCAGGAATAGTGTATGAACATCTAAGATTGTGTATTCGTATTAAGAATACAAGGTATGTAAGGTTACTCTTTCTGTATTCTTCTACAACATATTGTTCCTATTGACATTGGACTTGTTTCAATTCCGAAAGGCTTGAAGTATATCAATTCAGGTTGACGTATATTATTATTCATATGTATCCTATTCTTAGATGATTGATGATTCACTTATCTCTTATTCATTGATTGAAGTTCCTAAGATGTCCTAACATGGTAATTCTGAAAAGGACTATCTCGAGAGAGTAATAACATAAGAGAATCTATTTAAGTATTTTCCAAACATGTCATGTTCCAAAGTCTAATAATATTATGAGTATGCTGGTACCAATCCCTCCCAAGTGTAAAGGTACTAATCTCATAAGGTCTCATGCAAATAATGAAGAGGTAAGGTGCGAGTTAATATATCTACCTCTCACAATTAAAGGTGTCATTCTCTTGAAGTATAAGAGTGAAGTAAGGCATATATGTGTGTTCTAATATTATCATAATCCTCAATGTATCATTCTCTCATAAGTAAGGGTTCCAATATCATAAGATTTCATAAGAGTAATAAGAGAGGTGATGTGCAAGTTGATATATCTATTCCTCATAAGGGAAGATGTCAATCTCTATGAGTATGCTCCAAATAAGGTTATGATCCTCAATATCTCAATCACTCTTAAGAATGGAAGAAAGAATAACAAGAGTAAAGACGTGAAGTAATGTATGTATGTGTTCCAAGTTTCAAGAATGTTTCAATCATCAAGTTATCTCTCTTAGAATGAAAGAAAGAGTAATGAAAGAAAGAAGGAAGGTATAATGGGTGGTATCCCAGGGGTTAAATACCTAGCATGGGTCAATCCCGATACATCCCAGGGGCTACAGAAAAGCCTAGCTTGGGTTATCATAATAACATCCTAGGGGAGATAAGCCTAGCATGGGTTAATGACATCCCAGGGGCGACACGAAAGCCTAGCTTGGGTTCACATAACATAACATCCCAGGGACGATAAGCCTAGCATGGGTTGATGACATCCCAGGGGCGACACGAAAGCCTAGCATGGGTTCACATAACATCCTAGGGGTCAAAGTACCTAGCATGGGTTAATCTCATCCCAGGGGAGACAGAATAGCCTAGCATGGGTAGAACAATAAAGATGAATAAAAGATGAAGATAAGAGGAGTAAAGAACGTAATATACATGGTTACCCGCATACTGAAAGAGATTTTATCCACATTTCTGTTTCCTTATAATTGATTCCATTATTGTTGTTATTATGTAGGACGAATTTCTTATGAGCCTTACATATTCAGTATATTCTTCGTACTGACCCCCTCGGGGGAATTACCTTACATGTTGCAGGTGCAGGCATTAGTAGACTTCCTCTGTAGACTGGGGATCATTTGCAGATATTTGGTGAGCTCCAGTTGGTTCGGATCCCCCTGAGTCATAGATGTATATTTATTGTGATGTTATATAAAGCGGGGACTTGTCCCGACTGTAAGTTGGTCTTATTGATGCATCTGTTAGAGGGTTTTGTAGACATATGTGGGTATCTGGATGTAAGAGACGAGTATGTAGAAGACGAATGTCTGTTTTGACTTAATGGCCTCAACGGCCAAGTTTCCTAAATATATATATGTATAGCATATGTTTCCATGTTCATATTTTCTGCATAGTTGCATAAGGTTTAATAAGGTTCATACGAAGATATACATACGAATGAACATAGGCAAAGGTTGGTTCTCTCTGGCCTTATCGGCTATGGGTGCCAATCATGTCTCGATGGGATTCGGGGCGTGACATCATACAATGCTGAAAGGTCGCTGGTGCATTATATAATCTGAAAGGCATCTGCTTAAAAGCAAATATCCCATATGGGCAAGTGAAAGTGGTCTTTTCTTGGTCTTTGGGAGCAATCAAGATCTGATTGTATCCCAAATAACCATCAAGAAAACAATACCATCCCCTACTAACAAAATGGTCTAAGATCTTATCCATAAATGACATCAGAAAGTGATATTTTTTAGTCCACACAATCAGCTTCCTATCGAAATAAGTTCATTATTTGTATTAGGAACCATAGTGATTCCACCCTTCTTCAGCACACATTAGATCAGGCCTACCCATTTACTATCTGTAATAGGGTAAAACACGCCTTCATTCAACCACTTGATGATTTCCTTTTTAAGGACCTCTAGCATAGATAGATTCAGCCTACATTGATACTCAATACTAGGAATACAATCAGGCTTAAACTGGATTTTATTAGTGCAGATTCCCAGCGGAATACTAATAATGTCAGTAATAGACCATCCAATGACCCTCTTGAACCTTTTCAACACAAATACTAGAGCCTCAACTTGCCATTCGACCAAATCTACTGCAATAATGACTGGTAAGGTATTGTTGGCTCCCAAGAAAACATACTAAAGGTGGGATGGAAGAGCCTTGAGCTCTAATATAGGAGGCTCCTCAATAGAAGTCTTGGCTGGTGGAGTTGCCTGATTCTTCAAATCCAAATCTAACTTTTTCAGAGCATAAGAGTAGGTCCTCATACTGGCGAGTTCACTTTCCATCTCATCATACTCATCTATATTATCCCCATCAAAAGTTCATGATCATAACTACTAGTGCCTCAACACCAAGTCTCTCCTAAATAGTAACTATTGGGGCCTCCCAATCAATCATATCAATAATTGAGACCACAAGCATGTCATTTGGCTACTTCATTGATTAGTAGACATTGAATATCACTTCCTCATTATTCAACCAAAATTCAATTATCTAGTTTCCATGTCAACTAATGTTGTTCGGTCCCTAGGAATGGTCACCCCAAGATGATGGGAGCCTCAAAATCAACTTCACAGCCTCGAATGACAAAATTAGCTGGGAAGATGAATAACTCAACCTTTACTAGAACATTATATGAAATACCCACATGCTTTTTTACAGTACGATATGTCATAAGAAGTCTCATCAAAGTCATTTTGGGTGCTCCCAACCCCAACTTTCTAAACACTGATAGAGGCATCAGATTAATACTAGCACCCAAGTCACACAAAGCCTTAGCAAAATTGAAAGCTCCTATGGTGCATGGAATGGTGAACGCTCCAGGATTATTTTTTTTCTGCATAAGAGACTGGGAAGTTATTTCACCACAATGGTCCAAATTATCAGTAGGCTTAAAACTCACAATCCTCTTTATTGTAATAAGACCTTTATAAACTTGGCATAGCTAGGCATTTGCTCAAGTTCATAAACTAACGGGATGTTCATAGACAACTGCTTTAGTATTAAGATGAACTTATGATATATTTCTTCTTCAGCCTTCTTCTTTAATCTCTGTGAGAAAGGTAGAGGAGGTCGTAGAATAAGAGTCAAGATCTGTAAAACATCCTTTTCCTTCCTGTTTGTAGACTTAGTCTCTTTTTCATCCATTGGAGACAGCTTTTCAGATAAAGTTTCATCAATAACCTAATTTTCAGATTCAACTAACTTTTCATTCTTAATCATTTTGGGCTTGGCTGCATCATCAACAACTATTGACATAGAAGGGTTGGTTGTCATCTTACCACTTCTTATAGTCACCGCCATGCAATGACCATAATTTTTTGCACTCTGAATGGTGTTACTCAAAAGTTTACCTTTCTGTCGTTGGTTCAAAGCTACGGATATTTGGCCAAATTATTGCTCAAGTTGCTTAATTGCAGTAGAATATGACTCCACCTTTTGTCTCATCCCAAAAATATCTACCCAAATCTCCTTAATGTTGTCATCACTAGCTTCTACCCTTTTCAGCACTTTGGTTAACATAGCTTCCACCCTAAAATTACTTGACTCAGTTTTGTAGCTACCAGGAGGAATGTACAAACCACTTTTTTCATTTTGTAACTATCTCTTCTTCAAATCACCATCTCTTCCTCTACTCCTATCTCTAGACCCTAACTGATTGTAATTGTTATCCTTATAATAATTTCGACCTTGACTCCCTTGAGCTTGGCACCAAGTATCTTGATTAGACCCTTGGGTGTTGGCCCAGAAACCCACCACCTGATTATCTAAATAGTTTGCTTCATCCTCATAATTATAATTATTGCTCTCATGTCTAAGCGTTTTTCCTTGTGAACCAACTATATTTACCTTATTAGCCCATGCCTCGGTGATATGCTTTATGGTAAGACTCAATTTAGTTCTCATCTTAGCTACTTCTTGAGCGAGCCCCTCTTATATCCTGCGTTGCTCTGGTGATGCACCTATAGCATAAGAGAGAGCAAGAATGTCAGATTCTCATGTATGCCAAGTCTTATTGGTTTTGGTGACTCTATTAAGTATAACTATTGTATCTACCCATGTTTGACTCATAAATTCTCATCCTGCAATAGTGTCAGCTATCGCCTTATTATTAGCATTCAAAGACCTATAGAAGATCTCCAACAAACGATGTTAATGTATCCTGTAATTAGGGACTTTTTGCAGCTTCTTCTTGAATCTCAACCATGTCTCATATAAAGCCTCTAAATGCAGTTGCCTGAAGTTATAGATTTTATCCTTTAGAAGCAACATTCTGGACAGTAGGAAAAACCTTTTAAAGAAAACCCACTTTAACTCCTCCAGGTAGTGATTAAGTCAGGTGGTAATTCTGCCAGCCATAGAGTTGCTTCACCTACCAAAGAAAAAGGAAATAACCATAATCAGATAGCATCTTGGCCCACATCGGGTATTTCTTAATCTTTGCAGATCCCCACAAAGTTTATTAAATGCATATTTGTATAAGCAATAGCGTGACCAGTAAATATTCCTTTTATGTTCAGTAATTGTATTATTATGCTAGTAATGTCGAACTTAACCCCAACGGACAGTGAGGAAGAAACAATAGCACATGTTGCACCTGCATCATCCAGGTTAGTATCATTATCATCATCAGCAAACTGAGGGTTATATCTATGGGGTTATGGATTATGGTCCCTATTCCTTATTTGCCTAGCTTGTTCATCCAATACAACCCATCTCAACCTGATGGGCTTCCTTTTCATGTCTACCTTGCTTATCAGTGGTAGCTTGACAGGTTTTTTCTTCTTGTATATCCTGTTCCTCATCCATCATTCAGGTTATGGATTGCTCCAGAGTTTTATGTACTTCTTGATTATCCATTATCCTCAATATCTTCAACGTTCTTTCAATTTCAAGATCTAGTGGAATCAGAGGATTGCCGTAACTCTAAGTATTGAGCATGCACTACTGGTGTGCACCACAAGAATAAAACAAAAACAACAAAAAAACTAAATAAGGAAATAAGGACTAACAATCAAATACACACAGTTGATCTAATCCTAAAACGTATTCCCCGACAATTGTGCCAAAGTTTGATGTCGCCTAAATTACACCTCGCAATGAGATATAAAATGGTCATTGACTCAAATATAGAACTCAACTAAGGTTGTAGTCGATCCTACAAGGAATATGGTTAGGACCTCAATTAATGTGGTTATTTAGGTTTTTAGTCATTTATTTTTGGAAAAGAGGGATTTAAAAGAACAAATAGCAGTTTGTAAATTAGAGTAACAAGTAACAGAGTATCAATTAACATTGTTTGGTATCAATAAGAATGATGAACTAGGATTGTGTTCCTCCTGATTTCATAACGTAGTAAGTGCGTTGTACTAGTGATCTATCCTGGTGCTTAACATGCACAATCAATAAGTTGTATTCACCTAAATGGTTGGTCCCCTAGATAGATAAATATCACCACGCAACTTGGTCCGTCTATGGGTGTTTTCTTTATTAACCCTTACCTTTAATCCCAAATTAGCTATTCCCGAATAAGTTCAAGCTATTATATGTGAGTTGGTAGCCTCAAATCTCTGTTGTTAATCTTTTTCTCCATTCATTACCCCCTTGGTCCAGCAAGTAAGAATAAGGTGAGTTCAAATATTGGTCATTGTTAAAAAGCAATCAATACGAAAGGAAGAACAATACATGCATAAACACCATTAAAGAATCACTAAGTATTTTAGCCTACTTTGTTAATTTATCATGGTTCCCGCAACCCTAGTTGCGGGATTTAGATACTCATGCTTGAAGAATCACAATAAGAAATTATAGATGAATCCATAATTATGATCTTACAAGAATTTATATAGATGAAATCTTAACACTTGAAATTATCAAAAGAAATTCAATAACTAAGAATCAATTTATGAGTAATCTCCCAAATCCAAGAACAAAACAATATTGTATATTTCTAATACTTAAAATTCAGTAATAATGTGTCAAAAACTAAAAGAACACTAGGAAAGGTATTTATTGACAAAAACAAAACCTATCCTAAACAAAATTGGATTGCAGGTTCGGCAGTTCCTATGTGTGCATAGCACGAGTCGTGCTAAGATTGCACGAGCCGTCCCTTCAAGTTATGGTTGGGATCTCACTCTTTTTAATTTTTGTGATTATACAACATGCTTCTTTAGTATGACCCTTCCTTCCATGGTACAACTCGTGGAACTTGTTCGTTGTTACAGACCTACATTTTAATCTTTTCAGGATCTAAACCCATAATGCTCAGGACGAGCCCGTGGTAAGAAACAATGGGTCATGGATTGTGGTTATTCTGATTATCGGAATTATATATTTCTCTACTTCTCACACAATGAAGGCCTGGTACGACCCATGTCAAGATCCAACGGGTCATCCCATGGCTCATTTGATACATTTCTGCTCCACTTTCATACTTTTCTGAAATCTAACTCTTGGAAGCTATTTTCCTTGCAATATCAACAAAAACACATCATATCCATATAAACATGCCTCAGAACTAGCATATTTTCCATGTTTAAAGTGTCAAAAATGTTGTGACAACAACACATCAATAAACTTTTTTATCAAAGACTTAATATCATTAAGTTGGATCTGGATGGACTCTTATTGACTTTGTTGATAGCCTTGCTATTTCGATTTCCACCCCATGACAAGTTAGGTGATTTTTCCAACATCGGTTGTACAAATTCCCATAGTTCGGATTATTAGTTCCTCGATTAGCATTACCTAAAAAGTGTATGGATTTAGAATTTTCACCATAAATATCTGATGCATGGTCACCACTACATACTTCACAAAATGAATGTGTTTGATGAACTGGTTGAACTTGGTTTTGCTCTTTGCATTACCTATTAAGATCATGTTCATCTAGTTGCTAGTATTGTTCATTGTGGTGATCTCTTCTTGCATTCTTGTAATCCCATCAAGTTCTAACATATGTACTGCTTTCTTAAATGCACCTCTATTAGACTCATTCGTCTACTTTGGATTGCTGGCTGCTAACACGTTAAGAAGTAGAACCAGTTTTTCATATATTTGCTCAAGTATTTATACACCAGAAACTGAATCAAGGAAAGGTTTAGAATGAATATCTATGTTTTCTATGAATTTATGTACCAATAATTTGTTTCAACTTGGTAGTAGTCCTTTGAAAAGCTCCCAAGCCTAGGATAAACCTTCGCCTTCTTTCTGCCTAAAGCCAAGAATTTCACTCCTCAACTTGATTGTCTTCCTAGATGGAAAGAATGTTGTAATGAACTTTGTGGCTAGATTATCAAAAGTAGTGATGGAGTTTGTAGTTTTAGCAATCAACTATCTCTTGGCTTCCCCAATCAGTGAGAATGGAAAAAGGGTGAGCCTCACATAGTCTGATGAGACTCCCTCTGTAATATATGTGTCAGTGATCTCCAAATAGTTTTGGAGATGTTCTTATGGGTCCCCATGACACAATCTTGTGCACTTCCCACTAGAGTGAAAGAGATGCACCATGTTCTGCTTGAGCTCCTATTTTCCAGTAAGGCTTCACAATATTGGAAGTGACATTTCTTGTGAGTGGAAATACACTTCGTATACTATTACTTAGGCTACTGATTTTTCAGCTCCTATTTCTATCAATTTTGGTTGGTTTTACAGTGTTTGCAATGAAGCATGCTTCCTTAATTTTTGATGAAAGAACCTTTCTAGTTCTGGTTGGAATAGAGTAAGGGTTTCTTTCGATTTTGAGGATTCTACCTCACTATCAAAACTCTACATACAACCTATCACCTATAAAGACAATAGCTAAGAATATTTACCGTTGATTTGGGACACTTAGATTTGTTTGTGGGTTAAGAGCATGTGTTATGGCTTTAGCTTCAGAGCTTCAAGTTAGTAATAAACATTTGCAGAAAAGTAAATAACATCAGTGAAAGACCAAACAAATAGAAAAAGGCCAAGATTACGAATAAATATGTAATAATAATCGAGTATTAAGTCCTTTTAGATATAGACAGGATGTGACTGAGGACGAGTGTAACAATGAGAAATAGTAAAGCAGCTAAAGGAAAATAAAGAAAGCTTATGAACCAAATTAGAGATATTTTATTGCTTATAGGATAAGAATGAGCAAAAATTGAATAACTTTACAATGAGGGGGGGGTATGCATTTTTAGGGAGCTAACATTGCCTATGGCCAAAAGGATACTATCATTCGTCCTTGTGCCAATGGAGAATGGTCAGCCTACTAGTATATATCAGACATGATTCTGTTGAGGACTGCTGGTGCCTTCTGGAATCCCTGACATAATGTCCTTCCATTAGTCTGTTAATACATGATTACTATCTTAGTTGGTCTCATGCGCCTTCGCCCTTGCCCAAGTGGGCATCTCATCACATTGACATTATTCTTGAGACAATGCCATTATGGGCCAATTTCTCTCATACCCGGCCCAAGTTGGCCTGATCGGCCTATTCCTAACCTAAGCCATTTTCTCCCCATACAGATAGTCTCTTCATCTTTTGGACTTAGTATCTGTTGTGGCCGAAGGATGAAAAAGCAAATAATCTATCTTGACGCAGTCGTTTCTCCTTCTCTCTTTCCTTTCCACGTGCCCATTGGTGACTCACTTCCTTCTTATCCATAGGATCTTTCTCCACGTGTCCAATCCACGTGATAGATTTTTTTCCCACGCTATTTCTTCATCTGTACTAGCCTATTCATACCATCCTCTCTACCGTTTCACCTTCTTACACTTTCACCGCCTTTTTGTTCCTAGAAAAAACTAATTTTCCCTACTTTTCTTGCTTCACCCCCTTTTGCCCATGGCAAAAAGAAAAATCCACCTCTCAAATTTAGCTCGCCCAAGGGAAAGAAGAAACAAACTACCTCCTAATGCGAGCCTCGTATTGACGATATAGTGCCTATCAATTTCAAATTCTTAGAAGATTTTACCGAATAGGTGAATAATAAATCCCTCATGCCAGTTTACAAGTTGGGCTCCCTTGTAAAACATGACATCATTCCCAATATTATCAAGGATTGTGGTTTTTTCTATTAATGCTACATGGGTGGTTAAGAATATTATTGGGAAAAAAAGCATGTTATGTTTGTACTAGGACTCCAGGGTGATCTAAATACAAGGCTGACTATGTTGACAACTGGCTCCAAGTTCTCTATCAAAAAGTTATATGTGTCTATGCAACCTCAGCTTCCTAAAGTGCTTTAGAAGTGTATTATATTGCAACCTAGTATTTACCCTAGACATAAATTTATTCTTTGGCTTGCACTGTTAAAGAGGTTGGCAACAATTGATAGACTGGCCAAATTTGGTGTACATGTTGACCCTTCTTGCATCTTCTGCAACTCTATAGTGGAGACACAAGAGCATTTTTTCTTTGTATATCCTGTTACTAAACCTTTGTAGTGAAGAATGCTGAAATGGATGGGGATACAAAGAAGTATAGGCGACTGGCAACATGAGTGGGAATGGATAAATGGCTGGGCAAAAGAAAGAACAAGTAGAGGATCTATTCTTTGTTGTGTATTTTCCATGGTGATCACTATCATTTGGAGGGAAAAAAATCTTCTCAGGTTTCAAAGAGGAAGCTACCATGCAGACAGACTTTGTAAAGAGATTGTTATTCATATCCATGTTCGAGGCAGAAATTAGAATTTTATTCCATAAGATAGTTTACTTTGTTTTATTCTTCTCTATGTAATTACCTAAATTATTTCTATAGTTGATTTGGCTGGAATTTGAGTTAGGACTCCTAGGCTTGTTAGTATGAGTCCTTTTCTACGTCTTTTTTTATTTTTTGTTGATAAACGTTGGTCGGCACTGTTTAGGTTTGTAACTATCTACTTTGATAAAATAAAATTCATTTATTTACCCAAAAAAAGGATTGTGGTTGGGATGAAAGGGGGGGTTCGAGTAAGGGCCCCAGGATCTACAAAAAACATAGTATCGAACCACCCAGGCGTATCCTTTATCTACGCGTACCTATTTAGCGTTGGTCTTACCATCCTATCAACGAGTTGATTTCCTCCTTCATCAATACTTTCTGGTTATCCCTAGGTTAATTAAACCTAGGGGTGTGGCCAACCGCTGCCTGCCTCCACACGTTCGCTTGTATGTCAGGCGTTACCTTTTCCCTAACACATCCTTTGTTGCTCTTTTTCCCTCACTTGTTGGGGGTTAATCAAATTAATTCGCTAAGGAAAGAAAGTGCCTTAGGATCATAGGTGGATTGACCGCTATGTCGTCGTACCCTTAGAGGAACTTTTTGAGGTCCCTACGCCCTTTCCTTGGAATACCCATCTTAAGTGCCTCAAAGAAAATCTACCCTCTTCTGATTCATACTTTGCCTTTCTATTTTGACTTATTCCCTTGCTTGCTTTTCATAGCTCCTCGGTTGCATCTATTCTCGAACAATGGTCTCTCTGAACAAGTTGATACCCTCCATCTTTGGGTGGCCCATATTCTTGATTCCACTACTACAGATGATAGCACTTGGCTTGCTATGTCTAATCGGTATGGCTGGAAGGCAAAGAATCACGGCCTTGGTTAGTTCTGGGCAGCCGTAATTTTTTTCCTTATAGCACCTTTGGGCATCATCTAATGACTTTATCCTGCAGGTTTGAAGGCGAGCTGCGTATTGCTTCCATCCTGGGAGGTGTATCTCAATCTTATGGGTCATGCCCCTAATGGTTGCCCCCCCGACTTATTTAAACCTTGATCCTTTGCCGGATGACTTTAATGTTTATGCAGTTGCTGCTGCCAGTAGGCTTCTTAAAACGGTGGCACCTCTAGGGAACTGAGAGAACCTGCTACATCGAATTAATGTAAGAAGAAAATCAAAGAAAGAGATTTCTATTTGGGTCCACTTGATTAGTATCCCTTGAATTTACATTCTACAAGTGCAAAGTCTTCCATTTCGATGGGTTAAAAGTGCCATAAAGGACTATAATCTCTTTCTTAGAAAAAACATTGCAAAAATTCTGCCCTTTTTATCCCAATTTCCTATAGTAGAGCTTTGATACTTCGAGAAAAAAACCCAATCCCTCTAAGACCAAAGTGACAAGATTATTTTGCTTGATGGAAAATAATGGGATGAGAGGAGGTCTTTCCCGTGTGCATCACACGTTCGTCGCGCCATCTCGCCCTCAAACCTTACCGTTGACATCTTCTCTAGCCACCTAGGCTCCTATGTTTTCTTTGTTGGAGGGGGCCCAAGCTTCAAAGGAGGCTGAGGCTGATACAAACCCTACTTCCTTAGGCCATCTACAACACCCTTGGTCCTTAAGAAGGATCTGAGCCTCATTTCGAGGCTAGTTGGGGTGGCCAATTACTTAAGCATCATTATATCTCCCAAGGATCGCAAGAGTAGAAAGGGCCATTATTGAGTGCTTGATGAATGATGTCGCTCATTATGCTTCGAGGGTGAGTTTCTCCCGATTTAGCCCTTCCCATGCTTCCCTTTTCTTTTATCCCATACTATTTTGCAAAAATCTTGCCTCTTATATTTCTGAGCCTGAGCCCATTCGACCGCTTATTTGTGTGAGCACTTGTCATTTCCTCTAAAAAGGCATCATTCGCTAATCCTTTCAAGAGGTTTCCCTCCCCCCCCCCCCCCATAATTTATTTATGTGTTTTTTTATTTTTCTCTTTTTTTTCTTTTTTTTATTATTTTGTGGAGGTTCTGGATGGTCTTATGGGTCATTGGGCTTGTGATGACATAGATGGGCGCTAACCGATTTTTCATTCTTGCATATTTTTCAATTCATTCAGTTGTGTAGGATTATAAACTCGACCATAGGCATCTTAGGCCTTTCAAAACCTCGAATCCAAGAAAGGATTCTTTTAATTTAAAATATGTTGAGTGTCTAAGTCTAGACGTCTCCTAGATAGTTTAGTATGTTGCCATAGAGTAAACTCCTAATAGACAATATCGACTTACAGGACCATTCTTTGGGAACAATTAAAAGTAATCACATGGGTTAAATTTAATTACTCCTCTCACTCAGGCATCTTAAGTCAAACATGTGGTAACATAGCCTCGAGTTTCCTCCTAATTGGATGATCAGTTTATATGGTTTTCGTAGATACTCTTCGAGGGGGATTACGAGAGGGATTCTCACACCTGTGGAAGTGAATACCAAGTCCATTTCATTATTGGGCTGCTCATACTTTGCCAATCCCTAGTGTGGACTTTAAAGTATCAGCCTCAATTTTCCCTTTTCTAGGGTTGGAGCACCTAGAATATCAATAGTCCACGACATGAGTGCACATGCTCAACTTGTAATAAGTCGTGGGCCAATTGGAGGACTTAATCCAAAACCTAAATATAATGACATTGAAAATAGAAGTGTATATAACAATAATTTTCATAAAATCTTTCATTCTTTCATTGGTCGTTGTCAGCCCTTATAAGGATGTTCACCCTAAGCCATTACTGAAATACTTACTACTACCTCATTAAAATATCTTGTAATGAAAAACCCGATTCAAGACAAAAATACATATACAAAGAAAAAGAGTGTAGCTAGCTCTTTTGGGCTTTAGTGGCATCCGTCGCTCGCATCCACAACACCGAGATGTTACTTATGCTTTGGACCTACGTAATAATCATGAATCTAAGAAACACATAAAAGGGAAGAATTAAACATTAAAATACTTTACACAGGCATTGTTGTGATTCAGTCTTGAGGGCTCTTTCAAGGGTTGTTTAGGGTCCTACCTACCGTACTTGGCGTTCGACCACATGTCTCCCATTTTTTTCCCCATTATGGGGTAGGCTTGAGGTGCCAGATCCTTTGATTTTAGGCATTCACTTGTCCATGTCATCCCTTTCTCAGCACTAGAGTAGGGCCACACAAAGCTATCAGCATAACCTTTGAGAAAGTCGTGCATGTGAGCCTACGTTCTAGGCTCATCTTGTCTCCCATAATCAATTTTTTTTTTGGGGGGGGGGGGGGGGATCGGGGATGAGACAGACCTAGATAAACATTTCTGTAATTAGGTTGGCCTCGCCCTCATAGAATATTAAAGATTTATCAGTAGTCCAATAGTGGTCGTGCCTCTTATGTATCCAGTGTTTGAATCTGGTGCATGTTTCATCCCAGAATGCAGTCTTAAACTTTGTTAGGCTTTTCCTAAGTTTGAACGAGGTGATTGAGCTCTTCAAATTTAGTCTTTCTTTCAAAGCTATAGCCATCTAGTCATCAGGGATCATTAGAAGTCGTGCCCTCTCCTTGTGAAACCTAGTAACAAAACCCATAGTGGTTCTATGTCACCCTGCCTTATCTTGAATATATCACCAACTCATCCCACTCCAGAAGAGACTGTAGGGGTTTTGGTTCATTCCAACAGCATTATTTTGTCTTTCTTCAGAATTCGAGAGGCGAACTCAGTCAGACTTGCTCTAAACTCAGAGACTTCTCTGCTTTGAGCCTCCATACGAGCTGCAAACCTCTTGAGAAGGGTAGTGAATCCCCCCAAAAGTTCCTGGAAATCCTTTGTACTTCCCATCTCTTCCTCGCCATCTATCTGTCCATGCTCTCCCTATCTCTTTAGCACATCCATGTCTAAGATATTTCTTGCTCGGGATGAATCCTCGCCTCCTAGTGACCCTCTACCCTTTTGGCTAGTGGGGCCTATCCATTATGCTTGTTGTCCTCCTGTGGGAGAGTACCATCTTCAATTCGACCTTTTTGTACGCCATGACCTATCTCTCTGCAAAGCAAAATCACATACAGAAACTAGCAAGTAGAAATAAAATTGAAAACCTATGTAGCTGCTCACACCCCACGGTAGGTGCCAAACTATTTATCGTCAATTTGGGATAGTTAGATATTTTTGTGGGTTAAGAGCACGCATTATGGATTTAGCTTCGGGTTAGTAATAAACGTTTGCAAAAAAGTAAATAACATAAGTGAAAGACCAAACAAATTGAACAAGGCCAAGATTAAGAACAAACATGTACGTTAGCCGAGTACTAAGTCCTTCTAGCTATAGACAGGATATGACCGTGCTCGAGTGTAACAATGAGAAAATAGTAAAGCAGCTAAAGGAAAATAAATAAATCTTAAGAACCAAGCTAGAGATATTTTATTGTTTATAGGATAAGAATGAGCAAAAATTGGATCCCTTTACAATGGGGGAGGGGGTATTTATTTATAGGGTGCCAACATTGCCTATGGCCAATAGGAGATTGCCACTCATCGTTGTGTTATTGGAGAATGGCCAGGCCACTAGTGTGTGATAGACGTGGTTCTACCGAGGGTTGCCAGTGCCTTCTAGAATCCCTAGCACAATGTCCTTTTATTTGTCTGTTAGTGCACAGTCACCATCTTAGTAGGTCTCTAGTGCCTTCACCCTTTCCCAAGTGGCGTCTCGCATTGACATTGTTCTATAGATAACATCATTTGGGTCGGTTTCTCTCATACCCGGCCCAAGTTGGCCCAATCGGCTCAATCCTAACCTAAGCCATTTTCTTCCCATACAAAAAACAAGCACTTAACACTATAAAAACAATAAAGAAAATTCTAACTGGTCAATACTTTAAGTTCCCGATAATGGTGGAAAAACGTTATTCAAGACTACCAACGCACATGCAAGTGTACATAATTGTAAGTAATAAGTGATTGCTTTTACAATCTGGTTTATCTATCCTACAAAGATTTAATTACTAACAAGTTATCCATTTCCTTATTGCAGTTATTAGAACTAGTGTTGTTTTTTCAGAGAAGTTGAGTGTGCTATTATTCTACTAACTATTTCGACTAATTAAATTTGACAAGAGAAAGAGGATGAAAGTAGAGAGTTATTCAGAAGTTGTTCACGGAGATTTAAGGACTTAGGGTTAAGCCGCTTGCGTAATTTCATCTTTTTCAGTTCTATTTGTTAAGCATGTTTAAAATATCTACCAAGTTGTTTAATAATATGGTTGATAATATGATCATGGTCTTTTGAGCTATATAATCACCTACGAAGATTAGCCTCGCACATGCATCATTGAGCGAGGATGTAGTAAACCGCTTCGGATGCATTTATATATCATCTCGTATATAACCCAAGCAGGGCAAACTAGATATATTTTCATCCTAGCAGCTAATCCATATGCAGATGAACCCTACTCTCCTTAACTCGTGTTCTATTCCTAGCTTTCTTGAGTTCAGTTCCACTTGCAAGTATCCATTTATTCAATGGGTCGCGAAGCAACAAAATAGTCCAGTATAACACTAAGAGAACAAAGATATAACACTAAGAGAACAAAGATATGAGGTAGAATCTGCTAAACAATTATATAATTAGACAATGATGTTCATAAATTGATCATAACCCTAGAACGGGGGCTTTTAGCCACTCATTACCCGATTACACATGAAAGAATTTATTCTAATTATAAAGTTTAGAAGAAACCCTAGAATTGTGATGAATATACTTTCTCTACACTGCTACGGTGTTTCTCTCTTTAAAAATGTCTAATTGTGTCTAAAAATGCCTAAGTATGGATTTAATACTTTGTAAAAATACTTTGAAGGGCCACCAACTGGACTAGGAGAAGGCAAAATTTTGGCCCCGATGGTGGAGCTTGCAGTGCGAGGCAGGCTTCCTCGCCATGGGTCTCCAATTGCGAGGTGTGTTGCCTTTCCTTGGTTTTGACTCCATTAGGGGTCAAACTTCATAGAGGGTGTATTTTTGACCCCTCTATCTTTCCAGCTCTCCTAACGACCTTTGGACCTCACATTGAACTTTGTTTTGCGAGATTTTTCCACTTTAAGCTCCATATTCAGTCAAATTTCAACTCTTTCACCTACAAAGCATAAAACATCATTCATAAGTCTAAAATTATGTAATTGAATAAAAACAATGATTAGCAAGCTAGAAAACACTCAAAATAAAACTCAAATGTGGGTAAAAATGGCTAAAAGAGTGTAAATTCACCCAACATGACTAATAAAGACCTTACTGTTGGTGTTCAATTTAGAAAAGGAAATCAGCTTCAATGAGCAAAAATCTAATTATCTGGATGATCAGAGATTGAAAAATCCAAGGAGAAGAAATTGAAGAATATCACTGCTTCCCTTGAAAACTCACTTAAAACCCTTTCCTTTTAACAAGTGAACCTATTTTCTAGCAACCTTTTGAAAACCAAAAACATATACCACCTTTTCATGGTAGTGTTACAAGATTATGTGATTGTCTATTTGGTTTGGTCCATGTGGATTAAAATATGCATCAAAGTATATTCTATTTGGCTTTCATGAGTTCTTAAGTTGGATAATGTTATTAGATTATCTTTGAAACTCTAATATTATGTTCATATTACAGGAATATGAGTTGGATATTTCTATGCTCTCATATGAACTTTAGACATTGTTTATTTCTTATGATGCCAAAAGAAGGAAGATAAGGTCACGTGCTTTTGGTTCCTAGAATAACTCTAATGATCATTAAAGAAGAAAGAACTCAGTTTCTGAACTATATATTGAAATGTTGAAGAAAGAACCAGGTCCCTGTGAATTGTTATGAATAAGTCTGATCCTTCTGCAAAAAATAATATGAATTTGATCAAGTTCAAATAACCTAGCCACGCACTGGATTGCAATGAGTGGTAAGTCCAATGAAAGACTTAGCTAAGAGCTCATATCTTATTAAGTCATGATAATCAATATTAATCTAGTTCTTAGGGTGGAGAATTGCACCTGAGTAAACATGCAACTACAATGAAGTGTTATATTTTTGTTATGGGTCATTATGAATTTGTCATCATAGAAAAAGAGAAAAATTATTGAGCTAAGAATAACGAATTAGAGAGCTACATGTGCTAGGGAGAGAAATGTGAGATAAGAGTCATATGATATTTTTATAACTAGTTCTGGAAACGTGCATTGCACGTTAATTTTAAAAAATTAGTATAAACTTTATATAACAATATGATAAATTTTATATGGTACACACATATCTAGAATTTTTTTTGACCAATAATTAATACTTTTTCGCATAATAAAATTAAAAGGCTAGCTGTCAATATTCACCAATAAAAAGCTTTTCCTAAGCCCATAAAGCAGTCATATGATGACATAACTTCTATTTTGTATAATTATTTTTTTGCAAATTTTCAACATGATCGTTGAAAGTTCTTATAGATGAATGTTATTACCAAAGAAAAAGAATATTATTACTCAATTCATCAAAGCATTTTGTTGACAAGCATATCTTGCTATATTTGTATATGCTAAACAAACCTTTTGCAATTAAAAGGCAAACAATACCAAACAAGAATAAAAAAAAATTATACTTAAGGAAGTTCAAAATATTAAAAGGAAAATTACATAAAAATATATAAGTGAAAGAAGAATGGCAAATTTGATTTCTTATTTACTGTTCCAAAACCCCACGATAATGGCTAAATTTAAAGTTCACAACTACACCGAGTTTATACAAATTGCAAATGAATGAAATTATAAAGGTAAAAATCTTATAATGGAGAAAGAAAGCAGCGTGAGGAGTTGAGGATATTGCAAAAAAGTCCTCACGTTCTGAAAAAATAAATAACTTCGTTATTGTTAGAGTCACATGTTACAATAAGACAGTTTAGTGTATTCAATGTTTTTCAGCACCTGTACTCAATTTACTCCTTTTCTTTTTTCCGCTGCTACTTTTTTTCTTCTTGATTAGTAGCTTCGAGCGTCTTTTATCGCTCATTTGAGGTTTCTAACTCTTTTCTTCTCATGTTGTGCAATTTCCTTCATTCAATCTCATGTGGTTAGCATCCATCTTTGTAAGTTGGTTCTTAAATAGTTAAGAGAATGACCTTCTACATTCAAATTTTAATTCTGAAATTGACTCCTACATAATAGTGGAGAATGACTCTTCATATTTAATTTTAAATTCTGAATAGTAGTGGACAATTACCAGTCAAATGCAGTTTCAGTTGTGAATTTGAAATTTATTGAATCATTCTTGATAACGTTTAAAGTTTATTGGCAAAGAATTAAATTTGTTTAATTTATACAATCAGATAAATTGGGCCTAATCTATACTTCTTTTTTCAGCTTTTTATTTCTGCACGTTTTGGACATTTAATGGCCATTTGGTGTTCTAAAGAATTAATGTAGTTTTTAATGGAAAAAGTTCTTAAAATAATGGTGTTATTATTTAATATTTAATTAAATTTTAATTTAGTGTAGGGGCTAGTAATCCAACTTTGAAGATAGGAACTTTCCACTTTTAGTATAATATGATTAATAAACGAGCAGCAAAATATAACAAACATATGCAAGAATCAGGTCTTTCACAGGTCTCAACAAAGGACTACTAGCGTCCATAACAAAATACTACAAGGAACTATTTTCTATCCAAGTCTATAAGAAAAAATTGTTATCAAGAATGTACCATAAGCAGTAAAGAAATAGTGAAAGAACTAGGTTTTTGACAATGGACTAGAGGAGATTGTTGATCATGTTGTTTTCTGGATTTTCTGCAGAATGTTGACACACTAATAGCACAGATTTTTTTTTTCTTTGTTCTAAGTCCACAGTTATACTGTGTCTCCTTAAAGAATTTAATCCCCTCACTATTGCCCGAGGTATGGATTAATTCTTCCCAGGATAAAATAGAACACTATTCTACAATATCGGCAATGAAAATTGTAGAACTTCGTCGAACTCAAGAACGGAGTATTCACACACACTGACTGACTGTTTTAGAAGAAGAGAGTTTACAGAATTTCGTTTTGCTTGAAAAAAAAATTTCTGAATACCTGATGAAGGAAAACACATGTATTTATAGCCAACTACGCACTGTTTCGAAAGGATGCACTGCTTCGAAAAGTTGCACTGTTTCTGAAACATTGCATTTGTTCTGGAACTGATGCATCGTTTCTGGAACGTTGCATGTTTCTGGAATGGTTGCATTGTTCTGGAACGATGCACTATTTCTTGAACAGTCACAAACGTTGCAAAATATTTCGTTGGAACATTGCATTTGGAGAAAAATTTCAGACGAAATTTTTCTGGATTAAAAAAAATTTGTCTAAAAAGATAGTCTCTCGATCGATCATTTTCCAAAGCCAAAGCCAAAGCCGAAGCCGAGCCGAGCGAGCGACGACGAAGACGGCGCGAGGCTTGGTTTCTTCTTGGCTCACTATCCCTTCAAAGGAGTACTTCTTAATACAAAGGACAAATGATTTCTTTCTCCCACCAATGAGGGAGAAACTATTTTTCCTTCTATAAAGTGACTATTCACCTCCCTTTTGTTCCCATTTTGTTCCATCATTTTCCATTCAACTTTCACCAAAATCCAACAATCCCCCACATGAATGGGGAATGACTATTTCATTTTAGAAAAACATGTGTGATCTACAAATAAGAATCAGTTGCATCTGGATAAGTAGGTTTTCCTTTGAACTTTCCATAATGAACATACATCGGGTATCCTCGGTCAATCGGTAGATTTGATATCTTTGAACCGTCGAGCTTTTATGTATACCTAGACAATGTATGTCACACAACTAACCCTTAACCGTTCTTGGTTCTCATTGTTTTGTTCGTTTCAGCCATGAACACGTCCTGGTTTCATTAGTGCGTAGAGAATTGGCCTTACGTTATATTCTCCTTGAAGCGGCTTACACTTCTCACTCACATAGGTGATTCCTAAACGTTAAGTCCAATAGACAAAACTATTTGGTCATACCAGCCAAACTTAGGTAATCATTAAAGGCTTCACATCTTAAGCTCAATCCTTGCTTTCTGAACATTGTCTACATCATGAGAATAGGTTGAGTTTAGTTTGACAATGTTGGACCGTCAGTCATGACTTTATTTGATCTCTTTGAACCTAGCTCTTGGGATCTCCAGTCTGCTAGGTAGAGTTACCGCCGTGATGACTTGTCCGAGGCCTTAAACCCATTCCCTTTGATGATTTATCAACCACCTCTCTAGTTAGGTCTTTTGTTAGTGGATCCGACACATTATCTTTTGACTTAACATAGTCAATTGTGATAATTCCACTAGAGAGTAATTGTCTAACGGTGTTCTGTCTTCGTCGCATGTGACGAGACTTTCCATTATACATAACATTTCCAGCTCGTCCTATTGCCGATTGACTGTCACAATGTATACATATAGGAGCAACTGGATTTGGCCATAAAGGAATATCTTCTAGAAAATTCCTTAGCCATTCTGCTTCTTCACCGGCCTTATCCAGAGCTATAAACTCGGATTCCATTGTAGAGCGAGTTATACACGTCTGTTTGGAAGATTTCCAAGACACTGCTCCTCCACCAATGGTGAACACATATCCACTTGTGGATTTTATTTCAGATGATCCGGTGATCCAATTCGCATCACTATATCTTTCAACCACTGCAGGATATTTATTGTAGTGCAATGCATATTCTTGAGTGTATTTTAAATAACCCAACACTCGCTTCATCGCCATCCAATGAGTTTGATCGGGATTACTCGTGTACCGACTCAGTTTACTTATGGCGCAAGCTATATCAGGTCTTGTACAATTCATTATGTACATCAAACTTCCTAACACTCGAGCATAGTCCATTTGGGACTTGCTTTGACCCTTGTTCTTTGTAAGAGCAAGATTTACATCAATTGGAGTCTTTGAGACTTTGAAGTCCAGATACTTGAATTTCTCCAATACCATGTTGATATAGTGAGTCTGAGACAAAGCTAGAACTTGAGGAGTTCTGTGAATTTTAATTCCTAAAATCAGATCTGCAACTCCTAAGTCTTTCATATCAAATTTGCTAGCAAGCATATGCTTAGTAGCATTTATGTCGGAAATGTCTTTACTCATTATCAACATATCATCAACATACAAGCAAACAATGACAACGTGATTTGGAGTGTTCTTTATGTAAACACATTTATCACACTCATTGATCTTAAATCCATTTGCCAACATTGTTTGGCCAAATTTCGCATGCCATTGTTTGGGCGCTTGTTTTAGTCCATAAAGTGACTTAACCAGTCGACATACCTTCTTTTCTTTTCCTGGAACTACAAACCCTTCGGGTTGATCCATGTAGATCTCTTCCTCCAATTCTCCATTTAAGAAGGCTGTCTTCACATCCATTTGATGAATTTGAAGACCATACACGGCAGCTAACGCTATCAATACTTGAATTGACGTAATTCTTGTTACCGTCGAGTATGTGTCGAAATAATCAAGACCTTTTCGTTGTTTGAACCCCTTGACAACTAGTCTTGCTTTATATTTATCAATAGTGTCATCATCTTTCATTTTCCTTTTGAAGATCCATTTAGAACCCAATGGTTTGTTTCCTGGAGGAAGATCAACTAATTCCCACGTATGATTATTCATTATGGATTCTATTTCACTATTGATTGCCTCTTTCCAATATTGTGCTTCCGAAGAGGACAAAGCTTCCTTAAACGTTTGAGGCTCATTCTCTACTAAGAATGTCAAGAAATCGGGACCAAAGGAAGTTGATGTCTTTTGACGTTTGCTGCGCCTTACATTTTCTTCATTAGGCATACTTTCCTTTTCTTCTTCCCGAGGTCGTTTAGATTTTTCACTAGACGACTCACATTCATTCTTATACGGGTAAACATTTTCAAAAAATTCAGCATTGTCTGATTTGATTACCGTATTTTCATGAATGTCAGGATTGTCTGATTTGTGAACCAGAAATCGATACGCCTTGCTATTGGTTGCATATCCAATGAATACACAGTCAATTGTTTTCGGTCCTATTTTAACCCTTTTGGGTTTAGGAACTTGGACTTTTGCCAAACACCCCCACACTTTGAAATATTTCAAGGTGGGTTTCCTTTCTTTCCACTTCTCATATGGAATTGACTTTGTTTTGCTATGGGGTATTCGATTGAGTATTCGATTCGCCGTTAAAATAGCTTCCCCCCACAAGTTCTGCGGTAAATCAGAACTTATCAACAAGGCATTCATCATCTACTTTAATGTTCTATTCTTTCTTTCTGCAATTCCATTGGATTGTGGAGAGTATGGGGCAGTTGTTTGATGAATAATGCCATATTCCAAACATATTTCTTCAAAAGGAGATTCGTATTCGCCGCCCCTATCACTTCTGATCATTTTGATTTTCTTATCAAGTTGTGTCTCAACTTCATTCTTGTATTGCTTGAATGCATTAATTGCCTCATCTTTGTTGTTAAGCAGATAAACATAGCAATATCGAGTGCTATCATCAATGAAAGTTATAAAGTATCTTTTACCACCACGAGATGGTGTTGACTTCATGTCACAAATATCTGTGTGGATTAAGTCTAAGGGATTTGAATTCCTTTCAATTGACTTATACGGATGCTTAGCATACTTAGATTCCACACATACTTGACACTTCATATTATTACTTTCAAACTTAGGCAATATTTCCAAGTTAATCATTTTTCACAATGTTTTATAATTAACATGTCCTAAACGCACATGCCACAAATTATTGGACTCAAGCAAGTAAGAAGAAGAAGTACTTTTATTGATATCAACAGCCATTACACTTAGCTTGAAAAGGCCCTCAGTGAGGTAACCCTTTCCTACAAACATATCATTTTAACTAAGTACAATCTTATCAGACACAAATACACATTTAAAACCATTCTTGACCAGAAGTAAAGTCGAGACCAAATTCTTGCGCATTTCAGGAACATGAAGAACGTTGTTAAGCATCACTATCTTGCCCGAATTCATTTTCAAGCCAATCTTTCCAGTTCCTTCTATCTTTGCGGTTGCAGAATTTGCCATATAAATGGTCTCATCTTTTTCAGACACAGTATAGGAAGAGAACAACTCCCTATTTGAGCAAACATGTCGGGTAGCACCCGAATCCATCCACCATTCTTTGGGATTTCCAACCAAGTTACACTCGGACAGCATTGCACACAAAAAGTCCATGTCCTCATTCAAGTTCGCTTGGTCTTTCTTTTTCTTGTCCTTCTTAGGAGCACGACACTCCGAAGCCATATGACCATACTTGCCACAATTGTAGCAATTTCCTTTGAACCTCTTTTTGCTTGGTTCATTCTTCTCTTCATTGGACTTTTTCCTTTTCTTGTTATTTGGAGGAGTTTCAACATGATTTGCTCCCGGAATTGAAGACTTTGAAGTGGCTTTCTTTTCAACAGCTTTGTTGTCTTCTTCAATCCGCAACCGAACAATCAAGTCCTCCAACTTCATTTCCTTTCGTTTATGTTTCAAGTAGTTCTTAAAATCCTTCCACAAAGGAGGCAATTTTTCGATAAAAGCTGCCACTTGAAGTGCTTCATTTACATCCATTCCTTCAGCAAGTAAATCATGAATTATTACTTGCAATTCTTGGACTTGAGACATGACAGTTTTACTGTCAACCATTTTATATTCTAGAAATTTGGCCACCACAAATTTCTTTAGTCCAGCATCTTCAGTCTTGTATTTCTTGTCTAATGCGTCCCATAATTCTTTAGATGTTTTGCATACGCTATAGACATTATACAAGCTATCTTCCAACCCATTCAGAATGTAATTTTTGCACAGAAAATCAGAATGATTCCATGCCTCCATTACTATGAAACGGTCCTTTTCTGGAGTGTCATCCGGGAAGGTTGGAACTTTGTCAGAAATAAATTTCTGCAAACTGAGAGTGGTTAGATAGAACAACATTTTCTGTTGCCACCTCTTAAAGTCAGTACCAGAAAACTTTCCGGGTTTTTCAGTTGCTGTCAGTGCAGGAACAACACGGTTTGATGAAACTGCATTTGTTTGCACAGAAGCAGAAGTTAACAGTATCAACAGGTTCTGCCATTTCGGTTAGATTCTTTAAGCTTGTTGTTTTCTGGATTTTCTGCAGAATGTTGACACACTAATAGCACAGATTTTTTTTTTCTTTGTTCTAAGTCCACAGTTATACTGTGTCTCCTTAAAGAATTTAATCCCCTCACTATTGCCCGAGGTATGGATTAATTCTTCCCAAGATAAAATAGAACACTATTCTACAATATCGGCAATGAAAATTGTAGAACTTCGTCGAACTCAAGAACGGAGTATTCACACACACTGATTGACTGTTTTAGAAGAAGAGAGTTTACAGAATTTCGTTTTGCTTGAAAAAAAAAATTCTGAATACCTGATGAAGGAAAACACAGGTATTTATAGCCAACTACGCACTGTTTCGAAAGGATGCACTGCTTCAAAAAGTTGCACTGTTTCTGAAACATTGCATTTGTTCTGGAACTGATGCATCATTTTTGGAACGTTGCATGTTTCTGGAATGGTTGCATTGTTCTAGAACGATGCACTGTTTCTTGAACCGTAAAATATTTCGTTGGAACATTGCATTTGGAGAAAAATTTCAGACGAAAAGATAGTCTCTCGATCGATCATTTTCCAAAGCCAAAGCCAAAGCCAAAGCCGAGCCGAGCGAGCGACGACGACGGCGCGAGGCTTGGTTTCTTCTTGGCTCACTATCCCTTCAAAGGAGTACTTCTTAATATAAAGGACAAATGATTTCTTTCTCCCACCAATGAGGGAGAAACTATTTTTCCTTCTATAAAGTGACTATTCACCTCCCTTTTGTTCCCATTTTGTTCCACCATTTTCCATTCAACTTTCACCAAAACCCAACAGATCACACCAATTTAGATTTCAAGCATGAAGAATAATTTCTTGAGGAATTGGGATTGTGACACATTCAATGAAACAAGGAAGAAAGAAAAATATGGAAATATTATCATATTGCAATGAGGAAATTTTTTGAAAAATAGGATAAAAACATGGGTCAAATGCGTAAAGGAAAAACAAGTCAAACAAGATTAGAATCTTGAATTCTTGATCTAATTCATGTTGAACTGTGAATACAAGAAGAGGCTATCTAGTCCTTTATATTGTCTCATTGATGTTGTTGAAGATGGAAGAAAACAGACTTACCAAAAATAGAGAAAGAGAAAGCTCTTAACACTAATGGCTTGTTTGGAAAGCCACATTGGTAATTGAATTTGGTGTAATTGGGTGTAATTACATTGTCCGACATATTTGGTTGGCCAGGTAATTACTTGCTGGAAATTATACTCTCCAATCCACAGGGGGAAGCTATGACTTGTTGGTAATTACATGATGTAATTACATGCTGATTACTTTTTTTATTTCTTCCTTTTATTTCTATTTTTATTTTTTTTGTTTTAATTTATTTTTAGTTTCTATTATTTTAAATTCTTTTTTATTTTTATTATTCTAATATTTTAAAAAAATATATTTTATATTTTATATTATTTATATTTCATTTCCTTCTCATATCCCAACTTTTATTTCTTGTGATTCCACAATTTTTCATATTATCTATTTTTTATTTATTTTATGTTTATTTTTTCATTTAGCATAATTTAGTTAGCATTCTAATTTTTAAATTAAGTAGAATTCATTTCTGAATAAGGTTATAGACTTAGGTTTTCTTTTTCTTTTGAATCATATTTATGCACATTTTGTTGAAATTTGACATAAGAGTATTATTTATTTTTTTGAATTTTGAACTTATGTTACATTTTCAGTTTCAATTTATTTGTTTTATACTAGTATTGACTTGATATTTCACATTGCAAGTCATTCATTTTTTAGTTAGAATTGATAAATTATCTTTTTGTCAAATGTTTAAATAATTTTATGACATTATATTTATAATATTAATATTTTGTCAAACATCCATTTCATGATGTTCTTAAAAAATCATGTACTTTAAGTTTTTATGATTAATTTAATTAAAATATACTAGTTTGAAAAATATAAATCAATTGTTTTTTTATAAGAACATATGTTTATTAATTTAATATCATTTGTAAAGGCCCTTATTTGTCTAATATAAATTTTTAATTTTTGATAATTAATTTTTATTTTAAAATTTTGATATAACCATGTAATTAACTTGTGCAACCAAACAGTACATTAGTAATTACACTGTAATTACATTATGACAAACAAACAGGTCATCGTAATTACTTGTTTGTGTAATTACTAGGCTGGTAATTACTACTCTAGTAATTACACCAATTTCAATTACCAGGTAGCTTTCCAAACAGACCCTGAGCATTTTATTCCATGATAAGAATCAACTAACAACATAATCAAGATATATACATAATAGTTCTTTCCGT